>OY282481.1:10549034-15549034 GCA_958295575.1 Leucania comma
GATTTTTTTCTTTAATAATAATTATGTATTTTTAGTATGTATATATCTATTTTCGTCTTAATATTTGTGTATTGTGTTTTTTTATTGGATTTTAATTGTCTATTTTTGAAATGCACTAAGTGCAACCCCATTTTTATGTCCATGCAATCTCCCTCCTTTCCAGGTTTCCTGAAAGAGATCGCAGAAAGCGATACGGCCGCCCGTTGTATATTTTAAGTTTAAGGTTCTAATTGTACTATATATATCAAATTGGTGTACTATAAAGTATATATTAATAAATATGTTCACAATTATTTTATCTTCAATGTTAATTAAAAGTTACAAAATTGAATAGGTACTTATCCTTTACAATAGCAATACAATTCACGATGTATTTTTGACAAGTAACAAATAATTATGTCTAAAATTTTAGCTATTTTGCCAAATGATTGCAATGTCAAATATTATTTCATAGAATTGAAAGCGACTTGGTAATTAAGACACAATTTTGGGGAGATATTTACAAAATCTTGTCATACAATTTATTATTGTTAACAGATTTAAGTCCTTCGAATTTAACCCTTAATAACCGAGGGTTTTATCATTAGGATATCTTTGATCACCTACGTCGAATGTTTCCGACAAACACTCTCGCGTTTATTACGCCAGGGTCGGACATCCCCGACTAAATACTTCTGTCACCTATGGATATATAAGAGTTAAACGAGATGTAGTATCCAGCCATAAACACAGGACCCTGATGAATAGGACACGAAAAAACTCGTCGGGCCAATCCGACATGGGCGATTAAAGGAACACAAATATTTAGATAAAACATATTTTGTGAGAACGATAAATTATTATCGTGTGCCGTGTCAAGCGAAGTCAGCGAAGATGCTTAGCAAAGTTTAACTTACACTGCCAATTTGTTATGTAGCCAATTAGTGAAAGTTTCTCGGCTCTTGCTCCAAACAGACTAAATATATTTACCGTACAGGAAATGGGAGGGACTTCTCGTTTTGAATTTTTAATTTTGTCCAGGGATAATTAAAGAACAAGGCAGGTGAAGATGAGACGATCGAAATTGCTAAGGAGTTTGTCCCTCAGTTTGAAGGCAATTTGATCAGGGATCAGGAAGTTTACGTAAAATGAGTTGTCTATTGCGAACATTGTTCCTGTCTTCAACTTATCAACGGAGCTCGCTACAAATTAGAATTTTAGAAAGGTTTGTTTTTGAGTCGACTTATGGCCTCCTGTTTTCAATTCGAATCCTTTTACATAAAACAACAGTTTCACCTACACTTCTAATTACCGAACACCTAAACAAAATCAAACTAAGTGCAGTGATATTCGTCAGAAACATTCATCTTCCTTAACGGAGTGTCACAGTGCAGGCGCGGCCGGGTCGTGCCGTATCGCTGCCCCATCTGACCCGGTTCGAGTGCCTACCACATCCAGACTGGACGAGTGACTAAGGGCCCGCCACGATTGTGCGGAATCAACTACAATGGGGCGTGTTAACGGCTGTTCTGATGTGCCAATATGTGCTGGCAGACCCCGATGTCTATAAGAAATCTGTAGTACCCCCAGTTATTGTAGGGTTAAGTGTGCGGTGGGCGGATCATACAGCGCTCATCGATAAATATTTATTTAGATTTTCTGTATTTCGGTTTCGATTTTAGTATGTCGGTATGTAAATTACGAAATAACAAGCGAACCTTCGTCGAAGGTTTAGACCAAAATATGTTCAGTATACTCCCATAAATTCGGCGCATGTCCCAGCATTAATACAAACCGGTTGACTTTCCAACAAATGCTTCAGATTTGTCGAAATAACTCTACAACTTTAGATAAAGGGAGGCTGTAGTTGTTGGTATCAGCCCTGTGAGCTCGTAATTTAATTAGAATTTCTGAAATGGAATCTCACGAATGACTTTTGTTTCTGATGTATTTACTCGTTATGTAAGCAAGCAACAAAATGTTTGAATTTGGCTGCTTTGTGGGAAGTTCTAGAACAATTTATTGAATGGTTTGCTCCCTTTGCTCCACATATGCGCTGACCCTGTACTTTATTATTTGTTCGACTATTGAGGGGAATTAAATAAACGTCAGCGAAATGCTTCAACTTTTAATTACTTCTCCGTCTACGTCGGTTCGGTTTGCTGGGGCTTAATTTTAAAATTTTTGATTAAATCTCGTACTTATTCGTTTGAAATTTCGTTTATGTCACTTCGGGTACTGGACGATTTTAAGTGGATGTCGCATCGACTTTAAACAAAGTTATCTGTAATTTAATTAGTTAATAATTGTTTGAGGGTAAATTACTATGTGGTTATTTGTGCCATCTTTTGTTTATTTACCTTCTTTTGGTTTTTGCAACTGACTTTAACCACCAACTGTATTACAGCGAGTTACAAACGACTGCGGGAATGTTTGAAAGAAATTCCGCCGCCCTGGAACGTAAAGGCTAAAAGAAGGAACAAAGGTGTATTTCAGTTAGTCTGAGACACCTTCACTCTCCATTCCGAGCAGGAAAAGCTATTAGTTGATTTTATATCTCATATATAAAAGAGTACCAGAAATATGATTAATTTATTATTGATATTATATTATTTAGAAGGCCTCCGAAGACCGATGACCTGGTGACAGTCGCAGGAATGCGATAGATGCAAGGCGAGTCCTGCATTCAACAGACGTATTTCAGCTGAAATGATTACTTATATTACCTATTTATTATAAAACCTTATTTTTAGTATGAGCAAAACCCGAAACACGGGTCTTGTATTTTTATGCAAAGGTATGTCCAAATTACATAATTGTATCATGAAAAATCACAAAGTTATAAGCTTGTTATGTTACCTGGTTGTCCACACAAACACATGGTCATCTGGCCATCCGGGCCAATGAGGGTTGGTTTTGCTCCCGCGGCTGTGCGCTGATGTTTGATGCCCGCTATGACCTGTCTTGATCTGTGTTGTACTTCGTTTCAGTGGTGTCCAACTTGTGACCTTTTTAAATATTTTTGGGAAAAAATATAACATTGTGTAAAAATTATTGGAATTGGTTCAGTTATTGATTCTGAACAAACTATATTCAGGTAAAAATAATGTTGATTAAGAATTAATGTTGTTTGTTAATTTAGAGTCAATCAACGTAAACTTAAATCAAAACGACGGTCTACGTAAAACTAAACCATTAAATATTGCCTATGGTTGCGCCAATTTGCTATGATCCGCGACTTTGTTTTTTGTAATTTATTTTTTTGGCCTAGCAATCCTATCCCTACCGTTTCCGCTTCCCCGCACGACCTCTAGAAATGATTTGACATTGACGTGTGTGCATCGATTGTGAATGTGACCGCACCGCTAACCGCGCCCGCTCGAAATTACAAGAAAATTGACTATTTTCGTGATCCAACCATTCAGAACTCAACAGTGGTGCAGTGTAGTGCAAAACGGGACCTGGCAGTGATTTAAATGTGCGAAGTCGAGGATCGGCCGGTGCCACGTGCAACCTTCGAAGTCTAAAGGTCAGTGCTCCTTCCCAATACATTTATCCCATGCCAGGCATAGTATCTGCATATTGTTAATAAACCTTAGATCGCTTTTTCAAACATACAGTCCACATAAAGCAAATTCGCGCAACCATTTACTTTTGGTCCTACGAGCAGGATCGTGAATCATTTTCTTGTAATTTCGCAATATAGTATTTGTTCCATAGGGAATAAACGCAACGCGCCTGTTTACCTAGATATAATAGTAGAAAACCCGCATCTAGGCATTTAGGCAACTATACGTTATTTCGCTCGTATAGTTAAAGAGCCATTGATAATTACGGTACCTACGCCGTCAACCGCACCGCATAATTATAGTTAGCTACGTAAATATCAGCGTGGATATAAATCGATCGCATTCTTTTTCTTGACAAAATTCATTCGGAAGTCCTACAAATTGCATGTAGGTAGACGCATTTCAAAAATACCCGTTCATTGTTGAGTGAATATTTGTAGGAAACGGATAAACCATAGATTATATACGCATATGAACGACGCCGTTCACTTTGTTGTTTACAATATTACCATATTGTTATCTGATAATTATCGCTTACTTAATAATTCGTTAAGTGTTTGTTTGAGTGTATAGTGTGAATATATCAAAACAAGATGTCTCTTAAGGGAACCAAGGTTAGTACTGATTTAAAGGTTCAGTTAAAGCTTTTATACGCTAAAAGGGACTCACAGTTTTCACGTGTTCAATCAATTTGTGATAAATCTTTGCAAATCTCGGATCTGGCGATTAGAGATGCTTTCTTGTGTTCGTTGGAAACTTTAGATAGTTTGCGCGCGGATTTTGAATCTACAATTAATAATATAAACATTTTAGAGTTGGAGTTAAATCCTGATTACTGTGTGAGTTATCAGGCATTGTCGTCCTTTGATGACTTGTATTGTCGTATCAAACGTATTGCTAGGAGTTTAGAGACTCCCCCCCCCGCGAGTGGTTTATCCAACCCTCCTCGCGAACGCCCACGATTGCCGCCAATTCAAATACCTGAATTTAATGGTGACATTCGAAATTGGAATTTATTTATAGATAGTTTCGAAAATATAATACATAGGAACACATCGCTGACAGATCACGAGAGATTGCATTATCTCGTAGAAAAATTGACCGGTAAGGCAAAGGCTGTCTGTGCTGGAATTACGTTTAGCGCTGAAAATTACACTTTAGTTTTGGACACTTTAAAAACAAAATACGAAGATAAGCGATTAGTAGCCACCGCATATTTAGATCAATTATTCGATTTGAAAAGTTTTTCCGTTTGTAACGATCATAATTTAGAGAAGTTTTTAAATATTTTCGCATCATCTGTTCGTGCAGTAAAGAACCTAAAGGTCAATGACCTCTGTGACTTTTTGTTTTTGTATATCGGTTTAAAGAAATTAGATCCTGAAACTGTTCGTCTGTTTGAAACGACTCGGCGCGGTAACGAAATACCTAAGTTCGAAGATTTAGAATCTTTTATTCGCGACCATATTAAGGTATTGCAGCGCACGTCGGCACGTCATGAAGTCACGAATAGGACAGGTTCCGATCGCCGTATAGACGCGTCATCGAAGTCAGTCAAGACTGCACATACGCTAGTTAATACCGCCTCAACACCTGACTGTTCTCTGTGTAAGGGTAGCCATACACAGCTGTACAAGTGTTCGGGATTTCAGAGATTATCGCCTAGTGATCGTTACAAGTTTGTCCGCACTAATAATTTGTGTTTTAATTGTCTAAGTGACAAACATCTGGTTACGTCATGTAACAGTGGTGTTAGCTGTCGTAAATGTCTAGCTAGACATCATACCTTCTTACATTTTGAGAGTAGTAAGCTGCCATCGCAGCAGCAGCCTGCGCAGACGCGCGACGCTTGTGACGCGCGGCCTGCTGCGAGTGCAAACGACGTAACATTGTGTTCGCTTTCCGCCGCTGGTACTCAAATCACTACCGTTTTACTTGCGACCGCGCAAGTTGTCATTCTAGATGCCTTTGGCAAACCGCACACCGTTCGAGCGCTACTAGATGGCGCTTCCCAGAGTAATTTTATTACTCGGGATTGTTGTCAACGCCTTGGTTTTAGTTTTAATAATTGGTCATCCCGCTCAGAAGTGAAAGGTTTTGGAGGTTTAAAGGCAACCATTCACGGTTCCATTAAAATAATATTTAGTTCACGTTTTAATCGTAATATTTCGTTTGAAATGGATTCGCTAGTCGCAGATAAGATTACGGAACGGTTGCCCACGGTACCGGTTGACACGTCCATGCTGACGGAGTTTAAGAACTTGCAGTTAGCCGACGGAAATTACGCTTTCCCTGGAGATATCGATCTATTGATCGGTGCATCGATTCTCCCGCATCTCCAGTTATCACGTAAAATTCAAGGTCTTCCGATGTACCCCGCTCCGCACGCACTGGAAACAGTTCTCGGGTTTGTTATAGTTGGTTCCGCACCCGCTTATTTAAATAGTTACTCGACTGTGTCGCACTGTTGCACCGTCGAGCCGCCGCTTGAGACTACCATCCGCAAGTTCTGGGAGATTGAAGAGGTCAATGTCCCGCCTATTCTCAGCCCTGAGGATCAGGTCACTGAGGAGATTTATACCCGCACGACTACTCGTGATAGAGATGGTCGTTATGTTGTCGCGCTCCCTTTCAAGGGTGATATTTTTTCGCTCGGTGGCTCCCGTGCCTCCGCAGAAAAACGCTTTCTATGCTTGGAACGTAAGATGCAGGCGTCTCCTAAGTTGAAGCAAGCCTATGATGATGTGCTGATCGAATATTTAGATAAAGGTTATATCTCATCAGCACCTGCCGAGACTGAGGAGACACGTGATTACCCGTTTTACATCATCCCGCACCATGGAGTTGTTAGAGAAGACAAGCTTACAACTAAACTGCGTGTGGTTATGGATGGTAGCGCTAAAACTAGTACTGGCATATCGCTTAACGATATCTTGTATTGTGGTCAGAACCTCCAGGGTAACTTATTTGAAATAATAGTAAATTTTCGCTTGTTTGCTATTGCGCTCTCTGCCGATATTCGGCAGATGTTTCTTAGTATTGGAATCAGAGAATGTGACCGTAGATTCCAACGCTTCTTGTATAGATTTTCTCCGCAGGAACCTTTAAAGGTTTACGAATTCAATCGTGTTTGTTTTGGGCTTAAGTCTAGTCCCTTTCACGCTCTTCGCACTATCAAGCAGTTGGCCGCTGACGAGGGTGATACATACCCGAAAGCAAGGGCCACTATTGAAACCGGATTGTACATGGACGATTTTGTGTACAGTGTACCTAGTGAAGCAGAGGCTATAGAGACCGCTGCTCAAGTAATCAGCCTCATGAAGTCCGGTCAATTTGATCTGGTGAAATGGACAAGCAACTCGCAAGCTACATTAGAGTCGATTCCACCATCACACCGGTTGACTTCGGTAAAGGAATTCGATGATAGTGATTCGCATAAGATCCTCGGTTTAAGTTGGTCACCCGCAACTGATATGTTCAGTCTTAAAATTAGCTCGACTCCGCCAACTTGTACCAAACGCGTTATCCTAGCATGTGTAGCTCGGATATGGGATATAATGGGTTTTGTAGCTCCTGTCGTTTTGTATGCAAAGCTGCTTATAAAAGAGCTTTGGCTTTCCAACTGTGATTGGGACGACACCGCTCCTGACAGTGTTGCCAAGTTGTGGGCTCGCTATAGGAAAGAGCTTCCAATGCTCGATCAGATACAGATTCCTCGCCATGTTGGTATAGTACCAGACACTGTTGTTAATGTGGTAGGTTTCGCAGACGCCAGTGAGAGGGCTTACGGGGGAGTGGTTTACTTTCAGGTCCAAAATGGCGATAACATTTCAGTTTTCCTCATTAGCGCAAAATCAAAGGTATCTCCTCGTAAGGTTGTCTCTCTTGCTCGTCTCGAACTCTGCGCTATTCTTATGTTGGTTCAATTGATTACATCTATAGTCAAAACTTGTCGTCCTCGCATTAATATAGAGAGAATTGTGGCGTTTTCAGACTCAACCGTTGCTCTATGTTGGGCCCACTCTTCACCCCATCGATGGGGCACGTTTGTCGCAAATAGGGTGGCTAAGATTCAAGCTGAATTGTCACCGGAAAATATGTTCCATGTCGCTGGAACAGAAAACCCAGCTGATTGTCTCTCACGTGGTTTGCTTCCCGCGCAAATTTTAAATCATCCGCTTTGGTTTTGTGGCCCTCCCTGGCTGCATACCACTCCTAACGAGTGGCCAAATGCTCCGTTTAACCCCGCTACTGTTTCAGAACCACCCGAGGAGAAGAAACATACGCTTGTAGTATCAGTTCCGCGTGAAGAGTCAGTTGTTTTGTTGTTGTCTAATCGAGTCTCGTCTTGGTCGAGACTATTACGCTGTGTAGTTTACGTCCTAAGATTTTTGAGATTATTACCATCGCGTGGTTCTATAATCGCAGCTGATTTGGATAGAGCTGAATCAGTTGTACTTCGAGAGTTGCAGAAATTTTATTTTTCAATAGAATTTCGTAGTTTAGAATCACATAAACCTTGTAGTCCCGCACTTCAACATTTGAAACCATTTTTGCAAGACGGACTCATTCGTGTCGGTGGCCGTCTGCGAAATGCTAAGTTAGAGTTTGAACAAATGCATCCAGTAGTTCTACCACGCAGGGATCACGTTTTGGATTTGTTGGTGGACTATCACCATAAGGTGAATTGTCACGCTGGTCCCGATTTATTAATGTCCATTCTTCGACAGAAGTACTGGATACTTTCCGCTCGCAATTTGATACGCGCTAGAGTGCACAGATGTGTGCCCTGCTTTAAGCTCCGCCCGCGTTTCAACGCGCCGGAAATGGCCGACCATCGTTCTTGTCGTGTTGTACAGACGGTGAAACCTTTCATACATACTGGGACGGACTATGCTGGACCGTTTAAAGTCACTATTGCCCGTGGTCGTGGTATACGTTCCACAAAGGCATACATTTGCCTATTCGTTTGTATGACAACTCGTGCGGTCCACATAGAGTTAACCAGTGATTTGAGTACGCAGGGTTTTATGTCTGCATTTAAACGATTTTTATCTCGCCGTGGTCCCGTTAAGCGCTTATACTCTGACAACGGCACAAATTATGTTGGAGCGCGACGCAATATTTCGGAATTACATACATTCTTACGCTCCAAGTACTACCAAAGTGAATTCGCCCATGTCTTAGCTGAGAATCGCATTGATTGGTGTTTTAATACGCCAGCGGCTAGTCATTTTGGTGGCAATTGGGAGGCGAATATTAAAAGCCTTAAGTCGCACCTGTTTCGGGTCATAGGCGAACAGATTCTCTCGTACGAGGAGTTGAGCACTGTACTCGCTCAAGTAGAGGCGTTGATGAATACGCGTCCGTTGTGTCGGACTTTGTCTAGTGATCCATCGGAGCCACTAGCGTTGACGCCGGCTCACTTCTTGACGACGACTCCTCTTAAATATTTGCCCGCTTTAGATGTCGAGACTGACAAACTGCAGCTCCTCCCGCGTCACGCCCTGCTAGATAGCTTAGTTCAGTCCTTTTGGAAGCGATGGAGGACAGATTATCTGCATACGCTGCAGTCGCGTCAAAAGTGGAACACTCCTTCAGATCCAGTCACAGTCGGTACTGTGGTGATACTGAAGACTGAGAGTGCGCCTCCTCTGCACTGGCCTCTTGGTGTAGTGGAAGAAGTTTTTCCGGGTTCGAACGGAATAACGCGAGTCGTAAAGGTTAAAACCGCAACTGGATCGTACCTGCGTCCGGTTATTCGCCTCTGCCCTCTGCCTAATCAGTAGTAGTGGCATAGTTAGTTATAAGTTGTTTCGCTACCTAGTATTGATAGTTTAGATTAGTAATAGGGTTTAGTTTCGCTTTGTTTTTTTTTCTTTTCTTTGAAGGTAACCCTTCAAACCCGGGGGGAATGGTTGCGCCAATTTGCTATGATCCGCGACTTTGTTTTTTGTAATTTATTTTTTTGGCCTAGCAATCCTATCCCTACCGTTTCCGCTTCCCCGCACGACCTCTAGAAATGATTTGACATTGACGTGTGTGCATCGATTGTGAATGTGACCGCACCGCTAACCGCGCCCGCTCGAAATTACAAGAAAATTGACTATTTTCGTGATCCAACCATTCAGAACTCAACAGTGGTGCAGTGTAGTGCAAAACAGGACCTGGCAGTGATTTAAATGTGCGAAGTCGAGGATCGGCCGGTGCCACGTGCAACCTTCGAAGTCTAAAGGTCAGTGCTCCTTCCCAATACATTTATCCCATGCCAGGCATAGTATCTGCATATTGTTAATAAACCTTAGATCGCTTTTTCAAACATACAGTCCACATAAAGCAAATTCGCGCAACCAGCCTATAAAAGACTTTTTTATTTTTGGTGTACAATAAAGAATATATCTATCTATTTATCTATCATATTATTAAATCTAATTCAAAATTTATACTAAACCTATGTACACAAAAACTAAACTAAGAATGTAAACTAGACATAACTATGTACAAATATAATACAAAAACACCAAATACACTCAGGCGTCGAAGTATTCCTCCACATCGCTGTCATCCGGAAACGTACCCAGAAGACTGGCAGCATTAAAAAGCAACTATAAAATACTTAAAACATAAACCATGCAAGTCACGGCAGGCAGGGTCGAAGGGCAGGCAGGGTCGAAGCCTGCTGGGGTCAAGGGCCGTTTTCTGAGAGGAAGGCTCAGCCCCGGCACTATAGGCAACGAAGGAACGGGGTAGGTTTTTAGTCAGTAAGAGTCTGACACTACTTCCCGCTCCACCCAAGGGCGGGATTTGTCATTGGATGATTTTACCTACCATAAAAAAAAAAAAAAAAAACCATGCAAGTCACAATTATGAAGATCGTATTTTGTTGGTTCTCAACGAATAACTTGCTCCTCAGACGATCACGTAAAGCGTAGTCGTAAAAATAGTGAATAGTCCAGGAGTCTGCGCGTGCTACAGTGAATTCATACTTTACGTGATTGTGAGCTAAGAGCTCGCTGCTAAAGAAAAATAACTCGCTGCGGCCAGTACACACTGGCGGGCATTTGTGTCGTGGATGCAAGCTAGGCTTGGGCATGCAAGTTCACTTGTTATACATGGTAGAGCGTCATTTGTAAGCTAGTCTTGCATTAAAAAATGGTTTGTTGAGATTTTCTAAGGAGTTTTTCTTTTCTTGCTCATTAGCGAGAATGAAATGTTCTCAGTAAAATCCATGTAGTGTAGATCGTTTTATGTACCTAATAAGAAATAGACGCAGATTTATCACATTATTTTTTTTAAACGTCTCGAATTTGTAATTTCAGAATGTGAATGGAGAATATCTATACGGGTTCATAGATTAGTTTCTATTTAGACCCATTTGTTTGTATTATTATTTTTAATGTTTTCCGTTTTTTCTCTTTTTTCTGACCTTTTATACCTATTAACATTTATTATAATATATAATATGGAAACACTGTAAAACCAATCTTGTAATAACCATAAAATGCATGCTGGTTCTTTTCTATAATAAACGACCAATTGGAACAGTGCATTAGCTTTAAACGTTTTATAAGTGCCCACGTTCAAATAAAAAGATTTTGGTTATTTTTTGTACTATCACACAGCGCCATCTAGTACCAAGCCAAGCAGAGCTTATGTTATGAGTACTGGACAACTGATAAACATACTTATATATTTCTAAATACATATTATAAATTCTCATACATTCTGTTGCTCATCACACAAACATTTGTCCTGGGTGGGAATTGAACCCACGACAGCAGCAGTCAGGGTCACTAACCACTAGACCAACAGGCCATTTGATTTTCAGATCTCTAACATAGACCTACATCTTTCATATTTAACGCCTGCCTACATCCAGTGCTCACCTTGTGCAAATACAAACACGTACAATGCCTAAAACATTGCTCAAAGTGCTTTCCATTCCTTGAAGTGACCGCAACACAAGTGAGGCCATTCCTCATACTTTGAACTGAGACACAACCGTGGCTTTTGTATGTGTATATGTCCTGTCTGTTCTGTGTGTAAAGTGTGTCCACTCCTTTATATCGGTCCAAGAGAATGCACAATTACACTGTCACAAGTTAGCTAAATTTAATGAAAAACTGGCAAAGTATGAGCCGTACTTACACACGAAGGGTTCCGAACTAAAAGTTTTATAAAATCAAGAGTAAAACGGCCGACAAAATAACGTTTCTTGTAAATTAAAATAAAGTACAAAAAATGTGGAATCCCTTTAATTTTAACTTTATTTTAATTCTATTATTTTTTGTAAAGTAGCAACAGGAATACACTTTCTATGAAAATTTCAGCTCTGTACAGTCACTATTACGGTTTAGTAGTTACAGACCGCTGACAGATAGACGAGCAGACAATAGAGGTGTTCGCTTCTGAAAGGAAGGCTCGGCCCTGGTATGAAAGGCGACGTAGGAACGGGGTGAGTTTTTTAGTCAGTAAGAGTCTGACACTATCTCCTGCTCCACCCAAGGGCGCAGAGATGTCATTGGATGATTTCCCACTGAAACAAAAAATATATCTACAAAAAAACTTCCTCACGATATTGTGCTATTAACTTCTATCCCAATAATAGTTCTCAGTCTAATCTGAGACTTCAAATAATAGGATCATATTTTACTTTCCAAGAAAAGTTTTCTGCCAACATTAAAAAGTCTGCTCACATTAAACTCGGAGGTATCTAGAGACCCTAAAAATACAAGTTACGTGCGTGAAATCGTGATTTTTAGAAAGCTAATCACTCAGACTTGCTTCCAATATAGATCTACAAATCTATTCTACTTTTTTTATTGATATAAACTAGAGCTTGACTCCGATCCCACCTGAATGTAAACTGTGATGCAATCGTTGATGGTGAGGCGCACTAGCTTATTAGGAACCTATTCAATCTAGCCTAGAAGACACTTAAACTACAATCAGACGAGACGACCGCAGTAGGCCAGTTGTTCCAGTCCCTCGATGCAGGCGACTGCCGAGGTTTCAAATCATCCAATGACAACTCCCGCCCTTGAGTTGAGCGGGAGATAGTGTCAGAATTTTACTGACTAAAAGAACCCACCCCGTTCCTTCTTAAGCAGTAATGCTAGCAAAGGAGGAGGCCGACCGCATCAGGCAGAGGCAACGGGGTGCTTGCCCCAGCCGCCGCCGGGATTCCGATCCCGATTTCCGGCCACCGTAGGCGCGGGCTTGCGGACGGCGTGCAATGGGTAGCACGCTGTCCGATCGTCCGGTAACCGGCCGGACCGAGCCCAAGTCGTCGACGGCGCGTTCTGTTCCCGCGCGCCTCAAGGAGCTGTCAGCAAACCGAAGAGGCCCAGCCTGCTAACTGCAGGCACGCAGGGTCGAAGCCTGCTGGGGCCAAGGGCCGTTTTCTGAGAGGAAGGCTCAGCCCCGGCACTATAGGCAACGAAGGAACGGGGTAGGTTTTTAGTCAGTAAGAGTCTGACACTACTTCCCGCTCCGCCCAAGGGCGGGATTTGTCATTGGATGATTTTACCTACCATAAAAAAAAACCCATTCCTTCTTTGCCTTAGTTCCAAGACCCTTGTTCACTTTCATATTAGTCAATGCCCCAGTAAACTTATGGGTGGATACTCGCCGTTCGTCGGATTGATTCGTGGAAATGAGAAGGTGGAATCAAGATATGCAATTCCAACGCAAACTCTCCAAAATGCATCCTATAAAACACCAAAAGGCCGGCTACATTCGTACTAAGAAGAGGATTTTCACAATCTCTTCAAATACAAGAACTAATACTTGATAATTCCGAGTAAACAATTCTGAGAAGCTTATAAAATTGACTGGAAAGAAGCCAAAACACAAACCAACGTTGGGTTGTAAAATGCCTATTGTCATAATACATCTAAAACATCCGAAGCTGAATAAAACCGACCGCTCAGTTGCCACTTTCGTGAGACACTTCCACCATAAGAAATCTAATTTAACTTTGTCGCCGAACAAAATGTTCCAATAGAAATAATTTCGTCAAGGACTTCCAACAGCTGTACAATTCAATCAGTGCCGAGTCTTCTGTTTTTTTATCTTTCAAGTATTTTTCTTTTGAGTCCTAAAGTTAGTTAATGTGGGGGCTCTTCACACTTGTTATTGACAGAAGTTATTTACATGAATTGTAAATGGATTTTTGTTTTTTGCGAAGTTTATCAGTTGGCCGCCTTTTACCTGCTTTTATAAACGCTTGATTGTACATAAAATGAAATTTGTTTCTGTACAGGTAAGTTTATTTTTCATCCAATGACATTTCCCGCCCTTGGGCAGAGCGGGAAGGCCTGTCAGACTTTTATTAACTAAAAATCCACTCCTATGCCTTCCTTCTATGCCTTCGTTTCAGGGCCCTAGGGTTAACTTTCGCACAACCCGTGACCGGTACAAATATAAATATATTAGGTATGTTTATTGTTCCAAAAGGTTTTTATCAGATCTTGGGGCATTAAACTAGGATTCCTGTTTGTTCAATGTACCTCACGAATTTACTAACAATATCAATGTACCTCAACTATTTTGTCAACATTAAAATTAATCACCTCAACTATCCAGCGCGGTCATCGCTTCAATTACGCTAAAAAAATACTGATAGTATCAAGGGATCTTTCACAAAATAGGAGAAATTCAGCCAGAAATAATTGTCTGCCCTGAATTCAAATTATCAAAGGATTTCCCTGCCTTTGATAATTTGAATTCAAATGTGCATAAAAGCATACCATTGATAAGCAGCATTCTGTTTCCACTGATACAGAGTGGTGATTTCAAGCACTGTGATGGACAAATTCACGATCCACTCCTCTTTACTCCTCCTAGCTTCACGTTAATGGAAACGCACGCTAAAATTATTAGGTATCTATCCCATGTCCTAAAGCAAATTACTCGTATATCTTGACGTGTCCTGAATGTCATACAAAAAACGCTCAGCTCACTAAAGCCTTAAAAAAATCATATAAAAATCGCTTTAACAAAAAAAAAGCGCGTAATAAAAGACAATCACGAGTCTCGCCCCAGAGGTCATAGTAAAAATAGCTAACGATTAATGGTTTTATTATTACATTAAGATAAATTTTATAGGTTAAGTTACTCCACTATAGGCAAAAACTCTCACTTTGTATGATTGTTTAAGAGTTATCGCGACCCTGCAACAACAATGACAGCTGATGGAAGATAGTCTCACGCTCCCTTTAGCTTTTACCAGAGCATTGCATTGCATTGCTTTTAATGTTCCCACTACTGGGACTCAGGCCTCCTCTCTAGGAGAGGGAATAGGCCGTAATCCAACGCGGACCCGGTGCGGATTGGTGGATGTCACGTGTCTTCGAATACCACCAGAGCGCGAGAACTTATTCGAATATTTCCTATCGCAAAGTAAAACTGAAAACCCTTGTTTAAAATGTCTTATTCATGAAATTACTTATATGTCTTCACTATGACTATGAAAACATAAGCATAAACTTTAACACACGATACACAACATAGGATTTATTTAATGAATAAAGAAAATAAATACTGATGTGGTGGTGGGTGGAGGTAAAGATACTTCTTTGTTTATTATAATATTATATTGTTATTTTAAGCTCAATTATTAATATAAAAACATAAAATTAGATTCTTATTTTTATGTCATTGACAGTCTATCACAAAACTCTTTGTCTAAACCTAACTTCTTTTTAACTTAAATCTTTAAAATTAATATTACGTGCCAGTTTGTACGTTACCCCAGCATATAATCTGCTCAGAGCCAAATTCACCAATAAACTAATCGCGATTCGTTCAAACAAAACGCAGTTTGAGCGCCTAATCGAGATTATAGCTTCATTTTGCGTTTCACCGCGATGACTTGAACCTAGTTCACGTTAAACTCAGTTTCTATTATTTTGTTGTGTTTACGACACGGGTCTTTAAACTAGATTACGCTGAGCTCAGTTTTGTTGAACTAAGTTTTTATATTGAATGATGAAATCAGCCCTTAGTCGTCACAGCCATATCTTTGAGCATGACAACTCTAAATCTATTCTCTATTACCATAAAAGAGCATAACTATCAACCTATCGTTCCATTTTCAAAGTTAAAATAAATTGTTTCAGCATTCTTTTCCAGGAATCGTTATCGCGGTGTGCACTGTGTGACATGACTCTAAAGCGCATTTCACTTGCAGGTGTAGCCCCCCCCCCCCCCCTACCGACCGGTGTACACCTCCACCAACCGGTGTATTCTGTACATTCCGGGTGTTCCGGGACACGTTCGACAAAATCATATTTTACGTGATTCCATTTTACTGTTACGAAAGAGTTGGTAAGTTTTATCTTGTAAGACTCATTTTTTTTATGGAATTGAGTGAATGCATCGGATTGATGGATATGGCGAACTGTAACTGGTTCTAGAATGGAAATTGTGTACGCTAAATATACCAGACAAATTGAATGACGAAATAGAGTTTGCATTTTTCAATTGAATTCGAAATATTTCATTTCACTTATTGCACGATTTCAATTGATCTTCTTATAGATAAGACCAACAAGAAACTCCACGGTCTTAAAATAAAAAAACAAAAACAAAATTAACAGGTAAGAGAAAAGTGTAAACTAATCAAAATAATACCATCGTTAAATTTTAATCGTTTTAATCCCGTGGAGGATCGATCCGGTACATAAAACACTATCGATTTGTAAAGATAAAATTAAAAAATAAAGTACTTTTTTATAAAACTCGAATTAATATGCGCTTGTACGATTTTTTTTAAGTAAAAGTAAGCTGAGCGAGTCTAATGACCTGTAGGTAGTTGTACTATCTACCTACAAGTCATTGGATGCGGGATTAAAACGATCATGTATGGTGAAACCGACTTTCGCGTAGGCAAAGCCGCTGGCAGAAGTTAATATTGGTACACATGTCTTCCTCCAGGGATATCAACACGGTTACCTATCATAATTCTTTTCTAGTCTTGAAACTAAATATGCAGAAGATCAATATTTCGCTTATATACAAACTCGTTCGCGAGGCTTGGCTGTAACTAATGAAATACTCTGTCAACCACACACAGTATACAGGTACCTCCTCAAAAAGCATACACGATGTAGACTAATAAACCCCGACAAATCCCAACTTTGATATCAATTCTAAATGAATTATTAAGCTAGAAAATATAGCGAACTAAATGTCTTCCGCGGTGTTACCCGCGTCTTTAGCTACTGATTTGATACTATGATTATATTATTCTAGTTATAGCGTGAGGTAACTAAAATAATTCTTAGAGTAAAACCATTAATTAAATAAAAAAATAAAAAAAGCTGGGCAATTGTGAGTTGGATTTGCACACCGAGGGTTCTGTACATACTAACTTTTATAAATAGTTCAATTCTCTAAAATTTTTCCGAATCGAAAAAAGTTTTTTTTTTTGTAATGTACGTACAGTTTTCAGATTTATTCCTAAACTTGTGCTATGAGACTTTTCTTCATGCCAAATTTCAGGGTTCTAGGTCAACGGGAAGTACCCTATGAATTTTGATTCCGTTAAAAGTGTTTTTTGCGACATAAATGACCGTATTTTTTTGCGTTCACTTAGAAGTTAATTTTGTTCACAACTTCAAGAGACCGCAGATCTGAGTAATTTCAACTTGATACCTCCACGCATTCCCGAGATAAAGGGTCTCGACAGACAGACCGACGGACAACAAAGTGATCCTATAAGGGTTCCGTTCTTTCATTTTGAGGTTCGGAACCCTAAAAATAAAAAAATATTATTATGCGTTTTTGAACAACTATAGGCAGTAATGATAAAATCTTTAATCGAAACAATTTTTACCTTCACTTTATTAAAAAACTGGTTTTCTCTCACAATCTCACCCGCATCATGGGTTACTGCTCCGCTCCTATTGGTTGTAGCGAAATAATAGTCTTCCTCGATAAATGAGCTTTCTAAGGGTCTGTATACACCACGTTTTTTAAACGCGCCGTCGACGCGTGTTTGTAGCGATACAAACACGCGTCAATCCTAACAGTACCTTAGATATTTTTGATTCAATCCAATAGTAGTTCATTTTATCGCGTTCAACCAAACTATCAAACCAACTCTTTATAAAATCAAATAACTTTAAGACATGTAAAGCAATATGATATTTAACTTGATCTCTTCATACAAGCTCCTTTTTGGCCAGGTAACTTGGCAACAGCTTCCCAATAGATGTACAGTTTCTCAGGATATAGTTTAAATTACAGCAAATTTGATTTATTCAAATTAAACTCACGGTTCGTCGACGGCAAATGTTATCAAAGCGTCTCTTTGACTAGGTCAACCGCTCGGCTCCGCCCGAGATTTGATGAGAACTTCCTAAACTGTTCCACTTGGGTGAGTTTTACAGTGACCTTGCTATTTCTATGGCTCTTACTAAGGTTATACTATCACGAAAGGTAATTTTGAAATGACTTCCTCTGTGCGTGAAATAAGTCTATGTAACACACCGTACCTAGTTCAAAATGTAGGTAGATTTATGGGCTACGTGATTGTTCAAAGGAGTTACCGTGGACAACTGAAACTTTACAACTGAAAGAACACAGATAGTTTAGTCAGTAGAAGATATTTTTGACGTGAGAAATCATCTAATGACTTCTCTCGCTATAGGATGCCCTTCAGTTACCCTTTGTGATCTAGGACAATAGGTATCTGTTTTTGAAATTCCCAGATTGCATCCTGCTAGGTCCCTGCTGACATCTCTTTGAGGCGCGCGTGGAACAGCACGCGCCGTTGACGACTGGTAAGCGACGATATAGACGATGATAGAACATGCTTGCCTAGAGGTAGCTTATTCAATCTTGACTTAAAGACACCCAGAAAGACGGGAATTTTACTCCTTAGCTGACTTACGTATGATATGCCCACCATGTACCGGTGGTACATCACTGTACGTCTGATGGTCCGATGATGGAAAGGCCTTAGCGGAATTAAGTTATGCAATTCTTACACACACACTCTCAGAAATGCAACCGGTAGAAAACGGACAGAGCAGGAAGATTATAAATGACTAGCTTCTACCAGCGGCAGCAAAATACCAGCAAAATCCGATTCTTACCGGATATCGACACCCCATAAGAAACCTACCTTCCAAATTTTAAATTTGTATTTGTTATAGTTTCTGAGACTTCGAGATTAATCAGAGAGTGGTAGGTATTTCGCTTTTACATTATATAATTATAGATTTGATGCTCGGGAGGTCGGAGAGTTATTAGATAATTTCCCACTTCACAAAATCTACGTACAAAACCCCGTTTAATAACACACATAGACTTTACTATCACACCTACAAAAATACATTTAAGTTTAGTAAGTGTTATCAAAAATGATAGCTTAAGCCCACCGTACACGAGCGGTAATGCTATTTCACAAGGTACTAACATTCAACTTAGATTAATTACCCCCAAAAGGTATTAAAACATGAATAAACATAAAATAACTTTACCTACTTCAACTCATAATGCTCTCTAAGTTATGTTTCTGAAGTATTTCTAGTCCGGACCAATATTATAAATGGCTGAAAGAGAATTTAGTAGGTTTTTACGACTAAATTACTGAGCCAATTTCGAAAATTATTTGGCGAAGACAGTTATTGTAAAAGAAGTCAAACTTATTTATAAGTTACATATTGGTACTTATAATGTTATGTTATATCAAAGACTTTCGCCTGACCACCGCTAAGTTCATTTTTGCTTGCACTCGTAACGAAAATTTCAAAGGTTTGGTTTGGCGCCGCGTCGCAGTATTCAAGCGAAAATTTTTTTAAGTGATCAGGCTGAAATGACAGCGATAGTACATGGTGTTAATTATGAAATATCGTTTCACTATGTTCTATTTTGCTGGCTTAAGATATTGTTTACTCAAATGATTTTATAATGTATGAGTAAAAACTAAATTATTGCTAATTACATGTACCTATTCACTCTTGACTTTAAGTGTGTGTTTACGGAGACGTGGCGCGTTGCGCGGCGTGTTGGGCGGTACGCCGTACATTGCCATATGTTTGTGTTTGCGCGAGCAATGACGCGGCCCACTGCTGCAATGTACGATGAACGCCCAACGTACAGCGCAACGCGCCACGTCTCCGTAAACAAGCCTTAAGACCTCTAGGTTAATTTTTTTTTCTTTAAATAAAAGATTTCGTGATGTACTAATAAATATACACGTTTATGACTGGTATTTATGGTTCTTTCTGATTTAAGGCTGAAAATAAAGCAATAATCACACTTGACAGAGTTTCATTTGTTCAGATTCTTTTGTACGAGTAGGTATTGTTTTGTCTGCCTACCATAGTCGTAGGCGTTCCTATGCATTATATCAAAAGTAAGTATTATTGAGTATCGTGATTTTAAAACCATTGTTCATGTAAGCTATTTTAAATGAATCAAAAGGATTGAAAAATATGGTGATAAGAATCTTTGCAGGTGGCGTTCACTAGTTTGACACTGTGTTGGTCAATAGTTGAGTGCAGTTGATCATCAGGCCTAGGCAAGTTACGACCATTTCGTTTTGATTGTCTTGTGTCGAACGCCTCGAGTTGGCCACGCCTCCAATTCCTCTGTTCTGTCATCTCTACGTTTAATCACGTGGTCAGAACAAAAGCAATCGCAGGCGTCGCCGACTCGAGGCTTTCGACAAAAGAGAATCGAAATGAGACGGTCGTAACTTGGCAAGGGGGGCAGCTGCTACACTGCGTGTCGTAGGATCGATCTGTACGGAATAATTAATTGTATAGCCTTTAGAGAAACAATTATTATGATCTGGGCGTCGCCACATCGACCCATCATGAGCATGTTTTTTAAGTGCGACATCTACAAATAACTTCTGGGCTCGGTGCTACCCATTGCTCGCCATCCGCCAGTCCGCTCTTACAGTGGCCGGAAATCACCTTGTGACTAAAAGGTTGGAACGCCTCCTGCAAGGAGGAATAAAGCCTAATGAGCTAAGCGTTTTGTGTACAGTATAATTATACTATTTTCCAAAGGAGGTTTTTTAGGTATTTTGGCACATGGCTTGCAGAACAGATGGCTGATGAACCCAAACGTTTCTGGAGTGCCGTCTGCATACCACAGATACAGGGTCCTCGCGAGCCTACATCTAATCGATGTGAGATGTTGTTTTGGTAACACTTGACGAAGGCTTATATCAACACCACCTCGGAGAGATGCGACCTCTGGCTTGAGAATTTCAAACCTCCTAAGGAGTTTTATCGAGCCGTTGGAGAGCCTTCTGGACACGAGCTGCCATGACCAACCTGGAAAACTGTAAACAGACTCCGCATCCAGGTTGGGCGCAGTAAAGACAATGTCCACAGACGGGGGTTCTCGGACGGTTCTGATCTTCAGTGTTTGTGCGGCGTCTCTCCGCAGACCATGTCCCACTTTCCATCCTGCACCACGTGCCATATTACCTGTTCACGTAGGGACCTAGTGACAGCTTCAGTGGACGGAATTGCCGTGGCCGAATACTGGCAAGGAATTTAATTAATTTTGCCATCGACACGCTAAGAAGAAGATCTTTATAGGCTGATAGTGATAAAAGATGAACAGCGGTTTTGTTAGTAGTGTGAACATGGACTTGTACCGCTCTTGACCAGTAAGACTATACTTTGAATAAATTTATAAATACTTGGCTTGGCTTGTTGGTTTGGAAATTAATTACAGCATTTTGACTTGCCCAGAGATAGTTAATTTGAGATAGATGGATTACAAAGAGCCTTTGTAACTGTAATAGTCGAGGTCAGGGATGGCCAACCAATGGGACATAACGAGAATTTGTTGGCATTGCGTTAATTTGAACAATTAGTTGTAATTTACTTTGGTGTTTTAAGATCTTATCAAAAACCTTTTGCTGGTAAGTTAATGTACATAAAAACATGGTGTCTAAATTTTGGGATAACATCAACGTTTAATTTTTTTTTTAATTAATGAATCATTTTTTAAGCGACTTCGAAAAGAAAGAGGTTCTATGATCGGCTCTATGTGTGTTTACCGATATCTCGGTCAATGGTGGACCGATTTTGAAAATTTATATTTTGGTTGATAGATTATATTTCTGAATTAGTCCCATAGAAATATTGTTTTGATCTGATGGTGAACTTCGAAGATATAGTGCGGAACTCTTCAAAAAATCATAGCAGAACTGTCGTTATAAGTAGAATTGCTTTGTTTATACATGTTCCTGTCGGTGACTGACCGAAAGAAGAAGGGGAGAGGATACATAGAACTGATCTGATGATGAAACCAGAAGGTAGGTACCGTAATTCTGTGATAAATCAGTGTGTCCTAGCCGTGTTTAGTATTGTTAGAATTGTCATGATGATGGAAACGAATGGCGGAAGGTATCTAAATCTGGCTTAAAACATCTTCATTTAGTTTTATTTTTATACCCGTTAGTTTTAAAATGTATATACAATATTATGCTTTAGACTGAGGTATGCAGAACAAGGCTTAGTCGGATGTTTTTTGAGTTTGGTCCGAGAAACTGGCCATTAGATGATTTCGGGCTGTTGTATGTTCTAATTGTGCGTAAAACTCTAATACTGAGAAGCAGGATTTGGAGTTTTTGTTCCTATGTGTCATCAGGCCAGTGAAAGTTTAGTTCCAGTGCGTTAGAACCAGAAACCACATAGTTCTCGGTGAGTCTGAACTATTTGCGGTGATGCTCAAGTGACTCGGCGTGGTGCTGTCCCTGTAAGTCAGGATGATACCGCAATGAGTCAGGGCTCCAATGGGTTAGAGAAGTGCGTTAGAGTATGGCTGGGCATTGCCCTGCGGCTCCCAACGCCCAGTGTGTCTCTTACTGCAACTGGAGTATAACGATGTCTTCTTCCTCACACTTTTCGCCACCTCCTTCACTCACACTACTGCTTTGGAGAAGTTGGTGACTGATTCCCATTTTTAACCAACTTTTTCTCACTCTAATAAGGTTTTGGTATCAATTTCAACTCGATACCTCCACGCGTTTCAGAGTTAAAGTGTCTTGAAAAACAGACCGAACAACAAAGTAATTTTCTTTTGAGATAGGTAGCAAAATCTTAAAAAGATGCTTAGTTTGTTTATCTTTTTTATAAGCAAGTTTATTGTTTACAATTCCTATCTCAAAAGAAGAAAATAATGTAGCTGACACCTGTCAGTTTAGTAACATCAAAAAACAAACGCTTGATGTTTAAACTTGACACCACATTGTACAAGGTTTGCCGTCCCTGTACTAGATTTTCGCCCGTGGCGGTGACCGGTCAGACGGTCCGTCTGTCTGTCCGCCCGTACTTATTCTACGTTTCTATGTTAATTTTATACGCCCGTTCTCTTTTATGATGTTTTTCTTTTATCTTTGGCACCGAGACGTTCTGACCGAGATGTTTAGGGAGGTAATTAAATAAATTAAATAAAAATGAAATGAGTTTTTTTTTATCTTTTTTGTGTTTTTTCGTTTATGGAGTGGTCGGGGTCAAGAGGGAAATAAAGTTACTTTTTGGTACGATTTAATGTTTCAATTTGAAATTCTAAATTGAATTGAAATGGTTTGACGTTTTGTGTTTATTTTCACAGTTGGTTATGTAGGCAAAAATATTTATTTTGAAATAGTTAAAGAATTATTTTAAAAATACGTTTCATAATTGTTTTTTATAAAAAACTTATTTTCATAAATATACCTAAAATAGTACTTATTACTTTAATTTTATGCTTATATTTTTTATATTGTTATAATTGCTTGTATGTTCTTTTTTTAAGTTTTAATATTTTATTTCACATTTTTCCTATGGAGAAGAACCGGAAAGAACTTCGCAGTTACTTTTTTAATAGTTATTATTTTAGTTAAGATTAATTTTAAACAAATCTTTTAAGAAAATTACTTTTGATATCGAAAAGTGCTTAATCTTCAACATTAAAGTACCTATTATTCATATTTAAATTAATCAAAATATAAACAAACAAAACGAAAATGGCTTCATCAAATTGAAACAAGACAAACCTTCCAATTTAGAATCGAGATGAGGTCGAGAGTAATTAGTAACTTATAAAATTGTGTTATCAAATCGAATCAACAAACTTGTGGAATTAAATTATAAAGGTTTTTGGTGTTTTCCGTGTCAAATAGCCATGTGAAATGGCATGAAAGAATGGGTAATCCTTATTTTTTTACATTATCATCATCATCATTTCAGCCAAAAGACGTCCACTGCTGGACTTAGACCTTCCCCTGGTGTCGCCATAATGTTTAGTCTTGTGTGTCTCACATCCATCGGATTACACACATTATATTTTAACTTTAATGACACATGTATACAAATATTTAAATGACGATATACAAAATTGAATTATACAAAAAAGTAAAAAAAATGGTTCCATTTTTGTTTACACTTTGTAGGAATTTTATTTGTTAAAAATTAGTTTTCTGCGTATTTTATTCAACATTTAGTAAATATTGTCTGTCACCGGATATATTGTAGATAATATAAAAACTGGCTTTTGAAATAAATGTATTTTTTTTAAACAGCTCATTTTTTTTTATTTTGTTCGTACTACACTAGAGTGGCTTCCAACGGTAATTTTGAACTGTCAATATCGGTAAATAGGTATATTGGTACGTTTGGCGCTTTATTTTTTGTGCTTAGCGTGGCGCTGTGGTTGAGCAATTGGCTGCTACGTTGCCTGTAGAGGGTTCGATACCCGCACAGAAAAAATACTTGTATGGTCTTCAGGTAGTTGTCCCCGGTCTGCGTGTCTTGTGATATGAATTAATACATATTTGTGAACGAACCCACGATATAGGAATAATTCATAACTTGGTTTTAAAAGATACTGTTTATATTTATAAAAAAAAAAAACTAATATCCTAGTGATCATATCTTTTGGAAAAATAAACATTGAAACTATACGCGGTGTACGTTTGAATGGAAGAGACCCAATTCAATCGAATGCGGGTATGATGGGTGGGCAGATAGGCCCGGAAAAATACAGAATTAATACGAAGAAACGAGATCTGAATGTTTGTATGCTAGTACAGTCTGCAACACAAGTATGCGGATAGCTACATACTCGTAATTGCTCGTGACTATGCTCACATATATGAGAGCAGTTGTGGTCGAGTGGTAACTGCCCCGACCTACAAGTTGTAGGTTGAGGGTTCAAACTCAGTAAGGGGCATTACTTTGGGTAATTTATTTCATCACCACTGTTCTCAAAAACGGTGAAGGAAAACATCGTGACGAAACTGGCATGTTCTAGAACCAAAAATTCGAAGACATTTGACATCCACCAATCCGTACTGGGCCCGCGTGGTGGATTACGGCCCATTCATCCCTCTCCTAGAGAGAAGGCTTGAGTCCCAACAGTGGGAACATTATAAGGCAATGCAATGCAATGCTCATATAAAAACTTTAGTTCTACAGTTGAATCATTTATGATTTTCATGTTGATGAGGGTTTTGTTCGAAAAAGTTGCGCAGCCCTGGAACGTAAAGGGCAACTAAAGGAACTCATGCCGGTTTTATTCAGTAAAAGTCTGACACTCTCTCTCACTTCATCCAGAGTGGGAGTTATTTGAGGATTTTCAACCTTAACAAAAGGGTTGTAATGTTAAGAAAATGTTTTTATTTTTAAATGCATTATTGAATGTACTTTGTTGTTCACCAAAACTGGATTTAACTTTCTGTGTCTGTGTGTAATTTGTATCCTCATAGTGCTATTGATTCTATTAACCAGATACAAAAAAAAACAATGCTTATTATAAGTAATGAAATATTTTTTATTTAAGCAATATTTTTTTAAACCTATAGTTTTATCATTTAAAACATCTTCAAAGATTCAAAAGGTTTTTTTATAATAAACAATTTTTTCTGTTTGTTGTCATTATACTTAAACGACCGATTCGTATTGTTTTTTTTCTAGCCATTACTGTCCCACTGCTGGGCAAAGGCCTCCCCCAAATCCTTCCAGACATTCTCATCCCGCGCAGTCTCGAACCAGTCCTTATGGTACGCGTCCAGGTCATCTCGCCATCTCTTTCTAGGCCGGCCTTTACGGCGCTTACCCTCTGCAGGAACCCACCCACAGGATACGTAAATTATCCTTTAATTTTTTTATTGTGATAACTAATGAATTCAGCTTTGGTAAATTACTTATAGTTCTTTTCCTTAGGCATTGCTACCCTAGTACTGGGCAGGTCGTCTACGGCGCGCACCGTTCCCGCGTGCCTCAAGGAGTTGTCAGCAAACTGTAGGGGTCCAGCAGGGCCGAAGCCTACTGGGGCCAAAGGTTATGTGAGACTGTCACCACGGGCCCCAGGATAAAGGCAAGGAATGGAAAGGTAGGTTTTTAGTCAGTAAAAGTCTGACACTATTTCCCGCCCCACCCAAGGGCGGGATTTGTCATTGGATGATTTTACCTACGTTAAAAAAAAAAAAAAAAACCCTAGTACTGGGCAAAGGCTTGCCCCAAGACCTTCAGTCCCTCACGCCGTTTCAACCAGTCCTCATAATACACGTCCATTTTTATAATAATTTATAAATAATTTTGCTGCTGACCATTCCGTTATAAATAGAAATTGGTTTGGACTTCATACAGAGTAACCAGTAACACCCTTCTATTTACTGATAATGAGATGTTACAGGTATCATGTTCATATGTCCAATGAACATAAATATACCTAGGTACGTATTATAATTTTATCGTGTATAATTTTTTTTATGAACTATATGCACTCGTACTTACTCTACTTATAGGTACACCGTTATATTTTGATCGTTTTAATCCCGTGGAGGATCGATTCAGTCCATAAAACACTACTGATTTGTAAAGAGAAAGTTAAAAAATAAAGTTTATTTTTACTCGAATTAATTTACGCATGTAACAAATTAATTTCTTTAACTAAACGTCAGCTTAGCGAGGCCAATGACCTGTAGGTAGTTAGTACGCAACGACAGATAACTACCTACAACGTCATTGACTCGTTTACGGTGTATATGTACGGTCAGGGGTCAAAAGTGCAGTTGCACTCTAACAATGCTAAACTGTCTAAAATTTCTTTGTAGTAGAATTCCAGTTTTCTGCAACTAGTTTATTCGATATTTTAGATTATATGCTACAAACTAAATCGGTCATGGTCCATTGACCCTCTTTTACAACGAAATTTTACATACTTTAGTATCGGTAGAGTGCAACTGCACTTTTGAGCCCTGACTGTACATGTATTATAGGTATCATACCTATATAGCTACAGAACTTATTAATATGTAAACGTATATGTATTAGGACAGCGCGGTTGGCACCGTGGTTAAGGGCCTAGCTCCCGAGTAGTGCTATAAAACAGTGTCTTTCTAAAACCTACCCTTCGGTAACGGCTAAGTCAATAAGTTAGAAAAAAAATTATATTTATTATATACATTTACAAAATTATCAACATATAATTTTTGTATGAATAATGCTTTTTCCAAAACAAAAAAAAAATTACCATAAGATATTTTTTCGCTTGTTTTCCCTACTCCTTTCAAACGCTTTGATCTTTAGGAATATGTTTACACAAAAAATACTGATTAAATGTTCTTCAGAATGTACACAGCATATGTAAATCAATCAATATTTCGCAAAGAAAATGGTTTTAAAGGTCAGCGGGGTAATATAATAATAATATTTCCACAACTATCACACAACACCGTCTAGTCCCAAGCTAAGCAGAGCTTGTGTTATGGGTACCAGACAGTTGATAAACATACTTATATATTTCTAAATACATACATATTATAGATAAATAACACCCAGATACAGAACAAATGATCGTGCTCATCACACAAACATTTGTCCTGGGTGGGAATCGAACCCACGACCTCCTGTAAAGCAGTCAGGGCCACTAACCACTAGACCAACAGGCCAGTCAATATTCGGGCGCAGGCAGCAGTACAAGTTTGTATACAATTAACTCCGGCCAGATAGATGTTCAATTGTGTCTGGACACAGAGCTACTATCTATCGGACATCCAGATGTCTGTGTATGAGAGTTTAAATATTTGTTAAAGCGCCCACTATAAAGGAGTAATATTTAATGTGAAATAAGACTTTTTTCCACCTGGAAATGTAATACAACGTTGCTTTTAGCTGAAAAATTAAATGCTGAGCGAAAGTACGGGTAAACAGCCAGTTTTTTTTTTATAAAAATGAGTTTTTAATTATAACGGCCAGCAAATATAAATAAAAACTTGTGATAAAAATGTCTTGACTGGGTGGCTATACTGTTACTAGAATAGGATGGAATGGAATAGAATGGAATGGAATGGAATGGAATGGAACGGAACGGAACGGAACGGAACGGAACGGAACGTAACGGAACGGAACAGAACGGAAAGGAACGGAACGGAACAGAACGGAACAGAACGGAACGGAGCGGAATGAGATGAACTGGAAAGAAACAGAGAAAAGAATAGAATAGAACGTATTTAACGTAAAACATGAGTATAAATCATAAATTATGTTCAATCAAAAGGTGACCTCCGAATCTAATTAAATGAACTTTGTTTTTTTTTATTTCATTATGTGATTACTAGATGTACAAAGCTCGTGGTTATAATAACAAAAGCTACCCAGGTAAATCTTTAAGGCGATGCTGGCTATGGTCAGGCAGTGAATGGATGACCATCTTAACATACCGAGATTCCTCCGTAACTAGGAAAGCACGTTAAGCAGGTCTCGGCTATCATTCGTCAACATTCTATTTGACGGTCATTACGAATACTCAGAAGTCGGAAAATCTGTCATCAGTCTTACTAAGGGATATTATTGTGTGAACCCCTATTGCTGGATTGTGGAGGTCAGATAATCGCTCCGTTTAAAGTACTACTATTTAGCTGCATCTAGTAAGCTCGGAAGCTAATACAACATAGTTGGGAAAAGAAAAAGAAAATTACGCAACTTAATAGCATAAGCATAGCATAATCAGCCTTGTAATGCTCTCACTACTGGGACTCGGGCCTCCTCTCTAGGAGAGGAAATGGGCCGCAATCCACTACGCGCCCCAGTGCGCGTTGGTGAATGTCACAGTCATGTCTCAAATTAATGGTTCTAGGATATGCCAGTTTCCACACGATGTTTTCCTTCACCGTTTTGAGAGCAGTGGTTATGAAATAAATTACACAAAGTAATGCGGCTAGCTGAGTTTGGACTCACGTACAACACCACTGCTCTCAGTCGGGGCCGTTAATACTCGGCCACTACTGCTCTCAGTCGGGGCCGTTACTACTCAGCCACCACTGCTCTCAGTCGGGACCGTTACTACTCGGCACCACTGCTCTCAGTCGGGGCCGTTACTACTCAGCCACCACTGCTCTCAGTCGGGGCCGTTACTACTCGGCCACTACTGCTGTCACTCGGGGCCGTTACTACTTGGCCACTACTGCTCTCAGTCGGGGCCGTTACTACTCAGCCACCACTGCTCTCAGTCGGGGCCGTTACTACTCAGCCACCACTGCTCTCAGTCGGGGCCGTTACTACTCGGCCACTACTGCTGTCACTCGGGGCCGTTACTACTCGGCCACTACTGCTCTCAGTCGGGGCCGTTACTACTCGGCCGCTACTGCTCTCAGTCGGGGCCGTTACTATTCGCCACCACTGCTCTCAGTTGGGGCCATTACTACTTGGCCACCACCGCTCTCTACTTAATAATTACTAAAAATTTGGTAATAAAGAGGTGGTATTTAACTGTTCTTTAACTTATTCCTGTTTTCTATTTCAAAATATATTAGTCAGTGCAAAATATCTTAGTTCCACCACTTGGTTTAAAAAATAACTACGAAGGGGATGACAGGGTCTAGTGAGTGGGCGAAGCGAGCGAACATAGACCCCGCCATTCAGTCAGTCCATTAATATTTCATGTACAATATTAGTGAGGAATAAGATTTTTGATGCTCAGTTAAAACAACCCGTAATAAAGTCACAAATTACTTCTAAACTTGAGTCTTAATTAAAAATAAACGAACCGAAGACCTACAAAGTACGTTTAGTACGTTGTCAAAGGTACAGCAGATAGTTTGAACAAGTTAATTTGTTCCCTATAACTTAGTTTAATTTGAACTAGTCAAACGCAGTTTCCTCACTCTGGTAGCGTTTAATTATTGCTGCAAGACTTCGCTAATTTGATACTATGAGGCATCTCTATATTGTGCGCAGCGAACCGTGAACGGCTGCTGAAATTCTATTTATGAGTAGCGAAATTTAAAGTGTTTTTTTAGAAGTTGTGGTGATATGGTAATATGTGAAGCATTTGTAGTAATTAAAAATAGAATGTAATATATAGATACATATGTCTTTTATACTCTATTTTAAACTTGTCGTTTAATATACCTCAGTATCTCAAGACGAAACTCTATGACCAATGCGTGGTACCAGGTTATGACAAATAACTCCGACATGTGGTCGTCTTCTCATCAGAAGGCTAAAAGTCACCCAAAGGGCAATCCCCGCTTAGGAAGAGCATCGCCGTGTCCTTGTGAGGGCGGCGCGCACTGTTTTCGCGCGCCTCAAGGAGTTGTCAGCAAACTGTAGAGGCCCAGCAGGGCTGAAACCGAAGTGGCCAAAGGTTAGGTGAAAATGAACCCCGGGGCCCCGGATCGAAGGAAAGGAATGAAACAGGGTAGGTTTTTAGTCGGTAAGAGTCTAACAAAATCTTCTGCCCCATCCAAGGGCGGGATTGGTCATTTGAAGAAATTAATTTCATACTAATTCGAGTTTTAGAAAAAAAGTACTTAATTTTTTAATTTTATCTTTACAAATCGATAGTGGTTCATGTACCGAATCGACCCTCCACGGGATTAAAACAACCAAAATTTAACGATGTATATATAAAAATGAATCCCTATTTTCCTTGATCACGGTCTCACGCGTGAACGTCTGGACCGATTTCGTTTTTTTTTTGTTGTGATTGTGATTGTCAGGAGAAGGTTCTTATGAAAGGGTAGAGAGTAGGGTAGAGTGAGGTAGAGTAGGGTAGAGTAGGGTAGAGTAGGGTAGAGTAGGGTAGAGTAGGGTAGAGTAGGGTAGAGTAGGGTAAAGTAGGGTAGAGTAGGGTAGAGTAGGGTAGAGTAGGGTAGAGTAGGGTAGAGTAGGGTTGAGTAGGGTAGAGTAGGGTAGAGTAGGGTAGAGTAGGGTAGAGTAGGGTAGAGTAGGTTAGAGTAGGGTAGAGTAGGGTAGAGTAGGGTAGAGTAGGGTAGAGTAGGGTAGAGTAGGGTAGAGTAGGGTAGAGTAGGGTAGAGTAGGGTAGAGTAGGGTAGAGTAGGGTAGAGTAGGGTAGAGTAGGGTAGAGTAGGGTAGAGTAGGGTAGAGTAGGGTAGAGTAGGGTAGAGTAGGATAGAGTAGGTTAGAGTAGGGTTGAGAAGGGTTCAGTAGGGTAGAGTAGTTGACGGGAACGAAGCCGCGGGCAAAAGCTAGTGTGAAATATTAAAAAACCTCCGTAGCAAGCGCTACGAGGCTCGTAGCAAGTGCTACGAAAATTGTAGCGAGGGAGTAGCAGTTACTTCATAATAAAAAACAGACTGGCACTAGATTCAAAATTGAATATTATTCAATCTTGAGACTAAAATCTTGACTCTGTCATATTAAAACATCGTATCAAAATAACAGCATTTAAATACTGATCTCTATTGGCGCTGTCGGCCGTAGCGAGTGTTTACGGTACTAAAATAAGTAATGTCACGCCGCTTACAATACACACATGACCTCATTTTTTTTAAGAAAAATATGGAACGAAATTAATTCTTCAATACTTCAGAATACTGTATACTTCTTTGCAGCCATTTGTATTACACGTCAAAATTAGTTTTCTGTACGCCCGCGGGTGGCGCTTTCAATAGGGACAAAATATTGGTACATATGTAGGGTAGGGTATGGTAGGGTAGCTAGGGTAGGGTACGGTATGGTAGGGTAGCTAAAAGGTAGGTGGCGTAGGATAGGTAGAGTAGGTAGTCAGTTGACGGAAGCCACGAGTAAAAGCTAGTAAAATATAATAAAGTAACATTTCAACAATGCATGGAATAATCTTCACTTATTTATTCAAAACTTCATTTGACATAGTTTAAAAGTATGAAATTTTTGCCTTGAAATTTACTACCAGTCAACCAAGGGTGATGCAGGTGCATAAAAAAATATTAATAAGAAATCAAGATATCGTCTAGATACATTACATCTAGTAATAAACTACATTTTTTAAGGAACCCAAGCAGGTATACAGTACATGTTAAGTCTGATACGCCCTCCCGCTGTGCCCAGAGTGGGAGAAGGCATTGGATGATTTCAGCCTTTAATAAAAAGGTATGCGCATATTGACCTCAAAATAGCAGTTTCCAAACAGTATAAAGAGATGCAAAAAAAAGAAGTTCAGAAAGTCAACAATAATAAATAACACAAATATTTATATCAAAAATACTGTCTACAACGTGCACTGTGGGGGCATTAAAAGCGCGGATGGGAAAAATTGCTGGCAAAACAAAATTAACGTTTTTTTACTAAATTATGTTACTCGTTACAATTGAAAAATATTTGGAAATTAACGTAAACTTAAAGAAATAATATTTTACTTTTACCCTGGACGAACGTTATTGTGCTTAGCTTGTGAAGTGCTTTAGATTATTCGGGAAAATGACTCTGGGTACAAAAAAAAAATGTAATTTTTTTTTTATATTTTTACTATATACGAGTACTATGTTTTCAAAATTATATTTTTCACGACATATGTATATAAGGTATTATAATAAAGGACACGAGGAAATAATTTCAAAATTGTTACTCACTAAAATATAGAAAAATAAAACGATGATAGTGTCAAAAAATCCAACGCCAAAAAAAAATAACTTGGAAAAAGAACCAGTAATAAAAGGAAACTTAAATAAATACATGTTTAAATAAATAAATAAATAGAGAAAAATTTATATTACTGCAGACACTCCAAAAATAAAATACAGGTGTGTTGTTACTGTTTATCACCGATAATTAATCTATCTCATGCCACCTCGAAAAATAATGTAAATATTGGAGACTAATACAATTTTTATAATAAACAATTTTTTTATTACATTGCAGAGTGGATGAAATACCTTCCATCATATTTTTTTCTACTGATAGGTTGTGTGTTGATAAAAGAAGAATCCCAGATATTAACCAATATTGATTTACGTAGTAACATACATTAATAAAAATGTACCCAAAATACACCGATAAATTTTGGTCGTCTTAATCCCGCGGAGGGTCGATTCGACTCGAATTAATTTACGCATGTACGACATTAATTTCTCTTAGTACAAGTCAGCTCAGCAAGGTTAATAAACTGTAGGTAGTTAGTACGCAACGGCTGACAACTACATACAAGGTCATTGACTCGTTTACTTAAAGAAATTAATTTCATACAAGCGTATATTATTTCGAGTTTTTGAAAAAAAAAAGTACTTTATTTTTTAATTATATTTTATAAATCGATAGTATTTCATGTACCAAATCGATCCTCCACGGGATTAAAACGACCAAAATTTAAAGGTGTATAGGTAATCATTTAACATTAAAACAATTTGCCTAGATTTTATTGTGCCACAATTTTATTCTCTTGGGTGGCACGTGCCAAAATAAGGTTTCAAATATAATATTTACGAAAACCTTAAAATTTTGTATTATATTTTATTAAGTCTGAGTTTGACTAACTGTGTTAGTCTTGCGTAGGTTGCTCAGTTTAATAGTCCCTCAAATAGAACAATAAGTAGGTCAGATTTACCTTTTATTGTAATATTGAAATACATAGGTTTGAGTTCTAAAGATAAAGTGTTAAGTATTCTTATGAACAGTAAAGAAATCTTTTGTCAATGGTTTTTGCTAATTTAATAGCTTATTTTGTAAGACAACCTATTATTATAAGCCGTAACTGTGAGAGAGGCACTTTTGAAAACCATAAATTTAAAAAAAATAACGGTTGATGTTTTACGCTAGGCGCTCACGTGATCTGCCACGGCTACAAAATGGTTCGAAAGAGTTACCTGGACCGCTAAGAGCTACTAAAGGAACACAGGTCGATTTGTTGCGACATCTATGGCGTCACAACGGAACCAAAACTACAAAATCCAGCATCACGCAATTAAAGTTCTCCGCGCAATTTGAACATATACGACAGCCTGAAATCAACTATTGGGCCGTTGCCTACCAGACATAATACCTGTCTGATTGGAGGATACTTTCTTTTTAACGGAGGTTTGCTGGACTTTACTCTCTGTTCCGCATACCCTTCAAGGGTTTAGTCGGCAAACTCTGGAACTCCCTCTCGTTTTGCCTAGAGCTTGAGGAGTTATTTAGCGCCGGGATTGCGGGGTTAGGGTTGTTACATTTATGTACAATTATGTGCCTATAGTGTCTTAAGCATCTATTACACCACTCGATATTCCGCACAAGTTACACAGGCTGTCTTAAAGTTTAGTTCCGAGTAAAACAGTCTGGCCCTTATTACACTACGCGACGTCGACAAAACCGGTCTGAATATCGAATGGTGTAATAGATCCTTTAGTTCGTGAGAATGGCCTCCCTTACTTCCCTGTTTCTATTTTACTCTATCTTTATGAGCCCATCGTATTGGTAGTAAGTCAACTCATCAAGATTCAAGAGTGTTGTTGTGAGTTCAGTTTCTCAGGATTTCAACATTGAACAACACAACCACGAAAAAATTTCTACTAAAATTCCAGTAAACTTTTTCCAAACCCGCTTACTTCCTAGCCCCATGTTACGATGATGTTTGGATGACATTACCTCGCGACAGCCCGCTGATAGCAGGCCAGCACTCTCATCATTTCCTTCGGGCCATATTCATCCGATCGAACGGGCGAGCAAGGAGCGAAAGCGGGGCGAATATAGGGCGAATACGGGGTGAATGCGGGGCGGGGGACGGCAATAACCTCTGAGTGCGTGCTTGCTTGAGAGGTATTGCATTTGTTGCTCCGGATACAAACATTATATGGGTATCTGTTTCGTATAAGTAGGATTAAAATATGGTTAGTTAGTTGTTTATGTTTTTTTGGGTGTTCAGTGTGATGGGTCGCTTAATTGATATCGGACTTAGCTTTAATGAGTTTAGTTCTTGTGATGGAATTTTTGTAATGATATTTTGCTTATTATTTACAAGATCAGTATTTACGGGATAAGTCCGGAAAGTGTGGAAATGTTAACTTACTAAAATCTCATCACCGTCGGTACATAGAAGGGGTCCTGTTACGTTCTTTTTTTTTATTTTGAGATTTTTTTTTGATTGGACCATTGACTTCTCCAGATCTGGGTGGAGCGGCGTGTCCAAATTTTATTGACTAAAATCACACCTATGTCCTTCAATTGCCCTTTGCGTTCTAGGACTACGGGTTTTCTTTTTTATTTTGAGGTGGAAAAGCTTAAAATAACATCTCCGACTCTGGGTGGAGCGTGAGAGCAAGTCAGACTTTTACTGAGTAAAACCCAGCTGTGTTCTTTCAGTTGTCCTTTGCGTTTCAGGGACACGGTAACTCTTTGAAACGTTCCTGCAGTTAATGATATCTACAAATGAATTACGTGAAAAGCTCACCTTGAAATCTTCGGTGTTTCTTAAAGTGATAATACCATATGAGGTTACAAATTGACAGCTTACTTCAAAATCACTTCACCTTAACCAATTTTCATTTTGAAATTTCTATAGAATAGAAATATATGTGATTAAAATACATAAATAACTATTTAAATTATATCTACACATGTACAAAACCTTAAATATTAACCAAACTATTTATACTAAAACCTACTTATGTACATACAATACAAAAACACAGTACACTCAGGCGTCGAAATACTCCTCCACATCGCTGTCATCCGGAAATGTACCCAGAAGACTGTCAGCATTGCCACGTTGAATGGCAATGCTAATTCTTTGGGCGAAGAACGAGCCAACACTCTGGAAACATTGTAACATAGAAATATTGTTTGTGCTGGCTTGAAATTATTATTATTATATTTAGCCTGTACTGTCCCACAGCTGGGCAAAGGCCTCCCTCCATTCTTTCCAAGTATCACGGTTACTTGCTTTCTTGTTCCAATTCTTAAGGAAGACATCCAGTTCGTCCCGCCATCTCCTTCGTGGTCTGCCGCGGCCCCGAGACACTGGGTCCGGGCACCAATCCTGTTTTTTACGGGCCCACAGCTCGTTAGACATGCGGCAGACATGTCCTGCCCAGTCTCATTTAAGTTGGGCAGCCTTTTGAGCCACATCAACGATTTGTGTCTTGAAATGATTTAGTATTTTCTGTCTACCGTGTGTCTCATCTACCGTGTGCTCCACCGTGTCCTCCGTGGCTGGGCTTAAATCCATGACCTAAAACTTGTAAGTCAGGGCCACTAAAGTTTTATTCTATTCATTACCACTAAGAAAGAAAGAGAAAAAAAAACGGTTTATTTACGCGAAATGACGCAAATCTTAAAACTAATTAACAAACAAAAATACTATATAAGGAAGATATGCGTCACATCCGCGCAAAAGCGCCGAACGCTCAGCATAAAGCTGTGGCCTCATGCTTAGAGTGAGGAGCTCACAGGGCTGATGGCTGGGATGACTGGTTCATTATTGATCCCATGATACTGAAACAAGTTCAAAATCCATTCAACATCACACATATAAATGTAACGTACTTAACTTATCACCACAAACGACCTAAGTGCCCCAAATAAAGTGCCACACAATAATAAATCATTTCGGACCGACAAGAAAATTATGTTTGCTGATTCATACATTATGCTGTAATTAAATAGGCGTTAATAATTTCAATGTCACTACATTTGTAGGATTGCCAGGTGTTCCGATTTAATCGGGACATCTTGCAAAACAGCAGATTTTTTTAAATTTCCCATTTGTTTTTTTTTTTTTATTGGTTATAGACTAGTGCCTGATTGCAATCCCACCTGATGGTAAGCAGTGATGCAATCCTTGATGGTGAGTCACACTAGTTTATTAAGAGCCTATGTTACCTTTTTGTTGTTGTGCCTATGTTGTTGTTGCCTTGTGTTATGTACAGTAAAACACTTAAAAACGTAAAAATGTAATATAGACAGAAGAAAAATAGAAATGCTGCATAATTCAAAAGGAATGCCTTCTAGCAGGAATGCGACATGCAAATTAGATAAGAGATGTAATGTGTGCCGTTGTCACGTTGTTTTTTAGAAGACAACTTTAAAAAAATGAAAATAACAGTGTAAAAATCAAACTGTATTTTTAAAAGTAAAAATAAAAAACAATAAGTATCTAGTATAGGATAGAGTATTAGCCTGGGACATCAAAACCACTCGGTCTTGCTTAGTACTAGTCGTTGACATTGGTGATGGCCACAGTCAATCAAATGGGATGTCAGTGTCGTTACATAATTATTGTAAGACAAACCCCTTTTTTAAAAGATTAACCATGGAGTTTCTTGCCGGTTCTTCTCCATAGGATACGATGAGTTTGAAACCGCACAGTAGCTTCTTACGTTTTATAAGTGCCCATGTAGGCCTGTGTGAAATAAAAACTGATTTGATTTGATGTCTTTCAATGGTGTAGGAAGCCGTTCAGTCGGGAAACTGCGCTGATTTTCAGCCTTATAAGTGTTACTAAAACCTCGATCTAAAATGGCATTGGCACTTTTTCTCGTTAAGCCTACACTTTTCTCTAAACAACTTCGCCTACCTCATGCGAAAAAACTGAGTCCCCTAACTGTGTGGTGTGACAAAAAGGACGACGTACAGCATTTAAGTGTTGGTGGAATGTGTCCGATACAAAGACAAGAAAAACATTCTTTTGAAGTCGTTAAGTTGGCCACAATGGAAATAGGAAATTTTAATGGCATCTTAGCCAAACGTAATTGTAATGCAGCAAAAGTTTTATATTCCTTCATAGATTTAAGAAAATATTTTTTTTGTGTGATTAGTGTCATTGTTAGTAGGTACGATGGGATTGACATCATTACAGTACTGTACGAAAAATAAAAAAAAGACTAAAAAAAGAGCCTCAATGCTTGCAATTAAGGTTAGAAAACAAGACCTACAGAAAGATCGTGGTATCTACGAAAAGTATAGTCTAAATTCAACAGACAATAAGGCAAATAATACTATCTAAGTGACTAATTACTAACTTAAATAAAAGGAAAGTAGAAATAAGGTTATAATCTTCGACACACAAGTTGAACCACCATGATGGTTCAACTGGTGTTGACCCGAAAATCAGTTACTGTGCATTCAAATGCACAGTAACTGATTTTCGGGTCTCAGTCGAACCATACAACGGGTTCAAGCTATTTAACTATATAAGGATTGGTGTCAGTGATAGTGTACATCATCAGATAATATTTTTACAAATGTAGGTCGCATAAGGAATACCTTTTAAAATTAGCCTTTATAAACAGCCCATATCATAAAATGTATTAGAAAACTTAAAATATTTAGTAACAATAAATTATATGAGAGAGATTTATAATAATATGGAGAGGTTTCAGGATTTTCTATTAAGCAGTAAACATATTTAAAAAATCAAAAGTAATCTTTCACCGAATATACGTTTTTATTACGCTTTATGCACCAAAAATCGAACTATTGTTGTATAAGCCAACAAAATTATCAAAAATAACAGTCCCAAAACACAAAAAAAATCTTTTAAATTTTGTAGCTTTTGTATTGAGTTTAATACTTATCCCAAGTTTCAGAAAATGATGGCTACCCTTTTCATAACGGATAAAATGAAGCGAACAGGAATAAATCACAAGCGCCTGTTGGGAAGCAAGAACAAAAAAATATATAAAAAAAACGCCACCACGAGAACCGACGTGTCGAAAATATTAACTTGAACATTTGAATTCTTTATGATCAGTAAAAAGAAAGATTTGAATCGCAAATGTGTTCGCATTTTAATCAAACAAGCAGTAAAATGGTCGCAGATTTAGTCTTATTATATTTAAATATTTTACAATATTTCACGCTTCGCTACCCTTGGAAGGGAGGATATAAACGATGATTGGAAAATTGCAGGCGTAGGTTATATTGATGTTTCACATTTTTTATTGCATTTAGATATTTGCTGGAGAAAATAAATGGAAAACGTATTACGGAACTTCAAACAGTTCTAAATCGACTTAGAAAAAATATATTCAAAGTATTTATTTAGTATTAAAGGGGCTTACGTTAAGTTCCAGCGACACAAACAAGCTCAACCAACGAGTTTCTTGTAAGAAATACAATTTAACTTCCTCGTGAACACAAAATGTTTCATTTGAGAACGTTTCCTGAAGGATTGTAACAAATTGAATCTCACGCCGGCTCAATCCTTTATTTCATCGCCTCCTTTAATGGGAAGAAAAGATTATTAATCGAAAATTTTCCATCTTACTACGAGACCATCTATTTGGATTTGTCAAAGACAAGGATTTTGTTCCTAAATCGTTTTGTTTTGTTTGTTATTGTAGCTGGTGATTGACGCGCCTTAAACTAAAGATGCTTTGAATTAGGGATTTTGTCTGTTAAAAGCAGTTGAAAGGTTTGAACTGCTTTCAATTAAAAAAAAAAATATGTTAAAATTGTGAGGAAATGAACTATATAGGATTCCCGCAAGCCTTGCCAGGTCATCGGTCCACGTTATAGGAGGCCTTCCAATGCTGTGTCTTCCTGTACGAGACACACAGAACCGTACATTGTGACGAAGCTTGGGGAGGCCTTTTTTTTTTTGGTTGTGGGTAAAATCATCCAATGACATCTCCCGCCCTTGGGCGGAGCGGGAGATGGTGTCAGACTCTTACTGACTAAAAACCCACCCCGTTCCTTCGTGGCCTTAGATACCAGGGCCGGGCTTTCCTTTCGGAAGCAAACCCTTGGCCCCCGTTGGCTTTGACCCTGCCTGCCTGCAGCTAGCAGGCTGGGTCTCTACAGTTTGCTAACAACTCCTTGAGGCGCGCGGGAACAGTGCGCGCCTTTGACGACCTGGGCTTGGTCCGTATGGTTACCGGACGCTCGGACAGCGAGCTACCCATAGCTCACCGTCCGCAAGCCCGCGCCTACGTTGGCTGGAAATCAGGATCGGAATCGGAATCACCGCGGTGGCTGGGCCGTGGTGGCCGTTGCCTCTCGCGTGCGGCCTCCTCCTTTGCTAGAAGCTTGGTGTACAATAAAGTTATATTCTATTCTATTCTATTCTATTCTATATAGTTCAATTAAATGCAGAAACCTTTTCTAAAGCTAACCATTGGTGTTCACTTGACAATCGAAAGGTTTGTGCTAGTGAATGAGTTCAGGTTTAAAGAATTTTCATTTCTCATAAGAACATTGTATCGTAGTTCACATGACATATAAAACTCAAGATATGAAATTGTCATCTAATGGCAAAGCAATACACCTAATAAATAGTACAATCACAATAAAATAGACAATAAGCTTACATCATCATCTTTCTGCCCTTTTCCCATGTTATTCGGGGTCGGCGCAACAAGTTTTCTTCTTCCACTCTGTTCTGTCACCCGTCATGCTATCACTAACTTCCTTCTCTTTCATATCACTCTTCACACAATCCATCCATCTTTTCTTTGGCCTCCCTCTCCATCCATACACATGTATACTTATAACCCTTTTAGTAACATTCGTAGACAATAAGCTTACAAAAACACGTAATACACCAAAAATATATTTAAATAAAAAATTAAAAGTTTAAAAATAACACAAAATAGTATCTCTTCAGTAACGGTAACATGGTCCAAGCTACCAGCGGTCTAGGTACCAACAGGATCTCCTAGTAATATGAGCCGTATCTAGAAATACACTTTAATCCAACCGCATATCGGGAGCTTCCTGGGGTGTAAGTCGAGGGTCGTGACTACTAAACCATTGGTTGACGCGACTATCGGTACAGTGATCGCCAACCCAACCTCTCACATTTCGGCAACCTCGCGAGTCACGTCAAAGTACTTGATTTGAGCAAAAATTATTATTATTAATTCCGTTTATTAACTTTTTGAATTCTCCGAATTATGCGGAATTTCTTTTCATGTTTTGAATACGTTCCAGTCATAATTTCTTCTATCATATTAATAACATGCCTTAAATCTATTAATATTCATTTACAATGTACAGCGCATCAATTAATTAAATAAACACACTCAAATTAATGACAAACAACAATATTTTATAATTAACCATTCAGTATTGTTTGTCCAATTCAATAATTTGCAGTATTTTAATGGCATTCTTCAAATTAATAAAATATAAAGTATTTTACATGAATGTTTTATATTTTAATCTGATATTTTGTTTGCTTTATTTAAATAGTAAACTATTGGCTTGATCAGCGTTTGATTCTCGTGAAGAACAAACGTGTTTAGCAATATCATGGTGTAACGGATTCCGAGACATGAAGTATATACTCGTATGAGTACTTATAATTATAAAGTATTTATACTAATACGAAAGCATAGAGATATTCCCAATAATCAAAACTCGTTATCAGTAAAGTAGCGCCACCCAGACAGAACTAACGGGGAATTCAGATAGGTCAGTACAGGTTGCGACAGGTTCCTGCGAGTCTTGGGTCTCGACCGAGCTGCTTATTATCCATAGGAGAAGCCGAAGAAAATTGGGACATGATAGGTTCATCCAGAGCACGACTTGCACCTACGAAAATGTAGTATAAATATGGGTTGATTTCATACGTTCGACACAGTTCGTCGGACCAGGAAGAAAAGTGAAACAGTACATAGTGCAAGTCGTCTCGTAAGTAATTCCTCATATGTAACACTCTCTACGTAAACTGTTTTTGTGCCTATGTGAACTATTTTCTGTGTATGTGAACTATTTTCTGTGTATGTGAACTAATTTCTGTGTATGCGAATTATTTTCCGTGTATGTGAACCATTTTCTGTGTATGTGAACTATTTTCTGTGTATTTAACTCAAAGTGTGTCTCTGATTATTGTGATGTAGTGTACGTATTTAGTGAACTTTTGATTTAGAATCTGTGTGAACTTCTGTAAATAAATCTAATAGTATATTAGCGAATTAAATCGTGTAAATTCGTGATTATTATATGGAACTAAAATCGAGACGTGTTTTATTTGAACTATACAGTCCACACCCTACACATGGCTTTGAATATTTTATGATTTTTCATGTCATTCGAATCTGTTTCAAAGTATCAAAACACATCGTTAAATTGACGTCAACCACATAGTATTCAGTCAATTCAGATTTTAGTAAACAAATACACCGTTTAATTTTGGTCGTGTTAATCCCGCGGAGGGTCGATTGGGTACATGAAATCCTATAGATCTGTAAACATAAAAATGAAAAATAAAGTACTTTTTTTAAACTCGAATTCATTAACGCATGTACGAAATTCATTTCTATAAGTAAACGTCAGCTGTCGAGGCCAATGAACTGTAGGTAGTTAGTACGCAACGACCGTCAACTCCCTACAAGGTCATTGACTCGTTTACTTAAAGAAATTAATTTCGTACATGCGTACATTAATTCGAGATATAGAAAAAAAGTACTTTATTTTTAAATTTTATCTTTATAAATCGATAGTGTTTCATTTACCAAATCGAACCTCCACGGGATTAAAACGACCAAAATTTAACGGTGTATAGACGAACGGAGGCGAACAAATGGGCGAACAAAATGGACTACCCAAGGGTCCTATTCAGTTACAAACACGTAAAATCAAACACGATAATTTAGATGAACGAGTTATTTTGACAGCGGACCTATTTTACAGAGAGTTATGAACTCACAACTCTGCTTATACCCGCTCCTGGGGATACCCCGAGGATTCAGCGTGAAGATTGTATAATATGTATTGTTTAATTTTACCGCTTTGATATTGTTTTGGAAACAAAGCTAAAGCTTTTCTGTAGTTAACTATTGTTTCAACAAATCAAACAAACAAATAATTTCATAATGATCATAAATTCATAGAAAAAACGTATTTCTCAAAAACGTTTAATGTAAATGAGAGAAATTAACTCTGTGATAAGACCGTCCTTTGTACACTTGTTTTTGGAACTGTATATCTTGTTCACTTTCTGAGGTGTAAAATAAAGTATCTTTTTTTTTCCTGCTCTTTCACATGGCCATACCAAATTCCCTTTCAATTTTTTTTTTATCACTGACGTCACTTTCAAACTTCTTCAAATATACATGTCATACCACACAACCTTCTCACAATGAAGTCTATAACAAACAAAAACGAGCAAAATAAAGTCAAAGTATTCAAGATACGCTTTTATTTTAAATTCACACAAATGAAACTAATCACGGGAAATACAAATCCCAGTTATAACTAAAAAACTATCGTTTCACAGGTAAACAGCGCACACTTATTCCGCGAGATACGCTACAGGAATTCCTCAGCTCAAATAACTGAATACCGAAGGCATGTTATATTTCGCAATTCCCCACAACGGCCAAACTACGTAATAATATTGTGCTCGGGCCGCATTCGGGGTAGAATCATCGATAGTCATTATCGGAAAAGCGGGTTTAAGAGCCGTCCCAGCCCCGGCGGGACCTTTACGGAGGTCTCATCCCGGCGCGTTCGATAACTATGCTAATGTTATTTGCACCAGTGGGTTTGAAAACGACGGCATCCACTAACTTGGCATTCCCAAGAACACAGGGCTCCCTAAAGGTAAGGTTTCAGAATGAAACATCTTACTTTACGATCCGTAATACCATATTGTGAAAAGATTTGCTATTTACCCAGCGTACTGGGGCCCGGGGTACCTTGCGGCCATATTAGCAATAGTTACCGATCGCTGCGACTAATCCATGGACGTAAGTTCTGATAGCATCGCTTAGTATCCCAAGGCGAGTAACATAATGGCTCATTTACATTATACGTTGTCCCGCATGTGTTAGATTTCGTTAACGACTTTCATGAGTGTTGGAATTGCTTGCAATATTCAGAGAAGTGCGGCGGAATTATAATTTTAAATATATCAGCGCTGGTATTGTCGGACTGTGAGTCGATATTTGGGTGTCTCTGGGGAGTAAATAAGGTGAGATGGAGATGTCTGTACAGCTCTATCAAGTCGACACTGGTATTGCAGAAATCTGTTTGAGATTGGTTAAACGAGGGTCATTTACATGTTTCATTTGTAGTATTCAGAGGTGTAATCTCGTGGTGGGCGTTTAAGCGCGTAATGTAAATGAGCCATTACACGGGCGTGCACATGCAATTGAAGGCATCGACACAAATGAAGCTCGCTTAATGACATGCACGTGTCGGGGACACCTGCCGCTGCGGCGACAACATCGCTTACGTAACGATACGTGTTGAATGCCAATGTCCTCAAGTTATTCTTACTTATAAATTATTTATGATACATCATTGGAGATTTATCTGCTTAGTACACAATTATTTGAGATTTCGTCATCATCATATCAGCTGAAAGACGTCCACTGTTGGACATATGCCTCCCCCGAGTGTCGCCAAAATCATTTATCTACTTATTGCACAATAATTTGGGTTTTCATCATCATCATATCAGCCGAAAGACGTCCACTGTTGGACATAGGCCTGCCCCAAGTGTCGCCAAATGGAACGGTCCTGTGCATCTCGCATCCATTGGATGCCCACAACTCTAGCCAGGTCATCGGCGCACCTTGTAAGAGGCCTTCCAGCACTGCGTCTTCCGGTACGCGCTCGCCACTCCAGAACCTTTCAGCTCCAAATCTGTTTTTTTTTCATTCGGGATTAATTTTGAATCAATAAAAAAGTGTAGTTCTCAAACATAATAAAGGGTTCCATTTTTAAAAGTTTCCGCACTTTTAAACGACTTTCAAATCTCCGTAATTCAAACGAAGTAAATCCTGGCCGGCAATAAAACACGAACATTAACCGTATCAGGAACAATAGTAATCAATTTAAATGTATCAAAGCGAAACAATAAAACAGTTCAGCTTGCCTAAGCATTGTGTGTGGAATAATAAAAGCGAGCCCATCTGTACCGTTTATGTCCCACGTACCGCGCACTATTCTGGAGATCGCAAAAGTTTTCCAATAGCTGAGTCTGATGGTAGAAAATAGTTGGCTACGGGAACCTGGAATGTTAGTTTTATTGTAGTCACCACTCTTGGGCTATTGAGTGTGCGTCGGACTGATATTCCAGTAATTATTTTATCTGTGGTAGCCGTTGAAAGTTGTTCGCTCTTGGAGATAGTCAATGATAGTTATAAGTGGTCTACGGACGTGTTGCTTGGTTTTTATCCAATGACAAATGCTCGCTGTGTGTTCTGAAAGAAAATATATATAGGGTAGGTTACCTTTACTGTAGGTACCTATACCAAATTTATTTAATACAAATATATTACTTCGTTGCTAGTTCCAGTGACTCCAAATCGGATTATGGAAAGTTCAAAGTCCACATTAGTCTATACAGTTGTCGGCTGTGCAGATTTTTGCACGTTTTTGGGGTTTATGATTTTCTTGTGCAGTATTTTTCCCTTTCATCAGTTATACTCATGGTAGTCTTTTTGCTGACAGATAAAACGTATTTTATGAACTAACTTCATCTATGATTTTAAGTGTATTTATTTTATGGAGCAGAGATAAGCCTCAAGTCCCTACCCCCGCCGGAGACGCCCTGGGTGTTGGGAGTCCCAGGACAATTTTCGGCCACCGTAGGCCAGTTCGCAAGAGACGATGAGCAATAGGTAACTCACCGTCGGGCTATCCGATGAGGACCAAACCCGGATTGATGATGTATTGTGTTTTACGCACGGCACACCTCAAAGAGATATCAGCAAAATTTACGAGTTCAGTTAAGGTGTCGACACATTTAAGCCGGCGCCTGCCTGCACGAACCCGGCGGGCAAGACCAGTGGGCTGATTTTTTTAAAGATCTTGCCGGCTGGCTTGCGCCCGCGCGATCTACCCGGCGGCACGCACCTCATCACTCTTCAGCTAGCCGTTTGCTTTTAAGGAATAGTGTATAGGAATAGTTAGTGCTTTTTACTGACTAAAACATTATGGAATGGGACGACGAAACGTCGTAATAATTTGAAAGACACGCGCACAATCTCCGAGCACTTGGCAATCACTAATTGTGAACACTGCATGCCACGACTGTCTTGCCACCGGGAAAATGGGCCGGCTCGCAATTTGTAAAGCCATCATCACTAACCCGCCGGTACCAACCCGCCGGTTTTGTGCCGGCGGGCTTAGGTACTGGTGTGTAGACAACTTTAGGGCCGACGCCTATCAGGGCTGTGGATTTTAAAAAGCGCAACTGAAAGGACACTGCGGGTTTATTAAGTAAAAGCTGATTCTTCCTCCCGCTCCATCCAGTGCTGAGGGGTGTGTAGAAGTGAGTCTTTAATGATTTCCCCGCGTAAAAAAATTGTAATTATTTTATCTCACCCAGGCTTGGATGTGCCTTAGCATATAAGTATAGCATAATCAGCCTATTAATTTTCCTACTGGTTGGGACTCAGGCCTCCTCTCTAGAAGAGAGAATGGACCGTAATCAACCACGCGGGCCCAGTGCGGGTTGGTGAATGTCACATGTCGTCGAATTCCTGGTTCAAGGACAGTTTTCACGATGTTTTCCTTCACCGTTTTGAGAGCAGTGGTGATGAAATAAATTAAACAAAGTAATGCGCCTGGTTAGGTTTGAACCCGCGACCTACATACAACTCGTAAGTTGGGGCCGTTACCACTCGGCCACCACTGCTCTATCGGTCGGATGTGTCGGTTTTGGATAATATACACGTAGTATAATATAATGTACGTAGAAAGTAGCGTACACACACAGAAGTAATCAGCACGTAAACCTACACATACATACAAAACGAACTCGCCTTCGTGAAATCGAATATCTATAGAATTGTAATTTCTCTTGACTCTATAATTTGCCACTACAATGCCTATTTGTCACTACAACACCCCCGAGAGCTTTGTCAGTAGTATTAGGCCTTAGTTATAGCCTTATTCATAATAATATATAATATTCCACAACTGTCACACAACGCCGTCTAGACCCAAGCTAAGCAAATCTTGTATTATGGGCACTAGACAACTGATAAAAATACTTATATATTACTAAATACATACATATTATAGATAAATTACACCCAGACACAGAACAAATGATCGTGCTCATCACTCAAACATTTGTCCTGGGTGGGAATCGAACCCACGACCACCGGCATAGCAGTCAGAGCTACTAACCACTAGACCAACAGGCCAGTCAGTTGTCATGTTGTTTGCAAAAATTTGTTTTAGCGTTAAGACCGCCCATTGTTACACCCTATTAATTTTAAACTCCTACTGTAATATTCATCTATTTTATTCGTTGAAAATTCGTCTCTATGTAATGGGTATTAGAGTACCATTAAAATCATAGGATGACTATATCCCAATTGAAATGAATTGCTCCAGTGTGTTTATTACTATATTATGCGTGCAGTAACCAAAATTTGGTTTTGTAAAGTGAATTGTGGACTATTTAAAAGACCCGAGCACTCTTTGCTGGGCGTGAAGCATTTCAATTATATTTAAGTATGCCTATTTCACTCAGGAATAACGTAGCATTTTACTGATGAAAGAATTTTCGAAATCTGTTCGATATTTCTAAAGATTAGTTCCTACAAACAAGCTCTCAAACTTACAAATTTTATCTTGTGTAGGTAATATTAATATATATTGTTCACGGGACATTTTATCAAATTCTCATTATCATTTTTTTCTTATTAATATAATCTTTTTTAGCGAGAGAATATCACTCGACTTAGAGCCCAAAATACCTTTATTTATTTATCTATATCATTTAAATTAATTTTATCATTTACTTATAGACCCGTATTAATAAAGAAGTAATTACTTGTTGCTAAGTAATTTCTTATGAAGTCATTACTTCAGGTTCGGAATCTTCATTAAAATATTTCAATTTTTCCTTAACTATAAAATACAAATTGTTACTTAAGTAGTTACTGTTAATCAAGAAACTAGTTTTACTTGTTTATAAATACGGGTGTAAGAACCCAGAGCTGCCTGACATAAATTATTTTCACATGGATGAAACCTTAGTTTCTTAGTAGAATCTCATGTGTTTGTGGTGCTTCTCTTTGGGGGCCTTGGGCACCAGGTGAGAAAGCCAACTAAAAATAAGAGTTCCTTAACTTAATTTTTATGTCCGACTTTTTTTTTTTTTTTTTTGTAGAATATTATTCTAAACTAGTATCATAAGTGTCAGATACTTTCCATGGATCAAAATTTCTGTCAGAAGCTCCACAAAAAATATTAATGAACTTTACTTATTTTACATGTCTAATTTTTAAATATGGTTATTCAGGTAACTATTACAAAGTTATACACCGTTAAATTTTGATCGTTTTAATTCCGTGGAGGGTCAATTCGGTACATTAAACACTATCGATTTGTAAAGAGAAAATTAGTAAAATTATTAATTTCGTACATGCGTATCTTAATTTGACTTTTAGAATATAAGTACTTTATTTTTCAATTTTATTTTTACAAATCGATAGTGTTTCATGTACCGATCGACCCTCCACGGGATTAAAATGACGAAAATTTAACGGTGTATTTCAGTAGTCAGACAAATTGTAGTAACCAAACATCCCAAACATAATGACTTTCAAGCACTGACTGGATATTTGGTCACTACAATTTGTCTGACTAATGAAATATAACTTTGTAATAGTTATTTTTGATCAGTTGATACATAATGGTCAGTAACACCAAGGCGCTGCTGGCCTTCCTCGAGGAGCTGGGGTGGATCGAATGACACATTTGTCCCACCCGTACGCAAAATACGCGCTTTAGTCGTGGAGTTGCGGATACCAGCCCGAAATACAATACAATACAATACAATACAATTGTTGCAATGTGAGAATTAATAATTAAATCACGGTTACACTAAAATAACATAAATTTACATTAACCACATTTTAGGTCTCTTCAAAATAATTATTAGTCAGTAAGCAAGATCATCTTTATTCAGCAGCTAGCACATAAATATTCAAAGAGCTTTTCATAACATTAAGCTAAACATTTGAAACGGATAGTTGGAGTTGTTCCAGGTAAAATATTGAAATTAGTTTTAGGCTCAGCGACGAGGCTCCTTTGGCTCGAGGCAACCTTTTTTGAATAACCCTGAAACTGAAAGTCTAAGTTTAATTTAGCCATATTTTACATGTTTGTAAAAAAAACATCCAATGACTTCTTTCAGTGTGGGTGGAGCTCGAGGGCGTGTCAGAATTTAATGGTTAACACCACACCTATGTCCTGCCCTTTGCGTGCTAGGACTTCAGATTTTCTATTCAGGAAATTCTCGTGGTCCTAGCGGGTTTCAGCCCTACTGGGCCCCTACGATTTGTTGACATCTATTTGAGGAGCGCGTGGACCACTGACGCGCTGTCGACGACCGGAGTTCGGGCTATCAGTTACTCGACGTCCGCAAGCCCGCGCCTACCGTGTCGAAGTAGAGGTATGGTAGATACCAGAAGTTAAGCATAGCACTGGAATCTGAACTTTCGAGGTTTTTACTTACATTTTCAAACGGTGCGCTTCTATCAAGCACCGTACGCGCGACAGTCCCAACCCTATCTTTTGCGCGCTGACGGACCGGTAGGCTGGTTAGATACAGCTGCACGCAGTCGTATAGTGATTTGCCACCATTATCGGAGAGTCCACCTAGCTGAACGATTAACGTCGTTCAATTTGTTGCTAACCACGGAATAAAGAAAGTAGTTGCTAACACTAGTTTGTAAGCTCGCAATTGTACTAACACAGGATGTAATCGTAAGATGAATCGGAATGAAATGATTATTAAATAGCTATTTTTATCAAATAGCTTTCTTTTATGGTAGGTAAAATCATCCAATGACAAATCCCGCCCTTGGGCGGAGCGGGAAATAGTGTCAGACTCTTACTGACTATTTATCAAGTAGCTACTGCCAGCGAGTTCGCCTCAGTGATAGTAGGAAGTTATTCCAAAGAACATAATCCTGGCATTGAAAATATTCTATGTTATTCCAGGCCATGATCTACCGGTTTCATCGAAATATTTTTAGCTGTCAATTAAGTACACAAACATAATTACACCATTCACTTGTATTTAAGAGCAGCTTGCAGTCACAAACCTGCACGGGGCCCGCGTGGTGGATTTCGGCCTATTCCCTCTCCCAGAGAAGAGGCCTGAGTCCCAGCAGTGGGAACATTATAAGGCTGATGCTATGCTATGCTTGCAGTCACATGGTATGTTGTAGGTACTGGCCCGGGTCTATGTCTACTACACGGCTCCCAAACATTGATTTTATTTTTATAAAAAAACAGTATTTATTCAAGATTTTTGTTTTCATAGATTTACACGATTAAAGTAATAAGTTAGGCCCAGATTCTTATTTTTTTTAACAGGGCGATTAATTTACTGTATCATGTTTTGATTTTCACACAGCATTTGTGGTGGATATGGTGAATTTAAAATCATTTGTCGTCGTACTCTTTGATATTTGTGGATTTCCAGAATATGAAGAACATTCAAAATTAATGCCTAAGGAGCAATGCGCAGTCAGTCAGTACTTTTAAACCGACTTTAAAACAAGAGATTTCCAATTCGGTTATATTTTTAATATTTAATTTAAAAATTCTGCTAGGCAAAGCTTTTTTAGGTCAAAAAAATTAGTAAGCATTGATATTTTTTTTAGTGGCTTTCAAAAATAGGAATAGATTCTCCATTCCAGACACATAAAGTTTCGTGTCGCTGTAAAAAGCGTTAATTAATATTATTTTGCAATGTTGAGTTCTTTTTTTTAAGTCGATATTATAATTTTTTTTTCTAAGTATTTAGGTACTGTTATTTCAAAATAAACTTTCACAATTTTTTTTTCTGCTACATGCAACCATTAATTTTGTCTTTTATTCTCATCAGCAACTTTAAAAACTTAGATGAAAGTGAATATGCGAGTTAATGAGGCGAAGTCCTTTTAAATACTTTGCGTGGTGTCTGTTACTTGTTAAACGGACTTTGAACAAGCTGCGGTGACAACCCTATTGGATTACGTTTTTCAAACTTAGAAGAGTGAAATGTGGGCGTTTCGTAGGGTTGTTACTGTTTGTTTTAAAAATTTGGCACCATTTGATTGTTAATCGTTTTTGGAATACATTTATTGTAGGCACAGCTAGGGCACCTCGCTCACGGCGAGATTTTTAGCGATGCTGTAGCGCGTTCGCATCGATACAGTCGCGATACAATAGCGCGTTAGCATCTATAGCGCGTTTCAAATGCGACTAACGCGCGTTTGTAGCAATGCTGTCGCGCGCTTACACAGCATCGGTAAAAAAAGTTGTCGTGGGCGAGGGACCTATGATGTCGAATTCCTTATCGAGGTCTGTGTTTCCTGATAGTCACCTTGGGAAGTTTAAGCCAAGTGTGAATAGGTTCTTTCTAGGTAAGCGTTTCCATCGTAGACCACATCACCGCTTAACATTAGGTGAGATAGTGGTCAAACGACCTATCAATAACAAAAAAAAAATGGCTATGCAACTTGTATTTGTGCATACTTTTAGTTGATAGCGATGCAGAGGAATTTCTTGATGCCGAATTTTAAAATATTTAGTTAAAAGTTCATGTTTTAAATGTATGCATAACGTAGTTAGTTATTTACTTTTGTTTAGTTTATTTTTTATAATAATATTGTAGTTAAATTATATTATAATTAAAAGTCTAATATGCCTAGCTAAATAAAATTGAGATATGTTAAGTTCAACATAATTTAATAAAAACATGAAATATACAAACCTATTTCCATTCTATTTATATATACAAGCTTCCATAACGAAAAACAGGAATTAATACATATTTATAATTATTGATAAGTAGGTACGGGTTTGAACAAAATTACTATCAGGTTGGGTCGCAGTCAAGCACTAGTTTAAATACCAATAAAAAAAAAAGTTCGATGAAGGAACATTTCTGAAAAAAAGGCGCACAGAATCAGTCGATGCTGGTTTGTGACACTTGAGTCTTTTGTCCAGCTGGACTGCAGTCGACTGAATGATATGATATGAAGGACTGATGACTATGGTTCCTTGGCCAAGTTTGAGCCGCAAACTTGATGAGATCGTCACACCACCTTCACGGCGGTCTACCTCGACACGGGAATCCTCTTTCCAGCGTCTATTAATCGACAATATTCGCCTATCGCGATCATAAGGGTCTGTACACACCACGTTTTTAAACGCGCCCTTCACGTGCGTTTGTAACGATACAGACGAGATACATACGCGAGTCAGATGCAACCTTTAGACCAGTTTCTAAAACGCGCGTCAACGGTGTATGTACACGGCCTAATACAAAATAAAATTAACCCATAAATAGATTGTAGTTACTATTTCGTATTCACAAGCACAAAAAAATCCACCACATTTTACGTTTCACTACTAACTTTATTGTTTCAATGCCATTACAATTTAAAGACCACTTTATAAGACGCCTTAAAATATCCCCAGACATTGAATCATCCAGGGTACGCACCATACGTCAAGAGATACACGCAACCACGCAAACGCGCCGGAGGGAATACACTGCTTCCTACCTTATGGGCATATGAATGGATTATTTATCAATGGAATATCGATAGCAAAGAATTTACAAGATTTAGGTGGAATGAGGTAATGGGAAATGCTTTTCGGATTGAGAGGGGAAAAGTCGTTGTGTCGAATGTAATTTAAATGTTTGTAATCGTGTCCCCTTTGCCATGTACGATTTTGATGAACTGGGTATTTGCCTGTGCTTATTTTCATACGACATTTTATACTAAGCAATAAATAACACTAATAAGAAATCTTTTTCTGAAAAACGCAACACAGTTGGTTATTAAATGAAACAGCAATAAGTATTCCAAATAATGACTTGAGGAAGAGTATGGTGGGAATATCTGGCTCTCTTTTGTGCACACGTAATCTAATGGCGGTGACGTCATATTTCAGTATGTGCATTCTCATATTGTTATTTGACAGTGTCTTCTAGCAGATTTGAAAATGAAAATTTCTTTCTATTTGCGATTATGCGAAAGTTAATTTGTAATACAAGCAAAAAAATCAATGAATGAAGTACACAATTGTATGAAATTGTCTAATGCAATACCAGGAGATAAATAGCATGTTCTCATTAAAATAGGGCTTTAATTATTTTATAAGCGTGATATCTGATTTTATTTGTGAATCTTTTCCATCTCTCTATATCCGAAAATCGGAGAACTGTCCATGATTAATTTAGAAAGTTCGTAACACACGGAGTACTCACAACTTAGCTCCTAAAACAACTGGGTCACCACAAGAACTTTCCTAAGAGATAATTACAGTAATTAACTGTATTCAGTCCACGGACACGTGATAAAAAAACTCATTACTTGTCTACAATTGGGTGATAAAATCCCTCAATCCATTTTCCTTCATCTTGATGAACACACAAAAAACAAACCGACCCCTCACTTGATTAGCAAAAATAACTACATTGGTCGGGAAAGCATTAGCAGTGTACACCACGTTACCATTTAGATCGGCTTACCCGAATCCGGCTTGTTCGGCACGCGGCGCCATGAATACAAAGGATCCCGAGGTTGCGAGGTTGTGCCATACACATGCCAGCCTACCCGGACTTTATGGTTCCGCACTATTGAACCATTTACCTTAACGTACCTTTTTGAAAACGTGCACCTGTCATAAAAGTGCGCGTTCCAAATATGATATATTTAATTTATATGGGTTGAAGTAGTGGTGGTGCGCACTATGAAGTGAGTATCTTTCGGATCCTGAGAGGCGTTCGGCAGTGTGCTATGAATGTAAAATGGTTTGGTGCTATTTATGCTTGGGTGGCAATAAACGCATGTAGCTGGAACCTCAAGGTGTTCAGTACTATTGAACTGCTTATGTTGCAGTTATAAATGGTACTGTCGAGGAAAACGCGTTTATTGATATATATGTTTTTATTAAATTACTTATTATTTTTTCTATAAATTTCTGTTTTTCTATTTCAGTTTAAAAATAAATAAGTTTAATCCACAAATCGTTTTACCTACTGCAAACTTCAAAATTCATAAGGTAAAAATTGTTTTGATACCATATAAAGATCACTTAGGACAAAATAGCTTCCAAATTTTAAAACAATAAAGAAAATTCATTGTTTATACTAAAACCTGTTAATTTTAACTACGATTTCAGGTAACTCAAGTGACCTTACCTGTACTTGTCAACAAAGCCTCACACACCCGACTGAACTCAGATATTCTAGCTATATTACAGCTTAGAGCCTACGGATTACCAAATTCGGTCTAGAACCTATGTTGTAGTTCGTCTTCAGGTACAAACGATTACACGCCTTAAGTCTGTAATACCTTATTATTGTAGCATTAAAAATAGCTTGCAGTCTTCTCAGAATAGACCACCTGTATCTTTGTAAGGGTGTAAGAAATAACAATTAAAAAAAAAACCTTCATTTATTTAAGGCACCGAGTACCTAGTTATAAAACATATTCTTAGCTGACCACATTCCTAATTTGTATAGCCGACTACATAAATATATAGGTAAATATTATTGGCTTAATACTATACTCCTTTTCTTTTCGTTCTATATTTTTGTTTTAATCGTCAAATAAGCTCACGGTGACATAGTGGTCCACCACTATCTCACATGCTGGTTTAGCCAATTTGATAATCTACAATCGTTAACGCTAGTAGAAAATTAGGGACCTTTCAAATTAGGCAACGACAGCGCGGCTGCAGTAGTGTGCTGTATTATTTCATATAAATAAAAGACGCGCGACCGCAGCGCGGTTGTGACGACGTCGGTCGCACGTTTTTGCGACTAATTTTAAGGCTCATGCTTATGGGAATAATATCATCTCAACGTTAGGTCACGTGGTCAAAACCAACGAATAGAAAACTCGTAGCCAAGTTCACATCGTTCAAAATGATAGATTGAAATGTAATTGTTTCTACAATGTTCATTGCCAAATCCTGTATAGTTTTATGGTATAAATCGTAGCCAAGTTATAGAATGTGCAATCGACTCAGGCACGCCAACATGGCTATCAAATTACCGCTTCGCTTACGCGCCTAGACGTTATCGATTGTAGAGAGAGAAACAGGTATAACTAGGCTAGGCCGACTGATGGAAAGTAATGATGAGGTCAACGATGGCGTTGCCTAGAAGTAATTTATTTGCTCTTGATTTAAAGATCCCCAGGTTGTAACTATCAGGAATCACAGACTCCAGGAATACCACTCATTAGTTGCACGCGCAATTAATGTGTTCCCAAAACATTTTATGCGTGTGAGTAGGCTATCCTGTTTGGTTTTTTTACGTTGTATTTATTTTTACTCGACTGCGCCAGAAGGAGGGTTTTTTTATGGTAGGTAAAATCATCCAATGACAAATCCCGCCCCTGGGCGGAGCGGGAAATAGTGTCAGACTCTTACTGACTAAAAACCTACCCCGTTCCTTCGTAGCCTATCGAGCCGGGGCCGGGTATTCCTTTCGGAAGTTAACCCATGACCCCAGTAGGCTTCGACCCTGCCTGCCTGCAGTTAGCAGGCTGGGCCTCTTCGGTGTGCTGACAGCTCCTTGAGGCGCGCGGGAACAGAACGCGCCGTCGACGACTTGGGCTCGGTCCGGTCGGTTACCGGACGATCGGACAGCGTGCTACCCATTGCACGCCGTCCGCAAGCCCGCGCCTACGGGCCGGAAATCCGGATCGGAATCCCGGCGGCGGCTGGGGCGAGCGTCCCGTTGCCTCTGCCTGATGCGGTCGGCCTCCTTTTTTGCTAGCATTTCTGCTTCGCAGAAGGAGGCGACCGCCTGCCATCCCTCCTCACTACGGACCATAGCCTGAACCAAGGCCCGGCGAGAAAGATCGCTGCCGCCGATCGCCCCCACGAGGACACGGCGATGCTCCGCCCAGGCAGGGCACACCTCTACAGTGTGCTCCACCGTGTCCTTCGGGTGTTCCGCACAGTGATGACACCCGGGCAAATCCTCCGCACGAATTCGGAACAGGTACTTAGCGAACTTTCCGTGTTCGGTAAGCACCTGCGTCGTGCGGAAGTTGAGAACGCAGTAAGGAAAAATGATGCATTGACAATTTAGTAAAAGTCTGGTAGTGTCAGACTTTTACAGACAAAAAATCCTACCCCGTTCCTGCGTTGCCTTGGCTCAGGGCCCTGGTGTGCACATTCACATTTACCCAAGGCCCCAGAGAAGGCTTCGACCCTTCTGGGCCCCTACAGTTTGCTGACAACTCCTTGAGGTGCGCGGGAAAAGTTCGCGCCGTCGACGACTTGGGCTCGGTCCGGCCAGTCACCGGACGGTCGGACAGCGAGCTACCCATTGCTCGCCATCCGCGAGCCTACGGTGGCCGAAAATCGGGATCGGAATCCCGGCGGCTGCTGCATCGTGAGCGCCGTTGCTTCTATCTGATGTGGTCGGCCTCCTCTACCCAATTCTAGTTAGCATTTATGTAGGTGTGTCAACGCACATACATTGAAGAACATGGTACCTAAACTGGCACCAAATTTCTATTGTATTGCAAGCATACCATCGCGTTTACTAACACAAAGCGCGTCCGTTCACGTCACCCAATCCAACATAGACACGAATGTTATCTTTTGTCTTCATCATGCAGCGCGACTCAGGTGTGCCCTGATATAGACAAAGCATTTAGTTTGACCTTTCATGCTCACTCAAATATCTCACTGATGGTCGCGTGTGTTAGATCGTTCAGTTTCTTTTGAAACAGTCCAGCTAAATGCGACTATTTCACGCGTAATATTGTGAATGCCTCAGTTGAAACTCTTCTCTTATTAGACTGGACTTCATTTCGAAAGTCATTATCATCAATTCAGCCAAAAAAGTCTTATGCGTCTCATATCCATCGGATTCTTTCGCCCCTTACCAAGCTATCGCTACAGGGTGGTGTAGGAGGCCTTCCAACACTGCATCTTCGGATACGCGGTCATCACTTCAAAATCTATTCTACGAGGTATTTACCCAGCCCACTTCGCTTGAAGTGTAGCAATATTCAAGAGCAATGCAAAAAAAAAAGTATGCCATTATTTTTTCATATTTCTCTCTCAACCTTAAAGAACCAACAAGAGTAATTTAACCAAGATTTTAAAGAAATTTGGTTAAAGAATGTCCGTTTGAGTTTGATTAATACCTTGAGCTCCTTAATAGTCCTGAATTAAGCTGCACCAATACTGACGAAGGCATTGACTGGACAGGTGTATGGTTTTTTCCTCAAAATACCATCTCAGACACCAATATGCATGGTCCTCATGTGATTTGCCACTTACATGTTTTTTGTATGAACTGTAAAAGAGACTTTGACCCCTGGGTTTATTTCGGTGTTTCTTTACAGTATAGTCAACGAAGAAACACCGGCCTCACCTAAAGATATTAAACAGGAGGAAGCTAATAACATCATCATTTATCTTTAGAACAGAGAGTAAAGTACAGCTAAACTCCATCAAAAAAGGGAGGATCCACCGACCAGAAGGGTTTTGTATCTGGTGGGCAGTAGCCCAATAGATGATTTCGGGCTGTTCTATACTTGCGCGATGCAGGATTAGTTCTTATGTGACACCATAGATGTCGCTACACATAAAAAGATGACTGTTCGGTTGAAAATAGGTCACCAATAAGCATTGTCTTAACTACTGAATCTACGCTATAAGTATCCAGTGGATTTCCACGACCTATGCCTATCGGGTCGTCGGTATACCTTGTCAACTAATTATTATTTAAAAAATAATATACTTACCATTTAAATTGATGACGCAATCTACACTTCAATACACAGAATGGTCGTTAGAGGGGTAATTAGACATTATGTGCATAACCAGGTTTAATTGCACCTAATAGAGCTTGTAATAGACAATTTGAACATGTGTGGTAATATGACACAGGTCGGTAAGTAATAATATAATTAATTGAGTTATCATAACAATTATGTATAAGTAATAATTGTGCTTAACACGCACATTCAAATTCATTTGGTTATATGGTAGCATTTTCAATATTAAATTAAAATAATGCCATAAAAACTCAATATTATGTTGTGCTACTAAATTTAGTGACAAAAACGAATCGCTGCAAAACCGACTTCACACAGTCTTGTCTGCGCTACCCCTAGAGTGTAATTCAAGCCCGCGTTGCAGCGGAGATGTAAGGCGGCCCGCGAGCTGAGGAGCAGTTGGTTATGAAGGCCCACCGCCGCGGCTGAGGTTGGCCGGCCTCACCGACCAGTAAGCCAAAACTGTAGTGAGTACTACTGTGGTAGTGAGCATTAAAACCATCTGCGACGATAATCTTGCGTGATGCCACTCAATCTCCGCAGCGCCAGAGCCGTGACAGAAACAATGCTTGCTACATATTGCATGCCTGCTTGCATGTTGCATGCCTGCTGCATGTTGCATGCTTGCTTCATTGCTGCATGCCTGCTTGCATACTGCATGCTTGCTTGTATGCGCATTTTTTAATTTCGAAAAAGTAACCTCGAAATGTACTGCATATTTTGCTCGTTTCATTCTTTTTTTTATATCTTAGTGAGGGCTTTGTCACTAAATTGACTATGTCGCTCCATCGTAGCCGAATTTTGAATTTTAACATATATTAAAAATATTATATTTTATAAAAAATTCTTGCCTCGTCTGAAGAAAGCTAACTAATAAATTCGATCTTAAAACTCGGTTTCCATATACTGGCAAGAACCCCGCCCAGAGTGTTCTACGACCTATCATCACACATTTTGAGAGCCATAGAGCCATATTCCCGACACAGTTTCGCCAAAGGTTGACTTGATTAGTTTCATAAAGGCGACTAATTTTCTACTTAGTAGCGAATGGACCCAGAGAGGTCCCTGCAACCTACAAAGTTGGATTTAAGAGCTAGATTCCATTTACTTACGAGTATGATGTTGCTGATGCCCTATTTTTTTATGGAAAATCATCAGATATCCTTAGGTTCTACTCATTTTGAATTTGTTTTAAACTTCTAAAAATCCACAAGTATGGTAGAGCATACCATGGAAATTTATTTTAATAAAATTCTCTATATGACTAACCGCTGGGCAAAAATCAAAACATGACAATAAAAAAAAATGCAAATCTGACCCTAACTTACGATTTCAAACTAATTTCAGTGCTTGGATTAAGATTGTTGGTATATACGAGTATACATTTATATATTACATGTGATATTTATGTATAGTCATATAAAACATATTATGTATTATTTAATAGTTTAGATTAAGATTTCACACTTTCTTCTTCTCTTGTTTCCTACACACTATTGTCTACATTTCTTTTAGTTTCTCCTTTCGCAGGTCTGCTGGAAGAAATTTCTTTAGAAATAAGCAGTACCTTGGTACTGTATTATTTATAATGTGTTGTCTTTTTCTGTTTTATTTTGTGTACGTAAAAATAAATAAATAAATTGTACTTAATTTTCGAATTCTGTTGTATAAAAGTGTGCATTATTTCTGTTACATTTTGTTTACGGATAGTTAGTGAAATTAATATATTTTTTAATAAACTTATCCGAAAACCCGTTCCTATGCCACCGCTTTTAAGTACACATTTGACTGTTTTCCGCACTAGTGCAGAAAAGTGAGCGTGCTAGCCTCGCCACAATTTTATTAAGTTTATCGTATCAGGTTACGAGGCGCGCATCAACCCTCACGATCATGCTGGTCCTGCTCCACTAACACTTTTGCCTACTAATTAGTTTTTTGTTTTTTTTTTATAGTTTTATAAATATTGGAAGAGATGCTATTGCCCTTTCCGTATGTTGTTTTTTTCGAAATGGTATGATATTGCTTTAATGAAGCTTATGACCATTTAATGTTCTTATTTTGTTTATTTTTCTTATTTGGAACCATTAGCATTGTATAATTTAGAAGCACTTTTATCAAATTTTTGTAAATGTGAAGTCCCATGGAGCATTTTTACTAGGTTACAATTTGTTTGACTTAAATGAGCATGGCAGTTGAGAGTTTGTCATTCTTACTCAAATGTCTTGCTGATGGTGGCGCGTGTTATTGAGTCATTCTGTTCCCTTCATAATGGTTGAGCAGAGTGGGGTTGAGGCACGCGTCATGCTCGTGAACGGGCGCCGTCAGTTGAGACTGGTCATCTTTTTGCTACCAGTGGCTTAATTCAATTTCTATTTTTAGTTAGTTTTTTTTTCTCACTACTTTTCTACATGGTGCTCACATAATTGTAGCGACAAGAAATATGTAACCAAGATTATTGTAACACTTAAAATGATTTTAAAAGAGTGTCCATGGAGTTTCTTGCACGTTCTTCTCCATAGAGATCTACGCTTTGGAACGTGCAATTTAGCTTCACTTTTTTTTTGACTGACCGACATTTTGACTATTCAAAAGTGCCTGTAAATGGTCTATTTGAAATAAAAGAGTTGATTTTGATTTTGATTTTGACGAGACGTAAGTGTATTGAAAAACGTCGTTTGATACACGAGATAATTTTTCATTGCAACCCTCGGCTCCACAACATACTCGCCTATGGCTCCTGCGAATTCCGCCTCGGCCGCAATGACAAACTTTCTGCACTTGTACTCGTATAAAAAATATACTATTTCAAAATATATACTTTGGCCATAATTTTTTATACGCTCTGCTTCATGGAGGTGCCCTTCCGTAAAACAGCATAGCTAACCCTAATAACTTTGTGCCACTCATAAGGAAAGAAAAAAAAACAGACGTAACATCGAACGGACCTCATCAGAAAACTTCCTCTATAACACTATTCACAATCTGCAGGTACAAAACGCAAAAGTACGTAAACCTTTCACGGCTCGTACATTACTACCTATATCACCACAGTGCACTAACTTACAGTGGGACAACTTCCTACATATAACAAAACCTAAGAAAAAGGGAATCAATTTTGCGGAGTGTGTGCATTAAAATTTCTTATTTTGTTCAATTTACATGGCCTAGTTCGTTCCATCGCTAGATAATAAATTGCATTACGACGAGCTACCTCTACATGGTAGATATTCCACCCACAAGCACGAGTACATTACGTTATGGGAATAATTGTATTGTGCGTGCAGCTAAAGAGTGAAATTTTTTGCTGGGGTTTGCGTTGTCTAATATGAATCACTAAAGAAACACGAAATATGAATCAAACTCCCACATTGTTAAGTTTCATTTTCTATTATGTAATAGTTGGTGATCCAAAAAAGATATAGATACAGCGAAACCGTGCAACATCTAAACTACAAAATTCTGCATCTTAAAATTAGAGTTTTTCGCGTGATCGTATCGTATAGCCCAAAATCATCTACCGGCAGTTACCCGAACCAGACTCCATTTTCAACAGAAGTATGTGATGCTTTTTACCCTGTTCCGCATATCTCTAAACAAGTTAGTAAACGCTTATTACTCCCCTTCCTCAGATACCCCCTCACAATTGCTCTACAAAAACGTCCCTATTAAACCACTGTAAGTAGCTACACTGTGACTGAACTTCGTAACATGTACGTCCCACATGGGGCGACGATAAACGGCCTCCTTTCTTGCACTTTCAAAACATCCAACCGTAAAACCGAAAAAAAAAACAACAACATTCAACCCTTTTAGAAGTTTTCCGACCTTATATGCTGGTGTTACGGTTGAATTTTCCGTGTCATAGTGCGTGTAATTGCAAGACTGTTAGGCTGTGTTAAAGCTTGAGGCTCAGTATATAGGTCTAAGATTTATTTGATGTCAATATTTAGTCTTTTTACTTTTTAATACTTCATTAAATGTCTTCCTTCCTTGTAATAAAATGTCTTCATGTAACTATTGATATATTATAAGAGAAGATAAGTTACGCGCTAACATCGTAATCAGAAAACCTGGACTCAAAACTCCCACATATATGATCAGTGTCATCACAGCCGCAAACTTACAGTCACTGATGGACAAGGTCAGAGATAAGAGCCAGCGTTGTCGTGCGAACAAAATCGCGTTAGCCGCAATTAGGCGAAGGGCCTGATTTCAGCGGTCGACGTGCTAGAGGCGAGTCACCTACCTTCCGCTGTTTTGATTTTATCTAATACTAAAACCTATCTGTTTTCCTTCTATTGCTTTTTGCTTGTTACAGTCACGGTAGTTCTTTCGAAGCTCCCCGCAGTCCTGGCAGGCATCGGCCCTAGAGGCTCCCGTCAATCATATCGACATCTCTTTGAAGCCACGACCCTACATGATCACAAACGGTTCCGTATCATCTATACTTATAAAATGCTTTGTCCTGAATGGTTAACGGATCAACGCACAACCTAAACTACTAATCGTAGAGACCTGAAACTTGGAGGGTATTTTCTTTGTATGACGTAGGCATATGGAAGGAATTTTCGAAATTCCAGCTCAGGTCGTCTACGGCGCGCACTGTTCCCGCGCGCCTCAAGGAGTTGTCAGCAAACTGTAGGGGTCCAGCAGGGCCGAAGCCTACTGGGGCCAAAGGTTATGTGAGAATGTAACCACGGGCCCCGGGACAAAGGCAATGAATGGAAGGGTAGGTTTTTAGTCAGTAAAAGTCTGACACTATTTCCCGCCCCACCCAAGGGCGGGATTTGTCATTGGATGATTTTACCTACGTAAAAAAAAAAGTATAATACAGGTTATAGCGGAATTAGGCGCCTAGGCCTGCCTATATATAGGGGTGAAAATAGGGGGGGAAAGTTTGTATAAAAAATACTTTCATGCGGGCGACGCAACTGGCAGTAGCGTGTTTATATATACACATAAAAGGAGGAATTGACTCACTGTTATATCAACGCACAGCCAAAACTACCTAGACTATGAGCGTTTAATTTTGCTCAGTTCCTTTTTATGACGTAGTAGAGCGCTAAGAGAGGGGTTTTCAAAATTGTCTCCCTAAGAGCCAAATTCACCAATAAACTAATCGCGATTCGTTCAAACAAAACGCAGTTTGAGCGACTAATCGAGATTATAGCTTCATTTTGCGTTTCATCGCGATGAATTAAACCTAGTTTACGCTAAATTCAGTTTCAATTCTTTTGTTTTTGCCCATGTTTACGACACGGATCTTTAAACTAGATTACGCTGAGCTCAGTTTAGTTGAACTAAGTTTTTATATTGAATGATGAAATCAGCCCTTTGTCGATGAACGTGGGCGAAGCCGCTGGCAGAAACTAGTTTTTTGACATGATTTATTTATATCTATAATTACGGCAAAAAAAAGTTTGTGGTGTGGGAGCCTCCTTAAATATTTATTTTATTCCGGTTTTTACTATATTTTCTGTGAAAGTGTCAACTATAATAGTTGACACTTTCGCTGTCTCGGTTCATGAGGAACAGCCTGGTGACAGACGGACAGACATCGGAATCTTAGTAATAGGGTTCCGTTTTACTCTTCGGGTACGGAACCCCAAAAAGGCGTTTAAGTGCAAAGTTCAACAACCGTAATTCGCCGTCGCGTTGCCTGTCCTGGTTCCTATTTCCGTACGGAACAAATATTTATATGGCCTCCATATATTGGTAGGTATTCTAGGTCTAATATTTGCGAGTTTCATCATCATCTCAGCCGAAAAACGTACTCTATTGGACATAGGTTTCCCCCAAGTGCCGCCATAACGACGGGTCCTGTGCGTCTCATGTGCATCGGATTCGCACGTTCCGATTTTAACTATTCTATGTACAGGAGTACTTAAGGCCAGATTCTACTCATTTTAAACTTTTTCAAACCTCTGGGAATCCCAAATATAGAAGAGAACTCCATGGAAAATTATTCTATTAAAATTTACTATATGACCAAGCGCCGCCGGGCAAAAATCGAAATATCTGATCCTAATTTACGATTTTAAACGTGTATATCTACGAGAATACGTCACAGAAATATTTGAAAGTTATAAAAAAATAATAAATCTTGTTTTTTTTTTTTATAAAAATAAAACCACTGTTTCGGGGCCGCAAAGTCGACATAGACCCGAGCGGAGCTTATACAAAATACTCAGTGACTACAAACGGCCCTTAAAGCCTAGTACGAAACATCGTTTTTAAGTAAACTTAATCAAAATCTAGACCTTCAATTTTACCTACACGAAAATAATTTATCATGTTATTTTTAGCTAGTTTAACAAAGCGGATCGCTAGCGGGACCAGCTATCAACAATACAAGAACCCGGCAAGAGAGTCATTTGTCTTTCCTAACCCTAATTATGTGATGAAAATTTATAGTGAAAGGACCGAACTTGTATACATGGCGACTGTTCAAAATTTATGATAAACTTCCTTAAAACCCCCCCACTGGATTCAAATTTACCTGGATATGTGTTTTAGAACTTAATTATAAGTTTCATATTCAGTTTCGAAATCAATGTACTTGTCGAAATAGATTTTCATAAAAAACATTATTCGAACAAAACGATTTGATAATAAATTAAACTTTATGAAAAAGTGAAATCAGAACGTGCTTGATGTTTTAATTAAGAAATCTCTAACATGAAAATATTCATATTTTAACACATAGAAGTTTTTTGCTAAAACCTGGTGTTGTGAACAAGGCTTTGAACTTTCAAACGATAATAGGCTACGGTGAGAATTTTCGTATACGAAATGTTTTTTTTTTTGAAAATTTCGTTGTGTTTGAATTTGTGCTTTGAATTTGTTGGAATGGTCAGTGAATTAGAGTGTGAATAAAGATAAAATTTTAATTTAGATTTTAAATTGAATCTTCAAGCAGATTTTATAAGATGATAAATAAAGAAAGATGACGAAAGCGCTAAATATAGATTTTGCAAAATAAATAAATAATAATAATCCTTGTCATTGAACAATTAGTATTTTGAGTTAATAAAGTGGCATAATGCTTAAGAGCTAAATTTTGAATTGTAAATTTTATTTTGTGAAAGTTAACCCTGGGGCCCTGGAACGAAGGCAAAGAACGAATATGAGTGGGTTTTTGGTCACTAAAAGTCTGACACTATCTCCTGCTCCGCACAAGGGCGGAGGATATTTAAAAAAAAAATAGGTTTAAAAAAATATTTCTACACGACAAGTTTTTCCCTCAGTTTAAACTAGATGAGGCCAGTTTATTACGAGTTTAAGCTGGTCTACAACTAAAATATATTAAAGCCAACCTATTTAAACTTTTCATCAATAAATTATTATCTATAAGCGGTTTTCTGTGCAAACTGTCAAGTAAGGTGACATGTTTGCCCGGATAAGGATGAATTTGGTTAATAAAAAGCAAACAGGAGCGTGGTGGCAGTGTTCTGTATCTGTTTGCTAATGCCCTCCTCGTCGCTAACAATTAGCTCTCTTGTGTACTTGCCCACACTTGCCACTCTTGCCGAACAACGAGGGTGCTACATTGATCTATTGTTGCTAGATGAGAAAGTAACTATTGCATGTCATCGTGCAGATTGCTGTCTGTTACTTTTTAGAGGTATTCGGAACAGGCCTGTACGCGTTATTTTAGTATACTCAAAGACAACCCATCAGCTGAGCGAGTTCAATAACCTGTAGGTAGTTAGTACGCAATGACCGACAACTGCCTACAGATCATTGGACTCGCTCAGCTGATGTTTACTTAAAGAAATTAATTTCATACATGCCATATAAATAATTTTCGAAAAAAAAACTTTGTTTTTTATTTTTAACATATCGATAGTGTTTCATGTACCGGATCGACCCTCCACGGGATTAAAACGATCAAAAGTTAGCCGTGTATAGTTTTTTTTTTAAATTTCACTATCTAAGTAGAACTGTGATTTTGGGAGGCTTCAATGGCCCATGCCAGAACAATGCTGAAAATATTAAAATTGAAATATTGACAAACTAGCTGCTGCACGCAGCTCCATCTTTGCTTGAAATCAGTACTTCTTAACTAATTAATATAAGCTGCATAGTTAATCAAGAATATAAGCTGCCTTGGTACTAAATTTCATACAAATATAAGTTACAAATATACATACATACACACTTTTGCCTTTTTCATATCACTGTGATGTGTCATCATTATCTCATGATGACCTACTAAGGTAACATGTCTCAAACAGTAAGAACAACTTTTAAGACCAAACAATAACTATAGAAAAAAAGTTCTGACGGATTTCCTAAACTTTGAGACACGCTGAAAGCTTTGCCAGCGAGACGTTCCATAATGACAGAATACTAAGGCTATATTTAGACGGTATAATTTTCAAGCGCGTTTTTTAATCGCGCGTTTAAAATTTTTGGTATTTGCTTACAAACGATCACATGAGCGTAGCGTGTGTGTGTGTGTGTGTATACACAAGAAAGTCTCAAGATGCAGGTAATCGCTGTTTGGCGCTTGCTTTTATATATATGTAATATTCGTATGCTGTTCAGTTGAGTGCGCGCTTTGCACCTAGTTTTTTTTTATAGTAACTTTTGTGTTTGTGGTGTATTTATCATTTACAATTCAAATTCAACAGATTTAAAAACACTTGCCTACCTTTAAATGTATATACAAAAATAAAAATAACTGAAAGTAATCTAAAGTAAGGCGTCAAAAAACTCTTCCGCATCGCTGTCGACTGGTAAAGTACCAAAAAGGCTGGCAGCATTGCCAAGCTGTATGTATGGCAATGCTTATCCTCTGCCAAAGATAAAACCCAAACTTTTCTTGATTTTCACATTCAGTTCATAAAAATGAGTGAGTCTGACTGAAGATATTGACATCAACCTACAATTGATGTAGTACAAAAAAAATCACTCTTTATAAATTTGATCGCGCGTTAACACAAGTTGAAATGTGTCACATGTGAACTAACACTTATACCTAAACCTATCGTTATCCAAACGGAGATAGGTACACAGAATTCCAGATATTAATCTCGACGATCACTTAGCACTCAATGCGAACACATTACGGCTGTAATGAACGGACAATAGAATAGGCTGTATCTGGCTTTACTCGGGACATTACACGTAGGTATTATTAATTAGACGTGTCTGAATGTCTGGGGACGTGGGGAGTAATGTAGGTGTTTATTGAACCATTGTTAACTTCCAAAGATGTCCTCATTCTTGTGGAAATACTAACTTCAAATAGAAGCAAAACGTGGGCTTGAAAAATTCTCTGTTGTCAGACTCAAAGTATTTTTTTCACACTAGCGACACATTGCTTTCGCGGGATTTTTTTACACTAGCGACCCACTGCTTTCGTGGGTTTTTTTTTTTATAATTTATGTAAAAATAAACCATTTCGGCTGTGGAAATGTTCGAAAGAGTTATCGCGGCTCTAGAATTGAAGGAACACAGTAAAAAAAGCACTTGAATTTTCAAGAAGGTGATTAAAAAGATGAAGGTAATTGCTCATTTGAATGCGTAGGTCTTTATGGATTCGGCGAGCAATGGGTACCTTGCCGTCCGACCGTCTGGTAACCATTCGGACCGGCCAAAGTCATCAACGGCGCGTATTATTCTACGCGTGCCTCAAGATGTCAGCAAACCGTAGGGGCCAGCAGGGTCGAAGCCTACTGGGGCCATAGGTTCGCTTCTGAAAGGAAAACCCAGACCTGGTATGAAAGGTAAAGAAGGGACAGGTGGGTTTTTGGTCGGTAAAAGTCTGACACTATCTCCCGCTCCTCGAGAGATGTCATTCGATGATTTTCCCAACTAAAAAAAAAGGGCTCTTTGGAGAAGAGTATGCAAAAAACTCCATGGGTACTCGAATATTAGCATGTCATAAGTAATTATTTATTTAAACTTCATGTACAATTATAGTGGTGCATAGGCATGTGTCATTAGGGTCAAAATGGACCGATGACCTGGTGAAGGTAGACGTCTTGCCGGTAAAATTACGACTTATTAAGTTAAGTGGTGACCAAAAAAATAATTATTAAGTTCTGATATGTTCTATTTAAATTAATTCCTTCTAATTATACAACCTTATTTTAAGTACGTGCAAAACCTGAAACACGTGTCTAGTATTTTTATGTAAGGAGTCTAATGTACAAAATTTCAAAACCGTATCATGAAAAATCACAAAGTTATAAGCTTGTTACCTTGTTGTCCGCACAAATACATAGTTACCGAGCCATCGGGGCGACTGAGGGGTTGTTTTGCAATCGCAACCAGCTGTGCGCTGGCGCCTAATCCCGCTATAACCTGTATTATATTTAGTTTCAGTGGTGTCCAACTTGTGACCTCTTCTAAATACTCGTATTTTTGGGAAAAAATATAACATGGTGAAAAAAATATATTGAAATCGATTCAGTTACTGATTCTGAACAAACTATATTCATGTTTCGCATATACTAAGGGCCAAATTCACCAAGAAACTAATCGCGATTATATAAACAAAACGCAGTTTGAGCTCCTAATCGAGGTTATAGCTTCATTTTGCGTTTCACCGCTATGAATTAAACCTAGTTTACCCTAAACTCAGTTTCAATTCTTTTGTTGTCGCCCATGTTTACGACACGGGTCTTTAAACTAGATTACGCTGAGCTCAGTTTAGTTGAACTGAGTTTTTATATTGAATGGTGAAATCAGCCCTAAAACTAATGTTGTATAAGTAATCTGAATACATATAACTTGATGAAGAACTTTTTTATATACAATATAAAAGGCACCGCTGAGCCTATAATGAAAACGTATTTAAGATTTACGCGACTATGTTCTTTATACGCCTCTTTTGAGTTTGTTTAAATATACAACCTTTTGAGACTAAAGTAATCTCGAGGTAATAAACCCAATAAACAAAGGTTTATGATTAAAGTTTGAGTAAGTTCAATATCAGCCTGAAGTTCGTGGAGTTACGGCACTTCCAGTTGATCAACATCTCTGTAATAAGATAACATACTGTATAATACACAATTAATATTTTTGTTTATTTAGGTCACCATCATTTAAGCTATGAAACATTGAGGCAGGCGAAAAACTACTGTAATTGCTAGTTTAAATTAACTTAATTATTGGAAAATATATTTTTGAGAGCAGTGGTGGCCGAGTGGTAACGGCCGCGGGTTCAAACCCAGCCAGGCGAATTACTTTGTGTAATTTATTTCATCACCACTGCTCTCAAAAACGGTAAAGGAAAACATCGTGAGGAAACCGGCATGTCCTAGAACCAAAAATTCGAAGACTTGTGACATTCACCAAGCCGCACTGGGCCCGCGTGGTGGATTACGGCCCGTTCCCTCTCTTAGAGAGGAGGCCTGTGTCCCAGCAGTGGGAACATTAAAAGGCTGATGATGATGATGATATTTTTGAACTGTTTGAGCTTGAAACTCTTGGATCGTGGGGTCCGAGTGCTCACAAGTTGTATAAAGATCTGTCGAAACGCGAAGTGTCAAGAGTTGACATTTGGAGGTATGCAGAACAGAGAGTAAAGTCCCGCATACCTCCGTTGGAAAGGGAGGATCCTCCGACCAGACAGGTGTAATGTCTGGTGAATTTTGGTCGTTTTAATCCCGTGAAAGATCCATTCGTTACATGAAACACTATCGATTTATAAAAATAAAATTAAAAAATAAAGTACTTTTTTTCTAAAACTCGATTTAAGATAGGCATAAACAAAATTAATTTCTTTATGTAAACGAGTCAATGACCTTGTAAGGAGTTGTCGGTTGTTGCGTACTAACTACCTACAGTTCATTGATCTCGATCAGCTAACGTTTACTTAAGTGCGTAAATTAATTTGAGTTTTAAAAAAAGTACTCGATTTTTCATTTTTATCTTTACAAATCGATAGGGTTTCATGTACCGAATCGACACTCCACGGGATTAAAACGACTAAATATTAACGGAGTAGATGATCTCGGGCTTCAGGTTCTATATGTTCAAATCGCGCGGAGAATGTTACTTGCGCGATGCAGAATTAGTTCATTTGTGACGACATAGATGTCGCTATAGACACTTATTGTGACCCAAGGACTGACTTTTACCTCGGACAGAGGATAAGCATTGTCGGACAGAGAACCATACAGCGTAGCAATGCCGGCAGACTTTTGGGCACATTACCAGTAATTGACAACCCGATATGGATGAGTTCTTTGACTCCAGATTTTAGTTTGTTATCAGTTAATTGTACTCAATTAGTTTAATTTTTTTTTTTTTTTTGATTTTACTGAAATTATAGTTAGTTAAGTTTCAAAATAAATAAATAAATCAAAGTCTTAGTTATCAAACTAAATTAAGTTTAATTATTGTTAAAACAAAAGTCAAAGGAGATAAGAAAATTAATTTTGTATAGCGTCTCTTTGTCTGTTCGTGACGTTTGCGAGAAAGATTAATCATGTTATGTTTTTAAGAATTTAAGATGGTAATTATAATTAATTAATAAATACAATAGGGTTTTTTACTATAGTTAATAATTTGGTTTATAGTAAAGTAATAATAGTGGATTTTTTTAAGGGTGGAAATCATCCAATGACTTCTCCCGCTCTGGGCGGGGCGAGAGGGTGTGTCAGACTTTTACTGACTAAAACGACATCCATGTCCTTCAGTTGCCCTTTCCGTGCTAGGGCTGCAGTGTGATATTTATTAACCATTAAACGACGTTCCTAAATTGCGTTTATTAGTTTGATTGCTTAAAGTTCGATGACACGATTTAAGTTTTAAATGAATATTTAACAAAGCCAACAAGTGTGGTAATTAAAGTTAACATAAAGAACGAATGCGCCAAGTTCATATTCACATAAGCCGGCAACAAGCCGACATTTGCCATTTTCTCGGTATGCGATTCGGCTCAACAAAGTTTTAAGTAGTTTGGAAGATTTCATAATATTGTTCTTATTCATCATCATGCATTTTCAGAGTGCTTTCTTTCAAGACTTATATGCCTTTAAAACCTGTGAGAATGTTCGGAAGAGTTACTGTGAAAGCAATGTGCAACTAAAAGAACACAGGTGGACTTTAGTCAGTAAAGTGGGAACTGCATTAGACCGACGCATACGTGGGCCACGCCTTTGACCGGGAACATACAATGCGATGACGCGGCGCGGCGTCGGAGTGGGGTCACTGCGTCGTCTTACTTAACTAAATATCTGTGGCATGTCACACGATACGCTGCGATGCCGCACCGGATTGCAACCGCCGAGACGAGGCGGGGAGGGGTGAATGCGTTGCAATGTCGAAGTGGCACACACCAGTCGTTTATTATATACATCACAAGGGAACATTATTAAGAGCCCAATGCTGCTGGGGCACTGGTGGCGTCGCTGCGTCATAACAAAATTGTGGCGAAATCTTTGCCGTGCGGTGCCGCTATCTGTGATTTCGCTCTAATTTGTACTTAGGACTATGTCGCGTGGCGTGAATCAATGTAGCTCTTCAAGTCAAGTTGCCATATAAATTGTATGGCCCACGTGTGCGCAATGTAGTTCTATCTTCAAAGTCTCATACATTCTCTAGCTCCATCCTAGAGTGGGAAAGTGATTTGAAGATATCTCACCTCAAAAAGAGACACCTAAAAAATGAGTTTTTAAGAAATTACTTAGTTGTCATCATTATAGGCAAATAATAATATGAGCATCGACGCAATATATCGGCAGCGCATCGGTATTGATATAGCACGCACACATCGACACGCTAGTGACGCATTCAAGAATTTATCAAAATAGGTAGAATAGGTAGTATTTTATCTTAAAATAATTTTTGATTTCCAATGTCTTGTTCCGCTTTAGGGTGGAGCGGAAGGGCGTGTCCGACTTTTACTGAATAAAAGATAGAAAATATGTTTATTTAGCACACAATGAAACACAAAACAAAGTATTGAAAAATTTAACATAAATAATAATAATAATTTTAGGCAAGGGCCATAGTTTTCACATAGTTCTTGGTAACCAGTTCACTTAAGACTGCAAAAACCTATTGTCTTTATTTTCCATATGTCGCAATAGTTTTTACCAACCGGGGGTTGTCCTTGGATGCACTAGTATTGTGCGTACAGGGACAATTGTCGGTTGGCATCACGTTCCATTAAAAGTACCTAAAGGGCCTCTGCGAGTTGGTTTCGGCTCCTCGTACGCCTTCCAAAGGTCCAGGACCTCAGGGTCCTGAGATAAATAAATTCATAATAATAACAACATGTGTATTTTTTTTTTATGTAAAGAATCTATGTAAAAATTTGATAAGTGTATCATAAAAAATCACAAAGTTATAAGCTTGTTACGTTACCTGGTTATTCACACAAACACGAGTGGTTATCGGGCCATCCGGAAGACTGAAGGATTGTTTTGCTCCCGCACCCGACTGTGCGCGGGCGTCTAATGCCCTAATTACATGCAGTGACCTGTGTTGTACTTAATGTCGGTGGTGTCCAACTTATGACAACTTTAAATATTTTTGGAAAAAATATGACATGGTATAAAAATTATTGGTATCAATTCTGTTACTGATTCTGAATAAACTATATTCATGTTTTGCATTTACGTAAAATAGTGTTGTATATAAATAAATAATACGAGTATATTAGTGTTCATAAAATGATATATCTAGCAATAAATAGTATAAATAAATAATAGAAAAGATGAAGATGTTTAGTGTTAAAATCCACTCCCATGTTCCTTATTTGCCTTGATTTCCAGTACTTTCGATTTTACTGACATCTCCTCGAGGCGCGCGTTACACTCAAGCCAGACAGCTATCGAACGGCCGGACACCAATCTACCAATTGCTTACCGTTTTCAAGTACACGGCTATGGTTTACTGGGTAGTCTAACCTTCTAGAGCGTCTTATCAAAAATAACAATAGCATCAGCCTTATAATGTTCCCACTGCTGGGACTCAAGCCTCCTCTCTAGGAAAGGGAATGGGCGCCATCCACGACGCGGGCATGTGGTTGTAGTGCGGGTTGGTGGATGTCACAGGTCTTCGAATTTTTGGTTCTAGGACACGCCGGTTTTCTCACGAAGTTTTCCTTCACCGTTTTGAGAGCAGTGGTGATGAAATAAATTAAAAAAAAGTAATGCGCCTGACTGGGTTTGAGCCCGCGACCTACAATTCGTAAGTCGGAGCCGTTACCATGGCAACCACAGCTCTAAAAATAACAATGTAACTTAAATATTTAAATACTTTGTTAGAATAATATACTGACTTCAGGATGTAGCCTCTAACCAAGCCACAATGTCGGCCGCTAGACAATATAATCAGCTATTATAATGCAAATTTAATAACTAAAACAACTAGGTACCAACAAAGTGACTACAAACTATGTACCATGACTGTTTCGTCAGTCAAACGCGAGTTTATGTGCTCATGTCATAGCAGAATTAATTAAATTTATGTGTACACTAAAGATTACATGACCGGTCCATGTTTGCGTGGAGGTTAATCTCACAGTATATATAAAAACAGAAGGTCTACTAAATACAATAAATGAAAATGAACTCATATTTTTTTTATAGCCTATTGTGTGTCCCACTGCTGGGCAAAGGCCTCCCCTTTCTCCTTCCAAACTTCCCTGTCTAGAGAAATCTCTGGCCAATTTTGCCCCGCAAACATGATCAGATCGTCACACCACCTTCGTCGAGGTGTTCGGTCCATGGCCCTCTACGGGGCTCCGGTGTGGGCACCGACGTTGCAACAGCAACCGAGGGCCCAGCTGAATGCGTGCCAGAGGGTCATGGCAATACGCATGGTGCGAGGGTACCGAACGATTTCCCGCGAGGCGGCGACCCTCCTTGCTGGCCAACCGCCATGGGATCTGGAGGCAACAGTCCTTGCACACATGCACGATAAGCGCATGGAGATGCAACGCCGGGGCGAAATTCCACTGCCGCGACAAGTCGAGGCATGGCGGACAGAGCTCCGGCGGGATCTCATGGCGAAATGGCGTCAGCGACTATCGCAACCTCGTTCGGGGCGCGCCACAATAGGGGCGATAAGGCCCATCCTTGAGGCGTGGCTGGAAAGACCTCACGGCGCTCTCAACTTCCGCACGACGCAGGTGCTTACCGAACACGGAAAGTTCGCTAAGTACCTGTTCCGGATTCGTGCGGAGGATTCGCCCGGGTGTCGCCACTGTGCGGAACACCCGGAGGACACGGTGGAGCACACTGTAGAGGTGTGCCCCGCCTGGGCGGAGCATCGCCGTGTCCTCGTGGGGGCAATCGGCGGCAGCGATCTCTCTCGCCGGGCCTTGGTTCAGGCCATGGTCCGTAGTGAGGAGGGATGGCAGGCGGTCGCCTCCTTCTGCGAAGCAGTAATGCTAGCAAAGGAGGAGGCCGACCGCATCAGGCAGAGGCAACGGGGCGCTCGCCCCAGCCGCCGCCGGGATTCCGATCCCGATTTCCGGCCACCGTAGGCGCGGGCTTGCGAACGGCGTGCAATGGGTAGCACGCTGTCCGATCGTCCGGTAACAGACCGGACCGAGCCCAAGTCGTCGACGGCGCGTTCTGTTCCCGCGCGCCTCAAGGAGTTGTCAGCAAACCGTAGAGGCCCAGCCTGCTAACTGCAGGCAGGCAGGGTCGAAGCCTGCTGGGGTCAAGGGCCGTTTTCTGAGAGGAAGGCTCAGCCCCGGCACTATAGGCAACGAAGGAACGGGGTAGGTTTTTAGTCAGTAAGAGTCTGACACTACTTCCCGCTCCGCCCAAGGGCGGGATTTGTCATTGGATGATTTTACCTACCATAAAAAAAAAAAAAAAAAAAAAAAAAAAAAAAACCTTCGTCGAGGTCGACCTCGACGGCGTCGACCTTCCTCAGGCGTCCAGTGAGTGACAATCTTCGCCCATCGCATATACACGGCAAAATTTTGATCGTTTTAATCCAGTGGAGGGTTGATCTGGTACATGAAACACTATCGATTTGTAAAGATAAAATTAAAAAGGGAGTCAAATGACAACTACCTATAGGTCATTGGATGCGCTCACCTGATGTTTACTTAAAGAAATTAATTTCGTACATGCTACATTAATTCAAGTTTTAGAAAAAAGGTACTTTATTTTTTCATTTTATCTTTATAAATCGATAGTGTTTCATGTAACGGATCGACATTCCACTTTTTACTTTTACAATTCCAATTGTAGGGTAGAAAATATTATGTGCTTTGTAAAACGCGAACCTCCTACCTATTCCTCATTCTTTTCCCACGCGCACGCTGACTGGTTTTATTTCTCTGTCATCTTCGTTCGAGAACTTTCCGTAAAGATCCCTTTCTCAAAAATTTTGCTCGGTGTGTCATGCCCATGAATATTGCACACACTTTTTCTATAGTTATCGACATAATATTCTATAATACAAAAAAATCAATAAAAACTTAAAATACATCATATATTTTTTCTTATATTTCCAATTTGCGAACTATTAGGCGCCCATTACACGGTCATGCAAACGTCAATCATTGCCATCAATAATGAATGAATGATGGTTTTCGTCAATCAGTACTATGCTACGTCAATCATCCCATTACACGGCAGGTTATTCGTCAATCAAAATTTTGACTGTGGCGAGACTGACAGCAAAACCTATCGTGTAATGGGCGCACGAGTGTTGAGCAGGCTCCAACATTCGTAACAGTTGTATCCAGTGCCGGATTAAGCCAGTGCGGGGCCTGTAGTTTCTCACAACCCGCAGGACCCTTAGGTCACAGTAGCCTCATTGTATTTGCTTACATTTTTTTTTAAAGGTTCGCGCTTGACCGCTATCTCACCTGATGGAAAGCGACGATATGGTCGACGAAGGAACGCGCTTAACTCTCAACAAGCACCGCGTCGACACACATAACCTTCTATTCTTACCTACTATGTGGTAAAAGTTAATCTATTATTAAAATGCAACAGCATCCACGACCGTATTGACCCCGCAATTGTTAAGGTAAAATGTTTCGTTGTTTATATAGCAACCATTTTTATTTGCACTAGTAACATGGATTTGGTTATGTAATGGTTCTGAGCTGGTTTGACAGTATTGATCATAGGATTGTGTTTACAGTGTAGAAATAGTACATTTTGATACAAGTGCAGAAAGTTTGTCATTGCGATCGAGGCGTAATTATTATAGAGCTAAGGGCTGCACAGACAAATTTGCACGGATGTAAAAAAATGTTTTCAATACACTTACGACTTGTGGAGGTTGACCCGCGCCTCATGGGAGTCGACGCGCGCCCAACCTGATACAATAAACAATTGTATTACAATAAAATTATGAGGGGGCGAGCACGCACACTTTTTTGCACTAGTGTGGAAAACAGTCTATTGCGTGCCTAAAAGCGGTAGGATAAGAGCGGTTTTTCGAATAGGTGTATTGAATATAATATTACGGCCAGCAGTTTTGCTCACGTAAATATAGAAAGTTATCACAAGGGAATATACTCCTGGGACTAAAAGTATCCTATGTGGTACATGGATAGGACAAAATAATTATGGTCTACATGTTTACTATTTTTCAGCAGAAACCTCAGCTGTACGAGCGTGAAGAACAAAAAATCTTTCACCTGTATAATAACAAATTCAATGTTATAATTCAATGTTATAATTCAATGTTATAATTCAATGTTACAATTCAATGTTTATTTTACTTTTGTTCTGCCCAAGTGGTTGCGCCAATTTGCTATGATCCGCGACTTTGTTTTTTGTAATTTATTTTTTGGCCTAGCAATCCTATACCATCCGTTTCCCTTCCCGCACGACCTCTAGAAAATGAAATGACATTGACGTTTGTGCATCGATTGTGAATGTGACCGCACCGCTAACAAGCCCGCTCGAAATTACAAGAAAATTGACTATTTCGTGATCCAACCATTCAAAACTCAACAATAGTGCAGTGTAGTGCAAAACAGGACCTGGCAGTGATTTGAAAGTACGAAGTCGGGGTTCGCCGGCCGGCGCCACGTGGAACCTTCGAGGTAAAAAGGTCAGTGTTCCTCCTAATACATTCATCCCATTAATAAACGCTAGGCGCAGTATCTGCATATTGTTAACAAACCTTAGATCGCTTTTTAAACCTACAGTCCACAGCAAATTCGCGCAACCATTACTTTTGGTCCTTCGAGCCGGATCGTGAATCATTTTCTTGTAATTTCGCAATATAGTATTTGTTCCATAGGGAATAAACGCAACGCGCCTGTTTACCTAGATATAATAGTAGAAAACCCGCATCTAGGCATTTAGGCAACTAAACGTTATTTCATTCGTATAGTTAAAGAACCATTGATAATTACGGTACCTACGCCGTCAACCGCACCGCATAATTATAGTTAGCTACGTAAATATCAGCGTAGATATAAATCGATCGCATTCTTTTTCTTGACAAAATTCATTCGGAAGTCCTACAAATTGCATGTAGGTAGACGCATTTCAAAAATACCCGTTCATTGTTGAGTGAATATTTGTAGGAAACGGATAAACCATAGATTATATACGCATATGAACGACGTGAATGATTTAATCGAGAAATTGGGTAATATTCACTCATTGATTCAGGCTATTCCGTTCGTTCGCCGTTCACTTTGTTGTTTACAATATTACCATATTGTTATCTGATAATTATCGCTTACTTAATAATTCGTTAAGTGTTTGTTTGAGTGTATAGTGTGAATATATCAAAACAAGATGTCTCTTAAGGGAACCAAGGTTAGTACTGATTTAAAGGTTCAGTTAAAGCTTTTATACGCTGAAAGGGACTCACAGTTTTCACGTGTTCAATCAATTTGTGATAAATCTTTGCAAATCTCGGATCTGATGATTAGAGATGCTTTCTTGTGTTCGTTGGAAACTTTAGATAGTTTGCGCGCGGATTTTAAATCTACAATTAAGGATATAAACATTTTAGAGTTGGAGTTAAATCCTGATTACTGTGTGAGTTATCAGGCATTGTCGTCCTTTGATGACTTGTATTGTCGTATCAAACGTATTGCTAGGAGTTTAGAGACCCCCCCCCCGCGGGTGGTTTATCCAACCCTCCTCGCGAACGCCCACGATTGCCGCCAATTCAAATACCTGAATTTAATGGTGACATTCGAAATTGGAATTTATTTATAGATAGTTTCGAAAATATAATACATAGGAACACATCGCTGACAGATCACGAGAGATTGCATTATCTCGTAGAAAAATTGACCGGTAAGGCAAAGGCTGTCTGTGCTGGAATTACGTTTAGCGCTGAAAATTACAATTTAGTTTTGAACACTTTAAAAACAAAATACGAAGATAAGCGATTAGTAGCCACCGCATATTTAGATCAATTATTCGATTTGAAAAGTTTTTCCGTTTGTAACGATCATAATTTAGAGAAGTTTTTAAATATTTTCGCATCATCTGTTCGTGCAGTAAAGAACCTAAAGGTCAATGACCTCTGTGACTTTTTGTTTTTGTATATCGGTTTAAAGAAATTAGATCCTGAAACTGTTCGTCTGTTTGAAACGACTCGGCGCGGTAACGAAATACCTAAGTTCGAAGATTTAGAATCTTTTATTCGCGACCATATTAAGGTATTGCAGCGCACGTCGGCACGTCATGAAGTCACGAATAGGACAGGTTCCGATCGCCGTATAGACGCGTCATCGAAGTCAGTCAAGACTGCACATACGCTAGTTAATACCGCCTCAACACCTGACTGTTCTCTGTGTAAGGGTAGCCATACACAGCTGTACAAGTGTTCGGGATTTCAGAGATTATCGCCTAGTGATCGTTACAAGTTTGTCCGCACTAATAATTTGTGTTTTAATTGTCTAAGTGACAAACATCTGGTTACGTCATGTAACAGTGGTGTTAGCTGTCGTAAATGTCTAGCTAGACATCATACCTTCTTACATTTTGAGAGTAGTAAGCTGCCATCGCAGCAGCAGCCTGCGCAGACGCGCGACGCTTGTGACGCGCGGCCTGCTGCAAGTGCAAACGACGTAACATTGTGTTCGCTTTCCGCCGCTGGTACTCAAATCACTACCGTTTTACTTGCGACCGCGCAAGTTGTCATTGTAGATGCCTTTGGCAAACCGCACACCGTTCGAGCGCTACTAGATGGCGCTTCCCAGAGTAATTTTATTACTCGGGATTGTTGTCAACGCCTTGGTTTTAGTTTTAATAATTGGTCATCCCGTTCAGAAGTGAAAGGTTTTGGAGGTTTAAAGGCAACCATTCACGGTTCCATTAAAATAATATTTAGTTCACGTTTTAATCGTAATATTTCGTTTGAAATGGATTCGCTAGTCGCAGATAAGATTACGGAACGGTTGCCCACGGTACCGGTTGACACGTCCATGCTGACGGAGTTTAAGAACTTGCAGTTAGCCGACGGAAATTACGCTTTCCCTGGAGATATCGATCTATTGATCGGTGCTTCGATTCTCCCGCATCTCCAGTTATCACGTAAAATTCAAGGTCTTCCGATGTACCCCGCTCCGCACGCACTGGAAACAGTTCTCGGGTTTGTTATAGTTGGTTCCGCACCCGCTTGTTTAAATAGTTACTCGACTGTGTCGCACTGTTGCACCGTCGAGCCGCCGCTTGAGTCTACCATCCGCAAGTTCTGGGAGATTGAAGAGGTCAACGTCCCGCCTATTCTCAGCCCTGAGGATCAGGTCACTGAGGAGATTTATACCCGCACGACTACTCGTGATAAAGATGGTCGTTATGTTGTCGCGCTCCCTTTCAAGGGTGATATTTTTTCGCTCGGTGGCTCCCGTGCCTCCGCAGAAAAACGCTTTCTATGCTTGGAACGTAAGATGCAGGCGTCTCCTAAGTTGAAGCAAGCCTATGATGATGTGCTGATCGAATATTTAGATAAAGGTTATATCTCATCAGCGCCTGCCGAGACTGAGGAGACACGTGATTACCCGTTTTACATCATCCCGCACCATGGAGTTGTTAGAGAAGACAAGCTTACAACTAAATTGCGTGTGGTTATGGATGGTAGCGCTAAAACTAGTACTGGCATATCGCTTAACGATATCTTGTATTGTGGTCAGAACCTCCAGGGTAACTTATTTGAAATAATAGTAAATTTTCGCTTGTTTGCTATTGCGCTCTCTGCCGATATTCGGCAAATGTTTCTTAGTATTGGAATCAGAGAATGTGACCGTAGATTCCAACGCTTCTTGTATAGATTTTCTCCGCAGGAACCTTTGAAGGTTTACGAATTCAATCGTGTTTGTTTTGGGCTTAAGTCTAGTCCCTTTCACGCTCTTCGCACTATCAAGCAGTTGGCCGCTGACGAGGGTGATACATACCCGAAAGCAAGGGCCACTATTGAAACCGGATTGTACATGGACGATTTTATGTACAGTGTACCTAGTGAAGCAGAGGCTATAGAGACCGCTGCTCAGGTAATCAGCCTCATGAAGTCCGGTCAATTTGATCTGGTGAAATGGACAAGCAACTCGCAAGCTACATTAGAGTCGATTCCACCGTCACACCGGTTGACTTCGGTAAAGGAATTCGATGATAGTGATTCGCATAAGATCCTTGGTTTAAGTTGGTCACCCGCAACTGATATGTTCAGTCTTAAAATTAGCTCGACTCCGCCAACTTGTACCAAACGCGTTATCCTAGCATGTGTAGCTCGGATATGGGATATAATGGGTTTTGTAGCTCCTGTCGTTTTGTATGCAAAGCTGCTTATAAAAGAGCTTTGGCTTTCCAACTGTGATTGGGACGACACCGCTCCTGACAGTGTTGCTAAGTTGTGGGCTCGCTATAGGAAAGAGCTTCCAATGCTCGATCAGATACAGATTCCTCGCCATGTTGGTATAGTACCAGACACTGTTGTTAATGTGGTAGGTTTCGCAGACGCCAGTGAGAGGGCTTACGGGGGAGTGGTTTACTTTCAGGTCCAAAATGGCGATAACATTTCAGTTTTCCTCATTAGCGCAAAATCAAAGGTATCTCCTCGTAAGGTTGTCTCTCTTGCTCGTCTCGAACTCTGCGCTATTCTTGTGTTGGTTCAATTGATTACATCTATAGTCGAAACTTGTCGTCCTCGCATTAATATAGAGAGAATTGTAGCGTTTTCAGACTCAACCGTTGCTCTATGTTGGGCCCACTCTTCACCCCATCGATGGGGCACGTTTGTCGCAAATAGGGTGGCTAAGATTCAAGCTGAATTGTCACCGGAAAATATGTTCCATGTCGCTGGAACAGAAAACCCAGCTGATTGTCTCTCACGTGGTTTGCTTCCTGCGCAAATTTTAAATCATCCGCTTTGGTTTTGTGGCCCTCCCTGGCTGCATACCACTCCTAACGAGTGGCCAAATGCTCCGTTTAACCCCGCTACTGTTTCAGAGCCACCCGAGGAGAAGAAACATACGCTTGTAGTATCAGTTCCGCGTGAAGAGTCAGTTGTTTTGTTGTTGTCTAATCGAGTCTCGTCTTGGTCGAGACTATTACGCTGTGTAGTTTACGTCCTAAGATTTTTGAGATTATTACCATCGCGTGGTTCTATAATCGCAGCTGATTTAGATAGAGCTGAATCAGTTGTACTTCGAGAGTTGCAGAAATTTTATTTTTCAATAGAATTTCGTAGTTTAGAATCACGTAAACCTTGTAGTCGCGCACTTCAACATTTGAAACCATTTTTGCAAGACGGACTCATTCGTGTCGGTGGCCGTCTGCGAAATGCTAAGTTAGAGTTTGAACAAATGCATCCAGTAGTTCTACCACGCAGGGATCACGTTTTGGATTTGTTGGTGGACTATCACCATAAGGTGAATTGTCACGCTGGTCCCGATTTATTAATGTCCATTCTTCGACAGAAGTACTGGATACTTTCCGCTCGCAATTTGATACGCGCTAGAGTGCACAGATGTGTGCCCTGCTTTAAGCTCCGCCCGCGTTTCAACGCGCCGGAAATGGCCGACCATCGTTCTTGTCGTGTTGTACAGACGGTGAAACCTTTCATACATACTGGGACGGACTATGCTGGACCGTTTAAAGTCACTATTGCCCGTGGTCGTGGTATACGTTCCACAAAGGCATACATTTGCCTATTCGTTTGTATGACAACTCGTGCAGTTCACATAGAGTTAACCAGTGATTTGAGTACGCAGGGTTTTATGTCTGCATTTAAACGATTTTTATCTCGCCGTGGTCCCGTTAAGCGCTTATACTCTGACAACGGCACAAATTATGTTGGAGCGCGACGCAATATTTCGGAATTACATACATTCTTACGCTCCAAGTACTACCAAAGTGAATTCGCCCATGTCTTAGCTGAGAATCGCATTGATTGGTGTTTTAATACGCCAGCGGCTAGTCATTTTGGTGGCAATTGGGAGGCGAATATTAAAAGCCTTAAGTCGCACCTGTTTCGGGTCATAGGCGAACAGATTCTCTCGTACGAGGAGTTGGGCACCGTACTCGCTCAGGTAGAGGCGTTGATGAATACGCGTCCGTTGTGTCGGACTTTGTCTAGTGATCCATCGGAACCACTAGCGTTGACGCCGGCTCACTTCTTGACGACGACTCCTCTTAAATATTTGCCCGCTTTAGATGTCGAGACTGACAAACTGCAGCTTCACCCGCGTCACGCTCTGCTAGATAGCTTAGTTCAGTCCTTTTGGAAGCGATGGAGGACAGATTATCTGCATACGCTGCAGTCGCGTCAAAAGTGGAACACTCCTTCAGATCCAGTCACAGTCGGTACTGTGGTGATACTGAAGACTGAGAGTGCGCCTCCTCTGCACTGGCCTCTTGGTGTAGTGGAAGAAGTTTTTCCGGGTTCGAACGGAATAACGCGAGTCGTAAAGGTTAAAACCGCAACTGGATCGTACCTGCGTCCGGTTATTCGCCTCTGCCCTCTGCCTAATCAGTAGTAGTGGCATAGTTAGTTATAAGTTGTTTCGCTACCTAGTATTGATAGTTTAGATTAGTAATAGGGTTTAGTTTCGCTTTTGTTTTTTTTCTTTTCTTTGAAGGTAACCCTTCAAACCCGGGGGGAATGGTTGCGCCAATTTGCTATGATCCGCGACTTTGTTTTTTGTAATTTATTTTTTTGGCCTAGCAATCCTATACCATCCGTTTCCCTTCCCGCACGACCTCTAGAAAATGAAATGACATTGACGTTTGTGCATCGATTGTGAATGTGACCGCACCGCTAACAAGCCCGCTCGAAATTACAAGAAAATTGACTATTTCGTGATCCAACCATTCAAAACTCAACAATAGTGCAGTGTAGTGCAAAACAGGACCTGGCAGTGATTTGAAAGTACGAAGTCGGGGTTCGCCGGCCGGCGCCACGTGGAACCTTCGAGGTAAAAAGGTCAGTGTTCCTCCTAATACATTCATCCCATTAATAAACGCTAGGCGCAGTATCTGCATATTGTTAACAAACCTTAGATCGCTTTTTAAACCTACAGTCCACAGCAAATTCGCGCAACCACCAAGTTTAAAAAGTTTTTTTTTTTTTTGATTCACAATATAGTCACTTTATTTACTATTAGAATTCGGGTAAAATAAATTCTAATTTGCTAGCTTCGATGAAATAGTCAAAACTATAATCAAATTCTCAGCTGCTCACCAATTAGAATTATTGTCCAGTTAAACACTTGAGATACAAAACTACACCAATTTTATGTCACAGTTAGGGTTGCCAACCGTACTATAATATATAGTATTTTACTATATTTTGAGTCGGTGTATACTGTTGAAGAAATATATAGTACGCAAAAATACTATATTTTCAACATTTGACTGATGCAGTAGCGAATTTCCGAACGTATCTATCATACTGCATTTTAAACTTGTTAATGTCAAACGAATGTTTGATCATTTGTCTATGTTTTTGTTCTTTGATTTTGGTGATTATTTTCAATTAAATATTGTTATTTTCGTTAAGAAGTTAATATCCTAAATTAATTAGTTATAGAAAAGAAAACAGTAGCGATAACGAAATTGGGTCGCTACCACCGATAAAAAAAAAGAAAAGTACGAAAAAGACTTTAAAAAATATACACCTTCTTAAAAATATAGAGATTTTGATTCATATTAATTTATAAATTGATCGTGCTAAGGTATAATATTATATCATTTTTATTTTAGATAAAAACGTTAAAACATGTGCAAGAAGTGCAAAGAAATATATAGTTTTTATAAAAGCAAACATGTTAAAAATATATCTTTGTCTAATTTTTGCCTTTTCCATAAAATACTATATTTTTTTTAAACTGTACTATATTTTTTATAGCTAAGTTTGAAAAATACCATATTTCATCGAAGAAATGTTGGCAACCCTAGTCACAGTATCCAATAGAAATCAATTTGCGAATGACGACAAGAGTTACATTGATTTTCACTCAAAAAGTACCGCAATATACTTCGCCAAAAAACGTTCCTATTACTTCTTTTAAAACCCACTGATAAACAGCAGACCATCGAAACCACTTCAAATCAATTAAGGCTCAAATCAAATAGACCACTGAAACAAAACACAAAAGAGGTTTACATATATTTTTTAAACATCGAACAATTTGAAGCTCTTTGATACAATATTAAGAGTCCTAGACACCCACTTAGACTGGCTACGAATGCCACTAGAACATTATTTAGCTTGGAAGGTATTACGCCTACATATACAAATGATCTCTCCTGTTCTCATAATTACCCTCGCTTTTATTTCTGAGAATATAATAGAGAATATAATAATAAATGATTTGACTCACAATGTCAGTCAACTATATTTTCACGATAAAAATGCTTCATGAAAATTTATCTTGACTAACTACACAGACTAGAAATAGATTAGAGAAATTAATTAATCAAAATCAAACCAAATAAATTAAAATCAAATTTAAATAAATTAAAATCAGATTTAATTGAATTAATATCAAGTGAAATAAATTAAAATTTATGTATTTACATTTTAATTCAATTTAAATGAATAACATTAAATTAAAATTTTTGCTCTACCCTGATCCAGGTGTTTTGAATGGCCCTGGAACGCAAGGGGATAAATAAGGAAGATAGGTGGGTTAGTAAAAGTCATATTTATTGATTTTCCAAACTAATAATTACAGTTTTTTGATATAGTAATATTTTTTATTTTAAAATTAGAAAAAAAAAAGAATTACTATAAAAATCAATCATTTATTTTTAAAGGGATAACTATGTAGTTTCTTGGTGTTTCTTCTCCATCGGAAACTACAAATGTGCCCATGTCGGCCTGTGTGAAATAATATACTAAGGTTTAAACGATTTAGTTTTGTATAACATAATCAGCCTTATGTTCCCACTGCTGGGACTCAGGCCTGCTCTTTAGGAGAGGGGCATAATTCACCAGGCGGGTCGAATGTCTTCTCATTTTTGGTTCTATGACATACCGATTTCCTCACGATGTTTTCGTTCACCGTTTTGAGAGCAGTGGTGATGAAATAAATTACATAAAGTAACGAGCCTGGCTGAGTTTGAACCCACGACCTGCAAACCGTAAGTCGGGACTGTTACCACCCGGCGACCACTGATCTGTACTTTGTTTTCTGTACTATTGGAAATATGATGTGAAAAGCGTCGATCTGAGCGACGATGAAATATGCTTGCCCAGAAATAACCTATTCACTCTATAAAGAAACACAGATTTCGGCAGAGAATTTCGAATCTGTCAGTTTAGCCTAAATTATCCAATGCCTGCAGTCCATTGTTTTAGTCTTGGCCATTAGAGTCTGAACAATTATTAATTTCTGTTTCCATAAACAGTATACAAAATATTCAACATACACTGTCATCTTGATTAACGATTGCCCCACATGCTGCCACAAGAGACAGGTGGGGCAATAACTATCACCGCTCTCATAAACTGTCGCCAGCAAATAGCAACAAACTTTCATATAAAACAATATTTTGGGCAACTGTATAGCAACAAAGTTGTCTTTTCATACGATCGTACTATTCAACTGACTTTAGGAGCTCATAAAGTTGCGTATACATGATGTTGCTCTAAGCTTTTTGTGTGAATGTCATAGAATAATATAAATATTAAAAAAAAAATGCGAAAATTTTATGGTGGTTCCAAGGAGACATTCTTGGACTCTTTTTTAGATGCACGTCTTTCTAAATAGTTCTCACGATAGTGTCACAACTATCCTACAACGTAGTCTAAATAGTAGGTGGCAACTTCTTGATCGTGTGTATTATATTGTACTCCGCATCGAGTACATCAAGTACAGTGCTCTAACGATGCTGCTTGCCTCTAAGTTTTAATAGCTATGCCACACTTTTAGGTCCTAGTTAAAGGCTAAAATGAGGTCAGAATCGCGCCGATACCATTGAGTGTAAGTTTTGGATCTATGAGTCGGAGTTAAGACTTTGTTTAGAACTAGTATAAAGACTTCTAGAACTGTAATTAGGAAGCCATTGTGGAGTCACGATGATAACAAGTGACCTGAGTGACATATAGACTGTATAATAAATGAGTAAAACTTATATAATTTATTCATGGTATGACTCTGATGAACAAAAAATATACAGATGAACCAAAGTCGGCTTTTGTCACTCTTAATGATCATCATTTCAGCCGAAAAACGTCCAAAACTGGATATAAGCCTCCCCCAAGTTTCACCACAATGAATGATCCTGTGCGTTTGAACAGATGACTTAGGTTTAGAACTAACGAAGCAGTTTTCAACCACACCTGCCGCGGTAGAAAAAACCGTTGCTTTATTTATAAACTCAGGAGACCGCAGTTTTGTGTGGTTATGCGGCCTGTGTGCGCAACCCGCCGAGGCTTTTTGGGACCATGGCCTGCACGATTCCTTTAGTTGCCCGTTGGTGCAACGGGAGTCGCGAACAACCGCACACACCGCGGGCGTAAAACGCGTCGTGAAATGGTGAAATGTGCTTAATTTTTTACATATATATCTGCATTCTACAGAAGCTGCGGACCGGCAACCGCGGCGGCTCCGGGTGAAAAGCGTTTCGTGAGTTCTTAGCCTTAAAGTTACCCAAAGGGCTCAGAGTTTCCTTGCGTGATCGCATCAGAAATGAAGATATCCGCAGGAATACTAAGGTTGACCATATAGCCCGAAGAATCGCAAAATTTAAGCGGCAGTGCACAGCGCACATTGCTCGCCGCGCACCAGTAGACGCAGTTTAACACAGTGCCAATATCTATTTATTTATTACTTTATTGTACACCGCAGAAGGTGAGCAGGATAAACATTCGCAATAACTAAGTGTACAATGGGCGGTCATATCGCACAGAGCAATAATCTCTTACAGACAACCTTAGGATGGACTGAACCAAAGGAGATAGATTTGGGGCGGTCAGTGTACAAAAAAATAAAATAAATATAAAATAGATCTGACTATTCAATACTCGTACAATATTGAAATCGTACAATATTGAATTTTGTACAATATTCGAGAGAAACTCATCATTTTACTGCAAATGTTGACCTACGTTGTACGAACAATGTTTAATGTATTTGTACGTCATTTTGTTCTGTATACTTTATGTTAACATTCTTTTAAACCGAAACTCAATTTGTAATGCAAATGGCCGCCGACTTGAATTCAAAAACAACGCAGCATTCGTTCGTGACGTATCAATTACAAATGCAATTCCGCTCGCAGTGGTGGCCAAGAAAAAAACTGTAACACTGGAAAGAGTTAAACTCTATAATTAGCCGTCTGAACCGAATAAAAACATAAAACTTAACAAGCGAATCATTTAAACAAGAAGCTTGTTGGCTTGAAACCAAAAACGTGGCAGCATCGAGTGAGCCGATGTAACCGCTACATCTGATCCCGGTTTAATTAGAGACTTTGCCTCGCGACTTGTGCCAAATTCACGAAACACGTTATATTATTAAGTGGCATACGATTGGTGCTTGAGCGACCAATTGTCATGCTCTCTAGGATAATCTGAGAACCGAACATATGTATTCAAAGAAATTATTATTTTTTATTACCTTTTTGATACAGTTGCATAGCATAGTATCAGCCTTATAATATTCCCACTGCTGGGTCTATGGCCTCCTCTCTAGGAGAGGGAATGGGCCGTAATCTAATATTCTGGCCCGGTGCGGACTGGTGGATGTCACATGTCTTCGAATTTTTGGTTCTAGGACATGCCGGTTTCCTCACGATGGTTTCCTTCACCGTTTTTAGAGCAGTGGTGATGAAATAAATTACACAAAGTAATGCGCCTGGCTGGGTTCGAAACCGCCGTGTATGTGTAATAGTTGTGTACAATAAAGATATTGTACACAACTTTTACAGATAATAAACATAGGACAGCTGATAAATACAGGCGAGCCATAGGCTGACATTTCATATTTATTTTTATTGTTTTTTTTTTGTGCATCTGCCTATTATCTCTCCATAATCTTTGATTGACTGGCAGAGGCATTCAATCCGTTTTTATAGGTTTGTATTGTGTGACGCTTGAATAAATAAATGATGCTGTATGTCTTTACTGTTAGTAATGTTGCAGCAGAACCACATTAGTAATAAATCACCATCTACTGCTTTTTTTTAGTTTGGGAAATTGACAAATAACTTCGCGCGAGAGGGGGAGTGTCAGACTTTTACTGAATAAAACTCACCCTTATTTTTTCAGTTCAAGTCCTTAGCGTTCCTGAACCGCAATGATTTTATGGAACAAACAGCCCTAAACGATTCCACAACCCAGAAAATCTCAAGCCTAACGTTCGTTCAGAGGTATAGAAGACGTACAATATAACGTACAGTCAACAAAGCAGATAAGTAACCAGGGTTGTCAAATATTGTTGAAGTCTTCACGGAAACCCATGAATGGCAATCAATCAAGAATCAGAATCACGAATTAAAGCATATTTTATTTCAAATAAACCATTTACAGGCACTTTTGATTTGTCAAGAAGTTAGTCAAAAAAAATATGCTAATTGCACATTCTAAAGCGTAGATCTCTATGGGGAAAATTTTTCAAGAAACACCATGGACACTCTTTTCAATCATGCCATGTAAATGAATGACACATAATTAAAATAGTACTCGTAAATAAACAACTCATTAGTAAAATTAAAATTCAATCTCATCCATCCATTGGTTTTCATGAAAACTATAAAAATACCTGACAATCCTGGATACTAATCCCATTTGTTGACTGTACCTCGTTCATCGCACAGTTGTTGTTTTGCCAAAAAGTCCACTAAACTACCACATTAACTCAAAATAGTTCCAAATTACATTTAACAGTCCCAATACTGCAACTAAATTGTCTTTTACCGCATAATTGAAGGCGCTACATAAAACGCGATACTTTTGTTCAGCTTTAGGTACTTTCGTGCCCATAAGTAATGGTGCCACTCCGGACATCAGGAGTCCCAAAACAACGACCAACCACCATCGGCGCAGGTCCGCGAAAGACGAGCAATGGGTAGCTCGCCGTCTGGCCGTCTGGTAACAATTTGGACCTAGATCGAGTCGTCTACGGCGTGTAGTGTTCTAAATGCTCCTCAAAGAGATGTCAGCAAGTTTGTAGGGGCCCAGCAGGGCCGATGCTAGGGCCGCTGGGAATTTCTGAAATTTGCGGCCCTAGAACGCAAGAGGGGACTGAGTCATTAAAAATAAAATAAAGTTAGAAGTCATTGGTTGTATTTCAACCTCGAAAAAAAAAGTAATGGTACCAGTATCTGTGTAAACAAATCTATCAACTTGTTTACAGTACGTTCGTGCTAGTTCTACATAAATTCTTCCCGATCTATATGTTGTTGTTTACACGTTGAAAACTTTAATGCAAGTCGCTCATACGTGTAGTCGGGTTGAGATTGCATTCTGTGTGTTTACTGTTTATGCCGAGTTCTTTGCGAGTAAACATGAAAAATAACTATGGAATATCTATCTTGTTGTAAGAATGAACTTTACAGATCCTATCTTGTTTTTTTTTTTTCTTCGAGATCCCATTGGATTCAACCGCATTAAAACAGTTGCGATCCCGCCTGATGGTAAGCAGTGATGAAGTCGTTGATGGTGAAACACACTAGTTTATTAAGAGCCTTCACTCTAGCCTTGAAGACACTTAAATTATAATTAAACGGAAATCAACAGGCAAATTGTCCCAATCCTTTGATGTACGTGGTATACAGTTTGTTTCTTCTCAGGGTAGTCAACTAGGAAACACCGGCCTCATCTAGTTTAAACTGACGAAAAAAAATATTGACGTGTAAGTGTTTTTAAAACCTATTTGCAAAATAAATATCATTTATCATTTATACGGACTGTAGAGTTATCAACAATGTAAGGGTAGACATTCGTCGAACGTCGAGTTGTCAAATGGTAGAAAGCCACCGTAGGCGCGGGCTTGCGAACGGCGTGCAATGGGTAAATAATAATATAGTATATAATAATAATATTTAGCACGCTGACTGATCGTCCGGTAACCGACCGGACTAAGCCCAAGTCGTCGACGGCGCGTACTGTTCCCGCGCGCCTCAAGGAGCTGTCAGCAAACCGTGCCTGCTAGCTGCAGGCAGGCAGGGTCGAAGCCTGCTGGGGTCATGGGTCAGCTTCCGAAAGGAATACCTGGCCCCAGCACGATAGGCAACGAAGGAACAGGGTAGGTTTTTAGTCAGTAAGAGTCTGACACTACTTCCCGCTCTGCCCAAGGGCGGGATTTGTCATTGGATGATTTTATCTACCATAAAAAAAAAAAATGGTAGAAAGGCGATGGTGGAATCAAGTGATGAAATTCTTTCACACACTCTCCAAAATGCATCCCTACGCCTGTGCCTCACCAAGTAGCCTCATCACATACCTTTAGATTCAATCAAAAGCTGCTAAAAGGCGTTTTGCAGGAGCAAGTATCTGTTCCTTCTTGGTAATCTATGGCACGGGTAGATATATAAGTTTAAACAACACTTAGCTGTACGCTCATAATTTACTCGTGATCTATTTATACGAAGACAGTGCCTCCTAAGATACGGGATCTTCCTAGTTTAGGAGTCAGGTCTTTATTAATTGACTATTGTCTGACAGTTTTGTGTACACACACCATATGTTAAATTTGTATTTTACTTTTCTCTTTTCATGAAATCATTCCTTCTCATATCCCTCGTCCAACCTCGATCAAATGTCTTCTTCCTTTTGTGTTTTATCTAGAAACTATGCAAATTCATTTAATTTAACAAAATTAAATTGTAACTATTGTAAATACTTTTTCCACTGTTTCTGTCATGGTTAAACCTACTTACATAGTCATAAGATTGACTGTCTATGACGGTCAGTTTGCGTTCCCCTCCTTATTTATTATACTCTTTGGTCTGTGAACGGGGTAGGTTTTTAGTCAGTAAGAGTCTGACACTATTTCATGCTCAGCCCAAGGGCGGGATTTGTCATTGGATGGTTTTACCTACCATAAAAAAAAAACAAAAACACTCGGTTGGAAAGAGTGTCTGTTTAAGTTTGATTTATACCTAAAGATTAATATCTTTAGGTATAAATCAAACTTAAACAGGCGCAAGCTAATGCTATCGTCATTCCGCCAAAAACTGACTCTTCAGTTGAACATAGGTCTTTATATAGTGGGAGGCTTTCCAAAGCTGCGTCTTCCTGTACACAATAGTGAAAAATATTACTATAGATTAGTGTATATTTGTATATACGCCATGGCATTGACGTCGCTATAAGCTGGAGGCTCCACCGAGTTATTTTGAGCCATTTTATAGGCTAGCTATAAAAATATCATAACGTTTGACAGCTCCGGGCGCTGTTTGAAAATATTTTATTGATGAATCGCTATAAAATATACTCTATCAGTTAGAAGTCGAAATATTTCATTCATTCAGTAAATGTATACGGATAGTAAAATATGAAGCAGATTATGTTACGAATTTATTCTTTAAGTATACATAAGAAAATTACTTCAATGTTATTTTTTATTAGTTTTACCAAATCTTTGACATCCCATAATTATGTGCTACTAAAAGAAAGAAAAATAAAGAAAATTACGAACGCCGCAAGATTGTAAAATATCGTGAGAATTTTTTTTTTTTTTTTTATATAAGCCACGTTTTTTGTTGGAAAACAACAAAGTGATCCTATAAGGGTTTCGTTTCTTCCTTTTGAGGTACGGATCCCTAAAAATGGGAGGAGGAAAAAGTAGTTTACTTCCTACTCTCAGACTTACTCAATTTACGCACAAAATTTTTTAAGAATCGGTCAAGCCGTTTCGAAGGAGTTTTGTTACAAATAAGGTGACATGAGAATTTTATACACCGTCAAATTTTGGTCGTTTTAATCCCGCGGAGGACCGATTCGGTACATGAAACCCTCTCATCAGACGTTTCATCAGACGTTTCGTCATCGATCAGCTGACGTTTACTTAAAGAAATTAATTTCGTATATGCGTATATTAATTCGAGTTTTTGAAAAAAAGTACTTTATTTTTAAAATTTTTTCTTTACAAATCGATAGTCTTTCATGTACCGAATCGACCCTTCTCGGGATACTAGCTGCTTCCAGCGGCCTCGCCCACATGAATGTAGTTTTCGCCATACAAACTTTGGACTCTTTGGGTTCTACTTTAGGTAAGGATTTCTAATTTTATTTTAAACATAATATAACCTATGTTACTCAGTAAAAATGTAGCTTTTTAATTGTTGAAGAATTTTTAAAATCGTTCAAATAGTTTTTGAGTTAAGTCGTAACATACAAACAAACAAAAAATCAAATCTTTCTTTTTTATAATAATATCGTAGATAGTATATAGGGTGACTGGTAATTACATGTATGTTCGTCTATCTGGTCAAAATGTACTTAAACTTGCTGATTTTTTTCGCGATTTCAAGTTTGGTCCCATATTAAAAGTTTTTTCTTATTATGACTACAATCACGTGTTTAAGTATCGGTCACTAACTATCAGTCATCATCATAATCATCATCAGCCTTTTAATGTTCCCACTACTGGAACACAAGCCTCCTTTCTAAGAGAGGGAATAAGCTGTAATCCACCATGCATGTCACATGTCTTCGAATTTTTGAGTCTAGGACATGCCGGTTTTCTCACGATGTTTTCCTTCACCGTTTTGAGAGCAGTGGCGATGAAATAAAAGTTTTTTCTTATTGTGACTACAATCACGTGTTTAAGTATCGATCACTAATTATATTATCAGTTACCCTATAGATATTGTACAGTTGCAAAGATAACAATAAACGTGACACGAAAATACACTATTTACATTACAATATCAACTAGAAATCAATTTGCGAGTAAAATACCAAGTATTTGTCTCATAACATGACGTAATTAAACCGACTTCGGATCAGAAAACCCGCACGCACCCAAAATCGAAGCGTCACAAACCCCTGGGGCAGTTCCATGACGAGCCAAAAAGTTTACGCCCCTGGTTAGATGCACCAGTGAATCCTTACAGCAATTATTAATGACACGTATTAAATAATGTACCTAGAAACATAGAACAAAAATGGTTGAAAAAGGCAACTTAGCATCTCGGTTAAGTTATGTGGCTTATTTATAATTAAAGGTCTTCTTTAAGGTGGGTAATCATCCAAAAACTTCACCAACTCTGGATAGAGCATTTTGAGCGTGTCAGACTTTTACTAACTAAGACTACAGCTGTATCCTACAGTTGCCTTTTGCGTTCTAAGACCACGGGTTTTCTTTCCAGAAAATGTGCAAGGTTTCTTTAGATGTACTTTTTTATATTTTTAATATATGAGTACATTATGGAGGGCCAAAGTTTACGTAAAATACCAGATTTTCAGAGGTCTTTACTAGATTATAGAAGCCTAGATAATGATGCCATCTAGCCGATTTCGGCCACAGCGACCGCAATCTTTGGCTACTCATGGTTGTTGTGAGCGATGTGCTGCCCTGTCGTGTGCTCTCATGTGACTTGCATATCCAACTTTGGCCGAAAAACTCCGAGCACAAAGCGGACATGTCAGAACACCATTAACAACATTATAAAATATAGTTGCTGGTGGTCTAGCCTTGAGGTCGTCGCGTTTCTGGTCTAATTCCAACCTCCTTTTATTTTCAAAGGCCTGTACGTGCCGCTGTACACAACGTCTCCACTCAGGCCGATCTTGTGCCTGGGTCTCCCAAGTCGAGTCCTGTTTATTCAAAAAATCTGGAGAAAAATGTGTAAAATCGTCATAATCACGTAAGAGCGTTTGTATGTATATTATCACGCCATTTTAGAACGACGCAAAATTTTTTTTGACGGACAAGAGGGGGCGACAGACCAGAGTGTAGTAGTACTTGACTCAAGAAAATACAACAGCCAGCTGAGGGCATTGCCGCCCCGGGCCACAAATCTCTAGGCCCAAGGGTAAATACGCTACTGCTCTACCTAAGTGTCGCTTCTATCTTATTATTCCATGAACTATTACACCACCTTTGTTGCTAAGTTTCAAGTAAAAGGGAACACGTCAGACCCTCAAAACAGTTCAAAGGGGTCACTTGGTAAGGAAATGTCAGGAGCACACATCGATATTAAGTCATCAACTTTGGGTTCAGCCAAGTTTGGCCGGCTCAAGTGGGATGTTGAGTTGTTGACTCGTGTGTTTAACTTAGGATTAATCAAGGGGTTTAGGTTTGTGATATATGACACCGTATTTGTGGTTTGGTTTTAGTTTAAGTATCTACTCATGCCGGAAGTAAAGAGATGATTTGTTTACCAAACATTACCTATCCATTTTTATGGAAGTTAAAAATAGTACGGTCAACAAACCGTACAAGGCCCGCGTCACAAAACAGATAAGTGCAGAAGTTAATCTCTTGTATGCACTTCACTATTTATACCTACGCTCGGCGGTCGCTAGAAAAAGTACTCTGTGATCTAGCACTAGTTTAGTACGGTATAGTCACGTACAAGATATCGTGTCTGTGACCGCTGTCTATGTGTGCGTTGTTCGAGCACGCGTTGTATGTAGATTATCTTCTGCACTATCTCTCTTTTGTGCCCGCGTGTCTGATTACTTCCCAGTTCCTCTTATAGAATAGGCCCGAGTCCCTGCAGTGAGTACATTCATAACGGCCAAACCCAAATTCATTTCCATACAACCGCTTTAACGTGATTATGTGAACACCTCTTTTTGTAGTCATTTTAGAAACGTAGATATGTCTTGTGCATATTATTAAGGTTTCTATTGAAATTAAAACAAATTTGTGTAAATAAATAGGTAAAGACTTCTGAAAATCTTCTATTTTGCGGGAACTTTGGCTATTCAAAATGTACTCATAAATTCAAAACGTAAAAAAGTTATTTATGATGCACATTTAATCAAGACTTTCAATGAAGATACATTTTCTAAAAACGTGCAGTTTTCGGAAAACAAATCGTCATTCTGGATTTTAAAAAATAACACGTCTTTTCTCAGGTAAGTCAGTTGAAGTATTCCAGTGAGGGACAAAATTATTGAATGCCAGTTCTAATTCATTCTCTTCATTATTTCTCTCCTAATTCATTATCTCTTTTTTCACGTTGCCTCTTTATCAAACATTGCATTGGATGAAACAACAAGCTTTTATATCATGGTGGAATGGAATCTAACTTGCAACACATAGCGTAGAGCTGCCAATCGCTTAGCCACTGCGCCTACCGTAACGTCAATAAATTAATTAAATTTAATTCCGCCAAGCCCGTTTAATCATCAAACCACAAGATGTACGAATTTAGAAACATCCCACACATAAACACAAAACGTTTTGGCAATATATTCATTCAGCAGAATAAATTCTCTGCTAGTGTGTAGCTGCAACCTGTCTTTAACACCCGTATTTATAAACAAATAAAACTAATTACTTGAGTAAAAGTAACTACTTAAGTAACAATACCCTGTACGGGGCCGCGGTGTGGGCACCGACGTTGACACAGCAACCGAGGGCCCAGTTGAATGCGTGCCAGAGGGTCATGACAATATGCATGGTGCGAGGGTACCGAACGATTTCCTGCGAGGCGGCGACTCTCCTTGCTTGACAACCGCCATAGGATCTGGAGGCAACAGTCCCTACACACATGCACGATAAGCGCATGGAGATGCAACGCCGGGGCGAAATTCCGCTGCCGCGATAAGTCTAGACATGGCGGACAGAGCTACGGCGGGATCTCATGGCAAAATGGTGTCAGCGACTATCGCAACCTCGTTCGGGGTGCGCCACAATTGGGCCATAAGGCCCATCCTTGAGGCGTGGTTGGAAAGACCTCATGGCGTTCTCAACTTCCGCACGACGCAGGTGCTTACCGAACACGGAAAGTTCGCTAAGTACCTGTTCCGGATTCTTGCGGAGGATTCGCCCGGGTGTCGCCACTGTGCGGAACACCCGGAGGACACGGTGGAGCACACTGTAGAGGTGTGCCCCGCCTGGGCGGAGCATCGCCGTGTCCTCGTGGATCGGCGGCAGCGATCTCTCTCGCCGGATGGCAGGGATGGCAGGCGGTCGACTCCTTCTGCGAAGCAGTAATGCTAGCTAAGGAGGAGGCCGACCGCATCAGGCAGAGGCAACGGGGCGCTCGCCCCAGCCGCCGCCGGGATTCCGATCCCGATTTCCGGCCACCGTAGGAGCGGGCTTGCGGACGACGTGCAATGGGTAGCACGCTGTCCGATAGTCCGGTAACTGACCGGACCGAGCCCAAGTCGTCGACGGCGCGTTCTGTTCCCGCGCGCCTCAAGGAGCTGTCAGGAAACCGTAGAGGCCCAGCCTGCTAGCTGCAGGCAGGCAGGGTCGAAGCCTGCTGGGGTCAAGGGCCGTTTTCTGAGAAGAAGGCTCAGACCCGGCACTACAGACAACGAAAGAACGGGGTAGGTTTTTAGTCAGTAAGAGTCTGACACTACTTCCCACTCCGCCCAAGGGTGGGATTTGTCATTGGATGATTTTACTTACCATAAAAAAAAAACTACTTAAGTAACAATTTGTATTCTATAGTTAAGAAACAATAAAGTTTTTAATGAAGATTTCTTGCTTTCTCACTTCTTTAGTTACTTACTTATTTCTTTAGTTGAAAGACCTCCCACAAGGTGGACTGATGTCCTGGTAACTGGACTACCAGTTACCAGTAGTCCATTAGGTAAGGGACATTGAAATCCGAAAGATGCAATAAGCACAGGACTGTTTGACGTTTTGGCGACTTAGGGCAAACCAATTGTGGACATCTTACGGCCGAAATAATGATAATGCTGATGAAGACTACAAAAGTACAATTGAATACACAAAACTAAACGCTACAAACAGAACAATTTCTCACACACCTAACACAGCACGTCTAAAGTTACAGCTGTACACGGATTTAAATTTATGTCTCCGGGAACTCGATATTCCCGATTGAGGTAATTGAAAGCTTAAAGGAATTTATTTCCAATTTCCTATCGTATGAGGTTTTTCCGTCTATGAAATACACCACGGGCGTCGATATGAAATTTATGACATGTCTGTTATTAATTCTGATTTTAACTTAATTGGAACATTGTTAAGCTGACAGGGGAGACTGTTTGTAACGAGTTGGTTTTTTAATTATTTCATTTTGTTGAACGCAATTTGTTTTAGAAAGAGAGAAATGTGGAGAAGTATTTTTGCTAGGAACAAGTTTTAGGGTTTCGTACCTCAAAAGGAAAAAACGGAAATCTCATAGAATTACTTTGTTGTCCGTCTGTCTGTCTGTTTGTCTGTCAAGACCCATAAAATAAATTAAAACCATACTCAGGTTTGCAGTCCCTTGAAGATGTGAAAGAATCAAAGGAGACCGCCAGAAATCCATATATCGTTGGGCCAAAATGTGAACAGGAATAATTTATGTGTTATTTAATAGATAAAACACGTACATATCAATATCAGAAAGATTTTTTTCAAAAATCTATGGGAATTAGGAAGTAAATATGTTTTTGGGTCACTAGGTTAGGTTATGCGGCAAATGGTAAGAATTGTATTTATAAATACAAACTGTATTGTAAATACAAACTGTCAAATAGACATATTGATTTAATTATTTGAAAACATATTTGTATGTTACTATTAGCATATTATTGCATAACACAAAAAAGGAATTAGGTAGGTAAAATAAAAACAAGTTATTTACCTTTAGGTCACGTCTTATTTTATTACGTGACATTGACATTTTGATATGTTTTCGTTTTGAAACAGTCGCTGATACACGATTTTGAAAGATGTTATTGTTAAATAAATAAATAACTTACTAAAACAACAATAATTCATCTAATGTCCTTTTTTCTTTTATAAACGATTATAATGTTCATGTCAAAAATGCTAAAACAAAATAGATAGTGTTTTTTTAATAACTTCTTTAGACCTACTAGTTTTAGAACGAACTTAAAATGACCGGACAGCTTGTTTACAGAGCTAGTTTTAAAACTACGTTCAATTAAAATCAATATTTAAAATCATAATTTTTAGCTCATTCCGATAGAAAGTTATTATTGTTACATGTTCTTTTTAATCAGTAAAAAATCGTGTTTTTTTTTTATATACATATCGATTCTGTGCATACTTTAGCCCAATTTTGGCGGTTTCTTTTCAAGTTAACAAAAATAAAAGAGATGTATAAACGTATATTTCGACACTATAAAGGGAATCAAAATTCATAGGTACCCGTTGACCTAGAACGCTGAAATTTGGCATATAGCAAGGTTTCATAGCGTAAGTACAGGGAAAAAATATGATTTTACCAGTTTTCAGAAACTGTACATTTGTAGTTGCGTCACAAAAAAAAAACTAATTATGAATTCGGAAAAATCTTCATAACTCAATTCAGGAATTGAACTGTTTTCATAGGTAAGTTTGTACGGAACCCTCAGTGCCTACTCAAAACATATAATATGTATATACGCATAAGCATTGTATATACACCGTTAAATTTAAGTCGTTTTAATCCCGCGGAGGGTTGATTCGGTACATGGAATACTATCGATTTGTGAAAAAAAGTACTTTTTTACAAAAACTCAAATTAATATACGCATATCCGATATTAATTTCTTTAAGTAAACGAGTCAATGAACTTGAAGGTAGTTGTTGGTCGTTTCGTACTAACTAAATACAGGTCATTAGCTCAGCTGACGTTTACTTACTTAAAGAAATTAATTTCGTACATGCGTAAATTAATTCGAGTTTAAAAAAGTACTTTAGTTTTTAATTTTCTCTTTACAAATCGATAGTATTTCATGTACCGAATCGACCCTCCGCGGGATTAAAACGACCAAAATTTAACTGTGTATATAATTTACAAAAATTTATAAAAATTAAAATGCGAATGTTGCATTTGAGGTACACGAATAAAATATTGCATTGAATATTTATAATCTTCCAGCTCAGTATTGTTTCAATGGTGAAAGCAATATTTATAGATTGTACACAGTTCTTGTATTTGGTAAATCCTAAAATATGTTTGATAAAATATGCCAGTTTAAATACCAACATCACAGTGTCAACATTATTATCTATTAAAAATACTACAGACATCTTTTTTACGTCTAGACTTTAATCTATTTCACTAACTACGGACCTCAAAATTTAATAAACAGAATGCAACAGCTCCAAGTCACACTGCTTATTAAGAAAAACGTAATATTTGCGCTTTGTTTATTTTTCATAAAGATGAAAACTGCACCGCCTTAACCACGGTCTCAAGTGTTTATATTAAAACTATTTAGTGAAACCAGCAACTGGCAATGATATATTAAAATAGAACCAACATAATGCATAATATACACCGTTTCTCAGACATCACAGACATTGAAAAACGCCGTCATAAAATCCCAGCCGTTGAGGCTTCCAACCTGAAGTAGAATTTTTCAGAATTATACACCGTTAAATTTTAGTCGTTTTAATCCCGCGGAGGATCGATTCGGTACATTAAACACTATCAATTTGTAAAGCTAAAATAAAAAACTAAAGTACTTTTTTTTAAACTCGAATTAATTTACGCATGTACGAAATTGATTTCTTTAAGTAAACGCCAGCTGATCGAGGTTAATGAACTGAGGGAGTAAGTACGCAACGACCGACCACTCTCTACATGGTCATTGACTCTTTTAGTTAAAGAAATTATTTTTTTACATGCGTATATTAATTCGAGTTTTAAAAAAAGTACTTTATTTTTCATTTTTATCTTTACGAATCGATAGGGTTTCATGTACCGAATCGATCCTCCACGGGATTAAAAAGACCAAAATTTAACGGTGTATATTACTAGCGACCCACCCCAGCTTCGCACGGGTGCAATAGTGATTTTAAATATATTATGCATGTATTATACATATTCCAAACCACAATTATACATATTTCACCTTCTTCATGAATCACTCTATCTATTAAAAGAAACCGCATCTGAATCCGTTGCGTAGTTCTAAAGATCTAAGCATAAATAGGGACAGACTGCGGGAAGCGACTTTGCTTTATACTATGTAATGATACTGAATCCATAGTACAAGATTGTGTGTCAATAACCATCGTGAAGAAACCGGCAAAGTTAGGTAGCATAACATAGCATCAGCCTATAATGTTTCCACTGCTGGAACTCAGACCTTCTCTCTAGAAGAGGAAATGGGCCGTAATCCACCACGCGGGCCCAATGCGAGTTGGTGGATGTCACGTCTTCGAATTTTTGGTTCTAGGACATGCCAGTTTTCTTACGCTATTTTCCTTTACCGTTTTGAGAATAGTGGTGATGAAATAAATTACACAAAGTAATGCGCCTAGCTGGGTTTGAACCCGCGACCTACGACTCGTAAGTCGGGGCCGTTACCACTCGGCCACCATTGCACTCAGGTTCAGGTCACAGGTCAAGAAAGTTAGGTCCTGGAATACAAAGAACAGTTGGCCCATAAAAATCTGACACGCACTCCCGCTCCACTCTACAGTGGAAGAAATCATTTGATGATCTTCCACCTAACACACATAACGGGAAAAATAATACAACTACTTGCTTTCAATTCTAAGTAGCATAAAAACAGCTTAACTGAGTTCCCGTAGTGTCTTTTGATATATTTGTCATTAGAATCAAAATCATGCAGCATGAATGCCCCTAATTACGAGTTTCTGAAACTAAAGATTAATGTAAAATTACTATAGAAGTGAAATGCTTGTTGTAGATCTATGAACCAATAAATACTCGTACAGCTTTCAGGAAATGCTAATGAGGAATGTAACTGCTTTTGCTATTTTCTCTGAATAGCATATAATCCGGCTTTGATTTTTTGCATGGTATTGAATGAGCACATGCTTTGAAAAAAAAATAAACGATAAATACAAGAATCCATACATGCTACGGATACATTATTATGAAATAAATTGTTTAATTTCAGGGTATTAAAAATATATGTAGCTCTGAAAGAAGATTTCTGACATAAAACTGGCTTTGCCATTGGTTGCGCAAATAAGCTGTGGACTGTATGTTTAAAAAAGCGATCTAAGGTTTGTTAACAATATGCAGGTACTGTGCCCGGCATGGGATGGATGTATTAGGGAGGAACACTGACCTTTTGACCTCGAAGGTTCCACGTGGCGCCGGCCGGCGAACCTCGACTTCGCACATTTAACCACTGCCAGGTCCTGTATTGCACTACACTGCACTATTGTTGAGTCTTTGAATGGTTGGATCACGAAATAGTCAATTTTCTTGTAATTTCGAGCGGGCGATGTTAGCGGAGCGGTCACATTCACAATCGATGCACAAAAAACGTAATGTCATTCTTTTCTTGAGGTCGTGCGGGGAAGGGAAGCGGAAGGGACAGGATTGCTAGGCCAAAAAAATAAATTACAAAAAACAAAATCGCGGATCATAGCAAATTGGCGCAACCAGCCATATTTTTCTCGACTTCGAGTATTAAAAGATTTCACATATTTTAAATTAAATAGGCACTACCAACGTTTTAGGGTTCCGTACCTCAAAAGGATAAAATGGAAACCTTATAGGATCACTTTGTTGTCCGTCTATCTGTCTGTCAAGACCCTTTATCTCAAGAAGACGTAGAGGTATTAAGTTTAAATACATATACTTAGGTCTGAGGTTCCTTGAAGCTGTAAAAAAATCAACCTTCGAAGTTAACAACAAAAAAGATACGGCCCTTTTTGTTGTAAAAAACGTACATTTCGACACTCTCAAAGGAATCAAAATTCATAGGTCCCGTTGACCTAGATCCCTGAAATTTGGCACGAAGCATGAGACCATAGCAAAAATATAGAATTAAATCTGAAATCTGAAAACTGTAAATTTGTAGTTACGTCACAAAAAAAAAACATTTTTCAATTCGAGAAATCTTCGAGAACTATTCACACAAATTAATTTGTACGGAACCGTCGGAGTGCAAGTCCGACTCGCACTTATCCAGTTTTATTCATCATCAACATTTTGAAAGACCGTCTATTATTGAACGTAGACCTCCTCTAAATGTCACCACGTGATTTGGTACTGTGCTTATACACCGTTAAATTTTGGTCGTTTTAATCCCGTGGAGGATCGGTTCGGTACATGAAACGCTATCAATTTGTAAAGATAAAATTAAAAAATAAAGTACTTGTGCTTGAAATTATTTTTTTTGAATAACGAGTCAATGACCTTGTAGGTAGTTGTCGGTCGTTGCGTACTAACTACCTAAAGTTCATTGGCCTCGCTTAGCTGACGTTTACTTACAGAAATTAATTTCGTACATACGTAAATTAATTCGAGTTTAAAAAAAAGTACTTTATTTTTCTATTTTCTCTTTACAAATCGATAGCGCGTCAGGTACCTAATCGACCCTCCGCGGGATTAAAACGACTAAAATTTAACAGTGTATATCCCTGACCTGATCAATCCACCAATCCACTTTGTGTCAGACTCTTCAATGTTGTGTGGCCGACGTTTCTTCTCGTCCGACATACCACAATGTCTGGAGACAAAAGTCTAGTGCGCGTTAGTATATGCACAAGTTGTTTGGGCTTTGTTCTAGAGTGGCGACCGCGCACCGGATAATGTAGCGTTGGAAGGTCTCCCACAAAGAGGACCGATAACTTGGTGAGAGTCGCAGGAATGCGGTGGATGCAAGATGTACAGGACCGTTCGTTGTGGTGACACTTGGGGAACGCCCATGTCCAACAGTGGACATCCTTCGGCTGAAATGATAATGATGTGTTGCTAGTGATGATAGACGGCTCTGAAACACAGTGGGCTGGGCACATTGCTCGTAGAACAGATGAACGGTAGGGATAAAAGACTCTATAATAGTGACCATATACCGGAAGATGTAGCGCGAGTACCATATGTATGCGAGACGCGTAGGATCGGTCATTGTGGCAATAATTGAGGGTAGGCTATGACCAGCAATGGATGCTTGAAAATAATAATGAAGTTAAAGTTTTGAAAGAGCAGACATCAGTTATGTTTTCGTATCACAAAATACACGTTTTAAATGTTTGGACTTGCGGACTGCGAGCTAGCTATTGCTCGACCGTCCGGTAACCTTCTGGACCGAGCCCAAGTTGTCGACGGTGCAAACCGTAGGGGCCCAGCAGGATTGAAGTCTACTGGGGTCAAGGGTCTGGTTTTGAAGAGAAGACTTGGCCCTGGTATGAAAGGCAACGAAGGAACAGGAATGGATTTTTATTCTGTAAAAGTATGACACACCCTCTTTTTCCCACTTAAAAAAAACATATTGAATGCTTATTTCTTTATTCGCAGCTACTTGCATCAGTCACTCGAAGTGTATAGACGCTGAGTCATGAAAAACTCGCTTATACCTACATCATTGAGAAAAGAAAGTGGTTTCACAAAGATCACCGTGACTGGCTCTAATGAGTCCGTTCATCTTTCCGAGACAATACTCCGGGGCTGACAAACTTTGTGCTTGCTTTTCGATTAGCGATAGATAATAAACAGGGTTTCAATGTACCAATAAACACACATTACAATCTATCGCTTTGTTTTTGAAAAAAGGAGACATGAGGTAATTCTGATTTAGTTAATTTTTGGAGCTGGTTATGTTTTTATATATTTATATTCGATCAAACATAACTTAATATTATAATGTCAACATCCTTATGTATTGGTATACGTACGTAGGTATACAGTGATTGTGTAGGTAAAGAAATAGAAAAATATTGTGAGCAAAAATTGTTTTTCATTTTCTTGACTTAAGAAGTAAAATTGATTATTAATGTTGGTAACAGGCAACCTACAGAAGCTTTAATTCTATTGTGATAACCTTGAGGTACTTAAGCTTAACTCGTTAAAAATTAAAGAGTCATTTTGACCTTTGAAAAAGACCCTAAAAACGAAACTGAAAGAAAAAATAAATAATAATAATTAATTACGTAAAGTGTTTTTATGTAATTACATAATGGTTACATAATGTAATATACACGGTTACTTAACGTAAATAATAAAAAGATTCAAAACTTTTTATTTTTAACCTTTTACTTTGACTTTTACTTTTTGACTTTTGTCCCGGAAAAATCACACGAATGAGGCAACGAGACAAAGCTAGCGTCAAAATAAAAGAATATCGTAGTCATAATCAAATAAAATATAGGAAAAATAGGACAGAACGAAAGTACAGTAACAATACCAGACATCCTCTAATTAATTACTTTCAGAAACATAGGTCGGAATATCACTTATCTTGAAGTAGTATTTTAGGCTATGAACGATCCCTGGCTCGCCGTCCAACAATATCAGTGTTTGGTCAAATAACAGAAAGGTCTGCTAATTGTGTCTATTACTAGTTTATTTAATTTCAAGAATATTCGAAATTATTTGGTTCAGATCGGTATTTTTTTTTTGTATTATGAATAGGTTTTCTGGATGTATAAGATGAGAAAAATGACTGTGTGTTTGTAAAAGGGTGGGTATAAAATTCAATAATTTAATTTGCCCGGTGGACACGGTGGAACACACAGTCGAGGTATGCCCCGCTTGGGAAGAGCATCGCCGTGTCCTCGTGGGGGCGATCGGCGGCGATCTCTCGCGCCGGGGCTTGGTTCAAGTCATGCTCCGGAGCGAGGAGGAGTGGCAGGCGGTCGCCTCCTTCCGCGAAGCAGTAATGCTAGCAAAGGACGAGGCCGACCGCATCAGGCAACGGCGCACACGCCGTCGCCGCCGCTGGGATTCCGATCCCGATTTCCAGCCACCGTAGGCGCGGGCTCACGGACGGCGGGCAATGGGTAGCTCGCTGTCCGTCCGTCCGGTAACAGACCGGTCCGAGCTCAAGTCGTCTACGGCGCGCACGTTCCCGCGCGCCTCAAGCAGTTGTCAGCAAACTGTAGGGGCCCAGCAGGGCCAAAGCCTACTGGGGCCAAAGGTTATATGAAAATGTTACCCAGGGCCCTGGGACAAAGGCAATGAATGGAACAGGGTAGGTTTTTAATCAGTAAGAGTCTGACACTATTTACCGCCCCACCAAAGGGCGGGATTTATCATTGGATGATTTTACCTACCATGAAAAAAAAAAATTTTGTAGATTCAAAATTGTGATCTGAACTTTTCCAACAAGTTCCACTTCTTTATGATAGTGAGTAAGTCTTCCGTTTCGATTTAAACCGTGAGCGGCGCGATGGGCGTTTCGTCGTACATTGTTACAGTGGGCCGCGTCATCGCTCGCGCAAACACTAACATATATGGCAATGTACGACGGACCGCCCGACGCGCCGCACAACGCGCCGCGTCTCCGTAATCGAACACTTAGGATAACGCCCAAAACCACTGGTAAATGGATTTTTTTAAAGCTAAGTTATTCAAGTATATTTATTATTTTGTTAAATAAACAAATATAAAAGTTTTGAAAATATCTTTATCAACAACGAAGTTATAGGACTTCAAAGCTGCTAATAATATAAATACATATTTGACGTCAAAGTTCGTTACACCCGTACTAACGGCATACCGGCGTTTTAACGAAAAAGCTTTTCTACTAATTTTGAAATTCTTTTCAAAAATAGAATTTTAGATTTGTACATTTATTCATAATATTATATATATTATTTATCATGTTGCCCAGTAATTGGGTTGTGGAAGTCTGATAGGCAGTCGCTCCATGTAAACACGGTGGAGCATACTGTAGAGGTGTGTGTGCCCCGCCTGGGCGGAGCATCGTCGTGTCCTCGTGGGGGCGATCGGCGGCAGCGATCTCTCTCGCCGGGCCTTGGTTCAGGTCATGGTCCGGAGTGAGGAGGGATGGCAGGCGGTCGCCTCCTTCTGCGAAGCAGTAATGCTAGCAAAGGAGGAGGCTGACCGCATCAGGCAGAGGCAAATTGGCGCTCGCCCCAGCCACCGCCGGGATTCCGATCCCGATTTCCGGCCACCGTAGGCGCGGGCTTGCGGATGGCGTGCAATGGGTAGCACGCTGTTCGGTCGTCCGGTAACCGACCGGACCGAGCCCAAGTCGTCGACGGCGCGTTCTGTTCTCGCGCGCCTCAAGGATCTGTCAGCACATCGAAGAGGCCCAGCCTGCTAACTGCAGGCAGGCAGGGTCGACGCCTACTGGGGTCATGGGTTAACTTCCGAAAGGAATGCCCGGCCCCGGCACGACAGGCTACGAAGGAACGGGGTAGGTTTTTAGTCAGTAAGAGTCTGACACTACTTTCTGCTCCGCCCAGGGGCGGGATTTGTCAATGGATGATTTGACCTACCATGAAAAAAAAAGGCGCTCCATGTAAAACACGGGTATTTAGCGACATCCAATTAGATTGGAAGCCGACCCCAAGCTTGTTGAGAAAGGCTAGAAAGATTCCCAATTAGCATGGAAGCTTAATTTTAACCTGTGATATCACTGATGATTACAATTGGTCGTTTCTACATTTTGCACGGAAAAAAATGCCCAAAAATACCAACAAAATGTTCGCCAATCTTTGCCCCTGCCTCTTTCGCTTTGAATAAAGACGGTAAATGTATTGCAACTTATCTTACAGAATGTGTGCGAGTCAACGGAAGAAAATAAATTACTAGGGTATCCGTAACCAAGGGTTACATCGTACCAATTTTCTCAACCGACATTTACAACTTTTGAGACAAAACATGCTGCTACAGTTTTTAGAGATCCGTGCCAAAAGGAAATATTAACCTTTGGAGGAAATGCATTGTTCGTCTATCTATATATCTTTCTATCAAGGCCCCTTTTCGACAGCGTAGCGGCTTCTCTGACGTCACATAAGAACCTACGTCTTCCAATTAGAGTTAAGTCGCGATTTAAACATACACTGTTAAATTTTGGTCGTTTTAATCCCGTGGAGGATTGATTCAGTACAAGAAACACTATCAATTTATAAAGATAAAATTAAAAAATAAAGTATTCTTTTCTAAAACTCGAATTAATATACGCATGTACGAAATGAATTTATTTAAGTAAACGAGTCAATGACCTTGTAGGAACTTGTCGGTCATTGCTTATTAACTACCTACAGTTCATTGGCCTCGATCAGCTGTCGTTTGGCAACAGCCCGAAATCATCTATCCGGTACTGTCGACGCCCTCTACCAGCTAGGGGACTAAGGATCTTAAGTCAGTAAGTCATTCATGAGTTATGTAATTGTGAAAGAGTATTCTTCTAAATCCTTTTGCTTTATAATGGTTCATACATCTTGTCATACCAGAATGAATGCCATGAATGCCAGCTATGAACCTGATCTTTTTGAATATCATCAGCAAAAAAGTCTTTGCCACTAGGAACACAGAGAGAGACACAGTGAGAGCAGTTGTGGCCGAGTAGTAACGGCCCCGACTTATGAGTTATAGGTCGCGGGTTCAAACCCAGCGAAGCGCTTTACTTTGTGTAATTTATTTCATCACCACTGCTCTCAAAAACGGTGAAGAAAAACATCGTGAGGAAACCGGCATGTCCTAAAACCAAAAATTCGAAAACGTGTGACATCCACCAATCCGCACTGGGCCCGCATGGAGGATTATGGCATGCAATGCAATGCAATGCACTTGGTATACTAAAGCAAGATCTATTCCTTAACCAACCTCAGAAGTAAAGTTTCACAAACTCAATCTATAATTAGCCAAGTATGCAGCGAACAACGACAAAGTATCGTCCATTTTAGGTAACGTATCAGACAAAACAAAATAAAAGGTAGCAAGTTCGAATCCGAGGTGGGTAATGTTGCCAGCGGTAACTCGGAAAAGTTCTGTGAAAGCGGAAACGAGTCAACTTGCTACGTTATTGTTGAACCTAAAGCAGCTATGTTTACTGGCCCCACCGCAGCCACACACCAGCAACATATCAGAAATTCAACGGCTTTTTTATCAAACTAGTGCTTGGCTGTGATCCCACCTGACAGTAAGCAATGATATATTACGTTCGACGGTTCTTGGCGTGCCTGAAGTTAGGCTCTGCGAACTTTAGCGCTCAAAATAAGCGCGTCAAATAAATGATTAATAAAAATAAATGCCAATAACAGTTGTTAACAGCAATAACAACTTCTGTTGGCATTTATTTTTTCAAACCATTTATTTTTTTACGAGTGCACAAGCGCTAAAGTTCGCAGAGCCTAACTTCAGGCGCACCAAGAAGCGTCGAACGAACTGTACAATCGTTGATGATGAGACGCACTAGTTTATTAAGAGCCTATTCATTCTAGCCTTGAAGACACCTAAATTATAATCGGACTGGAAGACCGCAGCAGGCAAACTGTTCTTTTGTGTACGCGGTATAAACGACGAGGCAAAATGAACAGTCCTGACTGTAGAATTTTCAACAAAGTAAGGTGTGATATTCACCGTACGTAGGGTTGTCCGATGGTAGAACGGAGACTTTGGGGATGGTGGACCTGCTGATATGATCACCTGACTCTGACACTAAAAAGCCTCCATTAATGAAAATAAGTCTCTCCAAGCGTCGCCACGTTAACCGGTATTTAATTATCTTTGATTCTTTATAGTATTTAACATTAAAACACAGTGATATGAAAATTCAAGTAGGTACAAAGACGAGCAGAACTCAATAATGAGCTTTCATCAGGTCATTGGTCACCTCTAATGGCGGTATACCAATATACTGTGTACGTACTATGCTTTGTATAAGACTTTAATTTTAATAATATGATGGGCCTGTTGGTCTACTGGTTAGTGATCCTGACCACTTAGCCGGAGGTCGTGGGTTCGATTCCCACCCAGGACAAATGTTGGTGTGATGCGCACGATCATTTGTACTGTGTCTGGGTGCAATTTATCTATATAATATGTATGTATTTAGAAATATTTATGTATATTTATCAGTTGTCTAGTACTCATAACACAAGCTCTGCTTAGCTTGGGACTAGACGGCGTCGTGTGATAGTTGTAAAAAAATATATTTGTGTCTGATGCGTGAGCTCACTTTAATTTTTTTTTTAATTTAAATACACTGACATAACACACATCCTAAACCGCTGGGTCTAGTAACTTGAACAAAAATTTATATGTAACGAAGGTGTATAAAAAGAAGGAATTTCAAAAGTTAACTCCTGAAGTGTACTCAGAAATTTTGTAATCTTTAGCTTCAGAAAATTTTAGCGGACACAAAGCTATTCTGTGTATAATTTTAATAAAAAAATAAATATGAGTATTTATAGTTTACATTATGGTTAGTGATAGGACACAAGAAAATGGAAATACTTGAGACGATAAAATAAAGTTGATCACTATTGCATTATTCAAATGAACTATCATTATTAATATATGAGTATGTTTGATTGTTTTGAAAAACTTACAAAAATCTTTCAAATGAATTTTCAAATCATTTATTTGTTAGTAAAACTTAGGTATTACAGAGGGTCCTAGGCATGAGTGCACAGTGCGTTATGTCTTGTCAGTACTGGCATTCAAACTTATAACAAGTCAATATCACCAACAATTCCAAATTATAATAGATATTATTGAATTTAAAAAAAAAATGTCAAAAAAAAATGGTACACAGTGAAATGAAAAAAAAAACCACATTAGTCTAAAATTATAAATTAAATTCGAAGACTACTCCTAGTTGAACTATTTTTCCTTATCTACATTGTGGTCGTAAGTCGTCACGAGAGTACATTGACCTACTAAAGAACTTATCTGGTTAGATGTATCTCCTTTTTGTGGGTTTTTGTCCTCACCCAAAATGTTTTGTTGAAGAGAAAGGAAACGATGACGAAAGCGGCTGATTGTTTACTGTCGAAAACGAAATGCATTTATCGAACAAAAGATAGTTCAGGTACAGGTTGTTTTGCGAAACTTTTCAGATGAAAAAAGACCGTACCTAGTTACAATGGAAGCCTAGTTCATGTTAGGATGGACTAAAAGAATATTTTAGTTTTTGTCGAAACGTGTCGAGAGTGTTACGAATTTTTAGAGTTTTAAACATTCTATTTTTTTTTTTAAGATTAGTTTAACAGTTTGTAGAAAATAGCTTGTATTTTTACTTTATTTTTTTTAGAAGGTGCGCCCTGAATTGCTACGCGAATAGGCGTGTGTGAGCAAAATGCTCACGTTATTTCTAATGCAGTATAACATCGAACATAAAATCTTAATATAATATAATTTAAGCATAAAAATGCTTTTATTGAATACACATTGGCACATTCGGAGGAAGCGCGCTGCTTAGGTGAAACGCCGTCTTGTCGGCTACTTCTCAGACTCGGCCTTGTTTTTAGTAGTGTTGTTGTATCAGATGACAGCAGTATTAAAAATTCTTAGGGGGATTATTGACGATCCTGCTCAAACACAAGTTTTGATATGTTTGCAGATGAATGGAAGACGATAATGTTACAATGTTTGAATTTTTGTGAGAAGAATTTACAATGACTGTGTTAAATATATTAAGTATAAGTTTAAATAATGTTATTGGTTTCATTTAAAACAAATAAATGATAATAAACATGCGAAATACACACACACGCAGAGCTAAAGCACAAAGTTAAGCCCAGGTTCTACTCATTTTGAACTTTTTTAAACCTCTGGTAATCCACAAATATAGAAGAGAACACCATGAAAATTTATTTTATTAAAATTGACTATATTTTCAAGCGCTTAAAATAAATAAAAACATGATATAAATTAGTTGGCTCGATAAAAAAAATTGCGAATCTGACCCTAATTTACGATTTCAAACATGTTTATCTACGAGATTACGTGGAAATATTTGAAAGGTACAAAAAAAATAAAATAAAGCTGGTTATTTAAAAGGGCTTCGCAAAAACAAAACTCTTGAATACTTATTTTTTTTTTTTATATATAAAAATAAAACTACTGTTTTGGGGCTGCGAAGTCGTCATAATCCCAAGCGAAGTTCATACAAAAATAACAGTGACTAGAACCGGCCCTTAACAGACACAATTGTCCACTGATGTGGAAATTAGTACAATGGACATAATCCCAGCTTACTATTAATTATTAGTTTTAATTGTCTATAAGATGGATTTCAGTTATCTGTTTGAATTATATTACTTATTGTAATTATTTTTCAACAAAAAATAAGAATAAAATCATTTATAATTTGCGATGAGTAAAACAGCTTATTTAGGATACAGTCTGCAGAAACCATTCATTATGCGGTCCCAGTAGGGGAACACTGACCAGTGCGTGAATCAAATTAAGGGAAAGGAAATCTCCTCATTTTCCTAAGTAATCACCTAGGAAGATACTGAGAAGCTTGATCTGTCAAGTTCTTTCTAACTTTGAAAACAACTAAGCACAGCGTATATATTTATTATATGTTTTTGCCCCGAGTTCGAAATTTGTATGGCCAAAAGATTAGCTGTTCCAGGTTTGGGTGTTTTGTGTATACGAGTTTAATGTTAGTGTACGCACCCACGTAAGAGTACAAGGAATGCTACTATTTGGGGCAACGTTTAAAAAAAAAGTGCGTGAGCAAAATGCCTAGCGCGCCTCCTCAAATGCTTTTAATGAGTATAAGAAGAACAATTTTGTTTTGTTACAACCTGAGTGCATTACATGCGTTTTTTTTACACATATTTTGCATGTAGGCAGGTAGCCAACTTTTCTACGTAAAACAAGTTTGGCCAGATTTCAGGTTTGATATAATTAACTAAAAAAAACGTTTAATGCACTCTTACAGAATCAAATTTAGTCTAAATTATACGAGTATCTCATTCTGTTTTTACTAACAATACGGGTTGACCAGACGGTTGCAAACCAACGTCGCAACCAAGGTGACCTTGCTAGTTTGAATCGTGTAGACAGCAGTTATAAACCATGACCTTCAGCGCCCTTGGTTGGCGAGCGCGTTTTCCCAACCACAGTGACTGCTTTGCAAAAGTGTTGGCGCATGGTTTACATCAATGTAGTCGCAGGAGAACCAAGCTTACCGACATGCGTGCTTGCGGACGGTGGGCAACGGGTAGCTCGCTGTCCGTCCGTTCGGTAACAGACCGGTCCAAGCCCAAGTCGTCTACGGCTCGCACTGTTCCCGCGCGTCTCTAGGAGTTGTCAGCAAACTGTAGGGGCCCAGCAGGGCCGAAGCCTACTGGGGCCAAGGGTTAGATGAAAATAAACCCCGGGGCCCTGGATCGAAAGCAATGAATGGAATAAGGTAGGTTTTTTGTCAGTAAAAGTCTGACCCTATCTTTCGCCCCACCCAAAAGCGGGATTTCTCATTTGATGATTTTACCTACCATAAAAAATGAAGCTTACCGACATAGCACGAAGAATTGCCAAACTTAAGTGGCAATGGGCAGGGCTCATTGCTCGCAGAACAGATGGCCGTTGGGGCCGAAAGGTTCTGGAATGGCGACCACGTACCGGAAGACGCAGCGTTGGAAAGCCTCCTACAAGGTGGACCGATGACCTTGTAAAGATTGTGGGAATCCGGTGGATGCGAGACGCATAGGAACGTTCATTGTGGTGACATTTGGGGGAGGCCTATCTCCAACAGTGGATGTCTTTCGGCTGAAATGATGATGATGATAATGATGATGGGTCGCACCACAAACCAAACATACAAACCAAGCTCCTACCAAGGTGACCTTGGTTGGAACGCTGGCTTGCACCCGTCCGGTCCTTTACACATATTACAAGCCACACAGGAAAGAGGCGGACGGCGAGCCATGGGTAGCTTGCTGTCCAATCGTCTGGTAACCGACCGGACCGAGCCCAAGTCATTGACGGCGCATACTGTTCCCGCGCACCTCAAGGAGCTGTCAGCAAACCGTAGAGGCCCAGCCTGCTAGCTCAGGCTGGCAGGGTCGAAGACTACTGAGGCAAGGGCCGCTTTCTGAAAAGAAGGCTCAGCCCCGGTATGATAGACAACGAAGGAACGGGGTAGGTTTTTAGTCAGTAAGAGTCTGACACTATTTTCCGCTCCGGCCAAGGGCGGGATTTGTCATTGAATGATTTTACCTACCATAAAAAAAACCACACAGAAAAGACGTAGCTGAGTTCTCGGAAAATGACGACTTATTTTTCTTTAGAAAACACTTTTGCACAAACCCACGGTGCCACCTTGTTAGATTTTCAAGAAAACTCTTCTACTATAACCATTCATCTACTTTTACTAACACATGTGCTACACAGTGAGTATATTGGCAACACGGAACAAAATCCGGGTAATATGGACTAATAAGGCTGGCAGTATTTCTTAAGGACGTGTGAACCACAGCTGCTTGGCAGTCGTAACCTGCCAGTCTTAACTACAGCATGTAGTAGTTCCGATTCTATATTGTAATTGCTATGAAGAAAAGAATTCGAAGTCTAGACTGCGACAAAGTTGGCTGTTTTTATTATTATTCGTAGTTTATGTTGAGTGTTAGGCTTTATTGTTTTTGTTTAGTACTTATACGAAATTGTTTTGAGTTATAAAAGTGACTTGGTGAGTCTGGTATTCTTTAGGGTTCAGCACCGCAGTCAGTGTAAATGGAACCCTTAGGGTGTTTTTAGTATCGTGCGGATTTCATCACGCATGTGAGATTGCTTCCGCAAATGTCAGTTTTTATTTTTTAATACCTGGAATACGTAATTGACAGCAGCCCTGCATGCAGAGCAATCCTGCACGCGTGATGAAATCCGCACACTATGGTTAGGTTTAATTTAAAAGGAAATTTGAAAACAACATTTGAAAATATTAAATAGGTGCAGATCAATTTTATTGTAATGGCAACACCGAAAACGGTAATTTAAAAAAAAAAAGACGCGGCAACACTCTCTTTCGGTACCGGCTGTCATAGGAGATAGACGTATGCTGTGCTTGAGTTATAGTGTGAGTGCAAATAAGTTGCATGTTGGTGATCTACTTTAATATTACAGGTACGAGTAAATTAATAGTTAATATGAATTATTGTAATATTAATTATAGAAAAGATGTGATTGTGTGACATATATCATTTGATTTTATAGTACAATGGAATTAAATAAATTCGTAAAGTATTTTAGCGTTTTCTATTATAAATATATTGTATATTGGATATCTGTAGCTTCATTAAATAAATCTATATTTTCCCATAGTACCATCAAATGTAAATATTTAATTAACTTGACTATCAAATGAAATGTTGAAAGTAAATTCCAACATTATTAAAAACAACTTTATAGGATCACTTAGTTATCCGTCTGTCAAGATTCTTTTTCTCAAGAAAGTAAGTTTTCTCAAGAGAGTAAGAAAAAAATGGGTATAATTTAGATGGTCACCAAAAATATTTTTAAGACTCTAAGCCTAGGCACCAAATAAAATAAACAACTCCAAAAAAAATCAATTGACCTTATTAAAAGGGCCCTAAAGCATATAATATTATGATCCAAAATAAATGAAATAACATCAGAAAAATCGCAAGTCTTGCACAAATATTATTTTTGGTTCCTAAAATGGATTAACGGTCGCCAAATTCTGTCTAACTCAAATATTAATATTACTACCAAAAATCTTACTCCAAAATAGTTTGACGTCACCCAAAATACATTATTTGATCCCAGACTACTTTAATGTAAGACTAAAATTACAATTATTGCTTCCCTTTATTTCTTAACCCCGCACTCCGCACCCCGCACCCTGCAGAACCACCACCGGTGCGTGAGCTACAGGCCAATATTTAGTTAACTTCATACAACAATAAGGGTGGACGTATGCTGAGAGGCAGGCGACGCAGGCCGCGCAGCACAGACCGCACAGCGCAGAGCAGGGCAGTTGCTGTGCACATTTGAGCCACACGTGCCTGCGCTGCAGCATACGTAGCTCAATGATGTTCCATGCTTTACAAAATCTGCTCTGCTCTGCGCTTCGCGGCCTTCGTTGCCTGCCTTTCAGCATACGCCAAGCCTAGACAAGTGACCTTTGTTTGGGAACCCCTATATATTTAGTGAATTTCATAGAACAATAAATAAGCGACATTTGTTTGAGAACCCCAGTATATTAATTGGTATTTGAGAAATATTCTAGCGATCGTTAGCTTTTTTAGCCTAGCAAAAATTACCCAATTAGAACTCATGGTATAACATAATTGGTAACATCTAAGTAGTGACAATATACAATATTTAGTCTAAAGTGTATTTTAAAGGCGTCCATATATTTTTATGGCAGTCAATAACACAAAAAATGGATTTATTTCATAATATTTTAGGAAACGTAATTTGGTGACCATTTATCCATTTTGGTAACCGTTTAGAATTTTTTTGGTAGTAAAATAGGTACTTTTTTGGGCGGTGTTTAAACACAAGCCGAAAAAAATCAAACTACTAAGTCAACGCAATCTAAGCATTTTTGATCTATTTATAGCGCATATATTGGCATTAATAAGGTAATCATAAAGCGATAGAGTAACTCCCGATGACCTAGAATCCAGAAATTTTGCAACAAGCAAGGTCTAATAGCACAAGCAAAGGAAAAAGTCTCAAAATGGTAAATTTGTACTTGCCTAACAAAATAATTATTTAATACAATTCTGAAAATACTTTTAGACTCGATTCTGGATTCGAACTACATATTTACATAGATAAGTTTTTAGGGAACCCTCAGTGCATGAATCAGTCTCACGCTTGACTGTTTTTTTTTATTTTAATTCTGTATCATTGCTCTCCTGAACATCAATCTGCCCTTATTTTTGCCATAAAAATTCTCTCAGTTTAATGCTTCATCTTACCAATATTTCACGATGTCTTCCAAGGCGGCCTCGAATCTTATTCTTTCGTTAGACGCAATTCCATCTAGCTATGCCAGAGCTGGTCTGGCGCTAAATGGCCAGTGGGTCACCTATCAATTAGACGACTAGTAGGTTTTTATGTGGAAAATCATACAATGATTTCTGATTTCTGCGGGAAATATCAGACTAGCACTGTGCCATCGACTTCATTCGCGACAATGCTCATAAAACACTTCCTTAAACCGTATTTTGAGGGTAGTTTTGAAAAACTAATAATGCCAGTCATTTTAAATAGATTTATAGTAAGTTTCAAAAATGTTTCAACAAAAGAAATTAAAATCCCCAATACAATCTTCAAACCTAAATTATTCTATTACAAGTAGTTTTGAAAATAAAAAATGAAAATCTTTAAACTTTATATAGGTTACTATTTGAACTTTCAAGTATAGCAAACAGAATAAAATTTTGCATACGAACGAAATTTTCTGTTTTCACGCCCTTAAGGCTGCCTGTCCACTGGAGCGGCGAGGCTGTGGAGCGGAGAAACGGAGATATATTCAGTAATAGAATTGCACAAATTCTCCGCTCCTCTTCAGTGCACAGGGAGTACAAGAATTTTTTGAAAATTCATACAAAATTGAGAAGCGAAGCGGGGCATCGGAGCGGGTAAACTGTTTTGGGAAGCAGAGAGATTAGGCGGAGAGGAGAAATGAGTGCGGGCGTTGTAACAAAACCGTACTGAAACTCCGCTTCGTATTACTTTCTCACTCCGCTCCGCAGCCTCGCTCCGCTTTGGTAGACAGACACAGTCCGCAACTCCGCTCCGCATTACTTTCTCACTCCACTCCGCAGCCTCGCTCCGCTCTGATAGACAGACACAGTCCGTAACTCCACTCCGCATTACTTTCTCACTCCACTCCGCAGCTTCGTTCCGCTCTGGTAGACAGACACAGTCCGCAACTTCGCTCCGCATTACCTCCTGTAGACAGACATCCTAAAGGTTGAGTTTCCAAAGACCTGTTCTTGGTGTTCACCTACATCATAAAAGGAAGCTTTGTGCAAAATTGCACATTCCTAGTTCCAGTGCTTTCTGTGTGTTGATATCTCAGTGAGTCAGTTTCTCGTTTTGTGCATATAAACAAGATAGATAGGTTTAGTTCTCCCAAACCAATTCCGCCGAAACCAATACACGCGCCCTTCAACATCACTGTATCTGTAGGTATGTATGCAGCTGTCTACCTCAGCTTTAATGACAGATACATGACGTTGCATCTTTAATTCATGTCCTACGGGACGGTTCGTGGTTCGTGCTCATCTCTTTGTGTCTGTAGTACAATGATTGGACATATCTCACATAGAAATCTTTTGTACGGTAATCGAAACTAAGGTAGCTTTCGTATAATAAATGTTTATGTTTCACGACTTATATGTCTGTGGCGTTGTTACGTGGCAAATAAGTTGAATCAAAATGTCTGTCGTTACTATAGTTATACGCAGCCTCTCTCTTTTATAGAGATCCGAAAATTTGTTACAATACGCGGCATAGAAGTTGTAACCCCGTTCGGGTGTGGAGTGCTGCGGCCTCATATGGGCTGGTGTTGCCAAATGCCACCTAGCAGCTTCGGAATCGGTGGAAAGGCGTGCGAAGAATTGGTGATCCAGATCTTGTTAAGTTCAATCCACAAAGCCTTGAGCACAGGCGTAGGGTAATCAGCCTTTTGGTGTTTTACAGGATGCATTTTGGAGAGTGAACAAAAAAAAAGAACCGAAATAAAAGTTCTTCAGGTATCAATCGAAGCAGGGGGCTGCGCGTGAACTATAAAAACGGTTTCAACTTATTTGCCGCTTAAATACTATACTGCGGATTGAAAGTTGATCGCTATTTTGTTTCAATTCATATGCCACGTATTGTACGATAGTTTTATTTGACACTAACTGCTGCAAGTAGCTTTGCACGCGTGATAGTGGAAAAATATTAAAAGTTTTCCATGTGGTTCCCTTAGGACCGTTCACTATGGCGACACTTGGGGGAAGCCTATCTACAACAGTGGATGTCTTTCGGCTGAAATAATGATGATGATGATGTGCTTCCAGGATGTACCTACAGTTTTACACAAATTTATATTTTATTTTCTTTAGAAGCCTAGATAATAGATAATATCCACAAGATATCTGTGTATCCAAAATATTTGAAGAAAGATGTGTAATGACATCATAAGCACGTAAGAGCAGTTGTATGAAACTGTACCTCGGGTTAGCCGCTCTTAATTGTGACACAGCTCAGCTATACCTGTTTACATGGTCCAGCTTTCTCCATGGCCCTCACCATTGGATTTTTTTTATTGGAAAACAAGGGAAACTGAAGGAACATAGATTGGTTTTAGTCAGTAAAAGTTTGACACATAAGGCTACGAAGGAACGGGGTAGGTTTTTAGTCAGTAAGAGTCTGACACTACTTCCCGCTCCGCCCAAGGGCGGGATTTGTCATTGGATGATTTTACCTACCATAAAAAAAAAAAAACACCAAGAGTGGAAGGAGTGATTTGATGATTTCCAAAAAAAAAGTTCATCGGCAAACACTGTGGCAAATCTTCCATACACTTTTATTTTTCAAACCTAAAATTTTATTAACGATGGCATAAATTCTTGAACTTATCGTGTTAGTTTCAAGTTGTTATTCGTAAGTTTGGGTATTAGTTTGAATATCTGCAATTTAAAGTAATCAAAAAGAGCCTCTAGAAATTTCAGAGGTTGGTCCATCTGTCCATTGAATTAGAATAAAAGTCAAAACTACACTCAAATAAATGGATTTGTTATCATAAAATATGTCGGATTGAAAACTTTATAAAATGATTTCCAAAGTATTAGTACAGTTTTTGACAGAGACAGACCCATTTATCAATTGATTGGACTTCAGAAGATCTTTATCTTTTACCAATGTAGAAGACGACAAAGATAATTTTAATTGGAACACTAGTGATTGGACAAGATTGAATAAGTTTAAAATAACTCGTTGGAAAATCTTTTCAGGTTAACCGATAGTCTTGTTCAGATTAAGTTGATTGATGAGCTAAGAATTTACATTATCTATCCATTAGAAGTTTTGAAGATTGTTTTCTTTTATTATGTAGTAAAAATTGATAAAATAAAAGCTAGAGTCTGAAAACTTTTGCAGACATTCTCGATTAGATAGTGATATTTATATGTACTTTTCTGGCAGCCAGTCGCAACGACATGCAAAAGTGATACTTACACTATTTTTATATTTAAACTTTTCAGACATACTCACGACTGCACATACACCACAAAAGATTCACGCACGAGACATAAACATTCGCATACGTATTCGAACTTCAAACCACATAACAGCCAGTAACAGTGCGGTTCCAACAAAGTAACAGTTCATAACAAAACGTTCCGCGGTTGGCAACTGTTACAAGGAATGGCGAATACCGTAGTATTTTTGTACGTCAATTGCAAAACCCATTCTGTGTCGTAAAGGCGACGAGAAACTGTTACCAAGTTTATTAGTGTTAATAAATGCACTAGTTATTTACTTAGGAATTTATTGCTGTACCACACCTGCGGCGTCCGTATACTTTGTTATTTCAAGGGTTGTGTGTGCTTATTAGAGTTGTGATTTTGGAACAGTGATTTACTAGCATTGATTGATTTCGTGCTCAACAAAGTCATAAAAATATTGGTAGTATTAAGTAAGTAATGTTAAATATAATTAAAGGTTACTGTTTAATACCTTTGTATTTTATTTCTTCATCTCTGTAAAGGGTTGTGTGTGCTTATTAGAGTTGTGATTTTGAAACAGTGATTTACTAGCATTGCTTGATTTCGTGCTCAATAAATTAAGTAAGTAACGCTAAATATAATTGAAGGTTATTGTTTAATACATTTTTATTTTATTTCTTTATCTCTATACCTTGTATGAATCAGTGTTTGTTCTTTGTCTTTCCTGTTACTAAATATTGCAATGATGGGCCAAAAGGAAAAAAATGATCACTAGGTTTGCATCTTTAGGATTATCGATTGCAATATGTTGTTCATTTCAGACCGAAGGACAGTGTTGTCAAAATCACAATCCGCGATACACACAGCTGAAAAGCATGCGAAATGAAGTTCAGACGAATAAACTATTTTGCTCTACATAGCCCCACACACAGCGCGGTCATGTGCTTCTCGAAAAGACGATTCGAATATTAACAACATTGTTCAGGATCTAAATAGAAACACGCCTTTTATTCGCCATGTCCTGACAGTTGCCAGTCCAAAAGGCCTTACATTTTAAGCAAATGAGATCGAGCTTCGTTCTTCTAGAGAACTTGTCGTATCCGCCACCGACCACCGTTACGTGTGGACTTATTCCGAAGCAATTAAAACTTCTACTGGGGCTTAGGTTGTTAGCGAATTTCGGACCTTTTTGTATTGTTCCACTCACAATTGTAAAGTAAACAAAGAGTCCCAAGACAAAGGAACTTTACTTGAAAACAGTATTTAGTGCAGATTTTCAGTGGACTCCGTTTCTTTGGAGTACTGCAAAATACATCCGTTGCGCTAAATAAAAACTTTAGTCGAAATAGTTTTATTTCGTTCGGTTCATAGCTCTGTTTGGATTGTTTGACTCTGCTATCTTTGTTCGCCTACATTGTAAACAAATTCATTTAAATACATTTTGGGTTCGTTCTTATTAAGAGTTACGGCCATACTTTGTTGATGCAATTGCCAACATTTAAATAAATATTAAATTAAACATAGTTGTAGAGCTGAACGTTATTAATAATGTAATGTATTATCATCATCATCATTTCAGCACAAATACATCTACTGTTGGACATAGACCTCCCCCTAATGTCGCCAAAATGAACGGTCCTGTGCGTCTCGCGTCCATTCGATTTCCGCAGCCTTCATGAGGTTTTTGTTCCACCTTGTAGGAAGCCTTCCAACGCTGCGTCTTCCGGTACGCGGACATATAATTTATAGGTACTAAACATCAAATAACACAAAAAAAAATTTTTTTTTTTTGATAGAATCTAAATAGGTTATTAAATGAATCAGCAATTAATATTTCAAATATTGATATGAGTAAGAATGGGGGCGTGGTAGGAATATCTCGTTATCTTTTGTGTACACCTTTAAAATGTGAAGCCCCAAGAGGATACTGGTGTCCGCACACCTATTGTCTTTCTATTGTGTCTCTAATTACGGTCATCAAAAGGTTACGTCACATTCCAGTATGTGCATCCTTATTCTGTTACAGTTTCCGCATTTTACTAGATTCGAAACATAAAACTTACTTTTACTATTTAAAAAAAAAAACTGACATGATTATTAATTAGTAATTAAATGAGTTATTCTTTCACGAAACAGCTTTTAATTGGTATCTAAAATGACAGTGATCATTGGTGTCGTGATCCATCCAATTAGCCAGACGACTGGTGCATTCATCCACACATTGGTAATTAGCACAATTATTGTATGTATGGCCCGCGCATTACATTAGGCTTGTGTTCGTTCAATATTCAGTAAGCGACGTGAGATGAACTCTCGCTCGAGAGTTTATCATCGCGCTGTCACTCCACAGTTATTTATGGACCAGTAAACTTGGAAATATATTTTCCTCGGCGGCGGCCGCGCGTCCATTTCAGGTTAAGCCCCTTGGGCCAGGGCACTAGACAAGTCGAGTGTCATAAATTTGAAAACTGTTTCGTGAAAACGAAAAAATGAAACAAATATTTGACGTTCACTCTGGACCGATCTTCGATATGGCGTGGGTACAGCCGCCATAGATTTACGACTATTTACAAGAGACTCGAGTTAAACGCTCACATAAACCCAACAAGATTGCCTATAAATATGAACATCGCACTGTATAGTAATATTGTATATGACATAATATTATTATATTCGTGAATAGGCTATGAATAAGATGATTGAGTTTGCGAAATTAAGCTTATACTTAATTGTTTCAAATGAGGCTAGTACATCTCAGTCTAAGAAAATTTTCTTCTGCTAGCTGCAGGCAGGCAGGGCCGAAGCCTGCTGGGGCCAAGGGCCGTTTTCTGAGAGGAAGGCTCAGCCCCGGCACTATAGGCAACGAAGGAACGGGGTAGGTTTTTAGTCAGTAAGAGTCTGACACTACTTCCCGCTCCGCCCAAGGGCGGGATTTGTCATTGGATGATTTAACCTACCAAAAAAAAAAAAAAAAAAAAAAAAAAAAAAAAAAAAAAAAAAAAAAAAAAAAAAAAAAAAAAAAACCTCACTGACTAGTATAAATAATACACTGTTTTAACAAAACATATTTCTGTGAAAAACGTGTATTAACCACCAATATTTCATTAGCATCAAAACTAAAAACAATAATTTGTATTGTTTTTAGTTTTGATGCTAATGGAAATTAAAATATTTTACCCAAAATATTTCAAAAAACATTTCGTATCGAATACGTGAAAATATTGTTATATCATAAACTATGCAATTGTTTTAAATAATGATAATTATGTGTGTCTTACTATTTAAAACAAAAAAATATTAGGGATTTTTAGATGGTACTTATACAATACTAGCTACTGCCAGCAAATTTGCTCATGAGATTATTTATTTTTTATTATTTATTTTATTTATTATTTATTCCACAACTATCACACACAACGCCGTCTAGTCCCAAGTTAAGCAGAGCTTGTGTTATGGGTACTAGACAACTGATAAACATACATATATATTCTAAATACATACATATTGTAGATAAATTACACCCAGCCACAGAACAAATGATCGTGCTCATCACACAAACATTTGCCCTGGGTATAGCAGCCACTAACTACTAGACTAGCAGGCAAGTCAAAATATAGTTGAAATGAAACTATCCTAATGGAACCAACTAGTGGAATAACAAAGGAGGAGGCCGACCGCATCAGGCAAAGGCAACGGGGCGCTCGCCCCAGCCGCCGCCGGGATTCCGATCCCGATTTCCGGCCACCGTAGGCGCGGGCTTGCGGACGGCGTGCAATGGGTAGCACGCTGTGCGATCGTCCGGTAACATACCGGATCGAGCCCAAGTCGTCGACGGCGCGTTCTGTTCCCGCGCGGCTCAAGGAGCTGTCAGCACACCGAAGAGACCCAGCCTGCTAGCTGCAGGCAGGCAGGGTCGAAGCCTGCTGGGGTTAAGGGCCGTTTTCTGAAAGGAAGGCTCAGCCCCGGCATGATAGGCATGAAGGAACGGGGTAGGTTTTTAGTCAGTAAGAGTCTGACACTACTTCCCGCTCCACCCAAGGGCGGGACTTGTCATTGGATGATTTTACCTACAATTAAAAAAAAAAAAAAAAAAAAAACTAGTGGAATAAAACTACTAATATGACAATCCGAGATAAAGTTAACCTATGTATGTATCTACATGGGTTATGTGAAAGTGCCTCAAGAAGATGTCAGCAAACCGTTGGGGCCCAGCAGGGTCGAAGCCTAATGGGGGCATGGGTAATATGGAACTGTACCCCGGGGCTCTGACACGAAGGCAAAGAAGGAACAGAAGTAGGTTTTTTGTCAGTAAAGGTCTGACACACCCTCTCGCTCCACGCAAGGGCGGGAGATGTCGCTGAATAATTTTCTCACCTAAAAAAAGGAAAGAAGGAAGAAATCCTTTTTTACTTTTTTTGTGGTGGGAAATCCTCAAATGAATTCTCCCTCTGTGTGGTGGAACGAAAGGACGTGACAGTCTTCTACAGACTAAAATCCACCTAAGTAAACCAATGGACTCGTTCGGGTTTTGTTCCCTCATGTATGCGATCGCCTCCTTCGCTGACATTGCTGCTTCGCAGATGAAGGCGGCCACCGCTCATTCTCCTCGGTCCAGACCATGGCCTATAGCAAGGCACAGGTGCCGGAACATCTCAAACTTACTATGTCCAGTGAGGAAATGCGTCGTGAGAGGGGTGAGGGAGCCGTCACATCATATTTTTTTTTAAGTGGGAAAATCATCCAATGACATTTCCCGCCCTTGGGTGGAGCGGAAGGTCAGGGCCCTGATGTTCACTTTCACATTACTCATGGCCCCGGTAGGCTTCAACCCTACGTTTTGCTGACAACTCCTTAAGGCGCGCGTGGAACACTACGTGCCGTCGATTAATATTGGGCTCACTCCGGACGGTTACCGGACAGTCGGACAGCGAGCTACTCATTGCTCCCCGTCCACAAGCCAGCGCCTACGGTGGCCGGAAATCGGGATCGGAATCCCGGCGGCGGCTGGGCCGTGAGCGCCGTTGCCTCACGCGGTCGGCGTCCTCCTTTGCTAACATAGATGGTAGGTGTCTATTCATAGTTGTGTAAATAGATACAAGTAACTAGCCCCTTAACCTATGAACGGAGCCTAGTTAATATAGTTTATCTTGGCTCATCAGCCGAATGAGTATAGGGATTGTTCCGAAACGATGGCGTACTAAAATAATTTTAACGACACTTTGATTACTTTTATCTTAGGTTTTCGCTTCAGTTGTCACGTTTTCAAACCATTAGTTTTATGCGAATTATTGCAAAGGAATTGCTTATTTATTATCAGTGGTGGGGAGGGTAAGGAGTTATTTATCGCGACCTACTTTGTGTAACCGAGGAGAAAATTTGTTGGTTATCAGCTTCTTGACATCTTATGTCAACGATATTGCGTTGTAGAACTGTCAAATTCTTCATTCTTCGTGGAATATTTGTTGAGTTAGTTTTAGAGTTATTATGGTTATTTCATGCCATTTCTTTTTTTAAGGAATTTTGTTGAATTATAGGTAAGTGGGGACAGTAATAGTCGACACATTGTGGCGTTGTCTTTTATTAATTTTATCTAAGGATGAAAGTACACATGAAGATCATAGCCGGATAGTTTAGCCGCTATTGTTATTATATAAAATATTAATATTATATCTAACCAGTTGGCGGAAAAGTCTGTAGTTAATTAAGTCTAGTGGGTTCCGTTATTTTGTTATGGCTTTTATACCATATTTATACCACATTAATAGCTAGATGTGTCAAGTAGTAGTCTAAAATTTAAGCAATTTATTTAATGGTTTCGTTAGTTAGCCTATCTGCCCAATAATTCTTAAGTTGTCAAGTGTCTTTACGTTTTCTTTTTTCATTTTTTTTTTTAAATCTTGATGTGTATATTAAAGTGGGATTGGGCCGGACATGTCTGCCGCATGTCAGATGAGCTGTGGGCTAAAAGAGCCACTTATTGGGTCCCGGTAAACGCAAGGCGACATCGCGGCAGATCAAGCTGAAGGTGGAGAGATGAGCTGGACAATTACCAGAGGGACTGGCCCACAATGGCTGAGGACAGACGTGTGTGGAAAAGGGAGAGGGAGGTCTTCGCCCAGCAGTGGGACATAATAGGCTAAACTAACTAACTAACTAATGTGTATAGGGACAGTTCTCTTCTTTGAATTGACTGGACTGTACTTATACAACCTTAGTTAGTACGAAAGAATAAAGAATCTATGTATATACGAGTAAAGAATCTATGTACTTAAAGGAGAGTGGGACTTCTGGGCCAAAAATGTAAATGACTGAGATATGCTTTTAAAAATTCGTTACATAATTCTATTTCAAAATAGAAAAAATCTAGCCCTAGTTGATGTGAGGAAAATGAGATATTTAAAAAATAAGTTTTAGGCATGAGTAACCTATTTTAGGTTAGGTATACAATCGAAAAATAGTTTATTCCAAGGACTAACTCCTTGGAATAAAATATTTATCGATTGTATGATGTATTTTTTTTAATTTTTGTTGACAAGACTATAAGATATATTCTACTCCTTTCTACTTTTCTACTTTATGTATGATTAGTCGTAGACATGGGCATTTTTGGCTTTGAGTAAATACGGATATTAATCCGATATCAGACTTCAAAATAGATTTTCTGTTTTTAGATATTCGGTTTTAGTAACGCCTAGCCTAACAATAAACCATAAAATAAAATATAGAAGTATTCTCGTAAATATTCTTAAGCACTAAAAATAAGATGATATTGTTTGCTTATTTCAATGTGCAATAGATTTTCATAAAAATCTAAATTGTACGATTCGCACTGTCTTTTTTATTCCGCGTTTATATAAAGAGAAAAAGCGAATTTTTACGCATTGGTCAGTTTGAGTTTGGCTATACACTAAAATCATTTGGCCTTTCTCAGCTCCAGCTACATCTACGTATCCAGTGCTATTATTCGTCGATTCTGATTAATTTGGTTGTTTATATCGTTTAGCTTGGCTTGGCCGGTTTTATAAATCTAATTTTCTAGACCGAGAAAACGATAAAAATGTGTTTGAAATTGACTTTTAAATTCGTTTTTATATATCGAACACATGCCTAGTCACTCGTCTCGTATTCTTCGGTTCCTTGCGGTATAATAACTAGTAGTTGCAACCTCTTCCGTCACGGCATAGGACGGAAGAGGTTGCAGCTAAACGGCATAGAGTTATTATGTCGATGAGATATACTGACATAATATAGAAACGTCACTAATAAAAAGTTATTTTAAAATTCCTGTTTTCCACAAAGGCCATTAATGAAGAGTTGAAGTTGAAATATAATTGTTGTTATTGAACTGCATCTAGAGTGTAGAGTATTTTCTACACACCATCTAAGCACTCCAGATTAAATGCTGAAATACACTATGTCGACGACCTATATATGTTGAAATGATATTGTCAGTGATTTCTCTTAATAGCGCCACAACCTGTAAGTATAATCACCCCACATTTTATTATTAACCAGCTTCTACTACGATGAACCGTTTTCTTTCTCCACGATATTAACAAATAACAATATATTTTTAGAGAACATTGATATTATTTACATTTTACTAAATTCTTTTTTGAATAAACTATTATTCCCATGTTTCAGGTAATCGATAGTGACTACATATATCAACCTTACTGGGACTTTGCTCAAAGGTCGTCTGTTGATGAAACAATACAAACCGGCCACAGTTGTATTGGTCTCCACTGTGGTCGTTCTCTTGCATCACGAATCACTACTTCATGCAACTCGTGAATCGAGAATTTATAATTTTATTCAATTCTTGATTATGCCTCAATTATGTGTAAGCTGTTTTATTATAAATTAAATATGACCCTTTGCTTTACCATTGCCATTTGGGAACGCGATAATCATGGCGGTAAGTCCCTTCTTTGAGGAAAGGCTGGAGAGGCGTCACGACGTCGAACCTTCCACGTGCCATAGGTCCTCCCCAGATATGGTAAATTCGATAGGTACCTATACCAAATTCAGATGGAAGAAACGCCCGGGTCATCATTGTGCGGACCACCCAAAAAACAGGACAGAGTGGACAAGCAGTGGTCGCCTCCTTCTGCGCAGCAGTAATACTAGCAAAGGAGACTGCGGCAGCCTGAGGAAATAGAGACTCTCACACCCCAGCCACTGAGACCCTGACCCCGACTACCAGCCAGCAGGATGATGAGTAATGGGTAATTCGCTTTCCGGCCGTCTACTAACCGTCCAGACCGAGTCCGAGACGCCGACGACCGTAGTATTTCACACGCGCGCCTCATAGAGATGTTAGGAAAACCGTAGAAGCCCAACAAGCCCGATGTCCGCTGGGGTAGCGGATAGTTTCTGAAAACGGTTCCAGAAAAAGTGTAATTGAAGGACAGAGACGTGGTTTTAGAAAGTAAGTCTGACTCGCCACTTTACTCTAGAGCTGTTTTTTTTTCGTGGTAGGTAAAATCATTCAAAGACATCTCCCGCCCTTGGGCGGAGCAGGAGATAGTGTCAGACTCTTACTGACTAAAAACCTACCCCGTTCCTTCATTGCCTTAGTTCTGGGGCCTTGGTATGCATTTTTGTACTTCCCCAAGGCTCTGCTGGGCCCCTACAGTTTGCTGACAACTCTTTGAGGCGCGCTGGCACAGTACGCGCCGTCAACGACTTGTACTCGGTCCGGACTGTTACCGGACGGATAGACAGCGAGCTACCCATTGCTCACCGTCCGCAAGCCTGCGACAACGGTGGCTGGAAATTGCCTGATGCGGTCGGCCTCCTCTTCTACCCTAGAGCTGGAGAAGTCTTTTGATAATTTTCCACCTCAATAAAAATACAACCTTACCCTAAATATATGAATGATGGGTTGTTTAATATTTTTTCATTCTGCAAAACTCTCAATAATAAATAAATACTGTCAATCAAAACTTTATATCTTACATAACCTCACTGTTACTAAATCTCTGATAACTCTTCTCTCTGACTGATAAATTCCGCAGAATTTTCAGCAAATGGTTGAAAATATATTAGCTACTAACTGACATCACTTTCATTTCTTTACTACCCAGGCCCAACATTGTATGAAAGCGTATCTGTCTCCTTTCATAACTGTATCATGAAAAATCACAAAATTATAAGCTTGTTGTGTTACCTGGTTGTTCACACAAACACATGGTCACCGGGTGACTGAGAGTTTGTTTTACTTCCGCACCCAGCTGTACGCTGGCTTCTAATGCCCGCAATGGCCTGCTGTGACCTGTTCTGTACTTACACCTGTATTTATAAAGAAGTAATTACTTGTTACAAAGTAATATCTTATTAAATCATTACTTTAGGTCAGATAATTTCATTAAAAAATTAATTTATTCTTAACTATAGAATACAAATTGTTATGTAAGTAGTTACTTGTGTGCTCTAAATAAGCATTTCTCTCTTCCTCCTGTTACTATGGATCCTCATGTCAAATCTGCGACATTACATAACTTGTCTAGTTTGCCATTGCCACAGTGTTCCACTTCCGAATTTCGTCCTGTAAATGAAAGTGATGTCAAAAAATCTATTCAGGCCATCTCCTCTTCCGCTGTTGGTAATGATAACGTGTGCTTAAGAATGATTTGTCCTATTCTCCCTGCTATACTTCCCGTCTTGACCCACATTTTTAACTTTTCCCTGTTTTCTTGCGCTGTTCCCGACGCCTGGAAACAAGCTCATATCATTTCATTACCCAAAATTCCTAACCCGGCTTCACTGACCGATTTTAGACCTATTTCTATCCTTCCTTATCTCTCTAAAGTTCTTGAGCACATTGTCCATCATCAACTCTCTCTCTTTCTTTCTAGTAACGATCTTCTTAGCCCCTTTCAATCCGGTTTTCGGCCTGGTCACAGCACTTTCACTGCTCTTTTAAAAGTTACTGATGACTTCCGCTGGGCTATGGACCACAAATCTCTCACGTTACTTGTTCTTCTTGATTTCAGCAGTGCCTTCAATTCAGTTGACTTCGATATCCTTCTTGGAATCCTTAAATCCCTTAACTTCTCCTCTTCCACTATTCGATGGTTTGATTCCTATCTTAACGGCCGCTCTCAGCGGGTACGCCTTGATGACTCTTCGTCGGATTGGTGCTGTCTTATTGCGGGTGTGCCTCAGGGTGGCGTTCTCTCTCCTCTTCTCTTCTCTATTTTCATTAACTCTGTTACAAGAGTAATTTCCTCTAACTTCCATCTCTATGCCGACGACTTGCAGCTTTACCATCACTTTCGTGGAGATGATGCAGAAGCCGCCGTGTCTGCCGTGAACCGGGACCTGGAATTGATTGGGAAGTGGTCGCGTTCTTTTGGGTTGCAAATAAACCCTAAAAAGTCCCAGGCCTTGGTCATCGGCGGCAGGTATATGCGGAACAAGCTTGATGTTACGTCGTTGTCTCCGCTCTGGTTGAATGGAGTTCAAATTGATTATGCTAAGACTGCTAAAAACCTAGGGGTGATCATGGACTCGTACTTATCGTGGACTGCCCAAGTCGCTGAAGTCAGTCGCAAAGTACACTATACTTTCCACACGTTGAAATGCCTTCAGAGTTTTTTGCCCTTGAAAACCAAAATCTCCCTCGCCCAAACACTCATTCAGCCCATCATTGACTACGCTGACGCCTGTTATTTGGATGCCACCGAGGAGCTTTTAAATAAACTTGAGCGTTTGCAAAATATTTGTATTCGTTTTGTCTTCAATCTTAAAAAGTATGATCATGTCTCAGGCTGTCGCAAGATACTCAAGTGGCTCCCTATTCGACTTCGCAGGAACTCTCGAATATTGTGTTTGCTATTTAACATCCTTCACAATCCTAAAACGCCCTCCTATTTGCGGGAACGCTTTTCCTATCCACGTCCTTCTGATGCACCTTGCAGGTCGCATCTAAGGAATCTCCTTAAATCCCCTCCTCACTCCAGCAATTTCTATTCCTACTCCTTCACCGCGCATGCAGTACGATTGTAGAATTCTCTACCAACTGACATTAGGGCCTGCCAAACTCTTGCAGTCTTTAAAAGTAGAGTAAAAGAACACTATCTTTCTCTTCCGTTATAGTTGCATATTAGTATGTATTATATATTATATAAGTATGTATTCTTGAGATATTTATTTTACTTTGTGTATGTTTATATTTATAATAGTATGTTTTTATTTACATATTATAATTGTTTATTGTCAATCATTGTGCGTGTACTAATTTTTTACTATTACACACGATGTCTACTTCTCTTTTTTTTTTCAAACTATCCTTTCGCAGGTGTGCTGGAAGAGATTTCTTTAGAAATAAGCATCACCTCTGTACCTATTTATCTGTTTTCTTCATTTTTTTTTATTTTTTTATTTGTGTGTACAAATTGTTAAAATACTTTTGCTCAAGTAATTAGTTTTATTTCTTTATAAATATGAGTGTTAGTAGGTATCAGTGGTGTCCAAATTGTGTGACCTTTTTTAAATATTTTTGAGAAATAAATATAACATGGTATAAAAATTACTGGAATCGATTCATTTAATAATTCTGAAAAAACTATATTCAGATTGAGCATAAAGTAAAAATAATGTTGTATAACATAAATGCAGGTGTAGAAAGGCAGATTTTCTTTCTTTTTTAAGAGCAGGTACTTAGATATCTTTACAAATTCTTCAAAGGTACAAAGTTCCTATTCAGCCTCCAGAAAATCCACCCAAATCGACAAAAAAGGAAACACGAATAAAAACCACATTCAGTAACAGAATTGACAAGACGACACCTCTAAAGCATGTGTCAGAAACATTCCCACAAAAACTGTATTTAGCCGTAAAGCTAAGAAATAACCTTTCAAGAAGACTAACTAGGTATGATGTCTTACAGAAAGTACAAAACAGGAACGTGATCAGCCTTCCTTCGGCCCCTTTGTCATAGAATAAGTAGATGTAGAAGGGCAGCTCCATACAACGAATGAAAATAGCAACATGCACACAAATTGAGTAGATACGGCGATTTAAAATGATTCAAAATCATCATCATCATCATTTTAGCCATCCACCATCATTTTTATTTTTTATTTAATTTGTAAACTATTTTTTTTATATAATAGTGACTACAGATACGAGGAGTGAGGAGTGATATGAAAGAAAAGGGAGTTAGTGATAGCGTGACGACTGACAGGAGAGAATGGAAGAAAAAAACGTGTTGCGCCGACCCCAAATAAAACGGGATAAGGGCAGGAAGATGATGATGACTACAGATACGAATACGCTTGCACCATCTACGCCTCATTTACGTGAATTACCATTCAGTCGAACTGGATGCATAACTGCTGGTATGACTTGGCAAGACTAGTGTCATAACTGCTGGTATAGCTTGCCAAGACTACTAAAAATCCAGAAAATCTGTCACCAGTCTACAGATGACACAGAGGCGAGTCGATGTCGGCGATGAGTCGTTACAGATGTAACGGCTGTCAAAGTCAATATGTGACATGACAGCCAGGACTGACAAGATAAGCTGTGAGAATGAGCAAAAGAGTCGTCATGACCCTGAAATGCAAAAAGCAACTGAAGGCGCACAGATGGGTTTTGGACAGTACAAGTCCGATACGCTGTCTTGCCAACCAGAGTGGGAGAAATGATTTGATGAATTTTTCATATTAAAAGGGCTCTCTGGACCAGAAACGCAGTCCCAACTTCCACCTATAAAAGGTTTTTTTTTTTTTGAGTAAGTAGTATTTTGGGACCACAAGGAAAAAGACATTAAAGTACCTACGGTTACTAAAAAACCTGTATTATTATTATTTGTGCTTTATAGGTGGAAGTTTGGACGTCGGTCGCGGTCCAAAGAGCCTTGGTGGTATCTCAGTATCCAATAGATAGTGTAAGGTTAATTAGCCAAGATGTGGGTATTTTGATTATATCCTAGCGAGTATGTAATGTTTTTAATGTATTTGCATTTAAAGTAAAACCAAACTAAGATAGTAGTTATTATAATTCTAGTCGAATATTAAATCGATTATTTAATTGTATCGAGTCGAGAGTTCAGTATGACAACACTTTGTATGACAGTTCGACGTTTTTGTGAGCATTCGTGATTTGACGGTTGAACCGAACACTAGTTTTAAAATAAATCCGTTGATATCGTTACAATCTTCGTTTAATTTGAGAGATAAAGATTAGATCCTTTATCTCAGAAGTGGGATAAGTCAATTACGCCTACAATTTTGAAGAAATATTCCCAAATAACGTGTTCACGTGTCGCCACGCGTTTTGTGTTGCGTACGCAAGTCAGTAGTTATTATCTGAAAAACAATGGATAAAACTCGAGCTAATCGCAAGAGCAATGAGCGTAAACGTCGCCGTAACCGGAGCAGAGAAACAAGAACAAGCACTACGCATAATCGGAAGCAGCGAAGGCATCGATCGAGCAATCGCCATTCTTCGTCGGAATCTCGTCGTAGTGGAGACCGCGGTTCCCGTGAGCAGAGTACGAGGCGCCGTCATCGGCCGAACCGGAGTCGCAGCCATGATGGTTATCGCAGTCGGAGCAGCAGCTACGAGCAGCGCCGGTCCAGCCGAGGCTTGGATGGGAGACGCAGTAGGCGAGGCCGCAGCAGACGCCCAGAATCCAGCATCGAGCGATATACACCACCACTTCCTGGTCACGTGAGTAACGCGAATGTTTTTAATAATGACACGCAAGCGTTTTTAGCAACTTTAGTGGAAGCTTTAACCAAAAATCGACCTCAGAGTAATAAATTTCCTATGCTAGGCAATGTCATTCCAGATTTCGACCCCATGGTAAAGAGTCAGACTATAGTTATGTGGATCAATAAAGTTGAAGAATGTGCTAGGCTCTATGGTTGGGGCGACGATCAAATAATACATTACGCGCTACCTAAACTATCAGGGATTGCCAAAACGTGGTACCAGGCCCTTCCATCTATGTCGTATTCATGGTCTGAGTGGAAGGACAAACTAGAACAATCGTTTCCGAGTAGCGACGACTATGCTGAATTACTAACCGAGATGTTGTCAAAACGTGTGAAATTTAATGATTCATTAGAACATTATTATTATGAAAAAATTAATCTACTAAATAGATGCGAAATATATGGTAAGCGTGCGGTGGATTGTCTACTATATGGGATTGAGGATCGGTCATTGAGATTAGGCGCGAAAGCAGCAAAATGTCAGGAGCCGGAGCAGGTTCTCACATATTTTCAATCAATCAAGCAACATCTACGCGAACCAGATAGGTCAAAGATGAATTTTGATAAACGTAGCAATACTACCCCTTCATTATCTAGTAATAATTCTAAGCAGACAGGTAATGGCCACGAAACTAAGACTTCGAAGTCAAACAATATTGCGTCAATTGTATGCTTTAACTGCAATGAACCTGGGCATTTCAGTTCTAGATGCACAAAAAAGATATTGAAGTGTAACGTCTGTACCAAATTAGGTCATTTATCAATTAACTGTCCCAGATTACCCTCTGACTCGGCTAATAAAATTGATAAACCCAAAGAAAAAGACGTGATGCGCATTGAAACAAATAATAACAATGACACTAAATATTTAATGAATCTAAAGCTCAACGGTGAAATCGTTCAAGGTTATGTAGATTTGGGTAGCCAATGTACACTGATTCGTTACAGTGAGGCTGTTAAGAGGGGAATCACGTGGACTGATAGCAACTTACCGACTATGAGAGGTATAGGTGAGAGTATAGTAATACCAGTGGGCGTATCAAACGTCATTATTGAAATTCAAGGTATTGTGGAGGAAGTAAACGCGTACGTTGTTGACGATAGCGTTATTAAATATTCTGTTTTAATTGGACATAGTTTTACAGAGAAACCAGGTATAGTCATAACCAAAACTACACACTCATTAATATTTACTCGTGATCAATCAGTTAAATTAGAATTAAATTTGACAACCGATATTGTAATACCTCCTAAGGAAATGTTTCCATTACCATGTTTTTCTACTAACAAATACTCGGGTATAGTTCACGTTAGCGGGTCCTTGCGCGGCATGTCACAGAATGAATATTATTTGATGCCTGGTGAATATGAAATAGAAAACGGAGAGGTTATGATACTGGTGCAAAACTTTAGTGATAGTGCGGTTTGCTTAAATAAGGATACGCTCATTACACGAGCCCTTTGTACTAGGAATAACTTGAGTGTTAATTTATTAGATTTTGAAAAGGCTGAGACAAAGTCTGCTTTTAATTATGGCAAACAGCTTAATGAATATGAAGTTAATCAATTAAAAGAATTGCTCAAAAGGTATGAAACGTGTTTCTCGGATAACTTAAATGACCTGGGATTGACTAATGTGGTTCAAATGGAAATTAAATTAAGTGACTCGCAACCAGTAGTGTATCGCCCGTATAGGCTCTCCTTTCCGGAGCGTAGACAGGTTCAATCTATGATAAAAGAAATGATCGATGCAGACATAGTATGTGAGTCAAACTCGCCTTACGCCAGCCCAGTCTTACTGGTAAAGAAAAAGACTGGCGAAAGCAGACTATGCGTTGATTACCGTGCGTTAAATAATAAAACGAAAAAGGAACACTATCCGTTACCTTTAATTGATGATCAACTTGACAGGCTAGCTGGTAATTCCTTATTCGTAAGTTTAGACCTTGCATCTGGCTACTACCAAATTCCAGTAGAGGCAAAATCTCAAGACAAAACAGCGTTTGTTACTCCTGATGGGCAGTATCAGTTTAAACGCATGCCCTTTGGGTTAGCAAATGCTCCTTCGATTTTTCAACGGGCAATGAGTAAAATACTGTCTAAAGTCGGTTATACAATCGTTTATATGGATGACGTATTGATTCCTTCGCGATCTTTCGATCAGGGAATGAGACGGCTAGAGGAGGTACTTCAAATCGTAAAAGACGCAGGTCTTACTCTTAAGGTAAAAAAATGTAATTTTTTCTGTACTGAGCTAGAGTTCCTAGGATTTCATGTTAGTGGTGAGGGGATACGCCCAGGAAAGCGCAAAACACTAGCTATAGAAAACTTCCCAATCCCGCGGAACGTTCATGATATCAGACGATTTATCGGTCTGACAAGCTTTTTCCGGAGGTTCGTAAAGGACTTCGCCCTTATTGCCCGTCCACTAACTGATCTGTTAAAGTCTAAATTCGAATGGAAATGGACAGCGGAGCAGGCGGAGTCATTTAGAGTTTTGAAGGCAAAATTAGTCGAACGTCCCATATTGGCTTTATACGATCCCCATTTTGAGACTGAACTTCATACAGATGCGTCGAAGCTAGGTATTGCAGGAATTCTCCTACAGCGTGGTAATGACGGCTTACTAAGGCCAGTGGCATATTACAGTCGAAAAACTACGGTAGACGAGCAAAAATTCCACTCCTTTGAGTTGGAAACCTTAGCGGTAGTTGCATCTTTGAATCGTTTCCGAGTCTACTTACTAGGACTAAGATTTAAAATAGTCACTGACTGTAACGCGCTCCGTACTACCTTAACTAAGAGGGATCTTGTACCACGAATTTCTCGCTGGTGGATCCAGTTTCAGGAGTATGACTGTGAAATTGAGTACAGACCGGGTTCGCGTATGGCTCACGTAGATGCCCTCAGTCGTGCGCCTGTGAGTGACCCATCAGATGTAGATACGGAGCATGTTTTTGATGTTCTGCATGTAGATGTTCGTGACTGGATCGCTACTGTGCAGGGCGACGATAGCGAAATAAAACGTATAAAAGACATCTTAGAAGACGACCAGACTAAATTTGTAGCTGACGTCTGTAAGAATTACATGTTAAAAAGCGGGTATGTCTATAAAATCTTAGATAAAGGATTGCGATGGGTAGTTCCGAGGGGATGTAGGTGGCAAGTGCTGCGCATGAACCATGATGAGGTGGGACATTTTGGCTTCGAAAAAACGTTGAGTCGTATCAGTAGCATATTTTGGTTTCCGAAAATGCGTCGGTTCACTAAAAAATATGTCTCAGCTTGCTTGGAATGTGCGCATCACAAGGCACCTGGTGGTCCCAAGGAGGGAATGCTCCATCCAATACCTAAGTTTGAGAAACCATTCCATACACTCCATGCTGATCACCTGGGCCCATTCATTCGCTCTAAGAGGGGCAATATGTATTTGCTTGTTATTATAGACGCCTTTACAAAATTTATCAATATAAGAGCTGTTAGAGATACTAAGACGACTACGGCAATCAAGGCATTCAAGGAACATTTTAGTTATTTCGGCGTTCCTTCTCGTCTTATAACAGATCGTGGCTCTTGTTTCACAAGTGCTAAATTTAAAAGTTTTATGGATCAATTAAAAATAAAGCACATCTTGAACGCAGTAGCCACTCCAAGAGCGAATGGACAGGTCGAAAGGTTTAATCGAACCATAACTGATGCTCTAAGTACAAAATGTCATGACGGGAATGACAACTTATGGGACGAATACATAGGTGATGTTCAATTAGGTATTAATACTACTATTAATAAGACAACAGGGAAGAGTCCCTCTGAACTGCTGTTCGGTTGTAGATTGATGAATGCGTCGGAAAACGTATTGAGTGACGTAATTGTCGAAACAACTGAACGAATAGATGGTGATGCGTTATTAAAACTAAGGTCGAATGCTAGGGAAAGGATAGAAAAACAACAGGATTATGCTAAAAAGCAGTTTGATAAGCATAGGAAGAGTCGTACAAAATATAACGTAGGTGATTTAGTCAGGATAGAGAGGACAGTTATAGACAAAGATCATGTAGGAAAATCACACAAGCTCATCCCTAAATTCCAAGGCCCCTATCGAATCCTCAAAATATTACCTAACGACAGATTTCTCGTTGAAGACACTCCATTAACAAGAAAGGGTAATAAGAGGTATGAAAATGTTGTCGCGTTGGACAAAATCCATCCTTGGATGAATTTTAAAGGTTACGCTAGTGAGAGCTCTGACAGTGATCAGAGTGTGGATACAGAAATAGAGGTAGACAGAGAGTGATTTATTATTCTAGATTTTTGATAAGAACATTATGATTATTCAATTTTGGCGATAATAGTGAAATGCTGAGTTAATCAACTTCCCTGATTTAGATAAGTAGGAATTGCGTGTCATTATTAAGAATATATCTATACATGAGCAATCAGTGCAGAAAATGAAAGCATTGAGAAATCAATGTCGCACGTATTATGATTGCAAGATAGTGAGTAAGATTTTACGATGTGAGCACAATTAGTCACAGAGGTCAGTGCAGACTATGAATGGTGCCAAGATAACGGTACCGCACAGATGACCAAAGATCGTGACAGATTGCGCAAGAAATAAAGAATTAGAATGCTGATCCTGATTTATGAATTTGAATTTTGATTAAGATTTTGACTTAGATAAAAATGATAAGCTGAATTGAAATAAACTTAGATTTAACATGAATATAAAGACACTTTAAATTCTGATTGTGATGAGATTCTGATTATAGTGCATTAGTTGAATTGTAAAACAAGGAATTTACCTTGTAATATGAATTATCGAAGAATGAAATTACTCGTAGTTATAGAAGTATGTATGTATTGATAATCAAGTTTTTACCTATGTTTTTTTTTGTATTTTTATTATGTATTATCAAATAAGTTATTATTGTGATCTACACCTAACAAGTGAGAGGACTCACTTATACAGGATGACCGAGTTGTAAGGTTAATTAGCCAAGATGTGGGTATTTTGATTATATCCTAGCGAGTATGTAATGTTTTTAATGTATTTGCATTTAAAGTAAAACCAAACTAAGATAGTAGTTATTATAATTCTAGTCGAATATTAAATCGATTATTTAATTGTATCGAGTCGAGAGTTCAGTATGACAACACTTTGTATGACAGTTCGACGTTTTTGTGAGCATTCGTGATTTGACGGTTGAACCGAACACTAGTTTTAAAATAAATCCGTTGATATCGTTACAATCTTCGTTTAATTTGAGAGATAAAGATTAGATCCTTTAATAGTCACCCATCCATGAACTGACCACGATAAGTTGCTTCCAAAAAGTTTATTTACCCATTGGTGCTGCTGAGCCTTCTCATTGTGTACATACATTTTCGCTCGTCGTTTGAAACTAACCTTCTGAATTTGATTGTCTCGTTCCATAGTTACCAACTCGAAACATGTCCGAAAGGAAATGTCCTCTTTCTTACCGTTTATTAGTTTTTGTCGGGGAATAAACTCATTGTCATTGGGCGGACGGTAAATGAGGTTTTTCCTTTTAATCTAGTTTTTGGGGAAGCTTTTAGGAAATGATTAGTTTGAAGATCCGGGAAGTATGGGATTGGCTTGTTAGATTTGGTTTGCGTAATTCCTTTTGGGCTTAGAGAATTAGTTGGTTGGGATAGAAAGATAATTTAGGGAATATATTGCCTCTCATTACGAGCTCTCGTTTTTGTGTTGTTCAGAACTCAAAGTAATTTCAGGTTGCAAAACTAAATATAATATAAGCTTTGTAAATATATATGTCAATTTCATTCAAATTGACATCTTTATTTACAAAGCAGCTCTCAACATAGAGAACAATGGGCACTTTTATAAAGACTCCGTACTCAATGCTGTTTCAAATTGTGTCTGCTATTTGAAAAGCCAATATAAGCAAAAAAATATTTTTTCGTTAAGCATATTGATAAAATCACGTCACACTATCAAATTTCACACTTATAAAGACATGTTTGTGTGAGTATGTATGTTTTTTGCACCTTCACTTCGTAAATGGGATACCACATAGAATACTTTTTATTCCGAAAAATTCCGGGTATAGCCCCTGGCAGAAACTAGTGAGTAATAATTATTATAATTATTTCCCCATACGTCTGGCATAGTCAATACTGTTGGTATACAATAAAATGATGCAAATACCTTCTTGAAAATATGAACCACAACAAGCTCTGGGTCCAAAACGCCCATTCTTTTTTGCGTTATTAAGGCCTTAATCAAATAAAAAGTTTTAAACGAATCGGAAATAAATTATATCAATACGACATATAAAAAAAAAAAAAACAAGTGGAGTGATGCGATTAGCTGTTGAAATTTATTTAACCAATCACAGCGGCTAATTGGTTTTTTTTTAAAACTTTCAGATCGGCATGTACCTCCGGTGGAGCACGGAGTATTTGCTGATACGGCGGGATGTACCACCGGTGGCCACGTCACACTATACTTTCAATTTCAAATACCTTATTTCAAGATTACTTGCTTATTAGAAAGAGAGAGAAAACATAATTCCTGTCTAATTCTGTCCGTGCCCACCGGTGGCGCACCCCGCTCGGCAAGACTTTTGGTTCATGGGGCGGTGATGTGGCCATATGAAGATTTGCGCCGTTGAATACCAAGTACCTACTCCTGAGGAGCCGGTCTGAAAGTGTTAAATTTTTTATATTAATTTTACGATGTTTTCGATCTAGATACTAAGCCTACCATTCTACCTCAGCTGCTGTAGAAAACGCCACGGGTATTAGAAGTCGTAAGGTGCCCCCAACCACCGTCTAAGTGTGGGCTTGTGGACGGTGATTAATAGGTAGCTCGCCGTCAGATATGAACCAATACCGGGTTGGCGCCGTGTTGTTTTCCACGTGCGTCTCTAAGAATTGTCAGCATTATTGACAGGACCTGCTAGGGCCAACGCCTGGCAAAGTTGCGAGACTAATAATATTCCATAACTAGCACACAACGCTGTCTAGTAGCATACAACTGAAAAACATACTTATACACCGTTAAATTTTGGTCGTTTTAATCCCGTGGAGGGTTGATTTGGTACATGTAATACTATCGATTTGTAAAGATAAAATAAAATAAAATAAAGTACTTTTTTAAACTCGAATTAATTTGCACATGTACGAAATTAATTTCTTTAAGTAAACGATTCAATGACCTTGCAGGTAGTTGCGTACTAACTACCCACAGTTCATTGGCCTCGCGCAGCTGACGTTTACTTAAATCGATAGTGTTTCATGTGCCTAATCGACCCTTCGCGGGATTAAAACAACCAAAATTTAACGGTGTATATTTCTAAATACATACATATTATAGATAAATTACACCCAGACACAGAACAAATGATCGTGCTCATCACACACATTGAATCACAAACATTTGTTCTGGGTGGGAATCGAAACCACGACTCTCTCACTAGACCAACAGTATATGGGTTTTAATCAGTAAAAATCTGATACTCCCTCTCACTTCACGTAGAGCTATTGAAAAAAAAAGACAAAATTCCATTATATAAGTAAACTAAAATGTACCTAGCCATTTTACTATTTTCGGAATTGACCAAGAAAAACGGAAATGAATAACACTTCTTCCGTCTCAGGTCTACTATACAATAGCTTTCAATTTTCTCCACAATTTGCTTTAAATGAACGTAAATGTCATACACGTGTATCTGGACTGGGATCAGATGTTAGTGACGTCATTGTATACACATTCATATAGGGTACGTGGGTGGCAGAGGAAACACAATTTAGTTGGTACTTATCATCGTTGCGGCTATAATCGTCTACCACTTTAGAAATTGCTACCGAATCCGGTCTAAAATTATCAGATCATTACAAGTCACAATTATTATTTCACTTGTCTTAACTTATTAGGTGATACCTGACCCGGCACACTTGTCCGGTAAACATCCGGACCAAGCCCAGGTCGTCAACGGCGCGCACTGTTCCCGCGCGCCTCAAGGAGTTGTCAGCAAACCGTAGAGACCCAGCCTGCTAGCTGCAGGTAGGCAGGGTCGAAGCCTACTGCGGCCAAGGGTGTGCTTCCGAAAGGAAAGCCCGGCCCTGGTATCTAAGGCCACGAAGGAACGGGGTGAGTTTTGAGTCAGTAAGAGTCTGACACTATCTCCCTCTCCGCCCAAGGGCGGGAGATGTCATTGGATGATTTTACCCACCACCAAAAAAAAAACCTGTCACACTTCGTACCTAAACGGTACGTATAATAGGTTATAGTAGGTTTATTTTTTTTTTCGTGAATTTTTCCATATTTTCCCTGATGTATTACAATTATTTCAAGACCAAAATAAGCCAAATACGAACGAACAGCTATTCACTTTTATATATAAAACTAGCTTCTGCCTTCTGCCAGCGGTTTCGCGCACGTGAAAGTCGGTTACTCCCTTCAAACTTCCAACCCCCGTTTTACCCTCTTATGGATGGAGTCTCGTAAAATCCGTTCTTAGCGGTTGTCTATACCTTATAAGGAACGTACCTGCCAAATTTTAAGTTTATAGGTGTTATAGTTTCTTAGATTTCGTGATTAATCGATGAGTAGTATTTCGCTTTTATATATATAGATTATGGAGAGGATACTTTTTGTTTGTTCGTTAGGCCAGATACACACCTTGCGGTACAGAGCGACCCGATTCTTTTCTTATCGGATCAGATTTGGGATAGTGTGGGACCGACCTTTTTAGACTGGCCCCGGTGCCATTGTATTTCCACGCTAGTGGGTGCTTAACAGTATAGGTCCGTGTCAGAAGATCTCAGTGTTCTAGCCTCCAGTGTTTGATACTTTTTAAGAATCAGCCTGTACCTATCGTAAAGTCAGCGTATTAGATGATCTCCGTCAGTTTTAAATCTACTACGATAATTTTGTAACTGATGAAAGCCTATCATAGAGTATTTTTATCCTGGAAAAATGCACAGTTCCTATAGGATAGGCTACAAGAACGAAGCTTTGAGAGAAAGCTAACTAGGTGACCTTTGTTTACCTATGGAGTACCTATAGTATGTACGAGTAAAGCTTCTAATTGTTTTTTTCTTTTGTGGGAAATTATTAAATTACTTTTTCTGCTCTGAGTGGAGCAAAAGGGAGTATGAGTCTTACATATTAAAACCCACCTATGTTCCTTCAATTTTCCCTCACGTTCCAAAGCCATAGTAACTCTTTTGAACAATCCAGCCTTTTACTTCACAAGTAAATAATACGAGTATACCACAGAGAGTTTTTAACCACGAATTCTATGTGAGGTCCGATGCAGCCAGCAGACAATGCGGGTGGTTGAATGAGATAACTGTGATAAATTACTGTTTTGACGCACCAGCCGTCTATAGCGATCGATTGTTTCGATAAAAATGTTCGCTTCATAAATCACATCCTAGTTTAACCTTCAGATATGTAGCCATTTGATTAATATTCAACCGACACGGGTAAGAGATCGCACTTTCATTTCATCAGCGGACGGCGCGGCGTTGCACTGGCCAAATATTAGACTAAACAAGGAATTCTATTTGAAAAAAAGAAATAGTTTTACCATCGACACCTAAAAAGAGAAAAAAAATCTGTTAATGGTGCTATTTTAACATAGGTGTGTTAAAATAGCAATAATTAGGCGGTGTAGAGATGTGTAGCAGCTATCTGAAATTTCATGATTGTTTGATTGAGCAGTAAAACGGGGTATAGGTAGCTGAGAGGCACGAGGATGTGTAGTGAACTCTTTTGAGGTCTGTGATCGGGATCTTCGCTTGCGTTCCTAGCATACATTCCTCGTTTGAATTCCTCGCACACATTCTTTGCTAGCATTAAATACTTCTGGTATAGCTTCTCCGGTAGCCCATTTCTAACGGCGTACACGCCGCCGCCGCCGCCGGGATTCCGAGGGTATCCTATCTGAGGACAAAACTTTGCCTGTTAGACGCCCCAATGTTTTTATTCTTCGCCAAACTTGACTCGAGTCGACTTTACAGTGTTGTGCCAAAATTGGAGAAACGCCTTCGTATTTCCATTTCTTTAGGTAGGTACATACAAAAGTAATAACTTTGCATCCAACTCTTTGCGGTTCTTTTTTACGATTTGACGTTAACGTCAATTTTAGAAAATGTATTTCAAGATCAAGATGTAAAGTATAGAAGTGAGCTTCAAATTACGGACTGCTTTTGAAATTACTTTTGGTGAAAAATATTTTTTATTAAAAAAAAAAGAAATGTAAAGAACCTTTCGAGTTAAAAAAAAAGTTTACTTTTTAACTTTACCTTTACAAATCGATAGTCTTTCATATACCGGATCGACCCTCCATGAGATTAAAATGATCAAAATTTAATTGTGTTTATTGCGCGGATAGTATGGGGTTTGATTTCAGACATTAACTATAATTATTATATTTTTAAAGACAGTAGTATTAATTTTAAGTTTTAACTTATACTATTATTATTATTACCTAGGTGGTAGCTAAGTGTCAGATTTCAAAAAATCTTTTGCTGAGTGTTCATTAGGTAAGGTTTCTTAAAAAAACATGTTCCTGTGTAGATAGGCCTGGAAAGCAAACCCGCGGGCTAAAACTAGTGTTTAATAAACACCGACGGTGCAAAATATTCACTCATGCTATTTTTTAATAAATCCGCTTGAAAATTATTTTCGCTTCGACAAAGAGCCCACGCTCTACCAAGTGCAATTTTAAACTAAAACTTGATATTTCATATGCCAAATACTTGAATTTGTATTTCACTAGCTTTTTATTAAATTCGGATTCATCTTGAACCGGACAGATTTTAGGACGTGATTGCTTACAAAACACCAAAATCAAGGTTTATAATTAGCTTATCAAGACATTTTTACGTTCATGTCAAATGACCTTACAAAGATACCCGTAATCCTAACAGGCCAGCAAAATTGATAGGTATTTATCAAAATAAACTTCATAACGTTTTCGATCCTGGGACTCAGGCCTTCTCTCCAGAAAAAAGGACGGGCCGTATTCTACCACCAAGTCTGGATTGATGGAAGTCTTCAGTTTTTTTTATTCTAGGACATGCCATGTTTCATCACGATGTTTTTCTTCACTGTAGAGAGAGCATTGACGATTTGCATGGACCGTTTGACTATTTGTAAAAACTATCAAAGATTTATGTATGACATAGCCAAGTTACGATAATTTCAGTCAGTTTAGTGGAGTTGGCCACGCCCCCAATTCCTTTTGTTCTGACCACGTGAACGAACTTGGCTTGGCTTGGGGGGCTGGGTCTCAAGCACACACTCGAAGCGACACCTTTCTATACTTTCAGTAACAACCTAAATAATCTCAGGAAAGTATATGAATTGAAGAATTATAGGCGAGAGATAGTGTCAGACTCTTACGACTAAAACCTACCCCGTTCCTCCTTTGTCTTGGTTCCAAGGCCCTGGTACGCATTTTCATACCTCCCCAGAGCCTCAGATTAGGCTTCGACCCTACTGGGCCCCTACAGTTTGCTGACGACTCCTTGAGGCGTGCGGGAACAGTGCGCGCCGTAAGCGGCTTGGACTCGGTCCGGTCTGTTACCGGACGGACGGACAGCGAGCTACCCATTGCCCGACGTCCGCTATCCCGTGCCTACGGTATGCATGAGAGGTGGGTGTCTTAACCACTGGGCTATCACAAGACTCTTTAAATAACAATTTCATTAATTAATTTTATGTAAGCAGACACGTCATTGAAAAATCATCTAAAATCCTTCCTCAAACCGCCGCTGCATTCCAAAAAGCCTTTGTAACTTTTAAACAGATTATTTGTAATAAAGGAGCGATAAATTAAGCGGCTCATTTGAGCGAATGAATGGCTCGGTAATAGAGTGCGACTGTCGTCGGCTCCCCCACAAAAGAAAAGTAGGCGAAAATCGTTTCTTTGTTCTTAGTAAATCGAGTACTGGAGTCGTTTGTCGGCCCTATATCACCCTGATTCGACGTTTATAGCCAACCTGCAGCATCTAACTGCTTCGGTTGATTTGGGAGTACTCGATTACCTTATAATGTTTCAAATAAGAGCTTAAGTATGTTACGGGTCCATATTTTATCTTATATAGCAGTAGTATCCAGTATATTTTTTGGCTTAATTGTTTTATACTTCTGCATTTCTAAAGTAATAATTATGGATTTTTTTTTATGGTAGGTAAAATCATCCAATGACAAATCCCGCCCTTGGGTGGAGCAAGAAGTAGTGTCAGACTCTTATTGACTAAAAACCTACCCCGTTCTTTCGTTGCCTATAGTGCCGGGGCTGAGCCTTCCTCTCAGAAAACGGCCCTTGACCCCAGCAGGCTTCGACCCTGCCTGCCTGCAGTTAGCAGGCTGGGCCTCTTCAGTGTGCTAACAGCTCCTTGAGGCGCGCGGGAACAGAACGCGCCGTCGACGACGTGGGCTCGGTCCGGTCGGTTACCAGACAATCGGACAGCGTGCTACCCATTGCACACCGTCCGCAAGCCCGCGCCTACGGTGGCCGGAAATCGGGATCGGAATCAAGTAATAAGTATGGATGATAATTAAACAGACTTCTTGTTTAATACAATTATTCGCCTCTAAAAATCTACATTGCCTTCTAAATTAATTAGTCAGCCACCTTTAACGAATGTCATAATAATACCGTCTTCTATGTAAGCCATTTTCTGATTGGTTATAAAAAAAATAACCTAACCAGTTCGTGATTGAATCGCTTCAAGCTCGCTTTGCTCGTTCTTGGACTAAAATATTTAGATAGCGTTGTGAAAAAGACGAATGAAATAATAATGATAAATGATATTTATTTTGTAAATAGGTTTTAAAATACACGATTCTTTCGTCAATTTAAACTACATAAGGCCGGTTGGTTGGTTGAATACTCTGAAAAGAAACATCGAAACAAACTCAGGGGTCAAAATCTCTTTCAAAGTCCATACAGCAAACATGTAATCAAATAATAATTATGATAATCATGCAAATTATGCACCTATTTTTTTTCCTAGTCATTGCAGTCAACGGTATATGAAGCGCCCCATATACCGTGGACAGCAATGCCACTCCGCCTGAGACAGGAATAGATAGAGGAACATCATAAGAGCAAAAGTGATGAAGCAGGATGGTCACGACTCTCAGCATTGATGAATATGACGCAAGGAGGAGGACTATCCCATTGGTGGGTAAAGGCCTGTTCCAAGTCCTTTCAGATATTCTACTCCCGCACCTTCGTGAACCAGTCCTCGTGGTACGTCATAAATAATAATTTTCTAGGGCTTGAAAGGCTATGTTTTTTTGGATCGACCGGCTCTTTTTTTGTTCTGGATCTCGGAAAATATAAAGTTGATCAATGAAAGTGGTCTTGAAGTGTCTTGTCTATAAAAAGTTGTAATCTAAGTGAAAATGGCTTTTTATTTAATCTGTCTGTACTACTAAAAATCAATTGCCACATGTATGATGGAGCATCACTTGAGAACTATTTATCCGAATTTGTTGATTTTTGTTTTGTTTGTTATTGTTGGGACAAGGTTTATATTATAGAATTTTTTGTTTTGATTTTATTTTTTACTGTTGAAGTCGGAAATTCCATCGGTGTGTAACCGAGTGAGGTCTCTAGTTTGAAATAAAAACTCGCAAAATACTTATATCACAAAATAATACATGCGTGATATTCTTATGTTGAGTCTACATCAGAAATTCAAAATCCTGCATCGCGGTATGCTAAGAACATTATATAATAGTCCAAAATTACCTATTAGGCAGTTGCAAGTCAAGCACTAGTTTAAATGTCAAATAAAAAAAAAGTTGCCCGTATCAGACACAAACCTCTCTTTTCAACGGAATTTTGCAGGACTACAAACTCAACAGATATTTTTTTACGATTTCTTTGCGATTTTTTATCATAACTTGGATGAAAACAAAAAAAAAATCTTGGCAAGCACTCGCACACTCTCTACAAACAAACTTAAGTAAATAGTTAAATTCTGTAATCCAGTATCGAAGATTATTCCGAACGAAAAAGTATTTCTTTTGTAAGTAACTACATAATTATTTACTGCTTTCAGATTTATTCCTATACTATCTTTACCCTCTACCCTACGCTACCTTACTCTTCCCTAATCTTCCCTACTCTTCCCTTCTCTTCCCTACTCTTCCCTACTCTACCCTACTCTACTCTACTCTACCCTACTCTACCCTATACCAATAAATGAGCAGGTTTTTTATTTTTTTTATTTAATGGGATAAAAATTTACTTTTGTCCTTCTCCTAGTTCTAAGCTATCTTCCCACCAATTTTCAGACAAAGCGGTTTAGCCGTTTTTGAGTTATAAATAGTGTAACTAACACGACTTTTTTTATTTACATAGATTTGTGCTATAAAATCTTGCTTTGTGTCAAATTTCAGGGTTCTAGGTCAACAAAAAGCATTACCTATGTTTTTTTTTTTTTTTTTTATGGTAGGTAAAATCATCCAATGACAAATCCCGCCCTTGGGTGGAGCGGGAAGTAGTGTCAGACTCTTACTGACTAAAAACCTACCCCGTTCCTTCGTTGCCTATCATGCCGGGGCTGAGCCTTCCTCTCAGAAAACGGCCCTTAACCCCAGCAGGCTTCGACCCTGCCTGCCTGCAGCTAGCAGGCTGGGCCTCTACGGTTTGCTGACAGCTCCTTGAGGCGCGCGGGAACAGAACGCGCCGTCGACGACTTGGGCTCGGTCCGGTATGTTACCGGACGATCGGACAGCGTGCTACCCACTGCACGCCGTCCGCAAGCCCGCGCCTACGGTGGCCGGAAATCGGGATCGGAATCCCGGCGGCGGCTGGGGCGAGCGCCCCGTTGCCTCTGCCTGATGCGGTCGGCCTCCTCCTTTGCTAGCATTACTGCTTCGCAGAAGGAGGCGACCGCCTGCCATCCCTCCTCACTCCGGACCATGGCCAGAACCAAGGCCCGGCGAGAGAGATCGCTGCCGCCGATTGCCCCCACGAGGACACGGCGATGCTCCGCCCAGGCGGGGCACACCTCTACAGTATGCTCCACCGTGTCCTCCGGGTGTTCCGCACAGTGGCGACACCCGGGCGAATCCTCCGCACGAATCCGGAACAGGAACTTGGCAAACTTTCCGTGTTCCGTTAGGACCTGCGTCGTGCGGAAGTTAAGAGTGCCGTGAGGTCTTTCCAGCCACGCCTCAAGGATGGGCCTTATCGCCTCGATTGTGGCGCGCCCCGAACGAGGTTGCGATAGTCGCTGACGCCATTTCGCCATGAGATCCCGCCGGAGCTCTGTCCGCCATGCCTCGACTTGTCGTGGCAGCGGAATTTCGCCCCGGCGTTGCATCTCCATGCGCTTGTCGTGCATGTGTGCAAGGACTGTTGCCTCCAGATCCCATGGCGGTTGGCCAGCAAGGAGGGTCGCCGCCTCGCGGGAAATCGTTCGGTACCCTCGCACCATGCGTATTGCCATGACCCTCTGGCACGCATTCAGCTGGGCCTTCGGCTGCTGTTGCAGCGACGGCGCCCACACCGGAGCCCCGTAGAGGGCCATGGACCGAACGATTCCCGCGTACAGCTTCCGGCAGGAGGCGTCTGGTCCCCTGAGGTTGGGCAGGAGCCGCCCGAGAGCAGCCCCAGTCCGATTCAGTTTGGGAGCCAGACGTCGGAAGTGCTCCTTGAAGTTCCACCAGCTGTCGAGGACGAGTCCCAGGTACTTCATCGTCGACCCGACGCTGATGTGAACTCCTCCTACCGTTAGCTGGGAACCCGGTGGTGGCGCACCCCGAGGGCCGTGAAAGCACATGGCCTCGGATTTGTGCAATGCCACCTCGAGTCCCAACTGCTGGATCCTATCAACGACTATCGCAACCCCGCGTGTCGCTAGTTCGACCGCCGTCCGGTACGACTCTCCCCGCGCTAGGACCAACGTGTCGTCCGCGTAGCAGACCACGCTGACCCCGTCGGGGAAGTCGCCGCGCAGCACGTAGTCGTACCCGATGTTCCACAAGGGTGGTCCCAGTACCGATCCCTGCGGAACACCGCACGACATCTCTCGACGTTTCCACTCTCCCTGGTGACCGGGGTAAATGATATACCTCTCCGACAGGTAGGCCTCGATTATACGACAAAGGTAGTCGGGCACCCGGTGGTACCGGAGTGCCGTTCCAATGCTACTCCAGGGCAGGGAATTAAAGGCGTTGGCAATGTCCAAGGACACTGCCACGACACACCTGCTCTGGGATACCGCATCCCCCGTCGTGAGGGCTCGCACGCGCATGATGGCGTCCACCGTGGAGCGCATCCTGCGAAAGCCGAACTGTCCGTCCGAAAGGTCCGGCCCCACCCGTGCAAGGCGCGCGACGAGGCGGTTTGCAATGACTCTTTCAAAGAGCTTGCCCACCTCGTCGAGCAACACAATAGGCCGGTACGCGGACGGAGAGTCCGCAGGGCGCCCAGGCTTCGCTATGAGGACCAGTTTTCCCGTCTTCCAGCGAAGTGGGAACTGGCCCCTCTCCAAACATGCGCTGAAGAGCCCTCTCAATCGAGGCCCGAGAGCCTCCATGGCCAGGACCCAGGCCCTCCCAGGCAAGCCATCGGGTCCTGGGGCGGTATTCTTGGCGCTCAGCCTTCGTACCGCCACTCTCATCTCTACCTCGGTCACCTCTGGAACATCGTCGTCGTTGTGGTCCGCGTCAGGTACTGCTGATGTTGGCGGAGCCATGGGCGGGGGGGAGTGTACCCCCCGCGTAGGGAACAGAGTGCTGACCACACCCTCCACGAGCTCTGGCCGGAGACTCTGAGTCAGTGGGGGAGCCCAGGGACGGAGTTTCTCCCGAACCATCTTGTATGGGCGTCCCCACGGGTCTGCATTCAGAGACCCCAGCCAGACGTTGCGGGCCTCCAGTTTGGCCCGCTTCATCTCCGCTCGGAGGGTGCGCTTCGCCGCCCTGTAACCCTCGTACAGCTCCGCCTCTATAGCCTCCGCATCCGGCGAGCGGTTGCGGCGCTTGCAGTACCTGGCGTACCGGCGTCGCGCGTGATTGCACGCATTGCGCAATGCCGCAATCTCCGGCGACCACCAGTACACTTGGCGCTTGGCACGTCCTGGACGGACTCGGGGCATTGACGCGTCGCAAATTTGCGACATGCCCTCCCGGAACCACTCTGCCTCGACGTCAATGTCGACAGGCCTGTCCGGTGCTTGCACCCAGGCCTGTACCGTCGTGGCTTCCAGGAGAAGCTCCCGGTCCATCTGCCTCAGCGCCCACCGCGGACCACAAGGGCTCTGCCGGACCGGCGCGGTCGAGGTTTGGGCGGAGACGTCAAACCGGATGTACCGGTGATCTGAGAACGTCTCCACCCCCTCCATAACGCGCCAGTCGACGACACGTGGCGCCAGATCGGGGCTGGCGAACGAGAGGTCTACCACAGATTCGCCCCGCATCCGCACACACGTGGAGACAGAGCCCCGGTTTAGGAGGACCAGGCCGGACTCCTCAGCCCAGGCCTCTACCGACCGACCCCACTCGTTCGTGTACCGGGAACCCCAAGCCTCGTTCCAGGCATTGAAGTCCCCGCAAACGACCACAGGGAGGTCCCTAAACCCAACGACGACGTTTTTCAGTTCCATAAGGGAGATGTGGAGATCGCCGAGAGATCTATTCGGGGACAGGTAGACGCCTACCACTGCAATGTCCCCGAACCGTGCTGCCACGCAACCCCGGCCCCTCGTGACGCGCTCGAGGGGCGGGGTACCGGCGGCGGTCGACGAGATTAAGGTCACCGAGCCGTCCAGGTCCTGAACCCAGTCTCCACTGGGCAGGACATAATACGGCTCGGAGACTACGGCGATGTTTATCGACCACTGCGCCATGCTCTGGAGCAACAGATCCTGAGCAGGAACGCAGTGGTTGATGTTCGCCTGGAGGAGACGTAATGGTGCCGTTATTGACAGTCCATTACAGTCTCCTCCGGAGCCCTACGTGAGGGCACTGCCGCGGCGGTTGAGGCGGCGATAGCGGCGGCAGCCACAAAGGTGGCTGCGGCGGTGAGGACGCCACCGGGGATGGGCCGGACCCTGGCCTTGACTTTGGCAGGGTGGTCACAGGACCTGCTCCCAGCCTGGTGGTCGGCCGTCTTGCCTGCTGCCGCACATGCGTAACAGTGCGGCTTTTCGTGGCATTCGACGGCCCTGTGACCAGACTGACCGCACTGGAAACAGCGGTCACTGCGGTCCACCTCCGCGGTGCAACAGGCCCCGGCGTGGTGTCCCACGCGGCAGCGGTAGCACCGCAGGGGTCTGGGCTCCAGCAGTTTTACCTGTGCGGAAACCCAGCCCACCAAAAGCCTTCGGCCCTCCCCCGTAATTGCTTTGGCCGCCGACACGGGGCAGCTAACTGTAACGGCTTGCATGCCCGTGCCATCAGTGCGGATGGTGCCCACCCGGACCTGGTCGGCCGTGCACCCTCCCGCCCTGACGACGGCGGCCACCACTTCATCCACCCCGACGGAGTCGTCCAAGCCCATAATGCGCATGTCTATGCACTTCGTGGGCCTGGACACTCGGGCCTCCTCCACGTCCAGGGACTCCCTGAGCCTCTTGGCCAGGGCGTCTGCCGCTGGGCCACTGGACGCGCAAGGAACCTCCAGCTTTTGGGCACCGGTCACGGTGCGCCTCATGCGGAAGCCCTCGGTGGCTCCGAGCTCCTCGAGGTGAGCATTACCTATGTACCCATTTTTCTGTTTCCTTCTTCTTTTTTTATCTTAATATGTGTGTATATGAAATATTAAATAAAATAAATACCTTATGAATTTTGGTTCCTTTAAGAGTATCGAAATATAAGTTTTTTGCGCCCGCAGTTCTAATTATATGGTTTTAATCCCTCGAAGGCCGATTAATCAACTCTGAATGACTGAATCAATCAACTCAACTCAACTCAATGAATGAATTAACTCAATGAATCAACTCGATGCCTCCACGCATTTTCGAGATAAAGAGTCTTGACTGACAAACGGACGGACAACATCCTATAAGGATTCAGTTTTTTTCCTTTTGAGGTACGGAACTCTAAAAATAAAGAAAAGAGATGACAGACGATTTAAAAAAAAATCTAAGCACTGTTAAAACTACGATTATAAATAACTATGACATTTGTTTCCGTAGAAATACTCCAAAATATCTTCTGTCTAAGGAAGGTGGAAGGACCAAGAGCCATCTAAAACCATATGACGACAATCTCGAGTGCATTTACTTAGGTTTGAGCTCAGGGATTTCTCATGACAGGCCGGTCCGTGTCCCTCTCTTGCCTTTGAAATGCTGCAGAGAGACAACACTAATACCATTTTCATAGAATGTCGCTGTTCGAGCTATAACAGTGAAGAAGTACTCAGACAATTGTGACGCGCTAATACAACAAAGAAATGACGACAGTATTTGCTGTGAAATTACTCTACAGATAAAACAATTTTGACTAACCTGTTGGTCTAATCGTCAGTGGCCCTAGCTGCTATGCCGAGGTCGTAAGCTCAATTCCTTCCCAAGACAAATGTTTATGTGATGAACACGATCATTTGTTCTGTGTTTGCGTGTAATAATTTATAATTGATATGTATATATTCCGCACCGTACCCGCATAACTAGGAGACAAGAGTCGCAGCAGTGGGAATATTATAAGGCTGATTATGATATGTGATACAGCATTTATATCAGTTGTTTAGTACTCATAACACAAGCTCTGCTTAGTATAGGACTAGATAGCGTGTGTGTGAAAGCTGTGGAATAATATAATTTTATTTATTATTTAATTTAGTTTTAATAAACGTCGTCGCATGAGGCAACGACGAGACGTACACCTGTTTGCAGAAGTCTTTACTCTAAGCCCAAAACGTTCAGATTAAAATGGTCTCCCGAAAAGCGACTCCTAAAGAGATAATTACGTATATTTGAAGCATTTCTCCAAAACGTATGCCGAGACTTTGGTACGGTTCGTCTCTCTCCTATAATCAGATTTGCAGTATTTAATGTTCCTAACGACTATGTATTAAAACATCGCTTGAAGAAAATTAACTTAATTTGGAAGACTTCATTCCTTTGTCTGAGAGTTTATCGGTGGAGGTACTTGTATGTTTATTTTGAAGACTGTATTGTTGTTTCCTAGCAATCTTTTTTTTTAAAATGAAAGTAACTTTTATGAAGGACAAGAAATTACAATAAATCATCAATAAACGGTTACGAGAGCTTAATTTTCTTTTCGGTCGAATTTTTGTTGTAATTACTCGGGCGCCGTCAGTCGGGATTGGTCATCTCTTAGCTGCCAGTAGCTTAATTCAATTTCTATTTTTTAATTAGTTAATTGTATTTTTTTCATTACTTGCTATCTATTTTTATTTTTCTTTGCTTTTTATTTTTTTTTCACTGTGCTCACATAGAAACTACAAGTAATATTAACCAAGATTTATTTAACTTATAATATGATTTAAAAAGAGTGCCCATGAATGTTCTTGCACGTTTATCTCCATACAGACGCTTTGTACCGTGTAATTTAACTTCACTTTTTTGGACTGACCAACATTTTGACAATTCAAAAATACCTGTAATTGGTCTATTTGAAATAAACGCTTCTGATTTCTGGTTTCTGGTTTTTGTTATTCTACAATATTTAATACTAACAAATAAAAAACGGTAATTTTAAAAACTAAAAAACCCGACTGCTTTTCTGAGTATTCAATAAAAAGCCCTAAAACAAGGAAGTTGTTGTACCCAATTGCACTTAACTATATAATATTTTAAATACAAGATAAATTGTAGCAGTCGGGACCCATTTTAGAAATGGAGGCTTAGTGAATTGAGAGCACATACTTATATATTACATTGCAGATTACTCCAATCTACTGACTAGACGGCTGACTTTCTGAGGTTTTCGAATAAGAAAACCTACTCTTATCCCACCGGTTTTAGGCACGCAATTGACTGTTTTTCGCACTAGTGCTGAAAAATGTGCGTGCTCGCCCCCTCTACAATTTTAGTATATTTATCGTAGCAGTCTGGGCGAGCGTTGACCCCCATGAGTCACACGTCGACCCCAACGTGTCGCACGTCGCCCACCATGAGTCGCACGTCTACCTGCGTTTATTTATATCTTCGTTTATAAGTGTATTAAAAAACGTCGTTTGATCCACGTGGCAATTTGTCACTATTGCAGCCTTCAGCTCCATAACACCCTCACCGAGGCTCGTGTGAATGCCACCTCGGTCACATTGACAAAGTTTCTCCATTTGTATCAAAATGTACTATTTCGATGTAAGTGATAAGAAAATTATTTAAGCACATAATTACATGTCTCCTTAGCTTTGATTTAGCAATTACCACTAGTCTATTATAATCACCCGATCTATTAAGCCACTAACCTTGGTTATTGACTACGTAGGATTCTTTAACGAGGGAAAAACATATTTTTTCCAACAAACGGCGGTGCCGATAAATTGATGGCCTGAATGGGTGGATATCGAAAGTATCTCACCTGCCTATGAAATACCGCAAATTAGAATCTAACGTTGGGGCATTTATTAGATATTTTATTTGTATTTAAAAATACATAAAATTATTTTTAATATAATTATGTGAAACCGATTGATGTGAGATCCACAGGACCGTTCATTGTGGCGCCCCTGGGGGGAGGTCTATGTCCAACAGTGGACGTCTTTCGGCTGATATGATGATGATGATATGCGAAACCTTAATATAGTTAGTTCAGAATCAGTAACTAAATCGATTCCAATAAATTTTATACCGTGTTATATTTTTTCCCAAAAATATTTAAAAATGTTCATAAATTTAACACGACTGACACTAAGTACAAAACAGGTCTTGGCAGGTCATAGTGGGCAAACCCATCAGTCACCCGGATGGCTCGGTGACTATTTATATTTTTCTTTATGTAACTACAAATTTTCAGTTTTCAGATTTTTTCCTGTACCTGTGCCATTAGACCTTGCTTCATGCCAAATTTCAGGATTCTAGGTCAACGGGAACTATTTTATGAATTGTGATTTCCTTGAGGTTGTCGAAATATACGTTTTTTGCGACATAAACGACCGTATCTTTTTTTTTTAAACTTAGAAATATTATTTTTTCACAGCTCCAAAAGATTGCATATGGTATAAATTTCAACTTGATATCTCCACGGGTTCCTGAGAAAAGGGGTCTTAGACAGACAGACAGGCTGACAATAAAGTGATCTTATGAGGAGTCCGTTTTTTTCGTTTTTAGGCACGAAATCCTAAAAATGACGTGTGAGGGTATGATGATAAAAAATAGCTTGCGAACAAATCGTAGACAGACCTACAAAATAATATGCAAAAATTCCTAAGAATCGGTCAAACCATTTCGAAAGATGTCGATAAAAAAACTTTTTTTTTTTACTCGGACGTTGTACAGAGCAGACGTATCGCGAAAATATTCACTAATTTGTATTACTAAAGGTAGTCTAAACTGCACTTAAATTATATTAACAACAAGTTCCAAAATAAACTACATCGTATATAAGTGTTAACAACGTTATTCTTTTGAGAACACTATCACCGGCGACGGTTACCGGCGCGCGAGCAGCTCTTCACCCCCGCAAGAAAAAGAAGGGCTCCTTATTTTTTAACTCTTTCGCACTTAAAGCAACTGCAAGACGTCTCGTCATAGCGCACTGAGTGAGTAATTATTACAAAGATATCATGAGTGTAGTACGATCACCTACTGGAAGTGGCCTCGGATTTGACCGCAGTGGCTCGCAACCGAATTTGTTATCAAGCGTTTCTCAATCCGAATTTTCGGATAATTCAAAGGTAACCCATCGCAGTTATAAACGGAAAGAGATGGATGACAACGAACACATTCGAACTGAACTAAGTGAAATGCGTAAGCAAATGTCTGAAATGATGTCAATGTTAAAAACTCTTACCACTACTCAAAGCGAATTTACCAAAAAAATCACTGAAGATATAACAACAATTAAGGAACGAATTGATGATATTAAATCCACTGCGGAAAATCTAGCCTCGGAACAAAACAATATTAAGTCGGACATAGTATCGCTACGGAATGACAATCGCAAAACTGAGAAAAAAGTTGAAGAGATTGACCATGCTGTTCAATTACTAAACGAAAATAGACCATCTCCTAGATCATCTTCTGTCCCAATTGAAACACAAGAGACCATCATAGCAGAAATAAACGAACGTGAATTCCGAAGCAAAAATATTATTATTAGTGGTATACCTGAACCATCTTCATCAAACAAGGAACAACGTATAATTACAGATAAAAATGAAGTTTTAAACTTTCTTAAATCGATTGATAACAACTATTCTGAACCAAAACGGATTATGCGATTAGGAAAGTATGCTGTAAATAAAACACGACCAATAAAAGTATATCTGGAATCTCAGGACATTGCTAAATCTATATTGCGTAAACAAATTAACTCTAAACAGGGCAACATTAAAATATATTCTGATCAGACACCAAAACAGCGAAAATACCTTCAAAATCTGAAAGATGAACTTAATCGCCGACAGCCTATTGAAGATAAAACTCTCACCATAAAATATGTTAATGGCATACCAAAAATCATAGAGTTGCCATCAAAAAACGATTAGTCACCGACCCCACTACAAACAAAAATACTCACTCGAATAATGACAAAATTACCTATCAAGTTTGCGACAGTTATAACAGCATTGTAACCTCAAAAAAATCTTTTAAATTTCTATACGCAAACATGCGAAGCATTGTAAAACCCGGTAAATTTGACGAATTAAAATGTGTGATAAAAGCTTTTCCATCTCGCTTACATGCGGTAGTTCTAACAGAAACATGGATAAAATCTAACGAAGAAGGAAAGAGGTTTCAGATTCCAGGATACACACATTATTATAACTTTAGAACTGATACGAGAGGTGGTGGCGTCTCAATATTTGTGAACAAAAATTTGAACCATACACTGACTGAGGAAATCTGTCAAAACAGTAACCACTATCTTTGGATTCATATTGAAAACTACACTCTGGATATCGGTGTTGTATATAGAAAACCAGACCATTCAAATATCAAAACTTTCCTAGATACCTATTCTCAACAGCTGCATAAAAACAAACGGGGCGTGGTTTTTGGTGACTTTAACTTCAACCTATTGAATACAGAACGAGCAACAAAAATGTATAATGAAGTAATCCGAGAAAGCGGCTATGAAATTTTAAACAAAATTGACGAAAAATACTGCACAAGGGAATCAACAACGTCAAAAAGTATAATTGACCATATTTGTTCAAATCTCAAAATGAATAATTTCCACCTAGCTATTGTCGATACGCCCGTCTCAGACCACAAACAAATCTACCTAGAACTGAAACGCTACATACCAGAACCCCCAAAGAAGAAGAGCTACCATGATATTGACTATGAAGTACTGTATAAGAATGTTTTAGAATCACGGACTGAAAACCTGGGCTATATATACGAAACCTTAGAAAAAAAGCTATTACACAGTATAGAAATAAGCAAAATCACCAAAATGAAAACATTAAACCCACCACGACAGGACTGGATAAATAGAACAATAATAAGTGAAATAAACAATAGAAATACTTTATGGAATCAGCACAAGAAAAACCCAAATGATAAGAACAAGGAAGACATTTTTAAAAAGAAAAGAAATGAAGTATCAGTATACATACAAAGAACGAAATCAAATTACTACATGGAAGCCTTTGAAAATTGCAAGAAAAAGCCTTTGAAAATGTGGGGACTGATAAACAGCCTGTCCTGTAATAAATTCACTGAAAAATCCGCCCCCCGGAAACTTCAATCACAAAATGGTACGGTTACTAACTTAGAAGAAATCTGTGAATGTTTCAATAATTTCTTTGCAAATGTTGGTTCGATACTGGCAAATCAAATTCCTGCTAAATATCATCCGTCAGGTATTGCCTTGACGAATTTATCTGGATCCAGCTCACTCTCACTTGATAATCTAGAACCAGCCACAACAGATGAAATCTTGAAAATAATTAATAATTTGAACAACAACACTAGCTCAGGCCTAGACGGCATTACCCCAAATTCATTAAAATGCGTTGCAAACTTAATTCTTGACGAACTCACAAATTGCATAAACAATTGTATTAAATCAGGAATATTTCCAAACAGTCTTAAGGTTGCCAAAGTTACGCCAATTTATAAATCTGGAGTAAAATCAGAACCGGGTAACTATCGTCCCATTTCAGTTCTCCCCGTGATGTCAAAAATTTTCGAGAGGGTCTTATATAATCGCCTCGAAAAACATCTCATTTCTCTGAACTTCATATATGAGCAACAGTACGGTTTTAGACCAAAATCTAATACACTCTCAGCCACAATGGACCTTGTGACAACCATAAAACTGAATATTGATAAAAAGCAAATCGCTCTGGGTGTCTTTATCGATCTAAAGAAGGCATTTGACACAGTCAGTCACGAATTGTTGTTAAAATAAATAATTTGAAATCGGGATAGTAGGACCTGCCCTCGAAATTTTTAAATCTTACCTGTCAAACCGATACCAAGTGGTTAAGATTGGTGATATTCAAAGTGAACCCAAAATTATTACGTACGGTGTGCCCCAAGGCTCAATTTTGGCTCCTCTGTTATTTCTCCTATACATTAATAGTGTTCACAAAATTGGTCTAAAAGGGGACTTAACTTTATACGCAGACGATACATGTCTTTTCTACTTCGGCCATTCAATCGATGCTATTGTTAAGCAAGCGCAGAATGACTTGGACTTACTCAACCTGTGGTTTCAACAAAATCTTCTCACCATTAATACAACTAAAACAAATTATATGATATTTGCAGCAAAAAATAAAAAAATTGGCAATTATACAGCATTAAAAATCAATAATGAAATCATAAAAAAAGTAGAAAAAGAAAAATATTTAGGGCTTATTTTAGACAGTAAATTGACGTGGCTTCCACATATTCAAAAAGTAAAATCAAAACTACAAGCACTTACGGGAATCCTACGAGGTATCGTTCGCTGCTTGCCACGACAAGTTCGTTATCTAATCTACTTTTCACTTGTCAAACCACACATTGACTACTTAGTTGAAGTATGGGGTACCGCCGCTAAAACACATATTAACCTACTACAAACGGCTCAAAATAAATTACTAAAAACCTTATTTAAATATGATTTTCTAACTCCAACCGAAACTCTTTACAAGGAAATTAAAGTAATGAACATTAAACAAACATACATTTACAACTCATGCATACTAATTCATAAAATTCTTAATAAGAAAATACACACAAACATAACCTTCACAAAAAATATAAAAAAACACAAAATGATACTTCGACGTGAACAAAACTTTCTAAAGCTACATCCAACTCGAACAAACTACGGAAAAAAAACAATTTTATATGAAGGATCCAAATTATTTAATAAATTACCAAAAGACCTCAAAGAATCTAAATCTAAAAACCGTTTTAAAAAGTTACTCAAACAATTTGTATTGAAACACTCACTGTCCCTAACACAGTAATGAGCCACATCCAGCTACGCTTATATCCGTTTATCTTTGTTTAAACTTTGACTTGTGAACCGGTATATCGAACAAACTTTTTGCATTTCTATTTTTTTTTTATGCTACCCTCAAAACATGTTACAATCGATGTCTAGTTTTGTAATACGTCCAACTAAATCGATTTTTTTAGTTTTTAATTCTCATGTAAGTGAATTTATGTAATTCTTTATGGGAATAAACAATCTCAAACCAGAAAAACACTGTTACACAAGATTTTTAAATATTAAATACACACATTTTTAATTTCAAGGTAAATAAAAGCTTTTAAAAACATAATATAGGTATACTTAATATTATATATATACATTTATCTACAAGAATAATAATAATTGAAACATAAACTAACTCACACTTAAAAACAATCTCCAAGAAATCGAGACTCTAACCCCACCTCACTAAAGTAAAACAATAACAAACTTACTATGATTTATCGACCTGCAACAGTAAGTATTTCAACAACACTATTGAATCGGACACATTCAACTAATATTATTTATTGCACAACTTGCTCAAGTGGCAACTACCAATATAGGTAGTAGTTATAGAACACACACGTATATGTTTGCACTCAGTATTGTAAAGCATTGTTTGTTGTTGACGCTATTTCAGTTATTTTAGTTAGTATGTTTAGATTTACTCTGTTGGTAGCTAGCTTATGCCAGCGGCTTTTCTCGCGAGACAGTAGGTTTCTCCATAAAGTACTTTGGATACCAGTTTTATCACCTTAGTGGGTGAATTTTGGAAACTTACTTACTTACTTAAGGCTCGCTTACGTCATAAAAGGAAACCTTGTGCAATCCACACTCTTAGTCAGGATCGGCTGTGCGTTGATATGTCAATCAGTCAGTTTCTATATACATAATAGCGACCCACCCCAGCTGCACACGGGTGCAATGGTGATATTAAATATAATAATATTATGCATGTATTATACATATAAATCTTCCCTTTGAATTGCTCTATCTATTAAAATAAAACACATTAAAATCCGTTGCGTACTTTTAAAGATCTAAGTATACATAGAGACAGACAGCGGGAAGCGACTTTGTTTTATATTATATAAATAACTAGCTTCTCTCAGCGCCTTCGTCCGCGTGAAAGTCGGTTTACCCCCCTTAGGGGTGAAGTTTCGTAAATTCCGTTCTTAGCGGACTTCTACACCCTATAAATACAAAAGTCCAGAATAAATTGAGAAATTATGTTCACAATGAATTTGTATGACACGTCTCTCACACATCCATCACTGCAATGTAAAAAAGAGCTGCAATAGTCCACGTCAAGCCTTTATACCGCCATCGCTTTGTAAATATTGAAATACGCGATTCAATTCGTAAACAGCCTTTTTATTTCAATATAAACACACGCGCTTGAGCACAGGTGTAAGGTACCCAGCCTTTCGGTATTTTATAGGATGCATTTTGGAGAGTGTGCACGGGAATTGCATGACTTGATTCCGCCATCTCAATTCCACCATCGCACAACCCGACGTACGGCGAGTAGCCACCCTTACGTTGTTGAAACATCTACGGTCCGAACTAGGCGTTTCGCCTCGTCGTTCATACCGCGTACATCGAAACTGGAACAATTTGCCTGCTGCGGTCTTCCCATCCGATTATAATTTGGGCGTCTTCAAGGCTCGAGTGAATAGGCTCTTAATAAACTAGTGCGACTCATCATCAACGATTGCATCACTGCTTACCATCCGGTGGGATTGCAATAAAGCACTAGTTTATAACCAATAAAAAAAAAACGGTAATTTAAAAAACTAAAAAACCCGACTGCTTTTCTGAGCATTCATGAAAAAGCCCTAAAACAAGAAAAATCTGGCAGTCGGGACCCATTCTAGAATTGAGAGCACATACCTATATTACATTGCAGATTACTCCAATCTATTGACTAGACGGTTGACTTTCTAGAATGGGTCCCGACTGCCAGATTTTTCTTGTTTTAGGGCTTTTTCATGAATGCTCAGAAAAGCAGTCGGGTTTTTTAGTTTTTTAAATTACCGTTTTTTATTTTTTATTTTTTGAGTTTTATTTTATTATGATATCACTTTCAAAGTAATTACGAATCTAAAGACACCTCTCAAACTAAAATCCATCGAGCCGTTCAGGTCGCAGAGCGTGCCAAACATTTGAATTTGGCGCTAAAAATCCGCCGTTTTGTTTTTTATTTATTTTGATATACCCAGTGTCACTCTCACAGTAAATACGAATCTAACGACACCTCTCAAGCTAAAATCCATCGAGCCGTTCAGGCTGCAGAGCGTGCCAAACAATTATACATACATACATACATACATACATACATACATACATACATACTCTCGAAAAACATAACCCTCCTTCTGGCGCAGTCGGGTAAAAAAGTATAAAACTTTTTTATTTCGAATCGAGCGCAAGTAGCCTCTGAGGCCGCACCACGAGCTCTTAATGCGATCCATTTGAAGATCTAAACTGAACGGTTAAAGGGATGGAGCTATACACCGTAAAATTTTGGTCGTTTTAATCCCGCGGGGGGTCGATTCGGTACATGAAACACTATCGATTTATAAAGATAAAATTAAAAATTAAGTACTTTTTCTAAAACTCTAATTAATATACGCATGTACGAAACTACGAGTCAATGACCTTGTAGGGAGTTGTCGGTCGTTGCGTACTAACTACCTACAGTTCATTGGCCTCGCTCAGCAGACGTTTACTTAAAGAAATTAATTTCTTACAGGCGTAAATTAATTCTAGTTCAAAAAGAAAAGTGCTTTATTTTCCATTTTTATCTTTACAAATCGATAGGGTTTCAGCCAAATTCAGCCAAATTTCGGGGTTCTAGGTCAACGGGAAGTACCCTATGAATTTTGATTCCTTTGAGAGTGTCGAAACAAACGTTTTTTTGCGACATAAACAGTGGTTTTTTTTTTAATTTTACGTTTTATTTATTTTTTAAATCTAAATTAGGGAGCTTGGTCACTATAATGACTATGACGCTCCATCAAAGTCAAACTTTGAATTTTAACTTATTTAAAATGATTATAATATATTTAATATAAAATTATTGTTAATTTACAAGTTTGATTCTTTCACTGCTTCAAGGGACTGCAGACCCGAGTACATGGTTTTAATTTTAACTTCGTATCTCCACGCGTTCTTCAGATAAAGGTTCTTGACAGACGGACAACAAAGTGATGCTATAAGGGTTCCATATTTTTTCTTTTGAGTTACGAAACCCTAAAAATGTGATGCACCGATTCCAAATAACATCGGACAAGGGCAGAAGGATGATAAAGACCTATGTAGAGTGATTGTCATACTATAACTAAGTAAGATACACCTATATTTATTTAACAACTACCACACAACATCGTCTAGTCCCAAGCTAAGCAGAGCTTGTGTTATGGGTACTAGACAACTGATAAAAATACTTATATTTTTCTAAATACATACATATTATAGATAAATTACACCCAAACACAGAACAAATGATCATGCTCATCACGCAAATATTTGTATAGCAGTCAGGGCCACTAACTCCTAGACCAACAGGCCAGTCGATTTTTAGTGCCCCTTCGTTGCCCTTTGCGTTCCAAAGCCATTGTGAATCTCAAGCAATCCTGCAGTTTATCAATACGAATCAATACGAGCCCTCTTAGTCGAGACCGGAGACTCTCTATGGCCGGGACCCAGCCTTTCCCAGGCAAGCCATTGGGTCCTGGGGGGGTATTCTTTGCATTCAGCCTTCGTACCGCCACTCTCATCACTCTCTACCTCAGGAACTTCTAGAACAGGAACATGACTGGGTTTTAGTCTTCCCGCTCTGCCCATAGGCGGGAGAAACCATTGTACGATTACCCATTTAAAAAAAAATGCCCATCAATACAAACTTAAGAATATTATTGAGCACTGTACAGTCGAGAACAACAAATCATTCGAATGACAAAGAGTTAACAGTCAGATTATGAATTAGCTGTTAAACGGTCAGCCATGAACAAATTAACCCCACCAATCGCAGCTTAACTTATCTGCCCAATTAAGGCACAATTTAACCCTTCATTAAACACTTTGATGACTTAAAGCAAGATTAGATAACATCGCCAAATATTTTCTTTTAAGATCTGCAAAAAAAAACATTAATAAAGCCAAAATTCAAGATCAAAGTCACTCTTTGCCGAATAGAAAACGATCAAAATAATTTAGATATGTCTTTGATGTCTCGCGGTTTACTCAGTTTTTTTTTTTTATTTAAAATGATAAACGTCGTGGCTTGTAAGGGTTGACTTCCAGTAAAGTAGCTGGCAGCTAATAAATTATTATTAGGTCATCTTTATTTTATTATAAATGTATCGCCTTGCGGATTGGTTGTATTGCTGGAAATCACACTAATCACATACATACAACAAAGTTTTGTTTGTGTTTTATTATGTTTGTTACTTTTTCACACTCGAACGGGTAATGGATTTGGATATAATTTTTTCTTTCAATAATCCTTATGACTAACGTAATTTTTTAAGGGAATTACAAAACACTGCAAAAAAAACCACAACACACAACAAGTTTACAAATCGACTTTCAATGCAACAAAAAGCGTAGCTAATCTGCTACGGCTGCGTAGCAGCGTAGCGACAATGTTTACTACGCCGTAGCAAATCCACATCATTGGTTTTGATACAGAATGCCACATGTTTATTTAGTTAGAAACACGACTGAGGTTTTTTTTGGTGGGGAAAAATCATTCAACGATATCTACTGCTCTTGGGCTGAGCGACAGGGTGTGTCAGACTTTTAATAACTAAAAACCCACTCCTGATAATTTTTTGTAGTAAAAACTATGAGAAAGCGGGCCTGACTATGATGGGCCTGTAAGTGGTTGCAAGTCCCTAATAAAACGATAGCCAAAAAAACTTGCAGATTAATAAAAAAAGGACTAATAAAAGCCCTCCAACTCCCAAGGGACTTCACTCTATCTGCAATTTATACGCAGTTCGACTTGTTTACGTACAAGTTAACATCGCCCAAACGATAATTATGTTTTTAAAAGTTCAATTCGCGAACCGCTGCAACTGCGAACTCCGCACTGAATTATAAAACGAAAAAGTTATAAAACTACCAACTTTGATCATCAGGAATTCTGTTAATTACTTCATAGCAAATAAAATTGTAAAGCGAATCTGCAAGGAGTATGATTTTAAATGTAAATCTGCTATGTTTTTGTTGAGTTTTCGTTCAGAAATATTAAGAGCGTTTAGTTAAAAATAATAAAAAATAAATAGTTAAACAACAGTTCATTTTATTTAGACTTATTTTGACATAAAATTGATTTAACTTTTTGAATAATTAGAATGTTATTTTTAGACTCATAAGGAAAAAGCGGTACCCATATAGGATCACTTTGTGTTGTCCGTTCGTCTGTCTGTCTGTCAAGAGCCTTTATCTCAAAAACACGTGGAGGTACCGAGTTGAAATTCATACCATATAATCAAGTCTGCTAAGGAAAATATCGTGAAGAAACCGGCATGTCCTAGACCCAAAAATTCGAAGACATGTATCATCCACCAACCCATACTGGGCCCGCGTGGTGGATTACGGCCCATTCCCTATCCTAGAGAGGAGGTCTGTGTCCCAGCAGTGGGAACATTAAAAGGCTGATGATGATGATGAATCAGGTCTGTCGTCCCTTGAAGCTGTGAAAAAAATCCAACTGCTAAGTTAACGAAAAAAAATACGGTCATTTATGTTGAAAAACCCGTATTTTTCGACACTCTCAAAGAAATCAAAATTCAAGTTGACCTAGAACGCTGAAATTCTGAAAGTTTTATAGCACAAGTGTAGGAATGAATCTGAAACCTAAAAATTTGTAGTTACATTACAAAAAAAAAAAACTTTTTTTCTAATCGGAAAAATCTTCGGAACCGGATTTTTTTTTTGTTAAGAAAAACAAAAAAGAAATATAGGTAACAAGGAGATTAATAAAATGTATTTTATTTAATGTTACTTATTTATTTTACAGTGCCCTTACAGAGTACATGTTTGAAACTTTTAATTTTTATTCCAAATTGCAATAAAATAATTTGACTGATTTATTGATTGATAAAATATGTATAAAATATACCTGTAAAAGTTTTCTAGGAAAAAGTACGGTAGCTATAGCAAAGTAAGTGCGTTATAAAATGTAGGAAATGTTTTCGCAGATAAGCATCAGGGACAGGTTATAGACTCGGATACAAGCAATAATGTCACACGTCCTGAATGATAAAGGAAACAGGGTAATATGGTGATTTTTTTCCTTTAGAATAACGTACAACTTGGGTTCTTTACATAAATGGTAATTATGTTACTCCTAGGTAAGCATGATCGCACACAGTATATTCATATCCACATCATTGCTTATCTAGTGTGGAGCGTAATTAAACGGGATTAGCATAGCATAGCATCAGCCTTATAGTGTTCCCGCTGCTGGGACCCAGGCCTCCTCTCTAGGAGAGCGAAAGCACCACGTGGGCCTGGGTGCGGGTTGGTGGATGTCACATGTCTTCGAATTTTTGGTTCTAGGACATGCCGGTTTCTTCACGATGTTTTCCTTCACCGTTTTGAGAATAGAGGTGATGAAATAAATTACACAAAGTAATACACCTGGCTGGGTTTGAACTCGCGATCTACAACTCGTAATTCGGGGCCGTTACCACTTGGCCACCACTGCTCTCGGACGGAAACGGAAATAGGAATAGGTCACTGTAATTTTAAAAATCTTATTAATACTTTTGTTTTTCTCAATAATAAATTTTGACAGTAGCCTGCTTCTTGTGTCCAACTATTAGTAATAGTTAGGAATCTCAATTCTGGGGAATTTGTAATTAAGTACGTCACAATAGCGTCTTTGAGGAGACGCTTGCGGACGACAAGCAAAATGCAGCTTACCGTGCGGTCGTTCGTTACGGACCGATCCCGAGTCGTCAATTGCGCGCCTCAAGGATATATCAGCAAACCGTATAAGGGTGATTCTTTGTAACTCAGACAATGCCTCATTCATCTGGCCTAGCTTTTCGTACTTATCTATTTTGTGTCGTAGGCGCAAATGAGTGCCTTGATATATTTAGTGATCGGCGAAAATTAATATGCAAATAAAAATATCAAATTGTAAAATAAAAACCAGGCTAAATGAATGAGATATTTTCTCGGTTTTAAAGAATCTCCCAAGGGGCCCAGTACGATCGGTATCTTCTAGGGCTGCAAAGCAAAAGGCAACTGAAGGACAAAGGAGGGTTTAAGTCAGTAAAAGTCTGAGGGTGTGCTATCTTGCTCCACCCTAAAGCGGAAGAAGTAACTTGAAGATTACCCACTCTTAAAATACCACCTACCACCCTTTTACTAAATGCTTGCTTTCGAGTAAAACAACGTCCAGGTTAGTTTTTGTTTATATTGGTGTTTGTTAGTATGTATGTATATTTTTATATACGTACCTACAACATTATTTTTAGTATATGCGAAACCGCACTGGGCCCGTGTGGTGGATTACGGCCCATTCCCTCTCCTAGAGAGGAGGCCTGAGTCCTAGCAGTGGGAACATTAAAAGGCTGATGATGGTGATGATGGTGAAACCTGAATATAGTTTGTTATAATCATTAACTAAATCGATCCCAAAAACATTTAAATAAGTCACAAGTTGGACACTACTGACACTAAGAACAGCGCATAGCTAGGTGCGGGAGCAAAACAACCCCTCAGTGACCCAGATGGCCCGGTGACCATGTGTTTGTGTAAACAGTAACATAACAAGCTTATAGCTTTGTGCTTTTTCATAATACAGTTATGAAATTTTCTACATAAATTCTCTGCACAAAAATACTAGACCCGTGTGTCGGGATTCGCATACAGTAGAAATAAGGTTGTTGAAGACTTATTTATCTAGGTTTATTACTGTACACTGGATCCTACTCTCGATTATGATTTCCATCTGCTATTCAAAGGTTTGCTTACAGAAACTCATCGTTTAGTTAAAGTCACCTGTTTAATTATGAACTGTCAAATCACTGTGTACTTTATTAATAGAATACAATTTTTGGGAACAATAAAGAATTCTTCTAGAGAGGAGGCCTGAGTCCCAGCAGTGGAAACATAATAAGGCTGATGCAATGCAATGCAATGCAAATAAATAATTAGGATGGACGAAAAGGAAATTAAAACCAAAGAAAAGAAAAAGAAATGTTTTGCAAGAACCTGAAACAGCGAAATGTACCACAGGTTTTTCAAAAAAACCTATTTCAATTTCAGTCATATATTTTGTCTTCGCAATAGGTTTTCTTGTCAATTAACAAAAATTCTACCATTCTATTATTGTAAGAGTCTGTTACCTGAAAAAGGTTTTTGTGAAGAGTTCACCAGCTCCCTCCCCCCCCCCCCCTGACATCAAAAAAAATGTGTAACTACAACAACAACTTGCCTGCTGCAGTCTTCCCGACTTATTATAATTTAGGTGTATTTAAGGCGAGAGTGAATAAGCTCTTAATAAACTAGTGCGCCTCACCATCAACGATTGCATAACTGCAATCATCATGGGATTGCAGTCAAGCACTAGCTTATATCAATAAAAAAAAACTTAAGAGGAATACACAAGCTTAAAACTAATCTACCAAAACAAAATATCTATCTCATAGGTGCTCCATTGTCAGGAGCTTATTGAACGTTCCGAAACTCCATATGACAGTGGCACATCTAAATTCAAAGGCCTAATCTAGACTGTGACGTCACACGGATGCCTTTCCATCTATGTGACATAGGCTTAAATAACCGAGCGCAGTATCGGCGATTCAGTGCACCCGCCGTGAGATAATCAAAGTTGCTAAAGCCATTTTTGTTCTTTACCGAATTTAAAATGATATGCCTTTCGCGACGAATTTCATAAAAAAAAAAACAAGAATTAAAATAAAAACATTTATTTCGTACTTTAAAAATCGATAAAAAGATTCAAAATAAAGAGAAAACATTTCATAAAAAAGTAATTATTATTAAAAATTTTATACATTGGATTTAAATTAAAAATATTTTATTGTAGGTCATCATTTGACATAATAAACACATTTACATGTAACATTCTTTTATTATCCTATATTTTACGAGTTTATACCGATGGCTTCGCTTGCGTGAAAGTTAAAAAAATATCCCAACCGAACATAACCTTTATGAAAATACTGGGATATAATGTTCTCTTCCTTGATATGGGCCAGCTGTGCGGCAATCGGCATCGAAATTCATTGAAATTAAGCGAGCAAGATTATCAATCGTACAAACTAATACCCTAGTGTGAACGTTATACTAGCTCTTGACCAAAACTTCGTTCGCATAAATTTCTGTGACAGCGACCGCAAAGTTGAAGCTAGATAAAAAACCTTGGGTTTTGAGCTTACTTTTTACCAAATTTCAACGAAATCGGTTCGATAGTTCAACCATGAAAGCTTAACAGACAGACAGAGTTACCTTCACATTTATAATGTTATGTATAGATTTACAATTTAATGTTCATCTTGTCATATACCTACCTACGTTAGTCTGTAGGTTTTATTAGATAGACAACTGTTCTTAGACAAATTACAATTTCATAAAACAAAACTTTTCACTTTCAATTTATTTATTCATGAACACTTAAGCTCTGTGCTCAAATATTCATAAGTATGTAATATAAAAATTATCTTTGGCCACGCAATCTTTTACACGGTTAAGTCATACGCAATAACACTATACAAATAACCCGTAAACGCAACCTGACGTATGTCAACCCCATTTAATAACAAAAACGCAAAAATCATGGAGGATTTAACGCCTCACTTGGATCTATCACTAGCTTTACAAGATTACCCAATACGACAGTGACGGATTGACTGTTCAGGGTCCCTCCTCCTTTTCTAACACTCTAAAATGTATATCGACATCTCTTTCTCTCTCGTTGGTAATTAGGCGGCACCTGCATTTGTTCAGGTCACCAGGGATAGTGCTGGCAAGACTATCTAGACACGATGTTAATGCCCCAAGATTGATGAAAATCACGGTTAGAAGATCACCTTTATTAATAGGCGGAATGTTGATAAATTCTTCGTTAAGTCGGGCCTCTGTGCTGAACATTAACGTTAAATGTCACATATACTCTCGGTTTTAAGGGATTTGGTTTCAATCAGCCTTTTATACTGGGGTGCGTTTCGTTGCTCGGAGTTGGGAGATTATGAAAATTTAAGTCACTGGGCTAATAAGAAAATATGATAACGGTATAAAATCAGTATTAAATTGTTAAGGAGACCATAATACAGGAGCTAATCATATCATAATAATTATATATAAATTAATTATATATTTTATGAGCTAATTATGTCGTATTATATATGTACACACATTTACATATATTATATATATTTTTTTATATATTTGCTTATTAGTACACCGTTGAGTACCTCCCATATTATTTTAAGTTCTTTCGATCCATCCTAAGGTTGTCTGGTAGATATCGCTTTTAGCGATAAGATCATTGTACCCATAGGTTTAAGTTTACAATAAAGTTTTATTCTATTCTATTCTGATCACGAGTTTTATAATGCGCAAAAATATATAATATTCCACTGTAGTAAACATAATCAGAAAGAAGTTATTTGTTACATTATTTTTCAAGCAAAGTTTTTCCGTTATACTGTCTAAAGGCGCCTTTGTTACTTCATATAGATAAAAACGCGCGGCCGCAGTGCGGTGGCAGCGCTGCTGCCACGCTACCATCGCGCGGCGCTTTGCAGCTAATTCGCAGGCGCTTTTAATTTTATAATCAATCTATTATCGTTAAAATGCTTTATATTTACAAGCAAATAGTGTCTTTGTACTTCTCTTTCTTTTGTATGCAGTCCAAGAGTGACCGTTAGGTACTGTAGTTCTCTTTACTTTCGGAATTAAATTACTCCGAGAGTTACTTTATTTCTTAGCTTTTAAATTAGTTCGAGTAGCTATTGCTAATCAATTTTACATATCGTGGCAAAAATCCATAACATTTCAAAGAATTTAATAAATGACCTCTTGAGTTTGATATCGTTAATTTATTTAGTTATTTATATATACTTTATTGTACACCAAGATAAAAAGATTATAAAATTTTGAGACTTAAATAAAAACATACAATGGGCGGCCTTATCGCTATCTGCGATCTCTTCCAGGCAACCTGGGATGGAAAGAGATTGCCTGATCGTTATTCAACATTAAGTAGTACAAATAAAAAATTTACACAATTTAATAATGAATTTATAAATTTCCATTGCTTAGTTGATTATCAAAAACATAGCAGTACATTATTACTAACCTATTAACTTTTACTTTTTTTAAACGGATCCTCAGAAAAATAAAAGAACAGCCTGCGAAATTCAAATTTCCAATAATTTTATGTTTATTTTATATTTATCATGAGTAATTTCAGATGCAATTTTATTATTCATGTATTGACTTATTATTATTATTATTTCATTCAACATACAACTTGAAACTGACGTTATAAATGTAAAAAATACTTAAGATTTGCTATTTGCAGGTTATCGGTGCCTTAACCTCAAGCTATATTCTTAGTGCTAGCTTATATTTGTATTGGTTCAAAAGGCGTTTAACATTCGAACCAGGGCTGTCACAAAGGCCTTGTGATCAGTTAGGGCTGGCCTTGTTTGCTCTGCGTCTCAAGCAATTGACCGGTTCTCAATAATTTGATTACGTCTGCAGATTCTAAAGCGTAGTTTGTTTTGCTTTGTAACTTGAATTTAATTTGGCTATTGTTTTAAGGGGTTTGTTTACCTTGTTGTTTGAAGGTTGATATTACGTGGAATGTATGGAGTTGCTTCAAGATCAAGTAGAATTGATGTGATGGCGTACGTTAGCATACGATGCTTTTGTATTGAAATCTAAAACATGTTTAATCATTATCATCATTTTAGCCGAAAGATTTCCATTGCCTGACATGGGCCTCCCCCAAGTGTCACCACAACGAATGGTCCCGTGCGTCCCACATCCATCGAATTCTTGCGACTCGCATCCATCGAATTCTTGCGACCCGCATCAAATCATTGCATCGGTCCACTTTGTGGGAGGCCTTCCAACGCAGCGTATCCCGGTGCGCGGTCGCCAGTCCAAATATTTTCTGCCCCATCAACCATCCGTTCTGCAAGCAATTGGCCCTGTCCACTGCAGCTTAAATTGTGCGATTCTTCGGGCTATATCGGTAAAAATAGATCAATATATACAATAGCCATAGTAGAACTAAATCTCTCAGTTTCAAGTCTCCAAAAAGATTTAAAAAGATAATATAGAGCAGACATCAGAAGAAATGTCTTAGAAAAACTGTCATCCTATGTCATCTAGCTTTCAATAGGAAACATGCGAATTAAATTTGTAATTTATATGTTTTTACGATATTTTTTCTAGAACTATTTGCGAAAATTATTGAAATCTAATCAATTACAGAGTAAATACGAAAAATATTTACATAAATTATCTGATGTTAGGTCCAGTCGTCCATAATAGACTGAGCGACTTACTACCTGGGCAACAAATCTCGGATTACGATTTTGTTCGCTATGTCTTATTTATTGGTAGTATACAATTTAATGTCTTTGCAAGTCTCCCACATAAAAATGCATAATCCGTTGAAGTTCAAAGTTCGTCCAACGTAATATGGCCAGAATTGTTGGTGCAATGTTTAAGTGATTGGTTTTTGCGCTGTGTGTAGTGAGTTTGATTCCCGTACGGCATAAATATTTGTCTTTATGTTTAGTTTATGTGAGTCTGGGAATTGCACACGTGCGATTCTTAGTAAGTAGCAATATTTCTCTTAAAAATAAATGAACAAAGAAGTTTCTATACACAATATTTTTGTACATAGGAATAATATACTAGAATTGGCACTTTAAGACGTTTTGATATATTTTATAATATCTAATTAATATTATTTATAATTTTTGTACACTGGCCGCCCCAAATCTATCTCCTTTCGTTTAGGCCAACCTAATGGTGGTCTGTAAGAGATTGCCCTGTGCGATAGGGCCGCTCATTGTACAATACACTTAGTTTTTCAAATAATTAACCTATTGACATTAGGAGGTGTATAACAAAGTATATAATAATAATTATGTATCAACTAGCTTCTGCCAGCGGCTTCACACGCATGAAAATAAAAAATAAACGTAGATGTATTATAGCCTAGAGACATGGGCTATATACCTACATTTACTTTAGGCACATAGCAGGAATTTTTGAAATCCATCCAGTTAATTTTGAGTTTACAAATCAAACAAAAATTTTCTGCATAACATTAGCATTGATTTTCATTTTTGAATGAGAAATGTTAATAAGAGGTTAATAATCGCTTTCGCAGTCACAAGAACCGTACTCGATATAAACGAAATACAAATATTAACCTCAAGAAATAAAACAAACTATTCTGATAGCACACTATTTCGCGAAACGATTCGGTAACATTTAAGTGTGGTTCGACACGGGAGGGCTGGTATCCGTAATACTATTTTATCGCACGTTGCAAGAATCCCCAATGAGCCAGTATTGACTTTTTGAACGCAGAATTATGAAGAGCTCGCAGCCCTCTGTTAATCTTATTTAAGATCATCTTTACGAGATGTAGACCTACTTTACAGACACTATTATGATAATAACGTTTGAATTTCAGAGAGAAAAAACGATATAGTTAGGCTAAGAATAAAATATCAGTACCTACCCAAATAAAAACGACAGAAATATTGTGAATTGTATTCTTTTGCCAATTTCCGAATTTTTATATAATACAAAAAAGTGTGGGCCTCATTTTTATGGAAAGAACATTGAAAACGTTATCGCGAAATGGCCGAACGCTTTCAGAAAAAAATATTGGACGACACAATCGTTTAGGAGCGCGGACAATGCCTATAATTGTCCGCATTATAACAGCCGTAGCCAGCCCACGTTACCGACAAATTATTTTCAATACCGCCATACATCAAAGGACAACGAAAAAAGGGAAGAGAGGAAAATCTAAAAAAGGCAATCAATGGAAAAAGTAAGTGTCCCAGATAACAGGCGTTGAGAATTGAAGTCACGTTCCCGCTGCGTCCCCGCTGCGTCCACGGCACGGCGCACACATAAATAACCCTAATGATATCCGATTGTGTTCAGTTTGCGATGCGACAAAAAAATCGTATGAAAATCTCGCGCGGGACGTTATTGCTAAATATAATGTTGCTGTTAATAAAATATTATTGTGGTGTACTCGCATTTGCGATCCGCTGGATTTGTAAGCGTCGATGCTTTCTCGTTAATATTTATGGCTAGCTCGATACGATTGCGGATTGAATAAAAAGTGTATGATTTTTCTGACAAATTTTTAATCATAACTGGAAAGCGATGCCGTGTTATACCATGTGGATCTATATTTAGGCACTTAAATAATTCTACTTTGTTATTGGTTTTATTGGAATCCATTTCCTGATACTGCACAAACTTAATGATTTGTACGTAATTGTTTGGTTTTTGTGATTCAAAAGTGCCAGCGGGTTTATATTTGGCCATTCTACAATTTGAAAAAAATATCTTTCCCGAACACATGTGACATCCACCAACCTGCACCGGGCCTACTCGGTGGATTACGGCCATTGCCTCTCCAAGAGAGGAGGCCTGAGTCCCAGCAGTGGGAATATTATAAGGCTGATGCTATCTTTCCCACGGATTTATTTACGTAGGTAGGTGCTCGGACCTATAAGTCGTAAGTATTTCACTGAGTAGGTACTAATGAAGCTTTCAAATATCATTACGAGCTATACAACTAAAGATTGCCATAAATACTCCATATAATTTTACAATAAACTTTTAAAGTTTATCTAGGAAATTACTGACACCCCGTGCCTCATAAGCATTTAAAGCCAATGGTCCCATATGTCATTAGTAGATCTTTGACAGTCGTAATAGGTAGTCCGATGCAAGAAAGTCCAACAATCCCAGGCCAGTCAGTCAGGCCTAGTTATTACGTTATAGAGGTCTGATAGGCAGTCGCGTCATGTAATATAAGGTATTTAGCTGCATCTAGTTAGACTGTAAACCGATCCTAGCATGAGTTGAGAAAGGGCTGCGGAGATGATGAATTTTAATCGATTATGTCATATGTTCAAAGGCTAGAAGCAATTCTGTAAGTTCTTCTTCATGAACATCAAGAAACCCAAACACATCAACTATTAACCAGCTGTTAAATTACTGTGAGCTTGCATATTAATTATAGCGATGCCGATATTCCGTCCACGTAGCAACAAGCCGACTGATCGGCATAAATACCTACCTACTCTGATACCGACAGTCTCTCAGTTTTAGTAGTAATTAATTTTAATATCTACTCTTTGCAAACGCAACACTACGAGTTTGAAGGTGTAACTGATGTTTCTGCGCAATTGCTGTGTTAAGTTAAAATGTTAAAAAAGACTACGTTGAAGACAAATCGGTAAAAAAAGCGGTAAAAATATGCATAGGAGCTAATATTCTTTAGGCTGTATTGCCAGCAATTGTGTGTTAAATCATTTCATCCACAGTATTTTAAAAATTATGGCTCATCGGCATTAAGGAGATTTTTTTTTATGGTAGGTAAAATCATCTAATGACAAATCCCGCCCTTGGGCGGAGCGGGAAGTAGTGTCAGACTCTTACTGACTAAAAACCTACCCCGTTCCTTCGTAGCCTATAGTGCCGGGGCTGGGCCTTCCCCTCAGAAAACGGCCCTTGACCCCAGCAGGCTTCGACCCTGCCTGCATGCAGTTAGCAGGCTGGGCCTCTTCGATGTGCTGACAGCTCCTTGAGGCGCGCGGGAACAGAACGCGCCGTCAACGACTTGGGCTCGGTCCGGTCGGTTACCGGACGATCGGACAGCGTGCTACCCATTGCACGCCGTCCGCAAGCCCGCGCCTACGGTGGCCGGAAATCGGGATCGGAATCCCGGCGGCGGCTGGGGCGAGCGCCCCTTTGCCTCTGCCTGATGCGGTCGGCCTCCTCCTTTGCTAGCATTACTGCTACGCAGAATGAAGCGACCGCCTGCCATCCCTCCTCACTCCGGACCATGGCCTGAACCAAAGCCCGGCGAGAGAGATCGCTGCCGCCGATTGCCCCCACGAGGACACGGCGATGCTCCGCCCAGGCGGGGCACACCTCTACAGTATGCTCCACCGTGTCCTCCGGGTGTTCCACACAGTGGCGACACCCGGGCGAATCCTCCGCACGAAGTCATTAAGGAGATAGTTATGAGAGTTCTGTGGTAAGTACTTATTTTCAAAAAATCGTACTCTTTCATAAAAACATGAATTTTCATTCAAATACATAATTACGATATAAAAAATATTCAGTTGTATACTGCCAATGCATCGTAATAAAACATTGTTTCCGTTTTATTTCCACGTAATTTACAAGCCCAGAGGAGACTTTATAGTTCTTAAAACTACAATAAAAAATAAAAATAGCTTACTATCCTGGCAACACAAAAACTTACCTGGTGCTGACATTTTATTATTTTCAGCTTATTTTTATTTTTGCCGACTAAAAATCCGAGGCACTGTTCCTTCCTGGAGTGTCTTCTGGCTCTATAAATTCATGGAGGATCCTACTATTCAGCAGAGGTCGGTAGCTTGAATTTTTGCTTATAACCGTGGCCACTTCGCCAGCTAAGACGAGATCCGTAATAAAGTTTTTCTTCACTTAATTTTATTGCTGGCCCGGTTACTTCTTTGTAAATTTCAGTTCTGAAATGAATGCCTTGGAAGTAGGCACTGGTTAGGAAAAAGTGGCCAATTATATTATACTAAGAATTATTTCTTTTTGTACGTTTCCGTAGTCTGATTTAAGGATTTTAATTTTAATTTAAGATGAATGCTCTGAAGTAGCCCGGGAGATTAAAATTTTCGTAAGTTTTTTTTTGCATTTGCAATTACATATTATATAGTCAGGTAAAAAAAAATATATTATGTGTGTAGTTTCTTGTATGTTTTATACAATTAACATTACTCTATATGTAAGTAAAATGTATTATTTTAACAAAAAGGTGATATTTTTTACCATGTATCTTATGATGATGATTTTAATAACTATAGGTGTGTAAATAGATACATGTTGGTACCGCAAAAATAATTTTCATTATCATATTGAACTACGAATTACAAAAAGTTTAGAAAACTAAAATTTTTTGGGTACCTTAAAATTTATTAAATTAAAAACACATGTTATTTCAATAGTTGTTCACCACAATGTTTTAAATTTACTTACAACTTAATGTTCACTGAAGTCTAAGAAGAATCTTTAGTTGCGGACGGCGAGCAATGGGTAGCTTGCTGTCCGACTGTCCAATAACCGTCCGAACTGAGCCCAAGTCGTCGTCGGCGTATAGTATTCCACGCGCGCCTCAATGATTTATCAGCAAAACGTAGGAGTCCAGCAGTATTGAAGCCTACTGGGGTCACGAGTAATGTGAAAGTAAACATCAGAGCCCTGAAACGAAGGCAATGAAGGAACCGAAGTGGGTTTTTAGTCAGTAAAAGTCTGACAGTATCTCCCGCCCCGCCCAATGGAGATGTCATTTGATGATTTCCCACCGAAAAAAAAAGTATCTTTAAGTCATGTGTAAATAGGTATATACGTACACAATCAGCTTTATAGGGTTCCTAATGCTGGAACTCAGGCCTCCTCCTTAAGCAAGCGGAGGGGCCTTGATTCACTATGAACCAAAGCGGATTAGCAGTCACACATCCTCAAAGATATTTGTTCTAGGACATGCTGGTTTAGTCACGGTGTTTTCCTTCACCATCTTGAGAGCAGTAGTGATGAAATAAAGTACACAATGTAAATTACCTGCCTGGTTTGAGTCAACTATGAACAAAAGAAAAAAAACCTGGCAATGAGTCAGACTCATGCACTGAGGGTTCCGTATAAATGTACCCATGAAAACAGTTTAATTCCCGAATCGAGTTTCGAAGATTATTCCGGATAGCAATTTTTTTTTTTGTGACGTAACTTCAAAATTACAGTAATCAGATTTTTTTTCTTTACTTGTGCTGAGACTTTGCTTCATGCCTTGCATGAATTCTAGGTCAACGGGGTGATTTTTGATTCCTTTGAGAGTATCGAAATATACGTTTTTTCCGACATACACGACCGTATCTTTTGATTTTCACAGCTGCAAGGGACCGCAGACCAGAGTATATGATTTAAATTTCAACTCGATACCTTGACGCGTTCTCAAAATAAAGGGTCTTGATTTACAAACAGACGGCCAACAAAATTATCCTATATAATAAGGGTTCTGTTTTTTTCTTCTGGGTTACGGAACCCTAAAAAATTAGGAAAAATACATTACAAAATTAAAATAGGTCAATCCCACGAGTTTTTAGTCAGCTCGTTACTACTGTAATAGGATTATGTTAATAAGTTTAATATCAACAAAACTGTTAAGCTAAACGAGATTAAAGTTCACTGAGTCTAATATTATGACACTAATTATGTTTCTATCGATATTTGATATATAATCGACTAACGAATCATTGATACAGATAAACATTTTGATATTTTGGATGTCAATAATGTTGTTTCCAGTTTATTGACATTATTAACCTTTTAAAGGTTAATAGTAGTTAAAATAGTAGTTTTAATATTTGAAGCGTTATTTTATGATGAAATAGAAGTTAAATTATTTAATTGTACTGATATTGGCGGCCTGTAAATAATTACAACGATGTTCATTATTACTTACCTAATTTATGTACTATCTAATATCAAGAGTGTTGTGCAAGAAAAGGTAGTTAGTGATAGCGTAACGGGTGAGAGGACAGAATAGAAAGAATACGTCTTGCCGCCTTAAGTATACGAGTACAACCTTATTTTTAGTATATGCGAAACCTGAAACCTGTCCCTGTATTACTTTAAGTTCTTACGATCCATTCTTAGGTTGTCTGGTAGATATCACTATCAGCGATAAGACTGCCATTGTACCCATTAGCTCGCGGTCCGACCGTCCGGTAACCATCCGGACCAAGCCCAGGTCGTCGACGGCGCGCACTGTTCCCGCGCGCCTCAAGGAGTTGTCAGCAAACCGTAGAGACCCAGCCTGTTAGCTACAGGCAGGCAGGGTCAAAGCCTACTGGGGCCAAGGGTATGCTCCTGAAAGGAAAGTTTGACCCTGGTATCTAAGGCAACGAAGGAACGGGGTGGATTTTTAGTCAGTAAAGAGTCTGACACTATCTCCCACTCCGCCCTAAGGGCGAGAGATGTCATTGGATGATTTTACCCACCACCAAAAAAAAAACCGCCTTTGTACCCATAGATTTAAGTTTATGTATTGATTGTGTAAGTAGCTTCTTTGTTGTACATCAAAGTTTTATTCTATTCTATTTTTTTATAAATTTAATTCTTCATGCACACAAAAGTCGAGACGATGGTGGTCTATTCTATTCAATTTCATTCCATTCTAGTCTATTCTAGTATTTTGTAAAGAATCTGTACAAAATTTTAAAATTGTATCATGAAAAATCACTAAGTTGAAAGAAAGAAAAAGAAAGAAAGAAAAACGTTTATTCGTGCCAACTTGCACGGGTTCGAATCGCATTCGGATCGGACGTAGTGCGAAATCGCTCTAAGTGTAATAAAACATAATTTTCTTCTGAATATATCCATCAGTTATTACACAATATTGCTGGCCATCGACCGGCACCAGTCAGCACGTCTGCCTACAATTATCTCACCACTTATATCATTTGTATTCCAAGCCTGTTATCACGACCATCATTACTGAGTTCAGATATATTCAACCATTTCATGAAATTATATAAAATTTTCATATCACACTGATTATGTTATTTGTCAGTGTGGTCAGTGCTAAAGACTGGGCTTAAGGAAAGAGAATATTTTTGAAATTTTTAGAGTAATTTAAGTATTTCCAATAAAAAGGTATTACTGAGAAATTCAAGATATAGTAATTATAATACAGTCATATGAAGTTTATGAGTAATAAAAAAATTTGGACTGTGTTGACAATCTAATCACTAGATTTTGAAGTTGTTTTGGAAACTTGCTACGCAGTAACTATGATAACGTAGCAAGGAACGTCTACGAAATCGAGTGCTACGAGTAGCAACTTTATAAAAATGCTCACATGCAATTTTATTAAAATTGAATAGGTTTTTTTTATGAAATTTAAAATAAATACATTTCATCGCTGGAACCATCGATATATATGTACTAAAATAGGTCGATGGTTGGAACTGTTTGACTTCATATGGCTTGCTTTTTACCATAAGATTATTCGTTATTAAATGTTTGGAAAGTTATTTTTTTTTTAAATTGGTATAAGCTAGTGCTTGACTTCCTACCTAATGGCAAACAGTGATGTAATTGTAAAAAAAAAGAGAGAGAGATTGTAAGAATTTCTCTACGTAGTGAAAAAAAAAAACAAACATGATATTTAAATTCCTTAAGCTCAATTCATCAGCAACTAAAACAACTACAACAACCATCGATCAACCCTCACCCCGCTGCATGTACATCGCATAATTCATAAGAAAATTCGGATTAAAAATCGCCAAGGGAGAGTGCTTGAATTTATTTTTCACACGGCGAAATTGCCGCCGGTCGGTCTTCCTTCCTAGAGATATAAATAGCTTGAAAGTCGGCGAGCCACCTCGATTTCATGAATTTTTGTGGCTTCATATTTTGTGACAAATAGTTAGCGTGGTAGCGCGCGCAAGGTTGAAATTGCCTCCGTATACATCACGCACGAAGCCACACTGCATCGAATTTGTCCGTGTATGCATTTTTTTTTTAAATATTGCATAACATAGCATAGCACCAGCCAGTGCGAATTAATGGATGGCACATGTCTTCGAATTTTTGGTTCTAGGTTATGCTAGTTTCCTCACGATGTTTTCCTTCACCGTTTTGAGAGCAGTGGTGGTGAAATAAATTACACTAAGTAATGCGTCTGGCTGGTTTTGTACTCGCGTCCTACAGCTCGTAAGTTGGGGTCGTTACCACTTGGCCACCACTTCTGAATTAATTTTTCAAACGGCGAAATTGCCACCGATCGCTCTTCCTTCCTAGAGATATAAATAGCTTGAAAGTCGGCTAGCCACCACGATTTCATGAATTTTTGTGGCTTCATATTTTGTGACAAATAGTTAGCGTGGTAGCGCGCGCAAGGTTGAAATTGCCTCCGTATACATCACGCACGAAGCCACACTGCATCGAATTTGCCCGTGTATGCATTTTTGAAAGAAATATTGACGTGAGGACAAATAAATTAAAAGAAAACGTAGTTTGTTTGTCGTTTGACGTCTTTATGGGAGTCGTAAAGTAGTGTTTTATTTTAATCAATATATGTATATAAAGGAAGAATGTAACTGACCTATCAATGCCCAGCTGTAATTAATGAAACTAGGAGTGTGAGATTTTACATAAGGTTTCCTTTTGTGACGCTAATAAAGAAAAAAGATTTTTTCAAGGGTCAAGGTGCTGATAGAACTTTGCATATATACGCATAAAATCAGCTTTATAGTGTTCCTTCATTATCTGTCCCGTGTTTCTCACTACTGGAACTCAGACCACCTTTCCAGGAGTAGAATTGAGCCGTAATCCAACAAGTGTACCTAACACGGGTTGTTTGATATCCCTTGGTTTCCAATTTATTGGTTCTAGTCATGCTTGTTACCTTACGATATTTGAAAATGAAATCATACAAAGTGCCTTCTTGGTTTTGAACTCGTGATGTACAAATCGTAAATTGGAGCTGTAACCACTGGGTCACCAAACGGCGGTGACATAGTGGTATATCTATTTTTTGTGAAGTATAGTAGTATTTTTTATTTATTACTGAAATTCTGAGAAAACTATTTGGTAATTAAAAATTAAACATTTGCCAAAATATTCGTCGAATTTTCTAGGTTTTATTTTCTGAAAATAAAATCCTGTAGATACACAGCAAAATTAAAATGCTCATAGTATATCGCACATAAATAGCCTACGCTTTCCTTTAAATATCGTAATTAGAGACTCAATAGAAAGACAATAGGTGTGCGGACACCGGTGTCCTCTTGGGGCTCGACAGTTCAAACGAAAACCATTAAACAATATACAAAAAAATAGTTAACACTGCTTTAAAAAGTTACAAAAACGAAACTAAAAACGTTAAACACACAACATCGCCGCCAACACTCAAAACCGATTAAAAGAAAGTCTCACATTCATTCTGCAACACAAACAAAAGAACCTCGAGCGTTCGTTCCTTGCAAAATGTTACATTCACTCACTCGTTCCCTCGCTCATTACCGTTTTCTGACGTCACATGACATTTTTTTCGACACTTATAAGCATTTATCAAGCTTTATCTTGGGGGTATGTTCACAAACATCCGGCTACAGATCATGGAGTCGGATAAGAATGATTACGGCTGCGTAATGAGTTGTGACGATAGCATTACTTGGCTGTCAGTGGATACTTTGCGTCTTGTGTCTTTTTTGTTAGTTAGCAGTCTTGAAAAAAACAATATCTAATATTAGTTACATAAGTATATCGATGAAGTCAATAGTACGGGTGCTTGACAACGAGATGAAAACGGTATGACGTCATCACTTCGGCAGAGTCTAGACTGTAGTTCCTATACATATAGCTTCCAACCACGTGGATGTACGGTAGGCGCGGGCTCGTGGACGGCTGGCAATAAGTAGCTCGCTATCCGTCCGTCCGGTAACATACGGGCCCGAACCCAAGTCGTTAACGGCGTGCACTGTTTCCGCGCGCCTCAAGGAGTTGTCAGCAAACTGTAGGGACCCGGCAGGGCCGAAGCCTACTGGGGCCAAAGGTTATGTGAAAATGTTACCCGGGGCCCTGGGACAAAGGCAATGAATGGAACAGGGTGGGTTTTTAGTCAGTAAGAGTCTGACACTATTTCCCGCCCCACCCAAGGCCAGGATTTGTCATTGGATGATTTTACCTACAGTAAAAATAAAAAAATAAATAAGTAAGATAGGTGTGGTTTCAGTCAGTAAAAGTCTGATATGCGATCCCTTTTTAGGGTTGTGAGCACCCTAAAACGAGAGACGTCATTAGATGATTTCCTACCTTTAAAAAAAAAACAACATGGACGTGGTCTTTTTTTCTCTGCTAGCAGCAGCATAACCTCTCGTCCAAGTACCCTTTACAATCGGCGAGCTTTTGCTAGGGAGTCGGCAAAAAAGTTGAAATAACGATAAGTTAAAATAAATGTGCGTGTGAAACGAGAGACCGTATTGGCATTCTTCAAAATAAAAACCATAGGATTTAGTAGTATACTTTAAACAATAATTGTAGAATAGATTTGGGAATTTGTAAACAATTATACTAAAATCTACAGCCCTAAAAGTGCGGTTGCTCAGTCTTAACGGACCATCAGCCAGATCACGCACGACGAAGTAAAAGTATCTAAAAAATAAGGTATTGTGGCTACCGACATTTAGTAAATAATTCGTAAAGATATTTACTGAATTACCAAAGTATCCAAGATAAAAAAATAAATAAAAATAAACTAGTGCTTGACTGCAATACCACCTGATGGTAAGCAGTGTTGCAATCGTTGATGTTGAGGCGCACTAGCTTATAAAGAGCCTATTCACTCTAGCCTTGAAGACACCCAAATTGCAATCGGATGGGAAGACCGCAGCAATCAAATTGTTCCAGTCCTTCGATGTACGCGGTATGAACGACGAGGCAAAACGCCTAGTCCAGACCGTAGATGTTTCAAGAACGTAAAGGTTTTTTTTTTTTTTTTTTTTTTTTTTTTTTTTTTTTTTTTTTTTCGGTAGGTAAAATCATCCAATGACAAATCCCGCCCTTGGGTGGAGCGGGAAGTAGTGTCAGACTCTTACTGACTAAAAACCTACCCCGTTCCATTCTTCGCCTTGGTCCCAGGGTCCCGGGTTCCATTTTCACATACCCTTTGACCCCAGTAGGCTTCGGCCCTATCGGGCCCCTACAAAGAACGTAAAGGTGGATACTCGCTGTACGTCGGGTTGTCCGACAATATAGCGACTAAACTCTGATCCCTCGATCCACACAAAAAAGATAAACGTTTCAGTGAATATTACCGAATCTAATAAATAAAATGTTTCTTTTTGTACGTAAAGTTTCAGTAAGAACCTTAACATCTTTTGTAGAAAAGAAATCGAAAAGAAATATCGACGCAATTTAAGGATAGCTATTATTAAAAATTGGTCCCTCAATCCTCACCTCTACTGACATTGTGCATATTCTAGCTGCTAGACGATAGATATATTAGAAAGACGTTCAAGATAGTCGTGCGTGATTTAATAGTAATTACACTAATTAATTATCCAGCGAAACTATTTATAACAAATTGAGCCAGATTTAAGAATGATCAATTTAAAATATACCCTCAATTCAATATATCGATAACAGTATATAAAATAGCAGTTTTTTTTTTGTTATTACAGTCATGTTAAGCTTTAAACTTTTGAGAGCAGTGGTGGCCGGAGAGCAATAGTAAAGGCTCCGACTTATGAGTTGTAGGTCACGTGTTCGAACCCAGCCAGTTGCATTACTTTGTGTAATTTATTTCATGATCATCGTGAGGAAACGGCTTGTCCGAGAACCGCACTGGGCCCGCGTGGTGGATTATGGCTCATTCCCTTTCTTGAGAGGAGGCCTGAGTCCCAGCAGTGGGAGTATTATAAGGCTGGTGCTATACGATGCTAAAGCTTTCAACAAAATCGTAATATTATTGTTTTTTTTTTTAATGGGTCCGTGACGATGATTCCGTCGTTAAAAAAGTTTGTGGAAAGACTGCCTAGTCCTAGGTTTTTTTAGGAACGTATTAGTTCACTGCACTGCACATGACCGACTACGATGTTTATTATCATCATCATTTCAGCCGAAATAGTCCAATGTTTGACATAGGCTTCCCCCAAGTGTCGCCACAACGACCGGTCATGTGCAACCATCAGATTTCCACAATCTTCACTAGATCATCCGCCCTCCTCCGGGGCTGACTTCTAACACTGATGAACTGGACCTAATTAGCGCAGCCGTGAGAAGCAAAATATTGCTGTTTCTATTTTTTTTAATTAAAATTTCTATGGTAGGTATCTACTTGTTTCTTTATCGTGTGTCCGTGTGCTAAATAAAAGTGTTTTTATTTCTTTCTGCGTCTTCCGATACGTGGTCGGCACTCCAAAACCATTCAGCCTTATGGTACATGTGTTCTGCGAGAAATGTGCCCACAGCCACTTAATTTTGAAAATTCTTCGGATTATGTCAGCAACCCTGTTTCTCCTGCGGATATCTTTATTCCTGTTGTGATCACGAAAGGACACTCCAAGGATAACCTTTTTCCTTGCCTTTTGGGTGAGAGGAAAAATTCGAATACTTACATTTTATTCAGCAGAGCAGTGGTGGCCGAGTGGTAACGGCCCCGACTTACAAGTTGTAGGATGCGGGTTCAAAAACAACCAGGCACATTATTTTATGTAATTTATTTCATCGCCACTGCTCTCAAAACGGTGAAGGAAAACATCGTGAGGAAACCCGCATGACCTAGAACCAAAAATGCGAAGACATGTGACATCCACCAATCCGCACTGGGCCTGCGTGGTTGATTACGGCCCATTCCCTCTCCTAGAGAAGAGGCCTGTGTCCAAGTAGTAGGAACAATAAAAGGCTGATGATGATGATGATAAGGATGACATTTTATTCAAAGAAAGAGAAGCACGTAACTCATTTTCTTCCTAATTAGATGTTATTTGTAGTCAACAACAAATAAAACTACATTGACTCCGACATGCATGTATATATTGTACTGTGGATTACTTCACAAACAATACGTTATTATAATGGACATTATGTGGGATCATCATTCTCGTAATACATCCCCGGGGTGACGTAAAGTTGTGACGTGTTGAACATTTTAGGAGCTAGATAACAAATAGAATGAACGATGCATAAATGTTGTTATTACTGCGAAAGACACAATCATTTTTTTGAGGTTTACCATGCAACGGTATGTAAATGATGTTTATTTTACAAATACATAAAAAATAGCTCCTTTACACGTCAATATTTCTAATGATACCGCCGTTGCTTCCTGACTATCCTGAGAAGAAACCCCGAAACCAACTCAGAGGTAAAAGTTACTTTTGAAGCTCATACAGTAAACATAATAATGGTCAAATCATATGAAAACCATGCAGATAATAACTGCTATAGTTTTTATGAAAAAAGAGCCATACAGATCTGGACCAGAGTCAGTGCAAGCATTTGTTAGTAATTATTGGTCATATGTAAGTTCTAAGGACAAGTTCTTATATTAAGAAGGCAAAAGCTAATAATGTATGTTAGTTACGCTTTCACAATCAAACAGTGGAAGAGATGCGGATGAAATTAAACACACGGGCAGATACTTTTCAGGATTAGCTCATAAAACGGTTTTTAATTCGTGAATATGTTCTTTTGGGAAAATTATCTGCTTTCACGCAAGCAAAACCGTTGGCTGAAGCTGTTTGAGAGCAATGCTGAAATCCTTTAATTGTGAGAAGCATTATAGGGTTGGTTAATATGGCGATGCTGTAGGAAGTCTATATCCAGTAGTATATAATATTTTTTTTATCTAAGCATCGTATTTTTTTTTAATTTACTTTGAAATAAATTTGCTAGCAGTACACCACAGACTACCCTCTTTTCTAGCTTAAGTTCTTACAGTCCATTCTAAGGTTGTCTGGTATATATCGCTATCAGCGATAAGACTGCCATTGTATCCCTAGATTTAAGTTTCTGTGGAATCGTTTCCATTTTGGTGTACGATAAAGTTTATTGTATTGTATTCTATAAGAGAATGTATTTTGGCAAAAATAATAATGACTAGAAATAATATTACGACTTACTGACCTAATAAATACGTTAGCCAGTCAACATAATAAGTTTCAGATCAAACTTTTGTATGACCTAAAACTTAGACGCACGGATACTAATGGATGGTCTGAAAAGTTTTCGACCTCAATGTGAAGATAGCAGCACTCGTCAATAAAAAGTAGTTGATGAACTAGAATGTTGATGTTTTTTTTTATGGTTGGTATAATCATCCAATGGCAGATCTCGCCCTTGGGCGGAGCGGGACATAGTGTCAGACTCTTACTGACTAAAAATCTACCCCGTTCCTTCATTGCCTATCATACCAGGGCTTAGTCTTTCTCTCAGAAAACGGTCCTTGAGCCCAGCAGGCGTGAATGTTGATGTGCATCTTTGGACTGTAACTCACAGAAGTTTCAGCAATTTTGGACGCGTAGTTGTTTTTTAATAGTCATGTGAGTGAGTTCCAGAAAAAAGATCTACAGATTACGGTTTGAACTACTTGATCATCCGCTTTACTCACCAGATCTAGTTGGGCCTAGATCTCTTCTCTCTAGAAAACTGGTTTTTATTCCCTCATCAAATAATAATTACGCTCGGAGGATATAGATTTCTGTTAAATGCGGAGGCGAATTCGTGAAAAATTATTTAGCAGAGAAAAACTCCAACTACTATTTGAACAGGTTAGAGATATGGGGGCATCGCTATGAAAAGTATGTAGGGTTACAAAGAGGCAATGGAAAAAATGAGAAAACTAAATTGTAAGGAAAATATCTTGGATGTTTCTTAAGACGGAAAATTTTCAGACCATCTGGGTACTGTCATCGGTTAAGGATGCCAATCAGTCAGAATCTTCTCCAGAAACCATATTATTGAGTATGTGATGATTGGACTATGAGCAAGAAACAAATTATTCCAGATCATTGAATTGATTAATTAAGATGTAGATTAATTAATACCTAAGTATTCAATATAAAACGACCTGTGAAACAGTTGCTAGATTAGTGCTCTTTATGCATAAAATGTTCGACGGATTATGCAAACTCTTACAAAATCTCCATCATATTAAATGTAAGACGGCAACAAACAGCAATACATCTATCTACCGTACTAAATCATCGAAAGCGAGATATTTACATAACATACTAGCGTCATCCTGTATAAGGTACAGTCGGGCCCTCATCCACAGAGTAAGGAAGGCACAGAACACACAGTCAATTTAACGACAAGTGCTAAAAATGGTATTGTTGAAACGTTTCATGATTCTCAACCATTTTAGATAGTGTTGACCATTCACTCTAAAAAATGTAAGCCCCGCAATCATTCTGAGAACGAACATTTATTTCTCAGGACACCTTATGCTTTTTGCTCTCCTACAAAGGAGGTCTGAGTCCTAGCAGTAGGAATATTTTACGGCTGTTGCTATGTTTTATACACTTTAAGCGTGCCTAAGCTTTCCTCAACGACGATAAAATCGGTTTCCAGCCAAACTAGATGCAACTGATTTAGTAATCAGTTCTATTTTATATTGAACCGCATCTCTGACCTCCACAATCAAGTAACGTTATATCACTTGGAAATGCTAGGATTCTGATTCTACTCCGGATAGTTTTGCTTTAGTCAGAACACGTCTTTATAGGCATAAAGCACGCTCAGTATGTATGCGCTCACTAAATCCACACCGTAGCGTCACCGGATCGCCTCGGTCGTAAGTTGATGTAGTGAGCGCATACCCATACAAGTCCATATAAATAATACTAGCTGCAGGAGGCGAGGCGCTGCGGAGTGGGTGCCGGATGGCTCTAATGAGCTGTGACCTTAGTGGTCATCTTTTCACTATCCGACTACCGAAAAAGATGATATTTTTTTTGGGCTTCGAATTCTTTAAATAACTCCTACGCTTTGGATGGAACAAAAGGGAAATTGAAACTTTTACTAACCTATCAGTGTTCTTCTAGAGCCGCGGTAACCATTTCAATCAATTCGCTTTTGCTATTTTTTAGTCACTAGCTCCAAACATCCGTGAATAATACTGGTAATGGCGTTACTGCCAGCGCGTCGGTTCACTACTCTATGGCGGGAGGTAATAAGGCGACACGTGTCAAAAAGTACCCCTGCTAGTCTATGGGCATACCATTTTTGTGCAGGTGTACCGGCCATGATATATCGTGTATACATAAATGTGACTTCGTGTAAGCGAATATTATTTATTGGTGGTGGAAATGATGAAGATTTGATCTAGCTATGTCTGGTTTATTTTATTTTCTGCACAAGTAAATTGTTTTTGAAGTAATATAGATATTTATTTTGAAACCGTATTATTAGATACTTTTGCTGTACCGAGGTAGATGGTGGCTAAGGGTAGTCAACCTGATGATTCGAAAACCAGTAATGTATAGTGTTATCGTGTCACCCAGTAACTGGGTTGTAGAAGGTCAAATATGAAGTCGTCGTGTAAAATGCTGTTGGTAAGATGAAAATGACTAGTATAGACGCTGATTTTAATACATTAGAGGAAAGGTTAGAAATCTCCTTACATATCGCTGCTTTAATTTGATAATGACAGATCTCAAAAATGCACTTTTTTCAAGAGAGCAGTTTAAATAAAACAAGAAATTAAATTGTTTCCATCTTTTATTTTAATAAAGAGAACCCTTTGAAAATTGCCTAAATCGATGTAAAATCTATAAAATTTTTATTATTAATAAGTTATTTAGCCCTTTCAATACAAAATCAATACATAAACTTATAAAAAACAACATGCTTCAGACATACGCCAAACAGTTTTTAGTTTAATTATTCTTAACATTGGCATAAATTATAGTACGACCTTTAATTTGACAACATTCTTTCGTGAACAATGACACTATTCTTAATAAAACAAATAGTTCAGTAAAGTAATTTTTGTACAATGGCTTATTTATTTTTGATGCATTTTTTTTTTGTTAGTGAATTTTTACAAATAATGTCACTTTTACAATTACATTACTATTCTAAGGAAGGTGTAATACAAAACCAATGTATTTTTACTATACAATGACATTTTTTGTTTTGTTTAACTAACTTTCTATCAGTCTTTATCGTTATAGAGATCAAAAATAATACTAATTATGTAAAACTTACCTTCACAGAACACGCGCTACTCTCAAAATTGCAAATATAGCTGGTATTTATATTATAGAAACAGTGAAATAACAACAAAATTAATTTTGTTAGGAGGTTATTAAAAATATTTATTAACGAGCTTACACATAATTATGACTTCCACTAGCCCACTTTAACAAAAATAAAGCATTACCTGTTTCTAAAAAAGTAATTTTCTTTTACTCATCATCATCATTTTCCTGCCCTTATCCCGTTTTATTTGGGGTCAGCGCAATACGTTTTTTTCTTCCATTCTGTCCTGTCACCCGTTACATTATCACTAACTCCTTTTTTTCCATATCACTCCTCACACAATCCATCCATCTCTTCTTTGGCCTCCCTCTCCCTCTCCATCCATCCACATGTACACTCAAAACTCTTTTAGTAATATGCGTTTCATCCCTTCTCTTCACATGACCATACACCAAAATCAATTCAAACAACACAAAGTTACAAAAACAAATTTAAACATAAAAATGTTAAAGTAGTAAAAAAGTGTTACAAAGTTTTTCAAATGGTAAAAAACTACTACTGGTACTTAATATTTTACGCCCCATTTTTTGAAAATCTATGAAGGATTGCTCGTAGGATAACAAAGGGTACGCGGCAAATAAATTGAACTATCCACCAGAGCTACACGCAGCCCCCTATCCGACCTAGACCCGAAAATCGGTTATAATCCCTGTCACACAAGTTGAACCATCATGATGGTAGGTGAATGTGCAGAAACCGATTTTCGGGTCCCAATCGAAGCGGGGGTCGCGCGCAACCACAGTATGTGGTTCAATTTAGTTTGCCGTGTACAAATCTTCGTTATCTTACGAAAAATCCTTTATAGATTTCAAAAAATGGGGCATAAAATCTTGTATATATATTATAAGTTTTTTATTTAGTATATAGGCCTTTTTTTTCTCACGTGTCATCTTTTTAGTTTTATAAATTTTCTTCAGTGAAATATTTTTATTACAAACGCTTCTATTTCTTGTCTTTCCTGTATTTTCAACTAAGTATCACTTGTCGGCGCCAAGAAGAAGGCGGGCAAGGCGGCCAGGGCGGCCAGAAAGCGCGTAAGGCGGCTGGAGCGCAAGAAGCGCGCCATGGCGGCTAGACTTCGCGCCCCTAAATCCGAGGCTGTAGTGATTACGCTACAGCCTGAAGCGGAGAAAAGGGGCGTGACGTACAAGTCCGTCATGGACAAGGCGAGGCGGGCGGTGCTGCCCCATCTCAAGGAGCTCGGAGCCTCTGAGGGCTTCCGCATGCGGCGCACCGTGACCGGTGCCCAAATGCTGGAGGTCCCTGGCGCGTCCAGTGGCCCAGCGGCAGACGCCCTGGCCAAGAGGCTCAGGGAGTCCCTGGACGCGGAGGAGGCCCGAGTGTCCAGGCCCACGAAGTGCATCGACATGCGCATCATGGGCTTGGACGACTCCGTTGGGGTCGACGAGGTGGTGGCCGCCATTGTTGGTGCGGGAGGGTGCACAGCCGACCAGGTTCGGGCGGGCACCATCCGCACTGATGGCACAGGCATGCGAGCCGTGACGGTCAGCTGCCCCGTGTCGGCGGCCAAAACCATCACTGGGGAGGGCCGAAGGCTTCTGGTGGGCTGGGTCTCCGCCCAGGTCAGACTGTTGGAGCCCAGACCTCTGCGGTGCTACCGCTGCCGCGTGGGACACCACGCGGGGGCCTTTTGCGCCGCGGAGGTGGATCGCAGCGACCGTTGCTTCCGATGTGGTCAGCCTGGTCACAAAGCCGCCGAGTGCCGTGAGTCGCCGCACTGTTACGCATGTGCGGCGGCAGGCAAAAAGGCGGACCACCAGGCTGGTTGCAGGTCCTGCGACCCTCCAACGAAGGTGAAGCACAGGGTTCGGCCCATCCCCGGTGACGTCCTCACCGCCGCAGCCGCGTCCGTAGCCGCCGCCGCTATCGCCGCCACAGCCGCCGCGGCAGGACCCTCACAGAGGGCTCAGGAGGAGATCGTAATGGAATGTCAATAACAGCTCCATTACGTCTCCTCCAGGCGAACATCAACCACTGTGCCCCCGCTCAGGATCTGTTGCTCCAGAGCATGGCGCAGTGGTCGATTAATGTCGCCGTAGTCTCCGAGCCGTACTTTGTCCTGCCCAGTGCAGACTGGGTTTCGGACCTAGACGGCTCGGTGTCTTTAATTAGGTCGACCGCCGCCGGTACCCCGCCCCTCGAGCGCGTCACGAGGGGACGAGGTTGCGTGGCAGCACGGTTCGGGGACATTGCAGTGGTAGGCGTCTACCTGTCCCCGAGCAGATCTCTCGGCGATTTCCACATCTCCCTTATGGAGCTGAAAAACGTCGTCGTTGGGTTTAGGGACCTCCCCGTGGTCGTTTGCGGGGACTTCAATGCCTGGAACGAGGCTTGGGGTTCCCGCTACACGAACGGGCGGGGTCGGTCGGTAGAGGCCTGGGCTGAGGAGTCCGGCCTGGCCCTCCTAAACCGGGGCTCTGTTTCCACGTGTGTGCGGATGCGGGGCGAATCAGTGGTGGACCTGTCGTTCGCCAGCCCCGATCTGGCACCACGTGTCGTCGACTGGCGTGTTATGGAGGGGGTGGAGACGTTCTCAGACCACCGGTACATCCGGTTTGACGTCTCCGCCCAAACCTCGACCGCGCCGGTCCAGCGGAGCCCTTGTGGTCCGCGATGGGCGCTGAGGCAGATGGACCGGGAGCTCCTCCTGGAAGCCGCGACGGTACAGGCCTGGGTGCAAGCACCGGACAGGCCTGTCGACATTGACGTCGAGGCAGAGTGGTTCCGGGAGGGCATGTCGCAAATCTGCGACGCGTCAATGCCCCGAGTCCGTCCAGGACGTGCCAAGCGCCAGGTGTACTGGTGGTCGCCGGAGATTGCGGCATTGCGCAATGCGTGCAATCACGCGCGACGCCGGTACGCCAGGTACTGCAAGCGCCGCAACCGCCCGCCGGATGCGGAGGCTGTTGAGGCGGAGCTGTACGAGGGTTACAGGGTAGCGAAGCGCACCCTCCGAGCGGAGATTAAGCGGTCCAAAATGGAGGCCCGCAACGTCTGGCTGGGGTCTCTGAATGCAGACCCGTGGGGACGCCCATACAAGATGGTACGGGAGAAACTCCGTCCATGGGCTCCCCCACTGACTCAGAGTCTCCGGCCCGAGCTCGTGGAGGGTGTGGTCAGCACTCTGTTCCCTACGCGGGGGGTACACTCCCCCCCGTCTATGGCTCCGCCAACACCGGCAGTACCTGACGCGGACCACGACGACGACGACGATGTTCCAGAGGTGACCGAGGTAGAGATGAGAGTGGCGGTACGAAGGCTGAGTGCCAAGAATACCGCCCCAGGACCTGACGGCCTGCCTGGGAGGGCCTGGGTCCTGGCTATGGAGGCTCTCGGGCCTCGATTGAGGGGGCTCTTTAGCGCATGTCTGGAGAGGGGCCAGTTCCCACTTCGCTGGAAGACGGGGAAACTGGTCCTCATAGCGAAGCCTGGGCGCCCTGCGGACTCTCCGTCCGCGTACCGGCCCATTGTGCTGCTCGACGAGGTGGGCAAGCTCTTTGAAAGAGTCATTGCAAACCGCCTCGTCGCGCGCCTTGCAAGGGTGGGGCCGGACCTGTCGGACGGACAGTTCGGTTTTCGCAGGATGCGCTCCACGGTGGACGCCATCATGCGCGTGCGAGCCCTCACGACAGGGGATGCGGTGTCCCAGGGCAGGTGTGTCGTGGCAGTGTCCTTGGACATTGCCAACGCCTTCAACTCCCTGCCCTGGAGTTGCATTGGAACGGCACTCCGGTACCACCGGGTGCCCGACTACCTCTGTCGTGTGATCGAGGCCTACCTATCGGAGAGGTATATCATCTACCCCGGTCACCAGGGAGAGTGGAAACGTCGAGAGATGTCGTGCGGTGTTCCGCAGGGATCGGTACTAGGACCACCCTTGTGGAACATCGGGTACGACTACGTGCTGCGCGGCGACTTCCCCGACGGGGTCAGCGTGGTCTGCTACGCGGACGACACGTTGGTCCTAGCGCGGGGAGAGTCGTACCGGACGGCGGTCGAATTAGCGACACGCGGGGTTGCGATGGTCGTTGACAGGATCCAGCAGTTGGGACTCGAGGTGGCACTGCACAAGTCCGAGGCCATGTGCTTCCACGGCCCTCGGGGTGCGCCACCACCTCGTTCCCAGCTAACGGTAGGAGGGGTTCACATCAGCGTCGGGTCGACGATGAAGTACCTGGGACTCGTCCTCGACAGCTGGTGGAACTTCAGGGAGCACTTCCGACGTCTCGCTCCCAAACTGAATCGGACTGGGGCTGCTCTCGGGCGGCTCCTGCCCAACCTCAGGGGACCAGACGCCTCCTGCCGGAAGCTCTACGCGGGAATCGTTCGGTCCATGGCTCTCTACGGGGCTCCGGTGTGGGCACCGACGTTGCAACAGCAACCGAGGACCCAGCTGAATGCGTGCCAGAGGGTCATGGCAATACGCATGGTGCGAGGGTACCGAACGATCTCCCGCGAGGCGGCGACCCTCCTTGCTGGCCAACCGCCGTGGGATCTGGAGGCAACAGTCCTTGCACACATGCACGACAAGCGCATGGAGATGCAACGCCGGGGCGAAATTCCGCTGCCACGACAAGTCGAGGCATGGCGGACAGAGCTCCGGCGGGATCTCATGGCGAAATGGCGTCAACGACTATCGCAACCTCGTTCGGGGCGCGCCACAATTGGGGCAATAAGGCCCATCCTTGGGGCGTGGCTGGAAAGACCTCACGGCGTTCTCAACTTCCGCACGACGCAGGTGCTTACCGAACACGGAAAGTTCGCTAAGTACCTGTTCCGGATTCGTGCGGAGGATTCGCCCGGGTGTCGCCACTGTGCGGAACATCCGGAGGACACGGTGGAGCACACTGTAGAGGTGTGCCCCGCCTGGGCGGAGCATCGCCGTGTCCTCGTGGGGGCGATCGGCGGCAGCGATCTCTCTCGCCGGGCCTTGGTTCAGGCCATGGTCCGTAGTGAGGAGGGATGGCAGGCGGTCGCCTCCTTCTGCGAAGCAGTAATGCTAGCAAAGGAGGAGGCCGACCGCATCAGGCAGAGGCAACGGGGCGCTCGCCCCAGCCGCCGCCGGGATTCCGATCCCGATTTCCGGCCACCGTAGGCGCGGGCTTGCGGACGGCGTGCAATGGGTAGCACGCTGTCCGATCGTCCGGTAACCGACCGGACCGAGCCCAAGTCGTCGACGGCGCGTTCTGTTCCCGCGCGCCTCAAGGAGCTGTCAGCACACCGAAGAGGCCCAGCCTGCTAACTGCAGGCAGGCAGGGTCGAAGCCTACTGGGGTCATGGGTTAGTTCCGAAAGGAGTGCTCGACCCCGGCACTATAGGCTACGAAGGAACGGGGTAGGTTTTTAGTCAGTAAGAGTCTGACACTACTTCCCGCTCCGCCCAAGGGCGGGATTTGTCATTGGATGATTTTACCTACCATAAAAAAAAAAAAAAAAAAAAAACTAAGTATCACTTTCTTGATATTATTATTATTTGATTTTTATAACAATATGAGTAATATTCTGTGTCTTTTGCTTCTACGTATAACATTACAATACCTGTTAATTTTACATTTCGACAATAGTGGCAATACTGTCAATTTTCGGTATTTTCTGTTTCCTGACACCCTTTTTAATGACTGGTTCTATAGCATGATGGCTGTTTGTCACGTCGCGGGTTCAAACCCAGCCAGGCGTATTACTTTGTGTTATTTTTTTTCATCACCACTGCTTTCAAAACGGTGAAGGAAAACATCATGAGGAAATCGGCATGTCCTAGAACCAAAAATTCGAAGGCATGTGACATCCACCAACCCGCACTGGGCCCGCATGGTGGGTTACGGCCAATTTCCTCTCCTAAAGAGGAGGCCTGAGTCCTAGCTCTGAGAACATTATAACGCTGATGCTATGCTATTCTATGCTATTTTCAATCAGCAAAGGTGTGTATTTTTTAGAACCATCTGCTACAGAAATCTGCAATGAATCTTCTGAATTGATGTTTTTTCGATAATACACTGTAAGGGTAAAAATAATTAGATTAAATCTTAATTAACCTGATGAATACCGTAATTAGAGACACAATAGAAAGACAATAGGTGTGTGGACGCCGGCGTCATCTTGGGAAATAATGAATTAAAGAAATTATTTTCAATATTTAATGTCTTGCTTCCACACCTTGCTTATGTTGTATTACAAAAATATTTAATTGCAGTTATTTTGAACAATGGCATATATTTAAAAATTATTCAACAATAGCACAAAAAAGCGTCATATTTTGCAAAGAAAAATCGTAAAAATTAGGACTTTTAAGAATGAAATAGACTTATTTTGTATTAGTTCTAATATTTACCAAAAACAAAGATTTGAATACTAACCCATTTTGAAATACGCTATTTAGTTTCTCTACTCATTTGTTTTGATACTGTCGCAACACCAAATACCACGTTATTTAAATGAATTGAAACATAACTATGACACTTAAATTTTTTGTATATTGTCACAATACAAAAAAAAACCCTATTTAAAAAAATATTCCACCAATAAGAACGAACTATTTTATTTTATGTCTTTTTTCAAAAGAAAATGCGTATGTCACCTTGCGAAAATTCAAAGCAACTGGCATTGTGTCGATATACCGACAAAATTGCGTCGATTTCGACCAATCAGATAACGTCATTCAGTCATGGCACGTCGTCAAATATATACATAGGAATGTGAGTTTTATTCACATGATATTATAGATTAATCTGTATTGAATGGTAACATTATCAAAATAATGACACATTTTGTGATGTGCCACTATCAAATTAAAGCAGCGATATTTTCTAATGAGTAATGTGTGTGTGAGCAATTAAAGTGTCTTATGTTGACTCCTTAAACTTTGTGCTTTGAAATTCATACTAAGATTAAGTTATTGCAGATTTTACTTTTAATTAGTAAGTGTTGTTTATAATATTTGTAATTGTGTATTTGTGAAATAAAATTATCTTTTAGTTACAATAAAAAAAAATGTATTTTTACTTAATAAAAGGCGCAGTTTTCAATCTGCATAAAATTTCAGGAGACATATTGTATAAGTGTGTTAGTAATTTTTAACCAATAATAAAATGGGTAGGAATTTTTTAATATACTAAAAGCGTTTCGTAGAGTAATTGGGCGAAATCCCCGGCCACTACAGGCTAGGGTTTGCGGACGATAACTCGCTTTCCGGCCGTCCAGTCCCTACTGGACGGCCGCAACTGGACTGGACTAGACTCCGCTCCCAAATTCCTCGCATATACACACATACTATGCATTTACCAATACTAAAACTTACTAAAATTGTTCACTTTTCTAATAACATAAATGAATGGAATATATACTAGTGATTCATATACTTTCCCTGAATAACACTCAAGACTAGAAATAGTAAGGTATTGAGAAACTGCGAACACATGCCGATAATTGCCGAAGTGAACTACCTACACGGAGCAACAACTTTTATACCGCTCCGGAACACCCACCAGAAAATTTTAAACTTTACTCCAACGTGTTAAAGTTTGAAATTGCATGTGCTCTTTACCTTCAAATAGTTATAAGCTGAGTATAATAGCTAGTACTGCTGTATATACAGAAATATGGGTTGGGTCCCACTGATGGCGATGGTAATTATGGTAAACTCGCTTTTAAATTCGAATTTGTGTTTTGTTTGAGGACTGTTCCGTGAGTGTGCTTTTCTTTGTTTTTTTTATAGTTTAAATATAGGTCATTGTGTTCGTAGCATTTTAGACTCACGTTGTAGTTAGTAGCATAGCAATTTCTGGTTGAGTTAAGGTATACCAAACTAATTATTTAGCGAGTTAACTAACTTATTTAGTAGCGTTTGGAAATTGCAATCGCCGCAATTTAAAGAACAGATGAAGTGGCTGACTGTTCGGCAAAATTGGTCCCGGGGCTGCTACAAGTAGACCAATACTCTACCTTCACAGTTTTTATCTTTCTTTTCACTTTTCTCTAATTCACAATCCCGAATCCCTTTTGTATGTTTGGAAACGCTTTTAGTTTATTGTTCTGGTAGAAAAATTTTACTTTGTCACTCATGAATCTCTCTTTTTTTCCTTGCTCTCCCACTCCTCAAGCCGTTACGGTAGATTCTTCACTTTGTAACGGTCTTTGTAGGGTGGCCGACTCTGACCTATTACCTGTTAGGCTAGTATATAGACTACACAACCCTTTAAATACAAACTCTCTTAAAAATACGATGCAAAGTTTTTGACTATAATCCGCCCCAGATATATTATGGTTGAGGCAAGATAGTTGTATAGGTCTGCATGTGCAAAGCTGACACTTTACAAAGACAATTGGTACCCCCTTATACAGTTCGAGAACCTACCTCTCAAAGGTAAAGTGAGATATTTTTGTAGGCTTTCCTAAGGTCATAGGTACAATTACATTATTGAATCGAACACACACTTATAATGAAAGGTAATAGGACTTTAGGATGCTTCCTCAGCGTGGAATCCTCAAATAAGAAAAGCTAGCAGTTTTTTTCTTATCTCGCTTGCATTAAGACCACACCCTAAAGCAAGCGCTTAAGTAGTGTTTCTTAGAATTAGCTTTTGTAAAGTTGAACACCAAAAAGTTGTTTTCAAAAGTTTTTATAGTTTTTTCATGTTTTACATTTTTATGATTTTAGTTCTAAAGCAGTCTTTATCAAGAAAGCAACTCCTATAATTCCATACGAATCTTTTGATCTCTGATTACCATTTCTTGAGAGGTTTAAGAATTTTCAGAACAAAACTGATATAATTTGACTTTATCAATGTCGAAATTAGACTCATAATTTGACATTTCTCTTATAAATGTAACGGGAAAATAGAGTCAGTTGAAAGCTGAAAGGTACCTACGTAAGACCAATTTGTCCGACGCATTAGAAGGGCAAGCCGGCCTCACAAAGTCATTTCCTTCAAAGAATATTGTAACCTATAGAAAAAATTATACTTTCCGCTGTGTCTGGAAAAACCTTTTTTACAAAAAGCTCCGTAGACCGTTCACTATGAAACCGATAGATAAGGGCCGTACAGAGTTCGGTATTAACACCCTTAAGAAGTAGTGGCCATCCTTACCACCCATCACTTACACTGAAACATGTTTAGGATTGAATAAAGCCTTTGCCTTTGAAAAATATACCTATTGAAGTAACGAACCATTGATCCGATATTTGAATAGCGCTGGACTCTTGTAAACCCAAAAAAATATGCTCATATTTATTCGGGCTTACGAAATCTTACACAATAAGCTTTTGGTATAAAGTTAACCCGAAAGGTTATTTAGAATATACATTTCCCGAAGAAGTCCAATTTCAATGCGCTTAATTTTCTTAAAGTTCGCTGTTACGTTGCCTCAGAGCGGGTGTAAATTTACATGGGACACTTTCATTACGGTTGTAAGTCTCCAGTGTAATTTACCAGTTGGACGGTTCGATCGACCGTTTACGCCTTCAAAAGTAAAAGCAGACATATTTCTTGACTGCGTTTATAATCCCTCGCTGGCAACACTAGTCCGCTAACGAAGTTAGTTCTAAGGTAAAGTTTTAATTGCTCTCTGGCAAATCTCAGTTTATCTTTTCGCGGTTTCTAGGAAACAGCTTTGTTGACTATAAATTCAATTTGAGCGAGGCGGAAAAGATTACCGCTTTGTTTATGGAGAGGGACAGGATTGAAGAGCAATTCTTGAAATAGTTTATAGTGAGGTTAATGTCGTTTGGCACGCTAGGTGTTTATGTAAAGTATGAGAGGCAGTAGGCAATTTTTTTGAGGTCAGTTATCGTCAAAATTATGACGTCTACTGCTCTAGTTTGAAGCGAGAGGGCTCGTCAGACTTTTACTAAATAAAACCCATCTGTATTCTTCAGTTACTTTTTGCGACTCGATTTAAACTAGTTCAGACAAAAATGCAACTGTGTGCGTTATACTTTAAATGTGCCACTTTTTTTACAACATATAATTATCTGAAACCTGAATATAGTTTGATTAGAATCGGTAACTGAATCGATTCCAATCAAGTCACAAGTTGGACACCACTGACACTAAGTACAACATAGGTCACGGCAGGTCATATCGGGCATTAGGATCCAGTGGACAGCTGGGTGCAAAACAACCCCTCAGTGGCTTAGATGGCCAGGCAACCATATGCTTGTGTGGAAAACCAGGTAACATAACAAGCTTACAACTTTGTGGTTTTTCATTATACAGTTATGAAATTTTATACGTCATAGATTCTTTGCATAAAAATACTAGACCCGTGTTTCGGGTTTCGCATATACTAAAAATAAGGTTTTATAAACAATATACCAAATAAACTAAATTCTATTTTAACTCTATCAAAAGTTCTCGTAGTACTGACCCGGCTACTGAGTCCTTATTGGTACGCACTGTCAACGACCCGAACTTGGTCCTTACTATACGGTCGGACAGCGAGCGACCTAGTGCTCGTCATCCATAAACCCACATCCACCTACAGTGACTGAGAATCATCCTGTGACTCCCTGTAGGCACCTGAGCTTTCAAGTAGAAACTGTCACAAGTGGCTTTCTTTCAATCTCGTGAAAGGTAAGATGGAAAATTTCGTTTAATAATTTAAGGCCAGGACAGCCCTTAAACGTCGTCTGGAAATTTTATCACCTGAGAGTCACGTAGGCGACCCGCGCCGTGTCTTGAGCGAGGCTAATGAATTCTTACCTTGTTTACAATAAACCAAAAAGCTTTTATGATGCTCATTCATTAAAGGAATCTGTGGATTATGCGTGAAGCCGTACTAAGAACGTGACTTTTAAGATTTTCAACAAATTGATTCTGGTATACTTCGATAATACCGTACAAGCTAAGGGTTACACCAGGTTTATGCGTGCTGCAATATTATACCGATGTTTACACGCGTTCATAAGTGTATCGTTGTAAACGTATGCAAATTGGTATTTAATGCCTTTACATTTTTTTGAGCAGTATTTGTAGGTCACGCTTTCATATTCGGAACTAATCATTTTTTAGGGTTCCGGCGTTATAATTTTGGCCGGTTTTGCATTCCCTAACATCCACCAACCCACGCAGGGCTCGAGTAGTGGATTACTGTCTATTTCTAGAGCAGGAGCTTATTACTGTCTATTTCCACTTCTAGAGTAGGAGCCTAAATCCCAGCAATAAGAACATTATATTACTATATCCCGAGTTATTTGGTGCCGGCAATAGCTGGCGCAATACGTTTCTTACTTCCATGTTTTCCTGTCTCCTGTCACACTATCACCAAATCCCTTTTTTTTCATATCACTCACAATTTCTCTTTAACCATCTTCTTCCGTTCCATCCGTCCACGTATATAGGTGTACTATGTATATAAAAGTCTTCCGTATATAGGGTGACTGGTAATTAGTGAACGATTCTTAAACACGTGATTGTAGTTAAGATAACAAACAACTTTTACTATGGGACCTAGCCTGAAATCGCGAAAAAATAATATTAACACAAATGTACTGACCAGCGAATAAAATATCTGCTGGTCAGTACATTTGTGTTCGCGTAACTGGTCAAAATGTACTGAACTTGGCTGATTTTTTTGCGATTTCAGATCTGGTCCCATATCATGACTACAATCACGTGTTTAATTATCGTTCACTCATTACCAGTCACCCTATATAATTAATATCACAATAAAACAATAACAACACGTCTAAACTAGCTAATTAGTATCTCATAACAAAACATACATATCATAATTGTATGACTATCACAGTCTGCAAAAAAGGACCCATTGTTTCATCGTAACATATTTCATAATAAAATAAGATAATATTCATTCTGCAGAGGTATTGGGCTGGGTGGTCGCCGGGTGGTCTCCGGGTAGTCGACGGGAGGTCGCCGGAGGGTTACCGTCGGCCACTGTCAAGAGAGACCTTATCTAAACTCCCACCGAGTAACCGCGAGTTATGCTTGGATAGAGGCGGTATGATGACGTCACAAATACCGCTCAATTTTCAAGTAAGATTAACAATGAATTGTTAAACCCGTTGCTGTGGTTACGCACAACCCTCAATCGAGACCCGAAAATCGGTTACTGCATTCAAGGTCAACCGCCATGATTGTTCAACTTTTGTGTCGAATTATACCGTGGAAGTCTGCCTTGCTTAGACGGGACACCGCTTTACCTTAATGGACGTAATCAATGGTGATAACTTGTCTATCTATCTGTACTGAAGGAAAAAGAAATGGAAGCAGTCCCCGCAGTGACCTTCTTCTGTGAAGAAGTAATGCAATCGAAAGAGGTGGCGGAAAGCGTGAGGAAGAGAACATTCTCATGCTCCAAGCCGCCGCCGCCGTAAGAGATAAACTGGGCGTCTGGGAATCTCAGAGCGATTATGGTCACTTAACGGCGGGTTATAGGTGACTCGACGTCTGATAAGGACCAAATTCGAGTCCTGCACGTGTGTTTAACTCACGCCTCAAAAAAATGTCAGCAAATCGGACAGAGCCCACTAGGGTCCTTTACCTGCTTGGGCTGCGGGATGGTTCAAAAGAACTGTTAGTAAACAACTGGAAGACCACAGATGAGTTTTAATCAGTAGGTAAAAGTTTGACACTCCTCCTCGCTCCATCCAAAGCTTCAAGCTTAAGTACTCTCCACAATCACTCCCAAGTGTGATTCACCACAATCTTGCCCATATTCTATTCTATTCTCATTTTTAGGGGTCGACCAAACTAGTCCACTTCTACTATAATTCTCTATCTCTACCTATTTCACACTATATAGCCCGTGTGATAGACAACGTTCCTTCTCTAAGAGCATCATAAGGACCGTGCTATTACTATTATACTTTTCTATAAGTCGGTTACTCAGTGGTGACCCTGGTTTCTGCGATTCTTTGCCTCAGTTGATAGACGCAAGCTAGCTAACGATGAGCTTTGGGCAGTTCACCGCCGATAAGGAACAAGCCCGGGTCACTGGCACATTGTGATCCACGCATACCTCAAAAAGTCAGCGTGATGGGACGGGACCAAAAAAGCCTTCTTAGATTTGTGCCTATCAATTAATAAATCAGTTGTGATTTATTAATTGATAGGCACAAATAGTACATTTTGATACAAATGTAAAAAGTTTGTCGTTGCGACCGAGGCAGAATTAGTAGTAGGTGAGTGTATTATGGAGCCGAGGGCTGCAGTGACAAATTTGCACGTGTATTAAACGACGTTTTTGAATAAACTTACGACTCCTGGGGATTGACACGCGCCTCGTGGGGGTCAACGCGCGCCCAGCCTGACACTATACATATAATAAAAATATGGTAGGAGCGAGCTCGCGCACCTTTCAGCACTAGTGCGGAAATCAGTCAATTGTGTGCCTAAAAGCAGTAGGATAAGAGCGGAGTTTCGATTAAATGTATTGAGAATATTATTTGAAGAGGCTTTTTTATTAAAATCAGTTAAATGAATGTCAAAAAAGCAGATATTAAATTCTTCCGTAACACCCAAAAGCTCTTTGTTTTACACGAATAAATAAATCCGGAATACATTAAAATTGTGCCGTGCATTCTACATTATTCATGGCTCCGGGTTACACTGCTGAGTCGAAGCGGCTAAGTAAGAGCTTGCTGAATAAAATGTTAAGTACAATTGCCTGGCCAAGTATCCATACAGTTTATGCCGAATGACATCTCAGTAGACTGAATGATTTAATTCATTTTGTATAAATTGAATCTGACGATGAAATTCTTTAGTTACGTAAATGGGCCAACACATTTAGGCATCTATCGATGGAATTTCATTTATTTGCTATCTAGGAGTTTTATTCATGTTGTTTGAACATTTTAAGCTCAGTATTTACAAATTGCACTCTGTTAGTTTTAAAATTAATTTTGGCAAAATTTTAATATTTTATGTCGCTTTCAGTTAGGCTTTATAATAAAACTTGTCAAAGTATTAGCGACAAAGTTTTTTTCCAAAACACGTTTCGTCTGGTTTTGGAAAGAGATGAATAATTATTTATCTAAGATGCCTTATTATTCAGACTGGAATAATAATAATATTCCACAACTAAAACACAATGCCGTCTAGTCCCAAGCTAAGCAGAGCTTGTGTTATGAGTACTAGACAACTAATAAATATACTTCTAAATTTGTAAATACATACATATCAAGGCTAAAGTGAATAGGCTCTTAATAAACACGTGCACTACACCATCAACGATTGCATCACTGCTTACCATCAAGTAGTATTGCAGTCAAGTACTAGTTTATAAAAACTAAAAAATTAAAAAATATATATATATTATAGATAAATTACACCCAGACACAGAATAAATTATCGTGCTCATCACACAAATATTTATTTTGTCCTAGTGGGAATGGTGTTTATATTTTAATGCGGAATCACGTTAATCTCGTAAAACACCGAGGAAATAAAATTTTAATTATGCCAATAAAAAAACTTTTAGTTTTTTTAAAGTTACAGGGTCCTTTAAGCCCCTTACCACTTTAATGACTGTTTTCAAACGAGGTCTTAAACACCCCGTACCGCAAGAATACCTAATTTAAAAATAACTGAAGTTGTCAACGTGTTACCAAATGATCCCAGAAAAAGAAACATAAAAAATTATGCCGTCTTTAAGTTATTTTTAACCATAAGCTTTTTTAAATATCTTAATTGCAATCTCTGTTTCCGACTCGTTTAAAATCGTCCTGCGGAGGTTTTTGCAAAGATCAAATTTAATTACCGTTTCACCTTCAACCAGCTCTTACTTCAATTTATCCACATTGAATGGAAAATATCGGTTTTTACTACGTTTTATTTAGCTATTAATTGCTCAATTCTTTTCAAGTGCTTCATCTAACTGGAGTGCCTGTTTACACAGGAAACTGTTAATATGGTCTGTGATAGTAATAAACTATTATATTACGTAACAACTGTTGTTTGAAACCATAACGTAACATATTATTCAATTTAAACTATAAACTCAATTACTTTCAGAAATTAATTGCATTGTTTTCGAAAATAAATCTCGTACACGAAACAGTTAATCTCGAAAAAACTCATCGATTCTCCCAATAAAATAGTGATGGGACACGCGACCGCAGACCGTGACAGAGCCCACTTAATTTAGTGACAGTACGCGTTGTAAACACGGGCATACTATGTAATTTTGTTTTACTCTCAACCGCTGATAAATTGGGTGCGGAGGAAGCGCGGCCGCGGCGCACAGGCGACCAATATTTTTCATTACTATGCTAATTTCATTGTCCCAATAAACGCGACGCCCCCACTCACCCGCAAAGAGGTTAGCTGTTTCACGAGCATTTTTACTGTGTCCACTGAAAAATTTGAATTCGCTTTCCAAAAGGTCGGGCCGGGTTAATTTGAAATGCAACTGGGCATTTTTAGTTTTTCGCCGCGCCGACGCCGCTCGCTTTTAAATGGCGGGCAATAAAATTGTGTATTAGTGCCTTTATTTAAGCTTTTCACGATTCGATAGTTAGAATAATAAAATTTTCAAATTATATTTTTGTTTGAGAGTTTTACACTCGTTGAACTCTCGTTAGAATGGTTTTCATGTGTGTAATTTATTTTGGTTTGCTTGTTAAATTTTACGAAGCATTGTTATTTAATGCCATCAACTGCTTCATGGCTATTTGTAGCAGCTTGAAATGCAAGTTATATCTATAAATTCACGGAGCATGGTCGGACAATCAGTTTAAACGAGGGTCATAATACCAGTAGTGTGGTATTATCGCGCACACAATCGCTTGAAATGATTCAATAGATCAGTGTCGTGTGTAGGAGGTGTGGAGAGGCGCATTCCGCAGTGGGGTCACGTAGCGCCCGAGAGGTCTGGACCCCGAGGTATGCGCCCTGAAACACGTGTCATATTGCCCTTCCTTGAACGACAATGCTTAATTCAATAGCCATTGAAATTTTCCGACATGGACCGTTGTGTGTTTGTCCCGGAATCTTATCAGCTTATTGGGGTATACCGGTCCTTTTATTTGTGTTGCAATAAAAGTACAAATAACAAATTGCGGTATATTTCCAAGAAATAACCTCGGGTTTTTTTTTAACAATCGAGAGTGCTTAATAATCGGATTTATCAAATATTCGTGGAAGTGACTGGCATAGTGTTGATCATACTTCGCGAAAATCCCGAATAGGTACAAACACGACGATTCAATTCCTAGATTTTTGAATTCGAACTAAATACTTTATTGAATAGAAGAATCTTATTTTGCTTTAAAGGTACGTAGTAAAACTGTTGGATGAAACAAAGTTCTTTAATTTAACAGTTTTAAGATTAGCAGATAAGCAGTCAGGGCCACTAACCACTAGACCAACTGACCACACAAAACCTATGCCCTTCAATTGCCCTTTGTATTGCAGGGTCACGGTAATTCCTTTAAAAAATGCCGTGACTTTAGTAGGCATGACCCATGCTGGACCCCTACGGATTGTTGACATATTTTTGAGATGTGCGTGGAACCCTATGCGACTTCGACGATCCGAACTTACGAAGAAGACGAGACGAACTTCATAGTGATCCGTAAATTAAGGACGCTTGATGGGTGAGTTTTTTTTTTGTGTGGGAAATTATCCAATAAAAACCTCCCTTGGGTGGAGCGGGAAAGCATGTTAGACTTTGACTGACTAAAACACACTACTGTGTTCCTTCGTTGCCTTGCATTCCAGGGCGGTTTTCCTTTCAGAAGTGAATCCCCGGCCCCGGATTCTTCGCCCCGGCTGGAGCCCTATAGTTTTGGTGACATCTTCTTGAGGCGCGCGCGGAATTGATAAGTGAGTGAATCATAGCCAAAACATTGTAATTTTCGCATGTTAATGATGATTATTTATTTTTTTGATGTAGAATACCATCCAATAACTTCTTCTGCTCAAAGGTAGATCGAGAGGGCGTAGCAGACTTTTGCTGACTAAAACCACACCTGTCTTTCAATTGGCCTTTCTATTCTAAGACTACGGGTTTCTTAATCAGAAATTATCCGCGGCTTTAGCAAGCATCGGTTCTGCTGGGCCACCGGCTAAGATTTTGCTGACATCTCTTTGGATCGCGTGTTGAATACAAAAACTAGTTTCTGCCATATGTCTAGATCTATCAGGGATCACACGTGAGAATTTGATACACAGTTAGATATCACTTCCTTTATAAGAAAAACTATTATAGAGAACTTGGCCCTATTTCACATGTTAGGTAAGGAGTGTATTTCACACGTGTTGTTACTATAATTTTAAATAAATAAATAGAAATAAATAAAATTTATATTTTGGGTGGGTTCTATAAACCTTCTCTGCTATGAATACACAACATATAACAAAAAACAGCATCACATGGAACAGAGTGGCTCAAGAAAGACATAAGTGGAAAAGATTGAAGGAAGCCTTTGCCGACTGGCAAACAGATCTACAAAAAATAAGAAAAAATCAAATAAAAGACTAAGTAAAGTTTTCAATGTATTCTTATTTTACATGTAATATGAATCTGAAAAAAGGCTATATTATTTAACAAAAAAACAAGCCCTCTAAAATGTTTCATTCAAGGTGCCTTTGTAACTAGCTACGCCTCTAACGCCAACACCGTTGATAGTGCGCAATAGTGACAAAATACAAAACAATAATCCCCAACACGAACGCATTATCAAAACCCATAATAATCAACAGTAAAATAAAACTAGTTCGGTTCAATTTTTATGGACAAATATATTTTCAATTCAACAATACAATTTTGTTTGGCAAAAAATAGTGAAACTAACATAGCTGAACGGCCACTGCTGTATTTTGCAGCCAACCATTTTAATTTTTAGTGTTCACTTGAGTGTTTCTAATACTCGTATTCGACAAACTGAATTCTGTTTTTTTTTTTTTCTGTAGACACAATTATTTTTGTGTTTTTTTTTTATATTATTGATAGGTTCGCGCTTGACCGCTATCTCACCTGATGGAAAGTGACGATACGGTCGACGATGGATCGCGCTTACCTGGTTAACTACGATTTTCGTTTGCTTAACAACGATCGTGTTTGTATTTTAAAAAGCATATTTTTCAACAGTAACTTTTATCCTTATATTTTTAAAATTATACCCAATTTCGCCGCGACAGAAACACTTCAGGTGTCGAAAATCGCAAAGCGATCTCTGGCTACAGCAGACGCGGGCTTGTGGACGACGAGCAATGAGTAGCTCGCATCTATACAGGTGACATAATATTTTTGATTGCTGTCTGAAATCTCTGGTGTCCTAAAATACAAGCTTAGTTTAGACACCAATCTCCTACAAATTAACATTATTATATCACATCGACATTTTTTGTTTTAATTTAATAAAAAAAATATTGTTTTAAATAATTTTTTAAATCAATAAATAATTTGTTATTTAATTTTAGACTAACCGTAGATAATTTACAGATTTACTTCAAGAAGATTACGTTACAATACAAAGTTTACTTTAACTTAACTAATTCATATCTACAGGTCTTAATTTCAAATTATTTTTCGTTCAATGAACACCGCTAGAATATTTACTACTGGTGTTCATTGAAAACAAAAACATTGTGCTAATTCAGGCGTTAATTATAAATATTAGGCAAAGATATATTTAGAGTCTAATAAATATCTCTACTTAGTCTAAATTTTAGACTTTAATTAGTTCTACGGTCTTTGTTTAATGCCGATTTTTGAATAAATAGTTTGTACGCCCAAGTCTTATGATTACCTTACTATCGGTTTGCGTCTCAATTTATCTATAACTGCTCACTCAATTAATCTGTGGTAGGGAATTGACAGTTTTCCAGAGATTGAGCTATTTTGAGAAAACATTATCGTTATTGTTAATAATTTTCATATTTCAAAGTATTAACACATAAATAGTGTCAGACTTTTACTGACTAAAAATCTACCTTTCCGCTCCTTGCTTTTGTCCCGGGGCCCGTGGTAACACTCTCGTATAACCTTTGGCCCCAGTAGGCTTCGGCCCTGCTGGACCCCTACAGTTTGCTGACAACTCCTTGAGGCGCGCGGGAACAGTGCGCGCCGTAGACGACCTGAGCTCGGACCGGTGGGCAGATAGGTACTGTGTTTCATAATACACCGTTCACTTGGTATAATGACACTATTTTCTAATATTGTTTTAATTGGCGATCCGCTCTAGCCTAGCACGGGTGCTTCAAGTCTTTAAAATTCTCGAATTTTCTCTACTTAGTAATAATAAAACATAATTAATCATTATGACAAAAATATACCTACTAGTATATTTAAAACAAAGTCGTATCCCGCTGTCTGTCCCTACTACGCTAAACTACGAATTTTAATAAATAGAATGATTCAAGAGGAAAGTTTATATTTATGTATAATACATGCATAACATATTTATTATCACCATTGCACCTGTGAGAAGCTGGGACGGGTCGCTAGTTAAATATAAAACCTAGACTCTCATACTAGGTTTCCCTGTGTCGTGGGGTCTAGTCTTTTTCAGTTTAAAAAGAAAGTTGTACAAAATTAAAAGTGAACTAAAAATTAAATCTAGCAAAAAACATATAGAAAAGTGCACATTAAACTATCCTCGTGAATTACTCTATCTATTGATGAAATCTACTTGAAAATCCTAGTGTGTACACCAGACGTCAACGATACAGCATAAACCCACTTAGAGTAATAGTTTTAGCGCCTATTAATGCTTGTATCATTTCAAGCTATCATAAAGTGATAAGTCACATGTCGTGTTTGTGTTTTAATCAGCCAATAACAAGAAACATCGATTCCTTTTTTACAAGCTTTTATTTAGTTTCACCTATCCCGATGTTTGTTATCAAATCTCTTAAATTAAGTTTGATCCAGTTCCCGGTTACCGATTGAGTTGTTTTACATGCATGTCCACCTCAAACTCTTTCCCAATCAAAAGAAACTTTTTTTTATTTGTTATAAACTAGTGCTTGACTGCAATCCCATCTAATGGTAAGCAGTAACTCTTTAAATAGAGTTAAAAATCAATTTCACAAACCAATTTTTTACCACCTGCACCGAACTGAACTCACGCTTCCACGCGTTGATCAGTCTTCAAATCCCCGCAAGTGTTTTCGTCTCAAAGCAGAATATTAGAAAAGTTTTTCGATCCCCTGAATAGTGCCTAGTACGTGAGACAGAAATATTGCAGCGAAGCTACGGATAATCTGCTGGAAGCCAGCCAGTTCACAATATGTAAGCGTAGTTTTCAATAGAGCCGTTTAGATATCTGCTGTTGGAGTTAGGCGACAATTAAGTGAGAACCCATGCTATGATTACTGGTATTATCGCGGTATCAGTAGTCCGGGAGCTGGGAATGAAATTGGTTATCTGATTAGGTGGCCATTGTTGTGGAAGCAATTGAATGTTGCTGTTCTATGAGGTTATCGTAACTTGAGCGTAATAATGGACCACCAATCTGTACCTATTTGTAATAGTTACGTAGAAATTCTGAATGCAAAAATTTTATCTTTTTTCTAATAATGGTACAACCCATTGAGCGCATTGTTGCTTACCAGTAGGTCAAAGGTAAGGGTTGACTCGCCTTTGACCTGCCGGTTTCCTAACGATGTTTTCCTTCACCGTTTTTAGAGCAGTAGTGATGAAATAAATTATATACACAAAATAAAAAACGATAACTTAAAAAACTAAAAAGCCCGACTGCTTTTCTGAGCATTCATGAAAAAGCCCTAAAACAAGAAAGTCGTTGTACCCGATTGCACTTATCTGTATAATATTTTAAATACTGGCAGTCGGGACCCATTCTAGAATTGAGAGCACATACCTATGTTACATTGCAGATTACTCCAATCTATTGACTAGACGGCTGACTTTCTAGAATGGGTCCCGACTGCCAGTATTTAAAATATTATATAGATAAGTGCAATCGTTTTCGTGCATAGGGTTTAATATATTTTTCTGTATATACATATAAAAGGAGAAACTGACTGACTGACACATCAACGCTCAGCCGAAACTACTGGGGTTAGGAGAACGAGATTTTGCACACACTTTCCTTTTAAAATGTAGGCGGGCATTTCAGCACTTTAGGGGTTTTTTTATGGTAGGTAAAATCATCTAATGACAAATCCCGCCTTTGAGTGGAGCGAGAAATAGTGTCAGACCCTTACTGACTTCGAACGTGCCGGGGCCGGGCTTTCCTTTCAGAAGCTGACCCATGATCCAAGCAGGCTTCGACCCTGCCTGCCTGCAGCTACGTGTTGCCGACAGCTCCTTGAGGCGCGCGGGAACAGTACGCGCCGTCGACGACTTGGGCTCAGTCCGGTCGGTTACCGGACGATCGGACAGCGTGCTACCCATTGCACGCCGTCCGCAAGCCCACGTCTACGGTGGCCGGAATTCGGGATCGGAATCCCGGCGGCGGTCACCTAAGGGGGTCAAAATTCACTCCTTTGGTTGATGAAATGGGGGTCCAAAGTTTGTATGAAAAAACCTACTACACGGGCGAGGCCGCTGGCAGAGGCTAGTTTATGATACAAATAACTATCCTGTTTACGCCTCTAGCTCTGCGACTACGCCGGATAATTTAGTCCCCGTGACCCGTTTCCGCGTTCATACAAACCTCATTCATCGGATTGCCTTTATGACGAGAATTAGTTTTAGAATGTATGGCTTTGCATTATAACAAGGTTAGATTTTAGTTGCAAATTCGACTGGTGAAAGCTCGGCTCTTTGTGACGCCCGGAGCGAAACGATGATAGCGTTACGCTTTGTAAGTAGTATATTTTCGATGTATTCCTGGTATTAATTATTTTAGTATTATTTGACGGCTCATTCGGGGGATTGTGTATCGGAGCTGTTGGAAATGCCAGTTACCTGAAGTATTTATTCAACAACGAAGCCGGCACTGGACTGTTGGACTATAACAACAACAAAGCCGGCACTGGACTGTTGGACTATAACAACAACGAAGCCGGTACTGGACTGTTGGACTATAACAACAACAAAGCCGGCACTGGACTGTTTATTGGTTAGTGGCACTGACTACTATACCAGAGATGGGTTCGATTCCCATCCAAAACAAATGTTTGTGTGATGAGCACGATCATTTGTTCTGTGTCTGGGTGTAATTATTTATATGTTTATTGTCGTATTTAGAAATACATATTTATGTATGTTTATCACATAGTTAAAAGAGTTGTCTAATTCTCATACCAAAAGCTCTGCTTAGTTTGGGACTAGATGGCGACAAGTTGTAGAATATTATTATTATTATTTCTTTATGGTTTCATAGACTATTATTATCATTATATTATTGAGACAAAGTAGTTGAAAAAGAATTTTACAGTGTTGTTTTAATTTGTTATTTACGAGTATTAAAATTGTTGTAATTTTTACCTGATTGAACCAGAAGGGATATTAAATATGTTTTTGAAATGTAACATAATTACATTAAAAATCCCCTAAGGCTACCCACTGACCAAAATTCCAGTGCCAAAAAACATAACCGCAAAAACAATACTCAAAAAAAGTCACATTAAACAATTTTTCATTATTCATTATTTTTTTACATTATTCATGATTTATTATTTCATTTATTCATTTTATACACTTACTAATTACGTTTAAATATTTTTTTTAACACTTACAAAAAAAAAAACATTTAAAAATATAAAATATAGTAGCCCACCGGCATCGATATTATTATTATTAAATCAATGTTTCAACTAATAAATCACACATTTTTGTGTCCGTTTTATTCATATTTGTGGCAAAAAAAAATTAAATGCCTCTTCAAAATCAACAAAGAGAATAACGCAACAAATAACTCCTTTAATTTACCAAACAACGACAATAATAAAGTGTGGCAACACATAGTACTGACGGAAATCATGTATCATTGACGAACACACGAGTTGTTGGGCAGGAAGCTCGAGCAAAGTGTTCCATCACCCGGGCATAACCGGGCAAACCCGGGCGACCCGGGCAGGGCCTTCCGCACCCGGATATGAACCCTGTATCGTCGCGACTGCCCTCGTCACTGTAACGACCTCCGTTTGCTACGGTTTTTACCTTATTGCTTGATGATGAGCGATTTATGAAAAGTTGTTAGTGGAAAATGGTTGTCATTGTTTTTACTGTTTTTTTTTTATGGTAGGTAAAATCATCCAATGACGAATCCCGCCCTTGGGTGGGGCGGGAAATAGTGTCAGACTCTTATTGACCAAAAACCCACCCTTTTCCATTCACTGCCTTCGTCCCAAGGCCCCGGGTGATATTTTCACATAACCTTTGGCCCCAGTAGGCCTCGGCCTTGCCAGGTCCCTACAGTCCGCTGACAACTCCCTGAGGCGCGTGGAAACAGTGCGCGCCGTAAACGACCTGAGCTCGGACCGGTCTGTTACCGGACGTACGGATAGCGAGCCACCCATTGCCTGACGTCCGTGAGCCCGCGCCTATGGTGGCCGGAAATCGATATCAGAATCCCGGCGGCAGCGTCGGCATGTGCGCCGTTGCCTGATGCGGTCGGCCTCCTCCTTTGCGCTAGCAAATACTGCTTCGCAGAAGGAGGCGACCGCCTGTCACTCCTCCTCGCTTCGGAGCATTGCCTGAACCAAGCCCCGTTGGCTGCGTGATATTGTACTTATGGGTTTTGGTTTTCCTAATTTTGAAACTAATCTCTTGTTCGTTAAGACCTACTGTCCACAGACACATAGCTTCTTAGATGCGTATTCGTCATTATACGCTTGGTATACGGCTGCGTGAAATTTACATATTTAGTTCGACGGTATGTGAAATTCAGAGTAAGTGCGGGTAGTTTCAATAAACGTTTTATTAGGCACTAGTACTTACTATTTACTGCGATAAAATAATGTTCACAATCACAAAACAAAAATGAACACGTAAACAGAAGGAGTGTGGACAACACAGTCACAATACACAACTGGTTGCGCCAATTTGCTATGATCCGCGATTTTGTTTTTTGTAATTTATTTTTTTGGCCTAGCAATCCTATCCCTTCCGCTTCCCTCCCCGCACGACCTCAAGAATGGAAATGACATTACGTGTTTGTGCATCGATTGTGAATGTGACCGCTCCGCTAACATCGCCCGCTCGAAATTACAAGAAAATTGACTATTTCGTGATCCAACCATTCAAAGACTCAACAATAGTGCAGTGTAGTGCAATACAGGACCTGGCAGTGGTTAAATGTGCGAAGTCGAGGCTCGCCGGCGGGCGCCACGTGGAACCTTCGAGGTCAAAAGGTCAGTGTTCCTCCATGTAATACATCCATCCCATGCCAGGCACAGTACCTGCATATTGTTAACAAACCTTAGATCGCTTTTTAAACATACAGTCCACAGCTTATTCGCGCAACCATTTACTTTTGGTCCTACGAGCAGGATCGTGAATCATTTTCTTGTAATTTCGCAATATAGTATTTGTTCCATAGGGAATAAACGCAACGCGCCTGTTTACCTAGATATAATAGTAGAAAACCCGCATCTAGGCATTTAGGCAACTAAACGTTATTTCGCTCGTATAGTTAAAGAGCCATTGATAATTACGGTACCTACGCCGTCAACCGCACCGCATAATTATAGTTAGCTACGTAAATATCAGCGTAGATATAAATCGATCGCATTCTTTTTCTTGACAAAATTCATTCGGAAGTCCTACAAATTGCATGTAGGTAGACGCATTTCAAAAATACCCGTTCATTGTTGAGTGAATATTTGTAGGAAACGGATAAACCATAGATTATATACGCATATGAACGACGTGAATGATTTAATCGAGAAATTGGGTAATATTCACTCATTGGTTCAGGTTATTCCGTTCGTTCGCCGTTCACTTTGTTGTTTACAATATTACCATATTGTTATCTGATAATTATCGCTTACTTAATAATTCGTTAAGTGTTTGTTTGAGTGTATAGTGTGAATATATCAAAACAAGATGTCTCTTAAGGGCACTAAGGTTAGTACTGATTTAAAGGTTCAGTTAAAGCTTTTATACGCTAAAAGGGACTCACAGTTTTCACGTGTTCAATCAATTTGTGATAAATCTTTGCAAATCTCGGATCTGGCGATTAGAGATGCTTTCTTGTGTTCGTTGGAAACTTTAGATAGTTTGCGCGCGGATTTTGAATCTACAATTAATAATATAAACATTTTAGAGTTGGAGTTAAATCCTGATTACTGTGTGAGTTATCAGGCATTGTCGTCCTTTGATGACTTGTATTGTCGTATCAAACGTATTGCTAGGAGTTTAGAGACTCCCCCCCCCGCGAGTGGTTTATCCAACCCTCCTCGCGAACGCCCACGATTGCCGCCAATTCAAATACCTGAATTTAATGGTGACATTCGAAATTGGAATTTATTTATAGATAGTTTCGAAAATATAATACATAGGAACACATCGCTGACAGATCACGAGAGATTGCATTATCTCGTAGAAAAATTGACCGGTAAGGCAAAGGCTGTCTGTGCTGGAATTACGTTTAGCGCTGAAAATTACACTTTAGTTTTGAACACTTTAAAAACAAAATACGAAGATAAGCGATTAGTAGCCACCGCATATTTAGATCAATTATTCGATTTGAAAAGTTTTTCCGTTTGTAACGATCATAATTTAGAGAAGTTTTTAAATATTTTCGCATCATCTGTTCGTGCAGTAAAGAACCTAAAGGTCAGTGACCTCTGTGACTTTTTGTTTTTGTATATCGGTTTAAAGAAATTGGATCCTGAAACTGTTCGTCTGTTTGAAACGACTCAGCGCGGTAACGAAATACCTAAGTTCGAAGATTTAGAATCTTTTATTCGCGACCATATTAAGGTATTGCAGCGCACGTCGGCACGTCATGAAGTCACGAATAGGACAGGTTCCGATCGCCGTATAGACGCGTCATCGAAGTCAGTCAAGACTGCACATACGCTAGTTAATACCGCCTCAACACCTGACTGTTCTCTGTGTAAGGGTAGCCATACACAGCTGTACAAGTGTTCAGAATTTCAGAGATTATCGCCTAGTGATCGTTACAAGTTTGTCCGCACTAATAATTTGTGTTTTAATTGTCTAAGTGACAAACATCTGGTTACGTCATGTAACAGTGGTGTTAGCTGTCGTAAATGTCTAGCTAGACATCATACCTTCTTACATTTTGAGAGTAGTAAGCTGCCATCGCAGCCGCAGCCTGCGCAGACGCGCGACGCTTGTGACGCGCGGCCTGCTGCAAGTGCAAACGACGTAACATTGTGTTCGCTTTCCGCCGCTGGTACTCAAATCACTACCGTTTTACTTGCGACCGCGCAAGTTGTCATTGTAGATGCCTTTGGCAAACCGCACACCGTTCGAGCGCTACTAGATGGCGCTTCCCAGAGTAATTTTATTACTCGGGATTGTTGTCAACGCCTTGGTTTTAGTTTTAATAATTGGTCATCCCGCTCAGAAGTGAAAGGTTTTGGAGGTTTAAAGGCAACCATTCACGGTTCCATTAAAATAATATTTAGTTCACGTTTTAATCGTAATATTTCGTTTGAAATGGATTCGCTAGTCGCAGATAAGATTACGGAACGGTTGCCCACGGTACCGGTTGACACGTCCATGCTGACGGAGTTTAAGAACTTGCAGTTAGCCGACGGAAATTACGCTTTCCCTGGAGATATCGATCTATTGATCGGTGCTTCGATTCTCCCGCATCTCCAGTTATCACGTAAAATTCAAGGTCTTCCGATGTACCCCGCTCCGCACGCACTGGAAACAGTTCTCGGGTTTGTTATAGTTGGTTCCGCACCCGCTTGTTTAGATAGTTACTCGACTGTGTCGCACTGTTGCACCGTCGAGCCGCCGCTTGAGTCTACCATCCGCAAGTTCTGGGAGATTGAAGAGGTCAATGTCCCGCCTTTTCTCAGCCCTGAGGATCAGGTCACTGAGGAGATTTATACCCGCACGACTACTCGTGATAAAGATGGTCGTTATGTTGTCGCGCTCCCTTTCAAGGGTGATATTTTTTCGCTCGGTGGCTCCCGTGCCTCCGCAGAAAAACGCTTTCTATGCTTGGAACGTAAGATGCAGGCGTCTCCTAAGTTGAAGCAAGCCTATGATGATGTGCTGATCGAATATTTAGATAAAGGTTATATCTCATCAGCGCCTGCCGAGACTGAGGAGACACGTGATTACCCGTTTTACATCATCCCGCACCATGGAGTTGTTAGAGAAGACAAACTTACAACTAAACTGCGTGTGGTTATGGATGGTAGCGCTAAAACTAGTACTGGCATATCGCTTAACGATATCTTGTGTTGTGGTCAGAACCTCCAGGGTAACTTATTTGAAATAATAGTAAATTTTCGCTTGTTTGCTATTGCGCTCTCTGCTGATATTCGGCAAATGTTTCTTAGTATTGGAATCAGAGAATGTGACCGTAGATTCCAACGCTTCTTGTATAGATTTTCTCCGCAGGAACCTTTGAAGGTTTACGAATTCAATCGTGTTTGTTTTGGGCTTAAGTCTAGTCCCTTTCACGCTCTTCGCACTATCAAGCAGTTGGCCGCTGACGAGGGTGATACATACCCGAAATCAAGGGCCACTATTGAAACCGGATTGTACATGGACGATTTTGTGTACAGTGTACCTAGTGAAGCAGAGGCTATAGAGACCGCTGCTCAAGTAATCAGCCTCATGAAGTCCGGTCAATTTGATCTGGTGAAATGGACAAGCAACTCGCAAGCTACATTAGAGTCGATTCCACCGTCACACCGGTTGACTTCGGTAAAGGAATTCGATGATAGTGATTCGCATAAGATCCTTGGTTTAAGTTGGTCACCCGCAACTGATATGTTCAGTCTTAAAATTAGCTCGACTCCGCCAACTTGTACCAAACGCGTTATCCTAGCATGTGTAGCTCGGATATGGGATATAATGGGTTTTGTAGCTCCTGTCGTTTTGTATGCAAAGCTGCTTATAAAAGAGCTTTGGCTTTCCAACTGTGATTGGGACGACACCGCTCCTGACAGTGTTGCTAAGTTGTGGGCTCGCTATAGGAAAGAGCTTCCAATGCTCGATCAGATACAGATTCCTCGCCATGTTGGTATAGTACCAGACACTGTTGTTAATGTGGTAGGTTTCGCAGACGCCAGTGAGAGGGCTTACGGGGGAGTGGTTTACTTTCAGGTCCAAAATGGCGATAACATTTCAGTTTTCCTCATTAGCGCAAAATCAAAGGTATCTCCTCGTAAGGTTGTCTCTCTTGCTCGTCTCGAACTCTGCGCTATTCTTATGTTGGTTCAATTGATTACATCTATAGTCAAAACTTGTCGTCCTCGCATTAATATAGAGAGAATTGTAGCGTTTTCAGACTCAACCGTTGCTCTATGTTGGGCCCACTCTTCACCCCATCGATGGGGCACGTTTGTCGCAAATAGGGTGGCTAAGATTCAAGCTGAATTGTCACCGGAAAATATATTCTATGTCGCTGGAACAGAAAACCCAGCTGATTGTCTCTCACGTGGTTTGCTTCCTGCGCAAATTTTAAATCATCCGCTTTGGTTTTGTGGCCCTCCCTGGCTTCATACCACTCCTAACAAGTGGCCAAGTGCTCCGTTTAACCCCGCTACTGTTTCAGAGCCACCCGAGGAGAAGAAACATACGCTTGTAGTATCAGTTCCGCGTGAAGAGTCAGTTGTTTTGTTGTTGTCTAATCGAGTCTCGTCTTGGTCGAGACTATTACGCTGTGTAGTTTACGTCCTAAGATTTTTGAGATTATTACCATCGCGTTGTTCTATAATCGCAGCTGATTTGGATAGAGCTGAATCAGTTGTACTTCGAGAGTTGCGGAAAATTTATTTTTCAATAGAATTTCGTAGTTTAGAATCACATAAACCTTGTAGTCACGCTCTGCTGGATAGCTTAGTTCAGTCCTTTTGGAAGCGATGGAGGACAGATTATCTGCATACGCTGCAGTCGCGTCAAAAGTGGAACACTCCTTCAGATCCAGTCACAGTCGGTACTGTGGTGATACTGAAGACTGAGAGTGCGCCTCCTCTGCACTGGCCTCTTGGTGTAGTGGAAGAAGTTTTTCCGGGTTCGAACGGAATAACGCGAGTCGTAAAGGTTAAAACCGCAACTGGATCGTACCTGCGTCCGGTTATTCGCCTCTGCCCTCTGCCTAATCAGTAGTAGTGGCATAGTTAGTTATAAGTTGTTTCGCTACCTAGTATTGATAGTTTAGATATAGTAATAGGGTTTAGTTTCGCTTTTGTTTTTTTTTCTTTTCTTTGAAGGTAACCCTTCAAACCCGGGGGGAATGGTTGCGCCAATTTGCTATGATCCGCGATTTTGTTTTTTGTAATTTATTTTTTTGGCCTAGCAATCCTATCCCTTCCGCTTCCCTCCCCGCACGACCTCAAGAATGGAAATGACATTACGTGTTTGTGCATCGATTGTGAATGTGACCGCTCCGCTAACATCGCCCGCTCGAAATTACAAGAAAATTGACTATTTCGTGATCCAACCATTCAAAGACTCAACAATAGTGCAGTGTAGTGCAATACAGGACCTGGCAGTGGTTAAATGTGCGAAGTCGAGGCTCGCCGGCGGGCGCCACGTGGAACCTTCGAGGTCAAAAGGTCAGTGTTCCTCCATGTAATACATCCATCCCATGCCAGGCACAGTACCTGCATATTGTTAACAAACCTTAGATCGCTTTTTAAACATACAGTCCACAGCTTATTCGCGCAACCAACAACAGTAAGAAAATCCAGAACACACAATAAACACAGTAACAATAGTCTTTACAAAACGAGGTATCCAAAACTCAAAAGCGCGTACGACAGTTGGCAGCGGACTGAAGGTCAACGTAGGTTAAAATGCGTGCGCGACCATCGCACGCACACATGCAACGTCCTTCGACACCACCGATGCGTTCCGAGATATGATGTCGTTTTATGTATCATAATAAATATGAAAAAATGTGAATAAATAATTGTGTTGCTGTTGTCGTGTTGTGTGATTTTATAATATACATAAATAAAATAAATGATTGTGGTATGTAGATACATGTATCCCTATACATAAAAAGCTATGAAACTCCTGTCGACGAAGCGCAGTGTCGTACCATCATGTCGTTGCCGCTTTGTCAACAGACTTTCATAGTTTTTAGGCATACCCCACTTTCCGAGTTTAAGATGAGCCACTAGTTCGTGGAGCTGATTTTTTGAAAGCATTAAAAATTACCTCGTCGAAGTGTTTGCGGAGGCAAATCACGCCCAGACGAATGGAGAAGCTTGTTCTTGTACTGTTTACGATGAAGCACGTGCATGGAAGATCACCCTCCACTTAGCTGACGACGGTCCAAAGAGTCCTTAAAGAAGTTATATATTATATATGACGACGATAATTTCGACGAAGCGGCGGCATCGTACCATCGTATCGTTGCAGTTTCATAGTTTTTAGGCATACCCCACGCTTGGTGTACGCGTATAATGACGAAGGCAGTATTCTCACCTACCCAAAGTAGTTTTTTTTTTTTTCATTGAAGCAAGCTTGATCTCTATCTCACGTGATGGTAAGCGATGATGTGGTCGACGGTTAATCACGCTTGTCTAGATGTAAAGTACTCACTCTTTACTTATTGAACCCAGGTTGTAGCAATCAGAAAACAAAGCCTTCAGCAGAGAATTCCACTTCTTAGCTGTACGTACTTAACACAATAATAATTATACATGTTATGAATGAAATGGTTTAAACTGTTTATTTGTTATTTTAATTTATATAATAGTACCTAATAATAGCTGAAAAAGAAAAAAGCTGAGAAAGTGAAACAAATTAAATATCTCGACTTAGCACATGAGGTTGTCGGCATGTGGACTTGGCTATCATTGTGCCTATTGTTGTGACCGCCAATGGCTTGATTGCCAAAGCTTCGACAGCCATTTGTCGAAGCTGTCGTTGCGCCGTTGAATAAAGGGCCTGATACAGAACAGTCCTCCTCTATACGGCTCGCAATGTGAGGAGGTTCCTGTCTCTGGAAATCTAATCACCGGTAGGTAGGTTTTTTTTAATATATGTTTTATGAAATATTTAAAAATGTATTAAATAAGTATAGCAAAAAAACTAAAGGAAATAATAAAATGTAAAGAAGAATGACTGGACAAATTTGGATGAAATTTGGACACGGGTATCTTATTATACGGGGAATGTTTTCCCTGAGGACATTTTTTTTTTTTTAACTTTCACGCGGGCAAGCCACTGGCAATGAATAAACTTTAATAGAACACAAATTTAATATCGAAAAAAAAACTAAATCAACAATATAAAAAGAGCCTTATTCCTCGAGCCTTTTAAGTATGTGCATTTATTAACACAGCCTAGTGATCCGATAGTAAACAAAGTTATGTTAACCGGTGATTGTCGCATGCAAATTATGTAGAACGTGAACAAAATGGCCGTCATATAACATTCTATATTATAATCTGAGTTCTTCTACGAAGTGTAGTTTCCGCAATAAATCTTACCTCTACGTCAGTACTTAACTTTGCAAGTATTTAGCTAAGTTATAACGAAGGTCTGACAGAAAAATTTACCAACCTCTTCTCAATTTCTATCTATCTATCTTTTGTTGAACAACTGGTTTATTGGAAGCATTAACAATCACCTCGACGAAGTGTTTGCAAAGGTATGATCATGTGCAAAGACGCCCAAACGATCATAATGTTCATTCGTTGCCGATCTTTCGTTGTAGGCAGTTCAAGCTTGCTTTTGAACTACCTACAACGCGCGTCCAAAGAGGCTTTAAAGAAATTTATCTCGATACAAAAATGTCACAAAATTGTGTGCAATGGAAAATAAAGACAAGGAGGGCCGACCTCAAATAGATGGTATAAGGTCAAAAGAAGACTAAAAATCACCTAAAGATAAAGAATTCGATTTTTCTAGCGCCATCCTGAATGTGTGCACCGGCCGATGGGACTTTGTTCCCTACTGATGGTCCACTGGATAGGTCTATGTTCTAATGTTTTTAGCCTAGTGTAAGGCTAAGAACATTAAACTGTTGCTATCAAATTGTATGGAAGTAATTCTGAAGTAAATTTTCTTTTTATTTGATCTTGGTCGATTTTTGTTTGAATAAATATTTTTATCCTTTTTTCGCTCCACCTCAGTTAACCTCCGCGTTTGGAAAGATCAACTTCAACACTTTTACTAAATACTTACTTACACCCGTATTTATAAAGAAGTAATTACTTGATGCTAAGTAATTTCTTATTAAGTGATTACTTGAGGTTAGAAATCATCATAAACAATTTAAATTTTTCTTAAATACCTATTACAAATTACCTATTAAAAAAAAAACTAAAAATAAAATAAATTTAAAAAGAAGGTCGCTAATATGCTCGTTAATCAAAACAGTAAAAAATAAAAAGTTTTACAACTTTATAAGTTTTACAAAAAGTTTATTATAACAGATTGTTGAAAATTAAAACATTTCTTACTTTAATAAGCAATTAATTAGTTTTAAAACAGTTTAGAATTACATTGTTCTAAAATTATTAAACGTTCTGTCCAAGGTGTCAAAAGATACGTTTTAAGATTAAATAGAAATTAGAATAATTAAAACAATCTTGAATAATAATGTGCAATAGCTGCGAGTTTTCTAATACAAGTCCGTAGCTATTATTCGTCACTTAAGCTTTATAAGTATTGCCTTTGACATAAACTGTAACCAGGCCCTAAATTGGTGTTAGAAAACTAAATTTAAGAGGACCATGACACCTAAATCGCAGTGCACGCTAGTCGTGGGTTTGCAGACAGTGAGCAATAGATGACTAGCTGTCCGACCATCCGGTAACCGTCCGGTCCGATTCCAGGTCGTCGACGGCGCGGAGTGTTCGAAGCGGGCCTCAAGGACACGTCAGCAAAACCGTAGGGATCCAGTAGGGACTACTGGGCCACGAGTTGTGCGTAGGGCCTCGGGGCCCTGGAACAAAAACAACGAAAAAACAGGAGAGGGTTTTAGTCAGTAAGACTGACACGCTCTCTCGCTCCGCCCAAGAGGAGATGTCATTGAATGATTTCCCACCTAAGAAAAACTCTCAATCAGTGGTCGACGATAAGTTTAGTCTGGACAATGCCTTAAACAAAGACATTCACATATCAATAAACCTTTCGCAAAAACAAATCACGTACTCCTCACCACCTTAATAATGTTGCCATCCGCAACACGGAGAGGCCCCGTATTTTTCAACGTCATCGTATTTGTATACCTAGCTAAATCGGTCAGGGCATAATATCCGGTCGGATGCTCTGTCTTGAGCGATGAAGATGACCGTCCTCCCGTTCCCCTCCCGGCCCGCTACCGTCCCCGTCCCGTATCCGAGCCGTCCACGGCCCATCGTCACGTTCTTCTCTCGTATGTCTTGTCTTGAATGTCTCAACCTTATTCTTCACACCTCCTTCCATCGTGATTAATGTTGAGGGCCATTTAACAACATGTCAAGATGTTAAAATAAATCGTTCGTGAGATTTGAAAAGGATTTTATGATTGATTGTTAGTTTTATTTAAATAGTTGAGATATGGTAGGTGTGTATTTCATCCCACAGGTTTCCAAAAAGCTTATTGCAATAGCTAAAAATACACAAAAATTCAACCAGTTGATCTCCTGTTTCTCTTGATATAATATTTGCTTTACAAATATAACAGACATTCGTACTCTATTTATAGAGTGATATAGGATCTGATGGCAAATCATATTCCTGGAAATAGTTCTAAAAAAGACATATCTTTTGAATTCAAATTTCAACAGATATTTTATATGAATATATGACGACAGGTATTCGCCACTGTGAAAAGAAAAAAAATATTAAAATATTTCATTTTGTTTGTGAAGCGAGAAATTCATCTTAGAAAGTGTTTACCCCGACGTGAAATAAAACTGCGAGCATGTTCAAACGTGTTTACTCGACGTGACTCTGAATATGTCTCGACAAATATGTTTTTTCTGTCGGCAACTTCGAAAATCACCTACAAAAGACTGTAAGGAAGGGGCGAGGACGTGTTGCCAGCAGCAAAAAAAAATTGCCACTCGCGTATTATTCGCATTTTACGCCATACGTGTCTTGCTAAGCCGATTTTTATTACTTTTCAAAGCAGATTCTTAGGAAAGTACAGATTAATGTACACAAAAGGCCAAAGCAATGACTGTCGGAATTCTCCGCGTCTACTTACGAGAGCATCTTATGGGATGTTTGAAAACGTTTTTTTTTTTTTCGTTATTCAAAAGCGCTATTGATATCTTGAAATGAGATTTTTGATAGCGAAATTCTATTGAATGTATGTCTCTAAAGCCAAGTAACATCAAAAGAATAATACTCATTACTCATACTCTAATTTGAATTTCTTTATTTTTACTTATTAAAAAAATACGAACTAAAATATAACTCGAAAAAAATTTTTCAAATTGGTTGACCAAATTAGTTACCATCATAGCTACGAGTAAATAGGCCGAGAAAATTTATTACGACCCAAAAAAGAGTTAGTATACAGTTCGTTATCACCAAACACACATAGCCTTTTACATTATAACTAACCATATATCATAATGTTCAAACACTTTCCAATAATAAATCGTGGATGGGGTCCGCTAAAGAAAACAATACTGATAGGAAAAATAAATTTACGAAGAACGTGGAGTGGACCCGAGATCGCCAGCACTCATTGGCCAAATCCCATTAACATAGAAATGGGAAACATTGCTCACTCACTGGCCGTTGTACCCCTTCGTGGATTACTGACGTATATAACTAGAGGGCATGGTTGTTACAGTTTTGACGTTACTTGTTTATAACCTTTATACAACACTATTTTTAGTATATGCGAAACCAGAATATAGTTTGTTCAGAACCAGTAACTGAATCGATTCCAATAATTATCACACCGAGTTATATTTTTACCCAAAAATATTTAAAGATCGAGTTCTACACCACCGACATTAAATACATCACAGGTTACACAAGCAAAACAACCCCTCAGTTGCCCGGATGGCCCGGTGATCATGTGTTTGTGTGAACAACCAGGTAACATAACAAACTTATAACTTTGTGATTTTTCATGATACAGTTAAGATATTTTTTAGATAGATTCTTTTCTTAAAAATACTACATTTGGGCTTTTCTGGTTTCGCATACATAAAAAAGAAATCATTATTTTTAGAATCATTTCAGTGACGTCCACTGTTCGACATAGGCACCCAAGTGTCGCCACAATAAACGGTCCTGCACAATGAGCGGTTGCAGTTATGCTGGAAGAGATTTCTTTAGAAATAAGGCTTCACCTTTGAACCTCTTTTTCTGCAATTCCTTCTTCTTTTCTTTTTTTTATGTGTGTACTACTTATGCCAAATAAATAAGGATGCCGTTGCACCTCTCTAGCCACTCCTGAAAGAGGAAACTGACCGCTGTGATTGTGGCGTGCCCTAAAAACCATGTTACAGTTTGCGTCAAACTTAATTTTAACAGTGGTGCTATTCTCTAAGAAAACACACCGCTGCCGCAACGACGAACATCCGAATAGGATACATTGAATTAACAATCCAATGTATAGGTACAATAGGTTGGCAATCCAATGTATCCTATTTGGGTGTTCGTCGTTGAGGTAGCGCTGCGTTTTCTTAGAGAATAGTACCACTGTAGCGAGTTTAACCAATGCTGTTACGCCATCATGACAGCTTTTTTCAAAAAAAGGCCTTTAATTTTGTCATCTGCTCAAACCGTAACTATAGCTTTGAACTACTCGAATTTGAGAGGTTAATGTTATCGTTATTTGTGAGGTCATTTTACTTTGTGTCCAAAGTTACCCGGGGTAACATTGCAACACTTCTTTTCTCCCCTGTCAACCCACACTCTTTCATTCACTAACTTTTCTTTAATTCAATATAGCGAAGTTACTTTGTCCAAATTTCACTTAATTAAATTGAAAGCTTCCTTTTAGAAATACATAACTACTTTTAGCAAGCTCTCTTCTACGACATTCTGAAATCATAAGTTAATCTTAACTATATTTGTTTATATTTGAAATATTAGTCATTTATTGCGCTCACCAATCACAGTATAGGCTTCTAAACCAAATCTTTGGCTACTGACTGGTAGAGAATGCCATGTTGTATTAAGTCCGCCCATGTACCACTCTATCATTGTACTTCTTCTAGAGCTTCTATGGTATATTATACTGTTATATTGTGTTATTATAAAAACATTACAAGCCTGTTGGTCTAGTGGTTAGTGGCCGTGACTGCTATGCCGGAGGTCGTGGGTTCGATTCCTACCCAGGACAAATGTTTGTGTGATGAGCACGATCATTTGTTCTGTGTCTGGGTGTAAGTTATCTATAAAATGTATGTATTTAGAAATATATAAGTATGTTTATCAGCTGTCTGGTACCCATAACACAAGCTCTGCTTAGCTTGGGACTAGACGGTGTTGTGTGATAGTTGTGGAATATTATTATTATTAATTCCTATTTTTTCTTCATTGACAGTCTGAAATAATCTCTTAGTTATTGTCAAAGAGTAGGTATAGTAAATAAGGGGTTATTGTATTCTCTTTGCAATCTCTGTCAATCCTAACTTCTTTGTCACGTTAAACCTTCAAAGATATAGTAAAGTGCCAGTTCGCACTTTACCGGCATATGAACTCCTTTCAGTCACCACAATACCATACATAGCTTAAATTAATAAATAAATAATTCCAGTGTGAGAGAGATAGAGCTATACAGGATAAACTGTCTCTTTCTCACGTTACAATAAAATTACGCCTGCTGAAAGGTTATAAGGTGTTCTACGCCTCTTCTAAATATGCTATAAATTAGTAGGTAAAGGTATTTTGAGTAGCCTTTAAATTATTCTACATAAGCAAGTATCTCATCAATAAATATTTGTTTATTTATAAGATTCTAATAGCTGGAAATACTAAGTTAATATAGTTTGTGCCGGTAGGCGGTGGTTTCGGTGTGTACCTTCATTACAACACTAGCTAAATATTTTTAGTCTAAGAGCGAGCGAAGCGAGCTTGAAATTATAGGACACTCTGACATGGACAAGTTAGTTTAGAAGATTCTAATCCAGCATCGCGCAAGTAAAATTCTCCGCGTGATTTGAACATATAAAACAGCCCAAAACTATCGGGTAATAACCCACCAGACATAACACCCGTCTCTTTATTCTCTGTCCCAAATACCTCCAAACATGTGACCCTTGACCAAGAACGTCAGCGTAGCCTTCGTGACGACATCATCACTTCCTCAAGCTTTCGAGCAGCGAGCCATACAGCCAGCACCCACCGCTATAAAGGGTATCCTGACCACCAGCATGCCTACCTGGTCATACCTGGTCATCACCCTCAGCCTCACGAGCGACCTTGGCTAAGCACCTGCACCTTCGACCAGTCACATGAAGAGCCTTGAAGAACCTCTCCTGGTCGATGACAACAGTCAAGCCCTACGTCGTACAGCACCGCTCCGACTCACTGGAGCCAGTTGCACTGCTCCGACTCACTGGAGCTTGCAGCATCATATCCCGGCTTTTCTCTGTTCCGCTCACCTCCAAAGGCTTGACAGGTGCTCCCTTCTTAGCCTTAGTGTTATTTTTTTACAATCTTTTATAAAGTGGATTACATAGATGATAACTAGAGGTTAAGATATATCATTCAGACGCTTGTTAGTTATTGGTGACCTAGTAATTTAGGAGGCAACTATACAACAGCGAATTACAGTGCTATTAAAAAGAAGTCTGTTTAATTAGCACCCCAAAAATACTGAAATGTCTCAACCAATTCTCAGATTCAGTTACAACTTAGCCTTTCACTAATCGGTGTCATTCAACTAGCCACCCAAATGACATTCAGCATTTCAATAAAACAGGATAATTAGTTAATTACTTGGATCGATAACGGTTGATTAATTACCTAACCCAGACAATTAAGAGAGATTGTGGCAAGTCGTAAAATTAATTTTGATTTGCGTTCAGCCAGCAATATGCTGACGGCGATTGTAAGTAAAATAAGCCGACGGAACCTAGCTAAGGGGCTCTAACCTAACATGAAATACATGACCTGTCAGAGTGCCCTTAGGGCGCCTTCAGATTAGCCATAAAGTGCTTCAGCGCTGACGCCGCGCTGCTTTTTTTTTTCATATAAATAAATGATGCGTGGCCCCAGCGTGGTTGTGGCGCGGAGTCGCACGTTTTTATACGTGTATATGTGTCAGATCCAGCGTTGATTTGTTGACAAAACAAAACAAGGCACGCCATCTAGTATCATCTACAGTCAACAGTGACGTTTCCGCCGTCACTACGAGCTTGGGGAGGGAGAACTCGCTCGGACAGTGGACACTCTCAATCAGGCCGTCGCAGAGTAAAGACGTTTTGAAATTGTCCGTTTTGTTGTTTGCACCTTCCTAAAAACAGTGCACTGTATCGAAATGTATTGAGAAGTAAACCAATTTAGTTCTTAGCCTTTTTTTTTCATTGCACGATATCCACAAAGGCCCAACTGGTAGATGATTAGAGCTCAAACAATCTTGGCCGAGCCGACATTTGCAATAAAAAAAACAGCGCTACAACCGCACTGCCGTCGTGCGGCACGTTGCGGCCAATTTGAAGGCGCCCTTAGTCTTTTTCCGTAACATTACCTGAACTAAACATTATCCGGCCAATTCATTAAATGTTGTTATTAGACGCACTGGCTGAAAATCATTCAGTTCACTGATTGACCGGCCCGAGTAGACCGCGAAATTCAAGTTGTATTTTAGGTATTTGAATTTATAGTGGTGACACCTACGCGTTTCTTCCACATAAATCAGGTACCGGAACCTCCACAATTTATTTATTTATTTAAACTTAATGTAGAATAGTGTTACATAGGCGAACTTAATGCAACAAGGCATTCTCTACCAGTTGACCTTTGGGTTAAGAAAGACAACACTGTGGTAGGTGCACACAATAAATAAATAACACATAATTTTAAATAGAATGTATAAGTTATAATAATAAAATACGTATATATGTTAATATTATAAACTAGTAAATACTATGATAAATATTCAAATCATAACTATGAGAATCATAAATAAATAAATAAACCTAAAATATGACAATTAGGACGAAGACAGAATTAAAGTTGAGAGGACTTCAAGTAATAGTTCCGAATTTTGCGCTTGAAGGAAAATTTACTTACATCCTTTTTGAATTTACCATGTTCGTTAACCAGCCTTGTTAACATAACCAGCCTTGAATGTTTACTGTTGGCAAACCTGTGTTCTCTACTTGAAAGGAAGTGGGCTGTAAACAATGCACCACGTTTTAGGCCGTATGTTCGGTGAGGATCTGCGTCATGCAGAAGGTGAGTACGCCGTGACGCTTCTCCAGTTCTCCACAAAGAGCCCCACTTAGCGCCGTGATTAAGCTCAGCGGGCTTCACTGGTTCTCTAAGGTAGCCCGTCGGGTTTGCCATTCAGTTTTCTAAATGGCGAGTTTTGATAGTTGGTTTCCACATAATTTGACGGCACGGTTGGCGCAGTCACAGGTTCGATGCCCGCACGGAACAAACATTTGTATGGCCTACAAATAGGTTTTCCGGTTCTGGGTATCTTGTGCATGTGATTTTGTATGTTTGTGAACGCATCCACGACACAGGAGTAATTCCTAGTGTGGGGCCACGTTTTTTTAAAAAAGAAAAATCAAAATCAAACATTTGGTATTTACATTTTCAGTTTCAATATGTACCGTTTTATCGATATTCCCATATATCTGATAACGTTATTAACTTACCTACAATAAATATCGATTCAAATTTCTAGAAAACAAAGCTAAATAGAAATTCTAGAAAACAAGGATAAACTTAACATTCAGTTAACTAAGTCTAGTAATTTGATTTCAGATTTTCACCAACTTGTTAATTTCTTCAATCTAGAAAATTGATCATTAATTTCTGTAGACGGAAAATAATATCATGGTTAGTTAAACAATTTGATTTTGGATAAAATAATTAAGCTGAAGGAGTTGGAGAGTTAAGCGCAGTGGTTAAGTTATTGGCTGTTGCGCTGCGTGTCGTAGGTTCGATTCCCGCGCGGAGCAAATATTTTAATAACCTATAAACAGTTCTGGGTCTGGGTGTATTGGGAATATAATCTTGATATGTTTGTAAACATATGCATCCATAATACAGGAGTAAATCTAAGTGTGTAAAGTTTTCATTACAAAATAAATAAATTTTGTAATGAAAACTTCACACACTAGGATTTCATTAGAAAATAATGGCAAAATCAACGTGTAGTGTAATATAAATAACCAGTCTTGAATGTTTCCACTGGTGGAACACAGGCTTTCTCTGCGTGGAAGAAAGTGGTCAGTGGACAATGCTCCACGCTATAGCGTGGTCATACAAAAATCAAGATAAAGGGTCTTCTACTTAGATGAGACGAGATAGAGGAGGACAAGGTGGTATAGGTTGGTAGGGTTTTTTTTATGCTAGGTAAAATCATCCAATGACAAATCCCGCCCTTGGGTGGGACGGGAAATAGTGTCAGACTCTTACTGACTAAAACCTACCCTGTTCCATTCATTGCCTTCGTCCCAGGGCCCTTGGGTAACATTTTCACATAACCTTTGGCGCCAGTAGGCTTCGGCCCTACTGGGCCCCTACAGTTTGCTGAATACTCCTTGAAGGTAGGTAGGGTAGTGGATGTAGTTTTATCTCGATTTTTTTTTAGGACATACCAATTTCTTCCCAGAGAGAGCACGGGACTTACCACGACCTGATAAAATGTCAGTCGTGCTATTGAGAAAGAGAGATGGAGCTATACACCCTATAGCTCCATCCCTGTTACAGTTTAATTTAGGTCGTAAAATGGACTATACTAGAACTATAATTCTGTTACAGCGCCCGCACTCGTTACTCCTCTCCGCTTCCCCTCTCTGCATCGCTCCGCTTCCCAGTTTTGTATGACTTTTTAAACTAGTCCGTACTCCCTGTTTCTCTGAAGATGAGCAGAGATTTTGTACCATCCTACTGGTTAATATTTCTCCGTTTCTCCGCTCCGGTGGACAGGCAGCTTAAAGGCGGTGTATAAAATGACAAGTTACGACAGATTTTGATTTATTTTGCCCAGCCAAACAAACACACCAGAAATAAAATTCAAAGCGAGTTATTTATAATTTACGTTTATCATTTTTAAATTTAATATCCGTAACCGAAATTATCAGCGGACAAACCGAAATAATGTCATATTATTGAACATAATACTCGTAGCCCTCAACCGAATTTCGGGACTGCTGCCACCAATACTCTCCACAAAACTTTACTTGATGGAAGTGATTTACCCTTATAATATTTGTAAAGGGTCAACGTTGGAGATAACTCCTCAATTAACACTCACCACCAAAAGCAATACAAAATAAAGTAGTGGTTTCCAAATATTATCAGCAAAACACCAATTCCGGCCATACCGTTCCTTTTCAACCCAAAACTAAAACCATATCATATTTTAAAAACTTGGGAACCCCAAATAAAATACCAATCAGTACCTACGGATTGAGAATTGAATATTATACAAGAGAAAGTTTGTGTGTATGTATACTTATCTAATATATAAAAATCTTGAGTCACATTTTTCGGGACAAAAAAATCTCCTTCCCAACTTTATGTTGAGTTATTTGTAATCGATTATGAAGGAACTTGAAAATATCATAACTATGGTAGGATTAATCACGTTTATTGCTCGTTATACAATAATATTTATAATAAAAATATAACACATATTTATCTAAACCCATTATGACTGGTAATACGTAAAAAGTTAGAGCAAGGAAATACTAAGTACCTACTCGTACCTACTTTTTGTAAAATTATGTCGATGTTGCCGCCACACAGTTATCGAACACCTATTATAATTTATGTTTTTTTTTTTGTGTAACACCGTTAAATTTTGGCCGTTTTAATCCCGCGGAGGATCGATTCGGTACATGAAACAAAATAGATTTGTAAAGATAAAAATGAAAAATAAAGAACTTCCTAAAAACAGTGCACTGTATCGAAATGTATTGAGAAGTAAACCAATTTAGTTCTTAGCCTTTTTTTTTCATTGCACGATATCCACAAAGGCCCAACTGGTAGATGATTAGAGCTCAAACAATCTTGGCCGAGCCGACATTTGCAATAAAAAAAACAGCGCTACAACCGCACTGCCGTCGTGCGGCACGTTGCGGCCAATTTGAAGGCGCCCTTAGTCTTTTTCCGTAACATTACCTGAACTAAACATTATCCGGCCAATTCATTAAATGTTGTTATTAGACGCACTGGCTGAAAATCATTCAGTTCACTGATTGACCGGCCCGAGTAGACCGCGAAATTCAAGTTGTATTTTAGGTATTTGAATTTATAGTGGTGACACCTACGCGTTTCTTCCACATAAATCAGGTACCGGAACCTCCACAATTTATTTATTTATTTAAACTTAATGTAGAATAGTGTTACATAGGCGAACTTAATGCAACAAGGCATTCTCTACCAGTTGACCTTTGGGTTAAGAAAGACAACACTGTGGTAGGTGCACACAATAAATAAATAACACATAATTTTAAATAGAATGTATAAGTTATAATAATAAAATACGTATATATGTTAATATTATAAACTAGTAAATACTATGATAAATATTCAAATCATAACTATGAGAATCATAAATAAATAAATAAACCTAAAATATGACAATTAGGACGAAGACAGAATTAAAGTTGAGAGGACTTCAAGTAATAGTTCCGAATTTTGCGCTTGAAGGAAAATTTACTTACATCCTTTTTGAATTTACCATGTTCGTTAACCAGCCTTGTTAACATAACCAGCCTTGAATGTTTACTGTTGGCAAACCTGTGTTCTCTTTTTGAAAGGAAGTGGGCTGTAAACAATGCACCACGTTTTAGGCCGTATGTTCGGTGAGGATCTGCGTCATGCAGAAGGTGAGTACGCCGTGACGCTTCTCCAGTTCTCCACAAAGAGCCCCACTTAGCGCCGTGATTAAGCTCAGCGGGCTTCACTGGTTCTCTAAGGTAGCCCGTCGGGTTTGCCATTCAGTTTTCTAAATGGCGAGTTTTGATAGTTGGTTTCCACATAATTTGACGGCACGGTTGGCGCAGTCACAGGTTCGATGCCCGCACGGAACAAACATTTGTATGGCCTACAAATAGGTTTTCCGGTTCTGGGTATCTTGTGCATGTGATTTTGTATGTTTGTGAACGCATCCACGACACAGGAGTAATTCCTAGTGTGGGGCCACGTTTTTTTAAAAAAGAAAAATCAAAATCAAACATTTGGTATTTACATTTTCAGTTTCAATATGTACCGTTTTATCGATATTCCCATATATCTGATAACGTTATTAACTTACCTACAATAAATATCGATTCAAATTTCTAGAAAACAAAGCTAAATAGAAATTCTAGAAAACAAGGATAAACTTAACATTCAGTTAACTAAGTCTAGTAATTTGATTTCAGATTTTCACCAACTTGTTAATTTCTTCAATCTAGAAAATTGATCATTAATTTCTGTAGACGGAAAATAATATCATGGTTAGTTAAACAATTTGATTTTGGATAAAATAATTAAGCTGAAGGAGTTGGAGAGTTAAGCGCAGTGGTTAAGTTATTGGCTGTTGCGCTGCGTGTCGTAGGTTCGATTCCCGCGCGGAGCAAATATTTTAATAACCTATAAACAGTTCTGGGTCTGGGTGTATTGGGAATATAATCTTGATATGTTTGTAAACATATGCATCCATAATACAGGAGTAAATCTAAGTGTGTAAAGTTTTCATTACAAAATAAATAAATTTTGTAATGAAAACTTCACACACTAGGATTTCATTAGAAAATAATGGCAAAATCAACGTGTAGTGTAATATAAATAACCAGTCTTGAATGTTTCCACTGGTGGAACACAGGCTTTCTCTGCGTGGAAGAAAGTGGTCAGTGGACAATGCTCCACGCTATAGCGTGGTCATACAAAAATCAAGATAAAGGGTCTTCTACTTAGATGAGACGAGATAGAGGAGGACAAGGTGGTATAGGTTGGTAGGGTTTTTTTTATGCTAGGTAAAATCATCCAATGACAAATCCCGCCCTTGGGTGGGACGGGAAATAGTGTCAGACTCTTACTGACTAAAACCTACCCTGTTCCATTCATTGCCTTCGTCCCAGGGCCCTTGGGTAACATTTTCACATAACCTTTGGCGCCAGTAGGCTTCGGCCCTACTGGGCCCCTACAGTTTGCTGAATACTCCTTGAAGGTAGGTAGGGTAGTGGATGTAGTTTTATCTCGATTTTTTTTTAGGACATACCAATTTCTTCCCAGAGAGAGCACGGGACTTACCACGACCTGATAAAATGTCAGTCGTGCTATTGAGAAAGAGAGATGGAGCTATACACCCTATAGCTCCATCCCTGTTACAGTTTAATTTAGGTCGTAAAATGGACTATACTAGAACTATAATTCTGTTACAGCGCCCGCACTCGTTACTCCTCTCCGCTTCCCCTCTCTGCATCGCTCCGCTTCCCAGTTTTGTATGACTTTTTAAACTAGTCCGTACTCCCTGTTTCTCTGAAGATGAGCAGAGATTTTGTACCATCCTACTGGTTAATATTTCTCCGTTTCTCCGCTCCGGTGGACAGGCAGCTTAAAGGCGGTGTATAAAATGACAAGTTACGACAGATTTTGATTTATTTTGCCCAGCCAAACAAACACACCAGAAATAAAATTCAAAGCGAGTTATTTATAATTTACGTTTATCATTTTTAAATTTAATATCCGTAACCGAAATTATCAGCGGACAAACCGAAATAATGTCATATTATTGAACATAATACTCGTAGCCCTCAACCGAATTTCGGGACTGCTGCCACCAATACTCTCCACAAAACTTTACTTGATGGAAGTGATTTACCCTTATAATATTTGTAAAGGGTCAACGTTGGAGATAACTCCTCAATTAACACTCACCACCAAAAGCAATACAAAATAAAGTAGTGGTTTCCAAATATTATCAGCAAAACACCAATTCCGGCCATACCGTTCCTTTTCAACCCAAAACTAAAACCATATCATATTTTAAAAACTTGGGAACCCCAAATAAAATACCAATCAGTACCTACGGATTGAGAATTGAATATTATACAAGAGAAAGTTTGTGTGTATGTATACTTATCTAATATATAAAAATCTTGAGTCACATTTTTCGGGACAAAAAAATCTCCTTCCCAACTTTATGTTGAGTTATTTGTAATCGATTATGAAGGAACTTGAAAATATCATAACTATGGTAGGATTAATCACGTTTATTGCTCGTTATACAATAATATTTATAATAAAAATATAACACATATTTATCTAAACCCATTATGACTGGTAATACGTAAAAAGTTAGAGCAAGGAAATACTAAGTACCTACTCGTACCTACTTTTTGTAAAATTATGTCGATGTTGCCGCCACACAGTTATCGAACACCTATTATAATTTATGTTTTTTTTTTTGTGTAACACCGTTAAATTTTGGCCGTTTTAATCCCGCGGAGGATCGATTCGGTACATGAAACAAAATAGATTTGTAAAGATAAAAATGAAAAATAAAGAACTTTTTTTTAAACTCGAATTAATTTACGCCTGTACGAAATTAATTTCTTAAAGTAAACGTCAGCTGAGCGAGGCAAATGAACTGTCAGTAGTTAGTACGCAACGACCGACATCAACCTACAAGGCCATTGACTCGTTTATTTAAAGAAATTAATTTCGTACATGCGTATATTAATTCGAGTTATAAATCGATAGTGTTTGTTTCATGTACCAAATCGACCCTCCACGGGATTAAAACCAAAATTTAACGGTGTATATAATGTAGGTCGTTGGTTTTTGTGTTTTTTTTTTTACATTTTTTCCAGTCAGCTAGACTTTTTATGTTTATTACTTCTTGTTCTAACGGATTTCGATGAAACTTGTTACACGGGTAGACCATAGACTATTTCATCCCTACAGTATATTTTCTTGGGATAATTTTCTACAATCAAGCAGGCAAAGTCGCCGGCAGAAGATAGTCTAAAATGATATTTTCACACATATATGTATAACCAACTCCACACATTATTACGCACCTTGTACATCAAGTAAATAAACCGTGACTGAATCGTACTGCCGGTAACAGAAAAGGTGACCGTATAGGAAATCCGGGCGTATTACCGTGGGCCGGCTAACTAATTGGGGAAGGCGGGTCGGATGTGAGAACACGGCAAATGAAGATTTATCATCTGACAAGTCCTTCGGTTTTGGACCACGGTTATCTATCTGTAAGAGATTTTTGACTCGGTCTCGTTTTATATTGTATTTTAAAGGAGTGGCTTTAAGTCAATAGGCCCGAACAACTAATTGAAATAACAAGACCTGACTTTCTGAGATCTAATACACCTAAAAATAAATACATTCTATTAAAATTCAACAATGTGTACGGTATTTGTACGCCACGACCGACAACTACCTATAGGTCATTGGACTCGCTCAGCTGTTGTTTACTTAAAGAAATTAATTTCGTACCTGCGTATATTAATTCGAGTTTTAGAGAAAGAGTCTTTTATTATTTAATTTTATCTTTACAAATCGATAGCGTTTCATACACCGGATCGACCCTACACGGGATTAAAACGACCAACATCTAGCCGTGTTTAAAACGAGTATGAAAAGTTATAAGTACAAATCCAAATATTTGTTTACACAAATGTATAATGTGTAATTGTCAGGTCACTTTTATTACCTTTATATATTCAATGTTACATACTGAATGAGTTGTTTGCCATCACACAGACAAACCAAAAAAGAGGATTTCGTGGTGTGGAAATATCAATGTTATCTACCTATTCGATGATTTTTTTTTCCTTTTTCCAACTATACTCTATTTGTTTAGGTACTTAACTAAATGTAAACAATTTTGACATGTCTTTAAAATTATCTAAAAATGTTTACAATTACTTATTTACCTAAGCCGATGTTAGGTAATTAACTAAATTTCAATAATCTTTTTATGTCTTTTGTTTACGTTTAGTTAACTACCTAAACAGATGGAGTATAGCGTCGTAGGGGTCGGCGTCCAGTCTAACCAGATGCGGCTCAATACCGATGTTTTACGTGGAACGACTGCTTATTAGATCTGCACAACCCAACAATGACTGGGCAACACTGTACTCTAACACCCGTATTTATAAGGCCGTGTTAACGGAGACGCGGCGAATTGCGCGCGCGTTGGGCGTTTCGTCGTACATTGCAGCAGTGAGCCGCGTCATCGCTCGCGCAAACACAAACATATGGCAATGTACGACGGACCGCCCGACGCGCCGCTCAACGCGCCGCGTTTCCGCAATCGAGCACTAAAGAAGTACTTACTTGTTGCTAAGTAATTTCTTTAGTCATTTCTAATTAGGTTACAAATCAACATTCAAAATTTCTATTTTTCCTAACAATAGAATACAAATTGTTACTTAAGTAATTACTTTTACTCAAGTAATTAGTTTTACTTGTTTATAAATACGGGTGCTAGAATAGACTGATAGTCAGACTACTTACTAGGACAAGTGACAAGCACAATCTTAATACTAGGAATAGAGACAAATTAGAACAACCTGGATTCAGATTGGCTAAAGTACATTATATGTACAATATCATTGTTAGAAGTACCATGGAGCATTTTACTACGTTGCAACTTGTTCGACATAAAGGAGCAAGTCAGTCGAGAGTTTGTCATGCTCACTCTGTCTCGCTGGAGGTGTCACGAGTTATTGGGTAATTCTGTTCTCTTCAAAATGGTTGAGCTGAGTGGAGCTGATGCACACGTCATGCTCGTGAACGGGTGCCGTTAGTTGAGACGGGTCACCTCTCGGCTGCCAGTGGCTTATTTAATTTTTTTTATTACTTTTTTTTCATTAACCTACATAGAATTTTTTGTTTTGAAATCAATAGGACTGTAACAGAAGTTTAATCATTTAAATACCGTAATTAGAGACACAATAGAAAAACAATAGGTGTGCGAACGTTCCGGCGTTCGCTTAGAGCTTGAGTGAGACAAGTAAATGCAAAAGGAATACATGAAAAAAATGCTAGAAATATTTGTAAGTAAATGCAAAAGGAATACACGGAAAAGACGAAAAGAGCTCAGTTGAGTCCATAACTTAGACAAGTTGTCAAGCAACTAATATCCTCCACGTTTGTCTTTTACCTATCAAGATGTAAACAAACACAGAACACGCTTGTCCCTCAACGACCCGAGTTTCTTCCTTTCATCTTCGAACATTTTGTATGTGAGCAAAACTGTCCGTATGTTATTCTTTATGAAACCTTTTCCTTGTAAAATCATATCACATATACTGCTAAGTATTCGACCCACTATTTATACACACTCAACATAAAATAGACGTTCTTAGACCGTCGTCATGTCTTCGTTTTTTTGCCCGTCTATCGTGAACGTCAAATGTAATAAATCTTTTCTTCTGCCTAAATAGAGCTATCCCGAACAAAGACTAAATTCTAGCTCCTCACCGAAGTATGTAGCGACCTATCACGATGTCCTTGCGCTAAATCTCCAATAGGTCTCTCTTTTGTGTTCTGTGTCACTTTAATTTTATGCGAAATTAGACTAAGGGATGAAGAATATATTTTATGGAAGGGTTTTATGTTTTATTTTTTACATGTCTGTAAACTTGCACATTTTCTTTATGGGTGTAAAGGTCGTGTTAGGGAAAAGGGGCAGTAGCGCGCCCTGGGGCGATAGGCCTGTACTACCCATTCTATCGTGATCCGTCAACCCGTCACGATATTGCCGGCGGCAGTACGCGTTCTTGCTGCTACATCACGTACGAAAAACAAACTACATAAAACAAACTATTATCTCATTATGATTGGGATTATGGAGCGTATTTATATTATGGGGTATTACATAGTACAACGCAGTTAATTATCGGGTTGAAAACAGCGGACCGTAAACAGTAGGATGCAGTATAAATAGCAGCTGATTTCATAGCAATTAAAGTGAGGGATTATTAGTCGGGCGCCGATGATCGACGAGCGGCGCTGGGCCGCTGGGCCTCGACACCGGCTTCGCGTTGAATTAACTTAATCACTGTTTACGCCGCTCGAGGGTATGTTGGCCACGAATTACAGAGCTCCATGTAAATGTTATGAGAACACCTAGAATGTTATTTTGGATGTGACGAGAATTTGATGTGATCTGAAAGGTTTATTGATTGCTTACTGTACAGGCATGATTCTTGGACTATTTAATAATAGATATTCTGAAAACGTTATTTAATTTAAAAGTGAAATGGAGGGTCTTAAGAATACAGTGTTTATTTTTCCTATAAACAGTAATTAGGTGCTAATGAAACATATTAAATTTGAATAGCATTATTCGTGTCTCAAAATCTACATTGCCTTCTAAATGATTAAGTCAACCACAGTTGACGAGCATCTGAATGATACTATCTTAGCTCTAGTTATCTTAAATAAGATACATCCAGGGTGATTAAAAAAATTACCACCTACCTTCTAATCTAACCTGTCCGTGTTAGAGAGCCCTACAATTTCGAGCTCGTTTCGCTTGGTCCTGGACTAAAAATATTTAGTAGGTAGTATATCAAAAAGATGATTTAGTTTATTAAAAACTATCTCATTTTCCCGTTGCTTAGTTATAAAATGAAAGTTTGTTCACGTGGCTAATAAAAAATGTGTGACTTGATATAATTTCTCATAATAATTATATCTACATTCTACAGCTCTGACCTGTACATAAATGTGGCGCTACAATGTTCATTTATTACAAGTTAAAGTAATTAATGTTGAAAGAAAAAAAAAAATAAGATCATTATCACATTAGTGTGTTTTCAGGATTAAGTTCACTAAGTGCTTCAAACTTCACAACTACACTTGATTAATTAGTGCAAGATTAATGAGGCAATGTATTGAGGTAGGTATTAAAGGTACATCATTACTTATAATTATGCTTTCTTAGTTTTTATTTATTATTTTTATACATTTACTTATCGCAGGACCCTGAGGGTCCTGGTCCTGGTCCTTTGGAAGGCGTACAAGGGGACGAAGCTAACTCTCAGTGGCCCTTTAGACAATTATAAAGAATGTGATACCAACCGACGGTTATCCCTGTACGCGCTATAAAAAAATATACACCCAAGCTAATGCACCCAAGGACAACCCGGTTGGTTAAAAACTATTGCAACATATGGAAAACAAAGACAATATGGCTATGGTTTCTAGTCTTAGGTGTACTGGTTACCTAGTTATTTATTATTATTTCAATTATTAAAAAATAAACACTTAAAAATATAAAAATAGTATCCCACCGGTACCGGGAACTCGGTCTAAGCTACCGGCGGTCAGGGCTCTAGAGAAAGGACCATCCTAACAATAAGAGCCGTGTCCAGGAATACTGACTTCTGGATCAATTATTATTTAATGCATAATAGTATAATGCATACTGGCTATTATAAATGTTGTTCTGCAACAATGATAGGCAAACAGTATTATCCCATTACGCGTTTTGTTGGTGACCCCACTCACGGACTCCACGAGACAGGCTCGATCTAGTGTGGAGTCCAATATCAATATTCTGGTTCCTTTCTGTATTATTTAATATACAACCTTATTTTGATTATATGCGAAACCCGAAACACGCGTCTAGTATCAAATCTATGTAAAAAATCTATGTAAAAAATTTAAGTAAAAAATCTATGTAACAAATTTCATAATCATAAAAAATCGCAAAGTTATAAGCTTGTTATGTTACCTGGTTATTCACACAAGCACATGGTCACCGGGCCATCCGGGCGACTGAGGGGTGGTTTTACTCACAGACCCAACTGTGCAATGACGCCTAATGCCCACAATGACCTGCCCTGATCTGTGTTGTTCTTAGTGTCGATAGTGTCCAACTTGTGAGCTTCTTTAAATATTAATTTTTATTCAGGTAGGCGCTACTCCAAAACCCTTCGGCCTCAACGACCATATTTCCTACGAGCAATATGCCCTGCCCAATGCCACTCAAGTTTGAAGAGTCTTTAGGCTAAATCGGTAACTTTGGTTCTCCTACGGATATCATCATTAATGCAATCGCGCAAGAAAACTCCGAAATTATTGATTCACAACGCCGCCGCGCCGTCTAGTCCCAAGCTAACCAGAGCTTGTGTTATAGGTACTAGACAACTGATAAACATACTAATATATTTCTAAGTACATACACATTATAGATAAATTACACCCAGATACTGAACAAATGATTGTGCTCATCACACAAACATTTGTCCTGGGTGGGAATCGAACCCACGACTTCCGGGATAGCAGCCAGGGCCACTGATCACTAGACCAACAGGCCAGTCTAGATTACATAATGAAAAACATCAGTTAAAAGTATTTCACAAATTACGTATCATGACCACCCAGGTTCCATCGACCATATTCTATTCTAAGAGCAATGTGCCCTGTCCACTGTCACTTCAGTTTAGCGATTCTTAGGTACCTACAATCAGTCTTATGTCAGTAATCTATAGAAAAACCTTAACAATAAAACTCAAACAACAAACGCATTAAAACAAGAAAAAATGTTAGTGTTCTCATAGAAGTAAGATAACCCAGATACTACGAGGGGTATTCTACCTCGGGCTAACGAAAAAATAAAACTATGGCGAGAGGTAAAATAAAGAAAAAACTGCATTAAAACTCAGATAGAGCAAACTTCATAAGTTTCTTTATAATTGACTCAATAGTGAAAGCAAACCACAAAATATAATATTGTTCCAAATATATTTATTTCAAACTTGTACATATACACTCAGTTTACACCTTACAGTTCAACCGCCAAAGATAGACTGTCAGAAAGAACACATTCTAGTGAACAGCTCCCGTGTCCACGTCATAAGAGTGGGGCAACGGCTCGCGCAATAAGTCAATGGATAGACTAATTTATAAATTGCTTCTGATTGAAAGTGTAAATATCTTTTAAATGTTTGAGCTAATTTTAATTATAAAAACGTACGACAATAATTAATCAAACTATCAACAATTTATTGAACCAAATTATCATTACTAGTCAAATGGTGTACTAATAAAATCATCGAATGTCTGTATTTACTTTAAAAATTATGTTGAGATTATTAGATTTATATTGCAATTGCTTACATTCGTCCATCCTGACCACACAGTCGCGCCCTCGCGAAATTTTAAATAGAAAAAAAAAATACTACCAAATTATACGAATACAAGAGGAAAACCATTAAAATCTAATAGTTACTTATTGATTAAAATTGTATCATACAGTGAGGTAAGTACGAACAGTTACATTCCAAACTAAGTGAATAACCAACAATTAAATTAGCATTTTATACATTTTAGATCTATTGGTAGATAATATGAATCAAGTTGACAATGGGGTATTTATTTTATCTTTTGTAAACTATTTAACAAAATTAATTTTGTCAATAAATCATTTATAGCTAATAAACTAATTACATTATTTATCTATAGCATTTATGTTTCAACAGTCTGCCTTTAATTGTAAAAATTCATATTCTTTCTGACAATCATAACTCTTACATTTTTACATTGACCTTTCAATTTTACATTAACCTTTATACTAATAACATTATTTATCTATAGCATTTATGTTTCAACAAGTCTTTGCCTTTAATTGTAACAATTCATATTCTTTCTGACAATCATAACTACATTACTCACGTTTTTACATTGAAACTTTAAATTTTACATGAAACTTTAAATTTTACATGAAACTTTAAATTTTACATGAAACTTTAAACCTTACATGAAACCTTAAACTTTACATGAAACTTCAAACCTTACATGAAACTTTAAACCTTACATGAAACCTTAAACCTTACATGAAACCTTAAACCTTACATGAAACCTTAAACCTTACATGAAACCTTAAACCTTACATGAATCTTTCAATTTTACACGAATCTTTCAATTTTACACGAATCTTTCAATTTTACACGAATCTTTCAATTTTACACGAATCTTTCAATTTTACACGAATCTTTCAATTTTACATGAATCTTTCAATTTTACATGAATCTTTCAATTTTACATGAATCTTTCAATTTTACATGAATCTTTCAATTTTACATGAATCTTTCAATTTTACATGAATCTTTCAATTTTACATGAATCTTTCAATTTTACATGAATCTTTCAATTTTACATGAATCTTTCAATTTTACATGAATCTTTCAATTTTACATGAATCTTTCAATTTTACATGAATCTTTCAATTTTACATGAATCTTTCAATTTTACATGAATCTTTCAATTTTACATGAAACTTTCAATTTTCCTTTAACTATTCAATTTTACTTTAATCTTGCAATATTACTTTAACCTTTTTCTTTTACTCAAATCTTTCACTTTCGCTTTTATCCTCGCTGAAACCATAGTTACAATATATTAACCATAGTAACCATACTAGCCATACTAACCATACTAACCATACTAACCATACTAACCATACTAACCATACTAACCATACTAACCATACTAACCATAATCATATTAATCTTACTAACCATTTACATAATCAGATTCTATCCTGTTAGAATACTATTTTATTGGAGAAGCTGGCTAGCTAATTTTCGTAACGGATTTAGTCTTCTATACGAATCTTTATTCTGTCTGTACGTTTGTTCGATTTTTATTCAATAAACCGCTTAAGCTTATCATGACTTACACTATTCACAACCGATAACTTTATTGACAATTCATTGATTCATTTCTATATCCATTTTCTAATTTTATCACCATTACTACTCTCATCTATCGACCGATACATTTATCTGGGGCAGATTTTTTTCTATGAAGAAAATACCGACATGCTTTTCTTTACCTTTTTACTGGCAATAGCGTATCTTACACTTCATATTGGTCACTCTATCTATAATACTTTGATAATGCAATATGGACCTGGAATCTATCCTATGATTTACTTCTTTTTCTACCCTAACCAGTTGTTTCACATTTTACATATGCCGGGGGATTCTACGAGTAGCATCATCAAAAAAAATTACTTTTGTTTTTCCTGAGTACCTCCTATTTTATTTAACACTTCGTTTATAAAATCGACCCAGCGCACTCTCTGTCACAGTGTAAGAACCGCATTTAGCAACCATTACGAATATTACTGTTTCTGATAATACTCTTTTGAACTTCAAACTGGTGAAAATATTCTCTATTTTAATTACTCGAGAAGGTACAGCGGATAAATTAAAATATTCATTGGAAACTGAAATAGTCTAGTATTTATGTTTTTAATTGGTTTAAAGATAATAATTTTTGAGAACGTATCAATAATAGCTATCTATATACTACTTTACTACTAATTTAAAAAGTGACAATATCATCATGAATCAGGATGTAAAACTTGCATCTGACACTGGCCCATACCAGTTAAGTCCTTCCGTTATTATATAAACTATGCCATATTGCAAATTTTATTCAACATAAGTATTTAATTTGATTCCAATCTAAATTATCCAATATAATAATTTTATCCTTTGCATCTTATCATCTTTCATTTGAACCGAAGCTAACCAAACTACAAAAAATGTATGATGTATTCCCTACAACGGGTTCCTACTTAAAACGTTTACGTTCAACATAGAAGTGCCTTGGTTTATTAATTATATCGCGATCAAATGGCTTAAGAGTTATAATCGGTTAAAATAGTGAATTTCAATTCTATTATATAACATTTAAATCTATTCAAATTATTTACTACTGCTAGGCTAGGGTTTTCTGATGAAGTAAGCTTACTAAATTAAGCGTCTGGTTTCATTATTCCATTTTGTTGTATGAAAACATTCTATCTACACCGTGTCAACTCGCGCCTGTACGTAATTCGGTAATAGCATTAAAATTTTACCTCACGATAGTTCGAGGTGTTAGTTCTACTACTTCTACTTTTAACTGTGTGAACGTAGTCTCTTATTTCTTTTTCCAAGGCTTTGAGACATTCTTTTAAGTTTTTTTTTTTTTTTGATCTATAAGTTTTTATTAATCGCCTAAGAAGAAAACAGCTGGTCCTAAGAATTGCCTAACATTATGTACATACATCTTTCGGAGTAGGAAATTTATCAACCACACCTATTAAACACTGTCCTTATTCGTTTAGCTTTCCTGAGACTTCGAAAACCCAAAAAGGGTTAAATTTTAGAACGAAAGATGTTACATTTTGGAAGCTTCAATGCAAGACCTGCATTGTTCATTTTATCAAATATCGACCTTAGAAGCCCACTGCCAAACTAACTCGAGGGGATCAGAACCTTGTCCGTGCAAATGTTAATCCTTAAATTATAAAGTACTTTAGTAATAGTTTTGTCTAACCTAAAGGGATTCTACTAAATTTGAATTGTCTTTCCGGGGTGACGGTATCAGTTTTTTTTTTTTTTTTTTTTTTATCAATTATAGCTAGCCTTGTCTACAGTAGTAAACAGTTGCTAGGTCTAATATCGTATATCTATACTTCTATACAGAGAAAACTAAAATATTATGATAAGGAAATTAGTCTCTTTTTTTAGAACTAGTCTCAAAAACCTCTGAACCCGATTTAAAAAATTATTTCACGTATAGGATCTAGCCACATCCAGTGGCATCACCTGCTAGGATCTAGCCGCACCCAGTGGCATCACCTCACCTTGGATCTAGCCTCGTAACCTGACATCACCCGCCTAAGATCCAACCATACCGAATGGCATCATCCGCCACGGATCAAACCGCGCAACTTAAATTTCATTATCAAAAACAAAGTTCCACTTTTTCAAATGTAACGTTAATCCGGCTTTAGTCGACGTTCTCAAAACTACTTCAAGTCTCCCGACGCGATCGCGAATTCAACAGTTTCCAAAATAATCAAAATATCGACAACTCAAACTATGAAGTAGGTATTTACCGATCAGCTTAGGACAATAACAATTGTCCGTTAGAAAACTCTGATCGCATTTCTAAACTTCAAATGTGTGTACTGGCCGTCCGTAATTTGTGAAATAAGGCGCACTTTGTAAACGATTTATTTTGTCCAAGATAATTGGTAACGAATATCGGTTAGGCACGATTTTATTTAGTTTACAGCAATCTTTGAACATTATGGCTGACCCGTCATTTTTTTTTAAATCAAAAGAACTAAACTAACAAACACCGAATTACTTAATCGAATAATCTTTGCATCCAATAATTCATCAACCGTTAAGGCATTATTTTTAATTTGTGTACTCCCTCACGCATTACTTTTAATTATTTCGCGCTAAACCACTATTGTCATCTTTATACAGATGAGTTTATCATAGATGAGTCAATTAAACGAATAAGTTCACTTTTTGTTACACGCGTTTAACGCCTACCGGTTATAAAATAATCCTAATAACCGACGATTCAACACAGAAACAACAGCAGATTTATGTACTACGACACGTAGAAGTCAATAAAGTCACGGACTATCACGTTTGTTTTTTAACCGAAAGAGCTGGACTAGCAAACACCACATTACTTGGTCAAATAATAATTACACACAAATAATTGGCCTACCCGCTCACTCATTATTTTTTTTTTTTTTTCTACGAGCACCTGAGGGTTGATTTGATTATAATTTTTAACGTCGTGAACTAAGTAATTTTAAAATGTATTTCGGTCACACTACTGGAACTAAACCCTTGCGACAATTTTTCACGGCCTAGGATAATATCATCTCACAAATGGATATTGGGCAAAACACGCAATAAAATCTCGACTAAGCTATAATCAATTTTAACTACAAAATTAATTAACAGTACCGAGTACCTACACTAGACTGTCATACGTTATCTAAACCTATCAATGTTGCCATCCTTTGTTTTACGTCTACCCCCAAGTCTACCCACTGACCCTACTTTCTTTCAATAAAACACGCTAGAACCGTGACAAAATATTGAACAGATACTACATTTATTTAACGGCTTAGTGCTCTTATTCAGGATATAACCCTCTTTCCTTATAATTCAGCAACCGATCGAATTTTAATTATTTTGTACCTATATGATTTATGTATGTAAGATGGGACTTTAAGTTGTTTACATAGTCGTATCATTTCTTTTGCCTATACATTGGTACACCTGGCATTTTGAAGGTAATCCAAAAAGTTGACCGTGATTGTAATATCAAACCAGCTCTACTCCTATCCTAGTGGCCCTATCGTCTATCCTTGATATCGCTCATTTTACTGCTCTTTGCTCAGCAAAGTCATTTCATCTATACTCAATACTTTATTGCATTTCGTCATATCTAATTCAAAAATTTCGCTTTTTCTTTTTCTCACTATTTTCATTTACTAATGGGTATACTACATATTATATACTCGTAAATTTTTCAAGAAAATCAGTTTAAAAAACATATCACACTGTTTGCTGACCTCCCTGCTGCCCTGGCTGCAGCTCTGCTGTTGTCCTGGCTGCTCCTCTGCCTGTTGCCCTGGGCTGCTGCTTCGGCTGTGGCTCGGCTGCTGCCTTGGTTGCGGCTCGGCTGCAGCCCTGGCGGCAGCTCGGCTACTGCCCTGGCTGCGGGTCGGCTACTGCCCTGGCTGTAGCTCGGCTACTACCCTTGCCGCGGCTCGGCTGCAGCGCATTGTAATCCAGTTGTAAATCTGGTCAGACAAAAATAATACACGGACACAGCTATTCTTTAAAACCTATGTAATTTTAAAATTAGGGTATAGTTATTGACTACCATCATACTACTACTGTTATGCTATTATAGATTAAATTCTTTCATCAATACATCGAACCAATTCGCTGACACTAGAGGAAGTTACAGTGAGATGTAATCATATTTGCATTTCAAATCACAATGACCGTTAATATTACAAAAGAAAACGAAAAGATTCATAGTCATAAATATAAGGCAACACCCTGTTTAGCTGCAATTCCTAAGTTAGCAAGTGGCATAAATAGTTCTCCGGTTTTTATTCTTATATGTAAATAACATAATTACGTTAAACACATCATAATGCGCACAGAGAGTTGCATACTACTTTAAAGCATAAATCACTGCGTTTCACTTTCTCATAGGCAACAAAAACAGTAATACTTACGTGAACTCATCCCACTTCTGAACTGAAAGCAAACCACAAAATATAATATTGTTCCAAATATATTTATTTCAAACTTGTACATATACACTCAGTTTACACCTTACAGTTCAACCGCCAAAGATAGACTGTCAGAAAGAACACATTCTAGTGAACAGCTCCCGTGTCCACGTCATAAGAGTGGGGCAACGGCTCGCGCAATAAGTCAATGGATAGACTAATTTATAAATTGCTTCTGATTGAAAGTGTAAATATCTTTTAAATGTTTGAGCTAATTTTAATTATAAAAACGTACGACAATAATTAATCAAACTATCAACAATTTATTGAACCAAATTATCATTACTAGTCAAATGGTGTACTAATAAAATCATCGAATGTCTGTATTTACTTTAAAAATTATGTTGAGATTATTAGATTTATATTGCAATTGCTTACAATAGGAACGTAATAAGTCTGCTACTCTGGTTTACATTAATCTGTATTCACAGCATAATTTCCGTGTCCCAATCGATATTGAAACCAACACAATTTCGGATCCCCTTGTATACCGATTTTAATTACTGTTCTCACATTTACCTAACTAATTTATTCGTGAAGTTGACTCGTTCTGAAGTCTCGTCACTACACCGTAAAGGTGGGGTGATTACTTAAAGTTCAATGTCACTTTTAATCCGAGTCTCAAGTAGCAAGAAGTTTAAACCCAAGTATGTATCACTAGGGGTCGAAGAGGGTACAATTACTTTGAGGGAGAATTTTGTTACACGCGTGGGCAGCTCCTTTGATACTGTAATATAAAGGTAAGAGAAGGTGTGAACGATTAATGGCATCTAACCAAGGAATGTCAAGTGTCTCTGAGAGAAACGTTCAGTAAGAAAATGACTGCGGAAGAGCATTTCACGGGCCACAAATTTCCCCGTGAAAACAATCGTAAAACGCTTTTATTACTCAAACATTCACCATTGATTCACGGGCCGAAACAATAAAAATACTGACTCAATCAACCTTCCGAATTTTACGAGCATTGTAGGTGAGTAGATTTATTGTCAGAACGCCAATAATCTTTCATTTACACCTACATCTAAGAAGGGAATTAGCCGAGCCTAACGCTTTATGACCCCTTGTGTATATGGAAAGAATAAGCGCCCGGGCGGACGCATTTGGCTTGGTAATATTTTTTTAATTACTTTCATTTTAATCAACGTAAGTGTTGGTATTTATTCCGAGCCGGAATACACTGTTGTGAACGCTCATCTATTTATATTGTGACCAAGCTATTAAACAGACACGTTTCGTCCATAATTACAACAAAGTTGGAAGAAAATAATAAGACGAAAAAAATATACCTGCATTGCAAGCATTTGATTTATGGCAAAAAGTAAAAAGAAACATTGCTAGCGCAAACGGAAAAAGTCGTCGCAATGAAAAATAATGTCTTTATGACGGCGCTATTTGAATGTAAACTACGATATCAAGCTACTTAAAAAGCTGCAATTTACAAGAAATATAATATGGCGAAACAAAAACGCGCTTGTGCGGCCGGAAAAGGTCATTTGCCATCATAGGGCGCCGGCGGCGTGCCGTGGCGGCCGGCGACTGTCCCTTGCCTCTGTTGTTCATTTTTCTTCCCCTTTTTCCGGGGCCAAACGGTAAAGAGAAACTTAATTGGAGGCTTTCCCGCCGACTCTCAGGCTCAATGAAAAATTACGAGCTAAACGAGCACACGCTAGGGAATTTTTCGCTCATTCTCGACCGGGGCACCAGTAGAAAGAAACGCGTCTTTACGCAAGCCCCTTAAACTTAGATAAATGTAAGCTGACGAACGTAATTTCAATGAAATATACTGCTCATTACAAGAATTAATTTAATTCCGCTCTTTTAGCGAATTGTCTGCGCCGTCGAGGCTCGTATAGGTGTCTTTATGAGTCTCTTTACGTGCCTTTAGGCGTTTTGTTTTGCTTCTTTTCGCATTATTGTCTTTGTTTACGTGAATTTTACACTTTATGGCGTTTAATACACTTTAATGTTGAAGCTAAAGCTTGATGGTATTATTTGTACATTTCTGCGTTACGGCTCTTATTCTACATGGCAAGCAATGGGTAGCTCGCCGTCCAGCCGTCCGGTAACCGTCCGGACTGAGCCTAAGTCATTGACGGTGCGTAATATTCCACGCGCGCCTCTAGGAGATGTCAGTAAACCGTATAGCCCAGCAGGGTCGAAGCCTGGGGCCATGGGTACTATGAAAGTAAACCCCGGGGGCCCGGGAACAAAGACGAAGAAGGAACAGGAGTGGGTTTTTAGTCAGTAAAAGTCTAATACTATTTCCCACTCGGCCCAAGGGTAGGAGATGTCATTGGATGATTTTCCTACCCCATAGCACTGAAGTTAAATTTTAGTAATTAAATTTTGATTGTTGTTTTCCTAATTGGTGTGTATAATGCCGGAGTCTGTGTTTTCTGATGGCTACAACTCGGGAATTTTGAAGTCAAGAGTGAATAGGTTTCTTCTAGGTAAGCGCGCTCTATCGTCGACCGTATCGTCACTTTCCATCAGGTGAGATAGCGGTCAAGCGCAAACCTATCAATAATAAAAAAAATGGTGTGCTTTTTTTAAATTATTTACCTTAACGTACGTGCAGGCGGTCGCCTCCTTCTGCGAAGCAGTAATGCTAGTAAAGGAGGAGGCCGACCGCCTTAGGCAAAGGCGGACACGCCGCCGCCGCCGCCGGGTTTCCGATCCCAATTTCCGGCCACCGTAGGCGCGGGCTCGCGGACGGTGGGCAATGGGTAGCTCGCTGTCCGTCCGTCCGGTAACAGACCGGTCCGAGCTCAGGTCGTCTGCGGCGCGCACCGTTCCCGCGCGCCTCAAGGAGTTGTCAGCGAACTGTAGGGGTCCAGCAGGGCCGAAGCCTACTGGGGCCAAAGGTTATGTGAGACTGTCACCAAAGGCCCCAGGATAAAGGCAAGGAATGGAAAGGTAGGTTTTTAGTCAGTAAAAGTCTGACACTGTTTCCCGCCCCACCCAAGGGCGGGATTCGTCATTGGATGATTTTACCTACCACAAAAAAAAAAAACCTTAACGTACGTAACTCAATTTCCTAATTGGGATTTTTAGGGTGTGAGTTATTCCAAATACATGCTGTATACAGAATCTGTACCTATCAATTTTACTTATTTATTATTGCAGTCACAATCCCTAAGGCAAGAATGTCTTTAAACAGTGCCACAGACATAAGCACACATGTAAGATACAAAACACTTCTAATTGGTTAACCAAGCCGATGCTGGATTACGTTGGATGTTCATTATTGCGCTTTCGGGATTCCCTTTGGAAGCAGCTGCATAATTCACGTTGCCACGATTAAGCTAAATGCATTAAATGCATAATGCTAGAACGGGTTTTATGTGTTGTATTTGGTATAAACGTGTGATTTCATAGATTTAGTGGTTGCCGTTAGCGGTCTTATTTCTCCTGTAAGTTGCAGAGGAAAGGTTGTATTCTTGAAACATTTATTAAGTAGGTTATGCTCAAAGCGGGAATGGTTACTGTTGCTGCTGCTTGCTTGCATTTTAACACAGATAGACTAAGTTATTTCAACTTTGAAGAGGACAGTAGTAATAAAAATATAGCTTACGCATTTGCTAGATTCTTTAAAAAATAAAAGGTCTCGTTTTGACATTTGAGAATGAATTGAATGTAACTTTGAATGAAACTGGAACAAACAATAGAATAATATTTAGGGGGGTATAGTAGTAACTATTTAAGCAAGTTTAGTAGTAGCTACACTGCACCGGACAAGCTGCTAGGTAGTCAAAATACAAATGTCAAAACAGGCCTTTTATTTTTTGATAACTTTATGTTTAATTAAGATAGAAAAGGCCATGTGATCTTGGGCATGTTAACAATCGCGGACTATACATACTAAATTACCCAGGTGTCGCCACTTCGCGGACCACCCGTAGGACACGGTGGAGCACACAGTCGAAGTGTGCTCCGCTTGGAAAGAGCATCGTCGTGTCCTTGTGGGCGCGATCGGCGGCGGCGATCTCTCGCGCCGGGCCTTGTTACAGGCCATGCTTCGGAGCGAGGAGGAGTGGCAGGCAAAGAGGAATGAGAGAAGTTCTGCAAAGTAGTAATGCTAGCAAATGCGGAAGCCGTCCGCATCAGGCAACACGCCGCCGCCGCCGCCGCCGGGATTCCTATTCTGATTTCCGGCCACCGTAGGCACGGGCTCGAGGACGGCGGGCAATGGGTAGCTCGCTGTTCGTCCGTACGCTAACAGAACGGTCCTAGCCCAAGTCGTTTACGGCGCGCACTGTTCCCGAGCGCCTCAAGGAGTTGTCAGCAAACTGTAGGGGCCCAGTAGGATCGAAGCCTACTGGGGCCAAGGGTTAGGTGAAAATAAACCCTAGGGTCTCGGATCGAAGCCAATGAACAGGGTAGGGTTTTAGTCAGTAAGAGTCTGACACTATCTCCCGCCCCACCCAAGGGCGGGATTGGTCATTTGATGATTTTACCTTACAAAAAAAAAATACATACTAAATTAGGATCTCATAATTTATTAAATTAAAATCTATTTTTTTTTAATATTTCATCCTATCAAAGTTCTTGATTGGCATCCGTATACACAGCGTTGGAAGGCTTTCCACAAGGTGAGCGTCGCGAGCATCCAATAGATGTGAGACGCACAGGACCGTTCATTGGACCTTTGGGGGTGATCAATGTCCCATAGCGGACATTTTTCGGCTGAAATGATGACGGGATCACAAGTATCGAACTATAGATTGGGCACCTAACTGTTCAAGCGAGTCAAACGAAAATACACGCCATCAGAAACGTCAGCGCAAAAAAAAATGGGTCACCCCCAAAATACAAACTTCCTTTCCCAATTCAGCTGCGCTCCAACCACAGTCCTAGCCAAGAGAATCCATTTTAAATTTAGACACGTAGATAGCAAAACTGGGAGGGTTTTATATCTGCGGTCAAGTTCCGGATGAGGCACGGATGACAAGCCGCAGACATTTTAATTAAAGGCACCGGCAGCTGGAATCTCGGTGAAAGAGATCGACTTGATTAAAGTAACGCTCGCTTCGATACCGTACGAGATTAATAAAAATGTGGGATATGACGTGTGTGTGATCGAATACACACGGCCATGGGGAAATTTTTGAAAAGGAATCCCGTAGTCCCAGAATGTAAAAGGTAACTAAAGGACACAGATGTGGTATTCACACCAATATTATAAAGGACCACTGACCGGGTTTTTTTTATGGTAGTTAAAATCATCCAATGATAAATACTGCCCTTGGGCGGAGCGGGAAGTAGTGTCAGACTCTTACTGACTAAAAACCTACCCTGTTCCTTCGTTGCCTATCTTGCCGGGGCCGGGTATAGTGGTCCGATTGCCGAGTCAGGATAAAAGTGCTATAGGGTTTTCCGTTATAAATATTAATCTGTAGCAATCTGGAGCTTGGAAGTTGGTGGTGTGACATCTCCGTGCCTCGGAAAGCACGTAATGTCGGAGATCTTGCGCCTGATCTCTCCCCAGCCGTGTCGGATAGCCGTCCCGTCGGACTGTGAGAGTAAAAGAACAGAGAGTGAACCTGTGTTTCCTGTGTTTGAAGGAGGAATGGAGGCAATAAAAAACTCAGGTAAGTACTAACAATTTAAAGAGAAAAGATTTGTATTTTTTTGAGTTTGTATTTTTGTATAATGTATTAGGAAATGAGACGTATCGCCAGTTCAACCATTTATTGCGGACTGACCGTCCGATGCAACACATAACGAAGGTGTGCGTACACACACATTCATACACTTTTCATACATTGTGTATGTTTGTAATGAAAAAACTTATCTATTGGTGTCATGGGTTGACTTCTGAAGGGTTACTTGAGCTTTTGAGCTGCATATGGTAACTGAAGGAACATAGGTGCAGTCTTTGTAAGTAAAAGTCTAACACTCCTTCATAACATGATTTGCAAAATAAAAAAAATAACCTTAGAGTGGTTAAAATGATTTGATGATGTCCTACCTCAATAAAAGGCTGAATAAACGTCTTTTTTTGGGCTATTAAAAGTTATCTACATCAAATTACATGTCCCATTACACTATCCCATAGTTTAGAAGACCAAAAATGGATCCTTTATAGGATCACTTTATTGTCTAAAGTAAGATATCGATTTGAAATTTAATCCATATACTCAGGTTTGCTATCCCTTGTAGCTGTGAAAAAATCAAGCTTCTATGTTAACGGAAAAAACAGATACAGCCGTTTATGTCGAAAAAAATGTGTTTTCTACACTCTCCAGAAATCAAAATTCATAGGATACTTCCTGATGACCAAGAATCCTAAAAAATTGGCACAAAGTAAAGTCTTATAGCACAGATATAGGTGTTAAATAACGAAGAGACCAAACTACGAGTATCATAGAAACACCGACTTCCGAAATTAAAATCATTTTGAACTTTTTTGTGTTTTTTTTTTTTTGAAGTCGGTTATATTTTTTTGTAATTTTTTTTTTAAGACAGACAGGATTTGTATGTTCAAACCAAGTACAGTTCATTTTTAAGATTGTGGTGAAAATAACTGCATATAAGAGAATCTACTACCAGGCTGAAACAAAATGATAAGTAAACCTGTAGTGTTTCAAACTTGATAGAACATTTCGTAAGCAGTATGCTTACACAGATTACGCGAGCAGTCACATGCGGTTGGAAGGCCCGTCCGCCATTAAAACCGAGCTTTGAGGGTGCACCGGGCAAAAATATGTGTTATATGTAGGTTGTCTTATACAAAAGTACAGGTTTTTACCATGTTTTTATTCTGTATATGGTTGCTTAAGAAAATGTTATGGAAATATGGTTCAACTGTTGACTTAAACGGTGTTTAATTAACACAACACTTTGTAGTAAAAAGATTAGGCACTCGCATTGCCCACGCATGATGGATTTGTAAAAAAACGTCTATTGAAGTTAGTACGCGGCAAATAATTGAACCATTTGCTATGGTTACGCGTAGCCCCCGTAGTTTGATTGAGACCAGAAAATCCGTTACTGCGCAAGGTCAACCGACATGATGGTTCAACTTGTGTGACTAGGATTATAACTGGGCTGCGCGTAACTATAGCAAATGGTTCAACTTATTTGCCGCGTACTGTACGAGTACCTTTAACACCACAGTTTTAGAATAGGTATTATACAGTATGTATTCGACATATGGGCAATAAATGAAATCACGAGCAATACTCGTCCACAGAAGCATAACTAAATTAATTATTAAATAAAAAAAATAACAAACTTAAATTTTCAAACAAAATAAATTCAGTAAAAGTCAAACACTCTGTTTAGAATACGTAGGTAAAATACCTACTTACCTTGAGTACAGAATGGCAACAGCTTAAATGCAGACGAGACGGTGCGGCGCGGCGCGGTGCGGGGCGGTGTTTTTATTGTAATTTCACAATATTTTCTTAAAATTAAAACTCAATTTTTTGTCCAAACTATTGGACTGATTTCGTTCATTTTCTGCATATCGTTAGAGAACGCTAAAACACGCATGTGATTTCATTTATTGCCCATGTGTCGTATACATACTGTATATTTATTATACGTTGTTCCAAATTACTGTTTGTACACTTTCGCTCATCTTTATTAAATTCGAACATTTATACCATCATTTAAAAGCTCTGGCATGTGATTAAAATTATGATCAAAAACAAAAAAACTGTGAAATCAAACAACTACACACTTAACAGAATTTATTTCCTTATATTTTAACTGTTTCAATTTATATTATTTACAAATTATTTATCACAATTTCACAGTCAATACATACAAAGTTATTTACAACATTTTATTTTACAAACATTTACAACTACCTTAGATATCTGTACACTGCGGGACAAATTCAGGACAACCATCAAATTATTTAAGTATAAAACATTGTTTACAATAACTGTATGTTTACGGAGACACGGTGCGTTGGGCGTTCGTCGTATATTACAGCAGTGGGCTGTGTCATCGCACGCGCAAACACAAACATGCAATGTACAACGAGCGCCCAACGCGCCGCGCAACGCGCCGCGTCTCCGTAAACAAGCCTTAGAGAATTAAAAAAAAAAAGAAATCTAGGATTACCGCCGCGTCTTGCGTCTTAAAAAGTTAATTTAAAAGTAAATAAATACCTTCCGGAGCCAAGTTTCAGGTTTATTTCTTTTTAATAGCAGCGTTTACGAGATCAGCCGTTCCGACAAGCGATTAGTATTCTGCAGGTCACACAGTCATCTAAGGCTAAGTCTGGTGTTAATGACTGCCGGATTAAGCCATCGAGTCTAATGTTCTTGAGTAAAGTAATTCTAAATTCTTGAAAATTATGTGCTGAATTTAAACTTATTTAAAAACCTATCGCAGTATGATTTTTGCACTTAGTCCTATTAAGATCATTATGCGTGAGCCATAGGACCAGTGAGAGCAGTGGTGGCCGAGTGGTAACGGCCCCGACTTACGAGTTGTAGGTCGCGGGTTTAAACCCAGCCAGGCACATTACTTTGTGTAATTTGTTTCATCGCCACTGCTCTCAAAACGGTGAAGGAAAACATCGTGAGGAAACCGGCATGTCCTAGAACCAAAAATTCGAAGACATGTGACATCTACCAACCCACACTGGATTACGGCCCATTCCCTGTCTTAGAGAGGAGGCCTGTGTCCCAACAGTGGGAATATTAAAAGGCTGATGATGAGCCATAGGACCAAACTTTGATAGGCTTTTCCAACCAGTTTTGCTACTAATTTTGCACAAGTATTTTTGGCATGTAGTTGGGGTTAGGAGTGGCAGGCGGTCGCCTCCTTCTGCGAAGCAGTAATGCTAGTAAAGGAGGAGGCCGACCGCCTTAGGCAAAGGCGGACACGCCGCCGCCGCCGCCGGGTTTCCGATCCCAATTTCCGGCCACCGTAGGCGCGGGCTCGCGGACGGTGGGCAATGGGTAGCTCGCTGTCCGTCCGTCCGGTAACAGACCGGTCCGAGCTCAGGTCGTCTACGGCGCGCACCGTTCCCGCGCGCCTCAAGGAGTTGTCAGCAAACTGTAGGGGTCCAGCAGGGCCGAAGCCTACTGGGGCCAAAGGTTATGTGAGACTGTCACCAAAGGCCCCAGGATAAAGGCGAGGAATGGAAAGGTAGGTTTTTAGTCAGTAAAAGTCTGACACTGTTTCCCGCCCCACCCAAGGGCGGGATTCGTCATTGGATGATTTTACCTACCCAAAAAAAAAAAAAAAAAAAAAAAAATGTAGTTGGGGTTAATGCAGAACAATATAACGTTTTTTTGGTATTCCACTAAATGTATCCGGCAGTGTAAAGATAAAAAACATGGCAACGGTTTGTAGAAAGTCGGTCCACCGTTAAACTAGTCGCCAAAATAATTTTTGCCAAAAAAGGTTTTTCCTGTACAATGAACATTAAAACCTTGATAAAGCGTTGTTATTTTAGTAAAACATTTATACGGTAATACTCAAGTGTTACTAAAAGTTTATTTACTTAAAATTAATAAGAAGTATATGCGAGTATGTTAAACAAAAAAGGAGGATTGATAAGTGCAAAAAAAGTTCCCTTTCCAATTATTTTTTAATGTTTCTGTATAGTTTTCGATAATTTTTTTTTCGGTGATATTTACATGTTAAATAATAGCAAGTCTTAGCAATTATTGCCCAAAAAGAGAATGTTTCGCATTTTTTTGGATTATTTCAATATTAAATTATTATTTACGTCTGTAACAAGCACTCCTTTAACCATATTCCTTTAAGTTTCAATGATACTACTCTTAATAAACTTATAAATAAAGTAGTGATTATGTTAGTTCACTGTGCGCATAGACGCGAATAATAAGTTTGACGTTGAAAAAACTACCAAAAGTATCATAAACACAAAATATGCAAAATAAACATGACTTTAGCTTTAACAATGAACAAAATTTCAACAAACCGTTAGCTAAGACGAGACTCCACCACAAGCTAAGACATTTCTCATTTAGCTGTGTTCTGCTTAAGTTGCAAGCGCAATTTGTAAGCGGCAGGCGGTCGCAACAAACGAGCTAAAGAGTCAGTAGCCTCTTGGAATACTGATCAATACATGCTGGAAATTGAAGCTGACAACAGAATGTTGCACATTCTAGCGACTTGTTTTTTAGATTTTTTTTTATTTCTTCTTACAAAAAAAAAAAATAGATGGCATTTTTTTTTTTCACGTTCCGTATTGAAAGATGCCAAAATGGGACCTTATTATTATTATTAAGCCTCCACTATCCTCCCGTTCGTTTGTCTTGCCTTGATCACACGTACCGAGTAAAAGGGCGAGTCAGTAAAATGTTGCTCGGTCGAGACAGTGATGTAAGCGAGTTGTAGAGATTACCGCTCGGCCGAGCACTCGGCGCTATGTTCATACGTACCGAGTATTCGACTGAGAGTACTGTCTTGCCCGTTTGCTTGGTACGTTTGATCAAGGCATTAGTCTATCTGTCCGTCTCTCAGCGGGCTGTTGAAATTTTCACAGAATTCTCGTTTCTACAGATTCTATAAAAAAAACCGCTACAACAACAAATAATAGAAATAAAAGGGTTTCTATAATAACAGAAATATTATTTTGTCGGCGTTTTTTAGCTCGATTTTAATATAGTACCCTAAGGGCTGATTTCATCATTCAATATAAAAACTTAGTTCAGCTAAACTGAGCTCAGCGTAATCTAGTTTAAAGACCAGTGTCGTAAACATGAGCGACAACAAAAGAATTGAAACTGAGTTAAGCGTAATCTTGGTTCAATTCATAGCGGTGAAACGCAAAATGAAACTATAATCTCGATTAGGCGCTCAAAATGCGTTTTGTTATATATAATCGCGATTAGTTTATTGGTGTATTTGGCCCTTAGTGTGCGAGCCCACCTTGCATTTGCCAGTTTTTTATGTCAATCTCGGCTTTTGAAGAATCTCGTCTTAAAAATTGTTCTATTTACACAAACATTGTTCTATATACATTTATACACAACTCTCTGGTCCTGGTATTTCTTCAGCTATAAGATGTTCTCTCCTACTTAATGTCATAGTGCCTAAATTAATTGGAGGCTTACTTAATACTGCCTTCGGTGGTGACAGTACCTGTAAAAAATAAATCAAAGGTTAGTCTGAAATTATCTTACAATATAACCCTCAGCAGAGATCCAGGCTCAAGGTTTATCAGTGAGCCATGAAGCGCAGTATCGTGGTTGTCCGAATTTCCAATCACAGGGCTGGGATTGAACCCGCGAGCTATGATTCGTAAGTCGCAGCCGTTACCACTGGGCTCTTCAACTCCAACAAGTCTACAAACGATATAACTCTATACAATGCGATCCAAATGAGAATAGGATCGATTGCCATGTTGTGACGTCACGTCGAACTGTCAAATTGAAAAAATTGGGTACGGTGAGCAAAACAAGAAATTTTTAAAATTTAATTTATTTACGAATCGTGATAGAAAAATGTTTTATCAGAATCCAGTTCTTCAATTTTGCTCATCTCTGAAGTTTTTGAGTTGTGTAAAATGGAGGAAGAAGGTGAATTGTTCCTAACAATGAAAATAAGAAAGAAAATAGTCTTTTTTTAACTAATTAACTTAAAATTACTCAAAACAATATTATTGAACTTATTTTTACTAAACAATAACGTTTTAACTTCACTTAGATTTAATTAAAACTAAGTAATACAAAGCAAAAAAAACCCTTTATTGATACGCAAATAAGCTTTTTTTGCAAACCGTACTTTTCACTCAATATTTGACAGATCGAGTTTATTAACTTTCCTATTCTTATTTGGAACGCATAGTACAATATTTTTTCAGCTTTTGCATAAACGATCTATAACGCTGCGCATGAAAATGATCACAAAATGTTTTTAATGAATGATGTCGTAAAATTCTATTATTAATTTACACCTAATGTTTCAACACTACTTCAGTTTTTCCACAGTTCATGAGTAGACTTTTCCAAAGCACCTACTACAATTATGTACAGAGTGTCTAGTCTATGACATAATTAAACCTACGTTTTAATGAGTTGGATTTTTCACATCGCGTTAGCGGGCTTTTAATTTAATAACATGTCTAGGTGTACAAATACTTGGTATGTGGGTCATACTCTCACTGAAAAGCTCTGTGTTTAGTTACAAAACTGCACTTGTATTTTTAGTAAGATTACAGTACAGAATTTTGCGTTGATAATACGTTTATTTATGAAACTTTTTTTTGTTATTTAGTTTTTGTTTAATGAATTTCTGTCTATATTTTTAAACACCTTGAGATACAGGTTTATACCTAGTTCAGGTTAAATGCAATTTTGTACCTGTACCTCTAGTTTAAGCCTTTAATTAATTAATATTTATGTAAATACAATTCAATGAAGCAAACTTTTTGCTATATTTTTAACGATTGATACTTTTTCTTAACGTAACATTTACCGTACGTATCAGTTAAATACCACAAAAAATACCACAAATAATATCAGTAATATTGTATAATATACCCTGTACTTCTTGAAAAAAAAAAAAGTAAAAGCACCCTACTTAATACTCACGGGTCGATGATCGTCTAGCGCTGCGCTCGCGCGCTCGCTCCCCCACTCCTCGGTCGGGTGGAGTGCGCCATTTTTCGCGGCCGCCTCCGTAACGCACTTTGTGCTCGGCGGGACCCCGTCTGTGTGCAAGCCATTTGATACTGCTTGATTATTTTACTTAGGAACAACTTGTGGGGAGAAAGAAAAGAGAGGTTTGTTACCAAGGGAACGATTTTCTCAATGGGAAATTCAGTGAATAACTGCAACACTGTAACGTTTTTGTCGTTGCCTTAGGTGCTGGAGTTTACAAGTTTTAAAAAATATTATTCTCTTTGCTATGTTAAAAGTACAAAAAGTAATGCAAATCAGAATTGTCATGTCGTGGAATATTGTATATTTTTAGTATCAGAGTTACCATAATAAATTATCAGAAAATCGCAAAACTGCAGATAGCTTTTTTCACTTTTCACCCGCTATAATAACCAATTAACTCTACGTGCATAATTTTATAGACGAAAAATAACGACGAAAGTCAAGTCACGACTTTCAAAATGAGAATCACAAAAACAAATTAAAGATTATCTACTTTAAAACTTCAGGTGGTAAAACCAGTTTTAATCTTCATAAAAATGTGTTTAAAACCATATTATAGCTTTAAAACGCGATATTAATTCCGAACTTTCCTCATAAATCTTCAGTGTTCTATCAAAAAATTGATATAATTTTTACGACGACGACGTGAAAAGTGTCTCTTCAATGAAGTTTTTAGCTCGATTTTTAAATTTTCAAACCATAAAGCTAACTCGAAAATTGCTTCGGTTGTTATAGTACGTGGCAAATAAGTTGTTATAGTCACATATGCGCAGCCCCCCACCTAGATTGAGACCCGAAAATCGGTTACTGCGCATTCAAGGTCGACCGCCATGATGGTACAATTGATATTGAAGTGGTTGTACATGCTTCTGATAAGAACTAAAGCTTTGACATACTTAGACACACCTACTTATTCTAATTAGTTTTAATTTTGACATTACTTTTATTATTATTTGGCATTAATGTTGTTTTTTTTTTTTTTATGTCAATTACATCGCGTGCCAATTACTATTATTTTATTTAATATTTATATATGGAATTATTTAGAGCCGAGTGCGCTCGGTTATGCACTACAATTGTCTATAATTATCTTGTTGATACGCCATTTTTAAGAAAATTGTAGCTTTCATCTACCATAAAAAAAAAAATTTTAGAAATAAAGTTATGTTTATTTAAAAAAAAACCATTTCAGTAATCTAAATGTTTAGTACTCACCTTACAATAATCAAATTTATCTAAGTAGGTAATGTTAACATTTTATATTGAAACCATTATATCATTAAAATTGTTTGAATTTATCTCAATAAATAAAAGTTGGGCACACCTGCTTCTATGAACATTTTTGGTCTATGTTGAAGTACATGGAGTATCGGTTATTTGATTGATTTTTATTTGATTTTTTTTTAGTTTTTATTTTGTAACCCTCGTTGGCGATCCATAAATAAATAATAATTGTTAGTACCGACATACATCTCTAAAGGAATTATAAAGCCAGAGTTAATTAATTCATTAAAGTTACTTAAAAAAAACCCGCAATGCTTGTAAAGAAACCGCAGTTGTTGAAAGAATATTACACACAACGGAAGTAATTCTTTTGCTACGTTTTTTTTTATTCCTTTGAGAATGTGGCAGTAAACCTATTAATTTTATGTAGGTGAGTGAATGAGTTCCTTTTGCAGTAAAAAAACTACAGGAGCTAACTAATCGTGAGTTTTATCATGCGCAAAAGTATTTGACCCGCTGTAGTAAACAAAATTAAAAAAGAAAATTACTTTCTTTTGTATAAATTCTAGATAAACAACATTATTTTTAGTATAATTATGCAAAACCAAAATCGGAATCAGTAACGGAATCGATTCCAATAATTTTTACACCATGTTATATTTTTTCCCAAAAGTATTTAAAAAAAGTCACAAGTTGGACACCGATATTAGTATAGGTGTCCAACTTGTGACTTTTTTTTGTGAAAACACACCTACTTATTCTAATTAGTTTTAATTTTGACATTATTTTTATTATTATTTGGCATTAATGTTGTTTTTTTTCTTTATGTCATATATCGCGTGCCAATTAATTTTATTTTATTTAATATTTATATATGGAATTATTTAGAGCCATGTTATATTTTTTCCCAAAAATATTTAAAAAAAAAGTCACAAGTTGGACACCGATACTAAGTACAATACAGGTCACGGCAGGTCATAGTGGGCATTAGGAGCCAGGGTACAGCTGGTTGCAGGCGCAAAACAACTCCTCAGTGGCCGTGATGACCCGGTGACCATGTGTTTGTGTGGACAACTAGGTAACTTAACACAGAGGTTAATATAATTTTGTAATTTTTCATGATACAGTTGTGAAATGTTGTACATAGAGTCTTTGCATAAAATACTAGACCCGTGTTTCGGGTTTCGCATATCCTAAAAATAAGGTTGTATAGTATGTTCAAATTATAATATCAAATCATTACAATTAAGAGAACTCAAAGTGAAAAATTATTTTAGATTTGGACAGTTCATTTATCGGGGAACACAATAACATCACGCTGTAACTTACGGGAGTGCAGCAAAAACCGAAAGCTTGGGTGATTGCAAGGGGGACAGCTAATATTAATATAGATTGAGATTGAGTGCAAACCAAACTCTATGTCTTCCTAAACAGAAGTGTTTTTTTTATACAAATACGCTTCGTTCAAAATAAATCAAAATGGAATGTAGAAATTTAACTCACTTTCCCAAAACCGTAAATCTAACAGAGAAGATCAATTCATCTACAAGAGCCATTAAGACATTGTAACTCCACCAATAAAATTAGTCAAAGATCAAAGGACACAGCATGAGAATAGTCGGGACACAACCACGAAAGACGATCGAACGGTCGTCGGTTGCTCAGCACTCTTGATATGTTCACTGAAACCATTTTATACGTGTCGCTGGCAGCCGCACCCCACGTATGTTTGCTCTAAAAATATTTGTCGCTCACTAGTATATGTGAATATTTGTATGTATAAATTCGAATTCATTTTTATAAAGTTCGCTAAAAAATCACGATAACGTAAAAATATAATCTCTGGCTGAAATAATACAATAATCTTTAAAAAAAAAACCGAATAAAAAATCTGAAAACAGCTATCTGGTTCTGAAATCCTATTACGAACAAAACATTTTTCATTTTTAACAACCACTCCACGACCTTACTTTATTCCACAGACTTCATCTTTACATGATTGATGATGATCTATACAGATTCTAAGACAATCTTTCACATAAAAATCAATACTAGACAGGTAACTGAGGAGCACAGAATATTGTCATACCACGACATATTGTTATGGTAGGAGCCTGATAAAATTGCCATAGCGGTCATTGACCGTCTTATTGATATTCATTTAAAAAACGGAAAAAGACATTATAAAACTTTCTCAAATCAACATCTATTGTGATTCTTTGTATTTTTTGGTAATGAAAAACAGTTCATTGTTTGTTTTTCGGGTACACAGAGTTATTAGGAAAAGGTCAATGTACTTTATTGCAAATTTATTTGACGCCTACTTTAAAACATCTTATAACCATCCGCGTCAGCATTTTCTGTTACATTATTGACATCCCATGACAATTTATGACTCTGGTAATGTCAGCTGATACTTGATGGTATTCAGTGACACAAACGAAATAGATTGTAAAAAATATTGGCCTTGCCTCTTCTTTTACCTAATAAACATAATATGTAGTTAAGACAATACAGTCCGCTGAAATTTTGTATGACACATTTATATAAAAAAAACATTCTTTTTTTGCCTAAAAGTTACATACCAAGCCACTCCTGAACTTTGTCGCGTTTTATCTTTGTCAATTTTTATAAAGTCGAAAAAACATCCAATTTTTTTTTTAGATAATTGAATTAATTACGGATGCACTAAATATTATTATATAATCCAGGAATGAGTTTTATCGAGCCTTCGGAGAGATAGGCGTTCTCGGATAGTTCCGATATTCACTATTTTTGTAACTTTTACTTAACTTATTTATTTGTTGCACTGTTTGTCAACGCGCAGACCTTGTCCCACCCTCCATCCTGCGTCACGTGCACTATTACTTGTTCACTTAAGGATCTAATGATAGCTTCAGCGGACGGCATCACCATGATCTAACACTGGGTACACACTGTTATATTTTGATAGTTTTAATCCGGTGGATGGTCGATGCAATACCTGAAACACTATCGATTTGTAAAGATAAAATTAAAAAATAAAGTAAATTTTTCTAAAACTTAATACAGGTCATTGGACTCTCCCAGCTGACGTTTACTAAAAGAAATTAATTTCATACATGCGTAAATTAATTCGAGTTTAAAAAAAGTATTTTTATTTTTTTATTTTATCTTTACAAATCGATAGTGTTTCATGTACCGAATCAACCCTCCACGGGATTAAAACGATCAAAATTTAACGGTGTACCACTCGAAAAAAAAATGCAATTGATACGCTACGAAGAAGAGGCATCCCTTTTACGTGGCTACGAGTACTATAAGTAATGGCATCTCAACCAACAGACTACCGATGCGACCGAGCAACGTTTGGTGCCCTATATCGAAGAGCTTACCTGGCGGTGGATTCAATATGTCCGGTTGTGCTTGTTTGGGAGGCTTCAGCGTGTAAGCCACGACGTACTGGCCATCTCCAGCGTTCAGTTGAAGCTCTGATGACTGCTGCTTTGTTGGTGGATTACTCCTAAAACAAAATTTTGAAATTATAGATGATTACTTGGACCAAGGGTCTGCTTCTGAAAGGAAGGCTCGGCCCCGATATAAAAAGCATCGAAGGAACGGGGGTTTTTTAGTCAGTAAAATTCTGACACTATCTCCCGCTCCGCCTACGGGCGTGAGACTGATGTTATTGGATGATTTTTACCAATTTTTACCCACCGAAAATAAATATTATAGGTGATTAGGTAAACAAACGGTGACAGATTTGAGGAGTTGTAGCTTAAGGATTCGGCGGATAGGTACAGAAGGACAGTTTTCTTGTCTGTTAGAGTGGGGTTTAAAAAAAAAATCTGAGAAAAATCATCGTCGCATCTTTGATGCAATGTCGTTTTGCACACGTCTGCTAAGCCTTTAATTATTTGTATTGAACAAGGTTCCTTGTTTCTTGGAAGAACACTTTTTTTCAAAGTTTAATGATTTGTTGAAATCACGAAAGTTGAAGTCAAAGAAATTAGAGTCTCTTACTCTGCAGTGGTCATCCACTGCAGAGAGAGAGTGGTCCTAACTTCATAGTTAGGCTACTGAATGATCTAATCACCTAAGAAAATCCCTAATTAGCCACCTCAAACCTCAATTTTATTAGCAAAAAGAATCACCTAAAATAATGCTTTTAAAGCAATACCTGTCTCCGTATTTCTTTCTTTATACGCTTATAAATTCAACTCCAAATGTTCATTACGAAGTATGACATGACACGCTATAATTTTGACGTACGTTCAACGTAGACTGCACTCATACAATTTTAATGGTAATCGAAATCGATTCTCTTTGATTAAATCGTGCCTCAAAAGTTAAATTGAGCCATTGACGATCCAGTGCACATCAGTTAAGTGAAATACGTACTTACAGTGAACGATTTTGATTACGTTACATTGATTTGGAGACAGACAGGTATTTCTATGTTGGATATGAATTGATGGTAGTTCAGCCCGCTAGCCAAGTTACAACCACGTCGGCCACGCCTCCGATTCCTTTGTTCTGGCCACGTGATTGAGCGTTGACGTCAGAATAAAGAAATTGGAGGCGTGCTCAACTCGTGGCGTTCGACGCAAGATAATCGGAATAAAATGGTTGTAACATGGCTAGGCCTGCAGTTGTGCGTGTTGGTAGTACCTCAGCGAACTTATCACTGTTTCTAGTATTATCGTGAAGACAGAAAATTGCTATAGAAAACTTCGTTGTGTCAAGGTTTTTGATTTCTGAAATGGACAAAAAATGGCCAGTTAAAAGGGATTCATTTTATCCAAAAAAAAAAACATAACTCAGGGGAATCAATTTTTGACACGTGATTAAAATCGAAATTCTTTTGATTTGTTTTTTGTGTTGCAATATATACACAATCTATACTGATCGTGTTTAGATCTAGCCTATGTATATAACTAAATACCAAAACCTGCGAAAAAGTTACCATAAAAGAAGGAAGAAACTATTACTTGCCTGCGTTGATGGTGAATCGCAGTAGTATATTAAAAACCTATTAACTCTAGCCTTGAAGAACCTACATTATAATTTCCCACGGAAAGGAAAGTGTAATTAAACACTACAAAACCAGCCAAGACGATTTAAATTTTGTTAAATAAACATCCAAAAAACTGACTAACTAAAAAGTAGGTCAAATACACAAAAACGCGTGAAACAAGCACCTAAAGTACAATAGTTTGAGAGCAGAGACTTTCGTCAAGTTACAACGTCTATAGTGCTGCATCTATGTTCGCGCCTGAAACGTGAGCAAACATGTATGTTGACATTATTCAGATTGCAGGGACATGCGAACTTGCGACAAGTTGCAAAGTTTAATGATGTGCCATATCTCGGAAAACCTAGCAAGCTGTGATGAAGGGAACAACATATTTTCAAATAACATTTAGAAATAAGTTTGGCTGCTTCGATAATTACGATAATCACGTAGAAGAATCAAAGTAGAAGAGGTTGAAGAAACACTCATTAAACCCACACTCTCACTTAGCTCTTACATACATGCACAAACACGCATAAGGTATATACACATAACCATATACACAAAACATACTGTCATTCACAGACAGTGGTGAGAGCAGTGGTGGCAGACGTCGTGGGTTCAAACCCGGCCAGGCGCATTACTTTGTTTGATTTATTTCATCACCACTGCTCTGAAAACGGTGAAGAAAAACATCGTGAAGAAACCGGCTTGTCCTAGAACCAAAAATACGAAGACATGTGTTGGAATCTTATTGTTTGGATAAGGTTTTCAAATGACAATGACACTTGTTGTCGTGTGTGACAGCTAATATTTTAAAGTTAGAAATAACTGTCGTCTAGATGGCGTTAGTTTTGATATTTGTTTTGTCAAATGACGATTTTACATTTAATGTGGCGCATTAAATAATTCTTGAACTTTATGTGACATTAAATCAAATGTTTCAGATATTTATATTTTTGTAAGGATTTTTCTGGTTGTTTTTATACATACACTGACTTGAATAAATAGTTAACTGTTTCTGCCAAGATGGCGGTAGATCCGGTCCTCACTTTTATTAATAGCGGGTGTTCGAACCCACGAGAGTAGTCGGTTGTCGATTTTAGAAAGGGCAAGTCAAGGAAATAAAAGTGCTGTGTGGATAAAGTCAGTATGTTGAATTAGTGATTCAACAACTCAGAAGCGGGATATTAATAGTTGGTCGGTTATACCAGCCAATTATATCCAGGCCCACATACGTAAGTTTGGTTGTTCTGATTTGACGCTGTCATAGGGTAAGAAAACTAATTTTATTTTCTACCTGTTTTTTTTTTCTTCCTTTTTGTAATGTTCCTGTATTTAAAAGATAACTGTCTTTGTTGTAACGGATTGTGTTGGTTCAGTACCTTACACTGTATTGTAGTATTAAATATTGTGCTAGTAGCATTTGTGAACGCAAATAGGTTTGTTTATCTTTAAACTGACACAATTGTTTGGTACATATTCAAAGAAAAACTGAGTTTGATTATAATTTCCTCATCATTGAAGAGATTCACTGATCCAGTAAGGTCAATATCGATTTTTTTTTAAGAAACCAATGGGTACCTATTTATATTTTTCTGATAAGTTTTTATTTCGAGCTGTGGGTTTACAAGTTACCCTCATTGTATTTTAATTGAAATGAATATAAATGTAGTGGTTTTTGTTTTAAACCAACGGCTATTACCCTTATTTTTACTGGTATTTTATTGATATAAATTTAACATGGACGGCAATATCGTTTGTGGATTTATTTTAATCATTTGAATACCGTAATTAGACAGAATAGAAAGACAATAGGTGTGCGAGCGCCGGCGTTCGCAAAGCAAGCCCCAAGGCTTGAGTAATTAACAAATGATCTTGTATCAGACTAATCATAACTTTAATCTGAGACAAGTAGGTACAACTTTGAAATATGTTGCTGATGTGTTGTGTTGCTTACCTACAATAATTATATGAATGTACGGGTTCATCATATTGTTTTCAACTATTTGGTTCTATTTGAAAACAATTAGTGGTCTGGTTAAATTTGAATTTTTACGGCCACTAAGCAGTCATTGTTAGTGATTACATTAGTATTAAAAGGCTTGATAATCCAACCTTAAATCCGATTGAACTATAAAGTCGTTTTCCAAACAAGGCCGAGACTAACAGCTAGCACTTTTTATAACATTTGTTGTGTGCAATTATTGTTCTAAAAGCAGTAGCAATGGGTGCAGCGTGATGCGTGAGGCAAGCGCAGCGTGGTGCGCCAGACGAGCGCAGTGTAGTGCACCAAGAGACCGCAGCGTGGTGCGTGAAGCAAGTGCTGCGTATTATGTAAGGTGAGCGCACTGTGGTGCGCCATGCCGCCGCAGCGTGGTGCGCCAAGCGGCCGCAGCGTGGTGCGCCAAGCGGCCGCAGCGAGGTGCGCCAAGCGGCCGCAGCGTGGTGCGCCAACTGGCCGCGGCGTGGTGCGCCAAGCGGCCGCGGCGTGGTGTGCCAAGCAACCGCAGCATGGTGCGCGAAAAGAACGCTGCGTGATGCGTAAGGCGAGCGCAGCGTCGTACGCCATGCGAGCGCAGCGTGGTACGCCATACGAGCGCAGCGTGGTACACCATGCGAGCGCAGCGTGGTACGCCATGCGAACGCAGCGTGGTACGCCATGCGAGCGCAGCGTGGTACGCCATGCGAGCGCAGCGTGGTGCGCCATGCGAGCGCAGCGTGGTGCGCCATGCGAGCGCAGCGTGGTACGCCATGCGAGCGTAGCGTGGTACGCCAGGCGAGCGTATTGTGGTGCGCATGGCGAGCGCAGCGCGGTGCGCATGGTGAGCGCAGTGTGGTACGCCACGCGAATGCATTGTGGTGTGCGTGCAGTGCGCATGGTGGGCACCGCGCAGTGCATAAGGCAGGCGCCGCGCAGTGTGCAAAGTAGGCGTCGCGCAGTGTGCAAAGTAGGCGTCGCGCAGTGCGCAAAGTAGGCGTCGCGCAGTGCGCAAAGTAGGCGTCGCGCAATGCGCAAAGTAGGCGTCGCGCAATGCGCAAAGCATGCGCGGCGCAGTGCACAAGGCGAGCGCGTTGCAGTGTGCAAGGCGGGCGCCGCGCAGTGTTCAAGCCGAGCGCAGCGCGGTGCGCAAGGCGAGCGCAGCGCGGTGCGCAAGGTGGGCGCCGCGCAGTGCCCTAGGCAGACGCCGCGCAAGGCAAGGTGAGCGCAGTCGAGTGGGAATGTAATCAATGCACAAGGGGTGCAATGCGTAGTTTGTTTGATTGCACAATATGTGCAAGGCATAGTTGTTTGATTGCACAATATGTGCAAAGCATAGTTGTCAGAGTGCACAATATGTGCAAAGCATAGTTGTCAGAGTGCACAATATGTGCAAAGCATAGTTGTCAGAGTGCACAATATGTGCAAAGCATAGTTGTCAGAGTGCACAATATGTGCAAAGCATAGTTGTCAGAGTGCACAATATGTGCAAAGCATAGTTGTCAGAGTGCACAATATGTGCAAAGCATAGTTGTCAGAGTGCACAATATGTGCAAAGCATAGTTGTCAGAGTGCACAATATGTGCAAAGCATAATTGTCAGAGTGCACAATATGTGCAAAGCATAGTTGTCAGAGTGCACAATATGTGCAAAGCATAGTTGTCAGAGTGCACAATATGTGCAAAGCATAGTTGTCAGAGTGCACAATATGTGCAAAGCATAGTTGTCAGAGTGCACAATATGTGCAAAGCATAGTTGTCAGAGTGCACAATATGTGCAAAGCATAGTTGTCAGAGTGCACAATATGTGCAAAGCATAGTTGTCAGAGTGCACAATATGTGCAAAGCATAGTTGTCAGAGTGCACAATATGTGCAAAGCATAGTTGTCAGAGTGCACAATATGTGCAAAGCATAGTTGTCAGAGTGCACAATATGTGCAAAGCATAGTTGTCAGAGTGCACAATATGTGCAAAGCATAGTTGTCAGAGTGCACAATATGTGCAAAGCATAGTTGTCAGAGTGCACAATATGTGCAAAGCATAGTTGTCAGAGTGCACAATATGTGCAAAGCATAGTTGTCAGAGTGCACAATATGTGCAAAGCATAGTTGTCAGAGTGCACAATATGTGCAAATCATAGTGGTTAGAATCCACAAAATGAGCAAAGCATAGTAATTAAAATGGACAAGGTGTGTAAAGCATAGTTGTTAGAGTATACAAGGTTTTTAAAGCATAGTTAGATTGCACAAGGTGTGCAAAGCATAATTATTGGAGCAAATATATAGGTTTGATTTATTTGAAAAAAAAATTAAGGAATATGAATCTGAATTCGAACGCACAAAGTGTGTAAAGCTTAGAGCCAAATTCCCCAATAAACTAATTGCGATTAATTAATACAAATACAGTTAGAGCGTCTAATCGAGATTATAGCTTCATTTGCATTTCACCGATATGAATTGAATCTAGTTTAGGCTAACTCAGTTTTAATTCTTTTGTTGTCGCCCATGTTTATGATACGGGTCTAAACTAGATTACGCTGAGCTCAGTTTAGTTGAACTAAGTTTTTATATTGAATGATGAAATCAGCCCTTAGTTGTTAGAATACACAAAGTGTGCACAGCATATTTGTTAGATTGCACAAGGTGTGCAAAACATAATAATATGTAGTTGTTGAGTGCACAAGATGTGCAAAGCATAGTAGTTAGAATGCACAACAAAGCATAGTTAGTAGGCACAAGGTGTGCAAAGCATAGTTGTTAGATTGTAAAAGGTGTGCAAAGTATAATTATTAGAGCAAATATTTCTTTTTTGATTTGTTTGAGCAAATAAACAAATATGAATCTGTATTATAATGTATAAGGTATGCCAAGCATACTTGTTAGATTGCACAAGGTATGTCAAAACGTAGTTGTTGGAATGCACAAGCTGTGCAAAGCATAGTTGTTTGAGTGCACAGCGCAATTATGCATAAGGTGTGCAAAGCATAATTATTAGAACAAGTTCTGACGGTTTCAAGGTAGTAGCGACTTGTACCACCCTAGTGGTTTCAAGGTAGTAGCGACTTGTACCACCCTAGTGGTTTCTAGGTAGTAGCGACTAGTACCACTAGTAATACAGTATATAGCGTACAGTTTTATTTTGGCGGCTTCGAGGTAGAAGCGACTTGTACCGCCCCAGTGGTGTTAAGGTAGTAGCGACTTGTACAGCTCCAGTGGTATGGTAGTAGCGACTTGTGCCACTAGTAACGTAATTAGTCAGGATCAGAATCAGAATTTCAATTTGTTAAACATAGGTTCTATCTCAAAACAGTCAATATGTAAACCATGTGGTTGCATAATGAAAAATATTACAAATTGTCATAAAAAAAAAAGTATAGTAACATTTATCCATTAATAGCGAGATAGACTTTTCTTAAATTTTAATAAGGGTAAATTTTTGAATTATTGGGTTTTCGATGCCAAAAAAAAAAGCTTATTTTCACACGATTTGTTCATACATTGAGGACGCACTGCAGTCTCTTTTAAAAAAAAAATCTGATAGCTTTGAAACAGATATAAATTGATTCTAACAAACAAAGCAGTTTCGTAAATGTACATAGCTGGTACAGTCATAAATTTTAAGGATAGTTTTTGAGCCACATATTGACCGAATACATGGGTTATAACGTACAGTTGTATGTTGGCGGCTTCAAGGTAGAAGCGACTTGCACCGCTCTTTAAGTTTCAAGATAGTAACGCCTTGTTCTACAAGTAATGTATTTAGTATATATTACACCATACTATATGTACATACAGTTGTATGTAACTGATTGTTATCGATTAATGGTAGTGTTTCTTTTATGCAATTGTAATTTACAGGTACGGGGACAGGGTGTGAAGTCCCCGTAAACCTTCATCAAAAACCAAGCATCCTCCCAACAGATGGATGTTGTTGTCTCATCCGGGCAGCTGTCTGGTGGTTGATGTCAGATTTTTATATGGTTAGATCGCACGGAGAACTCTGAACTGCAATGCAGGATTTATAATTTTTTGTCCTTAATTTGTTATGTGGCAACATAAATGATTGATAAGAGTCTTTCAGGCGTCGTGATGCACGCCAGGTCAGTGGAAGTTTGGTTCCAGTGAGTCAGAACCGGATACCGCATAGATCTCGGTGATTCTGAGCTGTGTGTGGTGATGTTCCAGTGAGTCAGGGTAGTACTGTCCCAATGATTCGGGGATGCCCCAGTGAGATAGTGGTGATGTTCCATGAGTCGAGATAATTCTGCAGATTCCAGTTGGTCGGAGAAGTGCTGCAAGTACCAGAGGGTCGGAGCGATGATGTGTAACTCAATGCAAGCCATTACGTCTGACTGCTGTCGTCAACCAGGAAAGTCTCTTCACATGATGGCCAAAAGTACAGTCTGCTTAGTCAAGGTCACTGATGGGGCTAAGATCAGGTTAGCATGCTTGTGGTGAGGTTACCTTTTAAAGCCGGAGGTGCTGGCTGCATGGCTCAAGAGTTTTAGGAAGTGATATATGACATCACGATGTGGTAGCTGCATGAAGGCTGCGTTAATGTTCGTAGTCGAGGTTCACCAGAGGTTGGTTAGAGGTATGCGGAACAGTGAACAAGAACGAAGTCCCGCAAACTACGAGTACCATTACCTTCATTTCTTTAAAATTTGATCGTTAAAGTAAAAGACACTCTCGCAATTACGCAGGGACGCGTAAGTTATGCGGATGGCCGAATGTTGGAATCTTATTGTTTGGATAAGGTTTTCAAATGACAATGACACTTGTTGTCGTGTGTGACAGCTAATATTTTAAAGTTAGAAATAACTGTCGTCTAGATGGCGTTAGTTTTGATATTTGTTTTGTCAAATGACGATTTTACATTTAATGTGGCGCATTAAATAATTCTTGAACTTTATGTGACATTAAATCAAATGTTTCAGATATTTATATTTTTGTAAGGATTTTTCTGGTTGTTTTTATACATACACTGACTTGAATAAATAGTTAACTGTTTCTGCTAAGATGGCGGTAGATCCGGTCCTCACTTTTATTAATAGCGGGTGTTCGAACCCACGAGAGTAGTCGGTTGTCGATTTTAGAAAGGGCAAGTCAAGGAAATAAAAGTGCTGTGTGGATAAAGTCAGTATGTTGAATTAGTGATTCAACACATGTGACATTCACCAACCCGCACTGGGCCCACGTGGTGGATTACAGCCCATTTCCTCTCTTATAGAGTACGCCTGAGTTCCAACGATAGGAACATTAAAAGGCTGATGATGATGATGACTGACATTCACACACAACTCTAACCTTTCACTGACCTTTGATCATAACAAAAAAAGGCTTTAAAAAGTCCTAAAAATATAAATTTGTGAAAAACTGTAGTTATTTAATTTTCTTTCAGATTCATTTTTCTTAATCTATTTTTAATCTATTTTAAGAGTCACTATTATTTATTTATTTACAAAATTGTTTATCACCTAAGTATGAGAAAGACCAGTGAACCTAGCTCAGGAATCAGAGGCTTTAAAACTATTTGTAACCCTTTTTATGTGAATAAAGATTTATTATTATTATTTTACGGTTACCAACATAGCCCGAAAAATCGCCACACTTAAGTGGCAGTGTGCAGGGACAATTGCTCGCAGAACAACATGATCGATAGGGGCCGAAGAGTTCTGCAAGGTTATGTGAGAATGTCACCACGGGCCCCGGGACAAAGGCAAGGAACGGAAAGGTAGGTTTTTAGTCAGTAAAAGTCTGACACTATTTCCCGCCCCACCCAAGGGCGGGATTTGTCATTGGATGATTTTACCTACGTTAAAAAAAAAATCCCCTAGCCAAGTTACAATCGTTTCGTTTAGCGTGAACGCATGGAGTTCGCCACGCCCCCAATTCCTTTGTTCTGATCACGTGACTGAGCGTTGAGATGACGTAAGAACAAAGGAATTGGGGGCGTAGCCAACTACAAGCTTTCACGCTAAACGAAACGATTGTAATTTGGCTAGGGAGGCTGGATTGGCGATCGCGTAACACTAGTCCTAATTTAGATATCATTGAAAATTATTCCAAATTTCGCATTGATTTAAGTAGATTCAATATGTTAAGGACGAATTGACATACTTACGAGTATATAATTATATTACTAAATTTATTCAACATTTAGCTATATAAGGAAGTCTTTCAATTCCAAAGCTCTTGTAAGCTTGCAAGCATTACAAATTAAAATTGTGTTGTAGAATTTCATGAACCATAACGTAAAACGTAAACGTAACATTACACATTAAACATTAACGTAATCATTAAAATAAGAAGAGGAATTACAGTAAAGTTAATGGAATTGTGACATAGTAGGAATATTTGACTTTATTGCGAATGCTCTTACCTCTTCCTGCGTAGGAAGAATCCAGTGAAAATGGCCGCAAAACCACAGATTATGACTGTGAAGATGATCGACCAGAAGGCAGCCTTGGAGACGCCGGCCATGAGACTGTTGCCGCCATCTAGGAAATGAAAAAAAAAACAATGATTTAATAACAACTGTCATAAATGACTTAATCAAAATGTTTTATTTCACATAGACGTACTTGGGCACTTAAAAAAACATCAGAATCTAGTGCACGGTTTTATTAATCGTTACCCATGGAGAAGAATCGGCAAGGAACGCAACGGTTACTTTTTAAAATACAAGCTGTTGCCAGGGGATCCGACCGCATGAATGTTGCACATTATCCAACGGTAATATATCCCCAAAGGTATAAAAAGCATCTTATGTGCTATTCAAGAACTCGATCTACCTGTGCTACATACGAATCCATTCAACTATTTGAGCGTGAGTGAAAAACATACACACATACATACAAATTTTTGCCTTAACAATATTAATGGGATTAGTGTGATAAAATTCTGTTCAACACAGATAACTGGTAGGTCTCTGTTCTTTTTTTGGGATTTTTTCTAATCTAGGTTTCTGTTGAAATAAAGACATTATAAGAAGTAGCTTACTTCTGAATATCTGAATATCTACTATTTTACACATATTTTACTACAACTTTTTGGCCTTCATAATGTACTCATAAATTTAAAAAAATAATTTAAAAAAAAACAGGAAAATATGGATCTGGAAATCTTCCATGTAATCAATATTCTGAATAACGAATTTTTTTTTCTTTTAGAAAAATATTTCTTCATACAGAATCTTTTAAGGTTTATAAAAAAACTTGTTTTCCTTAACAAGTTTTATGAAATATTAGAAAAAGTGACGTAAGTTACCAAATGTTTTAATTTGGTAACCTACGTAAACTAACCTAACCTAACGTGCGTGGTACGTGGTAAACTAACCTAACCTAACATGAAACCAACCATGAAAAAATCGAACATTCATATTTTATCTCTTTTTTCGCATTGCCTCTTCATCATAGCGTTGGGTTTTGTTGGATGAAACAACCAGCTTCAAGACCATGTTCACTTTGACGATAGACGGATTGAAAAAAGCCTTTTTAAGGTTATATAAATAAGAATAATATTTATAGGTTAATTTAGCCTACAGATCGCTTTGTAGTTCGATAATGGCTGGTATTTGAATTGACTTATAATTGATGTTATTCTAGTATATATAAATATCAACAGTTTTTCACAAATTTATATTTTCAGGATTTTTTAAATGCAAAGAACTTGTTTAACTGAAGTTAAACACTCAATTTCGAAATTCATTATCTAAATAATATGCATTTAAATTCACCCCTTTGTGCTCCAAAGGATTTTAAAAGCTTGTTATAAGCGACTGCATCATTAAGCTCATGTTACGTAAAAACACATCCGCAGTGTTTTTTAGTAGAGCCTTATAATAATGAACCGTATACAAAAGCACAGTAAGTGGTAAACGTAAAGGTTTTATGAGCATTTTATGTCTCAAACTGGCACGTACAAATATAATAAAATTAAGATGACAAATACAGTTCCTACTAATGAATAAGAAGGATATAAGACCGGTACTGTTAAAGTTTTGGTACAGTAAGTAAAGTTGCAGATCTAAAGCAAATTGGAATCTATATGAAAGTAAATAACTATAATTACCTATTATGTTTTTTTTTTATGGTAGGTAAAATCATCCAATGACAATTGGGCGGAGCGGGAAATAGTGTCAGACTCTTACTGACTAAAAACCTACCCTGTTCCTAAGAGTACCTACGCATACTGTGGTAGTTTCTTTTTAAGGTAGGATATCCAATGCACAGTTTGCATGTAGCAGAGATGAGAATGTTGAGATGAATGAGTGTTGTGACAAAAAAGGATAAAGTGAGGAATGAGTATATTAAAGGAAGTTTTAAAGTGGCGGCAGTGACAGAAAAGTAGAAGATATTCACCTTTGTCTTGGTACTAAAAGGGTTATGAATTGATTTATAATGTGGATGAATGGAGAGGGAGAGGGAGAGGGGGGCCAAAGAAAAGATAAATGGATTTTGTGAAGAGTGATATGAAAGAAAAGGAAGTTAGTGATAGCATGATGGGTGACAGGGCAGAATGGAAGAAAAAAACGTGTTGCGTCGACCCCAAATAACATAGGAAAAGAGCAGGAAGATGATGATGAGGTAGGAAATCTAATGACTTCTCTCGCTCTAGGATGGAGCGAGAGGGTGGGTCAGAATTTTTCTAAATAAAACCACTCCGGTGTTTTTAAGTTGTCCTACCCGTTCTAGGACCACGGGATTCGTTTTCAGAAATTCCTTGTGGCCCCAGCGGGCATCGGCCCTGCTGGGCCCCTTCGATTTGCTGACATGGCACACTATGCGCCGTCAACAACTTGGGCTCGGTCAGGACGGTTACTGGACGGTCGGGCGGCGAGCTACCCATTGCTTGCCGTCCGCAAGTCCGCGCCTACGGTGGCCGGAAATCGGATTAGAATCCCGGCGGCGGCTGTCGAAGTTATAAATAATTTTGATTGAGAAGTTTTCTACAATTATAACAATTCCTCGACTAATAAGCAATTTTAACAGGAAAATATAATATTTTTAGTAAGTAACTGCAATTAACAGAAAATTGCAAATAACCTTATTCAATTTGTAGCCGTCGATTCCATAAGTAAAATATTGATTATGCAGTAAAACTGAAAAACCTTCTTCATAATCAGCTTTACGAAAATTTAATAACATATAATGAAACATGTCTTCCAATACGGAAGCTCAAAAGGTCACCGATTGATTACTTTTTAATAAAAGGCTTAGAAAGAAGTATATCATAGTATTATTTTATATACGTGCCAAGTAAGATTATTATTAATCTACTAGCTGCTACCAGCGGCTTTGCCTGCGAAATAGTAGAAAAGTAAACCAAGGGATCGTACTCCTGGAATAGGAAGTATAAAGGTAGAACTACATTGCGTTCACGTGGGCCAATGTGGGCGAGTCGGTCTCTAAACATTTTGTATAGCAACTAGTCTTGTAGAGCTACATTAGATCTACGCCCTGCGACGCCACGAGACACCGTTCTACGTAAAAATCAGGCATGGTCCACGTGTGCGTCGGTCTAATGTAGTTCTAGCTTTATACACCCTTAAATTTTGGTCGTTTTGATCCCGTAGAGGGTCGATTCGGTACATGAAACACTATCGATTTGTAAAAATAAAAGTAAAAAGTAAAGTACTTTTTTTTCTAAAAGTCGAGGTAATATATGTACGTACGAAATTTTTTTTTTTAAGTAAACGAGTCAATGACCATTGGCCTCGCTGAGCTGACTTTTAATTAAAGAAATTAATTTCGCACATGCGTAAATTAATTCGAGTTTAAAAAAACAATACCTTATTTTTTAATTTTCTCTTTACAAATCGATAGTGTTTCATGTACCTAATCGACCCTCCGCGGGACTAAAACGACCAAAATTTAACAGTGTATAAGACATTGTTAACAATTTGCCTTCATAATATTAGCGTGAAGTGTGATGTGGTTGATAATAACCTTGAAAATCGAAGGTCGATCGTTCGATTATTTCGAAGACTTCCAGTAAAGCTGCAAATAACGAAAACAGACAGAAATATCAACCACAAGTCGTTTGTAAAGATATACAATCGGCTTTAGAATTTCCCTCACGCTTCTAATTCAAAGCAACATCATTATTGATAAACCATTACCGATATTTCGATTATAAAATAATTGAGCTTACGTACAGTAATATTAACAAAATATATATTTGAAAACCACAACAGACACCGTTACCTTATTATTAGTATAGAATATTACGATATTAGATGTCAGACGGTGAATTAGCGTAATTACACTCTTCTGTCTCACTCTAATAACCTTTTCCTTCGTGGGTATGAGCGAGATGGAATGTTTGTATAACGCTATTAAGCAGGTTCAAATTTACGCCTGGCTATCTAGCAGATTGCTTGCTTATTGTCTTCCTATCAATGGCAAATTGCGCTGGCCGTAATGTGCCACGAAATTAGTTTGATGGCCATCAGAAAGGTTTTGAGATATTTCCAATTAATTATCTTAAATTCTGCGAAGTTTGTACAAAGGACAGTGTCCCTGTTTTACATTATACACCGTTAAATTTTGATCGTTTTAATCCCGTGGAGTGTCGATCCTGTACATGAAACACTATCAATTTGTGGAGATAAAATAAAAGCTTCTGTATATTTTGTAAACACTGATAGCACCGGTATTTAATTAGGAGGCGTCAAGCGTGAGGCAGAGGACATCCTCAAGCCCAAGCTGTCATAGGAGGCACCTTGGGCGTCGAGAATCGCAGGGCGATTCCCGGCCATCATGTGCACGTGGTTGCAGACGGTGAGCATTGGACAGCTAGCCGTATACTAAGGTAAGTCCGAGTCGGCGGTGCATTATATTCAGTGATGTCAGCAAAATGGACAGAGCGCTTGTTTATTCGAAGAGATACAGTGACTATAATTATGGCAGTTAGTCCTCTCTTTGAGAAGTGGCTGGAGAGACATCACGTCGTCCTCACCATACACAGGGCGCAAGTCCTCACCGGACATGGTAACTTCGGGAGGTTTTCGCATCTGATTCATGTGAAAGAAACACCCCAGTGTCATCATTGTGGGGACCACCCTAAGAACTCGAAATGCAAGAGCAAGCTGTAGTTATTGTCAGTAAAAGTGTAAGACACCCTTAAGGTGAGCATGGTATAAAAGCTTGTTGTTTCATCCAATGTGATTCAACACAAAGAGACAACGCGAAAAAAGACCTAACTCCTCAACGCTCTTTTACCTTTGGATATTTTTGTCATTTCCTCGAATATTTCACAAAGCTTTTTCCAGGAAATACGAGCTTTTTTCCTCATCAAAAGTTTTATAGTAAAATTTTTGTCATTAGACAATATTTTTATAGTCTAAAACCTTACACATTCTGTGTAAATATACATATTTATTTATGTATTTTCTGAACCTTTTTAATTTATACTAACATCCACAAGGTATCTGAGTTTCCAAACGAAACCTGAATATTGTTTTTTCAAAATCCGCAACTGAATCGATTTCAATTATTTTAACACCATGTTAGATTTATTCCAAAAATATTTAAAAAAGGTCACAAGTTGGACACCACCGACACTAAGTACAACACAGATCATGGCAGCTCATAGCGGGTATTAGGCGCCAGCGCACAGCTTGGTGCGTGAACAAAACAACTCCTCAGTGGCCCGGGTGATCCGGTGACCATGTGTTTGTGTGGCAACCAGGTAACAAAAAGCTTGTAACTGTGATTTTTACCCGACTGCGTTCATGATATAGTTATAACATTTTGTACATAGATTCTTTGCATAAAAATACTAGACTCGTGTTTCGAGTTTCGCATAATTATACTAAAAATAAGGTTGTATAACATTATAATTACATATGAGTGATAAGTCAATCTCGAATTGAGCGTTCTTAATAAAAACACTAAAAAAGCAATCGTATATAAATTTCTCCACTTACCCGTTCTCCTTTCAGGATCCTGATAGGCCAGTGCATGCAGCATGATGCGATCCGAAGCTCCTTTATCATTTCTCGAATGCACCGTCAACCTGAGCGCATTACCGCTGGACCATAGCACCCCGGCCGGTACCAGAAATATAGCCACTCCATCTAGGATTGCAATATAATGGAGGTTAATTGTCTGGAAGATTGTTACTAAGGAGTTATTGTAAAGTCATTAAAGTGGTTAAATGTTTGTCAATTGCATTTGAATGGGATTGTTAGTTAGTGGTTTTTGGTATACTCGTAATAAACGAGAACTTACACTCAATGAAAAGTTGGTTTGTTGTACTATTTTTATCATCTTATCATAAATCAGCCATATAATGATTCAGAGAGGGAATAGGCCATAATTCGTCACGCAGGTCCAGTGTGGATTGGTGGATATCGCATGTCTTCGATTTTATTGACTTTACCAACATTGAAAGGTTGTTCAGGCTTATACTCAAACCGTAGAGGTCTAGTAATAGTCCCGGAACTATTTAAATCACGCTTTGGAATAAGGCGGGCTGAGTTTTTCGCGGTACCACTAGGCCACCATTGCTGTTGTTGTACAGTACGTTCGACGGTTCTTGGCGCGCCTGAAGTTAGGCTCTGCGAACTTTAGCGCTCAAAATAAGCGCGTCAAATAAATGATTTATAAAAATAAATGCCAATAACAATTGGTAACAGCAATAACAACTGCTATTGGCATTTATTTTTTCAAACCATTTATTTTTTTACGAGTGCACAAACGCTAAATTTCGCAGAGCCTAACTTCAGGCGCGCCAAGAACCGTCGAACGTACTGTACTATAATATCATTATGAAAAACTACAGTTAAAGTTCAAAAATGGAATCTTTTTGGTAAGACCTATTTACCACGGTCTGATGTTTGTCTCACAAAGTTATAAAGTTTGAAAACCCGCTTGCATTTTAAAAAGCAGTTTCTTTTATTTTTTATTTTCGACTACCGTAGACCCGTTTTGTTACAAAACAATACAATTATAAATCTCTATAGGCACGGATACAGTTTTAGAGGTATACGAAGCAGGGTAAACAGTCCAAAATAACCTCGTTTATAGGCTGCCTGTCCACTGGTCGGAGCGAGGCTGCTGAACGGAGCAAAGGAGTAATGCGGCGCGGAGTTGCTGACTGTGTCTGTCCACCAAAGTGGAGCGAGGCTGCGAAGCGGAGTGAGAAAGTAATGAGGAGTTGCAGCCTGTTTTAGTTATAGTTATAGCGCCCACACTCGCTTCTCCTCTTCGCTTTCACACTCCACTCCCCGGTTTGTATGAATTTTTTTACTAGTACGCACTTCCTTTTCACTGAAGAGGGGCACAGATTTTCTGCATTCCTATTTGTTAATATTTCTCCGTTTCTCCACTCCACATTCTCGCTCCGCTTTGGTGGATAGACATCCTTAATAGCAAGGATCCTTTGAGCAATATGCCCTGATCACTGCTACTTAAGTTTGGGGATTCTTCGGGTTATATCGATAACTTTGGTTCTCCTGAGGACATCTTTATTCCTAATGCATTCATCACGCAAGGAAACTCCCATCGTAGCCCTTTCCACTATGAAACACCACATAACAACACAATACTTACCAGTCTCATTAGCAGTAACATTGAATCGAATCTTTCCGCTATCAGAGTCCAAAGCTTCAAGTACCACCAACTGAGGTAGTCCTCCATCGTAACCGGTAACGCATCGCACCACCAGAGGCTCCCCGAAGTCCTCACGGCTCGAGTCTTCGATCCAATTGGAACCGTTTCCTGAAGATACCGTGCAGTTCCTCGGTGGTGATGGACGGGCTAAGAAACAAAAAGTATGTGACTTCTATGTTTTTTTAAATATGAAATGGATTGCTATCTTCATAGGAACACATCGAAGGAAATATACAGCCCTTAGCACTTAATCGGTCGCACGAACGGATGCACACACAATATTAATGGTTCCTAAACTATAACTACGATCATTGTAGTTTTTCTTTGGGTGTCGTTATGAAAGAATAAAAACGCTTCAGTATATTTTGTTATTGTCAAAATAATTTGAAATAACAAACGAGATCTGGACGCGGCAAACCACGAAGTAGATATCAGGTTGTCTTTGAAGTCTTCCTAAAGAATTGGCAAAAAGTAGTTTAGAGCCGGGAACAACGGCTGGAATGCAGCAGTGAGACAGGATCGCCGGGATTCCGATCCCGATTTCCGGCCACCGTAGGCGCGGGCTAGCGGGCGGTGGGCAATTGGTAGCTCGCTGTCTGTCCGTCCGGTAACAGACCGGTCCAAGCTCAAGTCGTTTACGGCGCGCACTGTTCCCGCGCGCCTCAAGGAGTTGTCAGCAAACTGTAGGGGCCCAGCAGGGCCGAAGCCTACTGGGGCCAAAGGTTATGTGAAAATGTCACCACGGGCCCTGGGACAAAGGCAATGAATGGAAGGGTAGGTTTTTAGTCAGTAAGAGTCTGACACTATTTCCCGCCCCACCCAAGGGCGGGATTTGTCATTGGATGATTTTACCTACCATGAAAAAAGCAGTGAGACAGGATACTGTAGAGTAGTGAGATAGACACATAATTTAAGAATAATAATAAAATTACCTTTGAGTCCCACGCGTAATAACTTACTTGCATAGCAAAACCCAAAGTCAACACTGAAATGTTCGTAAATTGGCAAATATTAGCCATTCCAACTCCGTCTACAAATCTATTGGAATGTTTTAAATATAATTCGACTAACTTCGTCAATTGGGAACGGGATCCAACTTCGAACTAGTTTGGATCTAAGCTAAAGATAATTTTGTCTCTAGACAAAAATAGTTAGGAACTTAGTCCCACGTTACTCATCTCTTTGACTATGTTTGACTTTCTTCTTCGAGAGCAAATTGGAATATTTGCTTGGAATTGTTCTTTATTAGTTCAGATTTAGAGTCGCGCATAATTAAGATATTCAAATGTTGAAGACTTTAGAGATATTCAAGGCATTGTTGACAATTACTAACGAGGGCCGTTTAGCTCAAGTATGCGATGCAATTTCGAAGTTCATAGTCGTGACTTTACATAACCTTTTTGTAGACTTTTATGAAGCTTACACAAAACGAAAGACGTTGCCGCGTTGGTTGATTCAAGAAGGTATGTGTCAATTTTTTTTCAATGATATAAACCAGTACTTCACTGCAATCTTACCTGATGGTAAGCAGTGATGCAATCCTTGATGGTGAATCGCACTAATTTATTAAGAGACTATTCACTCTAGCTTTGAAGACACCTAATTATAATTGGACAGGAAGACAGCATTAGGCAAATTGTTCCAATCCTTCGATGTATGCGGTATAAACGACTAGACGAAACACTTACGAGTACTTACTAGATCATAGAGACTTAGACTTAGTCAAGATCATAGAGATGTAAACAATGTAAGCCTTTATGCCATCTTAGTTTTTAAGGCTTTTTTTGCATGAATGATCAGATTATTGGAATGGCTTGCTTAACCAATTCACACTTTGTTAATGACTAGTTTCTTTCTGCCAGCTGCTTCACGCACGTAATGTAGAAAATAGAATTATGATGATACGATCAGGGATAAAACAGTATTCTTGAGGTAATAAAGTAATATTCTAGTGATGTTTTTTTTTTTAATCCGTCATAATTAAATTCTAAATTTAAAACTGACACTGCAGAATTGCTGAGGAGTTTGTTGAACCACTTTTTCTTCCTCGCCAAAATACTTGAATTATTGAGTTATTTCAATACTTCGCCATCAACTTAAGTATCGATTTTAGTTTTGTTTATTTAAGTGATCGCTTGAATTGCAAAAGTCATTAAAAGTTTGGATTATAATGTGAACCATGAAGCGTATGTCTCTCTCTTTGCTATATTGGAATATAGGAAGTGGTAACGAGCGACTTCTTTGGGATGACGCTGACTGCTGCTGCAATGTAGGACAAACACCCTACGGGCCGCGCAACGCACCGCGTTTCCGTTAACAAGTACCAAGTCATCATAGTTATCAATGCTTTTTTTGCACGAATGATCGAAATATTGAAAACGGCTTGTTTGAACTATCTTTATTTACCATTTGATGTCCAAAAATGTAGGCTCTCAGCCATATCTGTGCTCTCAACTTAAATAATAGTAGATTTCGACCTCCTCCTCCTACATACACTTTTGGTTCGCTACGCACCATAATATTAAGGCGAAACTAGACTTTGAGCAAACAAAAAAGGACCTAGCGTCATTCCCCGAGCATCAAGATTATTCGAATAATAATAAATCCTTCATTTATTAAAAACAATATGAATAAAAACCGTATATCAAAAGATTGGTAATTAAATTATCTTTAAGTTTTTGAAAGTTTCATGAAAATACACCCAATGGTTTTTGCTTGATCTTCCTTTTTTAGTCTGTGTTAGACATTGCTTTGAAAATAAATTAAACCAAGTTCTACGACAAAAAAAAAATGAAAATATTCGTATACAAAATTATTAGGCAAATAGTCTAGTTAAATATATATTTTTTTCAAAATATACGAACTAGCCGTTTAGACGTTATGTTGGATTTAAAATCATTAAAAATCATAAATCTGCCCCATAACAACATACTTATTTTTATTGTTAATAAGGTTGGCGCTTGACCGCTATTTGAAAAGCGACGATGCAGTCGACGATTGAGTGCGAATACCTAGAAGTAATGTATTCACCCTTGACTTAAAGATTCCCGGGTTGTAGCTATCAGGAAATACAGACTCCGGCAGGGAATTCCATTCCTTAGCTGTACGCACAATTCATGTGTTCCCAAAACGTTTTGTGCATAGGTATAAGTGGGATGTCCACCATGTACCGATGGCGCATTGACGTACGCAAATGCAGTTAGTACTTACCAGCAGGAACGATTTGAAAGACACAGGGCTGTGCCTGTCTGCCCACGGTGTTGGTACCGCGACAAGTCAAGGCGCCGTAGTCGCGCTCACTCGCGGGGGTATATCGAAGCTCGCTTATACTGCCGTTCACTGTACCTATTAACAAAATATAAGAGGTATATAATATGTGTATAAGGAAACGATTATATAAAAAAAACTGGGCTAGTGTGAGTCGGACTCACGCAGTGAGGGTTCTGTGCAAACTTATCTATGAAAACAATTCAATTCCCAAATTGTGTTACGAAGATATTTCGTAAGACGTAACTAGAAATTTACAGTTTTTAGACTTTTTTCTACAACTCTTCTATACGTCTTGACTCTAGATCTACCCTATCAATTTTGATTCCCTTGAAAAGTGTCGAAATATACGATTTTTTATATACGAGTAAATGGGCCGTATTTTTCTTGTCCATTAACTTAGAAGTTTGATTTTTTCACAACTTCAAGGAACTGCAGACTTGAGTATATAATTTTAATTTCAACTCGATATCTCAGACCGACAGACAGACAGACGGACAACAAAGAGATCCTATAAGGGTTCCTTTTTACCTTTTGAGGTGCGAGACCCTATAAAAAAAGGAATGTGGAATTGACAAACCCTATCTGAAATATCATATAGTCACCAAGACTACGATATTATTCGAAACAATTACTTGTACGACCCCAATCACCCCAATAACCCTAACCCTTCCAATAAGGATCAGTAAGCAGTACAAATGAGTTTAAAAAAAACATTTTTGATCCAATTATCTCGCTACCGTTCAAACAAAACAACTCACCAAAATCAAAAAGAACATCGCTACCTTAATACTCACAGATAATTAGGTTCATTTAAACACAGTCGAGTGGGCCAACTGTCCCGAGCAAGTCGAGTGTTTGCAGCAAGTACTCGAGACAGTTCAATCAGCACCTCATGTTCTAACAAGCGTAAGCGCCCTGAATATGTAACGAACCGAACTACATAAATGGAATTTCTTTTAAAGACTACACGAACATTCCATGTTCTGCTTTCTTGACTTTTTCCTATGTAAGATTCGAGAAAAAAAGATAATTTGAAATAAGATCGCTCTCGATTTTGTGTTTTGTTCTTCTTGTTTGATTAATTTTTGATTTCCAATACCTAGTTTGTATTGTTCAAGAATATTTTATGTCAATCTTGAAAGATCTAATAGTAATTTCCTGGAATTGATCTAATAACTTCGATTTCCAGAAAGTTGAAAAAGCAGTATAGCAATATATTTTGTGTCAAGTGCTCAAACCTTAATACGATTGTCTTTTATTAAAGTCCATATTTTGATTCCTCCTACGCATAGTCGGAACATATTTTTTGAGTAAAATATTGTATCATAAAAAATAAAATAAATATATTTTTTTTACGTCCAGCGTCTGGTACTGTGGTTCTTACTAAATCGATCAAAAGTGTTAAACAATTTTTTTTTTTTTTTTTTATATAAACTAGTGCTTGACTGCAATCCAACCTGTTGGTGAGCAGTAATGCAATCGTGGATACTGACGTCACTCTAACCTTGAAGACACATAAATTATAATCTGACGGGAAGACCGCAACAGGCAATTTTTCCAGTCCTTGGATGGTCCAGTCTTTCAAAAAAATTTGGTACCTAGTATGATTACCAAATAAAAAATTAAACTTCTGAAAAAATGCACTTTTTGCCTTATGACTGTATTATAGATCTATCAGGTTATTTTACTGACTGAAAATATTTGAAACAATCCAACAAAAGTGGTCAGTTTGATTTAAATTAGCTAATAATCCTTTTTCCAGCACAAGATGATAATTATGTAGATACTATCAAAGACATTTCCGCCTGACCACCGGTTATATAAGTTCATTTTTGCTTGCACTCGAAACGAAAACTGCAAAGGGTTTGGTTTAGCACCGTGTCGCAGGATTCAAGTAAATATTTTTTTAAGTGATCAGGTAGTAATTACCGCGATAGTACATGCAGAAAGTAAGATGTTATTATGTCGAAGTCCTTTCATTCTTTTAACTCAGAAGCAATTGTCATTCATATAATAGAGTTCAGCTCATCCAGTTATACTCTTGTTGGCCTGCCACGTTGATGACGTGCTGCCACGACTGTTGTTCGGGATCAAGTGCCTTTTAGCCTAATAGGTTCTCAGGCGTGCGCAACATGTGACTACCCCAACAGCTGCCAAGTTCTAATGGAACTGGGGTTGCAGATTAACTGTTTATCAGTTCATTTGTTTTCCAGGATACCCCTATTGCACGCTAATATACCGCCATCAATAGTAAACAAATAAGTAACCCAAATCTAGCAGGAGACCTACACGTGTCAAAGATAAACCAATCACTAAACCATCCAAAAGCAATAACAAAAGCAATAAACCAGGCACTTTTGAAAGGTCAAAGAGACAATATGTCAGAAAAAAAGATGCTAATTGCACATTCCAAAACGTAGATCTATATGGAGAAGAATGTGTAAGAATCTCCATGAACTGTGGACACTATTTTCAATCAAGTTATTAAATAATTTAAAAACTCAAATCATTAAAAAAAAATATAGGTATTAAAATAAAACCACTGGTAGCTAAAAGATGAACAGATGAGGTGACGTCATACTGCAGCTAAACATACCATATCTAGCGGGAGACACGTTGAAGCTTTCGCCGCTGTTGTTGAACTGCCAGAGGAATGTGACGTCAGCAGGGTCAGCGTGCACCGAGCAGCGCACGCGCAACGCTTCATCTAGCGCTGCACCGACCACTTGTGGTGATGTCTCGCCGCATACTGGGGCATCTGTATGTGAATAAATGGTATTGGAATATTAGTTTTTAGATATTATTGGACTTATACTTGATATTTTATTTTTTGGAGGTGACATTTTATTACAAGTCCGGATTGATTAAAATATGATTAGGATAGGGAGAATAAGCACAAGAACGGACATCGGCAGTCGGAGCTGGGCACTTATGCCTTGATCACACGTACCGAGTAAAAGGTCGACACAATTTGAAAAATATTTTTTTTTAGTAGGTTTGTGATGGGGAAAAATGCCTCTAATCGACCCTTCACTCTTTCAGCTTTACTCTATTGTAATATACAAGTACTAGCCCCACGGTATAACCGCATCTTTGACAACTGCTCCTCTCCTATTGCTCATTACGTGTTGTTATACAGTCTTCCTCTCGATAAATGGGCTATCCAAAACTAAACATTATTTTTTTAAATTTATTTGATACAAACCAGTGCTTGACTGTGATCCCACCTGATGGTAAGCAGGGATACAATCATTGATAGTTTATTAAGAGCGCACTAGTTTATTAAGAGCCTATTCACTCTAACCTTGAAGACACCCAAATTATAATCGGACGGGAGGACCACAGCAGGAAAATTGTTCCAGACCTTCGAGGAATTTGAGCCAGTGGTCCTTGAGCTATTGATTTGCGTGTGTCAAACCAACTGTTCAGCTATATGATATTAGAGTATTTGATTATGTTAACAGAACAAATGGCAGTTTGGGACGAAAGTGGCGACGGCGTACCGGAAGATGCAGTGTTGGAAGGCCTCCTACAAGATGGACCGTTGACCTGGCAAAGGTTGCGGGAATCCGATGGATGCGAGATGCACAGGACCGTTCATTGTGACGACACTTGGAGGAGGCTTATGTCCAACAGTGGACGTCTATCGGCTGAAATGATGATGATGATGATGATGAATGAAAACTTTATGAAAATCCGCTCAATAGTTCTTAACTTATCTCGAACATTCTGACAGGCGTCGCAAGGGGACTTTGTATTGTGTATTATGTGTGTAAAAAAGGATTTAAAGATAAACTTACCTACATAGTGTTTAGAGTTATTTACTATATGAGTATCTTCGCTCGAGTAAGCGTGCATTGCATTAGCCTTATAATGTTCCCACTGCTGGGACTAAGACCTCCTTTCTAGGAGAGGGAATGGGCCGTATTCCACCACGAGCGCCCATTTCGGATTGTCACGTGTCTTCGAATTTATGATTCTAAGACATGCCAGTTTTCCTCACGATGTTTTGCTTCACCGTTTTGAAAGCAGTGGTGATGAAATGAATTATACAAAATAATGCTCCTGGCTGGGTTTGAACCAGCAAACTACAACTCGTAAGACGGGGCCGTCACCACTCGGCCACCACTGCTCTTACTCGAGTAAAGACAAACTTAATATATCCTACTGACCGACCTCTATTATCTGCCAAGTGTATCATCTTCACTCGGATCACCGATATAATAATATGGGGTCATTGACATCAACATCTCTAGGCAATGATCCGGCAAGAAAGCATGAAACAACTCATAATGAGTACAAAAAATGTCACCGACGAAATGTAGGAACGCAAAAAAAAATAATTATTTACTCTCTATGATAAAATTAGGTACCACATTGTTAGTTCAGTCTTTGTTTTGTGTAATAGTATCTCTCTGATGTTAACAACATGCAATAAACATTCATGTGTTTTCTCACTTATAATACCACAAGAGCTTCAAAATTATCGGATATTTCCCGATAGGTTCGTTGCAAACAAATGAAGGAGTCAAGTTTTTCAGGTTAAATTTTTCCTGAAAAACTTGACGACTTTATTTGTTTGCAGGGAACCTTGAGGGAAATGCCAGATAATTTTGAAGCTCGTGTGGTATTCGGGGGATTATTTTTCCGTCCCAAATGTCGGCCAATAGAATTGCACCATTCGACGTCACGTGGTACAACCTAAAAATTTTCAAAAAATTATCAGTATAATACCATGTAGGTTGTACCACGTGACGTCGAATGGTGCAATTCTATTGGTCGATATTTGGGTCGGAAAAATAATCCTCCTTATTTTGTTTTACATATATTTAAAGATCGGAATAATGATAAACAGAACATTGGCCGAATATTCGCCGACAAAATATCGTCGACTGGAAAAGGCCCAAACCGGACGTGATGGGTATACTACAATTTGGAAACATTTGCATACTAGGCAAATACCCGGTACATCGTTAACTTTGCTGCCCCACAACGGCCTCCTAAATAACAAGCATAAAATATCCATAAATTTAAAAACTCCAACGACCAGTTTTCCTGTCATAAAGCGATAAATATAAATCAAGTGAACAATTATTTCGGCAGTTACGAATTATTTCGTCTTCCCTCTCACGTCGGCAATTAAGTGTCGGCCAGTCGGCGGCAGGCGGGCTGGACGAGCTCGGAAGGAAGCTCCTCGAAGCGCCAATATAGAATTGTGTAATAAATCACGCAACGGAGGTTGTTGTTGATTTACGTACGACTACGTATAATCTACATATAGGTACCCTCTAATTATAATCGTGTGTTTTCCCAGTACGATGAATCCGTTTCCAAAAGTTTCGAATTAATTACATTAGCCAAACCGCTTACAAATCCATACGCTGCTGCTCTTTACAAAATTTAATCTGAAAATGTAAAAATAATTTCACCTTCCGTTATTGAAAGCGAATACGGCGAACCCTCAAATTCAGAACAACGTTTTTGTTATTTAAAATTTATTTAACTTTGGTAATTAGTAAAATTGATTTGAATTCCTCCACAAAACGAAATTTTATTAATCGCTCTCGCTGATTCGTGAAATAAGTCAAAATATCCATTAATATTTCGGATTCGAAAGCAAATCAAATAAGTAGGTACTCAATCATTAAAAGTAATGAACAAAATTGTCCTTTTACTCTCGTAACTTGAAATCACCTTTTTCATGGTAAATCGTAGACGTAGTAACAAGAATTCATTATTCAATAAATCGTTTCTGCAAATCCTTGTCGATTTGTTTCAAGATAATTTTAGTACATCTGAAAAACCACCTATTACGTAATGTTGAAATAAAATGTACGCTGAGGATTTGAATAAAATTTATCGGAACGGAACAAAGCTGCAAATTAAAGTGAAGCCACGAAACAGCATATTGAGGAGGTTCGGTGTGAATCGTAGTAATATTAGACAATAATTTTGATGATTTACGGGCGGTGCCGCCTTCCCTCGTGCCAATTACTATGCGGCCGGTCGGCCACGGAAGGAAGTTGGTTCGTCGGCGTCGATCCCGACCGCAATCATTTGAATACTATTCGCAGACACGTCGGTATTTATAGGCCAGTAATTCATACTGTGCTCGGTGACATTTTATGGGATGCCTGTGTGTCCGATGTATATTACCGGGGATTAGGGATATGCAAATGAAGTGTCTAGTGTGTACCCGTTATAATTTGATGTCGCTACCTACCCTCGCGGGTGGTAACTGTTTGTTGGGGGTGAAATTAAAATGTAAATAGCATTTAGCGTCTGACGGGAAAGAATGTTGCTTAGTAAGTAAAGCTCTAATAGCTAATTAAAAGTTAACGTTGTATGCAAATAAACAGGAAAGAAAAATATAAACAGTAATTTAATTTTAACAGCAAGTGAAAGCCTCTGCTTCCGATTTGTTGTTAAAATGTGTTATAATAGAAAAGTGCTTCAAAAGATGGACATAAAAAGAAAATTAAGGGATGTTTCCTTATACCCTTTAAGCTAGTAAGTAGTAGCTTTAAGGAGCGCATGCCCTCAGGCTTAACAAAAAGTACAAAGAGTGTCTGGGAGCGTAAATTCGTATTTGTCGGCCAAAGTCACGGCTCAAATGTAACAAAAAGAAAATAAAGTTCAAGATTCTCGCTTGGTAAATTCTTCACAATATTAACTGCAATTTCTTTCGTTCTAAAATGATTTTACTGAATAATAGCACAGAATAATATGAATAATAATAAGTCAAATCGTAAATGCTTTTATGCCTCCGAAAACCTTGTGGAGGTTGTGAAAATCTACTGGTCACAAGTGACAACTGTTATTTGTTGTATAAGTTTGTAGCAGACCTATTGTGGTAGTCGTTTTACAGCTTGGAGGATGCTATAACAAGCAAAACAATTTGTACTTTTAGCACCGCCATCTCATTTCTACCATCGAACAACCCGGCGTACGGCGAATATCAACCCTTACGTTAAGTTCCGGACAAAGCGTTTTGCCACGTCGTTTATACCGCGTACATCGAGGGACTGGAACAATTTGCCTGCTGCGGTCTTCCCGTCCGATTATAATTTGGGTGTCTTCAAGGCTAGAGTGAATAGGCTCTTAATAAACTAGTGCGCTTCACCATCAACGATTGCATCACTGCTTACCATCAGGGGGGATTGCAGTCAAGGACTAGTTTATATCAAAAAACATGCTCTGTTCCTGTGAGCATGCTCTGTTCCTAGGAAAAAGCCTCCCTCCACTCTTTACATTTTTCTACTGGCCAGTTCTGGAGGAAATAAATATTATAAGTAAAATCATCATCATTTAGCTGCACGACGTCCACTACTAGCAGTGGACGTCATAGGTCTCCCCAAGTATCGCCACAATGACCAGTCCTATGCGTCTCGCATCCATTGCATTCACTGGATCCTCACTAGGTCGTCGGTTCACCTTGTAGAACCCAACACTGCGTCTTCCGATGCGTAATAAAAAAAATGTTGTTTTAAAACATATCCCGCCTCGACTTTACTTTTCTAAGAGCCAAATTCACCAACAAAGTGATATCTGTTTTCAATACTCACATTGTACTCTTAAATTGACGACTTTGCTGGAAGTCTCTCCTCTCGCATTAGCTGCTTTACAGGAGTAGCTGCCAGCTTCTCTTCTCGTCACCTTCTGCAGCACGAGCGACCGAGTACTCACGATGATGCCCGAAGTCATATTCTGACTCACTGGCCTATCCTGGAGGATAACCCACAAGTGTTATAAACAGAATGCAGAACAATGTAAACACATATTGAAAATAGTATGTTCAGTATTGGATACTATTTGTTCCTTTAATAATAAAGAATTATTTTAGGTTAAAAATAACTGGGCAACTGCGAGTTCCGTACAAATTTACCTATATAAATATTATTCCTTATTGCGAAATGGAGTCTCGAAGATTTTTGCGAATAACAAAAAAAAAATGTTTTTGTGACGTAACAAACAAATTTACTTTTTTCAGTTTTATTCCTAAACCTGTGCTGTAAGACCTCGCTTTATGCCAAATTTCAGTATTGTAGGTCAACAGGACGTATCTTGTAAATTTTGATTACCTTGAGAGTGTCGTGATATAAGTTTTTTGCAACATAAACGGCTTTTTGCCTTTTTTTTGTTAACTTAGGACTGCAGAACTGAGATAAAGAAAAATCTCTCCTCCAACTCTCCTATCGCAGGTCTGCTGGAAGAAATTTCACTAGAAATAACTATCTGCATTTGTTCTTTTCGTTTTTAAGTGTTTGTGTGTACATAAATAAATAAAGTCTTGACAGATAGTCAGACAACAAAGTAATGCTATAAGGGTTCAGTTTTTTCTTTTTGAGGTACCCTAAAAAATTACCAATTTAGTTAAATTTATGATAAATCTTGATTGCATCACTAGCGTATTTTTATATGCATTGCATTGCGTTTGTATACCGATACGCTAGTAACATAGTGCGTCGATTCCCATATTATTTGGCCACTACAATTTAAATAATTCCTTAAATATACTAACGAAATACATTTAAGTAAAACGGTACTTGAATTGATGTGTATAAGTGCATGCATAATTCCAGTTATATTTATTATGTAGTGTTATAAAATACATATTATATCTTGTAAATAAAAACAAAAAATAGGTTTTTCTTATAAAAATTGGCTGCGACTGTACTGCTATAGTACAATGGAATAAAAAAGAATGAACTCGTAAAAAATGTGACCTTACACATTTTTGAGTGTAGAGAACAAAAGTCACAACTCAGTGCACGGTTGGAAGATGTTCCGCATTGCACCATTTAGATCTGTATAATTTGAGGTTTTGTCTATCTATCTTAAATAACAGTTTAGTTCAGTGTCAGAAAAAAATATATATAATTCTAGAGTCAAATAAAATGAAAGTTTGCAAATTTAAGAAGTTAAATACACCTGAACGTATATATATTATATTAGCTTTGGCCCATGACTTCTCTCACATGAATGTCAGTTATGGCGGACGCGTAGTCTTTTAAAATTAATTTATAATAGGTACAAAAAAAAAACGAAATAAAGAAAATTCCACGTAAATTACAAATCGTGTTACGTAGATTTTGTTTACGAGCTGTGGATTTAACTACCACCCACAAGGGTCATAAACTGAGTAAACTAACGACTTGTTATTGCAAATCTTAATAGCAATACTCCAGAAATAATAAAATTATGTATATATATTTTTTTATATATATATTTTTTAATTATAGTCTTGTGTTTTATTATTAATATATTTTTTTCTTTGAAGTTTTAACTGTCTGATCATTTATTGATTTTATTTATTTGGGAAAACAAATGGTGATATATTAAAATTTTACAGTCTAAGGTACAATTCAGTAAATAAAATAAATGTACAACCAACCACATTTTCTACATTGTAAAATTAAAATTTAGTTCGTGCGAATATATAAAATTGGACGTTAAAATTAAGTATATAAACATTAAATCAAGTTAAAATCAAATAAAATTAAAACCAAATCAAACCAATACTAAAATTTAATTAAATCGATAATTATTAAATCATAATCAAATGCAAACCAAACCAAAATAAATCATCAAATCAAATGATCATGTTTCAGACTTTTGCAATGTAGGTACTAAAGTGGCTCCATATCTGACTTCCCAGGGACTCTCGGATGTTATGTCTATTTTACATCTTTCACAGTTACTTCTACTCATCGTCTACTACACTCCTTTTGAAACACCTTGCAGATCGCATATAAGAAGTTTATTTACTATGACTACTTTCGGGGTGTACTGCTTGACGCTAAGTGACACTACACTATGGAATGCGACGCCATGCTACACGCAACCAAATACTCTACGCGATTTTGGTCATTACTTCTCGAATCTTGGAGAAGTACAGTACAATTCACATTCTTCTAACTTCTCTGTATTAATAAACTATTTCTAAAATATTTATGCTTTTAGTCCCACAACAATCTTTGAAAGCACTGCGGTGATCAATGCTTCTGAATCAACCGTTAGATAGTTCATAGTGGCCCATTTGGTCGCCCTTAAAACACTTAAGTTCAAGTACACTTTACGTCGCATCTTGTCGCAGACTGCCATAGAGGCCGCAAGCGAGGTATGAGTTGATCGCGTTCGTTGCTTTTGTCGCGTTCGCAACGTCGCGTTGCGTCGCTCTCATAGGACACCTCGTTACACTTCCTATTCCTTCACCTTGCAAACAGCATAGTTCAGCTCGGGTTTTATCGGGGTTCATCTCGAGTTACAGATCCGAACTAAAATGGATGCCGATTCGCCAGAGAAGAAATCTGCGTGCACTGACTACTCTTTACTCTCTACTCAACTCACCCACTCCTCCTTCTTATCTTATTTCCCACTTTCAATATCTTTGTTCTTCTCACGCTAAGAATCTGCGTTCTTCTAACAATCTTCTACTACTTTGTCCTTCTCAAACTTCTGATTTTCTTCATTCTTCCTTTCATATACAGTCCATACTTCTGTGGAATGTGCTTCCTCTTGACATCAGGACGGCCACCAGTCATTATGCATTCAAGCAGAAGTTGCGGAATTATTTTCTTCACAGATAGCGAAGTCGTCTCATAAACAACTTTCTTTTGCTTCATAAAATACATTCACATATTCAATGTGACATTCACCAACCCGCACTGGGCCCGCGTGGTGGATTACAGCCCATTCCCTCTCTTAGAGAGGAGGGCTGTGTCCCAGCAGTGGGAACATTAAAAGGCTGATGATGATGATGATGATGATTATTATTATTTAGCATTATCAGCCTTTTAATGTTCCCACTGTTGAGATTCAGGCCTCCTCTCTAGAAGGGGAAATGGGCCGTAATCCACCGCGCAGGCCCAGTGTGGGTTGGTGATGGTCACATGTCTTCGAAGTTTTTGTTCTAGGACATGCCGATTTCCTCACGATGTTTTCCTTCACCGTTTTAAAAGTAGTGGTAATGAAATAAATTACACAACGTAATGCGCCTGGCTGGGTTTAAACCCGTTACTATTTGGCCACCATTGCTCTTGAGGTTTATATCGTCTCGGTATTGGTCTTCGGCTTTTATATATTAAAGAAAAACTGTTTGAATGCTTGTTACTTTTACACAATATTGATATGGAAAGAAGAAAAGAAAGAACGTGTATGCATAATTTCCATCGTTCCCGCTGGTAAAGTTAATTATAGTTTCTGGTTGCGCAAATAAGCTGTGGACTGTAGATTTAAAAAGCGATCTAAGGTTTGTTAACAATATGCAGATACTGTGCCTGGATGGGACGGAAACTAGGGAGGAACACTGACCTTTTGACCTCGAAGGTTCCACGTGGCGCCGGCCGGCGAACCCCGACTTCGTACTTTCAAATCACTGCCAGGTCCTGTTTTGCACTACACTGCACTATTGTTGAGTCTTTGAATGGTTGGATCACGAAATAGTCATTTTTCTTGTAATTTCGAGCGGGCGATGTTAGCGGAGCGGACACATTCACAATCGATGCACAAACGTCAATGTCATTCCATTTCTTGAGGTCGTGCGGGGAAGGGAAACGGAAAGGATAGGATTGCTAGGCCAAAAAAATAAATTACAAAAAACAAAATCGCGGATCATAGCAAATTGGCGCAACCAGTTTCTGTTTATTATTTCTCTATTACCCACCACAATTTACTGCAACACATACCCCCGCTACAGCGCACTACCAACAATTAATAACTTACGATATGGAACCAAGGGACGCGACGCTCCCTTGGGTTGTCGCGCTCATTGTACCCAAACACACGTCGACTTTTAACTTGTTACATTTAAAAAATCCCTTTTCTATTCGAATGGCTTCTCATAGAATTTCATAACGATTTAAAAAAAAGTACAGAGCACTCAATTTGAGGAAGATTTAGGCAATGCTGCCACAAGAAGCATCCTTTGAGGAGCCACCGTACTCTGTGCAGGCAAGCATCATAATCAGCCTTGTTATAATCCTAAGCTGGGACTTAGGCTCTTCCCTAGGAGAGATAAAGGGCCATTATCCACCACATGGGCTCAGTGCGGGTTGGTGGATTTCACATGTCTTTAATTTTTTTGGTTCTAGGACATGCCGTTTTTGAGAGCAGTGATGATGAAATAAATTCCATAAAGTAATACAGCTAGCTAGGTTTTAACCTGCAACCTACATTACCTCCTCGCGTGCCGATTGTAGATACGTCTATACAACTTGAATGACCTTCAAAAACGCTTAAGCATCACACAAGTGTATGAAATCGATCGGCCAATAATGTTGGTCTTCGTTTGTATCTCCGTTTATCTTAAGGTCTACCCAAAACGATTTTCTTTTCTTTTTTTTGGGGATTTTAATAAAAAACGGGCAATTTAATAATAATTATATGCGTATACGCGCGAAGGGGTATAAGTCAGGGCCATTACAGTACGCGGCAAACAATTTGAATCATTGGCTATAGTTATGCGCAGCCCCCACTTCGATTGAGTTCCAAAAATCGGTTACTGCGCATTCAAGGTCAACCATCATGATTGTTTCAACCAACTTGTTTGAACCAACTTGTGTGACGAGGATTATAATCGAGTTTTTGCGCATAACCAAAGCAAATGGTTCAACTTATTTGCCGCGTACTATACCAGTCGGTCACCACTGTTCAAGACAGACAAGATCTATGTCATAATTCACTCTAAACCCTCTACAGTATGCTGCTAATAATTAATAACTTACGTTATGGAACCAGGAGATGCGATGCTCCCTCGGGTTGGCGCGCACGTTGCACTCAAAGTACACGTCGTCGCCTTCCTTGATGTCATGCGGGTTCAGCGTGCTGCCGAGCGTCAGCGACACCAGGGGACTGTCTGGTGGAAATATTTGTGATATTAGTAGACTATTTTATGTATGTTTAGGGAGGGCAGGGAATGATGACATGGTGAGTGATGATTGAGTTTTGGCTACAGCAGGGATGGCAAACTTTCATTGGAGAATATGCCACTAAATAAATATTAAAAAAAATGGATCAGAATATGCCGCCCGCGTGTTATTTTTGATATAGAAATGTTTACAGTTCTTTGTTCATTTAATTATACTCTGAAACCAAAAGCAGAAGTAGTTAGTCATAGTTGATTCAATTATATATTTGATATAATTGTGTCAACTATGAGAAATAAATATTTATCGATGTGACTTTTTATGCAATTTGATTAATTCAACCTATTTTCCCCATTTTTAATTGAACACATAAACTATAATCACTTATTTTTATGGATATTAATATTAATATAATATCATTTTCATACAATGTAGGGAACATTAAAAGTCAAGGTCAAGTGCGAGTCGTACTCGCGCGCCGAAGTTTCCATACACCTATTTAAATGCTCCAAATCCCGAACCGATCGAAGATTTATCCGAATCGAAAATATTTTTGTGACGTAAAAATTCGTACAGCTTTTACAGATTTTATCCTATAGGTACTTGTTCTATGAGACCTTTCTTCAGGAATCTTGGTCTACGGAAAACACGCTATAGGTTTTAATTAACCAGCAAGTGGCAAAATATGCACCTAAACGGAGCACAAATGAATGGCCTTATCTTGCAATTGCATTGACTTTGAAGTTTAATTTTTCAATACTGCTTCATACCTCCACACGTTATTGAGAAAAAGGGTTTTGACAGACGAGTACATGCGAAACAAAGTGATCCTATAGGAGTTTCTCTTTTGCGGACTTAGGTACGGAATCCTAAAAATTATTCGGAATCCAATAGTAGCAGATATTATTCGCAATCAGCTATCATAGCGGATTGTCTTAAGGGATATTTTATACCAATTTTGTTAAAGAGAAGTTCTTGGAAGTGTATTATTAAATTACCTCGAGACCGAGCCAAAAGATTATGAGAAATTGAGTCAATATTGAACACAAGTAGTTACTTTGTTATTAGGTACTCGCTAAATACCTAAAGTTTGCTTTCAAACCTTGTTATAGTTGATGATATTAAATTGTTCGTTGCGATACAATTTAATAAAGCGTTCAGTGTTTATGGTTCGTTCACGACTTATTTAAGTAGTTGAGCAAATAGCGTGTTCATAAGCATTACATAAATACCTAGCAGTATTAAATAACTAATTCTGAATATGTAACTAATGCTCCATATAAACATAACATAATAAGCCTTATGATGTTCCCACCGCTGGGGCTCAGGCCTCCTCTCTAGGAGAGACAATGAGCCGTAATGTAATACGCGGGCCCAGTGCGGATATTTGGATGTCACATGTCTTTGAATTTTTTATTCAAATATTTTGACCTGCCTGGGAAATAACCAGCGACCTACTCGAAAGTCGGAACCGTTACCAATGACTCACTACTGCCATATGAGCTTAACACATTACATCAATGTTAAGGACAATGTATGGTCGACTTCATGACCAACACTAGTCAGGTGAGATATAAAGACACAGAGCTGCATGCATTTTTTTGTCTGCACGATCTGAGAGCACTGTCACGGAATCCCAGTGAGGCATAGACCTTATCTATACAAAATATAATAAACGCGATATACAACTCACTGATTAATCACGAAACCTCAGAAACTATACCACATACAAGCTTAAAATTTAACAGGTAGGTTCCACATGCGCTAAGAACGGATTTTAAAAAGTCCCTAAGGGGGTAAAACGGGTATTGGAAATTTGTATGGAGAAACCGACTTTCACGCGGGCGAAGCCGTTGACAGAAGCTGCCCCCCTAGCCAAGTTACAATCTTTTCGTTTCGCGTTAACGCTTGGAGATGGCTACGCCCACAATTCGTTTGTTCGAACAAAGGAGTTGGGGGCGTGGCCAACTCAAGTTTTGGTTTCTTTCGTATTCTTACACCAATTAAAAGTATTTTGCTGTATATGATAGTTATAAGTGAGTATCTGTAGAGTTAAAGCGTCATTGTACACCGATATACAGCTTAGAGTGTACAAAAACGCCTTTATGCAGCCGATATACAGCTAACATGCAGCTAATATACAGCTTTTATTCTCCACTTACACTTAACGCTCTATAGAGGCTCTACATGTGGGCCTTTTTGGAGTTACAAGGGCTATATATAGGCTTATACAGCCTATATACAGCTTATTATACAGCTTAGAGTGTAATCCTGAACCTATATACAGCCCTTGTACAGCTTGTTGTGCTGCTTGGGATCCTATTCTATTACTAGCGGTCCCGATAGACGGTTTACTGCCCGAGAGTTGGTCTTTCGCTTTTCGTTAGAGTATTATAAAAAATTGAGGACACTTGCAACATCATATTTAGTATACTATGTGAAACCTGAACATATGTACAGGATCAGTAACTGAATCGATCTTAATAATTTTTAAAACATTTGTTATATTTTTCCCCAAAAATATTTAAAAATTCGTAAGTTGAACACTACTGACACTAAGTACAACACATGTTAGGACAGATCATAGTGGACATTAGGTGCCAGTACATAGCTGGGTACAAAACAATCCTTTAGGCCGTGTTTACGGAAACGCGGCGCGTTCGACGTTTTGTCGTACATTGCAGCACACAAACCTAATGCCATGTACGACGGTCCGCCCGACGCGCCGGGCAACGCGCCGCGTCTCCGTAATCGAGCACTCAGTCGCCCAGATGGCCCGATGACAATGTATTTGTAACAAACAGGTAACATAACAAGCCGATTTATCATGATACAGTCACAGATTACTAAATAGTTACTAATAGAGTTATGAAATTTTGTACATAGATTCTATTAGACACGTGTTTTGTCTAATAATAGAATCTATGTGTTTCGGGTTTTGCATATAGTTATTAAAACTATCGCTGTAGGTATACCGTTATTTTTTTTTAGTTTTAATTCCGTGGAGAGTCGATTCGGTGCATGAAACACTATTGAATTGTAAAGTTAAAATAAAAAATAAAGTACTTTTTTTAAACTCGAATTAACATACGCATATATGTTAATTTGAGTTTTAGAACAAAAAGTACCTACTTTATTTTTTATTTTATCTTTACAAATCAATAGTGTTTTATGTACCGGATCGACCCTCCACGAAATTAAACCGATCAAAATTTAACGGTGTAGATTAGTATAGGTACAGAAAAACGTAAGTTCCCAGAAATGTAATACTTACATACAACATTGAGCTGCAGTTGGTCATCTATGGACTTGGTGGGTAAGCTAGGGTTGGCAGCCACACACTTGATGATGGCGCCGTTGTCTGCAGGACTCGGGCTGAACACGAGTGTGCTAACCGACCACGTCTCATTGGAGTGGTCTGTTACCTGCGGAAAATAAGATCATCAGGCTGTGGATATTTAAATACATTTTGATACATGTGCAGAAAATTTGTCATTGCGACCAAGGCGGAATTTGCACGAACAAGCGAGTGTTTTATAGAGCCGAGGGCTGCAGTAACTTTGCACGTGTATCAAACGATATTTTTTAATACACTAACGATTCGTGTTGGTTGACGCGCGCCTTGTGGGGGTCGACGTGCGTCCAGCCTAACACAATAAATTGTAACAAAATTGTGGCGATCACACATACTTTTTTGCACTAGTTCGGAAAATATTTCATTGCGCGCTAAGTTAGGGCGCTATCAAATTCATCGCGCGGTACTTTGCGACTAATTTGAAGGCACCCTAAATGTATTGAAAAGATATTACCTACGAGTACATACTTTATATAGGGTGACTGGCGAAAGTTGTTTATTATCATGACTACAATCACGTGTTTAAGTATCGGTCACTATTTACCAGTTAACCTATGTATATTGTATTTTATTTTGTTTTGGTAGTAATATATCTATTTTTTTTTATTAGTAAATTATATGTAAGTTTTTCCTTCAATGTGTATTGATATGTTATTAGATTATAATTGTTTTATTAAATGTATATTTAATTTGTAAGTTTCCATTGTACAACGCCTTGGACATGCTCTGTAATGCTGTTCAAGAGCTTGTAAATAAATAAATACTTAATATATATAATACGACATGGGTTAAGTTCATCCCCTCTTCAAGCATTTTTTTTTTACTTTCTAATAAAAAGCGGGTAGAAAGACAAGTACAATACACGGCATATAAGTTGAACCAAAATTGCGATCCACCTTCAATGCAAAGTAACAGATTTTCGGATCTCAATCAAAGCTGGGGGCTACGCGTAACTATAACAACTACGAGCATTTTGGTTCAACTAATTTGCCACGTAGGTACTATAGTCTATTCCCGTCTCACACAGCAGTTATTAATAGAATGGAGCGGTTACTAAAAGTCTAATATACCTCAATTTCAAAGCTAATTTTGTATATATATTTTTTGGACTCAATTTTATTCTCGCTGCCCTAGTATTTTGCCTTGCATATAAATCTGTATTAAAATTGTTTCGAATACTTCTCAATTTGCAATATTTTACATATGTCGGTATGTTCGCCGCGCGTTCGGATTAATCAAAAACGATCCAAACCATAATCTTGTTTGAATAAAGAAATCAATGCGGATGTTATTAAACCCGAAAATACCGATACAAACCCGAACGGAGTTGCAATTAACCCGAATATTGTACTTTAATTAAACGTTATTGGATTCTCAACAACAAACCAAAACTCATTTGTCGTCGAGACTTTCTAAATATCATTCCTGGGAATCAGACTTCACAATCACAATTCACAATTACAATTATCACACAACTATCACACAACACCGTCTAGTCACAAGTTAAGCAGAGCTTGTGTTATGGGTAACAGACAGCTAATTAACATACCTACATATTTCTAAATATTATTTCTATATATTATACATAAATAACACCCAGACACAGAACAAATGATCGTGCTCATCACACAAAAATTTGTCCTGGGTGGGAATCGAACCCACAACCTCCGGCATAGCAGTCAGGGCCACTAACCTAACTAGCTCAACAGGTCAGTCAAACTCAGGTTAGTCAGACTTGCATAGAACGTGCACGATATTTCTGCTGAGCTCTATAAAAATATCACAAATAGACTATTTGAAACTATGGCATTTCTGTACCTCTACCATGAGTTTTATGCAATAGTATTCGTCGCTACTCGATATCGACGCCGTAAATATTTTGTATGGCAAATTTTGGTTCTGCAAGAGACCACTAGAGGCGCTGCAAAATTTGCCATACAAAATATTTACGGCATCGATATTGAGTAGCGACGAATACTATTGCTTAAAACTCATGGTAGAGGTACTGTAAGCTATTGTATAAGCCAGCACGGTCGCTTCGCAATTAGTCGGGCGCTAAATCAAAGTCCATCAGTGACCGAATCCGACTATAAAACGCGACAATCGATTTAAAAGCCAACTTGCGTGCTTAGCTTTAGAATGGAAGTTAATTGAGGGATTACCTACCGCGCTTCACTCAAATAAGACCGCTGGACGTTCAACAAATTACAAATAACTGTACATTTTGTGACAAGCGAATTTTTGTTACCATTCACTGCTAAAAGATTAAAGTTCGTTTAACACTCGATGCTGACAGAGGTTTTGGCCACGTGACTTCAGCAAGAGAGCAGTAGTGGCCGAGTGGTAACGGCCCCGACTTACGAGATGTATCAAACCCGGCCAGGCGCATTACTTTGTGTAATTTATTTCATAGTGAAGGAAAACATCGTGAGGAAACCGCCATGTCCTAGAACCAAAAATTCGAAGATATGTGACATTCACCAATCCGCACTGGGCCCGCGTGGTGGATTACGGGCCATTTCCTCTCTCTGAGAGGAGGCCTGAGTTCCAGCAGTGGGAACATTAAAAGGCTGATGAAAAGCAAAAAGTTCCAAAGGAACATAATATTCCCGGGATGAAAAAACCCTTTCTGTTATCCCAGAGAGCAATGGGTAACTCGCCAACCGACCGTCCGGTAACCGTCCGAACCGGGCCCAAGTCGTCGACGGCGAGTAAAGTTCCACGCGCGCCTAAAGGAGTTGTCAGCAAACCGTAGGGTATGAGCAGGATCGAAGCCTACTGGGACCAAGGATCTATTTCTGAAAGGAAGTTTCGGCCCCGGTATGAAAGGCAAAGGAGTGGGTTTTTAGTCAGTAAAAGTCTGACACTATCTCTTGACCCGCCCAAGGGCGTAGGTGTCAGGTACATGTCATAGGTTGATTTCCCCACCGAAAAAATAAATCCCAGGACATGGTCTATAAAAATCTGTTCCGCCATTTGAGCTTGAAGAAGTAACAAATATATTTACACACACTCACAAACTTTTGCCTTTATAATATTAGTGTGATTTACTGCTGAAAGAATATCTTAAGAGCGAGCCACCCGAGGTACATTTTTATACAACCGCTGGTACGTGATTATGATGTTATTACACACATTTCTCCACATACCTATGCAGATACCTACACAGATATCTTGCGGATATTATCTAGGCTTCTATAGAAATCAAAACTATTATATGTGAACTTTGGCCCTTCATAATGTACTCGTATTTATTATTATAAATAATATTATTAATATTAAATAATATTATATTATTAAAAATATTAAAAAGTACTTCTATAGAAGACAACCAGACATTTAATCGAGATTCAGAATGACGACAGTTGATTAAAAAAAAAAATACTTACCTACATATTTTGAGCGGGAAAAAATAATAAATATACATTCACACACATACTAAAAAACATTTACGATTATAATATTGTAGTGTGATACTGCAAATGTATGGAGCATATTAGCTATTGCTGGTTCGGTTTATTCTCTTTATTTTAAGTTAACGAAAGAAATAAAGAAAGAGTTTTTTTTATGGATAAAAAGTAGTGCTTGACTACAATCCCTCCTGATGATAAGCAGTGATGCAATCGTTGATGGTAAGGTGCACTAGTTTATTTACGACAAACATGGCGTATACATAAAAAATAAAACAATAACAACTCTATATAATAAATAGTGCGAGATATGCGTCACTGCGGGGTGCCAACTGAAAACCAGCGCTGAGTGTCTGACGCCCGGCAAATGCTGAGGTGGTCATTCTTTCGGTGCGGGCACGCTCAGCGTACTCTGCACTTTTATTCTGTACTGTTGTCTGTGTTTGCAACCGTTGTGCTGTGTCTGTCTCGAATAAAAGTCTTTCTATTCTATTCTACACCGTTAATTTTTGGTCGTTTTAATCGCGTGGAGGGTCGATTCAGTAGTTACATGAAACACTATCGATTTGTAAAGATATTTTTTTTTAACTTGTATTAATTTACGCGTGTACGAAATTAATTTATTTAAGTAAATGTCAGCTCGGCGGATCCAATGAACTGAAAGTAGTTAATACGCAACAACCGACAACTACCTACAAGGTCATTGACTCGTTTACTTAAAGAAATTCATTTTGTACATGCGTATATTAATTCGAGTTTTAGAAAAAAACTACTATTTTTTTTATTTCATCTTTACAAATCGATAGTGTTTCATGTACCTGAACGATAATCCACAGGATTAAAACGAATACAATTTAACGGTGTATACGGCCGCGCAAAACGGCCAGCGCTCAGCAAAATGTTGAGCCTCATGTATTAGACAGAGCCACAGCGCTGATTTTCAGCGCCAGCCGTAAACCTGTGTTATAATCACGTTTCGTTGAAGTATGGTGTTAAATAGGTACATTATGATTTTCTATATATTTTTTTTTTGTTCAAAATATCTATGAAGACATTTATATTTTTCATTCATAAATACGAACATTTGTTACTTGAATTCAGGGAGTGCGACCGCGGCAGGTCTTAGAAATGGGGTCACGTACAGATAGCCCAAGAACACGTCTTCCTGAGAAACGGATGGACCGATTCAACTAAATACAAAGCGAGGTGTGTGAATAGAACTAAATTGATACAAAGTGGCCTATTTAGCTTTTTGCAAAGACAAAATTATCAACATCATTTCCACTGTAAGACGTCCACTGTTAGACATAGATCCCTCCGAGTGTCGCCACATCAACCAATTCTGCGCATCGCGCATCTGTTGGATTCCCGCTTAATATTTGTTTACTAAAGCTAAGAATTATTGCGATGATTTATATGAAAAACCCGCTTTTATCCCACCGCTTCTAGGTACGGAATGGTTTGTTTTCCGCACTAGTGCATAAAAGGGCGCGTGCTCGCCCCCGCCACAATTTTATTGTAAAAACGCGTGCCCAGCCTGATATGATATATAATATCATATCATGCTGGGCACGCGTCGACCCCCACGAGTCGTAAGTGTATTAAAAAACATCGTTTGACACACGTGCAAATTTGTCTCTGCAGCACTTGGCTCCATAACACACTCGCCATTGGCTCGTGCGAATTCCGCCTCGGTCACAATCTCAAACTTTCTGCACTTGTATCAAAATTTACATACGTACTTATAATTTAACAAATAAAAAAGTTGCATGCAAAAATTAACTTGTAACATACGTGTGAACCTAGGGCGGGTCGCTAGTGTGTAGCATGTTGTAGGGCGAAATATTTAAAGACCGTCATGACATTAAAAAAAAAACCTAATACGTTAAACGGTTTAATTAGCTTCAAGCCTTCCAAAGGCTTCTTAAGCCACTGGCTAAGGCAAACTGAGACCGACCCGACATTAACTTAGATCTCAACGCTATTTTAAGAAAAACGTTGACACTGCGCAGCTAAGTCAGAAATAGTATTCGATTCGGTACTAGCAAGTCGCAGACTGTTTGCCAAACAAGGCCAAGCTGTTATTCAATTTAATGGGCTTCGTTCGTTTGAAATAACCATATTTCGGGAATAGTTTAAACGCTACAATTCATATTAGATATGAAGGTTTCTATATTGTCTAACCTCAGTTTTTAATGGGCTTCGTTCGTTTGAAATAACCATATTTCGGGAATAGTTTAAACGCTACAATTCATATTAGATATGAAGGTTTCTATATTGTCTAACCTCAGTTTAATTTAGCATAGCAGATATTACTAAATGAGTTTTATAAACATGCCTGAATTCAATGTACAATCTTATTATGTTGTATAAAGAAAAAAGTCATTAGGGGAATCAAAAGCCCGGAGCCTGATATGACATCCAGTCTTGCCCCTTTGGCATTGATATATTATTAGGGGAGATACGTTACATTACACTATCTGTAGTCACTGATAGACAAGGCCAGAGATAGAGCCGGTGCTGTCGTGCGTGCGAAAAAGCGTTAGCCACCGAATTTGTGCAATCGTCGTGCTCGTGACCGATGTGAAATCGTGCCAATGGGTACAATTTCAGTGGTCCACGCGCTAGAGGTGAGTCACCTATCTTCCACCGTTATGATTTAATCTAAGGCCTTGGGTATTGTAATATTTATCAGCTACTAGGTCGTAGAAATCAGAAAACCAATTCTCGTACAAAAAAAAAAGCGGTAAAATTCAAGTTGTAATATCATCTTAGTTTCAATCAATGTTAAAAAAACTTTTCTGTAGCGAAATTATTATAGATAGTTTTAACAAACTACGCTCGGATTGTTGGTTCAGGCAAAAATTTGTATTCAAATAGATCGGAAGCCTACATAAACATATTGAGTTGAAAAAAAGCTGGGCAGATGATTGCATAATGTAAAAAGCTAGGCTATAAGATGACATCATTAGAAAAGCTAGGCATATCGTATGCTTAATAGAAAAGAGGCCTAACTCAAAAAAGAAGGTATTTGAATCTTAAAAATTATTTTTCAATAATAAGGTTCAATTTTGAAATACCTACCTAATAATAGTTCTGTTTTCTATTAAACATGCGAATATCATGAAAATATGTAGAAAGTTAGGCATAATATTATGACAATCATCTTGTAAAAAGCTAATCATCTTTTAAAAAGCTAAGCTTGGCATAATATATGATGGCATCATTTACTTAGCTAGGCAGTTGATGACATCAAATTTAATCATCTTTATTGCGGATCATAGGTAAATGTACATAATACAGCTGGTGTTAATTTAATGTTTTGCTAACAGCTATGTCCTACCCTGTATTGAGTTTATATGAATGTCAACAATAATACATTGAGAGTTGTATACAAAACGCATCATGACTCAGGCAGATTGTATTTTAACAGTGACTTGTCGGCAAAGAAGTCTCTCATAGAGTAATAGCAGTTCACTAACAATTCATGGAGTGTCTTTTTAAATGATTTTATTTCAGTAAAAGCTCTTATAGGCTTTGGAATGTTATTGAATATACGCGAAGCCGAGCAAAAAATACTTTTGTGCAAGAAATGCTTCTGCGATCATGTATAAAAACCAGCCAAGTACGCTTTTTGATCTCGGCCATTCAGGGTTATGTACCAAATGTAAAAATTCACACCAGATATCAGAAATCAGAAACTTTATTTCAAAAAGACCACTTTTGAATCATCAAAACGACGGTCAGTTAAAAAAAAAAATGAAACTAATGAAAGTTGCAACTTTTCACTGGCCTGTTGGTCTAGTGGTTAGTGACCCTGACTGCTATGCCGGAGGTCGTGGGTTCGATTCCCACCCAGGACAAATATTTGTGTGATGAGCACGATCATTTGTTCTGTGTCTGGGTGTAATTTATCTATAATTTATGTATGTATTTAGAAATATATAAGAATGTTTATCAGTTGTGTAGTACTCATAACACAAGCTCTGCTTAACTTGGGACTAGACAGCTTTGTGTGATAGTTGTGGAATATATTATATTATATTAACTACCAGATTTTTCACACAGAATGTTTACATTTTTCGAGTTTTCTGAAGTATACATTTATTGGTGGATAAAATGTACATAATATTATACAAAACCAACTTACCATAGTCTTATCGAAGCCTCTATTATCCTTATACCAGGCTATGTGTGCAGGTGGTCGGCTTCCTTCAGACACGCATCGAAGAGTCGCTGCGGCAGCCGACAGCAGCTGTTGGGGCCGGTTCAGCAGGGACACCGATAGTGGAACCACTGGCGGAAGAAACACGATAGATATAGATTTAATTACTATATCGCTTATTACATTAGCTATAGTAATATTTATTTCTAACTACATTAGTAGTTAGTAAAGAAATGGACGCTAGAAAGAATGATGAATGCGGTAATTTGATTATACACTAAATTTAAAAAAATTAAAACGAAATATATTTAACGGTGTATTCGACTTTGTTTTTATCAGAGGTTTCACACGCGTGAAGGTAGAAAATAATCTCGAGAAAATACATCATTACATTGATCACAAACATGCGCGGCATATAAGTTAAACCATTTGTTATAGTTACGCACAGCGATTGAGACCCGAAAATCGGTTATTGCACATTCAAGGTCGACCGTCATGATAGTTCAACTTGTGTGACAAGAAATATAACCGATTTTCGGGTCTCAGTCGAAGAGACTGACCCCTAAGTTTGTTTCGGTATTTCTTCTCAGGGTAGTCAGCTAAGAAACACCGGTCTCATCTAGTTTAACTTATTTGCTAAGTACTATAAACTTGCTTACACAAAACACCCAAAACATTCTATAGGTTATTCAAATATTTATTCCTTGCGGTATGCCGCGACTCGCAGCGCAGCACCCACTCGCACAACTACTGCACCAACTGTGTTGTCAATCAGATAGTTGTTGACCACCAGACATAACGTCTGTCTGGACGGAAGTCGGGGGCGCTGACTTTTAGAAATCCTCATAGGTGCTCATGCTCATTTTCAGACTCAAAAAGTGAAAAAAAGTGACAAAGTGTGAAAAGAGAAATGCACACTGATCGACCGACAAATAAATAAATGTCCTACTTACATATATATACTGCGTATTTAATTACTAATTATGTTTGATAAAAATATAAAATGAAACCATTATATTAACACTGAACGGGTTGTAGGAGAATGATAAAACGCCCATCCCTAAAGGGTGATTACTGATCTGTTTCTTGACGTCTATCTTCAGGGGTGCTCCCACTGTTTATTTCTCATGGGTACTCGGGTCCCCGAGCTCGCACTGATTCGGCGCCCCTGCTGGTAGTGGCCTAACCTTCTGAGGCTGGTATGCCCAGCATCAGATAGCCTCAATATCGCATTCATCATCATCATCAGCCCTTTTAATGTTCCCACAGCTGGGACACAGGCCTCCTCTCTAGGAGAGTGAATGGGCCATAATCCACCACGCGGGCCCAGTGCGGGTTGGTGGATGTCATATATCTTCGAATTTTTGGTTCTAGGACATGCCGGTTTCCTCACGATGTTTTCCTTCACCGTTTTGAGAGCAGTCGTGATGAAATAAATTACACAAAGTAATGCGCCTGGCTGGGGTTGAACCCGTGACCTACAACTCGTAAGTCGGGGCCGTTACCACTCAGCCACCACTGCTCCACCATTGCAATATCGCATTGCTATTAAGTAAAAAGGGTCTTAACTGAAGCTCATAAAAAGCCAAAAAAAAAACAATAAATTCACAGTCTCCTATATCTTCAAGTTTAATAAATTAATGTAGTGATTTGCATTATTTAAAAAGGTTCCAACCTTTTTACTGTTTAAAAAAGGTTTGAAGATTCATCTGTTTAACACACCGCATTGTTAGTCTACAGCATATATGTCTAGACCAAAAGAAATTCACTTAAATTACAGTCTGGTTAGAACAAAATAAATTAATAAAATATATTAAGCTCAATAAAGTATTATTAGTAGACCGTGTATCTAATGTTTTGAATTAATCAAATTGTACCAAAAGGAAGGATCATTTTGTTTTATATGAGTACTATTCTAATATTATTATTATTCCATCTCTATACTATTCTAAGACCTAACCCTAACTTATTTGGCAGAAATTCACATTGAAAAACCTGATTAGAGGTTTTTCAATGTGAATTTCTGCCAAATAAGTTTGCAAATTGGTTTCTGTTCGTTTGTGCTTATAAATGAATATGAAATTTATTTTACAACAATTAATTTAAAACTTTTATTGCCTGCTTTGTGTAATTACAATGCGTCTCTGAAACTCTCTCACACTACTTTTGCGACATTTTTCTCTGGATGTTTTCAATGGAAAATAAAAAAAATCACTTCCTTTTAGAACTAATCATCATCAGCCTTTTAATGTTCCTACTGCTGGGACTCAGGCCTTCTCTCTAGGAGAGGGAATGGGCGGCAATCTAACACGCGGGCCCAGTACGGGTTGGTAGATGTCACATGTCTTCGAATTTTTGGTTCTAGGACATACCGGTTTCCTCACGATGTTTTCCTTCACCGTTTTGAGAGCAGTGGTGATCAGAACTAATATTAGCATAATATATTATATTAGTAGTTTATGTAGTAGGTAATTATAAAAATATTTATTTTTATACTTATAATTTAGAAAACTAATTTAGGTTTATTTTGTACACGGGACCCTACCCTCATATGTGATATATCTCTGTCACTCAAAGGTTTGCCAAGAGAAAAATCATTTTTGAGTTAAGCTCGCCTTTGTAGTTTTGTACATTAATATTATTTATCAAATCACTGTCTACTATATAAAATGTTTGCATACAATAAAAAGTGTTTCGTGCAATTTCATCTTGATATGGATTATATAGAGCGGAAATTCTTATTCAAAAGTGTAATTTAAAGTAGTTGAAATACTTGAAGTTTGAGTATATTATTATGTATTACGATACCTATGTGTGCGCGCACTTAGCTATGTAAGCAACTTTTCTTCATATTCCTTTTTGATTGTAATTAAGTATTAGTCTAATAAAAGACAAGACACTAACTTTAGAAAAAGAAAGAAAATCAATTTATTTGCGCGAAATGACGTAATCCTAACACTAGTTTACAATCACAATCATTATCTACGTATAGGGAAAATATGCGTCACACTCGAGCAAAACGAACTCGATCTGTTAATACATTACTTTTGTTTGCAGATTTATAGCTTTTTACTTTTCTCAAGAAAGGGCACGATCGTGAACAAAAGTAACATCTTATCTTATATTTTAATCTTCGTTCGTCTACGTTCGTTGTTTTCCTGTTCGGATCGAGTGGAAACTCAGCAAACTACAAGTCACTGTAGATTTATTAGTTACATCGGTTTCTAAGATCGAAACAATAAAGGAAGTACGATAGAGCGATTGGGTTTCAGGAACAGAAGTTTTTTTTTCTTAAATAAAATGTTAAGATTGAGCTCAAAACATAGACTTTCGAGTATTATTGTTATTAGGTCTTCAGTTTCCAACTTAAGAGCAATAGTCTCTCTCTAAAGAGAGAGATACTATTCTATTTTTTTTTTTTCAAAATAGAGAGCTATTTCACGTCACGGACGGGTTAGGTTAGGTTAGGAGTCGTGGTTTTTTTTATTACCAACCAGATATAAAATTAACTTGACATTAAAACTCTTTTGGCTATTAGTAACATAATAAAATTTAGTTACAAGTACTCGGGTTCTGTTTCCGTCCGCGGGGTTTAAAGTAAGGCTCCTATTTCTAGGTGGTTGTAAAAAAAAAAAACACGAACCTTCTAACCTAATCTGTCCGTGTCACGGTGACCTACTAAGATGACGACAATTCCTTCCCTGCTCTCGACTTTTACACATATTGATATTCAATAATAGAACATGATTCATTTGCCCGTCATTTTTTAGGTACGTTGGTTAACATTGATAAACCTAGACCAATATCTATTTACACATTGCCAGTGGATGAGCAGGTACTCTATACAATCCCAAGGAATTGTAAACATTACCTAGGTAAAGTATGAAATGGACAATACTATTCATAATATTTAATACACTGCGTGGACACCCCAGCTGTTCTATACATTGCCTAGGTATTGCATAGAATAAAAAAATATACAAATTGCCGGTAACATATCTACCTACAAAAGTTCAATTAAATAAACAAATGTCTTACAGTTCAACTCGAGCCTGACGATTTTCTCTTGCGGCGGTACCAAGTTCGTATTCGATGCTCTGCATTTGAAGGTCGTGTTGAGATCTTCTCTCTTCAAATGCTGCAACTCCAAGCGGTTGACGATGACGTGGGTGTCTGTCTTGACTCCTATGTACTGGGAAGCTGGTGTCCCGTCTATCCACCAGGACACTGTTGGTTCGGGACGACCTGTAAACGAAACTAGAGCTACATAAATTATGATTTTATGAGAAAGAAGGAAGCAGAAGGAGTTTGATGATGCGTTAATTTAGACGGTACGGTTGGCGCAGTGGTTGAGCTATTGGCTGCTGCGCTGCGGGTCGCGGGTTTGATTCCTGCACGGAACAAACATTCGTATGGCCTACAAATATGTGTTAAGGGTCTGGGTGTCTTGTTTATGTGAGTTGATGTTTGTTAACGCGATACAAGAATAATTCCTAGAGTGGGGCAACTTTCTAAAAAAAAAAATCGCCTTGTTATTCAAGACCGTGTTTGTAATGCCTTTTGCATCGCCATAACAAATATCATTTACTGCAAGCGAGTAGTGTAAGCAAAACCAGGTTTTTGTTTCATAACGGTTTTAACAGAAGCTAGTCAAAGCTGATAAAGACAAAATGAACAGGAGATATTTAAAAAAGTCCTTACTTAAAACTTTGCCAATAAGTTGGCAAAGTTTAAGTAACTTACCTACATTTTATTTTTCTATTTATTCGTCATCATATTTGCGATTTTTCATAAAGTTAAGTGTTGAAAGAAAATATCGTGAGAAAACTAGCATGTCCTAGACCCAATCCGAAGACATATTGTGCCATTCACCAATTCGTACTGGGTCTGCTTAGTGGATTACGGCCCATTACCTCTAAGAGAGAGAAGGCCTGAGTCTAGGTACATATTATAAGGCTGATAATGCTAATATGCAATTTTTCAAACAGGTGAACTAAAATGTTCATATTTTCAGAATAGCTTAAACCCAAATTCAGTCAGTAAGTTGATAAGATTTTCCTGAATGTTGTACTCAATAAATCCCCTCATATTCTCCCACCAATTTTACTTGTTTACAAAGGCAAAGTTGTTTATTTAACTGTTGCAAAGATATAACACGTTTTCTTGTTTATACTACAAAACAAAATCAATTTAGAATGCCGGATATTACTAAAGTTTCAGATAACAAAGTATTACTGGCTTATCTTTCCTAGAAAATCGCCCACATTGTTAGATAAGAAAAATTCGACTACGAACGGACTAGCGTACGAAGGTTTCTGTACCAATTTACTTATACAACATCACAAACTCTATAGGCAAAAAAAATACGTTTTTTGTATGGGAGGTCCACTTATACATAGGGTGACTGGTAATTAGTGACCGATGACACGTGATTGTAGTCATTATAACAAACAACTTTTACCATGGGACCAAACCTGATATCGCGAAAAAAATCTACTGATCTGAACTTTCTGATATATATATATATATATATATATATATATATATATATATATATATATTTATATACATATTTATATATATATATATATATATTTATATATTATATTTGTTTCTAGTTTTAGTTTAATTCATTTGTTTTTCTTTTTTATTACATTAAACTAATTATATATTCGGTCTATTTAACAAAATGAAATTGTATCATTTTTTTTTATTTTTAATCAAAAGCTGTACGAGGAAGGCTTCGATGTCTGTCACACAGTAAATACTAGCACAGACATCGTCGTTCACTCTATCTTTCCAAGGGAAACATAATTTATTTAACCATTGTATTTTGTTTACGATAGATAAGATGTACCTGCCTTTCTGCACATAAATAAATTATTATTTTCTTTATTGATAGTGTAAACATATAAATTACATTTTTAATTATTTAAAAAAAATACAAAAAAACATTTAAAAATATAAAAAATACTGTCCCACCGGTATCGGGAACAGTGGGAATATTAATTATTATTATAATTAGTGTTTGTTGTTATAGCGGCTTAAGGAATACATCATCTGCGAAAATTTCAACTATCTATCACGGTCCATAAGATTCAGCCTGGTGACAGACAAACGGACTACGGGGTCTTTGCAATTAGGTCCCGTTTTCAGCCCTTGGGTACGAGACCATAAAAGAAAACAAAAGGTTGAAGAAATATTAAGTTAAAAAAATATATTTTCATGCGGTAAGTACGTATAGAGAATACTCTAAACAAGACTTATCGTATTTTAGATGGAATCGTAAATACAATACAACGTAGGAGACGATTCTTTTTTAAATGTTTGCATATTTGAAGCCGTTTATAATAAAACCATGAATATAAAATAATTTTCAAAGCTAGCAACACCAACAGTCCAGCAGGTAACACAAACTGCCCATTTTTCAGTCACATAATTAAGTATGAGCGTGATAACAGGGTCAAAGCCTAAACTCCCCCTGTCCGGGCCGCTGCATCATCACAATTGGTGGGCACACGGCTGAAGATAATCCGCTGCGAGCACTGGCTCGAAGCCAGGCCGCCATACTGCGGACTTTTCAATGAACCCATTCGAATGGAATATCTCTTCCAATGTTTCCATAAAAGAAATCAAGCAATAGAAAAAAATTGAGCTCCCCCACTGTTCAATATTTTTGCGACGCTTAAGTTAAGCGGCGGACTGAGTTAACTGGTTTTTTTTTTTAAATTCGCGATTTGAAACTGTAGTGATCCAATAAAATTATTTTTGTGTGGGTGTTAATTCAGATTCTAACTTCCTAAGTCAATATATTAATAATATGGTTTAAAATAGCTTACTTGACAAACGATGTTCTGCCGTATAATTTACCAAAAAATATGGGGTTACGAACATTGATATATTATAAGGGAAGAACTTGGAATCGAAACTCAAAAATCTACATGATCTACACTACATGTACACTGTTAGACAAGGACAGAGATAAAAGCCGGCGCTATCGTACGAGCGAAAAGGCGTTAGCCGCCGAATGTATGTGATCGTCGCGACTGATATGAAATCATGCCAATTGGCACAATTTCAGCGGTCCAAGCGCTGAGGGTGAGTCACCTATCTTTCGCTGATTTGATTTAATCTAAGCCTACTACCTATTCTCAGATCTATAAAAAAAAAACATAAGAAACCGCCAAAGTCTGAGGGACTCGATAACAAACACAGTGACACGAGTTTTTTTTTTAACATAATTTTTTTTTAAATGAACAATTGGGATATTATTCAGACCATATTTCTTAGAGGTGACATTTGAAAGAGCATTCGATGAAATAACCAATAAGTGTAAAAATGGTACAGGGGATATGAACAAATATAATTCTATGTACACGTTTCGATATTAAACTTTTGAGCGGTGAACCGAGCTTTGTAGAATGTCAATACGTGGTTCATAATAGTGTTCAGTTTTACGTGAAACGTAGGTGTTCTGTATAAAAGTAATATTTTTTGATGTTCAAAAAGTAAATTTGAAATGTAAGAGTACGTGGGATCTTCCTTTTGAGGCCTTTGCTAGTAAGTACAGAAAATTTGTGATATTTTTAACAACTAGTTTTATTATACGAGCAAGTAGACAATTCAATAATACTCGTATTTATGTAAATAGCATGACTTAGACCCCTTTATGACTAGTGTGACGTCAGCCAGAAGACGCATAGGCCTCAAATTTTTCAAGTAACCTAATTGCTTCCCTATCTTTCTGTAATATGTTTTTAACTATTTAATTTTGATTTTGTGTATTTAATTTTAACCTTATAATAAGTTCATTGTGTTAAAGTCTGTTTATGCTCACTTTTCAATTTGAATTCGTCCACTACACGTGAGGACTTGTAATTGGCTAAATGTCGTATATCATTGTTTTTCTTTTTAAGAAGTTTTTTTTTAAGCTGTAAGTCCTCCAAGCTGTATTAAATAAATAAATAAATAAACAACAATTTACCTATTTCTTACAGCATAAATAAAATCTAGCAGACTATTTTAAATTTATTATGTGAACAGGATTTTATTTACGGTACAAACTATAAAACCATTTAACAGTTTAATTTTAAAATCTACTTACCACCCCGAACTTCGCAGACCAGTACCAATGCTGCTCCTTCCTCCAAAGGCCCCACCACGCCAGACACATCCGCGCCAGACTTATCGTACAGCAGCATCTGATGAGGAGGCACTGCGACAAACACACCAATAAGATTCTAAACAAATACCCTCTCCCAAAATCTTGATCATAATATCAATATGGGAATGAAAACTGAGGGCGTGATCATTCACGATATGACGGGAGCGCCAGATTTGATTATTATATTTGACGCCATTAATGAACACCCTCCGTTCTCAATGGTAATTGGATATTTTATGATGTTATGAATATGCCTGATTATCTAAGTAAGAGAGTTCTTTGTATGAGCAGTCCCTTTGCTAACAAAAGGCTCCTTGCAAATTACCTCTCGGCGCGAGCAGACTAATGGATTTCAATGGAGTTGCATATATGCGATGTAGGCTTACTTTTAAATGCTTTGTTCTGCGCAAAAGAAATTTACTTCCCTCATCTCCTTTGCCTACGTCTTTCGTCGCCTTGAATAGGGTAATTTCTTTGAAAAGCTCTACGGTAGTTTGCTCGGCATTTTATAGGCCATGTTTATATTTTTATGCTCTTCGCCCGGTAATATTTCTCAAGAATACGGTTACGTTGCCATTGAATAAGCATATTAGAGTAATTATAAAGGAACTGCCGCAATACTAGGCAAGGATATTATGTTAATAAAATCTATAGTGACTACTAGCTTTTGCCCGCGGCTTCGCTCCCGTCAACTGACTACTCTATTCAACTTTACCCTACTCTATCTTATACCAATAAATGAGCAGGTTTTTTTTTATTTAATTAACGGGATAAAAATTAGCCTATGTCCGTCTCCTGGTTCTAAGCTACCTTCTCACCAATTTTCAGTTAAGTCAATTCAGCCGTTCTTGAGTTATAAATAGTGTAACTAACACGATTTTCTTTTATATATATAGATTTATTGATGTGAGAGTTATTTTAAATGCCATAATAACTTTATTTTGGGTGACATAGACCCATAGAAATTTTACCCTGGTATGAATTTCATATATTATATTTATTTGCTATGACTGGCCTTGTATAAGTGGCCAGACATGACCCACTGATTTTGAAAGGGACAATCATAACGTACAACAAATTGCGCTCAGAATTCTGTACCTCTACCATGAGTTTTAAGCAATAGTATTCGTCGCTACTCGATATCGACGCCGTAAATATTTTGTATGGCAAATTTTGGTTCTGCAAGTGACCGCTAGAGGCGCTGCAAAATTTGCCATGCAAAATATTTATGGCGTCGATATCGAGTAGCGACGAATACTATTGCTTAAAACTCATGGTAGAGGTACTGTTGTTGCTACTCCGTATACGCCAGTGGGGAAGCTTTTTTGCTCATTCAAAACGTACAACAATTGCGCCTGGAAAGTATCAGAGCGCGCATCATCGAACATCCTACGGGCGCTGCAACATCTCGGTATGCGACAGACCCAACTACATCCTGATCGCATTATTGTACTGAGTGCGCAAGGCTCTTTAGGCTCTCTGCGTACGTCTCTCCCCCATTAATTCACATCGATACGGATTGTGGAATTGGTAAATAACATCATGAAAACACAGCACTGCGCAATATTAATTATAACAGCAACCGAAGAATGAATACAAAGTGATCGTAACTCATTTTATAATTTAGTGGAATCAGTTCCCGTCCAAGGTTTTAATAAGCAAATAAAGGGGATCAGTACCTACGGCGGGCTGATAACGTTCAGACAATTTGATCTATTCAAATCTAATTTCCTTTTAAATTTAACCTGTCTCCTGCAGATTTTATCTGTGTCATCGTCGGCGAGCATCGTTTTTATCGCGAGGCAGCTGAGCAACCTCGCCGATCCCGAGTCGACAGTTGATAATTAAAATGTCTGCGCGATGTCATCACTCGGCACCCGGCAACCGCGTGGCTGCCGCGATTCATCGTAATGACTAAATTGATTCCCAGTCGTCGCCTCATAAAATTTTCATTTAAAAACTTAGTTGATTTTTATTTTAACGAGTTTTTCTAGTCTTGTGCCTCTTAAAATGGCTGTTCAGATGGTAAAATCTTTTGTGAATTTAATCTATACACCGTTAAATTTTGGTCGTTTTAATCCCGCGAAGGGTCGATTCGGTACAAGAAATACTATCGATTTGTAAAGAGAAAATTAAAAACTAAAGTTTTTTTTTTTAAACTTTAATTAATTTACGCATGTACGAAATTAATTTCTTTAAGTAAACGTCAGCTGAGCAAGGCCAACGAACTGTAGGTAGTTAGTACCCAACGACCGACAACTACCTACAAGGTAATTGACTCGTTTATTTAAAGAAATTAATTTCGTATATGCGTTTATTAATTCGAGTTTTTTTTTAATACTTTAATTTTTAATTTTTTCTGTACAAATCGATAGTATTTCATGTACAGAATCGACCCTCCGCGTGATTAAAACGACTAAAATTTAACGATATGTAAAAGGAAAAACTGACTGTTTCACCTATCAATGCAGAACCAGAACTATTGGGACTAGAAATGTGACACACACAGCTGCCTTTTTTGACATAGGCCAGCAATAAGAAGAAGTTTTTCGAAATATTAACCTTAAAGGGGTGAAACCAACCCCACCCTGAATTTTGTTTGGATATAAAATCTCATTTCGTGTTTCAATAAAATACATTTTAAAGTTAGCACAATAACTCCCGTATTTATAAAGAAGTAATTACTTGTTGCTAAGTAATTTATTATTAAGTCGTAACTTAAAATGTTCATGTAAAATTTAAATTTTCCTTGTATAGAATCCAAATTGATACTTAAGTAGTTACTTTTACTCAAATAATTAGTTTTACTTGTATCATAGGTTATCATTATTTGTTTTACAAAATTATTCCTATCATAGGGGTTTTAAAGATTGTATGGGGATCCTTGTTTTTTGGATTACCTAATAAACAAAAAACAAAATGAATAATAAAGACTGTTATTATTAGTTTTCAACAGCTATTCTTAAACGAAATACGGTTTAAGGGGCGTTTAAGTTCGTTCATTTGCAAACGAAGTTGACAAACTAATTCAATATAATTTATTCAAAATAAATAGTATTAGCATTGAAAAGTTTACCTGGAATCAAAAGCTAAAGGGATGATTTGAGTGTATATTAAAAAAAAAACACAAGTCTGGTCTAGACTGATTTAATTATGTTTGTCAAAAGTTTTACCTGAAATTAAACAATCACTTTGATCTACTGTTTTTGTTTCGTATTAATTCTATTTGCTAGGTTTCATTAAGCGTTGTTTGTTTAACTTTAGTTCTTTTTATCTGCACGTGTCTAAGATGTTTGCAAGTAACTTTGATTGGCCTGGTCTAGTGGTTAGTGGCCCTGAGTGGCATGCATTCAGGACAAATGTTTATGTGATGAGCACGATCATTTGTCCCTTATCTGGGTTTAGAATAGAATAGAATAAACTTTATTGTACACCAAAAATAGTAAAAAAAAATACACAGAAACTTATATCTATGGGTACAATGGCGGTCTTATCGCTGACAGCGAAATGTACCAGACAACCTTAGGAACCTTAAATGTATGTATTTAGAAATATAAAGGTATGTTTATCAGTTGACTAGTACTCATAACACAAGTTCCACTTAGCTTGGGGCTAGATGGCGCTGTGCGATAGTTGTAAAAAAACTTACCTATTACTGTAAGTTTAATTTGGAAGTTTCTTGTTGGTGAGTTTTTGAAGTCTACTCTACATCTGTAGACGCCTTCGTCGTCTAGTTGTACCGAGCTGAGCGTGAGGGCAGCTGGTCGGGCGACTGTCGCGAAGTATGCGCGGGGACCGAAGGCGCCCGGGTCCGACCACTGTAGCGCCTTGTTGAACGACCGACCACGGACGTCAAAACTGAAACAAAAACATTCATTACATAGAAGGCTCTGTGTATGGATTTGATCATATTTTAGTTAGTCTAATTACAAAATAGATTTCTATCCTTACATATCATAAAACAAAGCCGGAGGATAGTTGCGTCGGTCTGTCTATGTGAAAGCTAAACTCAAAAACTTTTGAAAGATTTCATGTAATTTTTATCAATAGACAGAGAATTTTTATCATGCATATTTTAGTAGAGTAAAGCTGAGACTTTCAATTATTCCTAACACGCGAAAGCAAGTCTTTCTAGTTTTACATTAAAAATAAAACTAGTTGACTGAACAACTGGAACAATTTGCCTGCTACGGTCTTCCCGTCCGATTACAATTTAGGTGTCTTCAAGGCTAGAGCGTGTAGGCTCTAAACGAATGGAAGGCATTACTGCTTACCGTAAGGTGGGATCCTATGTATTACAAAAAAAAAATCGAACAGCGATGTAAAATAAATCAACGATAAGTATACCTTACACCCAATTAGATATAAAAGGTGTGGTACAAAAAACAGGTACAATCAGATCTAATAAAATCACGTCGCCCGTCAATCTAATGAAAACGCGTAAATTGCCACATGGTCCGCGTCTAAATTTATTTTCGTAAAAAACTGTCAAATTCTAGAATAAAAGAACGGCCGAACACGGTGAAGTTTTTCAATTTCCGGACAGACTACATTTTCTCAATCTACGGGCCTCCATCCTAATTTACAGAGCAAGAAGCTTTGAGAGAAATGATTTGATCGTACATTCTGGTCTGCTCAGGTAAATTTAACAATTTTAGCACGCATTTTATGACGGTATTATCTTTGCCAAGTATACGTTTCGCCCGGCTGCTGATATAAAATAGCAATTATAAACAATTGTAAGGATATAATGGGGATTTTATCTACATAACTGTTTTGGTTACGTAAGCAGATGTTTGCTGTTGAGAGTTTATTAGGTTCGTTATTTATTCCTTTTGTACGTAAGGGATCATCTACATTAATTGATAATACAATAGAATATCTATTGTATTATCAATTAATGTAGATTATTATAAGTAACTAATTTTTATGATACTACATTATATAAAATATGAATTATCTGTTATTTATTTTTTGTGCATATCTAATATATTGTTTTTTTTTTTTAAACTCAAAGTTTGACTGGTAGAGAACGCCTTGTTGCATTGAGTTCGCCTATGTACCACTACTGTACATGGAGATTAAATAAATAAATATTTAATATATCTATGAGTTCTTGTTTGGGTTTTTTTGAAACAGGAAATTATAAAACTCATTGACTTGTTTTACTTTGTGTGGATCTCTAAATGAAATTAAATAAATAAAAGTGTCTATTGTAGTATCACAAAAAATCATCTAAAAACACACACTATTAACATACTTGGGCATTTAAACGGTCAATATACGTACTTATTTACTCTGTGTTTTGATATCGTTTATATAATACAACTCGCGGAAAATTGGCAAATAATAGTGACACAGCGACTCAATAATACTGCTAATGTGTGATTAACTTAAAAAACTAATGTAAAGTGTGCAATTTGAACATAAATAAGTGCAAACAGTTAAAAGTTTTAAAAGTTAACGAATCAGCCGGTGCGTGAATGACAAGACACTTTACGCGCAGTGCACGGAATTTCGCACGGTTCGGCAGTGCGCAGAACCGTCAATATTGCTTGCAGCGGCGTCCGATGACTCAAGCGGCGGCCTGCGTCAAAGATAAGTCAACACAGAAGGGACAGCACTAGATGTTTATAATTGATTTTCTCTAAGAAGACAACACGCGTATATATATTTTTTTTATTATTATTTATTTATTGCTGTCTCACTAACTATATAATAAATAAAAAATTATTATGGCTGACAAAAATGTACAATGGGGTTGCTGCACTAATGATTGTGAAACAGGTTTAGAGGCGAAATCCATAAAGTGCCCAACTTGTGCAAAGTATTATCATTATGCTTGTATATCCCTTACCAAATCTCCTAATAAGAAGGCTACTTGGAAGTGTCCATCATGTTTGAGCAAAACGCCAAAGATGGGCAGGGACGACTCAACTCCAGTTCGCAACGTATCTACGACCAGAGGCCCGAAAAGACAAGCCACTGAACCGCTTTCACCTCCTCCCAAGTCCAATGATAATGACGAACTGCGTTCCGTTATAAGAGAAGTAATAAAGTATGAATTAAGTGAGATGTCAGCGAAGTTTAATAATACTATTATAGCCACGATTAGCACAGAACTGGCACCAATTAAGAAGGAAATAGCTGATATTGTTGAGTCAATGTCTTTCATGAATAGAAAATTTGAAGACATAATGAAGGCGCATGAGTTGTCTAAGGAGATTATTACAAAATTAGAATTGGAAAACACAAATCTTAAGATCACAGTAGAAGACCTCAACGACAGACTTGCTAACTTAGAGCAACAGTCAAGATCGAACAACATAGAATTGCAATGTGTACCGGAAAATAAAAGTGAAAATGTTTACAACATAGTAACTCAACTTGCGCGTGTGGTTAATTGTGAAATCAGTGAAAGAGATGTATTACATAGCACTCGTATTGCTAGGGCCAACCCATCAAGTAACCGCCCTCGCTCAATAATCGTCCAGTTGGCCTCACCGAGGATACGTGATCGTTTTCTGGCAGCAACCATTAAATATAATCAAGCTAACCCTCAAGAAAAGCTGAACTGTTCGCACCTTGGATACGCAGGGACAAAATCTCCAGTATTTGTTGCTGAACATCTGTCCCCGACAAATAGAGCTCTTCATGCAGCTGCGAGGATAAAAGCCAAAGAGAAGAATTATAAATACGTGTGGGTCAGAAACGGAAGAATATTTGTGAGAAAAGCTGACGGCGCAGAATATATACAAATTAGGAACAAGAGCAGTCTTAGTAAGATTGTATGATAAGCATGGACTCGTTGTTATTGTTTTTATAATTGTAATTTAATGCATGCATTAGATTTGAACTGCATATAATTCAAGGATATTTTAATTTATTACCAAAATTGTAGAGGCTTGCGAACTAAAACAAACATTTTTTATTGTAATCTGTGCAACATGAATTATGATATTATAGTATTAACAGAAACCTGGCTGAATAGTAATGTATTGAGTACTGAACTGTTTGATGATCGTTATGAAGTTTACAGACGGGACAGAGAAACAACTGGGTTTCAGTACAACAAAAACGGGGGAGGAGTCTTGATAGCAATTAATAAGAAAATTAACTCCGCGCGTATCGAACGCTGGCAAAGTAATTGTGAAGACCTCTGGGTTACACTTGACATATCGACATCTCAGAAGTCTCGCCAAGTTGCTCTTTGTGCCGTCTATCTTCCACCACCAGTATGTCTCGCAAAGTTGGATAATTTTTTGGATAACTGCAACAGAGTGCTTGACTCGACTGACATCCCCTGTTACATAATTGGTGATTTTAACCTAAGTAAACTGAATTGGGATAAAACCGCCGTAAATAATTCTTTACCTAAAACTTGTCAAAACCTGTTGGATTTTATGAATGTAAATCAACTATCACAACATAATTATGTTAGAAACTGTTCTGGTCGAATACTGGATCTGGTCTTATCAACAGAGTCAACTTGTTCAGTGAACGAGTCTAGCAATTCTCTAGTTCCTGTCGATAAATTGCATCCCCCCCTAGAACTAGCTATGTCTTTGCTAAAGAATTTTAATTTACCGTATAGTATGGACGCAAGACCCAACTTTCATAAGGCTAATTACAGTGAAATTAACAATTACCTAAATAAGCTGAACTGGAATGAACTTTTTCAAAATACTTGTGATGTGAATAACATGGTGGAAATTTTTTACAAGTGCCTGCGTGATGCTATTGGGAAATTTGTGCCTGATCGTAGACCAAATAACTGTCGCTATCCGCCGTGGTTTAATATAACATTAATTAAAACATTAAAAGAAAAAAATAGGCTGAGGTTGCGTCACAAAAAATACAAAAATCCTTTAGATAAAATTGAACTGAAACTGGTTTCCAAGCGATGTGAAAAACTAGCCATGACTTTATATAATGACTATATTGATGGAATTGAAAAAGACATAAAACATAATCCAAAACTTCTCTGGAGTTACATAAAAGCGAAACGCGGTGGCTCTAGTGGCTACCCTTTGGCAATGACTGATGGACAGGTTGTAACATCTAATGGTTCTGAAATCTGCGATCTTTTTGCTAACCATTTCGCAACCATGTATTCGACTGACAAAGATACAGAAATTAACTGCCATACAGAGTACCTCCAAGCACTGCATAATAATAGCCAGGGCTTGAGTATTCCAGTAGTTGACTACGACTGTTTACTAAAAAAACTAAAAACAGTAAACATTAGTAAAGGATCTGGCCCGGATGGCATCCCAACTGTTTTTATTTCCAACTGTGCCACAGCTCTAGTATCTCCTTTACTGATTATATATAATACATCGCTGGCTTCGGGTACTTTTCCGTCAGAATGGAAAAAAGCCAAGGTAGTCCCAGTGCATAAGTCAGATAAAAAAGATACCGTAAGCAACTACAGGCCAATTTCAATTCTATCCACATTCGCAAAGATTTTTGAATCTATTATATGCCCACATATTCAGCAGCATCTGGGATTGTACCTTAATCACAATCAACACGGCTTTGTAGCATCTAGATCTACAGCCACAAATTTAGTGTCATTCTCGGAGTCCCTAATACAGGCTGTAGATGCAGGAAAACAATTTGATGTAATATATACCGACTTCAGTAAGGCTTTTGATAAAATGTCCCATTCTATACTGATTTATAAACTAGCAGCCTATGGTATAACAGGGCCTCTATTAAGGTGGTTTAAGTCCTATCTTACTGAACGTGAATTCTTTGTCGTTATAAATGGTTTTCGATCGGCTGCACACAAAATAACATCGGGCGCTCCCCAAGGAACTCACTTAGCTCCAATATTATTTATTATGTTCATTAATGACCTTCCTGAGTGTTTTCGTTTTTCTGAACCCTTTCTGTATGCTGATGACTTAAAATTTGCACGAGTAATAGAGTCAAAAAGAGACTGCGAACTTCTACAACAGGATCTTAATCAAGTTATAAAATGGTGTCACAATAATAAAATGCAACTAAATCCGAAGAAATGTTATCATGTTAAATATACGCGCAAAATTAGCTGTATTGACACAGTGTACTTCATAGATCAGGAGCGAGTCCAGGAAGTCGAAACAATAAGGGATCTAGGAGTACACTTTGATAAAAAGGTCACTTTTGTGCCACATATCGAGAATATTATTAAAAAGTCATCAAAAATGTTAGGGTTCCTACTTCGTAACACTAAAGGCTTTCGTAAAAGTAGCACCAAGATAATGCTATATAACAGTTTCGTACGCAGTGTTATGGAGTATTGTAGTGTTGTGTGGAGACCTCACTATGCCACTCACATGTTGCGTCTAGAAAGGGTCCAGAAACGTTTTGTATGGCATTTAGCCTTTAGTGAGGGGAAATCTAAGCGTCTGCCCTCTTACAGAGCCCGTCTGTGCCATTTCAAAATGCAATCATTATCCATACGTAGAGATATAACTGATGCTTTATTTCTTTACAAACTGTTGCGCAATAGGATCGACTGTCCCAGTTTATTGAAGCTTGTTAAATTCCATGCTCCTTCTAGATATCCGAGGAATAAGATAACACCTCTGTGTCCGCCACTTCGAAGGTCTGTGCTTGGTGCAAATTCTCCGATGCCTAGATTGTGCAAAATCCTTAATGGCCGCAGTGATTTAGTAGATGTAAACCATGATAACATAAACAAATACCTGCGAGCTTTTTTAAATAATCCAAGGGACATTTAACCTTAATTTTATACGTGTTTTTTAATTATTATTATTGTTATTATTTTGTTATTTTTTTCGGTTTATTCTTTTAATTTAAATTTCTACTGTATTTATAATCATTATAATTTATTTTTAATTTAATTAATCAATCTTAATCTAATCAATTATTATTTTAATGCCTATGATTTATTTTTTTGAGCTTTTTTTTTTTAATGACATTGTTAATTGTTCTTCATTATTATTTCATTATTGTTTTTTTTTAATCTCTTTTTTTTTTAATGTAAAAATTTTAATTTTCATGAAGCCGTTTTTCGTGCATGTGGTGTTAACCTTTAATTAATTGTTGCACTTACAAATGTTTCTCTAGTCATTAAGTCAGCATTGTATATTGTGTAAACAATTGTTGGTTAACCTAAATAAATAAATAAATAAATAAATAAATAAATACTTCCATAAAAGAACTCTAAAAGATGCAACATAATTTTAAAAGGCTTTATTAAATGGAAATGAAACTAAACCAGAAACCCCGACGTCCGAAGTTGAAGGTAATTTGCACTTTTTGGTAGATTTTTTCAGAAATAATTCTTAGTGTTTTTTTTAAATAATTAAAAGAATGCAATGGTACCTTAAATCCATAATAAATGTTCAAAACAATCATGACAATCAACAAGCCCAATTACGGTTAAGATTATTTGTTTTGTTAGGAACTTCTTGTGTCTATCTTCCCGCTTTATAGCAGTAGCATGTTTGTCAGCATTTTATAATATTAGCTTAACTTCTTTATGAATATGCCAAAACACTGGTGTAGTTTCCTCAATTCCTTACAGATACCATCATCAGAATTAGACTTTATCATCAACCAGTCCTTATATGAACCAATATAAACCTCGAATTGTTTTTTTTTAATGGAATAAAAAAGCATAAACCAGCAAAAAGTTTCACGTGCCATGGGCCACGTATATCCAAATCAGGTTACGTATGAGTGACAAGAGCTAGCTCACAGCTTAAGGACATTGATGGAAAGTCCTCGGACCTCCATCGTCAAGTGTGATTTCCTTAACGAGGCGCCATGACATCTTAAGTGTGTTTCGTTGTACGTTGTAGGTGTGTTCCCAACGTTAATTGGATTGGTCGTGCTCGGCTTCCGTTCATCCGTTTAAGGTAGTGAACGGTTCATTAGGCCCGACTTTATGCTATTAATTAAATACGTATTCACAAAGTTTTTGTAAGGCACTGCCCAACTGGAATTACGTCGACTGCCTGTTTCTCAGGCTCTATTAATTTAGACTCTTGGCTTGATATTCTAAGCCAAATACTGCCCCCCTAGCCAAGTTACGATCATTTCGTTAACGTCGAACGCTTTGAGTTGGCTACGCCTCCAATTCCTTTGTTCTTAGGTCATCTCAACGCTCAGTCACGTGGTCAGAAAAAAGGAATTGGAGGCGTGGTCAATTCCAAGCGTTCGACGTTAACGAAAGGATCATATATTGGCTAGGCGGGCTGAGCTCTTAACGTTGAGAAAGTGTGAGTCAGATTTTTATTGACTAAAACCTTGTTTCTTCATTTGCCTTTTGCGTTCTATGGTCACAGTATCCCTTTCAAACGTCGTCGCAGCTCTAGCAGGCATCCTTGTTGGGCCCCATTATTTTCGCTGAAATCTCTTTGAGGTGCATGTGTCTTGATCCGTGTGGCGAACACCCTGCGAGTCCCGATGGCCAGGGTTCACCTGTGGCGGCAGTTAGAGCATGGGAATATCCGTCCCCTATCGGATCTTTTCAGAAGGACACAACCGTTCCCATTGCCTCTCGCTCCGATTCTTGGCCTAAACTAAGACCGGACGCAAAAGGTCGCGGTCACCAATTGCCTCCACGAAGACGGCGATGTGAACTCTTGACATTTAGTTTTAGTTTATTTTAGATTTTGTATTGTGTTCACGAGTTATTTTGGTAGTAAAACTGTTAAAATCAGAGTGGAATAATGTATGAAGAGATCATAATTACCTGCCAATTACCATGTTATGATTTTACGCTACCCTAAAAACGACTGCTAGAAAATACCTAAATCATTAAGTCCGCCTTTGTGTAATGTTTTCTCGTAGGTACCATCAAATACACTTCCGCCTGACGACCGCTAAGTTCATTTTTGCTTGCACTCGAAACGAAAACTACAAAAGGGTTTGGTTTGGCACCGGACCGCATGATTCAAGCGAATTTTTTTTTTAAGTGGTCTGGCAGAAATGACCGCGATAGTCCATACAATTTTGATAAATAAATATATAACTGACAATAGCAGGACCCGATCAACTGTGACTATGATTTTTATTGCAGCTTGGTTCTTAAATGAATTTTGAACTAAAACTTGTTTGTCATGCAAAATTTTGAAGTAATTATTAGTTTTACTTCAATAAACAATCGCTTGATTAATACCGATAGTGTGAGCGAGTGAGGTAGACCGAGAATCGAGTTTAGAGGCGTGCAATTAGGGAGACCTTTGTGCAGTGTCCTTTGTGCTGGACCGCTGTAGACGGTGGTGATTGATATGTCTATGTCATCGGTGTGAGGTACAGAATAAACACGTTACACTGGATGATCACACGATTTTATAAATAAAGGATTCAAAATGTATTGCATGAAAACGAACATCAGCCATGTTAGAACAACTAGTTCATTGTGTATGAAATAAAATCCTGTAAGTCTTATTTACATACCAATATTTATGTGTGTAGGCAAACAAATGTCGGTAAAATTTATGGTATTTTAATTTCGCTACGTATTAGTTTGGTTTGCACCAAAGTATCTAGTCAAAAGGTAAAAAAAAATGTACAGATTCGGACTGAATAATCATGAACGCAAAGGTGGATACAGACTAAGAGAGGTATGCGCCGCGAATGGCGCACAAAGAATATCTCTACTTAAGACGTGCGTATCGTTAAAATGCTCGGATCAAGCCATCGCTTGTGAAATAAATGCCTGGTTTGTGTCTTCATGTTTGTGGCGAGGCATGTGCTATGCTCACTCTGTGCACACACTTGCAAAGTGAAACAGCGTGTGTAGGCTCATTGTGAGGCATGCGGGGATATCGTAAGTGGCGCGCACCTTGAAAGTGCATGCGCAACTACGTCCGTAACTAATGCGCTAATCAATAAGAAGTTACTTAGAAAAGTAATTACTTCTTTATAAATACGGACGTCAGTAAGGTGGTCATCGTTTAACAAACATAACAACAATATCAAAATAAAAATGATAAGTTATAATACAAATTACGTACAGAACATCGTCGACTGTACTCTTAGCTGCCGCTTCAGTTATATAATCTAAAAGTTAAAATTTCGATTCCTTAAACAATTTTTCCGGGATAATAAGTTATGCATGGGCTTTTAAGCTAATTCGCTATCCTGCGAAGAAGCTGTCCATACCGTACTTCACCTTCTTATTCGTAAATACTTGTGTTTACTTCATATCTTTTCATTTAGGTAAGTAACGTTTCTTTATTAAAAAAATAATAATAATAATAAAAACTTTAAAAGTGAAGTGTTTGGGATTTTTTAGTTTTTTCTTGCAGTTTGAATTCTCAGAATCTCCTCCGCGTGCCCATTCTTTTCCAAAGCTACATGATATCACAAAAAAATAATTGTCTTTTGTTTTAGGGTTTCGTACCTAAATAGGCAAAACCGGAACCCTTGTAGGATCACTTTGTTGTCTGTCTGTCTGTCTCTCTGTCAAGACCCTTTATATGGGAACGCGAGAAAGTACCGAGTTTAAATTTAACCTCTCAGGCACAAGTGTACTGAATTTGGTACACCTCGGTACTATAATAACTTAAACCTTATTTTTACGTAATAAGTTTTAAGTTAGCTGGTATGAGGTGTACCATATTCGGAACACTGGTGCCTGAGAGGTTAAACCATATTATCAGGTCTGCGGCGGTCTAAAACTGTGAAAAAATCGTATTTCATGTTAACGAAAAAAAATAATAAGAAGTCCTATTTTTTTTTTTTTTCGTTAACGTTATCGCAAAAGTAGTATTAGTAGCATTTTGATGCAATTTAGATTTTCATTCAATATTAAAACCTTAAAAATATCCACCTTGCTTTAAAAACAAAAAATAATCACCCCTGACCGTGACGAATAGGAATAAAAAGCCCTTGTTTTGATAAATTAAAAAAAACACGCGGTTGACAAACATTTATTTCTATTTAACCTAATCGTAGTGCGATAAGAGGCAGTTTTCGAGTATGTGTATTGAAAACGTATATTTCGACACTATAAAGGGAATCAAAATTCATAGGGTACTTCGCGTTGACCTAGAATCCTGAAATTTAGCATGAAGTAAGGTCTTATAGCACAAGTATAGCAATAAAACTGAAAACTGTTTTGTAGTTACGTCATAAAAAAAAACTTTTTTTCGAAGCGGAAAAATCTTCGAAACTCGATTCGGGAATGAACTATCTACATAAGTTAGTTCATACGGAACCCTATGTATGTGAGTTCGGCACTTGCCCAGTTTTTTTTGTAAATGTTTAGTGCTTGTCTGCAATCCCACGTGATCGCAAGTAGTGATACAATCATTGATGGTGAAGCGCACTGGTTTATTAAGAGCCTATTCAGTCTATTCACTCTAGCCTGGAAGATACCTAAATCTATATATAGGGTGACTGGTAAACACGTAATTGTAGTCATGATAACAAACAACTTTTATTAAGGGACCAAACCTGAAATCGTGACAAAAATCAGCCAAGTTCAGTACATATTCACCAGTTAGGCGAACACAAATGTACTGACCTCAGGTTTAGTCTCATAGTAAAATATGTTTGTTATCATGACTACAATCACGTGTTTAAGTATCGTTCGTTCACTAATTACCAGTCAACCTATATATAAAAGCGAAATACCATTCACTAATTAATCACGAAATCTCAGAAACAATAACACCTAAAAATTTAAAATTTGGCGGGTAGGTTCCTTATAGGGTGTAGACGTCCGCTAAGAAAAGATGTCATGGTACTCCACCCCTAAGGGGGTAAACCGACTACACGCGGACTAAGTCGCTGGCAGAAGCTATGTAGTCTATATATAGGGTGACTGGTAATTAGTGAACGATACTTAAACACGTGATTGTAGTCATGATAACAAAAAACTTTTACTATGGGACCAAACCTGAAATAATGAAAAAAGTCTGCTGATCCAATGTCGTGAACTTGGCAAATTTTTTTCTCGATTTCCGGTTTGGTCCCATAGTAAAAGTTGTTTGTTATCATGACTACAATCACGTGTTTAAGTATCGTTCACAAATAACCAGTTACTCTATATAAAAGGGAAAACTAACTGACATATCAATGCATAGCTAAAACTATGTTGAGTAGAAAGATGAAATTTCGAACCAGATTTTCTTTTATAACGAAGGCGAGCACTAAGACAGGATTGTCCAAAATTCACCCCCAGAGGGGGTGAAACGGGGGTCCGAAATTAGTATGGAGAAACCTACTTTCACACACGAAGCCGTTGGCAAATGCTAACTATAATATACGCTCCAAAATAAGTAAGCTAAAACCATACCTATAAATAGGTTTCCCTCCGCTCTTCCGAAACCACAGCACCATATAGACCCTGTCCTCATTAGTGTCGGGCGTGACGTCACAAGGCAGCGACGCCGTGCGCCCCAGCACTGCATCCACGTCCACCGTTGACACTGCAACAAAGGAATACAGGACCTTAGTATGTTAGGTACTTAGCTTGTCAAACGCAATGTCAAATGTCTGTAAGATGCACAGTTTGCTTAAGTTCACGTTCACAATAGACTCATTCTGTTAGTGCTAAAATAACAGTACTATCTCATAGCAAAGATTACCGTATCAAGATGGTTTGTTGTCTAAAGGTATGTGTATCTGTGTTTTGATGGCTACATCCCGCAATGTCGAATTATTTACTTAAAGAAATTAATTTCGTACATGCGTATATAAATTCGAGTTTAAGAAAAAAAGTACTTTATTTTTTATTTTTTATCTTTACAAATCGATAGTGTTTCATGTACCACATTGACGCTCCATGGGATTTAAAATGATCAAAATTTAACGGTGTATACATATGTATGAATTGTTATATATAGGTAGATTAGATAGTACTGAATTTGAAGACGTTATGACATGGACTGCTGCTTAACTCCATAGTATGTTTCACGGTTTTAAAACAAAAAAGAACCGCATCAAAATCGGTCCATTCGTTTGGGCGCTACGATGGACAGACACACAGACAGACAGACAGGTCTAACTTATAACACCCCTCTTTTCCGTCGGGGTTAAATAGTATCTATATATGTCACAGTTGGAATAAATACTTTGAGTTTGAAATATGCAAACTAGGCAAGAGATTTTATAGCCGTTAACAGCTTCGTACATTAAGTTTAATTTCAGAAATGCTAAGCAATTGGAACCAAGCCTTATGGTAAAGAAACATTACGGCAGTGTAATATTTTTTTATTTACCATCAGCTTAAATATTCCGTCATTGTGGCTTCGTCCAGTTCATTTTACGAATTACAAAGGGATGACAGGGGCTAGGACAGCCATTTGCATTTAGAAATAATCCCAAAAAGGGCGTTGAAATAAAATTTATTACACCCTTGATAAAAAATAACTCGGAACATAAGACTGTTTTACCGGTTTATAATAAAATAAGGAAGCAAAAACTGAAGAGAGAAATCCCGAGTGTAATACATTTATTCATTACGAAAGTAGGTAATGTTAATACTGAGAAAGTCCGTTTGATATTTTCGTCGTGTTCCGTACAATTAGAGCTGAATTTGGAGGAGACGCTGACAAACTTTTAGTTAATTTCTGAAAATAGGATGCCAGAAACCGTACCACGAGTTCTTAAAGCGATGCATTTGAGGAACGAAACTGAACTATTAAAGGGAAGGTATACAAACTTATTTTAAATACCTAGTATTAAATAATACAAAGAATCTATGTCTACAATTTCATAACTGTTTCATGAAAAATCTCAAAGTTGTAAGCTTGGAAAGTAAGTTCTTTATGTAATTTTATTTTTTGGTGTACAATAAAGAATACATCTATCTATCTATCTTGTTATGTTACCTGGTTGTCCACACAAACTCATGGTCACCGGGCCATCCATCCGGATGGCCCTGAGGGGTTGTTTTGCAACCGCAACCCAGCTGTGCGCGGGTGTATAATGCCCGCTATGACCTGCCGTGTTGAACACAGGTGTATTGTACTTAATGTCGAAGGTGTGCAACTTGTAACGTTTTTTAAATATAACATGGTGTAAAAATGATTGGAATCGATTCTATTACTAATGCGGAACAAAGTATATTTAGGTTTAGCATATACTAAAAATAATTTTGTACATATACCGTTACATTTTGGTCTTTTTAATCCCGCAGAGGGTCGATTAGGTACATGAAACACTATCGATTAGTGCAGAGAAAATTAAAAAATAAAGTACTTTTTTTAAACTCAAATTAATTTACGTATTTCCGAAATTAATTTCTTTGAGTAAACGTCAGCTGAGCGAGGCCAATGAACTAGTAGTAGGTAGTTAGTACACAACAATTGACAACTACCAACAAGGTCATTGACTCGTTTACTTAAAAAAAAAATAATTTCCTACATGCGTACATTACCTCGACTTTTAGAAAAAAAAGTACTTTATTTTTTAAATTTTATCTTTAAGTAAACGAGTCAATGACCTTGTCAGTAGTTGTCGGTCGTTGCGTACCAAATACCTAAAGGTCATTGAAGTGTCCAACTGACGTTTACTTAAATAAATAAATTTCGTACATGCGTAAATTAATTCGAGTTTAAAAAAGTACTTTATTTTTTTATTTTATCTTTACAAATCGATAGTATTTCATGTACCGAATCGACGCTCCACGGGATTAAAACGATCAAAATTTTACGGAGTATAATTGTTGGAACTGAACTTTTATCGCATCTTTGTCCATAGACATATGGTAAGGCCCCTGTACACTCTAGTGAAACTTTAAGGATGAGTTAAACAAGCACTTGACTGACGCGTATTTTTGCAGCTAAACAAACTTTATAACTATCTGGACTTGTGCAAAAAATGCTTATAAAGGTGATTTCACTCAAATAGTTTGATAGAATAAAATTAGCATGCTTTCACGTTATAATGATGCATGAGAGTAATACGATGAGAGTAAGTATTAAAAAAAATATTGTGAATCCCCAATTATGGGTTAAGCTCACCAGTGTACATCGCCTGTCCTATTTATTGTTAACTCTATAGTCTATGTACAAAAAAAAAAATAAGAATATAAGAGTGAATCGGACTCACGCACGAAGGGTTCCGTACCATTGACTAGATAAACAAATTTTAGACGATTTTCCCAAAAGAAAACGGGAACTGAAAGAACACTGGTGAGATTTGATGATTTCCTACCTTTTTTCTACCCAAGCAAAAATAGGACTATAGTAGAAGTAAGACCCCAACTCGTCGACGGCGCGTTCCACGCGCCTCAAGGTAGAGGCCCAACAGGGTCGTCAAAGCCTACTAGGAAGATGGGTGATGTGAAAATAAACCCCCAGGAACGAAGGCAAAAAAGGAACAGTAATGGATAAAGCTAAGCTAAGCTCAAACAGAGCAAAAAAAAAACTATAATGCGAGTAAATACAGACATAATGTAATGTTGCTACAGTGGCAACTCGAAAATTAACCAAAAAGAAAACAAAAGACGCACCACAATTTATGACAAAGTAAGACATAAGCATTCCGCTTTCTCATTGTAGCACGGGTCACTAAAAATGTTACCATGAGGTTGGATAGACTGAGTGTTTAGGCTCAACTGCCTACTGACACTATGCCGACAGTATTCGAAGTTCAACTTCGTACACCAAAAGAAAAAAGATGTGCGTATGCGGCATAGAATGTCATCGTAGGTGAATAACGCGACGGCGAACGTGAAGCGATGGTACTCTATCTTGGTGGCCTAGAAACCAAACGCACGTGGGTGCGGGGTGACAAAGAGCTAAGCAGAATCAATTAGGCTGTTTTTTTTTTGTGCTACGTAAAATCATCCTATGACAAATCCTGCCCTTGGGTGGAGCGGGAAGTAGTGTCAGGCTCTTACTGACTAAAAAGCTACCCCGTTCCTTCGTTGCCTATCGTGCCGAGGCCGGGTATTCCTATCAATTAGGCTGTTGATATTTTTGCTACTCTGGACTCTGTCTTAAGTGCCTTAAGTAGATTTTTGCGCGTGCGATAACGTGGGCCGCTTTATGCGCCGCTTCTCTCTAAACTGTAAATACGTCCGAAGCGCCGCGAGACCTCCCGCGTCTCCGTAAACAAGCACCTAGTGTGTGTTTTTGATCTACGTAAGGAGTAGAACTTCTGAACCAATTTATTTTGTAGGCACTACTGTTTTAGGGCCAACATTTATCTCGACAAACTTAATTGGGGCCCCGTGTTTTTCCTTTTGTACATTTATACATGTCTACAAATTGTTAGGTGTACGAATTTTCTTTTGGCGATTTAGTTACGCGTAAACATACGTGTTGGGTTTGGGAATCAATCTAATAATGAAAGACAAAACTCGATTGCCGGTTACAAAGGGCTTCTCTATCACATCATGGTTTCTGAATGTAGGTAGTATTGAGCAAGAATTTTGTTGGAAATTTTGGAAGGTACACATCAAAATGTGGATACATGCATAAATAGATATACGTAAGTATTGCTTTTTTCGTTATTTATTTTCTTTTATCAATTTTCTGTGCAACTACCGCGATATTTCTCCACCACCCTTGTCGACTAGTAGAGAATGCCTTAAGGTTTAAGTCCACCATTGCACGTGATTTGCATAAAATTTTAATAATTAATTAAATCTAGATTATGAAAAAACAGAGGATGTCTTAAAAATATTGTTATAAATAAAAAAACATTAAAAAAAGAAATAACAATAAACTATTAGGTAAATGAGAAAGCTTCACGCTAACACTTGCAACCACTCATACCCTCCTCACATGCACTCACACACCCGCACCTACAACATTACTCTCGCTACACCTACCACACTACACTTCCCACACTTCAATCAGTACATCACACTCTACCCAAACTACTACTTTGTTAGATATATCTAATAGATTAATTATACTATTGTCTTTGATACTGTACGCACCTTCGCTACAGATTGAAAGAGACTGGACCCCACAACACAGGAAACCCTAGTGTGGGCTTCAGGGCTTCATCTAAGATTGTAAATTGAACTGAGACAATAAATATATTATATATTTTTTTATTTAATTAAATGTGTACATTTTGATACAAGTGCAGAATTCGCACAAGCCGTAGACGAATGTGTTATGGAGCTGAGGGCTGCAGTGATAAATTTGCACTTGTATCAAATGACGTTTTTCAATATACTTAGGCACGACTCGTGAGGGTTGACCCGCGCCTCGACAGGGTCGACGTGCACCCAGCTTGATACGATAAACAATTTTATTACAATAAAATTATGGCGGGGAGCACGCGTAGTTTTCCGCACTAGTAAGGAAAACAGACCATTGCGTGCCTAAAAGTGGTGGGATATGAGCGAGTTTTAGAGTAAGTGTATTGAACATTGTTTAAATTCGTATCAGGCTGGGCGCGCGTCGACTCCGACGAGGCGCTGGTAGACCTCTACGAGTCGTTAGTGTATTGAAAAACGTCATTTGGCACACGTGCAAATTTGTCACTGCAGCCCTTGACTCAACACAAACTCGCCTACAGCTCGTGCAAATTCCTCCTCGGCCGCAATGACAAACTTTCTGCACTTGTATCAAAATGTACTATTGCCAACTTGAAACAATAAAAACTTCCACATAACTAGTAGTTTAGTTTGTAACATAAACGTAACAATTTATGTTATTGTTAACTCCTTGAACTAAGCCTAATGTACTTGGATAGGATATAACAAGCATAATAACTTACCAAGTTAAAGTTGGAGCTCACGACCCGAGTTGTGAACACCCTATATGTACATTGTGGTATCTTCACTTTTAATTGTTATGTAGAACACTTGTATTATTAAGAGCGAAACTTCCTTGCTTGTCTTGTTGAGGTATTCAAGCAAGGACCACTTTTTGATACTTAATTAAATTACCATCGTTGTTTGCGAGGTAGATGAAAATTGAGAACGGTTACACATATAATACATAACCTTATTTTTAGTGTATGTGAAACCCAAAAAAACGGGTCTAATATTTTTATGCAAAGAATCTATGTACAAAATTTCATAACTGTATCATGAAAAATCACTAACACATGTCGACACAAAGACATGGTCGCTGGGCCATCCGGGTTCCTAATGCCCGCTATGACCTGAACTTTACTTAAAGAAATTAATTTCGTACATGCGTATTTTAATTCGAGTTTTAGAAAAAAAGTACTTTATTTTTTAATTGTATCTTTACAAATCGATAGTGTTTCATCTACCGAATCGACCCTCCACGTGATTAAACGACCAAAATTTAACGGTGTATAAAACTCGAACATTTATTGTAGCATATAAATCTTTAAATCATTCCGCGCTTACCGCTCACTCGAAATATAAAGAAGCGCTCTCAAATTATAACAAAGAATCACGTCATTCCGTCAATATGTCTTACTCGCAAATCGCGTTTTCCAGGTATCCGTTATTGCGTGAAGCTCAGAGTCAGACGAGGCATGCATTATGATAATTCACGTTTCCGACGGAAGAGGCAGCGCCGAGAAATGCTTGGCGGCACGTGATGAAACGCACACAAATAATTTTATAATACACTTATGTTCTTTATATCTTTATTCTCGTGAGAGTATAATAGAGAGGATATAAGCTCTTGTTGTTCGTAAACGTGATGTACCTACCGGTTTATAACGGGAAATATTTTTTCTGGTATTAGTGGGTTGTTTTAAATGGATCTATATATAGGTTGAAAATCTACGTACACTTTTTTCTATACTCATATCGTAAAGTTCTATATATGAAAATCAATTTTTTCTCCTAATTTTTCTTTTAAAGCACAGTTCGACCATAGAGTTTTCTAATCATAGTTTTCTTTACAATACAAAAAAAAAATACACAACTTATTAGATTTATTACAATTGCGCTTGGAAAAATAATTCTAAAACAAAAAAAAAAAACTGACCATGAATCAAACAATTCAATTTTTGACAACAATTGTAGTTGCGGACTAAATCCTTTTCACCATTATCTATGGCAGCACATCCCATGTAAAATGGCGTTCTAGATTTAATGGCGTGAATATTTTTTTTTTTTTTAGTGTTTGGTGCAACGTGTTCGTCTAGTTTACGCCAATGTACATCCGTGAAGGAAATTAGGATTTAGCGTCATATTTACGAAATTTTGTATTGTGTTTAATGGCATTTGTGGAAGAGACAACACAATTTTGCCAATAACACGCGCGAACTATTAATAGACCATCAAACGCTGGAGAGTATCTAACGTGAATTAACAGTAATATAATATATATATAATATATGTAATATATACACCGTTAAATTTTGATCGTTTTAATCCCGTGGAGGGTCGATTTGGTACATGAAACATTATCGATTTGTAAAGATAAAATTAAAAAACAAAGCCTTTTTTTTAAAAAAAACTGTAATTAATTATCTTTACAAATCTATAGTATTTAATGTACCGGATCGACCCTCCACGAGATTAAACCGATCAAAATTTAACGAAATTATTTTATTTTGTTCTTTAATTTAAAAAATATTTACTTTTTAAATTAAAATACAAAATAAAATAATTTCTTCGCAGACGCAGACCGACAACCCTATGTCCACAGATAATAACTATGTAAGAACGAGTATGTGCATGACAGAAACTCGTAAGAGTGAAAAAAAGTAGTTACAATCTCTTTGATTTTTAGTTTTTGACATTAATGAAATGTTACTTTGTCTAGAGCTGCGTTGTTCTTACATCTATTTTTACTACACATTCTCTTCTTCTCGTATCTTTACTTTACACATACATGTTTGTACTAACTCGCGTTTAATAACAACGTTTACTGCTATCAGAGGATAAAACGCTAACAAAATCCTTGTATTACCTCTTACATGTTTTATATTAGCGGAATAAAACTGCCAAACTTTTAAGATGTTCTTTACGTATTATGTATACTTACAACATTTTTTTTTTAAATACAAGAATGTAATGAGTTTCTTACTCATCATTCCGAGAGATAAGAAACAAGGAAATTATGATAAGCTAAATTGTTTTCAAAATAAACGTCTGAAAACAAATATATATTAATATATTTTGTTCAAGAAAGACAAAAAGCCCTCGATGAATGTCAATATTTAACAAGCTGTATATTTGATTAATTCGAGTGAAGGAAATAATGTTAAAATATACCTAGAGGTAATTAGCTTGTACTCACATTTTTTTTCTAATTTTCTGTTTCCTTTTTCTATTTTTTTTATTTTATGTGTCTACATAAATCTTCTTATAATATATATAAAAATGAATAGCTGTTTGTTAGTCTCGCTAAAACTCGAGAATGGCTGGACCGTTTGCCAAGTCAGCTAGCTAGTCGTTAAATAAAATAAATACTTTACGAAAACAATTACCCTCTCCGTGTTCCCAACGATTTAATTTGATATTATTTCTTTTTAAACTATCAACAGTCTAAAAAGAGCATGCGTTCACTGTCATATTATTATTTTTTTTTAGTTTTTTTTTTTTTTATTAAATTATTGCACCATGTATAAATATGTTACCAAATGTAGACTTGTAACTGGGTGAAGACACTGGCTCCTGTTACACAGGTTGCTACCTAGCTCAGGAGCCAGGGCTTCAAATAGTTTATAGTATCAATAAACTTTATTGGTTTTGAAAACGCAAAATGTATTTTCTGAGCTAATAAAAAAATTGACGTGTGCAAATATTGCTCTAAAAATAAAAGATTTTTAAAACTGTAGCTTGCACGAACAAGGCACCGGCAGATATTGAAAACATCTAGCAGTTCAGGACACCGAACTATTGACCTAAGCGAAGCAAAACAAAGGTGCTTATACAAAGCGTCTATACTAGGCGGGCATGTATCAAGGTGGCGAATGAAACGGCTTCAATCACGCGATCCACTGAAATTCTGAAAGAATAACCCAATACCTGTCAAACTGCAGATATGTTGGTTCACCAAAATAAAATATCCGATTCCATCTCACAGTTTATTATTCTTTAACGACATCACGTAAAATGATATTATTTAAAATCCAGTGCGATGCGAAATTAAAGCCATATTTAAAACGTTGAATACTTACTGTCCATAAACATTCGTTTTAAACTAAAAGTTTACGGTTTTAAACAATAAACCGTATATTCTCTTTGTATAAAACGCGTATTTTATCTATACGGAATGAGCATCGTTACTTTAGATTTTAGGTGGCAGTAAAAGATATGCGAAGATGTTCAAGTCTCAAGCAGATTTGCTTTAACAGCGAATCTCGGTAAGTGTCCTTAAAATGAATAGAAGTGTCTCCCTATTGCTCACCTAATTACGGACTAAATTGTTACACACTTTATGTTTGAAGATGGAAAATAATCTACTGATTACTGCCACAGGTATGAGTAGTTTGCATTCTTGATGAAAAAACTTGTTATAGCTGTCACTTTACTTCATCTAATAAAAAATTATAGTATAGTAAAAAAACTTTGTAGCCGGGCAATCTTGGATCCTTAATATTATATTTAAATTATTATATCAAACTATTTTTAATATTAATAACTAGCTCCTGCCAGCGGCTTCGCCCGCGTAAATGTTGGCTTACTCCCTTAGGGGTGGAGTTTAGTAAAATCCGTTCTAAGCAAATGTCTACACCCTATAAGGAATCTACGTGCCAAATTTCAATTTTGTAGATTGTATAGTATCTGAGGTTTCGTGATTAATCAGTGAGTGGTATTTCTATTTTATATATTTAATAATAAAGAATAAAAAAAGTATGAGTAGTTTTTTTTATGGTATGTAAAATCATCCAGTGACAAATCCCGCCCTTGGGCAGAGTGGGAAGTAGTGTCAGACCCTTACTGACTAAAAACCTACCCCGTTCGTAGCCTATCGTGCCGGGGCGGGGTATTCCTTTCGGATGCTGACCCATGACCCCAGTAGACTTCGACCCTGCCTGCCTGCAGCTAGCAGGCTGGGTCTCTTCGGTATGCTGACAGCTCCTTTAGGCGCGGAATTTTCTGGCGAGATTGTAGTTATCAGGAAACATAGATCCTGATAACTACAATCTGAAGATTTTCAAGTCAATAGTGAATAAGTAGATTACGTCAAAACAAGCGTACTCCATGGTAGACGATATGGTTTTAATTTCAACTCGATACTCATCTCGTGTTCCCGAGATAAAGAGTCTTGACAGACAGACAGTAAGACAGCAAGACAGACGAACAACAAAGTGATCCTATAAGTGTTCCGATTTTACCTTTTGAAACCCTAAAAAGAATTAAAAACTAGTTTAACATTTGAGAATAAGGAATCTGCCCTGGAAATGTGTAAATATGTTTGCACCAAGCCAGATCGATTTGAAACCGATTCAAAATATCACGTTAGGTACGGCGTCTTGAATCGATTATTCAATTCGAGTGAGTCTCGCGTGAGGAGTGGAAATCGGTCAGCGGTGCCGCAAGGGAACTCCGCCGCACTCCCGGAGGTATGGCTCCACGTGACTAGACTTGATTCAGACTGTCACCTTTACCTTTGTTCTGAGTACCGTTACACTAAAGAATCTGGATAGATGATGGGATTTCGCGGTTACGTCTGTTTTTGGTAGATAGGATTTATTGGACTGGTCTGTGTTTAGTGGCATTTATGGCATGTGGCAGATTGAATAGCTATGTACTACTATAAAAGTATACAAGTTTTTTATTTTTATTTTAAATGGATATTTTTAGGAAGTATCTATGTCAGGGTTACTTTTTGTCCCGTTAATTTCGTCACATCTTTTTAATGATAATATAATTATTTTCAAAATGAGTACTTATGAAATATCCTCCCTCCCTTGGGTGAAGCGCGGGATAGTGTCAGTCCTTTACTGACTAAAAACCCACTCTGGTTTCTCTTTTGCCTTTTTTCCAGGGCCCCAGATTTCACTTTCACATTACTCGATGCCTACTGAGATGGATGAGATGTGATGTCGAAGCCTACTGAGGCTTCGACCCTGCTGGGCCCCTACGGCTTGCTGACATCTTCTTAAGGTGCGCGTGGAACAATACGCGCAGTCGATGGCTTGGGAGCTTATATATTACACTACATAACATAAAAATGTAAAAAAGCTGGCTTAATGCCAAAAACATTTATTTACATTATTTATTTTTAAATACATTTTTTTTTCAATGAAAAAAAAACAGTTACTCGAGCTAACAAGAAACCACAAACCGACACAAACACAAAATAAAATCAGTCAATTTAGTCCAACACAGAAGGTAAATCTGTTCATCGAATCCATTCGAAATAACAAATTTAGTCCCCTGACCACCAAACCTCATTTAATAAATATTATATTCGTTGCAGAATAAATAATTACGAATAGTTGACTATTTTCAATGCAAATTAATATGCGGAACAGGTGAAACAATATTATTAAAGCCAATCCCAGTTGGGAAAGTTTTCGCGTGACTCCATTTTATGTTGTAAGCGTAACATTATAGCTTTCGTCCTAATTGCACTAATGATTCAAATTAATAACGTGGAAAGATAATGAGATGTGTTACACGCGTAATGTAATTAATTACGCTCGCTTTTTTATCATGGCGTCCGTTTAGTAGGCACATTTATTATTAAAAAAAAACTCGGTTCTGTCTCCGGTTTTACTCACATAAAAATTGAAAATTATCTCACAGGAATATACTAGCAGAGAAAAATGCATCCTGTTTTTTTTCTTCTATAGGTACATACGAGTACTTATATATAAATGTGAAAGTTACTCAGTTAATTTTTTACCTCTTCACGCTGAACGGGTTTAAATGAAACTTGGTAACCATGCTTTAGAGATATATTTTTTTGACCAATTTTGTACATGGGCGAGGCTTCAGGAGGTAGTTTCTTTCTTCTGTCTTTAAATCAAGCCATGCTCTACTTTTTGGGGAGGTATGAAAATGCATCCAGGGCCCTGGATCCAAGGCAGGGAAGCCGGTGGAACTTCAAGGAGCACTTCCGACGTCTGGCTCCCAGGTTGAATGCGACTGGGGCTGCGCTCAAGCGGCTCCTGCCGAACCTAGGGGGTCCAGACGCCTCCTGCCGGAGGCTCTACGCAGGCATCGTTCGGTCCATGGCCCTTTACGGTGCGCCGGTGTGGGCGCCATCGCTACGGAAGCGAGTGCCGGCCCGGCTAACCGCCTGCCAGAGGGTCATGGCCATCCGGATGATCCGCGGATACCGTACGGTGTCCTGCGAAGCGGCGAGCCTCCTTGCTGGCCTACCACCGTGGGATTTGGAGGCAACAGTCCTTGCACACATGCATGACTTACGCGTGGAGATGCAACGTCGGGGCGAAACTCCGCTGCCGCGACAAGTCGCGGCATGGCGGACAGAGCTCCGGCGGGATCTCATGGTGAAATGGCGAGAGCGATTGTCGCAACCTCGTGCTGGGCACGCCACGATCGAGGCGGTAAGGCCCCTCTTTGAGGCGTGGCTGGAAAGGCCCCACGGCGTCGTCACCTTCCGTTTGGCGCAGGTGCTGACCGAACACGGCAAGTTCGGTCCGTACCTGTACAAGATTCGTGCGGAGACGACGCCCGGGTGTCGCCACTGTGCGGACCGCCCGGTGGACACGGTGGAGCACACAGTCGAGGTGTGCCCCGCTTGGGAAGAGCAGCGCCGTGTCCTCGTGGGAGCGATCGGCGGCGATCTCTCGCGCCGGGGCTTGGTTCAAGCCATGCTCCGGAGCGAGGAGGAGTGGCAGGCGGTCGCCTCCTTCTGCGAAGCAGTAATGCTAGTAAAGGAGGAGGCCGACCGCCTTAGGCAAAGGCGGACACGCCGCCGCCGCCGCCGGGTTTCCGATCCCAATTTCCGGCCACCGTAGGCGCGGGCTCGCGGACGGTGGGCAATGGGTAGCTCGCTGTCCGTCCGTCCGGTAACAGACCGGTCCGAGCTCAGGTCGTCTACGGCGCGCACCGTTCCCGCGCGCCTCAAGGAGTTGTCAGCAAACTGTAGGGGTCCAGCAGGGCCGAAGCCTACTGGGGCCAAAGGTTATGTGAGACTGTCACCAAAGGCCCCAGGATAAAGGCAAGGAATGGAAAGGTAGGTTTTTAGTCAGTAAAAGTCTGACACTGTTTCCCGCCCCACCCAAGGGCGGGATTCGTCATTGGATGATTTTACCTACCCAAAAAAAAAAAAAAAAAAAAAAAAAGGCAGGGAAGGAACAGGGTAGGTTTTCAGTCAGTAAGAGTCTGACACTATTTCCCGCTCCGCCCAAGGGCGGGATTTGTCATTGGATGATTTTACCTAGCATAAAAAAATGGTCTACTTGTGAACCAAGTCTTCTTCAAATCCTTTGAATTTTTGAGAAGTTTCTTTACATAGTTGATCTAAAACTTCCCCCTCAACTTGTATCCAATGGAGCTCTTCTTCTTCTTCCTGCCCTTGTCCCATATTACTTGGGGTCGGCGCAACACGTTTTTTTCTTCCACTCTATCCTGTCAGCCGTCACACTATCACTAACTTCCTTTTCTTTCATATCACTCCTCACACAATCCATCCATCTCTTCTTCGGCCTCCCTCTTCCTCTCCATCCATCTACTTGTAAACTCAGAACTCTTTTAGTAACATGTGTTTCATCCCTCCTCTTCACATGACCATACCAAGACAAACGATTTCCTTTCAACTTTTCAGTCACTGGCGCCACTTTCAAACTTCCTCTAATATACTCATTTCTCACTTTATCCATTCTCGTCACACCACACATCCATCTCAACATTCTCATCTCCGCTACATGCAGTCTTTTTTCATCCATCTTTTTCACAGCCCAACATTCTTATCCATACAATATGACAGGTCTTATCACGGACTTGTAAATTTTACCCTTCAACTTGAGTGGCATCCGTGGGTCACAAGTTGTTCCCGTGACCTGTCGCCATTTCATCCATCCGGCGCTGATCCGATGTGTTACGTCTCGGTCTACCTCACCATCTCCTTGAACGAGCGACCCGAGGTACCGAAAGTCGGAGCAGATTGGTATGGGCGTTCCGGCGAGAGCTAAGGGCACAGGACCGGAAAGACCGCCGAAATCGCAGAACAAGTACTCCGTTTTGGTTCTACTTAATTTCAGGCCAACACTCTCCAGTCTGTGCCACCACACCTCCAATCTATTCTGGACCTCTAGGCCACTCTCGGCAACCAGCACAATGTCATCGGCGAAAAGCATACACCAGGGAGCCTCTTCCTGAATGTCCGACGTCAGAGCGTCCATTATCATCAGGAAGAGGTAAGGGCTCAGTGCCGACCCTTGGTGTAAGCCGACAGCCACATTGAAGCTGCTAGTGGTGCCCACTGTAGACCGAACTTGGGTACGGCATCGACTGTACATCGCTCGGATCAACTGCACATACTTCCCAGGCACACCTTTCTCTTTAAGGGCCCACCACAGAACTTGTATCCAATGGAGCTACTAAAGGTAAAAGAAACCTACAGATGCAATGCCAATACATGACACCTGTCGGCCGGGCTTACGGACGGTGAACAATGTGTAGCTCGATGTCCCACCGTCCGGTAACCGTCCAAACCAAGCCCAGGTCGTCAACGGCGCGTACTGTTCCCGCGCACCTCAAGGACTTGTCAGCAAACCGTAGAGACCTATAAGGGTCGAAGCCTACTCGGGCCAAGGGTCTGTTTCCGAAAGGAAGCCACGGCCCTGATTGTTATGTATGTGGGTAGATTTAACTAAACATATAATAAATCTTTCTGCGTTGAAACGCTTTGTTTCATTGTCGTGTCCCGTATACTATCACTGGCGACGAGTTGTTACCGATACGGTGACGACATATTGTTAAAAAAAAATGCCAATTGCACGCATAGAACCATTTAACATAGCAAGTAATAATTGGGACGCGTATGTACGACGTGTCAATCAATTTATTGCATTGGATTGTATTGACGAGAACTTAAAGTTGGCAACTTTAGTGACGGTGGTAGGCGCGGAGTGTTACGAATTGATGTGTGATTTGTGTGCTCCCGACACCCCAGAATTTTATTCAGTGAAAGTCTGACACTATCTCCCGTTTCGCCCAAGGGTGGGAAATGTCATTGAATGATTTTACCCACGAAAAAAGCACCTGTCAACTAAATTCCTCCTTCATAAATGTCTCTAAATAGTGAGTCGAAAAAAGTTGGCACGTCGTCTTGATCGGTATCCTTTAACACTAATAATACCCTGGAGACTCGCCTCGTCCTTTTTCACCCCTCCTACGGGACGACATTCGGTCGGTTATGACTAACGACTCGTACAACGGAGTTTTATCTTAACATACCACCTCTTTCTTGAGGTTGAACTTGCAGATCTGGATCATACTGACTTCTTCTATGACACCTAGCTCATATTGAGGGAATGCTAAGGGCACATTCACCACAAATTCTTCTGACAACCTAACATTAAAAAGGTGAAAATTTTTGATTGTGTTTGTATGTTTATTACTTCTTCGCGCTCGAAAGGCCTAGCCTAATTCCGCCTAGTCCGTTCCATCATCGAACCATCAGGCGTATGGCGATGCGCCACCGGTACATGGATGACATCCCACCTATACGCATAAAACGTTTTAGGAACACATTCATTGTGCATACAACTAAGGAATGGAAGTCTGTGTTTCATGATGGCTAGAACCCGGGCATCTTTAAGTCAAGAGTGAATAGGCTACTTCTAACCCTTCTAGGTAAGCGCGCACCATTGTCAACCGCATCGTCGCTTTCCATCAGTTGAGATAGCAGTCAAGCGGGAACGTATCGACAGTAAAAAAAACTTGATATCCTGTTATACCACATTGAAAATTTTTGCGCCTACTATTACGTAAGTGTAGCCGCTGGTTATAGCTAGTTTAGAATACTAATAAGAGACGCCATCTTTTAAACTTTATTTTAGGAATAATAACGTTGTCTTTTGTTTTTTTATAGAAAAACCTTTTATGTTCGTAAATGTAACAAAAGACCTTCATGTAATCAACTTACGTTCTCCTCCGGGGCCAGACAGCCCTTTTTTGGTAAGCTTTCAACTTTAAATGATGAGTTGCAGTTACTTTTAATGTTTAACATTAATATTCGTCTAAAATGAATAGATTATTTTTATTTATTTATTCAAACTTCATGCAACACAAACGTATAATACCTTAGGCATTGTCAACCAGTCAACCAAGGGTGGTGGAGGTTCAACATGGTACGTGCATAAAAAAGAAAATATTATTTAGAAAACAAGAATTACGATAGTATAATATTCCTGTAATAAATTTTCTATTTGAAATGCATTTGTTACCGTTAGAATACTGAATACGTAAATAAGCGCATTAACTAGATAATCTGCAAATTACCGGATATCTGCAAATTACCGGATATCTGCAAATTACCGGATATCTGCAAATTACTATATCGTTAAATCGCGAAAGACAGTGAACGAAACACTTTTGTCTCATTTGACACTACACTACCTGATAAGATAGCTTGAAGGCTACGGCTAAGGCGGGAGCTTCGCTACTCTTCGCTCCCGCCTTAGCATTCTAACGTGACCTATCCATGTCGAGCTGCCCTATAATATGTTAATCCTTCATTCATAAAATATCATCAAACTTGAGATTGTCATTAGAAATTAAAATTAAATAATTACATTAAGTTCGTTTTTTTTAATAATCGTGTATCGGTTATTTACAATAACCTTTATACTCGTATATGTAAAATTGCAATACATTTTACGTAGTTTTTATTCAAGCAAAGAATATGTTTTGTAACTTTACCTTGTGTTTGGCCGTTAGTTTGCAGATTACTTAGGAAGTCTACTGTTATATCAAATTAATGTAAGAACCTAAATATCTTTTTCCATTTTAACGAACTCTATCCGATAATCTGCAGATTAACAAGTCAATCTGCGCTCTAACTGATTTAGGCACATTAGCGGTAACACATACATTAATATAATATTTTTATATTGTATAGTAATGAAAAGAGGTTTTAGAAACGGCTATGTTTTTTGACGACTCTTCGTTTGATATCAAAAGGAAGTGCATTCCACAGAAGAACGGACTGCATATGAAAAGAAGTATGATAAAAATCAGAAATATGAGAAGAACAAAGCAGACCAAACCCAAAAGAATTTATTTCAAATCGACCAATTACAGACATTTTTGAATTATCAAAATGTCGGTCAGTCAAAAAAGTGAAGCTAAATTGCACGTTCGAAGGCATATATCCCTATGGAGAAGAACGTGCAAGAAACTCCATGGACACTCTTTTAAATCATATTATGTGAGCACAATGCAGATAGACTTAAGAGATTATGTTATAGAATGTCATATTTCATCAATTGAAATCGAGGTAAAATACAATCATTCTTGGTATTACAGTAAAGGGAATAAATGCTAGGTAACAGTGGAAAAATTTGGTCTAACAACAAAGACGTATTCGTAGGTATAATGTTTAGGGGTCCAAATCCAAAGGGTTCAAACGGAGCCCTATTGTTCTCACTCATACCTACGTCAATCTGTCCTTCTGTCAGGAGGGTCTAGTGGCTAAACCCTTGAAGCTACCGTATTTATGCATATTTTCACTAGTTGTTTATCTTAGGTTTCTCATTCAAGCCAAATAATATGTAGCTAAAAACTCTTATTTTTCATTATTTATTTCCTTTATTGGTTTTCTATACATATTTTTGATATTTTTAAATATTTTTAATACAAATATATTTATATATAAAAAATAGTGTAGTGTATTATTTATTATTATTTTAATTTTTTCTTGTTATATATTACACAATATAATATTTAGAGATACACGGATCAGGATGGAACAGTTTCGCAAGCCGAAAAAGAGACGATCCTTCGATCAGAGAGGTGTCGTGTCTGGTCAAGGCAACTGCCCAATAGTTGTTTTCAGGCTGTTGTATATATTTTTTTAATAAGCTTTTTTATTGTAGGTGGGAAAATCATCCAATGACAACTCCGCGCCATTAAGCGGGGCGGGAGATAATGTCAGACTCTTACTGACTTAAAACCCACTTCTGTTTCTTCGTTGTTTTTTATACAAGGGCATCATCTTCCTTTCAGAAACCGACCCTCGGCCCCAGTATGTTTCGACCCTGCTGGGTCCCTACGATTTGCTGACAACTCCTTGAGGCGCGTGTGGAAAAATACACGCCGTCGTCGGCGACTTGCACTCGGTCCGGACGGTTACTGGACGACCGGACGGCGAGCTATCCATTGCTCGCCGTCCACAAGCCCTTTAATAAGGCGAATTTTAATTTCTATTTGGTATCATAGATGTCGCTACTAATACCTATATGCTCGTTTTTCACAACCAGGTTAAATTTTGTAGATTTAACCTTTTTTTTGTAAACGCCTTTTCAATTAATAAAAGAAAAGGTAGCTCAAAGAGAGAAGGTCAAATATTCCATAATGAATACAGTTTTAAATACAAGGACATTATTTGTTTACAAACTTCGCTAATAGTTAATAAACAATTTGTAAATTCCTTGGCAACAAGCGCTAACTGTATTAAAACTATGGTGCTTTAACGAACTAGAATTAATCACGCAAGGTGCGCACTTCATCAGTTTTTGTTTAAGTTCATTTTAGACTAGCTGTTGTCGGCGGCTTCACCTTATTCCAAGGGAACTTACTTTCGATATAACGGCCGCCTACGAAGCTGCTAGGCTGCAAAGTGCAGCCTAGCAGCTTTGTAATCACTATCACTACATAGTATAAAATAAAGTCGCTTCCCACTGTCTGTCCCTATGTATGCTTGGATCTTTAAAATTACGCAATGGATTTTGATGCGGTTTTTTTAGTAGATAGAGTGATTAAAAAGGACGTTTTATATGGATAATTAATACATGCATTATATATTTAAATCACCATTGCACCCGTGCGAAGCTGGGATTGTATATAAATAAAAAACCTGCGATTGCTGCGCTACATCCGCGCTGCGGCCGCGCGTTTATAACTAAAACGTATCTTATTTGTGTGTTGTTTTGGGTAGTTATAAGTACTAACACTGTTTTTTTTAAGGGGACAACATCACCCAAATAAAAAAAAAAAACCAAGTTGATTGAAGTTTGTAGATTATTCATTGTGTACGATTACCATATAAAAAATGAAGGGGATACTTAATTACATTACTATTAAATTGTATTGATAACGTTTCTCAAAAAAATACCCTAACTCTAGGAAAAAAAATCTGATTTATAGGCCTTTTTTGAACATTAATTTTTTTTTTCTCGATAATGGCTCCATATTTATACAGTGAATTTATACCAAAATATATGTTACATTAAAGTATATGATTAAGTATTAATTAATTACATTAATATTGTTATATGTATAATAAGATAAATGTCGAATGCTAGGTTTTCCTAAATCTGAATTGTGACACAATCACAATGCCTAGATATGAACAAAATGTATTAAAATGTGGCCCTCTAAGAGAAAGCATAAATTAGGCAAAAACGATGACTACATTACGATACCATATATTCTATACCTACTTCCATAATCTTTAGTGCTTTACTTCAATAACTGTGTATATCGGTAGATGGTGCCTTAGTTACAAATACTAGTGCAGTGAGCAATTCTTCAAGGTCATTGAGCAATGTAATACCCTTAAGTTATATGTATACTAATCAACTATGGACTGTCCGAAATATGAAATTTTTATTTATTTATTTGCTCTTTCTGGTTATGCGCTACCCGCATACCAAGTGTCATTGATAACTTTTTAGCTGTTTGAGTTGTGAAGATGTAACAAACATATATGCACACAGACTCACAAACTTCCAACCAACATCGACCACATCATCGCTTACCATCAGGCGAGATAGTAGTCAAACGCAAGCCTATCAATAACAAAAAAAAAAATAGACGCATACTCAAAACATTTCAAATTACTTATAAGTTGATGCACTTGATCACAAGGATGTGAAACTGATTGGAGAGGCGTGATTCTGAAAAGGAAAGCCGTAGCCCTGGAACGCAAAATACACGGGTTTGGTTTTAGTCAGTAAGTCTGACACATCCTTGCGCTCTCCAAGCTAAGTAGAGCTTCTGTTATGAGTACTAGACTACTGATAAACATACTTATATATTTCTAAATACATCGTCATCATCATCAGCCTTTTTAATGTTCCCACTGCTGGGACTCAGGCCTCCTCTCTAGAAGAGGGAATGGGCCGTAATCCACCACACGGGCCCAGTGCGGGTTGGTGGAGGTCACATGTCTTCGAATTTTTGGTTCTAGGACATGCCGGTTTCCTCACGATGTTTTCCTTCACAGTTTTGAGAGCAGTTGTGATGAAATAAATTACACAAAGTAATGCACCTGGCAGGGTTTGAACCCGCGACTTACGGCTCGTAGATCGGGCCGTTACCACTCGGCCACCACTGCTCTCAATACATACATACCTACATATTATAGATAAATTACTGAAGAATAATGCTGAAGACTTTAGCTACTTTTATTTAATTCTAATACAATGCAAGCAAAACTTTAAAAACTAATTTTTATCAAGTCTTCGCGACAGTCTTGTCTTGATAGCTTACCAAACGACTTCGCAAAACCCTCATTTAACTTGAGACAATACGGAACGATATTATGACCAATGTTTGTCACATTCAAACTTCCAGCTTCACCAAGTATTTTAATAAAAAGTATCTTCTTAAAAGAAACTCGCGAGGAGTTTCATGCTAACAGTAAAGGTGTATATTTGCATGATTTTAATTAAATTCTGCTCTCTCGGTATAGCAGTAAACGTTAACAGAAAAAAAAGCTATTTTACAATAGACTAGGTTGAGAGGAAAATAATAGAGTCTGTCAAGATAGTTTTATAAAAACTGATAAGCGATTTATCCAGCTTTCTTTGTATACTTTAGAGAAAAAAACAAAAGCTTTTAATATTGTCTTTAAGGTTTACAGTGACAAAGAACGTTGGTTGAAAGAAATATGTTAATGCATAGCTAGGAACAGTAAGCTGAGAGGGGCAACGACCGCTCAGTCATTAACTCAATGGGCATTTGATATAGTGGAGGGCAAAAGGAAAACAGGATAAGCGGAGGTCCGGAAAAAGTGGCGCGTTTGAGTGGCGAACACTTTATTGATACGAAAAACAAGTTGCCGTCCATAAAAGGAATACTTTTAGTACGGAATATCGTTTATCAAGTTTTTCCAGATGTTCGTTAACATTTGACAGTGAGGTATAGGAGTACACAGTGTTTGGTGGCTCGTTAAGAGCTCGCAAGCGTAGGTAAGTCTACGGTTCGTTAGTGATGTGACTCGACTCTTCGTCTCGCTAGCTCATCGATCCTGTATTGATGTTGCGACTGACAACAATGTTGAGCGCGAGTTCAGGCATAAAGTTGTTAATGAACTTGAAAATCTCATTTTTGTTGCATTTATTTTTTTTGCTACGTTTACATGTTGGGCCAGCCTCGGCCAATCGCTTAGCCATTGTATGAACGGGGAAACCCCGCTAACACAATGGCGATTGGCCGAGGCTGGGCCCGCATGTAAACGTAGCATTGAATAAACTGCTATACCCATCGAACCAACGTACTGGATAACGCAGCGTTGGAAGGCCTGCGAACTGGAGAACGTGGACCGATGACTTGATAAGAGTTACGGGAATCCGATGGATTCAAGATGCACAGGATCATTAATTGTGGCAACACTATTGGGGTACTTTTATGTCCAACAGTGGACATCTTTCGGATAAAATGACGATAATGATAATGCGATGGCTAGTTTTAAGTATTTGAAATGGTAATCTGTGGAGAACATAGTGGGTAGCATGATTGTTTTACAATGTAAAATTTAAGCTATTATGTATATCTTTATTGCGCTACTGTTTGGCTTTTCCTTAAATAAATAAAATAAAATAAAATAAATGATGACATCAAGCCAGATGATAGTTTTGTAGTAAATAATAAATACTAGATCTTTACTTAAACTGACGTTTCATAAAACCGTATAATTTGAATTTCTGGTATTTAAGGATTAACTTAGAATTATAAGTTCAAATAAACTTTATTTTAAAGGCACGTTATTTTTTATTAATAAGGTATTCATTTTTTTTTCATTGGATTTTGTTTATTTTTTCTGTGATATCTTTTGTAACGTTCAGATTGACATGTATTCTATCTATGTCTCATTCTGAAATACTTTTTAAATATCTTTAATTTGAAAATTTTACTTTTAGTTTTAAAGTAGGACATTTTATCCATTTCCTAATATAATATAATCTAAATATTTAGTTAATCTAATGGGCTAATCTTAATATACATACCTAGTAGGATATAGCGTCGTAAATCGTATAGTCTTAAATTATCAAATTCGGTTTCATACTAATAACAAACCAAAACTGAAACAAAATTATAAATTAAACCCGAACTAAATACCATTATGACCAAAGCTACATTTCATTTAGCGGGCTGAAAGGACCCTGTCAAGTTGCGCTACGAGGCGCACGCCTTGTCATCTGTCCGTAAACAAATTGTGCCGTAGTGGCCCAACCCATTGTGGACTGCTCACATCCGCCCAATGCGATCAAACACCCGGCAGCGGTACCGTCAGCGTCAGAAGTTAGTGATTATTGTGATTCTTTTTAAAAGGAGGTTATAAAACTGGGGCTTTACTATAACATGTTAAAATGTCAAGCGTGTGAGTGAAAAAGAGGGATAAAGCTATATATATACCCTTTACACCGAAGGACACGGAAGGTCGACACGACTACCTACAAGGTCATTGACTCGTTTATTTATAGAAATTAATTTCGTACGTTTTTTTAAAAACTCGAATTAATATACGCATATATTAATTCGAGTTTAAAAAAAACACTTTGTTTTTTAATTTTATCTTTATAAATTGATAGTGTTTCATGTACCGAATCGACCCTCCGCGGGATTAAAACGGCCAAAATTTAACAGTGTATAGCTCCATCCCTCTAACAATTCAGTTTAAATCGTCAAATTTGATCGCGTTAAGAGTCTGTGGTAGAACCTCTGCCTCTGTTAATCCGTCTTAAACAAAATAAAACAGTACAAGTGTTTAAATAACTCTTTACTGTATCAATTAATCAAAATACGTTAAAACGTCAAACCAATATGCTGACCCTACACCCAAAATAGTATAAAACATTCCGAAGCAAGTCAACGGCGACCACTCGTCGGAACATAATAGGCTTTAATCCCCTCATGCGTGTTTAACAGTTGGATTACTCGATTAACCATCCTCAAAATTTCTAACGACGGAATTCAAAATTCAGCGCTCTTTTAATTGACCGAAAAGGCCTGTGACAGAACGTACCCGAAAAGTTTTAGGCAATCATTTTTATTCATATTCCTTTTTGTTCCCAACCGGGAATTATAATGCTAAGTATGTAGCTGTACAGATTTATTTTATGGACGCATTTAAAATACATTGATTTATTTAATTTACATTCGTTTTATATGAATAATGAATGTGATGTAATACATACAGAGTTGGATTAAATGATGAATAAATATTCTATCCGTACGGTTTAGCGTTACACTTGGGAATTATAATTATTCAATATTTATTTTATTTACTTTTTAGTACAACTGGGAAAAGAATAGAAGATTTTTTCGAAACCAAGACTAAAAAAACTGGAATAAATAGGTAGTTTGCAATGCAAGGTTAAATTGTCTACCATAGACGCGGGTTTGCGGACGGCGAGCAATGGGTAGCTCGCTGTCCAGCCGTCTGGTAACTGTCCGAAGCCTAAGTCGTCGACGGTCCGTACTGTTGCCGCGCACCTCAAGGAGTTATTAGCAAACTGTAGTGGCCCAGCAGGGTCGAAGCCTACTCTAGGGCCTTTGGATAAATATGAAAATATACTCCAGGGCCCTGGTACCAAGGCAATGAAGGAACGCGGTGGGTTTTTAGTCAGTAAGAGTCTGACACTATCTCCCGCTCCGCCCAGGGGCGGGAGATGTCATCAGATGATTTTACCCACCAAAAAAAAAAAGGTTAAATTGTCAAGTTTAATAGAATTAGAAGACGATTGCTGCTAAAAAGAATAAGGTGTGCCGTAAAAGATAAACGTTTCCGTATTATGTTAGCAGAAAAAAAGAAAGAAAGAAAAAACGTTTATTCGTACCTTACACATACAATGAAAATAAAATAAATATAAGAGAAATAGCAATAAAATCTGTGCAAGACCAAAAAGGCGCCTAACTCAGCATATATGCTGCGATACTTGTAAAGAAAAATATCACAGCGCTGGTATTCTGTTAGGGCCCGCAGTAATGCCATGGTCACTCTACAGAGGTAAAATAAAATAGGTATCGAAACAAAATAATAAACAAACCAAATCTAAATATTACAATATACACTAAAAATGAGCTAAAAACCAACAAAACATGCAAGAGAGCATCAATTGAGCGATAAATTCATAACGAATCGTATTCGAGGACAGGGCGTCACAAAGTTCCGTACAAAAAAGCACAAATGCCGTAGTCTTTATTCAAAACCTTTGTGAAACTTGACTCGATTCAAAGTGGGGTGTCCCCACTGCGAGTGTGAAAATGAAAAGCGTTCTTGTTTAGGCTTAAATGCAGACTTGAGAAGAAATGTCAGAATTAACTTTCTGAAACTAACAAACAATAATTTATGTCTTGAAAGTTTTCGATTCAACTTTTCGACGTGTAACAAAATGCTGTTTCAACGTGACTTTCCCGTTTAGAATTTGTAGAAAGACATAAAATTAATTGATCGTCATTATGTCTTGTTAAACAGAAAGTTATGAATTTTTAATTTTCTGTTTAGGTAAGCTGAAGTTTTAAATTTCAAATAAGACGGAATAAATAAGGTCATCTGTTTAAAATGGCAACGTGAATGTACAAAAAGATGCTATGAACTTAAAATGGTTATCCGATTAGTATAGACAGTTGCTCAATTGAGTAATTTCGAAAAGATTGCAAGTAATCATCAAAGCAATACATCTTCGGATACACCTGAAAATCGGCTTGCTGACAATTTAAACACGTTGAAGATTTTTTCAAAAATAAAACGATTTATACGCGGGATAAAAACCATTTATCATTCTGATCTACAAACTAAAAGTAAATTGGCTTTCTGTGGCTGAAGTTGACTGGTTAATCCTTGCAAGTAACACCTGATTAAAATGTTTTTAGAGGAGCGACCGCATGCGGCTTCAAAGTTCGACTACGTGGAGCAATTAAGTTGCGCTCAGAGGACGAGCCACACTTTAATTGTAATCAAAACATCACAGAATAGTTACAACAACCCTACCAACTCGTTGCGTAGCTCTAAATTAAATTACGACTTCGCTTAGACCCAGAATTTGCAAACACTTACATAAAGGTTATAATAAAATAATAATGTTGAGCCACTACCAATTCCGTGAAATGTTTTTCATTTCCTCCCGACCATCCAGCAGTATTAGTCTTACAATCACAAATTGAATTAGGTATAAGGTGGCCTAAACTGGTAAAGGCACTTAGACAGCTAAATCAAATTATGTCTATTATTGAAGCACTTCTCCCATATAGCTATGTTCCTATGTCTATATCTAGTAAATCCCTCAGTTAGACGATATAATAATTACATTAGATTGGCTACACTGGGTTACATGAGATTGGCTTAAAGCAAAATCTACGTATAGAAATTCTAAGACCGAAATTGAACCTAATTTAGCTAACAAAGTAACTGAACATGGAATCAATTCGAGTTAATGTTACATAATATCATATTGCAGTATAAAGGTACAGAAATTGGGCCAACTGCGGCGACCGACCCACCTGCTTACTAAATTCGTTCGGGTAGGCAAATCCAGAAAACCACATATGGCTTGTGAAGTTTCCCGGCGTGAACCAATTAACCTCTAGAGAGAAGCCCCCTCAGGTATTAAACAAAATTGACTCCAATATAATTTTACATTCGGTAGGTAGCCGAAAATGAGATTTAACCTAGGATAGGGCAGGGCGGCCATAAACATAAAGCCCGCAACCAGGCCGTTTGTGATACACGAATGAAAAATTAAATTAGCAACTAAGTAGAAACTTGCTATAAAGTTGGGTTTTGTAAAACTTAAATTTAAATTAAATCCCGGATAGAACGTTTAAATGTATTTTGAAGCCCGTTTATAACATTTCATACTAAAGGCCAGTTTAGACGATGCGAGTTTCTCGTCTAGAACGTACGATAATCGTAAGAATATAGTAAAAGTTTCTTCGTCCAAACATTCGCACCTATATTCATATTCATTTATTTGCATCTACAATGTTGGTAAGTTGGTACAGAAAGGCTTAGAGCTATGTATCATTGCATACCCTGTTTGGGCACAGCAACATATTTTTTGATAATATTTAAACAAAAAATATATTTGTATTTTTTTTTCATTATACGTACAATGTAAATTATTAATTAAAAATTATAAATAGAATTGATAATTATAATAATTGAATGTCAAATAAATTGGAAAAACAATATAAAATTAAAAAAACATAATTCATTACAGATTAGCAATAGGGTTGAAAAATCATAATAAATGAATGTCAAATAATTCTGATACACAAAAATTAGAAAATAACAAATCAAAATAAATAAAAATACACAGTGAATGTCAAACACAGTAAAGCCGCTATATATATACATAGACGGTGCGAGTTTCTCGCCTCGAACATACAGTACGTTAGACAGATCTTGGCGCGTCTGAAGTAAGGCACTGCGAATTTTAGCGCTCAAAATAAGCGCATCAAATAAATGATTTATAAAAATAAAGGTCAATAACAGTGGTTAACATCAATAACAACTGCTATTGGCATTTATTTTTCAAACCATTTATTTTTTTACCTTGTGGGAGACCCTCCAACGCTGCGTCTTCCGGCACGTGGTCGTCACTCCAGAACCTTTCGGCCTCATCTACCATCTGTTCTGCGAGCAACGTGTTACACTGCCCACTGCCACTTGAGTTTGGCGTTTCTTCGGGTTATATGGATAGTATATTATTCATATTTATAGTTATGTATAGTGTCTATACTATAGAAATCAGATCAGTAGCAATAAAAATGTTTGGGACTTTGTTTATATTTTTTAATGGCCCGCACTAGGAATTTCTCCTGTATCGTGGATGCGTTCACAAACATATAAACGCACATGTACAATTATAATATGTTTGTAGTTATTTTATACGATTTAAAACTACAGATCATTTTTACCTCTATCTAATATTACTGTAGATGTAGATGGATAAAGAGGGAGAGGAAAGTAAAAAAAAAGATGGATGCATTATGTGAAAGAAAAAGAAGTTAGCATGAAGGTTGAAAAGAGACAGGATGGAAGCAAAAGACATTTTTCCCCTACCCTATAATACGGGACAAGGGTATAAAAAACGATGTTATACGTTTGTACAATTTGAATGGCCTTGAAAAACGCTAATTGTCGTACTGTACACACGGGTGCACGAAATTCATTAGGTCCAACAATCTTGGTTTTTATACCTTCGCTTTTCCTAGAAAAAAAAACAGATTTTAATTTTTTTTATTTATGTCATTTTCTAAAAAGCGCCTAATTATGTAATAATAATACCCTCGCCGGTCAGGGGTTAGATAGGATGCTTAATTTCTCAATATAGCTCATACAATCTTAAAGCCTATGAAAAGGCAGTCCAAAATCAACTAAAAGCATAACTTGTACTTTGGTAGGGAAAGTTCTGATATTACCGACTACAACTACTAAGATAGTGCGGTAAGCCTCAAAGTGTGCCTCTCCGTGAAGACAATAGAGGTCGTCGCCCTTGCACTATAACATCTTGCTAATAAGAAAGTATATACGTTGTACATACCACTATTATTTACATATAAATAAGATACTTAAATAAAATCCCAGTGCTTAAATTATATGATTGTAAATTAATTTTCTAAGGATGTGACTAAAATAATTCAGACCTATTTATTTTGTGCCCATATGGTGTGTATTATTCTAGTCACCTACAAACCATATTACGAATAAATAGGTATGTATTTGCAGAAGGCGAGTAATGGGTAGCTCACTGTCTGGTCCTCCGGCAACAGTCATCGACAAATAAAAAGTTTTTCTTTCTTTCTTTTTTTCTTTCAAAAAAAAAGTCTGAAGTTGTTGCAAGTTGGTGTTCTATATTTTGGAGGCTGTAAACGGGTTGAATCATTTAATTAATTTTTACTTTTATTTATAGTAAAATATATTATTTCAACACACCGTTTGACGTGGAGAAAAAAAATCGTACTCATGTTTTTCCTTCGTGTTTGGTCGAAAGCACTCGTTCGCGCGAAGATCGGCGGTGGCTCGCGACCGGCCACGAGTGCGAGCACCTGTCACGCCGCACCGAAGTGGTACGTTTTCTTCAGAAATTTAACAGAGGCCATATTTGATATAAGGTGATCTTCTTCTTCTTTTGATATAAGATTTACAAGATGTATTTTTGGAAGTCGCGGGAATGCGATGGATGCTAGACGCTAGGACCGTTCGTTGTGGCGATACTTGGGGAGATCTATGTCCTGGAGTGCTTTTTTGGCTGAAATGACTATAATAAATACATAAATAATTTTTTGTTTTAGTAACTTGGTCAACTTTAAAGAAAAACAGTTATTATTTATGTTTTTACGATTTCTTGATTTTATCTCACGGTAAAAATTTCTCATAGTCACTCCCTGCAAAATTGCCAATAATTTAGGTCTAGATGATATAGAAGATAGACTGCCCTCGATTTCAGTCATTAAGATTTGCTTTTATTTTAAGCGGAGCCATAAAAGCTGTTTCCTAGTTGCTGTTGTCAAGCTGAAAAGGCTAGAATCGATTGTTAGTCGAACAATAGTATGGTTGACAGTTTAAAATGCCGAAGCTTCAATGGTGCTGCACACGCTCGACTCAATTAAACTGTCGTTTCGTGAACAAAATACAGCTACCCCAACAGTTGTGATCGTCAGCGACGGCTCTAAGTCCTGACAGAACTAATCCGGGATTTAGGAATGAAGAGTTTGTTAGCAGCTAACGACAATTCTTCTTCGTTTTTTTCGCAGTGTTGTAGAACACAATAAATAATTCATGGCCATTTAAATAATACATTTCAACGTTAAAAAAACTTAAGACTTTCTCGCATTTTAGGCATATTAATTTGTCTTTTTTTTTTTGACGGTAGACTAATATGATTAATTAAGATATCGTCATAATAGAAAAAAGAAAAAAAAAACATTTATTCAAGATTAGCACAGGAAAATAACACAACAAAATAATAATATTAACTTATCGTATGTGCATCTAAATGTGATAAAACTTCCAAAAATCATCATCATCATCTCAGCCAAAAGACGCCCACTCCAGGATATAGATCTCCCCTAAGTGTCGCCACAATGAACGGTCCTGTGCGTCTTGCAACCATCGCATTCCCGCAACTTCCAAAAATACATCTTGTGAATCCTATATCAAATATGGCCTCCAAAATATAGAACACCAACTTGCAACAATTTCAGTCATACACAATACCACTCCGACTTCAATATTTATGTACACTTAAGTAGCTGTATATAATACAAAGTTAAGCTCTTAAGTTCAGAAGCAAGTCATTGAATCTCCTTCACTTACAATAGAGTTATTGGAATTGAAATAGTTATCGAAACTATTACCAAGAAGATAAATAACGTGCTTAGTTCGAGTAAGACAAATGCTATCAATTATAGTTGCTGAAACTGGAGCTACAATGCTCGTGGATTCTTGTTAAGTAAAAGTTAAAGATAACGTCTAGTAAGTAATATTGATCAATATAGTTTAAGTTATGTCAGAAAGCAATCGTCTAGTAATGTTATTCGAAGATTAAAAAAGTACATTGGTCCAAGGTTGAGGGATTATTCGAAGTTAGCAGCTAGAACGCAAAAGGCTACAAAGGTGGGTTTCGGTTGCGCTGGCTTGCGGATGGCGAGCAAGGGGTAGCTCGCTGTCCGACCCTCCAGTAAGCGTCCGGACCGAGCCCAAGTCGTTGACGGCGCGTAGTGTTCCACGCGCGCTTTAAAGTGTTGTCAGTAAAGCATAGGACCCGGCAGGGTTGAGGCATACTGGGGCCAAGAGTAATGTGAAAGTGATCGTAGGCAAAGAAGGAAAAGGAGTGGGTTTTAGTCAGTAAAAGTCTGACACTATCTCCCTTTCCACCCAAGGGCACGGAGATGTCATTGGATTATAGACCAATATATCAAACCGGCAAAAAAGAGGGTGGGTTTAAGTCAGGGTGGATTAGCTAGGGCCGCGCGGATTTCCTGAAAGAGATACCCGTGGTCTAACTCTAATATACTGATTTCTCACTTACAACAACCAAAAATGCTTTTACAATACACTTTCTCGAAAACCCGCTCTAATCCCTATCGCTTTCTGGCATGCTATTTAATATTTTTCACACTAGTTCGGAAAAGTGCGCGAGCTCGCCCCCGCCAAAATTTATTATAAGCAACCCGTACGAGTCGCCCGTCAACCCTCTTTTATTTATATCTTCATAAGTGTATTGAAAATGTCGTTTGATACAAGTGGACATTTGTCACTGTAGTACTCGGCTCAATAACACCTTCACCTGCGGCTCAGGCACATTCCGCTTTGGTCGTAATGACAAACCGTTTAGGTATATAGTTAGAAATTATTGATCTTCAATCAAATCCGAGAATTACATACTCGTATTATACACATTATATAGACAATTTTACAGACGTCAAAATCACATTTAATGCGAGACGATAAGTAACAGTGATCGCGTTTTATATAATTTAGTTATATTAGAGGATTGAGCTCAGTCGGTCATTCAGTCACGCACGGCCTGCAATCACCCAGAAATCTTTGTATTTGCCCTATTACCTCCACTAGAGTCCCGACTTTGTACGTTTGCAGCGAAATTACAGGCTACAAAACATCCACATAGCATTTATTGACAACGTGATAATACGTTTAATTAGGGTTACCAACTTTTTTTGTAAGAAATAAAGTATTTATTTATCTGAGAAGAATATTAAACAGTATTTTAGAAATTTGAACAGTATTATTTGTTTAATGTTTTAAATACCGCGTAGGATCGAGGGACTGGAACAATTTGCCTGCTGCGGTTTTCCCGTCCAATTATAATTTAGGCGTCTTCAAGGCTAGAGTGAATAGGCTCTTAATAAACTAGTGCGCTTTACCATCAACGATTGCATCACTGCTTATCATCAGGTAGGATTGCAGTCAAGTGCTAGTTTATAAAAAATTTAAAAAAACAAAAATGCATATTTTTTAGAGCTTCTTGCACAATTTATTAGTTAATCAATACCAATTAATCAATACGTTTATTTGCATAATAACTACTGGCTACTACTGGGCTGTGTTTTTTTTTTAAACTTCATACGCCTCACCACAATTACTTCTCTTAAGTAATTAAGTCTTGATTTACCAAAATATTATTAGTGAGTCTTGATTTATCACTCACTAACACAAAAAATAAAAAAACAACTGTGTGAGCATCTAAGTCTAACACTTACGAGTATAGTGTTGAACATTTTGACCCTGAAAACAGTATTTTGTATACTTTATTTTTGTTCAACAGTAAAAAGTATAATTTAGAGAAAAACAGTACAATACTGTTTTTAACAGTATAGTTGGCAACCCTACGTTTAATATACACAACAACAAAAAAAAAAATATTTTTGTTCCTGGCAACATTTTATTTGGACATTTTTAGCGGCATCATAAATAGTCTGTTGCAGTATCCACAAATATGAGAACAATGCGAACCTGTTATTACGAATGTTTTTTTTTTATGGTAGGTTAAATTATCCAATGACATCTCCCGCCCTTGGGCGGAGCGGGAGATAGTGTCAGACTTTTACTGACTAAAAATCCCTTCCTGTTCCTTCTTTGCCTTTCATACCATGCCAGATCCATGGCCCTAATAGGCTTCGATCCTGTCGGGCCCCTACGGCTTGCTGACAACTCCTTGAGGCGCGCGTGAACTATACGAGGTCGGGGCAAAAATTTTGTTTCTTCCGTTTTCTTTTAACTCTTCATGCTAAATTCTTTTTTTTTTTTTTTAAATTGCGACATATTGTGTCGAAGTTACATATTTATTGTAATACTGTATTGACTGTTACTGACCTCCTAATTATATGGACAGTTCAGTTATGTGTAAGTACTTAATAATAGCTAACGTTCTAATTGAATTTAGTAACTACCAAACGCATTAACAATGAGCATTGTAATGTATTAGGTAAGCTTATTAATGCATGCAGCTGTTCAAATTGTTAGGTAAGCACCATTTATTTGAGGTGAAAATTCACCAAGTCATCACTTCTTCCTCTCTAGGGTGGACCGAAACGGCGTGTCATACTTTTTCTGACTAAAACTCACCTATGTTCGTTCGCCCTTTGCGTTCTAGGATTTCGGTAACTCTTTCAAATGTTCCCTTAGGGCCAACGCTCCGTTACGCGGTCGCCCACGCGGTCCCATACAAAAAGTGCACTATCGCAGCTCGCCGCGCGGGCATCAGTCGCGGGCAGCCGCGCCCCGTGCCCGCTTCTTTCTTTTGCTTCGTAATAATATATTAAAGTTCTCTATCGACACGACTACATGCACTAGCGACACTGCAGGCAATAATCCGCTACGGGGACCACCGCACACGACACACGTGCATAGTCACACGACGGGTGCCCGCGCGTGCGCCCGCTTATCGCAGCGTTAGCCCTCAGCTTTAGCAGGTACCGTCCATATCGGCCCCCTTCAGTTTTGCTGACATAATTATAAGGCGCGAGGAAAACACTACGCGCCTTCAATTCAAGGTTAATTTTAACCGGACAGCCGGATGATAAGCTATCCATTCCTTGTGGTCCGCAAGCCCGCGCATGTGGTGGCCGTTTTCTGACTACAAATCCCCGGAGTGTCTCCTGCGACGGTAGCTGGGGCGTGATGATAATAAGGTTGGACAAGCTACATTTCGATTATTTATACTTAAACAAATAACAATAATGAGGAATATTGATACAGGTTTACCGTTGCCTACAAGTTCTGAGATATTCAGAATATATTTTGTATTTTTGTTTTTAATTTATCATAATTTATTATTTTAATGACTAAAATAAATATTTAGAATGGCTGGTTATGAAAGCAACTCGAGTTTTCAATACCTGCTTGAAAACTCGCTCCTATCCTTACCACCCTTGGGCTTACAATTTGCCGTTTTCAGCACTAATGCAGAAAAGTATGCGAGCTCGCTATCGCCACTGAGCTGCCTCCACGAGTCACCGGTCAAACCACGTTTATTTATTTCTTCGTAGGTGTATTAAAAAACGTCGTTTGATAGGTACACAGTCGCTGCAGCAATGGCAAACTTTCTCCACTTGTATCAAAATGTACTATCTTCAAACATTAAAATCATGTTCATAATCTTCTCTAAACTAAATACGATTCAAAACGGTACAATTTAAAGAATCGAGAGGAATCTCGAAATATCATTACATTTACCGCATTTTCAAAGACTTTTATTCGATATTACATAAGTACACTGTACAATATTTTATTTGGCCTTACGAAGTATATAGAGGAATTCTGCGACTAGTGCTCATTCGGTTATTTTCGCTCTCTTGAGCCCTCAAGATCCTTGACCTACAAGAGAAATATATTTTATATTACGACACGCCACACGTTATTGATTTATTTGAGCAGAATATTTTATTATTGGTAACATGGCCGAGGCTTTCATCAAAAGAAAAAATGTTTTGTAACTCATGTAAATACCTTTTATCTTGAAAAATGTAAAAGGTATGACGATGCGCATTTATTAGCAGTGTGTTCTTTTTTTGACTTGTCTTGCTTACATGCTCATGGTATTTTCTATTTTTAGGGTTCCGTGCCTCAAAAAGAAAAAACGAAACCCTTATTTTACGTCTGTCTGTTGAGACCCTTTATCTTGGGAACTCGTGGAAGTATCAAGTTTAACATCATATACTCAAGTCTGCTCCCTTGAAATTGTGAAAAAATTGAACTTCTAAGTTAACAAAAAATATATATATGACCGTTTATGCCGCAAAAAACGTATATTTCGACACTCTCAAAGGAATCTAAATTCATACAGAGTACTTTCCGTTATCCCAAAACCCTGAAATTTGGCACAAAGCAAGGTCTTATAGCACAGGAATAAATCTGAAAATTAAATTTGTTGTGACGTCACAAAAAGAATTGCGATTTGGGAATCGAACTATTTACAATGGTATGTTTGTACGGAACCCTGATTGCGCGTATTCGACTCGCACTTGCCCATTTTTTTTTTTAATTCCTGTTGATAGGCTCGCGATTGCTATAAAGAAATAAATAAAATAATAGGCTCGCAATTGATCACTATTTCACAGGATAGTAAGTAATGATGTGGTGGACGAAAAAGCACGCATGGGTGTCAATGGAATTAATGAAATTTAAGACATTTTATCTACCTTTTTGTATCAGTATCCGCGACAATTCTCTAAAATTCGAGTCAGGCTTAACCAGTCATAGCCATCATACCTACTAACATGGCTTCCACAGTAAAGTTAGTATTAAACTTATCGTTAGGATACCAATATCTTAACGATAAGTTTAATATATATTGTTGACCATGGGAGAAGACATCCTCTCGGAGAGTCGCAGGGTGATTCCCGGTAAAATAAGCGCGGGCTTGTGGACTGCGAGCTATAGGCAGCTTACCGTCTGGTCGTCTGGTAAGGACCATCCTCAGATCGATGGCGCATAGTATTCCATGCGTGCCTCAAAGAGATATCTGCAAAACGGACAGGGTCTAGGGTCGATGCCTGCTAGAACTGCAGATTATTCGCAATTGTTACATAGCCCTGAAACGCAAAGGGTAATTGAAAGAACACCCACTTGGGTTTTTAGTCAGTCAAAATCTTTAGACACTTCATTTTGCTCCACCCAGAGTGGGAGAAGTTGTTTGAAAATTTCCTTAAAATTAAGTTAATTATATGAACTGCAAGCTGTAGGAAAAAACATGACACAAGCCTTGAAAAAGCTGTAAAGGCTTTATCATACTAGCAGTTTGCGAGCGGCTGCGGGGCGGGGCAGGTGCGAAGCGAATGCGTCGCGAACACGCTGCGGCTGCAAAGCGAAGACATCGCGGACGCGTGGCAAATTCGCAACGTTTTAGTCGCGTCTTTGTAGCAAGTTAACGACGTACAATACACTCGGTTACAAAATAGATTCCGGCGAGAAGACACTGCAGTTGGCTTTGTTACTCTGAAGATACAGGAGACGGAAACGAAAACATCGACGAATTTGAATCTCGTTGTGCGTCCGCAATATATTCGCTGCGCACGCACCGCGTATTCGTTGCGCACCCATAACGTATCCATTGCACACCCGCTCCGCTCGCAATCCGCTAGTATGATAAGGCCCTATGTCATTTTACTCTGTATAAAAATATCTTCAAGATTACATTATAGAACTGTCATAATATGTTAGTAAAATAATACGCGTGTAAAGTTACTCACAATCATAATAATATTCCATTATTCTTTAATGCTTTTATTTATTTAAAGTAACTGTCAACTTTTAATCTACTTTGTTTGTTACCTACTCAATGAATTAGCAGTCTTTATAGGCTTAGATTTAAGGCTTTAAAAATAAGTTTCTTGACTAAGTTTCACTTTTAATACCCAGCTTAAAGTTAAAAGTAGTAAAACAAAACATTAGATCCCAGACGAAAACTTATTTAATGTCTTTGTAAAATTTATATTATTAAAGAAAATGCAGTCTTATAAATATGCGGTGTAAAAACACTCTTGATGGTAAAACTTGAAGAAGATTTAATGTAATTTTTAGTTAACGATGAATACAAAAGTTTTAGGTATGAACTAGGTTCTAAATCCCACAGTTTACGAGTGAATAGGTCGGTCTCCACGTAAAATACCACACAGTGTACGCCACCTGAGCCTCAGAAATTATGATTGTACCATGTTATATTGTATTTTCATATTGTGCCTATTTTGTTGAAATCTGTTTAAATAAGTGGTGTTTTATATGAAATAGTGTTCGGCAATAATGAAATGTTACGGCTTTTGGGTTGATTTACTTAAAATCTGGGACAGATATCGTTGAGAATATTTAGAAGTTATTGGATCGTCCATAGACATTTATAGCTATGTTTTATTCATTGAGGTTGAATATGTTTTTTAAGAAGATTTTTATAGACAGAGGCATTTTAAAAGGTTCAGCTTTTGTATTGTATGTATTATATAATACTAGCGGCCCGGTGTCAGGAGTCAATTTTCAGCTTTTCTTTACTATATATAGGTAATATACATGTATTATATTCCGAACTCTTCATCATAAATCACTCTGTCTATTGGTGAAAACCACAGAAAAATGTGATCAGTAATTTTAAGTTTATCACGAACCTACTGACAGACAGACGCCGTCAGATCAAACTATGTTCTATAATATATTAATATATTAGGATTCCTGCCACGTCACATAAATGCACCCAGACAGATTGACAAGGATCGTCAGTCACTGGATGTCTGAGGGAGGTCGATACCGTCGAGGTCGACCGCGGCGAAGGTGGTGCGACGATCTGATCATGTACCGATCAGATCGTCACACACACATACCGGTCCGCAAGAAAATGTTCTTTTACACGAATACAAAAACTCGTGCGTCAGATTAGCAAAATGTAAAAGGCGTAAACGCTCGTTTGCGTCATGATTGATAAAGTTAACGCTATATAAACAAACAAGTACAATGATTTATGTTGCGCTCAGTCCAAAACGCTCGTTGTGAAATTACAAAGTTTTCCGTGCAAAATTTCTAAAATTCTAAAGTGTCCCGCTTTCCGTCGCCCGTTATCCCTAGCGTTGTCTCTAAAACTGAGGAGTTTGCGAGCCGGGTTTAACTTAGTAGCGCCTTAAATATAAATTTCACAAGTTCGCCTCACGAATGAAGTTACGGTGTTATGTCGTAGCTCAACAAGTTAGCACGGAAATTTTAACTTTCGTATACTCATAATAATGGCGCCTGAAAATGGATATGAGAGAAGCTCCGCCTTAATATGTAATTAAATATGTATGACATTCGTTAACGCACGATAGTGGTAAGGTTTTAATGAGCTTAGCCATTTAAAATGTATAAGTTTTACTCCTATTATTGAGTTGGGCACATAATCATTTTGTACACTTTGGAATATAGACCTATCAGTGGCGAAGGGTCCATTTAACACGATTCCCACCGGCTTCCTTTATGAAAATATAATCTATTGGTTAGTTCGTTCTATTGCTCACTTACTTCCAATTTTTTAAACGCCTACAACTTTTAAATAAGAATGCCAAAATTGCAAGTCGAAAAATACCGAGTTACCTATTCATAAAATCAATTCCCATACTATGCAACTATCTCTTACTTTCCTATGAACTGACTTCTATTACTCGATCTCGTTTTGTCTCTTTTTAGCACGCAAAAAATTGTACCAAAATAACTCGTTGCGGGTTATGATGAGTCAAATAAACTCCACAGGTGTTGAGGTACAAGACCATACTCAACAATGTCTCTATCCACAGATGCAAGCGAGAAAGAAAAATTAATTCATGATATAACTATAATGATTCAAAATAAGAATGAACTTAATTGTTTAAAACTCTTACTAGCGAGTAATACATTTTATTTGACAGGATTTTTTATGATAAAATTGACATGGCGGCTATTGTGTGTGTGGCGCGAATCTTTCGATTTTTGATATTGTTTTCGTGTCGTTTCTCATTTGTTCTAAATGTTGAAGTGTGGTGAACCAGGTTAACTGTAAATTTATTTTGTGTATTGGGCTGTGGACATCATTTAGCAATGTCATTAATTCATATAGACTGTTGTTTAACAGATTAATTCTTTTATAACGAAACGTTGAGCCTATTTTTTTGCATCATGGAGCGTGCTGCATTTAGGTGAGTTGACTTTTTTACCCGACTGCGCCAGAAGGAGGGTTATGTTTTTCGAGAGTATGTATGTATGTATGTATGTTTGTATGTATGTATGTATGTATAATTGTTTGGCACGCTCTGCAGCCTGAACGGCTCGATGGATTTTAGCTTGAGAGGTGTCGTTAGATTTGTATTTACTGTGAGAGTGACACTGGGTATATCAAAATAAAAAAAACAAAATGGCGGATTTTTGGCGCCAAATTCAAATATTTGGCACGCTCTGTGGCCTGAACGGCTCGATGGATTTTAGTTTGCGAGGTGTCGTTAGATTTGTAATTACTGGGAAAGTGATATCGTAAAAAAATAAAACTAAAAAAGTAAAAAATAAAAAATGGTAATTTAAAAAACTAAAAAACCCGACTGCTTTTCTGAGTATTCATGAAAAAGCCCTAAAATAAGAAAGTCGTTGTAGCAGTCGGGACCCATTACATCATAGATCTACTGACTAGACGGCTGACTTTCTAGAATGGGTCCCGACTGCTACAACGACTTTCTTGTTTTAGGGCTTTTTCATGAATACTCAGAAAAGCAGTCGGGTTTTTTAGTTTTTTAAATTACCATTTTTTTATACTCTGGCTTCCCTTCAGAACATATACATCCTTGGGCACTGATACCTATAGTTTACTTCTTAAAAAACTGGACAAGTGCGAGTCGGACTCGCAATCTGAGGGTTCCACTAACTTATGTAAATAGTTCAATTCCCGAATTGAGTTACGAAGATTTTTCCGAGCCGTAATTTTTGTGACATAACTATAAATTTACAGTTTTTAGTCTTTTTCCTATACTTGTGCTATAAGAAATTGCTTCGAAATTTCAGTCTAGTACCCTATGACTTTTGATATAAATGGGCGTATCTTTTTTTTCGTTACTTAGAAGTTTTGATTTTTCACAGCTTCAAGGGACTGCAGACCTGAGGTTTTAATTTCAACTCGATAACTCCACGCGTTCTCGAGATGAAGGGTCTTGACTGACAGACAGGCGAACAGACAACAGAGTGATTCTATAAAGGTTCCGTTTTATTCCTTTTGAGGTACGGAATCCTAATAATATGATAATATAGTTTGTAGATGTTAAAGAATTGCTTTCATAATAGTATTAACAATTGTTAGTGAGCATTATCTTCCTACCCTTTTCCCAAATAACTTAGGGTTTTAATCATCCAATGACAGATCCCGCCCTTAGGCGGAGCGGGAAATAGTGTCAGACTCTTACTGACTAAAAACCCAGCCCGTAACTTCGTTTCCTATCATACCGGAGGTGAGCCTTCCTCTCAGAAAATGGCTAGGGTAGAGTAAGGTAGAGGAGGGCAAACTAGGGTAGAGTTGGGTCTACCCTAGTCTGCCTTACTCTTCTGGTCTACCCTTCCGGGTCTACTCGAGCGAAACCGCGGGCAAAAGCTCAAACAATATAAAATACAGTTTGATATTTATCGACAAGCGAAATACACAATCGAGCATTCAAAGCGACTACCGCTTCAAGTTGTAGCTCCCCGCAAACAATTAATTATGTGGCTGTGTGTGTATCTAGCGGTACTAGCGGTGACGGCTTGAAGCGTCTGCCGACGCACTACCCCGTGTTCGGCATTAGACGCTACAAGGGATGCTTTGCTCCTAAGTTCAGCATTACACCCGGGAAATATAGCAGGAATGTTCGACGGATCGCTACGAGTTCGCCGAGACGCCGGGGAGACCTTTGCAAACATCATGGTAATACATTTATGTCGTAATGAAACCATTTCGTAACATAACCTTGTTTGCTGGAACTCTATGCAGTAGGATATAGATAAAAATATTTTGTTTGTCAATCGCTAATATAAAAAATGTCGTGTATAGATCAAATAAAAAAAGCATACAAGCTGTTATTTGAAATGAAATACCTATACACCGTTAAATTTTGGTCGTTTTAATTGAAAATTTGGTCGATTAGGTACATGAAATACTATCGATTTGTAAAGAGAAAATTAAAAAAATAAATTCCTTTTTTTTTAAACTCGAATGAATTTACGCATGTACGAAATTAATTTCTTTAAGTAAACGTCAGCTGAGCGAGGCCAATGAACTGTAGGTAGTTAGAACGCAACGACCGACAACTATCTAGAAGGTCATTGACTTGTTTACTTCAAAAAATTAATTTCGCACATGCGTATATTAATTCGAGTTTTTGAAAAAAGTAGGTACTTTATTTTTTGATTTTTTTTTCACAAATCAATAATATTTCATGTACCGAATCGACCCTCCACGGGATTAAAACGACCAAAATTGAACGGTGTATATCTATCTGATAAACGTAGGTTTATATTGTATGTAACCAACAACCTAAATACAAAATAGAACAGCAAAACAAAAAAAAAACCCACAACAACAACAACAAAAAAACACATTGAGTGCGATACAGAGTATCAGGTAACCCAAGTAAGTTATAAAGTACACATAATCTATTTCCCATATTGTCTATTACTACAACATTTAAACATAAAAAGTAAAAAATCTAAATTCATTCAATTTAGGCCATCAAATAAAATAAAAATAAAAAAATCAAATATAATTTTAATAGGATGTACAAGCATTGGATGTGAGTTGAAATGAATGTACCTATACATTATCATGATATTGTGTGCGTGTGTATATGAATGTGGTATGTATGGCGATGTTCTTATGCTTTTTAGCGTTCCGTATCTCAAAAGGAAAAACGGAACCCATAAAGGATCACTTTGTTGTCTTTCTGTTTATCAAGATCCTTTATCTTGCGAACGCGTGAAGGTATCGAGTTGAAATTAAAAATATACATACTCAGTCCTACGATCATTTGAAGCTGTGAAAAAATCAAACTTCTAAGTTAACGGAAATGAATGCAAAAAAACGTACATTTCGACACTCTCCAGGTAATCAAAATTCAAAGGGTCCTTCCAGTTGACCTAGAATTCTGAAATTTGCCGTGAAGCAAGGTCTCATAGCACAAGTATAGGAAGAAATCTGAAAACTATTTTGTACTTACGTCACATTTCTTTTTGCGAATCGTAAAAATTGAACTGTTTTCATAGATAAGTTTGTACGGAATCCTTAGTACGTATGTCTGATTCGCACTTGCCCGGTTTTTGTTTCTAGTCATAGTTTTTTTTGAGATGGGAAAGTATGGGATAGAGACAAAAAAAAAATATCAAATAATTTCTGCCACTCCGGATGAAACAAGAGGGCGTGTTAGACTTACTTACCAAACATTACTTTTGAGTCTGTGTCTATTAGTTTTGTGATGGATGTTGTCGAACCTAAATTAGTATAACTTATTGAGACTAAAGTTTATAACCTAAACCTAGTTAGAAAGTACCTAGGTATGTCAACCAATTGTTTTACAAATATCTATAGATAGAACTCAATACAATTCCCCAAAACACTATTTAGAGATACCGTTATACGGCTCTATTGTCGCCAACAAGAGTTTCTGTAACACTAATCGGTTCCAGTCCATTGTTGCATAGTTTCGCTGTATCTTAAGTTGCTATTGGCTGCGTTGTTACCGGCTTCCACAATGTAAAGTCGATACAGCGGAGAAATTTCATAACTGCGTTAAGTGAAATGCTTCTCTACCTGTTATATTAAATGTGGTTACTGGAATTTGTAGATATTACTGAGTTTTGTTCTTTGTGTTGTTTTGCCCGACGTACGAGTTGGAGGACGCGGGTTCGAATTTATTTCATCGCCACTGCTCTCTCCCACTGCTGGGACTCAGGCCTACTCACAAGGAGAAGGAATGGGCCGTAATCCACAACGCGAGCCCAATGCAGATTGGTGGATATCACATGTCTTCGAATTTTTGGTTCTAGGACATGCCGGTTCCCTCACGATGTTTTCCTTCACCGTTTTTGACAGCAGTGGTGATGAAATAAATTACACAAAGTAAAGCACCTGGCTGGGTTTGAACCCGCGACCTACAACTCGTAATTCGGGGCCGTTACCACTCGGCCACCAGTGAACTCTCATCCTCCGCAGACAACATCAAATATAAATAAATTTTACAATAAAAGCAAACTATAGAACAAGCTTTTCAAACCACACATTTCTATATCACAGGCATTGAAAGATCACAAAACAAAAGCAACTTTCCAAACGTAGAACGTTCGAAAAGGAATCGAGAGCCAAGAAAAGTCCAGTCGATTGGACCATTTCCAAAGGCTTTGGGAAGCAACGTTCGGAACCACCTGTAATATTAGTAGCGTATTGGACTTGACAAATCTGGGATCAATATGTCTTGCCACCATGACTTATGGTGCCAAAACAGGGGGCGCTCACTACGGATACTGCACGGAATGGGATTTGCACAAAGAACCATCGAAAGCTGTGTCTGTCTTTCCTTCGGGGGATTTGCTTTATTTCCGTATAAGACTTGTCGTATCTTGATAAGATTTGTTTGGATTAATGGGGTAGGGACTCCGTTAACATATAACTTAATATTGTCGTGTACATGCAGAAAAGGGCAGACAGCAGTGGTGGCCCAGCGGTAACTGTCCCAAATTGCAGGTGCATTACTTTGTGTACCTAATTTATTTCGTCACCACTGCTCTAAAAACGGTGAAGGGAAACATCGTGATGCAACTGACATGGCCTAGAACCAAAAATTTCGAGACATGTGATATCCACCAACCTGCAATGAACCCGCGTGGTGTATTATGGCCCATTATCTTTACTTGAGAGAAGGCGTGAGCCTCAGCAATGGGAACATTACGAGGCCATTTTTTTTTTACAGTATTTTAAATCATCCAATGACATCCCCCGTCCTTGGGCCGAAAGGGAGATAGTGTCAGACTCTTACTGATTAAAAAACTACCCCGTCCCTCCTTTGCTTTGGTTCCAGGGCCCCGGTATGCATTTTCAAGGCCAATTATGCTACGTGCAGAAGAAAAGATAAATAAATATATTCTATACCTAGCGTTAAACAGTGCTCCCCAAAAACAACTCTAAAAAGACTTTTTAACTTAAACCACACCAAACGCAAATTCATTAGCCAATTTTCCTCACTAAAGCTCCACTCTATAGAGCATTCCTAACAAAATTACCCAAAACACACGTCATAGTTACAACCAATAACAATCCGTAACTAGAAACCAGGCATTACTCCCGCGCAAATTCGATACGTTAAGTTAACGAATCGAAGCCGAACTGGCGCCGAGTTAAAGCCAGCTCTCGACACTTGTCCATTAGTGCGTTCCTATACGTCGGAGACAAACCGCATTTCTGTTCATGTCCAAGTTAACACCTAATAGCTGGTGCCGGTGCGGCCGCACGGAATGGACTTGCTGGACGGTACGGAACGGACTTCATTGCATTACGCACCTCTCTCGGCTAGCCTGCCGGTGAGATCCGACCAGATATGTTAGAAATGTAGCCGACATTAGCCAGTCTGCATGCCTTTGTAAAATCGGGTAACGTGATAGAATGTTAGGTGCATTATGGTACGGAAAATCTGTTTATGGAATTGTTTGTTTTATGCTGGCGTGGTTTTGAAGGTACACAAGCAGATTCTATATTATCCTGTTTTATACAATCATACCTTGGTTTTTGCATGTGTAGTGTGCAGCTCCCCTAACCTTATATTAGATAGATCATTTTTATTATTAGCATATAAAAACATGTACAAATAGCGTGTGGCCCTGACTCCTGTGCTAGGTGGAAACACCTGTGTTACAGGAATCAGTGTCTTCTCCCAAATATTTAGTGTATAAATAATAAAATTTGTTAAAACAATTGATCCTAATACATTATTTTACAATTAACATTTAAATGTTCCTAATATTTTATTATATCGAATTTAAAAACAAATCAAATTACATTATTGTATTTAATTAAAATAGTTGCGTAGTTAAAATTATAACTAAAAATTAAAAGTAATAAATTATAGAAAGACGTAACAATAATATTTCTAACTGCACACACCAATTTACGCATTATTACACGAATCTTTGAATTGAACAATTCTCTTTTATTTGGCCTACATCACTCCAATAATACATAACTACTCCTTAGCCAGCAGTAAAATTTTTCAACATGCATAGAAAACGAAGAAATATTGAAGTAATACCTTATAGCAATTAGAAGTTAGTGAAGGCGAAAAACAAGAAGAAATTAAGTGAAGAAGATTTTTAAATCATAGAGTCAGAACATTTTCATAGAAGATTTGGGTGTTTTTAAGATCTTGCAGATTTGGCGAATTTGTTCCGCATGCAGAAAATCTCAAGTGGCAAAAAAAACGCGTTCCACGTGAGTATTGCACGCATTACAATAAATACTTGTGTGAAAAGGACATTTGCCGAGGTTACGCATGCGTAGCAAATCCGTACAATATTAAAAACACCCTTTTGTTGAAGCGTTGAAAACAACATAAGACAAAAAGGGTGTTGCTGCTAGGTGCCAAAAAATATACTCATCAAATCATTCCTTCCACTCTGGGTGCAGCGAGATGGAGTGTCACACTTTTTCCTGACTTCCTTCAGTTACCATTTGCAACCTAGGCTTGCGGGAGCTCTTTAGAACAATGCCGCAAACCCGGCAGTAATTCAGTTTCTAATTAGAAACACATTTTCCTTTTTCCTGACAAAGAAAACATAACAAAATCGCAATTAAAAAATCTTCAACGCAATGCTCGAAAACATACCTAATTGTTAAAACAACGAAAATGCTCGTCCTTATCGGATGACGTCGGGTAAAAACGCCCAACACTATTACGTAGCAGGTAAGTGTTGTTCTAACCTGAAACTAGGCTTTACTGCAATAACATGGCACGGTTTAGGGGAAAGGGAAATCGTTTAAGCCTCTACCCCAGTGTTGTGCCACCTGAGTCTCACGGGTATTAGTTACTCCGGCCGGTAATTTTCGGTGCTGCTAACTATTACGCTGGCCACGACAGCATTGTTCGGTAATTTCGGCCTTTTTACTCCGGTCGGCGTATTGTGATTAGGTATACTTTTGTTTGTAGATAATGTATAGGATATAAGTGGGAGATTGTTTTCGTTAAGGAAGATAATGAAGCTGCTGTATTTAATAGGATATCTTAATTGATTGACGTTGAGCCAATTAGCGAAGGTATGAAAACATTTTCTTGTTATTTAAAGCATACAATATTTTGTTGAAGGATTTTAGTCACATTTACTCTGAATTTTACAAGCTATTATTTAGTTTCACCTGCCCGATGTTTGTGATCAAATCTTGCTAATTAAATTTGATCGACTTCTCGGTTACCGATTGAGCTAAAATTTTGCATGCATGTGTAAATTGCGTGACAATGCAACATTATGATGACATGGAGCTGGAATGTGGTCATAGGAACTCTGTAGTTAAACGACACAACCCCATCGAGTTTGGGCTCATATGGTTCGTCTTGAAGAGTGCTTTAGTGCTAGATGATAACGAAGATCTGATGATGGAGCTGGAAGATAATTATGGGAACTCTGTAGGTAATAAGCACAATAAGAAAACCCTTTCTTATTTGATCTTTTTCGAATGGTCTAATTATGTACCTCGTTATAAAAGCTTGCTATGAAAAAATGAGTTTAATTGAAAACTTGTTTAATTGTTTTTAATTGCAAAATAACGGCACGGCTAGCCCAGTGCTTGTGCGATTGGCTGTAGAGCTACGTATGGCGTGTTTGAATCCTGTCCGGAACAAAATAATATTTATGTGTCCTACAGATACTTATCCCGCGTTCACGTGTCTTGTATGTGAGTTTACATATTTGTGAGTGCACCCACTATGCAACAGTAATTCCTAGTTCGTACATGCGTGTATTAATTCGAGTCTTAGAAAAAAAGTACTTTATTTTTTTATTTTATCTTTCTTTACAAATCGATAGTGATTCATGTACCAGATTGACCCTCCACGGGATTAAAACGAACGAAATTTAACGTTGTATAAAAATCAACATTTGCCTTTATCAAAATGGTATTTAACATGGAAAACTCAAAACACAAACCAATTAGGTTAAGAACTTATGTATAAGCGAAAATTTCATTCTCCAGGACAAATAAGGTAAAGCAAGTAAAAACCGCTCCGGAAAGAATGAAGGCATTAGGTAAAAACCTCTATTAGACCAAGTGATAAACGACCAAAGGCTCTCCTGTTTCATGGCGATTACTTATGGACCCTACAAATACCCTGGAGGGCCTAACTAAGGTAACAACGTACTCTGAGCATCTCAGGTAAAGTGTTGACGCTTTTTATAGCCCCCACCGACTATTTATAGCCTTCTAACCTAATTACGGAAAGCGAAAATACGGCTTCGGACTCCGTATCGAAAAAATATATATTCAATTATATAGGTATATGTAATTCTTAACTAATAAATATTATAGCTTCATAGATATTATAAGCGAAACCTGAAACATGTGTCTTGTATTTTTATGTAAAGAATCTATGTATGAAATTTCATAATTGTATCATAAAAAATCACGAAGCTTATTATGTTACCTAGTTGTTCCCACAAACACATGGTCACCGGGCCACCCGGGTGACTGAGGGGTTGTTTTGCGCTTGCATCTAACTGTGCGCTGGCGTCTCATAGCCGCTATGATCTGCCGTGCCCTGTGTTTTACTTAGTGTCGGTGGTATCCAACTTGTGACCTTCTTTAAATATTTTTGGGAAAAAATAATATAACATGGTGTAAAAATTATCGGAATCGATTCAATTACTAATTCTGAACAAACTATATTCAGGTTTCGCATATACTAAAAATAATGTTGTATATACAAATTAATGTGTTGAAAAAAAACTCATTGGGAATCAAATAATTCATCCACATCAATGTCTAAGGGAAAAGTGCTCAGAATACTGGCAGCATTGCCATATTGGATAGCAATACAGATTCGTTAAACGGAGAAAAACCCGATCGAAGAGTAGACCAGCTGTTTGCTGATATCCCGAACAACTAAATAAGCAAAATATATTTATAGTACCGTCTTCATTATTTCAAGAGAGCAACGGAAGTTAGTAAAGTGCAAACTGATGTAGAAACCATTAGTTTCTTCTAAACAATAAGGAACTATCATTCTTCATTTCTTTGCCGTAGTTAAACTTGCTAAAGATGTCGGTAAACGTTTCCCGGTCGGTAAACACGTTCTAACATAAGTGAGCAAACTCGAACATGATAGAAGCGCGTAATCTTTGCGGTCCCCACTCCAAAACTGTCGTTAATAAAACTCCCCTGCGAACTTATCTTCCCTTGGGCGAGATAAAATATTTCGTGGCGAAAAAAACAAACGCCTCGTGTGGGGGGGCAATTTCTGCACAATCACGCGCAAAGCCTATCCCCGTATTGCAAACTCTGATCACAATGCAAGCCAGATAAGAAGTTTTTTTTTACGGGAAAACTCTTTTATAGTCCCAGTAGTTTTATTCCCACGGTATTAAGGCGGTCCACAGCAAAATTGGGAGGTATTCATCAATAGACACTCGAAAATCTGCTTTTATCGCGCTTACTGTTTTCCGCACTAATGCGAGAAAGTGCGCGAGCTCGCCTTGGCCACAATTTATTGTATTTATTGTACAAGGTTGGGCGCTAAGCGACCCCTACATTTGATACACGTGGAAATTTGTCCCTGCAGCACTAGGCTCCATAATAAGCTCGCTGTGGCTTGCGCGAATTTCGCCTCGATTTCTTTGATAAATTTTCTCCACTTATATCAAAATATACGCAATTCGCAATTGTTTTAGGAAGCATTTTGAAGTGGATGAGCCGATAAAATTACAGTAATTATCTTAAAGTGTAATGCATTTGTCATTCAACGCCAATAACCTCACCAATTAAAATAAGTATAGTCTATTTGTTTGAACAAAAATAGCACCACCGGTAATTTTATTCAAAGATTCCTTTGACTTTGCACTTTCAAGCCGTTCATTTATAATTTACAAGATTTCAGAAGCGCTTTAAAATTGTTAAATCACACTTAAACATCCATTGACACTTACTAACAGTGAAGCATAAAACAGGAGCATTGCCGCCTCTAACCCAACCCTTCTTTCTGTACCCCAAGTCTAGTTTAACGGTACTTTTAATTGCCGCTATAAACCAATCTTACAAAGGGTTATGTTGCCCTAATGTGTGTCAGTCTATTATACCCTGAAATTATGCAGGACTCATCAAAATGAATGATATTATCGCGGGTAATAAGAATATGTAAGCGTCAGTATCGCAGATGTGGTTGAAGGTAGATAACACAAACCGCTTACGTTGCCTGCTCAAAATGGGAAAGCCTAGGTATTTTTCGTGACCTGTAAGTCTGACATTGCTAAAAAACACATATCAGCGGCCTTTCCCTGCCCATACTTCAATCTTAGATTCACAATGAATATTAATTGTTTGTAAATATACAGCAAACGTATTAAAAGAAGACGTTACTTCTAAATTATGTTTTTGTTAACGTCAAATTTGTTTTTTGCAATAACTGTGGTACAAAAGTTGGTTATATATTTTATGCTACGTTTACATGTAGGCCCAGCCTCGGCCAATCGCTATTGTGTGGCCATTATATAAACGGGGAAACCCCGTTAACACAATGACGAGTGGCTAGCGCTAGCGTAGAAGACGGCCGCAAGAGGGAACGCAGTGATCTCCGGCCACAGATGGCGCGGGCTTGCGGACGATGAACAATAGGTAGCTCCACTCGTCCTGTAAAGTCCTAGCCTGAGTTGTCGATGGCGCGTAGTGTGTTAAGGACACTCGTGTCTTAAGGAGATATCAGCAATCCCTAGGGGCCCCCGGGGCGAAATTCCACTGCCGCGACAAGTCGAGGCATGGCGGACAGAGCTCCGGCGGGATCTCATGGCGAAATGGCGTCAGCGACTATCGCAACCTCGTTCGGGGCGCGCCACAATAGGGGCGATAAGGCCCATCCTTGAGGCGTGGCTGGAAAGACCTCACGGCGCTCTCAACTTCCGCACGACGCAGGTGCTTACCGAACACGGAAAGTTCGCTAAGTACCTGTTCCGGATTCGTGCGGAGGATTCGCCCGGGTGTCGCCACTGTGCGGAACACCCGGAGGACACGGTGGAGCACACTGTAGAGGTGTGCCCCGCCTGGGCGGAGCATCGCCGTGTCCTCGTGGGGGCAATCGGCGGCAGCGATCTCTCTCGCCGGGCCTTGGTTCAGGCCATGGTCCGTAGTGAGGAGGGATGGCAGGCGGTCGCCTCCTTCTGCGAAGCAGTAATGCTAGCAAAGGAGGAGGCCGACCGCATCAGGCAGAGGCAACGGGGCGCTCGCCCCAGCCGCCGCCGGGATTCCGATCCCGATTTCCGGCCACCGTAGGCACGGGCTTGCGAACGGCGTGCAATGGGTAGCACGCTGTCCGATCGTCCGGTAACAGACCGGACCGAGCCCAAGTCGTCGACGGCGCGTTCTGTTCCCGCGCGCCTCAAGGAGTTGTCAGCAAACCGTAGAGGCCCAGCCTGCTAACTGCAGGCAGGCAGGGTCGAAGCCTGCTGGGGTCAAGGGCCGTTTTCTGAGAGGAAGGCTCAGCCTCGGCACTATAGGCAACGAAGGAACGGGGTAGGTTTTTAGTCAGTAAGAGTCTGACACTACTTCCCGCTCCGCCCAAGGGCGGGATTTGTCATTGGATGATTTTACCTACCATAAAAAAAAAAAAAAAAAAAAAATCCCTAGGGGCCCAGCAGGGCCGATGCCAATGGGAAAAAGTATGAAAAAGATACTCATGGTCAACATAGGCGTAGTTTTAATCCGTAAGTCATTGGAGGATTACCTACCTTAAAAAAAATAGGTTGTTAAAACAAGCTTAACTTCCAAACTAGAAGCTTCATAAAATTGCGCTTTCTACCTTAATCCGTGGTAGGCACCAAATTTTATAATAGAGAGCGACCATAACCATGTAACTTTGCCTTGCCAAGTCTTATCTTACCCATATTCAAGCTAAAATCGTCACTAATTAAGTGCCGTGTCAGTCGTTATTACGGTCTTATCTTAGGCTCATATGCCTCATGAATCAATTAGACCGTCGGGTACTGGGCAGGGCGGCCATTTTAACGAAGAATTACGATATATTGTAGACCCGGACATTGTTCCTGCTGAATAGGATAATGGCGGTAATACGAAAAACTTGAAGAAATAATAAGAGGGGAACCAATGCATGGTTTTTGTTTATATACTTTTTATTGTAGCTCTTTACAGTAGGAGCTTAAAATTAATAGTGTTAAGTTAGTTATAAAACAGGTTCTTTGATTGACTATAACATGCGAATTCATTGTAAAAATTAAATTTAAATTACTAATAAAAAAAAATGTTTGATGACATATTTAAGCTACCCAGACACGGACGGGTTAGGTAAAAACGCCTTAATCATAGAGGTTATTTTTTTATAACCATCCAGAAGCAAAGTCGAAATAATCTGCTACTTTAAGTGAAATTTCACACTTTAACGAATTCTATCTGACAATTTGCAGATTACCTAGTTAATGAGCATATTATCGTATTCCGCATTCTAACGGTATCATACATTATGAAAGCGGATCAATAGGTACTTACACTTTTTACCTTGTCTAGGTAGGCGCACAAAGTGAGATTAGTCACTAAACAATGCTGACGAATCTTAGTAATCCGTACAGTAATTTGTTCTACAGCAATATAATTTTGAGATAAATTCCTTTTGTTTATTTTAACATGATGATTAATATATATTTATAAATATAATAAAACTAGTTGACGCCTGCAAAAAAAAAAATCCAAGAGAACATGCTTCAAATCCTATGTCCTATTCCAGGACACCAGCTTGGTTTACGGTTTACCCGTAAACCAATTTTCATCAAAATTCGTTCAGCCACGTAAGGATATAATGAACATCTACACACACTCACAAACCTTTGTTTTTATTACGTAAGTGTAATTTTATACAAAATAATCAGGTTTTAAATACATATTATTACACAGTCCTGTAGTGAAGTGTTGAAAAGCGTACGAGAGTACCAAAAATTCTTTTTTACTTTTCAGGTACCTACAGAAGCACTCAAATTATATGAAAAAGTTTAGAGATAGGAGATACCAACAGAAGTACACAAATATGTCAAAAAAAATCTGTAAACTCAACGCCAAGAAAAAAAAATGACCGAGGGATTGATCCAAAGCGTTACCACGTCCCTGGAACGCAAAGGTCAATGGAAGGAATACATTTTAGTCAGTAAAAATCTGACTCTCTCGCACTACCCAGAGTAAAAGGAGTTATTTGATGCCAAAAAAAAAGTCCATTCCCGACAACACTGACAGTAAGACATCCTTAGACAAACATGTGTAAGAAGGAACATCAAGTAAACTGGCAAATTGTTTAATTATGAAAGCTTTGTCAAAAAACGTAAAAAATAGCTGCACACGTACTTATAGGCACATATCCAATTAAAACCAAGGTTTTAGTCAGTTAAACTGGCAATTGTTAAATTATGAAACCTTTGTCAAAAAACATAAAAGATACCTGCGGACGTACTTACAGGCTCATAATCAATTAAATCCTAGGTTTTAGTCAGTAAAAACCTGACACTCTTTCTAACTTCACCCAAATCGGGAGAGAAGCTATGTGATGATTTCCTTACAATGAAAAAGGGCAAAGAAAAAAATATAGTAAATATAGAGTTATTAGATGCCAAAAAAAAAGTCCATTCCTGACAACACTGACAGTAAGACATCCTTATACAAACATGAGTAAGAAGGAACAACAAGTAAACTGGCAAATTGTTAAATTATGAAACCTTTGTCAAAAAACATAAAAGATACCTGCAGACGTACTTATAGGCTCATATCCAATTAAATCCTAGGTTTTAGTCAGTAAAAACCTGAAACTCTTTCTAGCTTCACCCAGAGTGGGAGAGAAGCTATGAGATGATTGCATTCCACAATGAAAAAGGTCAAAGTAAAAAATAATGTCCGTTCCCGACAACACTGACAGTAAGACATGCTTATACAAACACGTGTAAGAAGGAACATTAAGTAAACTGGCAAATTGTTAAATTATGAAACCTTTGTCAACAAATGTAAGGTTTTAGTTGGCAACATTGTGGAATTGTGTTTACGCTCACATCGCGAAAATAAACAGGAAAACGTAGTCAGTGGAATTACCGTCGGTTAAGTTAATGTCTACGATTGAATTGTTTGTTCGTTCATTGACTAAGGAAATCGAAATTTAACTGATCGTGAATACAATCACGGATGAAATATTGATACGGTTTGCTGCAATTTCAGTAAAGCTTGTTTCATAGCACTGTTTTAAATTCATTGGACGGTTTGTTTCCGTGATTTGTTGCCAGTTTGAGGTTTTTTGGAAAATTATAAACGGTCAGAGAGAGAAAGAGTTACAGAAATTTATTTGATATAGTGATTATCATTAGTGGTTGTTATACTTTTATTCTTTTTAACCGACGTCGAAAAGGAGGAGGTTCTATGTTCAGCTGTATGTATTTTTTATGTATTTTGATCGATATCTCGGTCAATTGTGGATCGATTTTGAAAATTTTTGTTTTGATGGAAAGATTACTCCCAAGTTGGTCCCATAGAAATATTGTTTTAGATCTGATGATGAACTTCGAAGATATTTATTTTATTTTATTTATTTGGCCCACCAACAATTGACTACACATATACTCGTACAAAGATATAAAATACATCAAATAAACTTATAGGCTAGTGTAGCAATTACTTACAGGTGTAACTTTATTGTTAATTGATGCCCAAGATATAAAACGGAACTCTTCAAAAAATCATAGCGAAACTGTCGTAACAAGTAACATTGCTTTGTATAGACTATGTAAATGTAGTCGATGCTGACTAAAGGAAGAAGGGAAGTTGATACATAGAACTGATCTGATGATGAAGCCAAAAGATAGGTACCGAAATTCCTTAATAAAATAGTTATCCTCGCCGTATCTGGTATATTAAAATTGTCATGGAAATCATCACAATGGAACAGAATGACGGAATGCTTAAAAGTGTGAATTAAAAAACGTTTTACAAAAAAAATACAACCACTCTAATTAAAAAAAAAAACACAAGGAAATGCAAAATAACTTTAATTTTGAAAGTCTATGTTTCTATATACATTGAACACCGACTTCCGAAATTAAAGTTTTTTTTTCACATTTTTGTGTTTTTTTCACATTGAAGTCGGTCGTATTTTTTTCAAATCACTGCACAGATTGTGCCGACATTTGGCACTTAGATAGTTATTATGGTGTTGGCATGCGCCAGAAAAGGATTTTCCAAATTTCATTTGGAGATACTTATACGAAGCTAGCTAGTGGCTTAAAAGCTAGTGGCTTATAAAATCGATCGAATTAAGTACTCCGACGAAGAACTCATTACTAGTTCTTTATAACTCTATTCGTAAAACTTTAAAGTCATAGTTTGAGCTGTGGTAGCCCAGTAATCTTACGAGTTGTGTGTCGTAGGTTCAAACCCAGGCAAGCGCTTTACTTTAAACAATTTATTCGGCACTGCTCTCAAAACAGTGAAGCAAAACATGGTGATAACACTAATATGTCTTAGAACCAAAATGTTCTAAGACGGCCTGCACGGCGGATTACAGCCCATTTGCTCTCTAAGAGAGTAAGTCTTAGTCCTAGAAGTGAGAACATTTTAAGGCTGAATATGCTTATGAATAGTTTGAGTAGACACAATCAACATAATTGTACTTAAAAGCCTCATATCATGTGTCTACGTCATAATATGTGATACGTCGGAGTTCATTTGTAAGTACCACAATAAAAAGCTGCCACACAAACAAGTGAAACTTAATATACTGTCTGCCTGTCAGCCATTGTATGCCGAGCTTTCACAATCGCTTCCGTCTCTCAAGCGGGAAAAAGGTACAATCCCTGACGAAACTGTTTAACTTAAAGCGAGGAAATATCAAATTTATTCACCTATTATTTTCATGTCATATTAACTTGCCAAAATGCTAGACAAAGCAGTCTTGAAAATGATAAAAAGATTCTCATATTCTCTAAGCTAGCTGCGTTTGTTAGTCATTTTAATGAACTTTATTGTTCAAGTTACTAAACAAAACATTTAGGTGCTTTTGCAAGGTTCCGTCTAGGCTCAAAACACTACAATTAAAGTTTGTGTAACCGGCAGTACCTACTTCACGTTACAAAAGCTTGGAAAATATATTGCTTAATGCGTTGTTTGAGAGCGGTTATTTATTTTACACACAATGGAAATATATTTTGATGTAGACTGTACATTCGGGTCTGACGGATATAAATGAAAATTATGAACTTGAAATGGTCAAGGACTGTAAGAATGTACTTTGGTATGGATCTGTATGTGCATAAATGTTAGATAACTATGTGATATACCTGAAAGTGGTATACTTTCAGGTATACCACGTGGTTATCTAACATTTAACATTTTTGAATATTCAACAATTAGCTATTTAATATATTATTTTATGTACGACTAAAGAGGTATTGACTAATGACATTGATGAAATTTCATAATGTTATTTATGCATGTTTTAGAAATATTTGCACTACTGATAAGTCGAATACAATTTTACTATGTTAGCTAGATATCCATACTCTGGCAAATAAATAAACTTTTTCATAAAATAAATTTCATTATATTTCAACAGTGTAACCTAAATAGACAAAAACTATTTATATTTAAAGCATATCACATAACCTCATTTTACAATTTAGTTGGTTACGTTTAATCCAATTTCAAGAATTCAATACTGAATAAATTTTATACCGCCGCTGTAGGTAATTTTCCGATATTTCTGTTTATAATAGAATTTTTGTTTTTTATTATCTACATATAACCCGATCCTGTGTCTTTTTTTCCGAACCGACGACCGACCCGAAATTAATTGAGGGAAAAAAGGAGAAAAAATTATAATGGAATTTTTATATTAGGTACCTACCTGCCTGCCCTCCCGCATGCAATATCAGGAATATTTAAATTCCATCTGAATACGAAGCCTTATGTTTGAATGAGATCAGAGGTACAAGAAAATAAGGTTATATAATCTTATCCGAATTTTACTTTAAATATAATTATAATAAAAAAGGTAACCGGATTTTTCCGGATATTATTGGGTTTCATTTATTACGTTTTCAAGAATTGCTCCGATTCTACAATTTTGTTGATGTAATATTCAACAAACAACGTTTAAAGAAATTTAAATGAACAACATTAATATTTATATCAATGGAATCGACGCAGATATAAAATTATGTTCTCAAAAGTCTGTCTATACAAAATGGAAAGGAAATACATGATCATATTTTAGATACAGATTCTAACAATAAAAATAAAAACGTTCGAAAATCCAAATTACCTAACTGTCCTCAAGGAACATAGTAATTTTTAGTACTAAAAATATATCCACCCACTTCTGTTACACCCTGTATACTTAAGGTACAGGTACTATTACTATCATTCAATTCTTCTTCTTAGTCGGTACACTCTTGTCAGAGTGGTCGTGGTCATCACTATGAATCACGATGGGTAATCATCCCGGTCACACGGCGCCATTCATCGCGGACTGCAGCTTTCCGGGTACATTCGTAGACCGAGCACTTAGTTGCGGCCTTGATCTGGTCTGTCCATCTCATGGGTGATCTACCACGTGGCCTGGTGCCCTCAACTTTGCCCTGCACTACGAGACGCTCTATGGAGTCATCACCACGACGAGATACATGGCCGAAGAAGGCCAAAATGCGCGACTGCACTGTGGATGATAGACGCTGTCTGATGCCGAGTTCTTTTAAGATGGAATCATTCGTACGAAACTCTGTCCATGATACTCCAAGCATCCGTCTCCAGCACCACATCTCCAACGCGTCAACTTTCTTCTTCTCGGATTCACGAAGAGTCCATGTCTCCGATGCATAGAGGACATCAAGGATCATTCAATAGAATTATTTAAAGAAGAAACGCCCAAACATGTGTAAGGATCAAAACGCGAATAAAATTCCACTACTCGTCATTTATATATCTTCTGTGAGTCGACAGCTGCTGACTTGTCAAATTTTACTCTACTAAGAACAGACGAAAAACTTTTCAAATTTTATACAGGCTGGTCAAGTCGGATTCGTAAAGCCCGTGGTTCACTGGGACGCCATGAAGGTGTTGCCAGTTCGAAAAGTAAAAAAAAAAATGTATGCAGCGCTATGGTGTGTGCGGGCACAGAATAAGTCATAGCAAGAAGTAACGGGTCAGTTGCCCATGGTGCGGCCACTGACCAATGTTGGTCACGCTAGTCAACCATATATTTTTTTGACGTCATGATCTGGCTACGCCGCTATGCCCCAGTGAAGCATGGTCCTTGTACAACTTTAAATTAAAACATTGTTATTATGCAACAAAAATAATAAAGGATTTTTTTCTCTTTGCGTATTTTTTATCTGTCGTCGTGTTATTCATCAAAGTTTCGGATACTTTATTAGGTATCCCACTATTAAAGTAACAAATATTCGAGTTTTAGTAATTTAGGCTTACCCCGTTACATCCTTCTAAATAATCTCGCTGAAGAATTCAATATATCTGTCGGATTTTGACAAAGGGAAAAAATTGAATTGGTACTCAAAAAAAGTAGTTCAAAAACATGTTGTCGTTTTTTCAAATCACCTTTGAACTTAGAAAATAAATTACTGAAGTTAAAACCGCTTAACAATGGTTATGGTCTCAAAAATATTCTAAATAAAAATGCAAAACTATAAATAAAAAAAGTTATATCAAATAAAAGCAAAAATTATCCTCAAATCAAAATATCAAATAACTTCTTCTTATAAACTTCTGATAGCTACAACTTAGGGGTAATTAAGTCAAGAGTGAACAGGTTAATTCTAGCTAAGCGTGCTCCATCGTCGGCCACATCATCGCTTACCATCAGGTGTGATAGCGGTCAAACGCAAGCCTAAAAAAAAAATCAAATAACTTTTCGCGTCAGACTTTTACTGACTAAAACTTAGTCCCAGGGCAACGATAATTCTTTCGAACGATTTCATAGCCGGATTCGATCACCCTACATAAACTTTAAATCTATCAGAACCAATCTAGTTCTTACAGAATAGGGACGTGTCTTGCCTTGTGTAGTGAATCCTTTATTTAACTAGCACAAACACGTGTAAGACGTTATAAGGATTCTTTCTTAAATAATATTACGATTGAAATGCGGTTATAAAATATTTTAACCCGTATCTTTATTATTAGGCTTGGCATGGTATCTAGGAATTTTTTTTATTGTTGTAGTGCCTTTAAGAAAGCCTTGTCTTTTGACAATAGTTATTGCTTAAAGAATATCACTTTATTTACAGACCCAGGGATAGTTTTTACATTAGCCTTTATTTGATAAATAATATTTATTTTGCAAACAGGTATTAAAAAATCTTTTTTTTTTTCATCATTTTATACTAGATGAGGCCAGTGTTTTCTAGGTGACTACCCCGTGAAGAAACACCGAAACAAACTCAGGGGTCAAAGTTTCATATAAAGTAAACACACAAATATGTAATTTTCAAATAATATCAAAACCATACAGATTTGTCTGAGATGGTCTTTTGAAGAAAGAACCAAATAGTTCTGAGTGGACCTGTTTAGTCAGTGCAGGTATTTGTCAGTATTCGCAAAGCTCAACTCAGGACTCAACGACTTGACGAACAATAACAAGATAAGGACATTTGGGTAGGCCGCCAAGAATACTGAAATTGCCAGACATATTACTGAAAAAATAATTATTTCAGTAACTGAAAAATTTAAAGGGAATTGTTTGTCCAGGTGAAGAGGAGAGATGAAACGTATGTTTCTAAAAGAGTACTCATACAAATGATTATACGTGTGGATGTAGAGAGAAAGGCCAAACAAAAGATGGATGGATTGTATGAGAAGTGACATGAAAGAAAAGAGAGTTACTGATAGCGTGACGGGTGACAAGACAGAATGGAACACAAAAATGTATTGCACCGACCATAAATAAAATGGAACAAGGCCAGGAAAATGATGGTAATGATGATTTATTCATTGATTTTCAATGATGATTTAGGATCTCTAATAAAAAAATACACAATATCACTAGGTACATACGAGTATTATAACCATCTCTCTGCCAAGTCTGATTGTTTGTACGCAGTAAACACAAATACTACTAAAAGTATTTTCATATTGTTTCCACCAATTGCCGGAATAAATCATGAGGATTGTTCAAGTGAGTAACTCATTGAGGTTTTATGTGATTTGGCTGAAATGTGACGATGATATTTTAATATGCTGAAGTCGGAAAATACCGTACATATTGACGCTTGAATGACGTACATTATACTAAAAGTTTAAGATACACGCAAAATCTTGATGGAAAATTTATCAAAATGTACTCATACTGAACAAAAGTCCCGATGCAATAAAATACTGTTTTATTTGCAAAGGTATTTTCACCAAAATTCCGTTAATTTCTATCTAAATAAATACGTTAATCATTTTGAGTGTTAAATTAACGCAATATTGCCGTTTACTTCATTTAATTGTAATTATTATATCTACGGATCGTAGGAATCGTGAGGAAACCGGCATGTCCTAGAACCAAAAATTCGAAGACATGTGACATCCACCAACCCGCACTGGGCTCGCGGTAGTTTATGGCCATTCCTCTCTCCTAAAGAGGAAGCTTGAGTCCCTGCAGTAGGAACATAATAAGGCTGCTGCTATGCTATATCTACGGAGATAACACAAGAAAAAAAAGGAGTGGGCGACGCGACGTGGCGGTCGGAAGCAGCACGACTTCAATTGCGTTATCCCGAGAAGAGCTATCTCAGGATTGAATTGTTGAAGAATTTTGAGAGTTGATTAGTCTTTTATTTCTTTTTTAATTGTTTAACTGTAGTATTGTTTTATTCCAGCTGATTTCCAACTTTTTTTTGTGTATAGATTATTGAGAACATTTGAAAAAGTAGGAGGTTCACAATTCAAATGTTTTTGGGTTCAGTAACTCGAAAGAAAAACGCGGAATCCTTAGTTGTATAGCCTTTTCCTTACCTCACTTCACAGTCCGTCCGTCTGTTGGTCAAGACTCTTTTTCTTAAGACTTGTTTACGGAGACTCGACGCGTTACGCGGCGTGTTGGGCGGTACATCATACATTGCCATATGTTTGTGTTTGCGCGTGCGATGATACGGCCCGCTGCTGCAATGTACGACGAACGCCCAACGTGCCGCACAACGCGCCGCATCTCCGTAAATACGCTTAGCGCGTCGCCGGGTGAACAAATTAATGGAATCAAATAAACGTAGATGCTACTTTGCTACTTGCTTGATGTGAAACGTTTGTAACCGGCTTTCAGCGCGTTTGATGGCTGGTAATCTCTCCTGCTAAAAGTCACATGACCACCTTAATTATCCAAACTTAGTCATAAAGCTATCGATAGTGTGCATTTTTTCAGACACACTCATTGTATGACATACTCGTACCCCGCTCCGGCTTCATTCGAATAAAATGATTAAGGAAATTTCCATCATAAAATTTAATTGAATTTACAACACCACCCCACCACCACACGTACGGCGATGCACTATTGGTATATGGTGGACATCCCATCCAAATTTTATTATGCATAAAACGAATCGGGAACACATTCATTGTACGTGAAAACTAAGGAGTGGAAATCGTTACCGAAGTCTATGTTTTCTGTTAACTACAGCCTGCGATCTTTAAGTCAAGTGTGAATAGGTAACTTCTAGGCAAGCGTGCTCCTTCATCGTCCAGATTGTCACTCTCATTCACCTTAAAGGTAATTGTCAAGCGTGAGCCTATCGATAATAAAAAAGAACTCGAATTTATTCTGACTATCATTTATTAAATTATATAAACTAGTGCTTGACTGTTATCCCACCTGATGGTAACCAATGATGCAATCGTTAGTAGTGAAGCGCACTAGTTTATTAGAAACCTATTCACTCTAGCTCTAAAGACACCGGACGTCATAATCGTACATCATAATCGGACGGGAAGATCGCAGGAGATAAGTTTAAATAAACTACCGTCTATTACTAATCAATCAATAAAGTCAAGATCCAAAAACAGGCAAGCGTGCTTCATCGTAGACCACGCCATCACTTACCATCAGATGGCATCGTGGTCAAACGCGAACATATCTACAATTTAAAAAAAAAACATCTCTTTGACAACATGGCACATAGTTCTGAAACTAACGTATCCACATTAACACTATCTAGTCATTACATAGGCGATGTATTATGTACTAAAAGTAGAGTCGTTAAGTAGTCGTCACCTGCGACACCGGTGACTTAAGCAGGTCGTAAGAGCCCTTATAAAGGCCGACGCGATGACAGCCCGACTCAATATAATGCTTACACCTGCGCCCATTACATGTCTCGATGGAAATCACGTTTTAGCGATGGGAAAAGTGATAAGGGACAACTTATAACGTGACGGTTTAAGGGTTATTAGGAGTTGAAGATGTGTTATGAAACAACTTGTTTTTTTGGGGTTTGTGAAAAGGTTTTTTTTACGTAAGGGTTGGATGTTTTTATGTTCAATAGTTTGGAAATAGAATATATACGACATAGTGTTGAATAACGACCCACCCCAGCTTTGCATGGGTGCTAGAAATCCTTGGAATTCTCAGCTTTGCTCTAGTATAACATATATAGGTTGACTGGTAATTAGTGACCGATACTTAAACACGTGGTTATAGTCATGATAACAACCAACTTTTACTATGGGACAAATCTGAAATCGTGAAAAAAAATCTGCTGATCAGTACATTTATGTTCTCTTAACTGATCAAAATGTACATTGCTGATTTTTTCGCGATTTTAGGTTTTCTAATTTCAGTACATTTTTAAAAAATCAGCCAAGTTCTGTACATTTTGACTAGTTAAGCGAACAGAAATGTACTGATCAGCAGATTTTTTTCGTGATTTCATGTTTAGTCCATAGTAAAAGTTGTTTCTCTTTCGAACAATCCCGCTGCCCAAATTATCTATATTTCAATGAAGATCCTACTCAAGATAACGCCAAGAAAAATAAACTACTAGGAAACGGAAACCATAACAACAATATGTTTAGACAAATTCTTCAACAAAGCGCAATTCTGCTAAAAGCAACGTAATACAATGATAGTGAAAGCAAAATCTTGTCGGGTTTGATTTTATACCTTCTAGAGCATACAAAAATAATAAGTGTTGAGTGTTGTACCTCTTTCCCGGTAACACTTAACAAGCTTGCAGTTTTATATTATTATCCACAGACAATCTTAGTTTAGCCGCGACGAGCGAGGTACTTGACAGGTTTCGCTAAGGAAACATCCTTATTAAAAGGCTACATACGGCGACTACGATCGTAAACATTTAATCAAGAATATGATGCAGTACACAATACGTTCTCTGGAAAAAATACACATCCAGGGATGAGAATGTCTTCTAGATGACGTCGTAAAAGACGACTAAGAAATTATGACTGTTTAGTAGCAATAACTTAGAATGCATGACGTGTTTATGTTCATGATCAACAATTCTTTCATGTTTAATAATCATATTTCTTTATTTTTTATTTCTTTTACTACTGGACGAAGTTCACCGGGTCAAGTAGACCCGATGTACTTCGCCCGGTAACCGACCAGACCGAGCCCAAGTCATCGACTGCGCTTATGTACTGTTCCCGCGCGCCTCAAGGAGCTGTCAGCGATAGGCAACGAGGGAATGGGGTAGGTTTTTAGTCAGTTAGAATCTGACACTACTTCCCGCTCCGCCCAAGGGCGGGATTTGTCATTGGATGATTTTACCTACCATAAAAAAAAACTCTGTGAACTTCGTACCACCCAACAGTCAATGAATGAATTGATAACCTTTTAGCTAAACTTATTGAGCGAATGATTAAATAATTGAGACCAATTTATTTGACAGTTGCTGTCATTATTCGATGTATTTGGATTTTATTTTTCGTGATTTTTTTCAATATCGAATAGAAGAATGACTATTAACATTCTGCTATTCGGAGTGGAGATAAATGTAATAAAGCAAAGATTATTCAAATCGGTTTAGCCGTTCTCGAGTTAATAAGTAGTGTAACTGACACGACCTTGTTTATATATTATATAGATTTATATGATCTATCTGTTTCTGTTATATGTCTGTACACATATAAGAGAAACAGATTTATTATTCATATATATTAGTACAAAGGCACTGTTTATTTTACACTGTTTATTCTTCCAGCAGAATTTCGAAAGGAGAGATTTAACAATGTAGATAATAGTGACTTAGACTTAAAATAAAATAATAAATAAAGCGAGTACAAATATTAATAAGGACTTAATATATAACTATACACACCGTTATATTTTGATAGTTTTAATCCCGTGGAGGGTCGATCCGACACATGTAATACTAGCAATTTGTAAAGATAAAATTAAAAGCACATTTTTTTTCTAAACGTCGAATTACGCATGCACGAAATTATTTTCTTTATGTAAACGGTCGGTCGTTGGGTACGAACTACCTACAAGTCATTGGAGTCGCCCAGCTGACGTTTACTAAAAGAAATTAATTTCGTACAAGCATAAATTAATTCGAGTTTAAAAAAAGTACTCTATTTTTTTAAATTTATCTTTACAAATCGATATTGTTTCATGTACTGAATCGTCCCTTCACGGGATTAAAACGATCAAAATTTAATGGTGTATGTTAATACCTTACACTAAAATAAATACATAATATTACACATTTAGGTATATAATTTATTATCATAGCAAAGAGGAAAGACAGTGCTCTTTTAATGGTATTTTGAAGAGTGAAATAGATTTAAAATCTCGAATGCTAGGCGGTAGTAAGTTCAACCACTGCATGGCATTGTTTTATTATTTTTCAAAAAACATACAATTTAAAGCATGTAGACAGATATCTACATAGACAAAGCATAGACAAAAAGTAACAATTATAGATTCAAATTGCTTAATCTATGGAAACAATGGCCGTCTTGTGGCTGTCAGTGATATCTACCCGACAACCTTTAGGTCAGAGAGATATAAGACTAGAAGTTATTTAATAAAAAAAATCAACCTAAAGACGACACAATGGTTCGAATCCCAAGAGCAGTCCTCAAGTTTCAAAGTCAGTGTAGACTTTTTTAACACATTTTTCTAAAATAGCATCCCAAGAGACTTCAAATCGACACTTAGATAAGAAATCTCAAACTAGGTTCAATATAGACCCAGCAAAATGGACACTAAAGTAAGGAGAACGTTGTCAACTATTGACTCAACCCAAAGACTATATTTACGAAACCATTAATGTGTTAATATATGTCCAACGCAAAGGTGCTCATTAAAGACACAGTGAATTTGAGTCATCTGAGTAAATACCACGAATAAACAAAATTACCTCACGTGTTTTCCAAATATTCCTCAAATCATAAAATTTACATTTGTATCTAATTAACCAACTAAACCATGTATGTCTTCGTATACAAGTAAAAAGTCGACTCATTAGTAGAATTCTGAATGAGAAATCTTAAAACCGAGTCGGTAGGCTAGATAATTAAGGTAGGTTGGAAAGCTAACTAAAGACAAGTAGTATATAATACAAACAAAAGTCTTGAAGACTTACTTAATTAAAAACACCGGCTTTACTAAAGCCAAATTATATACGAGAGAAGAAATATTGTACTTTTTCCACAGCACTGTGATCGGGTAAAATGTTCACCGTCCGTAAAGAAGTCCAATAAATTGAAGAAATATCGCAAAATACACCGACATCGCCGTCGATCCGCTAGTTAGGCACCCATAAAACTGAGACCGCACCAGTAGAATAAGTAAATATTTTTTTTAAAGTCAAGCCTCTGGAGAATCAAGTGAAATAGTTTTATTGATGTCTTCGTGAACGGCGACCCGACGGGAGGAATTTACTTTTCATTACGATAGAAGTTTGTTCGCAAACAGTTCAACACTCGTGGCCGTCGGCAAACGCAAAAAATACTTCAGCTGCTCATGTACTTGTGTAGTACTTCAGTTGATAAACGTAAGTGACTGGAGTAGCTCGCGTGCGCCAACATGTTTCGCTTGGAGTAATACATCGAACAAGTTATGTAATAAAAAAACAAACTAACAATTTACTGTCTTAATTAACGTTGTGAAACACAGATATTTTCTTTAAAGAATGTTTATAAACATATTTCAGTTAAAAACATATTATGAACCTGAAATATTTTCATAAGTGTCAAGAACCACGGTACCTTCTACGTATATTTCTTTAAATAATGATTTGTTTTTCTTTTTTTTTATTCCACAACTAAAAAGAACTTGTGTAATGGGTACTAGACAACTGATAAACAAACTTATATATTTCTAAATACATATTATAGATAAATTGCACCCAGACACAGAAAAAATGATCGTGCTCATCACACAAACAGTTGTCCTGGGTTGGAATCGAACCCACGAACACCGATATAGAAGTCAGGGCCACTAACCACTTATAGACCAATAAGCCAGTCAAGTTTATAAACACGTTTCAGTGAAAAACATATTATGAACAAGAAATATTTTCATTTAGAGAAGTGTCAAGTACCAAGGTACCTTCTATGTATACATTACGAAATATCTCCTCGCAAATTGCCTTATGGCTAATGGCGACGCTATATCACAAGTCCTGAAGGCAAAATAAAATTATACAGGTTTTTATAGCGTTCGGAGGTACAGTGTCCCCGGGGTTTTAAACAGACGCTTTACTACGGAACCCTGATGCCGACGCACGCGCTAAGTCCTCGCAAAAATCTTCGTCCACTACACATAAATTGATTTTTGATGCGATCCTGAGATATTTTCTGAAGATAATAAACTTGAAATCTTGAGATTAACTACCGTGGGGACGCTTTTGATTCGTATAAGTTTTGAATTATTGATTGACTTGCTGGAACTGGTATTTGGATTTGGCTTTTGGATTTGGCTTTTGTGGATAAATATTTTTAAGAGGGGCCCTCCCCTTTCGCCTATCATCAACGTCGGGCATAGTTTAAAAGCTTGTTGATTCATCTAATGCAATCCACCCAGCAGGGTTGAAGCCTACTGGGGCCGTTAACAAAAACGTTTCACCTGGGGCCCTGGAACGAAGGCAAAGAAGGATGGGAGTGAGTTTTTTAGTCAGTAGAAGTCTGACTCACTATCTCCCGCCCCACCCAAGGGCGAGGAAATGTCATAGAATGATTTTCCATACAAAAAAAAAAAATACTAATGCAATCCAACGCGATGTTTGATGAAAAACTAACGCGAAAAAAGAGAGACAACGCATCAAAACTCTGTTGGCATTCGGTAATTCCGTAATTTACTCGAATATTTCAGAAAACTTGTTCCAGGCAATACGTGCTTTTTTAGAAACCTTAAAAGTTTTTGAGAAATATTGTCATCATTTAGAATCTCGTGTGCAAGGTTTCTATAAAATACATTTTAATATTTTTAATTTATGAGTACATTATGGAGGGCCAAAGTTCACGTAAAATAGCAGATTTACAGAGGTGTTTACTGGATTAGTTTTACACAAATTTATGTTTTGATTTTTATAGAAACCTACATAAAAACCACAAAAAATCTGAGTATCCAAAATATCTGCAGAAAGATTTGTAATAACATCATAATCACGTAAGAGCGATTATATGAAAATGTATCTTGGGTTGGCCGCTCTTAAAACAATGTTCTTATATCACGTGGGTAAAACCTCTACCAGTAGTTTGTAATTTAATAAAGTTCCTTTTTTGTCAGTTTGTTATCTAATTCAGAAACCAACTAGTCGACCCCGTGGGAAATACAATAAACGGCATTGATACTTTTTTTGCTTTTGCACCACAAAACGTAGGAGATAGTACGACAACGCAATCCCTAGGTGTAAACAAATAATAATATATAATAATATTATAATAATATATTCCACAACTATCACACAACGCCGTCTAGTCTCAAGCTAAGCAGAGCTTGTGTTATAAGTACTAGACAACTGATAAACATACTTATATATTTCTAAATAAATACATACTATAGATAAATTACACCCAGACACAGAACAAATGATCATGCTCATCACACAAACATTTGTCCTGGGTGGGAATCGAACCCACAACCTCCGGCATAGCAGTCAGGGTCACTAACCACTAGACCAACTGGTCAAATGAGTATGCAAAATATTTTCACACAAAACTGAAGCCTTAAAGTGTGCAAAGCTCACCGTATAGGTAAAACAAACTTACATTAGAACTTTTAAAATAAATCATTTTTACGAGACCCTTACGGCAGCTTACGATAAAATGGCCGGCTTCAAGATAGTAAGTGTATTGTCCCAATGCGGTCCAGGGGCCTTTCTCATTAAAGTTGCCGGTAGCTAAGCTACAAAGGGATAATTACTTTAATTACCATACTCGTAACCGTGGCTGTATAAAGGTTTTTTCTACCCATAAAGTCGAGACCAGGCTATTTATTTATTTAAACTTCATGTACAGTAGTGGTTCATAGGTGGACTTAATGCAACAAGGCGTTCTCTACCAGTCAACCTTTGGGTTAAAAGAGACAACACTGTGGTAGGTGTGCCCAATAAATAAATAACACATACTACAAATAGATTGAAGTATCATTAGATTAGGAAAATATGGTGAGGAAACCATGTCATAGAACCAAAAATTCGAAGACATGTGATATCCACCAACCCGCACTGGGCCCGCGTGGTGGATTACGGCCCATTCCCTCTCGTAGAGTCCTGTGTCCCCGCAGTGGGAACATTAAAAGGCTGATGATGATGATCATTAAGTTAAGTACCTTATATCTATACTTATAATAAATCTGTAGAAGTAAAAATTCTGTACATTGAAAATATCAAAAAAATAAATGGCAGGGGGTGTTACTAGACCGACACCGAACCCAAAAATGTGATTAAAAAATTTTTGTCTGTCTGTCTGTCTGTCTGTCTGTTTGTTCAGGCATCACGCAAAAACTACCGGTTCGATTACGATGAAACTTGGTACAATTATTCTTTAATATCCTGGGCACCACACTGGGTACTTTTTATCCCGGAAAAGTATATACAATAAAAAACAAACTTAATTTTGAGGTTCGATCCCTAAGCCCGATTACTGTACCAACCGCAAATAATAAGTTTGTCGCAGGTTACGTCACCCGTTTCTTTTGTAATTAGCCACAAAAGGCCCGCGCCGAGACAGAAGTATTAATACCGGTAAGTATGCTCGATAGATAACGTTCGACACAAATAGCACTTTACACAAAAAACTCATTGATAACTTTCGTCGTTCATGCGAACGAAGTTGCGGGCACAGCGAGTTATTAAAATATATATTCAACATTATTTTAAGTGTATGCTAAACGTGAATATACATAGTTTGTTCAGAATCAGTAACTGAATCGACACCAAATGTTAGATTTTTTCCCAAAAATATTTAAAAATGTTACAAGTTTGATACCACCGAAACTAAGTACAACACAGGTCACGGTAGGTCACAGCGGGCATTAGAGCCAGCGCACAGTTTTTTGCGGGAGCAAAAGAACCCCTTAGTCGCTCGGCTGGCCTGGTGACCATGTACTTGGGCGGACAACCAGGTAACATAACAAGCTTATAACTTTGTGATTTTTCATGATACATTTCTGAAATTTTGTACATACATAAGCTAAAATTAAAAACATTTATACTATGAAAAATACGAGTATATACATAGTTTAAGTTATAAGTAATTGTCATAACATTTATGACGAAGACCAAACTAAGTTTGAGAAAGTTTTACGAGTATATATATAAAAAAAAATCAAACGAACCACATACCTCAAGACACTCGAAACCTCTGTCACTAATCTTAAAATAAAAAGATCGTCCACAATAAAGGACAATGGTAGAAAATCACCACAAATTCTCGTCACAAACAAGAGTGGATACAGTGTGGTTATAATAAAAAAAATCCCTTTAGACAATTTTCCATTATCTGGGCGTCCATTGTTAGGATCCAGTGGTCAGCATTTTATGGGTGGACGCAGTGCCGTCGTAACTTCTTATTAAACCGCTGGGGACGCGCCGACTTGCCTCTAATTGATTTAGAGACCCCCACGACCGTGACACTACGGTTTTCTTTGTTTACTTTATACTACCAAGAGGTATACTTTAACTTGAAACTTGACGTAATGTAAATGGACGCTAAGTTTAAATGTTACAGGTTACACGGTCACACAAGTTTTTGGAGTACTTAGCCAACTATTGAGTCTATCTTGTTATTAGAAGGAGGGCTTTTTAATATAAGTTTGGATTGATTTAATATTATAAGTTTCTATTAGATCATGGAGAGCAGCGGTGGCCGAGTGGTAATGGCGCTGAGATACAAGTTGTCGTAGTTCCGGGTTCAAACCTAGCCAGACGCAATACTTTATCTTATTTATTCAACATCACTGCTCTCAAAACGGTGTAGGAAAACATCGTGAAAAAACCAGCATGTCCTAGAACCAAAAATTCAAAGACATGTGACATCTACCAACCCGCACTGGGCCCGCGTGGTGGATTACGGCCCATTCCCTCTCATAGAGAGGAGGCCTGAGTCCCAGCTGTGGGAACATCATAAGGCTGATGCATCTAATAGCATCAGCCTTATGATAGATATTAACTTTAAGAGTATACCATGTGAATTTTGAATCTAGGATGTCTACTAATTTTCTTTTGCTATACGTAGATATTAATTTCTAACTACGATCTATTAGAGTACACCCACATATAATACGAGTCCAACAAAAGAACATAACAAAAAAACAAATAAAGAAATGTGCCTACTGCCTATTAATTAAATGTGACAACTTTTGAAATAGTATTTTCCTAATATTCAACATTCAAATATTTCATGCAGCCTGTCAAATATAATTTAGCTGACATGTAGCTGTATAATAAAGTACGAAACCACCTACAAATACCAACGCACGTACAGAAACATTCGAACACAGTGAAAATGAAGAAATTAAAATTTCATGGCGACCGACAGCGACACGCTACATAATACTATAAGTTTAAATATTTTGCAGTTACGAAAGAGAATTTTATAGCGAATAAGCTGCTGCTTATTGCAACATTCTCTACGTCAGGACTTAAGTCAAGTTTTGTTCAGGAACTAGTTTTATTAAAGCTCTTAAGACGTCCCCAGGCTGGCTAATTGATTTAACTGCCACGACACGAAGAATAAAGCCCGCTAAACACGCGACTCGCGTCATTAAGTCACAAAAATTAGTGACGCGAATACCCGCCCTCTGAGTTCATGCATAAAGGTTACGAGTCCAATAAATAAACGCCAAAAAACTTAAGGTGAGTTAATTTGATAAAAAGAGTTTGCCGCGCGAGCAACAAAAGGCATTTAAACGCAAAGGAAGCAGAAAACGACGGAAGAAAAATGAATGATTACAGCAAAAAGGGCCATCAAAACGAATGATAAACGAGCTTAATCCGAGCCCCATCCTTGTTTTATTACCCTTGGACGATTGTAAAAACGTATTAGTGGGCGTCGCCGCAGAACTGTGGGTCCCTACGACGATCTATGACACTTTAGTTGACCTTTTTATATCCAATAGACGACGCTGGCGGTAATTTATTGAACCTTTAATACCTTATAATACAATCAAATCAACGGTAATAAAAGTTGTTTTCGAATATTAAATAACTGGATACCCACTTTTATTTTTATGTACACTTATGACGATATTTCATTCTGAAATAGGAGTAACAGCTTTCTATATTATTCAAATCCATATTAATTAATCAATTCACTTATATACAACAGTACTACAGTACTAGTGAATTCCATGAATTGCTACTTAACCCTCTTTCTTTCTCCTAATTTTTGCTGTGCCCGACAGGGTCCATAATGGTCAGGGATATTTTTTTTTAATACCATCTATGTATACTTATGGATTGCAATAAAAAAAAACAATATGAAAATGAAGAAAAAATATTGTAGTGAATTTGTCACTTAAAGGCGGGGCACGTCACTTGTACAGTAAATTATATAAAAAGTTGTAATTACATAAAAATTATAAAATTAAATTACATCAAAATAAATTAAATTGAAATGTCAGTGAGATAAACTAAAAAAATGGAATTAATAATTAAAACTCGAAGAAAATACAATAAACTCTACTGCAATAAACTCTTCAACAAAAACATGGTTCTATACTAGCACGCTGTCCGATCGTCCGGTAACCGACCGGACCGAGCCCAAGTCGCCGACGGCGCGTTCTGTTCCCGCGCGCCTCAAGGAGCTGTCAGCAAACCGTAGAGGCCCGGCCTGCTAGCTGCAGGCAGGCAGGGTCGAAGCCTGCTTGGGTCATGGGTTTTTTTTTCCGGTAGGTAAAATCATCCAATGACAAATCCCGCCCTTGGGTGGAGCGGGAAGTAGTGTCAGACTCTTACTGACTAAAAATCTACCCCGTTCCATTCTTCGCCTTGGTCCCAGGGCCCCGGGTGCCATTTTCACATACCCTTTGACCCCAGTAGGCTTCGGCGCTGTCGGGCCCCTACAGTTTGCTGACAACTCCTTGAGGCGCGCGGGAACAGTGCGCGCCGTAAACGACTTAAGTGGGTCATGGGTTAGCTTCTGAAAGGAAGGTCCGGCCCCGGCACGATAGGCAACGAAGGAACGGGGTAGGTTTATTAGTCATTAAGAGTCTACCACTATTTCCCGCTCCGCCCAAGGGCGGTTTTGTCACTGGATGATTTTACCCACCATAAAAAAAAATAAAAAATAAACATGGTTCTATACTAACACAATATTTCATACGGAGTTACTACTTAACTGACTTCCACACCTCATCTGTGTTAGCTATTGGTAATACATAAAACTTAAGCCACGATTCTATATGGAAGTCACTAAATGTGATTAACATTAATAAAAAAGTCTATACTTTCTACACCTTCTAATATAATAATGAGGATAGATTTGCAGTTTGGTTTGCATTGATAAACTCAAAAACTACTAGACTGGTTTAAAAAATCAGATCAACACAACGAGCTATGGATATCAATACTTATATTAAGTACTAGCTCCTGGTTGCAACTTCATCCGCGTTCCTGTCACTCACTGATAAAGTAGCATCCTATTGGCAAATTTTTAAAATCAGCAACTCTTACCTCACAGGTCGTACCTAATTATTTGTGAGACTAAAATAATATCTAAAACTCTAAGCTAAACCTAAACCCCACCCGCTTATTAAGACAATAATGCAGTTATAAGGAAGAAGCTCGTCAAGCCTCCTAGAGTGTCTTCTGAACGCGTTACTAGAGCAAGGAGACAGCCTAGTTGTCCAGCGATTCCCGATATACACTGAACCGTGAAGGTAAAAACATCTCTAACTACGCTTTACACGGTTTAATTGAATTAAATAGACAAAAATACGAACATGGTAAAACCATTAAAAAAATTGAGCCTCACGTTATTTCTTAAGCCACAAACAAATTCACTGAATTTAATTATAAAGTTTATGTTACCAAAAAACAGTAAAATTGGTGCAAAAACTCACAATCAATCTTCTTTTTTCTTTAAATTCTAAATTTAAAATTATCCTGCCAGTTTCAAAATTATAGAGAACTTTTTAAAAAAACCTTCATGACAACTGTTACAGTTTTAATAATTGGATAGCATTCTAATTTTAAAGTTTACTTTAAGATTTCTTTTTTTCAATATCATCTTCAGCCTTTGAAATCAGAAGATAACCAAGAAAAGAACCGAACCAAAAAAGAATCAATTTATTATTTTTTTCTGCCAGACCTATGTTTTGAACAGGATGATTTTCTCAAAAGTCCGTGGCAATTTTCTGTTTTTTTTTTTTTAATTCTTTATTATATTTTATGACCTTTATTACCGTTTTCATTCCAGTATTTTTGTTTTGATAAAATCTTTTTATTTGTTTTTTTTATTGTAATGCAGAACATATCTTATAGAATTATTAGTGATTCGCAATAAAAAATCAAATTTACTACACTAATATTAAAGTATAAAAATTAAGTTTACAAAACACAGACACGTAAATAAAACTGTAAAGGCTTATACAGTAATTGTTGCAATAAAGAATTACTTTATGAAATACGCCTAAATGTAGGTAGAACGATAAAATCGTCTGGGTTAAAATATTATTCTCGGAAGCCATAAAGAAAATTTTATTTAATGAAGATAAGATTTCAAGAATTAAGACAGAGTTTCTTAGTTGTTGAAATAAGCCCTGTTATAAACCGTAAATACGGCGTTATTGTAACTTTGTAAACAAGATTTAAGTAAGTAAAACCTAAGTAATCTTTTTCAGTTCTCGGACTTACTGTATTTCAAGAGGATAGACGTTATTAATATTGACATAAATCATGCTAATGTAATAAAATTGAAAGCTTTTGTAAGTGTGTTTGTTTGTAACTTTTGTCCTGCTCATACGTACAAAGTGTTTTGGGAACACATTAATTGTGCGTAGGTACATCTAAGAAGTGGAATTCCCTGCCGGAGTCTGTGTTTCCTGATAGCTACAACTTAGGGTTCTTTAAGTCAAGAGTGAATAGGTTAATTCTAGGTAAGCGTGCTCCATCGTCGGCCACATCATCGCTTACCATAAGGTGAGATAGTGGTCAGACGCGAGCCTGTGTATAATAAAAAAAGAGTTTTACACTTTCAAACTGTTGATCAGATTTCAATAAAGTTTGGTTTCAGGGTTGCCTAAATTCTAAATTTATACACACGCTATAATTTTTAAACGTAGCCTCTTATTCCAGCACTAGTATTATTTCACAAGTTTGCTCCTAGGGAACCTCTAGGTTTTCATAGATAAGTTTCGATATATTTATTGACAGGGTTCTGTAATGATGTTTATATCCTGTAATTCAACTTCCTACAAATTAAAAAAAAAAAAAATAATAATATCAGTATTTCCAAAAATTTGCTCATGCAAACAAAAAAAAAATGGTTTCATAATTTCTTAAAATAAAGATTGATTAACCTAAAACTGCTATTAAATATATAATATACTACACTTTCATACGAAAATGTTACAATAAATAGGTTCAATTGAGCTTTTACCTCATCGATATAATTTAAACTATAACTCTGTCTTAAAATAGCAAACTTTTTAAATTGGTATTTTACAAAAAGATTCTTTAAAATATATGTCTTGTCTTCCTCTTTATACCCCGATCAATCTTATCATTCTTGTAAGAAAGGAAAATAGGGGACGGAGAAAATGGCGCAGATAGCAGCCGTTCAGTCCTGTGTAGTTGCTTCGGAGGTATCATTAAAGGTATTTTTAAAGCAAGAAAAATTGCAGAACAAATAAAAAACCAGATAGGGGAAAAAATACATTAGACAAGAAAGTTTGAATTCTTTTGGTATCTTAGCTATATTGTGTCATTGCTGAAGAAGAATGCAACACCATGTCCAGAATTTTTTCCCATTGTTTTGACAGTTTTTTTTTTTTTAACAAAATAAAACACACTCCATTCGTTTTATTAATGTCCTAATTATTATTTCTTTTTTTTTGTTATTTTGTAATTATTCTATCTAATGAATGTTATTATTATGTTAAACCAAAAAAGTGCATGTGGTGTTTGCCTATAATTAATTTCTACACTTATCAATGAAGTTCCAAATTAATATACAATGTCAATGTTTTGTGTAAGCAGTATTTGGCTGACCAAATATTAAATAAATAAATTCGCAATAAGATTAGACATTATAACAAATCGTTTCTACTATCCGTTCAACCGATTTTGACTTCTATTCCGTGGTCATAAGAATGATATTCGAAGCCAAAAGAAGTGGTTACAATACAAACTTTTTTGCTTTGAATGCCTACTTAGCATAGAAATTACTTCTGTATCGTGGATGATTTCACAAACATGTAGACGTCGAGATGTCTTGTATACCTGAGACACAAGACATCTAGACCCGGAATCTGCAGATCTAAGAAATTTTTGTTTCGTAAGGGAAACGAACCTGCGACACGCAGCGCAGTTGCCAATCGCTCAAACATTATTTACTGTCCGTCTAATCCTAGCCATTGTGTAAACGGGGAAACTCCGTTTACACAATGGCAATTGGCCTAGGCTGGCCACCTGTAAAAGCACCATTATACAGTAAACGTACAACCTGAAAGTAGTATATTCAGAATCAGTAACCGAATGGATTACCTACTTTTAAAATAGGTAATTTTTTGTCTTAAAATAATCAAGAAGTATTTCAGGTTAAAAAATAACCTATTTTTATAAATTCTTGGTAAATTAATAAATTTAGCGTGCGATACTAGCACACTTGTGTGTGTGCGTAGATATCAGTACCTACTAATGCGCTACCAATGTATATAATGCTATGATTCCCACATTATATGCCTACAATCAAATAGAATAGCTAATATCTTATAAACACATCACCTTTCTCAATTATTGATAGGCTTGCGTTTGACCACTATCACACCTGATAGTAAGCGATGATATGGCCGACTATAGAGCACGCTTGCCTTAAAGTAACCTATTCACTGTTGGCTAGACCCCTAGGTTGTAGCTATCAGGAAACACAGATTCCGGCAGGGATTTCCACTCCTTAGCTGCACGCATAATGAATGTGTTCTCAAAACGCTTTGTTAGAATGGGTGGGATGTTCGCCAAAGTTTTCAATTTCAGTGCTTAAATTATGATTGTAAATTAATTATATAATTAGGGCGTATTAGGGCTTTATTTCAGATACACATCTTACTTTAGCTACTTTGACTATTTTGCAGCACACAGCACCGAAAAACCTTTGACACTACGCTAAAACCTAACTGTCTCTTAAAACAAACAAACCACAAAAGACATTCGTACAACTTTCATAAAAATATTCACAAACAATGAAATCACAGAGTTAGGGGGCCGATATATTACCCGGACAATATTCGGGCCGGTCCGGTCCGGTCTGGATTGGTCCGGGATGTTTTATGATCCGGGCAACACGCAGTAACGCGTCTGGACGCCCGTGGCATGTGGACAGAACTGCGACTCATGATTTAGAGGCTTTCATTTCAAAACGGTTTATTTTAAAATGTTATGTGTATTGTGTCCTCCAATGTTATGTGTTGGATTTGGGGAAAAATTGGGTTGGACTTGATAACATTTTTCTTTTGTACTGTACGTAAATGTGAATGATTTAAAAATGGAATAAAAAATAAGTGTACTTGGCTATCTAAACTTAAATCTTAATCCTAACTAATGCCTACATTTTTAGGGTTCTTTACCTCAAAATTAAAAAACGGAACCCTTAAAAGATTCAAGGAGCTGTCAGCAAACCGTAGAGGCCCAGCCTGCAGGCAGGCAGGGTCGAAGCCTACTGGGGTCAAGGGCCGCTTTCTGAAAAAAAGGCTCAGCACCGGTTTGATAGGCAACGAAGAAACGGGGTAGGTTTTTAGTCAGTAAGAGTCTGACACTATTTCCCGCTCCGCCCAAGGGCGGGATTTGTCACTGGATGATTTTACCTACCATAAAAAAACCCTTATAAGATTACTTTGTTGTCTATCTGCCTGTCTGTCTATCTGCCAAGACCCTTTATCACGGAAACGCGTGGACGTCCCTAATTGAAATTAAAACCACATACTCGGGTCTGCGGTTCCTTGAGGCTGTGAAAAATCAAACTTCTAAGTTAAGGGAAAAAAGATACGGCCGTTTATGTCGCCCAAAACGTATGTTTCGACACTCTCAAGAGAATCGAAATTCATAGGATACTTCCCGTTGAACTAGAACCCTGAATTTTGACATGAAGCAAGTTTTTATAGCAAAAATGTAGGAATAAATCTAAAAATTTGTAGTTACGTCACAAAAAAAATATTCTTCAAAAAAGGGTCTTTGAGACTTATTCGGAAATTAAACTATTAACATAAGTCAGTTCGTGCGGAACAAAATAACTTATATCCCTAACCCTCTGTGGGAGACCAACTCGCACTTGTCCAGTTTTTTTTGTGAACATTCTGTATAATAATAATAAAAGGCTGAAGAGTTTGTTTATTTTTTCTTATCTTAGGAACTCTTGGTTCGATTGGATTATTTTAGTACTAAATAGCTCATTTATTGAGGAAGGATATAGGCTATATAACATCACGCTGCGACCTACTGAAGCGGAACAGTCACCAAAGACGCGGGTGAAACCGAAGACAACAGTTAGTTTAGAAATGTAAAAGTAAGTTTGTTTGTTTGTTACCTTTTAACGCCTAAACCATTAAACCGAAGACCATTAAATTTATTTAGGTGGTCAGGTGGTACAGAAAAAGATATTGGGCACCTTCATACAGAAAATATGTTGTATTGTTCCCGAGGGAAAGAATAATAACTTTCTATGGTTAAAGGACGCGAGATCGCGCTCCGTGTCTCTCGGATCATGATTGAATCTAATTCAAACTAATTTAAAGCCAGATTCTACTCATTTTGAAATTTTTAAACCTCTGGGGATCCACAAACAAGAAAAATTATTTTATTAAAATTAACTATAATATGACCAGCCGCCGGGCAAAAATCAAATCAAAAACATGATATAAAATAGTTAGGTCGATAAAACAAAAAATCGCGAATCAAACCCTTACTTACGATTTCAAATGTGTTTGTCTACAAGATTACGTAACGGAAATATTTGAAAGTAAAAAAAAAAAATAAAGCTAGTTTTATAAAAGGGTCTCGCAAAAACAAAAATCTTGAATAGCCATTGTTTAGCCAATTGTTTGGCCATAGCCATTTCTTTATATATATAAAAAAAAATAGACTCTTAATAAACTAGTGCGCCTCACCATCAACGATTGCATCACTGCTTACCATCCGGTGGGATTGCAGTCATGCACTAGTTTAAAAAAAAAATAAAAAAAAATCGTTGTTTTGTTGGCGTAAAGTCGACATAAAAACGGCTCTTAAATTAAATTATATCAATCCATCAAACTCAAACTCATTTATTTCAAATAGACCATTTACAGGCACTTTTGAATAGACAAAATGTCGGTCAGTCAAAAAAATTGAAGCTAAATTGCATCGCATTCCTTTCCATTCGAGATGCACACGACCGGTCATTATGATGAGACTAAGGGAATTTCTATGTCTTGCATTGGAAGTCTTTCGGCTAAAATGATGATCCAGATGACGATGATGATGATGAAACGTTAACACTTCCTATATCGTTGAACCTCAAAATCTCCATTAACACAATCAAAATGTATGTGACTACAAAACAAACCAGTTTCGACGAAGAGATAATTAATCAATTTAATATTGACAAATACAATACAGGACAAATACAATACAATACGTCTTCGACTCGACAAATACAATACAATACGTCTTCGACTCGACAAATACAATACAGATAGAAAATCACTTTTCCCAAAAGGCATTGAGAAATTAATGTTGATTTTTCACACCTTTAAGGTGCGAAATCACCAAAAACTTTTACCATGCTAGGTAGAGTGGGAGTGTTAAGACTTTTAATTACTTAATCCTGTTTTCCTAAAACTGGCCCTTTGAGTCTCGTGGCCACGGCTTACGAGCAATCTTGCAGCCCAATAAGCACACGCTTACCTCTCTATTATCCCCTTCTTAACCGGTTGAAAGTTTATCGTAACTTATTTCCAAAGTTGGTTTGAGTATAGAACCTGTCTACATTGAAAATCGATAGTGTAACCCTCAGCTATCCTTGATAGTCAGCATCTATTGCAACACCCTTACTACTAGAAAACCTTTTCTAAGAACCCACAGTAAATCACTGAGCACATACCTACCGTTTTTTCGGTTCAATCCAATTTAATTGAGTCTTTTTCGAGAAAAACGCCGGAGAACTCTTTCGCTAAAGCTTCCATTTAAATACGCCTTAGAAGATCTTAAGTCTTGAAGAATCTATTTAAAAACCTTATCTTAGCTCTTTCGTGATGGCGCTTTTTTGTGAAATTGGGCTAAGTACAATGAATTGTGTCGTGACGGCATTTTCTTCGTGCAGTAATGTATGTATTACTGTATTACAAACATTCTTCAACACGAATAGGCGCGAAAATAAGCTTTTTTATGTGCAATAGTTAAAAAATATTGTTTTTCGCATTCCATTACGGGACGGAATACGCAATAACAATGTTCCTTACGTTAATGAGCCAGGATTTATAGCAGCCGTTTATAAACTCATAAATATGTTCGCGAAAATAACTGCGTCCCCCTTATTTATGTCACTTTATAAACGAAAAATAATATTTTTGAGTTAAAATTACTGGGAGCGATATTTTTAATGCGAGACTCGTTTAAATGAACTCTACAAAGCTCTGGAAAGAGCTGGCTGACTTCACATTCCTTTCAGGTATTTATAAACTAAAATTTTGATAATCATCAGAGCATTCGAAAACATTCTTTTGTAAAGGGTTCATCCATTGGATTCGTCTTGGTATTTTTGCATTAGTAGGATTGTCCATTAAACAAACAAAAATCTCAACACCTTTAATTATTTAATTTGAGCATCAAAAAGCGCATAATACATGTTTTACATTTTATGTAAATTTTTCTCAACTGCAACATGGGATGAGTGATAATTAGGACGCATTTAAAGTATAAACAAACAAAACACAACTAAAAATTATATCTAACCCATAACAGAAAATCGATCCAGCTATAACTAGAAAACTAAAACCTATCCTAGAAAACTAAAAGAACGCCGTTGTACATATGGGCGCAAAACCAATATTTGATAATATTGATATGGATTTAATTTGGTCACTTCCTGTTTATTTCTTTTAAAATATTGCAATATCCTGTTGAATTTAAACTAGGATTTAATTTGATAACATTCCTTCGAATTATTTAAAATATTGCGATATCCTGTTGAATTTATATAAGGATTTAATTTGATAACTTCCTTTCGATTTATTTTAAATATTACAACATCCTGTTCAATTTATAACGAATCAAATGACGACTTCCTTTCTTATTTTAAAAACATATTACAGTACCCGGTTAAACTTGTGAGGATTTAACTTGACCAGTTCCTTTTTATTTCTTTAAAATATCAGAGCATCCGGCCATATTTAAATAAGAATTTACTGTGACGATTTCCGTTCTATTTATTTAAAATAGTTTTCTACCTTCATAGTGAATTTTGTTACTTGTCAATTTCTGTGTATAAAAACCGATGTAATGTGTTTTGAAGGGCACTCTCTTCCGCCGCCCATGGAATAAACACCTTGAACTGAAGTAAGGTATTTTGTTATTATCACTATAACATTTCCTATCATTCTATATTACTGTGACTGTGAATTTTGTGTGACGTCGACATCGATGGCCATCATGCGCCGACAGCAGCGGTGGGATCCAGCTCGCTCCTACTGAAGTCCTCTGGATTCCGAATCAAGTGCCGTGACTGCAGCACTGCCCGCTACTCTTCTACCTTCCGGAGATCATGGCAATTCCTACCTACTGCCATTCGATCCCGAGGTACGCTCCCACACTGAAAAGAAGACCGAAGACCTGGGCTGCAACAACACATGGGAGCAAGTCAAGCAGGACCTGATCCAGACGTTTGGCGAAGAGTCCCGGTCTGCTAACGACGTCCAGCGGCGCCGCAACTGAACAGCCACGCGGTTTACGCAACCAAAAGATGGTCGCTTTGCAGCCAAACGGATGGTGAGGTAACTGATTCTCTAATCACTGGTATTTATCTTGTTTTTATGAAATGTGTATTGTAGTGAAATACTTGTGTCCTGACTCTTTGCCCAAACTAGTCTCCATTTTTAAAACTTTTCGTAAACATGACGAATCAAAAACTAACGGTACAAACAAGAATTATTCAAATCAAAAACGTTTTTAGTAGCTGTCATTGTCATTTTGAGTCCTGACTCGCAGGGTCAGTCTTCCGTTTGTTTTCAATGTTCAAAATTTGGTCATCTTATCCGTTAATGCAGGGAGAAACCGACAACTTTTAAATGAAATATTTCCGCAAAATATTTTCCGGAGACGGCTAAAATAAAACCGCAAGTTAGTTGACTGTCAATATGGATAAAAAAAAAAAAAAAAAAAAAAAAAAAAAAAAAAAAAAAATGTGTCGGTGTGTTCTTGTTTCCATAAACAAGATAACGAAAGATTAAAATCAACCGCCTAAAACTTTAAACATTCATTTCAATTCTGTTTAGATTTGTTTTTGTTAGTACTGGTTCGACTCCAGGCAAATTGTCGATCACAATTAGTGAAATGCCAATTGGTTTTAATAGGTTGATTCGAACGTTGTAAGGTTGCTAGTAAAATATAATCGTTAAAAAAAAAAATGCAAACAAAATATATTGCGTTGCATGTTTTGGTTAGCAATAAGTAAGATTTTAGTGCCACAGTTTCTAATCATGATCTATGTGTCGCGATGCGCAGACTATCGGTTCAAATAATATATCGTTCGCTGTAGGTAGTTTTGTTTTAAAAATACCAACTAGACAAAGTGAGTTCCATTTTCTGCCATAAATATTTTTGGAAATTCTTTAAAATATTTCGAATGGCTCTTTTAGTCTGGTAACCACGAAACGGTCTGAAAAATAGAATAATGTTCGAATTATGAATGAATAGCTATTTAAGACCGATTAAATGAATCAATTATACAGGTGAAGGAAATCGAAGCAATTTTTGGTTCGATTGTTGAATCGACTTTTGGTTCGATTATTGAATCGACTTTTAGTTCGATTATTGAATCGATTCTAGTGTTTCGATTGTTGAATCGATTCTAGTGTTTCGATTATTGAATCGATTCTAGTGTTTCGATTATTGAATCGATTCTAGTGTTTCGATTGTTGAATCGATTCTAGTGTTTCAATTGTTGAATCGATTCTAGTGTTTCGATTATTGAATCGATTCTAGTGTTTCGATTATTGAATCGATTCTAGTGTTTTGATTATTGAATCGATTCTAGTGTTTCGATTATTGAATCGATTCTAGTTTTCGATTATTGAATCGATTCTAGTTTTCGATTATTGAATCGATTCTAGTTTTCGATTATTGAATCGATTCTAGTGTTTCGATTATTGAATCGATTCTAGTTTTCGATTATTGAATCGATTCTAGTGTTTCGATTATTGAATCGAATCTAGTGTTTCGATTATTGAATCGATTCTAGTGTTTCGATTGTTGAATCGATTCTAGTGTTTCGATTGTTGAATCGATTCTAGTGTTTCGATTGTTGAATCGATTCTAGTGTTTCGATTGTTGAATCGATTCTAGTGTTTCGATTGTTGAATCGATTCTAGTGTTTCGATTGTTGAATCGATTTTAGTTAGATTATTCGAATAATCTATGTGTGGAGGCTTGTAATTAACAATTTGATAACATTACATTTTTGTCATTTTTGCAATTTGTTTGTAGGCCTTCTTTAAAATAAATAAATAATAAACAATAATATTAAATTATTGAATCGATTTTAGTTCGATTAAATTATTGAATAGTTCGGTTGTTGGATCGTTTGTTGGATCGATTGTTGAAACGATTTTATTTGTAAACGTTCAAATTTCAATCGCGACATGAACATTGTAGGTTCATCTGTACTGTGCTTTTTAGGGTTCGGAACCTATATGCAGGGAACCAACGGACAGCTCTTTTAGAATTTGATTTATTACTGAATCGGTTCTTTAGACTTTGAATCAATCTTGTTTAGGATGTACCACCATCCTGAGATCGAATAAAGTAATTAGTAAATTTTGTCCTACTTTATTTTGACTATTTTAGGTCTGATTAGGGGTTTTGGCTCCGTTTCATTTGATTAAGTTGTAGTTATTTTTAGTAACATTACTTAACACAATCAAAATTAATAGTAAAGGAGTATTTCTCAAAATACATGTACATCTTTGAAAAAAAAAGTGTGCTTTGAAACAGTTCAAAAGTTTTATATTTATAAATCATCACACAAAAAAAACACACACTCAATTTTGTAGGATGAATATTAATCTTTAAGATAACGAAGAATTATAGCTATAATCATACTTATTATCAAATATTTCGATATTTTAAAAATAGCTTTTTTTACCTTTCATACAAAAACCTGTTTGCCACTCTACCTTTTTCATGTGTTTTTGTTTCATAAAATGCGATACGTAACTAAATTATTGTAAATTTCTTTGTATCATCGTTCTACAGTAATCGCAGTTTCTGTATCAAATTGATTTTCTATGGGGTGTCATAGTGAATTGGCAATTTAAAGCAAAAAAACAAAATGAGTCGCTCTCATTTACTATTTAGTTATTACTCTTTAGTTACGATTTATTTCTACTTTCCCATGATTTCTGAACGATTCCGTAATTTTTTTACACGGACAACACTAGCTTCACTCTGATTGGCTATTGGTTTGACGTCTCCGCCATTACATCTATCGTGAAAATCAGTGAGAACGTGTGTGTTTTGTGGGGTTACTTTTTCGAGACAGGAAGTAAAATCAGCGATTTTTCATAGAACGGTAAGTCTTCATTTACCCATTTTTTGTAATACGTGTTGTACGAATATTTAATAAGCTTTTATATTTGCTGTAACAGCTTTTATCAATAAATATATTTTTTCTGACCTCAATTTGTCTAATATTTCGTAACGTTTTTTACGAATTTCGTTACGTAACGAAAAAGTACAACATAAAGCTGAGTGTATACTGTTATAACCTGACTAAGCATAGTAATATTCACTACTTAATTTATGAAAAAAAAGTATATAGAGCGTCAATAACTAAAGGATTGGATATTATCTGCTATATAGAAGTGCCACCAGCAAAAAATAATGAAATAATTTAAATTACGTTTTTATGTGATTTAACAACTTTTTACCCCTGATATTACTTACATGAAGTTCTATTGAGAACTTCCTCCTTTTCGTCGGTTAAAAAACCTCGCGGCTTTGTTTCAATTCGCTTGAGAATAGAATTATACCGATTGTTACAAATACTTAACTCTTGCTAATGACACTTCTGTAGAGATGCCCACTATACTTGTTGGTTTGACTTATCAAATTGGTTATTACTTACAACTGCTTATATACAACTGCATTACTTCTTTTGTTTTTTAAGGAATGCCGCCAAAAACCAATGCCGAAAGGCAAAAAGCTTACAGAGAACGACTCAAAAAGGATAAACCAAATAAATATGAGGAAATCCGTGTCAAACATTTGGAAAAAGTTAAAGAAAATATCAAAAAGAAAAAAGAAATTCTTACAGAAGAAGAAAAACAAGAGCTACGAGCAAAGTGGAGACAAGCCAATGCTATAAGAGCTGAAAGAAAAAAAAAGGCCTACTCTACGACAAAACAAAACAACACATTGGAAGTAAGAAAAAATGCTAAAAATAATACAAATATCCTAAAGGAGAGACTACAAAAGCTTACTGAAGAAAATACTCAATTAAAACGACGAAATAAAAATTTAAGACAGGCCTGCAATCGGATGAAAAAGCGAGTGGAAATTCTGAAAAAACGACTACCCCAACAAATTAGGCCTGATAATGATGCTATAATATTATTTATATATATATAAAAAAATAATTTGATTAAAATAGTATGAATGATTACTCCCTTATTTTATTTCTAACCCCTTAAGTATTTGGGTACATACTTACAAATATTTCGTATTGAATAAATGAAGAGCATTCACAATATTTCGCCAATGTGTAACCAGCCTTATGGTTACTATTTAGTTACATCTAAGGACTATTTCGTAACAATATTTCGTTACTACCATTTCGTTACGTACATTTATTTTGAGAAATACTCAAAGACTGTAATTATTCGTTTTTCAAAACTACCCTCAAAACTACAGTTTAAGGATTAGTAAAGTTTTCTCGCGAACGAAGTCGCTTGTAAAGTGCAGGTCCCTGTAAAATTTATAATGAGGATATCCAGTTGCAGTAACTTAATATTTTATTGCGAAAGTAAAGTTTTCTACGGTTAATCATAATGGCTAGCATCTCGTACAACAAAACTGTAAATAATTATTAAATATAGTTCGACAACTTAGTTTTGTTGACATGACTGATATTTGCGTAATATAAACCGCTTTGATAAAATTCAAATCAAAAATAAAAATTCATAAACATGGTTGCATAGCTAATGATACTGGTCGGGCAAACTGTCACGTTGACATTTGTAGAGCTTATAAATAGTGGCATCATTATTAGAGATTTGTAGTTGACTATACTTATGTTACGTTAAATAGGACGTGAGTTTCCCATATTTGTGTTGCATTAACGTGTTGCCACTGAGTTTTAAGCTTTCATGTAAATTAAGGATGGACGAGCGATAATTTCGAGACAAGTTTATATTTGACGCGAGCTAAGATAGAATGAGACCTTTTGAAAGAAGGATGTCTTAATGTATCCACATGAAAGACAATGGCAAAACTTGATCAAAGATTTAGAAGTTTCTATTAAAATTTTACAAGTACTGTCAAATGGTGCTATAAATTGAAGCACGGTTACGGTTATTATTTAAGATTTTCTGAAAAGATCGCTGTTCACGATTTTGAGTTTGTAATGATAATGAACCGACCGTATGGGCGGTGACTTTGTGAATTAGATTTATTGCATTTAATTAGTCCCTTTCCCACCTATTACGCTGACTGATCACCAGTGTATCCTTTTTCCCTTTCCAGAGCTGATCCAATGCGGGTGACGCCATGAGATATGGCTAGATCCAAGGCGGGTGATGCTAGTTAGGGGGGCTATATCCTATGCGGGTGACGCCATGAAGGAATATGGCTAGATCCAAGGCGGGTGATGCCGTAGATAGGTGGTTATAATGTGAATTGGCTTATTGCTTTTAAAATAAATTACATATGTTGATTTCTTGGTTCGAACCTATTCAAACCATTTTTAATTTAAGCGCGATCTAGAATCATTAGCTTAATTAGTCCCTTTCCCACCCATTACGCTGGCTGGCCACCATGCGTATCCTTTTTCCCTTACCAGAGCTGATCCAATGCGGGTGACGCCATGGAGTATGGCTAGATCCAAGGCGGGTGATGCTAGTTAGGGGGCTATATCCAAGGCGGGTGATGCCATTTGGTATGGCTAGATCCTAGGCGGGTGATTGCCAAGTTAGGACTAAAAGGCGAGTTATGCCATGTAATGTCAATCAGCCAATTCACACCAAATGTTTGATACTGTGTAATTTTGGGCTAACCCTATATGGGTGACGCCGATAAAATGTTTGATGTTGTTTGATATTGGGCTAACCCAATGTGGGTGACGCCGATAAAATGTTTGATACCTTTTGATTTTTGGCTAACCCTATGTGGGTGACGCCGACAAAATGTTTGATACCGTTAGATTCTGGGCTAACCCTATGTGGTTGACGCCAATAAGATGTTTGACACTGTGTAGTTTTTGGCTAACCCTTATGGGTGACGTCGATAAAATATTTGGTAATGTTTGATTTTGGGCTAACCCTATGTGGTGACGCTGGTAAAATGTTTAATGCTGTGTAATTTTGGGCTCACTCAATGTGGTGGACGCCAGTAAAATGTTTGACGCTGTGTATTTTTGGGCTAACCCGACAAGGGTGATTCCCACACAATGTTTAATGTTGTATAATTTTAGGCTAACCCGATCTGGGTGATATAGATTGCATGTAAAATGTCGGATGCTCTATAATGAAGACTAAACCCAATAAGGGTGATAATGAGTTAATGTAAAGTTTTGTATAGCGCAGAGAGCGCGCTGAAATCAGAATGGCCGTATGGGCGCAAAACCAATATTTGATAATATTGATATGGATTTAATTTGGTCACTTCCTGTTTATTTCTTTTAAAATATTGCAATATCCTGTTGAATTTAAACTAGGATTTAATTTGATAACATTCCTTCGAATTATTTAAAATATTGCGATATCCTGTTGAATTTATATAAGGATTTAATTTGATAACTTCCTTTCGATTTATTTTAAATATTACAACATCCTGTTCAATTTATAACGAATCAAATGACGACTTCCTTTCTTATTTTAAAAACATATTACAGTACCCGGTTAAACTTGTGAGGATTTAACTTGACCAGTTCCTTTTTATTTCTTTAAAATATCAGAGCATCCGGCCATATTTAAATAAGAATTTACTGTGACGATTTCCGTTCTATTTATTTAAAATAGTTTTCTACCTTCATAGTGAATTTTGTTACTTGTCAATTTCTGTGTATAAAAACCGATGTAATGTGTTTTGAAGGGCACTCTCTTCCGCCGCCCATGGAATAAACACCTTGAACTGAAGTAAGGTATTTTGTTATTATCACTATAACATTTCCTATCATTCTATATTACTGTGACTGTGAATTTTGTGTGACGTCGACATCGATGGCCATCATGCGCCGACATACACATAGTTTTTTTTTTTTAATTACTAGCTATCTTCACAAACGTTATCCTGTCTGAGAGCTGGTTTATCATCAGAAAAAAAACAGCGCCACCTATCGGTTACAATAATTCCAATAATAAAATCCGATAAAATCGCTATTCTGTCGATTTTAAATAGTTTAAAATAAGTAATTGTTTTTTTTGAATATAGGAAAAATTCGACGAAAAATTCCACCACTGGGGTGTCCACAATCATGTACCATCAAAGACACTTTCTTCTGACTGCCGCTAAGTTCATTTTTGCTCGCACTCGAAACGAAAACTACAAAGGGTTTGGTTTGGCGTCGCAGGATTCAAGCGAATTGTTTTTAAGTGATCAGGCAGAAATGCCCGCGATAGTATAGGATCCAAACGAATTCCTTTGAGCGTCGATGTTGGAGACACGGTGTATATAAAGATGTAACAATTTTGGTGTAGAATAAAGTTTACTATTCCCATCCAAACACATCATCAACATAATACCAACTAACCAATAATGATCAACAGTGCACTATCTATACTGTCGAAGCGGTAATTACCACAATGCTGATGGAATCCGTGACCCTAATTCTATATTACCATTGAAAATCTAGGCATGCGAGTCGGTAGCAAAGGGCAAGCCACCCGTAATGGGCACTGACCAATTAATCAATGGTATCTGGTCATAGTAATCAATCAATATGGAATCTCATGCATGCGAGCAAGGGGTTTGATTAGCTATAGCACATTAGTGATTACAGCTCTAAAACTTACAACATAGAAGTAATTGTGGCTAGTTGTCTTAAAGAAAATTTCAAAAGATCTCTTCCTTAGATTTTAATCTATATTTTATCTATACAAGGCTAAATTTTCCTCGTTTTAATCCTGTGGAGGGTCGATCCGGTATATGAAACACTATCGATTTGTAAAGATAAAATGAAAAAATAAAGCACTTATTTTCTAATACTCGAATTAATATACGCATGTACGAAATTAATTTCTTTAAGTTAACAACAGCTAAGCGAGTCCAATGACCAGTAGGTTTTTTTATGGTAGGTAAAATCATCAAATGACAAATCCCGCCCTTGGGTGGGGTGGGAAATAGTGTGAGACTCTTACTGACTAAAAACCTACCCTACTCCTTTCATTGCTTTCATTCCAGGGCCCCGGGGTTCATTTTCACATAACCCTTGGCCCCAGTAAGCTTCGGCCCTGCTGGGCCCTTGCAGTTTGCTGACAACTCCTTGTGGCGCGCGGGAACAGTGCGCGCCGTAAACGACTTGGGCTTGGACCGATCTATTACCGGACGGACGGACAGCGAGCTAGCCATTGCCCGCCGTCTGCGAGCCCACGCCTACGGTGGCCGGAAATCGGGATCGGAATCCCGGCGGCGGCGGCGGCGTGTACGCCGTTACCTAATGAGGTCGGCCTCCTCCTTGGCTAGCATTACTGCTTTGCAGAAGGAGGCGACCGCCTGCCACTCCTCCTCGCTCCAGAGCATGGCCTGAACCAAGGCCCGGCGCGAGAGATCACCGCCGCCGATTGCCCCCACGACGACAATGACCAGCAGGTAGTTGTCGGTTGTTGCGTACTAACTACCTACAGAACATTGCACTCGATCAGCTAATGTTTTATTATTAATTACTTAAAGAAATTAATTTGGTAGATGCGTATATTAATTCGAATTTTAGCCGTATATAGAAAAGTCCTGACTCATTCGATGACTCGTCAACGTACTATAAAAATAGACTACGACCTATTCTCAGACTTAACCAATATCCACCGTAGGCGCGGGGTGCGGACGGCGAACAATGGGTAGCTCGCCGTCCGACCGTCCGGACCGGGCCCAAGTCGTCGACGGCACGTAGTGTTCCACGCGTGCCTCAAGGAGATGTCAGCAAACCGTAGGAGCACAGCAGGGTCAAAGCCTACTGGGGCCATGGCGAATGTAAAAATGAAACCCGAGGCCCTGGAACGAAGGCGAAGATGGAACACGAGTGGTTTTTAGTCACCTTAAAAGAAACACCTACCCAAATAGCACGCTGTCCGATCGTCCGGTAACCGACCGGACCGAGCCCAAGTCGTCGACGGTGCGTTCTGTTCCCGCGCGCCTCAAGGAGCTGTCAGCACACCGAAGAGGCCCAGCCTGCTAACTGCAGGCAGGCAGGGTCAAAGCCTACTGGGGTCATGGATTAGTTCCGAAAGTAATGCTCGGCCCCGGCACGATAGGCTACGAAGGAACGGGGTAGGTTTTTAGTCAGTAACTAGTAGAGTCTGACACTACTTCCCGCTCCGCCCAAGGGCGGGATTTGTCATTGGATGATTTTACCTACCATAAAAAAAAAAAAACACCTACCCAAAAAAATCATAAAAATCACTTAAATTGTTTCGGAAGATTTCTATAACAAACAATGTGATACGAGATTTTTACATAATTGATTAAATAGGCTGATGATCGTAGCTCCCCGATATTCTTTAAGCTAAGAGAACGGAAGAGAATGGAGCCTTTATTTTTGAGGTAGGTTACATCAGATCTTCCCACTTTGTCTAGAGCGTGAGTGAGCGTTAGATTAACTACTGTCTAAAACGCACCCGTAGTAATCTAGTTGCTTTTTTGGTTCCAGAAGCGCGCTATTCCGAACAATCTTGCAACCCTAGCAGATAAAAAACAGAGCTTCATTTACTTTTCCCAAAGGATTCATATTTAATATGATAGACCAGGTACCATTGCGGCCTAGCAAAGCGAAGTCAAAGGACATTGTATGAATTTCGACCTACCTAATCCTTTTTACATAACCTACATCGAAAATAAAGTCACAATGATGAAAAACCACGCAGCAACACCGTCCTAATAACACTAATCCACCACCTGACCCAAATATGAAACAAAAGAACGTTTCAACACAAAAATAAACCCTGAACAGTGAAACAACCTCTCTAAGAACAAGAAAGCGATTGTAAACATGTTATTTAACGTTGTAAATCGGCCTCCTTATCTTCCCTTCTTGAATCATCGCCATGCTATCACTGTAATAAATAACAAGGTCTTGTTATCTGTGAACATAATCGCTGATGTTTCGACCGCCTTATTTCCTTCTGTGGTTAAATACACTTCCCTAAAAAAATATTTATTCTCCCGCCGTGCAAACAATCGTGGAATTCTTTCAGCTTGTTGATTTTTCGTTGTACTTAGTGAATGGCAGTGAATTGTGGTTGATCCAGTTCATTGGACTTTTTTTTTTCGTGTAGTTCTTCTAGGTCAGTGCCTATTTAGTAAGATTGATTGTAAGTATAATGACTAGACTACAATAACTAATGGTCACTTGACTAGTTTGAAATTCAACCTCCTTGGCCTTGTTTTCAAAGTCAACCCATTATATAAATACGTGCCAAGGAGTACTTAGCGCTTGTTAACCCTTTCAGTGAGTCATAACGTAAGAAAGTGGTCCGACTAAGTAGAAAATTTCACAGAGACTAAAAAGAAGAAAGAAACGAAACTAAGGGTCTGTGGTTCTTTCACAATGGTCTACTGGTTCACAGTCGCCATACCAGAACTTTTTCAGCCTCATCAACCAGCTGTTCCTAGAGTAATGTGCCCTGTCCACTGCAAATATATAACGATACTTCGGGCTATATTGATAACTTATGGTTCACCTGCAGTTATCTTCGTTCGTATCATTCGTGATTTGATCACAAAACGAAACTCAGAGCATAGCCCTTTCCATTGCTCTTTGGTTGATATTGAGATTTCTGATGAGGTCAAGTGCCTTACAATTATTATAATTGACGTTACCTATAACTTATTCAAACAAAGAACACAAAGGATAAAATTTATTAAAAGAAAAACGAAAGATGGATGGATTTTACGAGTAACTATAAAAAAAAAAACAGTTCTTCTCCATAGGAAACGAACAATTGAAACCGTGCTCTAGCTTCTGACGTTTTATAAGTGCGCACGTAGGCTTAAGAGAAATAAAATATTTTGAATTTGATAAATAATCGAGACATCGGGTGATTTTGATGCATTGGCAATATTTGAGGAAATAAAACTTATTGTCTTTCACCCTCTGAAAGATGGAAATAATTTAACAAAATAACATCATTACAGTTCACTTCATTTCTCCTCTTAATTTTAGATACTAAAAGATACCTATTTGGTTCTGGCAGTGATATCTCAGACCAACTTCTCAGCGTCAAAAATATATATCTTTTTGATATTGACGCTCGAAAAATTCTTATCGTCCCTACCAACAATACCTATGTTTATGTTTTAGAAAAGCAAAAAAATATATATGCGCGCTTATTCAAGACGGTCGCTCACCGTTGCGAGAGAAAGATAAGTCACTTGTATTTTTCCAGCCTTTTCATGTAATTCACGAGAATGTCAAAGAATAAAAGAAATATGCATTCATTGTTCATTTTCTCGCACGTTTTTCGCCACAAAATACTGAAAAGTTTTATTTATCGCGTCGGACATGTTTGCCACTTAAAATATTCTGGTGACCTCATTACGACATGAATATTTCATAGGGAATAAGTTGTAATAAAAATAATAAGCATTTTGACATTGTGTGACATACTGGCCATTACACTACAAGTTTTCACATACCATTTGACTTTGTTGACTCTGTCAAAACGTAATCAAAACACCTTAATGCTAGTAATAATAACCACATGTCGTGTTAGATTCCATTTTATTGTTTGTTCAAATGAAATAATAATAGTTCTCCATTTTGGGATCAAGAAACTTAATCTTCAGATTACGAACCAGTATTATAAGATACCCTTGAAAATATTTTGACTTCAAGAAAATTAGACTATAGGTGAATAAATAATTTGAATTCATCGCCAGCAACTCATTTTGTATCGACTTCAGCGTCGAATAGATTTATCGATCTTTATTGAAAAACAACTGTGTAAAAAAATACGTACTGATTAAGTCAGTAGGTTTTTTTTACAGGTTTTTTTATGTCATGGCTATTAAAAAGTTCAAAATAATCTAACAGTTCGGAAATCGGTGATAAAAAACGGAGATACAACATCGACTTCCAATATTATTTTTTGTTATTTTTGTTTAATAGACATACATCGTTTAAGACACACAATGTTAAAGTCGAATCAAGAACGCATTTGTACAGCATTATTACCGTTAATACATCTCATATCATTTGTATTTCACGTGTAGTGTTTTTTACTCGTGATTAGTCAACAGATTAACATCTCTTCTACCTAAACGTTGACCCCACGTTAAAAGTGCTGCTGACATGCGTTGATGGTCCGCCGTCAACTAACACATGATTAGATCGTGTTTTGTTTTACACGCGAGCTCTCTTCAAAACCAAAAACCATTTTGTTTTATGCTATTGAGTGCCAACAGCAATAACCGCTTTTTATAACCCTCGAAACGTGTCCCGATGTTTCAATCTGGACTTTCTTAATAAATCTTTGTTTATTTGACACGGTTATTTCTGTACATTTTGGAAATAAAGACAGAAGAATGCTCTAGTTTAGAGCGCTTGCCTTCTTTTATTTCATACCTACAGTGAGTACGTCTAAACGCGTCGAACGAAGCGAAAGAAAAATTTTAGAATGCTTTTTATGAAACCCTAAGACCCTAAACCCCGTACAACTAACCGCGTCGAAACGGCCAAATCTGGAAGGACTCCAGAATAAAGAATTCTAAAATTCTTTTCTTTCAATTCGTTCGGCTAGGATACATATCCCAGTCGTTCACCATTTTTTTTTTTACTTTTAGCCAGTCTTAATTTTATTTTTTAGTATCAATATTGATATTTTTGTCATTGCAGCATTTTAATATTAATTAATGCTGTAGAATTCTACTTATAGACGGCAAAGTACCAGTAACTTTTAACTGTCTGTGAAACCTGAAAAAATAGTTTAATTTACTAAGTAAGTAAAAGTAATTAATTTTCAAATTTTTTAAAATTGAATAAAAAATAAAAAAATACGTTGTTTAAAATTGATGCATTTTCGCGTTATTTCCTTGCAAACCTTTATTTATTTATTTAATTTTTTAAACTTCATGTACAATAGTGGTACATAAGCGGACTTAATGCAACAAGGCATTCTCTACCAGTCAACCTTTGGGTTAAGAAAGACAACACTGTGGTAGGTGGCTTTATCCAACTTGTCGATAAATGAATTATCGAAACAGTTTTCACTAGCTTTTACGACTTCGTCTGTGTGGAAATAGATTTACCCAAGGGATACTATGCCAAATTACATCTAAATCTATTCAGCCATTTGTTAACGTGGTAACAAACACACAGTCACAAACTTTGACGTTTATAAAATTAGTAATATTATGATTTATAAGTAAAAGAGGCAGTCTAAATATAGCGTGAAATGTTAACTTAATAAAAGAAACATGCGTGTCTTGACCTCTAGCCACGAATTGTAACAGCTACATTCAACTGTGCCTAAGTAAGACATTAGCTATTTCTATTCTGGACGGTTTGTTCATAATTTACTTGTATGGCTTTTATTACGGTAATAAGAGTCCGCCTTAAACATTTATTCTTAGGATCTATGGTACAGAACCACTACTAGCGAAATATGTTGGAGACGCCATAATGCTGCACAAGATTCGTGTGGAAGACACGATTCATGGACGCCCGAGTGTCACCATTGTATGGACCACCCGGAGGACTACGGTAGAGGTGTGCTCCGCTTTGGCAGAGCACCGCCGTGTCCATGGGGGCAATCGGCGGTAACGACCTATCGCGCCGGTCCCGGGTACAGGCCATAGTCCAGAGCGAGGAGGAATGGCAGGTCCGAGCCCTAGTCGTCGACGGCGCGAAGTTTTCCATGCGCGCCTCAAGGAGATATCAACAAAACCGTAACATTCGACTCTGGTGGGCTCCCCAGCAGGGTTGAATCATCTGGAGCCATAGGTACGCTTTTGAAAGGTAAACCCAAGGCCCTGCAATGCTTGGTAACGAAAAAACATAGGAGTGGGTTTTAATCTAAAAGTCTGCCATGCCCTCGCGCACCGCTTAAGGGAGGAAGATTTCGCTGGATGATTTCCCACCTAAAAAACAATGACGTATGTCGCTAAATCCTGTTGCTTTACATGTTTGTGTTTATATATAAACTGAGGTCCAGAAGGCGGAGTGGTCTTTTAAGAGGTAACGGCACCCCTTCTATGTGCTGATGGTTTTGGTGAGGTAAAAATCCCACACTCCCCGGACCTATCCCCAAAGTCCGGGCGCCTTTTGAAGGTTTCCCATCGAAAAAAAAAATGTTGTATCAAATAAAAAACGTTTATTTCAAATAAACCATTTACATGCACTTTTGAATTGTCAAAATTTTGTTCAAAAAAATGAAGCTATATTGCACGTTCCAAAGCGTAGATCACTCATCAATCAATCATCAGTCGTTACTGAGTTACACATAATTTTTATAATAAAGATATACAAAATTTAACTAAAGTCTCATTTATCATGCGATGATTTCACACCTCCCAAAACAAGACAATAAACAATAAAACTGTGATAATGTTTATCTTACTTAAAAAGTTGGATGGAGGACTCAGCGAAGAAGAAAAATGTGTAGAAAATACGACGTGATTTTATAAGTATATCTATTTTCGCGGAAAATAATATGAATAGTATTGTGTAGCCGTAATTTAAATACAACGGCAGTAATATCTGACACGCCTTCTCACTCCACCAAAAAAAAATCTAAAAATAGGTTTTATTTCAGAAAATACTTAAACAACACTTACGCCGTCTGTACGCCCACTAAAAAAATATGTAGGCTTTTTTATTCATTTTAGCTTCATCGTATACAAGAGAGACGCTTCAACTTGTACATGTGTTAGAAATCTGTGAAATTCTTGGCTTTTCGATACTATGATAAAAATATATTATAAGCATATACAAGCAGGTATTATAAGCATCACTACTTAGTATAAAACCAAGTCGCTTCCCGTTGTCTGTCCCTATGTATGCTTAGATATTTAAAACTACGCAACGGAATTTAATGCAGTTTTTGCTAAGACAAAGGTTTATATGTATAATACATGTACTTATAATATATTTAATATCACCATTGCACCCGTGCAAAGCTGGGGCGGGTATTATACTCGCTATTATACTATAATAAGCAAATAAGCACTTAAATCTTCGTCATGAATTACTGTTTAAATTGATGAAAACCACATGAAAATCTCTTCAGTGGTTTTTGAATTTATCGCGATTAGACAGACGGATACGGTGAGAGATTTTGTTTTATAATAGGTATCTAAGGGCCAACGCTGCGTAAAGCGGGCGCACGCGTTCCCATACAAAAATGCTTCATCCAGGCTCACCACGCGGGCACCCGTCGCGGGCAACCGTGCCCCACGTCCGTTTTGCTACGAATTATTACATCAAGTTGTCCATCGACACGACTACATGCACACCGTTAAAGTTGGACTAGCGACACTGCGCAAGTAATAAGCACGTTACGGGTGCTCTTGGCTCGGCTTAATACAGCGGTGGTCCTAAGGATGATGGCTATCAAGGTGTCGATTCTTACAACGTATAATTTTTTTTAAGGTGGGATATCATCTTATAACTTCTCCCGCTCTAGGGCGGAACGGGTCAGACTTTTACTAGTTAAAACCACACTATGATCCTACCGTTTGCACTTTCCGTTCTAGGACCACAGGTATTTATTATAAGTTTACATCTATCATTTATTTTTATTTTTTTATAACTCCTTTTTATAATGTGAATTTGAAAACAGCGTAGTCTGCAAGGATTCATGGATTACAATTTTTATTTGCGGTTTTGGATACAAAGCTGACCGGTGTACATTGTCCTCTCATATATCATTGTATAAATATTGTAATACAGAAATATTGTTGAAACAATCATTTTTTTAAAGATGATATTCTTTGAGTTTCTTGCCGATTCTTCTTCATAGGAAACGACCAATTGGAACCGTGTGCTAATAGCTTCTAACGTTTTTTAAGTGCCTATGTAGCCCTATGTGAAATAAATGCTTTTGAATTTGAGTTTGGTAACCTTTTCAAATATCAACTCATGATCCTGGCAGGCTTCGGCCCTGCTGAACTCTTACAGTTATGTTGCATTTCTTTGAAGCGGGCGTGGAACAATAAGCGATATGGATAGTGGCTGTAAAATTTCGCAGTAGTTCGAGTAACCTAGTGGTTTTAAGTATTACTAAGCTAATCTAACTTATTAATAACTCGGTTAGCTTGAAGTGTAACTTCGCCTTATAGAAAAAGTCGCCGAATTTTCAATTCCAAGAAAATTCTGAACAGGTGTAATTCTGTGGAGCAATTGTTTTGTTATTTCTATTTTTTGTAATGTCTGTATAAATAAAATAAATATGTCACAATTGTTCTTAGAATACACTGTATTAGTACTCATACCTTTTTTTTAAACTGCGAAATCTTCAAATAACTTTTTAATGAGGACACTCTGCTCAAAAGCAGCAAACCTCTACCATATGCTCCACCATGTCTTCTAGGTGGTTCACACAATGATGACACCCGAGCATTTCTCCAACTTGAATCAGATTCAGGAACCACCTGTACTTACTATGACTGATGAGGACCAGCGTCATGTGGAAGATGAGGACGCTGTCACGCCTCTCCAGCCACTCCTCCAACGAAGGACTATGATTTTTTTTTTGGCATGCCCAGGAATTTTGTAGTGTATTGTAAGGTTACGTCACTGAAATGAACCCGATGATCAGTAAATCAACACAGGAGAAAGCTTTGTGACCTTTTAAAACCAAATTTTGAAAGGACAGCGAGTCTCTAGCTACCAGGTTTAGGTACCTAACTAAAGGTACACGGCGATCAGAAAATGTAAAGAAAACAAATTGCATCGGCGCGGCACCTCATCCTCATCTTGTCGCGTCAGCTTGAAAGCTATCTACTTTACCTAGCTAGGTACCTACGTACGGGTATTTTTCAGTAGATTGGGTTTCTATGAACACTAGATGTATAATGTAATATAAAACAAATTTCGCACACATGAAAGAAAGAAAATATATGCCTTTGTATACAGTAGAATTGACCACGCGTTAATGACGGCTTACAAATTGTTCTATCTGTACCGAAATTTTAAAACAGTTTTGTCCAATGAAAGCGCATTGTCATATTGTCACGTTCACCTGTCTGTGGGAATCTTAAATCCCACTGACAGGCAGCTTATTGTGCCTATAGCCTGTATACCATATCTGAACTGCAAAGCCTCAAAGAAATAGTTGGAAAACTTAGGAGCCTTCAAATTATAACAAAGCAGCGTGGCGGCAGCGCTGCAGCCGCGCTGCTGTCACGCGGCAACTTGCGGCTAATTTCAAGGCGCTTAAAGTCCGTGTGTGTGTAAAATGAAACAAGTAAAATAAAAACGGCGCAACGAGAGTTCCGTACAAACTTACGGTCTATGTAAATATACACCGTTAAATTTTGGTCGTTTTAATACCGTGGAGGGTCGATTCGGTACATGAAACACTATCGATTTATATAGATAAAATTAAAAAATAAAGTACTTTTTTTCTAAAACTCGAATTAATATACGCTTATACGAAATTAATTTCTTTTATTAAACGAGTCAATGACCTTGTAGGGAGTTATCGATAGTTACGTACTAACTACCTACAGTTCATCGACCTCGATCAGCTGACGTTTACTTAAAGAAATTAATTTCGTACATGCGTAAATTAATTCAAGTTTAAAAAAAAAATAGTACTTTATTTTTAATTTTTATCTTTACAAATCGATAGGGTTTCATGTACCGAATCGACCCTCCGCGGTCGACTTAAAGAATCGGTCGATTAAAACGACTAAAATTTAACGGTGTATATTAAGTTTTTTACTATGGTGTCTTGCCATCTGTGACGGTTCTTGGCGTCATAAAGAGCGACGTGCAATTGGGTGTCCAGTGTAGAGTGGATCTAATCTGCCCATCTTTTTGACCTGAGGCCTCTTGGTCGTTTGTACTGAGATTATGGAACCCTAAAAACCACATTCGCTTGTATATTATTTTTAAAAAAACCTTAAAATTAACCTTCCTACCAAACAAACTTCAAAACGTATTAAAACAAAAACGAACGCTTCTAATTAATTAGACCTGCTGGTAAAGACCCTACTAATAACTCTCAAACTTTTTTATTCTTAACGGAGTAAAAAAGCTGAAGGTTTTTTTTAAGTTAAAGAATAATATAATATTCAACAACTTTCACACAACGCCATGTAGTCTTAAACTAAGCAAAGCTTGTGCTATGAGTACATAATTATATATTTATAAATACATACATTATAATGGCTAAAATACACCCAGACACAGAACAAATTATCGAGCTCATCACACAAATATTTGTCTTGGCTTTTTTTTATTTGGAAAATCATCCAATGACATTATCCCGCCCTTGGGCAGAGCAGGGGTAATGTCAAACTTTTGCTGACTAAAAACTCACTCCTGTTCCTTCGTTGCCTTCGTTCCAGGGCCCCGGGGTACACTTACACATTACGCAAAGCCATAGTAGCCATCCTGCCCTACGGTTTGCTGACATCTTAAGGCGCGTGGAAACATACGCGCCGTAGACGACTTGGGCTTGGTCCGGACGGTTACCGGACGGTCGGACGGCGAGCTACCCATTGATTGCCGTCCGCAAGCCCGCGCCTACGGTTTTTTTTTTTTTTTTTTTTCGGTAGGTAAAATCATCCAATGACTAATCCCGCCCTTGGGTGGAGCGGGAAGTAGTGTCAGACTCTTACTGACTAAAAACCTACCCCGTTCCATTCTTCGCCTTGGTCCCAGGGCCCCGGGTGCCATTTTCACATACCCTTTGACCCAAGTAGGCTTCGGCCCTATCGGGTACCCCTTCAGTTTGCTGACAACTCCTTGAGGCGCGCGGGAACAGTGCGCGCCGTAAACGACTTGAGCTCGGACCGGTCTGTTACCGGACGGACGGACAGCGAGCTACCCATTGCCCGCCGTCCGCGAGCCCGCGCCTACGGTGGCCGGAAATCGGGATCGGAAACCCGGCGGCGGCGGCGGCGTGTACGCCGTTGCCTGATGCGGTCGGCCTCCTCCTTTGCTAGCATTACTGCTTCGCAGAAGGAGGCGACCGCCTGCCACTCCTCAAGCCCGCGCCTACGGTGGCCCGAAACTGGGATCGGAATCTCTGCGGCGGCTTTTCCTTTCAGTCAATATAGTTATATCTTGGTAGGTGTATCAAATTATTGAGATCTAAATAGTGATGAACATAGCAAAACTAACTGGCAACTAAAAACACACACACAGCGATTAAAATGAAAAACGACCTTGTTTTTTACGTAAATTATTACTGCCAACACATTCTTTATCCAACTCGGTTTTCAAAGCACCCAGAAATTCAAAACTTCTCATAATAGAACGTTAATGTACAAGAAATCAATCATACTGACACTAGATGTGCGGTGTACTCATTCCGTGATGATGTACAAACCCGGCTGCCAGTTCCCAGGAAGATAACCGGGAACCGGGTACAGGGTAGCCCGGCATTCTGTACTCATTTGTAACACGGCTATAATGGAACTTTTTTCCACGCCTTTCGCTTTTTCTGCGTCAGTTTTTAAACGCCTTTATTTTCATTGTCTTTGCTGAAGTAAGATGGATAATGGATATTTATATGTTAACTAGTTACGGCTGTATTACAATAGATCGCTTATTCAAAATATGAAAGGAAATATAGAAGGACTAATTTCTGCCAGCAGCTTCACTTTCGTGAAAATATGTTTCCCCATTCAAATTTTGGATCCCTATTTCATCCTTTTAGGAGGTGAAATTTGGAAAACACTATCTGAGTGCTCGCCTATGTTATAAAAGGAAGCTTTGTGCAAAATTTCATGCTCCTAGTCCCAGTAGTTTTGAATGTGTGTTGATATTTGTCATTCAGTCAGTTTCTATACATAACTAGCGATCCACCCCAACTTTGCATGTGTTCAATGGTGATATCAAATACATTATGCATGCATTATACTTTCCTCTTGAATCATTCTATCTATAAAAAAAAAACCGCATCAAAATCCATTGCATAGTTTTAAAGATCTAAGCATGCATAGGGACAGACAGCGGGAAGCGACTTTGTTTTATACTATGTAGTGATATACTCGTAGATTTCAATAATAACTGTATTCTTTACAACATTTAATTAGAATAATGCACCCTCATACATCCCTGTTAGAAAATTAAGTAACAATCATACACTGAAATTTTACTTAAATGCACTGAGGTAGTTTTTGTTAAGAAATTAGTTATCCATATACGAGTTTGCAAACAATTCTTTTGTCCCGATTTCAGGTTTGGTCCCATAGTAAAAGTTGTTTGTTATCATAACTACAATCACGTGTTTAAATATCATCTGGAAGGTGTATTTCAGTAATATTCCTAGCCTTGCTTAGGAGCACACGTCTTACGTATATAAAGAAAATGATAATAAAGAGTTATTATTAAAATCCTTCACTTAGTCCATCCAAAGGTTGTCTGTAAGAAATTGCCCTATACGGTAAGACCGCCTATTATTTTTATTGCCTGTATTAAGGTGTGCAATAAAGTGTATAATATTAATAATACGATCAATACTTTAGGAGGCTCTCGATAGGCGAACGGATCAAGGGCTTGACTCAGAAGGCGGTTCTCTTGAACACGGTTTGTATAATTAGAAGGTTTCATTCCCTGGAGCCATGTCCACCAGTACCTAGTTTGAACCATGTTCTTGATACCGGTGAGTTACTATTTTTTTTTTTTTTATGTTTTTACAAATATTTAAAAATGTAATTAATGAGTTGAAATGAACAATAAAGAAATAATAACAACAAATACGATGTTTTCTTTGGCGTCCACCTATTATCCTAACAAGAGTATTTACATATATCATTGACATTTGAAATATTAACATATTATAATATTTAAAATTAAAACAAAATAGCTCAAAGCTCACCGGTGTCGGTTCCCATCGGTTAGGCTTAAAAGAGAAGAAATTCCTCATTCCTCGCTTTCTGAATCAAGTCCTTGATCCAGCTGCCCAAAGAGAACCTCCTGAGTTGGTACAGGTTTATAGCTATTGAGTCAATAGCTTGACACGACTATCGATTCACTGATCGCTAAGTCCACATACCCACATGTCGACAACCTTGTGAGCTAAGCCAATATACTTTATTAAATTCATTAAAAATATCTAATAAGTTTGTGTTGTCAAGTGTTATACTATGATCAATATAAAGCTGATTATGTTTCTTGTGCTTTATGTTTGTTAATGAAACATTTTTGAAATTCTGATCTAATTACGAGTTTTTTTTTTCACAAATAAAAAGATTTAGCTTGGACAGAATACCATCTACTACTTTCTAATCCGTAAAAACGCATTGTTCCTGTAAAATAGGTCACAAACGAAAAAAAAATCAATGGTTTACTAAAAACATTGTGGATCTTCGAATCCAAAGAAACACGAGTGATTCCCATTCTGTTCCCGAATTCCTGTTGGATTTCGAAAATTCTGTTTCAACAAACATATTGAATTTACTGAAAGCCAAACTCCAAATCTCAATATACACATTCGTCATTCATCAATATGAAACCGAGCTGCTGTATCCTCAGAGCAACATCTATAGCCATCCAAGACTGGCTGTCCGCAGAGTAACTTTAAAATAGCGATAAAATTTTCTTAACAAACTTTGTTATTTTAATTGAAAGGCTAAAGTTATGTGCCATCTTACCGTCTTACAGAGAAGAGTAAAAACTGGTTAAAAACAATGTTAACGATGCTGTTCAAAGTTTCGCCACTAGTTTACAATAAGTTGCCATCGTAAACAAGACCTTAAAATTCCTCATCAAGCGCTCCAAACGCAGAGTTTCACACAAAAACTGAAACATCAACTTTTTTTTTATTTTTCGTACGCGATATAAAAGGTCGTTTGGAATTTTTTATTGTCACTGAATGATGCACGTTCAGGGGCACGTACAAGGACTATAAAAACGAATGCGTGAATCGTAAAAAGGGTTGAATTTATTGATTCGCATTGACGATGACTATACGGAGTGTTCAAAACAGTGTGATGGAAGGAACGGACGCGGCGTCGCGTCCCGCGCTGGCGTCGCAGCGTGCACGCCTAAACAATTTACATAATATGATATTATCATCCACTGCTATGATATTTGGCTCGACGCTATTTTCAGTCACTACGAATATCTTCTAAGAAATTTATTGCCGCCAAGGGAGGAAACGAGCCAATTCTTGTATCGTATGTATTGAATTATTTTTATTTTTTTCGTATAGATGCTGTATAAATTTGTCGTTTTATCGTTATCGGTGATCTTTGTGAACCATAATACATATTGAATTTATTACGCGTTTGCCTTTGATGTAAATATTTTGGTACGTGTGAGCATAATAAAACGATATGATTACCGATTATTATAGTACTAATAGTATTATACGATCTACCATGGGCGTCGCCAAGGGGGGTAGGGGGCAGGGGGAGGGGGGCTACCCCCCCCCTAGAGGCTTACTTTACAGCTTCAGAGCCTAGTTTAGGCACCAGTCTCCCACAATATAATGCCCATGCTATATTTTACCGTAGATATAAGGCTAGCAATTAGGAGTTATATTATGGAGAAAATAAACTTTAATTTTATTTAAAAAAAAGGCTTTTTTATTATTCTCTATACTTCCAATAGCCCCCCCCCCCCCCCCCCCCCGATCATCGGCTGGCAACGCCCTTGCGACATACATATTATATTTTGATCTATGTAAGTAATAGTAATCCCGATGCTGAGTTTAGCAATAGGTATATTGCTGGAGCTTCAGGTTTACAACTCCTAGAGCATTTGCCCAAAATGCAAGTGACACACAGATTCTAATTAATATTACGTATATGTAGATATTGTACGAGTACTAGTTTAAGGCTCCAAAAGAATGGTGTGCCATGTCAATGCGACAGTGATTTTTTATTTTATGGCAGGTAAAATCATCCAATGACAAAGCCTACCCTTGGGCGGGGCGGGAGATATTGTCAGACTCTTACTGACTAAAAGCCTACCCTGTTCCTTCATTTTCTTTGTTGCAGGGCCCCGGGGTTCACTTTCGCCTGATCCTAGGCCCCAGTAGGGTTCGGCCCTGCTGGGCCCTTACAGTTTGCTGACAACTCTTTGAGGCGCGCAGGAGCAGTGCGCGACTGTCACCGGACGGACGGACAGCGAGCTGCGACAACGTTCATGGATAACTTTTGTACCAGTATCTTCAGAACTTGATTTTTTTCACTTATTTTTTTTTTTAATACTTTGTTTGCGTTCTCAAACATGTATGCTCACATACACTAGACACCCAAACCCGGAACATCTATCTTTAGGCCATACAAATATTTGTTCCGTGTGGGAATCAAACTCACGACACGCAGTGCAGCAGCGAATCACTCAAGCACCTTTAAAGTGGTACTCATGCTGTAGTACATATTATGACAATATATAATATTATAAAACAGTAACCATGGAGATTCTTGCCGGTTCTTCTCCATAGAAAACGACTAATTTGGAACCGTGTACTAGCTTCTGACGTTTTATAAGTCCCCATGTAAGCCTATGTAAAATAAAAATAATTTTTTAACTCGACAAAATTAATTTATTCATCCAATCTAACTTTTGGCAATAATTTTGATATTTTATTTTGAATACAGTAAAAAAAAATTGCTTCTTAAAGTAATACTAGTTTCTGCCAGCTGTTTCACACACGTGTAAATGAGTAGGTTTATCTATACAAACTCTTGACCCCAGTTTCATCCTCTAAGGGGGTGAGTTTTGGGAAATCATCTCCTAATGCTCACCTACGTCATAAAAGAAAACCTTTTGCAAAATTGTGCACTCATAGGCCGAGTAGTAGTAGTAGAGCAGAGGTGGCCGAGTGGTAACGGCCCTGACTTACGATTACGGTCGCGGGTTCAAGCCCGGCCAGGCGCATTACTTTGTGTAATTTATTTCATCACCACTGCTCTCAAAACGGTGAAGGAAAACATCGTGAGGAAACCGGCATTATTATTATTTTTATGATTTTATTTATCTCAGGACCCTGAGGTCCTGGACCTTTGGAAGGCGTACGAGGAGCCGAAACCAACTCGCAGAGGTCCTTTAAGTACTTTTAATGGAACGTGATACCAACCGACGATTGTCCTTGTACGCACAATGCTAGTGCATCCAAGGACAACCCCCGGTTGGTGAAAACTATTGTGACATATGGAAAATAAAGACAATAGGGCTATGGTTTTTGGAGTCTTAAGTGGACTGGTTACCAAGAACTATGTGAAAACTATGGCCCCTGCCTAAACAATGTTATTAATATTCATCGGTAAACAGGCAGGGGGTGACTTGCACACTCAATAAATGGACTCTTTATTATTATTATTATTATATACTTTATTGTACACCTCATAATGAACATAGGATAAATATTACAAAAACTAAGTGTACAATGGGCGGTCTTATCGCACAGGGCAATCTCTTACAGACAATCTTAGGATGGACTGAAACAAGAGGAGATTGATTTGGGGCGATCAGTGTACAAAAATCATAAATAATATTAAATTAAATACATATAATAATAAGTGACATCCACCAACCCGCACTGGGCCCGCGTGGTGGATTACGGCCTATTTCCCTCTTGGTTGCGCCAATTTGCTATGTTCCGCGACTTTGTTTTTTTGTAATTTATTTTTGGTCTAGCAATCCTATCCCTACCGTATCCGCTTCCCGCACGACCTCGAGAGAAAGGATTTGACATTGACGTTTTTGTGCATTGTGAATGTGACCGCACCGCTAACACGCCCGCTCGAAATTACAAGAAAATTGGCTATTTCGTGTTCCAACCATTCGAAACTCAACTATAAGTGCAGTGTAGTGCAATACAGAAACTGGTAGTGCTTGAAAGTACGAAGTTCGGGATTCGCCGGCCGGCGCCATGTGGAACTTTCGAGGTTAAAGGTCAGTCCTTCTAATACATTTATCCCATTAATAAACGCTAGACGCAGTACCTGCATATTGTTAACAAACCTTAGATCGCTTTTTAAATCTACAGTCCACAAAGCAAAATTCGCGCAACCATTACTTTTTGGTCCTTCGAGCCGGATCGTGAATCATTTTCTTGTAATTTCGCAATATAGTATTTGTTCCATAGGGAATAAACGCAACGCGCCTGTTTACCTAGATATAATAGTAGAAAACCCGCATCTAGGCATTTAGGCAACTATACGTTATTTCGCTCGTATAGTTAAAGAGTCATTGATAATTACGGTACCTACGCCGTCAACCGCACCGCATAATTATAGTTAGCTACGTAAATATCAGCGTAGATATAAATCGATCGCATTCTTTTTCTTGACAAAATTCATTCGACCATCCTACAAATTGCATGTAGGTAGACGCATTTCAAAAATACCCGTTCATTGTTGAGTGAACATTTGTAGGAAACGGATAAACCATAGATTATATACGCATATATTTAATCGAGAAATTGGGTAATATTCACTCATTGATTCAGGTTGTTCCGTTCGTTCGCCGTTCACTTTGTTGTTTACAATATTACCATATTGTTATCTGTTAATTATCGCTTACTTAATAATTCGTTAAGTGTTTGTTTGAGTGTATAGTGTGAATATATCAAAACAAGATGTCTCTTAAGGGAACCAAGGTTAGTACTGATTTAAAGGTTCAGTTAAAGCTTTTATACGCTAAAAGGGACTCACAGTTTTCACGTGTTCAATCGATTTGTGATAAATCTTCGCAAACCTCGGATCTGGCGATTAGAGATGCTTTCTTGTGTTCGTTGGAAACTTTAGATAGTTTGCGCGCGGATTTTGAATCTACAATTAATAATATAAACATTTTAGAGTTGGAATTAAATCCTGATTACTGTGTGAGTTATCAGGCATTGTCGTCCTTTGATGACTTGTATTGTCGTATCAAACGTATTGCTAGGAGTTTAGAGACTCCCCCCCCCGCGAGTGGTTTATCCAACCCTCCTCGCGAACGCCCACGATTGCCGCCAATTCAAATACCTGAATTTAATGGTGACATTCGAAATTGGAATTTATTTATAGATAGTTTCGAAAATATAATACATAGGAACACATCGCTGACAGATCACGAGAGATTGCATTATCTCGTAGAAAAATTGACCGGTAAGGCAAAGGCTGTCTGTGCTGGAATTACGTTTAGCGCTGAAAATTACAATTTAGTTTTGAACACTTTAAAAACAAAATACGAAGATAAGCGATTAGTAGCCACCGCATATTTAGATCAATTATTCGATTTGAAAAGTTTTTCCGTTTGTAACGATCATAATTTAGAGAAGTTTTTAAATATTTTCGCATCATCTGTTCGTGCAGTAAAGAACCTAAAGGTCAATGACCTCTGTGACTTTTTGTTTTTGTATATCGGTTTAAAGAAATTAGATCCTGAAACTGTTCGTCTGTTTGAAACGACTCAGCGCGGTAAAGAAATACCTAAGTTCGAAGATTTAGAATCTTTTATTCGCGACCATATTAAGGTGTTGCAGCGCACGTCGGCACGTCATGAAGCCACGAATAGGACAGGTTCCGATCGCCGTATAGACGCGTCATCGAAGTCAGTCAAGACTGCACATACGCTAGTTAATACCGCCTCAACACCTGACTGTTCTCTGTGTAAGGGTAGCCATACACAGCTGTACAAGTGTTCGGAATTTCAGAGATTATCGCCTAGTGATCGTTACAAGTTTGTCCGCACTAATAATTTGTGTTTTAATTGTCTAAGTGACAAACATCTGGTTACGTCATGTAACAGTGGTGGTAGCTGTCGTAAATGTCTAGCTAGACATCATACCTTCTTACATTTTGAGAGTAGTAAGCTGCCATCGCAGCAGCAGCCTGCGCAGACGCGCGACGCTTGTGACGCGCGGCCTGCTGCAAGTGCAAACGACGTAACATTGTGTTCGCTTTCCGCCGCTGGTACTCAAGTCACTACCGTTTTACTTGCGACCGCGCAAGTTGTCATTGTAGATGCCTTTGGCAAACCGCACACCGTTCGAGCGCTACTAGATGGCGCTTCCCAGAGTAATTTTATTACTCGGGATTGTTGTCAACGCCTTGGTTTTAGTTTTAATAATTGGTCATCCCGCTCAGAAGTGAAAGGTTTTGGAGGTTTAAAGGCAACCATTCACGGTTCCATTAAAATAATATTTAGTTCACGTTTTAATCGTAATATTTCGTTTGAAATGGATTCGCTAGTCGCAGATAAGATTACGGAACGGTTGCCCACGGTACCGGTTGACACGTCCATGCTGACGGAGTTTAAGAACTTGCAGTTAGCCGACGGAAATTACGCTTTCCCTGGAGATATCGATCTATTGATCGGTGCTTCGATTCTCCCGCATCTCCAGTTATCACGTAAAATTCAAGGTCTTCCGATGTACCCCGCTCCGCACGCACTGGAAACAGTTCTCGGGTTTGTTATAGTTGGTTCCGCACCCGCTTATTTAAATAGTTACTCGACTGTGTCGCACTGTTGCACCGTCGAGCCGCCGCTTGAGTCTACCATCCGCAAGTTCTGGGAGATTGAAGAGGTCAATGTCCCACCTATTCTCAGCCCTGAGGATCAGGTCACTGAGGAGATTTATACCCGCACGACTACTCGTGATAAAGATGGTCGTTATGTTGTCGCGCTCCCTTTCAAGGGTGATATTTTTTCGCTCGGTGGCTCCCGTGCCTCCGCAGAAAAACGCTTTCTATGCTTGGAACGTAAGATGCAGGCGTCTCCTAAGTTGAAGCAAGCCTATGATGATGTGCTGATCGAATATTTAGATAAAGGTTATATCTCATCAGCGCCTGCCGAGACTGAGGAGACGCGTGATTACCCGTTTTACATCATCCCGCACCATGGAGTTGTTAGAGAAGACAAACTTACAACTAAACTGCGTGTGGTTATGGATGGTAGCGCTAAGACTAGTACTGGCATATCGCTTAACGATATCTTGTATTGTGGTCAGAACCTCCAGGGTAACTTATTTGAAATAATAGTAAATTTTCGCTTGTTTGCTATTGCGCTCTCTGCCGATGTTCGGCAAATGTTTCTTAGTATTGGAATCAGAGAATGTGACCGTAGATTCCAACGCTTCTTGTATAGATTTTCTCCGCAGGAACCTTTGAAGGTTTACGAATTCAATCGTGTTTGTTTTGGGCTTAAGTCTAGTCCCTTTCACGCTCTTCGCACTATCAAGCAGTTGGCCGCTGACGAGGGTGATACATACCCGAAAGCAAGGGCCACTATTGAAACCGGATTGTACATGGACGATTTTGTGTACAGTGTACCTAGTGAAGCAGAGGCTATAGAGACCGCTGCTCAAGTAATCAGCCTCATGAAGTCCGGTCAATTTGATCTGGTGAAATGGACAAGCAACTCGCAAGCTACATTAGAGTCGATTCCACCGTCACACCGGTTGACTTCGGTAAAGGAATTCGATGATAGTGATTCGCATAAGATCCTTGGTTTAAGTTGGTCACCCGCAACTGATATGTTCAGTCTTAAAATTAGCTCGACTCCGCCAACTTGTACCAAACGCGTTATCCTAGCATGTGTAGCTCGGATATGGGATATAATGGGTTTTGTAGCTCCTGTCGTTTTATATGCAAAGCTGCTTATAAAAGAGCTTTGGCTTTCCAACTGTGATTGGGACGACACCGCTCCTGAAAGTGTTGCCAAGTTGTGGGCTCGCTATAGGAAAGAGCTTCCAATGCTCGATCAGATACAGATTCCTCGCCATGTTGGTATAGTACCAGACACTGTTGTTAATGTGGTAGGTTTCGCAGACGCCAGTGAGAGGGCTTACGGGGGAGTGGTTTACTTTCAGGTCCAAAATGGCGATAACATTTCAGTTTTCCTCATTAGCGCAAAATCAAAGGTATCTCCTAGTAAGGTTGTCTCTCTTGCTCGTCTCGAACTCTGCGCTATTCTTATGTTGGTTCAATTGATTACATCTATAGTCAAAACTTGTCGTCCTCGCATTAATATAGAGAGAATTGTAGCGTTTTCAGACTCAACCGTTGCCCTATGTTGGGCCCACTCTTCACCCCATCGATGGGGCACGTTTGTCGCAAATAGGGTGGCTAAGATTCAAGCTGAATTGTCACCGGAAAATATGTTCCATGTCGCTGGAACAGAAAACCCAGCTGACTGTCTCTCACGTGGTTTGCTTCCCGCGCAAATTTTAAATCATCCGCTTTGGTTTTGTGGCCCTCCCTGGCTGCATACCACTCCTAACGAGTGGCCAAATGCTCCGTTTAACCCCGCTACTGTTTCAGAACCACCCGAGGAGAAGAAACATACGCTTGTAGTATCAGTTCCGCGTGAAGAGTCAGTTGTTTTGTTGTTGTCTAATCGAGTCTCGTCTTGGTCGAGACTATTACGCTGTGTAGTTTACGTCCTAAGATTTTTGAGATTATTACCATCGCGTGGTTCTATAATCGCAGCTGATTTGGATAGAGCTGAATCAGTTGTACTTCGAGAGTTGCAGAAATTTTATTTTTCAAAAGAATTTCGTAGTTTAGAATCACATAAACCTTGTAGTCCCGCACTTCAACATTTGAAACCATTTTTGCAAGACGGACTCATTCGTGTCGGTGGCCGTCTGCGAAATGCTAAGTTAGAGTTTGAACAAATGCATCCAGTAGTTCTACCACGCAGGGATCACGTTTTGGATTTGTTGGTGGACTATCACCATAAGGTGAATTGTCACGCTGGTCCCGATTTATTAATGTCCATTCTTCGACAGAAGTACTGGATACTTTCCGCTCGCAATTTGATACGCGCTAGAGTGCACAGATGTGTGCCCTGCTTTAAGCTCCGCCCGCGTTTCAACGCGCCGGAAATGGCCGACCATCGTTCTTGTCGTGTTGTACAGACGGTGAAACCTTTCATACATACTGGGACGGACTATGCTGGACCGTTTAAAGTCACTGTTGCCCGTGGTCGTGGTATACGTTCCACAAAGGCATACATTTGCCTATTCGTTTGTATGACAACTCGTGCGGTTCACATAGAGTTAACCAGTGATTTGAGTACGCAGGGTTTTATGTCTGCATTTAAACGATTTTTATCTCGCCGTGGTCCCGTTAAGCGCTTATACTCTGACAACGGCACAAATTATGTTGGAGCGCGACGCAATATTTCGGAATTACATACATTCTTACGCTCCAAGTACTACCAAAGTGAATTCGCCCATGTCTTAGCTGAGAATCGCATTGATTGGTGTTTTAATACGCCAGCAGCTAGTCATTTTGGTGGCAATTGGGAGGCGAATATTAAAAGCCTTAAGTCGCACCTGTTTCGGGTCATAGGCGAACAGATTCTCTCGTACGAGGAGTTGAGCACTGTACTCGCTCAGGTAGAGGCGTTGATGAATACGCGTCCGTTGTGTCGGACTTTGTCTAGTGATCCATCGGAGCCACTAGCGTTGACGCCGGCTCACTTCTTGACGACGACTCCTCTTAAATATTTGCCCGCTTTAGATGTCGAGACTGACAAACTGCAGCTCCACCCGCGTCACGCTCTGCTAGATAGCTTAGTTCAGTCCTTTTGGAAGCGATGGAGGACAGATTATCTGCATACGCTGCAGTCGCGTCAAAAGTGGAACACTCCTTCAGATCCAGTCACAGTCGGTACTGTGGTGATACTGAAGACTGAGAGTGCGCCTCCTCTGCACTGGCCTCTTGGTGTAGTGGAAGAAGTTTTTCCGGGTTCGAACGGAATAACGCGAGTCGTAAAAGTTAAAACCGCAACTGGATCGTACCTGCGTCCGGTTATTCGCCTCTGCCCTCTGCCTAATCAGTAGTAGTGGCATAGTTAGTTATAAGTTGTTTCGCTACCTAGTATTGATAGTTTAGATTAGTAATAGGGTTTAGTTTCGCTTTTGTTTTTTTTCTTTTCTTTGAAGGTAACCCTTCAAACCCGGGGGGAATGGTTGCGCCAATTTGCTATGTTCCGCGACTTTGTTTTTTTGTAATTTATTTTTGGTCTAGCAATCCTATCCCTACCGTATCCGCTTCCCGCACGACCTCGAGAGAAAGGATTTGACATTGACGTTTTTGTGCATTGTGAATGTGACCGCACCGCTAACACGCCCGCTCGAAATTACAAGAAAATTGGCTATTTCGTGTTCCAACCATTCGAAACTCAACTATAAGTGCAGTGTAGTGCAATACAGAAACTGGTAGTGCTTGAAAGTACGAAGTTCGGGATTCGCCGGCCGGCGCCATGTGGAACTTTCGAGGTTAAAGGTCAGTCCTTCTAATACATTTATCCCATTAATAAACGCTAGACGCAGTACCTGCATATTGTTAACAAACCTTAGATCGCTTTTTAAATCTACAGTCCACAAAGCAAAATTCGCGCAACCACCTCTCTTAGAGAGGAGGCCTGTGTCCCAGCAGTGGGAACATAAAAAGGCTGATGCTGATGATGATGAGGCCCAGTAGTTACAGCTGTGCGTTGATATCAATCAGTCAGTTTGTACTTTATATTAGGTCTAATTATACTTCAACAACAAACATAAAAATGAAAAAATTATTTAAAAAAGTAAAGAGAAAATTGAACAATCTATTCCGAAATAAACTAAATACATTTCTGTGTAATTTGTTTTATAAATAATGATGAACAAAATAAACTCAACTACGTTGAAAATAAATTACTGTGGTGGTCATGTTTCCCACAATATTTTATGATTTGTAAAAATAAATACATTTTATTTTTTTGTTTCTAGAAACTTGAGATATGTATATTTTTTTTCTAATTAACGAGAAATATTTGAACTTAATACGTTGATGAATATTTTTATAAAATTAAACTCTAATGAGGGTCAACAAATATGTTTTCGCTTTTTGGTCAAAGGTCGCATGTAATATACAGATGAGTCTATTACTACGTAATCACCAGAAATCTAGAAGTCGCTGAACAGCAACAGAGAAATTCAAACAGTTAGAAATTCAAAGAGTGGTTGATTAATATCCAAAACAAATGTTTAGGTGATGAGCACGATTATTTGTTTTGTATCTGGGTGTAAATTGTACTATGTTACATATTTATTTAGAAAGTGTTTCTCAATTGTCTATGTCTACTAATCATAGCATAAGCTCTGCTTTGTCAATCAGTTTTGGACTCGATGCCGTTGTTTGAAAGCTGTTAAATAATATATAATAATAATATTATATTATTATCTATACTTATAAAATGCTTTGTCCTGAATAACTGACTGACCGATTAACGCAAAGCTTAAAACCACACTGTGGTGATGAAATAAATTACACAAAGTACTGCGCCTGGCTGGGTTAGAACCCATGACCTAGAATTCGTAAGTCGGGACCGTTACCACAGGGCCACTACTTCTCCACTGGACCCCTACTGCTTCTAACTATATTAGTCTATCTTCTTATATATAAAAGTGAATAGCTGTTCATTAGTGTCGCTAAAACTCGAGAATGGTCGGATAAATTTGGCTAATTTTGGCCTTGAAATATTTGATACTCCAGGGAATGTTTAAACGGTGAGAAAATATAGAACATGGAAATATGGAATATAGAACTTAGTTTATACCATCGACCTGATGGTTTATACTATATTCTATATAAAATACCTGTTATTTATTTATCGTTCACAACTACCACAGTGTTGTCTTTTTAGCCCAAAGGTTAACTTACAGAGAACGCCTTGTTGCATTAAATCCGCGTATGTACCACTATTGTACATGAAATTTAAATTAATAAATAAAAATTCAATAAAAAGAAATCCGTTATCAAAATATTCATAGACTATCAGGCGGTACGGAGTTTGCTGGGGCAGCTAGTAATAAATACAAATAAACACGTGTAAACAGTGCTACTGCATTGACGTCTGCAAGTAACTCAGTACAGCGCAGTCGTGAGTACAGACGGGTAACGCGACGCCGGCCATTAACAGCGGCATAATGAAACAGCTGCGGTTTGACAGCTCTCGATACGTGCCGCTGTGATGCTGGATGTGACAGGAGAAGACCTTTATATCGGATGTGAAGAATCTTGAATATTCTATTAATATTATAAGCGTGAAGTTTGTATGTGTGGATGTTTCTTACTTCTTTCACGCAAAAAACAACTGAATGGATTTTAATGAAACTTTACAATAAACTTGTAGCTTAAACATTAGAATATAATTTACGAGTATAAAAATATTCTAAGCTAGCATCAGCTAGTGTACAAGAAATTACACTATTAATGGTTTTTGAAATTTGAAACACCTCAAAAAATAAAAATTACCTTTGACCCCGTAGTCAGCTGTAGTTGCTATCAAACTACTGGGCAAAACCGGCCTCAATTCCTTTCACTTTTTTCCGACTTAACCAAGATTAAAGTGGCAAGACGATCTGTATTTTTATTATGTTTTTTTTTCATCGTTCTTAATTTATCATCCATACCCAACATGGTTTGTAGAGGTTAATAGACCTTGTATGTAGCCACAATATCATCTGCCTTTACTATGAGATACAATAATAAAAAGAAAAATATTACATCAAATAATATTTTTCCGACCTGTTTTTCCAAGGCAAAGGCAGAAAAGCTGATTATAAATGAATGTTCCGAGAATTATATAGTAATTACTCCATAACATTATGACGGAATGCCTTCAATAATTCCACGTACATGATTATTATTTATTATACAAATAAGACTTAAGTTTTCGACTTCCACGAAACTGTTTTACCTTTATAAATTTACTTCAGTGAGTTTTCCTGAAGCTTATTAAATAACAAAATCCTGTCATTTCTAGACGCTCGATCTCTGAGCATAAAGTGAGGTTTCCTCGCGTCTCGCCTCGCTTTGTTCTCGGGTGTCCACACAAAACAGGCGTTGCACAAATAATTATGTGCATACAATTATTTCCTAAACGTTCGTTCATAGCTTTTCTCCTTTCAACTTCGTAGCGTGTGCTACGCCGTAGCGCTACGCCGTAGACCGTGCTACGACCTAGTGATATATGCTAATTTTATTGATTTAACCAACATTTAGTCGGCTTAATTCATATTCAGAACAATAATAGGCCCCGCAGGACTTATTATTGCGTCACTATGTTATGACATAGCCAATCTGATGGATTAGAAACACTGATAAGGGAATGTTAAAACGAAATATATAAAAAAAGGTAGTATATTAACCGCACTTGCAATAACAACATTAATTTTATGAGCGGTAATGCTGTAATTAAGGCCAGTAGCACACTAATGCGTGGCTATGACAGCGGGTTTACAACTATCAACCGCACACTGAAATAGTTGCACGACGTGGCTGTCATTCATCACTTCGGCGTCAACAAACAATTAAATTGAACCTAGTCACAATTTGCTTGTGGTTTGTTGTAGGATACAAACATTTTTCTATAAAAATCTATTTAATACGAAAGCAGTCTGGTCCCGGGATCACACCTCAAACCAGAAAATCTTTTCTGTTCGCTGAAAGAGCGCATAATTAGCTTTTTGCGGACAATGCTTCAAGAATTTCATAAGTTAAAATAATCCCGACTTTCGAGTTATAAGAAAAATATTTCCGTTTGGCATAGTATCTGGTAAGAAAATTATCGCAAAATTAATGTAACAAGACATCAAATGCGCGTTAGCTACTGTGATTGGTTAAATAAATTCTAAACAGCCAAATATTTCACGTGGTTTCTATTGAAAAGTTTCGATAAATACCATTTCAGAAACACCCGGTAAAACTTGAAACCATTCTATGACTTCTCCCTATCTTCGTATCAGATTCTTACTGACTAAAACCTGTATTTTCAGTTACTCTGTACGTTTTAAGATCACAGGTTACTTTTTCAAAAAATGCCCGCAAAACTAATGGGCATCGGCCCTACTGGGCCCCTGCGCTATGGTATCAGCTTTGAAAAGCGCATCGAACACTAAGACCACTTAGGCTCGGTCCGGTCGATTACCTGATAACCGAACGTAAGATACTCATTACTCGTCGTCCACAAACCTGTGTTTACCGTAGCTGATCGTCGGAATCGGGATCCCAATGGGCATGAGGAAACCCCCGTCGAGATTTTTATTTTTGTAACCAGTGTTTCGGCACTACATCGTATGTGAAATTTCCATTTACGGATGACATTGAGTCATATTTTTTTTAATTATTCATAGGGTGTCATCAGGTGAGATAGTGGTCAAATGTGAGACCACTATCTCACCTGATGGTAAGCGATAATATGGCCGACGATTGAGCACACTTGCCTAGAAGTAATCTATTCACTCTTGACTCAAAGACCCCTAATTACAGACTATTATCAGTTATAATATTGTGAGCAAGTTAAAATTTCTAAGTTACTTGCTTATGAAGTATTCGCCGAAACTATTGGCCCGATATAAAAAAATATATGTCATCAATAGAACGTTAGGTACTTTATTACTGAGTGACATAGGCACATATTTTCTAGAAGTAATTAGTACAAAGGGCTCTGAGTGAGTATTATTTGTTCATCAACACCCTGGTTGTTCCCGCAACGGTAGTGACATTGACACAGACCACAATTAACTACACCCTCACTTCGCCTCTTTGGATTGTAAGTGCTGTGGCCGCTGTCACACCGTGTAGCGTCTTGAACGCTTTGAAGAACAAAAATGCATACATTGATTTCGTTTCTTTTTTCTTATAATTTATTAATGGTTTTTGTTATATTCAGTAATCTTGACAAAGATTCGGTATTCATAAAATAACTTAATTAACACTAAATATAACTTGATGAATATTCTAAGTTTGTTTAAAAACTTATAATTTATTGGATACACTGTTGACATTACATTCATTTAAAACGAAGTTTATTTCTTAACAAGTGAGTAAACTTGCTTTTATTTGAACACTTAAAAGTTTATCTTCATATAATTACCGGTTTTATTGTTTTATAGAAACTTAGTCCATAAAATATAACAACGCTCAAATATCAAAGGACGTTAAACTTTTATAATCACCAACTAAAGCTGTGCAAATAAGATTTTCACAAGACACACTTTACGAATTGTCCAAATTCAACAAACTTATCAAATTTATTAAATACTCGTACCTAAGTCAACAAATGTTCAATTTTGAAAGCGAATAGCATTAATAACTATTTATTTAAGGCTTGTAGACGCTCAACATTGCGTCGTCGGTAAAATGAATGAACAGAAACATTGTTTATTCCAAACAGGCTAAATAAATAATATGTTTTGATAACAAACCACGTCAATTCGACCTTAACCGCAATCCAGTGTTTAAGTTGACGATTTAAATCAATTATGATTTTAGGTAGTAATCAAAACGACACAGCTTACTGCGTCGTTTAACACGACACGAATTCTACAGCTAATATAACGTAGGTTTTTAATATAGCATTTAATACCTACTGCTGAGGTAAGGCTTTTCATAGTACGTGGCGAGTTTATTGTTTTATTAAACTTGTAGGCTTTCGGCGTGTCGGTGTGACAGGCGGATTTCTTAAGTCGGGCGTAACTCTAGAGAGCTGTCGGGGGCGCATTGTGCTCGCGTATTAACGACGAACGCACAAAAGACCACGCTCGTATATCAAACTAACGTCAGTCCAATGTCTTCCTTCCTCACTGTTACAGTTCCCGGGCGGCAAGAAATGGCCCTCCTTTTTTTATTGAGCATTTAGTAGACTGAAATTATGGCACGTAAAATTCATGCCGTGCGGGAATCGACTCAACCGAATGTAGCCCCAATTTTGTCTGCCGCCTTTATAAAACCTTTCGGTTACAAGTGATATATTTCTTACGCGATTGTTCTGAATAGGTATTATTCGACAATCGAGGCAAATGTTCCATCTTTTGCTCCCATATTTCAAAAAGCGGCTCATTAATGTTATTGACTTTCCCATTATCAGTTTTGATAATCTTACGTAAATTTTTCGTCTAGACAGCTAAAAGGGTTTTGATGAATGATCAGTGAGATGAGCGGGACAATAAATCACATTAGTGTCACCGTAGATGCCTATAAGTTTAACAATTTTGTCAAAAAGACGACAAAAGCGCAATTGTTATCCGTCGAGTCTGGAAATATTTATTTTCCCCCGAGCAAGAAAGTTCGCTGTAACTTCGCTAATGACTTCTTTCTGAAGTCCCAACTTTCCTGGTAGCTGCTTGAAAGGTTTTTGCTATCTATTTAAACAATAGTCGAGGCCCTTTATTATCGTCAAATTTTCCGGTGGGATTTTAATTGCTATAATCAGTATTTTAGTTCAAACAATTTAAGGTTTCTAATTCTAACATTATCGAAGCAACATCTTTACTTTCAAAGAGTAAGATGTAATCTTTGTTGAAGTTTCTACAAAGTCGAGGGCTTTTCCTTTAAATTAGTTATCAGTTAGAAATAATATCAATAAGCTTATATTATAAGAGGGTTTAATTAAGCCAGTTTGCGCTATAGCAAACTGTTTTATGTAGTATTATGAATTGGTGAGATTAATGTTTAATTTACTCAACCTATTTGGAATATTTTCTTGTATCAGTATCAGTAGTAGGTATATTGTTCGATGTTAACTGTGGAAGAGAAAAAGACGGGGTGGTATAGGGGCCCCTCATGCGGCATTGTGTGTGGGATTATCGGCATAACTCAAAGGGGCACAAAAGGCAGTTTATCAAGCCACGTCTCGCTAGATATCTCAGTGTACACTTGGCGAACTGCTAGCAAACTTGGCCTACTGGCCCGGCCCGTATAACAGTAGGCACTTAGATGGCCACCTGTATTTGTATGAATAGAATTAACTTGAGTGTTGAACCTAAGTTTTACTTAAGTTACAGAGAGATAGTAAGTCTTTGTAGATAAGCACTAACTGAACTAGAATTAATTTTAGACCTTTGTGTTGGTTGATCGTACTTGTTCTAATTAATATTACAATTGAGTGAAAGTTGAACTAGCTTACCGAGTTCTATCTATTGTTTAAGTAGAAAAGCTGCTCTCCTCATCGCAATAGATATTAGATAGAATTTAAGCAAGCTTTATATAATTTAAAAAAAAAAATGAAATGCTACAGTTTGGTAGAATAAGCATAAGCATAATCAGCCTCTTAATGGTCCCACTGCTGGGACACAGGCTACCTCTCTAAGAGAGGGGCTGTAACCAACCACGCGGGCCCAGTGCGGGTTGGTGATGTCACATGTCTTTGAATTTTCGGTTCTAGGACATGCCGGTTTTTTCTCACAATGTTTTACTTCACCGTTATTATTTTATGTTGCTAGCAAAATAGGTAAAATTTATTATTCATTTAAAAAATAAAAACATTGTCCCACACTAGAAATTACTACTGTATCGTGAGTACGCTAACAAAATGTAAACATACATACACTTTTTTTTTTTTAAATCAACAAAAAATCTTTTTTTTTTCATTGTTAAAATGTGTTTTCAGAGTATAACTAACAAAGTGAACTATAGTCTTTTTTTATTTTTGTAATGATAAATGTATTTTCAAAAAAATGAAATATATAATAACAAAATTTTACACATGGCAAGACAGGAAAAATCAATTCATTACAGTTCAAGTACCTACATACGAAATATTAATATTTTAAGAAAATGTAATATAAAATAAATTCCAGCTCAGAGATTCCCCTTAAATGTCGTGTACAACTTTGATTACTGACATCATATCGATACCAGTAGCTCTTTGATACTCGATCCTTCAGATATTTCCATTAAAATCCATCGCAATACGTCTGAAAATGACAGCGCTGTAATAATATCAGAATTTCATAAAATTTTCATGTAATAAGTCTATCGGGCTTTTTAATTGGTTTGCAAGTTTGATACCGAAGTCTAATTGTATTGCATAATTAAGATGCAGAACTGAGTTGCGAAGGCGACGAAATCGCTCTGTGAATACTTCAAACAACTAAATTAGGGTTTCAAGAAGGAGTTAATGAGCTGAATCGAGTCGTCTCATTGCGACCGTCCCTATTCCGAATTCAAACCACTATACTATTAAAAATAAACCGAATACTTTCGTGACGTTCAACTATTTGTTTTTTTTTATCCAAATAGATTATAACGCAACTGTCATTTGTTTGGGCACCAGTATTTTATCTGACATTCCATTTTCAAATATTTCTGTTTTAGTTTTCGAGTTTAGTCTTTCTGCATTCTTTACTCCTAATTTAGTTTGGTTGTGTATAATTTATTCTTTTCAAATAGCGATTATGTTGCATAACTTTCTAGGCTAAAAGTGTAACAAAATTAGTTTAGATTTTGGACATTATTGGATTCTATAAATTATTGCTCCATGGGATAAGAACACTTGAGCTCGTCGGTTTAACGCCTATGCACTCTCACAGCTTGGGATTGTGAGCGAGAGGTACTCTGTTGCTATCCTTTTCTTTCATGTCGTAATAAAAGACTAATGTCTAATTAGTGTATGATCACTACGACTAAATTCATCATGCTGTAGAAGTGTGACAACTTGATGACAGTTGACTGATTATGAAGTTCTGCAACATTATGACAGTTGCTGATTATGAGTTTATTCAGTTATTTTCTTTTTATATAATATATTGTCTTTACAATATCCTATTTATTGCGGCTATTTATTTTTAACTCTCAAATTTCATTTTATATTGCATAATAATTACATATAATATAATATTCCACAACCTTTACACAACGCCACCTAGTCCCAAATTAAGCAAAGCTTATGACACGAGTACTAGAAAAATGATCATGCTCATCACACAAACATTTGTCCTGGGTGAGAATCGAACCCACGACATCCGGCATAGCAGTCAGGGCCACTAACCACTAGACCAACAGGCCAGTCAGTTCATATTGTTATAATGTAATTTAATAATACGGCGGTTTAAAAATAATATTAATCAATGTAATTTAATTTAGTAAAACATGTTATTTTAATTTATTCTAAGTTAGTATAATAGTTTTTAATTTAAATTTTTAGGGTTCCGTACCTCAAAATGAAAAAACGAAACCTTTTTAGGATCACTTTGTTGTTCATCTGTCTGTCTGTCAAGACCCTTTATCTCTGGAACGCGTAGTTGCATCGAGAAATTTGAACCATATACTCAGGTCTGCTGTCCTTTAAAGCTGTGCAAAAGTCAAACATGTATAGTTAACGGAAAAAAAGATATGGCCATTTATGTCGCAAAAAACGTATATTTCAACACTCTCAAGGAAATTAAGGGAATTAAAAAATCATAGGGTACTTAACGTTAATCTAAAACCCTGAAATTTGGCATGAAGCAAGGTCTCGTAGCACAAGTATTGGAATAAATCTGAAAACTGTAAATTTGTAGTTACGTCACAAAAAAAAACTTCTTTGGATTCGGAAAATTCTTTAAGACTCGATTCGGGAATTTAACTTTATTTAAGTTGGTAGTTTTTTTTAAGTTGGTTTGTACGGAACTTTCAGCGTGCGAGTCCGAATCGCACTTTGTTTCCGTTATTGTTCCGTTTCTTCCTTTTGAGGTACAAAACCCTAAAAAATTATCAGGGTTTAAAAGACACATATCGACTATACTGACTTTAAAAACATTTTGATAAAGTACCTACTTCAGCTACGTGAAAAAAAAATCAGAATGACTCCAGGTTGAAACAAAACGCTCAGGGCCTATTATGAAAACCTCCAACTTACAAAAGTTCACTGTTGCGTATAATCACGTCCACCCACATATCGGGTTAGAAACCTTATACAAAAATATCAGAAAAAAACATAATAACATTAAAAAAAAATTGCTGGGAAAAAACTCATTGTTGTGTTAAGCTCGCCTTTGTACATAAGCAATCTTATGACTATGTACTATGTAAAGTTTTTGGATACGATAAAAAATTAAGAATAAAATCGTTCAAAAATGCCATCTATCATCATCATTTCACCCGAAAAAAGTCCACTATTGGACATAGCTATCCCTTAAGGGCAACGCCACAACGAACGGTCCTGTACGTCTCGCATCCATTCTATCTCGCACCCTTGGGTGGGGCAGGAGATAGTGTTAGACTTTTACTGACTAAAAACCCACTCCTCTTTCTTCATTGCCTTCGTTCCAGGATCCTGGGTTATGTTTTCTTACTGCTCCATGGCCCCAGTAGGCTTCGACCCAGCTAAACGAAAGTCGAACTAGCCGTCCGAAAGATTCAGCCCCACTTGGCTAGGCGCGGAACGAGGCGGTAGGCCTTCCAACGCTGCGTCTTCCAATACGCGGTCGCCAATCCTAACAAAGTTGTTTAAAGTCAAGGCAGACAGACTAGCACAAAAGTTAACTTATATAAATATACCACTATTACTAATAACATCGTGAAATGAGCCATCACAACTAAAATCATTAGCACCTAATTTTACGATTAGTAATAAATCACATTTATCATTAATAAAGGCTAATTCCCGCGGTATCGAGGCTCGATCCATCATCTACCTCCGATACTGATTTAAATCTCCATCTAGCTTCAATTTGATTTAGCTGAACTGTTAATTACCTGCGAGTCTACTGTTTGCGTAGTCAAACTTGATTCAACGGCTTTAAATAGTATTTTCAGACGCAATTTGAACACTCAAGCATTGCCGATAAACACATTCTTCAATTAGTTACCAATTGATTTTCTTTGGTTGTACAGGGTGTTTGATAATTAGTGACCGATATTTAAACACGTAATTGTAGTCATGATAACAAAAAACTTTTACTATGGGACCAAACCTGAAATCGCGAAAAAAATCTGCTGGTCAGTATGTAGTAGTTATGTTCGCCTAACTGGTCAAAATGTATTGAACTTGCTGATTTTTTTAACGATTTCAGGTTTAGTCCCATAATAAAAGTTATTTGTTATCATGACTACAATCACGTGTTTAAGTATCGGTCACTAATTACCAGTCATCCTATATATTTAGATTACGAACTAAATTGTTAGTGAATCAAGAGTTAGAGAACAGGTTACTTCTAGGCAAGAGTGCTCTATGGTCAACCCTCAGTTGAGATCCTAGTGGTCAAACACAAACCAACAAAATTTTTTTAAAAAAACCTTCCTTTCAGATCTGCATTAAGGCATCAACTGCTAATAAGTTCGCATTGCGATCTTACTGTTACTGATATTTGTATAAAAGGGGCAATTAAACCTAACAACCTTCCACTATCATGTTTTCATTACCATCATTTCAGCCGAAAGACGCACACGTACAAAGTATTATAATCTTAACATAAATGATTAATTCCAGAATACATTAAATTTATTAAAAATTACATATTTCTTCAGTTATCACTATCATCGCTACAAAATGTCTGATTTTAAATAAATTAATTGTAAATATTTATTTTACAATGCATTGAATACTTAAATACGTATCTGTTACCTATATGATCGTTATAAAATGTCATATTTTATACAATTAAAATATTCATGAATACTTTTAAATAGGACATTTCAGTTGTTCTATAAAATATCACTATTCTAAACAACAATCGTAATTTCAATGAATTTTGTTAAAATGGATATAATGATAAAAGGAAAAGTCAATTTAACAATAAAATAAAAATATAAACCGAAACAGACATTTCTTTTTCGTCTTATGACATAAATTCATAATAACGTATAGACCTAAATATCGACACAACGACAAGTCCTGTGCGTCTCGCATCCATTGGATTTCAAAGACACTCTCCAGGTTGATTATAAAAAAAATAGGAAAAATAAACCGTTTATGTTTGAGTCGAGGTTACCATTAAAGTTATCTACTATTTTTTATTTTTTTTATATATCTGCGATCAGTGTCTGACACTATAAGCAAATTTGATGAGTGCACTATGTCAGTTTGAGTGCGCCCCCCATTGGGAACTCTCCTCATCGTCTATCTATATGATGTCCTTTTGCTTGAGACGCTTTGCGTAGCTTCGCATCGTGAGCTGTGCTGCTAACGTATTCGGGTGCTTCTTTAGCTTCTCCCGGTATTTTAAGGTTACATATTAGATTTCCTCCTTTATCGTCGGCATTTTCTGATGTTCGTGAATTTCTGAACTTGTCACATACCACGGGACATTGCTGATCATTCAGAGTATAATGTTTTGTTTCTCTGCAAGCATGAGATGGTAGAGTTGCAGGCACTACCTCGGAGTTGAATGGCATATATCTATTCTGGCTTTAATATGGCTTTATAAATGAGAAGCTTGTTGTCTATTGACAATATGCAGTTCCGACCCAGAAACCAAAAAGGGCTTGAAGCGTGTGTTCATCTCTCTTTTGGTTCCATATCAGGCGCCGATCAAGGTGTAGTCAACGGTAACGGACACTGTTTTGGTGTGGTAAGGTGATATCTTCCGGCTTGACAGGGGAGGGGCAATTACGCAATGTAAAGGTAACCTGTACAGATTTTAATGCACTGACTTTAATTCGCCAGTCCTGTAACCATTTGGTTGTTTCATGCAATGCTATTTACAGGTCCTTCATGGCAGCACTCGGATCCTTGTCACTGGCTAAGACTGCAGTATCGTCAACAAACGTTGCAACTGTGGTATTGTCTGCTTTCGGTAAGTCAGCTGTGAATATGATACATAACACAGGTCCCAGAACGGAGCCTTGAGGTACATCAGCACATATCTCAAAAAATCTCGACATTGCATCTCCTTCCTTGATTTTAAATAGTCTTTCAGCCATATATGGAACAAGAATCTGATGATAGTTGTGTGGGAGGCTATTTTTAATTTTGAGAAGAAGGCTCTCATGCTACACTCTATCGAAAGCCTGCTACACATCCAGGAACACGACGGAGCAGTACATATTTTCTTCGAGAATTTTCCTAATCAATCAAAATCTACTATAATAAGATTTTTATGAACTTCAAAGAAGTAATTTTTTGATGGTGTTACAACAAATTTACAGTTTTCAGATTTATTCCTATACTTGTGCTATAACACTTTGCTTTATGCCAAACTTCAGGGTCCTAAGTCAAGGGAAATATAATAATAATGATTTCCTTGAGAGTGTCGAAATATTCGTTTTTTGCGACCTAAACTGCCGTATCTTTTTTTCTGTTAATTCAGAAGTTTGACGGGATCGTAGACCTGAGTATATGGTTTAATTTTCAACTCGATACCTCCACGTGCTCCGCGTTCCCAAGCAATAGGGTCTTGACAATCAGACAGACGGACAACAAAGTGATCCTATAAGGGAACCGTTTTTTCTTTTTGAAGTACGAAATCCTAAAAGGTAAAAAAAGGCTGTACAGTCATCATCAAATCCAAACAAAAAACATTGTGACATCCTATTAATTTTAAGTTCTATAGGTAATTTTATTTTTGGTGTACAATTAAGAATACATCTATCTATCTACATAACTATCTAAGCACTACAAGCCACAACAGCAGCCTATACGCCGTAATTCACACACAATACCGTCAACGCTTCCCGGTACAGTCAAACACAAAATACACGCAAATCTAAGCTCGATAGAGCACATAGCAATCACAAAACCGTGTTCAAAAGCATAGCTGTACAGTCAAAGAGCCTACTTATTTAGTTTGAACACCATCGGAGAAAAGTGGAGAGATTTTTTTTTTTTTTAATTTTTTGAAAAATCTTTAGGATATTGCTCAAAGATAAAACAGGACAGGACAGGTACAGGCACGGGGTTACAGGTAGGTAGGTGGTTTAATTCAAGATTTTTTAAGATTTTTTGCATTTTGTAAGACAGTGCAAGTTCTCTGTTGATCAAAATATGATTAGCGATAGTAATATTTATTTATTTATGTATTATTATTACGTAATTACGCGATTATTACAAAAATCCTCAAAAAATAAGCAAAACAAAAATTCGGTTTGGGTAGACTTTAGGAAAATCGAAGATAAAATGTAAAAACTTAATTTTCGGCCGAATAAACGTTCACCAGTGTGTACAATACGACGCTAAGCGTTTTTCAAGGTCATTGAAGTTGTACAGACGTATGTACATACAATTGGTGCACGAGGAGTTAAGACCCTTTCAGTTCGTCTTAACCCGCACTGGGCCTGCGTGGTTGATTTCGACCCATTCCCTCTCCTAGAGAGGAGGCCTGAGTCCCAGCAGTGGGAACATTATAAGGCTGATGCTATGCTATGCTATTGAGTGGATATTTCATGATAAAGTCGTGATGTTGATGTTTTTAATCATTACAACTCATCAAAACCACAATTTTTACCACATGTGAATGATTATTTTAATGTACATAGATTCGCCTGCTAGGGCCATTGGATTGGTTCTGGAAAGGATATACTCCTACTCATGGTCCTGGAACGTAAAAGGTCAACTTAGGAAACATTTGTGTGGTTGTAGTCAGTAAAAGTCTGACAAGCCCTCCCGCGCCACCTTGGAGCGTGAGAAGTCATAAGATGATTTCCTACCTCAAAAGAAAAAAAAGAATACAATACAAAAGATTGCAGATCATGCAAAATGAAAATTTAAGTTCTTCGGGATACCCTAGCGATTTTACCTTTAAACTAATGAATGTATTGAGATACAAATCAAAAACCATCCAGGTTTATGCAATGGAATCTGCCTAGCCTTTTATTAATTATGTTGAGGACTGCTTCCAGTGTAATATAGTTGAGCTTGATAACACTGGTGTCAGAATTTCTGAATATCCGTAACAATTGACAGATATGCGAATGACAGCCGAGACGAAAAGCTTAACGTATGTTCCGAGGCACAAAGAAATCTCGTTATATTAAGATGGTCACCCATCCATAGTGCGATCTTGGCAAGTTTAGCTTAACCTTGGAAATTGATCAGTGCAGTTTTAATTTTTCTCGCTTCTCAATGCAACATGCTATGTGACCAAACAATTAAAGTTTACATTGTTGATATTTCATTTTTACGTACAGTTCACTACGATGAACAATGATGTTATAGATTGGATCTGGATGTGGAAACAGATACAGCAAAAAAAAAATATATTTGATACACAGTGTTGAAAAAATATGTAGAAACTTAACATTAAAAAAAAAAAACTAACTTTGTATGTCTCACGGCTGCGCCAAATATAGGAATAACAAGCAAGATTTTACTTAATTCTCTATAGGCTATCTATTCTACTTTAAATTATCATTTGTTTGGCCGAACAAAATAAGAATAAAACGTGTCGTAACCTGTCATTTTAGACTCCGCTCTCTACATTATTATCCGAAACTTTCACAGAACAGTTACGGTTATAGCTATTTTTTTGTTCGGATATCCGATAATTTCGATTAGGGTTCCGGAGCTCTTAACATCTCTACTATACAATACAGGCAACAAGGCTAACACTTTTAAACAATTTCTAGATTCCGTTAAGAAGTTACTTAAGTATTGAGCAAAAAGTTGGCGTTTCTTTCAGCAAAAGAATAGGCATTGACATTTAGGTACATTGGCTTTCAAGTAGGTACAGTACGGCCGACGGATCTTGGCGCGTCTGAAGTTAGGCTCTGCGAACTTTAGCGCTTGAGCACTCGTAAAAAAAAAAAATGATTTGAAAAAATAAATGCCAATAGCAGGTGTTATTGCTGTTAACTATTGTTATTGGCATTCATTTTTATAAATCATTCATTTGGCGCTCTTGTTTTGAGCGCTAAAGTTCGCAGGGGCTAACTTCACACGCGCCAAGATCCGTCGGCCGCACTGTACTTTCCACATTAAGCGCAATGCGGCTGCGGACGAATTCTCTGAGATCAACAACGAGATCTCTCTCCCTGCATTTATACACCTAATTTTAGTTAGTAAAATTAGTCTAGAAACTGATTAAATACGAAAAAAAAGTCACTCTTTTTTATGTCTCAAGCTTAAAAAGTTATTACGCACGCCATATTTATGCCTACTTACCTACCTAACTCTTTTACTGACGGTACTACAGGCAGGCAAAAATACCAGGGAACCATAAACGAGTGTTGAATAAAAATTAATTCCCCAAGGGCGGACATACAAATAGCCCTGATAAAATTTATAACTGTGAACGTGACGGCTCTCGACGCCGTGCGCGGTATAATTTTGTACGCATAGCCTAGAATGTGCTCACCAATGGATAATTATGGTAAATGGTCCATTACTCTTAGGCCGTGTGGGCAATGGGCTAGATTTTTGGGCACTAGTGTCCAGTAACAGTGTTTATTTTTTTATAGGTAGACAATTATTTAAGATCAGCCTCTGCCAGCGGCTTCTATTATACTCCCGGAATAAAATAGTGTTGTATATTCAGTAATGACTCACTGATCAAAGCTTCAAAGTTTTGAGCATCGATGCTAATTCGCTATCCTGTCAATTTTCTATTGGTTACATTTCGGAAAGTTTGCGTCGAACAAAATAAGCAAAAATATTGCGTTTTTTTGTATGGGAGCCCCCTTAAATATTTAATTTATTTGGTTTTTATTATTTGTTTTTATAGCAGCAACAGAAATACATAATTTCTAAAAATCAACTCTCTAGCCATTGCGGTTCTTGAGATACAACCTGGTGACAGACAGACGGACAGATAGCGAAGTCTTAGTAATATGGTCCCGTTTTTACCCTTTGGGTAAGGAACCCTAAAAAGAACTCACACATACAAACTTTCGACCGTATAATATTAAAAGCGGTAAACAAAGATTGGTTGGAAGGAGTCCTTCTGGCCCTAAATAAATTGGCGTAAGAGCCTCTAGCTAGCCTGACAAAGTAACAATCTCCCAGCAATGAGGATTGTCGACTAATGAAAAATTTGTGACATTGACATAAGCAACCGAAATGTCTCCTCATAAATTTTACTTGTAGCCCAAGGGCAGGAAGATGATATTTTTTTTTACATAATTGAATAGTTTGGTTTTAATTTACTTGCTGATATACCATCAGGATCGGACGAGATTCCTGAGCTAGAAAGTCCTCAGCATCAGCGTTAGTGAGGCCATATATAGGGTGACACGTAATTAGTGAACGATACTTAAACACGTGATTGTATTCATGAAAACGAACAACTTTTACTGTGGGACCAAAACTGAAATCGCGAAAAAAATCAACCAAGTTCAGTACATTTTGACCAGTTAAGCGAACACAAATGTACTAGCCGGCAGATTTTCTTTCGCGATTTCAGGTTTGGTTCCATAGTAAAAGTTGTTTGTTATCATGACTGCAATCACGTGTTTAAGTGTCGTTCACTAATTACCAGTCACCCTATATATACCAAATCTTTCATAAATCATTATTTAGATATTTTCTTGTATAATTAAATAAGGCCTTCATATAAATAATAACAATATTTAAAGCTGATTGACGTACTTAATTGAAACGTTTAGGTATTTATCGTGGATAAAATACAAAAAGTCATTATTTAAAATAGATAGTAAAATTAATTTATAATAGCTAAATAAAAATTGATTAAATTATATTTTTATATTATAAACATTACGTAGGAATATCAGACAGTTTGGAAAAACTGCCAGCACTTCAGTAATGAAATGAACTCTTATATCAATTTTTAAATTAACTTTGGTTGTTTTGTATTGATATATTTCACACATATAAAAATAAATATACAAAATTTTGAAAAATAATTACGTTATCTATGGAAGAACGAATAGGATGAAGCTTTCTTATGAAGAAGAAACGGGAATAAACTCTTGCTGGATCTTTTATATAAGAAACGACCAATTAAAACCGTATATTAGCTTTACACATTTTATACATGAGCAGTAAATGTCGTTAAAACCCAAAGAGATTTATAGAGATACTATAGAGCGGACATCAGAAGAAATGTCTTAGAAAAACTATCATCCTATGTGAACTAGCTTTCAATAGTAAACATGCGAATTAAATTTGTAATTTATATGTCTTTACGCTATTTTCTAGAACTATTTGCAAAAATTATTGAATTCTAATTAAATACAGAGTAAATACGAAAAATATTTACGAAAATAAACTGAAGATAGGTCCAGTCGTCTACACTAGACTGAGCGACTTACTACTTCTAGGTAACAACTATCGGATCACGATTTTGTTCACTATGTCCTGTCTATGTGTAGTCTATATTTAATGTCTTTGTTAAAACCTGTAAAAATAAACATTTAGGCTATTTATTCAATTCAGACAAATTAATTTAATTAATAGTAGTGCTTTGCTAATTTATTAATTAGTCGTTATCAGTGTCACGATTATCAGAATATTTACAACTAAGAACGGCATAAACCTTTTGGCTATGTTCATAAATAGACTATTTTGGTCTACTAATGGGTTTAAAAAGATAGTCGTATTAATAGATAATATTGTCAGCAAAATATAGGGGCCCAGCAGGGTCGAAGCCTATTGGGTTCAAGGGTTAAGTGAAAATGAACCCCCGGGTCCTTGAACGTAAGACAAAGAAAGAACAAACGAGTTGGTTTTATTCAGTAAAAGTCTGACACACTTTCCCGCTCCGCCCAAGGACGGAAGACGTCATTAGATGATTTCGCTCCTCAAAAAAAAAACAGTTAAATACCTACTAGATTCTGAAGAAGAGAAAATGATTCAAATTTTTATTTCTACTCGCTCAATAAACCTTTTGCAATAATTTTACTCTTTTATAACAAAATTTACCGCTAAACCCAATGATGACATCAACAAGAAAACGCTCTACTTAGCTTTACCAAATCATTTTTAATTAATGCTTAAATATCTTTAATGAATACTACCTCAACCGTCTCAAGATACTTCATTAAAATATACTTGTCAACAGATTAAAGTTCAACTTAATATATACCTTTGAGCGTTGGAACAGCTCGTTTTTGAAGTCGATCGAGTACAGTCGCGCTCACAACTCATTTCGACGTACGTATTTAATTAAGTCGTCACTGAATCGCTTGTTTATGGTGCTTTAATTACTTGCCATGGAAATAAATACTCGGGAAACATAGTTAATTAAATATACGCACCTGCTTACTGATCAGATTTTGAGGGAATGGCGAATCATTAAAAATACATTTAATTAAAGTTTTAACTTTTAATAATCATAATTTATTATGTCATTTGTCAGTGAACTGTTTAACTAGAAGTAGTATTCTAAAATTACATGTTACATGTTTAATTGTAAGTAGGTATGTTTATGTATTATTCAATTCCTATTTTTTGTATTTTTATTTTATAATTGTACACTAGATCTTACCCTCTATTGTGATCTCTCTATCACTCAATGGTTTGCTGGAAGAAAACTCAACTTTGAGTTAAGCTCGCCTTTGCACATAAATTTTGTAATCCACTTTATTATAATTTATGTTGTTTTGGTGTACAATAAAGAATTAAGAATTACATATTCTCGTATCTACTATCAAACTAACATTACAAAAGCGAAAGTTTATAAGTATGAGCATGTGTTTATATTTTTTACTTCTTCACGCTCAAAAAGCTGAACAGATTTGGAAGTTTGGCACACGAGTAGACCATGTTCTAGATAGTACATAAGACTATTACATACTTTTCATCCCGAGAATTTTGCTCTACCGTAAAAACCTGCAGAATTTTATGCAAGAAAGTACTCAAAAAAAAGTGGGCAAGTGCGAATCGGACTCGCGCACTAAGGGTTCCGTACAAACTTATCTATGAAAACTGGTCAATACCCGAATTGAGTTACGAAGGTTTTTCTGAATAGCAAAAACAGTTTTTTTTTTATGGCGCAGCTACAAATGTACAGTATTTTTAATTTTTTCTTATATTTCTGTTATGAGACTTTACTTCACGACAAATTTCAGGATTCGTGGTCAACGGGAAGTTCTTTTTAAATTTTGATTCCTATAAGTACGTGTGTTGAATTGTACGTTTTTTGCGGTATAAACGGCTGTATCCTTTTTTTCCCTTAACTTAGAAGTTTTATTTTTCACAGCTTCAAAGAACCATAAATCTGAGTATATGGTTTTAATTACAAATCGATACCTTTACGCGTTCCCGAGTTAAAGGATCTTTACAGACAGACGGACAACAAACCGGTCCTATAAGTTTTTTCCCTTTGAGGTACGGAACCCTAAAAGGGGCCACAGACCAATAAAGTTAAGTATCGTTAAAAAATTCGTAGGTTATTCCTTGAGAGAACAAGGACAAGTTCCATTACTACACAAGTACCTACGTGAGTCTAGAACCTAGTAACAGATTATTAGAAAACCTCTTGACCCAGACGTCCTCGGAGTAATACCTGGCCAGCTGTAATGGTTGATATGAAATCCAATAAATTCTCTATAGGTAGACTTTTAGGACCAACTGACGCTAGATAAGATTTGAAGATGCTGACGCTACGTGTTTTAAGTCGTTTACGGCGCGCACTGTTCCCGTGCGCCTCAAGGAGTTGTCAGCAAACCGTAGGGGCCCAGTAGGGTCGAGGCCTAGTCTGGGGCTCTAGGAAGGTATGAAAATGCATACCAGGGCCCTGGAACCAAGGCAGGGAAGGAACAGGGTAGGTTTTTAGTCAGTAAAAGTCTGACACTATTTCCCGCTCCGCCCAAGGGCGGGATTTGTCATTGGATGATTTTACCTACCGTAAAAAAAAAAAAAAAAAAAAAAACGTGTTTTATTAATATGGGTTTATTTTTAAGGAGGGTAATCATCTAATGACTTTTCCCTCTCTATGGCGGGGTGGAGGTCTGACTTTTACTGACTAAAACCTCACCTATGTACTTTTGCGTCCCAGGTTTGTTTTTTCAGAGGTCGACACAGCCCGTGGTACGCTTCGGCCCTGCTAGCCCCTACGGTTTGCTGATCTGATGCCTCTTTAAGGCACGCGTGGAATACTACGCGCCGTCTACGACTCAGGCTCGGTCCGGACGGTTACCGGACGGCAGGACGGCGAGCTAACTATTGCTCATCGTCCGTTGGCCTACGGTGGCTGGTGGTCAGGGTCGGGGTCTCGGCGTTATTAATATAGATGTGGCCAGCAATAATAATATATTTTCACTAACTAATTTATTTTTACTTAACTAATAGGTACATATATCACTGTTAACCAAAATTTTAACAAACTGATTTGGAAAATTAATTCAGAATCAAATTCACCTTTGTACCTTTGTACTGCATGATAATATACAACAAAGTCTCTCCACTATGTCTGACTATTTGATCGCAAATAACTCAAAAACTATTGAACGGATTTTTATGCGGTTATATCACCAATAGACAGAGTGATTTATGAGGAAGGTTTAGGTGTATATTATAGTAAAGAAAATGTATGAAATGAAATTCAAAGATTTATAATACAGGTGCGAAGCTGGGGCAAGTTGCTAGTCATTAAGCTATACTCAATACTCAATACATTTATTGCATTCCACAATGTGAACTAGTATAGTTATAACTTTAGCTTGATGACTAATCTATTCCTGTTTTTGATAAAAATATTTTTTTTTTTTTTCCAAAAAGAAAACTTTTATTGTATGTAGAACCTTTATACCACATACTAATATTAAAAAGGTGTAAGTGTTATGTTTGTTACTTCTTCACGTTCGCACAGTTGAATGGATTTCATGGGTGAACCACGTCCTGAAATAGCACGTAGGATACTTTATATCTTGGGAATATGTCCTCTTTGGATAATTTTCTGTCATCACCAGGCGAAACCGCTAGATGTAGCTAGTATCTGATAAGTTTCATACTTATGAAAATGTGTTTTATTTCATTCTCTGACCTCTACAAGCTTTAAGGTACCTATAAGCCACGCGTTTTCTAACAATATCTTTAAAAACGCGTGCACGCATTGTCACTTCGCATCTGTCTGTGTGGAGCCCTAACACTGTCAATATCAGTCATCATCACTACTCTTTTATACTTCCGAGTACCTACTCGTAGTAATCATCAACATCCCTATGAAACTGTAACCCACCCGCATGCCTATGAAATAAAATCACTCATTCGTTATCGAGTTAGGTTAGGCGACGGCTGACAAAGCGCGGGTGTTTGTAAACATTTGTCACACCCCCTCCCTTTTAACCCCCATTTAGTTCAACATGAGGTTTTGAATTCGTTATAATTGGTTTTTGTAATTCAAAATTAAAGTTATATAGTGGTATTCACATGTTTGTTTACGAATGTAGATCAAAGAGAAAGCAAATCAAGAGTAAAGATGTAGTAGGGGCATCACGGCGTGACAGCGTCATGCCGTTTGCTGTCACGGCACGTGACTCAGTTTTATTGCCAAGGTGTGCTACTGTTTATCTCCATTTAAACAAACTGCCGAAAAAAAAATGATTGATTTTTTTACAGGTAGGCTTGATTGCCATCCCACCTGATGGTAAGCAGTGATGCAATCATTGACGGTGAAGCACACTGAATGACATGTTTATATTTGAATTGTTAACCAAAGAGCGATTCTACAACTTAAAAGTTGTTCTATAATTCTTTTGATTCGCTTTCCAACTCGTTTATACATAATTATATAGATTTTATTTTCCATAATTCTAGGTTATGTTAATGTAACTATAAAACCAAGCCATTAAGTTATTAACAAGCTTATTTACAAAGCCTCTACAGCGTAAAAAAATATCAATCAAAATACAGCACGCCAATATTGGTAATTATTCAACACTTAATTCTCCGCGAGGCCCACTGCTCACAGCGCAAAAATTAGGTCATATTGAGTTGCATCAGTACGCGCACTACATAATTACGAGCGAAGCAAATATGTAATTAATTTACACTGGTTAAACTGTGCTACAAAAACGACCAACAAATATAGTGTAATAGCCACACCGACAACCACCCAGTTACAGAATTTACCATACTTTTCTTCTCTTATAAATGCTTTGAACAGTTTGCCTGCTGCGGTCTTCCCGTCCGATTATAATTTAGGTGAAGACACCTAAATTATATTACAGGCTAGAGTGAATAGGCTCTTAATATACTAGTGCGCCTCACTATCAACGATTGCATCACTGCTTACCATCAGGTGGGATCGCAGTCAAGCACTAGTTTATGTAAATTAAAAAAAAAAACTTAAAGCATTTATTTCAATTAAATCATTTACTTTTAAGTTGTTAAGGTATTTTTGACACACTTACTTGTAAACTCGCTCCAATTCCTAGTCCGCTTTTAGACACGCAATTTACTGTTTTCTGGCGCTCTCTTCTGCGGACTGCAAAGCCCCCACGTGTATTGAAAAACGACGTCTGATACACGTGAAAGTTTGTCACTGCAGCACTCAGCTCCATTACACCCTTGCCTGCGGCTCGGGCGAATTTTGCCTCAGTTGTAATGACAAACTTTATCCATTTTTATCAAAATGTTCTATTGTCTATGAATAAGAATCAAAACGAAACTCCAGTTAAAACACAGCGTCATATCCTTAGCCTTTGCTCAATTGGCTGGCTGGCCTCTTGGTCTAGTGGTTAGTGGCCCTGACTGTTATGCCGGAGGTCGTGGGTGTTCCCAGGGCAAATGTTTGTGTGATGAGCACGATCATTTGTTCTGTGTCTGGGTGTAATTTATCTACAATATGTATGTATTTAGAAATATATAAGTATGTTTATCAGTTGTCTAGTACCCACGTGTAAAAAAAAAAAAAATTTTGATGGAAAATCATCCAATGACATCTCCCGCTCTTGGGTGGAGCGGGAGGGTGTATCAGACTTTTACTCTTTGGGTGCGAAATACTAAAAATGATTCTAGTAAATACCTACCCCAATTCTTGAAAACTCACAATGCAACTAAAATAATTCTTTTGAGCTCACGAGACTGTTACAAAAAGTTATGAAGGATTAATTAGGGTCCCCGTTATTAAATGTCTGTTGATTTAGTTAAATGAACCCCAGTTTTAGGGTGAATAGGTTCCGTACCTTTTAAGCACTCGTGGAGGTATTCGGTCGTGTCATACACGATTAGCTTGGTCAGCTAAACTTTCCGTAACCGTAAAAACGTATGCACAAACCCTCTTGTAGTAATTTATATTCTGTCTCATTTTAGCTTTATCATTTGCGGAATATTTTTTTCTGCTGATCATTCTTCTTTTTAACCGACTTAAAAAGTAGGAGGTTCTCTATTCGACGATATTTTTTTTTTGTTTGTTCTCTAATGACTCGGACATGCTTAGACCAATTTAGATTTTTTGTTGTTTGAAAGTGCATATATTGGGGTAGTCTCATAGTCACAGGGGTTTTTTTTAAGGTTAGTAAAATCATCCAATGACAAATCCCGCCCTTGGGCGGAGCGGGAAGTAGTGTCAGACTCTTACTGACTAAAAACCTACCCCGTTCCTTCTTTGCCTATAGTGCCGGGGCTGAGCCTTCCTCTCAGAAAACGGCGTCAAAATTACATATTCTCGTATATTACACTATCAAACTAACGTTACAAAAGCGAAAGTTTATAAGTATGAGCATGTGTTTTTTTTTTTATGATAGGTAAAATCATCCAATGACAAATCCCGCCCCTAGGCGGAGAGCGGGAAGTAGTGTCAGACTCTTATTGACTAAACCCCGTTCCTTCGTTGCCTATCGTGCCGGGGCCGGGTATTCCTTTCGGAAGCTGACCCATGACCCCAGCAGGCTTCGACCCTGCCTGCCTGCAGCTAGCAGGCTGGGCCTCTACGGATGGTCACAGGGGTAAGGATTTGAGGTTTTCAGTTCGTTGGATTTATTTTCCACATGTATATTTTTTTTCATCCCTACTGCTTTTCTGCACGCAATTTACTGTTTTTCGCATTAGTGCGAAAAAGTGCACGTGCCCCTTCACGATTTTATTAAATTTATCGTACCAGGCTGGGCACGCATCAACCCCCACTAGAAGCGCGTCAACCACTATTTATCTATATCTTCATCAGTGAAATCATTTTGAAAATCGTCGTTTAATATACGTAGAAAGACATAACCCTCGCCTATGACTCAGGTGAATACCGCCTCGGTCGCAATGACAAACTTTCTCCACTTGTATATTTTTTTTAGTTTTAATTGAAATAAATTAGTGCTTGACTACGATGCCACCTGGTGGTAAGCTGGCAGTGATGCAATCGTTGATGGTAAGGTGCACTAATTTCTTAAGAGCCTATTCACTCTAGCCTTAAAAACACCTAAATTATAATCGGTCGGGAAGACTGCAGCAGGCAAACTGTTTCAGTCCTTCGATGTACGCGGTAAGTATAAACGACGACGCAAAACGCTTAGAACCTAACAATAATAAAAAACAATTTTAAAAAATCGGTTCGATTTTCAAACTAAAAAGTCGGAATGTTACCACTAGGCCACCAATCTTCTTCAGATAGCACAATCATTGTAAAACCTGCCTCCGCTTTGAATAACGCGTAATAAGATGCACTAGCCTGCTTTTTATCGCCTCACTAAAACGGCTACCGGCGCTTACTGCCTTCAGCCCCTGGCTTATGTCTGCCACTATTTCTCCAAGTGGGCCCACAGAAAGAGTTCCAAAGTGTCACATTCAGATTTCCATAAGCGGTGTTACGGCACAGTACGTTAGCGTCGGGACGCTGGCTTGCCGCCAAACAATTACTTTGTCTCGTCAGGAGCGTTTCTTCGGCTGATGGTTCTAAAGTGTCTACTGCTTTATACATAAGTTTAACGTTTAACGTGAAAAAAGTGGGTCAGTAGAAACTTTTAGAATTTTAATCAGTATTTGTGTTTTGCTACTAACTAAAACTTCAACCGGCTAGAGGTTTTTTTTTTTTTTGGGGTAGGTAAAATCATCCAATGACAAATCCCGCCCTTGGGTGGGGCGGGAAATAGTGTCAGACTTTTACTGACTAAAAACCTACCTTTCCATTCCTTGTCTTTATCCCGGGGCCCGTGGTGACAGTCTCACATAACCTTTGGCCCCAGTAGGCTTCGGCCCTGCTGGACCCCTACAGTTTGCTGACAACTCCTTGAGGCGCGCGGGAACGGTGCGCGCCGTAGACGATCTGAGCTCGGAACGGTCTGTTACCGGACGGACGGACAGCGAGCTACCCATTGCCCACCGTCCGTGAGCCCGCGCCTACGGTGGCCGGAAATCGGGATCGGAAACCCGGCGGCGGCGGCGGCGTGTGCGCCTTTGCCTAATGCGATCGGCCTCCTCCTTTGCTAGCATTACTGCTTCGCAAAAGGAGGCGACCGCCTGCCACTCCTCCTCGCTCCGGAGCATGGCTTGAACCAAGCCCCGGCGCGAGAGATCGCCGCCGATCGCCCCCACGAGGACACGGCGATGCTCTTCCCAACCGGCTAGAGGTGGGCTTGCGGACGGCGTGCAATGGGTAGCACGCTGTCCGATCGTCCAGTAACCGACCGGACCGAGCCCAAGTCGTCGACGGCGCGTTCTGTTCCCGCGCGCCTCAAGGAGCTGTCAGCACACCGAAGAGACCCAGCCTGCTAACTGCAGGCAGGCAGGGTCGAAGCCTGCTGGGGTCAAGCCGTTTTCTGAGAGGAAGGCTCAGCCCCGGCACTATAGGCAACGAAGGAACGGGGTAGGTTTTTAGTAAGCAAGAGTCTGACACTACTTCCCGCTCCACCCAAGGGCGGAATTTGTCATTGGATGATTTTACCTACCATAAAAAAAACCGGCTAGAGGTAAATAAAGAAAGAATAGGTAAAGGCCAGGTTCTACTCATTTTGAACTTTTTTAAATCTCTGGAAATCCACAAATATAGAAGAAATCACCATGAAAATTTATTTAATCAAAATTGACTATATGACCAAGCGCTTGACAAAAATGAAAACATGATATAAATTAGTTGGCTGTATAAAAAAAAATCGCAGATGTGACCCTAATATACGATTTCAAACGTATTTATCTACGAGATTACGTCACGGAAATATTTGAAAGTTACAAAAAAAAAATAAAGCTTGTTACTAAAAAGCGCTTCGCAAAAACCAAAATCTTGAATAGTTATTGTTTTTTTTATTTTATATATATAAAAATAAAACCGCTGATTTGGGGCCGTGAAGTCAACATAGTCCCGAACGAAGTTCATACAAAAAAAAAACGTGGCCACGCACTCGTTGACTCTTAAGTATAGTGCTTAACTCAACCCGAGATACAATGACATGTCCATACAACCGCTTTTACGTGATTATGGTGTATATTACACATATTTTTCTAGATATTTTGGAATCACTGAATCTTGTGGATATTCTTTAGGTTAAAAATATAAAGTGTAATGTTAATCCAGTAAAGGTCTTTGAAAATGTGCTGTCTTCTGTGAACTTTGGCCCTTAATCATGAATTGAAAAATTAAAAAAGATAATGCAAATATATTTATAGAAACCTTGCACATCTAATCATCAATCATCTAAGGTTCTGAATAGCGAAAATATTTTCTAAAAACTGAGAAAAATGAGATAACCTGTAATAAACTTAATAAACTTCTTTACAACGCCAACTAAACATCTAATCTAACAATCTTAGTCCAAAAGCGAGCGAAGCTAGCTCGGTACTGTAGGGCACTCCAACACGGACAAGTTAGATTTAAACGCTAAGGCGGGAGAGGTGCGGAGCAAAGTTCCTGCCCTAGCTCTCGTGGTTATTTTTGAGTCGTTTATATAGAAGATAACTAATGGCTAAGATAGTATTATTCTGATGCTCGTTAATTATGGCTGACTTAGTAATTGCTAAGGTAAAGATTTTTAAAAGGGATCTAATGATATTAAAAATAAGTCTATTTAATTAGCACCCATCATCAAATAACACCTCCCGCTCTGAATGGAGCGTGTGTAGACTTTTACTGACTAAACCCACTTATGTTCCTTTAGTCGCTTTTTTGCGTTTCAAGGCTGCGGTAACTCATACAGACAATCGTGCAGCCTGTTTTCAATACAGTGACAACGAAAGAGATCTTATGCTGCTATTCTCCGCCTTCTCAATACCATACTTTTCGCTTTTTACTAAAGACCTCGACTCTTTTTTCGTCGTAAAACCTATTTGAAGGTTCATGCTTACTAAAGTCGCAAAGAATAATCCTAAATAAGTACTAAATAAGCTTCGGCAACTTTTAAATCCCCTCAGAGGTGCACGTCGCTCTCGACTCATCCAATACAAAAAGTTTTGGTACTATACCCTCTAAAGGAATATTCTTCACTACGTTAAAAATATTCTAACGAAGAGACGTCGTTTCTTTTGTTGTAATAGTGTGACACTAACACATAATTATGACAATAACTGTGTCCTATTGATGTGGCCAGTATAGCTCATCTCAAACAGAGAATGAAATAAAGAAAAAAAAAATGTTTATTTGTGCCTTGCATACAAACTGCCAAATAAAATAACATATTAATAAATAAATTAACAGAAACTCACTAAAATAAAAATACAATAGAAAAAAGACGGCTGTTCGTGGAGACTAAAAAGGCTCCTATCTCAGCACATACAACAATATTTAAAAAAAAAAACTGCAAATCTGCTACTCTATTCTCATAGGGCCTGTGATGGCGCAAACTTGGAACACAGACTAAAGACAATAAAAAAAGAATGTTATTAAACTTAAAGTGTGTGATTACAAAATAAAATATGTATGACCCACAATTTCAGGAAAGAAATAAAAACCAATCACCATATCTAACACATTTTTGACAATTTGTTTTAAACAAGGCCTTAATCCCTTAGGTCAGGGATGACAAACCTATGGCACGCGTACCAATGGTGGCACGCCAGTATCAGATGTTCTATGAGATGATCTTTTAGTTCATCTCATAGAACAGTAATCACACTAATTAACTCTTTTATGTAATTAGATAAACAAAAAACTGTTAACAATACATAAATATGATAACTACAGATTACAAATTAAGAGTTTTTAGCGTTTACTTTAATTGTTTGTATATATTTGGCAGGACGCGGATCACATATATTTTTCATATCATATTTAGTGGCACCTTCTCCAAATTATAGGTTTACCATCCCTGCTTTAAAGTTTTCATTTTTTTTTTTTTTAAATGCAAGTAAATTAACTGAAAGAAAAAACCACCACCTCTATATAATACTATACTCACACATAAGTAATTGGATCAACCGACTACTCGTAATGGCAAAGTGAATTAAAAAAGAGAAGAACGTGTGCAGCCGGGAACATGAGTGCTGACAGAAATTAATGTACCTACACGTTGTACTGGCTTCAAATAAAACGTCCTTTCGATCTAACAAACCCAGCTACATTATAAAGGAACCTACATGAGATGTTGATATTTTTATTACTATATTATCAAAGCAAGCTTTGACAGAAAGTTTATTTTTTCTTTAGATTTCTATCATCGGCTTTTGCCTACTTATACGCCCACTGCAGCTTGGCTTCTTCAAAGAAATTATTTCTCATAAAGACGTAATTCTATTCTATTAAAAAGTGAATAACTTCTATATCATAACAGAAAATGGCACTCTAAGAATTTATAAAAGGACAGAATCGAATTGTTGGTAGGGTGCGGCATTTAGCCCGTAAAAGAACTCGCGTAGATTTCAGTCAATTAAAATCTGTCAATCCTTCAAAATTCGAAATTATTGTATGACTTCCTCCCCCAAAAAAAAATCGAATTTGGAACACTACGCTGCGTACTTAAACTGTCATAATAGACTAGAAGGTTGGCAAGCTTAAATTCGATTATGCAAGTCAGGGGGCTTACTCTCGAGTTTAATTCCGATCGGTCGACATTGAAATTTTGAAGTTAGGTACTCTTGAATTCGATGCTGAGCCAAATTGCGTGACCTTTTTGGGAAACTAAGTAAAATGAGGATTGGGCTTGGCGTGTGGTCACGCAATTTTAAACCAATTTGGCGCTAGCATCGAATTCAAGAGTACCTAACTTCAAAATTTCAATGTCGACTGTAAGCCCCCAGGTCAGCCTCATTAACAACGAGCGCAGGTCAAGAGTCTTCGTACAAAGAATGCCTAAAGATGAAGTACTCCACCGAGGCGATCTGGACGTATACCAGGAAGGTTGCTTTGAGGTGAAAAATTACCACCGACGCCATTGCACAGCTGGGTGTAAAACAACCCCTCAGTCACCCGGATGGCCCGATAACCATGGGTTTGTGTGAACAACCAGGTAACACAACAAGCTTATAACTTTGTCATTTTTGATGATGCGGTTATGAAATTTTGTACATAGATTCTTTGCATAAAAATACTAAACATAATTTCGTTTATACTAAAAATAAGGTTCTTGTGAACGTAATTGAAATGACAATATAGCAAATGACTTCATATGATATGAAACGCACTCACACTTTGCATTAAGCGTAGGTACATAAAGGATGATGGCTTGTTCGTCCACATAGTACTAATAACCGTAATCTCACTATTCACGCCGTCCATCCATAACGTAACGTAATGAATGATACATTTAATGGGGTCAAATCAAAAGCCGGCCTAATGCTCCCACTGCGGAAGTCACACAACATGTGACATGTATCGTGTCATACCATTTCAATAGATATTATATCTAATATTGAATACATGTGTTAATGATATGACACATGTCATATTATGTCAATACGGAAAATGAGACTTTGCACCTAAGGTGGTAGTCGTAATAAGAAGAAATTAATTTATATCAACATTAGGCAACAACTTTTAAGCAACTAGCACTTCATGGTTTTATTATGACTTTTTTTTTATGGTAGGTTAAATCATCCAATGACAAATCCCGCCCTTGGGCGGAGCAGGAAGTAGTATCAGACTCTTACTGACTAAAAACCTACCCCGTTCCTTCGTTGCCTATAGTGCCGGGGCTGAGTCTTCCTCTCAGAAAACGGCCCTTGACCCCAGCAGGCTTCGACCCTGCCTGCCTGCAGTTAGCAGGCTGGGCCTCTACGGTTTGCTGACAGCTCCTTGAGGCGCGCGGGAACAGAACGCGCCGTCGACGACTTGGGCTCGGTCCGGTCGGTTACCGGACGATCGGACAGCGTGCTACCCATTGCACGCCGTCCGCAAGCCCGCGCCTAATGACTTTTAATACGTGACGATTTCCACAAGGCTTTCGATTTTGCAAATCCACTTTTTAATCAGCTTCCAAAAAAGCAGGTTCTCATGTCAACTGAAAGGCAGTGTGTATAATCGTTAGATATATGCCAATGAAGGGTGTTTTTAATATCGTGCAGATTTTATCACGCAGGCGAAATTACTCCGCATGCTGGGCTGCCGCCCGATACACGCCCCGCATCCCGCGTGCGTATTCAACGCATAACAATAAATATTTGTATGAAAAGGACATTTGCGGGGGCTACGCATGCGGAGCAATCCTGCATGTGTGATCAAATCCACACGATATTAAAGATAAAACACCTTCAAGGTATTTAATGTGACTGCGTGACCCAAGGGCTGACCTTTACCTTGGTCAAAGATTAAGCACTTCCAGTCGACAGCGAAGCGGTGGAATTTTTGACGCCATATTTTAGCTAAGAGGTATTGTTTAATTAGTTAAGTGTTTTTATTCTCTTGTTCTACCTCATCATCATCTTCCTCCCCTGTTCCCATGTTACTTAAGATCGGCGTAATACGTTTTTTTCCATTCTACCTATGGAAAACAAATAAATAATAAGTATTTAAAATTTTAGTTTAATCTAACGCAGCACTTAAAGTTAAATTGGATCGACAGTCACATTATGACAAACATAACAAAGTGAAACTATTAAAGCCAGCCTAATTTGAAGACCTTACGACAGCAATTGGCTCAATTAAAATGGTTTATTTTTAACTACAATCATCAGATATAATATATTAACAACAGTACTTGAATCCACTAAATTGAAGACCCCGAGTGGTCTAGAGGTCCAAAACAGATTGAAGAGTGGTGGAGAAGACTGAGAAGTGTCGACTCGAAATGGAGTAGAAACAAAATTGAATACTTGTTCTGCGATTTCGGCGGTCTCCCTAGTACCAAGCCCTTATGTATTTGATTAAACAGCCCATACCGATCTGCCCCAACTTTCAGTACCTCGAGTCGCTTGTCCAAAGGGAAGGCAAAATAGAACGAAACGTAACGCACTGTATTAACTTAAGATGGACAAATAGTGCGACAGGTCACTGGATCAACTTGTGGCCCTCAGATGACCCTCAGGAAATGTAGAAAACTTTAAAAGACCTGAAATATTATTTGGATACTGTGAAAAAGAAAAAGACATTGAACAAATATTGCATGAAGCGGAGATAAGAATGTTGATGAATATATGGAATGACGTAAATGAATAAAGTGAGAAATACAAAGGAAGTTGATTGATTGATTTGAAAGGAAATATTTTGTCTTGATACGGTCACGTGAAAAGGAGGTACAAAACACGAATTACTAAAGGAGTTGTGTAAGAGGCCAAAGAAAAGGTGTACGGATTGTATAAGTATATGAAATAAAAGGTAGTCAATGATAGCGTGGCGGTTGACAGGGCAGAATGGAAGAAAAAAAATATATTTTTCAAAACACTTACTCGATATATAATATTTAATATTTAATATTTTTCAAAACCTGCTCTTATTCCACTGATTTTAGGCACGCAATAGGCTGTTTTTTACACTAGTGCGGAAAAAAGCGCGTGCTCTCCTCCACAATTTTATTATAATAAAATAGTTTAAAGTAAGGTAGGCCTGGGCGCGCGTCGTCTCCCACAAGGCGCGGGACAAACTCCACGAGTCGCGCGTTTATTGAAAAACGTTTAATACGCGTGCATATTAATCTCCATTTGGCTCCATAACACACTCGCCAACGGCTCGTGCGAATTCCACCTCGGTCGCAATGACAAAATTTCTGCTCTTGTATCAAAATGTACTATTCCAGTAATCCTAAGTAAGGGCAAAGGCAGAAAGCTGATGATAATTGTATTCTATGACTTTCAAGCCTGCTTAATCATGTTCACAAAGTCAAATACATTATATTTTTTTCGGACTGATTACTAGCACTTTGTAGATAGTCATCTGCCATGACCTCATATATTTTTTGACTAAATTATTACTAACTTGAACCCAGTAGTTTAATGGCTTTCAGTAATGGAATGATAATTTAGCGTCTAGCCAGTGATGACATATGGGTCTAAAACGTGGTCGCTCACAATGAGCCTCATCAGAAGGCTTAAAATAACCCAAAAGGCAATGGAAAGGGTTATGCTCGGAGTTTCCATGCGTGATCGTATCAGAAATGAAGATATCCGCAGGAGAACCAAGATTGCCGACATAGCACGAAGAATCGCCAAACTTAAGTGGCAATGGGCAGGGCACATTGCTTGCAGAACAGATGGCCGTTGGGGTCGAAAGGTTCTGGAGTGGCGACCACGTACCGGAAGACGCAATGTTGAAAGGCCTTCTACAAGATGGACCGATGACCTGGCAAGGGTTGCGGGAATTTGATGGATGCAAGATGCACAGGACCGTTTACTGTGGCGACATTTGGGGGAGGCCTATGTCCAACAGTGGACGTCTTTCAGCTGAAATGATGATGATAATGATGATGAAAGGGCCTGTGAAAAAAGTTTTTGGTGGGAAATCATCAAACATCGAGCGGGAGGAGTCCCACTCTAGATGGAGCGCAATAAGAGCGTTGGACTTTTTTTACTGACTAAAACTTAGCTGTTTTTCTTCAGTTGCACTTTGCATTTCAGAGCCTCGGTAACTCTTTCGAACAATCTTACAGCTTAACATAGCATAGCATCAGCCTTATAATGTTCCCACTGCTGGGACTCAGGCCTCCGCTCTAAGAGAGGGAATGGGCCGTAATCCACCACGCGGGCCCAGTGCGGGTTCATGGATGTCACATGTCTTCGAATTTTTGGTTGTAGGACAAGCCTGTTTCCTCACAATGTTTACCTTCACCGCAATCTTGTAGGCTTGGAATTTAATGATATATATACACACAAATGTTTAGGAAAAAATCAAGAAAAAAAGAACATTTCGAATACAATGCAATCTCTAAATAAAATGTCATTTTGAAATTAATTAAGCTGGTTCTGATAATGGCAGTAGATGGCGATATTCCTTGACAGATTAGCTAAAAGGACTATTACGCAGTACAAAGTTCGCCGGGTCAGCTAGTACTGAATTATTATATTATAATCTTTTGCAGCTTGATAAGTATCATATTTAAGAACAGCTAAAATATCAAACAAACAAAATCCAGACTAAAAATCTTGCCAAAGAAAACAACTTTAAACCGCGAATACCTAATCTTAATAAACTCTTCGTGAGTAACTTTGGCTCAGGGGCTTTCCTCCCCTCGTACAGCCCCTACAATTAGCGATATTGTTATAATAAAAACGCCTGCCCACTTGTGAAGCATGACGTCACCTCAGAAGCTCAGATATGATCTATGGCATCTCTTTGATCCTCTCGCATTCTCTTTTGTTGATCATTCGGAAGTCTCTATAGCAAACAGCACTTGTTGGAAGGAGCAATTTGGGTTCCATTTCAAAGGCCGATGTACCCGGGTACCAATCAAACGATGGTGACGTCACTCTAACAAGGTAACCATTAGCAGATTCCCTCTCTCCACGAAGAGTGTCAACAGATTGGATGGTATGCTTGTTTCATTTGTTACATGTCAACTATTGCTTGAGTAATGAAAGACGTAGGGGCTTTTAAAGTGTGACTAGTAACTTAAAAAGCATGATTTGACTGAAGATAATTTTTAAGTATCCTTGTAATAATTTTCTGTCCAAAAACTATGATGCAAGTAACAAAATAATTTGTAACTAAAAATATATTATTTCATCCAATGCAGTAAAATTATGTTTTTGAATATTATAAATTAAAATTTTTGAGTTATGTCACCCTTGTCGCACATGTACAAACATGTATTTTCATATATTTTTTATTTTGCTCTTACCTAAATTTTACTGACTATTTATAAAGTCAAGATATTTATTTTGCAAATAGGTTTTAAAAAACACTTTAACACGTCAATATTTTTTTTCGTCTGTTTAAACTAGATGAGGCCAGTGTTTCCTAGCTGACTACCCTCAGAAGAAACACCGAAACAAACTCTTGGGTCGAAGTCTCTTTTAAAGTCCGTACAATAAATTTGTAATTGTCAAATCACATGAGATATTGGATAAATTTAAAAAATCTCTTTATTTCCTTCAACAGTACATTAAATAAAACGAGTAGATAGATATCATCTTAATGAAAGCCTCACAGAACTAGATGCTTCACCAAAAAAAAAAAACAAAAGCAATAATAATAAAACCTGCGAAAAGAAACGGAAAAACTGCATCAGTCCTCCAATAATAGAAATATCTGCATCGATAATACTTGAAGAGGCCTTGACAAAGACAAAAGAAATTGTTTGGCGAAGAGCCAGTTCCCCAGAGTCAGTCCCAGGTATGGAGAGATGGAAGGAAGCGAGCCGATCAAAGATTGTTCTGTTTTAAAACGAGGAAAATGCAAAGTTTTGTTGTTCGAAACGATACCGGCTTCCGAAATAAAAATGTAAATTTGTTCAGCTTTCCTGTGGTTTTCTGTTCGATGGAATTTGTGCTTTACCAATTTGTGCTTTACCGATTCCAGACAAGTATGCGAACAGTCAGACAATTCCAATAGCGCTCCAGTCGCTGGTTAGCCATGGTAATTTGTTGAATTGCGTTTTCCGTTTTAGAATAGCTTAAACCGTTTTTCTTTAATCAATAAAACATTACATTTACATTAGTAATCGTTGCTTCTGACGCAACTATTTTGTTTTAATACAAAACGAAACAAATTATCCTATTTTTTCTTCTTTGAAGTTTTTATTTTCAAATAGGTTATAAAAAAAAACACTTTTACACATCAATTTAACCTAGATGAGGCCGGTGTTTCCTTATTAACTACCCTGAGAATGGTCAGTCTCTTTTAATGTCCATACAGCAAACATGTAATGGTCAAATCATATGAGAACCATGCAAGTTGGTGTCGGAGATGGTCTTTTAAGGGAAAAACCACAAATATTTTAGTGCACCTACACGAATAATATTCGTGTAGCTCAACTCAGAACTACTAAGGAGCTTAACGACTTCACGAACAATTTAATCTGCAGCCTTTAACACGTTCAGACCGGCACCTCAGGAGTAGGTACTTGGTATCCAACGGCGCAAATCTTCATATGGCTACATCACCGCCCCATGAACCAAAAGTCTTGCCGAGCGGGGTGCGCCACCGGTGAGCACGGACAGGATTAGACAGGAATTCTATTTTCTCTCTCTTTCTAACAAGCAAGTAATCGTAATATAAGGTATTTGAAATTGAAAGTATAGTGTGACGTGGCCACCGGTGGTACACGCCGATCTGAACGTGTTAATAACAACCCTGCGAAATTTAAATGGTTTCCATGGTAGGAGTGACGTATTAGTTGGTAAAAGTCTAGCACTGCCCAGGCTGCTCGACATGGGGCAATGTGGACATGTACAATTCGACCACTCCTGCCACAAAAAAAAAAAACAAATTATCCTGCACTATACTGTCTATTGCTTGTACCCACACACAAAACACGGGTCAATCCAATATTCTCGGGAGTAATTACAAAGTAATCGCACGCTCATCATGTCAACTGTTTATCTAAAAGAAAAACAATCAATCTGTGCCGCGTAGTTAGGCAGAGAAGAAAGATGTGGATAAAGGCCACGTAGTACACTCTCAAACAAATTAAAAACAAAAAAACCATAGATATACGAGAATGAACTGAGAATATCCTTCATGTCAGTTCAAAACTTAAACAAATGAGAATGAACTGAGCTCATGTGAATGGAACCCTTAAAACAACTTTTCTTTCTGTAGAAAGAGATAAAGCGATTTGCCTCCTGCACTTGTCTCTTTTCACATCGTCTATATTCTTTTTTTTGAGGTGGGGGAGTCATGAAATAACATCTCCCACTCTGGGCGGAGCGAAAGGGAGGGTCAGATGTTTACTGGCTAAAACCTACCTTGGTTACTTCAGTTGTCCTTTGCCTTAACTCTTTTGAACAATCCAGCTACAGGATTGTTAATGTCTATGAGTTAGACATAGTATAATGTCTATGAGTAGAACTCATCCAGCTCAACTACCCACTTATTCGCTCTTGGAAGCGTGACCTGACATGGCCCAATCAGAATTCAGAACCAGAAAAAGTCGAGTACACAAGCGGTCACACATTCGCTTTATCTCTCCCCTACTCTTTGCCCGTGTTTACTTCGTACTTGATGGAACACTCAGTCCATTCTGCGTCTCCCAAATCCTAAATTGCTAATTTGATGTTGAGTATTATTTAAACTAACTTAAATGTTGGCAAATTCTAAATTTGAAAAAAGTGTCTGGCCGCAAATCACGTTTAAACAAATTGGCGTTTGAAAAAGGAATGTAAAAATGTTGAAGAACTTACCCAAGTCCTCGGCGTCTTCACTCCATTCGCCGGTGCCTCGCACCAACACCGCCGACATGCCCGCCAGCATGGCGCACACCCACACAGACTCCATAGCACACACCCCCCTCCCCCACATCATAACACACTCTAACACCTAACCTTACTTTGGCAACATTTTACAAACTACACTAAATTTCATTACGCAACAATCAACTATTAGTTAAGCTCCAACGTTCATTAATTTAATATTACACTATTCATTAGCTACGCCATTCCATTACAACCTATTGTCAACTTTACAATTGATCAACCCTATTGAATCACTTGCTAGAGTCGCTCCAGGAATACTGCATACATTTTCTTAATTAAAAATTCGTTCTATTTTTGATTGAGGTCAAAATACTCGTTCTCCAAATCGTAGGTCGATAGGGTTGAATCGAGTTCCATTGCTTCGATTTGTTAGTGCATGTTACGGTTGTGTATGGCCGATCCGAGTAATCTTTTCGACATTATAAGAGGAATGGTGTGTAAGTATGACGTCACGCACGGCCGGTTTTCGGGACGCGGTTAAATATCCCGATGAATTATTCAGGACTCTTTTAGCGTTGGTGCGCGCTCGACGACTGAAAGACCACCTGCAACAAAGTACATAGTCCCCCATTTATGTCCATACACAACTATATTTAAACTTGACGTTTTGCAAATCGGAAGAGAATTTGTAATCAGCGATGACAGACTGGCAGATACTCAATTAAGTTTGCGCTATCTACGGAAGTTTTTCACATTTGCATATTATTCTGTTTCCCTAAATTTACATCCAAAAGATGAAAACAAAACACATGAGTTTAAAAAAGAACATCACATGAATACAAAAATTAATTAACTTCATAACATTTACCTAGAAATTGTCAGAAATGTATCAAAAATATTCAGCAAGAATTCCCCGCTGCATTTCGTCGTGCTACCAAAGAGACATTCCTTTGTTTATTTTAAAAGAGATTTCTCCGAGAAAAATTTAACAAAAGCTTTCAAGGAGCAAAATCCGTCATCAAAGGCTGCTAAACGACCCGTAGCGTAGTGCTGAAGCGCTAATATAGTTTAGGAAACAACACCCCTACTTCCTAGCCGTTAGGGCACACTTGCCGCCTTGAAACTTACTATCATCTACTTGATATTATAGAGAAATGAGATGTATGCCTGACACACGTATACTAGTCTAGCCGAAGTATTAAACGCTAATAAAATGTGTGCTTACTATCAAACGTTATTTTATGGTAATGTATCTTCAGTAAAATAAAGTTAACGTCTTATTTCTCTGAAACGCGAGTCAACTTTTGATAAAAGCAACCGCATTCTGTGGCTAATATGGCCGCACTTCGAGTCTAATTAGAATTTTCTCTTTTCACGTTAGGTTATATGTGTGGCTATTGTGTATGTATACGTTATGAGCTTTGTAAAATAACTAACTTAGCGAGTTTTTGGGTTGATTTTTTTAGATTGGCTTAATATAAATTCAGTGGCTGTTTTAATTATTCGCAATTTTTTTTTTAGTGGATATTTTATAAAATTGATGTAGTTTTGTAATATCATGTGTCTGCCTGTGTATTTTTGTGTTGCATGAATAAATAAATGTGTCTGCACAACTAGACAATTTGTAGAATTAATGAAACAGGCGCGATCTCGGTAATCATTTGAATACCGTAATATTTAAGAGGCACAATAGAAAGACAATAGGTGTGCGGACGCCGACGTTCGCTAGGAGCTTGTGTAACTACATAAGGGCTGAATTTTACTGTGTGTTTGTATGTATGTGCCTGTGTATGTGCGCGTGTGTATATTTTGTGTGTTGTTTTTTTTTTATAGTGTACCTCAGCAAAGCAAGCAGAAAAGGCTGGCTTAACATGCTAATAAAATCAAGTGACTATAATTCTGTCTTTAAAACTAAATACTTTCTAAACCTGACACCATTTGGTTTGCTCAAAGCTTTTAAAGTTTTTTTCTGGTAGAAATTGCCCTGTGCAATAAGACCGCCTATTGTACACTAATTTTTTATAAATGTTTGTCCTTTAATAAGATAAGGTGTACAATAAAGAAATAAATAAATAATAATAATAATAAATAAAAAAAAAACGAAAACTGAAACCTAACTTTCAATACCAAAAAAATCTTCATATTATAGAGGCAACATAGCCCATACTTTTTATGATAAACTTTATTATGGATCTGTCCGCGCTTCCCTTATCGAGGTATTTAAGTTTCACCGTGACATAATAGTCTGAAAGTTTCCTGTTAGCCATTCGAGAAAAACCACGCTAAGCTGACCTACATTCTGTTTTTCTGTTTATAAAAAGTAGGTACCCAGTACTCACTCATAACCATATTTTATTGGCTTCTCCCAGCAACATTCCTCTTATATTTCTTTATATTTCCCATTCGTAGCTTTGATTTCGTACATGGATCTTAAAGGAAATTGTTTGATCTTTACGAAGGAAATTTCCTAAAAGCCTTGTTTACAACGTATTTTCGCCATGCGAACGTTTACTTGAGATGCTCGTACTAAGATGTCAGAAAAAGAAAATAATAATATAGGTGAAATTAATAAGGTATATGGTCCGATTACTTGAGTTACTGACGATTCACTTGACACGTTTCACTTTCAACATTTTTTCACAGATGATTCGGATACCACCAGCTGTTTAGTACAGTCAGTTAGAAAAAAAACATCTTAAAATATAATACAAAGAATTACCCAAAGTTACCGCCTTAAATCAACCCTGAAATAGTTGTGGCACTTTTTTCGCCATATATTTCAAAACTTTTCATCTAACTGTACTAAACAGTGTGTGTCCGAATCGTCAGTGAAATAATACATTTTGATACAAGCGCAGAAAGTTTGTCATTGCGACCGAGACGGAATTCGCACGAGCCGTAGGCGAGTGTGTTATGGAGCCGAAGGCTGCAATGACAAATTTGCACGTGTATCAAACGATGTTTTTCAATACACTTACGCGCTCAGCCTGATACGATAAATGTAATAAAATGCTGGTGAAGTAGAGCACGCGCACTTTTCCACCCTAGTGCGGAAAACAGTCAATTGCGTGCCTGGAACCGGTGGGAAGAGAATGGGATTTTGAGTATTAAAAAAAAATGAAAAATAAAAGTGTGTTAATTGGGAAACTGACGAATATATTGTATCTGAATCGTCAGCTACTCAATTACTTTACTTAGTTTCACTATAATAAATAGCCCCCAAGTCTTAGCAAATTTATTCTCTGCTTGAATGGCCCACTTTACAGGTTAAAATAAATTATCTAGTCTTTAAGCCAAGACAAAATAGGGTGAAGCATTGTTAATTTTGATTAGTTGGCTAAAGTGAACTAATTTCGCGCAGACTCAATACCCGTGGGCGCTAAATCCAGTCATCGCCTTAAGCCAGAGCTGATTAACGAAAAGTGAATTTAAATAACAGTTTTCATAATAATGCGAAGTTGGACGTTTCCCGATTGTGTGCCTTGACATTATCTGTCTAATATACAGAAACCTTGTGTCACAGTTTGACCGACTATTATGAATGTTTTTATGTATGGTAGGAAGGTAGGTCTGTTTTTTAAGGGTATTACATTGCTTAATGACCTTGAAGAATTTACCTCTACACTAGTAGAGAAGAATTGACCTCTACACAGGCGTTGCAGGGGGTGCTGCGCGCGGGGTGTCAGTACTCATTCGAGTTTTTTCTTGATTACTTATCGATATTGAATGAAATTAGAAAAAAAAATCAATACAAGTTATTCAATTTACCGTAACATATATTTTGGTATAAAATCAATGCATAAATATAGAGCCATTTTCGAGAAAATATGGAATTAATGTTCAAAAAAGGCCTATTTACCAGATTTTTTTTCTAGAGAAAGGGTATTTTTTTCAATATAATTTATTAGTAATGTCCTTAAGTATCCCCTTCATTTTTGATATGGTAATCGTACATAAGGAATAATCTATGAACTTCAATCAACCTAGGTGTTTTTTTGGATTTGGGCGATTTAATCCCCTTAAGGTAAGAAATCATCCAATGACAAACCACACTATATTCCTTTAGTTACCCTTTTCGTTCTAGGACCATGGGTAACCCTTTCAAAAATCGACCCATGGTCTCAGTAGGCTTCGGACCTGCTGAGCCCCTACGGTTTTGTTGACATCTCTTTGAGACGACGTCGAATACTACGCAAGAAGATAGTTGCATAACTTGCCTTTTGTTTAAAAAAAAAATCGTTTTATATGGAATTAATAAATAAATAAAGCTCCAGACTGAGTTTCCATCACAGTGGTCAATCCCAACTTCGACAGATTTGTCATGGATACAAGAGTTAAGCTAGAACTACACAAGACCGACGCACACGTTTGACACGCCTGATTTGTACGTAGAACGAAATTTACGCATGTATGAAATTAAAAAAAATAATTAGGTCGTACATGGGTAAATTAATTCGAGTTTAAAAAAAAAGTACTATATTTTTTAATTTTATCTTTACAAATCGATAGTGTTTCATATACCGAATCGACCCTCCACGTAATTTAAACGATCAAAATTTAACAGTGTATATATGTAGTCATATGTAGGTCATATTTTTTAATTGTCTGATAATATAAAGTAATAGTAGTCCTTCAAATACCAGTATCATCATAATAATATAACAACCCCAATTAAAAATATGTTGTTATTATAATGTAATCAACGTAATAGCTCTTTCATAAGAATCGAAACCAAATATACTAGTCATTGAAGTCAACTTTCAAGTGTATTAATGCTTTTTTAATAAAAAACCTGGTACCTTCTTTAATAATATATACAATTATATTGTACATATATATATATATATATATATATATGTATAATTGTATATATAAACTAATGCTTGACTGCTTTATTATTATTATAAACCGTTCAATTTTGGTAGTTTTAATCCCGCGGAGGGTCTATTGGGTACATGAAATCCTATCATTTTGTAAAGACAAAAATAAAAAATAAAGCATTTTCTTTCAAAAACTCGAATTGATGTACGCATGTATGAAAGTAATTTCTTTAAGTAAACGTCAGGTGATCGAGGCCAATGAACTGTAGGTAGGTAGTACCCAACGACCGACAACTCCCAACAAGGTCTCAACTCGTTTACTTAAAGAAATAAATTTCGTACATGCATATATTAATTCGAGTTTTAGAAAAAAAGTACATTTTTTTTTATAAATCGATAGTGTTTCATGTACCGAATCGACCCTCCACGGGATTAAAACGACCAAAATTTAATGGTGTATACTTTACTGTAGAAATACTGTACCAATCGCGATTTTATCTCACAAGGCAATCTCTTACAAACTACCTTTGGATGATCTGAACCTAAGGACATGGATTTAGTGCTATCGGTGAACAAACACTTAAAATATAATACCAAATAATAACATCACAGTTCATTCTAATAAAAAAGGTTTGGAACCGCTGATTTAATGGTACGTAACAAAATACCCACTAATTCCGCCTTTTTGGCCTTGCACAGATTTTAATGTTATTTTTCTCTCACTATTTCATATTTTACTGTATGTAATAAAGATTTTCTTTCTTTCTTTCAATTCTTTATATTAAGCAGAGCCTGTCCATCAACACAAAACCTAATAAAATAATAATATTTCAGTAGACCGTCATACAGATTCAATATTCATATGAAGCAGCCCGGAAACGTGTTACCTACCTAAAAAAACTATTTTTTTTACCTATTTTATAAATGTCAGCGTTGCCAGAACCATTCGTTTTTATATAGAAATCATAAACGTCACGCACCAATAATTTCACTATTTCCATCGCTAGCTATGTTATTTTGTGGAAAACATGCAGGCTGCCTCACTAATAGGAAACACAGTATAACTAAGGGATACATCATCATCATAATTTCAGTCGAAAGACGTCCCTGTTGGAAATAAGCCTCCCCAAGCGTCGCCACAATGACCGGTCTTATGCGTCTCGCATTCATCGGACTCCAGTGACCCTAATCAGGTCATTGGTCCACCTTATGGGAGGCCTTCTAACGCGGCGTCTTCCGGTACGCGGTCGCCACTCCAGAACCTTTCGGCCACAACGGCCATCTGTTGTGTGTGCAATGAGACTAAGGGATTAACGCTTAACCTAAGCTAACCTGACATGTGGGTCTATACGAAGTGATATCCCACCAGCAAAGCGCCAATGATTTAACTGGCCTGTTGGTCTAGTGGTTAGTGGCCCTGACTGCTATACCGGATGTCGTGGGTTCGATTCCCATCCAGTACAAATGTTTGTGTGATGAGCACGATCATTTGTTCTGTTTCTGGGTCAGTTTCCGAAAGGAATACCTGGCCCCGGCACGATAGGCAACGAAGGAACGGGGTAAGTTTTTAGTCAGTAAGAGTCTAACACTACTTCCCGCTCCGCTCAAGGGCGAGATTTGTCATTGGATGATTTTACCTACCATAAAAAAACCATAACTGAACTATTAAAGGAATGGAGCTATATATTATGGGCCCATCCCTTTATCAGTCTCCCTCTTTTTCGTTCGTTAGCCTGACATTTTAAGACCTCATGGCAAGGGCATTATGGTAAACAAAAAGCTAAATCCTTCTATTGTTCTTTGAATTTCTTATTGTTAGACAACTAATTAGGTACGAGACACGTAGCCAAAGCAATGACTGGCTTTGTATTAGGTTAAAAATAGCTCTGCTGAGCTGCTCCCAGTGAAGCAGGCCTTATTTTAAACACACTATGAATAACCTTTATTTATTTACGGAGCAGACGACATCGATGCCCCTTTAGTCTATGCTAAGAATATAATACAACATTATAATACCAACTTTATAAATAGAACTGTTGATTTTGACGATACTATCCGCGTCCGTACTCTTACGTTGTTGAAACTTCTACGGTCCGGACTAAGCGTTATGCCTCGTCGTTTATACCGCGTACATCAAAGGACTGAAACAGTTTGCCTGCTGGGGTCTTCCCGTTCAATTATAATTTGGGTGTCATCAAGGCTAGAGTGAATAGGCTCTTAATAAACTAGTGCGCCTAACCATCAACGATTGCATCACTGCTTACCATCAGGGGGACCGCAGTCAAACACTAGTTTAAATAAATAAAAATTTAAAAATAACTGCGACAAGTAAATACCTATTGATTACCATTTTTGAGCTGACAAATCAACAGATAATTGCTCTTTTGTTTTTGATAAAGTAATCTTTCAGTTCCCCTTTTTTTCCGGGAGGAAAATCATCCAATGACATCTTCCGCCCTTGTGAGGAACGGGATATAATGTTAGACTTTTACTGTCTAAAACCCCACTCCTGTTCCTTCTTTACCTTCGTTCCAGGGCCCCGGGTTTCAACGTTCCAGGGCCCTAGTTGCCCTCTGCGTTTCGGAGCCACGACAACTCTTTCAGACAATCACGCAGCCCTAGCAGGCTGAAACATCCATGATGTCCTACATACATTTCAGTTTGAAAAATCATAATCATCAGCCTTTTAATGTTCCCACTGCTGGGACACAGGCCTCCTCTCTAAGAGAGGGAATGGGCCGTAATGCACCACGCGGGCCCAGTGCGGGTTGGTGAATATCACATGTCTTCGAATTTTTAGTTCTAGGACATGCCGGTTTCCTCACGATGTTTTCCTTCACCGTTTTTCAATCAATATAACAATATGTGCCATCTAACTTGTTTTAATTAGCTAGGTTATTATCAGCGCATAATGTATGTAAGTTAGCAATGTGCAAATTATATTATAAAGTCCGCCTTTACACAATATATATTAGGGCATAAAGTTTTAAATAAATAAATATAACAATTGTTAAGTAACATAACAGTAAATAACTAAATCTATCTTTTTAGGGTTCTGTACATCAAAAGGAAATAGCGGAACCCTTATAGGATCACTTTGTTGTCCGTCTGTCTGTCAAGACCCTTAACTCAGGAACGTGTGGAGGTATAAAGTTGAAATTAAAACCATATAATCAAATCTGTGGAAAAAAGGGGTAGCCGTTTATGTCGCAAAAACTATTTTGCGATTTGTAAAAATCTTCGAGATTCGATTCGTGAATTGAACTGTTTTATAGATAAATTTGTACGGAACCTTCAGTGCACGAGTCTGACTCACACTTGCCCGGTTTTTAAAGGTATTGCTCGCATTAAGAATATTTAAAACCATTTAAGATAAATGGTCCACGGTAGCACGTAAAATCCGATTAGCAACTCAATATGTCAATGACATGTAAGTAAATATGTACTCAAACTATAACTAACTAAAACCAACATCATACCGCTTTAACTTGGAGTCAAGATATGGCGTCAAGTTCATATTAAAATGACATATTTTTTAATGAACAATACTAGAAGTTCCTATTATTCCTTAAGGGCCGGTTGTAGTCGCTGCGTATTTTGTATGAATTCCGCCCATACATAACATCCGCCATAACATAGTCCCCATATTTTTTTATAAAAAAAAAAATTACTATTCGAACTTTTGGTTTTTGCGAGGTGCTTTTAAATAACAAGCTTTCTTCTGTAACTTTCAAATATTTCCGTAACGTTATCTCGTAGATAAACACGTTTGAAATCGTAAATTAGGGTCAGACTCGCGATTTTATTATCAAACCAACTAATTTATATCATGTTTTCATTTTTGTCTGGCGCTTGGCTATATAGTTAATTTTAATAAAATAATTTTTCATGGTGTTCTCTTCTATATTTGTGGATTTCCAGAGGTTTAAAAAAGTTCAAAATGAATAGAACCTGGCCTTAAAATATGGTTTGTTGTCACGGGGCAAAAGACGTACTGATGTTTCTTTCGCCCCATCTCACGACTGAGCATAATTTACTACAGCTATTTATTCATTCTAAATTATCACCTACATATCAGCTTACCCCCTCACTGGTTTATGCAGACATTAGATATGTACACACCTTTTATAAAGTAACAGGAAACAACCCACCCTGTATACGAGGATGAATTTATAGCCACCTCCCTGCAATAATGAGCTTTTGAATTTTAAAGATACCGTTAAAATTAGTGGTACGGATACCTGGGTACCGGGAAGAGTTTTATATAGACCTGTATAGTATAATAACATAACATTACGCTTGTGTTTCAGGTTAGGTAGTAATGCATCCATCCATATATTACAAACACATTTCGCTAGTTATGATTTTTTTTTTATGTCGGCAGTTTATTTTACACCGAGCAGTTTTTATGTTATGTTTCTGCACCACTTTAAGGTCGACTGGTTGAAAATCACTTTAGTAGTGTTTCTTACTAGTGCGTAAAGTTTTAATAAATAAGTACTTAAATAAAAATCATCAAATGATTCCTCCTCGCTTTAGGTGGAGTGAATGAAGGAAGGGTCAGACTTTTACTTTTACTGACAAAAACCTGCCCGTGTTTCTTCAGTTACCCTTTGCGGTTCAGGGCTGTGATAAGGGCACCTTCAAATTAGCCGCGCCATATGAATAAAAGAGCACGACTGCTGCGCTACATCCGCGCGTTTTTATTGATATGAAATAAAAAAGTAGCGCGACGGCAGCGCGACTGCAGCGCTGCCGTCGCGACACTTTGCGGCTGATTTTTAGGCGCCCTTACTCTTTCATACAATCCCGCAGCCGAAACTTCGGGTTGCAACTGAGAAATTGTATAGTATGATTATTATTGTCCCTTGTCATATTAGTGTACTAACTTCTGCCGGCGGCTTCGTCTACTTAAATATCGGTTATTACGAGTGCGTAGTCGAAATCGAAGCCAGATAAAGTGTAGCATATACCTATGCCTTTCCTTCTGTTTCAAGTTTACACTGAATGGTGACACCCTATTAATTTTATGCTCCTACTGTAATTTTACTTATGGTGTACAATTAAAAGTATATCTACAATCTTACTCCACACCAAATTTGATCAAATCTTTTCAATTCTAATAAACAGACAGAATTACTTTCACATTTACAATATTAGTATGAAGTTAGCCTACACTGTCTTGCTCCTAGAGAAATACCTCTTCGAAATCCTTCCTTCCAGGTATTCTATTCCTGAGCTATCTCAAATCATCTCTAAGTAGGTAGTCTTTTTTTCTAGTAAAAAGTTATTTTTGTTAGATATATATACCTACTATTGTGTCTTCTGACAATAAATGTTATTCTATGATTCATTATAATGGCATATAAATACGAAATCTGTTAGAATTTATTTGAAAGCTCTCCGTGAATAAATCAACAAACGTTTACTTCTATGGGAAATAGGTACAATTGTTTTAATGAAATCATGCTCATTTATTACCTAGGAATTATATTGTTTAGACAGTACAGAGGTTCTCAAGTCTAGACAAATCGTGATTCTTTAGATAAGGGAATAAACTTCTCGGCTTTCCGGGATTGATAACTTTCAAGTTTTTACAATCTATACAAAAAAAAAAAAACACTATTCAAAACATTTTTTGAAAGTAATTTCAATACCTATAACAAAAATGCATTTTTTTCTGTCCTATGTGTTTTTGTTTTACCTATCTATCTATTTATTTCTGACCGATTTTAACGGAACTTTCACTGTTAGGTAACTGATTTTATAAGGAGTAATTAAGGCTACTTTTATCATCATTTTATCATCATACGAGTATATGTATATAATACATATAATATATACACCTATACTAAGAAAAAGACTTAGTAGGGTTTCATGCATCTATGCATCCTTGACCCTAATAAAATGTCACTAGATGTAATTTTTCTGTATTTTTTATCATTGCGATATCCATGCTTAATTATTTCTCATAACGTGAGCTGTACATTTTTCTCTTCTTATAACTACTGGCCTGCTGCCAAAGTCTTTGAAGGCTTCGTTGTGCGCCATTAGCAATTGCACGAACAGTTTCTTTCAGCACGGTATTGCAAAATTCTTTGGTTCACGCGGAGTGACTTGAAGGTTCATCGCCTCTATCTGCGATTTAGGGCTGATTTCATCATTGAATATGAAAACTTAGTTCAACTAAACTGAGCTCAGCGTAATCTAGTTTAAAGGCCCGTGTCGTAAACATGGGCGACAACAAAAGAATTGAAACTGAGTTTAGCGTAAACTAGGTTCAATTCATCGCGGTGAAACGCAAAATGAAGCTATAATCTCGATTAGTCGCTCAAACTACGTTTTGTTTGAACGAATCGCGATTAGTTTATTGGTGAATTTGGCTCTTAAAGAGTGTGTGTTTATAGTTGACTAGCGACACACTCAAAGCCGTCCCAGCTTCTCCCACAGGTGCAATAGTGATATTAAATATATTATGCATGTATTATACATATAAACCTTCCTCTTGAATCACTCTATCTATTAAAAAAACACATCAAAATCCGTTACATAGTTTTAAAGATCTAAGCATACATAGGGGCAGACAGCGGGAAGCGACTTTGTTTTATACTATGTAGTGATTCTTTACTTGTTTATGATTGATGCTAAAGGGCATATTGTCACAGATACACACACACAATGTTGAAACAGTAGTGTGTGTGTTTGTGAGTGTTTTAAATAAAACTGTTTTTTTTTTTTAAGTTTGTGTGAGTGAAGTTCAGTGGCTGTTTTAATTATTTGCAATTGATTCCTAGTGGATATTGTGATGTAAAATTGGTGTAGTTTTTTGACAAGTGCCGGCGCTATTGGACAATATGTGGATTAATTGAAACAGCCGCGATCTTGGTAAAATGGAACGGAAAATTTTGTTGTAACGTTGACTACCTCAGTAAAGTTTTCCGAGAAATTTGACTTGATAAATTTGCAGTCAAATACTACAAAAATATTTTAATATGTACATCCATATTCTAATAGTAAACCAATTTACTATTCATATGAAGACATGGCTTAAAGAACTTGGTATCCAAGGCAAAACAAAAAGAAAAAAAAAGGATTGTTTTTCCTTTTTTCTTACTAATTCCACAAACAACTAAATACATAATAACTGAATCATATAGTGAGTGCTATTTAGTACTAAACAATCCAATTATTACGCAATTAGTCTGTTATTACGTTGTTATTATGTAATTTAAAATAACATCTCATTACTATAAATAGTTTAAATATGATAGAGTAACTATTAAGAGTGCGTCTAAATATATTCAGCATTTACTGATTTGTGCAATAATTGTCTTATTGAATTTGACATTATTATCACCTTAATTAGATAATTTATACTTCAAAATAAAAAGGCTCGATTTGTTAGGGAAATCATAATACTACTGCCAGTAACAAAAAAATTTTGTGTGCATAATATCTGCAAACACACCATAGCTGACCAGGTATATTTTCTACCATATAAACTATCAAAGAAAAAAATGGGAGTTGAGGTGGAAAGGTAAAAAATACTGTAGACTTATTGCCAGACTTACTTAATATAGACAAAAAGAAATCATAGAAATTGGTCGAGCCGTTTCGGAGAAATTTAAATTACAAGCAAATGTGAGGTTATTTTTAAATAACACCCTTAATTAAATAATGTTTACATCTACAGTAATGGTACTCGCACCCGACAACAAACGACCGGTATCTCTAATATATGTCCCAGATACAATTTATTTATTCTAAATCATAAATTATTCAAGCCTTTCCATCAACTAAAGGCCAAAGGTCAGCAATCTCGAGATAACCCGAGTCTACTCAAATACATCCGTGATTTCCTCGAGGAATTTCCGAGATATGCAAATGTTTGTTTATACAACATTATTTATTAATTATCACATCAACCAGTCTGTTCCTAAGCGGGGTCAATAGAACCCTATTTATGAATCATCACGAATATTGTGATAATGAAATTAGAGGCACTACACTAGTAGAATATTAAATAATAATTATGCTGAAATAATTTACCAAGCGCTGTTCAAATAACTGATTCCGATTGACTAAAACATCGTTACAAATATAAAACCATTATGTTAATAAACTAGGCCATAAACAAAAATTTTTTTTAGAATAAACACAAACTATTTCCAGACCGCTAATAGAATAACTAGGTCATAAACAAACATAGATTTCAGTAATTTACATAAAACATACAACAGTAGAGATACCTACCGTCAATCAGCTGATAACTGTCAACAACATTCATTGTTTACTCGTTTAGTCTGTGACGATGCAATCAAAACTACTGACAGTTTCGTATTAGAACCACAAAGTTGCGATAACAGCGACCCTTACTTGTCATGTTCATTATACATCGTGCTAATAGGTTCGCCCCAAAGTCCTACTGGGCTTTCATACCGCAATCCTCTTTAAATATTTCAAAATTTTCACTTCAGTCCTTCACATTCACGTTTAAAGTTTATTTTAATTTATAGTCGTTATTTTTACGCACGTATGTGTGTTCGTTAAAGTTTGGTTATGAAGATTACGTGAGGTGTCATGCGTGAGTGTCTCGGGAGGACACGTGTATCGAGTCGCGCGTCGCGTGGACGACTGGCGCGTCGGGCCGGCGGCGTCGCGTCGACGCGCGGTGCCCACCTTGCCTTGCTTCGCGAGGGGTGCTCGGCTCGCCTCGGCAACCCTCGCCCGCCGCCGCCAGGTAAGCTTCCCCGACATGAAACTCTGATTGAATGGATGAGTTTCCAAATGCTTTTTTGTCGGAGCCGAGCGACAAATCACGATGTCGGACGGAACATTTGTGTTAACTTTCCGTGGTTTATTTGAGGGACATAAATTTAAATTACGCTTTCTTGAATTTTCTTTTGAGTGTTTTGAGTTCGGTTTTGTAATAGAGTAGGTATATTATAACTTTTCTGAAAGATTGACGAGTGAATTAGTATGGGAATTAAGTTCTTATTTATATGCGTAAAAACAGATCATATATTTTGTTAACACCATACAATAGGTACCTACTTATATCTAATGAAATTTCTGCTTCCCAGACTCGTAATCCCATATATAATTTTCCATAAGCGATTCTCCTGTCTAACAAATGGGGGCTTTCAATCAAATCACTCATCAACTGCTCATTTCCAGATCAATTAGTCGCCAGCGGTATCTTTTGCCACATCGCCACCACCCTTTGACTTTCTCACTGCGTGTACCGGATTCAACTGCTCGCTACGTAGGTACATATTAATTACTGGGATCCAAATTAGCGCACTGACCGTACAAAAGTTCTCGTTAAAACCTTGTCAAAACGCTTTGAGAACTCAATCGTAATTTAGCGTTACATTCGTACCTAAATGTTTTCAATTTGCTTCGACAGTTATTATTAATACTTCACCATTTATTTTTTCTCGTAATTTTGCCTTTTTTCTGGGTAAAGAGTAGGTAGAGCTTGGTCTTGGAAGTTTTAAGTTTTGTGTTTCATAATTATGTAATGACACATTTTAAGAATATTCTTATATTAGACATATTTATTTATCCTTACTTATTATGAAACAAATTACGTCACTGCGTCTGTCGGTCTATATCTACGTGTTAAACTCAAAAACTACTCAAAGGATTTTCATGCGGTTTTCACCAATAGATATTGTGATTCATAAAGAAGGTTTAAATGCAATATTATAGTAGAGAGAGAGAGTCCAGAATTTAAAAGATTTGTAACACTTTGCCTTGCGAAGCTGGACTATATCCCCTTAATATATAATCAAAGGAGGGTTATCTCTTATAAGACTCCTTCTAGACCTAGAATCTAGGACACTATACCTATTATTATTAATAGGCTCGTGCTTGACCACTATCTCACCTGATTGTAAGTGATAATTTAGTTGCCAGTGAAGCACGCTTGCCTAGAAGTAACCTGAACCTAAAGATCCCTAGGTTGTAGCTATCAGGAAACAGACTCCAGAAGGGTACACACAAAACGTGTTCTCATAACGTTTTGTGTCTATGGACATCCCATGACGTATCAAAACCCAAATGGATTATCGTCCAGTAACCGACCGGACCGAGCCCAAGTCGTCGACGGCGCGTTCTGTTCCCGCGCGCCTCAAGGAGCTGTCAGCACACCGAAGAGGCCCAGCCTGCTAACTGCAGGCAGGCAGGGTCGAAGCCTACTGGGGTCATGGGTTAACTTCCGAAAGGAATACCCGGCCCCGGCACGATAGGCTACGAAGGAACGGGGTAGGTTTTTAGTCAGTAAGAGTCTGACACTACTTCCCGCTCCGCCCAAGGGTGGGATTTGTCATTGGATGATTTTACCTAACATAAGAAAAAAAAAAAAAACCCGGCCCCGGCACGATAGGCTACGAAGGAACGGGGTAGGTTTTTAGTCAGTAAGAGTCTGACACTACTTCCCGCTCCGCCCAAGGGCGGGATTTGTCATTGGATGATTTTACTTACCATAAAAAAAAAACCACCAGAAGGAAAATCGGAAGGAAATTCATACGTTCATATACTATAAAAATCTAAAATGTACATAACGCCCTGGGGGCAGTGATAGCCAGGGTTGTCACGGTGAACATGAATTATCGACTCAACGTGGATCTCGCAGCATTCGCGAACTGGCGTCAGAATCGGTATCTCACGGCATAACAAAGCGGCCTTTGACAAAAACGATGCCGCCATGCCGGTTATCGGATTACGACGGTTTAATCTGACTTAAGGTCTGTTGGCAATCGGTTAAACTGCTTTCGATAAGTTAGGGTTAAATTAAATGATTGTTTGAACGCAATATTAAGTGAAGAAATATCAGAGTTTATTGAGTTTCTTAATTTCTTTTTTTTTTATTACCTCACATTAGGTATAACTCCTATGTCGTGGTGGGCTAATATGTAAACTCTCATAAACACAAGACACCTAGCCCTGGAACTGAAACACCTATCTGTAGACCATACAAATATTTGTTCCATGCGGAATCGAACCCACGATACTCAGCGCAGCTGCAACCGTGCTGTCAAGTTTTTTTAAAGGGATTATAAAGATTGATAGAGTCACCTAACACAAGCATCTTTTTGCTTAAAAGGTAATTGAAATAAACATTTTTATGTATGTATTGTATCTACATAGATACGCTGTATGTACGTTATTGTGTGTGTTGTTGTGTTGTGTGTGTAAGCGTTTTCAACTCAAAGAACATCCTTTGAGTTGAAAACGCGACTGAAAAATAGGTTTGACGCGAATATTGTAACCAAAGCTAAAATTAACAAGTTCTTCGATAGTAAATCATTATTATTGAATATTCAAAAACTAGAGAAACACCTACTAAAGCATACCCTCTTAGTAGGTACACTCTAAGGGCCAAATTCACCAAGAAACTAATCGCGATTATATAAAACAAAACGCAGTTTGAGCGCCTAATCGAGATTATAGCTTCATTTAGCGTTTCACCGCTATGAATTGAACCTAGTTTACGCTAAACTCAGTTTCAATTCTTTTGTGTTCATGTTTACGACACGGGTTTTTAAACTAGATTACGCTTAGTTCAGTTTAGTTGAACTGGGTTTTTATATTAAATGATGAAATCAGCCCTAAGAGGGTGTACTCGTATCTAAAGATACACTGAGAAGGGAGTTTCCAAAACTTGAAAACACAAAGCGGACTCAAACGCTAAAGTCCCTACGCGCAAGTTGACTACAGCAAAAACTCATTGCGAAAAGCATTTATTATAAAATACGTAACTAATTAAGGAAGATAAAAAGTATACACATAACAGATAAGCACCGACAGAATTTAATATTCATGAAAAAAAAAAAACAAACTCATCTAATACACTGTCTTGCCAAAATTATGATATTTATTTGTTTGAAGGAACAGGAGAATTGGAATGATTACGTAGTATTATGAGATTATGAAGCTTGCCGCCCGTTTTTTGGAGCAGCTAAACTAATTTAAAATGAAAGAAAATTTTACGCTTCAGAAGCGACCTTTGTAAAATGAGTTGGAAAATGGCGAAGTATACAATGATGTACACTTTCCTCGCGATGGAGAAGAATCCTCTATTTTTATGAACAATTAATTTCTTTGAACCCCGTTTTTGCTTGAACTACGTAACGTACTATACAACCTTATTTTTAGTACCTATATGAAAAACCTGAAACATCTATCTAGTATTTTTATGTAAAGAATCTATGTACAAAATTACAAAACTGTGTTATGAAAAATCACAAAGTTATGGTACTTGGTTGATGACATAAATACACGGCTACTGGGCCACCCTGGCGACCCAGGGGCTGTTTGGCTTCCACACCCAGCTGCGCGTTGGCGTCTAATGACCGCTATGACCTGACGTGACTAGTTTTGTACTTAGTGCTGGTGTTGTCCAACTTGTAACCTTTTTTAAATATTTTTGGAAAAAATATAACATGGTGTAAAATTTTTGGAATCGATTCGGTTACTGATTCTATGTTCAGATTTCACATATAGTAAAAATAATATTATATATTATTTGTAGGCAGTTAGTTAAGTGTTTTTGATCTATGTAAGGGTTTATACATAAAGATATATACAAGAGGCGGTCCCAACAGACCACCTGTCCGAAAGATGGCTTTTATAAAAAAATGAATTGAGAATCTGATTGCGTTTCAATAGTAGATAGGTATTACAAACCATCCAGAGATCCACTCAATATATGCACACAAAATATCATCCAAATCGGTCAAGCCGTTTAGGAGGAACTAGGCGATAAAAACACGCACAGACGAATTGTACCTATATATAAAGACAATACACAACAAAACACATATAAAGGTTCAGCTAGTCGAAAAATATATTTTTGTGTAATCCTTGTTTTGCTAAATAATATTTTATTTTCTACACACCTTCCATATTATCTCTCCACCACCCTAGGTCGATATTGCCTAAGGCATTAAGTCCGCCTTAATACCTTTGTGTTACATAAAGATCATAGCATAGCATCAGCCTTATAACGTTCCCACAGCTGGGACTCAGGCCTCTCTAGGAGAGGGAATGGGCCGTAATCCACCACGCTGGCCCAGTGCGGGTTGGTGGATGTCACATGTATTCGAATTTTTGGAGATTAAATAAATAAAAATACGTAAGTTTAAAAAATCTATACGTACCTAATGGTTTGCAAACTGTAGAAATGGGTAATTAAACCCTTAAATTGTTGGTACAAAGTTAAGATCTCAGGCACCTTAATCTAAATTCTCCCAAATATAATGTAGGAACGTAATGTCCACTTTCCTTAAAACGTTTACATTAAGGACTTATCCACGTGAAGTGATCTTCATAAATTATTTACATTGTTTGTTTACATAGTACCTGAACCGTACTTAGTTTGTATTAAAGTGTTTTAAGCAAGTTCTGACAAAATAACAATGATCATCGCCGTAAACTTCACTCGGGTGGATTGTTGGGTAATATTATTTAAATCTAAACTTTCAACTGTATACTAACTAGGTAATAAATGTGGTGAAGCTGGCCGTATACACTTTTACAGCCGAAATTTAAATTGCGAATACCTGGAGGGTTTGGTAATCAGTTCATGGTAAATAGGTATAAATTGTTTAGCTTATTTTGTTATATACCAAGTGCATCTCAATTTTGTGCCCAAGCAATCCCTGTCCAGTACAGGTTGTCTGGAAGAGATCGCGAAATTCGATAAGGCAGCCAATAGTATGCTTTAAAAAGGTTCAAGTTGTAAAATTAACTCGTCATCATCATCATCATTTTAGCCGATAAACATTCAGTGTTGGACATAGGCCTCCCTCAAGTGTCACCAGAATGAACGGTCCTGTGCATCTCTCATCCATCGGATTCCCGCAACCCTTACCATCAGTCCACCTTGTAGGAGATCTTCCAACACTGTGTCTTCCGGTACGCGGTCGCCACTCCAGAAACTTTCGGCCCCAACGGCTATCTGTCTGCGTGCAATGTGCCCTGCCCATTGCCATTTAAGTTTGGCGATTCTTCGTGCTACGTCGGCAACCTTGGTTCTCCTGCGGATATCTTCATTTCTGATACGATCACGCAAGGAAACTCCGAGCACAGCCCTTTACATTGCCTTTTGGGTGACTTTAAGCCTTCTACTATCTTATTGTTTTTTTTTTTTTACTAATACTTCATGCAACCCAATAATAGGCACGCGGACTTAATGATGATGATCTGGTGTACAATAAACTATATAAAAATAAAAATAAAATATATCTTATCTAGGAGAAAAGATGACCCTGTAACAATAGCCCCGACATATGAGTTGTACGTCACAAGTTTAAACACAAGCAGTCTTTACTTTATGAAGAAAGACATATCGTATGGAAATCGGCATGGCTCAGAACCAAAACTTTAAAGACATGTGACAGCAACCAACCCGCACTGGACCTGCGTGGTAGATATGGCTTATACCCTCTCTTAGAAAGGAGGCTTGAGTCCCACCAGTGGGAGCACTAAAGGGCTGATTATAGTATGCTATGTTAGTATAATTAAGTAACTAAGAGACATGAGGCTTTATTTATTGTATCTAATTCAATTAACTGTTTAAAAACAATTCTTGAGATAAATTAACAGACCCTTATCTCCCCATGAACCGCAAACAAATAGTTTCCCTTACATACATGGTTGACGCAGTACGATGCAAATCCTGGATCAACTTTGGATGGATGAAATGGCGACAGGTCACTGGAACAACTTGCGACCCACGGATGTCCCTTAAGTTAAAGGGTAAAATCTAAAAGTCCGTGATAAGTTCTATAATACTGTATGGGTCAGATTTTTGAGCTAAAAAAGACTTATGAAAAAAGATTGCATGTAGTGGAGATGACAATGTTGAAATGGATGTATGGTGTGATGAGAATGGATAAAGTGAGAAATGAGTATATAAGAGGAAGTTTGAGAGTGACGCCAGTGACTGAAATGTTAAAATTAAATCGTTTGTCTCAGCATGATTATGTGATGAGAGATAAAACACATATTACTAAAATAGTTATAAATGTGTATGAATGCAGAGCGAGAAGGAGACCAAAGAATAGATGGATGATTTTTCTAAGGAGTCATTTAAGAAAGGAAAGGAAGTCGATGATATCTTGATGATTAACAGGACTGATGGAAAAGAAAACATGTTCCACCGATCCTAAGTAAGGGCAAAAAAAGAAACCTGATGATAATTTGAGTCCGATCGTCCGGTAACAGACCGGACCGGGCCCAAGTCGTCGACGGCGCGTACTGTTCCCGCGCGCCTCAAGGAGCTGTCAGCAAACCGTAGAGGCCCAGCCTGCTAGCTGCAGGCAGGCAGGGTCGAAGCCTACTGAGACCAAGGGACTGCTGGTGAAAAGAAGGCTCGACTCTGTTATGAAAGGCAACGAAGTGGGTTTTTAGTCAGTAAAAGTCACACTATCTCCCGCTCCACCCAAGGGCAGGTAATGTCATTGGATGATTTTTACCTAACCAAAAAAAAAACTCCACTAAATTCTTTATGTATTTTGTGACTTAAGGGCGCTTTCAAATTAGCCGCAAAGTGTCTCGCGACAGTAACGCGGCTGCAGCGCGGGTGTTACGCTGCAGTCGCACGTTTTTATTTATATGGAATAACAAAGCAGCGCTGCAGCCGCTTTGCTGTTAGAAGAATTTGAAGGCGCCCTTAAACTAGCTTAACTTAGCGATAAGCTTCACCATACTATCTGGTCTTCCGCGACCAACACTAGGTCTTCAATCCATCTTGCGAGAGGCCTTTCAACGCTGCGTCTTCCGATACGCAATCACCATTCCAAAACCTTTCAACCTCATCAAACGTCTTTTCTACGAGCAATGCGCTCTGCCCACTACCACTGAAGTTTGACGATTCTTCGGGCTATGTTGGTAATCCTGGTTCTTCTACGGATGTCTTTATTTCAGACTTGATCTTGCAAAGAATCTCATATCATACCTCACTCCATTAATATAATGTAATATTCCACAACTATCACACATCGCCGTCTAGTCTCAAGCTAAGCAGAGTTTGTGTTATGAGTACTAGACAACTGATAAATATACTTAATATATTTCTAAATCCATACATATTATAGATTCATTACACCTAGACACAGAACAAATGATCGTGCTCATCACAAAAACATTTGTCCTGGTTGGGAATCGAACCCACGACCTTCGGCATAGCAGTAAGGGCCACTAACCACTTGGTCTAGTGGTTAGTGGCCCTTACTGCTATGCCAGTCAAAGCCAGTCAAAGGCATTGCCCATTGGGTCACTTTAAGCCTTCTGACGAGGCCAATAAGACCTTAGTAGGATGTTTAAATATTATAATTTATTAATAACAAACCTGAAAGGTTCTGGGTAAAGAAAACTATTCGTCAAAACTCAATCTAACTTCATTAAATTAACAATTCTAAACAAATAACACGCTGGAGAATAGTTAATTGGGTTTCCACTGTAGCAACAGACTGATTCAATCAGCAATATGTTTAACTGTTGATTAATCTTTATAATCATGGTGACAGCCCTAGTTTTGCTCAATCACAATCAGGTTATTTAGCGAAATCGGAATAATATTCATTAGGGTTGGTATTCCCGACGGGTGGTTGCCCGAAGCACGTTCAACGGCGGCCATGATTAGCCGCTGTGGCAGTAACTAGCGCTAATGACGATCTATGATGATACAATTATCTTTAATAATCCATAGCTGCGTACGTGCATGCTTGATTACCGAGCCGAAGTTTTGCCGAACTGTTTTATAACTATACAACAGTTGCTATAGTACTATGTAACAGGTTGGACTGTTCTATTTTTCGCTACTGTTTCTCTTCAAGCTTTGATATTTAATGTTAGGTATTAAAAACCTCGAGGGCTATGGATTTTTTTTTAAGTGAGAAATCGTTCAAGGACTTCGTCTACTCTTGAACAGAGTGGGAGGGTATCTCAGACTTTTGCTGACTATAAGAGCTCACCTATGTTATTTCTTTGCCCTACGACCTCGAGGTTCCCTAACCTAACCTATGGGAAAGCTATAGGTTAATGGATTATTTAAAAGAATTACTGTGGCCACCACAAATAGCAACTGAACTAGGGGTTAGCGTAACTACCGACGTATCGGCTGTATCAATTATACGGGGCCCCCACGCTGGAGGGGCCCCGCACGTGGGCATAAATTCGCAACATGTTATCCACAACCGACTCGTAGGGTAAACCAAGAATTTGTAAAAAACACATTTCTTTATACGAGGCCCCTGTGGAACTAGCTACACCACTGAACTAAAGAAACGCCATGGGTTTTAGTTAGAAATCAAAAATCAGAATCGTTTATTTCAAATAGACTAATTCATTCGAAGCCTGCTGGGGTTAAGTGCCGTTTTCTGAGAAGAAGGCTCAGCCCCGGCATGATAGGCAACGAAGGAACGGGGTAGATTTTTAGTCAGTAAGAGTCTGACACTACTTCCCGCTCCACCCAAGGGCGGGATTTGTCATTGGATGATTTTATCTACCATAAAAAAAAAAACACACACACACACACGGGACACAGGCCTCCTCTCTAGGAGAGTAAATGGGCCGTAATCCACCACACGGGCCCAGTGCGGGTTAGTGAATGTCACATGTCTTCGAATTTTTGGTTCTAGGACCGGTTTCCTCACGATGTTTTCCTTCACCGTTTTGAGGGCAGTGGTGGTGAAATAAATTACATAAAGTCATTACTTTGCCGGGTTTTAACCCATGACATACAACTCGTAAGTCGGGGCCACTACCACTCGGCCACTACTGCTCTGCAATAGATTAATTACTACTTTTGAATTATCGAAATGTCAGTCAGTCAAAAAAGAAGAAGGAGAAGCTAAAAGTATCTTGTATCTCGAAGTTAGTATCTTGTATCTTAAAAGTCTAAAACTCCCTTTAACTCCACCATGAGCTGGAAGAAGTCATTGGCTGATTTCCCACGTAAAAAATGTTTCTAGAACAACATCTTTTTTTTTTGGAAGAAACCGTTTCTGTAATAATCAAAACTTCACACTAATGGAAGGGATTTTCTTTTCGGTTTCCTTAAGGCTCATCAATCATTTCTGTCAAATAACCATCAATTTAATGCAGAATAAATATTTCCTTTCTAAATTACCACCATATCTGATTACCATAATGAAGATAGCTCATGTGGTACTGATTCAGACTTCCGCTTCCTCGACTTCACTTTAAACTAACAGGAAAACAAGTTTGAAAATGTCTTCGAGACAAATGCACCATTTCCTCATCTGTCAAAACGACTGTCACCTTCTAAAACAGTTTAAGAAAATGAAAAGGGTTTCAAATATCCATGTTAAATGTTCAAATCGTTTCTTGTGCTCCCAGCGCACCGGGCGAATTGTCGTACCTAGCGAATTGGCGTAACGGCATTATACGCATTAAGGCCCTGGCCCCCTAGCCAAGTTACAATCGTTTCGTTTTAGTGTTAACACTTGGAGTTGGCTACGCCCCTAACTCCTTTGTTCGAACAAACGAATTAGGGGCGTGGCCAACTCCAAGCTTTAACGCAAAACGAAACGATTGTAACTTGGCTAGGACGGCTAGGAGGGCAGATTCTCGAGCAGTGCTGTAAAAGAGTGACTTTCTGAAGCCTACTGCTCGGTAACAACTGAGCCAATAGGTTTGAAAAAACATATTTTTACTAATAGTACATGTACAACATTGTCAATATATGATTGTTACGTAAGACAAATAATTTTGTCAAAAAAAAAATAACAAGTTTTTTTTTTCGCTTGTTTCCCCTTCAAACAGCTTAAATCTTTTTAATATAATAATGTTAACACAAAAAAATGCCGGTTAAATGTTCTTCAGAATGTACACAGCATATGTAAAACCATCAATATTTAGACAAGAAGGTCAGCGGGGTTCCAACTGGGCGCAGCTGGCCGGAATTAAACGCACAGAAAATATCTGTGCATTTAATTCCCGATGTTCAAGGGACTATACCCCTTAAACATTATATTCATTCGATTCCACACCTCAACTCGATGAGTGTAATGGCTCGGATAGGTACGCTGCGCTTAATGCCGTGATTACATTACTGACATTATCAAATGATTTTACGTATCCGTATTTTGACGTTAACGTTTTATTAAGTAACGGTTTTGTGACTTAAATTGGTTTGTTAAAGTTAAGGAGCGTGTTATCTTTCAGTATATTTATTTAGTCAGTTCAATTATTCTTAGTCAGTTACTTAACCAGTCTATTGTGTTGCCTAGTAACTGGGTTGTGAAGGTCTGATAGGCAGTCGCTGCATGTAAAACACGGGTACTCAACCGCCTCCGGTTGGAGTAGAAGTCAACCCCGAAGCTCGTTGAGAAGACCAGCTTGTGGATGGTGTGTTGAGCGTTTTGTTCCCTTTAAGAGGGAGGCGTTCGCCCTCGGCCTTGGCTCCACCACTTTCAATGTCCGACCCGGTCCACAATGGCGACAACGACGACAATGCTCCGGAGGTGGGAGTGTTGGCACCAAGGCTAGGAAAACTTGGATCCTGGTTCTCAGACCTCGACAAGAGGTCTCTTTAGTATATGTTTGGACAGGGCACAGTTTCCACTTCATTGAAAGATGGGGCAACTGGTCCTCGTTTTCGAAAGTTCTTAAAATATAATATACCTAATATTTATGACAAAGACCAAACTTTTGAGAGGAGTTTAAGTCTTAAGTACTTACCCAATAGTTCCAAAACAAGCTTTTCACAGATTTTTTTTTATTAATATAAACTAGTGCTTCACTGCAATCCCACCTGCTGAGCAGTGATGAAATCGTTGATGGTGAGGCGCACTAGTTTATTAAGAGCTTATGCACAATACTGTGTAAAAAGTTTACTGAGACACTTTTAAGAGAAAATAAACACAACATTCCATTTCCATCAGCTATTTGGACACCTGCAAAACAAGTATTGTTTTAAAATGAAATAACGTTAAACCTATTTTTGATTACGTAATATTTTCGCTTCCGTTTTTCGATAAAAATTATCAATGTCTCTCAAGAGACCGATGAATACAACATCAAACAATCAATTGTCTGGTTTTTCAATGTTCTAGGGACGCCAACATGGACAATAAATTCACAACACATTTTTATAAACAATACAGTTTTCGAAATCTGTAAATTGAATTATATTGAAATAAAATTGAATTTTAGTATGTAATGATTGCGAAATATGAAGCTCTGAGTACCTATATAAAATGTATCAAATAATAAGTAGATATTTCTATGCACATTTTTTTGTATGGGAAACTATAAAATAACTCTTGTGGGTGGAGCGAGAGGGCAGACCGACTTTCATAGACTAAAACTGACCTGAATTTCTTCAGTTGACCTTAGCGCTCCAGTTCTGAAGTAATTCTTTCGAAAAATACTACAAAGTACGTAGGCCTCAGGCCGTGTTTACGGAGACGCGGCGCGTTGGGCGTTTCGTCGTACATTGCAGCAGCGGGCCGCGTCATCGCTCGCGCAAACACAAACATATGGCAATGTACGATGGACCGCCGATTGCATACTAACAGTTGTTAATAGATACAAGTCTAGCTCTTGATTCTGACAAGTTTCAATGACATTTTAAATTTCTTTGCAAAATATATCGCATTATCGCGTCACATGTGCCATCTGCTAGAGCCTTAAGTATATCACAGCCAAAATAAATCTTGACCATTTTTAGGGTTCATCACCTCGTTGTTGGTTTTCTGTCTGTCTGTCAAGACCCTTTATATCGCGAACGTGTAGAGGTATCGAGTTAAAATTAAAGCCATATACTCAAGTCTGGGGTCCCTTGAAACTGTGAAAAAATCAAACTTCCAACCCCCGATTTCTGATTTGAGCATTTGAAGTAGTGAATTACTCAAAATCTACTTTAGCCTGTAAAACTGTCAAAATTTGGCATTTAAGTATGGTTTGAGACGTTCTTAACTCAAAATTCTCAATTCAGAAACCCGCCCTAAGTCAACGAAAAAAAAAGGTACTGCCGTTTATGTTTCGACACTCTGAAGGGAATCAAAATTCATAGGGTACTTCCCGTTGACAAGCAAGGCCTCATAGCACAGGCATAGGAAAAATCTGAAATCTGTTTTGTAGTTACGTCACCACAAACAAGCTTTTTTGCGATTCGGTAAATCTTCGTAACTGAATTCGAGAATTGAACGGTTTTCATAGGTATTTTGTACGAAACCCTCAGTGCGCGACTCCGACTCGCACTTTCCCAGTTTTTTTTTTTATTAAATAAAACGTACGAAAAAGTATAGAACAACATAACAATACATTGAAAAATTCAAAGATTGTAGCGACATATATGTCGTCACATGTAGCGACATATATGTCGTCACAAAGGAACTATCCTGCATCGCGGGAATTAAATAGATACAACCGCCCGAAATCTTCTATCGGGCAGTAGCCCACCAGACATTACACCGGTCTGGTCGGAGGATCCTCCCTTTTCTGCATACATACAAAGCAAGCAGGTTTTATAACGACATAGTCCACACAATAAAGTTAAGTAAGTAGTAAGTTAAGTTAATAAAGTTATATTCTATTCTATTCTATTCTATTCTTAATAGTTTGGGCGACCTTTTTTCTTCGGTTATTTCTAGACAAAGAAAAAGCTAGTTAACCTCTATTCTACTATTTTTATCGATACTCCCAGCTTTTCCTGTTTGCTTGGTATCACTAATGTATTTACAGATACTAAAGGAATTTATTAAGTTCATTAATCGAGTTTCCTTGTAAAAATATACCCATATTTTTCCGTGGTAACCTGAATAAATAATTGTGTATAGCCAGGAATTGTTGGTAATACTAACTACCACGTTCAATTATGTATCTAATCTTAATATTATAAAGGTATAAAATTGTATCTTCATAGGACATAATCAATTCAATTTAAATCAGCTCATATAAGCTCAAGCTATTAGTTGAATTTCTATCTGATAGGCAGGGTTTCATTTATTGTGTAGTACGTCTTATTTATAAGCTGATAATCCAATTACTTCTAAAATAAATTCAAATAGTTATAGTCTACTACAGATTTTGGTAATTTATTATTATAGTTAATACTTGTAAGGCTATTAGTAAGAATTTTTTGATATAATAATTTCAATTCGTTTACGAAAATTCTTTAATTACGCAACCTCTACCAAAGTTTACTTTAAATAACTAAAACTAGTAGAACAGTGAGAGCAGTGTTTTTTTTATGGTAGGTAAAATCATCCAATGACAAAACCCGCCCTTGGGCGGAGCGGGAAATAGTGTCAGACTCGTACTGATTAAAAAAAGGTCGCGGTTTGAAACCAAGCCAGGCATTACTTTGTGTAATTTATTTCAGCACCACTGCTCTCAAAAACGGTGAAGGAAACCATCGTGAGGAAACCGGCATGTCCTAGAACCAAAAATGCGAAGACATGTGACATCCACGAATAGAGAGGAGGCCTGATTCCCAGCAGTAGGAACATTATAAGGCTGATGCTACGAAAAAAGAATGCAATGCAAAATAATACACACATAAGGTTTAAAGGTAAAGCTTTTGCAGTCAACACATTGCACTAAAAACGTCTACATAAAATCTGACAGGGGATTAAGCAACTGAAAATGTGACATATTTTGCTTTTTTCGCTCTAAGTTTGCTCTGCTCTTTGTCCAACAACGAGGCGCCCCGCTCCGCAACGGCAGATAACAAAATTTTAAGCTATATTAAGAGGGCTGCGAAATCGTCAAAAAAACCGGTCAAGTGCGAGTCGGACTTGCGCACTCAGGGTCCCGTACAAACTTATACCTATGTAAATATGTAGTTCAATTCCCGAATTGAGTTACAAAGATTTTTCCAAATCGCAAATATTATTTTTGTGACGTAACATACTCGTATTTACAATTTTCAGCCTTTTTCCTATACTTGTGCTATGATACCTTACATCCTGCCAAATTTCAGGATTCTAGGTCAAAGGGAAGTACCTTCTAAATTTTAATTCCCTTGAGAGTGTCGAAACATAGTTGTCGCCGGGCCTTGGTTCAGGTCATGGACCGGAGCGAGGAGGAGTGGCAGGCGGTCGCCTCCTTCTGCGAAACAGTAATGCTAGCAAAGGAGGAAGTCGACCGCATCTGGCAACGGCGCTCACGCCGCAGCCGCCGCCGTAATTCCGATCCAAATTTCCGGCCACCGTAGGCGCGGGCTTGCGGACGGCGGGCAATGGGTAGCTCGCTGTCCGTTTGTCCGGTAACAGACCGGACCGAGCCCAAGTCGTTTACGGCGCGCACTGTTCCGGTGCGCCTCAAGGAGTTGTCAGCAAACCGTAGGGGCCCAGTAGGGTCGAGGCCTAGTCTGGGGCTCTGGGAAGGTATGAAAATGCATACCAGGGCCCTGGATCCAAGGCAGAGAAGGAAAAGGGTAGGGTTTTAGTCAGTAAAAGTCTGACACTATTTCCCGCTCCGCCCAAGGGCGGGATTAGTCATTGGATGATTTTACCTACCATAAAAAAAAGTTACTTGTTGTGTCAAACTTCAAAATTAACGTTAATAACGGCACTAAGTAATTACTCATACAGAAGACATTAACACCTCTATTATTCTTCCGTTTATTGTTAGTAAAGTTCGGTGCGACATCAAGACTAGTTAATAATGATGGGTTCCCGCCTGAAGCATTCCCCAAATGCCTATTTTATTTTTATCACTACTTGTTAGGAGGTCTGCTGACATTTCTAAAGACCGGGAGACGTTGATCCTGGCAATTATTTTCGTATACGTAACGCTTACAAATATGTCCATTGAAAGAGGGTTTCTCGGAATGTTTATTTGATGAGTTGCTTTTAGTATAAGTACAGAGAGAACATACTTAACTATAACTAATTATAACTATAATACTTGCTGTCATTCTTGGCGCAGTTACTTGGAGTATACCTGTAGGTACGTAGTATTTTGTCTGCAATATACTGTCAAAATATAACAATTATATATTCGTGTATTTACTGTATAAACTTATTATAGAATAATCATCTAAAATAACTTTAGAAAGAAATCATATCCTAGGACATAATTTTTCTCTAACGATATATTCTTTGAATTTTTGTTTCTAGAATCAAAAAATTCGAAGAAATGTTACATCCAACAATCGGTACGGGACCCGCATGGTGAATTACGGACCGTTCCCTCTCTTAGAAAGAAGGCCGACGTCCCAGCTGTGGGAACATTATAAGGCTGATAGAAGGCAAATCCCTGACTAGCTCAGCCCGTATACTTTTATGATGTGAACAAAATAATTAGAAAGGAATTTCCAACTCCCTGAGGGGATGAAGTGGGTGTCCAAAGTTTGTATGGAAAAATCTATTTTTACACGAGTGACGCCGCTGACTAAAGCTAGATTATATAATTTTTTTAGAAATTAAAAACGAAGGCTTCCTACAAGGTGGATTGATGACTGAGTGATGATGAGGTTTTTTTTTTTTATGGTAAGTAAAATCATCCAATGACAAATCCCGCCCTTGGGCGGAGCGGGAAGTAGTGTCAGACTCTTACTGACTAAAAACCTACCCCGTTCCTTCGTAGCCTATCGTGCCGGGGCCGAGCATTCCTTTCGGAACTAACCCATGACCCCAGTAGGCTTCGACCCTGCCTGCCTGCAGTTAGCAGGCTGGGCCTCTCCGGTGTGCTGACAGCTCTTTGAGGCGCGCGGGAACAGAACGCGCCGTCGACGACTTGGGCTCGGTCCGGTCGGTTACCGGACGATCGGACAGCGTGCTACCCATTGCACGCCGTCCGCAAGCCCGCGCCTACGGTGGCCGGAAATCGGGATCGGAATCCCGGCGGCGGCTGGGGCGAGCGCCCCGTTGCCTCTGCCTGATGCGGTCGGCCTCTTCCTTTGCTAGCATTACTGCTTCGCAGAAGGAGGCGACCGCCTGCCATCCCTCCTCACTACGGACCATGGCCTGAACCAAGGCCCGGCGAGAGAGATCGCTGCCGCCGATCGCCCTCACGAGGACACGGCGATGCTCCGCCCAGGCAGGGCACACCTCTACAGTGTGCTCCACCGTGTCCTCCGGATGTTCCGCACAGTGGCGACACCCGGGCGAGTGATGATGAGGGTTGCGGAAATCGATGGATGCGAATGTCCAAGACCGATCATTGTGGCGTAAAAAACATGGTGATTTTTATAAAAGCACTACCACCATGTGCATAACCTTTTGTCGGCTGCAGACTCATCCCAGTGACAAGAGCCTACTTGCCTTACTATCTGCAACTGAAAATCATCTTAAATCGAAATACTGAATGAATTTTAAATTAATAATACAAAAAAAAACTATCGTGTCAGACAATGGCTTAAAAGCCAATAGCCTCGACCAACACCTTACATGGCTCCCGGTAGGGGACTGGATCAAGGGCCTGATTCAGAAAGCAGTACTGCTGGACACAGCTCGTATTGTTTGGAGATTCCTTTCTGTGGAGCCCTGACCATCAGTAGCTTGGACCCCGTTCCCGATAGCGATGGGATAACATTTTTTTTATATTTTTAAATGTTTTTCTTTTAATTTTGTATTGATATAATAAAAAATATAATTGATTTATTGATATTAATTTAATAAACGGAATAATAATAAGGTATAACGCTAACTCTTGTTGCTACGGCTATGTCACTTCGTGCTAGCGACCGTTTTTGGGGGCCCATTTATTGAGTGTGCAAGTAACCCCTGCCTTTTATCGATGGATATTACATAATAATAGTGATCAGGCAGGAGCCATAGTCTTAACGTAGTTCCAGGTTACCAGTCCATTTAAGATTCCAAAAGCCATAGCCGTATGATCTTTGTTTTCTATATTATAATAGTTTTCCACCAACCGGGGGTTGTCCTTGGGTGCACTAGCAAAGCGCGTACAGGGATAATCGTCGGTTGCTATCACGGTCTATTAAAATTAATTATCTAAAGGGCCTCTGCGAGTTGGTTTCGGCTCCTCTTATGCCTATCAAAGGTCCAGGACCTCAGGGATGTATAAATAAATAGATAAAAAAAATAAGTTAGCCTAAGGTAATTTAGTCGTTTACTCGTTTACTCATCGATTTTGCCAAGTGCGACACAGATACCTTATAAAGCCGTAACAGCGCATAACATTTATATTATTAGCAGCAACATTTCGCCACGTTTCGCCTCAATTTCTAACGAACACTCCGCGGCATGAAATTTCAGTTTATCGATAACGGAAGCAGCCAGATTAACTTCGGCACGAATTCCTCATAAACGTTTTAGGGCACCGATAAGACGGTAAAGTCGGCCCGTCACACAGAGGAATACGCAAACGAAGTGATCATGCGGGCGAACGACGTGAAAGGCATCAGTGCAAACATTATGTGTGTAGCGCGGCTCATTGGATATAAGGGTTTGTGTGTTTTGCCTAGTTTTGGCATTTCATATGATTAAGAGCGGACTCTTAATCACATGATATGCCAAAACTAGGCAAGAGATAGTAGAAAATTCATCTCCTAGTACGGATACCTACTAGGAGATGAATTTTCTTCGAGCTGTTAGCTGTGCCGGTTGTTTCAAGAATGCGCGAGCGGCACACTATATATACACATCATAAATACGTTGATCAATCTATAATTATATACGTTGACAGCAAAATGAACTAAAATAATTGTGTAGGAATTAATGTCAATTTCTCAATAGTAAATTGTACTTAGGATCTGTGCCTGGTTGATTGCAGTAGCCTCGGCCTTTATTACGTAGGACTCCTATCGGACAAAGTGAGTGCGTATTATACGCACATAGGCTTTTGTACATGAATTTGAATTTTAATAAAAACAATAAAAAATTAAGAGTGCACACCATCCTAACCTTTTGGGTAATAGAAGCTGTTGTAATTATTTGTGTTGTGTTTATATCATTGCGCACTCCATTCAGTATCTACTCTATGCCCCATAACTATATTTGCACCGCTATTTGTTTTAATAAACACGTTGAAGCTAGGCCGTACTTCTAGTGTTAGAAATATACAGACTGTATTATTATCTAGACTTAGTAAGACGAATCTAGGTCGAATTCCAACACCTGTAATGTAGTTAGTGAAGGTTTTTCTAAGAGAATCTCCTGTTATTGTGTCGATTTTTAACAAAAGAATATTTGTTGTATTCATGTTAAGGCTTATAGCTATCTATTTATTATTCGTACAAGTGATTGGGATTATGAATAGTAAACAAATTCAGATTCATTTCAATAATTTTAGTAAATGGAGTGAGATTTTTCTGAAGGATTTTGCATATCGTAGACAGAGTTTTAAATATGCAAATAGTAGCCATTCAAATCATGACTTTACAGTACATTTTGATACTAGTGGAGATTTTTTTTATTACGACTGAGACGAAATTCGCCCAAGTCTTAAGCGAGGTGTTACTAAGTCGAGTGTTGCTGTAACTAATTTCCACGTGTATGAATCGATATTTTTCAAAACAATTATGAAAAAAGAAAGTTTTAATAGAGAAGTTATTAAGAAGGGGCCTTCCCCACTCGTTAATCGTCAACGTGAGCATGGTCTTGTTGTTTCACGCAACGCAATCCAACGCAATGTTTAATGAAATGGCAACGAATATAATATATAATTTCTTTAAGTAAACGTCAGTTGGGCGAGTTCAATGACCTGTAGGTAGTTAGTACGCAACGACTGATAACTACCGACAAGGTCATTGACTCGTTTAAGAAAGTATCCCATAGAAATAAAACAGAACCTAAATAGGACATAACCGTACATATCTTTAGAATGCGTTTACTTAAAGTTTGGTTTTTTCACTGCTCTACAGAATACTTGAATATTTGATATGAATTTCAGTTTAATATCTCCACGTGCTCCGTGTGATAAAAATTTGAGCACACTGGTGGACAACAAAGTGATCCTATGAGGGTTTTTTTATGGTAGGTAAAATCATCCAATGACAAGTCCCGCCCTTGGGTGGAGCGGGTAGTAGTGTCAGACTCTTACTGACTAAAAACCTACCCCGTTCCTTCGTTGCCTATCATGCCGGGGCTGAGCCTTCCTCTCAGAAAATGGCCCTTAACCCCAGCAGGCTTCGACCCTGCCTGCCTGCAGCTAGCAGACTGGGCCTCTACGGTTTGCTGACAGCTATCCTATGAGGGTTCCATTTTGCCCAATGAAATACGAAACCCAAAAACACAGTTTATTTATTAGAATCGCCAATATTAGAGGCAATGGGAATTTATAGGTAGGTATATTTAATAACACTATTCAAGTGTTGCAAAACTTAGAGACAAATACTACATTAACACAAAACACTTGATCTTATAAAACATAATATTTAATAATAAAATACATTGGAAAAAATATAGAATTATGTCAGTAATAATAACACAAATACAGTAAAAAGAAATAAAAATAGGAATTGATAATAGCATTACATTACACAAGTACATTAGTGTCTAATTGAATTAAAATTATAATTAATTATTATTGAATTAATTAAATTAAATAAGAATACAGTTGTAGCCAATCAATGTGTGTGTCTTATAGTCTAGAGGTACCGAACAATAATAATAATCCTCCCGATCATGTTTCGATCAGTGTCACCAATCGCAACAAGATTAGCCAAATAATAATATAATAATAATAATATAATAATATTTCCACAACTATCACACAACACCGTCTAGTCCCAAGCTAAGCAGAACTTGTGTTATGGGAACCAGACAGCTAAACATACTTATATATTTCTAAATACATACATATTATAGATAAATAACACCCAGACACAGAACAAATAATCGTGCTCATCGCAGAAACATTTATCCTGAGTGGGAATCGAACCCAGGAGGATTACACAGGAGATATTATATTACACTAGTGTATGCGCGAACACAAGTGCAGCCTCTGTTCCTTTACTCTCATAGTCTGATAGAACGGCAATCCGACACGACTGGGGAGAGACAGGAACAAGGGGAAAATTAACTTGAAAAAAAAAACATCGATTTACGATGAGTGTCTTGGAGATCTTCGACACGGCAGCATAGAATGTATTTTAACCAACTTCAAAACAAAGGAGGAGATTTTCAATTCGTTTGTATTTTTTTCACGTTTGTTACATCAGATCTCCGTTATTTATGAATCGATTTCAAAAATTCCTTTTTATTTAAAAGTATGGATGAGATACTTTTTATTGTACACACGCCAGCACTTCAACCTACCTCAATCTGTCAAATTTCTTTAATAGATTTTCAACCTTATCACAATACTTTAAGGTTAATGTTCTATTGGTAAAATTTGACAGATTGGGGTAGTTTGACGTGCTGGCGTCTGTACACCGTAAAAATCAATTAATCAATCAACCAATTTAATCAAAAATTCATTCAATTCTTTATTTTTATTTTTTACATGCTTCCAGATGTCCATGTTACAAAAAGGATTATGAGTATATGTGGATAGATGAAGATGGAAAGGGAGGCCAAAGAAAAGATGAATGGATTGTGTGAAGAGTGCTATGCAAGAAAAGGAAGTTACTAGTTAGTGATAGCATGACGGGTGACAGGGCAGAATGGAAGAGGAAAAAGTGTTGCACCAACCCCGAATAACATGGGAAAAGGGCAGAATGATGATGATGATGATATGCTTCCACATTGGTACAATTTTTTTCCAAAACCTTTAAAATATCTTTAATTTCGGAAGTCAAACAAAACTAGAAATACCGACCTACAAAATTAAAGTTATTTAGAATGTTTTTTTTTTTTAAACCTTTACCTTAACATAATTTTTTTCAACGGTGCCTTTTTTCGTTCATGAAATTCGTATTAAGAACAATAATCTCATTAATAATGATAAGTGATATATAAAAATTTCGCTGATACTGCCAAAATTCAGAATGATTTCTAAATATACCTTTCTAATAGAAAATATCCATTATGTTTGTCTGGCCACTGACCTGCTGGCCAGCTTATTACTTAGTAATCAAATAATATACTAGAGAATAGATGCTTTTAGTATTACTTTATATATATTGCATACTAACTTTTAGGTAGGAGGTCATAATTCAATAAAATAATACGGCTCGGCGTTTTCTTCTGTCGTTATTTAATACTGGCCTGTTGTCTAGTGGTTAGTAGCTATTACGAAGGTCGTGTGTTCAATTCCCACCCAAGACAAATGTTTGTGTGATGAGCATGATCATTTTATTTTTGTTGTGTCTCGGTCTGTAATTTATCTATATTATGTATATATTTAGCACAGGCTCTGCTTAGTTTGACATTGTGTGAAAGTTGTAAAATATTATGTGGAATATTATAATAATAATATATCTTTTTTCACATAGCGAGGTACAGTCAAATAAAGTTACAAAAGATATGGCCGATTAACAAGGTAATAAAAGAGTGACCACTCATCACCACTGTTCTCAAAACGGTGAAGGAAAACATCGTGAGGAAACCGGCATGTTCTAGAAACGAAAATTCGAAGATATTTGTGACATCCACCAATCCGCAAAAATTTCAAAAGGCAAAAAAACGCGTGCAATACGCACGCATTACAATAAATGTATGAAAAGGACATTTGCGGAGGTTACGCATGCGGAGCTAATCCGCATGCACGATGAAATCCACACGATATTAAAAACACCTAAGTGTGTTTGAGCACTTGAAAACATTGTTTGACATTACAAAATATTCTACTAGTTTAGACACGGTCTTTAGGCTAGATTTACACTAGGGCTGCAGGCATGTAACCGAAGTGAAGGCTCGATTCATGCTAAAGTAACGTGTCACAAAGCTTCAATTCTGCGAAGAATCGGACATAAATATGAATTGCATCGGTACGGGAAGGCATCAATAGTACGAATGTTCTCTTTGTTTCCTTGATGAATGTTTTATCGAAGCGATGACAAAGAGAAGAGGTAGTACAGTGAAGGTGCTTTCAAACGGACAGTAAAAGATGAAAAAATATCGACAATGGCTTATTTTTTTCAAATATTGATATTGTAGAGCCTTTTTCGTTAGTACCTCTATAGATAGAACTGGCACATAATAAAAAAAAAAACTGTCGATTGCGAGTTGGACTCGCAAATCTTACCTATGTAAATAAATTGATTCCTGTATCGAGTAATGAAGATTGTGATGTGACTGTTTTTAAAATTTCTTTCACCAATTATTAGCATTATCAGTCTTTTAATGTTCCCACTGTTAGGACTCAGGCCTCCTCTCTAGGAGAGGGAATTGGCCGTAATCCACCACGCGGGCCAAGTGCGGGTTGGTGGATGTCACATGTCTTCGAATTTTTGGTTCTAGGGCATGCCAGTTTCCTGACAATGTTTTCTTTTACCGTTTTGGGAGCAGTGGTGATGAAATAAATTACACAAAGTAATGCGCCAGGCTGGGTTTGAACACACGACCTACGACTCGTAAGTCGGGGCCGTTGCCACTCGGCCACCACTGCTTTATTTTAAGCTTTACATAATTCAGTCTTATTCTCCCTCGTTGAGTCGTCACGAAACAGTCGGTGATTCCCATTTCAGAAAATAATGGGCTTATGACATCGAACCCGGACAATATTGTTTTATACCTCATAATTGAATTATTTGATCAACCCGATACTGTGACTTTCAAATTGCTTTTTTAAAATCACGTTTGAGTTTTTCTTTTATAATTTAGAGCGGTTGAAATTAATGAATATTTTATCATGTTTTTTCCTGGTGATTTGTTTTTAAGCTCTGCGGAAATATTATTTCTTTTTTTTTACTTTTTTAAGAGCAGATACGCAATGATTTTGTCCTAATTATGATGGATGTTATTATATTCGGATCGATGTTAAATTTTCTTTCACAATATTACGCCAAACAGTGTTATTTTAATTCAATTCTACAGCACAATACTCACAATTCTTTTTGCTGTTATTGTTTTGTGCAGTAACGATGTAATATAGTATGTGTAGAAGTTAACTCATTTTGAGCTGGAAAATCATCAAATACCTTCTCCCGCTCTGGGTGGAGCCAGAGGATATCATTGACTTTAACCCACACTGAAACCCACCTTTCAGTCACCCTTGGCATTCCAGAGCCAAGGTCACTCTTTCAAACATTCTCGCAACCCTTTTTTTAGCTGGCAAATCATCCAACGACTTCTCCCTTTCAAGGGTGGAGAGGGAGGATATGTCAGACTTTACTTACTGAAAAGAATTCCTATGTTCCCCTATGACCCCGGATTTTTCTTTCAGAACGGAACCCTTGTTCCCAGTCGGTTTTGCTGACATCTCCTTGAGATGCGCGTGAAACACTACTAGCCATGTCCGTCCACGAGTTACGTGCCGTCGAAGAACCCCCCAAACTAGCCATGTCCGGTGAGGACCTGCGTCATACGGAAGGTGAGGACGCCGTGACGTCTTTCCAGCTACTCCTAAAAGAGGAGACTCACCGTCATAATTATGATGTGCCCATGCATCCCTCACCTAGCAGACACCTGCTTCGTGAACTTACCACGGTCTATTTATATCCATATTATACTTGCTATTTACTGCAGACCTATTAACGCATGCTGATACGATAACTGCTACCTATGTTTTTTTTTTTTTTTTTTAACGTAGGTAAAATCATCCAATGACAAATCCCGCCCTTGGGTGGGGCGGGAAATAGTGTCAGACTTTTACTGACTAAAAACCTACCTTTCCATTCCTTGCCTTTATCCTGGGGCCTTTGGTGACAGTCTCACATAACCTTTGGCCCCAGTAGGCTTCGGCCCTGCTGGACCCCTACAGTTTGCTGACAACTCCTTGAGGCGCGCGGGAACGGTGCGCGCCGTAGACGACCTAGCTCGGACCGGTCTGTTACCGGACGGACGGACAGCGAGCTACCCATTGCCCACCGTCCGCGAGCCCGCGCCTACGGTGGCCGGAAATTGGGATCGGAAACCCGGCGGCGGCGGCGGCGTGTGCGCCTTTGCCTAATGCGGTCGGCCTCCTCCTTTACTAGCATTACTGCTTCGCAAAAGGAGGCGACCGCCTGCCACTCCTCCTCGCTCCGGAGCATGGCTTGAACCAAGCCCCGGCGCGAGAGATCGCCGCCGATCGCCCCCACGAGGACACGGCGATGCTCTTCCCAAGCGGGGCACACCTCGACTGTGTGCTACCTATGTGGATGACAAAGCACTTCTGTCGGTAAACGAAGATTCCGCCATAGCACCAGTTAAACTATTAGGCTGCTGACAGACAAAGATCATCTTTTTGTGTGATCCTACTGACGTAAAATCATCATCATTTTTAAGGTCATAAGAAACATAATGCAAACAACGCCCAAAGCCCTGAATTATTCGATTATATTTCACCACTTGCACCTTGAAACAAGCTGACGTAATAAGGTTAATCTCCAAAAAGTCCAAATTAAACTAAGTAAAAAGGTTTCAAGATATTTAATCCAGTTATTAGTCATTCTCTTGTTTAGCAAGGTGATTTCGCTGGCGGCTTTACCCGACTCGCCACACTGTTCGCCAACTAAGGGTTAGCGGGTTTGCCAGGAGCGGAATTTAAATATTGGTTACAATTTGAATAAATATTGTAGCCGCAGCTAATTTATTGTGAGGAGGACACATTTGTTTGTTGTTTTGTTTGTCATTTTGTTTTATAAATAGGCATGGTAAAGTTTTATTTTGGGTCTTCTGAATCCCTTTTTGAATAAATTATACTGCTTGAACATTTTATCTGTATCTATATAAAACACACCGACAATTAAATCAGAATCGTTTATTTCAAATAGACCAATTACAGGCACTTTTGAATTGTCAAAATGTCGATCAGTCCAAAAAAGTGAAGCTAAATTGAAAAATAGCATCGATCTCTATGATGTGCGTGCAAGAAACTCCATTGACACTCTTTTCAAATCATTTTATGAGTTACATAAATCTTGGTTACATATTTCTTGTCGCTTCTATTATGTGCGATAGTGGTCAAGCGCGAACCTATCAATAATAAAAAATAAAAAAAAGTAATGAAAAAATTAAACAAACCAATTTAAAAAATAGAAATTGAATTTAGCTACTGGCAGCCAAGAGATGACCAGTCCCTACTGACGACGCCCACGCCACGATTATTGGTGGATTAGTGGTGGATGCCACGAGCGTTAAAACATATAAAAACCTAAAAACCAACCTAAGGCTCTTTCTTTAAGCCATGAGTAAATAGGTTATGTTGTAGAGATACTAGCTAATCCCTGTTAGTACCTATTTTTTAGTTTATAGTTTTCTTTTACTAAGTAAGGTATTTGTAATGTTCTATTTTTTTAGAGTTCCGTACCTCAAAAGGAAAAACGGAACCCCTATAGGATCACTTTGTTATCCGTCTGTCTGTCTGTCAAGGCCCTTTATCTCGGGAACGCGTAAAGGTATGGAGTTGAAATTAAAACTGTATACTCAAATCTACGGTATCTTGAAGCAGTGAAAAAATCAAACTTCTATGTTAACGGAAAAAAAAGATACGGCTCTTTATGTCGCAAAAAACGTGTATTGCGACACTCTCAAGGGAATCAAAATTCAAAGGGTACTTTCCGTTGATCTAGAATCTCGAAATTTGCCATGAAATAAGGTCTTATAGCACAAGTATAGGAAAAAATATGAAAACTGTAAATTGGTTGTTGTCACAAAAAAAAACTTTTTTGTGATCCGGAAAAATCATCGAGTCTCGAAACGCGAATTTCGTTTTTTCCCTTTGGATACGGAACCCATGAGCAGTGGTGGCCGAGTAATAACGGCCCCGACTTACGAATTGTAGGTCGCGGGTTCAAACCCGGCCAGGTACATTACTTTGTGTAATTTATTTCATCACCACTGCTCTCAAAAACGGTGAAGGAAAACATCGTGAGGAAACCGGCATGTCTTAGAACCAAAAATTCGAAGACGTGTTACATTCACCAACCCGCACTGGGCTCGCGTGGTGTATTACAACCCATTATCTCTCTTAGAGAGGAGGCCTGTGTCCCATCTGTGGGAACATTAGAAGGCTGATGATGTTTTTTTTTATGGTAGGTAAAATCATCCAATGACAAATACCGCCCTCGGGCGGAGCGGAAAGTAGTGTCAGACTCTTACTGACTAAAAACCTACCCCGTTCCATCGTTGCCTATCATGCCGGGGCTGAGCCTTCCTCTCAGAAAACGGGCCTTGACCCCAGCAGGCTTCCACCCTGCCTGCCTGCAGCTAGCAGGCAGGGCTTCTATGATTCGCTGACAGCTCTTTGAGCCGCGCGGGAACAGTACGCGCCGTCGACGACTTTGGCTCGGTCCGGTCGGTTACCGGACGATCGGACAGCGTGCTACCCATTGCACGCCGTCCGCAAGCCCGCGCCTACGGTGAGACTGCTGATGATGATACGGAACCCTTAAAACCTGACCACAAAAAAATCTTATCCTATTTACACTTTAAGAACCTAAAGTCCTGTTTGTTCTAGGTTTTACGAACTCTAATACATCTAGTTCCTAGTTTTGCAGCTTCAATAAAAAGTTATGAGTATTTAAACACGCGTCGAACTAAAGGTCAGTGTTCACTAGCTAATCGAAGCTTTCCGCAGGTCGTGGGTAACCGGAGTGGAACCGAGATAAACTTTCCGCCAGCGTTTGCGGGTTAATTTACGAGGGAGCGTCCAACACGGCCGCAATGCGATTTTAAAACACATTGTGCGATTTTAAAACTAACTGCTTGTAAATCCGAGTTGGTTTTATTTTGTAAGTTATTTTGTTCCAAAGCTAGACTTAGAAATTGTGTCTTTTTTTGTGCGCATTTTCATAATTTTTTCATTCGAAATTAATTAATTTGATTCTGCAACTATCTAAATCCCTTACAATATCATACACATCTATACATACACACAGACCCATGAACCTAAAACCACATTACAATTTACACAAAAATTGTTTCAATTTATTTTACTTTAATTTTTGATTTTTATTCCAATAAATATATGTAAAAATTATTAACTTTATTTAGGCTTTTTTATGGTAGGTAAAATCATCCAATGACAGATACCGCCCCTGGGCAGAGCGAGAAATAGTGTCAGACTTTTACTGACTAAAAACCTACCCCGTTCCTTCGTTACCTATCATACCGGGGCTAAACCTTCTTTTCAGAAAGCGGCCCTTGACCCCATTAGGCTTCGACCCTGCCTGCCTGCAGCTAGCAGGCTGGGCCTTTACGGTTTGCTGACAGCTCCTTGAGGCGCGCGGGAACAGTACGCGCCGTCGACGACTTGGGCTCGGTCCGGTCGGTTACCGCACGATCGGACAGCGTGTTACCCATTGCACGCCGTCCGCAAGCCCGCGCCTATGGTGGCCGGAAATCGGGAACGGAATCCCGGCGGCGGCTGGGGCGGGCGCCCCGTTGCCTTTGCCTGATGCGGTCGGCCTCCTCCTTTGCTAGCATTACTGCTTCGCAGAAGGAGGCGACCGCATGTCATCCCTCCTCACTCCGGACCATGGCCTGGACCATGGACCGGCAAGTCTGATTAGGATTGGGTCGTACAAGCGCATAAAGAAAAGGGGAAAAGTTTTTCATTTTACACTTTTTAGTTGCCCCTCAGCTAAACTTAAATAGTTTTCTTCCGCCGTTCGGTTCCATCATCAAATCATCATGACAATTCTAATAATACCAAACACGGCAGGCAGGGTCGAAGCCTGCTTGGGTCATGGGTCAGTTTCTGAAAGGAAGGCCCGGCCCCAGCACGATAGGCAACGAAGCAACGGGATAGGTTTTTAGTCAGTAAGAGTCTGACATTATTTCCCGCTCCGCCCAAGGGCGGGATTTGTCATTGGATGATTTTAGCTACCATAAAAACAAAAAAAACCTTTAAAACTTTTATCCTTTCTTTTGCAATTAATTTTATTATACAAGCTGTTAGACTCGTATCGATTAAACGTCGTAATAATGTCATATAAATAATGTATTCCATGGAGACATAATAATTTATTATTGCAACTTTTTTTCTGTTCGAAACATTCTTATTATTTAAGCCACATGCCAGCTTTTAACAATGCTCAATCAATTAAAACCGATTGCTTTGAAAGTCGACTCCGTCTCGAATTTTTTTTATTTCTTTTTAACAATGTCCTTTTTGTTCAAAAGCCAGTCAATCCGTACTTAATAAGTCCGAAAATAAACCTCTAGGGGCCTTTTTACTGAGTAACCAGCGTAAAATTACGCCACAACCCAAGAATTGTAGTATTTACAATAAAACCAATGTTGGTGGGAACAAAAAAAACTCATTCAAGACTGGAAATGTCGTTATTAAGCCGGCTGTGCTCACTTCGGTGGCGTTTTCTAACAAAAAGATGTTTGCAAGTTGGAAATACTCGCCTCTGTCTTTTCTTGAACTTGTTTGAAATCTTTTTTCTTGCGTGGGCACGAAGTTTTGCCGCACTAGGATAAACAGGTAGGTATAGGGGGTATAGTATCTGGTTTCACTGATACTTTTTTATTTTACTGAAGACGACTATACGTAGCTACCTAACTAGCGGTTTTCTTTTAAATTTTCGACAGAAATTGTAGAATATATATATTTTTCCTGGTCTAGTGGTTAGTGACCCTGACTGCTATGCCAGAGGTCGTGGGTTCGACTCCCACCCAGGACAAATGTTTGTGTGATGAGCGCAATCATTTGTTCTGTGTCTGGGTGTAATTTATCTGTAATATGTATGTACATATTTAGAAATATATAAGTATGTTTATCAGTTGTCTAGTACTCATAACACAAGCTCTGCTTAGCTTGGGACTAGACGACGTTGTGTGATAGTTGTGGAATATTATATTATATTACTATATATGTTATATTATATTATATTAATATTTTCCAAAAAAAAAGAAATAAAAGCTTCACTACTTGTCTTCCTTTTTCAAAAATTTTAAAGAAAATCTCTCTGCTTAGCAAAGTAGAGGATGTCTACTTTCAACACATGTTTGCGCCTCTCAGCACTTCAGCAACCCGCAACGCGTTAAGAAGTAAGTATACACCACACGTACCCGTTCTACATTAATAATGTATCAACAATCCTAAATATTCACTTAGTGGTGCCTTATGTGCGCACCTGTTTAATCTAAACCACCCCAAATTTATTTCAAGCCGTGCCCTACATAATTACATTTAATCTTGCGCTTTCATTACCTTGTCTAGAATTCAGCCACTTATCTCTGTACTTCATCGGTCATTAAGAGTCACCTAACAGTCACCTCATAATTTATCAAATTCTATAGCTAATATCTACATTATCTATATCAGTAATCGTTCCTCCAGAAAATGAATCCTATTAATACCTAAAGTACTTGTCGCACTAAATTAAGAATCGTAATCTAAAGATATTGCTAAGTATCAATAAACTTGATAGAAAATAAGTCTAGAATGCCTCGCATATTAGAAAATATACTATGATAGGAGCAGATAATCCAGGCCCTTAGTTGTAAAAAATGCCAGTCAGTTGAGCGGCCACTACGTCTTAGGCCATTCAATTTGTCCCAGCCACGAAAGACCCTTCTCAATACGTAATTGACACAAGCTTATCCCCAAACTTAGAACCACAATTTGTTCACATTTCTGTAAATAGTGATTCGCTATTCTCACTTGCAAAGTCTCCAATATTTACTGAAAATGTATTTGTAAACAAAATGCTTTTTAAGAAACTAGTGATTCATTTACCTTCAGGAAATGATACAGCCCACGCGCAATTGAAAGCTTTGATATTATCAAAATTTTCGTGAAATTATCTTGTCCGTAATTTAGGGAGATACGTACAAAATTACTTGTGTAAAAAGGTTTTACTGAGAACTCGTAACATTAATAATATCCGCTTAATTATAGGAAGTTGGGATAACGTAAATAAGCTTGTAAGATAAAACGATTAGTGAATGATGATAATGAGTTTGTTTGAAAGTTCTAATAAATGATTCTGAATATTTTTGTGCAATATTAGATGTACAGTAGTAAAGTGAAACAAAATGTTCTAACTCAGCTAATCACAAAGAGAAAACTCTAAGATAATAATTCACACCCTTGAAAGCTTTGAAAGTTTCTCAGCGTTCAGTGTAACTTTGTTTTAAAATGCCATTACTCATTCTTTTGTTAGCGATTGTGACGGCAAATTTTTCACGATGAGACAAATTTTGAGAATAAATTAACCAGTGTTATAATCTTGTGCAATAAAAAGCAAAACGAAGTTTTTCGGAGTTGGTTTCCAAGATACCTGTAGCTGCCAGTGTGAGGTGTTTTAATTAATTTCATAATTAATATGGTAAGTTTCTGAAAGGATGCACTGTTTGAGACAGCAGCCTAACTTCGTTACCGCTGCGTGAAGTGGTTGAACTCTGGCATGACCTACGCCTTTCACCGTCTAACTTCTATGAACGAGGTCATTCATTCAGAAAGTATATGTAATATTTAATTAAATAACTAGCTGTCTTCGGAAATGTTTTGCTCGTAATCATAATCATCATTACAGCCGAAATACGTCCACTGTTGGACATAGGCTTCCCCCAAGAGTCGCCATAATGAGCGGTCCTGTGCGTCTCGTATTCATCAGTTTCCCACGACCCTCGCCAGGTCATCGGTTCACCTTGTAGGAGGCCTTCGAACGCTGCATTTTTCGGTACGTGGTCGCCAGTTCGCTACTCCAGAACCTTTCGCCCTCATCGACCATCCATTTTGCGAGTAATGTGCTCTGCCCACATTGTTCTGCTTTATAAATATTAGCAAAAAATGGAGAAAATTTTTCTCAAAATTACTAAACATATACCAAAAATTTCTTATAAATCAGTCAAGCCGTTTCGGAGGACTCCTATAACAAACACTGTGACATGATATTATATATCAGATGTCTGGCGTTTTTTTTTATGATGGCAAATCTTCCAATGACTAAGGATGAAGCAGGAGGGCATGTCAGAAATTTGCTGAGTCAAAACACACCTGTATTCTTTCTTTGCCTAGCAGGACCACATGACCAATTTTTTTTTGATGCGGTCGAATTTATAATTGTATGACTAGCGACCAGCCCCAGCTTCGCACGGGTGTAATGGTGATATTAAATATATTATGTCTGTATTATACATATAAACCTTCCTCTTGAATCACTTTATATACCTACTAAAAAAAACCGCATCAAAATCCGTTGCGTAGTTTAAAGATCTAAGCATACATAAGGACAGACAGTGGGAAACGACTTTGTTTTATACTATGTTATAGTGATATTGCCATCGCCGAATTGATGCGATTAGTTTAGAACCAAACCCATTAAAAAAATGTCTAAGCAGGTTGAATGATAAATTAATCTGCTGCGCCAAACACACTCTACTCTTGTCATAATCAAGCACCTTAAGGCTTACTATCCACGCGTAGCTTCATAGATGCCACACATGGCACGGCGCTGTCGCTTCATCGCCAGAGTTTCATAGTTTTGTATGTAAGCTTCACGAAGGCGTATAGAATAGAATAGAATAAACTTTATTGTACACCAAAATAGTAATAATTGACAGGAAGTTAAATCTATGGCCAATGGCGGTCTTATCGCTGACAGCGATATCTATCAGACAACCTTAGGATGGATTATAAGAACTTAAACTAAAAAGGGGGTAGTCTGCGGTGTACTACTAGCAATTATAACTCAAATAAACAAAAATAAAAATACAACAAATGGATAAAATATACTATATATATAATACTGTAATACATGTACTGTGGTGACTGAAAGGAGTTCACATAGTAAAGTTCAAACTGATAGTTTAGTATAGCTTTGAAGGTTTAAGGTGAAAAAGAAATTAACATTGGCAGACCAGACTGTCAACGAGCAAAAAAATAGGAAATATATGAAATAGTTGACGGTTTCCGTCTGCGAAGAAATTCTTTTATTTTGTACTTTAATTGAAAAATATATTTACATTCATTTTATTGTTAATTCTCGCTAAACACTCTCCAGCGTTTGATGGTATATTAACAGTTCGTACGTGTTATTGGCAAAATTGTGGTGTCTCTTCCACAAAAGCCATTAATGAAGAGTTGAAGTTGAAATAGTTTTTTTTAATAATAATATAAGATAATATAAAATTATAAAACGTAAAAGTTGTTTGTCTATGAAGCTACAAGTCCGTGGACATTAGGCCTTATGTCACTAACGTACAAAAAAACCATTAAGGTGATTGCTTACAAGTAGGCCGCAAAATTGAAATTTTCGATAGTTTGTTAAAATTTGAAGCTCAATATCAGATGGTAATGGTAACATAAATTATATTTGCGATAGTGACATGTGTATATTTACGCTGATGTCATATGTCTCCGAAACGTGGTCGCTGACGATGGGACTCATCAGAAGGCTTAGTGCTCGATTACGGAGACGCGATGCGTTGCGCGGCGCTTCGGGCAGTCCGTCGTACATTGCCATTGTGTTTGCGCGAGCGATTACGCGGCCCGCTGCTGCAAACGCCCAACGCGCCGCGTCTCCATAAACACGGCCTTAAAGTCACCCAGAGATCAATGGAAAGAGGTATGCTCAGAGTTTCCTTGTGTGATTGAATCAGAAATTAAAATATCTGCAGGAGAACCAAGGTTGCCCACATAGCACGAAGAATCGCCAAACTGAAGTGGCAGTGGACAGGGCACATTGCACGCAGAACAGATGGCCGTTGGGGCCGAAAGATTATGGAGTTGAGCGTACCGGGAGACGCAGTGTTGGGAGGCCTCCTCCAAAAGATGGACCGATGACCTGTCAAAGGTTGTGGGAATCCGATGGATGCGAGATGCACAGGACCGTTAATTGTGGTGATACTTGGGGAAGGCCTATGTCCAACAGTGGACGTCTTTCGACTGAAATGATGATGACTTGCTAAAACTATTAGCATAAATCCCTCTCAACTTAGAGACAAAGTAAAACGTCATGATTTTTTTTAAATGTCACATTTTAGTTCTTATCTGAGTAAGAGTTATGTATGAGTATACTCGTAATTGCGTAAATACATACATGATATTACTGTAAATACATTTAATTTATTTACTATCCGACACTAAACTTTTTTTTTTGGTAATATCATCCAATGACATCTCCCGCCCTTGGGCGGAGCGGTCATATTTTTACTGACTAAAAACCCCACCCGTTCCTTCATTGTCTTTCGTACCAGGGCCGAGCCTTCTGCGGGCTACCCTGGAGCATTCAGCTTAAGGCGAGGGCAAAAACCTCTTACATACCTAATCTATACTAATAACTATAATAAAGAAGAAAGATTAGAATTTTCGTATGTAATTAATAAACTCAAAAGCTATTGGACCGATTTTATAAATTCTTTCTATTGGGGAAAGAATTTATCAGAATACTAATTCATCAGTATTTTCTATTTTCACTCGGGCAAAAACGCTGGCAGAAAATAATCTCATATAAAAAAAAAACATCACTAATATCACCACTAATATTTACAAGTAGTAAAGGTTTTTTACTATACGTTTATGCCCTATTATAATTTAGGTGACTTCAAGGCTAGAGTGAATAGATTCTTAATAGGCTACTGCACCCCATCATCAACGATTGCATCACTGCTTACAATCTTGTAGGATCGATTTCAAGTAGTCAAACAATAAAAAAAGGCAAGCACGAGTTTATATCCGTTAAAAAATTTTTTTGTGTGTTTGTTAATTCTTCACATTCAAACGGCTAAACAAATTTGGATAATATTTGATACATGGATAGTCCATATCTTGAATTAGAACACAGAATTCTTTATATCTCAGAAATATATTCCCTTGAGATAAATTTCCATTATCAAGCGGGCGAAGTCGCCAGCAGAACTTAGTCTTATACAAAAGATATTTTCCTCACACGCATTCACACATAGAATTTGATAAATTAAGTCGCCACTATTATTATATAAAAAAGTGTACTTAAACTTCCTTTGTTTGGAGTCTTCTGAAAGTATAATAAGGCTTTTTCGAGTGTCCCTTCTTGCTAATCTACCTTCATTAGTTACGGCTTTGTCGCTCAAGGACAGTAAACATATCTATAGGTATTTATATAGCTTTAATTGGCCCTTGTTTAGTCAAACCGTGCCTTAAGGAAATTGAAGACGTTTTGGTAATAAAAGTTTTAATTCTAAGCAAAATAATAACTTAGTTTTAGTCATTCGTCACTCACAATCGGTTTTGATAGTGTTATAGCTTGATTTGAGTGAGAACTGGTTATGCTTTGCATCATCATTTCTACTGAAAAATGTCTACTGCTAGAGATGAGTCTTTTTCATACTGTCACATCATCTGTCACAAAAATCTATGAGATAGATAAATAGATAGATATATACCAAAAATAAAAAATTACAAAGGAACTATCAATAGTAGAACGCTACTTTATTAAGTACCGAGTAAGGCATCCACCAAAGCGGAGAGGAGAGGAGACGGGAGGAGCTGTGTTTGAATAAACCAATCCGATTTCGTTATTTCCACATCTCTTCTCCGCTTAGCTTTGGTGGAAATGGATCAAGCGGAGAGGAGAAGAGATATCTTATTTTTATATAGAATTTTGTTTGGCGAGTGAGCAAGCGGCGCGGCAGAGAGGAGAGTGTCTAGTCGGGCTTCTCCACGCGCCTCTTCTCTCACAGGATCACATCTCTGTTACATAAAGCTCACATCTCTCGTCTCCTCTCCTCTCCGGTTTGGTTGAAACCGGACCTAACATACGCATATATTTTTTAAATTCACTTGAGCGAAGCCGCGGGCAAAAGGTAGTAGTCTATATCTATACTATTAATATAAAGCTGAAGAGTTTTTTTGGTTGAACGCGCTAATCTCAGGGACTACTGGTCCGATTTGATTTTTTTTATGTGTTAGATAGCCCAGTTATCGAGGAAGGCTATAGGCTATATAGTATTTCGCTACAACATACACGAGCAGAGAAGTAATTAAAAATGCAGGTGAAACCGCGAGGGACAGCTCGTAAATCAAATAAAAATATAATTATCCTAAGAAGTAAGAAAGGACAGAAAGAAAAATTAAATTCCTAGAATCGCTCTATACAACTATTTCTATGATTGTGAGTCCACCTGATGGTTCCCCAATATCGTCTCTTTCATCTCTCAAAAACATTGTGAAAATAGTCCGTGTTAATGCTTTCTGTTTCCCAGTATTCCCACCAATAGGATTAAGGAGCGGTAGCATTGTCACCCTCCTCTTTGTTCCGTCACTCACACATACAAAGGTGCTAGCGGATTACAACCTCATCGTTTCAATATGGGGTCGCCATCTACCGAAAGATGGATATAAGCCTCCTGTTTCTTCTACATTAACCTCGTACCGTACGTCCCTCATTTCGAGCCCCCAAAAAAAAAGTGATATAATTATCAAAAAGTCAAAAATATATAGAATTGACTCGCTCTACCGAAATGGTGGAATATTTGAGAGACGTTCAGTACTGTTTTAATTATTCTCAAATTGATTACTGCTAGATATTGTGACAAATACATCAATTGTGAGTACTGTTAGATATATCTGTGATTGTGATGTGTTTGTGTATTTTTGTATTTATAGTGTCAACTCAACTGGATATTATGCAGAATCATTGAAATAGGAGTACGATCTCAGTAAAATGGAGCTGAGATTTTTTTGTAGAATTGACTACCTCAGCGTAGCTTGCGGAGAAGGCTGACTCAGTACGTTTTTAGCCAAATACTGCAAAAACATTAGAGTGTCTTACATTAGTATTCTAATGGACCCTAAAGTGACTACTCCTTACGAAAACAAGGCTTAAAGGACTTAGTATCCTAGCCAAATAAATTAAAAAAGGCATGTCATCACTCCCCAAACTTTTTGGCATTTTGACAAACACTGTCGCCGTAGAATCTCACCTTGTCTAGTGCCCCAGGTGTATTCTGCAACTTTGCCAATGCTGTCTACCCAGCTTTTGCTCTTCGTTTTACTCTCACGAATGTCTGCCGTCATAATGTTCTGTCTGAGTCTGCGAAGAAATTCTTCTATTTTGAACTTTAATATTTATTTATTTACCTACTGTTTCTAATCATTAAATATTCTCCAGCATTTGGTGAATAATAGTTCGCAAATGGTTTTAGCAAAATTCTGGTGTCTCTTCCACAAATACAATTAGTGGAGAGATGAAGTTGAACGCTATGGCCATCAAATGTCACCTTGTCTAGTGCTGTCTACCCAAAGCTCGTTTGCGGAATTATGCATTACCTACCTAATAAAATAACACTAATTATCCAACCCCAAGCATCCAGCAATAAGGGAACGGAAAGCAAAAACACAAATCACAAGATAACAGTGCCGCTTGTAGTGGCACGGAAGTTTCCCAAAAATTTTCAACTTTGTTTTATAAACTCATTATTCATTCTTTTGTTGGTGTCTCGGCCTCACTGCAAAATTTTATGACACGAAAAGAAATTACTTGGACAAATTAAAACGCTCTGTAATCTCGGCTGGCGTCGCTGATAAAGATTTTATATAAATACTGTTTAACCAGGTGCCTACTTTTGTTTGGGAGGCTTTAAGACGAGGTAGGCAAAGTTTGGCATCGAGGGAAAGTTTTTATCGGTAAATAATTCTTCTTTTTGGATTCGTTTCTGTGTCGTTAGTTTAATTGGAGTATCAATTTTGTTTTAAGTGATTTTAAATGGAAGTGGGCAGGGAACATTGTTTGCAGAAAGCAGAAGTGACTATGGTGACCTCTTAAAGGAAGACGCAGCGATCCAAAATCTTCCACAAGGTGGACCGATACCCTGGCGAAGGTTGAGGGAATCAGATGGACGTGAGACGCACAGGACCGGTAATTGTGGCGATACTTGGATAATCTTGGCTGCCGTCGCTGATTTTACATAAATACTGTTTAACCAGGTGCCTGCTTTTGTTTGGGAGGCTTTAAGACGAGGTCGGTAAAGTTTGGCATCGAGGGAACGTTTTTATCGGTAAATAATTCTTCTTTTTAGATATGTTCCTCTGCCGTTAATTTAATTAGAGCATCAAATATGTTTTAAGTGAGTTTAGCAGGGAACATTGTTTGCAGCAGATCGAAAGTGGCTGTGGCAACGGCAAAACGGAAGATGCAGCGATGCAAAATCTCCCAAAAGGTAGACCGATGCCCTAGTGAGGGTTACGGGAATCAGATGAATGTGAGACACACAGGACCGCTCGTTGTGGTGATACTTGATATTCTCGGCTAGCGTCGCTGATAAACATTTTACATAAATAGGTACTGTTTACTTTCGAGGCTTTAAGACAAGGTAGGCAAAGTTTTTTATCGGTAAATAATTCTTCTTTTTAGATTCGTTCCTCTGCCGTTAGTTTAATAGGAGTATCAATTTCATTTTAAGTGGCTGTAAGCAGGGCACATTGCTCGCAGAACAGATGAGCGATGGGCCAGAAGGTACTAGAGACTGGCAACCGGAAGACGCAGCGTTAGTATTCTTCTTCTTCTTAGTCTTCTTCATCTGATGACTTGATGAGTGTCGCTAGAATCAGATGGATGTGAGACGCTCAGGATCGGTCTTTGTAGTGATATTAGGGGAGGCTGTGGACGTCTTTCGCATGAAATATTTTTTTAATTGATAATAAACTAGTGCTTGACTGCGATCCCACCTGATGGTAAGTAATGATGCAATGATGATGATAATGTGACAATCCTGCTTGGTTATCATATTAATATGAACCTACACAATGACAATATCACGAGCATTGTTTCCTAGCAACCTGATTGTACTCTTGCTCACAGTCTGCTAAACAATTATAAAAACAATTTACCTCAATACACCATCCAAATCACAAAGCCCAAGGGAAACAGAAGACGAACGGCCCCGCAAGTTTACCAAACACAAGCACCGCTTAGCAGCAATCCCATGATGAATCCTAAAACAACAAGCGATATCTACAAATTATACAAACCAGCTCATTATATCAGTACTTTAATTACAAACTTGTCCGAACTGTTAGCGTGAAAATCAGCGTTGCATCTCAAATATTTATTCAGAACAGCTCCCCTACTATGACGTGCTATTGCCATCATGAATCCGTTGGAAAAACGTGTTGTATAGGTATATCTCCCTCTTACACAGGAATTATTATACTTTTAAAACGTCATAGTAGGGACCCCAAAGAGAGGAAACAAACCAGTGACCATTCGAAACAAGGTTTGTAGCTAAAGCCGAAACCGTAACCGAATATTCGGCTCCCCTTCCAGTTTCAAAACCGAAACTGACGTACAGAAAAACTAATAAAAAATTAAAATAATAATTCGATACATTTAAGCTAGAACTACATTAAGGTAGAACGTGTGGTGTCGGTCTAATGTAGTTCTAGCTTTAGACCAACGCACACGCTTAATTGGTACGTAAAACGATGTCGCGTGGCGTGGATGAAGTGTAGCCCTACAAGTCTACTTTCAGTACAAAATGTATGGAGACCGATGCGCCCAGATCGGCGTGTGTGGCATACGTATCCCATCGTCCGCAGTTCCGTTGTCCGCAGTGTAAAGCGATGATGTGGTCGATGATGGAGCACGCTTACCTAAAAATAACTTGCTATTCACCATTGACCTACAGATCATCGATAAGAGAAATAACTAAGCTTAATTATATAGTTACTAGCTTCTTCAAGCTGCTTCGCTTGCAAGAAAGTAGGTTTCTCTGTACAAACTTTTAATTCTTTTCTCGACCATTAAGGGGTTTTTTTTTATTTGGTAGGTAAAATCATCCAATGACAAATCCCGCCCTTGGGTGGAGCGGGAAGTAGTGTCAGACTCTTACTGACTAAAAACCTACCCCGTTCCATTCTTCGCCTTGGTCCCAGGACCATTAAGGGATTTTTCAAAACTCACCATTAAGGGGGTGAGTTTTGAAAAATCCTTTCTTAGAGTACGCCTACGTCATAAAAGGAACTTTATTAAAAAAAAATACACTTTTAGTCCCAGTTTCAGCTGTACGTTGACATGTCAGTCAGCCTCTCCTTTTACATATTATATAGGTAGATAATTTTCATAAAATACAAAATAATCAAATAAATCGACGATTACTTAAAATTATCACATACACAGAGGATTGAATCAGTTAGTCAAGTTTTTAGGTATCTATCACAACCAAAAGATTTCAAACGCTGTAGTTTTGATCGAGCCGAATATTCGGTCTGTTTTTGGTCGAAACTCAAACGTCAGCCGAATCCGGTTTTTTTGGCCGAAACCGGAATCGTACTTTCACACTAAAATAAACCGTATGACGTTAGAGCACCCAGTTGAGCTAGCGTGCAGTTGTTGGGTGAATGAGATACAATGTGCTGAGGACATTGTTTTAAGTCATAGCTCGTCTCTCATTTACGTTATAGTTCACTTTTAATTTCGGTGCGAGGAAGCTTAGGTCTGGTTCATACTAAACGCAACTACACCGCCTCATTTTTTTTTAATTTTTTTTTTTGTTTTTGGTTAAGGAGTGCTAAATGGGTATTTTTCTTTCATTTATTGGATCGAAATGTATGAAAATAGTGAACTGATTTCATACTTCTCAATCGAGTCCACCGTTCCTGAGGGCATGGCGTAGGCGAGTGGAATCTGAACTAGGTGTGAACCTGTATCTCGGGTGTCTTACCCGCCCTACCTATCAACATAATTATATAAAAGTTAATTGCTGGATATTTCTTTGAGGTGTGCGTGGAACACTACGAGGTTTTGATTCTTATTGGACGGTCGGACGGTGGGCTATGGTAATTCAATATCAAGTACTCTTTACCTTACCAATCCCCTTCATGAACATCAACTAAAATCTGCACGTTTAAAGAGCCGTAGACGTTGTATGTTGGTTTAAAACCTTCTTGAAAGACAGTGTCGTGGATGAGAGACAAGTCCTCCACATTTCATCACCCTTACAGAATATCTATCTCCCGGACGCAAACTGCAGTGGCCAAACTGGCCAATCTAGAAATCTCTTAACTGACTGCGAAATTACCATATTGTTTGTGCAGTGGACAACCAGGGTTGGTTGTCCGCTGCACAAACAATCTGGTTAAATAGGGATTCCTCGACCCACCTCAAACATAGTGCTAGTGTGGGACCACTTCACAAGATATACGTCTCCTGCTGTGCTGCCCGTTCTGCAAAACCCTACCCCCTCCAGTATTTATACCAGATCAATGACAGAGCTGTACAGGTTGTCAAATGCTAATCAGAGAAAATTTAATCCAAGTCCATCGACATAAAAAGAAGAAAATTCCCTTTATACACTTAGGGGAAGTACGTACAAAATGACATACACGGACAAAACGACACATCAGTCATATTTCAAATCCTGCCGTGTTTAGCCCACAGTAGACAACTATATCACGTGACCCTATCGGCTTATACCAACCTGTCAAAATGTGAAGTCGCGCCAGTCTTTCGTTCGAGTGCTATGACCGAAGACAAATACTGGTAAGTTTCGAGTTTTTTTCTTCTATGAAGGAGTTTCTTGTTTTAATGTTAGATTTTTCATGACTTTACCTTGCGTGTACATTTATTGCACCCGTTAACTATTTATTGTTGCATTTAAATAACTTTTACATTAAATAATATTGATTTTACATTTATTGCTGAATTTTGATTTTTTATAATGCTATCTGGACAAAATAACATACATAGGTAACGGACGAAATGACATATGTATGTCGTTTTGTCCAAAAGATAAAATTCAATAAATTTATTGTACCTACCTTTATTCAACGCTGTTTATTTTATTACAGATATACCAAAATGCCGCATAACTATAAGTGTAAGACTGATCACCAAATTTGGAGTGAGAAATCTATGCTTAAAGCTGTAGAAACAGTTCTCAGTAATAAAAGGGGCTGGCTTTTAGCGTCTAATACATTTGGAGTGCAAAAAGCTACTCTCAGAAGACAAACACAACAAACTTTGAAGTCCAGTGCAAAGGGTCTAGGATTTTGGAAAGCTACTTTTCACCTGATGTCTTCAAACCGCTTTGATTTTGACTTCTACTCCAAACACGAACGAAATCAAGACAAAAAATCAACCTAAAGCACACATGTATGTCAAAACTCCTCCAGAGAAGAAGAGACAAAACGTTACCAAATCTCTATTCGAAGAAGACAGTAAAGAAGAAAATTTGCCAAGCAACGCTCAAGATTAATAAGAGGATTGCGCGCATATATTGCAACGATCTTTTTTCCCGGTCAAGACCTTTTTTTTTTTTTTTTTTTTTTTTTGTGGTAGGTAAAAATCATCCAATGACGAATCCCGCCCTTGGGTGGGGCGGGAAACAGTGTCAGACTTTTACTGACTAAAAAACCTACCTTTCCATTCCTTGCCTTTATCCTGGGGCCTTTGGTGACAGTCTCACATAACCTTTGGCCCCAGTAGGCTTCGGCCCTGCTGGACCCCTACAGTTTGCTGACAACTCCTTGAGGCGCGCGGGAACGGTGCGCGCCGTAGACGACCTGAGCTCGGACCGGTCTGTTACCGGACGGACGGACAGCGAGCTACCCATTGCCCACCGTCCGCGAGCCCGCGCCTACGGTGGCCGGAAATTGGGATCGGAAACCCGGCGGCGGCGGCGGCGTGTCCGCCTTTGCCTAAGGCGGTCGGCCTCCTCCTTTACTAGCATTACTGCTTCGCAGAAGGAGGCGACCGCCTGCCACTCCTCCTCGCTCCGGAGCATGGCTTGAACCAAGCCCCGGCGCGAGAGATCGCCGCCGATCGCCCCCACGAGGACACGGCGCTGCTCTTCCCAAGCGGGGCACACCTCGACTGTGTGCTCCACCGTGTCCACCGGGCGGTCCGCACAGTGGCGACACCCGGGCGTCGTCTCCGCACGAATCTTGTACAGGTACGGACCGAACTTGCCGTGTTCGGTCAGCACCTGCGCCAACCGGAAGGTGACGACGCCGTGGGGCCTTTCCAGCCACGCCTCAAAGAGGGGCCTTACCGCCTCGATCGTGGCGTGCCCAGCACGAGGTTGCGACAATCGCTCTCGCCATTTCACCATGAGATCCCGCCGGAGCTCTGTCCGCCATGCCGCGACTTGTCGCGGCAGCGGAGTTTCGCCCCGACGTTGCATCTCCACGCGTAAATCATGCATGTGTGCAAGGACTGTTGCCTCCAAATCCCACGGTGGTAGGCCAGCAAGGAGGCTCGCCGCTTCGCAGGACACCGTACGGTATCCGCGAATCATACGGATGGCCATGACCCTCTGGCAGGCGGTTAGCCGGGCCGCCACTCGCTTTCGTAGCGATGGCGCCCACACCGGCGCACCGTAAAGGGCCATGGACCGAACGATGCCTGCGTAGAGCCTCCGGCAGGAGGCGTCTGGACCCCCCAGGTTCGGCAGGAGCCGCTTGAGCGCAGCCCCGGTCGCATTCAATCTGGGAGCCAGACGTCGGAAATGCTCCTTGAAGTTCCACCGGCTGTCGAGGACGAGTCCCAGGTACTTCATCGTCGACCCGACGCCGATGTGAACTCCTCCTACCGTTAATTGGGAGCCCGGAGGTGGCGCGCTCCGAGGGCCGTGAAAACACATGGCCTCGGACTTGTGCAATGCCACCTCGAGTCCCAACTGCTGTATCCTCTCCACGACTGTCGCAACCCCGCGCGTCGCTAGTTCGACCGCCGCCTGGTACGACCGTCCCCGCGCCAGGACCAGCGTGTCGTCTGCGTAACAGACCACGCTGACCCCGTCGGGGAGGTCGGCGCGCAGCACGTAGTCGTACCCGATGTTCCACAAGGGCGGCCCTAGTACCGATCCCTGCGGAACACCGCACGACATCTCTCGCCGTTTCAACTCCCCCTGATGACCGGGGTAGATGATGAACCTGTCCGACAGGTAGGCCTCGATCACCCGACAGAGGTAGTCGGGCACCCGGTGGTACCGGAGTGCCCTACCAATGCAACTCCAGGGCAGGGAGTTGAAGGCGTTGGCGATGTCCAGAGACACCGCCAAGACACACCTGCCCCGGGACACCGCATCCCCCGTCGTGAGGGCTCGCACGCGCATGATGGCGTCCACAGTGGAGCGCCTCCTGCGAAAACCGAACTGGCCGTCCGCAAGATCAGGCCCCTTCCGTGCCAGATGCACGACGAGGCGGTCTGCAATTACTCTTTCAAAGAGCTTGCCCACCTCGTCGAGCAGCACAATGGGCCGATACGCGGACGGAGAGTCCGCGGGGCGCCCCGGCTTCGCGATAAGGACCAGTTTCCCCGTCTTCCAGCGAAGCGGGAACTGGCCCCTCTCCATGCATGCGCTGAAGAGCCCTCTCAGTCGAGACCCGAGTTCCTCCATGGCCAGGACCCAGGCTTTTCCAGGCAAGCCATCGGGTCCTGGGGCGGTGTTCTTGGCACTCAGCCTTCGCACCGCCACTCTCATCTCCACCTCGGTCACCTCTGGAGCATTGTTGCCGTCGTTGCCGTCGTGGTCCGCATCGGACACCGCTGCTGGTGGCGGAGCCATAGGCGGGGGAGTATGCTCCCCTCGCGTAGGGAACAGAGCGCTCACCACACCCTCCACGAGCTGGGGCCGGAGACTCTGAGTCAGCGGGGGAGCCCATGGGCGGAGTTTCTCCATCACCATTTTGTATGGGCGTCCCCACGGATCGACGTTCAGAGACTCCAGCCACACGTTGCGGGCCTCGAGTTTGGCCCGCTTTATCTCCGCTCGGAGGGTGCGCTTTGCCGCCCTGTATCCCTCATACAGCTCCGCCTCTATGGCCTCCGCACCCGGTGGACGGGTGCGGCGCCTGCGGTGTCTAGTATACCGGCGTCGCGCAGCATTGCACGCATCGCGCAGTGCCGCAATCTCTGGCGACCACCAGTGTACTTGGCGCCGGGCACGTCCTGGCCGGACTCGGGGCATGGCCGCGTCGCATATTTGCGACATGGCCACCTGGAACCAGTCCGCCTCGACGTCGATGTCGACAGGCCTGTCCGGTGCTTGCACCCAGGCCTGTACTATCGCGGCTTCCTGGAGCAGGTCCCTGTCCAGCTGCCTCAGCGCCCAACGCGGACCACACGGGGTCTGTCGGACCGGCACGGTCGAGGTCTGGGCGGAGACGTCAAACCGGATGTACCGGTGGTCGGAGAACGTCTCCACCTCCTCTATGACGCGCCAGTCGACGACGCGCGGTGCCAGTGCAGGGCTGGCGAACGTAACGTCCACCACCGACTCGCCCTGCATCCGCACACACGTGGGGACAGAACCCCGGTTTTGTACGACTAGGCCCTGTCCTAGGGCCCATTCCTCCACCCTTCGACCTCGCTGGTTCGTGAACCGGGAACCCCACGCCTCGTTCCAGGCGTTGAAGTCCCCGCAAACGACCACGGGGAGGCTGGAGTCAAACCCAGCAACGACGGCATCCAGCTCCAAAAGGGAGCTGTCTAGTTCGGCGAGAGATCTGTTCGGGGACAGGTAGACGCCTACCACCACTATGTCCCCGAACCGTGCTGCCACGCAACCCCGGCCTTTCTTGACGGCCTCGAGTGCCGGGGTACCGGCGGCGGCCGACGAAATGAGTGTCACCGAGCCGCTCAGGTCCTGAACCCAGTCGGCTCTGGGCAGGACAAAGTGCGGCTCGGAGACAACGGCGATGTTGATCGACCACTGCGCCATGCTCTGGAGCAACAGATCCTGAGCGGGGGCGCAGTGGTTGATATTCGCCTGGAGGAGACGTAATGGAGCCGTTATTGACAGTCCATTACAGTCTCCTCCCGTGCCCTCTGCGAGGGTCCTCCCGCGGCGGTAGCGGCGGCGGCGTCTGCGGAGGCGATGGCGGCGGCAGCCAGCTGGGCAGCCGCGGCGGTGAGCATCTTCGCGGGGACGGGCCTTGGCACCTTGCCCTTGGCCTTGGCAGGGGGATCGCAGGTCCTGCTCCCAGCCCGGTGGTCGGCCGACTTGCCTGCCGCCGCACATGCGTAGCAGTGCGGCGCTGCACTGCAGGTATCGGCCTTGTGGCCGGGCTGACCGCACTGGAAGCAGCGGTCGCTGCGATCTTCCTCCGCTGCGCAACAGACCCCCACGTGGTGGCCCACGTGGCAGCGATAGCAGCGCAGCGGTCTGGGCTCCAGCAGCTTAACCCGCGCGGAGACCCAGCCCACCAGAAGCCGTTTGCCGTCCTCGGTGATGCTCCTGGCCGCTGGCACGGGGCAGTTTACAGTAACCGCCCCCATGCCAGTGCCGTCAACACGGATGGTGCCCGCCCGGACCTGATCGGCAGGGCACCCACCCGTCCTGGCGACAGCGGCCACGACCTCCTCGACCTCGACGGAATCGTCCAGGCCCATAATGCGCATGTCGACGCATCTTGTGGGCCTGGACACCCGGGCCTCCTCCGCGTCCAAGATCGCCCTGATCTTGTCAGCCAGGGCGTCTGCGGTGGGGCCGCTGTTGGCTCCGGGGACCTCCAACATCAGGGCACCAGTTGCGGTATGCCGCATCTGGAAGCCCCCGGTGATCCCAAGGTCGGTGAGGTTCACCGCCTGCTTCGCCCTACGGAGGACCTCGCCATAGGTCGCACCCTTTTTCATCGCTTCCGGCTGCAGCGTAATCACTACAGCCGTAGAGCGCGGGGCGCGAATCCTGGCCGCGAGGGCCGTCCGCTTTCGCAGCTTTTGCCGCTCACGCCTCCTGGCAGCCCGAGCCGCCTTGCCAGCCTGTTTTTTGGCTCCGGCCACTTGCCATCCGGCTTCGGCCGGAGGATCTGCAGGTTGGGGAGGCGGCCTCGGCCGCCTGCTTGCCACCACAGCAGGGGCTCCCGCCGCCTTAGGGGCCGGTGCCGCCTTGCCCTTCTTGGGGGGAGCCGCAGGGGTTGGCTTCCCCTGCTGCTGTTTTTTGCCCTGCGGGGCCGACACAGCGGGGTTCGACACCGCGGCCCCACGCCTAGTCTGCCCTGACGGGCCCACCGTGGGTCCAGCCGCCGAGGCCGCGGCAGCGGCATAAGACGCCGCCTTTCGCTGGCCGGAGGCCGCTAGTGGAGGGCGCAACACTATGCCCTCCAGCAGGGACAGCTGCTGCTGGATCCGCAGCTGGAACTGCTGCTGCTGCTCCTGCAGCTGCTTTTGCAGCTGCTGCTGGAAAGCAGCCAGTTCCCGCTGCACCAACGTCAGCAGCTGACTTCCCGACTCGGCCTGGGGCTGGGGCTGGGGCCGAGGCTGGGGCTGAGGCTGGGGCTGGGGCCGACTTTGCCCCTGCCCCTGCTTGCGCCCCCCTTCCACGGGCTCCTGGCTGCCGGCCCCATGGACCCCAGCGAGCTCGGCCTGGATCTCGGCCCGGAGCCCGGCTTTAAGCTCAGCCCGGAGCTTCGCAACGCTCTTTCTGAGGGCGACGTCGAAGGCTTCCTGAAGAGAAGCGGCGTGGCGGTGAACCGTCTTCTCCTTCGACGTCCTCTCCCTTTTGCGGCCCATGTCCCTCAGCGCAGCGATCACTAGCTCGCCGAAGGTCCTGCGCGACTCCTCGGCGGAGTCTTCGCGCTCACTGCCAGATGGCCCCGAGGGGTCCATCGCAGCGTTGATCGCAGCGGGGTGGCGCCCTTCCGCGGCGAGCCTCTCAGCTCGCTCAGTCACCTCCTGGGAGGTGACTCCCCTTCCTCTTCCCGATGCTCGGCCCGCTCCCCGCCCACTGGTGGGGATTTTTCGGGCCGAGCCCTTTTCGCCTTCATCGGAGGACGGTCTGTCCTTCGATAGGGAGCGTTTCCGGAAGAAACTCGCGTTTCTTCCGGAGTCGCCTCCCGCCTCCGCCACATCTTCCTCCTCCGAGCCTGAGCTCCTTCTGGATGCCGCGTCGGACTCCGACCGCGCATCACTCTCCGATGGGTGTTGAAAAAATATACTTTTATCCATATAGTTCCCACGAGTAATTAACTTTGGGTACTGGCTCAAGATCTGTGGTCCGCACTAGAGACTAATTTAGCTACCCATTAGTCAAGCTAACAACCTCCCTCACGGTGCGCCGCCGCTTGGAGGTTTGGGGTAATTTTTTTATAGAGGTTGTCTTCCTCGCGGCCCGGGCGGTTAAGCCAAGACCCTCGACCCCCATTAAAAGTCAGAAACATGACCTTGGACAATCTCTGGGGCTACGAGAACAACGGTGGCAGAAGGAGGAGAAAGCCTTCCTCCTGCCTGCCCGGTGGCAGGGTGAGTGCACGCCGAGCCCGCTCTTGCTTCGCCACTGTGCCCTCTGCTAGAGCAGAGGGACACGCGTTGAAGCGTACTCCCGACAGAACATTCGCAGACGGCCATCGAGGCCCCTTAGGCAGGAGTGCCCAAGGGGGTTGTTGGCCGCCTCCCAGGGTGCACCGTCCCGCAGACTAGCCTTCGCTTCGGACGTATCCGCAAGGGAACTATAGCCTGCGGGCACTCGTGGAGGTTTTCTGTCATGGCACCCCCCGGTCAAGACCTGGAGAAGACTGGTTGCGGTGTTCCAGTTGTTTGCAGTGGGCCCGTGGACGTTTCAAAACGAACCAAGCGATTCTTTTGCGAGCTTTACCTTTAATTTTATAGTTTCGTCGTGTATGTCATTTAGTCCATATGTGTTATGCCATTTTGTCCATATGGTATGGACAAAACGGATTTTCGTTGATCTGTGTTTAACATTTTTTTATATTTTTTCTAGTTTGTTTATCTCTTAAACGCCTATTATAATTCATAGGTATAAAACCAAAGATTATTGGAGTACAATATGAACGTGCTGTAATTTGATAATAAAGAGTTATGATTAAAAAACAAAACCATATGTCATTTTGTACGTACTTCCCCTACTACCTAAAACGCCTAAAGGATATGCCTAGTTCAACTCAAAAATTCTCTAAGCGTAGCCAGTGTCTTCAAGTGTATAAGTCCACCGCTGTTTAGAAGCCAAACAACTAAACAAATAGACTTTTATTCAAGTGCCTTCCCTCGCCACGTTACAATGAGCTCGCATGGCACTAATTAGACTGGTGGACAAATTAATGACGTGTATTCAGAGCTTTTTGTCGCCATGTGAACTGGGTGCTAGGTTACACAGTGGAGCGGAAATGGCGCGGCATTCGTTGCTTTCACAGAGTATGCAATTTACCGAGTGTTTAACATCGAATTTTAGCAGTCGCATATTTAAACAAATATTTTATAAATACATAATTAAGAACACCCAAAATAATTGATCAAGTGATACAAAAAGGTACATAATGAACGTTTAGTGTGAAATCTTTTGCGATTCTTTTTTGATTGTTAATCACGAAATATTCTATCTATTTTTACTGCTACTTGCGATTTCGTTGCCATGGTAACAATAAACAGTTGGTATTATAACAATACATAAATAACAAATACAATTATTGCTATGGGAACGAACACGAGAGAAAAGGCGAGACACGGATACTCGAATTTGGCTAAGTTTTTTACCTTGTTTAATTTTAATTTAGGCTTACGCAGTGTTATCTGCATCTTATTGTCATCTAGCCATAACTTCAGAGCAGCACCTTGTTCTGCTCTCAAATGATTGTTACTCCATTTACTATCTACTCTGTGTTTTCGACGTGGATGCATTGTCCACTCGCACCTCTGTGAATTGTTTTGCGCGGATATTTCGCGTCTCTCAGAGTGTTTGAATTGTCACAAGCATCTGTATTGTTCCGTGGTTGTTTCGCACCTTTGTCATTTATCTGCATTTCATGTATTGTTTAAATCAAAGTTGTTCATTAAAAACTTTCCATTAAAACCGTACATTTTTTTTTACAAAATAATGAAGTTATATTACAGGATTGCGCATGTAATGTATTCTGGTCTTTGATCAATATAAAATAACAACAAAATCCAGCGTCATTAACAATAAAACGACATCATACAAACTAACACGACACTTTCTACACAGACAGGGTGACATTAATGAAAGTGACAGAAATATTACCTTCTGTCGGCCCACTACGCCGAGTGGAAGCGCTAACACAATGGCCACGCATCCGAGTGACTTGGCAGCTTGGCTTGAGTTGGCAGCACAGAAGCCTTGACTTGGCACTATGATTAAGATAACGCCTCGCGCTTTGCAAGCAAATGCTCCTTCGTCAAAAGCGTGGCTTCAAAGAGATGTGTTGACTTTTGAAATGTTAGACGTGTAGGTGTGTTCCACGTGAGCGATCTTACAGCCAACTTCCAGAGAGTACTATCGTTTGCTAAGGGAAGGATTATATTGAGGAGGTAGTGAAGTGAGAGTTTAGTTTTTGAGATGATAAAGTTTTTACTAAATCACAAAAGAGTTGTTTTAAGTACCATTTTTTACCAGTCAATTGTAATTAGCTTAAGGTCAATGTACCTACAGATTCATGGGTAAGTATGTACCGTGAGACACACAATGTTAGTTTTATCCTTTTTTTATCTTAAGTGTCTACATGTTGTTTCTGCATTGTGTCATATGTGTCAAATTAAATATTTTTCTTTCTTTCTTTTTCTTTCTTTTTATTCGCGCTCATCAACTAATCCGGATGAGAATCTTCATCTATAAGCCAAGCCAAGCTTTATTCGAGAGGTTTACTGAAATATTAGGATGGTAACGTTTCTTTTTTATATGTGTAATGGTGTACAACAAAGTTAAATAATAATAATAGTAACGTGTATCTTCAAATAAAGAACCTTTTTGTGTTTGAGAGACTATCTTCGCTATATAAGCCCTGCTTTACGCTGGAACGTAAACAAATGCTTGTATATTCGTCTATGTCCGTCCGCAGAGACATTATACAACGTTAATGCTACTTTATTATCCCTTTAAAAGAGACTTATAAATATTTAAGTGGCTCAAAGTTAAGGTTTGCTTAAATATATAATTGAATTCTCTTCCTGACCGCTGCCGTTTCAAAATATCTCTTAAAAAAACTTTTCAAGGAAAAAAGAATCTTATTCCATATATAATTATATTATACAGTCTCATTAATTTACTGTAATTTGAGCGTTATTACGTTAAAAAACCGGCTACGGTCCGGTTTGCCGGACAATCCGGTCCGAATCAATGACCGACCTTCATTAAAATCGGAGATTTTTATCTAATTTAATTACAACGGCTTTATTCATGAAAGTGATATTTTTAACATGAAAAGTAAAATAAAATTTTACGAGGCCCGGAAAATTCGTAGCATATGGTCGTGTAACCTTGGCAATATTGTGCCAACCGAGAGAATATTCAGAGATGAATATTATTACAATCGTTGTAGTATGTTAAATAATATTTTTTGCTAATGAATTTAAAAATAAACTGTTATAAAAGTTCATTTTTAAATTCCTTAGCTTGTTCAACAAAATATTATTCGACATACTAACAAAACATTTGCTGTGGTTGCACGGTGCCCCCATCTTCGATTGGGACCCCAAAATCGTTTAATGCGCATTCAGGGTCGACGGCCATGATGGTTCAACTTGTGTGACAAGGATTATAACCGATTTTCGGGTCTCAGTCGAAGTTGGGCACTGCGCGTAGCCGGGGAGGATGGTTCAACTTATTTGCCGAGTACTGTACAAAGTTATCGATAAGATTTTTTTACTGCTAGAAAATGTGAAAAACCTTTTAACCGCTTGCTTCGAATTAACCCGACGAGTGTTTTCGTCTCCTATTTGCCAGGGTCGTGTGTTTGCGACTGGGTACTCCATCACGTTTAACTCTTCAATCCCCATAGGTGATAGAAGAGCTGACGAGATGGAATATTTGGTCGTGGATATGCGACCCTGGTGGAACAAACGCGAGACTGTCGGATATGTCCGACGTAGTCGTTTATAAGGCGTATCAGTCTTTTTTGTAGGTGAGAAATTATCAAATAACCTCTCTTACTCTGGGTGAAGCGAAAAAGATTGTCAGTGTATTCTACAGAATGCATTTGAGTATGTGCGAGAATTACATGTCTTGATTCCGCCATCACTTTTCTACCATTGAACAAACCGACGTGGCGACGTACGAGTGCCCACACATTTTTTTTTCTTTTAATATTGTGAACGTGAGGACAATGTGGATTAGTTTTTATTATTATTATTTTTTCTCTTCTCTTCTCTCTTTTCTTTTCAGTAATTTTTAGCATATGTCTGGCAATTTGAGTATTTTCTGCGGCCTACCCAAATGTCCTTTCCTTGGTATTGTTCGTCAAATCGTTGAGCTCCTTAGTGTCCTGAGTTGAGCTTTGCGAATACTGACAAATGCTTACACTGACTGGACAGGTCCACTCAAATCTGTATGGTTCTTTCTTCAAAAGGCCATTTCAGACAAATCTGCATGGTCCTCATGTGATTTGACCAATACATATTTACTGTATGGACTTTAAAAGAGACTTTGACCCCTGAGTTTGTTTCGGTGTTTCTTCTCAGGGTAGTCAGCTACGAAACACCGGCCTCATCTAGATTAAAATGACAAAAACATTTTGACGTGTAAAAGTGTTTTTAAAAAACCTACTTACAAAATAAATATCATTTATCATTTACAATGATACCTCTACGGTCTAGAATAAGCATTTCACCTCGTCTTTTATACCGTGTACATCAAAGGACTGGAACAATTTGCCTGCTGCGGTCTTCCCATCCAAGTATGATTTAGGTGTCTTCAAAGTTAGGTAGGCATAGGTAGGCGTCACGACGTCAACGCCTTAGGGGTTGTTTACAGAGACTTGGCGCGTTGCGCGGCGCGTTGGGCGTTCGTCGTAAATTGCAATATATTTGTGCTAGCGCGAGCGATGGCGCCGCGTCTCCGTAAACAAGCAATAACTCTGTTGATTGGCGGCCGTTATACGTCGCGACGTCAACATCTTACTTTGTTGAATGACGTTTTCATGAAATAGCCATTCAATGGAGTAAGACAAACTGAGAAATTTGTATTGATTATTTTAACGATTACACTTATGCTAATAAATATGTTTTAGAGCGCTTTCAATTTATGCGTTTTTTGACGACCTGCTGCGGTGCCAATGCGGTTCTTTAGTCGTACTGCGTACAGACGATAGTATTTTTCATACAAAGCGCAAAGTGCGGCAACCGTACCGCAAACGGTCGACAAAAAGGACGGCAACGTCACAAGCACCACGTTTTCAAATCAGTGTTGAATAGCGCATCACTGGCATACAAACGCACGATAGCCAGATACATTTTCAATTTATGCGCTTGTTGTCGGACTGCTAACGTACTGCAACCGGCAGGCTGCGGCACGGTAAACGTGCGGCAGCGGTCCGACATGAAACATCTAAATTGAAAGCGCCCTTACGCGCTCTAATCATATTTTAATCAGCATACCCTTAAGAAAAAATCGATAAGACCCACGCAACATGGAGATCAGTTTTTTTTTGTTTAAAAAAAACAAAAATAAGTTCATGTCCGCGCAAATTCACGATTTACATATAAAGCATGGACATAAGTGGCCGGCTAATAGGATACGCTTGTACCAAATACTGGCCAGTATGCTAAGCACCATAACGGGCTTTGCCGAGCTCTTGGTGTACTGAAAGTACCAGCTCAAAGCTTTGTGATTCACTAAGGGGTTCCGTTTGCTTATGATATTTTAGACTTCACTTCACGGTCCAACTTTTGTGCACTGTGACTTACGAGGGTTTACAGAGCAGTGTTCAGCAAACTAATATTTATTTCTCGTTCTAATATTATAAAGGCGAAAATTTGTGAGTGTATGTGTGTTTGTTAATTAAGCTAGAACAGATTTTGATGAAACTTGGTACACTGTTACACCATGTCCGGGAATAGCACCTAGAATACTTTTTATCCCAGCTCCCCTCTCTAAGTTACAATCGTTTCGTTTAGCATGAACGCTTGGAGTTGGCCACGTCCCCAATTCCTTAGCACTGACTACGTGACTGAGCATTGAGATGACGTCAGATCTTTAGCAAGTCAGAATACTTAGCTAGGGGGGCCAGAGTTTATTTCTTTGGGATGTTTATTTTTATTTTCACGTGACCGATAATAACCAATATGTAATCATATAGGCCCATTGGTCTACTATGCTGCAGGTCGTGGGTTAGATTCCCACCCAGGACAAATGTTTGTGTGATGAGCACGATCATTTGTTCTGTGTCTGGGTGTAATTTATCTACAATATGTATTTAGATATTTATAAGTATGTTTATCAGTTGTAGGGCTCATACCACAAGCTTTGCTTAGTTTGGGGCTGGATGGCGTTGGCGATAGTTAAAAAAAAAAAACAAAATTGTGAATGTTCCTTTGTACGATCTTATGATGAACAACTAGGGTCTGTTCAGGACTTCGGAAGAAATTAGGGTGCCCCTCAGATATAAAACAAGGCAACCGTGTTCCAAAAATATATTTCGCCGAACGAGAATTTTTCGTTATAAAATAGAAAACTGTGTAACGCATCTCTACGAGCTATGCTTTTTTTTTTTTTTTTAACGTAGGTAAAATCATCCAATGACAAATCCCGCCCTTGGGTGGGGCGGGAAATAGTGTCAGACTTTTACTGACTAAAAACCTACCTTTCCGTTCCTTGCCTTTATCCCGGGGCCCGTGGTGACAGTCTCACATAACCTTTGGCCCCAGTAGGCTTCGGCCCTGCTGGACCCCTACAGTTTGCTGACAACTCCTTGAGGCGCGCGGGAACGGTGCGCGCCGTAGACGACCTCGGACCGGTCTGTTACCGGACGGACGGACAGCGAGCTACCCATTGCCCACCGTCCGCGAGCCCGCGCCTACGGTGACCGGAAATCGGGATCGGAAACCCGGCGGCGGCGGCGGCGTGTGCGCCTTTGCCTAATGCGGTCGGCCTCCTCCTTTGCTAGCATTACTGCTTCGCAAAAGGAGGCGACCGCCTGCCACTCCTCCTCGCTCCGGAGCATGGCTTGAACCAAGCCCCGGCGCGAGAGATCGCCGCCGATCGCCCCCACGAGGACACGGCGATGCTCTTCCCAAGCGGGGCACACCTCGACTGTGTGCTCCACCGTGTCCACCGGGCGGTCCGCACAGTGGCGACACCCGGGCGTCGTCTCCGCACGAATCTTGTACAGGTACGGACCGAACTTGCCGTGTTCGGTCAGCACCTGCGCCAAACGAAAGGTGACGATGCCGTGGGGCCTTTCCAGCCACGCCTCAAAGAGGGGCCTTACCGCCTCGATCGTGGCGTGCCCAGCACGAGGTTGCGACAATCGCTCTCGCCATTTCACCATGAGATCCCGCCGGAGCTCTGTCCACCATGCCGCGACTTGTCGCGGCAGCGGAGTTTCGCCCCGACGTTGCATCTCCACGCGTAAATCATGCCTACGAGCTATGCTGTACATTGAACTTTGTAAGTCATACTCATGATTGCACATATTGTTTACCTGTGCATTTAACATAGCATTTAAGTCGAACAATAGATTTGAGACAATAGATTTCTGTAACAACTATTCACAACATGAATGCAATAAATAAAATAAATAAATAAACAATTATGTAATTTTATCAAGTAAAAATCCATCAAGGGAAACGGTGCCCTACTCAGTTACATAGCATAACACCAGGAACATAGCATTCTTACTGTTGAACAGTATAACCCCAACAGCATCTATCGCTTCTTGTTATACTAATTGTGTTAAGAGGGCCTCTACTGATGTGTCTATCGTCTACGTGAGCATGGAATAGCTTCTTGTTTCATCCAATGCAATCCAACGCAATGTTTGATAGAGGTAACGCAAAAAAAGAGAGATAGCACCTGAATTCTCTGTTGGCGTTCGGTAAAAGATGTTTCAGGAAACAGGTGTACCTATTTTATTAAAATTCTTACAAGTTTTTGGAAAAAATAATCGTTTTTCAGAATCTCGATTTAATATTCAAGTTTTCTATAAATATGTTTTCTTTATTTTTTAAATTAATAAGTACTTTATGAAGAACCTGAATTAATACAAATTTTCAGGTGAACTGAAATCAGTTCAATTTTAATTTCAATTTGTAAAAGACATAAAATAAAAAAAAATATCTAGAAAAAGATGTGTAATAACGTCATAATCACGTAAGAGCGGTTGTACGGAAATGTATTTTGGATTAGCTACTCGAAAACTATCTAGTAATTGAGCTTTTGAATGACAAAACATTTTTTTTCTTATTTCCTGGAACAAGTTTTGTGAAATATTCGAGTAAATGTCTTATTAAATTATAATTAATTAAATTATTGAATGCCAACCGAATTTTTAGGCACAATTTTTTTTTGGCGTTGCCTATTCATCAAACATTGCGATGGATTGCGTTGGATGAAACCACAACCATGCTTGAAATTGACGATAAACGAGCGGGGAAGGGCGCTCTTAAACGGTATTACTAGTATTCCTACTATCACGTTAAACATCCCTCACTCGATGAACTACGACACGTTTTTAAATAGCAACTCCTTTTTGCTTCAAGACGTTTGATGTTTATTCAAAAAGTAAACCGATTTAATGAGTTACGAGTATCTCACTTTACGCTGCCATTTCAACTTTTTCATCTCAACAAGCTGAGTAAATATTTATGGGAAGTAGTGACAGTATCTCGTTGAGTTACATAAAAATCGACTTTCGTCGGTACTCGCGAAGTAATTTCTGTTGAAAATTCAGTTCTCCTCTTGAAGCCGAAACACGTTATAAGGTCACAGGCGAGAGGGACAATTTGTTTAACTTTTCAGCTTACATTAGCTAAGATGAGTTTCCCCGGTTCTCTTATGAAAGTCGGCCGGCCACTTAGCGCTACCATAAAAGTTAAATGCTTCATAAATCATAGTGGGGGGGTACCACTGTAATGAACTGCCGTCTTATTAATAATAACTCGTTGACGGTTGGATCCCTAAAAAGCTGTATATTAACTCGAATGGAACACGGCAACAGATTGATACAAGAAATTAGGGTGTCTTGTGTATGTTAGTTTACATGTTTGTAAACGCACCCATGATACAGGAGTTATTCCTAGAGTGGGGTGACGTTCTTTTTTTTTAACCCTTTTGCGAGCATTGGCAAAATAATTGCCAAACCACTTTTTTAAAGTTGCGTCAAAATGTAGAAATATAAAAAGCCACAAACGGCCATTGGTAAAGATATTGCCGTAGCCCAAAAAGGGGGGGGGGGGGGCTAAGCAAGGGAGGGAAATCTATTATTATTGTTTTACAGATGTTATTTCGCAATGTTTAGAATAAATAAAATCAAAATCGGAGGTGTAAATAGTATTGCTCGCGAAAGGGTTAAATCAGTGATGTTATGATCTGATTTTAAAATCACAGTTCTAAAATCTATATATCTATGTATACATATTCATTATGCGTACAGTTAAGAACTGGAATACCCTGTCGGACTCTGTGTTTCCTGATGGCTACAACCCGGGAATCTTTAAGTCAACAGTGAATAGTTACTTTTAAGTAAGCATGCTTTATCGTCGACTGCATCGTTAAAGTAACGATATGGTCGACCATGGAGCATGCTTCAGGCAAAATACCATCAGATGAAATAGCGGTCAAGCGCAAAGCTATCAACAATAAAAAAATATAAATAAAATAGAAGTGTCTGATTGTAATATCAAAATAATATATTTTTGCTAAATGCATAAATGAAAATATATTCGTCACCTATAACAAAAATGCTTTTTTTATTTTGTTTATAATTCTATCTGTTTGTTTCCTGTCAATCTCCGAAACAGGTGTATCGATTTTGACGGGACTTTCACAGGTAAACCACTGATGTTGTATTAGTAACTTGGCAGCAGGGTCGAAGCCATGGATTCGCTTCCAAAAGGGAAACCCGGTGACCTGGACTGCAAGGCAAAGAAGGAATACAGGTGTGGTTTTAGTCAGCAAAATTCCCGCTCCGCTCTAGAGCAGGCGAAGTCGTTGGATAACATACTACCTTAAAAAAACGCCGAAAATCTAATATACAAAATTTCATACCAAAGTGTTTTTTTATCGAAACTATTAACTGATTTTTAAGAAATCTTTTGTGTATATTTAGTAGGTTTGAGAATAGGGCGTAGGCTATTTTAGGCTAAAAAAAAACAAACAAACTTTTCAGATAGGTAGGTAACTGAGGTAAATGTACATAATCTATATATATTGCTTGCCTATTGAAATGCATATTTTCTACTTTAGAAAATTTGATATGAAAAAAAAGTTTTTATTAGCTTTCATGGTTACAAGTACTGCAATATTACAAAAAATACAAAACACAAAGAAACCAATAAATAACCAATTTCGAAAAAAAAATAACGTACTTTTATTAAGAAGTTTATTTGAACCACATTTGAATTTACAATTCCTAGTCAATTAAAAAATAAACCACTTTTATAATAATTTAAAGAAAGACCTTTTAATAACCAATAAACGCACCCAGAATTTTCAAAATGGACGCCACGAAATTATTACAAAAAGTTGCCACTCTTATCGATCCCCATTTGCTTGTAAGTGAGCAAAATTCCAATTAATGCGATTCTACAAGGCAAGTATTCAACAAACACAGGATGAAAGCTTCCAATCAGTCCGAAGCTGTTTGCCCGACAAACGCTCGGGCTAGTGGCTCGGCCAGCTGCTGGCCTTGTGCGTACCTAAGTACCCTAAGTACCTAACTTACTTACCGTCACTTATACTTGAACTAACCATTGAATAAGGGTTCAATTAGTCTTGAGACCTACTTGACAGACCTCTGACCTATTTTAGAAGTACATTTAGCTATATAAATTGAGTAAGAAGAGATTCTTGTAACAGTGTTTTTTTTTATTGATATAAACTAGTGCTTGACTGCAATCCCACCTGATGTTAAGCAGTGATGCAATCGTTGATGGTGAGGCGCACTAGTTTATCAAGAGCCTATTCACTCTAGCCTTGAAGACACCTAAATTATAATCGGACGGGAAGACCGCAGTAGGCAAACCGTTTCAGTCCCTCGATGTACGCGGTATAAACGACGAGGCAAAACGCTTAGTCCGTACCGTAGAAGTTTCAACAACATAAGGGTAGGACAATATTCGCCGTACGTCGTGTTCGAAGTTACTACGTTATATTTATTTATACGGGACCCAGTTTTGCAGGTAGTCTTCGGGTGAGTGTATCTTGAGGTCTCTGGGACTTAAAGTTGTATCAATAAGCCGCTCTCATTTGGGAGCACCCCTTTCAGAGTATCGATTCCTCACCTGCCAAGAAACTAGGTCTTTAAATCCACTATAATACGTAGTATTACTCGTTCATCTATGTTACATCATAATTATGTCTCTACTAAAAAAACTGGGCAAGTGTGAGTCGGACTCGGGCACTGAAGGTTCCGTACAAACTTAGCTGTGAAAAAACGAAGATTTACCGAATCATATTTTTTTTTTATGACGTAACTACAAATTTTAATTTCTGATTATATATATGTATATGTCGGATCCGGCGTTGATTTGTTGACAACAAAATAAGGCACGCCATCTAGTGGCAACTAGAACAAATAGAGGTGGCGCGCCTAGACAGAGTCAGCCGTTTCCGCTTTGGCTACGAGCTTGGGGAGGGAGAATCCGCCGAGTACAGTGGACACTCTCAGCCAGGCCGTCGCAGAGTCAAGACGTTCTGAAACTGTCCGTTTTGTTGTTTGTACCTACCTAATAACAGTGCACTGTACCGAAATGTATTGAGAAGTAAACGTATTCAGTTCCTAACCGTTTTTATTCATTGCACGATACCCACGTAGGCCCACCTGGTAGATGATCAGAGCTCGAACCATGCTGAACAAGCCGTCATATATTTGTGCTATGATACCTTCTTTTATGCCAAATTTTAGGATTATAGGTCAACGGAAAGTACCCCATGAATTTTCAAAGGAGGAGGCCGACCGCATCAGACAGAGGCAACGGGGCGCTCGCCCCAGCCGCCGCCGGGATTCCGATCCCGATTTCCGGCCACCGTAGGCGCGGGCTTGCGGACGGCGTGCAATGGGTAGCACGCTGTCCGATCGTCCGGTAACCGACCGGACCGAGCCCAAGTCGTCCACGGCGCGTTCTGTTCCCGCGCGCCTCAAGGAGCTGTCAGCACACCGAAGAGACCCAGCCTGCTACTGCAGGCAGGCAGGGTCGAAGCCTGCTGGGGTCAAGGGCCGTTTTCTGAGAGGAAGGCTCAGCCCCGGCACTATAGGCAACGAAGGAACGGGGTAGGTTTTTAGATCGCAAATATGTTTATGAAGCACTTTAAATTACAACCACCTTTGAAACCGAGTGTAAATGGTGTCGTTGCTGGGGCTGTTGTGTCAGAGGTGCCTGCTCGTATTACGGCTAAACAAATATGTTTAATAATTAAAAATATGAAGCGTGGCAAATCACCGGGACATGATAGCCTTAGCATCGAACATTTTGTGCATGCCGGACAGCATCTCCCCCGACTGCTTGCATTATTGTTTACTTTTTGTATTCGTCACTCCTACCTGCCCGCTGATCTGATGCGGACGGTGGTCGTACCAATACTGAAAAATAAAACTGGTGACGTCAGCGACAAGAACAATTACCGACCAATCTCGTTAGCGACTATTGCGGCTAAAGTACTTGACGGTGTGTTTGAGGGACAGCTTAGTAAACATTTTAAAATACATGATGCTCAGTTCGGCTTTAGGCCTAAGCTATCAACAGAATGTGCTGTGTTGTCCCTCAAGCATACTGTTAGGTATTATACGGACAGAAGTACCCCGGTTTATGCGGCGTTTCTGGACCTCTCCAAGGCATTTGACCTTGTGAGGTATGACTTGTTGTGGTGTAAGATGCGTGAAGCGGGAGTACCTGAAGCCATAACCAATATGTTTCGGTATTGGTACGGTCACCAAACGAATCAGGTTAGATGGGCTGGTGAGTTGTCTGGGGAGTACAGGTTGGAATGCGGGGTGAGACAGGGAGGGTTGACCTCGCCAGCGCTTTTCAACCTGTACATAAATCAACTGATTGTTGAGCTCAGCAGTACACATGTCGGCTGTTCTATTGACGGTCTCTGTGTCAATAGTATTAGTTCTGCGGATGACATGGTACTGCTCAGTCCCTCAGTCAGTGCACTCAGAAGATTGATGGCAGTCTGTGAGACATATGCTGAGGCACATGGACTTGTGTACAATGTACAAAAGAGCAAATTACTGGTGTTCAAAGTAAAGCACAAAAAACCAGCCTACGTTCCACCAGTTATGATGAAAGGCGTGGCCCTTGAGAGGGTTCTAAATTTTAAATACCTGGGGCACATAGTTACTGAATCTTTGAAAGACGATGATGACATAGAAAGAGAACGGAGGGCGTTGGCTGTCCGATGCAATATGTTGGCCCGCAGGTTTGCACGTTGTACACCAAAAGTAAAAATAATGCTTTTTAAGGCATTTTGCCAAACCCTGTACACGTGCACCCTGTGGGTCCGGTATACGCAGCGGGCATACAACGCCCTCAACGTTCAGTATAACAATGCTTTCAGGATGTTGTTGGGGCTCCCACGGTACTGCAGTGCATCAGGAATGTTTGCCGACGCACATATTGATGGTTTTAATGCCATCATAAGAAAGCGGTCAGCGTCCATGATGCGCAGAGTGCGTGGGAGTGGCAACAGCATTCTGAGGGTCATTAGTGATAAGCCGTGTTGCGCCACTTTGGCACACTGGGTGCATGTACATGTGCATGTACCCGGTGTGTCAGGTGTGCGCAAAAGATATTTAAATTAATCTCTGCAATAATGTATTTTACTAACATAGTTTTTTTAAGGTGTGTGATTATTACTAACAAAATATGGACCACGGTCTGAAATAAATTACTTTTATTTATTTTATTTATTTTAGTCAGTAAGAGTCTGACACTACTTCCCGCTCCACCCAAGGGCGGGATTTGTCATTGGATGATTATACCTACCACAAAAAAAAAAAAAAAAAAAAAACCCCATGAATTTTGATTCCCTTGAGAGTGTCGAAATATACGTTGTTTGCGATATAAACGGCCGTATCTTATTTTTCTGTTAACTTGAAGTTTGATTTTTTCACAGCTTCAAGTGACTGCAGGCCTAAGTATATAATTTAAATTTCAACTCGATACCTAAACGCGTTCCTGAGATAAAGGTGTCTTTTCAGACAGACAGACAGACAGCCGGACAACAAAGTGATCTTATAAGGATATTTTTATGGTAGGTAAAATCATCCAATGACAAATCCCGCCCTTGGGCGAAGCAGGAGATAGTGTCAGACTCTTACTTATTGTTATACCTGCCTATCACACCGGGGCCGAGCCTTCCTTTCAGAAGCCGACTCTTGGCCCCAGTAGGCTTCGACCCTGCATGCCTGGCCTCTACAGTCTCGCCCCCCCCCCCCCCCCCCTAGGGGCTTACTTTACAGCTTCAGAGCCTAGTTTCCAACAATATAATGCCCATCCTATATTTTACCGTAGATATAAGGCTAGCAATTAGGAGTTATATTGTGGAGAAAATAAACTTTTACTATTATTTAAAAAAAAAACCTTTTTTTATTCTCGATACTTCCAATAGCCCCCCCCCCCCCCCCAATGAAACTAAGAGTAAGTTGTTACAATGACATATTCATTGTTAAACACGCTAATATTAGAAAGGTTGGTGATTTTGTGTGTATGTTTGTTTTTTTTATGTTAGGTAAAATCATCCATTGACAGATCTTGGAAATAGTGTCAGACCCGTACTGACTAAAAATCTACCCCATTCCTTAATTGCATATTACTGTTTTACTCGCTCGAACGACCAAACATATTTCGATGAAACTTGGCATAAGAGTAGACCATGCCCTGGCATAGCCCATAATATACTTATTTATCTTAAGAATATGTTAGGGATAACTTCCAACTATCACGTGGACAAAGCCTAGTTCTTAAATAAAAGTATATATACAATAAAAAATAGAATAATGGATTAGATGTTAGTAACAAGCTAAGCTGTGTGTTGTTTAATACCAGAGACAATGCTTTCTTTACAAGCTGCCTCACTATAGAACTCTCAACAACAAAAATAAAGATACATCATTCGCTTAACAAAAAAAATCGAAGAAAATTCTAATATCAGGATTATCTACTTTTCCGTATACAGGTTAAAACCACAGAGTATAAAACTTACTTACATGCAACGCAAGTGGAAAACGATGAGCGAACAACATGAATTATGGACACCGGGAACGCGTTGCTGCAACAAGCTACCGCAACATGCTACTACAACTTAATACACTATTAGCATATTTAGCCTTTAGTTGTTTTTCTTTAAACCACTTCTTAAAGTCTTGTGTTTTTCTTTCAATTTTTTGTTAGGCACCTTTTTCAAGTACAGCTTGGTCAAACCTTCAAAAATTTGTTTTTGAATAGAATTCTCTCGTTGACCTCAGCATATCTATTCGTAGCTCATGTGATGTCTAAAAAGGTCACATGCTAGCAACTTGCAAACTGGCAAGATACTTTTTAAGGTTTATTACTAATCATCGATATATAGGGTGACTGGTAATTCGTTACGATACTTAAACATGTGATTGTAGTCATGATAACAAACGACTTTTACTATGGAAAATACCTAAAATAGCGAAAAAAAATCAGCCAAGTTCAGTACATTTTGACCAGTTAGGCGAACACAAATGTATTGACAAGATTTTTTTTTGCGCTTTCAGGTTTGGTCCGAAAACGTTGTTTGTTATCATGACTAAAATCACGTGTTTAAGTATCGTTCACTAATTACCAGTCACCCTATATATGTACTACGCACAAACTAATATTATAATAAAGTGGAAAGATTTGATTTTTTAGTTGTTTGTTTGTAAGTTACGAATTCGTAAGTCGAGGCCGTTACCACTCGGCCACCACTGCTCTCATCACTGCTTCTAACAATATAACATAGTAATTAATCATAGAAACGCTTCATTTATTTTTTATTCACCACCCTCAACAGTATCTACCTACTATTATTGTAGTCAAACAATGGTAAAAGATCGCAAAGTAAATATTGATCTATAACATGAAAATTCTATTCCTTTTCAACAACGATTTTTTTTTTCAATGATTTAAACCAGTGCTTGACTGCGATCCCACCTGATGGTAAGCAGTAATGCAATCGTTGGTGGTGGAACGCACTCCTCGAACGCCGATTATACATACGTTTGTACAACTTGAATGACCTTGAAAAACGCTAATTATTATTCGTCCTGTTCGAAATTCCTTCAGCCGAAAATTTTGGTTTCTATATCTTCGTTTTTCCTGGAAAAAAAAACAGAAAAAGTTTTTTTTTAATGTGATTTTCTAAACAGCGTACAATTACTTAGTAATAATACCTTCCTGCGGGTGAGAAGTTACCTAAATTATTGACACCCTAATTCTAAATGAAACAATAAACAAACATGAATCAGTAACCTATACCCCGTAATAGTTTCAAGCCCTTTATTCAAGCAGACAGATGACTTCATAACTCACAGTCGGTTGGCAAGGAGTCGCGACGCCACCAAGATATCACGGAATTTAGCTCCGGAGCAGATAAACACAGCATCCAGCCATCCGAGAGACCTGATACATCTTCTATAAGTAGCAAGTCGCAAGTACTGTCAACAAAGACCATTGGTTTGCAGGCTACTCCCATAATCTTCTAAAACACGAGTGCTGATAAGTTTGAAATTAGTAAAACTGTAACTAAAGTAGAAACAGCACTAGCAAAGAAATATAATATGGGGGATATCTTTTTTAGGGTTGAAATCATCCAATGATTTCTAACCTACGCTTGACCGCTATCGCTCCCGATGGAAAGCGACGATGCGATATTTTACCGACTAAAATCACACCTGTGTCGTTCAAATGCCCTTTGCAAGCTAAGACTACGGGTTTCCTTTTCAGAAATTCCCCGCGATCCTAGTTAGTGGGCATCGGACTTACTGGGCCTGTATGGTTTGTCCTCGGTTTTATCTCTTTGAATAGCGTAGATCACTACGCGCTGCTGACGAGTTCAGTCCAGTTAATTACCGTACGGCTGGGCGACGAGTTAACCCCCGTCCACCGCCTCCGCAAGCCCACCATACCTTGCAGCGAAGGTGAATCGAACGCTCAGACATCCACAAACCCACGTCTACCGTAGCTGATAGTCAGGGTCGGAATCTCGGCGGCTGGGGCGTGAGGATGTTCGTTTCTTTAAGAATTCGAGCCAATGACCTTGTAGGTAGTTGTCGGTCATTGCGTACTAACTACCTACAGTTCATTGGCCTCGCTCAGCAGACGTTTACTTGAAGAAATTAATTTCGTCCATGCGTAAATTAATTCAAGTTTAAAAAAAAGTACTTTATTTTTTAATTTTCTCTTAACAAATCGATAGTGTTTCATGTACCGAATCGACCCTCCGCGGGATTAAAACGACTAAAATTTAACGGTGTATATACTGGCAACACGCACTGGTCATAGACTTTGGTCTTGAGAAACTGTGGTATGTTGGACGAGAAGATACCGCGCAGCTTCCCGAACGCTAACTAGTCGGGTCAGATTCGACAATTGACCTCTTTCTCAAAGTTAGACCCACCCAACTGGATTGTCACATTGAGCAGCGAGTCTATATACCCTAAACTATAACATACGATGCTTATACGTCAGAAATACGAATCGTCTAGATCTTAGCTAGAAATAGTGCTCCAATATAGTTCGACCGATCAATTTCCGAATAAGTTCCTGTCACATTTATTATTACCGAGAACGAATGTATGTTACAATCGATACTGGTTAACCGATGATTCCATCACGTATTTATTGCTATCAATTTTCACTTGGCATTCTTAATGCTATATTGAGGTCAGTTTTAGACCATAAATATCATTGTGCCTAACACAAACCGTGAAGTATTAGGCTGATGAGTATTGCAGACCAGATCAAGTCAACAGTATCACCTTCGACTCTTAAAGAAAAAGTATAATCAGCCTTTCCACTGCTTGGACTCAGGCCTCCTCTCTAGAAGAGGGACCAACTCGTACTCCGCCACTCAGTCGGATGTCACATATCTTTGAATGTTTGGTTCTAGGACATGCTGATTTCCTCACAATGTTTTCTTTCACCGTTTTGAGAGCAATGGTGATGAAATCAATTACAAAGATTCAAAAATATTTTCGCTTGACCCAGGAACTGAACCAAGGGCGCGTTCAACACTCGCACTTGTGATCATGAGACCAACGAGGCAGTTAACTATATAAAACAATATTAAATATACTATTAGCAATACAAAATATATAAACGACAAAATAAATTAATAGGTTATTATTATTAATATTACATAATTTATATAATTTTAAACTATCTGTTTTAAAGAATTTAATTAACATACTATTTAAAATTTTGCTGTGTCCGACAGGGTCCGTATTTGTTTCCAATCAATTAATATTTACTGCGTAAAATACGAGTATGCACATTATATTTTGCTATAAAGATATGGGATTCAAAAGTAATAATAAATCATAGTGAATGAAGAGATTGGGATAAGGCTTGGTTTCTGCATTGAAAAATTTTAGTTAAGACCGCGGTAGACTGTACTTAACTTTTTGCCCGGCTAAGTCGGACATATCCGACAAATACTCTCGCGTTTATTCCACCAGAATCACACATCCATGACCAAATATTTCATCTCGGCTCTTCTGCTATCAAAGCTAATTAGTCAAATTAGTTTATATTACGCCCCCCTAGCCAAGTTACGACCGTTTCGTTTCGATTATCTTGCGTCGAACTCCTCAAGCCGGCCACGCCTCCGATTCCTTTGTTCTAACTACGTGACTGAGCATTGAGATGACGTCAGAACAAAGGAATTGGAAGCGTGGCCAACTTCAAGCGTTCGACGTTAACGAAACGAACGTAATTTACAATACAACTGCCGCTCAACATGACCGCGCTGACCATCGCCTCGAAGCTCCGCCAAACTGACAGCAGTCAACTGTCAAATCTCGTTCCGAAGTAGTTTTTATCTATGCGCCGTTAAATAACTCAATGGGGATTGAAAAGTACACAGTCGACCCTGGCACATAGGACGCGAAAACACTTGTCGAACTAATCCGACGCATGCGGATTTACTTAAATGTAAAAGTTTGAGAGGTTTTCAATAATATAATATTTAATATAATAATAATAATATTCCACAACTATTACACAACGCCGTCCAGTCCCAAGCTAAGCAGAGCTTGTGTTATGAGTCATAGAAATATAAAAAAATCTATGGCTATGAGTACTATACAACTGATAAACATACTTGCATATTTCTTAATACATAATATTATACATAAATTACACCCAGACAAATGATCGTGCTCATCACACAATCATTTGTCCTGGGTGGGAATCAAACTAACTACTACACCAACAGGCCAGTAAAAAATAGGGTTTGACAAAACCTCCACTTCGAATTAGAAAGTATTACGGCGTTTACTTAACTTGTTAACCCAATAAAAATAAAGACAACCCCGTTCCACACTAACGTCTTTGGTTTTAAACTTAAGAGGGGGACGAACAAACATCAGCTTCTAACCAAAGCCTCGTCGTTCACGTAGCTCTAAAAACTGCTTAAAACCAAGATAAAGGCTCCTAAAACAAGCTACGGCTGCGTCAACGGTTGTTTCAGCCGTTTACAACCGTACGAGGGGATAATGGAGCCCTTTACACCTTTCTCATGGTTTACACACGGGCAAATGTGGCCCCACTTAGCTTACATGTGTCAAGTGTAGTAAAAATTGTAATAGGTGTGCAAGCGGTATTTTTTGTTTGATATTAAAATTAATGAGACATGAAAAACGTCAAGTAATTTTTTTTAAATGATTTGCTTGACTGCGATCCTAAATGATGGTAAAAAATGATGCGATCGTTAATGGTGAGGCACACTAAGTTTATTAAGAGCCTATTCACTCTAACGTTGAAGACACCTACATTATAATCGGACATGAATACCGCAGCAGGCAAGTTGTTACAGTCCCGCGATGTACGCGGTATAAATTATAATGGTATAAACGAAATACTAATACTCAAAATAGATTAGACATGTACTCCTGTATATCCCTTTTTAAGTGGGAAATATATTTATTAAAAATTCATGCAACACAAAGCTACAAATGTGAATTGAATATCTTAGGCATTCTCTGCCAGTGGACATATGGTAGTAAAAATACAACATTGCAGGTACTCAAATAAATAAAATATTTTTAAGAAAAAAAGGTACAATAGTATATAAATACTATTACCTATAATTATATTCATCAAATAGCTTCTCTCGCTCTAGGAGCGTGAGGGCGTGTCAGGCTTTTACTAACTAAACACCTATGTCCTCCAGTTTCCCTCTGCGTTCCAGGAGCCAGGTCTCTATCGCCTGGACGGCAAACTACCCATCACTCGTCATCCGCAAGTCCGCGCCTAACGTGTGGCCTGGAATCGCTGGCTTGGCGGCGGCTGAGGCATGAGGATGTCCAAATGTGCATTCCCATATCGATCGCATTAATGCTTCGTATTAGGAAGCGAGAGCATGAGAGCAGTGGTGGCTGAGTGGTGACGGCCCCAACTTACGAGTTTTAGGTCGCGGGTTCAAACCCACCCAGGCGCATTACTTTATGTAATTTATTTCATCACCACTGCTCTTAAAACGGTGAAGGAAAACATCGTGATGAAACCGGAATGTCCTAGAACCAAATATTCGAAGACATGTGACATCCACAAACCCGCACTGGGCCCGCGTGGTGGATTACGGCCTATTCCCTCTCTTAGAGAGGAGGCCGGTGTCCCAGCAGTGGGAACATTAAAAGGATGATGATTAGGAAGCGATCGCTTCCGTATACCTCTCACTCCAGACCATTGTCTTAATCAGGGCCGAACGCAAGAGATCACCGCCACCGGTCGCCTCCACGAGGACAACGTAGCGCTCAGCCCAAGCAGAGCAGACTTCCACCGTATGCTCCACCGTATTCTTCTGGTTTTCCGCACCATGGTATCATACCAAAGTTAATTATGACCATGGTTTTTTAAACTGATTTTAATTGAAAATCATCAGATTGTTATTACTAGCAACAGAACATTCCCTAAAACACAATTTCCAGTCGAAACTTCAAACTTCAGACATATTCTTGAAAATAGTTCTGATATTAATAATACTGAGGTTAATCAATATACTGAGCTCAAGTATACGGGAACAGAAACTAATTACATATTGAACAGTTATTGTTTTAACATAATTGCTGAGCTCCGGAAATTAAATCACGTCTCTATATTAATTTCAAAGAACTGTTTGAACGTCGGCGCCGTCGTAGTTTGTAATATCTTTGTGCTTAGTACTAGCGCCCCGCCCTAGCTTCGCACGAGTGTTACAAATATTTAATATTCTCGGCTTTATATTATAGTAAAGAAAAGACGAGATATTTTATTATTTTTTAGGGTTCGATGCCTCAAAAGGAAAAAACGGAACGCTTATAGGATCACTTTGTTGTCCTTCTGCCTGTCAAGACCCTATATCTCATGAACGCGTGAATGTATGAAGTTTAAATTTAAAACATATACGCAGGTCGCGTGGACCCTTGAAGCTGTGAAAAAACATATTTCTAAGAGACCTTTTTTTTAACGAAAAAAAAAAATGATCAGTCCGTTTATGTCGTAGTAAACGTATATTTAGACACCCTCAAGAAAATCAAAATTCACAGGGTAGGTACTTCCCGTTGACCTAGAACCCTGAAATTTGGCAGGAAGCAAGGTCATATAACACAAGTATTTTTTTCCGGTGGGTTAAAATCATCCAATTACAAGTCCCGCCCTTGGACGGAGCGGGATATAGTGTCAGACTTTTACTGACTAAAAACCCCACCCCGTTCCTGCGTTGCCTTGGTTCCAGGGCCCTGGTGCGCACTTTCACATTAACCCAAGATAACACAAGTATAGGAATAAATCTGAAAACTGTAAATTTGCCACAAAAAAGAAATATTTTCGATTTGGAAAAATATTCGTGACTCGATTCGGGAATTGAACTATTTACATACGTAAGTTCGTACGGAACCCTCAGAGCACGAGCCCGACTCGCACTTGCCCAGTTTTTATATTTTTGATAGGCTCATGCTTGACCTCTCACTGCTGACGGAAAGCGATGATGTGGTCGATGATAGAATGCGCGACTTGACTTAAATATTCCTAGGTTTTAGTTATCAGTCCGCTCTTTAGCTGTACGCACAATGAATGTGTTGCCAAAAAGTTTAGTGCGCATAGATGACATTTCGTACGCCTGGCAGTCCGATGACAGAATGGGCTTGGCGGAATTAGACCATGCAATTCCGATGCACATTCCCCGAAATGCAAGCGGTAAAAAACTAACATACTAGCAACTCACCTTCGATGCTTAAGACTACAGTAATACAGCAGTAGCAGTAGTGTGGTAAGAGTGTGTAGTAGCTTAGTAGTAGATGTAGCTTATTATATACAGGTATACATGATACCTACATCCTCATATATCACTCTCCCCCGATTTCTGATTTGAGCATTTGAAGTTGAGTATTACTCAAACTCAACTTTAGCCTGTAAATTTGGCATTTAAGTATGGTTTGAGACGTTCTTAATTCAAAATACTCAATTCAGAAACCCGCCCTCTGTCTACTAAATAGTGATCGACTGTAACACGTCCTCTCGATGAAACCGAAACCATAACCTCTCCGGGGCATTTCAGCGAAAGCCGTATTAGTGGTCACTTAGGATATCATTAGCTTCTAGGTATACCAGGAGCTTAGTGTTGAGTACACGTTCCATACTCTTACAGAGGATGAGATCTGAGATCAGTTTGTTTTGTAGTTAGTCGGATAAGCCCGACTACCCTTCTTGGCCACGGGCTGAACGTTAACTTGTTTCTTAGCAATCGGCACTCTTCCAGCTTCAAATGAATGTCACAAAAGTTGTGTCAAGATTGGAAACATACAATTGGAAGGATACAGACGTGAAGATGTGTGTGTGAGTCAGTGATCCGTTGGGTTCCAGCAGTGGTGGTGTGAGGGACGGAAGAAGTTTGATTCAATCGACTTAGCCAAAGGACTAAAAGGACTAAACGCTTTACTGGGTATGAAGTGAGTTTGTTCCCGATGCGGCTAATGTCTCTGCATCACCTTTTTGAAGAACTTGAAGGAGCCTGCGAAGGCTCTCTTTTTCTTTATAAGATTTTAACGATTTGAGCGATAGTATAAGTGCTTGTTTACGGAGACGCGGCGCGTTGGGCATTCGTCGTACATTGCAGCAGCCGGCCGCGTCTTCGCACGCGAAAACACAAAAAAAAACATATGGAAATGTACGACGACCACCTAACGCGCCGCGTCTCTGTAAACAAGCACTAAGATCAAGCGACTCATATTGTAAATGAATTACTTCAACTAACTTTTGACGTAAGAATCCAGTCATTAATAACGGCTGTCTAAATTACAGCAGTCGAAACATTAGTACTACTAATAGGATCACCCTTTACTTTTCATGAAAATGTACAATATTTAGTGATAATAATTCCAGAATATTCGCCCTACACAAACTAGTCAGAATTCGGAACTTAAATAAATTGTCATAAATGTTCCCGGCTTACACCAAGTCGAATACTTGAATCTGTTTAACACGCGACACGATACTAAAAACAATCCTGTTGTTTACCCCTATTTATTCTAAAACATCATATGTTTCAGTATCAACACAAGGGAACCTCAACTTTGTTATATCTGCACAAAGCATAAATTAAAAGGGAAATATTTTTTTAACTAGACAAGATTAAAAGTAACGCCAAGGATATAAAAAATAAATAAACATATGCCAGAAGTGCTTTCAGTTTAAAATAGAGGTGAAGATATAATTTTAATAACTTGTAGTGAAAAATCAGTGGTCGTATATCGAGGAAGGCTATATAACACCAAGCTATAGCCAATAAGGGCAGAGCAGTAACCAAAGACGCGTGTAAATCCCCGGGGAACAGCCAGTAAATAGTATGAGAACATTATTAGTTCAGTAACTGTAGATCAAAACAGCAGCAGTGTAGTTCAAAACAGTCACCATAGTCCTAGGACGGAAAAGATGACTAAAAGGTCAGGTGGGTTTTCATCAGTAAAAGTTTGACACTCCCTTAAAAACAAAGGCTACCTCCAAAGACCAGTCTCCATAGAAACCAAAAATGTTAATATTGGGTGAATAGAAACGTAGCCATGGGTAAATAGGAAAAAAACTTTTTTTTTACGTTATTAAGAAATTGTTTGCAACACTTATGACTGCATTTTTTTCTTACATTGTTCCTCCTTGCGTCGTTTATCCTCAATGCTGAGGGTCGTCACTTCGACGAATTACTTTCTTATAGATTATATTTCGCCATGTTGTCCTATCTTCGGCGATGTGGATGGCGTCGTTTACATTATTACCTTAGATTAAATCAAAACAGCGAAACATTGGTGACTCGCCTCCAGCGCGTGGACTGCTGAATGATTTCGACCTGATGGCCCGACGCCTAAATGTGGCTAATGCAATTTCGCTCGCACGACAGCGCCGGCTCTTATCTCTGTCCTTGTCTATCAGTGACTGTGTATATTAATATGTGAAGCACAAAACTTCATATCTTGCAAAACTAAAACCTAAATCCATATTCTAAAATCGGTTAACAGACCGTAAATTTTGATGACCACTACTTGATAGCGTTAGGTCAGTGGCTCCTAACCTTTTTTGTCCGGGGAAAACTTTGGTTTCTTTGTTGATATTAGGGACTAGGAACCCAGTTTTTTTTATATAATATAACATTTATGTTATAGATATCGAATTTACGTTCATAGGAAATTTTAGTAAAAAAAAATGTATATTTTGATATTACTAGCAGACACTTCAATTTTATTTACACACGACTAAATTTTGATCGTTTTGATCCTGTGGAGGGTCGATCTGGTACATCACATACTATCGATTTGTAAAGATAAAATTAAAAAATAAAGCTGTTTTTTTTCTAAAACTCGAATATATAATATACGCATGTACGAAATTAATTTCTTTAAATAAACATCATCTGATTGATTGCAATGACCTGTAGGTAGTTAGTACGAATCGCCAGTGGGCAGGACAATTGCTCGCAGAACAGATGGTCGAAAGCTTCTAAAGTGACGACCGCGTACCGGAAGACGCAGCGTTGGAAGGCCTCCCACAGGTGGGCCGATGACCTGGTTAGGATCGCAGGAGTTTAATGGATGTAAGACGCACAGGACCGTACGTTGTGGTGACACTTGGGGTAGGCATAAACCACACGGACATAGGTCCGTAAACGTCTTTTGGCTGAAATGATATACCCATTTAGTTATGGGTATAGGACCACATGTTGGGAACCACTGCGTTAGATAAATGCTCACACTGCACTCAGCTACATTTTCATTACTTACTCGCTTTGCTTCATGGATCTACTCATGAAGGATTTTAAAAGTGTTTAGTTATTCCTTCATAATGATTTAGGCGTTTTTGGCATTCCCTGTTGTTCCTCTACTCTTTCATTTCTTTCTACATTTAATTCAATGTCTCCTACACTTGTAAATAAATATCAATTGCCATATGTATGAAAACGACTCGACCGGCTTTTTTATTGTTAAGTTCGTAATTATTAAGGCAAGATGTTTATAAACTGGCTTCATCACTAGTTAGTTTTATATTTTTCTAATCGTGAACAATCACCACATCACTAAAAGTACTTATAAAACAAAGTCGCTTCCCGTCGCTCGTCTGTCCCTATGTATCTTTAAAACTAAGCACGGATCTTGATGCGGTTTTTTTAATAGATAGAGTGATTAAGAAGGAAGGTTTATACGTATAATATATTCATTATATATTTAATGTCACCATTGCACCCGTGCGAAGCTGGGGCGGGGCACTAGTAAAATAAACAAATAATTCTATTTTTAAACCATTCGGCGCGCGGGCCCCATCATAGCTCTGCACCCAACCGTCCAATTCGTAGGATATATAAGATCCTTGTCAGTATATTGTTTTGACAGGTCGGATACTGGGCCATTTAGAGGAAAGCGATTAGACACTGCTGCCATAGGTTTAGTTATGTATGTTTACTTCAAGTACAAAGGATTTTGGTGATCGTTGCCGTTTGTAGAGTCAAAGAGGAATGTCACCGGTTGGTATCTATCTACAGATGTTTGGAAAATATCGATTGCTTTTTGTGCCAATATACCAAGAAGCTAGTTACACTAGGTTGTAGGTAATTGTAAATACGTGGAGTAGTATCATAAATGAATAATATAATTCTTCAAAAGAAAGAAAGAAAGAAAAATATTTTATTTGACACATATAGACACACACAATGCAGAAACAACATGTAGACACTTAAGATAAAAAAAAAGGATAAAACTAACAATCTGGGATATAAAATTAAATACGTTTTTATTCCGGGAGTATGTGCCTTTGGCAAAAAAAATTGACTTTTGCGCTGGCAATCTTAAACATAGAAAGAAGTCTTAAATACTTGGTAATGTAAGGGTTTTTGTGAAGTTTACTTCCTCACAAAAACCATTACGTAGCCTATGTTTACGTTTTAGCGGACGATTAAGACGGTTCTAACGATACCTCATTTGTCATTGGATGATTTTACCTACCATAAAAAAAAATACCTCATTTGTCGAGTAATAAATAAAGAGAGATAAATAGTTTAGGAGCTATGAGGGAACAGATGAATACACTCATAAATACATAATAATAATAATTATAAAAGCTTTTATTTCTTATCCTTGCTAAGTATAAAATATTTTTTAAATAACTTATATTTTCCTAATTAATGTGTTAGTTATTACGGATAGAAACCTCTTCTTGAATATAGATCTCTTCCAGCTTATTCCAATTTTCTCTATGTGCGGCTTTTCGTATTCATTCTTTTCCCACTATTGCTGTTATACCCTGCCCAGCGTTTCTTTGGTCTCCAATGTCGTCTCTTGCCACTGGGTCCTGTCCACCGGGTCCGCTCTATGGTTCATCTTTGTCTTTGCCGTATTCGGGTAACAACCTTTTTTCGTAACGCCCCATCCAGCCGTCGAACGCTTTATATCCATGTAGCGCAACTATTGCATATTTTGTATTGCAGCCGCATGACGCTCATTGTTGTATGGATTCACACGAGCGAGGAATGTAAGTAAGTAGGTTTACAAACAGGATGGAAGCAGATCCGCAAATGGCTGCCGGAGCTAAAGTCAACGTCGCTATTTGTTCTGTGGAACTAACAAATTACATCCGAGGAAACGTGGTTACATAATATTGATATAAAAAATAAATAAACATATGCCAGAAGTGCTTTCAGTTTAAAATAGAGGTGAAGATATAATTTTAATAACTTATAGTGAAAAATCAGTGGTCGTATATCGAGGAAGGCTATATAACACCAAGCTATAGCCAATAAGGGCAGAGCAGTAACCAAAGACGCGTGTAAATCCCCGGGGAACAGCCAGTAAATAGTATGAGAACATTATTAGTTCAGTAACTGTAGATAGTCCAAAATGAATCTATTTATATAGCTTGCCAGGGCAGTAGTGTAGTTCAAAACAGTCACCACGGTCCTGGAACGGAAAAGATGTCTAAAAGAACACAGGTGGGTTTTCTTCAGTAAAAGTTTCACAATCCCTTAAAAATAAAGGCTACCTCCAAAAACCAGTCTCCATAGAAACTAAAAATGTTAATTTTGGGTGAATAGAAACGTAGCCAGGGGTAAATAGGATTAAAACTTTAAAAGTTTTTTTACATTATTAAGAAATTGTTTGCAACACTTATTACTGCATTTTTTTCTTACATTGTTCCTCCTTGCGTCGTTTATCTTCAATGCTGAGGGTCGTCACTTTGACGAATTACTTTCTTATAGACTATATTTCGCCATGTTGTCCTATCTTCGGCGATGTGGATGGCGTCGTTTACATTATTACCTTAGATTAAATCAAAACAGCGGAACATATTAGGTGACTCGCCTCCAGCGCGTGAGCCGCTGAATGATTTCGACCTGATGGCCCGACGCCTAATTGCGGCTAATACAATTTCACTCGCACGACAGCGCCGGCTCTTATCTCTGTCCTTGTCTATCAGTGACTGTGACGACACTGATCATAGATGTGTGAGTTTCGAGTCCAGGTTTTCTGATTGCGATGTTAGCCCGTAGCGTATCTTTCCTTATAATATATCAATGATGGTAACACAAAATACTGGAAGATTTTCTCAAAACCAATATTAGGAGAAAAGAGTAAAAGTCCTAATCAACATTTTGTTTCTATTCACTTCAGCGTTCCTATTGACCCCTTTTGTCGGTATCTATGCTAGATTTCACTACATATTTTGAGCTCCTTAGTTGTCCTCACATGAGCTTTGCGAATACTGACAAATGCTTGCACTGACTGGACAGGTCCACTCAAATATGTATGGTTCTTTCTTCAAAAGACCATTTCAGACAAATGTACATGGTCCTTATGTGATTTGACTAATACATATTTACTGTATAGACTTTAAAAGAGACTCTGACCCCTGAGTTTGTTTCGGTGTTTCTTCACAGGGTAGTCAGCTGGGAAACACCGGCCTCATCTAGTTTAAGCTGATGAAAAAAAAATGACGTGTAAAAGTGTTTTTAAAACCTACTTGTAAAATATCATTTCTAATTTTTTTTTTTTTTTGCTTATGTATTATCTTTTGTAAAGGTATATTTTATCCATTTTTCGTATTTTTAGTTTTATTTTAGTTATATTTGCTAGTAGTACACCGCAGACTACCCCTCTTTTTAAAGTTCTTATAATCCATCCTAAGGTTGTCTGGTAGAAATCGCTGTCAGCGATAAGACCGCCTTTGTACCCATAGATTTAAGTTCCTGTGAATTGTTACTATATATTTTGGTGTACAATAAAGTTTATTCTATTCTATTCTATAAGATAACACAAATAATTATTCATTATTAATATGTGAAGCACAAAACTTCGTATCTTGCAAAACTAAAACCTAAATCCATATTCTAAAATCGGTTAACAGACCGTAAATTTTGATGACCACTACTTGATAGCGTTAGGTCAGTGGCTCCAAACCTTTTTTTGTCCGGGGAAAACTTTGGTTTCTTTATTGATATTAGGGACTAGGAACCCAGTTTTTTTTATATAATATAACATTTATGTTATAGATATCGAATTTACGTTCATAGGAAATTTTAGTAAAAAAAAATGTATATTTTGATATTACTAGCAGACACTTCAATTTTATTTACACACGACTAAATTTTGATCGTTTTGATCCTGTGGAGGGTCGATCTGGTACATCACATACTATCGATTTCTAAAGATAAAATTAAAAAATAAAGCTGTTTTTTTTCTAAAACTCGAATTAATATACGCATGTACGAAATTAATTTCTTTAAATAAACATCATCTGATTGATTGCAATGACCTGTAGGTAGTTAGTACGAATCGCCAGTGGGCAGGACAATTTGCTCGCAGAACAGATGGTCGAAAGCTTCTAAAGTGACGACCGCGTACCGGAAGACGCAGCGTTGGAAGGCCTCCCACAGGTGGGCCGATGACCTGGTTAGGATCGCGGGAGTTTAATGGATGTAAGACGCACAGGACCGTTCGTTGTGGTGACTTGGGGTAGGCATAAACCACACGGACATAGGTCCGTAAACGTCTTTTGGCTGAAATGATATACCCATTTAGTTATGGGTATAGGACCACATGTTGGGAACCACTGCGTTAGATAAACGCTCACACTGTACTCAGCTACATTTTCGTTACTTACTCGCTTTGCTTCATGGATCTACTCATGAAGGATTTTAAAAGTGTTTAGTTATTCCTTCATAATGATTTAGGCGTTTTTAGCATTCCCTGTTGTTCCTCTACTCTTTCATTTCTTTCTACATTTAATTCAATGTCTCCTACAATTGTAAATAAAAATCAATTGCCATATGTATGAAAACGACTCGACCGGCTTTTTTATTGTTAAGTTCGTAATTATTAAGGCAAGATGTTTATAAACTGGCTACATCACTAGTTAGTTTTATATTTTTCTAATCATGAACAATCACCACATCACTAAAAGTATAAAACAAAGTCGCTTCCCGTCGCTCGTCTGTCCCTATGTATGCTTAAATCTTTAAAACTAAGCACGGATCTTGATGCGGTTTTTTTTTAATAGATAGAGTGATTAAGAAGGAAGGTTTATACGTATAATATATTCATTATATATTTAATGTCACCATTGCACCCGTGCGAGGTTGGGGCGGGTTGCTAGTAAAATAAACAAATAATTCTATTTTTAAATCATCCGGTGCGCGGGCCCCATCATAGCTCTGCATCCGACCGTCCAATTCATAGGATATATAAGATCCTTGTCAGTATATTGTTTTTGACAGGTCGGATACTGGTCCATTTAGAGGAAAGCGATTAGACACTGCTGCCATAGGTTTAGTTATGTATGTTTACTTCAAGTACAAAGGATTTTGGTGATCGTTGCCGTTTGTAGAGTCAAAGAGGAATGTCACCGGTTGGTATCTATCTACAGATGTTTGGAAAATATCGATTGCTTTTTGTGCCAATATACCCAGAAGCTAGTTACACTAGGTTATGGGTAATTGAAAATACGTGGAGTAGTATCATAAATGAATAATATAATTCTTCAAAAGAAAGAAAGAAAGAAAAATATTTTATTTGACACATATAGACACACACAATGCAGAAACAACATGTAGACACTTAAGATAAAAAAAGGATAAAACTAACATTCTGTGTCTCACGGTTGCGCCAAATAGGTCCAGTTCAGCAAAAATGCCAGACAGCTACGTGGTAGTTGCCTGATGCTGGTTTTCAACTGAATCTTATTTTGAGTGTCCGGTGAAAAAAATACTTTAAAAGAAAATATTTATGACACTAATAAAAAGGTGAAACTTCGTTCGAAACGGCCAACCGATATAATACGGTAATCTGGGATATAAAATAAAATACGTTTTTATTCCGGGAGTATGTGCCTTTGGCAAAAAATGTTGACTTTTGCGCTGGCAATCTTAAACATAGAAAGGAGTCTTAAATACTTGGTAATGTAACTTCCTCACAAAAACCATTACGTAGCCTATGTTTACGTTTTAGCGGACGATTAAGACGGTTCTAACGATACCTCATTTGTCGAGTTCTAATAAATAGTTTAGGAGCTACGAGAGAACAGATGAATACACACATAAATACATAATAATAATTATTATAAAAGCTTTTATTTCTTATCCTTGCTAAGAAAAAAAAATATTTTTTTAAATAACTTATATTTTCCTAATATTAATTAGGAAAATATTAGTGTTAGTTATTACGGATAGAAACCTCTTCTTGAATATAGATCTCTTCCAGCTTATTCCAATTTTCTCTATGTGCGGCTTTTCGTATTCATTCTTTTCCCACTATTGCTGTTATACCCTGCCCAGCGTTTCTTTGGTCTCCAATGTCGTCTCTTGCCACTGGGTCCTGTCCACCGGGTCCGCTCTATGGTTCATCTTTGTCTTTGCCGTATTCGGGTAACAACCTTTTTTCGCAACGCCCCATCCAGCCGTCGAACGCTTTATATCCATGTAGCGCAACTATTGCATATTTTGTATTGCAGCCGCATGACGCTCACTGTTGTATGGATTCACACGAGCGAGGAATGTAAGTAAGTAGGTTTACAAACAGGATGGAAGCAGATCCGCAAATGGCTGCCGGAGCTAAAGTCAACGTCGCTATTTGTTCTGTGGAACTAACAAATTACATCCGAGGAAACGTGGTTACGTTTGTCATATTAAATCTGGTTGAATCAGAGGATGGAGATTTTTTTTTGGGTCAAAATATGAATGTGCTTAACAATAACACCCGTATTTATAAAGAAGTACTTACCTATTGCTAAGTAAAATCTTAATATGTCATTACTTGACGTTAGATATTTTCATTCACAATTTAAATTATTTTTAACTATAGAATAGAAATTGTCATCTAAGTAGTTACTTTTACTCAAATAATTGTTTCACTTGTTTATAAATACGTTTTCTTCTTCTTCTTCTTATCATATCGATGGTTTTCTTTTCCCTCAAAGTTTATGGGCCCAGTGGGTTGCCACGTTTACAGCGGCATCAGTGGCATTTTTGAGGTCCTCCAAAGTGCAGGTGTAGGGACACTTTGGGCCCTCTAATAAGTGGGCCATCGTCTGGTCAGGAGCATCGCACTCGCACTGGGTGTCTGAGATAAATACGTTTTAAGTGTCATTGACACAATACTTGTTTATGAACCAACTATACAGAAAAATTAGCTGCTGGTGAAAGTAGAAAATTGTCACAAAGGAATAGGCTCCTGGGATAAAAAAGTCCTAAGTGTCACGAGTTCAGTTGAAAACCTGCTTCAGGCACTAGGTGTCTGGCATTCATGCTGAACTGGGCCTATTTTCACACATCTGTATATTTTTTGCTTGTATTTTAGTTTCGTGTTACCTATTTATTGTTTTGTACCTACCAAAGCCTTGAGTATCGAAGCCGAGTTGCTAGCCTGTCGGTTTTCTACCGGTTGCATTCCAGGGAGTGTGCGTTGGAATTGCATAGCTAATTCCGCGTAGCCCGTTCCATCATCGGACTACCAGACGTACGGCTTTGCGTTACCGGTACACGGTGGACATCCCACCTATACGCACAAAGCGTTTTGGGAACACATTCATTGTGCGTACAGCTAAGAAGTGGAATTCCCTGCCGGAGTCTGTGTTTCCTGATGGCTTCAACCCGGGAATCTTTAAGTCAAGAGTGAATAAGTTTCTTCTAGGTAAGCGCGCTCCATTGTCGACCTTAGCGTCGTTTTCCATCAGATGAGATAGAGGTCAAGCGTGAACCTATCAACAATAAAAAAAATATTCGCGGATATCTGATGGATGATGACCGATCGTAGTGACGACACTCAGCAGAGACCTGTATATCCTGTAACGGACGTTTTTTGTCCGAAAAATGGTTAATGATGAAAACCATTTATTAATTTCACAGACTTTCCTCATTTTTTTGTTGAAATGTAACGAAATGGCTCACACACCAGGTACTTAATTGCAGTTTGCTAAAAAAAAGTTCCTCGTAAAGCAATCTTGAAGACGAATTGCAACAAAATCTAAAAATTCTTTGTAAGCACATAACAAAGTGAACGGAGAAAAATAATCACAAAGCTACCTTCCATTGTTTCGCTCGTAAACACGACAAAGTAAACCTTTTGTCACCCTATAAATCCCATCATAACCAATTCGACAAACATCAGTACAAGTTAACTCTCATCTTTATTCCAACCGGGTGTACACCGTAAAGCACTCCCAGCATCACTGTATAATGGCTGCATCCGTCGTTATGGATTGACGTCTTTATTGCATACTTCTAGTATGGGACCAACTACCTTTCAACAAGAAACTATTTTAAAGAAAATTCAACCTTAACTTCCGAACATAGAATTCATTTTCCAAGTATAAGGGTCCTAAGTTTATCGCGAGTGTGCTATCTTCGCGTAGGGTTTGCAGTCGCGTAGGATCTTACCGATACGGGCTGAAATATGAATATCCGTGGCGTCGCCGTTTGTGCAGGCCAGTCACGATTACCCTTATGTTCTGCTGAGGACCGGCGACTGTCTACGTTTGATGGCAAGCTAGTGTAACGGCAACGTTAAGACGATATGTGGAGCTAATGGCGGTGACCTGGTTAGTTAAAGGTGTTTTAAAGCTGGTAGGTAACGTTTGTTCGGGAGGATGGGAGCGGAATTAAGTGAAAGCCGAGAATAATCTTTATATTTGATATATATTCATATTTTTTTTTGGACAAATATCATTATTTATTTATTTATAATTTAAATTTTTTTATGTAAAATCGTGTAATTACAGTAAATCAATAATTAAAAATAAAATTGTACACTAATCACAAAAAACAAACTAAAATATGAAATACCTATACACCGTTAAATTTTGGTCGTTTTAATCCCGTGGAGGGTCGATTTGATACATGAAACACTATCGATTTGTAAAGATAAAAAAAAATAAAGTACATCTTTTCTAAAGCTTGAATTAATATACGCATTTGCGAAATTCATTTCTTTAAGGAAACGAGTCAATGACCTAGTAGGTAGCTGTCGGTCATTGCGTACTAACTACCTACAGTTTATTGGCCTCACTCAGCTGACGTTTATTTAAAGAAATTAATTTCGTACATGAGTGAATTAATTCGAATTTGAAAATAAGTACTTTTTTCATTTTTATCTTTACAAATCGATAGTGTTTCATGTACCGAATCGACCCCCCACGGGATTAAAATGACCAAAATTAACCGGTGTATACAATTACAATTAATTTTCGTGGGATCCGAGTGGTCACATGTTGTATAAAAATCTGTCGAAACGTCTTGTTAACCAGTTGACACTTCGTGTGACCCAAGGGTTGGTTTTTACCTCGGACAGAGGATAAGCATTGCCATGCTGTATGGCCAGTCAAACCTAAACCAAAAGAAAATCAAGAATAAAATTCTGAAAAAATATTTAAAAGAATTTTTCTATGAAAATATTATTCAACCAAAAGGAAAGCTAACAAAATAAAATCTCCTATTACACTAAGCCCTCCTCCAACAACCACAAGCCAACATTAACCAAACTTAGTCCTAACAAGCTAACCCTAAAACCTGCGTTTACCTAATTTGTTCCAATCCCAGTACTACATTCAAATTCCCAACTTTAAAAATAGCCTTAGTAAATCTGATTACCTCAGTGAGCAGAATTGAAATTTAAAGTTATGTAGGTGGTCAAAGCAAGACGTAAGAGTCTTATGCTGGTGGCTATGTACTATGTACTAAGCTTGCCAACGAATTTGAAAAGCTTGCAGGCCGAGTCTGTGCGATGCTCCTAAGTCTATACCAACTAATATTAGCGTAGAAACTCTGACAATACTATCATTGTATGGTCGTGAAAGGATAAGTTTGTGGTTAGAATATAAAAACCGCATCTTCGAAGTTAAGATAAGATATTTATTTGCTGAAATATGTGTACATTAAAAAAAACGAATAAAAAAAACGTGCATGCAGGACGAAAAAAAAAGAAACGGTCTAGACATGTTTGCTACATTTTGTGGCGTGCAAATATTTAGTATATGTTAAAAAATATTTCAAATTAATATCGTGGGCACAAAATAATTATGTCAAACGCAACTTATATTTTTTTTAGCAACATTTACAACTTCCTATTTCTATTTTTTTTTTTGGTAAGCCTTCAACCAATGTTCACTAAAACATACAGCATTATGACAATAGGATCAAAATTATATGAATGTCCAATGAATACTATCAACAGAATTTAAATTATGGGAAATGTATATAAAACATTAATCAATTAATTGCAAAATTACAATCAAATACAAAAATGTCATAAGTTTAAAGTCAGATGTCGGTAATTTAAAATAATAGATATTATACAGACATAATATAAAGAACACACAAAAATAAAACATATACCAAGTATTTTTTCTTCTAGAAAATCAGAAAGTGTACGGTAGGCTTTACTTATGAGAAAATTCTGTAAATGTGTTTTAAAAATCTATGTTTATGTTTTAAATGGTTTCTGGTATTCGATCATAAATTATTGGAGCCATACAAAAAGTACTATTAAGCATCAGTGCTGTTGGATTTCCGTAAACACTACATCGATGGGTCCTATATACAATGGCCAATGTGAAAATTGACAACTTTTCAATAGAATAGCCTCTATTGAGAATTTGTTATGGCACACATTTTCGTTATTCTAGCTACATTGATTTATTTGTATCTGTAATAGTTTTTTAATTAAAGTAGATTATAATAATTAAAAAAACTATTAGAGGTACAGACGCCAGCACGTCAATCTACCCCAATCTGTAAAATTTTACCAATCGAACATTAAACTTCCTGCATTGTGATAAGGTTGAAAATCTATTAGAGAAATTTGACAGATTGAGGTAGGTTGATGTGCTGGCGTCTGTATATAACACACATCAACTTAATAGGGTGCCTTCGAATGCGGTCATTTTTTCTGACAGCTTAGGAAATAGTTTTTGGTTGTAAAACAAAGCATACTAAGGGTGTTTTTTAACATGTGGATTTGCTTCGCATGCGTAACCTCCGCTTTCCTTTTCATATAATACAAAATTTAAAAAAAATAAAAATCCCCGACAATCCTTGTCATCAATATAAAATGTATAGAACTGGTCAAGACGAATCTAATGAGCCCAAACTCGATGGGTTTACTAGTACGCATCCCAAAGTTTCATCAACCAGCTCCCAGTTCTAGCATCAGGTCCTTATCATCATGAGAAATGTATAGAACTGGTCAAGACGAATCTAACCAGCCCAAAATCGATAGGCTTACTATGTTAATAAGTAATCCAGGGTTCTTACCTTCGAGCTTCATCATCAGACCAGCGCAATGGTACCAATCTGGTATACGAGTATTTCAAATATTAGGTCACACGTACTCGTATGTTTAAAATAAAGTAAACATCCATTAAGAGTTTAAAAACCCTACCACAGTTAACAAAAGAGCTGGTGACCTTAAACACCTGGACAGATCTTCATTAATTGTAGCTAAGAACCATCTCGATTAAGTCAGCTTTCAAGCAAAAAAAACTACATCAAAATCGAACAACAAAGGCGCTACGATGGACGCACAGACAGACAGACCGGTCAAACTTATAACACCCCTCTCTTCCGTCGGGAGTTAAAAAGTGTTTATTGTAATGCGTGCAATACGCACGCGGGACGCATTTTTTGCCTTTTGAAAGTTTCTGCAGGCGGAGCGAATCCATATGCGTGATAAAACCCGCATGATATTAAAAACACCCATCCTTTGGACTTAGTGGTAAATTTGTAAAAAAAAAATGCACCTACAATAGCCTACATTTAACTCCCCAGCCTATCTGTTTCCCTACTATTCTGGATTCGGCTTCAAATCTATCCAAATACCACTGGATCTGACAGCTGACCTCGGCCATCCAATTACTTGGAGATATCCTAAAGTTGTTCGTTATTCCTAGGCTTTGGGGTTCCTGACTGCTTTTACGACTGACATATTAACTAATTGAATGAACTGAATTCCTTTTACTTTCTATACCATATTGTATTCTGACATTAACCTATAGATGCCATTACTTAATTAGATTGTAGTATTATAAATTAATCATTTTGACTGCAGAACGAAAATGAAATATGGACTCATATATTTGGGTTACTTACTAAGAAGTCTAACACCCGTATTTATAAAGAAGTAATTACTTGTTACTAAGTAAAATCTTATTAAATCATTACTTGACGTTTGAAATCATCATACAAAATTTATATTTTTCTTAACTATAGAATACAAATTGTTACTTGAGTAGTTACTTTTACTCAAGAATTACGTTTTACTTGTTCATAAATACGGTTGTAAGTAGTTAAGAAATTTTTTAAAATGGGAAATTATCCAATGACTTCTTACGCTCTAAAGCGGAGTGGGAGGGCGTGTCAGACTTTTACTGACTAAAACCACACCTATGTTCCTTCTTTGCCTTTCATTCCAGAATCCTGGGGTTCCTTTTCCGTTCTAATGGATGTAATTAAAACCTTAAAGTACGAGTACTATCTGTCATTTATTTATTTATTATAATACTTTACTGTACACCTCATAATAAAAATAAATAAAAAATAAAATTCATTTATTTCAGACAATTTCAATGTCCATATTATGTTAGTGACTGAAACTTAAAACTATGTTAGTATAATATTTGAAATCAATTTAATAAATTAGTCAATTAAGTAGTTTATAAAAATCAATCATTAGACACACACACAAAAATCACAAATGTCAATCGTAATACACAAAACAAAGAATAAAATAGTTCATAAAACGTGCAGTTTTATAAACCTATCCCACACTGGTGACTCTGGGCTTTCAGCGAACATCTTTAGGATTCCGTTGGCACTACTCCTAGTTCGACGCATGAGTGAGGCCGACTTTTTTCGCATTAATGCATAAAAGTCATCCACACCCGCGTCCGCAAACATGCCGGAGGCACTACAAAATCGAGGAAGTCGCACCAGAACCCAAAGGCGTTGTTGAACTGAACTCTAAGAGCACTATAGGCCCGCTGCGTATAATTGGTCCACAGGGCACTGGTGTAAAAGCTTTGCCAGTAGGCTCTGAATAAAGTTACCTGTACTTGTACTGTACACCTAGCAAACCTGTGCACCAACATGTTCGCGCGCACCGACAGTGCTCTCCGCTCCCGCTCAATACCTGCGTCATCACTTAAGGTCTCGTTTATTATGTGTCCCAGATACTTAAATTGAGAGACTCGACTCAAAGACACTCCGTTTAAATAAACGGGTGGTATATGCTCAGGTTCTTTGTTCTTGCCTCTGATTACCATGTACTCACTCTTCTTATCGTTGTACTTTAAGCCGTGATCCCTCGCGTATGACTCACAGATACTGAGCAGCTTTCTCAGTCCACCAACAGATGGACTCAGCAAAACCATGTCATCCGCGTAACTGATATTATTCACGCAAACATTATGTATATGACACCCGACATGGCTATTGCTGAGCTCACCAATCAGCTGATTAACGTAAATGTTAAAAAGTCTTGGAGAGGTTAGTCCCCCCTGCCTCACGCCACAATCTAGTTTATATTCGTCTGAATAAACATTTCCCCACTTTACCATGTTTATCTGTTGTCTATACCAGAAAGAAAATATACTTATAAGTTCGGCGGGAGCCCCAATCTCCCCAAGCTTAGCCCAGAGCTTATTATAATCAACTAGGTCGAAGGCCTTTGACAGGTCAAGAAAGCATGCGTAGATAGGTGTGCTTCTATTAACGTAATACGAGACCGTGTGCTTTAATGTCAAAATAGCGCTCTCCGTTGACAAGCCTTCACGAAACCCAAACTGTGCGTCATACAGGGAGGTGTAATTGCTGAGCTGCGCATCTAACAACCCATCAAAAACCTTCGCCATCACAGTGGCCAAAGAGATAGGTCTATAATTATTCCTATTACTCACATCCCCAGTCACATTCTTTGCTATAGGCACAACAATGGTTTCCATCATTTTAGCAGGTAAATATGAGTGACGTATGCAGAATGTATATAACATTGCCAACACTCTAAACAAGTGGCTACCCGCGTGCTGCAAATGCTCAATGTTTTCCGTACATTAGGTAAGTGTGATACGCCCGCCTAGCCCGCCTATGAGCATCTCTCACGTGTTTGTTCCACCCCACCACACTTTTACCCCGTCTAAACTTTCTTACTTTCTTGCTTTGCACAGAAGCTTCACAAATAATATTTACAATGTCATTGTATAGGTTGTCAATTACTGATCTATGTTCCAAATTACTACACATACTGTCCGCACACACGCTCAACTCACTGGGGAAGTGAAGGTCCTTTAATTTAGCCTTACAAATGTCAGAATAAGTTTCTATTTCGTCATCTTTTCTGTCACCCCAAATAATATCATTTTTATGCATATTTACACATACACACTTCTGTTTAATAATGTCAAGATTACAATTAATTATTACGGGCAAGTGGTCGGACCAATACACTCCATAGTCCACACAAATGCTAGTTATTGTTTGCCAAGCTGATTCCGTTGCTAAACAATGGTCTAACCAGCGGTTACATCCGTGCGCTTCACTATGAAATGTATGGGTATCCGACGCCCTGCCTAACATAGCCATATCCGCGCATATCCAATTATTATCATTACAAAATTCAAGTAATTCGTCACAAAAGGAAGAAGTAGGGTGAGCATTAAAATCACCTAAAATATAAACAGATTCTACGTTACTTTGCTGTACAATCGCACTAATCTCCCCTAGACAATTCGTAAATAATGTTAGATTGTCAGGTTGGTCCGTGGGCATATACACACATATAACTACAACTTCACAATTCATACCTGTTTTTGCTCTTATCGCCGTAATACGCTCGCTCTCGCACTGCACTATCGACACACTCGTAAATACACTTTTACGCCACAGGATAGCGACCCCACCGAAAGGTCTTCCGCGTCTCACTCCAGATGATAAGTCCATCGCCGACTTCCCCGTATAGCTGAAGTCATTATCGATAGTGCCGAGGAAAGGTAGGTCCTCAGGCACCAGCCACGTCTCCTGAAGAGCTACCAAATCCGCATCCTTACACAGTGATCGAACACACTGCACACTCCTCTTCACATTTTTACAGTTAAAACTAACTAGTTTACTACTTTGTGGGTGATCCATTAAAATATTGTTCTTCGGGCCCCTTTCTCATGTCAACAAAACGGCGGAACTTAATTCCGTCCGGCCACAGATTGTCATCAAGGTACATATGCATTCTATTTCTTGAGACAAACAATTTAAAGGCATTGTACCCTTTATCTTGTTTCATTTTAATTTTTATTAGCCTCACTCTTTCCTGAGTTTTGTTATAAATATAATTACTAATATCCATTTCCTCCGTATCTTTATGCACATTGGACACGAAAAGGGGCACTTTGGTGTCAGCTGCCTTAAAATTACATAAAGGTTCCGTCGCTGCCTTGCCTAATTGTGTCACAAAACGATTACGAAGGCGTTTTCTCTGCACTGTAATCCAGCTAGAATTTGGATTATCTTTCTTGAAATCCCCGTTTTTTTGTACAATTTCTGCCAAAGATAGTCGCTTCTCAGTCACTTCAGTCGACTCAAGTACCGAACAAACCGGTTTTGTTGCATGTACTTCCCGATCAGCTGTTTGTGACATTATAATTTCCATTATATCATGTTGTTTTCCAACTTGCGCGGCTGTTGTCAATTCAATGCCTCGATCTACTACCCCTATCTCGCTCACTGAGTCGTTTTCACAACGCGGATGCGACGGAGATAGCAAAAACGGTGTGCTCACACACCCGCGTTTCTTTGGTGACGGCTCCTTAACCCTCTCTAAGGCCGGTGATATGCCTACCGGTCCGCTATCCAAACAAAAAGCACCTCGCATACGTTTGTTTATATTACAATCATCTAATCCAATAACTGACCCGTATTTGCAATTATGTAGTTCACTCTTTATTTCCTGTAGCTGCTCCACAGTTGCATAATGATTCTTCATATTGTTCAACTGGTTTTTTAGTACAACTAACTCCTTAAGCAGCCCCGTAACATCTATGTGATCGAATGTTACTGGAGGTAGCTTACATAAATCTTTAGCCACAAACAAGGGGATGAGTTCGGGATCCGTATTCTTGAACAGGGTTATAATGTCTTCCAAATCCTTGTGACTTTTATCTTTCCTCCTGGATATTTTTCGCTTTCCCATCGCCATAGATTCAAATAGTAACGTCTTTGCATGGTCAATATCCTCCACAGAGAAACCACTTGCACAAACCCTAATGAGGCTCTCATTATCCATAACATCAAGTTTATTTTGCACAAACGCTAACAACTCGTTAATTACTATATTACATGTCGAACATTTTACAATTTTTGCACTCGCCATTTTTTTTCGACATAATGTGGACAGGATAAACATTTACAAAAACTAAATGTACGGTCAGGGGTCAAAAGTGCAGTTGCACTCTAAACTGTCTAAAATTTCTTTGTAGTAGAATTCCAGTGTTCTGCAACTAGTTTATTCAATATTTTAGATTCTACGCTACAACCTAAATCGATTATGATCCATTGACCCTCTTTTACGGTACGGTATTAAAAAGAAAATTTACATACTTTAGTATCGGTAGAGTGCAACTGCACTTTTGAGCCCTGACTGTACAATGGGCGGTCATAGCGTACAGAGCAATCTCTTACAGACAACCTTAGAATGGACTGAATGAAAGGAGATAGATTTGGGGAGGTCAGTGTACAAAAAACGTGAATAATATTAATTACACCAAATATTAAAAATACATACATACATAATACATATCATGTTTTGGCACCGGAATTTTCAGAGAGCTGCGGGATTGATCCAAAGAGTTATGACGGCCCTTAAACGCATAGGGCAAATTTAGGAACACAGATGGATTTTAGTCAGTAAGTTCTCTTACACCTCAAAAAAGACAAGGTAATACTCGTATATTTAATAAAATTATTTAAAATATTCTATCCACTACATGTAGTAAAATAAAGTTCTAAATATCAACAATTAAAAGTGCCTTTTAGAGTCAAGAAATTGAATAATCTCAGTTAAATATGTAACTCTATTACTAAAAAAAAATTAAGTTTTAAAGCTGCAGAAAATTCCCGAGAGAATTTTCAATTTTAAATTTTTTATTTTATATTCTCTTCAATTCAATTTATTTGAAATGAAAGATCGAGTCAATATGAAGATCAAATATGGCCGCTTAAGATTAAGTCTCAAAGCCACGATGTTCACATCAGAAAACTGTTAAAGAATTAAAGTAGCTGTGTGGGTTTATAAACTCTTTCCCTTGGCTCCACTTGTTTACACGGCGAGCCAGCTTTTATACGCTTACAACCTCTTTACAACTTATACGTTACGGTAAGCTGAAAATTCCATTATTATAATACAATAGAATAGTATACAATACATTCTGTATCATATTAACACTTACTTGGATGAAAAAACATCTGAAAAATAATCAAGTCCGGGTAATGTTCTGTCATTATTTGAATGAGTGACTATGATCAGCCTATGAAATAGCATCGCTATTTGACTTTAATTCTGACGCGTCGATCGTTTTTGATACCATAATAACCAGCTATGGCCTTGATTTGTTTGACTTCTCCCTTTCTGGATTGAGCCAGAAACACCTTTGTTCCCTCAGTATCCCCATGCGTTATAGGGCTGTGGTAACTCTTTCATACTAGCAGTACAACCAACCATGTCCTGACCTGTTATAGACTAACTCACACTGGGCCAGCGTGGTATACTATGGCTTACTCACTCTTACAGAGAGAAAGGTGGAGCCTCAACAGTAGAAATCTTATAGGCTGATTATATAACCAAGGTATCATACCTGTAATTTTCCTACAGGTAAAATTTACCTCGGAACAAAATTACACCCGGAATCTCAGCCAGCCTTGAATGATGTAATAATTAGAGCGGCTCACATAATAATTATACCTGATTAGGTGAACTGCTTGGAGGAGCTCGACGCCGTAATGAGACGACATGATCCAGATGGTAGCAAGAACGTATAAACGAGAAAATAAAGGCAAAAAATAATGTCGATTTAGATTAAATGTTATATCTTTATTTACGTACTTACGTACGTTCAATTTAAATTACTCATGACCCCATTTCGAATTGAAAATATTAACATAAGAACATACCCGAATTGCTGAGATAGTAAATTCATATCTGAGTTCTCAATTTAAAATCGTCTAAACCCGGTATCTGAATTATAAAATTTGCTGACCCATTAATATTCATCTCGACTAAAAAGTGAGCCGGTGAGGGTTGTGCAAAGTCGCGCAGAGCTAGTGGTGCACCGTCGCAGTTGCTGCACAGAATTGCATTAAGCGAGTGTCCCCCAGACTCGGTTAATTTGTTGGTCACCGCTCGTTACCACGTAATTCGCGTCCCTCTAGCGCAGATCGCGGCTCACTTTACCAGATTATCATCCAATTTAGTCCACCCGCTCGGATAAACGAAGTCACTCGATATGAAAAATGTTGGAATAAAAAATCAGGTCGCCCTTGCGGCTGTCCTGCTTTCAATTTATAATAGACTTTTGGATTGCGGCTAACGAAATTTGTTATCAATCATTATCCCATTTACATAGACGGAGAGGATATTATTAAGGTAAGTGGTTTAGAGAGAAAGGTTTTCGGTTTTATTTTTTTATGAAATGGCTTTAGCCTGCCTACTTGGTTTTGAAAGTCTTATAATGAGATTGAGTGCCTTAGATGCCGTAGATGTCGGGTTACGACTGAATTTTGTGGAGCACTAGGTACGTGAGCTATAAATCCGGTTGCATTTTGCAAGTTACCACAAAAGTAACGATTTCCTGCCACCTACACGGCTGCACGCCATCATTCACCACGCGGGCCCATTCACCGCACATCTGCTTACGACTGTCTAGATAATCCAACAAAGCGTGCGCCCCAATTTTCTTGCAGCTCGGAGTCAAAGTTGTGCGGTGTGGCGCACAATGGGGTAATGCGACACCGCCGTGCGAGCGATCTCCCGACTCGTACAGTCGTACCGTGCGACAAAGCAGCCACTTACCCCGCGTACCGTTTCGCCGTCTCTGAATGCGCCAAGAAATCTTCCCGCTGAAGATCCTCGCTGCGACATGCATGTTTGTGTATCCATTTGCTTGCGCCGAATGCCGCAGTAATGGATTTTTTAAGGTACGGTATGTAGATTGAATGGATGTTTACTTGGAGATGAATTCATGCGACTTCGGTCTATAAGGTAGTTGTAGTGATTGAACATTATATCTCATTGCGAACTTAGTTTTCATGTTAGAAATATTGTTATTGACAGGTGTTGACCAGTTTCGTTTTTAAAATTTAGTAGGATTTAATTCAAAATATTTTATTTCATATATGTAGACTTACATACTTATAAAACGTGAATCTGATACACGCTTCCAATTGGTTGTTTCCTATGGAGAAGGTCCGGCAAGGAATTCCATAAAATTAAATGCATAATTGAATATGGTGCTCATTTCGTAGTACGTATATATTGGTAAAACTAACTTTTACTCTTTTTAACAAAAGATTTATATGAAAATCACATTAACAAGGTGATTTGATAAGTCGTTTATTAGTGATTAAAATACATAAATAACAAAAGATTTTATTTACAACCTCAGAAAAGGAAAAAATATAAACACCGTTAAATGTTGGTCGTTTTAATCCCGTGGAGGATCGATTCGGTACATGAAACCCTATCGATTTGTAAAGATAAAAATGAAAAATAAAGTACTTTTTTTAAACTCGAATTAATTTACGCATATACGAAATTGATTTCTTTAAGTAAAGGTCAGCTGATCGAAGCCAATGAACTGTAGGTAGTTAGTACGCAACGACGGACAACTCCCTGCAAGGTCATTGACTCGTTTACTTAAAGAAATTAATTTCGTACATGCGTATATTAAATCGAGTTTTAGAAAAAAAGTACGTTATTTTTTAATTTTATCTTTATAAATAGACAGTGTTTCGTGTAATCGATCTCCATGGGATTATAACGACCAAAATTTAACGGCGAATAAAAGCATTGATATCTATATTTTATGGAAGATACGTTATGCGCTGAAATCGCAAACAGAAAACCTGGACTCGAAACTCACACATCTATGATTAGGGTCATCACAGTCGCAAACCTGCAGCCAGCCACTAATAGACAATGACAGAGATAAGAGCCGGCACTGTCGTGCGAGCGAAATCGCGTTAGCCGCAATTAGACGACGGGCCTACTCCCCTAGCCAAGTTACAATCATGAATGCTTGGAGTTGGCCACGCCTCCAATTCTTTTGTTCTGAACACGTGACTGAGCATTGAGATGACGTCAGAACAAAGGAATTGGGGGCGTGGCCAACTCCAAGCGTTCACTCTAAACGCAACGATTGTAACGCGCTAGAGGCGAGTCACCTATTTTCCGCTGTTTAAAGTGTGTTTGTGATTTAAAGTTGTTAAATTCAACTCCCCTAACTAAGACATTCGTGAAAATCGAACAATCGAGAACAGCACACCTATTTTCTAAAACATCAGCAGATTCTAATATATTCTGTTCCAATTTAAAACAATTCACTACAATAAATTATGTAGAAAGCCGTCCCAGTCTATATTCAAAACGTTTCAGGTGTCTGCAATACAAATTGTTCCTGCAAAGACATTAAAATGTAAATCCGTTTATACTTAGCTATGCAATGTGCCCATGTGCACTGTCTATGCAAAATGCAAATAACTGAATTATTATACAATGTTTTACTTTGGCTACATCGCCTCGTATAGTCCGTTGGTTTAACACCGGTCAATATTAATAAGAATTTTAGCAGGATTTTTACTTGAGCGAGTGACTGTCAAAAGTGTCAGATTAATAATTTCACTTGAAAGTGAAGATCACCCTTAAAGCCAGGTTCTACTCATTTTGAACTTTTTTAAACCTCTGGAAGTTCACAAATATAGAAGAGACACCAAGAAAATGTACGGCTTGATAAAAAAAAAATCACGAAGCTGACCCTAATTTACGAGTTCAAACGTGTTTATCTACGAGATTACGTTACGGAAATATTTGAAAGCTACAAAAAAAAAATTAAAAAAAAATTAATTTAAAGTTTTAATTTTTTCGGGTTTAATTTTTTCATTGCCCATTGCATTGCCCTAGTGGGCTTCAACCCTGCTGGGCCCCTACGGTTTGCTATCTCCTTGAGGCGCGCGTGGAACGATACGCCCCGTCGACGACTTGGGCCCGGTCCGGTCACCGGATGGTCAGACGGCGAGCTACCCATTGCTCGCTGTCCGCAAGCCCGCAGCACTTTTTTTAACCTGGGAATATGTTCTGTTGCAGCAATTTATATTATACACGGGCAAAGCCACTGGCGCAACTAGTTCATTCATGTGTAAAAGCGAGCTTAACTTATATTTCTTTCAGCAAACCTTTCAATGATAAAGAACATATCATATTCGAGATTATTCTACTTACAAACCAGTCAATCTTACTCATAAATATTACTTGCAAAAGCAAAAACGCCTTTTTTATATAAACTAGTGCTTGACTGCGATCTCACGTGGTGGTAAGCAGTGATGCAATCGTTGATGGTGAGGCGCACTAGTTTATTAAGAGCCTATTCACTCTAGTCTTGAAGACACCTAAATTATAATCGGAAGGGAAGACCGCAGCAAGCAAACTGTAGTTTTAACACAGCATTTTACCACTTCTGAAGTAAAACTGGAATCCGAAGTCAACAGTGAGTCATACCCTACCAAATTAGGTAGTCTGCTGTATTTGTCTAATGCAATCCCACTGAGCGATACACGCTCGGAGCGAAATAAATTGCCGTAAAATAAAATGCTAGTGGCTTCAGGAGCATATCCGAGGTTCTTTTGTATCCGTGACGCCGAGACTAACCGCATTTTGTTCAATTTACTTGCATGTTAACGGACTTGGAAATCATAAATGATGGAATAGTATTCGAGATAGGTTATTTTAATGGGTTTAAAATTGGTTCGGTGTGTATTTTCATGCAGTCTTCGGAGTTATGGCGATGGCATTTTATGGATTTCGTAGGATCTCCTATTGGTTTAAAATAATTATGATAGAATTCAGCTGTGCTTTATTAATAACTAGCTCTACCCTATAAAATACCAGACTTGTTTTTTTTTTTATTTAACGGGATAAAAAATTCTATGTCCTTCTCCTGATTCTAAGCTACCTTCCCACCAATTTTCAGCTAAATCAGTTTAGCCCTTCTTGAGTTATTAATAGTGTAACTAACACGACTTTCTTTTATATATATATAGATTTGTAACAGTTTTATCTCGAGACAGCGAGTAAAATTGTATGTTTTTATTGACATTAAAATTCTGAATAGGTAGTTATCGATCTATTGTATGGTCGTTTTTTTTCAAGTTAAAGCTACTAATAATCTCCTTTTTCTTTATCGTGCACTTTAGATAGAGTGACGCCCGAGACTTGACCACAATGGCCATGTCACGGTCGAGTCTTGGGCCACCGAATCTTTTGTGATGTGACGCCAGATGCCATGTGTGTGAGTTATAAATTTGGTTTAACAGAGTGTGTGTCCATGTGTGCCAAATAATATTTATGTTTCTTTCTATTTATTTGTTCTCAGTGTTTGACGACTTGGGAGTTGTCATTAATGCTAAAGTGTGTCACAGATTTGAGGTCTATCCACCATATTAGAAAACGCCCAAGGGGTCTTTTGCCTTCGATTTTCTGTTACCACCACCAATCGTTCCATCTAGTCCTCGTTACGAGTGATATGTCTGACAAACTTGAGAATTCGCATTTGCACAAACAACGATAAACTCTCTTTGATATTGAATTCTTTAAGAATCGAGACATTACATACATATATTTATATTTCATACATTATAAATATATCATATATATTTACTATTAGTCAAATAAAATCCACCACAAAATTTAATGGACCCAAACCAATTCTATGAAAATTACTTTCAAATCTCTACTCCAACAAAACTCGAAAGCTTTACGAGAATAATACTCGTATTTACAATAAAATATTTTTGTACCCAATTCAAGATATTGCTTGAGTACAGCGAGATTATATACAGTTGTTACAAACTTATGTTTTCAACGAGATATATCGAGCGATTTTCATCAGCCAGGCAATTCGTGTTCATCGGCAGTTTTATTAGAAAACTTTATAATAAAAGAGTGTACCCTCGCGTGGTGGGGTGCAGTTTATTGTGCCACGTGGTTCACAAATACACTGGCGTGCACTATGAAAGGCTCCTCATAAAACTGACGGATTCTAATTTTGTAGTTTGTTGTCTTGATTTTTGTAGGTAGAGGAGATATTGCAACTTTTTAAGGCTCTAAACTGCTACCTATTATGGCAACAGTTTAGTACCTTCAAAAGTTAAAATGTCAAATTTATGACTGTAGGCGACTTTGTCGGCAGGTACAGGTAGAAAAATGTGACACACTACAATCATTATATACATAATTTAAAAAAAATAAGAAAGACCAGTGTTAAAATTTTCAATTGCGGCAACGACATAACCTATACTGAATCATTGTCACACCTTTACCAGAATTCACATACTCGACTTGCGTATGCCACGCCGTGTCTTCCAGGCAGTAGACTAAATAAAGAAAGAGAGAAAAAGAGTTTATTCGCCACAAACATGACGCATACCTTAATAACAACTATAACAACGAATTCATATAATAAGAAGTACATAATAAGATATGCGTCATGCGTCACATCCGCGCAAAACGGCCAGCGCTTAGCAAAATGCTGGAGCTCGTGTGCAAGACAGAGCCACAGCGCTGATCTTCAGCGCTAGCCGTCGTTGACGGTGAGACGTTGATCGACTACCAAAGTTCTTTACAATACTCATTACTTTAGCCAAAACATGCACCGAAAGTACCTGTGTCACCCGAAACGTCAGGGAGCCGCATTTCCTCCTGAGCCAACGGTCGAGCACCAGCCGGACCAGGTCAATTGTTACGAGGCCGGTAGTAGGACACAGGAGCCTCCCCCGCCTTTCCACTAAGACCTGAGCTTTGACGGGAGTCACAGGGCAATCCCCGACCACCGTAGACACGAGCTTGATGACTACAAGCAATGAATATCTCGCCGTCCGGTAAGAACTGAGACAACGACGGCACGCAGTGTTCTACGAGCGCCCGTTTGCGTATAGAAATATGGTAGTAGGAACGTGAAAGGTAGAGTGAACGCCATGGGGGTCCCGTGGCGTGGATGAAGTAAAATTCTAAGAGTGTAGTTTCCATATAAAATGTATGGAGACGGACGCGCACAGGTCGGTGTGTGTGGCACACGTATGCGTAGTGTAGTTCTTTCTACCTTTAACCTATTTACTCCATAATTTAGTCCTTCATATTACTTTTCACCACACAGGGTTTGTCTAATTCTTACGCTGTCTCTACTATAAAACTCTGGAATAGTTTCCTTGTCATCAAAGAGCTGAGAGTAAATTTTCTTTCAAGCGTAAAATTACTACTTAAATTCCTCTGTACCTTTGATCTTTGTCATAGTTATTATATTTTGAGTTCTTTAATTTTCATGATGTGATATTAATCACAGTATTTATTATTTTATAAATATAATGTTTGTTGCATTAGTGTGTGTTTTTGTATTGTTTGTTTATTGTGTTCATATAATTACAATTTAATCACCGCTTGGTCGATACTTAAAATAAACAATTTCTTACAGTAAATTCGTAAAATTTGATCGTTTTAATCCCGTGGAGGGTCGAACCGGTACATGAAACACTATCGATTTGTAAAGATAAAATAAAAAAAAATAAAGTACTTCTTTCTAAAACTCTCATTAATATACGCATGTACGAAATTAATTTCTTTAAATAAACATCAGCTGAGCGAGTTCATGACCTGTAGGTAGTTATCGGTCGTTTCGTACTTTAAAAAAATGTACGTTATTTTTAAATTTTACCTTTACAAATCCATAGTGTTTCATGTAGCGGACCTTCCGCGGGATTAAAAAGATCAAAATTTAACGGTGTATAATCTTCCTCTGTAAGTCGTCATTTAAAAAACGAATCTATAATATCTTAAAATAGCAACACTAGTCAATCCTCATTGACTCTGTGATTTGCCTAACTGCTTACAAAATTTTGAATTTACGGGTTAAATTAATTTACTTTGAATCCTTTTTTTTTTCTTTTTACACCTAATAATTAATATTTAATCGATATTGTCTTTTAACAGACAGCTATATTGTGTAATTTGTGGATAACGTCGTCAGTAATTTGTCTATAATATGTATGTATTTAGAAATATATGAGTATGTTTATTAGTTGTCTAGTACCCATAACACAAGCTCTGCTTAGCTTGGGAATAGGCGGCGTTGTGTGATAGTTGTGGAATATATTATATTATATTATTATTATTAAATTTAAGTACAATAGGCGCAGCTAATCCCGAGTTTTATAATGAGCAAGATATATGAAGTAGATCAGTATACAGAGTCAAAAAATATATGTTATATTTCAGGATGGATAAATGCTGGATAGATAAAATAAAAGCTGACTTTTTTATATGGCAGTGAGGGCCACTAACAGGTCAGTCAAAATTTAGTACAAGTAAATAAATTTAATAAAATATTGAAGGTAAAGAGTCTTTAAGTTTCGTTACGTATTCTCTTCGGACTAAAATAAGCTTAAAGTAACAAATGAAATCGAAGAGATTCAAAGGCGCTCATCCATTTTTTAAAACGCTACATTCGCAAGTGGACCCATACAATTTTATTCAGTGTTCTTTTATAGTAATCCAGTGTATTGGAAATACTTGCGGTATCTTCCGAGCATTAACCCTTGTTAGACATAGACCCTTCTCAGTTTCCGAATGGCATGATCTTACAGGCGGCATGCAAATATACCATTGTGAGTTTCTTGTACGTTGCGCAGCTTATGGAGAATTTCTTCCGGATAGCGAGAATTTTCTTCGTTTATTTACTGATATTATTGGGTGTTTTATTTGAATAGATTTCAAGTACTCTTCTTTTTTTTATGGTAGGTAAAATCATCCAATGAAAAATCCCGCCCTTGGGTGGGGTGGGAAATAGTGTCAGACTCTTACTGACTAAAAACCTACCCTGTTCCATTCATTGCCTTTGTCCCAGGGCCCCGGTAACATTTTCACATAACCTTGGCCCCAGTATGCTTCGGCCCTACTGGGCCCCTACAGTTGGTTGACAACTCCTTGAGGCGCGCGGGAGCAGTGCGCGCCGTAGACGACTTGAGCTCGGACCGGTCTGTTACCGGACGGACGGACAGCGAGCTACCCATTGCCCGCCGTCCGCGAGCTCGCGCCTACGGTGGCCGGAAATCGGGATCGGAATCCCGGCGGCGGCGGTGGCGCGTGCGCCGTTACCTGATGCGTTCGGCCTCCTCCTTTGCTAGCATTACTGCTTCGCAAGTACTCTTGTTTAGTTTTTAATCTGACTTTAATACGAGTGTACTCGTATAAGTAAACATATTCCTCAAGGGGCACATTTAGATTACAAGCTGATTATAATAACTAGACTTTCAGGGACTTACAATGACCTGTTAAAACAAGTAATTAATGAAAATCATTTTTTTCATAGCAAACTTTTATAGCGCGATATATACCTACGTATAATCATCAAGATCATTCCAAAATGCTCAAACGCGATAGGGTTATCTTATTGCACTTATTACCGAGTTCCTATGACCATCTTCCAGGTCCATCTAGAACCAAAGTACTCGTCAAGACGAATCATACGAGCCCAAACTCGATGGGGTTGTGTCGTTTAATTACCGAATTCCTATGGCCACCTTTCGGTTACATCGTCAGATCAGCTCTATGTCATAATAATTTTGCATTGTCATCTGATTTAAACATGCTTGCAAAATTTCAGCTCAATCGGTAACCCAATCGGTAAGTGTATCTTTGATTTGCAAGATTTGATTACAAACAAACATCGGGACAGGTGAAACTAAATAAAAAAAAACTTGTAATAACAGTTCTGTAAGTGAGAAAAAGGACTTCATTGTCACTAGTACCATTAACAGTTCCATGATGGAACTATCGATGTTTTTTGAAATCACTAGTTCCATTTTAAAAAAATCTAGAAATAAATTTTGTAATCACTACATAGCTCAATTCACTTAACCGTTCAGTTTAGGACGTCAAATGAATCGCTTTAAGAGCTCGTGGTCAAGACTCAGTTTACAACAGTACGGGCTCGCGGACGGCGGGCAATGGGTAGCTCGCTGTCCGTCCGTCCAGTAACAGACCGGTCCGAGCTCAAGTCGTCTACGGCGCGCACTGTTCCCGCGCGCCTCAAGGAGTTGTCAGCAAACTGATTTGTAGGGGGATCTGTCTGATTTGTAGGGGCCCAGCAGGGCCGAAGCCTACTGGGGCCAAAGGTTATGTGAAAATGTCACCACGGGCCCTAAGCCAAAGAAATGAATGGAAGGGTAGGTTTTAAGTCAGTAAGAGTCTGGCACTATTTCCCGCCCCACCCAAGGGCGGGATTTGTCATTGGATGATTTTACATAACATAAAAAAAAGTTCACAAAAATATAACAGATTTCAAATAAAATACATAGTCATTGACGATATTAAAACAAAAATCATGAACAGCTCATTAGTTCGCTAATATTGAAATACTTTAACGAGACTTAAAATGGTCTAACGGGTCGCCATTTTTCTGAATTAAAAAAAGGAAGTCAATTGAAGCAGAAGGTCAACAATGTTCAGTACCTCTACCATGAGTTTTAAGCAATAGTATTCGTCGCTACTCGATATCGACGCCGTAAATATTTTGTATTGCAAATTTTGGTTCTGCAAGTGACCGCTAGAGGCGCTGCAAATTTTGCCATACAAAATATTTACGGCGTCGATATCGAGTAGCGACGAATACTATTGCTTAAAACTCATGGTAGAGGTACAGGTGTGAGGGGAATGTACAATTTCGTTCGTATTTAAGGAATGTTACCGGTTTAAATGGCTTTAGATTTACTTTGATTTCGCTTTTGCTATGACATAAAATCTTACTGTGAATGTTTGAATACCTATTGATGCGTTCTTTTGATTGTTTTATTTTTAAAATAAGAGGACAAGAAATAAAGAAAACACATATATAAACCAGACACACACAATGAAGATACAAATACCGGTAGTAGTGGTGGAAATAACTCTATTACCATTAAAAAATCTTTGTGTTTTTTATGATGATGCAGTCGACATTGGAGTATGCTTGCCTACAATACAAAAAATAAAAATGCACATCGATAACGGCTGAGTCTAAAGCAGCGATACTCAAAGATTTTTCAAAGTGGCTATATACAAAAAAAAATACATTATAGAGGCAAATTGCAACACAGGACAACTCCAAAAAGCCCAATCATGACTAGGATATAATATTGCTTTATTACGACGTTCCATTGTCTACCTTCCGGTTTCATCATCAGATCAGTTTGAGGGAACCTATATAACCAAAGTTTTCTCAAGATAATTGTAAGTGTTAGGGTCTAGACTTGGACTTAAATAAAAAGCAGTGGACTGTAAAACTGACTACGTAAATCTAAAGTAAATTACAGGAAGAATTTATACGGCGCGCGTGCATCGTCGGTTGTTCTTGCTAGTGAAGTGTGGTGGGCGCGCGGCCCCGCTTGCTCGTGCGCCGTCGCTGCGATGCAGCCCGACGATTGACGAAGATAGCCAACGGCGCCCGAACAGTAAGTTCATCACTGTAACTTAAGAAGGTAGCACAGTAAACACTCGCGAATATAAATAGCTTAGTTTATAATTTAGCAATACATATAATAATACAAAATTCCACAACTTTCACACAACGCCATCTATTCCCAAACTAAGTGGAGCTTGTACTTAATAGACAACTAAAAACATGCAACAAAAAAAATATATACATATTATAGATAAATTACACCCAAACAGAACAAATGATCATGCTCATCTTACAAACAATTGTCTTGGATAGGGATCGAACCCATAACATCTGGCATTAATTTAATAATACTTCATTCTATTTGAAACATCTATTTTTTATTTATTGTGCACACCTACCACAGTGAACTGGTAGAAAATGCATGGTTGCATTAATTCCACCTATGTACCACTATAGCAAATTTTTTTAGATGGAAAATCATCCAATGACTTTTTCCGCTCTAGGGCGGAGTGAGAGGGCATGTCAGACTTTTACTTACTAAAACTCACTCCTATATTCCTACTTTACCTTGCGTTCCAGGATCCAGGGTTTTCCTTTCAGAGGCGAACCCATGGCTCCAGTAGGCCTCGACCCTGCTAGGCCCCTACGACTTTGCTGACATCTCCTTGAGGCACGCGTGGAACAATACGCGCCTTTGACGACTTGGGGTCGGTCCGGAAGGCTACCTGACGGTATCACTATTGTACATGAAGTTTAAATAAAAAATAATAATCTTATATATATAAAGCTGTTCGTTAGTCTCGCTGAAACTCGAGAACGACTGGACCGAATTTTGGTCTTAAAATATTCGTGACACTCCAGGGAAGTTTTAAACGGTGAGAAAACGTAGAAAAATTCACGAAAAAAAAAAACAATCTGGCTATTATATACGAATATATTATGAATACGAAGTTTGCCGGGGCAGCTAGTAATAAATAAATATAAGCAAGTGCAACGAAGCAGGCTATACAATATACATACACAGGAGGCATAAAGCTGTCACTGACCAGCCTTATCATAAAAATACCTTTAAATAGAATATATAAATATAAAGTCAGTTAACCATAACTCTAAATCTCCGAACAAGGTCCGACCGTATTCAGGACACAATCGACACGTAAATTCTTAAGAAAATATCAAGTCGAAACTCAGACGAACAGCGTTTCAAAGCGGCTGGCCGGACTCGTGTAGTGTAACACCGTACCGTACAACGGTCTACACACAGGGGGTTGTATATTACAGTGAGGTCGCGACTTTATCTCAGTTTCCGCCCGAGTTGCGTTCACTGGCGATAGAGTGAAAATAGTGGCACAATAAAACAGGGCTCGCCAACTATCGGGCCGGGAGAGAGCCCACTCCTTATCGGAAAACGGTTACCGTGATTCATTGCGCCTCTATTTACTTACAGATCTCTTAGTTCGCTGCAAGCTGCAACTTTTGTGTTACTTTCTAATCAACAGGACGGAGTAGCGAATTGTTTCTGTTGTCTTCGGAAAAATCTTGTGTTTTTCGTCGAAATTGGTATCGTCATACTCTCTGATAAAAACACATCCTTTTCAAATAATTTCTTTTATTTAATGTATAATTATATTATATAGGGTGACTGGTAATTAGTGACCGATACTTAAACACGTGATTGTAGTCATGATAACAAACAACTTTTACTATGAGATTGGTGAGATTGGGACCTGAAATCACGAAAAAAATCTGGCTGGTTTTCTTCGCCTAACTGGACAAAATGTACTGAATTTGCTGATTTTTTCTGTGATTAAAGGTTTGATTCTATAGTAAAAGTTGTATGTTATCATGACTGCAATCACGTGTTTAAGTATCGGTCACTAATTACTAGTCACTCTATATATACAAACGCGTATAAAAAAAACTTTTACGCATCAAAACTTCATCCACATTGATGTCAACGCGAAAAGTGCCCAGAACACTGGCAACGCTATCACCTTGGATAGCAATGCTGATTCGTTGACCAAAGACAATAATAGCATGTTTTTAGAAAACAAAGGCATCATTGCGATCTTGTTATGTCAACTCCACATTTATTTGTTTGCAGACCCATCGCCCATTAATTATTTATTCCAATTTCTAATACAAATAAACTGCCATCTTTCATACAATTTGCAAACAAAACCGACGAGGCGGTATGGTAATTTCTAAATGTAAAGTGAGTAATCAATACATCAAGAGCGACAGAAGCCAAATGAAAATGGAAATGGATTCAGGGCAGGAAATGAAAATAGATTTTGAATTGAACGTGCCGAAATCAAACAGTGCTCAATTTTAGCCGCTTAGAGTTTCGAAAGTGGCCGCCGAGCGGACCTACTGCTACTTACTTGTGAACAAATAAAATTCAACGTGAAACGATGCAGCCAACTACGGTAGTAAACTCTTTCCTACTACCCTGGGAAGCCAAAAACCGGTATCTCACATTTTTTAGTTTTTCTTTTTCCTTTTCATCGGAATTCTCAAATACCCCTTTGATGAGGACACCAAAAGGGCTATTTGTAAAACCCGTAACTTTATTGCAACATTTAAAAAAAACTATCTAATCTCTATTAATGCGATTTTTACATTTTTACACCTAAACCGGTTAACCGATTTTAATATATATATATATATATATATTTATATTTTATTCATTGAATATACATAAGAATTATATTTTTAAATATGTTTTTTTTTTTCATCATAAAAGTAAACATTTAAAAATGTAAAAAATAGTGTTCCACTAGAGAAAAGCACTAGTTTATAACAGTAAAAACAATAATTATTATTATTTTTACTGTTAGAAACTAGTGCTTGATTGCGATCCCACCTGATGTTAAGCAGTGATGCAATCGTCATTGATGAAGGGCATTAGCTTATAAGGAGCCTATTCACTCTAACCTTATTGACACCTCTACGGTCTGGACTAAGCGTTTCGCCACGTCGTTTATACCATGTACATCGATGGACTAACAATTTGCCTGCTGCGGTCTTCCCGTCCAATTACAATTTAGGTGTCTCCAATGTTAGTGTGAATAGACTCTATTAAGAGTCAGGTTTATTAAAACCTGTTCGCTTTGCCATCATTGATTGCGTCACTACTTACCATCAGGTGCAATCGCAGACAAGCACTAGTTTATATCATTTTAAAAAAGTACCAAGCGGGCAAAACCACGAGCAGCAGCTTTCTTTAGTATTTTATAAAGGCAGCAGAATTCGTTCTCTATAAAATCCTTTTTTTCTCGAAATTCACTTTCATTGAGTTACTGCTTTTTAGCTTACGAGGGCAGCCTATTCTCGTAAAGTAAAAGTCTCTATTGGGAGATAAGACTGGAGGTAAACCTGCCAACAAGGCGACACTAGATTAATTAAACCTCATATAATCAATTATAATTTTCATGCCTTGACTTCTTTTTAAGTTTTTTTTATGTTTAAAATGGACGAAATTGATAAAAAATTTTCTTTATTATTATTTTTAATTTCTTTTTTTGTAAATTCTAATTTCAATAAGTTATTATAAATATCACAGAAAACATGTTATTTAAATAAAGCCGTTTGTTGTGCATGTGGAGTTAACCTTTAATTAATTGTTGCATTCACAAATGTTACCCTAGTCATTAAGTCAGCATTGTATGTTGTGTAAACAATTGTTGGATAAACTAAATAAAAAAAAAAAAAAGTATTAGCCATTCGTCCTATCAAACAGGCGGTTTATTCACGCATTTATTCGGAATATAACATCGACTATTGCTCTCATGTAGCCACAGTTATACATATCTAATCTACTTTAACAAACAGTGATTGTCATTTCAGGCCATCTCCCGAGAGTTTGGGTATTAATAAACACCCTTATTATGTGGTTAATACTATAGAAATTTTCGTCCGGATTCGGCTTAACGAGAAACAAGTCCAAGTCCCAAGTGTGCCCACAATTGTAGCCGGTTATTGAGCCCGGACTCAATGAGGCGGGCTCATCTAGTTTGTGGACTGGAGTAAACGAACCCAACGAAATATTCAATTTCGCGTCCCGGAGCGACGATGCTTTTTACATTTTATTAAACTACTGTTTAATGCAAAGCACACCCACCTTCATATCACAGTGTGATGCCAACTATATGCTTTTGTCTACGATCGTCAAGGGTTCATAGACAAAAGCATATCGGGGTGTGTTATTCTTCGCATATTGTGTTGATTCTAAAGCATTGCGCTGCTTCAATATCTGCTGATTGCATGCAGTTCGTTATTTGAACAGTAATGATTATAATAACAGATTGTTGGGCTGCGGAAAAGAGATGAAATAAATTACAAATAAAAAAAACTTTTTTAAAAACAAGCTTTCAATTAAATGGGCTAAAAAGGAGAAAATAAACTTTTCCTTTATAACTTTTACTATCAATTTATAACGGCATTACACAATTTATATGATATAAAAGCTTGTCGCGAGATTTTGAAAATATTAAAATCAATAGATGAAGTTTTTTAACTTATTTAATTTATGAAGTTATTTAGCTGTGTATTTACACAGTTTAATCTCGCGACAAGCTTTTATATCATATAAATTGTGTAATGCCGTTATAAATTGATAGTAAAAGTTATAAAGGAAAAGTTTATTTTCTCCTTTTTAGCCCATTTAATTGAAAGCTTGTTTTTAAAAAAGTTTTTTTTATTTGTAATTTATTTTTTACTTTTTAGTTATACTTTATTTAAATCACATTTGTATTCTCAGCAAGTCCTTTCATTTATTACCCATATTGTAGGAAAGCATAAGAAACTTAGTCTGCTATCTTTAGAAGTCTGCCAGGATTTTATTTTTATTTTCTTTTTTTATGGTAGGTAAAATCATCCAATGACATCCCCTGCCCTTGGGCTTGGTTCGGTCTGTTACCGGACGGACGGACAGCGAGCTACTCATTGCCCGCCGTCCGCAAGTCCGCGCCTACGGTGGCAGGAAATCGGGATCGGAATTACGGCTGCGGCTGCGGCGTGAGCGCCGTTGCCTGATGCGGTCGGCATCCTCCTTTGCAGCTTCTGCGAAGCAGTAATCTAGCAGTAATGCTAGATTACTGCTTCACAGAAGGAGGCGACCTCTTAAAAAGTCTACCAGGTTGGATTTATGAAACAAAAATGATGGTGGTGGATCGTAAGACGAAGTTGTCCAGAGTTTATCTACCTGGGATCCACAATCAGAAATACTGGGAATTTCGGAGAAGATTCAAGCACCGTAAAAAGATTGACGCTTTTGAAATGTGACGCTGGAGGCGTCTACTGAGGATAAAACAGACTGCTCATCGTACTAACGTTTCCATTCTTAAAGAGCTTTGCATTAAAACAAAAACTTTTGCCGATTGTGCAACAGCGAATTTTTAAGATGTTTGGATATATCATAGGCAATGAAAGCTCTTTGGAACGTTTAGTGGTACAGGGAAGAGTAGAGGGCCTACGTTCTTGCGGCCAATCGCCTACCAGATGGACAGACCTCACTTAATCATCTTCGAAGTGTTCCCTCATTGAATGTACACGAATATAATGAATAGAGAGAGATGGAGAAGTCTCGCAAAAGCCGCAGCCAACCTACCAGACGATCCATTAACACTACCACTCCACCAAGAGTTTGACTGAGAAAAAGGAAAATATTGGATTTAGGGTAATGTCACTTAATTTTTCATGTTACTCTCTGCAAGCCCTTTCAATTGGTACCTATTTTGTAGGAGTGTATTAAAACTAACTAGTACGATCCATGGGGTTGTGTCGTTTAACTGCGGAGTTCCAATGACCACGATACAGCTCCATCATCAGACCCTGGTTACCATATAGAATCCAAATACTCGTCATTAAAAACCAAATGAGCCTAACGTCGATGGGGTTATATCGTTTAATTGCGGAGTACTTCCAACTTCCAGCTCCATCATCAGACCCTGGTTACCATATAAGATCCAAGTACTCATCAATAAAAATCAAATGAGCCCAAACTCGATGGGATTGTGTCGATTTCTTACGAAGTTCCTATGGTAACCTTCCAGCTCCATCATCAGAATCTGGTTACCATATAGGATCCAAGCACTAGTCAATACAAATCAAATGAGCCCAATTTCGATGGGGTTGTGTCGTTTAACTGCGGAGTTCCTATGACCACGTTCCAGCTCCATCATCAGACCCTGGTTACCATATAGGATCCAAGTACCATCATTACAAATCAAATGAACCTAAAGTCGATAGGGTTATATAGTTTAATTGCGGAATTCTTATGGCAACCTTCCAGCTCCATCATCAGACCTTGGTTACCATATAAGATCCAAGTACTCATCAATAACAATCAAATGAGCCCAAACTCGTTGGGATTGTGTCGATTTCTTACGAACTTCCTATGGTAACCTTCCAGCTCCATCATCAGAACCTGGTTACCATATAGGATCCAAGCATTCGTCAATACAAATCAAATGAGCCCAATTTCGATAGGGTTGTGTCGTTTAACTGCGGAGTTCCTATGACCACGTTCCAGCTCCATCATTAAACCCTGGTTACCATATAGGATCCAAGTACTCGTCATTACAAATCAAATGAGCCTAAAGTCGATAGGGTTATTGGTAATTGCGGAGTTCCTATGGCCAACTTCCAGCTCCATCATCAGACCCTGGTTACCATATAGGATCCAAGTACTCGTCAATACGAATCTAACGAGTCCAAATTCGATGGGGTTGTATAGTTTAACTACGGAGTTCCTATGACCACCTTCCGACTCGATCATCAGACCCTGGCTACCATACATGATCAAAGTACTCGTCAATACTAATCAAACGAGCTCAAACTCGATGGGGTCGTATCGTTTAACTGCGGAGTTCCTATGACCATCTGACGGCTCTATCATCAGACCCCGGCTACCATTTAGGATGAAAGTACTCGTCAATACAAACTAAACGAGCCCAAATTTGATGGGGTTGTGTCGTTTAAGTGCGGAGTTCCTGTGACCACCTTCCAGCTCCATTTTCAGACCTTGGTTACCATATAGGATGAAAGTACTCGTCAATACGAATCAAACGAGCCCAAATTCGATTGGGTTGTATCGTTTAACTGCCGAGTTCCTATGATCACCTTCCGACTCCATCTTCAGACCCTGGCTATCATACAGGATCAAAGTACTCGTCAATACGAATCAAACGAGCCCAAATTCGATGGGGTTGTATAGTTTAACTGCGGAGTTCCTATGACCACCTTCCGACTCCATCATCAGACCCTGGCTACCATACATGATCAAAGTACTCATCAATACTAATCAAACGAGCTCAAACTCGATGGGTTCGTATCGTTTAACTGCGGAGTTCCTATGACCACCTTCCGGCTTCATCATCAGACCCTGGCTACCATATAGGATGAAAGTACTCGTCAATACAAACTAAACGGGCCCAAATTCGATGGGGTTGTGTCGTTTAAGTGCGGAGTTCCTGTGACCACCTTCCGGCTCCATCATCAGACCCTGGCTATCATACAGGATCAAAGTACTCGTCAGTACTAATCAAGCAAGCCCAAATTCGATGGGGTTGTATTGTTTTATTGCTGAGTTCCTATGGCTACCTTCCAGCTCCATCATCAGATCAGCTCCATGTCATCATATTGTTGCATTGTCACCCGATTTACACATGCATGTAAAATTTCAGCTCAATCGGTTGAAGATATCTGCTTCAAAATTGAGTTGCAAGATTTGAGCCGAACATTCATAGTTACATACAGTGCAAGCTAATAGAAAGCTTGTAAAAAGATTGCATGTAGCAGAAATGTGTAAAGTTACGAGAATGGATAAAGAAAGAAATGAGCACATTAGAGGAAATTTGGAAGTGGAGTCAGTTACTATGACAGTTTATCTTGGTATGATGATATAAATGATAATAATATTTATATCATCATATAAGGAGGAATGAAACTCATGTTATTACAGGAGAAATATACATATGGATAGATGGAGAGGGAGAGCGAGGCCAAAGATAAGATGGATACGTTCTGTAAGAAGTGAAATGAAAGAAGAAGTGGTAGCGTAAATGCTAACAGGATAGAATAGAAAAAAAACGTGTTACGCCGACCCCAAGTAATATGAGACAAGGCCAGAAAGGTGATGAGTGGTTATAATAACGTTCAAAGGTCACAGCTCATTAGAGCCACCCGGAACCCACTCCGCACCGCTTCACCTCCTGCAGCTAGTATTATTTATATGAACTTGTATGGGCATGCGCTCACTACATCCACTCCTATCGCCTCGGTTGTAAATTATTGTAGTGAGCGCATACGCATACAATTCCATATAGGTAAAGAATACTAGCTGCAGGAGGCGAGGCGGTGCGGAGTGGGTTCCGGGTGGCTCTAATGAGCTGTGACCTTAAACGACGACCTGCAGTCTACCACTAACCTTTAACGCGGTCCATTTTACGACCTAAACTGAACTTTAAAGGGATGGAGCTATATAGGGTGTATAGGTCCAGACTTCTTTCTTGCTCACACTACTGACATTTTAGCAAGTCGTGATAAGTCCCCTGGTCACGGGAAGCTGATGGATGCGATACGCACAGCACTGAACGTTGTGGTGACACTTAAGGGAGGCAGTAGACGTCTTCCGGCTGAAATGATGATGATAACGTTTTCTATCCATTTGTAGAGTTTTATTGAGAAATGATAACTAATATTCATTTTGCAAATAGGTATTTAAAAACACTCTTACATGTCAATTTTTTCGTCAGTTTACTCTAGATGAGGCCGGTGTTTTCTTGCTGACTACCCACCGAGGAAACTCAGGGGTCAAAGAAACACCGAAACAAACTTAGGGGTCAAAGCCTCTTTTAAAGTCCACATTAAAATGAAAGCAAAAAATATAACTGGAAAGTGACCCAAATAGTTCGTCAGATGAAATAAGTCCTCACTTTGGTCGTTCAGTCGATCAGTACTTTACAATTTTGCTATAATCCACCACATAAACGGTTTGTGGTCCATCAATCATAAACGATGGAACGGCATAAAATAATCAATTCAAATTAGATTATTTCGATTTAGGGAAGCCCGCCATATGCGTGTGCTAGACCACAAACCGCAGCACATTTGCAAATAGCTCTCCGATCCTGCCAAACACTTAAATTGAATCATTGAGTACTCGTCAATCATCGATTAGGCTGTTTCTGTGACAAAGGACTTATCTATGTATTGAAAAAATCTTTTAAAAACATTTCCTGCTGTTTGTCGCACTAGAACAGGAAAAGTGCGCGAGATCACCTCCCTGACAATTTATTATATTTATCATATCAAGCTGGGCGCTAAGCGACCCCCATGAGTCGCACTTCAACCTTCTTTTATTTATATGTAAAAGTATTGAAAAATGTCGTTTGATACACGTGGAAATTTTTCACTACAACAACCTCACCTGCGGCTCGGGCGATATCAACCTCAAACTTTCTCCTCTTGTTAAAATGCACTAAGTACTCGCATTCAGTTACACGTCCTGTGACCTAATGTAATTTGAGTATCTTCTTGTGAAGACCTTCAGTGTCTCTTAGGAGTAATGGATATCCTAGTTAGCTCTGATATCAATAGGTACTTAACGCTGTTAGTCTTTCAAACCAATGTGAAAGATTCATTTGTCGATATGGATTGGATCACTTTCCTTTTACTATTCCTTGTCAGCGTCTTCATCTCAACTCTACAACTTAGGCGACAGCGTCCATGTCAAATCATTAAAGCATCTTTTCTGAAATAAATTGTAACAATTTACCTGCAGTCTTACCGTCCGATTATAATTTAGCTGTCTTCAAGGCTAAAGTGATATAAGCTCTTAATATACTAGTGTTCTTCACCATCAACGATTGCATCTCTCACTGCTTACCATCGGTGAGATCGGAGTCAAGCACTGGTTTACACAGACACTGATTAATTTATAAAAAAAAAAAAAATGTTTGCAACAAAGAACAGCTCTTCTGTTTGAAATGACATTCTGTGACGCATACGGTAGTTGCTATAATAGAAACACATAAAGCCCGTTTGCACTTGCGAATTACTAAAAATCTGAGTACATTGTTGTGTAAGGTCTCAGTTGGAATTCCGCGAAGCCTTTGTTACGCCGTGCAATAAAATATTTCATTACTGTGTGAAACATCCCACCGCGTCGTGCCGCTTCGTGCCGCGTCGTATCGCGACGCTCCGCTCCGCCGCCAGCAACGGCAGATATTCTTTTTTTAGTGACGTTGCATTCCGATGTGAGCGGGGTATTAATATAAAAAGTTCACTAGTTTAGCTCCGCAGTGTAGACCACGCTTTAATGTTGGATTTCATGACGTAGAAACCACTGAAATTGTGTTTTAAATTCTGTGAAACTTAATTTAGTAGAGTATACCTAAAACTGCCGTCTTTAAGCTAAGAAAATCATTGCTGCAGATCAAAAATAAGACAAAATTTAAAGCAAGATTCATGTAGACATTTCCACATGAAAGAAATCAGTGTAACCCGTCAAGCGTCAACCCAAAAATCACGCTTAAAATTCTGAAAGCGCCACCGGGCCCAAGTAGCCGTGAGTAATACGTATGAAATAATTAATTACACCCTCAACAAATTTATTTTCACTTGCAAACGCTTTCGAGAATACGTCCAAAGCAAAGTTAAACTTAATCTGACCGTCACTAAGGACGTACAAGCCCTAAATTACAGGAGTGCACACTAAACATCCTGTCAGACCCTATTCATTCATACTTTGCCACTAAAACGCTTACCTACTGAGGCACAAAGGGAATTTCTATACGAGTGTACCGTCAGATGTGTGTATAACTGTACATGTCAGACATTCTGACAGCTGTGTGCGATTGTACGATCGCAATACAATGGTGGTTGTCTTAGAAGTGTTCTAGCGAACTCACAAGTGCTTAATTGTGAGATCGCGTCTACCCTCGCGCCTCGGATTCACTGCACATTGGAAACTCTTAGTAACGACGCGACGAACGCGTGATGCTCTAAAATAAAATGCTTTTAGTATGTAGCGTTGAGTTTTCGGGTTATGAGTACTCCGTGAGATAGTGTTAACATGTCAAAATGGTTCTTCTTTGTAGTAAAGCTTGTGTGCAAGGCTATGTAGGTACTCTGCCGTTATTCTGGAAAGGCAACGTATGAAAGATGACTTAAACTTACCTAGACACTTCTTGGCGTACCTTCTATGTACCTCAGAGGTAGTGGAGATGTAGACATGAAAAGGTTATTAAGGAAAATGCAAACCAAATGGTGGTAAATGGTTTGCACCTGATTCGTGCGGAAAAAACACCCGAGACCGTTGTGCGAGCCGCCTCCGGAGGACATCCCGGAGGAGGAAGAGGTGTGCCCCGCTTGACCACCATATCCTCGTGAGTTAGATCGGGTCCTGATACAGGCTAGGGTCCGGAGCGAGGACAAACATCCGGTGGTTGCCTCCTTGAGGGAACGGACCTCCTCACGCCCCAGCCGACAGGACTCTGACCGCGATTTCCAGGCTCCGCAGGTAAGGGCTTGCTGACGACGAGCAATAGATAGCTCGACGTCCAACCGTCCGGTAATCGGACGATTAGGGACGGATCGACCCTTCGTGGCGGCGTGTAGTGTTCCACGGAGAGCCACTGACCAATACGGGACTAGAATCAAGAGGATCAGCTCAGCACTAGTCCAGGGCAGCGGAAATCAAACTGTACCTGCAGCCCCCAATACAAGTATACGACGTTATTAATAAGTAAGGTTCTAAACTGACCCCTCCACCTACACCAGTGCGAAGGACCTCCATGAAAATTTCCACCCCGAAAAAAAGGGTGACAACAGCTGTTGATTGTCATTTTAGCGTCACCGATGGTTTCTACACAGGATATCAGAAATCATTGCTAAGAACTTTAGTCGCTAGCGAGTTCCTATTCGATAGGTTTTGCACTTGATGACTCTTACTACCGATATTGGTTCTGCAAGTGACCGCTAGAGGCGCTGTAAAATGTGCCATACAAAAAATTTACGGCGTCGATAACTAGTAGCGACGCATACTATTGCTTTAAACTCATGGTAGAGGTACTGGTGTGAAGTTTCGCTGTCGTCACCACGTCCACGACAAGCTATTTATTATTCAGGTATTGGAGCTACTAATACAAAAAAAAACTGAATTTAAAAAAAAACACTTTTGTCCTCCATATTTTGCCATCACATTTGCCAATGTTCATTCATTCTTGTTCATTTGACTCTGTTATAAAAAAAACACCTATATACTATACCCATGTTTGCAAAATAAATGATTATTATGATTATGACTTCTGGGCAAGACTATCCAGCGCTGAAAAATCATATTAAGTAACACAAATAACACGTGTATTTCTTTAGTCATGTTACAATGCAGAAATATTTCTTTAAGTAACAATTTCGAGCATGTTAGTACCTCGTCCTGTTCACTTTACTTCTACATCTCGAGCTGAATTGAAAATAACTGATTTTCTCTTTATTCTGCATGACATTCCTCCATGTCAAATTATGTTTTATAAAAGCAAGTTCTAAAGAAATTTTCATATAAAAGTTGCAGTTTTGTCAATTTTAGTTTGAACTGGCAGCATGTTGATACTACATAAAACACCTAGGTCATCTAAGTCTAGATTTAGTCTGTATTTCCTAATAGCTACAATCTGGGAATCTTTAAATCAAAAGTGAAAAGGTTTCTTCTAGGCAAGCGTGTCCCATCATTGACCCCATCGCCGCTTACCATCAGGTAAGGTACTGGTCAAGCTTATCAATAATATTATCTAAAAAAAAGTATATTTTGCTCTAGAGACTTCCTATTAGCTGTCTTATTTACTGGATTTGTCTTATTCTATCTGAATCTGCACTTCTAAAAAAAAATTCGATAGTACCCAATACTTACACCCGTATATTTATAAAGAAGTAATTACTTGGTGTTAAGTAATTTTGTATTAAGTCCTTACAAAATTTCATTAAAAATTATCAATTTTTCTTACATATAGAATAGAAATTTTTACTTATGTAGTTACTTTAACGCAAGTAATTGGATTTACTTGTTTTTATATACGGGTGTTAGCCTGACCCTACGAACGAGTCTCTTGAACAAGAAGCCTCATTCAAAACAAGAAGTCCCAGACAGTAAATTACAAACAAAAATAAATAAATCCCTATATTTATGAAATCGGTGTTTTATAAAACGGATGGTTAATTTTGAAACACATTGCTCTCACGTTAGAATTCATTTTATGAAAAAACACATTTACTCTCAGATTTCTTGGTTTTAAAGAAAGCAAATTAGCAATATTACAAAAAGTACAAAACCCAACGAAAGAAATTAATATCTAGGTAATTTCGAAGAAGGAATAACATTTATTTATTTATTTAACAATTCATGTACACACAATAATACAAGAAAATAATACAGAAACAGCAAAGTAAGTACATAGGTCCTTAAATATAAAATGTATTTAAATTTACAATTCCAAATCGATCTGAAATTCACGACAGCTCAAAGTGACCCGTTTTATAAAACACCAATTTCATATTACCTATGTAAAGATCTAAAACAACAATGAAGCATTCTTTGCATCTTTTTCTCGAAACTTCACAATCAATACCAAGCTATGCTTTCCCCACCTTAATCGAACCACCATTAGCCCAAAAAAATCCTATTTATAAGCAAATTTTGAGGATATTCAGTAAATAGAAAAGTAAATTAGTATTGAATTTCTTATCGGCTCATTTCAATAGAGAGTGCGGAGCGCATCAATCAATCGCGTATGACGGCCGTATATTGAAACACTGAGCCACCGCCAAGCATTTTAGAGGGTTATTGAGACCCATATTGTGTTGAGGTATCTGCTGAAGTATTTTTGAGTTAAATAACTTGTTTGTTGGTAGTTATGCTTTTTTTTATTCCACAACTATGCCATCTAGTCCCAAGCTAAGCAGAGCTTGTGTTATGAGTAGTAGACAACTGATAAACATACTTATATATTTTTAAATACATACTTATTATTACTACATACCTAGTATATAACAAAGTCAATTCCCGCTGTCTGTCCCTATGTATGCTTAGATCTTTAAAACTCCGCAACGGATTATGATGCGTTTTTTTTTTAATAGTTATAGTGATTCAAAAAGAAGGTTTATATGTATAATACATGCATAATATATTTAATATCACCATTGGACCCATGCGAAGTTGGGGCGGGTCGCTAGTTATAGATAAATTACACCCAGACATAGAACAAATGATCGTGCTCATCACACAAACATTTGTTCTGGGTGGTAATCGAACTCACGACCTAGACCAACAGGCTTGTTAAATATTTAATTGTGTTTATTTGTGAATACAATATAATAAACGCACGATTTAGGTGTCTTCAAAGGCTAGAGTGATAAACTAGTGCGCTTCGCCATCAACGATTGCATCACTGCTTATCATCAGGTGGGATTGAAGTTTAGCACTAGTATATATCAATTTAAAAAAAAAAAACAAACTGAAACCAGTATGTTGAGATCGACTATCGAATCGATTTTAGGTTTTAGTAATAATGTATACATTGCTCCGTAAAATGCAAATGGCTGACATAAACAAACATCGATTTATGTCTCGCCTGTTAACGTGAGTTACAATATATCTCACAAGCACTGACTATAAACATAATCTTTATTTTAAAACTAGCTGTCGCGGCAAACTTCATGCTGCCTAATAGTCAATGAATGTTTCCATATTTTCTCACCGTTTAAACCTTACGTATAAAGGTAGAACTACACTGCGCGGGACGTCCGCCACAGAAGCCGATCTGGGATACGGACGGATATGGACAAATCGGCGTCAAGTGTAGTTCTAAGAGTTTAGTCTCCATATAAAATTTATGAATACGGACGCGCCCAGATCGGCGTCTGTGGTGGACTTCCGCGCAATGTAGTTCTAGTTTTAGAATCACGAATATTTCAAGACCAACCGTAGAGGCCCAGCCTGCTAGCTGCAGGCAGGCAGGGTCGAAGCCTGCTGGGGTTAAGGGCCGTTTTCTGAGAGGAAGGCTCAGCCCCGGCATGATAGGCATGAAGGAACGGGGTAGGTTTTTAGTCAGTAAGAGTCTGACACTACTTCCCGCTCCACCCAAGGGCGGGACTTGTCATTGGATGATTTTACCTATCATAAAAAAAAAAACAAAAAAGACCAAAATTGGCCAAATCGGTCGAGCCGTTCTCGAATTTTAGCGAGACTAACGAACAGCTGTTCATTTTAATATATAAGATGATGACAGGCTACATCAGCAGGTTTCCTTGAATAGATTGTGAAAGTTCACAATTTTAAAACTCCATACCTAAGTATACGACACGGTAGCTAATTTAATAATAGCACGCCCACCCCTCATAAAATGGGGAGCGGAGTAGATGACAACGATGTGACGAAGATAGGACACGCTGCTGAATTCTGTCTTAGCTGTATGTTGTACTAGCTGTGTATCTGGCTCTGCCTGTATTAAGATGTTTGTGAAAACTGGTTTAAACAAAATGTGATATAAGTTTGGTGTAAAATGTAACACGTGTGTACTAAGGATCTAATAAACGGTTATATTAGAAACGATTTTGGAAGAGGAATTTTTTAAATTTGGAATCACAACCGTAATCGAGATCGGAACAGAAATCGGAGGCAGAGGCAGAACCGTCAATTGAAACACTAATGAAACTAATTGAAAATTCGATTAAGTATTAAATGAAAAGCGAAAACAATAATGTAAAAAAAGAGTAATCGACAGAAAGTAAGGCGGAGAAGTATAATAAACCTGTTTATGTCTCCGATAAAATTTCTGACTAAAATTTATTGGAATCAAAATCGGAATCGTACGTGCAAAATCAATAGGAAGTTCCAGACTTTCGGAATCGGACCTTTTCGAATCATCACTGTGTAGTTCTTGACCACCATCCCACGTGATGGTAAGCAGTGATGCAATCGTTGATGGTGAGGTGCACTAGTTTATTAAGAGCTTATTCACGGTAGTCTTGAAGACACCCAAATTTTAATCGGATGGGAAGACCGCAGTAGGCAAATTATTCCCATCTTTTAATGTACGCGGTATTAACGACGAGGAGAAACGCTTAGTCCGGACCGTAGAGGTTAGTAAGGGTAGATACTTGCCGTACGTCGGCTTTTCCGATGGAAGAAATGGGATGGCGGAATGAAGTCATGCAATTCCCCACGCACACTCTCCGAAATGCAACCCGTGCTCAAAGCTTTGACTGGGTCACCAATTAGCTAGCCTCTTTGCACGCTTTTCTACAATATTTTAAACAACAGTTACCTAATTATTGAATCCTAATCTATTGTATGTAATAGACTCGTCAAATAACTTGTTCAGCTATGGATGGCTGTAAATAAGTGTGTCAGACTTTTACTGATTTAAACCCCCCACACTTTCTGTTGCCCTCTGCGTCCCAGAGCCGATGTGACTCTGTCAAACAAGCAGGCTCAATCTTGCTGACATTTCTTTGGTGCTCACCTACGTGCCATCGGGCCGGGCCGATGACCAGTCCAACGGACTCCAAGCACACACACACACACACATAAGCACACATAAGGGGCAGTTATATGACTTTTGATGATTTTAAATCCAACATCACGTCTAAACGGCTAGTCCGTATGTTTTAAAAAAAATATATGTAAAACTAAACTATTTGCCTAATAATTTGATATACGAATGTTTACATTTTTTATAGAATTTGGTGTGATTTATTTTCAAAGTTATATCTAACACAGATAAAAAAGCGAAGATCAAGCAAAACCATTTGGCGTATTTTTATAAAACTTTCACAATCTAAATGATAATTTAATTACCAATCTTTTGACATAAGGCATAATTTTATTCATATTTTGTTTAAAAAATGAAGGAGATATTATTATTCGACAAATCTTGATGCGCGGGGAGCGACGCTGGCTCCACTTTTATTCGCTCAAGGTCGCTGGTCTTTAGTGTTGCTCTAACCTCAAATTCAAGAAGACTTGCCAAAACTCACGACTTCAATTGAGACAACTTAAAATTTCTCGGCAATCATGATTCAGGTCTTTCAATCATTGTGTGTTACAAAGTTTATTTCTGTGGCAAAAATATTTTCATAAATTTTGCAATTGAGATAATAGAACAAATTACTTTTGTGCATGGTCTATATACCTAGATAAATCGTTCTCTAGGTACATATTTATTAGGGACATAAAACAGTTACACTAAGATTTATCAAAACGTAACCTATGCTATTTCACATAAAAAAAAAAGATTCGAACAAGTGATACCTAAATAAAAAAATGTAACAAAACAAGAAAAAATATTCAATAATAATTATTATATTCCACAACTATCACACAACGCCGTCTAGTCTCAAGCTAAGTAGAGCTTGTGTTATGGGTGCTAAACAACTGAAAAACGTACTTAAAACAAAAAAAAAAACATTCTTATTATAGATAAATTACACCCAGACACAGAACAAATGATCGTGCTCATCAGGAATATCTTTTCTAGGTGACCCACGACCTCCGGCATAGCAGTCAGGGCCACTAACCACTAGACTAACAGGACAGGCTAAAAATAAAATAATTTTATTTTCATTTAATTTTATTTACTCGGCAATTGAAATATTCATGGCCATTTACTTAAATGAGTACTTAGAGTTACAAAATATATCCAGATTCACATTTAAAAAACTGGGCAAGTCCGAGCCGGATTCGCACATCGTGGGTTTCGTACAAAGTAACTTATGTAAATAGTTTAATTCCCGAATCGAGTCTCAAACATTTTTCTGAATCGTTTTTTGAGGAATGAAACCCTAAAAAAAACCTACCATAGAAATTATTCCTGTATCGTGTGTGCGTTCTCAAACATGTAGAGTCACACACACAACACCCAGACCTGGATTAACTATCTGTACAATTTAATAAAATAAAAATATGATCCCTGCGGGAATCGAACCAGCGACACGCAGCGCAACAGCCAATCGCTCGATAGCTGCGCCAACAAAACCCTACATCCATTTGTAATTACCACTTTTTTTGATATGGGAAATCATCCAATAACTTTTCTCGCTCTACGGAGAAGCCTGAGGGTGTGTCAGACTGGCCCTGTGCATTCTAGGACCACGAGCTTCCTTCTCAGAAATTCTCCATGGCCTTACCACCATGATTATGGTGGCATGCCCAAGTAGCTATCTCTTAAGTGGAATATTAACAAACCATATCTGTTCCTCAGATTCACAAAACATTATACTCGTAATACTTTAAAAAGAACCATGGCTATTAGAAAACAATGTCTCGTAAAAATCACATAATGAAATCAAAAATAAATAAACAAACATCCAATAACGCTGTCAAACTCTGGAGGGTCATTTCCTCTCTCATAAAATAAGAAAGTAGCAACGATGATCTGCATCTACATAATTAAACAGAACGAGAGGCGCAAGGAGGAAATTCGTCCCACAGAGTTGGAGCGAAGCGAAGCGAAGATATAAATTATGCACGTGCAGAAATCGAGGATGACGTTACACGATTTCAGAAACTTGAAAATTCGAAACCTGTTGAAGACTTGCTTGCTAACTACGAATAATATTTTAAAAATGAATCGGCTGCCATACTTTAGAGTTTTGTGTTGGTAAGAGAGTTTTCTAGCTGTGTACATCTACACACATCAAGAATAGTTTGAGATCACTTTGATAATACGAAATCATTTTTGTTACCTCAGAATAAAACGTGTAAATTTCGTTTTTTTTCTAAGATTCTTCATTTAAAAATCAAATCTGTTTCATGACCGGATCGACTCTCCACGGGATTAAAACGATAAAAATTTAACGGTGTATGCAAATATTTATGTCTTTACTCTGTAGTTGATTACGCTAATGAGGTTGTAATTTAATGATACTCGTAACATAAGTAAAAAACTGATGTGTTCTACTCATTTCCTTTGACAAACCTTGCAACATATCCGGAAAAAGTAGTATTAGCCAAATCTTTGTCGTTATAAAAATGCTACATTCTTGTTTTATCAACAGTTGTATTTATTTTTGAACAAACATAAACATTGAGGATCTCCAGTTTTGCCAAATCGTCCATTCGAAGACTCAAATATTTTCGAACAATGCCCGAGGTCCGAGCAAAGTCATCTCCCTGGACAAATAGTGAAAAGAAACTCACAGAAATAGAGCAACTGGATAGAACTTTGAATTCGCAGAGTGGGTAAAAGAAATACGGTTTTAAATTTGTGAATTAACAATATATATTTCATCATTCTACTATTTTTTACAGGCATTATGCTCAATATAATACCTGCTTATCATAAAAAAAAAAACATTTTTATTCGAATAATTGACGTTAAGATCTATATAAATTGCCTAAAATTTAAACAATTGCAAAGTGTAGAATTTAAAACATAACATACTGTAAAAAAAAATAGAACTGAGAATGTTTCACAAATGAGATGGGCGTCCCTTCTGGCTAGTCTGTACGTCTCTGAAGACTCTATTGGCTATCTGGACATCTGTTGGCGTTCTACAGTGTTTACATTTCATTTCTCGGAGCAACAAACGCCGGTAAGAAGAGGGATGCGCGCGCAGAGATCGCAGTCGCGATAGCTTTGAGCAGTCGTTATCGTGATCTACACTGCGAGCACTTTCCTGCGGAATAGTTGCTTCAAGACCTGCGTATTCTTCGACTGTACTTTTAGAATTTTATATTATAAACACAGTCTGCTGGTCAATGACCCAAAAATAGCTCAATTCAAAACAAGTGCGTAAACTGAATCACGTAGAACTAAGCTATACCAAAATCGAAGATGCATAACAATTGGCGTTATTAATAGTAAAATTATTGAGGTGGGATATAATTGACAATAGTACGCGGTCTAACAACATCATCGTCTTGCTTTAACATATTTGAATCTTCAGATAACATTTCCTCGTAGAAAACCACTTCAGAGGATTTGGGTTGAATGTTCTTGCCATCTATATCTTGTCTTAATGATCTATCTCTTGAAACAAATGGATCTGCTGGTTTAATACTTGGGGTCCGAGCACATTGACAATCAGGTTTAATGAGAAGGCCACTGTTTCTTAGAGACTTTTGTCGATGCTCTAAAATGCAGTCTTCTTGAGAACATTCAGGCAGATTAGAACGCCCTTTATCACTATCCAAAGTATCTGTTAAGTATTTGTTCAATAATTTATCTTCTTCTGGATTATTTTCAAAATTTCTGCGAAAACCATCGTCATTTATAAAGTCGTCGTCAAAGTTAGTGTCTTCAACTCTGTTACCTAACTCTTTAAGATCATTATCAGACCGTTGGATGAACGCACTGTTGAAACCGTAATTTTTCCGTATTTCATTTGGTCGCGCTACTGTGTCTTGTGCCGTAGATAAGTACTGATTTTTCAAATTATACTTTTTAATATAATTTTCTCTGTAAGGTATATTAGATGGAGAAAGTGGAGGCAATTCATGGACCTTCTCATGGTGTAATTTTCGATTTACAGGTCTTAATAAAGGCGATTTCAAAAGTTCAAAATATTCGCGGCGGTCATCCACTCGTTGAGGTGCTGGCACTTGCGCCTTTACTTTAGTATTCTCTGTTTTTTTAAACTCATCGTTAAACTTACATCTAAACATATCAGGGGCGGCAAAATATGATGATATTTCTTGCCGGTCTTTGTTGTCGGGCATATTAAATCCTTGGAATTTAGAATTAAAATTAGGTGTAGAATCAAAAGCACTTGGACAAGGAGTTTGAGCAACTGCCGGTGGAGTACCAGGTGATGTGGCTAGGACGTACGCTAAGTCAGACTGTACTAACGTATTAATAAGCCTGCTCCGAATAGGCTTTTTGTTATATTTCTGGTTAATATAGACAAAAGCTCTTTCACTTTGGTTATTTTTTTTCTCCGTGGCATGCTCGTATAAATCTTTTTCATCTATGTTACTCCTACTTTTAGGTAGTACTGCTTTTTTGAGGAATAACGTTGTTGATTTTAGTGTCACGTTCCAATTCTGGTCAGTATTCGAGATATTTTTCGTATCAGTGTCCTGGAATGACAATTAAATACATTGTTCAAAAAAAATACATTTAAAAAAACCAAAATAAATTTTGAGTTTATGTGCATAGATGTTAAAAGGAAATAATATTTCTTTAGCCTGAACTAGAATGAAAATCAAGTATTCAAAGTACCTACCTAAATGTACAAAACAAATTAAACTGAATATTAAACACACTTTTCCAGTACCTCTACCATGAGTTTTAAGCAATAGTATTCGTCGCTACTCGATATCGACGCCGTAAATATTTTGTATGGCAAATTTTGGATCTGCAAGTAACCGCTAGAAGCGCTGCAAAATTTGCCATACAAAATATTTACGGCGTCGATATCGAGTAGCGACGAATACTATTGCTTAAAACTCATGGTAGAGGTACTGAACTATTTACAGTTTACCTGTACAACAAATTATTTAAGTTAAATAATATTTTACAACATAACAACGATGCCGTTTTATTACTCACCTCTGTAACACTCGAGGGTACACTAAATCCGGAAACAAGTCCAATACATAAGGAAACTAAAACAACAAATGCATTTCTCATTTTCCACGCCCGTGATGTAATAGAACAAAATAAAAATAAGATTGTGCGGGACTACTGGGCGGTAGTATATAAAATAACATTTATTTTTCACTAACTTAAATGCGACCGTTCGCAGTACACGAGTATGTTGGTCTAACTGAATATTGACAAGTGCAATGTCAACATTTGTAAATAAATAAACAGATCAGTGGATAATAGATGAAGAATTATAAACAAGTCACTGTATACAAATTAGTCAAACAGTTGGAATGTATTCCTGGTTTTATTTACTCAGAGACTCATTGAAAATTATTTACCTCTTTAGAAGTGTAGAACTATATTTCAAGCTAGGGCGACCGAAGGAAGACAGGTGGGTTTTACATACAGGTTGGGTAAAAGTCTGACACTCCCTTGTAGAAATAGAGCGGGAGAAATTATTTGACGATTTCCTACTCAACAAAAATGTCCTCTAACTTAGCACCATCTCTATCGGGCTTGCGGACGACGTGCAATGGGTAGCACGCTGTCCGATCGTCCGGTAACCGACTGGACCGAGCCCAAGTCGTCGATGGCGCTTACTGTTCCCACGCGCCTCAAGGAGCTGTCAGCAAACCAAAGAGGCCTGCTAGCTGCAGGCAGGCAGGGTCGAAATCTGCTTGGGTCATGAGTCAGCTTCTGAAAGGAAGCCCGGCCCCGGCACGATAGGCAACGAAGGAACGGGGTAGGTTTTTAGTCAATAAGAGTGACACTATTTCCCGCTCCGCCTAAGGGTGTGTCATTGGATGATTCTACCTACCAATAAAAAAAAAACACCATCTCTATTCTGTTCTTTATTAATAGCAAGTAGAGCCAATGTCGGCTTTTCTGCCAATTTCTAAAGTAAATTAGAAAAGCAAGTGTGCAAAATTATAATTTCAGAGAATGGAAAGTAACCGTAGACCAAAAATTCTTCGATTGTAACAGTTGAATCATCAAATTGACTGTTACAGCTTGTTACATATTGACATCGAAGGTTCTTCCCATCGTCATGACTTCTGAGTTTAAATTACATCCCTCAAACTGACTTGGACTATAAGCTTTTATGAGCTGGTTTTTATTTTTGCCTCTAGGTACGTCTGAGAAGCTACTTTCTTGCATATAACATTTTTCATAATGTAGATTTTGCATTTTTGCCCGAAAATTCCCATAATCATCATTGAAAATTACAAAGGAGTCTAAGGGCCGGTGCACACTACGTTTTCCAAACACACACATTTTAGAAACGTGCGTCAACAGTCCATTTAAAAAACGTAGTGTGCATAGGCCCTTAAACACATTGAGCGAATGCCGGTTAAAAAACTAAAATACGATATAATTATATTTGTCTCGTGGCAGTATCGCGAAACGTGGTACCATTTTAATAATATTACACCTGCCACTATTTGTATCGGCATCTACAATTGTAAGTCTGCATGATTCACGTAATAGTTTAGCACGCGGAAAAATAAGTTGAACCATTCACAGTTACGCGCAGTCCCCTACTTCGATTGAGACACATATCAATGGGAAAAGTGCCCAAAACGCTGGCAGCATTGCCACATTACATAACAATGCTGAATCGTTGACCGAAGGAAAGCCTAGCCCTCTGGTTGTATGAAGAGTCGTCCAGTTGTTTACTGATATCCCGAAAAATTTGATAAGCGCTCAGACCCCAAGACATTAGTGTTAAATAATCGAATATTTTTACCAAGGGCTGCCACTTGTCGGTATATTAATTTATTGCACATAATGTTTCTCTAGATATATTAATAACATTATATTCAAGATAGCTAAAATTAGTAGTACAAATAGTAATAGTAGTAGTGAATATAATACTATTAAATTCACTACTTACGCCATGCTAAAAGAACAAAAGTAATTTGACTGGCAATTAATAAATGCAGCAAGACCCTTTACAAAGTTACACTTTCTTAACGATCAATTAAACAACTTTGTTTGGTGACTATAGATAATAAAAAGCAAGTATTTGATGTTGAAACTTTTTTAATAATATCATAATACGACATTATAATAGCCCGTAAAATGTGTAATATTTAGGGACCTCTGTACAAAATGGGTCCAAAAAAACCCTACTACATAGGGTGATTCTTTGAAACCAAGAGAACATCTCATTTAGCAGGCCTGGCTTTTGTACCTATCCATTTATACGAAGTCGTGTCGTAAGCCACTGGGTACAAATAAGTGCCTTTAATACATTTAGTGATCGGGGAAAATTAATATGCAAATAAAAATATCAAATTGTAAAGAAAAAACTGGACCAGACGAATGAGACACCCTCTCGGTTTTATAGAATCACAGTAGTTTAGTTCTGTCCGAAAATCGCCATGATTTGGTCGAGGAACACGCCAATATCGATACCGTTTTCGGCGAGGGCCTTGATTTCGGCTTGGAAGACGGGACTGTCCCAAAGAGCACCGAAAGTGGTGTCCCACTCTTCGCTTTGTAGGTTCAAGATAGCAGTACGGAATTCTGCATCCTCTGACATCTTCTGGTCGAAGAGGGCCGCCAGCTTGGCCTTGGGGAATTCGGCGATGGAGTCCTTGACGAAGGAGGACAGGTCTTTCCCACTGAGAGTGTGACGTGCCACCCTCTGTCTGTTGACATTTTCTGCAGAAAATATTATCAAATGCTTACTTCAATCTCAAACAACACAAGTTTACTATTTACTGCTGTGATATAATAAAGTAAGAAATGGATTTGCCGTAAAGATAATAATAACTTACCAATCAAGTCGTTTAGCATGTCAATAAAGTAATGGATATCGATGTTGTCATTTTCTAAGAATTCGACCACCTGTGAACAAGAAAATAGAATGTTTATGAATCAAATTTAGTATGAATCAAATAATACATCAACACATTGGCAAAGACCAAGAACATTTGATGAAATTTAAAAGAAACCGGACGCATCGAGAAAGTTCAACTATGTGAGACATTTACCGAATCAAAAAAAGCAGTTGTAACATTTCGTAAAAAAGAGGATTAGGGGGCATTGATACCAAAATAAATGATACTCACAGCTACAAATTCAGGCAACGATTCCATTTCATAAACGAGATCCTTGAAGTTGTTGGTTCTCATGTACTGCAGAGCTTGCAAGAACTCTTCGAATTCGATGTAGTGTTCCATCAGGTGCTCAATATCGTGGCCAGCTTCCTGGTCGATGACGTCCAGAAAATCATCAACATGTTCATGGAATGGCTTTCTGGGCTGAGGAGCACAGAAGGCTAGCCCCACTAGAGCGAGAACAACTAATGCTTGCTTCATCATTCTGGTCTCGTTTCCTGAATTCTGTGGTGCAGATCAATAAGCGGCTAGACTCTTTATAGTAAATGATAAGATAATATATCCCAATGTTCTTAAAGTTGTCATGCAAGATAATATTTTTTATCATACGTACTTGAGATATAGTTTTTCCGTGAAAGTGCTTGTTTGCAAGATGCTTCCCATACAGCCATATGAAGTAGCGGTTACTACTTAGGTCGACATTTACTGTGTCGTAACGGAATTTATTTGTAACATTGTTCCGTAGCATAACGTCACCGTGTCGACTTGTGTTTCGACACCGTGTCGTAAAGAGGGGAATAATCGTAACAGACTAACAGTAACTTTCAGTCGCATTGTGACTTCGCCGTGTCGACACGTCGTGACTTTTATGCGCTCACTTCTATCGCACATTCAATCGTTCATTTTTTGTTTTGTTCATTCTATACTTGTCAAATTTTATTGTAATTCGTTCTTTTTTGTGGATGTCTTCGCCGCCATCAGAAAAAAATGTAAGTACCTATTTAAATATAATTCTCTGTGATACTTGCATCTTTCTCGATCGAAAATCCTTTGCGATTTTAAATGTATCGTGTAGTTTTATGTCACGATAGTAAATTAACCGATGCGCCTTTCTGATTTAATAAAATACTTAAAATATTTTTTGTTATTGTAGTTGTTTTCAATAAAAATTTACAACGCATCGTATTTCCGAGCAACGCAAAAGATTTTATTATCAATAAAATCTTTTGCTTACTTATATTTAACTTACTTATATTCTAGAATACTATAATAATAATATAAATTGTGTAAAATTATGTGGATAATTATGTATCTACTTGAGAGATGAAACCCAACACAATGTTTCGTAACTGTATTTACATGTGTCGGCATTGTGTTAAGTTACGTTACAGTGCGACTGTTTTACCAAAATGGAGTTTTATTATTTTATGTTTGCAGTGGTTCTCAACATGCCGTACAAGTTAGTTTTATCAAAAAATGGAACTAGTGAGGAGCATCTGCGGTGCCGGAAGGATGGGTGGTGGGAACATACTTATACTGGCCTCGATCACTCAAAAAAGTGAGATTGAATCGCTGAAAAGTGAAGAAAACAGCATAGCCGACAAATCGTGGAAATAAATAAAACGCAGAATAAAATTAGGTGATATTTCTTCATTTAAAGAATTTCTCCGTTTAGAAGATTTATATTCTAAATTTCAAGGCACAGAAGATGACGAAATGTAAATGTTTATAAAATTGTAATTGTATATTTTATTATTAATTCATTATAAAGTTGAGGAAAAATTATTTACAAAATCCTTTATATTTATTTACACGGACTTTAGGTTAGTCATGGTATATCCAACATGAGCTACCCCATATTGGATGTACCATACCACCACCTTCATTTAATTTATCATACACTATTATGCCTATACCTATTACTTTTCTTTAATTTACTGTAGTATGTAATACCTAAATGTAAAGTTGTATTTTAATATAGTTTTGAGCGTATTTTTATTCTTTTTTTTATGTTAGGTAAAATCATCCAATGACATCCCCCGCCCTTGCGTTTTGTGAATGTATGAGTGCAATGTTTTTATATTAAATTTAAAAGAAAGTTTTATATTTTCATCCAGATCAGCGATATCCGAATTTGATGATTCGTTATCATCATAGTTTGAGTTTATTTCACTCAGTGAATTGTCAACTACAGTAGCCGAATGTCTGGACGTGTCACATAGTTCTGCGGTACTACGCTGAATTGTCATAAAATCCAGTGCAGTGAATTTAAGATTGATATTTCCAGTTTTTGGGTGTGAGGTAGTAATATTCTACGTTTCTTTATACAGGGCTATTTGAAAAACACTAATACCTAACCTCGCTAGACGATATTGCTGATTTTGTTCACAAAACGATTTTTTTTTGTTGAATTTTCAAAAGTCGTAGTTTATGATGTCAGAAATATAGTCATGCGATGTAATTAGTGTTTGTCAAATAACCCTGTACCTTTATCGTATTATTTTCATCATCATCGTCATTTCAGCCGAAGGACATACACTGTTGGAGATAGGCCTCCCCCAAGTGTCGCAACAATGAATATTGATACGTTGTATTATTTATTTATTTATTATATACTTTATTGTATACCTCATAATGCGGACAGGATAAATATTACTACTAAATATTAAACTAAGTGTACAATGGGCGGTCTTATCGCACAGGGCAATCTCTTACAGACAACCTTAGGATGAACTGAAACAAGAGGAGATAGATTTGGGGCGATCAGTGTACAAAAATCATAAATAATATTAAATACATATACATGTACAATATCAATTAATATACTAATAATATACAAATATAAAATCGAGAAAGGAGAATATATTTTTTTAAAGTGAGAGGTAATGTTCCTTTACCATTGCTTTAAAGGCTGATAGCGTTTGAGCGCGCCTTACTTCAATGGGTAATGCATTCCACAGACGAGCTGCTTGAACAGTAAACGACTTGTCAAAAAAGGATGTGGAATGCATACGAATAATTATTTTATCAATGAAAAATTCTAACCTGGTTGTCTATTTTCTGAACTTGTTCTCATCTTTACTTTTCTGTAAAAGTTCAAAGATAGACGAAAACGCTTTGGTTGCTTATGACTCATAGTTATAAAATAAAAGGTCAATAATTTTTATTAAATACACTAGCACACTTTGAGAACCCCTGTTGTTTTTTTTTGGTCAAATCCAACACTAAATTGTCGTAACCGTTACTACATTTGTGTAACTCCAAAAGATACTGTAATTTAGTTTCGACAATGTGTCGACAATTTAATTTTAATATTTACACAGGAACTCAAAGTGAACACAATGTGTCGTAAATGAATTAAGAAAAAACTATGTCGTAAATTGTCGACACGGATACAACACTTATTTACTGTAACATTTTTCAGTACAAAGTGTTGATATCGTTCCTACACGCTGTAACCAAAATTCGCACAGTTATTAAGTTTAGTAAAAGTTACGACACTGTTACATTATCTTGCTAATTTGCGACTATTTGAGAATTTTGCGACCGAAAATGGTTGTATGGGTTAGTTTAGCAAAGGTTGCGACCATTGATTGACAATAGAAGAATTATGTATTTTGAGTTGCAACTATTGACTTGTTAGAGTTCACACAAGAATTTCTTACAAAAAGCCATTGTATTTCAATGCCCACAATAATTTTATAAATGTTAGTTTTATCTTTTTTTTTATCTTAAGTGTCTACATGTTGTTTGTGCATTGTGTGTGTCTATATTGTGTCAAATAAAATATTTTTCTTTCTTTCTTTCATTTTCTTTTTGTTCTGTGTTGACATTATTATTAATATTAATCTTTAACACATCGTATGTATCTTAATAACAAAATGTTTTAGATTTTAATACAATTTTGCATGCCTAATAAGGTAAAACACAATTAACTGGGCATTCACATGACATCCAGAAATGTATAAATAATTTAATGTATTGTGTTCTGCAATAATAATTACTCAAACCCCACGCCCCACCTATTGTCTTTCTATTGTGTCTCAATTACGGTATTCAAAACAGTAAGAAAGCAATCGTTCCATCAGTTTTCACTTCTTCTCCACTTCTACTAGCTTCTAACTTCCATCAGTTTTTCACTTGAATTGTGAAAATTTGACTGGTCTATCGACCACGGGTGGTTTACAAACATGGTTCGATATGTCATTGACTCCTGCCTTTTTAGGAATTATAGCGAACCCAACTACTATTTTACACATTTCACGATAAAAAAATAACGTGAATTATTCTCTAATTTATTTTTTCATGCATGTGGTGTTTAATTTTAAGTGATTGTTGCGCTGAAGTTTACTTTTATATGCGTTATGTTGCCGTATCGTTGGTGAACCTAATTTCATAAATAAAAAAATAATAATTGCCTAGATAAAATAAATAATTTTCAAACATTGCAATATTGGTGACGAAAAGATTTGAAATTCTTTACTAATTACTAATTTTTAATATCGTGCGGATTTCATCACAGCACACGTAACCTCCGCAAATGTCCTTTTCATGCTAGTATTTATTATAATGCTTGAAAAACGCATGCGGGACGCATTTTTTTTTGTCTTTTGAAACTCTGCATGCAGAGCACATTCGCATGCGTTCTTTTGTAAGAGTAGCTCAGAACTGAACTTGCTTGCCCAAGATAGATATGCAACAGAAATCCTCCTAACACTTTGGATTCTTCGATGTGATTTAGACTTTGTAAAACTAGTGCACTGATCGCATTTGACCTAATCCTGACCCTAGCAGAAAGCTCCTTTTATAGCATATGGCCTAATATTTCAGCAACTCCACCATTGTAACACAGACTAAATATTTTTTTAAGCTATTTTGAACTAAAATATAAGATCGATAAAGTATAATTAGTTTAGTTAATATTTAAGGTTTTGTACATGTGTAGATATAATTTAATTAGTTATTTATGTATTTTTATAAAAAAAATAAAAATAAACTATTTCTACAGAAAAAAAAAAAAAATATCGATAAACTCCTCCGTATCGCTGTCGCGGTCTTATGCCCAAATGACTGACTGCATTGCTTATGTGGGCCCACCTTTTTTAGCCCAACTATTTTTAGTTCTTACTAAAAATAGGTAGGCTTAAGTTAGTAATAGTCCGACACTCAGATGGAAGATCTTCTGTTGTGCATTATGATTGTGTGTGCATTATGATGATTGTCAAATAGTTATGTTTGAAAGATAAGTTGAATATTTCTACTCCCAATATATCAAAAGTTTTTGCTTTGACTGCTAATAAAAATGCATTAAAACTGAGGCATTTCAAAACCAGAACATAATTTTACAACAATCGCTCATAATCGTTTATTTCTTACTAATACATTTAAAGAGTCATAAAAAAAAGCTTGTAAAAATAACCATATTTACGATTATGATAAATTCAAAATCGATTCACTATTCAGAAGTCTAGTTTTGTCCAAAGATAGCAACTATCTGCTCAAGGAAGACGCCAATGTCAATGCCATTCTCGGCAAGGGTCTGGGCCTCAGCTTGGAACACTGCGCTGTTCCAGAGAGCACCGAAGACAGCATCCCACTCTTCGCTATTCAGGTTCTCAATGGCGGTCTTAAACTCCTCGTCTTCAGCCATCTTCTGGTCAAAGAGGGCCTGCAGCTTCTCCTTAGGGAACATGGCGATGCAGTCCCTGGTGTAGGAAGCGAGGTCCTTGCCGCTGGCGGACTGACGTTGGGTCCTCTTCCTATTTATGTTTTCTGTAAATATGATCAATTTATGTTGGTTTCGGATTTTGATATTACAGCAAGTAAGAAGGGCAAGGAAGAAGACCCTGTGAAGATGTAAAGCAGACGAGTTGCGGGATGTTCAAAAGAGTTATTGCTGCTCGGGAACGCAAAATGGTAACTAAAGAAACACCAGAGTGCCAACCAAAGCGAGAAAAATTATTAGTTAGTTTTCCATCTAAAATATATCTAACTAACTGAATATATATTTCGTTGAATTCGACGTCAACATACGTAACTGTGGTTTGGCCTAGCCAAGTTACGACCGTTTCGTTTCGATTCTCTTTCGTCGATCGCCTCGAGTCGTCAACGCCTCCGATTCCTTTGTCCTGACCACGTGACTGAGCGTTGAGATGACGTCATTCCCATTTGAATGTTTTTACTAGCGTTAACGATTGTAGTATCAACTTTGCCAAGGCCTCTGGTCGTTATATCCACATAACATGAATAATCTGGATACAAGGAGCCAAGATTATCGCCACAACGATTGTTATATGACCAGTCAGTAAGGCGATAATTATAGTTTTTATGTGAAAATAGTACATTTCTAGCGTTCGTTTTTATGTGATAAAAACTTTGATGATGATAAATCAATCTATTAGTTATAAAAACTAACTTACCGATCAGTCCGTTGAAGAAATCAAGGAAGTAGTGGATATCAATGTTGTCATTTTCCAAAAATTCGATAACCTATAAAAAAGGAAATTTATTGATATCGGTTTTAACAAAATTTATTTCCTTAAATCAGTCGTCATTAATAACTGAAAAATTTACACAATTATCTTAACATAGTTGTATATTAAGATAATTGTGTCAATTTTTCAGTGCATCTACATGCTTCAAGCGAATTCACTGCAAACTTCGATATAGTTCAAATATCCCGTAAACAATTGAAATCTCTGGTCAACATATGTATAAAGTACTTGGCAGAACAAGGCTGCCAACGATCATGATGATCTACCACTCACTCACACAAATGTGCATTAAGAAAGTTCAACTATAGGTACATGTTCTTTCTTTGGTATTGTTCGTCAAATCGTTGAGCTCCTTAGTATTCCTAAGTTGAGCTATACGGCTACTGACAAATGCTTGCACTGACTGGACAGGACCATTCAAATCTGTATGGTTCTTTACTGAAAAGACCATCTCAGACACTAATCTGCATGGTTCTCATATGACTTGACCATTACATGTTTGCTGCGGACTTTAAAAGAGACTGACCCCTGAGTTTGTTTCGGCGTTTCTTCTCAGGGTAGTCAGCATATTTTTTTCAGTTTAAACTAGATGAGGTCGGTGTGTCCTAACACCGACCTCATCTAGTTTGAACTGAAAAAAAATTGACTTGTAAAAGTGTTTTTGAAAAATCTATTTGCAAAAATAAATATGGTTTTAAAAATCATCACGCTAACGCGTTAATAACTACTGAGTTAAAATGTCTTTATTACCTTTAATTTTAAAGTTATACGTTGATTTTTATTATTTTAATGAACTATTAACCCCATAGACGCGGTAAATAAAAATAAAAACAATAACTGCTCTGAATGGTTTTGCAGTATCTACCTACTACTAAGTTAATAAGTACGTAAGTACAGTGGCGGCAAATGATGATTCCCAAAGTGCGAATCGGTGTTGGATAAACAATCAGTTATGCAACCGCCTTCCATCAGTGATAAAAATAACCAGTAGCCGTTACACAATCCTACTAGGTATTCATTCACTTAGTAATTTTGTGAACTATTAACCAAAAGGTAAACATTACACACAACACAAGCACAAATGATTTTAATTTAATTTTATTGTTTAATTTTATTGATAGAATTTGAGTGATTTTTATTTATTTTATTATCTAATTGTGTTTATATAATTTCGATTTAATTAAATTTAATGATTTACAATTTAATTTTATATGACTTAACTTGATGGTTTTTAATTTTACAAATTGTGATTTTAATTGTGACTTTTTTGATTAATAATGTGTATATGAGTCAATGTTAGGTACTTGCAATGAATAAATTATTATTAAATATCAAAAATACTCACAGCTACAAATTCAGGTAACGATTCCATCTCGTACACAAGATCCTTGAAGTTGTTAGTCTTCATGTACTCCACAGCTTGCCAGAACTCATCGTATTCCATGTACTGTTCCGTCAGTTCATCCAATTCGTCATCAATCTCCTGTATGATGATGTCCAGGAAATCCTCGACATGCTCGTGGAATAGCTTCTTAGGCTGAGGAACCGAGAAGGCGAGCCCCACCAGAGCGAGAACAACTAGTGCTTGCTTCATTCTGGTTTCGATTCCTAAAATCTGTAATACTGACCAAACAGTATAGCCAGGCTTTATATAGTCAAAGATAAGATCAAAGTATCTTAGATATTTGTGAAGATGTCATCTGAGATACAGCATTTATCTCAAGTGATTCCTCTGCAACTGCATACGGCATAATTTTAACCATACGTCCGTTGTACTGTTTTTTCTATTCAAAATCTTTAGAATCTTTAAATATATGGTAGGCAACGAATTGAGAGCACATATCGCCAAGAGAAAATAAAAATAACAAGCGACTTTGAAAAAAATAAAAATAACAGATAAGCCAGCTAGCTAGTATTCTAACAGTAAACTACTACTAGAAGAAGATACAACAATAAAAAGTATCTACAAACTACTGATACTTTAAAATAAAATATAGTCCAGCCAGTATCCTAACACTAGACTACTATCGCCAAAAAATAGAAAAAATAACGAGCAACTTATTGAACAAACAAATAGCATGCTTTAAAATAAAAAAAGATAAAAGATAGGCTAACCTGCTATATCCTAACCGACCGAAATGTCGTAGCCGACTTACGTTTGGGTTGAAAACGTCATTCACAAGAATTTGTACTTCGTCGTTTCAAGAGTAGCCTTTTTTTGAGGTAAGGATTCATTGGGTTGGTCCCAGAGGTCTATAATTCTATTTTTTTTATATAAACTAGTGCTACGATACGAGTGTACGATAATTCTATTGCTCTTCATTTCTCACCGAGTTCATGAAAAAAAACTCGTGTATATGTAATAAATAAAAGCAATTTCCACGACGCGCCCTATATTATCGCCAGCCACTGGTGCAAACCGCCGAGGCAGCGGCGGGTTGACCGCGGCACGGATGCAGCGGAATCCGCGAACAACCACGCACACAGCGGCCTTAAAGCGCGTCGTGAAAATTGCTTTAATTTTTTACATATATAACTGCATTCTACAGAAGCTGCGGGCCCGCAACCGTAGCGGCCGCGGAAGAAAACCGCTTTGTAAGTGCTCTTCCTGCCGCGGTGGCCGCAGGAAAAAACCGCTTCATGAGTTCAGTACCTATGGTGGAGTGAGAGGGATTTTCAGACTTTTACTGACTAAAACCCACTTGTGTTCCAGCAGTGGCCCTTTGCGTTACAGGGTCGCGATACCCTTTTCGTACAATCCTGCAACCCAGAAAAGCTTGTGATAACGAGTAGATTGTGTGTGTCAGAGTTGATAAGTTGAATATTTCATTACCAAACGAGTACCTAAAAAAAAGACTGCAAATAAGATTGCAATAAAACCCCTCCGCAAAGCTAAAGCATTCCTCAATACGGTCTCCAGGGATAGTGAATACAGAGAAAGATGACGCTGACGACACACTGGTCTTGTTACAAGGGGAGTCCCACCAGGCGGCACGACACAAGTCCGAGGCCATTTGCTGTCATGGCTATTAGATAGAGCCACGATCGGCTTCCCAAATAACGATAAAAGAGATTCACATAGATGTCCGGTCGATGGTGACGAAATATCTATCGGACTCGTCCTCGACAGCCGGTAAAATTTTGAGGAGCACTGGCGATGTTTAGCTACCAAACTGGAGCGAGCCGGGGCTCAAGCGGCTCCTGCCCAATCTAGGAGGTCTAGACGCCTCCAGCCGGAGGCGTGTATAAGCTAAACGCGTCCGAGAAGGTCATGGTCATTCTCATGGTGGGGGGATACTTCACGGTCTTTCTGCAAAGTGGCGAGCTTTCTTACCGGTCTGCTGCCATGGGATCTGGAGGCCCTTGCACAAATGCACGATTTGCGTATGATGATGCAATGCCGACAACACAACGCTGACAAATCGTGACATGGCGGACAGAGTATTTTTGGATTATTTAATACAATTTTATATTACTTACTATATAATTCAAGCATCAATTATAAAATATTATTTATTTTAATTTTAATGTAAATTTTACTTTAAAATGTACTTTTTTATTCATCAATGTTATACTATTTTTTTATTATTTAATTTTGATTATTATTTGACATGTTATACGAATTTATTATGTAGTATAATTAATGCAAATAAATTGCTAAAACAATAGTTTTAGCAATTTATTAATTTTTATTTTATTGTTGGAAATCCGAAATAAATAATAAGGATTTTATTATATACATTACACTTATAGGCTACTCCTAACTATGTAGTTGAATTGGATAATTTACATAATTTAGCAGAGAGCAGGAAATATTTTACTTAACCAAATTTAAACTTAACTAAGTTTAAATTAAATCAATTTTGAAATGACGAATTTGAAGATAAAAAAACTGTATATTTTATTATAAAAGACTTTTTTACTTTTTTTATTTATATTTTAACCCTTAGTCCTAGAACGCAAAGAGCAACATAAGGAACATAGTTGTGATTTTAGCCAGTTAAAGTGTAATACCCCGCTGCGCTGTAAAGCAGTAGTCATTAGACACATCAATTAAAGACCTTAGTTAGGTGACATTCATTGTTATTTATTTCTTGCAAATATATTTATACAATCATAAAAATAAACAATATGACTGTAGAATAAATAGTTCATAAAATTAACAATATTTACGATTGATTAGATTCACAATTGAGAAATTTAATTTTGCCCAAAGATAGCAACTATCTGATCAAGGAAGACGCCGATGTCAATGCCGTTGTCAGCAAGGGTCTGGGCCTCAGCTTGGAAGACTTCGCTGTCCCAGAGAGCACTGAAGACAACATCCCACTCGTCGCTATTCAGATTCTCAATAGCAGTCCTGAACTCCTCGTCTTCAGACATTTTCTCATCGTAGAGGGCCTGCAGCTTCTCTTTGGGGAAGATGGCGATGCAGTCTCTGATGAAGGAATTGAGATCCTTTCCGCTAGCAGATTGACGTTGGGTCCTCTTCCTGTCGGTGGATTCTGTAAATATGAGCAATCGGTAAGTAAAATGTACGGGAAAAGCTGGGCAGCAAATGGTATACCATTTAAACCAAGCACAGTTGCGACTCGTGACGTCGGTTTTTTTTTGTCGAATACGAATATAATATACGTGTCTCTTCTTCTATGTTATTGTGAGCATTTGGTTTTATCCAAAAAATAACTTTGATGTTGATTGTCCACCAATCGTTTTTTACTAAAAAAACTTACCGATCAGCTCGTTGAATAAGTCCAGGAAGTAGTGAATATCAATGTTGTCATTTTCCAAGAAATCGATCACCTGTCGAAAAAATAACATATTTATAGATATCGGTTTTAACTTTATTTCCTTCGAAGCCATCATCACATAAGTAATATATAATATAATATTCCACAACTATCACACAACGTGGTCTAGTCCCAAGCTAAGCAGAGCTTGTGTTATGGGTACTAGACAACTGATAAATATACTTATATATTTCTAAATACATACATATTATAGATAAATAACACCCAGACACAGAACAAATGATCATGCTCATCACACAAACATTTGTCCTGGGTGGGGATCGAACCCACGACCTCCGGCATAGCAGTCAGGGCCACTAACCACTAGACCAACCGGCCTGTCAATACTATTTAGTACATCAGAACTATTTAAATATATTTATAATATTTAAGTTAGTAAAAAAATTAAATAACCAACTAGTTATAAGCGAATTCACTGCAATACGAGTATCACGATGCGATCCATATATTCGGGAAACATTAAATCTCTTATAAACATAAAATAAAGAAATAATCTAAGCAAAATAAAAGTAAGGAGGGAAAATAAACTCGCTTCCCTCTAAAAGTCCTAGAAGAGTATTTCCGTTGCAATTTAGAATAACTAATAAATAAAAAACAAACATTAATAAAATTAATTAATTATTTAAAATTAATTTATGATTTTTATTATTTTAATCAATGACTGTGGTCAATATTTCAAAAGTTATAATTACTACTCTCAATTGTTTCGCCGTAACAATTTTACAAAAAAATAGAATATCTATTAGTTGTGTAAAAAATATCAAAATTGGTAAGAAAGCAAACGAGATATAATTTTATACAAATATTTCTTCTGTCCCCAAGGCCCTGTTTCCAATAGCGGCCGTGCGGGTGACGTCAAAGACTACCTTTGAAGCTTTTTAAGTTCGTTATTGATGAAGATATTTTATTTTACATATTTGTTTAGCATAAAGAAAATTGCAAGCATACTCACTATTGAGTATTATTCGCGGCACGTAAGTTGAATTATAACCTTCAATGCGCAGAAACAGACTTTCGGTTTCAGTCGAAGTGCGGCAACGCAAGGGCTGCACGTAACCATAGCAAAGGTCCCCATTTTAATTCAACTTATGTGCCGCGTACAATAAAGCAGGACAGGTGCTAAATGTACTAAGATTCCCATAGTACGAATTCTTATCGGATAAACAGTTGGTTATGCAACGTTTAAATCAATGATAACAACAATCAATAGTCGTTACATAATCTCACTATTCATTCAATTTCATTTCTTTTTTTTTTTCATTGGTACTCACAGCTACAAATTCAGGTAACGATTCCATTTCGTACACAAGATCCTTGAAGTTGTTAGTTCTCATGTACTCCAGAGCTTGCCAGAACTCGTCGAATTCTTCGTATTGTTCCATCAGCTGCTGGATCTCATCGCCAACCTCTACGCCGATCACGTCCATGAAATCCTCGACATGCTCGTGGAACAGCTTCCTAGGCTGAGGAGCCGAGAAGGCGAGAGCGACCAGAGCGAGAACAACTAATACTTGCTTCAGCATTCTGGTTTCGTTTTCTGAAATCTGTGATGCTGACCAAACGGTAGCCAGGCTTTATATAGTGAGAGATAAGATTAAAAGATCCTAGATGGTTGTCAAGTGTTAATGTGAGATAATGCATTTATCTCAAGTGATTTTTTTAGTATTTTTTTTATTTTTGTGCATGAAAATACTTAATATTTTAAACTGTCTGTTGCACCAGAAGATAGGTTTCGTCCGTAATCGTTGAAAACTTCAAAAGATCGGGGACAACAAACGTGTGGATTCAGTCCTCAGAAAGGGTTATGGTCATTGGCTGACAACCGCCCTAATATCAGCCAAGTGCGAATCGAAGTATGAACTCAGTTATGATCGATATAGTGCATTCCTACATGGGTGATGTTAACAAAATGTATGACATCCTGACTAAAAGGTTCATTTCCACACGGGCAAAACCGTGGCCCTTGGTGTGAATACTAGTAAGTTAATAAATCTTGAAAATCTAATGGACCTACTAGTACTACCTGTAGTTGCAGCAGGCTAGTTTGTCCACTCTTAACACGGTAGTAAACTAGAGTTCCAACCATGATCACCTTGGTTGGAGCTTGGTTTGTGTTGCGGCTACATGGGTATAAACCACGCGCCAACACATTCGCAAATCAGTCACTGCGACTGGGAAAACGCGCCTCTCAGCCAAGGGCGTTAAAGGTCATGGTTTACAACTGCTGTCTACACGGATTGAAACTAGCAAGGCCATCTCTATTTGGACGTCGGTTTGCAACCGTCTGATCCTTCCTTTTAAGCTGTATGAGTTTTCCGTGTTACGTGTATAAACTAGCCTGCGTTGGTAAAACTGTAGTGAAGCTTGTGCAAATGGTAAGCCCTTAGTTCGTTCGCTCGCAATTACAATAGTAGCATCATCAGCATTACAATGAAAGCGTGACGTTACAAGCCTGCTAGAGTTGTGGCCGAACAACGATGGGTTCGGCCACAGCTCTAGCAGTTAGCAGTTAGCACTCTAGCCCACAACGCTGGATCCGTAATTTGGTAACAAATTGACGGCTACAATCGCCAAATTGATATAAAAACAGAATAACAAACGCCTTTAATTAAGGGAATAGCAAACATTAAAATGACAAATATACACCCCTATTTTTTAATTAGTGCACAAAAAATATGGGAACGAAATCACAAAATTGACCACGAAAATTTGTAATTAGCGGTAAATTCATAATTCAATCATAACTACTACTAGAAAATACTAAGCGCAGTTTTTTTTCCATTTTTTTTAACCTTCTTTCATTCATAAACAACCTATCTTTCATCCATAAACAACAAATTCATAACAATAACCTGTACAATGTTTCCATAAATTGAGTGAGATTTTGGGATATAAACAAATGATCATAACTTTGCTGTTTATGAATATTATTTATTGAGATTTTACTATAATAACAAGACCTTTTCTAATAAGCCCTTAAAGTATTTGCTATATATAGTAACTCTTAACTACTCCTAGAACAAGATACTCCATTAATAGGTGCCTAAAATTTACTAACCCTATGAATCATCTTCGGAAAAACATTATGCTGTATTAAGTCTATATTAATCCGTTTCAATATCTCTGAAAATATTAATACATTCGCCTCCACGCACGGGTGCAGTGATATGAAAATGCTCCGTTCACCTATTTCGTATTTTCCATCAATATTTCAGAATTTAATTTTAGAGACGTGTATTTACTCTCGAACACTTTCCATTCCTACTCAGTTTACGTGACAACAAATGAATGTTATCATATATTAATGTGGGTCACTGGTATTTTGCGCACTACTCTTAATTTTATTCACCTACCTTCCTACCTTCCAATTTTACTTAACATTCCGATTAAAAACGTCATTATCATTATCCCCGCGTTCCGAAAAACGATATTCACGATGTTAGCGCACCAACATTTACAGTCGTTCCAAATTAATGCCTTGATCACCGAGTAAAAGGGCGAGACAGTAAAATGTTGCTCGGCCGAGACAGTGATGTAAGGGAGTTAGGAGAGGGAGGTAAGGGAGGGAGACAAGCATTCGGCCGAGCAATCCGCGCTATTTGGCCGAAAGCCCTGTCTGGCCCGCTTGCTCGGTACGTGTGATCAAGGCATAACGCACAACGCATACATCAGGCGATTCGATGCAAGCAGCGATGTTATCGTAATTCGGAACGCGGAGTATACGTATAATCTATGCGTCTCGTTTGAAGTGTTAAAACGTAACAAGTTAAATTGTTTCGAATATCAGGTTTTCATATGTGAAATCCTTGATCAGCGATTGAAATGAGTGCTAAGAAGAATAACATTTCTCAATCAACTTCTGTGCTATCAGAACAAACTAACGCCAGTTCGTCTAGATTCATCGATGATTATTCACACCTGCGATTGTCATATTACCAACACCGAGGTCCATTTTCCGATGTATGCAGTGAAACTTCTGAAGATACATTTAGCGAAGAGACATTCGACACAATATTGACAGACTTGAGTGAAACCTATCAGTCTTCCATTGATAACGAGAGACAAGCTGAGCGACAGAAAATCCGAGAATATAACGTTACTGAAATCCCGGATCTACCAGATCCGTCATATGTAGCGGCATCCATAATCTCGACAGCATCCCACAAGATGGGACCCGTTCACGGCGTCCACTTCAAATATAACGATCGAATCGAACAAGGTAGCAGAGTTCCCGATTCATCGAATGATTTGGAATTTGATCCTCCACGTAGATCGACGATGAAACCAAATCAGTTTCTGATACCTAAACAGTTTATGTGATATTTTTTAAACGGTTTTTTGATGTTGAACGTCGAATTTTATTATTTATTTTATTTTAATAATGAGTGCATGTGTAATTCAGTGATAGGTATGCGAGTAATTAACAGTGCCTACATTTCTGTCGATTTCAATAAATAATTGTTGAAAATATCTTAAAAGAAATATATTATTCTCCCAGCCAAATACAGTTAATAAACTAAAATAATAGTGTCGTAAATCGATTCATTACAAATTTATAGACACTCATGATGCCCATAAAGCCGGGTAAGTACAAGAAGTAGTGATGCGCCATGAAATGCTGCAGAAAAAAAACATAAAGCAACATATAATTACTGTCGCCCCTGATTTCCCCCGGGCTGGCTCGAGCCAGGGCTGCCTGTAATGGACTCCCTGCATAACTATTGTGACTTCGATTTTATACCCATAGGTATTTATTAGAAAGCCTGTTTTCTCAGGCTTTGTGATAGATTAGAAACGATGCTGCTTTTAATGTTGGAAAATGAATGAAAATGAAAGGAGTTTTATACCATCTTGTTTCACAGTGTTTTTTTAAACTAATCTTTTGCATAAAAACACAGTGTTTTTTTTTTATCGAATTCCCTCGAAACGGCTTGACTGATTTTTATTATAATTTCGGGTTCTGTACCTCAAAAGGAAAATAACGGAACCCTCATATAATCAAAGTGAAGTGTGAGTGTGGTGTGTGTAAGTTATCTTGGGAATTCATGACGGTATCAAGTTGAAAATAAAACCATAGTCCGCCGTCCTTTGAAGCTGTGAAAAATCAAACTTCTGATTTTACGAAAAAAAAAGATACGGCCGCTTATGTCGCAATAAAACGTATATTTCGACACCCTCGAGAGAATTAAAATTCATAGGTCACTTCCCGTTGACCCAGAACCCAGAAAATTGGCATAAAGCAAGGTCTTATATCACAGGTATACTAGTAACTCTGAAAACAGTACTGTATAATTGTGTTGTTAAAATCCAGAAAAAAAATTGGCGGCTCCATTTGGAAAATAATCTATTTACCTACATAGGTAAGTTTGTACGGAACCCTCAGTGCGCGAGTCCGACTCGCACCTGCCCAGGTTTTTGTATATTTGGTATATTTGAGGCAAAATGTTTTTTTAATTAGTCGTAGGCTATATTTTACCCCTTATTTTTAGAATGTATATAGCAAAACAACATTTGCCGAGTATATATAATTACGAGTATATATGTAAATTTATAATTATCTAGGAGATTGGTTACTCACAATAAAAATAATAGTAAATACGCTCTTAATAAACTAGTACGCTTTACCATCAACAATAGCATCACTGCCTACCATCAGGTTTTTTTTTTAAAGTACCTAGGTAAAATCATCTAATGACATCCCCCGCCCTCGGGCGGAGCGGGAGATAGTGTCAGACTCTTACTGACTAAAAACCTACTCCGTTCCTCCTTTGCCTTGGTTCCAGGGCCCTGGTATGAATTTTCATACCTCCCCAAAGCCCCAGATTAGGCTTCGACCCTACTAGGCCCCTGCAGTTTGCTGACGACTCCTTGAGGGCCTACCATCAGGTGGGATATGATCACAATCAATCAGTGTCAAGCACTAGTTTATGTAATTAAAAAAAATAAGTTGAACCAGTTACCAAATTATAATTCTTAATAAACTGCTTAACTTCCTGACCTCCAGCTTATTATTATTATTGCCGATGTTACAGACACAAGTACCTCCTCCATACTTTCTTCACGAAGTCGCTGTCTCCCAGATAATACTCAAATGGATCTTAAACAAATCACAGCTCTCCAACCTGTCCAACATTGCCCCATTGAGACCGCTTACGATCATGAAAAAGTCTGCAAAAATAATGGAATCCTAAAATTCCCTCCACCGGGGACACTATTTATAAGGTTTTAAGTTAAAACAAACTGTCAAACAAGTAACCCGGGGGACGCAAACTTTCGAATGGTGTTAAACTTTCTGAATGTTGTCTTTATTCCTTATTTTTATCTACTATGGAGCGGGATGTGGGGTTTTCGAAGCTCGTGTAAGATTTCTTTATTGGAAACCAAGGGTTTTGGATCGCTTTTTTTAATCTGTTGTCAGATTCTATGCCAGCTTCGATAGTATTACTTTTTGTTTGGTCTATTCATTTAGAGTCCAGACAATCTCTGACCATTCCAAGCTGCCTGGTAGAAATCGCAGAATGCGATAACGTCTCCAACTATATGATTTTTAGTTCAAATATTTCCATTGTCTTGGTGTTAAATTTATATACCTTAATTTTTATTATAATCTAGCCTAATAATATAATTTTATTTTTTTTTTATTTCAGGTGGATAAAGTTTGTCATTGCAACCGAGGCGAAGTTTACCCGAGCCGTACCAGCGAGGGTGTTATGAAGCCGAGTGCAGTAGTGACAAATCTCCACATGTATCAAACGACGTTTTTTAATATACCTACATACGAAGATATACTTTCTCTGAAAATTACAACGCATTTTTGTCCACCTTGTACTGAAGAGAATTTTCCAAATTTGCCATACATTTTAGTTTTGATTTAGATGGCAGCAGGCTATCGCAATTATTTTTTATCTCAATCAGAATATCTGGCTAGCATCTAAAAAATTCTCTTCAAATCTTAAATTCGATTTTTTTTCACAAATTTCCCGCGCATATCCTCTCCGGGTAGAACAGAAGAAGCAAGGGTATCAGATCGTTATACATCCTAATATTAAAAATAGAAATTGTCTGAACTGAAAAGGCACATAGGATACTTCTTCTTCAGGGAGTATGTTTCCTTGGGCTAGCAAAGCTGCTGGCAGCAAATAAAATGATCCTAATTCTTCTTCTTCCTGCCCTTGTCCCATATTACTTGGGGTCGGCGCAACACGTTTTTTTCTTCCACTCTATCCTGGCAGCCGTCTCACTATCACTAACTTCCTTTTCTTTCATATCACTCCTCACACAATCCATCCATCTCTTCTTCGGCCTAATTGTTAAACAATTTTGTCTTGTTTTTTTTTTCTGAACTATGATGAATCAGATTGAGTCATCGTGTACCTTATAAATGTGTCTGATTATGTTGACATGAAAACAGCCTCCTAATCTTGAGTTTTCCTGAAACCAATGATAAGGAAATCATTGTGGTAATCTGATCGTATCATTGTATGTATGAACTCTTAGAACGAATTTCTTTAGTCGCTATGAACGAAATTCTTGAACTTATTTAGAAATGTAAATAATTCTAACAACATGCATCATAGGTATTCCCCATATACTTATTTTGAAGTCGGTAAAAACACATCACGGAATTCATTGTTTAATAATTTAATCTAAAACACTTAACTATTTAAAACTATGTATATAATATATATTATACACTAAAGGCAATAACTCCTATCTAAAATATGGATTAATAAAACTCCTCCGCATCGCTGTCAACTGGAAGTGTGATTCTGAAGACTGGCTGCATTGCCTCGTGCTCTGCAATGCTTAATCTCTGACTAAGGTAAAAGCCAGCCCTTGAATCACGCAGAGAGACAATTAAACGTTCCGTGGAAGATTGGTACACACCAATCTTCCAAGGAACGCGAACGCGAGAGTGGGACGCTACTTGTAGTCTGTCGACACTCTTGCGCAAGCTCGTCTGGCTAGCTCATGCTGCCACTGCGGCTGCAGAGAACCTCAAATGGCGAAAATGTAACAACCTCGCCGGGTGGCAGTAATATTTTTGCACTTTGGGTTTTTTTTTCCTTTTTTTGTTATTGTAGGTAAAATCATCCAATGACAAATCCCACCCTTGGAAGGGGCGGGATATAGTGTCAGACTTGTAGCGACATCTATGTCGTCACAAATGAACTAATGCTGTATCGCGCAAGTAAGATTCGCGGCGCGATTGGAACATGGTTCCAGTGGTGATTGGTTGGTTCCAGTGAGTCGGAACCGGATTCCGACTCACTGGAACCAACCTCCATTGGCCTGGCACGCATCACGACGCCGCAAGAAGCATCAAGAACCATCGATCTCCGATCTCCGGAGGGGAGTGATGTAGCGACATCTATGTCGTCACAAATGAACTAATGCTGTATCGCGCAAGTAAGATTCGCGGCGCGATTGGAACATAAAGAACAAACCCGAAATCATCTATCGGGCAATAGCCCACCAGACATAACACCTGTCTGGTCGGAGGATCCTCCCTTTTCAGCGGAGGTATGTGGGACTTTACTCTCTGTTCCACTACCTCCAAAGACTCTTACTGACTAAAAACTTACCCCGTGCCTTCGTTTGCACCGTTTGGGGTTGAAACTCTTGGGTCGTGGGGTCCGAGTGCTCATACTCTTTTTAAAGAATTATCCAATTTATTGTATGCAGTTACCACAGCCTTTTTAAAAACACATAAAAGTGCCTACACAGACTCAGGTATCGCCGAGATGAGCAAATATTTCATAAACCACGTGTATATTGAAAACGGCAGACGTGAAAAATTTATAATCGCCCCTATGTCTGTGGTAAAATTTAATATTCTCCCGTTCTAGACGGATCCCATATGCATCGGGATCCAATATCGCGAGTCGGTAGCTAATGCGGCCCTGCTGTAAACAGATTACTGAGCGGGAATCTAAAGTACGGCAAGTATCCGATATCAAGCACAACTTGAGCCGGCAAGTACTCAAAATCTCGCTTTTGATCTTTATTTTGTGTTAAAAAGGTGAAGTAGGTACCTCCTGCGACCGTATCAAGTTCGCGATGGACCTTTGTTGTTGTTTACTGGTGTGTACCCATTTTGAGGAAGTTCTTTTACTAAACATATTGTGGAAACTTCGGTATTTATTTTTTGTTGTGGTAAAACATCAAATAACTTTTTCAATACACTTACCGAATAGAAATCCGCTCTTATACTTACTGCTTTTAGGCACGCAATTTTCAGTTTTCCGTAGTAGTGCTGAAAAGTGCGCGAGCTAGCCCCCGCCACAATTTACCCGTATCAGGCTGGGTGCTCAGCAACTCCCACAAGTCGCGCGTCAGCCCCCGTATTTATATTTCGTAAGTGTACTATGTCGTTTGATACACGTGGAAATTTATCACTGCAACATTCGGCTCCATAACATCCTAACGGTTCGGGCGAATTCCGCCTCGGTTGCTATGACAAACTTTATCCACTTGTATCAAAATGTACTCTCGTCGTATTCTCGTTCTGAGTGGAGCGACAAGGAGTGTCGGACTTTTATTAACTTAAAACCTAGATGTGTTTCTTCAGTTGCTATTTGCATTCCAGAGTCACGGTAACTCTTTCGAAGACCCTCGTAGCCCGAACTCTGGTATCTTCAATTTTTCCCAAAATCGGATCTATAACCTATTACAATCATTTAACAATATGAAATCAGCAAAATCCATAGACACACATCTTTATAAAATCAATAGGATAATGAATAAGATCTCTACAATGAATAAAAACCTGATAGCTCACCAGAAGTGTTAAATGTCCACTAACCACCGCACAAAGACAAAGAGCGCTTAATCTCTACCGTTCGGCAGTCATTAGGCGCTCGGCTTTCATTGAAGACAATAGAATTACCATAAGAGCGCGAAAATAGCAGCGGTTCATCCAATTAGCTCACAGGTACTCAGTCGAGTCGTCGACTCGTCGAACTACCTCCTAAATCTAATTAGGTAATTGAAATCATTGGGCGATGCGTTGTGCGGAGCGGCAACAGCGCGCTGCATCGCCAATTAGTTCTCTCAGAGATCGCTAGCTGCATGCGGAGCCGCGCTTGCTCGTAAGCTCCCATTTCCGAGTGACAGAACGCTCAACATGCGAGTTGAGTCGATCGTCTAATTTTGCCAAATGTTACTTACTCTGACTCGAGTTCTGAGACGTCACGGAATGTGGTGTTAGTGCGACATCCTATTACTATTTTGTCTTAATAGGCTAAGATACCAGAGCTGTATGACATAACTTATTTTCATACGGATGAAACCTTATATTCTTAGTAGAATCTCATGTGCTTTGAATACCTGTGTGCTTGTGGAGCTCCTTCTTGGGGCCCCTGGGCAGTTACCAGGTGAGAAAGGGAAATAAAAACAAGAGTTACTTATCTTAATTTTTTATGGCTGATTTTTATTATATATACCGTTAAATTTTGGTCGTTTTAATCCCGCGGAGGGTCGATTCGGTACATGAAACCCTATCGATTTGTAAAGATAAAATAAAATAAAGTACTTTTTTTTAATCTCGAATTACGCATGTACGAAATTGATTTCTTTAAGTAAACATCAGCTGATCGAGGCCAATGAACTGTAGGTAGTTAGTACGCAACGACCGACAACTCCCTACAAGGTCATTGACTCATTTACTTAAACAAATTAATTTCGTAGTTGCGTATATTAATTCGAGTTTTAGAAAAAAAGTACCATTTTTTAAAATTTTATCTTTATAAATCGATAGTGTTTCATGTACCGAATCGATCCTCCACGGGATTAAAACGACCAAAATTTAACGGTGTATAATGTTTTGTAGAATATTATTCTAAAATAGTAGGTGTCATAAGTTTCAGACACTCTCCATGGACCAAAACTTCTCTCAGACGCTTGAAAGCTCAACAAAAAATAAATGAACTTTACTTACTTTACATGTCTGATTTTTAGATATTTCACAACTATCACACAACACCGTCTAGTCCCAAGCTAAGCAGAGCTTGTGTTATGGGTACCAGACAGCTGATAAACATACTTATATATTTCTTAAATATATACATATTATAGATAAATAACATCCAGACACAGATATGTTATTCAGGTAACTATTACATCTCTGAAACACAAAAATTACTCAGTAGAGAGTATAAACGCGAGAGCAAGCATGCGTTTCAAAGCGAGTGAGACCATTTCAAGCACTGACTGAATGTTAGGTCACTACTACTGGGGTCATCGGTCAGCTTCCGAAACGAATACCCGGCCCCAGCACGATAGGCAACGAAGGAACGAGGTAGGTTTTTAGTCAGTAAAAGTCTGACACTACTTCCCACTCCGCCCTAGGCGGAATTTGTCATTGGATGATTTTACCTACCATAAAAAAAAAACTACAATTTGTCTGACTAAATGCCATTACTCATTAGTCTAGTGGTCCAATAATTGAAAGGGCTTTGCAAAATTAAATTGTATAATTCCAATGCACACTGAAAAACTGACAGACTCGGTATCAATGCTCAAAAGTTTTAAATTTAGACTCGACAAGTTCATCATTGCCGATGATTTCTGAGCTCGCTTTTCATCTCTGTTGCGCATCAAGCTGGTATTTAGCAGACACATCCCAAAGATGAGAGTCTTAAGAATCATACAAAACGATTTTAACTACAGTTTGATTGATTGAGAAACAGCTGTTGTTATTCTACAGATTCTAGTGACTCAGTATTCAATATTTAAATCTACATAGTAGTATATATCTTATCCATAAGATTTGCAGCCGTCAAGTTTTTTATCAGATGACTGTAACGACAAAAGGAAAAACCGGTGGTTTTATTGTCTTATCGTGATATTGGTCTCATGCATGCCTTCATAATCGACCTGTGGAAATCCCTTGATTTTCTATTTTTGGCAGTTACATCGATGGTTTCAGCAAATATAGATATTGACGTTTTTGAATTAGTCTTGTACGGTTTGATATAATAATGTGTAGTTTGATCTACCCATTCTCTTAATATTTCTTAGGGCCTGTGATTACCACGTTTTTTAAATGCGCGTCGACAGCGCGCTTTTATCCTACAGAGCAGTTTGTTGTCGTATATATCGATACAAACGAGCGTTAGCATCGCGTTTATATCGATGATATCGATTCAAACGCACGACACCGGCGCGTCTATATCGACACACGCGCGTCTATATCGACACACGCGCGTTTTCTTTTTATGTCCACAAAATCTTCTTGCGCTTGTAAATGGGTGTACGTCGGCAATTTTTCTACTTCCTTTTTTTAAAAATTTGTAACAAAGCGCATGCGAGTATTTCTCAAAATACATGTACATCTTTGAAAAAAAAAGTGTGCTTTGAAACAGTTCAAAAGTTTTATATTTATAAATCATCACACAAAAAAAACACACACTCAATTTTGTAGGATGAATATTAATCTTTAAGATAACGAAGAATTATAGCTATAATCATACTTATTATCAAATATTTCGATATTTTAAAAATAGCTTTTTTTACCTTTCATACAAAAACCTGTTTGCCACTCTACCTTTTTCATGTGTTTTTGTTTCATAAAATGCGATACGTAACTAAATTATTGTAAATTTCTTTGTATCATCGTTCTACAGTAATCGCAGTTTCTGTATCAAATTGATTTTCTATGGGGTGTCATAGTGAATTGGCAATTTAAAGCAAAAAAACAAAATGAGTCGCTCTCATTTACTATTTAGTTATTACTCTTTAGTTACGATTTATTTCTACTTTCCCATGATTTCTGAACGATTCCGTAATTTTTTTACACGGACAACACTAGCTTCACTCTGATTGGCTATTGGTTTGACGTCTCCGCCATTACATCTATCGTGAAAATCAGTGAGAACGTGTGTGTTTTGTGGGGTTACTTTTTCGAGACAGGAAGTAAAATCAGCGATTTTTCATAGAACGGTAAGTCTTCATTTACCCATTTTTTGTAATACGTGTTGTACGAATATTTAATAAGCTTTTATATTTGCTGTAACAGCTTTTATCAATAAATATATTTTTTCTGACCTCAATTTGTCTAATATTTCGTAACGTTTTTTACGAATTTCGTTACGTAACGAAAAAGTACAACATAAAGCTGAGTGTATACTGTTATAACCTGACTAAGCATAGTAATATTCACTACTTAATTTATGAAAAAAAAATATATAGAGCGTCAATAACTAAAGGATTGGATTATCTGCTATATAGAAGTGCCACCAGCAAAAAATAATGAAATAATTTAAATTACGTTTTTATGTGATTTAACAACTTTTTACCCCTGATATTACTTACATGAAGTTCTATTGAGAACTTCCTCCTTTTCGTCGGTTAAAAAACCTCGCGGCTTTGTTTCAATTCGCTTGAGAATAGAATTATACCGATTGTTACAAATACTTAACTCTTGCTAATGACACTTCTGTAGAGATGCCCACTATACTTGTTGGTTTGACTTATCAAATTGGTTATTACTTACAACTGCTTATATACAACTGCATTACTTCTTTTGTTTTTTAAGGAATGCCGCCAAAAACCAATGCCGAAAGGCAAAAAGCTTACAGAGAACGACTCAAAAAGGATAAACCAAATAAATATGAGGAAATCCGTGTCAAACATTTGGAAAAAGTTAAAGAAAATATCAAAAAGAAAAAAGAAATTCTTACAGAAGAAGAAAAACAAGAGCTACGAGCAAAGTGGAGACAAGCCAATGCTATAAGAGCTGAAAGAAAAAAAAAGGCCTACTCTACGACAAAACAAAACAACACATTGGAAGTAAGAAAAAATGCTAAAAATAATACAAATATCCTAAAGGAGAGACTACAAAAGCTTACTGAAGAAAATACTCAATTAAAACGACGAAATAAAAATTTAAGACAGGCCTGCAATCGGATGAAAAAGCGAGTGGAAATTCTGAAAAAACGACTACCCCAACAAATTAGGCCTGATAATGATGCTATTTCCATTGAAACTCGTCAGTGTGATGACACACCGTTAACAAAATCGAATAGTTTTTTAGAAGAAACTTTACCAAATGTGTCCGTGACGGAAAAAGAAAAGGTAAAAAAGAAGTTAATTTTGCTTAACACAATTACAGATTCTTTAAAAACAGAGTTTAATAAAGCAGATACCAAAGAGAAGAAAGTACTAAAAAAAGTTGCTACCAACGATATTGCAAATAAATACAAATTAAAAACAGCTATTTCTAATGTTCTTGGTCTGAAAGGAAGAATAAGAAAGACGAAATCAATAAACGAAATGAAAAAGAAATTCATGAAAGATATACAAGATTTCTTTGAAAGAGAAGATGTAAGTAGACCTAGTGCGGGAAAAAACGAGTGCATAACGAGAAACAAAGAAAAAGTGCAAAAGAGATATTTAATGGAACCAATATACAAGCTCTATAGAAAATACAGGTTAGAGGGTGGTAAAGCGTCTTTGCAAACTTTTTATCGTTTTCAACCGTTCTCCGTTGTGAAACCAAGACTTCAAGATAGGAATACTTGTGCTTGCATAAAGCATAGTAATTTATCTTTCAAGGCAATATCGTTGAAGAAGCTAGGTTTGCTTCAGACATCTGACATTGACGAACTTATGAAAAATGTCACTTGCAGTAAATGTTTTAAATGCATGTACTCTGAGTGTTCTGAATGCAAAAATAAGAAACTAGCTGTTGATTTGACAATAAATGAAGACAGCCCTGTGGAGTGGCTTCAATGGAAAATAGGCACACACACTTATATTAAAATTGACAAAAAGAAATGCGTAGAAAAACAGACGAAAAAGTATTCAAAACAGGTAGTGAAAGGGACAGTGAATGCATTGATAAAAGAATTTCAAAATGATGTTCAAAAATTTAAAACTCACTACTACAATGTTCAACATCAGTACTTGGCGTGGAAAAAGTGTATTGAAAACCTTGATGAAGACGAAGCTGCATTGATTTGCGATTTTTCAGAAAACTTTTCGTGCAAGCAGTCTGAAGAAATTCAGGCGATACACTTCGGAGGGTCTAGAAATCAAGTCACATTGCACACTTGCGTCCTTTACAGAAAAAATGTGAAACCCCAATCGATATGCTCCATATCCCCAAATAATGAACATGGTCCTGGAGCAATCTGGGCCCATTTGGATCCAATAATGAAACTGTGCCAACACTTTACCATTAAAAAGATTCATATATTTTCTGATAGCCCTACAACTCAGTACCGCCAAAAACATAATTTTTTCTTGTTCCAACATAATATAAAAGAATACGGATTTGAATATGCAACTTGGAATTTTTTTGAAGCCTCTCACGGCAAAGGGCCAGCTGACGGGGTTGGTGGGGCATTAAAGCGCCAACTTGACAATCATATTTCACATGGCAATGACATAACCAACGCAAAAGAAGCATATGACTATTTAATGGTTAACAGTAAAGTAAAAATGTTTTATGTTAATGAAAACGACATTCAGAAGATGACCAAAAATATCCCTGAAAATATTATTCCCATAAAAGGAACAATGAAGATGCATCAGATTGTAACGGATGGCAACACGACAATTAAATATAAATTGCTGAGCTGCTTTGATTGCCAGAAAAACATCTGCTGTGATTGCTACTACACTAAAGAACATGAACTTCTATCCAACACCCTATCAGAACCAAAAGCATCATGCAGTAACAAACCGCAAGCCTTGAAAAAACAAAAACCAGCAGCGAAAAGATTCAAAAGAATAAATAGTTCTACTACGACGGAGAGTGATGTCAGTATAAGTTATCATAGTGATTCAGATCTGATAGATGCGGATTTTTGGAGTGAGGACAATGATTTACCCAGGATAGATGACAGAGAGAGTGATCAAGACTTAGAGGTGAATGTCCATTTGAGAGCAAATATAAAAGAGATTTATTTATGATTTTTGACGTATTTTAGGGTCAAACACAAATAAAAAACTAATAAATACCTTTCAAAATCAATCATAAAAAAAAAATATTTTTAAATACACTTTGATGTCATGTTTTTAATTTTCAGGACACATCAAAGGAGGAAAATGTTAAACGGCAACCCCCAGAACAAGTAACATTGTTATCTTCGTCAAGATTTATGTCTGCAAACCATGCTTTCTATGATACTGAAGTAAAATGCCTCAAGGCAGACGAAACACAACAAGGCAAAGAAAACTTTAAGAATAAAGGAAAAGGAACAGGGAAGAAAACAGCAAAGCAACAAAAAGATATGGAAGAAGACAAATATCCAATTGATATAATGAATGTATTAAAACAAAAAGGTGAAACAGACAAACCAAGTAAAGAAATAAAAAGTCATGAGGAAGAAGGATCAACAACTGATATCAATACAAAGCCAATAATTCTCGAGGATTTAATAAGTGACGAAGCTGTAACTACGGATGAAAAATATATGAGTGATGCAATGTCATTTAATGAACCGGAGTTTAATTTCAATGATTTGGACAATGTAGATGTTATAATACAAAATAATAATGCAACAAAAAATAACACTGAATATGAAAATAATGAAAATGTACCAATTGAAGGCACTCACAAAGTCAAAGGCGAAACATGTGGACTGACTATTCTTAACGACGAAATACTGGAAAATATACACACAAAAAAGAAAGTGGTTTATAAAGGACTTAAACCTCTATCGCTTAATAATTATCTTCACGCGCCAAAGCGATGTGATCCAAAGATTAAAAAACGGATTGTCAAACCAAATGTGTTTCGGAAAGAATTCAATTATTACAAAGATAAGGAAGAAATTTATAAAGCGCTAATGGATAGTGATTCTAATTAAGTTTTTTTATGTTTAAAATAACGTCAGGTTTTCATTTTTAAAAGATTGGGAAAAAAAAATAATTTGATTAAAATAGTATGAATGATTACTCCCTTATTTTATTTCTAACCCCTTAAGTATTTGGGTACATACTTACAAATATTTCGTATTGAATAAATGAAGAGCATTCACAATATTTCGCCAATGTGTAACCAGCCTTATGGTTACTATTTAGTTACATCTAAGGACTATTTCGTAACAATATTTCGTTACTACCATTTCGTTACGTACATTTATTTTGAGAAATACTCATGCTATCAATGCTGTCGACCGACGATTTTGCTACTGTTGACGAGGTTCTGAACGCAATATGATATAATAGTATTCTATGGCAATATGCTAGCTTGTTTGTATCAATATACATCGCGTCTATATCGCTACACACGCGCGTGTGTATCGATTCAAACAAGTGTTTGAATTTATACAAGTGTGCAAAGGTTTACAGTTTTACAGGCTGCGTCTGACTCGCGTGCGTATCGCGTCCGTTTCGCTACAAACGCGCATCAAGGTCGCGTTTAAAAAACGCGGTGTGAATAAACCCTTACGGTTATCCTAGACCTACCGCCATTATTCGACATCTACTGGCTCGGCTGTTCTCCATCAAGAACCGGACCGGATATTATAATTTAATCTGATTTCAACTTAATTTTCTAATTGGGGTGTAGGTATAATGGTGCGCATTTTTCCAGTTACATACTGTATCTGTATTTAATGGTAAACTCCCAAGTTACAGTAGTAAGATCGGGAAGACGCATGCACTAAATCATTTCACCAATTCTGAGTTGAACTGAAACCGGTATATAATATCTGAATGTATTGCAGGAGAATTTCGATGGGCCCCAGTAAATTGAGGAACACAATACTGAGGCTTGCGTTGAACGGATATATTTGAAGGAATAACGTTACTGCCGATACGACTAACTCACTAACGAGCAGTTACATTGTCTCATTGGCACATGTATAAAAGTTACGTTTCTTGTAATATACCTATACATATCTAATAATAAATAAGCATTATTTTATTACTGTAAGCAATACACGAGTTGTTCCCAAAAGTTCTCGAGTCCATTGTTCTCGAAAAATGAAAGTCTATGTCATTTTAAAATATTAAATATTTTCTTTCTCTAAAAGTCCATGAGAATGTTTGATACAGTCAGCAATAAAAGCTTTAAGGGATAAATATTTATTATTTCTATTAAATAAAAGATAATGAATACTTTTATTTCATCTCCGCAGTACTTATCAAACTGTAATCATTACTCTACATGCTTTTCTACATGTTTGTCTCCGAAAAAGTGAATAGTCCTAAAAAAGTTTTAAAATAATATTGTAGTAAATAATTTTAATCTTACACTAAAATAGACTTAAAAATTATAAATCGCAGTTTCAGAATTCTATCTAACTTATTAAGACACACAAGAAATTGTTTTTACTGATCGTACTTTGGACAAACCTCGTGGATCCGTTGGTGAATTGATATAGGAACATTTAAAACTCTTTTTTTTTCATGGACTCAGTGGGAAATGAAGAACAATAGAATCATGGACCTCAGGGAACAACCCCAACACACAGAGACACCGTTAAAACAAGGTGGAAGAAATACCATAAGCATAATTTTGTGAACAGAAAAGAAGAATTTTAGTCTACAAATTCATGCATACAAAAAAAAAATATGAACCCTGAATTAGGAGACCTGTATCTTAAGAACTTAATAAAACTAGAGATTGCAAAGTGAAGTGAAATGTATCGATATAACATTTTAGACGCCTTTAAAATTATCTATAAAAAGGGACATAAATCGAGCCCTCGAAGAACATTGTAGATACGTAAGCGACCATAGATATTCGACAGTTCGCAATTTTTCAGAAAGGTGTTTTTTTATTTCCTGATTAAAAAGTATTTAGTATGATAATATGTCAATAGTACCTATTTTAATGAGTCAAAAGTTTTATGAATACTAATAACAAGATATTGATCATTTTAAAGTCATAATGACGCCATTATATTAGCAGACTAGGTTCTGCCAGCGATTTCGCCTGCGTGAAAGTCGGTTTCTCCATACAAACTTCCCAACCCCCGCTTTACCCCCTTAGGGGTGGAGTTTTGTAAAATCGTTCTTAGCGGATATCTACACCCTATAGGGAACCTACCTGCCAAATATTAAGTTTGGAGGTGTTATAGTTACTGAGATTTCGTGATTAATCAGTGAGTGGTATTTGGCTTTAGGTAATATACTCGTATAGATTACCAAATTTGTCAAAATCAATAATTTTATTATGAAATCAATAATAGACCATTTTGACACTATTTTAACAGCAGTTACACCCCATGTTTCTTGCAAAAAGCTCAAATTGTTGGTTAAGATGATTTTCCTGATGAGGCTTGATAAAAAAAAAACCGTAAATCGCAAATATAAATTGGAATCAACAGATAAGAATCCACTATTCATCTCCACGAGCCTCTCGATTCTTGTTGTCCTACAATTCCATGGAACACCTTAACAGAATTGTGATTTATAACAAAGCAGGACAACAGGAAAACATAAACTGTCTTATTGTTATATTCCGACCTTTTTATCAGCACGACCTTTTTAAATCACACCTATGTTCCTTCTTAACCTTGCTTTCCAGGGCCCTGGGTTTCCCTTTCAGAAACCAATCCATGGCCCAATAGGCTTTGGCCCTACGGTTTTGCTGACATCTCTTTGAGGCACGCATGGAGCACTATGAACCGTCAACGTCTCGAGCTCGGTCCGAACAATTACCGGTCGGACGGTGATCTAACTATTGCTCGTCGTCTGCTAGCCCACGCCTACGAGGTTTAAGGACCTGGCAACTCTATCACGTTCCTATTGTACTTCAGACTAACCAAACAGAGGCAAGAATTGAACACCAAATGAATACGTTCCTACTATATGTAGTCCTTGTTTAACCAGGCTGCCTGTATATAATAATGTTCTCTAATATATTCAACGTAAATGAGCAAATCAAACGTTTATCAGTATTCCAAATTAGTTTATGTAATCAAATATGCAAGTGGATTGGATTCTGGTAATTATTTGTAATGTAGTATTTGGGTTGTGTCCATATTTGTAATAGGAAATTGCAACTGCTGGAATGAGATGGTCGCTAAATCAGCTTGTAAATTTCCACTTTCCACTACTCATACTACATCAACATTGTGGCAAGAATAGAACAGGCTTTAGAAGATTATCTAGGTACAACTTGTATGATATACGTAGATGGGAACTTAGGCTCACCCAAGGCATATTGACAGAGAGATTTATGGTCATCGAATACTGTCAACAATGAACGCTGTCGGCCAGAAGACGTATTTACTGCAGTGTTAATTAAAGACGATAAGACTAAGTAGCGTTTCTGACAGATCACGAAATGTTTAGAAGTAATTTTTCTAAGTGAATCTGATTAAGTTATTTAACGAAAAGCAACAGAATATTGCCAAATTGTTGAGAAATTGGAGGAAAAGAAAATTGTTGGAAAGCACTGATCCGATTGCAAATTGATTTTTTCAGCTACACTATTGTTAAGCGCCATTTCCCGGAAAAATACACACGATTTTGACAATAGGCCACGGGTATACCCTGGAAAAAGCTTATGCCGAATACATTTAAATAAACGTTTTATTGATAGTGGAGAGGTTACAAATTTCCAAACCGAAATATTTGCCACAAGAAACAATCCGAAAGCCATGGGAAAAATGCGTAGCAACAGCGGACCCTTCGAAATTGTCGCAGAAATTTCAGAAAGCCCCAAACAATCACGTCGAGAAAGTTGCTAAACCCTTATTCAAGAAACAGTTACACGACCAGAAAATATAAATGCACACAACAGATTGAGAACAAAACGAAATCGCCCAATTCCGTAATGTAACGAAGCAAAATAACAAATCACAGTGATCATTCGGTTTCGGAGCTAATTGTTCTGATTCAGGTGAATAATGTTCGGCTTGCTCGGAGCACGTTAATGGTATTAAACTGTGATGGCGGCGTCTACAATTAAGCAGGTGATAACTTGCAGGCGTCACCGAAGTACTAGGTGTCACAGCCAAAGCGTGACTGAGGTGTTTAGCAACATTGCGAATGAATTAAACGATTAAATAATGTATGTGTAGGTGTGTAATTACACAGCTGTAAGCTTGCGAGTTGTTAATTTGTGCAGTCGGGATCAGACGTGCCAGCCGGAGGATCGTTACCAAAAAGCAATGGAGCGCTTCACGTATGTAGGTACCTATTGCTCCTGTTTTTGGCTCGTGTGAGGTGAACTGCAAATTGCAAACAAATTGGGGAATTGGAGCAGACGTTTCTCTATGTGTATAAATTGTGTAGTTACAACTAACAACGGGATTTATGCTGTACGGTTCACGCTCGGTGACGTGTTGGACTTTTATAAAATATATGAAATCAAACAGCTGACAATTTGGGATCTGGTTTTTTTTGCTGTGTACCAAAAGCCCTTCTGAGACCCTGTGATATAGACTTTACAGCCTCTCATACATGAGGTTGCGGATTCCAAACTTGCACGCAAACAACCAAGTGACTTATCTTGACTTAAATTCCTGTGTCCCCTAGCTAGGGCAGAGGGCGTCCACAGTAATCCTCTATCTCGAACGGTCTTGAGCTTCACGCTTCACCTCCCTCCACGTCACTCCGTTGTTCGCCGCTTCTGCCAATACGACGCGACGCCAAGTTTGACGGGGACGGCTACGCTTTATTTTTCCTTGAGGATTCCACTCCAACACTTGGCTTGCTTATATGTGATTGGGATGCCTTCGAAGCGTGTGGCGAAAAACAACCAAGTACGAATGTGAATTTTTCAATCCATTTTATGTATGTACTTTTCTAAGTTTATCTACACCACACCACACACACGTACATTACCTACTGCCTCGAGCGGTCGCCTCCTTCTGCGAAGTAGTAATGCTAGCAAAGGAGGAGGCCGACCGTATCAGGCAGAGGCAACGGGGCGCTCGCCCCAGCCGCCGCCGGGATTCCGATCCCGATTTCCGGCCACCGTAGGCGCGGGCTTGCGGACGGCGTGCAATAGGTAGCACGCTGTCCGATCGCCCGGTAACCGACCAGACCGAGCCCAAGTCGTCGACGTCGCGTTCTGTTCCCGCGCGCCTCAAGGAGCTGTCAGCAAACCGTAGAGGCCCAGCCTGCTAACTGCAGGCAGGCAGGGTCGAAGCCTGCTGGGGTCAAGGGCCGTTGTCTGAGAGGAAGGCTCAGCCCCGGCACTATAGGCAACGAAGGAACGGGGTAGGTTTTTAGTCAGTAAGAGTCTGACACTACTACCCGCTCCGCCCAAGGGCGGGATTTGTCATTGGATGATTTTACCTACCATAAAAAAAAACCTACTGCCTCGAAAAGCAAGTAAAGCCGTTGGCCCGCGTTGTCTTTCGTAAATCTTTGACAGTCGTTATAGCTCAGACACCAGAAAGTCTGATCATCAGTCATCCAAATAGTTTCTTGTAGCCTAATAACTGGGTTATGACAATATTTTTTAAATAATATGGCAGTTCGAAAGCTACGATCAGGTGGGCCTATGTGGGTACAGTGCACTGTTAATAGGTAGCTACAAACAACAAAACGTAGAACAGTTCCCGTGCGTCTTCACGCTGCGACGGCCTGGTTGAGAGTATCCGCTTTCAGTATATTACAAAGTACTCTGTGGTGTCTGCCGTCCTCGGCGGGTTCTCCTTTCTCAAGCTCGTAGTAAAACGCCTGACTCTGTTAAAGCGCACCACCTCTAGTTCTTTTAGTTGCCACTAGATAGCGTGCCTTATGTTGTCAACAAATCAACTGCCGAAGACGACAAAATATATAAAAATAATAATATTCCACAATTCCAAGTATTTGTTGTGGAATATTATTATTGTTATATATTTTGTACCAAACTAAACAGAGCTTGTGCTATAAGTAGTAGACAACTGATAAATATACTTACTTACATATTTCTAAATACATATTATACATATTATGTAAAAGAAAGTCGTGTTAGTTACACTATTTATAACTCAAGAACGACGGAACCAATTGGTTGAAAATTGGTGTGAAATTAGCATAGAAATATAGAAAAAGGTTTAGGCTTAGAACCTTAGAAGCTTATAACCTTAATTTTTATCCCATTAAATAAAAAAACTGCCCATTTATTGATATTTATTTTATTTTATTTATTTACAACAGGTACTCTCTGCACTAACAGCCGAAACCAACACGTGCAGAGAGTCATTATTTTATTACAATATAATATAAAAACATCAATATAGAAATCATTATCATTATCATTAAGGAAAAAAAAAAATTAAATAACAACATAAAAAAAGTATAAAAATAAAATAAAAAGACTCAAACACAACTAAATCATAAACCATAACTCGAATCAACCGCCAAAACATTCTCTGCACTTCTCTAAAAACAATCGCACACTAGAATGGAATATATCTACATCCGGATGCTGAGCAGTCAGGGTGTTGAGTAGAGTAAAGTAGGGTAGAGCGGGAGCGAAGTCGCGGGCAAAAGCTAGTACTATATAAATAAATTACACCCAGAACACAGAACAAATGATCATGCTCATCACACAAACAGTTGTCTTGGGTGGGAATCGTACCCGCCACCTCGGGCATAGCAGTCAGGGCCACTTACCACGAGACCAACAGGCCAGTCCTTCTAATTTAATTTTCATTATAGATACCAGAAACAACTTGATACTTGGTTTTCTTCAGATTTCCACTTCATACTTTCACAACGCGATAATCAGGGCACAGAGGATAAATGTTGTATTATCCAGACTCTTATCATCATGACAGTAAGGCCGTTATCACTATCACGCGTTTCACCGAGCCTTTATCTTATGCCGACTAGTAACAGATTGAAGTACCTACCTAGCTAGGAATTCGTTAGATACTTATAGGAGGTGAATGTAACAAGATTTAATAAATTAAAAACGGCTGCGGGCATATTTTTTTTTTTTAATTAGGTAAGTAAAAGTGATAGCTCACTGTTTTCGCAAAATGGTTTATTTCGCACTAGAGAAAAAAAAGAAAAAAAAATGGTCCCAGCAGTGGGAATATTATAAGCTTCGATGAAACATGTACTGTTTGATCGAAGATTATAAGGCTAATGCAATGCAACGCAAATTGTTTATTTTACGTCTGTTGAAAAGTACCTCATTTGATCTCTACCTATTCGAGAAATTATTGTGATTGCCGTCTCTCAGCTCCAAAACAGCTTCGCCACAAGTCCACAACACACTTACTCGAAATCTGGGTCAGTCCTATCCCCACTTACTTTTAAGCTCACGTTGAAGTGTATTTCACACTAGTGCGGAAAAGTGCGCCGACCAGCCCCTCATAATTATCATCATCATTTCAGCGGAAAAACGTCAACTTTTAGACACAGGCCTCCCCCGAGTGTTGCATCCAGCGGATTCCCGCAACCCTCACTGGGTCATCGGTCCACCTTCTTCCGGTACGTGGTCGCCACTCCAGAACCTTTCGTCCTCATCGACCTTCTGTTCTGCGAGCAATGTGCCCTGCCCACTGCGACTTAAGATTGGCGGTAAATAGAGCTATCCCTTTTCTCGCTCACACGCCTAACGCCGTCATTTTAACACGTCATAGTAAGGCACCTGGGCCTCAAGTCTGCTATTACAATAGTGTCAGAATGGTCTATCATTGATTTCATAATTGTTGATTTTGACAAGTTTGGTAATCTTTCTATATATATAAAAATGAATAACTGTTCGTTAGTCTCGCTAAAACTCGAGCTGAACCGATTTGGTTCATTTTGGTCTTGAATTATTCGTAATAGTCCAGGGAAGGTTTAAAAGGTGAGAAAAAAAAAGTGTTCATTGGCTATTAAGCTGTACGAAGTTTGCCGGGACAGCTAGTCTACTAATATAATGGCGTCACTATGACTTTCCAACAGTCAATCACTGACACACCATTGAAAAAAATGGTAATCTCGTACATAATGACAAATGAATTTCTGAATTATGGGGTAATCTGCTAAAATTTTGTCAGTTCCTTTGATTAGTGACTTAATTACCATTAGATTTGTCTGAATACGACAAAGTCATTCTACCACCATTTTACCGTTTACGAGACCAATAACCGACCAATGATCGACCATTATGATTTAGCAGATTTTTACCAAAATGACAATGGGATTGTGTTGGAATGTCGAATTTACAAAAATAGCAGACTTAGGCCCCAGGTTCTTACCAAACGGCGAGTCAAATAGGCTCGGTTCCAAAGTCGGTAAATAGCTGTGAAAGGTTCTTTAAAAATCAATGAAGGTTGAAAAAAAAGATCAAAGTAAAAATATTTAAAGTGCCACTTCTTATCGTCCTCATAACGTTCTTACCTTCTCCATATTTATCCGGAGTAGGATCCTTTCTCTTTAATTTTCGGCAACTTCTCGTTTTGAAGAAAACTTGACCCACTAGTGACGTTCGAAGTGTATCTAAGTACCTAGCCGGGCGTCGGGAGTCGCAGGGCAATCCCAAGCCACCTTAGGTGCGGGTTTCCGGACAACGAGCAATGGGTAGCTCGCTGTCCGGCCGTCTGGTAAGGACCGAGCCGAGTCGTCGACTGCACGTAATAACGCAAAAGGTAACTGAAGGACATAGGTCTCCCTCTCATTCCATGCTAGACACCTAACTAAACTTCATCGATACGTAGTAGGTATCTGGACTCTGCAAACAGAATCACGGTAATATAACCTACTCGTAACCTAACCTACCTTACCTTTGTTACATTCATTTTTTTCAGTACTGTGGTAGGTGAAGGCGTAAATCAAACAGCTTCTATGCTCATTATTAAACTTTTATATTGTGAATCGAAGCTATTATTTATACTTATTTCTTATAAAATTATTTTTTTTTTCTATTTTTCTCATTGACAGTCTATGACAATCTAAGTATTACGAAAAACTTGTAGCGACATCTATGTCGTCACAAATGAACTAATCCTGCATCGCGCAAGTAAGATTCGCGGCGCGATTGGAACATATAGAACAAACCCGAATTCATCTATCGGGCAGTAGCCCACCAGATATAAAACCTGTCTGGTCGGAGGATCCTCCCTTTTCAACGGAGGTATGTGGGACTTTACTCTCTGTTCCGCATACCTCCAAAAACTCTTTTTCAATTTTAACTTCTTTTTAACTTAAACCTTTAAAAAAGTTGTTATAACGTGCCAGTTTGCACTTTACCTATATATGACCTGTTTGGTCGCCACAATCTAGCATTTAACGTGACAAAATTTAGAAACAGCTACATCTTATTCTTTAACATCCACTGGAACACTCTGTAGATATAGTGCATTAGATGATGATAACAAACGAAGTAGGTAGGTATTTTATTTTCGTAAAATAGGCCTTATGCGTTTCCGATACCAAGTACGTGATATCAATCGAGTACCTATATGGATGATATCGCGCCAACACTTGATTAAGTTTTTGACGTATCTATTTGTCGGCAAACACGACGACGTCTGACTGAAATAATTGTACGCAGCGACACCTGTGGTGCTATTCTCTAAGGCCGTGTTTACGCAGACACGGCACGTTGGGCGGCGCGGCCCGCACTAAATTCAAACATATGAAGTTGTATGAGAGTGTTTAGGGACGCGCGTTTGATTGAAATATAGGCGGTGTCCGGCGTCGCCCGCGGCATTTTTTGTTCATGTTAAGACTACTGCGGCAGAGCCCGCCGCGTCCGCCGCCGCGGGCATCGCCTATATTGAACAATACAAGCATGCGACGTCTTTTTTTTTTCGAACAAAAATGGCGTCACTTGCCGACAGACATGGTGGATGACAATCATGATCGACATTTTTTTAGAAGATTTCTGTTTCTGTTTTAAAAAGTGAGTCTCCGTAAACATTATCGAACATTGTCATATGTTTGTGTTTGCGCGTGCGATGCCTTGGGCCGTTGCACGCGTCGCTTCTCCGTAAACAGTAAAAACCCCCGACGCGCCACCCAATGCGCCGCTCAACGCGCCGTGTCTCCTTAAACGGGCACTAAGGATACATTGGATTGTCAACCTAATGTACCTATACATTGGAATTGTTAATTCAATGTATCCTATTTGGATGTTCGTCGTTGCGGCAGTGTTGCGTTTTCTTAGAGAATAACACCACAGAAGGCCGATGATTTGACATGAAGTAGGTTGTTTTACTTGTAAAATCTTCTAAAAGTAGAAGTTATCTTTAAACATCAGCTATCCGTCAGCAAAGTCTCTGTCAAAATCGGCCCAACCGTTTCGGGGATTAGCCAGAATAAACAGACAGAAAGACAAGCATTTAATATATACCTAATAGAATCAAATAAAATAAAAATACAAGACCAAATATTGCGCAATTGATTTATTTTAATCTTGTCTTTTTTACATCATTAGCCATTTCTATTTTTTTAGAGTCAAATAGACTCAACCCTAACCCTAAAAATAATAAATAGAAATTCCTTATTACCTATTTATAATTATATACATTTTTTAATCTATATTTTCACCAAGAGCATTCATTTCAACGCACAAAACATTATTTTGATAGAACACATTTTATTAGTAGAACTCGTTCTTAACAAATCTTTCTGTCGCGTTTTTGTTACGCGGCGCTTGCAGTGGCAGATTAGTGGTTGCCCAGATGGTGATGCTGGATAACAGCCCCACAGTTCGAACCCAGACATGCGCTTTACATTATGTAATTTATTTCATCATCACTGCTCTCAAAGTAATGAAAAAAAAAACATCTTGAGGAAACTGCAGGCATGTCTTAAGAAGTGCAAAAGTTAAGACCGCACTGGGCCCACGTGGTAAAAGCTTACTCCCTCTCATTGAGCTCTAGGAGGTGAGGTTGGTGTGACAACACTGGGACCCGAGGCCCTACCACGTATTCTTAACGCGATTCTTAATGAGAAAAATGTTGCCAACAGCAGAAGTAACTGCAGCCGTCGACGCGTCGGGAGCCGCCGTCGATCTATACTGACACTTGTCACACACGACGGCTGCAATGATCTTCATTTGTTAAAATTTCGACGGCCGTCGAGCGCAACAGCTGCCGCTCACTTGTCGAAGGCTGCAGTTATCTCTGTCGTTGGCACAGGCAACATGCCGCTCGTGTGTTTGAGCTCTTACATTTACGTCTTACAAGGAATAATAGGTATATTTACAGGTTTATAACAGATAAAATTTAAATTATTCATAATACAGGTAGGTATGTTTTCGAAGTAGAATTTTTACTAATTTTGCTTGTTGTAATTTCCTAATAATTATATTATTATACTTTATCTCCGGACGCCATTGCAGTCTCTTTTTGCGAATCCATCAAGAATGTTTGGATTTCAGAGTAGATTTTCTGCAGCATGAACAGCCTTGGTTTTGTGTACTGAAAACAAATGAAATAATTACCGAATGTAGTTAGCAAATTAGCAAGAACAATTTATTTATTTAATCTTCATGCAACACAAAGTACAAAGGCGGACTTAATGCCTTAGGCAACAATCTTAGTAGATTATTTGTAGTAGTTTTATTTACAAGATAGATTTTTAATAATATTCTTGGATGCCTTTCTAACTAATTAAATTATCATTAATCGTGTATTTCTGTAGCTTGAAGAGATCTCAGGGTGGTGATCCCGCCAAGAGATTTGACACCTCGAAAGAAATCATACGGGTATCCTCTAACCATCCTGACGGCCATATTGTCCTCTGAGGTCTTCTCAGAATAGCAACATTGCGCATTGTCAGCCATATAGAGCGGCATTGACCGTTGAGACAGACCGACAGTCCAGTTAAGTAGGTTTAAATTCGAAAAAGAGTTCAATAGTCGAATCCGACTCAGCTGGGCAGCAATTCAGAAGCTGCATGGTATTCAGCTTCTGACTTACCTCGTCCAACATATTTATTTATTTATTTATTTTATAATTTATGTACACACATATAAATGAAAAGGACAAAAGTATTATGACAAAAAAAAAATGTACAAAGGTACTGCTTATTTCTAAAAGAAATTTCTACCAGCAGACCTGCGAAAGGAGAGATGAGAAGAAATGAAGGCAATAGTGTGTAGAAGTGAGAAGAGTTAGTGAAATCTTAAATTAAAGCAATAAATACTTATATATATAAGCTATAAATACCTTATACTAAAAATAAATACATAATACATATATATATATTTATATATATAATTAATATACTAGAGAGGAAAGATAGTGCTCTTTTACTTTAGCTTTGAAGAGCGAAATAGTTTTTAAGTCACGTATACTAGGCGGAAGAGAGTTCCACAACTTTACTGCATGGACTGAGAAGGAGTAGGAGTAGTAGCTGGATTTATGTGGAGGGGATTTAAGGAGGGATCTTAGGTGTGATCTGCACGGGGCGTCGGACGGACGGGCGTAAGAAAATCTGTCGCGCAAATAGGAAGGATAGGACGGATTGTGAAGGATGTTGAAAAGGAGACATAAAATCCGAGTGTTCCTGCGAAGACGGATAGGGAGCCACTTGAGTTCCTTGCGAAGATGAGAGACGTGATCATACTTACGTAGACCAAAGACAAACCGAATGCATAAGTTTTGCAGTCGCTCAAGCTTGTTTAATAGCTCCTCAGTAGCATCCAAGTAGCAGGCGTCAGCATAGTCTATAATCGGCTGAATAAGAGTTTGGGCCAAAGAGATTTTCGTTTTCAAAGGCAAGAGACCCTGAAGACGTTTGAGCGAATGAAAAGCAAAGTTTACTTTCCGACTGACTTCATTGACCTGCGCACGCCACGAGAGATTGGAGTCAAAAATAACACCCAAATCTTTTGCAGTTTCGGAGTAGTCAATCCGAACACCGTCGAGAACTAAAGGCTGCAGAGAAGAAACTACAGCCGCATTGCGAACGAATCTACTGCCTATGATCATGGCCTGCGATTTAGCTGGGTTGATCTGTAGGCCAAATGACTTAGCCCAAGCACTGATGCAAGCCAGGTCATGATTCATAGCAGCAATAGCAGAATCCGCGTCGGCTACAGTAAAATGGCGATACAGCTGCAAGTCATCTGCGTAAAGATGGAAGGAGGAAGAGATTACTCTGGTAACAAAGTTAATGAAGATAGAAAAAAGAAGAGGAGAGAGAACGCTACCCTGAGGAACACCCTCAGTGAGACTACACCAGTCAGAGAACACTTCTTCAAGACGGACACACTGAGAGCGACCCCGAAGATATGAATTGAACCAAGTTAAGGCAGAAGAAGAGAGATTAATGGATTTAAGGATGCCGAGTAAGATGTCGAAATCCACTGAGTTAAAAGCGCTACTAAAGTCAAGCAGTACCAGGACAGTAAGGGACTTGTTCTCCATAGCCCAGCGGATATCGTCAGTTACTTTTAAAAGCGCAGTAACAGTACTATGACCCGTGCGAAAACCAGATTGGAAAGCAGATATAATTGAGTTTGACGTTAAGAAAAGAGATAACTGTCTATGGACTAAGTGCTCAAAAACTTTCGAAAGAAATGGGAGAATAGAAATTGGTCTAAAATGCGTTAGTAAAGAAGGATTGTTAGTCTTAGGTAAAGGTATAATATAAGCCTGTTTCCAGACTGACGGAAAGGAACATGTGGTAAAAGAGTGATTGAAGATATGCGTGAGAACAGGAAGTAATGAGGGAAGGATGAGAGTAATCATTCTAGAGCATAACTTATCATAGCCGACAGCAGAAGAAGTAATCGCGAGAACAGATTTCTTAACGTCATCCTCAGTAACATCGCTAAAGTTAAAGTGAGGATACTGTGGCAATGGCAAACAAGAAAGACCATCCAGTGTCGCAGCTTTGACACGAGGATCTAAGGAAAAGGGAAGAAGAGAGAAATGCTTGTTGAGATCATTAGGGTCCACATCCTTACACTGGTTGATTGGTGATTTGCCTATGCCAACAGACTTAAGAAATTTCCATACGTCGGAAGAACTACGGTTAAGAAATTGTTCGTGGAAATAGCGTCTCTTAGCAACTTGACACAGACGCCTGCAGCAGTTTCGCAGAGAAATAAAGTAAGAGAGATTCAGCTCAGAAGGTCGACGCTTATACCTGCTCTTAGCTTTATCCCTACGAGCCATAAGCTCTTTAATCTGAAGAGTTACCCAAGGTGCTGGATTATGTTTTACCTTGATGCGTCTTAAAGGGGCATGCTGGTCATACAAGTCGAGGACGGTTTTGTTAAAATACTTCACTTTCTCATCGATGTCATCGATATCAACCAGAGGTGACCAGTCAACATTGCTAGCACCACACTGCAAAGCCTCCAAGTCCATTCCTTTGAAATTACGGAGAGATAAAAACTGGGGCTTACGCTTGGGAACACGGATACGATAGGATAGATAAATTAAATCGTGGTAAGAAAAGGAAGCCGAAAGTTGACCGTAGCTAGAAACATTGTTGGGAGAGGAGACAATCATAAGATCTAATAAGGAGGGTGTACAATTCGGAGAATAATGAGTAGCAGAAAGGGGCAAGACTTGAAGGTTGAAAGAAGAAAGTAGTGAGAGGAGTTTATGGGAGCGAAAGTCATTTTTAATTAAACAAGTGTTAAAATCGCCCATTAGAATAACGTGCTCATACAAAGGGCAGAGATTACTGAGAGTGCAGTCAAGGGAATCAAAGTAGTCAATGCGAAGGTTAGGGCTGTAGAGCACACCAAGCAAAATTTTTGTGTGATGGACAGAGATTTCAACAAACAGGTATTCAGCAGACTCAGAATATAGGGAAGGAGATGAGCTAACCACCTTGTAGGGTAGGTCAGCGCGTAGGTACATAGCTACACCTCCCCCACCCTTGCCTGTCCTATCGTTACGGATCAAGACGAAGCCGGGTAGTGAATAATGAGTAGAGATAAGGGAAGGCTTCAGAAATGATTCCGATATCAATAGGACATCAAGGTGAGCACAACTAAAGGATGCCAGAAGATCAGAATAATGACCAGGAACACTCTGGGCGTTTATGTGAGCTATATGCAAGTTTTTAGGATAATTAGAAAAAAGAGAAGAGATTTTATCATGTAAAGTGAGTGGCAAAGAAGAGTCACTCTCCGCACTAGCAAAACTATCAGAAGAAGAGCATGAAAAAAAGCTGTCGTTAAGATCAGCTACATCATTCATAATATATAGATAAACCTAAATATAATAATAAATTATAACTAAAAGAAGAAGAAAAAATAAACACAAATAAAATAAAAATGTTATAAACTAAAAACGATAAAAACGTTTCTATCAATTAGAAAACCACCCCAATTCGCTGGTATATTGGCAGAGATTTTACAAAGTAAGTGGACATAACAACTCACTAAATCATAATTCTTAAAGTAATAATAAATTCTTAGTCTTGTTACAAAAAAAAAAAAAAAGAAAAGTGCGAATTAATACATATAACAAAACGTACGTGAAACAAAACGCAGCGCGACCTCGAATAAGACACTGCCATCTGACAGATGTCAATATAGACAAATGACAGCAACCGTCACATTGACAGTGTGACCGGTTGTACTACTAACAGTCAAAACAATGTCAAATAAATAGATCTAAACACCGGCTAAAAGAATAAAATAAAGCTAAAAGTATTAACGGTGCCAGACAAGAATAATTTTATAAACTACCGGCTTACGAGTTTAAGTAGTAAAGTGAATTACGCGATCGTGCAAAGCGACTAAATTTAGAAGAAATCAAGCCAACCAACTTACAACAACAACCACAAGGGATAATATTACTTGCGCAAACGGGTCTTCCTTACATTCTTGGCGGGCGCAACCAAAGTTGCCGCCACTGGAGAACCAGGATCTTCAGACTGTGCAGAATCCCCGATGTCAACTGAGCTGGCCGGGAACTTGGCTATCAGATCGTGAAGCTCGCCTGCCCCCTCGATCTTCCTACGGGATTTGTCGGGGCAAATAATAACTATCCTGCCCTCCATTGACCAGCAGTTCAGCATGCCGAAATGCTTACGAGCAGCCATAAACAAGCGGTGCCTAGCCTGAGTCAAAAACTCGGATATGGTTATTCCAGTACCCTTAAGGGCTTTCTTGCTTTCCCATACCAACTGTCGGCATTCCATATTGAAAAATCGGACCAGTATGGGTCGCGCCTTCTGCCGTGAGAATCCAAGTCTGTGACAAACATGGATAGCATTGTTGTCTCTACTGTCTGTTAACTTAATTTGGTTGGTTAATATGTTTTGGACCACATCAAGTAACTTCTCATTCTCCTTCTCTGGGACACCATGGATCAACAGGACCTTTCTTCGTAATGCAGTTTCGTGTCTGTCAAAGCCAGCAGCAAGTAGCCCAATCTGTGTTTTTAATTTGGATAGTGCTTGAAGAACGAACTGTTTGAAGTCAGAAAACTCACTTGCAATACTTGAAATGTCAGGCAATGGAGATGATGCTGCACCCGATGTAGCTTTCAGCAGTTTAGCTTCATACTCCTGCATGCGAGCGCCAAACAACTTCTCGAGGTCCTCAAGGCTGGCAGTGAGTTTATTGTCCATATTTAGAAGTGATTGTGTGGCTGGGTATGTATCAGTGGTATAGACTTGATATCAATATACAGCGGTTATGGGGCGGTTTTGATGTAAAATAACTGATTTATTCCATAAAATAATGTTATTAATTAATTTAAATCTTAATTTAATTAAGAGCTCACAAAAAATGTGTTAATGTTAAGTCTACCCACAAGACTTTGTGGGTAGACTTAACATTACATACTGCAGCTCAGCGACAAAAAAGTCTAAATAATGCATGTTGCACGGCTGTAGCGGCTCATCCCATCACTCTTCAAGTAAGTGAGCCAGGCTTCCACAGCCTCAGTGGAACACAGCACATCAAAATCAATTCAGTGTGGAAGTGCCATAGATCAAGCAAAGATTTCTCCATTGTTTACCTAGATAATTTTGCTTCACTAACAGAAACATCGAGAGCAGTGGTGGCCGAGTGGTAACGGCCCCGACTTACGAGTAGGTCGCGGGTTCAAACCCAGCCAGGCCATAACTTTATGTAATTTATTTCATCGGCACTGCTCTCAAAAACGGTGAAGGAAAACATCGTGAGGAAACCGGCATGTCCTAGAACCAAAAATTCGAAGACATGGGACATCCACCAATCCACACTGGGCCTGCGAGGTGGATTACCGCCCATTCCGTCTCCTAGAAAGGAGGCCTGAGTCCCAGCAGTGGGAAAATTATAAGGCTGATGCAATGCAATGCAATGCATTAGAATTCCTTAGAACCTACATATCACTATTTAGCCCAAAAATATCAATTTACCTTAAACAGTGGAACCAGGTTTAGAGATTCTGGATTATCTTCCTTTTTCAAAACTGTGAGGTAGTACAAAACACGATTCTGAAAATAAATAATAGGAGATTACAGAAAATACAAAACAAAAGCAGGGGTCTTTAGGGCCATGGGGAGTTTCGGAAAGGAAAAATCTGGTCCTAGAATGCAAATGGGTAACTGAAGGACACAGGTACTGGGATCCTGGGATGCAAGGCAAAGAAGGTAAATAGGAGTAGGTTTTAGTCAGTACCTCCCGCCCCATCATAAAGAGGGTAATGTCACTAGATGATTTCCTACCTAAAAAAATAACGGTCTAATCAGTAGAAGTCTGACACACCCTCCTGCCACTCCACTCTGAGGTGGACCTCAGAGTGGGCGAAGGCTTTGTATGATTTCCCAAGTCAAACAAAAGTGTCAGTATAGTCTTCCATTCATTACTGATGCTATTTCTTCAAAAATAAGAACATGGAAAATGAGAGATCTATTTAGGAAGCTACATTTAGTATTGGTATTTGAGTAGAAAATCCAATCAATTGACACAAGTAGAACCATGTACAGTCAACAAAGGAGAAATTTTTAAACCGATTGGTTAAAGTAAAGTCAGGTAAAGTAGATGGAAAAAAGCCAAGTGGGTGCAGCCCAATACACTGTTCCAACCATATCCGCAACGCTTTTGACTACACAATATACAATGCCCCTTCTTACCGCCAGGAACAGAAACATATGGAGGAATATCATAAAAGTGAAAATGATTAAGAGGGAAGTCACAACCCTCAGCATTGAGGGATACAGCACAAAGAGGAGGACCCACTTCTCAGTTTTGCTGAAAACTTCCACTATATCTAACATTCTGGTTACTTATCTCTTTTGTCAACTGTATCGCAACTTGGACTTTTGTTCTTCATCACCTGACTTTTCCAAGCAATATTAATAAAGGTATCTACACACAATGCTTACCATTTTAATAACTTCATTAATAATAACATCATCTATATTGGACCAGTCCACAAAGGTGTCTTCTCTGCCCCACACATATTTTATTGTACTTTGTATACACACCGTAGGGATGACTAGGAGACTTTCTGAAAGTTGTAATAGAAAGATATTAAAAATGAGCTTTTGAATATTGTGATAGCACTGAACTTGAAATTCTGGTAAGTACAAACAGCTGCATCAATTGGCCTCAAAAAGGAGGCCTTAGACTAAGACTGATGGTTTTGTTGGAGAATGGCAAGAAAGAAGCGGTCAAGAAAAAATGCAGGACACAGGAAACAGGGGACAAAAGCAGAAAGATAATGAATGGCTTTCAAAGCAAAATAGAGATTAAAAATTTAAAGATAATACAAACCTGACTGAACACTGTGTGTAAACCAGAAAAATACTAGGAATGATAAAGAAATTATTATAACTAATATTGCTGTAAGACTTATACGAATATAGAAGAATGCTATCAAATTAAATATGATAGCAAGGAAAAGTGATGTCTTGGCACCCATTCTTGAACTACCGCTCTTCACATTTTTATATGTAATTGTAAATTGTCTTGATTTCGGAGACGTTTGCCTCTTATAAACGTTCAGTATTAGTTTTATTCCATTCACATTTTCATATTCTAAAGATGTGTAAGGATTCGGATTGGCCATTCTTTGATTTATAAAATAAATCAGATTGTTTTTTCTGTTATTAGTAAACAAAACCTCGATCACTCGCTGTTTATGTATTTTTCTAAAACTAACCAGTCCAATTTGTTATTGATTTATATTTCTGATTGTTTTTTCTTTCTTTCATATAAGTAATTGACAGTTAAGAAAGAGACAACAGCATCTAATAGGCTTAACAATATTAGATTTCACCAGATCTGGAACTACACAACACTCAATCTCAGCTGAGACAGTGACAGATCATGTCAAAATTAGCGGTGGGCTTTTCAACAACGAACCGTTTACGAAGACCGTTTTATATTCTGCAACGGAACAACCGTTTTCCGTCTGGTTAACAGTTTTCGTCGTACAAACCAGTCTTCGTTTCACAAACCAGTCTTCGATTTACTGTATGCGAATTGTTATCTTACTTCTAAGGAGAATAGAGGTCGAGAATCGACTGATTCAACTATCACACTCATTGCGTCGTCGTTTCGTCTTTATGGATGAAATAAACCACAAATTTTATTGGTTCTCTTGAACCGTCATCAAACTAGTTGCGACAATGAACACTTTCTGCAACTACTTCACTCAACGATAGTTTCGTCTTCAAACCAGTCATGACGTTACCGTTTTTAACAACCGTTTCGGTCGTCGCAAGACCGTAGTCGTTTCGTCGGTAAAAAAGTTCGACCCACCACTAGTCAAAATGACAGAACGTGGTTTCTTTTTTTTAATTTTCTTCGGCTAATTTGGGCCAATATTTGGGCAGGCTAAGACCAAGGATCTTATATATCCTAGAGACCATACCCCTCCTTTCCTCCTAGCTTGCTACATACAGTAATCTGCTGTATACTTAATCTCTTTTTTTGCGTTTCATTAGAATGCGGATGCAACATATATATTTTTTTTTTTTTTTGCTGTTTTTGACAGCAAATGTATCGAGTAACCTTCTCAGCAAGCTTCGCTGAAGTAGTCAAATTCTACAACAAAATTCTCAATCCCCATTATACTCGGGAGGTTCCTGCACCGGATTCGTACGGAAGTTACACCGGGTGTCACTACTGTGTAGACTGCCCGGAGGACACAGTGGAGCACACGGTAGAGGTGTGCCCCGCTTGGGCAGAGTATCGCTATGTCCTCGTGGATCGGCACCAGCGATCTCTCGTGTCTCGTGTACATTGGCACAGGTCATGGGCCGAAACGAGGAGGAGTGGCAGGCGGTCGCCTCCTTCTGTTATATAGTAGGTAATGCTAGCAAAGGATGAGGCCACACGCGTGAGGCAACAGCGCTCACGTCCCAGCCGCCCCGGAAATCGGGATCGGTATCCAATTCCGATTTACGGCTACCATAAGCAAGGGGTTGCGGACGGCGAGCAATGGGTAAAGCTTATCATCAGGTGAGATAGTGGTCAAAGGCGAGCCTATCAATAATAAACAAAAAAAAAAAATGTAAATCGCTGTCCGACCGTCCACTCGTCCAGTAACCGCTCCAGACCGAGCCCAATGTCGACGACGCGTACAGTTCCATGCGCACCTTAAGGAGTCGTCAGAAAACCGTAAAAGGCAATGAAGGAACAGGGTGGGTTTTTAGTCAGTAAAAGTCTGATACTATCTCCCGCTCCGACCAAAGGCGGGAGATGTCATTGGATAATTTTCCCCACCGAAATAAAAGGCTCCATTTTACTGAGATCGCGCCTGTTTTATATTGTCCAGTTGTGCAGCACATGCGACAAAAACAAGACCATATTTCTACATCACAATTTCCATTTGCAATCAATTTAAGAATAATTAAAACAGCCACTGAGTTTTTTGGTAGGCTCCAAAAAACTTTTAGGACAAAGAAAAGACCGCGCGACCCAACCACAAGCTGTGGTTGTTTATTGTGGTGGTGAAGCCTGTGCACAGACCTCAATTTCTATACAATCTGTTCTGGTACTAACAGACTAAAGCCCATTTACTAGGTTCTCTTTGCTAAAGCGTCTAAAACATCAAATGTAGTTTGAACGCACTATCACTGTGCAACGATTCTAATGATGAGTAAAATCATGTTATTGTTAATATGATCGACAAGCAAGTAGTCATACATTGTACCTCGGCCTATCTATCTATGAGGCTGACCTTGTATTATCATATGAACGTAAACACAGTATGAATGCAAAGCGTTAATGTGTAGGTACCATCCCATTACAAGACCTTGAGAATCCATTAAAAAATCATGAGTTCGTGTTCCATCACCTGCCAGAACCCAGAACTAAAAGAAACAATAAAAATAACAGCGATATGTATGACCGTAACCATAACAACAGCTAGTACAAATAAACGTCATAGGGAAGTGTAGGAGCTGATTTTAATTAATTAGAAATATAATTTCAGCTAAGTAGTTTATTACTTATTACAGATAAGAGTTGATAGTGCAAATGGCACATCTTGACGGTAACGCATGGGTATTTGACTCCCTGGTAGGATTTCTACATGGTCCTGTGTGGAATGTACCATTGCAGACTTTTATTGAAGAAAAATCTTTGCGTAAGTTGATACTTATGCTATGCAGTAGTTTGGGTCAGTCACTTATAATAATAGCTGTACACAGTATACCCACTATACTCTTAAAGCTGATAACTACCTCATCTATGACTCGTGTACAGCTGTACCCAATCAAACATAATGTGATAATCTGTTTTTTGTTTTGTTTACAGCCTTTGAGCCGACAGATAACGGAGATGTCCTCGATAGACCCGAGTACAAGCAGATACATGATGATTACCGTAACTTAGTAAGTAGAGTAAGACGTGGATAGCTTAGATTGCCATTTATCTACTCGTTATAAACCCACAACCAAGAATTTCCTAAAAAGCAAAGACCATTATCACGTTTGCGTTTGTAACTATGTATACTTAATATCGTTTCTATGGACCCAGGTGGACGTAATGTTAGGCTCCTTTATGGACGACATCGGCATCTCAGCCGATCAGTTTGAAGCTGCGTGCAAATTGTCAGCACGGGATCTAGCCGGACTGCCCGCTCACTTTCACCGGCGCCTCTTCGAACAAATATGGGCCGCCAACGACTACGAAATGTTCGTCAAGATGATGACTCACAAGAATGTAGAGCTGCAATTACAGGTAGGTGCAGTACAGAGTGCGAGAATCTTTAGGCGAGTGTAAGGGACAAGAGCAGCTGGAGGTACTCGCAATTCTAATTCACAATTTTCACAGGCTTTGGAACTGATTGAAAGGCGGTATGGAGCAATGCCCCACTTATTTTCGGCAGAACCGGACGACTTGGACACTTCACGAAGCGATGAAAGTGAAGACTGGCCCGATAATGACGATGTCATGACAGAAATAAAGAAGTATGTCGATACAAATAAACACAAAACTTCAGATGACTTGTTGCCAACAATCAACCTTAAATGAGTTTATTTTCAGATTACAACTAGAAGACTTTGAAGGTAAAGATGAGGTCGTTAGCGTTCCACCCGAAGAAGTGGTGGCTGAAAAGCAAACTTTGCTGTCAAAGCTGCACAGTTTCGATAAGAAAGAAGACCACCACATCTTTGAAAAGAAAGAAGAAAATCTTGATGAGGATCGTATATTGACTGAGGCGAAGAAAATTCAAGTTATGGATCCACCAAAACCGCCTCCTAAAAAAGTCGAGGTCCGGTCTATCTATTTTATTTGACTTAAATAATAAAACATTATTGTGGTCCTTACCAAACCACTGCAGGATTTCTTTTATTTCGTGTGATATGCGTTTTGAGGCTATAACAGATTTAAAGTTATAACCTACTTATCCTTCCTGTCACAGGTGAGTGAGGAAGAAATGCTTGCTCGTCAGGAGTATTTAAAGCAGCAGCGAGACAAGTTGTTAGCGCTGAAGAAGCAAGTCCGGGAGCGGCGACTCGGTGCGGCAGACGGCGCAGAATCAGGAGGTTCCGGCTTATATCGATTTTGAAATAGCTCCCGACCTTGACTTATTTCTTATTTGTCGTTTAAACTTTTCAGACAGTACTGTGTTGAAACTTGCGTTTTTAAAGGCGAGAGGTCTAATATTGTTATCCTATGACTATCATAAGACCCTAAGCAGTTTTTCCCTGCCCTTTAGGCCGAAACCACAAGGCCCATACAAAAGTGCTCCGTTGCCAGCGCCCGTTTAACGAAATTTCGGCCCTTAGAGGTTTTACTAATTTGTGTGCCTTCGGTTTGCAGGTGGAGAAGGATCTCAAAGCAGCGTGGCCCGACCACGGTCAGCCCGAGTTGCGCAAGCAGCTTTAGCGGGAGTTCCTCAAGCCCCGCCCCCCGACGCCATGCAGCTGCGCCGGGCCCTCGCCTCCAAGCTCAAGACTGAAGTTGTCGATATAGCTAATTAATAGACCCAGGATTTACCATATTTATGAATAACTATATAAAACAGTGTTCTACTTTTAACTTATTAATTCAAATTAAAAACTATATTTATTGAATCCTACAACGAGATTTTATTTTACTTCAGTATTGTGGAATGTATGAAAGAAACAACATCAATTCGTAATTATTACCTTATATTTATATTGCTTACTTAACTAGTGACATCATAATAATAGCATTATCGTAAGCTTATTTATTTTACACAACTTGCCGATAGGTAAATCTATTTTAATCTGTGTATAAATTAATTTATGATGGTCATCCACCTAGACAGATAAAAAATAGTCATTATTACAGTCTACTTTCACCTAGAACTTCGTATTTTAACTAACGGGGAAGTTATTTCAAGGAATATAAGAATCGTATAAATCTAATTGACAGCTCGATGCTTTTAGCCTATTATACACGTGGATGTTGGCAGATTTGAAAATAAAATTATTACACAAAACGTTATATATTTACAATATATTCTGACAAATTCATTCCACGTATGTAATAATTGAATTCGCCTCGCGTTCACTGTGCTTTCTGAATAAAAGCTGGAGTCTTTTTGCACTGTTATAGAAGTGTGACCATCATATTATAGTTACAATAGTGGCGGTAGCGGACTTCTTTGTAAGATGTAAATCATATGACAGAGATCAATAATTTCTTTTTCAGATACATATTAAAATTGATATGTATTTTAGAGACGTTACACAAGGTAGTTAAATAATGTGAAAATTTTGGAAATAATTAGTCGACAAAACCATTTCGAGAATATATTATGGAAGTGTAGACAATATACTGTTTAATTTGTGCTCAGTTTAATAAGTTTTTTTTAATGTTCGGGAAATAGGCACGGCGCGTGCAGCTGAGTGCAGGGAGCAGTGTCTACGCTAGTCACCGAGCAGCGCGCAGCCGACGGCGGCTCGGGCACCGCGCGCTGCTCAGAGCTATCATCACAGTGGCACGCACACCTTTCATTACAATCTTTAATCAAATAATCATGCCGCCAGGAGTTTATAAACGAGAGACAATACAGCTAGATATAAATTATATTATGAACAATGTCTATGACAACTGTTGCATACATTTTATATTTAATACACTCCTCGAGCATTCAATTTAACTAAAAAAATATTAATGTATTTATATCAAGCTATGCTTTTAAAATAATATTCAATTATGTTTTGATAATATGGCTCCATCGCATCTTGTGTCACACTAGATCAGAAATATTTACATCTCTGAAATATCTTAAGTTAAACTCGCAACTACAAAAAACTAGGTCTTACGAAAGTATCTATAGTTAGAATATTTTTGATACATTATGGAAGAGCATTCTGTAAATGCAAACTAATGCGTTATCAAATTAAAAAAAAAAAACCTTTGACCAGATATAAAATTTGAGCACTGCTACATAATTATGTATGAGGTTGGTTATTAAAAAGTTATTGGAAGCCAGTAGGCGACTTAAACTGAGATCAGCACTGATTTATGGTTTATTGTGTAAAATAATGTTTGGACCACTCCGTCGAACTCGTTTCTGGCGACATGTGATTATGCAAAATATTTACTTTACTATAGATAGATGTTTATAATCACCAGATTAAGTGTATTTTACAAAATCTAATATTATTTACAAAATACGAATGATAAAACTAGAGGTTTATAGTAATAAAATAAAATGGATCTTAATCAGATAATTTTATCACATACACATTACTTCCGCAGTGTAAAAAAGCTACAAACAATCGTATATAAGCAAAGATAGGAAACGTTTGTTGAAAGTAAAGAAAGATTTAATACTGATTTTATAATTCATTATCAACGTAAGCAACACAAAGTTAGCAGGGAGCGGGTGGGATCCATTTCATGACATTACATTGAACAATTAAAATATTAACCTTACTCAAGAGCCGAAGCGTCAGAAAAATAAAATATTTTAACTTTTTTTTTAAATACATTTTGTTAATAAATAACATAAAACATTTACATTACATTTTTCGTCACTTCATTCGTAGTGATGAAATGGATCCGACACCAACTTCCCAATACAATCAGAGATTTATAGAGATATTATAACAATATAGGAAATTCGTATAAATCACTGATGGTCAATAACAATTTAACACTTTGGCAGCAGAAAACTGGACTCGGCCAGTCGAACAAATCTGGCAAATTAAACCAAACCTATACAAACCGTAAATGCCAAGAATTCTGCTGCGTACGTGTTAATTTATGACCAAATCAAAACAACATGATAAATCTGGATCCCAATAAAGAGTACAAACATTCGAAAATAATGCTGTTAGCAAATTAGATAAAACCAGGCAAAATCATTATGAAGTTAATCAATGATTTTTATTCAACGATTAATAGGAAATCTAGCTGCCAGAGTGCAACAAAACACATAGTGGTGGAAACAAGCTAAGGACCTATGTAGACTGCATGGATGTAACTCACGTCTGAATAAAATGTACAAACAACGACACCAGTTGGTGATGAGTTGGGTACAAGATTCTATATCCAACAATGCAGCAGAATGTACTAAAATAGTATTATTAGATGAATGATTTAGCCGCGAAACTAAAATATTCGCATGATTTTTAGCAATTTGCTACATATAGAAGAGCTAAAATATGCCACTTTATGATGTTGGTTTTAATAAGTGTAGTTGTGTATATATTGTGGGCAGACCTTAGAATTGATCACTTCATGATGTGACCGGCCATATCATGTAATGGTGGCATTTCTTATTTCTTATACTATCTGGCCACGACATATACTTTTCTTTACCGGAAATATAAAATTTTTGTTACCATACTATCCGATACTGAGATGCAAATTGCAAAAAACTTTCGAACATTTGAATTTCAAGGGTTGCTGGAGCATTCACCTTGACACAACTCGGAGCTCGTACCTTTGGCGAGTGTACAAAGTGCCTTTTGGAAGACGCTGAAGATTGAAATGTTGGGTCAGGATCCAGATAAACATGTGGGATCATGTTGACTGTCCAGTTTTAATTTTGTGTTAGATGGAAGATGTTGTCTATTTCAATAAATATTTATTTAATAGATATATTATGGTCTCCACGAAGGAGTTTCAGGAAAATAACGAAACTACTAGATATAGGTATTTTATTCGGGAGTGGTCAAGTTCTTGGGAAATTAATCGTTGAAACTTAAAGTATTTACAACCTACGAAAGTCTCGTTCACTTGGATTGGAAATCATATCATACGACCTTTAGAAACTAAGCAATGTGTTACATCAACTCACATATTTTCAGTTGCATATCATTCTTGTTGAGTATTGCTGCTTATATTTACCTACCATTAAACTCAAACAAAAACACATCACTTAGTTCCAAAACGCAATAGAGATGGTAGAACTTGGCTGTTCCGAAAAACAAACATTATTATCATTTTTATAGATATAATTTATTGTAATCATAATAAATAAATGGGCAGTCAACATGTCGCTATACATCTCTCCTTACAATAATAGTTTAAATTTAGACTAATTTTGGCTGATTTTTATAGGCGATCGATTAGAAAAAAAATGGTAGTCACACTTTGGGAATTCAGTTCAAATAAAATATCTCACCCTAGAAAATTGATAACATTTTAACTACTTATAGTATGCCATAAATGCCCGTGTTTCACGCAACCGCACACAGAACATTTTATAAATAGGAAGTGCTACTCTGCAGTAGTTAGAATGTTAATATAATTAATTAATGTGGGTCATGCAAAATTAACAAAACATAATATGTCATACAAAACCATTCTCTACTCTCAACAAAATCAGAGCTTTAGGAGATATTTTGTTACAATAAAAACAAATTAGATCACTATCGCAAATATACTACATGCTTAAAACAAAACCTGAGTAATGATTACTGCAAAATTACTAGTTGGAAAAGTACAAACTGTAATCTCCATGAAGCTCAACAGAAGGAATGCAAAATATTGACAAACAAATAACTCGTATATCTGACACCCAAGAATATTAATCCCATGGCTGACTTGTTTCGATAGACAAACATATTCGTAATAAAAAACCAATTGAAATGATGAAGTTCTGGCAACAGATTATTCGATGCCAATCTGTTTGTGATAGGATAGTGCACTAGTGAGTAACAATTCCACAGCACAAATTATGATTTTAAATGTCTCTAAAAAAAGATTGGTCATGTGATCCCTCATAAACTAAGATTTTTATAAATACGTACATTTTTACATTTTCATATCGCATTCAGGATGTTTTTCTTTTTTCTACTATTATTTATTATTAGACGTTAAATTCCCACTCATATTTTCTTTGTACTTTTTGTGATTACAATCCTTGACAAAAGTAACCTAATCTTTAAAATTAGTTCACATTAAATACACCTTGTAACCAATATTTGTTCTACTTTCTGATGCCATCTGAAGTATATTATTACACTACAAAGTATGAAGAACTTCATACGCTAACTAAAGTCGAACACTCAAGTGTCAGCACTTCATATTTACAAATAATGGACATAACCCAGCTGCTGGCGGTACTTCACTGACTTGTGGTTCACTAACGAAAGCAAGTATCAACGACCGATTGTGTCGAATTTAAATGCAATCAATCAGCTGGAAAACGCGGCAAGGGCGAGGTTTCGGGACACGGGGGAGATGGAAGAGCTAGGATGGCAGTGATAATGAGGACTTAGAATCTAGTAATCACAATATCGCATCCTGAACACGAGCGTCCAGGTGCCACCATGTGCCGGCCTCGGCCCCTCGCCCTCGCACCCGCCACAGCAACATCAGAATCTACTCGTCACAGTAGAGACGCTCGCGAGGTGTCGGCCGCGTGCGGCGCTGGAACGTAGCAGTTTCGGGCCGCGGACAGATACAGATACCACAGCGTACAGTAAAGTGAATCTTACGACATGTTCCGTGGTTGAGTGGGAGTGGTGCGGCGGCACGGTCTCACTACGCCAGGCGCGGCCGCTTGGCGTCGCGCTCGTCGGCGCCGCCCGCGCCGCCCGTGTCCTCCTCCTCGTCCGAGTCGCCGTCGTAGTCCACCAGCCCCTGACACATACACACCAATCAAATAAACGACTAGCTCCTATTTACATCAAACAAGCTCGGGATTTGGCAAAGCAAGATCGACATGAAAAATTCGGATTGGAACTAAGAAATCACTGAGTAATAATAATTTCAATTCAAACGATTAGCGTCGACTCTAATACATAAAATATGCAAAAATGTATCAATAGTATATGTATTCTGATAAAACCACCGTTTCATAATTTTGGAACAACACCTAAAGTATAATAACCTCAACCGAATTTTCGTAGATCACTCATATTGACTGTTTTCCAACTAGGTTGAAGGTTAATTTTAAGTTTTATGACATGAATTAATATCTCAAAAGCCAGAAACAAAGGAACGGTGGCCATTTTTACACAATACTTTTGAAGTTTTTTAAGAAAATACTGCAAATACAAAAAGATCTATTGTCTACCGCAGAGGTTAGAGGCACACATGGATTAGTAAGCCAGTGGAGTAATAATACGCAGAATTCCATCTGATTCTATAGATCAATACAAAACGGTGTCGCAAAAGCAAACAACCTGATAAAAAGAAGTGCGTGAGGCTGAAGAGACCCAAATGTTTGATTTCCTGAAAGAAAATGCGTATCAGTCCTCTTTTTACGTACTAATCCGTGCGTTTATTAAAATTTTTGTAAGTAAAAAAACGCACCACACAAGGAATTTTAGTAGAATCAACACCATGCAAGTCCTTTGTCTCTGATTTGAGATTGACACATCACATGATTCCCAGCGAAGCGAGCAGAGAAGAAGCGTGAGGGAACTAAAAGTTTACCTTATTGAGTAATCTGGGCGAGGATACCTGAACGTCAGTGTGTGTCGGCTTGCTGGGGGACGTGGTGCTTAGCAGGACTCTGCTGGGGCCGTTCACTGTTTCCGTATTCGAGCACACTTTCTTTTCTACTATTTTTCCTGAAACAAACACTGAACATAAACATGTAAATCTTTTAGTGTAATAAATAAAGCAGGTAATATTTAGAGTCGCTATTCGCGCGGCGTAGCGTTACGTGTCGGTGTGGACTGACCCTTAGGGTGCAAACAGATCAATGGTTAACGATTGCCAAACGAGGTTTACAGCTTGAAAATAAAAAACGTTGAAGGCGAATAAACGTGCGTAAACAACAAAGTCCGCACGTTTATTTTATTTGATTATTTTCGCCTTCAATGTTTTTTGTATATCATTACCGTATCGAATGATATAGTAACTATCAATATCAACAAGCTTCCATAACCAAAACAATAATAACAAAGAAACCTAAAGTCAAGGCGAAAAAATGTACCAATACTTTTTTATCCATTATTCAGTTAGCCTTGAATTTCTAGATACTCAAAAAGGGTTGCTAACTTCCTATACACCACCAATATTTACTGGCCTATTGGTCTAGTGGTTAGTGGGCCTAACTACTATGCCGGAGGTTGTGGGTTCAGTGGTTCAAACCCAAGAAAAATGTTTGTGTGATGAGTACAATCATTTGTTTTGTGTCTGGGTATATTTATCTATAGTCTATTTGTATTTAAAAATATAAACCTAAGAATGTTAATTATTTGTTTAGTACTCACAACAGAAGCTCTGCTTAGTTTGGGACTAGATGATGTGATAGTTGTGGAATTATTAATACCCCATCGCGCGTATAGGGTTATGTATTGTTATGTAATTGAGCGTTTTTTACTAACTTCGCCAAAAAAAATCGTTCTGGGTAGACAAATTTCGTACACCCTTGTGTACGACGCTCAAGTGTTTTTCAAGGTCATTCAAGTTGTACACACGTATGTACAATTGGCGCGCGAGGAGGTACTGTTTAGTAGACTGTGTTTACATGTCTGCTACCAGTCAACAGTAGTATCGTTGAAAGGGTCAAGGTTAGAGATAAGGCACAAAACATAAGCACACCGATAGCGTCGAGCGCGTGATGCGCGTGCGAGTGCGCGTGCGTGGGCTGCGCGTCCAGCGGCGCGTCGTCCTCCAGCTCGTCGTCGTCGTTGAACCACATCTCCTCCTCGTCGTCCGGCGCGCGCGCCTCGCGCCGGTAGCGCGTGCGCAGCAGGGACGGCACCACGGCTTCTGCTACACCGACGCTACCGCTCACTGCGGAACAGTGTAGGGGTTAGGTAATTGTCGCATTCTTGTAATTATTTTGATTGATTAATATCGTTATTTCAGTTGAAAATTTTAGTGAGCCTGGCGTTTCGTTGAAAAACAAATTAACTGGGACAGATTGTAGTATTTTTTATAAACACAACCACAACCAATAGCTATACATATATCTGTAAAAAAATACTACTACTAATAAAGAGGAAATATATATATTATTATTTTTAACTAAACTTAAGAAACAATTGGACTGATTTAATAATTCACCAATGGAATGCTATTTTATCACTAAATGGCATAATAATATGCTATATATTTTCTACTTGAACCAGGCAAAGCTGGCAGAAGCTGGTTCTTGAACCTTATTGTAATAACAGCACTATACTAAAAACATATTTCAAGTTTGATACTAAGGTTGTAACAGAGCCGAATTGGGAGCCAGTGTTATTAAATTTAGTTCATCAGAATTGAAGTTTTAATTATTCGCTAATTGGTTTCTATTGAATAGTAATGTAAAATTGGTGTAGTTTTGTATCTCGTGTCTACGTAACTGGACAACATGTGGAATCACTGAAACACGTGCGATCTCTATGAAGTTCGCCGAGAAGGCTGACTTGATAAATTTGCTGCCTTATTACTACAAAAACATTAGAATGACATACATATTCTAATGGTAAATAAATTAACTATACATACAAAGACATGGCTTAAAGGACTTAGTATCCACACTAAAAACATTGACAAAAAAAAGACTTTGATTGCCCATCGACATTCAAGACTGGGAGGAAAAGGGCATTCTTAGAAATTGAATAGTTGACAGCCATAAATTTATTGATAGAAAAGAATCGTCAAAGACCAAGCCAGCAATATTAGTGTGTCTACTGTATTACAGAGTGCAGTTGTAAAATCTTATAAGCTAATAAATATTAAAAAGGGTATAATTACATGTAGTCTCACCTCGATCCCTCTCTTTCAACTTGTCCTGGTGCTGATCGTACCGTGTTTTTAAAGCCTTGAATGTCTGTACATATTCAACATCCTCTAAGATCTTTCCATAGTTTTCAACAACATGTGAACAAAGTGACTTGATGTCTTCCAGCTTTATGAACTCAAATAATTCTAGTATTGCCGAGTCTAGTAAGTTGTACCTGGAAACGATTTTGATGAGCATTAGTATTACTGAAAACACATCAACATTTTAAAAACTTTTTTTGATTGAATTAGCTTTTAACAGTTATAAGCCATTAACCGCCTACGTCGGATATATAAGACAAACACTCGTGTATATTCCATTAGGGTCTCACATCCACCACCAAATACTCCATCTCGTCAGCTCTTCTGTCACCTTTGGAGTTTCAAGAGCTAAAAGAGATGGAGTACCCAGTCGCAAACTCACGACCCTGGCGAATAGGACGGGAAAAAACTCGTCCAATCCGACGCGGACGGTTAAATAGGTATCTAGTGTTGCTAAAAAGGTTTGGATGTTCAGTAATATAAATCATACTTAATATTATAAAGACAAAAGTTTGTGTGTATGTTTGTCACTTAACGCTCGAACGGCTGAACGGATTTGAATGAAATTTGGCACACAGGTAGACCATGTCCTGGAATAGCACATGGGATACTTCTTATCCCGGGAGTATTTCCCTTGGGAGAATTTTCCACATTCACGCGAGCGAAGCTCTGGCAGCTACATAATAATAAAATCAATAACTTATCAATTTTTTTACACACCTGCCATTATTTCTAAGGAAAGCGTCTATGACGGGTGCGAATAGGTTTCCTTTTATAATGTATCTGTTATAGTATTCGTCCTTGAGTGCGATGATTTTTCTCATGAACCTGAGCGCGCCGAGCACCAGAAACGTGTGTGTCGACCTCATCAGCACCAAAATGCGACGAAGAAGGTCCTGAAAACAGAAAATGTAACATTTAGTCCTTTTCGATAGACCTCTCAACAGATGGCCGTTGAGGCCGAAAGGTTCTGGAGTGACGACCGCGTAAAAGAAGACACACTGTTGGAAGGCTTCCTACAAGGTGGACCGATGACCAGGCAAGAGCTGTGGGAATCCGATGGATGCGAGATGCACAGGACTGTTCATTATGGCGACACTTGCGGGAGGCCTATGTCCAACAGTGGACATCTTTCGACTAAAATGATTATGATAATAGACCTCTCAGCTCCCTTTGGGGAATGCACGCGTGTTGATGGTTATTTTCAATTTGGAATTAAAGTAGCTCTAAATTTTATTTTAGTTTGAATTTTCGTAAACTCTAATAACATGCTTGAGATCAACCGTGAGACGATCGATGCTACACGAAAAAAAAGCCTAAACCAACCACTATCAATCCTATCCCGCACTTTTTTGCGGGATCAGAATTGCGGAAGTGCCATAGGAAGTTGTCAAATCACTATTAATAAGGCTGTACAGGTCTAATCTAATTTTTTTATGAAATAAAAAAAAAAAATACAAATCCAGTAGCATCCGCAAGATAAATCCGCTGGAACGCAGTTTTGAAGCGGGATTGGATTCCCTAATAATCGCCACTAATACTGATGTTATAGTCTCACTTCTGACATAATGATGATTAATCACCAGTTGTAAGTTCAATGACATGTCATTTCCTCAAAATGAAAGAGAGATTTATGATTTCTCAGATGACTATACTCATTATAACTACAACAAGCTGGCAATCGGCCTGAAAGCGTCAGCATCAACGAATCTAGTTACATAACCAGCTATGGGAAATAACACAACAATGTTTGGCGCTACATACCCCCAAAAACAAATACGTAAATGTAATGGCAACCAAATTGAGAAAACTTCAGGAAAATGTAAAAACTGCGCCGTTTTGTATGGAAATCATAAGAAAGAGGCCATTACAGAGGTGACCTTGAAATATAATCAAGTTGTGAATAAGAATGGTTGATTTAAAATTTGGGTAGTCTATTTACTGGAGCTATAGTACGCGGCAAATAAGTTGAACCGTTGCTATGATTACGCGCAGCCCCCACTTCGATTTAGACCCGAAAATCGGTTACTACGCATTCAAGTCGACCACCATGATGGTTCAACTTGTGTGTCGAGGATTATACCATTGTTCTTTTAAAGAAATGTAACTTTAGTAATAAAGACTACCCCTGTCCTGTTCACTATGTGATGCTTGGGGGAAAACCCTTAATGCATGATGTTAATGTGTATGATGCAAACTTGTTTAACTTAACAATATTTATTGAATAACTTGAGCAAGCAAAAATTATCATACTCGAGTATCCTGATCCTCTCATGTATAGCAAAGGTAAGATTTTCTTTTTATGTACTCTGTAATTATGTATGATAGATGAATAAAAATATATAAGTAGTAAGATAATCTTATTTACTGTATCATCATCAGTATAAGGTAGGTACCATAAACTATGGTACCTACCATAGATAATATATTCTGTATTTTTGTTTAATACTGTATACAGTGAAATGGATATGTAATAGTTACTACTGGTTATAATCAGCCAATGATTGAATTTTCGCAATTTTATAACAAAATAATCTTTCTGAATCCTTTATAATGGAATTGCAACTATTTTTTATTTCCTATTCTAAAGGTATCCATGGTTTTCCTTAATCTATGGATTATCCTCTACAATAAGTTAGCCCTATGGTCATAGGACAATTTACATTGAAGAAATAGTAGCAAGAGAATATTGGCACATACACAGTGTAACAGAAATGGCCGACCAAATTTCTAATATTTATTCTGGCCATGGAAATTAACAACTTTCTTAAAAAAAAAAAAAAAAACTGGGAAACTGTAAGAAACTGGAAATCCCTTTTTTTGTGCAATCCTTTTTATTTCTAGTCTAAACTATCATTTCATCGGCTGGGATAAAAACAACCAAAAACCTGTCATGACCTGTTATTCAGCCACCTCAACCTTTATCCAAACTTGTTAATGTTTTTTTATTTATTTTGGATATCCAGAAGTTTTGGTTATGGTTAGAACAGACGAAAATCTGTTACTACGTATTGAAGGTCATGATTCAACTTACGTTGCGCGAATAATAATGTGACTAGCACAGGAAGATGATAATGAATAAAACTATCTGTAGAATGCTCTTACCTTATTCAATATGCAGGTTTTTATGTGGTATGTGTGATGCTCCACACAGAAGGCCAATAATTCCAGTACGAGTCCCAGTAGCTGCACCGTGTGATAGTCTTCCTTTAGTGGTTTCTCTCCCGTTGTATTCTCTAAGAGGGGTGCTGCAAATGTGATATACATTAGTCTCAACATAGATTGGACTACAATTGTTGGTAAATTGATCCGAAACTATTAAACAATTTCATCTACTATGCAAGTGGTCTATTGAGGACTTTAAGTGTACAGAGTGGGACTAAATGCTGCTACAATTTTTAACAGTTACCAAAAATTGGTATGTTACAAGATTAGAAAGCTTTATTTCAGCAAGATCTAAATGCTGAGGTGGTCACCCTTACGGTGCAGGCATGCGTTTGTAACAGTTTTGTTGTGTCTGTCCCGAATAAAAGTATTTTTATACTATCTTTTCAAGAAACAGAAAAGATTTTATGTTAATCGGCTTCTGTACTTGACAGCAATCATTGCCAAGGATACCACATTGATAGTTCATAACAACAAATTAATAAACCAACTTGCATTCACAACCTGTTTTCATTGACACATTTAAAAGCTAGAATTAAAATCTAGTGCTATCTAAGCTAGAATTATAATATTAGAATTGCTAGACTGAATTAGTAATATTAATTTTTTTCTTAACTACATTGCAAGTGTACTTAGTAAGATTGTATCTTCATTGTGTGCTTTTCTAGGAAGATGTTTAAATAGTCATTTGTACATAATGAGTCATAGAAAGGGTACATTACCTATTAATGTTTGTATACTGTGTTTGTAAAAGAAATTTAAGAAATCTGCTTTTTCACTCTTGTTGACTGACGCAAGCATGCTTTCAGGGTCCAGGAGTATACGAAGGACTCCCATGAGCTGCACTGCACCACCCAATTCAGGGTCTCTGTCTCGGAGCATCTGTTCTATCACTATGTTTAGTAACATTTGTTCCTAGAAATTAAAAAGTTTGTTAATGCTACAGATTATAGCACAAATATTATTGAAGTTTAAAATAAGATGAAAAATAGCTTTTATACATACCTCTTCAGTATTGTTAGCTTGCTGTAGTGTATGGTCCCTCACAACAGAGGGAGAAAACTCTACAATGTAAGTTAAAATGTCTATAGATGCAGTCTTCGTCTTCTGATCATCTATACTTAGAGTGATTTCTAATGCTGGCAGGATCCCTAGAGACACTAAAGTTTTATAAAAAGCATCCTTGTCTTGAGGTTGCAAGTTTTGTGAAAAATTACAAAATTCCTTTAAAAACAGAACCAAGTCCCGTCTTTTAGGATCTGGTGTCTTATCATCCATAAGAAGCTTAAACAAATCTGTCAAAAATTTCTCATCTTCCTCTATAAGTTTCACTATTTCTACTTTGTTGAAAAATATAAAACTGGACAATGTGCTTAGCAGATTGTCCTCAAAAACTGTAGGAGTGGGTAAAACAATATCTTGAATATATTGTACTCTGTATGTCTGATGTATTTTAGCTAACAAATCTTTGTTTTTTATAGGAATGGCCTCACGGAACTTTGCTAGCTCGCGCAAATATTCTCTATGCTTTTTAGGTGTAGGCAAACTTGGATCATACTCTAGACAGCCCACAACATCAAATATAATGTCATCAGCAAACATTGTGTCAAACAGAGTGTTTTTGTTGAGAAGAAATATGCTTTTAAAGATTTCGTAAAGATGATGCAATCCTTCAATGTTTTCAATATCTTCACACATGTGGAACAAGTTGAGTAGTTTCTTGATATAATGTTGGGTCTCCAGGGCTGCCGCAAGCTTGTCTTTGCGTGCTGGTGATACCAGACAACTGTTCACAAGCTCACTAATGTCTTCCAGACGTCCCATTTCACATGCCGGCAGTTCCACTGGCTGTACACTGTCTGACATTTCATCAAATCTCTCATCTTCAGATTCTTCTACTATATCTTGTGTTATTTCAACTGATGGATCTTTCCCTTGTACCTGAAAATAAATAAAAATGTATCACATGCACTTACATCACATCATAACATAATCAGCTACACATCAATGTCAAGACACAGATCGAGATAATACTAAGTAAATTTTACATTTTTTTAATATCAATCCTACAATATCTATGAAGTGATTTACAATGTGATTCAGAGCGGATTTCTGAATTGAGTAAATCAGAAATCGGGGGTCAAAAAGCAAATCTCAAAATCGATGGTACACTCTTGATGTCGATAAATTTTGTCTGTTTAAGATAACTGTTTGTTTATAATGAGAAATATTATTTGCATGCAAGTTCAAAGGTCTTAATTAAAAATCATTTTTTTTAAATTGTATGTGTCTGTTCCAGCTCTTGGCTAATTTTGACTGGCAGATAGGTGATGTTTTATGGAGTAGTTTAGGCTACTTTTATTTTAGAAAAACATTTAAAACCAATAATCTATGAAATGATGCAGACTATATCACAGGTAGTTTCCAATAAGAACTATTTCTAATTGTTCCATTTAAATATTTTAGAAAATTGCAACATAAACAGAATCTATTTACCTGACAAATCTTTTCCCATATTTCATCGCAGCCAGCTTTTTCTTGAAAACTTAATGCTAAATCAAAATTGTCTCCTTCTGACCAGACTATCAATGTGTCCTGTTGCTTCTGATACGCAGTGTCGGGTTGTATCTTGCTCTCTAGGAGAAGGGACCCATCAGACTCAGCGCGCACCAGTAACGAGGTGCCTTTCAGCCTCTCCACGTAACATGACGACACATGACCCGTTCCTCTGTCATCCCACTGTCGGTCTGCGTTCAGAGCGTAAAGCTTAACTCTTCGTCTCGTGTCTGTCATGATAGTCAGCGCTCTAAACACTATGTACTCAAGTAGTAATGAATCAATTATTATGGCGCTAATCTAATGCACCTCAACACTAAATTACTTAACTCCCATTTGTATAAAAACATGTGCACTTCTGTAACAAAAATAACACACATAGTAAAGAAATCAGTACGTAATTTTCGCGATTGTAATTACCGTAATTACATTCCATCTTGTTCTTCAATTTATGTGAAACACACCTAACTACGACGGGCATATACATAAACCGTGTTTTCATTAACTGATTCGATACATAGTTACGGTATCCACATGAAAATGCTTTTTATAATTTTGTAAAACAATGGAATAATCATTAAAATATCGGAAATCACAAACAAAACAATACAAACTGTAAGCTTTCCCTTACACTGTAAAAACACTAGTATTCAATCAATTAATACTGAAACTCTTGATTAGGTGTCGAAAACTCTTTAACAATAATGTATTTACCGGAATTATCATTATAGAATCGTCAATTTGACGTACCTTCAAAATAGCACAACATCAAATATCGCCATATTGGATTCACAACAACGCTTCAAAAACGGGGTTCTCAAATCGAAATGTAAAAGGCGCGTTATTCGAAAATCTCTAAATTGACTTACATAATACTCTTGTTTTTCAATTGCTTATCATTTAATATATATAAAACACATTCTTTTAATTCGGTTTATGCAATTATCCAGATATAACGTTAGTTGTTACACTTATTTTTGCAAAAAACATTATTATAAACATTCATGAAGAAATGATTTTCTTTCAATTTGTCAAACCATCTCTAGCCAAGACAATAATCTCAACAGCCAGCTAATGTTAGCTAATGCTAGGTTTACACATAGCATAAGATGGAGGTATACCGTATACTATATTCTAACTTATTAATTCTAGTTCAAATTGCGTTCCGCGACATTTAACAAAAAGACTTAAGAGAAACTACAGACCACTTTTTACGGGTTTTTTTTTTATTCAGAAGTTTGTTTACATAAAATTTACACTTTGTCAGTACTTAAACCAAATGACAGATAAATGAAGACTATTTTTCAGAATATAAACAAGGTACTAAAAATAAATGAAAACATATACAAGTGGGATGAAAAAGAGAAGCAATGAAGTTATTTGGCATACAATAATATTCATCACATTGCTTTCAATGGGCAAAGGGTTCAAAACACCAACAGCATTGCCATGTTTAATGGCAAAGATTCTGTGATCAAGAAAAATCCCATGTGAAGAGTCGATTAACTGCTTGTTGAAAACACGAAAAACTTAGGCAAGCGATGAGCACAAGAATAAGACCATATGATCAAGGCGATTCAACCCTAAGTGGTATAGAAATTTACATGGGCTGGCGGGAATCGGGATACGCCGTGAACTATGCTAGCAGGCCGTGTGATCCACTGTGATCCTACAAATTCATATTGATTTATTGTCATTGACTTTCTAGCTATGGAATAGTAAGTAAATGCATTAAAAAGCACTTTAAAGAATTATAATGGTGAAATAGTATCAATAAATTAAGCGCGAAAGTTATTTATTTATTTTTTACTTTAACAAAAACGGCTATCCGCCAATTACAGTTATGGAGCGTCGGCCTGCGCAGATAGTAATAAAAATCATATTGGTCTGAAATAAAATTATTCGTGCGGGCGGCTGGTGGACCACATAGCGGAGATGGAGTGGTAGATTATAGTACGGAATCCGTGCGCGAGTCCGACTCGCATTTGACTGATTTTGAGAAGCGTTACAGTCTAAACTTTATATAGACTTTTTATCCTTAAGGCAAAGCCCTAAGTTTTTTTTAAAGGCTAGTTTTATAACAGTAACGCTCAGAACTTTGAAATGTCCCACACAAATAACTAGGACATACTTTTTATTTTATTGTTAATTATTTGTCCCATCCATGACTCTTAAATATTTAGATGTTTCCCACTTTAATAATTTTCAAGTCGATCCATTTTTCATCCATTTGAAATTTAATAAACTGGCAAGTTCTTAGTCAAAACCAAAGTAAGTGTACCTATACTGAATGAAGTCAAGCAAACGCGCATTCAAAGTAGACTATGTGTCAGTGTTACAAAAATAAATTCAAACGACGAATGAACATCGCGGAGTTTTTTTTTATTTTCATTGTTGGGTTGCAGAAAACAGAGCAGAGCCGTGTCCTCGTAGGCGTGATGCAGCGGCAACGATCTCTCACGCCGGGCCTTGGTACAGGCCATGGTCTGAAGCGAGGAGGAGTGAGAGGCGGTCGCCTCCAACTGCGAAGCAGTAATGCTAGCAAAGGAAGCAGCCGAACGCACGGGGGAACTGCCCTCGCGCCCCAGCTGCTGGGATCCTGATCCCGATTTCCGGCCACTGTAGGCGTGGGCTTGCGGATGGCGAGCAATGGGTACCTCGCCATCCAACCATCCGATAACGACTGTCCGGACCAAGTCCAATTCATCGACGGCGCATAGTGTTCCACGCGCGCCTCAAGAGAGAGGGGATTATGTCAACAAACTGTAAGGGCCGATCAGGGTGAAAACCTATGGGAGCCATATGGCCATGGTAAACCCGGCCCTGGAATGCAAGGCAATGTCAGCAGTCTGACTGATTTCCCACCTAAAAAAACCGTAATAGATAATGTCAAACTTTTTTACACAATTTATTTTATTCTGTTCACAGCGGACCACGCGGCTTGCTTTGCTGGCATAATGCACAGCGTATCCCACCAGTCACCCACATGACTTGCTACAAATGTAAGTTTGATTGTTGATTGACAGGCCAGCTGCATTAATATATGTAACCCGCTCGCCGCCAACATGGCCTGCTTCTCTAGAAAATGCTTACACTATAATTATACATGGCGTTGAGAGAGCTAAAAAACTTTTTTATCTTTTTCTTTTTTTACACAATTTATTTTATTATGTTTTTAGTATATCCTATAATAGCGTGATAGCGGCAACAGAAATATATTAGCGCTGAAATTTTCAACTGTCTTGATATTACGATCTATGAAATAGAGCCTGGTGACAGACGGAGTCTTAGTAGTGGGGTCCCGTTTTTACGCTTTAGAGGTACGAAAAATTTTAAAAAGGTTAAAAACCTGTAGTCCTTGGGAATTAATACTATGTAGTAGAATGTCGAACAAAAGAGTCCATTGTCCCTTGTAATTTTCTTCTAAAATGTCTAGTGGATTATAAATGTTTATACCATACAGGGTTAAACCACCTTGATCATAGGATCTTAGTGCTCATCACTCGTCTAAGTTTTCGTTTTTCCTGGTTTTTATAACTCCTTGTTTTTATAATCGATATGTCTATTTTAGGGCTTATAAAGGCGAGTAGTTTTCGAAAATACTACTTCGTAACCGGTGTTGCGTATCAATGTTGGCATATAAGCCATTACAAAGGTTAATATATTATATTTATGCTTGTAAAATGATATTTTAATGTCAGGGGAGTACTTATAGCTGATATCCACCAGTTCCAATCAATTTCGTCGCTAGTGTCGGTAGATGTTGCACTTTAATCGGATCTATAGTTTCTAGGGTGAAAACAGTGTAGGTTGGCCTACTCTATTTTTGCATTGCATTTGCAGCAGCACTAACAGCAAATCTTTTGCTGCTATTTATTACTTCTTACTACACTTGTCGTGATACTTAAAGCAAGAGCTCACTAGGTGGAACTGCGATGCAGCGAAGCGACACGTCCGGCGATTCAAAATATTGAGCTCCTTAGTAGCCCTCAGTTGAGCTACACGAATACTGACAAATACTTGCAGTGCAGGTCCACTCAGAATTGTGTGGTTCTTTCTTCAAAAGACCATGTCAGCCTCCAATCTGCATAGTTCTCATATGATTTGACCGTTTGTCCATATTTTGTTCATTTGAGAAGAAACTCTTTCAACAGGTGTGTTACTACCAGGCAGACACATAACGTACTCAATAATTGAGGAAAAGTTTGTTATATGAAGATTGTTGGTACGGAAGTGCTGGAATAATAAATTGAACCCAAAGGTTTTCAGTAGAAGCATTCTTTTGCACAAAAAATATTGTTTAGTCTGTTTAAAAAAGCGGGACTATGCCGGCCTCGCTAGGAACAGCGGGACAAACTGCCTGAAAGCGGGACTGTTCCACTGTGTCACGTTAGGCTATTTCGTAATAGTCAAAACGTGACGCACGTGCAATTTTTTTTTAATTTTAGGAAAATGACTGAAGTAAAGTTAATTTTCAGTTTTGGAATATCGTGAATCCATAGTCTCCGATTTTTCCTTGTTTGCTTTAGCTTTTCTTATTCCTCGCAAAGGACTGACACTATGACCACGTCCACATCTATTTCATCCATCCCTTATAGTGGTTGCCAACCGACTAATGGATAGAATGTCGCACCACTGCAGTCGTAGAGGGATATTTCGAACTTCATTTGGAAAATATCGCGTCATTGTCACTCCGCTGCATCTTAGTTCCGCCTATTGCAGTCTTACCTTTAGTAGTTTTAACTTTTTTTTTCAAGTTCTCCGAATCGGTGCAGCCCTAATTTTTTATCTGTGGCCTTTTGGCTGCCATTTGCTGTGTTCTGTCAGTCATTCTTGATGTTATTGAATAAAGATTTGAGTTTTATTTATTTAGAGCCACAAACTGTTATTTTACCATTAAATAAGTTAAAGAAGTGAATGTTTTTTCATTGATCCATTTAATTATTATTTCAAGGAAAAGATGAGCCGGGTATTTAACGAGCTATCGTGTGAGAATTGTTTTTGTTAATCTTCGTTTATCAATGTTTATTACTTAATTAGTGTTAGTTAAAAATACACAAATACTTTCACATAATAATCTGGACGTGTAATTATCAACAGAAATAAGGAAAATAGCTGAGAAAATTTGGTTAATTACGAACTTGACATATGTCATTTTGATGTCAATTCAAAGAATCTTTACAATATTAGTATTTATTTGTGTTTTTGATATGAATAACATTGAATAAACTGCGTATGTGGATGGACTCGACGTAATACAACACCTTTTCTATTGCAGTATGAAGCAGAGGGACCAAACTTACTTTTGCACATTTAATAATAGCAATAAAATTGTTGATATCATTTAGTTGTAAAATGAACACAGTATGTCTTATTTGAGTGCTTCGGAAAATGTGGGGTGAGTTTATATCAATATAATAAAGCAGTGTATTCTCATGTTGTAGCAGTAGTATCATGACTCATTTACAGGTTAATTCTTTTTGCCATACAGCATTACCCATTCCCTTGATATTCTTTATAACATTCATTGTATATTAAAATGTTGCACCTTAAGTGCTATCATACATTAAAGGTTTTGAGTATTATAGTGTTCAAGATACTTATCCTTGTTCCTTTATCTCTTCATTGAGTGACTGTTTTATGAAACATTATGCTGTTAGCGTCGAATATGTCTTATGTTTACTTGAATCATCAGTGTTGATGCAAGTAGCCCTAGAAATAAATAAATAAAGATATATTTTTTTTGTATTGTCCCATATTGTATGGTTTATGTGGTAATTCCAATAGATGACAACCAGGAATGTGTTGTGTAGGAATTTTTCTATTTAGATGATGCAGAACCATATGGTTAGCCTTTGTTTTGTATTATAAGTGCATCCTGCAACCATTTTTGTGTAGATTTTTATATAAATTACACCATACATTAATTTCTGGTCTAGTGATATGAATACAAAAATAAGTCGTAAAATAAATGTGATTATCTTCATGCTTTCAGCTTCAGTGGTATTCCACAAAATATATCAGAGGCGAGCTGTGCCACACAGTATAAAATGGCAGTTGAGGGTGTGTCCTCAGGGAGTTGTGGTGATGTAAACATGTTCCTACATGACAACTCAGGGGACGAGCAAGGGTACATACATCTCAATGACAATTTCTACTCCAAATTCAAAATTGATCCCAACGAACTTTACACCTTTCATGACTCTGATGTAATTGCTGGAGAAATAACTGTGAGCCACACAGAAGATAATTTTATGTTTTCTGATAATGTTGATATAAAGAGTAAGCTGTTAGCAGATAGCCCAAGTAAAGAGCTTGATCTCATCGGAGCATTCACAAATGGCGATATTAAGGAGGATATCAAAAAGGAGGTGGTATCTAATGGGCACTATCCACCAGTGGCCAAGCCGATTGCAAACTATAAAGACAGTAAGACTACTCATACCAAAGTTTCGAAAGTTAAAAATCAAACTCAGGTGAAGGAGCCTGCAAGGTCAGAATCTGTTATTGAAGCTCGAAGACTTAGTGTTCATAGCCCTAAGGCGCAAAGCACTGCCACCGTCCCCTCCTTAAGTGCGAAAAACAGTATTAATAGTGGTAGTACTACAAATAATGCTAAGCAATCTTCCAAGCAAACAGGTGGGATGGAGACGTTTTTAGATGTATTTAAGAGAGAGCAAGGCCTGGTTGAAAATGCGTCTGTACTTATTACTGAGACGCAGGCTCCTCCACCACCTAAAGTTCCAGTATCTCCTCCAAAAAAAGCTTCATCTGGTAAGTCATAGTATTTTTACCATATTTAGATTTTAATTGAATTTTAATTGAATGATGAGATTAGTAGACTTTGCTATAAAACTATTTTAACAGTGGGTTAACAAAAAACGATACATTGTAGCCCCTTTTATGCCTTTCCATCTGTCAAATAAAAAGTTTTTCTTTCTTTCTTTCTTTTACACAGCAATTCTATAGCTCCTTTTTAGGAGCATACACGACTGCGCGCGTGACTGATGAAAGTGACAAGCTTTTTCACACGCAGTGCCGGATTAGCCACGCAAGAGTACCAAAGCTACGTACATTGTGGTGGGCGCCACTTGACGTAAAAAAAAGGCGAGACCCGTGCCATTCTAAATACTTCCTGATTTTCCATGAAGACAATTTAGGCCCAATCAGGGAATCCAGTCCCGCATCACGATCCCACAGGCCTGCGAGATTGAAGTCCACAATTCCGCGGAGCGATAGCGAATGGGAGGCGGTCGCCTCCCTCTGCGAAGTACTAATGTTAGCAGAGAATACGGCTGCATGTGTGAGAGAACGAACATTCTCATACCTCAGCCGCCGCGATAGTGATTACTGACTACCAGCCTCGGTAGCCAGCAAGACTGATGCCCGGTGAGGCTGCGGGGAATTTCTGAAATGGAAACCCGCGGAACGCAAGGACAAGTGAAGGACACAGGTGTGGTTTTAGTCAGTAAAAGACTGACACACCATCCTGCCCAATTTAGAGTGGAAGAAGTCATTGGGTGGGATATTATCCCACCTTAAAAAAAAAATCAGAGTACCTACCTAAACTAATCTTGATTACGTTCCGTTCAATAAAAAAAATTAGTTCCGTAGAAGTGCGGGATCCCACATGAGTAAACCCGCGTTTCTGATCCCGTAAAAAAAAGATGCGATTTGGATTCCCCAGGTATCAACAATCTTAGGGCCTATGTAAGGGCGTCGGAGTCCGTTTAAAAATAAAAAAAAACGTGACGGCGCCCTAACCGTATCGTCTCGGTTCTGTAGCGGTCCACCGCATTTCGTCGTCAGTGCTCCTAGAAATGATTGACATGATGGACGTAGAAGTTGCTGTAGTTGAATCGTATGCGGCTAACTGCGCTGAGTGAGTGGAGGGGGCCGGTGCCGCTACATTTAACCGGTGCGGCCCACCGCAGCTCCAAGACAACCGGAGAGTTTGACGGCTACCCGTAAGTCGCTGCGGTTTCGTATAAAAATTGAAATACGGGAAACCAAAAAAAAAAAAAACGGCACGCCGCGTTACGGCCAACCGCCAGTGTGCTTGAGCTCTAAGGGAAGCGCCCTTGGTACAATTAGCTACAGGTCCCACGCTGGCTTAATCCGGCACTGTGTGTACGTGGTCCTTTTCATCTGTTTCAACATCTTTACAAGCGCGTTCTTTCACACACGATTACTGTTTCATGTGCGAAAGAGTGTGTATGGCCCATTTTTGTAGAAAAAAAAAAAAATTCTAACGAAACTTCTTTTAAACCTGATTGACAACTATCAACAGGTAAGACTTCTCAAGCGAAGCCTCGCCGCGGCCGGGGGCCTGCGGTACACGAGGCGTTGCAGCGGATACCGGCGGCGAGGCGCGCCATACCTGTGCCCAATGACACCTGGCACGCGCCGGGCGAAGCGTTGTTCCAATGCGGGCCTCTAGGAGACAGGCCTCTGGCGTTCAGACAGATCGAGAGCAGTAGCAGCGATGATGATAATATGCCAGATTTTGGTAAGACTACAACAAGTATTTTTGTATTGATAGTAACACTTTCGATTACACTAGTATTCGGTATTATCCTGTTATTTTTGTAAAATATTTTATACTAGCGACCCGCCCCAGCTTCGCACGGGTGCAATGGTCATATTAAATATCGCATATTATCCTCTTGAATCACTCTATCTAAAAACGCATCAAAATCCGTTGCGCAGTTTTAAAGCTCTTAGCATACATAGGGAGGGACACAGCGGGAAGCGACTTTGTTTTATACAATGTAGTGACTAAGCAACATATAACACTAATAGAAATCTTTTTCTGAAATCAGCATCAAAATTATTTAATAAGAGCGGCCAACCCGAGGTACATTTTCATCCAACCGCTCTTACGTGATTATGATGTCATTACACATCTTACTCCAGATTATTTTGGATACACAGATATCTTGTGGATATTATCTAGTCTTCTTATAAAAATAAAAACATAAAATTGTGTAAAATTAATCAGTAAAGTCCTCTGAAAATCTGCTTTTTTACGTGAACTTTGATCCTCCATAATGTACTCATAATATATTAAAAACATAAAAAAGTACAGTTTATACAAGCCTTGTACAATTAATCGAAATTCTGAATGACGACATTTTCCTCAAAAACTTTTAGTAGTTAAAAAAAAAAACGTATTTCCTGGAACAAGTTTTGGTTGCGCCAATTTGCTATGATCCGCGACTTTGTTTTTTGTAATTTATTTTTTTGGCCTAGCAATCCTATCCCTACCGTTTCCGCTTCCCGCACGACCTCTTGAAGAAATGATTTGACATTGACGTTTGTGCCTCGATTGTGAATGTGACCGCACCGCTAACCGCGCCCGCCCGAAATTACAAGAAAATTGACTATTTTCGTGATCCAACCATTCAAACTCAACAACAGTGTAGTGTAGTGCAAAACAGGACCTGGCAGTGATTTAAATGTGCGAAGTCGAAAATCGCCGGCGGTGCCACGTGGAACCTTCGAAGTGTAAAGGTCAGTGCTCCTTCCCAATACCTTTATCCCATGCCAGGCATAGTATCTGCATATTGTTAATAAACCTTAGATCGCTTTTTTAAAATCTACAGTCCACAGCTTATTTGCGCAACCATTACTTTTTGGTCCTACGAGCAGGATCGTGAATCATTTTCTTGTAATTTCGCAATATAGTATTTGTTCCATAGGGAATAAACGCAACGCGCCTGTTTACCTAGATATAATAGTAGAAAACCCGCATCTAGGCATTTAGGCAACTGTACGTTATTTCGCTCGTATAGTTAAAGAGTCATTGATAATTACGGTACCTACGCCGTCAACCGCACCGCATAATTATAGTTAGCTACGTAAATATCAGCGTAGATATAAATCGATCGCATTCTTTTTCTTGACAAAATTCATTCGACCATCCTACAAATTGCATGTAGGTAGACGCATTTCAAAAATACCCGTTCATTGTTGAGTGAATATTTGTAGGAAACGGATAAACCATAGATTATATAGACAGGTTATTCCGTTCGTTCGCCGTTCGCTTTGTTGTTTACAATACTACCATATTGTTATCTGATAATTATCGCTTACTTAATAATTCGTTAAGTGTTTGTTTGAGTGTATAGTGTGAATATATCAAAACAAGATGTCTCTTAAGGGAACCAAGGTTAGTACTGATTTAAAGGTTCAGTTAAAGCTTTTATACGCTGAAAGGGACTCACAGTTTTCACGTGTTCAATCAATTTGTGATAAATCTTTGCAAACCTCGGATCTGGCGATTAGAGATGCTTTCTTGTGTTCGTTGGAAACTTTAGATAGTTTGCGCGCGGATTTTAAATCTACAATTAAGGATATAAACATTTTAGAGTTGGAGTTAAATCCTGATTACTGTGTGAGTTATCAGGCATTGTCGTCCTTTGATGACTTGTATTGTCGTATCAAACGTATTGCTAGGAGTTTAGAGACTCCCCCCCCCCGCGAGTGGTTTATCCAACCCTCCTCGCGAACGCCCACGATTGCCGCCAATTCAAATACCTGAATTTGATGGTGACATTCGAAATTGGAATTTATTTATAGATAGTTTCGAAAATATAATACATAGGAACACATCGCTGACAGATCACGAGAGATTGCATTATCTCGTAGAAAAATTGACCGGTAAGGCAAAGGCTGTCTGTGCTGGAATTACGTTTAGCGCTGAAAATTACACTTTAGTTTTGGACACTTTAAAAACAAAATACGAAGATAAGCGATTAGTAGCCACCGCATATTTAGATCAATTATTCGATTTGAAAAGTTTTTCCGTTTGTAACGATCATAATTTAGAGAAGTTTTTAAATATTTTCGCATCATCTGTTCGTGCAGTAAAGAACCTAAAGGTCAATGACCTCTGTGACTTTTTGTTTTTGTATATCGGTTTACAGAAATTAGATCCTGAAACTGTTCGTCTGTTTGAAACGACTCAGCGCGGTAAAGAAATACCTAAGTTCGAAGATTTAGAATCTTTTATTCGCGACCATATTAAGGTATTGCAGCGCACGTCGGCACGTCATGAAGTCACGAATAGGACAGGTTCCGATCGCCGTATAGACGCGTCATCGAAGTCAGTCAAGACTGCACATACGCTAGTTAATACCGCCTCAACACCTGACTGTTCTCTGTGTAAGGGTAGCCATACACAGCTGTACAAGTGTTCGGGATTTCAGAGATTATCGCCTAGTGATCGTTACAAGTTTGTCCGCACTAATAATTTGTGTTTTAATTGTCTAAGTGACAAACATCTGGTTACGTCATGTAACAGTGGTGTTAGCTGTCGTAAATGTCTAGCTAGACATCATACCTTCTTACATTTTGAGAGTAGTAAGCTGCCATCGCAGCAGCAGCCTGCGCAGACGCGCGACGCTTGTGACGCGCGGCCTGCTGCAAGTGCAAACGACGTAACATTGTGTTCGCTTTCCGCCGCTGGTACTCAAATCACTACCGTTTTACTTGCGACCGCGCAAGTTGTCATTGTAGATGCCTTTGGCAAACCGCGCACCGTTCGGGTGCTACTAGATGGCGCTTCCCAGAGTAATTTTATTACTCGGGATTGTTGTCAACGCCTTGGTTTTAGTTTTAATAATTGGTCATCCCGCTCAGAAGTGAAAGGTTTTGGAGGTTTAAAGGCAACCATTCACGGTTCCATTAAAATAATATTTAGTTCACGTTTTAATCGTAATATTTCGTTTGAAATGGATTCGCTAGTCGCAGATAAGATTACGGAACGGTTGCCCACGGTACCGGTTGACACGTCCATGCTGACGGAGTTTAAGAACTTGCAGTTAGCTGACGGAAATTACGCTTTCCCTGGAGATATCGATCTATTGATCGGTGCTTCGATTCTCCCGCATCTCCAGTTATCACGTAAAATTCAAGGTCTTCCGATGTACCCCGCTCCGCACGCACTGGAAACAGTTCTCGGGTTTGTTATAGTTGGTTCCGCACCCGCTTATTTAAATAGTTACTCGACTGTGTCGCACTGTTGCACCGTCGAGCCGCCGCTTGAGTCTACCATCCGCAAGTTCTGGGAGATTGAAGAGGTCAATGTCCCGCCTATTCTCAGCCCTGAGGATCAGGTCACTGAGGAGATTTATACCCGCACGACTACTCGTGATAAAGATGGTCGTTATGTTGTCGCGCTCCCTTTCAAGGGTGATATTTTTCGCTCGGTGGCTCCCGTGCCTCCGCAGAAAAACGCTTTCTATGTCGCTGGAACAGAAAACCCAGCTGATTGTCTCTCACGTGGTTTGCTTCCTGCGCAAATTTTAAATCATCCGCTTTGGTTTTGTGGCCCTCCCTGGCTTCATACCACTCCTAACGAGTGGCCAAGTGTTCCGTTTAACCCCGCTACTGTTTCAGAGCCACTCGAGGAGAAGAAACATACGCTTGTAGTATCAGTTCCGCGTGAAGAGTCAGTTGTTTTGTTGTTGTCTAATCGAGTCTCGTCTTGGTCGAGACTATTACGCTGTGTAGTTTACGTCCTAAGATTTTTGAGATTATTACCATCGCGTGGTTCTATAATCGCAGCTGATTTGGATAGAGCTGAATCAGTTGTACTTCGAGAGTTGCAGAAATTTTATTTTTCAATAGAATTTCGTAGTTTAGAATCACATAAACCTTGTAGTCCCGCACTTCAACATTTGAAACCATTTTTGCAAGACGGACTCATTCGTGTCGGTGGCCGTCTGCGAAATGCTAAGTTAGAGTTTGAACAAATGCATCCAGTAGTTCTACCACGCAGGGATCACGTTTTGGATTTGTTGGTGGACTATCACCATAAGGTGAATTGTCACGCTGGTCCCGATTTATTAATGTCCATTCTTCGACAGAAGTACTGGATACTTTCCGCTCGCAATTTGATACGCGCTAGAGTGCACAGATGTGTGCCCTGCTTTAAGCTCCGCCCGCGTTTCAACGCGCCGGAAATGGCCGACCATCGTTCTTGTCGTGTTGTACAGACGGTGAAGCCTTTCATACATACTGGGACGGACTATGCTGGACCGTTTAAAGTCACTATTGCCCGTGGTCGTGGTATACGTTCCACAAAGGCATACATTTGCCTATTCGTTTGTATGACAACTCGTGCGGTTCACATAGAGTTAACCAGTGATTTGAGTACGCAGGGTTTTATGTCTGCATTTAAACGATTTTTATCTCGCCGTGGTCCCGTTAAGCGCTTATACTCTGACAACGGCACAAATTATGTTGGAGCGCGACGCAATATTTCGGAATTACATACATTCTTACGCTCCAAGTACTACCAAAGTGAATTCGCCCATGTCTTAGCTGAGAATCGCATTGATTGGTGTTTTAATACGCCAGCGGCTAGTCATTTTGGTGGCAATTGGGAGGCGAATATTAAAAGCCTTAAGTCGCACCTGTTTCGGGTCATAGGCGAACAGATTCTCTCGTACGAGGAGTTGAGCACCGTACTCGCTCAGGTAGAGGCGTTGATGAATACGCGTCCGTTGTGTCGGACTTTGTCTAGTGATCCATCGGAGCCACTAGCGTTGACGCCGGCTCACTTCTTGACGACGACTCCTCTTAAATATTTGCCCGCTTTAGATGTCGAGACTGACAAACTGCAGCTTCACCCGCGTCACGCTCTGCTAGATAGCTTAGTTCAGTCCTTTTGGAAGCGATGGAGGACAGATTATCTGCATACGCTGCAGTCGCGTCAAAAGTGGAACACTCCTTCAGATCCAGTCACAGTCGGTACTGTGGTGATACTGAAGACTGAGAGTGCGCCTCCTCTGCACTGGCCTCTTGGTGTAGTGGAAGAAGTTTTTCCGGGTTCGAACGGAATAACGCGAGTCGTAAAAGTTAAAACCGCAACTGGATCGTACCTGCGTCCGGTTATTCGCCTCTGCCCTCTGCCTAATCAGTAGTAGTGGCATAGTTAGTTATAAGTTGTTTCGCTACCTAGTATTGATAGTTTAGATTAGTAATAGGGTTTAGTTTCGCTTTTGTTTTTTTTCTTTTCTTTGAAGGTAACCCTTCAAACCCGGGGGGAATGGTTGCGCCAATTTGCTATGATCCGCGACTTTGTTTTTTGTAATTTATTTTTTTGGCCTAGCAATCCTATCCCTACCGTTTCCGCTTCCCGCACGACCTCTTGAAGAAATGATTTGACATTGACGTTTGTGCCTCGATTGTGAATGTGACCGCACCGCTAACCGCGCCCGCTCGAAATTACAAGAAAATTGACTATTTTCGTGATCCAACCATTCAAACTCAACAACAGTGGTGCAGTGTAGTGCAAAACAGGACCTGGCAGTGATTTAAATGTGCGAAGTCGAAAATCGCCGGCGGTGCCACGTGGAACCTTCGAAGTCTAAAGGTCAGTGCTCCTTCCCAATACCTTTATCCCATGCCAGGCATAGTATCTGCATATTGTTAATAAACCTTAGATCGCTTTTTTAAAATCTACAGTCCACAGCTTATTTGCGCAACCAAGTTTTGTGAAATATTCGAGTAAATCACGGAATTACCTAATGCCAACAAAGTTTCCAGGCGTTATCTCTCTTTTTCGCGTTGCCTTTTTATCAAACATCGAGTTGGATTGCATTAGATCAAGCAACAAGCTTTAAAATCATGCTTGACGTTGAAGATAAACACCTTAAAGCAGCATATTTAGCATTTCAAATATTGGTATCAGGAAGGGTGGGGTTATGGTTGATATATTTCGCTATCTCTTGTACACCCGTAACCTAATGGTGGTGATGTCACATTTCAGTGTGTGCATCTTTATTCTGTTACTTGACAGTAAACCTACCAGACTCAAAAGGTTCCTAACTTACTTAATATTGAACGAATTCGAAAAAATATTAAATTGTTTGTGACTTTGGGTTTATTTAGTATTTGATACATATTATTTTGTTATTAGCAGTCAGCTAGTGTGAACTTAAAAAATATCACATTTAACCTGTTTTACAAGTTACAACAAAAGTGAAAAACTATTGTATAACTATATACTGTAGATAATGTTATGCATAACACGTAACTATAGTCGTGGGTCTATTGGACCCATGTTGAATATTTAAAGTGCTGTAAAATTCGATGCGAGCGACTTAGTTTCTCAGTACCTTTCTACTGTACGCTGAAGGACCTACTGTGAAACAGACATTTTCGGTCACAAGTCCAAAGGCACGTAATCGCATTTGCGTGGGTCCGATAGACCCACGACTATAGATAAGTTATTTATTTTTGTTTCATTTACTTTATATTGTTTCGGTTTGTAATCATAGAAAATCAGTCAGTGAAAAGTCTTGCGAAGTCTTTATGTGAGCAATACATGAAAGAAAGATGCTACAATACAAACAAAGATTGCATAAATTCGTTAGAGTATTTTACTGCCCATGGTGCTCCTCATGCAACACCACAACCTGGAGATCCTCTCCAATTACATAAAAATAAGAGAAAAAATGCTTGTTCTGTTAACCTGACAAGAGAGCAAAAATTGTGCATTAGTACATACGACCCATTTTTGCTTGATATGATCAAATAGTGTGCAAATCTAGTGTATAAGTGGAAAAAAATTAAGTGGCTTAATTTTTATTAGGGAACATATAAGTTATTTTTTTTTTTATTTGGATACTGTGTACTTAAATATGCAATGGGAATTGCTTTGTTTTTATTCTAAATTTTATAAAATATATATATATATATATTTTTCGTTTAATTGTTTTTAAATTAGGGTAATGAAGAAAAAATTTTAAGTACCTATGAATACATTAAAACATGTTTCTATTCTTCTGTGGTCGTCTTAACAAATAAGCATTAATTAACTTTTATTTTTATTTTCATTTAAAAATTGGTGGGTCCCCTGGACCTACGAGTATAGTATACGTAAGTTCTTTTCACCACTATAGTTAAGGGTTAAAGAGTATAAAGGTCAAAATACCGTATTCTTGTTGCAATACTTTTTATCTTTATTTGAAATCGATATATTTGCATACCCAGTCCTTTATTGTGCAGATCTGCATCACAATATTATCAGTACAGTATTGTGAGTAAAATTGACTAACCGATTAGTGAGTCAACTTCAATAGGCAAGCCTATTTTGTGACTAATTACCACAATAGATTAGAGAGTACTTGGCTGACGAATACTGTGATTAAATACTATAGTAATCTTAAAATTCCTTTGTTCATTGTTGACTGAAAAATACAGAAAAACTTGATTGTTATAGTTAGGGATTTACCTATTGCAAAGAGGAAAAAAAATGCAGTTGCTTCTGTCCCTGGTTGTTAGTTAATAACAACTATATTTTTGATGTTAACTCATTTATAATTTCCATAATGTTTTTATCATCTAACTAGTGACCCGCCCCAGCTTCGTACGGGTGCAATGGTGATATTAAATATATTATGCATGTATTATACACATAAACTTGCCTCTTGAATCATTTCTATCTATTAAACAAAAAAACCGCATCAACATCCGTTGCGTAGTTATAAAGATGCATACTTAGAGACAGACAGCGGGAAGCGACTTTGTTTTATACTATGCAGTGATGTGTTATTAACAGGGGCGTAGCTACCTTCGTATCTGCCGTATCAATTATACGGGGCCCCCACCCTACAGTGGCCACGAAATAAGCAAAATTTCGCAAGATGTTATCCACAACCGTCTCGTAGTCAAGTATTTGTAAAAAAATGCCATTTTTTTATACGGTGCCCCTGTGAGGCTAGCTACGCCACTGGTTATTAACTAATTATAGTAGGTATGTATTAACTAATACAATATTTATTCCTAAAATGATTTATAATGTTTCTTGAAATAAATGCGTTTGAATAGCTTCTGGCTGCGGCATCACGCGCGTAAAAGTCGAAAATTAGGTTATGGAGCGAGTATTGAACTCGCGCCTCATGACATACCTGCAACAAGCTAACAGTCTCTTCAATGGGGACCTATCATATCAGTCACTTGTGAGACAAGGTACTCGAGGAGAACGAGGAAGCGATTGCTGTTTCGTTAGACATCTCGAAGGCTTTCGACGGGGTATGGCACGCTAGCCTTATGAGTAAGCCATTATTATTATTAGGTTTATTGCCTTAATTGTCAGGTGCATTAGTCTTTTTAATTCAAGGACGTTTTGTGGATATGAAATGAATCTATGTGATGTGACCTCACTTAATTTAAATAAATATTCTGCGCAGACATCCAGTAATACAGCTTACAATTTATGTGACTTTCGATAAAGAACTTTAAAATGCTCATAAGGTTTAGTTTTAAATACCAATGCCTCTAATAAAATTGGCATTCCAGTAGCGACAACAACAGCCATGGGATTGACATGCGCTACCGAAGTGTGACATGGTAAAACAGAAAAAGAAAATAAACCTCGATGTCATTTGGTTGAATGTGTAGTCAAATTTTTTTTTTAAATAGTTTTTACATATTCAGCAGAAGCAGGCGGTGTGTCAGCGTGCGTAGAAGAGAGTGCTGCGGAATCTCGCGGCGCACGTCTTGCTTTACGTCGTGCAGCTCTGCGGCGCCACGTCGCACGTGCGCACGACGCGCTGGCCCTCGCCACGCACCACGGGAACCATCGCGCGCTCGCCTCGCTACTGAAGGTACCGTCTTCTTTAAAGCTACGCAATAAAATAAAATAAATAATAAAAATAAAATAGTTTATTGGCACAATTAGCGTATTGTTACAAATTTGTATTTGAAGCCTCCTTTTAGACAAATAATGCCTGTGTTAGAAGGCTTAATGAATTAAGTACATTATAAGGGTTTTTGGCGGGGTGAGAGTGAAGTTTAGTGGCTGTTTTAATTGTTCCCAAATTGATTCCTATTGGATATTGTGATGTAAAATTGATGTAGTTTTGTATCTCAAGTATCTGCACAACTATAAAATATGTGGAATCATTGAAACGGGTGCGGTCTTGGTAAAATGGAGCTGGGAATGAGAATTTTATTGTAGCGTTGACTACCTCAGCGAAGTTTGCCGAGAACGTTGACTTGATACATTTGCTGTCAAATACTACATAAACGTTAGAATGTGTACACATTCTTGTGTAGAGTATGGATGTACTAGAGTATGGATGTACATCCATACTCTGTTCCAATGGTAAATAAATTACCTGTTCATACGAAGACAGCTACGAAACGCCGGCCTCATCTAGTTTAAACTGACGAAAAAAATTGATGTGTAAGTGTTTTTATAAAAAACTTATTTGCAAAATAAATATCATTTATCATTATCATTTACATGGTTTAAAGGCCTTGATATCCAAGCCAACACATTAACAAAAAAAAAAAAATCGCTTTTTATCCATTTCATCTGAAACAAGTGGGTGAAAGGACAGGTAATTAAGATGGAAATTGCGATGGATCAATGAGATTCAGTCCACTGGGTATGGCGGAATCTTTTACAATTTACAGATAGCCTTACATTTAGTTTTAACGTTATCTTCATAAAATCTTCAGAGGGAAGTTGTAGTTTGCATTTTCAGTGTATGATGTGCAAAAAGTGTGCTTTTACGATGACAAAGGTCCACATTTTTTTTTTAATGGTTCTGTTAGTTTAATATGTTGTTTGTTCACAGAAACAACTGCACAGATCAGGGTCGTCAGGTCGTCTTCCAACGCAGACAGTAAATCATCTGCTCGCATTACGCGGCATGCCTTCCGTACTAACTGCGCAGGAACGCAGGAGACTAAGGTATTGTAGTTAGGTAGTAGATATTTAAGACACAAATACTTGATACATTTTCTTTTTACCCGACTACGGCAAAGCCAAAGGAGGGTTATGATTTTGACTGGCTATGTATGTATGTATGTGAGTATGTTCATCTGTTCCCTCATAGCTCCTTATCTAATTATCGGAACTCAACTTATGAGGTATCATTAGAACCGGTTTATTCGTCCGCTGAACATAGGCTACGTAACGTGTCACAGAAATCGATGTGGCGCCCTCTAGCGGCAAATGTGTTAAAAAATAAAAATGAGATAAATATGCCGTGTTTGGTATCATTAGAAAGGGCTTGACTCGTAGATTTCCAAAATATTATTTAAATTTAAACTTACGCCCTCTAGCGGACAAAAAGTCAAGTGTCAAAAAAAAAATGTTAACATAAATACACCGTGTTTTGTTATCATTTGAAAGGGCATCACTTGTATTAATAAAGAACGTTCCCCACTAGCTTCGCACTTGTGTGTACCTAAACCTTCGTCACGAATTACTCTTGTCTGTTAATGAATTAGCGGCACAGCTGTCATCAGTCAGATTTTTTAGAGGGTTCATGGCGTAGAACTAAAATAACAATTCACTTCGCAATCATTTTTATTTCACAGTACATATTATTAAGCCACTACAGACTTAGGTATATCGTAATCTTAGAGAACCAGTAAATTTGTTCGAAGCGTCCGCACTACACGGGGGATCGCCCAAGACTTGACTAACTTTCGTAAATGTCTCCCCTCTAAACTACTACGCTCACGTGACGTCTATAACGTTAAAACGTTTCACCCCCACTTCGGTTCTAAGGAATCAATTGAGTGTCTTATTATCGCTATATTGTCATAATCCGCGCAATATATGTATAACGGGAAATCGTTAGATCGGGCTGTTGCATCTGATTGCTGATTCGTGACTTCGTCAGTACGGTAATCCATATTGGGCGTTGAACTTCAGGAAACTTTGAAATTAATACACTGTAGCGATGACTGTTCACTACTTTAAGTATACAGACACCTAAATTACGTAAACAATAGACGATTACAACAATAATTAGCGATTTAGAGCCGATTGGTTTGCGAGTGCCCAAAACATGCAACGGTTGTCAACTACCCTACGAAAAATTGACATCACGTTCGCCCTTCACGACAGACGCAACTCCATTCGGTGTTACCTGCTCTTAATTAAAATTACCAGTATCTCAAAATCAAATCGACTAATCCCTAAAATTAACAAAATAATGACCAATGATTAAAAAAATATACAAAACAAATTACGATTCTCCAAATTAACCGATTTTCATTATTTAATAATGTCACGCGCCGTCATGTATAATAGTATAGTATAAGTTTATTTCCAAAACTAATTAAGATTGTGTAAATTTGCGTAGACTTGTTTACTTCTAGCGGCCATTTAGCGACAAGTCAAAGCGTCATCTAGCAAACTAGTAACGAACATTTCAGTAAATAACTCCGCTGCTCTAAATAAGAGTTGCACTTCGCGCCATCTACGTCGAACTTTGACAGTGACCACCACTATTAAAATATGATCAACAACATGGTTACTTTATCCACAGAGAAACGGGTTGGTCAGGAGGCGAGACCGGGTCCACCGAGCTCAGCGGCGGCAGTGCGACCGGCGAGTGCAGCACGGAGCGCTGCGGGCGCGGCGCGCTGCCGTGCGCGCGCTACTGCCTGGCGCACGTGACGCGCGCGCCCGAGCAGCGCCTGTACGCCGCGTGCGCCGCCGTGTTCGCGGGCGGCGCGCGCTGCAACCAGCCGCTGCTGCCGCTCGCCGACCAGACGCCGCTCTGTGCTGAGCACGCCTGGAAGAGGGTACGTGTCTCTACTGTAGTACGCCGCGTGCGCCGCCGTGTTCGCGGGTGTCTTTACTATAGTTACGTGTTTAAAATCAAGAAAATGTGAAGATAGAAAAGATGTCTGATGATGATGGTGAGATGGTTTTAAGAAAGCTAAATTCTGTCACTCTATAACATTTGTTTATGATATTTTTTTCATTTATCAGGACAACTACGACAAGCTAGCCCGCGACTGTCGCCCTAAGAAAGTGGTCCGCAAGCGTCCATGCCCGAGCGTGCCGCGCGGCCCGCGGCGCGCCAAGCGTCGGCGCCGCCCGCCCGCGCGCCTGCGCCCGCCCACCGCCGAGCCGCCGCTGGGCGCCGACCAATCTCTGTCCGGTATGTGTGCTTCACCTTATACTTAGTTAAGAAGCTGGTTTGCATGCGTTCGTGTCCGACGACGGAGAAGTTGTCGCCGACGAATATGTATGCTGCGCAGTAAAGTAGGCGGGGCTTAATTTCCTAAGTGGTTTTTGCCGCGGAAGTGAATGCCAAGTCGTAAAACATAATTTAGAAAAGTCGAAAATTTGTATTGTTTCGAAAATCGGATCTTGAGTTTCATAAGACTGTCCGGAACCAAATGTAGCATTATAGTGATTATTAAAAAACGGTTAGAATGCTTTTTGTTACAAAAAATAATGGAATTTCGGTTTTTATTTTTGACAGAACTGAATGTGTGCTCGAACTCGTCGACGTACGACAGTTCGGAGGAGGCGGCCATGGGCGCGCTCAGCGAGAGCGAGTACGTCACCGTAGCGAGCGACTCGCACGAGCTGGGTAAGTGAGACGAGTGCATACTTTATGTTCAACTTGATTAAGATACCTCAGTCCACCACTGGACACTGAACTTGCTAGAACTTGCTAGAATTTATCACGTAGTTAGATATTTGAGAACGACTGGACAGTATTCGCAAATTTTTTTTTAAGAAAAAAATAGGGTAGGGTAGGGTAGAATAGACTAGAGTAGGGTAGAATAAGGTAGAGCAGTAGATATATTTTGGTAATAACAGACTTAAGTACACGTTTTTTTTATTACTACAATATCGACGTAAAAAAACAGTAAATTTGATTGGAGCGTCCGAACTACTCGATGAATTCCCAAGACAGCGATCCGTAAACGTCGCCCCTCCAAATGATTCCGCTCAAGCGACGTCTACAACGTCACAGCGTTTCACCCCACTCCGGTACTAAGGAATCATATCGCTAAATGGCTGAAATAAACATTATTTGGCTACAAACTTTTAATTCCTCAAGTTCTAATGCTCGCTATGAGGCGATTTATTTGTCGCGAGTTTCTAAAGTGACTTTATTCTTTCCAGAAGTAGAAGTTGGACACGTACCACCGGACGACATTTTGGACCCTGCTGTGCTCAGTCAAATACCTGATGAAGCGTTCACGGAGTTTTTTAATCAAGGTATGAATATCTTTTCGTTATCACATCACACTAATATTATATAGGCGAAAGTTTGTGTGTGTGTGTGTATGTGTATTTATCTTTGTTACATATTCATAACGGCTGTATGGATTTCCATGCAAGCATACACGGGAAGACTATGTTCTGGAATTGTACATAGGTTTTTTTTTATGGTAGGTAAAATCATCCAATGACAAATCCCGCCCTTGGGCGGAGCGGGAAGTAGTATCAGACTCTTACTGACTAAAAACCTACCCCGTTCCTTCGTTGCCTATCGTGTCGGGGCCGGGTATTCCTTTCGGAAGCTGACCCATGACCCCAGCAGGCTTCGACCCTGCCTGCCTTTGTACATAGGTTACTTTTTTATCCCGTGAGTACTTTCGTTTGGGATAATGTCCTATTTTCACGCGAGCAAAGCCGTTGGCAGCGGCTAGTAGTTCTTGAAGACAACATTTACACACCTTATAGGACTTTCGACCGGACTTTTTTCGGTAACGTTTCCAATCCGACGTGATACACTCTAGTGACTAACAATATATTAATCTTTTTTGTACAGCGGAAGGTAGCGCAGCATTTGCGGAGAGTTCAGAGCTAGCAGCGGCATTGGAAGCGGTGTTAGATGAGCGTGGCCTGGACGAGCGGGTGCTCGACGAGCGGGCACTCGATTCCATCGCTGACTGCGTCTTCACTCACTCGCCGCACCTCGCTAAGAACAAGGTGTGTATAAATACACTGAAATTACTGGCCTGTTGGTCTAGGGGTGTTTTTATCATAATGCGTATTTCATCAAACATTCGGAATTGCTCCACATGCGTATGTCCTTTTTATATAAGTACATATTGTAATGCGGGGAATACGCGTACGGGACGCGTGCGTGGCGGCGCAATCCCGCATGCGTGATGAAATTCGCATGATAAGAAAAACACCCTAAAGGTTAGTGGCCCTGATTGCTATGCCGGAGGTCGTGGGTTCGATCGCACCTAAGACAAATATTTGTGTGATGAGTACGATCATTTGTTCTGTGTCTGGGTAGTATGTTTATCAGTTCTCTAGTACAAGCTTTGTTTAGTTTGGGACTAGATCGCGTTGTGTGAAAGTGGTGGAATATTATTATTATAGTTGGGTTAGACGAGCGCGGACTGGACGCAGGAGCACTTGATGCGAGATAATACAGGTCTCTTGAAGCTTCAATATTTGGCATGTCATGAAGAAGATTTTATAAAATGTTTCCACAAACCATCGCTAGTCGTTCTAAAAAAAAAAAACTGTTTACCTATAATATATACCTAAGACCTAAGCTGTCTGTCTCGGGGGATCGTTGAAACACCGATAATTTTTGGTCGTTTTAATCCCGCGGTGGGGCGATTAGGTACATGAAACACTATCGGTTTGTAAAGAGAAAATTAAAAAATTAAGTACTTATTTTTTTAAACTCGAATTAATTTACGCATGTACGAAATTAATTTCTTAAAGTAAACGTCAGCTGAGCGAGGCCAATGAACTGTAGGTAGTTAGTACGCAATGACCGATGGCTACCTACAAGGTCATTGACTCGTTTACATAAAAATAATAATTTCATATGCGTATATTACCTCGACTTTTAGAAAAAAAAGTACTTTATTTTTTAATTTTCTCTTTACAAATCGATAGTCTTTCGTACCTAATCGAGCCTCCGTGAGATTAAAACGACCAAAATTTAATGGTGTTTCAACGATTCTCCTGTGACAGACAGCTTAGGTTAACCTCTGAAAAATAGAAAGAATAAACGGTTATTTATGCCTCACACAATCGTGTTATAAACTAAAAATCATAGTAGAAAAATATACTTATAATCTGTGCGAGGTTGAAAAGTCGCCTAACTAAGCACCGTGCTCTGGGATACCGCGTGTCGTCAAAGTTTTCGGATGCAGCTATTTCCGTAAGATACCGCGTGTTATGTATAAGTACCTTATTCATCAACCCAAAACTGTTTACAAATTCCGATTAGAGGCAAAAATAGCAGAGTACATCGTTTTTTACGAGTGGGTATCAAATAAACCCTCGCACGCAATTCATCAATTATCGGGCCTGAAAATCGTTTTAATCGTGCGGGTCTCGAGAGGTTAAGTAACACGAGTAATCTTTTTCACTTTATGGCAACGGAACCCCACAAATAAACTGATCAATTCAGTCAGTTCTAAATTCATAATTTCCTCTTTCAGATGCAAGTCTCCACGTCCCTCCCGATGGAGATAACATCGCGCGTGCCCTCATAACACAGTAACTTTACTCATATATTAAGCTATAATAAACTATGTACTATAACTTAGGAACAAATTCGATATTCATAGGTCTCGAGAGGTGGAAATATTTTTCTTCATGCTTTAATTTTTGTATGTGTGCCTGTGTAGCGATGTGTATGCGAAAGTGTGGGTTGTGATTCGGATTGATGTTTGTTCTTTGAGTTGGTGCCTTGGATTCGATATTGTGGCTAGAAGGCTTTTGCAAACATACGGAACGCTTGCGGTACGTATTAACAGTAAGGGTGCGTTTCCACTGTGCGCTTCAGTTCGCTGAGTGGAGTGGAGTAGAGCTACCGACCGCGCGGCACCCGACTCACTTGACCGCGTTTTCATCTGTTTTATTTCAAGGTCCGCTCAGCTCTAATACGCTCCAGTTACACTGTTTCCACTGATATGGAGTGGATATTTCGAACACTATGATTGGCCAATTTATGGTCCGCTCCCTGCCGCTTCGCCCAGCTTCGCGCCAATGCAAACGCATCCGAACGTTAGACGTGCGGTGACCGCGTGCGGGTCAGGGAATAATAACGTTGAGAGAACTTTTTGCCTTAGCATTTTGTGTTTCGGACTGCACTAGGTGATTGGTCATACTATGCATTCCTTGAAATTGTTTATTCTAGAGTAAATTTGCAATAATATTGACCCCAAAAACTAAAATATACAGCAAAGTTCAGCCATAATATCGATTTTAGGGTATTCAATCGGCATTATTAATATACGAAGAACAATTTTGTGTTCAAACAAATGGCTAGTTTATAAACAAATGTTTTGCATAGATACATACTTTCTCCCTTTTCTTGCCACAACTTCAGATCTTCCAAATTATATTTTTTACCGTTTATTACAGTTACATAAAAAGAAATACTCATATTAATTTAATTTCACCTTTCCAAACCATATAATATTTTCTTATGAAGGCATACATTGAACCGTAGATATAAATTCTTCCTTACTTCTTCCAGTAAAATAAAAGTTCTCCAAACTCGTAATCTAAAAGACTTACGTTTACTTATTAGCTGAAACTATACATCTTTATAAAAATTATATATTCTTCTGAGGTTTTCTTTTCGCCTTTTTGCCCAGTGTAGTCGAATGGTGCGATATATATAAAAAAAAGTAAAAAGCATTACTTACTAAGCCTATAGCTTCCAAATAGCGTGACTAGTAATTCTTCTTCAGTCGTAATCAAGCTATTGCCTCAACTATTCACAGTTTACGGGTTTGTGAGTAGGAGTAGGATGTGGTCAAAAGTTAAAAAAAAAAATGTACTTATACACTATTTTTCTCTAAGAAAAATAACATTTTTTGCGTTACACGTTAAGGATTGTAACATGAAACCAAATCGGCGGGTGTTATCTGCAATTTTCTAAAAATTTTAGTTCAATCTAATCTTTCTGCTTTTATTCCGGGTTACTTGGGCTCGGTGCAACACGCTTTTTTTCCATTCTGTCCTATAGGATATCGTTTCATCCGTCTTTTTAAATTTTTTATTTTGTTTCTTTCTAAAAATACAAAATGGCTAAAACATTACAGATTTTTCTCACCTTTTGCATTTTTCAACATCTGTGAGATGTTTTGCCATGTTTTTTTTTAATAACTTGTACAATTATTAGGAAATTGTAGAATAGCGAATAACTTTTTTAATTTTGCTCTCATCGAAATGAAACAATAATGCTATAACTTAGCTTTTGGATTTTTTTTGTGTTCGAGTATTATTTGATCAAATAAAAAATTAAACAAACATTTTTATTCTTGATCTATATCGTTTTATGTATCTTCGACTTAATATCAACGCTGGGCAAACGTTAGTGAAAGAGCACCTTAGTAATAAAAATATGTGCGACATAAATTACAACGTGAATAACTAATAATAAAAATAAATAACTTTTAAATCGTATCTCACCACAACATTTGTTTGAATCATAACATTGATCACTAGAGGGCATAGACAAGATAGCAGTCTATCAGCGGAAACGATGGTCATAAAGTCCAAAATAGTTTTTTTTTACTGGTGAGGTTTTAGTGATTGAAGTTCAGTGGCTGTTCCAATTATTCGCACATTGATTCCTTGTGGATATTGTTATATAAAATTGTAGTTTTGTATCTCAAGTGTCTACACAACTGGACAAATTATTAGCTATTATTGAAACAAAATATCACGCGTGTTCTCGGTAAAATAGAACTGGCTACTGTTTTGTAGGTAATGACTGCCTCACCGAAGCTTGCCGAAAAGGCTGATTCGATACATTTTCTGCAAAAACATTAGGGTATTTTACATCCGCATTCTAATGGAAAACAAAGTAACTGTATGTATTCTGTATTAACCTCTCAGGTATCAGCTAAATTAAACCTTATTTTTGCGTAATAAGGTTTAAGTTAGCTGGTATGAGATGTACCGTATTCGGTACACAGGTGCCTGAAAGGTTTAAAATTGAATATTTTTTAAACTTGACACTGGCTAGATGCACAAAAAGATCAAAATGAAAAAAGAAAAAAACGTTCTAAATGCACTACTGAAAAGCCACATAGTCAAATCCAAATATCGTCTATCCCAGATAGACTCACCTTGTCTATAGCCCTAATAGCATTTCACGTCATACCTTGATTATACTATTTGTCATAGACTAGTTTTAGGTAAATTGTTATGACATAGTGGAATGGTTTTATAAGCAAGATTAAGAATGGTATTATGCTTGAGATCGTGTTTGTAGGCGTGATCAGGGGTTGGGGAATTTATGGGACTTTGGTGCTTCTGAAGTTTTGGTTTCTCTCAAAGGACATCAAGAACATAGAGGGAGCGAAAAACATCAATAAAATGTTCCTAATTAATTAACAATACACCCTGTGGTATATCTCTAGGGAGTAGCGTACCCCTCTTGCTTGTTTTACCTATAAGCACCACACAATAGCCACATGGGAGAAAATATAGTCTTTTGTACTAAGAGTTGGTGTCCAATATCCCTATGATCGACATAAGCGTTGGCAGTATCTCTGTGAGTTGTTACTCTGTGGTCCCCTCCTCCTGGCTACGCCCATTCTCGTGTCTATGATCCAGAACTTATGGCTCGTTTACATTATACTCAAATCAGTTATAAAACCGCATGTATTAGTATGAATGCTCTCTTGTATTTAGACGAGATATTTATGTGTGATTTGAGAGAATGACTTATGATTATTATACGAGTAAAACATATACAATCAGTTGCTTATTATATTAAACGATATGTTATCTCTTATGCATAAGACAACACATACATATAAAGTGATATAATCGTCTATTTATTCTATAGTTAGCATTTTGAATAATATGCGAGGTTTATTGGGACTAAAAACCGTAAAGCTTTTGGCTGTTACTAAAACTGACTTAACAGAACACTTTTTTATTAACAGTGAAACTAATTTACCTAATTTACAGTTATTTCAATTATAACAAGATAACCATAATAATTATGACAATGTAGAGCAAGAAGCAATCATTGTATACCTCTTTTGTCTTACTTTTCCTTTGGAAAGGAGTTTCCAAGTAATGTAGCCCTATAAAAGTGTTGTAAAGGTTATCTGCTAAAGAGAATCTTACAGTACGTTCGACGGTTCTTGACGCGCCTGAATTTAGGCTCTGCGAACTTTAGCGCTCAAAATAAGCGCGTTAAATAAATGATTTATAAAAATAAATGCCAATAACAGTTGTTAACAGCAATAACAACTGCTATTGGCATTTATTTTTTTACGAGTGCACAAGCGCTAAAGTTCGCAGAGCCTAACTTCAGGCGCGCCCAGAACCGTCGAACGTACTGTACACAATGCAGGCTGGCTGAAAAAAAAAATAAGCTGGATTTGAGCACTCATTTGAATTTAGAATCGCTTTGAGATTGTATCGATTTTTAAATGCGGAGCAGGTGGCGGTGGCGACACACGTGCTTACCTATAAATATTGTAGACCGTTCAGCTAAATCTTTTGAAGTGTCTCAGACATCTCCAACAGTATCATAACTGGATATTAATAATAATAGGATAATGTTATGTTTATTGGCAGCATGACTGTATTTGGTGTCACCATTTGACAGTTTGCACAGAGTAATGAAAATAATCAGAAACTTAAAATGATTTAGTTAATTTCAAGTTGAGAACTTAGACAGCTGATCAGTTTTTAGGTAATACGGCTAGAAGCTTTCGGTTATCATAAATCCCCCTGTATACGTGATAAATACCCATCATAACATCAAGATTAACAATAGAATTAAGAGTAAATAACTAAAGTGAGACGGCAATGAGCATTTATAATTAATATTTTATTATAAAACGCCGCCTTTGACTTCGCTTAGTACAAATTTAATTACTAGTAATAATTCTTTAGTAAAATGTTAAGCATGCGGGCCAGTGTATAATGTAAACTGAGCATTATCTGTAGTGAAGTTAGAAAAGAATTATAATGGGGACGTATAGGTTAGGGTCATCATTATCCCAAAGTGAGAAAGAGATGAAGCTATACAGGGTGTAAGGGACAGGTTTCGGCAAACTTTTTGGGCTTGCTCAGTAGACGAAACTGAACAACCTTGCACAAGGTATTTTATCGTGAAAAAAAAAATTGGGGTTGGTTTTTCAGTTTCGTCTACTGAGCAAGCCCTTATGCTACGTTTACATGCGGGCTCAGCCTCGGCCAATCGCTATTGTGTAGCCATTGTTTAAACGGGGACACCCCGATAAGACAATGGCGATTGGCCGAGGCTGGGCCCACATGTAAACGTAGTATTATAGTTTGCGGAAATCTGTCTCTTTCACTCTGTATAAAAAAAATAGAGCCATCTCTTTCTCGCTTTGAAACCGTAATGACTTCCCTAATACGGCTTCAGATGGTATTTAGCTAAATGGATAGTAGTTGTAACGTGAGTTGTGAGTGGATGAACGTCAGAGAATTCCTGCAGTGTCGCAGCTTGGTCTCTTTTAGGAACATACGTGATACATATACTAAACGAAATGATTGACTAAATCATAGTCTTATAAACGCTAGTTGACGTACTATTACCGCCATAGAGTGTGGAATCGCTCCGGTGGCAGAGTGACTGGGGGCGCCATTACTGACAATAATCATGCCCGCTTAATAAGCGCGGATGTATGGTCGTTATACGACAAGTTTCGGCTACCATAGACAAGGTTAGAATTGTCACCGCCTGACAATTTATACGAGTAAACGCTGACAGTTGACACTCGCTGACTGCCCTGCGTTCAAAACTAACCAGAATAGGGTAGATTTGCAACCCAGGGCCGTTCTTTTATAACTCGAGTAGCTGCTCTAGAGTTAACCCAACTGACTCTAACTCCGAGCAGGGTAGGGGTGTAACCAGCCATAAATGACGTTGACAGTTGAACTCTACGTTTGCGTTCAAAAATGCGAGTGTGGAGTACCTTCACGATGGCGTCATTAGAGTTAACTCTGATCTCACATTTGACCGCAGGGCTGACAATGCTAGGGGTAATTCTCGTATTTTTAAGAAAAGTTCGTATTCGAATTGCAGTCTGTTAAAAACATCTCTTATTTTCCTAGATTTTGACAAGCTTTTGACTTTGAGACTGAGATGATATAACGATTCTCGCCACGGGTTTCTTGGTTAGCACGTGTGTTTTGAGAGTTTTTATCGTTCTTGAGTGATTGTTGTAACTTTGGTGAATTGTTTTATATAATTGTGTTGTCCTTGTGTTTGTAAACAGTCCAATACTAACCCATCAACTTCAACTGTATCAACCGAAGAATTTTTGGTCTACAGTTACTGTCCCTTTCCATTTTTGTGAAATTATAATATACACGCTTGCTTTTCCAATTTACCTTAGACATTGGCAGAATAGTTGACATCGGCTCTTCTTGCCATTCATAAAGAATAGAATAGAATTTAAAGTTTTTGTGTACGAAAATTGTCTGGAGTAAGCATTCATCTCGCTGTCAAGTGTAAATGGTTAGAAGAATGAAATAGTCCGATTAGTAATTCGGGTCACATGTTGTCAGTGTCACTGTCATTCTTATCTTATAGAAAATAGAGTTATTGGCCGCACATTTGGGTTGTTACTATACGCTACAGCTAAATCAATTTTGTGACAGTAATCAGTTCAATTCTACATGTCTATGGAAAGTTTTGAAAATGTCGTCTGTCATTGGCTGCCGAGGCGTCAGTCTACTCTATGATTACTGCAATAAAAACCGTAAAGTGCCCACTGAGCAAATGAATCATTGTCTGCTGTATTTCAACTATTTAATGTTACTTTTAAGTTTATAATAAAAGTGCCGATCAGTGTTGTAGTTTGTATCGCAAGTCCTACAGCTGGTCCTTGTTATTAATGAAATGTAAATAAAAGCAATATAGACTGGAACAATTAATGTTGTCAAAAGTTAATGTAAGATGTAACAATAGTTGGAAGCCTGCTAAGGTTGCGGGAAAGTTCGAAAGAGTTACCGTGGCAAGGTAAAGGGCAAATGAAGGAACACAGGTGGGTTTTAGTCAGTAAAAGTCTGACACACCCTCTCGCTCCACCGAGAGTGGTAGAACTTATTTGATGCTTACCCACCTCAAAAATAAGATGAAACAATAGTGACCGAGCATTCGCTACTTCTGTCATATCATGTTAGAAGATTTATTTAAAACAATGTGTTGTACCGACAAAAGTAATAAATAGTGCTAGAAACAGAACCAAATAAAGAAATATTTTTGTAAATTTGTTATGTTCCTATATAAATCTTATGTGATTGTATATGGCTGAGAAGCGATTCAGTTTTAAATATATTTTGCTAGTATTGAAATCAATTGGTGTAATTTAAGTTTTAATTTTTAGTTATCTCGATGAATGGATCACTGGGATGTGCGATTATTTTAAACTCGTGTCGATGATTTTGTGTTTTACAGTAAAAGGTTTCAATCATCATTTCAGCTTATTTAAGTGTTATGTAACATAATAATGAAACATTTTTGTATACAGAGATAAAAATTACTATTCCAAGCAATTTATTAGACAGTGACCGTAAGATTGTATATTTTTTAAATATAGATTCAAAATAAATTTACTGTTCGCAAGTGTAGTGGTTGTGTACCGCGGCCACGCCTGATCTGTGCATTCATGTTAAAGACTGATCCTATGAAAAAGAAGATCAATTTACTTTTATCGAACCTGTATTTACCACTGGGAATACTAACATATACATATTATAAGTGTACATTTAATTTTTTTTTCGGGTCAAATCGCCATATAAATAAAGACTAAGCTGAGTACGCAATGGTTTAAACAGCAAAATACTATCGCTCAAGTGCATATCTTTTCTATGTATAAAACACAAAAAGTGTTATACCTATGTCCGTATAGACTTCGAATTCATCCAACCTATGTGCCCCATATAGGTCTTATTAGAAAGGCAATAATGCGAAGATGGTTGTAAAACAATGCATTAAAAAAAAAACAATACTCCCTTTTTTTTCCAATAAATAAACAAAGTGTATTTTCTTTTTAGCGTATCACGCCTGGTATTTGCTAGTTCCATACAGCAGGACTGTCGATAGGTCATTTTATAATTGGAGTTACTACTGCTATGCTTCGACGATTTTCTCGTAGCAATCGTAGACTGAATGAACATCGAAACATTATTACTCGCTTTCTAGGAAATCACGCAGATCTTCCATCGCTGTTTAAATTCGTCGTGCTTACTGAGTCTATGTAAGTTAGGTATTTCTTTGCACAACGGCATTTTTTTTGTCTTCATTCAAACTATTTCCAGGGACTCGGTATCCATTGTAGACACGATTTTATGTAAAAACCAACTATAAAAAAAAGTTTTTCACTATAGTTTCGTTCTTATGAGTCGAAAATATGTCATCAGCGAGAAGAAAATGTACGGTGATATTAAAATCAGGCATTATTTAAAGTCCATAAACAAAGTGTGCGTAAACGAAGGTCGATGGCCGCGGACCACACGCGAATAGTAGTATATAATGTATCGGATACGCTTAATTCTCCATATGCAGTACCTGCACTTTCGTTTTATAACAATATACAAATTACAATAGATTTAGGAACTTGTACTAAATGTATCTATGTATTTTTACGTGCTAGTTTTATTTATTGTTTGTACTTTTTGTAGATCAATTCGAATTGACTGCTCTTAGGGAGATTAACGTAATGTAAGTAAATATTTTGCACCTTTAGTTTAAGGGTTATTATGTAGATACAGAACATACGTCGGAGGTTTTTGGACATGTTCACATGGCAATCGCCTACCATGTGATAATGTTAGTAGGTTTCATTAGTATCGTTTATAAGTTTAACATCGTCAGTTCGTCATTGGCAGTTCACATTGGATCCTGGGATCGACAGAGCCGATATAGGCGCGCTTCGTCAAAGTTCGTCTGGGTTCGTAGAAGTTCGTGTTTGCTAGCTTAAAGTCAAGCTGTAAGTTATTGGAATTTGTAAACGGGCGATGTTATTCAGGCAGTGATGTTTTTAGTAGGATAATTTTAAAATAGCATCAGTCTTCTTATTCCATTTTAAAAAGTTAATAAACTAAGAGTATTTTTCTTACTTAAATTTAATTTCACAAAATGTATTTGTCAGTGTACGCCTTAAATATTATATAAATATAATTATGTGAGACGTATAGCGCTTATTTGAAAGGGTCCCCGCTGTGAATGGCATCGTTCGACAGACTAGATATTGCGACTAGGAATGATTGTATGTATATTTAGAATGGTTCTGACTGTACTAGAATGTAGAGAGATGGCTAAAATTATTAGTATTGGTGTTAGAATTTCGCGAGATGTGGTAAATACTAGTGTCAGCGTTACAGGGTATAAGTTAATTCGGACATTTCAAATAATTACTAACTGTGGTGGGATAGCTCCACTTAGCATTTACTAATAATAACGTATGGTGTTAGATCTGTTGGGGATTTAAGTCTTTGAAATGTCTGAATTCGCCCAATGCCTGTAATGCAACGATTAATTTAGATAATCGCTACCTCTTTGAATGCCTGAAATTGTTCACAGTTTATTGTCCAATGTGTGTAACATGATGATGTTTAAAAAAATGAAATAAACATGAAGAAATTTTGACTCTTAATGTATCTTTATTGACCCTTTTATGCGAATGCGATGTATAGAACAATATGTTATGCTTTTTTATAATAGTGGACCAAGAACAGAGCCCTGCGGAAGCCCTCATTAATTTATTTTCTCAATATCATCATCTGTTATCGTGCTGCAATCTAGCTACAATGGTTGGGTATAGTGTGGCAAGCGTGTCCCAAATAAGCTAAGTCCCTGATCGCCTTCTGTAAACAAATCAGCACAACAAATATTAAATATAATTCTGCCGACCGAATTTCGGTTACGTTTGCCAATCTAGGGATTAGCAGCCAGGTATGCAGGAGATATATTGTACAAGTGTGTGCACAACACAGGTGCACACTTTGTTCTTTTACTCTCATAGTCGGATGGGACGGTGACCTGAAATAACCGGAGAAAGATCTGATGCAGGCCCAACAGCTTTACGTGCTTTCTGTGGCACGGGGGTGTCACACCACCAAACTCCAGGCTACAGAAGAGAATTTTTTAATAGTAATTTTTGATTCGACCGGGATATTGTAACGAGACAGGTAAATACCGATATAAGCCATTGAATAGACAGTCAGCTCCAGACATAACAAAATTTACAAAAATAAAAATAACCGTTTCCACTGTGTTTTTGTTTTTGTAAAATGTTTTTTTATTTCACACTTTTTATTACTTTATTGCCTAAGGACATTTTTTTCATGACAATTCCGATTAACCCAAACACTTTTAAGACACATTGTTTTATTATGAAGCTCCCATGTCTACCTTTCACCTTCCGGCTCCATCATCAGATCAGTTCAGTAGTAGGTACCATGAACCAAAATTGCATCTCATGACAATTCTAAAAAGCCCAAAACCAAACGGCTAGGATATATTGAATTACGGAGTTCCAGTGCCTACCTTCGGCTCCATCATCAAATGTATGTGTTTTGATTATAAATGCATGCATGTTCTCGATGAAAATACTAAAATCAATATAATGGTTGCCTATGATATATGAGGAGTTCAGAACTGGATTTTAACAAAAATGGGGCCAATCTGGAAGCATATCCTTTTAGGGGACAAACAAATTCAAATGGGTCCGTAAACAACGGAATTCTTAGGTAACAAACACAAGAAACAATTCAACTGAACTTTGAACCTCCTCCTTTTTTTTGAAGACGGTTAAAAATAGATACAAGGTACTGTTTCGTAGTTGTAATCAGTCCATTATTCGGTGCTAATTTTTGAATAACACAAGTCAAGTTTCCTTTTTTCTCTGTAATTGGGTATTTCTCTGGCCCTAATTATGAAAAAAATACTGGGAGATGACTAACAGCTTTAAGTTTTGAAATAAACAGTTTAATTATATTAACAAAAAACTACAGAAAATTAACACATTATGTTAACAAAATTTTTATTGAACGCTATATTTTTTTTTTTATAAGATTTCCTTGAATGAACGACTTTAGGTAAATCTCGTTGTAAACTCCAGCAGTAGTCTGCTATCATATGTGAGTCCCACCGCCCGTGATAACGCTCTTCCATTGTCCGAAGATCCTGATGGAATCTTTCACCCTGGTCCTCACTAAAATCACCCAGATTTTGTGGAAATCGGTCTAAATTGGAGTCCAGGAAGTGGATTTTAATGCTTATGTTGTACCCTAGTTCTTGCAAGTTCTATAGCATGGACTCAACAAGCTGGACGTGGTCGTCAGATTTCTTTTTGCCTAGGAAAATAACTCATAACTGAAACAAATGAATTCCAACCTTTGTATTTGACTTCTGTCATTGATTTGACAAAATTAGGATCTTTTACGAGTTGTCTAATCGTTGGCCCATCAACAATACAAGCTTTCAATTTTTCTGTACTTAATCCTGGAAACTTGCGTGAATGAAAATAGAAACAGGTTTCGAGGTTCTCGCCAAATCATGGGTGTTTCGAACATTACTGCATCTCTTTTTCCATTGAACCATAACCATAGACATACCACACATTTCTGGCATACAATATGAGGAACCCATGGCTTGTTCTGATTACACAATTTTATTTTAAAGTATATATGATACGCAGTTTTTACAAAGTCCGATGTAAGTTTTCGATATTTTGCATGATATTTGCATTTGCATTCACCACAAATATAGTAAAAATAATCGGGAATAAGCAGACATCTTCTTGACGAAGCCTTAGCGAAAACAACAACAAAATATATTTCAGTGTCCAATAAAAAACGCAAATCTAAGTAAAAATAGTAAATGAGCTTAGTAGAAAAATTGTTACCATATTAGAAAAAAACCGCGTCAATTTGAGATAGAAACAAAAAAAAAATCACAGGAAACATTTTTTTTTTAACCAGTCGACCAGTATCGACCGTCATCATCAACGTACGTATTAATTGAGAGACGTCTACATCTAGACATACTTAGAACAGCCTCAAGAGCCTTAAAAAAAAAAAAACCATGCAGAACGGTTCTGTTCCTTGCATCCAGTGAATTCCCACGACTCGCACCAGTATCGACCATAACTTCATCTTCATCAGACAACCATTTCTGGCAGTCTTCTGCGACTGCGCAAACATCCTTTTCAACAAGTCTCGGTGCTTGTCAGTGTGTGGAAAGAGTCGACGAGGATTTCTATATTGCACTTGTTACGTAATTTTAAAATCGACTTGTAGCGCAGCGCACTGAACCGCAGAACTACCTACTGCTCCAATTTTTATTGAATCGGTATCCTGTTTTATTATTGCTGTGCGTACTTCATATTATACTTATAACGAGACGAGTTTTACAATATGTATTGTGCAGGTATTTAATCAACTGAGAGTATTTTTGGTACATCCATCAAAAAGGCCTTGCACTGACTGTTCGGTCATCGGGCTTGTCCTGAAAGTATTCATTCAATTTACGTTTAATCATTTGAAGAACAAGTCAAATAAGTAAAAGCGTGCTCTCGACGCCAACGGGCAACTCTGAGATTTCATCCTTAATTTATCATCATCATTTCAGCCGAAAGACGTCCACCGTTGGACATAGGCCTCCCCCAAGTATCGTCACAACGAACGTTCCTGATTTCATCCTTTAACAACACAAATAGAAAAACAATATATTATAACATTTATTAGCGTTTAGGTCTAACATGTGCTGACCTAGTCCTTACCGCGGCGTACTGGACACATTTCACTTTGCAAAAGGCAATATAATATATGAATAAGAGGGCTACCTTTTATTTGATTAAAACTTGGTATAGTTACTCTCACTCTGGTGGGTTAGTTTTGTATGTGACTTTTTTTTCTGTGTAGCAATGGCTTAAGCACACTGAAGTAATATGCACGTCGAAGTCCATATGGCCGCGCCTCAGTTGGTTTAGGTATCTATATCTAGGCTGTTAAGTAGGTGGGTACCTATTTGTTCCAACTAGGGATAGCGATTCTTCCTAAAAAAGATCTTTTTTTTTTAATCGATTCAGTAATAAATAGAGTTCTAAAAAGTCAATTTTGTAAAGATCTTTCCGTTGGTTATACTGCATGTATCGAGTTTTAATAAGCATGGTACAGATCATCCGGTAATACACATGTTTCGTGACTGATGAGTACTTAACTGGGTTTATAATATTCACATAAAAACTGGTGTAAGGAGAATAAATAGGTATTTTTAACGTTTTGGAATAATAAAATGGTTGGATTCCACAAGGAAAAAAATTGATTCACGACTTCGAGTTTCTGAGATGATGAATCGATGTACAGAATCGATCAATTGTTTAAGATCGGTTTAAAAAAACGATTTTCTTCGGTCTCAGATCGCGATCCCTACCACTTACCTAACCCATCCAACCCAACTGCAACAAGTAAGATAATTTAAAAAACGAAAGCGTTATTATAACCGAAGAAAGTGGTAAAAGAAACGGTACCTTCCATAAACAGAGAAGGATCTTATCACTTTCTTCTTCCTTTTACTTTTTGTATGTCATTAGCCGTTGTTTCGCATGTATATCACGGCACAGGTAGATATATTATCTATCAGTACATTCGAGTGTTTGTTTACTAATGATAAGTTACAACATGCCTCCTTCATATTTATTCAGATTGCGTAGTATGCACCTGCTGTCGACAACTGAGGCCGATAGTTGAGTATTCTTGAGGCTTGGACCTGCTGTTATTGAATCGGAGTGCCTAGTGTTAGCAAAATGTCTATTAGCAAGTTTTGTTGCAAACATTGACAACGGCGATAAATTTGAACTGTGTGAACTATCACAGCAGCAGCTTTGTAGTAGAAAAAAAAACCTTAAAATTTTTAAAGCTTAAAAAGTGTCTGGAGCTTACCATTTTGTGGGCTCATAATAATACACCTGAAATATCCGAAATCATTTGAGGTTTCGGATCTGGTATGATATATTGATATGATACGGATATATGAATAATGCTCGTATACGTATGACACGGATATAGGAATAATATTCTATCTATCGGATTCTAGTTTCCGCACTTGGATGTTTTTAATATCATGCGGATTTCATCACGAATGCGGATTTGTTCTGTGTCCGGTGATAGACCCCTCCATCAGACGTAAGCTGCCTTTGTGTAATTGCTTTAGGAATAATATTATATCAGTTTCGGATGTGAAATTACTTATTTCGGATTATCCGTTATTATCGGTTATGGATGTATACGAATATAAAATAAAACACTAGTAGCAAGATTCGACTTTTAATTCTAGACTAATTTGTTTGATCGGGTAACACAAACAAAAACCTGTTTTCTTGTAATTTAGCCTTCGCCCTTATCCGAAACCTTTATATCGGTTTAGAATATTTTTTGTTTTGTATAGTCGATAATTTCGTTTACAGTTACGGATCTCCATGAAATTATCTGCCAATAAGTATAAATCTCATCATTCATCATCAACATTTTCTCGGCCTTATCTCAATTTATATGGTTTCGATGCAATACTTAAAACTTATTTCATAATAATCCGGATCGAATTTCCATTTACGGTGGCTCAAAGGAGATTTCCCAAAAGTACAGGAAATATACCTACACTATTACTTGCACACACGTATGTGCAAATAGAGGTGTACTCTCTCTGTTCCTATACTCTTAGTCAGATGGGACGTCAATCAGACTCGACCAGAAGGAGATCAGGCACAGGATCATCGGCTTTTCGTGCTTTTGGAGGCACGAGGTGTCACACCACCAATTCCCAAACTCCGGGCTGTTACAGATAAAAGAAAAAAACAAATTCCTTTTTGGTCGCTCCCCGTATAGAACCCAGAACCCTGCGATCAGCAATCATGGTCACGAAGCAGCAGTAAACCTTTATTAGTGTCATTCTATTCTTATAACCTGTCAGTAGTTTCTCCCCATTTAACCATTCATACTCCATAGCATCCTTTATAAAATCCATCTATCGTGTCTTTGGTCTTCTACACTTGCTCATATAACGGGCGTTAGTATCGGTAACCTATACCGTCAAATAAGAACTTATCATCATCATAATCTTCCAGCCCTTGACGTCGCGCAACACGTTTTTTTTCTTCATTCTGTCCTATCACCCGTTACGCTATCATTTAGTACCCGTTTTCGGAGACGAAGCGCGTCGGGCGTTTTTACAGTTTACGGAGAAGCGGCGCGTGCAGCAGCCCGCGCCATTGCACGCGCAAACACCAACATATGGCAATGTTTGATAATGTTTACGGAGACTCACTTTTTAAAACAGAATTATCTTCTAAGAAAATGTCGTCGATCATGTCATCCTGCATGGCTGTCGGCAAATCACATCGGGACTAGCAGAATCGCCGCTTGCTTGTATTGAAATATAGGCGGTGCCCGCGGCAGCGAACGCGGAGGCGCAAGAGGCGGCGGCCGCCGCGAGCGCCTCCGCCTTCACCGCCTGTAGTATTTCAATATAAGCATGTAGCGATTCTGCCAGTCACGTTTGGAAATCGAACATATTCGACTTATTGTCCTATACAGAGTTGCATATATTCCCTAAACTCCTGATGTTCGGTTGCTGTAAACAGTGGGCCAATTTTTAAAACAGAATTATCTTCTAAAAATATGTCGATCATGTCATCCTCCATGGCTGCCGGGAAGTCACGACTTTTGTTCGATTTCCAAACGAGACTGGGTTCTCGTTTGAAAATCGAAAAAAAAGACGTCGCATGCTTGTATTTTTTTTATTTTATTATTATTGAAATATACACGCGTTTTTAGTTTCAACCTGAACAAAAAACGCCGCGCGCGACACCGCCTATATTTCAAGCAATCTCGCGTAAAAACGCGTGTCCGTAAACACTCTCATACAACTTCATGTTTGAATTTAGTGCGGGTCGCGCCGCCCAACGCGCCGCGCTACGCGCCGCAACTCCCTAAACATGGCCTTACTCGTTTTTCTTTCATGTCACTCGCTTCAAACAAGTCATCTGTAACTTCGTTCTTCTGTTCTGTGTGTAACTTCAAAATCCAGAACTTCTATTTTTTTATGTTTTATTCTTTTCTGGCATTTACTGTCCCACTGCTGGGCAAAGGCCTCCCCAAGACCTTCCATAATTTCTATTCGCGCCCTATATTACCTATTTGTCGCGATCAGAATTCTCCACATGATCAGAATATTAAAACAGCCCGAAAACAACTATTAAAGTTGCACAGATAAGAAAGATCCTTTAGCCAAGTTCCGACCGTTTCATTTTGATTCTCTTGCGTCAAACGACTCGAATCGGCTACGTCTCCGATTACTTTGAAGAGAGGAACTGGAGGAAGCGAGAACAAAGGAACTGGAGGCGTGGTCAACTCGAGGCGTTCGACGCAAGATAAACGAAACGAAACGGTCCTAACTTGGCTCGGTCTGCAGACACTTGCAGATTTACAAAAATGGGAACAAAAAATAAAACGACAATAAAAACAATTATAAATTCTATTTAATTAACTTACAATCAATAAACTATGAATAGGTGAGTAGGAATAAATAATATAATTATAATTATCACACAGTGACAGTGAAACAGGTTAGTCAAACAATACAATAGGTATAATTAATTACGTTATGTTTGAACAGTACAATCAATAATAAGACTGGCCACAGATCCTAGAAACAAGTAAACTTGAGGTCATTAGCTTTTTCATCAATTCCCGCTACTCTGGGTAGAGACGGAGAATCAGACTTATACTGACTAAAACCTACCTGTGTTTTTCCAATTGCCCCTTGCATTCCAGAGCTATGGTAAATCTTTCGAACAATCCTGCTGCCATTACTTTTCCTACCTATATTTTCTTTGTGTCTCAAACAGTTTTCAACTTCAAATCGCAAAGACTACAAAATCAAACCATAGCGGACCTGGCAAAATAATATACCTGGATTTAAATGGCCCAAACAGTTAATTCTTATTATCTTTTGGGCAGACTTTTGAAATTAACATAACATCCAGTTGATCTAATACTCCGTCATAACATATCAGCTTCTGCATAGGTGTAAATGCAGATGAGTAGGTACCTAACATACAATGTGACTCTGTTACACGCGCAGAAGTGTATTGGCTCACCTCCCGTAATGCACCTGATGGAGGTGCGAATTTATTTCAGTCACGCTATAATTGGTAACACAGAACATAAAGTAGTAATATTCATATTTATATAACGAACAAAACCATATTAATGTTACTTATACCTACATAATATTTACATAGCTTTATGAAACATATTTATTCAGCATTACATTGTCATAGTAAATGTATTTGAACGTTAATTTTAGAACGTTTCCTGAGTATAATGGGCTTATGTATTTAATTATTATTATTATAAGTAAATATGCATTGCCAAATATACTGATTTGTGTTTGAACTGAAGTATTTGTCAAATTCTACTTAAGCCTGAAAACCAATCAAAATAGGGTTTGGGCTAAAATCCGTTTTCCAAAAAACGTCAAAAATTTACAGGCACAGACACACTTAGCTTGCATGCAAGTAATAATCTTACTTGCATAAACAGCATTTTGTTGGTCAACACCGCATTGCAACATGCGTGTACTGCTAGTAGCACTTGCACAATAGTACCTAATAAGGTCTCAAAAGCAAAGAATCTTCTATCTTCTCTCTTGTGAGTTTCTTCTGTCTTCTGGCGCTGTTGTAATAGGATGAACGCAGAGGCAGTGTCGTCAGTGGCTGTTGTAGTTATGTAAACAACCAGCTAACCACACTGCCAACGCGGTCTACCATTTATTCATGTCTTGCATTCTCCCGTCTTGCGTTGTGCAGATTCTCTTGCAACTTGCGTTGAAGTGGTAGACGAGATGAGAGCCTGTGTCTTATGTTTAGAGTTTTATAAAACTAAAAACAGAAAAGGGAGGCTACATCTTTTGCTTGAATTCGATAAATTGCTTCCTTATTCACCTCTATTTTGTGTCTAGATTACTTTAAACAACATTATTTTTAGTATATGCGAAACCTGAATATAGTTTTTTCAGAATCAGTAACTGGATTTCAACAATTTTTACACCGTGTTATATTTTTTCCCAAAAATATTTAAAAAGGTCACAATTTTGGCACCACCGAGACTAAGTATTACAAAGGTCACGGCAGGTCATAGCGGGCATTAAGCGCCAGCGTACAGCTGGGTGTGGAAGCAAAAAAAACCCCTCAGTGGCCCAGCTGGTCCGTTGACCATGAGTTTGTGTGAACAACCAGGTAACATAACAAGCTTATAACTCTGCGATTTTTCATGATACAGTTATGAAATTTTGTACATAGATAGTTTCTTTATGTAAAAATACTAGACACGTGATTCGGGTTTCACATATACGTAAAATAATGTTGTATAATTTCTAAATTAGTATATGTGTCTATAGAAACTATATTTCGTTTTTGAACGTTCTTTTTACGCCTGTAACTTTGTGATTTCTTCATTCAGCAAAAGTGTCATGTCCACTGTCTTGCCAGTCTTCTTCTGTCTTTTCTTATAGAAGACGTGGGCACCTATAACACGATAAGATAATAAACGTCTTGCATGCTCATGTATGATAGGAAGTAGTATTTGTTGGAAACGGGAATCGAACCCGCACGGGAAGACATCACATTCACGCACTACGTTTCTTGTGTTGTCTTTTGTATGTTTTCCCGAAGTGATAGATCTAAGTCATGACTTTGACAATGATCTTTTTATAATCAGGCAGGCAAGTACTAGTATGTCCCAAACTTAAGTCTCAACTCGGGAATTGAACCCAGGATTTATTGTGCAGTTTCTGTTTGATCCCTGGACTTCAGACAGTGTGAAACTCACTCGCTTAAAAGAATATTTTTTTAATCATTATATCATTGCCCCACACAAAAAATTACTCCTGTTTCGTGGGTGCGTTGACGAACATCTAAACTCACATACACAAGACACTCAGACCCGGAACATTTCTGTAGGCCAAACAAATATTAGTTCCGTGCGGGAATCGAACTTGCGACACGCAAAGCCTGCTGCTTTCGCTAATCGCTCAACCACTGTTGAGACGGTTCATGCTAAACTTTGTAAGATTTCTTAACATTGTGTGATCTCTTAAGCTTTATTTGATTTGAAAGGAATTGGATGTCCTATATAACTATGACACGTTTGAGAATCGAACCCAAACTTATAACCATATTGGCTTAATTTCTATACTAAAGACAAAAATAATTCTTATATTTTCAAAATGTTGAGTTGGCGCCTGCGCCTGCGCCGTTCTCCATAACACCGTTGTCGCCTCACAGCTCTTTCGTTTCTTCTCCATGACAACCTGTAAACAAAAATATAACGATATTTTGGGTTTCTTTCTTTTATCTACTAGTGGAAAGTCCTGTAGATTTATCCTAAACAGTTTTCTGTTTTTTTTTTGTATGAAGATCTAGGTATATTATAATAATAAATCGCAACTTGTCATCATCAGCTTAGTTTATTTAAAAAGAAATATTGGTTTATCTACTATCTACCTAAACATTAGCATCGCAACCGTAAATTATATTATCATTTTACTAACCAATAAATAAATAAAATATCAAACATCATTAAATAACTCGTCCCTGATCGTTCCCGGTGCAATAACATTAGCCGCATTACCTTGCTGAATAGCTATGGCCAACCTTTGCACCAAGAATGAGTTTGACCGGGAGTCACCCGTTGTCTCCCCGAGCCTACGGCCTAAACCTCAAAACAAAACACTGCCTCCGTATTCCAACTGCCTTTGGCCTCCACAGCTACCGGCACAAAATGGCATCGCTATTCTGCCGCGTTAATTAAAAGTGCAGTAAGTAGGTTATTACTTGTTTTTTTTAGGATTAAATAATTATACAGAGGTCATTACGAAGAATCCGAATCTATGAGTAACTCAATTTTCAAAAAATCCTTTTTTTACTGCTTTTTTAATTAGTGCGGCAGTATTGAGAGGTAGATGTTTGCAAGGTGCGTTAAAGGGGGGGGGGGGGGGGGTTGTACCAAGGTCTTTTTCTAGGTAAACCGATGACCTGGTGTGGGTCGTATAGCGTCCATAAGGTTTCCCATCTTCGACCATGAGACACACCGTCACAGATCGTTGTCTGGACGTTGTGTCGTTCGGCTGAAATGATGATCAATCATATCATAACAAGTGAATCGATAGCATAAGGCTCTTGGGCAAATAAATCCCTATTCTAATCTATTAAAGATAAAAGTAGTTTTAACACAAAGCATTTAATTAGAACTCCTGTAATCCTCCTGTAATATGTACGACACCGTGAAAAAGGCACGTAATTCTCTGTTCGATTTTTGAGTTGACGCTAGTGCGGGGGCGATAATTCGCGACGATAGTAGGGATGCACTCATTCATCGACTTTTTACTCTAACAAAACGTAACAGGTTTTTTATTCGACTGTGCCACAGCAAAGACAGGGTTACGTTTTTCTTATATTATCAAGTATCAGTGTTTCTCTACAGTATTTTCCCCTAGGTACGGAGTTGCATGTTTTACCGTAGGCGTGCAGACACGAGTTCACTTTCGTCATATCGTGACATTGATTTGATATTTGAGTTGGATACACGATTAGGTACTCTTAACTTGCTACTATCAAGTAAAGTTTATTCGGAATTAAAGAAGGCAAGTAATACTGGCTGCCTACACGGGCTTTTTATAAAGTTTCCCCAATTTAGGACTGTGTTTGACCGGTTCGTTACCTACCGTAAACATAGGTGGGGAGAAGTCATGACTTCCATCCTAAACGCATATCCATGGATATTCAATCTCTAAAAAAAGATCTCCAGAGTATTCTAGGCATCCTACTCTTCTACTATTTTGGGGATTGGCTAGTGGAAAATGTCTGAAAAATTTATAATGAAATTTGTAATAAAAATAACTTTTTTTTTCGGGTGGCATAGACCCATAGAAATCCTAACCTAGTACACACATATTTTTTACATTTTATTTGCCATGACTGGCCACACCTACACAATATGATCCACTGATTTTGAAAGGGATAGTCAAAACGTACAACTATTGCGTTCAGAATGCGTTGTTGTTACTCAGTATACAGGCCAGCAGGGAAGCTGCTTTTTTGCATGATGACCTGGAAACCATCAGTGCGTGTTTCAGCAAACATCCCGGAGGTGTTGCTCCGCTATCGCAGACCCAACAACATCCTGAACGCATTATTGTACTGAGTGCGCAAGGCTCCGTAGACTCGCTGTGTATGTCTCACCCAAAGGCCGCTTGAGTAAATGGCAAAACGATACAGAGACAGGTATAGATTGTGTCCATACAAGAGACGAAGCGGATGCGTACATTACTTAAGGAACCTACATACCATAATTGTTTCACGTTTGTAAGCTTTGAAATCTCGTGATGACTGTGTTATTTCGCATACAGATGAAAGCGTCATGGCCTATAGGGGATTTCCGAACAACATTTCGGCTTCGAAGCTTTCCTTATCTCGCTGTGCAAATTTCTTTAGAACTGAACCGGATCTCCGGTGACAGCCAATATAAATAAAAAAAAAACATCGCCAAACTCAGATGATTACTGATAGCTGCAACCTCGGACGTCTTTGAGTGAATCGGGTACTGTTAGGCAAGCATGCTATAACAACGACCACATCTTTGCTTACCATTAGATGAGATAAAGGTAAAAAAAAACTTAGCTCTATATTTTAACCCCTTAAGGCCACTTACTCCACTCCAATACACTAAATAGGCATGATATTGGAAAAGAAGAAAATATATCAACTTTTATGCACCTCCCATGTTTTCTCTTCACCACCCTTGCTTGACTGGTAGAGAATGCCTAAGGTATTAACTGGCCTTGACTGGCCTGATGGTCTAGTGAAAATGCCTGATGGTCTGGCCCTGACTACTATGCCGCAGGTCGTGGGTTCGATTCCCACCCAGGATAAATGTTTGTGTGATAAGCACGATCATTTGTTCTGTGTCTGGGTGTAACTTATCTATAATAAGTATGTATTTAGAAATATATAAGTATGTTTATCAGTTGTCTAGTACCCATAACACATGCTCTGCTTAGCTTGGGACTAGACGGCGTTGTGTGATAGTTGTCGAATATATATATATTATATACTTATTATTAGGTACGCTTAGTACCTTTGTATTGCATAAAGTTTTAATAAATAAATAAAAGAAGACCATCGATAAATCAATCGGTTAATCAATAACTAGTTATAACTGTAAAATTATTTGAGTCGAGTTGAGGGGGTGAGTTGAAACAAAGAGTGATGCCTTGATCACACGTACCGAGCAAACGGGTGAGACCAATCGGTACGTATGAACATAGGTAGTGCGTAGTGCTCGTCCGAGCGTTTATCTCGACAACTCGCTTACATCACTGTCTCGGCCGAGCAACATTTTACTGACTAGCCCTTTTACTCGGTACGTGTGATCAAGGCATTAGGGTTGTCCTGCTATGTCTGGTTCAGATACAGTTTAAGTAGGTTCATTAGTTCATAGTAGGTCTCTTGTGTATATCTATTTGTGCTCGTATCAGAATTTATCTAGTTTTTCATCCCTCACTAAATAGCTAATTGGTAGAATCGCCAAACTCGCAGCATTGCTAACATAGTACCGACCTTTATGCCTTCATTCAGCATAGCTAGCATGCGTGCTATCGCAATGCATCTGACTAATTAAATGACATACAAGGAAAACTGGTCCTGAATGTTGCGAGTCATCTGTTCATATCGTATACTTAAACTAATATAATGAAGAAGAAAAACAGTTTGTTCATATAAAAAACATAAGTTTTTAAGAGGTAATCTCTGTAGTTATCTACTTTTTGAACAACCTTACCACGACGTGTTAAAAATCAGTCGTGCTAGCGAGAAAGAGCGATGGAGTTATATGCCTTACATAGCTCCATCCCTTTCAGTTCAGTTTAGGTCCTAAAATGAATAGCTTTGAGAGCTTTTGATAGGGCCTTTCATGACAAAAATATTAATAGGTATATTAGCGACTTGCCCCAGCTACGCATTGATGTACTTTAGTGGTGCTATTCTCTAAGAAAACGCAGCGCTGCCTCAACAACGAACACCCAAATAGGATACATAGGATTGTCAACCTAATATACATTGGATTGTAACTTCAATGTACCATAGAAGTCTTTAAAAATTCTGGTCTTTTCCCGACTGTAATATGCCTGCATCTAAACCCTCCTCATGAATCATTTTATCTATTGGTGAAAATTGCATAAAAATCTGCAATCAATAGTTTTTTTGTGTATCATGAACAGACAGACAGACGCACGGGGGCTTTTATAAGGATACACTATCGCTAAATGTCAAAGGCAATTTTTTATTGTGCAGAAATACACGGTTCCTGTGGAATAGTCTACGAAAGCATAGCCACGGGAATGCACTAGTGTTGTAATATAAGTACACTTAATTATTGATTTAATATTAAATTATGCGGGCTTCAGTTGTGTTCGAGGGCAACTGGCAAGTGATTTGTCACTTAATATTTACTGCAATTTGTAAACCAAATCACTGTTCGAGATTGAAAAGGGGTCATAATTCGTTTACTTACTTCAATCGTTGTATTTTATGATAAAGATAGTCTTTATAATGGTAACTAGCCAAATATGGGTTTATTTATTGGTTATCTCTGCTGAGCTCTCCAGCGTATACAGGTCGCAAATCATAATTTATGAAAATAGAGCCTGACACTGACCTTCACAATGTAAAAAACTTAAGAAAAATGGAGATTCACGGGCTACCCTGGCGCATCCGCCTCAAAGTAACCGTCAATTTATAAAACTGTAAAAGCGCCATTTGGTGTTAACAATGCAAAACTTTTTTTAACGATTCGACATAAACACATGTCTAAAAAGTCGCATTAATTTAAGTCCTATGTTTTAAGAAGTTATTCGTCCCTCGATCTTCTTATATATAAAAATGAATAGCTGTTCGTTAGTCTCGCTAAAACTCGAGAACGGCTCGACAGATTTGGTCTATTTTGGTCTTGAAATATTCCTGATACACAAGGGTTGCCCTCAGAGTGAAGTCGCAGCGAGTCCTAGCTGGAAGGCCGCCACTAAGTAGACCATCGAGAGACCAGTTACAAAAAAGAAATATTCTAAGAAGACACTAATCGTCTACAAGACACTTAAGTTATCATGATATGATCGCATTCAATTGTCGTCTTTACACTTGTCTCAAGATACTGCACTTTATATTAATCTAGTAGACTACACGTGTCTATTTCAATGACAACGACTAACATCACATTATTACTACACTGATAGTCTATTAGGTACACTAAGATTATAAAGGCAAAGGTTTGTAGGTATATGTGTGTTTGATACTCTTTCACGCAGAAACGGCTGAATGAATTTTGATGAAATTTGCTAAACGGGTACACCATATTCTTCACTTTTTATTCGGGGCGTTTGTTCCTTTCTGCAAACGAAGCCGCGGGCAAATAGTAGTGCCTTATTAATTACCTTATTAATTCAATGACTTAACTATTAAAATGAGTTGGTACTTGTCATGTACTTGTGCATCTCTTTATCTGTAATTAGATATTAATAACTATTAGCTTATCAGAGGCACAACCTTTACAATCACTTCGCTAGCTACATACTTCATTATGGTATATATTTACTTAGGTATATGTTGCGCTTGGAACCACGGAGGCTCAGAGTCACTCTGCCCGCCCATCGAGTGATTCCAAGGAAGACGGCACAGTGATTACGTGCTGCCGTACACTCAGGGCTCAGGCTCAGGGGAGACCGTTGTACAATCTCCTCCGGGATGTGCCCTAATAGACGTTGCGCAGAGGGGGGAACGGCACCCCTTCTGTGTGCTGATGGTGATCACCGAGGTGGTTTTAGTGAGGTAAAAATCCCACACTCCCCGTACTTATCCCCAAAGTCCGGGCGCCTTTTGAAGGTTTCCCCTCGAAAACTAAAAAAAAAGGTGTAGCGATCGATATGTTTACCGCGTTTGGCTCTCTGATTGGTTAAGAACTTGGAGCAGGCCAATCACAGCACGACGCATTGATCGTGATAATGTAAAAAAAACTCGCACTAGGTACCACAGCCTACTCAGTTTTGGGGTATCTGTGGTTTTGTGGAAAGGTTTTATTTATAGGGGGCGGGCATAAAGAACATTTTGAAGAAATTTACTTTTTGATGCACTTTTACTCAGATTTTTTCGCGGTTTCGAGCTGTCAAAATTGGTCTACGATGAAAAAAAGGTTTGCACTACCCAAAATGTCCTTAAATTCTACTTAATTGCGAAACTTTTTAGTTTTTCACTTATTGCTAAAAAAGTGTGGGATGTGAAGATACGCCTTTTGTAGTGGAAAGGGGGTATAATATTTCTCTCTGTCTGTTTGTCTTTCCTTCACTGCTAAACCGGAGAACTAATTTGATGTCGTAAGAAGCTGTAAATCTCGGACAAAATCACAGGTGCGGCTCAGCAGTTTCTTTATAAGATTTTTTTGCAACCTTTTTAGTAATATGAACTTTCTGTCTGCAGACTTTCGATTTCTCTTAATTATTATGGACTGATTGGATGAGCCTCCTAAAATGGGAGAAATCATTACGGTAAAAGACTTTCAAATATGGATTTTGATAAGTGTTTTTGACCAGTTATTCTGTTCATCCGTCTTATGATGTGCTAAATAAATACAGTTTAGTATAATATTGTGGGCGTCATGTGCTTTGATTTTGTAGTTGTTATTCGTGGTGGTAATAAAATCAGTTTAGCATAGATAATTAAGATATTGAGTGCTTGATATATCTTATAAAAAGCGGATGTGATGATTCCTCTTGTTCATGAAACGTTCTGGAGTGCTGATGCCTGATGATAATGAATCGTATCTTATATAAAACCTGTTTTAGTTCAGATCAATCGTCGACACTATTTAAAAAAAAAATCTAGATTTAGTTTATTCTAGAGTAGGTAATGTGTGGGGTTGAGATAAAAAATAAAATAAAACAAAACAAAAATAAAATGATTTATTAAATGAAATAATAATAAACGCTTAAGCCTTTGGCCTAGAAGATGTTGATGATGATGCTTCATTGACCATTGTAGACGGAACTTGAAATAATATGGTTTTATCATTATCCACGAGCTCTTAACGCGATCCATTTGACGATCTAAACTGAATTGTTAAAGGGATGGAGCTATACAACCTTCGAAACACGTGTCTAGTATTTTATATAAAGAATCTATGTTAAAAATTTCATAACTGTATCGAGAAAAATTACAAAGTTATAAGCTTTTTATGTTACCGGGATGTTCACACAAACACATGGTCACCGGACCATCCAGGCGACAGAGGGGTTGTTTTGCTCCCGCACCCAGCTGTGCGCTGGCAATTAATGCGTTGTGTTGTACTTAGTGTCGGTGGTGTCTAACTTGTGACCTTTTTAAAATATTTTTGGGAAAAAATAATTGATGGTGTAAAATTATTGGAATCGATTTAGTTACTAATTCTGAACTAACTGTATTCATTTCGCAAATAGTTACTAAAAATAATGTTGTATAGGGTGTATAGCTCCATATTTCTTTCTCGCTTGCACGTCTAACATTTCAAGTTTCAACACATCATGGTAAGGCTTCTGATACGACAGTAGCTACGCCCCTGGTTATTTGTAAAGAGCACACAGTCACGAAAAGTACTTCCCAACAGCGACGCTACGATTTCATTTCCTTTGTTACCGACGAAATATTCACACGCACATAAGTTTCTATTACTATAGCAATATCTTACTGGTATGCTAAGTACGAGTACTTATTCTATGCGACATTATAATTGTATTCTTAGGTATCAGTGGATCGATGCCAGTGGGTCAAGTCTGGTCGGGGCGGACTGCGGGCGTCCAGAGAAACCCTACATTGGCCTTGCATTGTTTTTAATCTCATTTCGCTATTGTATTCACACCTTATGCCCACGTAATGCAATCACTTGACGACAGGACGGAGACAGTGTTGGCAAACATATTATCTATTTTTAATTTATATAGGGTGACTGGTAATTAGTAAACGATACTTAAACACGTGATTGTAGTCATTATAACAAACAACTTTTACTATGGGACCAAACTTAAAATCGCGAAAAAAATGTGCTGGTCAGTACATTTATGTTCGCCTAACTGGTCAAAATGTACGGAATTTGGTTCACTAATTACCAGTCACCCTATATAAATCTGGGGGAGGGGGGGCTTAAAAATGTCAAGTCTATAAAACTCCATCTCTTTAACAGTTCAGTTTCTTCAAATGTGTCGCATCAAGAGCTCGTGGTTGAGCCTCAGCCCGTATCATTCGAAGATACGGGGCCCCGAAGTGTGTAAAAATTCGTAACATGTTATCCACAACCATAAATTGCCTTATTGACAAGAGGCCAGTAGTAAATAAATAATGACTATAATTATGTGATAATCATGATTGGACGTTCCACTTTTTTGCATCGTAAGTTTTTTCTAATACGGGGCCCCCTTTTTAAAAAAATACTTACGTTGCGAGTTACACTCTGGGAATAATTACGGTATGACTTTGACTTTAAGACAATCATGTTTAAGTTAGGTTCCAAAAATGTGACGGTGAAACATCTAAATGAAGTATAGGAAAAACAGAAAACGTCTTCCAGCGAGTGTTTATAATAACATACTGCTACCACTAATTCGTTTGTCATTGTAAATGGTGTCACATATCCATCCAGGGTCAATAAATTGTAGGTGATATTACAGCATGAATACTGCAACTGCTGTCGTATAAATGTATCACTTATTTTATTCTGATTATTTTGAGCTTTCTGCCCGTCTCTGACTTTCTTCAATAATATTTGAAAATTATTAATAATATATTAATTATTATTATATAATATATTAATAATTTTATATGAAAATCAATATGTAAAATCTAATATGTAAAATATAATAAAAATGTAAAATTGACTATATTAAGTAGTAAACTAAATTAATGCACCAAGTTGTTCTATTAAAGTCCTTATACTGACAATACTATTGATAATTTATTGATTTTCATTCTATCAATAAGTTTTCAGAATCCCCCTGTAAATTGTAACAGATAACCATGGAGCTAACTGCGCTGGCAATAGTACTAGTAACTCGGTAAGATTACCAAGGCCGCATAAGAATAGTGCAGAACTATGAATATGAGAGCGCAACATTGTTTGTAGCTATTTCAACGTGGCTCTAATTATACCGTGGCCAACAGTTAGCGGTAACCGTGTGGGCTACAGCTGACAGCTTTCAAAAGCTCTAATCACTCATATTTGTGCCAGTTGGGCCTGATTTACATCGGCTTTCCCCACTCCAATCACAGTATTCTAAAACTATTTTTATATAAAATGATCGATCGAACAGGTGGATTGAAATTCGGTAACGTGGTGATGTAACCACTGCTCTAGGATGCGTCGTGATGTTTTAATATTATATTTCGTCAGCAGGGATTAAACTGTCATTTTTATAAATATGTTTTTTTTAAATCTGACTTACTAATATGTTTGAGTATGCCATTCTGTGAATCTAGAAATCTAGTATCAAAGTGACAAGTCACGCTTACGATAGAGCAACATGGCAGTAAAAAATAGTAAATCCCCACGAACAAGCGACTGCAATAGTGCGGTGAGCGACGATAATTACTGCCGAAGGCTACACGAGGGAACACTGCCACAATGGCTTCCTACCATTATGTCTTTGTCAATGTATTAAACTATGTGTACCATAGTATGTATTCAGAAATGGCTACTGCCTACTATCACCACAAAAATCATGCAAATAAGAAAATTAAACTAAACTACTACATCCATAGGCTTAGGTTTGGGTTCTACATGTAAAATATAATAAAAAAATAAAACAATAAAAATCTCGAAGAAAGCTGTAATAAAAACCCACAAAATATTCAAAATACAACCAAATTAACAATTTGTAACACTAATATGGAAATACAGTCAAATTAACATAAGTGCTTACATAAAATAATACTTAATATACAAAAATAATATGGAATAGTTAAAAGCCAAATTAGACACAATGACTAATAATAAAATAGATAAAGCGTACAATGAACTCAAGAGGTTTTCTAAAACACAATTTAAGCGTAAAAGATATAAAACTAAACACAATAAAATAGGGAAAAAATATAAATAATTAGGCGCAGTATGTTCGAGAATAGTAAAAAAAAAACATTTCACTAGAGTTCATAACAGTTCAGAGAACTGGTGGTTGGTGTTGTCTGGTCAGGAGCGATGCTACACGCTCCGGGGTGTCGTACCAGATAGTGCATTTACAGTGTCAACTTTGCCTTAACGCAAACTTGTAGCGTGCTTTGCAAACGCACTCCTGGCACGAACTCCGGAGCGTAAAAAACTTCGATATCGATATCTGACGGACGAAGGGCAGCACTACACAGTCTATGCACTAGGTACGGAACGTCTTTGCCGTTTGTCACTTAGTGTCCCCAAATTATAGTAATTGGCACAGGACTTGGTTATTTGCTGATTTTTAAAGCGGTTGTAAGCGCTAAGCGATGATAGGGTTAGTATATTTGTTTTGTATCGTGTTAGTAGGTATAGAATTGTTATGATTTTACATGCAGTCGATCAGTGTTCAACATCGGGTTTAACTCGATTCCTTTCTCTATTTCTGTGTCCGAATATTTTGAAATAGCTTTATGTTTAGAACTCTACTCTAACTGGCATAAACATGAAATAAAATATCCTCGTGTTAATAATGATTGTGTATCTAATTCGCACTTACGGCAACTGATTGTTATTCTACGTACAGAGCTGTCGTTTCATCATATGATTGACATCGACGGTTAAGGATGTGACAAGGTCGATAAGATAAGACACAAGGGAAATCGTGGATTATTGATTATGCATTTATAATCTACGTATTGATTTTCAAGAGGGATTTTATTTTATCGAAAATCGATTGTTAAAAAATAACGCTAAATTAATTAAAAAATTTAAGTTTTCTTAAAATAATATAAAATATTTTAGGATTATTTTAGGGATTTAAATTGGATTATTATATTCCCACTGTTTTTTTTTTAAATTATATGAACGATTTGACAAAATAATCCCCGTTACACTCAAACAAGAACGTCCTACATATCGTTAACTGGATTGAAATCACTATAACGAAAGGTAAGCTATCTTTTTTCACGAGCAGCAGTCAAACAAGTTGTAATAGCTGCAATTTTCCTTTTTACGAGCATTTAACAATTTATATGAATGTAAATAAAACCAGTGACATGCACATGCCCAGAATGTTTTATGTGTAGTGACTATTAATTTTCGCAGCGCGTGGAAAATGACATTTGCGAGGTTATGATCTCACTTTCCGCTGATGTTATTACGTTTGTATGACAAGACTCGAATGTAGCGAGATCTCCCACGGATTTCGAAAGCTTTGTGTATTTTTAAAATATTCAAGACGAAAGTGTGGAGTGAAAGCGTGACATTTTAATAACGAGTGCTGATAAGAGCAGACGCCTCAGAGCTTGAGCGACGAAATGTTGAGAAAGAATTCTGTATTTATGCATTAATTACTTCTTCTGGTACTTAGTGACTGTAATTATATTACGAGTGCTATAATTAACACACTTTCAGCATGCAAAACGAGGGAACTGTGCAGAGATTTGATGCAAAAAATTCTCTCTTTTCGTAAGAAAAAGAAAAGAGAAATATTGTGTTAATGATTTCAATGATATTTGTAATTGAATCTATAGTTAATATGCCTTCTCTACCTATTTAATGATCATAGAGAAACATCAAATTTTCCTATATTTCTACATCCGTCGTAATGTTTGATGAATCAAATATAGATATCTAACAAACAAATTAGTCTTGTTTTCACACTCCTATTATTTACATTTCTACAGGAAAATATAGATCTTTGTATATTTATACATATACAAATAGGTACCTACTATCGTGCATAAGGCTGCATAACACTAGTGTGCTTGCCTGACTCTGCGATCAACTCATTTTGCTATTTCCTCATTGAGAAACAAGAATAGTTCTGCATTCTAATATAGACCAACAGGTGAACGAGATTTAATGGTATTTAATGATTTTTAGGTCGTTATGGTGACTTGGGGGAGTGCTATGTCCAGGTGTGGATGTCAGCATATGATTTTTATTTAGATGAATGCTGTTTTGTGCTTCTATTCATATCACAATGAATTGTATGTAATCTTGACATAAATGCATACTTGTTGTATGAATGAGTTTATCTGCTTGTGTTTAAAAGGCCATTAAAAATTGATTCTAAAAGGTTATTCTAAAGTCGGTATTGCATTTTGAATTAGTATTCTTTGAGTGTGGTTTGTTTTATAGGCTCGCAAGATATACAATAAAGACGTGTATGAATTAATACAATTATTTAAAAGATGATTTCGAAACATTTATTTTCACGTCCACACGTAAACAGAAATAAACTTTAATACTTTGAACTTCGATCTTCATATGTATGGTATTTGTTTAGTCATAAAGTAATGTGCAATAATAATTTATTCGTATTAATCAAAAGCTACATTAACTAAGCTATTAACAGATGTGTCAGCGATCAGCGGGGCTATTGGTAAGTACATACATACACAACTGGCTTCATCAACGCGGTATAGATCAAGGCAATCATTTGTGTTGTGCCTATAAGCACACAAATTGTTCACGAAGTTCGTTTCCATTGAAAAATACACAATGACCTTTTAATTGTGTAAATCTTTAATGACGGTCAAGTCAATGTACTCGTAACTTTATATTTAAAATTTTCTTTTATTGAAAGTTTCAGGTACACTCAAGACTGCTTGTCTTGAGTGAGATTTTTTTAAAGGAACAGTTGAATGTTGAGCAAATGTTTGCAATAGTCCGTGCCAAAGATCGTTGGGAAGTGGGTGTAGCGATGCAAGATAAGTTTTTCCGTAATGACGTAACGTTGCAATGGAGACGAGACCTTGTGTTACTTGACACGTGTGCCATCAATTATAGCTAGCTTTATTTGTATACGTAATGCAGTGAAGTCAGCTGCGCGTGCGCTGCAATGCATATCTGTGTTAATTTATGCATGTGACGCGGAAAGTATAGAATAGAATGACTGAGCGCTGTTGAATCGGTTTTCTTTAAATTTTCCGCGGAGGTAATTATAGGTTTTCTATGAAAAACATTGCAGAAATAGAAGTTTTTTTTTAGTTGTAGTCTTGAAATGATATGAAATATTGTTGATGTTTTTGCCACGATTCAACTCGTATTTTTCTTGTTAATGAAGCGTCCACAGCACGTTGTTTTTTTCGTTTTTGTCGGTCATTAGCTGGCTTCTGGACATTACAATTTGTTACATATGAATACTCGTACAATCATGATGGTTGGGAATTATTTTATTTGGTTAATGAACCAAAGACGTCCTTAGCAATTTTACATGAATTTATATACCAATATAAGGTTGAAGAATGCAAACGACTGTCCAATAGCCATTAAAGCTAGAATCTTAGCCAGGTATGTAATTATATTGAAGTTTTTACGGCGATTCTTGGTATAATGACTATGATGTCGTTAGGGTGTTGTTTAGCTTGGCACAATGTGAAACAAAGGTGAGCCGGCAAGTGGGTCACAGCTCAGAACGGCGGCCTTGCGCAGAGAGAGACCGACCCGGTCCGCCATCCGAGGGAGCGAACACTCACGCTTGAATTGTATTAGGTACACGACAGAACCACTACTATGCAACGTTTTATAACGTGTCATAATAGTAAACTATTTTTAGGAAACGCGCTCGTATGTTTACGCTAACGCATTTTATTTGCATACATAATGAATTTACACAATATAGCCGTGTATAAAATGCTGGGTAAGTATTTATTGTTTCCATGCAAAAATTTTATGCAGATGCATTATTTCTAAGGTGCTTTAACTATTTCTGGCTTAGAATTGAATAATAATAAAATATGCATTTGCATGTATAAAGCCCTGATGAATGGCACAATGGTCGTAAATCCCCATGGGTGGCGTGTTATGTGGGCGTTGAGTGTTAGCAGCTAGCGGTTACACGGGTTTAGTACTAACGCCTCCGCGCATGCGCCCGCGCAGCACTGCACCCTGACGTCATAGCATGCAACCGTTCTGCACTCTGTTACTCACCGGCCGATCATACCGTCATTCCTTTATTTATAAACGCTAATTTTATAAGTGCGAAAGAGATGAATGGATGCAAGGCTATATATCACTTCGACCTATTCACACCTCCTAGGGCTCGCGAGTCGTTACAATCTTTTCTATTGGAACTATTTCATGAATAAAACATTCGTTGAAATCGTTAGTGTTGCGAGTGAATGTAACATGAATACAAACTCGTTTGCGGCTGGCATTATGTCACGACAATCAATCCGCTTGAAAGTGCACAGATGTAATCGTAAGATCTGCTGAACATGAGCGCTCTAAGAAAGTAGGACAAATAATTGTTGGGTCTCATGCGCTAGATAAGCTGCATTGTGCAATTGTGGCGCGCATGGGACTTGTGATAGATGTGTCCGCTCATTGGCGGCACTATTGATATGTCCTTGAACGCATGGCCACTAAGAAACCGCATCGTATGGCATTTGAAACGCGATTACTGTATGTTATGAATCGCAAATGAGTGTGGACGTGTGAGAATGCGTATACAGGCTGTTACTTTTCCTGAGGCCGGTGCGCGCGAGGTATGCGCTTGCGCCGAGGAAGCCGTCGGCTCCACGCTCCACCGAACACTTTCCCTCTCGACCCGACATCGCATCCGACAGTAATTGCAATTACAAACATTTTATAATTTATTGCTATCCATACTCGGCGGTTTTCGCAACAAGAAACTGGCATTATGACGTGTAACAGCCAGCGGTTAGTTTCTAATAGAAGCACTTTACGAGCGGGCTGATCATGAGGGAACTACCTGACTCTAGCCAACATTGACGATTCTGTGGTTGTCTATGGATTTACAGAAGGTTTTGGTCTATGGGACACTATCTTAAGAATGCAAATCTATCTGAGATAGAACAGTTCTAATTCCTTTGATTTGAGTTTGTAAAAGATATGAGGTAATAGATAGAGTCAAGTTTTCATGCACAGGAAAAGCAAAGCGCTCTAGTAGAGAAATAAGATATGTAATTGTATAGACATAAATACATACATTCTGCTTATGTATATGTATGTTTAAGGTTAGCATGCACAGCGATATGAGTTATTGGATTATGTATGTTGAACACGTGATGTGCACCGCGAGGTAGCACGTGCCGAGCCTGACGACACTCGTATGTACAGCCGGGGGTGCACTCCACCAGGCCGGGCGGCAAGGTCGTGGCCCCTGTAACTATGTAGTTTAAAATAATCCCGCAGTAGGCGTAGGACTTGCGCAACACAATTCCGACGTTCTAGAAGCGACACTGACACGACACTGGGACACTTCACTGCGGTGGCGCGGCGTGCGGCGGCGGCGCGCGCGCCTGCTCCACTGCGCGCGCCCGCACCATTGCGCCGCGTTCCACTTTTCCTTCCGGCGGAGCGCGCGCGCCGCGAGTTGGCAGCGGCACGCCTTGCATAACCGACGGTTTCGCAAAGCGCTCGGTGCAGCGCGCGGCTCGGCTTGAAATACGCGCCTGCGCTGCCAACGGGGCCGCCAGTTGACGCAACGCTGCCGCCGGCACCCGGTACCCGGGCTCCACCGGCCCCACCGCAGCCGCCCGCTGGCCGGCTCACCTGCGCCCCCTCTCTGCCCCCCACCCCTACACGTCCCTCCATCTGGTTTCTCAGACACCACTTTCGCTTGCATGAGTACTCGCTTTCATCGTCAGCGCATCCACGCTCCACTTTGTCTACTCCATTGTCGAGCGCGGAGAACGTATCGTGCGATCAGGACGGGCACGTCGAGGAACGAGGAGCGCGCATCGCACGAGCGTGCAGATAAGGGCGCGCGCGCCAGATGCATCGGTAACTAGGCCACCACGCACTCTGCCATCTGTTTGCATGATTGCACTTCATTTAGATTGTGGCATATCCGATTGGGAATATGAATTTCTTTTTTTCCGCGATATTTTATAAAAACCGGCCTATCGGTTTAAACTACAAACCGTAGTATCGTAACGGTAAAGAGTTGTTAAGTGTCGCGCGTAAGTCTCGTATGTCGGCTACAATATTGTCGCGAGCGGGCCTCGAGCTCCACAAATAGACGTTCCATTTCGACGGCCAACTCATGGGGACACGCGAAAACATTGCAGACACGTTTTATTATTTTATAGCCAGGTTTAAATTGAAAACAACGCTTTATTTACCCCCCGGGGACGAATCAACTTAAAATAAAGACGTGGCTAGGGTCAAATTAGTTCGTGGACTAAAGTTGTTATGTCTGGCTAAGCTCGGTTTCCCTACAAACGCGCGATGTCGGACGGACGCGTCTCGTTGAGCTGCCGGCTTTCGCAATATCAAATCGGTATAAAGATAGGTTGTGCTCTGTCATCGTGGTGGCCTCGGTCTGCTGTCACTGCTCGCTGGTAGCGGTGGACCAATAAATAATATTTGAGCGTTTAGCGGGTTTACGCTTATAGTATGCGCGCCAAGGCCGCGTGACTCACGCTGGGCGGCCGGTGTACCGCGAGCTAGGAATCTGACTCACTGCCACATGTGCTCACCTCAGGATGGCATACATCCACTGCACACGATCAGCTGTTGCCCGTGAGAGTTGCCGATCTTGATCTACAGTATGGACGCGACATTTGCACTTTTTTTTTATTGGCAATCTATTTTTTTTTTTTCTAATTTAATCTTTATTCTCCTATTGACCTTATAGTATCCTTTGGAATAATACATTTAAGCAAGAAGCCTACTTTTTTACTATACAAATTGTGTTGTTCTCGTCACGGCTAGTTAATGCAGTCGGGGAAACCCTAGAAGGCGTACTTATTTTTATTAGATTTTCTTTGATACTGCGCTAATAGACGACTCTATTACTTTGAACAGAACAGCGTTTAACTTGTTGTTCCAAGTGTCATTTCGATACGAAAATGATTTATATTTAGTTTCAAAAATAAACTAACCCCGCTGGTCTGGCCCATTTCTCAAGATGAGAATGACATCTCACACATTGCGAGGAGACAGTTTAAACCGTGATTTATTATAAAATTTTAAACGCAAAATTAAAATACAACTTTGTCTATTTGATTACTACATCAACGTTATGGAATGTTTTGATTAAAGTAACCTACCAAGCAAACAAAAGTGTATAAAACTGCAGTTTTACGAGTGCGTCCAAGAGCAACGCGAATGTTTTCACTTACATAATGTTTTTGTTTGTCTACAATATATGCAGTTGGCTCAGTATCAGATAAACTTGGTAATTAATCAGGCTGTAATGCAGCGACCTACAAACCTTAGGTGCTATCAATTATTCCGAGAGGGGAAGGGGGGAGACATAGGTGTATTTTTGGTCTCCTGGGCACGAAGCAAGATTACCGTGTGTCATTCTCACGTTCAGTTTACGATCAGTGTTCTTTAGCACGCTTAGCGAGAAACTATTTACATTTTCTTCGAGAAATAAACGTATTAACACTCCTATTGGATGCTTAACGAGACTGTTAACATATTTAAATAGTTATCTAATTATAAACAAATAAAATTACTGTAAAATAACTTTTAACGAAATAGCACTATATTTCAATTTCCATTGCAAGTCTATTTATCGGTGTAAAACTCTTGCGACAGCTTGGAAAATATTATAGTACTTTACGTTAATTAAAAGTCATTTCTAAGGTTTTAATTACGAAGCGATTGCAAATACAGCACTAACTAAAAGCAACTAGCTATTAAAGACTATTGCAGGAAAAGGGACTGATGCAAATGTATGAGCCGGAGTATTGAATACATTAACAAGTATCGTATGTACTAGTAGAAATGGACCGACTAGTCGGTGAAATGTGCACTAAATATGCGCTTCACCATAAACAATTGCATCACTGCTTACCATCAGATAGGATCGCAGTCAGAAAAATTTGATGATTAAAAAAAATAATTCAGAAAATAAAAGCAATAAATAACCAATACTCATTAAATGATTTGTATTTTTAAGAATTAAATCTGTCTTACGAAAACTGTGCGTACAATGAAAATAAAAATAATTAATAAAGACTAGTCGGAAAAACCGACATTCAAAGTCGTCAACTAGAAAGCAAACTAGTCGGCCATTCGAGCACAGACTAGTCGTCCACATTCGGCCCATCTCTTAACTATTAGTCGATAATTGAGTGTGTATTGGCATTATCGATTATTTCCTGTTCATGCGCGCTCATGTTGAAGGGAGAAGAGGGGCGAAGCGAAGGCCCCCCCTTGAGTAAAGCTTTGGCATACCGCCCAAGGACGTATTCTAGGCTCCCTAGGAACGGTCAGGGTCAGGTCATATCAGCCAGGGTCAAGTGTTTCAAGGGCATGCGGTAATGACATTACTTAGTAATATCTAGTCTAAACGCACAATGTCGATCGATAATGCGGTTTTGTTATTACAATTTAGATTTCGCGTGTTGTTTAGTAAAACTGTTAGTCTAGAAACTCATCGATGTTGAAAGATTCGATTTTTATACACTCATAACAGTATGAAATGTTAAAAAAAATATAATTGAACGTTCTAAGAATGGTTGGAGTAGATGGCCCTTTAAAATGCGTTTGTGCTATATGAAACATGATTGTGATATTAGGAATCGTTAGCGGTACTCTTTGATGCATCCATCGGTTTTTCAAACAGTTCATTTTTGTAGAGTACGCGTAGAGGCTTGATGCCTGCGACGGCGTAGCAAGGAAAGGGGCTCGTAGCAAGGACGCGTAGCAAGGAAGCACAGCCCGTAGGCCCCTTTTATTTTGTAGACTTGAGTGCAATGTGAATCGGCCATAGTTGTTGATTTTCTTTGGTAATCTCTAAGCAAACATTCTATCGTCGTTTAGAATGTTTGCTTTTGTTAATTGGATAATTTTATTACTAAAAAAGAAATCTAGTTATTATTTAGACTGACTTTTTTTTCGACCAACTTATGTACTCGTAACTTAGGTAATGTACTGATATAATTAATATTATAAACAATTACGGTTCGACTCCATTCGCGCTCACTTTCTACGGATTTGCGAAAAAGAAACATCACTAAAAAAGGTACTAATGACATTGCGTGTAGCGTCGAGGCGTATCGTGAATTACAATGGCCGGGCGATCACCGCTGTTACGACATGCTTTAGAAAGTCGAGCCACGGTCAACGGTCCCGCGGGCGAAAGTTACCGCGCGCGTGTGTGCGCGAGCCTTTACATGCGTGTGGCGCAAGTGTGTGACTGCCTTTACGCACGTTTCGCAATCGCAGAGACGGAGACTACCACGAAAACGCGAAACTTCTGGTTACCGGTTTATGATTTTTAGTGGGAGTTGCTCCGCCTTTCTATTACATTAGTGAAGCAGTGAAAGATGTGACGTGTTCGCGTGGTAGCGATGGATCGTGCAGCGACAGCAATGAAAGTGATAGTAGAGCTGCCACTATATTATGTATTTTTTTGCTTTAACAGATCTATGCGATCACGTATGCAGCGAAGTGCAGATACACAAACAGTTAAAAACTAATTAAATAATCAATGTTCTTGCATAACAGTTAATAGACACGAACGCAGTACATTTTCACGAGATGTTTTACAATTCCAATTATTGAAATAAATTTACAAATTAAGTCAAATGATATTTGAACGAGGTAAATAAGCGGAAACATGCCACATTACACTCCAACATGAATTACGTTTAAGTAATACCAATATTTCATGCAATTCGAAAGAAAAACAAATCAAGTAGCCGATTCCCTTGAAACATCACACGCCACAAACCAATGGAGGATAGATAAAGTTTATATAATGAACTAGTATGTAATGAATGAATGAGGATCACCTTGCGGTATCACTGATTGCACTATGTCACTGGTGTAAGCGCGGCGGAGGTTCGGGAGGGACTGCGCGAGTCCCTGATAGCTAGCCTAGATAGCGCCGAGGTCCCGGATGCACCTGCGCTCTAGTGCCGTGAGTTATTGCATTACCCCCTCTTCCCGCCCCACGCTCCCGACCTCGCCTTTTCCCCCTTCCCCTCTGTCACCCTCACATTCCCCCCAACGCGACCTTCGCGCCTGCATCCCTGGCCAAATGCCAGCCGTGCATATCTCGAGTTGTCATCCCCGACATCCTAGATATGTTACCCACAATGATACGAAGACAATCAGCACTTCGCCAGCTCAAAGGACGCTGGCATGATCTATGATCGAATGCTTTAGAATAGCAATGATTAATTGTAATGAATAAGTTAGTACTGTACGTGCAACCACTCTGTATACGATCAATATGAATTTCTGAATATTGATTGGTTATAAAACTAATTCTAAACAAATTCCACAAATGTGTGGTCGGAGCTGGTAAGCTAACATAAACAATATATCGTATCAAAATAGAGCCGTCGATCTAAATCTCTGGTATGAATTATATCACAGATATATCCACAGATCCTTACTAACTGACCTATATTCCTACTAAACAGCTAACGTACAACATAATACATTACCACATTGTATAACAATTATATGTAGTTCTTATCAGTAATCTGTTATCGCACACTAGTTAAACCTAATTTGGACACGTGACAAACATCAAAAGTTACTACGAAGACTGGTTTAGTGCTTGGTTTAGCGGAATGTGAACGGTGAAAGTAGACGCGTCCGTTACTAAGAAAAAGAGTTTTCCACGCGGTTTCACCTTGCGAGAGCGCGGCCAGTGCAACAGGTGTAAGCGGACACACGAGACCACTAGTTCGAGTAAATATTGAACGCACAATGTAAATGAAGCCGATTTATTTAATGACGGAGCACAGTGGTGTATGCCGATGCAAGTGGAAGCGAGGCGCGCGCGCCAGCGGAGGCGCGGCGAGCGACTGCGGCCGGCCAGCTGCACCGAAATAACTGCTCAATGCAGCCGGGCGGCTCGATGCAAGCCTCCTCCCTCCCCGCGCCGCTGGGACCCCTCGCCCCTCTGCCCCCCGCGCACCCACCCTCCAGGTCATGGCTGCAGGTCGCCATGACAATGCGAGAGCTGCAGCCCCCAATCGATCCAGCTGTTGCTTCTAGGCACCATGCGGCCCTGAACTTGAAACTGGTATGGGAGAGGGGTGGTTTGATTTAAAGTAATGTATAAGGAAAAAGGAAAACCATTGCACAGCTACTGTTAGTGCTACAAGGAAGTAAATGACGCGGACACATAATGATAACCGTTGATTGACCGCTTAATAGTTAAGGATCAAAGAATCTTCAGGAATGCAGAGCGTTTATAAACTGTCATAATTAAGATATGTTCACGCCCCTACTTCCATATTTTCCTGTAAATTTTCACCAAATAGTTGGAGGACAAAGCCAGCTCTCTGTACTTCAAGGTTCAACAATACATCTGGCGCATGCTGGTGTCAAGGCTGGGCCAGTCCAGGTCTATGCAGCGCTGTTTGGCTAGCTGCCAAGGTCTTTCCTGCTATTTTATTCTCCAGTTGTAGTTTCTTATTAATTTTGATCATAAATGTCATATACATACTTATATGTGTTCTTTATTGCCACACTATGTTTTCTGTATTACCACATACGAGTAATAGTCAGTCATGTAGTTATGACTGAAAGATTAGGTAATTGGGAATATGAAAAGTTTTGTGAGTGTAATTTTTCTGTACTAATATTATACGCGTACCGCAAGGGCTGGTTCGAGGTGGCCCGAGAGAAAAATACCTGGAAGGAGTTGGAGGAGGTCCTTGTCCAGCAGTGGGAAAGTACAGGCTAAAGAAAAAAAATATATAAAGTTGAGTAATTTGTTTGAACTCGCTTATCTCAAGAATTACTAGTTCAAATTGCCGAAGTCTTTTAGTGTTGGATAGCACATTTATCGAGGAAGGCCTCTGGAGTGGAGCAGTAACCAAAGAAGCAGGTTAAACCAAGGGGGACAGATAGTTATAGCAGAAAAAAAAAATGAGGAAAACTTCATTCAGAAATCATTTAGGTGCAACCCAAAAAAAATCCAAAAGCACAGTCCTGTTCCTCTCTCGACCTTGCAGCACTTCAGTTCACTGTTCAATAATATTTCTGTGTAAGATTATAGAAAGTCATAGATCAATGTGAGCATTATTACGACACTATCAGTCTGCCCTTGCCCGCTATACGCGTGTTTGTGCAATGTAGGGATGTGCCAGAGGCAGTTGGCATGCCTCTTGGCTTTGATCCGCCACTCCTCAGCCAACGATATTTAGACACGAAGACGCCAAGATGTTATCTTATTAAGGTAATGTGATGTGTGCTAAATAATTGTAATTTATAAGATTACACACGACAATTTATTGACGACGGCTATATTTATTTATGCGAGCATGCAGCTTGGGTCGTCTTCAGACGGTTTGTTTCCATTACGTTACATTGTAGAGTAATTATGTCTGGCTGCAAATTGATTTAAAGGTCATCCTAAGTACTTCTAAGGTCTTGGTTTTTGAGGTGAGAAACCATCAAATAGCTTCTCCAGGGAGCTCTGGTTGTAGTGAGACCGTAGTCACACTTTTACTGAATAAAGCTCACATAAGTTCCTTTAGTTTCGCTTTGCGGTCCAAGGCTGCGGTAGTTCTTTCGAACAATCTTGAAGCCCACTTCAAAGGTCTTAACTATCCAATATTGCCGGTTCATTGCAAGCTACCTACATAAATCATATTGCATAAAAGCCTTCAAACGCCCGGGCGAGGGCTGCTGGCTGTAGCTCGATATAGATACAGACCTCCACAGATTCCCGGAAAGCCTAGCCTCCTCCCGATCCCCTGTATATCGATCGCTCGTGATGTCCGCGCATAAATAACCGAGGCAGATGTTACTGTGTGTGCAGTTTTGATATGGATGTATTTGTAGGAATGTTCTGGGGTTCTCGAAGGCCGAATGTGTATGCTTTCAGGAGTTTTGACGACGGATATGCTGCACAATTTTGAAGATTATCTAGGGGTGCGAGTACAAATTCTTGCAAAGGACAGATTCTTTTGACTGATTTCTTTTGTAGCTTTACGTTGGTGTATCAAAATATACACTTTTTGGCACAAGTGATTGTGCACTTATGATGGTTCTAGTATGTACAATATCATTTTATATCCTGTCTAATCTGTGCAAATTAGACAGACTCTCTGCGTGTTTAGCGAAAAATTTCAGGTTAAAATGTTTTACAAGTTTCTATTAGTAGTAGATTTGCGTTGCAATATTTACAAAGAGGCTTCATAAAACTCGCACAAAAATGCGCTTTACGTCGTGAATAACCTGTTAAGAAAGCCTTGTGGTCGCGTGTGAATCGGTGTGTTGTGGCCAGTTTTCCTTTCAGCATATATTTTTCTGCCTTTCCTTGAAGTAGATAATATTTTTTATTTGACCAGAGGGCTGGTTCGTTCTTTGCCCAAAAAATTAGCATGGTCATTCGGCGTGGCAATGCTGCCAGTCTTCTGGGCACATTTCCGGATGGCAGCGATGTATCTGAGTATACTTTATTGTTTTTGTATATATGTACCTATATGATTAAGTTTTGTGTAAATACTTAATATAGATAATATTTAAGTTTCTTATGTACATTTATAGATATAGATTATTATTATTTATTTGTGTTTATTGTACAAATAACTAAGACTTGAAATGTTAGTAACAGTCTTTTAATTTGACTGTGTTAGTACTCGTATTTTAAAGCTACATACAAGATATTGCAATTGCAAGATATTGAATCGCTTGTACAAGTTCCGAAGTAGAAAGCTTGCAGCAGCTATTCAACACACAAGCAGGCCAGCCTGTTTATAATGCAGCTCTGACTGACAGTGGGGTTGGTTCACACCCGGTATATTAGGAATGCGCATCTTTTTCGCATCGTTGTGAAAAAGCATTTGACGCGAACTTCAGCGAACATCCTTGCAATAATTTGTTTACCATTTTTCTATCAATATTACTTCTTATAGTCAATTAAATGAAATCTTTACGTACTATAAACTATGGTTGCTTTCTGCGTCAGTCTGTTTTTCTGCTAACTTCTCCTTAACCATGCAACAGATTTTGTAAAAAAAAAAAATTCGCATAAAACCATGATCGGAATTTGATACGGCTTTTTTATGACAGCCTAAATTGGCTGTTGCGTTGCGTGTTGCAGGTTCGGTTCCCAGACGGATCAAATGTAAATACTCGTATCAACGGTTTGCTGATGGTATTTTCTGTATCTGGGTGTCTTGTGTTTGTATGTTTAAATGATTGTATAAGCTAACCCACGATAGCGTAAGGGAAATTAAAAAAGCAGCTACTAATGTAGAACGTTTCAGAACTGCTAATAATGTAAATTTTGCGGAGTACCCTCTCTGTAAAGAAAAAAATCATATCTCTTCTGACGATTTAACAATACGATTTTTGTGGCTAAGACGCCGTAGAACGGCGCCACAAAGAAACAAATAGACATACTACAATGGTACATAACTCGGCTTCCGTATTACCAATAAAACAGTATACCTAACCGTACCAAATGTATAGACAAGCAATTAGTAGCGGATGACGTAAACGTACCACCTACGTACAATTCCTCGCTACGACCACGCCCAACAAGGCTCGAGTGCGATGAGGCCTGGATGCGCCCACTCATCACCCCCAACACCCCCACAGCAGCCCGCGTCGTTAGTTTCACGAAAAGCCTCCCACGCTGTATTTCTATTGATCGTTAGCGCGTAAGTTTTTATGATTTGAGAGAAAATGCAGAAATGAGAGTTTTTTGTTCTGGCAAAAACGCATTTGGTAGGTTTAAGTTCTAAGCTCATTAGAGCCACCTACTCTGCACCGCCGGCTGGGTTCCGGGTGGCTTTAATGAGCTGTCACCTTTAAGGTCTAAAGAGAAAAGTATGTAAGAAACTTTCTTAACTTCTTGTCTGCGCGCAACATATTTTTTTCAAACGATGTCATTCTATTGCAGTAAACCGCAGACTACCCCCTTTTTATTATATTTTAAGTTCTTACACGACACCCCAAAGTTGTATGGTAGATATCGCTGTTAGCGATAAGACCGCCATTGTACTCATAGATTTAAGTTGGTTTAAAAAAAATTGTTACTATTTTGGTGTACAATAAAGTTTATTCTATTCTATTCTATTATAGTTTTTTTTTTTAATAATATTAATAAGTACTTGACTGCGATCTCGCCTGATGGTAAGCAGTGATGCAATTGTTCATGTTGAGGCGCAATAGTTTGTTAAGAGCCTATTGAACTGAGAAATTATGGCCACTGTCAGAGCTTCGGCTTCATAAGAGTTACCATGAACCTTGTAAGAGCCAACTTTCCAATCCAATGACATCTCCCGCCCTTAGGCGGAGCGGGAGATAATGTCAGACTTTTACTGATTAAACCCACCTTGTCCTTGCTTAGCCCTTCATACCGGGGCCGGACCTTCCTTTCAGAAACCGGTCTATGGACCCAGCAGGCTTCGGTCCTGCTGGGCCTCTACGACGACTTGGACTCGGTCTGGTCGGTTACCGGACGGTTGGACGGCGAACTACCCACTCCGCAAGCCCGCGCCTACGGTGGCAACTGAAGAGGCAACGACGTGACCTGAAGACGACGTGACCGACGTGACGTGAACTGAAGAAACATAGGTGAGTTTAGTCAAACTCCCTTCTGCCCGAGGAGAGAACTCCCACTCAAAAGATCTTGTGGCCAGTGGATTCTTTGTCGAAGTCTAAAAACACTTTGCCCATAATATGATGGTGCTAAGTGAGCGGTTTGTATACAGCTTGGGATACTACTACAAAGCTATGATACATTTTACAGGTAGTTAACATATTACAGTTGTTTTCAATTAGCACTGCAAAATACTGCCAGACTTCTAGGCAAGTTTCTTTTGTCCTTGGTGTTTAATTAGTTTCCGTATTTTTCTATTTTATTTTGTTTATTGTTTATACTTGTATGTTAAATTCGTTTTAGTTTACATATAAACAAACTTTTTTCCCATAGCATACGCAGAAACTATAGGAACACCATCTGTCATTTAGTTTCAGTATAGGTAAATAATTATATGATTTATTGCACAAAGAGTAAAAACAACGTTCAAATAAATTATCTACTCAGGTGGACTATGTAGGTACGTAATCATAGCATCCAACAGCGTTATTCAATACCAAAATTCGCGGAAGCAAGCCTGGGCTGAGCGAGGCCTCGTCGGGCGCAATTCAGTGGGGATGCAACGGGTGCACCGTGCACCACCCCTGTTTCCTGGTCCAAACATTTACAGGAAGAGCGAGGCCGCGGGGCGTAGCTAGGGAGATGTTTTGAGTGCAACCCCCAGCCACCCCGCGCTGTGTCCTTCAAATGAACCTGCCGAATGCGCCAACATTTCCTTACAAATCTAGGCTCTCTCACTTACCTGTATTGATCTTTTATGCTGAGCCTGGGAAATATATTGCCTAGATGTTGCGCAATATATTTTATTTTATAAACTTCTTTGTCTATATTATAAAAGCCGTACATTGTATGTACATTTTTAATTTTGTATTTTATTAATTTATGTTGTGCATATATAAAGTGATTTATTATTTGAAATGTGTTTTTTTTTTAAATATATTTTGTTATTTTTGTATCAAAGAGCAATCGATTTTCAAAAGTTATGTACAACTTAATCAGACCACCTATGTAGAAATTGTTTTTTTTTTCTTTTTAAATGTTAAATGTCTGTGATGAAGCAGTACTCAAAAAATAAATAAATAAATCAACAGCATGCCAATAAACTCTTAAATAAAAATAAAATAAAATTGTTAAGCAGTTAATTGCTTAAGTGGCTAGTCACAGCAACACTTAGACAGTATTCTCTCTCTTTGCTTATTCTTTGGCCCTTTAAAAAGCAATGCATTCAGCTGACAAATGACATTTATTTTGCAAGTCGGTTTTTAAAAACACTTTTACACGTCATTTTTTTCGTCAATTTAAACTAGATGTACCTATGCGTGATTTAATTAATTATTATTTGTATTAACTATTTATATTTAGAATAGTCTTTTAGTATTTTTTTTTTAAATTATTTTGTTGCAACAACACGACTACGAGAGATTAATTAGATGACAATAAATTTAAGTGGCCAATTAATTTATTGAATGACTCTTTCAGTGGATTCGGCGATCATTGTACCGATAGTCGTGTCGGGTAATGGCTTAATAGCCAAGAGCCTCGACCAACACCTTAGGAGGCTCTCGTTAGGCGGCTGGATCAAGGGCTTGATTCAGAAAGCGGTACTCCTGGACACGGCTCGTATTGTTAGGAGGTTCCTTTCTCTGGAGCCCTGACCGCCGGTAGCTTGGACCCTGTTCCCGATACCGGTGGGACACTATGTTTTATATTTTTAAATGTTTTTTTTTAATGTGTTTTTTTTAAAAAAAAAAAGAAATATTTAAAAATATATATCATATGTATATTGGTTTAATAAAGAGAATAATAAAAAAATATTGATATTTTAACTTAGCGAAGTAACCGGTTGTTGTGTCATACATTGTATATACTTACTTTGCCCGAGGTAAAGTAAGGGTGATATAAAATCACTTTGGCATTTCAAATAATCTAAAGCTTGTGTTAACGAGCCTGTTCACACGGTTATACGAGAAACAGGTTTTACTTACTTGTTAAGATATTCAAGATTTGGAACCCTTTAAAAAGGTTGTAATACAGGGTGAATCTTTTATCTACAAAATAAGTTGAAGGACAACTATGCGAAATTGGGGGGATAAGTTTGCGATTATTTGTAAGAAAGTGGCATCGATGATACGTACAGTGGCAGGAAGTACCAACAGCATCATAAGGGTATTAGCTGAAAGGCCAGACAAGCCTACATTGGATATAGCTATTACGCTATATGTCCTACATGGGCTTGATAAAATCAATCTGTGGCCGATATGCTCTTAAATCATATTTTCTTAACCTGACTAACATAGTTTTAGTTATTTCTTATAACACAATAATTTTACTTTATTTATTGTTGACTTGCAGATATTGTAGTTATATGGATGCACCTACATATACCTCTACACTAATATTATAACATCAAGGCTTTTAAAATTGCTTATCATGGCTTATTCAAAACAGTTATCGCGGTCCTGGAACGAAAACGGTAACCGATGGAACTCAGGTGGGTTTTGGTACAGTACTAAGTGTGATACTGCCTCTCGCTTCAACCAGAGGAGGAGGTACTTGATGATTTCCAACCTCAAACAATAAGAAATGGCATCAAAAAATAGTTTTGATTTTTTTTTGCAGACTTTTGTGTGCAACTTTTGTATTACGAGTAAGTACTAAAACTATTAGAAAGGTGGAAGTTTGTGGGTGTGTATGTTTGTAAGCATGTTACTCGTGCACGCTGAAAGTGCTCAAAGATTTGTATGAACTTTGGTTTACGGGCTGACCATGTGCTTAAGTAGTATATAGGATACTTTGCTTTTGACTGGCCTGTTGGTCTAGTAGTTAGTGGCCTTGTCTGCTATGCCGCAGGTCGTGGGTTCTATTCCCACGCAGGACAAATGTTTGTGTGATGAGCACGATCATTTTTGTTCTGTGTCGGTGTAATTTATCTATAATATGTATATATTTAGAAATATATGTAAATATGTTTAACAGTTGTCTAGTACTCATAATACAAGCTCTGCTTTGCTTAAGACTAGACGGCGTTGTGTGATAGTTGTAGAATATATTATATATATATTATATTATACAACCCTATTTTTTAATTAGTGCACAAAAAATGGGGCTCAATCAGTACCCGTTATTGATCATATTGATTTAGTCAAAAGTACAAAAAACGAAATTCCAAAATCGTCCACGAAAATTTGTCATTATTGGTAAATTCATAATTGAATCATTATTCATAACAATTACTACTAGGAAATACTAAGCGCAGTGTTTTTCCATTTTTATTGACATTTTCCAGAAATTGAGTGAGATTTTGGGATCTATACAGACGCTCATAACTTTGCTGTTTATGAATATTATGCATTGAGACTTTACTTAAATAATAATAAGACCTTTTCTAATAAGCCCTTTAATTATTTGCCATAATTAAAAAATAGTGGTGTATATATTTTTAATCCCGAAGGTATATTCCTTGGGATAATCTTCTACTATCGGGCGAAGCCACTGGCAGTAGCTAATGTATTCATAACGATTATTGGACACATAATTACATGTTCTGCAAGTCCTCTTCCAAAATACTGAAAACGCAAATCTGTTGCCGAATTTTAAGCAGGCTAACTTCATTTATATTGCCTTGATGCTATAAAATCGTAATTGAAAATAATCCGATACTATTTATTTTCTAATAGAAGAGTAATAATAACCCAAGGATGAACGAAATCCTATAGGACAACAATTTGCCCTACTATTAGAAAATAAATAGTATAGCATACATCCATCTAGGTGATGTTTAATGCGTACGTGACCTACAAGAGACCTGACACGACCTACATCAGACAATAAGCAGAATTTCATCTGCCAATCTTGTAAAGCAGGTCAGATCAGGCTTTTGAGGAAATCTGTGTCACAGTGAGGCTAGGTCGGGGCAGGTGGAATCAGGACGCCAGGACCTCGGATTTATTAGGTCAACACTGGATGTTAGCCTTCGATGGGTAAGTAGGATAGACATACAGGTCGCGGGCGAGATCTAGTTTTTTTTTTTAACTAGTTTTTTTGATTCCGTACGCGAAGGTTGTCAACGGGACGCTACTAGCCTCCGCTGTCCGTCCGTCCATCTGTCTGTCTATCTGTCCGTCTGCAAGCGGGTTTTACCTCATAAATCGTAAAAGGTAGAGAGTTGACATTTTCAGTGAACGTGTATCTAAATCTATTGCAGCTACGACAACAAATAATAAAATAAAAAATTAAAGAGGTTCTCATGTGCGAGGCTGATTCCGTTATTCTGAGCTTTGAGGTAAAGATGACTGTAAAGTTGCTAAGTAAATTAACAATCCAATGTATAGGTACATTAGGTTGACAATTCAATGTATCCTATGTGGGTGTTCGTCGTTGCGGTAGCGCTGCGTTTTCTTAGAGAATAACACCACTGGTCTTTTTGCATTTTCAATAAAGTGTTCCACAGGCAGAATCGCGAAGACCTCGAGTTATTGGGTCAGCAGATTGAGGTTGCAGCCTTCGACAGGTCAATGGAATAGACCTATATGGCGCGGCCTTCCCCGGGAGGGATTTAGGTTTGTTTGTACTATTTATTATGCGATGCTAGACTTTTTTCAGGAACTTGGGAGGCACAGACTTTTATGTGACTATGTACTTTTACTTTTGAGATCTTTTGTTTACATTTAGAGACCTTTTTTGGTGTTTAATTAGGAAACTGAAATAAAAAATATCGATGGTCTATGTAAGTGATTTGTCTGAATTTTTAAGTCATGAAATTTTCATGGCGATAGAGTTTAGACTATTTTTGTGGAAAATTCACAGTCAAATATAAAGTTACCTAATAAATATAAAGGCTCCAATAGACAGGCATGGTAATCAATCAAATACGACAATGCTACAGCTACCATGCTTCATAGTTTTTTTTTTTTATGGTAGGTAAAATCATCAAATGACAAATCCCGCCCTTGGGTGGGGCGGGAGATAGTGTCAGACTCTTACTGACTAAAAACCTACCCTGCTCCTTTTATTGCCTTCGTCCCAGGGCCCCGGAGTTCATTTTCACATAACCCTTGGCGCCAGTAGGCTTCGGCTATGCTGGGCCCCTACAGTTTGCTAACAACTCCTTGAGGTGCGCGGGAACAGTGCGTGCCGTATACGACTTGGGCTCGGACCGGTCTGTTACCGGACGGACAGACAGCGAGCTACCCATTGTCCGCCGTCTGCAAGCCCGCGCCTATGGTGGTCGGAAATCGGGATCGGAATTACGGCGGCGGCTGCGGCGTGAGATTCTTTATAGTGGATTGAGTGAAAATGATCGTCTCACCTGTCTGCAAGCGCCTTAAATCAGTTTCCTTTGTCTATTAACTTTGTTTCCGACAATAACTGTGCAATAACGGTAAAACTTTTCTTCATATTTGTTTTAGTAACGTGAGCAATGTACCGTAAAATATATCCGAAGCTATTCATTATTTTTATGGCTGGCAATACCCACACACAGCGTGAACAATCTAGTTTACGTTGACATCTTCAGGAAACACAATGAAATATCGTTTAGTGCCACATTGACAATGAATAAATTATAATTTTATCATGACTTATAATGATAGCTCATTTTACTTTCAAAACGTTTACATTTTTTTTTTAAATAAATTAAGGCATTTTAATGATTCTACGAATAAAAATGGTGACTTAAAAATAGTAGCCTGTCAAAGTAATATTATAAAAAGCAAAGATTTGATTTTTTTGTTTGTATGTTACGATTAAACTCAAAAACTACTGGACCAACTTTAAAAAATTTTTCGCCATTAGAAAACTACATCTTCACTGGGTAATATAGGCTATATATTTTCTATTTTCACGCGAGCGAAGCTGCTGGCTGAAGTTAGTTTGAAATATAAGGGTGTTTTTAAAATCGTGCGGATTTCTACACGTTTGCTTTGTAAGCGTAGCCCCCGCAAATGTCCTATAATAATTAATACGTTAAATACGCACGCAGGATGCGGGGCGTGATATCGGGCAACAAAACCCGCATGCGGAGTAATCACATACGTAATGAAGTCCGCATGAAATTAAAAACATCCTTATATTCACTGTGATCAATAGCAGTATCATGAAGACATACATACACAATACACTATGATAATAAGTAAGTAAGTATTTACATATAGTAACATTAACTCACAATATAAACACACAATTAATCTATACATGCAACAATATACACTTAACACACCAAAATCTATGATTTTTTACGACACACAACATTGAGAATTTAAATGAGGTGCTATACATAACTGTTACTGGCATAAAAGTTGTTATACACGCACGACACATAAGTTGATCCAAAATGGGGATCGGCCTTCTATGCGCAGTAACAAATTTTCGGGTCTCAATCGAAGTGAAGGGCTGCGTATAGTCTATAGCAACGACGGCCATTTTGGTTCAACTTATTTGCCGCGTACTATATGCAAGTTTTGACGGTTTGGCTGCAGCGATGCGATTCGCGGGTTCGAGTCCCGCTCGGAACAAAAATCTGTATGGTCTACAGTGTCATGTGTATGTCAATTTACACGTCTGTATACTCAGACACGATATAGGAGTAATTCCAAGTGTAGAGCAACGTTTGCTTGAAAAAAAAGTACCTTATTTATTGCGCAACAACAAGCAACAACAAGACAAGTTCTGATTTGTGGAATGATGTCACTTTACAATGCAAGCTACTTGCATCCTTTTGTGCAAAATACTGACATGTGTATTGCGGTCTTAATTCTGAGAACTCACAAATATTAAAACGCATTTTATCTGTGTTGTGTTAATGCAAATTTAAATTAGTAGTAATGGTAATATACAAATGGTAACTACACATAATAATGTGTTGGTAGGTACGTAATGTAAATTCAGGAAAAATATCTATTGTTTAACGTATACAGTGTTTATTTTTCTTTTGACTTCGCAGGGTATGTGCATTTCGTGATCATCATCATCATCATTCCTGCCGAAAGACGTTCGATATTGGCCATACATTTCCAGGTCTCCACTCTCACCAGATCATCGGTCCATCTGGTGAGAGGCCATCCATCTTATCTTATCTTAAGTTTTATAAATTTGGTTTTACAGTGTGTGTATCCATGCGTGCCAAATAAAATGTTTTTTCTTTCTTTCTTTCTTTCCATCCAACGCTGCGTTTTCCGGTGCGCGGTCGCCACTTCAGAACGTTTCGGCCCCAACAGCCATCTGTTCTACGAACAATGTGCCCTGCCTACTGTCACTTAAGTTTGGCGATTCTTTGGTTTATGTCGGCGACCTTAGTTTTTCTGCGGATATCTTTTTTCCTGATGGGGAAGGAACTCCGAGCATTTCCATTGCCGTTTGGGTGAGTTTAAGCTTCTGATGAGACGTTTCAGTGTCATATATCTTGTGTGGGAGGTATGTGCATTTAGACAGTATAAAGTTTAAAAAGTATGTATCTAGTCTTTGATGCTGAATTCAGTCATGTTTTTTTCCGTTAGAATGTAGATGTAAAAAATTCTAATGTTTTTTGAAGTAGCAAAAGTATCGAATCAGCCTTTTTGGTAAGCTTTGCTGAGGTGGTCGATACTACAATCAAGCTCTAATTTACCGAGATCGCGCTTGTTTCAATCAACAAACTACACTTTCATTGTGATGAATAGAAACCAATTTGTGAATAATTAACACAGACACTGAACTTCATTAAAAAGTACCGTCAAAAACTTAATAAACTTAGGAAGTTTCAAATTGTTCGTATTGTACATTAAATTTGGAACTGTCATTCTTTGACAGCTATTTGAAATGGCCATAATATTTCCAACACAGCACATTAACGTCATAAAGCCATATTTATTACTTTAAATAATAAGCCAATTCTAAATTCAAATAATACAGAGAAAATGATGAATTAAGAACTTGCTAATCAGGGTGTAAAACTAATCAAATGATTATTTACTTATTAATTAGGCCCCCTATTCACAGAACAAATCGTCGATGAAGCTAAAAGAATCTGGAGTGACAATCGTATATAAGACACAGCGTTGGAAGGCCTTCAACAAAGTGGACTGAAGACGTGGCAATCCAATGGGTGCGAGTCGCACGGGACTTGACAGGACCGATCACGACCATTGTGACGACACTTAGGGGAGGCCGGTGCCCAACAATGGACGTCTTTCGACAAAATAATGATGATGAAAGCTTCCCGTGTGTTAATTTGATATAAACCATTAATTTATTTGACTTTACGTACATACAGAAACATGAATATAAAAGTAAAGTGTGGGTCGATATAATCTCATACCGCTTGTCAATTTGATGTAAACGATTAATTTCTCTGACTTTACATATATACGTACACAAAACAATCTTAATATAAAAGAAAAGAGTAAGTCCATACAATCTCATAAAAATTAAACAGGTTCACTGCAAGAAGTTTCACGTCAAGTGAAGTCATTAATAAAAGTCGACGTTTTCGTAAAGAGCCAGTGACCCGCGAATGAAGCCGATGCATAAACTCGTTTATGTAATGAGAAAGGCACATGAATCGCCATGTAGATGACGTGATAATAAGTGATCTTGCAGGTACCTTCTTAACTTGAACATATGACTTTATCTTTTTAAGTTTTAGTCTATTTAGCCTTTCGACTGCTTTCAAATTTTCAAAAAATCATACAATATGTTAAAATTGTGAGCGATTGAATTATTTAGTTCAATTAAATGCAGAGGCCTTTTTTAAAGTGAACCATTGGTTTACATTTGACAGCTGAAAGACTACTTTTGTGAAATTCGATGAAAACGATTACAAACCAAATGCTGTGTTAATACAAAAGACTCACACTCAGTAACTTTTTCATTTTCCGTCATTATAGAAGTAATTATACAATTAAAACAATTATGAATAACTGCCTCAATAACACAGCACTAAAACAACAATTAATACTGAACATTGAGTGGGTATAATTTGTACAAAAACATTCGAAGTCGGAATCGTCGAACATTTTATCAGACAACTTTCCCTCACGCTATAGAGACACGTATCGTGACGTCACGCCGTCACACCGACGACCTGCGCGTACGCACATCTGCTAAATCTCGTCAACATTCCCGCTAATAGTGGTTAAATACCAATCAAATGATGTAGAATAGAATAGAATAGAATAAACTTTATTGTACACCAAGCCCCAAGCGAACGCCGGTGTTCGCACACCTATAGTCTTTCTATTGTGTCTCTAATTACTGTATTCCAAAGATTAAAAAAAAAACTCTACTTATACGAGGTATAGATAGGTATATAGGTTTGCTGACAGATAAAGAAAAAATAGGTCTTTAACTTCGACTAATTTTGATAAATACTATATTCTTAATTTGAAAAAAATATAAATTTAGAAACGAAATCGGCACTACACACTAAAACATTTTTTGATGACAATCGTCTTTGTCAATAATACTTATTTTTTATTTTTGCTTGCAAAAAAAATAAAAATTCAAAAACTGTTGAACCGATTTTCAAAAATTCTTCTACCAGTAGAATGTTACTTTATTTTTTTCATAATATTATCACCGAGGAACATAGGCTAAATACATATTTTCTACTGTAACGAGGACGGAAAAAAGATATGCCAAACAATGTAAAAAAAAACGTTAAATGTCAATACAAACTAAATTTTTTGTAAATATTTATTTACGTAATTTCTTTTTTGCGAAATATAATGAGAGTAGTTTAAAAAACTGCTACTACATAATCCACCTGAATGTATACATGTATTTGTGTGTTCGCATAGCGACTGCAAGGTATAGTCACCACATTGCCACATGTGTCCACTTTTGACAGTTTAAAAATAACCAGAGACGAATATTTAGGTTACGCACTATCTGCTGTAGGTACCTATAACTTGTCAGGTGCGGTTCATAGCTGGAGCACTTCCTACTAAAATAGATATTAATGACATTTTAACAAGCACACATTGGGATAATTTTAGGTTTTCTGTTTCGATAATAGATGTTACTATAATATGTTCGGCACATTGTTATATCTAATATTAAACTTCTGGTTTTATTTTATGGTACTTTTAATTATATTACTTTTATTTTGGTTTAAAATATTTATTACAGTTTATTTATTAACTTCACTTTCAACACCATGTCATCAATTTAAAATATGTAAAGAATAAAAACAATTCATTTGGAAAATAAATAAATAAAAGTAGAAGCTCACAAAAAAATTAAATAACATAGTTCATAAATTGTTCATCCTCCAGATTTTTATGTACACTTTGCAGTTAGGTTTCATCTGCATCGTCAGGTTTCCTCTTCTTCACCCGTCGACCGACCGAAGAGTGGGAGAACTAGGGAACAACTGAGATACCACCAGCTGTGTTCACTCCGCACTAATTCCCGAGAGAGCACAGCGTGGCACCCGGTCGTTCGATAGCCCGTTGCTCAAATGTTTTCTGCATTTTCTTTTCATTTCATTCTATTCCTACATAATTCTTTTCAATACCAAAGGTTTCTTCATGAATCTTCAATTTTCACAGCAACCCTAAATTTCAATAAAACACATCACAGCGCCATCTGTGTTGGAACGTAGGAACTCAAGCTTCGTCAAGTGAGTCAAACGGTCGGTGTGTACCACTCCTAAGGACGGAATTAGCGTTAGTTCCGCACGTTGAACATAGATGGCACCGATACTGTTTACACTCGGCTCTTGAGATAAAATTAATTAAACTTAAGATATATTATTTGGCTTATAATTTATTTGTGAAGAAATATTTCAGGATAAATTAGGGACTTGCACAGTTTTTATAAAATAATTGGACAGTTTTTATCGCCAAATAAGTTGCCACAATCGAGAAATTTTCATTTTATCAACAATATTTTAATGACAAAAGCAAAATTTGAATAAGATTTATAGCTGAATTTCACCAATAAGAGTGTCTAGGGATATGAACTCAAATTAGTTCCAGCATCATTTTATAAATGGGGTTGCAGGCAGAGGCTTTTTCTTTCGACTATGATGAGGCTTTGCTGATGCCTTTTCAAAATTATATGTACTGTTCAAAGAGTTCATAGTGTTAAATTGTGTAGAAATTACATCTAAGTCTCTATAGCTAGGTAGTTTTTTACCTAAACTTACATTTACATAAAATGTAGACGTGTTGGTATGTGAATCAAGATAGTTTTTCAGCACGCAACTGTTAATAAATTATAACGCCAAATTAACTTCTGCAACACCTAATAAATTTTGAAGAATTTATTTTTATGAGTATAATCTATGCATAACTTGAAATTTTACAAATGAATAAGATTCATCTCTACAAAATTGGCAGTTTTCTTTAACAAAGGAATCAGTTATGGCTGTCATTTATATGTTTTAAGTTCAATATTTATAGGTGTTTAAATTAAATAGGTATACAATAAAATATTGTCTAATATAATTTTGAACATTCTTTTTTGAGTTTTTACAAATCATTTTTTTGCCAACTGACCAAAAATCTACTGAAAGAAAGATCGATGGGAATGATAAGGTACTAACAGTGCTAACAGAACATTTCCGCGACCCAGCCCTTGAAAATAATTTCAAACCTGCCAAATAATTCTCACCCGCAGAATATTTCACCGGGCTATGAAAGGGTAACTTAAGTGTGACTAATAATTTGCAGGGGAAACCGGCGTCGTGTCGCCGTCGCGCTCGAAGGGGTCCCTCCGACCCTCGCCTCCTCTCCGGGCACGCCATACCCGCCACGTGCCGACCTTGACCTTGAAACGCACACATACAACACACAAGTGCACTTGTTGCACACTCACTCACTTTTATAAGTAGATTCGCGTTTGGACGCATCCTCCACGAAAACGGTGAACTTGTCTAAATATTATTGGTGGTAAATCCTTGACTTGAAAACTTTTACGTTTATTGTAGACAGACAGACTATGACGGTAAGTAAACTATTGATTTTTTATCGAATGTAAATTACATTGATTTATTATTTTACAATTTTCAATTTTCTCTAGTATCTTTTAAGTTCCTTTTCCGTTCGTAAATCATAAAGAGAAAAGGCTTATATTTTTTTAAAGATGGAGGTCTTCAAACACAAATGTGCACTTAAATTTATATGGTAATATTTGGAAGTATTTAATTTTGATTACATATATTTTCTCCATCTTAGTTCACAGACCTATAATATTACAACAGCTAAGAGATACATTTTTTTTTGTGTTCGATTGTTTTTTGCGATCATATCAAGTTTTGTCATCCGGTTTGGACGTTATAAATACGTATGTGATTGTTTAGGTATTCCACCAAACTGGCAGTGATTCATACATGTAACTAAACTTTTTAAATTAATACAACCTTAAGACGTGTTTCACCTGGCCCCTATTAAATTAGGTTAATCATGAAGGTGTTTGGTATATTTATTTACGGATATTTAATGTGAGATCGAGTCGTTATACGCAGGAAGTCAATATTAGTAATGGTTATTAAATTGATTACTTAGCAATAACTACATGGACTTTTATATTGACAGCGCTGTGTACATTAAATATCGGAATTTTATTGCATGAATAAAAAACTCAAAAAAGGACATGACTCATGATGTTTTAATAAAAACAAATAAATTAACGCATAATGTTATTGAGTGAAACTGAAATAGAAGATGATCTAATCTGTATAGTACTCAATAATGGGACTGAAATGTTATAAAACTCCTAAAGTTCTCATTCTCCGTGGTGGCACATCACCGACTGTTTATTTCGCGCATGCGCCGTCTATATTATCACTTTATACCAAGTACAATATTGCATATATCATAAGGTACTATTATATATTCTGTGACTATACATTGCTCATATCTACTCGTATTATATTATGGACACTACACGTGTGGGTGTAAATATTATCATTATCGTTGCGATAAGGAGAAGTTTTAACCCGTGAATGGGTTGTACATAATAATGCTTTTAAACTGCATTCTAGTGTCTTATAGCTTGGGTTATGGATATGGGATAGTAAGTCAAAACATGAAGAAAAATAATACAATGCTTATATTGTAAACATGTACTATCCTGATCGTGTTTATTCTGCCCACAATTATAAAAATCTCATTTTTTTTGTATTATTATGAAGAAAATAATAACCATAACAGTGTTGCTGTTTTTAAGTGATGTAAGTTACCACGTACTAAAAACAGTATTTCATTTTTATTTATACATTGACCTCTTTCGGAAAAACATTGTGGCGACCATATTGCGTTTTTTTCTGGAATAGCTTCTTTTCTATAGGTAATCAAAACTTATCTATGATGATATAGTTCTAACAAAAATATAACTTATTATTCTAGCAGTCTAATTTTTATAAATACTTTTAAATTATGAAAGATATTATGTTATATGTGTAGGTATAACTGGTCTCCGATATCCTTAATGAATCTAATTGGAAGGGGTGGGACAGCCACTGGTCGTCTGCTAATTAAATGAAGGGGTAATAAATCCGAAACCTTTGTCTGTGCCGACTAAACACCGTTTGTTTTTTTTTAGTTGTGAAATTATCTTATGACTTCTGTCGCTCTAGGGTGGAGCAAGACGGCGTGTCAGACTTTTACTGACTAAAACCATACCTATGCTCCTCCTTTGAGTACCCCATTCATATTTTTTCCCTTGGCCCTAGCAGGACATCTCTTTGAAGCACCTTTGAAGCGTGAAACACTACGCGCCGGTGTCGCCTAAATACCGTAATGAAACCTCATGGTGAAATAGCGAAATAACACGCATTTTGGCAGTAAGGCCCCTCTTTGAGGCGTGGCTGGAAAGACTTCACGGCGTCCTAACCTTCCGCATGACCCAGGTTCTCACCGGACACGGCAAGTTCGGGAGGTTCCTGTTCTGGATTCGTGCGGAACCGAAGCCCGGGTGTCACCACTGTGTGGACTGCTCGGAGGACATGGTGGAGCACACGGTCGAAGTGTCTGACACTATCTCCCGCTCCGCCCAAGGGCGGGAGATGTCATAGGATGATTTTACCCACGATCAAAAAAAAAAAACACCGTAACGAATAGATCGATTTCCACGAGGTTTTTTACGATAATACTTAGATAAACAGATAAAAAATAGATAATAATTATATTTCATATTTATCATTAGTTTAATTTATCTAGCATAATATTTGCAATGAACCGTCCATATCGTTATTATGGTGAAGTTCATCTGACGCTATTATACTTTACTACTATAACCAGGGGTCTTAGAATGTGTTAATTTATCAGTCGTTCGAGAGAGAAAGAGATGGAGCTGTACAGGATGTATAGTAGGTTGTAAAGTGGATCGCATTAAGAGTTCGTGATAGCTCATCTGTGCTTCTTAACCTTTTACGCTTATACTGGCAGGTGAAATACAGGGTACCTATACTAATTTACACTAAATAAAGCGGAAGAGGTTTTTGTTCGTTTAAATACGCTTATCTCTGGAACTACTATTTTTTTTTATTATTTATAGGTTCGCGCTTGACCGCTATCTCACCTGATGGAAAACGACGATACGGTCGACGATGGAGCGCGCTTACCTAGAAGAAACCTATTCACTTAAAGATTCCCGGGTTGTAGCCATCAGGAAACACAGACTCCGTTAGGGAATTCCACTCCTTAGCTGTACGCATAATGAAAGTGTTCCCAAAACGCTTTGTGCGTATAGGTGGGATGTCCACCGTGTACTGGTGGCGTAACGCCGTACGTCTGGTAGTCCGATGATGGAACGGGCTAGGCGGAATTAGGCTATGCAATTCCATCGCACACTCCCCGATATGTAACCGGTAGAAAACTACTAAACTACTAGTCGTATTAAAAGATCTTTGTGAATATGATAGCCTGATTAATGAGGCTGAGGGCTGAGGCTTTGCGATATCACGCTATAGCCCACAGAAGCGAAGCAGTAACCAAAGACATCTACTTTGTCATTTTGTAAAGTAGTTACGTCTGTCCAATAAATAAATAATAAAAAAAAAATGTGTAATTTCGCACTTGAATTCCTGAAACAACCCAAAATATCTCTGTTTACAAAAGTGGTGTTTACTTAGTAAAATAATTATATGTAATTTTGGCAGTCGGGAATGACCGAACACTATAATGTTGTTCTAATCAACGTTTAAAAAAAAATGTGAATCACGTATCATGTATTGTTTTAGATGCTTATTTATTATTGAAGCTTAGGAATGCTTCCTAGATTGAATCTATATTATATTAAAGCGAAACACCACTCTCTGATTAATCACAAAATCTCAGAAACTATAACACCTACAAATTTTAAATTTGGCAGGTATAGGTTGTAAACGTCCGCTAAGCTAAGAACGGAATTTACGAAACTCAATCCTAAGGGGGTAAATCGACAAGCTAGTAATATATATCACTATCTAACGGACCTGAACCGCACGACTCATCCTCGTTGCGCCATAATAGCCGATTATTACTCACAATATGGTGCCTTGGTGTATATGAAGTACCTACTCTTTATATACCTATGAGTATAAACAAGATATTAGATAGTCTAGGTATTTTGATTTTGAAGATCGTATGAGAAACTTATCTTGCTAGTATTTTTTTTTAGTTCTAAATCATGAAATAAGTCTGTTCTAGGTGGGACGAGAGGGAGTGTCAGATTCCCCCCCCCAGACTGAAACCCACCTGTGTTCCTTCATTTGCCCTTAGCCGCCCAGAGGGCGTACCATAATAAGTTAAAACCTAAACTTTTCAAGCGAAAAAACGGAATAGAGCTATATAGGGTGTATAGCTCCACCCCTCTTTCTCGCTCGAAGGACTGACATTTTAAAGGTCATAGCTAATTAGAGCCACCCGGTACCCACTCCACACCGCCTCGCCTCCTGCGACTAGTATTCTTTATATGGACTTGTATGGCCATGCGCTCACTACATCCACTCAGTAGCGGCACCGGATTGCCTCAGTCGTAAGTGGATGTACAAATCCATATTTAATGAATATTAGCTGCAGGAGGCAAGGCAGTGCGAAGTGGGTTCCGGATGGCTCTAATGAGCTGACCTTTACACTTCAGGGTAAGTGCCTAAGACCATGGTAACTCTTTCGCATTATCTCGCAACCCTGGTAGACAGAACTAGAACTACTTCAAAGTCTTGAGCATTTGGGGAGTAGACGTCGGATTTGCATAACTTAATTCCGGCAAGCCCGTTCCGTCATCAGACCACTGGACGTACTGTGATGCGTCACCGCCTCACCGGTACCTATATGGTGGACATCCCACCCATACAAACAAACCATGGGTAATGTGAAAGCGAACACCAGGGCCCTGGAACGAAGGCAACGAAAGAACAGGGTGAGTTTTTTAGTCAGTAAAATTCTGACACTAGTTCCCGGTCCGCCCAAGGGTGGGAGACGTCATTGGATGATTTTTCCCCACCATTTTTGGTGGGGAAAGCCGTACAAAAAACATTTTGGGATCGCATTTATTGTGCGTATAGCTAAGTAGAGGAATTCCTTGTCGGATTCAGTGTTTCCATATCTGTGGTGTTTCCTGGTAGCTACTACCTGGGGGTCCTTAAGTCAAGAGTGAATAGGTTTCTTCTAGGCAAGCGTAATCCATCGTCAACCATATCGTTGCTAAGATAGTGGTCAAGCGTGAGTCTATCAATAATAAAAATCACAAAAAATACTATAGCACTTGCACTACTATGAAGAGATAAAACTGTTTGTTTGTTGCAGCTAATCTTAGGAAATACAGAGGCCCTACCACGAGCTCTTAAGACGATCCATTTTACGACCTAAACTGAATTTTTAAAGAGATAGGTACATACATTGCCTGTGGTATAGCTCTATCGCTCTTTCCCGATTGCACGTCTGACTTTTTAACACGTCATGGTAAAAATCATCTGATTAGACAATTCCAATAATAATAATAATTAGCTAATTCTCGGTTCCTTTGGAAAAGGGCACACTAGTGAAGCCGTAGGAAAAGCTTGTATGTAAATAAGGTCACCTTTGATAGCTCATTATACCTATATACATAATACATATACCTATTTCTGCCTATATACGAGTATGTATATATATCAGTATCACACATAGCTATCTATGTGTTATATCGCGCGTTACACTGACTCACTGCTTTACTTCGCATCTAATCTGTAGGTGTTGTATAATCAACAGGTTTAAACACTGTCCTATTATAATACAATAATACTTTATGCATATACCTATTGCTTGATAAATGAAACCACTTAAGGATCTGGCCAGTTTTATTTGGCCAAACAAGAGCTGGTCAACTGTAAGACCTGGATCATCCCAAAAGTTCAGAGTCGGCTTTTGAATCGATTCCAGCTATTTCTAAAATAGGTAATTTTTATCTTAAAATAATCAACAATTATGTACGTTTAAAAAAAATACCTATTATAATAAACTTTGATGGCGCGTTTGTGGTAGATACCACTTTCTACCGCCGATGCGCTACCAACGTAGTGTATTGATTCCGTGATTCCCATATTATTTGCCTGCAGTTAGGATGACTAATGTCTTAGAAACATTATTTCTATAATGTGTGCACTTCAGTGCAGTTAGGTAAAATTTATTTTTAATTTTCTAACTAAGGTGACTTATTCTGGTTACATGTTATATTTTACTTAGCAAAGTATCGTAATAAAATTGCTAGACGTAATTTCTTTGGGTTTCCTTGCACATTCCATAGAGAATCTCTTTGGATCACGAACGTGCAAATGGATTCATATTTTTTTCTTTTTTTGTGACTGACCGACCTTCTCAATTCAAAAGTTCATGTAAACGGTTTAATTAAAATATATGCTTTGTAGAGTTTTAGTTTGTAATCATAATGCTTCATTTTTTACAGGTTTGGAGGCATGCTGAGAGTTATACAAAGAGCAAAGTCGATTTCGGGCGGTTGTATCTATTCAAGTCGCGCGGAGAACTTTAATTGCCCGATGCAGTTCCTTTGTGACGACATAGATGTCACTGCATAGGCATTTTTAGTTCCTTTGTGACGACATAGATGTCGCTGCATAGGCATTTTTTTTTTGTCTCGTAACCTACCCAAAATCTAACATGATACAACTTTTTCTCTACGACTTACCAACTACTACTACTTACAATTAAATATTTTAAGATATTTCAACCTAATATTGTCCATTTGAATACACAACTTACCGCTGCTCCGAAATGTTATGGTTTAAATGACCTAAGAATATTTTTCAAGGTTTAATAACAATAAATAAAGGAATCTTACCTGAATTCTTCACCACGGTTGTTCTTCAATAGCCGTTTGTATCAGCCTATAGATCGCCAACGTCTCTCTTCACCTGAAAATGAAAGAAAATGTACTTAGTAAATGGCCTAATAAAGCTCATTTTTAATTCTCAGTGTTAAAATTGCTATAGAATAATTAAAAAACTGGGTAAGTGTGAGTCGGTCTCGCACACTGACACTGAGGGTTCTGTATAAACTAAAAAAAATATCTGTATAAATATGTAGTTCAATTTTTGAATCTAGTCTGGAAGATTTTTCCGGATCAAACTGGCAGATAGACAGACAGATGGACAACAAAGTGATCGTATATAGGTTCAGTTTTTCTTTTTGATGTACGGAACCCTAATAATAATAATTAATTATAATAAAAGGCTGCGTCGATTATTAGATGCTATATGGCGTAGGTCAAATTGATTAAATACAATGTTGCACCACTAGACTTATTAAAATGATAAACGCTAACTAATTAATTCATTTTATGACTATCACACGTTATAGTGACGTGAATCATCATCATCATCTTCTTAGGCCGTGTTTACGGAGACACGGCGCGTTGGGCGTTTCGTCGTACATTGCTGCAGCGGGCCGCGTCATCGCCCGCGCAACACAAACATATATTATGGCAATGTACGACGGACCGCCCGAAGCGCCGCGCAACGCGCCGTGTCTCCGTAATCGAGCACTTAGTCTTTTACCAACTACCTTGGAGTCAGCTTCCATCCAAATAGGATACATTGAATTAACAATCCAACGATTCGGTACATTAGGTTGACAATCCAATGTATTCTATTTGTGTGTTCGTCGTTGAGGCAGCGCTGCGTTTTCTCAGAGAATAGCACTACAGTTGTATGGAAATGTATCTTGGGTTGGACACTTTATATTAAAACTAAAGGACAGTTTTATACCTAACTAAAGTAACTAGTGACCAAGCCCGAACGTTTCTTGTTTATTGCTCTTGTTATTAGTGCTGCACCAAAATCCGTCACATGGTTCAGGAGGAGATAGCGAATAAATGGATATACGCGGAAAGCAACCTATTTATACCAAGTAATAAGGATTATTTTTGTGTTTCAAATTAATATATTGTTTACAGTAAACGATTGTCAAACGTACACCTCCTATGCAAAATGTTCATCTTTGCGGAACGTGATCTTTGACACAGACTTAAATACACCATTGTGTTATATAAAATACCGATGGGTAGTTTAATCGTCATGGGACATAAATATTTAATTATGTAATAAAAAGAGACAGGAATGCCCCGGAGAATATTTTATCAGTACTATGTGGAATGTAATTTTAACGTATGTCTGGCAGTTTGAGTACTTTATGCGCTCTACCCAAATGTCCTTTCTTTGGCATTGTTCGTCAAGTTGTTGAGCTCTTTAGTGGTCCTGAGTTGAGCTGAATACTGACTAATGCTTGCACTGACTGTTCGCTGGTCAGGCCCACTCAATTGTGTGTGGTTCTTTCCTCAAAATATGCTTTTGAGGAAAGAACCAGACTCATTCAGACACTAATCCGCATAGTTCTCATATGATTTCATCATTAGATACATGTTTACTGTATGGACTTAGAGACGTTTACCCTCTGGCTTAGTTTTACTGTTTCTTCTTAGGGTAGTCAGCTAGAAAACCCTGGCCTCATCTAGTTTAAATTGACGAAAAAAAAAACTTCTTTTAAAACTTGTTAGCAAAATGTCATTTATAAAAAATATACGGAGATAGCAAACAAGCATTTTTAGCTGCAATAAAATCACGACTCCCGTTCTAGGAACGAGCGAATGACTGCCCTTTTCTATAGAATGTCCTATAGTATCTATCTGTACATGTGACAATAACATCCGTTTCCTGCAATATTAGTGCTTTGTCTAAACATTATTTGATAAACATAAAAAGTGAATCCCCGATCGTGATGATCAATTTTAACACAAACATACGAGTTCTTGGTATTGCAAATAATATTGTCACTTAAATTAACTTCAGAATAGTCATATCATTATCTCGGGCAAAAGACGTCCACTGTTGGACATTTGCCTTCCCCAAGTACTGCCACAACGACCTGTACCGTGCGTGGGTGTGTAAGAATAGAAGTGCTTCACAATAATTCCATAGTAAAGTAAGATTAACCTATAACTAACATCAGTGATAAAACACCAGATATGAGAGCGGCTATTTCACATAAATAAGGTCACACACACAAGGTAGCAGTGATGGCTGAGTGTTAATGGCCCCGACTTACGAGTTGTAGGTCGCGGGTTAAAATCCAGCCAGGCGCATTATTTTCGTCACCACTGCGCTCAAAACGGTGAAGGAAACCGGCATGTCTTAGAACCAAAAATTCGAAAACATGTGACATCCATCAACCCGCACTGGGCCTGCATGGCGGATTTCGGCCCATTCCCTCTCTTAGAGAGGAGGCCTGAGTAACAGCAATGGGAACATTATAAGGTTGATGCTATGCTGTGCTATGGTCACTTTTCTTTAAACTAGAAAACATTCCTGTATCTTGAAGAACAGTACACTAGCAAGTGCATTGAAGATTTATAGATTATAAGTGAAGGCAGACAAGTAATAACATGTCATCCCATGAAGTTGCGATTTTGAGGAAAACGCGTTTCAGATTTTTCAATGCAAACGAATAAAAAGCCCTGGTGGGTTGACATGCCACCCGTCGATCAGCGTCCCAGTATGAACTGAACTCAGTCTGATGTGGTCATATTAACAATACCATTTTATGAATACACAATTTTAAGGTAGCGGTTAATTATGAGGAGTTTTTATGTCAGTGTGTTTGTGTAATTTTTATAGAAGGAAATACATTGGATCACAGCGGTTCATAATTTGGTACAGTTAAACTGATGATTTCAGATACGTATTTTTAGTTTTAAATAACTCTAACGAATAGCGTTATTATTGTTTTTACCACATGCTTCGCACCCACTTCATGGGAGCTCATAAAAATCTTAACAGCCGCAATGATGGACAGTCGAGGGCAAAACTGACACAGTCATTACTTTTTGCAGAAGGAATATTGACAGAGTAGATAGAAATCACACGGTAGAGGATATGACCAAGTAAGAGGAGCAGCAGCATTCTCAACTGCCAGCAGCCGCGCCCATAAAGTAGCATACAAAAAGTGCATACAAGGAACAACCAACCAAGTATCAACCAGTTGGGAGGCGTCAACCCAAGTAGTGCGAATAACTGAAATGGCGCTTTAAATCTCTACAGCTGACTGTCCAGTATGGAGCCGCTTCGCCCACTCTAACTTAGTGAAGGCAGTGAGTGAAGAAGTTAGTGAAGTAAGTTAAGGCAAAAAACTGACATCGGTGTGATTGCTGTATTCCCTACTCGGCGCTGCATCATCAGTTTGCAGGGCTGTAGCTGTGGCTAACCGGAAAGGTCCTAAAACAAGAAACAACAGAACGACCCTCGCCATCAAATAAATAAATCAAATGCACAATAACGAGGCCAAAACATTTACAAAGATCAGTTTTTAGAGCAAATTGTTTTAAATTACTATACCATTGCTAATACAAGTCACCTTGCAGGAAGTCTGCGTTTGTCTTTTAACAACTGACAGTGTGTAAGACTGGCCTACAATTACATGCGACCACTTCGGAACCACTTAAATAAAACCAGCTAATGAGATGTAATAACGCAGATGTTTCGTTACCATATTGGAAACTAAATTCTGTTAAAGGCTTTGCTAGAGTGGAAGTGGAAATTATCTCAACGGAATGTTTTGTTGATGTAGAAAAACGTTCCTCCACACTAGGGCTAACTATCCTGTATTGTGAGTGCGTTCACAAATATGTATATTCATATACACAAGATACTAAGATCAGTAGCCCATACAAACATAGGTTCCGTGCTGGAATCAGACTTGTGCCACGTAGCACAGCGCCAACCTTTCCGTATGTATGACTTTAAAATGCTGCCCAACTTAAATGGGACTGAGCACGACATGTCTGCTGCATGACTGAGCTGTGGGTTTCGTAAAATACAGGAGGCTCAGAAATTGCGCCACGGTACTGAGGCAGACCACAAAGAAGAGGCGAGATGTACTTCCTTAATAAGGTCTTCTTGTTTTTATTATTTGATCACGAATTCTCGCTTTCAATTAGACAGCAATAATAAAAAATAAATAATAATAACGCCAAACTAAAGTTGCCGTTGGGACCGAAAGGTTGTGGAGTGGCGACCTCCAAGGTGGACCGATGACATGGTAAAGGTTGCGGGAATCCGATGGATGCGAGACGTACAGGACTGTTAATAGTGACGACATTTGGGGGAGGCCTATTTCCAACAGAAGAGGTCTTTCGGCTGATGATGAAATAATATAAAGTATGACCTCCAATCTATTTAATACAAAATTCATCAAAATTGGTCAAGAGGCTCAGGCTTGTGACCAATAGACAGATAAAGTTAGTTTTCGCATTTATAATGTCAACACGGTATAGTAACACCACTATTATTGGTTTTCAACAAACCATGACCATGGATGTATAGTAAAACAGTCATGTTTGAAATCCTTGAGGTGATCTCGAGAAAACATGCGCTGAGTCATTCTGTGACGTTGGAACCACATTAACTATAATTTTTTATATAGTACCCACGAAATAGTGTGGAGACTAGTAGAGATAACGATATTTTAGTATACAAACACGTGTCGAGCGGCATTGGTACTGCAATAGTTGTTTTTCTATATTTTTTTTCATTTTTTTTTTTGTGGTTATTATTTTTATTTTAGACAATACAATAATTCATGTTGTTCATAATATGGTGTAAGCCATGTGTGTGTATTTCTAATAGGTATAAGTACCAGTGTTCATATTTTAATATTGTTCCCGTTAAATAACTTTCTATACACTTTATATGTTCATTACCATGGCATGGGATAGACATAAAAGTTACGTGGAGTTTTTACTCAGCAAGCATTTTGTGGTTACACCACAGCGCATAAGAAATAAAAGATAAAATCCTATGTAGCAGTATCAGAGTTCGCAGCGCGATTAGAACATATACAACAATCCGAAAAACAGCTATCACACGTCACACCAGACAACATCCATGTGGTCGTAGAATCCTCCCTTTTCTATACAGTTTTCCAGGACTTTACACCGGCGCAATGCTAAATTAATTCTAGTTTGACTAAGTAAACATAAAAAAATGATCATGATACAGGTCATTCTCTCCTTATCATATTTCGTATAATGTGAGAAGGAACTAACCAGGGTTAACGCGGACAGGTGCCACAGAACAGCACAAAGTGAATTAGTGCACTGAATATGTTACTAACATAGTCATAAGTCTTATTTACTAACAAAAAAACTGTATTTAATATATATGTCTTTAACGTATAATATATCTATGGGCCAAGATGCCTGAAAATAAATGATTATTATTATTATTTCATTTATTCATCTTATATACATACAAATTATATTTTTAAATATTTTTTCAAAAATTTACAAAAAAAAAACAATTAAAAATATAAAAACTAGTAGCCCATCGCCATCGGGAACAGGGAATTATTATTATTATTATTACAAAAACAAAGTTTGCCAAAGTTGTTATTGATGATGGTGTTTTAATTTCCAAGTATAAGTGATTAGATAACTATTCTCGATGAAGAAAAAGCTGAAGAAATCAATAGAATAGATAGTATACCAAAATAATAATAATTTTTAACAAGGAGCTTAAATCTATGGGTACAATGACTGTATATTATCGCTCACAGTGTTCTATCAGACGACCTTAGGATGGACTATAAGAACTTGAAACTAAAGAAATAAAATAAAATAAAAAAAATTACCTAAATGTTACACCTCAAAAAAAAAACCTCAGTTTGAAAGGAACTCATTATAGGGTTTAATTTATTTTGGTTACACGTCAAACAGGGGGGGGGGGGCAAGTCTGCTATTTTTATAAATTCGTCATTCCAACACGATTCCATTGATATTTTGCTAAAAGTTTATAATCTGAAAATCCGATCATTGGTCGATCTGTGGTTTTTACCTGTCAAAGTCAAAGTGACATTACTGCTTACTGATTATTTAGAGCGGCCGCCGGCCGGCGTTTTCAGTGTTTTGTTGTTGTTATTGTATCAGTGTTTTGTTGTTTTTGTTGTGATATACCTAAGGCAGACATTTATTTGTCATTGTGTAGGTAAGTACGAGATTACCATTCTATGCCATTTCTCTCAATGGAGTGTCGGTGGTTGATCATTGGAGTCGCCATTATATTAGTAGATTACCAAACTTGTCAAAATCAACTATTATGAAATCAATGATAGACCTTTCTGACACTATTGTAGTAGCAGACTTGAGGCCCAGATCTGGCTCCTATAACTGATTAATTAACCCAAAACTTGATAAGTTCCCAATAGTTTAGATGATTTAAATTAAATTCTTCGTTAACATTCAGGAGGAGATAATCTGTCGACATGAAGTCCGGTAGCTCTAAAAGGGCATTTATTATTTCAGTAAGCAAATTCGCAGCTAAATATAGATCTCGTGATCGACACGGGCTCTAGGTTCTGCGTCATCAGCCCACGCGGGGAGGCTTGCGGTGGAGAGGGCCGGGAGGAGGGAAGCTTGGCTGCTACCAAGGACGAGCGCATGCGCGGAAACAGCGCCTACGCTAAATAATGTCAAAGGGCAGCCCGGGATGCCTGGGTGCCTAGGGCGTCTCACAACCACACAAGCTTTATTAATTAAATCTGGGTCAGTTTTATATTCTATATACGTTTGTAGATATGGTGGTATGTTTATAACTAGGTAGGCCCGTATCTACCTACATAGAAAAAGACTATTATAAATGTGCATTAACTAGTGCAAACATGTGTAACTTATAATTTGAATATACACAATACAAATGTATAAATAAATTAGTGTCGAATGAAAATAAAATTGAATCTTAGCGTTAACAAACTTGACAAAAGATGCGAGATGAGAAAGGTGAAAAATTGCTTGAAATAACACCGTAACAAAATTGTATACATAACGCGGTACATGCTTAAAGAGACCTTGAGGAAAATAAGAATGAATAACATGACCATGTGAATGAAACAAACTGGCAGTAAACTAAAGCTAATATACAAGAACATTTGCAACAAAAGGCAGCGGTAGGCAAACATAAAGTACTACTGCAATACACAGTCTAAACATTTAAATCTTTACAATATAATCTATTGGAAATAAAAAGGTACGAAATGATAAAATCGAAGAAAAGAAAATTTAAACTGGTGATCTTTATAGAAGAAATAAAATCTAAACGAAATATCAAAATACTAGCGCTTACCAAAAACAAATGCTAAGGCTTGCAAACTACAAATGCTTTTATAATAATGAACAGTAATTGCTGGACGCTCTTTAGTATTCATGTGTATTGTGATAACGAGAGACACACAGCCTCGTTTATCTAGTGGTTACAAACGACAGTACGGAGTATGAAGATCCTCATGCTGCAATTACCGGATAAGAAAAGCGTTATTGGGTTTTGTCATCTAGAACATCCCAGTTCATGGCAATACGCTCACTTGTTTCAGAGCAAGGGACATTGACAAAACTAGAGAAATATGTTTACTATAGCTACCCCTCAGGGAATAAAGGAGTGATGTGGACGTTTTACATAGAACAAAAAAGCGAGTCAGCGTATATAATTGTCGTGAACGAGTCAATTGTGGTAATTAATAATATGACACACATACCGACCCTGAATGGACATCCGATACTCTGAGCTGCGGTCTTAATCTTAAGGACGACAGTAAACTTCCACATGTGTTTATTGTCTTCATTATCAATGGATACTATGTTATTGGCTAAAAGTAATAGAGTAACATGAAATATCTTGACATTATGAACATTTTCTTTATTATAAATTTCAAATTCATCGGCTATAGATATGATATAAATAAAATGCCCATTGTATTGCAGTATCAGTATAAGACCTTGATACAATTTTAGATACTGCACCCACATGCAGATTGGTAGCTCGAGATATTCCAGAAACGATTAGACTCGGTATCAGCATCAATTAAATCTGAATTTAGATGATTTATATTAAAATAAATGAACAAAGAAATCTGAGTAACCCAACTAACGAAAAATTGAGAACAATGCTGTGAATTCGAAGCATACATTAAGTGTATACAATAAAAACAAACTATGTCTACCTCAAAAATGATTTTTTACTTAAGTTGCTACAATTACAATGTCGCTCGTCTCTACACGTCATTATTCTCATCAAGGTTTGAATAAAGTCACAAAGACCTTTTAACGTATTGAAGGGCAAACACAATTGTGGACTGACTGTGTGTTGAATAAGATCAAAAGGAGAATTGGTCAAACGAACGGGTTTATTGGTCTTGATATGATTTAAGTCGTTTTCATCTTCTGTACCACCTGCGTTTATAATGTGTATCTCTTTATACTTGTTAGTATCAGAAGCTAACTTGAATTTATAAGTATGTTGGAAGAGAGTCTCTATTTTTCTATTTTGATCAATAATTTTGTGCATAACTCTACTAATATAAATATTTCGTGTGCACGGATATTTATAACTATCAAATGCTACGTGCTCTAAGAAAGTACAGCTAGTTGATATACATATTCTCGCTCTTCAGCTATTCAAACATTTAAATATACTTGGAAATGTTAAGAATGTTTTGTTTTGTTTGAGTGTATTGTAGACTTGTTTTCCATTAGCAAAATCTCCACCTTGTATAAACAAACATGTAGGTGTGCACGTCGATCTGGCGTGATCGTGAAACCGATGTCAATCTTAATTGTACAATCCCTCTTAATCTGATGAAACTGCTCCCCAGAATGCTGTGCCTTGTAATGAATTTTAATGTTCCCTTTCATATTTATATTTTCGTATTATGTGCATGTAGCAGTAAGCGGCTCTGATAGTGCACCAAAAAGTGCAGTGCCAACAAAAATAAGCAGAATGAACATTCCATATACAGGCAAAAATCTCAGTCATAAAGATAAACAGGAATGATAAAACAAATTAGCATTCTCATCCTATGATGCGTCGGTAAGGCGGCGTACAGCGCCTAGGGGAACATCTGACAAATGCGCATAAAGGTCACATTCCCGTCGGTTGCCATTACGACTCCATAAAACGTTCTGTTTTAAATTGCAAGCAAACGTGCAGACGAGTAAAACAGAAATAAATAAGCAAGTCTGCGCTGGCAGCGCTGTTGCTAGGCGCGCTCAAGGTCTGCGCGGCCGTGGCCGTGCCCCCCCATACCCTCTGCCCTTCCCCCCGCGCATGTGCACCGTCAAGCTGCATTCGCCAGCCGCACACACGCAAACCCCGCACACACTGGCACCGCTTCACACACAATCTGTATCGACTTGCTGCACGTGTAAGCTTAGAAAGGGTTCACGTTAGTGAGCGTGTCGTACACACACGATGTCTGATTAATGATGGTGGATATTCTTAGTTTTGTATACAACACACATGTACACTGCTTGGCTCCATGTGCTTGTGTACATAGTGTACGCTGCTCCATTTGAACTAAATGTGGAAACTGCCTGCTTACGTGACATCCGCGGAATGTATCTTCCATCAAACAGTTTTTCGCGTGTTCCGCATACTTCCTCAAAATTTCTAGGTCAAGATTCCAAAATTCTTCGAGATGAGGCAAAAAGAAAAATATTTTTAAATGACTTTCCGGAGACATCAATCGTCCTCTTTAAAATAGATTTAGGAAAGAACGCCCACCTCAAAGTTTTGAAGAAAATTGCAACATTCTCTCGCTCTACAATAATGCATCATGAAAATCCATTATTTTTTTTCTTTTGGCATGTGATTTTAATTTAGTTACAAATCACTTCATGTTATATTTGTGACTTGTACAAATTTTTTTCATAAATTCTAATTTATTTTCAATAGTTCGTATGCATTTTTTTTAATTTTCCCACGCGAGCCCGGAAGTTGTGTTGCTTCCAAGTGTTTCAGTATTGTAAAGAAGCAATGACGAGGGTCTATTGTATATAACGCATTATATCGCATCCCATGGACCACTGCCAGATTTAAGTGACGAAATGAGTTCTTACGTAATTAAAGTTATACGTGTTACGATGATAATGGTTATTACTATTTGACCTTGGCACGAATTTTTAATGATCCTAAATTATTTTTTCTGTCTTACGTCTTCTGCTCAAGCTAAGGTCGATTGTCGGAAATATTTTCCTACATGCTAAACAATTTTCCTCGAGTGCTCAAGTGTTTTATGTTTATTAATAGGATCTATATCACAAAACAAGTGATACTTAAATAAATAAAAAAACAATTTTGAATAGTAAGTAAACGCCCAACAAAGACTAATTGTATTATGTAGATGATTCAAGTCGATCCTGCCTTTTCTATTCAATTATGTATCTATCTTCTATGAACAATGAACATTTTGTCCGAATTAATTACAAATACGAAAATTTTACGAATCCTTTTGAATGAAATAAGTATGTAGAAAACCAAATGCGTTTAAGGCATATAAGGCTATGCGCAGACCAAGCACAGACCGTTGTTCTATACAAATCTAGTAGTTTATCCTCAAGAAAGATGGCTCTATAAGATTTGGTTATGTCAGATAATACTTTTACCTAACTCTATCTAAATCTTTTTTTATTTTAGTATTCGTACTGTATATGGGAATAATAGATATATTTTAAACACCATCAATATAATAACTCTTTGTATACATAATTATGATATTACCAGAGAGGTTGTCTCGTAAGATAGGCACGTGTCGTTCTCTCCATACACACGCTTTGGCAAACCTCTGTGTTTATTTATCGATGATGACAGTGATGCACACCGCTCCCACGTGTGCTGCACTCTAGCTGTCTTTCTGACTTGAGTACGTCTTACAATGTTGCGCATTTTATAGATTTATTTCCTCTTAACATACCTCTGCCAAAGGTATGCGTTTCATTTCTCTATGAATAGATATTTGATTACCTATATATTTTTATTTATTGCACCACATTATTACAAAACGTATCTGATAATATATGAATATAACAATGTTATCGATGAATATGATAAACTCGTGTTTGCTGGCTGTAATCTAAATATATGTTAGTTATATACCTGTCTCCTAATGTATGAGACTACCTATTAACTACTTCTGTTGTTGTAAATAAACAAATGGTCGGCCATCTTGGCCGCCATGTTGTCGATGAGACGTCAATGTGACGCGCGCGTTCGTCAGCTGATAGCGATACGTGGATTTCAACGCTAAATACTAGCTCATGCAAATAAATGTATACCACTCTGAGCGAGTGGCCGAGTGCTGTCCAGTCAAATGCCCGAAGCGGAGGCAAAACGAGCCGCAAGCGTACGCAATACTGACTCGATATACCTACATAATTAATATAAAAAACTTCATCATTAATCCGATTTGCATTATGATCGATGTCTGCAGTTCGATCCGGTTTTAGATCCACAATACTGAACAATAAAATCGGATTTGTATTGAATAGCACGTTTGTTTTGGAATTCAAATTCCACAGGCAACCTGAACGTTTCCTTGAATAATACCAAGTGTGCTGATTAGTCATTCCTCGTGCTGCTTACTTTTGTTTCAGGAATCTTTGAATGAACTATGATTTCCTTTTATAACGTCCTTGACTATAAAATTGAATCAGTTGTAAACGATAATGAGGAACGAGGAGACAGCCATGGTATTATTATTTGGTAGATTATTGTTATTCAGGCTTCGCGAGCGCGGGTTCAAGGCAAAGCCGCCATCAGTATGTGGGAGGCCCCACAGTTTCGTATTATTTAACTCTATCAGTTTAATCTTGAAATGAAAAATCAAACTCAATTGTTACAAAAGTTTAAAGTAATTCGATGTCCTTGTTATTTTGAAAAATATAATTACAGAATTGTATGTAAATATTTATAATTCTATACATTCGTTTTTATGTACTTACTTAGTTTTGTATTTATAGCATGTGTTATGTTATTGATTGCTATTAGTTAAGTACTACATATCGTATTTATTAACTGTAACAGGAATTTTACTTCTGAACTTTTTATTAACAAAATGGTTAATTAATGGTGTTTTTAAGTTAGTGTTTGATGACGTCATTCAGTTTTTATTTGCTCCTGTTCTGTTCGCTGTTAATTTTTTTAGATGTGTCAATGACTATAAATTAATTCGTAGCTATTATTAGATACAACGTAAAATGAATAAATTCTGACTTGGTTGTGTGATGATTGAAAAGATTTATTTAAATTCTGACTCCAGGCAAGTGGATACTTGTCACAGTATAGTAATGCACTCATGTCAATATCGTTAAATTGGATAATTTATCAATATTGACACCAGTGCATAATATTGCTCACCTGAATTTATGGACTCATTGAGGAAAATGTCATCCATAACAACAATTGGACATTAATTCTAAACAGTTGATCATGTATGCCGCTCATAGCACTGATTCCAATTTTATCTTCAAGTTTTTTTGCTAAATTCAAATACCAATATAGCTTTATATAGCAAATGCCTATATTTACATAGCAAACAGACTATCACCTTTTAAGAGTCTATTTTAAATTTATGTTGTAGACTAATAGTTTTTTTGTGAATACGATTTATAAGGATTCATTCGTACAAGTCAAATAAAACGAAGAAGACATTAGGAAAGTGGACGTTATGAAATAACCAAATAAATTCAATGATGAAATACCTACAGAAGATGATTTTATAGCTGTTCCTGAAATTACAGAAGGTGAAAGAGTTTTGCCAAATTATTAATTTCTGCCACACGAGATTACTTTGTCATTATTTAAATTAGTATGCAAAGATCATACTAATTTTGGTTATCCTTTCGAACAGGTTTAGTGCAAGCGATCCGGATTTGTCGAATGAAATTATAATCACTATAGCATTGATCATTTCACACACAATTCCAAACATCACATCGGCCATCAACGTTTACTGCGGTGTTCCAATAGAAGTGTTGTTCATTAATTCTTTGTAAGCTAGGTCTAGTCTCGATCAAACTCCATGATCGAAACTTCATTACATAAACAGGGGTTTCCATGAGAAAATTTAAGAATCTAAATGGCTACGAGTTAAGTTTTTATTTGCGCTGGCCTACCAAGCCAGCGTCGACTGGGATCACCCGATCGCCTTGAACTCATGTTCGACATTTTTTGCGAACTAACGCTACAACAGGATACATACCGCGCCACGCCGCTGTGCTCGGCCCTTAGTGGTTTAGTTGATGCCCTTGATGAGTCTTAGCGATTTTTGGGGCCGTTTTATGGCCTGGAATTTGGCCGAGCCGGTCTTTGCAATTCTTTTTTCCCTTTTGTTCAGGCGATGTTACTTACATAACTACGTCAGTTTTGAATTTCCCTTGATTAGTGCAAGTTTCCTGCATATTATGTAAGATGCTAGAATAAAAGCTGACGAAAATGACGTCACATAAAATTGCAATGAATTTGAAGGAAGACAATGTTGTCAATAATATTTCAGGCGCTTAGCGCTCGCGGAAATTTGCTTTTTCATTAGATACTAGTAATAATAATTTCATCATCAAGACGCATTGATAAGGCTCGTGTCAAATTGAGTCATGTAGAGGGCACACGAGTTAGTAGTATAGGTAATATTGACTGTCTAATGTCTAGAGTAAACATGGCTGCTAGCACGGAACGCGCAGGCCCCGGATGAGTTAGGATCAAATTATTTATTCATAAAAAGACTAGCGTAACGCGCGCTATGTGTGATTCCTAAAACAATTCCAAAGATGACGATTACAACAAAGATGCGACTGTAAAATTATTTAGGATTCGAAACTACGATAGTGAAGATACATTTGATATCCTTACTCTTCCAGCACCTGCTAAACCAGCTGCTGTCATTAAAGTAATGTTAGTAAATAAAATTATTGTAGGAAACTTACTGGAACGCAGTTTTCTTTAGAATAATTGTTGCATAATGTATACGGTGTGGCATCAATAGCGTAGTCGGTGGAGTAACACATGAGGCTTTCCCGGCAGGAACCAGTCAGAAAAATAGTATCATCGCCATATAATCTGCACACCGCTGATATACACTCGGTTTCACAAGGGTCCATCTGAAACTGCCGACAGGCAATATGCTAACTGCGATAGTTTAGTGCGTCCACGCTGTAGCGGCGCGAGACTCGCGGAAGGCCTCAACGTGACGATTTTTGCGGAACCGTAATTGTTAGTCAGGTGACCCGGTGGGACGCGTCGGTGTGGAAATGGCGATGCGGTGTGTAGCGCGGTCGTCGGTGAGGCACTGACGGTTTGCCGGCTGCCTGCCGCCGGCCGCTCCTGCATTGCGGCGCGCAGCCGCACTCGCGCGCGCATGACCTTGGCATTGAACTTGGCAATGGGCCGGCGCGGCTCGGGGTGCGGGGCGCGGGGCACGGGGCGGGCAGTCGCCGGGGGATGGTGATGCACCGGCAGCTGCACCGCCCCTCTCCCGCCATCCTTCCGTCATCGCCACTGCCCGAGCCGAACTTACAGAATACAAAGTACTGATTCCAGTCTTCAACTATATAATGCGAAGATATTCCTTATGCTTCTATATACCCGATGGTGACGCGCCGTTTCCGTTGTTTTATTTACTTTTTATGACACACAGAAGCGTTCGAAGTGTAATAGGTGGAACGCACGATTCTATAATTGATAGCACTGTAAAACTAACAAATTGCACCAGACAAATACCTAGGATTATAATTTTCGAATAGTATGATATATTTTTTTGGATATTTGCCCGAAGTGATTAGTTTTTGTAATGGCCTGTTTGCATAAAACTTTTGTGGTGATGCAGTTAAGTATGTCAAAACATTTGAAAATACTTCGACAATATCTTAGGGAATTTTAATTAATGACGTCAATGATTTGGCATATAAAACTATTGTAGTTTTAGGTGAACAATACATAGTTGTATTATAATTTTGGCGGTGTAGCAGAGAGGCGATCATGGTGTTTGCTCGTGCGCCGCTAGCTCGAGGCACATCTGATGTAATATCGGTGGAGTATAAAAACTGGTCGCACTTGAGACTTTATTACCAACCGGCGATTTATTAAGCCCGCAATCATTTCTTCGATAATTACACGTTTATAATATCAAGCGGAATTCATTCTATTAATAACATCGCTACGGTCAGAAGTGGAGTATGTTCAATTGTTATCATTTTAAATGAAATTGAGGAATGCGCAGGTTGATCTTGATGTCGTAGTTATAAAACATAATCAGTCGTGGGTGATGAGCTATCTTCCTACACGTGTCGGGGTGCGAAGGCTGCGGGTCGCGGGGAGGGGGGGCGGAGGGGTGGACAAAGGGGGATGTTGCGAGATCGATCTAGATGCGCGCGCACCTCGTTCCTCGCTACCCACTCAGGCCACACAGATCCCGGGCTGCCTAGGTACTTAGGTACCAATGCCAAGCACTAACTCGATACATCTTTGCTATAACGAGTATATCAATATAAGTATAATTTTATACTTGGTACCTAAGTATAGCCTTCACTGAATACAAATAGGTATATGAAACCACTGGCAAATACATTTAAAACATTTAATCTTTTACCTCATCTTCCAGTTTACTTTAAACGTCACGTATACGTACCTACTGAAATAAAATAGGAACCATTTTACCTATTATCTGCTATTTTGTCTTTAACGTTTGCTATTTCTATTGCAGCACACTTATCGTCGCTTACTTAGGTAAATATACTACATATATTATGAGATCCTATTATAACAACCCACAAGTTTATTACCTTGAGAACTATTATTACGAAGTACCCGGCGAAGCCCACGAACATTAATTTCACTTATAACTTTGATAACAGTGCACTGAACTTTGCGTGAACAAGATTGATTGTATCTTGTTTTTATGAGCTCCAAGCTGAACTATTTGGTTCTGTATTGTTATGTTCTTTCCATTATAATTTGAAAGGTTATCGACAAAGCTTTCATACCAAAAAAATATAATTGCTGTATTCAACTATCAGTTTTGACCTATTTGGTTCCTAATCTTAGTATTATTTAATATGCTATCTTTAAATTAATAGCTACTTGAATCTTCTGACCGTTTATTCCAAATCTTTTGCAATCAAATGTTTATCTGTGTAATTATGTACAGAGCTGGACCTAACATATTGCCTTGAGGTACCCCAATCTGTTGAACTCTTAAGGATATAAAAAGTGGGTAAACCAATGACATATCTGTTATTGTAAGTATTGTTTCGACCCCTTTCTATTTCCTTAAGCAATGCACAGCTAAAAACCCAAGTGAATAGATTATATTTACGTGCCAACGTGAACAGTCGGTAAATCAAATGTTTTGATAAAGAACATTGTCAAAATGTGCATGGAAATTAATCATATTTCAATGAGCACGGAACAACAGACTTTTCTATTATATGTTATGAATACATTGAATGAAAAATGAAATATTTATGACACATTGTCATAACGTAGGAGTCACCAGTGGAAAATGGATGACTGAGTTGTGGTTAGCTTGTCACCTCGTCATCGTTCAACCCACTTTGATCTTTTTTATGTCCTATGAAAACTATTCATTTTTATGTTGCACCTACCACTACATCAACTACAAAAGACGTATAACGTACCTAGACCTACCTACCAATTTAAAGGTGTATCAAATTTGATGTAATAATAGCCTTTGCCGTTTCGAGATTTCTGCTGCAGTGCATAGGTATGCAAAATGCGGCAAAAAAGTACGTCACGTCTGAATTCTTCAAAAGGGTAGGGGGAGAGATACTATTTTTGTACGTTTACATTCCACTGCAGACGAAATTGAGTCCCAGGGTCAAGCACGATATTTTCCACCGGGTAAATATTTTAACTGGAATTGTATAATCTTAGTCTAAATCTAGTCCAGGATCTTTGTTCGGCATCTGTCTGCACTGTTTTTTTATTAATTGAGTTTAGTAGGGATCTTAATTATAAAACGATGCGGATGAATTTTTTGGTGTCCTATGAGTTCTTTTTCTACCCGTTCGTAAATATTATTATTTATAACTAGCAATTAATCTACAATAATTTAAATTAATTATAACGTTATTAAAATAAGGCAATTAAACTAGCTTATAAAACTTTTTGTAAGCAATTAAAGCTTTAAAAAAATTACAAATTTATAAAGAAAGAAATAATTTTGAAGCTGTTAAAAAAATCGACTGAGTCACAAAATTTCATCGGATAAGCTTTGATGTTTTTGTAATACAATCGACTTAATTCGAATTGGTGACATTTATTTGTTAACATTTATACTGTTACTGCCTAAAACATTACTTCCCCTTACAATAAATACGAATTAAGTAAACAGTAAAAGTAAATGCCGTAAATAGAGATCTTTCTATTTATTTATAAGCCACTTTATGTGTATCATCCGGCTTTCAGAAGACGTTTGACCTTTGTCGCGCTCTTTTAAGGTTAAAGGTTGTACTCCGAGCACTGTTAAATAACTTATGTTCACGTTACAAAACATGTCTTACTTCGGCTATTTCTTTTACTGTTTTCATACTTGATAATAATATCTGATGATACTTTATTTTATTATAAATATCTGTTGTTTTTTATTGTGCACACCTACCAAAGTTTAGTACTTTTTTACCCAAAGATTGAGTGGTAGAGATTGCCATGTTACATTAAGTCCGTTTATGTACCACTACCTTAAATAAAATTTAAAGAAATAAATATACACCGTTAAATTTTAGTCGTTTTGATCCCATGGAGGGTCGATTCGGTATATGAAACACTATCAATTTGTAAAGAGAAAATTAAAAAATAAATTACTTTTAATCAATAAACTCGATTTAATTTACGCATGTACGAAATTAATTTCTCTAAGTTTTAAGTTTTCAGACTTGGAATTAAAATTTGCTAATTAGTTCCAAAATTTTCATAAATGAGGCCCTCTTTGTTTTTAAATTGCTTGAAATCCTCTCAATCTTGAATCTTAGGTTTTGAAAACTAAAATGTCCTTCAATGTACTGTTGTTGTAAATACTTTACAAGGTCAGTCTCTATATGATTCACGCCTTCGTCAGATATACAATAAATGCGTGGTTTATGATTATTATTATGAAATTACATCTAGTTTTCTTTTCATATTCCTCATTCAGACCTTGCTTAAAAATAAAACTGATATCCTGCATAACTTGTGTTTGGAAAAGAATAATAGACTCTGCCAGTGCGTATTGAATTTTCTCTCTATACGTGCCTTTTACGTCACTGCGGTTAATCTTGCACATAAATAATTCCCTATGTGATCGACAGCCGATGAATAATGCATTGTGCTTAGCAGAAGCCATAATTATGGTTTTATTGGTCGCACGTGTCTTCTATATACTTACTCAAGTGCAATATTATTTTGAATAGCTGAAAAAGAAATTGATATTTTATGAGTGCTTAGTCACCAAGTGTGTAAATATCATGTTTATTAACTTTATCAAAGTGAGGTCGCTGTCTTTCCTGTTTTTAATATTTTTAGTGTAATGCTTACAATGACTTATGACCTTCGAATTAATCGTTGCGTCATCATTAAAATTTTATTGACTTAATTGTAAGCATATGTTTTTTCATCAATATTACTTTCTTGTGTAACATTTTTTATTTTACTATCATGACTATCTTCAATAAAGGTCACAAGTCCAACTTTATCAATCTTATTTTATATCTTAACGTGTACAAAAATCTGCATTTCCAATATTTATACCATACGTTTTCAAGACAAACCACAAAGGATATAGACACACTATTGAGCACGGATTACATCCAGGGTTCTACTGCGTATAAAGTTACGGCATTTGCCGGCGTCACAGCCGCCTCGCCGCCTCGCCGCCCGGGCGGAGTTGGCCTTGCCCTTCAGTCTTCACGAAGGCGCACGAAGCGCGAATCGATCGGCGCGAACCAGCTGACCCGCCCTGCCTCTTGTAAACACTGCTTTACCATCAATGGACGGCTATACTTTGTTTGGGAAACGCTTGTGTACTTTTTGGACTTGAGGATGTATATAAATAGGTGAAGCAGTGTATTGGGAGTTATATTTAAGGAAAAAAAAATAATTGTTTTTCAGCAAAAGTTCACGTTTCAGGAGATTATTTTTTTTACTAATGGATACTGATACAAAGGTGCGTATGCTAACAAAGGATTATCTATAGGTTTGTTTGTTGACTAGGGATTTATATGGAAACGGCTTATCTATCTGATATGCGATTCTATAGTAGAAGCCTTGTAGTTTACATAATAGTCACTAACCTAACCTAACTATCGAGCCTGCTTTGTCATCATGTGATGCCAGTAGGTACACAATGAGGATTTTTTGTTGATTTTGCATTCAATTTACATTAGTATGTTTAACCCTATCAGAAATGTAGGAAATACGAAATTAAAAAGAATAATTAGCTCAGTGATCAAGGAAAGTTGTAGTTTTTTTGCTCATTACACTATGCAATACCGAAAAAATCACCGATATTCCGGATGGTGATTCGTATTATGTATACCTTATAAACGATAGACTACACATTATATTTAGATATCACATCCCAAAACCGAAATCTCACTTTGTTTATTTTGCGCAACACTTGTTCGAGCGTACATGTTTGATTAAGTAGATCATTAATGTGTACAAAGCAATATTACTCTTAAATCTACAAAATGTCGCATTTTTCTGTTAAGTTTCACTTAATTTGTTCAATTTGTGGTCAATTAATTCATAAAAGTGAAAAAAATAGTGCCATTTTCGCTTTAGTTTGAGAGTATTACTAATTTTAAACTAAAATTGAAATTTAAAATCTAGCACTAATTGTGGGTTAATAGTATGTTGTTTAAAATGGTATAAATATTTGACGAGTTGTCCTATGGGTAATATTTACCAGATAGAAACCAGATACTTTTTGGTGAACTAATGCAGTGCTGTAAACCTAAAAATCATGTTGGCGTCTATAACTGCACAACCACTGTGAAAGGTTTTTCAAAAACTCGAAACTTTCAGTGAAGTATGCTAATATGTCATCAGTGGCAATGAAGATAATTCTCCAGACACCTGAGTTGGTTTGATAAAAAAAATAATTGTAAAAGCCCTCTCCAAAGGCGGATCTGAATTTTTGTTTCTCAAACACTAAGTGGGGCAAAAACCAATGACAATTTCTTTGCTCCTGGCATATGAGCACTAATCAAAGATTCCACTTTATTATATAGCCTCTGATAGCCTCAGTCCCATTGAAAAAATGCATGGTCAGTTTAATTTGTTGACATTACAAAAAAAAAATCCTTGGGAATCATAAGTTACGAGACTTCTATGAAAAACTTAACATGTTTTCAAATGTGTATCATAAGCGAAGATGCAAAATGTCTTTGAAATTCCATTTCTTACACTCCCGTTTAAGTTTCTTTCCGTATACATGGGTGTAATAAGTGATGAACACGGTGAAAGATTTCATCAAAAAATAACAGGGTATAAAAAGCGTTATCAAGGTAGATGGTTGCCAGCTATGCTTGTGGACTACCGTAGGATCCTTCAGAGGGACACTGCCACTAATGACTATAAGAGGAAAGCCAATCGTTCCAAAAAAAGGTTTTTTTCATGTACAATAACAATTTATGTTCCTACTTCATATAATTTTAAGTAAAATCACTAAAAGCCCACTAAACTTGATGTGATGTAAAAAAATATATATTTCAATTAGGCCTAGGGTGGGGAATCGTAATTACGTACAGTGAACCCAGTGAATTTGACTTTTTTCTATTTTGTTGCATAGTGTTATAGGTCAAAAGTGTCTTGCCGGTTCTTCTTCATATGATCTAAGATCCGATAGAAGAAGTACCTTCCCTCATCGGTTATTTGATTAGGATAAATATTATATGCTATATGATGCTTTTATTGATACATTGCGAGTAGGTTGCCTATCTAAATCTGGTGCCAAAGATGTGAAACAATTAAATTAGTTAATAATTTTTTTTCATCAACTACCCTGATTGGTTATTTAAGAAAGTCGAGCATCAGCTGAAAGAATGCGCCCCGAGGAACTCAAAAAGTATAAGTTGCCTAATTTTCCTTGGGGTAAATATAGGAGTTGCCTCGTTTAAAGAGGTAGATAAATGGTCGTAATATACTCTCATCTGTTATTTAATGGAATTATATATCAAATGAAAGGTAATTTTATTCCTAATCCAACCGTATTAGGTTGCCTTCCCAAAAATGGTGTGAATAAATAGTTGCCTACATTTAAGATTTAAAATTTTCTGGGCTAGTTCTGGTATTAAAAATATATTTCCTCATCTGTAATTAAATGATAATAAGATTATACGCCAGATAAAGCATATATCGATATATCGCGAGTAGATTGCTTAGCTAAATCACATACCAATTATGTTACACCATTTTTGGTGAGGCAACTTAATAGGGTTGGATTAGGAATAAAATAGCCTTTCATTTGATAGGTACACAATTCAATGAGATAACAGATGAGAGTATCATATGGACCTTTATTTACCTGTTTATACAAGACAACCCTCATAGTTGCACCGAGGAAAAGTAGGCAACTTATATTATTCCAGTTCTTTAGAGCACATTCTTTCAGCTGATGTACGACTTTCTTAAACGACAAGTCAGGGAAGTTGATAAAAAATAATTAATAACAAATTTTATTGTTTAACATCATTGGTATGTGATTTAGCTAAGCAATCTATTCGCGATATATCGATATATGCTTTTTCTGGCGTATAATCTTATTATCATTTAATTACAGATGAGGAAATATATTTTTAATACCAGAACTAGCCCAGAAAATTTTAAATCTTAAATGTAGGCAACTATTTATTCACACCATTTTTGGGAAGGCAACCTAATACGGTTGGATTAGGAATAAAATTACCTTTCATTTGATATATAATTCCATTAAATAACAGATGAGAGTATATTACGACCATTTATCTACCTCTTTAAACGAGGCAACTCCTATATTTACCCCAAGGAAAATTAGACAACTTATACTTTTTGAGTTCCTCGGAGCGCATTCTTTCAGCTGATGCTCGACTTTCTTAAATAACCTATCAGGGTAATTGATGAAAAAAATGTAACAACAAATTTAATTGTTTAACATCATTGGCACCAGATTTAGCTAGGCAACCTATTCGTAATGTATAAAGAAATGCAGTATCTAACATATAATATTCATCCTAATCAAATAACTTATGAGGGAAGGTGCTTCTTCTATTGGATCTCGTACTAATAGAAAATTGTCAATTGGAACCACGCATTAACTTCAGTCGTTTTATAAGTATAAGAATTTTTTGAAATTATTTGTGTATTTAGTGTGGAAGTCTTTTATATCAAAAAATATTTGGTTTTGTTTTACATATTTATTTTAAATACACTAGTACACACGAGGATTATAAGTATAATATGATTGTTCAGATCGGGGTTTGCGTAGTAAGCCCAAAATTTTTCATTGAAATTATTTGAGTACATTTGTATTTGCCATCGAAATACAAAGAAGAAATTACACGCAAATAAATCTTTGTTGAATAAATAACCAAAGAAAGCTATTTAAGGGTACATATTTATATAAGTCTAACGATTGTTGTAAGCATAGTTTATTCTTTGCTAGAAATCCCGTACTGCCGAGAATTTTATTGTTAACAATGGTTTGTCTCTCTAACAATAGGAATTGATCAAATATTTTTTTCATCTACTGTAGAATAGTTCAATAGTTCTTATTTCCTATACAAATGAATAAAATTAGAATTGAACATTAATTAAATAGAATGAAGTGACGAGGCATTTGCAAAGTTTTGGCTTTAAATAGTGTCTATGGAGTTTCTTGCCCGTTCTACTTATAAAATTCATTAAAAAAATATATAAAGATGCATGAAATATTTATTTTAAATTGTTAATTTGCTCACGGTTGGACAACTATACCATCTAATTTCGAGGATGATGGAAAACATCTTAAATATCACTGTTAAAACTATTAGGAAATATAAATTCCCGCGGGGAAATCACTCCTTTACTAAATTTAGATTCAAAGCATTTTTCCTACTTTTTTGTGTAGGACACAGAAGCCAAATATATTTCAAAGAAACTCGTAACACAATATGAACATACTCGTATATACAAAACATACTAAAAATAGATAAAAAACTTGAACATAACAAAGTACATAAAAATACTCACAATACGGACTTTGAGATCGGGATTCTTTGCCGGAGTTTTTAGATGGCGCTTCTTGGAAAGATCTTTCTTCACCTTTCTTTTTTCGTATCCTTTGTATTTTATTTATAAGTTATATTTTTATAAACTGACTTTAGGCAGAGATTGTCTATACAGAGAGGTTTGGAATGAGAACGGGAAGCCTTTAGCCAGACGTGTAACATAATAGGGGCAAAAAAAAATATAAACAAAATATATTTTTATTTATAGCTAAACATTTTTAAGGTTTTAATTTATTTCAGGGTAAAATGACAGCAGTATCTACAGTTAAATGTTATACATACTATGTTCCTAATAATGAAAAGAAATGCAATATCAATAAATCTTCGTAGTCGTATAAATATATCAGTAAAGTACCTACAGCTGATTGATACCTAATTTATTAGAAGAGTACAAAAATTCTTTAACTATAACTTCCAATACTATAACAATTAGCAACAAAAATGTAACAGTCTACTAAACAAAACACAAATGAGCAATAGGCACAGAAAATATCATTGTGAACCTATTGACTATTTTGCGAAGGTACGTCAATAAACAATTTTTTTTTGTGTGGGTGGGTAGCGGCGGTCGATAGAGGGAGATCAGCCCGCCCACTACTTCCACCCCACAGCATCCCCTGACCCAAATAGAGGGGGATGAGTCACACACACAAACAAACAAGGGGACATAAACATATGTCAATATTAATGGGTATGTGTTGTTACTTATGGAGAGGATAATAAATAACAAGCAATTTGATATGTTGGACTTGTGAGCGGATATTGAGAGTATTCTCTTATGTAACGGTTACAAAGCGGTCTTTGTTGTCTCTTTGTTTTGTTCGAGAATAATTCATTGAATATTGTACCAAAATATGAATAGCGAAAACTAATGTTTTGATTTTATTTTTGATGTAATTTTGTGCTTGACTGCTATCCTACCTGATGGCCGTGATGCAGTCGGTGATGGTGACGTATGATAAATGATATTTTATTTTTGCAAATAGGTTCTCAAAAACACTTTTACACGTCAATTTTTTTTTTCGTCAATTTTAACTAGATAAGGCCGGTGTTTCCTAGCTGACTACCCTGAGAAGAAACACCGAAACAAACTCAGGGGTCAAAGTCTCTTTTAAAGTCCATACATAGGTGCACCTAGGAGCCTATAAAAACCCTAGAACTATAATAGGTATATAGTTTATTAAGACGAAGAGAAGAGTCATCTATGCAAATATTGGTTTTTATTTTAGTTTTTAAATATTCATAAAATATATTTTTTACTACATTAAGAAGTCATTATTTTTCAAGAGTAAGTAAAAAATTGTCGTTGTTCGAGAAGTATAAGTTATTCATCTTGTTGAATCTTGAAATATATATTTTTTTTAATAATAGATATGAACTAGTGCTTGACTGAGATCTCACTTGATGGTAAGCAGTGATGGTAAAGTCTAGTTTATTATAAATATCTTTTTACGATTTCAAAATTTTAAATACTTCTGAAAAGTTGCATTTTTGCATAAATAATAGTCTCACATCGAGGGTACTATTTTGGTTAAATCAGTGTATTAATGATTGTTAAGATATTGTTAATTACCTACTCAGAAATTTTTGCACAAAAAAAGCAAAATATTAATATTAAATTAACTTTTTAGCGAAGAATGCACTACCTAGTATAGTGAAACATTAACTTCTGCCAGCGTGAAGCCGCTGTGGCTGGACCTGGTGAACGTAGGTTTCAGCATACAAACTTTGGACCCACGCTTCATCCCTTTAGGGGGAGAATTTCGGAAAGTCCTCTCTCAGTGCTCGCCTGCGTCACAAAAGGAACGCTTGTGTTAAATTTCACACTTATATTCCCAGCAGTTTTTGTGTCTGTGCGTTGATACGCCAGTCAATCTATATAATAATATTATACAGCTGAAGTGTTTGTTTGTTTGGTTGAACGCGCTAATCTCAGGAACTATCGGTCCGATTTAAAAAATTATTTGTAGGGTAGCCTATTTATTGAGGAAGTATATAACATTAGAATATACACGTTATGATTAATAGGAGCAGAGCATTGATAAAAAATGTTGCACAAACGGGGGAAAATGATTCAATTTGAGAGCTTCCACTGCGTGCGGTTCGGTAACGGTTAAAGGTATACAAAAATTATGTACGACAAATTGTTTCCCTTCAAAAGCCCTAAAAAAGTTTGTGTATCGTCTATCTTTTAAGATATGTGTATCATATGTGTATCATCTATCTTTTAAGATATGTGTATCATATGTGTATCGTCTATCTTTTAAGATTGGCTCATTATAACCTTTTCATGGTAATCTTTGTCCTAAAATAATGCATTATTTGCGAAGGTATTTTTATAAACATAATATTAATCCTTATCCAAATAAGAATCCGATGAAGATGACGGAGAATCCGATGGATGCGGGCGCACAGGACCGTTCATTGTGGCGACATTTGGGGGAGGCCTATGTCCAACGTCTTTGAGCTGAAATGATGATGATTCAAATGAGTACAAAATTCATTTTAAGTATTTTATTTCGAATATCCCGCGAGAGGTGGAAGGCGTGGAGGGAGGCCTTTGCCCAGGAGTGGGACAGAACAGGGTAATAAAAAAAAAAAAAATTTTTTTTTGGAATATAGTTGCATTTTACTGCCTCTCACTTTTTTTTTTGTAGAAGGAGGCGCGTGCTTGATCCTTAAAAAATGGCCCCTTGGGAAAAATTTGCAAGATGAATGCATTCATAAACTCATGTAGACAATAAACGGAATTACTTTCAAGTTTGCTGGTGATCTTACATTGAGAGTTATATTCAGGGGAACTAGCGCTGACATTGTTGAATGTTGCATTGAGTGCACATTTGTGTGGAGGTACAAATTTTCCTTCAAATTTACTTTTAATAAGCGGTGACAATGTTTAGCCTACCCAACCTTATTATGAAAATGAAAACAAAATCGAAATTGATTGACGTAGGTGAGAAAGTTACCAGCATTGAAGATGTAATCTCCAAAGTCTATCCAGATGTAGTCCAAATAGAAAATAAAGACAACCAGTGGATGTGTGTAGGGGCAATATTTACGGCTAGAAATAATAATAATATAATAATAATATTCCACAACTATCACACAACGTCGTCTAGTCCCAAGAAAAGCAGAGCTTGTTTTTTGAGTACTAGACAACTGATAAACATACTTATATATTCCTAAATACATACATATTATAGATAATTACACCCAGACACAGAACAAATGATTGTGCTCATCACACAAACATTTGTCCTGGGTGGGAATCGAACCCATGACCTTTAGCATAGCAGTCAGAGTCATTAACTACTAGACCAACAGGCATGTCTAAAATAGTAGTAAGGATATAAGCATGAACTACATTTCCAATGATAATGTAATGGATCAAGAAGGTGCGGTACTTTACTATCAAGAATTCTTAAATCCACTAACTCTGAGGGCAAAAGCTAGTTCTAACTTAAATTTAGGAAGTCAGTTTTGTTTCTTCGTTATTAGACACCGACTTCAAACTCCTGTTTCGAAGTCGGATTAAAACCATATTATCTTGGACTATTATAGGTAATATCAATTTAGTTAGGTTCCAACCAAAGGATCCGCGTGCAGTAGAAAAAATCTGGTGAATTCAGGAAAGTCTGATCGTTGTTTTCATTTTCTTATTGTGTTTATATTCCATAATCAAATCGATTTAATGTAACATCTTCTTTCAAAAATATATAAGGTATAATTCTCTTTGGTAATCTATCGACATATTTATCATACTATGAGCCTTCCTCGTAAAATGATATAACCTAGAAATGATCTGATATATAACTGAATAGATATACTTAGGAAAATAGGAACTTTTAATTTTGTACCCTAAGTTCGAAGATTTCAAACGGCTTCAGAACATAAAACCTAAACAGCTATTGTAGCGTTTGCTTCAGTTAACCATAACCATAAAATTATCCGCCACTACCTTTTCTAAGTATAGTGAATAAAAAATGGATGAAGGTGGTACCTACGTGCCGACGTAGAAGTGTGACGCACACCGTAACTCCGTGAGCATACGCAAACAAGGGATTACCTCAGAAGCGACCTTAAATATTGATAGTTAAATTATGGGCAGTTCCATGGCCACTAGGGGAGGAAACTTGTGCGAACCACCTCCACGGGCGTTGTAAATATCTTGGCCACCATAATCTGCTAAATAATGTGCCATGTGGCAAAATATCGGCACCAGACACAACTTTGTCAGCTTGACAAAGTGGAATCTATAATACAACAATAAGTTTCAAATACCTACATAACAAAGACATCGAAATAAATATCATATAAGAACTGGTATTTGTTACGAGTACTTTGACTCCAGCACTATTAACGATACTTAGCACGCCGTACAAAAACATGCACAAAAAGTGGGTATTGGACTCATATGTGGAAGCAAACATCGCCGTCTAACCATCCTTATGGGATTAAGGACCATTTTAAATGTGGTCATAATGAATTCAGTTCCCAAAGCAACGTCAAAATTGTTTGCCCAGACGATTAGCGTGCTGAGCCGGTGACGTGACACGGTGCGCAAGGTGAGCTGACCAATTTCGCGCAATGAACAAATGATTTGTTCGCACTACCTACGGCAATGTTACCCATCTGTCGTTTAGTTCCTGTTGTTATTTATAAGCAACGAAATACATCGGCTATCAAATTTATTCGTAGCGTGCAAAACCACGCAAGCCGCGCGCTGCTATGTATACGTAGTACATAGGTGGAAAGCGTGATTACAAACATTACACAACTGATCGATTTTTGCAACAAACGAAACGCGGCCGTAAATTTCTTTAGGAAATGATGTTATTACCTTTGCCGGTGAGTCCATGGCTGTGCTGAGGATCAGGATACATGGCACTCGCGACGACTAATGCGCATTTGTCCCTCAGATTTTGTTTCCAGAAAGAGGGCGCCGCGCGAGAAGAACCTACCAACGCGGCGGTGCGCGGCAGAATCGCTCGGCCTCGACCTTGGCCGTCAAACCCGCGCATGCGTCGCGCGCCGCCCCCCCGCGCCGCGCCTCGCGCCTGCGCTCCCCCCTGCCAATTATGTCATTATGATGTGCCGCCGAGTTCGCTGCTGTTGTGTTGCCAAACACAGTCGCGCTCTGCTGGAGCTGGATCCAGATTTTTAATAAGGTCAAATGATGTAGGTAACCACATTCTTGGAATCAAATATGTAGCTATGTGAGTCCGAAGACGCAGCGCACTGCGCCGCACGCCGCAGCCGGCACGAAGCATGATATATAAACTAAGCAGATTTTGACATTGGCACGCTATTCTAATCAAGTAGATAAAATGCGATGCTCAATTTTATCAATCGTTTGTAAACATGAAACTGAATTCAAATCGCCGTAGGTAGCAAGAGGATATGGGACGATACGATACGCAATCAAAATAAACACCGATATTTTTTTATTTATAAACTTATCACAGCAAATGACGATTTTTATGAAAAAAATAATTCAATTAGTAGGTAGATAGTATTTTGTTGACATTCCCCCAATTTCCATAAACTTATCATAGAAAAATATGTCAAAACGACTGTGATTAACAGAAGTAATTATTTTCTTTCAACCTGTAATTTACACAATCAATAAGAATTATGTTGAACCATCAACTTCCTAAACTGTAAGTTCGAAAGGAGTAAACGAATGACAATTAACACGTAGATAAAGAAAAATTTAAGGAAAAATAATATTAACTACTTATGTCGAAAAAATTCGACAAATATTTTTGTGTCCACTTACACAAAAACAAAAGTATTTATCGGAGCAATTCGACTTCAGCGGTCAGGACCAGTGGTAGCCCAGCGTTAAAGGCCCCGACTTATAAGTTTTAGGCAAACAGGTAGCCAAACAAACCCAGCCAGGCACATTTCTTTGTGTAATTTATTTCATCACCACTGCTCTTGAAACAGTGAAGGAAAATATCGTTAGGAAACCAGCATATTCTAGGATCAAAGATACGAAGTCACGTGATATCCACCAATCTGGTCGTGTAGTAAATTACGAACCCGTACCCTCTCCTACAGAGAAGGCCTGCGTCCCAGCAGTGGGAACATAAGAAGGCTGAATATATTACTTAAGTTCCTGTGTCCCCTAGATGGGGCAGAGGGCGTCCACAGTGCGCCGCCATCCCGTTCGGTCTTGAGCTTCACGTTTAATTTCGCTCCAAGTTTTCCCTATGTTCTTCGCCTCTGCGATGACCGTTCGTCGCCAGGTCTGCTTAGGGCGACCACGTTTCGTTTTCCTTGGGGATTCCAGTCTAGGGCTTGCCTGGGTATTTGTTCAGCATTCCTTCGGAGCGTGTAGCCGATCCAGTTTCATTTGCGGCGTTTGATCTGTTGGTCGTTCGAAGTTTCACCGCAGCATCTCCACAGATTTATAATGGAGATTTTCTCAGGCCAGTAAATACCGAGAATACGGCGAAGACAGCGGTTGGTAACGACCTGGAGTTTATGCGAGATGTCTTTTGTGACCTTCCACGTCTCACAAGGTTTTGACTGAATGTGCTAAGTGGTTAAAGGGGAAGTCACTTTAGATAGGGTTCAACTCTTCCCATCTTACAAAAATCATGAAGGTTAGATAGGGGCTGGTGTAATAAAATTTTCCTCAGGAACCATAGTATTGTAATGATTGTGTGTGTGTGAGCTCCAGGTATATGTGTGTCCTTGAATGCTTCTCCCAGAAGCGAATACCTCTCGTGTGTATGAAGAAAGAAAAAAGTAGTAGAGTAAAAAAGGGCTTCTTTCTAAGAGAGGGAATCCACCACGCTGGCTTGTGGTCTCAGTCCATTTAAAATACGGGTATTCAGCCGCATTAGACTGCAGTTCTTTTGTTTTCAATTATCTTATCCAGTGCTTGAGTGCGATCTCACAAGACAATAATCCATCAGGTGATGGATTATTTTAAAAATTACGTCGTTAATGCTCTCTTTCGTTAAAAAAAGAATTGTGCATTATTTTAAGTTTTTAATCCCAATGGTTTAGACAGTGCTTATGTTGTATGTGGCTGGTATCTGAGATTGTATCCAAAACGTACCTTGTTGGTATAAAGGCTAGTCAATCGAATCTACGAGTACTTTTAAAGGGATGTGCCAATTCAGAATAGTATATAAATTTGATGAAACCGTCATGTCCTGGAACCAAAAATTCAAAGACACGTGACACCCACCACCTGCACTGAGCCCGACGTGTGGTGGATTTCCTCTCATAAAGAGGAGGCGTGAGTCCCAGCAGTAAACACACCATAAGGCTGACTATGGTAATGCTTAAATAAGGATAAAATGTTTTAACGTTCGTTTGTGGAACCTATTGTTCACCCACTGGTTATGCTGCAATCACAACCCTCAATTTTTGAATGGCCATCGTTGACTATCCTACGAGTGTCGCGGTCTCTCAACAAAATTCGAAAATCGTGTGTTTGGTGTTTATACCTCGAAAACTGTGCCATCGTTTGAGCTGAGCTATACCGAGGACTAACCAGGTATTGTGCAAACCTTTCTTTTAAGAGACAAGTTACTCACGCCTACATTTTCCCACGACTTGTCAAATCCACATCGTGCACCAGCCGAATTTCATACAGTTCGCAATATTTCACTTGAATCGCGCAAACACCTACATTATAACGATTTTCATTTGTTTTAGTCACTTCTTGGCGTGACTATACCATTCTCAAACGGTTTTATCACAGATCAAATGAAACAGTAGGTTTTACTGTCTACCGATTTCACATAGATGAAATCACCAACTCGTATGAGAATACAGCAGAAAATTGCAGCAACCAAAACACAATCTAGCATAGTAACATGCAACAGCACTTAATTATAAATCGACCGAGTAAATTCATACGTCGGAAGGTAATGAAATCTATAAATAATGCTACCATCATAGTGATGTAATCTGCTATTGTTGATTTACCTGCACTTGTGTTTATGCTGGGTACACAGATGGTTGCATAGGTACGTGATATTGAATGCTTCAGTGTGTAGCGTATCACAAATTAAATTAGAATAATTAAATTAGGAGCTTTGTTCAGTGTTTGTTTGTGATTTTAGACTTAGTATAGGTTTCCTGCGCTACAAAACGCAAATCTTTGTCGTGGATCAGAAAGTTGCCCAACTTAAGTGGGACTGGGCTGGACATATTTGCCGTATTGGTGCCCTGAAATCGCACGACGGGGTTGCGGCAGACCGCGAAGGAGATGGCGGGACAAATTCCCTGTCAAAATTTCCTAACAGTTACAATCTATGGGTCTTTAAGTAAAGAGTGAAAGGGTTACTTCTAGACAAGCATGTTCTATCGTCGACCACATCATCAGTTACCATCAGGTGAGATAGTGGTCAAACGTATTAAAAAAATCTGGGCACGTGCGAGTCGGACTCGCACACTGAGGGTTCCGTACAAACTAACTTATGTACAGACGCCAGCACATCAACCTGCCTCAATCTGTCAAATTTCTTTAATAGATTTTCAACCTTATCACAATAGTGGAAGGTTAATGTTCGATTGGTAAAATTTGACAGATTGGAGTAGATTGACGTGGCGTCTGTACATAGTTCAATTCCCGAATCGAGTCCCGAAGAGATCTTCCCGAAAAAAACGTAAATACCCGAATCAAAAAAATTATTTTTTTATGACTTAACTACATATTTTCAGTTTTCAGAATTATTCCTATATCTGTGCTATAAGACCTTGCTTTATGCTAAGTTTCAGGCTGTCAGGTCAACGGGAAGCCCATGAATTTTGATTCCCTTGAGAGTGTCGAAATATACGTTTTTTTTGCGATAAACAGCCATATCTTTTTTCCGTTAACTTAGAATTTTGAGTTTTTCACAGCTTCAAGGGACCGCGTATATAGTTTAAATTTCAATTCAGTACCTCCACGCGTTTCCGAGATAAAGGGTCTTTTGACAGACAGAAGGACAACAAAGTGACCCTATAAAGGTTCCGTTTTTTCCTTTTGAAGTACAGAACCCTAAAAAAATAAATGCGAGAAAAGGCGCTGTGCCGAGAACAATGGAAGGAAGACTTTTAAAGGGAGACTTTTGCCCAGCAGTTGGATAGTACCGGCAAGATCTAGGTTTTTCGTGCAGTGTATCAGATTTAGTCAGATTAAAATAGTTGGTAATATATTTTTAAAAGTCCATTAGGTCTACTATTTGATCGTTCCAAAACGTCCAACTGTTTTCTTATAAGAATATATTTGGTATTTTTGGACTAAATTAAATATTAAAATATTAGTTACTTTGCTAAGAACACAGCAAATCTTATTAAAAACGAGTTTCTAACAAAAATGTTTCTGTAGACGTCCCAAATGCTACTATAACAAAATCATTTATTGTCATTTGAGATACACTCATTGTATTTTAGTAAGTTAAAAGTTGTCAAAGACGGGCCGACCCAACCCCGAATGAATACTTAAATGAAGGGGAGCAGATTTTAAGTACTTATACTCTTCAATTCCCATGTCCAAATAAGTAGAGAAGTTTTAATTTTTGAATAAAATATATCTACATTTAGTTATGACGAAAAAGAATCACAAAAAGTGAAACAAATTAATTAAATAAACAAATGACATTTGATTAGTGACATAAATATAATAAAAAAAAGTGTAGTACTGTTTTAGTCACTAAATAGCGATCGAATAATCGAAAAAATAGAAAATAGTGCCAAAGGAACCTGCTCCCAGATACAAAATCCTATGTGCTACTCCAGGACATGGTCCACCCGTGTGCCAAATTGCTTCCAAATCAGTTTTTAGGATTCCGTAAGTATTCCCATAAAAATCACAAAAAGTATTTGTCTTTAGATACTATATCGTACTGTGTATAACTTTCTTTTTTCTTTACACGATAGTGTGAGGAACGAGTAAACGTTTTTTCTTTCTTTCTATACTGATATTATAAAACTGAATAGTTTGTTTGAACACCCTAACGTCAGGAACTGCTGGTTAGTATTGAAAAATGTTTTAGTGTTGTATAACTCATTTATCGAGGAAGGCTATTTTCTATATAGCGTCACGCTACGGTCCACGGGAGGTGAGCGGTGACCAAAGTCGCGGATGAGACCACTACCGCCTTATTCCAAAACGCAATCTAAAATAGTTCCGGGACTATTACTAGTTGTAATTGGCATTAAACCTAATAATAGGATATAATAGAATAAACTTTATTGTACACGAAAATAGTAACAATTCACAGGAACTTAAATGTATGGGTACAATGGCGGTCTTATCGTTGATAGCGATATCTACCAGACAACCTTAGGATGGATTATAAGAACTTAAACTATAAAGAGGGTAGTCTGCGATGGTGTGGTAGTCCAGGAAATACATTTAGATCGCTTTTAATTGGTATTAAATTTAGTAATAATCCCGAAAACTACATTTATTTAGTATTATTATTTTTTACAATTTATGTACACACAATAAGACATAAAAAGACAACACATAATAAATGATAGTACAAAGGTACTGCTTATTTCCAAAGAAATTTCTTCCAGCAGACCTGCGAAAGGAAAAATTATAAGAAATGTAGACAATAGTGTGTAGGAAACAAGAGAAGAAGAAAGTGTGAAATCTTAATTTAAACTACGTATCAAATAATACATAATATGTAGTTAAATATAAAATAAAATACATATATGACTATACATACACACACATTACACACATACATTTAGATAGAGTTTAATCGGTATTAAACCTAGTTATAGTCCCAGAACTATTTTAGATCGCGTTTTGGAATAAGGCGGCTAGTGTCTGATAAATAAAAGGATAATTTGCTAGCCATGTAGCTTTGTAGCTCCTACAACTTGATTAGTGTGAACTTGTGAATTTACTTCTTAAATAATACAATAGCGCATCAAATTACGATTAGGTAAAAAATAACTACAAAAAGCTTTGTATAAAACTGTATTGGGAATCAGTTCATTTAGAACTGGTAGCGCCATCTACAGTTCCGATAAGAAACTAATTTCACGGTCAGAAGCGAATTCAAGTTCGAAACTAGTTCACGTAGAAGTTACGTCGTTTATACATAGATGGCAGTAGAACCACATAGTTTGAGGTATAACTAGAGATGGGTTTCTACCCGGTAAATACCGGGTAAATACCCAAAATACCCAAATGCAGGGTTTTTACCCGGGTAAATACCCAAATGGTGGGTATTTTCATTTTCATTATTGTTTTAAGTCTTTTATACACTTTAAGCAATAAAAAATGTTTATCAAATGTGTTTTATGCATGAAGTGTAAATGATGTCAGCAAAGAATAGTTTTCTACTAACAAATCATATAAAAATTGTACGTCTGTATTTTTACGTATTAAATTAGGTGGTTTATATTACATTTGATTATAGTAGTTTTAAATTAAAGACTATTTGATAAAATACATTAAATAAACGTGAATCATCAAACTCTTGAGAATGTAAGATGAAGAACTAAAATCTGGCAAACTCGCGCATATTCTCAGGACTAGTGACGATGAAGATACTTTGTTATTAGCGTATAAGATTAAAATTAATATTGAAAAAAATGCTGACGTGGTGCAGCTCACGGCGTTTCAATCTTACGTTAAAGTTTCTAAAGTTGACTTTCAATTGATAAAATAAGTCCGTCAGTAGGCGCATTTAGCTGGCCAGCGGTCCCTCAATCCTTACAAATATGCACATCAACCCTTCCCGCTTCTTCGCCTTCTCTCCGCGTATACGTATTATGCTTACTACTTCCACTTGATTTTGAATTACTAAAGAGTGCGCACGTAGAAGTGATATCTCATACTGTTTCATTTTGGATCAGGATTCAAAATTTTGCTGGTGCTAACGACTAAAACTGGTTTTGGAAATATTAATATATTGTATTCATAGGTATAAGTATATTTAATTGAATGCAATACAATTTACGTTAAACCTTAGAAAATATACTCGTACTAAACTACAGTAGATATACCAAAGAAAGTAATTTAAGTATTTTGTAATAGAAGTACGTCATTAACACTTTGAAGCTTTTTTTTTCTCAGGGTCTCATTCTGTAATCATGATGAAAAAATATAGAAATATATATTTTATGTCATATATATGACATAAACAATAAAAACACGGAATATTTCTTAGATGTACCTAATCAAGACAAAAAAATATAGAACCGTGTAAATTAAGCAAAAAAAAAAAAAACAAATAGCCAGCGATAAAAATCATCTTCGTTTGGTAGTGTTAAAAAATTAAGCAAATTCATATTATTCATTTTTGAGTATTAAAATGCGTGTTTATAAATTGATATAACAACATTGATACCTATTTACCTGTTATTTTTTAAATTATAAAAAAAAATTAAACTTAACTTCTAAGTATGAGGAACCCCCAAAATGTATTGTTTTATTTTTTCTATTTTTGTGTGAAAATCCTAATGCTGTTTACAGAATACATCTACTTACCAAGTTTCAACAGTATAGTTCTTATAGTTTCGGAAAAAACTGGCTCTGACATACGGACGAACGGACAGACAGACCGTTTTTTTCCGTTTTTTTTGCCATTTTGCTATGGAACCCTAAAAAGGGAGTTCCGATTCCAAATTAAATGAAAGGACATTATATAAGGAGGAAAATCAGCCAACTTTAGTACATTTTGACCAGTTCGCGATTTCAGGTTTGGTCCCATAGTAAAAGTTGTTTGTTTTCATGCCTACAATCACGTGTTTAAGTGTCGTTCACTAATTACCAGTCACCCTATATTATGTCATTTACTCTAGAGAAACTTCATCAAATCAGTTAAGAAATTTTACATTTATGCTAAAATTAGTTATTATCAGTTAATAAAGCAATTTAATTAGGCTATGAAACGAAAAACATATGAAAGTAGCCGAACATGGATGTGTTAAAAATACCTAAACGGGCTAAAATTCACCTAAACTTTATTAAATAAAACGTTCCATAAAGTGTTTATAGTTTATACCCATGCTTTTGGGTATTTACCGGGTAAAAACCCTGTTTATACCCAAATTGGGTATTTACCTGGTAAATACCCGATGGGTATTTACCCACCGCCCATCTCTAGGTATAACTAAGCGGCAGTAGTGTTAGAAAATGTGTCTGCCATGAGTACGATGATACTTACATAATTATAATCCTCTACATATAACTTGAACCATCATCGACCTTGAATGCGCAGTAACCGATTTTCGGGTCTCAATTGAGATGTGTTGCTGCGCGTAACCATAGTAACAGGTTCAACTTATTTGCCTCGTACTTTATTTATTTTAACTTGATGAAGTAAAGTACCCAAGGTACTCTCTGTAGTCTATTCTAGGATATTACTGGTTATAAAGAAAAAGTTATTTCTCATAGATAATCGTTCTATAGATACAATAGAAACAATAAATCAAATTATATTGCGTAGTAGGGCTATGGGCTACGTCGTAGAGCTGTCTACGGCGTAGTGTCTACGGCGTAGGCGCTACGAAAGGGCTGTACTGATTTTTAACTAGCGAAGAAAATATAATTTGTTTTGAAGGATTTAGTTTGTTACGGTTGGTACTATGAATCGGGCTAGTAGAATGAACAAAGAGAATTTTACAATGTAATTTTTTTTACTTAGTCGACTCTTAAATTAAAATTAATAAAAATCAATCAATTAAATTGATACTTATAATTATGTATATTTTCTCTAGCAGCAAGCTGACAGTTATTCCAAGCTTCAGATTTATGAGGGGCAAAATGTCCCCTAAAAAAACGCGCAACGTTATCTTTTGTTTTAGGGGAAACGTTCAAACGGCACCCGGACTTTGGGGATAAGTACATAAATTCTTTACATAAAAGTACACTAAACAACATGTTTCGGGTTTCGCATATACTAAAACTAATGTTGCATACAAAAGAAGATACAATATTTAAAAAAAAATATACAAGGTACCTTACTACTAATTTCAAAATTAGTAGTAAGGTACCTTACCTTACTACTAATTTCAAAAGACATTAGTTTTGACATCTTTTCTTTATATTTTAATATAGTACTGGTAGATAGAGTTAAAAGAAATGAGTTTCAAATTTTGGAAGAGAAATATATCGTGTCTGGTAAGTTGTCGTTGAGATGTCCGCTCCCCGTGGGCACGGCGCTCGTGCTGGTGGCGGGGCTCGCCGCCGCCGGGCTCGCTCCTAGGTGCAATATCTTCTTGATCCTGAGAACATACAAAGAAGAAATTCCAGAAACATATCAAACATATTGATTCGACGCATAGAACCTCACTTGGGTGAAAAAATATCATCAAAATATCAGGTAACTCAATAGGTAGTAAAATGTATCATCATCTTCCTGCCTTTTTTCCATATTACTTGAAGTTGGTGCAACATTTAAAATATTCAGTAGTCACGCTATAAACAGATCTCTTTTCTTTCATATAACTAATTCCTCACGCAATCTAACCATCTTTTCTTATTTTTAGGTGCCGTACCGCAAAAGGAAAAAATGGAATCCAGGATTACTTTGTTGTCGGTCTGTGTGGTTGTCAGTTTGTCTGACTGTCTGTCGTTCAAGACACTGTATCTCGGGGACGCATGGAGGTATCGTGTTGAAATTTAAACCGTTTAGGTACGCAAATATGCGGTTCCTTGAAGCTGGGAAAAAATCAAACTCCTAAGTTAAGGGAATAAAACGATATTCTTATATTCTATTATATCGCAAAAAAAGGTATATTTCAACGCTCTCAAGGAAATCAAAATTCATAGGGTACTTCCCGTTGACCCTGAACCCTGAAATTTGGCATGAAGCAAGATCTTATAGCACAGATATAGGAAAAAATCTGAAAAGTGAATATTTGTAATTGCAACACAAAAAAAAATCGATTCGGAAAAATATTCGAGACTCGATTCGGGAATTGAAATATTTACATAAGTTAGTTTGTACGGAATCCTCAGTTTGCGAGTCCGACTCGCACTTGCCCAGTTTTTTTTATATAAAATGAAAATTTTTTGTTTGTTCAGAATATTTAATACTACATAATAGTATGTCCAAACGCATCTAAAATAATTCATAGGACATCAAAAAAATTATAGGTTATATTATAATTAATTACCTAAGTTTATTTAGTAGTGGTTTTTCAATTTGCGCAGGGTTTGTGGGAATAGACTCGCTTCATAGAAGTACCAAACACACCCGACAAGAGTAGGTGTAATCAACCTAACCTCACAAATATATTTTTTCTTTATATCCTTCTTTCTTATTTTCTTTCTTTCCTTCTTTATTTATCTTACCCTTTGAAGAACACAGGCGTGACTTAAAGATATTGATTGATGATTAAAAATTGTAATCCAATTGAATAAGTAAGTACGTACCTCCTTTTCAAGCACAGTGCAAGCAGTTTGTTAGCAGGCGCCTCCGCTAGTAGCCAGAGTAGGAGGGCGGCTATACAGCCCCAGAATATTACACCCGCTGTCGAGTTCAACTGGAACAAAATATTTCAAAATTCAATAAGCTATTTTTTCGCTTTAGTAACCGAATTATTTGGCTTGATTTTTCTATTTTGACAGAGCTCATTCTTATTTGGGTGTAGTCGTATATTCCGTGGCATAAACGTTGACGATACATTTTGATATACAGAAAGTTTGTCATTGTAACCGAGGTGGAATTCGCATGAGCCGTAGGCGAGCGTGTTATGAAGCCGAAGGCTGCACTTATGCACGCGTATCGAACGATGTTTTTCAATACACTTATAATTCGTGATAAACTAGTTTATTACAATAAAATTGTGGTGAGCACAAAACATTTTTTCGGCACTAGTACGGAAAACAGTCCATTGCGTGCCTAAAAGCAGTGGGATAAGAGCGGTTTTTCGAAAGAGAGAGAAAGTGCATTGAAAAAAAAGTTGGACGACAAATAGTCTAATCTTATTCTGCCCTATAGGTAATATGTTACTTACGATTTCAAAATGATCGTTGTGCTGTGGGTTCCTAGTGATAAAGACGCTTCGTGAGATCAGTAAGGAGTGCGTCAGGTACAGCCCGTAGGAGAGACGGCTCAGAGGCACCCATGGGTACCAGCTTAAGAAGCCCTTTACAAGCGCTGGAATAAAGTAATCACAACTTAGTATAAAACAAAGTCGCTTCCCGCTGTCTGTCCTATGTATGCTTAGATTTTTAAAACTTTGCAACGGATTTTGATGCGGTTTTTTTTAATAGATAGAGTGATTCAAGAGGAATGTTTATGTGTATAATAAATGCATAATATGTTTAATATCACCTTTGCACCCGTGCGAAACTGGGGCGGGTCGCTAGTGCTATATAAATCCATGTACCTTATTTTATCAATAACACCTCTTTTGAATAGTGTCGAAATGTAATCAACACCAATATCTAACCTATCTTCTAAGAGCTCATACACACGAGCGCCATGTTGTTAACGGCAGATAATACTGCAGCCATCCGCGTCGACTCGTGGCCGCAGTTGTTGACGGTCGACGGTGGCCATCGATATTCCAACAAATGAAAATCAGCGGCAACCGTCGTGTGTGTCAAGTGTCACTATAGGTTGACGGCTGCCACTGCCTCTGCCATTAAGTTAAACCGAGTAGGTCTAAACTCATTTTAAATATTGATTAACTAACTATTGACTTTTTTTAAAATTTAAATTGATATTAGAAAATACTGCTTATAGAGATTGATACAGAATTTTTAGTATTTAAAAACGAAAGCCCGCCAAATGTCAGATAACGCACTTTAGATAGAGGACGGCAGTGGGCCATTGTAACCACGTGTATGTGTCTATTACACGAACTGATAGACATCATACCATCTTTGATTTGACCTTCCCACCAGAAAACACGCAAGCATATCTACAGATGCACAATACAGTGCAAATCATACTCGTGTAGTAACCCTAAAAATCCTTCTACAGGAACAGAATGGTTGTACTCTAAGTCTTCATCATTATTCGATGAAATATCACGGTGCTTAATAAAAACACTAGCGACATCTACTGATACTCACGAACATGTCCAAACGAGCAGCACAGTACTAGCAGTGCGACACCACACGCCCAAGCGGGCCTGTTGAGAGCGGCGTACACCGCGCCCTCTAGCGGATGATAGCTGCGCCAGAGGAACGTGCTGCCCAGTACCATGACCACCAACATCAGTGTTAGGGCCGTGCAAGTGCCGAGGACCGACCATTTCTGGAAATAAACAGCGGTAAAGTTATGATAGATGTCGTTTTTGTTTTGAAATATTTATTCGCGCGCTTTGGTAGTAAAATGAACTTGTATGAGATAGTATTCATCGTAAGGAAACCGGCATGTCCTAGAACCAAAAATTCGAAGACGTGTAACATCCACCAACCCGCATTGGGCCCACGTGGTGGATTACGGCCCAATCCCTCCCCTAAAGAGGAGGTCTGAGTCCCAGCAGTAGGAACATTATAAGACTGATGCTATTATGCTATTTTATTTTTTACCATCGACTATGATGTTTCACATCAGCTTAGCGTAATGTGACGACCCATGTTTTTAATTAACAACGCCAATAGCCAAAAACGCAGCAGGGCAAAGTAAAATATCATAAAAACACAACAGTTCAAAAAAATGTGACTTCTTTCAATTTGAAATGCACTGAGTTAGCGTTAGGCCATGCCATTTCATAAAGAAGTCTAAATCCACACCAGCAGTTTTAATGCTAAGATAAAAAGCTGACTGTCTTAGGTTATAGAACTAATGGGCATACACGTAGGCCTTGGTTCTTTTGATTGCGGTATTGTCTTGCTATCGGCCTATGCTGTTAATATTTTGGTAGGCTGGTGGAATTCGCGATATTCCCACTTAGCTTATGCTAAGTGAGAAATATGCTTATACTATTATAATGAGCATAATTAAATCAGCCATGTTCCCATTGCTACAGCATCTCCTCTTTAGAGGAGGGAATGGACCATAATCCCCAAGAAGCCCAGTGGGGGTTAGTGGATGTCTTCACATGTCTTTGAATTTTTTGTTCTAGGACATGCTGGTTTCATGATATTTTTAACTTAAAAAAAATCATTTGGAGAACAGCGGTGATGAAATTAATTAGACAAAGTAAAGCGCCTGCCTAGGATTGAAACCACGACTTACAATTCGTAAAGCAAGGCCGTTACCATTGAGCCACCACTGCTCCAATCTGCGCTTGAGAGAATCCCAAAGATTTGTAATACCCGTGTGAACCAGGGGCGAGTTGCTAGTGTTATCAATAAGTTAACTCACTTGTCTAATCCTGTTCAGGTTTCCTTTACTGCTGTAAGTGACGAAGAGATACCCGCTGTAGAAGCCCACCAGGTAAGCGGCGAACCGAGTGTGACTCTTTATGTAAGCCAAGTTAAACTCCCTGCTGGTGCGAGGGTCCTTTATGAACCTGGTAAAAAGAAGATACGACTAGATTTTGGTACTCAACATTTTAGAAGGGTCTCAAAGAGAAATCTGAAAAGTTATTCCTAGAGATTGGATAATATTGAATAGGTATTGTATGTAAAATGTAGTCACCACACAGGCCCTTTAAGACTTCGTGAATGTCACATATCCTTGAATTTTTGTTTCTAAGATGAGTTCCGGTCAAGTCCGGTTTGGTCCGGTTTCCTTACGAGGTTTTCCTTCACCGTTTTCAAAGTAGAGATGATAAAATGAATTAATGCGCCTGGCTGGGTTTAAAGCCTCAACTGATTCGTAAGTCGGGGCACCGCTGGGCTACGCGCTGATCAGCTGGCTGTGTTTTTATATTCTTCCCTAACTGAATTTTATAATATTGTCACCTGTATGGCATAGTTGGGAATCTGCCGTTTGCGTAAACAGCAGATTCACAACTTTATTTCCTGTATGGTAAAGTTGCGAATCTGCTGTTTGCGTACACGGCAGATTTGCAACTTTGCTATACAAATGATTATATCATCATCTCTCTTTTCCCATTATAGCTTGGGGTCTCCTTCTAGTCCAACTGGATGTGACTGAATATCCGTGTTTTACATAGAGCGACTGCCTATCAGGCCTTCACAACCCAGTTAGGCAACGCGATACTCCTTTTCCTCAGACTTTCTGGCGTCTTGGTATTACTACCTATAACGATTGTCAAAGAATAGAATATTTTTTTTCTGTTTTATGTTATGTAATTATAATTAATAAGCGGTTTTGATACGCTGCCTTGTGAAATAATAGAGTGATAAATAGGATAAATACACCTATTATAAGACATAATAAGGTTAAGTTTCCATTGCCAATTATGCGTGTTGCTTAAGTATATCGAGAAGATTTCTAGATAATGATTATAGTGCAAATAGATTAATTAATAATTACATGACGATACATTCATTAGAACAATGGTAGAGGAAATCCTCCGTGATGAAACTGTTGTCACTTTGATGCGTCACATTCAACAGTTAGATGGAAAATAATGGAAATGGGTGAATATCAAGGTCAAATCATTTTTTTTTTATGGTAGGTAAAATCATCCAATGACAAATCCCGCCCTTGGGCGGAGCGGGAAGTAGTGTCAGACTCTTACTGACTAAAAACCTACCCCGTTCCTTCGTAGCCTATAGTGCCGGGGCTGAGCCTTCCTCTCAGAAAACGGCCCTTAACCCCAGCAGGCTTCAACCCTGCCTGCCTGCAGTTAGCAGGCTGGGCCTCTTCGGTGTGCTGACAGCTCCTTGAGGCGCGCGGGAACAGAACGCGCCGTCGACGACTTGGGCTCTGTCCGGTCGGTTACCGGACGATCAGACAGCGTGCTACCCATTGCACGCCGTCCGCAAGCCCGCGCCTACGGTGGCCGGAAATCGGGATCGGAATCCCGGCGGCGGCTGCGGCGAGCGCCCCGTTGCCTCTGCCTGATGCGGTCGGCCTCCTCCTTTGCTAGCATTACTGCTTTTCGCAGAAGGAGGCGACCGCCTGCCATCCCTCCTCACTCCGGACCATGGCCTGAACCAAGGCCCGGCGAGAGAGATCGCTGCCGCCGATTGCCCCCACGAGGACACGGCGATGCTCCGACCAGGCGGGGCACACCCCTACAGTATGCTCCACCGTGTCCTCCGGGTGTTCCGCACAGTGGCGACACCCGGGCGAATCCTCCGCACGAATCCGGAACAGGAACTTAGCAAACTTGCCGTGTTCGGTAAGCACCTGCGTCGTGCGGAAGTTGAGAGCACCGTGAGGTCTTTCCAGCCACGCCTCAAGGATGGGCCTTATCGCCCCAATTGTGGCGCGCCCCGAACGAGGTTGCGATAGTCGCTGACGCCATTTCACCATGAGATCCCGCCGGAGCTCTGTCCGCCATGACCGTTTACTATTGTGGCATTTTAACCTTGAAAGCTGTTATTTTTTTTTATTAAACATGTGATCCTTTACCAGAACTAAGTTGTTTCTTGTTACCATTACTTACACTAATATTTTAAAGTCGAAATAGTATGTTTGTGTCTGTGTGTGTGTTTGTTACTGTTATCACAGCAGACCACGTGGGTGATAGCAACAACTGAAAATCATTAAAGTTCTATTATTTCATAATTTTTTTGGTGGGAAAATTATCCAAAGACATCTCCCGCTCTTGGGCGGAGCAGGAGGGTGTGTCAGACTTTTACTGACTAAAACCAACTCTTGTTCCTTCGTTGCTTTTCATACCAGGGCCGAGTTTTCTTTTCAGAAACATACCCTTGGCCCCGGTAGGATTATTTCATGATAAGCCTTTAATGACTTACAGGCATTACAGAACATCTGTTCTTTGAAAGTTTACAATACTTATCTCCTAAAAAAATGTCTTACATTTTACGTGACATAATTAGCATAGCAGAGCATAATCATCATTATATAGTTTCTGCTGTTGGGACTCAGGCCTCTGCTCTAGAAGAGGGAATGCGCCGTAATCCTCCACGTAGGTACAGTGCGAATTGGTGGATGTCACGTGTCTTCGTGTTTTTGGTTCTAGGACATACCGGTCGCTTCACTATGTTTTCCTTCACCGTTTTGAACGCAGTGGTGATGAAATAAATTACACAAAGTAATGTGCCTGTCTGGGATTGAACTTGTGACTTGTAAATCGGGACCGTTACCACATAATTGCAACACACAAATGAAACGGATCACTGATAAATGAAGCGCAATACAGATAAACATCTAATTATTGTTTTAAATACTGCAATTTAATTGCAGAAGACACGCCATGCGACTAATATGGAAAATATCTTGAGATTTTTCCATGGGGTGTTAATGAACTTTTCACACGCAATTAAGATAATTTTTAGTTTATAATATAATTTTTAATACGATAAGGGTCGTAGCACACGGGCCACAAATCAAAGTCACGACAAAAAAACCCCGCCACAGGAATATTTAACCAACGCCGCCACAAAAAGAAGTCGTTGGCGGCGTTTTTTTGTGGCCCGTGTGCGGCGCGGCGACACTTAATGTAGATAAGAAATTTAAATATTAACTAAACTAAAATATATTTATTCTAAAATTAGCTATGAAAATATATACTAAAATACAAAATACACTCGGGTGTCGACGTAATCCTGCACATCGCTGCCATTCGGAAATGTGCCCAGAAGACTGTACGCACTGCCACGTCGAATGGCAATCCAACATTTGGGCATAGAAAAAGCAAGCCCTCTGGTCCCGTAGTGTCGATCAGATCGAGTTGAGTCCTGAAGATACTACAGTGTTTTTGGGCATAACTTTATATGCTAAGCTTCAATGGGGCTCCCATAGAGTCAAATTATCGAAATAACTCAGCTCTGCGGCATACGTTGTTAGAAATATTCGAAATCTAAATGACTTATAGACATTCAATTTAGTTTACATTAGTTATTTTCATAGTGTCTTATGATACTGTATTCTATTGTGGAGAAATGCCGCTGATGTTCAGACAATTTTTGTTTTGCAGAAAAGGGTTATTTGTTCTATTTATAGGACGTAATTTACGTCCCAGATCCTCCCTTAGAGATAAATTTAAAGACGTTAATATAATGACTGTACCTTCCCAGTATATTTACGAGAATATTTTGTATGCCTTGAAAAAATGTGTTCAAGAAAAACAGTGATATTCATGATTTTAATACTACGAACAAATATACATATACAAGTAGTTCCAGCGACCAGGCTCAAAAAAATAGGGGACTCATTCAGATGCCAATGTACAGATATACTTTTATAATAAACTTCCTATTAGTCATATTCAAGAACTAAGCCTTAATAAATTCAAATCATTTGTAAAGCGAAAACTTTTTCCAAAGACTTTTTACCCTGCCTGTAAAGAACTATCTTGAGGACAAAAAGGCTTGGGATTGACCTGCTCCAGTACGCTCTCCAATAAAATTGTTGTAATTTTTTTCTTTCTTCTCTTTTGAGTTTTTTTTTTATATTTCAATTGTGCTTATTTATTTCTTTTTACGAATTGACATTGATAATTATTTTTTCAATTTTATAAAATATTAAATTATATAAAATATTTGTTTTTATTTTACAATTTGAATTTATTTATTTTTTAAAGTCATTTTGAGATAAATACAAGAAAGAAAAACTCAGTTTTATAAAAACCTCACCAACAAAATATACATTTTCCGGCTGTTAAAAAAAATACTTTACTAACTAGTATTAAAATGTAGGTTTTAGTAAAATAAATGCATTTTAATGTGTGTCTGTTATCTGTTAATAGAAGGTTTTTTTAATGCTTAGTTTTAATAGTACAAAATATCGTCGTATTATTGGTATTTAAATGGTTTGGAGCACGTCGGTTATAGTAGGACATAGGTTGATAGGTAGAAACGTTTTGTTTTTTATAAAGATTAGAATATACAATATTTAAATGTAACTATAATCTTGACTCTTTAATAAGTGGTAATTTAACACTTTTTTTTTATTATTGATAGCGTGTGACCATTATCTCATTCGACTTAAGGTTTGATTTAAAATCGAGCTATTCAACGTTTCAAAAGTTGTATGATCATTTAATCTTACAATTAATAATAATAATAATAATATTCCACAACTATCACACAACATCATAATTGCATCATAATCATAGCTTACTATTTTAACAAAGTTCAGAAATCTAAAATATGCAACACGCAAGAAACTGGTTATTTGATGGCAGGCTGTCGACCGACTTACTGCCATTTTCCACAACAAAGTAGTACTTAGATTTGCTTACTTTTATATTAAGACATAAGGCTCTTATCATCATCATCATCACTTCCATCAGGCCTCCTCTAGGTGCCACTATAACGACCGGTCCTGTGCGTTTTGGATCCATCGCATTCCTGCGACATCACCAGGTCATTGGTCCACCTGGTGGGGGTCTACCAACGCTGCGTCTTCCGTTACGCGGCTGCTGCTCCAGAACTTTTCAGCTCCTTTATTGACCTTCCGATCTACGAGCAATGTGCCGTACCCATAGCCACTTAGGCTTACTCCCCACGGCGTCGTCACCTTCCGTTTGGCGCAGGTGCTGACCGAACACGGCAAGTTCGGTCCGTACCTGTACAAGATTCGTGCGGAGACGACGCCCGGGTGTCGCCACTGTGCGGACCGCCCGGTAGACACGGTGGAGCACACAGTCGAGGTGTGCCTCGCTTGGGAAGAGCATCGCCGTGTCCTCGTGGGGGCGATCGGCGGCGATCTCTCGCGCCGGGGCTTGGTTCAAGCCATGCTCCGGAGCGAGGAGGAGTGGCAGGCGGTCGCCTCCTTTTGCGAAGCAGTAATGCTAGTAAAGGAGGAGGCCGACCGCATTAGGCAAAGGCGCACACGCCGCCGCCGCCGCCGGGTTTCCGATCCCAATTTCCGGCCACCGTAGGCGCGGGCTCGCGGACGGTGGGCAATGGGTAGCTCGCTGTCCGTCCGTCCGGTAACAGACCGGTCCGAGCTCAGGTCGTCTACGGCGCGCACCGTTCCCGCGCGCCTCAAGGAGTTGTCAGCAAACTGTAGGGGTCCAGCAGGGCCGAAGCCTACTGGGGCCAAAGGTTATGTGAGACTGTCACCAAAGGCCCCAGGATAAAGGCAAGGAATGGAAAGGTAGGTTTTTAGTCAGTAAAAGTCTGACACTATTTCCCGCCCCACCCAAGGGCGGGATTTGTCATTTTACCTACGTTAAAAAAAAAAAAAAACTTAGGCTTACTGTCTATGAACTCGTATCATAGGCGACATGACGGCACGACATTACGGTTCCGTCGCCAGATTTTTATAGTTTTGTATGCAAGGTTCATGCAGGCGTACACCAAGCGTATAATAACACTTCTATGAACCCACATGTCTGTCGCCAGTAAGCCTTAAGAATAATTTAGGATTAAAATGAAAATAACTTACTCAAAAGTAAACAGCTGGACAGCAGACAGGTCGTAGATATAGTTGACGACACCTGGTATCACAAGAGCTCCCGCTGTCAGTACGGCCGCGATGATGAGCCCCAGTTTAGGGAGCCTTTTGTAGATGCAGTACACCAGAACAGTCACCACGAAGAAATGGAAGTCGCAAGGGATGTACCACGATTGGATTATGCACTGAGAAAATAGGATTATTTTTATTAGGGCTGAATTCAGATAATATCGTCAACTTATAAATATTCAGAAATGGTCAGAAATAGTCTTAAATAGTCTGAAGTAGTCTGAAATAGTCTGAAGTAGCCTGCCTGAAATAGTCTAAAATAGTCTGGAATACACTGAAGTAGTCTGAAATAGTCTCAATAGTCTCAATTAGTCTCAAATAGTCTCAAATAGTCTAAAATATTCTCAAATAGTCTCAAATAGTCAAAGGGTGGTTTGACCACTAAAATAGTGGCTTGTCTAAACGTAGCAGTTTACTATAAATGTTCTGATTAAGGAGTTGAAGGTACTGACCATATTCTCCGTATCGATATAATTGTGGAGCATTATGAGATTGACCCACCAGTTCTTGCGACATAGTTCCGTGTCGTGGCCAGCCGCTCTGATCCACAATGGACCAGTCCCTGTGTATGGGTACACCGCGCACACATAGAATACCACCACGGCAAATGCAACGATCAGTCTATTAAAAAAAAGTTTTACGTTTACGAGACAAAAAAAAACAGGATAATTAAAAAAAAAGACAATAAAATCATTATGTTTTTAAAACCTCAAACGAAGTGTGACTAACGTCACGTCAGCTCCAAATAGAAAAAAAGTGTTAGTACTTTTTTTATTTTGGCTACACATGGTTTATGCATTAAGCCAGTGTCATGATTAGAAAGTACGAGTATAATTAAGTTACTTTGAGTTCTATTAGAATGCGGCTATAGCCATTTTAACGAAATCGCGCCTGTTCAATGATTCTACACATTGTCCAGTTGCGTAGGCTTTTGAGATACAAAACTACACCAATCTTACAACACAATGTCCACTAGGAACCAATTTGCAAATAAATTAAAACAACCACGGAACATCATTCAAAAATATCTCGCCAAAAGCTTTTTAAATTTCGAAAAATAATGTTTCATGTACTTTACGAATAAGACCTTCAGCTTTGCTGCGCTTAATTTTTTTTTTTTATGATTAACTAAAATGTTTCAACTTACCTTACGTATCTCTTTAAGATGATGAACAGGGGATTTGGCAGCCTCTTGAATTTAGCGATATTCGTGATGGTGAGGAAGCCAGATAATAGAAAAAATGTGTCCACGAAGAGATCATCGTGGAGTATGAGCAGGCCCAGCGGTGTTTGAACCTCCTTTCAACAATAAAATGGAATTTAAAAAAAACATGGCTAGAGAACAGCAAGGCAGTTATACTACATAATAGTTATATTACTACACCGATGCTGCAGTTAACGTGGCAATTTACTGGGCCCAAATAATTTGACGACTACATAAATTATTAAATAAACGATTAAAAAACTTGTGAGGAGCTGAGAATTCTTTCGAACATGATTGAGAATGTAGGCCATGAGAAATATGTCTATGCTTTTAAAAATCATGAAAAATAAATAAAGAAAGAAAAAACATTTTATTTGGACGAAAACACGCAATCTTAGGACAAATTATAAATATTCTTTATAAAGCTTTGCGCCACGTCCGCACAAAACGGTCGAACGCTTAGCATAATGCCGTGACCACACGCCAAATGCGAGTCCACAGTGCTGGTTTTCAGCGTGGGCCGGTGACAGTGTCGACATAAGACGTCGGGACGGTATTGTGTGCTAATAGTTTTGAATAAGATAAATAGTAATATTGTATAATTTTTTTTTTTGTTGATAGATTCGCACTTGACCGCTATTTCACCTGATGGAAAGCGACGATGTGGTCTGCTAAAAGTAACCTATTCAGTCATGACTTTAAGATACCCAGGCTGAAGCTATCAGGAAATAAGACATTTTTCATTCTCTCCCTTTTCCAGCTTTTAATGTTATGAAATCTAATTTATAAAACCTTGCATCATAGTGTTTGTTAGAGAACTAGAAACTGATTTTTATGATTTTTTTGGTTATATTTGGAAGGTTTGAGAATAGGTCGTAGGCTATTTTTGTATCCCTAGGTGATAAGTTGACTATCACGTGGGCGAAGCCTAACAGCAGCCAGTAAATTTAAAATTGGCACAAACCTGATCAGACGACAGCCCATCACTGATAGGGCCTGAGTTAGCGATCCCGATCTGATGGTCCAACACTATAAGACAAATCGTGAAGAATCGGATGCCGTAGAACACCTCTATGCCTTCCTTCTTCATACGCAGAAGATCAAGAGCATTCTCTTTCAGGCAAAATGCTTTGATGAAACCTGATTCTGAAAGTAAATCAGACGCACACGTGTAACATAAGTACCTGAATTGTGGATCAAGTGTAGCTCTACAAGTCTAGTTTCCATATAAAATGTATGGATACCGACGCGTCCAGATCGGCATGTGTGGCACATGATGTGCACAGTGTAGTTCTACCTTTATAGACGTAAAATATAAATAAAACTGGGTGTAAAATAAACGTTGAGATCTTAAATCAACTTACTTCCAGAATCTGGATCCAGCTCTTTTTGTTGGCAATTCAAATATGTGCAGATTAGACAAATCACTGTTATTGACCCCATTACACCGCTGAAAAAGAAAATAAAATTTTACGGCGAAGGCGCTTTTTTTAATACAGAGTGAAGTGAGGGATTCCGGAGTAGAATCCCTCGCTACGTTCAGGATTCGTCGCCCAAGCCAAAAATATATTTGCGCCCGAGTGATACACTCTACTTTTTATCACCCAGTATGAGAAAATAAAAAGCGCCTCATATTTTAATTAGAAAAGAAAGAAAGAAAAAGAGTTTATTTGTCACAAAACATGGCGCATATCTTAAAATAACAGCTACACACACTGACTCTATAAAATAAAATAAAATAAAAGTATATAATAAGATATGCGTCACATCCGCACAAAACACAAAAAATTAAAATTACGAAATTCATCACATTTCTTGCGTTAGTTCTAATACTTTTAAGAGTTGTTAATTCTATACTTTCACTGTCATTTGAAGAACTCATTTTTCAAAATTTCTAACACTCCGTGAAAATTAACGAAGACGCGGGCTGTAGTTCGTTTGATTTCTTTTTTTTTAATTTAACCGGCGGCGCGACCATAGGCCGTCCTGCCAGCCAGTCTTTATTCAAACAATATTTGCGTTCGATTTCTTTGGCGCTGAACAATAAGATGTTCCAAATTCAAAAAAGTGCACGGCAAATATAATTGCGGCACACTTTTTGAATTAAAGAGTATTAAAAACTCATTACTGCCCCCTAAAAATTTCATATAGAAAGCACAAACTTTTAAATCGCGGGAATTTTCTGATAAGGAAGTTCTAGTCCTAGAACGCAAAGAGCTATTGAAGGACACAGGTGTGGTTTTAGTCAATAAAGGCATTGCGGGAGAAGACATTGGATGATGTCCCATCTTAAAAAAAACAGTGTTCCTTCAGTTGCTCTTTACGTTCCAGGACCACGGCCACTCTTTCGAATCCCATAGCACGATAATGAACCATGTATATGTAGTGTATGTGTGGAAATCAAAGGCCAACGTAAAACATAGTCCCTCTTCCAGCGCTATTCTGGCAGGGCTAACTGACGCTTATGTCTGCTCTCATGCCGAGTTGGCTTAGTAAACCATGTAGGGGGCTTATTTAGTAGATATATTTAACGGCTTTCGGTCTAGATTGATGGAGAGATGGCGTTGAGACGCGTCCTGAGCGTTTGCGTGAGAGAGTGTCGTTTGTTTCTCGCGAGAATAAACAGGGTCGCAAGTGTGGGGCGCAGGTGGTAAGACGCCATGATTAGGCTAGTGGCCATGCGTCGCCAACCTGACAACGTCTATGGATGTGTCGGTAATATTCGTTTAGGAACTAGCTATGTCACAACCATTGTTATTACTTACAAGAATGCATAGAATACTGCGTCGTATTTCTTCTCGTCATCGCTACTCTGGCAGGGCTCGGTGACGTTGATTTCTGCTCTCATGCCGGCCGCGCCGAGGTGGCTCCGCGCCAGCATGACTGCTAGCAGTCGCTCCACGGTGCGCGGGGCACATGCTGATGGGACGCAGACGCCCCATGTTAGTTCGTTGAGGGGACGAGTGTGGGGGGGACGGCGCTGGGTTAACAAAGTAAACTTAGTTAAGATTTGAAGGGTGACTGGCAATTACTGACCGATACTTAAACACATGATTGTAGTCATAATAACAATTTTTTTTTTATTGTGTAACCTGAAATCGCAAAAAACTGCTGATCAGTACATTTATGTTCGTCTAACTGGTCAAAATGTACTGAACTTCCAGATTTGTTTCGCAATTTCAGGTTTGGTCCCGTAGTAAACGTTGTTTGTTATTATGACTACAATCACGTGTTCAAGTATCGGTTACTAATTACCAGTCACCCTATGTAACCGTAAGCCCCTACGCGGTAGCGTGCCAAGAATATTTGGTAACTAAGCAAGCGAGGTATTTTTCTGTAACTAAGCATAAATGTCCAAAGCACGAAAGTAAGAAAGAATCATTATTATTGTGCAAAATAGGGTAGAACTCATTCTGGCAAAATTATAACTAGGATATTAACATTCTGACTAAAACTTTTTTTTGCAGTTTAAAAGTTTTTGCGTTTTCAATACAAATACACAGTAATAGATGTAATCGTTTGTATTTCAGGCATAAGATAGCAAAAAATTATCGTATATACTCGTATTGCCAACAGCCCTAAAAATATTGCACCTAAAAAGCCAGTTTTGACATTTAGGAAACCGTCTTTCGGAATCTTTCGTCATTAATGTAACTTGGAACGAAAATAATAATTAGGGGGTGGGGGGGGGGGGTAGTAGCTATTTTAGTAGTGCTTACACTACACCGGAAAAGCCGCTAGATAGTCAAAATACAAATTCAAAACGGGCATTTTATTTTTTGACAACTTAAAATATAGAGGGTGTGTGCTACGATTTCGTAGCTTTTTCGTAGCTATGTGCTACGCAGCTCAACTTATGTAATAATAAATTTTATGAATTATTATCAATCACGTTAATACGGTTTTATCCGACTTCTAAGGTAGCGTATAGCTTCTGTTTATTATCATTAACAAACATTAAAATTCACATTTTATATTGCGTGTCATCATCTTAACAGATTGCATTGTTGCATTTGCATATCCAGTTGAGAAAATTGCGATGTTAGTTTGATATCGTAATCTTGAATTGCGAGCTACTCATTGCTCAGAGTCCGCCACACCTACGGTGGCTTAAAATCGGGATCGGGATCCCGGCTGCTGGGGCGTGAAGGCTGTTCCCTCGCGCGTGCAGTCTTTCCTTAGCTAGCATTACTGCTTCGCAGAAGGAGGCGACCGCCTGCCAGTACTCTTCGCTCCGCACCATGGCCTGTACCAGAGCCCGGTGTTAGAGGTCCTTGCCGCTGATCGCCCTCACGAGGACATGGCCGTGCACACCGTTACTGCGTGTTTTACCGTGTCTTCTGGGCGGTCCACGCAGTGGTGACACCTGGGCGTTTCTTCAGCACGAATCCGATGCAAGAACCTCCCGAACTTACTATATCCGGTGAACCATTACCTAAATCATGCGTAAACGTGGGAATCTAAATCTTACCTCAATATAATCCAAAGCAGATTGGTACGGGTAGTACGGCTTCTCGATTTTCCTTCTAACATTCTTATCAGTTCTTTCCAAAACGATATCAGCGAGGCAGTATTTGGTCTTCAGTTCTTGTTGCTTCTTAGCCCAGGGCGCGTTCATGCATTGGTCGAAGTTGCCGAGCTGGTACCGGTTGCCGAATAGCAGGCCTTGTGGTTCTGACGCTTGGGCATCCCATTCTGAATATCGGGGTTAATATAGTAAAATACCATGCTTTTAATATGTGAATAAACTGCCTCATTGGTCTCTGAGTTTGGGATCCTACGTTCGATTCTCAAAACGTCTTGGGCAAAAAGTCTATTCGTAAATTCTATAGCAAGATTTACTCTATAGCAGTCCTCATTTTGAAAGTTAGTGTTGTGCTGTGATATCGTCGTGCCTCGGAAAGTACGTAAAGCTGTGGATCCCACGCCTGATATCTCACGGTCGTGTCGGGAGGTTTTTTTTATTATAATAATTGATATGTTCGCGTTTTACTATCTCACGATGATGTGGCCGACGATGGAGCACGCTTGCATAAAAGTAACCTATTCACTAGTGACTTAAAGACCTGTGAAAGTTGTAGCTATCAGGTCCAGCAAGGAATGCCAATCCGTAGCCGTCCTATCGAACTATGAGTGTAAAGGATCAGAAAGTCCGCCAGTGTCTGTGCCCACGCTTGTGCAATAAAATAACTCCTGTGTACTTGGCTAATCTCTTTTGAGATGTCCACCGTGTGTGACTGCCAATTTTTAGGACCTTCAGGATTCTTAGATATTTTTAGACAATTTAACATTTTAATAGTGGCAGCGAGTACCAAAATTTTATAATTTAACGATGTCTCAAATCGGTGGTGATTGTCAATACCATTTACATCTTCCTGCCCTTGACGTAACTTTGAATGCATGAGTCTGTCTTTGTTATTTTGTGCTGAAGTATAATCAGTATCTTATTAGACTGGCCTATTGGACTAGTAATTAGTGGCCCTGACTGCTGTGAGCGGACGTCGTGGGTTCGATTCCCACCCAGGACAAATATTTGTATGATGAGCACAATCATTTGTTCTGTGTCTGGGTATAATTTATCTGTGTATATTTAGAATTATATGACTCGTATGTTTAGCAGTTGTCTAGCTAGTACTCATAACACAAGCTCTGCATAGTTTGAGACTTGACGGCGTTGTGTGACAATTGTGGAATATTATTACTATTATATTAATTTTGAAGGTAATTTTCTTGTTTTATTTAAAACTGTTAAATTTCTGTTTTAATAAAGTTTAAAGATAAACGCTAGCTTTGTTTATAAAAATGACCCACTTACCCCAAACGGCCCAAAGAGTGAAATTCTGCAAACCATAAAGCAGACGATAGATATGATCCAGGCATGGTTCTTCCTCAGCAGTCCAGTTCTGGTTCTTCATGGCAAACAACACATCATCCAGGTACACACTATTATCACCATCCTGTACTTTTTTAGGAGACTCATGTTTTTTCTCACTTGATTCTTTGATTACTACGTTTCGCGTATCATTGTATGACGGCAACAGTGTGGTCAACGTTTCACTCAGTCCCCCATTTTTTGTTCGATCAGTCACGTGACATTTTATTTCATTTATTGCTATAATACCTAGGCATATTAAATAAATGTACTTCATTGTTTCCTCGCTGGCCAGAGAGTGGACTGAAGTGAGGATGCGCATGAGTTTAGTTATAAAAGAATAGTGTTGCATAATCAAAGTCTTTGGTACTTAGTTGCCAATTAGCTTCTATTGTGATCACGGTATGCTAGAATGGGGTAAGTGTTGATTGATTATTTCTACAAGATGAATTAAATTTATACTTGATTTTTGTCATTATCGTTTATTACAACTAGGAATCAGGTACATCTCTGTCGTTGATGGTTTCACAAGCAGGGCCGAAGCCTACTGAGGCCATAGTTTGATTTCCGAAAGGAAACCCGTGGTCCTATTAAGCAGGGCAAAGAAGGAACATAAGTGTTGTTTAAGCCAGTAAAAGTCAGATACAACCTGCCGCTCCAACCTAGAGCGGGAAGTCATTGGATGATATTCCTTCTTAAAAAAAAGTGTTCACAAAAAAGTACGTGATAAAACTATTCTATTCTATATGTAATAAGTACCTAGAGCCGATGTCGCTTATTCTGCCAATGTCTAAGTAAATTGGAAAAGCAAGAGTGTATATTATAATTAAGGGACAGTAACTGAAGACCAAAAATTCTTCAGTTGATACAGTTGAACTTGATGGGTTAGGATTGGACTGATACAAACGTGATAAATCTCTTAGTCAGTAAAAGTCTGATATATATCTCCCGATCCGCCCAAGGGCGGAAGATGTCATTTGATGATTCTCAAACCTAAAAAAAAGAGGGCGCTATTCCAGGACCAGCCTGATACAATCACTACATAGTATAAAACAAAAAAAGAAAAAGTATTTATCCTTAGTAAAACTTAATAGAGAATTAGGTACATAACAAGGAGTGGTTATTTCCAATGTACGCCATCTATATCGTTCACCTAGAATTATTAACCCTCGCGAGCATTTTAAGGGGTGTCGAATTAGGAGAGGGAACAGCAACATACGCAGATAGGACAGGAGGGGTTTGGAAATAATTTTAGTTCAGAAGCATAGATGTCACCACTGTATTAACCTATTTTTTGTTTTCGATGTGAAACCTTCTCAAAGGCGCGGGACTTTAGGGATAAGTCCGGGGTGTGTGGGATTTTTACCTCAGTAAAACCTCCCCGGTGATCAACATCAGCACGTAGAGGGGGCCCCGTTATCTCTCAAAAGACCAATCCGGAACCCCCTCTGTGCAATGCACATCCCTGAAGAGACTGTATAACGGTCTCCCCAACCACTGTATTAACCTACTTGAATCCTATAGAATTACTAGATCGTAAAAATAACATGGAAGATTTTTGAATAGGCTCTACTACTTGTAGGAAATAATTTTTCCTCATTAGATCTCTCTATAAGGATAGGAGGCATTTTGGAGAGTGTGCGTGGGATAATTATATGACTTGATTTCGTCATCGCCTTTCTACCATCGGACAACCAGAAGTACGGCGAGTGTCCACCGTTATTGACACATCTACGGACCGGACTAAGCGTTTCACGGCGTACATCGAGGGACTGGATCAATTTGCCAGCTGTAGTCTGCCCGACCGATTATAATTTAGGTGTCTTCAATACTAGAGTGAATATTTCCTTAATAAACTATGAGCTTCAACATCAACGATTGCATGCTTACCATCAGGTAAGATCGCAGTCAAGCACTAGTTTATGTCAATAAAAATAAAAAGATAGATGTTGTTTAATTAAGATTTTGAATGCTTATATTTAACTTGCAACGTTTGTAGAATCTTGCAAATGGATTTTAAAACAGTTACCTCTAACCGATTGAGCTGATATTTGGTATACCAATGTAACTTGGAGGGCAACGCATTAATATTGTGCCATGGAGCTGGTCTGATGGTGAAGTCGGATAGTGGAGGGCAACAAGATAATAATTATAGATGAGTTCCTATTTGACGTCAGAGATGTCGCTACATCCCTGTTTTCTAGAAAAAGTAATAGTTACCTTTCCACGGTCACTATTCCTTTCCTTAGGGCGCTAGATGGCACTACGTGTCTTTCGAAGCGTAAATAAGAAACTTTCTTCGTGTGAAACATTTTTTAAATTTTAGTAATACATTGTGAGGCCTGCCTACTCCGCCTGCCTTATCTTGTTGTTGTTACCCATTTTCAATAAATTTTCTACTAAAGTATGCCTTAAATACTATTTTCTAATTGCCTTTTCATCTTAACATGCAATTTATACCTTTATAAGGGCTTTTTAAGGCCTTAATATGATCATTTTTTATTATTGATAGGCTCACGCTTGACCACTGTCTCACCTAATGGAAAGCAAGGATATGGTCGACGACGGATGACGCTAGCAAATGACGATAAAAGTGGAAAATAAAATAAAAAGCAATGATATTTCCATAATTTATTAATTTCTCAAAGTTTAATAAATATCTACATACATATAGCTACACATTTTCTACAATTTCTTAATTATATTTTGACAATCCAAGTATTAAGTACATAAATAAGTGCAAACTACGTCTAACATAAGGTACGGGAGTGCAAACTATAAACTATCAAATTATTCTATAATATAGACTGAATCGAGATCGCACCGAACAAGTATGAGTTGTACAAAAGACAAACTTGCAGTAAGGATACGCTTACAATGGTCAAAATAAGTAATCTATTTAATTAGGATTGGAAGTGGCCGTGGGTAAGGCGATTTTTAGGACCTCTTTTCGAATATGATAGATTATCTTTTGCCTATATATTCAGAACACAAAGGCAAAAAAAGACAAAGGTTTGAGGTAAAAATCTATAAGTCCGTGATAAGGCCTGTCATACTGTTTGGATCAGAATGTTGGGCTATGAAAAAGAAGGATGAAAAAAGATTACATGTAGCGGAGATGAGAATGTTAAGATGGATGTGTGGTGTGACGAGAATGGATAAAGTGAGAAATGAGTATGTTAGGGAAAGTTTGAAAGTGGTGCCAGTGACTGAAAAGTTGAAAGGGAACCGTTTGTCTTGGTATGGCCATGTGAAGAGGAGGGCTAAAACGTATCTTACTAAAAGAGTCACGAGTTTACTTATGGATGAATGGCGAAGGAGGCCAAAGATAAAATGGAAGGATTTTGTGAGAAGTGATATGAAAAAAAAAAAATGACAGACGAGTGACAGTACCGAATGGAAGATAAAAACGTGTTGCGCCGACCCCAAATGAAACGGGACAAGGGCATAGAATTAACTTAAAAAAGGACGCAATAGCAAGTGATGCCAGGTCCTCTAGTAATCCTCAAATAATAAAAATATGAATGCGGCTTTCTTTTATTTTTGAATGTTGTATACCTATTTCATTGAAACATAGGGAGGTGCCAGGGAAGGGTGCCAGAAAATGGTAAAGTGTTGTGAATGAGTTAATTAGGGCTCAAAAAGAAAGGTCTATGAATGATAACAATTGTCAAAACAGTCCAAACTGTCAGGGATTAATAATCTTTACTAAAATGTCACATTCTCTAGAGCCCATACCAGACCAAATGTAAGCGCATCCCTATACTTTTTTGTCTTCCTTTGTCGTGTATGGGTTCGTAAACTCACATACACAATATATCCAAACCCGGAACCGGAACATACAAATATTTGTTCCGTGCGGAACTCGAACCCGCGACACGCAACGCGGAAGCCGATTGCTCAACCATTGCGCCAACCGTGCCATCGTCAGTTAACCGATTAACGTTGACGTTGAAAGTTATGATACTATTCCGTCGTAGCATATATATGTAAAAATATTCGTAAAAATATTCGTAATTATACTATACAGTAAAAATATTCGTAACTATACTTATAGGTATATTTATACTAATATTGATTCTTTTTGACTAGCAGTCATTCAAGAACCCATATTCCAAGTCAGTTTGAATGACCTACCAGTGGAGGTCGAAATCTAACTAATGAAAACAAAAAACCCTCTATAAACAAAAAAAAAAAAACAAGAATAAACCTGCCAATTGATGATTTAAGGTGGAGTCGAATTGAAGGACATTTGCATTTCAAATCTATTTTTTGTTTAAATTTAACACTAAAAAAACTGCCTCACATTAACTGTACCTTTTTTTGTTAAATAAAAATGATAAATAATGGAAATAAACTCCAACTGGTTAAAACGACCCGTTCGTTTCGGGGTCGTACTTATAACCGTTTGGAACAGTCAGGACTCGGAACACAAGTACAGTACAGGTATTTCTAAACTTAAAAGTAATATTAAAAAGTAAAATAAATTGTAGTAAACACAAGATCAAAAAACATGACGTTTATTTACAATAAATATAAAACTCACACACGCATTTGGGGCTTCAAAAGTCGTTGAACTGCCTTATCCGCCGTTAAAAAAAATATCCTACTACAGTAAAAGGAGATAAATTATACTAATTAATTTGTTATCTAAATAAATATAACACAAAATATTAAATAATGCTATAAGGGTTTTCTTTTCCCTATCGTGTCACGTAAACCTAAATAATTAAATTACTAAGTATAGACAAATAAATATATTTTTTGTTGTATTATTTCAAAAAGTTAATACATATATATGTAAGAATAAATTAATAATTGCATTAATCAAAATAATTGTCTTATAAAATAATATATTAGAATATCTTATTAAATAAATAGCGTTTTCTTAATATTTACATCTTTGGAACGCGTTTCATAGACACACTGACTAGACTTGACTCGTTGAGATAGATCTTTATAATTATGAATAATTATTTATCATTTATCATTATTAACTAGGTAAATACATTTGATATAAAATTCCATTTAATGAAATATCAACAGATAATAGCGTACATTTAATAGATATGTACATATAATAATACCTATTACTATGATTTTTTTGAAAAATGAAACTACAATGTAATCTCATTTAGTACAATATTATGCATTATAAATATAGTATTTACTAACAAGTAAAAAAGGAGAATAAATAAAATTTGTTTTTTATATTTCTCTAAGAGTTATAAAATATTTCTAAGTTGATCAAACACGAATTATCGACTGTTTAGTTATTTCTCTTTTATTAAGGGTAATCTTTTCGTCAAGGGGTCACCGGTCGACGCTTATATTTTAATAGTATATTTTTTTAGTTTCTACTTATTTTCTTCAAACAGACTAGGAAAAACGACTAGAATAAGAACTTGAGATCTTGTTTGTTTGTAAACCTTACAATATAATGGCCGATCTAAGATATTGACTAGATTTTAAATACTTTCGACTAGATAGAACTTTATGACTAGAATAAAATGATATTTTGTTTTATTTTATATTTTAAAATTACAAAAGACTAGATGTGAAATATAGACTAGAATAAAGTAATTGTTTTGACTATAAAACGTTACATAAAGACTAGATATTACAATTTTCATTTTACTGGCGATATCGTGGTCAATAATAAAAGAATAAGAATATATTACACTTACAATTAAAAATATAATGACTAGATTTGACTAAAATGACTAGACCATTTTGAGATAAAGTAAATATTGAATTAATATCAATTATATTTGAAAAAAAAATATAATGAAAGATACAAGACTCTTTAAGACTAGATATTATTGTACGAGTATTAAATATAATGACTAGATAATTATCTACTAAATATAATTTCGTATACTAATGAGACCAACGCGAATGACCAAATAATAAATTAATGACTAGAAAATCAATATAATAAAATATTTTTTAAATATAAACTAGTAATACAATAATGCCGTAATTAATTTATTAAAAACTATTGATGACTAGAAAATTAAAAAACTGTTTTTTTTCTTCAGTGTACAAATTTTTAAGTATAATATTTTTAATTCTTTGGTATTTTATAAGACTTTAATATTATTTGAAACTTATTGATTTATTTTTTATCCATATTATTTAAAATATTTTTTTAATTTAAAGTAGCAATATAATAGTGCCATAATTATTTTATGAAAAACCATTAGTGACTAGAAAATTAAAAACTATTTTTTCTTTGGTATAATTTTTAAGTATTATTTTTAGTTCTTTGGAGTTTTTATTAGAGTTTAATTTTAATTAAAACTATTGAAAAACTGAAATGTTTGCACATTACATTGATTCTTAGTTGAAGATGTCCTAGTTCTGAGTGGGTTCAATTCCGATGAACTGTCCGTTGAAATAGTAATGAGTGGAGGTGGCTCGGCAGGCTATGGTGCCGCCACCACCACCTGAAAACACGACTGCATCTAAAAATATGCTCCTGCAGCGATCGATGACGGTGACCCCTCGAGACTTCACGAGCTGTCGATCGAACTTGGTGCCAATACTATCTTACTATTACTTTGTAATTTACTTAGGAAGTTGAGGAAAGTTAGGATTGAATTTGGCTATGATGTTTGAAAAACATATTAATTTAAAACCAAATAGACAGCGATAAAGTAAACACCGAAAATTATTGAAAGGACGAGGGTTGATTAGAGGCAATTTTTGTCCATTAAACACTCAAAAAATCTTTCTGTTTCAGACTCTTTTTAAATATTTTTTCTGAGTGTGTGATAGGTGAAAAAGAAAATCTATCAACTCTCCTCCTTTTGAAAACAATTACCTGTTCTATCTGTTGCACTAAAGAGACTATTTTATAACATTTTCTTACTTGCTAAATTCCTAATTAGTCGTAATTTGAATATAATTTATATCTAGATACTATAATATTAAAGACTTATGCAAAAATGTGGATAGGACTACACTATACAATCTAAAGTAAATATCACGCAAAATGTTTCACATTTGCGTAAATTGATAAGTTTGGAATGTGCTGTAGGAGATCATAAATATTTACATATTACTATAATATAATTTATAAAATATCTAAACACACATCAAGCCTTTTTACAAAGCAACTATGTACATTCAAATCTATATATTTATTAATTTAAAACTATTTTGATGATAGGATGAAGAACTTCGATGAAGAACAACTAGGTACATAGACAATTGTTATAATGTCAAATATACTCCACGGTCTCGTTAAATTTTTTTGAAAATATTAATGGCAACAATCTTAATTTAAATGCGTCCCATTTTTAACTGGCCAGTAACACTTACCAGCTTAAGAGAAGTACATGTGAGCGTCATGGGCATACGGCGCGGAGTACGGGTACAGAGTGGTCGCGACGGGTGCGTACGGCGGCAGCCGCGGCACGGGTCGCAGTACCCTCCGTCACCCGTCCACCAACCCCCCGCCCCCACCTTCGTCCTCCGAACCCGTGACGTCAAGACTCCGAGAGTCCTCTGAAGAACAGGAGGATCCACAACGGGGACGCACGCCTTCCCAGCTCATTTCTTGAGGAGGGGGCGGGATCTTGTTCCAGAAGGTGTTGAAGCCGGTCTCTCTGATTGTGTCCTGTTTTAAAGATTTGATTGTGAGTGGAGAAAATTTTATTATGAATAATAGTAATATCAACAGCTCATAATAGTACAGTTTGATAAAAGTGGAGAAAATTTGTGATTGCGACCGAGGCGAAATTCACCTGAGTTGCAGGCGACGCTGTTATAAGCGACGTTTTTCAATACACTTAGGAAAAAATAAACAAACGGGGCTTGATGCGAGACTAATGGGGGTCGCTTAGTACCCAGCCTTATACGACAAATAGTGGCGGGAGCGAGCTTACGAACGTTTCCACCCTTGTGCGGAAAACCGTAAATTGCGTGCTTAAAAGTGTAGCGGGTTTTCGTGTAAGTGTATTGAAAAATAATTTGCGACTGTATTTATCGGAACTGACGGACTGTATTTGATTGGGAACATATTACAAAAAATATCTTATCACATTAATTTAACCAGCAGACAAACTAGGCCAGCACACAAACTGTCAAAATTTGGTTTGTAAATCGTTACTCACCGGCTGAAAAGCAGCATACTCAGTATGAACCTGCCGGAACGCTGATGGCTCTTTCTCAGGTTCATTCTCCGGCTGGTCATGGGCTAGCATGTGCTTCCTTAGATACGCCTGTCTTCGGAACATCTTGCCACATCTCTGGCAGGGGAAGCGGCCTGAGTCGGCAGCAGGAGGGTCGCGACGCTTGACTGCTCCGGCCACCCGGGGCTTGTGCCAGCGACGGTGAGAGGCCAAGTTAGCGGGGCAGTTGAACACCTAGACAATGAAGAGATGGGGTTTTTTATAATTGTATAACTTTAGTTAATCGCGTTTTTTAATACTTAGATTATTACTTAGTTTTTCAATTTAAAACATTCTATTAATTTCCGTTTTTTTTATCAATGTTGAATAAAACCCATGATTGGAAAACGTTGAGCTGTAGGAACGTTAAATAATCTCTCAGAACACCGACGGCTGGTTGTTATCTTACACTGCATCCATTTAATTTTGCTGACCTTTCGCCCATAGGTGTGGTTATCGTTATTAATTCATTATTCCCCGAGAGGACGCCAGCGTCCGCACACCTATTGTCTTTCTTTTGTGTCTCTAATTACGGTATTCAACAGGTTAAATAAAAGCAGAATTATTTTGTTAAAATAAGGTGAGCTATAAACAAATTTTATTCAGATAAAGTCTATCAATGCGATATTATTACGTTCTCTTTGTTTCATAATTCGAACTATACTATAATAGTAATGACAGTCGATAAAACTTCTTTCCCGCCATATTTCATGTTTACAAATTGAAAACGATTATTTCTATTTATCGATACCCCAGAGCAGTAGCATCGCTTAGATAAGTGCTAATATTCTCTCATCACGCATCACCAAACCGCTCTATTAGCGGGCCCTTGTACAAACATTTCATGTCACCACTCGAGGTGTGTTCCCATGGAAATGTGCCAACTGTACACCACCCTCGCAAACTTGTTCCCACGGACAAAAAACAACAGAATTGTGGACCAACCTATTAATAAGAGTGATAAATACAGTTTAATTAAAAGATGACAAAAAAAATGGGATTGGGAATGTCATAAAATTGAACGGCTGTTCCGTTATCAATTTTAGTTCAATAAAAGTTCACGTGGGAATATTGGTTGATAAAACTGATCGAGAGATATGGGAGTTTATTGTGAAACGTTTATTAGGAAATAATAATGTTCGATGATAATTTTTTGTTTGTTAGAAATTTTATTGATTTAATTAAACTATAAAAAAATATATACGATATATATCACACTAGAAATTACTCTTGTATCGTAGGTGCGTTTACAATCATGTAAGCTCACATACAAAAGACACTCACGCCTGGAACAAATACCTGTAAGCCATACAAATATTTGTTTAGTGCGAGAAGAGAACTTGTAACGCGCAGCGCAACAGAAGATCGCTCAACCACTGTGCTAACCGTGCCGTCAAATATCTAGATCCAAAACATACCTTATCGCATTCGGGACATCGGTATTCAATGTGCACGATTCTAGAGCACCGATGCTGCGCGAGCGCAAACGCATCGCTGTACAGTCGCCGACACAGCCTGCAGATGTATCGGCCGAGCCTGTTCTCTATCGCTGCTATCAAAGCCTTCGCCTCGTCCGTCACCTCGACCACGTTAAAGGCTGGATCAATGTCCCCCTAGAAAAAGTACAATTATGAGCATGCAATCCAACATTCACAACTAAAACGATTCCTTATCACACTAGCTATTACGACTATTAAATAATACCATATCATTAACATTTTTATTACGTCTAAATTGAACGTTACAGTTCTCTATCTCAATTCAAAGAAATACAGTGATATTGAAACGGCGATTTATTTCGTATTTAATGTCCTTAGACACACCCCCGCGGTAAGCGTTGCTGTGCGCCCTTAGACCTGTTATTACAGCAAATACAGCACAATACCCGATTTTCTACCTGTTTAATTGCTGAAGCGATAAGAAAGTCGCCCTGTGCTGTAATGGTATGGTAAGAACGTCTAATTAATAGTTCCTGTGCAACTTTGCCATTTATTTTAGGTACGTATGTGTGATTACACTTTGTTTGCAGTTTTCCGGTGACGATTTTCTATATGCGAACCTTCGTGCTGGAATGTTTTTTTTTTTCTTTTATCACGATATACGAATAAATAATCATTTTGTTTTCAATTAGAATTGGATAATATAACATATTCTAATGTTTTTGCAGTATTTGGCAGCAAAGTCAGCCTTCTCGTTAAGCTTCACTGAATTAGTGAATGCTATAATAAAATTCTCAGTTCAATTTTATCGAGATCGTTCCTGTTTCAATGATTCCACATATTTTGAAGTTGTGCTGACACTTTGTCGTACAAGGAATCAATTTGTAAATAATTTAAGCTGACATTGAACTTAACTCGAAAAAATACCGCAAAAAAAAAAAACTATAGGAATGTTTTAGTAATTACCTTTCGCACGACTAGGGTTTCATCCTCGGCCAGATCTCTTATGATGGTTCCTGAGACGGGAGATGTCTTATCTTCATCGAACATGAGTCTTCGAACAGCTTTGCTCTTCTTGGTTGGTGCAGTTGGCTTTGGTGACTTTTTGGGTCGTTCCTCTATATCTTTTATTTCGACCACATCTGGAGAACTTCGACCACTTTTCGATGGTGTCTCTTCTTCTTGCGGTAAACATGTTTTAAGTTCTTCGAAAAATTGTTGTGTGAACTTTAGTTTTTTCGCTTCAGGGCTGTCACTGTCGTTTGAATTTTCGTCATGTAGTTTTCTTTTCTCTGTTTTGTCTTGTGACTCCTCTTTAGTATCATTATCTTCGAAATGTCTAAATATTTTTGGTGATTTGTCTGGTTTGCTGTCGTCGGTGGCTTTTCTTTTGTACGAGGGTGGCGGCGTGCACGGAGGGGTAATCGGTGTAGTGGATTTAAGGGACAAGTCGAGTGGTACTAAAGGCTCGTTGTAATATGCCAAATATTGCTGGAGGAGTGTGGGATGTTGTTGAGGAATGAGGTCGTGAAGGTAATTGCTTGAAATCCGCACTGGTGGAGCTGCATACTGTTGGTAAAACCGTGATGATGTCAGACGATGGAAATGCGGCAAAGCAGCCTCCATCTTCGTTAGTAGATTTTCTATTCAATGATTTCGATTCTCATTTTGTTGAAGATCATATTCCCTGTTCGGATTCGCCAACATTTTTAACAAATCTGCAAAGAGGAAAGATTGTTTAGTGGTCTGTGATAAAAAGAACATTAATAACGTAAAGTGCAGAGAGAACAGCGGAGGTTGTTCAAGGGTCCAGTAAAAGGTACAAAAGGCGAGGCGTTGATTCAATTGTGTTCGAGAGTTCCATTGATTGTAACGACGAGGCGACGGTGTGTTTAGAGAAATTGGTTCGCACTACTTTTGTGATTGGGCCACAAAATATAATCCTATCCTACTAAAATGTCAACATACCTACTTCTTATAGCACCAGAAGGACTACATACTATAAGAATAACAGTAGTAATTGGAAGAAAGTGTATGGAAACTACCACCTAGACTCTCAATTACTATTTGTTTTTCAGGATTCTTGTTGGTTGCCTTCCACATGAGCGATGATAACAGATAAGCCTCACAGGCAAAAGCCAGTCATTTATAAAACCTTGATAAGTGGGTATTTTTTATTATTTGTGTCAAAAAGTAACTTCATAGTATTTTTCAAAACTGATCAAAATTGAGTAAGTTGGAAACCTTTTAAATCTGGGGGGAGGATTTTGTGATTTTGATACTGTTAAGAGAAAAAGATTCCTTATTAGTTCCTAGATATTACTTGTAGTTTAAATGCATACATTCAGTTCATTTAGATTAAGGGAAAATACCAAATCATAATATAGCATTGACCGCATTTTTTAGAAAATCACATGAGAAAAAATAAAAAGAAACTTTTTCGGGTTTTTTTTTCAAGGAAAAACGAAGTTATAGAAACCAAAATTTTCGGCCGAACGATTAATGTTTTTCAAGGCCATTTAAGTTGTACAATCGGCGTTCGAGGGAGCTCAAGTCTCGAATGGACCATACAAATGAAAATGTATTCACCTTTTCATCGCGTTTAAATTGGTACAGACTTTTTTCTGAGGTGGGATATTATCAAGCTCTTCTCTTCCACTTCGGGTGTAGAGGGAGGGAGTGTCAGACTTTTACTGACTAAAACCCACTTGTGTTCCTTTAGTTGCCCTTTGACATAAACTGAACTCATAAAGGGATGGAGCTATACAGGGTGTATAGCTCCATCTGTTTTTCGCCCACTCGCCTGACATTTGGACACGTTATCGTAAGCCCTTGATCTTACTATTACTCAAATATGTTTAATTTTAAATTTTGTCGTCCATATTTGTCGGTAAGTAATGTCAAGTATTTCTACGGCGACTGTGAGGTGCACTTGTTATACATAAGTTCCTTCAGGCTCACACGCACCATGTGGAATGTTTATCGAGTATAATTTTTACTACTCGCTTTCATGCAATTGTTCTACTATATTAAAAGTGAAGTAATACAATTTAAAATTCTACACAGATTGTATAATTTTCTAGTTTTCTGTTAACTTTATGATATTTTAATAGTATTATGCTAAGTTTCTGTTTCTGGAAAAAGTATTACTTACTTATTTAATTGTTTGTTGTACATAAAACCATAGCTTATTACACAGTGATTTGATAATTCATCTATACAGGCGAGCTTAACTCAACAATGAGTTTTCACCCAGTAAAAATGTGATAGAGATAGACCATATTCACAAAACAAAGTGACGAATTGTCATTCGCAAGTTGATGTGAAAGAAAGAAATAAAATACGTTTATTTAGCACTTAGTCACACACATGTGTGTCTCACTGCTGCGCTAAATAGGTCCAGCCCCCCTAGCAAAGTTACAATCGTTTCGTTTAGCGTGAACGCTTGGAGTTGGCTATACCCTCAATTCCTTTGTTCTGACGCTTAGACACGTGGTCAGCACAAAGGAATTGGAGGCGCGGCCAACTCTAAGCGTTCACGCTATACGAAACGATTAAAACTTGGCTAGGGGGGCTGTTCAGCATAAAGCCAGGCAACTACGTAGCAGTATCCTGACGCTGGAATGTGAATAAAAAAAATGTAAACAGCCAATTGTATCACTCGACTTGTATTCAAATTGTAACATATATTTCTTAATATTTGTCTGTCTTTGTATTTTTTTTTTTAATATTGCACCACACTGGAAATTGATTGATTTATTTAATTTTGACATTTCTTTCTATAGTTTTATTCAGTCTTAGTTTTCGGTTTGTTTACTTTTTTATTTTAACATTTATTAAATTGATAAACCACAATAAAATTATAGCCTATTCTAAAAGCTTTAAACATAAAGAATGCATGTTTTCTGCGGACCATAGTCCCCCATAAAAACAACCGCGACTTCGTCCCGGTAAAGGTCGGTTATTGCGGACTTTCCTTTCTTGGGGCTTCAAGCTTACTCCGTTCCAAATTTAATTAAAATCGGTTCTGTAAATTAAGCTTTGAAAGCAAAACACTTTCTTTCACATTCATAATATTAGTATGGATTTATGAATACGTAGAAAACTACCTGTTATAAATCTTCGATATCTTTTTACTTACGTTAAATAACGAGTGTACTTACAGCGTGCAGCGCGATGATAAATCACAAAACGCACTTTTTTTAAAATATAAACTATTTAAGTAAGAAATTATAAATACATATTTATGGTAAAGCTAAATACGTTATCCAAAAATCAAATGTCACTTCGTGCATTGCGAGTGATTCATTCCAAATCTACCCTACATAATACCAAACATGCTTTTTTTCAGTAATGTTTTTAGCATGCATACTAAGTCCTATAAGCCATGTCTTCGTATGAATAGTTATTTGTTGACCATTAAATTATGGATGGACACATTCTAATATTTTGTAGTATATAGTAAAAAATTTATCAAATTAATCTTCTCGGTAAGCTTTGCTTCCACATGTCCAGTTGTGCAAACACTGGAGATACAAAATTACGCCAATTTTACACCTCTAACCGCCTAATTCAAAACGCGGTCTAAATGTAGTTCCGGGTCTACACCGAATTTGTTTATTTTACAAGACTAAGGTAAGCTTAGTCTTGTAAAAAAAAAACAATTCGTGGTCATACTCGTATTTCACTTTTTCTACTAAGCTGCACTCGAACAAAACAAATATAAAATCAATTACCCTCGAGTTTTATCCGTGTCTGAAACTGAACCAAGTTTCAGAGTTGAACCGCCAAATTGTAAAGAAACACATTATTCCCTTACAATATAAACGTGACTTGTTCACCGACAGATTTGAACAAGATTACTCCTAACAAGCGTAGACCGTCAGTAATCCGCGCGTAGCTCGGAAACGCAATCAAGGGGTGTCGCGCGCGCAAACTCACCTAATTACTGTCAACGGGGCGCTCCCACGCTCCCGCCTGTGGTGCCAGCCCTGCAGAGGGTGAACTACCCTCTCCTTTTAATAAGTTTTATTGTTTGGTTAGAGCAAATAGTGAATATGTTGTGGTAAACGGATGTTTATGCTGCGTTAACTATTTTGCATTTAAATGCAGTGATGTGCAGTTGCAATAAAATTAGGGTTGTTAACTTAATTGTCGCCTAATTTGAAAGTTTAATATTAATATACAGTTTTATTGAAATTCCCTGCCAGAGTCCGAGTCAGAGAGTTTCTTGAAAGGTGTAATCATGGGACTCGAAGGTTTTGATACCAAGGTGAATATGTAATTTCTAGGCAAGCGTAATCCATCCATCTTCGGCAAAAAGTTATAAAAAATATATATTAACCAATAATAATTTGTCTACCACTTATAGACAATTTTTTTTTGCAAAAAAACTACAAATGTAGTGAACTATCATATGACCATTGTGATAAAAATGATCTAATGTAGTTATAAGAATTTTCTATAGCTGTACTGACCGGGCAAGATCTTTGTGTTCAAAATAAATCAAAATATAAGTGATGATAGCTACTGAAACTGTACTTTGTTTTAATTAATTAATTACTTAATTGATATATTTATAATAAACAATTGTTAAAATAATTAAAACATTAACAAGGAGAATATTTAATAATTTGAAATAACAGTCTATATAGTAAATATACGAGTAATATCCACAGCGTATATCTGTGGTAAACCTCCATCAGATTTGGGCGGTTTTATTATTCGGGAGGCCGACCGACCAGAGGAGGCGGAGCTCCACGAAATCCATGTTGTATTATTATCAGTGATATACCTATATTAATATAAATGTTGCTACTTTTATATACTATGAAGTATGTAGACTATTCATAATTTATTATTTATCAAGAGCAAAATACATTTTCGTATTTTATTAAAGTTAAAAAGGACGAATGCGTATTCTCTGGCAATATTTTTTTCTCTATACCTATAGGTAAGTGTTTATTTCAAATTCAAACCAAAAAGTAAGCTCATATTTTGGTTATCTACAGGTAATTATTAAAATGTCTAGCCTCCACTGACTCACTGTTCCCTTGATTGAGAAAAAGCCTCCGTTACATACTGTTCCCGGCTCTGAGCCACTTCTTGCTAATTTCTAAGGAAGACATCTAACTCATACTGCCATCTTCTTGTATACGTTGTATCAAAAAACAATCAATTGACGATAACATCAGGAAGGTAAATAGCGTATAAAATCGTTATCACACTAATTTTAAAATTTAAATAGCTACTTTCAATATCGGTTTAGTCTAGATAACCAAAATATACATCTGTTAGGTCATTTGCACATCAATTCCGTAATTAAGTAATTGACTCTTTTTTTATTTGAATCAGAAGTAACTTTATCCAAAATCGCAAGTAGAAAGATTTTTTTAAATCTATTCAATATTTTTTAACTGGTTTTAAATCTGGTGGAAGGGGAAAAATCAAGTAACAAAATAAGCAGAGCAACAGAAATGTGACGTCACATCCATTAAGTTAAGTGTGTAAAAAAGAGATAGCAAGATGTCCCCACCACACCTCCACTCTTCCTCATACATTGGTATATGAAGCGCGCTTCATTTAATTTTTTTTTTCAATTTAGATTCAGTTTTCAGAAAAGATTTATTTTTAGTGTTTTAATTGTTTGGTATAAAATATTGTACATAAATCTACATATATATACACCGTTAAATTAATTTCGTACATGCGTAAATTAATACCAGTTTAAAAAAAAAGTATTTTAATTTTTAAAGTATTTTAATCTTTACGAATCGATAGTGTTTCATGTACCGAATCGACCCTCCACGGGATTAAATGATCAAAATTTAACGCTGTATAAAAGCGAAATAACACTCCCTGATTAATCACGAAATCCAAACTTAAAATTTGGCAGGTAGGTTCCTTGTAGGATATAGACATCCGCTAAGAATAGATTTTACGACATTCTAACCCTAAGAGGGAAAACGGGTGTTGGATTTTTTATGGAGAAACCGACTTTCATGAGGTCGAAGCCGCTGACAGAAGCTACTAAGCACATAAAAGCACTAACTTAATTTTTCAGTTGAATATTATCTTGATAACTTTGAGGATAACTTTATCGAAATATAATCGTTCAATCATTTGAAAGTGATGATAATTCAAATGCTAGTGTTGATTGTAGGATCAAGTGGTCGCGTGTTCTAATCTAACCCCCTGTTAACTATTGAAGTGAACCCATTCGTCAGATAAACATTACTTTGTTTATTTAAAGGGTTCAATTTTGGTAAGCGAAAAAAAAGATAAGAAATATATAGGGTTTTTTTTATCAGTCGAATGATATGTTAATACAATTTTATTATTATAGTAAGGTTTTTTTGCAATCATTGAAAGGTTCGATTGTTTTCATGGTTTAATTTTTTTTATCATGCTTAAAGCCCTTTTTATTCATAATTACATAAAGAAGTCCTTGCTGCGATCCTATCTGATGGTAAGCAGTGATGCAATCGTTGGTGGTGAAGGCAGTAGTTTATTAAGAGCCTATTCTCTGTAGTTTTGAAGACTCATAAATTGCAATCGGATGGGAAGACTTGAAAAGAAACTTAGTTATTACTCAGAATCACTCACGCCTTTCGACCTGGCTTCCTCAATCAAACAGACATTTTTTTTTAAATCTCGAATTATTTTTTTTTTCATTAACCTGTAATATGCCAAGAGTTCTAAACTGTTTAAAGAGTTCCTGATAAAAGAGTGGTTTCTATCTATATTTTCACACCTACCAAGGCAATTATCAAAACGATACTTTATAAAATCAAACTTTATAAAATCATTAAACCAAAACCGATTAAATTAACAAGTCAAATCAATTCTACAAAATGACTGTCTTCCGAATATCTAGTTGAATAATAATATCCCTCATAAGACTAGGTACCATCAATTGTCGTGTTACGTACGTTTATGAATATTTGAGATAGTCTCGTCCTCCCGGTCATTAGGGCGTGCACACACCGCAGTCACACTGAAGTGTAGCAGTAATTACAGTTAATTAACACCTTTCTACACTCACCCTAGTGGTAACACCGATTTCATTGACGTGAAAATTGTTGGGAACTAGATTTGATAATGAATTATTAAGCTCCTTGCGTTATGGTATAAACGTTGTTTGTTTTTAATTTTATTCTATTATCTTTTATTCTAAAGGTCTTTATTATGTAATCCATTGAATCAATCAAATCAAAAAAATATAATAAAAACATAGATAGCAACAAGCTACGGATCCGTTATTGACCACAGCATCGCATGCCATCATAAAAATAAAAATTTAAAATGAGGATAATATGATAATATCATGTATGAAATTCTTCCAATTGTAGATAAACACCTTATCAAGCTTCAAATTGTATTTAAAATATAACAATAATGCTAAAAACTTTCTTTTAATAGTTAATAGTAATTCTATTAACTATTATTAACCAACAATTCAATAATACCGGCGGAAACTTATAGTAAGTAAATAAATCCTTACCCCACCTCTAGTAAGGTAGTAATGCCAGGAGCAACATTACACAAGCACATTTACTAGCTCCATCCAAATACAACTTATGATTTGACTACAATAATTATCATTTCAATAAGCTTACATAATCCGAAAAAGTCACTAACCATTTTCACCGTATCGTCGATTCTAAATTCAAATAAGTTTAAACAAAGTTGAGCCATGTCGACAATGTTAGTGTTTGTCTAGTAAAACTAAGTATGCCCTTTTAATTTTCAGGTGTGTCTGCACTGTTACACGAGGTGAGGCATTGTTTAAAATGTTAGATCCGCAATTGCAGTGTGGTTCATTGGAGTACCACCTAAGTTGTGCCTTCAGCAGCCCAACTGGCTTATCATTCACTAAGCTTTGCACATTTTGCATTAAGAGAAAAAAAATGTCACTACTCGATGTGCTTTTGATTTTATTTCTTAATCATCTGCCACAGTTACCGACGAGAAGTCAGCCAGGATCAAATCAAACTCCTTGGTATCAAACTTTCAACCCTCGGTTGCACAAACATATTTCGCACCCATAAATTCAATGTCAAAAGTGACATAACTAAAAGGTGATTTTTCGAAAGAGCGTCATAAAATTATAAATGCTCTTATTAACTCGATAAGATGTTGTATTACTAATGAAAAACCACTATTCAAAAAAATATATTATCAATTACAGCTGTAGTTTATAGAAGGGTAATCAACAAGACTTAAAACCATTAATTAGATTTAAACCGATCTCTTTCCCGACTTTAATAACACTACAATAAAGCACTCGGAACATCTTTAACTATAATAAAAAAGTTATAAGTAATTGCTAACTCTCACGATATATTTAATAAGACTACAATAATTGCAGAAAAAATATGACAGCAATAATATATTTAAAGTGTAAAATACACGTCTGATACTTTAGTCAGACTTTGAAATAAAAAAATAAAATAATAACTTTTGATTTCAGGCTACTATGGCCCATAAACACTAAACATAAAAATAATAAACTAATACATAATAATAACATTAATTATTTTTTTACTTATTTATTAGGTACTTTAGGTATACTTAAAGTGTGTATTGGGTGTCTGTATTTAACTAGCTTTCCCTTATGGGTACACCGATTACTGCATTATTCTTGTGGATCGTGGTGTGATGTTTTTGGCCTATAGCTTTCTTCGAAAAATGGGCTAGACAGCACTAAAAGATTTTCTCAATTCGAGCGACAAGTTCCTGAGATTAGCGTGTTCAAACTAAAAAACGAACTAACTCTTAGCTTTCTACTTCTTTTGTAGTTATATATAGAGAGTAGTAGAGGCGAAAAGTTCATTAAGCTAAAATTGTAACTTACAATTTTAGTTCATTTAGTTGCAAATAAAACTATCTCTAGTCTAACTATAACTTTATGTTATTTATTTCATCACTACTGCTCTTAAAACGGTGAAGGAAAACATAGTGAGGAAACCGGCATGTTCTAAAACCAAAAATTCTAAGACATGTGACATTCATTAACCCGCACTGGGCCCGCGTAGTGGATTACGGCCCATATTCGTCCTAGAGAGGAGGCCTGAGTCCCAGCAATGGGAACATTTTAAGGCTGATGCTATACTGTGCTAAGACTATCTCGGCTTATCTACGAAATCTCGTAGCATGTGTAAGACTATATAATGGTTTCGGAGGGTAATAAGTGTGATATATGATAATATGAGGGAGGCTGTGTCCGGCTTCAGCAAACTTCAGCGGACTTGGTCGAAAGCCGGGCTCGTGTGATAGCCGATACTCTTCGTACACTCCGGACAACTTCGTACGAAGTTTGTTACGAAGAAAAGGTTTCGTAACACTTAATTTTCATGCATAATTCAATTTACTAACTATATTTTGCTCTATTTAATGACGTATAAAAACTGTGCCATAGAGTGGTTAATTCAGTTTAAGTTTGCATACTTAATAATCACAGAAAGATAAGATGATATCTACTGAGAGATGCTACCCTTTATTCGACACCTTTTCCCAACTAGCTTGGTATCAGCTGCCAGTATCACATGGATGCGGTTGAATACCCGTATTTTACATGGATCAATGGCCTATCAGAACTCCATCACCCAGTTATTGGGCAACACGATAGATACTCTTTGGACAGATCGGCTTTCTGTACTTCTACCTTGAGTTTTAAGCAATAGTATTCGTCGCTACTCGATATCGACGCCGTAAATATTTTGTATGGCAAATTTTGCAGCGCCTCTAGCGGTCACTTGCAGAACCAAAATTTGCCATACAAAATATTTACGGCGTCGATATCGAGTAGCGACGAATACTATTGCTTAAAACTCATGGTAGAGGTACAGGTCGTCTAACTACCTGTAACGACTGTCAAAGATCTTCGAATGACAACCTGGACTAACAGCTTTACGTACTTTCCCAGGCTCGGGGTGTCAGTAATATTTTAGATAAACTAAGAACATATGAATTGAAAAATTCACTTCAAACAAATTACCCGGCATGAGAGGCACCCGCCCTAACCACTGACTCTATACATACAATATACAATTAAAAAGCTTAAAGAGTTAATAGGGTGTAAAAATGAGCTGAAATGGCAAATAAAGTAGAAAAGTACCCCGTCCTATTACAGGTTATGGTCTATCCGTATACCAAATCTCATCTAAATTCATTCAGCCGTTTGAGCGTCAACAAGTAACAACTATACATATGTCCATACAAACTTTCGCCCTATATGGAACAGAGAATCGCGACATACGGAAATATTTGCTAACCGCGTAAATAAGGACCACATCCAATAAGACCTAAAAGCATTTATGTTAGAGATGGCACTATTCCGCGAAAATTCAAATTAGAATCAAAACATCAATACAATAAAGGGTTGTAATTTAATCAAAACAGCAGTAAAATCAAAGGAAGATGCCAATCGCCCACGTGCGAGGCAAAACGCAGGTGCGTGCGGAGGGCGTTACTATGGCGAAAACTAATGCAAGTGACTCATACCTTGGCCTGGTCCTCTTCTGAATCACCCGGCGACACCCCTGCTCACGAAAACTTTAAAAAGTTAATTTTAAAAACCGAACGAAGCAGTCTATGATTTAAATTTTGACAGATTTGTTTTTTAAAACTTTTTTTTGTTGTTGAATATTTATTTTTGCTATGCTTAGTATTTAGTTTTTAATCGAACGAAGGAGTTCGATTAAGTTTATGTAGTTCGGGTAGTGTCGTAAGGGGTGCGCGGTCCGCTCGGTGGGGCGGTCGACACAGGACTGGCGCGCTGCAGCCAGGGTGCGCACCCTGACGCGTGCGACGCCGTAACCCCCGTACAGGGTGCTGTCATTGTGTTGTGTACTTATTTTTACTTTATACCTGATTTGGATTCGGAATAATAATAGTGATGTGGATGTGGTGGGAGTTGGGGTGTGACAGCGAGCTTTTAAAGGGAGACACGTACTTGGTTCTGCTCCTTATTAGCAAAAGTAATTATTATTGTTAGTTTATAATTAGTTATTGCACTAAGGAGTGGAATTCTTTACCGAAGTTTGTTTTTCCTGTCAGCTAAAAAAATTCGTCTATATGTCAAGAGTTTACTTTTAGGCTAAGGTACTCCATTGTCGATCACATCATCGCTTACCATTAGGTAAGATAGTGGTCAAAAACGAGCCTATAATAAAAGAAAATATCAAGAATCTAGTATTGACTCCCAAATGTCTAATACCGTCGTAAAATTCTTTTAAAGTTTATTTAGATACATCAACTTACCTGTAACTTTGTACACGAGTACGGAGGTATGCCAACGGGTACAGGAACAGTGCGGGCCCCTGCGCACGCGCCACAAGTGTGTACTTAGGCGTTTTTTAAACCTTCGCCTTGTACCGATGGCAGATAAGACCCCCATCACTGCGGTACCTCGTTGTTACTCACTTGGAACTCGAAATAACATCGGCAATCGATGTTGTTTGTTGAAGAAGTTATTAATTTTTTATTTATTTATTTAAACTAGATGTAGATTGACGAACTTTATACTACAAGACATTTTCTATTTCATGATTCTCTGGGTGTAAAAAAAAATACACTGTTGTAGATGTATCCAATAAGTAAATCCTTACATTATTTTAATATAGAATTCTCGACTGCATCTGTTTGTCTGTATGAACGCGAGTAACTCAAAAATTACTAAACAGTTTTCCATCAGTTTTCGAGTATTTAAAGGATTCAAACTGGGGCGGTTCACTAACTTTGTTTAAAATGGAATTAAGTATCATTATCATTAGTTATTAATAATAAGAAAATACGTATATGAAATACGTATATGCTGAAAGCATCATGACTAATATCAAAACATAATAATTAAGAGAACTCGAAAAAGCTTTGAGAGAACTTTAAGTAGACAGTAAATAATTCAGATTTTATGCTACTGTATATAATATAAACTAGGCAATACTTAATATTATTCAGTCATTGAGCTTAACTCACAGTAGAATTTTCTCCCAGCAAACCATTTAGGCAGGAAAATTACAATAGCAGGGTCCAGACAATTAATATGTAATAACTTTAACTCGAATAAAATAATACTTACTAATACGAACCTAGGCAGACATTTGTATACATGTTTTTGAAGTCTGTATGAATACGTGAAGAGATTGACAGATAATATGTTCAGTCAGTAGGTATTGATTGTATTCCTAAAATAGACGCGAACACTGAATGCTTCGCATCAACTTCAGGTCACTTTCATGTATTGAATCTCTTTTTAGTTTATATTGAAATCTTTCTCTTAACCTAACGGTTAAATTTGGTCGTTTTAATCCCGCGGAGAGTCGATTCCGTACATGACACACTATCGATAGGTAAAGATGAAAATGAAATATAAAGTACTTTTTTTTTCAAACTCGAATGCACTTTTCACGTATGTACAAAATTAATTTCTTTAAGTAAACGTCAGCTGAGCGAGGCCAATAAACTGTAGGTAGTTAGTACGCAACGATTGACAGCTACCCACATGGTCATTGACACGTTTACTTAAAGAAATCAATTTTGTATCTGCGCTTATTAGTTCGAGTTAAAATTACTAGAATGAAATTACTTTATTTTTTACCACTTACGATTTTTGTACGTAAGCTAGGCACACGAAGTAGTTGCTCTTGCGCTATGTAGGTATATCTTTATCTGTGCTTTGGACCTTTCAGTTCCTTAAAAGTTGAATTTCCAAAAAACGATTCTTAGTGCTCGCCATGTAGGCGAGGCATTAGGAAGCCTTCTGTAAAATTTCACGTTCCTAGACCCAGTAGTTTCGGCTGTGTGTTAATATGTCAGTCAGTCAGTCAGTTTCTACTTTTAATATGAATTATTTTTATGTATTTATTTATCTCAGGACCCTGAGGTCCTAGACCTTTGGAAGGCGTACGAGGAGCCGAAACCAACTCGCAGAGGCCCTTTAGGTAGTTTTAATGGAACGTGATGCGAACCGACGATTGTCCCTGTACACACAATGCTAGTGCATCCAAGGACAACTATTGGTTCGGTTGGTTGGTGAAAATTATTGTGACATATGGAAAATAAAGACATTAAGGCTATGGTTTTTGGAGTCTTAAGTGGACTGGTTACTAAGAATAATGTGAAAACTATGGCCCCTGTCTAAACAATGTTATTAATATGCAATATATATATGTATTATTATTATATCTAGCCTGTACTGTCCCACTGCTGGGCAGAGGCCTCCCTCCACGCCTTCCAGTGTTCTTGCCTTTAAGCCACTTCTTGCCAATTCCTAAGGAAGGCATTTAAGTCGTCTTGAATAATGTACTTCTACAGATTTTAGTTCGAGTTCATTTTCGTTAGTAGCCGTTTTAATGGCTATCGTGAACTTGACAAATTCGAGGTAAATGCCACATTTTGTTACATACGAGTAGCTATTTCTGTAATGATAAAAAGCTCATTCAAACGCTAATGTTTTTTTGATTCACATACCATGACATGTTGACTTCAAAATCAGCCAGTAAGTAACTAAATACCCGTTGCTGAAACAGAAACCTCAAAATAAGTTGAGAATTTTATTTCGACAAATATAATCATAATGATTAAATAAAAGAAGACAAAGTGTGATTTATTCGTGCAATGAAAACATCATACAATTGAAATTAATTACACTTTCATTTACAATTTTTTATCCCCTATTTACAGTTTTAATAAACCCAATAAACATATTCAAAAACAAAGTTCAAGCGTAAAACGAGACACAGAGATATGTTTGGTTGGGCGGTTCTGTGCTCCGCCCGCCCAGACGCACCGCCCAATCCGCTGGCGCCCCGCCCACACCGCCGCCCAGAGAGCTGAGAGAAAATAATTGAGAGTAATTGAATCATGAGACTGGAGAATTCAATTAACGCACCACAGTGGCTATACAGTCGGTAATCAGTGCGATTGTCGCGACATGAATGCGATGCGATCGAGTCGCAAGTGTGACTGCAGCCTTTTGTTCTCTTATGAATATGCTTATTAAATTCTTGTAAGTTTGGGATGGTATATGACTGTATGACTGTATGCTGTAATCTGCTTTGGTGTGGGTTTTAAGGAGAGGATTGGTATCGCTTGTGTACTCATGATTCGCATTTAAAATGAGATTGAATTTGAGTTACGACGATCTACTTTTTTTTACGATCCCGACTTTATTTGTCTTCATAGTTTTTTTTTTTATATTTAGCTATCGCACTGCTGGGCAAAGGCCTTTCCCAAGTCCTTCTTAACCTTCTTCTTCTGCGCCGTCTCGAACCAGTCCTCGCGGTACGCGTCCAGATCACCTCGCCACCTCTTTCTCGGCCGGGCTCGACGACGCTTTCTTCCTGCAGGTACCCACTGAGTGGCGACGCTTGCCCAGTGGTCTCCGTGCATGCGACTGACGTGACCCACCTAATCTCATTTAAGCCTGGCAGCCTTGTCTTCATAGTAGATCACATAAAATCTTTTTACTTACACTGGTGCTAAATTGGTCAAATTTGTCCAATGATAAATCCTGCATAATAAGAGCAAAGCTGTCTGATGCTGTAAAGCTTTTGATTGGAAGCTAAGTAATAAAAAGTAATAATAACCTGGAGGTCATTCAGTCGACATTGAACAAGTTACTTAATTACTTTCAGACAAGCGTGGTATATTGTTGACCTATTCATCGCTTACTATATTAGTAGTGAAATATTGAAATCACGAGACTTAACAAAACGGAATGTGTCTAGGAAAATAATAAATTAACACAGCTTAAAACAATCATTTATTTTCTTGAAATTTATTTATTCATGGAAATCAAATAAACAAAATAATAATATAAAGTAATTTATATATTTTTCCGTTTGCAATTTAATTCTTTAAATTGTCAAAACTTTAAAGCCTATAAAGAAGTCAGGATAATAGGATCAATAGAACAATAATTCAGTACTACACTTATAAGCCCAGAGGTCATTTCGAAAATACCATTAGCATGTTCAGCAAGGTTAGAAAAGCTTAGGAAGGAAATTCAAGCTATGTATAAACTTTATAATACCACCTACCACAGCACTAGACATACCACCATTATACGAACATATGACGTACTAGATAGTACTTAAATCCCCTTCAAGTGTCCGGCTTAGCGCCTGCGCGGCAACGACCTAATTAGACTATGTCACCACCTTTTTATTACATTCGCCATAACCCTTAATCACGAAAAAATAGGGATGAGATTTGTCTGATTCGAATCTAAAGTACGTTGCTTGAAGTAGGGTCGAAACAATTTTTTAAATTCAGTTACCAGGACCCTTATTCCAAAGGGATAGTAATTGTTTTTGCGTGGCTAAATATGAAATTAATTTGGTTTTCATAACGGAACTGCGAAGCCGTACTCGCGCACGCGCCGGAAGCCTGCGCCCGCGCATCCTTTGCTACCGGTGTCGCTTACTACCGGCTGGACTTGTAATTGAATAGTGTACTTGCGGATATCGATGACATTGTAAGTACTTGTAGCTTTATTATATTGATTAGCTATAGGTATATTAGTGGTAATCGATATTATCTTTTATAATAAATTCTTCATTTCAAGTACACTAAACTTGTACAAGTATAACTATGTTAGTATCAAAATGATAATAAATAAAACAATATTCACAAACAAATAAAGAATAACTGCTTCAGCACACCAGATGAGATACAGAAGGAGCTATGGGAACTCGTCATCAAAATTCAATTGCATCCCGTTATGGGAAACACAGGTGATCCGTTACGCCAATTGATTAATTCCCTCCCTCTAACATCGCATGTTTTCACTATGACAACCATGGTGTCCTCCCATGGTGAGGAACATCATGAATAGTTTCACACAAATATTGGCGTGGGAGTACCTGCTCAGCAATAATTAGGTTGCACATCAATGATTAATAGTTTGAAATAATATTAAATAGACGTGGGACTAGAAATAGTTTTTACCCTCATGCTTAATTGGTCTTGTTTCAGAAGGAAGAAGCGATCAAGTCAGAGTCAAACCGATGACTAAACTACTGACATAGTATTAGGAATTATTCGTTGAAAAAAAAAACGAATTAAGTTTTTTTTAACCTATCCGTTATTATTATCTATAATATAATATAATAATATTTCACAACTTTCAAACAACGCCATCTAATCCCAAACTAAGCAGAGCTTGTAGTACGAGATAACTGATATACATACTTATATATTTCTTAAATACATACTTATTATTGACAAAATACACCCAGACATCTGTGTCTGGGTGTAATTTATCAATCACCAATGTGTGATGAGCATGATCATTTGTTCTGACAAATGATCATGTTCATCACGCAAAGATTTGTCCTAGGTGGGAATCGAACCCAAAACCTCCGGCATAGCAGTCAAGGCAACTGATAAGTCTAGTTATGTGTCAACAGGGCAGTGAAAAGTATTTTCTATCATATAATTATTATTTAGTCAACTTAAAATATAAATATGTATTTAGCAAAAAGCACACAATAAAATACAAGTACATTTAACACTAGGGTCAAATTGACGAAGTGCAAGATACATGATCAATGACGCCGATATCTAAGGAAACTTGTGTCAAATACACTAATTCCTAACAACAGTTTAAAAAAAATAAGTACATCAGCAAATCTGCAATCCATTACATTTTTGAAAATATTATGGCTGGGTTAGCAACAATTAGTATAATTCAAATCACATGACAAGTAAGAAGGTACTCATTCTACTAATTAGATATTCGAGAACGTTCGAATTCCGAACGTCTCATTTCCATGCCCAATTGCCCATGACCTTAGCAAATAGTCCACTATCCAGCATAGACCTAGTAGCTTTGCAACAGATTGTCCCACAACTCTCCAACCTGTAAATACTACAATATAAACAGCCCACTCAAGGGTCCTAGGCAACTAGACCATCAAGGAGCGGGTTCCCACCACAAAACCTCATTACACTCTCATTCAGGAAAAAAGGGAAACAATTACAAAAGGTGTGTTGTGACGTGGCCCTCGAACGTGTACACATCCTTCCGACATCAGTGTGTTCCCACGAGAGTCGCGCTTTGTTTACACCTCGGCTCGTGAGGACCATTGATAGGTACACCTTTTAGGTCTTTGTTAGGCTTTCCAGGTCATAGAAATATTGTAGTGAAGTGTTGGTTAGTTTTTATGCACAGGAGTGTTTATCTTTATGATACATTAGTGCGCATAGTAGGTGCTCAAATTGAGAGTTGTGTGGAATACAGAAAAACAGTCACAATTTTTTCTCGAGTAAACTTTAGCAGCCACTACTGAATATCATATGAGTGTTTGAATTGAAGTCAAAAACGACAACGCTTCGCGAATTATTATTGCAAAGGATCGATCTACAAAATTGTGAAAGGATAATGCACATTTTATCTCAGAGCATTGCGATAAAGCCGTACATTAACCGTTATATCCAATTTCGGTATTGATTCGGACAGCCAGCGTGGAAATCAGTGCGTAGGGTGCGCGCACGCCGCCCTCAAGCGACCAATCAGAGACGAGCCTGTGACAGATGCGCGCGCAACTCTATTGTACTCCCAACTATTGTGTGACGGACAAAGTTGGGGTGGCGTGCGTGTGAGAGCAAACATATGAAACGAACATTACTTCACTGCAATAAAATAACGGTGAAATGATGATACACTTTTGTTTGCGTACGACGCCGACGCTGTAGCTATCAGATGACTCAAATACTGTCGAAAATATTAAAGCAATTGATATTACCTTTATTTTTCTCTCTCCACTCTTTTAAGTTTGTTTTTCTAACCTTTCTTTGAATTTGTTTTTAACATGCATTATGACTAATGCATGTTAAAAACAAATACAAAGAAAAGTTAGAAGTGATTTAACTTAAGTATTCCACAGCTAATCTGTGAACCGCTGTGGGTTACAATATTGTTGATGTTTTGTGTATCTGTAGTATCTAAGTTTTATGTTGTAGCTGTTTGATATTGCTTTTTATAAAAAAAAAAAATTAAAATAGTTAGAGTAGCACGTTTTGCATGACCACCGAAAAACTGGACGAAAACATAGGCAAAATGAAATTTGTGGAAATATTGTACGGTGCTACGAAAATAATATCATCCAACTTTCTCTGTACTTTGCAAGGAGGAAAGGGAATACTTATCCTTCGTAAAGTAGAGATCTAAATAGCCCCATTGTCATAGACTTGTATGGTTCAGCGCTGACAAAACCTTCACTCTTTTCGAATTATCGGAATTCGAAAAGAGTTAGCTAAAGTATCATAGACCTTTTTGCCATGCCATCCAAACGAAATAGGTACAGAGAAAGAACATATCAAAAATATACAATAGTAGGATATCTGCTTGATAAAATATTACATAATATAAAATCTTTTAAAAAGTAACCAACATTGTCATCCGTACTTTTTATGTTGGGAACCAGCCCGATATACTATACTATTTAACACAATACTTGTTTTGGACTGTATTTTGTGTGTCTTGAATAAAACAAGGCTTCTTTTCTTTCTTCAGTTTATTTCTTCCTTTTCTTTAGGCTCTCGGAGGACGACTGCGTTCTCGCACTAAACCGCGCCTAATTTATACATCTCTGGGGTGGAGCTACGGAACATTCTCGAATGCTCGCGAGAGAACCAGCCAATCAGAATTTAGCACAAAATTTGTAGAATTTTCCATGCATTAACCTTAAGTATAACGAAACTTTACCTTAACGAGAGCCTTTACAATTCAAACATGCTTTTTACATAAAATATCCATATCTTACATAGCAAACCTTATATAATCTTACTTAGGATATGCTAATCTATCCTGTAAAAATATAAAACATAGAAAAAGTCACTATCACCAATCACAAGTCCTTATCACTACGTAATCTTATTCTACGTTATCACTTAACAATAAAGGCGTTTTACGCAAGTCTCTCACTTGAAATTGGTTAGATTCACTTAAAAAACACAAACTATATATACACACACTCACTGTCTTATCAGTCTTTGCTTATTTTAGCACTTTTAGCTCGGCGTCCATTACATCTCTCCCCCCAGCGCAGCCTGCGTAGCTTCCTTCCTCATCACGACGACGAGCTTGCTGACTGGCCGCCGGAACACGCCGGTCCTGGTGCGCACTTCGACGATCCTGACGCCGCCGTCTGGTCCCGGATGCGTGCGTTCGACTCGTCCCATCGGCCATGTATTTCTGGGCAGTGTGGAGTCGACTACGAGGACCACATCTCCAACTTGTAGAGGACGCGCGTCGTTCTTTGGCTCGCCTCGGGGTACCAAAGTAGGGAGGTACTCCCGGAGCCAGCGCCTCCAAAAGTGGTCTGCGAGCGCCATGCTTGCTCGCCACACTCGTCGATCGGCGTCGTCGCAGGGTCCCGTCGATGGCAGGCCGAGGGAGGACCCCAACAGGAAATGGTTGGGTGTGAGGGCCTCAGGATCCGCCGGGTCCACGCTTACGTGGGTTAGTGGACGCGCGTTGATGGAGAACTCCGCCTCGGTCAGGAGCGTTCGTAGAACTTCTTCAGCTGGCGCCTTCTCCTTCAGAGTCGCGCCGAGGGCCGCCTTCACGGAGCGCACCAACCTTTCCCACGCGCCACCTTGATTTGGCGCGCCGGGTGGTATGAACCGCCACTCCATCCGATGTAGTAGTCCTTCGTCCTTCAGGGCGGGGAGCCACTCCTCGTAAGCCGCACGAAGCTCTTGATCTGCTCCGCGGAAGTTCGTCCCGTTGTCTGAATACATAAGTCGTGGCCACCCTCTGCGTGCAGCCATTCTTCTTAGTGCCATGATCGCTGAGTCCGTTGAGAGAGACGCGACGAGCTCGATGTGCACGGCGCGGGATGTGAGGCACGTAAACAGTGCACCCCACCTCTTTTCACGGCGACGCCCCACCTTGACCATCATCGGTCCGAAGTAGTCCACCCCGCAGTTAGAGAACGGGCGGTGGAACGGGTCAAGGCGAGCGTGTGGCAGGTCTCCCGTGGCTGGCGTTTGCGGCGCTGCTCGCCGCCTTCGGCAGAGGGTGCAGTGCTTTTCCACTGCGCGCACTGTAGGTCGCAGGTGGATGATCCAATAACGCTGGCGCAGGTCGTTGGTCACGCGCTCTCGGTTAGCGTGGCCCGCTGCACAGTGCTCCCGCATAACCAGGAGTTTCGTGATGCGGTGACGGCCGTCCAGGATGACTGGCCGTTTCGTCTCGATGGGCGCGGAGGAAGCCTCGATCCGGCCTCTCACGCGCAGGATTCCGTCGTCCATTACCGGGTCCAGCCGGTAAAGTCGGCTCGATCTTGGAATAGGGCGAGCAGACTGCATCCGTGCGATTTCTTCGTGGAAACTTTCTTCTTGCGCCCGTCGGATCAGCTCGGTCTCAGCGCGTACGATGTGTCGATGTTTCAGCTGCGTCGCTCGTCGTCGGCAGATGTCGATGAAGGCCAAGACCCTTGCTGCACTCCTCACCAGGGTTTCATATTTCGAGAAACGTTCCGGGTCTGGCAGCCAACTCTCTCGTCCTGATGTCTCACTCACGTGCAGGACTTCTTCATCGTTCTCTTCCCCTGTTGAATTCCCGGGCCACTGGTCTTCTGGTAAGTACAGAAAACTTGGCCCCTGGAACCACCGATCCGCTGAGCTGATTGGCGCATCAGTTAGGCGTGTGGCATCGTCAGCCACGTTCAAGTCAGTAGGAAGCCATCGCCATTCCTCTCTCTGCGTTAGTTCGGCGATCTCCCCAAGTCGATGGGCGACGAACGGTGTGTAGCGTCGCATGTCGTGTTGTATCCAGTGCACGACCGTCGAAGAGTCGGTCCAGTATGTTGTTTGGCCAACTTCCACTCGATGTTCTCTCTTGATCGTGTCGGCGAGTCTTGTCCCGATGACTGCCGCCTGGAGTTCCAGCCGAGGTATGGTCTGCGTCTTCCTCGGTGCTACCTTTGCCTTCGCTGCCACTAACACGACCGCAATACTCCCGTCGCTCCTCTTAATGCGCCAGTAGGCCGTGGTCGCGTAGGCCTGCTCGCTGGCGTCACACAACACGTGGAGGTCAATTCGTTCGTATTTTCCTAGGGCGTAGCAGCGGGGCAATCTCAGCGTAGCTATTTCCTGAAGGTGTGCAAGCCAGGACGCGAAGAGTTCGTTCTCCTCTTCCGGTATCTGCTCGTCCCAGGCGATCTGTAGGCGCCACAAGCTCTGTAGAATGATCTTGGAGCGGATTGTGTAATGGCTCAGCAGTCCCAGCGGGTCGTAGATCGACATCACGGCGCTGAGTGCCTCCCGCTTGGTCGGCGCGCGTATTCTCAATCTGACTTCTTCCGGGACCCGGTTCATGGACGTGTTGAAACCGAGCTCATCCTTTTCCGCGTTCCAGAACAGCCCCAATATTTTGCTCTCCGGCTGCTCTCCTCCCAATTGCGTGGGCGTGGTGGCATGTAGCTCAGAGGGCACGTCGCTCAGCACTGCCTTGTCGCTGGCGCTCCATCCACGTAGTGTGAACCCGGCGTGAGCGTGTACGGTCCGTGTCTCTTGAACCGCCTTCCGTGCCTCTTCTACGTCTTCGTAGCTCGCCACCCAGTCGTCCATGTAATGACTGTTCCTGATTGCCTCCAGTGCGCGCGGAAACTCCTGCCCGTACACTTCTGCGTTATGGTTGCGGACGTGGTGGGCCATATACGGGGAGCTGGCGGCGCCGAAGATCATACTGGTCATCTTGTACTTCTGAGGGGGCTTCTCTCGCTCCTTTCCCCTCCACAAGAATTGCTGAGCCGGTTGATCTTGAGGTCTTATCTTCACCCTCAGGAACATCTCTTGAATGTCTGCTGTGATCGCGATAGTCTTTTCTCGGAACCTGAAGACGATCCCTTGTAGTGACAACAGCAGATCTGGACCCTCCAGCAACTCGTCGTTGAGGCATACTCCGTTGCTCCTAGCCGCCGCGTCGAACACTAGACGGTATTTACCCGGTTTGTTGGGGTTCTGTACCGCGAAGTGTGGCAGGTACCAGCTGACAGCACTTCCATCTTCGGAGCCATCACACGGAGTCGCATACCCCTTCTCTAGCAGGTTCTCTATCTGGCTGGAGTAGTTTCTCTCGAAAGCGGGATCCGAGTCCATCTTCTCTTCGATCTTCCTCAGTCGGCGAAGCGCTTGGTTGTAGCTAGGGGGCATGGAGGTGTCGTCTCGTCGCCACGGTAATCCTACCTCGTAGCCTCCGTCGATCTTCCTCGTTGTTCGCTCGACGATAGATGCGGACTGACTCTTGGCTTCTTTGTGACGCCGAGAGATTCGATCTTGAAGTGTGCTTCTACTAGGTTATGGAGCTCCTGGTCGCCCGCACTGGTAGGTCTGGCAGGCTCGTACAGGTGTAGTACGTTTCCTTCTTGATAGATGGCGCCGCGAGGTGCGGTCCCATGCACCACCCATCCGAGTTGAGTCCTTGAAGCAGCTGGCTGGTTCGGGCAGCCGACTCGCAACTCTCTGGAGACGATACATTCCCAATGGTCGGTTCCTATCAGGAGTCCAGGGCGCGCAGTCTCGTAGCACACCTCATCCCGGTCCAGGTTCTTCAGGTGCTCGAAGTCCAGCAAGGTTTCCGGAATGGCCTGCTGGTGCAGCTTCAGATCTTTCATCGTTCTTGCCTTGATCCGATGGCCATCCGTCTCCTTAATCCCCTTGATTTCGATGGACACGAGCTGACTTTCCATTTCTTGCTGTGACATGTTTACTCCGTTCAAGTGAAGCGGTTGTGACGGTCCTCTTGCCCCGATGCTGGCTGCCAGTTCCTCGTCGATGAGGGTGATCGTTGCTCCCTCGTCTAGCAGCGCGTAGGTCTTCGCCTCCCCCCGTGGTCCCGACACGATGACAGGGCACATTTTCAGCAGCACTGCCTTAGGTCCTGGAGCAGGTCTCGTAGCCACCGACAGTACCGCTTCCTGCTTCGGTGGCTCGTCGGTCTTCGCGTCTTCGGGTTTGTTTGCTTCTTTCTTCGAATCATTGTGCAAGGAGGAGTGGTGTGGGCGGCGGCAGTCATTAACACCGCACGGCTTCGCCTTGCACACTATGCGTCGATGTCTTCTCTGGGCGCACCTGAAGCATATACCCTTTTCTCGGACCAGACTCCATCTCTGGTCTACCGAAAGCGCCTTGTATTTGGGACAGGCGGTCAGCAAATGTTCTTGGTCGCACTTCGGGCACAAGTCTCTTCTTTCTTCTGTATCTTCAGACGTGGCGTACACGGTTGCTTTCTTCTTGAATGTCACAGCAGGTTTCGCTTCTTTCTTCATACTGGAGGCGCACGATGCAGGGGCGTATGTATATCGCAACGCCCTATCTGCTTCCCGTATCAGAAACTGGGACATGACGACGATCTCTGGGTCTGTCGTGTCTTCATGGTCGTACGCGTAGTCACACCATCTTGCTTTCAGGTGCGGGCTCATCTTCTCCAGTACCTCTCTGCTTAGCATCGGGTTGTACAGGTATCCTCTTCTATCAATAGTCTTGAGGACACAGATTATGTTCTGCAGCTTGATTGCGAAGCTGTTTATCTCCGTCGCTGAGGCCCCCAGTCTCGGAAGTTTCTTCAGGTCTTCCATTGCCTTGTCGATGATCACTTCTGGTCTTCCGAAACATTGCTCCAACGTCTTCATTATGACGTTCGGGTCAGTTGCTGTATGTAGTAGGGCGGCCACTGCGTCTCTAGCTTCTCCCTTCAGGCAGCTCCTTAATCTCTGTATGTTCTCTGCTGCCGAGATCTGGTACATCTGGGTCGAGTCCCGATATGATGCTTTGAATGGAAGCCACTCGTTGGTCACGCCGGAGAAAGTCGGAAGGTCTGTGTGTCGCAGTCTTGGTCTTGCCATCTTCTCCAGGGTAGCTGCCAGGTGTTCTATGCTGTTCCTGGTTCTAGTAGGGGTCGGTGATCTTCCTCGTGCTGTGTCGAACCGGAGCTGCTTCGTTTCTTCTCGTCTGGAGCTCTCCTCCCCCCGTGAAGTGAGCGGGTTCCTCATCAGCCAGTCGTCCACTTTACGTAGGGGTTCTTCCCGTGGGAGGGCTTCCGTAAACTGCTCTTCATGCACGCTTTCCTCGTCGTTGATGACCGACACTTCTACTGCTAGCCTTTTCTTGATCAATTCTGCTTCCAATTCTAACTCCTTTCTTCTTATCGCGGCCAACTTTTCTGCTGCTTCCAGTTCCGCCACTCGTAGTCGTGTCGTGGCGCTGTTGGTCGATCGAATAGACCTTGCTGATCTTGCAGGCGATCTTGCTCTTTGTTGGTCTTCAATTCTTGTAGCGACCCCAGAAGGTCCTGCCGTACTAGCGTCCGCTCCCTTTGAAAAAGGTGACGCCGGCGGTTCCATTGACAATCTTCGTAGTCGCTCCCTCTCTATACGCGCTGCTTCCTGTAGCTGGGCGCGTCTTTGTTCCTCCATATCCGCTGCATCTCCCTGACTTCGGGTGACCACCATCTTGAACGTAGAACGTGTGTGAACTCGTTCCAATACGTGAACTTGTTCCAACACGTAGCGGGTTTCTTGATCCGCCCCTGACGAGTCCCGTACCCAACGATCCTTTTCTTGATCCGCCCCTTGAAATCTAGATCCACCCTTCTTCAAATGTCCCTCTTCTTCTAGGACCAGTGGTCGACGAATATCACCTCAACGGGGCCCCTTCCACGTGTAGGAACCGGTGAACTCTTCGTTTCCACTTCAACGGAGCCCTCTTCTAAGCGAGACTAGTAGATCTTGATTTTTTTCCCTAATTCGGCGTAATCTTGAAACGTTGGTTCGATCTTCGTTCGCAGACTCGTTGTTGACACGTCGTCTCCGCAGGTATGTTGTCGCAGATTCTTCTGTTCTTATCCGACGCTCGAAGGACCAGGCTGTTTTGGACTGTATTTTGTGTGTCTTGAATAAAACAAGGCTTCTTTTCTTTCTTCAGTTTATTTCTTCCTTTTCTTTAGGCTCTCGGAGGACGACTGCGTTCTCGCACTGTAGCTAATCGCGACGCCCCCGCAAGGGGGCGTGGCGAGCGGTTTCGGGGCTTCGCCCCCTGACCGCGGAGTCCTACCGCGGCCCGTTAAAACGGACCCGTCATTAGGTGGCCTACTAGTGGCCTAGCTAATTAGAGCGATAGGGCTCTATGTGTATCTGTATGTATGTGTGTACTGTAGGCGCGTTACGGCGCTACGTTGATATAGCGCCGACTCTTCACGACACACCGGCGGTCAGTCGCCGCCAGGTGAAACCCCTAGTTACCTAGAGGAAGCCCAGCGGGGGACGACCTGCGACGGGTGTGCCGGCTTGTTACGAACCTACAGTAGGCATGAAACACTCGTCTAACCCGCTTCCAGAGCGAGCCGGTCACGTGTTAGACCGCAGTGTCGACTTATGTTTGTGTGTGAGCAACATTGTATGTGTGACATTACCCAGTGCACGTGCACCGAATAGTAAGCCTAAGCCATCTACTCGGTGCGTGAGTTTGGCGAGTGAGTAGTGGTGAATGTATGGGCGATTTGTACCGTGCCTATATTAACTTAGCACACGGTACTTATCGGGGTGCGTGTTGTATGTGGAGTCTTATTGTTTGAGTAGGTCGCGTGTAGACTGGTACGACCTACTCAGGCGTCAATCCGGGGGTGTTGGGGACTCACTGCCCGCAATTAGATCGCGGGGGAGTCGTCTCGCGTCAGGTGGGCGCGCGTGCCAGGGTGCCAGGTGCTTGACGTGGGGCCAAGCTGAGGCGTCGGCACGCGCGAACATACCCTTCGCGAGGCGCCGCACAAACTCGTCCAGGCTCTCAATCCCGAGGTCTCGCTGTATAATGTCGTTCCTCACGTAGCGAGGGGCGTCGACGACTCTACGCAAAGCGAGGCGTTGTTGCTTGCGGAGTCCTTCTCGGCTCGTCTCGCTAGTGAGGGCGAACCATGCTGGAGCGGCGTACGTCAATACCGGGCGTATGTACGCCTTGTATATTCCCAGTTTGACGCGCGCCGGGAGTCGGGACGAGAGCACTGGTTTGAGCCTATGGCGGACGACTCTACCCTGCGAGGCGACATTGCGGGCGTGAGGTCCCATAGTGAGTCTTCTGTCGATGGTCACCCCCAGGTACTTAGCCCGGGGGGCCCAATCGATCTCGACTCCGCTGAGTTTCAGACGTGGTGGTAGAGGGCAACAGCCGGTAATCAATGCTTGCGTCTTACCCACGTTAACCGACAGTCGCCACTTGGCGAGCCAGCCGGGAATTGTGTCTAGCGCGCGCTGCATCTTCGTCGCCGCGTACTTTGCGTTGAGTGACGTTGTTATGTACGCGGCGTCGTCGGCATACAGCGCGAGCGTGGCATCTGTAGTTGTAGGTATGTCGTCGGTGTAACGTGAGTAACACGCCGGCGAGACACAGCTACCTTGCGGTACGCCCGCTAGGATAGGTCTAGGGGCGGATAGTGCCCCGTCGACCACCACTCTGAAACACCTGTTGGACAGGAAAGCTTGCACCACTTTTACTAAGCGACGGGGCGCGCTTGAGGTGGCTAGTTTGTATACTAGCCCTTCGTGCCAAACTCTGTCGAACGCCTTTTCCATGTCGAGGAATACTGCTACCCCGTACTCTCTCTTGTTCATCGCTGATGACAGGAGGTGCAGTACCCTCGACAACTGGAGCGTCGTGCTGTGCTCCGCACGAAACCCGAATTGTTCAGGGCGCGGAGAGATGTGAGGCGACAGGTGTCGCAGCAGGAGTTGCTCGAACACCTTAGAGATCGCTGAGAGGAGGGTGATCGGCCGATAGCTCTCCGGTTTCAGCGGGTTCTTTCCCGCCTTGGGCAGCATAATGACGCGCCCCTCCTTCCAAGATGCGGGGAAGGCCCCCGTGCGCAGTATACCCGTGTACAGGCGCGCCAGGGCCGCAACAGTACGGTACGGCAAGTGGCGCAGCGCTGCGTTGGTTATACCGTCGGCACCGGGGGCCTTACGTGGCTTGGTTCGTAGGATGGCGCGTCTAACTGCGCCAGGCGAGAAATAGACGGGGTCTTCGTCGGGGGCTATCGGCGTCGCGAAGTAGTCTCTAAGGTGTTGCTCGACTGCTGCGACATGGTCGTGCTCAGTGGTCGGATTCGGGCGGAACTGACGCTCCAGGTGCTCTGCGAAGAGCTCGGCGCGGTCCTCGGCTACGTACTTAAGGGCCCCGTCGTCGGCTTGCAGAGGGCGTACCGGAGCTGGGGTGTTTGTGAGCTGGCGGCACAGTCTGTGTGTCGCCGTCCGGTCACATGCTGCTGAGTCAATACGTTCCTCCCAGCTCTCGGTGTCTAGGGCCTCTAGTTCGGTCTTTACCTTTGCCGCAAGTCGATTAAGTTGCGTTTTAATAATAGGGCAACGCAACTGTTGCCACTGCTTGCGTAGGCGCCTCTTACGAGTGATCAAAGCATGTACTCGGGGAGGTAGGGGGGGCTGTAGCCCTCTCCCCTGCGGCTGGGATGTTGTCGTCGCCTCTGCCAAGGCGCTCTTCACGCAAGCAGTGATGTCGTCCGCTAGTAGGTCGACGTCTGCGGCGGCAAAGATGGGCCGAGTTGGCGTAGTGGTCGCAAGCTTTTCAGCGAAGGACGTCCAATCCGTGCATCGACGTGGCGCTAGGGGTTTCACTCGGGTCGGCATACCCGATAGGACGACGAGTACAGGATGGTGATCGGACTGTAGCTCGTCGTCCAAGACCTGTTGCGTGATCTGGCAGCGCAGGCCCGCATGGATCACAATGTCCAGCACGTCGGGCATGTGCAGTGGGTTTTCTGGGTAGTGAGTGGGCGTCTCAGGGCCGGACACTGTGTATCCATGGGCCTCCGCGTCCGCGAAGAGCCGTCTCCCCTCGCTGTTTTGCTGCAGGGCGTTCCACGCCGGGTGCTTGCAGTTCATGTCGCCGGCGAGGATTGCTGGCGACTCGGAGGCTGCTAGGGTGGCCCTCAGCTCGTTGAGGTCCAGTCGAGCCGAGGGCGGCTTGTAGCAAGCATACAAGCGGATGTCCTCGCCGGCAACGTGCAGTTGAACGCCCTGCACGTAGAGTGAGTTGAGTGACGGTGAGGGGGCCTCCTGGTGGACGACTCTTCTCCTTACTAGCACCGCCAGACCACGGTACCGGGTGTTGTTCGCCGACCTTTCATCCCTCCTGTAAACGAGGAAACCCGGGAACCTGACCCTATCTTCAGGCCCCAGGTGCGTCTCGCTTATCAGCGCCACGTCGATATTCTGTTCCCTCAGGAGAAGGCGGAGTGGGGCGACCTTGTCCCGAAGGCCCCGGGCGTTCCAGTGGAGCACCCTTAACGGCCTAGCCATGGCACAAGGTAAGTAACTTGGCCAGGCCGTCAAGGATGACCTGCTCCGGGCTCTGCCCCTGTCTGATGGCCTTAATTAAGTCCATCAGCAGTTGTATCGCGCAGGTCGTGATTTCAGAGCTGGGGGCCCCCTTGGGGGCGATGTTGGTGGTGGTCGTGGTGTTGGGGGTTGTAGCGGGGGTGCGTTTGGCCTGCACCCCGCTAGCGCCAGCTTTGACGCTCTTCGTCCCCTTCACGACCTGCGTCTCCCTCTGTGGAGGGGCAGACTTCGGGCCTTGATCCTCCTTCCGGGTCGCTGGGGGCTTAGGTTTGCCCTTCCTACCCCCACTCTTCCTCTTCCTCCGCCGGGAGGAGGTGGCCTCCCCGCGTACAGTGGGCCCGTTTGCAGCCGCCATCAAAGACGCGCCTTGGTCCCGCTCGGGTTCCTTCACTTGCCCCTGAGTTTCTTGTGCGGTGGGTTGTTGTCGGCGCGTCGATGTCGACGTGATGGCGACTGTACCCGCCCGCTTGTTCCGTATCTCCCTTTGGAATACGGGGCACCTGACATGGCACGCTGGATGCGGGCCCCCGCAATTCGCGCAGGTGGCCGGCTCCTCTCTGGGGCGTGGACAGTCTCTCGCTACGTGCCCCTCTCCGCATCTAACGCAGGCGAGCGGGCGGTGGCACTGGTGCGACGAGTGCCTGAATTTCTGGCACCGGTGACATTGTGCGGGCCCACGTTTGCCACGCCATGCCTCAATCTTGACCCCCCGCATGTTCATAAACACTTGGGTGTCGTAGATCCGGCGCACGTCCTCCGTACGCCGCAGCACGACGTGGAAAACACAGCCGGGTTTTCCTTGGCGTCCCCTTATGTGACGCACGTACTCCGGCTCGTATCCTAGTACGCGGAGTTCCTCCCCTATCTCCTGGGGGTCAGTGTCGGCAGGCAACCCCCGGATGGCTACTTTCACATTTTTGTCCGCTGGTAGGGAATAGGCGAACCAGCTGACGCCCTCTTCCTTCTCCAGCGCCGTCAGGTAGCGCTGGACCAGCCGGTATTCATCCTCGGACTCGGGCGAGAATCGAACCCCCGAGCCGTAGGGGCGAGCGTTGGGCGGCCGGCCTAGCTTGGCAGCCAGTTGCCTGAAGTGCAACGCCCAATTGGGTAGTTTTTCCACTACCAGCGGTGGGTAGCGGGGCTTCTTCCTTTGCCCCTTTGCCGGTGCCGAGTTCGAATCGGCGGGGGCGGGCGCGGGGGCAGCACTGGCGACACTGTTTACATTAACAGGTAGGCCACTTACCTTGTTAAGTACGTCCGTGTTTGACTGAGGCGAGCGGGTGCCACAGTACCGCTTGGCTCCCTCAGTTGCCTCGTCCGAGCTCCGTCTGCGACGTTGAGGCCTGGTCACCATCTCCAGGTCTTCCGTCGACGGGGTTGGGGACATCGGGGTGTCCAGGTCGTCCCTGTCTCCTATCACCTCACTGCACACCGACGCGAGCGAGAGACTCGAGCCTGCACGCGATGAGCAAGCCGAGTATACGGCAGGCGAGTCGTAGGCCGAGGCGCGGGGCGCAGCGGGCGAGACGGGAACAGGGGGCGACGCGGGCTGCACGGTCGCCGTGCGCAGTCTCGGGTCGCGAGAAGAAGGCGCTGCTCTACCCGCCAACGATTGACGGGGAGCTGGAACGAGAGGGAGCGGAGTCTGTACGCGGGTCGCGACGAACAATCCGGCTGTGGTCACTCGCGTAGACGGTGGCGCCACGGGGCGCGCGGCGGACGTCGACGGAACTGGAGAAGGAATGTTCCCAACAACATTCTCGGCGGCCGCGACGCGCGCGTACGAGACCGGGCGGGTCGTTTTTGCTGTTAGCTGGCGGCTTTGGTCGGGTGGGTTGGCAGCTCCTTCCGTTGCCTGCCTCTGAGATGGCTTGGCGGCCGGTGTTTTTCCGCTGCCTGCGGGTTTTTTCGATCTACCCTCAACTAACTTGGTGGTAGATTCCTTTGTTCTCTCGGTCGGTTGAGGAACATTTTTCGGTGCTGGACCGGGCAACGCCGCCCGGACATTCGGGAGGGACGTTGTCCGGTTCAGTCCTGGACGATCTCCTGCTGGTACTTCACTTCGGCCGGCGCCTCCACGGTCCGATGGACTGCGGGCGCCCGGCTTCATCTTCTCATGCGGCTTCATGGGTAGTTGGTATCTTCAGTTTTGAGTAGCCTCCGCGACCACTTCGGTGTCAGGACACCCGAGGACACTCGCGAGAGGCCTTCCCTTCGTGCTGTCGCCGGTACAAATTTGAATTTGCACCGTCGACAACACAAACGGTCGGCCCAATTTAAAAACGGGTCCGTGCGGTAAAAGTAGGTAGACGGAGAACGATTCGGTACGGGACACAGTCACACTTGCTAACTACTGGGCTACTGGCCGATCCACGTTCTCGCACTAAACCGCGCCTAATTTATACATCTCTGGGGTGGAGCTACGGAACATTCTCGAATGCTCGCGAGAGAACCAGCCAATCAGAATTTAGCACAAAATTTGTAGAATTTTCCATGCATTAACCTTAAGTATAACGAAACTTTACCTTAACGAGAGCCTTTACAATTCAAACATGCTTTTTACATAAAATATCCATATCTTACATAGCAAACCTTATATAATCTTACTTAGGATATGCTAATCTATCCTGTAAAAATATAAAACATAGAAAAAGTCACTATCACCAATCACAAGTCCTTATCACTACGTAATCTTATTCTACGTTATCACTTAACAATAAAGGCGTTTTACGCAAGTCTCTCACTTGAAATTGGTTAGATTCACTTAAAAAACACAAACTATATATACACACACTCACTGTCTTATCAGTCTTTGCTTATTTTAGCACTTTTAGCTCGGCGTCCATTACAATACTATCAATATAGCAGATGCAGTTTGCATTCAGCAAGTTACACACTCTAAATCAGCATAATCTCTATAGCAGACAAAAAAAAAGAATGCCCTGATTAACCCTTTTAGACATGTTCGTTAAATTCAAACTTGTTTATCAAAAAGCTGGTTGTCAGGGCAACGCACCCCGATGCCCGTGCCACCCCGCAGGTGTGCGCAGGATTTAATCAACTGATTGTTACTGACATACGCACTCACATACATACTTACCTATATAATAGGGTACGGGAACTACCGTTACTGGGGGTAAACAAAAGCTATAAAAATATTGGAAGTAAAATAATCGATTGATGAGTGTTTTAAAGCGTGGTTTAATTTTGGGAGATGCGTTTTGGGTTGATTCAATAATCTCTTTTTAAAGCATCCTTTCGTTTTCAGTTGCAGTTTAGATAAATAAAAGTAACACCTATCTTGAAGCACACACTGAAAAAATATACAATATTATCGCAAAAAATCAGCCTGTTGTGGAATTACCATAAAAATAAAGCTCATTAAGCAAATCCATAGTCAGGGACGATCATAAAAATATTTCATGTAAACATGAATGGATGCATTCTCCGTCCCCCCGTCTATAATCTGGTATAATAGTAGAGTAATTTACGGACTCATAGTCCATTGGCGAAAAAAAAAGAAAAAATGAAAAAGCTGTGTAAGCATCGGCCATGACAGTGCAGGAGCGTGGAGCGGGCGCTGCGCTGGCGCACGTGCCCGGCACGCGCCGCGCGCGCGTACCACGCGCACCTTGCTACCGTCTGCAGAAAAGACGCAAGTAGGCTATAGACAAAATTTTTGAAAGTTAATTTTTTTACAGGTGAAAGTGTAGTAGATATAAGTACTATTAGAGTTTTATGTTACCTACAAGAAAATCAGAAGAAAACACCATACATTATTTTCTTGATTTTTGCGAAAAAAAATTATACATGTTTCTTTCTCAATCTGTATTTTGGTTTTGTATGTATTGATTTTTGGGCCTTTTGGAACTAATACTCTTTCGTTTATTTCGTAGACTGTTTAACAAACCTGAAATAAAGCAACCTAAATCTTATTTTTACAGCTTTATAAACTTAAGTAACCTTATAAATATAATACATAAATTAAAAAATAAAACTCTTAAGAACTAACTAAAAGTAATCTAGTAAGGCGGCATTGTAAATAACCAAAAATTATTTAATCTAAAATAAAAAAAAAATCTGATTGAAACTTTCACTATCAGTTTTCACCTTTTACAAAATAATAATAGTCACCTTAATTTTTACTTCTGACCGTACAAAGCTGGAGTACAAAGCACTGGATTATTTTATTGTATTTTTCGGTGAACGGTTTCTCTTAAAAGGGGAGAGCAGAACACCTATCTTCTACCGTTGAGCACACGGATTTTTTTATAATAAACGCCATTACTTGTTCCATTATATTTTCTCCCTTCTGACATAGTTCTAAAATATGCCATAAACGTTTGTTTTTTCGTAGGTAAGGTGATGAAAACAGATGTGTGAAATTGAGACATAGTGCACCTTTTATACCTGTGTATTGTGATGTCGGAAGAGATCTCATGAGGTACTGGTGTATTAGCTAACGGACTGGCTTGATAGATGTTTTGAAGGCTGTTGACAGTTCTAGAATAGGTTTAAAATTTGATAGGAAAAAAATAGTTTGTTGTTTCGGCAGTTTGCTTGTGGTCGTTGAAGTGTAATGAAGTGATCAATATATCGGTGTCTCCTAGCCCTGAATTCGTTTTATTTCATACAATGATCCCGGAACCGAGGCCTGCCATTTACCTTTAGAAGCACTCTCCAATTTCAAACTTTGATGTCTTTGATTCTTAAAGATTGTTGATAGCAATTACTTAAACTTTGCTAGAAAACGTTTCTCTGAAAATTTGGAACTGGTTACACATTATTCCATAATTAATCCATTAACTTTAGTCATCTAATTTCAACAAACTAGTTCACACTTATCATCACTTTTATCATTCATAAATTGCAAGTCTGCAAAAGTAATCCACCTCATATCCTATGCTAAACTCTGCTGCAATCACGTCTGACCTCTAAATTGAAACCATATAAAATTCCTAAAAAGATTACAATGTCCCTTTACTTACAATAGTAAAAGAACTGGTTAGCTCGCCGTTGAATAGTCAGTCAGTCTACAGTTGAAAGGTCGTCGCAGGCGCATGTATGAGCAGCTGCGAGGTCTGTGCCCCGCGCATGCGCCGTGATACGGGCAGGTGTACCCTGGCGACAATAGAAACGAGTATGCTCTGCTTTATTATTTTCATTGTACTTTTAAAGGTACTGTACAAGTTGACTGTCTACTGCCTCTGGTGGATTTAAAAATTATTATTTATTTTGGCGCGTAAAATTAATGAGTTGAATTCATAGTATTTGAGCTTGTGTAGGCTTAAAATTTTCGAAAATCAAACAGAGGAAATATCATACTCGTACAAAATGTCCATATTTTAATGATAGTAGATACTATCAAAAATAATATGTGACACCAAGAAAATAATACTACCTGTTCATTCCAGTTTATAAAATATATGATCACGCATGTTTAATCGAGGAAAAAAATCTCAAAAGATAGGCAGACGGTGCTTACACCGTACCCAAGGTAACGAAACCATAGCATCATCATTTCAGTCAAAAGACGTCCACTGTTGAACATGCCTCACTTAAGTGTCGCCATAACAACCGGTCTTCTACATCTCGCTTCCGTCGTGAGCTTTACCAAGTCATCGGTCCATGGGAGGACTTCCAACCAAATCAAAAAATAAAAATAAAACCGAGCATTTTTCCTGTCATACCGCAGTATGTATGAGCCATAACACACGAGTGCTATCGCCATTGTACAACCACCATACTTATCTGCAGCCAGCCGACCGAGCCAAATGCGGGCTCTCCACCGCCATACTTCATACCATTCAAATACTACGATACCATGGATTTCGTACACTTAAATAATAAATTGCAATGCACTTATAGAATATGTATGAGTATGTTGATAGGATCGTTAAGACTTAATCACAGTTTGAGATTGTCCCTGTCCCTGCTAACCGCATTTTTGATATCTCTAATTATTATTATTATTTCTTTAACTTTATTTACTTTTTTTACTTTAGCATATAAATGTAGATTAGAAAAACTCTACATTTATATGCCTAACGGAGTATAATCCATCTGTTCAGGTGATTAACTTAAGGTAAACAATCTTCACATGTCTTTTATCTAAAAATTGTCTAAAAATGTTTATAATTAGCTATTTACCTAAAACTAATAAAATAGGTACATAATTAAATTTAAATTATCTATGTATGTCATCTATACGATTTTTTTTTTTAATAAAAAGACATATCTAGATTGTTTACGTTTAGTTAACTACCTAAACCGACGGAGTATAGCACTTTTTGACCGACATCGGTCGGTGATTAAAAATCACAGTTTTAAAAGAACTATTTAATACTAATTTTTATTTTATTATTATTCGAATAGGTTAACGTATCAATTTTTAAGTTTAACTCAGGAAATATGATTAATGACAATCATGTTTTATTTACTATTTATGCTAAGTTTTTTAAGTATAATGACCAAAAAATAAAATTTTGCATGCGAACTTCCTCTTTTCATCCTCTAAAAGTTGAATTTTCAAAAAACCCGTTCTTAAGTTAATCTACATCATAAAAAGAAAGCCTTTTGTAAAATTTCGCGTTCCTAGCCCCAATAGTTTCGGCTGCTGCGTTGATATGTCAATTCGTTTAGCAATGAAAAGGTACCTATTAAAAAGCGTGCACTACGGGACACAGGTCTGAATGGTCTGTCAGTTATTGACGAGACAGATCAAACCTCGTCACTGGAAAAGATACAGAAAAATTAAACTTAATTAAAAATTGGCACAATCAGTGTTGTGATCAAAAAGCACACACCCTGATATTACTACTTCAAAATCGTATAAAGACCATGCTGACGAAGATTTTTAGTAAAAAGACAAAAACAGTAGCAGAGAAAATAAGGGTAACAAAACACTTGAACGTCTGCTCATAAATCAAAATCAAATAAAAGTCCCTTCACCGATTCTCAAGCTCATAATCTTAGATCCAACAAGTTATGAACTTGTAAAGTTTTATCAAAGGCTCATAAATCAGGTGGCAGGCGCGTGTTCCCCTAATTTCCTCGCTAATGGCTTGCCGAAGGGTGCAACAGGTTGAACCGCCTTGACCTGCTTCTTGAGGGGAGCGGTATCAATGCCACTTGCTTGAGAATACATGTGCACAAGTTGCCTGGATGGTGCAATGAAAATGGGAGTTGTGCGCGGGTGCAAGACTTTGGCGATGCGTTGAAAATTTCAGTTGTAATGCAAATTGTTCTTAAGATTAAGGAACCAAAAAACCGACCGACCGGTTATCGATTGTAGTTTATTTTCATCAGTTTATGAAATTATAGCACTTATAATGCCAAACTTTTACAAGTCTGAGGCTAAAATGCATTTTGGCGTTGTTATTTTATCAACTTGAGTTTAGTTTCTCGTGCTTCGTATAATAGGTATCTGAAGATCTGGCTTTACTTTTTAGTTCATTCTGAATTAAGTATTTGGCTACTTTAGCGCTAAATTTGGACCGATTTCGAGGCTAAAGTAAATTTAGAGAAATATTATAAATCTTCAAATTAAATTCATAAATCGAGAGTTCGCCTTATTTTTACATGATTATAAATTGCAGCTATTTAAAAACTATTTCAGACTAGATGTTCCGACTTAATAGAGATTCATTGCAACCAATTCACTTAACTCGACAAACACTTAACAAATCTTCTTCTTCTTTATTTTCTTAGTTTTTTAACGTTTAGTTTTCTTAGAAACTGTAAGTATTACATATCTTCCTTCCAGTATCTCTTACATCATAGTTCCGTGGCAAGTTGCTCACGAGCCACCTGTTCTTTCTGACACATGGTGTCGGGGTGCTGAGGTTTTCACACTCCATAAACACGCAGATATGAAGATACAAAACAATTATCAATTAGATAACTTTTCTGTATGTTTTTGTAGATTTTTTTAAGGCTTTATTGTTTTTGACGATGTTAAATTCAAGTTCGAAGAATTTTTGACAAGAAAAGTGTTAATTAGCTTAATGTACTGGGTAATTGGATTTTTTGCTTCATTTAATCAGTTAAAGTTGAAAATGAAAACTGTATGATGTAAGAAACTTTGAAGCTTTAGTTAAATTAATTCTATATTATTTCAAAAGAATAGATACGATAGATAGTTACTTTCAATAAAGACTTACGAACTTTATTGAAAGTAACTTTTCTTAACACAAATATATTTTGGGTGTCTGTCTCACTTTTCTATCAAAATATTAATTTCAAAAGCCACGCGTATCATAATGAGTATATGGTTACCATATCTGACAATATTTACCAAAAACACGTGAGATCTATTACCGATACATATGATTTGGGCCGCATTGGCCACACACCGCACATTGTACCACGCCGCCGCCGTCCGGAAGCATTGGAAATTAGTCCATTATCATAATTAGACATGCAGCTGGCTTGCGCGGCTTGTGCCATACACACCGATACCAAAAATACTACATTCACCTCACGTGTGAACCCATTGTGGTTCACACGTGAGGTGAATGTAGTATTTTTAACTAACATAAAATGACTTTATGTTAAGAATAAATAAGTTACTTCTAGGCAAGCGTGCTCCTTCTTCGACAACATCATCGCTTACAATCTGTTGAGATAGTTGTCAATCGTGAGCTTAATAATAAAAACATAAGCATTTATTTAAGACTCCTTTTGGGGTATGTCCTATGGGCTATATCCATAGCTCTATATCTTTGTTTTCTATATTTCGCATTAGGTCTTTAAGACTTTTACGAGTTGAGTTCGGCCACTAGTAGTCTTCGTCTTCCAAAGATCCATGCACGCTGTTTTTAGACTAATTTTAACTAGGTAAGGTTTATTTTTTGGATAAACAAAATTATCTATTTACAAAAAAAAGCTGAAATAGATTTAGTATGCGATTCTCTACTTTCAGGATATACGTTTATATGTACCTTTGTAATTTTTAAACAACCATGAAAATACTCGTAGTACGAGTATATAGCGATTTATATATATATAAAACAAAGTTGTATTGATAAATCAATAACGGTTGAACCAATTAGATTTGTCACCAAAAAAAATCCAAATACATCAAGAAAAATTATCTACAGCAACCGTGAAATACATTTGGTCTAAATAATTCAATTATTCGGTCAACAAATTTAGTTAAAAGGAATAATTTCTTTATTTATAATACAAATAATATAACTACTTATAAACTAAACTAATAAATATAATAACTTAAAAGGTATCTAAACAAAATAAAAACAATGTTAAAAGAAAAAGGAACTTATTGAGCATCAAAAAATTCATCCACATCGGTGTCAATGGGAAAAGTGCCCAGAACGATGGCAGAATTGCCACGTTGGATGGCAATGCTGATTCGTTGACCGAAGTAAAGCCCAGCCCTCTGGTCACGCGAAGAGTGGACCAGCTGTTTGCTGATGTCACGCACGTAATCACTACATTCACTGATTGAAAGGTGCCAAGTTTAACGGTTCAGTTAGTTTGCTAGTTTAAATAAATAAAACTTTACCTTCATCATATAAACTAGTTACCTATTTCCAGACTTAGCTCGTAATACACTGTTTCACAATATTGTATTAAACCGTGCATGTAATAGATCGTGTCTACTAGACTCGAGTGTCGGTGCAGGCCCCACCGCCTGTCGATCTTCAAGAGTTTGAAGGACTTCCCTCTCGGACAACTCTGCCCTCCTTCATAAACTTCCAGCTACATTGTAATTAAGAAGCGCTGTTGTTGCGTTGAGTTAATTATAACGAAGCAAAAGATATTTGTTTTTAGATTTTTATTGCAAAATTGTGAGAAAGAACCGTAGCATCTATTTAAATAAGTAATTTATAAATGTATGTCACCAGAAAATTGCAGGCTCCGTACGATTGTTATAAATCCTTGTTAGATTTTAATTTTTTGTTATATTGTATATAAAAAAATCGTTTTGTAAACCAACATCTAAATTAATTAGTTTCCAACATAACCAAGTCTTATTTAGAAAAAATTGTTTTCATCCCGCGTTTGCAATTTCCCGGTGACATTCAAACTTAGTTAATTTTAAAGCAATTGCTTTAGGGCACAAAGTTCTCATATTCGAGTTTTAACCAATTTTAGTTAGGTTGACGTACCAAAGACACATGCAGACAATATCGATACAATAAAAATATTATATCAATTCGAACAGTTGCATTCAACAAATCAAATAGTTATAAAAAATCAAACTTTCTCTGCAAAAAACCACGACTTCCGGCCCTATAGTCACCCCATTGAACATCTGACGAGGTGAATGAATCCTCAACATTAGGGTGCTTGGGTGCTTGCCGAATGATATAAAATGTACACCGCTTGTAAAGTTACGGACAAACAATTACATTCCGGCACACATCTGTCGACGTTTAGACAATCACGATACGTCACGCGATTTTAAAGGGGAGCTATTAGTTTTGATACTTTTCGGTTCTGTACACGGTTTCGAATCAAGTGAAAAATTAAAGTAAACAGTATTTTTGTATCTTTTGAGTGTCCCGACCGTGAAAAAGAATCGAATTGTTTTTTGTAGTTTGATTTTTTCTTCTTCAGGACAAAGGCCATTTCTTCTTTTTCTCTAGGTTTGTACTTCTTCTCGGCAGTTCTTGATGTCATATATCTATCTATAGTATATCACTGTCTTCATTTCGATCAACATTTCAATTTGTGTCTGAATTCCAGTCACGATTTACGAGTCCAAAGCTCAGCGCATCCGACAGTTATAGCTTCGCCAATCACATTTCAGTCTTACGGCTAAGCTAGAAACAGCGGCAATATGCGTTCTAGAGCGCAGGGCAGTCGATACATTATTATTTATAAAATTAAATCCAAAATTTATAAATTCTGTTTCCTTTTTATACAAGCTACAATTGCAATACTACATATACAATAATAAAGTTATAGACAGACATTTTTTGTCTTTTTCCTATTTTTGGCCTCTTGCCTATATAACCATTGTTATATGGTGCATATTGTATGTTTTATATGTGTTTAACACAACAAAGTTATTTCCTATATACATATAATTACCATTTTTGATGTTACAGAGTCTTTGTTCAAACAGAGACTACAATAAACGCTTTATTTAATTATCTTTTTTTCACGGTTCAGTCACGCCAAGTATCAAGATTCCATGATCGCCCTCTACAATCCACGACAGCTGCGACTCGCGGCACGCACCCGCCGCATTAATTCGGTAATGCGCCGCCTTTTAATTACGGTGCTGATAAATCTGCGCGCGCGCGTGCCGTGTCGCTCGTGTGGACACCGCCTTATGCCGTAATAATACTAATAATGTGTACGGACCCCAGAATTTTGGCCTGCCTAGGATAACAATGGGTTGTAGAGGTTGACGTTTTAGTAATAATAATGTTGTGCTTAAATCTAATCCAAAAATAAAATTCTTTTTTTCCGTTCTTTGTCAATTTTACCCTAGAATAATTGACATTTCATATACAGGGTGTCACGGTTGAGCACACGGTAGAGATGTGCCCCGCTTGGAAAGAGTATCGCCGTGTCCTTGTGGGGGCGATCGGCAGCGGCGATCTCTCACGCCGGGCCTTGGTACAGGCCATGCTCCGGAGCGAGGAGGAGTGGCAGGCGGTCGCCTCCGTCTGCGAAGCAGTAATGCTAGCAAAGGAGGAGACCGACCGCATCAGGCAACGGCTCGCGATTTCCTCCCACCATAGGCGCGGGCTTGCGGACGGCGGGCAATGTGTAGCTTGCTGTCCGTCCGTCCGGTGACAGTCCGGACCGAGCCCAAGTCGTCGACGGCGCGCACTGTTCCCGCGCGCCTCAAGAAGTTGTCAGCAAACTGTAGGAGCCCAGTAGGGTCGAAGCCTACTAACCAACCCAAAACTAAATAAGAACGAGAAACCTTATCTGAAAATGTACTAAAGAAACTGAATAGGAAACCCTAATCTGAATACGTATTGTAATTTTGAATACTGCCTACTATATTATTAATAGCCTTAGATATATGACTTCATTTAATTCATTGTAGACATTTGTTGATTTTTCTCAAATGGATTGATATTTTAGCCAAACAGTGTGAAAATAGCTCTAATCAGTGCCACATGGCATTACAATATTCTATAACGTACTACTTACCTAATAACTCATATTAAAACTCTCAATTTTTTACCACAATGAACATAATAACGTGTCCGCTACTACAAAGTGATAATTACATCATACCATTTCCAAAAGAGCAAAATTGTTGGACATAATTGTTGGCGCCCAAATGGGACCCGGTATGGCGGGAGTCGCAATTTTCCCGCTCACCCTATCACACGTGTGCTAATAACCTGTGACATTCCACTTATAATTACCCTACATTGTTACCGGAATATGTGCGTGCAATGCTGGGATTTTATGTCCAATATAATTGGCTATTTGTTGGGTAGTAATTTTCGTGCAATAGGTAATAATTTTGGTAGAATGAACATGGTATCTATTTTGAATCACAGTAAGTATCGTGACTTTTTACGCAATTTATACATAATTTAAATACTCGTCAACACTATAAAAGCATTTATGAATTAAAAATTTAAGCAGTATCACTTTAAATTTGTAGACTGCCGTTATAGCAACCATTACTCCAGACAAACCCATTATTAAAAGCTTCTACTTTTTTCTTATATTCTTCTCCAATACACTTACTCGAAAACCCGCTTTTATCCCACTGCGTTTAAGCGCGAAATGGACTGTTTTCCACACTAGTGCAGAAAAGTGCGCGTGCTCGCCCCCGCCATAATTTTATTGTAATGGTATTTTTTATCGTTTCAAGGAGGCCGCATGTCGACCCCCACGTGGCGCTGGTCAACCCCCATGAGCTGTGTGTTGATAAACGTCATTTGACACACGTGCAAAGTAACTGCAGCCCACGGCTAACACACACTCACCTATTGCTCGTGCGAATTCCGCCTCGGTCGCAATGACAAACTTTCTGCATTTGTATCAAAATGTATTATTTCCTGGTATCCGAAACACGGGTCAGATTGCCAAGACGCCAACAAGACTCCCCTAATATTAGGCCCTGAAAGCAAAGGACAACTGAGGGAACAAAGGTGGGTTTTAGTCAATAAAAATGTCTGACATTGACAGTTGTGATTTTACCAACCTGAAAAGAACAAAAAGATTCAACCGAACATTTAATCGAATCATTTTTTTTTTATTAATGTCCAAATATTTTTTCTCCGACACAATTAATGACTATTATTTATCTCACTACACAAAAAAGTTGTATAGATTAATTTACCGATTAATGGAAACCGAACATCTGTTTCTAATGGAACTATCATAAATGTTTGATAGCAATCATTGGGGTGTTTGTATCGAGAGTCATTGATGTCTGTTTTTTATTATATTTTATAGGCATTTATATTAAAGTGTAATATCAAAATGATCATAATAATACAGAATTAGACACATGTATTTTTCCTTTATAGAGACTGCTCTTCAAATGGTATAAGTTTTATCAAATCCATAAGAAAGAATAAAATGGAAAATATGTATTCAACACAGATTGAACTCCACAGCAACAAACATGTAACACTAGTAAGTAAAAAACCGGTTAAGTGCGAGTTGAACTCAAGCACTGAGGGTACAGTACAAACTAACCACGAATTTTTTTTCCGAATCGTAAAATAAAAAGTAATTACATATTTTATGATGTTACTTCTTTATGGTTTTCAGACTTTTTCCTTTACTTGTTATTTTAATCGAGGGCATAGAGTTATAACTCAATAAGTGTCGAAAAATCAAAAATCGTTTTCATCTTAATCAATTTTTGACGCTCTTTTCAGTGGTTTAATCCAATAAGTGAAATTCGCAGCAGAAAGAAAATTAAAAACCCACGTTTAGTCAAAATTGGTGGTTTTTTTAGTTTTCGACACTTATTGGGTTTTAACACTATACCCTGGATATGACACCTTGCTCCTTTGTTGCTAAATTTCAGGATTTCAGGTTTTGATTTCCTTGCAAGTGTCAAAATATGCGTCTTTAAAACAGAGTATAAACAAACAGCCCTATCTTTAGATTGTTTTAACTTAGAAGTTTCAATATTTGACTGCCTTAAGGGGTAGCAGACCTTCTTTCTGACTAAAACCACACGTCCTTCAGTTGCTCTTTACGTTTTAAGATCATGGGTTTCCTTTTCAGAAAATACCTGCGGGGCTGCGGCCCTATCGGGCATCGGCCCTACTGTACTCCTATAGTTTGCTGAAGTCTCTGTTTTTACGGAACCCAAAAAAGAAGAACAGACTGATACAATAAAATTACTCTCGAGCACATCCGTGCCAAAAACGATATCATATCAGCATTTGCTGGGAGTCCGACACCTAGTGGTGGTTATCAGTTTGCACTCTGCAACGACACATTTACGAAGACCAATTAGATAATAAAGTAGATATCAACATTTAAGAAAATCATAAAAAATAATAACAATAACCTTTTGAAAATACTTGGCACTCTGCTTACTACATTGAATTGACACTTTCTGTGTTCCATACAATACAAACCCTTGATACATTTACCTTCCTCTCAAAATACGTACACGAACGACGAAACACGAAGGACATTTACACCAATCACACTAATTTTATAAAAGCGAAAGTGTATATTATGTAAATATGTGTGAATGTTAGTCAATTTGGCACATGATATAGGCCATGTTCTGGAATAGCTCATAGGTTATTTTGATGACCTTTTTATCCTGAGAGTATGATCATTAGCGACAATAAAAACTATCGCCACAATTTAAGCTGCTGACAGAAAATAATTCTTACAATAGATTATAAAGATTTAAAATACATATTACAAGTCTGCTAAAGACATTTAGTAAAGGAGAGTCACAAATGCATATTTCATTTCCTGCAGCTAAGCCCTGATCAAAGAGCCTTTAAATAAATATTCTCAAAGCTATCAAAGATAAAACGAGATGTCAAAAACAACAAAATAATGGACGGTGGACATCAGTACTTGTACCTCTCAATGACTTGAGAACGTTGAAAAATTGTCCCTATAAATCTGTTGAAGAGAGGACCGACCAAAAGCTATTAGCTACAAATCCCCCATGACTCGCGACTAGGGTACACATGAAATGATTTTAGGCGGGATATTTCAAGCCCCAAGCAGATACCGGTGTCCGCACACCTATTGTCTTTCTATTGTGTCTCTAATTACGTTATTCAAAGAGTTAATTGTTTCTTTATTCTAAATCCATAAAATTAGACAATAGGCTATTTGACAGTATTAAAATAAGTTGTAAATATGTCTGTCATTGACTTGTTTTGCTTTCAGCGCCTATGTTACATACTGGCATGTAACGTTTGCAAATACTATTTGACGCGCATTGTCAAATATGGCGTTTTGGTGACTTATTCTAGTAATAAAAGTTTTTATGCTATTTTTTATGTTAATATTTACAGGAATTGAAATAAAACACTTTTACTGGACTTTATAAAGAATACTTAATAACATGAAATCGATTCCAAAAATCATTCAAATAGCCTGTTGAAAGTATTGTCTAATTTTAAGGATTTATTGTGATTCTTGTGACACACCACGCAGCACAGCAGCAAATTGCTCAACACACAGTGACCACCATGTAGATTAATGAATTACGGTCAAATATCAGTCATTGGAGCGTTCACTACTATAAATTAATGTCTCAACCTATACCATGACAGCATTCGTAGCCGAAAACATGTAAGTCTCAGCGAAACTGTGCGTGTTCTACTTACTTTGCAAAATCATGGTCACCGTACAAATAGTGGTCAGATAAAAGTAAGACTGTGTACACCGTCCGGAAGTAGTGTCCGCCGCATGGTCGGCGCCCGCCGATGTGTACCTTGCTTTATGCACACACTTGCACGCTTCCCACTGCGAGACCTTCCATTTACTACAGACACGGATTGAAGACGCATACATTCTGAGCTGCTGGATTATTCGGAAGAGTTGACGCGGCCCCGTAGTACCCCCCCCCCCCCGGCTACTTCGAACTCTTAACGCGATCTATTTTACGACCTAAACTGAACTGTTAAAGGGATTGAGCTAAATAGGGTGTATAGTTCTTTCTCGCCGAGCGACTGCCATTTTAACACGTCATGGCAAGTCCCCTGGACAGCAAAAGGTAAATGAAGGAACACGAGTGGGGTTTAGTCAGTAAAAGTCCGATACTCCCTCTCGCTTTACCCAGAATAGGAGTGGTTATTTGATGATTCCCTCATCAAAAAAAAAGTATTAAGTATGTTAATAATATTATTTATTTATATTATATTTGATTGCATTTAACTAGCTTTTGCCCGCGTTCTCGCTCGCGTGAAAGTGTGTTTCTCCATTTTAGTTTTTAATTAATTAGTTTAAATATCGCTCCATCGTTGACCGTATCGTCACTTTCCATCAGGTGAGATAGCGTTTCATTCTTAAATTGAACTACGTTCGTTGAATTGTATTTTTTTAAGCTTTATCTCTTTTTGCTTGTATTCTAGAACTTAAGATATTTATTGCATAAATTAAAAGGTAATTTTAGCCCAAAAGCATGAAGTCAAGCTAGCAAAAAAAAAACTAAGCCGTGATTTTTTTTTATTATAGTAAAAAATCTAGTCAGTTAAGTTTTCAATTATGACGATTTTTTTGCGAAATTTGAGACTGACTAGAGGCCAGGCTTGATTTGATGAAACTTAGTAATTTCACTGCTATATCATGGTGAATTGGTGACATATATGTATAGACACTTAATAATTTTATCAATAATTTCATCGCTGTTATTCTTTTCGTCAAAGTTTAGTAAAAAAAAATTACCGATTTACCCGATCGTTCAGTCCCTCCCTGCCCAAACCTCATTGTAACCGACATGAATGCAATATGATATGATTACTCGTTATTGTCTCTGCTAGTGACATTTACCCTGCACTCCAATACTCCAGCCATGATTGCACTATGGCGGCATGGATTCGAGGAATTTCTAAATTGCCAGCTATTTGTGGCAGACCCACTTCTTCAAATGTCTTACTGAAAGTAAATGTCACGTTATCGGAAACTACCTTCGTGATTTGTAGTGTTCACGAGGGTAATAAGGTATTAGCTTCATAGTCCTTTTGATAGACGTTTAGAAGCGAGAATAAATGCATGGAGGGCAAAGAGCAGGAAATGTCATTATGTTTTTTTTTTTGCACTGATATCACATGTATCGTTCAAGGTAATTTCATTCTCAACTACTAGTTTAAACAACACAAGCCAAGCATTAAATGTATTTTTGTCACAATCCGTTCATGAGGAAATTCCCAGTCTTTGCCAGTACATTACCGACCCTTCAAATGACGTTTTGTTTCTTATGTTCTATTCTTGTGAGCCCATTATCACTAATTTTTTTTATTGATAGGCTCACATTTGATTATTAGGGTCGAAAGGGACGGTGTGGTCGACGGCACGCTTGCTCAAATGTAATTCAGTTTTGACTTGAAGATCTCCAGGTTGTAAATGTCAGGAAACACAGACTCCGGCAGGGAATTCCACTTCTTAGATGTGACGCACAATGAATGTGTTCCCAAAAAACTTTTTGAGAACACGTTCCTGTAGGTACATCATCGTCCAGGGACGCATACGCCCGGTGGTGGTCCAGTAATGGAACAGGCTAGTGGGAATTAGGTTAAGCAAATAAACTATTTATTTTGTATATTTTCTAAAATATTTTTTATTTTTAACTGTGGTACCACTTTTCTAAAACTAAATAGTATGCTAGTCCTATAGTATTGCGTCGTGCAACAAATGAAACCCTCGATAGATTTGTATGGACACCCTCAAGCAGATGTACATTGTAAAACACATAATTACAAGAAATCGTTAAAAAAACGTACGTATCATAGAGTTCGTTGATCACCATAGTAACTAGGCAAGGTGACAGTATTCACACACTCCCGGAAACGGCAAGCTGCACTCTGCCCTCCGTGTCCGTCCCATTACAGAGAAAATGCCAACCAAACAATATTTCCTTCCTGCACACTGGACTTACAACTCTATTTTTCGAAACATAGGGTTGGTTTTCAATTTTTTACGGTAAAATGTATGATGTATGGAGGAGTGACGTAAGCAAGTTGAGTAAAGTTCCGTCGGCGTTTGGTTACATGTGGTTCGTGGTAGATGGTTAGTTTGTATGCATGATTGCTTCCTGAAGGCTGTCGGACTATGATGGCTAGGTTCGTTTTTTTGTTAGTAGAGGTGATGTTTTTCTATTGGGTTTGATAAAAGCGTCTCTATTTGTTTATGTTTGCAAAAATAACCGTAGTTCGAGGTTAGGTACCTTTTTGGTGGAGAAAATATTCATAAAGAAAGTGACGACGGAATACATGATTTATTTATTTGTTTATCCTTACATAGGAACGCCATACAGTAATTACACCAATGGAGCACAATTAGTTTAGCTGCTGCTTTCTAACGTCATGTGCGCGGTGGAGTGGTAGTCATCAAAGGAACAGCCCAGGCGTTGTGGTGGGTCACGTACTCTCGCTTACGCAGCATCAGGCCAGCACTCCTCCAGGATTCTGCATGTCCCATAGCGAACACATGTATGATATTTATGTAAACTTTTTAGTCGTAGATTCTGGCTAATCCCTGTTGCACAGACTTATTTCTCAGTTTATTTTCTTTTACTAGGTTATTTATTTGAAATGTTCTATATAAAAATATATATATTTATATATTGCCTATGGCTCATAGGCTATGAGTTACCTACTTGTTTATAAACACCCATGACAGTAAATATTTAATCTTCATTATTTAGAAATTCTTTAGAGTTACTAGCCTTTATCCTATTGTCTAACAGCATTTCCAGGCAAAATTCACATTATTAAATAAGGAATCTGACACTAGTCTTACCAAGACGTTTCCCAATTCCTGGGTTGTAAAGTTCAGATAGGCAGACCAAAGAGAATATAAGCACTACGTGACCATCCATGTAAAATTATTCGGTTAGCCTGGAAGTCGACCACAATACAGTTGGGATAAGATTTGGCCATTTTTTTCTGATATTTTTGCATTTGGATACTAAGTCTTTTGAGCCATGTCTTTGTATAATGTGGTCATTTTGTTTTCGATTAGCGGGCGGATGAAACACATTGTAATGCTTTTGGAACATTAATTAACATTAAATGTTCCGAGTTAGAAGGGGAGGTGGAAGATGGAGGGAGTGTCCGTGTGTGCAAACACTTGACATAGAAAAGTACACCAATTTTACACCACAATATCTACTAGGAACCAATTTGTGAATAATAAAACAGTCACTGAGCATCACTGGAAGAAAAATAAAAAAAGCTTCACTCGTTCAAAACAATCCAGCCAAAAACCCTTAAAATTGCAAAATTATACTTAAGTATCATACTGCCGCCATAAAGAAAAAAGACTTTTCTACACAAACTACGAAACAGAGAAAAAAATAAATATATGTTTAAAAAACTAAAAAATGCGCTGTGCAAAAGGATATAAACAAAATAATAATTTTGTAGTGCAAAAGTCTGTATTAGAATTTGATCTGTTAGAAATATTATGTAAATTTTAATTAAATAATAGTTATGTATTTAATAAATTAATTTTTCTGTTTCTTTTTAGTAAAAAAAATGCAAGTAAATACGTGACACTACAATGAAAAGTCTCCTCGCGGTTGTCGTCCGAGTGTCTCAGAAAGATTCTGCAATACTTCGGTCACATTGCAAGGAAGGACGGTGGCAACCTCGAGAGGCTTATCGTGACCGGTAAAGTGGATGGGAAAAGGCCTCGTGGACGCAGCCCAATACGTTGGTCCGACCAGATCCGCTCCACTCTTAACTCTACGGTATATAATGCCCTTCACACCGCCAGAGACAGAAACAGATGGAGAAACGTCGTGCGAATGAAAATGATGAAGCAGGGAGGTCACGACCCTCAGCATTGAGGAATACGACGCAAGGAGGAGGACAATGAAAAGACGTTTCTGGCTAGAAACGTCCTTTCAACTTAGTATTTTTTTTAATGTCTTTCCTACTTAGTAATAATATGTTACCAGGTACTAGTTAACTAAATAAAAAAGACGTAAATGGTCATTTGCTGCTCTTCAACTTAGTAATACTAAAATATCCAATGAACTTATAAAAAAAACTTGCGGATTGTTAGATCCTTAACAACCCCTTAACCTTATGTAAACTGAAATACGTTATTTATCTATTATACACATTTGTATACTAAAACATGTTATTTATCTTGTAAGTATGAAAATGAGACCTATATTTCTTTTATATAGAAAAACAAAAAATGGAATTACGAACCTCTCTCAACATAAAGTTCAAAACTTTTCTAAAATCAAAATAATATAAAAACTATCTAAGTTTGTACTAATTATACATGAGATCAAACTAACACTCGACATATTTTTTCAGAAAAAAAAGTAGCTCTTACAAATCTTGCTCAACATACTCGTAAAGTTTTAAACTCTCATAAACACAAAAATTATAAAAAAAAAACTATATCTTAATTTTTATTAATGAATCTTAATATTAATAATATCACACTATTGTAAATTCAGTCTTCATCATCTTGAGTGAGATCAGGCATTAAGGGTGTTAGTTTTTGTATGATCGCTGACTTGCGCTCTTGAGTCTTCTTCTTTTTCCTGCCCTTGTCCCATATTACTTGGGGTCGGCGCAACACGTTTTTTTCTTCCACTCTATCCTGTCAGCCGTCACACTATCACTAACTTCCTTTTCTTTCATATCACTCCTCACACAATCCATCCATCTCTTCTTCGGCCTCCCTCTTCCTCTCCATCCATCTACTTGTAAACTCAGAACTCTTTTAGTAACATGTGTTTCATCCCTCCTCTTCACATGACCATACCAAGACAAACGATTTCCTTTCAACTTTTCAGTCACTGGCGCCACTTTCAAACTTCCTCTAATATACTCATTTCTCACTTTATCCATTTTCGTCACACCACACATCCATCTCAACATTCTCATCTCCGCTACATGCAGTCTTTTTTCATCCATCTTTTTCACAGCCCAACATTCTGATCCATACGGTCTTATCACGGACTTGTAAATTTTACCCTTCAACTTGATTAAATTACGACTTGCGCTCTTGAGTAATGCCTCTATATTGATTCTTTGGTTTTGAAGGTGGAATCCCAGATTTAATACTTTTTAATCTGAGAAAATCAAGTGAGTATACTTCTTCATTAAAGAAAGCAGTCTTATAACGAACTTTAAACTTCAGATGACTCAGAGATCATATCGTAAATTGACTGTGATGGGAGAATGATATTTGTAGAAGAATCGGAATCTTCTAAACAATTACACAGGTCTGAACTGAGCGGTAAATAATTTTTATCAAAAACGGAATCGTCTGAATCGAAATCCAGGATGCTCTCTGAGCAGTTATCAAAATCGGCATCATTCAAAGCGATATTTTCGTTCATAGTGACCGACTCCTGGGATGAACTGGTTGATGGCACCAAGTAAATTATTTTTGAGGATCGATTATGTCACATTTTGTCACGCTGAAACAAACAAAATAAACAAAATAATATGTTAGAAAAAATCATCAGCGCCGAGGAAAGAAAGAAAGAACTTGAAGATATGTCATCTAAATAAAACTTCCATATCCCACTATACACGGGGGCTGTAGGGGTCCAGCAGGGCCGAAGCCTACTGGGACCAAAGGTTATGTGAGACTGTCACCAAAGGCCCCAGGATAAAGGCAAGGAATGGAAAGGTAGGTTTTTAGTCAGTAAAAGTCTGACACTGTTTCCCGCCCCACCCAAGGGCGGGATTCGTCATTGGATGATTTTACCTACCACAAAAAAAAAAAAAAAAAAAACAAGCTCCAAGTAGAATATCTTCCATCTAACCTAATAGTGGCAAAAATATATAATTATATACGAATATAACCAGGCAAGCACACAAAAATAATGTTGAAGAAAAAAAAATGGCCACTTTTACTATAACCCCTTTTCTTACGTTTTTTTTTTTTTTTGCTAGGGTCTCGTATCTAACAGTTCGATTTATAGGGTTCCGGTTAACTTATGCGAATAATAAAAATACAAGTGGATGCCATTTTTTTTTACTGATTTCGAACTTGTATGTAATTCAATTTCGACAAAAATGTTAGATACGTCTTTTTTCCTTATGACGGCAGCATACCTATCATACTTATGCTCGAGAATAAAAAACAGCAACTGCGCCTGAGCTAGGCCGAGCTTAAATTCCACGGCGCAGTTATCTTTCTAGAAATTATGATTCAATGTAATGATTGACGATTGATGCTAAATATTAACAGCTCATTTCACCTAAGATTTCACGTTAATATTAACAGAATAGGACTGCTGAACAGAATAGCAGGGGTGTCACACTCGGCGTTCAGGGTGCTCGGGGCAAGCATTATCGTGTTGCGTTACATTATTAGTTGCACACTGCACGACGCCTGCAGCGGTCGCTCTTAAGCGCATGATATCCTACACCTTTTCCAAATTCAAATATGTTGTGTTCCATTACGGGGAAAATATTTAATCAAAACTGTTTGTAGGGGCGGGTAAATAAGTCTCGATCGAGTATCGGTTACCATTTTTTATGTTATTTTTTTGATAAATTGCAAGCAAACTACTTACTTGATAATGTCAACGAACAGATGACTAGTAAAGATATGGTCACCAGTTTTTAGAAATTTGAAAAAAGAACATGTAGCTCAGAATGTAGCTATCTTAGAGAAAAAACTAGAGTCTACAAAATGAACTACGGTATTGATCGAAAGTGTCATCTCGTCCCTTGAACGCAAAAGGCAACTGTAGGAATACGGGTAGATTTTAGTTAATAAATATCTGACCAATTCTGACACACCTCGCTCTACTCAGAGCAGGGGAAACTATGTTGCGTAATCCCGCCCTAAAAAAAACAGTCAAAATTTACATGACAGACGTCAGATAAGTCAATTCTTACCATAATCTATAATAGACTTCCATGCTGTATGTACTACCTACTACAGACAAACTCCTTATTAAAATCTACCTTCTCCTTACACTTTTTTTTCTTTTTTATTTGACATCCGCAACACGTGTCAAATTACCGAGCTGCCAAGAAGACTCCCCTAAAATTAGATCAAAAACAATCTTGAATAATAACTTCCAAGTTCACAACAATCACTTAAAACATGAATATTTAACAATAAAGCGGACGAAAGATTTCTACTAAGTAACTAATTGTTATTTAGCCCTCGAAGCACAGTTTATTAAATGGTAAAGATAATTAAATTAAGCGGGAGTCTTTGACGCCGGGCCGGCTAATATTTTTATTAAGGGTTCCATAATACTGAATAGGAAACGGTAGGGAGGTACTTTTCGAGCTTGTTTAAGTGTTATCGATAAAATGTTTGTTTTTTTTTTCTGAACGGTTTGATTTGATATATTATTCATTTTTTATTTTTATTTTTTTGTTGACCATGAATTAAAAGTCCTTCAGCCGGAATAATAATGATGACATCTTTCTAAATAGTTAATTTTATACCAATAGAATATGAGTACAGAATTGAGGCACTGCAACATTTTGAGCTCCATTTTACCAAAATTGCGCCTGTTTTAATGGTTCCACCTATTGTGCAGTTGCGCGACACTTGAGATAACATACTACACCAATTTTACATGACAATATCCACTAGGAATCAATCTGCAAATAATGAAAACAGCCACTAAACTTCACTCGAAAAAATCCCGCCAAAAACTCAGCATATCACATTTAATGAATTTAATAATTGACAACATGAATAACTACAGTTATAACTTTAAGTATATTCCTGTGCCTACTTACCTAAGAGAAACTATTAAACGCCTTCTGTCGTCCAAAATCATAAATATTTAAAAATAGGTCTAATAAAAAGTTAATATTTACTACACACCTACAAACCGAAAATGCTGGCCGACATATCTAAAAAAATAACAAAACGCCATGTAATGCAGAAAAAAAAAACAATAAAAATAAAACTTAATGGCATCTCGAGATTATTTTGACCCCTGCTGGCTAGTCATTTACAAACATTATAGCCACAAAGGTTGTTTATCAGCAAAAAAAAAAATTTAGGAAACAAAAAAATGAGCAAGAATGTCAAACTTAAATGAGTACTAAGTTTATATTTTACCAACAAAACCAATTTTTCTCATGAAAAATTAATATTGCACAAACTTTATCGACTTTAATAACTTCCCTCCTCACGGTTTTTTTTCCGGCGAGGTGATAATGTTGGAGTTTGAAGGCGGCCGTAATTACAGACACGAGCCTTCTGCGTCCCGTCCGAACGGGGCACGTCTCATAATCGAGCCAATTATACGGAACCAATAAACAAGACATAATTAACCCAAGGACTTTATATTATTTCTTACAACGTTTTTATTTGAGTTTTTAATCAATAATTTATTTGTTTAAACTGCACTTAAAGCGTGGTATCTAAGTTTTATATTTTTCTTTATATTTTTATGTATTTTAGAAGTTAGTAATTACAACCTTACAAGTTACCTTACTTACTTAAGCAAGTGTAAATAATGTAACAAGATTCCAGATTTTCCAAATGATGGCACTCACGCCATCCATTACTTACCATATTTTGAAAGTTTAAAATTGGATTTTTTTGAATTGAGTGCGACAGTGTCGCCACCCCTAATACTTGACGTAAAAAATCTGAAACACATTTTCAAAATGGTGATTATATCTTTGATTTTCCCGCGTTTATGGAAAATCTGAAATTCTTATAGAATATGTGAGTGAAATAATAGTGTTTATTGGGAAGTGGAAGCAGAGAAAAAATCTACAAATTACAGGTAAATAACTATACGTTTAATACAAGAAGTAGCCGCTAAGCACTTAATACTGTTTGTTCGAGAAATGGCATAAAAGTCACGACACCGGGTAATAGAGGGCCGCAAGTTTCTGCACGAATGACTCTGCTCATATTCTATGTTAATTGCCACTCCACCGGCATAATTTGTGTTATTAACTTTTAAATTACAAGCTTATTGGGTTACAAAACATTATGGAAATCTATTAATGGGTGGAATTAAATACTATGTATGTCAAGAAAATACTAGTTCGTGTGTAAATACATTATTGGGATTGTCATTTTCTAATTCTATGACGTTATTTATAAAGTGTTAATATTTTTTTTACATTAAATATATAGGGTGACTGGTAATTAGTGAACGATACACACATGACTGTAGTCGTAACAACAAACAACTTTTACTATGGGATCAAACCTGAAATCGCGAAAAAAATCAGCCAAGTTCAGTACATTTTGACCAGTTAGGCGAACATAAATTTACTGACCAGCACATTTTTTTCGCGATTTCATGTTTGGTCCTATAGTAAAAGTTGTTTGTTGTCATGAATACAATCACGTGTTTAAGTATCGTTCACTAATTATCAGTCACACTATATAATATGTACAAGGGTCAGATATTATTAAAAGGGTTATGAGTATACATGTGGATGGATGGAGAGGGAGATGGAGGCCAAAGAAAAGATGGATAGATTTTGTGAAGAGTGATATGAAAGAAAAGGAAGTTAGTGATAGCATATCGGGTGACAGGGCACAATGGAAGAAGAAAACGTGTTGCCCCGACCCCAAAGAATATAGGAAGAGGCCAGGTAGATAATGATGAAGTATAGTCTTTTTCGTAGTCGTGATACTTTGCGCAATTGGTATTATGACAAGAATCGCGTTATGTGAAATTTTTATTTAATACATTTCTATAAGTGTAACATTTACTAGTATAATTATTTATTTAGTAGACTTTTGGATATAAAACATACATAAGTTTACTTGTTTTGACTTACATTGGCAGCAGCTTATCTGCCAAAGTAAGTATTATTATTCTACACAACAAAATTCATAAGACATCCACATTTATTTACAGAAGAATACTAAAAAGACATAAAAAATATAACTTTCCATTAAAACCTAATAATCAAGTTTACATAAAATTAATTTACACCGAAAACGTAGACTAGTATGTACGGGGCGGGCTACAAACCCGACGGGGCGGCGTGACTTCTTCCCGACGCAAAACACTCCACTCACTCCAGTCAAATTGGAAGCTAAATGCTGAATAAAGTTATTTGCTATGAATGCCTCCGGGCACAAATTTCAATTATTGTCACATCCGAATAGTTTCGTAGGGGGCCCACCGTGCATAAGGTACGAGTATACTCGTTCACGGAACACTTTTGAAAAATATTTATACTATGATGATGTGCAGTTTTCATTTATCTCGGTAAACAGGCTACGGAAAGTATCCTAGGTCTTTTTTTGGAGTGGGAAACCATCAAATTTCTTTTCCCGCTCTGGTTGGAGCGAGAGGGAATGACTTTTACTAACTAAATGATAATGATAATTAAAAAACACTGACAACACACACTAAAGGGTGATTCTTTGAAACCGAGAGGATAACTCATTCATCCAGCCTAGTTTTCGTAAGTACCTATCAATTTTGTGTCAAAAACCACAAGGCGCGTGTCTTTGATTTATTGAATAATCATAATTCATGGAAAAACTAATATGCAAATAAAAATATCAACTTGTAAAGGAAAAAACTAAGCCAGATGAATGCGACATTCTCACGGTTTCAAAAAATCTTTGCGTTGTAGGGCCACCAGGATTATTTCCAGTAGTAAGTCAGTAATCTCGCAGTCCTGAACCAATCCCGCTGGTAGTATAGTATACCGTATGGATGCTTTACTTTTATTTAATTACATAGGCTCAGCAACCTTACATTTTAATTTTAAATCAAACTAAACAGCAACAGTTTTTTGATTCAGATATGCAGTCGCTCCACGTAAAATACTGGTATTTAGCTACATTTGATTTATCTGGAAGCTGGCTAGATTAATAGACTTAATTACAGACAATCGATGAGTTAAATAACACAGCACAGAAACACCCACTCAAGAAGAAGGGAGATTGTGGGAAACGTCAATCAATCAGCATAAGTAAACCCATTTTCAGTGTAATTTGATAGAAGCATAAAATACAAAGATTCTCTCTTATGACAGCTACTACCTTCAATAAATTCACAACAAACACTTATGAATGCGACTGTACCGCACAGTGGGCGTATTCATCTCATAAAGGGGTCAAAATATTTTATTAGCCTTGCGATTTTAACGTCGTCGCGAGGGCGCCAACTAGATTAGAGGCCCGAGGCGCTCGAGGCGCGTGCGACAAATCGACACTCCGACAAATCGTCACTACCCTTTTATATAAACTAATTTTATTTCTCGACTCTCAAAACGTTGCAAATCCTTAACTCCCTTAACTTTAAGTACATATTCCTTTGGTAAATATTTTGCCAGTGACGGTGAAAATGCCTTTTTCAATTTGTCCCACAGTGGTCAAGGATGAATGCAGTGCAGATTGGGCACGTCACTTCCATGTACAATTTGTGTTATCGGTACGAATATCGTTAGGAATAATTTATTCTCAATTTTTTGAACTTGAAAACCAGAGGAACAGAAGATGTGAAAGATCATATTCCTGGCTACACATTATGTAAAAAGTTCAAGTATTTAGTGTCATGAACTTATTTCAATTTGGATGAGATTTTCGACGCTGTCTTCTTAATACATAACGCATATAAACCAGAAAAATAATACAGAAAGTTACAACAACAATAACAAAATATTTATGTACCCTAAACTTAATCAAAAAAACTACAAACCTACAAAAACACACTAATCACATACTATGCGTATTCCCCAAACTTGGTTTAATTGTAAGAGTATCACTTTATAGCGAATATGCACAAATGCTCCTCTCTGTTTAAATTATAATACTCCGTTAAATTTTGGTCGTTTTAATACCACGGAGAGTTATTTAGGTACATGAAACACTATCGATTAGTAAATAGAAAATGTATGTACGAAATTAATTTCTTTAAGTAAACGTCAGCTGAGCGAGGCCAATGAACTGTAAGTAGTTAGTCCTACGCAACGACCGACAACTACCTACAAGGTCATTGACTCGTTTACTTAAAAAAAATAATTTCGTATATGCGTATATTACGAGTACCTATCAAATCTTGAAAATTAAATTTGATCCATTTCCCGGCTACCGACTGAGCTGAAATTTTGCATGCATGTGTAAATCAGATGACAATGCAAAATTACTTTTTTTCTTTAAATTACTACTATAATTAAAAAAACTAAGAAACTGAATTCAAATAAAACTAAGGATTGCTATTTTTTCGAAGTCAAAACACCCCTAGAACTTTTTTACGATTTTCTTCCACTTCTTTCATCTCTTATAATAATAGAGTCATCTGATGAAAATAAATTGGTCACTAAAATGTTATTATCATAGACAGTTAATATAGTGCGCAGCAAATAAGTTGAACCATTTACTATGGTTATGCGCAGCCTCCCTCTTCGATTGAAACCCAAAAATCGGTTACTGCGCATTCAAGGTCGACCGCCATGATTTTTCAACTCGTGTGACGAGGATTATAACAGATTTTTGAATCTCAATCGAAGTAGGGGGCTGCACGAAACAATAGCTAATGGTTCAACTTATTTGCCGCGTATTTTACTTCGTTCCATATAAACCTACTCAAAGACACCATCTTAAACAATATATTAATAAGTTCAGTCTGTAGTACATAAACGAATCTTAAAATATTCATGAGTATATGTCTTAAGAGGTCCCTTTACGTATAACTATCGATACCTTTGTACTTCAGTGTGCGATGTCTTTGCCTTTTGTCCTAAAATCAGGAATCATATTATTTGATCACTTTTAAGTATTTACTTAGCTTTTTTAAGGCGAGAGTCAGACTTTTACTGACTAAAACCCACTTGTGTACCTTGAATTGTCCTTTATTTTCTAGGACCGCGGTGACTTTTGAACCACCCAGCAGCCCTGGTGTAAGGTATTTATTATGTAAAAATTAAATTGTGTGTATCCTAATTTTGAGTAAATAAATTATTATTACATATATTAATTTTCTAAGATCCGATAAACAAACTTGACTAGAAATAATTGTCTCTATCTAAAATATGTACCTAATTGTGATGAATTTCACAATAATTTATTTTTATTGCATGTTGTATTATGAATGATATCTATCAAATATTTTTTTTTATAACTAACCCTATGTTTCAAGAAAATCATCACGTTTTCCTTGTAAAATGCGTAATATCACAACTCAGTTTTATTAAATTACAATAAATCTGCATAATGAACAATAACTGCAGACATAATTACTTAACTAATCGCATACCTACCTCAGCTAAGACCAAGCTTGTAATTTCGCATCAATTAAAGTTGCGTTTTTAAAAGTACACATACAAATTAATTGAGCAAGAATTGGGCCTATTACCTTTGTATAATAGTGCCGTTAAAGGCTAAATCGCGTGGTTTTTGTTATTTGTTAGTCCATACCGGTGGAAAAACTGCGTCACAAATCATAGGAGTAACTAAACGTCTTGACTTTAAAAAATAAACATTAAAAAACAACGTTCCTTTTTTAAATGAAGCGGGAAAATGGTTGAGCCGTGATGTCATTTGCAAGGCGATAATTACAGGGCTGGCTGACGTGCTCAACAATGGCTATGCAATGCTGAGCTGTGTGCGTCAGCGGCACTCGCCGAGTTACGCTAATGATTGTACTCGTTACCACTCCTACAATTTAATAAAACTTGACGGCTATCAGACCCAGATTATTGAGTGGAATATCTTTTAAAGCACATAGACTTAAAACCTTCTATTTCAGAACAGCCATTAGTGAACCAAAGATAAGTAAATATTGAGATATTTTCTCGTTTTGTTTTGATTTCACAGTTCTATTTGAACGAAATAACCATAAAAATATTGAAGTAAACAGTAGTGTTAAAGTTTCCGCGTCGTCTCCATCGGGTGGATTCAATCAGTGTGACCGAACGTGTCGCCGTGTCGCGCTGAGAGGCTTAGCCCCCGTCCTCCGTAGGTGTTCGCGAGCGCTCCGACGCATCCTCTGGGATTCCGTCTGTCCTCGCGTTCCGCTTACCTGAAAAATTCAATGTGCGACGAACGCTCCACGTTGAAATGAAAAGCCCTGATATAAAGAGAAAATGTCTGAGAAAATGCTGCCAAAAAGCTCATTACTTCCATTCCAGTGTTTGGAGATATGTAATAGGTTTTACATAACAGTGTGTGGAGGAAGTCTCAGAGCACTCCACGTGTGGAATCACTGTCGTCGCAAATAAATCAATGTAATCACAGTGTAACGTTCGATGTTGCGGATGTAGGTACATTAAAAAATCATGAATAAAAAATCTGCTCGCATCACACAAATAGGCCATCTCAACCCTAAACGAAATGTTTTGATGTAAACGGGGAAAGAATGCTCGTCGGATCTCCCCTGATAGTTATTTGATATGATTTATTCATACGCGCGGCGTTCGGTGTTGTGCACCACGTCAAATGGAAGTTTATTTAATAGAAAATACTTTCCGAAATCTATTTATAAAGCCATTATGGCCGCTTTTTTATTTTAAAGCTGTTCCTGTCGCGCGCTTGTTATGCAAATAGCACGGGGGCTGCGGCCTACTCGCGATGTTTATCCATCTAACTAGAATGTTTACCCGTCCATTTATTGGTTGATTTAGTTTCAAAGTTTTATAATTGCATTCACATATTTAAATGGGAAAGCTGGAAATTTTCACGATGTATGTATATACAATACAAATGCAAAAAAATACAAAATGTTTTATTTACAGTAATTACCAAATTTTTTAAACAATAGTTTGTGACTGGAGCCTCCTTTAAGGCAAATAATACCTGTATGTACAATGGCTTTTTTTACAATTTATAGTTTACAATTATAGGGCAAAAGCCGGATAGTAGATAGACCTAGAGGTATAGTTGCCTCGATTTAATTACTCTACTTCCGCTAAAGAATCGCTTTATATTTTATTTATCTATCGAGAGACTTCTCGACTACAATTAAGGTGATTGTGTTTCATGTCTCTGTGCGATTGCATGGAAAGGCAAAATACGTTCAAAGTTTTTTCGGCATAGACGTTCTGTTTCTCAGTGGGCCTCTATCCCAAACGAAATTTATATGGATTTGACAACTATCTACTACACAGAATAGATGCCTTAAAACGTCGAGGTCCGCAAAAATCGCTAAGACTCTGGAAATATCAAAAATAATGGTTTTTTTTTTAATTTCTTAGAATTGTATATTAATAACCAAAGTACCTTTTTCATTTATTTTTCTAAGAAATATTCAGCGATTTTGAAAACAGGGATAACCTTTATTTAACTATATAAAATTTAAGGACGCCTTTATAATCCTGCCTACACGTAACATAGCTCTTGTTAAAAGCACTACCTATACCTATCTATCTTTATTTTAATCCCCTTACTCGCAGCAATAAGTCCAAGAACTCCATTTTCCGTCCAGTCATTTTAATATTCCGACCTTTGCCTCTCGCAAAGTAACAGTAAAAGGAACAAAGGACAGTACCGGCGGTTGATAAAGTATGCACAAACCGCCCGCCCATCTGAGTGGAGGATCGTGGCGATCCGCCCCGCCCATTACCACAAGCGGCTTACATACTTACTACACTACATACCTACATTATGTACCCACCATGTGTACCGAAATTAAAGCCTCATAAACTATGTATTGCGCAGTTTCAGTTGGATTCTGGGAAATGTTCCTAGTTCTGTAGGCATTTGTGTACCAAGCTCCTTTAGGTCTAATTAATTTATGGTTCTATTTGTCAGAGGCAATTACGTATAACGTAAAGGTTGTGTTTCTCACAACAGGCTATTATTGCAACTTGCTTATCTAACTAGTGCTCTCCGAAGACGGTTCTGCGTACCTCATGAAATGCTCATACTGATAGTCAACCACTTACAGTTAGACTGGAAGCCGACCGAAGTATTATTGGTGGCAAATGATGTCGCACTATCATTGAACGACCCGAAAGATTTTTCAGATTCATTGTTCTATGTAAGCTCAAGTACTAAACTCCCAAATCACAAAAACTTACTTCAAATATAGCTCCCAAAAAGTCTTTTGTACGCTACACATCCACAGTTATCTCTCGGCAACATTTCGTCAGCACTAATGCCGGCTGAGTGCGTGCGGATTGCCCATGCATATTTGATGCGCCTCTAATGCGCGCCGCGCTAAGCGGATTGCGGTCTCCGCTAAATGGTGCCACTCCCTTTGTCGCTTGTTTGCCGCCACAGCCACCGTCAGACGTTGCGGCTCGCCGCTGTTATGGACTTTGATGGTACATAGCGCCGCCTATTTACTACTGAATTCCTGACGGCACATAGGTTCTTAGGTAGCAAGTTTTTAGATATAAAAAGAAGAATTAAAAGTTCAAATGAATAAAGAATGATGAGAGTTTTTTCTTTAAAACTTCTTTTCGACATAGGTTATTCTTTCTCAAGCATAGGTTCCAAACAAAATTCACCGCATCATATCAATTTCATGCAAAGTTACTAAATATCTAGCCAGTTTAGATTGCTTACAACCAAATAAGTCCAGAAAGCTTCCATCAAAAAATTACCAGACCATAATAACAATACTTTTCGATCAAAAGAACAATATTTCAACTGTAATGTAAGGTACGAATCGAAAGGCCTCATTTAAAATTACAGTAAGAACCTGGATTATCAAAGCATGTGTGTTTTGCTCTCAAAGCTCTATTTACTGAAGATACCCAATCTACAAAGGCTTACATAATAATAAAGAAAAATCTTCTAAAAATACTCCGACAAATCTGAAAGCACATAAGACGCTGCATTGCTCTATCCACATTCGCAGAAACGAGATACTCGTACGTACATTCAGAGATCAGTGAGCTTCTTATAAGAGAAATTAGCCGAGTCTTGAGCTCAGTGAAGAATGTCCCACTTTATTAGATTCCATAAGCTCTATTCATCGTTTTTTCGCCCTCTCGCAGGGAGCCTTTGAGGCATGGCGTATTAGTGAATAATGCGATCGAATCATTCGATCTCGCGTATTAGACGCGGTCGGGGTCGTCTGTAATGTGCCCAATAATAATAGACTGCCAGTATTAGGCGATTATACTAGCTTGCGATTGCCAAAGTTTTTGTTATTGTCCTTTTCTATTCAATTAAAAACTTGAATGCTGCCTTTGGCGGACTGTTTTTGTCCTGCAAACTATATTTCAAAAATGCTGAAGTTCACAAACAATGTAGAAGCTGTAAATTGGTGCAACGCTTTGAACATGAAAACATTCTGAAACAACTGAAATTCTTGCAACAGAAACGATGAGGTAACTTTTATAGTCAGTTATGAGTTATGAAAAAGACTATAATATGACGTTGCTACTGCGTAGCTGGTAATATCTTCGTTTCAACGTTATAAAATTTATGTCATTATGTCACAGCGGCGAAAAAAGGAAAAATTGTTTTGGTTTATCCGCTAGTTTCGAACAATTTCAGTTACGAATATTAGAATTTTATGAATGACATACAAAATAAAAATATCTTTTATTTCTTGTCTAGATTATAAATTATCATTTGTTTGGCCGGCTAAAACAAACAAAAACCTGTCGTAACGTGTCATTTAAACTCCGCCATATCCGAAACTTTTCTATCTTTTATATCGATATCCGATAGTTTTTGACAACAATAAATGTTTTAGTCATGAATCTGTTTTCGTGTAAAATTACGATCTATTCTTTTTCCGTCACTTTTGTACCTGTTCATATTTTCGTAGCAAAGAGTTTCACATCTGCGTCATTGCTAACTTGAGCATCATTGTCCATATGAAAAATATCAAAATGTTTGTTGTCGATCACCTGGATGATTCCATTAAGAATTACAGGGGATTAGTGTTGAGACGTACGTACAATATGATCACAGAATTTAACCATATTTACCTACTTATTTTATGGTGGGTGTATTTGCGTTATATTTAGGTTGGTGTATGCAAGGGTAAAATCCGAAAGTATAATAATAGGAAAAATATTCTATTATATCGCAAAATTATTTATAATAATTATAAAGTAAGTATTTTATTTTAGAAGGCTTATTTTACCTTTTTTAGTTTAAAAAAAAGTACTTTATTTTTAATTTTTATCTTTAAAAATCGATAGGGTTTCATGTACCGAATCGACCCTCCGCGGGATTAAAATAACCAAAATTTAACGGTGTATAGGGTACCAACACTACCAACAGGCCAGTCCAAATCTAGCTTTGCAACTTGCCGAAATAGGGGCCTTACCATGACGTGTTAAAATGTCAGGCGTGCAAACAAGAGAAACAGGGATGGCATTATACGCTCTCTCTCTCGTTCGCACGCCTGATATTTTATCACACTTCACGATCATTTGTTCTGTGTCTAGGTGACATTTATCTGTAATATGTTTATATTTGAAATGTATAAGTATGTTTATCAGTTGTCTAGTACTCATAACACAAGCTCTGCTTAGCTTGATACTAGACCACGTTGTGTGATACCTAGTTGTGGAATATTATATTATTATTGTTCAAAAGAGTTCCGGCGCTGTGAAATGCACGCCAATGACCACTGAAGTAACACACTGATAGGTTTTAGTTAATAACACTATCTCTCTCGCTCCACCCAGAGCAGGAGGAGTGCTTTGACATTTTCCTGACACAAAAACTGGTTTTAAGCAATCAATCTATCTAGTCTTATAAAATTATAAACGATATTTATTTTTCTAATAGGTTTTAAAAACACTTTCACACGTTATTTTTTTTCGTCCGTATAATAAATTAAACTAGATCACGCCACTGGTATTTTACAAGGAACTACTGCATATTTTCCCTTCCACAACCTAGTAAGTAACTGGGTGACACGATATCTCTTGGCAAGACTTGTGTCAGATTATCTGGATTCTGATTGACCGTAACTACTCTCAAAGATCTTTTTTTTTTTATTAGTGATCGGCTCGCGTTTGACGTCTATCTCTCCTGATGACAAGACGACGCAGTCGATGATGTGGCCAAGGGTTAGGTGAAAATGAACCCCGGGGCCCTGGATCGAAGGCAATGAATGGAACAGAGTAGGTTTTTAGTCAGTAAGAGTCTGACACTATCTCCCGCCCCACACAAGGGCGGGATTTGTCATTTGATGATTTTACCTACCATAAAAAAAAATTCTTGACTCTAACAGACTTCCAGTCCTACAACACACATACGACATGACCATACGACAGCCGGGATCCAAGACATGGACGATTCTTCTTCTCAGCAAGCGTGACCTTATAAATGTTACCTATCCATCCTAACCTATCCATGGAACTCTGTACCAGAACGGCGTTTTTAATATCATGCGGATTTTATCACGCATCGGAATTGCTCCGTATGCGTAACCCCCGCAAATGTCCTTTTCATACAAGTATTTATTGTAACGCGTCAAATACGCACGCGTGATGCGGGCGTGATATCGTGATCAGCCCCCTGTTTGTATGTGAATTTGTGCTATATACGAGTTACTCTGTCACACTCAAAAAACTGAAGGGATTTGCATGAAATTTGGCACACGGATAGACCGTATCACTTTTTATCCCGGGAGCATATTCCCTTGAGATAATGTTCTATTTGCACGCGACCAAGTCGATGGCAGCACCCAGTAGAGAATAAATTATTTTTTCTTGAACGCAGAAGCAAGATTCCTCAATAACCCTCGTTCCTAATAATCTTTGTCCTTCGACGTCCAGCTACATAGACGACAATAGTTAAGCCTTAAATATCGTAGTTCTACCACAATAAGCCTTCCTTTGTGTAAGGTAATCTCTTAAGGCTTGGACTCATTCTGTCGGTCACTGCTGAGCCCCGGGTACTGCGCCGGCTTTGTATGGGTATCTGTAATTCTCGAATTGTCGTGAAAAGACTCGGAATAGGATTTTCTAATCGATAGCATGGGACATTGTTACACCCAATTGTGTTACGTAATCTTTCCAAGACTAAGATTTGCTTGGTATTCTTCAGAATGCTTATCCTAGGGATGAAATTTCAGGAAAAATCGTTAACAATTTTCATGTTGATGTGCGTAGTCTCTGAGTTTTTCCTCGGTAGAAATGGAGTGGTCCTCAAACATTGAAGTTCATATATCTTTTTTTGTTATTTGAAAGTAAGAAAGAAAATATTTTATTTGACACATATAGACACACACAACGCAGAAACAACATGTAGACCTTTAGATAAAAAAAAAGGATAAAACTAACATTGTTTGTCGCATAACATTATTTGTTAACTTCCCTACTCAAAAATTGTTCTGAGAAAATGAGATCTTCTGATACATCAACACTAATTCCTTAACACAATCGCTAAAACATGCAATAGATGAAACGGGATTTTATCCATATTTTTTTTTAAAACTCACACGGCTGGCTACCCAATTCGCATCCGGAACGAGGCTCGGCGAGACAAAATCGCCTGTTCGCCCACCGATTTCCATGGAATTTTTCTATTACGGGAACAAATTGCACGCCCGCCCGTGCCGCCTCCGTAATATTGTACACCAGACTTGACGCTTTATTATTTATTACTGAAGATGAACTTCTTTCTAAAAACGGTTAGGTTTATTCCAATGTTTTTTTTATATCTTCCCTCTTTAAAACCGCTCGCGTTCATACGTGAAAAAACTATTATGGAATAACTAAATTATAATGTTTTTTGGATGATAAATAGTTTCATAGAAAATACAAAGGCTATAAAGTATAACAATTATGCGTAAAGACGCGATTTACCTACTCGTTAGCCTATATCGCGTCCTCAAGGTATTTTTTGTACGTATCAAGAAGTCATAATAGAATTACCTATTACGAAATTATTGCATCATACATACCTACTTACCTACTGCAACACGGCTTACTTATCTAAATCTTTCTTTTATCATCTTTAACACGACAATAACTGCTGCAATGTGATAAATTAAAACTTGTATTTATTATGATCTATAAAAGTTTACATATTAATGCATTTTTAGTCATTTTGACCACCTTCATTATAATATAATCTACACCGGTAGATTTTTTTTTTTTTGAGTTGTGGCGTACAGTCTTTTACTGACTAAAAACACAACTATGTTCCTTTTATACCCTTTGCGTTCCAGGGTTTCCCGGCGGTTTCACTACATCTTTGGTTACTGCTCTGCTCCCATGGGTTGTCACGTTACAACCTGAGCGTTGTAGCCTTCCTGAACTGCAATTCTGTATGGATAACAACACAGGTCTTCGAAATCTTCACCTATTTGCTGCCTAAAATGCATTAAATAGCACATATTTAATTTATTTTATTAGATATACGAGTAGGATCAAGATTAACCACGACGTGTCCCTTTAGATAGCTCAGCAGAAAAATTCAGGCATTGTCAAATCTTGTGTGTTTTGAGGTAATTTGTTTTATTATTATTTTCTTTAGAACACAATCAAAAGAAAAATTAACAAAAAGTAAAAGTTTGCAAGTTATTAAAAAAAAAAAAAAACATGAATAACATTATTCACTTTAAGTTGGTTGTTATCTACTCTTTTATACAACAGTAGCAAACAAACGAGCAACTGCACAATTTTAACCAAGACGTTACCACACGACGTTCCTCAAAGACAGAAAGGCATACATTTCACAGGTGGTTGAGTAATTCCGCCCGTCCGGTCCGGTGTCCGGCAAACTTGTCCTTTGTCCAGCCTGACAAAGAGCTAACGATGTGGTATCCCAACTTCCATTTGCACGCATCACTGTTATTGTTTTAATGGTCATATTTTACGCCTTAGATATTATTTGACTGTTTTGTTTCTCAAAATTGCAGTCATGTGTGAAGTTGGAACAACCACAGAATATCACAATTACGATATTTTGGCCAAAGCGCCCCAGGCTAACTGACTAACAAGCAAAATAAAAGGCATATTTTTACCTAACATTTTACTTGTCAATGGGTCAGATAACTACGATAAAGTGCAACGATGTCCAAGCTGTTCCACCTACGGCAAGTCACAGACCTTCAGACCGTCAGGTAACAGGCATAATACTTGTGCTATGAGACCTTGCTTTATGTCAAATTTCAGGATTCTATTATAGGTCAACGGGAAGTAGTACCCTATGAATTTTGATTCCCTTGAGTGTCGAAATATACTTCTTATACGATATAAACTGCCGTATCTTTTTTTACGTTAACTTATGTTTGATTTTTCACAGATTCAAGGGACCGCAGACTTGAATATATGATTTTAATTTCAACTTGATACCTTTACGGGTTGCCGATATAAAGAGTCTTGACAGACAGGCAGACAGACGGACAACAAAGTTATCATATAAGCGTTCCGCTTTTTCCTTTTGAAGTACGGAACCTAAAAACACCTGCAATAGTATAGTATTTTTTTAACAAAAACGATAAATGGTAAGTATGTACAGCAAGCCTTGTTGCATTATGTCCGCCTTTGTACCACTACTGTACATAAAGTTTTAATAAATAAGTCAGTCCTTTGCTCATACATTGCTATAAATATCGCGATAGACTGTATATTATATAATTTTGATAAAATTGTCTATCAACGTAGATTACAAGTCACCTTTGCCATTGCAAGATGTCTCCTTAGTCTTGTTGAGATATGCTGAACCAAATTATCTTAAGGCAAGGTTCTACATATTTAGAATTTTTTTTAAACCTCTGGAAGTCCACAAATATAGAAAATTTATTTTATTTAAATTGACTATATGACCAAACGCTGGGCTAAATTGAAAACATGATATAAATTAGTTGGCTTGGTAAAAAATAATCCCAAATCTGACCCTAAATTACCACTTCAAACGTGTTTATTTACGAGATTACGTTACGGAAATATTAGAAAGTTACAAAAAAAAATGTAAGGCTTTTTATTTAAAAGCGCCTCGCCTCGCAAAAACAAAAATCTTAAAAAGTTATTGTTTTTTTAATAAAAATAAAACCGCTGTTTTGTGGCCACGAAGTCGACATAGTCCCGAGCGGAGTTCATACAAAATAGTCTATAACTACAACCGGCCCTTAAGAACGAGAATTAGATAGTAATACAATTTTCTATTACACATTCAATAGATAAGGGTTAACATATACGTATGCTCAAATAAATAATAAAATATATACAACATTATCAAGATAAGCACAATACATGCGAAGCAACACGATTTTTTTATTGATAAAGAATTTATGTGGATGATTTATCTCTCATGACAACAAAGAAATTAATATTTTAATTTTCAAAGATTTATCACTTGGACACAGCAAACTTTCTGGAAAAATCTGTTACCTACACTCAATTCTTAGCTAAAACAAAGAGAACTGCGTATATTTCATGTATGTAGGTATTCATAATAGTTGCACATATAATATACAGCAATGACAGTTTTCGGGAGGAAGATTAGCTACAACATACAATTTATTTAAGATCAAAACAAACCAGCCAGCGGCAGTGAAGATAATCATAATCATATAGCTGCACAGATGTAAGCATAACCGTAGGTGTCCAGCAGGTTCGAAGCCTACTGGGGCCACGGGTTCACTTCTGCAAGGAAACCTTAGATCCTCGAACACAAGGCGACGAAGGAATATAGAGTTTTAGTCTGTAAAAGTCTGACACACCCTCTCGTTCCGCCCAAGAGCAGAAGACGTCATTGGATGATTTCCCACCTAAAAAAAACAAAATCTTACAGCTGCACAACTCAATAATTAGGTAGGTACTTGACTCATTTTTTTTTTTATTGTTTGCATCAAAAAATATCCAAAAAAGCAAGTAGAAAGAAATTTTCAAATTCATTCAACATCAATCATGACAGCATTCAAATCCGGTAGAAGAAGAAACTGTCAAATAACAGTATAAGGATGCATATACTGAAATGTGACGTCACCGCTATTAGGTTACGTATGCTCAAAAGAGATAGCGAGATATTCTCACCATGCCCCCACTCTTTCTCAAACCAATATTTGGAATGCTAATTATTGCTTAATTTTTTTTTTTATTGTTGATTCACGCTTGACCGCTATCACTCCTGAGGGAAAGCGAAGATGCGGTCGACGATGGAGCGCGCAATAACTAATTTTGATGCTGTTTTTAGAAAAAAGATTTCTGTATAGTGTTATTCATTGTTTTAGTATAAAACATTGTACATACAAAAATTAGCACAGGCAAATATCCAATTGAGCATTTTATGGGTGTGTATTATATTCTCTATCACTACCCAAGTGTGACCACGGCTTGGTGTTTGATTCACAATGTAACAAATCCTTAACACCTTCTAAAACCAACTCTATGTCTATCAGGAGAAGGTTGAGTTTAATATAGTCGGTGGAACGTGTATGAACATTCGATTACACACACCAGTGGTCAAGTATTTATCAATTAAAAGCAAATTTAGTTGAGCAGGCATCCCTGTCATCGTGTTAAGGGTAGGTACATTCCAGGGTAATAAGGCACGTGTTCGACTGTGCTGATATTAAATACCTACGATACCATTCTGTGGAGACAAGGTTAATTGGAGGCTGTACAGTTACTCCAGTTTTAATGAATGTTACGGGTAAGGATAGATACTTGGGTTAATCATTTCAGGTACTAACGAAGCAGGTTTTTAAGTCATGGATCATAATTGATTACAGTGTGCTGAGAGTGAGTTGTTTTTATGTTAACGCAATTTATAAGACCTTGCTTTGTGTCAAATTTCAGAATTCTGGGACATCGGGAAGTAAAATATGAATTTTGATTCCTTGAGAGTGTCGAATACGTATTTTTTTGCGACATAAATGGTCATATCTTTTGTACTGTTATCTCAGAAGTTTGATTTTTTTACACCTTCAAGGAACCGCAGACTTGAATATAAATGCTTTTAATTTCATTTCCCTCAGTGGGCGCACTTGCCCTATTTTTTTCCTTTTACGGTACGGAAACCTAAAAACGTATATTTCAACACTCAGACTCAGAATCCTGAAATTTGGCACAAAGCTAGGCCTTATAGCACAAATATAAGAATAAATCTACGACACAAATAAAAACTCTTTTTGAAGGGAATCTGTCTGTCTGTCAAGATCCTACATCTCGGAAACGCGTGGAGGTATCGTGTTAAAATTAAAACCATATACTCAGATTTACGGTCCCTTGAAGCTGTGGAAAAATCAAATTTCTAAGTTAACGAAAAAAGAAGATTTTTCGTTTATGTTATAAAAAGATGTATATAAACGACACTCAAGAGTCGCACTCGCAAGGTGCACAGATATAAATCTGAAAACAGTCATTTTTTGTTAGGTCACGAAAAAAAACACTTTTTTGGCGACTCGGAAAAATCTTCGAGACTCAATTCGGAAATTGAACTATTTGCCATAGGTAAGTTTGTACAGAACCTTCAGTTCGCGAGTGCGACTCGCACTTGCCCATTTTTTTTATTTGTAACAGAATTACTGGCCGAAGGTATATATTGTGTATGGTTTGATAATTTCAATTATATATAATATTAGCTTTAGCCCGCTGCCCCGCTCCTACTCTACACTATTCTACCCTGCTCTACCCTAATCTACCCTACTCTACCCTACTCTACCCTACTCTACCCTACTCTACCCTACTCTACCCTACTCTATCCTACTCTACCCTACACCCATCAGCTTGCCAAAGAGGCTGCCATCACTAGTAAAAAGAAGCCGGATTATGACTTGTTTTGTCCTGTTTCATTCGTCCAGCGTCGCATGCGTATGGCGACGCTTGAGGAATGGAACAGAAGATACAAAACCGGAACCATTGCTTCATTAACCAAGATGTTCTTCCCGGATAGTGGCGTACAGGATTATCAGAAAGTTGAACATAAATGGAATCCTGACTCAGGTAATGACGGGGCACAGCGGGTTCGCTGAATACTTGAATCAGTTTAAGTGTAAGGAGAGTCCGTCGTGCATCTGTGACCCAAACGCGCAGGAGTCAGTCCCACATATACTGCTTCGCTGCCCTCCAAATGCTTACGAAAGAAATGAAATGAGACGTAGAAAATAGTTAATACACAAGAACTGTAAAAGTATCATAATAAAATTAAGTGAAAAATTATATAGCTATAAAATTATATAAGAAAGAAAAAAACAATACATGAATAAACTGAAAAACTATTAGTAGGTAAGAACCATCATTGTAAGTAAGAATAATTTATTTTATTCAATAAAATGAACAAATGGTGTACAAGAATCATTTCCCCCTGCAGTACATGAAAAGTAGAGAAAACAAAATTAAAGATTGAAAAATAGACATATATATCTGGATAGACAAAACTAGTATAGTAAATGGAAGCCCCACCCATATGAGACTCTACTGGGGCCAAAGGTTATGTGAGACTGTCACCACGGGCCCCAGGATAAAGGCAAGGAACGGAAAGGTAGGTTTTTAGTCAGTAAAAGTCTGACACTATTTCCCGCCCCACCCAAGGGCGGGATTTGTCATTGGATGATTTTACCCACCCAAAAAAAAAAAAACCCATATGAGACTGAAAGATGATGTATGAAAGAAAGACAAGGTATGTGGAATAAAAGTGCGAGAGGATAGACAGCGAGAACTGGATTGAGCGACAATAACCATAAAGTAGATCCTGATTAAGTGAGGGGTAGAGAATAAAAAAAAAACCCTACACTATCCTACTCTACCTTATTCTACCCTACTCTACTCTACTCTACCCTACTCTACCCTACTCTACTCTACTCTACCCTACTCTACCTTATACCAAAAAATTAGCAGGTTTTGGATATTATTTTTTAATTTAACGGGATAATAATTATATTAAAAAGTAATTTTTACCGTCTCCTGGATCTAAGCTACCTTCCCACAAATTTTCAGCCAAATCGGTGCAGCCGTTCTTGAGTTATAAATAGTGTACGAGTAACACGACTTTGTTTTATATATATATAGATGCAGGCTTTGCAATAAGGTCTGGTCGTGTTGTAGTTGTTAAAACGATTATTATTATCAATATATTCATTCCGGATATTCCGGGATAACAATTAATCTGACATCTTAATTAATTTTCCTATACTTCTCCCAAATTACTCCATAACCTAATCCTCCGGTTTCCTCACCTCACATTGTAGATAGTCACAGGTACTTTTTTAAGGTCGCTAGGACAGGGATGGCAAACCGAAGTGGCAAACCTTTCCCGAAAAACGTACTATAATCTAAAAAAAGAGAATATGCTAGCCGTGTGACACACCGTCAAAAAATCTCGATTTGATGATTTTAGGTACCTACGATAAATAAAATTCGATAATAATAAAATATTGACATAACTTATTATATTTGTTCATATTTTATTATTCATAAAAGATTTTTTTTTCAGTAGTTGCTAATTAGCTTGACCCTAAATATTTTACCCGAGTTCTTTTGATGCGTGCCTGCACTGGCACACGTTGCATAGATTCGCTATCACAGAAGTAGGAGGTATCTAATACGGTTTCTACACTTCGAACACATCTTTTGACAGCTATCGTTCTATTAATAGATACCATGCTAAAACCCACCTAAAACAGCCTTCCATTGTCTTGGGTGGTTCTTCCTCTTGGGTGTGTCTTAAACGGGAACTAATTGATTTGATAACGTATACTGGCCCATTGTCAACAGTGTCTGTTTATGGATTGATAACTATACCTATAAACCTATATATAAGCTTGAAACTGTGATGAGATATCCAAGTACCAACTGGTACCGATGTACTCGTATAAATAAAACATCAACAAAAATAGCATCGTAATCGAACTTATAGTGTTCCTACCACAGATATAGATATACCTAGATAACGCAAGAGCAACTACTTCGCGTGCCTAGCTTACGTACAAAAATCGTAAGTGGTCACTTTCGCGCTCAGTCTGCATCGGAGTACGGCGCTAGTCGGGTGCAGTTAAAAATATAAAAATGGTTAATTGTGCTGTTGGTGTGGGGGTGGAGCGAGGGGGACGCCGTACGCGGCGGCGTCTTCACTAAATAGTGCTTGTGACGTCATAATAGGTAGTCAAAAAATGGCACGCTTGGTTTTCATACAGATCGTGATGCTTGCGTTAACTATGTCTATCTATATCTGTGGTTCCCACCGCTTGGACTCAGGCCTCCTCTCTAGAAGAAAGATTGAGCCGTAATCAACCACGCGGGCTCGGTGAGTTTTGGTGGATGTCACGTCAAATGTTTGTTCACAGTTTTGAAAGAAGGGGTGATGAAATAAATTACACAAAGTAAAGAACTTGCCCGGGTTTTAACCCACGATGCGGCGACGTACATTCCCACGGACCGTTACTACTGGGCGGCTATTATCATCTTCCTGTCCTTGTCCCTTGTTCTTTTGGGTAAGCGCATAATTTTTTTATAAGTACTTCTATACTATCCTGTTACCTGTCACGCTATCACTAACTCCCTTTTCCTTCATATCACTCCTTACACAATTCGTCCATCTTCCGTTCATCTTACCACTGGGCTACCACAGCTGGAAAAAAAAAACTCAGTCTGAAATAAAAACTGATAATTTTAATGTTATCGTAAACTTGCTACTTCCAGAAAATCATTTTCTTGCATATACACCGTTAAATTTTGGTCGTTTTAATCCCGCGAAGGATCGATTCGGTACATGAAACACTATCGATTTGTAAAGATAGAATTAAAAAATTGGACCGTCCGCCTTTCAGAACTTCACAACCCAATCAGTGGCAACATGATTCTCCTTGGATAAACTGATATTCAGACTTTCTGGCATCTGATTACCTGTAACGACTGCTAAATATCTATGAATAACAACGCGGGACCAATAGTTTTACGGTGTTACGTGCTTTCTGAGACACCGTTCGTGTAATGCCCTAGATAAACTTAGAAAACTCATAAATCGGACATTGGTACATGCCCGGCTACGAACTCGCAAGTGAAGCAGGTCACTGGGCCTTCTCAAAAATTATATGAAAATCATTAACTTTCGCAAGTAAAATAATTTAGACTATGGAAATTAGTTTTCAGCTTCAAAAGTTGCAGATTTTTATAGTGCATCTACTTAGCTAAGTAATTGGTTACACTGGTTATCGCGGTATACAACTATAGATAAGTTACTTATTTCAAAATAACATAAATATTCCACGTTGTCGTGCAAATTGATATGAAGACTAATATTATTCTCGTTTGGTTTGGACGCAATGCATAGACGTGATTCAAGCGACCCTCTAAGCTCGTCTGGCTAATCTAGCGGAGGGTCCAACTACAGTTTATCCTATATAAACAGATAAATAATCCATGAATTTATTTACTTTTAATATCTTATTATTATTTATAAAATCGAAAAATTATTCGTATTTACTGCTTTGTTTGCGTATAAATACAACTGTGCTTATAATTTATTTTAAATTTGAATTGCAAATATGGAATCGTGTCGTACACGGCGACCTAAACGGTAATTTTATATGAAAATTATTTAATTTTAGAACCTTTACTAGAGAAGAAAAGAAAGGCCAAAAAATATGGAATGTGTGAGGAGTATGAAAGAAAAGGCTGTGATACTGTGACATTTAACAGGAAAGAATGGAAGAATAGAACTCGATGACCTCAAACAAAATGGGACAAGGACAGGACGATTTACTTATTTATTGTCACCAAATGTACCTACATGGTCACATAAACAATGAGTTCAGGCACGTACACACTTAATAAATAAGGATAAACTTTAACCTAATAACTTATGAGGAATTAAAAGAGTATTTCTCGGGGAAACCCGAAACACAATTTCGCTTCTAGCTGTTTTGCAAATACTAGAGCAGAAAGTTCCACTCAAATTCTTTTTCATGGTCAATTTAAAATATAATACAGTTGCCGACATCGAATAGGCCCTTGCAAATCTAATTTGCGCCTCTTTGGGTCCATGTTAGGGCACTACACTACTTATGAGATTTAACTTTCTAGAGTTGGATCTTTGACCTCTAGGGATGGTCTATTTATTTTTTGATTTGATGATTTATTTATAACAGAAAAAAAAATCTGGCTGTTCTGCGTAGCTATATTTTTGTAACTATGAGTCACTCATTCACTATTCAAGAAAGTTTCCAATCCTTTAAAACTTCATCTTAGTGACTGTATTTTATTTATTACTGACAAAGCTAATGAAATTGAATAAATTTTAGTACTTAGGTATAATTATTTACTACTTGTAAACATCTTAAATAGCTTAGTAGGTACATAATTATATACAAACTGAAAACAATGATGTGTACAAACGTGTAGAAAAAGAACTCTTGGGGCATAAAAAAATCATCCAAATCGATGTCAATGGGAAAAATGCCCCGAACGCTGATAGCATTGCCACGTTGGATAACAATGCTGATTGAAGAAAAGCCTAGCCCTCTGGTCACGCGATGATTTAATAAAAATTATATGTTAGACGATGTCTTAATGAGACATCCTAAACATTACTTCATTAGTTTTTTTTTTTTTTTAAGGCGGGAAATCATCAAATACATTAACTCGCTCTAGGTGGAGCGAAAGGACGTGTCATACCCCTCGTGTTAATTTAGTTGCTCTTTGCGTTCCAGGACTACGTTAACAAACATTTCCGCAACACAATCATTGGTATAACTGCAGTTTATTGTTGTCTAGGTCGGGGCTTTTGTGTAATAAGTATGATATATAATATAACTAGCTTTTGCCCTCGGCTTCGCTCCCGTCAACTGACTACTCTACCCTTCTCTATCCAACTCTACCATACTCTAACCTAATCTACAATACTCTACCTTATACCAATAAATGAGCAGGTTTTTTTATTATTTAATGTGATAAAAATTGCTACCTTCCCACCAATTTTCAGCCAAATCGGTTTGGCCGTTCTTGAGTTATAAATAGTGTAACTAACACCACTTTCTTTTATATATATAGATGTGTACGTGGATTTTTCCTCTACATAACTGTAATTATTCATGTTACTAAACTACAGACGGTTGTTATGTACCTCAATATTTATATTAAACTATTGATGTACATAGCAACCATTAAAACAATAGCAACACCGAGTAGTATACGAGTCAATGACCTAGTAGGTAGTTATCGATCGTTGCGTACTAATTACCTACAGTTCATTGGCCTCGATCAGCTGATGTATACTTAAATAAATTAATTTCGCACGTGCGTAAATTAATTCGAGTTTTTAAAAATAGTACTTTATTTTTTAATTTTCTCTTTACAAATCGATAGTGTTTCATGTACCGAATCAACCCTCCGCGGTATTAAAACGACCAAAATTCAACGGTGTATAATATCTGTAAAGGCTAAGTCCTGTCTCGCTCGCTGGCTCATCAAAGCCCAGCCAAACTCTTGAACCTATGAAAATTTTAATACAGAGAATGAAGAAAAATTTTCCAAAATTTGCTCCCTAAAAAAGAATTACCTTTTTTAGGGTTCCGTACCCCAAAAGGAAAAAACGAGGCCCTTATAGGATCACTTTGTTGTCCGTCTGTCTGGCTGTCAAAACCATTTATGTCGGGAACGAGTGAAGGTATCGAGTTTAAATTAAAAATATTAAAAAAAATAAACTCAAGTCTGCGATCCCTTGAAGCTGTGAAAAAAAAACAAACTTCTAAATTAACGACAAAAAAAGATACAGCCATTAAAGTCGCAAAAAACGTACATATTTCGATACTCTCAAGGGAATCGAAATTCATAGGGTACTTCCCGTTGACCTAGAACCCTGAAATTTCGCATAAATCAAGGTCTCACGAAAAAAACCTTTGAGACTCGATTAGGGTATTGAACTATTTATATAAATTAGTTTGTACGGAACCCTCGGTGTGCGAGTCCGTCTCGCACTTGTCCAGTTTTTTTATTATGCATAGACTCGCGTTTCCTCATGCACGGAGTTTCTGGTAGAAGCTGAGATTTAAAAAGGGTAATAGAATAGAATAGAATAGAATAAAAAGGGTAATACATTTTCTTTTAAATATTTTACTCTGTAAAATCCATGTGTTCAGAGAATAGTATCTCTGAACGAGTTGGACAATAATCTCAATGGGTATTTTACCAACAAAATGAAAGAACCTATCTGTATTTGATACCTTGGGTATTGTTAGAAATACCTATGTATCTAAAATGGTACACCTTGTTGCTTAAAAATCATTCTACACTTAGTACCAGAAAGTGTCGAATAAAAATTAATAAATTGTGTTAATTTAATTCATTCGTTTTGTAACAGAAACAAAAATGTGGAATAGAATAGAATAAACTTTACTACACATCAAAATCAAGTCAGAAGTCATCATCAATTACCCAGACTACATTAGGATAGACTATATAAGAACTATTTTTTAACTAAAAAAGGGGGAAGACTGCGAAAACTTCTTCTCTTCTACTTCTTTATTTTCTTTTTCTGTGTTTTCTTGTGGATGTTCTGGGTTTAGGGGTTTTTTTTTATGGTAGGTAAAATCATCCAATGACAAGTCCCGCCCTTGGGTGGAGCGGGAAGTAGTGTCAGACTCTTACTGACTAAAAACCTACCCCGTTCCATCGTTGCCTATCATGCCGGGGCTGAGCCTTCCTCTCAGAAAACGGCCCTTAACCCCAGCAGGCTTCGACCCTGCCTGCCTGCAGCTAGCAGGCTGGGCCTCTACGGTTTGCTGACAGCTCCTTGAGGCGCGCGGGAAAAGAACGCGCCGTCGACGACTTGGGCTCGGTCCGGTATGTTACCGGACGATCGGACAGCGTGATATCTGGGTTTAGGGGTAGAAAATTGGATAAAAACAATAGTATTATCAAAAACGATTTTCTGAAATAAGTTCACAGCTCAAAAACGCAATCCAACTGTAAAAGATTCTTTTTAGTAGCAATCTTTAAATAATTATAATTTTTACTTAATTTATATTGTATATTTTCCTTAATTTTTAGGTAGTACGGATTAAGTAAACCTGTTGTCGGTAAAAAAGATAAAAGTAGTACCTACAGTTTTTTTTTTTCATAGTTTCAGACAAATGAAAAGATAACAGTACGTATTATTATTGTAATATTGGCGTTCGGGATTTCCAATTATTTAAATTTTAACTTTCCAGCTCACTGTTATTTTTGTCCGTGTTATACAGGATGATGTTCTCTAACATAAAGCTGAATAAGTTTGATTATTATTTCTTCTATGCACTGTATTTATTTCTAACTTTGCGTCTTGTAGGTAAATTTTAACATGAGCTTAACATTTTTAATAAATTAGTTTTACCCTAGGTTTTTTTTTTTTTGGGTAGGTAAAATCATCCAATGACAAATCCCGCCCTTGGGTGGGGCGGGAAATAGTGTCAGACTTTTACTGACTAAAAACCTACCTTTCCGTTCCTTGCCTTAATCCTGGGGCCCGTGGTGACAGTCTCACATAACCTTTGACATACATAAGTTTATAGGTTTCGCTATTGACGAACTTTTTGATAAATAGAGATAGTGGTCAAAAGCGAGCCTATCCACAATAAAAAAAATAGTTAAGTCAACCAAAAGTTTAAAATAGTAACTAATTTTTAAGTCTCTGCAAAATGCATTGTTTATACTTACAATTGTTAAGTAAAGCAATAAGCAAAAAATAAAAAGTAAAACTAACAGTCAAGAAAGAAGATGAAAATACCTAGTCTGGCTTCCTGTGTGACTACAGAAATACACAGAAACATGTCAAAACTATACACACGATTACTTCAGAAGTATATAAACTGTAATTTCCCGCTATTTCTAATAAATTACCATTTTTAAACCTGCACCAATTATTAAAACGCTGCTGAAACTTGATATAGATAAGTCATATAATGCTTGTTTATCGTAACTACTATAAATAACAACTTACACTTCTTCTGTCGTGCAATGGGTAGCTCGTCGTCCGTTGTCCAGACTCGACGGCAGTGAATGCTTTCAGGACTAAAATTCATCGAAATCACTTAAGAAAACAAAGAATATTATTTTGTGAAATGAAGAACGCTGTCGTGTATCATCAAAGAAGACCTGACAGTTTGTGGTTACCAGTAATATATTTATATTTCGGCTAAATCGAAGAGAGTGGAAAGTTCAAAACGTTTGCTTATTCTTTACGCTGATGAATAGGGATAATCTTATTACCGATGAGACAATTTTCACAATCGAGAAAAACAATAATCGGGTTTATGCTCGTAGCTCCAAAGAAGCCTTTCAACCGACCTGCAGAGTCCAGCATGGCCAACATGCGGTACCAATAGTGATTTGTTGGGGGTATCCTATCACGGAATGACCAAGGTCTGTTTTTGTGAAACGTGAATGAATAATTAAAGTATAACAAGACACTATCTTAGAAGGTGTAGTAAAAGGAAGAGCCTCTTAAAGATACCCTTTTTAGGGTTCTGTAACTAAATAGTAAAAAACGGAACACTTATGGATTCGTCATGTCTGTCTGTCCGTCCGTGTGTCACAGCCACTATTTTCCGAAACTATAAGTTAAACTGGTAGTTACTATACTGTTGAAACTTGGTAAGTAGATGTGTACTGTGAACCGCATTAAGATTTTCACACAAAAATAGAAAAAAACAGATTAAATTTAAAAAAAAAATTGTTTCTAAAGTTAGTAAATCGAAATTCGGTTCGAATTTCGATTTTTTTTTTTCATCAAACCCATTCATGTGTGGTATCTATTTAATATGGTAAAATGATATTGAGGTTTCTAATATAATTTTTTTCTAAACTGAATAGTTTGCGCGTGAGACACTTCCAAAGTGGTAAAATGTGTCCCCCCCCCTGTAACTTCTAAAATAAGAGAATGATAAAACTAAAAAATATTTATGATGTACATTACCATGTAAACTTCCACCGAAAATTAGTTTGAACGAGTACAAGTAGTTTTTTTTTTTATACGTTATAAATCGTAAACCGCAATTTACCTTTCATTCAATTTTATACGGTAAAATCATCGAGACTCGATATGGGGAATTGAACTATTTACTTAAGTTAATTTGTACGGAACCCTCGGCGTGCGAGACCGACTTGCACTTGCCCACTATTTTGATAGCATAATATGGACTGTTTATAAAGACTCAGCACCCATCCATAAGAGACACGCTATAGCCAGGCATGGCATTCAGCCAATGTTTCAAACTTTATTATGACATACAATTGGCCCTCGGCTAGCCCATGCCTCAAAAGCCTGAACTACAAGTTATGGCCAGTGTTAAAGGACATGACCTGCTTTAAACGTCATAATTATTTAGAATATTTGAAAAATTCTTTATGATCAGCATTGGACGAAAATGGACACAGTGCGTAAAGCAATAGACGGAGAGGCTAAGGGTGGACATTATGAATATGAGTAGATGTATGTATGAAGTTCTCGTTTAGATTCTTTATCACATCATGTACAAAATTATTGTAGAAACATCTCATTCGATTTCATGAATAAATGTGATGTTACATAATATATTAAACTTCATTTAAATATATTGGTTGCGATAAATGAAGATCAAAAATCTGGCTCTCGGTGAGTCCTTTGCTAGTATTTTGATTGGACCATTATTATTACCATTTACTGATATAACCGTTATTGAATTAAACTACATTATGCGTGTACTGTTACCTACAAAAAGAACTGTTAAAAATTAATTATTATTCTAATCGTGTCTCTGGTCAAATTGCGTAGTCTCGTAATACATCGTAGAAGTTCTAGTAGTATCTATCTTAAATATATTTTGAATTCCGTTGACATTTGGATTCCTAAGCCAGGTACTTTTTATTCTAATAAACTAAAAAAAAACCTTAAAGCAATAATGCCCATGTATCACAAATCATTGAGCGACATCACAAATTAGTATCTTTTCGCGCACAAAAAAAATATTGTGTAACAAAATAAAATTAATTGCATCAATTATTTGACTATTGGGTATTACAATCACACTGTAGATAAAGTTAAGTTCAAACACGCATGTTTGTCCTCATCCACGATAGTATAATAAGGTTAAAGTCGGTAATTGATAGGCATTGAACTTGTGAGCGGTACGTCCGACAGTATTAAAATAAGTAATTAGCGTTGGACGCCTCATTACTGTAGTCTTAATTAAAATAGAAATGCTTCGGAAGTACTGTGTGTTTTTACGAGTAGTTGTGCTGTTACAAATATGTTTGAGTTACAGTGCTTATGTGAAGGTGAGTATTGGTTCTTGTTGCATGGTTTTTTTACATGGTGATATAAATATTTTGTACTACTCAATATGGAAATGCCTGTATTTGCGAAGGAAACACTAGTGTGTAGGATTGTGTACTTCGCGTTGGTGTTGACCGATATGTTTAATAATTATAAATTTTCGTTTTTCATTTATTTAAATCCGTTGTTATCTGTTCCCATAGAATTAATTCATACATTATATTTCTTATTTAGTTTACAATTGTTTAGCTCTGGTTAGATTGCAGTCGGCGTAAATAATAATACGTATTTACTTGCAACCTATATTTAGACAGATCTAAACAGTTTAAAAATTGTTGGCTTAAAATCGATAAATTATTATTATTTAACAAAATAAGAGCGATTAAGCAAGATTGTTTCTGCCCTGTAGCTCTTGCAGTGTACCTAAGTGTTCTCAGGTACCTATTTATCTATTCAAAGTTTAAACATTCCTCCGCCAAATACTTTCGATAAACAATGGTGGTAGATAGCGTCTAAATGTGAAAGAAGCGTGGCGTTTACGTCGTTTTGGTAATCAGTGAGATAGCCAACGTAAACTTGAACCTGATATTGCCGTCGCATAACACATTCGTGACAATTGTTTTGATAAAAACACTCGTGACGGTGCCGTATATCTCGTTCTTATCGAACAAATTCAGATAAATGTAAATAAAACGACAAATTAATAATAACAGTGCGACAGTGTTCACTGATCTGCCAATTATTTTAGATAAAAATGGTAAGATCATTAACTTTTACAATTTATTTTTAACTTTGTAAAAACTATACCTATTTTTATGAATGTATAGCATAAACATGGTGACGTGGTTGAGTAAAATGTAGGAAAATTGACTGGAATATTCTTATAATAATACAGTGTCTAATAAATTAACACAAAAACAGTGGTGTGACGAGTGACATTAAAGTGTTCGTTTACGAAGTGTGCTACTATTCCTACCTACTTCCTAAAATTTAAATTGCCGAAAATTTTATTTTTTATAAATTCTCGAATTAAGTGATAATAAATTATGAAAGAAAAACGATGTGTTATAATAATTCAGAAATTGATTATATAATATAGATAGAAACCAAAGTACCTAAATTGCCGTTTATTAATTCAATTTCTTTCCTTGTAAATATATCGTAAAAATATGTTTTATTTTTATGTTCCAGACAAAACGCGTTTGCATAATCGGTGCCGGGATAGCAGGCCTTGCTTCGGCTAGGTACTTAAAAGAAAAAGGGATTAACTTCACAGTTTTGGAAGCCACTCAGTATGTTGGCGGTACTTGGAGGTATGATCCTCGAATCGGTACGGACGAGTATGGTCTACCTCTACACACCAGTATGTACAAAAATTTAAGGTAAATAATTATATTAACATTTCAATTTAAGACCTATACCACAATTTTTAGGTTGGTTATATGCAATCTGAAACATTTCTTTTGGTGCGTTTACGAAGAATGTTTTAGAAACAATTACGATAGAACATTTTACTTAATGTCGTCTTCTTGCACCAGAATACAATGCAAATGTTGAAACTGACTCTATAATATTTAATATTAAACACAAACATACATGCTATAAATTAAATACTTAGTACTAAACTAAACAAACAGATGGCGCAGTATCAAGTTTGTTCAGTTAGGTATTGATTAGACCCGCCTGAGTCTAAAAGCGGTATTATTCCAACAACAAGATAATATGATCTCCTTCCTATCAAAATAATATCCATTAAAACAGTCCATGCATTTGGCTTGCGCGGTTATTACAAGAATACTTTTGTGTTTATGGAAACGAGTTCCTGATAGAATAGTCTTGTTGTGTTTGTCCACCCTGATTCTTCATCGTCATCATTATTATTAGAGTGCCCAAAGTGTCCCTACACCTGCACTTTGGAGGACCTCAAAAATGCCACTGAGGCCGCTGTAAACGTGGCAACCTACTGGGCCCAAAAACTTTGAGGGAAAAGAAAACCATCGATACGATAAGAAGAAGATCATCATCATCATCATTTCAGCCGAATGATGTCGTCCATTGTTGGACACAGGCCTTCCCAAGTGTGGTCCTATGTATCTCACATCCATCGGATGCCCGCGACCTACACCAGGTCCACCTTGTGGGAGGCCTTCCAACACTGCGTCTTCCTGACGCATATCTTCGGAGGTCGTGGGTTCGATTCCCACCAGGACATATATATGTTTGTGTGATGAGCACGATTATTTGTTCTGTGTCTGGGTGTAATTTATCTATAATATATGTATTTAGAAATATATAAGTATATTTATCTGTTGTCTAGTACCCATAACACAAGCTCTGCTTAGCTTGGGACTAGACGGCATTGTGTGATAGTTGTGGTATATTATATTATTATTATATTATATAGTTGTGTTTAGTTTTAAGCTTTACGTCATTTCGCGTAAATAAACTGTTTTTCTGTCTTTCTTTCTTTCCAGTACATGTTCGCCACTCTAGAACGTTTTGTCCCTTTCGACCATATGTTCTAGGAGCATTGTGCCCTGCCCACTGCCACTAAAGTTTGGCGATTTTTCGGGCTATGTCGGGAACCTTGCTTATTTATGCTGCAGATACCTTCATTTCTGCTACGATCACGCAAGGTACCTCCGAGCATAGCCCTTTCCATTGCCCTTTGAATGACTTTAAGCTTTCTGATGAGGCCCATATTCTTAACACCAGCCAAATCTGCTTAGTAGAATGGCTGCAGCATCAGATAGGTACTAAGTATTTGAAATTTTTAATCACCAACATTTTTTCCGGTATTTTTTCTGTTTTAGGACAAATCTACCAAAACCAACAATGGAATTAAAAGATTTCCCCTTACCAGAACACCTGCCATCGTTCCCCAGTTGGCGTGATTATTACCGCTATCTACAAGCCTTCGCGAAACACTTCGACGTATTAAAATATATAAAGGTAAAATATTTTTTCTTTTTGACAATGTTTCGAACAATATTCTTCACATTTAGTATCTCTGCCGTGTCCTCTTCATCACGCTTTACTTAGAAACTAAGCTTAAAGACTACAACCACCAAAAAAATTAGAACATTTCTTTGATTAATGAAGCAAAGAAAAGAACAAATACAGATAGAGGAGTACAAAGGTGTCGCCTATTTAAGAAAAAAATGTATCATCTAGCAGACCTACGACATTATGTAGGTAATTGTATCAGTTAAGCATTGAGATAAAAAACAAACCTATTCGAAAATCATCAACATTTTATGTGGTTGCGAATCCAGCGCACTTTCGCAACGTGAGACTTCTCTGTTGTACCCGTTCGCCATTTACCAGTCTTTCTGCAATCATTTACCAGTCATTCTATACAACATTATTTTTAATATATGCGAAACCTGAATATAGTTTGTTCAGAATCAGTTTACTAAAAATATTTAAATGGTCACAAGTTGGACACCACCAACAATAAGTATAACACAGGTCACGGCAAATCATAGAGGGCATAAGGAACCGGTGACCATGTGTTTGTGTGGACAACCAGATAATATAACAAGCTTTGTAATTTTCCATGATACAGTTATGTGTACACAGATTCTTTGCATAAAAATACTAAACCCGTGTTTCGGATTTCGCTATACTAAAAATAAGGTTGTATATTATAAAGATAAACGAAGTATAATTTTCATCAATGAGAAATAACAACTGTTCACGCCTTCTCCACAGTTTTTACACAACGTAGTCCAAGTGAGAAGGGTGGGCGACGTGTGGAAGGTCAAACACGAGCATGTGCTGACGAACGAGACATTTGAAGAGGAGTATGATTACGTCATCGTAGGCAACGGCCACTTCAGCAAACCTAACATGCCTAACATTCCTGGTGAAGAACGATTTAAAGGTAATCGAGATGGTTTTAGTTTCTTTTTATTTTTTGTTTAGGATTAGGAGGAGAAGTACACAACACAAATCTTCAACAAAATACAAAATTGAGAGACAACACATTTTTATGTTATTATTATATTACATCTATTACTATCATATTATAATAAAACAAGAAAAATAAAACTATATCTGTATAATTTAAAAAAAGCGAAATAAGTACAACTCATTGATTAATCACGAAATCTCAAAAACTATAACACCTACAAACTTAAAAATTGGCTAGTAGGTTTCCTAAAGGGTGTAGACATCTGCTAAGAACTGATTTTAAGAAACTCTATCCCTAAGGGGAAAAAACGGGAGTTGAAAGTTTGTATGGAGAAACCGAATTTCACACGGGCGAAACCTTTGGCAGCTAGAAATAATAATATACAATTTTAATTAGTTAAGTGTTTATATTTTTCTTGTTATACAAGTGTATGTTATACACTAAAGACAATAAATCCTAACTAAAATATGGCGTCAAAACATTCCTCCCTATTGCTATCGACTGGAAGTACCTATGCTCAAAAGACTGGTGGCATTGCCTCGTTGTATGGCAATGCTTAATCTCTAACCGTGGTAACCCAACCCTTGGGTTACGCAAAATGTCAACTAGGCGTATGTGTAATTCTTAAAAAAGCGTATGAGTACTCGGACCCCATGGCCCAAGAGTTTCAACCCCAAAAGGCCCGAAAACTAAACTATGTTCTTTTTAATTGAGGTTTATAAATTTGCTATTTCATTTAATAGAAACGACCTTCCTTCGTAATCAAAAATATTGTTGTTTAGACTTCTCTATTTTTATCCGACCTATTTTTTTAAGCTATGTATTATCTATCTACGTCTCTTAAGGTAACAATAAGTTTATTAACAGTACTATTCCTCCAGGCAAAATTGTCCACAGTCACGACTACAGAGAACCAGAACCATACAGAAACCGACGTGTCCTGGTAGTGGGCGCTGGTCCCTCGGGCATGGACATCGGTTTGGACGTGGCAGACGTGGCCAGCAAACTCATCCACAGCCACCACTCCCGGATCAACTTCACCACGCCTTTCCCCCCTCAGTACCATAAGAAACCAGACATTCAGGAGTTCAACGAGACCGGAGTAATTTTCAAAGATGGATCTTATGAAGAAATCGATGATGTTATTTATTGTACAGGTAATAAAATAACGTATATTTGTTATTAAAACATACCATTTATTCATTCGTTTAAAATGGAAGCTCACCCAAACAGTCGGCAGATAGTTGATAACAGTTTAGCATGACTTCTCCGTAACTAGTACTTACTACTCGTATAAAAATATAAAAATAAATAAAATCTTTTTATTTAAGACATTATTTGGTCCATACATACATAGTAATAGCTAGCCAAAAGGCTGTCACTGATTTTGTAAATCAAATAATAATTATTATTCGATTTATTTCCTATAAACACAATTAAATTTTGATCGTTTTAATCCCGTGGAGGGTAGATTCGGTACATAAAACACTATCGATTTGTAAAGATAAAAAAAATAAAGTACTTTTTTTCTCAAACTCAAATTAATATACATTTAATTTACATTTTTAAATATTTCATTAAAAATTATATAAAATTGTAGCCCACCGGCATCAGAAACAGGTTCCAAGCTACCGGTTGTCAGGGGCTCTAAGTGCTCGATTACGGAGACGCGGCGCGTTGGGCGGTCCGTCGTACATTGCCATATGTTTGTGTTCGCGCGTGCGATGACGTGGCCCGATGCTGCAATGTACGACGAGCACCATCGCGCCGCGTCTCCGTAAAAAAGGCCTAAAAAGTACGCGCCTTGTCGAGTAGTACTGCCTTCTGGATCAAACCCTCGATCCAGAAGATTATTACTTATATTATTATCGTCTTCTGTAGTGAAACTCCGGTTTTTTTTTTATATTTCAGCATTATTTATACTTTATTTCAACAATTTCCCTTCTTCCCCAGGTTTCCATTACTACTGTCCGTTCTTGGATGAGTCGAGCGGGCTGACGGTGCACCCCAAGAGCGTGGTGCCTCTGTACCGGTACATGGTGAACATCAACCAGCCCACCATGATCATGATGGGACTCGTCGTCAGAGCCTGTCTCGTGGTCGCCTTAGATGCTCAGGTAGACGTCAATACCTCAAGATAAATTCTTATCAACATTCTTCCTCAAAAATTCACTTCTACCTTTAGATTAAATCAAAACAGCGGGAGATAGGAGATTGACCTCTAGCTCGTGGACCACTGAAATCAGGCTCGTCGCCTAATTGCGTGTGACTAACGCAATTTCGCACGCACGACACCGCCGGCTCTTATCTCCGTCCTTGTCTATCAGTGACTGTAGGTTTGCGACTGTGATAACACTGATCATAGATGTGTGAGTTTCGAGTTCAGATTTTCTGATTGCGACGCATAACGTATCTTCCCTTATAATATATCAATACTTCTACCCGACTATCAACTAGCCCCTTCTACAATAGACTGTGCCAGGCTGGCTTATATTAAGGCGCATCAAAAAGTTTACTCATAATAATTTGTTACTAAATAATTATGTAGTTTTTCGTGTGTTGAAAAACGTCATTGCAGTTTCTTGGCCCGAAAAAGCCAACACCTTCGGCTCAAGTGTGTATTAATATGCTTTGGTTGCGATGACAAAGTTTGTCCACTTGCTACAAAAAATATATTATAATGAATAATAAACTAATTTAATTTTAAAATGTGTATTTTAATTGAAAACAAATCTGTGATTATTGTTTTTATGTTTTTTTTTATGCTTCACTAGCAACCAGAGGCTTTGCCCATGTGAAAGTAGAAAATATACAGGCTATGTCACTCAGTAATAAATAGTATTTTTATTTAACATTTTAAACACAAAATTCAGTTTAAGTCATAAAATGGATTGAGTTAAGAGCTCACGGTATATCTTCTCGTTTATCGTATCAGGCGCGCGTCCACCCCCACGAGGCGCGGGTCAACCCCCACGTGTCGAAAATATATTAACGTGTTTCAATTCATTTTACACACGTGCAAATTTGTCACTACAGCTCTCGGCTCCACAACACACTCGTCTACGGCACGTGCGAATTACGCCTCGGTCGCAATGACAAACTTTCTGCACTTACTTTTTGTTCACACATTCATAGAATCTTGATGCGGGATAGAGATATTAGGTGCTATTTTTTCGTGCTAATATTGTAGATATAGTAAATTTCGACGGCTTCTAAGAGGTATCCCGCGCCTCTGGTCAACGTTCAACACAGCAGTTAGTTGTCAAAATGTACTATTGATAAACCATATTATGTACTTTCAGGCACGTTACGCCACGGCCCTCATCGCAGGCAACTTCACGCTGCCGCCTCGTGACGTGATGATGCAGGAGTGGCAGAAGAGGATGGACACCATCCGCTCGAAAGGACAGCCTGAGTCATTCATACATATACTCGCTGAGAAGGAGGTGAGAGATTTGGTACCTTGGTTCTTATTAGCTAATCGTATAACATAACTATGCTATAACATTCTAGAGCTACAGACAGTTAAATCGCTTTTCTGAGCTACAGGATGCTACACAGTAGCGTAGCTAGGAGAGGGTGATGTGAGCCTTCACCCACGACCTCGCACCCAAAGGGGCCTCGCGCAAGCACTCGCTTCTTTAAGAACGACTTTCGACCACTTTGTCACCTGATAGAGGTTCGACGATGTAATCGGACGCTGGGTCGCGACAGTGGCTCTTTCGTTTTCGGATTTGTAAAAGAAAGAGGCCTCGCTGATGCACCTTCGCCAACGTCTAAACTAGTCTACGCTACGCCTCTGATGCTACAGACAGTTGAATCACTTTGGGCTGCGATATTGTTCGAAAGCGTTTCTGCGGCCCGCTATCGCAAAAGGCATCGTAGTTACTCAAGCCACAACTATTGCCTTTCTATTGTGTCTCTAATTACGGTATTCAAAAGATTAAGGAAAACGGTGGATTTTAGTCAGTAGTCTGACACTTCTTCTGGCTCCAGAGTGGTAGTAGTTATTTGTTTTTTCTCAATCTTAAAAAAGGGTCTTATCGAGCTTCACTGCCTTGACGATTTTTTGGTGGTCGCCCACGTTGATTCTCATTTTAAGAAGTTGTATATGTTGAGAATAGAGAGGCGAATTATCGAAGGAAAGTCTCTGTCTCTCTCGCCAAGACGCCGTTTTTTATGGCGATGGCGGCCGTTACCATGTCACTTCTCTTTCTTATAAGCAACTTTGAAGCTTTATAACATTGTTGTTGATGAAGATATTTTTTTTTTCCATATTTGTTTACCAGAGCTAAAAAATATTTAAACTAATAAAAAAAAATGCATGCTTAGAATATAATAAAACTTTATTGTACTTTGTTGTACTTTATTGTTATATTGGGATGTTACCAACCTTTGCAAATTTTTCCTAACCTTGAAAAAAGACCTGTATGGTTGTAATTTTAAGGCAACGAGCCACCCTAACCAATACTACTACAATAATTCCAGGATCAATACTACGCCGAGATCTCGGAGGAGTCGGGCACGGCGCGCGTGCCTCCGGTCATGTTCAAGATCCGCGCCCTGGACACGGAGGCCAAGCTGGAGAACTTGTACACGTACCGGAACTACGAGTACACCGTCATCGACGACCACACCTTCACGAGGAAGCTAGAGGACCCGGCCATCAGGAGAAGCCTGAATCCTTAAATTTTAAGGCTCATTTCATTATAAAAGAACTTTGTAGAATAAAATGCTTTCTTCTGACACGTTATCACATTACACCCCTAGTGTGGGCGTCAACGTAATTGATAGAGATATTTTCGCGCATATTCACAAATATGCGGTGAATCCGAGGTTTGCAGTGTCGTGCTGTTTTGATCTCTCTGTGCCAAATTCAACCAAACTTATCACAGATATATTCATCCGACAGTTTATTGTATGGTCACTTATCGCACAATATTATTTTTTCATCTTTTTTAATCATACAATTATATTAAAACCAGTGCCATTTATGAATATAAGAAACAGTGCTCGGTTGTTAATTACCGCTTAACTAATTCATATACCTATCTTTACTAACGATGTGCCATATTAACAGCCCCGTATCAATAATCATAATAATTTCAATAAATTGATAATTGAAGGGATAAAAATCTAAAGATAATACTGGCATTTAAACTGTTTATTATTTTAATATAATAACATCAAAAAGTACCTTATAGTTGTTAAGGATTTATTCACTATAGATAATTTAATTTAAAATTATTTAAAAATAAAAAATATTAGTAAAATGCACTTCATTTACAAACAAACAAAGTATGTATGTACAAAACGAAAAAAAAATCTGATATAAGTAATTTATTTGTACTTATTAATTAATAATAGTTCTTACATAATTGTTATTGGTAACAGTCAAGTAAACAAATATAAAAAAAATATTACATTAATAACTCGGTTTATTTAAATTAAATCCCTACCTAATGTTTATACAGGCAAGATCAATTTATAAGGTCAGTTCACACCGAGACGCGACGCTACGCGAAGAGCGACGCAATATAATAATATAACTATAGCTACTACACGAAAAGATACACATTTCAGATAGAGATACCACGCGGCGCAGCGCTGCGTGGTACAACGAATTCTGAATTCTCACAATAAAATATTTATCTTTTCGTGTAGTAAATATATATTTTATATAAGAGGAAAAGAGACTAACTGACATATCAACGCACAGCAGCAACTACGAAGCCTAGAATCGTGAAATTTAGTACAAAGTTTTCTTTTATGACGTAAGCGAGCACTAACACCCGTATTTATAAACAATTTAAACTAAATACTTGAGTGGAAGTAACTACATAAGTAACTATTTGTAGTCTATAGTTAAGAAAAATTAGCGAATAGCGTGATGAGTGACAGGAGAGAATGGAAGGATAAAACGTGTTGCGCCGACCCCAAATAAAACGGTATAAGGGCAGGAAGATGATGAGTTAAGAAAAAATAGATTTTGAATGAGGATTTCTAACGTCAAGTAATGACTTAATAAGATTGTACTTAGTAACAAGTAATTACTTCTTTATAAATACAGGTTTTAGAGAGGATGTTCCCAAAATTCACCCCTTATGAGGAAGAAACGTGGGTCTTAAGTTTGTATGGAGAAACCTACTTTCACAGTAAAGTTATATTTTGAGACGCTCTTCGCGCAGCTTCGCGTCGCGTCTGTGTGAACTGAACCTTATTTGTCAACAAATTCTCTTTTATCAGTCCTCACATAGGTACCAATTTACGTTTTAATAATCTCATTATTTCAAATTTGACCTTAAAATAAGATCAACACATTTCTTGATCTTCCTCAGAAGACTTCATTCCATTACTTTCTAATTTTATCCAATATGAATATTCTTCTAAAATGCTTCACGCATTTTATATTTCAATAGGACAAGGTAGTTCTTTCCTCGGAGTATGATTTCTCTCATAGTTGTTTTCGTCAATGATCTTGTAGTCGTAATCGCGATAGTTCAACAGGTCTTCTAGACGATTCCTTCCGTTAAAACGAGCAATCTTGGTCAAAACTGGAGGTGCAGGAATGACATCAGCTTCTGCAGTCAGGTTACCAAAATAGTCATCCTGAAATACAAAGAGTAGGGAATTAGCATAAATACGAGTAAGAGCTCTGCCCTCCTAGCCAAGTTACATTCGTTTCGTTAAGCGTGAACGATTGGAGTTGGCCACGCCCCCAATTTCTTTGTTCTGACGTCATCTCAACTCTCAGTCAAGTAGTCAGAACAAAGGTATTGGGGGCGTGGCCAACTCTAAGCGTTCACGCTTAACGAAACGATCGCAACTTGGCTAGGGGGACAAAACTAGAAAGACGTTTGGATGCACTTGATGCGCAAGCGATGCGGTTCCCTGCAAGACAATTGTTGACTTTTCTGAGGGCTTAGCCAAGTTTATAATCTACAATTGTTACCGCTAGTGGAAAACATCAAATGTATGGGAATGACGATCATCTCAGCGCTCAGTCACGTGGTCAACAACACAGAACAAAGGAATCGAAGGCGTTGCCGACGGGAGGCGATCGACGAAAGAGAATCGAAACGAAACGGTCGTAACTAGACGTTCTACTAGCGTTCCCGCCAAACGGTAAAGTACGAAATTAATAGCGGAGTTTGAAATGCACTTTGCTATTTATTTTTGTCAGGCGCTCATAATCGAAATTTAAAATAAAAGTTATAATTAGCAATAGTCAGTACATCGATATAGTCAGTATATCAATAGATGTAATAAATTTTTCTATCATAAAAAATCGTAGAAAATCATCGCACGAAAATATTCTCTTTCCATTCTTATGAAGACAGTTCCATTTTTAAATGAGACACGATAATTTGATTTGGCTTTTGAAAAAATGTGAAAGGAAAATCAAAATTCGAACAATGGTATTTTTACTTTTAAATAACCAAAGTTTTCAAAATAATTACAAGTAACGATCTTTTCATTAAAAAACTTTTTTTCGCAAAACTTTTGAGTGACATTTTAATTTTATAAAATAAAAATAACTTCAATAATTAATGGTATTACGGAAAAGATAATAGAAATAGAGTTAGTTACGCCTACACAAAGTTGTTTTATATAGAAAAGTGTGAAACGTCAAATGGTACTTCTTATATTTGGCGGGCTTTAATTCGGTACATATTACGTACAATTGTATTATGGATTTGTAAACAGCAAAATAGATGAAGTGGTGTCTGGGGAACACGACGTGAAGTGTTTTGAGATTGTATGAAAAAACATAATGAACTAAAGTTGCATATTTATGTTTTTTCATACAATCTTAAAACACTTTTGAATCGCCTGTTGGTCCAGTGGTTAGTAGCCCTGACTGCTATGCTGGAGGTTGTGGGTTCGATTCCCATCCAGGACAAATGTTTGTGTAATGAGCACGATCATTTGTTCTGTGTCTGGGTGTAATTTATCTATAATATGTATTTAGAAATATATAAGTAATTAAGTATGTTTATCAGTTGTCTAGTACCCATAACACAAGCTCTGCTTAGCTTGGGACTAGACGACTTTGTGTGATAGTGTGTGTGATATTATTATATTACTCGTATAATTATTATAATGAACCAAAGCTAATTTCAAAATGAATGCAGTTACCATGTCGCTAATAACATTAACGTCCACGATCCTCATGCCCTGGTTCTGCTGGGCGTACACGTGTTCCAGCCAATTCCTCAGCATTTCCTCCTTGGACGGCAGCTCGAATTTGCCTGATGCTAGAGCTGCAGCATACTGACCCTGTTAGATTAACACATCGTAAATATTATACATATAACTGCTAATTTGTTAATGTAAGAATTTTGTGTCCAACACATAAGCCTGAACAAAACATGGATTTATTTTTTAAACACCTTCTGTTAAAATATTGAACACATCTGAGTCGATTTAAAAAAAAAAAATGATGATAAGATGATTGGATTACGTGAGAACTGGTTTGAAAGAAATTATGACGTGACGGTTGACAGGTCAGAAGGAAAGAAAAAGAAACATGTTACACCGTTCACTTCTGCCCTTTCGTGCTGACGAAGGGCAGAAACATAATTCAAGCCGAGTATTTTTATTCTTAATTATTTTCTGGTGCCTAAAGATGACACCTGTTTTCCACAAGCAACAGAAGATATGAAAAAACTACGTAGTACTCGTAGGCGTTCCGAACTGTGCGCATATTCTAAAAAATACTACTTAATAATTACTGCGCAGCCAAAATTGTACGAAGTTCGGAGCGTTCAAGATATTTCGACGTAGACACAAAACAACCACTAACGAACTGACCTGTGCATCCATAACCCTGTTGATAACTTTCTTGGAGACTCCAACAAACGTCATGCTGGGATGCTTGATGTTCACTGTCTGCTGGTACAGGGGAAGCACGAACTTCTGTGATGCTGTCACTCCTGAAGTGTTGTCGAGGAACGGGTGAGCGTAGTTGTAACCTGGAAATAATGACAAACATAATGTGGACACTTTGTTAAGTTACTCCACTCCTATTGGTCGTAGCGTGATGTTATATAGCTTATAGCCTTCCTCGATATATAGGCTATCTACCATAAGTTATTTTCAATTCAATTCGAACTAATAGTTCCTGAGATATTACTTGCTAACCAAGCAAATGTTGAGGCACTAAAGGGTATAGCGTCTAATAGGCGATGCCAATTAATTTACCATTGACAACAATAAATTGATATTGGGAATATACTCTTACAAATTCTAATAACTAATAAAACAGAAAAAATACTTTCAATTTATCATTATCATATTACAAATATAGATTAGAATTATTATTATTATTGTTAAGAAACCTCTTATAAGGCCAGTACAATTAAAAAAAACATATAGATAAATTAAGTAAAAACATACCTGTACAAAATATAACATCATCAAACTCTTCAGTGGTTCCATCGACAAAGAAGGCGCCGGTTGGAGTAAAAGAGTCAATGTCAGGTTTCTTCACATAGACCTTGGAGAACTCTGGCTGGTTGTAGTTGAGATGGTGGCTGTGGAACAGCTTTGCAGTCACGTTGGATAGTTGCATGGCGAGGTCTAGTCCGGACGCGCCTGCGCCGACTAGAAGCACGCGCCGATTCCGAAATGCTTCAGCGTCTTTGAAATCGTGACTGTGCATAACTTTTCCTGAAAATATATTTATTTATATGTTTTATTGTACACCTCATAATGTGAACAAGATAAACATTACAAAACTAAGTGTACAATGGGCAGTCTTCTTGCACAGGGCATTCTCTTATAGACAACCTTAGGATGGACGAACAAAAAGAGATAGATTTGGGGCGGTCAGTGTAATTATATAATTAAATTCTTAAAATCTGATTGACAGAATACTAAACTACTGGTCCTTGAAGCATGAATTTCCACAGTTTCCTTATAATGATAGCAGTGTAAAGTAAGGAAAGATAGGTAAGCAGTGAGATTTTGTATGGAAGTTTATTTTTGACAATGGGAAATACCACTGGGCTCACACATCGTTCTTTAAAACTACACTGTTGTAATTCAAAGTTAATAAGTTTTCAACAGTTTAATCATAATCATTTATTCATTTTTATCATAACTTATAATGTTCGTCACTGCTGGGACTCAGGCCTCCTCTCTAGGAGAGTGAATGGGCCATAATGCTCCACATGGGCCCAGTACGGATTGGTAGATGTCACATATTGTCTGCTTATTTTTATTTGTAGGGCATGCCGGTTTCCTTATGTTTTTTTATCGTCATGTCCGTGAACGGGCGCTGTCAGTTGAGTCTGGTCATCTCTTAGCTGCCAGTGGTTTATTTTAATATCTATATTTAGAATGTCTTTTTTTTCGGCTTTATTTTATTGACATTGTTCTCACATAATAGCAACGACAAGAAACATGTAACAGAGATATTTGTTTTACATAAAATGAATGAAAAGAGTGTCCATGGAGTTTCTTGCACATTCTTGTCCATAGAGATCTACGCTTTGGAATGTGCAATTAGCATCATTTTTATTCTGACAGCCTGTAAATGGTTTATTTGAAATAAATACTTTTGAATCTTTGAATCTTCACCGTTTTAAGAGAGAAATAAATTACTTAAAATAAAGCGCCTACTTAGGCTTGAACCCACGACTTACAATTCGTAAGTCGAGATCGCTACCATGGAGCCACTACTGTACCTCTACCATGAGTTTTAAGCAATAGTATTCGTCGCTACTCGATATCGACGAAAGTAAATATTTTGTATGGCAAATTTTGGTTCCGCAAGTGACCGCTAGAGGCGCTGCAAAATTTGCCATACAAAATATTTACGGCGTCGATATCGAGTAGCGACGAATACTATTGCTTAAAACTCATGGTAGAGGTACTGTTCTTGTGTAGTCACTGTTTTTTTTGTATGAACTTCGCTCGGAACTATGTCGACTTCGCGGCCCCAAAACAGCGGTTTTATTTTTATAAAAAAAAACAATAACTATTCAACATTTTTGTTTTTGCGAGGCGCTTTTAATTTTTTTTTAAGCTTTTTTTTTTGTATCTTTCAAATATTTCCATAACTTAATCTCGTAGATAAACACGTTTGAAATCGTAAATTAGGGTCAGATACGCGATTTTTTTTATCGAGCCAATTAAATTATATCATGTTTTCAATTTTTCCCAGCGTTTGGTCATATAATCAATTTTAATTAAAAAAAAATCATGGTGTCTCTTCTATAATCGAGCCTGTTATGGAAAAACATCGTAAACGACAAAATATAGGTATTTCACTTTTTTATCGTAACGTCAAGTTAAAATTATTTAGACTGTAACGCAAAGACCCCTAAACTTATATTTGCATAAACGTCAGAATTATAACAGGAAATAAATAGTATCGCAAACGACAAAAGTTAAAGTTTCAAATAGTAGAACAATCAGAATTATCGTAACCAACTTATCGTAAGTAACGCTTGTCACTTACGATAAAACATATTTAAATGATCTGCCCAAAATCTGTATTTTTGGATGATCAGGCTCGCAGCAAAAACTCAAGTGATTTTTTGTGTGCGAGTTTTGATCTTGAAAAAGTCCTAACTACCCCGCACGGAGACAGTATAAATTTATATTACTCAAGAAAATTGGCCTATTTTAATGAAACTATTTACGAGAATGGAACCAGAATGGATATTGTTACTTATGGCATCAGTCTGAAGCCAAAAGAGGCTGTAATGAAGTTTGTACGGTTTTTTTTTATGGTAGTTAAAATCATCCAATGACAAATCCCGCCCTTGGGTGGAGCGTGAAGTAGTGTCAGACGCTTACTGACTAAAAACCTACCCCGTTCCTTCGTTGCCTATACTGCCGGGGCTGAGCCTTCCTCTCAGAAAACGGCCCTTGACCCCAGCAGGCTTCGACCCTGCCTGCCTGCAGTTAGCAAGCTGAGTCTCTTCGGTGTGCTGACAGCTCCTTGAAGCGCGCGGGAACAGAACGCGCCGTCGACGACTTGGGCTCGGTCCGGTCGGTTACCGGACGATCGGACAGCGTGCTACCCATTGCACGCCGTTCGCAAGCCCGCGCCTACGGTGGCCGGAAATCGGGATCGGAATCCCGGCGGTGGCTGGGGCCAGCGCCCCGTTGCCTCTGCCTGATGCGGTCGGCCTCCTCCTTTGCTAGCATTACTGCTTCGCAGAAGGAGGCGACCGCCTGCCATCCCTCCTCACTACGGACCAAGGCCCGGCGAGAGAGATCGCTGCCGCCGATCGCCCCCACGAGGACACGGCGATGCTCCGCCGAGGCGGGGCACACCTCTACAGTGTGCTCCACCGTGTCCTGCGGATTTTCCGCACAATGGCGACACCCGGGCGAATCCTCCGCACGAATCCGGAACGGGTACTTAGCGAACTTTCCATGCTCGGTAAGCACCTGCGTCGTGCGGAAGTTGAGAACGCCGTGAGGTCTTTCCAACCACGCCTCAAGGATGGGCCTTATCGCCCCAATTGTGGCGCGCCCCGAACGAGGCTGCGATAGTCGCTGACGCCATTTCGCCATGAGATCTCGCCGGAGCTCTGTCCGCCATGCCTCGACTTTTCGTGGCAGCGGAATTTCGCCCCGGCGTTGCATCTCCATGCGCTTGTCGTGCATGTTTGCAAGGACTGTTGCCTCCAGATCCCATGGCGGTTGGCCAGCAAGGGGGGTCGCCGCCTCGCGGGAAATCGTTCGATTCCCTCGCACCATGCGTATTGCCATGACCCTCTGGCACGCATTCAGCTGGGCCCTCGGTTGCTGTGTCAACGTCGGTGCCCACACCGGGGCCCCATGGACCGAACGATTCCCGCATAGAGCTTCCGGCAGGAGGCGTCTGGTCCCCTGAGGTTGGGCAGGAGCCGCCCGAGAGCAGCCCCAGTCCGATTCAGTTTGGGAGCCAGACGTCGGAAGTGCTCCTTGAAGTTCCACCAGCTGTCGAGGACGAGTCCCAGGTACTTCATCGTCGACCCGACGCTGATGTGAACCCCTCCTACCGTTAGCTGGGAACCTGGTGGTGGCGCACCCCGAGGGCCGTGAAAACACTAGGCCTCGGACTTGTGCAGTGCCACCTTGAGTCCCAACTGCTAGATCCTGTCAACGACCATTGCAACCCCGCGTGAAGTTTGTACGGTGGTTTTTAAGTACCTCAAAATGATAGCTTTTTACTGTGATAGTTGTTGCGGACAAAATAAAAATAGAGCGATGCTTTCGATGTTGTCGTACTTCATAAGTAATGTTGCAATGTTCATTGAGAACATAACTATAAACTTTTTGATTCCTGGGCATACAATGATGCCGGTAGATTCGGTACATTCAACTATCGAAACCTTCATAAAAGGAAGGACAGTTTGGGCACCATCCCAATGGCCCACGTTAATTTCTAATGCCAGGACAAATCCAAAGAATTATGAAATTAAAATGCTAGAAAATGCCGACGTCTTGGATTGGAAACAATTTGCAGATCTATATTTACCAAAATCAATTAAAATTCCAGTTACAAAGCTAAGATCAGCTTGCGTTAAACGAGCGAAGCCAAAAATAATTGATCTTAATTACGGATTTAGTACTGATTGCGAAAACCAATGCGTGGATCTGAGCTTTTTAATTAGATCACGCCAAAGGCAACAACGTCTCCAGTCACCCACGGCGGCATACTCGGCAAAAATACCTATTGCTAAACCAAAGTACATGAATCTGAAAAAAATGTGTGACGAGGGTATAATTCCTGCACAATATGCGCAGGAATACCTTGCCTTGCCTTATGATGACATTACAAGAGACTTATACTACCGGAAGAAAGTGACGACGAATGATTGATTGTATGATTTATTGATGTTAATGAAAATTTTTTAAGTACCAATTATTAATATAAATTGATTTATTATGTTTTCGTTTTAATGTGAAAAAATCTTGATATTGATTTACCTGATATTATAACGAAAAGCGATAGCGTAAATGACGATTTTTTAAAAACAAGATGAAATTACGACCTTCAATTTTATCTTAAGCGACAAAAGTACTCATTATTTAACTCTTTCTGCAATGATTTAATTGATTATACGTAGATCCTAACGTGTTTTGAACATAATACTAAAACCGGACATGTCTGATTAACCAGTAAAAAATAAACAGTAAAATATCTCTCCTGTAAAATTGTATGTGTGTCGCTTACGATGTTCTTCCATAACAGGCTCGATATTTGTAGATTTCCAGAGGTTTAAAAAAGTTCAAAATGAGTAGAACCTGGCCATAATATCAGTTTTGTACAAAGACCATTCCATGAATAGACTATCTACAACATGTTGAGACGTAGAATAGGTAATAATAAAAAAGCCATTTCATATAATTTTTACCTTCAAAGTTATGGGACTTGAAACTTAATATAATAAGGCAAACACAATAAAATATCCTTGAAGTTGCCACAAAACGTGACTGACAACAAAACAAGCTTACAAAGTACAGGAAAATGATACACGAACACAAAAGAAACTACAATCATTATCCAACGTATTAGTTTGTAGAAGGTTATTATGTACAGGTTTATAAAAAAAAACGAAATAATTGGAGGCCAGTCATTTCATTGCAGGAACAAGTTCTTAAATTACGATCTGAGTAGGATCCAAAAGAAATAAGGAAAAGTTTGAAAGAGGGCGAAATTGTTTTTTAATTCATACAGGCTAGTGTTTGACTGCGATCCCACCTGATGGTAAGCATTGATGCAATTGTTAGTGGAGAAGCGCACTAGTCTATTCACTCCTTGAAGACACCTAATTTATAATCGGACGGGAACACCGTAGTAGGCAAATGGTTCCAGTACTTCGATGTACGTGGTATATACGAAAAGGCGAACACTTAGTCTGGACCGTAAAGATTTCAATGTAATTGGTGACACTCGTCTGACGTTGGGTTGTCCGATGTCCGATGGTCTTCTCCAATACCAAAAATGGTCTTTGTTTTTCATACCTTAACAGACTCTTTTGCCAATATAACAAGAAAATTGTCGCTGACACAAAGGCGTTAAAAAAAAATCGGTTGATAAACCAAACAAATATTTATTTAGATCATTTTTATATTTTGCTGTTTTTTATAGCCCAATAGAAACCGCCCGCATTATTTTTTTTATAGCCCGTTCTTGTTTAAAAACTTGTCCTTTTGTCGTCTAAATCAATACTTATAATTTATTTTATTTTGAGACATTTTTAAAACTGCACATACAAACTTAAAATTAGGTATTTGATTGGTTCCAAAGATACAGGCATGCTTTATTTGAGGTCAATGCCAAAAGAATAATAATATTTATGATAATCAATAAATTCGTACATAATATTAAATTCAAATCTTGTAAAAATCTTAGTTTCTCCTGAAATAGTAGAAAATTATTCACTCTTGGGAAAAAAAAGTAGTATCTATATGCTATTCCATGACAAGGTCTACCGGTATACCAAGTTTCATCGGAATCCGTTCAGCCATCAGAGCGTGAAGAAATAACAAACACACCAACATTCGCCAATATATGTATTAGTGTGATTCTGACAGTACCTCAATAAGAGAACATTACCTGCTTATTACAGTGTAAATACTTGCTAAAGCGGAACAGCCAAGGTCGTATTTGCAGTATGGAGTGCATGGAATCCTGCCAATCCCGTAAGGCGAAAGAATGCGATGACACACAGGTTGTATTGCCTATCCAAGACTTAAATTTATCAATGTAAGAACGGACGGAAAACTTGCGATAAAAGTAAGTAGTAGATTGTAGGAAACAAGGATAGTTTACGAGCAAAATTTGTTTTTAATTTCAGCTAAAAACGTACCATTTTTGATCTTAGACGCCAATAACGATTTTGTGTTCGTCTACGGTTGCGAAAACATCAATATTGACTTTAAAGCAGGTAACAATATTTCACTTGATTCAATCAATTAGTTATTATTGTAATTTATTTCGGGTATACATCTACATAATTTGACTAGCCTGTTGGTCTAGTGGTTAGTGGCCCTGACTGCTGTGCCGGACGTTGTGGGTTCAATTCCCACCCATGACAAATTTTTGTGTGATGAGCACGATCATTTGTTCTGTGTCTGAGTGTAATTTATCTATAATATATATGTATTTAGAAATATATTACCACAAGCTCTGATTAGTTTGGGCCTAGATGGCGTTGTGTGAAGATTATGGGAAAAAGCCCTGATTCGTTGTTAAATCCTGATCCTTGAATGAAACCAAAGTTCAATGCATAACCTAGAAGAAACTCCGAATTGGAGTTGCTATAAATTTGAAAAAGACCTACATCTGCCAAATTAAATTCATCTTCTATCCAATCATCACTTTAGGAAACATACCTTGGAATGTCTTCAGATGGTCGATGTCAGGTATGACAGGGCTGCTGAACTCGCCACTGGCAATGACCATGAAGTCGCACACCTCTGTCACTTTCTCCTTGGTATCAGTCTTCTGGTACGTTACCTCCCAGTGGTTGTTTGACCATCTGACAAGGGTCACATAACTTTGAAGCTGAAATTGAAAAGGCAAAGTTTTAGTTTATTTGGTAGTGATGGAGTTTTGAACAGGCGTCTGGAGAAAAATATTTTGTTACAAGTGGAGCAAGTTTGTCGTTGTGATCGAGGTGGAATTTACCCGAGCCGCAGGTGAGGGTGTTATAGAACTGAATACTGCTTTGACGAATTTCCACGTGAACCTATGAAACAACAACACACTTTCGAAGAAATAATCGGGGGTAGACCGACGACTCAATTATGGCGGGTGTGCACTTTTCTACACTAGTGCGGAAAATAGTAAATTGCGTGCCAATAAGCGGTAGCGATAAGAACGGGTTTTCAAGTAAGTATATAGAGTGACTGTTAATTTGTGAACGATACTTAAACACGTGATTTTATTCATGATAACAAACAACTTTTACTATGAGACCAAACCTGAAATTGCAAAAACAAATCTGCTTGTCAGTACATTTATGTTCGCCTAACTAGTCAAAATGTACTGAACTTGTCTGTTTTTTTTTTCGCGATTTCAGGTTTGATTCCATAGGTAGTAAAATTTGTTTGTTATCATGACTACAATCACGTGTTTAAGTATCGTTCACTAATTACCAGTCACCCTGTATTTATAGAAAAAATATTTTTTCGCATACGATTTTACATACGGGAATGTTTAAATAGGCCGTCTTGTAGGGTAAGTGCAAATTTCAATTTCAATTCACTTACTTTGGAACGATCTTCGATATCAAGACGTAATGCGCTCAAAAGGTGCAGTAGATGTAAAGTTATGTGCATAGGAGTTCGATTGGTTTGACGAAGTACTTTATTCTGTTGGTAGTACACAATGTAGACAACGACATATGTCTCAGAGACTCCTATCCCACGTTCCTTTAGTATTCACTCTGGCATGTCCTGCCATATCTATGAAAATCGATGAATTATTCATAAACTAAATGGTGTGAACGATAAACAACAAATAAAACATGACGTATACAGGTTTCTCGTCACGTCAGCGAGCTCGTTATTGGCAATAAACAAAATCGTCTACAGCCGTACATCCTGATCATATTCTGCAATTATTTATGGACATAGTTACGCTTATTTAAGGGCATGTGAACAGTTGTTTGTCTTCCTCGTTCTATAGTTTAGAATCACGCTATCAGGTATTATTAAAGTCATTTAAAAGACACCGATGACTCGGTGGGAATCATCTTTAGTTACAATGCACTGCTTGGAAATCAGATTAATCTATTCATTTATTTTCTATACCTACACATAAATAACACACACACACAGCGCACACGTGCACAGCCGAAACTACTAGGACTAGGAGCGTGAAATTTTACATAAGACTTTTTTTTTTTTTTTTTTATGGTAGGTAAAATCATCCAATGACAAATCCCGCCCTTGGGCGGAGCGGGAAGTAGTGTCAGACTCTTACTGACTAAAAACCTACCCCGTTCCTTCGTAGCCTATCGTGCCGGGGTCGAGCATTCCTTTCGGAACTAACCCATGACCCCAGTAGGCTTACATAAGACTTCCTTTTATGATGTAGGCGAGCACTAACAAGGGGTATTTGAAAATTCAACTTTTTGGTGGCGCTTCTCCACTCGCAACATTGAACATAGTTTAAAAGCTTGTTGCTTCATCTAAAGCAATCTAATGCGATTTTTGATGGAGAAGCATCGCGAAAAAAGAGAGATAACGCCTACAAACTCTGTTGGCATTCGTTAATTGTATGATTTACTCAAATATTTCACAAAACTTCTTCCAGGGAATACGTGTCAAAAAGCCTTAAAATATCGAAGTCCTTTAATTCATTTAGAATCTCGATTAATGTGCAAGGTTTCTACAGACGTACTTTTTATATTTTTAATATATGAATACATTATGGAGGTTTGGCCTCGCATAATGTGTTCACGTAAAATGGCAGATTTTTAGATGTCTTTACTGGATTAGTTTTGCACAAATGTATGTTTTGATTTCTATAGAGGCCTAGACAATATCCGCAAAATATCTGTGTATCCAAAATATCTGAAGAAAGATCTGTAATAACATCATAATCACGTAAGAGTGGTTGTATGAAAATGTACCGCGACTTGGTCGCTCTTAAATAGTATAAAGTAGGTTGCAACTAGATAGTAAGTTGACCTAGAGTAGTATAGAGTTTTAATAAAATCAGAGGCCAGCTTTTACTGGTTTCGATATTAAAACATGCATACGACCTACTGCACTTAATAACACTTTAACTACGTTCGTTCAATTGAAATTAAAAATATAAACTAGTTACTTGAATACCATATTACGAAGTTTACGCATCACATTTTTAATTAGTGATAAGTATCCCCCATCATGTTAATAGTTGAGTTACCTAAGTTAAAGTAAGAATAAATACGGTCGTAACTAGGGTTGGCAACTTTTTTGGGAGATATATAGCGAGTTTGATAAATCATTGCAAATAATATAGTAGGTACTTTTTGGAAAATTATAGTTTTAGTTTTTAATTATTCATTTTAGACTTTTGAAAATGATCAATGGTGGATAAAAGCTGTAGTAATTTTGCTGCTCTTGTACTAATTATGGCTTAAGCTGGCCTGTGTTATCGTATTAGGTCGTAGGCTTTTTTTCCGTCCTACACGCATATCTAATTTTTATCTTTGATAATTTATGTGGCACAACCACGTTTGCCGAGTCAGCTAGTTGGTTTATAATTCTAATATCTTTGTTTATAATCGATGCGATATGATATAGTTCGGGTGGCAACCCTAGTCATAACGTTAGTTCCTTATGACCACTGCGCGTTGTGCCGACTTCATTCACACGATAGTTCTTATGCAAGGCTTTGACATTAGTTAGCCAACAAAAGATTTCTCTTCGCTTTTAATCTCACAGCTTTCTTGGTAACTGTTAGAATAGTAGGATGAAGGCTCGTAACTACAAAGGATTTGTAAATAAATAAGGGAAAATATGTTACAATACGCGGCATATAAGTTGAACCAAAATGGCGATTCACCTTCAATACGCAGTAACAGATTTTCCAATCTCAATCGAAGTGCGCCACAGCGAGGGGCTGAGCGTAACCATAGCAACGACGGCCATTTTATTTCAACTTATTTGCCGCGTACTATACTGTCATGAATGTTTATCAATAAGTACTCGTAACTAAACAATACAAATATTTTAAATCATAGAACACTTCAAATGAATAACCTAGTAAAAGAAAATAAACTTAGAAATAGCATCTACAAATGTAATATCATTTATTTATTATTAATTACAACGGTCTTACAACCAATTACAGTAACTAAACAAAAATAAAAAATAGGGAAAAATATAACAAAATACAAAAATGTAACGAGATATGTAAGTTATACTCATACATCAATCCCTTTCACAGTACTTCTGACATGCCAATAAAATCGTGTTCCATTCATCCGCAAACAGATCGCTAGTTGAATTGGAGTCCAAGAGTCCATTTAGTGCAGCCAAAGTGCGAGGTATTGGTGACTGAGCACGGGCAACAGTGCGACACTGAGGCACAGCGAATATCCTGTGCTTCATAATCGACACATCTGGTTGCGCGAATTTGCTTGATGTGGACTGTAGGTTTAAAAAGCGATCTAAGGTTTGTTAACAATATGCAGATACTGCGCCTAGCGTTTATTAATGGGATAAATGTATTAGAAAGGAACACTGACCTTTTAACCTCGAAGGTTGCACGTGGCGCCGGCCGGCGATCCTCGACTTCGCACATTTAAATCACTGCCAGGTCCTGTTTTGCACTACACTGCACTATTGTTGAATTTTGATTGGTTGGATCACGAAATAGTCAATTTTCTTGTAATTTCGAGCGTGCGATGTTAGCGGTGCGGTCACATTCACAATCGATGCACACACGTCAATGTCAAATCATTTCTAGAGGTCGTGCGGGGAAGGGAAACGGATGGTATAGGATTGCTAGGCCAAAAAAATAAATTACAAAAAACAAAGTCGCGGATCATAGCAAATTGGCGCAACCATTCCCCCCGGGTTTGAAGGGTTACCTTCAAAGAAAAGAAAAAAAAACAAAAGCGAAACTAAACCCTATTACTAATCTAAACTATCAATACTAGGTAGCGAAACAACTTATAACTAACTATGCCACTACTACTGATTAGGCAGAGGGCAGAGGCGAATAACCGGACGCAGGTACGATCCAGTTGCGGTTTTAACCTTTACGACTCGCGTTATTCCGTTCGAACCCGGAAAAACTTCTTCCACTACACCAAGAGGCCAGTGCAGAGGAGGCGCACTCTCAGTCTTCAGTATCACCACAGTACCGACTGTGACTGGATCTGAAGGAGTGTTCCACTTTTGACGCGACTGCAGCGTATGCAGATAATCTGTCCTCCATCGCTTCCAAAAGGACTGAACTAAGCTATCTAGCAGAGCGTGACGCGGGTGGAGCTGCAGTTTGTCAGTCTCGACATCTAAAGCGGGCAAATATTTAAGAGGAGTCGTCGTCAAGAAGTGAGCCGGCGTCAACGCTAGTGGCTCCGATGGATCACTAGACAAAGTCCGACACAACGGACGCGTATTCATCAACGCCTCTACCTGAGCGAGTACAGTGCTCAACTCCTCGTACGAGAGAATCTGTTCGCCTATGACCCGAAACAGGTGCGACTTAAGGCTTTTAATATTCGCCTCCCAATTGCCACCAAAATGACTAGCTGCTGGCGTATTAAAACACCAATCAATGCGATTCTCAGCTAAGACATGGGCGAATTCACTTTGGTAGTACTTGGAGCGTAAGAATGTATTTAATTCCGAAATATTGCGTCGCGCTCCAACATAATTTGTGCCGTTGTCAGAGTATAAGCGCTTAACGGGACCACGGCGAGATAAAAATCGTTTAAATGCAGACATAAAACCCTGCGTACTCAAATCACTGGTTAACTCTATGTGAACCGCACGAGTTGTCATACAAACGAATAGGCAAATGTATGCCTTTGTGGAACGTATACCACGACCACGGGCAATAGTGACTTTAAACGGTCCAGCATAGTCCGTCCCAGTATGTATGAAAGGTTTCACCGTCTGTACAACACGACAAGAACGAAGGTCGGCCATTTCCGGCGCGTTGAAACGCGGGCGGAGCTTAAAGCAGGGCACACATCTGTGCACTCTAGCGCGTATCAAATTGCGAGCGGAAAGTATCCAGTACTTCTGACGAAGAATGGACATTAATAAATCGGGACCAGCGTGACAATTCACCTTATGGTGATAGTCCACCAACAAATCCAAAACGTGATCCCTGCGTGGTAGAACTACTGGATGCATTTGTTCAAACTCTAACTTAGCATTTCGCAGACGGCCACCGACACGAATGAGTCCGTCTTGCAAAAATGGTTTCAAATGTTGAAGTGCGCGACTACAAGGTTTATGTGATTCTAAACTACGAAATTCTATTGAAAAATAAAATTTCTGCAACTCTCGAAGTACAACTGATTCAGCTCTATCCAAATCAGCTGCGACTATAGAACCACGCGATGGTAATAATCTCAAAAATCTTAGGACGTAAACTACACAGCGTAATAGTCTCGACCAAGACGAGACTCGATTAGACAACAACAAAACAACTGACTCTTCACGCGGAACTGATACTACAAGCGTATGTTTCTTCTCCTCGGGTGGCTCTGAAACAGTAGCGGGGTTAAACGGAGCATTTGGCCACTCGTTAGGAGTGGTATGAAGCCAGGGAGGGCCACAAACCAAAGCGGATGATTTAAAATTTGCGCAGGAAGCAAACCACGTGAGAGACAATCAGCTGGGTTTTCTGTTCCAGCGACATGGAATATATTTCCCGGTGACAATTCAGCTTGAATCTTAGCCACCCTATTTGCGACAAACGTGCCCCATCGATGGGGTGACGATTGAATTCGACGATTGAATTCGTAAACCTTCAAAGGTTCCTGCGGAGAAAATCTATACAAGAAGCGTTGGAATCTACGGTCACATTCTCTGATTCCAATACTAAGAAACATTTGCCGAATATCGGCAGAGAGCGCAATAGCAAACAAGCGTTTTTCTGCGGAGGCACGGGAGCCACCGAGCGAAAAAATATCACCCTTGAAAGGGAGCGCGACAACATAACGACCATCTTTATCACGAGTAGTCGTGCGGGTATAAATCTCCTCAGTGACCTGATCCTCAGGGCTGAGAATAGGCGGGACATTGACCTCTTCAATCTCCCAGAACTTGCGGATGGTAGACTCAAGCGGCGGCTCGACGGTGCAACAGTGCGACACAGTCGAGTAACTCTTTAAACAAGCGGGTGCAGAACCAACTATAACAAACCCGAGAACTGTTTCCAGTGCGTGCGGAGCGGGGTACATCGGAAGACCTTGAATTTTACGTGATAACTGGAGATGCGGGAGAATCGAAGCACCGATCAATAGATCGATATCTCCAGGGAAAGCGTAATTTCCGTCGGCTAACTGCAAGTTCTTAAACTCCGTCAGCATGGACGTGTCAACCGGTACCGTGGGCAACCGTTCCGTAATCTTATCTGCGACTAGCGAATCCATTTCAAACGAAATATTACGATTAAAACGTGAACTAAATATTATTTTAATGGAACCGTGAATGGTTGCCTTTAAACCTCCAAAACCTTTCACTTCTGAGCGGGATGACCAATTATTAAAACTAAAACCAAGGCGTTGACAACAATCACGAGTAATAAAATTACTCTGGGAAGCGCCATCTAGTAGCGCTCGAACGGTGTGCGGTTTGCCAAAGGCATCTACAATGACAACTTGCGCGGTCGCAAGTAAAACGGTAGTGATTTGAGTACCAGCGGCGGAAAGCGAACACAATGTTACGTCGTTTGCACTTGCAGCAGGCCGCGCGTCACAAGCGTCGCGCGTCCGCGCAGGCCGCGGCCGCGATGGCAGCTTACTACTCTCAAAATGTAAGAAGGTATGATGTCTAGCTAGACATTTACGACAGCTAACACCACTGTTACATGACGTAACCAGATGTTTGTCACTTAGACAATTAAAACACAAATTATTAGTGCGGACAAACTTGTAACGATCCCTAGGCGATAATCTCTGAAATTCCGAACACTTGTACAGCTGTGTATGGCTACCCTTACACAGAGAACAGTCAGGTGTTGAGGCGGTATTAACTAGCGTATGTGCAGTCTTGACTGACTTCGATGACGCGTCTATACGGCGATCGGAACCTGTCCTATTCGTGACTTCATGACGTGCCGACGTGCGCTGCAATACCTTAATATGGTCGCGAATAAAAGATTCTAAATCTTCGAACTTAGGTATTTCTTTGCCGCGCTGAGTCGTTTCAAACAGACGAACAGTTTCAGGATCTAATTTCTTTAAACCGATATACAAAAACAAAAAGTCACAGAGGTCATTGACCTTTAGGTTCTTTACTGCACGAACAGATGATGCGAAAATATTTAAAAACTTCTCTAAATTGTGATCGTTACAAACGGAAAAACTTTTCAAATCGAATAATTGATCTAAATATGCGGTGGCTACTAATCGCTTATCTTCGTATTTTGTTTTTAAAGTGTCCAAAACTAAAGTGTAATTTTCAGCGCTAAACGTAATTCCAGCACAGACAGCCTTTGCCTTACCGGTCAATTTTTCTACGAGATAATGCAATCTCTCGTGATCTGTCAGCGATGTGTTCCTATGTATTATATTTTCGAAACTATCTATAAATAAATTCCAATTTCGAATGTCACCATTAAATTCAGGTATTTGAATTGGCGGCAATCGTGGGCGTTCGCGAGGAGGGTTGGATAAACCACTCGCGGGGGGGGGAGTCTCTAAACTCCTAGCAATACGTTTGATACGACAATACAAGTCATCAAAGGACGACAATGCCTGATAACTCACACAGTAATCAGGATTTAACTCCAACTCTAAAATGTTTATATTATTAATTGTAGATTCAAAATCCGCGCGCAAACTATCTAAAGTTTCCAACGAACACAAGAAAGCATCTCTAATTGCCAGATCCGAGATTTGCAAAGATTTATCACAAATCGATTGAACACGTGAAAACTGTGAGTCCCTTTTAGCGTATAAAAGCTTTAACTGAACCTTTAAATCAGTACTAACCTTGGTTCCCTTAAGAGACATCTTGTTTTGATATATTCACACTATACCCTCAAACAAACACTTAACGAATTATTAAGTAAGCGATAATTATCAGATAACAATATGGTAATATTGTAAACAACAAAGTGAACGGCGTCGTTCATATGCGTATATAATCTATGGTTTATCCGTTTCCTACAAATATTCACTCAACAATGAACGGGTATTTTTGAAATGCGTCTACCTACATGCAATTTGTAGGACTTCCGAATGAATTTTGTCAAGAAAAAGAATGCGATCGATTTATATCTACGCTGATATTTACGTAGCTAACTATAATTATGCGGTGCGGTTGACGGCGTAGGTACCGTAATTATCAATGGCTCTTTAACTATACGAGCGAAATAACGTATAGTTGCCTAAATGCCTAGATGCGGGTTTTCTACTATTATATCTAGGTAAACAGGCGCGTTGCGTTTATTCCCTATGGAACAAATACTATATTGCGAAATTACAAGAAAATGATTCACGATCCTGCTCGTAGGACCAAAAAAGTAATGGTTGCGCGAATTTGCTTGATGTGGACTGTAGGTTTAAAAAGCGATCTAAGGTTTGTTAACAATATGCAGATACTGCGCCTAGCGTTTATTAATGGGATAAATGTATTAGAAAGGAACACTGACCTTTTAACCTCGAAGGTTGCACGTGGCGCCGGCCGGCGATCCTCGACTTCGCACATTTAAATCACTGCCAGGTCCTGTTTTGCACTACACTGCACTATTGTTGAATTTTGATTGGTTGGATCACGAAATAGTCAATTTTCTTGTAATTTCGAGCGTGCGATGTTAGCGGTGCGGTCACATTCACAATCGATGCACACACGTCAATGTCAAATCATTTCTAGAGGTCGTGCGGGGAAGGGAAACGGATGGTATAGGATTGCTAGGCCAAAAAAATAAATTACAAAAAACAAAGTCGCGGATCATAGCAAATTGGCGCAACCAACATCGAAACATCATAATCGACAGAGGCTACACTTTATCGTACTACTCGTATTTAGCCGATCCTTCTACGAAATATAAAATACTAGCTTCTACTGGAGGCTTTGCCTGCATAATTTATTTATTTATTAACACTTTATTCTCTAGCAAAAAATGCTTAAAAGCTATAGTCGACCTTAGGGCGTCGCAGAAACAAAATGGAAGGTACTATTTAATAGAAAGACAAACAGAAAAGAAATAATTATAATAATAAATACATAGAAAAAGAAAATATTCCTGGGATCAAAAAGTATCCTATGTGCTAATTTAGGAAAACTATTTGGTACACGGATAGACCATGTGCCTATCCGTGTGCTACATTTAGTTTTAAAACATAAATTTCCATGAGATAGCTTTTATTTATTTTTAGTTTCGCGCCAGCGTAGCCTCTGACTGAAACTAGTCATTAAAAATAATAATAATAATCGTTTATTTCAGGCATTAAACCCATAGTAACAAATAGTATTACTCTTACATCATATTATACGAGTAATAAACAAATTAAAATAAATACATTGGAATTATAATAAACTAAATTTAAATTAAAATTATTGATAAATTAAATAAAAACATAATTTAATTTATCTAATACCTACTGACAAGTTGACCAAAGGTTGAAATTCATAAGAACATCTTAAATTGTGTATGCGAAACCTGTCCTCAGCCACATGTGACCCAAATGCCAGCTGAATCGAAATTATTCCCAACATCACACCTTACAACATTCTCTCACTACAATTACACAATATTAACTAACTCGAATAGATTTTATTACATAGTCACAAGGAACTATGGTTCGATTTCTGTTTGATAGCTAAACACTACAAATGAATACTTAAGTATCTATACTTGAATGGCTACTGAGCGTTTGTTTTTGGCGGAAAATTATCCAATGCCTTCTCCCGCTCTTTGTGTCATACTTTTACTGACTAAAATCCACTCCTATGTTCCTTCTTTGCCTTGCATTCCAGGACTACGGGTTACTCTTTTTTCTCTTTCGGAAGCCAACCCATTGTCCCAGTAGGCTTCGGCCCTACTGGGCCCCTACGGTTTTGCACACTATGCACCGTTAATGACTCGGGCTCAGTTCGGACGTTTACCGGGCGGCGAAACCGATCGCCGAGAGGCTCCGGCAGGAGCCGCTTGAGGGCAACCCCGTTCCGTTCCAGTTTAGCAGCCAGACCTCAATAGCTCCTTAAAATTTCACCGGCTGTCTAGAACGAATCCCAGGTCCTCGGATCGACAGTGAATTTCATCATCGACCCGAGGCTGACCTTAATATATTCATGTTTTAACTAATTATTTAAGTCAGTCTTTAAAATACTACAGTAATCGTATTCGTATTTTTCCTCATGCTATGATGCCAAAACTGTTTCTTAAGGTAGCATATTTTCAAGGAAAGATAATAGCAGGGTTATTAGACTGGCGCGCAGATTACTAAATATTGCGAAATCTTAATATGATGGTGGCTAGAGTGCAATCGACTAAATTCTCGCCAATTCTCACGTTAGCTTAGGTATTAAACATTCTAAAACTACTCAATACAGTTAAAGTCTTGGCTTACAATTTGCATATTGACTTGCGAACTTTCTGTTTCTCAATAGCTAGAAGGACAGAAAGCTTGAGAGATGACGCTTTTTTGGAAAATGGGAATATTATTTTGACATCGCAACCTTTGTGGTTGCGCGCACCGTTTTCTTTAAAAACTTTCCTATCGCTAGTCGTTGATATGGCTCAAAACGCTGCCTTACTTAAATGAGACTGGGCAGGACATGTCTGTCTAACGCCTAACGAGCTATGGGTCTGTAAAACACAGCATTAGTGCCTTAACATAGTGGCACGGGGCTGCGGTAGACAACTAAAGAAATATTTAGATAAAAAATTGGAAAAAAGGCGAGAAGCGAGAAAATGATGCTTGGATATAATGTAGGAAATCCTTTGCTCAGTAGTGGGACAACAAGAGCCGGTAATTATAATAAGTAACATAGTACCTCGTACCTATTTGGAAAGTCCTTTTAGTAGCTTATCCGTTAAAAAAAATATATTTCTGGGTCGGTGCTTCAGCAAACCCTTGATTACTAAGTATTCATTTAAACTTGTTACTTTTAATGTTGTTCATACAATTCTCATTATGATCAAGAGGAAGAAGCTAACTTACTTGAATATTGTTCATCAACTCGAAATGTTTGGCGAAGTACTGCAAGTACTTGTAGAAGCAGGGTCCCGTAGGATACGAGGGAGTGTCCTCAGGGAACGGGAACCCGGAGTACTCCATCGTCTGGCGCGGAGTGTTTGTCCTGAAACATATCGTTCACTTACTTACCCGTCAATACTTCAATACTATCGAATGACTTAGTGAGCTTTAATATCCTTTAAACCTTTTTCGTTAAATATAGCTATTCTACTACTCTGAAACTCTGAAAGATACACGTCTTTATAAAGATAGATTGGTTACTTATCATGTTAGAAGGAATATAAAGTTTTAATCATTTACAAAGATTTTATAACTTCATTAGCAATGTGTGTATATTTAGTAGATATTACTATTATACGTACTTATATTATACAAATATTTGTATGTCCTTTACTGCGGCAGAACTCTATATATGTTTTCAACATCTAAATTATACCTTTATGCACATCATCATCTTCCTGCCCTTGTCCCAAAGAAATAAATTCATTTGATTTGTGTTGTAACGTTAGGTATTACGGTTTAAGGTTGCATTATTCAGTAATACTAATAATCTATTTTGATTAATTATGCCGAAAAATATTCGTGACTGAACATTTAATTTGCGTCATCTCACAAATAATCTTTAGAGGTTTTTTGTTTTTTTCCTCAATTTGGGATTTTGACCTTCCAATTTGTTAAATAGTAATCAGAAAAGTAAAAAAAAGAAAGTAATTTGCCCCAAATTCATAAATAAAAATAAAAAAGCAACACATTTTTTGACCACCGATTTCAAAAAGAAAATAAAAAAAATGCATAATATCTTTCGGAAGATGGTGTCAAAAAAGTTAAAGAAAACCAGCAACGCTGACGGAAATTAAAGGACATCACCCACGGTTCATACATTTTTGGTCCAAATTTAAAAGTGCCGGCCAAAGAAAAAAAATTCAATATTCTGTTAGAACTTGTTCTTACGAACATTTTTTATTATGGCAACAATGCTGTGGGAGCATTAGCCTCGGTATTATTTAAGTTCAAAAATAATTAGTTTTCAAAGAAAAACGTTCTCAAAAATTGAAATAGCCTATACATGACAATAGTTTAAAAAAAATGCACTAAAAAAAGACAGCCTGATTGTGTCTTTGTTGCGTTATTTTTTTAATTTTTTTTTTTTGAGATTTTCGTAGAATAAAAATACTGGTATATGTAATGCTCAATGCTTTTATTGTTTACAAAAGTCATAACAAGTACCCATATACTTATCTTTTAGAACCACAGTAGTTTGACGTGTAAAAGTGTTTTTGAGAAACTATTTGCTAAATAAAATATCATTTATCATTATCATTTAATATTTTCTAAACCCAAAAGCATAATAAAAAAAATAAAAAGCATATGACGGCGAATTTCTAAAATGAGTGGACGGTCAATATCAGAAGGCGGGGTTGCGGTGTCTCATAGCAGTGTTAAAGAAACGCTTGGAAAGCGTTTCATGAAATTCTGGATGATGGGGATTTTATGATATCCCCTGAAAATCCCCTTTTGTGATCAAAAAGAACTCTCATTTCAGACATGATAGACTTCGCGGATTTTTAGGAATCGCTTTTGAAGTATTTGCCTTATATGGAGATGTCGGGACTTTGCATCTGCGAAGACAGAGTAAGCGTATTAAAAATGCGACCATGCCTACGGGTTGGCAGAATTTAGTGGAGCCCGCTTTGTGCGAAAGCGGCACGCGTACGTACAAGTTTGCTTTATGTACTCAGCTAAGGTCAAATGCTGATGAATCTCATATCACACCGAGCTTGCTTCTCCCAATGGATCGGATTGGTATAGGTAGGTGGTGATCAGAGGGAGACCTATGAAGAACCCTTGAAGAACTCCTGCTCGTATGGGTGGAGATCTCCCCACTATCGCATAGAGGGAGCGCTACCATCTGGTAGTCAATAGTGGAAGGTACGATTCAACAAAAAGTTTCGCAAGATGAGTACTAGACAATCTGGCACGAGTTGATATAGCTTAAATGATAAACCATTATGTTACACTTTGTCAAAAGCTTTCGCTGAGTCAAAAAATTAGACGTCCATTATCGCGTTATGCTGGAAACCAGCGCATTGGTGTTCAACAATTCACTGGACTTGTTCGATTCGGAAACCAAACACCGTTGGGAATAAAACTCTTAACTTCAGCATAATCTCTGCGCCGCTTTAGATTTTATCGAGGACATTGAATGGACTGATGAAAAGGTAGCTGGAGGGGTCAAACTTGACTTGGACTTGAATGGTTTAGGAATACCGATATTAGTGACCTTTTTCCACGCTTGGAAGAACATGTTATTCCTTAATGCACCATTGAAGATGACGGTCATTAGTATTATGAGTTGGGATGGGAAGAGTTTAAACACCTTGTTGATTACACCGTCAGAGCCGAGGTCTTTCCGAGGCTAGAGCTTTTTGATGATATTCCCCACCTCCTCTGTGATAAAGGGGCACAAAGGATCATTAGGATCTTCGATGAGTGCCAGGGAAGCTCTACGTTCAACTTTAGTGTCTCTCATATCAAGGTGAGTTTTGTCTATTGGTTGAGGGCTAGGGAAACAATGGAAATATATGCTGTTGGTTAAGTATTTTGCTTTGTCAGAGTTATCGAAAGCGATACTATTATCAGGGCGAATAAAAACAAACATAGAAGCCTCTACTTCTTCTGAGGGTGCTAGAAGGCGAGGTGAATGGGTTCTAGCTCACATTTTATCCCAGCGCGCGACACGCTGCGCTGTTGCTTGAGCTTTGTTTACTTCGCCGGGAGTTGCATTCTTTTCGGTTTTCAGACCACATATATTGCCCAGGAGTTTCTAGCGATGGTCATCAGTCACTGTGATATCCCCTGAAAAATCATTCAGGATGGATCGCACGTGGTCCATAAGTGAATCGAACGCCTCTGTCGTGTCAGCGACTGAGACTCAAGAAATCGGGGATGGAATCTAACTGATTCAATATGGTAGATTTTGGTCTTCACATCCATGATCAATGTGATACAATATCACAGGTGTTACTTTAGGTACCTACTAAAGTAACAGATAAGATATTCGAGGTTCCAACCTATACGCACAAAGCGCTTTCGGAACACTTTCATTATGCGTACAGCTAAGGAGTGGAATTCCCTGCCGGAGTCTGTGTTTCCTGATGGCTACAACCCGGGAATCTTTAAGTCAAGAGTGAATAGGTTTCTTCTAGGTAAGCGCACTCCATCGTCGACCGTATCGTCGCTTTCCATCAGGTGAGATAGCGGTCAAGCGCGAACCTATCAATCATAAAAAAAGGTGGGGCGAGCGTTCAGTGGCTAGGGAAGGATGTGTGGTGGTAAATGGCAGCTACCTAGAAGTTTCTATTCAAGCTCTAACTCTTTGTTTTTACAATTCATGTTACCGAAAATGTACGGAAAATGACTTTTTAAACCTTAAATAAAATCCAGAGCTATGGTCCTACAGTTTTGCTGCCATAGTAAAAAATGCTCAAGGAGTCAAGCTCTAACAGATTGCCATATTTTTTTTTCTTGGCCGGCACTTTTGAATTTGGACCAAAATAAATGATCTCCTTTTTAATGTCGTAAGTATGATTTTTTTTTACCATCGCAGGATTTCAGAGTAGGGTTTTTAAGTCGTAAGTATGATTTTTTTTTTTCGTCACAGGATTTCAGAGTAAGGTTTTTGAGGTCAGTCTTTAGCAAAACCAGAAGTTACAGGAATTTAGAGTTCGATCACTTTCAGGTTTTTAATTCGTGTAGTGACCGACTTACAAACCTCGAACTAGGCTTATTGAAAAAATATTGATTCGATATATCGATAAATCGATACATCGATATATCGATATTTTTGCTTCGATATATAATATTCAATATCGATTTTTTTTTTTCAAAATTAGTTTATTAGCAGAATATTTAACGGAATTCAGTCGTAAAAGATACGAACTAACGGAAAAAAATAACTGTATTCTCTATGACTATTGTTTTTTTACAACAGAATTAAAATAAATATGTGGTTTTTACTTTTGTTACCGGACAAATGCTGGGTTGCCTGAAATAATAAATTCGTCGAAATATTAGAATATTTTTTTTTTATTTCTTTTTCCTTTTGTTGACGTTAACGTCACGTCTGCGCGACGTTGCGCAGACGTTAGAGAAGCGCGAACACTCGTAAGACGCCAGTCTGACAGCGGCCTTAACATTGCAGTTTAATTAAGAAGAACGTGCTATTTTAGCACAATATGTTACTGTGTTCATGACCTTTAACTTCTAATGAAATGAGCTCGTTAATTTATTTTATCACCTTTAGTTGCTTTTGTACTAAATATTCTCATTAATGTTAACACCTAACTAAGCATTCAAAAACACAAAGCGTCCTTCGATTTCATTATAATAACAATAGTTTAAATCGTAATTAAATGACTCGTTATTATTCATGTTTTTTATGATGTTCTCCTATTTTTACCTATGGTTTCTTTTTGATAATAAACTCTTGACTGCTAATCGCTAAATAAATAAGAGTAAAGAATTCGTCACAGGTAGTCGGAAAGACACGTGAATTTCCGATAGAAACCGAAAGTCTGGAACGTAAAAGGCAACTTCGTCACAGGTAGTCGGAAAGACACGTGAATTTCCGATAGAAACCGAAAGTCTGGAACGTAAAAGGCAACTGAAGAACGCAGGTTTTAGTCAGTAAAAATCAGACACTCAGACCCTCTCGCTCCACCCTGAATCGGGAGAAGTTATTTGATAATTTCCCACTTCAAAAATAAAACGGGTATCTACAATACGCAGCATAAAAGTTGAACCAAAATTACGATCGACCTTCAATGAGCATTAACAGATTCTCGGGTCTCAATCGAAGCGGGGGGCTGCTCGTAACCATAGCAACGGGTTCAACTTATTTGCCGTGTACTATAGGTGTCTTCATTGACAGGGTATCGTAATCGCCAGCAACTTGTGGTAGTGAGGCAGGCAGTCGGTCCATGTAAAACACTGATAAAGTTAAAAACAAAAGCGAAATACTCGTACCACACACTGATTAATTACCAAATCTCAGAAACTATAACACCTACAAACTTATTTGGCAGGTAGATTTCTATAGAGTGTTAGTAGACATCCGCTTTTTACGAAACTCCAGCTCTAAGGGGGTGGACACGGTGGAGCACACAGTCGAGGTGTGCCCCGCTTGGGAAGAGCATCGCCGTGTCCTTGTGGGGGCGATCGGCGGCGGCGATCTCTCGCGCCGGGCCTTGGTCTAGGGCACGGTCCGGAGCGTGGAGGAGTGGCAGGCGGTCGCCTTCTTCTGCGAAGCAGTAATGCTAGGAAAGGAGGAGGCCGACCGCATCAGGCAACGGCGCAAACGCCGCGCCACTGCCGGGATTCTGATCCCGATTTCCGGCCACAGTAGGCGCGAGCTCGCGGACGGCGGGCAATGGGCAGCTCGCTGTCCGTCCGTCCGGTAACAGACCGGTCCGAGCTCAAGTCGTTTACGGTGCGCACTTTTCCCGCGCGCCTCAAGGTGTTTTCAGCAAACTGAAGGACGCGCCTCAAGGAGGACCCCAACAGGGCCGAAGCCTACTGGGGCCAAAGGTTATGTGAAAATGTCACCCGGGGCCCTCGGACGAAAGCAATGAATGGAACAGGGTAGGTTTCAATTACTCCTGTATCTTGGTTACATTCACAAACATATACACAAGACACCCAGACCCGGAACACCTATCTGTAGGCCACACAAATATTTGTTTCGTACGGGAATCGATCCCACGACACCGATTGCAGCAACCGACCGCCAACGTGCCGTCAATAGATAACTTTTGTATGACACGTATGAAGATAAATAGAAAAATAAGAAAAAATCAGGTATCATAAAACTGGTCCTCATATTGGACACAGTGAACTTATTTCATAATAGACCGGTTTTCTTAAAAAAAATACGATTATCTAATATCCTGGTTTCTCTCGGTCTCGCAAACATAGCGCAATCATATTTTGCTGTGTGCTTAACGCATTCATTGCAAAAGATACCAAATTATGGTTAGAGCTGTAAAGTCGCTTCTTGCACTAAGATCGCATTGTTTGTCGTGAGAAAAATGTGAATCTATTTTGAAATCAACACTTAAGAGCGGCCAACCCGAAGTACATTTTCATACTACCGCTCTTACGTGATTATGATGTTATTACACATCTTTCTTCAGATATTTTGGATATATTTTGATTTCTATAAAAGCCTGAATAATATCCACAGAGACACAGATAGATATAGAAATCAAAATATAAATTTGTGTAAAACTAATCCAGTACAAAACCTCTGAAAATCTGCTATTTTACGTGAAATTTTGCCCTCCATAATGTACTCGTATATAAAAAATAAATAAAAAGTTCTTCGATAAAAGCCTTGCACATTTAATCGAGATTCTAGATGATGATAAAATTTCTAAAAAAATTCAAGTGTTTTAAAAAAACATATTTCCTGCAACAAGTTTTGTAAAATATTCGAATTCAATTCGAACAAATCATGGAATTACCGTGTGTCAATAAAGTTTTCAGGTGTTATCTCTCTTTTTTCGTGTTACTCATAGATATACGTGTTCCCTCTCCATTAAACATCGCGTTGGATTGCTTAGATGAAGCAAAAAGCTTTTAAATCATGCTCAACGTTGACGATATGCGAGTGGGGCAGGGCCACCTTAAACGTCGCTGAAGGCACTTGTAGTTGTTATAAAATAAACAAATACAAGTGCTTTCTGCGAATGGATTTAGTTTATAAGACATTTTAATCTCCATAAAACTTGTTTTAATTTTAGGTTTTACATATATGTTTATATTCAATTAATAACATTTCCGGATGACAGCGATGTGGAGGAGTACTTCGACGCCTGAGTGTACTGTGTTTTTGTAATATATGTACATAGGTAGATTTTAGTATAAATAGTTTAGTTAATATTTAAGGTTTTGTACATGTGTAGATATAATTCTTTGAAATATAAGATTTACTTATTGATATAAATAAATATTTGTACCATTTGTTATATTATTTCCAGTGCTGTGGCAAAAAGCAGTTTTACATTTTCAACTCCGTCCCCAAGATACAGGCGCGCGACTAGTTTAGGAACCACGGTATTCTAAATAACCATAACTGACGACCGTAATTAAATTAATTACAGAACTAGATTTAATTTGATTTACAGCGCTATTTGTAATATGTTAAGATTATTTAATTTATGATGCTATTCGTAACAATGGTTCGATAAATTTATTGTTACTATTATTATAATTATAACCAACTAGCTGCTGTCGGAATAAAAAAGTATAGTACATAATATATGTATCGCATGGTTTTTTTTTTTTTTTTTTTAACGTAGGTAAAATCATCCAATGACGAATCCCGCCCTTGGGTGGGGCGGGAAACAGTGTCAGACTTTTACTGACTAAAAACCTACCTTTCCATTCCTTGCCTTTATCCTGGGGCCTTTGGTGACAGTCTCACATAACCTTTGGCCCCAGTAGGCTTCGGCCCTGCTGGACCCCTACAGTTTGCTGACAACTCCTTGAGGCGCGCGGGAACGGTGCGCGCCGTAGACGACCTGAGCTCGGACCGGTCTGTTACCGGACGGACGGACAGCGAGCTACCCATTGCCCACCGTCCGCGAGCCCGCGCCTACGGTGGCCGGAAATTGGGATCGGAAACCCGGCGGCGGCGGCGGCGTGTCCGCCTTTGCCTAAGGCGGTCGGCCTCCTCCTTTACTAGCATTACTGCTTCGCAGAAGGAGGCGACCGCCTGCCACTCCTCCTCGCTCCGGAGCATGGCTTGAACCAAGCCCCGGCGCGAGAGATCGCCGATGTATCGCATGGTGTTGTTTTAATATTGTCCTATAAGCTATTCCAGGACAATATTTCTTGACCATTATGGTTACTGTGTGGGCTTTAAAAGAGACTTTGACCTCTGAGTATATTTCAGTATTTCTTCTCAGGCTAGTCAGCTAGGAAACACCGGCCTCATCTAGTTTAAATGGACGAAAAAATTGACGTGTAAAAGAGTTTTATAAAAACCTATCATCATCTTCCTGCCCTTATCCCGTTTTATTTGGGGTTTTATTTTATAAAAACCTATATTGCAAAATAAATACACCATGGACCAAGTTTCATCGAAATTTCAATAAACACATACACTCACAACCTTTCGCCTTTATAATATTTTAGTGTGACCAAACAAGGCTAGGTAAACACGAAATGACGCTAACTTAAGACCTTATATAAATATTAGCCTTTTTTTTATTCGACTTTGCTTAACCTCCATCTTTTTAAAGTTATATCATATAAGGAAACTTATCAGAACACAATTTCAAGTACACTGGCATTCTGGCATTGACAGTCATTGCCAAAAATATTTTTACTCTTTCCTTAAGCCCAAATGCCAAGTCATTATGCAGGTCCTCATCTCGACTCGGTCGCCATGACAACGCACAAAAAGCCCTCGATTAGTGTCAAGAAAACAAGCAGTAATTTGATGATTCGACATGGAGTTCAGTTGGAGGACATGACTTGAAATGTAAGGGCTAAACTTCCGTCCGGTTACCATTTGGACAGAGCGACTGCCAACGACGCTTACTATTCCACTCGCGCCTTAAAGAAATGTCGGCAAACCGTAGGGATCTAGCAGTGTCGAAGCCTACTGGGGCAGTGGCCATGGTGACCGAGGTCCTGACTGAGACGCAAGGCGAAACATAGAAGTGGGTCTGACACGCCCTTGCACTCCACCCCAGAGCAGGACAAGTCATTAAATGATTTCCCACCTAAACAAAAGGGGTTAAACTTGATTTCTAGGATACAAATCTTTGCTTACCTCAAATTCTTATACATGCTAGTGAAGAGAGGTAGTCCATCCTCGTCTACGCCGACGTGAGGGTCGAACCTCCAGGTGCCTCCGATGTATCGTGAAGCCTCGAAGACTGTGAAGTTGACGCCATACTCCTTCATGTACCGGGCGGTGCCCAGACCAGAGTAGCCAGCCCCGATGATGCAGACGCGGGGTGCTGGTGTAGACTGTAAGTTACAAAAAAAAGCATGTTAAAAAGAAGCCTTGAGACCTAGTGATGAGCACTTAATTTTGCTATGAATCTTTTATGGATTCCGTACCTCTAGGGCCAGGATCGGTTTCTGAAAGGAAGATTCGGCCTCGGTAAGAAAGGCAACGAAGCGACGAAGTAGGTTTTTAGTTACTAAAAGTCTGACACTATCTCCCACCACGCCCAAGGGTGTAGAGATGTCATTGAATGATTTTCCTATCATCATCATCATTTCAGCCCAAAGACATAGACCCCCCCCTTAAATTTCGCCACAATGAACGCTCCTGTGCGTCTCGCATCCATCGGATTCTCGCAGCCTTTGCGAGGTCATCGGTCCACCTTGTAGGAGGCCTTGCAATGCTGCGTCTTCCAGTACGCGGCCGCCACTCCAGAAGCTTTCGGCCCCAACGGCCATCTGTTCTGCAAGCAATGTGCCCTGCCCATTGCCACGTTAGTTTGACTATTCCTCGTGCTATCGGCATCCTTGGTTTTCCCAACGAATAAAAAAAAGGGTTCCTAAAGGGTAATATAAAAACTAATGCTTCACTCCGCTGTCCGTCTGTTACCAGGTTGTAACCGTGATAGCTAGACAGATGATATTTTGCCGTTTTTTGCTACGGAACCCTTCGTGTGTGGGTCCGACTCGCATTTGTTTATTTTTGATGTAATCAAATTTATTCGAGTTGGGTCAGAATTCAGCATAGAACTCGTGCCTACTGGGGCCAAGGGTTATGTGAAAATGTCACCCGGGGCCCTGGGACGAAAGCAATGAAAGGAGCAGGGTAGGTTTTTAGTCTGACAATATCTCCCGCTCCACCCAAGGGCGGGATTTGTCATTTGATGATTTTACCTACCATAAAAAAAGCATAGTACTCGTAAAAAATAAATAAATTGTGTGAGAAATGTTTTTATTCCGTCAATGAATATCTTGAGCATAAAGTGTGAAATTTCTATAATTGTTACGTTATCATTTTTCATATTTTTGTTATTTTTATTATTATTTTTTTTTATTGTATTGACATGAAACCATTTTTATAGTATTTTTTATTTTTATTTATTATTGACATGAAATCATTTTGATTGTAAATAATTTTTTATTGACATGACATCATTTTTACTCTAAATTATTAAGTACTTTTTTATTGACATGAAATTATTTTTATTATGAATTATTTGTTTTCAATTATTAAGAATTTAATTTTAATTTAGTGGTTGGATTGTTAATTGAAATGATTATTTGGTATTTTATGAAATTGCTTTAACTAGACGTGTAACTGTAAGTCTGTAACTATAACTCGATGTGTACCTACTGCATGCTAAACATGTAAAACTAAATATTTGTACGGCTGAAATGCCGAATATAGTGAAACCCCATATATCCTAAGAACTTGTTAGCTACCTATATTCTTGCAAATAAATATATCATTCATTCAATAATTGTTATTCTCAAGACGGGACCAATTATGCGAATCGGTATCCAATTACGTAGATTTTATGTAATCTGTATAATTGGCTATATAATATAATAACATGTGTAAGGTAAATCAAACTTGATGACGTCAGTAACTTTCGAAACATAAGCGAGGTTTAAGTCAGTGAAAGTCTGACACGTCCTCCTGCTCGATCCTAGCGGGAGACTTAAAAAAACCCCTCACCCCGCCGTCCCATGAATTTACTTGATACCGCGCAAATACGTATCGAGTGTTCCGAGAAGTCATTAGATTTGATTCTACCTGTATACTTATAGTAGATAGATAATATAATATTTTGGGCATTTAGTTATGGAAGTCCTAGTCGGCTAACAACTAAAATAAACTTTTAGTAAAGCTACTTAAGGCCGGTTGTAATCACAGAGTATTTTGAAGGTACTGGCCCGGGTCTTTGTCAAATTCGCAGTCCCGTATAGGACGCGGCATATAAGTCGAACTATTAGCTATGGCGTAACCATAGCTAGCAGCCCCCCTCTTCGATTGAGGCCCGAAAATCGGTTGTAATACTCGTCACACAAGTTGAGCCATCATGACGTTCGACGGTCGACTATAACAGCGATTTTATTTTTAATAAAAACAGCATAGTAAGATTTTTGTTTCAGATTTGTGTTTGTGCCAGACCCTTAAAAAACTACCTTAATTATTTTATGTTACTTTCAAATATTTCAACACATTTGAAATCGTAAGTTAGGGTCAGATTAGTGATTTGCTTTTATCGAGCTCACTATTTCTTTTTCAATACTGGTTGCGCCAATTTGCTATGATCCGCGACTTTGTTTTTTGTAATTTGTTTTTTGGCCTAGCAATCCTATACCATCCGTTTTCCTTCCACCCGCACGACCTCTAGAAAAATGATTTGACATTTGACGTTTGTGCATCGATTGTGAATGTGACCGCACCGCTAACCGCGCCCGCTCGAAATTACAAGAAAATTGACTATTTTCGTGATCCAACCATTCAAACTCAACAACAGTGGTGCAGTGTAGTGCAAAACAGGACCTGGCAGTGATTTAAATGTGCGAAGTCGAAAATCGCCGGCGGTGCCACGTGGAACCTTCGAAGTCAAAAGGTCAGTGTTCTTTCCTAGTTTCCGTCCCATGCCAGGCACAGTATCTGCATATTGTTAACAAACCTTAGATCGCTTTTCAAACCTACAGTCCACAAAGCAAATTCGCGCAACCATTACTTTTGGTCCATACGAGCAGGATCGTGAATCATTTTCTTGTAATTTCGCAATATAGTATTTGTTCCATAGGGAATAAACGCAACGCGCCTATTTACCTAGATATAATAGTAGAAAACCCGCATCTAGGCATTTAGGCAACTATACGTTATTTCGCTCGTATAGTTAAAGAGTCATTGATAATTACGGTACCTACGCCGTCAACCGCACCGCATAATTATAGTTAGCTACGTAAATATCAGCGTAGATATAAATCGATCGCATTCTTTTTCTTGACAAAATTCATTCGGAAGTCCTACAAATTGCATGTAGGTAGACGCATTTCAAAAATACCCGTTCATTGTTGAGTGAATATTTGTAGGAAACGGATAAACCATAGATTATATACGCATATGTTATTCCGTTCGTTCGCCGTTCACTTTGTTGTTTACAATATAACCATATTGTTATCTGATAATTATCGTTTACTTAATAATTCGTTAAGTGTTTGTTTGAGTGTATAGTGTGAATATATCAAAACAAGATGTCTCTTAAGGGAACCAAGGTTAGTACTGATTTAAAGGTTCAGTTAAAGCTTTTATACGCTAAAAGGGACTCACAGTTTTCACGTGTTCAATCAATTTGTGATAAATCTTTGCAAATCTCGGATCTGGCGATTAGAGATGCTTTCTTGTGTTCGTTGGAAACTTTAGATAGTTTGCGCGCGGACTTTGAATCTACAATTAATAATATAAACATTTTAGAGTTAAATCCTGATTACTGTGTGAGTTATCAGGCATTGTCGTCCTTTGATGACTTGTATTGTCGTATCAAACGTATTGCTAGGAGTTTAGAGACTCCCCCCCCCGCGAGTGGTTTATCCAACCCTCCTCGCGAACGCCCACGATTGCCGCCAATTCAAATACCTGAATTTAATGGTGACATTCGAAATTGGAATTTATTTATAGATAGTTTCGAAAATATAATACATAGGAACACATCGCTGACAGATCACGAGAGATTGCATTATCTCGTAGAAAAATTGACCGGTAAGGCAAAGGCTGTCTGTGCTGGAATTACGTTTAGCGCTGAAAATTACAATTTAGTTTTGAACACTTTAAAAACAAAATACGAAGATAAGCGATTAGTAGCCACCGCATATTTAGATCAATTATTCGATTTGAAAAGTTTTTCCGTTTGTAACGATCATAATTTAGAGAAGTTTTTAAATATTTTCGCATCATCTGTTCGTGCAGTAAAGAACCTAAAGGTCAATGACCTCTGTGACTTTTTGTTTTTGTATATCGGTTTAAAGAAATTAGATCCTGAAACTGTTCGTCTGTTTGAAACGACTCAGCGCGGTAAAGAAATACCTAAGTTCGAAGATTTAGAATCTTTTATTCGCGACCATATTAAGGTGTTGCAGCGCACGTCGGCACGTCATGAAGCCACGAATAGGACAGGTTCCGATCGCCGTATAGACGCGTCATCGAAGTCAGTCAAGACTGCACATACGCTAGTTAATACCGCCTCAACACCTGACTGTTCTCTGTGTAAGGGTAGCCATACACAGCTGTACAAGTGTTCGGAATTTCAGAGATTATCGCCTAGTGATCGTTACAAGTTTGTCCGCACTAATAATTTGTGTTTTAATTGTCTAAGTGACAAACATCTGGTTACGTCATGTAAAAGTGGTGTTAGCTGTCGTAAATGTCCAGCTAGACATCATACCTTCTTACATTTTGAGAGTAGTAAGCTGCCATCGCAGCAGCAGCCTGCGCAGACGCGCGACGCTTGTGACGCGCGGCCTGCTGCAAGTGCAAACGACGTAACATTGTGTTCGCTTTCCGCCGCTGGTACTCAAGTCACTACCGTTTTACTTGCGACCGCGCAAGTTGTCATTGTAGATGCCTTTGGCAAACCGCACACCGTTCGAGCGCTACTAGATGGCGCTTCCCAGAGTAATTTTATTACTCGGGATTGTTGTCAACGCCTTGGTTTTAGTTTTAATAATTGGTCATCCCGCTCAGAAGTGAAAGGTTTTGGAGGTTTAAAGGCAACCATTCACGGTTCCATTAAAATAATATTTAGTTCACGTTTTAATCGTAATATTTCGTTTGAAATGGATTCGCTAGTCGCAGATAAGATTACGGAACGGTTGCCCACGGTACCGGTTGACACGTCCATGCTGACGAAGTTTAAGAACTTGCAGTTAGCCGACGGAAATTACGCTTTCCCTGGAGATATCGATCTATTGATCGGTGCTTCGATTCTCCCGCATCTCCAGTTATCACGTAAAATTCAAGGTCTTCCGATGTACCCCGCTCCGCACGCACTGGAAACAGTTCTCGGGTTTGTTATAGTTGGTTCCGCACCCGCTTATTTAAATAGTTACTCGACTGTGTCGCACTGTTGCACCGCCGAGCCGCCGCTTGAGTCTACCATCCGCAAGTTCTGGGAGATTGAAGAGGTCAATGTCCCGCCTATTCTCAGCCCTGAGGATCAGGTCACTGAGGAGATTTATACCCGCACGACTACTCGTGATAAAGATGGTCGTTATGTTGTCGCGCTCCCTTTCAAGGGTGATATTTTTTCGCTCGGTGGCTCCCGTGCCTCCGCAGAAAAACGCTTTCTATGCTTGGAACGTAAGATGCAGGCGTCTCCTAAGTTGAAGCAAGCCTATGATGATGTGCTGATCGAATATTTAGATAAAGGTTATATCTCATCAGCGCCTGCCGAGACTGAGGAGACGCGTGATTACCCGTTTTACATCATCCCGCACCATGGAGTTGTTAGAGAAGACAAACTTACAACTAAACTGCGTGTGGTTATGGATGGTAGCGCTAAGACTAGTACTGGCATATCGCTTAACGATATCTTGTATTGTGGTCAGAACCTCCAGGGTAACTTATTTGAAATAATAGTAAATTTTCGCTTGTTTGCTATTGCGCTCTCTGCCGATATTCGGCAAATGTTTCTTAGTATTGGAATCAGAGAATGTGACCGTAGATTCCAACGCTTCTTGTATAGATTTTCTCCGCAGGAACCTTTGAAGGTTTACGAATTCAATCGTGTTTGTTTTGGGCTTAAGTCTAGTCCCTTTCACGCTCTTCGCACTATCAAGCAGTTGGCCGCTGACGAGGGTGATACATACCCGAAAGCAAGGGCCACTATTGAAACCGGATTGTACATGGACGATTTTGTGTACAGTGTACCTAGTGAAGCAGAGGCTATAGAGACCGCTGCTCAAGTAATCAGCCTCATGAAGTCCGGTCAATTTGATCTGGTGAAATGGACAAGCAACTCGCAAGCTACATTAGAGTCGATTCCACCGTCACACCGGTTGACTTCGGTAAAGGAATTCGATGATAGTGATTCGCATAAGATCCTTGGTTTAAGTTGGTCACCCGCAACTGATATGTTCAGTCTTAAAATTAGCTCGACTCCGCCAACTTGTACCAAACGCGTTATCCTAGCATGTGTAGCTCGGATATGGGATATAATGGGTTTTGTAGCTCCTGTCGTTTTATATGCAAAACTGCTTATAAAAGAGCTTTGGCTTTCCAACTGTGATTGGGACGACACCGCTCCTGACAGTGTTGCCAAGTTGTGGGCTCGCTATAGGAAAGAGCTTCCAATGCTCGATCAGATACAGATTCCTCGCCATGTTGGTATAGTACCAGACACTGTTGTTAATGTGGTAGGTTTCGCAGACGCCAGTGAGAGGGCTTACGGGGGAGTGGACCTGAAAGTAATTTCAGGTCCAAAATGGCGATAACATTTCAGTTTTCCTCATTAGTGCAAAATCAAAGGTATCTCCTCGTAAGGTTGTCTCTCTTGCTCGTCTCGAACTCTGCGCTATTCTTATGTTGGTTCAATTGATTACATCTATAGTCAAAACTTGTCGTCCTCGCATTAATATAGAGAGAATTGTAGCGTTTTCAGACTCAACCGTTGCTCTATGTTGGGCCCACTCTTCACCCCATCGATGGGGCACGTTTGTCGCAAATAGGGTGGCTAAGATTCAAGCTGAATTGTCACCGGAAAATATGTTCCATGTCGCTGGAACAGAAAACCCAGCTGATTGTCTCTCACGTGGTTTGCTTCCCGCGCAAATTTTAAATCATCCGCTTTGGTTTTGTGGCCCTCCCTGGCTGCATACCACTCCTAACGAGTGGCCAAATGCTCCGTTTAACCCCGCTACTGTTTCAGAACCACCCGAGGAGAAGAAACATACGCTTGTAGTATCAGTTCCGCGTGAAGAGTCAGTTGTTTTGTTGTTGTCTAATCGAGTCTCGTCTTGGTCGAGACTATTACGCTGTGTAGTTTACGTCCTAAGATTTTTGAGATTATTACCATCGCGTGGTTCTATAATCGCAGCTGATTTGGATAGAGCTGAATCAGTTGTACTTCGAGAGTTGCAGAAATTTTATTTTTCAATAGAATTTCGTAGTTTAGAATCACATAAACCTTGTAGTCCCGCACTTCAACATTTGAAACCATTTTTGCAAGACGGACTCATTCGTGTCGGTGGCCGTCTGCGAAATGCTGAGTTAGAGTTTGAACAAATGCATCCAGTAGTTCTACCACGCAGGGATCACGTTTTGGATTTGTTGGTGGACTATCACCATAAGGTGAATTGTCACGCTGGTCCCGATTTATTAATGTCCATTCTTCGACAGAAGTACTGGATACTTTCCGCTCGCAATTTGATACGCGCTAGAGTGCACAGATGTGTGCCCTGCTTTAAGCTCCGCCCGCGTTTCAACGCGCCGGAAATGGCCGACCATCGTTCTTGTCGTGTTGTACAGACGGTGAAACCTTTCATACATACTGGGACGGACTATGCTGGACCGTTTAAAGTCACTATTGCCCGTGGTCGTGGTATACGTTCCACAAAGGCATACATTTGCCTATTCGTTTGTATGACAACTCGTGCGGTTCACATAGAGTTAACCAGTGATTTGAGTACGCAGGGTTTTATGTCTGCATTTAAACGATTTTTATCTCGCCGTGGTCCCGTTAAGCGCTTATACTCTGACAACGGCACAAATTATGTTGGAGCGCGACGCAATATTTCGGAATTACATACATTCTTACGCTCCAAGTACTACCAAAGTGAATTCGCCCATGTCTTAGCTGAGAATCGCATTGATTGGTGTTTTAATACGCCAGCAGCTAGTCATTTTGGTGGCAATTGGGAGGCGAATATTAAAAGCCTTAAGTCGCACCTGTTTCGGGTCATAGGCGAACAGATTCTCTCGTACGAGGAGTTGAGCACTGTACTCGCTCAGGTAGAGGCGTTGATGAATACGCGTCCGTTGTGTCGGACTTTGTCTAGTGATCCATCGGAGCCACTAGCGTTGACGCCGGCTCACTTCTTGACGACGACTCCTCTTAAATATTTGCCCGCTTTAGATGTCGAGACTGACAAACTGCAGCTCCACCCGCGTCACGCTCTGCTAGATAGCTTAGTTCAGTCCTTTTGGAAGCGATGGAGGACAGATTATCTGCATACGCTGCAGTCGCGTCAAAAGTGGAACACTCCTTCAGATCCAGTCACAGTCGGTACTGTGGTGATACTGAAGACTGAGAGTGCGCCTCCTCTGCACTGGCCTCTTGGTGTAGTGGAAGAAGTTTTTCCGGGTTCGAACGGAATAACGCGAGTCGTAAAGGTTAAAACCGCAACTGGATCGTACCTGCGTCCGGTTATTCGCCTCTGCCCTCTGCCTAATCAGTAGTAGTGGCATAGTTAGTTATAAGTTGTTTCGCTACCTAGTATTGATAGTTTAGATTAGTAATAGGGTTTAGTTTCGCTTTTGTTTTTTCTCTTTTCTTTGAAGGTAACCCTTCAAACCCGGGGGGAATGGTTGCGCCAATTTGCTATGATCCGCGACTTTGTTTTTTGTAATTTGTTTTTTGGCCTAGCAATCCTATACCATCCGTTTTCCTTCCACCCGCACGACCTCTAGAAAAATGATTTGACATTTGACGTTTGTGCATCGATTGTGAATGTGACCGCACCGCTAACCGCGCCCGCTCGAAATTACAAGAAAATTGACTATTTTCGTGATCCAACCATTCAAACTCAACAACAGTGGTGCAGTGTAGTGCAAAACAGGACCTGGCAGTGATTTAAATGTTCGAAGTCAAAAGGTCAGTGTTCTTTCCTAGTTTCCGTCCCATGCCAGGCACAGTATCTGCATATTGTTAACAAACCTTAGATCGCTTTTTAAACCTACAGTCCATTAAAACATCAAGCAAATTCGCGCAACCAAATACACTTACTCCAAAACTGCCTCTTATGGCACTACAATTAGGTTCGACATGGCACGTATATCACCCGCGTGCTCTTTTTTTAATTTAAGTATCACACCTAGGGCTTTTTTCATTCCTATTTCATCACGGCCAAGGGTGATTTTTTTTTTAAACAAAGAGGCGGATTTATTTAAGGTTTTAATATTTAATGAAAATTTAAATTGTGTTTTTGAACAGAATATAATAAATAAACATGATTATTTACACAATAATTTGTTATTACCAACAAATTAACATTTATCGACGTTCTAAATTAAATCATATTAGAATTTCTATTTTTATTAATATTAGGATATATAACGGTTTGATACCTTTGCCTCTTCTTCAACTTGCAAAGATTAAACTCGGGAAGAAAAGTCTTTATATACTATCATCGACCTATATTCTTGCGATAGACAAGCACGTTCATATAAACTATTTGTCAAAATACTGAAAAGTTCAAACAAAAAATCGCTGCAGCGCTAGATTGCCATTATATCGTCTAACAAAACTTTTAAAACTTACAGCGCTAAGACAGCTTATAGAGGATACTTTGTCGCGACCAAAAGGTCTAAAGCGCCATGCATTTCCTAGTACTTACGCGTTTCGTTCAACTTAGTGCAATGACATGTCATCTATATAGATTTTTATACCGCAGAAGGGACACAGTTTCTTGCCTACAATACTTCATTACAATAATACTCTATTTCAAAATGTAATTATAGTGTATGTAAAAACGAGATCTAAATAACAGTAAAATAAATAAATAAATCAGTAATCACTGATAAGACTACAAGTACCTAATTCAAATATAAGGTAATCCTAAGTGCTAACGAATGACAGCATGCTTAACAACAAAACTTACCAATGAAAACTGATACCTCATGATTTGCTGACATTTCGTCGTAATTTATTTAAAAAAAAATCATTGTTATTAATTATACAAAAAAAGAAAGAGCATTAAATAAAATATTTAAAAATTTCAAACAGTATAAAAGACCGTGCGAAGTCTGTATTTGGTAAACTAGCTGTAGGTAAAAACCTAATTCAGCTTTTTGTGGGAGGGACCATCTGCATGTTTTAGTCTATGATTGTAAAATGGGGAAGAGTTTAAATAAAATAATATCTTTTCTAACGTACTATTACGATAGTAGAAGCTATTACATTGCTTGAACAACCGATGGTTTTACTTACTTGACTATAAAATTATTATATATGTCCAAGTTCATCTAAATTTGTATTTATAAGCGTCGCTCTGACACTGCATGAACGTCAAAACTGCACTAATGCCATCAATGTAAAAGTGTTCGGCCTGCAGGTCAATTAAGTGAAGTAAAGTGACTGTACGGCACGCCTCATCTAGTGCGTAGTACATATATATCAATGTATACTATTAACTAACCTATAAAATTATGTTATTTTTGAAAAAAAAAATTGAATTTAAGATTCGAAGAAAATTCTTTAGATGCTACGCGCGCCGCCGCCAGATATTGTGGTTAAGGTAAAAAAAATAATTGTGATAGCCTGCTGCCAACTAAATCAAAACAAAAATGTCTGACAAGTTTGAAAAATGTTCTTGAGTACAAAATGAACAAAAATGCGTTGTAATTTTCAGAGAAAGTATTTCTTCGTAAGTGTATTGAAAAACGTCGTTTGATACAAGTGCAGAAAGTTTATCATCGCGACTGAGGCGAAATTCTCACGAGCCGAAGGCGAGTGTGTTATGGAGCCGAGGGAAGCAGTGACAAATTTGCACGTGTATCAAACGACGTTTTTATTACGATTTTTATAACGATGTATTAAAAATGTACTATTTCTTTATATCATGTTTTAATTTTTACTCAGCGGTTGGTCATATGCTAAATTTTCATAAACATTTTTTCATGGTGACCTCTTTAATATTTATGGATTTTCAGAAGTTCAAATCAGTTCAAAATAAATGCAACTTTTTAAGTCTAGATCAAGGTGACATACATAGTTAATTACCCACATTAAAATCAAATAAAAAAAACAGCTACCACACTGCCAAGGTAAGTATTAAAGATACGATGAGGTAATTAATCTCGAACTAACGACATAGCATTAGTAGATATCGTGAGTGAGAATCTAGCGTTCGATCGTGATTATTTCTGAACATTATTCAAGTTATTTCTAAACACTAATTAAATTACAGCTACTAAAAGTCTCATACCGGAATGATTACCAACTAAGATATTATAATATCATACTTTATAAACGTAATCATTTATAATTGAACGATTCTATTTAGCTTTGGTATTTATTTAGACAAGTTATATCCGCAGGAAAACCAGGGTTGCCGATACAGCTCGCAGAATGCAGAGGACAGATGGACGAAAAGTTCTGGAGTGACGACCGCATACCGGAAGACGCAGCGTTGAAAGGTAATTAACATAAGGTTTGCTGATGAACTAATGAGGGTCGGTGGAATTGGATGGATGCGAAAGCCACATAGCCGGCCGTTATGGCGATACTTGGGGGAGGCCTATGTCCAACTGTGGACGTCTTTCGGCTGAAATGATGATGATGAAGTTTTTAACTAATTTAGTATTATAAAATGTGACAGACTACTTATATTTGAATGTTTGTCAATCACTCACAACAATTGGATGCTTGACTAAATTTTTTGTTACTATTTACAATATAGAAAATAAAAAGAAAAATTCAAATGCGTTTAATATAAATAAAGTTAGAATAGAAATCTCGCAATTCCGGTAGAAGGGGAAACTGTCAAATAAGGGTAATGGGTCTATAGACGCAATTGCACATACTGAACTGTGACATCATTGCCATTAGGTTACCTGTGCGCAAAAGAGGTAAAGATATATTCCAAAAAAAAAAATCCACGCTCACACTCTTCCTCAAACCGATATTTGGAACCAAATAGCTGCTTCATTTAATAACCAACTTTGATGCGGTTTTCAAAAAAAGATTTATTTTTAGTGTTATTTGTTGTCTATAATATATTGTACATAAATAAGCACAGCCAAATATCCAATTCCATTGGTATAATTTACACGCGGATGAAATCGCTCAGAATAGGTAGTACCTATTACTATGTAATAAAATTATTTCATATAATAATATAGCATTGATTGGAATTATAGGAAGTCAATTATTTATTCAAATACTCGCATGCATCTTTTATCGAGGAAGCAACGTCATATCTATTTTAAAATAAAAGCTAGATGTTTCTAAAACATCACGAAAGTTCCTAATTTAATTCTGAACTTCCGCTAGAAGTGGCCGAATGCTAAACATTAATAAAGGAAAACCACAAGATCTAAATGATTATATGCTTATGAACGAACTAACGTCACAAACATGTTTATTGACTAAAAAAACATAATTTTAAAACCAAATAACAATATTAAAAGTTGTTGACCGTCGACGTATATGTGTCACAGACAACTAGCAAATTTTGCCATTCTGTTATTATAGCCTTTTTTTACTAAACGGTACCATAACGATCTCTAGCGCCGAGCCTTAGTACAGGCCATGGCCCGAAGCGCATAGGACAGGCAGGCGGTCGCCTCCTTCTGCGAAGCAGTAATGCTAGCAAAGAAGGAGGCCGTACCCGTGAGGCAACGGCGCTCACGCCCCAGTCGCCGCCGGGATACCGATCCCAATTTCCGGCCACCACAGGCGCGGGCTTGCGGACGGCGAGTAATGGGTACCTCGCTCTCCGACCGTGCGGTAACCGTCCGGACCGAGCCCAAGTCGTCGACGGCGCGTACTGTTCCACGCGCGCCTCAAGGAGTTGTTAGCAAACCGTAGGGGCCCAGCAGGGTCGAAACCTACTGGGGCCAAGGGTCTGCTTCTGAAAGGAAGGCTCGGCCCTGGTATGAAAGGCAAAGAAGGAACAGGGTGGGTTTTTTAGTCAGTAAAAATCAGACACTATCTCCTGCTCCGCCCGTGGGGGCGGCAAATGTCATTGGATGATTTTCCCCACCAAAAAAAAAAGACGGTACCATTCAACTAGCCGCCTAAAGGATATTGAGCCACTCAATCAATATACAAATGATTTAGATCGATAACGTTTAATGACTTGCCAGTCCAGTCATTTAAGACAGGCTGTTGCAAGTCGTAAACAAATTTTGATTTCCGTTCAGCCGGTAATGTACTAACGACGTGCGTAAGTAAAATAAACCAACGCCTATGTCTTCTGTCTGCAGGGTTTGAGAGAAACTAACATGAAGGAGGTGAAGGGGGCAATCATTTACTCAATTTGTTCGCTCATTTAGGCCCGTCGTATCTTTCGAACCTAACCTATCCTACCCTAAATCTTTTTTCGCTACAATGTCGCCAACATTATATAACTGGCCTATTAACCAGCCAGTTCATTAAGTGTCTTATTAGACACATCGGCTGAATATCACCCAGGGTGCTAGTTGAACGGCGCTGTTTAGTTATCTGGCTAGGCTATTTTAAACTAGTTGCTGCCATATACAGACATAAAAAAGTTTGATGCAAATCAAAATACAAAACGAAAAAAGTTATCATGACCTTAAACACATTTTTAACACGAAAAAGGTCATAAGTACGAGTACACCTAATTGTTGACTTCTAGATAGAAATGAAATGGGTCCCATTATCTAACTATGAAAATTAAGCACTCACTTACTCAAAAAATATACCTAGAACAATTTTTTACGCCAAAGGGCCAACTTCAGCAAATTGATAAACGTATGTCCTCAATATAAGTTGAGCTCAACTTATATTGAGGAGGTGGCTCAGTCTAACCGGTATTAGACATAGATCGACTGTTCTCTGCGAAATATGGTCGGATCTGTGTTTCTTCTTATTTTATTCCAGCTGTAGCATAAAACGAGAAGAAGTAGTAATCGCGTGGCAATGCAGGAAGATCCTTTGGTCCAGCACTGCTATTCTCCAAGAAAACCACCTTGAGCGCAGCGCTGGCCCAGCGATGTCAAGCAAGTGTCATTTATGGCCGCTTACACTAACCTACGTGTCACGCGTGCGTATTCCCCGAGTTACAATATATACTTGTATGAAAAGGACATACGCATGCGGACCAAACCCGCATTCGTGATGAAATCCGCATCATAATCACAACACCCATAGAGTTAGTTGGTTTAACTCTAGGGTAGCTACTCGAGTTATAAAAGTACGTCCCTAGGTTGCAACTCGAAGCATTATTTGAACGGTTAGAGTAGCGACTCTACCCTACTCTAGTTATTTTTGAACGCAGGGCATAATCTACACAAGTACACGAGATTTCGCAAGTAAAAACAAGTGTGCTTACGTCATATAACACATAGTCTTCATCTTCTTCCTCTTTCATCCATTGCACCATAAAATACACGACAGCTATGAGAAACGCACATTTGAACACACGTTTATATTTGATTCGTAACATTTTGCTTCTTCGATTGCTTGCTGTTGAAGCAACCGACTCCTGTAGTTCAGTCTGGGATACAGGAAATAAACCATTGAACGACCAGAGCAACTTTAATCTGAAGAATTAGAGCGTAGATGAGCAGATCACAAAAAATATACAGCCAAGTAACGTAAGAACACTTTAAATTTATTAACGGATTAATTACGGAATAAATACTTTGTTTTTTATCTTTAGAGGTTTACGTTTATTAAAATATATATATTTAAAAAAAACATTGACTTCTTTGTCTGACTTTGGCAGTTGAATCGGTTCTACCACAGATTATCAAACAGGTAAATGCCAAATCCTCAAAGTCTCACAAGGAAAAAGGTTATCGGCTAATATTTGTACCTACAAATTTCGTTTCGGTTCGATTTCTTGAATGTTTTTTGCGTATATGTCATTCTTTTAACATGAAATCAATCAAACGCACAGCCGATATGAGTATTGAGTTATGAGTTTATTAAGCCAACACGAATTGAATCTTGAATCCTTTCAGTTTGTGACCCATATTGGATACAATGAGAAATAACAAAGAGTGTAGAATGAACCCACCAAATTACGGACACAAAACAATTCTAAATATTCTTGGCGTCATTTTTCTAACATTTCTTTTTACCATTCTTCTAAATCACTATTTTCAAGCAAATTCTTCCGTTATTAAGTGCTTGGAAACTCTAAATCTTATAGAAACAAGTATCGCCGAGGCCGACGTGGAAAGAGGTGGCGAGATGACCTGAACGCCTTCCATAAGAACTGGTCGAAGACACTCGAAAAAGGATACCAGGAAGAAGTTGGAGGAGGCCTCAGCCCAGCAGCGAGAAAGTAGATATAGGCTAAATACTTCGATCAACAATGTACGCTAAATAAAACATATAAATTAAAAAAATGATCAGGAGTAAGAACAGGGATTGACCCGAAACTTGTCACTGCTGGCTGACATGCAGGAAATAAAAAATGACTTCGATCTAACACTCTTCTGTCCGTTAGATCGAAAAATTTAAAATTGATTGATAAGTGGAAAGTAATTTTAATAAGATGGAGCCGCGGGAGGCAGTTACTTCTGGAATAAAGTTAACCAATATCTAAGCCTTCCTTTCTAGAGAGGGAATAGGCCGTCATCCATCATGCAACATACCGATGGGGTGTGCGATAAATTGAGATGTATCCTAGCCAAATTTTCTTTAATTAAATACAAAATACCATATAAAATACTATTAATGTTGTATAAATCTCTGGCCGAGTCAATAATATCGTATGGACTGTCGAGCTATGGAAGGACATATAAGACCCACCTTGACAAAATATACACACTACAACTACGTATATTAAAAACTATCGTTCCGTACAACATTAAAATTAAATTGAGAAATGATTACCATAAGCTGTTTGAAGTCTGTAAAATTATACCCATCCATAAAAAAGTTAAATTAACACTTCTGAATGAGGAATTCTTTAATGAAAATTATAAAATATCAAAAACCGTAAGTAATAGCCAAATAAATACCCGTAGTATCGCAAGGCTTTTACTTCCTAAGTATAACAACTTACATGGCAAAAGAACACTAAAATATATGATACCCTACCTCATTTAAATAGTCTACCAAAAACATTAGTAAATATAATTACACATAAAAACATAAAACAAAAGTTAACACAACACTTCTTACAAAATCTGAATATCTAGAATAAACCGGAAACTAAAAAAAAAATCTTATGCATCTGTGCCCATAAATCGTTTATGCGATGAGGGACACACAGATAGATGTTTTGAAATAAAGGATCAACCTGTATCACTCTAAATAGATCTCCTACTGTATGAATGATACGCGGCTAGCTCGGTCACTGATGTTACGCCCATACCGTTCACTCGTCATTTTTGTATTTATTTATACCCTCATCGGAGATATGTTATTGATCTAGTAGAATGTATGGATAACAATATTTTGTTATTTTTTGCTGTGTTTTGGTTAGTCAAAATTGTGTGTCGATGATTATGATGCACGGTAAAACTCTAATGAGTTTATGATTTGCATCATCTGTAATTTAACGACTTGTATTATTGCTGAATAAATAAATAAAAAAAATGCAGGCCCATTACAGATTGGCGTGATGAAACAGTAGTGTCATGACAAGTCTTCGCATTTGTGGTTCTAAGATATGTCCGGTTTCCTTACGCTATTTTCCTTGAGGTTTTGGGAGCAGTAGTGACGAAATAATTTACGCAAAGTAAAGCATACATATACCTGAGTCTAAACCCGCGACGCGCGTAAGTTCGGGTAGTTTTCATTGGGACACCCCTACTGTATTGTCCTGCTATATCAAATATTTTACAGCTCACTAACATAGCTACACGTAAATACCGTTAAATTTTGGTCGTTTTAATCCCGTGGAGGATCGATTCGGTACATGAAATCCTATCGATTTGTAAAGATAAAAATGATGACTTTTTTAAACTCGAATTAATTTACGGATGTACGAAATTGATTTCTTTAAGTAAATGTTAGCTGATCGAGGCCAATGAACTGTAGGTAGTTAGTACGCAACGACCGACAACTCCCTGCAAGGTCATGGACTCGTTTACTTTAAAGAAATTAATTTCGTACATGCGTATATTAATTCGATTTTTTTTTAAAGTACTTTATTTTTTCTTTTCAAATCGATAGTATTTCATGTACCGAATCGACCCTCCACGGGATTAAAACGACTAAAATTTAACGGTGTATACATATGTATTTGCACTACACATCCGCTACCGTCGAGCGGCCGATGGCCTTATTGATGGACCCAAATTATTTTTTTTCTGACCAGTATTTGGCAACCTGTATAGTACGCAGCAAATAAGTTGAACCATTTGCTATGGTTACACGCAGCCCGCCACTTTTTCGGGTCTATCCATCATGGCGGTTGACCTTGAATGCGCAGTAACCGATTTTCGGGTCTCAATCGAAATGGGCCCGCGTAACCTTAAAAAATGGTTCAACTTATTTGCCGCGTACTATACAGCTCTGTTATTGGCCTCGTATTTATAAATCTTGAAGTACAGATAGTTGTACCGTAAGTAGGTACGTAATGATCATTCTAGTGTTAGGTACTTCACGAGTTTGTGTCAAATCTCTTTATTCACGAGCAGTAGCGTGCTTTGGTGTTGCATAATAAACAGCGCACGCGCATTACCTATCATACTAACGCAAATAAATAAATTAATTACATGATTATTAGATGGTTTTCATAAGTAAAACTGGGTAGGTTAAATCCGAAAGTAGCATATAGCATAATAACCTCATAGTGTTCCCTCTGCAGGAACTCAGGCCTCCTCTATGGGAGAAGGAGTGGGCCGTAATATACCACGCGAGGCCAGTGCGGGTTGGTGGATGTCAAATGTCTTCGAATTTTTGGTTGTAGGACACGCCGGTTTCCTGACGATGTTTTCCTTCACCGTTTTGAGAGCAGTTATGATGAAGTAAATTACACAAAAAAGATGAAATTACTCGTAACTTTCAAATATTTCCGTAACGTAATCTCGTAGATAAATACGTTTGAAAACGTAAATTAGGGTCAGATTCGCGATTTTTTTTTTATCGAGCCAACTAATTTATATCATGTTTTCATTTTTGCCAAGCGCATGGTCATATAGTCAATTTTAATAAAAATAAATTTTCATGGTGTTTTCTTCTATATTTGTGACCCTTATGAATATGTAAGTAGGTATTTTATTCCACTTAAATTAGTCTTTTACTTAAAAAAAAAACATTCGTGATCGTTAATCGCGTTCTTACAAACATACGGACACGTTTTATAATTACCTATGTATGAATTGTAGAAAAACATATCTATACAAAAAAAGCATAACATATCTATACAAAACAAGAGGATAGTTGATGCTCAAAGGTGACCGTGATAGAATTTGGGTTTATTCCATTTAAAAACATAATTAGTGTTTAGCATAGCAGCATAGCATCAGCCTTATAATGTTCCCACTACTAGAGCTCAGTCCTCCTCTTTAGGAGAGGGAATGGGCTGTAATCTACCACGCGGGCCCAGTACGGGTTGGTGGATGTCACATGTCTCCTAATTTTTGTCTAATGTCTAATGTATTTATAATTTGCCATGAGTTCCTGATGAAACTCACGCCACTACAGTCAACAGCTCATCTTACTAAACCATTTACATAAAAACCTTTAACTGACAGAAAGTAATAGCTTCTAATACCAAGTATGGCTGTTACATTTTTGGAAAAATATAATGGGTATTTTTCAAAAATCATAGCCAAAAAACAGCAATCGGAATAAAAAAGAAAATGGTACCAAAATTATCGTGTTGTGTATTGTATTATTTACCTACCACAGTCTGACGAAATATGAATTTGAATTTGGCTACAACTATATCACCGGAATCATAATACAGTAAGGTTGCCATTTCTCAGAACCCGGACATATCATTTTAACTTAAATACTCAGTAGGTATAACAAAAAAATTTTTCAAATTGTCGTAAATTTTTATTTATTGACAAATAAAAAAAGAAATACATAAATCTCTCGCCATCGTCAGTTACTAACCAGAATTTTTAAAAAAAGAGCACATAGTATTATACTCGGTTATAAAAATACCTTGTAAAAATATATTTAGTAAGTTAGTTAATCGAGGCATTACATGGCAATGACGTGCGGCGTACCATCGTTCGAAAATTTTATACCTGGACTAAAAATGAGACCCCACTCGAACGCTCGTCGGACACCCTTAAATCTAGAACAAATCAGGGGAAACCCGACGAATGGTAACCCTATAATATATAGGCAACTTTTTATCGTGATATTCAAGATCCCCTTGGCCCACATGAGTATAAAACTTTGGGAGAGTCTGTATTTTGTAAAACACTCCAAACTTCGAAAAACCCAAGTTTACTTGAACGCAAATGATAGTTTTTTGGCAATTTTCGTAAATGGCTTGCGGTCACGCAGAGATACTCGTATACCTAATAGGATTTCGTTGAGCTCATTGGTGAATCGATCTCTAAATTTAATAGCAATGTTAAAAGATAACGTGGTTTAATGTTTTTATTAGTATTGTCTAAAACACGTTTCCTTTCAACTTTTGTCTAGATAATCTGCAATTCATTTTCTATGACCTAATGAAGATTTTTATGTGATTATTCATGAATTGTGTACCTACTTACATGCTAATTTACTTTAAATAGTTATGACTGTGGTAATAAACAAAGCTAACGTTATTATTAATAAGTACCTATTTTATACTATGACTGTGTATTGATCCTATCTACAACTGGTTTACTTAGTTTTGCATACGAAGATCTATAAATAGCTGGTTTTTCATTAGTCAGATAACTTTAAATTGAAAAATTATATTGTAGTGTGAGGACAACCATTTTTGTTCCCCAAAGGAGCTACGGCGGCGGCTTCACCCGCGTAAAGGTAGAAAATTGTCCCAAGGGAACATACTTTCAGGATGAAAAGTACCCTATGTGCTATTCCAGGACATGGTCTACCCGTGTACCCCAAACATCCAAATCCGTTCAGCCGTTCGAGCGTGAAGAAGTAACCCAAGAACAAAATCGTATATGAAAATTTCTATAATTTTTCAACTTTAAAAAACTATAATTTTTCACATACGATTTGTACTTGGGTAAGTTTTACGGTATGAGGTTTTAAAGTTCTGTGAATAAAGAATAAAATACATTGTGCCTTAATTTACAAGATTTTATATAGTTACACCTGTCCCGATGTCTGTCTGTGATCAAATCTTGTAAATTAAATTTGATCCACTTCCCGCTTATCTACTGAGCTGAAATTTTGCATGCATGTGTAAATCAGATGACATGCAAATTTTTTATGACGTGGGGTTGATCTGATCACAGAACACAGAAAGACACTAGAAGTAGCTTGAGAAACTGTTTGTACCAGAACCGGTGTCGCCAAACTCACACATTTACGATTTACTTTTACTGCAAACCGGAAGATACGATTGGCTAAAACAAAAATTGGGCGAGAACAAATTTCAAAAAAAAATGTTATACGAAATGCAACTTTAATGTCAACGACCTATAAATCAAATTGACAAAAACAAGAAAGAAATACATCTGGGACTACCAAGTACCGCCACTCGTCGCTAGATGGCGTTGTTCAGTATAAACTGTAACATTATAAAAATAAGGGTGGTATTTGAATGGCGTATCACTGACACAAATGCAGGTCGCTACTCAAATAGTGACGTATCCTAATTCGATCGCAATAATATCGATAGTATGAAAACAAACATAAAATATAATGCGAAAAAATATCGTATATAATATCGTAATATCGTATATATAGTATTAAAATAATGAAATTAATATGTAGTAGGGTAATTTCTGAACGTAGTAAAAAGGGTATTTATTTGCCTGTAAATCAAATACCTTTTTGTTTGTATTTGTTCATTTTATACCGGGTAAATGAAAAAAAATGCTGGAAACCTCACAATTTTTTATTATTACATTGCTATTTGAGTTTAAGACAATATAAATCAAACAATATAAAACAGTGAAAAGATTATTATACAAATATAATAATCTTTTCACTGTTTTATATTGTTTGATTTTGATCAAAGAATTGAATTAAAATATTAACGGGCACTTTTAAACGATCAAGTCAGTTGCCCGTTCTAAGAAGTTGAACACTTTTAAAATTTAGGTTATGTTATTTATGTTGAATACTACGGACATATAGGTCTAACAATGTAACAAGTATTACAATTTCACAAATAAGAACTTAGTATAAATACGTAATGAAAAAGGTAATTTATTTTAATTGTATATTTAATATTGAAAATACAAAAAAAAAATCTTTTACAAAAAAATACAACTGACTTCAAAAAAACTGAATAATGTAAAATAACTTTGATTGCGGAAGTCGGTGTTTACTGTTTGGTTTCTTCATTTTTTTGACATTGACTTCCGAAATTAAAGTTATTATGCTTTTATTTTAAAAAGGCAATGCAATACATGTCGATTGATTTTATCGATAAAGTCACTCACTATTTGGATAGCGTCAAAAGTGTAGGTAGAGATGCGAATATTCCAGAAAGGCTAATAACCGGGAAAAGAAAATCAACTTTGTTTGCATGAAGTTAAGGACAATTTTTGTTTGTATATCTTGTGCAATGTTTGACGAAATTTTATTTTTTCATTTTATTAAAATAAATTCGAAAATAATACTTACCGGTGGTATGATACACCTCCATGAGTTAGATTTTTAGTGCGACTATGGTTTTTACAGTCCAGAATGGCACAATAAGGCACTTTAATATTATTTTATGTAAATTGTATGTTGACGTAGTCTAGTTTGCGAATGAGAGCGCTTGAACAGCAAGTGCGCATTGCAGTACTCACTAGCGGCGACAGTGCCACGCCTACTTACTATTTCCAGGTTCTTTCTGTGTTCCGTGGATCTGATGATGGATCCGGAATATGGCCATGGGAACTCGGTTATTAAACGACACAACCCCATCAAGTTCGGGTTCGTGTGATTTGTCTTGACGAGTATTTTGGTGCTATATAGTAACTAGAGTCTGATGATGGAACTGGAAGATTCTCATAGAAACTCGGTTATAAGAGCAATAAAATAACCCTATCGTGTTTGAACTTTTTGCAATGGTCTGGATGAGTATCTATTTTTATAAAAGAAAGTCGTGTTAGTTACACTATTTATAACTTAAAAACGGCTGAACCGATTTGGTTGAAAATTGGTGGGAAGGTAGCTTAGAACCAGGGAAAGGACATAGGATATTTTCTCCCGTTATGTAAAAAAAATACAAAACCTGCTCATTTGTAGGTATAAGGTAGAGTAGGGTAGGGTAGAGTTGGGTAGAGTGGGGTAGAGTAGGGTAGAGCGGAAGCGAAGCTGCGGGCAAAAACTAGTTAATTATATAGGTATATAGGGCGACTGGTAATTAGTGACTGATACTGATACTACTACTACTGTAGTAAAAGTGGTTTATTATCATGACTACAATCACGTGTTTAAGTATCGGTCACTAATTACCAGTCACCCTATATACCGTGCTTTTATAGCGCGGTATATAGGGCTTGCTTTGAAAAAAATATTTACATTGAGAACTTGTTATTTCGATAAGATTTTGTTCTTGGATCCCGTCGAGTTACTATTAGTGGCTACCTACTGTATTTATTTACCTAATATATATATATACACAAATAAAAATAAATTGAAATGAAGAAGGAGGAAGGATTTATTACAGCAAAACAACAATCAAAACAGTTGGGGATATTCAGTAAAATTAAATACCTAATCATGTGGGCTGTGGAATTCCCCGCCAATCATAAAATTTTAATGCTTAGGCGAATAGACACATACACATAGCCGAGTATAGAACCTCCTTCCTTTTTTAAGTCGGTTAAAAAAATAGGAATAACTAATTTATAATAATTGTGAACTATGATTGACGCCATACTAGAAATATATTTTTTTAAATAATGTAACAATGTGAACTTTTCACATTCACTAATCCTGATCACTGATCTCAAGCTACAATAGTCCTAGTTGTCATCCATAGATCTTTGTACATACCTGAGTCAAACGCCAGCAAGTCTGACCATTAGTCTTTCCAGAAAAAGTCGAAATATAAACTCACAGTCGAAACTAATAAAACCAAGAAGGTGTAATTTTGCACAAGGTTTTCTTTAATGACGTAGGCGAGCACTATACTATGATTTTTTATTAGACGAAGTAAAGTGACAGCTATAACAATGTTTGTTTGACAGTTGGGCATTGTTATTTGACAGTTGGGCATTGTCCACTGCTGTCACTTCACTTCATCTAATAAAAAATCATAGTATAAGATAAGATTTTCCCAAACTTACCCCCTAAGCGAATGAAACAGGGGGGGCAAAGTTTGTATGAAACATACTTTCATGTGCGCGAAACCGCTGGCAGAATCAAGTTCTTATATAGGTACTCCGGGTAGATTTATTGAGCGTGAAGGTATGGACGTACATGGCTATTGTTTTATACATCGTTAAATTTTGGTCGTTTTAATCCCGCGGAGGGTCGATTCGGTACATGAAATACTATCGATTTGTAGAGAGAAAATAAAAAAATAAAGCACTTTTTTTTTAAACTCGAATTAATTTACGCATGTACAAAATTAATTTCTTTAAGTAAACGGCAGCTGAGTGAGGCCAATGAACTGTAGGTAGTTAGTACGCAACTACCGACAACTACCTACAAGGTCATTGACTCGTTTACTTAAAGAAATTAATTTAGTACTTACGTATATTAATTCGAGTTTTTGAAAAAAAAGTACTTTTTTTTACAAATCGGTAGTGTTTCATGTACCGAATTAATATTAAACAATATTTTAATATTATTTAATTTAACGGTTAATATTAAACAATAGCCATAACAACCTGTTGGCTGAAGACAAATTGCATCCTATTCCTATTTTTTTTTTTTATTTTTTTTTTATTCCTATTTACAAATCAAGAGTAAATAGGTTACTTCTAGGCAAGCGTGCTTCATCGTCGGCCACATCATCGCTTACTATCATATGAGATAGTGATCAAACGCGATTCTATCAATAATAAAGAAAACACCATAGATTCTTCAATATATTCGGAGAAAAAGCTCTACCTAACCACATAGATAATAAATAACACTTGAAGCAATATTAACAACGGAGAGTGGATTAGCCTTGTGGAATGAAGTACTACGGCAGCTTATTTGAATTGAAGGCAGTTCAGTCGTCAAGGACAAAAACAAGCTTGATTATGTCCTGTCTATTACATGTCGCGGACAACTATACGCATTTAAATTCATATTTCTTAGAAATATTTGTACATACGAAGCTAGGAGGAGGCGTATTTAAAGTTGTGGTCAAGGTTGAGAGTATAGAGGCAAAAAATTCTTAGAATGAGGTTCGATTAACTTGAGGAAATACACAAGGAATCATCAACAAACATGGTCTCAATTAGTAAGTATCTACTATGAAATAGCTTTTTATGCCTTTCGATAACATCTATTACTTTTTTTACTAACATTACAACCATATTACAATGTCACCTATGTTTTTTTTGAGGTGGTAAATCTGTACTTAAAAAATGCTTTGTCCTGAATGACGGATCAACGCACAGCCTAAATCGTTGATCGTAAAGACGTGAAACTTGGCGAGTATGTTCTTCGTATGACGTAGGCATCCTTTACGAAAGGATTTTTCGAAATTCTGCCCCGAAAAGGGTGAAAACGGTGGGCAAAAATTATATGCAGTAACCTACTTTTACCCGGGCTAAGCCGCTGGCAAAAGCTAGTCTATATACACCATTGAATTTTGGTCGTTTTAATCCCGTGGAGAGTCGATCCGCTACATAAAACACTATCGATTTGTGTGTAGTTGTCGGTCGTTGCGTACAAACTACCTACAGGTCATAATTAATTTCGTACATGCGTAAATTAATTCGAGTTTTGGAAAAAAGTACTTTATTTTTTAATTTTATCTTTACAAATCGATAGTGCTTCATGTACCGGATCGACCCTCCACGGGATTAAAACGATCTAAATTTAACGGTGTATATATAAAAGGAGAAACTGACTGACTAACATATCAACGGATAGCCAAAACTACTGGGACTAAGAGCGTGAAATTTTGCGCAAGGTTTCCGTTTATGACGTAAGCGAGCACAAATTTTCCAAAATTCACCTCTAATTGCATGAAAGGGGGGTTCAAAGTTTGGATGGAGAAACCTACCACGCAGGCGAAGCAGCTGACAGAAACTATACTATGATTTTTTATTAGATGAAGTAAAGTGACAGCAGTGGACAATGCCCAACTATCAAATAACAATACCCAACTGTCAAACAACCATTGTTATAGCTGTCACTTTACTTCATCTAATAAAAAATTATAGTATAGTCATCAAATAAATTCTCCAGCTCTGGGTGGAGCAAGAGGGCATGTCAGACTTTTAACCCTTTAGACCCCTCCCCCACAGTGACTTTTTATAGCGATGCTATCGCGCGTTTCGTAAGCGCGCGACAGCATCGCTACTAACGCGCGTAAATCGCATTTGCAACGAGCTATAGAAAAGATACCAACGCGCTACAGCATCGCGACTGTATCGATGCGAACGCGCTACAGCATCGCTACAAAAAGTCACCGTGGGCGAGGGGCCTAAAGGGTAAGGGGAATTGTGGATGTACGTTGTTCAGTAACAAGCCGCCTTCTCTAAATTTCTCTATTGTGAGAGCACGTTAACACGCAGGATATACATCGGTCGTTGCGTACTAACTACCTACAGGTCATTGAACTCGCCCAGCTGAGGTTTTACAAATCGATAGTGTTTCATGTACCGGATCGATCCTCCACGGGATTAAAACAATCAAAATTTAACGGTGTATAATGTCAATGTCATGTGGATTTTGTTTACCCATCTTGTTTTTGGTCGTCCCTTTTCTAGTCCCGTCTCGAGAGTACCCATACCAAGCAGTAAAAAATTCCAACTTCAGACTGCTGTTAGGATATTCCAAACGAAAAAGCCCTATAGCGCTATTGCTAACTCGGGGCTCGAAAATAGGAAATCAGAACCACTAGCTAGAGCAACGAGCCTATCTAAAAATAATTAAGTTGTTATTAATAAGTCTAGACCTTCTTATTCTTCATTAAACAGTACAGAGAACGCAAACATGTTATTAATTTTGGCATTTAACTCCTTGCTCAATGAATAAAGCACTTAACATCAAACATAAGTAACTAGAAATCATCAACAAAAATATATTCTCATTCCATGGATTCATTGATAACCAGTTACCATCTGCAAACAGGTAGGTAGGTACCCAGGCAGTATTACCTTGGCGACCTATGTTACTATGAATAAAATGAAAAAAAATACTATACTAACTCCTTGGGTACGCTATAATTACAGCGAAAAGTCCCCCATTTGCGAACTGGTTAGAGAGATGCCACAGCGTCTTTGCTTTCCACCTGACGGACAAGGTTATTTCGGGAAGTTCCGGTTTTGGTTTCGGTGAGAACCGAGAACCCCATTGTGTGGATCGCCCGGAGGACAGGGTAGAGCATATGATGAAGATCTGCCTTCAGGCAGGCCAGTAAAAATATGACACTTTACACCAAGAGCGGTGGAAGTTATTTGATGAATTACCAAAAAAAAAAGCCACCGTAGTAATGGCTGGAAGTTTTTTAAGGTAACTAGACGATCACGTCATAGATTGCTCTGTAAGTCTTCCTTCTCGCCCCTATTTTTTTTAGACAGACTAAGTATAGAGAAGGCAACATCAACATCTATCAGCAGATGTCTTGTCTCTTAGCATTCATATATACTTACAAAAGAAGAAAGCTTTAATAGCAGGTTTGGTTCAAATTGGGTCTAGTAATTTTAAAGGTTAATGACAGATAATAATGCAAGCATAGTTAAATCACAATTAATGTTGTATACTATTAAATGTTAAGTGGTTGCAGCCGGTGCAGTTAATTTAAGCAATATTAGTGATCGTGATTGCAAAATCTTAGTTCTATCGGAGGATGATTCATAGTAGCAAAATGTGATTTCGGACGTCCCAATATTATCGACTTTCATTCACAAAATACACCTACTCATCCAAAATAAAAAAGTACAGTATATGCATCGAAAACTCAGTCAAGGATCACCGGTGTATTCATCATACCCATATCCGCTGACATCTTCCATAAACACAATTTTGATTCATGTTGGCGGTTACAAACGGCCATCATTATTTCTGCCCATGACACGACTGCCCACCGGAGCTTCAGAGATTCTCCATTGTTCAATGACAACGATGGGTCTGTGTATAAATTACCAACGATAATGTACTGGTTTCGAAAGTGGTGGACAATTTAATATTGTTAACGGAAAACAAAACTGGAACTATAAAAATATTTTCTGTACCTACAACTTTCGCGGATCGAGTTGGGACTGCCCTCATTAATTTGCGCTTACGTTTTTGAGGACCATACTTGAGCGACTCTGCTTAACAATAAAATTGTTTTAAAACAAATACATAAATAGAACTCTGGCGACCAATACTTATTTTTTTATAACTAGGTACTTAAGTAAAACCACTACCTTTATTTCCTTTACGTCATTAAGTAACTGCTTATATTCTAATTAATTTGAACCATTAATAATTAAATTCTTTCATGGTTAAACACTATAATGCCGTTGTTCAATAGTTTGTCATATTTGACGGTATAAATCAATTATTCTAACGCTCATAGGTATATCAAAAAGTTACTGTGAGAAAAATTTAGAATTACGTAAAGCTATTGATGTGATAACAGTTGAACTTGTATGTAAACAGGTAAACTTCGAAATTCCGAAAATTCTATCACTTATAGAAAGCTACACTCGCTAAGGACCGTACTGTCTAGTTTAATTACTGAAAAGTGCACATATCCTGTAGGATGAGATCCCGTGTTACGTGACCGAAATCACAAGAAAAGAGCAGCGAAGATGTGATGTCGTATTCTTTATCAGAAAAGGTGCGCGCTCAGATAGCGGCTACGAACATGGAGAGACATTACGCGGCCCAGCCGGTTGCGAAATGCTTCCCGTTTTGCCTTCGGCAACATTTTCCACACGACTCTGCGAGCGCACGAAATATATCGGCGAACCATCACCACAACGATACGATCACGAAGCGTACAGTGAATACGTCGGAAGTGTTCGTAGTAATTATACGAAAGTTTATAATTACCAGATTTAATTAGATTTTAGCTATCATTGTTTAGAAGAACAAAGCAACGGTGTTTGATTTGTATCAGGCCTCTATTGTCCAGTAAATACGACCCACCATAACTACAATGCTAATGAGATATAGGGAATGCAGATTTAAGAGATTTATAAACGTATTTACAAATAGATAATAGTCAGATGTCCTCGTTTCCTTTTGCTCTACGTTTACCTGTTTACCTCCCTTTTAGCTACCTTAGTCTACTTCAGGGACGTAGCTATACCACCGTATCAATAGATACGACGGGCCTGGGGCTTTTTTCCATATTTTGCTACGCCATACTAAACTATCCAGCTAGTATGTTATCTGCTTCATGACCTATTGCGACTCGATCGCGCTGGTCTACGATAAAATTTCTGTGCTAATAGGCCTTATATTTTTTTATAAAGTCCAGTTTTACTCTAACTAGCTACGCCACTGGTCCAGTTCATCTAGGTATATCCTGAATGGGCACGGTGCACGGTGTGCCTGACTTGATATTCCGAAAGCGCGTCAAAATCGCAATATCGCAATTGTTTGGTTGCAACGACAGACCTTTATAATGCATTTTTCTGTGGACAGATGAAGTTCCTATACTCTAGCACTAAATACAAAATCATGAAATTAAGTTTATTTATAAAGTAATAAAAAGAAAGGCTTAAGGATATGTGCTGGCTGATATTACAACTCCAATAATTAAAGAATTTAAAACAAAATTGCAAACCGCCAGACGTTCGAGTTTGTATTTATCTTGAGTTATTGTTTTCACTTTATATATTTTTAGTTCCGGTTCGCTAAAAGTTAGAGATCTCGTTATAATTATTAACTGCCCCAATAACATTAAAAATCAATAAAAATAGTAGATATTTTTACCGCACAGTACCAGTACATCGTACAGACTAAACGATTGACTAAACATTGCGGAAATTCACAAGAAAGCGTCGGTTATTTTTTAAATGAACAGCATTTCTTCTAGATTAGCACAAAATTTGCCAAATAATATTCGACCATACTTTTATTAAAAATAAAACAAAAATAAACAAACCACTTACCAGAGTCAACACATCAGCCACTTCCAAGATCACATGTAACAAACATAATATTATCACGCACGATCGATACGCCATTATTATCAGCTCGCATTAATTGAACACAAGAAAAAACTGCACGGTTATTAACTTGGAGATAAATAAAAAATATAAGTAGCGCGTGTGCTGATCAGTGGCGTTCCGCGAAGAGACAACACAAGAGTGAGCTCAGGCTATAGATGGCTGAAGTAGGGGACCACTCGACGACCTTGACCGTCGAGGCTCACTGACTCACATACACAGACCCTGTCTTCTTAATGCCTGTGAATCGATCACAACAAAAACTTAACGCTAATTGTGACGGTGTGAAGTCACTTAATGATGATACCAATAAACAGTGATTGCGCCCTGCTGCGCTCTGCAAGACTGTTGGGTTAATTTTTATTTGTGCAGTCTATCATTCTGGTGATTCATAAAGGCTCGGGTATCAAAAAAGGTAGTGTTTATTATTTAAGCTCATGTGAATTTAAGCTGAACTTTAGAACAGATAACACTATTTCATGTCCAGCTTTGTTCATTCTTTGTTGCCAGGAAGAGATCGACGCCAGTTGTAGTATTTTTAATTGTTTAGGGCTTTCTGTATGAACCTAATACTTATCTTGGTGTATAATAAAGCGTAAATAAACATTTAGAGATAATTCTTATTTTCTCGTTTCGTTTGCAGAAAAACTACGGTTTTTTCTTGGTAGACATGTGTTTTCCCACAGTCTCTATGAATAGATGTAGACTGCCTGACCAGCCTTTTAAAAACTTATTACTTAAATGTTTTTATATAAAATCAATGTTGTTTAATTAAAACATTTAATTAATGAATTAGTTACAAACAGATAGACAAAAGAACCTGCATTAGTATAAAATTAAATAAGTACCTGTTGTGGGTGTTCATTATTGTGATTAACATTCATAGATAAAATCACATATTCTAAATAGTTATAATTGTTAACACGTTCGCCTATTGGTACCATACCGTTATCAACTTACAGATTCCAGGTTTCCATGTCATGGTGAACTTAAAAACCCAATCTGTTTTTTTTTCTTATCGTAATGTCAGCTCTCATTAAGCTCTGCCACTGGCACCAGTGGCGCATTAGCCATGAAGCAAGAGTAGCAAATGCTACACTAGTACAATCCCCGCGCATTCGAAGATCCTGCACTTGAATGCAAAAAAAAATCTCGTCGAGATGCATATATAGTAATACAAATACCTACAGCTGATTTCTTTTTTGATAGCCAATTTACCTCAGACCTTCAAATCAAATCAATTTTAATCGCTGTAAGTGTTGCTGCAATTTCGGTCTTAACATAAAATATGATTACAGATCCATAACACTTAGTCATAACAAAGTGACATGCAAACATTTTGGGTTATATATAAGTTATTTAATTAATTATACAATCTTATTTGAGTCATTTGATTGTTTGATAATAAACCCTAAAGTATTTACTTTGTTTTCATTTAGGTGATCAGTTTACTAGACTCGTTTGGAGACCTTTAGCACAAGTCGTGTTAGTTACACTATCTATAACTCAAAAACGGATAAACCGATTTGGCTGAAAATTAGTGGGAAGGTAGCTTAGAACCATGGTAGGACATTTATCCCGTTAAATAAAAAAAATAAAAATCCAAAACCTGCTCATTTATTGGTTTAAGGTAAAAGTAGTATGGAGTAGGGTAGAGTAGGGTAGAGTAGGGTAGAGTAGGGTAGAGTAGGGTAGAGTAGGGTAGAGTAGGGTAGAGTAGGGTAGAGTAGGGTAGAGTAGGGTAGAGTAGGGTAGAGTAGGGTAGAGTAGGGTAGAGTAGGGTAGAGTAGGGTAGAGTAGGGTAGAGTAGGGTAGAGTAGGGTAGAGTAGGGTAGAGTAGGGTAGAGTAGGGTAGAGTAGGGTAGAGTAGGGTAGAGTAGGGTAGAGTAGGGTAGAGTAGGGTAGAGTAGGGTAGAGTAGGGTAGAGTAGGGTAGAGTAGGGTAGAGTAGGGTAGAGTAGGGTAGAGTAGGGTAGAGTAGGGTAGAGTAGGGTAGAGTAGGGTAGAGTAGGGTAGAGTAGGGTAGAGTAGGGTAGAGTAGGGTAGAGTAGGGTAGAGTAGGGTAGAGTAGGGTAGAGTAGGGTAGAGTAAGGTAGAGTAGTCAGTTGACGAGAGCGAAGCCGCAAGCAAAAGCTAATTCTGTTATAATTTTAAACAGGTTAGTGTCATGTTCGCCAACGTACATAATTATAACACGATCTTAGAAGATACGAGTATCTCGAACATTTTTAGTATTTCTTCTGTCTTAGGGGTTTTTTTTTATGGTAGGTAAAATCATCCAATGACAAATCCCGCCCTTGGGTAGAGCGGGAAGTAGTGTCAGACTCTTACTGACTAAAAACCTACCCCGTTCCATTCTTCGCCTTGGTCCCAGGGCCCCGGGTGCCATTTTCACATACCCTTTGACCCCAGTAGGCTTCGGCCCTGTTGGGCCCCTACAGTTTGCTGACAACTCCTTGAGGCGCGCGGGAACAGTGCGCGCCGGAAACGACTTGAGCTCGGACCGGTCTGTTACCGGACGGACGGACAGCGAGCTACCCATTGCCCGCCGTCAGCGAGCCCGCGCCTACGGTGGCCGGAAATCGGGATCGGAATCCCGGCGGCGGCGGCGGCGTGTGCGCCATTGCCTAATGCGGTCGGCCTCCTCCTTTGCTTGCATTACTGCTTCGCAGAAGGAGGCGACCACCTGCCACTCCTCCTCGCCCCGGAGCATGGCTTGAACCAAACCCCGGCGCGAGAGATCGCTGCCGCCGATCGCCCCCACAAGGATACGGCGATGCTCTTCCCAAACGGGGCACACCTCGACTGTGTGCTCCACCGTGTCCTCCGGACGCTCCGCACAGTGGCGACATCCGGGCGTCGTCTCCGCACGAATCTTGTACAGGTACGGTCCGAACTTGCCGTGTTCGGTTAGCACTGTCTTAGGGTTTTAACGACGGACGGTTGTACCAGTATATTCTTGAGTCCTTAAGATTTCTCTACTACCAAAGATAAATGCTCTTTTGTTGGGCTTTTATTTTGCTGTAATAGGCATTGGATTAGGTTTTAGTTCACAGGGCGTTCTAACTTGCGTTTGTGGTGAAACTTGATGTTTAAACTTAGATGATGGGTTTGACACAGGCTCGAGAATTGTTTCTGTTACCGGTTTAATCGTTTGTCCCGTGTTCTCCTTCGACACTGGGTTAGGGTGTGTTTTTTCCTTATCATGAGTCTTTGTCAGGGAATTGTCGTTTTTTTATTATTGTAGACGTCGCAGGACAAATAGAACTATTCGAAAAGCTATCAGCAAATCGTCGTCTTGCACTTTATGCAGAACTGGTAGTCATGTTTTTTCTTAGTGATGAAAATGGACTAGAACATAAATGTTTATGTACGGCCATTTCTTGGGTCAGATTAAATATTTGCTTTTTATGTCAATATTTTCCAGATTGATAGTATCCAAGCTACTTTATAAGCTTGATTTCACCGGTTTTAACTCTTTTCTCATTTCTTTTTTGCAATAGTTTTGTATATTGGATTACAGATCCAAGCTTCTTACTCCAAGTAAAACCACTTTTCACTTACATAACCCAATCATCAATCTTTCAAAAATTCACGGGGCTATTGGTGTTCACTGTAAATTACACATTCAGAAAATATGTAGTTCGATTAGTATCCCAAAAGACTCTATTGAGATTGAATTTGCTACAGGCCCCGCGCTGACTGGCACTGGATTTTGCAACGAATTATGACATCACTAGGCATTTATCTACTCTTCTACTGTTTTCGAAGTAAGTAGTTAGATGCTTATTTATGCTTACTTACTTAACTTCATACATAATTCACCGACTGCAGGAACTATGGAGTTAAGAATTACACAAGAAAAGCTTTCCCTTTCGTTTCGATAGATGATGAGGAAAAAGTCGACAGTAGGTAAAAAAAACCGGCCAAGTGTGACTCGGACTCACGCACGAAGACTGCCGCACCGTAGCAAAAAAAAACTCAAAAAAAGCATTTGTTGTTTATGATCCCCACTTAAATATTTATTTTATTCTGTTTTTAGTATTTGTTGTTATAGCGGTAACAAAAATAACTACTTATATAATCTGGGAAAATTTCAACTGTCTAACTATCATAGTTCTTGAGATACAGCCTGGTAACAGACAGATGGACATTGGAGTCAAAGCAGTAGGGTCCCATTTTTACCCTTTGGGTATGGAATTCTAATTATTTTCAAGCTAAAACTACATTAATTAGACCGACGCTCAGTGTAGCACGCCTGATTTGTACTTAGAGCGACGTAGCGTCGCGTGGCGTGCGTCGCGTAGCGTGGATCAAGTGTAGCTCTACAAATCTAGTTTTCATATAAAATGTATAGAAACCGACGCGCCCAGATCGGCGTGTGTAGGACACTGTTACGCAGTGTAATTCTACCTTCAATCACTACTTGGCACTGGCATACAAATGGCAACATAAAAATTAAATGGTTGAGTTTCTGCAGTTATACGGTGCCATGTTGAGCAGATAGAAGTAACACAACCTATGTACAAACACATTTAACAACCCTCCTTCTGGCGCAGTCGGGTAAAAAGGCTGCACAAGAGCACAGTACTAATAAATACGTCAGGCATCTCAACGCGATCCTTTTTACGGCCTAAACTGAACTATTAATGGGATGGAGATAGACAGGGTGTATTATTCATTAACTCCATCCCTCTTAGTCAATCACACGACTGACATTTTACAGCGCCTGAAAAACAGTGTCGTTTTACTACGCGTAGATTATAGACAGTACGAGGCGGCTACGTGCTGCAATCAGGCGCCGCATCATGGTAATGAGGCTAGCTAGATCCATAATGATATAATAATAATAATAATAATAATCTCTTTATTTCAGATATATCCATAACAACTTGTTAGTATCATAAAAACTTATAAAAACTATGTTAGTAAACAAATACAAAAACAGATTAGTAACACAAAAACTTACAACTATGTTAGTAAACAGACTTGACAGGGGCATGTAGCTGGCTTAAAGACCAGATAATAGGACAATCCAGCTTATTGGCAATGACAGCCAGGTGGCTGTTGGTACTGGCACGCACCCTGCGCAACAAGGATGCTGCACGCTTACGCCTGACCGCAGCGAAGCTGTCTGTCTGGGCATCCGCGAACATCCCTGAAGCACTACAGAAGCGTGGCAGCCCCAACAGCATCCTGAATGCATTATTGTACTGGACGCGAAGAGCATTAACGGTTTTTAGAGTATAATTAGTCCACAGACTACACGTGTAAAATACTTGACAGTATGCTCTGAAAAGGGTGATTTTAACGGAACCTGAGCAACGTGAGAACCTTCGTATCAACATATTACTCGGTAAATAAGTTGAACCATTTGCTATGGTTACGCACAACCCCCACTTCGATTGAGACCTGCTCTTATTGTTCCGTACCTCAAAAGGAAAAAACGGAACACTTATTGGATCACTTTATTGTTTGTCTGCGTGTCTGTCAAGACACTTTATCTCCGAAACGCATGGAGGTATCAGGTTGAAATTACAACCATAATTATACTCAGGTCTGTGGTCCCTTGATGCTGTGAAAAATCAAACTTCTGAGTTATTTCGACACTCTCAAGGTAATCAAAATTCACCGGGTACTTCCGCACTGGTTGACCTAGAATCCTGAAATTTAATATGAAGCAAGGAGTTGTAGTCGTAGCACAAGTACAGGAAAAAATCTGAAAATTGTAAATTTGTTGTTCCGTCACAGAAAAATAACTTTTTTGTGATTTGGAAAAGTTGTCGCAATTCAATTCGAGAATGAAACTGTTTGTAACTGTTTAATTTTAAAATCAAAATATTTTTATTTCACATAGGCCTACATGGATACTTATAAAACGTCAGAAGCTAGTGCACTTCTACTGCGATCTCAAATGGTTAAGATATAATAAGGCCAATCTGGTAAAGTGAACTGCATAACATAACAGATAATGTCCTACCCCTTCCGAGCCGTCTGTGCCCCAAAACCTGTTCCGTTATGTATTATGCGCTACCACTGTCGATGCTGTGGAACTCGCAAAGCATTAGGACAACAATAACTAGCATGACAAAGAAGAAGTTCGTCTAGAACGGTTGAGCTCACACGAAGGTTTACTGACTGAATTCTGATACCTAAGAGATTCGTTTTGTTAAACCGTATTACCTTTTATATTACTTTTCCCTACCTGTGAATAGACACCTAGCGTAAAACGTGCCGCATTCTGCCTTTCCAGCTTCAAAATAGTAATTTACTGGTGGGAAGTGTAAAATAATGGTGTTAAGCCGTTGCAGGTCACTATTGCCAAACTATATACGGGGTAAAAATCCGCCTGCTGAGTGGAGGACTCAGCAGGCAGATTTTTGTCGAGAGTTTCGGCGATATGGAGACAGCAACAGTCATAACCTAGCACAAAGCACGCCACATTCCTCACTTTCTGCCAAATGGTCCTTACCAGATTCTTGTTTCGGATTTAGTCGGGAAAAACGCCCGGATGCCACCATTGTGTGGATCACCTGAAACAATGAAAAGTTTTTTTCGCTTGGGTGGGGCACCAACGTGTCTTCGTGGAAGAGATCGGTGACGCCGAGCAATAAGGAGCTAGCCATCCGGCCGTCCAGTAAGGACCAAGCCCGAGTCGTAGGTGTGTAGCCTTAACTTCTTAGAAATGGCATCGGCTTACTAGGACTGCTGGAAAGTTTTAAAGAGCGATCGCGGCCCTAGAAAGCAGAGAGCAACTGAAGTACACAAGTGAGTACTTTCCCTAGAGCGGGAGAAGTAATTTAATGATTTCTCACTTAAAAAAACTACTTGCTGAATTCTGTTGAAAGCATCGCATCTGCCTCTTAGCCTTTTCCCGATTATGTTGCAACTAAATACCAGAATTTTAAAAAGCTGGCTATTTAATCCCCACAAGCCGTTAATTGAGTACATGATACCCCTCAGTAAGACTAGTGTCAGACTTTGTAGCTTCTGACTATCCTTAGCAATTGTCAAAGATCTCCAAATGACATGCTTTTTAAGTGAAAGAAATCTCTTAAAAATCGGTAAGCTTTTCTTGACCCACTGCACTTTTGCATATCACGTACGTATAGTTCATAAGTATAGCATTTCACTATACGATGATTTAGATTTATGTTTGATTACATAAATATATAATATTTTTCAGATACATTGATTTATTTTATTTAAGTCGTTTATATAGAACGAAACACTCGCACTGGCAGAAATCCAAAGATCTGCAGAAATCATAGCCAGAAATGTCCAAACTGAACGCAGCATTTTACGGGGAAATATTTGATAATGACAGTGAATTATTTTCATACAATAAGTGTATTCTGAAACTTTAATAATCTACGTTGAATAGTAGAATAACCATAATCCTAATGTAGATTAATTATTCTATAATTTAAGAATAACTGTGCTATAATCCTTACTTAACCAAAACTTGTAAAGTATATTTTTTTTTCCATTAATCAAACATGAATGTTACGTTTTTGTCGGGGAATCACCAAGACTTGAAGTATTTTGAAGTGTGACATTTATTTGTCACAGCTGTCATTTCCGTAAAATAAACATCCATTCGTTCGTGTGAATTCATCAAAATATAATTAAAATAACCTAGTCTTCTCAAAAATATAAGGCTTGTATTAATTATTTAAATGTCTATCGATACTGAAAATGATTTTTCTGACTTCAAAGTACGTGTTTCGTGTCCAATGTTATGATGTAAATGCAAAGATATTGTCATATAACTCATGCAATATGTTTTAGCTACCACCAATCTTCGAAGATCTAAATGAAAGGGTAAAAGAATATCTTTTGAAGCCGGAAAGACTTTCAATACATCAATGGGAACGTTCGCAGTCCCACTGGCATCGAGAATCGAACATCGATTCCTTATTTATACATGATGACGATGATTTCGGGCCGGACACTACACTTGAGGTAATAATACACATAATAAAACAACCGTCTCTGAAAAACAATTTTGTTATCTGCAGTACATTATGAGCTATTTAGTACTTTAGCTATCTACTGCTAAATAAAGCTTTTTTTTATGTTAGGTAAAATCATCCAATGACAAATCCCGCCCTTGGGCGGAGCGGGAAGTAGTGTCAGACTCTTACTGACTAAAAACCTACCCCGTTCCTTCGTAGCATATCGTGCCGGGGCTGGGTATTCCTTTCGGAAGTTAACCCATGACCCCAGTAGGCTTCGACCCTGCCTGTATCTTTTACTCATGTTATACTCATTAGAACTACAAATCTTTATTTGTGTTTTATTCAGGTTGTCAGGGACCCTATAACAGGTGAGATTACTGGTTTAGAAGAAGTAACCATACCTGTAGAAGATGATGAAGACAGTCTTTCAATGTCAAGGGCTCCACTGCCCCCGAGCCTTGCAACTAGAGGTACAACTACCCAAAGCCCATTCCTACCAGCGGGCTTCGAAGAGGAGCTTGAGAAAATGCTGGCTGATGCAGCTAGTGGAGACATCAACATTGATCTGGATAATGAAGAGCCTGGAAAGTTTTTGGGTGAAGGTAAGAATATTAAAAACTACTTGATAAAAAGCTTATAGTTATTTCTAGCTCTTCTGTTTGTTGTTTAGTTGTTGTTGTTGTTGTTTTCTTGTTTTCTGTTGTTGCTATAGTTTAATCTAGTAATACTAGTAATATTAGTATATCTAACATTAGTTTCCCAGCATTGGGAACATTAAAAAGACTGATGATGATAATGAGGATGAATATTAGTACAACAACAAGCTGTCAACATGATAATTTTTTTTTGAGGTGACAAGAAAGGAATGTCAGAATTTTAACAAAATTCACCTCGTCTTTCAGTTGCCCTCTGCATTTTAGGGCCAACATAACTATTTCATAAGTTCCCGCAGCCCTACTACAGTTTTGCTGATAGGTCTTTATAAATTATATAATTATGTATGTATTATTTACTTTTTTTATAATAAATTTATTGGTTTTTCAGACATTCTGAACACAGCACCAGGATCTAAAGACACTGTTCTATTTGCTGATGATGGCTTCACCCTCCTCAATGCGCCGAAGGAGTCTGATGAGACAGCTGAAGACAAAGAAAATGTTGACATACATGTGAAGATCAATTTAGAAGAAGTGGTGGATAATAATGCTCATTTAGTAGGCAAGTATTACGTCAATGACAATACAAACGGCAAACATCTCCTTAACATAATCATCTATTAATGCCATAACAATAGTCTTCTCTCCCCTTTCTGCGGTCTGACCCAGATATCTGATACCTATCAGTGGTGAAGTCTGTCTGGCTTTGAACATTCCGTTCCTAATTGCCATTTCGATACCTGCTACATATAATGAGTCGTATTAAAAATTATAGAAGATAATATGGATACCACTCAAAGCCAGTGTTCTTTTCACAGACCTTACAGAATAATAATTATTATTATTACTATTATAACTAGTCAATATTCTCCTACTGCTGGGCAAAGAGCTCTCTCTATTCTTTCTAACGATCACAATTACTCGCGTTCTCTTACCATTTCTTAAGATGAAAATATCCAGGTTTTTCCGCCATCCCCTTCATGGTGTACCGCAGCCCTGGCGTAATTTTATTCATTTCTTGACACATTATCCCAGATTACAAAACTAAGACAATTACTACTATTGGTATTCACACTGATAGAGACTGGTGCCTAAGCTAGGTTTTTGGACTAATTTTTGACAATAAGTGAAACCATTTTTAAAAAATGTTGAGTCTACATTTTCTTCTGACCAACAGATCTCTGGAAAGATGAGGAGGTACAAGAAAAGAAACCACACAGACCTGCCAAAAAAATTGAACTTGACTCAGATACAGATAATGATAACTTCCTTGAAGCCACAATCATTAGGCCTCCCGTAGAATTGCCGGAGATACCCGTCTTGAACATCACAAGCTCAGCGGCTAAGCAAGGAATTACATCTACAGACTGGGCTGAGATGATAGATGTTTCACAACCGGTACCAGAGTTCAGGGAGATAATTAAGGATCCGGCACAGACTTATCCGTTTGAGTTGGACAATTTCCAGAAACAGGTAAACTTTGTTTCTGAGTCACTCATGTTTAGAGTTCTCAAGTGATCATTATCCATAGAGAGGTATAGAACTAGGTTTTAGTTTTTCAATACATTGATATTAATATGCTGATGAGATGTTGTAAGCAAAAAAGTCTTATTAACTATTTTAGTATTTCACACTGATTGTGCATTTGATTAGCCAACCAGGGAAGCTTGGCTGAAGTAGTAAATATACTACAATAAAATTCTCATTTCAATTCAATATAATTTTGTAAATACATACATGTCATTACTGCGAATGTAATTTTTGTTACCATACTATCTGATACTGAGCTGCAAACAGAAAAATTTGAAAATTTTAATTTCGCATGATACCCTGGTACATTTACTTTCAAAGTCGTAGGCTTAATTTATTTGTATAGACTTTAATATAACTGTATTTGCTTATTTACTCATCGGTGTTATAATTACAGGCTATCCTTAAACTAGAGGAAGGTCACCATGTATTTGTCGCGGCGCACACTTCAGCTGGTAAAACGGTTGTTGCTGAATACGCTATTGCTATGTCTAGAAGAAACTGCACGAGGTAAGTTCTGTATGATTTAATAATGGGCTACCAGCCAAAGCCACAAAACGCCGCCATCACCATATTTCCTGTAGTTTTTATACATTTTATATATACTCGATGCACAAGGTAGCCGCCATACACAACAAATCATCGCTGCTCACGGCAATCGCGTATTTAAAAAAGTTGCAGCCACAGCTGACGTGCGCTTCAGTTACCTTTGTGACCGCTTCTAGCGGTTTGGTCTGGGATGTGTATGTAGTCGTGTGCACATAACATAGCTTACACATCCAGCTTTGGTAAGATAGCACACTAGTATTCCAATTGAATAAATTGTTTACCACTTGTACCCAAAACACGAGAAACGTTGAGTTGCAGTAAGTTATATAAGTAGTGTAAACCTTTTGACCCCACTTCAAAAAATCAAAAGCGTGCTCTCAGCGCCAAGCTATGATTTCGTACTAGGCGTGACAGTGGCGTACTGGGCATATTTTGCATTATTACGCCACATGTAGCCGTATCGTATAACAGCCGGTCAATAGGTTAAACTCTTTCTTTTTGTTGGAAATCATCACTTAACTTCTTCGAGAGTATCAGACTTACTGAAAAAACCCACCTGTTTTCCTTTAGTGGTTGTAACTGTTTCAAAAGGCGGAAAAGTAAAAAAAAAACACGTTAGAATGTAAGCTAGCGCCGCGGCTCTTTTCGCTCACAAGCTCCAACAAAGTTACGTCAAGCGATGGTCGTTGTACGCAGATATGAAGCAATTTTTATCTATTATGTATTTTTTTTTAATTTTATACATTTATAATTTTCTACCTTGTTTGCTTATTTTTCTTACAGAGCAATCTACACGTCTCCAATCAAAGCTCTCTCTAACCAGAAGTATAATGACTTCAATAAGATGTTTGGCGAGGTGGGTCTCCTGACGGGAGACCTGCAGATCAACGCCACTGCCTCCTGCCTCGTCATGACCACAGAGATCCTACGGTCTATGCTCTACTGCGGCTCTGACGTGACTCGGGACCTAGAGTTTGTCATATTTGATGAGGTTCACTACATTAATAATGCTGAGGTATGTTTTCTAATTATTGAGAGTTTGCAATTCATGATTTTTCGATAAGGAATCGTGTAACCCGGTAACTAAAATGTGATAGTTAGACAGGCAGTCTCTGTAAATTACTGCTACAGCCAGATAAACTTGAAGTCGACCCTAATATAGTGGAAGAATAAACAACTGGGCAGTGATTCGGAGTTAAATAGCATCCTTATTTTCATTGAAATAAAGATTAACTAAGGCTGCCTGTCCGCCGGAGCAGAGCGAGGCTGCGGAGCGGAGAAACGGAGAAATATTAACCAAAAGAATTACAAAAAAATCTCCGCTCCTGTTCAGTGGACAGGGAGTACGAACTAATTTAAAAATTCATACAAAAACGTTAAGTGAAGCGAAGAAACGGAACGGGGAAGCGGAGAGGGGAACCAAACTCCCACTGCCGGGAACTCGAAATAACGCGTCGTATACTCGCAGCCTAGCTCCGCATATTGACAGTTTGCAACTCCGCTCCGCAGCCTCGCTCCGCTCCGATGGACAGGCAGACCCAAGGCCCATGGTAATAACACTTGCGCTTCATCCCTCCTCTCACACAAAGGCCTGAATTCAACTGCTGGCCAGTGACTCGGACCAGACTCGGCACCCGTCTGGTCGGAGGATCCTCGCATACCTTTAAAATACTAGTAATATTCTACAATCATAATTACCTACATAATTTATGTTACTTAAAGATACTATTGTATCTTAAGTTTTGTTGTGCATAAGTAATACCCTCAAGTTTTAAAATTTCTAAAAAAAAAAAACCCTCAAGTTTTAAAATTTCTTTAAATACCTACAAAAGGTTTGCTGAAAGAAAACCCAATTCTGTGTTAAGCTCGCCTGTGTACATCGCCTGTCCTATTTTTTGTTTATAATCTGTGTACAATAAAGAAAATAAGAATATCTATAATAATATCTATCTCCCTGTCCGTGCAGCGCGGCTACGTCTGGGAAGAAGTCCTAATCCTCCTACCAGCTCACGTGAGCATAGTGATGCTGAGCGCGACAGTACCCAACACGCTACAGTTTGCTGACTGGGTGGGGCGCACCAAGAAGAGGAAGGTGTATGTCGTGTCGACGCCGAAAAGGCCGGTGCCGCTTTGTCATTATCTTTATACAGGTATGATATTAGAAACTATTTTTATGTTGATGGTTATTGGGTTTTTGTTCGCTTTCTAAAACAGACAATTTGGGCAAGGCAAACATCGTGAGGAAACCGGCATGTCCTAGAACCAAAAATCCGCAGACATGCGACATCCTCCAACCCGCACTGGAGCAGCATGATGGATTACGGCCCATTCCCTCGCCTAGAAAGGACGCCTGTCTCCCAGCAGTGGGAACATTAAAAGGCTGATGATAATGATGATGAAAAATCTTTAGAAAAGTAAACAAAAAGGTTGGTCTATCTTGGGAACCATGGTTCGTATTCGTAATACGACAATCGTAAAATGAGAGAGAATATAATGTTTGCCAATTCTGATAACAATTGAATAGGTCTGCGTTTATTTTTGTTTAATATCTTATACGAAACAACAAATAACACTAAAAAGATTTTTTTTTTTATAAAATTGGTTATAGCAAAGTAGCAAATATTTTTCCTCATACAAATATTTAAAATGAAAAATAGGGGTGTGGTGGCAACCGCTCGTTATCTTTTCTGTAACTTGACAGTTTCCCGTTCTACCAGTTTAGAAACGTTTCTAACTTACTAAATACTGAACAGATTGTAAAAAATATGTTTTTCCAATTTTTTTTTTTTTTCATGTTTTTCCTATTTGTGATTTTGGCAAGTTTCATGTTTAAACAAAAAAAAATAGTCCGTGTGCAAAATCTAAAGTCGCACTGGTATGACTGACAGAAATTAAACTCGATTTCAATATTTAGAATATAGAAGTGTATTATCGTATGTTATCAACTTGTACAATTCTAATTCTCAGGAACGGGTGGAAAGTCAAAGAACGAAAGGTTCTTAGTAGTAGATCAAGAAGGAAACTTTCAACTAAGAGGGTACAATGAAGCAGTGGCCGCTAAGAAAGCAAGAGAGAATGAGTACAAGAAGAACTTTGGACCTAAAGGTAAAAATTAAAGTGAAAGCTACGCCTGAGCGAAGCCATTTGGTCGTTAGATGGCGCTGAACTCAACATTTTTAGTTCATTTTGCTTTCGTATGGGAGCATTAGTAAGTCAAGGAAATGGTATTTGCTAAAATCGGACAAACCACTTCATAGAACTTAGTCAAATAATTGCCTCAAAATCCATCTAATGAGGGTATACAGAAAAATTCACACCACCATTTGGCGCTGCGTTGTTCACGTTGACAGCTAACGTTCGACGTTGACGTTAAGCGTATTGACAGGTGCCTGGACCAGACGCCTCAATGTTCCCACCTGGTGAATGTAATTTTAAAACATCCTCATTCTGACTGTTAATGTCTCTAATTTTCACTTCAAAGAAGAGAAGGAAAGATGTTCTCAAAACCTTAGCTTGTTTTATTTTCAGGTGGTAAAATGTATATGAATCCTAAAGCTGAGCAAACCATGTGGGTCGCCTTTATTGATCATTTGAAACAGCAAGACAAGCTTCCTGTGGTCGCATTTACATTGTCACGTAACAGGTAATTGGGATTGTAATTTTTTCAATGATTTAAAGCAGTTTCGTTTTTTTTTAATGATTCAAAGAACAAATTGACTGTCCGTAGAAAAACACTCGAATCTGAAAAATAGCATTTTTTTCTATTTCAACATAAAAAACTACCTTAATAAAAAATATTCTTATCTAATGATTCTTAAAACCAACCTATATATGGAACAAAATTAATTTATATACAGATATAGTCATTAGTGATAAAGTTATCCATAATATTAACTTCAAATCACTCTCCTGTAAATTAAGCTTTTTCACTTTCGATAATTTACTGTCGAAACAGTCCTTCGTGGCCTTAACATACTGTTGTGAATCTTATTCAAACATCAAATCAAGGTCTTGCAGGATGTTAGTATGCGTGACTCCTCCCGCTCGCTTCATCCAGAACGGGAGAAGATATTAAATGATTTCCTACACTCTAAGTTTAATCCAAATTCAGTCAATTGTCTGGTATGGTTCTAAAGAGATTTGGAGGTCTGACCGTGGACTAAGAGAAGACTAAGCTAAAACTATTTTTTTAATGAGTTCGAAAGCATTTTGCAGTCAATAAGGAAGATATTTCTGTACAATTTGATTCCAGATGTGATCAGAATGCTGAGAGTTTAATGTCAGTAGACTTGACTACTGCTAAAGAAAAGGGTCACATCCGATCCTTCTTCCAAAAGTGCCTGCAAAGACTGAAAGAACCTGACAGAAGGCTACCACAGGTAATGATTAGTTATTTACCTATTTTACTAATTTAAACAAATTATTTATTTATTTTACTTCCAATACAAACGCCCAGTGCCACAATAAAACGATTATAAAAGAAATATTAACTTAATTGTATATTGATTTTGATTTCAGGTGATAAGGCTGCAAAGGGTCCTAGAAAATGGAATAGGAGTACATCATAGTGGCATACTGCCACTCCTGAAGGAAATTGTTGAGATGTTATTCCAATCAGGATTTGTAAGTGCAGTAGACAAAAATAACCTTCAATATCATTTCACTTTGTATGCGAATTTGCACTTTACCATTGTCTATTTACAGGTCAAAATCCTATTCGCAACAGAAACTTTTGCAATGGGTGTGAACATGCCCGCGCGTACAGTAGTGTTCGATGAAACAACTAAGTACGATGGACTGCAGCGACGTACATTAGCACCCGCTGAGTACATCCAGATGGCAGGCAGAGCCGGGAGACGAGGTTGGTTTTCAATAGTAATGGTTGGTTAATAGTTGCTCTGATAGTATTGTGTTGACATTCCCCTCTCTGGAACTCAGACGGCTAGGTTGCATCTTCTTCCCGAAACTGGTTAGATACAATTTTTTAAATATTTTATACAATTAATTAATAATTAAATGAATGAACAAGACTATAACATAATCTTAATGTATTGTGTTATTATCACTTTTAGGTCTTGATGACACGGGAACTGTGATAATCCTATGCAAGGAAGGTGTACCCGACCTGGTGACGCTGAAGGGCATGATGTTGGGCATTCCGCAGAAGCTATCCTCCCAGTTCAGACTCACATACGCTATGATACTCAGTTTATTACGGTAAAATAATACAATTTTATACACGTCGATCCAGTACATGAAACTGTCGATTTTTAAAAATAAAATAAAAAATAAAGTACTTTTTTTCTAAAACCATACCATAACATAACTACCACCATAACTCGAATTAATTTTCGCATGTACGAAATTAATTTCTTTACGTAAACGAGTCAATGACCTTGTAGTTAGTTGTCGATCGTTGCGTAGTAACTACCTACAAGTCATTGAACTCTCCCAGCTGACGTTTACTTAAAAAAATTAATTTCGTACATACGAAAATTAATTCCAGTTATGGTATGGTCATGTTTATTTTGCGTCATAGAAAACATGTTTTAAAAAACAATAGATGGCAATCCTATTCTTCGACGTCTATTCATTCGATAAACGTTTCTAAGTATTAAATTCGTTTATTTATGTGACTTTAACTTTTATTTCGTTTTGTTTGTTGGTGGCAGTGTATCACACGCAACAAGGACACCACACAACTTTCATTTTCGTCAGATTCCAAAGCTTCTAACAGCAATTAGCTTCATACTCATTTCCTAATCACGAATCCTTATAGTTACTACAAAAACACGTTTCCAATTCAGGGCAGCGACAGTATCAGTAGAGGGCATGATGCAGCGATCATTCCGCGAGTTCAACCAAATCTGTCAAGCGGATAACTACAGAAAACAACTGCAACTCGCTGAAAAAGAATATTCAGAAAAATGCAGTACACCGCTGCCTTCCCACTTGGCACCGCTAGCGACGTTCTATGATACCGCAGCAGCTTACATTGATGTGTTGAATGAAATTATGCCCATACTACTCAATACAGGTAAAGTGGCGAAGGAAATGGTACCGGGGAAGGTCTTGATTGTATCTGCTGGGCCTTATATGAATCAGCTGGGTGTGTTACTGAATAATAATGGTGAGTGGTATAGATTTTTATCTTTGATAATACTTAATACTTCTTGAAGAAACGTTCTGGCATTTCCAATTGCATAAAATTATGATGCAGTAACATTTTTTGCTTTTTTTTTTGTTTTAGGTCCAAGACAAACTCCATACAAGGTTCTCTTATTAGACACCAAAATTCAGGACGATGCTAAATATAACTTCGAGATAGATGAGAACTGGTACAGAATGCTTAGTTTCTCCGCTTTGTATGATTCTATAGGTAAATATGGCTAAAGTTTCATAATAACCATTATTCAAAAATATTCTATGCCTCTATATATGCCGAGAGTCTCCCCTCCCCCTGATCTCGGCTTTCAATTATAAAGTCATTAAAAAAAACTACGAGTAGCATAGCCAACTTGAAGAATTAACAATTTTCGGTCGCGCTTCGTTAACTCTTTCTCCTAATTCTTTAGATTTCAAAATTTTATGCATACATGGAGAACATTATGAATGGGCTCTTGAAAGGAAGTAGTCTTATCGATGGATCTGAAGATGCACCATCCTTATATCTTAAATCAGTCACTAATGGAAGTTACACATCACGAGTGCATATCAATCGTTATAATATAATGCTTATGTCAATGCTCATGAAGGGAGATATCGAATTGAGCCGCTTCTTGCGTATCCTACCTCTCAGGGGGCTTACACTCGAGTTTAATTCCGATCGGTCGACATTGGAATTGTAACGTTAGGTACTCTTGAATTCGATGCTAGCGACCAATTGGTTTAAAATTACGTGACCACACGCCAAGCTCAATCCCCATTTTACTAAGTTTCCCAAAAAGATCACGCAATTTGGCCCTAGCATCGAATTCAAGAGTACCTAACGTCACAATTCTAATATCGACCGATCGGAATTAAACTCGATAGTAAGTCCCCAGGTTTTGGTTATTTAAATTAAAGCGGAAGCACTAATCAAACTTGTTTATTTTACTAACTTGAATTAATATAACAATAGCAAGTACGCAGTGAAAAGTAAACAGAGAAATAGATCAGCTAGGAATTATAAGCAAGCCAAGTGTAAGCGGAGTGAAATGACAGGTAACTAGTCCGGGGCTTTCATACTAGAAATCACATACACGTTAAGGTTCACTTTTGCTAATTACTTTGAGACGCCCGGGTTCGACTTGAATAAAGGATCATACGGTATGACGTAGTAGGTGGGGTGTTTAAGCGGTTTTGGTCGCTACAATCATAAAGCTCACATTTACGTTACTTGTATTGCAGGCACTGAAGAAAGTACATTGAATCACACAATATTATGTATTGCGCCTAAAAATATAATAGCTGTCACTAAAATGAACTTGAAAATTGACCCTAAGATCATCATCGATGACTGGGAGAAAAGACAAATGCCCAGGTAAAAAATTATATTATTATTATTATATTTTCTAAATTAAATTCTTGGCGTTTTAGGAAGGACTAACTTACTAAAATTTTCATAGGTTCAAAGACGCCCCAGTAGGTTCAAGCTGCTCAAGCGCAGTACAGGAACTGTCTCGCATCTCGCACGCAGTGTGCTCGGGGGCCACCACGCTGGAGCACGTCAGCCTCACGCAGTCGCTGTCTATCACCACTGGCGAAATACTCTCTTCGCTTGACAAGATGAACAAGTGCATGGTAAGTTGTAACTTTTGGGGGGCTCTGCGAGATTTTTGATGTTTTACGGATATTAAAAACACACGTGGCTATACTTTAGTATTGATAATATGAGTTGTTCAGGTCAGGGAAAGCTTTGTTAGCTTAGTAAGCCACTTCAGAGTAGTATAGACAGCCTCGTAACAGCAGCTAAGATTACATCTTCATATTTGACCTCACGTGCATAAAACTGACATTGCTCTTCAATGAAACTGGCCGTATAATGAACACAACCGCATACAGAATATGAATAAACCAATTGAAACACTCGCACTACGGTCTACGTATGCTTCAGACTTTTTATTCAATTCCGCGAAATGCTTGCCATTTATCACATATATTACTCATGTAATCATTCTGTTGGATAAACATTAAACAATCTCATCATTTTCATTTTCATGCATGCTGTAAAATTTGTAGTGACCATAGTTAAGACGAGGTGAAATCAGGTCGCAGGTTCTAACCCAGCCAGGTGCATTGTTTTGTGTAATTTATTTCATAACCACTGCTCTCAAAACGGCGAAAGAAACATCGTGAGGAAACCGGCATATCCTAGAACCAAAACACATCCACTAATCCGCACTGGACCCGCGTGGTGGATTATGGCCCATTTGGGGACATCATAAGGCTGATCCTATGCTATGCTAGGTGAAATCAGCTTGCCAGACCTAACCGAAGCAAGAAAGGCAAGGTGGAATGCCATAGTTACATTAATCATACCAGAAGCCGTTACATAACGCACGAGATCAACAAAGGTGTCTTGCTCACTGTTGGTTCCTCAATATAACATATTTTAACAATGACGTTGACCACAAAGCTCAAAGAAACCTTGGCGACCACTTCTACTAATTAGAAATAGGCTGAAGCTGACAAAGATGAAACCATTAATAGTTTATCATAATTGAAATGACATGATCTCTTCACTTAAATGATGAATGCTGAAAGAATCGTGGAATGGTTTAGTTAAATTAACATTACAGTTATTTAGTCATATTTACAAAGTCGTCCACCAGGGCTTCCAATTTCTTCCATCTTAAGAAGAATTCTCAAAAGTTACTTCGTATCATAGCAGTTGTGCGGTCTCGCAACACCCGAGACAACCCGTGCTAATTATCGTAGTTCGCCTTTATTTCATAGGAAAAAAATGTTTAAAAGCATCGATGATTTTATTTGTCGCTGTCTCGATCCCTTACTCTGTGTTAACGGCCTACATGGCGTTTTTACAGAATAGCCTAGCTGTGCATATGCCTTTATCATAAGTAGTTCGACCCGCACATAGAAAGGTCAGACCAGCCGCTATACTTATGCACACTTGATTTAATTTACTGCTGAAGGGCATGAGGAAGACTCAGGTAATCATATTTTGTGATAAAATTGATGTTAGCTTGGCTACTATTACATTATGATTTCTATTTTGCTTTGCACTGCTCTTGCAAGTAATCAGTGTGTCTGTTGAAGCCCCCGCGCCAAGGGGGCAGGGAGGGTCCTAACCCCCCCCCCCCCCCTTATTCCTTGCTTTGCAGTTTCAGAGCCTAGTTTAGGCACCAGTCTCCCACAATATAATGCCCATCCTATATGTTACCGTAGATATAAGGCTAGCAATTAGGAATTATATTGTGGAGAAAATTAAACTTTATTTATTATTTAAAAAATTAAAACTTTTTTATTATTCTCATTACTTCCAATAGCCCCCCCCCCCCCCCCTTGATCATCGGCTGGTGACGCCCTTGTCGATAATTATCGATGTTTGCAAGAGAAATTGGTAAGCCGTACCTCGTTTAAATCACTATAGTTGGACTTTATTGCCTACAAAATCATTAACCGGCTAAAACTAAACATTATGCAAACTAAATAATAGATAGGTAGGGATACCTTTCGCGCGTTTCTCGTACACCCGGGTGTACGAGAGAGTTGAGTGCCCATCGCGCAATTGTACACACGGGTGTACGAGAGTGACTTGCACCGATTGGATATTTTTTCTGTGACGTATATTTTCAAGTTGCAACCCGTTCTTTATTTGATTGAACAGAATAGTTCATTCGCTTTCTATTACAATATTTTCCATTGGCAATATCGATACATGGAATGAACAAGATTGAAAAAAATAAAGTGATGCGTCATTCAGCTTGCTGTCACTTTTTGGAGCCATTATTGCGTGTGGTTGCGTGCAGACGGAAATTATGTTTCCAATTAGAAAACGGTGAGTAATCTTATAAGATTTATATAGAATTACTGAGAAATAAGTGTAGATTACGTTGCAAGTGTTTGTTTTTGGAAAAGTAATAAATATGCCAGTGAAAAAGTGACGAAACTTGTGAAGATGCGTATTTTTTTCCGTCATGGCCGTCGTGTTTCGACTTGTTTTAGTGCAAAATTTATCTCGAAATGCTTTGAAATCTACATAAGTTGTTAGTTTATTTACCTATAAACATAATGAAGTTACTACAAAGTGATATAATTGCATATTGTTATCATAATCGTTGTTGAAAGAAAATAAACCGGTAAAAATGGCGCCAAATTCGTAAACATTGCATAAAGTACAGACAGCAAAAAAATTTTTTCGATTATTTTTTTGTTGTGATTATTGAATATTCAGTATAACGTAAATATTGTCTTAGTGTTCATATCTATGAAAGCCAAATGTAAAGATTGATTTATTTTTCGATTTTATATTTTTCATGATCAAAAAAAAAAATTTTTTTCTTCTTTTTTACGTTATTTCGCATTTCCTTAGGCAGGGTATTATATTATACTTAGCAGGCATTTATGGGTTGAGTTGGGTGATCAAAACATTGTACAAGTACTAATGTTTTTCATTTTATTTTAAGATTACGTTCTCGAAGCGTCACCCCTGTTGGGGATGACCGGGACAGCCGTGGCAGCCCCGGGCCTAACCGGCTACCCTCGGCTCGTCGGGCCCTGTTATTGGACCTCATAAAGAAGGCCCCGGAACGAGAAATTTACGGTCCCTCACCACCACGGTGAGTGTCTTTTTCATAGCGTTACCTACAGTGTTTCTTTAGTTTGAGTGGTGTAATTTATAATTGTTTCTTTTTAGGTCTCGAGCTGTCGTCGTCGACCAAACACCTGGGGGTTCTCTACGGTTGACCGATTCGACGGTGCCGATCGAGAATTCCCCAGGTGGAAGAGTCCGCATCAGCGAAGCAGGGCAGTCCAGGCCTAGCCTGGACTTGCCTATTGGGTAAGTTAATTTTCCTTCACAGTCCTCCTAGGCTATCACGGTGCCATGGGTGTACGACATTGCATTTATTTGTATTATCTTTATCTAGGGCTGATGAGGCAGAGCTCCTGGATGATTTAGACTTGGACGACGACGAGATCATGGAGCTCCAGTCTAAACATCCGGGGTTCATCCAGCAGAGGCTGAGGAGGCTGCGAGGTGGCGACGCACCGGGGCCATCGAAGGTGCCAACTAGAGCCAGCGCCAGCAACACGGTTGCTCTGGCTTCTCTTGTCTCTAGTGCCATGTCTGAGGCAAGCGTTTCCTCCGAAATTGATGTTCGTCCATCAACTTCGAGGGAAACATTGCCTTCACGGACGGTAGCTAGAGATTATGGTAGTGACCCCGACAGCGATATCGAGGACGTATACGATGTCTCGGCCATACCAGTTGTCAGGAATGGAATTCCTGACTCCGAGGAGCTTGAGGAACCGGTAGAGGCTTTGATAAACGAGGTCGATACGGGGATGGATAACGCTATCGATACTCTTTTGTGTGTTTCGAGTAGTTTCAAGTGGGAAGTAGACTTTGGATCATTCAGGGCTGTTCGTGAGAATTTCTCAGGTCCTACCCCTGGGTCAGTCAAAGACTACGATTCACCCTATGATGCCTTTACCGATATTTGGGACGAGGAAATCATAGGGTTGATAGTCACGGAAACTAACCGATATGCCCATCAGGTTATCGATGCTGAGCGTGAAGCAGGGACATTGAAAGCATCATCTCGCCTTCATTCGTGGACGGACACAAATGCAGACGAAATAATGACTTTATTCGGGATGTTTATGTATATGGCTATCGACTCGCGGTCGTCGATAACCGAATATTGGTCATCAGACGATGTGCTCCATTTGCCGGGGTTCAAACGTCTGATAACCTATAATCGGTACATTTTGCTAAATAAGTTTCTTCATTTCGTGGACAATTCAGCTGACGCAAGTCAGCCAATGTCGCGAAATGAGGGTGCTTATTTAGCAAAACAATCGGCCAAGCTGAGGAAGGTGGCTCCTATTATTGAACATCTCAGTAATAAGTTCAATTCCTTGTACAACCTAGGTGCTGAATTCAGCATCGATGAGTCTTTGACCTTATTCAAGGGTCGTTTGTCCTGGATCCAAACAATAAGGTCAAAGGCTGCACGATTTGGAATCAAGTCATATGAACTATGTGAGTCCCGCACTGGTTATATGTCGAGATTCCAAATCTACACCGGTAAAGATGACAGTACTGATGGTAATCCATCACTTGGCGTCGATTTGGGAGGGAAGAGCACTAAAGTAGTTCTAGAGCTTTTGCAAGGTCTCGAACATCGGGGGCATTGTGTGGTGATGGACAATTTTTACAATTGTCCAGCATTAGCACGGTACCTCAAGAGTTTAGGCTTTGATTGCTTTGGAACTCTTCGTGTGAACCGTCGAAACGTCCCTAGTGACATTGCAAAGGTTCCGAGGAAAGTGAGCAAGGGGACTATTATAGCTCGCCATTGTGGAGATGTATCCATCATTGCATGGATGGACTCCAAAATGGTGAATATAATATCCACCTATCACACCCCCGAAACGTACATGGGAACTAGGGCCGGAAAACCACTTCTGAAACCGGTTTGTGTGAAAGATTATAACGGAGCCATGGGGGGTGTTGATCTAAAGGATCAAAAGCTCTCCATGTATCCGTTAGAGCGAAAGAGATGCCTGAAATGGTATATGAAGATTTTCAAAAGGTTAATGAATGTGAGTGTGCATAATGCGTTTGTGCTGTACCGAAGTTCAATGGCTCGCAGAGATAAATTGGCTGAATCGCATCGTGAGTTTCGCTTTGAACTTGCAAGGTCTCTGATCAAACGGCATCGGCCCTGTTTGACAGAGATTAGCCAAGTTCCAGGGGATCTCATGAGGCTGAGGCGAGATATCGTACACGAGCCAATGTACACATCGGGCAGATCGAATAGAAAGCGATGTATGATATGTTATCGACAGAAGAAAACTAAATTGATTCATTCTCGGTGCGTTCAGTGCGATATATATCTTTGCTTTGAAGACTGCTGGAGAATTTGGCATTCTGCAGCAGAGCTTCCGGGCGAAGATCTTATAGAGCGGCCGAGACCGAAGCGCCGAGACTAATCATTTTAGGGCATGGTCGTGAAGCGTGGTTGTTTTATGAATGTGGTGTGGTGATCTGGGGCCTCTCGTGCGGGTCGCGTTTCGACGGGACGTCTAACCGTTGAACATATCTCGTTTATTACTGCTTCAGTTGCTGCTATCGGAGGCGTTACTACTATCGGGGACGAGACGATAGCCTAGTAGCGCCTTCTGCGTTGGCATATTCATCGGGGACTGGTATCTTACGGGACAGATATCAGTCTCAGTTTGTGCATTGTAAATAATGTACGAATACTCATTATATGTAATGTACAAATACATTTGTAATTTTTGCTTTAGTCTGAGATTGCGCATTGTGAAATTGTATATTTTTGAAAATAAAACCCATAATACAGGACAAAACCCCAATGTTTATCCTAGCTGTTACAATAAAGTGTACCACCTTCAATATATTTATGTAAATGTACGAATACATTTGTTATTTTTGCTTTAGTCTGAGATTGCGCATTGTGAAATTGTATATTTTTGAAAATAAAACCCATAATACAGGACAAAACCCCAATGTTTATCCTAGCTGTTACAATAAAGTGTACCACCTTCAATATATTTATGTAAATGTACGAATACATTTGTTATTTTTGCTTTAGTCTGAGATTGCGCATTGTGAAATTGTATATTTTTGAAAATAAAACCCATAATACAGGACAAAACCCCAATGTATATCCTAGCTGTTACAATAAAGTGTACCACCTTCAATATATCTATGTAAATGTACGAATACATTTGTTATTTTTGCTTTAGTCTGAGATTGCGCATTGTGAAATTGTATATTTTTGAAAATAAAACCCATAATACAGGACAAAACCCCAATGTATATCCTAGCTGTTACAATAAAGTGTACCACCTTCAATATATCTATGTAAATGTACGAATACATTTGTTATTTTTGCTTTAGTCTGAGATTGCGCATTGTGAAATTGTATATTTTTGAAAATAAAACCCATAATACAGGACAAAACCCCAATGTATATCCTAGCTGTTACAATAAAGTGTACCACCTTCAATATATCTATGTAAATGTACGAATACATTTGTTATTTTTGCTTTAGTCTGAGATTGCGCATTGTGAAATTGTATATTTTTGAAAGTAAAACCCATAATACAGGACAAAATCTCAATGTGTAAAGTGAACCTTATGACAAAATATATGTTTTTACATTTTTATTTTTATTCTTTTATTTTTTCATAACATAAATAAATTCCCTGAAAAGAAGTACATTTTATTCCAAATCATTCAAAGGCTTCTCTGAGAAAGGAAGGAAGATTGGTGGTTGATGCAGTTGTTAGTAAGTATATAACTGAACGAGCGACGACTTAGTCAGGGTCGTGGAAATCCACTGGATGCGAGACACACAGAACCGGTCATTGTTGCGATGTTTGGGGTTAGGCCTTTATCCAGCAGTGGATGTCTTTCAGCTGAAATGATGATGATATGTATAAAGATCATCGTCTAGTTCTTTGAATGACGTAGGGATCCGATAAGAAAGGATTACTCAAAATTCTATCAAAAACGGGGGGGGGGGGGGGATTTGTGTGGAAACATACCCGTGGTTGAAACCGCTGGTAAAAGCAAGTCTATCATCATCATTTCAGCCAAAAGACGTCCACTGCTAGACATAGACCTCCCCAAAGGGGGGGGGTTGAACCATAACCCACCACGCTGATCCAATGCGTATTGGCGGGTCGCCATAGTTTCATGGCAAGAGTGCACCACGTGCAGGTGAGGCTTGGGTCCCCATGGATGTTGAATGGGACCCCTATACACCCCGCTAGTCTAAAGCTAGTCTATATTGGTATATAACTAACGTATCAACGCAAATCCGAAAAACACATGAAATAGGAGTGTGACATTTCGCACAATTCCTTAGCACTGTTCTTTGTATGACGAAGGTATCCGATAAGAAAAGATTAATCTAAATTCTATCCCAAAGGGGGAGAAAAATTTTCATTTTCACTCAAAAATATAGGTACATAAAACATGCAATAATTAGCCACTCTGAGATAATAATACAAGACGTACAATGATTTAGTTTCACTATATCAGATCTTGACAAAATTTATACGAATCTACCTTGGGAGTATTTTGCTTTTCAAATATATCTTTTTTTATCCATACTAAATCGATTGAACTACTACTGGCTACTTTTACTTACCACAAAATCTAAATACCTTGATAAAAACATACTTACACGCGAACAACACCTACTATTCTGGTTCTAACGGTTTTATAAAATATAAATGAAAATAAAATAAAACAACTTTTTTTGTAAAACAATATTACAAACAAAGTTTATTTACAATAAAGTAGCATTACTAACAGTAACATAACAAAAATCATTATAAACACCACTAATAACACATTATAAAAATACAGTAAAAAATTTATAGTACATCGAAAATTTCTTCTCGTAACCTTTTTCTGGCAACTGTACACCGAGGTACCTATCTCGTCAGTGTTTACATTTTGCGCGCCAGTAATGGCGCGGCTTTTTGTTGAGTTGCGGAAAAAGTGATTGTGTCGTGTAATTATTGTGTTTTGATGTGATATGAGTTATATTGTTTTTGCGCAAATGTATGGACTATCGTATTCAAGTGTTTTTTTCGAGAATATGTGTGTGGTTTTGGTGTAATGTGAGAAAGTTAAAGGTTATGTGTAAGAAAATTTGCAAAATGCCAATTTATCTCGTCGCTACGAAGTCAGGTCAGTTTCATTTATTTATAATCTTACACAGTTCGATAGGAAAACTAATGGGCTTTCCGGGAAGGTATAATTTATTGCATATAATTATCAATATAACCACGAAATTTGCGGTTTTCTCAAGGTCAAACCAAAAAAAAAGAATAATCGAAAAATTCTCGACGCGTGTTGTATTTTGGGTGAAAGTTCGCGAACGTTCGAGAGGTTAATATTAAATTCATGTAGGCAGTGCATTTATACTTATATCATGACAATAACATTACGCTCAAAAATGTCTGCGTTACATTGTTTTATCAGAGTCTCGGTAACCGCAAACATCATCGTCAACTTCAGTGTATGATCAATTCAATTATAGTTTTCATCAGAACAGTTCACTTAAATTTGCTTCGTCATAGCCTCTTAACTATTTCAAAATCATTCATTCAGCCTCGTTCCAAATCATTCATTCAGTCTCGTTCCAAACCATTCATTCATCCTCGTTCAACATCATTCATCCCATCCTATTTTCGTCTCGAGTCAATATAGTCGTCGCATGTTCAGTGTTTTAATTTTTTACCTCATATGAAATGTTGTATTAAATGTCTATGATATTTTGGGCTTCTTGATTGTAGAGTTAGCGTAAATAAACTTATGTAGTAGGTAGAATAAACAATTGTTCTGTGTTTAAAAAAGTGTACATCTATTTTGGTTATTCGTGGTATTGTTCCATAAATGATTTTCAGGTAGCAACGCGAAAATCCAAAGAAAATGGTACCGACTCGGCTTGAAAAGAAAACCAAAACGAAATCAAAAATCATCACAGCTATCACAAAATATAGAATGACGTTAGTTTCATTTAAAAAAAACATCATTTAAATTTCAGATGTATCGCACAAGTTACGCACCGAAAATAAAGCTGTTATGTAACTTTAATTTCGTCAGCACGACAGCTCCTAATATATCCAAACCAGAGTATAGCACCGCCACTTGGTACTGGAAATACCTACTCACGGCTATAGTACTACTCCATACGTGATTCTTCACAAAGATCAAGGGCCTTACTATGACGTCTTAGAACCATTATGATACCGGTATCAGAGAGAGATAGAGCTATACTGGACAAATAGCGCTATCTCTTTCTCACGCCGCATTCATGATGGCATTGACATACACAAGACACAAGCGGAATGCGAATAAAAATTTCAGCTAACATCTCTAAGAATGCTAACCTAATCAAAATTTCAGAAAGAACTCAACGAGCACAAAAAATGCACGGACATAGCGAACTTTAAGACGGAGTTCGCAATAGTGTACGAGCGGAAGCTGACGGAACGCAAGCGTGACAAGTACAAACGATTGCTGTCGTTCGAGAACCTGGCTTTGTACCCTGACTACCAAAGACGACTGATGGTGCTGAGGGAGCTCAGCTATATTGATGAGCATGACAGTGTTATACTGAAAGGTACGTGTGTAGTAGATCCGACATTTTTTATTTATTTATATGTATTGTATTTCGGGCTGGTATCCGCAACTCCACGACTAAAGCGCGTATTTTGCGTACGGGTGGGACAAATGTGTCATTCGATCCCCCCAGCTCCTCGAGGAAGGCCAGCAGCGCCTTGGTGTTACTGACCATTTCGCGGAGGTTGCCTGGTTTTCCGAAGTACTTTGCCCTGTATCCAGCGACAACAGGGCAGCTCAGAAGCAGATGTGCTGCAGTCTCTTCCTCCTCCATGCAGGCTCTGCACAGTGGGCTGTCTGTAACTCCTATGACAGAGAGGTGCTTATTAAAGGTCCCGTGGCCAGTTGTAACGGCCGTCACTTTCCGTAACTGAGGTTTAGTCAGTTGTAGGGCCTTTTTCGTAAAGCGGCTATCAATGGAGGGAAGTGCCTCCTTGGCCTGCCTGCACTCACTATGATCTACCCATAGTTTGTGGTGTAATTCTCTAGTTCGTTTCCTTACCAGATTGCGTAGGTGTCCAAAGGGGAGCGGCACAATGGGCTCAGGCCCTATCGCCGCCATACTCGATCCCCTTCTGGCGAGTTCGTCCGCAGCATCATTGCCTCGGGAATCGCTGTGTCCTTTAATCCATTGAATGGTTACTTGGTTGTGTTTACCCACCTGGTTGAGGCGTTGGTGACACTCATAAATCAGCCCGGTGTTAACCATGTGGCGGTTTAGCGCTTGCAGCCATGCTGTCCGAAAGTATGCGTATAGCGTAGTCCTTAACTTTCCTGGTTGCGACGGCTAAGGCTGCCAGGGAAATGCCCAAGCACTCAACCTGGAACACAGTGTTATGAACCCCCAATGGTGTGAATGTTGAGATCCTCCGAGAAGACTCCAGCACCCGTGCCATTACTATATTTATATGTATTCTGCAACATGGCAATCTGTCCGATAACAATACTACTCTTTTGGACTCTCTTTTGGATAAATTCCTTTTTCTAGGTTTTATATGTCATAATCTTGGACGGACACTTTGCAGTCAAGTGCCTGATTCCACATTGATGTATTGATCTAGAAGAGAGGGGATACTTTGTCTTTTATGTCTCCTATGTCGTAAACCTCCATCTCATGATAGATTCGACATAGGGTGGGGTAATCTCGGAGAAACCCAGTGTAATCGGTAGTGTGAAATTATATTTTTATTTGCTCTGATCAAATACCAGAATGTATTATTAAGGTAGATTATGGCTATGAAATTTTAAATGTTTACCAGTTAAAATCTACCGAGTCTAGAATTCTTTACATTATATTGATAATAACTTTATTAAACATGGTTTTTGTATGAAGATGTTTTTACTTAGATTATAGTCAAAACGTACATTTTCTCCTAACAGGACGAGTAGCATGCGGCATGGGAACAAACGAGCTGATAATTTCCGAGCTGGTCTTCAGAAACGTGTTCACGGATAAGACTCCAGCGGAAATAGCAGCGTTGCTCAGTTGTTTCGTGTTCCAAGCGCGGACGCAGATAGACAACCAACTAACAGAGAAACTGATGGAGGGAGTCAAGGCGATAGAACAAATTGACGCGGAGTTGACTGCTATTGAGTCTAAGTATTTGGTAAGTAGCTATCTAGGTTTCCGTTACCAAACTTATTATGGATAAAAAAATGTTTGGGAAAACGACTAACGTATTAAAGAGGCTGACCAGACGTTTTTGGACACGTACAATCAGACGCGCTTTTTTTTATATTTCAAAAGTGACACTTAACTAAAATGCTCAAAGATGGATGGCAAAATAATATCATAGTTGAGATTGCATTGCTTATTTAGTTTGAAGCTATGGGCCCGAGCCTGGTCATGTTTTTATATGCATAACACTTAAGTATAGTGCTATATTCTAGCACTACAGCGATACTATATGGATTGTCAGAATTAGATTTTGAGACATCTTAGTCAAATACTAAGTTCAATAAAGTAAAATGTCCGATTTTTGCAAATACCATTGTCTTAACTTAATTGCTTGATATTATTAATATGAAATCGATTTCAAAAATCATTCAAATAGCCTATTTTAATAACTTTTGTAAAATAGGTTGGTTTACTTTTCCGAACTCGCTGCGTCTCCGAAGGGGCCTGTCAGACCGAAGGCCTCGTCAACATGGTGGCCCGTGACATTTTTCCAGGCTTACCACGAGTTCCGTCACTGATCCACAAGCGTGTTTCAGGTGGGCCAATTCGAAGGCCAAGCTGAAAGGCTCAACTTTGGTCTCGTGAGGGTGGTTTACGAATGGGCGCTAGAGAAGCCTTTCGCTGAAATAATGGACCTCACTGATGTGCAAGAGGGAATTATTGTCAGGTGCATCCAGCAGCTGCATGAGGTAAGAGAAAGTTGTTTTTGTGAAAGGTGATCTTCTATAGGGGCAGGTTTATTAACACAAAAAAAACAACGTCCTATTAATGCCGTTATTACCGACTTTTTTTTGCCCAGTACCAGTGTATACAAGTATAGTTCAAATTGTTAAGACTCAATTGTACCAAAAATTTAACCCAAAGAAGGATATATAGGCTACTTTTTGGTCTTTGACTTTGACTTTGCTTCCGCTATAATCAAGACGTGGGCAAAAGCTACCAAGAAAAAGTTACAAGAATAAAGATGGAATATTATTAAAAAAATAAAAATATTAGTTATTTAAGCGTATATACAACTAACTCTCGAGTTAATAACTCGGGCTGTTCTGCTTGCGTAGTGCCTTCAATATTTCTCTAAAGAACTGCGCCGAAACTTCCATAAACTGGGCAACTCCTAACAAGACTAAAGCGCAATTTAGACGGTACGAGTTTCTCGCCTCGAACATACGAGAATCGTAAGAGCATAGAAAAAATGTCATCGTCTAAACACATACCTAGGTGGTGCGAGTTTCTCGTCTCGAACGTACGATAATCGTAAGAACAAAAAAGCATCTCCGTCTAAACATTCATACCTAGACGGTTCGAGTTTCTCGACTCGAACATACGATTCTCGCTAGAGTGGACGAGCGAGAGGTACTATGACTTACCTCTCGCTCGTCCACTCTGGCGAGAACAAGGATCATATAATATCCTAGGGACAAACTGGATTGATTCCGGAGCAAAATTAATATGCAGTTAAAAACAAAAAAAAAACACATGTAGGTATTTATTAATTGTATTGATATGTTTAGAGCTTATTTGCAACGTACTATAACAACATCTTGAACTTCTTTAGAATAGAATTGTCCCAATTGGGCACTTTGCTCGCAGACCAAATGGCCGTTGGGGCCGAAAGGTTTTGGAGTGGTGACAGTGTGAAACGCGGAAGGCCTACAAGGTGGACCGATGACCTGGTAAAGGTTGCGGAAATCCGATGGATGCCAAACGCTTAGAACCGCTCATTGTGGCGACATTTGGGAAAGGCCTGTGTCCAACCATGGACGTGTTTGGACTGAAATGATGATGATAATTGGACGAAATTGTTCTAAACTGGCGCGTCTCAAGTAAGATTACTAAAACTCTCTTTATACCTAAAAAAAAACCTCTTTCTCGTTGTCTTGCTTGGAACGTTTTTTCTTCTTTTACTTGTCAATGAAACATATGAACCTAATACACATGAAAATATAGTACACTTTAGAGTGTGTAATATTGCTCCGTAATCAATCCAGATTGTCCCCAAAATATATAAGATCTTTGGTAGGTATAGACAAGTCGAGATTCTCGAAAGCAAGAATCTTCTCATTATATTTTTGCTGTCTAAACAGACGCAGGACATTATCGCCTAGTGATTATTGCTTACGAGTCTCGTATGACATAATCGTAGGTGAGAATTTATTTCTTACCTGTGTCTAAACACTTTGATACGATAATGTCATGGCGATTATTGCTTACGATTATTGCATACGATTTTCTCGAACAAAACGTTCGAGAAACTCGTACCGTCTAAATTACGCTTTAAGCGCAATTTAGACGGTACGAGTTTCTCGCCTCGGAACATACGATAATCGTAAGAGCATAGAAAAAATGTCATCGTCTAAACACATACCTAGGCGGTGCGAGTTTCTCGTCTGGAACGTACGATAATCGTACGAACAAAAAAGTTTCTTCGTCTAAACATTCATACCTAGACGGTTCGAGTTTCTCGACTCGAACATACGATTCTCGCTAAAGTGGACCAGCGAGAGGTATGACTTACCTCTCGCTCGTCCACTCTGGCGAGAACACAGAACACAGAAAGACACTAGAACTAGCTTGAGAAAATGTTTGTACCAGAACCGGTGTCGCCAAACTCACACATTTACGATTTACTCTTACTGCAAACCGGAAGATACGATTGACTACAACAAAAATTGAGCGTAAACAAATTTAAAAAAAAAAATGTTATACGAAATGCAACTTTAATGTCAACGATTTATAAATCAAATTGACAAAAACAAGAAAAAAATACATCTTGGACTACCAAGTACCGCCACTCGTCGCTAGATGGCGTTGTTCAGTATGAACTATAACATTATAAAAATAAGGGTGGTATTTGAATGGCGTATCACTGACACAAATGCAGGTCGCTACTCAAATAGTGACGTACCCTAATTCGATCGTAATAATATCGATAGTATGAAAACAAACAAAATATAATGCGAAAAAATATCGTATGCGATAGTATTAAAATAATGAAATTAATATGTAGTAGGGTAATTTCTAAACGTAGTAAAAAGGGTATTTATTTGCATGTAAATCAAATACCTTTTTGTTTGTATTTGTTCATTTTATACTGGGTAAATGAAATAAAATGCTGAAAACCTCGCAATGTTTTATTATTACATTGCTATTTGAGTTTAAGACAATATAAAACAGTGAAAAGATTATTATATTTGTATAATAATCTTTTCACTGTTTTATATTGTTTGATTTTGATCAAAGAATTTAATTAAAATATTAACGGGCACTTTTAAATGATCAAGTTAGTTGCCCGTTTTAAAATTTAGGTTATGTTATTTATGTTGAATACTACGGACATATAGGTGTAACAATGTAACAAGTATTGCAATTTCACAAATAAGAACTTAGTATAAATACGTAGTGAAAAAATGGTAATTTAAAAAACTAAAAAACCCGACTGCTTTTCTGAGTATTCATGAAAAAGCCCTAAAACAAGAAAGTCGTTGTAGCAGTCGGGACCCATTACATCATAGATCTACTGACTAGACGGCTGACTTTCTAGAATGGGTCCCGACTGCTACAACGACTTTCTTGTTTTAGGGCTTTTTCATGAATACTCAGAAAAGCAGTCGGGTTTTTTAGTTTTTTAAATTACCATTTTTTATTTTTTACTTTTTTAGTTTTATTTTTTTACGATATCACTTTCACAGTAATTACAAATCTAACGACACCTCGCAAACTAAAATCCATCGAGCCGTTCAGGCCACAGAGCGTGCCAAATATTTGAATTTGGCGCCAAAAATTCGCCATTTTGTTTTTTTTTATTTTGATATACCCAGTGTCACTCTCACAGTAAATACGAATCTAACGACACCTCTCAAGCTAAAATCCATCGAGCCGTACAGGCTGCAGAGCGTGCCAAACAATTATACATACATACATACATACATACATACATACATACATACATACATACATACATACATACATACATACATACATACAAACATACATACATACATACATACTCTCGAAAAACATAACCCTCCTTCTGGCGCAGTCGGGTAAAAAGGTAATTTATTTTCATTGTGTGTTTAATATTGAAAATACAAAAAAAAAAACTCTTTTACAAAAAAATACAACTGACTTCAAAAAAACTAAATAATGTAAAATACCTTTGATTGCGGAAGTCGGTGTTTACGGTTTGGTTTCTTAATTTTTTGACATTGACTTCCGAAATTAAAGTTATTATGCATTCGTTACGAAAAGTGTGATCGGACGAAGCCGGCGACGACTAAACATAAGGTATAATTCAAACGCCCTATGTTGTTCCAAGCTCTTTAGCTAGATTTATTTAAAATGGCATCACGAATATCATCCTACAATATTTATTTTATTAACTTTATTAATTTAATAATTATCTGTATTTTAATACTCATACTCTCAAGTATAAATACTTTTATTTTAAAAAGGCAATACAATACATGTCATGTCGATTGATTTTATCGATAAAGTCACGCACTATTTGGATAGCGTCAAAAGTATAGGTAGAGATGCGAATATTCCAGAAAGGCTAATAATCGGGAAAAGAAAATCAACTTTGTTTGCATGAAGTTAAGGACAATTTTTGTTTGTATGTCTTGTGCAATGTTTGACGAAATTTAATTTTTTCATTTTATTAAAATAAATTCGAAAATAATACTTACCGGTGGTATGATACACCTCCATGAGTTAGATTTTTAGTCCGACTATGGTTTTTACAGTCCGGAATGGCACAATAAGGCGTTTTAATATTATTTTATGTAAATTGTATGTTGACGTAGTCTAGTTTGCGAATGAGAGCGCTTGAACAGCAAGTGCGTATTGCAGTACTCACTAGCGGCGACAGTGCCACGCCTACTTACTATTTCCAGGTTCTTTCTGTGTTCCGTGGGCGAGAACAAGGATCATATAATATCCTAGGGACAAACTGACACAAAATTACACACTCTAAAGTGTACTATATTTTCATGTACATTAGGTTCATATGTTTTACCTGTGTGTAAACACTTTGATACGATAATGTCATGGCGATTATTGCTTACGATTATTGCGTACGATTTTCTCGAACAAAACGTTCGAGAACGTACCGTCTAAATTACGCTTAAAAAATATGACTCGAATAATCATACTTTACTTTTTAATCCCACAGTTGTTAGTAGACGTAAAAGACGCCGCAGTGGCTGTCGGGGACCCGAAGCTTCAAGCCAAAATGATGGAAGCCTCCACCGCGATCAAGAGGGACATCGTCTTCGCCGCCAGTCTATATACCACGCAAAAAGAAACGGTCACAACATGATAATAGAGTTGCATTTACAAAAGCCAGTGCCTTATTTTATACGATAATGGGTTTTTCTATTTGCAAGATACGCTTACCTAGTGCCTTGTGTTGTTACTTGGTCTGAAGTGTGCATTAGGCGTAGCATGATCAGGGTAAATAATTGTTTATCACTGTGGTTAAATGACACTTACGCGTTAAAAAGCGTAAAAAAATAATAGTTTTTTGTATGTTTTGAGATGTGTCAGATAAGTTCAACCTTATTGAAGTTTTAATTTACTAGGAATTGTTACAGTGTGAAGTGGCAAACATTTATTTTCACTGTCTCATTACTGATCTTATGAATTATTGCGTTTTACGGGCGTGCGCGACGACACGTATTGCAAACCGAATTGTTTGTTTTTTCCCAAATAAAAAAAAAAACAGAACCATAGTTGACAAGATTTTGTAATTCGTAAATGCAAACAACTTAGCTATAGTAATTAATCTTGTGATTGATCGTTGTTTAGCCTTTTCGAGTTACTTAATTTTGGATTAAGAATGCAGGTTCTAAAAAACCTTTATTAAATTAAATTTAAATGCGTCAACGCGCATGCCCGAATGTATTTTATTTGTTTTTTTTTTTTTGTTTACCGACTTTATTTATCTTATTTATTATATTAATTCAGTTTTAGTTTTATGTATAAAGGCTGAATTTTTCAAGCGGTCGTGGAAAGTCAAATCCCAAACAATAAGTCTCGAGATTAATTTTAATGAAAAACTGTATTTTTTTTTTATTAAAAAAAAAAATATTCTTAGTTATAGAAGTAAAAACTTCAGCAAACTAAAGTAAATAACTATTTTATTTTTTAACGTTACCTGGGTTACTTTTTTCTTTTAATATGGTCTTTAACCGCGAAGGAAGACATATTCTTTTTTTAAAACTATGTTATTAAAACAATGATGCAAGACCAAGTACATTTGGCCATCCAAGCCTATTTTAAAAGTTCACAAAAAATCAAATACAAAATTGCCAACAGTTTTATAATATGTTCCTGTAGTTTTTAATGCATGATTTTCAATAATTTGCTCACGCCCATGAAAATAAAGTTTTACTTTTTAGTTATTTGTTTTATTTTTGGTTCTTTTTTATTATAAATTTGTATATAATTGATGTTATCATTATTGCACGGTATTTTGGTACTGCAAGTCGGCTATAGAAGTAAACTAGCATTTTTTTTTTATATATGTTATTGATCGTGCTTAATATTGGACAGCTATAGTTGAATTCATAATCTCAGACAATTTACATTACATCACCGTACACTCAACTTTTTACTTTACCGATAATTAATACACGAAGTTATTTTTGAGCGACTATTTACTTTGTAAAAAAAGGTCCAAGAAAACTTCTAGTTTTTTTTAAGTGGAAAATCATCTAATGACTTCTTCCGATCTACGGAAAAGCGGGAGGGCATGTTTTTTTTATTGGTAGATAAAATCATCCCACAAATCCCGCCCTTGGGCGGAGCGGGAAATAGTGTCAGACTCTTACTGACTAAAAACCTACCCCGTTCCTTCGTTGCCTATCGTGCCAGGGCCGGGCCTTCCTTTCAGAAACTGTCCCATGACCCCAGCAGGCTTCGATCCTGCCTGCCTGCAGCTAGCAGGCTGGGCCTCTATGGTTTGCTGACAGCTGCTCAAGGCGCGCGGGAACAGTACGCGCCGTCGACGACTTGGGCTCGGTCCGGTCGGTTACCGGACGATCGGTCAGCGTGCTACTCATTGCACGCCGTCCGCAAGCCCGCGCTTACGGTGGCCGGAAATCGGGATCGGAATCCCGGTGGCGGCTGGGGCGAGCGCCCCGTTGCCTTTGCCTGATGCGGTCGGCCTCCTCCTTTACTAGCATTACTGCATCGGAACATGGCCTTGTACCAAAATCCGGCGCAAGAAGTCGTTGTCGCCGATCGCCCCCTCGAGAACACGGCGGTGTTCTGCTCAAGCGGGGCACACCTCTACCTCCGGGCGGTCCACAAAAAAGTGACACCCAGGCGTTTCTTCCGCACGAATCCGGTCCAGGAAACTCCCGAACTTACCATGTACAGAAAACTTCTAGTTGCAACAGACTTTGAACCCTATAATGTAGGGTATTGATTTATTTTTTCCATAACAATATAACTGTCACAGATTCTGAATTCAAATTTATCGCACCATTTGAGAAAATTACCTGCCAGATATGTATTAGACCGGGCGCTCTGGAAGGACTTGAGTGGAGAAAACATGAGAAACACACTTTTTTCTCTGGCGTTGCGAAAGCATTAATTGCACCTCCCTTAAATTGATTAATTGACAGTATACAATTGTTTCTTATGATTAAATATACTTCTAGCTAGTCAACGCTAAAGTATAGGCATTCAAATAGGTAAGTATTAGGTTCATACTACCTAGACTCACTTTTCAGCTTTCTGTGAAGATCCAATATAAATTTGAATGATTTCTAATTTAACTTTTGATCACACAGATAAAACTGCTGAAGTTAAACGAACGGGCCGGAGCAACCAGACTGAAATTGAACCAGCAGAATAAATCAAACTCCTCGATGTACCGAGAAATAGTACTGGCTGCCAGCTGGACTTCTGATTCAAAAACGAACAATGTAGGGAAAATTGTCGAGAAACCTGAATCGACCGAAGGTAGAGAAGAAAACATAAAAGCAGAAATTAATAAACCAAAACTAGAAAAATCTCCGGAAGCAATCGAAAAATCTGAACTAGAAGGCTCTGAAAAGATGAATAATACATGGAGAAGACCGAAAAATTTTAAACGGCCTGTAACATATAAAAAATCAACAGCTAACGCAAAATCACAAGAAAAAAAGAATCCAAACACGAACAAGAAACAAGACGAAGCTAAACCTGTAGATAGTAACGTACGTTTGGGACAGTTCAATAACTGCGACTGGTCAGATTACGCCTAGTACACAAATAATAGCAAATAATATATCTTATGTGCCGAAATTGCGAATCATCATTTTAGGCGTCATCTAGCTACCTAGTAGCCCAGAGCCAGTTGACCAACAGAAAAACAACAGATTTAACAGATCTTTCTACGCTTATTTATGTAATGGAAAATGTGGCTGTCCAGGGACGCCTGGCAGATGTAAAAAGACGAAAGAAGCGGTGGAAAATGGAGTGACAGCATTATCAAGCATCTTATCGATTGGCGTTACAGCATACGAGGCAGTCTTACCCCTACGTGCCAGCAGCACTAAATAAGTCAACAAAATGTGTAAACTTTTAAGACCAGTGGATAACAAATGTCAACACCAAGCACTCGCTTGATCATCAGAAATAACCGCTTCACAGCATCCAATACATTTACAAAAATGGTGTTTTAACGTGCATGTATGCGGCCATGAGGTTTGAGATATCTTTATTTCCCATAAGAATTTACAATTCACTTACATGAGAAAACTTAAATTAATTTACAAACATTATTGGAAGCGCACAGTAACAGTTTTGAATCAATTACGATTTAAAAGAAATAATCAGAAAGTGGAGGGTAGTCGATAAATACTTGCATAGTTAAATCATAAACATACACGGAGTACGAACAACTGGAAGTGGCATGTACTAAGGTGCGCTCGGTTTGTTAAAGATGTGTAATTTTAAGTATTTTTTAAATACTGACATTGACTTTGCATTTTTAATATTATTTGGTAGTTTATTATACAGCGCAACACCTTCGTACATTACATTTTGTTTGCCATAGTTTGTGCGTGGTGAGTATAATTGTATGTGATGGCCATGCCCATGCTGTGTACGCAATTTCACAAATATAGGCTATATTAGCCATATTAGAGCACATGAACGCCATTCGATTGAACAGATAACATCATTAAACATTGCATCGGCAAGGGAACATAAACATAAGACAATATGAAAATATAATGAATGGTTACTGTTTTCAAATTGTCTTATGTATATGTTTTGACCAACAGATAATTAGTGTGCTTCATAAAGATCTGCGTCTGGTAAGACTGTTATGAAAAACTCCGATTACTGCGTAGCAGAACCTAGCGGACATACCAATCGATTAAGATGTTAGTTGGTAGTGCAGATTTATTACGGATATCTGAGAAAATATCTTATCTTCCATTTTGAAGTAGACAGAAACCAACCCAGCAATTTAACTATGGCCCATCAACTCTTCTGGAAACGATATTATTTTTTTATTACAACCGCAATCGTTGTCCCCAAAACAAATGAAGGTACATACTGGATGGCTGCATCTAGTATGTACCTTCAGAACCCAACCTTGTTTCCGATCTAAAAGAATTAGGCTTAGCTAACTTTTCTCTAACATCGAATCGAAAAGCCAAATAGTATCACATTACTTGTACTTTTGATTGCCAGTAGTATCTCAAATCTCAATGCAAGGCCAAAGGCCTCTCTACAATTTCCAATTATATATCTTCTCTAAGTTACTGAGAGCCTGACTGTTTTAAAAGAATGCAGTTTATACAGCGCCATCTTGGCTTTTTACCATATTTAATTACCCACGCAGTCTGCTACGCTGTCCTACCTACGAAGAGTGATATTATGTAAGAAAAGGGAATTATCTATAGTATGCAGCAAATAAGCTGAACAATTTACTATTTATCACCTATATAGGCCTCCTCTCCTAGAGAGGAGGCCTGTATGTCTCAGCAGTGGGAACATAAAAAGGCTGATGATGATGATAGGGTGACTGCTAATTAGTGAACAATACTTTAACACGTGATTGTAGTCATGATAATAAACAACTTTTACTATGGACCAAACCTAAAATCGCGAAAAAAATCAGCCAAGTTCAGTACATTTTGACCAGTCAGGCAAACACAAATGTACTGACCAGCAGGTTATTTTTCGCGATTTCAGGTTTAGTCCCATAGTAAAAGTTGTTCGTTATCATGACTACAATCACGTGTTTAAGTATCATTCATTAATTATCAGTCACCTTATATATTCATTTACCAATAGAACTCGTGTTTAATATTTTGACAGGAAACAGAATCAGAATCATAGTAATAACGAAGAGGCCAAACGCGCCATTCTGACTATGTATTTATTAGCACTGACAGCCCCATTCATTTAATAAGTAAGTGATGTAAGTTACATCTAATAAATTATTATTAAACACGATTACATTTTACTAAAATTGTATGTAATATAATGTATAATAGATTTTATTTATTGCACGCAAAACAAATCAATACCGACAAATTGTACCTACTTCAAAACCATCTCCGTCAAGTTGTATCGCAGTAAAGTTCTATCGCGATAACGTGCTGCGCGATGTTTGTAGCATCGTACTAGCATTCATCGATATTTTGTGCGTCGACATTCCGTATTCTACCCTTACAAAATATATTATCCAGTAACCATCTATTTCATTATTGTTGTACTGAAATTACATTTTAGAATTTGTATAACTTAACTTCTTGTGTAATCTTTAGAAACCTACGTCATTCCAACTGCGCATTCCTGTACCTACTTTTTACTTACATCTATATATTATTGTGAAATAAACTTGTTTTTTTGGTAATTTCCTGTTTTTTAGCCAACTACCCACTGTGGATAGAAGGGACAATGTGTGTGTGAATTAATTTAGCTGACCTGACTGATAGTCTCTAAATAGCTATGATCTGTAACCTGCTAATAACCTATCTAATTTCAATTGAAATAAAATGTGTAACTTCGGCGCCTAGTTGTTTCCAAAACATGATAACTGGCGCTTGCGCAACTATTTCTAATGATAAAGTGAGGCGCGAGTCAACTCGTGTTTTCTATCAGTGTCCCCTTTCAGACGGACTATTTAAATTGCACGGCAGTTACAAAATTTTGGTTTCAGATTACAGGTGATATTAAATTCGATTGTGTAGTCTCGCTTGCGTCGTGGTAATTAAAGTGTAGTTCAAATGCAGTCGGTATTTTTTTGGTGGAAAAATCATCCAATTACATCTCCACGCTCTTGGGCGGGGCGGGACATAGTGTCAGACTTTTACTGACTAAAAACCCACTCCTGTTCCTTCGTTGTCTTTCATACCGGGGCCCGAATCTTGCTATCTGAAACCGACCCTGGCCTCATTGACCCTGCTGGACCCCTACGGTTTGCGGACAACTATTTGAGGCGCGCGTGGAACGATATAGGTACGCGCCGTCGACAACTTCCCAAGTAGCAAAATATACTCCTGTAGTTATTCTAGGAGCATATATTTTTTAGCTCTATAGAAATCCTATAAACGTTTATAGAACCGCATTTGGGCGCAGTTTATAGGACTATTACGCCCTTTTAACGTCATGTTACAGTCTGGTAAAGTGCAATCTGATTTTATAATAATCTTATTAGGTGCTTTTACAGGATAAATTGTCCTATAAAGGTTCGGTAAACGCACTGACTAAGCGCGATTAGTCCTCTAACGATCTAGTGTATGACGTGAATTGGAGATATTAATCCTGTAACAATCTAACGCGTGCCGGTACTGTACCTCTACCATGAGTTTTAAGCAATAGTATTCGTCGCTACTCGATATCGACGCCGTAAATATTTTGTATGGCAAATTTTGCAGCGCCTCTAGCGGTCACTTGCAGAACAAAAATTTGCCATACAAAATATTTACGGCGTCGATATCGAGTAGCGACGAATACTATTGCTTAAAACTCATGGTAGAGGTACTGGTGTGATTGATCCCACATTTTTTTTGTAAAGTTGCCGTGCTGAGTGTCTTGACAAAAAATATTTTAAAAGTGCAACTTAATTATCCACATTATAATATTTAGCATGTGTGAATTATGTCTTTTACTTTTTGTGTTAAGAATGCCTAATTCACTTGCGAAATTAATTTTATTGGTAAATTGTTAGAAAATAATAAACATGTCTTCATGCCCCTTCCAAACTAAACGTATTTAATAATTATTTTATTCGAAAATAATTAAAAAACTTGTAAGCCGCCATATGATCGGATCATGTGCCATTATTTTGCATTCATCAAAACCTTTACAGGATTATTTAGTCAGAGTTAAAACTACTACAGGACATACCTTTCGCCTCCATGTTTCAGTTTTAGGGTTCCTTTAGAGAAATACATCAGAAATACCCCGCATCCCAATACATGTACTTAGTGAGTCTTAATCAGTACTAATATTTTCAGCACTCTTCGAAGACTTACTCTTTTTGATTTTGAAATAGAATGATAAAAAGTGGGTGAACAATTGATTTTAAAATAGAGAAAGTGTGAGTGTAAGGATGCAAATCGATAAATCAATATTTTATTCTTTTCAGTACATTTTTAACAGCACTTTTAAATTATTATTCGATAGAAAACTTTAAGAATACCTATCGATCCGCGCCTGGATCCTGATTTGATTCCAAGTATTTTTTTTTTTTAATTCTTCTTCGATAACTGCCACTGCGCTTAAATCTTTCCCAAGCAGCACGCAAGCGTATCAAACATCAATAAAGCAGCCGATATACAGCTTAGAGCTGTATAAGGGCTGTACAAGGGTGTAAAACACAGCTTTAGGCTGCATAAAGGTATCCGCGTACGCTTATGGTTCTATATCAGAGTATTTTTACTCAATTAAACAGCTTTAAGAGTTTTTTGACACTTAAGGCTGCGTTTTACACTTAAAGCTGTATATAGGCTGTATATTGCACGTCACCACTTCCTTTATACAGGTCTAAGTGTTATATTAGTGTAAAATGATACTTATTGCTGTATATTGGTGTAAACGAACTCCATTATACCTCTTATTCTTTTGGTGTAATTGTACACTCTTATAACTATTGTGGTGTTATAACTACTGCCTACAAGGGTGATATACAGCTATAAGAGTAAATGAACGCTATAGTACAGCGTTAGGCTGTATTACTAATGGAATCACTCGGATTGTGTTTTTGTGAACATCAATATGGAGGAAAAGACCGGTCAAGTGCGAGTTGGACTCGCGCACCAAGGATTCCGTAAAAACTTACTCGCACCGTGTCCGTTCTATAGGCCCTATGATTAAAAAAAAAGAAATTCAATTATCTCGAAAACGGTGCGTCCTAGGTCAAAAATAACCAAAATTTTAACCCCCCTGTGATACCCCCGTGCAAGTACCAATAGAATACAAAAACGTAAAAAAAAAAATTTTTTTTCGTGATCGAATCAGAGCAAGAATTTATTCCAGAAAAAAAAAATATCCGAGCAATTGGTGAATATTTTAATATAAAATAAAACTAAAGGCAGTAAAGGCACATAACTCATAAGGCCATGAAACTTGGAACCTAAATAGTTTCTATGGTTGAGGTTAACCCAAAACTACAAAAAACAAAATGCTGTAGGTAATCTGTACCAATCAACTAAGGGTGGTGAAGAGAAAACATTGAATTAAGAGGAAGGTCAAAAGGAAATATTTAAATATTACAAATACAGATAATTTATTTAAATACCACAGACAGTAGATATAGTAAAGTATAATTTATTGGAGAAGATAAAGTAATAGATCACAATCTGCTTCTTCAATGATGATAATAATAGACTTTATACGCAGCATTTTGATGTAATCCCACGATGATCTGGAGGGTTAGAACTGTCATCCTTCACCAATGCGTCCGACGTCTAATCACTCGCTTAGTAATTTTAGATCGCCTTCTGATTCTCGTGACCTTGATATTAGACCAAGTCAAAGGCCTTATTGTAACTTTTCTGAAAAATAGATGAAAGATCGGTTACAAATCTTACTCACTACTTCACAGTAAGTATATAAATTGTTAAATTGTATTCGGACATATGAGATTTAGTCGTAGGTAGCTGAGGATTTTTTATTCCTTATACGTATCTCTAAAGATGGTTAGAAATGTACGTACTTGTTATGAACAATTACACAGATTATGGAGTAAAAATACTCTATTATACAGCCTAAGTCGTAAAAATACTCTATTATACAGCCTAAGTCGTAAAAATACTCTATTATACAGCCTAGGTCGTAAAAATACTCTATCATGCAAGCTGTCGCCATTTTGCAATGTACATAATGATTTTATAAACATAATAAAAGGCTTATTTGGCAAAAGCCAAAAGTCATATCATGATTATCAGCTTGAATTACGGTTGATTTGCATTTATACCTATTATTTCAACATATTTTTTTAATATAACCTAAAAAAATAATAACATTACTTACCGTATTTACTATTTTCCTTGATGTTAAAATTGATTATTTCGCTGGCGCGTTAATATTTTCACCGAAAATATACACACTTTTACAATGAAATTAAATCGGCACTATAAATTCACCATATTACTAAGGTCAACAAGTCCAATTTAACATATTATATTTAAAATTAAATGTATATGGCGTAGTCGCCATTAGTAAAATATTATAAAAAATAATCTTTAAGTTTGGATTCTTTCGTATTCTTACACCAATTAACAGCTTTTTGCTGTATATGATAGTTATAATTGAATATCTGGAGAGTTAAAGTGTAATTGTACACCGATATACAGCTTAGGGTGTACAAAAACGCCTTTATACAGCCGATATACAGCCAACACGCAGCCAATATACAGCTTTTATTCTCCACTTACACTTAACGCTGTATATAGGCTGTATATGTGGGCCCTTTTTGGAGTTACAAGGGCTGTATATAGGCTTATACAGCCTATATACAGCTTACTATACAGCTTAGAGTGTAAACCTGAACCTATATACAGCCCTTGTACAGCCTTTTATGCTGCTTGGGTTACCATTAATGTACCTAAATCAATTTTTAGGGAACCGTACCCAACGAGTAAAAATGATACGAAACCCATCGTGCACGAGTTCGACTCGCACTAGCTATTTTCTTTTTTCTTTGACTAAAAACAAAATGGCCTGTTACTCTAGTAATAGCAAATGTAGGACACATATAAGTAGATTTTGCCTATAAACGTCGGTGGGCATGTTAGTTCCGTGCTAACAATCATTTAGCAGGCATGTCTCAGACAAATCAATCCTATAATTTAATTGACCAATAGAACCTATTTCTAAGACGTTTATAGAAGTGCATGTTTTATAGAAGCATTAAAAATGACGGTAATAAGCACGAACAATCTTATCAAATGCGTTTATAGGATCAAAATGCTATACGTGCTAAATAGTTTTATATTATGCGCTTATATAACTACAAGTACTAGTAAGAATCGTATCTAGATAATCCTATAAACGGCTATAAAACTAAGTAATTAAATCGAAAGTACCTGTAGCGCAAATCGTCTAAGGAGATGCCCTTTAGGGAACTGTGATTTTAATCAAAACGTCTATTAGATTCCTATTAGACATTTAGTCTTATAAGTCTACTTGGGTTGGGCTTGGTCCGGACGGTCGGACGGCGAGCTACCCATTGCTCGCCTTCCACAAGCCCACGTAAGCGTGGTAGATACAGTGGCCGGAAATGAAGATTAGATGCTGCTATAAATCTACTTACCGACACTAATAAAAAATCTTCATTCTCCACTAAATAAACTTTGATCAAAAGTCTTATTCGCGATTTACGAGTACTTCCGGGTTGTGTTAGAAATAATAAGAATCAAGAGATAGAGAGCAATATAAAAATCACAACAGCACCTATTAAGCCTATTATCCGAAAAGCACCACTACTGGCCACTTGTGCTGTGTGTATATACAATATTTAATATTTTGTACTCTTGAGCCTTTCTTATAAGAGATTAGGTTTTCTTTTTAATTAATCCAGGTAAAGTGCCGATCTATCGTCCAAATTGAAAGCCAATGAAGACGAATAAAGACCTAGTGAGGACACACGGACACACAATTGATACCGATATAAATACCTGTCCTGCTTGTTTATTATTTCATTATTGCATCGCTAACCCGAATAATCAATAATTTATTATTTGCCTATAACTTCGGCTGTTGCAACCAAAGATGGTGTTGCATTTACGCTTCCTGCTGCAGTCTGAAACACACTATCTCCTGTCATCATGCGTGGTATGAAACGAGTATTGCAACCGTGAGGAGTGTGTTGTTCTACAAATGACGCATGTCAAATTTTCGTGAATCGGAACGTACCTTTGGGACTGACTTGGCGATTCGGATTTTCTTTCAGTGATTATCTCAATGACTTGTGTAAATTCAATGTTAATTTGATTTGTTAAATGACATTTTATTATTGGTGATTTGCGATCGTAATTCGAGTAAACTTACAACTGTGCTCATGTGGCTCCCAGGCAAAAAGGACATATTGCAGTGACTCGTTATATATTTTAACAACAAATAACGTAGAACAATCAAAATGATACAAGACGACGAGTTTGAGCTGCTGGTGACAACCCCAGAGCGTATACAGGCTCTGGGGTTCAAGCCGCAGAAGGAAATACTGACGAACCACATCCTACCATATGCCGCCGAATTAGATGAGGAGTCCAAGAGTTTCCTGGAGCAAGTCAAGTTAAACCTGGCGCGGTCCGTCATGCTGCGTGAGATGAAACCGGCGTGCGGGGTGTGGTCCTCCAGGCTCATGAAGTAAATATTACTTTTTTTCATAAAGACTATGTGTCCAGCAAGCGCTGGCACATTTTAGGTGATATTAAATTGTTGGACGCTGTCCAACAGATATCTGAAGGATTGTTAAACATATTTATCAGGAATAATAAACATAACTGCTCTCTGGAATCTAAAGCTTTTGTATGTTAAGGCCTTAGACAAAAATAACTTCAATTGAGTCGGCTTACAAACATAATACAGTCCTCTTACAGTATTTCTTTAACCAATATTACAGCAGTAGGAGGCAAAGCACTCATTCATTTAAAAGCTGATTTCATTACATACATCACATGTCTATATTGATCCCAACTTTTCTGGGTTTTATTTCTGTGTTGTAGACAGTTTTGTAAAATTTGATTTTCCTATAAGAAACTTATTTGATTTTTGCCTTGGTACACAATGCTGAAAAGACTTTTAAACAGGACTAGCTTAAGGATACTTCAAGTCTGGTCAAAGAATATAGGCAAACAATGGTTGATTAGCTCTAAAGTATATGACCATAATGGGTAGCAGATCAGTAATCAACTAAATAAATCAATAGTTACTTGTTCTGTTGATAATAAGACTAATTTTTAAATGAATTTGAATTTGAAAAAAAAATGAATTTAATTATTTTCTAATTTTTGTGGGTATTTCACTACTTTTATTATATTTTTTATTTGAATGCTTTGTGCATTATTGTACAGAAGACAGCAAATACTTGACTCAAAATTTTGTGATGGAGGAAGCTCCCTCCTTTTCCATACATTTTGACATGCTCAAGCTACCCCCATCACAAAAATCTGGTCAAGTTATTTGCCAACTAGTGTAACTTCTTTTCAAATATAGTGGACAGCATACCTCAATAAGTACTCAAAAGATTTTGATGTACATGTAAATGTTAACTGTACTGTAGGCAAAAAAAAAAATGGCATGATGAAGTGAATATGACTTGCATTATATATTATAAAATACCTTTCAATTTAATGCATTCTTGGGATCAAGTTATTTATATTTAAAACATCACATTGTCATGTACAAGCAAGGCAACATCCATTGGTGTGTCTTTGTGAATGCTTAAAACTTTTACATATATTGCAATTAGTTATTGTTTTTTGTTCGCAATTGAGGCTTTTTTTAACCAAATCCTTTTTTGAGACAAAGAAAGTTTTCAAAAAAGTAAAATGGATCCTGTTATTACACTATTGTCTTATTAATTTTTTGCAGGATCAAATTGTGCTATGTAATGATGATTAATATAATAAATATTCATTATGTCATTAACCCCTGATTTCTGATTTAAAGCATTTGAAGTTGAGGATTACTCAAACTCTACTTTAGCCTGTAAACCTGTCAAAATTTGGCATTTAAGTAGGGTTTGAGACGTTCTTAACGCAAAATACTCAATTCAGAAACCCGCCCAGAGACTTTGAACAAATCTTATAAAGTTTTTCATCATCTAGTAGGTATTACAACATTCCCACTCACCTAATTAGAGGTGTAACAGATATAGATGTTAAGAGTATATTGCATAAACCTACTAAAGATAAAAATGGTGTAAAGGACCATAAATAAAGTGAGCTTTAAAAGGAATGATCGAATGGTGGGCTAGTAAATCATACAGTTATGTGCCCTGAAATCACATGACGGGGTCACGGCAGAACAAGAAGGAGATGGTCAGACAGCTTAGATGTCTTTCTTAAGAATTGGGAAGAGGTGGCTTAAAGCCCAGGAATGATGGAATTAATAAAGGGAGACCTTTGCCCAACAGTGAGGCAGTATAGGCTACATATAATAATAATACTTAAAAGAATATAAACAGCAAACATTTTCACTTAAATACCAAACAAAACAATGACACAACCATAATATATCATATTCTTCAGCTACATGTAAATCTTATTGTAGCAAATTTGAGTTTAGCTTTAACCTTTGGCAAGTATTAGTGAAGTTTGAAATATGCTGGCTAACACCCAGGTCTTCCTGTTAACTGCACCTGGCCTCACATAACACTCAACAATCTTTGTATTACTTCATCATTCCTATTGTTATGTACCTATATTGCAAAATGACTCATTTAAATTTATTTATAAGCATGTTTTTGGATTACTTATTCCAATGAGTATTTAACTGAATAGGGAACTATAGGTTTACCATTTAACTGAATTGCGTTAGAAAGCTACCCTTCTAGACTGTAGCTACCTTAGACAGATTAGCATCTCCAGAATGTAATTTGGTCATGGCAGCCAGTTTCAACAGAGACCAGCCATTGGTGTGGGATATATTATATTGCATCACTTTGTGCTCAGACATATTCATGTGCACTCAGTCTTATGGGACGACAATTAGTTCAAATAATTTAGATGCACAATTGCACAACCAATACGTTCAGATGCACAACCAACATGTTTTCTGAGGCACAGGTTACCCCTGTAGCCAACAACTTCCAAGCTCCAAGTTACCACTAAGATATTCTTAAAGGATAAACTCTATAACACTTTGCCTGAAATGCAAATCAAACCCAGAACATCAATCTCAGCAGTTGCATTTGGGTAGTTGAATTTTTTTTTTAGTATTCAGGATAAAAATTTAGTATAATTTGAATAATGATGTTATTTTTCTACTTAATAATATAAATATTCTCAGCAGGTAGGTACTGACCACTATTTTTGTGAATTACCCACACAGAACTGAAAATATTCATGAATAAATAAAACCTATTCAAATATAATTTTATAATTAAAAACATTTTCTATCTCCATAGATACAATTTACTACTTAAGGATAATCTATCATTCCTACTCTATACATTACTGCTTCAGGATATGTTTTTACCAAGAATAACTGCTACTATTACAAATAAAAACTAATTACAATTATTACAGCTTTCCTTGAAACCAGAGGTTTATTGTATTCTACCCACACATTTCGCCAATTACACTTGAGACACCCGTAATCGGGGATAAGCGTTTTTACAGAATCTCTCACAATAGAAAACCTAATCAGAGGTCTTAACACGATCCATATTACGACCTAAACTGAACTGTTAAGGCCCGGTTCTACTCATTTTGACCTTTTTAAACCTATGGAAATCCACAAATATAAAAGAGAACACCATGAAAATTTATTTTATTAAAATTGACTATATGGCCAAGGACTTGGCAAAAATGAAAATACAATATAAATTAGTTGGCTCGTTAAAAAAAATCGCGAAGCTAACCCTAATTTACGATTTCAAACGTATTTATCTACGAGATTACGTTACGGAACTATTTGAAAGTTACAAAAAATATAAAGCTCGTTATTTAAAAGTGCTTCGCAAGTACAAAAATCTTGAATAGTTGTTTTTTTTTTCTTATATAAAAATAAAACCGCTGTTTTGGGGCCGCGAAAACGACATAATCCCGAGCGAAGTTCATACAAAAAAAAAACAGTGAATAGAACCGGCCCTTAAAGTGATGGAGCTTTATATGGTGTTTAGCTCCATCCCTCTTTCTCGCTGGCGCGCTTGACATTTTAACACGTCATAGTAAGACTCCTGATTTCGAGTCACCGCGCTTCTGTTAGAGCTGCGAGAACATTTAAATAGATTTTATGGCTCTTAAATGCAAAAGGCAACTAAAGGAAAACAACTGTCTAAAACCAGACTGACTCGCTCCACCCCAAAGCGGGAGAATTCATTTAATAATTTCCTACTACAAAATAAAATAGGGTCACCACACTCATCATTCGCAGTTTAAAGTTTTTCCTTTAGACTGCTACTTTTATACTGTCTATTAAATTGCCAGCCTTTGTAATTTATCCTATTCTAAAGAAGAACTAAGTCATTGATAAAGTTTTCAATATTCACAGATACATACGGATCCATGGCCTCAAATTCTCGAAAGAAGATCACATAAAATTGATAAGACTGGCTTATGAACTTGTGCTCATACCTGATCTAGAACCAGGCAAGGTGCACAAGTTTGCGACTATGTTTCTAATGCTCACAAAGTAAGTATATAAGTTTCGAGACTCTACAAACTTAGGCTAAATCAGTTCTTTGTAAATGATTCAGAATTTTAAATCAAATCATGCATATTATATAAAACAACGGGAATTACAAACAAGAATGTAATCTTTCCAACAAAAATTAATTGTTCCTATTTTGATTTTTAAATATATTCACGGAACTCACACTTAAGCGTAATCTTGGCAGTAAAATACCTTGAATAATTGGCACTGATCGCTTTTTTAATTGCTAACGAATTAATTAATTTCTACAGGAAAAGACAATTGATTAGACCTGACGAACTGACGCTACATTGGCGCCCGCTCTACGAAATGGGCAAAAAAATCTTTGACAAGAGCTCGACCACTATTGGAATGTACCATTATCTCGCGTAAGTATTCATTAAATCAGTAAAGGAATAAACATCAAACATAATACTATCATCACAAGTATTAACACATAATCCGAAGAACTTGATTATGAATATGTTTGCTACTCTTCTAGCGCCAACTTTTTTTTCGACACTTCCTTCATGTGACGTATCGTGTACGATTCGATAGGTTTGACGCAATCACATACGTAGATATTAAATTGCGTCTACATTCTTTATAAAAAAGAGGAAAACACATCTAAGATTACCGCAACTGGAAATTATTCAGAACTCGATGACGTAAACGTTACCTTATAATTTTGACACGGTTCGATGTTTTGCTTGTGCAACCACTACCTGTTTACAAACTTAATTGATTTTGTTTAATTATAACATCTACCTACGTAAGACAAAGTAAATACAAATTTCATTTAAAAACATACATGTGTGTTCAGGCCAAATCGTTTTATGAAACAAGGAGGCGATATGCTCGATATGATTCGCAAATTCCTGTCGGGAGACGGGCTGGGCGACGCCCTAGAGTTGTTCGGCCTCGCGGGAGCCAACGAGAACGAACTGCCCACGTAATAAATAGACAAACAATATAAGTTTTCGGGACATGCTTAATGTTCGCACATCAGGTGGCAGACGGGATGGGCTCATAATTCATCAGACCCATGTCACTACCCTTGGTAATATGGACCCTAGAAATGACTTTTTAAGTGTTCAACTTAATGTAGTTGAAAAATTAATAAGTTATTTTGTTCAAATCGTCGCCTTGGAGGCCAATGGAGCTAAGCCACAATTTTTGCGAAATGGAGTTAAGTGCATTAACGTACTCAAAAAGAGCCATACTTTATATTAGTCAATACATCTAATAGATATCATAACTGTAAGCTAATTATTTTTAAATTTGCCAATAAATTTAAGTGTAGTTTTAATAAGAGTCAAAAAGTATAAGCAGCTTAGATTCATTGCGATTGCAAGTCATAGAAAATAATTATTGAGTAGTCAATAGTTGTAAGAGCTCATAGAACGCTTGACCTCCAAAATTATGACATCGTAATACTGTATTCTAGACTCTTGTCATTTGTAATTTTTTTATCAGATCTAATCCCGATATCATTTGGGAACATTTAACTGGTAGAGAAAAACCGTCAATCGACTTCTAAAGATATTTTTTTTAATGGCGATTTACGTCAATCTTTTTCTAGAATATTATTCGAGTAGTTTTTAATAATCTGCTAAAAGAATATTTATCTTTACAATCAGAACACGCAAGATAGAGTTACATAAGTAAATGTGTACAATGTGTACCTGTTAAACGAAACCTAAGAACAGAGTAGACGTCAAAACACATTGGTATATAATAATCAATCGTCAATAAAAGTTTGAGATCACGAAATCGTTTTTGTTACGTTACAATAAAACGTTTTTTCTTTTTTTTTTAAGATTTCATTTAAAAATCAAATCTTTTAATTACAATAGAATTTAAAATAACAATTGTTTTTCTGTATAAAAAGAGATTAAATCTTTGTTTACACTCATCAGAAATCTGGCCAACTTGATTCAAGCGTTTTTTCTGATTTTTCAAAAAGGAATTCATTCAAAAAATGCCGAGGGATTATCAGAAGTTTTACGAGCAAGAATTGTTACTTTGGGGGAAGAAGGACATTCTACGAGAGAAATAGCACGCAGAGTGGCTGTAGCCCACTCCTGTGTCGTGAACACGTTACGGAGGATAACTTTACTGATCGACCTCGCAGTGGTCGGCCAACTGTTTTTACTACTGCTCAGAAGCGTTACATCAGATTGCTGGCTGCCCGAGACCCAACAATCAATGCGATCGGAGAGGTATATCATCTACCCCGGTCACCAGGGAGAGTGGAAACGTCGAGAGATGTCGTGCGGTGTTCCGCAGGTCCACCCTTGTGGAACATCGGATACGACTACGTGCTGCGTGGCGACTTCCCTGACGGGGTCAGCGTGGTCTGCTACGCGGACGACACGTTGATCCTAGCGCGGGGAGAGTCGTATCGGACGGCGGTCGAACTAGCGACACGCGGGGTTGCGATGGTCGTTGACAGGATCCAGCAGTTGGGACTCAAGGTGGCACTGCACAAGTCCGAGGCCATGTGTTTTTACGGCCCTCGGGGTGCGCCACCACCGGGTTCCCAGCTAACGGTAGGAGGGGTTCACATTAGCGTCGGTTCGACGATGAAGTACCTGGGACTCATCCTCGACAGCTGGTGAAACTTCAAGGAGCACTTCCGACGTCTGGCTCCCAAACTGAATCGGACTGGGGCTGCTCTCGGGCGGCTCCTGCCCAACCTCAGGGGACCAGACGCCTCCTGCCGGAAGCTCTACGCGGGAATCGTTCGGTCCATGGCCCTCTACGGGGCCCCGGTTTGGGCACCGACGTTGACACAGCAACCGAGGGTCATGGCAATACGCATGGTGCGAGGGTACCGAACGATTTCCCGCGAGGCGGCGGCCCTCCTTGCTAGTCAACCGCCATGGGATCTGGAGGCAACAGTCCTTGCACACATGCACGACAAGCGCATGGAGATGCAACGCCGGGGCGAAATTCCGCTGCCACGACAAGTCCAGGCATGGCGGACAGAGCTCCGGCGAGATCTCATTACGAAATGGCTATCGCAACCTCGTTCGGGGCGCGCCACAATTGGGGCGATAAGGCCCATACTTGAGGCGTGGTTGAAAAGACCTCACGGCGTTCTCAACTTCCGCACGACGCAGGTGCTTACCGAGCACGGAAAGTTCGCTAAGTACCTGTTCCGGATTCGTGCGGAGGATTCGCCCGGGTGTCGCCACTGTGCGGAACACCCGGAGGACACGGTGGAGCACACTGTAGAGGTGTGCCCCGCCTGGGCGGAGTATCGCCGTGTCCTCGTGGGGGCGATCGGCGGCAGCGATCTCTCTCGCCGGGCCTTGGTTCAGGCCATGGTCCGTAGTGAGGAGGGATGGCAGGCGGTCGCCTCTTTCTGCGAAGAAGTAATGCTAGCAAACCGCATCAGGCAGAGGTAACGGGGCGCTCGCCCCAGCCGCCACCGGGTTTCCGATCCCGATTTCCGGCCACCGTAGGCGCGGGCTTGCGGACGGCGTGCAATGGGTAGCACGCTGTCTGATCGTCCGGTAACCGACCGGACCGAGCCCAAGTCGTCGACGGCGCGTTCTGTTCCTGCGCGCCTCAAGGAGCTGTCAGCACACCGAAGAGACCCAGCCTGCTAACTGCAGGCAGGCAGGGTCAAAGCCTGCTGGGGTCAAGGGCCGTTTTCTGAGAGGAAGGCTCAGACCCGGCACTATAGGCAACGAAGGAACGGGGTAGGTTTTTAGTCAGTAAGAGTCTGACACTACTTCCCGCTCCACCCAAGGGCGGGATTTGTCATTGGATGATTTTACCTACCATAAAAAAAAAACAATGCCACTAAAATAAAAGCTGAGTTACGGGCTGCTACTGGACTAGAAATTAGCACTCAGACCATCAGGAATTACTTACACCAGGTTGGATTATGAGTGAGGAGATCCTGGCGAGCACCCCTGAACGCACAGCAACGACAGCGACGCAGATTGCAGTGGGCTAGACTCCACCAAAATGAAGAAAATGTCGAGGAAAACATTTGGCGGAATTGTCTCTTCGTTGACGAGTCCAGAATTAGCACTCATCCAGACCACCGACGTCTTCGTGTCTGGAGAAGACGTGGGGACGCTGAAAGACGAAGAACGGCCACCGGAATCGTTCAACAAGGCGGGAAAACGGTATCCTTTTGGGGCGTCGGATGACTGCAGCTTTGTACCAAACCAGTGCTATTGATGGAATTGTCAGTTCATTTAGAATAAACCATGGCCCTCGATTCGTAATGGTTGATAATAATACACCCGCTCATCGAGCACAACAAATCAACGCTATTCTGCGTGAATACGACCAAGTTTTCTATATCACTTTTTAACTGTTCATTTGAATTGTAAAAATAAATGAAAAAGTAATTATTTTTTATTTCTTTTCAAATATTGTACTCCGCTTACACCTTTTTATGTAGTTAGTTTACATGTCATCAGATTAAAAAGTCAACGAGACAAGAGAGTTAAGTGACTTACACCCCCTACTACGAGTATTACACTTTACATAAAATATTAGTCAATAGGCCTAAGCCACTTAACTTAAAAACAATGATATTTTGATAATTTTTAATTATAGCATTCAATAGTTACATGTTTTAATAATCTAGGGTAAAAATTTTAACCGTCTACTACAATATGACACTGATTTATGTCAAAATAACTGTTTTTACCCGCATCCTTTATTTTTTAAACGTCCATAACTCAGAAGTGTAGTTCTGTGGAATAGCTCCATTACCCTCCAAGGCGACGAAATAATCCTATTGTATAAACTGTAGTGTCTGTGTATCAAGGTGGCAGGCTGTGCATGTTTTGGAACATTTCTTCAATTGGATCTTATTGTAATGCACTTAATTTAATTTCAGCTCTCTAGAAGGATCATACATATCGATGGTCAAATGTGCCAGACCGTAAGTAAAATAGCCTTACTTTTTACGCTTAATCTGTCCTAGCTCAGAGGACACCGGTGTCCTCTCACATGCACGCCACTATAGGCCTTAATTCCGATGTTTAGAGTCTACTTTTGTATGAACAAGTTGGGTAGTTGTGGATCGAAGTGTTAAAGAAGACTGCATCCACTTTACCTTTCCGAATGTTTTAGATATTTCCCACTACAAGCCACGAAAGAGATCCTTGCGGAGTTGTTGCCTCAAATAAACCCGTGGTCCTCAGACACGCACGTGGTCTGCAATCTGGCCACGTTCTTGCCGGTCGCATTGCACCCCGACAACGCAAGTTTCGGCCATCACATCTGGTTTGAAGAGATCATGGTTCTTTGGGATACCTGCTACAACTCACAGTGTGGAATTTCGGTAAGAAATCGCACATTTTGGTTGTCTGGTTAGGAACTACTAAAAATGTAGCACTAAAAAAGTTTCTGGTCCAGACGCCATATACTAGCGGCTTGCCTCATCTGTCCTTGTCTTCGAATCTTTGAAATTATCAGCTTTTCTCTGCTATATTGTACATGTAAATCTTCCTCATTTTTATCGCTAACTAACTGACAAACGCGATGGGAACTTTGTTATATTGTATGTATATAAGGACTATGCTACGTCATGCCTCAAAAAAAAATGGAAGTCTGTTGCTTTGCACCGTTGGTACTTCACATGATCAACATACTCTTGTTTTGCTACATGTTGGTGTACTTTTGCCTAACTCGTCGAGGATAACATGCGTGTTAAAACGTCTTGCTTTGCACAGGACCTGATGATACTGTTCGCTGGGCTAGCTAAGCGCAACCCTGGCGCCATTGACTGGACGCCTCATGTCCCGAAGATGTTCATGCGTTTCCTCCACGCGCTCAATTTACCGGTTGCCTACAAAGACATGCAGATCACTCGCGCACATTCCCTTGGTAAGTATACGAATATACTGGTTTGTGATATGGCATCGCCACACGTTCTTTTTATAAAAAAAGTGTCCATGGCGTGTCAGATTTTGAAAAGAGTGTTCATAGAGATCTACGTTTTGGAATGTGCAATTAGCATCAGCATTTTTTTTTTGACTGAATTCTTGACAGTTTAGAAATGCCTGTAAATGGTTTATTTGAAATAAATGGTTTGATTCTTGAAAATTGCAGTCTGCCGTAAAACTTGGTAATGATACATCATTGTTGAATTAAACAAATTCATTTGCTGTCCTGCCTTTCCACTGTATTATGAGTGAATATATCAAAGTCCTCGCGTGTTCAAGTACTCAATATTAAATCCGATACACAATAACATGTGGCCATCAAGTAGAATATTGAATAACAGAGGCGCATGACCTGTCTGACATGATACTTATGTATTTATTTATATGTCGCAGAGCCATGACCACAGTGTAACAGATTATTTGTGTGGTCTAGATATGAAAAACGTCGCCTCCTGGATCGTATGGAGTATCAGCCCCAACGGTGTGGTGCTGAAGCATTTACGTAGCTTCCTGGCAGGAGTCGAGAGCTACCTGCACAGCGCCAATGCAGGCCGGTGGTCCTACAAGCTAAGAGATCTCCTCAGGAAACTGGCTCGAGAGTTTCTTAACAGGTAAACACCTGGAAAAAATAAAATAAAATACCTGACATTTATTTTTATTCTTGGGTTTGACCACTATCTCATCTGATGGTAAACGATGATGTGGTCGACGCTGAAGCACGCTTGCCCTGAAGAAACCTGTTCACTCTTGACCAGACCCCAAAGTGGTAGCTATCAGGAAACGCAGACTCCAACAAGGAATTCCACTCCTTAGCTGTACGTACTATTTTCTCATTCTCATTTCTCACATTCTCGTCCCCATTTTTCTTCAGGAGTATGTCTTTATTGCTGCAGTTCTATTTTATATAAAATACACAAAATAGAAAGCTTTTCGGCACCGAAGAGTCCTTGATTTTAAACTCTACTGCAAGCATATTCTAGTCGTGCGGCTCTCCTATTTTATATCTGAGTCAAGTTTACATTCTACTGTATCATTTGAATGCGATCTTTATCCTACAGGGTGCGGCGTGAACGTGAAAAGAAATTTTACGAAAGTTGGGAGAACCAAACACCACCGGAATATCGACTCAGAGATGAAGACATCACTGAGTTTATTAACATTGTGCTCGAACCAACGCTGCAGGCGGTCTACAGCCGCAGCGGCTCGCTCGACATATCTATCGCACTGCATAACTTAGCGACGCTGCGACCTGCTATGGTAGTGCCGCCCTTACTAGAGAGGTTTAAAACTTCTCTGACGTCGCTGACGGAGCCTCACCGAGTGACTGCTGCCATGTCAGCGCTGGCCGCCGTGGCCCGACCCATGCTGCGTGGAGCGGACGCGGACTACCCGGAGGGGCCGACTCACGTCGTACCATGCTTGATAGCCGTCCTGCCCGGGCTCGATCCTAACGATATTAAAAAGACTCTAGTCACTCTACACTTCATACTCATCTTCACTTGGATGGTGCCATTCATAGATTGTAGTTCCGCTCACGAGCACTGGGATGACCTCACCGAAGAGGAACTCCTCACCTGTGAGTCTACTGCTCAATTCGAAGACTTCGTCCTCGTCTTTTTGGACAGATTGTTTGTTATCATCGAGTCCAGTGTCCTCGAACATGTAAGACTGGACACTAAAGAATCCGATGCGGTTCGCAGCAAGACTGATGCTGTGATGGAGACAGCAATCTCATCAGCCGCGACGGCTGTCCTGATGCAATGCTCACCGAAGATATTCAAGGAGGCGTTGAGAAAGTTTAAGTCTTTCGCCACGGAGTCAACGTTTGAGACAAACGTGTCTGGAAGTATGGTAGGAGTGTTGTTGCGTGTTTTCGCGAGAATTGATTCTGAGTCAACTTTAGCGGCTTTCATGCCTAAACTATGTGAGGACCTGACGGAGCTGTTGTCTACGGAGGAAGCGTTGCACGAAGAGAACCCGCCGCGTGACCTTATGTACCGATTGGTCCTGTTCATGCACGCGGTGGAGTGCGACGGCATGGTGCTGCTGAAGTACGTCCCAAACATTCTTCCTATATTGGACCGCGCTTTAAAGCTGCACGCTAACTACGCGCTGACGCGAGCATGCGAGGTGCTAAGCCATATGCTCACCTCCCTATGCTATATCGATATTAAGGAGTGGAAGAGTTCACCGAATGATTACGGTCAGGCTCCCGAGAAGTGGTTGCCTATTCGAGAGTGGGGTTACGGTTGTTTGTTGAAAGATGCTAATTTCAAGTGGCACGTGCCAAGCGCGGAGGAGGCGGCATGTGCTCAGATGTTGCTGGACCGGTACCTGAAGGCGGAGGTGGGGCGGCTGCGGCAGTGGCTGAGCGGCGAGCGGCCGATGTGTCGCGAGCGCCGGCTGCGATCCTTCTACATTATCAACGCGGTGCTGGCGTGCAGCACCTTCCTGCCGCCGCCTGATGAGCAGCCTGTTACACTGTAAGTATTTGTGTCATAACAATTTTAGGCCTAATTTTTCTTAATATTCACGAAGAAAGTTTTCTTTGCTCTTTCATTTGATACTCAACACATACCTTTCTGAAAAACTTATTTTTGTATTCATAACTTAATGTTAGAATCTAGAAAGACGCCATATTGCCTTTAACGAGCGGACGATCAATAATCTTTCAACGATCCGTTTTTGCTAAATAATCGTAGTTTTAATTGCCGTAATCGAGAAAAAATTGTGATAAAATCTTCTACTAATTTCTGAATTTCTTCCAGTATCGAGACCCAAGTGCCAGCGACGAGCATCCCGTTCACCTGCGGCGTGCGGTTCCGTGTCACCCTGGATGGAGAGAATGTGCGCGTGGCGCTCACTAAGCTACTGCTCGAGGTGCAAGCCAAGCTGCTAGCCGAGAAGACTGACGATACCAGGGGACTGGAGATGCTTATACAGGTGATCTCTCTTCTCCTTGTATAGAATCTGTGTGGAATTCCGTTACTGAATTTTCCGGTTTAGGTTCTTGAAAATCAGTAGAAAAGTGTCTTTATTTTATTGTCAGGTTTGGGAGCGCGTAGTTGTAATGAAAGGCCTACGCGGAGGGCCTGGTCTGGAGGCCCGCCTCCGGTCATACGGAGCTCTCGAGCGCGCGCTGGACGGGCGCGGCGGCGCGCCGGACCGCGGCGGCGGCGGGCGCGGCGCGGGCGCCCAGCGGCTGCGCATGCTGGCGGCCGACGCGGCGCGCCTGCACGATGACTCGCGATACGACCTCGTGTGCGAAGCCGGCATTACGCCCTCGGCGCTCAAAGCGTTACATGCACTGGCTGATTTATCTATCAATACGTATAGCTCGGTGAGTAACTATTGTTTCTTTTTTTCTCTTGAATTTCGAAAATATTTTTTCAAAATTTGGATTCTATTTTTTTTTATAAATTTGACGTTTACTTTCTATTCATCACCGCAAACTCAAAAACAAGCTTCGTTTTCTTTTATCCACGAGACAGTATTGCTAGTTTCACTCGACTTAGAATCAACATAATTATTTTCTTCTGAAATAAACCAGTTCCCTAAGTAACTATATATACATCAGTTTTTCAGTTTGACTTAGCTACATATAGATTTTTTAACATATTCATTTGAGGCCCATTGCTAGAGAATTAATTATTATTATCAATAATTAAACTTTTTGAATTAGAGACAAAATAGAAAGATAATAGGTGTTTGGACACCGGTGTCCTCTAGGCGCTTCAGTTTAATGCCCTTTCCAAGAGAATGTCAAATCGTTATTAGATTTTTTTTTTATGAGACCTTTCTGACGTCAAATTTAATGACCATTTAGGAAAGTCTCCTTTCAGACCTTAACTAACACATTTATTCCAACTCACAGGTCCGAATTCTAGCTCAAATCCGTCTCTACTGGATGTTGAACCACTACCCGTATTCCTACCGCGCGTTAGTCCCGAAGTTAGCCGCGATACTAGCAGCGGGGGGCGAGGGCGACGAATGGCACGCCAAGCACAAGGGGGTGTTGTTCATGATGCTGGGGCAGCGCATTGGCCCACTCATCGCCAAGCAGGACTGGGACGTGGCACGTACACTGTGGCCCGCCATACTCAATGCCCCGCTCAGTGAGAAACCCAGCATGGTTCGGTAAGTGAGACAAAGGAAACAATTTATGCATTTCTCTGCAAAAATATTGAAATCAGATTTTTTTTTTTTTCAAATCAGGTTTTGTACGTCAAAATTAAACTAAACGCCTTCTCCAATGCTGACTCAAGTCAGTTCCTTGGTGATCTTAAGTCGCCCAATTTAAGAGTAATAAAGATACCCATATTGGACAATGAGAGGTATACACCCTATATACGTAGTTCCATCCCTTTAACAGTCCAGTTTAAATGTCAAATGGATCGCGTCAAGAGTTCGTGGTATGGCCTCAGAGCTACGCTCGGGCCCGTAGCTTTCACTTTAACATAACTTGTTTTATTACAGCTTAGAACAAGCCTTCAGCGACATCCTCCACCGCCACTTCCCCACCGTAAACACCCGCCTCACGATGACAATGGGGGCGGTAGTCGCGGCCGGGGTGCTCATCAGCGAATCGGAGCGCACCGAGCCCAGCTTCAAGGCCTTGCTCAACGCCTCGCTGAAGAAGGAGCAGGCCACTTCTGATAGATGTGAGATGCTCTACAATGAGCTCATTGCAGAGCTCATTAAAGTTGTCGAGACGCCTAATATGTAAGTACATTACGCTAATTTCGAAAATCTTTTTTTTTAGCTGTTAAAAATATATTATTACGAATTTTAATGGCATAAAAGCAAATAAATATTTTTAGAAAAATACGTACTGCATTAAACCCAAATTAATTGGGCTAATGGAAAGCTCATGAATATAAATGTTTTCCATTGTTCTTTAAAAAAAGACAAATAACAAAATACATTTTGAGTTCACCAAAGCTTCTTTTTCATTAATTGTACACCAAGATTACAATATTAAAACAAAAAATAAAAATAAAAAATGGGTCATTTTTAACTTGAGTACTTAAATGGTAACCCTATAATATTTCACGCGTATATACTTAGTTAAACTGCGAGATCTTTGAAAAAAAAGCTAAAACCACAGAATCTTGATCAAAACTCACATTTACCTCATTTCTGCAAAAAATAACAATTCCTGACTTAGCACAAGCATAAATCGTCCCTTCCAATAGCCAATGGCGCCGCCTAGAGCTAGCAATGCAGATGCTAACATTCTGCCCGTCGATGCAAACGCCGTACGGCGGCGCGGGCGTGGCCGCCGCGCTGCGCGCGCTGCTGCACGACGACATCGCGGTGCGGCGCACGGCGCAGCGCCTCACGCACTACGTGCTCAAGCAGCGCAAGCACAAGCTCGTCAAGATGTGCGTCGACCCCTACGAGCTCGCTGGCCTGTCGCGCCCCACTAAACGTGTGCCAGGTAAGCTTCATTTTTTTTTATTTTTGTAATACCTCAGTTAGCGTTTCACCTCGTCGTTTATACCGAGTACATCGAAGGACTAGAACAATTTGTCTGATAATGTCTTCCCATCCAGTTATAAATTAGATGTCTTCAAGGCCAGAGTGAATCCTCCTCTTTGCGTCGTTTAACCTCAATGCTGAGGGTCGTGACCTCGACGTATATCTTTCTTGTGGACTATATTTTGCTGTTGTCTATCTTCGGCGATGCGGATGGCATATAATATATTCGTGGCATTTTATTGTTTACCGTGTAATATGTCTCTTAAGCACCCTATTACGTTCTGTATCCCACCTCACGGTGGGATACAGAACGTAAGAAACGTAAAAAAAAAGCAAAATACAATCTTCGCACCTATAAATAAGAAACAATTTCTCAGGATACCGGCCGGATCTTGAATGGGCCATGTGGTGTGAAGATAGAGTAATTCGAACTGATGAGGAATGGGAACGCCCTTGGCTGAGGAATCCGCAATATGGATTCTATGCTTGGCCTGACCTACTTGAAGTAAGACATAATTACGTTATCTATTCTTACTTTTGTGTTTTTTTTTTTCTAAACTATAGTACAGATCCTTGTAAATCCTTCTGAAACTATTGACACAAAAAATAATCTGCTTGAGTCTTTGTTGAAGTTTTGTTGGAGAAAAATGATATGAACAAAGTTTGGACAACTGCTGGTAATTTGTAGACTTCAAATAAAATCGATATTTTCGATCCTCTAGGTGGCAGCACCATCAAATCAGCAGACATACTCCTCGGACTTACCTCCCGAAGATATGGAGGAAGGCGAGCGTCACGTGTACGAGTTCTTCCACGACGACGCCAACGTAGACCGCCTGGTCGCCTTCCTGACTGTAGAGGAGAAGAAGGGAAAGGATAAGTTCAACGGAGTGAGATTCTCGTTGTTTAAGGTGAGTTTACTGTGTTTTATTGCGGAGAAACTGTATTTAAGTCCCTTTTTTCTGAATTATCGGACAATTACAAAGTTAGGCCGGAATTAAATAAGTAATTATTTTTATCTTGATCTAATTGGAGCTTTACCACTGCCGGATATCAAATATACACAAGATGGGTAAAATGAAGTATGTCTATTAGCATAAGGATGCTACGGTTTTTGCTTAACAGTAAAGTGAAATGGATTGTACCTTGTGTCAATAAAAACCAAAAGCTGCAGCACGTAGTTCAGTGTTATTCCTGTGTTAATATTTTCCCAATTTTATTCAAATCTAATATGTATTTTTATATTATTATAAATTGTGTACTACATTGTGACATTATACAACCATTGCATGTTTCTCTTATAGACTTTGTTCTCCCAATTCGGAGAGGAAGTAGCGGGCAAGTTCATGCGGCACGCAGAGCGCTGCGCGTCGGACCCGCAGGAGGCGCCGCAACGCTTCGCCGCAGAGGTGTGCGCCGCCGCCCTGCGCGCGCCGCGCTACTGGCCCCGCCAGCGCGCCACCGCTATGTACTCCGCCGCCGTCAAGATACTGGAGACTGGTATGTATGTGACAAGTTCATGCGGCACGCAGAGCGCTGCGCGTCGGACCCGCAGGAGGCGCCGCAACGCTTCGCCGCAGAGGTGTGCGCCGCCGCCCTGCGCGCGCCGCGCTACTGGCCCCGCCAGCGCGCCACCGCTATGTACTCCGCCGCCGTCAAGATACTGGAGACTGGTATGTATGTGACAAGTTCATGCGGCACGCAGAGCGCTGCGCGTCGGACCCGCAGGAGGCGCCGCAACGCTTCGCCGCAGAGGTGTGCGCCGCCGCCCTGCGCGCGCCGCGCTACTGGCCCCGCCAGCGCGCCACCGCTATGTACTCCGCCGCCGTCAAGATACTGGAGACTGGTATGTATGTGACAAGTTCATGCGGCACGCAGAGCGCTGCGCGTCGGACCCGCAGGAGGCGCCGCAACGCTTCGCCGCAGAGGTGTGCGCCGCCACTAAGTCGTTGAAACAAAGTGTGGTATACTCTCTAAAAGGAAGCAACTTACGAAATTTCAAGTATATATTTATTTAGCATTTAACAAAATGGACGCTATCTTGCGGACTACTATTCATATAGGCGGTATAAGCCTGGACAAGTACAGAAGACGCGGCATCCCTTGTCAAGTTAAAGTGGCCAACTATTAGTCAATAGATGGTGTGATAATGATGACCCACAAAACTTAATTTTCTTTATGTCTTATGTCTTTCTTATACTTATACTACTTTATACTTTAAATCTCTAAGCATGACCTTTCAAACATCGAAAGAATTTTTATTCCACAGACTACCGAAAAGTGAAAAATCCTTCACTTATTTCAAAACAACTGTAGAATTTGATAACTAACATTGATATTTTCTACCATCAGGGCTAACATCAGTGACACCAGAAACTCTAGAAGATTGGGGTACATGCGTGGCTACCGGCGTGGAGAAGCTAGACCCCACGCGGGGTCGCCAGGTGCTGATGGCGCTAGTGAACCTCTGCACCCCACAAGCCCGACGAAGTGATAACGAACCGGACATTGATACCTCGTTCAGCATCTGTGCGAGGCTTTACGCTCTTCAGGTAAGTGACTCTAAAAATTATAGTTGGAGTGAATCCTGTAGTAATCATCGTGAGTCCTGTAGGTGGTTCTGCGTCCAGCCTTTGTCGGGTGGCTTTATCATTTACGTCATTTTAGATGATCATGCCTTACATTTTATTTGTTTTTGGGATTTTTTTTTCAGTCATCTGTTTGGCAATCAATTCTTGTGGCTACATTACAAAAAAATCCACATCGACTTGGCTAATTCTAGTTATCTTATTTATAATCCTTAGCTTTGGCTTCAATCGAAAACTTTTCTAGGGGCCGTAGGTCGACTAAATCACGTCGATACTTGTGCACTGAATTTCCATTGAGCTCCGCAAATTGACGCTTCATCGTTTACTAAATTAATGGATTTTGTGGAGTTCTGCTGGCTACGTCGGTATCAGTGAGTCTAGGTTGGAGATATGTAGTAAATAAAGAGTCGCTACAGTTAGTGGTTGGTAGCTCAGATAAGTGACTAGTAGTTTCTGCAGGATTTGTACACAAGTTGCTGCTCTTTCGGAAAGGTTCTTAAGGACACGTTAGTGTTAATGTTTTCATGTTGGTCGCTAACATTACTATCTCTTGAAGAAGGATTATGTAGGTACAGTTTTACACATAAAAATTGAAGGATATTATTTATCATGTGAGGGGCTGGTTCGGCCAAATGTTAAAAACACTCATCGGCCTAGCCTCTTCTCAACATGAGTTGAATGGTGAGGTCGGCCTCTGGTTTTTTTTTTTTTTTTTTTGAAGCGTAGAAACGTACACGTTGACAATTAATTAGACTATCTAAACAAGTGACCGATCCAACAGAAGGGCCTCATTCAAGCCCGTCCGGAAATGCCGGCCGAGCTGCTAGAGATGCTCAATTCATCCAGCAAGCGCTACACCGAGGCGGGGGGCGACACCCTGTTCCGCGTGTGTGCTAGGCTTAACGCCATTCAGGTGAGACCTCGGCGAACCTTGTCAACACAGCTTTAGGCGCGAACGACTTTTGTTTCTGAGTAGATTTGGATAGCATGCTGTATTATGTCTAATTTTTTATTTTCTTATATATTCTTTGTTGTTGCGAAAAAATATACAATAATTTTTTTTCAGCGGTTTTTTTAGATCAGAAGCATTACAGCAGGGGTCGATATGTATTCAAAATTCGGGGTGTGGTACATTTAATTCGGACTAGACTTTTCTATTATATCTATATTTTTTAGACCATTATTCTTGTAACTGTTAGCAAACTTGCATCCTGCTGCATTCCTTGCTTTTCATTATTTTTTTTGTTTTTAGTACTTTTTTCCGCGTCATGAATGTTTGTTTGATTAAGTATATTTCCAAGTTTTTAGAGTATGGATGGCAGATTTTTATTTTACGCATTTGAGAATTTTATTTCTTTAAATTAAGATGTTTTTTTTATTACTATACCAATGTGTTTATTTCAATTATACTTTTAGCTGCAGCAAATTACTTATAAGGTATTGTTTAAAAATAAAAAATGATTATATTAGACATCTTACCTGCACATACCAAGTTTTTTTAGATTACGCTTGTTAATTTGTTTGGGTTTATATCAATGATATTTTACATAATAGAAAATTTATTCCTTAAAGGGTCAGGCTAAGATGTACCTTCTAAATAATATGGAGAGAGCCAATTACCAACCGGGTACTAATCCTGATCTGACACTACTTCCCGCTCCACCCAAGGGCGGGATTTGTCATTGGATTATTTTACCTACCATAAAAAAAAAAACCGGCTACTAATCCAAACTGGCCTGAAATTCCCGGTGGCAAAATTCAATAAGACCATACAATATTAAACACAATGATATGGGCATTAGTTTTATGAGGTGGAGTGAATGATTTTCATTTGACTGTATAGGGAGCACTAGGCTCACTTCGTTGGCGTGCTGCACCCTTGGCTGCTACGCTGCTGAAGCGGCTGGAAGAAGCCAACTTTATCCAGCACCCCTACCAAAACGTGCGGGAAACTGTGGGCAGGTAATATAACCTCCGCACTTCGCATTTGGGAAAGCAAAACAGGCTTATACTTATCCAAGTACGAGTGACGTCGCGCGTGTGATAGTAGAAACTTATCTCAAGGGAATACAATTAGTACACAGTACACTACTAGAACGTGGTCAACCCGTGCGCCGAATTTCATCGATCTGGATAAAAATTGAAACACGAGCAGACTGTTTCAGTGTGAAGGAGTAACAAACATACACACTTAGAAACTTTTACTTTTTTGTTTTTTCTTTTCCAAATGCGTATAAAGGTTTAAAAAACGTTTCAATTCATATTTCTGTAACAGAAATAACGCTAAAGCATGTAATCGCTGCCCCATATATACAGCTTGCTGATGACGATATTCGACACGGAGCTGGTGTTCCCGGGCGGGATCCCGGGCCCGTCGCCTCGCCTGGCGCACTTCCTCATGTCTGTGCAGCCGCGCCTGGCCGCACTCTACGACGAGAACGGAGACATAGGTCTGTATACTATTAATTTCATGTCTTTAACCTTTTGACCGCCAGTCGTGTAATAACAAAGCAGTGTGTCCAGCACGCCATGGTCACGACTACATGACAAATTTAAGGGTAAAATCGTAGCTTGGCGCCGAGGGCACGCTTTGCTTTTTTTTTAACGTAGTAAGCGTACCCTCTCATTTTCACTTAATGAACTTCAAGTAATTTTTTTTTAATATGCTTTTCCTTCTTATACCGAGGAGTAGTAAACTTCCTGGATCATTAATAATAAAGCCCATAGAATAAGATTATTTATATCTGAACAATATTTTATATGAAACTTCAAATTACATTAAAAAGAAAAAAAAATCCGAAGAAAAATGAAAATTTGTGACATGAAACAGCAATTAGCATTTCAAATGTTGTTATAAGAAAGAGTGGGGTCGTAGCAGGAATATCACGCTATCCTCGTGTACACACGTAACTAAATGGCGTTGACGTCACATGTCAGTTTCCACATTATTTTTCTGTTACATAACAAGTATGTCCACCAAATTAAAAACTTATTCAATAAATAACAGAACGAATTTGAAAACATCTTTCTATTTTTAATTTTTAATAAAGAAACAAAAGTTATTGAAAAAAAAAAAAAAAGAGCAGTTACAGTAGTTATGGGGTTTGAGAGCTTTTCCCACCACAAAATCTTGAGTCAAGTTATTTGCCGCCTTCTGTAAGTGCGATTCTAAAATAACATTCCAATTTCAGTAATAAAAACTGCGGCATCAGCTGCAGCAGCCATGCAGTGCAGCACTCGCGAGGAGACGTCGGACTGCGCAGCGGCCACGCGAGCGCTGCGCACACTCGCGTCCATCGACGTGGGCGAGGTCGCGGCCGTGGACGTGGCGCGACTGTCGCCCGAGCACCCCCACGCGCCCGCCAGCGAACACGTGCCGCAGGTGACACTTTTCTAGTTTTTCTATTATGTCCTACTGCCAGTAGCGTAGCTAAGCCTGGGCAATGTGGACCCTCGCCCACAAAGGGGCTTAGCGCAAGCCCTCACTTCTTTAAGAACGAGGATATTTTAAAATAAGTAATATAATAAATAGTAAGCGACGATGTGGTCGAACGCTGGGTTGCGACAGTGGCTGTCACTGTGAATTTATAAAATAAAAGGCCTCACTGATGCGCCTTCACCCTCGTTTAAACTAGTCCACGGTACGCCTCTGCCCAGTGCTATGCGAAGGTCTCACTCTCCCTTTCCCACACACGTCCGTCGTTCTCCGGTGGTTATCAAGCTCATCTCTCCATCATTGCCTTGGTCTACCGCGATGTCGCCTTGCGTTTAATGGAACCCAATAAGTGTATTAAAAACTAAAAAAAAAAAAAACAAACCTCAAAGCGTTTAAAACATTCACAGGCCCTTTTGAATTGTCAAGGTAGGTCATTCAAAAAAAGAGATGAAGTACGTGCGAGAAACTCCATGGACACTTTTAAATTAATAAAAATAGTCATAAAATTATAGTTACATCGCGATGTAACTATAATTTTATGTCGTTAGGAAATGAATGATGACCAGTTTCAACTGATGCCGCCTGTGAACTGCACAAACCTGGAATATTTATAGTATTAATAGTTATTGTGATTGTAGATCTTCTAACTTTGGTGGCATAGTTGGCGTAGTGATTAAGCCATTTCGATTTCCGCACGGAACAAATATTTGTATTTTTTTTTATTATTATTGATAGGCTCGCATTTGACCACTATCTCACCTGATGCGATGATGTGGCCAACGTTGAAGCACGCACGTCTAGAAGTCACCTATTCACTCTTGACTTAAAGACCCCTAGGTTGTACCTATCAGGAAACACAGACTCCGGCAGGGAATTCCACTCCTTAATGTACGCATAATGAATGTTCTTCCCAAAACGCTTTGTACGTATCTTTAGGTGGGATGTCCACCATGTTCCGATGGCGCAACGCCGTACGTCTAGTGGTTAGATGATGGAACGGACTTGATGGAATTAAATTGTACAATTCCAACGCACACTCCCCGAAATGTAAATGGTAGAAAACCGACAGGCGACACCAATGATCCTCTTGGCTCGCCTCTCAATCGTTTCCAGGGCCTCAAGCTGATATTTAGCAGACCCATCCCAAAGATGAGAGCAGTACTCCATGCACGATTGAACTTACGCTTGATAAAGGACCTACAGATAGATGTTCCAGGTCCAAGTGTCTTGTATAAGTGAGTTTACATGTTTGTGAACGCAGCCACGTTAAAGGAGTTATTCCTAGTGTGGGGCAACGGTTTTTATTCAAAGAAAATCTCGGATAGTTTCAATATAAATATTCGTGCCTTCTCAGTCAGCGGAAGGCAGCGGAGAGTCATCAGACCGGGAAGGTGGTGCACGGGGCTCGCGTGTGGAGCGGCAGCTGGTGGCGCGCCTGGACTCGGCGCTGCACCTCGCGGGGGACGCGGCCGCGCCCGCGCCGCAGGACCACGCCAGGGCGCTCAACTTGCTCACTACAGGTAATAAGTCGTCTTAGAGACCTCGCGAATGGCTACGACCCTACCAGCAGAAGTTCCATTCAAAATAGTTTGGCCGCACGACGTTGTCCGATCAAGTTTCAAAATTACGGTTGGCTATGTGACTAATTGTGGTCGTTATTAAAATCGGCATCGTTTAGGATCGCAACCTATGAATTGAACTTGCGTCAATAACCCACTGAGCGTTTGAGCAATTAATGGAATCAGTAAAAAATTTCGCATCACCGCGAAACGAGAGGCCAATATATAAAAGTATGTTTATCGACTGCAAAATCACAAAAAAAAATCTGCGTTTTGTAGTACTGCGTGGCTGCATGGGTGTCATAGTCCGCGGAGTGAACGGCAACACCATCACTCAGTACTCGATGGTGGGCACGGCGTGCGCGCTGGCGGCGCGCGGCCCGCCGCAGCCGCACGACGAGCTGCCGCGCGCGGCCGCCGGCCTGCTGGCCTCGCTCGCGCTGGCGCATCACTCCTGCGCAGCCTTCGACACGGCACTTAAGCATCTGGAGACGCTGTCTAATGGTATCATTTTTTTTTTCCAATTTTGAATAAAGTTACTTTTTAATAAAAATAATAAATAAACATACATAAAAACAAAACACATACAGCCAAACCTTTTTGAAGTCGATTAAAAATAATTGAATCGACTCACCAGACTCAATGGCTTAATATTTCTGTCATTTATGTTTCATAACTGTCAGGCCGGTTGGTCTAGTGGTTAGTGGCCCTGACAGCTATGCCGGATCGTGGGTTCGATCCCCACCCAGGACAAATGTTTGTGAGATGAGCACTATCATTTGTTCTGTCTGGGTGTAATTTATCTATAATATGTTGTATTTAGAAATATATAAGCATATTTATCAGTTTTCTAGTACCCATAACACAAGCTCTGCTTAGCTAGGGACTAGACGACGTTATGTGGTAGTTGTGGAATATATATTATACGACTATTTTTGTCACTCCGAACCTGGTAGTTAATAGCACCATTGAGCACAGCCTAAATCAGCTCCTAGTCGAAGTACGACAGTAACACCATGCCTTTGAATTTAATACATCATTAACAACTTCAAAAAAAAAAAACTGGCACCTGTAACTAAACTACCTTATGTCAGGGCGGTCCTGGTGGGCTCGGCTGGCGTGCATCGACTTCGCACAGCCGCTGCTATTCTACGGCCTGCCTATGCTGTGCGACCGTATGGACCGCGCCGTCGCCACTGAGAAGTTCGCACTCAAACTCATGAGAGATCCAAGATTAGAGGTAAAGGAAATTTTTGTTAGTCAATAATATAATTCTAAGATTCACTCCCCTTCAAATTCGTATCTATCCCTTACACAAACCACCTTAAGTATGTATTATATTCATTAAATAATTTTTCGTTTCCAGGTTCGTCAATCGGCAGCAAAACTTCTGACAGGATTGATGCACTGTCGCGCTCTACCGGACGAGGAGCGCACTTTGCGCGCGCTGATGCGCAGCTGCCGGTCAAAGGAGCTGGTGGAGCGGCACTACGGCGTGCTAGGGCTGTGCGGCTACCTGGCGTCGCGGCCCTACAGCCTGGGCGCGCGCCTGGGCGCCGTGCTGGCCGAGCTGGCGCGCCACACGTCGGCGCCCGACCCCGTGCCCGCCACCATCCGCAGCGCGCTGGCCGACTTCCGGCGCACGCACCAGGACGACTGGGCCAAGCACCGCGACCAGCTGACCGAGGACGAGCTGGACCTGCTGGCCGACCTTACCTCGCCGCCCTCCTACTGCGCCTGAATCGACTTCCTTCTATCTTTACGATAAGCGATTTAATTGTGATATTCAACAATAGCTTTACGTATGACACAAATTTACGTTGCGTAATTATTCCAAAATGGGATTTTTTGTTTCGTGAAACTTGCAAACTACATGTAATCGATATTGCCGTGGAACATTTATTTAGCCACCGGTAAATCAGTGTAATAGAAGAAACGCCATAAATATTGTAGTGGCTTAGTTATGTAAGTTTCGATGTAATCATCGCATCACTTGCGCACGTATATAATTACGTATTTATATTGAATCTGTCATGGTGGTGGCTACTACAACACCTCATTATATCACGCCCACAGTAGACGCCGGTGACGGATGTAGGTGTAAGATACTCTTAGACATATTTTGATATTCTATTTGTTTTGTAGTTTTATTGCACATTTCGTGGATTGTTTTGGAAAGAGGTATAAAAGCTGGAAAAAGGTTGAAATTTTAATTGACGGGCATAATGGTAATGCCAATTTTATATGACTATGATGTTACATTGATCTTAAAGACATTTCGTTCCATATTAGATCTGTTTACATGGGTTAGGGATTTGTAAATACGTGTATAAATATTTCTTTTTTAGGGTGTTATATTAAATACTACATTCATAAATGTGTTTTTCTATATAAACCCAAATAAAAAAACGACTATTTACCACTTAAACAATTTTATTTATAGATACCCAATTTTATCTGAAGATTTGCAAGGAAGATTTAAAGAAATAAGATTTAACAATATAATGAAATTCAGAGCATCTATAACAAAAGATCATGTTTTATATTAAACCTAATATCAGTTTTAACCTGGAGGCTATCTTCGGTCTTCAACATCTGAAATTCGAAGCAATTGGTTAAATAAATTTGGTTCAACATATTACAATAATAATATACAAAGCGGTTTCACACTTCGCCGATCCGAATCCGATCCGTCAAAATCCCACTCTTATCCCAACGCACGCCAGGCACGCAATTGAGAGTTTTCCGCACTAGTACATTAAAGTGCGCGTACTCGCCCCACCACAATTTTATTGTAATGAAATAGTTCAACGGCTGTGAAAGTATGGTCTGTTACCATACTTTCACGGGTTCGGATCGGACGTAGTGCGAAACCGCTCCTTAGGGCCAACGCTGCGTTAACCGGATTATTACCTGCTCAGTGTCGCTAGTTAATTTTTATCTGTGTTATATGCACACTGGTCGAGTTAATGGAGAACTTCAATGTATTATTGCATAGCAAAAGGAGCGGAAGCGGCAGCTCGAGACGAAAGCCCACGCGGTGAGCTGCGACTGTGCACTTTTGTATGGGCCTGTGGCCCGTGCTTAACGCAGATTATCAGAGTATTGCTTAGATCCTGGTGAGGTGCACCTTATATGGGGGTTGTACAGTGACTATATGACTCAGTGCTAGCCAGCTAGTTATAATTGAGCCGTGGGTTGTGAGTTGGACCTTAGCCGCAGAATTCATGATATTAAGTTTATTCATAAAATGTTCATAAATGTTACACGAAAATTATGTTAGATACTAGTCCAAAGGTTTATTGTTACGGCAGCTATAAGTCAGCTAAAAATATTTAATAATAAATGACTCACAAAAAGTGGTTGCATGTTAGCAAATTATTCCTTGTATGTGAACTGTAGTGACAATAGGCACAGTAGCTCCAAAAATAAATGGGGTAGTGATTTGAGAAAAGTATAAGGTATTACACATGCTAAAAGGTCAGCAAAAATACAGAAAGTAAACAACTACATTGCAACAAAGCCAAAAAAAACTTGGCTGAAATCAGAACTTGGTTGGTTTACGCTAATATGATGAAAGAATTGAAAATGTTTTGAACAGTCATCATTGTAATTTATGACATTGAACAAAAAACAATAAGGAGGTATTTGTTTACACACAGGAGGGATTAAATACCTGCCAGTTATTATTGTAGTTTAAGATATTGGGGGAAAAAAGGAGGTACTTGTATGTATCTGGAGGAATATTACACACAGGGGTGATTAAATACCTACAAACATTTTCTATTGGCTTTCAAAAGAGAGGTAGAGAGTGGTGGACAAGATAGCCGATTAGTTTTATCTATGTTCAGCATCTTAACTTTGATGTCTTGATACCATCAAGCTATACTGATATTGTACATAGATTGCCATCTTGGTTGCCCTTGATGAGAGCACCAATAGTCAAAATTCACTATCATAAATGAGTTTGCTTGTCTTCTAGCAACTGCAACCAACCCAAAGATAACCCACTGACCCAATAGACTTAAATTTTGCTGTCATAAGAAAAAGTATTGTACTCACTTTTGCCATCACATGCTACAATTTTGACTTTGTCAACTTTTGCAACTTCTTGAACCTCGCGAAATTCCACATCATTCAACATGAATGTCCACACATTATCACAAAACCTGAAATATACATTTCGAAATTAGCTACTACATAGAGAGATTCACAAAAGCAATTGTCTAGAAATATTGATTACCTATAAGTATTTAATTTTCCTGCTTTGAAGGTTAGTCTTGACTTCACCCTGTTAGATAGTGCCTGATTTATAGATTTATCAAATTGCAATAGCACTTTCACTGCTAACGCCGGTGTTATCTGTCCATACTGAAAATTTTCCAATATTTAGCAACAAACAATTACACTAGTTTACAGTGCATCTGTTGCTTAGAACATTTTTGCTGTTGCTGATTACATATGATATGCTGATTACAAATATATAAGTAGAATTTTTTTATCAGCTCTAGTTTACGAGTTTCAGGTAAACATTAAAAACACAAGTATTTACTAAGATTTTTTTTTTATCAATCATTGTGATCCAAAAAACTTCTCTTCAAAGCTCTTCTTTTATGTGTGGACTTAGAGGAATAGCATATAAGGCTCCAGCATTAGTCGGATATAATATTCCTATCCCAGAAACCCTGATAACACTCCTCTATCACGCGTAAATCTTGATGCATACACTCTCCCTGCTCTTTACTCATGTCTCTTATATTTTCTGGAAGCCTATCTAGGTGACTATGAAGAAAGAGGAGTTTTATACTCATATTACATCCCAGACTTATTAATTGTAATAGGAGATCTTCTACAAGTTCTTTATAATTTTCTGAGTTTCTGTTTCCCATGAAGTTTAACATCACTGATACGAATGCTGTCCATACTTTTAATTCAAGCTCTGTCATATAATTTTTAAATTCAGTATCTTTCGTAAGTTCTCTTGGGTCCGTCAAAAATACCGACTTTAATCTTTTCCATAGAGAGCTGAGGAAACTTTTGGCAAATGTAGTAAAAGCAATTACCGTTTCTATCGAGTGGTTTAACAAACTATTTCATGATTCCTACATTTATAATTATGTAGTAACAACCAAATAATTCTATCACGAGTTATTAGAGAATTTCGGATTATATTTTGCTGCCATATTTTCTCTCAAAGGCCAGTCTTCAAAAGTAAGAGTCATATAAGGTATGATTTCGGGGTTCTCGCCAAATGTTCGGTGTTTTAATTTAAAACTACTTCCTCTACCACCTTTCCATAAGCTTAAATATTGAACACACGATTTACAAACACAATCGGAGCCCAAGATTTGTAATTTAAAGATATCCTAAAATACAGAAAATAGGTGCCTTTAACGCACACGTGATATAGCTTTTCTATACACTTATAATACATATACATCGCATATGTAGCAAAAATAATTAGGATTACTTAAACAACATCTTCTTGAACCACTCATGTTCCAAAAACTTATGAAATTTTAATTAATCACTGAAATACCCACGTTACTAACGAATAAATACGCCAAAATGATGAAAATCGATAACAAAAAAAACTCGAGCTGTACAAAAACTTTTGAGGGTAGATTTGTTAAGATCATGTCGTATGTAAACAATATCACCTACAAAATTCACAGCAACAGACAAAAAGTTGAATTTTGTAAACTAGTGTTATCAATAGCTATTTATCAAAATAATGTAAACAATTCAAACCTGTATCAATTCGTCGAGGCTTTCTTGTAGAGTATTTCCGATCGTGGTGTTTCTATACAATTGATATGACATTACTAATGATTATAGTATAACGATAAGTGTATAATTTCTACTTAAGGAACAAATAATTAGATGAAATTATGATAAATCTTTATTTAAATTAAAAATTAATCTCACACGTTCACGGATTTTTGATAATAATGAATGAAATATAGTGATGTGACTGATGCCAATATGACTACGTGACCAAAGAGTATGTAAGCACCAAAGAGAATATAAGCACTACGTTTAGTAAGCACTGTACCTGACAGTGACTAGCGACACTAGCGATGTTCCAAGCCGAGTATGGCGACAGAGAGTATGGCTAATTGGCTAGACTCAAGTGATCGAGTCAGACTTAATTCCTGCTTTGGACTCGCCTACTAGAGTACCACAGAGTAGTTTATAATATACAGTCGAGTACCAATTTATTCGAGTTCTACGAGTTCACTAGACTCGATTCCATAACTCGAGTCAGGAAGAATTGATTTTAATTAAACTCGCTAATTCGATTTTTAAAAGGAAGTCCAATCAATTCAGATTAATTTTACTATTGACATACTTTTTTAACACCAAAATGTTAAGGTGAACGTGAGTATCGACTAAAAATTGGATAAATATTGAAGTTTACTCTTTGCTGTTGGCTCTGAAATTGGATACTAACTCGAGTTCTGGACTCGAATTTCTAGATTAGAGTTGGACTCGAATTTAGACGCGTCCGGACAATATTCGAGTCCTAGAGTCGAGTCAACATTGGAGTACCTACTAAACGTAGAATTTGAGTATTGGATTCAAACCACGGAATCGAGTCAAGATTGGAATACTATACAAACTGAATAAAGTCGATTCGATTCGTCGACGATCGGATGCCATTAAGTCGGCTGCCTTTGACTGACGCGATGTGTCGTAAAAAGTACACAATCATTCGGAATCGATTTTCACTGGACTAAAGCAAATAGGTAACTACACTTACAGTACATACTCTTTATTGATTATTAGGGTTTTTTTTTTGGCGGGATTTCATTAAGTGAAGTTCAGTGGCTGTTTTAATTATTCGCAAATTGATTCCTAGTGGATATTGTGATGTAAAATTGGTGTAGTTTTGTATCTCAAGTGTAAAAAAATGATTATTCGAATAATCTGTTTGTTGGCGGGATTTCCTTTCAGCGAATGATGAAGTTCAGTCACTGTTTTAATTATTCGTAAATTGATTTCTATTATAATATGTATTGTTATGTAAAATTGGTCTATCTCAAGACGTGTCTGCGCAACTGGACAATATGTGAAATCATTAAAACAGGCGCGGAACGGTGCTGAGAATTTTATTTATTTGTTTTACACAGAAAAAGACAACACATTATAGATGATAGTACAAAGATACTTCTTATTTCTAAAGAATTCTTTCTTCTTTCTCCATTTCTTTCTTTCTTCTTTTTTATTTCTATTTTTTTTATTGTAATTTTGACTACCTCAGCTAAGTTTGCCGAGATGGTTGAATTGATACATTAAAACATTTGCTGCCAAATACTACCATTACAATATATGCATCCATAATCTAAAGGTAAATAAATTAACTGTTCTTACGAACTAAGAAGATATGACTTAGAGATTTAGAAGAGTTAAAGGTAGTGCTGGTTTACAGAGGTGAGGATAACGTTCTAAAGGCCGTGATCGACGGGCGAGTAAAACCGCAGTCTTATGGCTCGTCGGTGTATCATTGCAATACGAACGACGAGCCTGGCTCGCGGCTCGTCGAGTTTCGTAGGAGTCGCCCAGCAAATACTGAGGTGGTCACCCTTTCGGTGCGGGCACGATTAGCGTACCTACCTACTCTGTACCAAGGGGGGGGCAGAGGCTTGCTTTACAGCTCCAGAGCCTAGTTTAGGCACCAGTCTCCCACAATATAATGCCCAACTCAGTATATTACAAAGTACTCTGTGGCCCAACCATTGTTACCGTAGATATAAGGCTAGCAATTTGGTAAACAACATATGTACCGTTTTAGTTTCTCATATAACTTGCCAAATTTTTAAATATAACCAATTTCACTTCGTTCAGCACGGCCCTCTAAAGCTGCCTATATCTTTTTAATTCAGTTATGCTTCTTTACAAAATTCGGCTTTCTGAATTATGTGTGTATGTACTCTTACATTCGTTCCCAATAAATTGTGATTCTGCTATATTAAAATCTCATATATTACAACTGATGCGGTGACCATGATTCCAAGTGAAAATGGATTAAAAAAACTGCTAAGGCTAAGAACTCATGAATCGGTTTTCACCCATGTCCGCCGCGTGGTTTGGCCCTCAATACAATGTGAACGGTATTGTCTTTAGGTACTGCGTTTATAAATTGTGCTGCAGAAATGTAGGTATATATTTCAAAAAATTTGGCGACGCCGTTTATGCCCGCGGTGTGCACGGTTGTTTGCGGCTCCCGCTTCACCGACGCGACGGGGAACAAGTACAATCGCGCAAGCCGCGGTCACCCGCAGCTTCGTTAGGTTGCGCCTGCACGCCCTGCGGTCGATTTTAGGCCTCTTCTTTTTTAATTCGTAAGTGTAATGCAAGAGCTGGTTTGTAGTGTGTCCATGGCGGTCTGGAACTCAACTGATGAACTGTATAAATGTTACACGATTTTGGTACCCGCTTAACCGATAGCTGAAGTGAAAAGGTATTGAGTCAGATTAAAAGTTCCAAACATATGTGGTATCTATCACGTCTAATTTTCGAAGTATGAGTATATGCCAATCGTTATTTCATCTACGCTCACTAAGGGCCAAACTCACCAATAAACTAATCGTGATTATATAAAACAAAACACAGTTTGAGCGCATAATCGAGATTATAGCTTCATTTTGCGTTTCACCGCGATGAATTGAACTTAGTTTACGCGAAATTCAGTTTCAATTCTTTTGTTGTCGCCCATGTTTATGGCACGTGTCTTTAAACTAGATTACGGTGAGCTCAGTTTAGTTGAACTAAGTTTTTACATTGAATGATGAAATCAGGCGTATACTATTAACTCTGTGCGTCGTTGGGTGCGTGCTTAATGTTGCCAGCCTAATTTATATAAATAAATAGATTGAATTACTTACAAAAAAGGTATTATAGAAACGTCATGAGAACTTTGTAAATCTTTTATTGAATAAATATCTAGTAGCACTTAGCTTTTATCTTACCAGGGTGCTCGCCTTATTCTTTTCCTTAAGTTAGCCACTTACATGTATCTGGACAAGGGCGTCGCCAGCCGATGATCAAGGGGGGGGGGGGGCTATTAAGACTGGTGCCTAAACTAGGCTCTGAAGCTGTAAAGCATGCCTCTAGGGGGGGGGGGGGGCGTAGCGCCCCCTGCCCACCCTTGGCGACGCCCTTGGAAATCTTAAAGCCAGTGGTATGTGGTAGTGCCTATATTGAAAAATTGAGCACATTATGTGCATCTAATAGATTTTTTACTAAATCTATGGTGCAGCTCGATTACATAGGTTGCAGATTATTATTATTAGCATCAACAACTTTTTGAATCCATGCTAGTGTTTATCATGGATGAGTCCATTGTCAATTTTGAGATCCTATCCGATTCAAAATATGAATCTTCTATTTTGTAGACATGTATACGTTATTCAGTCATTCTTCTGGTGTTACAGTGTTAAATGTCGCTTTAGTAATCGAGGCTATTTTACTAGGAGCTTTTGTATTGCCTTCTTCTTCTTCTTTGCTTTTGTATTGCCTTCTTCTTTGCTTTTGTATTTCCGCTTTTGTTTTGCCTTATGTAGGGGCTTTGTTTATTTATATGCAGTGGTATGATGCATTATACATTACTACTATATAATTCGGATGTTTATTTCGCACTACTTTTTCTTTCATTAATTGCATGAAGTTTGCAGAATTCTTATCGTCATGATATTCAATTGATTAAGATTTAAATATAGCCGCCCATTTTAAACTAACTGTTCGCCACCGTGCCTGTATGTATGCTGTATATACATTCGCCACCGCACCGCCACCACTTCGCCGCCGCACCGCCACCGCTCCGCCATTCGACAGTGTTAGAGCCAGGGCACACGATGCATTGCGGCGCTGCACCGCAAATATTTCGACAAATCGGCGGGCACTCAAGCGACGTTCCCGCTGCGAAACGCAAAAAGCTAAAATGTGTTTTAACTTTTTTATATATATATATATCAACATTCTACAGAAGCTGGAAGCCGCAACCGTGCGGCATTTCTATGTAGGTAATGTAACGTTCTAACGAATCGTAGGTAGAATATAGGTAATTGCTCAGTTTCAAAAGCATTTCCTTGTAATGTAACATTCCTGTGAATGCTCGGCGCTCTGTTCGGCGTACCTAAAGCTCACAATGAGTGTGCAAATTACTCGTTAACATTTCGTTGTAAACTAAATGACTGCGTGCGTCGTTCGTCCCTCTCCACTGCATCGCCCGAACTCGCGCGGGCCTTACCCGAAGAAATTACGCTCATTGGTTTGTACAATTTAGTTTGTAAAAAAACGGCGAGCGTGATCGACGTCTAGTTCGTGAGGGTGATACACTAAAATATATCATAGAGCGGCTCCTTGTTCTTTTACTGGGAATTGCTCTAGTCTACACTCACCTTTGGCCTAATGTAGCAGTTTTTTTTATCCACTTTCACTTGGAATCATGGGCACCCCATCAGTTATCTTGTAAAGTACTAATATAGCAGAATCGCAATTTATTGGGAACGAATGTACTCTTACACATAATTCAGAAAGCCGAATTTTGTAAAGAAGCATAACTGAATTAAAAAGATTTAGGCAGCTTTAGAAGGCCGTGCTAAAAGAACTTTAAAGCACGGCTCCCTATGCACACGTATATATTATTTGTTATTACGAATTCATAATATCTACTGCGGTACATGTAACGTGTTATTAGAGTACATTCCGACATGAGTTTAAGATTTTTATATTTTTCAAGTTACACGGGGGCCGTGCTGAAAACATTTGGCTGGCACGGCCCCCTTTTTTTTTCATTTTTCTTCAAAAGTACAGAGGTACATTGAAAAAGAAAGCGGTACATATGATCCTAGAAGCGAGTACATTCAATTGGTGAACACCTAAAACACAGATTCTGCGGGGCCTTACTGGGCAAACGCACGTGATAATTCAACCTAAGCCGATTAGCAGCCGCGCTTACAATTATTAGACTCGTGCCTCACTGAGACGCCATTGCAGTGCTGCCAGTACGCGCAGCCAACTAAATAAACGTAGCTTTATGATGTGTATCTCACCTGGCCTCTGTTGACCATACAGTCAATCATACATTTTTTTTAACACCATAACCTGCCAACAGTGGCTACGCCCTGGCCCATATCTAAATATGTTACCTCCATCCTCCATCATAAAGAAATTTAATGTTTTGCTACAAACATGTTTCTAGATTTGACGTGTCGCCTCAATCTTGATTCGCACATCTAAGGCTGAGGGCCCATTTGAGATAAAACAGTCTTTTTTTTATTATTATTATTGATAGGTTCGCGCTTGACCGCTATCTCACCTGATGGAAAGCGACGATACGGTCGACGACTTTAGCTTTGTAGTCTCGCATAGACAAGACCGTCTCAAGACTTGAAACTGTTTTGTAGGGATGGGAAGTTTTGTCTCAAGTGTGCGCGTCTTTATGTTTTGTAAAAGTCATAATTCTTTACGCCATAGTCGTGTGCATCTGGATTGAGGGCCCATTTTTTAAATCCTTACGAAACGAAATAAAATTTACAGGGAATTTAGTTAAAAATTAGTAAAACGTAAAGCAATGACTCATAAATTTCTTAAACGTAAATTAAAAATGTTATGATTAAATAACGTGGGCCCTCAATCCAGACGCTTGCATAATGACGCATAGTCTAAATCTCGGAAAGTACTATGTCTGGGTAAATAATTTTTATTTAGGAATTTAGTTAAGAATTTCTTAAATATTTTAAGAAATTCTCAAATCTGTAGAATATCACATTACAGATTTATGGCGATTTATCTTGGGCCCTCAATTCAGCAATGTCATTTTTAAAGAATCTGCAAAAACTTAATTTATTTGACGAAATCCATCATACGACTTTAATAATATTTTAGTTAAATATCTCTATGAATTAGTAAAAAAGAAATAATGACTCAAAAGTTAATCGATAAAAAGTAAATGAGAGTTGAATTTTACTGAAACGTCTGAACTGAGGGCCCAAGATTTTCGGCTTTATTAAATAGACTTTACCTCATAGATTAAAGCAAAGAAGATTGAGGTTTTTAACTATTTTTTAACTAAATCCTGACGTGTCGTCCGTTCTTCTAAATGCTAAATTTTAAAAGAAAACCGATTTTTAATTTTGTATGGGAGAAAATTTTGTAGGGTGACCATACTGTTCATCATATCTATACATTTTGTAAAGCGTAGACTAAAATTCTTATATTTGTAGATAAAAGTATTCAATTTCTACGATGATCTTATTTGTTTTTGTATTGTCCTAGATGCCTAAAGCAAATAAATAAAAAAGTTAATTTATTTAGCTATAATAATATGTTTGCAAAAATGAAAGATAAATTAACCGACCAGTACCTAGCATGTTTTAAGTAGTCATCGTATCTATGGACAAGATCTGGAGCACCAGCGATGTCGCAATCCGAAAATCAATCAAATTAATTTCAGTTAATAAAACACGTTCGATATAAATCTAAGAAAACAATTTACTTAATACATAAATTTAACTTAAAAATAGTCTGAACAAGTTTTTACGATATAGTACTATTTCAAACAAACAGTTTGAATCTATATATGCTATATATCTATATCTATGCTCACTCAAATGTCTCACTGATGGTGGCGCGTGTGTTGGATCATTCGGTTCCCTTCAAAATTGTTGAGCTGATTGGTGCTGATATATGTGTCATGTTCGTGAACGGGCGCTGTCAGTTGAGACTGGTCATCACTTAGCTGCCAGTGGTTTATTTTAATATTTACAATTGGAACATTTTTTTATTATATTTATTGTTTTCACATAATAGCAGCGACAAGAAACATGTAACCGAAATATTAAGTAGTATTACAATACATAACTTGTTTGAAAAGAGTGTCCTGCTGTGTGCATGTTTCATCGAAGCCTGCTGCACATTCTTTTCCTTATACTTTGGAATGTGCAAGCATCATTTTTTTTTTTCTTACAGACTGACTTCTTGACTTTTTAAAAGTAAATGGTTTATTTGAAATAAATACTTTGAAATCTTTAAATCACATTTTATGTTGTTTTTGGTAGCTGCAGCCACAATCTTTTTTTAACGGTAAAATTTTCGGTACATGTTAAGTAGTAGGTTCTTATTTTATAAACGAATACACGTGTGTTACTTGTGTCACACACAACTTATTTCGTTCGCGTGTAAGCGCAAGTATTGTGACTGTATCCCCTCTCTTCTTGCGTATTTCAAGGTCTTGATTTCAAAAAATCTAGTACGGTGCATCGACCATTTAAAAACCTAGTAAGTCTCTGGGACTTGCTAGGTTTTGATTAAGTTAAAGTGACTTACCAGGTTTTAATGTGGTTATGAGGGAGTGAATGGTGTATTTACTAGGTATCGATTCTCAAATATATCTGCCTAAATGAAAGTTTAAAAAGTTGGGGTTTTTGTATTTGGTAGGGACTTATTAGATATGCAAGATAATGTAAAAAAAACGGTTTTTGTGAAAAATGTCCCTTACTAGGTTTTGAAATGGGACAGCCGCAGGTGATCGCAGTAAAATCTTTTCATTTGAATTAAATGTATATTATCGAAAAAAAAATTTTTTTTTTTGTGTAACCATATTTCTTAAAAGCAAAGCCGTTTGAAAGGAGTAGGGAAAACAAGCGAAAAAATATACATACATTTTTTTAGTAAAAGCATGTAATACAATAAAACCATATGTTAATAAAGTTTGAAGAAAAATCAAATATATAATAAAAACCAATCTAATCTATTAACCCAGCCTTTATCAAGGAGTGGGATTCAGAATGTCACTGTAGGAGTCATGATTGAAGTGGTTTGGACTTCTTCTATTCTTCTTCGCCGTCAAATTAAATACTTTAATAACTTGTAAGATTTATTTATAAAACGGTAATTATGTTAAGTTCGACGTACGACGAGTATCCATCCTTACGTTGTTGAAACCTCTACGGTCCGGACTAAGCGTTTTGCTTCGTCGTTTACCACGTACATCGAGGGACTGGAGCAATTTGCCTGCTGCGGTCTTCCCTTCCGATTATAATTTAGATGTCTTCAAGGCTAGAGTGAATAGGCTCTCAATAAACTAGTGCACCTCACCATCAACGATTGCGTCACTGCTTGCTACAAGGTTGAATCGCAGTCAAGCACTAGTTTATATCAATAAAAAAAAAACGTGTTTGATCGTAATTATTGTATCGAACATGCTCCTGAGGGAAAGAAATGACATAAAATTGTAAACAGTTACTGTTTTACGGCACATAATGTTTAGAAATAAATATACTCAACCAATACGCTTTTAACATCATCACACACTCAGCAATATTCAATTCCCTTACCAACACAAAAATAGAATCCACACATACTTCCAGCAAGTTAGAGAGATTAGATCCTATGTTTAAAACTCTTAGGGGAGTCAAACAGGGCGTCCCGTTGTCCTCAAAGTTATTCACCAATTCTCTCAGACATTAGCAGTCGAATGGGAAGAGAAGGGCATTGTCATCGGCAAGTTAACTAATTTGCGTTTCTCTGATAATATTGTACTGTTCTCTCTTACAGCCACAGGACTAGAGCAAATGCTGGTTGGACTAAATATAAACATGTTGAAGGTACCAAAATCATAACCAACAGCTCCAAAAGGAACGTACACGTAGGCGGACAGAATATACAATACGTTCCAGAATATATTATTATCTACTTGGGCCAAGTAGTCCCTTTCTGGGCCAGATAATAATTGGACAAAGAAATAACGGATCGAACAGAAAATATCTGAAAAAGTTACTGGTCTATGAAGGAATTATATCACTGAAGCGTAAGCTTATGGACACGTGTATTCTACTCATTTGACCTATAGTGTATACAGACTTGGTCTTTGACAAAAATCTAAACTCAAGGTTTGCCAACCGTCCTGGATATCCTTCTTAAGAAATGGAATGTGAGTAAGGAACTGAGACCATTAGAAAGAGTGGATGGCTTTTGCACAGCAATAGAACAATACTGGATAGCTATAATAACCAATACGATAGAAAAACGAGTAAAGATTTATTTATTGGTATTTTACTATTCTTTCAAGAAAGTCACGGGAAAAGGTCAATAATACACAAAATGTTGAATTTTATCCTTCTCAAAGTGTGCTCTTTCAAGGCTGGAATCGAATCGTCCTCAGCCCGGCTCATATGCGATTAAGTTTTTAGAGAAAATTTAGGTCTTCTGGGCCGGCGACATGTTTGTTACGGATGTGATTATTTCAAACTATACGGGTCGATTGAGACACAGAAAGTTCAGCAGCTATCTCTTTCAAATTCTAAAGAGGATTTTCAGTCACTGTTTTCTTCGTTGCAGTTGAAGACGTTGATGGCCTACCACACTGAGTCAAATCTTTCATCACATCAATTCGACCGCTTTTGAACGTATTGAACGTATAAAGCAACGTTAACTTTTCTATTTAACTTTTCTTAACTTTTTTATTTATTTGCTTTAGGCATCTAGGACAATACAAAAACAAATAAGATCATCGTAGAAATTGAATACTTTTATCTGCAAATATAAGAATTTTAGTCTACGCTTTACAAAATGTATAGATATGATGAACAGTAGGGTCACCCTACAAAATTTTCTCCCATACAAAATTAAAAAATCGGTTTTCTTTTAAAATATAGCATTTAGAAAACGGACGACACGTTAGGATTTAGTTAAAAAATAGTTAAAAACCTCAATCTTCTTTGCTTTAATCTATGAGGTAAAGTCTATTTAATAAAGCCGAAAATCTTGGGCCCTCAGTTCAGACGTTTCAGTAAAATTCAACTCTCATTTACTTTTTATCGATTAACTTTTGGGTCATTATTTCTTTTTTACTAATTCATAGAGATATCTAACTAAAATATTATTAAAGTCGTATGAAGGATTTCGTCAAATAAATTAAGTTTTTGCAGATTCTTTAAAAATGACATTGCTGAATTGAGGGCCCAAGATAAATCGCCATAAATCTGTAATGTGATATTCTACAGATTTGAGAATTTCTTAAAATATTTAAGAAATTCTTAACTAAATTCCTAAATAAAAATTATTTACCCAGACATAGTACTTTCCGAGATTTAGACTATGCGTCATTATGCAAGCGTCTGGATTGAGGGCCCACGTTATTTAATCATAACATTTTTAATTTACGTTTAAGAAATTTATGAGTCATTGCTTTACGTTTTAGTGAGCGTAGTTCAAGCGTAAAAGTGTGGAATGTCTTAATTTCAGTTTAGCAGATATTTAGTGTATGACGTCCTGTAAATGTGTATGGTAAGTTCAGATTTGTGCATCCAGCCATTCAGCAGATATTCAACAAAAACTGTTTCCGCCAGGACTACGTATTCTGAGCGTAACTTTTTTTTTTCTATGGACATACAAGAAAACAAATACATACAATAATTAGTGTGTAACGAGATGTAAATGTGTATGTATAAATGAAATTTGTGTGTCTTATAATTACGAAGATATCCGAGTTTCCGCTGCGGTGACGTTTGCCAATTTGATGAAAATCATATAAAACGGTTTAGTAGAAAGTTATAATTTTTTATGCACGTTACTTTGGATTTGTGTGTAATGTGTGTAAAAGCAGAATTTGAAAAAAACATACCGTTCAGAAGATATAAAAGTAAACGTAAAATAAGGTTATTAGGTCAAAGCTCGTAAAATAGGAACTCTAGAGTCTAACTTTTTACATGTATCTATAACTTGTAAGGCTCTACAATGTCCTGCAAAGTTTCATGTATGTGCGCTAAGTAATTAAAGAGCAATCGCATAATTACTACGACTGGACCACTATATTTTATGACATCCGATTATAGGACTTTTTAATGGAAAAAGCAAAATAAAATATATCCCAATCATTAGTGTATTAATGCAACTAATCCTATTTGAAATTTCAGCTCATTACACTAAATAATTAAAGAGATATAATAAAAAGACCAGAACAACTACAAAACATGGATAAACCGACCAAGTTTGAATGGGTACGAAAAAGCGGCCGTGCAGTACTTAGACCTAACGTTCTAAAATTTCCAGTGTAATATAGTGTAATAGCTTCGTACAGATGCGTACACAATTCTTGACGAATTTGTGATAAAAAATAGTACCTACAAATTTGTAGTAGTGATTACGTGATTGTTTACTGACGACGTTTACTTACGAAATTATTACAATTTAATAAATGCATCTGTACCTATTAACAAATGTGCCTCGCTTGGGAAGAGCATCGCCTGTCCTTGTGGGGGCGATCGGCGGCAGCGATCTCTCGCGCCGGGGTTTGGTTCAAGCCATGCTCCGGAGCGAGGAGGAGTGGCAGGCGGTCGCCTCCTTCTGCGAAGCAGTAATGCTAGCAAAGGAGGAGGCTGACCGCATCAGGCTACGGCGTACACGCCGCCGCCGCCGCCGGGATTCCGATCCCGATTTTCGGCCACCGTAGGCGCGAGCTCGCGGACGGCGGGCAATGAGTAGCTCGCTGTCCGTCCGTCCAGTAACATACCGGTCCGAGCTCAAGTCGTTTACGGCGCGCACTGTTCCCGCGCGCCTCAAGGAGTTGTCAGCAAACTGTAGGGGCGCAATAGGGCCGAAGCCTACTGGGGTCAAAGGGTATGTGAAAATGGCACCCGGGGCCCTGGGACCAAGGCAAAGAATGGAACGGGGTAGGTTTTTAGTCAGTAAGAGTCTGACACTACTTCCCGCTCCACCCAAGGGCGGGATTTGTCATTGGATGATTTTACCTACCATAAAAAAAAACCTATTAACAAATGCATTTATTTGGCAGACGTAATATTTACAAAAAATTGATATAGTAGGTACATATTTACTAACGCCGCGCCGCCAGTTTAAAAAATCATAACTCGTAAATAATACAAAATGTGGTTTGTAAAAATGCTAGAAAAGGCAATAAAGTATTTGTATAGCACATTGTGTTTATCTAAGTGCTCGATTACGGATACGCGGCGCGTCGGGCGGTCCATCGTACATTGCCATATGTCTGTGTTTGCGCGAGCGATGACGCGGCCCGCTGCTGCAATGTACGATGAAATGCCCAACGCGCCGCACAACGCGCCGAGTCACCGTAAACACGGCCTAAAAGTGCGTTAAAAACAAAACCAGCGCGGCGGTTTGAATTTCAATTAAGGCGCTAGTGGTCCTTGAAGGTAGAGTTACCAACTTTTTTTACTAGAAATAAAGTGTATTGAGGTTTAGTAGGAAAATGAACAGTATTTAAAAAAAGAAAGTATTCCATTTTTAAACGTTTCAAAAAATTGTTTTTTTTTTCTATGTGGATGATGCGGATCTGGTATGGTTTCTTGCCCGTGTTACTACCAATGTTACTACCAGTAGTAATACTGTTAATTTGATTTCCTTTCTTACTACTGCAGTAGTAAGTTGTTAGAAGGGTGATTACAATTTGCCTTTGTTACTACCTCCACTTGAAAGTAAAACTTCTTTGTTAAATAGTGCACTTGATACTCAGATAAAACGAAAAGAAATAGGAAATAACTTAAATAAAAAGAATTCTTTATTTAAAATGGAAAATGTCATAAGGACTTAATAGATTCAAATTCAAAAATTTAACTTATAATAAAAAATAGGCGAGTATCTTCTTAATAAAACACTAAAACACAAATAGCTGGTTGCATTCCGAGAGTAGCATTTCGAGAAAAGCTGAAACTTTAATGGGACATCAAGAAAGCGGGTAATCATATTTTTTCACTATATACTGTTTTACTACTTCACCTCTAAGATATTCTTGCCTGTGGAATTTTGAGGAGCACTTCCGACGTCTGGGCGTCAAAATTCCACCAAAATTCCCAGACTGAATAGGACTGGGGCTGCTCTCAAGCCGCTCCTGCCTAAGGGTTCTGACGCCTCCTGCCGGAGGCTCTATGCAGGCATCGTTCTTTCCATTGCCCTTTACAGCGGCCCAGCGGAACGCCTGCGGTCTACGCACGGAGCGAGGAGGAGTGGCAGGCGGTCGCCTCCTTCTGCGAAGCAGTAATGCTAGCGAAAGGAGCCCGACCGCATCAGACAACGGCGAAAACACACCGCCGTCGTCGAAGTGCTCCTCAAAATTCCACAGGCAAGCAATCAACTCAAATACAAAAATAGACAAAAACTGGGCAAGTGCGAGTCGGGCTCACACATTTACGTAAGTTTGTTTTGTGCGGAACCCTCAGTGTGCGAGTCCGACACGCACTTGCCCAGTTTTTTATGCTTAACATTTTCTAGACTTCATTGTAGACTTTACTACTTCTTATTTACGTTCTTGGATAAGTAGGTACCCTACAAATAGAACACTCAATATTTTATAATCTACGCGGATCCCGCAATTCTAGCATTCGCTTGGAGTTTAACAGACAGAATGGCGGGAATCCTGCGCAAACCGGCATGCGGCATTCGCTTCGACTTCATGTTTGAATAGTAGGCAAGTATCTTCTGAGCACGCGCTTCCTGTTCCGTTTTGTTTAGTAACAGTCACAAATGTGCAGTCAAGGACAACGTGCGTATGCACTGTTTATTTTGCCATCAACGTAATATTATGTAGGTACTTACTGGATTCGGATATTGACGTAGCTAGTGTAAGTGACCATACTTATTGATACTTATTGAGCCAGTAGTGAGAATGATTGGAAGATAAACAAGGTAAGATCATAAATCACGTACTTAGATACTTACTGTTAGTTCCTATTTTATTATTTTTTATTAATGTCGTTTATTTGTTTTAGATAAATCGTTACCTAATAAATACTTTTATTAATAGAAAGTTATTTTATTTCCTGCAAAACAATTGTGTACGCACCTGTACGAAATCATTCAACACAATAACAACATTATACTGGAAATTTTAGAACGTTAGGTCTAAGTACTGCACGGCCGCTTTTTCGTACCCATTCAAACTTGGTCGGTTTATCCATGTTTTGTAGTTGTTCTGGTCTTTTTATTATATCTCTTTAATTATTTAGTGTAATGAGCTGAAATTTCAAATAGGATTAGTTGCATTAATACACTAATGATTGGGATATATTTTATTTTGCTTTTTCCATTAAAAAGTCCTATAATCGGATGTCATAAAATATAGTGGTCCAGTCGTAGTAATTATGCGATTGCTCTTTAATTACTTAGCGCACATACATGAAACTTTGCAGGACATTGTAGAGCCTTACAAGTTATAGATACATGTAAAAAGTTAGACTCTAGAGTTCCTATTTTACGAGCTTTGACCTAATAACCTTATTTTACGTTTACTTTTATATCTTCTGAACGGTATGTTTTTTTCAAATTCTGCTTTTACACACATTACACACAAATCCAAAGTAACGTGCATAAAAAATTATAACTTTCTACTAAACCGTTTTATATGATTTTCATCAAATTGGCAAACGTCACCGCAGCGGAAACTCGGATATCTTCGTAATTATAAGACACACAAATTTCATTTATACATACACATTTACATCTCGTTACACACTAATTATTGTATGTATTTGTTTTCTTGTATGTCCATAGAAAAAAAAAAGTTACGCTCAGAATACGTAGTCCTGGCGGAAACAGTTTTTGTTGAATATCTGCTGAATGGCTGGATGCACAAATCTGAACTTACCATACACATTTACAGGACGTCATACACTAAATATCTGCTAAACTGAAATTAAGACATTCCACACTTTTACGCTTGAACTACACTCACTACGTTTTACTAATTTTTAACTAAATTCCCTGTAAATTTTATTTCGTTTCGTAAGGATTTAAAAAATGGGCCCTCAATCCAGATGCACACGCCATAGTCTGTCTAAAGACTTTTATCTCAAGTGGGTGCTCAGCCTTAAACTTGACTTGTATAAGCGAGTAAGCGATGTCAACTACCATTTGAATTATGAATATATTATAGGCCAATTTATTTGTAGTAGTTTGTTTTCAAGTGTCTTCTGGCCCCTTGGGTAAAAGGTCAGTTGTATGGAAAATTAAAAAAAAAAAAAATATGACATTTTTAATATTTATTTTTAAATGACAAAATATCTTCATCTTCGCTGTCGCCTGGTCCCTGATCTTCTTCGCTGCCTTGTTCTTAATCTTCTTCGCCACCGGTTCGTGGATCTTCTTCGCCGCCTATTCGTGGATCTTCTTCGCCGCCTATTCGTGGATCTTCTTCGCCGCCTATTCGTGGATCTTCTTCGCCGCCTATTCGTGGATCTTCTCCGCCGCCTGGTCCGTCATCTTCTTCGCCGCGTAACTAGTATTTATTTTCTATGACGCATAGTATCTAGTCTTCTTGCCGCATAATCCTTTGTCCTCTTCGCTGCTTGGATCTGAAATGCAAAAATTGAACACATTTATTATAGTAATGGTAGAAAAGTATGAAGAAAATTAATCTTATATATAGTATATATCATGATAGTGGCAAAACGGTATAAAGATATTGATTCCCGCTTAACTGAATATACGAGGGGCAGTTTAAAGATTGCTATTTGCTATAAAAGATTGTCTAGGTACCTTGTAGTGTTAGATGCTATTTAATGAGCGATTTTGTTGCTTGGTTTTTCAGCCGTCGTATTTGTGCTTATTACACGTGTTCATCTTCAGCTCCTTTTCTGTGTTATCTCGGGATCACTGAAAGAAAGCAATAATTATTAATTATTTTTCAGTTAAGTATTACTTCTGGTTATCATGCCAAGGTCAGTTAATTCAATTACCTGTTACATGTTGTACGACCTTGATCTTCTTCCCCTCGTCCGCGTCGTCTTGTTGATCTTCTCCTCCTCTTCCGCGTCGTCTTCTTGTTGATCTTCTGCTCCTCATCTGTGTCGTCTTCTTGATCTTCTGCTCCTCTTCCGCGTCGTCTTCTTGTTGATCTTCTGCTCCTCGTCCGTGTCGTCTTCATGTTGATCTTCTACTCCTCGTGCGCGTCGTCTTCTTGTTGATCTTCTACTCCTCGTGCGCGTCGTCTTCTTGTTGATCTTCTACTCCTCTTGCGTGTCGTCTTCTTGTTGATCTTCTGCTTCTCGTCCGTGTCGTCTTCTTGTTGATCTTCTGCTCCTAGTCCGTGTCGTCTTCTTATTAATCTTCTGCTCCTCGTCCGCGTGGTCTTCTTTTTAGTCTTCTCCTCCTCGTCCGTGTCGTCTTCTTGTTGATCTTCTGCTCCTCGTCCGTGTCGTCTTCTTATTAATCTTCTGCTCCTCGTCCGCGTCGTCTTCTTTTTAGTCTTCTCCTCCTCGTCCGTGTCGTCTTCTTGTTGATCTTCTGCTCCTCGTCCGTGTCGTTTTCTTGTTGATCTTCTACCCCTCGTCCGTGTCGTATTGCCATCCTAGTCTATTTTAATATTTTTCGCCTTGCAAATGTTATAGTGTATTTACCTGCTACCATTTAATCCTTGTCGCCTCCGGTTTTCCAATAATTGATCATCCTAACTTCAGTCGTCATGACAGTAGCCCAAGATTTTTGTATTATTACCTCACAGGCGTGTTCATTGTTGCGTCGTGTATTATTGTGGATACCTTACGAATTGCAGTAATTCATCTCACCTTATTTGTTGTAGAATCCATTACAGCTCATTCTACGCCTTTCTCAGTCTTTGCAATGTTAGTTGACTTATTTACCTCATTATTCTTTCTTCCTAGTTTTGTCTCTATTTTCTTAAGTTTAATCTTCGCTTAGGTATTTTTCGTGTAAGGTTTACGATTATACATTACATACCTTATCTACATTTTCGATAAGTTCGCTTTGCCAATAGTCTGTTTATCCTCTTACTTATTGATGTCATCTTGATTGATTTCGAGTGATAAATGAAATGGACAATGATTAATATAATTACCATAACTCGATGTTTAGCGCCTGTTCCGAGGTCGTCTTCATAAAATTCATCTATATTCTTGTCATTGCTTCACATTCACTCGCTGCATCACCCTCCGCGTAGTATGATTTCCTAAAAAATATTTTTTTAATGTAGTATTTCTATTCAAATAAGAAAATAAAAATGTTTTGTATGATCAAGGAGGAGGTTTGTGATAATAAATTAATAATCAATTACCTGTTCCGCATTCTACGGAGCTTGTTCTCCAACATGGTTCACGTCGTCTTCTGCTCCTCGTCCCTGTCGTCTTCTTGTTGGTCTTGTGCTCCTCGTCCGCGTCGTCTTCTTGTTGGTCTTCTGCTCCTCGTCCGCGTCGTCTTCTTGCTGGTCTTCTGCTCCTCGTCCGTGTCGTATTCTTGTTGGTCTTCTGCTCCTCGTCCGTGTCGTCTTCTTGTTGGTCTTCTGCTCCTCGTCCGCGTCGTCTTCTTGTTGGTCTTCTGCTCCTCGTCCGCGTCGTCTTCTTGTTGGTCTTCTGCTCCTCGTCCGCGTCGTCTTCTTGTTGGTCTTCTGCTCCTCGTCCGCGTCGTCTTCTTGTTGGTCTTCTGCTCCTCGTCCGCGTCGTCTTCTTGTTGGTGTTCTGCTCCTCGTCCGCGTCGTCTTCTTGTTGGTGTTCTGCTCCTCGTCCGCGTCGTCTTCTTGTTGGTGTTCTGCTCCTCGTCCGCGTCGTCTTCTTCTTGGTCTTCTGCTCCTCGTCCACGTCGTCTTCTTCTTGGTCTTCTGCTCCTCGTCCGCGTCGTCTTCTGCTCCTCGTCCGCGTCGTCTTCTTGTTGGTCTTCTGCTCTTAGCCTAGTTCGTCTTCTGCTCCTAGTCCGCGTCGACTTCTTGTTGGTCTTATGCTCCTCGTCCGCGTCGTCTTCTTGTTGGTCTTCTGCTCTTAGCCTAGTTCGTCTTCTGCTCCTAGTCCGCGTCGACTTCTTGTTGGTCTTATGCTCCTCGTCCGCGTCGTCTTCTTGTTGGTCTTCTGCTCCTTGTTCGCGTCGCCTTCTTCTTGTTGATCTTCTGCCCTTTGTCCGTGTAGTCTTCTTGTTGATCTTCTGCTCCTCGTCCGTGTCGTCTTCTTGTTGATCTTCTGCTCCTCGTCCATGTCGTCTTCTTTTTGGTCTTGTGCTTCTCGTTTGTATCATCTTCTGCTCCTCGTTCGTGTAGTCTTCTGCTCCTCGTCCGTGTCGTCTTCTTGCTGATCTTCTGCCCCTCGTCCGTGTCGTCTTCTTGCTGATCTTCTGCCCCTCGTCCGTGTCGTCTTCTTGCTGATCTTCTGCCCCTCGTCCGTGTCGTCTTCTTGCTGATCTTCTGCCCCTCGTCCGTGTCGTCTTCTTGCTGATCTTCTGCCCCTCGTCCGTATCGTCTTCTTGCTTATCTTCTGCCCCTCGTCCGTGTCGTCTTCTTGCTGATCTTCTGCCCCTCGTCCGTGTCGTCTTTTTGCTGATCTTCTGCCCCTCGTCCGTGTCGTCTTCTTGTCAATCTTCTGCTCCTCGTCCGTGTCGTCTTCTAATTAATCTTCTTAACGTGTTTTTTTTTATGGTATATCTTCTTGTTAGTACATGTTTTTATTTTGACCATGCTTATTTGACTCCTTTTTGCCTCAGATTTTTGTTTTTAATTCCATTGTAAACTTTTTTTGCTTTTTGTTTTCCATTTTTATTTTAGTTCTTGCCCGTCGTCTTGCGTCTTTGACGGTTTTCTCAGTTTTCATTATCTTCACCATTTATATTTTCACTCATTTTGATTTTTGTTCTGTATCTTGCACTTCAATTTACTCAATTCTTTTGTATTGCGTTCTGTCAACCACATTTGTATTTTTTATGTATGTCTTCACACGCAGGTATTGAAATGCCTTCCAAGTCGCCTGATGTGGTAGTCCCATTCGTGTCTACACATATAGGCAGCTTCCGAAACGTTTGTAGGGGTTTCTAATCTGTCAACAATAGTTTATTACGGACCTTGCCATGTCTTTTACTGCAGCAGTGTTCTTCCACGATGTCGTTGCTGCAGCCATGAACAAGTGAGTATAGAATCTGTCAACAATACTTTATTAAGATCCTACCCGAATTGAACTCAGTTTTTTATCTTCTTTGTACTTTCTGGACTGTTGCAGCAGTGATGTCTATATGAGTTATCCTTTCTGGTGCTGTAATAGCCTTGGAACTGTCAACAAACTTATTACGATGCTATTCTAGATACTTCATATCTATCGCATGTTGTTTACCTTTGCCCAGAACAGATTTCCACCAACCATTTTTGTTTTTTTTTATGTTCACCTCCTCGGTTTTCACACTACCACTTTCACTCACGATTGCAGTTATGATACAATATCTGTCAACAATATAGATTAAGATCCTATCCTAGTAATTTTACCGTTAATTTTAATAAATTATTACCTCGAGAACAATAATATTTCTTCATCAGGCGGGATTAAAAGTTTACATACTCTAAAAACTGTTCGTCTACAATATCTGTTTTCATGAAGTTGTAGTATCCATGTTTTAGTACTTCCATGCGTCCCTGTTATCATGTTCTGTCAACAATATCTTATTAAACACCTAGGCACCGCACTTCTATTTCCAGATATTCGCTGTCATTTTAGGTGAATCTATTGTGTTTAAGATCTCAATGATGCCATTTCGATAGGTTGTCTTGAATTCCATCTGTTAACAATAGCTATTAAGGGCATAACCTAATTATTTAAAAATTATACAAGCTTACCTATGTCGAACTGTGGTATCCATAGGTACAACCAATGAACCTGTTAACAATTATGTATTAGCATTGCACCCACAGGTGTCGCTGTCTACAACTTTTCGCTTGTTTACGTATGAAAGCTGAAGTTATATTTAAACCATCATCATTCCATACAATGCTGTGCTGTTGCATCGAAACACGCAGCAATCCATAATAGTTAGTAATTGTGTTAGAAACACTTTACGAGTATGTAGCAAGTGGCATACGTTGTAAAAGAAGTCCCATAAACATCATTACCTCTTTCACTTGATGTTATCTGTAAATGGCTTCTCTGACAATAGATAAATCGTAACCTTACATTTTTCATACTGCTGCGTAATTTCTTTATTATCACACTCCCGTTCTGGATGCCTGTTGACAATACTCATTACGAACCTACACACTGTTTATAGGCAATGTACCTTTTTTACTTGTAGGTGCTATTCCTAGATCCGCTTTGGTACAGATCGGTTTCCCGCTTAGTACTTCAATTCTGCCCGGCTGTCTTTTATTCACAATAATATCTGTCAACAATACCATATTACGGGTATGTCTTAACCTAGTTAAAGAAAATTATTTGAAGTTACCTCATAAGAACGGCGAGTCTTAGAAAAAATGCTCGAAGAACCTGTCAACAATAGTTCATTATGTTCTACCCTCTTCATTTAGACTGATATTTTAGTTTGATTGTTTTATGCTATTTTAGCTACTGTTAGACAGTGTCTATTCGTCTAAAGGTGCCATTATTCAATACAGCGCAAATCGCAGTAATCAAGCAGCAAATTGAAATAAATCGCTATAATACCAAATGTTGTGCATTTTAATTATACAAGCAAATTACTGTACATATTGCTTAACATGATGATTATTAAAAGTTACCATTTGCACGTGATGCGCTTTGTTGCACTGTCACTTTACTTTGCTCCTTCACATGTTTTTTTTTTGTTAATTCACATTTTACATACTTTATCACCGATGGCGATGGTGTCTCAATGAAATAAGCTCGGCACAGAAGTCATGGTTTTCTGTAATGGATGCTTATTATGCTCCTATCCATGTTAAGAAAACATTTTCGTAGTTACCAAACTGTTGTTTTCTTTCACGCATTTCTCGATGTTATTCTGTCAACAACATAATATTATGCACCTACCACGACTCTCTCCATCCATGAAGTCTGGTTTATTAAAAAAAATATTTTAAAATGTAAACTTTGTTACATACTTTTACGCCAATCTTTTCTAAGTTATGCAACCATTCTTTGATGTGTCGGACGACTCGCAGGCCACAGTTAAGGGTTCTCTTACCACGAGTATTCACCGTTCTCGTAGTCTCCAGGACAGTTTCAATATAAGTCCAAATTTTCTTTTGTAGGAATGTATGTAATTACCATTCGTGGTGTTGGTCTCCTGTTCGCGATTATTTAGGATCTGTCACAACACTTGAATATGCACTTACTTCATCCATCTCTGTTGTCAGTTTCCATTTAGATAGCCTTATACTAACTTGCGTCGATTACATTCTTGGAAATGTCGATCTACGTCGCTCCTTAACAGCTAGAAAGTATTTACGCCCGATGTGTAAGCAAGAATAGTTTATGTTTTACCATTGTTTGCAGTTCAACCTTTTGCCCGAAATATCAGAAGTTTCCTGTCAAAAAAAATATTATGCACCTACCGACCGTCATTCATTTAAAGTAGATTCATTGTCGCTTGACTGTATTGAAGACAACGCCGAATTTATGAGGTATAGTTACATACGAGATTTCAGTAGCTATTTGATTCAGGCGCTGCCACATCGCCAAGCAGTTGGCCACTATGTTCCTATGGACATCTGTCAACAATACTCGTTATCGTACTATCCTAGTTATTCTAATAAAGCATTCAAAACTGTTACCGGAGCTCAATCTGCGCTGTAGGTACACATGAAGAACCTGTTGAAAATCTAATTAAATAGCGCATCTATGCAGCACCTACAGATTTCTCGCTAGCTATTTTTAACACATAGAGATCAAAATAAATCAATTGGTTTTTATTTTACCTTTGCTATTGCCAGTAATTTTTTCGCATTCAATGCAATTATGGTTATTTACACAGTGCTGTCTCAACCACGCAGCAACCGATGGAACCAGTTAGTAGGTCTCTGCACTCTTGTAAATACGTTTAAGCATGTAATCTACTTGTCATTCCCTGTGTTATTTCTATATCACCAAGCTTGCTGAAAATCTGTTAACAACACAAAAATGTGCTCCTACCCACCTCTTCCTCAAGAAGATCAAATAGAAGAACCAATATTGGCATGAAAAAATGCGACATGCTTCGAAAGGGTGAGCAACGAAATAACACGACATACAATTTGCTTCTGACGCTATCTCGAGCTAGTCATTGGTCGAGCCCTGTTAAAAATATTGATTATGCACCCATCCAAGCTATCTAAGCATGCATAACAAAATTTGAGAAACATTATGATTGATAAAATATACCTTAAATGGATTTTTCGAAGAGCATTGTAAATATTATTAGGTGTAACATTAGGCTCACCGAAGAATTCCTTACGTTCACTTAGTAAGTACGATGTTCGTGGCGTTTTTTCATTTTGCCCAGAAATATATTATATTTTGTAACCTATCAAACTTCCAGCACAAGTTGCTCTGGGCCTTTCTTTAAATCTGTTGACAATATTTGTTACGGACACATCGAAGCTAAGCTTTAGCTATTACAGCAATCGGTAGGTATTTTACTCTTTCAAATAATAGGGATCTGAAACAACTCATATTTTTGCACCTACCTATGTTCATCCAGTGATGTTTTGTTAGTTTCCGTATCAAAATTTTATATTAAATGATTGTTGCAAACAAATGTACACATGTGCTACACAACCAATTTAGCAAACGTTCATATAATACACACGTAGTGCCATTTTCCGGTATTAGTTACAATGTGTGACGATCAAACTCAAGCATATTTTTCACGATTATGCATCTAGTCCATGCACCATCCTCTTAAAAGGTCATAACTATTGCACTAGTTTTTTTTTTTTTTTTTTTGTATCTGTTGACAATATTAATTATGCAACTAACCTAATTACATCTAGATAGGTATTTCAATTTCATTAATAGGTAAAAATTCGAAGATATTAGGTAGGCACTATAAAAAGCACGTAGGCCAAATAACTTCACACTTGATAAATGCACTTCTACGTACCTCGAACCAACACTTTTTCATGCGGAGTGTGCTTACAAAATTAAATGCGCCTACCGAACCTCATCCAATGAGTGCAGGTCTCGTTTCCTGTGTTATCATTACATAAGCGGCAATCACGAAAATGTTCCTGGATGTGTATATCTAACTTGCAAAGCCGCAAGGTGTATTTAGCAAGCCGGTAATGCCACCGAAATCTGTTAACAATACTTGTTACGGACGGATCGTCCTATTTTATGGAATAGCATAGATAAATTACCTCCCTGTATCTCTGGAGTGAATCATAGTCCGCATTGGTTACTGCTAATCTGATTCTTAAATTACGGTGCTAGAACGGTCGCTGCCGTTGTGGTCAACATTCAACCAATGACATCTGTTAACAATACTCATTACGGACCTATGCTATACGCTAATTTAATAAATATACAATTATAGCAATTAGATAAAAAGTACGCATACGTAATCGATTACCTGGTTTTAATAGATATAGCAAGCGCTTGATATGTCAACAACATTCAGCCATGCACCACCTTATGATCGGAAAATTTTGTTAAATATGATCCACTCTAATCAAACTCATCGTAATATATCAAATGCTTTATGTTACGTACATAACGGTGGCCGAAAAATCTTTCAACGCTTGACAAAAGGAGTCACCAAGTTTGAGTCAGGCACGCAAGTCGAAAATATCACCTGTCAACAATAATGTGTTACGAGCCTATCCTAGATACAGGAAGAAAATTTTTACCTCATCGTGGTATGGCTTGCATCTCATTCCCGATTATCTGTTAACAACTTTTTGTTATGCACCATCATAATATAATCTAGTATATAACTAAACAATAGCACTAGATAGGTACTGTTTTTATTGTTATGACAAACAATCAGTAAAATGGTAAGTTGTCTTTTACATACACTAGCATAGTTACTCCAGACGATTTTTCAAATGATGCTCTCGAGCCAAGTCGTCATCTGTTAACAATGTAAGTTACGAACCTATCCCAGTAAAATAATACTTAAGTAATAAAAATTGTTACCTCTGTTAATGTTTCCTCCTAATATCTGGTACTAACAATGATATGTCGACAATCAAGATCATTATTCTCAATATACGATAATATTGTTAAATTCTCTAGTCACAGCAACGAAACCTAGTTACATTATTATAAAAAGATTATAATACCAAACACGGTTGCGCCAACATTCGTCGTAGTATGTTGCTGCACAAATTTTTACACACGATGCCATGCAATCTTATTCGGGCATTGGAATAACGAAAAGTCACCACCTGTTAACAATATGGATTAATGTCCTACGCTAGTTAAATTATTTTCATAATTGCTACTTACATAGCAGTTGGTTTTATGGCTCACATTCTACATAATCTGTAAACAACTCATTATCATGGTCCAACAGTTTATAATATCACAGAACAGTTCTAGTGTGATTTACGTACTCAAACGCTTGCTGCAAAATTTTCATACATGGCGCAACCATTCTTTATTTGCTTCTTATACGCGAAAATCTGTTAACAATATGAATTAAGATTCTACCCTAGTTAAGCATTACAAGAAATAAGTACGAGTTACTTACTTGCAAGCACTTCAATGCTAGCTCACATATTGCACTAACGACCTACATGCATCTGAAACCTGGGTGCGGTGCTACTTATACGCATAGGTACAGCAGTTAGGTGACGCAACACAAGGTTCTACATCTGTCAACAATGTAATGCACACCTAACACATTTACAAATCCCAAGCTTAATAATTTGTTAGAACAAAACAAGTAATGATACATAATACCACAGTATTAGTAGTAATTAAACAACCTGGTTGTTACAGTTACCTTGTTTTGGTGGTTGTGATCTGTCGACAAAACGCATTTAGGCCTAGGTACTAACATCAAATTTTACTTGTAACTTGCATCATGTTTCATTATTATAGTATTAGGTATTAATTGTATAATAGGTTATTTTCGTGCCAGTAAGTAAGCATCAATCATCAAGTTTTGAGAATCCTCATAGGTTTAACTTTCCTGACCTTTTATCTTTATTAGGTGCTAAGGCCTTGCTGAAAAGAAGCATTTGCAGCGGACTTACCGAATAGAATTGTGGAGAATTATGTTGTTTTTGATTTGATATTGCAAAAAATAATCCAGCTCATATCATCGTGGCCAAATTTTAGTTCAAATAATGCTTGATGTCATTTGTATACATCCAGATTTCTACAGTTTTAATAGTTTTTGAAATATGTGGCCGACACGTCTGACACTTTTCCAATAAGGTACCTTTTTTATAAGATAAAAATTTCAAAACCTTAGGGTAGGATAAATCTGTAAAGCATATATGTTATTTCTCTAGTAGGCAAAATAAACACCATACCCACAAAAAAATACAGGCAGATAGGCCGTGCCGTTAACCCTTGTGAGTGAGACCGGCGGCTGGGCCGCGGCGTTGACCCAGCTGAGTGAGACAGGCCGTTCCGTCGACCTGGGTGAGTGAGACAGGCGGACATTCCGCGCCGTCAATCCGGTTCAGTAGGTCAGGCGGACAGGCCGCGCCGTCGACCCGGGTGAGCGAGACAGGCGGACAGGCCGCGCCGTCGACCCGGGTAAGCGACACAGGCGGACAGGCCGCGCCGTCGACCCGGGTGAGTGAGACAGGCGGACAGGCTGCGCCGTCGACCTGGGTGAGCGAGACAGGCGGACAGGCCGCGCCGTCGACCCGGGTGAGCGAGACGGGCGGACAGGCCGCGCCGTCGACCCGGGTGAGCGAGACGGACGGACAGGCCGCGCCGACGACCCGGGTGAGTGAGACAGGCGGACAGGCCGCGCCGTCGACCCGGGTGAGTGAGACAGGCGGACAGGCCGCGCCGTCGACCCAGGTGAGCGAGACATGCAGACAGGCCGCGTCGTCGACCCGGGTGAGCGAGACGGGCGGACAGGCCGCGCCGTCGGCCCAGGTGAGTGAGACAGGCGGACAGGCCGCGCCGTCGACCCAGGTGAGCCAGACATGCAGACAGGCCGCGTCGTCGACCCGGGTGAGCGAGACGGGCGGACAGGCCGCCCCGTCAACCCGGCGGCACAGGCTTATCAGAGAAGACGCGCAGTCAGCGAGTCACGGGGCCACACGAGCACCACAGGTTTGCCGGAAAAGGCGCGCAGTCAGCGAGCCACGGAGCTCTGGCCGGAGAAGCCGCGAATACAGCGAGTCACGGGGCGACACAAGCGCCACAGGCTTGCCGGAGAAGGCGCGCAGTCAGCGAGCCACGGAGCTCTGGTCGAAGAAGGCGCGCAGTCAGCGAGCCACGGAGCTCTAGTCGAAGAAGGCGCGCAGTCAGCGAGCCACGGAGCTCTAGTCGAAGAAGGCGCGCAGTCAGCGAGCCACGGAGCTCGGGCCGGAGAAGGCGCGCAGTCAGCGAGCCACGGAGCTCGGGCCGGAGAAGGCGCGCAGTCAGCGAGCCACGGAGCTCGGGCCGGAGAAGGCGCGCAGTCAGCGAGCCACGGAGCTCGGGCCGACGAAGCCGCGAATACAGCGAGCCACGTGTCGACACGAGCGCCACAGGCTTTCCAAAGATGCCACGCAGTCAACGAGTCACGGGGCGACACGAGCACCTGAGGCTTGTAGAAGAAGGCGCGCAGACAACGAGCCACGGAGCTCTGGCCGGAGAAGTGGGCGACACGAGCGCCACAGGCTTCCCAGAGATGGCGCGCAGTCAGCCAGTCATCGTGCGATACGAGCGCCACTAACTGGCCGGCGATATTGCGCAGACAGCGTGGAGACTACGACACGAGCGTCAAAAACTGACACATTCACCTGAGGCTGTTTGATCAGAGTTGGCGCGCACTTCTCGAGCCGTGCAGGGGAGATCCGAGCTTCCGTGGTAGACTGTAGAGGTGAAAAATCTGTGAGCCGCGCAAGAGTGACCCGACGACCAGGCAGCTGGTACCGCTGGAGCAAACACCGAGCTACTGACACAGTCACCTGGAGCTGATTGACCGAAGAAGGCGCGGGAGTTAGCGGGACACGGAGCGAAACGAGCGCCACAAGCTGACCGAAGAAGTTGTGTAGCCAGCACACTTCAGGAGCGACATGTTCACCCGAGGTCGACTGGCCGAAGAAGACGCGCAGTCTGCGAGGCACGCAGGCACACGAGGCTCGGTAACTAAACGGAAGAAGCGCGAAGTAACGAGCTGCGTAAACCTGACATGTCCAGGCTGCTGCAGTAAACACCACGCTGTTGACACGTACAGCTGTCGCTGGCTAACTGTAGAAAGCGCGCAGTCAGCGAGTCATGCAGAACCGTCACGACGACTACGAGGCTAGCGCCGCTGATATATTCACCTGAGGCTGGCTGGAGAAGTCTCGTAGTTTGCGAGCAGCGTGTGATAACCAAGCGGCGGGCCGATGAGATAGCTCGGCTTACCGTTGAGTTGAGAAGTTGCTGCTAACATGTTCACCTGTAGCTGGCTGTCCGGACAAGGCGGGTTGCAAGCGAGCCACACGAAGAGGCACCCTCGAAGACCAGGCCCATGGATGACCACTGATGTTAGTGACGGGTGTTGACCGGAGAAGGCGCGCTGTCAGCGAGCCATGCGAGGTGACACGATGATGAGGTGGTTGGCCGATGAGTGACGTTACACTGATGCTTGGGCGCGCCACGATGACCAGGCGGCTGGCCGTTGAGTGACGTTACTGAAGCCTGGCGCGCTGTCAGCGATGTGGGTACCGGTGGCTGACCGGCAAAGGCCCGCGCAGTCAGCGAGAAGGTGACACGAGCACCCACGATGACCAGGCGGCTGGCCGAAGAATGACGCTACTGCTGCTTGCATTGTTGGCTGCCGGGGGAAGGCGCTCTGTCAGCGAGCCAAGCAAGGTGGCACGAGCACCCACGATGACCAGGAGGCTGGCCGAAAAGTCACGCTACAGCTGCTTGCATCGGTGGCTGCCTGGAGAAGGCGCGCTGTCAGCGAGCCAAGCAAGGTGGCACGAGCACCCACGATGACCAGGAGGCTGCCCGGAAAGTCACGCTACAGCTGCTTGCATCGGTGGCTGCCTGGAGAAGGCGCGCTGTCAGCGAGCCACGCAAGGTGACACGAGCACCCACGATGACCAGGCGGCTGGCCGAAGAATGACGCTACCGATGCTTGTATCGGTGACTGCCCGGAGAAGGCGCGCTGTCAGCGAGCCATGCGAGGTGACAAGAGCACGCACGATGACCAGGCGGCTGGCCGATGAGAGAAGCTACCCATGCGAGTACCGGTGGCTGCCCGGAGAAGGCGCGCTGTCAGCGAGCCCTGCCAGGTGACAAGAGCACGCACGATGACCAGGCGGCTGGCCGATGAGCGAAGCTACCGATGCGAGCACCGGTGGCTGACCGGCGGGGCGCGCAGTCAGCGAGCCACGCAAGGTGACACGAGCACCCACGATGACCAGGCGGCTGGCCGAGGAATGACGCTACCGATGCTTGTATCGGTGACTGCCCGGAGAAGGCGCGCTGTCAGCGAGCCATGCGGTGTGACAAGAGCACGCACGATGACCAGGCGGCTGGCCGATGAGCGAAGCTACCAATGCGAGCACCGGTGGCTGACCGGCGGGGCGCGCAGTCAGCGAGCCACACAAGGTGACACGAACACGCACGATGACCAGGCGGCTGGCCGAAGAACAATGCTACCGATGCTTGTATCGGTGACTGCCCGGAGAAGGCACGCTTTCAGCGAGCCATGCGAGGTGACAAGAGCACACACGATGACCAGGCGGCTGGCCGATGAGCGAAGCTACCGATGCGAGTACCGGTGGCTGCCCGGAGAAGGCGCGCTGTCAGCGAGCCCTGCCAGGTGACAAGAGCACGCACGATGACCAGGCGGCTGGCCGATGAGCGAAGCTACCGATGCGAGCACCGGTGGCTGACCGGCGGGGCGCGCAGTCAGCGAGCCACGCAAGGTGACACGAGCACCCACGATGACCAGGCGGCTGGCCGAGGAATGACGCTACCGATGCTTGTATCGGTGACTGCCCGGAGAAGGCGCGCTGTCAGCGAGCCATGCGGTGTGACAAGAGCACGCACGATGACCAGGCGGCTGGCCGATGAGCGAAGCTACCAATGCGAGCACCGGTGGCTGACCGGCGGGGCGCGCAGTCAGCGAGCCACGCAAGGTGACACGAGCACCCACGATGACCAGGCGGCTGGCCGAAGACTGGCGCTACTGCTACGAGCGCTAAGAGCTGCCCGAAGGCGCGGAGTTAATGATGACACGATGACCAGCCTGCTGACTATTGCGATGACTTGGCTGACCGCTGGTATGCTGCTGCTGACACGGTCACCCGCCCGGAAACCGGCGAACGGGCGCAGTCTGCAGGGCAGAAATGACACGACGATCGCGTGGTGATACGTTCAGCTCAGGTTGGCTGCCTATACGTATACGTGCACCCGCAGCTGCCCGGCGATGACGCACTGCCAGGGCGTCGGGCGAACAGTATACGCGATGTACCTACGGCAAAATTAGAGGGGTCGTGTAGACAGAAGCCAGATCACTTGGCAGGCGGCAGATGCAACTAAAAAAATGAAGCTAACATACCAGAAATAGGTGCGATAACCGAAGTTTGAGCAGTCAGCGCAACCGGATGAGTGACATGTGGTAGGTTGATTGGACGCAGCAAACAGAGTGAAGACGATCCAGGCAGGCCGAGTTTTAATGGATGCATGTTCAGCCTGTTGACCGGAGATCAGTCTCTCTGATGGGGCACCTAGCATCTAGGGAAGTTATAGCATCTAGGAAAGTTAACTAGACTAGCCATACAATCTAATCTACGGACCTGGAGGAAATCAAACAGGTAGCAGGAGTAGAGTGTGGAACGGATACATCGAGGAGCTACGCTTAGGATATATATGTGCGCATGGCAGTCAGGATGCAACATAAAGGTGACGGCTGGTTAAGTGGCTAGGGGTTCAGCCACCATAGATAAAATGAATTCGTCAGGTATCGTCAGTGAGCATTTACGACGCACGACGTCACGCTATCAACAAACATTGGCGACGCGCAGACGCCGCGTCGTTAGTGAATATTGACGAGTGAAGTCGTGTGGTTAACGGGCATTGACGAGACCAAGAGATTACTTTGTCAATAAGCGTTGGCAAATGAGCTTTGGCGGCCCGGAGCAACACGAGGTCTGCGATCATTGTCGATTCGCGATGTTTACGGTGTCAAAAAGCATTGGCGACACACGGAGGGCACGTCGTCTGCGAGCATTGGCGATAAGCGGAGGTCACGTAGTCAGCGAACATTGTCGATTCACGGAGATCTTGTCGTCAGCGATCATTGACGAAACGTGCAGGTCACTACGTTAGCGAACATTGACGACACGAGGTTACGTCGACAGCGAGCATTGACGATACGCGGTGATCACGTAGTCAACGAGCATTGACGACACGCGAAGGTCACGTCGTCAGCGAGCATTGACGACACGCGCTGATCACGTCGTCAGCGAGCATTGACGACACGCGCTGATCACGTCGTCAGCGAACATTGACGACACGAAGACACGTAGTCAACGAGCATTGACGACACGAAGACACGTAGTCAACGAGCATTGACGACACGAAGACACGTTGTCAACGAGCATTGACGACACGAAGACACGTAGTCAACGAACACTGACGACACGCAGACACGTAGTCAAGGATCATTGACGACACGGAGACACGTCGTTAGAGAGGCTTGACTACCTAGGAAAGGACACAGTCAGCACGTTTACGATACGTGAAGAGGCCTCGTCGTCAGCGAGCATTGACGATACGCGAAGAAATCATGTAGTCACCGAATATTGACGCTACGCGAAGAGGCCACGTTGTCATCGATCATTGACGACACGCGAAGAGCTCACGCAGTCGGAGGGTATTGAAGAAACGTGGAGAGGCCACTCAAAGGAGAGCTGTCAACTAAGGGAGCAGAGTTAACTTAAAAACTGGCGACGCTAGGTCGCGCAGTCAGTTAGGTATTCAAAAAATATATGGCAATCTAAGAAGAGTACCTGCAACTGTACTGCACGACGTGTCACTGAATCTGAGAACCGATGACTGGCAGATAAGCTGCAGGTAAAACGGAAGATTATTTGTCTCAGTTGACATACCCGTTCATTATGAGAGAGACCGCGATCCCGGAAGTCACGTCGGTCTATGTTAAGAGTGACCCAACTGACGTACTTGCAATCAGTAGGCAGATCACGTGAACTTGACACGTGCCGAATTGCTTGAGCCGCTTCTCCGGACCGGCGATGGTTGGAGAAGCAGTAGATCACGCGCAGTGTAGTTTTAGTATGTGGTGTCGAATTGTCAGCGTCGCGGCGGTGTCTCTAGTTACTCTTGGAATCGACCTGACAAATTGACATACCAAAGTAACAAAAAACAGCTCCCGCGGAGTCAGACAGCAAAAAGATTTGAACATACCAGATTATTTCAGCAAAGGTGTTTACCGTCATTTATTACGCAGAGTAGTCACGAACGATCTTAATGTGGATAGTCGTCAAGATGATTTATTAAAATTAAGAACAATGTCAGTAGATACCTTTACATGAGTATGGACAGCTATACTTATCCATTAAACAATAGATAATCGTATTTGTAGCCTTATAATGAACGGATGGTAACAGTTATTTAAACTTTCTTTTGGCAATATTGTATGATGGCATTAGGTGACCACATTTATAGATTCCTTTATTACTTAGTGCTGAAAATAGTAATCGATATAATGTTGTGCTTAATATTCTGCATGAGATAATATTGAATGCTTGCTTATGTAGTAATTTAACTGGTAAAAATTCATCAAATAGGTAGATATATCTTGAAGCTCTCTGGTAGAAAATACTTTCATTGAGAAATTCTCATCAAATTAATTACAGCTCCATAGCAGCCCATTCAACAGGATAAGTTAATCAGTATGGCTTTGGGATGATACAGCATATAAGTAGAAGCATGATATGCCACTTTTTGAATATTTTTATAGTTGATCTTTCAGTTGGTATACAAGTACTCCAAAAAGGATTTCCTGAAGTTGAAGAGTTAATAGGCCTTCACAAAGCAGTTTATTGGGTCAGCTGTATCATATCCAAAATAGCCTGCTCCTAAACAAATAGAAAAAAAAAAGTTATTACAGAGGACTGCACAGCAGGCCTACATAGGTGCATAGTAGGAAGGTATTTCAAAAAGCTTTAGAAAAATAAAATTAATAAAATTCTGCCCATTTTGCTGGGGTTTTACGCATTAAGAAATTGTAAGCAGAAAAATCTAATAGTACAAAAATATTTTGAAATTGTAATAAAACCGTTGAAAAAATAATAAAAATTCGTACCATTCGGCAGATGTAATCGTGTCTGAAGTCGACTAGTAGTCTGACCTCGTTTCTTGTTTAATCCATTAAGTTTGTAGTATGTGTAATAAAATCTTGAGAGGTCAATCGGATAGAAAATATTTTATTCACTTTGCTCCTATTATTTGCAGAAACTGCGATCATTATGAGCATTTGACATGCCTTTTCTTTTTTCAAGTATTTTAACGTTTTATTTTCTTGTTCACTGGATAGAATTATTTGATATCATTTTGATACAACTTCCTCAAGTTGTAGACGTAATTTAACTAAGTGGAACCTTAAGTTTTCATTTTATAAATATTGAATTGAAGTAAGTGGGTGGGATATATGCTTATTCTCACGTATAATGCTCGCTCTGGGAAATGCAACGTTTCCTTTTTCGATTTACAGTGGACCCCCGATAATCCGGCCCCTGTCTAATCCGGCGCCCCCTGTAATCCGACATGACTTAGAATTACATGTATGTTTGACAATCTTTGCTAATACATATAGATCACGCAGGTTTGAACAGGTCACAACTCGTAATTTGTCGGATTACAAGGTACTCTTTCGTAAAAAAATCCGGACTATAGGGGTCTTAGGCAGTGCTCTATAATCCGACAAATTCGATAGTCCGACACTGCCCTGCATAATGTTTGCCGGATTACCGGGGGTCCACTGTATATTAAATTACTTCATAGTTGTTTTCGGGGCGATACTGAAGCCTAGGTAGGTACGTGCGAAGTTTTTAAGACCTGTCAATCAAAATTTTCAGCACACAAATTCCTTTATAAGGAACAATAATAAGACAACTAGGCAGCTTTGAATGATTATACACGAGTATAAAGATATTTTTACTGTAGGTACATACCCTCAGAAGGCTTACGTAGGCTTTTTTAGCAATAAGACATACTCTCAACCATAATACTTATAATGATTTCGATTTTTGTATAATCTTAAATTCTGTCACTTGCTGCGTTGATGCTCTCAGATTTTATCGTTACTATTGTGTGGAATTGGTGAGTTGGTTTTAAATGTGTAGGCATCTGTGATCCACAAATGAATACAATCGTTTTCATAATTATTTTAAAATATTAGCTAGATGTAATTGTGGCTAGTCTGTCGCTGGCAACAGAGTAGGTATTTTAAGCATATCTGAAATCAAAAGCTTATCTGGTTATGGGACCCTACGTGCCGGAGCGGCAAATAAATTGGAACTAAATATTTAATTATTGTACTGCCAGTCAAGCAGAATGTATAGCTTAATGTACTTTTGTAAAATCTCAGTTTAATAACTTTGGATTACGAAATGCAGTAAATAGAAAGACTTACCAATTCCTAGTAAATTCTCAATATGCGTTTTCGACTTTGTAATAATATCTACTGTAACCCTAGAGAATATAGTTCGCTGCTGTGGAATATAGGTAATGCACGTTTCATTTTTACTATGAGTTACATAGAGTATGGTCGGTTAGACTTATCTGTGGATGGGGTGTGTCGATCCACTCGCTAATATCAACTGGAGCCGGGTTAGCCTTCTTCACTAGGAAGGACTTCACCTTGCTTTTCATGATAGTCATAGATTGCGTGATACTCGCTCACGTCAGCCCCCAGTCCAGTAGTTAGCTGTGAAGTTTGCACACAATCAGTAAAATGTTGATACTAACAAACAATGTCGCTATAAGCACATCAACTAAGATCTCAGAACATATTATTGATTACAGAAGATCAAAGAGGTCAGTACAGTTGCGACAACTCACCGTTCAATCTATCCTTTCACGTATTCACCCTCAGTTTGTTTATTCAGCTTATTTACTTCACGTATTCACCCTCAGTTTGGTTATTCAGCTTATTTACTTAGTTTCAATCACGTTTCGCTATATAGAGTTTTGTCCCGGTTTAGTCATCAGCCCACGATTCTTTCTTGATATATAAAGTCATTCAAGATCTTGTCTCATGTTTTGCGTTACCTATCTTTTTGCTGATCCTTATATAATCATTACCTACTGCGATGGAAGCTATGTTGTTCACAAAAACTTTTCCTTTTACAACAATGATAAAAACAGCATGCCAATAATTCTGAGGCGTAAATAAAGTAATTACCATTACCTAAAAGTGAAAGTCGCCACGACCGCCACCACGTCGATGGCAGCAGGAGCAGGGGCACGTCAAGGCCAGTACAGTGTGCTGTGTTGGAAATAATGGTACAGGTACATTGTAGACCTCTTCTTTATCTGACTTCCAGCCACGCTTACGTATTGTCTCGAGGCTAACACCATTGAGGATAATTGGTTTCCTGTTCATTGGATTATTATGGCACAAGTATCCTAACATAGGTTATTTTCAAAATACTAGATCAAAACAGCAAGTACTGGTATAAGGAATTAAATACACAATAACCACTATGTTTTGAAAACAAGCGACTCACCAATGTTCAAACTTCTAGAAAAGATTCATATTCCATAGTGGTAGGTAGAATTTCTGTGGCGACGGTTTAGATCGTCACGGCAGAGGTTAAGCTTGGAAGCCTTTCCTCGTCGCTCGTGGCAGCTGCTGGCCACGGTAGGCAGGGCTCTGAGAGACTAAACACAATGTTACACGCAAGGGCCCGCGTACGGGTCAAACAAATCACTAGCTAAATGTAGGATAGGAACCTTCACGCCATCAACCTAACGGTTACCTAGTGGGCTGACAACCGGGACCGATTCGTGCGAGCGCGTTGTTTAGCAGACAGGACGCACGCCAGGGCATATGGTACGCCGATTGCAGGCAAGCCAGCGGCACCGCAGACTGCAGACTCAAACACTCGTTCACGCCATCGCTGACGCAACTCTGCCACGTTCTCCACGCAGAGGCGATGATGACTCATGGAATAATACATTGTTGGTGTGGTGAAATTGTAAGATAAGCAAAATGAAATTCATTGATACGACCTTTTTTAAAAAATTGTTTATTTCCATACTTAAACATATGTACAATTTTATTATTCAATATGAATAAAAATCAAATTTCCAATTTAACCGTTAAGCGGGAGAATAAATTGAAACACTTTTAAAACTAAATAAATGCATGATACCGTTACAAACCCATTTTGTAGCTAGCAGCGACCACGCCTCAGCGGCAACCAAGATGGCGGCCGACGGATGCAGGCCCACGCGAAACGCAATGGGACTGTAATTTAGAAAAACATCCTACATAATATCACAGTTACAAATACACTTTACTTTACCTAAAATGGCTATTTGATAGTTGGCTTGACATTGTCTAATTCCCTAAAAAAATTATCTAAGCCGCTGAGATCATTCTTCCATAGATTATCGATTTTCTCCCGATGCTGCCTGGCGACCTCTTCTTCCTTATTGCACAATCCAAGATCAGCTTGCATTTGAGCCCACCTCCTGGCGCGTTCTCTTTGTTTCGTAATGAGTTCACTCTCCGCACGTGATAGAGAGTTACTCAAGATGGCGATTATTCTCAGGTCACGATTCCTCTTCGTCTTGGCGTTTAGGGATTTGCTTTTAACTTGACGAACCCAATTAGATAGGGATTCGGTTTTACTTTCACAAAAGTCAACGACAGATTTTTCATTTGCTTTGTAGCCCATTTTTAAGGATGGGCCAGAAAGTACTGTTTTGAGACAATACTACACACCTGAATCCGTACAGGCACAAAATCACTTCTTGGAATCTTCAGCACTACACACAACAGAGGCACGTCTGCACTTCACCAGGACGATTTGAGAAATGTGGGCGCATGACGTCATGGCCGCCTTATATACCCGAACTGAGGTGGGGGGCCGCACTGCGCAGTTGGCCGCAAAATGGCGTCATTTCAATAGCAAAGTCATGAACGAATCTTGCCGACGAAAACCGAGAACTCACGATGATTTGTTTCATTCGGAAATATGGTAGGATATTATGTTCTTTTAAATATAAATTATTATATACGAATATTTTCAATTAAGTGCTGGTGAGAGTACTATTGCAATTTGGTATTACTATTGTATCAGTTATTACTGTTTAAAATAAAATTGAGTAGGTAATAATAATTAATCATCATATTTTTTTTTTTGTATTGAAATATTTAAAAATATAATTTATAAATATTTATATTATTGTAATAAACGAAAATTAATTATCAAAATAAATAGAGAGCAGGAAGATGATGAAAAGAAATAGAGAGCTATAATTCTTCAGAAACAGTTAAATAATGTGTCGTTAAAATAGCTAAACACAGTAGACACTTTAACACATAGAAGACTCGGTAAAACCTATTTTTATGGCCAATGTCTGTTCTACTTCTGAACCTAGGTTAGGCACATACAGGTTAATACCTGGAAGTTAGAATGCCGTACAAAATGTTATAATTTTCTTTGCTGAACTTAATGATAGGATATTAAACGTAGCTAGGGATCTTTGTAGATTCATTTCTAGACCCCATTCCCGACTCTATCTAATGTTAATGTTATGATTTTTTGTTAAGTTTGGATGTATTAAAATATGTAAGTAAACAAAATGAATAAGTACATTAGAATTATATAAACTCTAGGTAGGTATTTACTTCATCGAAGACCAAATAAATATAGTTTTGGGTGGTAGTACTCAAAAAGGCTAAAATTATTATGTTACACAATGTTATATAAAATAATATTCATAACCATTCGGTCGTTGGCATGATTCCGAACGCACCAGTTATTACGCATGCAGCATGAAAAGAGACGACATGATAAAGAGAAAGAGCAAGCGGAGGATATTGATCCAACAAAGATGAAAGAGGCCACATTTGGGAGGGCGGGGGGAGAAGGGCATTAGACTGCGCGGGGTGGCGCGGGGCATGTTCCAGATATTTCCAACGAAGTATTGACGTAAAAGAACTACGAAATAAGAATATCTAGGCTTATCTAAATTCAATTGAGAATGCATTAATGCACAACCCTTTATTTTTTAGCAAAATCAATGGTACTTATTGAATATAATCGTAGGCTAGATAACTTAAATATTTTGTTACAACCAATGAAGTTATGTTGTATATTTTATTTTTGTATTTATTGGTTACCTACAATCGCATCGGTAGGAAAGTAGGTACAATACGTCTGGTTTTTCCTGTACATTGGCAGTTACTCAAGCCCCAAGCGAACGCCGGCGTTCGCAAAACTATTGTCTTTCTATTGTGTCTCTTACGGTATTCAAATGACTAAGCCGATTTTTTGAATGTACCTACTTAATTCCTACATAGAAACTGAGATTAAAGACCAAGAAGCTTTTTGTTTAAATACCACTGAGGCCAAGAAGCTTGTTATAGGTATCATATTCTACCCGTATATTCTAAAAAAAGGTCTTTGTTGTCGATGGTTTTTACATACCGTCTATTCAAATTCAAAAGGCAGAAACTCCTTTCTACTAGGCAGGTACCTTCAACTTGATAACCTCATGATCCCTAAATCAGGTAAAGATAACGTTTTTTTGGGAAGCTAGTGAACCACTTTTTTATTAACACGTGGCATCCTGCGTATGATTTAAACATTGATCGATAGTAATAACAGCGAAGTTGAAAAACCATTTTTTTAGAACAACTACATAAATATAAAGTTAAGTGTCAGCGAACTTTTAGAGGATACGAAATGTACAGAGCGTCCCACCCACGACTTTGCCACATGCAGAAGAAATATTTTAAATACTATATAGACAAACTTTAATAAGACTTCATTTTTATTTTTAAAACAATACTAATTGCAAGGATTTTAAATACCCTTTAAATAACCTGCCCGAACTGTGAACAAGGAATCGAACCCGCTACTGTGAAAATAAACCTATAAAATTTTACTGTTATTGAAAGCCTCAATGAGCTCAATCATAAATCAGTACTTTTATTTATTGATTTTTTAATTTGAACTTTTGAAGTACGTATATCCAAGACGAGACAGTAAAATTACAGATTTTTCACATTTAGCGGGTTCGATCCCTGGTACAGATAGACGATTATTTAAAATTCGTTGAATGTAATATTGTTTTAAACATTTGAATGAAGGCTCCTTTTAGTAAAATTGTCTGTATAATGTATTAAAGGTCTTCAAGTGGAAAAGTGGTGGGATAGAAGGGTACCGAAATAGAAAATTTGCTGGGTTAAAATAATTTTGAATGATTTTGAATTTTACAGGTACTAAAAAGAGTTAAAAAACCCGTAGATTTGATTAATGATAACTTTTCAGGAATATAAAGGATATAAATCAGAAATAAATAATTTTGATTGTCTAGATTCTTAGCCGTAGGTTATGGCGTCATCCATACTTTTAATAAATCTGTAGAAGTAAATATTCTGTACATTGAAAATATCAAAAAAATAAATGGCAGGGGTTGTTACTAGAGCGACACCGAACCCAAAAATGTGATTAAAAAAATTTTTGTTTGTCTGTCTGTTTGTTCAGGCATCACGCAAAAACTACCGGTTCAATTACGATGAAACTTGGTATAATTATTCTTTAATATCCTGGGCACCACACTGGGTACTTTTTATCCCGGAAAAGTATATATAATAAAAAACAAACTTAATTTTGCGGTTCGATCCCTAGACCCGATTACTGTACCAACCGAAAATAATAAGTTTGTCGTAGGTTACGTCACCCATTTCTATCGTAATTAGGAACAAAGGGCCCGCGCCGGGACAGAAGTATTAATACTGGTATGCTCGATAGATAACGTTCTACACAAATAGCACTTTACACAAAATACTCATTGATAAGTTTCGTCGTCCACGCGAACGAAGTTGTAGGCACAGCTAGTAACATCATATGATCTTAATTGGTTAATAAGTAGCTCATTTATAATATTGACGCACTTAAATATTCTGACGCAGACATGAATGTACTTGTAACAAACATTCATTTATATGACTACCTACCTGTGTTTACCTTTTAATACCATATTAGTCATGATAAACAATAGAACAGTGAATCATTTAATTTCTCAGTGATCCAGTCACGAGATTCCAACGTCTATTTTGTGTTTCATTTGTTCTATACTTAACCTTCTGCTAGTAAAGATTAGGTTGGTTTTCCCTCGTCTCGTTTTTCAATGAGTTGGAAAGAAACAACACGTTTGGAAGTCCGCCATATTGTGACGTCACCCCAACGGTCTCACGCTCCGGTCACGATCGATAGACAGGGTAGGGTGGCTAGCAGCTGCATGCAACGGACTTTAGCAACCGGCCTTGTTTTTGTCTACCATTATTATTAAAACGAAAAGGAAGTAACATGGTTTCCTTTGTGTTTAACGAACAATGATGCCATGAGAACTTTAGTTTGGCTTCCTCTGAGAACCCCATCCAAGTATTATAATTTATTATTGAGACTTGCAAAATATTGTTTTAGTAATTATAATTAGATACAGCTATATCCATTTTGCCAACAGGCCGGGGGGAATTCCTCAAATAAACGACGCGACTAGAGATGGTTATAATACGAGGAAAACTATCGAAATAAACATCCTTCATTATAAGTTGAATACAAAGGGCCCTCGTTCAAAAGAAATGTGGCTGACGCATGTAATCATTTACCTGCGCCAGTAATTTTATCATTTGTTTACGCCCGCATCGTAAAATAAAATGCTGCGTAGTATTTAGTCCCCCTTTGTACCTTTGGTTGCAGGAAGATTAAATAAATAAATAAATATTCATTTAGAATGCCATTTCCAAAAACAAATGGTTGTTTCTTTGTTCCAAAATACAGAAACGTGTTACTTTATTGTTATTGTTTTATGATTCAAAGGAAACTTAAATGGAGGTAAATCCTCGAACGGGCTTAGGGTGTTATTATTCGGGCTATTTTTAGGGTCCGTGGTATTTATTTCTAGAGCGTGGTATTTAGAGTATGATCATGACGCTCACAGCGTCATACAAATTAACACCAAAACCAGCAAACAACATGAATTGTTTGCACTACAAATTCCACGAACAGTAGCCTCGATATCATAAAATGCTTATCAGCGTTGATAAGCATTTATGGTCAAAGTTGGCCTGTTTAATGATTTGAATATGCGTGTCTTGTCCGATAGCAGGCAAGCGGCAAGGCGCGATAAGTCAAAATAGTACCTATTGTATTGCGCACTTTTGTGAAATTATCGGCAATTCCAAATGTTATTTTTGTTATGGTTCCGCTAGAATGTCTCAATCTGATAATTACCTGGGTACTTACCAAAATGATAAATGCCAATTCCATTATTAAAATTTATGGATAGGGTCTGGTTATCTGGTGATTAACTAATAAACGAGTCTATATTGTAAGTTTAAAGGCCATTAATTATGTAGCGGATTTTGCTGGGTACAATTTAAAGACAAATGTTTACAAACTAAAGAAAACAATGTGGTCTGCTTGATGGGCTGTGCTCAAACGTTTCTAAATAAGTTTAAATATGATTTAAAGTACCTACCAAAAAAACTTTAGCATTGTAGTTAATGAAAATAAATTAAGGAATAAAACTGATGACTACTAAGCATTTGTTCTGGGAAGTCGTCATTTTATGAAGTACTTATCTAATTACTTTATTATTAGGTCCTTACATAGGATAATTAGGTAACTACTGGCAATAAGCGTTAGTGAGATAGTAAATTATAACGACGCGCGACGGCGAAGTGCCAAAAGGTCCTAACTGTCGAAGTCAAAAATTTCCAGAAACTGCAATAATCTTTTAATTTCATAAGACGTATAAAAATGTAAATTAATTAATTGATTGAGAATAATAACTTCTGTTTTAATAATTATTATTATGTGTCTTTAATTTAATTTATGAAAGTGTAGCAGTGTCCCAAAAAAGTTAGGAGGTAATACCATAAATTTACACGTTAGTTTAGTTAGGTGGTGTTTCTACAATTTAATTTTAAGTAGTTGTAACTATAAATCAGCTTCGGAGATTTTACTAAAACATGCGGAAACACACATTCAATTGGTAAAGTTGTTCAAAAATAAAAGGCCCGTTTTAACATTTGTATTCTGACTAGGTATACCTAGCGGCTTGTCCTTGTTTAGTGTAATGTAGCTATTACTAAAATAGCAACAACTACACCGGACAAGCTGCTAGGTAGTAAAGATACAAATGTCAAAATGGGCCTTTTATTTTTTGACAACTTAAAGCGCTAAAAAGTGATTTTCTCGAAAAAATTTAGTTTGAAGGCATTGGCACTTCACCGTTAAGAAGGTAGGATTAAAGTAGTTTGATGTGTTGTTATTTTCTTACAAGGTGGACAAATGAAATAAAACACCACAAAATATAAATCAACGTTATATTAAACTAAATAATACATCCAACAGTTTCATTCGTCCTCGCCATTGAGGCCGCCGATAAGCGATCCGTATAAAATAATAAACCTTGAAACAATCGCCATTTCAACGTGACTAACATTGCACCGCTTTATGTCGCTGCATGAGACAGTATCATTTTCTGAAACAAACAAGGTGTATGAATAAAAAAATATGTATACATTTAGATGCGTTGATTTTCCTGAACTCACACTTGGATTCCCTGTGATGTGATATCTAGGCTCTTTCGCTATTATAACATTTAGACGTATTGTATAGTTTTTTAATTAAACTAATGTAATTTTAAAAAGGTACCTATACAAAAAGAAACAATAGGTTATCGAGTGTGTGTGTGTATGACGTTAACATAAATATGATTAGCGTTAAGTGTGTTATGGAATGTGAGTGTACCTATGAGGAATGTTTGCTATATTTTACTTACCTTTATAGAAAAGTGTAACTAAAAGGTTTTTGTTAAATTATTTTGCAAGCATTGTCCTCGTGTTTAAAAAGAATCCCACGGGAACGTATAGCTACTACCTGGATAATAATAAAAAATAAATTCCGATGTCCTAAACCAGTTCAGTCAAGGGCGTCGCCAAGGGGAGGCAGGGGGAGGCTACGACCCCCCCCCTGAAGGTTGCATTACAGCTTCAGAGCTTAGTTTAGGCACCAGTCTCCCACAATATAATGCCCATGCTATATGTTACCGTAGATATAAGGCTAGCAATTAGGAGTTATATTGTGGAGAAAATATTTTTTTCTATAAAAAAAAAAAACTTTTTTATTATTCTCTTACTTCTATACTTTCAACAGCCTCGATCATCCCTTGATCATCGGCTGGCGACACCGTTGAGTTCAGTCATGGCCAAGTTTAATTATACTCTGATCCGACGAGGCCGCATGGCATTATTTACTTACAAACATTTAAACAAGATTAATATCAATTTTACGATAGGAAGGATTAGGTAAAACTTTATTAAAATAACTAGCTTCGACTAGGTTTCCCACTGTGTAACTAGAAAATTGTCCCTAGGGAACATACACCTTGGCTAAAAAGTATCCTTTACGCTATTCCATGACCTGACTAGAATCGTGTCCTTTCTGCTACATGTCATATTTAAATCGATCGACTATTTTTTGTCCCTAATAAAATAAAATAAAAAATCGTTCAGCTGTTCAAGCGTGTGTAGTACGCGGCAAATAAATTGAAACATTTCCTATGGTTACGCGCAGTCCCCGCCCCATCGATTGAGATCCGAAAATCGGTTATAATTCTCGTCGACCATCATAACCGATTTTTGGGTCTTAACTTAAATAATAATGTGGATAATAATTACTCAATTGTTAACTCTAACAAAGCACTAATACAGTACGCTATCGACAGTATTCACCCGCATTACCTATTGTTGAAGATGAGTTCACTTTAAACATAAAACTTACTAAATACCTGTCTAAACAAAAAAAAAAAAAATACCTGATTAGCCTACCTACTTTGTTTTTGTAGAAAGTCTACGGGTTGGGTTTTCTGCTTTTCGAAGTATTCTCTAACAAAAGCGAATTACCTGCATGCCTTTTTAAGAAGAAATAGGGATTCTATGAATCGTTAGGTAACTATTCCAAATAAGGATGAAACAATACAACTTTGTGTAAAAACCATCCAATGACATCTCTCGCCCTCGGGCGGAGCAGGAGATATTGTCAGACTTTTACTGACTAAAAACCCACCCCGTTACTTCATAGCCCTTCATACCAGGGCCGGACCTTCCTTTCTGAAATCTGGCCATGGCCGAAGCCTACTGGAGGCTTCGGCCCTGCTGGGCCCCTACGGAGTACGAAGTATACCTTAGATGTGCTTTAGAAAATTCTAGAATATGATTTTTGTTTTTGTTTGAGATGGGAAATCATCCTATGACTTCTCCCGCTCTAGAGTTGAGTGCGAGGACGTGTCAGACTTTTACTGACTAAAACCATAGGTAGTCGGGTCCTTCAGTTGTCATTTAAGTTTTAGTACCTCGAGTTTCCTAGCGGGTATCATCGGCCCTGCGGTTTTGCCACCATCTCTAAACTAGACTAGGTACGTGACATTTCGCACGGAGTTAATGTTTTGAAGATGCGACTGATTGTGTGAATAAAGGAACAAAATAAAAGGCATAGACAATACAAGATATGTATGCTGCCAGTTTCATGTTTAAGGTTTGTAATCAATATTATGAAAGACATGGTGTAATATAAAACGATTGCAGTGTTGAGCAAGATATTGTGCCACAGCGCACACGCACTTTGTGCGTTATATAAGAATAATAAAATCGCGGTTTTAATACAAAATTTTCTAGTTTGAATTACTGACGCAAATTCGTGAAACACACTGAAGATAAAGGGTCCTTACCCTGAATTATTATCTTGTCTTCTGATAGCTGTGTATGTAAATCGTGTTGAAACAGTATTTTGCAAGACATTTAGAAATATTTAGTAGATATATGGATTCTGTTAGGAGCCGAAAGCGTGGTCGAAAGCCAGCTACTTAGTTATAGGGGCATACGTCATATAAACACATCACATGATCAAAAAATAGGCCCGGAACAATTATCATCAACAGAAAGGTCACCCTCTGTTATATTCCGGGTGGAAGTCAACCTAAATCAACATTGAAGCTTTTTGTGTTGACACTTTTTACTTCCAAATTAAATGGTTAAACATAATTAATTGTATTATTTATATTGTTGTACACTGACAACCCCAAATCTTTTCCTTTCTTCCAGTCCATCCAAAGGTTGTCTGGTAGAAATTGCCCTGTGCAATAAGACCGCCTATTGTACACTTTTTTACTTTATAAATGTTTGTCCTAATAATAAGTTAAGGTGTGCAATAAAGAAATAAATAATAAATAATTATTCCTAAAGCTAAAATGTGGAATTCCCTGTCGGAGTCTGAGTTTCCTAATAGTTAATTAAAACCCCCCTAGGTTTTAACTACATATTAGGAAATCCAGACTCCCTCGCCTTTTAAGTCAAGAGTGAAGGGGTCTAATAAATACTATCGTGATCTATCGTCGACCGCATCATCGCTTACCATCAAGTGTGATAGAGATCAAACACGAGTTTATTAGTAAAAACAAAAAAAAAACTTGTGCCTGTAGTGTGTTTTGTGTGTCTCTGGTTTTTATAACTATTGAACAATAGACATATAATTCTATCAAAATGGCAGGTTTACCTTCAAGGGTTGTAAAGCGTTGGTGATCTGCAATCCTACGCTTCGTGCCAGCACTACGGGCATCAGGTCTACGGTATACAGTCGATGTAGCATCTCAATCATCAGCTGCGTAGGCACGTTATGCCTTTGTCGTGTGCTCTCGTATTTTTCTAGCCAGTCCGGGTGTGCTGAAAAGAGATTTACAATATTAAAATTACGATAGTTGTAAAAATTAACTATACCAAAACGACACAGAAGAAAATATACTGATGCGATGTAATATTGCCTGAATTATTAACCGGGTAACAGTGACTGAAAAGTTTAAAGGACATCATTTGTCTTGACTATACTCATGTTACTGAAGGATGACAAAAAATTTATGATGAGGTACATGTGGATGGATGGAGGCCAAAGAAAAGATGAATGGTTTGTATGAGGAGTGACATGAAAGAAAAGGGAGTAAATGGTAGCGACACAGGACAGGACAGAATGGAAGAAAAACACGTGTTGCGCTGATTCTAAATAACCCGGGCATAGCAGGAATATGGCGATGATGATTGCCTGAATAGTTATGACGAAATTATAAACAGGTGCTTGAGCACCCATGAGAAATAAACAGTGGTGTCGAGCACTCCTGAGAATAGACAAAATAAAACAAACAAAATGATACAGATCAGTAATCGCTTTTTAGGGATTGACGTTTTTTCATCACCCGCCTATCCGGGTTTGATTCCCAAACCAACATAAATAAAAAAAACATAACTTCCGATATTTGGACGTAAGTATCCAAGCCTGCCATTTTGTGGTAAAAATCGGTTCATACATCTCCAAATGCGCCGTGTCTAGTCTACTTTATCGGTTTAAAAGGGTGACCTAGTAATAGTTTTATCTAGACACTTCCTAATATCTAATCAATACTGTTTTGCACTGCTGGGCAAAGGCCACTTCTACATTCCTTCCACTGTTCCCGACTCTAGGCCACTTCTTATCAATTTCTAAGGTTTACATCTAAGTCATCCCGCCATCTCCTTCGTGGTTTGCGGGCCCACCACTCGACCGGCATGCACTTCCGACGTCTGGCTCCCAGGTTGAATGCGACTGGGGCTGCGCTCAAGCGGCTCCTGCCGAACCTAGGGGGTCCAGACGCCTCCTGCCGGAGGCTCTACGCAGGCATCGTTCGGTCCATGGCCCTTTACGGTGCGCCGGTGTGGGCGCCATCGCTACGGAAGCGAGTGGCGGCCCGGCTAACCGCCTGTCAGAGGGTCATGGCCATCCGGATGATCCGCGGATACCGTACGGTGTCCTGCGAAGCGGCGAGCCTCCTTGCTGGCCTACCACCGTGGGATTTGGAGGCAACAGTCCTTGCACACATGCATGACTTACGCGTGGAGATGCAACGTCGGGGCGAAACTCCGCTGCCGCGACAAGTCGCGGCATGGCGGACAGAGCTCCGGCGGGATCTCATGGTGAAATGGCGAGAGCGATTGTCGCAACCTCGTGCTGGGCACGCCACGATCGAGGCGGTAAGGCCCCTCTTTGAGGCGTGGCTGGAAAGGCCCCACGGCGTCGTCACCTTCCGTTTGGCGCAGGTGCTGACCGAACACGGCAAGTTCGGTCCGTACCTGTACAAGATTCGTGCGGAGACGACGCCCGGGTGTCGCCACTGTGCGGACCGCCCGGTGGACACGGTGGAGCACACAGTCGAGGTGTGCCCCGCTTGGGAAGAGCAGCGCCGTGTCCTCGTGGGGGCGATCGGCGGCGATCTCTCGCGCCGGGGCTTGGTTCAAGCCATGCTCCGGAGCGAGGAGGAGTGGCAGGCGGTCGCCTCCTTCTGCGAAGCGGTAATGCTAGTAAAGGAGGAGGCCGACCGCCTTAGGCAAAGGCGGACACGCCGCCGCCGCCGCCGGGTTTCCGATCCCAATTTCCGGCCACCGTAGGCGCGGGCTCGCGGACGGTGGGCAATGGGTAGCTCGCTGTCCGTCCGTCCGGTAACAGACCGGTCCGAGCTCAGGTCGTCTACGGCGCGCACCGTTCCCGCGCGCCTCAAGGAGTTGTCAGCAAACTGTAGGGGTCCAGCAGGGCCGAAGCCTACTGGGGCCAAAGGTCATGCGAGAGTGTCACCACGGGCCCCGGGACAAAGGCGAGGAATGGAAAGGTAGGTTTTTAGTCAGTAAAAGTCTGACACTGTTTCCCGCCCCACCCAAGGGCGGGATTCGTCATTGGATGATTTTACCTACCACAAAAAAAAAAAAAAAAAAAAAAAAAACCACTCGACCGGCATGAGGCATGTCTGTTAACTTACTTATATCAAAACCACTATACATAGCTTCCGACAAGAAATTTGTGAGATCTTTGACGTCGCCGAAGCCTAGGTTGACTCCTTGACCAGCCAATGGATGAACCCGATGCGCTGCATCGCTGTGAACAACAAAACACAAATACACCTTCTTCAAACGAGGAAGCGCTTACTTATTATAAAAGTCGGAATCAGGAAACTTATTGGATTTCAGGGCTGGAAATGGTAAATAAAATAACTCAGAATTTTGTTAAGATAATTAATTACAGAAAGGCATTGACCTGTTTACGGCCAACCTTGAATTGTATTTTAATTTTCCCGCTTTGAAATGTTCGTGTGCACAGCGACATCTCTACGGATACATGAAGTACTACTAAGTAGGTGGTTAGCTCGCGAAATACAAGGTGTTAGATGTAGATGGAGCCACTGCGCTTACATTCACAGTCGGAAGAAGTTTTCATTGAAAATCATTTTTCACAGCAAGCTTTTATAGCGCGGTATATACCTATATAGTGAATAGGCAATCATAAAAACCATTCTAAAAAGCTCAAACACGATAGGGTTATCTTATTGCGCTTATTAGATAGATACAATGGTCATCTTCTAGCTTCATCATCAGACCTTGGTCACTATTCCGTGCGAAGGATTTGCCTGGGTGTCGCCACTGTGCGGAACACCCGGAGGATACGGTGAAGCATACTGTAGAGGTATGCCCCGCCTGGGCGGAGCATCGCCGTGTCCTCATGGCGCTCGATCAGCGGCAGCGATCTCTCTCGCCGGGCCTTGGTTCACGCCATGGTCCGGAGTGAGGAGGGATGGCAGGCGGTCGCCTCCTTCTGCAAAGCAGTAATGCTAGCAAAGGAGGAGGCCGACCGCCTCAGGCAGAGGCAACGGGGCGCTCGCCCCAGCCGCCGCCGGGATTCCGATCCGGATTTCCGGCCACCGTAGGCACGGGCTTGCGGACGGCGTGCAATGGGTAGCACGCTGTCCGATCGTCCGGTAGTCGACCGGACCGAGCCCAAGTCGTTGACGGCGCGTTCTGTTCCCGTGCGCCTCAAGGAGCTGTCAGCAAACCGTAGAGGCCCAGCGTTACGAAGGAACGGGGTAGGTTTTTAGTCAGTAAGAGTCTGACACTACTTCCCGCTCCTCCCAAGGGCGGAATTTGTCATTAGATGATTTTACCTACATTAAAAAAAAAAAGACCTTGGTCACCATTTTGCACCAATGTACTAGATGAATCATACGAGCCCAAACTCGATGGGGTTGGGTACTACCGAGTTCCTATGGCTACCTTGCAGTTCAATCATTATTTGCCCGAAAATCGGTTACTGCGCATTCAAGGTTGACCGCCATAGTGGTTCAACTTGTGTGACGAGGATTATAAGCGATTTTCGGGGTCTCATTAGAAGTGAGGGACTGCGCGTAACCATAGCAAATGATTGAGAACTAGCGTCAGACATTAGTAGTCTCACATTTTTCTCGCTTTTCGTATTCTATCATGACATCGGTCCACGTTGTCGGTTCAAGAAACTTTCGGCTCTATAAGCTATTCATTTTTTACCATTTCAAACTGCGCATAAAAAAAAACCTATTATTTTATTTTCTCTCTTTAGGCTATGAGAGTCAAGTGAGCGTGTGTGTCGAGATTTCTAGATAGTTTAGTGGTTAAGGCAATCATGAGGTTGATGGTTCGAAATCGGGCAAGTACCACTGTTAATTTTACAATTCATATGTAATTTTTTTAAATGTAGTACTTTACTGACACCGCGTATCTCGGAAAGCACGTAAAGCCGTTGCTTCCGGTTGTCATAAGTAGATTTTTGACAGTCTTACCGTATACCAGAACTAACAGCTAAGATAAATCCTACACAACTGGTAGGTCGTGTTGCCCAGTAACTGGGTTATGGAGATCTCATGAGCAGTCGCTTCGTGTAAAACACTTCAGCAGGTATTGAGCTGCATCCGGTTAGACTGGAAGCTAACACCAAGCATGTTGGGAAAAGGCTAAGAAGATATGAGGCTAAAGGGTCGAGTATCATACCCAACAAGCGCGACTCCAGGCGCGACGTATCTCGTGCTGTGTCCGAAGCCGAGCGGGAAGGCGGCGCGTGAGCCGGGCGTCACGCTGCGGATGGACGGCGGCAGCTGCAGCGCCGCGCCGTCGGGCAAGCCAGCGCGCCGGAGCCACGAGCTCGTCCATGACGTCACCGCTTCTACGCCACTGTTGCGAGGGTACTGCTTCCACTGAAACATTTTAACCCTTTTACCGCTTGCGTCGGATTGGTCCCAGGAGTATTTTCTTCCTATTTGCCAAGGTCGTGTGTTTGCGACTGGGTACTCCATCTCGTTTAGCTCTTCAATCCCCAGAGGTGACAGAAGAGCTGACGAGGAGTATTTGGTCGTGGACGTGCGATAAGCTGTTAAGCGTCTGGCCTAGGCCTCGATTCCCAGACTGAGCAAATTGTTATAAGGATTTTTTTACATAAGATTATTCATAGTAGCAGCCCAGAGTTTGATGTCTGCGTGAAGCAACTTTGTCTGCCTGAAAGTAGAAAATTAACGCAAGGGAACATACTCCCAGGACAAAATGTATCTCTTGTTTTATTCCAAGTCATGGTCTACAGTGCCACATTTTAAATCCCTTCAGAGTGTTGAGCATGAAAGAGTAACAAACATACATACAAACACACATAGGTACGGTCAGGGCTCAAAAGTGCACTCTACCGATACTAAATTATGTAAAATTTCTTTGTAAAAGAGGGTCAATGGATCATGACCGATTTAGTTTGTAGCATATAATCTTAAATATTGAATAAAGTAGTTGTAGAACACTGGATTTCTACTACAAAGAAATTTTAGACAGTTTAGCATTGTTAGAGTGCAACTGCACTTTTGACCCCTGACTGTACATACGAACTTTGGCCTTTATAATATTAATGTGATTACTTTCACACTTCGGAGAATACAGGTGTGACGTTATGTTAATAAGTAGCCTTTTTATTACCAGAGCATCATTTAACTTGTCCACGAACTGGTCTTCAGGCAGCTGCAGTAGCTGCTTCGCGTTGTCCTGCCATGTGGACCAGACCAGGGAACTTCGCTTCGAATCCAGTGGAAGAAGCGCGATGGGCCCCGTCGGCAACCAGCGTTGCCATGCTGTCGTATTTACGGACTCCTGGAAGATGGAGACAAACATGAAATGTAAGTCCAGTGATAGTATGATTTTTTTGTTATGTTTTGTTAGGTTTGGGTATGAGAGCAGTATAAATATGAGCCCCACTCTATGTTTAGTGGCAGGTGAAGTCAGGTAATGATGATGAAGAAGTCACTTTTTCCCCATTGCGAGGTAGAGATAGATAAAGATATTGACGATATATAAGATATTTAGATTTTTGGACGTTTCTTTTACGTGGGAAATCATCCAATGACATATCCCATCTCTCTCTTCTTCGGAGCGGAAGGGTGTGTCAGACTTTTACTGACTAAAACTCACTCCTGTTCCTGCTTTGCCTTCGTTACAGGGCCTCGAGCTTTTTCGCATGACCCATGACCTCAGTAGGGTTCGATCCTGCTGGGCCCCTACGGTTTTGTTGACATCTCCCGTGGGACGCTACGCACCGTCGACGACCTGAGTTCGGTCCGGACAATTTCCGGACGGTCGGATGAGAATTTTTGGACGGGTGTTTAGAGGTCGGATTTTTATTTTCACAAAGGAACAGTAAACTACGATATTTTTTTTTTTTTTTTTCCATCAACTATACAGGCAGTAGTTAGGTCTAAGATCTCAGTACCTCTACCATGAGTTTTAAGCAATAGTATTCATCTCTACTCGATATCGACGCCTTAAATATTTTGTATGGCAAATTTTGGTTCTGCAAGTGACCGCTAGAGGCGCTGCAAAATTTGCCATACAAAATATTTATGGCGTCGATATCGAGTAGCGACGAATACTATTGCTTAAAACTCATGGTAGAGGTACTGTATTCATGAGTTATTTTTTTGCTACAATAAAAAATCATTCAAGGAAACTTCAACCGTTAGCATTGTCTGGGGTCATAATAACAAAGTCAATTAACATTCCGATAAGCAGATAACAGTAGCTACCTAAATAGAACAATAAACCTTTTTTTTATGAAGGGCCGGAAGCCTTTGAGGACACTGTAGTCCACCCTAGCGTGGCAGATTGCCACTGTATCCTCCGTATGATCCACACACGGCATGTTAATATCAGAGCGATTCTTCCCGTCAAATACGAAACAGAAACGTCCCGAAACACCCATGTTCGGTGAGGACTTGTGTCAGGTGGAAAATGAGGACGCCGGACGCCGCGCCGTCTCGCCCTGTACTATTAAATAACACTGTAACATCTATCGAGCATAGAGTTCGCCTCAGCAAGCCCACGTCCAGGATAGCTTTGGCAGGGCGTTCACTCTTGGTATAACAAAACCAACGTATCACCTTACTTTCATTTACTTTAATATAAGACACTTAATAGTGTTGTGTCCATTTGTGCATGCCAATACTGATGGATTTGAAATTGATTTGCGATTCAGGGCGCGTTTATGGAAATTATGGCAACAAGCTCAACACTATAAGCGCAATTCCGTATCTAGGTACCTTCAGAGATTACCATGTAGGTAGTGCAAAGAATAGCAATTATATCTTCGGCCGTTACGTTAATCGTTATTAATAGTATACTTGTACCGAACAGCCTTGGTTGAAGATTGTTGTTGTAATTATTTATAAAACTTCTTGGATTATCTAAACAGTATTACCACGTGTAAAAAAGTACGGTATGAAAAAATGGATACTAGAACTTCACATATTTCTATTGGTTGGTTGATTACTGAGATTTACAATAAAATTACGCTCCAAAAAAAAAAATTAGGGATCCTAGAATTATTCTAGTAAATTGTGCTGGCTCAATAGACAATTGGTATTTGACCCGGTTATCTGAATGCCATCAAAGTTGACATTTTAAGGACCTAACTTCATCAATTCACAGACTTCTTATTTTCAGAGGAGGCCATCTGGATGGTGCGGTGATACCTGGCACGGTCTTCCACGAAGCGACGAGTCTCTTTACCGGCCTGCCGCCATGGAATCCGGAGGCAACTGTTCCTGCGCGCACGCATGATTTGGGCGTGGAGATGAAACGCGAAAAGTCGCAGCATGGCGGACAGACTTCCGGCAGCATCGTACGTCATACTTATAACGGTAAATCCACTTTTTGAGAAGTGACGGAGAGGCGTCATGGCGTCCTCAACTTCTGCATGATGCAGGTCCTCACAGGACTAAGTTTAAGAGGTTCCCGCACCTGATTCAGGCGGAAGAAACGCCCGGCTGTCATCATTGTGCGGACCGCCCGGAGGACACGGTGGAGGTTACGTTGGAGATGTGCACCGCTTGGTTGGGGCACAACCGTGTACTCGTGGGGCCGATCGGGCCATGGTCCGGAGCGAGGGGGAATGGGCGGCAGTCGCCTCTTTCTGCTAAGCAGTAATGTTAGTGAATTGACATCCTCACACCTCAGCCGCTAAGACCCAAATTCCGACTACGGAGGCTGTAGGGCTTGCGGACGACGAGCAATGGGTAGCTCGACGTCTGGCTATCCGGTAACCGTCCAGACCGAGCCCGAATCGTCAACCACGCGTAATGTTTTAGGCGCGCCTTAGAGAGATGTTAGCAAAATCATAGGGGCCCAGTAGGCCTACTGGGGCCATGGGTTAACATAAAAAAAGAAACCCGTGGTTCTTGAACCCAAAGGGAAACTGAAACATAGGTGTGATTGCCTTCTGCTCCGCTCTAGAGCGGGAGAAGTCACTAGATGATTTCCTATCTTAAAAAAGCTGTCTAATTTTTACAAAATTCTGGTTATACCTCAGCTAATTCCAACGTCGCTACAACGCCCATTTGATCGTAGCTCCACGACAGATATTGTACTCCCATCGCTTTTCGCACAGCCGAATTTGCGCCATCGGCACCAATCTGAAATAGAAAAAGAAATCTGATTAGGAGACTTAAATAATTTCACAAGATTCACTTTCAGGTCGAATACCTTTTGTAAGTTTTTATCTATTAATACGGGGATCAACGATCCTCCTGGAAAGCAGAGATTTGACATCCTAACGTGCACAAATCATCGAAAATGCGAGGTCGCTTAATGAAGTTTGTGAAAGCTTTAAGTTTCATAGAACTCGCTGTGTTAGCCTGCCCTACTTTCGTTTCAAGGGTCGGCTGTGTGACCCTTGAAACTAAAGCAGTGGACAGAATGGAAGTCTAAATAAGGAACAGAATGGAAGTCTAAATAAGGGATGTTACACAAAGGGTGACCCTAAGGTATTGAAAAATGGTTTCAGCCGGTTCACATTTCATTAGAAGACCGTTTAGGACCCGTGTTTCCTATTCATGTAGATACTTTATGCATACTTGCACATATCCAAATTACAATGGAGGAAAACGCATGGTCAAATAAATACAAAAGTGAGTATAATAATAAAATCTTTATATCGGTCACTGTCAGTCGATGACTGAATGTTACATAATTGCTGTCGTCTATATCACTACCCACTGTGCAAACTGAAGTTGAAATAAATTAATATCTTTGGTATAACTTTTACCTATGTAAAAACCACCAGACCATCCACACCAGCGGGACCAGATAAGCATTCAGAAGCAAAATTTTTACTTCTCTTTTATTTAAATATTTTATCTCAACCAAAAAAACGCGTATTGAAATAGTTATAGAGTTTTTGTTTCTTTCGTCATTTTTTAAAAGCTGGTAGTTTCTCAGTGCATGTCCCCAACACAGGTAGGACGGTTGCCCTAATATGCAGTTTCAGTTTTAGTGGCTTTGGTGTTATGGAGGTAACAAAGGTGAGTAATAAAAAATAAATAAATAAACCTATTTCAGGCTCTTACAATAGTGGAATATAGTCTTTAAGTCACAAACTTTTTTAACTGTCTGAAAACCTATTGTGAAGAGAAAATAAATAAATAAATGAATGAGTAATATAGCAACCTAATTTCGTTAAATTATAAAGCTCAATTTTTTTAAATGTTATTCTTGATGATATTGGTAATCATGATCAACCTTTGCCAGGCACTCCCTCAAACTTCAATAAAAAGTAACTGAACTTGCATTATTTTATTAAAGCCGAATTTCTTATTAGTTGCTACAGTCGGACCAGTGACAATTCAAGAGACCCGAACATTATGTTTGCTCATCTCTGTCATCTGGTCCGGGTTTCTCACCAGAATGTTTGTCACAAACAGAGGCTGGGAATACTTACTCTAATTTGTAGAGAGTAATAAACATCGAGAGAATCTCTATTTATTCTGTAACGATTGTTATCGACTGGTACCAAATGTTAAGGATGAGCTGATAGGAACATGCGCACATGTGCACTGCAGATGTTTCTTAGTTTTACCGAAATTCCATCGAAAATTATGATGCCTTTATTTGTTTACAAACAAGGACTCGCTTTTGCTTCTTTAGGCACGAATCGACTTTCGAGTTTTGACATTTTTACTGTCGGTTACAGAGGTATAGATAAAAAAATGACGTTTAGGGTCCCTGCAGAAGGGTCCAACGAAGCCTACTGGGGCCAAGGGTCGGCTTCTGAAAATAAGGTTCGGCCCCGGTATGATAGGCAAAGAAGGAACGGTGTGGATTTTTAGTCAGTAAGAGTCTGACATTATCTCCCGATCCGCCCAAGGGCTGGGGATGTCATTGGATGATTTTCACCCACCATAAAAAAAAACACTTACAAAGGTATATAATTATATCATGTGAAAAAGGAGTCTCTCTGAAAGAAGTTCCTACCCTGTTACACAGAGGTTTTCGGGGGTAAAAAAGTGAGGGGATCTAACTATTTTTATAGCTTATAGGGTGTTCTTACTTAACCAGGTTCGAATTAACTATGCGGATTTCGTAGGGAATGTAATTCTATGCTCAGAGGAACTACTCTGTAAAAGTGGGAATATAACAGGGATAAATTAGTTTTCTATTACAATTTCATAGTAAACAGATGTTGGGATTGCGGTGTAATCATTAGTTGTGGTGGTTTATTTGTGTATGGCGTGTAAGCCGCTCAGCCGCTGGTGCAGCGGTACTACAGTGTTGCGCGCAGCACCGACGAGTTACCTGCTTGCTCCTTAAACGATCGAACTTGACGTGTTCGCGGAAAGTGTCCACAAATGACTCGTATAAAAGTGCAGTGAAGGTGACAGTTTTAAGAATAACCAAAAACAAATATGGCTCCTCTTTGGTGTCTGTGCAAAGTTATTGCAATGATTAGATAACATTATGGTGTAACCTGTAAACAAATGAAAACTAATCGGTGTAATCTGAATTTTATTCCTATCGTAACTATACAGAAAAAAATATTTTTTTTCTAAATGAATACATGCCTAGTTTATTTAGGTAAAGCACATAGCAAAACAATGTATGTTGTATGTAATGGCGAAGTTTGTTTTAGTGGTTCAGAATCATTCATGAAAAATATGTCCTTTCATGCTGTTACTTACCTCACCAAGCATTGCCGATGTAGGGAAATAGTTTTGAGGATATTTTGATGATTTATCCCAAACGAGATTAAATTATAGTATTGAGTAAATTCCAGTGAATATCATCAAAGCAACTTTTTGGCTTATTTATTTTTAATCCCTGTATTATCAAGAGTGTGAATGATACCTTGGTTTGGACTAATCGGCGCCTTCTAAAGATCCGCTAGTACCATGTTATCTGAGGTTATTTTTTTTACACACGACTTAGGTTGTTTTGTTCTTTTGAACACGTGTGAAGAAAATCAGTGGCAATTTCCCATCTTAACTTCTAAAATGGATAAGATCGAAAATAAAAATAAAAACATTGGTGATTCCTTACAGTATTGATAGTGGTATTCGTCTTTTAAGGATTTAGCAAAGAACCCCTTTGACTTTCCCTACAAATAAAGGTCCATTTTGATGCTTTGTTGTGTTTTCCTTTTCCTGGCACATCTACCCTTCCTGGGAAGAACATTGTAAGCGACCGTTTACTGTTTTGAAAAAGTATTTATAATAATATCATTCTAAAAACTTATTGTTTACATTGCTGACCTCATAGAATAGTTGATATTAACATATTTTCATAAATACTTTTTATTTATGGAAGAGACTACACATTCCCACAAAAAAAAGGAAATTATCTAGAACTACGTTCTTCCTGAAAAGGCTCAAAATTTTCAACATATAATATTACAATGTGTATTTACAATTCTCTTATTTCTTTGTTATAGCACAATATTTCAAGAAGAAAAATCTAGTTCTACTCGTATCCTTATCCAATCTAGTTTAGGTCTAGGTATTATTATAAAGTAACTATACCAAGGCACATGATTTTCCTGGTAATTATTTAACACTAATTGATTCATAGATCCTTGAGATATTTTTCCTTTAGTGCATGGTGGCGCTAAGCTTACTATAATTCTATGGCTTTTTATTTTATTTGGATTAAATAATAGAGCTGCCATGTTATGTCTCTACCACCCTTGATTGACTGATAGAGAATGCCTTAGGCATTAAGTCTGCTTACAGTCTGTACTTTGTGTTATTAACTTGTCTGAATTAATTAATAGTAATTTAATTAACTATTTATTAATAAATAAATATAATAGAGAATGAAAATATATTTGTTTAGATATGTACATAAATTATAAAATAATTAATTATATAAAATATTAGATGCTGGATTAAAATACGTAGGCAGGTGTACTACAGTTTTCCTGGATCTTTTTCCGTTCCATTTGTTTAAGAGTAAACCATTCGTTTCTTTATAAATAAACTAGGTTAAATTCAATCTTTTTATATTTGTTTATTTTTCGGTCACTCGTAAAGGCACATGTTTTAATTTTGACGTCCATCACGTGAGTTTTAATTTTGTTATATCTATAAAGTAGTTGCTTATTTCCCATAAATTCTTAAATCGCAAAAGGAATAGAAGAACATTTCTTTTTTTCTCAAGATCTATTTCTTACGAGGATTAAGCTGATTGAAAAACGTCTTCATTTATAAACCATTTCTTCCAATTGTTGGCAGTTTTATTTAAAACCACATTCCTCGTTGGATTTATCTTTAAGCTAGAAATTTTTCAAAGTTCAAAGAACTATAGAGGACGCAAATTGCACAATGCTTTGTATTTTGTACAGGCACCAAAGCTATATCGAACAAATGCACGGCTTCGGAGAACACGTTTTCCGTGACTTACATCGCACAGATCTTTATAAATGCTAAGTTTAAAGAAAACTGTTTCATCGAAAGAATTATAGAATTCTTGATTTCGAATAATATCCGGTGTTACTCAGAAACCGGGACGAGGTGAAAAATTTATTGGGTCAGTGAGATCGATTTAGATTTAGAAAAGTATTGCGTATGAAAAAATAATGAGGAGCTCCTCAATTGGAGTGGTCATCAGAAGATACCAGACTGTAGCATCATGCAGCGTGAAAAAATACAAGACAACGCTCAAACGGTAAGTTAAATATAATCATGCCTTATTTCCGTATGTTAAAACATGAGTAAGAACGAATCATATTTCAAAACGATGAGTATATTGACAGTTTGATGTTTTCTAAATGGCCCAATAACACTAAAATCCCTAAATATTCATCCTATTTTTGTATATACGCGTAGAGGAAACTTATATGAATTAATTCCAATATATTATGTAACTGAGATGAAAATATCCCAATATACACGATATTTATGACATACACCACATTTCCAATATCAAGTTGGGTGGCCTATTTTTTGTGGGATAACGACTTCTCTTGCTCTAGAGTGGAGACTTAAAACCACACCTATGTTCAGTTGCCTTTTCGTTCGAGGATCGCGAGTATCCCTTTCATAATTTTCCTCATGACCCTAACGCGCCCTGCTGGGCCCCTACGGTTTGCTTACATATCTTTGAGGCGCGCATCGAACACTACATGCCGAAGTTGGATGGCCTGTATCTGGATATTATAAATAAACAACAAATTAACATTTTAACCTTTTGTAAGTTTTTAATTAGTTTTACACAATTTTTTTTGCTTTCTATAGAAGCATAGAAGCCTAGATAATATCCATAAGATACTGTTTATCCAAAATTTCTGACGAAAGATGTGTAACAACATCATAATCACGTAAGAGCTGTTGTATGAAAATGTACCGCAGGTTGGCCGGCCTGAAATTTTTAATGAAGATTTCTGACCTCAAGTAATAAGAAACTACTTAGCAATAAGTAATTACTTCTTTATAAATACGGGAGTAAGTATCACGATCTCAAGATCTTGTTAAGAAACGATTTACGCGAACCTCATCAGTCAGACGGGTGTCTAAACAAAGATTAAAATAGAATGTAAACCTTGATGAAACAAATATTTAAACTCAGTATTTTTGCGGAAAACGTAAGATATTTGGCCCCTTTCTCCAGAAATGAACTGACGTCCATTATATACGGTCATTAAAATCTTAACGCATTTCTTGGAATCCTAGCTGGTCTGTGCTAGCGCCACGCGCCACAGTGAAATGAAAGTCTTTGATGTCTTACTAACACATTATAGGCGAAATGACCACCCATTTCGTTTTCAATTATTTAAAAAGAACGTTGTATAGCACACTGTTTACAGATTATCTTTTATGGAAAGTTGTATATCTTTTAATACACGCGGATATTTTCTATACAGCAACAGAAACGAGTCTAGTATTTCAGGACCATGCGGTTATGACGTGCTAATATTGGATGTTTGATTTCATTGTTTGCATGTTTCACTCGCATAGCAGGTGGTTTTGGTTGCTTTATGACATGATGAATTTAGCCATGGCTAATGCAAACTTGTGGTTGCCTTTGGAATCTAAACGATTGCATTCAATTTTAATGGAGTCATGGAACGTGTAGGTACTTGTTCAAAACGACTGTTCGTTTTCGGCATCTGCAGCCAGATGGAAAAAAGTTTGAAGTTCTGGATTTGCACCTTACACATACAATAAATATGTTTAGCTGAGAAAAAAGAACTGGTCAAGTGTGAGTCGGACTCGCGCTCTGAGAGTTCCCTACAAATTTCATGCTAAATATTAGATTAGTACCCTAGAATTTTGATTGCCTTGAGAGCGTCGAAACATGCATTTTTTGCGACATAAACGGGCGTATTTTTTTTATTTCGTTACCTAAATTAAAAGGTTGATTTTTTCACAGCTTCAAGGGACCGTAGACTTGATGGTGAGGTTTTAATTTCAACTCGATACCTCCACTCGTTCTCGAGATAAAGGATCTTGACAGACATACAGACAGGCGGACCACAAAGTGATACAAGACGGGTTCCGTATTTTCCTTTCGAGGTACTGAACCATGAAAATGCAAGGAAACACATCGAATTGCTACAATATTTCACCATGTTCTGTTGAGAGTAATAACAAAGATTCAATTTAAGTGTGGGCTAAAGTTTACATTATCGATTGCTAATTTGGAGCAGATTGTTGATTTTATTTCAGATTCGTATTATAACGTAACATCTGTCATTGTTATCTAATATTAGCTGTCCCCCATGGTTTTACCCGCGTCTTTGGTGAATGCTCTACCCCCGTGAGTCGTAGCGTGATGGGATAGTCTTCTTAGATAGATAAATGGGCTATCCAATACTAAAATAATTCTTCAATCCGCACCAGTAAATCTTTAGATAGCGCATTCAAACAAACTCTTCAGTTTAATAATATTAGTATAGATTAAAAATGGGAATCTCTCACAGAATAAAAGAATACTTGAAATTGAGTAGTTCTTAAAATAATTGCGTAGGCCGGAGCTTGTCGCGACACATGTGACGGTTATTGGGGACGCTATAAAAACCGTGAATACAAATTCTTAGCATACAAACTCCCAAATCACGTTTTTCAAATCCAAAAAATAAAAAATATATAAACACGGTAGACATGCTGCGGATATGATTGATTCACAATATACATTATCTGGAATGCCGAATTCGGGAATGACGGAACTTTAGTGGCAATAAATTCGATTATTTTCTCGAGTTATGATTTGATCCATCGGCGGGGACGACAAGCGCGGGTGTTGAGTAGCATTCAGTTTTCAGTGAAGCGCGGGCACGCGCTATGATACGCTCACACGCGCCTCGGCCGCGAAATGCGGACCCTATCGTTCGTAACAAACATGATAAAAAGGGGAAAAAGGTTATTTATATATTCATTGCTGTTAGTTGCATACAAAATAGACCAAAATAACATTAGGCATTTTGTAACTTCAAAAGCAACAAAATGTTTGTGCCACACAATGCGGTTATATCCTGTAACGAATCAGTTCTACGGCCTGCTTAGTGTTGTAAAGATCAAAGGACAGCGTCTACCAACGCTGGTGTTAATGCAGGGTATGTTGTGGAGTACTTGGAGTGTTTGTGGTGTCGGCAGGTGTTACGCGAGGGCAGCGCGCGATGGTGCGGCGGCGGCATGAGCCAGGTGCCCGAGGATACGGATGACGACCTGGAGGCGGGCTACATCTCTAGCGATGAGTCTGCGCATGGCGTTGACCTCGCCGAGCGGCTGAGAGTCAAACCTTCGCCAGATATCTGGGAGCTAGGTAACTGTATAATTTTTTCGTTTATTGTTTTTAGAATTATGGTTCAAACATTTTGTTTTTGATGATAAAAATGAGTTGAGCTCATCTAGGTCCAACCTTAAGAGTTGGGTAATGTTTATACCGCGGTACTCTACGTCTAGAAGACACGAGTGACCATACCACAATGCATTACAACAGCTGTCTTGGATATTCATAAACTTACGATAATCCCGCCATTCTGAAAATTTGGGATGCGACTACAGCGTAGATACAGTGAAATATAATTAAAGAATTTTTATGTCAAACTTTTTGAGTCGTATTTAACCAATAAAATGTTTAGGATAAGGCAAGATGATGCATATTTCGAGCTTAAAACTATAAAAGCTGGGGTACCCCAAGGAAGTGTGCCAGGCCCAATCCTCTACTTGTACACATGTGACATCCCAGAGCTCGAAAACAACACCAGTGCGACCTTTGCTGATGACACTGCTATTATGGCTACACGATCGAATCACAGAGAAGCAGTGCAAAAAGTTCAACTAGTTGTGAACAAACTTTATGACAGGACACAACGATGGAAGATCAAGCTGAATGAGTCAAAATCAATTCACGTTGACTTCACAGACAAACAATGCTATTATCACCCAATCTACATATATGGTACACTAGTGCCTTATGTTACGATGGAAAGCTCACGTCAAAAAGAAAAGACTGCAACTCGACATTCGCTATAAAAGTATGTATTGGTTACTCGGAAGGAAATTCTATTTATCAATACGAGTACATAATGAAATAATACTCTACAAGCATATTTTGATGCCAATTTGGACGTATGGTATCCAACTTTGGGGGTGCATTCCAGCTGTTAGACAACACGGACCTAGTGCGTAGACTAAAGAGAACTAAACACTTCGAGTTAGTCTAGTGTTTAAAGTTAGTGTACAATAGTGATCAATGCTGTTCTATGCATATAACACATGAAAAAAGTGTTTTTATCAATACCAGACTCTAAAAAAGTGCTATGGACTTCTATAAATGCTAAAGGACGCCATTCTTAGTTTTAACAAAACCTGTATTGTATACTAATAAGTTAGAGTTAAATTACTTATTAGTCTTTTAGGCTAGATTGTAATCAATTATTAAGAAATGTTCTTATAAAAAAAAAGACAAACTTTTTACAGATGAAATTGAATACAACTTAAGACATCTCCCACGAGCCGAAGAAATAGCAACTAATGTAGAAACAGGCCACTACGATGACGCAATAGAAATTGCATCACAAACACAGGATGGCATCTTAACCGCTGCACTTTGGGCATGCTGGCTGGGAAGGAGTTCATTGTTAGCTAAATTGTTGAAGTTGGGGCTAGATCCAAATAAGGCAGACGAAGCTGGGAGGTGAGCATTAAAAGAAAGACGGGATAGGAATTAAACCTAACTATTGTTTACGAATTAAATACACAACAACATCGGTTTATAGGACATGTCTGCATTTAAGCTGTTTGGTAGGCAGCGAAGAATGTGCCAAACTGTTATTGGAGCATGGATCAAGCCCGAACATGTGGGACTCATCGACAGACAAAAAAGCCACACCGTTGCACTGCGCTGCGAGCGCAAAGAGTTTGGCGTGCGTCAAGGTAAACAGAATATTTTTAAAGATGAAAGACGACCTAACTAAAGGAGCGTTGTAATATTTAATTTATTTCAACAGGTGTTAATTGCCCACGGGGCTGACGTGAATGCCGGTCTCAGTGAGCGGTCTCCTTTACATTACGCAGTACTCAGTGACGCACCGGTAGTGGTGAAGGAGTTACTGGAAGCAGGAGCTTGCCCTGACACACCGCAGGTGCGCCCTGATTTCGATAATTTATCGAACAAGAATTAGACTATAAATCATCATTCAATATAAACACAGTAACGGAAACGACGCAAAACAATATTACTGAGCTTTGAATCTGTTAAGGTATTCACTGAGACTCCTCTGCACGTAGCGGCATCTCTCGGTTCGGCAATTTGCACAAAGTTATTATTGGATGCGGGTGCGGACGTGAGAGCAGCTTTTGGCCCTGGCAGAGCAACGGCATTGCATCTGGCTGCAGAAGATGGGCATGCAGAGTGTGCTCGGCTTTTACTCGAACATGGAGCACGTATTGACTTGCCGAATTTACGAGGACAAACACCGTTACACTTAGGTACAAAACCTTTATTAATTTTATCATAGTTTATCTTTGAGACTTAATTAAGGCGAGATTAATATAAGAAGGCAAACTGTGGTACTGTTACAGCAACTTTAGCACAATCACTGGACGTGGTTGAGCTGTTAGTATGCAAACGCGCAGATGTCCGTGCTCGTGATGGAGACGGTCGGACTCCTTTGCACGGAGCCATAGTGAGAGGAGCCCGCGCCTGTGACGTCGCACGAACCTTGCTGTCCGCAGGAGCAGATCCCAACGCACCCGACAACTTCGGATACACGCCCCTACACATAGCCGCCTTGAACGAATTCTCTGCCTGTGTATTGTTATTATTAGGTAACGTATTAGCAATATAATTTAAACAATAACTGGCAACAAACTAATTACTGGCTTCGACGTATAAACCCGGCAATCTTGTTTCAATGATTCACACGTCGTTCCATCACATAAATTCACGTTGTTTGTGTTAAGCCCATATCTCAAAAGTCAAATTCCCGTTACTCTCACTATTGGGAGAGAATATCTAAAGATATCGCTAACTATTTGTAGATTATGGCGGGGACGTGACTCTGCGTACGAATGGCGGCGTTTCAGCGCTGTCGTTCATAGTGCGCCGAGTGCCGGACGTGATCCCTCGGTACTTGTGCAAGTTAGACGACGCAGTGCATGTCAGTGAACATGAACTAGGCGACGTTGACTGCGAGCTCGTTATTGACTTCAGACCTTTGGTTCCATGTCTGTCTAGAGGCGAGGCTGAGTTACTATTGGCTTTTATTGAGGTAGATGTTTTTCCTTTTGAATTTAGTTTATGTAGCACGCATAAAAAACAAGATTAGTAACAGAAACGGGTACCTTTCAGGTGGGCCGCAAAGACGTTCTGAAACATCCAGTTGCAGAAACGTTTCTGTTTCTGAAATGGAGAAGAATAAGAAAGTTTTTCGTCTTGAGTTTTATCTACCACGCTCTCTTTATTTCTTTATACAGTCTATACATCCTTCGTACGTACCGATTACAGTTGTATTTTGTCTATAAAGCAGATAACGTTACCGTTATTAATCGTACTATTGTTATATTTCAGAGATATTTCTATGCGAGTCAAGGACTTGCAACGTGCCAACATATCTTCGTCCAGTTCAATATCTCATTCTCTTATTGAATCTCTGTTTCTTGTCCAAAGAGATATTTCAAGCGTGCTTGGATTGGTCTGCTTACATAAGGCAGTGGGAAAATTGGTTGCAATGGTTGATTATATTAGGAGTATTTTTATGCACGGTAAGTTACGACAGGGAAATCTAAAAAAAAATCTTTACAAAAAAAATATTGGTAATTTTTTTTCTTAATGATTTTTTTTTATCCAGATACCGAGTTGGGATAATGGAGAAATTAGGCATAATACATCAAATTGGCAGCACGATATCGCAGCTATTACGATATTCTTTTGTTGGTTGGAGCTGATGATGATCATTGGACGATTTCCGACCTTTGGTTTATACGTTCAAATGTTTACTACAGGTGAGGAAAAAAAACCTTATGTTGCTTTGCTTATTTTGTATTTTGAACACTGGCTTGGGCTGGTTTTAGGTCTTTTGAATAATCTGAAGATCATTTCATACAAATCAGTGTAATTGATTAATGATTCTATAATATAGTCAGTAATCAATTACGATAAAAACAATTATTAACCTACTTTCCTAAAATAAATAATCACAAAAAAAAGCATTTTTCTCCTGGGACAGATTTTAGAGCGCTACAGTTAAATGCCTTGTATTGGCCTGAGGAACAAAAGTGCACTACGTGAGCATTCTGGGCAGCAATTGGTTCAACTCCCATACAAAGATTAGCAATGTCCTTTCTATTCCAATTTCAAAATTATTGTGGATAGCGTGGATCCATCGCAACAGGCACGATGGGCATGCCCTCAACCTTGTGACGTCACACTTTCATAGTCATGCTGATGATGCTACTTTATAGTTTTCGAGAGCGAACCAATTAATATATTACATGTTTATTAATTTAGTGGCTTTCGTTTTACGGTTTTGCCTACGTGGCACACTGTTTAAAAACTTGGTCAGGGCGTCATACTTTTTGGAATCATCTCCTTTGTAGAAATGCACTATACCGTTCATACTCCATCTTGCATTTGGCCGATTATTGAGTGGCTGTCACCTGTGACCACAGCCTTTTTTGAGGGCGGTACAACTCATCCTAATCCATTTTATTTCCTTTCCAGTTACGGTGAACTTCGCGACATTTCTACTAGCGTACAGTTGTTTGCTGATAGCTTTTGGGCTCGCTTTTAGCGTTCTGTTCAGCAACTATGCTGCGTTCAAACTACCGGCTAGTTTAGTGAAGACAGTAATGATGATGTCAGGCGAGTTGGAGTATGAGGATATATTCTACAGTAACAGTACTACGGAGTCTCATTATCCAGTCACCGCACATGGAATGTTCCTCACATTTGTGCTGCTTGTCACTGTTATCTTGACCAACCTTCTGGTTGGATTGGCTGTCAGCGATATTCAGGTGTGTATCATTTATTGTTTGAAGATAATTTAATATATGTTATGTTAATTATGCCAATTTTATATACCAACCTATTAGGAAAGTGGTTTTGGATGTGAATCGACTGTTCAATGCTATGCGATCTATATTAGACTTGCTGGAAAATTTAGCTACTAGCTGATAGTTTTTTTTACTACTGTAGCAGCTGCTTAGGTGGATTTTGTACAAATGTGCTTAACCGTAGTATCGAATATGAAAGTGAATATACAATACATACATAAGATAATAGGCGAAGATGATATCTAACGATTTTGTAGATCAAACAGGTTTCTCATTGTTTATTTATCATTTTCCAGGCGTTACAAGAGAGCGCAGGCTTGGACCGGCTAGTCCGTCAGACGCAGCTAGTAGCGCACCTGGAGAGCATGCTGTTCAGCTCGTTACTGACGTGCGCGCCTAAGCAGTTACTTGGAGTGTTACGATGGGGCGCGTTACTGACCGCCTCTCACACGCGCACGCTCACTATACGACCCAACGATCCCCGGGAGAGCAGGGTAAGACATAGGCATAACCCGTAGGTGTGGGCTTACGGACGATAAACAATAGGTAGCCGTCCCGCCATCCGGTAACTGTCCGGACCGAGCCCGAGTTGTCGACGGTGTTCCACCCGCGCCTCAAAGAGATGTCAGCGAAACTGTAGGGACCGAAGCCTACTGGGGCCATGTTTTGTCTTCTGTGAGGAAAACTCTTGGTTCTGGAAAAAAAGGGCAAAGAAGGAACATACGCGCGGTTTATGGTTTCCCATCTCAAAAAAGGTGTAAAAAAATAACGCTGTTATTTATGACATTCAGTGAAACAAACAAGCAGGCGGATCACCTGAATGCCACCGCCCACGTCCCATTTGGACATCTATATACGTATCTCACTTGAATCAAGTTGTCATTCCACCTGAAGCTTGGGCAAGGTCGTCTTTTACTTATTGGTCACTTTAGGTAAAAGGGGGACCCCTATCATTAGGACAGAGGACTGTATTTATTTATTAAAAGCAGTTAAAAGATACTTAAGTAAAAATTAAGATTATGTATACCTACAACTGCAGTATTTTCAAATCAGCTAGAGTTACGAGTCCTTGTTCATTAGAATATAAATTTTCTAATAAGTGTGTTATAATCATTTTACTACACAAATACACAATTATATACATTACTATGGATATAATCCTACAAATATCGTAAAATAAATATATTGATGACCGGTAGTGCTCTGGGATGGACAAGGGGCCATAGGCGTAGTGTCATGGGGAGTTTCCCGCCCTTGGGTGGGGCGGGAAATAGTGTCAGACTCTTACTGACTAAAAACCTACCCTGTTCCTTCCCTGCCTTGGATCCGGGAAAAGACTATGGCTGTGAACTGTGGGTTAACAATCACTTCAAGTTCACTACATCCTAAGTTCTTACTTAGGATGTAGTGTTATTACAGAATAGATCGGCTGATACACCAGAGGACCGGTGCAAGGTCCACTTTAGAGGGTTAACACACATTTTTGTTACAGAATTTGTTTGTGTTGTAGAAGCGTATCGTACAGTTTGATACTGCTAAACTGTAGATAATGATAAAATGACTTCTCTCGCTCTGGGTGGAGTGGGAGGAAGTATTAGACTTTTAATGACTAACCGCAAATATTCCTTTAGTTGCCCTTTAATGCGAGAGCTGGGTTTTTCCGAACAGTCTGCAGCCCTGGCAGGTATTAACTTGGCCTTAACTGGCCCCGTGAATTTTGCTGACATCGTTTCGAGGCGTACGTACCGTCGACCCTGGTCTGTGTGCTGAGTGCGAGTTGTTTTAACGTTAACGCGATCGAAACGTTTACCGCGTTTAGCTCTAATTGGCTAAGAGCTTCGAGTAGGCCAATCGGTGCGCCGATCGTCATAAACGTGACGATCGGGTTTACGTAAAACAAACTCACACTAGGCACTCTGGTGATTACTGAACGGCCGGATGGCGAGCTACCCATATCTCGTCACCCGCAAATCCGTGCCTACGATGACCAGAAACCGTTTGCGACTCCCGATGCTCGAGGCATTTCTGGCGGGGAAACTGTAATCAACTGGGACGGAAATACCGAAAACTATTAATTTCAAAAATATCGATATCTTCTTTTTTTGTTATTTCAGATCCCGAAAGATTTAATAGCATCCGTCTACAAAATGGTGTCGAGTCGAAAAAATACGCGAAAGAGTATAAAACATAACAACAACTACGTATTCCGAATACGAAAATGCAAGGAAGAAGAGGAAAATACAAAACAAGATCTAGTCAAGAGAAGAAGTAATTTGTTTGACAGATATTCTAATGAGAGCCAGCAAGTTGAGCGGAGAAAGAGAACAACATCGGCATCAAATGCTGATAGAATTAGACCGACATCACTCAATATAAACGCTATACAAGAAATATGCATGGTTGATATAAAAACACAACTGTTAGAGTTAACGAAGAGAGTTAACAAATTAATTGATAACACAGAATTAAGATTAAGTCAAATTGAAAACAAACTTAAACAACCACCATAAAGCACACTACTAATATTATAAAGACGAAAGTTTCTATGCATGAATGTGTGTGTGTGTGTATGTTTATAACTCCTTCACGCTCGAACCGTTGAACGGATTTGGATGAAATTTTGCGCAGAGGTAGACTAGAACATAGGATACCTTTTATCCCGGGGGTATGTTTCCTTTGGATAATATTCCACTATGATGTGGGTAAAGCCTCTGACTGGACGCTAGTAAGTTTATGAAACTACTAGGGTTTTTTGACATGCTGTTAATATTAATAATGCGTTTTCGATATACATACTCGAAAACCCGTTCTTATCCCTAGCGCTTCGAGGCACGCAGGCACTGTTTTCCGCACTAATGCGGAAAAGTGCCCCCGCCACAATTAATTGTATTTATTGTATCAGGCTATGCGCTAATAGACCTCATGAGTCGCGCCTCAAGCTCTGTTTATTTATTTCTTCGTATTAAGTGTAAGGAAAAACGTCGTTTGATATACGTGGTTTGTTACTACAATGAATCCCGCCTCAGTCGCTATGATAAAATTTCTCCACTTGTATCAATACAAAAGATTTGTAAAAAAAAAAAACTGGTGGTGGTGTATGATATTTTGTTGTTAATGTAGTAAGGTTATTCTTTAAAAATGTACCATGTTTAATCATTTATATCTGCTGTTGTTTAGAAAATGTTTACAGTTGTTACGAATACATATATATTGTTATGTCTATCTTTACAAAAATTATAAATTATTTTTTAAACTGTCTTTATTTATTGCCTGAATGTTTGTGCAGTCTTAGGTGAGGATTGAAGAAGGAAGGTAAAAGAATCTATGAGGATTTATAGTATTCAATCATAGGATGATTGTCACCAAGCCACTTAACTGGTAATGGATATTTGTATTACACATTAGGTATTATTAATAAGACCATGTAACATTATATATTATGTAATAATACCGGTTTTCCGGTTTAACAAATAAATATTTAGGCCCGTGCGGTCCCGTACAAAAGTGCTCCGTTGCGATGAACCGCGCGGACATCCGTTGTGGGTGCCGCCTGGCCGGCTGGCACCAATTTTGCTACGTAATAATAAATTAAGTTCTCTATCGGCAATCTTTTTTTACTGTCTTTTCTACCGATTTTGACTTCTATTCCGAAGGCATAAGGATGGCATTATAAGCAAAAAAAGTGGTTACAGTACCAACTATTTACTGCAGTTATCATTTATCATGCCACCAACGCAATACAGGTCAAAAATGGTTGATGGTACAGAAAAAAGGTTTGTCTAATGTCACATTGATTCAAATTCGAAAATATTTATTTAATCACTAGCTTTTACCCGCGGCTTCGCTCCCGACAACGGACTACATACTCTACTCTACTTATCCTACGCTAGCTAGCTATCCAACCATACCCCACCCTACATACCAAACCAACCTACCTACTCTACCCTATTTCGAATGGAGTATTTAGAACATTTCACGAGCCACCATTTCTTTGCTGGAACCATGCACATGATAAAACATAACATAAAAAGGATTGACTTACCAGGAGCTGACATGTGTATGTGTCTCCGTTGGCCATTACAACACGGCTTTTCGAGCTGGCCTTGGAATCGTCTTGTCTTGGCAGCTGATAGCTAGCAATTTTTGCATTATAAACTATATTGACATTTTTGTTCTTAGTTTCAGTTAATTCTGTGTTGATGGCATTTAGCATGACATCATTTTCTACAATGTAGGCGACATCATCATCCAGCATCTCCGCACTGCTGAATGCTATCATGGCATCGGAATAAGCATCCCAAACCTGAAAGATAATATTAAAAATACATACATAAATGTACCATAGCATAGGTATTATTGAGGTGAGTGCCAGATAGCTGAGAAAATTGAAAGGAGGATGCCATTCCTGGGCCCACTTTCTAAAAGGTATGTGTGGTAAATCATTGAATAGGTATTTTTGAGCTGAATAAAAGTCACTATGGCACCAAGTTCCATATCTTAGTCCCTTCAAAGTTATTTCATATTTGACTTGTTAGTTTTACCAATAACAAAAAAATGCTATATATAATATATATATGTAATAGATTGCATTTCTGTGTTTTTAAATAGACATAGTGTATAAATACGTTTTGCTATGCGAAAACTGTGAGCAAAATCGCATTTTCGTTTTCAGTACAGACATAAAATGTATGTACCTTGGCCGCGCGGCCCCTTTAACGGGTCTAATTCAGTAAAGTAAAGCACGCGTGACTAGAGATGGGTTTCTACCCGGTAAATACCGGGTAAATACCCAAAATACCCAAATGCAGGGTTTTTACCCAGGTAAATACCCAAATGGTGGGTATTTACTTTTCATTATTGTTTTAAGTCTTTTATACACTTTAAGCAATAAAAAACGTTTATCAAATGTGTTTTATGCATGAAGTGTAAATGGTGTCAGCAAAGAATAGTTTTCTACTAACAAATCATATAAAAATTGTACGTCTGTGTTTTCACGTATTATATTAGGTGGTTTATATTACATTTGATTATAGTAGTTTTAAATTAAAGAATATTTATTGATAAAATACATTAAATGAACGTGAATCATCAAACTCTTGAGTATATAAGATGAAGAACTAAAATCTGGCAAACTCGCGTATATTCTCAGAACTAGTGACGATGAAGATACTTTGTTATTAACTAAAAATCTACTACATTAGCGTATAAGATTGAAAATAATATTAAAAAAATGCTGACGTGGTGCAGCTCACGGCATTTCAACCTTACGTTAAAGTTTCTAAAGTTGACTTTCAATTGATAAAATAAGTCCGTCAGTAGGCGTATTTAACTGGCCAGCGGTCCCTCAATCCTTACAAATATGCACATCACATCAACCGTTCCCGCTTCTTCGCCTTCTCTCCGCGTATACGTACTATGCTTACTACTTCCACTTGTTTTTGAATTACTAAAGAGTGCGCACGTAGAAGTGATATCTCATACTGTTTCATTTTGGATCAGGACAAAAAGAAAAAAAAAAGCCAGCGATAAAAATCATCTTCGTTTAGTAGTGTTAAAAAATTAAGCAAATTCATATTATTCATTTTTGAGTATTAAAATGCGTGTTTAAAAATTGATATAAAAACATTGATTACTATGATAACTATTTACCTGTTATTTTTTAAACCATAAAAAAAAAATTAAATTGAAGTTCTAAGTATGAGGAACCCCCAAAATGTATTGTTTTTTTTTTCTATTTTTGTGTGAAAATCCTAATGCTGTTTACAGAATACATCTACTTACCAAGTTTCAACAGTATAGTTCTTATAGTTTCGGAAAAAACTGGCTGTGACATACGGACGAACGGACAGACAGACATGACGAATCCATAAGGGTTCCGTTTTTTGGCCATTTTGCTATGGAACCCTTAAAAGGGAGTTCAGATTCCAAATTAAATGAAAGGACATTATATAAGGAGGCCAATCAGCCAAGTTTAGTACATTTTGACCAGTTACGCGAACACAAATGTACTGACCAGCAGATTTTTTTTTTCGCGATTTCAGGTTTGGTCCCATAGTAAAAGTTTTTTGTTTTCATGACTACAATCACGTGTTTAAGTGTCGTTCACTAATTACCAGTCACCCTATATTATGTCATTTACTATATAGAAACTTCATCAAATCAGTTAAGAAATTTTACATTTATGCTACAATTACAGTTATGAAACGAAAAACATATGAATGTAGCCGAACTTATAACATGGATGTGTTAAAAATATCTAAACGGGCTAAAATTCACCTAAAATTTATTAAATAAAACGTTCCATAAAGTGTTTATAGTTTATACCCATGCTTTTGGGTATTTACCGGGTAAAAACCCTGTTTATACCCAAATTGGGTATTTACCCGGTAAATACCCGATGGGTATTTACCCACCGCCCATCTATACGCGTGACGCGTCACGAACCACGATCGACCTGCCGCTTAACGCGCGCTATCAAAAATTCTTTTTAAATTATTTTTTTCCTACCCTCACAAAAAAGCGTGTGGACTAAGATTTGGTACTTGGTGCCAAAGTAACTTTTAGGGCTGATTTCACCATTCAATATAAAAACTTAGTTTAGCTAAACTGAGCTCAGCGTAATCTAGTTTAAAGACCCGTGTCGTAAACATGGGCGCCAACAAAAGAATTGAAACTGAGTTTAGCGTAAACTAGGTTCAAGTCATTGCGGTGAAACGCAAAATAAAGCTATAATCTTGATTAGGCGCTCAAACTGCGTTTTGTTTCAACGAATCGCGATTAGCTTATTGGTGAATTTGGCTCAAACTTAACTATCCAATGATATATCACAAAGCTATTGGAAGGTGGGCCCAGACTTCATAGAAACCCTTTTGTTAAGTTTTTGCATTTTGGTCCATATTTTAGAGAAAATTGAATTAAATTAAAAAAATATATTTTATCCTCTATAGAGTATAATCTAGATTTCAGTTTATATGTTTAGGTTTTTTATTTATACATTTATGTACTCAGAATGGAGTTTGGATGGTTAAAAGTAGTAGAGAGCTTTTGAAATTAAATTCAAAAGTGTGCTTAAATAAAAAAGTTGGAACACAGACAATAAATGCAAATAGAAAAAAAAATATTACTACAAAATTGAAGACCATGAATCAAAGTATTGCATATATTTCTTTTTAGAATTTTATGATGTCATTTTAAGGTTCTCTATATAAGTTGAATAACATATATTTTCAGAAGGAGGAGCCTTTAAAACTTACTTGCATATGTCTGACAGGTTGTAACCTCATCTTTTCGACATGCCTCCATACATTCAGTGAGTTCATCAAAGTCTTAGTGTTCTGGTTCAGAGCCACTACTCTATTGCTATATTCTGGCTTCGGTTGAAATGTTTTATTTGGACTTCCTTCTAACAGCAATACTTTTAAGCTTGACAGTAATGAGTCTTTTGCTGAAATATTAAGAAAGTCTATGTTAATTATTAGATAAGTCTGTGTTGGTATGAAGTATCAACATTATTAATAATTTTTTATTGGCTTCATAAGTTTTATTTTTGTAGGTAGGCATATCAACTAACCCAGGCAATAAGTTGGTAATTGCAAAAAATGGTTTTTCGATTTACTGAGTTATTTTCCGGTAATAAAGTTAGTAATCAAAAAACATGTTTGAGATTACTAACTTATTGCCTAAGGATATCTACTAGATACTTGAAATGTCATCAGAATGCAAGATTCAAGGAGAATGTCGGGCTGCGGGATTGTTCAAAAGAGTTATCACGGCCGAAGAATGTGAAGGGCAACTGATGAAGTACAGAATTTTAATCAGTGAAAGCCGACACTTCCTCTCGATCTATGGTATCGTGGTATTTAAAAAAAAAAGATGGTAGCATTGCAAGAGGGATCAAACTATGCTGAAGGGATAGATAGATAGATGTATTCTTTATTGTACACCAAAGATAAAATTACAATAGGAACTTAAAATTAATAGGGTGTCACAATGGGCGGTCTTATCGCTAAAAGCGATTTTTTACAGACAACCTTTGGATGGATTTGGCGGAGAAAAAGATACGCAGGTAGTTTGTGGTGGAGGGACTGATTGTTTAAAATGACAATTTTTAGAGAGCCTACAAAAACACTGATTAAGACTACATATATACATTTATAAGGCGGCGACACTTGGGGAGGCCTATTTCCAGCTACAATACTTTTGTTTATTTAACTGTTTTTATTGATATGTTTGAAAACAGTTACGTACCAAGGGCACAGGCGAGAGTGCATCCAACCATCCCACCGCCGGCAATGATTAAGTCATAGTCTCCCCTAAAATTCGTGGCGGGTTTTGAAGTTAGATCATTGACATCTTCTGCGGTGCTCAGTGCGCGAACGCTTGCACTTCTGATGTTCAATCTCATTGGTTGTATCAACAGTCGTTTTACGTTGTTACTTAACATTTTTCAAGTCGAATTTTTTAGTTTATCTAAAAATGAAATATGCGGATAACAAGACTTTATTTAAATCAGTACGTATTATAATTATCAGCGCTTTAATCACGCATGTTTTTCAGATTTTTTTCAATGAAATTCACTGCTTGCGCTGTTATACTATTTTTTTTATTAGAGGTTAGAAAAATAGAAATAATGATGACATTTATTTTGTTTGTGCTTTGTTCTGTCAACGTCAAACACTGCTTCCAATGTCAAAACACAGCTGTGCGTAGTGTGCGCTCCAATTTACACAGAACTTGAACTTAAATATTGGTGAGTTTATTACTTGGTGATTCGACATGAGTTTTTATTGTAATTAATAGAAGAATATTTATAGGAATTTGAAAAATAGTACAGTTAACTATAAATACTCGATTTTTAGATATTACAAAAATGTTGAAATCTAACATTTTGGGTCACAGATTGCTTCCATAGTGACTACGATGACAACAAACACTTACATGCGTTAGGAAAATGTGATTTTGTAAATTCACTGCCGTTTCTATAGTTATTATCGGTATGACACATCATACTAGTGTATTTAATAATTCTTGTTTAAGAGTTCCTGTGGATCCCGTTAGTAAAATGCCGAAGTCTGCATATGAACGGAAGGGGAAAATACATACTGTCCAGCAGTGTTCTATTGATTCTTCTTCAACGTGTTCTGTGGCTGCCGCTAATGTAGATGCAGTTAAAATGAAAGATTTTTATCGTAGTATTCCAGACTACAATGAAATTAATCATCTCCCTACTGAAGAGTTTTATTCTACGTTAAAATCTTTAAGAGATAAAAAGAAAGTTATGTTAGGTCTAGCTATTGAATTTATTGACGATTGCAACGGAGACGGTGACAAAGTTCTTGACAATATATTAGACACGACGGAGGAAAAGAGTAGATTACCAACTATGATGACAAAAAGTAATACATCTAAATCCAATCGTGTATCAAGAAGAAAACTATCTACAGGATCGAAAGACACTAACGATAAAATCAATTACGAAACACCTAGTACAGCAATTCGCACAAAACCCTTAGCTACAAAAAATGTTTCAGAGACTCTAAAACGACCTGTTAGGAAAAGTGTGGCAGAGGACAAGAAAAATGGCCACGATGACTTAAAAATTGCTCCAATGAAAAGTAATTTGGAAAAGACAAAAAATGATCGTCCGAAAAGAAACCATTCAGCCTGTTCCATATCATGGAATGATGCTAAGTTTGAAAGTAGAAATGAAGTTGATCAAAAATTCGATGACTTTTTTGATGGGAAGAAATATGATAGTCCTATGAATAAGGTATATTTGGATGATACAGATGAGTTCAAAACGCAAAGTATGCCTTCAAGTCCTTTAAGATCGAAACGTTCCGGATCGCCTGTTCGGCGCAGGAAGAGCATTACTATTCCAAAACCATTCAAAATGACCGAGAGGTGAGTACTACAATTAAAAAATTTTACACTAAAACGCTAACTTTACAAGATTAGATAAGTCGTATGATCACGATTTCTTGCCTCTGTATGACATTAAACAAAGACCAAATGCTTGACCCAAAATTGTCTAACATTAGGTGTACGAGAGCAATAATTCTGGTGACTAAGTTTTAATGTTGAATTTCTTCAGGGATGAAGAAGAGCGCATAGTAAACGAACTCCGGTGTCTCCGCAAATCGTTTTCAGAAGACATGCTCCATCAGAAACGGGAGAGGAAGAAGTTCAGAGCTAAGCCAGTCCCCATCGAGTCTCGGATCCCTCTCTACGACAAGATCTTAGAGGATCAAGCTATGAGGTTTCCATTCGTCATGACAGCTACCTGTATGCTTCTTATTAGACTACACTTTTTATCTTATTTTATCTACTTCTTATTTTTATTACGTAGATATTATTTTACTTGATAGTCACTTGCAAAAATACCACGTACTTGTTTTTCAATTTCTTAGTTGTTTATTTACGTAGTTGTTGGATTTAGGAAGCAGAACTGTTTTCGAGTGGGGTACACTGATTTAGGTCAATATACACGGCTAAAATTAGATCGTTAGTACGCAACGACCGACAACTACCTACAGTAGTGGATCCAGTAAGTGGATCCACGACCTGAAATATTTTGTATGGCAAAGTTTGCAGCGCCTCTAGCGGTCACTTGCAGAACCAAAATTTGCCATACAAAATATTTACGGCGTCGATATCGAGTAGCGACGAATACTATTGCTTAAAACTCATGGTAGAGGTACTGTAGGTAGTTCAGCTGATGTTTACTTAAAGAAATTAATTTCGTACATGCGTATATGAATTCGAGTAGATAAAAAATACATTTTTTTTTAAGTTTTTCTTTATAAATCGATAGTTTTTCTTGTCGGTCCGGATCGACCCTCCACGGGATTAAAAAAATCTTAATTTAACCATGTATAAAATTTTGTGTTTTCAGGGCACATGTATAGGTACTGTGCTTATGTACCTACTACTTAGGCACACGTAGTAATCATACCGATTTATACCTAATGTGAGCCTTCAATGCAAAACCCTGTGTCCAAATTCACGAAATGTGGCACATTTTTAATTTATGTTTTTACACTGCAATCATAATCTATAATTAATTACTTATTCTTTTCTTTTGTATTAACTAGACTTCAGCTCATTAATATCTTACTCATCACGGCCTGGTGCTGAGCTGTTTATTCAAAAATCATGCTTATTACTTTCATTTACATTTTGCAGACGAGCAATAACAAAAATTAATAGCGAGGCAGAGTTAAGAGCTCAAATGAAACCTTTTAGTTTCACAAAGAGAGAAGAAAAGGGGCTGGGTGGAATGTGTGAACGAGCTATTCACGTTTTACCTAAAAGTAAAAAGAAGAAAAAGTTTAGGGCTCGACCTGTGCCTAAAAACTTGTTTTCCAATTACTTTTATGATAAAATGAGGGAGGATGACTTTTTCAGGTAACTGACTATTCATCAACATCATCATTTCAGCCAAAAGACGTCCATTGTTGAACATAAGCCTTCCCCGATGGTCGCTACAACGACTTGACTATTGAAAAAATATTATTTTTCATCCCCTGGACCAGTGCACAGTGGAAATACCACACTTTATCGATGGCAGTGTACTTTCATCATAAAGCCGTGAAAGCTAGCATAGCCTAGCTAGACAATGGATTTATTGCAGCCATCTAAATTGCTTAGATATAATTTTCTTACCCACTAATTTTATTAACACGTTTTTCCCTTTAATAAAATTACAGATCTATGAATAAACGTATCAGAGCCGATGAAATGTTGCGAAGCGCAAATTATCCGGGAACCATGGCGGCTCGAGACCGCAGCCGCCTCTCAACACCAGTCGCCCACAGCGACCTGCCTATAGACCCTTCTCCCGGCGTACCATCTATTTCATCCTCCGACAGACAAAGGTGCTCAAGCCCTACGAAAGATCGGAAAAAACGAGATGGATGTCGCAAGGAAGAATTCATCACTACAAGCCCTCAGCCGTTTCGATTATACACGGCAGACAGAGCAGCCAAGAAAGTTGGTTAACTTTACCAATTGTCTAAATTTTATTTATTTTTGTGTATTTATATTGTGCATCTAAAATGCATTTAAATTATTTTAGATGCACGATGTTGCAATGAAAATATATTCTGAAAACAAAAGCACCGAGAGTGGTGGTACTAGTGGGGCTGGCAATGGCCCAGGTGCACGAGCGTACTCTGCCCTCGACCTCAGGGCCTCTGCATCAGGAAGGTCTAACCTGGCGGCTTTACTAAGAGCTGAATCAGTCAGGAGGAGGTTTGAAATGGAAGCAGCGTCACGGTTAGCTGAGCAACGTCGCCGCAACGAGATGAGGCTTAGAGATCGCCAGCTCCGATCCAAACCTGCTTGGCATCTTGTTAAAAACAAGTTAGTTTACAATATTAAAATGTAAGAGCAACCAGAATGTCATATGATGCCAATTAATATTCAAAGCCTGTGTTAACGTAACATCCTTTCCGAAATTTCTTGTTTTGAGCTTATTTTTATAAACAAAGTGTTTTCAAAATGCAGTTTTCCTCATAATACGATATGTTTGAATGTGCTTTAACTCGTAATTTTTTGTCGAATTAACACATAAAAATTTATTAAATTGTATGTTGAATGTCATACGGTTGCGAGTCAAAGCAGAAATATAAATGAGATAAATAATTAATTATAGGAGAAATCTTAAATTTAAAATGTTGTATTACTTGAATAATTAGTTGTTAGCTATGCGGACCTTCTCTTATGTTTTAGTCACGAAGAGGACATTGCCATGCGACTACAAACTCGACGCGATGAAGAGAGAATGAGACGTGAGGAGTTCCTTCACGAGATGGAGTTGATGTACGGGAGGGTGCAGCAGCAGCCGATGCTCTTCGAGAGGTACTACGCCCCACGATCATTCTCAGCGCCTTTAGACACATTGCAGCTGTCTCCAAGGAAGCCGACGAAGAAAAGGAGCTCCAGGAACAAATCTTACCACTATAACAGTCCAAGTCGATCCCGCAAAGTTTCGATTAATGACACAGCTGAGACTTACACTGGAGATGTGACAGAGTTTCTGAATAGAATCGATATCGATGACAAATACTCGGACTCAGAAACCGTGACCGATAGGCCTTAGATTATGGGATATTATTATTTTTAATAAGCATTGAATTTGTTTTCACTTATGCACTGTAGATTGTCAAAAGTTTATTTAGTTAATAAATGATCAAAAAAATCACTTTGGGCGTTTTTATATGGTTTTTAATAAGCACCCGATCACAATCATACGACTACCTACCTATATATATTTTGTCTGTATATATGTACATTTATAAAACTACAATAGGAACTATAGATGCATATCTACATCAGGTTTAAATTAGACTAGATTATCTAAGATCCACTTGAGGAAGTGTGGCACGGAAGCGTAGACCCCAGGCTTCTTGATGCCGCAAATGGTGGGCCCGAACGACACTACTCCCACCAAGTAGTTTTTAGGGCCTTCGGATGTATCAAATACCTGAAAAACACACAAATAAGAAAATGAAATAATAAAATAAGATTTTATTCTTATTAACTGGATTATTATACTGTCAGCCAAAAAATAGTTGTTAGTTAATTGAGACTGGTTTACTGATATTACAAAAGCCAAAAAGTAGAATTATAAAGAACTAGTGGATCTGTAATTTATGAATATAAAAACAATCTTCCGTCTAGTACAGAAAAAAAATATCACGTTATTAGAGTCTGTAAACAACAAAATCTGGAATTCGATCAAAATCAAGCCGCCTTTGGGGAAATACCAAAGTAAAATATTTAAAATTTTATGCACGAAGTTTCTTGATCGCATTATTGTTTATACATGTGCTTGTTTATTTTCAATAACACATTGATAAAATTGTAGTGAAATACCTTATAGTTGCTTAACGTGACAAATCACCGTTATCGCATTGTCAAGGTTAGATATATTTACTTTTATATATTATTTTATAATTCGAATCCTGTTGGGGATTACCTCTAACATACAATTTTATTTCTATATCAAACGAGAGTGTACGTTCCCAAAGAGAATGTAAGCACTATGTTTAAAGGTAGGATCCGGGTAGGTTAGAGGCAAAATATGATCAGATCGGATCTAATAATAACAATAATACCTATCGATATAATAATATTATAAATGTAATTTTATATTTTAAATGTAATTTTTAATCCGTTTTTTTATGAAACATTTAACAATATGTGAAAAAAGTTTATAAAATTAATAAAGGAAATAATATTGATATAATTTTATTGTTAGATGTGTTCCTTGCAACACATTGATGATGCAGTAAACCTCAGATATACAGAGATATAGATAAGGATACCTCAGATACATACGGGTCAAAATATCCCTCAACATGACGCGTAACCCTCAATCAACGTCACTCAGCAACGTTGCCTAGTGTCCAGCAACTTGATACCATATTTAGTCATAAGTAAGAAGTACACTTTTGACTAAATACGGATAAAGTTATCCGTAAGTATTAAATGTTCTTACTCACTAACAACCACTAACCTATGACATAGGTATGAACTATCCCTATGACTGCTGAGAGTGAGATAACGTACGCTCAGCATATAACTATTCATCTTAAAACCGTTATGTAACCGGTCTTAAATTTCGAATGTGCCAAACAAATAGCAAATGGCTGCCATCAATATAAATTTCTGATTTCTATCGGAATATTTCTAGAGGACAAAAACTAGTTTTTTCAGACCAGAAAACAGTTTACACCTTCTCTGGACGGTTTTTTTTTATATGTAATAGGTATTATAAATAAACACACAAAGAATATAAGGATTTAAAAATAATTACCTTCATAAGCGGACCACCTGAATCACCTCCGCATGCATCCTTATTGTGTTCAGCGCCCGCGCAGATCTCAGATTCAGATAGTTTGAACCCCCTGCCAAACGAGTCACATAACGCAGGAGCAACTATTGGAATCTAATAATAGAAAAATAAGTTATTAAGAAGTAGATCATTTAGAAACTTCTTAATTTTAATCCCTACCTAAGTGTGTCAAGCAATGAAGCGTCGACAAATTTATAATTTAAGGCGACTTGGCACTTTTGAAGTTTTTTGAACCTCTAGAAATCCACAAATATAAAAGAGAATACCAGTAAACGTTAGCTCGATAAAAAAAAAAAAAAAAACATGAATCTGACTCTAACTTACGATTTGAAACGTGTATAGCTAAAAGACCACGTCACGGAAATATTTGAAAGTTACATGTTACATAGAATAATAAAGCTAGTTTTTTTAAAAAGATCTATCAAAAACAAACATTTTGAATAATAACTGTTTTTTTTTAAATATAGAAACGAAATCGCTGTTACGGGGCTGCAAAGTTGACATAGACCCACAAATTACTCTGTGACTACAACCGGCTCTTAAGAGTCATACTCACTCCAACAACTTGCAGTACTGTGGCACGTTCCTCAGTGGTCATGTTCATCTTGCCCCAGCCAGCCACTGTCATCTGATCTCCAACGAGAAGGTCGGCCAGTTGTTCCGACGTGCGTGGTAGGCAAATGGGCATCACGTAGTCTTGAAACAATCAACAGATTATATTTAAGTTTTTTTTTTGTACCATTAATAGGTACTTACAGATTTAATATTCAGATTAAAACTGTGTAAAAGAATGTTATAGTGAGTGTTGTATAATTGCACTTGACTAATTACTCGTACGAAGAACAAAAGATTTTGTAAAAGAACCGTCTCCTATATTCCTTGCTTCTTTGTATAATGTATTTTGGAGAAATACATTATACAAAGATACAGTTTGTTCTCCAAATATGATACTCGTAGAACTAAATTAGATAGGCATATCCAATACATCTTTGTTTACTTTCTTTTATACGAGTACAAACAATGTTTTGTTTACACATGTACATAAAAAATACTTAAATTTTAGCTGAACTGAAAACACAAAGTGCACTCAGGCGTTGAAGTACTATAATACCTATTAAAAGATATATGGTAAGAAAGCCTAAATTCTGAAAACGCACTTAAGAATTCAGTTACCATTCAGGGTTACAGGTTTTTCTAACTCAATGATGGCGATGTCATTGTGAAAGGCTGGTTTATTGAAGAGTGGATGGCTGGTGATGTTCTTGATGGCTCGGTCTTGCACGGCAGGGGCGCACACTTTCAGCTCACAATCTGGGTCCGTCCGGGTGTCATGTTCCCCCACTCGTATTGTAGTTCTGTATGGTAAAACGATATACTTCTCCTTAATATTCGATAGTAAAGAACGTACAGACGCCAGCACGTCAATCTACCCCAATCTGTCAAATTTTACCAATCGAACATTAACCTTTCTAAATTGTGATAAGGTTGAAAATCTATTAAAGAAATTTGACAGATTTAGGTAGGTTGATGTGCTGGCGTCTGTACAAAGAGTTTTGGGAACACATTCATTATGCGTACAGCTAAGGAGTGGAATTCCCTGCCGGAGTCTGTGTTTCCTGATAGCTACAACCTAGGGGTCTTAAGTCAAGAGTGAACAGGTTACTTCTAAACAAGCGTGCTTCATCGTGGGCCACATCATCGCTTATCATCAGGTGAGATAGTGGTCAAACGCGAGCCTATCAATAATATTTAAAAAAAGTTATTTGATAAGTTTGGATATGCACAGATATGTCAAAAAGCTATATATGTTTGGCTTAAAATTTAGCTACACGAACTCCGCGAGATAATGCTTCTAATCATATTTATGATCCGAAAGGGAACCTATACTGGTGATATGGTAAGAGGTGTAAGATGGAAGGTCTGCAGTTAACTAGCTAAAAGGTTGTATAATCTAGTCCTATTGTTATATAACGGCACATAGCTAAGAAAAAAAACAGTAGTTTTTTGCAAGTGGTGTAAAATAATGTCGTTAACCTTGTACATTTTGACCTTTCGGATTTCTAACTGGTTTTCAAAAACAAGATTTCGGTCTACATTCGTACTTACAAAACGTATCCATAGTCTGATTTCTGCACGCAATGCGCCGCTGTGACCACGTGCCGGTCAGTAACGAGAGCACCTCCACACATCCAGTCGATCTCATCGTCCTCTATACAGAATTTTTAGATCATTAGTATAGTTTAAAATGATAATTATTATGTAACTACTTATGACCTAACTAGACGATATTTTTCATTTTCCAAGTTTTTTTTTTAATGTGTGATTGTGAATTTTTTTTTTTTTATATTCACAGAGATATTTATGAAACTTAAATATAAACTAAACTAAGTATTTATACTCGTACTAAACCTATGTACCCGTACATATATTACAAAAACACAAAATACACTCAGGCGTCGAAGTAATCCCGCCGATTGTATGTTTTCTTTTTTTATAAGGTTTCCTTTTTTATATTGTAATCTTGGTGTACAATAAAGTATAAATAAATAAATAAATAATCCTCCACATCGCTGTCATCTGGAAAGGTGTCCAGAAGACTGGAAGCATTGCCACGTTGAATGGCAATGCTAATTCTTTGGGCAAAGAACGTGCAAAGTGCCGATCAGTCGGTGTGAAATTTCCTTAAAAAGGAGACGCGCACTCAGACACATAGATTTAGTATAAATACTTAGTAAATATTTATGTATAACACAATGGTTTTAACCAGCAAAAGTCCGACACACCCTCTCGATCCACCAATATCGAGAGATGATTACACACTTAAAAAAATAAAAGATAAGAGTTTGCTAATTTGGAGGATAGTAAAACCGATCTAAGAGGAGGACTGAGTATTAGAAACTTAACATAATTGATTTAGGTACTAGTTACAAAAATGAAACTAACACAAGATACTTGAAAACCTATGATGTCAGATCGTTTGATTAAGTTCAGTGACGTCAGTGAAGAAGTAGTACTCTGTCACATGGTCCGTTTATATTATTTCTGTTTATGAATATTAATCATCAATTCATAGTAAACCGTTATCAAGAATAATTAAAACCCACTTTGTTTGTGTTGCGTATCGTGTGATAAAAGAATAAGATGTCTGGCACTCTGGCCTGCAGGCCTAGTCAAATTGATAATCTACAATCGTTAACGCTATTATAAAATTAATCAAATGTATGGGAATGAAATCATCTGAAAAAATTTGTAAGTTCACATCTTTCAAAAGTGAAATGTAGTCGTTTCTACAATGATCATCGCTACATCCTTTAGTTTTATGGTCTAAATGGTACCTACTAACGCTGAGGCGTTATCATTTGTAGAAAGAAATTCGGTCGTAACTTGGCTAGCCTTGCTGTATGGCTTCTACTGGTTGGTTTGATATAGTACATTTTGATAAATTGGAGAAACTTATTCATTACCACCGAAGCGGAATTCGCCCGAGCTGCAGCCAACGTTGTTATGAAGCCGAGAACTAAAGTGATTTTCCACGTGTATCAAACGACGCTTTTCATTACACTTTCGGAGAAATAAATAGTACTTTTTGATGCAAGTCAGGAAATATTATTAGTGCCGCCGAGTTGGAATAGATGTCCGGATTGGAATCGAGGGCGATTTGAAGTCGATATAATGTAATGACAGTTGCCCACGTCAGTGTACGAAACGACGTTTTTCAACTCTTTTAAATTTTTGTATGTATGTATGTAGAGTTGTATGTATGTTCTCACAATAAATATTACTTTTGCGAAGTATATTTATTGTGAGAACAGTGCTTGAGATTTTTTTCGTGCTTTTAGCTGGGGTTACCCAGTGACCAACAGGGCGCGCTGCGACTAGTGGAGGCTGATACGATCAATACATTGTGGTGGACGAGCACCAGCATTTTTCCGTGCGAAAATCAGTAAATTGCGTGCTTGAAAGCGGTTTTCTTTTAGGTGGGAAATAATATCAATTACTTCTCCCGTTCTAGTTCTAAGGCAGAGCGGGAGGGCGTGTCAGAAATTTACTGACTAAAACCCACTCCTGTGTTCCTTTTTTGCCTTGCGTTCTAAAACCCCGGGGTTGACTTTCGGACAACCCGTGACCCTATTAGGCTTCGGCCCTGCTGGTTCCTGGGCCCCCTGACATCTCTTTGAGACGCGCGTGGAACACTATGCGCCGTCGACGACTCGGGCTTGATCGGGACCGCTCAGAAGCTAGTGGGCATCGAGGACCTTAATTCGGTGACATAGCCATTGACTGGCCTGTTGGTCTAGTAGTTAGTGACCCTGACTGCTATGCCGGAGGTCGTGGGTTCGATTCCCACCCAGGACAATTGTTTGTGTGATGAGCACGATCATTTTGTTCTGTGTCTGGGCGTTATTTATCTATTATATGTATGTATTTAGAAATATATAAGTATGTTTATCAGCTGTCAGGTACCCATAATACAAGCTCTGCTTAGCTTGAGACTAGACGGCGTTGTGTGATAGTTGTGGAATATATTATATTATAGGAATGTCATCGAATTACGGTACTTACCAACGTATCCGAGCCGTGCGATCCAGGGGAACTGGCCGAGCCCCGCATTGATTCCACCGATGATACGGTCAGCAGCACTGTCTCCACAATCCGCAGCATTCAGCTTGGCCCACGCCGGGTGCTTCGATATCTCCTCCGATATTAATGTTTTGTTATCTGTACATGATAGGAAAGGTTAACGATATTATAACGGTGAGGTTGTCCTCGGATAACTATTTTTTTTTAATGATTTCGCTACGTTTTTCTTTAAACATGGCATCTTCTTGAACCCAGAATCAACAGTGGTGACTAGAAAACAACTTTTTTATTTATTTTCACCTTCTTAGTGTGTCTATGGAAAAAATAACTATTTTCAAGTTAAATTCTTTGCCTGGCTTATTCATTTATGTAAGGTAAACTAGGCATTACGTGCTCCAGACAGTAACGTGCCCCACTAGCAAAACTAGGACGCTCATTTAAAATTACTCAAACTATACAACGCAAGTTAAACTTAAATTGTATTGTAAATTTATCATCGCCGTCATACTTATATACTAATCAGATCGGCTCAAATTAGCACCAAATATTAATTGCCTGTCTTAGTTTTACAAGTGGGGCACGTTACCGACTGGGTCATGTATGCCTGGATTACCATGTGCAAGGAAGCAGTAGGTAAGTGATAGATTAAAATCCATAAGGTCACAGTTCATTTGAGCCACCCGGCACCTATTCCGCACCGTCTCGTCTCCTCCGGCTAGTATTTTTTAAAATGGACTTTGGGCATGCGCTCACTATATTACTCCGTAGCGTCACCGGATCGCCTCGGTAGTAAGTCCTCCACGTGCGGGTTGCAGGTGGACCACTCGGTGAAAACTTGCTGTTCGCATGCTTGCTTTACGTGGACTGCGCATTGTCAACGTGCGGGTCCCGAGACGACCACGTGCTGTCACGAGTGATTCATGCGAGAACGATACTTGACGATATTGTATGACTTTACGAAACACACGTGTAAACCTAGTTCCAATTGTTAACAGACTACTCGAAAACAGACTACTCGTGGACCAAGCGACGTCACTCGTTGACCACGCGGGGTCCACTGGTTGATGACGCGATTTCTGCTGCTGCTATAATGCTGAGATAGGAGCCTTTTTGGACTCGCACAAGTCTTCTTAATCTTAAAATATTGTTTTCTTTTATTTTTTGTGCGAGTTTCAAATAAATGTTTATTCTTTCTTTTTTTCACTGGTTGACCGCGCGACGTTTATTGGTGTGAAATGCGGCGTCCACCCGTGGACCGCTTGTTGACAACGAGTCAATGACTACAACCCGAGTGGACGCCGTGCATCGAGGCGGGGTGTGGCGGGTACCGGGTGGCTTTAATGAGCTGTGACCTTTATTCTTATATTTGTCTGTCTGTTCGCGATAAACTCAAAAATTACTGAACGGATTTTCATACGGTTTTCACCAATATACAGAGTGATTCATGAGGAAAATTTAGGTGTACAATACATGTATATTATAGTTAGTGAAAGGGCGAGAAAAAAAAAGCGAAAATGCGTTTTTTTTTCCGTGTGGGCTTCACACGGATATTAGGAATCTTTGAATTTCAGGTCGCTAGTCTTATATAAAAATCAATTGCTATTCGTTAGTTATGTCGCTGAAACTAAAAGACCACTTACCAATTGTAATAATTTTTATTTAATTTGTTCTCTATATACATATTTTAAGGGGTATTTTTTTAAATAGGAGAAAGCAATTGAAAGGTAGGAAGTATATATACAGGGGCTTAACCACAGGCTGCAGCTGTACCTAGGTACTACATCACATAGTATAAAACAAAGTCGCTTCCCGCTGTCTGTCCCTATGTATCCTCAGATCTTTAAAACTAAGCAAAGGATTTTAATTCGGTTTTTTTTAATAGATAGCACCCTATCATACCATTCAAGAGGAAGGTTTATATGTATAATACATGCATATAATATATTAAATATCACCATTGCACCCGTGCGAGGCTGGGGCAGGTTGCTAGTTTTAAAATTCGCTAAGTTCAATGATTGTTATTCTTTTTATTAGTCTGATTACGACAGGGCTGCTTTGGTTACGCAAAAGATTAGGGCTAATCCAATAGCAGAAGGCATTGATATAATCAAAACAGAGGCAGAAAGAAGGACGGCCGACGGCAATGGTTTGACGCAAATTTTGACCACTAATGACGCTTACCCAAATTGTTTTTTTGTTTGTTGCTGTATACGTCATGTGTAGGACGCAAGTGGAATATTTATCAATCTATTTATCCTTCCGTCTTTCCTCCTGATATACTAAATATATTCGGTTTAGACCTTACTGCGAAAATCCCTTTTTTTTTAAAAAAAAAAACGTTGCCTCACTCTAGGAACCTGTGCGAACCCGCAACCTGCAGCGTAGTAGCCAATCGTAATTGTAATATAATATAATATAATAATATATGTCTTTCTTTACAAGCGCCTAAGAAAGGGCAGAGAAAGGAAATACTTAAGTACCTATATGTACATATATGCGAATATTTAAGGAAAATAAATGTGTAAGAGCAGTGGTGGCCGACTAGAAACGGCCCCGATTTAGGTAAGAATTGTAGGTCGCGGGTTCAAACCCAGCCATTTATGTAATTTATTTCATCATCACTGCTCTCAAAAACGGTAAAGGAAAATCGTGACGAATCCGGAATGTAAATAAAATTTCCCAGAACCAAAAATTCGAAGACTTGTGACATCCACCAATCCGCAGTGGGCCCGCGTGGTGGATTACGGCCCTTTCCCTCTATTAGAGAGGAGGCCTGGGTCCCAGCAGTGGGAGCATTATAAGGAAGAAAGAAAGAAGAAAGAAAGAAAGAAAAAAGAAAGAAAAAATATTTTATTTGCCGGATAAAGGCGCAAGTTACAGGTTAACAAGGAATAACTGATTTTGTGAGAAGTATGCGCCACGTCCGTGCAAAACGGCCGATGCAATAAGGCTGATGCAATGCTATGGATGTGTAAGAGAACTGCTAATATAGGAGACACATATCGCATTTAGCGATAAACTATTCTTGCCAAAGGGTTTCCTGTTGCTGTTACCTAATTGCTGTGTTATGGAGTTCAGATAGAAACTCGCTACATATTATCAAAGAAACATGTGTGGTTTTAGTCAGTAAAAATAAAACACACCATCGCGCTCCGCTCTAGAGCGAGAGAAGTCATTAGATGACTTCCTATTAAAAAAAAATCCAGTACGGTAAAGACAGTTTTATACTATTCCTGCAGTATAAATATCATCTTCATAAGCAGGCTGTCAACTTTTCCTCGTCCATATCAATATATTTGATACTATATTGGTATTGGAGGCTATTCTTTTCAATTGCAGCACACCAACTAAGTACCAACAGGGGTGTTATTCTCTAAGAAGCGCTGGACCAGCGACGAAATCCAAATAGGTACATTGAATATTGAATGCACGTACTCGGATTTCGTCGCTGGTCCAGCGCTGCGCTCAAGGCTGTTTTCTTAGAGAATAGCACTGCTGTACCTAATTGGATACCGTAAAAGGTTGTAACGGAAATGGATCGTATACAACCTACATGATATATCTATGTGATGATGCTTATCTATCATCTTAGCTCACTGTGAACGTGCTTTGATTAATGCTGTAGTAATACCATTGGCCTGCTCCTTATCATGATTGCCTACATGATTAATGGTACTTAGATCATTCATCAGTAGAGCGAATTTAGTTTACCATGGAATCAAGCGATTCACATTAGGTACTTTTTATTTTGACACAAATGTTATTATTAATAAAATACGTAGAAAACTTTAATATAAACTAAACTATAAATACTTAAATACTAAACCTAATTATGTAAATATAATACAAAAACACAAACAAAATTCACTTAGGCGTCAAAGTACTCCTCCACATCACTGTCATCCGGAAATGTTCCCAGAAGGCTGGCAGCATTGCCACGTTGAATGGCAATGCTAATTCTTTGAGCGAAGAAAGAGCCAGCCCTCTGATCACGTAAAGTGTCTATCAGTCGGTGAGAAATTTCCTTGAAAAGGAGATGCGCACTCGGACCCCATGACCCCAGCGTTTACCATGGTAAGTGTAAAGGCATTTGATTATAAGGCGAGCCTATATATAGCTTTATACTTCAGCCTATTTAAGAAATTTAAACCAAGAACATACTAAAAACATTGAGGTGGTGCGTGAGGAATAAATCCACCATCAGGACCACTTCATTTTCCTTGCCAGGCTTAGCGCAGCCTTGGTAAAAAATGTTAACAGAGCTATTATTTGCGGCACGTAAGGTAAACCATGACCTTTAATGTCCAGTAACAGATTTTCAGGTCTCAACAACGGCCATTTCAGTTCTAATTTTTCCCGCGTACAATACATATTTTTTCGTACAAAATTAAGCGTCTTTGCGAGAGATACGAGCGAGGAATGAGTGTAAGTGGAATGTGTGGAAGGGACGCGAGTGAGGAATGTGTGTACAGTCAGGGCTCAAAAGTGCAGTTGCACTCTGCCGACACTAAAGTATGTAAAAATTCTTTGTAAAAGAGGGTCAATGGATCATTACCCATTTAGTTTGTAGCATAGAATCTAAAATATTGAATAAACTAGTTGCAGAACACTGGAATTCTCTACAAAGAAATTTTAGACAGTTTAGCATTGTTACAGTGCAACTGCACTTTTGACCCCGGACTGTACACTTGCATCACACAGCAAAACTTATACATATTTATTGCCGTAATTGCACGCTACGCATCCTCGCATCGACTCGCTACGAGTATTCTGCACAACTTAAGGGGAAAAAGATCCTTAACTTGTGAATTTTTCAACGTGATGAGAAGTTGGTGCTATTGTATTTAACAATTTAATAATTTTCATGAACGCACTAATTCTTATGCATTATGTTACAGATGAAATGTAATTCAGGGGGTTGTATAGAGCTTCTTCTAGCGACCAGGTTTTGAAAACGATTGGAACTAAATTCTAAGTTTGATTATAGAGTCTCTTATTAGAGTGCTTGTCCGTTATAAGCTTAGAAGAATCACTAAACAATTATTTATTCTAATTTTCGACTTCTAAGAGACTGCTCTCTTAGAGGTCGAGAAGAGTCTTCTCTTTTCTGCTCTAACAGACTAGCAATTTTACAAGGATTAACACAATCCATCTAGATCAATACTCTTTATTACGCCTTAATGAGAAACGAGCTATTTCCAATCGTCTTTCTATTCTGGTACAGGTCGCTACAAAGCTCTATACAGGATGTATTTTTGTACCCAAGCACTGTTCTAAACCCCAAATTTCTCGGTAGTAATTGCTTGGGTACAGAAATACCTCCAGTACCCACCTTTGATTGGTCTGAGAGGAGCGAATCTCAAAAAGAAATTGTTCCTAAGATTGTGCCACTGGAGCCAAGTACCTGTGAATCCAGTTATAATATGATTCATCATTTGTTAGGAAACACAGTATTGTTATGTAGATATCTGCTTCCTCATAAAATGTCATAACAATGAGCAAAAACCTCACTAACATAATTTATTCATAGAATAAAGCATTTAAAAAAATGTACAGATATAATTATATTTTACGAGTTATTTTAATTAGAATAAAATAAGTTACGTACTTAAATGAAGTGGACATAGCATATTACGCAGGATTCAAGGAAATTACGTGGTAAACAGTCGTTAATTACTTATCATGACGATCATCGGTCTATCAGGGATAAACCTGATCCCAGAGATAATAAATTCAAACCACCGAATATGTCAAATATGAGTAATAGAAGGAAATAACTAATATAATATTTACAAATGATAAGTAATAAAGTAAAGGGTTTATTTATGACGGTTGGTGATACTGTTGACGGAACTCACTATAGGTAGATTTTTTTTTCTCGCTTGCTCGCGGTTGCCTATGGAGCATGCTTGCCTAGAAGCAACCTATTCACTCTTGTTTACTCAAAGGCCTGTACCAGTCAGGAAACACAAATTACCGCAGAGAATTCCACTCCTTAGCTGTACCACAGAATAAGGCTGTACGCATTGTACGCACTATGAATGTGTTCCCAAAACATTTTGTAAGTATGGTTGGGATGGCCATGGCATTGGCCACCATGGCGCAGAATCAGAATCAAAATACTTTATTTCAAATAGACCAATTACAGCTAAATTGCACACCGTAGTCCGACGATGGAACGGGTCCGATGATGGAATTAAACTGTACAATTTCGATACATACTCCTCGAAATGTAATCGATAGGTTAGCAACTCAATTCAATCTCAAAGCTATATAATTTGAAAGTGGTTGGAGCAATTTTGTTTTAAAAGAGCTGACGCGCCACTTTTTTTGCTTCTGCGGCATGTAAAATAAAAATGAATTTTTGCAGCTCCATGTTTCATACTTTCGTAACACCGTGAAATAATCAAAACACAAAAAAAAAAAAAGAAAAACACTTTGAAAACCAAGTTCTAGCAATGTTAATGAATTAGAAATAAATCGATTAACTTACCCGTAACGGCGTAATGTAACAGGATTGTAAACGCTAACATGAACCGGCATTTGATCGAAAACATAATTGGTGTTATCCGTTTATTATTTTCGGACAAATATATTTATGAAGTTTCTTGTATGAACAAACGTTCATGACTGCTTGACTTGCGTGCCCAGTGTTCAGTTGATACGTGCACCAGGTGCACTGCAGCGTACAAACGAAGTTAGTCACGCGTGTGTTCTGCTCTGTTCGCACCTAACATAGGGTAGCAACGAACCTTACCGTATCGCTGCTACAATAATTGTAAAATCCATTAACAACCCATACTAAAAATTAAATTTTACTCGTCAAACAAGTAAATAGTCTGTAGGGGTGGAACCGTCGTAGGCTCGGGCTTGCTGCCCGGCTGTCCGGTAAAAAGCGAGACCGGGTAGAAAGTCCGATGTGTTCCATGCGTGCCTCAAAGAAATGTCAGTAAAATAGACGGGGGCTGTTAAGGCCTCGCCTGCCAAGGCGAAGCGACGATTGTTTGAAGGAGTTACGTAAAAAGAGCAACTGGAGGGACAATGTGGGTTTTAGTGAGTAAAAGTCTGACACTCCCTCCCACTCCACCCAAAAAGGCAAGTCGGATAAGATGAGAAAACAGGATGGCTTTTGTCCAATTACCTTGAGGCTACAAGAAGCTGTTTTGCATAAGTTTTTCTAAAGTCACATTTTTTCCCATTAGGTATACAAATTATCCTATCTACATTAGGATATTACAGTTTATCCTCTTTCTATCGATGGTTCACCATGTTGTAATATCGTCTTATATTTAAAAATGAATATCTTTTCGTTAGTCTCGCTAAAACTCGAGAACGGTTGGACCGATTTGGCTAATTTTGGTCTTAAAATATTCCTAATACTCTAAGGAAGGTTTAAACGGTGAGAAAATATGGAAAAATTCATGAAAAAAAAATCTGAATATTGGCGGTACGAAGTTTGCCGGGTCAGGTAGTCTTCTTATATATATTAAAAAATGAATAGCTGTTCGTTAGTCACGCTAAAACTCGAGAACGGCTGGAACGGTTTGGCCAATTTTGGTCTATTCGTGATACTCCATGGAAGGTTTAAACGGTGAGAAAATATGGAAAAATTCACGAAAAAAAATATACTATTAGGCACTGAGCTCACGAAGCAGTTTCAGAGGAAACGGCTATTTTATTTCAAAACTCACGAGACGGTAGATTCGCCGCCGCCATCCACCGCCGCCGCGACGGCTGCGATTTTCGACCGCAAGCCAATTACCGCCAGTCACTGCGCTCCCGCAACCGTGGCGCCTGCGGGAGAAAACCGCTTTGTGACTTCTCTCCCTTACGAAGGTACGAAGTTTTGCCGGGTCAGCTAGTCTTTTTATAAATATTGATGTGAGAGAACTGATATTTTTTATAGGAAATGTTTATAATAAGGTTCTCCCATGACTTACAGCGAATTTACTATTAGTATTAGAGTCCTAACCCTTACATTGTTGACACCTCTACCGTCAGAACTAATCACGTCGTCATTTATACCGCGTACATCGAAGGACTGGTTCCCATTCGACTATTATAATTTAGGTGTCTTAAGAAGAGAGCAGTGGTGGCCGAGTGGTAACGGCCCCGACTTACGAGTGGTGGAGTAGGTGGAGGGTTCAAACAAAGCCAGGCGCATTTCTTTGAGTAATTTATTTCATCACCACTGCTCTCAAAACGGTGAAGGAAAACATCGTGAGGAAACCGGCATATCCTAGAACCAAAAATTCGAAAACATGTGACATCCACCAATCCGCACTGGGTCCGCGTGGTGGATTACAGCTCATTCCCTCTCCTAAAGAGGAGGCCTGTGTCCCAGCAGTGGTAACATTAAAAGGCTGATGATGATGATGATGATGAGGTGTCGTCAGGGCTGGAGTGAATAAAATTCTTAATAGACTAGTGTGAGTCACTACTCACACCATCAACCACCATCAACGATTGCATCACTGTTTACCATCAGGTGGGGTCGCAGTCAAGTACTAGTCTATAGATGTAATTTAAATTAAAAGTTAGTTCTATGGGTAACGACCCATTCCCTCTCCTAGAGAGGAGGCCTGAGTCCCAAAAGTGGGAACGTTAAAAGGCTGATAATGCTAATATTAGTTTTATACTAAATTCCGGAAAAAAATATGAATTAAGATTGGAATTTAGAATCATGTCCTTATGTTTAAATATTCATTGCGTCCAACGGTATGCCTTCGCCCACACTTTGCGCATTTTCCTTTAACTGCATCCGTTCTTTTGCTTCGCAGCTTTCTTTTTATAAAGCATTTGCGTCAATAAGTTTCTTAAGTTAGGATTGAGGATACTTAATACCGTTATTTGAACTTCCTTCCTTAATTTTTGTTAGTAAAAATATACACAGCAATAAAAAACTGCTCATTGGCGTTTTTCGATCTAAAAATTGACGTCATTTCTATTGACGTTAAGGAATGTGTTTAAAATCGACCAATAACCATAGATTGTAATACCAATCACGCACGGAGCATGGTCCATGGCCAAAGCAGCAAACTTCCTATTATAATTCTATGAACTACAACTACTTACAAAGCAGCTTTCTTGAACTTTTAACCACATCTTTCGAAGCTGTTTACCGAACAACGTATTTTTTAGGTACCACCAAATATTCGATGAATTGTTAGCGATTTTGATTGGGCTGAGTCAACGGTGTTTTCCGAGTTCGTGCTCAGTCAGTCGTCGTGGTCTAATTTCAAACTAAGTATACTTACTCTGTCGGGGTGACTTCATCACATACTTATGTGGAGAAAGACCATGTTTTTTTTCTTTATAAAAAAGAAAATAATATTATAGGAAATATAATATTATAGGATCGCGTTTGACCATTATCTCATCTGATGGTAAGCTAGGGTGGTCGACGGTGGAACACGTTTGCCCTGAAGTAACCTATTCTCTCTGGACTTAAAGACTCTCAGGTGCTTTTATTGACACTGCTAAGGCAACGTCTTTCACGCTTTGAGGACTAAAGGAGTTGTGAGGAGATACGTGCGTTTGCTCGTCGTCAGACCTAAAGCGACATTCTACATTAAAATATTAATATATTATATTATTTACCACCACACAAGCTGGAACCATATTTGTTTATTTCTATTTATCGCAAGGCTGTGTTTCAAATTGAATTTGTCAAAGCTGTACCTTGAAAATTGATTATAAATTCACTATACTAGCACCTTTAACAAATCAACCACCATCTAACAAATTACATATATTGCAGTATGATTTATTTACTTATTTATTTGCGAATTTCTTTATGGCAACCGGCTGAAATAATTTCAGAATATAAGGCTAAATATTCGTATATATGAAAGTATTACTTTTAGAGTTAGATATATTAACTATGATTTATAATCAACTAAAAATAATATTGAGAAACTGCATAATGTAAAGAGTTTTTTTATTGAAAGCGCTAATCGTAACTACTGATTAGAAATGAAAAAAAAAGTTAGTGTTTAGTAGCCTATTCGTCAAGGAAGGCTATGTCACGCACGCTACAGCCAATAAAGAAAGAAGCAATGGATGGATTGTATGAAAGATTCGAACTCAACTTAAACACAAAATTATTTTTATTCACTTATATATATACTTACACACTACTATTACTTACTTAAATATATATGTCAGAAGCTAGCGCACGGCTCAATCCTTTCTAACTGCATAATCTAAACCATTAGGTTAGAAAAAAAAAGTAAAAAGAAATAAAATAAAAATATTAAATGGTTTAGATTATTCGGTTAGAAAGGAAGTGATTATCGAAAAGATGGCGAATAGAAATTTACCTATGGAAGAAGAAGACTTGCTGCACTGATCTCCAAATGAATACAAGCTTATTATGGATGTAGGAGTATAAAGATATTGTTCCTTTATTGAGTTACTCATACCGAAGTGAATATGTAAATTTGGTTGTTTTGTGTTGTATTTGTACGCGATGCTATCAATAAACTTTAAAATAAAAACATTTGAAATAAAGTTGATTATTTTTGTTTGATTTGGCGAAAAGCAGCTCAGCTTTCTCAAATTGTTTTATTCAAATGGAGGAAAAATCGCACTTTCTTTAGCGACATTATTTCTTGCTACAGTGCTTACCATTGCTGAGTATAAGTTTCTTTATTTAGGTTCATATCAATCTAACAAATCAGGCAAAGAAACGGATTGTTGTTGAATTTTTGTACACCCAGTAAACCCAGCCAACCGTTACATACTACCGTCATGCTACTGTATAACGCAGTCAAAGTGCCGTGTTTTATCGGTTAGGCCAACTTGCTAGAAGTTGTTGTTCCCAGTCAAGACAATGAAAGTCTAATGTTTGATAAAACAGCACTTTTAGACCGGTAATGTTATTCTGCTGCGTCATCACTTCATCTAAAAGGGTATAGGAATGTCATGCCGAGGTCACAATTTTAATCAGAAAAACGTTATCGAAGCTGACTGCTCAAGACGTTGTGGAAGTTTAAAGATTTTTCTTTAAAGAAGTTCATTGACCCGTGAGTCTAAAGTAATGATAAAGATGATACAATAACTATCCTTTAATCACGTGAATGTATAATCCCGGCAAACTAGTTGCGCAACTAGTGGGAGGGTAAGTAACCTGGAGTAAGTTACTACAAATAAACTGAGTACTGGTTTGAAACCCTGCCAGACCACCTAAACGCCAGTTCGATGGCACATACAACAAGTGAGAATCATCAACGAAAAGTAGGTTGATATATATATAAGAAGATCACGAAGTCAAGGAGATGAGCGGTTCCCCCGCAAAACTAGTATGGTAATGATCGTCTCGTTTATCTAGTCGCCGATGACGTTCTACGTCATTTTGACCATCTCCTCATTCGAGCGGTATCGCTAATACCTTTTAAAACAAATTACAAGTTTGAAAAGAGATAAAAAAAAAAACAACAACACAAGGAAAATGACACATGAGTGGCCGGAGTTTGTAAACTCGTATAAAACGAACCGGCGCTCATTCTGACCCGGGCTTTATCAGCGGATAACCAATCCACACAGACAATTAGTTTAATACGACGGCGGCAGTTTGACGGGCAAAATCGATTGAAGTGTTTCTACGATCGATGATCAACTCGTTTATTTATGATTAGTCGGTGTGCGTGCTGTACTAGTTTGTGTGTTTGTAGTGAACAGTGTCGTTTTAAATTGGCTTAAGACTGTGATATAAACAATTAATAATGTTCAAGTTAATGATAACCGTGACCGTGGTCCTGCAATTACTGCTCCAAACGGAATGCTGTAAGTGAATTTTGATTTTACACCTGACATTAATCTAGAGACGGCGATGGACCGGAACGTTAATTGAGTTATTGTGCCTTTTATGACCATATCGAAACGCTTAATTTGGATCCAATTAGATATTCAACGAACATTAATTAGTACAAGGTGGGTAAGATATTATCAAAACAAAGGCACTTGACACACATGGTTGATTACAGTCCCCTCCACACAGAGAGGCCTTCGTCCCAGCTGTGGGAATGATATCGTCTGATTATACAGATAATTTATACCAATATACCTAATATTACATATCTACATGATGTGAGACACGTTCAGTACACATAAAAAATAAATAACACTTCAAAACCAGTGTCTTGACCATAATTTAAAGCTGTGTTTACATCAATTTGCAATAAACACACTTATGTGTGGAAACACGTTGTTTACTTAATTCTCATGTTTACTAATTATGCATAGGTTTATTTCATCCAATATATGTATGTAAAGTAAAAACCTAACAAGAATGTAGTTAGAAAAAAGACGAAATTTTAATTTAAAATTCGAAAACAATATTGACAAAATAATACCTAATAATATTAGGTACCTGCGTAAAACTAATCACATAATACTCGTAAATAACAGAAGACATATTAAAAAGCGGATGCCATGATGCCAAGAAATGGCATGACTAAACGAATCAATATAGATATATTGATGTGGTCTTGTATAAAAAGAGGATTTACGCATATCTTAAACAAGCATTTAAGTCGAAGTTACATTGAAATTAGTGTTTTGTATTCTGATCGATGACTCCCAGGAACGCAGAATCACGTAGAAAGTCTCAGTATTCCAAATAACCCACGCATTCATCAACCCAGATGATATGAATAGGCTAGTACGTCATGATGACTTTCTTATGGACGTTCTACAAGATGGTTCAACTACCTACCCGATAAAGGTATATCGTGGACTCACAGAATATCGGCAGGACCTGGGATCATCCGAACATAATGTCCAATTATCCACAAATTTCCGTGTTTTAACTGCAATGTGATATCGCTTAAATGCAGATACATTTCGCTGACATTTGGCTTGGGCAAAATTTGTAAAATTTGGAGATCCTATAAATCTACTAAAGAGTATGTTTGAGCATCACTGCTAGACGTCCTACGCGGTTTACCGTTACGTGAACTTGAGTCTGCTAAGGTGTTAACCATCAAATGACTATTTCTTTATATTTTCACGTAGGTAACGTAGCTGTATAACTATAAGACCGTCAAATAAGGGTCCAAATACAAAACTGCCATGCGATGTCGCGTCATAAAAACCTGCAAGATCGCAGAATGATTCGCAAGAACTTGCGCATTGATTCGCATCGCTTATTGTATGGTCACCTAAATGGATGCTTTGCTGCACAAAATCGCATCACAGCAATTTGAATCCAGGTTTCTGCGATGTGGCGTCGTACCTATGTCGCATTACATCGCAGTTTTGTGTGGGAGCCCTATATCTCTGACTGGACGTCTAAAACCGTGTAGATGTTGGTATACAGCGACAGGTCTAGCTATGTGCACTTGACCAAAATAAAATAAAAGCATTCATTCTCTTTCTTACTTTCTAAGAACTATAGCTAATTTTAACCATATTAAACCAGATCTCTGGGGAACAAGTCGACATTTTTAATTAAAAGTAACTTACTTATGTATTTATCGGTCCACCGTCGTCTAAGGAACAATTCTCGTATTTACGAAAGATAGAAAAGTATTTTATTTAGCACGCATGGACGCACACACTGTAAAACTAAATTTTCGCACTAGTATCGCGAATTCGCGATATTGTAATCGTATATTGACAAAACACATCTAATGTCCCTCCAATTTGAAAGTTTTTGACATTGATTGCCGCTAAGTTGATATTGCTGAGATTTAAAGATACGAATATTTAATATGTTTGATTGCGACTTGAATTTGAACAGTTTTAAGTACATACGAGAATCGGCCTTCTGATATTTAAAATTAGCCTTTGCGTCGTTGCCAAGGTTTACAACACTAAGGATGAAAACTAAACTGACACTAAACTGACGATTGTAAATACTATTATAATCATAGAAATAGCTCTTATTGGTCTAGTCGTGGCAAGCGTGACTCTGTCAAAGAATACGATTTCGAATTTTGAAAAGTCCAGGATTATTTTTGTTGCAGTTTGTATTTGCGATCGGTGGATGACACATCTCATCGGAATTTATACGTACCTGGTGAATAGATGATGCTCTTAGTGTACGTGCCTCTATAGTGAATAGTTACAGTGCTGACATTGCTATAATTATAATTTCACAAAGTGACTCAAACTAACCTTTCATCAATTACATTGTGTTCACCCATCTGTTCCAGTGTATGTCGGTGACAGCTGTCTCGTTGACGGAGAGCTTGGCGTCTGCATACCTTTGCTGCAATGTGCGCACGTTATCGATGAGGTCAGGCGAGCTGGCAACCCCATCCCGCCATACATGAGGATGAAGCTACAGAAACTGACGTGTGGTTATCAATTCAAGGACCCTATGGTAAAAAAATTAAAAATACTTTAGTCAATATAAAAATTGGAAGAAGTGATTATTTTGGCCATGCCATTAACTTTACGATAGAAGGCCATTATTACGTACTTAACTACGTTTTTCGACGTGGGATCATAGGAATTTCCTAAACTTCCTTTCTTGGAAGTTCTGTTTTAGTTGAAATTCATAATGACTCACTCAAGTACCTATCGACAAGAAAGTATCTAATTAATATAACCACAAAAGTGAGTCATTACTCATTGATGAAGGAAATAATTTGAAGTTTACAAAAAAAAACCTATCGAAAACGCAAATTTAAGTGCAGGAAAATAAAAACTTAAAATTATTTATCTACAGGTGTGTTGCGTTACTTCGAGTGACACAGCAACTGAAAAACCATCAACTCATAATTTCGTCACGGGACTCGACGGTAGCGACAATGTGGAACCTTTCACTAGAGCTACGCCAGTAAATCAGAACGGGCCAATAGGCGTGGAAACTCATCCGAACCTGGGTCTATTGCCGATGCAGTGTGGCAACATTGATAGCGACAGGCTTTTCGGCGGGACCAGGACCCAGCTGTTTGAGATGCCTTGGATGGTGCTTCTGTCTTATGATTCAGGTAAGGGCATTAGATTAATAGGAGATTAGATTACAGTTCTTTTTTTGTTTTGATAGCTTAGTTTACAGTTCATAATATAATGCCAGTTTGGACGTACAGTTTATCTAAAGTCGATAGCACGTCTGTGCTAAGTGCTAACCTTGAGCTGACGTAGTTCTGAGCCTCAATAATATCAGGCCATGCCGCTTACACTGGTATTTTTTTCTGAAAATAATTTTATTTATTACTATATAATACTTTATTGTACACCAATGTAATAAATAGTTCAATTTGAGCCTTAAATTTAAAACATACAATGGGCGGTCTTTTCGCATTCTGCGATCTCTTCCAGGCAACCAGGAACGGAAAGAGATTGCCTGGACATAAAATGGGGTTGCACTTGGTGCATTTCAAAACAATTAAAAAAAAAACAAACTACATCCCTAATGAACACTAAAATAGATAAATATATGCCTATATACATACTTAATTATACTATTATAATAAACCATTATAAAACTTTGTCTAAAATTTGTTTCTGTTTCACATTTTTCCAATATTTCTCACTTTCCCTGGACATACAAAAAAAACGTTTTGATTCCAGCTCGCGGACCAAAGTTGAGTTGCGGTGGTACCCTCATCAACGAGTGGTATGTCCTGACGGCAGCTCACTGCGTGGGCTTCCTGGGCAACAGGTTGCGGCTGAACGGAGTCGTCCTCGGTGAACACGACGTCAGACAGGACCCTGACTGCGAAATGTCAGATGATTCAGAGTTCTGCGCGCCGGGAATAGAGGTAACGATCTATCTAAAATTTGTATATTGTTTGCCACTTCGTCTTAATACCGCTAGCACTACAGTAGGTAACTAACAGTTTGTCCAAAAATTCGACAAAGAAAAATTTGACCTATACACGGCTAAATTTTGATCGTTTTAATTCCGTGGAGGGTCGATCCGCTATCGATTTGTAAATATAATTCGAATTTTAGAAAAAAAAAATCTTAATTTTTTAATGTTATATTTACAAATCGTAAAGTGTATGGATCGACCCTCCACGGGATTAAAACGATCAAAATTTAGCCGTGTATATGGAACCTACTGTCGATAAAACAAAAGAAAAACTTACTTTCTAATTTGATTTGGCATTTAGCTATGTTGTTTGACACAACCACAACTTCCAGGTAATTCGATATTGATCTGTGTCCTATGGTTATACCCAGCCCCACACTTCGCTTGAGACCCGAAAATCGGTTACTGTGCATTCAAGGTCGACTTGTGCTGTGTGTAATGTTGCTCTGCTTGGAAATCTACCTTTATCTAACTTAGTTATCTGTACTACTTCTGTAACCATCATTCGCTAAACCTAATGAACACTTAAGGGCCGGTTGCAGTCACTGCGTATTTTGTATAAACTCCGCCTGGGACTATGTCGACTTCGCGGCCCCAAAACGGCAGTTCTATTTTTATTAAAAAAAAAACAATAACTAGGTATTCAAGATTTTTGTTTTTGCGAAGCACTTTTAAATAACAAGCTTAATTTTTTTTTTGTAACTTTCAAATATTTCCGTAACGTAATCTCGTAGATAAACACGTTTGAAATCGTAAATTAGGGTCAGATTCACATTTTTTTTTATCGAGCCAGCTAATATAAAATATGATTTCATTTTTGCCCGGCGCTTGGCCATATAGTCAATTTTAATAAATTATTTTTTCATGGTGTTTTCTTCTATATTTGTGGATATCCAGAGGTTTAAAATGTTCAAAATAAGTAGAACCTGGCCTTAATAATACTAGCTGAACTGGCCGACTTCGTACCGCCCGCGCTCAATTAATGGACGTAGTATATTATTCGATATAGTCAACCGATTGATATGAAACAAAGCCTAAGTAATATAGCAAGTTACACACAATTTCAATGTATAAAATTTATCTACATCGATTTCGGACATTTTATGTGATGCGTGAACAACTAACAACTTCTACAGATTTATTATATGTATATGTTACCGGCAATCTATATAATCCGGTATTCTATAAACTACCTAGGCAATGTATAGAATACGGTTTAAAGGCTTTTATTTTCATCTGGTGATAAGAAAATGTAACCTTAACCTAACCTGTCCGTGTCGGGGTACCCTAAAATTACATCACCTCCCAGCTCTCGTCTTTTTTACACACATTATCGGCTGCGCATTCGGTATTGTGCAGAATACCTGAATTATACAGATTGCCGGTAATATGTATGTTACAGCTGAAGGCTATATTGGTAGTGTCTGTACTTAATGTTTTTTTTTTTACAGAACGTGCCGGTCGCTGAAGTAGTGGCACACCCTGGATACACGCCTCAGTCCCTAATCGACGATGTAGCTTTAATACGACTTGCTCGACCAGCCAATTTTACACTTCGTAAGTATTGCTGCCTTTAAATTGAATTTAGTTAATATCTCCGAGACAGTAATAGCACTTATTTTAGTTGTATCGAGCATAGCATAATAATCAGCCTAATTTTTTTCCCACTATTGGGACTCAGACCTCCTCTCTAGGAGAGGGCGGGCCCAGTGCGGATTAATGGATGTCATATACACTTCGAATTTCTGGTTCTAGGACATGCCGGTTTCCTCATGATGTTTTCCTACACCGTTTTGAAAGCAGTGGTGATGAATTAATTATACTAAGTTAAGGCTCCTGGCTGGGTGTGAACCCGCATCCTACCACCACTCGTAAGTCGGGGCCTTTAGTCGGCCACCACTGCTCTCATAGCATAATAATCAGCCTTACTTTGTTTCCACCGCTGAGACTCAGACCTCCTCTCTATGAAAGGGTGGGCCCAGAGCGGATTGGTGGATGTCACATGTCTCCGAATTTTTGGTTTTAGGACATGGCGGTTTCCTTACGATGTTTTCCTTCACCGTTTTGGTGATGAAATAAATTACACAAAGTAATGTGCCTGGCTGTATTTGAACTCACGACCTACAAGTCGTAAGTCGGGACAGTTACCATTGGGCCACCACTGCTCTCGATTTCAAGTAGACGTATTTATTATGTACTAGCTGTTACCAGCGGCTTCACTGGCGTGATTGTAGAAAATTATCCCAGGGGATCAAACTCCCAGGATAAACAGTATCCTATTTGCTATTCCGGGGCAATGTCTACTTGTATACCAACTTTCATCGAAATCGATTCAGTAGTTTTTGCGTGCAGGACATGCAAACTTTCGCGTTTATAATATTACAAGCTGACCCGGCCCACTTCGTACCGCCTAATGAGGGTAACACCATCTCCGGGTATTACCAGAACCAGCATAATTCATTTCAAAATGACATTTTAATAAGAGATGGCGTTGTACTCGAATAAATTTTTTTTCGTGTCTTTTTCCACATTTTCTCACCGTTTAAACCTTCCCTGGAGTATCACAAATATTTCAAGACCAAAATTGGTCAAATCGGTCCAGCCGTTCTCGAGTTTTAGCGAGACTAAAGAACAGCTATTCATTTTTATATATAAGAAGAATTTTATGAAGTTATGGACCAATAGGAATGGGACCCAGTTACCAAAGAAAAGGTCCTGTTAATCTATCAGGACATCGAGGATAACATTACGAGTGGGTAATACTTATTTAAAATTTTCTTTACAGCCAGTATGAAACCCTTGTGTCTACCCATCACTCAAAAGCTTCAGTCGGAGTCTCTCGTGGGGCAGAATGTTAATGTTGCGGGTTGGGGCGTCACGGAAGACGGGATGACTTCTCCTGTGCTGCTTAGCGTCGAGCTCCCCGTCATGAGCCAAGAGGAATGCAAGAAGGCCTACCGAGGGTCAGTTTTACTAGCGTTTATCTACTATTAGTTCTGAATCTGTCCTTCACTGGGTCATCGATTCGTTTCACGTTGTGGGAGGGTCTACCTTCCAACGCTGCGTCTTCTGGTACACGATCGCCGCTTTAGAAACCTTTTCGCTGGATGCGAGACGCTTAAGACAGGTTGATGTGACGATACTTGGGAGAGCCTACGTCCAGCATTCGACGTGTTTCCGCTGAAATCATGATGATGAGCACTAGGTCAAAACTACTGTAAGTCATTGACAAGGCATTACCAGCTGTGGGATGACAAAGGCAGTCAATAACCAGCATATCCAAATACTCACACTGTTTTTCATGTTTGGTTTTGGTCACTTCCATCTGCAGGTGCGCTCGCACAAGGACACTGTCAATCCATAGATTTTTTTCCTTTAGTTTGCTTAATTTGTTCTCAATATTTGATATTTATATATATATATAATAATAATATTTCCACAACTATCACACAACACCGTCTAGTCCCAAGCTAAGCAGAGCTTGTGTTATGGGTACCAGACAGCTGATAAACATACTTATATATTTCTAAATACATACATATTATAGATAAATAACACCCAGACACAGAACAAATGATCGTGGTCATCACACAAACATTTGTCCTGGGTGGGAATCGAACCCACGACCTCCGGCATAGCAGTCAGGGCCACTAACTACTAGACCAACAGGCTAGTCAAACTTATCATTTATGTATGTTTTTTTTAATATTATTTACAGAACCGTGCCTATAAAGGAAACTCAATTATGCGCTGGTGGAGTCAAAGGCAAGGATTCTTGCTCCGGTGATTCAGGCGGGCCTCTAATGTTTCCTGGCAGTTACGGAAAATTCGGGGTGCGGTACGTCCAGCGAGGTGTCGTCTCCTTCGGCTTAAAGAGGTGTGCTCTCGGTGGCTTCCCTGGAATCTACACCAACATAGCGTACTACATGAAGTGGATCTTAGATAACATACACAGTTGATCATCTATGAAGACTGAAATGACGCAAGTGATATTGTAAATACTCTGAACGATTAGGGGAAGCCGTGCCACAGTATTAATTAAGGCAATTCACGCTATAGTTGAATAGAGAAGGTTTCTGGTACAGGTACAAATGACGAGAATAGATTAGGATTACATTTATAAGACTTTGAAATATGTAGCTGCTCTACAATGGTAGATGTTTTTACAATTGCTGAATGTACTGAAATATTAGCGGTTCGAATCTGCGCATGGCCCGGTTATTCTAGAACAAACACTAAATGTAATATGTCAGATAGATCGATTAATAAATAATACTAATAAACTTATTCAGGTCAATAGGCACCTGTAAGCGATTCCCTGCACAGCAAAGCCGATAGACTAAATTATATTTTGTGCCGTTATTAAGAATGACTCTGTAAAGACCGGGTTCATAGAGAGCTAGTCATGGGATGAGAATCTATAATTGAGTTGTAAAGATGTTTTTTTTTACTTTTCTTCTGTTTTCACTAAACTAGTCCAGTATGATTATTAAACTTTGCCATGCTAATTATAAATGATCTTGTAAGCTATTAATTTTGTTTTATGTATTTCATTGTTATGCTAGCCATAACACCTGGAGGGGCATTTTGCGTGCCCAACAGGTCCTGGATACTTTTCTAAACTTGTGTTGGAAATTATTGATGTTAATCAGAAATACTTTTCTACTAAATTATTTTTTATGTTTCTGAATATCGAGATAGTTATACGTCTTACATAATTTACTCATTATGACAGTTTTCTTTAATCTGACCGCCAATCCTTAGTTTTTATTTAAATTTAAGTTCTAATTATAATTTTAAATATATTTCCCTACTAATGTCTGAGGGATTAGTGTATTTTTAAGAATAATTCGATGAATATAAATTGTGATGAAATTGAATAAGAATATACAAATTAATACTCATTTGTAGATTTTTATTTATTGAGATGTTGCCTTTCTACAGATCCTGCCTAATGATGTTAAAGACCATTATGGTAATTAGGAACACCATGAAACCTATTTGCAAAGGGCTCTTTGAGGACTTGACGCAAGTGTCGTGTCAAAATATTGACACAGATCACTGTCAAAAATCGTGGAGTCTGATTGCTTCTATTATCTTCGGGGGGTAAAATTAAATGTTTCATGGATCACCTTGATCCATGAAACATAAATGCGGGGCTAAATCATTAAGTGTGACATAATGAGTTCATCCTATGGTCGGCGTGCGTGCTCTGGGACCCTTAGTCCACATAAACCTTGTGATGGCTGTGAACCGGAATTTTGCGGTGATCAAAGCCGGAGAAGTCCGTGTATGAGAAAGTCTTGGGCTTATAGGTCCTCGAGTAGGCCTGATGACGAGATTGACGCTATTGTAGCTCAGCTCAGCCATCGCCGACAACGCCAGCCGTGTCCTAGACCCTGGTGTCGCGATGCCCGTCCCTCAGTTAGTGTTGTTTTATACATTTTGTAGAGCACTTTCGTATAATTTCATAAACTGATGGCTAGGTATGTGCATGTCGTGGCTAGATCATAGAAATTGATCACTTCATGATATGGCGAAATTAAACTGGCCAGATCATTTTAAACGTTAAACCTTGTTGATATTCTCGATTGGCCTACTTTCTTTAGGCTTGTCATTAGGTAACATAGAAATCTAATATAAAATCTAGTGTGCTAATAAAAGGTAAAGAATTGAGTCCTGAAGGTACTACAGTGTTCTTGGGCTTAACTCTTGATGCTAAGCTTCAGTGGGGCCCACACATTGATAAGTTGTCAAAAAAACTTGGTTCTGCAGCATATGCTGTTAGACAAATCCGAAATCTAACTGATTTAGAGACAGCCCGCTTAGTTTATTTCAGTTATTTCCACAGCGTAATGTCGTACGGTATTTTATTGTGGGGAAATGCCGCCGATATTCAGACTATTTTTGTTTTACAGAAAAGGGCTATTCGTTCAATTTATAAATTAAGTCCCAGATGCTCCCTTAGAGATAAATTTAAAACTATTAATATTTTGACTGTGCCATCTCAGTATATCTATGAAAATATTTTGTATGTTCACAAAAATAGAAATTTGTTTAAAAAGTACAGTGATATTCACAACGTGAATACTAGGAACAAACACAAATTAGTGGTTCCTGCGACTAGACTCAGAAAAATAGGAGGTTCATTTAGATGCCAATGTATACACTTTTATAATAAGATTCCCAGTCCTATTCAGGAACTTAGCCTTAATAAATTCAAAAAACTTGTAAAACGGAAACTTTGCCAGAAGGCTTTTTATACTGTAAAAGAGTATCTCGAGGACAAAACGGCTTGGGATTGACCTGCTCCAGTACTCACTGTATTTGTTGTTATTTCATTTACTTTTTTTTTTTTTTTTTTTTTTTTAAATTGCCCTTCTTTATTATTTGTTTATTTAATTTGACGATTATTGTTATTTTACAATTATGACATTGTTAACTTTTTTAATTTAATTTTTTTTTTTAATTCTTATTTATACAATTATGACATTGTTTATTTTTACAATTTGACATTAACAATTACTTTTATAATTTTTATTTTTTTATTTTAGCAATATTAACTCCGTAAAATTACATTTTTGTATATTTTATTATTGTGAATTTGGGGACTATGTGGATTTTTTTTTTCTCGTTTTTGTCTAATTTTAATTAATGTCTGACAGTTATGAGTACTTTTTGCGGCCTACCCAAATGTCCTTTCTTTGGTATTGTTCGTCAAGTCGTTGAGCTCCTTAGTAGTCCTGAGTTGAGCTTTACGAATACTGACAAATGCTTGCACTGACTGGACAGGTCCACTCAAAACTGTGTGGTTCTTTCTTCAAAAGACCATCCCAGACACTGATCTGCATGGTTCTCATATGTTTTGACCATTACTTGTTTGCTGTATGGACTTTAAAAGAGACTTTGACCCCTGAGTTTGTTTCGGTGTTTCTTCTCAGGGTAGTCAGCTAGGAAACACCGGCCTCATCTAGTTAAAATTGACGAAAAAAAAAATTGACGTGTAAAAGTGTTTTTGAGAACCTATTTGCAAAAATAAAATATCATTTATCATTTATCAATCCTAGATCAATGATGTGGCCAAACGAGGATTGACATATTATTAAATGTTAACATTTAAACGATTTGCCCAGTTTTAGTTGGCCATATCATGAAGTGATTCATTTCTATGATCTGACCACGACATTTTCATCGACAAGAAAAAAAGTAACAGTACCTGTATAGTTACTCAATAATATGAAAACTTTTATTATGGGTCCATTCTGAAATGTTACAAAAAAATATTCAGCTGTTCTATAGCAACTTTTTTCTTCGAGTTTTCTGAATATAAATGAATGGAGTACGGAACAGTGGAATTTTTGCAGTTAGGCATGGTTAGGAGTCGGACAAAACTTGTCCAAACTGAGGGAATATTACATCCTCTGAATAAACCTTTTAGAAGTGCAGTCTTGGAATTTTATCACCTTAATAATTTCGTTGCAGTATTCTCGCAGCCGGGATTCGGATACGTGGCAAAAGAAATTTTTAAAGCCTCTGGAAGATTTATACTGTTTTTGGAAAAGACTGTGCAAGGACCCGTTTAGATGGGAGATCCTCAAGAGTGCTCTATGGTTTACTCTCGGTCTACGACTGTTCGGGGAAATGCGTAGCCGCAACGACGCCGTACTCAATACCAAGCGAAAATGTATAAACACCTCTCCCTGCAAACGGACCTGTTAAAAAACCATCTTGTTACTTATGATCTATTTGATTGTGATTCTGGTAAAGTCTAGTGAATATTATAGTTATTGAAAAATGTCTTGTACAGTTTTTTTAATATTGGTGGACTCACGCTTGACGACTATCTTACGGAGATGGAAGGCGATTATGTGGTCGATGGTGGATCACGCTTGCCTTAGAGTAACCTATTCACTCTTGACTAAAGTACTTAAAAGATTTTTGACAACAAGGACATAGTACACACACACACACACACACACACATAGTCTTTCTTTTAATTTGTTAATTGCAAACATTATAGAGCTGCTGGGTATCGGAACTATAGCATTGCTGGGCTCAACTAAAAACATTTTTCGTCTTTGTGTATTTTTGTTAAATATTATTATGTAGGTAGGAAATCCTGGAAACGGGATTTGACTATTATGCCGTATCATAATAATAATAATATATATATATATATATATTTTATTATGATACGATATAATGATATATTTAAGTAACACTGAATTATGATGGATTCATGTATTTAAAAAAACTTCAGTAACTTATTCTGATACTTTTTACACGACTGTCCAAATATGTGAAATTCAAATTTTCAAAAAATCGAGTTGGTTACATTTTACGTGCGTTTTACAGATAATGGACATTTTTTAAATATTTTTTATGTATCTTTTGTAAGTTAGATTTTTTAAATTTTTACTTTACTTTTTTTAAACTAATTTACTTAGAAGTAAGTTCTACCGCGTATCCTCGGTATTTATAACTAACAATCTGCTTAATTGATCCTTGAATCCTCATGGCAGCGAGAATCTCAATGTAAGTACCTATGAACTTCATCAATTTGAAAGAATATAAGATATATTTATTTGACACACACAATGTAGACCTTGTTCAGCAAAATGCCCCACAGCTCTGTCTGCTACATTACATAACGAGCGTTTTCGGTGTTTCGGCATTTTGTTTGGTGATTTCTTTCTAAAACAACTGAAAACAACACTCGATTCATTCCAATGGCCGTGGTGCAGGGTCGAAGTCTACTGGGGCCAAGGGTTTGCTTGTGAAAGGAAGATTCGGCCCTGGTATAAAAGGCAACGAAGGAACAGGAGTGGGTTTTTAGTCAGTAAAAGTCTGACACTATCTAACGCTTTGTCCAACGGCGGGAGATGTCATCGGATGATTTTTCCACTAAAAAAAAATGACCTGTATCTTCCAGTATCAGAACTTGGTAAACGACAAAGCTATTCTATATAACCACATACCATGGCCTTATCATGATATTTAAAAAAAAATGGCAGGCCTGCGAGTGAGTATGAGGGATGTAGCTGTAAAACCTATATATAAAGTTGACCATTCTCTTTTATTATCGAAGTTAGAATACAATGGTATACATGGTTCACTGTTAAACTGGTTATCATCATATCTGGCTCGTCGATCTCAAATTCTTGTCGTGAATGGTTATGAATCTTACCCGTACTATGCTGACTCAGGAGTTCCCCAAGGTTCTCACCTAGCCCCAGTTCTTTTCTCGCTCTTCATAAATGACATAACAAATGAAATCCGTAACTGTAAATATTTAATGTTTGCAGACGATCTTAAAATTTACAGAACGATCAATACAAGTGCGGATGCAACTCTTATACAGGAAGATTTAGATAGAATTGAGCGATGGTGTATCCTGAATGGCATGAAACTTAATGTACAAAAATGTAGCCACATACGATTTTCTAGAAAAAAAGATTCCAGAGTTATTTCTTATCATATTAACGGGGTGATTTTGCAGTCAGTGAGGGAAATCCGAGATCTTGGAGTCATCATGGACGACAAAGTCAACTTTAAAAGTCATGTTGATGGCATCGTCACTAAATCAGCACGGTTGCTTGGATTCCTTAAGAGAAATACAAAAGGTTTTAAGTTGGTAAGAACTAAAATCGTATTGTTCAACACATTAGTTCGCAGCCACTTAGAATTTGCTAGCGTGGTGTGGAACCCTCACTATGTAGTGCACTCGCAGAGAGTCGAAAGTATCCAGAGGGCTTTCACAAAACACTTAGCATTTACCTCCGGTAATATATCTCCCAGATGTCCGTATGAACAACGTGTCCGGTGCTTCAATATGGATTCTCTGCGCGATCGTCGAATGACGCAGGATTTGACTTTTCTTTACAAATTGGTAAATAATAAGTTGGATTGCCATAAGCTGGTTGAGCAAATTGGGATAAAAGTTCCTTACAACATACCTAGATTCCCTATTACTAATATATTTTACACTCCGCCATGTAGGACGAATATTGGAATTAATTCACCAATAAACAGACTTTGTAGAGAGATGAATTCCTTCGTAAAATCTGTACCTGAGGTTGATATCTACCATGACTCCTTGAAAGTCTTTAAGGCCAGAGTGCTGAAGCGCAGAAGAACACAACCTGTCCATTAGCGTAATAATAATTGTGCATGACTCATTATTTTTATTTTTAATTATTGGATTATTACTTTGATATTTCGGTTATGTTGATTTTCGTAATTATATTTTTATATTTTCGTTTGATTACTCTGATTATTTTCTATGATTATTCATTTTTATTAGATTCAATTGCTGTGATTATTTATTTTGTCTGTATTGATTGATTATTTATATTATTACTATTTGATATTTTGATTTTATTAATTATGTATTTTTGCTTTGTTCTTTTAATTGTAAAATATGATTTTAACTTTGTAATGATTGTATTAGAATTGATAATTTGATTTGTTACTATGTTGCAATTACAAGAATTTCTGTTCTTATATGTATCACTCCTTAATTTGAGAATGCTGGTTGACCTGTAATTGGCGACTGTGTAAGACTTAGGCCAATTGTTATTCTTACTTAAAAATGCTGTACACAGAAGCTGTTGGTCTTACCTTAATAAATAAATAAATAAATAAATAAATAAATAAATAAATAGCCCCATCCTTTTAACAGTTCACGAAGCGGTTTTCACCCGCGGCCGCCGCGGCAGTAGAAACGGCTATAATATTTCAAAACTCACGAGGCGGTAGATTCACCGTTGCCGCCGCCACCGCGACGGCTGCGATTTTTGACCGCAAGCCGGTCGACCGATAGCGCACGGTCGCCGCTATCCGACCGCAGAACGTGCGGGCGCAAACCGCTGAAGTGGCGGCGGGAGACCGCGGCGCCGGTGACCGGCAGCCGCGAACAACCGCGTGCACTGCAGCCGTAAACCACGTCGTGAAAATTGATTTAATTTTTGACATACATATTTGCATTCTACAGAAGCTGCGGGCCCGCAACCGTAGCGGTCGCGGGAAAAAACCGCTTCATGAGTTCTCTCCCTAAGTCGTAAAAACTTTAGAATTTACACGAAAAAAGAGGACTATCTGGTTAACTTAGAGATGCCTACCACAAAACCTACCTACGTCCAGGCGACGTCCAGCCTTGTCCAGTCTTCTGTAAGAAGAAGACTGGATATTCCATACCTGGACTTTGTCTGTCGGTATCGATCAAGGATCTTATATATCCTAGGGACAAGTATCGATAGAGACCTACTCGCAAATAGATTCTACTCTATGTTTTTTGACATGTTGATTTAACAAAATATCCACCGAACAATTTTTAGTCTATTTTTTGTTTTTACCTTGGGTTGAAAACACAGCAATTACTGATTTTGGGTGCGATTTTTAAACAAAACATTTTTGACATTCAATTCATAATCAACAAATATTTTTCTACTTCTGTGATCCGTAAGACATGAGACTGTGATCCATAAGACATCAGAAAAGGGTTGAGAAGGCTCAATCCCTAGTGATGTGTGCATGTTCTATCGTCTCTTGCCGCAGGCACGGGGATGATGGGGACGATGATGATGAAGCTGGGGAGAGATCGAGGGAAGATGCCCGAGGTCGACGAACCCATAATCGTAGCATCTTCGATCCTCCTCCCAGTGTTAGTATCTATTTACCACTTTTTGAATTTCATGGAATACGCGATTGTTGGGTGATTCTTTGAAACCGAGCTCTATTTTATGTCGTAACCCACCGAGCTCAAATGAGTGCCATTGATATATTGTCGACCGGTTTATTTTAGTGACCGAGAAAAACTAATATTGAAATATATCAAATTGTAAAAAATATAGGCCAGGTGAATGAGTCGTATTCTCTCGGTTTCAAAGAATTACCTGCTGAAGTGCTAGTACTAGTAGTTTTATTTTATTAGTAGTTTTTCGTTACATCTTGATTGCGAGTACAAGAATGTATGGCTGGGGTGGAGCTGTTTTCTATGCAACTCATAGCTTCGACGAACGCCTACGCTAAACTAATGCGAACGTGTTAGTCAGCTAAATATGAGAAAATTAAAAGGGTCTTTCCTGTATATCTACATATTTGCCATCACTACATTCATATGTTCCGTACGGTGTCCTACAACGATTGTAAATAATCACTACATAGTATAAAACAAATTTAGTGATAGTGTGACGGGTGACAGGATAGGGTGGAAGAAAAAAACATGTTGTGCCGACCCCAAGTAATATGGGATAAGGGCAGGAAGAAGAAGAAGAGTATAAAACAAAGTCGCTTCCCGCTGTCTTTCCCTAAGTATGTTTAGATCTTTAATTATTTGAATACCGTAATTAGAGACAATAGAAAGACAGTAGGTGTGCGAACGCCGGCGTTCGCTTGGGGCTTGAGTAATGAAAACTACCCAACGGATTTTGATGCGGTTTTTTTTTATAGATAGTATGATTCAAGAGGAAGGTTTATAATACATGCAAAATATATTTAATATCACCATAGCACCCGTGCGAAGCCGGGGCGGGTCGCTAGTTAATGAATAAATGCCCGTTTAATTGGACGTACATATACACATGTATTACATACAGATTTTCATCATTATAGGTTTTTAAATGACTTAATGTTGTTTATAGCATGTTAAGAGAATAGAAAATTAATTTACGCAGTGTTTATAATCGTCCCTATTGCTATACCCGGGAATTATTTCGTTTGTTTAAGCTTAGCAACACTAATCTCCATATTTTCAAGCTACTGTTTCGTAAATAGCTTCTAATGGTATTTTTTTCTTTGCAGAGTTTCGAATTGTTGCGTGAGAAGATTTATAAGTATATCGGCATCTTGCGCCTATTTTGGAAGAGAGTCCGCAACGACCCGTACCAATGGTCGCTGTTTAAAAGTATCCTATGGTTCACTGTTGGGCTGAAACTATTCAATGACTTGGCTCGTCATGCCAAAGTATCCGCGGTGTTCGGAGGATGCCCACCACCAGAACCGCCTAAAAAAATACCCCCACCCCCCTCATGCCACCGCAAAACTCAAAGCCCTGAGGCCCGCAAAGGCCCGTGTCTCCAAAGCGGCAAAATCCGCCAAGATCCTGTATGCAAAGCAAAAGTTGAACCACCCAAAGAGACCCCATGCCCGCCGCCCGAAAAATCAGGTTGCGAAGACGCCTATAAATACTGTGGTTAAATTGTGATTTCAATCTTGTCCTTAAAAATACATAATATTTATTTACTTCACTTATATCCGAAGAAGGTATTTTGAATTTCTTATTTTACAAGTTAGGTAGGTACAGTTTTAGCATAAGATAGGTTGTCAAATTTTGTACCCATCTTAACTTCTGCCATTCAAAAAATAAGTGTAGGTACTACAATAGGCTCTAATTAAAACAAAATTCTCGTACAATCATTTCTTAAATTGAAAATGCATGTATGTACAATTATACATACCTATATAATTATCATCTTATTGCTCCTGACTGTACATACCTAAACTCAGAACTGCAGCAGTAGTAAAGGTAGAACTACACTGTGCACACGTGTGCCACACACAAACCGATCTGGGCGCATCGGTCTCTATACATTTTATATGGAAACTAGACTTATACACGTCACGCGACGTCGTTCTACGTACAAATCAGGCGTGTCACACCCACACGTGTGCGTCGGTCTAATGTAGTTCTAGCTTAAAGGTTTTCTCAAACGTCCTTGACTGTCGACCGTAGTCGGTAATATTTGATTGTAGCGTAAAAGCAACATTTTGCCAAATATGTGTTAAAATTCAACATCGTATCAGAGTTCTCCGCACGATCAGAACATAAAACTTAGAACTTGTTAGCTACCTATATTCTTGCAAATAAATATATCATTCATTCATTCATAATACTCGTATGCAAAAGTCCGAAATGAACTATCGGGCAGTTGCCCAGACCAGACACAACACCTGGTCGGAGGATTTTCCCTTTTCAACGGAAGTTTGAGGGACTTTCCTCACTTTACACCCTGTTTCGCATACCTCTAAAGTTGTCAAAAAATAAAAGGCTCGTTTTGACATTTGTCATCGCGACGAGAATATTAAGTAAATAATAATAAAAAATTATCGCAATATATTCCATCGTATTATTTAACGCGCCAAAAAATGTATGTATTTTTTTAAACACTATGTAATTAATTATGGTTTTATTGTTTTTTTTCAGTTTTGTTCCAAGTTACATTCTAGGGTCTTCCTCAAATGTCAAAACAGGCCTTCTATTTTTAAACAAGTTTAAATGCTCCATAGGTACTTAGGTACAAATCTACAGGGTCATGCCCATGACTTAAAAATCGTATGATCGATGAGTCGTATGCTCATTTATACCTTCCGAGTATGAGCTACCAGCAATACCTAGTTAGTTACATAAATGCATATGCGTAAACTGATTTCACGGTTTTGTGTGGCTTGCAGCGGAGGTTTATTTTACGATTAGCAGCAACGTGAAAACAAATTATTACCAGTTTATCGTAAAATAGAAATGCACAAAAGAGTTTCCAAGTTTAGATAGTATCACCGCTTTGATAAATTAATAAATGTAAAGATAAGCGAAAGTGAACTGTCATAAATAACGTGGACGGCTTCGCTATAAACCTATAAGGCAATATCAACTTAGATCGAAGCTGCGAAGTCGTCAACGGAAAGTTCCCAGGAGGGCCTAACACAGCAGCAAGCCAGCTCTTGAGCTTTCAATCATAAAATAATTCAGTTAAGTACTTATTTTCTAGAAAGTACTACCTATCATACATATCACTTTATTTGGTGTCAACCATCTACCGCCTATTAGAGCCATGGCGACTGCAGAAGTGCTATACTAGTATTTTCTAAGAAAATAGCCTTGAACGCAGCGCTGGCTTAGTGACGAAATCTAAATAGGTACATTTTTTCTTTTTCTTTATTTATTTTGGGGTTTTTACCTGACCAGATATGCCAACCCCATCGTACCCTTTAACATTATTAATACCTAAGCTAAAATAATTAAGATATTATGTATATACACTTTACAATAATAAAGATGGAAGTCACAATGAATGGGGCTGCTACCAAATGACATAATTTCCTGGCATCATCCGCAGCTGGCCGAGACAAAATTGACTGTATTAGTCCCACATCAAGTCTATTCAGATATGTCACCACGGGCCCCGGGACAAAGGCAATGAATGGAAGGGTAGGTTTTTAGTCAGTAAGAGCCTGACACTATTTCCCGCCCCACCCAAGGTCGGGATTTGTCATTGGATGATTTTACCTACCAAAAAAAAAGTCTATTCAGATTTAATTCCCTCAAAAGTGACTCCAAACAATCCATCAGAAATAGGTACTTTTTTAAATCGCATAAAAATTCAATGTGAACTTATTTGGTTTTCGTCGCTGGACCAGCGTTGCGCTGCTGATAAAGTTATCCGCGGTCCTAGAACGTAAAGGGCAACTGATGAAAATAGGCGTGGTTTTAGTCAGTAAACGTTTGGAGAAGTAACTTAAAAACATACAACTAATCTAGAACATATACTTTGAGTTACCAGCATTTGCTTTTAGTCAACCTAAGTATGTTGTGTGGAAGTTTTTAATGCAATAATTGGTTTTATGCACCTACTTGATGTATTATAAATTTTACAATGTTTAAAGAAAATATCACACGTTAAACAATATCAAACTATACATTTATTTATGACTAGCTGGTACCCGCGAGTGTGTCCGCATCGAATTCGTAAAAGAGCACAATGTCATTTGGATACAATTTCAAGAAGTTTTTTTACGCGGAACCTTCATTTTTTTTTTATTAGCCTGTTCTGTCCCACTCCTGGGCAAAGGACTCCCTCCGCGCTTTCCACCTCTCGCGGGCCTGCGCTTCCTCTTGCCAGTTCTGGAGGAATCCGTCTAGCTCATCGCGCCATCTCCTTCGCGGTCTGCCGCGACCCCGTCGCACTGTCTTAGGGCACCAACTTTGTGCTATTTTTGTCCACAGTTTGTCGGGCATGCGGCAAACGTGTCCTGCCCAGTCCCACTTCAGTTGGGCAGCCTTTTGAGCCACATCAGCTATTTTGGTTTTGGAGCGCAGCTTATTGTTTTTAACTCGATCCGTTAATTTAACACCAAGTATAATGCGCTCCATTGCTCGTTAGCAAACCTTGAGTTTGCCAAGAACCCTCATTATTTTTCAAAAATGCATTAGCTATCTACCAGTGAAAGTCCTGTCAAAATTGGTCCAGTGGTTTCGGAGATTAGTCAGAACAAAAATATGGACAGACACACAGACAGACCGACAGACAACAATTTAAAAAATTGCAATTTTCGTCATCGGTTGTTAAGTTGTCGGTCGTTGTGTATAACTTTCTACAGGTCTTTGGACTCGCAGCTGATGTTTATTTAAAGAAATTGATTTCGTACATGAGTATATTAGTTCGACTTTTATTTTTACAAATCGATAGAGTTTCATATAAACGATCAAAATTTAACCGTTTATAAATATGGAAATTAAGTGCGGTTCGTTAGTCTCGCTAAACCTCAAAAACCGCTTGACCAATTTGAATATTCATTTGTAGGGTTCCGTAACTCAAAAGGAAATAACTGAACCCTTATAGAATCACTTTGTAGTCCGTCTGTCTGACAACAAGACCCTTTATTTCGGGAACGCGTGGAGGTATCAAGTTGAAATTAAAACATACTCAAGTCTCCGGTCCCTTGAAGCAGTGAAAAAACCAAACTTTTAATTTAACAAAAAAGATACGGCCGTTTATATTGCAATAAAAATTTATAGGATACTTCCCGTTAACCTGAAATTTGGCATGAAATATATCTAAAAATCGAAAATTATGTCTCAAAAAATACTTTATTTCGATTCGGAAGAATCTTCTAGACTCGGTACGGGAATTTAACTATTCACATAAGTTAGTTTGTATGGGACCCTCAATGTGCTTGTCCGACTCGCACTTGCCCAGTATTTTTGTTTTGTTCATCCTTATACAGAAGTGGTTTAAAAATAAGGAAAACCGATAAAAACAGTACAATAAATAATTGAATATTGAATTATTGGTAATTTTGTATGGAAATCCATATATGGGAGTCCATCATAGATCATAATAATAATGTATGATCAATCATACCTCAATCTATTAAATCAGTGGGAAATGAAGCGGTTCCAAAACACCATCGCATCAAAAACAAGATTTCGGATTTCGTTGGCTATTTTTATAAATAAAATAGTATCATTTCACCCAAATTAGAAATTCCTACACATTATGAATTTCCCAATACTATAAAAAAACGAGTAAAATCAAAGATAACATTTTTTATTTTGTTGGCTATTTTTATAAATCTTAGATTTAAGATTTTAACCAAATTAGAAAATCCATCCATCCATTGTGAATTACCGTAAAAAAAAAAACGAGCAAAAGTAAATTCTTGACAAAGATAACATTTCCGATTTCATTGGCTATTTTTATAAATAGTAGATATAATTCACCCAATTTAGAAAATCCTATACATTAAAAATTTCCCAATACTATAAAAAAAAAAAAAAATCTTTTATATTGTTACACTATCACTGTAGCCATTGAAGGAAAACTTGTTTTTGTCTCGCCGCAGTTGCCGCGGTGGGGGATTCCCTTCCGACTAGTCGAAAGGTATTTGTTGTTTTTAATTCTTAGTAAATAAATACTGAATAAGTAAGAACTTATAGCCCAGTTCAGTAACTGTAAATGAACACTTTTTATCTGCTAGGTACTTTTTTAACGGCGCGCAGTCATCAAGCGCGTGGAGCAAGAGGGCGTATCAGTCTTTTACTAACAAATAACCCTGCCTGTGTTCATTCAGTTACCCTTTCCAGTCTAGGGCCATGGTAACTTCCGAGTCCATGGTGCGTTGTGCTCTACGAGCGCTTTAAAGAGAGAGATATCAGAAAAATTGATGGAGCCGGTTATGGCTAACGCCCACCAGCGCTGAGGATTGTTCGAAGGAGTCACCGCAGCCCTCGCAATAATGACCGACTGTAGGAACACAGGGTTTTCGTTAGTAAAATCTGACACTCTTTTCCGCTCCACCTAGAGAGGGAGAAGTTATAATTTGATGATTGCTCGCGTAAAAAGGGCCACACAATAAGGCCTTTCAAATTCTTGCGCAGCCTAAAGGCTTGGGTACCTACGTCATAATAAGCCTAATTTTTGGGTCCATTTGTTTTATTTATTTAATTCTTTTTGTACACAAATTTTTCCTTAAGGCATTTTTTTATGTCTTCCAGTGCTGTAAGTAGCCACATAAATGCCCGGTGCAAACTTCAATAACTACTTACCTTCATCACCCGCTTTTTATCTCTCGTGCTAGACTCAGGTGCTGCAGCCCTCAGCCCCCACGGAATCACCACTCTTGGTAGGGTGCTTCTACAGCAGTATTAAGTACACGATAAAAAATAGGTATCGCATGTCCCAAAATTGTCCTGTTTGATAATTTCTGCGCCCCGGAATAGGGCAGCGACCCTGAAGGTCTCTGTCCTATGCCTAGGCACCACTGGTACTGCCCTAGTTACGGCCCGTCTCTTCATATCCATCTGTTATTTATTTAAGTATTATGGAAGACTTACAGCTAGAAAAATACAGATAAGGAGCAGTAAAACAGACTGACAGCCAATAACAAGTCCTCACTTATAAATAACAGACCAATAAATATTAAATTCTATGAACGCTAAGCAGATAAAGGATGAGAATAAATAGACGGCAATCAAGTAATACACTACAGTATCAATAACAGTTTAAGCTCGCATTACATATCAACCTTAATATTATAAGAACTTAAATAAAAAAAAATCGGCTTTAGCACTTCCAGACCGAGCACACACTAGTTAGGAATGGATCATTATCATGCTGTTTACAAAACTTGTTTAAATTTCGGCTTGCACGCACAATGTACGAATTCTGTCGATAATTTGTTGAGAATAATGGCACACGCAAAGTTGGATTAAATCTTTTCAACTTCCTAGGAGTGTTAAAATAAAATTTGGACAGAATTCGGTGCAGTTTATACTACCATTGAAAATTTCAATAAACAAATGCAATCAGAAATCTCGCGACGACCAAGGGTAATATGTGATATTTTTTGCAGAGGTTAAGGTCATTTTCAGACTGATACGGTACTTTTGATGATAACATAAGTACGAATATTTAATAAATCTTTTTTGAATGCTCTCTATGCGGTTATAGTACAGTATATTTTCAATACACTTGCTCAGAAAGCGGCTCTTATTGCACTACTCTTATGTACATAATGGCACCTGTTACCAAACTGTGACATTTTGATTACCATTACGCACTAGTGCTGTAATGTAGCTATAACCTTTTTGTTCAACCTCTTTGTTCGCAAATCAAATTTTGAATACGAAAAAAATCATGTTGGATTATTGCGTTCGTTCAATAGTATAGGTAAATTAGTGTCTTACTTACTTATTTCATGCAATTTCGGCTTGTTTGACTTGTAAAAACGATTTATTTAATAACAAAACATATAATGGATAAATCGTTCGTTCAAATAAAAATTGTTTGTTCTTTGTGGTTTATGGTCGCCATTTTACGCCAATTTTAAAATGCGCGCGGTTTTTGGTGTGTTTTTTTCTGGTGAAGTTCTTCTTCTTTTATTTTAACTTTTGAATAGTCAAAATGTCGGTTAGGCAAAAAAAAAGTGAAGCTAAATTGTACGTTCCAAAGCGTAGATCTCTATGGAGAAGAACGTGCAAAAAACTCCATGGACACTCTTTTAAAATCATTTTAAGTGTTACAATAATCTTGGTTACATATTTCTTGTCGCTACAATTATGTGAGCACCATGTAGAAAAGTAGTGAGAAAAAAAAACTATTTAAAAATAGAAATTCAATTAAGCCACTGGCAGCAAAAAGATGACCAGTCTCAACTGACGGCGCCCGTTCACGAGCATGACGCGTGCCTCAACCCCACTCTGCTCAACCATTATGAAGGGAACAGAATGACTCAATAACACGCGCCACAATCAGCAAGACATTTGAGTGAGAATGACAAACTCTCAACTGCCATGCTCATTGAAGTCAACAAATTGTAACCTAGTAAAAATGCTCCATGGGACTTCACATTCACAAAAATTTGATAAAAGTGCTTCTACATTATACAATGCTAATGGTTCCAAATAAGAAAAATAAACAAAATAAAAGCATTAAATGGTCATAAGCTTCATTAAACCAATATCATACCATTTCGAAAAAAACGACATGCGGGAAGGGCAATAGCATCTCTTCCAATATTTATAAAACTATAAAAAAAAAACAAAAAACTAATTAGTAGGCAAGAGTGTTAGTGGAGCAGGACCAGCATTTAGCCAAGCATTTTTATCGAGGATATAATCTTCCACTTTATAATATGCTTGTCTACATAGTGTGCGTTTAATGCATGTTTTAAATTTGGATTCATTCAATTGGATAATCTCAAGTGGTATCTTATTATAAAATTTTACACAGCACCCCATAAAATAATTATATACTTTAGCCAATCTGAATCGAGGTTGATCTAGTTTGTGCCTATTCCTGGTATTAAAATTGTGCCTGTCACTTATCTTAGTAAAAAGCTGAATATTTTTCCGAACGTACATAATATTTTCATAAATGTATTGACAAGGTACCGTCATGATGTTTATATCCTTAAACAGTTCCCTTAGAGAATCGCACCTGCGAAGATTGTATATGGCTCTGATAGCTCTTTTCTGCAGAATAAAAATAGACTCTATGTCTGCAGCCCGTCCCCATAGCAAAATACCGTAAGACATGATACTATGAAAGTAGCTAAAATAGACCAGTCTCGCGGTATGTACATCAGTAAATTGACGGATTTTTCTGACAGCATATGCTACTGAACTAAGCCGTCCAGCTAGTTATGTTAAATGAGGATCCCTATTGCAGCGTGATTCCCAAGAAAACTGTGTTTTCGACAAATTCAAGTTTCTCTTTGTTCAATACTATTTCCAAGTCATTACTTTTAACATTCGGTAACGCAAATCTTATGCACTTGGTTTTTTTCTCATTTAATACTAAATTTTTAACAGTGAACCAGTTTTGGACTTGCTGTAGAGCGTTGTTTATGTCATCAATATTAGTCGAACGTCTATTGATCTTAAAAATTAAGCACGTATCGTCAGCAAACAATACTATATGTGGTTTTTATTGTATTTTTATTATATTATTAAATAAATGTGGTAAATCATTAATATATACCAAAAAAAGGAAAGGACCCAATTTTGAGGCTTGTGGAACACCCATTTTGACCTTTAAACCCTGTGAATTGACACTATTTATTTAAACTTGCTGCTGCCTGTCATTGAAATAAGATTTCACCAAGCTTAGTGCAAGTTTACCTAACCCGTAATGTCCTAGCTTCAAAAGCAAGGTTTCGTGATTAACACAATCAAATACCTTTGAGAGATCACAGAAAATTCCTATCGCATCTTGGGCCTCTTCCCACGCTGCAAATATGTGTTTTAATAAGGTGACACCAGCGTCAGTCGTACAACGCCCTTTGGTGAAACCATACTGCTGATCGTGTAAGATTTTATTAGTATTAAAATGAATAAGCATTTGATCGAGCATAACTTTTTCAAATACCTTACTGAAAACCGGCAACACGGATACAGGTCTATAATTATTGGTGTCACTGTGCTCACCAGATTTAAAAAGAGGTATAACTTTACTAAATTTCATTACATCTGGAAAAACTCCTTGGTCCACACACAAATTAAAAATTAAGGCTAAGTATGGTGCTACGGTTTCGATAATAGATGTACATACTTTAATAGACATTCCCCAAAGGTCTTCGGTTAATTTAATTTTGATTTGCCTGAAAACCTTTATAACTGTCATAGGGTTTATATGATTGAATTGAAATTCAGCTGGACAGCGTGGCAAGTTTTCTTTCAATAAAGCAATTGAGGCCTCGGGTGAGGAATTTAAAGCTTCCGTTGTCTTAAGGGGTATATCGGTGAAAACAAACTCTTCGGCTACTTCGATATTACAGTTTATGGGACCACGAGAAGTCTGCAATAAAAAATCAGTGTTCCGTACTGTATTCCTACCAGTTTCACTATTAATAAACTTCCAAACGGTCTTTATTTTATTTTCTGCCGATTTAATCTTATTGCTAATAAATAGGGCCTTCGCTACCTTGCAAATATTTCTAAAAAGTTTAGAGTATTTATTTACAAACTTGTTAAAGGTTTTAGAGTTGAAGAATGGCTTAAGGCCATAAAGTTCAAAGAGTCTTTCCCTGCTTATCCTTATACCCTTAGTCGCCCAGTCACTAAATACAAACTTAGGGAAAATATTTTTCGACTTCTTTTCAAAACTTGTATTAAATTCATTAAGTACTACTGAAAAGAAATTATCATAAAATTTATTAGCATCATTTATATTATGGCCCAGAGCATTTAACTTATTTTGTAAGTTACTATTAAATTTTGTTAATTTGCCAAGTGTAATTGGCCTAAATTGAATTTGAGTTTTTTGTATGGCAGCTTTAAAGTAAAAAATTACCGTTTGTCCACTATGGTCGGAACGAAAAATAATTTACTATTGTTTTATCTATATAATCACAATTGCAGAAAACATTGTCAATGCAAGTTGCAGAGGTTAGAGTTACTCTGGTTGGTTCTGTAAAAACATTAGACAAATTAAATGATTTAAACAGGCTTAAAAATCTGCTGCTATTTGAATTATTTTCTAAAATGTTAATATAAAAATCTCCACAAATAATTATAGATTTATTACTGCTTGCAAATTTTGCTAAAATATCTTCCATTGTTGACTCAAAAAGACTAAAGTTTTGAGGATTTGGAGGTCTGTACACGCACACTATAATATGCTCATCTAGCTCAACACAGGACAGTTCAATGCAATGTTCGGTTGACATACTTACTATGTCATTACGTTGTTTACGTTGTTTTTTTTTATTAATATTAGTGAACCACCCCGCAACATAGAATTACGGTTAAAACAACTTCCCACACTATAATTTTCAAAACTAAGAAGCATTTGGTAATCTTTCAACCAATGCTCACTAAAACATATAACATCAAACTTTGTTTTTTCTAAAAACATTTCAATTTCTAATAATTTGGAAGAGATGCCTTGAATATTTTGATGAAATAATTTCAAAGCATGCTGCTGAATCCCTTTTTGCCGTTTAAAATTTTGAAAGCAAAAAGATACCTTGTTATTATTTGGTATAACTATGGTATTACTGGTACCCTCTGTTGTCTTATGAATTAGTTTAAACTATCCGGAGTTAGTCCCATGTATTCACTATTATTACTTGGCAGTAAATTGCAACTAATTGAGGCCTAGGCGGTCGCCTCCTTCTGCGAAGCAGTAATGCTAGCAAAGGAGGAGGCCGACCGCATCAGGCAGAGGCAACGGGGCGCTCGCCCCAGCCGCCGCTGGGATTCCGATCCCGATTGACGGCGTGCAATGGGTAGCACGCTGTCCGATCGTCCGGTAACCGACCGGACCGAGCCCAAGTAGTCGACGGCGCGTTCTGTTCCCGCGCGCCTCAAGGAGCTGTCAGCACACCGAAGAGGCCCAGCCTGCTAACTGCAGGTAGGCAGGGTCGAAGCCTACTGGGGTCATGGGTTTATTTCCGAAAGGAGTGCTCGGCCCCGGCACGATAGGCTACGAAGGAACTGGGTAGGTTTTTAGTCAGTAAGAGTCTGACACTACTTCCCGCTCCGCCCAAGGGCGGGATTTGTCATTGGATGATTTTACCTACCATAAAAAAAAAAACTAATTGAGGCCTCCACATTTACAACAGAATTATCCATAGTGATACATGGAACCTCCTTCGTACAGGTCATAAAAGTATGCATAGCAATTGTGCTACTATCAATTTGGCTCAACGCATGATTTTTAGTATTATTACTAAACATTGTGGCTTTAATTAAAAAAGACTTCGACATACTACTTATGTCTGAGTTAATACAATAAGCTAATAGCCCCGCTATTGTATATCTAAAACTAATTGGCAGATACGATGTATCCCTGGTCGACTTCAAATGTTCAACAAAAATGTTGGTGTCAAAAAACATAAACTTATCACAATGGTGACTGACTAAAAAGTACATATGCTTATTTAGCATATGAATATAATTACATTGTCCATATTAATTAAATAAAATCAAATACTTCAAAAACATTAGAAAATGTTATATCCTATTGTCACTAAAAATGACATTATCGTGAAATCTTTTCACGCAAGAAAACATACAACGACTAGGCAATTTGATCAAAAGACTATGTAGCCATAGCCTTCAGCTATGGGTCAATTAAAAAAAAAATTATGCGTGCCTATGAATGTTACCGCCATATTATGAAATTTTTTACTAGTTTTGCTGTTGTAATAATAGTTGGCTAAATTATTTTTCTTCACAAGTGTATTGAAAAACGTCGTATGATACACGTGAGTAATGTATGGTTACCGTTCTTGGCTCTCTTAAGACTCTCGCCAAGGCTCGGGTCTTAATACCGCCTCGACGGTAACCATGTACATTACACACTTGTATCATAATGTACTATTAAAGTTCTGGCTTGAAAGAAGCACTTGGATAACCTCATTGTTAAACCCAATGATTTAGATGCCTTCGCAACTATTGCGTCAACGTGCGTCTCAAAACTGAGCTTGGAATCGTGGTAAACTCCCAGATTACGAATGGAATTTGATCTGGGTAGAACTTGATCACCTAGCTAGGGTATATGATGCGGCAATAATTGAACGCTTCCGAGAATACGTAATAACCGAACATTTTGCGGGATTGAGATCCAGTTTGCTTCGTAGACATTAGTCCGCAAGACGGCGCAGGTCATCTTGGAGTGCTGTTACATCCATTTGCGATGATATTGTGGCATAAATCTTCATATCATCAGCGAAACACAGTAGTTTGGATGAAGTCAAGCAAGAGTCGATATCGTTAATATAGATAACAAATAGCAAAGGACCAAGCAATGATCCCTGCGGCACACCACAAGGAACAGGAACCCAGCTAGAAATATAATTGTTGAGTACCACTGCTTGGGACCTGTTCACAAGGTAAGAAGAAAACCATCTGAGTAGATCTCTGCGTATTGCCATACTATTTAACTTTTTAATTAGAATACTATGGTTAATTCGATCGAAGGCCTTGCTGTAGTCTGTATAAACGATATTGACCTGCTCACCGTTATCCATGGCGGCAGTGATAACATCATTAAGGAGAATCAGGTTCGTGACAGCAGACTTCCCTTTCAAAAAACCGTGTTGAAACGAGCTAAATGAAATTTTCAGAGCATTATAAACCTGATTATATAAATATCTTTCAAATACCTTTGCTATGATACACAGTTTAGATATCGGCCTGTAGTTGACTACGTCTGTTTTTACACCTTTTTTATGAACAGGCGTTATAAATGCCAGTATTTAAGGAGTTTTTAAATAAAATTGAAATAGGTTTCGCTATCGAAGGTGCACACCGCACAAGAAGTTTGGATGATATATTGTCAGGACCTGGCGCCTTGGATGTGTCCAATGTTCGTAGTAAGGTAATTACTTCTTCAGTGTTAACATTGATACTGAAGATATCAGATGATAGGTTCGATGATTCAGTAAAAAGAAGAGGAGAAGAGTTTGGATGACTAACACTAGGATTTAGTAAAGTAGAGTGGAAATATTCAGAAAAAGCTTGACAAATAGATTCCCCAGTTCGGAAAGTATCACTATTATTATAGTTCAAGGTACTTGGCATTGCATTTGAACGGTAACGTTTCTTTACAAAAGTCTAAAAATATTTCGGGTTATTTTTTATAGATTGTTCAGTTAGATTCAAATAGCTGGACTAGACTGGGTTTCTGGTTAGTTTGAGGAAAAATTTTTTTTTTTGCTAAATTTAAATTTGCAATCAGCCATAAGGCTATGAGCAAATCTGTTCCGTAATGCTGTTATGCGAAGTGTTTTCACATAGGAAACATCTACTTATCTGCCACCTTTTGTATTTAGCTGCCAAGCTTCGAATTTCGTGAACTTTACTGTTGGTTATGTACAATAGTACTTTTTGAGAATCTTCATCATGGCGATTGTTCTGAGAATCTTGTTCTGCTGGCGCTGCAGCATATTTATGTTGGAATCGCTTGCACTGCCCCACAGTTGTAGAAATGGGTTTTAGGCTTTATACAGCGCCTCTGAATCCTATGTTAAAGCCAAAGACCAGTTTTCAGGTTTTTTTTTTAACTATCACACAATGCCTTCTAGTCTCAAGCTAAGCAGAGCTTGTGTTATGAGTACTGGACAACTGATAAACATACTTATATATTCCTAGATAAATACATATTATAGATAAATTACACCCAGACACAGAACAAATGATCGTCCTCATCACACAAACATTTGTCCTGGGTGGGAATCGAACCCACGACCTCCGGCATAGCAGTCAGGGTCACTAACCACTAGATCAATAGCCCAGTCAAAGTCAAGGTTAGAGTTTGAGGAAAACTTAACTTCAAAATAATACTTGAATGAAATTCCTCCTCGACATTAATTGTCAATGCTCAGGGTCGTAACGTGACCGCGACGAATAACTTTTTGTGAAATATATTTCGCCATGTTGTCCTATCTCCTGCGATGTGGATGGCGTCGCAGACTAAACTAAATAAGAAATGGGAAATCATGGGTTAGAAATAGATTAACGAGAGTTTTGAATACAACATCTACCTACCTAGTTTTCATTCAAAAAGTTGTAAAGCTACCATTTTTATTGATCTTTGATGTTACTGACAATGAAGTTCGCTTTAATGTACCTAAGTAACCAAACATGTTTGACGACCTAAAAATACGTATTTACATAAAATAAACATTTTGTGGTCGAACACAATATCTAATAAATACCTACTCGATCCCAACGTAATGAAGAAGAAATTATGATCAAAATATCAGTGTAGTATTTATGGCCGTGTTAATGGAGACGCGGCGCGTTGGGCCTTCGTCGTACATTGCAGCAGCGGGCTGCGTCATCGCTCGCGCAAACACAAACATATGGCAATGTACGACGGACCGCCCATCGCGCCGGGCCTCCGTAATCGAGCACTATCTCTTCTAGACTATGCTGATGTCTGCATCTTTGCGCAACTGAGGAACTCTTTGATACGCTCGAACGTTTGCAGAACTTTTACGTCCGCTTCTTTTGCTGAGTTCCACACCCAAGGGGTAGCACCCCTTCGTGCACGAGTCCCGACTCGCAGTTGACCGGTTTTTGACCTTTGAGTACGAATGTGGAATTTCAAAAGTAGTAGAAGTGGCTGTCTAGTTGACAGCATCCACCCAACTCTTTCTGTTTTTCACACTCCCTATTCTTTTTGCACAGATAGATACGAGAGCGCTTTCAGTCATATTCTATTGAGAGGAACACCTAGTTGTCTCTATTCCGCAAGGCGATACGTTATTGTTCGTGCCACCTTTGTTTTTGCTTCATTAACTGTCTTTACGTTTCGTACTTCAATATTAAAATCGCGTAAAAAAAACTTCCGACAAAATAACGTTTTTGATAAGGGGGTAAATTAAAAATTAATTATGTGGTAGCGGAAATAAAAATACACATTCTGTGAAAATTTCAACTTTCTCTTACGGTTTATGAGATACAATTTGCTACAGAAGGTGACAAAATATTAATTGACTCGAGAGTTTGTGGTGCGAAAAGCTCCCATCACTCATAATTCCTTACATTTTGACTTGCTCGAGCTACCCCCATCACGAAAATCTCTAGTTAAGTTATTTTCCGCCTGCTGGCGGAGATGGAGGGACAGATACCGAAGGCTTTTAAGTAGGCCTCCGTTGATGAAATTCGGGTACGGTACCCTAAAAATAAAGCTTGGTTGAGTAAAAGAAAACTATGTCAAATTTCATTTATTATTCATTTAATTATTTACTTTAGGAATGTTCTCAACCATAAGTGGAAGACAAAAAACATTTGAATTTCGTTTAGAGGCAGTCCAATTAAAGACCATGTAGCACGAAGTTTTTCCTCGCAAAAAGCAGGCAAATTATAAAAATAATTGATTGCTCATTGGGTTGGTCCGTGAACTTTAAACGAAGTAAGTACAACGTGCTCGATACACAAAAACTTACTCCGAGTAATGACGTAGGTACTCGAAACAATCTCGTTTTGTGACGAACCAGCTCGAACCCCGCTCGAGGATCGAACTTGGAACCAATGACTCATAAACCAACAAACCACTGTCGATTATAAACTACATTTCAACTGTTGTAAGTGACTAATTGTATAAAATGAAGTAGTATGCAAAACATTGCAAGTCGCCATACGAGTGAGTGGCATTACAACCGCCGACGAGGTACGTATAATTACATACACATACACGTGCAGAACTCACTTATTTTTTAAAATTTCTTAGTTCTTTTTGAACATGCAATTTTTGATGAACTCATAAAAGTGAAGTCAAAAATGATTTTAGAAAAAAAAATCTAACTCAGATTGGATTATTAAGTTATAATAGCCCCAAAACAGAATATGAAACATCGATACAAACCAGTGTCTTTATATAAGGAAAATCCTAAGTTAAGACTTGTCTATGATAATAAAACACGCGTCATCACAACATGATCGCAGATATTCGCATTTTCTTAAATTATTTATTGTTGATAACCTTAAGTGTGCGTTGGCTAGTGGCGGCTAGCGGACGGTTAAGTGAACTATCAGTCGCGCACCGGCCGTCCTCAGAACAACAATATTGTGGACAGACTCGTTCCGAAATTAATATTTAATAATTCGTTGTAATATCACAAGTGCTAAAAGATGAAGAGCCTGTGCGAGAGAACGGTTGTCATAGCCTGCTTTCTCGTCGCCACATTCTCAAACGCTGGTGGACGTGAGTATTTTTATATTCTTATATTATTAATTAAAGCTTAAGTGAGAAAAAAATGTGTTTTTAAACTCCAGTGACCTTACTGCATAACTTAACCTCCGTAATCTGTAGTGTCTGACCGCTTGTCCATCTGAGATGGCGTACAAACATAATATCATCGCATTATGTTTACTAAGCAAGTTTAAGATGTTTTTTTTAATTACTGTTTTACTAATTGTCATGTAATGAACAACGTGATCTTGTAAACGTACTTCTCTAGTGTTAAACAAAGGTGACAACGTTTTTTAGGAAACTTTTTAGCCTGAGGTATGTATTTTTAGAAGTATTGAAATCTTACTAGTGGCCTTTAACCAATTCTTGTAAACTGTAATGAGCACAACGACCAACATGTTCCATTGGGTAATGTAAATAGGAACCAATTTCTTTTTAATGTAATAATAATATCCAAACATGACTGTTAAAGAATACAATTTGTATGGGCAAATTGGTCATCAAGTGGTAACAATAGGTATCAAGGACTATTAACCACAAAGTGAACACACTTCATAGCCTGTAACTTCATCAATAAACACTTGGCTAAAAAACGGTCGAAGTTCGGAGATTTATCTTGCAGACATTCAGTCTTATTTATAGAATTCGCTTACCATAAACATGGACCTATTTTTTCTAAGTCCATGACCATAAATGTTTCGTTTAAATAGTGGTTAGCGGATTCTAAATTCAAATTCTCCATAGCAAATTTTGAAGTAAGAACCTGAATATATGTTTTTTTTTTTAATAACTAAGTTGCATAGACAATTGGGTATGTTAGTAATCCGATTAAGTTTTACGCATTACTTAATTGCCATTTATCATACTCGAAATTAAAGTAACTGTATTTTAATGACAGCGGTTAACGTTAAGTAATTTGAAAGATGATTACCACGATTAATAGAATTACCTGTAAATATTAAACTACCATTATATTGGTATCTATATGATTATCTGTATACCTGAGTATAAGATGATGAGTATAAGATGATACAGCGATGGAAGAAGATAATTCCGCACCAATGATAGTGGAAGTAAGGTTGCCAGGTGTCCCGATTTTGGCGGAATTTCTCACAATACAACAGATTTCTTAATACCTTGCCTTATTTTAGTATAAGACAAAGAAAAAAAAACAATATTTAATATTTTACCGAATTTGTGTTTTTGTCATTCACTATTTGGACGAAAAATTGTTAGAAAAAAAAAAGACAAAAATCTACTTAATTTTTAGCTTTTTGTAACTATTTTGGGTGTAATAAAAATAAATAAATCCATAAACATATTTTGTTATTTGGTATGCTTTTTATTTATTGTTGTCCCTCGTTAAAATGATCTGCGCCAATTTTTTATTGAATATGTAACTACGTGTCCCAAGTTTCCGAAAATAATACCTGGCAACCCTAAGTGGAAGGTATTATTTATGGCCACTGTTTCCCAGTCATATGACCTAACGGATAACGGTACTACACAGCTAACAATCAAGTAGAAAACAACTCTCCTATCTTTTGTAAGCACCTCAATTATTACAAACATAGCCAAACACTGGCCACTAGCGAATAATACGCTTCTTTATTAAGCGTTTTATTCGCTGATTTTTGGCTAGCAAATAATACGCTTATTATTATAATAAGCGTATTATTTGCCAGTGTGTACATACAGCCATGACTAACATCTCAATACCAATAAATCCGGTTTTATCTAATGCAATTTGGTGAGAAACTTAAGTACAAAACCAAAGATTTTATTAATTGACTTGATATGATACCTAACAAAAACAAGTTTCTGGCATTCAAAGTCAAAGTAGTAAAGCAGGCGATACTATAATATAAGATAATGTCTTAAACTTGATTATTTTAAATTAGTAGTGTCTTATAAATGGTTTTTTTCATATGATTTTTGTGCCTAAATAATGTGGCCATAGTTATTATTTAATTTATTTTATTAGACGAAGGTTTAACTGTTATAGTGGTATTGTCTCCAATTAAATATCGCAGTGACCATTTGCCTAGCGTAGGGCCCACGTAGCCGTAACGTTAATGTAGCACATTCATAGCCGTAGCGTTAGCGTAGTACATTCGTAGCCGTAGCGTTGTCGTAGCACGTTCGTAGGCGTAGGGTAGCCGTAGCACGTTCGTAGGCGTAGGGTAGCCGTAGCACATTCGTAGCCGTAACATTACCGTAGCACATTCGTAGCCGTAGCGTTAACGCAGTACATTCGTAGCAGTATCGTATTACAGTCGCTGCTCAGTCGTAGCACATGGCACTCTTTGTAGCTCATTCGTCACTCAAACGATGTTCGTAACTCAGTCGTCCGTCAGTCAACCGTAGTCCGTAGATCAGCCGTAGTGCATCCTTAGCGCTACGGCGGCGTATTGTAGTGCAGAGATTGTTTATGGACTGAGACGTAGCTAGCGGCTGGTCAGGTAGAAGACAGCTAAGTGCGCGAGACAGCACTGTATGTGAGTCAGCACAGGGGGGCCTGTGCTGACCTACAACCACGATAATAAGGTAAACTTGCACTCAACTTGCACTCTTTGAACTCGGCTTAAAATAGATTCCCTCTGATTACAAACAGCTCATACCGACAATGGTCGTTTTCAACTGTACTAAAACCATTTTGTTTGTAACTACTATGGTTTTGAAGTAAAATCCGGAAAGTGAAAAAAAAATTAAAAAAATACAATACAGCCTTTTCCATAAAAAAACACTAACAATGACAAAAAAAAATAAAAAAAAATAGTGTGTAATAAAATTGGTATAGTTTTATATTTCAAGTGTACGAAGAAACAGCGACATAAGTGTGAAATCGTTGAATCGTGCGAACTCGGTAAAATTAAGCTATGAAGTCTTATCGTAGTATTGCAGAAGGCTGACTCGGTACACTGACTGCTATAAATACTGCAAACCATTTGACTACGTTACATCTGCATTCTAGAGGAAAACAAAAAGACTGTACCAAAAACGAAATAATTTATTAACTTAATACTGTTTATTGACCAAATGTTTTTGCAACCATAATAAAAAAAAAAACAAAATAATTAAAACTGCAAAGATGAACCTATTCGGTGCTTTATAATTTTGTGTATAATATTTAATCAGTTTTTATGTTTTCAAATACTGAGTGACAAGGGATATTTTTTACCAAAAAAAAAATGCAGTACTCCTGTAGGATACACAATGACAGAGAAGCTTCATTCAATTTATTCTTGAAGAAATATTTTTTTATTACTGTTTCTTTCCTCAATTGAGATAAATCATGCATCACTCAATGTAGATTAATTTATCACAGGTCACTTAGTTCAAGATAAAAGTGCGTACTTATTAAATTCGGTATGATTAAGTACCTACTGCTATAAGCCTCATATATATCAGGCAACAAAAATATCCCCCGATGTGAGTTTGTGACGCACATCACTGTCAAATTGCCCAGCAAGATACCCCGTTTCACGTGAATGCATTGCAAAATGTTAGGGGACAAGTTGCGGTACCCTGGGCAATGTTTTAGCAACATGTAGATTGAGTGTAGCGCGTCTTTTTGTCCCCTAATAAAGCTCCAGAGGCTTTAGCCTGTTGTTGTCACGATAATGTTGAGGAATTTTAATTTAGGTGCCTCCAAGGCTAGAGTGAATAGTCTCTTAATAAACTAGTGCGCCTCACCATCAACGATTGCATCACTCTACCATCAGGTGGGATTGCAGTCAAGCACTAGTTGATATCAATTAAAAAAAAATCCTTTGCATAATTATTACTGACGATAGTAACGTATAGCAGGATTCATTAATATATTCCTCATCAACACTTTATTTTGTAACATAAAAAATAAAACCGTATTTTTTTTAAAAAAAAAGGGTAAACTTCTTGGTATTTTTATGGAATTGCTATATCTACTCTTGAGATGTGTAAAGGTTTTTGAATCAGTTATTTCTGGTGATGCGATCATCATCTAAAGATGCAGCACGTTTATACTGGTTGCAGAACAAGAGCTAAGCTAATTTGATTTAGTAATTTTTCGTATTTCTGTATAGGCCGCAAACTATGTAAATATCTTACCTTACCTGTGTATAAATAGCTTATTCTAATCCTAACTAATATTATAAATACGTAAGTAAGTTTGTTTGTATTTTTTTTACATCGACTATTATGATTTTTTGCATTAAATACGTTGTCATTAAGTACGCTTCAGATAACAACAGAGGATACACGACGGTCACTATTAAACTTTAAGATCCAAGATGGCGCTACGTGTCTTTCGATCCATCATTGAATTATTTACGACATTACTTATTAGGAACTTTCACAATATTTTAGGAGTTATTTAAAAAAATAAAGATGTCTTATATACTGTTACGCCAGCGGGAAAAAGCTAGTCTCGCATAATTTCCGATATTTTTATTATGCTTGGGTAGCAATTTGCGGTCTGCATATAAATGAAAAGTTAAGTAGGTGCCTACTAAAGTAAATTAACTTAGCTCTAGTCTGCAATCAGCAATAAAATTTAACCCACATATCCTCCCATAAATGCTTTCTACAGTGAAGTTAGAACAGTATTCGGCACACATACCACGTATCCGATCTGGGCGGGTCGATCTCCGTGCCTTTTTGTGGCACACATACACAACGCATATACGCACCCACACACAAACACAAACGCACACACAATCTACACGCGCTCACACACCATCACACATTCATTAACGGTTATATTATTATTTCTTATTAACCATATTATTTTTGTTTCCTTCTACCTGTTCTTATGGTACCAGTACTTGTTTTATTTATATTTGTCTAACCGTATGTTCTAATCGCGGGTGAGTGTCCTGGAGACCTGAAATACAGGGTTTCCCTAGTTTAGGCTCCAGTCCACCCATATAATTCAACAAAAAAATGTATTAAGTCCAAAAAACTGTAATTATTGTGTGGTGGAAAAATAAACAAATTATTATTATTAATGGCAACTAGACTTTAGAGCTATATTAGATCGCGAAGCTACACACAAACCAGGCGTGGCCCACGTGTGCGTCGGTCTATTGTAGTTCCCGCTTTACTCATCGCCGTATTTCTACTTGATGTCATGATGAGGCTTACACGCACTTTTATAAAACCCTATGTAACATGCCTAGGTTGAGGGTCCACTCCGGCTTGCCTTTTTGGCCGACCTTAGTAAACACTGACGAGGGATAGAGCTCCCACTTCTCTCTTGCCGTTATTGGTGGTGATTTGCAAGAGCAATTTAAACGTGCTCGGGAGAAGGATGTATAAACATGTAAGACGCTGGTAGGAATTAGAGGTTTAGTCTTGATAACCGTAGTTTGCCACTCCTCAAGCACCTCAAAATATTTATATTCCAAGTCACCCCCTGCCTTTTAATCAGCAGTAGAATCAGTAGCCTGTTTAATCTTCTTCAGTTCTTCAGTTCACTTAAGCCTCCCAAAATCCCCATATCTTTGTTTTCTATATGTCGCAATAGTTTCCCGCCTACTAGGGGTTGTCCTCGTGTGCACTTGCAAAGCGCTTGAAGGATTAAAAATAATAATAAATAATAAAAATCTTTATTTCCAGCTTAACAAGTAAAATGACTGCGTACTTTAAGTTAAGCATAAATGTGATAAATTGTATATTATCACAGAGTATAGGTACGCCTCTGACACCCAAGCTAAGATTGAACTTGTGTTATCGGTGTCAGAGCTCTCTAAATTTGACAAAGGCAGATACATCGAGAATTCGGAATCATATTTATTTTAAAAGAAAACAAAAATTTTATGTATATACTGACAAAATAATTTAAAACGTAAAAACTAAAACCACCAGAGATTTGTATTAAATAATTGTTTAGTGTGATTGTGTATTTGTGTGTGTGTAAGTGTGTGTATCACGGATATCTATGGTGTGTATTAACATATGTGAGACTGGGGAAAAAAGATTATCGGTTGGTACTACATTCCATTCTACGAATTGACTTTGGCCTCTCATACGCCTTTGAAAGGTCCAGGAACCTAGGGTCCAGAGATGCATAAAGACAACAAAAAAATATTATTTAGAGTATATCTATAACAATTTATATATAATAATAAATATATCAACAACATTCACATAGAAATATATAAATCCTCCTGCAACAGCAGTTGGAACTGGCTCACACCCTGTGCGCCTTTGGCCACAGCCCTACACGCGTTTCAGCAAAAATCTATGATTCAATGCGCTACAGAAACGAGGCGCCCCGAAACGCACGACATAGGAAAATACAAGGAAGATGCATAAGGCATTAATTATTTTAGATTAATTAATAAATACGTACTGCCTGCCAAGGACACGCAATTTACATAATTTAGAAACTAATCCCAAGCGACAAAAGCTTACCAAAGGTATACGAATATTGTTTTGTATCGTGAATTTAGAAACGAAAATTTCAAAATACCCATTTAAATGAAAACAAGATGAGCCTGTTTTATTAGAATGCTAAATTATTATTACTACTATTGTAGTGCAATATAATAACATAGTAAGTTTCTCTCCGTAGGTAGTTTTCCATTCTTGGTATGTGAAGAGGAGAGATGAAATGCAAGTTACTAGAAGAGATGATTATACATGTGGTTTGATGGAGAGGAAGAGGGAGGCCAAAGAAAAGATGGATGTATTGCGAAAGAAAAGGAAGTTAGTGCGGAATGGAAGAAAAAAAAATGTTGACCCCAAGTAACATTTAGAAAATCTAGAATATTTTAGAGGTTAAATATATGAGTTTATAAATTAGGTAGATAGGAAATGCTACACGATCGTTTTAATATTGAATGTCCGCAACATAAATCAATTAATCGTTTGCATATAAAGGTCGCTTTGTGTTGTGTTATTTTATATTTTCCTGGGTCCATGTAGGTTCTGTGAATATTCGCTTCAAGATGATTCTCGTGAGTAGGTACCAACGATATGGTCACTGGAGCATGTGATTCACATATATTATTGTATCTAACAGGGGAATACCGGGAAAGTTGCATCAGGAATAATTTCTTAATATATATTCTAATCTTTACTCATTTCCAGATATTATAAGTAAGTGATGTTTTTGACACTTGATTTACATTCGATTTGTTCTATTCTTCACCATGCGTCATATAAGATTTCTATTTGTGCTCCTTTACTAATCAGTCACTCATTAATCTTTTTCGTTTTTTTTTCCGAATAGTTATTGGTGAGAATCCTCAGGTTAGACATACACTCGTATTTATAAAGAAGTAATTACTTGTTCCTGAGTAATTTCTTATTAATTCATTGAAAAAATTCAATTTTTCTTAACTATAGAATACAAATTGTCACCTAAATAGTTACTTTTACTTAAGTAATTAGTTTTACTTGTTTATAAATACGCGTGGTATATATCTTTTCATTTGACCATTTTCTTACCCTACGTTGTCCGCAAGTTATGTCGGAGCTACTGCGAGATAGCTTGTCTACTAAAACCATAAACATAATCTCTCGACGTGTTCTAGAGCGGTGTAATGGCGGCGCGAACTGCATCCCTCTTACCGACTGCACAAACCTGTACAGTCAGCTTCAGCGAGGTAACACGCCGCAGCTGACGCAACTCCTGCGCAGCCTGCACTGCGGCTTCCAAGATGGCGACTTGCCAATGGTGAGCCAATCAGGAGTATGCTTTAATAGTATGTGCTTGTTGCTGAGTTTGCTCTCATACTTACCAACTATAACTACATATATTTTTGTTTTTTTTTTTCTACCAACTAGGTTAAATATTCGCCGATTAGAGGAAACATTCGGGTAAATTCAGATTAACATTTTTGGAAACTCTCTTTTCTCAATTTTTAAATAAAAATTGTAATCCTTACAGTTGCATAATTAGGAGAGACTTTTTTACCGAATATAATTATAATAATTTCTTTTATTGTCTAGATATGCTGTCCACCACAGTTCTTAGGTCCAGCACACATTAGTCCTATTATCACGAGGGCTGCTGACCCCACGAGTCTTCTGCCCAATTCGCGGATGTGCGGCATCCAGAACAATGATAGAATAGTGGGAGGCACGCAGGCTGACATCGACGAGCACCCATGGATGGCGCTTATCAGATACGACAAACGTATGTTAAAGACAGACTTCATATTTATGGTTCCCCGACAAGCGCAATAGAGATGTCTGAGGGCTAAAGTTGCGTAGGCTGTTTTTATTAAAATGCGGATTTCATGACGCATGCGGAATTGCCCCGCCTCTCACGCGTCCCGCGAACTTATTCCCCGCATTACAATAAATAATTGTATAAAAAGGATATAGGCACTCATGTGGAGCAAATCCGCATGCGTGATGAAATCCGCATAGAAACACCCTAGCGCCCGCGCGGTCCCATACAAAAATGCTCCGTAGCGGGGATCCGCGCGGGCATCCGTCGCGGGGAGTCGGGCCCCGCATCCCCTTTTTGCTACGTAATAAATATTAAGTTCACCATCGCCACGACTACATGCACACCGATTAGCGACACTTCGCAGTTAATGATCCGGTTTCTGTGAAGGGGACCCGAGCGAGCACACAACACACGCGTTTAACGCAGATTATGATCCTTTAAAGAATTGGTGGGGCCAGTTTGAGCTGATGCCAGTCAACTGCGGAATGTTTGAAAGAGTTAGCGTAACCCTCGCAAAGGGCCTCTTAAGGAGTAATGTAGGATCTAGTTAGTAGGAGTCCGATGCTCCCTCGGGCTCCAATCAAAGCGGGAGAAGTCATAAGATGATTTCTCACGTTAAGAAAAATCTTTTAATACTCAATGATGATACTTTATGTCACTTATAGAATACCTAGAATAGAATAGAATAAAACTTCATTGTACACCAAGGAAGTTACACAATCAATACTTAAACTTAAATCTATGGGTACAATCATAATGGCGGTCTTATCGCTGATAGCGATATCTACCAGACAACCTTAGGATGGATCGTAAGAACTTAAAATAATACAGGGTCACTAAAAAAAAACCTATAAAGACCCATAAATAAACATAACACATATATCTCATATTTATGGGATAAAGACCCATTGGGCGTATTAAGCTAGAACTACATTAGACCGATGCACACGTGGACCACGCCTGATTTGTACGTAGAACGACGTCTCGTGGCGCGTGGCGTGGATTTAATAGTTGTATGGAGCCCGACGTGCCCAGATCGGCGTACGTGGCCCACGTGTACTACGCAATGTAGTTCTATTTCTTAACTCTATGTGGTTTGAATATTTATTGCAGTGCATGGAAGACACCATACAGGTCAGAACGTCTAAATCATTATCAATGCTATCATGTATTGAAGACTATGTCGTTGTAGGTGCTTTAAACAAAGCTAAGCTATTTTAAATCTATCCAAATTAAAAAACTAAACACTTCTCTAATAAAAAATACGCTAGAAAGCTTTTAATGCTATTTAAACTAGCTTGTATATTAGATTAAATCTTGGAATTGAACTGCTTTAATAATTGCTAATATTGTGTTTAAACAAAAATATTTTGTTTAGTTTTCTGATTTATTATTATAATTATAAAGATATTTCATGACCGTATAACAGCTCGAATAAACATACCGAGTTTCTTTAGGTGGGTACTTCATGTTGATCTATTTTATCAAAATATTCATTTTAAGTAAATTCCATCGGCCCGTTGAGCTCCACGCAATCTAGATATTAGGTTAGGTCCACTACCGTTAACGCTGATGCCTGCTAAAGATTCTGGTGGGTGATTTTATCAGTAAAAATCTGACTATCCCTGACTCCACTCAAAACGGGAGAAATTATTTGATGAATTAGCACAAAAAAAAGGATAGGTCCATTAAAACCTATACAAGAAACCTGTCTCTTTGAGAGACCAGTTTAGACAGTGGTTTAGTCAGTTGCCTTGGATCTTAGAAGTGGCCTCTTTTTTATGTGGAAAATCAATTAATGACTTCTTCCACTCAAGGGTGGAGCGAGAGTGTCAGACTTTTACTGCCTAAAACTCACTCCTATGTTTGGACGACCCTTGAGAAGTGGTCTCTGAGTTTGCTCTAGTTTGTTCCCCGTGGTAGCCGAATATAGCAATCCCTCAAAACTTAATCATGAATAATTTAAACAGAGTGCATAGTGCGAGTTTATTTACGTTAACGCGATCGACACGTTTATAACGTTCGGCACTCCGATTGGTCCGCTCCGAGCTCTTAGGCCGTGTTTACGGAGACGCGGCGCGTTGGGCGATTCGTCGTACATCGCTGCAGCGGGCCGCGTCATCACGAGGTCGCGTCACAAACACAAACATATGGCAATGTACGACGGACCACCCGACGCGCCGCGCAACGCGCCGCGTCTCCGTAATCGAGCACTTAGCCAATCAGAGAGCCAAACGCGATAAACTTTCCGATCGCGGTAACGTAAAATCAACTCACGCTCAGTGTAGGTACTGATGTTAATTGTTCGATCGTCATGTTACAGCTGTCGGCTGGGGCTTCTACTGTGGAGGAGTGCTCATATCTGCCAGATACGTCCTCACCGCGGCTCACTGCGTCAAGGGCGCAGATCTACCGCCAAATTGGAGACTGTGAGTTTAACATGCAATAGGTACTAAATCTAAGGTGCGTTCACATATGCAACACGGGACGCCAATATGTCAACAAGTAACTAAATTAAATTAGGTCAAGTTAAGCTATTGACTACTCGTTCGGTTAAACTGCACTGTGGTGAACTGGTGAATCAAGAAATTTCTTGAAATTACTCAATCGTTATAAGTGTAGTTTCCTGGAGTGGAGAAAAAATAAAGGTACCTATCGCGTAGCTGGTAGACAAAATAAGCCAAAAAAGCAAAGTATAGCTACCTACATGCCTATTGAGTTTAAATCGGGGCAAGTCTTAATGCAACTTTTTCTATTCGTTTAATAAAATAATTAATATAGGTACCTACTTAGCAGTTTAATGCCCATCTGCAACAATATAGGTACCTACGTATGTAACATACACCTTCCTTACCTTATATACCTTATATACCTTTATTATAGCACAGAATAGGTAGGTGATAGCTAAAGGTACCAACTATTGAGAAAATCTTCAAGTTCTCAAGGCTTGTCATTCAAAACTTTATAATGATTTGAATGAAAAGCCAAGCTAACTACATCCGGCATATATATTTTTTAATAACCAACTTAGACTGCGAATGAAGTCGAGGCTAAAAGCTAGTCACTACATAGAATAAAACAAAGTCGCTTCCCGCTGTCTGTCCCTACGTATGCAATGCTCTTTAAAACTACGCAACGGATTTTGATGTGTTTTTTTTTAATAAATAGAGTGATTCAAGAGGAAGGTTTTTATGTTTATTACATGCATAATATATTTAATATCATCATTGCACCCGTGCGAAGCTGGGGCGCGTCGCTAGTAAATTATAAATTATGGATTTCAATGTAAATATTTGATATGAGAACACAACATAATTGAGAGTTTCGTACATTCCAAGATTTATTACTATTCAACGGAGTTTGCAATAATCTGATGACATAGATATCGGTACCACATGGCTGTCCACACAAACACACGGTCACCAGGCCATCCAGGTCACTGCGGGGTCGTTTTACTCCCGTACCCAGCTGTACCCAGGCTCCTAATGACCTACCATGACCTATATTGTATTTAGTGTCGATGGTGTCCAACTTGTAACCTTTTTTAAATATTTTTGGGAACAAATAACGTGGTAAAAAAAATTATTGGAATCGATTCAGTTACTGATTCTGAACAAACTATATATTCAGGTAACATAATGTTGTGTATTACAAAGATTTGGACTAATTTCGCCAGTAAAACAGAAATAAATCAATTTCTTCAAATTTATTTCAGTTCTCAAGTGCGTCTGGGTGAATGGAACACATCAAGCGAGGTGGACTGCTTCCACGACGACTGCAGTGGGCCCGTGCAAGACATCCCGGTGGAGGAGATCATCGCGCAAGAGGGGTACAGCGCTGAGGACACCAACCAACATAATGACATCGCCCTCCTCAGACTTGCGTATAATGCGCAGTTCAACGGTAACGATCTGAAAAAGCACGTAACTTACAGTGACGTAGCTAGATAACGAACGGCCCGGCCCTGGGGCAAAAAAATCAGTGGCCCCTTATTTTTACATGAAAAATATTCAAAACACTTCTACTGCTCAGGGTGGAGTGGATGAAAGTGTCAGACTTTTATTGACTAAAACGAGTTGCCATGATTAGTGTTGCAAATTGTTTTATTCAGATTTTGAAGGTTGAGAATTTTTCGCTAGTTCACTAAGAGGTTTATTAATCACGTTTTGGGGACTCTCTGAGTTTGCAGACCCTGGGGCATTGCCCCGACTAGCCTTTCGGTGGATAGACCAGTTCTTACATAGCTAGGATTGCACCCCTCTAGCAGCACTCACTAGCTGTAACTTCAAGTATTCGCTGCTACTAAAGACATCGACCATAGGTTTGACTTTAAACCCATTACGGTTGAATGGCTTACCGCTGGCACAATAGGTTACGACTTCAATTTTCAACTCGGCAAAACGCCTCAGCTCAGCCCAACACCAATAACTCGAAAGTTGCGGATGACTCTTAAACTAAATACCTATATCTAAGCTATTAAGACAGACTTAGTCCTGGCTGGAGACTTTAATTAATTACGGTCGCCACAGACAATTAGTCCGAATAAGGAAACTACGTTGACCGGCAAGAGGTCACTCCAAAAAAAAAAAAACTGGTATAGGTATATATATAACTTACAGTGCAGATTTGTAATTTGTAATCAGTTGTTTACTACAATAACGGTAAATTTGATTTCAGACTTCGTCAAGCCTATCTGTCTGCCACTAAGCAACGACCTCAGAAACAGCTTCTACGAAGGTTTTGACATGGAAGTAGCAGGATGGGGGAAGACTGAAACACGTGAGTACTTACCTGCTCCTAACAGCTATTGATAAGTTTAAACTAACCTTGCACAATACACTGTGTACATTTTGAGCATTTAGCAACAGCACCAATTCATTTGGTAGTTCGGCTAACAATGGTTGCTTTCAGAAGAGGGCGCAAGTACCGGCCTCCGGCCGTTTACTTCTGGACCTTACTTGTCAGGTGGGCTGTCCTTTCAATGGAAATATGTGAATAGCTTACTTTCCGCCCCGCGTGCTTAGTGATACGTTTTACCAAAAGTGCCGAGACTAGCCTCTTCTGAAAAAAAGAGGCAGGTTCTAAAAAATACGTGCGAATACTTATTATTATTATTCTGAAGGAATCTGGTCGTGAGACGGGCCGTAAAGCATCTGGTACCGCCTGGTTCAACTGAAGTTAGCTTTTGTAGTGGTCCTACATGGGACTGAATTCATGGAGCTTTGTTAGGCCTATAGGCGCTTCAGCGAGGCCTTTTTTTAAATTAATTCGAAAATGAGACAGCCACTGTCGCAACCCAGCGTTCGACCACATTGTCGATTACCATCAGGTGAAAAAGTAGTCAGAAGAGATTATAAAAAACCCCTCGTCCTTAAAGAAGCGAGGGCTTGCGCGAGGCCCCTTTGGGTGCGAGGGCACACATCGCCCACGCCTAGTTACACTACTAAGCACAGTCTTGCCTGGTGAAAAGCGAATACGAGATCTACGATGGAACGAGCGTGCCCAGAAGGTGCCTGTTCACTCTTTTTTTTTTAAATGACTATAGTCCTTGACTGCAATCGCATCTTTCTTTTAGAATAAACTGACTGGGCGTTCTATTTCCTGTAAGCGACTCTGTTCTTTTGGATTAAACGTATCATGCTTCTGCCTTCAAATAGGCTTCGCGTAGCAGATTAAACAATCCATTTCAAATATCCTTCCATTGTTTTCATTCATCATTCACAATTCAAGTACCTATTTTGTTCTATTAATTTGTACATGATTTGTACCTACTCATTAAGCACTTTATCAATTTGTTTTTTTTTTCTAATGAATGAAGATGGTTTGGAAAGTAATTACTTGGTTGCTTAGTCGCTGTTGGAGCTTATGCTTGTAAATATTATGCCAGCCGTTACATTTAAATAGTGGCAAAAATCGTAAGGATGAATATGCCAACACTTGTGGATCGCTATAGGTAAATATGCAGTAACAAAAATAGCTGGTGGTCCTAAAAATATTCAACTACCTTTAGGGTTTCTCAATAGATACGCTCGAACTTTGTCAAATCCTCACACTAGGAATTACTTCGGTATCGTGGGCGCGTCCACAAATATGTAAACTCGTCAAGAGTCGCAAAAAATATCTGTAGTCATACAAATATTTATTCTGTGCGGAAATCAAACCCGTGACACGCAGCACAGCAGCCAATCGCTCTACCGCTGCGCCATCAGTCGTGTCGTTTTGTCATTTATTCTAAAATGTCACCCAAAATTGTTCCACTAGAATGGCAATACTGCATAAGTGCATACCCATGGCAGCAGTGTCACCGCATAGTTACAAGTGGCCATATAATTATTACATTTTGTTTTATTTAATTTCAAAGTTGGAGCGCTCTTAATGAATAACCCTATACTAAACCAGTAGAAAAGGCATCCAACTACTGCCACTGATTAAATGAAAACCTGCTTCGTTCTGCTTACACTCAATATCAAATAAAGGAGCCATTCTAAAAATTTACAAATAAATATTTCAGGGACAGAGTCGGACGTCAAGCTAAAGGTCCGAGTGCCCGTTGTGAACCTAAACAGCTGCGCACGAGTGTATGAGCGCGTGACCCGCCAGATAGACAACACGCAGATCTGCGCGGGCGGCGTCGCCGGCCAGGACTCTTGTCGCGGGGACTCGGGCGGCCCGCTCATGGGACAGGCTCCCTCCGCCAACAACTGGATGGTTCTCGGCGTCGTATCCTACGGGCCCTCGCCCTGTGGCACCCAGGGCTGGCCAGGCGTCTACACCCGCGTCGGTGCTTACATCGACTGGATCCTTTCAAAGTTACGCCCTTAGGTACTTCAGATATCATTTGTTTGACTGAGATTTATAACGATAACTCGTACAGTCAACCGTGTCGTATCCATAAAGCTGGTTATCATAATTAAATCAAGTTTCCGACGAATTGAGAACCTACTCTTTGAAGTCGGTTAAAAATGTTACTACTTGCATGCGATTGACTGTACTGTTATGTGTTAAAACACAGGCATTAACTTCGTATTGTACTTATGTGCAGTGTACCGTGAGATTAACTTAATTTGTAAGTGTTAATGCCTATAGAATTTATATCTGTGAAATAAAGTATATTCTGATGTTAGTGTTACATTGTTTTGTAAGAGTTTAGTCACAAACGAGTGCCATCCATGACAGTACATCACAACTGTATTCCCTATGTTTATAAGATTGTGTATTGTGTCCTAACAATAAAATAAGGTGAACTTTATGCAACATGGAATTAATAAAACAATGTTACAAGTATAATAAAAATTTGTATTAAGTAAATAATTTATTTATAATTAGATGTATAAATGGCCTCCGTCTAGTCCCGCCCCGCCCCCGGCCCCCGCCAGCACCGCTCTATCACTTACTCCAGAACATCCCGAAAGAATACAACTACGGAAATATATTACTTTTGTGAACATAGGAAAAAATATACTTCTTTAAAAAGTGAAAATATACCTACTCATTAAATCTTGGCACATATTATTATGTTTGTACTTCCTCCTTACCTCGCGATCTAGGAGCACTCCAAAGATCTTTCATATTTGGCTTTTTTTTACAATTTTGCTAAAGTAAAACAGGGTGTTGACAGATACAGATAGTGTGGTTTCCACTATACATATGAACCGCGTCTAATACTAATTAGTAATACAAATATCTAATCAAATTAGAATGCAAGTAGCACAGTAACTACGATGTAGGACACCCATCAAAGCAGTAGCTAAGTTCCAAATTTTCTAATTAATAAATTAGAAAATTCATAGTCTGCAAAACACTTAATCAATTTTTGATGGTGATTTATAATACGTATGTATATGTAGGTATGTTACATAATAAAATCAGACATTTTATGCTTGTGACACCCAAAGACAACTTACATCTACGAGTTTTCCAACTGGACCCATTCGAAATGGACCCACGGGATTACTCAACAGTGTGTGGAGTGATCCCACGAGTCCATTTCAAGTGGGTTCATTTGTCAAGACTCCTACTTATACAATAATCCATAAATATAAAAATAGGTTACTTAAATATTTGATCATAGATTTCAAAGATTTACAGAAAATATAAAATGAGATTCGACAGTAATGAGAATACTGGAATAAAAGCCTATAAAACAGCAAAGTGTAGGAGTTAGTAAAACTGAATATTAATAAATATTCTAGTATGGAATGAACTAAATGGAATGTATACAATTTATTACAGTGGTAATATAGTCCAATATCATATTAAAGTGTTATTAAACTGCATACTTTCAGTATTCAAGAATTTCTTTACATTTCATATGAATAGTCTCACAAAACTAATATCAAAAGCAGCAAAAACATGGGACAAGTCAAATCCATTTGCAAATAATGCAAAATGTACGTAATACTATTTTCTTATGACACATTATGTATAGGTGGCAAAGTGAAAAAGTAATACTAGAGATAAAAAAAATATCAAAATAGAACAATGTCTATTTAAGATGCAGCTGCAATTTCAATGGGAATGTTTTCAGGGACGGCCTGCTCAGCAGGTTCTTCAACAACTTCTTCTCCATTTTCTCCATTATTCAAAGTCTCATTTTCCTCAGTCTTAGCTTCTTCAAGAACTGGTGAATGTAGTTCATAGGTGCCATTTTGTTCACCATTCACTTGTGGCCCATTTATCATGATGTCTTGTAACTTTTTACCAAATTCAGGGTCAGTTTCGGAAACGCTCTTGATCAGTCGATCTTGATCTTCTTCAGTCCAGGTGGGAAACCATTCATTAAATAATTTTATCTGAAACCATTGATTTGTTTGATTAGTTCAGGTATGCTGATAACAAAATTTGATTTATTTAAACCTGCACAATTTATTTTTCCTTATGCTACTAATAGTTGATTGAAGTCATAGGATTGTTGTGAACACAGATACTGCCCATACATGGCTAAATTTTGATCGTTTTAATCCCGTACATGAAACACTATCGATTTGTAAAAATGAAATATAAATATAAAGTACTTTTTTCTAAAACTCGAATCAATATACACATGTACGAAATTAATTTCTTTAAGTAAACGTCGGCTTAGCGAGTCCAAATACCTGTAGGTAGTTAGTACGCAACGACCGATAACTACCTACAGGTCATTGGACTCGCTCAGCTGGTGTTTATTTGATGTTTAAAAAAGTATTTTCTTTTTTAATTAATTTTATCTTTACAAATCGATAGGGTTTCATGTACCGAATCGACCCTCCGCGGGATTAAAACGACCAAAATTTAACGGTGTATAGTTGGAATAATTATTTTAAATCAGGAAAACTAAATAACAAATGCAAAGAACATTACCTATGTGTTAAATCACAACATCATCATAAAGCACCAAGATTGCTTACAACCTGTAGTGGCTATAGCTACACTACCTACAAACCTTTTTTTGATGTAAGAAGTCATCAAATGACCCATTACATTCTGGTTCGAGTAAGAGCATGTCAGACTTGCTCTTACTCGAACCAGAATGTATAAAAAAGCTAAGCTAAGCTATAAAATTTTATTTCTTACGTTTGGGTTTTCTGACAACCTTTTTGGGAATTCCAAATCAAAGATCAATTATATCATAATTATCTTCAGATACATTGGGTGATTTTCATCAGTAAGTTTTATAGCTCTATAATTATATCCATAACGGCCCATCCACGACTTCGGCGTTAGCGGCGAGCGGGGCGGTATCAGTAGGCGATTGGCCAAGCGCGCGCCGCTACAGCCGCTATGAGCGGCGTCGACCAATCGCACACCGATACGGCCCCGCTCGCCGCTAACACCGAAGTCGTGAATGCGCTGTAAAAAGTACCTTGATGAATGCAATTATTTTGATTAGTTATACCAATTTTTTTTTTAGCTATCTAAAATGTGGTAAAACTGTACTATATTGGACAGCGAAATAATGGGTTTTTTGACGTGGAGGGGGGAGGGGGTGTCCCCTTCCTCCCGAACCCCCTCCCAAATCTAGGAAACGCATACTGTTGGAGATATTCAAGATTGAAATTTTTGAGGTTAGGAATCAAAAAATTATACATTTTATGCATTTTTGGGTCAAACTTGGGAGTTTCAGGGGAGGGGGTCACTCTCAACCCCTCGGACCACCCCCCCACAGTAGCAAATGTATACTTTCAGGTATTTAAAAATGAAAAGAAAAAAATTGTTGAAAGCGAGCGCTCTACCATTGCATAAAAATGTTTGAGTACTAACCAAACTAACCTAAATCTATCCGAGTCGAGACGCACTATAATCGGTATGACAACAAATTGTCTTGAGCACAAAAATATACTTTTCTGGGTAGTTTAAAAAAAAATGGAAAGAAAAAAAATTGTTGGCAGCAAGCGATTGATCTAACCTAAATCTATCCGAGTCGGGGTGCCCTAATTATTTGGTATGCAAACAAATTGTCTCATCCTATTTTTATTATTTCTAACTATAAACTATACATATAGTAAGAGGTTGGTAAATTAAACACTAATATATACAAACACACACACAGACCACAAACAAAGTAAAAAAAACAACAAATAAAGTAAAAAGTGAACAAAACCTATCAAAATGTCCTCAAATAATACGAAAAATTATTGAGTTTAATTTTTTTTTTCTCAAAAACTCAAATACTGTATTTTTCCTAACATTGAAACTTTGTATAATTACTTTTTAGACATGAACCTTTCTAATAAAAAATTATGAGTTCAAAATTCGCTGTCCAGTATAGTACAGTTTATTAATTTTTTTTTTTGGTGGTGGGTAATATTATCCATTGACATCTCCCACCCTTGGGCGGAGCGGGAGATACTGTCAGATTCTTACTGACTAAAAAAAACCCACTCCGTTCCTTCGTGGCCTTAGATACCAGGGCCGGGCTTTCCTTTCGGAAGCAAACCCTTGGCCCCAGTAAGTATAGTACAGTTTAGCCGCTTACAACTAGGTGTTCATGCAGCCACAATACAGAAGTAATTCCTAATGTAGGGCAATGTCTTAAAAAAGAAAGAATACAAGATGAACCTTTGGTTTACTAACTAAAAATCATTCAGGGAATTTAGTAGACCTTGTCACAAACAAATCATTCAGGTCAGTAGACCCTATCACTAACACTGCTTATATTTTCACAACGTGAGCTAGAAAAGAAATGGATAACCACTAACCATACTCAATTTGAGTGAGGTATAAGAACAAGTCTGTAAATGATCTAATTGAAATACTTTACAATTGAGTCATTTTCAATTATTATGCAGGTAAGTACTTAGCATATTCATGGCATGACTCATGGCTTAGACACTTGATATGTGAACCAAGGATTTTTATTTACTGCAAGGTTAACAGAACTAGTGAAAAGGTGATATAGACCAATCAATAGAATTCGTTTTACTTACCCGACATTGAAAAAGGCTGACAGGTTTATCATCGCAACTTATAGTGGCCATTGAAGCTGCGAGTTGATCCGGTTTGTCACCTCGAGCAGCCGCTAACACTGGGAGAAAGTCTTCACGCTGCAGCTCACTAAACTCTCCAAACCACTGCAGCATGTACCGCATCTGCGCTTCTGACGTTAAACCTGGAGCTGACATCCTGCGAGCTAGCGGGCGATGCTCGACTGCTGCACAAATGACAAACAACTGATAAAGTAACAAAAATATTGGTATTACAATTTATTTTCCTCATTAAAAACCAGGTAAACAGTCATTGAACTCAGGGAACAGCTGATAATAACTTGTGAATAAACTAAAGTCTTGCAAGTGGGAAAACTAGTTCAAAGAAAATGTAGAACTTACAATCAGACACAGATAAACAAACAGTGGATCCGAGTAACATAGTCATTGCGACACACTTAGAAAAATGCAACGATAACAATAAGACTTGAAAAACTAAAGTATCAGTGAGAACGTGAACTGTTAGACACTTTCTATTAGCGCTCGCCTACTGACTGCAACTGAGCGGCACGCAGCGCAAGGCCACATAACAATTTCACCTTTCAACTTGTTATATCATACGTAACATTTCACTTTCTAACCACTAATTAACATTTAGGAAAATGATTTACATATTATAATTTACTACCACGGAGAAGAGAAGTTGTATTTACGTAAAATTTTGTTACCTACCTGTTTTCTACTAATCCAGGTAATCCCGAAATGTTAATACAAAAGGCGTATGTTATATTTGCGGGTAATGCTGAGAAGTAAACGTTCACGTACTAGTTTTTTATAATAAATACAAAAACCTAGAGCAATAGAAAAGAAACACTCGCAGGTAATTGTCAAAAAATGTTGTTTCACTTGACCTTGACAAGCTTGACAACTACAATGACAGCAGAATAGCGATATGACTTTTACTGCAGTGAAAAAGGGATAGCAATGACCAATGAGTCGTCAAGGCATTATCTTCATTCAGCATTATCAAAAGCACAACGGAAACATACCAATTGAAGGTATTTTTGTGATCACAATTACCGCACCCTTGTACAAATCGAACGTTATTTTTATTTAGTATCAGACAGAGTCATTACATGGATGCTTAGTTATGTGTTTATTGGTCTTCGTTTGGCATATAGGTATAGAATTGAAGTGTTATAAAAAAGTATTCTTTAGACGGTTTAGACCCATTATCAAGCGCGAAGCACTGCTTCTGCACCTGAAGAAGTTATGTTAGCAGAGGAGGAGGCCCCTCACGCCCCAGCCGCCGCCGGGGCTCCGATCCTGATTTCCGGCCACCGCAGGCGCGAGTTTGCGAACGGCGACCAATGGGTAGCTCGCCGAGACCCGAAAATTTATTACTGCGCATTGAAGGTCGATCGCCATTTTGGTTCAACTTCTATGCCACGAATTGTACCTACAACAGAGGACGTATTGGACAACACAATTCCAATGTCGACCGAGCGGAATTAAACTCGAGAGTAAGCCCCCTAGTTACCTGGAAGAAATCGCGTAATGCGATAAAGCGATAAATTTTGTATTATAAGGTTTCCTTTGGTCGAATAAATTATTTGATTGAGAATAAATTTGTAATGTTGATATGCTTATAGGATAAATATATAAATAAACGAACTTCACTTGCTTACACTTCAAACGACGTAATTTTAAACAAAACCTTGGTTCTACACTCACAAAAAGATGTCTAAATCTGTTATCTCCGTCCTTTGTAGGATCCGTTTAGGATTCTGCTGCACGCCTGTTTTTCTGGAAAAGATCCGTGTTCGTGACTCTTCTTTATGCGAGTGCGGATTGGAGGAAGGTACGCTTGATCACATATTTTTTGAGTGCACAAACAACATTCCACCTTTAGACTTATATAGTCGTCTCCCGAAACTCAAAATTCCTCTCCCAATTAATGTCCCTGCCCTCCTAACCTATCCTTCTCCAGAACTGCTTGTGGCGTTGATGATCTTCATCCGTCACAACAATATAAAACTATGAGTCATAAGCTCCAAATATTCTGTCAAAGTAATTGTGGTTTACGTGTGTATTTAATGTTTTAACAATTATATTATTTATGTATCTTTATTTTATGTTTGTTTCAGTCTAATACTAACACATCAAGTGCAACTGTACCACTCGAAGGATTTTAATTTCCAGTCACAAGCCCTTTTATTATTATAATTTTTTTTAACAATTTTTTTTTTTTATACACTACTTGCTTTTCCAATTTACTTCCGACATTGGCAGAATAGTCGACATCGGCTCATTTGCCATTAACAAAAAATAGAATAGAATAGACGTAATTTTAAAAACTATGCGTCCTTCAGCTATGTATAGCCCTAGAAGTAGGTAAGCCTAGAAGCAGAGGCGTAGCTACCGCCGTATCTGCCGTATCAATTATACGGGGCCCCCGCGTGGTCAAAAATTCGCAACATCTTATCCACAACCGTCCGTAGGGTAAACCAAGAATTTGTAAAAACCACCATTTTTTTATACAGGGGACTTTTGATACGGGGCCCCTGGGGGACTAGCTACGCCACTGCCTACAAGCTTTTTATGGTCCGCTGTGACTTGAGAGTGAGACACCGAGTTAAATGGATACTTATTATTTGTTTATGTTACCGGCAATCTGTATAATTCATATGTATTGTATACAATACCGAATGCGCAGCCGGTAATGTGTGTAAAAGACGAGAGCAGGGAAGGAGGTGATGAAATTTTAGGGCATTCTGATACGGACAGGCTAGGTTAGGGTTATTTTTTTAGCACCACTTGATAAATTCTATGTATTGCCTATACTCCATCTGTTTAGGTAAGTATTTAACTAAACGTAAACAATCTTGCTGTCTTTTTATTTAAAAAAAATCGTATAACTAAATTTAAATAATCTTTGTATGTCTTCATACAAAGATTATTTAAATTTAGTTCATTTCCTAACATCGGTTTAGGTAAATTGTAAACATTTTTGGACAACTTTTTTAGAAAATTTTTCGCTAAAGACATGTGAAAATCGTTGATAAGTACCTAAAAGAAGTTTATTCCGGTATTCAATACAATACTTCGACTATACCTATATAGAAATACCCTTAGAGAATTTAGAATACCCAAACCATGCAGGTAATGTACAAAATATTTATTTTATACTTTGCCTATTCCAAACAATACTGTACCTCTACCATGAGTTTTAAGCAATAGTATTCGTCGCTACTCGATATCGACGCCGTAAATATTTTGTATGGCAAATTTTGCAGCGCCTCTAGCGGTCACTTGCAGAACCAAAATTTGCCATACAAAATATTTACGGCGTCGATATCGAGTAGCGACGAATACTATTGCTTAAAACTCATGGTAGAGGTACTGAATGCGCAGCCGGTAATGTGTGTAAAAGATGAGAGCAGGCAAATTTTGCAGCGCCTCTAGCGGTCACTTGCAGAACAAAAATTTGCCATACAAAATATTTACGGCGTCGATATCGAGTAGCGACGAATACTATTGCTTAAAACTCATGGTAGAGGTACAGTTCCTTCTCTGCTTTGGATCCAGGGCCCTGGTATGCATTTTCATACCTCTCCAGAGCCCCAGACAGAAGTTTAAGGTGGAGCTCCCGCCTTAACCTTTGTATTTATTTATTATATCCGCCCAGAAATAGGAGCTTTACTTTAAAATTAAACCACGCGGGCAGATGAGAGAAAGTCGCAACAAGAATCTGTAAAATCTGTTATTGAAATCCCCAGTACTGCATTTTGATTCTCGGTCTCTAGAGGATCGAGTGGAAAATAAAAAAGTACCAATCGTCACCACTAAGGAGGAACGAAACTTTTTTTCCGCACTCGTCCCCAGTGGGAACGACATTGTGGGGACGACAAGGAATAAATGGGCTTTAAGGCTAAATCCAAATTCATTGGATAGGCGAGTTAGGATTTTTACATTTCTTTTATGGATATTACTACCAATAAATTTAGGTTCTGCCGTTAGTAAAGCTGACCTAACCAGTTTTAACAACCAATAATCGACTAGGCTAGCTTTAAAATAATTTTAAACAAAAGAAACGTTGGATTAAAGGTAGGACTTATAGATACTGCCAAGAAGACATGGTAGGTATAAGTAAAACAGGTAATCAAACAATATTTGAATTATTTATGGTTTTATTATACAAACTTTTACAAAATTGCATCACATTATATTTATAAGTGTAGTGTATGTACAGATTTAAAAATAATTTATTAATGTATGTACACAGCACGACTCTCCATATCCTCAGGAAAATTTAAATGGCCTTAATAAATATTTTTTCAAAATGCATTTTAACAATTACATAGATACATCAAGAAATAATATCCATTTCTAAGTAATTATGTACAGGAATGTTTCTTGAGAATAATTTTACAGAACGTCATTAACAAAATAATGCGTTTATTTACATTAACAGTTAGATCAGGGGCATAGCTACCGTAGCATTAATGATACGGGATCTCCTGTACCTCTACCATGAGTTTTAAGCAATAGTATTCGTCGCTACTCGATATCGACGCCGTAAATATTTTGTATGGCAAATTTTGCAGCGCCTCTAGCGGTCACTTGCAGAACCAAAATTTGCCATACAAAATATTTACGGCGTCGATATCGAGTAGCGACGAATACTGTTGCTTTAAACTCATGGTAGAGGTACTGGTATCAGGCCCCGACTTATCAGGTAAAAGGGGCCCCATTTTTTTATTATAAAGGGTCCCTTTAGGACTAGCTACGCCACTGAGTTAGCTAATCAATATTTGTACTTAGATTGTGTTAATTATTTATTAATGCATTTGATTATAACTAAGTAACTAGGCGTTAACGTTATGGCCCTTTCGATCTAACTGCTTCCTGCTTCTCAATATCACAGACAGACAAACACCTAACTGGACTGAAACAAAGAAAGCGTACCGACTTTGTTTCAGTGATTAACACAACTTAAGTACATAAAGTAATTTGTGACGTTAGTACTAGATATTATGTTCCTAGTTATAAACGGCATTATCAATTGATCACAATAATTGATGGCGCTGTCTATAACTAGGTGAAAAATATAACATTTTGTACTTTATATAAAGAAGATACTGCTAAGTTAAATTGAAAAATTAATAATTGTTATAGCTGTCTAGCTTCGATCAAAGTCCGATCTCTAGTGATGGACATATCTAGTCAAACATAAAAACATCTACGTGCATTTGTAAGTAATTTTAAATTTAAATTCGTAGCATATAGAATCTAATGCTTTTCCTAGAAGGTTGAATTGACATGTTAGAAAGAAACTAAATAATGTAAGTATTATTATGTAGCTGATGACTAGAAAGTTCGTTTGTTTCGGAATCTCGCTAGAGCTAAATTATTTCTATTAAATAGGACATTTTTTATAGCGATTAATTTCAACACATTTTTTATAGTAAAGCGAGTATCCGAAATGAATAACCACAATAATATTTTACTGAGTTCCTATAGCCTGCGTCTTTTTCTTACATTTAAGTATTTTTAGTTTACACTATCTTATTACTAAAACTCTTTATACACCATCATAATTTATCACATACAAAAATATTGTCATTTGGTCAACACTATTAGTAATTCACATAGGTAGGTCGTCATAGCCGAAGGTATACGCAGGTATTTATGAAGATTAAGCCCTTTTTTCAACTTCAATTTATTTCCTGTCGTGAGAATGTCCGTGGTCGCCGCCGCCGTGCGAGTGAGAGTGTGAGTGACCAGCTGAAAATAGAAAAGGGAAAATTAGTAAAAAGTATAAATAGATTCGAGTAATTTATAGTACCACATCGTTGCGGAATACATGGGAAAATACAGTTACCACTTGCGTATTTTTTTTTCTGCCTATGTACAAAAAAAGCATGACGTGATATATTTAAAATAAATATTTGTAAATACTTACTCAGCAATTGCAGACCGAACATGATGAAGAATCCAACCACAGATGCGATGAATTGCAAGATACCCGTTCTATCGCCTTTCCAGATTTCAAAGAAGATGACGTAGAGCAGGGTTCCTGAAGCAAGTCCCTGGAGTACCACAGAGGAGATACCCGCAGCGGTGGCACCTTGCCCTCCCACCAGCAGGAGACCGATACCGATACCCAAGGGTGATACAATGGCAAAAGTGGTGATGTAGACGATCATCAGCCAAGTTTTTGTACGTGTAGCGATAAGCTCCACACCAATACAGAAAGCAATGACAAGCTTGTGGGCTGAAATAGCTCCCAACATGTACCTGAAAAATAAAAAAAAAGTTTTTTAAGTTAAAATCTGGATCCGGAAGTGAGTCGAAACAAATCTTGTTATAATAAATGAAATTTATTATAGCGCCATCTTTGGTTGAATAGCAGCATTAAAAAGAATTCAAGAACTTCAATGTTTTTTAAAGTTATGCTATTCGCCAATAGATGGCGTAAGTAAATATTTAAAACAAAATATGATCCTTACCAGACGTGAGAAGTGCTGGATTCCAAACCGACAGCCAAACCCTCGAACAGCTCATGTATGGAAAGAGCGAGTACAATGAGTAATCCTCTGAGGGCAGAAGTAACATCGTCTCCAACGTTCACGGGCATGTGGCTGTGATGGTGGGAATGTCCGTGGTGGTGATTACCCTCAGCATCCTAGAAAAATATAATAAGTATGGTTAAGTTTAAAAAAAAAATAGCTTTCCTACATAACTTAATACGGAAATACTCAACGTATGAGAGGCTCACCGGACACATTTAATCATTATGGCATAACATTTATTTCAATTTAGAAACGGTAAAGCTTTGGAAATGGATCAAACATCAGGAAAATATTAGTTACCTTTTTTGATTCAACAAGGTCAGCAGTGGAGTTGTTGGAGCTCTTCTCTCCATTTGCGACTCCGCTTCGGCTCTGACGGACACTGAGGTTCCTCACAAGAGGAGCCACCTGGCCATTTTTCCTCTCCCTGTAGTGGATGTACATATGCACCAGTTCCTCTACGAGGTACATGATGAAGAAACCACTGCATGTCAGAAGCGGTGTCAAGGAGAAATCGAACTCATTCAAAGAGCCGACACCTGGAACAAAACAATTGATGTGGTTAGTCAAATAGGTACCTACTAAGACATAATGCTAAGTGAAGTTTAAGGTGAACGGGTTCGTACAATGGAGTTTGAAGGTTAATAAAACCTTTAGCTGGCTCATCTGTAGCAGCCGGTGTTTTCAAGGCAGACGGTCTTAACTTTGGAAACTTATTAAAAATATCTTAAAGTTAGGATGCTCACGCTCACATAGATGGAAAGGGTTATTCTTTAAAATCGAGAGGGTGTCTCATTCGTCTGGCCTAGTTTTTTCTTTACAATTTGATATTTTTGTAGGCATAAAATTAGTTTTCCCTGATGAGTAGCTTACGTCACAAAATACCTAGATGGGTGCGACAGCTAGGCCTGATGAATGAGACGTTCTCTCGGTTTTAAAGAATCACCCTAACAGAGAATTACGATAGCTCTGACTTTTCGAACTAATCAGGCTTATTTTTAACTCAGTGGAATCGTTTGGGCAAAACTACACGCGGTCGGAAACGTGACGAAAATCCAACATCAAAAACAGGTCTGCTTACTTATAAAATTCTGGAGTGGAGCGTCTTACCTATCATATTAATTAACTAATGAAACCATTAGTTAGTTGTCTCGTCAATTCTTGAATGTTACGCAATGTTTAGGCCTTTCAATATCGGTAATACTCTTATCACGGACTTTTAATATCACAGCATTAATAACATTAATACCGGTATAGATATTGCTATTGAAAATATCTGGGAACTGAAAACCCTAGTTATGTTCGAGCTGCATAATGAATAGGATGTCGTTTTCGTGACTTCACCTCACGTGTCGGATGCTAGCTAGTATCTACCTTCTTATGTACGTACTTAACAATGTAAACAAAGGTTGCTGTTGTGCTCATTGCTCCACCTCCATAATTATGTAATTGGATCATTATGTACCTACGATCAACTAGTACCAACTTAATGTCTGTTGTTCAAACTAATATTTGCCCCAATTATACGATTTTATGTATGTATTTGGGTCCCTTCATTTAATGCTTTGTTGTAGATTTTACCGTAAAACCATTTTTAACAGGAAATGTTAATATAATCGGAAGCTGTGGTTATTTAATAATAATAGTAATAATCATCTATGCTATACCTATATGTATAACTACGAGTACCTTCTGCTAGCGGCTTCGTACGTGTGGAAGTCAGTTTACCCCCTTTGGGGTGGAGTTTCGTAAAATCCGTTCTTAGCGGACGTCTACACTCTACACCTCCTATAAAGAACCTACCGGCCAAATTTTAAGTTTGTTGTTGTTATAGTTTCTGAGATTTCGTGATTAATCAGTGAGTAGTATTTTGCTTTTATACTATACACCGTTAAAATTTTGTCGTTTTAATCTAACCTAACCTAACTTAACCCACGTTCTCTATATGTAAGTAGAATGATTAGGAGGCATTATCTAAATAATTATTCAAAACTAGTACGTAGCTTTTTTAGTAATTCAACATTTCTTCATTTTTAGCGTGAAATAGGTGTATCTACTTCAAGCGGATCGTCTTAAAAAATGAATACGAGTTTCTATTTTGAGAATACAGTACGAATTGCAAGCCAGTTGAAATATGGAAAATGTGAAAACAATAGCCTTCTTTCCCGTCTCGCCCGAAATAATTTTCAGGCCTCGTACTCGAATAATAATAGCTGAAAACCTCCAGTCTAGCTGGACATAAAATTTATACAGATGAAAATACAAGACTACATAGTTAGAGCGTCTCGCTCATTTCACTATTACGAATATTACCTATAGATTGGTTACATTGTGTTGTGATATTTCTATCAGTAATGGAATTTTTGTCACAATTAATCTTTATAGGGTGACTGGTAATTAGTGAACGATACTTAAACACGTGATTGTAGTCATGATAATAAACAACTTTTACTATGGGACCAAACCTGAAATCGCGAAAAAAATCTGCCAAATATTTTGACCAGTTAAGCGAACATAAATGTACTGAACTTGGCTGATTTTTTCGCGTTTTCAGGTTTGGTCCTATAGTAAAAGATGTTTGTTATCATGACTTCACATGTTTAAGTATCGTTCACTAATTACCAGTCACCCATTATATTGGTTACATTGTGTTTTTTTTTTTTTTTACATTGTGTTGTGATATTTCTACCTGAAATGGAATTTTTGTCACAACTAATCTATATACATAAAAGGAGAAGCTGAGCCGAAACCATTGTGACTAGGAGCGTGAAATTTTGCACAAGGTTTCATTTCGTTTTTCAAAATTCGCCCCTAAAGGAATGAAACAGGAGGTCCAAAGTTTATATGAAGAAACTTACTTCCACACGGACGAAGCCGCTGGCAGAAGCTAGTTATATTTATAAATTAGCGACCCGCCCCAGCTTCGCATGCGAGCAATAGTGATTTTAAATATATTATGCATGTATTATACATATAAACCTTCCTCTTGAATCACTCTATCTATTAAAAAAACCGCATCAAAATCCGTTGCGTAGTTTTAAAGATCTAAGCATACATAGGGACAGACAGCGGGATGCGAATTTTTTTTTTATGTTAAGTAGTGAAGGAAGATATAAAGTGCTCTAACTTGGTATGAAGTAAATGAGGAAATTACTCAACCTACTTATTACAGCAGAGTTAATTTCGCATGTATCCCAAAAAGGTAACATAAAGAATAAATTAAAGAATTTCGGCATCCCATTTGTTTGGTAGGTAGGCCCGTAGGTAATAATATCTACTGTAAGACGAAGTGCAGTTTTGCAAGAAATTGTATAACAAAGATATTTATGATGTGTGTCGATACATTACATTACATACTGTATTTACATAAACCCATTCAGCTATGCGCCGTATAACTTCCTCGCTCACGCGAAAAAAGATCTTACAGTAGCCATTTCTTTTCTATTACCGTAAAATTTTGCTTGCACAACGAGATAGTGCCGCATTTATGATTTTGTACAATGTTTCTTCGCTGCATTTTCCAAGGAAAATATATTATTCTGTTTACTTTCAAGATGGCAGATAAGAATATGTTTGATCAGGTTTTCGAAACGAACTCGCTTTTTACGGTGGCATCAACGAACTCATCAATTATATATTTTTCAGAAAACGATATGAAAACTTTTTACTTGTCTGGAGATGTTTTTACCGTTGTTTTTTTTTTCGAAATCATAGACAAATGATGGATTTTATAGACAGTCCCTAAAAAAGTTGTGTTGTGAACTTTTTATCACTTGGATCTTACTTATCATCTTTTTTCTTTGGCGTGCTTTTATGCTCTACATTTAAAAATCCTTCAAACAAATAGGTTACGGCGCCTGCGTTCAAACAATATGTGATGTGCGCAATTACTTTTAATAGCTTCCAAAATCTATAATGTCGCAACTGGCTACCAGAACCTTGGCCAGGTTGAAGGGTGATGATAAACAGATGATGCAAATTCACACCGCGCCGCTAAGCTGGCGACGCCGTCCTACTGACGAAACGCAACAATTATAATGATAGTTGTATGCAAGTTAGTATTATCTTCTGCAATGCTAGACGCAATGCCAAATGTCAAAATATTATGACGTCACTATATTCAACACACCTTTGAATTTAGAACTACCTATTTATAGCTCAGATATGTCTTCTTCTTACACCTCTATGATTTTCTTGACAGCTCTATTTGATTTATGGTCGGGTTTAGCAATTTTTATTTTTAATGTTTTGTTATTGGTTTAGTCATTTTTCTTTTTTAACTTTAATTTGAACTTTCAATTTACTTATTGAATTTTATTTCAACTTTATCACGTTGTTACCAACTTCATTTCATTTATTATTTTATAAAGTTTCAATGTGTTGTTTATGGTCTGGATTTGGTTGTTGATCCCATTTTCAAGGCCTACGAAGGTTCTCTTTACATAACTAGAGAGAGGGATAGCCTTAGGCGTATCCATCATTTCGGGTCTACTAAAGTTTCGTCTCGTAATATACTTGCGCAATATTATAGCATCAATGTCTTGCCAGTAATTCCAATATAAAACTCACCGTTCGCTGATCAATAGTATATTCGTAATATCGTACGTGATCACCTAACACGTACGAATGTTATAACGACTAATTAGCAAGTCAATGACCTTTTCAGAAAAGTAATTGAGATATTTCGTAGAGACAACGATAGTCTTAAAGTCGTTAATGTGAATTAATGATAGGTATTATTTGATTGATTGAGGCTGAAAGGTTTTTTCAAAAACCGAATCAGTTTCGAATTCAATATTAATCTAATCTATAAAAATCTCGTATCAGTTTTGCTATCGAACTCTTTGGTAGCCGTTTTGACCAATTTTTATGAATTTTTTTGTGTGTTCTGTTCATTTGGTAGGTCTGAGAATAGTTCGTTGGCTATTTTACCGTATGGTCCACAGCCACAGTGTCCTTCGGGCGGTCCGCACAATGATGACACCTGAGCATTTCTTCCGCACGAATCAGGTGCAGGAACCTCCCGAACTTACCGTGTTCGGTGAGGACTTGCGGCATGCGGCAGGTGAGGACACCGAGACGTCTATCCAGCCACTCCTCAAAGAGGGGACTTACAGCTACGATTATGGCGTGTCAAAAAACGGCTATTTTTACTCTTCTATCCGCACGGGGAGTGCGGATAGAAGAGTAAAAATAGCCGTTTAATAATTTAAAAAAAAATATTTATGAGGCGGAACAACATTTGCCGGACCAGTTAATGTAGGTACGGTCAGGAGTCAAAAATGCAGTTGCACTCTAACAATGCTAATCTGTCTAAAATTTCTTTGTAGTAGAGTTCCAGTGTTCTGCGACTAGTTTTTAGATTATATGCTACAAACTAAATCGGTCATGATCCATTGACCCTCCTTTACAAAGAAATTTTACATACTTTAGTATCGGTAGAGTGCAACTGCAGTTTTGAGCCCTGACTGTACCATCGCGGTGATCACTTAAAAAAGTTTTATTGAATCCTGCGACGCGGCGCCAAACCAAACCCTTTGAGGATTTCATTTCGAGTGCAAGCAAAAATGAACTTAGCGATGGTCAGGCGAAAGTGTATTTGATAGTACGTATAAATCAATACACCTTGCATTAATTCATTATTTCCCAAGAGGACGCCGGCGTCCGCAAACCTATTGTCTTTCTATTGTGTCTCTAATAACGGTATTCAACAGGTAAATCACTTTTAGGATTAAATTACAATATCAATATAACTACTTGTAGCAACTTTTGCTACTAGCGTTCATAATTTATTCCATCTTACTTAATGCTAAGTTAATCGAACTGGCGCCTTTAGCAAGCTAATCTAAAGTCTTACAATGAGCTCTTAACGCGATCGAATGCGGCGCCTAAACTGAACTGTTTATGGATAAACCATTTTAGAAGTCGATCAATTATACGAGTATCTTAAAATGAATGCACGTCAAACGAACATAATGTACGCATACCGTCATACCTGTACGAGCAATAGGTAATGATAAAATAGATATTGATTGTGGATCTGCTGCAGAGGAAAGACAAACGCTACTGTGTTTTGATAAAAACTGTTGAACGAACAGTGTTTATTGCGTACGTGCAGAAAAATATCATTTTTATACAGCGGTTTTATTTATTTCGCTTTTTTAATGTATATAGGGTGTATAACTCCATCTGCCTCTTTCAAGCTTGCACGCTAGACATTTTAAAATAATCATCATCATCAGCTTTTTAATGTTCCCACTGTTGGGACACAGGCCGCCGCTCTAAGCGAGGGAAAGAGCCGTAATCCACCACGCGGGCCCAGTGCGGGTTGGTGAATGCCACATGTCTTAGAATTGTCAGTTCCAGGAAATGATGGTTTCCTCATGATTTTCCTTCACCGTTTTGAGAGCAGTGGTAATAAAAAAAAATTACACATAGTAATGCGCCTGGCTGTGTTTGAACCTACAACTTACAACTCGTAAGTCGGGGCCTTTACCACTCAGCCACCACTGCTCTTAACATAATAAGGCAACAGTACCTCTACCATGAGTTTTAAGCGATAGTATTCGTCGCTACTCGATATCGACGCCGTAAATATTTTGTATGGCAAATTTTGGTTCTGCAAGTGACCGCTAGAGGCGCTGCAAAATTTGCCATACAAAATATTTACGGCGTCGATATCGAGTAGCGACGAATACTATTGCTTAAAACTCATGGTAGAGGTACTGAATTTTAGACATCATCATCTTTTTATGCTTTCGTCTCTTGACTGTCTCTTAGATTTTATGCTTGGTCGTCTTATGCATTAATTTTGTCTAGCCTATTATGCAACTTTTGAAACTTCAATGTCATGATCACTGTCAGCAGTATGTTTGCGTGATTGTATGAAAGAGTTACTGTGGACCTCGCAAAAGGCAATTGAAGGAACACAAGTGGAGTTTAGTCAGTAAAAGTCGAACACTATCTCTCATTCCGCCCAGAGGGGAAGGAGGCACTTGATTATTTCCTACGCAAAAAAGCATTAATGTTTTAAAAAAATCTTTGGTTTATTACAATAGGTACCTAAATGATATATTCTTATTTCTGTATACAAATGAGCAGTTATACAGAAAAAGGTGTTATTTTTTAAGACATGCCATAATATATTGACCATATTACCAATTGACAGCAATGCGCAGAAGATTTTCGATTATTTTTAGTTTTAGTTAGTTACGATTATTTTATATCTATTTGTTATTATTTAATAATCAGTAAAGTATTTTATAAAGCCTATGCAATAAATATCTTTAAATTTTTCAGCGCCGTAGTGTACTTAACTATTCTTTTTTCGCTATCGCTTGATATAAACTCAATTCTTTAAGGCAAAGATGTACAATCATGACGTTAACAAATAGACACACGTAAACGAAGCTAGGGGAAAAACTTAAATAAAACATTTCCTAGCTTTTTACATAAACATAGTTACCTAATCACAATGTATTTTTGTATAATGCACGCTCATGCATAGATTAGCGTGTTCGAGGAAAAAGGAAGACATAAGGAAAATGGTGGTTCATTCACACTTCTCGAAAATATTTAATATGTATGTATGTCAGGATAGGTAGCATGGCCACATTCCACATTACAGAATGCACAAAATATTTAAACATAGCAACGGGATAATTAAAGACATATTTCTTTTGGCAATCATATTTTGCATATAGTACCTACTTTGTAACTAATAATTAAATACTAAAACAAGAAAATAAAAAACACTGAACTAATTAAAACTATTTTGTATGATGCTATTTTGTATGGTGAAATGTTACTAACTTGGCATATCTTAAAAAAGAAATAAGGCTGTAAACAAGTTTTCATTGCAACAAAACTATAGTTAAAAAACAAGAAAGAGGCAAAAGCGGGTGACTTCGACGTGCGTTTCGCGTAGTCCACTCCCGAGCCCGACACTACCAGACAGCGCTCTCCATCGATCCGGCGATCTGCTGACTGCTGTCCGACACAGATTTATTCGTCTTGACAGAAATGTATCAATCACAGTAACCATGTTCTGATATCGACAAAATTGTTACAGGCTAGCAAAGAAAGTAAACGAAGAGAGAAGAGCCAAGACGTAAAAGTTAGAGTTTCTAGAGACACCGTAATAACGATTATTATTTACTTATTTGTGTATGTACCAGTGTCGATAAGAGATAGAAATTGCTGCAAAGTGAAATAAATTACATAATGTATGTATTACAGATATTAAAGAGATACAGAAGATTAGCTATGTTGCGGAATATGATAGCTTTAGTAAGTTACAGAAACTACCAGGAAATAGCAAAATTGCAGCTAACTTTTTTCATTTTGCACCCGTCGAAGTATAACTAGATAAAAGTGAAGAAGCTCGTCAGTGAACTTCAACAATTTAAAACCAAGACATAGATAAATCCTAATTTTAGTTTTTTGCCAGATTGACTATAAAATACGTCTTTAGTACCAATAAAACGAGCTTTATCCTCCATGCTTCCTGACTGCAAACAAGCACTGTCAGTGGAAACGTAAATCGTTAGTAGAGCTGCGCGAGCGCAGACGACCGGTAAATTTTCGTATTCGAGCACGAATTGCGCCACCTCCGCCCGACGCTAACCTTGAAATACATGAATGTATACCGCCACACTACGCTATTAGTATATATTCATAGTATACTATTTCGAGTAGCTTATGACCTTCAATGATACACGGGATCTAATGGCTGGTTCCAAACAAAGGACGGTACTACGGCAAGCTTAGGGAATTGTATTGTGCAAAATACCTAGATACAAATCTACAGATGCTGCTAATAGATCAACTATTACGAAACATGAAATAAATAAAGCACTTAATACCGTAGCCGAGAATAATATTGACCTAACAATTGACTGGCGTTTTATTGCCATATGTCAACTGACAAACAAGGCTACAATAAAAATTTATAGGTGAATTACCCGCTATGAGTTGCTCAGGCGCTCAAAAGCCGACCATGCTAATAAATATTCTTAACTACTCGAAGCCTATACTTAAAGGAACTAAAAAGAATTCATTGTATTTAAGTTGACACACATTAAAGTTAATACAAGCGAATCGGATGGATGTGCAGACAACACTGACATGTGTGTCGCCTTCGCTTTATCACATTTTACACGCGTTTTGTTTTAAGACTGCTCAAGGAAACGGTGACAAATGCTTTAGAATCCGTGAAGCGATTCTCGATTCATTACCGGGATAGGACCACATGAGTCATGACTGACATCCGTATAATCTTTGATATTTTTTAAAGAATATGGAAACTAAAAATATTTTTAGATCAAGGACCGATCTCAGACAGAACTGACGAGTCATTGAAAATAAAAAAAATATGATTATAAAACTTATTTGAATACTACACATTAAAAGGTAAATCGGTAATGTTACTTTCAAGACAGTCTCGTTATGGAAGGCTGAGCAACAGCTGGTGCGGCACAACTTGGAAGAGGCCCATGTTTGACACAATGACTATTCTAAATATGCGTCTAGTTTTTGCTGTGCTTAAACTAACAATGCCGTAGTAAACGCGTTAGTGAATTGGCAAGACCATATGAATAAAAACTATTAGAATAAAAAACATAGGTACACCTGCTTGACAAATAACACCATAAAAAAATGATGATTCGTGCGTAATGTGAGGATCGAGAATAATTTAATAAAAGATATAGAAGCAGATGTTCTTGTTTATAAGTAAAGAGCCAGACATGCTTACTGTTACTTAGAATCTGGATGTTCGTATGGAATACGTAATGACCTCATCACCAACAACTTAGCTTGCCGATCACGTCGACACATCATTTACCTAAGCATCACATCACATCACCGTTTCGTAACATCTTTCTTCCAGTATGCCATTAGCACAGATAATCGTCACCCGGAAAATATGTGGAGAAGTGTCAACGTGATTCGTAATGCAGCTAGATTGCGACATTCGAATTTGTTTATTTTTCGGTAAATAACGTGTTTGCTTTTTCGCGAAATACGTCACTGTTATGTAGCTACTTAGATACAAAAACAGGCCGAGGATACGAATGGATTGTGAGAAACATCATATGACTAGCAGAAAGAGAAAGAAGGGATGAGGGGAGGGAGTAATAGATAAATTATGATATATAGACGAAGACATTATAATTATGACAACGAAGACAAGACGAAATTTTTCAAGTTTTCTTAACAACATGCGGATAATTTTTTGCACAAAGACGATAAAAATTGCACAATGCGATATATGAGTCACGCCTTCTTGTTATTTGCCAATAAATATTACCATTTAGCGGATTTAACTTACTAGAAGTACGCGCCAGCTCTACGAAAACAAACTTTTTATATTGTTTATTTTTTTGTCTAGCGAGGAGTGTGTCGCGTAATACTAAAAGCATTTGCAAAGAACTGGTTCAAAAGTGTGAGAGGCTGAGAGGCGATCCGGAACTAGGTCGGTTATCTAATCGGAAATAACCAAATATTGATCGGAGCCAAGTTATTTTTATTTAACTTTTTACTCCATTTCTTGCTGGTAACCTTGTCGAACAGTTTATGGAACATTCCACTTGTTGTCTATGCATATTGATAGACAGGTTTATGAAGCATTTTTTGGAATAGTTTTTACTTGCGTTGTCAATTGGTCGATACAATGTTTTTAAAAGAATAAACAAGTATTTAGAAAGTATTGAATAAATTGATCTCATTGATTGATGACGATGTATTATATATTTATATGGTAAAAATTTAACTGATTTATCAATTTGACGATGCTATGATCACAACCTCAGTTATCAACGACAATGGAAGACAATGAGTTTATAATGTTTGTAAGATAATTGTGATGTTTTATTATGATGAGTTGGTCCATGCACTGAAAATGCAAGTGTATCAATGTCATATTATTTAAAATAAATATTTCATCTGTTTAAACACTATTCGAAAACATGTATATATAATATATAGTTTTTTAAAAGGGGAAGAGAATGATTCGATCATTTTTTGCACGAGATAGGGGTAACTTTTTAAAACGACTAATGTTTATTTATAATAAGTCAGTATGCAGGCTGTGGTGCGAACGCGTTGGAACTTGCAAAAAATCCAAGGTTACTCGTAGTGAATAACTTTTCCTGCACAATTTACACGTGTTAGAAAAGTAACCTTTATAGGTCTACTAATAAATCGTTTCTAAGAATGCTTTCCTAAAAAGAAACAATCTGATAGTGAGTAATCAAGCAATACGAACTATATGCTACTAACAATGTTGACCTAATACAATTAGCAACGTGCGCACTTTAGGATATGTTTATGATAACACTAGCAAAACATTAAACGAATATAACGTTGTTAATTTATGTAATAATAGCGATAATAATTTGATGAAAGATAAAACTACCGTTGCTAATGCTATGCTTAAGATTAACGATATCGATAGATTTTTCCATTCAATCACTATGTCTATTTTATGTAATTCTACGAAACAAAGAAATACGTTAGATATTTAATAATTGTAATTGTTATGTATGTGTGCGAGGTTATTTAGAATCATCTTAGAAAATGCTAATATTCAAAATTTTAATAATTTACCAATTTAACGTACACAGTTTTTACAAATTGTATAAATTTGATAGAATATGAAACTAAAAATGGCCATAAAAATTAGCAACGGGTTCCAAACTAGAGACACAAGAAATAAAATGAAGAAGAATCGAATATTTTGTAAATTGTTTAAAGCAAAATAAAAAAGTAATAAGATAGTGCCGAAAACAGTTAAGGTGATTAGGTGTGCAGTGTGTGTGTGTGTGTGTGTTTTATTCGGTTTAAAGTTAGTTGAATTGTAGTGGAAAACATTTCAATTGTATTTTTTTTTCACTGTTGTCATTTTTAACCTTAACGTCGTTTTGTTTTGTACTCGTAATACAATTGACTTAGTTAATGCCATTGTCAATGTTATCATTGCTATCTGTGATATATCTCCTATTGTCATTTTCCTATTTATCACTATTTAATTGAATGTTTGTTTTATCTGAATCACGTTGTCTTGGAACAATCTATAACGTTATAATCTATAATGTTATTTTTTCTAGATTTCTGTTCTAGCTATAAATTACGATGATGTTAAACTATGACGTTAGTAACTTCTCCTATATTGGTTAACTTGCTTCATTAGGCTATGACTTGTCCATTTGCGTAATAAGGGCTGCAAAGAACGAAAGAATTGTAATCAAATAGAAGATAAGACTAACATCTTTTAAGGAAAAGTTTAAAAAAAAATATGTGTAGTAAGTTATAACAGCCATGTATTTCTTTTTATGAATAGTTGTTATGTATTTAGAGGTTATAATGTATAAATCACAATTGAAGTTTGTATATGTTCCTATATTTATTACTGCTTCACCCTCAACCGGCTGAACAAATTTTGATGAAATCTGATAAATGAGCAGACAAATCCTTAAATATTAATACATAGGATAGTTTTTATCCAAGGTAGTAGAGCTTGGGCTAATTTTCTAATTTTAAACGGGCGAAGCCTCTGGCAAAAGATAGTATAGTGTAATATCTTAATCTTTTTAACGGCCTATCGCGCCAAGTACGTATTTATCTTTAAATGTGTACAACAAGTGTACGACATGGTAACAAAAAATACTGTTATATTATGTAACCAGTGCATATCATTGTATAAACAGAGATGTAATCTGAACTTAATTTTTGGCATAATAAGAAGAACATCGACAGATTTCTCAAATACCAAAGTAGCAGAATGGTACAAAATTTAACAAAATTATATTTTATATCTTAAAGTATGTTATATTTTAGTGGTGAGAATTAAAAGCCGCTATAGCAAGTTATGTGGCGAGCATTTAAGTGTCTACAGTTTATTGTGGTTGTCATTCAGTTTTCGCTTTCAATAGCACGTCAGGCGCACTTAAATGATGCCTGTTTGTTGACATTTATAATAATAATAATAATTTGTTTATTTTGACATCTATTACTATCTTGTCTACTTTTTATTTATGTCAACGTCATTTCGTTATAAATTCAATAAAAAGGATAATAATTGTATGCATCGCTATGTTGATTTTTTATTGTTCTGTCTTTGCAAATCGTTTGTGTTACTTAGTATGAAAGTTGTACAGAAATCAATACTGTTCCCACACAGTTCTGCAATGTAATACAATCTATTGTCACCAAATACTGTCATGGCCTCCGATTGCCAAACTAAAAGCAAATATAGTTTGAAATACGATCGATTCTTACTAGTACTTATTTAAAGTTGTATCTCCACGTACATATCGGACTAGCTCACATCTTTATGTATGGACAGGTACCAAAGGTGCTGCATCTCATACATAATTACGTCATTTTCGACGGATTGTCACAAAGATTTGCGCCAATTTGACTCTATAATTAAATTCCGCATTGCTTACATTATTTTTATGACTTCTCTTTAAACGATGTCGCGGGTATTTTGGCCCGCTTCTGTGGATGATGCGGGCAAAAATACCCGCGACATCGTTGGCATACAAACTTTAATGACCCGTTTGAGTTGCTCGTGAGTGGACTTTTCAAAGCCTTTCTTATTTCACTTCTACATCAAGGAATATACTCGTATGTTCCAAATTCATATTAGTATTCTGTGAAGGCATTGTTTTGTCTGTCAGCCACAAAACTGTTTTATATGTTAAGAAGGTAACTGTTGTGAACATTATTTTATATGTACCATCTGACTGCTGTTTTGATACCAGTACCTCTAGTAAAAAATCATATATTATGCATTTTGAGTAATGAAAATTATCTTTATGAAGTTTAAAGGTATCCTTAGAAAAACTGCATCCGTGTTTTTCACAGTGTTCATCATAGTGTAATTTCCTCATGTTGCATCTTGTAGATTTAATTTTCTTCAGATTTTTCCTCAAATGAATCAAATTGTACAATCATTGCATTCATAGATTTAATATGCATGCACTCGAAGATAATATGCGATACTTATTGGTATTTTGGTAACATTCTAAATGGGTCATGATCACCGAGAATTGAAAATAGCTACTCTCAAATTAATTAGAGATTCTAATAAACACATTCAATCTTTTGAAACAAGATTAAAATCTAATTTCAATAAACTTGACGGCATAACGCATATCGTAGCTTCTGCTTCCTTTACGAAATTGTAGCGGACTAAGTGAGAAGAGATATAACGATATAGAGACATAGATTTTGTTCATTACACCGGACATAATTTACCAGTTTAATCGACAAAACCAAAAGACTCAGTAATAGGTTGACATTGAGTTCAGGCTTATAACCAAGAAACAAAAATATTCTGTTTATAAAATAAGAGTACGTACTGTTAGTGATAGTCCAAATAGATACGAATACTATGAATTAAAAGACTAGCCTTAAAAAAATCTTAATACGGAAAAATATTATGAACCTGACATAGTGGCATGATATTTTTAATCCTAAGAGCTAGATCTTAATTCCATTATTTTTGCAAAACTATGACATATCACTTAACAATGAAGATTAAAAGATATACGCTATCATACATTTAACCTGGATTCTACAGCTGTGAATATAAAGAAAAATGTGCAATATAACCGTAAATATGCAGAAAAATACCTAATGTTGCATACAAAACATATGTAGCTAATTATATGTTTTGTGTGAAACATGAGTAAATAAATTCTTTGTCCATGTGACACGTTTCAGTTATTGTTCGATATGCAATAGACGTGAAATATAGGAAATGAAAGTGGCTATGATGTTATCGCTGCATAATTGCAATAGTTGTAGATTAGATAGTTGAGTTGGCTAAAGCAATGCATTTGATAGTTTTACTTTGGTTCGTCTTTACACATTTTATGCAAAAACATAGAACTATAGCATATTTAGATTTGAATTAGGTGACCCAAAATATCCTCATCGGATAAAATATCGCTTATTAATTAATGCTTATTTAGTGTTGTAATACTGTAGGTGTGCCGCAGGGGTCTACTCTGAGTCCTTATTTGTGCAATTTTTTATTCCTTACAAATCTCGTTTATTGAACTAATATTAACTAAGCTGAACATCGATTTGTTTGGATGGATCATTTTTAAATGATTGTCTGTTTTCTCTCTTACGACAAAGTGGTTAAAGTTTATTAAACTCAATTTAAAGCCTTATTAGTGCTGCTGCAGTGTTGTAAGTTAGAAACCACGAAAGTGAAATGTTTGCAAGCTGTATTATGGCAAGTTGCAGTTTCATTGCTCTTTATTATACTATCCCTTTCGTCTGATCATATTATACAACTTACAGTAAATTACTTAAATATAACATATTTGGCAGGCAAGTGCCTACAGTTGATAAATATTTAATGATTTAAAAAACGGTAGTATAACACAAAAGGTTATTTTCAAAGAGATCTCAGATCTAACTACCTTGGATTTCGACATGAATATAAAATCTAGAACTTTAATTTTAACATTAACAAAACCCGACGAAATTTAATTTACTTTTCTTTTATAACTCCGCGCTAGTCATGACCGTTGAATCACCTCGTGTCCTACCGTGAGTCTCGGCACGATAGCTTTTTGTCTCAATTTCTATCTGGCCAGACATAATTAAAGTGTGTCGTCATGTTGCCAGCCTTGGTTTGAGGTTTCTCCTGCGCTTAATGGTTTCTCTGAGGTAGACCATTAATATCAGGTGGGCCGTGAATCAGCTAACCTATACAAAGTAGGGACTGTACCGCAGCATATGAGCCGACAAGGATGGTACAACTTTATCTTTACACAAGGTAAATGATGTTGGGAAAATAATTTAAGATGAAAATGAGCAGTATATTTTAATATTCCAAATAGTTTTGGTTATGTTCGATGCGATTCTTGGCAAAACCAATGACGCTAAAGATATAAATGTCCTGAATTCATTTACATAAATAACTTCGTTATAATATGTGCAGACTGTTTCTTAAATCTAAAGTGACGATTTAATTGAATCTGCTGTGATTTTTTCACATCCATAATGTTTAACCATGTGGGTAAGCACATACGAGTACATCGACAAAATATATTTTCGTGTCCATTTGGCCAGAGTCATATATTTACAACCCAATACTCATGTGGAGTATTATAATTTTAACTCTCAAATTCTCAGTGTCATTTGTATGATAGAAGAGCTGAAGAGATGGAATATTTGGTCGACCCTAGCGACGGAACCCGGACACAAAAATATTTGTCGGCTTTTTCCGATGAAAGTGGTTAAAGTGCATACACGCACATATTTTGACAAATTTGCAAAATCAGAAGTTTATTATGAGTATTTATGAGGTAGAGGCAAAGAACGAGAAATTTGAAAATTAATTTTAATCAACTAACCAATACCGAGAAGTAATAATTATAAGCTACTAAATGTATTTTCGTAGAAGAGTTTATTAGAAAAAAAAATTATTAGTATTTTTGGAAATATAAAATATTTAGGTCGGTAAATAAAGCTACAGTTGCTTGCGAAACAGGTTTAAATATCTCTTCAATAACAGCCACAAAGATAGATATTCAAAATGTTCGAAAGGATTAACAGGACTTCAAAGAAACTGGTTTTGGCGATTTTCGATGATATTTTGATACTAACAAAGGTGCAACATATTTTTATGATGACTCCGCGATAAATGCCTAAGTTTTTTGACCCGGAAATAAACTTTCAAGATACTTTGAAGGCTGTTTACACTTTAAAGTTAACATTAAGATATATTTCTTAAATGTATAAAGATTAATTTAAACAAAGGGAAGTAGTATATTATTGGGCATTCTATACCACTATCGGCAAGTGCTCGGGCGAGTGCGCCTCGCTGCCGATAGTGGTATAGAATACCCAATAATGAACGATCGACTCGACTGTGTAGTATATTACTGTACTCGCCTGAAGATTATATGAGTTGTACCACTGGCCGCCAGTAGCTAGGCGAGTTCTCCGTGCTGCGGACGATGGTATGGATCATATTGGCATGCGTTTCGTTTTTAGAAACTACTTGATGATTTTGATATGCGCTTCATATGGTGGAAACGACTTGTTGGGTTTTGTAATGCGCTTCAGCATGGAAACGACTTGATGAATTTGGTACTTATTTCAGTATTAGAATCGATTGGTATCATTCTACTCATACAAAGATCGTGCGAGTTATACGACTGCCTGCCAGTAGCTAGGCGAGTTTGCTTCGCTTCGGACAGTAGTGACAAATATCGACATGATCAATGATTAAAATTTAACTTATTCATTTTGACATGCGTTTCGTGGTTAGAAACGACTTGTTGGTTTTTAGAATGCGCTTCAAAGGTGGAAACGACTAGTGATTTGGTCATGCATTTCAGTATTAGAAACGACTTGTTGGTTTTTGTAATGCATTTCGTGGGTCGAAACGACTTGGTGTTTGTGAAATGCGCTTCAATATTAGAAACGACTTGTTGGTTTTTGTAATGCGTTTCGTGGGTCGAAACGACTTGGTGTTTGTGAAATGCGCTTCAATATTAGAAACGACTTGTTGGTTTTTGTAATGCGTTTCGTGGGTCGAAACGACTTGGTGTTTGTGAAATGCGCTTCAATATTAGAAACGACTTGTTGGTTTTTGTAATGCGTTTCGTGGGTCGAAACGACTTGGTCTTTGTGAAATGCGTTTCAATATTAGAAACGACTTGTTAACGCACTGCTTTCTGGATCTGCATAATAAACAAGGTACAAATTATATATTAGGTTTATTTTTCGTAAAACATTGGTTTTTCTCGGAAAATTGTATCTACCGAACGCACGAACTCTTGTAGTTTCTGCCACTGAGATGAATTCGCGTCGGTCTGGAACTTGAGTCGCACAAGCGCCTTCTTCCACAGCTCCTGGGAGTCGGTGTGGCGCGCGTCGTCAGCCTTGTACACCTTGCAGTCGACGTAGTACTCTCCGTTGATGCTCGCTGCTCGCCGCTCGCAGCCTTTGGCGACTCGGTTAACGAAGAATGATGATAGACATGTACTCGATGAATCGTCTTTTGGCACGGTGTCAGTCCCGTAGTTGTTACTGATACCGAATACATCATTATCTGTATTGGTTTTTTTACTGAAACAACAACGAAAGTTTTATTAGTTTATCATACACTTACAGGGTACATTTAACGTTTAGATACAAGCAGAAAAAAAAATACACACTTTTAATTGGTATGGTGAACTAAATTATTGAATAGTTTGTTTACCTCTTACGAATTAAATTCGTTGATGATTTAATGGATGCGACTTGCGTTTCCTATTATCTGCAGACAGCTTGCGGCTGGGAGTCGTTCTCTGGTCTGGGATCGGAGCTTGTTGAAGGTACTCGCACTCAGAGTCAGACCTGAAATAAAGATAAAACAAAATAATAATCAAACACAAATCAAATTATTACAATCACCTACAATGGGTCAGATCTCTAAGCTATGACCTGATCGGAAATATTTTATACTTACATTTTCCACTTATGTCCGTTTGATATACCAGGCTGATGATAGCAGGCGTAGTGACTGTTGGCAGCAGGCAGCGGTTAGATATCAACATTGATAGGATAACTCAGCAAGATCGCAGAGCACTTCTTGAAGATTACTTCCACACTTGTAGACTTCAGTTGGTTTGTACCGAGTACTTCGAAAACATGTAGCTTATAAATCGGAAAACGAACGATAATTCGCTATATTAAAAATGACTGCAACTGTTCATTATAATGTTGCGTAAAACAACATTTTTCCTTAGACGTATTATACTTGTTCAAAAAGTGAACACTAAGGTTCTTTTAGCTAGCACCGAATGACAAGACAGCGAAACGACTTAGGGCTGGCAAAACGTTAACCAGTAGATAGAATAGCAACAACGGTATTAAGGAATATTCTAGCAAGTAATTTAATTATTTAGCAATCTAGAGACAATCATAAGATTAGTATTTATCATGTTATATATCCAAGTTTTACTTGTTATACTTTTATGCTTGAGTAAAGTAAGTACAGGAAATAAGTTGACTTGTAACAGTAACAAATTTTAAATGAACTTTCTCTTCGGTTAGAAACCTATAGGTTTCTAACCTGGTATTCGACATTTTATTTATTTTGTGATAGTGTTCCTATATAGTTTCTGATACTTATCCATACTTTAATATGTATGCGTGCCAACCTTGACTAAAACAGCTTACTGTTGCGAATGCAACTAAGCTGACGAAAAGAAAGAAACAAGGTTACACGTGTAATGTTTTACGCAATAACAATTATTTCAATCAAATATTTTATAAATTTACTAATTAATGGAGTATTCGTTATTGACTAGGTAATCAGTAACGAATACTCCGTTAATTAGTAATGTCGAAAAATAATTTGATATTATCTCAAAGCTACGACGCGTGACGGGGTGTAAATCGTTTAATCATTTAAAAAATATATAGATTTACAGCGAATGTCGAAATAACTAGTTTTATAATCTCGCGAAGCTGTACTTGACGTTTAATATTGCGATCTGAAAACACCCACACGTACATAAAATTGGAACATTTATGTACAACATTAAATAATTTTCAAAAAAGGTAATTATCGAATACGTTTCGTATTTTTATTTAAAATTGTGTTATTTTTTACTAAAAATAGGCACTAACCGATCTTTCTTTTTTTCAGAAATACGTTGATACCTAATCAGATGCAGTGCCTGATGAATAAGTGATCATCAAACCAATAGGCGTATGCAGACTTGCTCCAGATTAAAAAATTCAATAAAGTAATGCAAAAAGGTAATTAAAGAATATGTTTCGTATTTTTGTTTAAAATGTTGTTATTTTTTACTAAAAATAGGTACTAACCGATCTTTCTTTTTTTCAGAAATACCTTGATACCTAATCAGATGCACTGCTTGAAGAACAATTAGTGATCATCAAACCAAAAGGCGTATGCAGACTTGCTCCAGATTCAAAAATTCAATAATTTTGTCACACTACACTAACTTCGATTGTTTATTAGTCGTTATACGTGGGTAAGATCGTTTCGAGTTTAAATTGGATAATAGTTAATATCAAATAGTAAAATAATGCCCCACTGTTTGGTTTGCAATTTATTTGTAGATAATCGTCGATGGTCTGGTCATTTACGTAGTAATATTCATAAAAGTAATGGTGCGACCACTGTTTTTGACAATGTCGCAATTATTAATTCTGCGTTTAAAAAACGAATCGTTAGTTACAAGATCATCGCAACTGGCGAACAAAAAAATAATTTTCCTGAAATGTTTCTTAATAATATTAGTGAACAAGTTAAAACTCTTATAAACCGATCATTATTGAAACATACAGCTCTGAAAATAAATTTTGAACTTTTTTCTTTTTTTCTTATGTTTAAAAATGATCAAAAGGAAATGAAATCGTTCGCCACAAAAAACATTATTATTAATTTTAATTACGATTTTGATTCAATTTATAAAGCAACGGTTGATTTACTGTTAAAGAAAATTGAAGAGTTTCAGGAGAGAGATAGTGGTTGGTCATTTTTGAGCAATTCCCATGTAGAATTAAATATTAATAAATATCAGCCTCTCGGTGGATCTAAATTTATAACTTTACCAAAATGTATAAAAAATAAAAAAGCTTGTTTGAATATTCGTAACAATGATGAGTTTTGCTTTTTATGGTGCGTAGTGGCAGCTCTGTACCCCGCTAACAAACATCCCGATAGAGTTTCATCTTATCCCTACTACCGGGATGTTTTGAATGTTGATGGTTTAACATTTCCGATAACATTTTCGGATATAGCTGTATTTGAGAAAAATAATCCGTTTTTGAATATTTACGTGTATGGTTTAAAAAATAATAAGACTATCGTTGGACCTTTGTATTCAACATCTAATCAAAAATATAAGAGCATCCATCTATTGTTTTTAGAAAATAATACTAATACTCATTATTGTCTTATCAATGATTTATCTCGTCTAGTCAGAAATCAGATAACTAAACATCATGGTAAACTGTACTTCTGCGAAACGTGCTTATTGTTTTTTCCGACACGCATCCAAATTGAATCACACCTGTGTGGAGGAATTGCTACGGTATTACCAGAAAAAGGAACATTTTTAAAATTCAAAAATTATGATAGAAAACAAAACATTCCTTTCGTCATATATGCTGATTTCGAAACGATACTCGAACCGATTTCCGGCGATGATTTCAACACCGCTAAAACGTCATACTCACATCGACACATTCCGGCCGCATTCGCGTATAATGTAGTGTCATCATTTAACGATAGGGTTGGCGGCTATAGAAGTTATCGTGGAAAAGATTGTGTTTCAAAATTTATACATTTACTGACTGAAGATGCTAAAGCAATACACAGAATTCTAACTAAAAGCGAGCCTATGATATTCACAGAAATAGATGCTCTAGATTTCAAACGCGCTGTTAAGTGCTACCTTTGTGAAAATTTACTGTTGACAGATAGAGTAAGAGATCACTGTCATATTACAGGCCGGTACCGAGGTGCAGCACACCGACACTGCAACCTACAACATAAAGTACCAAAATTCATCCCAATATTTTTTCATAACCTGTCCGGGTACGATTGTCATTTATTTATTAAAAAGTTAGGTGAAATTCCAGGACAAATTAAAATAATACCCAAGACTAAGGAAAAATATATATCGTTTACAAAGTTTATTCCTATTGCTAATAATGAGTTTATACAAATAAGGTTTTTAGATTCCTTCAACTTTCTAGGAACTAGTTTAGACAAACTTGCTAAAACTTTGCAAGTTGACGATTTTGTTAATCTTAAATCAATTTTTCCCGATGAAGCGCAATTTAGTTTGCTGATTCGTAAAGGTGTGTACCCGTATGACTATATGAAAGACTGGAAATGTTACGAACAAAAGTCATTACCATCTAAATATTATTTCCATAATTATTTGACTAACGAAGGTATTAGCGATGAAGATTATAATCATGCTCAGAATGTTTGGGCTATTTTCAATATTTCTGACCTAGGCGAGTATACAGATCTATACTTAAAAACAGATGTGCTTTTGTTGACAGACATATTTCAAAATTTTCGGAAAACATGTAAACAATATTACAAACTCGATCCTGCCTTTTACATAACTGCACCCAGTTTATCTTTCGATGCAATGTTACTAAAAACAGGTGTTCAGTTAGAACTGATTTCGGATTTAGCTATCGTCAGAATGATTCAAAGCGGTATACGAGGGGGCTTGTGCATGTGTTCCCATCGGTATGCAAAAGCAAATCACAAATACATGCCAGAACATGATGCATCACAGCCTCAGAGTTTCATAGTATATCTAGACTGTAATAACCTATACGGCTTTAGCATGTGTCAGTATTTACCGTATTCTAGTTTTAGATTTCTTGATGAAAACGAATTAACTAATTTTCGTGTAGAAAATATCGAGAATAACTCTGAGTGGGGCTTTATATTAGAAGTCGATCTTTTTTATCCTGAACATTTACACAAACACCACAATGATTTACCATTTTGCCCTGAGAAATGTATACCTCCAGGAGGTAAAACGAAGAAACTAGTTGCAAATTTGCATAATAAATACAACTACGTAATACATTACGTTCATTTAAAAAAGTGTTTAGAACATGGTTTAATATTACGTAAAGTTCATAAAGCTATTACTTTTAGACAAAGTTCTTATTTAAAACAGTACATAGAATTAAACACTCAATTAAGACAAAAGGCAAAAAGTTCTTTTGAACAAGACTTTTTTAAGTTGTTAAACAATAGTGTTTTTGGCAAAACATTAGAAAATACTGAAAATAGAGTAACCGTTCATTTAGTTAATCAATGGTGCGATCAATCTAATCGAACTAAGAAATTTATATCCTCCGAGAGACTTGTAGCCAATCCCTACTTCCATAGCGCTTCTATTCTAACTGAAAACTTAGTTGCAATACAAATGAAACCTGACCAAATTATTTTAGATAAACCTATTTATATTGGGTTCACTGTATTAGAACTTTCTAAGACACATATGTATGACTTTCATTATAATATTGTAAAACCTTTTTATGAAGATCGAGTACAGTTGTGTTACACAGATACCGATTCGTTTGTTTATAAAATATTCACGTTTGACTTTTATCAGGACTTGAAGTATAATTTTTTGCAATATTTTGACACCAGTAACTATAATGATAAAAATGATTTTGACATACCAATTATAAACAAAAAAGTTCCAGGTTTGTTCAAAGACGAAATGGGAGGAAAATATATCTCAGATTTTGTTGGTTTGAGATCGAAGCTTTACTCAATAAAAACAGTCGATAAAGTCATTAAAAAAGCAAAAGGAGTAAAATCAAGTGTAATAAGAGACTTAACTATAACAGATTATGAAAATATTTTATTAAATGGTGGAATTATTCGTAGAAAAAATATTATGTTTAAATCTATAAAGCACGAAATATTTACTAAGAGTGTCAACAAAATTGCCTTATCTCGAAATGACGATAAACGGTCAATATCTGTAGATGGAATATCAACGCGAGCCTGGGGCCACTCACTTATTTTAAAGAGCGAAAATGTATTTCAAGATTAAGCTAATTAGTAATAGAGTTCGAATTTGATTTATGTAACCAGTGTAATATAATCTTAATATAGTTCTTAAAAATATACCTAGGTAACTGTTTAATGTATGATAAATAATAATTCTTAGTTGTAAAAACCTAAGTTAATATGAATATATAAATAAAATGTGATTTATAATGACTACTTGTTTAATTTATGTTTTGAAACATCATCTTCCTTTTTTGTAGTTGGTTAAATATAATGAAACCTGACTAAGATTCAATTTGCAAACATGAAGTGCATGTCGAAACTTGAATCGTTCATTTTTCAGATGTAAAATGTATTTTGTACGTATTACAATAAGACTGATTATACAAATTTCGAAGAGCCATGTTTGTGTCAATTCAATCATAACGCTGATCATACAATACGTAACAGTGCATTACCCTCATAAATGCTTAGTTAACACTTTAATCTGCATTAGGAATTGTTTCGATAGTATTTTTTTTCTTTTTTTGACCATTTACGAAATAAAACTCGTCTTTAGTACTTGTACTAAGCAGCGCTGTGCTTACCTCGAACATGTCATCGGTAAGTTTCTCAATTTATTTTCATATTGTTTAGTAACTAGTGGATCTGCTATGAAAGTTGTAACCCGCTGACAGTTCGTTTATGCATCGCTATATCAACGTCTACGTTTTAGTTTAAACTTAATGAATGCCTATTTTTATTCCAGAATACAGAATCAGAAATTATGTTTAGCCAGTATGCTCAAAATCCTTATGAAGTATTCTCCGAAACGCATCACAACGAACCCGAGTACAGCAAAAAAGTGACGAAAGAAAAGACATCAAAACAACGTTGCAGGGACAAGTCGAAGAAGCACAATCCAACTAAATCTTTTGTAATGAGTCGATTACAGCGACGAGGCATCAAACTAATTAAAATATCAGTCATAGATTTAAGCAATAACAATCCGCAAACCAGTGACAGTGACAGTGACAGTGAGAACGTCATTATAAGTGCGCAATACATTGTTAAAGACGCTATCGACAATGTTATGGACGAAACTGAATCTCTAGTTAAAAAAATTTCTAAATCTTTAATAGATAGTGATTTTTAGTACTTATCTGTTTGCGTATGAAGTTGATTAGGCAAATATTTAGTACTTATTAATTTGTTTTATTTAATTTTAAAGTACTCGTAGATGATTTTATATAAAGAAGTGTTGGGTGTTTATCAAAATAAAAGAAGTTTTACAATACAAATGGTTTTTTATTTAAGAAAACAATAACCTAAGTAGGTACACATTTATAACTCTAACCACTTTCTTATACATAACACATTTTTAAGAGCACAATGCTTTAAATGTTTTACACAATTTAAATTAGTTCTTCCTTCACAGTATTTTTTATGTAAAATAAAGAAATTAGGACATCCTTCAGTACCAAGGTCTGATACTTTACAGTTCTCACAAAGTTCCTTAACCCACTTAACTTTCTCCAAACCATTAACAACGATTTCCTTATTTTCTAGATAGGGAACGATTATACGACGAAATTCTTTATAGTCGATATACCCTTCGTTCCAATAAATACCTCTGTTTCTTTCAAGCCACTTAACTTGCCGTTTTTCGTCACTTGTTAAGTATTTAAACAAATATGGTGGTTTTATTAAAAATGTTTGGGTATAATCACGGGTAGCAAAAGCTAACTCTTTTATTATAAAATTATTGTACAGGTCTTTAAACCCTTGAACATCTAATATGACAGTATTCGGATTCATGATATTTTCCTGACTGTATTACTTAAAGGTTTATATTCAATAATACAGTCGTTCAATATAAGACAATACGCTGAAGTCTGATCTGGTATTTCCGAATCACTCTCAATTTCCACTCTTACGTCTACAACAGGGCCTGACTTTATATTATCAGCTTGTCTAGAGCAATCGATGACAAATAGTGGCGCCAAATCTTTAAATTGTTTTTCACTTAGTAAAGGCTCCGGTCGACGCCCATAATAAGACTGCTGAAATCTGACGTATTGCTCGTATAATAAAGCGATTCTGTTATTTGCGAAACTCACATTTAGGTTTTCATATGGAAAGTAAGTAGAATTAAGGTACACTTTTACATCACGAACGTGACAATGATCGAACTGAGACATATCAGAACTGCTATTGTTTTTTCTATTTGTCTGTAGTCCCATAATAATGTATCTTGGTTTCTCTATTTGCGAGGATGTTTTGATTGACCAGGTATGTTTAGTAGTTTTTGGTAAAGCCGGATATTCGTACAGATCCCAATTTCTGAATATCATCTGGAGTGGTCGATCTTTTTCTAATAGTTTCAGCAAACTTATTTTTTCTTTGTCAGACACTTTAACGTGCGGTACGCGCCAAATGATTTTATTTATCTGAACGTCTTCTACAATTTCACCGGTGTTAAGTTTTACAGCATTCAGGTTAGTGTTGCTTCGTAGCAATATCAGTTCGTGCCTACAATTGATCACGACTTTCTTGAAATCCTCTGCGAAACCGATGATGTTACAGAGTGGTATAGAAGCAGAAAAATTACCACCATTAATGTTTTTTGTACCATCAATATTCCAGCCCCATGAATTAGATGTCTTTGATTCGTTCTCATTCATTGATATCAACGATTTCATGGTGGTAGTTACGCCAGCATTTTTTATTCTATCAATTTCTACTCCATTCAGCTCGTACCTTATATCTTGAAACAAGTAGAGTAGAGCATTATTCGTGAAATGAACACTAGTGACTTTATCTTTCATATCCTTTTTGCTTACGATAATGGTTCCTTCTAAATACAAGGTACTCGCTGATGGAAGAATGTACAAGTCCTGTTGGTTAATAGGTATACGAATTTCGTCATTTCTATTAAAACTAGTTACATAGGGCTTGTAAGAATGAAATTCAATTCCTTCAACCGTATTATCAGAAGTCGGAGCGGATAAAACGTCTAAGATATTCATTTTAGCAAACCAATCACTTTGAGAAATGCTTTGTTGTCTTTAGTTAATTTTATTTTCTTACAGCGAGCTCTTATTTGGGTGGATGCTTGAGGGGGACTGATATTTTGAATTTGTTGATGCGCATATTTATTGTAGTCAATCATTTTTTGCTTCTCAGGTGCAAATACAGTTGCACTTCTTCACCCCGTAAATTTATTAAGCGGTTATTTATATCAATCAATCGGATATGTATGCAGCTTATGTTGTTTTGGTTGACTGGAAAGTATATTGCGTTTTTTGGAATTTCTATAATTCTATAACCAGGAGGTACGTTAAGTGCAAATTCGTGAATTATGTGACTCGGTTTTCCGTTTGTGTACGAGCCGCTTACAATATCACATTCGATCCTGATCACTGTCGTAGGTAAAATGTTGACTGGAAACTGTGACACGTGCCATTTATTTGGTTCCAAGATCTGCTTATCAAAACCTAATAAATTTCTGATAGTATTCTCTTTATTAAAATTTATGTTTTTTGTACAGAATACAGTAGTTTTTAACGTATTGTTATTGCACTGCAGTTTGATTGATGCATCTTTAATTTTAGATTTTAAGTAATCATTAATATCTTGCAATTCGTAGGTGCCTTCTGGTATTTCAATAACTTTGTTAGAGTCATAATAAAACTTATTATTCGTTTTGTCGATGTTTGGAATAGAATTAAATGTTGAGAAATGCAATAAGGCACACTCATACTGTTCATTTAGTTGCAATGTGTTAGGATAGTACGTAGATAAAGTTGACGAGTTTCCAGTTATTGACAATGTGAATGACATCTTGCAAATGATTGAAATAAAAGAAAATTATAATTTTTATACGTTTTTATTCCAAAAAGTCCTTAGATATTCTAAACATAAGTGCCCACAGTTTTCTGTGTTAAATTTCTGATATCTAGTATAGTTATAAAAAACATTACATTTCTTAAAATATCGCATTAGTTCCAATGGAGGTTTCAAATCCCCAAAGCTATCAAAATATTCACAATAGTGGTTAATTTTAACATAAGCTACCCAATGTGTCCCAACATTCTTATAATTATCCAAGTTAACGACACCGCATTCAATCCGTTTTGGCACCCTTGGTAATTGATCCTTCATGTAAACTCCTCGAAAGTAGGGGATGTCACGTGCATACTTTTGTATATCTACATTAGTTAGAGGACGATTAGGTAGCTTATTTCTTAGTTTTTTGAACACTTTATAAATAAACCTTTACCATTTTTATGTGACTTAATGTATAAACCCTTGCCTAACTTTAAAGACTCCATAGCCTTATTGTGTCTTACTGTTTCTTGCAAATTTTGCTGACTAGCTTTGTAATCGTTAACAGTTTTTGCAATACCCGCCGCACCACCAGCTAAAGTACCTAAAGCCGATAAACCAGCAAAAATTGGAATCAAAGGTAGAATTCCTCCAGTTTTTGGTAACGGTATCACTCGCGGTATTCGAATCTTTGAGATTTTTGGAAATATTTTTTTTGCCGCTGCGTAAGCAACGTTGATTAATGTTTTGCTATCCTTTGGATTCAGTTTCTTGATCGTTGATTTTATTTTTGACACGAAGTTCTTAAACGTTTTAACGCCGGCACCAGATTTCAATTTGGCTTTCATAACTTTGCTTACTATCCATGAACTCAGTTTTTCTCCTTTTCCAGCATCTTTGGACTTAAGTCTTTGTTTAGCCATATTTAATAGTTGTAAATCGGCTTTGTGGCGATTGGTTAAGTCTGTATGGTTTGCATAAGCAATGTCGTGATGCATACAAGCTTCGTCTAGCTTATTTACACCTCGATCACCTCGTTGTAATCGTTTCTGGAGTTTGGTTCCTGGTCCGCAATAATTGTAACCAGGCAAATGAAGTTCAAACGGTAAATTATTAATTAATGTATTAACTAGTTCACCTCCTTGCATTGTCCGAATTGTAATGATGAAAATAGTGCAAAAATAATGTTTATATTTGGTTGCGCGAATTTGCTTTGTGGACTGTAGATTTAAAAGGCGATCTAAGGTTTGTTAACAATATGCAGGTACTGCGTCTAGCGTTTATTAATGGGATAAATGTATTAGAAGGACTGACCTTTAACCTCGAAAGTTCCACATGGCGCCGGCCGGCGAATCCCGAACTTCGTACTTTCAAGCACTGCCAGTTTCTGTATTGCACTACACTGCACTTATTGTTGAGTTTTCGAATGATTTGATCACGAAAATAGTCAATTTTCTTGTAATTTCGAGCGGGCGCGATTAGCGGTGCGGTCACATTCACAATGCACAAAAAACGTCAATGTCAAATCCTTTCTCTCGAGGTCGTGCGGGAAGCGGATACGGTAGGGATAGGATTGCTAGACCAAAAAAATAAATTACAAAAAAACAAAGTCGCGGAACATAGCAAATTGGCGCAACCATTCCCCCCGGGTTTGAAGGGTTACCTTCAAAGAAAAGAAAAAAAACAAAAGCGAAACTAAACCCTATTACTAATCTAAACTATCAATACTAGGTAGCGAAACAACTTATAACTAACTATGCCACTACTACTGATTAGGCAGAGGGCAGAGGCGAATAACCGGACGCAGGTACGATCCAGTTGCGGTTTTAACTTTTACGACTCGCGTTATTCCGTTCGAACCCGGAAAAACTTCTTCCACTACACCAAGAGGCCAGTGCAGAGGAGGCGCACTCTCAGTCTTCAGTATCACCACAGTACCGACTGTGACTGGATCTGAAGGAGTGTTCCACTTTTGACGCGACTGCAGCGTATGCAGATAATCTGTCCTCCATCGCTTCCAAAAGGACTGAACTAAGCTATCTAGCAGAGCGTGACGCGGGTGGAGCTGCAGTTTGTCAGTCTCGACATCTAAAGCGGGCAAATATTTAAGAGGAGTCGTCGTCAAGAAGTGAGCCGGCGTCAACGCTAGTGGCTCCGATGGATCACTAGACAAAGTCCGACACAACGGACGCGTATTCATCAACGCCTCTACCTGAGCGAGTACAGTGCTCAACTCCTCGTACGAGAGAATCTGTTCGCCTATGACCCGAAACAGGTGCGACTTAAGGCTTTTAATATTCGCCTCCCAATTGCCACCAAAATGACTAGCTGCTGGCGTATTAAAACACCAATCAATGCGATTCTCAGCTAAGACATGGGCGAATTCACTTTGGTAGTACTTGGAGCGTAAGAATGTAGGTATGTAATTCCGAAATATTGCGTCGCGCTCCAACATAATTTGTGCCGTTGTCAGAGTATAAGCGCTTAACGGGACCACGGCGAGATAAAAATCGTTTAAATGCAGACATAAAACCCTGCATACTCAAATCACTGGTTAACTCTATGTGAACCGCACGAGTTGTCATACAAACGAATAGGCAAATGTATGCCTTTGTGGAACGTATACCACGACCACGGGCAATAGTGACTTTAAACGGTCCAGCATAGTCCGTCCCAGTATGTATGAAAGGTTTCACCGTCTGTACAACACGACAAGAACGATGGTCGGCCATTTCCGGCGCGTTGAAACGCGGGCGGAGCTTAAAGCAGGGCACACATCTGTGCACTCTAGCGCGTATCAAATTGCGAGCGGAAAGTATCTGATCGAGCATTGGAAGCTCTTTCCTATAGCGAGCCCACAACTTGGCAACACTTTCAGGAGCGGTGTCGTCCCAATCACAGTTGGAAAGCCAAAGCTCTTTTATAAGCAGCTTTGCATATAAAACGACAGGAGCTACAAAACCCATTATATCCCATATCCGAGCTACACATGCTAGGATAACGCGTTTGGTACAAGTTGGCGGAGTCGAGCTAATTTTAAGACTGAACATATCAGTTGCGGGTGACCAACTTAAACCAAGGATCTTATGCGAATCACTATCATCGAATTCCTTCACCGAAGTCAACCGGTGTGACGGTGGAATCGACTCTAATGTAGCTTGCGAGTTGCTTGTCCATTTCACCAGATCAAATTGACCGGACTTCATGAGGCTGATTACTTGAGCAGCGGTCTCTATAGCCTCTGCTTCACTAGGTACACTGTACACAAAATCGTCCATGTACAATCCGGTTTCAATAGTGGCCCTTGCTTTCGGGTATGTATCACCCTCGTCAGCGGCCAACTGCTTGATAGTGCGAAGAGCGTGAAAGGGACTAGACTTAAGCCCAAAACAAACACGATTGAATTCGTAAACCTTCAAAGGTTCCTGCGGAGAAAATCTATACAAGAAGCGTTGGAATCTACGGTCACATTCTCTGATTCCAATACTAAGAAACATTTGCCGAACATCGGCAGAGAGCGCAATAGCAAACAAGCGAAAATTTACTATTATTTCAAATAAGTTACCCTGGAGGTTCTGACCACAATACAAGATATCGTTAAGCGATATGCCAGTACTAGTCTTAGCGCTACCATCCATAACCACACGCAGTTTAGTTGTAAGTTTGTCTTCTCTAACAACTCCATGGTGCGGGATGATGTAAAACGGGTAATCACGTGTCTCCTCAGTCTCGGCAGGCGCTGATGAGATATAACCTTTATCTAAATATTCGATCAGCACATCATCATAGGCTTGCTTCAACTTAGGAGACGCCTGCATCTTACGTTCCAAGCATAGAAAGCGTTTTTCTGCGGAGGCACGGGAGCCACCGAGCGAAAAAATATCACCCTTGAAAGGGAGCGCGACAACATAACGACCATCTTTATCACGAGTAGTCGTGCGGGTATAAATCTCCTCAGTGACCTGATCCTCAGGGCTGAGAATAGGTGGGACATTGACCTCTTCAATCTCCCAGAACTTGCGGATGGTAGACTCAAGCGGCGGCTCGACGGTGCAACAGTGCGACACAGTCGAGTAACTATTTAAATAAGCGGGTGCGGAGCCAACTATAACAAACCCGAGAACTGTTTCCAGTGCGTGCGGAGCGGGGTACATCGGAAGACCTTGAATTTTACGTGATAACTGGAGATGCGGGAGAATCGAAGCACCGATCAATAGATCGATATCTCCAGGGAAAGCGTAATTTCCGTCGGCTAACTGCAAGTTCTTAAACTCCGTCAGCATGGACGTGTCAACCGGTACCGTGGGCAACCGTTCCGTAATCTTATCTGCGACTAGCGAATCCATTTCAAACGAAATATTACGATTAAAACGTGAACTAAATATTATTTTAATGGAACCGTGAATGGTTGCCTTTAAACCTCCAAAACCTTTCACTTCTGAGCGGGATGACCAATTATTAAAACTAAAACCAAGGCGTTGACAACAATCCCGAGTAATAAAATTACTCTGGGAAGCGCCATCTAGTAGCGCTCGAACGGTGTGCGGTTTGCCAAAGGCATCTACAATGACAACTTGCGCGGTCGCAAGTAAAACGGTAGTGACTTGAGTACCAGCGGCGGAAAGCGAACACAATGTTACGTCGTTTGCACTTGCAGCAGGCCGCGCGTCACAAGCGTCGCGCGTCTGCGCAGGCTGCTGCTGCGATGGCAGCTTACTACTCTCAAAATGTAAGAAGGTATGATGTCTAGCTAGACATTTACGACAGCTAACACCACTTTTACATGACGTAACCAGATGTTTGTCACTTAGACAATTAAAACACAAATTATTAGTGCGGACAAACTTGTAACGATCACTAGGCGATAATCTCTGAAATCCCGAACACTTGTACAGCTGTGTATGGCTACCCTTACACAGAGAACAGTCAGGCGTTGAGGCGGTATTAACTAGCGTATGTGCAGTCTTGACCGACTTCGATGACGCGTCTATACGGCGATCGGAACCTGTCCTATTCGTGACTTCATGACGTGCCGACGTGCGCTGCAACACCTTAATATGGTCGCGAATAAAAGATTCTAAATCTTCGAACTTAGGTATTTCTTTACCGCGCTGAGTCGTTTCAAACAGACGAACAGTTTCAGGATCTAATTTCTTTAAACCGATATACAAAAACAAAAAGTCACAGAGGTCATTGACCTTTAGGTTCTTTACTGCACGAACAGATGATGCGAAAATATTTAAAAACTTCTCTAAATTATGATCGTTACAAACGGAAAAACTTTTCAAATCGAATAATTGATCTAAATATGCGGTGGCTACTAATCGCTTATCTTCGTATTTTGTTTTTAAAGTGTTCAAAACTAAATTGTAATTTTCAGCGCTAAACGTAATTCCAGCACAGACAGCCTTTGCCTTACCGGTCAATTTTTCTACGAGATAATGCAATCTCTCGTGATCTGTCAGCGATGTGTTCCTATGTATTATATTTTCGAAACTATCTATAAATAAATTCCAATTTCGAATGTCACCATCAAATTCAGGTATTTGAATTGGCGGCAATCGTGGGCGTTCGCGAGGAGGGTTGGATAAACCACTCGCGGGGGGGGGGGAGTCTCTAAACTCCTAGCAATACGTTTGATACGACAATACAAGTCATCAAAGGACGACAATGCCTGATAACTCACACAGTAATCAGGATTTAACTCCAACTCTAAAATGTTTATATTATTAATTGTAGATTCAAAATCCGCGCGCAAACTATCTAAAGTTTCCAACGAACACAAGAAAGCATCTCTAATCGCCAGATCCGAGGTTTGCGAAGATTTATCACAAATCGATTGAACACGTGAAAACTGTGAGTCCCTTTTAGCGTATAAAAGCTTTAACTGAACCTTTAAATCAGTACTAACCTTGGTTCCCTTAAGAGACATCTTGTTTTGATATATTCACACTATACACTCAAACAAACACTTAACGAATTATTAAGTAAGCGATAATTAACAGATAACAATATGGTAATATTGTAAACAACAAAGTGAACGGCGAACGAACGGAACAACCTGAATCAATGAGTGAATATTACCCAATTTCTCGATTAAATATATGCGTATATAATCTATGGTTTATCCGTTTCCTACAAATGTTCACTCAACAATGAACGGGTATTTTTGAAATGCGTCTACCTACATGAAATTTGTAGGACTTCCGAATGAATTTTGTCAAGAAAAAGAATGCGATCGATTTATATCTACGCTGATATTTACGTAGCTAACTATAATTATGCGGTGCGGTTGACGGCGTAGGTACCGTAATTATCAATGACTCTTTAACTATACGAGCGAAATAACGTATAGTTGCCTAAATGCCTAGATGCGGGTTTTCTACTATTATATCTAGGTAAACAGGCGCGTTGCGTTTATTCCCTATGGAACAAATACTATATTGCGAAATTACAAGAAAATGATTCACGATCCGGCTCGTATGGACCAAAAATAATGGTTGCGCGAATTTGCTTTGTGGACTGTAGATTTAAAAGGCGATCTAAGGTTTGTTAACAATATGCAGGTACTGCGTCTAGCGTTTATTAATGGGATAAATGTATTAGAAGGACTGACCTTTAACCTCGAAAGTTCCACATGGCGCCGGCCGGCGAATCCCGAACTTCGTACTTTCAAGCACTGCCAGTTTCTGTATTGCACTACACTGCACTTATTGTTGAGTTTTCGAATGATTTGATCACGAAAATAGTCAATTTTCTTGTAATTTCGAGCGGGCGCGATTAGCGGTGCGGTCACATTCACAATGCACAAAAAACGTCAATGTCAAATCCTTTCTCTCGAGGTCGTGCGGGAAGCGGATACGGTAGGGATAGGATTGCTAGACCAAAAAAATAAATTACAAAAAAACAAAGTCGCGGAACATCGCAACCAATATTAATATTATTTTATCCTACGATTGCAGTTTTGTCAATCCAACTGTTTTCTTCATTGTTTAGACCCAACCATTTTACGAAAAATTTTGATCCTTTTCTTTTTAAAACTCTTTCTATCAAATAAACACCAGGAAAGTTGGATTTTTGAAGTTCTTGCTCGTAAAAAGTTCCCAATATAGCTTGCTTTCGCTGATCTTCTAAATGATATGTAACAGGTATGGTAAAATTAATCTTTTTTATGGTAAATATTTCAGTTGACCAATTAGGTGTATAACCTTTCTCAAACTGATGTTTGTATTTACTGATCCGAACAAAATCACCCACTTTGAACTTAGGTTTTCTACAAATAGAGGAATGTTTGAATGATTTTCTTATATTTTCTGCTATAATGGACATATTAGCTTTATTCACTTCGATTGGCTTAACTCTAATTGTTCGATGTTTTGTATTGTTATATGTCTTTAATATATCTTGTAACGGTAAATCTAACCATTTATAGTTTCCGTTCAAACTAAAATATTTATATAATTTATTTTTAATAGTTTTAATTAGTCGCTCAACAATAGAAGCTTTTTTGGTAGAAAATGATGAGTAATGGTTAATATTGTATGACTTCATAAGCATCTGAAATGAGTTGTTATAAAACTCTGTTCCCATATCTGTTTGTAAATTATCAGGTTTGCGTTTGCTATTAATTAATATTTTTTTGAATGCATGAGTAACATCAAGTTTATTTTTTGTTTTTAATGGCTCCGTCCAAGCATACTTTGAGAAGCAGTCAATCACTACTAAAATGTAATTGTAACCTTTATTATATTTCTTTAGGTTTTGCATGTCCATCAGATCAGCTTGCCATAAGTCATCGACTCCCTTTAGAATGACAGGACGCCTAAGAAAATTTCTTCGTGCTGCTTTGTGTATTTCATTTACAATTTGCTGCTTTGCCATTACGAAGGTTTTTGAAGTAATTTATCTACCTCTGCCTTAGTATAAAACTTATCTTGCAAATGAGTTAAAATCTCAGGTATCTTTGCTTTTAAAGTAGCCTGAACTGTACCCTTAGCGTCTTTCATGATTTGAGAACGCAATAAACCAATCATATTATTAAATTCTTTTAACATGTTAGCATTTAAATGATCCACATAATCCTTGTTCACAGCATCGTCTGATTCTACCGGATACCGAATTCCTCTCAGTCTTGATGTTTTTAAATCAAAATCTCCGTTTTCTAATTTTAACAATGCATTCTCATTAAACTCAAATAACTCCGAAAAACGCATTCTTTTGTGAATGTAGTGTCCGAATTTGTCTACGTTCATGTCTAGGTGTATTGTATCGAGAAGCTGGTAATAAAATAAACACATTTTAAAATATTTATTTATTTATAACTTTACTTTCACGCAATTCTTCAATGATAGATATAATTTCATTATCTAATCCTGTGTTACCAGCATCTCGAGATGCAATCAATAATTTTAATCTATCCACCAGTTCATTGGGATCGTCCCAATATACAAAATCTACGTTTTTCTTCCACATTTTTGTTAAGGGTAGTCCTTTTCCCTGCGATTGGTGCTCTTGAATTGTACTTCGTAGTTGGAATAGAGGCTTAATAATTTGCAAATATTTTTGTCCTTTATTACTTTTTATTGGTTTACCAGGCTCATAGTCTCGTCGATGTGCATTTGTGTCTAGTAGCATCGACTTATAATGTTTCATATCACTCTCTGTAACCAAGCTTAAATCTACGTTCTTTTTCAACAGCAACTGTTTTAAACCAGGCGTATTTCGGTATTTGCGTCCAGCCACGATGATATACTCATCGCTGATCGTTATACGAGCAGAACCTAACATCAATTTGCCACCCTCTACTCTAACACCAAACGGAATATCTGACAGTGCTTCTGAGGACACTGACCAGGACGACGTATCACATCCCTGCTTGTTTTCAACTAATGATTTATACGAAGAGTCACTTTCGATATCAGATTCAAAATCGTCTTCATTGTTTCCTTTACTAATTGGAACTTCTTTATGTAAAGTTTTATCGATAAATGGAACTTCGGTTTCTTCATTTTCTATATTATGCAGGAGAGGAGCCTGCTTACTGACATTAGCAATTAGGTTGAGTGGTTCTGTTACCGGCTTGAAAACTGATTCCAGCACTTGCTGATTGTTAATCTCAACATCTCTCATCTTTCGTACTTTCTTCTTAACAGCTTCTGCAGCCTCAACTATTTGTCTTTTCAGTGATTTTTCCATAATAACAAAAAAAGTTCGTGATTGATTATGCGTTGTCTGAAGAAGAATAATAATATAGCGAGGGTACAGGTCTTAAATATTAATATTTTTAATCAAAGACAACAAAAGTGTCAAATTTATTTCTGTAACATCCTTTATTTTTGGAGCAATCCTTATTAATTACTACATAATTGAAGGGTTCACTCCATATTTTTGAACACATTTCACGAAATTCAATCCATGACATATCAGTGTTGACATGTTCTTCATAAATATGTCGTAAATTAATTTCATCTTGTTTAAAAAGTATGATTAAGTTCGCATTGTCTCTTACTAACTGCTTAGGGATTTTACTGTATGTTTGGTTTAGATAAAAACAATCAATGCATTTGTGTCTTCCCATCGCAAAATAATCACGCATGTTACTTTGATTTTCACAAGCAACATCATCAAAAATAATCACGGAGTTGGGTTTTGCGTCCTGAACGCTTAGTACCTCCTCATTTCCCTGATATTTCTGGAGGGAAATACCAGGCACCCGTTGCAAAACTCTTTCTAAAAAAATGTACTTGGGTTGGTGCAGAGTTTTTGAATAAACATAAACATTTTCAAATCTTAATCCGTTTTCGTGTATAAGAAGACCAATTAATAAATTGGTTTTTCCGCAGTTGGACGGACCGCAAATGATACATCGTACTGTGTTAGGCAATAATTCTCCATGACAAAAACTAGTCTTACAAATATCATCGCAGACTGTATTAACATGCAGCGATTGCGGTTGTTTTACAAATTTCATGATTACTGTCGGAAATGAACCGATTGAAAATGAGTGAATGTATATAGAACGTTAACATTTATAAACTTACCTCTTTTGGGTTCCTGGTCATTGATCGAGTCGATTGTTCATTATTGAGCATTCTGTACCACCCTTCAGAGCGATAGCGAGCGCGCAAGATCATTGGTCGTGTACAGTAATGCACTAGAGAGTAAGTAAACGGAGAATCGAGTTGATGGTTGATTTTTCATCGTGCTCCTAAACGCGGCATACTAGCCAGCCGTACGGAAGATAGTGGTAAGAAGCAGGTAACTAGTTATTGGTCGAGTTAATCGTTCCTAATACACGGTCCATCAAACTGTCTCGTTCGAGTGGAGAGTCGAGTCGATTGTCGATTATTGGGCATTCTATACCACTATCGGCAGCGAGGCGCACTCGCCCGAGCACTTGCCGATAGTGGAATAGAATGCCCAATAATATACTACTAAGGGAGTATGTAAGGAGCGCTGCAGGGGGCGTTCTATGATTTCTGGTTACAGATAAAAAAAAAACAAGAGTTTATGAGTATGTCAAGTAATTCCTTATTTGACTCACTCAGAGAACACTCAATTAGTTTTTTTTTTCAGAATCCAAAATTATCAGAGAACACTTTTTGCATTTCAACCGGAATTTTTCGAAGAAACAGAAAAGCTATGCTGTATTTGTAACAATTTTAAGTGCACATTACTTTGTAGTTATCAGTCATCATAATAATAAGAGCAACACTTCATTTTCTAATCAAAGTGCTAGAAACCTGAAGAACTTGGTTAATACAAAAGTCTTACAGCACTAGTGAACAATGTTACAAATAGAAGGGAATTTCCAATTTCAACGTTGGTAGAGCTTTACAGCTTCTGGAGTGTAAGTCAATAAGTTGGAGCAGCTCTAACTATGAACACTGTGTGTTACACTAGTGCAAAGCAAAGAAATAGAAGCAAAGTTTTAATTTGTCGATAAGTCTAGATTTATTGATAAATGAAAACTTTCCTTCATTTTACCTTTTCGTTTTATTTCGCAGTTATGTGACGTTCGATATTGAGTAATATTAGAAGTGGTTTTGCACGAGTATTTAATAATTTCATTGTGTACTTGTGAGTCATAATGAAAAGCAGAAACTAGGTTTGGCAAATATGACCCTACAATAGAATTAAATTCCATATAGGTAACTTTAACTGAATTATTTATAATTGTTATGTAGGTAATACAAACATTAGTCATTAAGCGATTTGTTACTACTAATACTATAGAATTTTGCCAGAATAAAAAAATATCTAATACTATACTAGCTTCTGCCAGAGGCTTCGACCGCGTGAATGTAGGTTTGTCCATAAAAACTTTGGACCCCCGTTTCATCCCCTTAAGGGGTAAATTTTGGAAAATTCTCCCTTAATGCTCGCCTACATCATAAAAGGAAACCTTATGCAAAATTGACACTCCTAGTCTCAGTAGTTTCAGCTGTGCGTTGATATGTCAGTCAGACAGTTTCTCCTTTTATAGATATAAAATATTTAACTGATATGTCGCACCATTTTCAATTTAGAATGGGTTTCAACATGAAGGCGAACACCGGATATTGGAACACGACTTAAGGTTTACGGTTCGGAGATACAAGACTTGGTTATGAATTTTAATGAACTGAAGGAATATTATTTTGTCTCAAGGATATTGGCTATAAATATAATCATTATATAATCAACATTATAACTTTAATCAGAATACAAGAAGACAGGCTTGCAGATACATCAACATAGTACACGCTTATAGGGCAGAAGAATTGTTCGAAAGAGAGAGCCCTAGATCGCAAAGGGCAACTAAAGGAACACAGATGGGTCTTAGTCAGTCATACATTATCACAGTATACACTAATGGGGCTATAGGATTGATATAGGAAAAAGCTGGATGGATACACACTATATAGCTTCATCCTTTTAACGTTCAGTTGTGATCGTCACTGTCCAGAGGAGCTTAGCGCAGAAGTTGTGCTGAGCCCATCGTACGGTCTCCTTGGGGGCGGCTCGTCGCTGCGGGACACGGCGCGCTGCAGCACCAGGTACTGCGCCGGCAGCGCCGCGAGGTCCAAGGAGACCGTGCGATAGGCTCGGCACAACTTCTGCACAAAGCTCCTCTGGACAGGTAGCTTAGGTTAGGTTAGGTTAAGCTCGTGGTAGGGCCTCTGAAGGAAAACAGGTGGGTTTTAGTCAGTAAAAGTCTGACACACCTGTGAACTCGCAGAGCAGGAGATATTTAATATTTTCCCAGGTAAAAAAATATCACGGTACTACATACTAATAAAACACACTTCCCACAAGAGAACAATACATGGTAAATATGAAAGTTATGTTTTGTACAATATCTTTGTATAGAGAATCATTGATGCATAAAATACAGACGGAAATAATGAATAGTACGTAAAGTGCCGAGTTTAACACCTAAGTAAAGTAATTAGTGTCGCCGAAGAATAATCATTGTCTTGTAGCAATTAATTATGGCCTAGCAAGTGACGTAAGCCTTCTTCTTACGTCACTGGCTAGGTTTAAAAATAAAAATGAGTGTTAAATTTAATATCATCAAATAAAGTTTATTTTTGTACTGTATTATTAAGAAAAATAATTCTTAATAATTTATTACATTGACACCTTATTAATTTTAAGCTCCTACTTTAATTGTATTTATGTTGTACCTACGATAAAGAGCATATCTATCTATTTACAATCTATCCTAAAATATAAATAAGTAATTTAACTCTAACGTTATAGATAATATTAAAACTAAGAAACGACTTATGCATAAATAAAGTCCATAGTGTCTGGTATACTTAGAAAAAAACGCTTTATTCATGTGTTATAATATGTATAGCACAGCACTGATAAAGAACAAATTTTGTTGAAAATAGCCCTTCTAGTATGACTGGTATACACCGTTAAAATTTGGTCGTTTTAATCCTGTGGAGGATTGATTCGGTACATGAAACACTATCGATTTATAAAGATAAAATTTAAAAATAGGGTACTTTTTCTCTAAAACTCGAATTAATATACGCATGTACGAAATTAATTTCTTTAAGTAAACGAGTCAATGACCTTGTTGGGAGTTGTCGGTTGTTGCGTACTAACTACCTACAGTTCGTTCGCCTCGATCAGCTGATGTTTACTTAAAGAAATCAATTTCATAAATGCGTAAATTAATTCGAGTTTAAAAAATGTATTTTATTTTTAATTTTTATCTTTACAAATCGATAGGGTTTCATGTACCGAATCGCCCCTCCGCGGGATTAAAACGACTAAAATTTAACAGTGTAACCCAGTAAAATTAATTTTAAAAAATAAACCTGATATTTAATTTAAATATATAAAAATGCAACTTAAATATGTTTTTTTATACTTCTAGATCTAGATTACATAGATATAACATATAAATGCAGATATATCATTGTCATGAACTACCGCAATGATTCCTCTTATCCGAGGTTAATTGAATTTCCTTGGAAATTAGTAATAGAAGATTCTACGCCAATTTACGAACGCATGAATCGTAATTACGTTTCAGCGCCTTTTGCCAATTAATATACAATACTAAAACGTTGAACAGGTGCTTATGTGAGCAATATAGCACTTAAGAACCTCTGAAACGATTCCTACCAGCGATATTTACGATTATTGCCGTTTGACAGCAAGAAAGTGCAGTGCCGTTAAGCGTCCTAATAATGTATCGTGCGACACATATCGGCTAAAATAAATGCACGTGACTCTCATTATAAATATCTAGTGAGGTGAATCAGACGAACCTTTGGTACTGCTGATACCTCCGCAAATAAAGTCGACATTCTGCCAGCAAATATTTTGCACAGCAGTCACGGACGGATCAATGTTGAACCATTGGCATGTGAAAAAGTAGTGCAGCTGTTTTGGAAAACAGCTAAGTTTAAATTGCTAACTGTCCAAGGTAATTTGACCGAAATATTGCATCCCGAATTGGTTAATTCGTCCATTATGGAAGTGTAAACATATTTATATTCCTTTAATTGGCCTGCTATTAATTCGTGAAATGGTAATCTTTTTTTACGCTTTGCGAATTCCCGAACAGCGGGATATATCGGTTGCAGATATCTGTGTAGCGTTTACTACAAATGCGGCTCGTCCGGAAATGGACAACGTTAAATAATTCACATTTTTTGTCTTTAAATAAGGACAGATATTTGCTACGGGTTTGTTAATGCGCATTTATTATACAACCTCCTGTTGATCGCCGCTCCACAAACAAAGCTTTGTACATTTTATATAAGCCGGCGTAGCTCATGAGTGGTTTGAAAACACAAAAGGAAAATTATGAAAAATTTAGTAGACCTTTTGCATGTTTACCGTGGGAAAAACAGTTAAGGTAAAGGAAGAATTTATTTTTAGAAAAAATAGTTTTAAAATTTATGACGATCCCGGTTTTGCAAAACCCCGGTTTTCTTTAAATCAAAATAGGTGACACAAAAAATATTACACTCATGCTTTTCCCCCTAAAGTCTTTGTTTAATAAACATAAGTCTAAATTGTTATGCGTTCGTATTAAAAAACGTAAAATATTTCCTGTTTCAGTATCACATAAAGTTGCAAGCTTCGGTGCCGCCATATTAGCATTTCATAGTGGTCCAATATACGGCCGGCTCACCGCACGCACACAGACACAGTAAACGCACGTGCGGAGTGCAGGTGCGTCCATTTCTCCGAATTTTTACGAATTTTGCCTATTGCATGATTAGATACGCAGCTACCAGCGCATACATTTTATAAACATCACGCTTGCTATTGGGAGTGGGGTGAACAGAATTTAAAACAAACAGCTTTGCGCACAATTACTAACATGGCACCGAATGATCATAGCTGCCCAAGTTGCCTAAAAAGCTTACCAAAAAAGGGACTTTTAAAATGTTACAATTGCAAATCCAAGTACCATCTTCCTTGCGCAAACGTCACTGAAAAGAGCTTCCTAGCAATGACACCTGCGAGCAAATCTTCCTGGTCCTGCAAGAACTGTTGCAGTAAATCGGCAAAAGTTAATACCTCGTCCCCACTGCTTAATAAAAGTAGCTTATCTGCTGACTGTAGTGCCAGCGTTTTTGATGACTCCACGGACGACGATGAATGCAATATAACATTGAGACAAAAGCCTAACACCCGCAATGCATCTATGGACAATTTAGTATCAGAACTTGATTTAGAGGATAAGCTAAGGACCATCATCAAACAGGAGTTAAATTGCTTTCTCGAAACTAAAATCAAAATACTAGTAACAGACCAGCTTAAACAGATGTCAGAACAAATATCAGAATTTAAAAACTCAATGAACTTTTACAATTCGCAATATGAAACCCTTAAGGCGTGCCTAGAGGAAAAAAACGCTAACATCAATAAATTACAAGCTGAGAACGAACGTCTATTAGCAGCATCCGCTGATCACTCAATGAGGCTGTCACTGGTAGAGCAGAGTCTTCGTGTGAATAACGTTGAAATCAATGGAATCCCGGAACACAAGGCAGAAAACGTAATCACTACCGTGATTCAATTAGCAAAAACCGTGGGAGAACCACTTGAAGATGGTGACATCCTACATGCCACACGAGTCGCCAAACTGAACTCCGATAACAACAGACCTCGTCCAATGGTTGTTAAACTTCGTACACCTCGTCTTCGTGACAGCTTAATAGCTGCCGTAGTAAACTATAATAAAAAAAAACAACCTCAAGACAAGCTCAACTCTACACACCTGGGTATAGGAGGAGATCGTACTCCGGTGTACGTTTCAGAGCATCTGTGTCCAGCTAACAAGCAGCTGCATGCTGCCACAAGGAAGCTAGCTAAGGAGTTGGGTTTCAAGTTTGTGTGGGTACGAAACGGGCGAGTGTTTGTTCGTAAAGATGTTAATCACGCCGCTATTCTTATTCGCAACCTGGACAGTTTATCATCCCTAAATAACAATAAATAGCTTAACAGCCTACCATACCTTCCTCTTACTGAGATAATGTTTTTGGTCTTAATAATTTAAACAATGTTCGATATTTACTACCAAAATGTAAGAGGCTTGAGAACAAAAACTAATGACTTGTACAATAATACTCTGCTGAATAATTACAAAATAATAGCCTTCACTGAGACTTGGCTGAATTCAAACATCCTGAACAACGAGTTGTTCGATTCTAGATACATTGTTTACCGTCGCGATAGAATATGCCATAATAATGGCAAAAAAGATGGCGGCGGTGTTCTTTTAGCTATTTCACGGGATGTTCCTTCAGCCAGAGTCCACAGCTGGGAAACCGATAGCGAAGATCTCTGGGTGACTGTTAAATTACAATGTAATAATATTATGAAAAATACAGCTATTTGTGTCTCATATTTACCTCCTCCTGTAAAAGCAGAGTCTTTGTCAAATTTTTTGAATAATGTCAGTAACACAGTAAATAACGTAGAAGATGTTCTCATCCTTGGAGATTTTAATCTCGGATTCATTAATTGGTCATCTTTACATGGACAGACCTATACTATCCCTAATAACTATAACAATACGTTAGGAAATATGTTTGTTGATTTTCTAGATATTAACAGTCTTTTTCAATTTAACAGTGTTTGCAACATTGATGACAGAACACTTGACTTAGTCATAAGTAATATGCGCGATCTTTCTGTTACTCATACCTCCGACCATCTCTCTAAACTTGACCCTAAACACCCTGCTGTGATAATTTCCATATCACATGAAAATACAAAATGTTTACGTTCAAAGAATAATATTCGCCCAAATTTCTTCAAATGTGATTATGCAAAAATTATGTCAGACCTACAAGCTATTAACTGGCAACTAGAATTTTCACACTCCAATGATGTAAATAATCTTACTTCTTTATTCTATTCTAAATTAAAACAGCTTATCAATAAACACATACCGAGTTACATTTGTAAAAATTCAAAATATCCTTCTTGGTTTAGCAAAACGCTCATAAAAGCCCTTTCCGAAAAAGAGAAGTACCGCAAAAAATTTCGTAAATACAATAATCCTAGAGACAAGTTGAGCTTCGATTTACTTAGAAGCCGTTGTCATACAATGATCGATCAAAACTACAGTGATTACAAAAAACATATTGAGACCGAAATAACGAAAGACCCTAAAGTATTTTGGCGCTACATAAAAAACAAACGAAACAGTAAATCCATGATTCCAGCCAGAATGCATATGGATGAAGTAGTAGCTGAGAAAGGTACAGACATTGCAAACCTTTTCGCTTCTCACTTTTCTTCAATTTTTACTGATCCATATGATAATACCTCAACCAATCTCCCAGAATCATCTGGAGTACTCAGTAATATAAAATTTACATCACAAGAAGTTCTAATGAAGATAAATAAACTTGATACATCCAAAGGTGCTGGTCCTGATTCCATTCCACCAGTTTTTGTAAAATCATGTGGTAGAGTGCTTGCAGAGCCACTGAGTCTCTTATTTAATAGATCTTTAGAGTCCGGAGTATTTCCAAACGAATGGAAGAAGGCTCGCATCGTACCTGTTCACAAAAAAGGTGACTCTAGCAATATAAAAAATTACAGGCCAATCTCTATCTTGTCATGTTTCTCAAAGCTGTTCGAAAGTCTCGTCTGTCCCATTATTACTAACTACCTGGAAACTATGCTTTCTGATAATCAACATGGATTCCGAGTTGGCCGTTCTACTGAAACTAACCTAGTTAGGTATTTAACAGACATATCCGAAGCGCTCGATAACGGGCTCGAAGTCGACGCAATATACACGGATTTCAGCAGCGCATTCGACAAGGTGAGTCACCCACTCTTGTTGACTAAACTTGAGCTTAGCGGCGTCCACGGGTCCCTGTTGAGGTGGTTTGCATCCTATCTTAAAAATCGCTCTCAGTTTGTAGCAGTCAATGGCTATATTTCTTATGAATTCTATGCACGCTCCGGTGTCCCGCAAGGTTCCCACCTTGGTCCAATTTTGTTTTTGTTATTCGTCAATGACATCACAAGTCATATTAAGCATTGTCAACCGTTGTTGTTTGCAGACGATTTAAAGATCTACAGAAAAATTACTGGACTTGCAGACACCGCTCTTGTTCAATCCGACTTAAAAAATATAGAAAACTGGTGCATAAACAACAATATGACCCTACACGCCCAAAAATGCTTCCATATTCGTTTCTCTAGAAAGAAATCTACTATTCTTACATCCTATTCATTATGTAACACCTTGTTGGCAAAGGTATGTGAAATGCGGGATTTAGGTGTTCTGGTCGATGATAGACTCAGCTTTCAGCCGCACATCAACGATATCGTAAAAAAATCGGCGCAAATGCTGGGCTTTGTAAAGCGAAACACAAGAGGCTTCCAATTGCCCAAGACAAGAATAGTGTTGTTCAACACCCTTGTACGTAGTCGTTTGGAATACGCCAGTGTCGCATGGAACCCGCTCTACGCAGTTCACTCTCAAAGGGTTGAACAAATACAAAGAGCTTTCACCAGACATCTTGCATTTATTTCTAGAGAAATTAGTCATCGCTATCCATATGAACAGCGCCTAGATTTTTTCAGAATAAAGACACTGCGTGACCGTCGCCGTTCGCGTGACCTAATATTCCTTTACAAAGTGGTTAATGGGGTTGTAAAATGCAGTGATTTAGTAGAGCGTATTCAGTATTCAGTTCCTTCAAAACTTCCCAGACATCCCATCCCTAGATTACTCCATATTCCTTTCCGTAGAACTAACCTTGGACTCAACGCACCCTTGCTCCGAATGTGTAAAACCCACAACAGTCTTTGCAAGTTACCAGACACCGATTTACATGGTGTCTCACTCAACAAGTTTAGGAGAGCAGTCTCGGAGGTATGAATTTTCTTGTACAAATTTTCCAACATCTTACTACTAATTGTAGGTATATATATTACAATATGTCCCCTTTTTAATGATTTTTTTTTCTATTTTATTCTACTTTTTTATTTTATACTTAATTGTATGTGCTTTTTTTTCCATTTTGTATGTAAAAGAAAATTGTAGTAATAATCTTTTTTTATCTCTTTTAAAAATGAATATGTAATATGGTGTAAGCTGTGCGTACCTATAATAGGCATGCATACCAGTGTCATGATTTTAATATTTTGTTTAAAAAAATCCTGTATGTAATGCTGTTGGTGTGCCAATAAATAAATAAATAAAAAAAAATAAATACGGCGATATGGCTCATTTGCATGGAGAGCACATGACCGGCGCATCTCGCCTGGTATCAACCTTCCACTTTACTGTGTTTTGCTCAAAGTTCAGTGGTTCTACGATACTTATATCTTAGTAAGCACACAAGCTTAGCATGTTTAATGGCCGTGGTGTCCGATAAGCAGAATATTTTATTGAATTAAAATTTTATGACGTCATCATCATCATCAGCCTTTTAATGTTCCCGCTGCTGGGACACAGGCCTCGTCTCTAAGAGAGGGAATGGGGGAATGTCTTCGAATTTTTGGTTCTAGGACATGCCGGTTTCCTCACGATGTTTTCCTTCACCGTTTTGAGAGCAGTGGTGATGAAAATAAATTACACAAAGTAATGGGCCTGGCTGGGTTTGAACCCACGACCTACAATTTATAAGTCGGGGCCGTTACCACTCGGCCACCACTACTCCACACTCGTAAGTCGGGGCCGTATGACGTCAACATATTCTTAAATAGAACATTTTAATTTTGAGTTCATCTTATTTTGTGTCTAATAAGGAGATGAATAAGGATGCAAATCGTGTGACCTACACCTTTGAGTATATGACACTGATTTTAATATTTTGAAATCTAGCTCAATTATAAATCAACGTGCCATTTTGTTTACCCGATGAATGGGTTATCCGTTCCTGCAATTAGTGTGTACAAACAAACAAATCTTCAAATCTATAGTACTTATGGTATATTAAAAAGACATGCATAATATGCATGTTTTTTTTTTTTTTTTTGATATGCCTTGTGACGTCACATTTCTCTAATTGCAATGACCCACAAGTAGGTATTTACGATGGAACACCGTTTACCAGGAAATGGCTCTTCTTTACAAATTATACAAAACTTGCACATTTTCCTTATAGAAGGGCCTTTACGTGTTTCAACATAAGCTGGCGTTAACACAGCGTTGACTGCTCGGTTACGAATTATTAACAGGTTTGCCTGAATATATGAATTTAATCTTGACCAGGCCAGCTTACGGACAGGAACTGCGGATCCAATCGATGTTGCAACGAAATTGGGGGTTTGAAATGTAGTAAAATATAATCACAGTGGTCGCAGAAATATGGTAAAATGTAATATGCTACAAGTTTATTTTTTTAGAATGAGACTAGATCGAATCCACCATTTTAAAATCACATTTTAAATAAGTACGAGAATTAGTTCCTATATCGTCTTTCTTTCTTTTCTTTCTTTCTATTCTTTGGAGCTACCAGTCATTTATACGAGCTACTCTTTGGAACTAACAGTCATTTAAACGAGCTATTCTTTGGAGCTACTGGTCATTTAAACGAGCTATTCTTTGGAGCTACCAGTCATTTAAACGAGCTATTCTTTGGAGCTACCAGTCATTATTTTGTGCATATGATCGCCAGATTAATGAGGAATAGTATCGATAGAAAGAGGCTGTATAACATCACGCTATTAACCTTACGCTACGACCCACGGAAGCGAAGAAGTTACCAAAAAACGCGGGTGAAACCGCATGCTACAGCTAGTCTGATACTTATACCGATTCTGTCTAATATCTCTGGTTTTTTTATGATAAGTCGTAATTGTAATCGTAATGTTAGCTTGGTTGACAAGTTTTATTACGGACGGCCTGATGGCCAACTAGTTATGGAGGAGAGTATAAATATTACGGCACAACGTTGTGGTGGCGGAAATTGTCTGAAAGTGGGCTTTGGGTTTTACCCAGGGTTAATGCCGCTAGAAAGCTAAGAGCTGCTACTAACGCAACTTGAATATAAAATCAACCAAATTAAATGAAATCTATTCGTATTATGTTTCTAGTTTTGTTACTAAGGTAGAAGTACGTATTCCCGTTAATGTCCCAGTACCCGTTAACTAGTCAGTTTTTTATTTTTTGCATTTTTCTACCAAAATCAAATTAAAGTTTGCAAATGGCAATTTATTCTTGGTACTATTTTATATAATTCTGATGGCAACACTCACCAAAAAGTTTAAAGGCTTAAAAACTGTGCCAACTTAAAAATACGTTATAGTAAAATTATCTATAAGTTCAAAGTTCTGTCGGTGAACTACGAGACCACCCGGTCTCAGAGATCATCTAGCCACACTTCGACGGATAAAATTAAGGTAAAAGTGTTAATCTTTATAAAAAATTGTGTATATTATTTAACGATGTAGACTATAAATTAAGGTAAATCTCATCGAAAAATAAATGTTTTTGCATTTTACATTTATTGGTACTCACAAACCCCTATTTGACCTAGTACCCGGTAAATTCGGATGTTTTTTACCGGATATTGGTACACTATAATCCCGATGCACCGAAACCCGTTATTGTATCCTTATTACTTTGAAATAGGTCTCATTTTCCTTTGAAACTGTAGTTTATATTAAATATTTTCTGCCGGATACTGGGACATGGATTAACCAGTTGCATTTAAATCCGTCACGGTTCTTATTGCCTTGACTTAAGTATTATTTTCCGTTGACTCAATAGAATGTAATTACTAGGTATCTTATTTGTTTTGGCTGCAGGTCTGCTTCTCTTCTGAAAGTCCGTCGAGCTGTGCGGATGTTATATCTGATGTGATACGTCAAGTTATGGAGTATATTATCCCTTATAGTGACGTAGCCATCGGAGGCTCAGCTCGCTAGTTTAACGCTGATTGAATTCAAGCTGAAGAGCATTATCATTCGGCGTTTCTCACCTGGGTTGATGCCGTGACCGCAAAGCTCCGGATCTGAGTTCAAAAAAGAGAGCCTTCAACCAAGCTGCCAAGTCCTACAAAAAGGCACTAAGGAAGGCTCGCTTCGATCGCATTGCCCATATCAGCACAAAGTCTCTGCACAGCCGTCCGGTAGCAGAGCTTTTTGGTCCCTTACCAAGTCGGTCGATGCAAACTTCTGTCAGCCCACACTACCTCCACTGGTTAAAACTGATGGAACACTGGCTCACACCGTGAGAGAAAAAGCATTGCTCTTTGCATCAATCTTCGCCCATAATTCTCGTCTTGACTCTAATTCTCTTCTTTTCTCTCACATAATTCTCTGCTTCTCTGCAACACCTCGATGCCCGAGGTTTGTATAAGGAACAAAGAAGTTTTGAGAGCGCTGTGTCGTCTAGACGTGAATAGAGCTAGTGGACCAGAAGGCAAATCAGCAATAGTTCTCAAGGCTTGTGCGCCCGAGTTGTCTCCTGTATGGACGCGCTTGTATCGCCTCTCATTTAGGACTGGTATAGTGCCAAAGTACTGGAAGCTTCTTTTTTTATTATTATAGGTAAAATCATCCAATGACAAATCCCGCCCTTGGGTGGGGCGGGAAATAGTGTCAGACTATTACTATTACCCTGCTCCATTAATTGCCTTTGTCCCAGGGCCCAGGGTAACATTTTCACATAACCTTTGGCCCCAGTAGGCTTCGGCCCTACTGGGTCCCTACAGTTTGCTGACAACTCCTTGAGGCGCGCGGGAACAGTGCGCGTAAACGACTTGAGCTCGGACCGGTCTGATACCGGACGGACGGACAGCGAGCTATCCATTGCCCGCCGCCCGCACCTACGGTGGCCGGAAATCGGGATCGGAATCCCGGCGGCTGATGGGGTTGGCCTCCTCCTTTACTAGCATTATTGCTTCGCAGAAGGAGGCGACCGCCTGCCACTCCTCTTCGCTCCGGAGCATGGCTTGAACCAAGCCCCGACGCGAGAGATCGCCGCCGCCGATCGCTCCCGATCGAGTACTGGAAACTGGCCAACGTGCAATCTCTTCTTCTTCTTCCTCCTGCCCTTGTCCCATATTACTTGGGGTCGGCGCAACACGTTTTTTTCTTCCAGTCTATCCTGTCAGCCGTCACACTATCACTAACTTCCTTTTCTTTCATATCACTGCTCACACAATCCATCCATCTCTTCTTCGGCCTCCCTCTTCCTCTCCATCCATCTAATTGTAAACTCAGAACTCTTTTATTAACATGTGTTTCATCCCTCCTCTTCACATGACCATACCAAGACAAACGATTTCCTTTCAACTTTTCAGTCACTGGCGCCACTTTCAAACTTCCTCTAATATACTCATTTCTCACTTTATCCATTTTCGTCACACCACACATCCATCTCAACATTCTCATCTCCGCTACATGCAGTCTTTTTTCATCCATCTTTTTCACAGCCCAACATTCTGATCCATACAGTATGACAGGTCTTATCACGGACTTGTAAATTTTACCCTTCAACTTGACCAACGTGCAATCTGTGCCCAAAAAAAAGGGCAGTCGTGCCGATCCTGCCAACTGTCGGCCGATTTCGGTTACCTCCATACCCTGCAAGATTATGGAGCGTGTATTGAACTCGCACCTCATGGCACACCTGGAAAGTAACGATCTCCTCAGTGACCGACAGTACCGGTTTCACCGCAATCGGGACTGGGGACCTACTAGTGTATGCACCCACTTGTAGTGCGAGGCCCTCGAGAGGAATGGGGAAGCGATTGCCGTTTCCTTAGAAGTCTCTAAGGCCTTCGGCAGGGTTTGGCATGCTAGCCTTTTGATTAAACTTCCAGCGTACGGCATTTCCTCTGGTCTGATTAACTGGTAAAAGACTTCCTGAGTAAACGGTCTCTCCTTGGCTTGGCCTTGTTATCGATGGATGCTCATCAGAGCTCATGACGACTTGGGGTTCCTTAGGGGTCTGGTCTCTCTGCATTTCTATTCCTGCTGCATACCAACGATCTGCTAGTGCAAGGTATCTATACAGATGATAGGACAATTATAGAGAGATACTTGCCAGGTGCTTGGGCTAGAAAGCAGCTAATCCAGTCTGAGAGAGAGGCTATAGTAGAGCGTACGAATGTCTTATTTCAGGCAGTCTCCAAGTAAGGCGGAGCCAATCTGGTGGGATACAACGCCCCCAAAACACAAGCGTGTCTGTTCACCGCCAAAAGGAGCCCATTCACCTTGGCTCATGCTTTTTCCAATGTGGGATACACCGACTGCCTTCAAATCTTCGGAGTCGAAATTTCCTCTGACCTTAACTTTGGGCGGTTCATTCAGTCCATAGCCAAGGTAGCTTTTTTATGGTAGGTAAAATCATCCAATGACAAATCCCGCCAGTGTGCCAGACTCTTACTGACTAAAAAACTCCCTGTTCCTTCTTTACCTTGGTTCCAGGGCCCTGGTATGCATTGTCATACCTCCCTAGAGCCCCAGATTAGACTTTGATCCCACTGGGCCCCTACAGTTTGCTAACAACTCCTTGAGGCGCGCGGGAACAGTTCGCGCCGTAAGCGACTTGAGCTCGGACCGGTCTGTTACCGGACGGACGGACAGGGAGCTACCCATTGCCCGCCGTCCGCAAGCCCGCGCCTACGTTGCTAAAGCGGTACCTAATAAAGGTATAGCGGTACCTAAAAAATATAGCGCTATCGTTATTTTATACCGGTAGCGTAACCGCAAATCTTAACATGTTTCGGTCTACCTTTAAAATAAAGCGATACCGTATTTTAATACCGGTAGCGTAACCTTATTATATACCTTAACCGAAAAAGGTCCCTGGCCTGTACCAAGACCCGGCGCGACAGATCGCCGCCGCCGATCACCTCCACAAGGACACGGCGATGCTCCTTCCCAAGCGGGGCATACCTTTACCGTGTGCTCCACCGTGTCCTCCGGGAGGTCCACGCAGTGGCGACACTCGGGCGTCACCTCCGCATGAATCTTGTACAGGTACTTCCCGAACTTGCCATGTACGCCTAGTACCTGCGTCATGCGGAAAGTGATAACGCCGTGAGGTCTTTCCAGTCATACCTCAAAGAGGTCCCCTCTTTTTACCGCCTCATTAAACCAAGCTGCTAGAAAATTCAACGTTCTTGCAAAAGTCCGACGGTACTTCACACCGGGACAGCTTCTAATGTTACACAAAGCACAGGTCCGGTTATGTGTGGAATACTGCAGCCACATATGGGCTGGTGCTGCAAAATGCCACCACCACCACACGCTTAATTGGTGATCCAAATTTGGTTAAATCCAATCTTTAAAGCCTTGAGCACAGGCGTAGAGTGGCTACTCTACACCTGTGCTCAAGCATCCTGTAAAATGTATGTTTCGGTTTTTTTACAGGATGCACATTTTGGAGAGTGCAACATACATTAAAAAAAATTAAAACGAATCATGTTTTTTTTTGTTGTTAAATACAGACCCTAATTATTTTGACGACTCTTTTTATTTGAAAATATTTAATTTCTGTGAACTTTAACGTAAAGCAATAGAGTTCAAATTCGCGGTTAAAATTACCGGATACCGGGACAATTTAACGTTAACTAGTACAAATCTACCGGGTACTGGTACAACTAGCCCTTTTTGTATATTTCTTTGTTTTATTGTTATTAACATTTACACTAATTTAATAGAAGTAAAATATACTAAAAGTATATTAAATTATCTAACTAGTCATATAAAATTTATTTATATAAGTCTACTAGTTTTAGCCTAGGACACTTGCAAAGTCAGGGAAGTTCATAACTTCACGGTTATTGGGCCGTTTACCTTATTTACATACTTTAAATAGAATAGTCAAGATAATAATTATTTGACTACTGAACTATAAACCTATTTATTTCTTCTTAAATTATATCTTCATAGTTTTTAAATAGTTCCTAATTGTCATGACGACTATCAATATTTGCAAAAAAAGAAAACTTATCTTATCTAAACACATAACTAACTATTGTTGACTATTATATACATAAAACTTAAAAAAAATATACCTAAAAAAAAAACTAAACACAATTTAAAATACATGTGGCGTCGAAAATCTCCTCCGCAACACTGTCTACTGGTAATATGCCCTAAAGACTGGCGGCATTACCACGATATATGACAAATTTTATCCCCTGTTCAAGGTAAAAGCCAGCCCTTGGGTTACGCGCATGTAAACAAGGCATCGAGAAAGGTCTTTATACAAGGATAGTAGTAATTTATAAAATTCTTTACCTTTCCTGCATTTTTACGGGTTAAACTTTTATAAATCGGCTAAAAAGTAACTTTATAATTCAACTATCTACAATCAATATCTATACTCTATTTTGTACATTTAGTTGAGAAAGATTATTCTGTCTAGTTACGCATTTTGATCACAAAATTGATGTAGACATTTTTTTTTTGTTAATGTAGGATAAAGGATATGCTTATTCTCTGTCCGTGACGGCAATGCACACAGAGCGGCAATGTCACCAGGTTTTTGGGCACATTACCAGACGGCAATGATGCAGAGTTTTTCGACAGTATATTTTGAGTTTTAAGGGATTTGAAGGGATTTTTTATCTACCTATTTACTTTTTTAAATATATCACTATCTTGTTGGTGATGTTGTATGTTTGTGTTGTCTTAAACCGGTTTTGTCTGTGGTTATAGTGACGTTAATGATTTGATGGACGAGTTTATAATTGCCGTAATTTGAAATCAGTTTGTATATTCGTGTTTATTACTTATGTGTGTCTTCATTAACTCTCGGATTTTCCAATGTGCGGTTAGACGTTAAACTTGAAAATATACTTTCCGGAATATAAGGACATTCAATAAAGTACCGTAAAAAGATTAAAAGTGCTATAAAATACCCAAAAGTTTTGAGTTTGAGCAAAAAAAAAATCTTTTACATTGTTTTGAATATTCTGTTCGTATTGAGTATGTTACCGGCAACCTATATAACTCAGGTATTCTATACAATACCTAGGAAATGTATAAAATACCTAAAACGGGTAGATAATTAATTATTTATTCATTTTATACTTTTACCAAACCAACTAGCACTGCAGTTGACCATTCCAGAATCATTGCGAAGACTGAAAAGGCGGCATATTTTGGAAACAGACAGCTGCACATAAATGAATATAGAGATTGTCCCAGGGAGGGGATATTGCTCTGCAAGCCATATATTATTACATCACATCTGCTCATAGTCAGACGACTGATTGCAAGATACAGAAAAAGATAAAAAAAAAAATTATACTTTGCTGCCTCTTCCATATTAGTTGTTTGTTTTATGATTTTTTTTTTGTGTCTAGAAGAAACTCTGACCGAGGTCATTGACATTTTTTCATGGTACTTATTTTTGGTACATCAGACTACAATAAGTTTAAATAATTTCAAAACAAAACCACAATGCCTGAAGTTGTCATAATTCTTTTATAAAAGAGTAGGTCAGTAAGTTTTTCTACCCATACACAATGCGAAAATAATCCGTCTGTTCATCTGTCCGTTTGTTACCTCCATATGTCTCAACTGCTTCACGGATTTGAATGAAATCTGGCACACAGTTAAACCTTGTTCTTGCAATAGGACAAGGGTTTGAAATCATGCTTCGATTGCTCCCGATCAAGGGTGGAGCAAGAGGGCATATCAGACTTTTACGGACTAAAACCACTACTGTGTCCTTCGGTTGTCCTTTGCGTTCAAGGAACACTGGTTTTCTATTCAGAAATTTCTTGTGGCCCTTGCGGGCATCAGCCCTGTTGGACCACTATGAAAAAGGGTATGTACATAAAGATTTTATCTGCTTTAGACGTACATTGTATAAAACCAAATCGCTAATAAAAGAAAAAGAAAAAAAAATCGTTAATTCGTACCATATTGAAATAAAATAGATAAAAGAGAAAACATTAAAATCTGTGCAAGGCCAAAAAGGCGCCTAATTCAGCATATGCTGCGATACATATAAAGATAAATATCACAGCGCTGCTATTCTGTTTGGTTTTTGTTTACTTGTTTTTCTGTTTGTTTTGTTTGAGTTTTGTTTGATCTAATCCTGTTAGTCCACTAACTCCTCCTAAACCACGCAACTGATTTTGATGCGGTTTTCACTAATATACAGCAAAAAAAGGGGAAAGGGAAGATTCATGTCTAGAACGTGTGCGAAGCCGGGACTGATCATTAGTGTGATACAAAATCAGTCCCTATATTATGTTGTATTACTAAAGCGTGACCGCTATTATGTTAATGATATGTTCGCCTATGTCTATGTAATCCCACGTAATACCTGACCGTGACAGCTCGTGAACTTTATATTATGTATTGAATAAGGATATCTAATAGATAAGGATGTAGGAAAAACCTAGTCAGTGAAGTCATCAGTGTAGTTAATTGGTTTGGCGATTTGGTTTTATGAGAATCGAACGTTTATTTAAAAAAATATAGGGTAACTAAGATTTGATAGTTAAAATTTTTACGAGTAATAAAGATTTTATTAGATACTTGTATAAATCTCAAATCTCCTTTTTAAGTACATTTTAATCAATGGAAATAGTTGTGATTGCAAAAAAAAACATTAAGAATACTTAGTTTAAAATACTTTGTTATCTCACTATTGAAAAAAAAAAACATTTTAGGCAGCCTGCCCCCTTAGCCAATTTACAGTCGTATCGTTTAGCGTGAACGCTTGGAATTGGCCGCGCCCACAATTCTTTTGTTCTGACGTCATCTCAACGCTCAGTCACGTGGTGAGAACAAAGGAATCGGGGGCGTGGCCAACTCCAAGCGTTCACGCTTATCTAAATTTTAATTTTAATTTTTACAATCATATTTCTAAAAGTAGACGTAAGCAAAGACATACTTTGGTGGTGTAGTTGCTATAGTAAATGATTTCTTACCTTTATTTTACTATTTAAAAGGTAAGACACAAACACAATCACATAAGGGCAAGAAATATACTTGAAAAATGTCATATTAATATCCAATTTAAAATATTTCCCACACAGTCACAACTTTATCATTGTTTTGACATTTTCCCTTATGTCAAGTTGTATACAAACAATGAAACATAAACATGAGTGCTTGTTAGTTTCCGCATCTGAAACTAACATGTACAGCACTATTTTTTATGACCATTGCCTCATTAGGAATATAAAAAGAACCCTATTATGAATCATTCGTTACGATAGCCACAGACACGGTTTGCGAGTTTCCCGCTTGATTTAAACACTCGATATAAGTTAAGTGTGAGATGTAAACGAAAGGCAAGGCAAGTTAAAACGATCTGTATCTCAACCATAGAAATTATGCTACAACTTCTTCCGCTCTAGGGTGGGACGTATCAGACTTTTAATAACTAAAACCACTGCTGTGTTCTTCATTTGTTCTAGGACTAAACTAACTAAATTAAGATAACTAAGTTTTGTCAGTTCAGGAATCATCTTTAATATTATTGAAAACTGATTTTTGTGTGATTGTCTACAAGGATTGTTGTTTTCACTGTTTATGTTAAATTCTCTCAAATATCGCATGAAATACCGCAAGGTTAATAAGAGAAAACGCTCGAAATGTCAGCGGAACGCCGTATTTTCATAAGCAGTAGGTTTAAAATACCTTTAAAACTTAAGGCCTTTTGGGATAAAGAGAGAGGCGCTCGAGGAGTTAATGGTTAGTGGAAACCTCTTACAAATGCGGTGACAGCAGCTTTATCAAGTTGTGCATTAAGTACTTTAATATCGCACGTGTGGTGTGTTCGAGAATGCGACACTTTCTCTGTTCCTCGAACACAATCGCACAGAAATACAGAATAGGTTCAGAGAAACACTGTTCTTTTTTTGAACGTGTGCGATAAATATGTTTCCCACGGCCGTCACGTATTTCCTCATGGCTTTATTAGTAAAGACATTTAATGGTTTATTATGGGGACTTAAGTTATTATTATGTTTTAATTTGTTTCTTTATTGATTTAATAAATTAATTATTTTATGCTATTTCTTATATTGTAAGCATGAATGTAAATTTTATTATTCAATTTAAATAAAAAGTTTTTTTAATTTATTTTATTAGTTTTAGTTGGGCAGGAAGGTCAGATTTTTACTGACTAATATCCTCCTGTTTTCCTTAGTTACCCTTTGCGTTCCAGGGTCGCGGTCGCGGTAACTTTTTCGACCAAACTGCAGCTTTAAATGAATACATTTGGAGTGTGCGAGTTCAAAGTTGTCGAGTTCAAAATGTAGAAATATGCATGCATTAGCTCAGATTATGTCACTGCAGATACTATGACTTATTAAATGGAAAATCCAATCGTAGTATCTATGGAACGTCCAAGCTTAGTAACAGATATGTGTGTGTAATATAATTATACATTTATAAATAATTCAATCGAGTACCCAATGATTTGTCATACATATGAAAATATTCTAGGCATTAGATACCTACCTACAAATTATTTCATAGTAAACCGTATGTTGCGATGCAACTCAAACATTACTATTGTTATGCAAATTAATTTACAAAATCTAAATTCCAAATTCATGCGTGTAGTTTTAAAAATGTGTACCACAACCCACAACAATGCAATAAGCCAAAAACAATAGTATATTCATTCAATACTTGAATTTATATTAATGCCTGAAGGAGGGGAATATGCTAGTGTAGAGTTACCAGCCGTTCTGTTTTCCCAGGATATGTCCTACTTTTTGTAATGTCTTGGGATATCCTGGATAGTTTAAGTAAGCAGTGTCCTGGACTTTTAAAGCACCCTGATAGGGTCAAGTATTTTAAAATTCGTAGCACTATTTTGTTACAATTTTTACGTTATGCGCAGGCTCGCGGCTTGCGGGTTTTCACATTGCCCTACAGTTTAAAAACAAAACGACGTAACGGCACAACGTGCCAAAATGTACTTTACTTTTATAAAAAATATGCATCTAATCTAATCATTGCATCTCCATTACTGCGCATCTCTATTATACTGAATTATCCTGGACAATTTTTACATTAAGTAACAATTGTCGTTTGTATGTTGGCAACCCTACGTTATGATGCGCTGATATCCTAGTGTTATGATGCGCTGCGCGTGCGCTGGTCTGGTTCTGTTTCCCTTCATTGAATTGGTAATAAGTTAATTGTTTAGCTGACGTCCGGTGCAGCACACGTTGTGGTGATCCTTTTGACGTATGTAGGATAAGACGGACTGAGCATAGACAAAGACGTCGATCTGTCTTCCATGTGAATTTTGACAAGATTTTGACAGATCCCATCGTTACGTGTCTAAATTTTACCCATCAAGTGCAATCAGCATGGTGCTCCTATTTTGTCTGCCTGTCTATAACTACAATTGCTACAAATTAGTACTTTTGTTTCACTTGGGGTCCAACGCTGTTTGTCCAAATTTTCAAAAAATTTCTTGTCTATAGTACCATACAGCAAATTATTATATATTATTTAGATTTAGATCGTTTTCATATTAGGTGCTGCAGGTTGTAGCTTTTATTTTAGTCTTATTAAATTTTGTGGATAGTTTATAAAAAATAATATATAAACAAAAAATCTATTAATTTGAATAAATTGAAATTTCTTTTTTATAAGGAACAAAAAGCCTAATTTTAAATTAAATTTTAAGAAATTAATTTCATAATAATTGTCTTGAATTAATATTTTCGTTACTTTTAGCACTTTATATTTTGCATGCCAATTCGTGGCAAAATGTGTCTTAGCGCCGAAAAAATATATTATTTATTGCAAATATTTTATCGCATTTATTCAAAATTTTGACTTTGATAAAAAAAAACTTAGCGTTTAAGAATTAAGCAAACAAGCTTAATTTTTAAACACTGTTTTATTGTTTGTTTTTCGAAACGTTACCCCTCACTAGGAATTTCGCCTGTGTCGTGGGTGCGTTTACAAACATATAAACTCATATACACACACAGCTAGATCCGCAACAACTATCAAATGTTTTTTCCGTACCGGAATCGGAACTGCTGCACTCAGCAAAACAGACAATCGCTTAGCTACTGCGCTATCCGTGTCGTCAAATGCGTGAAATATACACTATTCTTTAGAAACATTCAACCAATTTGACATTGGAATTTTAAATCGAAATTAAATCACAATAGCAGTTTGCCTTGATCAGTAATATTAATCACCGTTCTAGTGGTAAGTCATAATAATAAAACTAATTTTTAGTTACTTCATTATATTTGTTAGTAACAATGTTCTTAGTCTAACAATGTCAATAAATGTATAATAAATTAATAATAATAACGCGCTATAAAAATATAATTTAATGACAGCTGTTAGTTAGTTCTGAAGTTTTTTTTTATTTATGTTTATACATAAATATAAGGTGACTGGTTATTAGTGAACGATACTTAAACACGTGATTGTAGTCATTATAACAAACAACTTTTACTATGGGACCAAATCTGAAATCGCGAAAAAAAATCTGCGTTTGTGTTCGCCTAACTGGTCAACATGTACTGAAATTGGCTGACTTTTGTCGCGATTTCAGGTTTGATCCGATAGTAAAAGTTGTTTGTTATCATGACTACAATCACGTGTTTAAGTATCGTTCAGTAATTACCAGTCACCCTATATATTTATAAAAATAGTTATATTATTATTTGTTTTTTAGATGATTAGTATATAAGGTAAATATTTATTGTAAATAAACACTATATATTAAAGCAAAACCCTCCCTCTGGCACAGTCGGGTAAAAAAATAACAGCTGTTTATGTAAGTATTGAAAAATCGCAAGATATCAGGTATGGGTGTTCACGCCAGTGCAGTGACACACATATTGCCGCTTGTGCAATCATTAGATAATGTCCTTTCGACTTCTTTCATTCTTACAAAAGTTTGAAATTATTTGATTTCGATAATATAAGACTTTCTCACACACATACCTACACTCGCCATTTTACCTTAAGCACCCAGAGGACTGTATATTTTTTCTTTGTTGTTTAATATATTTTAATACATATATACCATTTGTTCATCAGGCTCCAAGCCTTGTTCGGTAGCAGATGTTAAATTTGGCACAATTGTATTAATTAATAAATAATTACTAAGAGTAATTTTAATTAGCTTATAAAGTTGTCAAACAATAAAAGACCCGTTTTGACATTTTTGTTTTGACTACCCAGCGGCTTTTTTTTAAATTAATATTTTTGGCTTGGATACTAAGTCCTTTAAGCTATGTCTTCGTGTAAAAACTTTGGTTTACCATTAGAATATGGATGTTCACATTCTAATGTTTTTTTTTGTATTGTAGTGTTTGGCAGGAAATGTATCAATTCAACCTTCTCGGCAAACTTCGCTGAGGTAGGTAATCAACACTACAATAAAATTCTCAGCTCCATTTTACCGAGATCGCGCCTGTTTCAATGATTCCACATATTGTCCAGTTGCACAGACACTTGAGATACAAAACTACACCAATTTTACATCACAATATCCATACCTAGAGGCTTGTCCGATGCTGTTTTTGTTGTTGTTGTTGTTGTTGTTGCTGATACTAAAATAGCTACTTCTACACCGGACGTCTTATTATTATTTTAGTAGTAGCTACACTATACTGGACAAGCCGTAATTAAAACACAAATTTCAAAACGGGGCTGTTATTTTTCGACAACGTTAATTTACAAAAATCTCGTGTCATTGTGTTTGTTATCGAACTCCTCCGAAACAGATTGACCGATTTTTATTCTTTTGTGTAAAGTTTTAGGTTTGAGAATAGGTCGTATGTTGTTTTTTACCCTCCTACCCCTCTCCCCATTTCTTTATTTTGATAACTTATATGGTACAACAACATTTTCCGGTATAGTTAGTAGGAAATTCTAATAAAAGAGTACCTACGGCATGCAGGCCAAAAAAATGGAACCTTGAAATGTGTGCTTGTGCTTCAGACAAAGTAACATTCTCTCAGTTGTAACGACTCTCGGAAGGCCAAAATGTATAGGTTTGTCCACGTGTCATTTTTCACAGGTCAATCCTACTCATATATATTTTTATTTCGCTCTGCTTGTGCATTTAGTCAGTGTCAACTTTACAAAGTATTTCTTTTTATACAGCATTATTTTTAGTAGTTATATGCGAAACCCAAAACACGGGTCTAATATTTTTATACAAAGATTCTATATACAAAATTTCGTATCTGTAACATGAACAATCAAAGTTATAAGCTTTTTATGTTACCTGGTTGTCCACACAAATTCATGGTCATCAGGCCATCCAGGTCACTGAGGGGTTGTTTTGCTCCCGCTCAAAGCTGTTTACTGGTGTCTAATGCTCGCTATGATCTGCTAATTTATCGAGTCAGTCTACCCGGCAAGCTTTGCTGGGGTAATCAATACCACAATAAAATTCTCAACTCTATTTTACTGAAATCGTGACTGTTTTAACGATTGTAACAGGCACGATCTCAGTACTGTCAAGTTTCAAAACTATAAAACTAATCAACTAAACATCACCGTAGGAATCAATTAAATACTAAAAAAAAAAAAAACTGAAATAGCAACGAAAAGACTCTACCGTCCTTAACTCGTAGAATTTCACTTTGGCTATCGTTTATGTCCTGATATCTATACATATCCGGGCCTTGGTTCAGGCCATGGTCCGTAGTGAGGAGGGATGGCAGGCGGTCGCCTCCTTCTGCGAAGCAGTAATGCTAGCAAAGGAGGAGGCCGACCGCATCAGGCAGAGGCAACGGGGCGTTCGCCCCAGCCGCCGCCGGGATTCCGATCCCGATTTCCGCCCACCGTAGGCGCGGGCTTGCGGACGGCGTGCAATGGGTAGCACGCTGTCCGATCGTCCGGTAACCGACCGGACCGAGCCCAAGTTGTCGACGGCGCGTTCTGTTCCCGCGCGCCTCAAGGAGCTGTCAGCACACCGAAGAGGCCCAGCCTGCTAACTGCAGGCAGCCTGTTGGGGTCATGGGTCAGCTTCTGAAAGGACGGCTCAGCCCCGACACGATAGGTAACGAAAGAACGGGGTAGGTTTTTAGTCAGTAAGAGTCTGACACTATTTCCCGTTCCGCCCAAGGGCGGGATTTGTCATTGGATGATTTTACCTACCATAAAAAAAGCCCTAAGGAGAGGAAAAGGGAGTTTGTATGGAGAAACTTAAATTCACGCGGACGGTGCCGCTGGCAGGAGCTAAGTCTATTATAAAATATACCTATAATTTTCTAAAGCACTTTTACAAAGTCATCGTCTGAAAAAACGACTTCCGTTCTAATTGTACTCGTAAGACTCGATCTCGTTGTAGTAAAAGTTTCATTCATTCATGAATGCACTCGAATTATTTATAAATACATTATTGCTCAACGTTACATAAATAGTCTACTACTCATGGTTCATCGTGACCAACGAATTGGAGCCATTGTAGTTCAAGAACTGAGTTATGCAATGTCTATGGCAATGGCAAGCGTGGGCTTGATGCGAACTTGGGAAGTCAACAAACGCCGCCACTCTTAAAGCTAATTTATGTAAAACTAATCCAGTAAAGACCTCTGAAAATCTGCTATTTTACGTGAACTTTGGCCCTCCATATTGTACTCATATATTAAAAATATAAAAAAAGTAATTCTATAGAAACCTTGCGTATTTAATCGAGATTCTAAACAATGATATTTATTCTCAAAAACTTCTTAGGGTTTTAAAAAAAACACGTAAATCACGGAATTATCGAATGCCAACAGAGTATTCAAGCATTATCTCTCTTTTTTCGAGTTGCCTCTCCATCAAACATCGCGTTGGGTTTCTTTAGATGAAGCAACAAGCTTTTAAACCATGCTCTACTTAGACGATAGGCCAGTGGGGAATGGCCACCTTATCAATCTTGACTGATTTTCTGGTTAAAGTAGAGATTGAGAAATATTCAACTTTAAATGCTTAAGAGCCAAATTCACCAATAAACTAATCGCGATTATATAACAAAAACAAAACGTGATTCGCCTAATCGAGATTATAGCTTCATTTTGGGTTTCACCGCGTTGAATTGAACTTAGTTTACGCGATATTCAGTTTCAATTCTTTTGCTGTCGCCCATGTTTACGACACGGGTCTTTAAACTAGATTACGCTGAGCTCAGTTTAGTTGAACTAAGTTTTTATATTGAATGATGAAATCAGCCCTAAATCAGAAATCTGAGGTCACAGGTCATAGGTAAATATGTATTGGTTTTTATTTATTATGTACCAGCTGCTGCCAGAGGCTTCTCATGTGTGATAGTAGAAAATTATACCAAGGGAACATACTCTCGAGACAAAAATGTAAGTATCTATTTACCATACCAGGACATGGTCTACCCGTGTACCAAGTTTCATCGAAATCTGTGCAACCGTTCAAGCGTGAAGAAGTAACAAACACACACAGTCATAAACTTTCGTCTTTATAATATTAGTGTGATTTTTTTTTATATTGTTATATTGATGTAACTTTAAGATATGTTGTGCACTTTTAGCTGCTCTCATGTGCAAAATCTATATCGTGTCTCCATTGAAATATTTCCTAAAGTATTGTGTACAATACAGAATATATTTTATTAAGTTTTTTAGAATCGCTCATAACCTGATTAGATCAAAAAATAATCTCATTTAATTCCGTGATTAAAATATGATTTTTCAACACTGGAACTAAAGGGCATGAATTAAACAATATTTAACAAGTTACGCACTTGGTAACTGCAGAAAAGTGGTAAATTTCCATGAAAATATATTTTTTTAGAAGTTGCTTTGATTGTATTATTATCATTTCAGATGAAAGACGTCCACTATTCGACTCCCATCGGTTGGATTCCGTCATCGGTAATAATTCTATGTTTTCATTAAAAGCTCGATTATAGTGATCACGAATCTTAAAACGTGATTTCAATGATCTGGTCTGATCTTCTCTATAAGCATGGAATCTATTTATAATTTTCGAATTTATAAAAAAAAAACCTATTTTTCAACCTCTTTTTCTACTAGGAATAACTCTTGTATCAAAGGATGCGTTCGCAAACATATTCACAGATGCAAAACAATATCTGTATGTCATAAAAATATAGGCTTCGCGCGGGATTCGAACCTACTACACGGCGCGCCGTAGTCACTCGATCCATATCATCAAACCTATATTTAGAATAATTTATGTTATTTTTAGTTCTAAGTTCAATTATATACGTTAACTTCCTCCATAGTTCGCGTACGGATATTTTTTACGTTTAGAGATTTTGGGATATATTTTTCCGCATGGCATGAATAACTGTAGGTATTGCTCAAATGTCATTTCTATTGTGGATAAAATATATATAAAAATAAATTAAATGACGTAATATTTCTTGAATTGTGTCGTGTAAAAAAATAACATGCACTGTAAACACGAGTCTAAACTTCCTACTAATTACTCTTTTGTAACTAAGGTATAAAATTCGATATGGTAATTTTATTATAATTCTCATTTGGTTTAAATAAACACCTATGGGAGGTTAATAGAACAGATTTATGTTTACAGATGTTCAAGTGTAATTTATTTGACGTGCTTTATTTGGCCTAGTTTTTCGCTTTGAATTAATAAAACTTTATATAATATGTTACTTGTAAAAGAAAAATAAATAAAAATACTCACTCTGAAGGTATTGCACGTTATGTTCAACTTCTGGTATCAAGTGCATGAAGGTCGTGGACAGCAGGACACCTCCACCGAAAGACAGCAGGGTCATCACTATTCTGTTGGTAGTCTTAAGGTTCCCTGCTTCTTCAGCAGACAGCCAGTGGAACTTCTTAGCTAACAGCAGCGGTAGCAACCCACAGATCATGGAGGCACAGAAGAGGACGATCATTGACACCCCTTTGGCCAGCACGACTCCTTCCGTATCATCTTCTCCTTCAGCATGCCGGAGCAACACATCCACATGTTCCGCGGACATTTTGGCACAAATGTTGGTACAAATGGCGACACCAAAGACCCTTCTGCTTGAAGAACAAGCGTGTAAGTGGGTTGTGTTAGGGGCGCCTACCCTTTTATAGCGTGCGTAGTGTGGTATCAGCGATGCGCGTGCGCCGTCTGAGAGCGACGCGCGAGTACTATGCGCTGCCGGCCGGCGCAGGCGCACAGTTCGTTCCACTCCCGCGCAGACTCCCGCGCTCACTGCACAGCCTTAAAACCCATGCGCTGTATTCAGGTGTAATATTTGTTGCCAGCACGCATGGCAAATGTCTTACATATATTTATTTTTTTATACCTATAGTGTCTTTTCTCGCATTCCGTTGACGATGTTATTAACGCGTTTAATAACATATAAGGTAAAATATTACGTATTGTATAATTTATTATAAGTAATAACATAACACTGGCTAAGTGAATTATAATTACTTGCCTACTTAAAACTGTACTTTTCAAAAATATGTTTCTTAATTACTTTTGTTATTTTGACATGACGTGTTAATAATAATTTAATAAATAATTGTATAATTATATTCCTCTAGGCACTGAAAAATTCAAATTATAAATATATCGGTTTTTATAATACTTAGTTAAAATTTAAAAGAAATTACCTGATAGAAACTTTTTATTTAATTATTTTTTAAAAACTTCATGCAACACAAACATACAAAGGCAGAAACAAGGTACAAAAGTATAATATACCTAGTTAAAATAAACATTCGTATATATACATTTAAAATAATAATATTTACCTAAAGCAAAGGAAAGTAAAGGGGTAGGCGTAGGAGGACCGGAGAAGGTGTTTATTTTAATCATTTCAGATCAATAATATGTCTTGACGCCAGATTATAACGAAACAGCTTCGATCTTCATGCAGCAGGTAATCTTGGGTACAGTTCCTGATATCTTATAGACAACCTTGATGCAAGCATTGAAATGTATTACAAATAATTGAACAACGTCGTATGCATCGAGGATTTTTACCAAACATGCTCAATACAAATAAATATCCTTATAGTCAAGGATAAATGTTTTAAACACATTCATCTATATAAAGATTGGGATCATACGGAAACAGCAACTTTTTAAGTTTGTTATTTTTTTAAAGTAAGTGCTTGTTTACGGAGCCGCGGCTGCGTTGCCCGGCGCGTTGGACGTTTGCCGTACATTTCAACATCGGGCCGCACGCGTAAACTCAAACATATGGCAATGTACGACGACCAACCAACGCGCCGCGCAACGCGCCGCGTCTCCGAAAACAAGCCTTCGGACGCGTGGCTTCATAGACGCGTATTCGTCTGTTCATCATTATACGCTTGGTGTACGCCAGCGTGAAGCTTACATACAACACTATGAAGTTGTAGCGTCGAAGCGGCAACGACACGAAGCTGCCGCTTAGTTGACAGTTTCATACCAAGCGTATAATGCGAACAAACGTATAATGCGAACAAACGTATAATGCAACAAATACGCGTTTAAGAAGCTACCCATCCGTGGATAGTGGGCCTAAGACAGAAACAGACTATGTAAAGTACGCGACAAATAAGTTGAACCATTTTCTAAGGTTACGTGCAGCCCTCCACTTCCATTGCGACCCGGAAATCGGTTATAATACTCAATCGAAATGGGGGGCTGCGCGTAACCATAGCAAATGGTTCAACTTATTTGCCCATACTATACACAACTAGCTTCTGCCAGTTGCTTCCTCCACGAAATAGTAGGTTTGTTCATATAAACTTAGGAACCCCATTTCCAATGCTTAGAATTTTTTTTAAGGATGGAAATCAATCAATATCTTCCACCGCTCAAGGTGGAGCGAGAGAGCGTGTCAGACTTTTAAAACCACACCTGTGTCCCTGCTCCTACCTGCCACCGGCCCTGCTGGGCCCCTACGATTTGCTGATATCTCTTTGAGGAGCTCGTGGACCACTACGCGCTGCTGACGACTAGGTTGGGTCCGGTCAGTTACCGGACGGCCGGACGGCGAGCCACCCATTGCTTGACGTCCGCAAGCCCGTGTCCCGCGGCGTGAGGTTGTTCGCTCCCTCACACTCCACTCCTTAAGGGTGAGTTTTGGAAAATTGTCTTTTAATTCTCGCCTACGTCATAAAAACTCCTAATGCGCTGTCAGCGATAAGACCGCCGTTGTACCCATAGATTTAAGTTCCTGTGAATTGTTACTATGTATTTTCGTGTACGATAAAGTTTATACTATTCTATAAAAATAAACCATGCGTTCTCGGTTCTAGCCTCAGTAGTACCGCTGTGCGTTTATATATCAGTCTCCTTTTATACATATAGATTACAGACTCTATGATAATGTTCTAGGTATATAATGATTAAATTAAAATAGTATAATTGATTAGGTACATAATCATTTGTGTATTTCCTCATCAATATCTACTTATCAGAGCTGATGTAGGCGCTTGTCAAGGCCTACATGGGTTTGTTTTAATAATTAAAGATATTTAAAATGGTAGGTTCTCAAATCGGTTGCATTTTTGGCGTTCCGTACCTCAGTCGCATTTTGTATTTTTAATGTGCTGTTTTTGTTTCATTCGTCTATTTATTAAAACCTTATTTTGATAGTTTATATTATTTAAGTACGCATCACCGCTATATATATATTACACTCCAAAATTGTTTTACCTACGTGTGTTACGTCACAACCACGGGTCCAGTGTTGAAAACCAGCGTCAGGCACTAGTTGTCTGGCATTCATGCTGAACTGAACCTATTTTAGTGAAGCTGTAGGACATACAACTGCATATTTTAAGCTTCTTTGTTTTTATTTTTTATTTTGTGTTAGCTATATATTGTGTTATGTCGTGTGTTGTACCAAATAAATTATTTTTCTTTCTTTCTCTTTCAGTCGGAAAAAACAGAACTCGGACGGTACGGAAGGATTTTGTTTAGTAAAAAAAAAAAAAAAAAGAACAATTATGTTTGATTGTCGGACACCGAGGCCCATGTAGTGTGTGGCCCATGACAGCGTCCTTCGTTCTATTTTCACGTCTCATTTTTGGTATACAATATTTAGTTACCTACGCAGGGCTCGTAGCGCTATCGTAGCAAATTGCCTACGCGCTTAACAATCAGACTCTACGTATAAAAGTCTATTAGATTAAAAAGAAAGTTTTGATGACTTCAACCTACCTCATCATCATCATCATCATCATCATCATCATCAGCCTTTTAATGTTCCCACTGCTGGGACTCAGGCCTTCTCTCTAGGAGAGGGAATGGGCCGTAATCCACCACGCGGGCCCAGTGCGGATTTGTGGATGTCACATGTCTTCGAATTTTTGGTTCTAGGACATGCCGGTTTCCTCACGATGTTTTCCTTCACCGTTTTGAGAGCAGTGGTGATAAATTAAATTACACAAAGTAATGTGCCTGGCTGGGTTTGAACCCGCGACCTACAATTCGTAAGTCGGGGCCATTACCTAAGTAGAGCTAATTTCATAATTTTAACTGTCGTAAAAATGAGATTGTATCCATTTGTAGCAATTTAAAGATTTATCCATACGTCTAGTTTACACTTCCCAAGGGCTGGCTTTCACCTCGTTCAGAGATGAAAATGTTGCTATACAATGTGGCAATACCGCCAGACTTTTGGCGTCGATAGCGATGCGGAGGTTGCCAACATACATTTGTATATTTATGGATATATCCGTATAAATCATCAGTTAAAAAAACGCGCTCTGGGTGTCAGTATACGGATAAATACGTATACGTATAATTACGTAGATTCCTTGGTACTTCGGCCCGCACACTTCATCTTCTCGTTTAGAGGTCCTACTATAGATATGTCAAACTGTTTGACATATATCTGTGGGTCCTACGTATGAGTTGTTCCCAAAAGTCCATGATTCTATTGTTCTTTATTTCCCACCAACTCCTTAAAATATAAATCGCGTTTTGAAATGTTCCTACATCAATTCCCAACGGGTTCACGAGATTTGTCCAAAGTACAGTCAGTAAAAACAAATTCTTGTTGGTCTTAATCAGTTTGTAAGCCTCGGAAAAAAGAAATAGTTACTAATTACGATTATTTTAATTTACTTTGCGATTATTTAATTCTGTAAACTATTACATTTTATAATTTTTAATTGACGTATAATTTATAATTTTTAAGTTACACAATTTATAATGTTTAAGTCTACACAATTTATAATTTTTAAGTCTATTTTAGTGTAAAATTAAAATTATTTACTATAATGGTTATAAAACTGATTTTCTGTCACCTCTTTGGAGACATGCATGTAGAGTAATGTTTACCGTTACATAAGTACTGCATATATGAAATAAAAATAATAATTGTCATTTATTTCATAGAAATAGAAATAATAAACGTTAAATCCCTTACCAAAGCTTTTACTGCTGACTGTACCAAACATTCTCATGGACTTGTCATAGGGAATGAAAACATTTTAAAATGACTTGAACCTATGAGTGGTTGTTCGAACTTTAATTTTTCGAGAACAATGGACTCGTGGACCTTTGGGAACGACGCCTACATGTATCCGTAGCCGGCAAACAATGTGCTATGTGCATATAGATATATTTGTTTATCAGAATATTACATTCTGTTGTAAATTTTAAAAAATCCAGCTTAAGGATAAAATCATCTAGAATATTTGTTACAAAACCTTATGCCTGCCGAGCAATTTCAACGATTTAAAGCTATTATGAGTGCACAAACATAATGCACTTGTGCTATCCGCAGGCGTGTTGTAATCAAAGTAAATAAGTTAAACGCATACTTGACACAGTTCTGCGTTACCGAGTCATTTCGTGCGACAATAGGGACATTTGTCTTATTGCTCGACTTAATGTAACCAGAATAGGCTACTACCTATCGGTCTGCGACTGCCTACCACTGTGTGGACCGCTCGGAGGACACTAATATTATTATTAAACGAGTATTGGTGTGCCTCACTTGGGCAGAGCACCGCCGTGTCCTGGAGCGATCGGCGGCAACGACCTTTCGCGCCGGGCCTTGGTACAGTCCATGGTCCGAAGTGAGAAGGAGTGGCAGGCGGTTGCGTCCTCCTGCGAAGCAGTAATGCTAGCAAAGGAGGAGGCTGCACGTGCATGCGCGAGGGAGCGGTCCTCACGCCCCAGCCACTGGGATCACGATCCCAATTTCTGGTCACCGTAGGCGTAGGTTTCCTTACTGGCCGTCCAGTAAGGACCAAGTCCAGGACGACAGCGCGTTGTCTTCCACACGTTCCTCAAAGAGACGTCAGTAAAGTTGATGGGGCATGTCAGGACCGTCGCCTGTCAGGGCTGCAGATTGTTCAATGAAGTTCCCCAAGTCCTCACAATAAAGGGACAACTGAAGTAACATTCTCCAGCTCCACCCAGAGCCAGTTGAAGAAGTTATTTGATGATCCCACGTAAACAAGGTATCTATCGGTCTATACAATGCCAACACTTTACATTTACAGGCCTTTTGTTTTACTTACTAAGTTATAGAACTTTTTGCATCTAACATTTTATTCTCTTCGATCAAAAGTGCGTAAAAATTATTTGCATTCTGATTTTTTGTTATCATAATCATCAAATCAGCCTGGATTTACCCTACGGGGTTGTTGGAGATACCACGGCGCTGGAATGTAAAGGGCAGTATAGGCACATGAGTGTTTGTCAATATAAGTCTGATACCCCTCTCCCTCTCTGGGTAATCTGGGTTTAACAAACAAAAGAACTGTACCACTTTATGATTATTCTATCCAACATATACTATCCCACTACTGGGCAAAGGACTACTCCATTCCTTGAGAGACGCGGCAGACCGAAGCACACTTCCTTAGGAATTGGCTAGAAGTGGCTTAGAGCCGCTTTATTATAATATTATTATTATAAGAGTAGTTTAATAAGAAACAAGAGGACTACACACTACACAGGCTGTATGTAGAGCTCAAATATAACTTCGAGCTTTGGAAGTCGTCCAAAGCCGCATTCACGTGCGAAAAACTTCTAGACACGACACATAAACCTAAATTCAAATGCTCGAATATTTATTTTCGACTAGCTCAACCGACAGACGTTCTGTTTTAACTATGAACTATCAAACGTGCAAGACTAAATAGTTGTCGTAGTTATCTGAATATATTTTTTTTTCTGCCCAACTTTGGCATGAAGCATGGTCTCATAACATCTAAGCATTAGGCATTTGGTATGAAGCAAGGTCTCATAGCATCAACACATTCTCCAGTATGCATCACACCACAAAGATGGAAGACATCGTGAAGTACGTGCGCCATAAGGCGAAGCAGTGATTATACAACTGCTGGAGTCGAACTGTAACGTCAACTTCAAGGCGTTCGGTTGTAAGTCACCTCTTTGTGAAAAGGCTGGAAAGACCTCACGGCGTCCTCACCTTCCGCCTGAAGCATGTTCTCACTGGGCACGGTAAGTTCGAGGATTTCCTGCACCGGATTCGTGCAGAAGAAACGTCCTGGAACATCCAAATAGTACCTATACATTGGATTGTCAACCTAATAGACCTAAACATTAGATTGTTAATTCAATTTACCTATTTGGATTTTCGTAGCTGCGGCAGCGATGCGCTCAATGGTGTTTTCTTAGAGAGTAGCACTACAGGAGACCTAAGGTAACAGATAGAAGTGAGGTAGGAATTGGGGTTTGTGTACATCGTGCAATGTACACATAACACAGGAAAGTTTTCTTATTGCCAATCCCACAGATTCATTAGACCGATGAAGGCTAAAGGTATCTTGGCAACAGTGAGAGGAGGTATGGAAGATGAATCAAAGTCGACTCCAGGTATATGACATTATCTCGGGACAAAAAGTATTTGACGTGCTATTCCAGGATAAGTCTAAGTGTGTGAACATCCAAATCGAAAAAGAAAGAAAAAGATTTTTTATGCTGTACCGAATAAATTCTTTTTCTTTCTTTCAAATCCGTTCAGCCGTTTGTTCACGAAGGGGTAACAAAAAAATGCAAACTTTCGCTTTTATAACATTTCAAGTAACCCAGCCCAGCTTCGAACCTTTGAAATTCTCGAGTTTTTTCTACTGAATGAATCACTCTGTCTACTGATGAAAACTGTATGAAAATCAGTTCAGTAGTTTTGGAGTTTATCGCGAACTAACAGACTGACGCAGGTGACTTTGACATTTAATATGTTGCTTAAAGATAAGAATAACGTGAAGTGATTCCAAAGAAAATACAAACAAAAAATGTAGACAGCATTATCTCGTTGGAAAGTGGATTTGACTTTGAGGAAAATTTTCTACTAATACTATTTTCCTACTTTCTTACATCTGGAAAATACAAATACAGAACAGTTTTTTAGTATATATGGCTTTGTTTTGTAACGGAGAATCACTGACTCCTAAGTTACAGGCCCATGCCTAGTTTAGGAGTCAGAGTATCTACCTATTATACTTATGACTTTATAATTCTTAAGCCTAAATGTTCATAATGTTATGATGTAATTGCTGTTTTTCTGTGTTAAATAAAAAAAAAAGTTAAATACAACTTCAATATTACAGTTTTGATACAAGTGAAGAAAGTTGAAAAATTCACCCGAGCCGTTGGCGAAGGTATTATGGTGGTGAGTGCTACAATGACAAACCACGTGTTAAACGACGTTTTTCAATACACTTACGGCGATATAAATTAACGGAGATTGACGCATTACTTGTGGGGGTCGCTTAGCGCCTATGATACAAGGAATAAAATAAATTGTGGCGGGGTTGAGCTCGCACATTTCCGCATCAGTGCGACAAACTGCAAGCTCACTCACTTGCATGCCTAAAAGTGGTAGGAAAAAAAGCAAGTATTGAAGTAAGTGTATCAGGAAGAATAATATTTTAAAACTGTTTTCTTATTAAACTCTGTCTATAATGGTTATACACCGTTAAATTTTGGTCGTTTTAATCCCGTGGTGGGTCGATTCGGTACATGAAATACTATCGATTTGTAAAGATAAAATTAAAAAATAAAGTACTTTTTTTTTACGAAATTATTTTTTTAGTAAACGAGACAATGACCTTGTAGGTAGTTGTCGGTCGTTGCGTACTAACTACCAAGTTCATTGGCCTCGCTCATATGACGATTACTTAAGAAATTAATTTCAAACATGCGTAAATTAATTCGAGTTTAAAAAAGTACTTTTTTTTTAATTTTCTCTTTACAAATCGATAGTGTTCATGTACCTAATCGACCCTCCGCGGGATTAAAACGACCAAAATTTAACGGTGTATGTATTTTGTGTCCATTTGCATTTTGGAAAATCGTTTAAATCCAAAAGATTGGTATACTAAAAAGTAAGCTTTAGATTTGAAGTAAACCAAAGTCAAAATCTAGTTATTGTAATGAACAACAAGCTCGGATAGCATTGTGTAATCCAAAAACAGGTTTCAAGTCCGCGCTCAACTCTGCACACGCACAATTAGTTACCGACGAGTTTTCCAAGAAGTTGAAATTACCTATCAAATAACACCAAGTTATTTTAATGCATCGTCCTAATGGGGGCATCATTAACATTACCAAGAATATTCATATGCAGGGACAGATACCTACAGTTGCTGAACTAAATGAGAATCGGCAGCAGAGACAAGAGAGTATAAATTACACTATAAATAATGTAACGACCAAAGTTTAGGGTAAAGAAAGATAAGTGGGTAAAAAAGTTTACGGTAGAAGGACTATGTTGTATGAGGGCGCTGAACAATGTAACCAATTACTAAGGGACATAAGGGAATCGAAAAAGTAAACCTGCAATCGGCCGAACGAGTCAATGACCTTGTAGTTAGTTGTCGGTCGTTGCGTACTAACTACCTACAGTTCATTGGCCTCGCTCAGCTGAAGTTTACTCAAAGAAATTAATTTCGTAAATGCGTAAATTAATTCGAGTTTAAAAAAAATACTTTACTTTTTAATTTTCTCTTTACAAATCGATAGTATTTATTTCATGTACCAAATCGACCTTCCGCGAGATTAAAACGATCAAAATTTAACGGTGTATGCATTTTCCGGTACTAGCTACATTAATATATTTCGACTAATACATTATACTGAAAATAGCAAATAGGTATATAAATGTTACCTATATAATAATATAAACAAACTATGATTCACAGCGACGCTGACGCACGGTAGGTGTTAACACTTCGGTAATCAGAATTATTGACACACCTATTAATATACTTACATAAGTACTTTAGGATAAATCATCGATCTATTTAAAGATGATTTCCGATCAGGTATAGCCAAGAAATTCACGTCTCTTCATAGAAAAGCAATTCTATGTCTAAGTTTATTTCAGATTTGATCATACATACCCTTTGATACATTTGCTCTGTATATTGATAAAAAAAAACAGCATAAGTTCATCATCATCATCATTTCTGTCGAAAGACCCCACTGTAGGGCATAGGCCTCCCCCTAAAGTCACCACAACGAACGGTCCTGTGCATCTCATCCAATCCGTCCATCAATTCCCACGACTCCCACCAATCGGTCCATCTTGTGGGAGGCTTTCCAACGCTGAATCTTCCAGATCGCGGTTGTCACTCCTGAACCTTTCGTCTCCAACTACCGTCTGTTCTGCGAGCAATGTCCAACATACATTAAGAGAAAATACACCGTTAAATTTTGGTCGTTTTAATCCCGTGGAGGGTCGATTCAAACATAAAGTATTTTTTTTCTAAAACTCGAGTTAATATGCGCATGTTCGAAATTAATTTCTTTAAGTAAACGTGTCAATGACCTTGTAGGTAGTTGAGGGTCGTTGCGTACTAACTACCTACAGTTCATTGCCCTCGCTCAGCTGACGGTTACTTGAGGAAATTAATTTTGTACATGCGTAAATTAATTCGAATTTAAAAAAAAGTACTTTATTTTTTAAGTTTCTCTTTACAAATCGATAGTATTTCATGTCCTGAATCGACCCTCCGCGGATTAAATAATCGTGACATACAAGTACTTTGGGATAATTAAATCATCGGTCTATTTAAAGATAATTACCGATTAGCTAGAGCCAAGAAATTTAGGTCCATTCATAGAAAAGAAATTCTATGCGTCTAGTGTGTTTCGAATTTAGTCATACATGCCTCTTCAAACATTCGCTTTGTATAGTGATATCATTAGCATAAAATCACTATCATCATCATCATCATCATTGCAGCCGAAAGACCTCCACTGTTAGCCATAGGCATCCTTCTAATGTCACCACAACGAACGGTCCTGTGCGTCTCGCATCGATCAATTCCCGCGAATCTCACAAGGTCATTGGTCCACCTTGTGGACAGCTTTCCAATGTTGCGTCTTCCTGATCGCGGTCACCACTCCAGGACTTTTCCCTGTAGTGCTTGTGTACTTGTCTCGGAATCACGGGTGGGGACGGTTGAGTGATGTGCGATCCGTTTTTGGCGGGACGGACGTCTTGACCCTACTTCAATCGTCAAGGTGACGTAACGAGTCAATGTGTTTACCCCCTAGTGACAGTGTGTTCATTACAGTCTCCGTCTTCTAGCTGTTCTGCGAGCAATGCGCTACATAAATTAAGAGAAAATATAAAGACACCAAGGTTGTAGAAACAAAACAGTTAACCTTATCTGTAAAAGAAAATAAAAACTTAATTGGTCAATTCCAACTGTCATACGGGCAAAAAATATAGAATTCGGCAATTTATTTCAAGAGACGCATTAGTCAAGGCGCGGTCGGACGAAGGTCGGCGGATTTGAGAGTGTGGCAGATTGCCGAGGAAAATGAATGTCACTGCCGAAGTCGTGCACTGCGGGCCCTAGATTACACTGCGACTTGTGTGCACTGCGGTGACCTATGACATGTAATGTGATGGAATATGGTTTTTTTTTTGAGGTTGGCAATCATCCGATGACTTCGGCTGCTCTACGGCGGAACGGGAGAGCGGATTGGACTTTAATTGCCCTTTGCATTCTAAGACTACGAGTAGAAGTAAACCAATGGCCCTAGTAGGGTTCGGCTATGTTGGTCCACTACGCTTTTGTTTGACATCTCTTTGAGGTGTGTGTGGAACAGTACGTGCCGTATCATTATCCTGGGGTACCTTTCTAGGTACTCTAGGTGTCTAGTATAGCAACGCATCAGCCTTATAATGTTCCCACTTCTGGTACTCAGGCCTCCTCTCTAGGAGAGGTACTGGCCCGTAATTCACCACACAGGCTCAGCGCGGGTTCGTGGATGTCACATATGTCTTCGAATTTTTGGTTCTAGGACATGTCGGTTTCTTCACGATGTTTTCCTTCACCGTTTTGAGAGCAGTGATGATGAAATAAACTACACAAAGCAATGCCGCCTGGCTGGGTTTGAACTCGCGACCTACAACTCATAAGTCGGGGCCTTTACCACTCGGCCACCACTGCTCTCGCTCTAGGGTACCTAGAGTTTATTGCAGCGAGCAAGCCCCACCACGACGCCAGCGTAGAGATACAGCGATGGAGGTTATTATTATTCCCTTTATTAATTATTTATACATGTCTTTTATAATTTTTAAATATTTCCTAAAAAACGTATAAAAAAAACATTTAAAAATATAAAAAATCAGTAGTCCGCCGGTGTCGGGAGCAGGGTCCAAGCTACCGGTGGTTAGGGCTCCAGAGACAGGAACCTCCTCACAATGCGAGCCGTATCGAGGAGTACTGCCTTCTGTATCAGGCCCTTGATCCAACCACGCAACGATAGCTTCGACAGATGGTCGTCGAAGCTTTTGGCTATAAGGCCGTTGGCAGTCACGACAATCGGCACAATGACAGCCGTGTCCACATTCCACATGTCGACAACCTCGTGTGCTAAGTCGAGATATTTGATTTGTTTCTCTTTCTCAGCTTTCACGAGATTCTCGTCATGTGGGATGGTGACATCGACTATCATTGCGCGGCGCGCTAATCGGTCTACCACCACTATATCCGGCTTATTGGCTACAATAGTCCGGTCAGTGATGATAGACTGATCCCAGTACAACGTGGCATGGTCATTTTCGAGAACTGGGTCGGGCACATACCTGTAATACGGTACCTCAGAATCCACTAGGTTGTATTTCAAAGCAAGTTGCTGGTGAATAATCCTGGCTACTTGGTTATGTCTGTGCAAATACTCGCCGTTAGCCAGACGAGAACAACCAGAGATAATATGTCTGATGGACTCACCCGGTCGATGGCATGCCCGACACACGTCAACCGTCCCATCCTTCATAATATGTCTCCGGTAGTTGTTCGTTAGAATAACTTCGTCCATAATCGCACATACAAAACCTTCAGTTTCTCCGAAGAGGTCACTGAAACGTAACCAGGCCACGGACGCCGTGAAATCTACATCGGGCTCATGAAGAGTCCGGTAAAAGCGTCCATGGAGCTCCTTGCCTTTCCATACTTCCTTGCGGTCATCAGTAGTAAGTACCACAGGTTTGCGCCAGTTCTCTTTAGCCATGGACAACGGGGTGAGTCCCTTATCCACTGTGACCACATCGCGGTGCATACCCACGTCGGTCTTGAGAAAATATTCTCTGAGGTTGCACACCTCACGGTTGTGTAGAGTCTTTGCGTTCAAAAAGCCCCGACCTCCACACTTCCGCGGGATGTACAGTCTCATCACCGATGATCGTGGGTGATGCATCCGATTTGCGGTCAGCAATGTACGGACCCGCCTATCCAGGGCGTCTAGCTCGGTCTGAGTCCATTTGAGTATGCCGAAAGAGTACATTAAAATCGGCATGACCCAACCGTTGAAGGCGCGCATCTTATTTCCCCCTGATAGAAGGCTGTTTAAAACCTTCCTCAGGCGTCCAAAGAAACGCTCCTTCAACGTTTGCTTCATGTCAATGAAGTTAATGCCTAACGCTTCCGACATACCCAAATACTTATAAGTTTCGGTCGAGGGGAGGGACCTAAGGTGTATGGAATCCGAGAGTTGAATTCCCTCGGATTCCACAATCTCACCTCGCTTTACATGCATGACTGCACTTTTATCCACACCAAATTCCATCCTGATGGCACTACTGAAAGTTTATTATTATTTATTATTATATTCTTTCGTTAGCTAACTCCTGAAAAGTGTGCAATGGATCTATAAAGTTTATGAGAAGCTTTATGAAATTCACTTAGCTTTGACCTTGTGAACCTCATTTTGTTAAAAGCTGCTAGGAAAATGTCAATGTCAAATAGATCATAAAAAATTGTGCACCGTCAGTTCAGGGGAATATTTGCAAATTGATTCCCAGTAGATGTTATGATGTAAAATTGCTGTAACGTTGTCATCTCAGGTGACTTCACACCTGGACAATATTTAGAACCGTTGAATCAGGCGCGATCTCAGTTAAAATGGAGCTGAGTTTACTACCTTACTTTACTTTAGCTTACCTAGCCTTCTCAGGCTAACTCGATAGATTTACTGTCAAAAACTGCAAAACATTAGCATGTGCTACATCCGCAATATAATGGAAAACAACAAGTGACGGTTTTCTGTAAATCACAAATACTTTGTATACCTGACACTGGATAAATGCACAAACCGTGTAAAAACAAAAAAAAAACGCTCCGGAAGTTTTCGCTACACACACCTACCCAACTTACAACAAAATTGCTAGCTTTTTCAATCGTTTGCGCTCTCGTGGCTAACCCTGCTAGGACAAAATAATAAGTTTTGGGATCGTCCGGAAGAGTTAACGCAACCCTGGAATATAAAAGGCAACTAAAGAAACACGGATTTTAGTCAGAAAAATATGACCTTTCCTCTCATTTCACCTAGACAAATAAAATAACTCCATATTTGATGATTTCCCGCCAAATAATAAAACGGCAAAAATAAGCCTATGACCACCAACGATAACTGTACCTTTATACTAATAAAGCCTTTAAGTGAATACCTTTAGAAATTAGATACATATACAAACATAATCAAATAATACATTAGGTAGGGTCGCACAAAAATATTTTTTAGAAGATACTCGAGTCATAGACAACCAGCCTAGAAAATTTCCAACAACAACTGCCAAGAAACATAAACAATGCGGAAAAACGAAAAACTTTTTGAAGCTTCAAGTTGTAGATACCGCAGCTTTGTTCAGTTTCATGTAAAAAATAATGCGCAGTTTGCATGAAAGCGTAATGTTTTCAGTAATATATTATGTTTTCGTTAGATACTGTTTAAAGTATCGGAATGTCTAAAATATCTGATTATCCAAATATTTTATCTACTCTCATGCCGTAAACTTCCAATTATGAAATCAAAGTATATCTATTGACTATAAAGTCAATAGGTATACTTACCATAGACAATCCCTACAAAATTAAAAAAAAATTGAATAACCTATCTTTCGTAAATAATATAATATCAAAAATAGCGAGGGTTTAACACTTAATGGGTGTTTACTTTATTTTAAACATATGTGTGACCTAAGATTTGAAACACTCGTGTACAATCTGGTGCCATTTAGCTGGTCTGATGATGGAGCTCGAAGATAAGAACCCTTATTAACATAGTAAACCTATCGAGTTTAGGCTCATTAGATTGGTCTTGACCAGTCATAAACATTTCATATTGATGACAAAGACTATCGCGGGTGTTTTTTAAATTTTTAATTTTATAATTATTATGAGACTTTAGAAAAAGAGAAACTCAATTCAAATGAATATTTTCTCATAATGATTTTCTTGATCTGTTTGCTCTTAGAACTTGTATAATAAGTCCGGAATCGAAGAGCTTTTAACCTTTGATCATGTTTTAGCCGTGCTGCCGTTCGTAGTTCGGGTAGGGGCCCATATTTTATTATTTATAACATAATATTACAAAAAATGTGTTATTCACGAGCACGATGGCACCTGGAAAGTTTATTTTTTTTACCGCACAATGTCTCTTGTGTCTGCGTACTGCTGCCTTCTATAGTTCCACGTTCCCTATAGGCTGATTATGCTTTGAATGCTTATAAACTAAAATTTTGTTATGTGGCAATATAATAAACTAAAATCTAATAATATATTAAGATCTTTATTTCTTCCTTTTGATTATTAAATTTGGTCCTGAATTTTTATATTAAGGAAGTCAAAAATTGACTTGCACCCGGTTTATGGTATCGAAATTATCGACTTGTCTCAAGTTTCATTTAACCAATCGCTGTAGTTGACTCGTATTTGACAATTTTATAAATGCTATATTGCATTATAAAATTTTATAATGCAATAGTAAAATTTAAGAAAATGGGCTCTATGATATTTGAATAAACATAAAAAATAAATTAAAGATGTATTTTATCTTTATCTTAATAATCTTGTTTTCGACTTCTATCTGATATTCAGAATAGTTTATGTATAAAAGCACAAACAATCAAGTCATAGCTGGCAATATCGTCATCAGTTAAAAATTGTGTCAGTGTAAGTTTATTTTTATTTATAGTCCTCCATTCCTCCGTCACACAGCCTAGAATGTTTAGTTTTTTTTTATAAAAGTTTTATCACGCACTTGGCGAGGTTCCAATCAGGCCATGGTAGGCACCGCTTTAGAGGTTCTAGAAGCTTTGATTAAAATGATAATGAAAATGGACCGCACTAATATTTTCGAAGAAATTTGAAATGAGAACAAAAAAATACGTTCGCATTTCTATAAAAAATGAAGATGGTTAATGTTTTAAATATATACCTTTCTCTCGCACTATTGAACAATCTAAATTATTAAAAAGAATTAGTTGTTACAATTTTAAATAAGCACAGCGAGTTGGAAAGATAAATATGTTGAAGAAGAAGGCCCATAACTTGATTGTGCCTGTCAGATGTTTTTTCTATCACTCGGTTTTAGTGTCCAACCAAAATTTGATTTTTAGCCGAAACTGAATACGCAGACGAATCGCTCTTCTAATTTCGGTCGTTTGGCCGGACCTAACTCTATAGAAATTGGTACATACTGTATACATATATACCAATTATAAAAACCGCGGGAATCGATCTCCAAGACTAAGCAATGCTTGCCAGGAACGGTCTGCGGATAGTTGGCCATAATATATAGACATTCCAGTGTGCTTCGAAAACAAAAAAGCACGTTTTTCTGTTTGTCCCGGCTGTCATTTATAAAACTTCATTCAGACGTAACGGATAGTCGGAAACCAGGAAAACTGTCACCATTTTTGCTAAAAGTTTACCAATTTCAGGGTTTCGGAAGTCAAATAGGCCGTTATTCTATATAAGTTGGATAGGTTTAACTTTGAGAAAGAGGTCAATCGTCGAATCCGACTCGACTGGGCACTTTTGCAGCGATTGAGAAACATACCACAATGTCTCAAGACGTAAGTCTAAAATATATTCCACAATAATAATAATAATAATAGATGACCAGTGTGTGTTGCCAGTGATGACATATGGTACTGAAACATGGTCGCTCACAATGGGCCTCATCAGAAGGCTTACAGCCACTCATAGGGCAATGGAAAGGACTATGCTTGGAGTTTCCTTGCCTGATCGCATCAGGAATGAGGATATCCGCAAGAGAACCAAGGTCGCCGACATAGTCCGAAGAATCGCCAAACTAAAGTGACAGTGGGTAGGGCATGTCGGCACTTGATGGCCATCGGTGTCGATGTCACACAAAATTCACAGTCACAGTAATATAGAATGGCAGGAAATGTTATAGTGATGATATAGAAATACCTTACTTCAGTTCAAGCTGTTTATTCCATGGGCGGCGAAAGAGTGCCTTTTAAAACACATTACATCGGTTTTATACACAGAAATTGACAAGCATCAAAATTCACTATGAAGGTAGAAAACTATTTTAAATAAATAGAACGGAAATCGTCACATTAAATTCTTATTTAAATATGGCCGGATGCTCTGATATTTTAAAGAAATAAAAAGGAACTGGTCAAGTTAAATCCTCACAAGTTTAACCGGGTACTGTAATATGTTTAAAATAAGAAAGGAAGTCGTCATTTGATTCGTTATAAATTGAACAGGATGTTGTAATATTAAAAATAAATCGAAAGAAAGTTATCAAATTAAATCCTTATATAAATTCAACAGGATATCGCAATATTTTAAATAATTCGAAGGAATGTTATCAAATTAAATCCTAGTTTAAATTCAACAGGATATTGCAATATTTTAAAAGAAATAAACAGGAAGTGACCAAATTCCATATCAAAATGATCAAATATTGGTTTTGCGCCCATAGGCACATTGCTCGTAGAACCGATGGTCGATGGGGCCGAAAGGTTCTAGAGTAGCGACCGCGCACCGGATAACGCATTGTTCGAAGGCCTCCCACAAGGTGGACAGATGACCTGGTGACAGTCACAGGAATGCGGTGGAAGCGAGACGCACAGGACCGTTCGTTGTGGCGACACTTGTTGTTGGACGTCCTTCGGCTGAAATGATGAAGATGATATACAAAACACAGTCACCTTCTTTACACATTATAAAACAAAATCGCTGGTCGCGTCGGTCTGTTTATCCGCTAACCCCTCCTAAACTACGCAACGGATTTTGAAGCAGTTGTCACTAATAGAAAGATCAAATAAACGAGAAAGGTTTGAGTAGGTATATAATTTGCACCCAAATGAAGCCGGAACTGGGCGCTAGTAGTAAAAATCAATTAATTAAATAATTAAATGATCATTGCATTATCGCTACATTTAATTTAGCCTTACTGATATACAAAAAATGTTAATTACTGTTTGTTTGTTTCTTTGTCCTTGTATAGTCACGTCAAGGTTTGTTATAATCTTTTTATCTTTTATGAGCAAGAGAAAATAATAAGTAATGGAGACATTATTCAAGGATATATAATTTTCATTATTCTGTGATATATTAGAGGAAGTTTGAAAGTGGCGCCAGTGACTGAAAAGTTGAAGGGGAATAAACGATTCCCCTTCAACTTTTCAGTCACTGGCTTCTTGGTATGGTCATGTGAAGAGGAGGGAGGAAACGCACGTTACTAAAAGAGTTATGAGTATACATGAAGAGGGAGAGCGACGCCAAAGAAAAGATAAATGGCTTGTGTGAAGACTAATAGAGTGAAAGAAAAGGGAGTCGGTGATAGCGTGACGCGTGATAGGGCAAAATGGAAGGAAAAAAAGTGTGTTACGCTGACTTCAAGTAACATGAGACGAGGGCAGGAATTCTCGGCTCGGCTCTCCTATTATATGCATGCGTTATACACGTAAGGCTTCGTTTACGGAGACGCGGTGCGCTGCGCGGTGCTTTGGGCGTTCGTCGTTCATTACAGCAGCGGGCCGCGTCATCGCACGCGCAAACACAAACATAATAATATGGCAATGTACGACAGACCGCCCAACGCGCTGCACAACGCGCCGCGTCTCTGTAAACGAAGCCTAAACCTTCCTCAAGAATCACTCTGTCTATCGCTGAAAACTGCGAGAAAATCCGTTCAACATTTATTGAGTTTATCGTATTCATACAGACAGACAGACAGAGGCAACGAGGTCTTTATTTTATATTACATAAGAATGTGTTGGTGGACCAATACTATAAATAAGAAAGTCCGTTACTTTTACTTTAGCTGCTACGTGCAAATGCATAATACCTACAGGTAAAACCCCGTATCGTTAAAGTGGCTCTTTCGTATAACGGTTATCCCATTATGTCGTTACTGATAAATATACAACAATTAAGATTATTATTGACATAGACAAGAAGGTGGAGCGAGTATGATGTAACTTTAATAATCCTTGACTCGTCATCATCATCAGCATTTCAGCCTCCCTCGAGTGTCGCCAAAAATGAAGGGCCGAAACACATAAACGCGTTGCGGCGCCGCGCCGCTAAAATCGACAGTGCCGCCCGCCGCAACGCAGAACTTTGCGGTGTGTACCGCGGCGCGAATACCATAGCTTTATTAAATGGATATAAATATTTGTCGTTTATTTAAAATAGAGTAATATCTTCTTAATAACAAATAAGCATAAGTTTATTACGATCTTTGGCAAAGGAACCTCTGAGAGTCTATCCACACTAAAAAATCTCGAGAAACTGGTAATCCCTGTAGGACAATAAACGCTGAAGGTTGTGTTGCGGCGACGCGAAAAAGGGCGGCACGTGGCAATGCCGATTTTAGCGGCCCGTGTTTCGGCCCGAACAGTCCTGTGCGTCTCGCATCCATCGGATTCCCGTGACCCTCACAAGGTCTTTTTCGGGTGGAAATCATCTAATGACTTCTCCCGCTCTGGGCGAAGCGGCAGGACATGTCAGACTTTTACTGACCTTTCTAGGACTACAGGTTTCCTTTTCGCTAGCATTACTGCTTCGCAGAAGGAGACGACCGTCTGCCATTCCTCCTCGCTTCAAAACAAAGCCTGTATTAGGGCCAGCGCGAGATGTCGCTGCCGCCGATTGCCTCCACGAGGATACGGCGGTGCTCCGAACAAGCGGGGCACGCCTACACGGAATGATCCACCGTGTCCTTCAGGCGATTATCACGATGATGTCACCCGGGCGTTTCTACCGCTTGAATCCGATGCAGGAAACTCCCGAAGTTGCCATGCCGCTCCAGCCGCTCCTCAAAGAGGAGACTTACCGCCGTAATTATATGACGTGTCCAACCTCCCCAGGTCTGCGGACGCCACAAAAAAGCTTTTCGCGTGGACTGTTTCAAACAACCCCGCATTAGATCGGCGTGCAATGGGTAGCACGCTGTCCGATCGTCCGGTAACCGACCGGACCGAGCCCAAGTCATCGACGGCGCGTACTGTTCCCGCGCGCCTCTAGAAGCTGTCAGCAAACCGTAGAGGCCCAGCCTGCAGGCAGGCAGGGTCGATGCCTGCTTGGGTCATGTCATGGGTCAGTTTCTGAAAGGAAGGCCCGGCCCTGGCACGATAGGCAACGAAGGAATGGGGTAGGTTTTTAGTCAGTTAGAGTCTGACAATATTTCCCGCTCCGCCCAAGGGCGGGATCTGTCATAGGATGATTTTACCTACCATAAAAAACCCCGCATTAGATCGTTACGCAAAGATTATAAATAAAATAATCTGCAAATAAATGGCAATCTCATTCGACATACCTACTCGTACGAGACATTCAATAATTAGTCTAGTATTAGACTTACATAAAATAAAAGTGATTGTTACAACTTTTACTTACTGTTATGAAATTTTATTGAAACTTGTTTTTTTTTTATTGCTTTGAGATGTTATTCACTCTGTCAACAAAATCGTCTCTTGAGAATTATGTTATACTTATTAGTAGGTACGCCGCAAATAAGTTGCAACTAAAATGGCCGTCGTTGCTATGGCCTCATGCAGCCCTCCGCTGTGTGTGCCGCACTTCAATTGAAACTCGAAAATGTGCATTGAAGTTCGATCACCATTTTAGTTCAATTTATACACCGCGTATTGCACCTTGCCTAATATTGGTATACTTACCCCAAAATAATTCCACGGTTCAAGATTAAAAATCCAATTTCGAAAGTTCTTTACTGTCGAATAGCCCATTTATCGAGAAAGGCTATAATTATATTATCATCACGAACAGACCAGTAACCAAAGAAGCGGGAGATGAAAGCTACATTTGCTGCCAAATACTACAAAAATATTAAAATGGGTTGCACCCGAATTCTAATGGTAAACTAATGAATTATTCATTGAATACGAAGATCTGGCTCAGAGGACTTAGTATCCAAGCAAAAAAAAAAAAATACAAAAAAAAATGTTTTTTTTTTCATTTAATAGAATCTGTCATTCTTTTGGAGGTTTTCGGCTTACCCGTAAACTTTTTTTAAAGATCTACTTAAGACCCCTCTGAGGGAGATCTTTAAAAAAAGCTTCTTCACTCGCCTATTGTCAACGTCGAGCATGGTATAAAAGCTTGTTGCTTCATCTAACGACATCCAATGATGAATAGGCAACGCGAAAAAGAGAGATAACGCCTAAAAATTCTGTTGGCATTCGGTAATTCCGTGATTTATGTACTCAAAAATTTCACAAAACTTGTTGATATTCAAAATTGTGGTCATTCAGAATCTCGATTAAATGTGCAAGACTTAAACTTAGACTTTTATATTTATTAATATATGATATCTATATTATTATGGAAGGCCAAAGTCCATGTAAAATAGTAGATTTTCAGGTCTTTGATTGATTAGTTTTACACATAAAAAGTTGTTTTGATTTCCATATAAGCCTAGATAATGTCCACAATTCTTTTTATATCCTAAATATCTGAAGAAAGATGTATAATAACATCATAATTACGTAAGAGCAATTGTATGAAAATGTATCTCGGATATTCCGTTACACGTGAAAGAACCGAATGCCATGATTTCAGTGCAATCTGTGAAAGCAAAAAGAGGAACAATTGCTGAGTTATTGAATACGTAGGCTGGATGTTTACCTAATCACGTTACATTTGAATTTTCACAATTGGCCATAGGTATTCAATGTGCAAGAGATAGGTGCCTAACACCTTGTATTTTGTTCCACGATAGGTCTGTATCCTGAGTCTGTACACTGCAAACTTTCATAACCAGTTTGTGGAATGGTGTAAGACGAAACTTCTGTAAAGCAAGCAAAAATATTTTAAAAAATCTTGAGGCAACCGGTCCTTCGTCAATCTGCGGTGACCGCAGACGGCACTGAGTACATTATTGCATTACGTGGCAGAGTAAGGCCCTAAAATGTTGCAAATGCTATGCAAATATTAATTTTTCCTCGAAAAACGAACATTGGAACAATTTGCCTGCTGCGGTATTCCCGTCCTATTATAATTATTTAGGTGTCTACAAGGCTAGAGTAAATAAGCTCTTAATAAACTATCGCGATTCACTATTAACGATTGCATCACTTAATCTTACCATCACGTGGGATCACAGTTAATAAATAAATTAAAAATCTTTTATTCTCTGGCATCGTAGGCTCATAGGATGTTATTATTATAAAACAACTTAAAAACTATGTTAGTTGTAATACATTAAGCACACACAAATACGAGTACTACACAAAAAAACAAGTCACAGCATTCAATTTGAGGTTTATCAAGCTGCCTGTCTGACATGCAGCTTGATAAACCTATCCATTGTAGGCCCGTCCAATCTTTCTGAAAATAAGCACTAGCTTATATCATTATAAATAAAAACCATTGTGCTTGACAGACGAACAAAACTAAGTATAGGTACTTAGGATCAAATGAAGGTTCCGTTGTTCGTTTCAAGGTTGGAATAGAACCCTAAATGCCTGTAAATCCATCGATAACCTTGAGAGCTCTTTTTATATTCTGTACGACGGTAACGCTAGCATTACCTATTTCAGATGCCGTTTGTTTAGTTACAATCTCAAGGGGCATTGAACTCATCAATCTCACTTTCCCTTTGACATTTGAACTCAGCGCCAAAACACGGCTCAAGTCTGAGCCGAACAGGAATAATTGTGTACTGCACGCATATCGTTTCCGATTATAGTCGAAAGCGAATCGAATAACTATCGAATTCGCTATCGAAAATTTTGGTATTCAATTCGTGTTTCAAGGGCAGACTGTTTTGCAATTTGTGTTTGTAGTCTACTAGTATTGATTCAGTGAATACACCACATTTCATCAGTTACTACAGCGAAACCTAGATATCTGGGAGTTCAAGGGACCTCAGATTTTTTATCACTTATAAAGGTTCTTCATCTAACCAGTTTTCCAAATAGCCAGGTCTAATATGACGCCTAAGACGCAATAACCGGTCTTTGTGGCGCTTCCATTTCGCTAAATTCAGTTGTTAGTTATTTTTTTTATAATTGTTTTATTTATTTTCTCATCACAAAAGTTAAAGAAAGTTATCCTCACGCCCCAGTCGCCGCAGGAGACTCCTGGGCGTCGGGAGTCGCGATAGATAGCTCGCAATCAGATAAGGACCAGACCTGGGTCGGTGGCCCGTTGCTACTACTGAAAAATTCTACAGGGAAATACGGAACAACAGTTGTGACCCGGTAAATCGGACCAGAAGCCCTACCATGAGTTCTTTATGTGATCCATTTTACTTTAATTGAACTGAGGGGATGGAGCTGTATAAGTCCATCTCTTTTTCTCGCTAGCATGATTAACACGTCATGGTAATGCCACAGGATCTCATAGTCAACTGTAGCACTCATGATCACTAGACCAACCAGGCAGTTCAAGCTCAGTGGAAAAGTTGTTGTTTTGTTTAATCTCCCTAAGGTTATAAATAATGTACACCGGGTAGCTTCTGCCAGTGGTATCGCCCGTGTGCATGTAGTGGTGCTATTTTCTAAGAAAACGTAGCGCTGCCGCAACGACGAACATCCAAATAGGATAGGTACATTGAATTAGCAATCCAATGTTTGGGTACATTAGGTTGACAATCCAATGTATCCTATTTGGGTGTTCGTCATTGAGGCAGCGCTGCGTTTTCTTAGCGAATAGCACCATAGGTCTCCATACAAATGGACCCCGTTCAAAGGAGTGAATTTTGATATATCCTCTGTTAGTGCTCACCTACGTTATAAAATGACATCTGAGCAAAATTTCTTGCTCCTAGGCCTCGTAGTTTCGGTTGTGCCTTGATATGTCAGTTAATCAGTTTCTCCTAAATAACTTCTTCAATTTTTGGTCACTTTCCTCTGTACAGCGCCATTTTAGATTTAAAAACAAAAAACGTATACTTACCGATTTCCTTGCGAGGAGCTTGATCGGGCAGTTGGAGGCCAATTATTGCTAAGATTCGTTCTGGTCAGTAGCCACAACTCAACCAACGGGTTTGCCTTTACAAAACGTAGCGTGCGTGAAGATAACTATAGGTACTTACCTGGGTATACATAGCATGCTATTTTTGATATAAAAAATAGCAAGCTCTCTTCAGTTGCTGACGAATCGGACACAGTGTCCGAATTGTCACATTTTTATTTCAATACTTTTTTCCCTGGCGATTCGGACACACTGTTTTATATAGTCAGATAATTTTTTTAAAATAAATTAAAACGTAATTAAAGCTATTTTAGGGTGCATTATTATTATTTTTTTATCTGACTGTGCTAAACAGTATCAATTTTGGTGGTGTCCGAATCATCAGTGAAAAATAATGAAAATAAAGATAAGGTAAGATAATAATTTATTTACTCAAACATGAGTACAATACATAGGTACATTACAAAATCAATTGTCAGCATGCAAGAGATGTTAAAATACGATTTAGATCGTCATGTTTGTCTTGGACATTGGCATGCAAGTATTTTCAAAATAATACAAATAATAAAATCATTAATTAAAAAAAATAATATAGTACGGCTACAAGTCAAAGTAAAATTATACGTCTAGAATGTCAAATTGAGTAAAATAATTATTATAATAAATAAAAATAAAATTTTAAAATAAATTATTATAAAAAACAAAAATATAATAATAAAATTAGTAGGTATGTCACAAAATTCAAAATTTGTCATTAAAAAACTTATTTCAATTGTAGTATCCTTTATCTGCCAGGCAACTTTTAACTTTCGCTTTTAGGTATTTTATTATATATTTTTGGAACCATGCAAAAGACACTTTTACGCACAAGAGCAGTTTTGTCCTGATATTGGCAAATTTGAGAGTTGTCGCGTCTATTACGAGGAAATCGATCTGCCATACAAAGAAATCGATTAGGATTGCTTTTTATGAATATGGCGTTTTCCAATATACACCGTTAAATTTTGGTCTTTTTAATCCCGTAGAGGGTTGATTCGGGACATGAAACACTATCGATTTGTAAAGATAAAATTAAAAAATAAAGTACTTTTTTCTAAAAGTCGAGGTTATACCTATACGCATGTACGGTTATAATCGAACATTACAGCAACTCGCTCTCGCAGTCATTTAGTGGTTTCTGATCCATTAAAATATCGTAAAACCTACAATAACATTTATTTTATTCATTCGTTAATTAAATATTTCCTAAAATAGCGATTTAATTAGTGAAAACTAATCAGTATCTTAGTGCTATCTTTGTGAGATGTTAATTGCTATTGTAAGAGATTAAGTTTGGATCATGTACCGCATTATCTTCGTATTTATCGATTTGGATTTTGGACTTTCGATTAGATCATTCAAATGTCGAATACAATTAGAATTTAGTATTCATAAAATGCGTGATAAACTTAATTATTATTAGGTTAAAGTTTCATGGAAACAATATTCTGTTTTTCATTATCTACGAGTAATCATAATTAAAATAAGTCTAGCAGTTTGGGAGGAATTCGATAACAAACACTATGACTCGAGATTTTTATAAATATAAAAAGGTAATAAATAAGTTTGTGGGATAATATCTGAAACTATTGAACGAAATCTGAATTTTGTTTTTATTTATTTTGGCACCAAACAGTCATAATACAAAAAAAAAATCTTAAGCTATTTGTTTCTTTACCAACAGTAATGAAAAAAATTAGTACAATTTATAAAGGACCTATGCGTCTAGTATGGAGGACACGTTAGAAATATAATTTAAATTTTTATATTAGAACATAAGTTCACTGAAGCACATATTTAAAATGAAGTAAAATGATAAAAAATAAACTCAAATTTAAATGATATATCGACTTTTTAGATTTTGTCAGTTACACACTAAACTTTAATGAGATAATCTTATTCTTGAATGTATAATAAATACTATAATTATCAAATTTTACGCAGGCGAATCCGCTGGTAAAAACTAGTGTCTAAATATAAAATTATGAGATATAAGAAAGTTGCCACTAGATCATATTATTCGTATGTCTATCTAAAAAGTACCTGCCTGTTCATGCCAGGACACACCTCACTAGAAGTTGGTCAGCATCCGGGTACATTTATGTAGGTATGTATATTTTCCTCGTATGACTCGTCCACCGCAATAAATAACCTATTATTTAACGTTTACTATTATACCCACTGTCGATGAGTTTATTCTTAATCTAGCTTCGCAATTTACTAAAAAATATTTTTCGAATTCCTATGCAAATACACCGTTAAATTTTGATCGTTTTAATCGCTTGGAGGTCGATTTCAAGTAAACGAGTCAATGACCTTGTAGGTAGTTGTCGGTCGTTGCGTACTAACAACTTACAGTTCATTGGCCTCGCTCAGCTGACGAATTTCTTTAAGTAAATTATAGAAATTAATATCGTAAATGCGTAAATTAATTCGAGTTTTAAAAAAAGCACTTTATTTTTTTAATATTGTCTTTAGAAATCGATAGTGTTTCATGTACCGAATCGACCCTCCACGGGATTAAAACGACCAAAATTTAACGGTGTATATTTTATCGATGCGACAAAAATAAATCGCAAGTCCATACCATACGATGAAAATACAGGACCATACATCAATATTTGTAGTTGTGAATTTATTCCATCGAACACAGGGACGTCGCCCTATAGATATGTGAATAATATTCTTCTCGGAAACTGGTTCTTTGCAAAATCATAAAATGCTAAAACATGAGCGTTAACAAATTTTGATTAATAATCCAATTATCCCCATTATCTTTGCGTCTAATAAAGGCTTATGCAAAAAAACTCAACTGACTATTTCCTCGATAAAATTCCTAAGCCAATAACACACGAGCCTATAAAACAAAAAGTATCTTTATATTATTTTTTATTGTTCATAATTCGCGTAAGGCCACTTTATTGACACTTGTTGGTAAGCGATGATTTGGTCGATATTAAAGCATGTTGCCTAAAAGTAGGTTGTAACTTTCTGGTTATTCAGGGACTAGACTCCGGTAGAGAAAAAACAACTTAACTTTTACTTTTAACAACGTAAATAGTTCAATACCCGTTTTTTTTTTCAATCGAAGTAATATTATTAATATTATTTTTGTGACTTATCTACAAATTTATAGCTTTCAGATTTATTCCTATACTTGTGCTATAAAACCTTGCTTCTTGATACTGACTGTTTTCCTCACTAATGCGGAAAAGTGCGCGTGCTCACCCCTGCGACAATTTTATTGTAATAAAATTGTTTAAAATTGTTTTCGCTTGACACATGTGTAAATTTGTCAACTGCAGCCCTCGGTTCCATAACACACTCGCCCACGGCTCGTGCGAATTCCGCCTCGGTCGCAATGACAAACTTTCTGCACTTGTATAGCACAATGTGTTCCTGGTTGTTTGCTTCATGGTGTTCCCTAACCGTTTTTTACGTATAGGTTATCCACCGTGTACATACCGGTGGCGGTGGCGCATCTAGTGATTAGGCAGGTCCACACAGAGCGAGCAGCCTCGTGAGGCATTTGCCGCGTGAAGCAGCTCGGTTAGTGTGTACGTGGCTCGGTCGAGGCAAGCGCGATTTTTATATTAGGCCTCGGCCGAGGCAAACCCACACTAACCGAGCTGCTTTGCGTAGCAAATGCCTCGTGAGGCTGCAGTTCGCTCTGTGTGGACCCGCCTAATCGATGACGGAACGGGCTTGGCGGAATTAAACTATGCAATTCCAACGCACTCTCTTCGAAATGTAAGCGGAGAGAAACTCGTAAATATGTACATTACCTATCTAACACATGACATAGTTAATACCTAATACTTACCTATGTCAACGCATTAAAATAGATAAATATGTTTCTGAAATAAAAATGCTTATCGAAATAGTGACAAGAATTGAAAAAAACTGGCCAAGTGCAAGTCGGACTCGCGCACGCACGAAGGACTCGTTCGATTTACGTTTGTTGTATGGGAGTTTGTTGTATATTTATTTTATTTTGTTTTTAGTATTTGTTCGGCAACAGAAATACATAATTTGTGAAAATTTTAACTAAGTAGTTATCGCAGTACTTGAGATGTAGCCTGATGACAGACAGACAGCGAAGTCTTAGTAATAGGGTCCCGTTTTTACCCTTTGGTTACGGAACCCTAAAAAACTGTCTAATATAATATCTTCTAGCGATAAACCAAACTGGTCGTTTATTGAAGATTAACCTAACGTTTTCCCGTTAGATAGGCACTTCAGTTCGCCGACGGATACCTGAAATGAGTGACAAGTATATCTTTTATACCAAATGCTCTACCAAATTTCCATGAACGAGCGATAAAACTCATCACCACGTAACGTAACTTGCGTGGGATTTAGCTTATAATAAAAAAAATTAAAAAAGAAACGAGAAATCAAGTCCAGGGAACTGCTAAGATTTTGTCACATACTCGTAATCAAAATAATCTGAAACACAAAAAGGGAGGAATATCAAGACACGAAAACTCGATTCAACGATCCCTTGTCCCAAAAATGAACTTGTCTTCACCACACTCCAAAAGCTTATATAGGCTAATATCCTTATAATACTTTTACACTTGAAGTTAAATCATGTTTGTAAGAGAGCTTCGCGGATGAACTGAATACTAAGTATCGGTCGGTTCCATAGAGCCAGGAATCGTCATGGAAGTGCAAATACAAAAAAAAAAAAAAAAAAAAAAACAATATCGGCCCACGGCGACAATTGACTAAGAAATCGGTAAAAAAGTTCGAAAAAGACGTTAAAAAAAAATACATACAGCCGAACGTATAACCAGGTATAACCAGGTTGCGGTAACCCGATGGATGCAAGACGCACAGGATCGTTCATTGTAGCGACATTTGGGGGCCTATGTCCACTGGACGTCTTTCGGCTGAAATGATAATGACGATGATGAACGTATAACGTCCTCCTTTTTTAAGTTGGTTAAAAATACTAGTGGACGCGCAATTTAGGCTTAGCACAATATTCATAGTTGTCATTGCCATAGTCAGAATCATCATGATGACACTCTCTGACACAGTTGAAATATGCGGATGGCAATAAATATGAACTTATTTTTCCTTCTGTCAACTACTGTAACACACACTTGAGTTACAAAACGACACAATTTTTACATCACAATTTCCACAAGGAATCAATTTGCGAATAATTAGAGCAGTCTCTGAACTTCACTCGGAAAAATCTCGACAAAAACTCTCGCCTCATTGTCCGCTATGGTGTCTCGGTAGTCTATGGTCGGTCCAGACAAGCCCTTATAAACAGTGATGTCCGTAAAACTGTCCTCCAGCGTGGCCCATCGCTCCTCGTTACAGTAATAAGATTTACACACTCCGTCGACCACGCCTGGCCAGCTTCTTGGGAGCTTTCCAACATTATAGTAAGAAATATTGCTGTATGACATTGTTATATTGCGCAGATACTGTTAGTGTAGGTCGCGAACTAGTTCATAAAATTTACTCAATAGGGAATTTAAATAAAAATACACAGATTGTTTACAATTAGATTACATTTAATATTATAATTGGAACTAGCTTCTGCTTGTGGCTTTGCCCGCATAAAAGCAGGTTTCTTAATAAAAAATTCAACCCCTAAGGAATAAAAATACTCTCTTATTACTCGCCTACTTCATAAAAGGAAATCTTTTGCAAAGTTTCATGATCCTATATATGACAGTCAGCAGTTTCTCCTATTATACATGTATATAGGGTGACTGGTAATCAGTGACTGATACTTTAACACGTACGTGATTGTAGTCGTGATAACAAATAACTTTTACTATGAGACCAAACCCGAAATCGCTAAAAAATCAGCCAAGTTCAATACATTTTGAACAGTTAGGCGAACATAAATGTACTGACCAGCCAGTAGCAGACCATTACCAGTCACCCTTTATATACCTGCACAAGTGCACATATTTTAAATAGTCACTTCTGCGGTTTCATCATTGCGGCTAAATTTCCATCACTTTTTAAACACCTAATAGCATCTTTATGACAATGATGACGCATATTATAATCTCTTTAGATCTTGGACAGTTTTTGACTTATTCGGTACAGTGGTCCACAATCACGACGGGTAGGAGCTATGTAGGTATTATAGGAGCGAAGAAGTGTACCTAAGTTAAGCTGAGCTAGAAGTAATTCCTAGTGTAAAACAAGGATTTCTTAAAAAAAAAAAGAAAAATGAGATTTAAAAATAAGAGGGAGAGAGTAGAAAAAATTGGGCAAGTGTGAGTTGGACTTGCACACCGAGGGTCCCGTACAAACTAACTTATGTAAATAGTTCAATTTGCAAATCGAGTCTCAAAATTTTTCCGAATCGTAAAGGGTATTTTTTTTTTACGAAACTACGAATTTACAGTTTTCAGATTTATTCCTATACTTGTGCTATGACACCTTGCTAAATGCCAAATTTCAGGTCAACGCGAAGTACCCTATCAATTTTAATTCTCTTGAGAGTGTCGAAATGTAGGTATTTTTTACGATCTAAACGGCTGTATATTTTTTGTCGTTAACTTACAAGTTTGATTTTTTCACAGTTTTAAGGGACCGCAGACCTGAGTTAATGGTTTAAATTTAAACTCGATATCTTCACGCGTTTCCGAGATAAAGGGTATTGACAGACAGACAGACGGACAGACGGGGACAACAAAGTGATCCAATAAGGGTTCCGTATTTCCTTTTGAGGTACGGCACCCTAAAATAAGCCTTAAATAAGAGGAAAAGTGTAAAAAAATAGTTATCCTCATTTTAGTGAATCAACCACCCTCATTAGTGGACTTAAATTTCCATACATTCCATTCATCAGTCCTACAAACGACAAACGATAATAACGAAATATGCACATACATACGGCTGTTAATCTGCACAAATCTCTACACAAAAAAAATTGTATACCAACCACCCCATTAGTGGACCTAAATTTCCATACACTCCATCCATCAGTCCTACAAACGACTAGCCATAATGACAAAATAGATATATGTTTATACATACGGCGGTTAATCTCCACAAATCTCCTCTAAGCGGTAAATAAATATCGGTAAGTGGAGTGGAAACATTTGTCTTCTGCCGCAGCTGGGTATGGACGGTCGCGATGTATGACCGGATTTAGAACGAGCGCAACTGGGCCATTCCATTTTACTTTTCGATGTACATACGCCAGTACTGAAAATCAACTGAGTTCCCGAAAAAAACACAGCGTTCGCCATACATCTACACATTAGTCTATAGATAGGTCTAAAAGCAAAATACCACTCACTGATTATCACGAAATCTCAGAAACTATAACACCTACAAACTTTAAATTTGGCAAGTAGGTTCCTTACAGAGTGCAGACATCCTCTAAGAACGGATTTTACGAAACTCCATCCCTAAGGGGGTAATCCGACTTTTATGCGAAGCTAGTTAAATATAATTGACTGGTCTGTTCTTAGTGGCCCTAACTGCTATTCCGGATGTCGAGGATTCAATTCCCACACAAAACAAATGTTTGTGAGATGAGAACAATCATTTGTACTGTGTCATGTGTGTAAGAAAAATTGGTAGGCACACACACTGATTTAGGTTGGTTTAGGGTTCCGTACCTCAAAGGAAAGAACGGAACCCTCATAGGATCACTTTGTTTTCCGTCTGTCGGTCTATCTGTATCGAGTTGAAAATAAAACCATGTACTCGTTTGCGGTCCCTTGAAGCTTTGCTTAAAAAAAATTAAACTTAAGATAAGTACAAGTCAAACAAGCGGGAAAAAAATATGGTCGTTTATATCGCAAAAAACGTATATTTCGACACTCTCCAGGGAATCAAAATTCATAGGGTACTTCCGTACTTCCCGTTGACCTAGAACCCTAAAATTTGGCATGAATTGAGGTTTTATAGCACAGACATAGGAATAAATCTGAAATAGTACATTGTTACCCTAGGGGTGAAAGTAACTTATTTAGTCCCAAGAAGAAGTTTGGCGGCCGAGCGAAGCGAGGTCGCTAATAATTCGAGGGACGAAATAAGTCTTTAACCCGAGGTAAATACTGTGCTTTTCATTACGAATAAAAGGAAATTAAAAACCTGAATCGTCGTCAAAGGTCGTCGTACGATATTAAGTATGTTTCTTTTGATTTAGGCGGTAAAAGGTTTTCCACTACAGCTTTTGCCTCTTCTCAGAATCAGTTGTTAAATTCTTAACTAAATCAGATGCACTTACATTGTAATTACAAAATCTCATATGAGATTTAGTAAAGTAGGTATAAATAAAACTCTAGACTAGAACTCGAAAAAACTAAAGATCGGATCGCCATTTACCCGCCTTTTTTGTTTTTTTTTTCTGTGGTCAACTGGCTATTCAGCCAGCATTTTTATTTTTAACAGTGAAAAATGGTAAATATTTCTCATATATAGTTTTAAAGAAATGATTGAAAGTAAATTGTAATTAAATAATTTAAAAAAATATGTAGGTATCTTTCAGTTATTTCAATTTTACATCGCGCTGTAATTAACTGGCTGTATAGAAAGTTGGGATATAGTTCAATAGCAATGCAAAGATAGAACTACTACTAGAACTAGTTTTTTTTTTAATAATTTGACAGCTGTCAGTTGAAAGTGATTCTCCCTAGGGATGAAAAGTATTACCTACTTTCAACCCGCTCCTCAGGCGACTTCAGACCTACTTTCAGACTACTGGTTCGAAAACGGAACGGTTCGTCAAAAAGTAACCCAACTAGGGACTGAACTATATCTTGAATCCAGCCTGCAACTTACTTGCCAACATTCATCTTAAACAATGTTTCTGTATTGGTTACGTTTAAAACTACATCTTTTAACTACTTTATCAATGTTGTTATGCTTGTAATAAATTTTACATGGTCCAAATATAGCCGTACAAAGCTCGGGATAAAATTAATTAATGGATGGCTGAAACAAACATCGTCTTGTCTTCTCTCACCCTTTTTTTTGCTGTGAGAAATCTATATATATTATAAAATAACTTCTCTCACTCTGAGCGGAGTGAGAGGAAAAGTCAGACTTTTACTGATTAAAATTCACCTGTGTTCCATTAGTTGCACTGTGCGTTTTAGGGGCTCTTTCGAACAATCTCGCTGTCGTAACAGGTATCGTCTAGACAGGGCCGCCCTACGTACATTTCGCTGATATCTCTTGGAGGTGCACGTGGCGTTAACTAGAGCTTGGTCCTTACCGGACGGCGAGCTGCCCATTGCTCGGAGTCCACAAGCTCGCGCCTGCGGTAGCCGGCAATCGCCCTGCGGCTGCGGCGTTAGGATGTCCACTCCCTCATAGTTTCCGTCAATTCCTTCGCTCGTATAACTGTTTCGAAGAAAAATGTGACTGCTTCCCATTCCCACCCAAGGCCTGAACCAGGGTCGGACACGAGAGGTTGACACCGCCGATCGCACAAGCCATGCAGCTCTCGTTCACCCTGCTTTTCCTTTCGTCTTCCGAATGTCACACCGGCTTGGTCCGTAGTGGCTTCTGAAATAATATCTTGGTAATGACAGGAACGTTAACACTCCTGCTTAATATTTCGGTGAATATAAAAGGCGTATGTTTGATTGTGTAGGTATTAATTTAATTCATAAAGGACTTACTACACCCAGCGTCTTCGCCCGAGTAATAGTTGAGAATAATCCCAAGAAAACATACTCCTGAGATCAAAATTATCCTGTGTGCTATTCCAGGACATGGTCTACCCGTGTAGAAGTTTCATCGAAATCCATTCAGCCGTTCGAACTTGAAGAAGTGACAATCATACACACACTTACATACTTTTGCCTTTAGTCAATATAAGCTTCTAAAAAAAATGGTAATTTAAAAAACTAAAAAACCCGACTGCTTTTCTGAGTATTCATGAAAAAGCCCTAAAACAAGAAAAACGTTGTAGCAGTCGGGACCCATTACATCATAGATCTACTGACTAGACGGCTGACTTTCTAGAATGGGTCCCGACTGCTACAACGACTTTCTTGTTTTAGGGCTTTTTCATGAATACTCAGAAAAGCAGTCGGGTTTTTTAGTTTTTTAAATTACCATTTTTTATTTTTTACTTTTTTAGTTTTATTTTTTTACGATATCACTTTCACAGTAATTACAAATCTAACGACACCTCGCAAACTAAAATCCATCGAGCCGTTCAGGTCACAGAGCGTGCCAAATATTTGAATTTGGCGCCAAAAATTCGCCATTTTGTTTTTTTTTTATTTTGATATACCCAGTGTCACTCTCACAGTAAATACGAATCTAACGACACCTCTCAAGCTAAAATCCATCGAGTCGTTCAGGCTGCAGAGCGTGCCAAACAATTATACATACATACATACATACATACATACAAACATACATACATACATACTCTCGAAAAACATAACCCTCCTTCTGGCGCAGTCGGGTAAAAATTGACTTTCAGTTCTGCGTAATATATATTTTTGTACCTGGAAACAATAGAATGGAATATTTTATTATTATCTAAGAAATGTTTTATCATATAAAAGAAAGATTACTAAAGCTTACGACACTTCAGACTCAAAGTATTTATTTCTATATTTCCTTTTCAAACTGTGTTTATAAGTCAAGTGTATATGTACTTTGTTACATAAATATCTGTGACCTTTATTGCCGCCGTCACCAATTCTAAGTGGTTATCAATATCATAAACTTATGCATTCAAATAACACCTCTAACGCATTAAAAATGTTAGCGTAACGGTTTTATTTCGAACGACACATGCCGTTGAACGGCAATAGCGAGATATCGTGATATCGTTACTGCGGAATTCGTACTGCCTACTATCGTGTGTTATCTGATAACAACAATGTATGATATCGTAAAACAATATGCCGAATGGTATAAGATAAAAGCTAATGATATTAAAGTGATATTGCCGCGTGCACGGTGCACCTCTATAAATCTAATGAACAAAGAATTTTTTCTGGGAAATTCCGATCTTATTTGATAAGTAGACGTATTTTTTTTGATGGTAGGTAAAATCATCCAATGACAAATCCCGCCCTTGGGCGGAGCGGGAAGTAGTGTCAGACTCTTACTGACTAAAAACCTACCCCGTTCCTTCGTTGCCTATCGTGCCGGGGCCGGGTATTCCTTTCGGAAGCTGACCCATGTCCCCAGTAGGCTTCGATCCTGCCTGCCTGCAGCTAGCAGGCTGGGCCTCTACGGTTTGCTGACAGCTCCTTGAAGCATGCGGGAACAGTACGCGCCGTCGACGACTTGGGTTCGGTCCGGTCGGTTACCGGACGATCGGACAGCGTGCTACTCATTGCACGCCGAGATAAGTAGACGTTAAGGCCTCTATCTTTTTTAACTGGTTGAGTTGAAGTGGGGAACCAGAATTCCTAGAACTTAGCTTTTCTAAAACTTCATTTCAATAAACTTGGCCCGAATTTTCGGCTCTGGGATAAGTTTTTTAATAATACAGTATATGTGTATGAAAAAAATATCATCAATATAATATATATGCATGATAAAAGCAAATATTATCTGACCAGTTATCAAAAAATATATAAGAATAGAACATTTACTGTGAAAACAATATCAAAATTGGTAAAAAAAGCAAACGAGATATAACGATTCGACAAATATGTCAATATCATTTTTTTTTCAGTTTTATTGACGAAACCGTTACTTTCGGTACAGCTTTCGTGAAAATTAGGGCGCCTTCAAATTAGCCGCAAAGTGCCGCGCCCTCAGAGTCCTGGGTCCCAAATTTTCACGAAAACTGAGGAGAAAGTTTCTTCTCTTCAGTTTCATCAGGTCCCTAATTTTCACGAAAACCGAAGAAAATGTTTCGCCGCCATAATTGCCCATATATGTCTATCTCACTCGCTAAGACACTGTTTTCTATGGTAACTTTAAAGGGCGAGCGTGATAAACTGTGACGTCAAAGTTCATGTGGGACTTCTCTTTTATCTTTTATCGTTATAACTTTGTAGTTGATGAAGATATTTTAAAAATTCTTTCACATTTCTATATTAGAAGCAAAGGATTATTAAAATTTCCCAAATAAAAAAATTGCATGCTTATTCCATATTGCAACACTCTTGGTATTACTTTTTCTTTGCCATTGTTTAGACTTATTAAAACCAGCCTGAACCTATCTAACGATAATGACAACCTATTTTGAATTAAAATCCGCATTTCAACATTATTTCCTGCCCTTGTCCTGTATTTTTTGGGGTCGACCGTTTTTTGTTCTTCCATTCTGTCCTGTCACCCATCATGCTATCACTAACTCTCTTTTCTTTCCTACCACTCTTCACACAATCCATCCATCTTTTCTTTGGCCTCCTTCTCCTTCTCCATAAATTCACATGTATACTCATAATCATAACATTTAAATCCGCATGACGGCGTGCAATGGGTAGCACGCTGTCCGATCGTCCGGTAACCGACCGGACCGAGCCCAAGTCGTCGACGGCGCTTACTGTTCCCGCGCGCCTCAAGGAGCTGTCAGCAAACCGTCGAGGCCCAGCCTGCTAGCTGCAGGCAGGCAGGGTCAAAGCCTGCTTGGGTCATGGGTCGGCTTCCGAAAGGAAGGGCCGGTCCCGGAACGATAGGCAACGAAGGAACGGGTAGGTTTTTAGTCAGTAAGAGTCTGACACTACTTCCCGCTCCGCCCAAGGGCGGGATTTGTCATTGGATGATTTTAACTACCATAAAAAAAAAGTTCGCATTCGCTCTACCACGTGTCAACAATTAGGAGAGTAGATTTTACGGAGGATAAAGTCATCATTAGGCTTCACTGCCTCTGAAATAATTAATACTGAATTCAGAATAACAGGAAGTACGGTTAACCGCACGTCCGCAGTGAACAGTGACACGTCAAAAGCAGCCTTAAGTGCTACGCAATAAAGGCGATGGCAATGCCTCAGCAGATAAGCGATTACCGATACGACTTAATATTTTTTGTTAGTTAAAAGTAACAGAGCGAATGCCTATTGGTTTTACAGGTACAACGACTATACAAGGCTTTATAGGATAGCATTAGCCTTATAATGTTTCCACTGCTGGGACTCAGGCCTCATACGTGTAGGTATTTACTTATTTAGAAGTATACGGAACAGAGTGTAATGTCCCACATACCTCCTCCATTGAAAAGGGAGGATCCTTCAACCAGAAGGGTGTTATGTCTGGTTTTGGGCAACTGCCCGTTAGATGATTTCGGGCTGTTGTACCTATATGTTTAAATCGCGCGGAGAACTCTAACTGCACGATGCAGAATTTCATATTTTTAGGGTTCCGTACCTCAAAAAGAAAAAAAAAACCGGGCAAGTGCGAGTCGGACTCGCACTTACTCGGTTTTTTCGGGATACCGGTTTTTTCGGGTTGCCTCGAGATGAAATTAATACTATATTCTTAGGTCTGCGGTCCCTTGCAGCTGTGAAAAATTCAAACTTCTGTTTGTGTCACAGAAAACGTATATTTCGGAATCGAAATTCATCCCGTTGACCTGGAACGCTCAAAAGGAATGAAGCAGGATCTTGTAGCACAAGTATAGATATAAATCTGAAACTTGTAAATTTCTAGTTACTTCACAAACAAAAAAAAACCTTTTCGCTTCGGAAAAATCTTCGAGACTCATCATCATCATCATACCAGCCGAAAGACGTCCACTGGACGAACATAGGCCTTCCCCAAGTTTCGCCACAATGAACGGTCCTGTGCATCTGGCATCGATCGGATTCCCGCAACTCTTGCCAGGTCATCGGTCTTCGAGACTCAATTCGGAAAAATCTTCGAGCCTCGATTTGTGAATCGAACTCATTACATAAGTTAGTTTGTACGGAACACGCAGTGTCCGACTCGAACTTGCATGGTTTTTTTTTTACCCGACTGCGCCAGAAGGAGGGTTATGTTATTCGAGAGTATGTATGTATGTATAAATGTTTGGCACGCTCTGCAGCCTGAACGGTTCGATGGATTTTAGCTTGAGAGGTGTCGTTAGATTTGTATTTACTGTGAGAGTGACACTGGGTATATCAAAATCAGCCGTCTAGTCAGTAGATTGGAGTAATCTGCAATGTAATATATGTATGTGCTCTCAATTCACTATGCCTCCTTTTCTAGAATGGGTCCCGACTGCTACAATTTATTTTGTATTTAAAATATTATATAGTTAAATGCAATCAGGTACAACGACTTTCTTGTTTTAGGGCTTTTTCATGAATACTCAGAAAAGCAGTCGGGTTTTTTAGTTTTTTAAATTACCGTTTTTTTTAAATAATACGATTAAAGTGCATAACTGCGACCCCACCTGAAGGTAAGCAGTGATGCAATTGTAGCGACATCTATGTCGTCACATAAGAACTAATCCTGCATCGCGCAAGTAAGATTCTCCGTGCAATTGGAACATATAGAACAAACCCGAAATCATCTATCGGGCAAGAGCCCACCAGACATAACACCTGTCTGGTCGGAGGATCCTCCCTTTTCAACGGAGGTATGTGGGACTTTACTCTCTGTTCTTCTAACCCCAAACAATTGTTTATGTTAAAGCGTTTATTAAACAACACACACAGACAACCTTTACATTACATTTTACATTTGGAATTGCTGAAACATCCTTTCAGACGCTAGGGGTGAACGCACACATCTTACGTTGAGCCCATTAATATTAAGGACGATTTCGTCTTCTCTTTCAGCTGTCAGGAGAGACAGGTTTGCATCTAAATGTGAATACTGAATTTGAATTACAAATTGTTGTAGATGGAAAGATGCGATGTGATGTAAATATCCGCGAATTCGCTCCAGTTCTACGAAACATTCATAAAACTAGTTGAAATGTGAACATTTTGGGTTTGTCATTATTAGCTTTTTTTTTAAGTAGTATATTATCAAATAACTTCTCCCGTTCTGTGTGGGGGGAATGGGAGTGTCACACTTTTACTGCCTAGAACCCACTTGGGCTTTTTCAGTTGCCCTTAGCGTTCCTGGGCCGCGGTAACTATTTAAAAAAATCCCACATCTAATAGACAATCGATTCGTGGAGATGGAAATATTATCCACGAACCCTTCAATTAAGGCCTTAACTCCCGAGCAGAGCTATAAAATAGTGACTTTCTGAAGCATACTCCTCAGTAACGCCTAGGTCAATAGGTTTAAAATATATATATATATATATGTAATTTGGTTTCTTTGGTTTCTGGTTTCAAGGTTTAATATATAAATTGTACAATATTATCAATATAATTATGATTTTTTTGTAAGACTAAAACTTTTGCCAAAAAAAAATTAACTACTTACATGATATATTTTCGCTTGTTTTCCCCACTCTTTTCAAACGGCTTTGATCTTTAGAAATTGTTTTACACACAAAAAAAACGCTGGTTCAGTGCTCTTCAGAATTAACATAGCATACGTAAATAAATCATATTTTACAAAAAAAATGGATTTACACACACGCCACACACTTCTACTACGCTGAGATGGTACTAGCGTTTTTTTTTCTGTTTGTTTTTGAAGCATTGATAGAATAGAATAGAATAGAATATAACTTCCCTAATTGACTGTAATATTAGTTTATCATCAAGTAAAATTTGTAAAAGAGCTGTGGATTTTGTGAATAAATAAATAAATTAAAGGTAAGCAGGGCTCTGTCCAGCCAGATGTTCAATGGACTATACGCCTTAAATGTCCAATGGCATTTACTTAAATGCCTACAATAACCTCTCCAAAACTTCCCAAGCTTGCATTATTATAGCTCGCATTTATGAGTTAATTAGAGGCACGGAACATGTTGAGAGGGCAATTGTAACTGGGAATATTCCGGACCGTGTCCCTCCACGAGGTCGGGAGTCACGGTGAGTGAGCGGATGTCATTACCATGTGCTTACATCTTTATATATATATTATACAGCTAATCTTTGTTAACTTTGTCAGGTGTTTAGTGGTTTTAAGGTTCCGTACCTCAAAAGGAAAAAAATGGAACACTTATAGGATCACTTTGTTGTCCGTCTGTTTGTCTGTGTCTGTCAAGACCCTTTATCTCAGGAACGCGTGGAGGTATCGAGTTGAAATTAAAACCATATTTTTTAGGTCTGCGGTCCCTTGAAGTAACAAATCAAACTTCTGAGTTAACAAAAAAAAGATCCGGCAGTTATGTCACAAAAAAACGTTAAACATCGACCGACACTCTCAGGGTAATCAAAATTCATAGGGTACTTGCCGTTGACCTAGAATCCTGAAATTTGGCATGAAGCACGGTTTCATAGCACAAGTATAGGAAAAATCTGAAAACATACATTCTATTAGTTTTCTACTAGCGTTAACGATTGTACATCAACATAAACATGGCTAACCCTGCAGGTATTTTACCCACAGGACACTCGGCACATTCCAGCAAATAATAATTAATAATAATAATAATATTTTCCACAACTATCACACAACACCGTCTAGTCCCAAGCTAAGCAGAGCTTGTGTTATGATGTGCTAATGTGCCTAGTTTGAACTACACTCGCATTGGGTGTCCTTAGGCCGTGTTTACGGAGACGCGGTGCGTTGCGCGGCGCGTTGGGCATTTCGTCATATATTGCAGCAGCGGGCCGCATCATCGCTCACGCAAACACAAACATATGGCAATGTACGACAGACCGGCCGACGCGCCGTGCAACGCACCGCGTCGCGTCTCCGTAATGGAGATTTTAGTAGCTTTATATTTACCTAGCTATCTATAATAGATACATATAACAAAATCGCTGCGAAAAGCATTGAGCCGGCTGAGCGATGTTTGAGGGAGGGCTAATCTACTTCACTATCCAAGTAAACCGGCCGCATCTTAGGTAAAATTGAGTCAATAACATATTTGGAACCAAAAAGTTATGGCTCATCTAGTAATATTTTCAATGTTATTCTTCGAAGCTCCATACTTGAGCTGTAAAGTGAAAAGTTAATTTTCCACGAACAAATGTTGATTGTTTATTTTGGTCAAATGCGCCTCATAGTGACAGTATTGTCCAGTTTGAACGTCTTTCGGTTGAAATGATTATGATAGGTCAAAGTCGAAACATTAATATTTAAAAAAAAATGTATGAGTTTTAACTTATAGAGCGTGTTAATTGAAGATAGTAAAAAATATGTAGTTTTAATTAATTACTAGTATTGACATATTGACACATATTCATATAATTTACACCCGTGCCGCAGGTCGCTTGTGCTAAATAAAATTCTTAGTCCTCATTAAGTTTTTCGAGTAAAAATTCATCATTATCATATTAATTAATGTCGACACCAACTCCTAGACGAGTAATTGATAGGGTGTCTGCGTACATGAATAATGTAACTCGATGACTTGCCGGCCCGTCTGAAGTATGAGTATTACGCGTATAGAACCTACAAATAGGGTAACATGTGTTAACCCTTAAGCGGAATCGATGGGTCAGTTTCGACGTGACGAAAACCAAAATACCGTTTAGTTTCAAAATTCCTGGAACTAATATACTTTTGAACGCCAATCTATTCTCCTTACGTATTCTGATAAAAGTTGATTTGTTAATGTTGTTTTTTTTATACAACTTTAATCATTTTTAAAATCAATAATAAGTTCTTGAATAGGTATTCATGTGGGTTTTTCAATCAATCAATCAAAGCATTTATTTCAAATAAACCATTTACTGTCATAAAAATAATAAGCTAGTTGCACATTCCTAAGCGTAGATCTCTATGAAAAAAAAACGTGCCACAAACTCCATAGACACTCCTCATTAATGAATTTCATTTTTAATTGATGGGTCCACTTGGACCCATCCGTGAGTCCAACTCCAGTGGGGTAAATAACGATTCCGGTTAAGGGTTAAGTAAGGCATATAAATGTGTAGAAATGGCTTTGAATATGAATAAGGCTGTTACTTATCTTCTATGTATAAATATACAGAGAATATCTTCATTTGATTGTAGATTATATATAACTGAAGTTGACATCAGTATTTTGCATCGACCAAATGGTAAAACAGACGGTTGTCTTTGTTAGTCGTTGTAAGACAGTGCGCTACAGATTACCAGAAGGTCCTGGGTTCGATTCTCGAGTCGAGCAGTATTTTTAAAGTTTTTCCACCAGTAATTTCTGATGAGCCTTGTATCTAGATTTGTTCCCAAATTATGGTAAAAGGCTCAATCGTCCCTGTTATGTTTAAAAAATTTAAATATAACTAACTGGTGAAACGGGAGTACGTATAAAATACAGAGCTTGCTGCTTTCCCTAAACATCGGCATGGTTAGATCAGTAGTTTATTTTTGTTGGTGGGAATCTCATCCAATGACATCTCCGCGCCCTTGGGCGAGGCGGGAGATAGGGTCAGATTTTTACTGACTAAAAATTGACTCCCGCTTATTTGTTGCCTTTCATACCGGGCCCGAAACTTCTTTTCAGAAAACAATCCTTGGCCCCAGTAGGCTTCGACCTTTCTGAGCCCCTACGGTTTGTAACTGACAACTCGTTGAGGCGCGCGTGGAACGATACGACTTGCCTCGGTCCGGACGGTTACCTGACGGCCGGACGGCGAGCTACGCATTGCTTGCCGTCCGCAAGCCCTCGCCTACGGCCGGAATCCCGGTGGCGACTGGGGCGTGAGTGGCGCAGTAGTTGAGTGACGCGAGTTCAATTCCTACACGAAACATAAATATATTTGTATGACCTACAGAAACTTATTCCGAATCTGGATGTCTTGAGTCATACTTATTAGTGGGACATTTAAAAATACGAATTCTCTCGGAGCAATACAAAACAGTGCTCTTGGGAGTCAAAACGTGCCTTACAATTAAACTCAATTATAAAGGCGAAAGTTTGAGAATATGTGTGTGTAGGTTTGTTACTCCTTCACGCTGATACCGCAGAAGGGATTTGAAAGAATCTTGGTACACGGGAAGTCCATGACTTGGAATAGCACATAGGATTCGGACATTTTATATAATTTTATGTTCCCTAGGGATAATTTTTACTTTCAAACAGAAGAGGAGGAGGAGGAAGTCGCGTACTGCAACTAATAGTAGATATATACAACATTATTTTCATATACCTATGCGAAACCTGAATAACTGAATCGATTCCAATAATTTTTACACCATGTTATATTTTTTCCCAAAAATATTTTTAAAAGTCACAAGTTGAATACCACCGACACTAAGTACAACATAGGTCACGGCGGGTCATAGCGGGCATTAGGTGCCAGCGCACAGCTGGGTGCGGGAGCAAAACAACCCCTAAGTCGCCCGAATGGCCCAGAGACCATATGTTTTTGTGGAACAACTTATATCTTTGTGATTTTTCATGACACAGTTATGTTTCGTACATAGTTTTATTTCATAAAAATAGTTGACCCATGTTTCGGGTTTTACATATACTAAAAATAAGGTTGTATAATTAAGAAGAAACTGCAAAAAACACAGAATTTTATTCTCACCACTCAAAAGATGACAAAGCTCCATAATATTGTCCGTTAGCTCCTACGTGACCTGCGAGCTACATCAGCTGTACACTGCTACTCAAAGAAAAAGGGCACATCTGCTTTGCCATGCCAAATTGAGTTAAAAATTTAAAATAGAACTACATTGTACGCACGTGGGCCACGTAAACCGATCTGGACGCGTCGGTTTCCATACACTTTATATGGCAAATAGACTTGTAGGGCTACATTCGATCCACGCCACGCAACGTGACTCTACGTACAAATAAGGCGTGGCCCACGTGTGCGTCGGACAAATATAGTTTTCACTTTATTTACTTAATTTATTCGGAATTAGGAAAATAAATTGCATCTATTCCATGAGCTTTCGTTCTCAAGTTGTAAAGTTTAGTTTTGGCGAACAAAAATCGTAGTGACTTTAATTAAAGATAAAAATAAAAAGATATTAAATTCAAGGAGAATTATAATAATAATAAACAGTCGTTTATAAGTATATTAATAACATTGTTCAGGCAGGGAGCCATAGCCTTTACATAGTTCTTGGTAACCAGTCCACTATTGTGTCCCAAAGCCATAGCTCTTTGTTTTCTATATGTCGCAATAGTTTCCCACCAACTGTGGGTTGCCTTTGGGTGCATTTGCATACCGCGTACATGCCAGCTGATCGAGGCCAATGAACTGTAGGTACAGTTCATTGGCCTCGACCAGCTGACGTTTACTTAAATAAATCAATTTCGTACATGTGTAAATTAATTCGCGTTTAATAAGTACTTTATTTTTCATTTTTATCTTTACAAATTGATAGGGTTTCATGTACCGAATCGACCCTCCGCGGGATTATAATTACTAAAATCAAACGGTGTATAAATAAAACAAAGTAATAGTTTTAAATAAGGTATAATATACAAATAATATAGTTGCTTATTTTACATATTACTTATTTATTTAATAGACATACCTACAGCTATTATTACATATCAAACCAATGCAATAATGTATATTTAATAATAACCTGTACTCTAGCTAGAAAGTGCTAAGAAACTAATTAATAAAATAACAGTAAATATGTTTGTAATTAAAATTTAAACTAAACGAGAAGATTCGGCAAATTGTATTTACCTATAGCAAGTAGAATTAAAAGTGTTTATATACAAATTGATCAGAAGATTAATGAAGATCTGAAAGTTGCGGGATCACTCGAAAGAGTTACCGCGGTCCTGGAATGTAAAGAGGGAATGAAAGCACACAGATAGGTTTTAGTCAGTCAAAGTCTGACCATCCCTGCCGTTCCACCCAGACCACGAGAAGCTATTTGATGACTCCTCACCCCAAAAATCTGGATCTGTTTCTTTACTTCCCCGATTTGTATTTTGTTTAGATACTCCGTTTTCGCTTACGGCGACAGTACAGCACACCTGTGGAGGCACGTCGCGGTGCATTGTGATACGCCCGCGGTACGTCACATGGCAATCGGCTACCGACGCAATGGGAATTCCCTCCTCGAGCGTGTGAAACTCCCTCGGATCTCCCCAAGCAGGTACGTACCTGCATTACTTTATTTATGTATGAATGTGAATGTTAAACAACATCAGTTTTCTCTATATAAAACTTTGTGATAAGAATAATAACAGCCACATCTCCAACGTATGCCAGGGCCGGGATGTGGATGACTTTCTTAAGGCCAGGTTCTACTCATTTTGAATTTTTTTGAACCTTTGGAAATCCACAAATATTAAAGAGAACACCATGAAAAAATATTTTATTAAATAATTGACCATGCGATGATTTACTTGGCTCGATAAAAAATATCGCGAATCTGACCGTAGCTTACGATTTCAAACGTCGCGTCGTGTATATTCTACGAGATTATGTCACAGCTACGATATATTTGAAAGTTATATAAAATAATAAAGCTTGTGTTTAAAAGGGTCTGGCAAAAACAAAAATCTTAAACAGTTATTACGTTTTTTAATAAAAAATAAAACCACTGCTGTTACGAAACCGCGAAAATGACAAAGATCCGAGCGGACTTCATACAAAATAGTCTTTTTTTATGGTAGGTAAAATCATCCAATGACAAATCCCGCCCTTGGGTGGGGCGGGATATAGTGTCAGACTTGTAGCGACATCTATGTCGTCACAAAAAGAACTAATCCTGCATCGCGCAAGTAAGATTTGCGGCGCGATTGGAACATATAGAGCAAACCCGAAATCATCTATCGGGCAGTAGCCCACCAGATATAACACCTGTCTGGTCGGAGGATCCTCCCTTTTCAACCGAGGTATGTGGGACTTTACTCTCTGTTCCATTACCCCCAAACTGGTGACCCTCGACAAAGAACGTCAGCGCAGCCTTCGTGCAGCTACTACTTCGTGACGTCATCATCACTTCCTCAAGCTTTCGAGCAGCGAGCCATACAGCCAGCACCCACGGCTCTATGGGTATCTTGACCACCAGCATGCCTACTTGGTCATACCTGGTCATCACCCTCAGCCTCATCAGCGACCTTGGCTAAGCACCTGTACCTTCGGCCAGTCACATGAAGACCCTTGAAGAACCTCTCCTGGTCGACGACAGCAGTCAAGCCCTACGTCGCACAGCACCGCTCCGACTCACTGGAGCCAGCCGCACTACTCCGACTCACTGGAGTCTGCAGCATCGTATCCCGACTCACTGGGATAGCACCACCCCGACTCACTGGGGCATCACCGCAGACAGTTCCGACTCACCGAGAACTATGCGGAATCCGGTTCCGACTCACTGGAACCAACCTCCATTGGCCTGGCACGCTCACACGACGCATCAAGAAGCATCAAGAACTATCGATCTCCGATCTCCGGAGGGGAGTGATGTAGCGACATCTATGTCGTCACAAAAAGAACTAATCCTGCATCGCGTAAGTAAGATTTGGAACATATAGAACAAACCCGAAATCATCTATCGGGCAGTAGCCCACCAGATATAACACCTGTCTCGTCGGAGGATCCTCCCTTTTCAACGGAGGTAACCTACCCTTCCATTCATTGCCTTTGTCCCAGGGCCCGTGGTGACATTTTCACATAACCTTTGGCCCCAGTAGGCTTCGGCCCTGCTGGGCCCCTACAGTTTACTGACAACTCTTTGAGGCGCGCGGGAACAGTGCGCGCCATAGACGACTTGAGCTCGGACCGGTCTGTTACCGGACGGACGGACAGCGAGCTACCCATTGCCCACCGTCCGCGAGCCCGCGATACAAAATAGTCTGTGACTACAACCGACCCTTAAAATATTAAGACTCCCATGCTTCGAAAAAGACTTTATGCCAGCAGTGGTCCCGGCTGTCATTTCCCAGCTGTCAGTTATTTAACGATCTTTGCGGATAGCCAGATGCCAGGAATTGACACCAGTTTTGCTAAGGTTGAGTTTTTATTCACCTCACACCTAACCAAACTGATTTAGATCCGCGCACTCAAAATAAGGTTCAGTTGAAAACCAGCGTCAGGTATTTGCTACGTAGTTGCCTGGCATTATGCTGAACAGAGGGTTTAGCCAAGTAGACAATATAATCTACAATCGTTAGAATAGGCTTAATAGATGAACCTCCTTGGAAAACCGCAAACAATGAGACACTACGAAGCAGCATCATCTTGCACATAAACAAGTGCAATTTGCGGGTAAAAATTACGTAAATACAATCATCTGTTTTCAGGTAAAAACATTAGGTCAATTGGTTCGTCACGACCCAGTGACGTAACAGATTTGCCTTGCATACTGCGGAATGAGTTACCTAAGCCCAAAGGACAATGGAGAAGGCGATTCGTCTAGTTTCCTTGCGTGATCGAATCTGGAATGAAGATATCCGTAGGAGAACTAAAGTTATCGACATAACACAAAAAGTCCCAAAGGACGTTGGAGAGGGCTATATTCTAAGTTTTCTTGCGTAATCGAATTACGAGTAGGAATGAAGACATTAGTAGGAGAACCAAAATTACAAAAATAAGAAAAAGGATCGCCAAATTTAACTGACAGTGGGCTGGTCACTTATTGCTCGCAAAACCGACGGTCGATGGGGCCAAAAGATTCTGGAGTGACGACTGCGTACCAGAAGACGCCCACAAGGTGAACCGATGACCTGGTGAGAGTGGCATGAACGATTGTTGCAACACGCAAATTACTGGTCGTTGTGGCGACGCATAAGGGATACCTATGTCTAGCCGTGCCAGCATTTATCTGCATCTTTTATTCCTACAATATAACTAATATATGACTGGCCTGTTGGTCTAGTAGTTAGTGACCCAGACTGCTATGCCGGAGTTCGTGGGTTCGATTCCCACCCAAGACAAATGTTTGTGTGATGAGCACGATCATTTGTTCTGTGTCTGGGTGTAATTTATCTATAATATGTATGTATTTAGAAATATATAAGTATGTTTATCAGTTGTCTAGTACTCATAACACAAGCTCTGCTTAGCTTGGGACTTGGCGGCATTGTGTGTTAGTTGTGGAATATTATATTATATTATTATAAGGATTTGAGTCAGAGCTGTCTGAGACCCTACCTATCCGGAAGAAGCATTAGAAAATCCTCTTCTTTACGTAAGTATACTTTAACGCATATAAAGACGGAAATAAACCTATCTAATCGACAAGTTTCTACAAAAGTAACTTACATGTAATCTCTTTTAAAATCTCAAGTATAGGTGATGAAGGTGCGGTAATAGAGATTTGTATATTCGTTATTAAATTTTTTGGATACTCTTTTAGAAGGTCATGGACCCCTTCCGTGGTGGTGGTGATCAAAAGGGTAGTTTTGTTGAGGTAAAAATCCCAGACTCCCTGGTGTTTACTAAAGATGACTACGATTTTTGAAGGTTTTCCCCCTAAAAAGGTATAAGTAAGTAATTATATGTGTCAGTTACACATTATGCCGCGAGCAAACATGCTAATCAAGATGGCAGACAATGGGGTTTTCGGAAATCCCCCATTTTCTTAAAACCGTTTTCCTTTGTATTATAATGATGACCATGTGCAAATAAAATTACGTGTTCACCTGAATCGACAAAATGAACTGACGTCGGTAGAATCGATTTAGTTTTATTTTTAATCAGCAACGGCGTGTCTAGTTTTTTGTTTTCGGCTGGCTGCCGTTAAGGGGATTACATCGCCCAAATCCAAAAAAACACCTAGGTTGATTGAAGTTTCCTTATGTACGATTACCATATAAAAAATGAAGGGGATACTTAAGGACATTACTAATAAATTGTATTGATTACGTTTCTCAAAAAAATACCCTAACACTAGAAAAAAAATCTGGTAAATAGGCCTTTTTTGAACATTAATTCCATATTTTCTCGAAAACGGCTCTATATTTATACATTAAATTTATACCAAAATATATGTTACGATAAATTGAATAACTTGTATTGATTTTTTTTCGAATTTCATTGAATATCGATAAGTAATCAAGAAAAAACTCGAATCAGTACTAACACCCCGCGCGCAGCACCCCCTGCAATGCCTGTTTAGAGGTCAATTCTTCTCTACTAGTGTAGAGGTAAATTCTTGAAGGTCATTGAGCGATGTAATACCCTTAAGTTTAACGTCTGTGTAAAATTATCAGTATTTTGGCATCCTTTATAGAATTTCGAATAGGTAGCCCAAAATCCAGGGGTCCTATGTTAGATAAGATAAGATAAATTTTATTTTTCAAAAACATATAGTTATGAGTAGGTTAGCAATCACAACAATAAAAAAAGTTCCAACACGTTTTGCTTAAAAAGGCATACAAATCCAATAATCCGTTAATCAATATCATATCTGTGTTCTGTGTTTGTTACAAGTAACATTAATAACGTAATATATTTTAAACTTAGTCGCTCTTCTATTTTTAGCTCCTTGGCTGGTTTTTCCAGCTTACGAAAGGAAACCAAAGCTTCGTGGAAGTCGTGTGAACCTGTCTATGCTGTCCAATAAAATGTAGATAGGTGGGTACATTTATCTGATTACGTAACTTCGTGTTTACGAAACAATCGGTAATCACTACATAGTATAAAACATAGTCGCTTCCCGCTGTCTGTCCCTATGTATGCTTACAACGACTAGATCTTTAAAACTACGCAACGGATTTTGATACTGTTTTTTTTTATAGATAAAGTGATTCAAGAAGAAGGTTTATGTATAGTACATACATAATATATTTAATATCACCATTGCACCCGTGCGAAGCTGGGGCGGGTCGCTAGTTACATAAGTAATCAACATAATTGCAATTTTGTCTACATACCTAATAACTATAATCAATATACTTACTGATACATTCTAATCCGAGCTATCAATTTAGGCTATTCATAAATTTATTATATAACTCGTACAATAACGATAGCAAAATTTATAATGAAAATTGATAATGAGTACTTACTTTATTTATTCTGGGTTTTGCTCAGACATTCCTAGCGTGATCGCATCAGGATATCCGCAGAAGAACCAAGGTTGCCGACATAGCCCGAAGAAATGCCAAACTAAAGCGGCAGTGAGCAGGGCACAGAATAGATGGTTGGTGGGGCCGAAAGGTCTAGGTCTAGAGTATCGATCGCGCATGGGAAGATGTAAGATGTACCGTTAAAAGGCTACCCTTCCAGAAGCTGGAGCGATGACCTCGTGAGAGTGGCGGGAATCCGATGGATGGGACCGCCCGCGGTGTGGCGTCACTTGGGGAAAGCCTATGTGACAGCTGACTTTTTCCGACTGAAATGCTGACTAAAACCTACCTGTGTTCCTTAATTGCCCTTTGCAGTTCAGAGGCCCTGCCACGACCTCGTAACGTGATCCATTTGCATCCATGGCAGTCAGGGCAGGGTTCGATTCAATTGTGGGCCGGTTGGTCTAGTGGTCAGTGTACCACTAGACCAACAAGCCAGTCAAACTGAAATGTTAAAGAGATGGAGCATGTTAACACGTCATGTTGAGTCCCCAGAGCCACGGTAACTCTTTGGAACAATCCCTCATCCCTGGATTATTTGCTAACCTGACCTGCACTCTGCAGTAACTAGGTAACGAAACGTATTACAGATAACGGCACGAATCCTGAGCGCTCGGCGAAAGTAGTACCTAGTAGTATCCCTGCTGATTACTTTGAGCATCGTACACATCGACGAGACAATCACTGCACTAGGATTGCACTCCCCACCCCACCACCCCACTTCATACCACTAAAGAGATCCGATTTTACGCTTCTGCGCAAGTCGAAGTCAGCGCTCAAGATTCTTGCCGGTATCTATACCAAACTACAGATTACACAATATTACGCATTACAACATTTACCTACATTAGTAGACCTTATTTATTACATAAAGACTTTAACAATAGTTAACCGATTGTATTGCGTATCAGTTATGATAGGTAAGTAACTAGCTTTCGTTACCTTGCAGATAAAGCCGCGGGCTATACTAGTTTATAATGAAATCATATTGCCAACCGTGCCACGGTATCTATGTTGATTGATTTTGATATAAGTATGTTGGTAAATAAACTAATTGACTGCCATACTTTTTTTTTTAAATAAAGATTTTAAAAAAAAGTATGGCAGTCATAAAAATAGCATGCATGGCTCTAATTTTATTTATTTGATAACAATCTAAGTCTATAATTTATGGACGTTAACACGATTTTTTATATAAATACGACCTCACACGGAAAATGTTGATTTGCTATATCTTCTTCTTCCTGCCCTTGTCCCATATTACTTGGGGTCGGCGCAACACGTTTTTTTCTTCCACTCTATCCTGTCAGCCGTCACACTATCACTAACTTCCTTTTCTTTCATATCACTCCTCACACAATCCATCCATCTCTTCTTCGGCCTCCCTCTTCCTCTCCATCCATCTACTTGTAAACTCAGAACTCTTTTAGTAACATGTGTTTCATCCCTCCTCTTCACATGACCATACCAAGACAAACGATTTCCTTTCAACTTTTCAGTCACTGGCGCCACTTTCAAACTTCCTCTAATATACTCATTTCTCACTTTATCCATTCTCGTCACACCACACATCCATCTCAACATTCTCATCTCCGCTACATGCAGTCTTTTTTCATCCATCTTTTTCGATTTTCTGATTTGCTATATAAATATATTAAATGAAAGAAAAACAAAAGGGGAGGAGAGGAAGGTAAAAAGTGACCTACGACTTATTCTCAGGCCTACGACTACGATAACATAGCGACCTATGAACTAATTTAAGATCTATATTATACCTATGTTTAACAAATAATAGATGTTATTGATTACGAAATTTACTTAAATATAAAAAGTTTTGGTCGTTTTAATCCCGTGGAGATTGGAGTCGATTCGGTACATAAAACATTATCGATTTGTAAAGATAAAATTAAAAAATAAAGTACTTTTTTAAAAACTCGAATTAATATACTCATGTACGAAATTAATTTCTTTAAGTAAACGTCAGCTGGGTGAGTTCGATAACCTGTAGGTAGTTAGTACGCAACGATCGACAACTACCTACAAGGTAATTAACTCGTTTACTTAAAGAAATTAATTTCGTACATGCGTATATTAATTCGAGTTTTAAAAAAAAGTACTTTATTTTTTAATTTTATCTTTACAAATAGATAGTGTTTCATTTACTGGATCGACCCCCACGGGATTAAAACGATCAAAATTTAACGGTGTATAATGGTCCCGACAGGCGTTATCATCCGACCCAACAGCCAACATACCGTCAGAAAAAAAGTAACCAGGGTCGTCAGGTATAGTTGAAATTTTTAGGGGAACCAGAAATTTTTTAACAACAAATTACATTTTTGTAGGAGCAGTGGTGGCCCAGTGGTAACGACTCCGACTTACAAGTTCACGGATTCAAACCCAGCCATGCACATTACTTTGTGTAATTTATATCTCAAAACGGTGAAGAAAAACATCGTGAGAAAACCAGCAAGTCCTAGAAAGAAAAAAATAATATTTTCCTAAATAAAAATTCGACATCCCCCAATGCGTACTGAGCCCGGCGCGTGGTTGGTTATGGCCTATTTCTGTGTTACGGCCATTATGGCCCATTCTCTTTCCTAGAGAGGAGGCCTGTATCCCAACAGTGGGAACACTATAAGGCTGATATACTATGCGATGCTATGCATAGTGTATATCTAGGCATTTTAATAGAGGTATCAAATATACTTCAGACACGCTCTTATCTACCATAAGTTGGTCATAAATGACACCTAACTAAAAACACTGAATGCCTGACGACGCCGAGGTCGACCTGGGAGGAAGCGGCAAGATGACCTGGACGCCTACCGCAAGGGCTAGTTCGAGGTGGCCCAAGAGAAAAATACCTGGAAGGAGTAGGGGAAACCCTTTACCCGGCCGTGGGAAACTATAGGCTAAACAAAAAAAAACGCCTGAAAAAGTTAACTGGGTATATAGAGAGATATGCACATAGTAATGATATGCGCTCACTCACCGTGAATCCCGACCGCGGGGAGGGCCACGGTCCGGAATATTTCCAGTAACAATGGCCCTCTCTACATGTTGCGGTCCTCTAATTAACTCATAAATGCGATCTTATAATAATGTAAACTTGGGAAGGGTTTTGGAGTGGTTATTGTAGGCATTTAAGTAAATGTTGTTGAACATATAAGGCATATATTCCCTTGAACATCTGGCTGGATAGAATTCCGCTAACATTTAACCCTTATCAAAGCTTTTACTGCTGACGGGACCAAACATTCTCATGGACTCGTAGGAAATGTAAATATTCAATATTTTAAAATGGACTCATTGGAAACTAATAGTTCGAACTTTCATTTTTTGAGAATAGTGGACTCATGTACGTTTGGGAACAACCCCCCAACTGAACGATCGATACAACCGGTAGATCGTTGGTAGTTGGGACATTAAACCTATTTTCTTTGCGAAATATTTATTGATTTGCATATGCTTTGTACATTCTGAAGAACACTTACCCAGCAATTTTTTTTGTGTAAACATAATTTTAAAGATCAAAGCTGTTTGAAAGGAGTAGGGAAAACAAGAGAAAAATATCATGTTACTATTTTTTTTTTGGCAAAAATATTAGTCCTACGAAAAATCCTATGTTGATAATGTTGTACATGAATGTATAATAAACATATATTTTCTTCAAACCTATTGACCTAGGCGTTAACGAAGTGTAGGCTTTAGAAAGTCACTGTTTTGTAGCTCTACTCGGGAGTTAGGGCCTTAATTAAAAGGTTCCTGGATAAAATTTCTATCTCCACGAATCGATTTTCTATTAGATGTGGGATTGTTTAAAAGGGTTACCGTAGCCCAGGAACGCTGAGGGCCATTAAAGAAGGCCAGATGGGTTTTATTCAGTAAAAATGTGACACTCCCTCTCCCTCCACCCAGAACGGGAGAAGTTATTTGATAATATACCACTTTAAAAAAAGCTATTAATACTGATAAACCCAAAATGTTGACATTTTCAACGAGTTTGTTGAATGTTTCATATACTTGCCCCCCTAGCCAGGTAACAATCGTTTCGTTTAGCTTGAACGATTGGAGTTGGCCACGCCCCCAATTCCTTTGTTCTGACCACGTAACTGCGCGTCATGACGCTCAACGAACGCTTAACGCTTTACGCGTTCCTGAGATATAGGGTCTTGACAGACAGACAGACAAACGGACAACAAAATGATCCTATAAGGATTCCGTTTTTTTCTTTTGAGGTATGGAGCCCTAAAAAGAAAAAAGCGTAGATTTTATCGCTCAATTGGATTAATTCCCACGTAAAAAAGTTGCCTGTGCCCAAAAAAGGACTAAAAATTTCGCACCAAATTACTGATGTAGTTGGTGGCTTCCCCGGGACCCTGGAACACCGGGGCCCTGGAACGAAGGCAAAGAAAGAACAGTGGTGCTATTCTCTAAGAAAACGCAGCGCTGCCGCAACGACGAACACCCAAATAGGATACATTGAATTAACAATCCAATGTTTAGGGTCATTAGGTTGACAATCCAATGAATCCTATATGGGTGTTCGTCGTTGAGGCAGCGCTGCGTTTTCTTAGAGAATAGCACCACTGAAGTGGGTTTTTAATCAGTAAAAGTCTGACACTATCTCCCGCTCGGCCCAAGGGCGGGAGATGTCATTGAATGATCTTCCCAACAAAAAATAAATAGTTGGTGGCTTTGTTCAATCATAGACTTGAACGCTGTCAACTGTATGAAAACTTTCCGGCGCAGTACGATAATAAAATTAAATGCAATAAATTTCAATAACATAATTTGCCTAAATCTAATTACTTAATTGATAAAACAAATGCATTGGCAGTATTGACACATAATAAAACTATATATTTTGTGTCCTAATCTTTATTTCGCCGATATATCAATAAGTACACAGATGGTATCAATAATTACAGCGCTATCAATAGATACGACAGGCTTTTGTTGATAAGACGAACGTCGCGAGATCAATTACGATTAACGGATAGCGATAACGGCGTTAACACCTAACGACTGAGTGTAGCGGCCGTTACCTTCACACTGCTTACGTAAGGCTGCGATAGTGTTATCGGTCATCGGCGATACACGTGTAATGCAAGGAATAGCACCTTCAGTGAACATGATACAAAAGATGTGATACTAGCCTTGTCACGCGGATCTGTGTTTCGATATTTTTTGATCACGTTTTCACGTTGGATGTCGATAAAAGTAACATTACTTTTTTTTTAATAACAAATAACAACACGATAAATAACACTACGTGCCAGGCAAACCAGATGTATTGGTTTATTCGTGTTGGTTGGTTATTTCTCACTTCACACAGGTTTCTATATCAACTCCCTCACAGAGCTCGGGAGTTGAGTTATGTAAATCCCTCGCTGCGTTTGCGATTAAATCTCAACAACCATCGTTTCGGTCGGAATTCAACATGCCGCTCGCGACTTGAAGATCTGCTTTATCCCTAAGTCACATAATCTTATTGTAGTTTGGCGACAGGTTTTGTTATTTTGGTACTGGCCAGACAATTAATCCAGGAAATCTGGATAGTTCAGGAGAGTGACCCTGGGACGCAATTGGCAACTAAAGGAACGTAGGTTAATCTAGTCAGTAAAAGTCTGGCATCCAGAGCAGCAGAAGATATTTGATGATTTCCCACCCAAAAAAGTAAAATGGTGTAGAGGTCGCCACTGTGCTACTGTAATGCGTGTTCATTCAGTAGTTTTATTAGGAAATTGACATAATTACCAACTAGATATTGAATTTGTAAAACCTAGGACAAGTTGTAAGAAATTATTATTTTAATTATTTTAGAAATTATTATTATTTATTTTTGTCCTTATTAGATATAATTCGTTAAAACAGGTAGATAGGAGTGTATTGGGACCATGTCATTATTTTTAATTTCGGTTACTGCGCATTCAAGGTTGACCGTCACGATGGTTCAACTTGTGTGACGGTCATTATAACCGATTTCTGGATCTCGCGCAACCACAGCAAAAAAACATACTTGAATGCCCAATTTTGATAGGTTTTTCAGGCTAAAGTACCTATATTATGTTATTTAAAAATTACTCAACTTCAAATACTTAAATCAGAAATCATGGATAAATCAGTACCAGTTTTAATCACTTCATAAGACTACAATAAAATAAATGAACTTAGCTTTAATACTGCAGCTCATTAGCAGATTACATTTCCAATCAATTCGTTACATATCGTAATTCTTGGTAAACGGATATCAGGAATTCAGTGTCACGCAAAGCCTCCAGCCAAAATATGTTCGCCGCCAGATAATCATCAGGCTATCAATCGTATTTAATGAAGCGTATCTAATTGAAATTCTTAAAATGAATAAAAACAACAAATGAATGAGAATGATTTTGTAGAACCTTTGAGAAAATGCGATATAAAAGCGAAATAGCACTCACTGATTAATCACGACATCTCAGAAACCATAAGTGCTCGATTACGGAGACGCGGCGTGTCGGGCGGTCCGTCGTACATTGCATTAGGTTTGTGTTTGCGCGAGCGATGACGCGGCCCGCTGCTACAATGTGCGACGAAACGCCCAACGCGCCGCGTCTCTGTAAACAATTTTCCCTATAGGCAAAGCTTCGAATCAATCGAACAAATATATCTAGGCAAAGCTTCGAATCAAGGATTACACCGAGATCACGAATAGAGTCCACTTTAAGCAGAGGGGCATCGCATAGTGTATGTGTGTGTTTAGTGGCAGTTTTATTTTTCGTAAAATTTATGAAGTTATATTTAGGTAGACTTAGTTGCAACTTATTTTTCTGGCAATAGGAGGAAAGTCGGTTCAAATCTTGTTGAAGAAGAAGGCAATCATACTTTTGCTGTAGGTATGGTTCTGTAAACCTTGAGGTCGTCGGCATATAAAAGATACTTGGTATTTTGAAAACATTGACTGATGTCGTTTATATACAGAATAAACAAGAGGGGAGGGAAAAATTGAAGTAGGTTCCTTCTATAGATATATCAACCCGGTTTTTTTTTCAAGAGTTCTATAATGTAAAACTGAAAACAATTTATTTATTATTTATTTTCTTTTATTTGAAAACTTACAGCTAATAAATGTACATGTTAAAATATTATAATAAAGCTTAAGGCCAATTACAAGTTTTCACATATAGTGAATTAATAAATATAATATAATAATAATATAATAATAATAATTCATTTATTTCGGAAACCAGTCCATATGCAAACATTCTAGACATTGACATTGACATCACATTAAATTAAAAATAGATAAATTAAACACATTATAAAACATAAAACTACAATAATTTGTCATTAAAATAAAAAAAAAATACAAAAAAAAAAAAATACAATTAGTCACAATTACAAAATTGATAAAAGTTAAATTAAAAATACACAAAATTATTAAATAAAGTAAAATATACACCATGTTTTATCTTAGCCTAAATTTGGGTCTGTATCCAGAGTGCTCAACGTGCAACCTGGTCCAGTACCTCATCATCGGGCAATCCAGATCCAGATCCATTCTCCAGGCGAACAGTTGAAGGAAGCTATTAGAACTGCCTCTCATGCGACGCATTAGGGACTCAACTCTCTTGCGCATAATCGCCGCAAAACCATCTATGTTTGCGTCCGTAAACATACCCGACGCACTACAATAACGAGGCAGCCCCATCAGCGACCTGAAGGCATTGTTATAGAGGACACGCAGGGTGTCATACGACTTTTTCGTATACTTGACCCATAGGCTGCACGTGTAAAACGATTGGCAGAAGGCCCTAAACAAAGTAGCTTTTACTTCCGCAGTACAACGTGCAAACCTACGAGCCAGCATGTTAGCTCTAACAGACAAAGCCCTGCGCTCCCTATCTATATCAATATCATCTACAAGCGACTCGGTGACCCAGTGGCCCAGATACTTGAACTGCGATACTCTTTTAAGGACACTACCATTGAGCATGACCTGAGGGACAGTGTCATAAGTTTTAGACCCCGCTTTAAACACCATGAACTCGCTTTTAGTGGCGTTATATCTGAGCCCATGGGCCCCCGCATACCGCTCGCAGACCGACATCAGTTTTTGTAGGGCACTAATCGAAGGACTGAGCAACACCATGTCGTCCGCATAACTGATGTTGTTGACAACAATACCATCAATCGAACATCCGACACCGGTGCTACCGAGCTCACGGATCAGACGGTCAATATACAGGTTGAAGAGAGTTGGTGAGGTTAGCCCGCCCTGTCTCACCCCACATTCCAACCGGTACTCAACCGACAGTGACCCCGACCATCGCACATAATTGCTCTGATTGCCATACCAATACTCAAGGAGACGTATGTACCCGGAAGGAAGATCCGTATCATCCGACAGCTTTTTCCATAGCATGTCATATGCCACAAGATCAAATGCTTTGGATAAATCTAAGAAGCAGGCATATACAGGTGTGCTTCTGTCAGTGTAGTATTGGACGGTATGCTTGAGATTCAGTATAGCCATTTCTGTTGACAAACCAGCGCGAAAGCCGAACTGCGCATCATGAAGCTTTAGGTGTTGTCTTAACTGAATATCAATTACACCGTCCAAAACCTTTGCAATGACTGTCGCAAGTGATATAGGCCTGTAGTTACATAATTTAGAAGCGTCTCCTGTCTTATTCTTTATTATTGGGACAACTATGGTTCTCATCATTGCCTCAGGGAGGTACGAATGCCTTGTGCAAAATGTAAATAACATAGCGAGTACCCTCGACAGATGGGCACCTGCATGCTGCAAGTGTTCTATGCTGAGTGAGTCATGGCCCGGGGATGTTCCTCGCTTCATGTTACTGATCACTTTGGCAACTTGTTTTGCAGTGATCCGAGCAGGTGGTTCCACCATACTCGTACCCCCACCTCTGTAGCTGTTATCGCGGATAACAATGGAGAATGTACCTCAAAATGCTCCCTGAATAAGTTGGCAATTTGGTCGGCGTCACCAACCCCCTCTACACTGACTGGAACACTCGGTCTCGGATTCAATCTGTTAGTCTCCTTCCAAAATTTACCAAAATTTTTTGTGACATGTTGTGATGCAAGAAAGTCCATCTTAATCTGAGTTTCATTGTCCCTACACCACTTAAGCTTATGTTTAAACCAACCTCGAGATTTACGCATCTGGTCATAAGTGTGACCTGACGTCTTTTTACCCTGATCGACCCACTCATGAAACCGAAGCCTAGCCTCCTCATATGCCTTTTTGCAATGTTTGTTCCAGCCTGCTACATATCTTTTTTAAATATGCTGAAACAAAAATTTGAAAAGAATTTTCACAAACTGGGAACCAAACCCACACGAAAACTAACTGAGTGCGTGACAATGTTAGTTAAGACTAGATCATTCAAAGTTATGAAGGTTATGATGGTTCTTTAAGTGGTATAATTTTTTCGGCAGGTGTTTACAGTACGATTTTCTTCTATAACTATGCAGAAATATCCAAATCGCACTGCAGTTATATATTTACAAGAAATGTCTGCCTACTAAAAAAGCAAACCAATAAAAGAATTTAAACTTACTCACTTAATTCATTTTATTACATCCATCAGACGACTTTTGGAGTAATGCATATAATCGCCTAATTTGAGCCTATGATTAAAAATGATTTAAACCAAACAAATGATAAGGCACTTAAAGATGTCCTTGAATTCATAATAAGGAAGGATCATCAATTCAAGTCAACCAAAATAAATAAAATTACCTGTGAGCTCGATTAACTCTCTGTGATTTCTCATTATGAACCTTGATGTCATAGGGATTGATGGGGCAGCAGCAGAAAGATTCTCTCATAATAAAAAAACTAAATTATTTATGATGTAGTTAGCGCCATCTAGTTAATCATGTGGTTTTGATAATGTTTTCTACTCAACGATAGATGGCGTTTACCTAAATAAAATTATTTTAGCTACTTGACAACAGATGTCGCTTAGTTTTCAACAATAACAGTCGATAATTAGTATTAGTTTATAAATAACAGCCTCCAGGAGGTAAATTAAGTTTATTTAATCATATTTAAAATCTCTTTAAATAAACGCGCATGCCATTCTGCAGTGGGGGTCAATGCGCATAGTCAAAGCATTGCGCATTTCGTGTCTAACCTCACCGAGTCGATCGACCAGCAAGCAGCGAACGAGCTGTCAGTGCGAAAACCTTTTCATTTCGTCTTGTGCTGTATTTTGGTGCCTAGTGGGTGTGCTAAGTGTCTTCGAGCGCATTTGTTATATTTAGGTGCTAATATACATTAAACTTACAGGTAAGTGTATAGAATAATAAGTAAAATACGTTTTTTCTATTGTTGCGTTATGAAAATCTACTTTTAAGTTTAATTTTCGTTAAGTTTACCAGCATAGCACAATATAGCCTGTTCGTGAGATGATAATGAACTCGTATCTTATCGTAATTTTAGAATATCATGCCGGTCTTATTGTTTTCACAAAGCCATGTAAAAAGAGAGTCCTAATTTTACTGCAAACTTGTTTGATGATGTCATGGGCGGATATCTCTGACGTTAACACACTTCCAATTGTTATTTTATCAAATTCATACACCAATATTTGTCTGCGTCATCAGATAATTAAGTTTTGGCTATAGAAATACAATATTATTCTTAAAAACCAAGAGAATTCAGTCTGTTCCTCAACTTTTCTTTTAATCTTTATTACAATATGAATATCAATGGGGTTTATCTTGACGCATTATAATACATCAAGAGACATCAATAAGTGTGTCTTATGTATGTAATTAGTGCTCCGTGTGAAAATGATTAGCTGTCCAGTACAGTACAGATTGCATCAAAGAGAAAATTACTTTCTAATTTCTAAGTAAAGACAAGACTGATACCATGTTAGGTCAAACTAATAACAACTGTTAGCATTGAATATAAACTCATTTTACAATAAAGTATCTACTTATAAAAATTCAAACTGTGTGTATTATTTACTGTAAAACCACAGTTTTTAATTGGGATAGACTGAATCAGTATAATGATAGCATTTTATTCCCTCTTCACGAAGCTTTAAAGTTAGTTTTGACAAGACAATATTTCGGTTGTATTCCATCTTTGTGGGAGACTAGTACCTATATAATAAAGCAACTCAAAATAATATTCCCTCACGATAATCTATTCATAAACTATTTATAAATACATTATTCATAATGATTGTTCTTGTTACTCCAACTTCCTCCCATACACTGATAACAAATAATTCCATTGTAAAATTGTTTTTGGTTACCGATGATGACGCAATGAGGTTTAAAATAACTCGCATGCTCAGTTAATGAGGTAGAAAATGTAATGGATGTGCAGCCGTGCCGGTCATTGTTCACAGTAACAACGCAGTCTGTAAGTTGGCTATAATGCTTTTAGCCTTCTCTTCTAGTCCCCTAGAGAATCTTGCTAAAGGGGCTCCTCAGATCTGTGCCCAGTCAAGAAACCCCAATGTAACTATTTAATTGCACTTTTGAAAGACTTGACTTTTTGATAGAAAAGTACTTATAGTACCTACACGGCAAATAAGTTGAACCAAATAACCATAATGTTTCGATCGAGACACGGAGATCAGTTACTGCACATTGAAGGCCTAACCGTAATATACACCGTTAAATTTTGGTCGTTATAATCCCGCGGAGGGTCGATTCGGTACATGAAACCGAAAAGATAAAAATGAAAAATTAAGTACTTTTTTTTTTAATTCAAATTTGTTTGCGCATGTACGAAATTGATTTCTTTAAGTAAACGTCAGCTGATCGAGGCCAATGAACTGCAGGTAGTTAGTACGCAACGACTGACAACTCCCTACAAGGTCGTTAATATGCGATATTAATTCGAGTTTTTGAAAAAAAGCACCTTATTTTTTTTTTCTTTACAAATTGATACTATTTCATGTACCGAATCGACCCTCCGCGGGATTAAAACGACTAAAATTTAACCTATTAAACATTATGATAAAGAACCCTACTTAATGAGAGTAAAAGTAAATTAACCACCTCTTACTCATCGTCAAATAGGTACATAAGTGACGTTTGCCAGTTATTCATGGTCATGGTCGTACCGAGGGGCCGCCTTACCCTCCCTCGCATGACTTCCTGGTAAATGGTAAAAAAAGCTTTATTACCACCCTTACATTGTATAGGATTTGATACCCCACCCCACCCCTCTAGTCCAAAAGCCGGATTCGCACATAATAATTATAGCAAACCAAATACAGTTGAATCAAAATTAACGTGTATAGTACGCGTGGTTATGCGCGGCCCCCACTTCGATTGGGACCCGAAAATCGGTTACTGTGAATTCAAGGTCGACCGTCATGATGGTTCAACATGTGTGACAAGGATTATAACCGATTTTCGGGTCTCAATCGAGGTGGAGGGCTGCGCGTAGCCGTGGTGATGCCGCATATCATAATGCTGTTTTTTTTTTACTGTATAAATATTCGGAAACCCTTAACAGTGAGATGTGTGAGGGTATGTTTTTGTCCATTTTACTTAATTTTAAGTGTTAACTTAATAAGAACTTGATTAAAATACTGCCTACCTAGACAAGGCGCAGCCCGCGTCGCCGACGCTGTCTCTTGTACTTCTCAATCTTGTGCCAATTTTCACGATTATTTGCGGATGCGTGTAAGCATGACATAGGGAAACTTCTTGACTGCATTTACATCCACAAACTATCCATTAAGGTACTAAAAAACATTAATCCATTCATTCACTGACAGACAAAGCAAAGCTTCAACCTTTGGGTTTGGAAGCATGAAATTTTGCACAAGAATAACAAACAAAACACAAACAAAGATAAGCATTTTTGATGAAACATGCTAAATGACGTATAGGACATGGAAGTTTCCATTTTTTAAGACAACTAAAGGCTTTTTTTTGGGTGGTAAATAATCCAATGACTTCTCCAGCTCTAGGTCAGAGGGCATGCCAGACTTTAACTGAATAAAACCACAGCTATAATGACCCTTCTTTGCCTTTGCGTTCCTAGACCACGGGTCTCCCTTTCGGAAGTTAACCCATTGCTCATAATAAGTAATAGTGCTCATAGTCACGAAGTGATCAATTTCTAAAATCTGGCCACGACATCTACATGACAAAGCAAAATACTTGCAGCACGCCCACGGTCACGACTACATGACAGATTAAAGGATGAAATTAGCTTGGCGCCGAGAGCTTTGCTTTTTAAGGGTTAAAAATACGCATCATCACCATTACTTTTTGGTATCATCTCAGTTTCGTCAAATATCGTCTTCCACTCTAGGTGGAGCGAAGAGGGCCAGACTTTTACTGATTAAAACGTGTTCCTTTAGTTGCCCTTAGTGTTCCATGCAGAGCGTAACTAGGGGACCAATGGCCCTAGGGTAAAAAAAAATTGGTTTTACAAATCATCAAATAACTTCTGCTCTAAGTAGAGCGTAAGGGAGTGTCAGACTTATTGACTAATACGAGCACTAATTAAAGTAGTGTAACAACTTATATGATTTTGGTGGGATAAACTGAAACATGGTCGCTTACAATGGGCCTCATCAAAAGGCTTATAGTCACCCAAAGGGCAATGGAAAGGACTACGCTCGGAGTTTTCTTGCGTGATCGCATCAGGAATGAAGATATCCGGCGGAAAACGAGGTCGCCGACATAGCCAGAATCGCTAAACTAAAGTGGCATGACTTGATGCGAGTCGCGGGAATGCGAGACGCACAGGACCGTTCGTTGTGGCAACACTTGGGGATGACCTATGTCCAACAGTGGACGTCCTTTGGCTGAAATGATGATAATAATGATAGGCTGGAGAGCACAGCCCCGCCTAGTCCTTAGGTAGCTACGGAAGTGGTTCCATGACCACTGTCACTTTTTTCAAACAATCCTAACACCCTGGCGGACCTTTTTGTGTACTAATTACAAATTCAGAGTGTGATTATTGATAGATTAGAACCAATAAAGCGGTAGGTTATCTATTAAAGTGGAGTATCTACAAATACATTTCCAACCCCAATATTAAATTCCATATCGTGTCATCAATATGGCCTGAACGCTAACACGCTATCGGTTATTGGAACTGTCATGAATATGTCATGTAATATTATACCTTCACCGATGGACTGAAACAGTCGGGCCGTGCAACCTAAATGGATTTATGTAGGGATTAACTTCTCCGTTTTCGCTTCCGCTCAGTCCATATTCAGTTGATAGGTACATAACTGAAATTGAGCGTTAAATGTTCCATCAGAAACGTGCTGAATTACTGCTACATATAAAATCTGGCTCCAAAACGTGGTCGTTCACAATGGGCTTCATCAGGAGGCTTACAGTCACCCAAAGGGCAATGGAAAGGGCTATGCTCGGAGTTTCCTTTGATCGAATCAGGAATGAAGATATCCGCAGGAGTACTAAGGTTACCCACATAGCACGTAGAATCGCCAAAAAGTGGAGATGGATAAAACACATTGCTCGTAGAACAGATGGACGTTGGGGACGAAAGGTTCAGGAGTGGCGACCGCGTAGCGGAAGACACAGCGTTGGCAGGCCTCCTACAAGGTGGACCGGTTACCTGTTAAAGATTGCAGGAATCCGATGGATGCGAGACGTACAGGACGGTTCATTGTGGCGACACTTAGGGGAGGTTTATGCCCAGCAATTTATGTCTTTCGACTGATATGATGATGATATAAAATGCTAGTCTTTAAATGGAACTACAGGCATTTTTTATTGTTAATAGGCTCTTGACTACTCCTCACCTGAAAGAAAGCGGCGATGTGTGGTAAACGATGGAGCACGCTTGCCTAGAAGTAACCTATTCAGGCCTATATTGTGAGGCATACTTATTCCGTTATATTGTATTGGGTGTTTTAATAGGGACTTCCGAACTTTGACAGTTTATAGCGGCCACTATTGTTGGAACCAATTTGACGGATGACGGTACATCCGTACCGTAAATTGGCTATCAATATATTCAATCTGTTTTGACAAATCACCATGGACGAGTATAGAGTTCAACAATAAGAAGATCTATTAAAAGACTTTCTTTGAAAACGACGTTTGGCAATAAAGATATCGCATCTTTAGCAGATAATCTTCAGATTACCAACTTCTTTAGGCCTGAAATGGATGATATGGACACCAACAACATTTATGGCTTTAACAAGATGGTGTTACATACCACTCAGTGACACAGCTCATGCCAAATTGGAAATTCTGCACAAGCGATTCGAGGACATGGTCATGTCACGTGGAGGTTATGTGAACTGGCTATTGAGATCGTGCCATTTGACCACGTTATACATTTTCTTATGGGATTTCCTGAAGTCGCAGGTCTATGCAAATAAGGGACAACCCATAATGGCCCTCAGAGCCATCATACTCTATGCTATCGGCCAAATTCAGCCTAATTTATACACCAGAGTTATGGATAATTGAACATTTCGGATGCGCTTCATCCAACGAAACCGCGGCGGATATTTGAACGATATTATTTTCCATAATGGTATCGTTAGGCCTTTCAAACGAATAAAAAAAATCGATAATATCTCACACACATGAACCCAACACAATAAATCATCCTGCCTTTTTTTGAAGTCCACTCTGGGTGATGCGAGAGGGAGAGACTCAGACTTTTACTGGCTAAAACCCACCATTGTTTCTTCAGTTGCCGTTTGCGAACCGGGGCTGCTGTAATTCTTTCAATCCCACAAAAAAGCCCTAAAAAATAAATCATCCTAGCTGACACAAACAATGCAACACGATTTGACATCATAAGTACCTAACCTAATAAAAGAAAAAGATACGTGCGACCTCTATTGAGCACTTCTTTGGTGGTAAACCTTGACTTAGTAACAATAGAAGGGTTATTTTCAATGTTACCCACGTTGCAAGAGGCTGACCATTCTTGGGAAACGGGAACTCGTTATGAGATATCATACTCTTTGAGCACTTACCACACACGACGATAGCAGTACAACCAACACACAAACTAAACAAGGAAATGATCGGAATAGAGAGAAGGAAAAGAAACTGTATGATTAATGGGTCCTATGGGCTTCTGAATTAATCGAAACAGTTAAAAAATATGTGTTTTATCATAATCCCGGACAGAAATGAAATTACGAGGATATAATAGTAGGCTCTAGTTTATCATGGTAAGGGTTGCCTTCTTGTGAATAGTGGGAATATTGAGAAAAAATTCAAGATACAAGTAACTTATTTATGTTTGTGATCAATATCTACAGTATTTTCATCTAAAAATACCGGAGGGGCTCTCATGTGTTGTTAGTGCCTAGCCTAGCGTAATATCAACACTCGACACAGCCTCCTGAAGCAGTAGTAATCATCAATACTTTGTCTTCCATGACTCATAGACATGTCATCACAACAATATTTTAGTTTATTAAACCTTTTTGGTATGAAATCATCTAATAGCTTCTCTCGCTCTTGGTGCAATGAAAGAGCGTGAGAGACTTACGGACTACCGGTAACTCTGGATCCTTCCCGCAGCCCTAGCAGGTACCCTACTAGGACCGCGGGAACAATTCAGTTTTTCTGATATTTCGTTGATGCGTACGTGGACCACAACGCACTGTCGACTCTGGGTTAGTCCTTACCAGAGGGCCGGACGGCGAGCTACTCATTTCTCGTGGTCTGCAAGACCGCGCCTACGAATGCCCAGCAACTTCTGACGCGCAGGGTGTCACCTGCAGTGGAAGCCTTGGTGCCGATAGTGCTCTATCAAGTGTACACCATTTGGCCTCGTGTTTATAACTGGCCAAAATATGAATATTACTTAGTTATTCATAGGTTGTCTGTGGTAAACCTCTGAAATCTGGATTATTTCCATCTAATCTTAATTGTCTATTATAAGTTGCTTTCAATTACTTATCTTACGTTCAGCGCCAATTCGTTCTCTCTATTATTCCTCTTTTTTTTGTGACGATGGATTCAAACTAATTTTTTGCTGACCAGTATTTGGCAACCTGTACAGTAGGCCTTGAAAAAGTCCTGAAAAGTGCAGGTCGTTATGCAGGATAAGCAGCATAGCTGATGACGCATATCCTATGCAGCGGCTCCACATTGGCACTGTGTTAGAGTTGGGTCGAAGCCCTATTTGACCAGATTGTTTTTGCAACGGCCAACCTGGCTCCGCAGTCGGATAAGAGATTTGCAGTTGTCTCTATTTATTTTGTTCGACGTAAGTACCTCTATACTATTTTCATACGGACGCCTGGTAGCGTTGATAATTACCGCTGTGATTTTGAAGTCCGTCATCGTATTACGCATAGGTACTTTGAAATACGTAACGTTCGTAAATACGTCGTTGGCTCTTAATAAGCTAGTCTTGTGCGCATCACCATCTACGATTGCATCACTGCTTACCATCAAGTGGGATCGCAGTGAAGCACTAGAAAAAATACGTATGGCAAAATGCGATTTATTGCTTCGATCACACTTCGGCTCGTTGCTATCAACCGTGACTTATTAGGCATCGCACGTCGTCAATTTTATTGTTCTCCTCTTTCTGTGGATGGGCTAGATTATGTGTAACGTATTCAAAAAAAAATAATCGCTATTTTTAGTAGCTATTTAACGACAACTCTCAAAACATATTTTTTTAAACATATTTTTAGTACAAACTTCACTCTCTCAATAGATTCCAAAAACTAAATAACTACTATGTATTTTATACCATTTTCATTCATGTCCACATTCAGGTCCAAATGTATACTTTGATTTTTTTAAGGCACTAAAGAATAGCCACAAATGTTTGACACAAACGCACTCTTAAAACAAAAGTATATAAACATACCAAAAAGATGATTTTTCAGCAGTCATAAAGTTTTCAATGTACTTATTTACTCGATAAAAAGTCGCGAATCAATTACTGAAGAACATTAACTATTGGAACCTAAGACTAATAATCAGATTACAAATGGGTTAAATGTTAAGGGTTTACTTAAAAATGGCAATTAAAAACACAAGTTTATTATAGTGCCACTTATATTTTAGAGGTGCCAAATGGACTACATTTGTGATAGACAACGTGTTTCCTACCCATAACCGCAAAACAAATAATGGAAAACCTCAATTTTACTAGATTAAATGTCACCGACGAACAGCCACAGCCTAACTCAACATGGGAGAATAATGTAACTAGAAAACTAATGCAACATAAACTTTCCGCAGGCACCTTTGTTTTCATTAGAGCTACCGAGTTACCGACCTAGTTTCAACGAGTACAGGCCCCAGGCTTGCAATTGATCTCGTTTTGGTATTTGAAACCGTATCCCGTTGTCAAAGTGCTGTCTGTTCACTGTATGCTCTGCATCGTCGGAGATTAAAGCTAGAACTACATTAGACCACACGTGGATCACGCCTGATTTGTGCGTAGAACGCGTGGCGTGGATGTAATGTAGCTCTGCAAGTCTAGTTGCCTTATAAAATGTATAGAGACTGTCTCGCCTAGATCGGCGTACATGACCCACGTGTGCACAATGTAATTCTACCTTAAGCGATACAACCATACTTGGGTCCTATATTCTATTCTCCCCAGCTTTCCGACGGACAAGAGGAAATTAAAAGCCTTCATGGCGTGAAATTGCTGTATTAGCGCCATGATGCGTTCGCTGAGGCCTTTTATAATGAACATTGAACAAACGATAGATACTCAGTTGTGCGTTTATCAGGTTTTTTATAGGATTTGTTGATTTACAATCTGCACCTTTATATTGCGAGCACATTAATTTGTTTAATACCTTTTTTTTTATCCGAATTAAACGCGCTAATTAACGAGCTTAGCTTCTATACTAATAATATAATCGATACTAATTTTATAGAGAGATAAAATTTGTAAGATTGTTTCATCGAAGTAAGTGAACGTAGGCATCTATTTTTTCGTTCACGCGGGTGAACGTAGAAGCCAGAAATAATATGTCTATAAATATAAAATTCAACCCCTATTCACGCATGAACGGCTGGACCAACTTCACTAATACTTTTTTTATTTGTTGTGTTAGCTACGGTCAGGTAAAGGTTCTTATGAAAGAAAAAACAAGTTTTCAATAAAAATATTTTTTCATAGCAAGCTTTTATAGCTAAAAAATTCAAACACGATAGGGTTATCTTATTGCGCTTATCACCATCTATGGCCATCTTCCAGTCATCAGATCCTGATTACCATCTAGCACCAAAATACTTGTCAAGACAAATCACACGAGCCTAAACTCGATGGAGTTGTGTCGTTTAATTACCGAGTTCCTATGGCCATATTCCGATTCCTTCATCAGATCAACTTTACGTCATAAAAATTTTGCATTGACATCTGATTTACAGATGCATGCATTTAAGCTCATTCGGTAACCGGGAAGTGGATCAAATGTAAGTTACAAGATTTGATCACAGACAAATATCAGTCAAGTGAAACTTAATAAAAGCTTGTAATTAGTGATTGATGCTTGTGATTAGGAAAGTGGCGCAGAAAATAGAAACTACGCCTTGACAGTTCGCGCTTTTGACGGTTCATAGCTAAGGTAGGACAAATTCGCGTTTGTCGGGTCAATTAGTAATATTATAAAGTGGAAAGATTTGTGTTTTTGTTGGTAATGAGTAAACTATATAATTACGGAACCGTCATCATCAGCAAATGACTGAGGTATATATTTTCTACGTACTCGGTCCAAACGAAAAAGAAAACAATACCTTCCTTCTAATCCTTTCTCGTGATACTTCGTGGCTTCGTGGGGATTAAATCGAAGCAAAATTAACCCAGCAATTACAGGCGCTCCACCTGGAAAACTCATTTGAACATTTCGTGAAACTCCTATCACGTATTATAGAAACAACTTTGATAAACTTCTTTAACAAGGAAAGAAAATGTTCAAGACACAAATAGAAGTTATAAATAAAAAATATGCAGTGGAGCAAAACCGTACTCAAGTTACCTAATTGGCGTGAGAACCACATTAATGGCTATTGCTTGGCTCCGTCAATGGGCTTTCAAAGCTGAATGGCAAGTGGTTACATGACCTACTGCATCTACAACATAATTTTTATAACGGCCTTTGTAAATAAATATTAACCAGAATAAATATTCAATAGCGTATAACATGGTTTTTGCTAAAAACTAACCATTTATTTGATTGCAAACAGGATTCGGATTTATCGATTTATCTGCTTGACTTCATACCTTTGTGTTAAATTTTTTGGCACAGTTCCTTCGGTGATTCCAACAGATTTTCTAATGTAGCTAATTCAAACTTTACGGCGCCATAAAAACATCATTATCTTGAAGAGCCGTTACCCCAAACATGAAGGGCATTATTGGTTCTCGAAACATTAGGATACAATAAAAATCGCTTCATAATAAATTAATGTTCCTAATTCTGAAACCCAGGCCCTTGACTCACAAACCCGGATACTAATAAAAATGTGTGCGTCAGCTCGTTGGAATGGATCGCCACATCCTCATCTGAACTCAGGCCAAATTAATTCCCAAAGTTTATCTACTATAATGATTTCTATGACGTCACCGCCGCCATCTTAGTAGTAACGAGGGTTAATATTTTTGTAATGAGCCCAAACTGCCCGGAGCGAGGTCGTGGTAAATGTAATGTTCGCAGAATATACGGTGTTTTTCTTTAATGTCAAAGGTTAAGACTAAACTAACAGACCTGAAATAACTAGAATACGATGAAATTTCATTTAACATTAAATAAATGAAAATGAAAGTTTGTACGAAGAAAGCATACCTACCCTCTCTTGAGCGTCGTTATAACAATTAGAGATTTAGACAAGAGAATGTGTTGCAGAAATCTCAGCGCTAACAACAATATAATGCTAATACTAATCCGTTTGCCGATCTTGGTAATTATAGCAATATTCCCACAGGCCCGTTTATTGTAGCGGGAATGTGCTCCGCGGTGCAACATTGTGAGCTGATCATTAATGATGTGTTCAGACTAACTTGACAGCAGATTTATATCTTTCTTGTCGTCTTTCTACGCTTATCTCAATATATTTAGGGTTGAAACAGCGCGTATTTTTCTTTGATACATCTCTTTAAGCCGTCATCTCCATATTCACCCTCTTTCTATCATATCATCTTACACATAATCCTTTCATATCGCTTCTTTGGTCTCTCCCTACTCAGGCATTCACATACATAAAACTTTTCGTTGTTCTGTCTAGACATTTTGTGAAAAAACATGCTTATCACTCATACAACCTCTATATATTTAAACAGCATAATGAAAGTCTAGTAATTTAATATTGTACAACGCATGTTTTATGTATGCCATATAATCTCGTTAGCTAGACTAGCCAGTTAACCACATACCCAATTAAGAATTGATCGTCCTTTGTAAACCCTCCGCCAGAAGTTGAGGATTAAGCAAATTGCTGCAGGTACTTTGTTCAACATCATTTTATAAATAAAGAGGAACTCCCACAGAATTAAGGAGGGACATTATAATGTATTTTTAGATTATATTTATTATGGTCTACTTCTTTAAAGTCCTTTCCTCCTACTTTCGCTTTGGATTTTATCTCAAATGTTGTGGCATACAAAGTCGCAGATACGGCTAGGGATATCTTCCATGACTTTCCAGTAACTTTCTAACGCTCTAGTTGAAGTGATCACCATTTTTATCTAGTTAGTTCAGCTCGTCCCGCCTTCGACTTTTGCAGTTTCTTATTATAAGTTCTTTGATGCGTAAACAAGTGAAAAGTTGCAATAAAGTGTGGTGGCGGCAGGGGTCGGAGCGAGCGGACCGCGCGGGGGTTGCGCGCGTTTATTGATTTTCCGCTCGCCTCTACGGACGTGCTCCGTCGTCAGCTCCTAGCTCCGCAAATACTAAGATTACTGCTACCCGCACTTTTAGGACCATTGTAGCTCAAAACACATCTGAGCGATGAATCCTGCCATAAATTACCATCACATATTTATAACCCTAGAGAAATCTAATTTTGATTCAAACCAGTAAAATTCATTGCAAAGAAAGTAATTTACCTATATGTCGACGTCAAGAGGGGTTGGGGTGTCTGTACAGAGAGATAACTGGCAATGACGTAAAGCAGATGAGATGCATGAATCACGCGCTCTGACCTCTGCGTGAAGGACACGCCTCGCAAAATTCGCATATCATGTTAAATCAGAACTGTAAATCCCGAAATGAATCATTAATTTTCGTTTTGTATTGAATGAATATATTTTCCTTTAACAAAGATCATCATAAGAAATTTTCTGGACAATCTTTGCATTGTTCTGTTACAAAATAAACAAGGTTTTTCCATACCCGTTACCGCATATTAGTTAGTCTTTCGAAACGGCTAATTAACAGCTGCTTCGAAAGTTTTCTTGGTCCTTCGAGCCGGATCACATTTGTTAAATATGAAGAAGGTAAAAAGGAAAAAAGGATAACTGGCACATTCTTCTAGCCAATAAGATGTATTCGGCATTATAATAAGCTAATGCGCGAGCAATACGACAAGCCAATAATCTAAGACCTAGGGAAGCCTTTTATCTCTCACGCAGTGACTAAACATTAACTCTTAACAAAGATTAAGTGATCGTAGGTAGTCAGGTGCGTAGCGTAGCCAGACTTTACTACGCGTCTAGCCAGACGATTATTATTATTTTATTTGTGATTATTTTGAAACGTAGCCACGTTTCAAAATAATCACAATAATGAAACCCAAAGTTATGTCTGCTGTTGCATTGATAGAACGTGTCGAAATGCAGCATTATCCATCTTGTTTTACAAACATTACTCATAACTTAAACATGAACCGAACGGAGCAGGTGCTACGGAAATAATTCTGATATCAGAACTAGTGACTACAAAGCTAATTGTACTGATTCATCTGAGTCTACAGGTAATCGTGAGTCTAACACAAATGTCGAATGAAGTAGAATAAAACAAGAACAATATTCAACTACTTAATCACGATTCCTATCAAGGTTAATCAACCATTATTTGCAATCAATTAATTTAGTTCTTGATTTTATGGTTAAAGTGTCGTTGCGTAAAATGATTAATTATCCATTGCTTCATCTTCCTTATAAGAGCACGCAAGACGGCGAAGTCCTGTTATTGGTTTCCTTTGCCTTACCATTTTAGAGGCTATCGTCAATTTTCTCTGATTATAATTCAAGGTGCTGCAATAAGCTTTCATGGTGCTATTGAACTTGCCACATTACAAGGTCAAGGCGAAGTTTCCTCCCTCCTGACAAATGTGTCGCAGCACTTCGTCATATGCCCATTAAGATAAGTATATGATGCCGGCAGGTACTAGGTACCAGGCGGAGACAGTTTAATGAATAAACAGGCAACAATAGTCCCGCAGGCAACCTGTGCAGGGTTAACTACAGGCTGTCATTAAAATTCAAAGGTCGCTACTGCTCGGCACGCTATGCTCACGTAAACGCTCACTACTGTATTCTATTGTTTTGTTCATGAGCATACTCTGCATGAAACTGTTTATCGTGTGCTTGTCTAGTTTTTATTGAAGAGTACCTGTCCTCCGCGGTTGCAACCGCGTCTTTAGTCACTGCTCCTCTCCTATTAGTTTTAAAATGATGATTCATAGTCTCTTTAGCCTTCCCCTTTTTTAAGAGCTTCTTCATTCCTATGGGCTATCTAATACGAAAATAATTTTTCAATTCGAAGCTGTAGTTACCGAGTTCAAACGAGCAAACTCTTGAGATTTATTATGTAGGATTCTTTACCAGACAGGGACAGAAATAACATTTCGATCCCGAACTACTCAAAACTATCGACATTTCGAACTTTTTGAGACTGTCGCTTCGATTTGTTTGAAGCCTTTGTTCCGAAGGTTGTGGAGCAGTTCTGAATACGAGTTAAATGACCGGCTATAACATTTAACAGCCCAATTCTGAATGTGTATTCTCTGTACACTAACACGCCCTAACGAGTAACCGCAGTAATTATAAGTAACGACAACTTTCGAGCAAAGCAACGACGCCTGGAATTATATAGGCTTTTTCATACATATATTCTCGATGTGTATGTGGTTTGGATAATAAGTTTTAATATGCGGGCGTTTGAAAATATTATAAGTAATTTATCTACTTCGTCCTTGTCTAGATTCTTTTTAAAGACGATAATTTTCGAGCTCTCAGCATAGTCTGAAAGTATTTTCTAATTAAAATCAAATCAATGTTCCGTTAATTCAGACGCATTGTTGTCTGTTAGACAGACTTTTCCAAATTATGGTCAAATTTCATTCAGCGTTGAATCACTACTTAAGTTATTTATTTTTACTCAGATATTACTGCTGCTTTTACTAAAGCTCATCACTGATGACTGATTCATGTCATATAGTCCAAATAAAAAAACTTTATAAATTATATCTATTATGTCGCCAATTTATCACTTGCCAGCCTACAGTCGTAATTGTCGCGACAGAAGTGGGTCGTTCCGCCTCGCCCGGGCACAATGCCAACTTGCCGTAACTTGAACGTGGCCCAAGTTCACCCATTGCGATGTGTCCTTATTTATTAAGTTAGTATAAAACATAAGTTCCGAAAACTGTTTCAGACTTGAAACCAACCTGTTCACCGTTTGTTAAAGATTTACTGAATTCATTTTAACAAAGCTTGAAAAGCGCTTTTGTGAATTCGTGCTGTGAAAACTGAGAATAGAAGCTCAAACGGGAGCATTTTCATGTAACACATTAACAATGCAATAGTCAGCGGTTGCAGGAGCATTGACTCTACAAGACTACATACGTTAAAGAAACCTTTTTCTCGTGGGCTAACATTCTGTGTTGGTCCAGCTAAAACATTCAAAGTACATAGGTGTACATAATCTCTGTTCTCTGAGCTCATTAAAATGTTAAAACGGGTACATCGATGTTAGAGTTGGGAATTAAAGGGTGAAATTAAAGTTAAATAAATCCTGGCGTAGTTAAATGGAGCAGAACATAAATGTTTAACTTTACGAGAAGGCTGAAAAACAAGGCTGTTTTTTCCAACTGACTGCTCTCCCAAATCCCTGTCTACAAACAATCCTGGCTTAGATGAGCCGGTACGTGTGAGATTGGCTGTCCCCGCCCTTTGTTCGCGCGTCAAGGCCACGCCACCCGTGTCTCCCGAGGGGTGTCCTGCGTTTATATCTACACTTTATACATTTGCCAACTGTCGCGTCGCCGTGCACTAAACCCTGCCTAAATATAACTTGATAGCTAAATGCTCTACAGTCTTATATTCCTCAAACTTTCATTAGCGCCAAGTATAATCAAAAGGCTTTGTATGAATCACGCTTTTTTCAAATACGCAAATTTTCTACTAATTCGATGGAATTTAGGTAATAGCAATTTTGTTGAATGTATTTCCTTCCTTGAATTGCAAATTCAGTGAGGAATCAGGGCGTTGAACTACGAAGTACAAAAGCTTTAGCAACATAATTTCAACAAAGCTCTTTCAGCTGTATATATCTTCTATGTTAATAAGGGCTTACAACGCTCTCATGAATTTTACAGCTTTCAGGAGTAAGTATTGAACTTTTTAATGAATTTTTCAACCGCGAGGCAGATTATGAGTCCCGCAGAGCCTGCCGCCGTTGCTATACATTACCGTATAAAGGTCGACATTGAGAGCGCGCCGATGTTTTTATGTAACGATAAAACACGCTGCGAATTAACGGCTTAAGCTTCTCTAATTAACGTCTGTGGGTGTCGCAGTGTCACTAAGTGTCGTCAATGTCGTAAACTGGTTTATTGCTCACGGTTATGTTATAAATTGGACTATTACTTCACACTTAAGTTCTTCGCCATCTTCTCTCATGAACTAGCTAAGTATCAGATTCGGCATATCCGGATCTTCTTTTTTGTTAATATTAGTCATGTAATGTTACGTGAACAAGAACAAAGGATAATCCTGATCTTGAACGTCGTGAGCGCCATTTTCCATGCATATGATATCATCGTAGCTTGTATGTTAATAAAAATGGAATAGATTTATTATACCGTTAGGTATTTCTGCCACGAGTTTCTGTAGAAAGGTTGGCAGTTCAGAACTACGTTATATCATCGATGTGTAGGTTTAAACTTTCAAAGGTCAGCGTACAGCCTCACATCGACATTTAACTACCACGCATTTTATCCGTTAGCTATTTTAATTAAATTCAAGTTCAGATGCACTCGTGTTCCTTATTTAGGTCAAACATCTATTAAAGCACGTTTCCGCACTTAATCCATGGTGGACCATTGTGTGTGGGCCTTGGCGGCCATCATTTGGCAGGCTTATTCCTCACAGGTTTTTCAAGGCGTCTGTGAGGGAATTCGGTGATCATAGGATTCGCATTAGTGTATTATTAACACCAGTGCAGTCAAGGAGGACATGCGCGATTGTGTTCTCTTTCTCCAAGCATGCTCTGCACAGGGGACGGTCTGTGATACTTATTGTTAGTGAGCAGTGTCCAGTGATGATCCCTGCCACCAGGTGCAGACTACCCCTGACCAGTCGTAGAAGATCTTAGGTCATACATTGATATTGATTTATACCATGTTTGGTTTTAAAACCTATAAAAAAAATGAAAGGTCTTTAGCAAAGGGTGTTAATTTAAACTAGAGCATCGTATAGTAAGTTAGGTAACACAGGATGGTTAACTGCGGAAAAATGCTATGTGTAAGGTCAAGCCAAGGCCAGAATTGCTGCTATTTTCGTTCGTAAGTTAATCGCGTCTATCTGTAATGTTAAGTCGGTAGTAAACAACGTAAATTGCATACATTAAGTTTTTCAAGAACCTTTGTGTCGTAAAATGAACGGATAGTTTTTGCAAATGTTCTAGTAGCTTCCTTCTATAAGATTCTCTTCTTATCTTAAATTCATTTTAATATTACCTTGACTTTTACTTTTTCCATATCAATACACTAGCTTCTGGCAGCGGCTACACCCGGGTAAAAGTCGGTTTCTCCACGCAAACTTCCAAACCCCGTTTTAAGGGGTGGAGTTTCGTAAAATCCGTTCTTAGCGGATGTCTACACCCTTTATGGAAAGTACCTGTCAAATTTATGAAGGTGTTATAGTTTCCAAGATTTCATGATTAATCAGTGAGTGGTATTTCGCTTTTAAATTTATAGATACTTCGTACGAAAGACATCAAATTTACCATAGATAATGTTTGAAGGCTCGCTTCTGGATATAGGCTGCTTCATCAACGTTGCTTTAGCTTGGAAAAAGCCATTGCTGGATAAAGGCCTTAGTTTACGAAGTATGACAAAACAAAAGAATTGCCTTATTAGTTAATGAAGGCCAAAATGAAACCTTGTTTAATCTAAATATATAGGAAAGTCGTATTAGTTACACTGTATAAAAGTCAAGAACAGCTGAACCGATTTAGCCGAAAATTGGTAGGTGCCCGTCAGTCATTCATGCTTGGATCCTGTCTTGAGATAGGCTAACAAGCTCTCGTTCTGCTAAGTGTACTTATTGTAAAAGGGTGGGAACTCTAAAATAAGTTTAAGGGCCGAAACACATAAACGCGTTGCGGCGCCGCGCCGCTATAATCGGCAGTGCCTGGCTCTACGTAGCGGCCGGCGGGCGGCACTGCAAACACGCAGTAGTGTTTCAACCCTATGAGAACTGTCTCTTATTTGAACCCTTCCATCGACGCGACGACCCCGAACATTACACTGGCATGTAACGCCTTTCCGACCTCCACTAGGCCATCTGACATCTCTAGTACGTTCACCTAGTTAGATCCTTCCCACGCTCCACTTTCCGGTTCGCGATTGCAATTCTACTTCAACGAATCCAACAATATGGACCCGATCCCGCCTATTTCCTCTTCGAATAGCTAATCCCGTTCGTGAATTTGTCGAAGACTTGGATTATTCTCCGGACTTCCTAATTCCGAGTTCAGTCACGTAGAGTTAACTTTAAACATTGTTCTTTCTGTCCCCGGCTTTATGTGCCAACAACTTTAAATTAAATTAGCCACTGCTAAGCTTGATGTTTCTTTGAAATAATTTTTGGGGAAAAGCGTGTCGTAAATTTGTGATCGTTTCGGGGATTTTGGGATCCTAGCTGTTGTCAAACGAGCAATGTCAGTGACTTTAACATAAATAGTAATGACGCGATGAAATCAGTTTTTCGAAAGCCACAAATTGGACAGTAACTGACCTGCAAACGTGAACGATCGGCAATGTTCGGGAGCAGTCGTATGCGAGAGATATTGAAAGCGTTATTTTTTATAATCTGGTAAACATGAATAAGCAGACGGTGAAACAACCTTGTATATCTTTATATCTTTATGTATTAAAATGTATGGTCATTGGCATCACTATGTTTTTCTGACATTACAAGATCATCAGCCAATCACAACCGCTATATTTTCCCCCGTCCCCCGACCCACAATGTTGAACCGTGTTCCTAGACGAATTTGGTCTATCAGCTCTCAAGTAGTTTAATTCTCTTTATTTAGGCGCTTGTTGACGCTCACGGCTCAGTAGTATGAGCAAACGTTCACACTTATCTAAAGAAAATTGAACGAGGACGGGCAACAAGAGCCCATATTTGTGCGAGGGCACTTTTCTGAGACCCTACACTTTATTCTGCAACCTCTGAGTACAATTTGACCTGTAGCGACATCTATATCACCACGAAAGAACTAAAAAAAAAAAAACCTGCATCACGGTATCAAAATTTTTCGCGTGATTAGAACAACAGTCCGAAATCAACTATCGGATTGTTGCCCTGACCAGACACTGCATCCGTCTGGTCAGAGGATCCTCCGTTTTCAAAGGAGGTTTGTGGAACTTTACACCTTACAACTTAACACCTCCAACTCGTCCTAGTTCTTAAGAAAGGGTTATAAGCAAATCGAACTATGATAGAGTAGGCAGATCAGCTCAGGTCTAAAAAGGCCACTTTTGTAAAATCATAATATGAATCATATTTTTTTTATACGGCAATATTTACAAGAAATATGATTCTGATGATTCGACTAATTTGTGCAACTATTTTACGAACATTAGAAGAATTGCTTATGATCCGCTAGAAATTCGGAATATGATTTACTCTAGATGAATTGCTCATGTGACGTTTTTAAGCCCGCAGTTTTAAGATGCAACAAATTTTAATGAATATAATAGCGTCACGTCACATATAGTAACGTCATCTTAAACATAGTATAAAACAAAGTCGCTTCCCGCGTCTGTCTGTTAATCCGCTAACTCCTTAATCACACAACGACTACTGATGCGGTTTTCACTAATATAAGAGCTATAAACTAGGAAGGTTATGTATATTATTTGCACACGTGCGAAGCCAATTGAACTATTTTTTTCTTTAATAGCTGCTGTATTAAAGAAGTAACTTGGCTTGTTCCAGGATGCCTGCTGCAGTGCCACCCGCCGAAAATGGCGCGCCACGCAGCGAGCTCGAGCAGCTGCAACTGCGCGCCGGGCAGGTCACCGATGATGTCAGTATTTTTTATTTTTTACACTTCATTAAGTATAATTTTCAGCTGGGCAGGTAAAATTGCTTTGTACTGTAACAATGCACTCTAGACGGCGCATTGCTACAATGCAACTGATTGTTAAAAGATTCCATCTTATAGCAATAATATGGGATCTTTTTTTTACGTGGGAAATCATCAAATTTTCTCTCGATTTGGGTAGAGCGGGATTGTCAGACTTTTACTGACTAAAACCCACAGTGTAGTTACCCTTATGTTTGCGACTTACCGTAGTAACTAAAGATCCTGCCGCCACGAAAGGCAACCAAAAATATTCAAGAACTTACATAACGTGAGCTTGAGGATCAGAAATTTTCAGCTCACAAGATAGTGGCACAAGTTTCTACCAAATCAGCAATACAAATTAAAAAAAAAATTAAAGACTTGAAAAACGAGAGACATTCTGAAAAATACTCTCCGTATAAAACTTTCAGTTCTATTTGCTGGAAACTAGTTCCCTTTGTTCAACTTGTACAGGTGCACAAAAATAAGAGCCTTATAAGTTTTCTATCTTATTCGGACTTGTAAATAATTGAATTTGTTGTAACATTTCAGTCGTTGGAGTCCACGCGGCGTATGATGCAACTATGCGAGGAGGTGAGTTGTCACTACGTTCATTTTAATTATATTGAACTTAGTTTTAATTATAAATAAGGGGAAAATATCACCACCAACTTAAAATCTATATTGAAAATTAAATAAATTAATAATAACTTTGTTTTTGAAATGACTGTGTATTTAACCCCACTAATGCTCTACTCTAGAGCCGTCATGTACTGGGAGAGATCTGTGTGTGATTTCGAGAATACCTCCCAAAATTAACTTTAATAATATTATTTCTCGTTTTCCCCCTTTGATAGTAATCAAAATTTCTATGAATTTGATATGAAAACTTTTCAATTCTTGTTCATTTAATTTATTAATATAATCGTTCGTTTTTATATCAACTTCATTCATGATTGAACTATTGTGATCTAACCTGTGTGTTTAATATTGAATGATCTATTAATTTTCCAAGCGTGCGACATTACTGGAAGCTCTATAATCTATTACTAAATAGAAATAACTGAGCCAATAGAACTGTGCGGTCTTGTATATCCGTAGACGCGATTCAGTTGAAATTAAATTAGTTTCCCCCATAGTTTAATTATGTTGAGTTGTGTTGTCGATTATGTGAATTATTTGTGATCATCTGTGAGAGAGGTGTTCTCGATGCGAGGGAGTGAGGGGTATAGCGGAAGTGTCTGGATAGCCCCAAGCTCGGTTTGGTCTCTGACGCCCGACGCCGTCCCACCCCCTAGGGCGCAGCCTCTGCTAACCCTGGCTGTTGTGTTTCGATGTCGCTAAATATTATTTTGTTTTATCTTTTTCTAAATGTGTGTATGTATATCTATTGTAGTTATCCGGCCATAATCCTTATTTATTTTATGTTGAACCCTACATTTGATTATAATATATAATATGTAATCAGTATTATATGTTATTATAACCATACATATATGGGTGTTGCATGATCCGTGCCTTTACTGTGTCCGAAAATGTTAGACTTCTATAGCCCTTTGTGTTGTTCGTAGTGAACTGTACATTTGTGTGATTATATTTACCTCCCGGGCGAACTGGCCCCCGGCGCTGACAGTTATGATAATTACCAAATTGTTTTTCTTAGAAGATTGCCTCGTTTAGTTTTTTGTCAAAGAGGCATATTATTAGCTCAAAGCCGAAAGTTTAACCGTCAGCTCCTGTAATTTCGCCCGAATGCTGTTTTAGGTTTCAAAGCATGAAGCCCATCATTGTCCACAATAGAATCCAAGTCCCATATTTAGTTTAAATACTTCTCTAAAGTTAATACCCCTTTTAGTACGTAATTTGAACGAAATACGTGCGCTTTAGAGTCTGAAAAAAAAAAACTAGTCAATTAATTGTGCTTGGGCTTGCTTTCTACTGAGACCCTTGTGTGCCACTCGGATCCTGCAGGAATCCGCGTCCGAGGCTGACTCACTGTTTCAACGCACTTTCTATTCTATTTAATTTCCTGTCTGGTAACGATACTTCTACTCTTCATAGATGACATTATTGTTCTCTGTGTTTCTTTATGATTTCTGTAAGTAAACGTGCCAACACCAACTGATCTCGCCAACCTTGCCTTGTACATCGTGATCAGTGTATGTTGACGTTCGTTCTATCCTGTTTTAGTTGATCTGTATCTTAGGTCTCTGTTGTAGTGGCTGTTCTCTGTTGTTGACTGTACATCTATTATGTTGTATGATTTTCATGCCTTCTCGAACATTCACATTACTGTCAATATGTGGGCGTGAACACACCCCGTACCTACCACTGTACTCCAACAATATGTATATCGAGCTACACCTATTGCTGACTCTCACACAATATACATGAACCTAACCTAAATTATTATCAGTATTATACCCACATTACTGTTTCAGTATGGTATTTTTTTTCCAATTTGATTTCTCAAAATATTTTTAGTACATTTTAGTTAAGTCTTTATAGAAAGTTCCTAATAATTATTTAAGTTATACTTTGCTAATATTATTTCTATACTATTAATTTTATATGCCGAAATGTATTCGCGAAATATAACATGATATACGACACTGTACAGACTCAGCATTACTCTCAACAACACAGTTCAACACCGGGGAGGACGTCGTCCGCCCCTCGTCCCCTCGCCCACCTGCAGTGACACCTGGACACTTGTACATACCGGACAGCGAGGTGGCTCGGCGGCGGACGGGGTCCTCCGCGACACAAGTGCGACATCTGACTGTACAAGAGCCGCGACACGCACGCCGCGTGCCCCCGCCGGGCTCGAAGCCACTGTCCACTCACTCTACTGTACCCCTCACAACTAACATGCTCTGTGACTTTTTGTTTCTGCGGCGTAGAGCAAGGAGGCCGGCATTCGTACTCTGGTCGCTCTAGACGACCAGGGAGGTGAGTGATCTGCAAAATTTGCAACACTACATTATTTACAATTTTATCTATTTTATCCTTTTTCGCTAACTTTGTTGAGCATCGTAGGGTTTTCAGCCGACCCGAAGATGGGCTCACCGATGTAGAAGAGTTTAAGGGGGTATCGCATTGATTATGTATTTAAATTACGTCACTGCTATTACAATGCAAAGGTGCGGGCATCCTCTAAGAGACTACCGTTTACATTGTAAGACTCACACACGGAGATGATCACGGAAAACCCACATCTTTGTATATTTATTCGTTATGTAGATATTATACACCACTTTGCACAACTTACAACGAGCTCTATCTTCTACGACGTCAGGCAGGCCGAACGATCGACATAACAAACGTATATATTCGGGCGTACCGATACCTTATACATTCTGCATTTCAGATATTGTTCGTACTCGACTCTAAATTAACAACTTTACTGAATTCACATAAACGAATCTTAATGAACGAGCAAAGTAAATTCGAAACGCTTCTCCTCAACGCACGACTCTTAACATCACACAAAAAATCATGAATCATATGAAACTGAGCACAGATGAAACTAAATCTGGTTTTACTTGCAAGCTTCACTGCATGCATGTCGTTGTGGATCGAGTAGTGTGTGTTAGCGGCTCGCGCGGGCGGCGCGCGGCCGCGAGCCACGCGGCGCGCCGCGGCCGCGCGCCGCCCCGGCCGGCACCTGCACGCACGCGCCGTCGCCTCCGCCACGCCCGTAGCGTCACGCGTCACGCCGCCGCTGCACGCCACGCTCACGCGCCCGTGCGACCGACTCCGGCGCACCGCACCTACCCACCCACACACCCCGATACTCTCTCCTACGATATATTATTTTGATTTGTATTTTATGTATAGAGCGAGGACGCCGGGGGGCAAGCGCTTCATATGTTGAGTCACCAGGGCGGTAAGAGTTAAACTGACACATGGGTAGTCGAAACGTGAGAACGTCTGTGTTTGAATGTGCAGTTAATAAAATTAATCTCTTTGTTTTTCTTTGACGTTTCTCTTAACTAACGACTTATCTGAGATCGATGTTGCGTGTGTATCTATGTTTCGATGGGGATGACCTTGACATATAGTGTAAATAGAAAAGCCCGATGGCCGTTCGTTGCTAATTGTCGCAAAAGACTGTTACTCTATCTTTTGCTGAAGATTTAATTTGAATGAGCTGCGCAATCTGTTTAGTTCTTCCGTTGATATTTGATCGATACGCTTTTTATAGGTATATTTATTTATCTTTCCGAATCTACTGTTCTCTTCCGTAATCTGCGTATATGCGGTATAAATGAATGCGCGTTGACGATGTCTGTTCGACGTATAGTATGGTATCGCCTCATCCCATGGCTGGCAGCGTACTGTTTATGTTAGCTGTAGGTCTGTAACTGGTAGCTCGACGTCTGTGTCTGTCGGCGGGGCCGCCCCTCGCCGCACTACATATTAGTTTGTTCATTTTTCTTCTTCAATAAATCAATACTTTGCTATTTTCACGTTTCATTTAGGAATGGCTTAATGGATACGCTCATTTGCTAATTTTTATTTTGTCCCATTTATTTTGTCCCATGATCACCGGCGGCGGGCCGGAGTGGCTCGCCGCGCTCATGTCCATGTTTTGTTTCTGTTTAGTTATCAGTTTGTTTGTGTTGGTTTGAGTTTGCGACGCCCGCGCGGCCTGTGCGCCCCTGGCGAGTCCGAGCCTGCGCGCGCGCCGCTCCCGACTCCTCACCGCATTCGTTTGGCGAGCTATAGTGACATCATTATTGTGTTGTAGAGTCACGAGGTGGGCATGAAAACCCTGGTCATGCTGGATGAACAGGGCGGTAAGCATCCAGTAGAACATACTATTTTGCATCACTCATAATTTAGTAAAGCTTTTGTCTGAAATGCCAGTTCAGATAATTTATGAAAGTTCGTTGAATGGCAATGACTTTATGACGATAAATATGTTACGATTGAAAATCTGCTAACAGTTTATTTATAACGGATAAAAACTGAAGGTAAAACTTGTTTGTCATGATCATAACTAAACCTAGTGAATAAAGTGCATCAAACGATCTCAGCGCGTGGCAGCGCCTCACGCCTCACGCCTCAGCACACGGCGTGAGCTGACATGAGATTATCTGATTCAGTTAAACCGTATTGATTATTTTATTTAGTTTTTGTCACGCATCCAGCTATGCACGTCTTCTTCAATATTGCTGTTTATTTGCATGATTAGATTTTTATAAGTGATATTTAGAAACTGTTTTCTAATTGTTAGTCACTACGAGTACGGTAATGTAATCACTTAGTGTCAGCACATACATCATTTTATTCAAAGGTAAATGATAATTTCTTGAATTAGTTTTAACCAGATCAAGTGTAAGACATACCTAACAACACAAGCACCACAAAGAATTGTTCAGATAAATATTAGCTGCTTAAAAATTAGCGTTGAAATGTCATGATAGTAATTGCTATAGTTTGACAGCTTGCATGGACATAACTAGTTGAATAATACTCAGCTACTGTTACAGATACATGTCTTACACTTAGTGCTGGTTATTGTCGAGAGCGTTGAGAATTTACATTCGAAATTTAAATTCTGCAAAAAAAAAACCAAAAGTATTAAAAACGCGAGTATAATTGGAAAGAGTTAGGAGCTTGAACACATAACCGCAGGTAAACTGACAAGGGTAGATCTAAAGCGTTTGTTGATGTGTGTGAACAGAGCAATTGGACAGAATCGAGGAGGGCATGGACCAGATCAACGCGGACATGCGCGAGGCAGAGAAGAATCTGTCGGGCATGGAGAAGTGTTGCGGCATCTGCGTGCTGCCGTGCAACAAGTGCGTATAACGATTGACTAACACGGCAATGCATCACTTCTGTGCTCGCACTAATCACAAATCACGGTTTTCTGAACCATTAACACCATTGATTTTCGTTTTATTTTTTCTTTGCTAATCACAGTACTACATAGCCTCTTGTACTTCGATCATACGGCTTAACGTGAATCATCATCTGGGTTGGGTGTTTCAAAGTGTTGTTTCTGCCTCGATTTGTGTGGTCTTGCATGTCTTTCAGCCACGGGTAAATACTTTCCAAGAGATATATCCTAACAGCTGTTATGCAATGATTCCAGAGGGGCGTCGTTCAAGGAAGACGATGGCACGTGGAAGGGCAACGACGACGGCAAGGTGGTCAACAACCAGCCGCAGAGGGTGATGGACGAGCGCAACGGTATAGGACCACAAGCCGGATACATAGGAAGGTGGGTCTACGCCATTCACATAAGCACTAAGAGCCAAATTCACCAATAAACTAATCGCGATATGTTCAAACAAAACGCAGTTTGAGCGCCTAATCGAGATTATAGCTTCATTTTGCGTTTCACCGCTATGAATTGAACCTAGTTTACGCTAAACTCAGTTTCAATTATTTTGTTATCGCCCATGTTTACGACACGGGTCTTTAAACTAGATTATGCTGAGCTCAGTTTAGTTGAACTAAGTTTTTATATTGAATGATGAAATCAGCCCTAAGACTTTCACTACCATTTTGTTTGAAATATCCTATAAAGTAGTGATAGTTTCAAATTTCACTGGCAGCCAGCCTAAGTCTGGGCTTACCTCTATGATTCTTTCAAATATTTTTCGCTCACCAGTTTGCTGATTGGCAGATTTTCGCTCATACAGAACATCTCTTCCTAAAAACGGTAGGGGGACGATTACTGTGGCAGAATAAAAAAAATATTGCTTGTTTTTATGTGTGGGAGCATTGTTTAAGTCAATGAAATACTATTTGCTAAAATTGGACATTCACACTTTATTGAACTTAGTAAAATTATTGCCTCAAATTCAAAAAAGTGTCAAGTTTCAAAGTACTTCTGTCTGTTTATGTCTCTATTTGCTCGGGAACCTAGCTTTTACCTCAATTTCACTCACCCAAGTACTTAATGCAAACTGTGTTGTTTACTTTGAAGACTCATTTTTTGGGGCGCTTCGATATGAACAAACTTATTGCTTGAGTCTAGTAAGTAGGTAAAATAAGAAATTTCTGAAATACCGTGCCCTAGGTGGCAGCACTGGGACGTCAGGATCAAAACTTTGATATCCGGAATAAGAATATTTAATTGAAGAAATCGTCATGTTGATGTCATAAGAAATTTACGTTTCCTTAATAGAAGACCTCTTGCCAAAGTGGTAATAAATGTGGTTTGAAATTGTTTATTCCCATAAAGAATTACATAAATTCACTTACATGATAATTATATACTAAATGGTAGCTTGATTATTTGTTTTAAACTAATTCGCTAATCCAGGATAACAAACGACGCTCGCGAAGATGAGATGGAAGAGAACATGGGCCAAGTGAACACAATGATCGGCAACCTGCGCAACATGGCACTCGACATGGGCTCCGAGCTGGAGAATCAGAACCGCCAGATCGACCGCATCAACCGCAAGGTAAGGCGTCGGGCCTGATTGGTGGAGACTAATATTGTTATCCAATGAGAACACGCGAATTCGTTTGAATTTAGAAGTTTGTAGCACGAATGAGATGCGTTCTGCTAGCCGAATGAAGCAAAAGACTGTCGAGTTATAGAACGGAACGCTAGCTGCATAGTTTAATATATTTAAAATCAGAATCTGAGATTATTGTCAAGTGACAAAAAAACCAACTCAACGTCGTATGCGACAAAGTTCAAATTCCATTGCAACAGATGTCTATTTAAGACTTTTATTGACTAAATAAAAAAGAGAGCCTACGGTAAATAGTTCAGTAATTGACCACAGAATATAAATGGCCTGAGATAAGTAATTTACTTAATAGGATAGAAAATCTCGACAGGGTTACTTTTGAGCAACACAAAATTATGAGCTCACAATCTATATATGAATGGGAATCTAAATATGGAAAATAAACAAATAGTCAAACGAAAAGAGCACTTAAATTATTTAGAAAAGCACATTTTGTTATTTAAAATGCACGAAACAAGAATTACTTGACAGCGCAAGAGAGACGCAGTTTATCTAAAGGAAACTTGAAAATATGTTAATTTTAACCTTATTCTAATGTGATAAGACTCATATTTCATTACATCACGACTCACTTGATACAAATTGTAGAAGACTCAATTCTATGCTGTATTTCTATTAGTATATTCTTCTATCCTTCTCTCTCGCACTGTCGCGTACCATAACGTTAGACGGACGAATTCGCGTGCACTCTTTACTATTTTTCTTCCTAATAAATTCCTCTACAATCTCTACTCTTGAAGGCATTACAAGATTCTATTCGTATTAATATTTTTTACTTGTAATTATTATAAAATGGTTTAGCGATGTTGTCGTTTTGTATGATTCATAGTGTGAAGTTTTACCCAATAAAATGGCATCCCATTTTAATTCGTTTATTTCTATTTATTGACGCTGAAGTGCCCATCTTTCTGTATTTTTTGGGAAAAAAAAAATACTTTTTAGCGTTTATAATTGAACGTGTGTTACCGCATGTTTTAGTGATCGCCGAAGCGAATATTTAGTTGCAACTACGTCAAATATATTGTGGAAAGACCACTAACTAAACCGACGTGTCAATTTATAGTATTGCCTCCTTACGTTGAAATGTTTGACTTCGACAGAAAGGAGCTATACACTTCGCCGTCGTTATGTTAAAATGATCTGAATTAAAAAAAAAAATGGTAGTAAGAGTCCCTAAAAATTGGGTAAAACTTCCCATAGTGAGATGCAGTAAAATTTTACAAAAAAAAAAAAAAAAACAAATTTCACTGCGGCTCACATTTTTCATCAACATTTTCACCATCTATATGTTTGTGCCTGTCACTTTAGCAATGGAAGTGCCACTAGTTGTCTTCTGTGTCTGAACTATCTTCTGGCTTGTTGGCAACCAAAGTTCCGGTCACTCGCTTACCTGGCAATCAATCACTCCTTCTGTCTTCACTAGAGACGGGCAATCGACCGGGCTTAAACCCGATTATTGGGTGTACACTCGATTATTAGGTGTAATCCCGATTATTGGACTTAAACCCAATTTTTGGCCATCTCTTAGTCTTCACTCGGCGCATGTCCTTTCATACTTCGTAGAGTATGTGATTAGCTATTGGTTGTTGTGAAATTGAATGATTTTCTCTGTGTCTTCCGAATGTTCAAGACATGACTACAACACATCCCACGCGGCCATTGTGTAAATGTACTAGTTGTCACATCCATCCAGACTAACATACCCAGATTTAGACTCCATAACTAACACATCATTCACATCAAATGCTAACGAAACATTGTTTTTGTTTCAAAAGACAGCGACTGAAGGCCTTTCGCACACACTTGATTTTTTTACTGTTACAAGTTAATATATCCAATATTTCTTCGTTGTGAAGAAGAATGAGTAATAATCCATAGAAAATAAACTGAGATGTTTAGTTTAGAGTTATCACATATGGTTTGTAGAAAAAAAAATGTTAAATATTATTTTTATAATACACTAATCCTTCACAAATGTTACTCATTCTTCTTCAATCGAAGACCTGTGTAACTGGCCTCATCACATACCAAAAACAAACAAAAAGTCGCTGTGCATTGAACAACTAGCAAAAACAAACCGCGTGTTCTAATCATAGGGCGAATCGAACGAAACGAGGATAACTCTGGCGAACCAGCGTGCGCACGAGCTCCTCAAGTAAAGGACGACGGACACGACAACACAACAGACACACACACACACGGTCTCGTGGTCTGCGCGGGCGCGACTGACCCACAACACCGGTTGCAGATACACTAGCCTATATATGCTGTAGTCAAATTCAAATATCGGTTTTGTATTCTTATTTTGAAAACTGACTGTTATGACTGCCTGATTTTTAAAGTTTGATTCTAATTTCAAATGTGATTGGCTGCTAGAAATATCAGTAGCCAATGACATACTAGACTTCGAATTGGACAATATAAGCATTTCAAAACTGGCGGTTAGAATTGTCAAATATGGCATATCTATTTAGTTGCAACTATAGTTAGAACATAATTTGAGACTAAGTATTCCTAAATAATTTATTATTTTTTTTAGGAGAATTAATTATAAGTTTAAAATGCATCTGCAACCGGCAAATAAAATTAACTTAAAATTCAAATATTTTGCTTAGTATCTCTCTTCTATCTCGAGATACATTTATCCAAGTGTAATAATTAATATTTAACATGTAATCCTAGTATGCTACTGTATCAAGTGATCACTTATTCATTTTTGACTCTTCTGTACGTGTATTTTACTGCTTTTTCTCGATGCTCAAGTTGTAATTCGTGTGGTTTAAAAGTTGAGTATTTATTACACAATGCAGTTTTGTTTGGGGTACAAAACCTACACAGAAACTTTGTCAAACCTAAATGCATGGATTAAGTCGCGTCGGTGCTAGTCATCATTGGTGCATTCTGAATGAAAAAGACGCCACCAGCTTATAAGGACAACTGGCTTCCAACCCACCAATCTTATGCCTAGTTCACACGTGGGCCCAGCATCGGCCAATCGCCATTGTAGAAACGGGGTTTCCCCGGTTACACAATGGCGATTAGCTGAGGCTGGGTCCACATGTAAACTAGGCATTAAATATCAGCAGGACGCCCCTCACAAAACTACATAATTTTTAATAATAGTTTTCGGTGCTCATTTCATGCAGTAGGACATGTTGAAGTTATAAAGTTATACTTAATCGTATTTACGCCATCGTCTTGTATACTTAATAATATTATAATACTACTACACAGTTAAGAAGTTGAAGCGTCAAGATTTATTATTTTGAGAAAATGCATTTACCCCCTGTTAATATGTAGTGTTACTGTTAATTCTAGGAACGTTATAATGTCGCTTGTCGCAGACTTATTCCTTCATATTAATAATATTTATTGATTTATATACCTTGCGAAGTACCACAAGTGATATAAAGGAATATACTTAAAGGAAATTGTTATGTACTCCTATGATACGGGATCAAATCTCACACAGATCTGTGTTTGTTTATTGGCTATCCTATCTAACAAAATTTCACGTTATTTATACGTACTTCCTATTTAGTTCAGTGCCCACAAAAGCAAACTATAGTTTAAAAATAATTTCACTATACTTCTTTGAATATTAGTCAAAAATGCATATGAACAGTTTACAAATATGCTGTTCTTCAGGATAGGCTATCTCGTAAGAGGGGATGAATAAATGGGTATAATGAACGGTAGGGATGGGGTGATATGTGATAATAGTTTCAATTTAAGTGATTAGAGTTTAGCCAGTCACATGTCTTCGAAGAAACTTAACTGTATCTGAAGTGCATCAGATCTCATCTTTGATTTGTAATGCGTTTCATAGAAGCACTTATGTATTTGCTACAAGTCATTCCAATTATTTAAAATCTTAAAAAAAAAATATTCTAATGGCTCAAATATTTAGTACAATTTAGCTGTGACCTTTTCTCGTGACCTTATATTTTATTTTTATATATTTATATCGGTAAATTAAAAAACATTGAAAATCATAGCTTTTACATATCTGTGCAATAACATACATATCTGCTTCTATGAAATAGTATGAAAAGACGCTAACTAAATAATGTAACGTTAGTATTACAATGTAGCTATCTTAACTTAGAGATAATATATCATAATTTATTGACTAGTACTTTTTATTTATTTTATGAGAAAATAAAATCATTTAATTTACAAAGTGATTTTAAGTTTTTTTATTTTCCCTTACATTTTATTTTTGATTGAATTAAAGATTTATACTTATTCTTTAACTACATTTTGGTGTTACAATTAATATTAAAGCAAATAAGGCATAATCAAATACATTCTTTGAAGAGTTAAGTAAAGAGAGAAAAGGATTAAGTCTTGATGAATTGTAGATCACCACAGTATACTTTAAGTAATTAAATTATATCAGGATATTTATCATATTTAAAATAAATATATGTAAGTACTATTATTATATACTTATTAATAAATATTTCTAATTTAAATATAAATATTAGCTTGAGATCGAAAGCGGCCATGCTTTAGGAAAACTGTAGTCGCGCAGGTAACGTGTATCAAACGACAGTTTTATAAAAATAAATAACTGTATGAAAATGCATTCGTCCACGAGACTGCACACCCACACAAACTAACTAAACACACAACACGTCGCAGAAAACCGTGAGTATAATTTTATATAAAACAGCACTTTAATAAAGCGGCGCACAGCTTGCACTTAAAGCGATTGAGCAGCACAAATTGGCTTTTGTGTCACTTTAACAAATAAGACGCTATGGCGTTGCCGCTTCAAGCCAAAAATCGCTGAAAGATAAAATGACAGGATCGAAAGTGTCACATGTAGCAGCACAGTTGACATATAAACAAACAAATTGTTAAATTATTATATGGCTTTGCGTTGGCTTTACTAACTGTAAAGTAGGTTGTAAAAATACGATTTTACTACTGTACTACACGTAATAATAAAAGGTCAATTCAAAAAGATTGTATTAACTTGTGCCGTTACATGTGATGACAACTCCATGCTCAACATTTTGCCTAGTATGCAAAATGTCTCCTGTATTTGTAAAATAACTCTGTTTATTGGTTGGTTTTGGTTTCCTCTGGTTAAAACCGTACTTCTTTTTGATTTTTTTTTTACACCCTGTTGTCTTCTTTTTTTAAACTTCTTTTTCTAATTTTTTTAAATGTGACATCTATCACAATTCTTCTATGGTTTTTTTTTTTATTGTTTGTTATTTTGTGTTTGTCCCCTTTTATGTTAATCCATTTACCTAACAATATTATACTATAATTAATGTATTCTACACTTACCTTAACACTTTTAACGTTATAACTAATTAAATAAGAGCTAGATTTTTGTGAAGAATGTCCTATTTATTATGTAAGATTACAATAAGGTTTGTTTATAGGGTGAGAGCAACGAGACCCGCATAGCGGTGGCCAATCAGCGCGCGAACAAGCTCCTCAAGTCTTAAGCACCACGCACTTGACTAAAGCCACTAAAATGACGCTTGCCAAACGTACATATTTATTTCACATACATTATTCTGTACACAGTACACATAAAACATAGAAAAAGAACCTTATTAACAAGATACTACATGAAAAAACCAAGTCAATTTGTATTTACAATGCAATAATTAAACAGATGTTGTAAACATTAAATTGTTAGAGAAAACTTTGGAAAGCGTCATTTTAAATTTTATTAAGCGTTATTTATGTGGTAAGTACAGTTATTATTCGCGTATAGAATTAAAAATTGCAATAAATTGATTTACGTCGTTATTGTACGAGGCTTGCGGACAAACAGTGCGCTGAGTGCGAGTAGTTTTTACGTTAACGCGTTCGCGTCGTTTGGTTCTCTGATTGGTTAAAAACGTGGAGCGGGCCAATCGGAGCGCCGAACGTCATCAGGGCCGGCGTTACCCATAGTGTAGGTTGTGCGGTGCACACGGGCGCTGGGTCTTAGGGAGCGCCGAGCGCCGCTCAAGACTGTCAAATAACTATTAAGTGCTGCGTTTTTTGTAGTGTAACCCCGCGAATGACGAATCTAAATAACAACACCTCTCAAGCTAAAATGCAATAAACAATTTAGGCTATAGGGCGTGCCAAAGAAATATACATACATACAGTTACTAAAAAAAACATATCCCTTCTTTTGGCCCAATTGGGTAAACTAAATTTTCTGAACGTCTACTAGAGGGCGCCACGGTATTGGTTGCACTCAGACGCTCCGAATCTTCAAGCCGCCTCTGTACGTCATAAACGTTTTGATCGCGTTAACGTAAAACAAAACGCACTAGGCACTCTGACTGACACGTTCCTAGTCAAATTGTCAAGTATTTTCTTAAATGTTAACATGTCCTAAATAAATGTATCGTTAACTGTACTTACCTGACATGTTCATTTGAACTTTGAGATTGCAATATCCTATTTATTTATTCTTGCCTTACTTTTAAGTTGTTTTATATTTGCAATGAAATCAACATTCATTTGAGATTGTATTTATACATAGCAATACTACAAATCAAACATCGTAGAATTCAATTATCTTAAAAATGCTTCAATTAATAAATAATAGCTTGTTCCTAAAAATAATATTGTTCTATAAAATTAACTGGTATGTGTAAATACAATCCAATTAAACTTATTATTTGCAAAGAAATATATTTATAATTTTAGCAATGTGCCAAAATTTTGTTCACCATGTCACATGGAGATACGTAACGTATTTGCAACAGTTTACACACTCTCGACACCATTTTTACTGTTCTCATAAACTTCAATACAAGGCCTCTATGCAATGCCTACACCTCGCCTGTAGAGAAATTAAATATAAATCAATTATTACTATTTATTTTTATTATGTATTACAAATGCACTAACTAGATCAATATTTTCAGATGACTTTGACCGGCTAAACAGCCAATACGATGCTCTTTCATGAATTTAACATACGTAATGAAATTGCACAGAACTTAAGGCACACAAAAATCTTTTTATAAAAGAAATATTTTCGTATTCATTTGCACTCATCATTAATAGGTATTTAGGGCGTGCAATGTGGATAGCAAGATGGCGGATGTAGTAAATCCTCGAAGCTCAAACATTTCATTTATTTGCCGCCATAAAATGGCGCTGTGACGTATTTACAATCATTCACATGTGTATTTCAGGATTCCTTACCTCTTTAATGAGCAAACAAACAATACTTACCTATCAGCAAGTCGTCGTGTTAAATTAAACATTAGTGAGATTTTTAAAATTAAATATTACGTAGTATTATCATATTTGTTGAGATTTAGTGTTGAGCTACATATGTCAACACTGAATCGCACTTTCCTATGCTTCTATACTTTTCATCATCATCATCATCATCATCATACTTTTCAGCGAGAAAGAAAGTGGGAAAGCGATCGCACACGGCAGAATCGACGAAGCGGTGTACAAATCGCTCTCTTTCTTGCTCTATTAAATAAAGGTTCTAAGTGACAGAAAATGATAGAAGTATAGGAAAGTGCGTATTGCAGAGCAGACAGAGGTAACTCAACCCTTAGGTATCTCTCTTTTTATGTAACCAAGTGATACTTACGTTTAATAAATGTGCATTTGAATTGTATAATCTAATGTACAATGCTGCAAATGTGTTTGATAGGGTCATTGTTGGTGAGAAAACAAAATGGTCTCTTTAGTTGTCATTGCCAAAGTTGTAACTAAAGCCGCCATTTTGTTTTCACCTCGCCATAAGATTCTTAAACTGCTTCTATTAATTTTAAATTTATTAGATTAAGATAACGGTGCCTGAATTCGTAGTTTACGTTAGTTTTTTTTATTTAGTGAATTTTCCACGTGTTGCATTTAATATTAAATAAGTTACAGATATATACAGTTGAAGCTTTAGATCCTTTTCATTTTTATTAAAATATCGTAGAAACATTGATTGACTTCCGGTTTCTAGAAATAAATTATCGATGCGTATCAAAATATGCGATGCGATTTTGCGTGGTAATCGTCACGTTAATTTTTGTTCTAGAATCTGGGTCTAAGCCTATTAGTATGTAAGCGCTTATTGAACGGTACCATAACCGTGGATGTTGCGTTAAAGATAGGTAGGTAATGAGAAGATTATTAAAATGGCCCGACGTGTGAAATGACCCCCCACCCAGTTTTTGAATACCCGACTTGTCTATGGTTCTGATCAGTAAATCTGCTGTCAAATCTACCCGTTTTTATTGTTTGACCTTAAAGTTAGATTTGACACCAGATGGCAGATAGTTTTCAGACACCGGGTGAAAGAAAAATAACATTATAATTGAATAGCGTTGTAATGTGATTACAGAATATAATGCAATAGTCTATTAAAATGATATCATAGAGTTGAATATTTAAAACTTTATTATTACTTAAAGTGTATTGTTGTAAGTATGACGAATAAAATGTACCGGCCTTAGGAGTAATGTGTAGGAATGTTTAAGGCAGCGGCTTGACAAATTATTATACTCGTGTACCAGTTAGTGTTAAGAGTTTTCGAAAATTTCTCTATGTCTTTTTCTCTCAATCTTAGTTTCTAAGGATATTCGTGTACCGACGGTATGCGGCCATTTATCTAAGTACATCATATTTTAATAAAGAAATATTTTAACCGTGTTGTCTTGTAACTTTTGAGCTGCGAACCTTTCGTCTGTCGGGTTGTGATATCGACACTATAGTTGTTTTGTTTTAGCATAGCAGTAGGAGTCATTGCCCTTTTTAAAATATCTCTTCGTAAATGTCGCAGTCAACTAGCTTGATTTGCTATTTAGTTATCAGCCTAGCCTAATAACTAAACAGAGTCGTTCAACTAGCGTCCTGCATGATATTCAGTCGATGAGTCCAATACAAAATTTAATGAACTTACTGGCTAATGGCTTAATCCATTCATGCAATAGGATGACAATAGTCGTAAAAAGACTTGGGGCACACCAATACGGACAGGATAGGTTCGAAGCAGATGACGGGGTCGATAGATGAAGCTAGCAAACAAAGTCCCCGTCATCTTGTTCATGTTAGATTCCTTTAAATCCTACTGAAATTAGATGATATTGTTTTTACTTACGAATGTATTCAGCACATTTCCGGCTGTGGCTCTTAAATGTCTGGGCTAAGCAAGTAATTAAATTATCCAAATAATTTGCCTATCTGTTTAAATTACTGAATATCTTTGGGCGGCTATTTAAATGGCGCCGATTAATATAAAGGGTAGGCTGCTAACTGATTGGCAAATTAAGTAATTAGGCTTTGGCATGAAAATCGAAGCACTACAACTATGTATTTTTATTATTATAGTATATTGTCCTCAATCGTCATTCCGTATCGTCATCTATGACAGACGTCGATTCAAGATGGCTGTCTTTATTTCAATTGTTGAACGTGAATAAATGAAGTCAGGTCAATGATCGTTAATGTCATGCTAAAACGCTTCAGCTATAGCGCGTCTGTGCCCTTATCACTCACCAACGTCTCACAGATACCAGTGTCGATGACGCAACGCAACAACGCGTTCTCAGCCTTGTAGATTGTTTTCTAACAGCTAAAACTTAACCAATAGATGTGTAAATTTACCGCCTGCATAATCTGTATATTGATTTTAATCAGCCTAAAATATTAACTATTTAGGATAAAATAATTATATCTATTTTCTTTAAGAATAGATAAAAGATAGTATAAACTGTTAATTTCTAATTACATTATTGATTTGTTAAATTACAAGCAACTTGTATTATTTTGTCATCCCCAACCCTATAGATACAAAATTGAAAAAACCTTTTTTTTTGTGATATGTTTTATTAACAAAATATTTACAATACTTACAAACATTAACCGAGGAACTAAATGGTCCGTTAATCGAATCTCTCAGTCGACCGACCAGCAGCTAAATACTTCGCTTTGACTAGGTATCATCCTCCTACACACAATAAGGCCATGTGTAACATGTTCTCATTAAATAACGTAAAGATTAGCTACTAGCTATGAGATCATCGAGAACTGCAATCGAAACGTCCAGTCTATATTGACACGTAACTCATTCTAAACAATTTATTAAGATAATGTTACACATGACATTTTATTGTAGAAAATATTAACATTATTTAATTTTACTTCACAATAACGGCAAACTTCGGCGTTTCCATGTCGTTCCAGTCACTATTGTTATGCTGTCATCCTCACAGAACTGTAAAAACAAAGAATATAATTAGCAAATATTTTCATTGTCATTGAGATGGGACAAGATCCTGGTAAAACCAAGCGCGGCAGCCCTCAAAAAAGGTTTTAGTCACAACTGACATCCACCCGTAAATCGGCCAACTGCGAGTCTGAGTTCATACTCGCTTATACACCGTAAAACTTTAGTCGTTTTAATTCCGCGGATGCTCGATTCGGTACATGACTATCGATTTGTAAGGAAAAAAATAAAGTACTCTTTTTCAAAAACTCGAATTAATATACGCATGTACGAATTTAATTTCTATAAGTAAACGAGTCAATGACCTTATAGGTAGTTGTCGGTCGTTGCGTACTAACTACCCACAGTTCATTGGCTTTGCTCAGCTGACGTTTACTTAGAGAAATTAATTTCGTACATGCGCAAATTAATTCGAATTTAAAAAAATGTACTTTATTTTTTAATTTTCTCTTTACAAATCAATAGTATTTCATGCACCGAATCGACCTTCCGCGGGATTAAAACGACCAAAATTTAACGATATATAAGAATGCACAATTATTCCTACAAAGACTTACAAAATGTGTGACGACGAAGGCTCTATAGTCCATGCGACGCCCTGACCAACATTTTATACAGGGGCAAAGCCATGGGCCTAAGACTACTTATTAAATTAATAAACCTGTAAAATGTTAGTTGAATAGTTCACGAAAATTTAAAAAATAACATCAGCTGCTAAGGAGCCAATAATTTATTACGCAACGTCAACCGTGTCTTATTTTTCCATAAGGATCTATTACACCACTCGATATTCTGACAGGTTTTGTCGACGTCGAGTAGTGTAATAAGGGCCAGACTGTCTTACTCGGAAGTAAACTGTAAGACAGTCTGTGTAACTTGTGCGGAATATCGAGTGGTGTAATACATGCTTAACAGGGGTTTTTATTTTTGGTGGGTAAAAATCATCCAATGACAACTCCCGCCCTTGGGCGGAGCGGGAGATAGTGTCAGACTTTTACTGACTAATAAACCCACCCCGTTCCTTCTTTGTCTTAGTTCCAGGGCCCTGGTGTCCTTACACCTTATTAAAGCATCACAAAATACCTAAACTGTGTATTTTTAGGATACAGAAAATGTAGGTAAGTATTATAATTATCTTATCCTTTGAACACACATAATAGATATGATTAGATTTTTTTATTATTACAATATAAAGTATAAAGCTTAAAAAACAAAACAGTGAACTATCGCTAAAGCCTGTAGCATTATAAGTCAGTGTCAAGATCTTAACGTTTTATCGCATCTTGAATACAGTGACGAATTAGGTAAATTAGTTATTGAAAGTTCGCATGTTGATTATTATCGATATATAATGACGCGATTTCACTAGAGTCTTTAATTGGTACTCCGCTGCCGTTGGTCGTAGTGTGATGTTATACCTATAGCCTATATCTTTCGCAATAAATAGGCTTTTATTCTAACCAGTAGTTCTTGAGATGAACACGTTCAACAAACAAACAGGTTATTGTGAAGCTACACAATACGCGACGTACAAGTTGAACCAAAATGGCGATCGACTTTGAATGCTCAGTAACAGATTTTTGTATCTCAATCGCGATCACACACATTCGCCAGCTAACGCTTTTTCGCTCGCGCGACAACGCCTCGCCGCAACTCTTATCTCTGTCCTTGTCTATCAGTGACTAAAGGTAGGTAATTACCGATGAGTGAGTTTCGAGTGATTGCGATATTAGTGCATAACGAATCTTCCCTTATTACCTATCAATAGCGTAAATCATTTTACCTTACCCATAGAAAGGTCTGTATCTGTATCTGCCTACATATTTAGTTTCATGAGATACAACTTACGGACGAACAGCCGGGAAGCTGAGGCTTAGTGATAAGATTTTTGGAGGTATGCGGAACAGAGAGTAAAGTCCCGCAAACCTTCGTTGAACAGGGAGGATCCTTCGACCAGACGGGTGTTATGTCCAGTAGGCTATCGCCCGATACAAGGCTGTTCTATATGTTCAAATCGCACGGAGAATGTTACCTGCGTCATGCAGGATTAGTTCATTTGTGACGACATAGATGTCGCTACAGATTCATTTGGTTACCTTTCGGGTACAGAACCAAAAAGTATGTTTTTGATAACTTACTAAGTTCAACGAGGAGTTCAAGTAAGACCATGACAATGAAGCCGATGAGTGCACACGAGAATACCAGCAGACCACTGACTCCCTTCCACACCTCGAAGAACACCACGTACACCAGGGTTCCGCACGCCAAACCCTGAAAATGATAGAATTGAAGGTTGAACTATAGCTGAAATTGTGACAGGATTAAGAGGTAGGTAATTTAATATTTTTTTTGCTCAGTCTTTGCTCAATGTTGGGAATATTTTTCAATTTAACTGGATGCATCTGAAATCTAGCACCTATTTTACATGGAGCATTGTGACGGCCTTAATAAATTAAAGGCTCAGGACTTATAAAAAACTTAAAACTAAGCGAAGTAGGGTACGAGCTGACTAAGGGCGTAGCTGGGGAAGGATAGGTTGGATCGAATACCTATCTAAGTTGAACCAAAATGGCGAGCGACCCTGAATGCGTACTCTCAATCGGGATCAACTTATTTGCCGCGTGCCATATCAACTCTGCCTAATCCGTTGGGATAAGCGAAAAAATACCCGAATGGTAAACAACGATAATATTTGTAATTAATTATTCTTATTATTCATGACGCACTTACTTGATTGCATTTTAATCTTCTTTGTTGCAAAATTAAACTTTAAGCTTTCTTATTTTTTGATATCTAGATCAGATAGGTAATGAAAATCACAGAAAAATAAATATTTTGTTGATGCACTATGGAATTAATGTGATAATTATCTATAATTTCGCCAACCTAATTACAATTACGAAGATAGGTATTCGGTTTGTGTCTGCATTCCTTTTGCCAAATAACTTTAGTTACCTATCTTTTACCTAATTAATTATTATTATCGATATTACATAACTGGCTCAACTTTTTTGTCTCCTTGTTAGCCTCGAATTTAACAGTGCTATTTGAATTGCTAATTGTTTGTAATTAATAAAAATAGGACAGTGTTAAACATTCAGAAAAAATGTAATTTTTCAGGTTCTGGTGAATTTAATTTAATTATCCATTGTCTCTAGGAGGCCTGAGTCCTAGCAGTGGGAACTTTATAAGGCTGATGCAATGCAATCCATTCTCTAGAGCAGCATTGTTTTGTATTCAAAGTATCACGCAATTTCGCATGCGGCAAATAGCTCGAATCTAGATTTTGTGGTGGGGGAAGCTAGCACCACTCATAAATCCATACATTCTGACATGCTTGAAATACCTCTACCACGAAAATCACTAGTCAAGTTATTTGCCGCCTACTGTACATATCGGACCTATATAACCAGACAAGAATAAATCGTTGGCGAACAACCAGTTCTGACGGAATTATCATATTTCACCCCCGCTCAAAATATCAGAAAGGAGAATTTTCCTTTCTTTATTTAAACCTAAAACAACTTTTTATGGCTCTGCTATTTAACTCTCCACCACCCTAGATCGATTGGTACAGACTGTCTAGGTATTAAGCCTGCCTTTATACCTTTGAAGAGAGATTTTTTATGGTAGCCTATATAGTGTTCCCCGGCTGGGTAAAGGTCTTTTGCCCGTGTTGAGCAATTTCTGACCAAGTTTGCCCCTCAAATATATCAGATCGTCACACCATCTTCACCGCTGTCGACCTTCCCTAGACGTCCAATGAATGACGATCCTCGCCTATATGTCCGGTCGCGCATTCGTACGTCGTGGCCAGCCCACAACCACTTCATCCTGGCTGTTTTTTCCCTTGGAGAATAATACAGTTCGCGGACGACATAACCAGTTCAAATACACACCTGTAAGACAACAGAGTACACGCCGGCTTCAACAGCGCCTCCACCTCCGACCAGCAGGATACCGATACCGATACCAAGAGCAGACATGAAGGAGAATGTGAAGATGTACACAATAGACACCCATTTCTTGGTTCCGGACGCCAGTAGCTCCACGCCGATGCAAAACGCGATGATGTACTTGTGCGCTGATACGGCACCGAACATGTACCTGGGGAAAGAGGCAAAGAGTCAAATTTTAATGATTTATAATTCCGTAAATAAATAAGTATTACGCCCGTGAATCATATTTTAATCAACATAAAAGTATAGAACATAGAACTTTCTTTATTTATTTATTTTTGTAGAGAAAATCATCCAATAACATCTCCCGCCCTTGAGCGGAGCGAGAGATAGTGCCAGACTTTTACTGACTAAAAAACCCACCCCGTTCCTTCGTTGCCTTTCATACCAGGGTCGAGCCTTCCTTTCAGAAACAGACCCTGGGCTCCATTGAGATAAACATAGAACTTGAAACTGCCCTGCAAAATGCAAAAAACTTAAGGAAATTTAAGTTATTCTAGCTATTTTGAGCAGCCCCCATTACTGGCGAAATACGAGTTGGTATTATTTACTAGGGGTGAGCCTTTTGCTACCAACCAGGCGGAAATTCAGATACTAAGATCTTCCCGATAAACTTAGATAACACATTCTTTACCCTATTCGGAATTGGGCACGCCACGATCGAGGTGGTAAGGCCCCTCTTTGAGGCGTGGCTGGAAAGGCCCCACGGAGTCGTCACCTTCCGTTTGGCGCAGGTACTAACCGAACACGGCAAGTTTGGACCGTACCTGTACAAGATTCGTGCGGAGACGACGCCCGGGTGTCGCCACTGTGCGGACCGCCCGGAGGACACGGTGGAGCACACAGTCGAGGTGTTCCCCGCTGGGGAAGAGCATCGCCGTGTCCTCGTGGGGGCGATCGGCGGCGATCTCTCGCGCCGGGGCTTGGTTCAAGCCATGATCCGGAGCGGGGAGGAGTGGCAGACGGGCGCCTCCTTTTGCGAAGCAGTAATGCTAGCAAAGGAGGAGGCCGAGCGCATTAGGCAAAGGCGCACACGCCGCCGCCGCTGCCGGGATTCCGATCCCGATTTCTGGCCACCGTAGGCGCGGGCTCGCGGATGTTGGGCAATGGGTAGCTCGCTGTCCGTCCGTCCGGTAACAGACCGGTCCGAGCTCAAGTCGTCTACGGCGCGCACTGTTCCCGCGCGCCTCAAGGAGTTGTCAGCAAACTGTAGGGTCCAGCAGGGCCGAAGCCTACTGGGGCCAAAGGTTATGTGAGAATGTCACCACGGGCCCCGGGACAAAGGCAATAAATGGAAGGGTAGGTTTTTAGGCAGTAAGAGTCTGACACTATTTCCCGCCCTACCCAAGGGCGGGATTTGTCATTGGATGATTTTACCTACCAAAAAAAAAAAACCCTATTCGGAATTCGAAGCCAATTAAGACTTTTTTCTTGGTTCGGTAAGTGTTTAAGTTGTAATTAACAGTCGGGGATATAGAAAAGTTAGCGAGGCAGACTAGCCAAAATGATTCGGAAGCGAATCGTGCAATCTCATTGGGTGACGGAGGATCAATAAAGAGGAATGTCCGATTTTAGCAAATAGGTACATTTTTGACTTAAAAAATTGAATTGAAATCGACTTAAAATATTGACTTCTGCAATACGATACAAAAGTGATAGATGACGATAAACCGAAAAAGATTCAATTTAAATTTTTTCAAAAGACTTACTCGAAAATACCCTTTTATCTCTATTACTTTTAAGCCTGTAATTTACATTTTTGCCAGTAATTTACCTACTGTTTTTCGCACTAGTACGGAAAATTGCGCTGGTTCGCCCCTGCCACAATAATAATAAATTGATTGTATTTAGATAATATTATGTCACGCTGGACGCTCTGCAGCACTCGGCTCCATAAAACCCTCGTCTGCGGCTCGGGCAAATTCCGCCTCGGTCGCACTAACGAACTTTCTCCGCTTTATATGTATTTCCTAGTTCATTCATTCTTATAGCCCTACGAAGCCCCTAAGTGTATGAATTTGCGAATCATGTTTTAATAAGCGCATATTACCAATAATATGCGCTTATTAAAACATGATTCGCAAATTTTATCTACAAGCTATGATCTTTATGATCGTCTTTATCGTAATATTAATACGTGACACCATAAACCACAATCTACATTGCTTGTTTTTATTTTTGACAATAAAAAAAAATAGCAATAACCAATAACAGACGCGTGCTTTACAACATGTAGATTTCCGACAATTGGGTATTTGATAGTGTTTATTTTTAACCGACTTCGAAAAGGAGGAGGTTCTATGTGTTCAGCTGTATGTATTTTTTTTATGTACGATATCTCGGTCAATTGTGGACCGATTACGATTTTTTTTGGTTTGATTAAAAGGTTATACTCCGGAATTGCTCCCATAGAAATATTGTTTTGATCTGATGATGAACTTCGAAGATATAGAACGAAACTCTTCAAAAAATCATAGCAGAACTGTCGTAATAAGTAAAATTGCTTTGTTTATACATGCAGTTTTTGACTGATAGAAGAAAGTAGGGGAGGGGAAACATAGAACTGATCTGATGATGAAACCGGAAGGTAGGTAAGTAAGAACTGGAATTCTGTAATAAATCAGTGTATCCTAGCCATGTTTGGTATTATTAGAATTATCATGATTATTTGATGATGGAACCGAATGGCGTAACGTATCTATTTAAGTTTGGCTGAAGGGTACTACAACTAAAACGATGTAAAAAAAAATAACACAAAAAGTGCAAAATAACTTTAATTTCGAAAGTCGGTGTTTAACAACGAAGAGACCAAACTATTTTAAAAACCGACTTCTGAAATTAAAATTATTTTGAACTATTTGTTTTTTTACAATATTACCTACTTTATATAAAATTATAGACTAAAAGAAAATCCTTTTACTGAAAACGGCATCAAAATTGACTGAATGAAGCACCAATTAGCATTTCAAATATTGGTATGAGAAACAGTGGAAGCATGGTGGGAATATCTCGTTATCTCTTTTGTACACACATAACCTAATGGCGGTGACGTCACATTTTATTATGTGCATCCTCATTCCGCTACTTGACAGTTCCCGGTCCACCAGATTTTAAACGTTTGTCTTGCATAACGGATTTGAAAAATTCTTTCTACTTGCCATTTTGGATAAAGTTATAAAGGTAGAACTACACTGCACTGATGTCTGCCACACGGTCTGGGCGCGTCCGTCTCTACGCATTTTATATGGAAACTACACTTGATCCACGCCACGGGCGTCCCGGGGAGTGGATCAAGTGTAGCTCTGCCTTATGCCACATTTCAGGGTCAACGGGAAGTACTCCATGAATTTTAATTCCTTGAGAGTGTCGAAATACACGTTTTTTGCGACTTAAAGGGCCATATCCCATGGCCATATATATACATGGTAATAACATAACAAATATTTTTTTTAGTTAACTTTGAATTTTGATTTTTGACAGCTTTAAGGGACCGCAGACCTGAATATGGTTTTAATTTTTAACTCTAGAGGTCCACGCGTTCCTGAGATAAAGAGTCTTGACAGACGGACAACAAAGAGATCCCTTTTTTATGGTAGGTAAAACAATCCAAGTCCCGCCCCTGGGCAGAACGGCAAATAGTGCCAGATTCTTACTGACTAAAAACCTACCGCGTTCCTTCATTGCCTATCATACAGGGGCCGAGCCTTCTTTTCAGAAAACGACCCTTGGCCCTAGTAATCTTCGACCGTGCCTGCCTGAAGCTAGCAAGCTGGGCCTCTACGGTTTGCTGACAACTCCTTGAGGCGCGCGGGAACAGTACGCGCCGTCGACGACTTGGCCTCGGTCCGGTATCCTATAAGAGTTCCGTTTTTCCTTTTGAGTTACGGAACTCTAAATTACTGAGTTAACTTCTCAATTGCCAAATACATTGTTTACGACATAAACATTGCTTACGACACGGTGGCTTAGCCCCGATGATTGATAAGAAGGCCTAATTATAAATTTATCAGATACGTGAGGTGATAATGACCAATACCTACTCATCATTATTTACAGATAAAGGTAATTTTTTTACACAACGCTTATCTATATTTAGATTTAATGTTTTGTTTACCTAATATTTATTTTATTTGTAGCGCAGAGTTTAATCTTTTAATTAAGTCCTGCACTGTGCAATTAGCGAGGTGATGGAGCGTTTGGCTGCCGCGCTGCGTGTCAGAGGTTCGATTCTCTCGCTAAACAAATATTTGTTTGGCCTACAAATTGTTGTTCTGGGTCTGGGTGTCTCGTATAAGTGAATTTACATGTCTGTGAACGCACCCTAAATACAGGAGGAATTAAAAGTGTAGAAAAAAGTTTTTTTTTTTTTTGTAAAAATGTAGATGGTTATAAATATATTTGATTACCTAAATTCCTACGAGTAATAGGGATTCTAGGCAGTTATGTTTATTAGTCTTTATCTGGATCCAGAAGCTCTTTTTTCCACTACTGTGGGCATACACCTTATAATTTTGTTTATGATGGTAATTTTTTTTATACCCGCGAACCGCCATCGCGTACTTAGTGCGGGATCTTTTCAGCCTAACTTTTTTCAAACGCTCGTTCAATAAATGTCCAGTCTTTTTATTTTACGATAGACTCGTATCCCATTTGAAGACCTAAAATATTTTGTTTACACACGGGATTGTGTTAGATTCGAGCATTCACTGCTTTGATGATGATGATGTGTGTCCTAACTGTACGAGTTCAGCCGTTCCTCTTACGATCTTCGAAGCTAAGTCTTCAGTGTATCGTGTGACAACGTGATAAATAAAGCATAGTATTATTTTAAATTTTGCCAGATCATTGAAAATCTCTGTTGGTGCGTAACTCCAGCGCGGCAGGCGGTGCAACGCGATAACCGCGCGACTCTACCTGTACCTAGAGTACGGCCGACAGTTCTTGGCGACTCTGAAGTTAGGCTCAGCGAACTTTAGCACTTGTGCACTCGTAAAAAAATAAATGGTTTAGAAATATAAATGTTGCCAGTGAAAAATAACAGTTGTTACCAGCAATAACAACTGTTATTGGTATTTATTTTTTTGAACCTAACCGCAGACACGCCAAGATCCGTCGGCTCCCCAGGATAAAGGCAAGGCCCCAGGATAAAGGCAAGGAATGGAAAGGTAGGTTTTTTAGTCAGTAAAAGTCTGACACTGTTTCCCGCCCCACCCAAGGGCGGGATTCGTCATTGGATGATTTTACCTACCAATAAAAAAAAAAAAAAAAGATCCGTCGGCTGTATTGTACCTTCTTCGACTACCTACTCCATATTTGAATTTGATAATTTAATTTCTTTTTTATTTCCGGCATTCGAAAATTAAAAATCAAAAGGTTTTGACAGAACTTATGACCCGACTGGGTATACAGATAAGAGTGAGGTATGTGGATGTACAAGTCTGTAGTATGCAAGTCTCCAAATTTCGTCAGCAGTTCAGCACTCAGTCAGGTAGGTACAGATAACACCACTTTGAAAATACTTTAATTGGAATATGTATAGATTAAAACAAATACACAAGCAATCTTAATAAGGAAAATCATGATTGTGATAATACCGGTATTTGGTATCAAAATCAGCAATCAATCCGATTTGACCATTGGAGACAACACTGTGAAGATAACCAAGCTTATCAAATAACGATTATTGATTATTTTAATTAATGTATTCTGTTAAAATTACTCGTATATGTACCTAGGTATATTGGTCATTGACGTTATAAAAGATAATAAGTACTAATATTACATTAGCTACTCTTAGTTAAGTCTTTAAATGTAGTTTAAACTCTGGAATCATATTGACTAGAACTAGAACAAATTGTGGTATTTTTACCATAATTTGTAGCACTTAACCTATGGGTGGGGGAACCCGGGGAAAACAAAATTAAACAATTTCCGAAAAATTATAAGAGTATTTCTCAAAATACATGTACATCTTTGAAAAAAAAAGTGTGCTTTGAAACAGTTCAAAAGTTTTATATTTATAAATCATCACACAAAAAAAACACACACTCAATTTTGTAGGATGAATATTAATCTTTAAGATAACGAAGAATTATAGCTATAATCATACTTATTATCAAATATTTCGATATTTTAAAAATAGCTTTTTTTACCTTTCATACAAAAACCTGTTTGCCACTCTACCTTTTTCATGTGTTTTTGTTTCATAAAATGCGATACGTAACTAAATTATTGTAAATTTCTTTGTATCATCGTTCTACAGTAATCGCAGTTTCTGTATCAAATTGATTTTCTATGGGTTGTCATAGTGAATTGGCAATTTAAAGCAAAAAAACAAAATGAGTCGCTCTCATTTACTATTTAGTTATTACTCTTTAGTTACGATTTATTTCTACTTTCCCATGATTTCTGAACGATTCCGTAATTTTTTTACACGGACAACACTAGCTTCACTCTGATTGGCTATTGGTTTGACGTCTCCGCCATTACATCTATCGTGAAAATCAGTGAGAACGTGTGTGTTTTGTGGGGTTACTTTTTCGAGACAGGAAGTAAAATCAGCGATTTTTCATAGAACGGTAAGTCTTCATTTACCCATTTTTTGTAATACGTGTTGTACGAATATTTAATAAGCTTTTATATTTGCTGTAACAGCTTTTATCAATAAATATATTTTTTCTGACCTCAATTTGTCTAATATTTCGTAACGTTTTTTACGAATTTCGTTACGTAACGAAAAAGTACAACATAAAGCTGAGTGTATACTGTTATAACCTGACTAAGCATAGTAATATTCACTACTTAATTTATGAAAAAAAAATATATAGAGCGTCAATAACTAAAGGATTGGATATTATCTGCTATATAGAAGTGCCACCAGCAAAAAATAATGAAATAATTTAAATTACGTTTATATGTGATTTAACAACTTTTTACCCCTGATATTACTTACATGAAGTTCTATTGAGAACTTCCTCCTTTTCGTCGGTTAAAAAACCTCGCGGCTTTGTTTCAATTCGCTTGAGAATAGAATTATACCGATTGTTACAAATACTTAACTCTTGCTAATGACACTTCTGTAGAGATGCCCACTATACTTGTTGGTTTGACTTATCAAATTGGTTATTACTTACAACTGCTTATATACAACTGCATTACTTCTTTTGTTTTTTAAGGAATGCCGCCAAAAACCAATGCCGAAAGGCAAAAAGCTTACAGAGAACGACTCAAAAAGGATAAACCAAATAAATATGAGGAAATCCGTGTCAAACATTTGGAAAAAGTTAAAGAAAATATCAAAAAGAAAAAAGAAATTCTTACAGAAGAAGAAAAACAAGAGCTACGAGCAAAGTGGAGACAAGCCAATGCTATAAGAGCTGAAAGAAAAAAAAAGGCCTACTCTACGACAAAACAAAACAACACATTGGAAGTAAGAAAAAATGCTAAAAATAATACAAATATCCTAAAGGAGAGACTACAAAAGCTTACTGAAGAAAATACTCAATTAAAACGACGAAATAAAAATTTAAGACAGGCCTGCAATCGGATGAAAAAGCGAGTGGAAATTCTGAAAAAACGACTACCCCAACAAATTAGGCCTGATAATGATGCTATTTCCATTGAAACTCGTCAGTGTGATGACACACCGTTAACAAAATCGAATAGTTTTTTAGAAGAAACTTTACCAAATGTGTCCGTGACGGAAAAAGAAAAGGTAAAAAAGACGTTAATTTTGCTTAACACAATTACAGATTCTTTAAAAACAGAGTTTAATAAAGCAGATACCAAAGAGAAGAAAGTACTAAAAAAAGTTGCTACCAACGATATTGCAAATAAATACAAATTAAAAACAGCTATTTCTAATGTTCTTGGTCTGAAAGGAAGAATAAGAAAGACGAAATCAATAAACGAAATGAAAAAGAAATTCATGAAAGATATACAAGATTTCTTTGAAAGAGAAGATGTAAGTAGACCTAGTGCGGGAAAAAACGAGTGCATAACGAGAAACAAAGAAAAAGTGCAAAAGAGATATTTAATGGAACCAATATACAAGCTCTATAGAAAATACAGGTTAGAGGGTGGTAAAGCGTCTTTGCAAACTTTTTATCGTTTTCGACCGTTCTCCGTTGTGAAACCAAGACTTCAAGATAGGAATACTTGTGCTTGCATAAAGCATAGTAATTTATCTTTCAAGGCAATATCGTTGAAGAAGCTAGGTTTGCTTCAGACATCTGACATTGACGAACTTATGAAAAATGTCACTTGCAGTAAATGTTTTAAATGCATGTACTCTGAGTGTTCTGAATGCAAAAATAAGAAACTAGCTGTTGATTTGACAATAAATGAAGACAGCCCTGTGGAGTGGCTTCAATGGAAAATAGGCACACACACTTATATTAAAATTGACAAAAAGAAATGCGTAGAAAAACAGACGAAAAAGTATTCAAAACAGGTAGTGAAAGGGACAGTGAATGCATTGATAAAAGAATTTCAAAATGATGTTCAAAAATTTAAAACTCACTACTACAATGTTCAACATCAGTACTTGGCGTGGAAAAAGTGTATTGAAAACCTTGATGAAGACGAAGCTGCATTGATTTGCGATTTTTCAGCAAACTTTTCGTGCAAGCAGTCTGAAGAAATTCAGGCGATACACTTCGGAGGGTCTAGAAATCAAGTCACATTGCACACTTGCGTCCTTTACAGAAAAAATGTGAAACCCCAATCGATATGCTCCATATCCCCAAATAATGAACATGGTCCTGGAGCAATCTGGGCCCATTTGGATCCAATAATGAAACTGTGCCAACACTTTACCATTAAAAAGATTCATATATTTTCTGATAGCCCTACAACTCAGTACCGCCAAAAACATAATTTTTTCTTGTTCCAACATAATATAAAAGAATACGGATTTGAATATGCAACTTGGAATTTTTTTGAAGCCTCTCACGGCAAAGGGCCAGCTGACGGGGTTGGTGGGGCATTAAAGCGCCAACTTGACAATCATATTTCACATGGCAATGACATAACCAACGCAAAAGAAGCATATGACTATTTAATGGTTAACAGTAAAGTAAAAATGTTTTATGTTAATGAAAACGACATTCAGAAGATGACCAAAAATATCCCTGAAAATATTATTCCCATAAAAGGAACAATGAAGCTGCATCAGATTGTAACGGATGGCAACACGACAATTAAATATAAATTGCTGAGCTGCTTTGATTGCCAGAAAAACATCTGCTGTGATTGCTACTACACTAAAGAACATGAACTTCTATCCAACACCCTATCAGAACCAAAAGCATCATGCAGTAACAAACCGCAAGCCTTGAAAAAACAAAAACCAGCAGCGAAAAGATTCAAAAGAATAAATAGTTCTACTACGACGGAGAGTGATGTCAGTATAAGTTATCATAGTGATTCAGATCTGATAGATGCGGATTTTTGGAGTGAGGACAATGATTTACCCAGGATAGATGACAGAGAGAGTGATCAAGACTTAGAGGTGAATGTCCATTTGAGAGCAAATATAAAAGAGATTTATTTATGATTTTTGACGTATTTTAGGGTCAAACACAAATAAAAAACTAATAAATACCTTTCAAACTCAATCATAAAAAAAAAATATTTTTAAATACACTTTGATGTCATGTTTTTAATTTTCAGGACACATCAAAGGAGGAAAATGTTAAACGGCAACCCCCAGAACAAGTAACATTGTTATCTTCGTCAAGATTTATGTCTGCAAACCATGCTTTCTATGATACTGAAGTAAAATGCCTCAAGGCAGACGAAACACAACAAGGCAAAGAAAACTTTAAGAATAAAGGAAAAGGAACAGGGAAGAAAACAGCAAAGCAACAAAAAGAAATGGAAGAAGACAAATATCCAATTGATATAATGAATGTATTAAAACAAAAAGGTGAAACAGACAAACCAAGTAAAGAAATAAAAAGTCATGAGGAAGAAGGATCAACAACTGATATCAATACAAAGCCAATAATTCTCGAGGATTTAATAAGTGACGAAGCTGTAACTACGGATGAAAAATATATGAGTGATGCAATGTCATTTAATGAACCGGAGTTTAATTTCAATGATTTGGACAATGTAGATGTTATAATACAAAATAATAATGCAACAAAAAATAACACTGAATATGAAAATAATGAAAATGTACCAATTGAAGGCACTCACAAAGTCAAAGGCGAAACATGTGGACTGACTATTCTTAACGACGAAATACTGGAAAATATACACACAAAAAAGAAAGTGGTTTATAAAGGACTTAAACCTCTATCGCTTAATAATTATCTTCACGCGCCAAAGCGATGTGATCCAAAGATTAAAAAACGGATTGTCAAACCAAATGTGTTTCGGAAAGAATTCAATTATTACAAAGATAAGGAAGAAATTTATAAAGCGCTAATGGATAGTGATTCTAATTAAGTTTTTTTATGTTTAAAATAACGTCAGGTTTTCATTTTTAAAAGATTGGGAAAAAAAAATAATTTGATTAAAATAGTATGAATGATTACTCCCTTATTTTATTTCTAACCCCTTAAGTATTTGGGTACATACTTACAAATATTTCGTATTGAATAAATGAAGAGCATTCACAATATTTCGCCAATGTGTAACCAGCCTTATGGTTACTATTTAGTTACATCTAAGGACTATTTCGTAACAATATTTCGTTACTACCATTTCGTTACGTACATTTATTTTGAGAAATACTCATAAAGTTTCGATTTCATTATGCAAGTTTATAAACAAAATAATCAACTATAATATATTTTATATCCAGTCAGTGCATGAAATTGTCTCACTAGCTCTGAAACGCATGCGTGCTCTTGCGCTCAAACTTTCGGCTGAATAATTTTTGTGTTTAGTGGATATTTGGTCACTACAATTTGTCTGACTACTGAAATATAACTTTGTAATAGTTATCTTATTAACATATTTAAAAAGCAAACATGTAAAATAAGTAAAGTTAATTTATTTTTTGTTGAGCTTGAAAGCGTCTGACAAAAGTTTTTGTCCATGGAAAGTGTCTGACACATATGATACTACTTTAGAATAATAATCTACAAAACATGTATAAAAATCAGTCATAAAAAGTTAAGTAACTTTTTATTTTTAGTTCTCTTTTTCACCTGGTGGTTTAAAAAAAAGTACTTTATTTCTTTTTCTTTACAAATCGATAGTGTTTTATGTACCTAATCAACCCTCCGCGGGATTAAAAGGACCAAAATTTAACGGTGTATAAAAATATTAGATACGAGTTTCGGGTTTCGCATATAGGTACTTAGGTATTTAAATGAGGTTGTATAACACCCCACGAAAACAGAGGGTGGAGGAGTGCCCAAGGGGGCGTTATCCAAAAGAGGAAAATGAGTAGGTATGTAAACTATCTAGTACCTACTTACATTGTAAAGAAAAGTACCCACTTGAACTCAAAAGGCACTCGACTAGATTGTGTGCACTACTTCGTGTCACGTATTTCTTATCTAGGAGATTGGAGCTCGTATGAATCGATCACTCTTATTGTGAATAACTTCCTTAAAACCCCAAAAAAGAAAAAATAACATAGCTTTTAAGGGCCATTCAAGTATTACGTAAGCACTACAGGGGGTGGGGGGCCTTTGCTTTTTTTTGATGACATGTGGGATGGGGTTCTGGATAGTGATTAGGTCAGCAGCTTTTTTTTAAGAGAACAAACTCGATGTTCCAAAATCACATGAAAATGAGTAGACAGACACAAATGTCACTGAGCAATGTTTACGTAAGCATGTGGGGGAGGGTAAGATCTTTGCTTACTTTTGCTGACGAGGGGGAGGGGGTGGTTAAAATTTGTGAAAAGTCTGCTTACGTAATAATTGAACGGCCCCTAATGTATTTAGTTTTCCCCCGCAGCTGGGACTCGGGCCACCTTTCTAAGAGAAAAAATGGGCCGTAATCTACCACGCAGTGTAGTAATGTGCGTAGGTCCCGCATCATAATGGCAATCCCGCAAGTATGGATGTGCGGGATTGTGATTTCTTTTTTTTTTTCAGTAGTAGGTAATATACGAAAAACCGATACGGGCCTTGGTTCAGACCATGGTCCATGGCTGCCAATCGCGCCTAATCCGTCACGTAGCATCCTCATTTTGATAAGCTATCGATTTTCCCAATAGTTCTAATACCTATTTGAATAAAATGTGTGTAATCAAGCCCTTCAAGTTAGAGAGCCACCCGCTATCGTTGCTGTTCGATATGACAGGTGTTCTAATTTCACTGTTATACAAAATGTTAAGATAAAGTTTACGTGACTGCAAGCTGAACGAGACAATGTACCTAGTCTGTTACCGATTGTCTTTTTCCACTACGTAGATATCTATCGATTTATTGCCATGACGATTACCTATTCGCGATCGGCGAACAGGTTTGTCACCTTCAGATAACTCATTCAGTAAACACATGTTGTCCACATTCATATAAGTACCAAAAGCGGCACGTAGGTAATTTTCACAGAAGTGAAGATGAAAATTGTGTTTGTTTGCATATTTTATTTGTACCTGCCTTATCGGTTACCGGCTGATATAATCGTAACTTGTATTTAATATCCGTGTCACTAGAGCTGCTCAGCGAAGATAACGAGTTCAATTATGATAATACTTTGAATGATCTTTAGGAAGATAAGGAACATTGACGTTTGGCTAGTAGGTACTTAAATTAATTAATCATATTCATATCATCAGTATTCCTTTGGGGAATTCCATGAATTTTAGGTAAGTATCTTAGCATCTAACTACCGACAATGAAATTATAAGATATTTTGACGTACAGTTAGTACCTGCGGTCTAAATACTTATCTTGACCGCTCCGAACTTCGAACAATTTGCCTGCTGCGGTTTTCCCGTCTGAATTTAGGTGTCTTCAAGACGAGTGAATAAGCTCATAATAAACCAGTGCACCTCACCATCAACGATTGCTTCACTGCTTACTATCAGGTGGGATCGCAGTCAAGCACTAGTTATATAAAATTAAATTATATATATATATATATATCTATATATATATTTGGCTGCAGAGTAATTCTATTATGACGAACGATATGCGTGATAGATCGAAACCCCAGTTCAGAGTGGCTAACATATTTTGACCCATTTGACCGTACTATAAATTCAACCAATCCATCAGCAATGCATCAGTTCCTTCATGTTTTAATTTCGCGAGATCTGTTAAAAACAAAATTCCGTTCAAATTTTATCGAACGGAATTTTGACACTACAACACTGCAACTGCGAGTGCAACACCGTATTATCATCGTTATTTATCGTCAGATAATACCGGAGCTAGATCATACCTATAACATAACAATATTAAGTACATACCACACATTTCCTACTGAAGACTCCAGCCCTACAGCAAGTCCCTCAAACAGCTCATGGATTGACAATGCCAGCACGATGAGCAGTCCTCTTAAAGTCGAAGTTACAGAGTCTTCCTGCGGTAGAGCTAAATGATTATGCACCGAATTCTTCTCCTCAATCTCCTCTTTTTCCGGGGCCTGTTCCACGGCTGATTCAACAGAACCTCCTGCCAAGGAACTCTTCCTCAACCTGAAGGGTTTGCTGAAAGAGGTGTCCCTCCTCTTGTTATTACGGCTGTTGATATACAGGTGCACCAGCTCTTCGATTAGGTAGATCATGAAGAAACCAGCACACATGATCAGCCCGGCCAAGAAGAGTGGGAATTCAGCCATCTCGCCAGCCTCTGGAAATAAAGATATGCATGATATTTAAGGTATGGTGTGTTTAAACGAGTTATCTTGTTGCATATTAATATATGCAACAAGATAACTCGTTTGAAACCCTGATGAAGTTCAAATGCAATTGCCGTTATTTAGGTACGTTCTACATGTGTAAGGGATTATAAACCTTTAACCTACCATAATAAGCAATTTGGATGGTAAGTAATTGTGCTTTCTTACAAAAAAAGGTAAACAGTTGCGCAAATAAAAAATATTTGCGCTTTTGCTTTGGTTTCGTGCGTGGATCGAACCTGTGATACACAGTACAGTAGCCAATTGGTCAACTGCGCCAATTGTGCCTTCTATTGATGCCTTTCTTCATGGTATACATACACGCTACCAGTATTTTGGACACGTTTCTGTTGCAGATTGTAGAGGAGTACTTCCCCGCTTATGTGTATTTATTTTTGTACATGCATATAATTTATGTACATATGGTTAGGTTAAATATATTCATAGTTAGTTTAATTATAGTTTTAATCATTAGTTATGGGTTATTATTATTCTCTTTATTCATTAGATTAAACTTATAAATTATAGTTTTAAATATTTCTTTAAAAAAAAACATAAAAAAAAACATTTAAAAATATAAAAAATAGTGTCCCACCGGTATCGGGAACAGGGTCCAAGCTACCGGCGGTCAGGGCTCCAGAGAAAGGAACCTCCTAACAATACGAGCCGTGTCCAGGAGTACCGCTTTCTGAATCAAGCCCTTGATCCAGCCGCCTAACGAGAGCCTCCTAAGGTGTTGGTCGAGGCTCTTGGCTATTAAGCCATTACCCGACACGACTATCGGTACAATGATCGCCGAATCCACTTCCCACATGTCGACAACCTCGCGAGCCAAGTCAGTATGGGTTATTATTATTATTGTTAAGGTTCCGTACATCTAAAGAAAAAAACGGAACCCTTATAGGATCACTCTTTTGTCCGTCTGTCTGTCTGTCAAGACCCTTTATCTCGGAAACGCATGGTGGTATCGATTTGAAATAAAAACCAAATGGAATTAATTAATGGAAAAAAGGAACGGCCGTTTATGTCGCAAAAAAACGTATATTTCGACACTCTCAAGGGAATCAAAATTTATAGGATATATCCCGTTGACCTAGAACCCTGAAATTTGGCACGAAGCAAGGTCTCATAGAATAAGTATAGGAATATATTTGAAAAATCCAAATTTGTAGTTACGTCACAAAACAAAAACTTTTGTCGATTCGTAAAAATCTTCAAGACTCGATTCGGGAAATAAACTATTTACATAAGATAGTTTGTACGGAACCTTTAGTGTGCGAGTCCAACTCGAAATTGCTCACTTTTTTTATTTATTTATAGGTTTGCTTAATTTTTTTAATCATCATCATATCAGCCAAAAGATGTCTACTGTTGAACATAGGCTTCCCCCAAGCGTCGCCACAATGGCCGGTCCTGTGCGTGTCGCATCCATCGGACTGCTCGGCTTCGGCTGTTTTTTAATAAACATAGAAAAATAATGTTTACATAATAAGTGTAAACTAGGTACAAAGGGATTTTTTATTAATGCGGATATCCTTAATGAAGGCTACATTTTATCAGACAAAATTACCGATCGGATTTTATCGCCTGATGGATTGCGGAGCGAAGCGATATAGGGGACTTCCTAAGTGCTCGATTACGGAGACGCGGCGCGTTGCGCGGCGCGTCGGACGTGCCGTCGTATATTGCCATATGTTTTTGTTTACGCGAGCGATGACGCGGCCCGCTGCCGCGAGTACAACACAGCCTAGGTCACGACAGATCATAGCGGGCATTAAGTGCCAGCGTACAGCTGGGTGCGGGAGCAAAACCACCCTTCACTGTGGCCCAGGTGTCCCGGTGACCATTTGGTCAGACTATCAGTTAACAGAGCAGTGGCCGAGTGGTAACGGCCCCGACTTACGAATTATAGGTCGTGCGTTCAAACCCGGTCAGGCGCATTACTTTATGTAATTTATTTCATCACCACTGCTCTCAAAAACGGTGAAGGAAAACATCGTGAGGAAACCGGTATGTCCTAGAACCAAAAATTCGAAGACAATGTGTGACATTCACCGACCCGCACTGGGCCCACGATCCATTCCTTCTCTTAGAGAGGAGGCCTATGTCCCAGCAGGAACATTAAAAGGCTGATGATGATGATGATGACCAGTTAACTAAGCAAGCGAGTTTATAACTTTGTGTACTTTCATGATACAGTTATGAAATTTTATGCATAGGTTCTTTATATAAAAAAGCGCATATATAAAAGAAGCGCGGGAAATCACCTGGGCATGATTCTCTGAGCATCGAGCATTTACAAAATGCTGGTGTCCACATGCCCAGAGTGCTGGCATTATTTTTCAATCTCTGCTTCTCTCACACATATTTGCCACATGATCTAATGAAGACCTTGGTGGTGCCCATCGTCAAAAATCGCACCGGGGATGCTTCTGACATAAATAACTATAGGCCCATATCGTTGGCTACGGTAATTTCAAAAGTGTTGGACAGTGTGCTTGACGCACAGTTGAATAAACATATGTCGCTGCACGACGCACAGTTTGGCTTTAGAACTGGTTTGTCAACTGAACACGCTGTTCTTTGTCTCAAGCACACTGTTAGATACTATACGGACAGGAAAACCCCTGTATATGCATGTTTTCTTGATATGTCGAAAGCCTTCGATATGGTGGCCTATGATGTGTTGTGGAAGAAGTTATATGACGAGACAACACTTCCGGGTGAGTTGGTCGAGTTGTTTAAATATTGGTACAGCCATCAAACCAACATGGTGAAGTGGGCAGGCTCGTTATCAGATCCATACAGGCTGGAGTGTGGGGTCAGGCAGGGTGGTCTGACCTCACCGAAACTCTTCTGTCTGTATGTGGATTGGTTGGTTCGTGAGCTCAGCGGCACTAAGGTAGGTTGTTCTATTGACGGAACATTTGTCAATAACGTAAGTTACGCCGATGACATGGTGCTCCTAGCGCCATCTATCAGCGCTCTCAGGACGCTGGTGTCGGTTTGTGAGCGATATGCGGAGGCCCAGGGTCTTAGATATAATGCAAAGAAGAGCGAGTGTCTGCTGTTCAAAGCAGGCACATAAAACTATGCTGTACCACCCATCACACTTGTGGGGACCGCTCTAGAATGGGTTGCGTCTTTTAAATATCTGGGGCACTGGGTCACTGCTACACAGACCGATAATAATGATAATAGAGGGAACGTAGGGCGCTGTCAGTTAGAAGCAATATGTTGATTCGTAGATTTGCAAAGTGTTCAAACGACTTAAAGGCTACTCTGTTTAGGGCATACTGCCAATCTTTTTACACTTGCAGTCTATGGGTTGACTACACGCAGAGGGCTTACAGCGCCTTACGGGTCCAGTACAATAACGCTTACAGGGCACTGTTGAGGCTGCCGCGTCACTGCAGCACATCAGGGATGTTTGCGGAAGCACGCATTGATGACTTCTATGCAATCGTACGAAAACGTGTCGCATCCCTGATGAGGCGGGTGCGGGGCAGCGCCAACAGTCTCTTAAAAACCGTAGCGGATAGAACTGATGGCCTCCTTTTGAAACACTGGACGAGGACGCAAGTGTTATCCTCAAACCGTGCCCAGAAATAGTGTAGTGTGTAATTGTTAATATTATTATTTAATTCTGTGATTTATTAATGTTATTGACATGACTATTTTATTTAATTTATTTTTTTATTGACTTATGTATATGTACTAACATTAGTTTGTAAGTTGTATGTCTTTACTAACAATAATTATTGGATTGTATTATCTGTAATGAATAAATTATTATTATAAAAATACTGGACAAGTGTTTGGAGTTTCGCATAAATTAAGTCACAAGCACCTAAAAATATTGTAACTTCCAGCATGCAGTTGTTAAACTACACGTAAATACCAAATTATATCTAAGGGTCAATATTCCAACCAGTGCCCTTACAAACAGGTTTTCTAGAAGATCTTGATGTCCTTAAGTTAAAGATAGACGCGATCTCGCCATGTAACAGTTAACTCCATAAAATGATGTCCTACTTGAAAACCATGTAACAAAGCTAAAGTTAATGTATTTATCAAATGCATTGAACATAACTGGTTCCAGTTTTTATTCACCGCAATAGGTAACTAGAAGTCGAACACTGATTATGTTCGACTAGACGTGTGTCGCGTCTGGTCTGGGCAGACAGTTGTTCGACAGTTGATTTCGAACTCGCGATGTGCTAATCGCGCGGCTAATAGTTCCTGGTAGCCCTCAAATTAGTCGGAAAGTGTTGTTTTTTTTTTGGTGGTGAGTAAAATCATCCAATGACATCTCCCGCCCTTGGGCGGAGCGGGAGATAGTCTCAGACTCTTACTGACTAAAAACCCACCCCGTTCCTTCGTGGCCTTAGATACCAGGGCCGGGCTTTCCTTTCGGAAGCAAACCCTTGGCCCCAGTAGGCTTCGACCCTGCCTGCCTACAGCTAGCAGGCTGGGTCTCTACGATTTGCTGACAACACCTTGAGGCGCGCGGGAACAGTGCGCGCCGGTGACGACCTGGGCTTGGTCCGGATGGTTACCGGACGGTCGGAAACCCATAGCCCGCCGACTGCAAGCCCGCGCCTACGTTGGCTGGAAATAAGGATCGGAATCGGAATCCCCGCGGCGGCTGGGCCGTGAGGGCCGTTGCCTCTCGCGTGCGGCCTCCTCCTTTGCTAGCATTACTGCTTCGCAGAAGGAGGCGACCGCCTGCCATCCCTCCTCGCTCCGGACCATGGCCCGTACCAGGGCCTGGCGCGAAAGATCGCCGCTGCCGATCGCCCTCACGAGAACACGGCGATGCTCTCAAGCGGGGCACACTTCGACCGTGTGCTCCACCGTGTCCTCCGGGCAGTCCACACAGTGCTGGCACCCGGGCGTCGCATCGGTTCCGCACAAATCAGGAACATTAACCTCCCGAACTTACCGTGTCCGGTGAGAACCTAGGTCATGCGAAAGGTTAGGACGCCGTGAGGTCTTTCCAGCCACGCCTCAAAGAGGGGCCTTACCGCCATAATTAAGGCGTGCCCTAGTCGGAAAGTGTTGCGTGACTGCGTCGAGTGCGACTGTGCTGCTTTGTTACTTCATATAAATAAATGACGAGCGGCCGCAGCGCGGTTGTAGCGCGGTAGTCGCACTTTTTTATTTATATGGAATGACAAAGCAGCGGCGCGGCAGCGCTGCCGTTACGCGGCACGTTGCGCCTCAAGGAGTTGTCAGCAAACAGTAGGGGCCCAGTAGGGTCGAGGCCTAATCTGGGGCTCTGGGGAGGTATGAAAATGCATACCAGGGCCCTGGATCCAATGCAGGGAAGGAACAGGGTAGGTTTTTAGTCAGTAATATGTAGCGATACAGTATTTTGAATTTTAGTTCCTATGTGACGTCATAGATTTCGCTACAATTCTGACAATGTGTCAAAACGCTCCACTTAGAGCGGGAAAAATGATTGATGACGACTTCCCGCACCAACCAAAAGAAAAAAGAAACATACAAACAGACCATCAATGACGAACCAACGATTATAATAAAACTGTTTAAAACCGAATTAGATGTGACCAATGTGATCTTTTATCTATTTTATTATTTAATCAGTATTTTTATTAAGTATAAGTACTAAAATATCACACACATTTTAGATAATGAAGTATCTAAGTAAGCAGTATATCTAACTATCATTAGTATTATGAGTCATTCACTGTTATCTAATGCGTCTATTACGTTTTTCCTCGATAAGAAAATACGAGTACAATTATTGCTATCTAATATAATTCATTCATAATTACAATCAAATACGTCTCTAATTAACATAGTAACTACTTACTGCTACAATTAGTACTTAACATAGTGTACAATATAGAATTAATGAATAAATCTATCCTACGATAACGATCGGACGGTGGGCAATGGGTAGCTCGCTGTTCGTTTGTCCGGTAACAGACCGGACCGAGCCCAAGTCGTTTACGGCGCGCACTATTCCCGTGCGCCTCAAGGAGTTGTCAGCAAAACGTAATCGAGGCCTAGTCTGGGGCTCTGGGGAGGTATGAAAATGCATACCAGGGCCCTGGATCCAAGGCAGGGAAGGAACAGGGTAGGTTTTTAGTCAGTAAGAGTCTGACACTATTTCCCGCCCCACCCAAGAGGGGTATTGTGATTGGATGATTTTACCTAGGTACTATAAAAAGAAAAATCTTACGATAACGATGTTTTAATCTCAACTTTTATAACGTTAAATTAAAACCATTTTTTTTATAGTCGGTAAAATCATTCAATGACAAATCCCGCCCTTGGGCGAGGCGGGAGATAGTTTCAGACTCTTACTGACGAAAAACCTACCCTGTTCCTTCATTGCCTTCGTTCCAGGGCCCTGGGGTTCACTTCCGCACAACCCTTGGCCCCAGTAGGCTTCGACCCTGTTAGGCCCTCAATTCTTTGACGACGAGTAAAGTTATCCAAATATATGAGATTTATGGATGAAGAAAATCCCAAGAGGGCTTTGTGAATTTTTGATAGAGATACCATGTCTCTGGAACGCATGTAGCAACTAAAGGGATTGATCAAGATTGTTTTTTTTTTCTTCTCGAACACAAACATAATATGGATGTTCCGTAACTCAAATTCGGTTTTGGTCGTGAAACTAGTTTCAGTCAGACCATAGATATCTACACCATTTATATACCTAGGTACATATACATCGACCTAATGCACTTCGATAGTGGAGGGTAATTACGGATCTTGACTAAACATGCTAAACAATATACACCGTTAAATTTTGGTCGTTTTAATCCTGCGGACGGCCGATTCGGTACACGAAACCCTATCGATTTGTAAAGATAAAAATGAAAAATAAAGTACTTTTTTTCAAAAACTCTAATTAATTTACGCATTTACGAAATTAATTTCTTTAAGTAAAAAAGTCAATGACCTTGTAAGTAGTTATCGGTCGTTGCGTACTAACTACCTACAGTTCATTGGCCTCGCTCAGCTGACGTTTGCTTAAAGAAGTTAATTTCGTACATGCGTAAATTAATTCGAGCTTAAAAAAAGTACTTTATTTTTTCATTTTCTGTTTACAAATCGATAGTATTTCATGTACTGAATCGACCCTCCGCGGGATTAAAACGACCAAAATTTGACGATGTATATAGCAAATCGTACACAAGCTATAAATTACTCTAAAAAAAAAGTCTCTATCACTAAAATTCGTATAAACGTCAAACTTCCATTTATTCACATGAAGAGTTGGATACTATCGTAATCAATGACCGTAATATTATACTCCTATACAATCCCACGGTATACTTAACGCCATCAATCCTCATTGTGTTCCCATCACGCCGACAGCTACATTACGTGACCACCATGACCTTTCACGTCGGTCATACTGCTGACTATCTGTTACTCTTCCCTGAGTACACGTAGATACATGTAGGTACTTTTTAATTTGGTGCTGTCACAGATTTTTTGTTTAACGAATCGTACTAGCTTGCAGTTTCACAGCATAGCAGATGCGTAGCGTACCGGCGACACGCATGCGTAGGCACTGGTATACTTCCATCCATAGTATGTTATAAGTTATGCGTAGCAATTAAGCGTAGCCGTCACATGTGCGCACACCGCGTAGTCCCACGCGTAGTGCGTAGTCCTACGTGTAGCTCATAGTCGCACGCGTAGCGCTTGCGCCGCGTAGCGATAGGCGTAGCTACGCCTATTTCGTTCTAGTAATCGCGTAAAGGTGTAATTTTAAGTGTCGTTGACTTCATTTTACTATAAAACATCGATCTAGGGATAAGATATCAGTCTTAGATTTATTTTATCTGAAGTTTAGCTACCTACACAAAGCGCGACGATTACTAATTAGACGATTGCACGTTTTTCAAATGACCGATTATACTCGATAATGTCCGCTCTAATTTTATTATCTTTTATTTTCGATAAGTAACAATGACTTCCAAAACAAAACAAAAAAACAAAATGCAAAATAACTTTACTTTCGTAAAATGGTGTTTTTGGAATTTAGTTTTTTGACACTGAGTTCCGAAATTAAAGTTATTTTGTGACATTTTTGTTTTTTAGGGTTTTTAGTTTAAAATAGACTACGACCTATTCTTAGACCTATCGAATAGACACAAAATAACATGGAGGAGTTCTAGCGGTCCGGAGTCCAGACAGACATGGTCCTATCCGAAAACTGATTTTCATCAGAAAAAAAAATTGAGAACCAGCATTGCCAGCGGGTCCAATTGTATTTTCAAACCATCCAGGGACTCGTACAAATAATACACAACATTTATCCAAATCAGTCAAGCTGTTTCGGAGGAGTTCTTTATCCAATCTTAGAGAAATTTTTATACAATCTTATTTTAATTTCAAGTATCTATACAGGGTGTATCGACCATAAAAAAATGCCATTGATCCCTGTACATGATTCTGGACCCCCTAGTGGTTTTTTTTTTCGGTAGGTAAAATCATCCAATGACAAATCCCGCCCTTGGGTGGAGCGGGAAGTAGTGTCAGACTCTTACTGACTAAAAACCTACCCCGTTCCATTCTTCGCCTTGGTCCCAGGGCCCCGGGTGCCATTTTCACATACCCTTTGACCCCAGTAGGCTTCGGCCCTATCGGGCCCCTTCAGTTTGCTGACAACTGCTTGAGGCGCGCGGGAACAGTGCGCGCCGTAAACGACTTGAGCTCGGACCGGTCTGTTACCGGACGGACGGACAGCGAGCTACCCATTGCCCGCTGTCCGCGAGCCCGCGCCTACGGTGGCCGGAAATCGGGATCGGAAACCCGGCGGCGGCGGCGGCGTGTACGCCGTTGCCTGATGCGGTCGGCCTCCTCCTTTGACCCCCTAGTGGTGGAATTTTTCGTTATTTTCTTAATTTAAAAAAATGTTGTCCCGTTTAATTAGGTAACGATTTTATCAACCCATTAACTTTTTAATTAATTAATTTCTAATATTTTTTGGTTGCGCCAATTTGCTATGATCCGCGATTTTGTTTTTTTGTAATTTATTTTTTGGCCTAGCAATCCTATACCTTCCGTTTCCCTCCCCCCGCACGACCTCAAGAAATGGAATGACATGACGTTTTGTGCATCGATTGTGAATGTGACCGCTCCGCTAACAACGCCCGCTCGAAATTACAAGAAAATTGACTATTTCGTGATCCAACCATTCAAAGACTCAACAATAGTGCAGTGTAGTGCAATACAGGACCTGGCAGTGATTGAATGTGCGAAGTCGGGGTTCGCCGGCCGGCGCCACGTGGAACCTTCGAGGTCAAAAGGTCAGTGTTCCTCCCTAATACATCCATTCATCAATAAAGGCACAGTACCTGCATATTGTTAACAAACCTTAGATCGCTTTTTCAAACATACAGTCCACAGCTTATTCGCGCAACCATTACTTTTGGTCCTACGAGCAGGATCGTGAATCATTTTCTTGTAATTTCGCAATATAGTATTTGTTCCATAGGGAATAAACGCAACGCGCCTGTTTACCTAGATATAATAGTAGAAAACCCGCATCTAGGCATTTAGGCAACTAAACGTTATTTCGCTCGTATAGTTAAAGAGCCATTGATAATTACGGTACCTACGCCGTCAACCGCACCGCATAATTATAGTTAGCTACGTAAATATCAGCGTAGATATAAATCGATCGCAATCTTTTTCTTGACAAAATTCATTCGGAAGTCCTACAAATTGCATGTAGGTAGACGCATTTCAAAAATACCCGTTCATTGTTGAGTGAATATTTGTAGGAAACGGATAAACCATAGATTATATACGCATATGAACGACGTGAATGATTTAATCGAGAAATTGGGTAATATTCACTCATTGATTCAGGTTATTCCGTTCGTTCGCCGTTCACTTTGTTGTTTACAATATTACCATATTGTTATCTGATAATTATCGCTTACTTAATAATTCGTTAAGTGTTTGTTTGAGTGTATAGTGTGAATATATCAAAACAAGATGTCTCTTAAGGGCACTAAGGTTAGTACTGATTTAAAGGTTCAGTTAAAGCTTTTATACGCTAAAAGGGACTCACAGTTTTCACGTGTTCAATCAATTTGTGATAAATCTTTGCAAACCTCGGATCTGGCGATTAGAGATGCTTTCTTGTGTTCGTTGGAAACTTTAGATAGTTTGCGCGCGGATTTTGAATCTACAATTAATAATATAAACATTTTAGAGTTGGAGTTAAATCCTGATTACTGTGTGAGTTATCAGGCATTGTCGTCCTTTGATGACTTGTATTGTCGTATCAAACGTATTGCTAGGAGTTTAGAGACTCCCCCCCCCCGCGAGTGGTTTATCCAACCCTCCTCGCGAACGCCCACGATTGCCGCCAATTCAAATACCTGAATTTAATGGTGACATTCGAAATTGGAATTTATTTATAGATAGTTTCGAAAATATAATACATAGGAACACATCGCTGACAGATCACGAGAGATTGCATTATCTCGTAGAAAAATTGACCGGTAAGGCAAAGGCTGTCTGTGCTGGAATTACGTTTAGCGCTGAAAATTACACTTTAGTTTTGAACACTTTAAAAACAAAATACGAAGATAAGCGATTAGTAGCCACCGCATATTTAGATCAATTATTCGATTTGAAAGATTTTTCCGTTTGTAACGATCATAATTTAGAGAAGTTTTTAAATATTTTCGCATCATCTGTTCGTGCAGTAAAGAACCTAAAGGTCAATGACCTCTGTGACTTTTTGTTTTTGTATATCGGTTTAAAGAAATTAGATCCTGAAACTGTTTGAAACGACTCAGCGCGGTAACGAAATACCTAAGTTCGAAGATTTAGAATCTTTTATTCGCGACCATATTAAGGTATTGCAGCGCACGTCGGCACGTCATGAAGTCACGAATAGGACAGGTTCCGATCGCCGTATAGACGCGTCATCGAAGTCAGTCAAGACTGCACATACGCTAGTTAATACCGCCTCAACACCTGACTGTTCTCTGTGTAAGGGTAGCCATACACAGCTGTACAAGTGTTCGGAATTTCAGAGATTATCGCCTAGTGATCGTTACAAGTTTGTCCGCACTAATAATTTGTGTTTTAATTGTCTAAGTGACAAACATCTGGTTACGTCATGTAACAGTGGTGTTAGCTGTCGTAAATGTCTAGCTAGACATCATACCTTCTTACATTTTGAGAGTAGTAAGCTGCCATCGCAGCCGCAGCCTGCGCAGACGCGCGACGCTTGTGACGCGCGGCCTGCTGCAAGTGCAAACGACGTAACATTGTGTTCGCTTTCCGCCGCTGGTACTCAAATCACTACCGTTTTACTTGCGACCGCGCAAGTTGTCATTGTAGATGCCTTTGGCAAACCGCACACCGTTCGAGCGCTACTAGATGGCGCTTCCCAGAGTAATTTTATTACTCGGGATTGTTGTCAACGCCTTGGTTTTAGTTTTAATAATTGGTCATCCCGCTCAGAAGTGAAAGGTTTTGGAGGTTTAAAGGCAACCATTCACGGTTCCATTAAAATAATATTTAGTTCACGTTTTAATCGTAATATTTCGTTTGAAATGGATTCGCTAGTCGCAGATAAGATTACGGAACGGTTGCCCACGGTACCGGTTGACACGTCCATGCTGACGGAGTTTAAGAACTTGCAGTTAGCCGACGGAAATTACGCTTTCCCTGGAGATATCGATCTATTGATCGGTGCTTCGATTCTCCCGCATCTCCAGTTATCACGTAAAATTCAAGGTCTTCCGATGTACCCCGCTCCGCACGCACTGGAAACAGTTCTCGGGTTTGTTATAGTTGGTTCCGCACCCGCTTGTTTAGATAGTTACTCGACTGTGTCGCACTGTTGCACCGTCGAGCCGCCGCTTGAGTCTACCATCCGCAAGTTCTGGGAGATTGAAGAGGTCAATGTCCCGCCTATTCTCAGCCCTGAGGATCAGGTCACTGAGGAGATTTATACCCGCACGACTACTCGTGATAAAGATGGTCGTTATGTTGTCGCGCTCCCTTTCGAGGGTGATATTTTTTCGCTCGGTGGCTCCCGTGCCTCCGCAGAAAAACGCTTTCTATGCTTGGAACGTAAGATGCAGGCGTCTCCTAAGTTGAAGCAAGCCTATGATGATGTGCTGATCGAATATTTAGATAAAGGTTATATCTCATCAGCGCCTGCCGAGACTGAGGAGACACGTGATTACCCGTTTTACATCATCCCGCACCATGGAGTTGTTAGAGAAGACAAGCTTACAACTAAACTGCGTGTGGTTATGAATGGTAGCGCTAAAACTAGTACTGGCATATCGCTTAACGATATCTTGTGTTGTGGTCAGAACCTCCAGGGTAACTTATTTGAAATAATAGTAAATTTTCGCTTGTTTGCTATTGCGCTCTCTGCTGATATTCGGCAAATGTTTCTTAGTATTGGAATCAGAGAATGTGACCGTAGATTCCAACGCTTCTTGTATAGATTTTCTCCGCAGGAACCTTTGAAGGTTTACGAATTCAATCGTGTTTGTTTTGGGCTTAAGTCTAGTCCCTTTCACGTTCTTCGCACTATCAAGCAGTTGGCCGCTGACGAGGGTGATACATACCCGAAAGCAAGGGCCACTATTGAAACCGGATTGTACATGGACGATTTTGTGTACAGTGTACCTAGTGAAGCAGAGGCTATAGAGACCGCTGCTCAAGTAATCAGCCTCATGAAGTCCGGTCAATTTGATCTGGTGAAATGGACAAGCAACTCGCAAGCTACATTAGAGTCGATTCCACCGTCACACCGGTTGACTTCGGTAAAGGAATTCGATGATAGTGATTCGCATAAGATCCTTGGTTTAAGTTGGTCACCCGCAACTGATATGTTCAGTCTTAAAATTAGCTCGACTCCGCCAACTTGTACCAAACGCGTTATCCTAGCATGTGTAGCTCGGATATGGGATATAATGGGTTTTGTAGCTCCTGTCGTTTTGTATGCAAAGCTGCTTATAAAAGAGCTTTGGCTTTCCAACTGTGATTGGGACGACACCGCTCCTGACAGTGTTGCTAAGTTGTGGGCTCGCTATAGGAAAGAGCTTCCAATGCTCGATCAGATACAGATTCCTCGCCATGTTGGTATAGTACCAGACACTGTTGTTAATGTGGTAGGTTTCGCAGACGCCAGTGAGAGGGCTTACGGGGGAGTGGTTTACTTTCAAGTCCAAAATGGCGATAACATTTCAGTTTTCCTCATTAGCGCAAAATCAAAGGTATCTCCTCGTAAGGTTGTCTCTCTTGCTCGTCTCGAACTCTGCGCTATTCTTATGTTGGTTCAATTGATTACATCTATAGTCAAAACTTGTCGTCCTCGCATTAATATAGAGAGAATTGTAGCGTTTTCAGACTCAACCGTTGCTCTATGTTGGGCCCACTCTTCACCCCATCGATGGGGCACGTTTGTCGCAAATAGGGTGGCTAAGATTCAAGCTGAATTGTCACCGGAAAATATATTCCATGTCGCTGGAACAGAAAACCCAGCTGATTGTCTCTCACGTGGTTTGCTTCCTGCGCAAATTTTAAATCATCCGCTTTGGTTTTGTGGCCCTCCCTGGCTTCATACCACTCCTAACGAGTGGCCAAGTGCTCCGTTTAACCCCGCTACTGTTTCAGAGCCACCCGAGGAGAAGAAACATACGCTTGTAGTATCAGTTCCGCGTGAAGAGTCAGTTGTTTTGTTGTTGTCTAATCGAGTCTCGTCTTGGTCGAGACTATTACGCTGTGTAGTTTACGTCCTAAGATTTTTGAGATTATTACCATCGCGTGGTTCTATAATCGCAGCTGATTTGGATAGAGCTGAATCAGTTGTACTTCGAGAGTTGCAGAAATTTTATTTTTCAATAGAATTTCGTAGTTTAGAATCACATAAACCTTGTAGTCACGCACTTCAACATTTGAAACCATTTTTGCAAGACGGACTCATTCGTGTCGGTGGCCGTCTGCGAAATGCTAAGTTAGAGTTTGAACAAATGCATCCAGTAGTCCTACCACGCAAGGATCACGTTTTGGATTTGTTGGTGGATTATCACCATAAGGTGAATTGTCACGCTGGTCCCGATTTATTAATGTCCATTCTTCGACAGAAGTACTGGATACTTTCCGCTCGCAATTTGATACGCGCTAGAGTGCACAGATGTGTGCCCTGCTTTAAGCTTCACCCGCGTCACGCTCTGCTGGATAGCTTAGTTCAGTCCTTTTGGAAGCGATGGAGGACAGATTATCTGCATACGCTGCAGTCGCGTCAAAAGTGGAACACTCCTTCAGATCCAGTCACAGTCGGTACTGTGGTGATACTGAAGACTGAGAGTGCGCCTCCTCTGCACTGGCCTCTTGGTGTAGTGGGAGAAGTTTTTCCGGGTTCGAACGGAATAACGCGAGTCGTAAAGGTTAAAACCGCAACTGGATCGTACCTGCGTCCGGTTATTCGCCTCTGCCCTCTGCCTAATCAGCAGTAGTGGCATAGTTAGTTATAAGTTGTTTCGCTACCTAGTATTGATAGTCTAGATATAGTAATAGGGTTTAGTTTCGCTTTTGTTTTCTCCTTTTCTTTGAAGGTAACCCTTCAAACCCGGGGGGAATGGTTGCGCCAATTTGCTATGATCCGCGATTTTGTTTTTTTGTAATTTATTTTTTGGCCTAGCAATCCTATACCTTCCGTTTCCCTCCCCCCGCACGACCTCAAGAAATGGAATGACATGACGTTTTGTGCATCGATTGTGAATGTGACCGCTCCGCTAACAACGCCCGCTCGAAATTACAAGAAAATTGACTATTTCGTGATCCAACCATTCAAAGACTCAACAATAGTGCAGTGTAGTGCAATACAGGACCTGGCAGTGATTGAATGTGCGAAGTCGGGGTTCGCCGGCCGGCGCCACGTGGAACCTTCGAGGTCAAAAGGTCAGTGTTCCTCCCTAATACATCCATTCATCAATAAAGGCACAGTACCTGCATATTGTTAACAAACCTTAGATCGCTTTTTCAAACATACAGTCCACAGCTTATTCGCGCAACCATTTTTCTTAGTGAAAATATCATCGAGGTTGGTTAGAATAACGATTTTATTTAATTTAAATTTTAAAAAAGCACAGATTTAGGAAAAGCTGACGAAAAATTCCACCAGTGTCCAGAATCATGTACTGGATCCATGGTATTCGTTTGTGGTAAGATGTCAGATACAAGGTGTATACAAAATTTCATAACTCTATCATGAAAAATCACAAAGTTCTAAGCTTGTTGAGTGTACAAACTATATTCTGGTTTCGCATACTTATACTAAAAATAATGTCGAATATTATTAGATAGTAACGTTAGTTTGTCTAAAGATTCATAAAAATAATCTAAAATATTGTTATCGCTATCTCTACATAGTATTAAACAAAGTCGCGTCGCATTTCCGCGTCTGTCTGTTTGTTCGCTAACAGATCCTAAAGGATGGAACGGATTTTGATGCGGTTTTCGCAAGTAGAAAGAGCAAAAGTAGATAAAGCAAGCAAACAATTTTTATAATTTTTACGCGTGCATAACCGGGGCGGATTACTAATACCATTTAAAAACTTTAGACCAACCTAAAAGAAATTTAAATAAAATAGGTGGCACCACTAATCATATCTCAATCGTTGAGCTCCCTTAGTAGTCCTAAGTTGAGCTACACGTATACTGATAAATGCTTGCACAGACTGGACAGGTCCACTCAGTACTGAGTGGTTCTTTCTTCAAAAGACCATCTCAGTCTCCAATCCGAAAAATTGACGTGTAAAAGTTTTTTTAAAAACCTATTAGCAAAATAAATATAATTTAAAGGAACTCGTTTTAGTCAGCAAAAGTCTGACACTCCAGGAGTCCAGCCTGCTTCAGCCAGAGCAGGAGAGGGCTATTTGATGATTTCCTATGCTATTGCTATTTCGCTTACGCACATATTACGTTACTTTACAACATTTTTTACCCATAGACGAAACTAATGAAAAATTTCGGTGAACCTACATGTCTAAGGACTTAAAAAATCATAATTGGCACAAATTACTTTTTTTTATACTGATTAGTGTCAGTTTCTCTTGAGATACTCCATTAGTAATCGTCTAACATATTTTTATCCCAGAAACCTTGATTCCTCTCTCCATAGGAGGAGTTCGCTTTGTTTACCACTAACGCAAGGTTTTCAGGAAAAATATTCAAGTGCTAATGTAAAAAACACATTTTTAATGACATGTTTATTCTATTTTTGGATATTTAATCTATAAATTAGATAAAATTTCTTCATAGTCAGTTTTATTTTTGCCCAAGAAAGCAGCTACTGGTATTCAATAGTGGATAAGTAGCAATCAAATTGTTATTCTTCAATTTATTTATTTTTTAATTTGGGGGTCTTTAAAGATTCGCTCTTCATGTTTAGCATCATAGAGTTTAGGATAGACGGTTTTTTAAATATGTAAAAGTCCATGTAAATGTGTATGTGCTTTATTTTTTTTTTTGTAGTTGAACTCAAACAATAACGGATAAGGAACGCAAACATATTTTATTCCCTGCAACCCAGTCAGATAATATGCTTCTACAATTTTCATATATTACTTCAGGAACCCATTTTTTTAGTGACCGTTACTGGAATTTGGAAATAGTTAAAATACGCCTATTTTATTGTTTCAGTAATTGGTGTCTTTGTGTTTTTCAAAATTGTTTTACCACAAACAGCAAAAGTTATTCGAATTTAATGAACACTTTTTCAAGGACATTTTAACAATTTTTATGTTGTGCTAATTAAACGAAACAATAACGATTGATACACGCGATACTCCGAAGAAAATTGTTTCAACTTCTTGTAGGTATATTTAAAAAAGTTGACGTGATAAAAATATTTCACATACAATTTTAAGCTAAGAACGTTAGAGAAATCAAGTTCGGTATAAATTTGCGAATGGGTAAACAAAAAAAAAAAATTGTAAAGTATCTAGTGTTATTGTTTTTAATTTTATTTCTATATTTTTTTTTTGTTTAATTTAAATTTGCAATTACTTTTTGTATATAATCATGGTGTGCCAAATGAACATGTTTTTTCTTTCTTTCTATGTTAAAGAAAAAAATCCAGTTTGTCTTTTGCACACGTCATATAAGTTGAACTAAAATGGCGATCGACCTTTAATATACACAGCGGGGGGCTGCGCATAAGCATAGCAATGACTGCCATTTTATTTCAACTTATTAGCCGCGTACAATACGCCACTGCATCACTGCCGAAATTAGAAAGTTTTACACCTACCGATACCATGCAATTATAATTAGGTGCCTATAAACCTACATTCATACGTAAGGCAGTGTAATTTAATTGAAAGTTACGCAAGAGCCTTAACAATATTATGCAGTTAAATTCCCTTATTATCAAGACACTTTATCAAAACTACAGTACCCAGTATCTATACAATTTATAATTACTATTTTAAATATAAAAAAGCCGGTCAAGTGCGAGTCGAACTCGAGCATAAAAGGTTTCGTACCATTATCTGCACAACATTAGACTAGTGTAAACGAGGTGTGTGGGAGTTCCACTTAATTACGTATATTTAGGTATTTTGTTCTGTTGTTTTTAGTATCTGTTGTTATAGCGGCATTCAGAAATACATCACCTGTGAAAATTTCAACTATCTAGCTATCACGGTTAATGAGACAGACAGACAGCCTGGTGACAGACAGAAGTGGAGTTTTAGTATATGGTCCCTTTGGATACGGAACCCTAAAAAATACTATTATAAAAACTATACTATACTATTATGAAAACAATTCTATCCTTTACCTTCTATTGTGATAAAGCAAACCATTAAAAGTATGCCCGTTTTCAATAACACTAAGAACTTAACCTAAATGAAGGTGCTATTGAATTTTCAGGGTCGAGAGGAACACAGGTTGGTTTTAGTCACTAAGGGCTAAATTCACCAATAAACTAATCGCGATTATACAAAACAAAACGCAGTTTGAGTGCCTAATCGAGATTATAGTTTCATTTTGCGTTTCACCGCTATGAATTGAACCTAGTTTACGCTAAACTCAGTTTCAAGTCTTTTGTTGTCGCCCATATTTACGACATGGGTCTTTAAACTAGATTACGCTGAGCTCAGTTTAGTTGAACTGAGTTTTTATATTGAATGATGAAATCAGTCCTAAGAGTCTGACACTCCTTTTCGCTTCACCGAGAGCGGGAGAAGTAATTTGATGATAACCCACCTCAAAATAAAAAAGGATCGTGAGTTAAAAATCCGACCGCTATATACATTTTAATTTTTCTTAGTATAAGGTGAAGAGAAAGAACATGAGTCCATTCCATACTAGAAAATACGTAGGTACGTAAGCGAAAACTGCATCAATTGGGTACCTCCACGGATATCTATGGGTACCTCTCTCTCATTAATCACGATTCACACTAATATTCTAAAAGCGGAAGTTTGTATGTATGTGCGTATGTTTGTTACTTCTTTACGCTGAAAGAGCTAGATGGATTTTGATGTAATTGCACATAGGATGCTCTTTCTAAGTATTTGTCTCTCTTGGACTATTTTGTTCAGTCAGTAGAAGCTAATAATGTAGGTACATATATCCTTACATATTATAAAAACAAACCCCACCACGACTGTCTGTGTATATGAACACGATAAACTCAAAAACTATTGAACGGATTTTCATGTAGGTTTTACAAATAGACAGAGTAATTAATGAAGAAGGTTTAGGACATTATAGTAGAGAAACGTTGAAAATTTCAAAGATTTCTAACAATATTGGGGCGGGTCGCCATAGAATCGCGAAAATTGTAAACAATTTTTTCTAAATAAGACACGAGTTATGTTGGAAACTAATGTTGTGGATGTGATTTATCGTATACACCGTTAAATTTTAGTCGTTTTATTCCCGTGGGGGGTCGACTCGGTACATGAAACACTATCGATTTATAAAGATAAAATTAAAAAATAAAGTACTTTTTTTTCTAAAACTCGAATTAATATACGCATGTATGAAATTAATTTCTTTAAGTAAACGAGTCAATGACCTTGTAGGGAGTTGTCGGTCGTTGCGTACTAACTACCTACAGTTCATTAGCCTCGATGAGCTGAGGTTTGCTTAAAGAAATTCATTTTGTACATGCGTAAATTAATTCGAGTTTAAAAAAAAAAATACTTTATTTTTTAATTTTTATCTTTACAAATCGAAAGGGTTTCATGTACCGAATCGACGCTCCGCGGGATTAAAACGACCAAAATTTAACGGTGTATAAATCGTGTATTTCCTAATATATCGAGAAATTATAATGTAATAAAGATTTATTACAATCACACGGAGTCTGCAATATTCCGGTGACTTATACATATGTATATAATAGATACATAGCTTAAAAAAGGGGGATCTACTACTATTAAACTAATTGAGTCGTTTTCCATCCAAACTGCATACGTAGGTACTAATCGTGGGTGTACACTACTTGATTATGTTTATGTACATCTCGTGTATGTAAATACATTACTCATTAGCACGTAACTGTGAAAACTATGTTAAGTAAGTAGTTACCTTTACTTAGTTCATAACAGTTCGATACTCGACGGATTGATGGGTTTTATAGCATTTTTGGTCAATACAACCTTATTTTTAATATATTATGTGAAACCCGAAACACGGATCTACTATTTTTATGCAAAGAATCTATGTTCAAAATTTAATAATTGTATTATAAAAAATTACAAAGTTATAAGCTTGTTACGTTAGCTGGCTGTCCACACAAACACATGGTCACCGGGCCATCCGAGCCACTGAGAGTTTGTGCTAACCTGTAATGCCCGCAATGACCTGCCGTGACCTGTATTGTACTTAGTGTCGGTAAGTCGGTTTTGTCCAACTTGTGACTTTTTTTAAATATTTTTGGGAACAAATATAACATGGTGTAAAAATGATTGGAATCGATTCAGTTACTGATTCTGAACCAACTACATACGTATATTAATTCGAGTTTTTAAAAAGTACTTATTTTTTTTATTTTTTCATTACTAATGATAGTATTTCATGTACCGAATCGACCCTCCGCGGGATTAAAACGACTAAAATTTAACGGTGTATTCAGGTTTCGCATATACTAAAAATAATATTGTATAAACAAATATTTTCTATAAATCAAGCCATTTAAGATACCTATATCCTATCTATGAGTATTATAGTCATAGACACTGCAGTGCCCACGCTGTTGCAACGCTCAATGTATCCATTGTTTCCTAACATTGCCATTTCTATTTATGTCCCGTTACGACAGCCAGAAAAATGCATAAACTTTTTATTATCAAGCCACTTAATTAATTGATAAATTCTTTAAAACACGCATTCTATAATAATGGTAGGTACGTACTTAGTTGACTAAGCGTGTACTTATTCACGTGGTTAAATGAATGCTGCAAGTAGGATACCCCATAATATGGTATCTAATCTAAATATTATATGATTCGTGAAACATCTTATTTCCGACTATAATATAAAAACCGTAAATGTATGTGGGTTTTCTTAAATTGATAGCAACAATGGCCGTTTGGTTTTGATATTGCCATCAGCGCAAATAAAAACCTACTCGCTGTAATAAAAAAACACAGAAAAATTGAGTCGATCCTACGGTACATGATTTTTAATGAGCGTAAAGAATTTAATATAATTAAATGTACTAACCTACGAGTTCATCAATGTTCTCATCGACTTCGGGTAACAAGTGCATGAAGGTGGTCGCGAACAGGATTCCTCCTCCGAACGCGAGCAAGCCCATTACCAGCTTATTGGAGGACCGCAGGTTGGAGTCAGAGGGCTTGAACCAGTCAAACTTTAAGGAAATCAGCAACGGCAAGCACCCCGTCACCATGGATATGGCGAAGAGGCACACCATTGTGATTATTTTGGCTCTTAACGCCTCTTCCATTCCTTCGTTCAACGTCAATCTCATGTTGAATGTGAGATTTAATTCAGGAATTTAATTTATTTAGTTCCGCAGCAAACGGTCGGTTGTGTTTTAACGGTGTGTTGCGCACGCGCCGCTGTCTGATCAGCGATCAGTCGACTGAGTTTCCTGCGCTCCTGCGCCTGTAGGCGGGCTCTTGATAACGACTCATTATTAATGATAAAAATGACAGTAGTTTGTTCGCCGTCGCATCAATAAGCTGCTGTCTGGTACGATCAAACGTAACAATAATCTTACCGCCAATATCTGATTCGTATTAGCCTAAGACTATACGTGAGCTGTAAAGAGTAACTAATAAAAATAAATACACAATAGATTATGTAGATTGCCGGTATTACGTGACCCATCTATATTACCGATACCTACTGGGTTACTTACATAGTTTCTTTAAAATAATGTTTAAAAACTGGGAAATTACTGAAAATAAAATGATCAAATAAGGTATACCTAAGTTTAAGTCAAATTTTAATCATTCACACCAATTTTACTGTAAGGGTTGTATGTCGGCTTAACTTCGTGATTTAGGTAAAGATATTGCCTATTGCTTTGCTATACGGTCATCTAGAGGTCTTACAGGGTCGTCTGCAATTCCGCACATCACTAGAACCACAGAAAATAGGTTGTACGGAGAATGAGAGCATTTGATCCTTGTCACAGAATTGTGCATCGCATTGCCTCCAGTGCGATGTACAATTCTGTAACACTGGTACCTACTAACCAGTACCATTTTTATTGGTGAAAACACCAATTTATATGCAGTCGTATCCAGCGCTCAAGCGTCGGAAAACCCTACCGATCCGTCAAGATACTGTTGGTTGGAACTACTCGCATGTGAGCTAGCGTCCGAGCAAAAGGTTCGGTACAAATGAACTTATTTGTAAATAGTTCAATTCCTGAATCGAGTCGCGGAAGATTTTCCCGAATCGCAAAAATAGTACATTTTGATACAAGTGGGGAAAGTTTGTCATTACAGCCGAGACGAAATTCACCCGAGCCGTACAGGCGAGGGTGTTATAAAGCCGAGTGCTGCAGTGACAAATCGCCACGTGTATCAAACGACGTTTTTCAATACACTTACGAAGAAAACGATGAAAAATCCACCAATAATTTATCTTCTATAGGAAAATTACGACGCTTTTTGGTCATTTTGTACTGAAGAAAATTTTCCAAACTTGCGATAGCCTGCTGATATTTGCGATAGGTTACCTCACAATTTAGTTTTGATTTGATGGCAGCAGGCTATCGCAAGTATTTTTTACCTCAATCACATAATCTGGCGGAATAGCATCTAAAGGATTCTCTTCAAATCACCTTTTTCACAACTATCACAAATGAATAAGTTACTTAGTTATTATTAGGTGTACTTTTTTCCCGCGCATAACCTTTGCAGATTTTTTCCAATATTTGTGCTATAATACCTTTCCCCATTCCGACGTTTGGCTTCCAGATTGAATCGGACTGGGGCTGCTCTCAAGCGGCTCCTGCCGAACCTAGGGGGTCCAGACGCCTCCTGCCGGAGGCTCTACGCAGGCATCGTTCGGTCCATGGCCCTTTACGGGGCGCCGGTCTGGGCGCCGACGCTGCGAAAGCGAGTGGCGGCCCGGCTGAACGCCTGCCAGAGGGTCCTGGCCATTCGGATGATCCGGGGATACCGTACGGTGTCCTGCGAAGCGGCGAGCCTCCTTCCTGGTCTACCACCATGGGATTTGGAGGCAACAGTCCTTGCACACATGCATGACTTACGCGTGGAGATGCAACGCCGGGGCGAAACTCCGCTGCCACGACAAATCGCGGCATGGCGGACAGAGTTCCGGCGGGATCTCATGGTGAAATGGCGAGAGCGATTGTCGCAACCTCGTGCTGGGCACGCCACGATCGAGGCGGTAAGGCCCCTCTTTGAGGCGTGGCTGGAAAGGCCCCACGGCGCCGTCACATTCCGCTTGGCGCAGGTACTAACCGAACACGGCAAGTTCGGACCGTACCTGTACAAGATTCGTGCGGAGACGACACCCGGATATTGTCGCCACTGTGCGGAGCGTCCGGAGGACACGGTGGAGCACACAGTCGAGGTGTGCCCCGCTTGGGAAGAGCATCGCCGTGTCCTTGTGGGGGCGATCAGCGGCAGCGACCTCTCGCGCTGGGGTTTGGTTCAAGCCATGCTCCGGAGCGAGGAGGAGTGGCAGGCGGTCGCCTCCTTCTGCGAAGCAGTAATGCTAGCAAAGGAGGAGGCCGACCGCATCAGGCAACGGCGTACACTTCGCCGCCGCCGCCGGGATTCCGATCCCGATTTCCGGCCACTGTAGGCGCGGGCTCGCGGACGGCGGGCAATGGGTAGCTCGCTGTCCGTCCGTCCGGTAACATACCGGTCCGAGCTCAAGTTACGGCGCGCACTGTTCCCGCGCGCCTCAAGGAGTTGTCAGCAAACTGTAGGGGCCCAACAGGGCCGAAGCCTACTGGGGTCAAAGGGTATGTGAAAATGGCACCTGGGGCCCTGGGACCAAGGCAAAGAATGGAACGGGGTAGGTTTTTAGTCAGTAAGAGTCTGACACTACTTCCCGCTCCACCCAAGGGCGGGATTTGTCATTGGATGATTTTACCTACCATAAAAAAAAAACCTTTCTCCATGCCTTTCAGGATTTTAGGACCGCAGACCTGTGTACATGGTTCAATTCGATACCTCCACGCGTCCCAGAGTTAAAAGGTCTTGACAAAACAAAGTGATTCTCTATGGGTTCCGATTTTTATATAATTAAATAAGGGTAACTATTTTTCGTCGAGTTGCTGCAGCTAATTAAAAAAAAAGTTTGAAATATCCCAGAATTGCGTTTCGTTCCTGCTACTGGGCAAAGGGAACTTTATGAGTGAATCAAATCAATGCAGCAATTCTGGCAAATATACTTACCCCGCGTTCCGAATTGCGTCAAAAGCGATTATAGCGCAAAACCGACCAAATTTAATAGTCACAAAATATGGGGGCTATTAAGAATAATTTTGACGTCGCGCATTGGTTGGATTCGCGCTATAATCACTTTTGACGCAATTCGGAACGAGGTGATAAACGTCAAAACAAGCGACTGTCAGTAGTGTCAGGCGAATCTGACAAATTGTTGTTATCACTTTCACTTTACTGATAGGTACGCTATTAGCGATGAAGCGTTAATATTTTCAGTTATTTCTAAAGTGTTGCAGACGAGCTAAACCCGAGCGTAAAGCTTCAGAATATTTTATCAAACAATGTAACTGACTAGAGCTAGCTATTGAAATAACAGATAAGGTTATTTATGTATGAATGGGTGACTTTGAAGAGTACACAATGCGACGAAAATTTGTTTACATCGTGTTACTCCTTGGAATAGCACTTACTAGCTGGATTTATTGGAAATCTAATGCCGAATTCAACGATACTCTCATAATTCTTAAGAGAAAGTTGTATACAATAAAAGACGTCTCACTTCAACCATTACCAGCAACATGTAAAAGTAATTGTGTTTCATATTGTCTGTAACAACTCGTTTGAAACATTAAATCAATCATTAGAAAAACTATGTGATTCTAGATTACTCATTTATATAAAATTATGCATGCTAAATATATAATTACCATGCATTTATTCTCATGAAATCTCTCCAATATGCTTTCAGATCGTCCATTTTTGGTTATAATAGTGACTTCATATGTGGGACATGTAGAGCTAAGAAGTGCTCATAGAAGAGCTATGCCTGTAGAAGAACTAAGGAAAATAAATGCAACCCGAGTATTCCTTCTTGCCCAAATACCTGATAAAGAAAAGTATGTACCTATTACTTAATAATTACTTCCAATATGATCAAATACAAAAGTACTGTAAATGTAATAATAAAAAAAAAAATATTTTCAGATACATAACTCAATCGGCGATCAATGATGAGAGCAAATCTTTTGGTGATATTTTACAGGGAAAATTTGTAGAAAACTACAGAAACCTGACTTATAAACACTTAATGGGTTTGAAATGGGCTTCCACAACGTGCCCAGATGCATCGTTCATACTCAAAGTAGATGATGACACAGTTTACAACTTGGAAAAAACTTATGCTTTGCTGAAATCAATTAATTATTCAACATCTCTTTTAATGGGCTATATGCTTAATAATACTAAGCCACGGAGGAATAAAGAAAACAAATGGTATGTTACATGGGATGAGTATCCGAGGCAAGAATACCCAGCATACCTATCTGGGTGGTATTACATCACAACTCCTCAAGTAGCGGCTGCACTATGTGACGAAGCAATCTATCACCCATACTTCTGGATAGACGACATCTTTGTTACTGGCCTCCTCACAGAATCACTTGGTATCAAGTTAAAAGAACTGCCAGACTCATTCTGGCTGGCCTATTATGAGCTACTTGAATGCTGCTTAAATGACATGATTAAGAAATCAATCAAATGTGATTATGTAGTGGGGCCAAATGGTGGAAGGAACAATTTAATTGTAGAATTTAACAATGCTATTAAGAATTGCAACAAATGGGGAAATTGTACAAAAAGGACTCCGGATCAGGAACTAGATAAAGTTTGTGTTGCACACAAAGAACGCCAAATATTTGGTGATGGCGGGCAAGCAGAAGTGAAATATATAAAACTTTAGTAATTGAGAATAACATTGTGGATCTCAAAATACTATACACTGTATAGAAAGCCACATTGACTTGTTGACTTGGTAGAACAAATGTATATACTTAGGAAAAAGTATGGATTATGATGATGCCATATGAGGAATGAAACTATGAAAGTGGCAGTAAAGTAAGGGGTTCTAGATCAGACAAACTAGATACTAGATATAATTCCACGTTATCCCCGGGGTTCATTTTCACCTAACCCTTGGCCCCAGTAGGCTTCGGCCCTGCTGGGCCCCTACAGTTTGCTGATAACTCCTTGAGGCGCGCGGGAACAGTGCGCGCCGTAGACGACTTTGGCTCGGACCGGTCTGTTACCGGACGGACGGACAGCGAGCTACCCATTGCCCGCCGTCCGCAAGCCCACGCCTACAGTGGCCTGAAATCGGGATCAGAATCCCGGCAGCGGCGGCTGCGCCGTTGCCTGATGCGGTCGGCCTCCTCCTTTGCTTATAAGCATTACTACACTTTCGCAGATGGAGGCGACCGCCTGCCACTCCTCCTCGCTCAGGAACATGGCCTGTACCAAGGCCCGGCGCGAGAGATCGCCGCCGCCGATCGCCCCCAACCTACAAAAGGGTGCATCTTCGATACATCGCTTTGAAAGTTTTAGTTCCAATAATTGCCCTAATAGCACGTATACCAACAAAAAGAGGCAGTTTAGGCTCCGTCGACGCTATCTAAGATTTTTTTTTTGATTGGTTCTTCATAATTTGTATGTAGTTATCCTACACTGACAAAACAGCAAAACGTTGAACGACGCTTTAAAGAACCTATCGCTACCACAATCCGGCTGAACGTGAGGTAGCCCCATTACTTTACAGCGACGTTATTAAATTCCACGGAACACAAAAAGAACCTGGAAATAGTAAGTAGGCGTGGCACTGTCGCCGCTAGTGAGTACTGCAATACGCACTTGCTGTTCAAGCGCTCTCATTCGCAAACTAGACTACGTCAACATACAATTTACATAAAATAACATTAAAATGCCTTATTGTGCCATTCTGGACTGTAAAAACCATAGTCGGACTAAAAATCTAACTCATGGGGGTGTATCATACCACCGGTAAGTATTATTTTCGAATTTATTTTAATAAAATGAAAAAATAAAATTTCGTCAAACATTGCACAAGATATACAAACAAAAATTGTCCTTAACTTCATGCAAACAAAGTTGATTTTCTTTTCCCGGTTATTAGCCTTTCTGGAATATTCGCATCTCTACCTATACTTTTGACGCTATCCAAATAGTGCGTGACTTTTTCGATAAAATCAATCGACATGTATTGCATTACCTTTTTAAAATAAAAGTATTTATACTTGAGAGTATGAGTATTAAAATACAGATAATTATTAAAATAATAAAGTTAATAAAATAAATATTGTAGGATAATAATCGTGATGCAATTTTAAATAAATCTAGCTAAAGAGCTTGGAACAACATAGGGCGTTTGAATTATACCTTATGTTTAGTCGTCGCCGGCTTCGTCCGATCACACTTTTCGTAACGAATGCATAATAACTTTAATTTCGGAAGCCAATGTCAAAAAATGAAGAAACCAAACCGTAAACACCGACTTCCACAATCAAAGTTATTTTACATTATTTAGTTTTTTTGAAGTCAGTCGTATTTTTTTGTAAAATAGTATTTTTTTTTGTATTTTCAATATTAAACACAATGAAAATAAATTACCTTTTTCACTACGTATTTATACTAAGTTCTTATTTGTGAAATTGTAATACTTGTTACATTGATACACCTATATGTCCGTAGTATTCAACATAAATAACATAACCTAAATTTTAAAAGTGTTCAACTTCTTAGAACGGGCAACTAACTTGATCGTTTAAAAGTGCCCGGTAATATTTTAATTAAATTCTTTGATCAAAATCAAACAATATAAAACAGTGAAAAGATTATTATACAAATATAATAATCTTTTCACTGTTTTATATTGTCTTAAACTCAAATAGCAATGTAATAATAAAACATTGCGAGGTTTTCAGCATTTTTTTTTTTCACCCAGTATAAAATGAACAAATACAAACAAAAAGGTTTAGATGCAAATAAATACCCTTTTACTACGTTTAGAAATACATATTAATTTCATTATTTTAATACTATCGCATACGATATTTTTTCGCATTATATTTTATGTTTGTTTTCATACTATCGATATTATTGCGATCGAATTAGGGTACGTCACTATTTGAGTAGCGACCTGCATTTGTGTCAGTGATACGCCATTCAAATACCACCCTTATTTTTATAATGTTACAGTTCATACTGAACAACGCCATCTAGCGACGAGTGGCGGTACTTGGTAGTCCAAGATGTATTTCTTTCTTGTTTTTGTCAATTTGATTTATAGATCGTTGATATTAAAGTTGCATTTCGTATAACATTTTTTTTTTGAAATTTGTTTACGCCCAATTTTTGTTTTAGCCAATCGTATCTTCCGGTTTGCAGTAAGAGTAAATCGTAAATGTGTGAGTTTGGCGACACCGGTTCTGGTACAAACATTTTTTCAAGCTACTTCTAGTTTCTTTCTGTGTTCTGTGTTAAATTCGGCGCGCCAACTTGTAATACGGCGCGTTGTACGATACGGCTGCAACAGATAGTTATGGTGAGACACCGATACCTCCCCACATTTGCATACTTTTCAATAGTGTAGACAACAGTCCTTTAATCCTTAGGGAAGAATTAGATTCAACTTGAAACTCATAAAAAAAATTATTTGCCACTTTGCACTAATGCCTTGCAGTACCTACTCAAGCCCACAAGCGCTGTGGTTTACTAGAGAATGACGCGGGGCACGGCTGATGAGTTGGCTAGGAGAGGATCTGGGAAGGTTATTACAATGGACTATTGTACCAATGTCCTTCAGTCAGCTGTGTGGTTGTCTACAAGAACACCCCCACACACAAGCAGAAACCTGGTGATCCTCACCATCGAATTACAGGGAATCGAAAGATGCCAGATGCCATCCCTGAACAAAAACCTAAACAGAAGCCTTCTGCGACTGGACAAAGGCTGCACTGCACCTGGTGGCGGAGACAAATACATACAAGAAGGCGTAACGTATAGCCCCTATTGCAGAGCGTGTCGTCTCCATTGACGGTGGAAATCTCAAGCATGAAAGCGCATGCGAATCTTAGGATTACTGAAAACTAACACAAAATAAAAAACGGATTCTTCGTAAACACCTTCAATAAACTGGGAGGGTGAATCTGCTTTTGGGAGTTGGGTTAGTTGTTAATTTAAATGCTCTAAGGCTGGTTGGGAAGAAGGCCGCTACGGCCCACGTGCATATGGACTAAGCTACTATGGATTAAGTGCGGAAACCAAATCAAGACAGATAGAGTCAGCGCAATGTCTCTATGATAAGGATATATGTGAAAGTTATTGGCAGTAGGTTTGAGTTAAGCTCGCATTTGTACATGAATTGTCAAATCACTGTTAATATTAACTTATCACAAAAGAATATAATCAGGTACTTATACAAACTAATGACATTATTTTATTGTAGATACTATACTATATATGTATCTAAAGGAAATTAGGAAGTAGACTTTTTAGCACGCGTGAAAGTCGGTTTCTCCATACAAACTTCAAATCCCCGTTTTACCCCCTTAGGGGTGGAGTTTCGTAAAATCAGTTTCTGAGATTTCGTGATTAATCAGTGAGTGATACTTCGTTTTTATAAGTGTACATAGATTTTATTTTATATAAATATGTGGTAAGATAAGTTGTTATTTGGTAATATACCTGCTTTATCTATAAAACGAATTAAATTTTGAAAAACCGCATATTAATTATCATTTCGGCCGAAAGATGACCACTGTTGGACGCCTACCCCAACTGTCACCACTGCGAACGGTTCAGTAGTCTCGCATCAAGTCTGCTATTAAATATTGTCAGAATGGTCCATCATCGATTTCATAATATTGTTAATTTTGACAAGTGGTGCCATTCTCTAAAAAAAACGCAGCGCTGCCGCAACGAAGAACATCCAAATAGGATACATTGAATTAACAATCCAATGTATAGGTATATTAAATTAGGTTGAAAATCCAATGTATCCTATTTGGGTGATCGTCGTTGAGGCAACGCCGCGTTTTCTTAGAGAATAGCACCACTGGACTTTCCAATGATCAACCACTGACATCCCATTGTAAGAAATGGCATAAAACAAATGAATATCTGACATATGTATGCTAACCTAAGACCTTCCAACGCTGCGTTTTCCGGTACCTATGCGGTCACCACTCCAGGGGTGCTATTCTCTAAGAAAACAGCCTTGAACGCAACTCTGGCCCAGCGACGAAATCCAAATAGGTACATTCAAATCTCATACAAAACCAATGTGCCTATTTACCGCTCAAGGCTGTTTTCTTAGAGAATAACACTGCAGAACCTTACGACCTCAACGACTATCTGTTCTGCAATGTGTTATCTACGCATATTATTGTTTCACTAATCGAGAAGGAGCTCGTCAGCTACGATAATATCAACCCCAGGGGTTTGCCGAGGGCTTGCTGAGGTCGGTCAATGGATTGATGACCGTCTAATAAAAACTGAGACAGTCATTTGTATATTATATTTTGTCAATCTTTGACAGTAGTCAGAAGGCGTAAAATCTGACAAGTCTTTTATTACCCAGTTACTGGGTTTTTTTTTTGGTGGTGGGTAAAATCATCCAATGACATCTCTCGCCCTTGTGCGGAGCGGGAGATAGTGTCAGACTCTTACTGACTAAAAACCCACCCCGTTCCTTCATGCCTATCATACCAGGGGTAGGGTTGCCAACTTTTTTTTACAAGAAATAGTTTTTTTTTTATCTGAGAAGAATTTAAACAATATTTTAGAAAAAATAACAGTATTTTATTTATTTTATAATTAATTGTAAGCAGTAAAGAAAACAAAAAATAATCTTTCTCTGTTGCTATTCTCACGTCGCTATGTATTCATCACTGAAAAAACTCTTTCAGTGTAAATGCTGGGGTGGCGGGAACAGAAAGTTGATATGAGATCATTTTAGTAATATTTTAGAATTTTTCTAAGGTAATAAATGACTTTTAGCCAGTTCTCATTTTAAGAAATAAACAGTATTTTAGTAAGATACGGGAGATGACTATTCATAAATAATATCAGTACATATAAACTTACGATTGCGACGGCAGATTGAGGAATATCGGGGATCTTGACCTGTCGCGGGACGCTGAGGGACGTGGCGACCAATCACCCTAAAATATTGAAACGTTAAACCACTGAAATCCAACTGTAATAAATACGAAATATAGCAAATCAAACAGAATAAAGAAGTATTACCGCTTGCGGCAGCCTCCTTGTAGGGCGCTCTAGTGACGTGAGAGGAGAGTAGGGTGGAGCCTCCGGTGAGGGTGAACGCTCCCATGCTTCATCCTAAACATAAAAAAAACATGCAAATACACCGCCACCCATAACCAATAAATCACCGCAAACCACAAAAAACGCAATACAACTCGTGGAAGGCTCCCCATGCGTACCGGCGATGAACAGCGAGCATGCACAACTTCATCCTAAAATGTACAAAGAAGATGTCCATGCAAAAAAATCCCATCCAAATGCAATAAAAAACAGTTCACAAATTATTACTATTATAACAAATTATAAGGCAAACATAACAACCTCATCGCTAGAAAACACTTCGTGTTCATCGCCGCTCTCCTCTTCAACGTCCACACCTTCCTCGTCATATAGTAGATCGAGGAAGTCCGCAGGAGGCAGTCTGGTGCACCTCCCTAAGAAAAAAATGAACCATCTCAAATGTATGGCGTTTGCGCTAATTAAAATGGCGGCCAAAATGGCGGCTATCGCTGTCTTGCTCTAACATCTATTCGACTCTGTCGCAGCTTTGTGGCCGCCATATTCATCTTTTACTTGTCAAGAAGTGAATGTAAACAAAATTTGATTTTCGTTTTTACAACTGTTTCGTGAATTTTAATCGGCTATTATTTATTGTAACTACTATCTATTATTTATTTGTGTACCCATGTGAATTAATCTGAAAATATGCCTTTTTAAAATCTGTGAAATATGTGGTCTAAGAGCCGGCTGGTCAGATGGTGAACAAGCAGTGAATATTTATGGCTAAATATCCATTAAATGAAGAGAGGTAAGCGTAAATAAACATTCATTTTCAGTTACAGAAAAAGATTTTGAGATAAATACAAATTTCTGATAAAAATCGGTCGAAAATCTCGAAAATAACCAATCAATAGTGCTGTAGTGGATTTTTTTTCGACTTTATCGATATTTTAATTTTAAATATTATTTACACTGTCATGCTTTTTCAACAACAAATATTTTAGCAGTAAATGAAATGCTAATAATAGTAATGAAATATATATATTTTTTTTAGATGTAAACACTGTGTTAAAATGACTGGTACAGAGGAATGGAGATAAGGAGGTTATTGGTAAGGTGTATTTCTTTAACCTTATTAATGGAAAAGAGAATAAACTGTTATTGTTAAAATCCTCAAAAAGGTGTTTTCTTTAGTATTAAACACACCCCCACCCCCACCTTTGGATCCTCACAATTTACCTGTGAGTTTACGTTGACGCAAATAAGGGTAAGCCTCATTTGCGCCAACGTAAATTAGCAGGTTATATTTGGTTTAATTTTTTCATATGAAATATTCCAATTATCCGTTTAACTGGTGAATAAAGTTGGCTTAAATAGACCTTAATTTAGACCCAAAAAAAGAGCCTACTTTTTTTTAATATAAATATCGACTATCGATAAAAAATTACTATGAGCACCTAGATACACACCACTATTTCGGTTGTTATGTTGGCAGCCCTCATTTGGTCATGTACGTGAAAGTTGGTATTGAAGCGTAGCGCAAACGCCATACTGAGCGTTTTTTTTCTATGGGAGTCCCGTCTCTTAAACGTAGTGCTTATATTCTCTTTGGCAGGAGGCTGCTCATTCACGAGCCAATTCGACATGCTTTAAAAAAAAAAAGAGAAAAAATATCGCCTTAGTATATAACCTATGGTCTCTGCAGTTGATTTTCTTTGGTAATAAGAAGAAAAAAAAATATATAAAGTCATGTTAGAGCTTTAGAAATAACCAATTTATCATATAAAAATAAATATACAATATTTATAAAATACCGCTATTACTATCGATGATTACAAAATTTTATCGACACGTGTATCGACACTGCAGTTTCCCTAGTAAAAACTTGATAAAAACCAATGATTTCGAAAAATATATATGTCAATGATAAAAACAAACTCCAAATAAACTTTGTCCTTGGTGATACAAATAAGGACTAAGATGGCTTGTTGGATTTTGAATCACAAAATGGCCGTTACGCGTGCTTTCTTATCAAAATTATTTTTCACTTCAATTGAATAGAAACGTTATTATATCGTTGGATCAACGATCCTAATTACTTTTTATAATAGTTTCATTACATTTACTGATAAACATCATCATAATTTACACGGAAATCGGAAAACATAATCACAAACTACGGCTTTATTTATAAGTTATAACAATGTATTTCATGCAAATTATACTCTAAATAGAATCAATATAAGCAAAATAATAACTCTATAATAACAAATAATACTTACTTGAATAAAATCTGGTAAAAACGCCAACACAAACACAGCGAAGATTAAGGGTATTACATTGCTCAATGACCTTGAAGAATTTGTGGTGTGAATTATAACATTCGGAATTCGGAACGTTTGTTTACTTTAACAAAATTCTTATCAGTGTTTATTTGTTTAGTGCGAACGAAGTTTCATTTTTTGAATTAAAATAGTTTTTAAGTGCTTAAATTTAGAGTAATCTAGCTGTCTTTAAGTGTTTGGTGTTCGAAGCGGATAATGAACTATGCTTGAAACTTATTGTACATTGACATCATGGAATTAAGGTAAAGTTAAACAGTGTATTCCAGTGAAATACGTAACTTGTTGTTCGTATTGTTTTTCGTGCACTATTGAATTCAGTGTTATCTGCATCCAAAAACTTAAAAAATTCATATATGTTCCCCATCTAGAATACTAACCCACATAAGTGCTAAAAACAATTAACTTGACACGTTTAGGCATCGAAATAAGTTTTAAACACTTTGTATGTCACGAAAAACACTTTAAATAGTATATATTTGGAAAACAATAATAAATCCGCTGCGTCCGAGCAACTTTTTTAAGCCTGCTAATTTGACATAAAAACAATACTGCTAGCGGTCAAAAATCGCCTTATAGTACAAAATGAGTGAAGTTTTATAACATTGACGTCACAAAATCACTAAGTAAACATTCTTGTTTTAATATTGTAATAAGATTGTTTTGAAGACCACATGGTACGAAAAACATAAGTAAGATTAAAACAATACTGCTATAAGAGCATGGGGGGCGACCCCATGTCATGTCAAACCAAAACAAAGCATAAAAACAATTAAGTTTTTTTTTTTATCTTTATTATTTCACGAATGTTATGGAAAATGATTAAATACTAAATAATTCGTGAATGAATATTTAAATACGGGTTAAAATTCTTATACGTGTTAACTGTGCTGAGGGCATCCGGACCAAGCCCAGGTATCCGGACCAAGCCCAGGTCGTCAACGGCGCGCACTGTTCCCGCGCGCCTCAAGGAGTTGTCTGCAAACCGTAGAGACCCAGTCTGCTAGCTGCAGGCAGGCAGGGTCGAAGCCTACTGGGGCCAAGGGTTTGCTTCCGAAATGAAAGCCCGGCCCTGGTATCTAAGGCCACGAAGGAACGGGGTGGGTTTTTAGTCAGTAAGAGTCTGACACTATCTCCCGCTCCGCCCAAGGGCGGGAGATGTCATTGGATGATTTTACCCACCACAAAAAAAAAAAAAAACTGTGCTGAGGGCAGCCGTTTAGCCAACGATGAACACCCAAATACGAGTAGGATACATTGGATTGTCAACCTAACTTCCTATACATTTTTTTTTTATGGTAGGTCCTCCAATGACAAATCCCGCGCTTGGGCGGAGCGGGAAATAGTGTCAGACTCTTACTGACTAGAAACCTACCCTGTTCCTTCCCTGCCTTGGTTCCAGGGCCCTGGTATGCATTTTCATACCTTCCCAGAGCCCCAGACTAGGCCTTGACCCTACTGGGCCCCTACGGTTTGCTGACAACTCCTTGAGGCGCACGGGAACAGTGCGCGCCGTAAACGACTTGGGCTCGGTCCGGTCTGTTACCGGACAAACGGACAGCGAGCTACCCATTGCCCGCCGTCCGCAAGCCCGCGCCTACGGTGGCCGGAAATTTGGATCGGAATTACGGCGGCGGCTGCGGCGTGAGCGCCGTTGCCTGATACGGTCAGCCTCCTCCTCTGCTAGCATTATTGCTTCGCAGAAAGAGGCGACCACCTGCCATTCCTCCTCGCTCCGGAGCATGGCTTGAACCAAGGCCCGTCGCGAGAGGTCATCGCTACCGATCGCCCTCATGAGGACACGGCGATGCTCTTCCCAAGCGGGACTCACCTCTACCGTGTGCTCCACCGTGTCCACCGGGCGTTCCGCACAGTGGCGACACCCGGGCGTCGCCTCCGCACGGGTACGGCCCGAACTTACCATGTTCGGTTAGTACCTGTGCCATGCGGAAGGTCACGACGCCGTGAGGTCTTTCCAGCCACGCCTCAAAGAGGGGCCTTACCGCCTTAATCGTGGCGTGCCCAGCACAGGGTTGCGACAGTCGCTCTCGCCGTTTCACCATGACATCCCGCCGGAGCTCTCTCCGCCATGCCGTCGTATACATTGGATTGTTAATTCAATGTATCCTATTTGGATGTTCGTCGTTGCGGCAGCGTTGCGTTTTCTTATAGAATAGCACCACTGGACACGATCTATTAATGTGTCTTTCATTCAAATCCGCCCTTCGAACGTAAGTATACAATAAACAAAAAAATATATATTTTTCATTACTCATACGCTGAAAGTAACTCTGAACATGCCTGAGAAGCGGGTTGAAAGTAATACTTTTCATCCCTAGGGAGAATCACTTTCAACTGACAGTTGTCAAATTATTAAAAAAAAAAAAACTAGTTCTATCGTCGCATTTCTATTGATCTAGGTATGTCTCAACTTTCTATACAGCCAGTCAATTACAGCGCGATGCAAAATTGAAATTAAGAGATAAGGATCTATTTTTTTTTTTTAAATTACATAATTATTTATAATTTACTTTCAATTAATTATTTAATTCTTTATAACTAACATAGATATGAGAAATAGTTACCATTTTTCACTGATAAAAATGAAAAATGATGGCTGAAAAGCCGATTGACCACAGAAAAAAAAATGGCGGGAAACTTGTTGTAGAATTTTGTTTATAAGTACTTTACTAAATCTCTGCTGAACCATTTCCTTTCCTGAACCTTACTAAATTCCTTATTTTCCGTTTTTTCCTTTAAAAAAATATTTCCCTACCTTTTATTACCCGAAATTGGCACAAAGAAGCAACTAGTGCCACACTACAAAAAAAAAAAAATCTCTGCTGTAAGAAATTTTTTAATTACACAATAATCAGATTCAGTTAAGGATTCAACGCCTGATTCTTAAGAGAAGAGGTTAAAGCATTAGTTGGAAACTTTTTACGGCCTTAATCAAAAGAAACATATCTAAAATCATACGACGACCTTTGACGACGACTCAGGTTTTTATTTTTATTTTCCTTTTATTCGTAATGAAAAGCACAGTGTTTACCTCGGGTGAATGGCTTATTTAGTCCCTCGAATATTAGCGACCTCGCTTCGCTTGGACGCCAAACTTCTTCTCGGGACTAAATAAGTTACTTTCACCACTACGGTAACATGTACTATTTGCGTAACACCGTCACTCGCCGATTGCGACTGAGTGAAATTAGGGCAAACTATCCTGATTTCAGCGGTCTCCGCGCTGGAGGTGAAGCACCTATCTTCCGCTGTTATGATTATTATCAATGTACAGACGCCAACACGTCAATCTACCCCAATCTGTCAAATTTTCCCTATCGAACATTAACCTTGCTCTATTGTAATAAGGTTGAAAATCTATTAAAGAAATTTGACAGATTTAGGTAGGTTGATGTGCTGGCGTCTGTACATACCATACCCAGTTCAAAACGTACCTACAGTTTCATCAAACGACAATTTCTACTCTCAACCAATACTTCTGAGCTAACCTACTTAGATAAGTATTCGAAATAAAATTGTATTCGATTGTGTGTCGGTGAACCAAAAATAAAATTAATTGAAAACATAAAACTTTTTATGGCGCAAATAGAATCTATAGTTCTGTAGTCTTGGTACGATAACGTTAACCTTTTCAGTTAATTTCAAAAAGTTTCAGTCGGGTGCATAAAACCTTAGACCCATTGAATATTTTAATATTTCATTATAGATATAGTTTTTTTAGTAGTTACCTACATCTTTTAAAATTTGTGTGTGACGGAGTTTGCAGTGTACCTAACAAGGCTACCAATGCACAGAAAGTTCGTTTTCATCGCTATGCTCCTTGGAATAGTAATCACCACCAGCATTCATTGGGAATATATGTATATATATATCAATAAAACTGTCACTACTCCTAAGAGTGAATTGTTTATTACAAACGTCTCACTTCAACCATTCCCAACAATATGTAAAAGTAATTTCATTATTTTATAGTAGGTATCTTTAAAACTCGTTTGAAAAAATAACAAAAATACAGCCAAGTGCGAGTCGGAGTCGCGCACGAAGGATCCGTACCGTCGTAGCAAAAAACGGCAAAAGAATCACGTTTATTTTGTGGGATACCCACCTAAATTTTATTCTGTTTTTAGTATTTGTTGTTGTAGTGGTTACTTTCTCCATGCCGCTACCACAACAAATACTAAATACCATGGAGAAAATAACCACTGGAGAGCGCATGCGGCGCTAACACGGTCACCAAACATACGACACATCAAGCCTATGCGGCGAAATTTTGGTCAAACGCAGCAGTTGTCAGTTTATGTAGGTACGAACGTGACACGCTCCTGTTTCAATAGCAAATAAAACGATAAATAATGCATAGTTGTGCATTAAATGGTGTGGAAAGTTTACTACTACTTCAAGTTACACAAAATATAGGATAAAATTGCACAGGTAAGTGTTTTACTACTTCAATTTGATTTAAAATGAGAAATATATCCCTCTCTCATACACTCAGTTCCATTCGCTGTCTCTTTTTTTTTCTCAATAGTGCCGTCGCAGCATCTTGAACTGTATCGATATAAATTAAGATATAGGTGCTTACCGTACTTATATTTTTGGAATTAAGTTTCTATTAAGCTTGCGGTAGCAGTAATATAAAATTGTCAAGTGATAAAAAAGCGTTATTTAATATAGGTATAATTATCACATTGATACAAACTCAAAGTAGTTTTATTTATGTAATAGAAAGAGAGACAGATGGATTATCTTCTCATCTCGTCTTTACAGTTTTCGAATGTATTAAAGTACATAGTGACGTCAAAATCAAAATCTATGATGGCAGTTTTTATGGTTTCCGAGGTTGCTGAAGCCGATAGTTAGATTAAAATGAAAATAAAAGGTGATGGCTGCTAAATAATAATAATTTTATTTCAGGTAACAAATATATATAATACCTTATAGACTAACATACATATCTATCTATATAAAAAGATCTTGTTAGTGCATATGATTTATAACTATGTTAGTAGCAACACGTCACTTTGCACTATATTGTCTTAGTGCAATCCTGTGGTACTTGTCCGCGGAAGCGACGGAACACCACGCCCTGTGGCCAAAAGTCTTCCTCCATAACAAGGTGCAGAAAACAGTTCGGTACTCGCACCACAAACGCCTTAAAATTGACGTTCCGGTGCGACTCCAGCAACTGCACCCTCAGTATGTATTTCAACTTCTGGCGCACGTACTCGACGATGTCCTCCGCCTTTGTGGTGTAATAAAAACGTACAAATTTTCTATCGTATTTGTAAATTATCGCTGCCACTGTTTTAGATTTTTATTTTGAACTTCGTTCGTGTAGCGGGTCCCTCGAATGTTTTTGTGCAGAAAAAAATTGTTTAAAAAAAAAAACTCAAGACACTCCACTTAATATGCTTACCAATGTCCATAATGGACAGATTAACATTCACCTACTTACTCCTGAACAGCTTCAAAAAGAAATTAACATTATATCGCGACATTTAGGCGATGACCTAATCTTACCCATTGAAGTGCACGAAATTGGAAAGCTATATGCACTGATTATCATAAGAGCACGAATAACTGAAGAATACTTTCTCTTTCAAATAACATTCCCACTTATGAGTAGGGACCGATATAAGTTGTACAAAAAACATCCTATACCACATCAGATAAACAACAGCATGATAGAGCTCATCCCGTCTTCAGAATACATAGCCACGGATTTGAAAAGAGACGCATATCTAACAATTATGTTGGCAGAACTAACACAGTGTGCGACTGGAAAAAGCCGATTTACCATCTTAGCAATGAAATCAACTTCTGTGAACTCGACCGCGACACAGAGAAGTGCAAGGTACGTAGATCCAAATGTGAAAACAGATAGACACCACTTTCAAACCCATCACTTTTTTTGTACCATCGTTGCAACATTTACTCGGTCAAGAGAATCTGCGGCGAGGAAATAAATAAAATAACACTGAGTAATGCTGGTGTATTTTACTTAGGACCAGGTTGCCTGCTTAAAGGCCAGGATTTTACTCTGAACATAGATACAAAGTTTAAAGAAAAACATAATCGGTATGAGCCCCAACATTTTTATACCTGAGATGGATCAGTTAAACTTAATTATCAACAGCTCGATGCCTTTCAAATATTATGAAGACGTCACAGACTCAGGCGAAATGAAGGACGTCTTAGAAACTCTACATAAATCGTCGACCTGAAAAACAGCAGAGTGGAAACAGGTGACACATTATCCACTCACTACATACTGACGCCAGCACGTCAATCTACCCCAATGTGTCAAATTTTACCAATCGAAAATTAACCTTCCACTATTGTGATAAGGTTGAAAATCTATTAAAGAAATGAGGTAGGTTTATGTACTGGCGTCTGTACATCAGTACGCAGTATGCTACGTCGTGGTCGTCGCGCTAGCGCTGGCGATGGCGGCGAGAGCGCTGCTGTACAGGTGGCTGCGGCGACGAGCGCGCCGTGCGGACATCACGTACGGTATGGAGCTGCAGCCCACCACCAGTGTTAGTGATGTGAACATAAATAGTACTAGTGTTAGTGCGCGCCAAAACATGGTTGAACGTCAGCCTAGTGTTACGCGAACAATGGTGAATAGGGAGTGTCCGCACGTTCCTACAAATCGATTAGGGATAATAAGTGCTTAATTAGATTGAATATAAGTTTCACTTCTATTAAACTAACATTTTAATCTTAAGTTATGTAACTACACCTTTTAAACATTATCATCATCGCTCCATACACATAACATTGTATCATCTTACTAACCCTAGCTTTCGCGCCCCGGAATATGTTCGGTGCATTCACTGAACGCCTTAGAGCCGAATTCACCAAGAAACTCGCGATGAATTGAACTTAGTTTACGCGAAACTCAGTTTCAATTCTTTTATTGTCACCCATGTTTACGGCACGGGTCTCAAACTAGATTACGCTGAGCTCAGTTGAACTAAGTTTTATAGTGAATGATGAAATCAGTCCTTACTCAGCAATCACGGAATAAAGTAGCAATAACGATGTTTTACACCATAACATTTAAACATTTCATTGATATTTTTAGCTTAGTTTAACAATAATAACATTTGTATAAGTCAGTAGCAATAAACAGTACTTATCGGAAACATTTCTTTCTGTATCAAACACCGACACCTATCACACCTAACTACGTGCCCCGACACCAGCAGTAGTTATCTTGGGCAACAATAAAACTGAGGATTATGAAGAAATTGTATCTATTTTATTGTTAAATATCTCAAAATAGGAGGTAATATACTATGTCATCAAAAAGTTATTATTTACATTTACATTTACACTTGAATATTAATTTTTTTAATTTAAAACCTGAGAATCGTGAGCAATGAGCATAGCGAACGTTTTCATCATGATTTATGGTTCTTTACCTCTCTCGTATTAAGGTTTCTTCTGGATAAAAATATGTTAGCCGATTACTACTGGATTACTTCAAGAGAAATTGACACTAATCAGTAGAAAAAAGTAATTTGTGCCAATTTTTATAAGATTTTAAATATGTGAAAAAATTGAAATAAAGGAATATAAATATTTTTTAAATTGTACGTCCAATTTTTTTTTCTGTTCAATAATAAATAAATTACTAAAGATTAATTACTCTACCGAATTTCATTAGTTTCATCTATGGGTAAATAATGTTTTTAAATGGTGTTATTGTGTGTAGTGTTGTTGTTGTTGTGTCTGTGTTGTATTGTAGTATTATCATTATAGGTATGTAATGTATTTGGATTGGATCACTAACGCGCAAGGCCATCACTACGTGCCGGACGACAGCCAGCGGCAGCAGAGGTCGCGGAGAAAGGCGAACACCGCAGCGCAGTCCGGCCAGCTCGCCACATCGCCTGGTAGTGCTTAGTACATTCTCTTTGACTACACATTCCACCTTGCTACCGAGCGCGCGCGTCGTAATTTTAATCGTATCATTATTGTTTTCTCGCCGTAGGTACCTACGGCTTGTAAGAACTAAAACTCCAGTAATTTGAGTGTACTGTATAATATTAAAATAATTAACTTAATTAATTGAGTTACAACTTGTAACTCCATCTTAATTATTTCAATTACTGGAGTATTAGTTCTATCAACACCCATAGGATACTACCGCGCCCATCTAAATGTAAACGTGTATTTTGTAAAAATTGCAGATTTCCCAACGATGATATGAAGAAGGAAGAAATTTGGATCAAAGCTACACATAGAAAGGATTTTGTTCCAACAAAGAGCAGTGTGCTATGTTCTAGACATTTCAAGCCAGATTGTCTTGAAATAGTAGATTGTGATACACGTGTGTAATGTACATGGTTACCGTCGAGGCGGTATTAAGAGAGCTAAAAACGGTATCCATACATTACTCACGTGTATCATACGACGTTTTTCAATACACTTGTGAAGAAAAATAATTTAGCTAACTATTATTACAACAACAAAACTAGGAAAAAATTTCATAATATGGCGGTAACATTCATAGGCACGCATCAATTTTTTTTTAATTGACCCATAGCTGAAGGCTATGGCTACATAGTCTTTTGATCAAATTGCCTAGTCGTTGTTTGTTTTCCTGCGTGAAAAGATTTTACGATAATGTCATTTTTAGTGACAATGGATGTAACATTTTCTAATGTTTTTGTAGTATTTGATTTTATTTAATTAATATAGATAATGAACTTCACTCGAAAAAATCACACCAAATACCGCGCGCATTTTAAAATAGCGTAAAATGGCGACCATAAACCACAAAGAAAAAACAATTTTTATTTGAACGAACGATTTATACATAATTATGTTTTGTTATTAAATAAATCGTTTTTACTAGTTAAAATTGCTGAAATTGCATGAAATAAGTAAGACACTAAATAAGCTAAATACCTATACTATTGAACGAACGCAATAACCTAATAGTCATGTTTTATTTTCGTATTCAAAATTTGATTTGCGAACAAAGAGGTTGAACAAAAAGGTTATAGCTACATTACAGCACTACTGCGTAATGGTAATCAAAATGTCACAGTTTTGTAACAGGTGCCATTACGTACCTAAGTGTAGTGCAATAAGAGCCACTTTCTGAGCAAGTGTATTGAAAATTTAATTTTTATGTGTTTAATAAAGCCTCCTTTTAATAAATAATCCTGTTTTATTGGATAATCGAACCCATAATCACTGTATCGTAATCTATCGTAATAATAAATAACCGATATCGATCTTTTTTTGAAAAAGCAGTTGTTATTTGGCTGTCAATAACATCACCCAATCACAGCGGACGATGCTCAACTCTCCCCCCCCCACAGTTGTTTGGTGACTTTGATTTAGAACAAAAACGTATCGATGCGTTCTCCATTAGTTTTTTCCCCATGTGTACTGGCCATCATCTGTGAACATTTTTAAACAGTCTAGCTACGGTTCATGAGATACGGCCTGGTTACAGACGGACAGATGAATGGATGGACGTCCGGACAGCGGAGTCTTAGTATATTTTACCCTTTGGGTACGAAACCCTAAAAAGATAAACTTCAAAACTCATATTCTAGACGACTCATATCTCACCAATACCATTAACATGATTTTATTTTTACTAAACGTCATGGAATCTTTTCAATGTAATACATAATTTCAGATCGTAAGTTTTTGGTCATAATAGTGACATCTTATGTGGGGCATGTAAAGCTAAGATCTGCTCATAGAACAGCGTATCCTGCAGAATATTTAAGTAAAGCAAATGCAACCAGAGTCTTCTTGCTTGGCCAAATACCTGATCAAGAAAAGTAAATATATTTACCTGATAATATCAAAAATAATCGATCAAAAAGTAATTAGATATATTGTGTAATATCTTTTCTTAAATTTTCAGCAACATAACACAATCTGCAATCAATAATGAGAGCAAAACTTTTGGTGATATTTTACAAGGAACGTTTGTTGAAAGCTACAGAAACCTGACTCACAAACACTTAATGGGTTTGAAATGGGCTTCAAGAACATGCCCAGATGCATCGTTCATACTCAAAGTAGATGATGACACAGCATACATCTTGGGAAAAACTTATGAAGTACTGACATCAGTTAACTATACCACGACACTTTTAATGGGCTACATTAATGACATTGCTAAGCCATCAAGGAGTAAAAAAAACAAATGGTATGTTACATGGGAAGAGTACCCGAGGAATGACTATCCTGTGTTCCTCTCTGGATGGTATTACATCACAACTCCTCAAGTAGCGGCTGCACTATGTGACGAAGCAGCCTATCATCCGTACTTCTGGATAGACGACGTCTTTGTTACGGGCGTACTCAGACAGTCACTTGGTATTAATTTAACAGAACTACAACAAGGTACATTCTGGGAATATAATTTTATGAACTGTAAATTTGTATTTGGACCAAATCAATTTGATTGTGGAATTCTATGATGTCCTTAGGAATTGTAGGTTCTACAATTCTTATTGAGCAAACTGGACAAAGAGAACTTGAAAGAAATAGATAAAGTTTGAGTTGTATACAAAGAAGGCGAAATTTTTGATTAGCGAAACATATATCATATAAAACTTAATTTTCTGGGCCTGAAAAGATTATACAGTGTATAGAAAGCAACGCACAACTTTATCCCTTAGTGCAAATTATATAGTAGAGGTTCGTGGTAAAAACTACTTTATGAGGAATGAAATGGGCTACCTTTTATAGCAGAACTTTTTATATCATAATGTACTATTGCATAACAACGGATATAATAAACTTCATTTCACTAAAAATTGTTTCCTCATTTGTCATACATTCCAAACCTATAATTTTGTTAGTCAGCATCTTTAAGCATAAATTTTATAACCATAACAATTAAAAAGCAGAACCATCACATTGCAGAAAATTCATAGTTAGAATCGTCTTTTGGCATATATTTTATATCGATATTCATTATAGTTGCGGTGGAAGTAGAGATGGGCGGTGGGTAGATACCCATCGGGTATTTACCGGGTAAATACCCAATTTGGGTATAAACAGGGTTTTTACCCGGTAAATACCCAAAAGCATGGGTATAAACTATAAACACTTTATGGAACGTTTTATTTAATAAAGTTTAGGTGAATTTTAGCCCGTTTAGATATTTTTAACACATCCATGTTATAAGTTCGGCTACTTTCATGTTTTTCGTTTCATAGCCTGATTAAATTGCTTTATTAACTGATAATAACTGTAATTTTAGCATAAATGTACAATTTCTTAACTGATTTAATAAAGTTGCTATATAGTAAATGACATAATATAGGGTGACTGGTAATTAGTGAACGACACTTAAACACGTGATTGTAGTCATGAAAAGCAAACAACTTTTACTATGGGACCAAACATGAAATCGCGAAAAAAAAATCTGCTGGTCATTTGTGTTCGCGTAACTGGTCAAAATGTACTAAACTTGGCTGATTTTCCTCCTTATATAATGTCCTTTCATTTAATTTGGAATCGGAACTCCCTTTTTAGGGTTCCATAGCAAAATGGCCAAAAAACGGAACCCTTATGGATTCGTCATGTCTGTCTGTCCGTTCGTCCGTATGTCACAGCCAGTTTTTTCCGAAACTATAAGAACTATACTGTTGAAACTTGGTAAGAAGATGTATTCTGTAAACAGCATTAGGATTTTAACACAAAAAAAAAAAAAAAAAAACAATAAATTTTGGGGGTTCCTCATACTTAGAACTTCAGTTTAATTTTTTTTTATGGTTTAAAAAATAACAGGTAAATAGGTATCATAGTAATCAATGTTGTTATATCAATTTATAAACACGCATTTTAATACTCAAAAATGAATAATATGAATTTGCTTAATTTTTTAATACTACTAAACGAAGATGATTTTTATCGCTAGCAATTTGTTTTTCTTTTTTTGCTTCATTTACACGGTTCTATATTTTTTTGTCTTGATTAAGTACATCTAAGAAATATTCAGTGTTTTTATTGTTTTATATGACATACAATATATATTTCTATATTTTTTCATCATGATTACAGAATGAGACCCTGAGAAAAAAAAAGCTTCAAAGTGTTAATGACGTACTTCTATTACAAAATACTTAAATTACTTTCTTTGGTATATCTACTGTAGTTTAGTACGAGTATATTTTCTAAGGTTTAACGTAAATTGTATTCTTCTTCTTCCTGCCCTTGTCCCATATTACTTGGGGTCGGCGCAACACGTTTTTTTCTTCCACTCTATCCTATCAGCCGTCACACTATCACTAACTTCCTTTTCTTTCAATTGCAATTCAATTCCTTTTCGATTGTATTCAATTAAATATACATATATGAATACAATATATTAATATTTCCAAAACCAGTTTTAGTCGTTAGCACCAGCAAAATTTTGAATCCTGATCCAAAATGAAACAGTATGAGATATCACTTCTACGTGCGCACTCTTTAGTAATTCAAAAACAAGTGGAAGTAGTAAGCATAATACGTATTCGCGGAGAGAAGGCGAAGAAGCGGGAACGGTTGATGTGTATATTTGTAAGGATTGAGGGACCGCTGGCCAGCTAAATGCGCCTACTGACGGACTTATTTTATCAATTGAAAGTCCACTTTAGAAACTTTAACGTAAGGTTGAAACGCCGTGAGCTGCACCACGTCAGCATTTTTTAAATATTAATTTCAATCTCATACGCTAATGTAGTAGATTTTTAGTTAATAACAAGGTATCTTCATCGTCACTAGTTCTGAGAATATACGCGAGTTTGCCAAATTTTAGTTATTCATCTTACATACTCAAGAGTTTGATGTTTCACGTTTATTTAATGTATTTTATCAATAAATATTTGTTACGACATGCTGTGATATTCAAATAGTCTTTAATTTAAAACTACTATAATCAAATGTAATATAAACCACCTAATATAATACGTAAAAATACAGACGTACAATTTTTATATGATTTGTTAGTAGAAAACTATTATTTGCTGACACCATTTACACTTCATGCATAAAACACATTTGATAAACATTTTTTATTGCTTAAAGTGTATAAAAAACTTAAAACAATAATGAAAAGGAAAATACCCACCATTTGGGTATTTACCCGGGTAAAAACCCTGCATTTGGGTATTTACCCGGTATTTACCGGGTAGAAACCCATCTCTAGGTGGAAGTAATACCAAAACGGTAAACTAAAATTAATAACAAAACACGGTTTACATAGGGTCGACGGAGGTCCCCTCTGGGTCCTCCCATTTCTGGGTAATTATAAAAAAAAAACTTCTAACCTAACCTGTCCAAATCCATCCAAAGGTTGTCTGTAAGAAATCGCTTTTAGCGATATGACCAACCAATGACAACCCTATTATTTTTAAGTTCCCATTGTGCTGTTTATTTTTGATTTACAATTAGGAGTATTAATATCTATCTGTCCGTGTCGGAGTGCCCTAAATTTCCAAGCTTGCTACTCTTACTTATGGACTATCTACCGTGTACACAGAACAAGAATACACTACTACGTAATATTACTATGTGTATCAGTCTCACACAGTATGAGTTCCTATTATTGTAATTGTCTTTGTTTTTGTACCTAATTGCTAGGATAACGTGGTGAGAAAACAAATAAATTACTATTATTAACTTGTTTATATTCAAAATAAGCGTTATTATTATAGACGTCATAGTTAACTGTTTGGCTCCTTATCGATGATAGCATGATAATTTTCGACTCGAATTAAAATAGTAAGGTTTTTTTCGCGGTGTCTATTTTATTATATGTTTTGATTATATATTATTTTATTTCTAGCCTATACTGTTCCACTGCTGGGCAAAGGCCTCCCTCCATGTTTTGATTACTTTATACAAAACATTTGTAAAAAAATATTGAATATGAATGCCTATGTTATGTTTAGAACATGCAAAATACAACATTTTTACACTACTTTCTCAAAAGAAGTGATAAGTTTCCAGGGTTTCGGTATGAATGTGAGTTTCTTTAATCCACCAGAACTTCTGTGAGGTACGGTCAAGTATGGCGGTATGAGGTATCGTTAGAATCCTTGCATCGTCCCGAGTAACATAGGCTATTGACAAAATATAGAAATGCAATGTGCTAGGTAATGTAGGTATGTTATATAAATGAACACACAACCATTTTTTTATTATTTTAAATCTGTTAATGCATGTGATTATCGTCTAATATTTGACGAGTGGATTCCAAAAATATAATACGAGTATGTTACACTGTTAATCGAAATTGTCGAGTAAAACGTATTTTTTTTTTTGCTATTTTTTTCTACTCAGTAGATGGCGTTGTGCTAGTGACACCATTTTCTATATATAGAATCACTGTGTTAAGATTTTCGTCGGAGGTGTCAAGAAGTCATTTTATTAAGAATCTGGTTACCCTGAACCCTAGCATATTTAGGTGCGGAAGACGTCCATCGGCGTTTTTTTTAATTGCTTTTAACTTGGAAAAAACAAGCAACAAAAAATATACTTGTAATATATACACATTTTTTTTAAATACAGCCAAGTACTGCTCCCCGTTTCCGAAATTTTTAACTTTTTGAAAAATTGCGAATTTCATCCTAGGTGTGGAAGACGCCTAACGGCGTTTTCCAGGAGTTAACAACCTTTGATTCTAAATAAATATATTAGTTAATATTATATTATTTTTCAATGATATTACTGGTCCCCCGCCGCCGGTAGGCGCATTTTTTTCGCTGTACGTTAAGCGCCAGCGATTTTCTGAGCGGAAAAACAGTCCATGCTATAATGCTGGATTTATACATCCATAAGTAAGTAAGTAAGCAAGGTCAACTTGCTTTCTTGCGAGAAGCGCGAAGTAAACGTCCTACTCGGGGGCCATTCAAGTATTACGTAAGCACTATAGGGGGGTGGGGTGTCTTTACTTTGCTTGTTTTTGATGACATGGGGGACAGCGAGGTCTGGACGGTGATTACGTCAGCAGTATATTTTGTTATTTTTTTAAGAGAACGATATCGATATTCCAAAATCACAAAAAAGCAACAAACATCCAATATCCTTGAAGACAGCCTCTATTTCAAGCCTTTTCCTTATTTCTAGACTTATAACCACTGCTCAATAACGAAACCAGAACAAATTGAAAAATGCATATAGGTACCAATGTTTACGTAACCATGAGGGGGGTGAGGTAGTATTTTGCTTACAAAAGTAAGCAAAGTACTACCCCGCTCCCCCTTGTCAGCAAAAGCTGACAAGGGGGAGGGGGGTAAATATATTCAAAAAATCTGCTTACGTAATACTTGTACGGCCCCTTACTTGCCGGGCGGTTTTCATACATGGTTTCTAATTACCCGACTGCGCCAGAAGGAGGGTTATATTTTTCGAGAGTATGTATGGTATGTATATATGTATAATTGTTTGGCACGCTCTGCAGCCCGAACGGCTCGATAGATTTTAGCTTGAGAGGTGTCGTTAGATTCGTATTTACTGTGAAAGTGATATCGTAATAAAATAAAATTTATCATTCGGGACCCATTCTAGAAAGTCAGCCGTCTATTCTGTAGATTGGAGTAATCTGCAATGTAATATAAGTATGTGCTCTCAATTCACTAAGCCTCCATTTATAGAATGGGTCCCGATTGCTACAATTTTTATTGTTTTATTACATAGACACATATATTGTACATAGATAATTAACTGTCATTTATCCGCGTTTAATGACACTTAACTATTTCGTGATTTTGCGCAGCAGGTAGCTTTCGCATGTTGCAAATTGGAGGCTTTATTAAAACATAAAAATTAAATTTTCAAAGCAATCTAGCGTGAAATGTCTAGAACATACAACACTGCTTTTTCTTGGAAAAAAAATCTTTCTGTATGTAGCTTTGATGCAAATTTATTTCTTTTTCATATCATCGTTGGGAAATCTGCAATTCTAAAAAAATACACGTTTTACATTATAATCTTTTAATAACATTATTTTACCCATAGATGAAATTAACGAAATTTGGCAGAGTTATTAAAAAATCAGGATGTCCAATTTAAAAAATAATATTATTCTTTTTTTTTCTTTTTTTCACATTAAAACCATAAAAAATCATAATTGGCACAAATTACTTTTTTTGTACTGATTAGTGTCAATTTCTTTTAAAGTAATCGGTTAATAGTACATTGTTACCCTAGGGGTGAAAATAACTTATTTAGTCCCGAGAAGAAGTTTGGCGTCCGAGCGAAGCGAGGTCGCTAATATTCGAGGGACTAAATAAGCCTTTCACCCAAGGTTAACACTGTGCTTTTCATTACGAATAAAAGGAAAATAAAAATAAAAACCTGAGTCGTCGTCAAAGGTCGTCGTATGATTTTAGGTATGATTGATTTAGGCCGTAAAAAGTTTCCGACTACTGCTTTAACTTCTTCTCTTAGGAAATAGGCGTTGAATCCTTAACTGAATTTGATTATTGTGTAATTACAAAATTTCTTACAGCAAAGATTTAGTAAAGTACCTATAAACAAAATTCTACAACAAGTTTCCCGCCATTTTGTTTTTTTTCTGTGGTCAATCGGCTATTCAGCCATCATTTTTCATTTTTTACTTTCAGCGTATGAGTAATGAAAAATATTTTTATCCAGAAACCTTGATACGAAAGAGGTATAGATCCATAAATCATGATGAAAACGTTCGCTATGTTCATCACTCACGCTTTTTAATTAGTAACTTTTTGACGGCACAATATATTTACTCCCATTTTGAAATATTTAACAATAAATTAGATTCAATTTCTTCATAATCCTCAGTTTTATTGTTGCCCAAGGAAATTGCTACTGATATGCTAAGCATTTTTTTCAACGCTAGATAAGAATTCAAAATTGTCATTCTTCAATATTTTTTAATTTGGGATATTACAAAGATTCCTTCTTTAAGATTTGCATCAGAGAGTTCCCGTGTTAAACGCAAAAGGCATCAGAAAGACACAAAACGTTGGTTAGGGCTCCAGAGAAAGGAACCTTCTCACAATGCGAGCCGTATGCCTTCTGTATCAGGCCCTTGATCCAACCGTGCAACGACAGCTTCGACAGATGGTCGTCGAAGCTTTTGGCTATAAGGCCGTTAGCAGTCACGACAATCGGCACAATGACAGCCGAGTCCACATTCCACATGTCGACAACCTTGTGTGCTAAGTCGAGACATTTGATTTGTTTTTCTTTTTCAGCTTTCACGAGATTTTCGTCTTGTGGGATGGTGACATCGACTATCCTTGCACGGCGCGCTAATCGGTCTATCACCACTATATCCGGCTTATTGGCAACAATAGTGCTGTCAGTGATGATAGACCGATCCCAGTACAACGTGGCATGGTCATTTTCGAAAACTGGGTCGAGCACATACCTGTAGTACGGTATCTCAGAATCCACTAGGTTGTACTTCAAAGCAAGTTGCTGGTGAATAATCCTGGCTACTTGGTTATGCCTGTGCAAATACTCGCCGTTAGCCAGACGAGAACAACCAGAGATAATATGTCTGATAGACTCACCCGGACGATGGCATGCCCGACACACGTCAACTGTCCCGTCCTTCATAATATGTCTCCAGCAGTTGTTTGTTAGGATAACTTCGTCCGTAATCTCACAGACAAAACCTTCAGTTTCCACAAAGATGTCGCTGAAACGTAACCAGGCCACGGACGCCATGAAATCTACATCGGGCTCATGAAGAGCCGGGTAAAAGCGCCCGTGAAGCTCCTTGCCTTTCCATATTTCCTTACGGTCATCAGTAGTAAGGATCACAGGTTTGTGCCAGTTCTCTTTAGCCATGGACAACTTGGTGAGTCCCTTGTCCACTGCGACCACATCGCGGTGCATACCCACGTCGGTTTTGAGAAAATATTCTCTGAGGCTGCACACCTCGCGGTTGTGTAGAGTCTTTGCGTTCAGCAAGCCTCGACCTCTACAGTTCCGCGGGATGTACAGTCTCATCACCGATGATCGTGGGTAATGCATCCGATTTGCGGTCAGCAATGTACAGACCCGCCTATCCAAGGCGTCTGGCTCGGTCTAAGTCCATTTGAGTATGCCGAAAGAGTACATTAAAGTCGGCATGACCCAACCGTTGAAGGCGCGCACCTTATTTCCGCCTGACGAAAGGCTTTTTAAAACCTTCTTCAGGCAGCCAAAGAAACGCTCCTTCAACGTTTGCTTGATGTCGGTGACGTTAATGCCTAGCGCTTCCGCGATACCCAAATACTTATAAGTTTCGGTCGAGGAGAGAAATCTAAGGTGAGAAATCTGAGAATCCGAGAGTTGAATTCCCTCGGATTCCACAATCTCACCTCGCTTTACATGCATGACTGCACATTTGTCCACACCAAATTCCATCCTGATGGCACTACTGAAAGTTTCAGTTACTTTCAGTAGTTCCATCAGTTGAAATTGTCGTGGGCAAAAAGTTTCAGATCATCCATGTACAGCAGGTGACATAGGACCTGACTACCTCTTCTCAACCGATAGCCAAGGCCTGAATCCTCCAGCAACGTGCTTAGAGGATTCAGAGCTAAGCAGAACCAAAGTGGACTCAAGGAAGGTGCGTAGAGTTGCATCTATTTTAAACAACTCCAACACCCACATGAGCCATGTATGTGGAACAGAGTCATAGGCCTTTTTATAATCTATCCAACATGTCGACAGATTCCTGCGGGACGAACCTGTTGGCTTATGGCCATGTCAATGAGAAGTAGCTCCTTTGTACCACGGGACCCATTCCTATATCCGTTCTGAGAGGCAGACATAATCAAGTTTTTGTCTATATGTACATTAATTTTTGCTCTCAGAATGGATGTAAGAAGTTTATAGACCGTAGACAAACACGTAATCGGTCTATAATTCTTGGGTTCCGTGGGACAACCTGTCTTATGGAGCAGATGGGTGATACCAGTTATTAGAAACTGAGGTAGCGACCCAGATTCTATTTTTATTATTATTATGATGTATAACGGTTTGATACCTTTGCTTCTCCTTCTACCTGCAAAGCTTAGAATAATGCAAAGGTATAGTACGGCTGACGGATCTTGGCGCGTCTGAAGTTAGACTCTGCGAATTTTAGCGCTTGTGCACTCCTAAAAAAATAAACGCCAATAGCAGTTGATAATGCTTTTAAACACTGTTATTGGCATTTATTTTTATAATTCATTTATTTGGCGCTTATTTTGAGCGTAAAAAAATACTGCGGCCATCTAAATCAAAACTAAAATGTATGACAATTTAAAAATTTTATTCAGTACAATATTAACAAAAATGTGTTGTAATTTTCAGAGAAAGTATTTCTTCGTAAGTGTATTGAAAAATATCGTTTGATACACGTGCAAATTTGTCACTGCAGCCCTCGGCTCCATAATACACTCGCCTTCGACTCATGCGAATTCCGCCTCGGTCGTAATGACAAACTTTCTGCACTTGTATCAAAATGTACTATTTTCATTTTTAATCAAATATAAGTAGAAAAATACTTACCTGTATGATGTTATCCTATATTTTGTTTAACTTGAAGTAGTAGTGCACTTTCCACACCATTTAATTGCGCAACTATGCATCATTTATCGTTTTATTTGCTGTAGAAACGAGAGCGTGTCATGTTCGAACGAAAGTTACAACTGCTGCGATTGACCAAAATTTCACCACATAGGCTTGATGTGTCGTATGTTTGGTGACCGCGTTAGCACCGCATGCGCTCTCCAGTGGTTCATAGATTTGGGCTTGGGCATAGTCTTGGGCATAAGTTAACATATGTTTGGGCTTAGGATATTTAAAGTCATAAGGGGCCATTCAAGTATTATGTAAGCTCTTCGGGGGGGGGGGGGGGGGTTGCTTTGCTTATTTGTGATGACATGGGGGATGGTAGGGTCTAGGAACCCGTGGAGGGTCGATTCGGTACATGAAACACTATCGATTTGATAAAATAAAATAATAAAGTACTTTTTTAAACTCGTATTAATTTACGCATGTACAAAATTAATTTCTTCACCTCCTTTGAAAAACTATCAGAGGGGTGGGTCAGGCAACTTAGGGCACCAACCGTACATTAATGCGAGTTATAGAAAAAAAGTTCTTTATTTTCTTTGCAAATCAATAGTGTTTCATGTACCGGATCGTCCCTCCACTGGATTAAAACGATCAAAATTTAGCCGTGTATAGTAGGTATCTTTAAAACTCGTTTTAAAAAAATAACAAAAAAGGTAAAATTAAAAATTCTGTATTCTAGACGACTCATGTCCCACAATACGATTACAATACGCCGCATATAAGTTAAACCAAAATGGCGATCGACCTTCAATTCGCAGTAACAAATTTTCGGGTCTCAGTCGAAACAGGGTCTGCGCGTTACCATAGCAACAACGGCGATTTTGATTCAACTTATTTGCCACATACCGACTATGGCATGTTTATATTCTTACTAAACTGTGCGTCATGAAATTTTTTCAATGTAATAATTTCAGATCCTCCATTTTTGGTCATAATAGTTACTTCTTATGTGGGGCATGTAAACCTAAGAATGACTCATAGAACAGAGTATCCTGCACAATATTTAAGAAAAGTAAATGCAATCAGAGTCTTCTTGCTTGCCCAAATACCTGATAACGAAAAGTAAATATATTTACCTAATACCTAATTCCAAAAATAATTGATCAAAGAGTAAGTATATTTATATATATTGTGTTTATCTTTTCCTTGATTTTCAGAAACATAACACAATCTACGATCAATAATGAGAGCAAAATTTTTGGTGATATTTTACAAGGAACGTTTGTTGAAAGCTACAGAAACCTGACTCACAAACACTTAATGGGTTTGAAATGGGCTTCAACAACTTGCCCAGATGCATCGTTCATACTCAAAGTAGATGATGACACAGTTTACATCTTGGGAAAAACTTATGAAATACTGAGATCAGTTAACCATACTAATACACTTTTATTGGGCTATATTAATAACTTTACTGAGCCATCAAGGAGTAAAAACAACAAATGGTATGTTACATGGGATGAGTACCCGAGGAATGACTATCCTGTATTCCTCTCTGGTAGGTATTACATCACAACTCCTCAAGTAGCGGCCGCACTATGTGACGAAGCAGCCTATCACCCGTACTTCTGGATAGACGACGTCTTTGTTACGGGCGTACTCAGACAGTCACTTGGTATTAATCTAACAGAACTACCAGATACATACTGGGAATATATTTTTATTAATTGTAAGGATCCGAGGCAAATTTGTATAAAACCTCTGCGTAAGACCAACCCCAAGCAACACGCAAGCGTATCAAACGTCAATTAAATAAAGCTGTACATATATAGCTTAGAGCTGTATAACTACTTGTCTATTACTGCTTCTCAGAAGGAGGCGACCGCCTGCCACTCCTTCTTGCTCCGGACCATGACCTATACCAAGATAACTATAAGAGGCGCGAGAAATCGTTGCCGCCGAATACCCATAATAATATTATCGAGCCTGTTATGGAAAAACATCGTAAACGACAAAATATAGGTATTTCACTTTTTTATCGTAACGTCAAGTTAAAATTATTTAGACTGTAACGCAAAGACCCCTAAACTTATATTTGCATAAACGTCAAAATTATAACAGGAAATAAATAGTATCGCAAACGAAAAAAGTTAAAGTTTCAAATAGTAGAACAATCAGAATTAGCGTAACCAACTTATCGTAAGTAACGCTTGTCACTTACGATAAAACATATTTAAATGATCTGCCCAAAATCTGTATTTTTGGATGATCAGGCTCGCAGCAAAAACTCAAGTGATTTTTTGTGTGCGAGTTTTGATCTTGAAAAAGTCCTTACTACCCCGCACGGAGACAGTATAAATTTATATTACTCAAGAAAATTGGCCTATTTTAATGAAACTATTTACGAGGATGGAACCAAGAATGGATATTGTTATGAGTCTGAAGCCAAAAGAGGCTGTAATGAAGTTTGTACGGTTTTTTTTTCATGGTAGGTAAAATCATCCAATGACAAATCCCGCCCTTGGGTGGAGCGTGAAGTAGTGTCAGACTCTTACTGACTAAAAACCTACCCTGTTCCTTCGTTGCCTATACTGCCGGGGCTGAGTCTTCCTCTCAGAAAACGGCCCTTGACCCCAGCAGGCTTCGACCCTGCCTGCCTGCAGTTAGCAGGCTGGGTCTCTTCGGTGTACTGACAGCTCCTTGAGGCGCGCGGGAACAGGACGCGCCGTCGACGACTTGGGCTCGGTCCGGTCGGTTACCGGACGATCGAACAGCGTGCTACCCATTGCAAGCCGTCCGCAAGCCCGCGCCTACGGTGGCCGGAAATCGGGATCGGAATCCCGGCGGCGGCTGGGGCGAGCGCCCCGTTACCTCTGCCTGATGCGGTCGGCCTCCTCCTTTGCTAGCATTACTGCTTCGCAGAAGGAGGCGACCGCCTGCCATCCCTCCTCACTACGGACCATGGCCTGCACCAAGGCCCGGCGAGAGAATTCGCTGCCGCCGATCGCCCCCACGAGGACACGGCGATGCTCCGCCCAGGCGGGGCACACCTCTACAGTGTGCTCCACCGTGTCCTCCGGGTTTTCCGCACAGTGGCGACACCCGGGCGAATCCTCCGCACGAATCCGGAACAGGTACTTAGCGAACTTTCCGTGCTCGGTAAGCACCTGCGTCGTGCGGAAGTTGAGAACGCCGTGAGGTCTTTCCAACCACGCCTCAAGGATGGGCCTTATCGCCCCAATTGTGGCGCGCCCCGAACGAGGTTGCGATAGTCGCTGACGCTATTTCGCCATGAGATCTCGCCGGAGCTCTGTCCGCCATGCCTCGACTTGTCGTGGCAGCGGAATTTCGCCCCGGCGTTGCATCTCCATGCGCTTGTCGTGCATGTGTGCAAGGACTGTTACCTCCAGATCCCATGGCGGTTGGCTAGCAAGGAGGGTCGCCGCCTCGCGGGAAATCGTTCGGTACCCTCGCACCATGCGTATTGCCATGACCCTCTGGCACGCATTCAGCTGGGCCCTCGGTTGCTGTGTCAACGTCGGTGCTCACACCGGGGCCCCGTAGAGGGCCATGGACCGAATGATTCCCGCGTAGAGCTTCCGGCAGGAGGCGTCTGGTCCCCTGAGGTTGGGCAGGAGCCGCCCGAGAGCAGCCCCAGTCCTATTCAGTTTGGGAGCCAGACGTCGGAAGTGCTCCTTGAAGTTCCACCAACTGTCGAGGACGAGTCCCAGGTACTTCATCGTCTACCCGACGCTGATGTAAACCCCTCCTACCGTTAGCTGGGAACCCGGTGGTAGCGCACACCGAGGGCCGTGAAAACACATGGCCTCGGACTTGTGCAGTGCCACCTTGAGTCCCAACTGCTGGATCCTGTCAACGACCATCGCAACCCCGCGTGAAGTTTGTACGGTGGTTTTTAAGTACCTCAAAATGATTGATGAGAAGGGCGAGCATTCATCTTTAGCTTTGTACCTAGATAGTTGTTGCGGACAAAATAAAAATAGAGCGATGCTTTCGATGTTGTCGTACTTCATAAGTAATTTTGCAATGTTCATTGAGAACATAACTATAAACTTTTTGATTCCTGGGCATACAATGATGCCGGTAGATTCGGTACATGCAACTATCGAAACCTTCATAAAAGGAAGGACAGTTTGGGCACCATCCCAATGGCCCACGTTAATTTCTAATGCCAGGACAAATCCAAAGAATTATAAAATTAAAATGCTAGAAAATGCCGACGTCTTGGATTGGAAAAAAATTTCAGATCTATATTTACCAAAATCAATTAAAATTCCAGTTACAAAGCTAAGATCAGCTTGCGTTAAACGAGCGAAGCCAAAAATAATTGAACTTAATTACGGATTTAGTACTGATTGCGAAAACCAATGCGTGGATCTGAGCTTTTTAATTAGATCTCTCCAAATTCAACAACGTCTCCAGTCACCCACGGCGGCATACTCGGCAAAAATACCTATTGCTAAACCAAAGTACATGAATCTGAAAAAAATGTGTGACGTTGTATAATTCCTGCACAATATGCGCAGGAATACCTTGCCTTGCCTTATGATGACAATCAAGAGACTTACTACCGGAAGAAAGTGACGACGAATGATTGATTGTATGATTTATTGATGTTAATGAAATTTTTTTAAGTACCAATTATTAATATAAATTGATTTATTATGTTTTCGTTTTAATGTGAAAAAATCTTGATATTGATTTACCTGATATTATAACGAAAAGCGATAGCGTAAATGACGATTTTTTAAAAACGATGAAATTACGACCTTCAATTTTATCTTAAGCGACAAAAGTACTCATTATTTAACTCTTTCTGCAATGATTTAATTGATTATACGTAGATCCTAACGTGTTTTGAACATAATACTAAAACCGGACATGTCTGATTAACCAGTAAAAAATAAACAGTAAAATATCTCTCCTGTAAAATTGTATGTGTGTCGCTTACGATGTTCTTCCATAACAGGCTCGATAATATGTTGAAGGTATGATTTTGGGCTACCCCTATGTAGCACCGCGTCCGTGCTATGGGCCCTAAGATTAAAAAAAAAGAAATTCAATTATCTCGAAATCGGTGCGTCCTAGGCATAGGTTCTAGGTAAAAAACAACCAAAAGTTTACCCAATCATTTTTTTTTTCGTGAATTTCTCTTCATGATTTTCGATCAGAGCAAGAACTTGTTCCAGAAAAAAAAAATAACCGAGCTACCATTTGGGGAATATTTTTATATAACCGATGTAACAAATTCATGTTAAAAAAAATTGTCTAAAAAAAAAACAATGATTTATTTTTTTATTTTTCGCGAATTTATTTTCATGACTCTCATGGTTTTCAATCAGAACAACAACTTCTTCCAGAAAAAAAAATACCCGAACTACCATTTGGACAATATTTTTAAGTAATTATATAAAAAAACCGAAGGCATTTAACTTATACGGTACGACATAGGGCATGCTTCTCGGAACCTATTTTTCTATGGTTAGGGATAACCCAAAACTACTAAAAAACAAAATGCTTTAGGTATTCTGTACCAGTCAACCAAGGGTGGTGAAGAAAAAACATGCAGTCAAGAAGAAGTTCAGAAAGGAATATTTAAGTATTGCAAATACAGATAATAATTTAGTTAAACACAACAAATGGTAGAGATAGTAAAGTATAATCTATTGAGGAACATAAAGTAACTGATGTCCAATGAACAGGGTTCTGTTGTGACAACTTTTAACAGTTATTTTATACTGATCACAATCTGCTTCTTCAAGGATGATAATAATAGCCTTTTTTTAATAATAGCCTGTGGAGCGGGTTGAAAGTAATACTTTTTCAATACACTTACTCGAAAACTGCCTCTTATCGCACTACGATAGGTTCGATATGGCATGTTTATCACATGCGTGCTTTTTTCGAATTTATCAAAACAAAGAACTTTTTTCATTCCTATTTCGTCACGGTCAAGGGTGATTATTATTTTTCATTACTCATACGCTGAAAGTAGGTCTGAACATCTAAGAAGCGGATTGAAAGTAATACTTTTCATCCCTAGGGAGAATCACTTTCAACTGACAGTTGTCAAATTATTAAAAAAAAAACTAGTTCTATCGTCGCATTTCTATTGATCTATGTCTCAACTTTGTATACAGTCAGTCAATTACAGCGCGATGCAAATTGAAATTAAAAGATTATTTTTTTTTAAATTACCTAATTATATAAGAAGATCTATTTTTTTTTAAATTACCTAATTATTTATAATTTACTTTCAATTAATTATTTAATTCTTTAAAACTAACATAGATATGAGAAATATTTACCATTTTTCACTGATATGTAAATGAAAAATGATGGCTGAAAAGCCGATTGACCACAGAAAAAAAAAATGGCGGGAAACTTGTTGTAGAATTTTGTTTATAAGTACTTTACTAAATCTCTGCTGTAAGAAATATTTTAATTACACAATAACCAGATTCAGTTAAGGATTCAACGCCTGATTCTTAAGAGAAGAGGTTAAAGCAGTAGTTGGAAACTTTTTATGGCCTAAATCAAAAGAAAAATATCTAAAATCATGCGACGACCTTTGACGACGACTCAGGTTTTTATTTTTATTTTCCTTTTATTCGTAATGAAAGCACAGTGTTTACCTCGGGTGAAAGGCTTATTTAGTCCCTCGAATATTAGCGACCTCACTTCGCTCGGACGCCAAACTTCTTCTCGGGACTAAATAAGTTACTTCCACCCCTAGGGTAACAATGTACTATTTTTAAAAGCTAAGAGGCGGATATTTTTAAGGTTTTAATACTTAATGAAATTTTAAATTGTGTTTTTGAACAGAATATATTAAATAGAATTGCCAACACGTGGAAACGATTTTGGTCTCTTAGCGAAGTTATGAAAAACAAAGATATGCCAATTAAAGACAAAAGGAAAGTTTATAACATGTGCATTTTGCCATGTTTAACATATGGCTGTCAAACATGGGCATTGACCGAGAAACTTTATAACAAAATAACTGTATGTCAAAATGGAATAGAGAGAAGTGTACTTGGAGTAAAAAGAAAAGACAAAATAAAACTAAGTAAAATCAAAAACGAAACCAAATTTAAAAATGTGGAAAAAGTGTGTAAAACATTAAAATGGAAATGGACAGGTCATATGCTGAGAGAGAAAAATGAGAAATGGACTAAAATAATTTCAGAGTGGTACCCCAGGGATGGCAAGAGAAGTAAAGGTCGACAAATAAAACGTTGGGAAGATGACATCAAAAGAGTTGCCGGTACAGAATGGATCAGAATTGCGAGAGATAGAGATAGGTGGAAATCTTTGGAGGAGGCCTTTGTCGAAGGACAAGCTGTTTCTGAAAACCGATCGTCAGTAACAAATTAACTATTGTAAAAAAAAAAAAAAAAAAAAAATTGTGAAACAGTAATAAAGGCTTATATTATTATTATTATTAAATAGAAATGATTACGTAAACAATAATTCGTTAATGCCAACAAATTAACAATTATCTGTGTTCTAAATACAAAAATATTTGGAGTAAAGGTGTGGTGGTACTTTTCTTTAAGAAGGGTGACAATGTCCTGCTTAAGAATTACAGGCCCATCTCGTTTCTGAGCCTACAAGCTGATGTCTACAAGCTGTTTTCCAGTCATCACGAATCGTCTCGCGCGCAGGCTAGACGACTTCCAGCCTCCCGAACAAGCCGGATTCCGAAAAGGCTTCAGCATCGCAGACCACATACATATGCTTCGGCAGGTCAAAGGACCGAGGGGCAGTGACGGATTAACCCTTAACCAAATTAAGCAATTGCCTAGGGCATCACGTCTGGGGGGGCACCAGAAGAAGCACAAAAAAAAGCGTCTTTAGCGTCTTTCCCAAGTATGACGGAATCGAACAACCTCTGAAAGGCCTTTAGGACCGATTTACACCCGCCTTCAGGAGTTCGGCCGTAATTCCGTCTTCACCCGCTGTTAAGCTGCTTCAGAGCCATTATAATCTCCATCATCATAAAAAGAAAAAAAAAGAAAAAAAAAAAAACAAAAAAAAATCAAAATTCATCATCATTATATCTCATTATATTATGTTTGTCCTTTAATAAGATAAGGTGTACAATAAAGAAATAAATAAATAAATAAATAATAATCTCATACAAGCTGACGTCCGGGATATCTTCGGTATAGTGTCGGGTTAATCTAGCTCTTGGGTCGTTTGCTAGATTCGTTGTGGGTTTTGTAATAGACATGTACAGCTATCCATAGAATGCCTCCATCTCTCCGAGAAGCTCCGATTTGGTAGATATAAATAAATAAAAATGAAAAGTGGTGGATATGACTCTGCCATCGTCTGTCTTCAGTTTCGTGACCTGGCTCTGCCCAATAAACAGATCTCTAGCATAGATTTAATCATAGCTCTGGATTTTTTATTCCTTATATGAATCTCTAAAATGGTTAGAAATGTAGGTACTTGTAGTAAAAAACACAGATTAAGTAATAAAAATACTCTATTATACAGCCTAAGTAGTAAAAAACTCTATTATACAGCCTAAGTAGTAAAAATACTCTATTATGCAGTTAATATACTAGTGTTGTATCACCTTCCTTAGTAGTCGATTACGGAGACGCGGCGCGTTGCACGGCGCGTTGGGCGGTCCGTCGTACATTGCCATTATGTATGTGTTTGCGCGAGCGATGACTCGACCCGCTGCTGCAATTTACGACGAACGCCAAACGCGCTGTGTCTCCGTAAACAAGGCCTAATAGAATTTAGGCTGTTTTAGCGAACTGTTGCCATTTTCCAATTTATAATGATTTTATAAACATAATAAATGGATTATATAGCAAAAGCCTAAAGTCGTATCATGATTATCAGTTTGGATTATAATTGACTTGCATTTATACCTATTATTTAAAACATACTTTTTTAATCTAACCATAAAAATAATAACATTACTTATCGTATTATTTTCCTTGATGTTAAATTTGATTATTTCGTTCGCTGGCGCGTTAATATCGATCCGCCTCCAATGGCAACCTGAGTATGTTTTCTGATCGGTGGGACTTTCCCCTCTTACGAAGGTGCATAAGCGTCCAGACACGCTTATCCATATAAACTGAGGAACCGTTGAACTGTTCGTCAGTGGTTCATTAGTTGTTTATTATTATTTAATACTAACATTAGGTTAAGTATACTACTACTAACATATAATATGGATGTTTATCTGAAATAATTTTTTTGAATAGAATTGAATATTTTCACCGAAAATATACAAATTTTTACAATGAAATTAAATCGGCACTATAAATTCACCATATAACTAAGATCAACAAGTCCAATTTAACATATTTACGAATAAATTTATAATGACCTGATCGCGATTTAGTAAAATATTATAAAAAGTTCTATAAGTTTTGTAGTCTTACGTAATATTTTTACACCAATTAACAGCCTTTTTCTGCATAATATACGAGTAGTTATACAGCCCTTGTACAGCTTGTTGTGGTGCTTGGTACAGAACTGCAATTAGTGCCAGTTCATGGAGCTCACTGCCAGAATCGAAATTATATAAATTACACAAGCCATATTCACCGGGTTTACTGCAAAAATTGTTTTAACAAAATGAAATAAACAAAAAACTTTTGATAATTACTAGCTTTTATCAAAAGTTTTTTACACAGTAGGATAGGGCCCCAGTTACCCTACCATACCACCCTACTCTGTACCTAACCTACCCTACTCTTGTCAGCTGCCTCTAGCTCCGCCTGTTCTAGCTGGTGCCCGCGACTTCATCTGCGCTGGATTAGTAATTCGAGTGGCTTATTTTATTTTCCAAGGTATTTATCATTAATAAAGAGCCATCTGGCATCGTGAAGAGTTGACTATCGAGCATTATTACCATGTTGAATAGCAATGCTGATTCCGTGGTCAAAGAAAAGCCCAGCCTTTTGGTCTTGTGAAGAGTTGACTGTCTGGCACTAATAGGGTTATCGTTATTTGCCAAAAGCTCATTATTACTTGATTTTTTGTCTTTGATATAGCATATTTTCTTAATTTCGGACCACATTTTTTACAGTCACCTCCGGTATCTTTTAACTGTTTCTGTACGTATTCTAGTTTAAGATTAGTTAAAATATTGTTGCAATAATTTCGGTACTTTTTGTACTCTAATTGTATGACTGGATTTTCAAGATTTTCTTTTTTCTTAGCTCTGATGTGTAGTGAGTCCCTATGCCTGATACATTTTAAAATGTTTTTGCTAATCCATGGCTTGATTAAAATATCAGAATTGCAGCAAGTACTTTTAGTAGTATGGGTATTTATTTTGCTTGTTACGGTCTCCACAACTCCTGTTACGCCGCGACATTAGGTAAACCATATAGTCAGTTCCAAGATTCATTTGCCATGTCCTCTATCAGGTTTTGGTATTTTGTTTTAGTTTGAATTTTATTAGTAGGAGTCCTGGGTAACTCTGTGTACGCTAAATAAGACCGTTTCGTGATCTGTTATACCTGTTTCACAGACAATAACTGTGGCGGGTTTTTGGGTTTTGAGAAGAACGTGGTCAAGACAGTTATTGCCACGAGTTGGGAAAGTGTGACTCGGGTAGTATCCATGATGGCTGATTAAATCTAAATAGTCGGCGGAGCGTTTATCACAGAAGCCCGGCTTAATATCCAGGTTGATATCACCAACTATAGCGCAGGTATGACCCTTACAAGAATTAATTGCGTCTACTAGATTCGCAGAAGTTATTTATGTTAGTGAAGGATGGTGATCTGTATAATGCAATGATAGATAGTTCATTACCAATATTTATAGTTACGCAGTTTGAATCTTTGAAAGTGGGTTCTGACACATTGGCTTGAAGAGATGATTTGGTATAAATCACTATCTCATCGTTTTGATTAAAGTAATGTTTTGAGTAGAAACAAGTGTAATTGTTGATATGCGGGCAGACTGACGTAGCATCGAGCCAACACTCGATTAGTATTTATAATATTATCGTGAGAGTAATTTAATCTACTTAGTAGTACCAAAAAATTGACAAAATTCTTTCCAATACTCTGTATATTTTGGATGACAACCGTGTACTGTTGTTAATGGGCAATACCCCATGTGTGACCTGTTTAAATCGACCCTACTCATGGGAACAATATGGAAAATAAAGAACAAATAAATACTCTCTCTCAACCTGGGAAATCTGTTACCGAAGACTGTCCAGGAGCAAGTAACCAGGCTTTTGAAGCAGTAAATGCTACTGGAAAGAAAAAAATTATACAGCAATCATTTCATCCTGCCTTGTTTATTGCAAGACCAAGAAGCGCATCATTGGGAAACAAAGGAAATAATTGTGCCGCTTCAGCGCCACCCCGGACTAGCCCACTCACGTTTGCTGGTGAAAGCGACATCAGTGAACAGCCTCCAGATTGGCAAAGAATACCCACAGCAAGAGGTGCAAAAAGAAAGAAATTATCTGATAGGCCACCTGATATACCAACCTCAAATAGGTTTGAAGATCTTTCTATTGACCTAACTGGTAGTGATGACGCTGTCGAACAAAAAAAGCCATCTAAACCTCCCCCAATAGTCCTATATGGAGTTAAAGATGTCAACAAGCTCACAGAATTATTGAAAACTGTTGCCAAACAAAATGACTTCACTTACAAGGTAGTTAATAAAAATCAGATACGAGTTAGCAGTGCTACAACTGAAACATATAAGAAGTTAATTCAATTGGTATGGGAACATCATCTTATTGGTCACTAGCATCCAATGGCACCAGATTTAGCTAGGCAACCTATTCGTAATGTATAAATAAATGCATTATCTAACATATAATATTCATCCTAATCAAATAACTTATGAGGGGAGGTGCTTCTTCTATTGGATCTCGTACTACTATACATTGGGTTGTTAATTCAATGTATCCTATTTGGATGTTCGTCGTTGCGGCAGCGTTACGTTTTCTTAGAGAATAGCACCACTGGACACGGTCTATTAATGTGTCTTTCATTCAAATCCGCCCTTCGAACGTAAGTATACAATGAACGAAAAAATATATATTTTTGCGTAATACCCTCGTTTATGTCACTCGCCGATTGCGAGTGAGTGAAATTAGGACAAACTATCCTGATTTCAGTGGTCTCCGCGCTGGAGGTGAGTCACCTATCTTCCGCTGTTATGATAATTATCAATGTACCTACCTACCCAGTTCAAAACGTACAGTTTCATCAAACAACAATTTCTACTCTCAACCAATACTTCTGAGCTAACCTACTTAGATAAGTATTCGAAATAAAATTGTATCCGATTGTGTGTCGGTGAATCAAAAATACTCGTAATATTAATTGAAAACATAAAACTTTTTATGGCGCATAGTTCTGTAGTCTTGGTACGATAACGTTAACCTTTTCAGTTAATTGCAAAAAGTTTCAGTCGGGTGCATAAAACCTTAGTCCCATTGAATATTTTAGTACTTCATTATAGATAGTTTTTTTAGTAGGTACCTACATCTTTTAAAATTTGTGTGAGATGGAGTTTGCAGTGTACCTAACAAGGCTACCAATGCACAGAAAGTTCGTTTACATCGCTATGCTCCTTGGAATAGTAATCACCACCAGCATTCATTGGGAATATATGTATATATATATCAATAAAACTGTCACTACTCCTAAGAGTGAATCGTTTATTACAAACGTCTCACTTCAACCATTCCCAACAATATGTAAAAGTAATTTCATTATTTTATAGTAGGTATCTTTAAAACCCGTTTGAAAAAATAACAAAAATACAGCCAAGTGCGAGTCGGAGTCGCGCACGAAGGATCCGTACCGTCGTAGCAAAAAACGGCAAAAGAATCACGTTTATTTTGTGGGATCCCCACCTAAATTTTATTCTGTTTTTAGTATTTGTTGTTGTAGTGGTTACTTTCTCCATGCCGCTACCACAACAAATACTAAATACCATGGAGAAAATAACCACTGGAGAGCGCATGCGGCGCTAACACGGTCACTAAACATACGACACACCAAGCCTATGCGGCGAAATTTTGGTCAAACGCAGCAGTTGTAAGTTTATGTACGAACGTGACACGCTCCCGTTTCTATAACAAATAAAACGATAAATAATGCATAGTTTTACATTAAATGGTGTGGAAAGTGTACCTACTACTACTTCAAGTTACACAAAATATAGGATAAAATCGCACAGGTAAGTGTTTTTCTACTTCAATTTGATTTAAAATGAGAAATAAATTATATATAATTTCATATTTGGATTTTCCGCTGCTATCCCTTTCTCATACACTCAGTTCCATATATTGCGCTGTCTCTTTTTTTTCTCAATAGTGCCGTTCGCAGCATCGTGAACTGTATCGATATAAATTAAGATATAAGTAGGTGCTTACCGTACTTATATTTTTGGAATTAAGTTTTTATTAAGCTTGCGGTAGCAGTAATATAAAATTGTCACGTGATAAAAAAGCGTTATTTAATATAGGTATAATTATCACATTAATACAAACTCAAAGTAGTTTTATTTATGTAATAGAAAGAGAGACAGATTGATATAATTTATCTTCTCATCTCGTCTTTACAGTTTTCGAATGTAAATAGTGACGTCAAAATGAAAATCTATGATGGCAGTTTTTATGGTTTACCAGGGTGCAGGCCTGCAGGGTGCAAAACGTACAAATTTTCTATCGTATTTGTAAATTATCGCTACCACTGTTTTAGATTTTTATTTCAACTTCGTTCATGTAGCGGGTCCCTCGAATGTTTTTGTGCAGAAAAAAATAGTTTTAAGGGGCTGTCCATTAATCACGTGAGGCTCGAAAGGGGGGGAGGATCCATAAAAAATCACAAAATATCACAAGGAGGGAGGGGGGGTAGTAATATATGACGTGTATTTATTTTTTTGGCAAACGCACGATACTGAACCGAAAAGCGGCGTTACGTGTATTTATTTTTTCGTCAAATGCGTACAAAATCGAAAGCAGCTTTTAGTGTGACCTTGATTCGCTCTTGCCACGCAACGAACGACGTGAAGTTTTCACGAGTCGCGACAACCGCACGCCGGACTCAGCTTGTCAGTGTCAGTGATATATAAACTCGATACAACAAAATGACGATTTGTGGGAGAATCAGACATCCATTGTCGAATCGGAGTACAATTTGCTGAAAAGAACAGAAGAAATTATGGCCAAACAACATAAAATAATCAACAAACATCTGATTACACTGGAAAACGTATCTAACAAACTACAACGGGAAATAAACAACATATCTTTACTACAGGAATTTACCATGACAGCTCTAACAGCCAGTAATTTACTGCATAATTTAAAAAGAACTCAAGACTCTCCTCTTGATATGCTTACCAATGTCCATAATGGACAGATTAACATTCACCTACTTACTCCTGAACAGCTTCTAAAAGAACTTAACGTTATATCGCGACATTTAGGCGATGACCTAATCTTACCCATTGAAGCGCACGATGCACGATATTCGAAAGCTATATGCACTGATTATCATAAGAGCACGAATAACTGAGGAATACTTCCTCTTTCAAATAACATCCTCTAATTAAATAAAAATAACTTTTCCTCTCTAGTTACACATAGTCACATACTGAACTTTATTAAACTAACAAAAAGCAAGACAAAGAAAGTGTTATCTTATAAACAGATCCAACATTTCTGGCAATCTTGCGTTTGTTAAAAAAAAAATAGTTACAATACTAATTTACGTTTCATTCTGTAGTAACCAGAAATTTTTGCTTGACTGCTATTTAGTGCTAGATTCAGTGCTAGGTGCTGTATGTTAGATTGCAGTGCTGACCGTGTGAAAATAGTACCAAATCTAGCACTGAAAGTGCTAAGTTGGCAACACTGCGGGGAAAAGCGAACACCGCAGCGCAGTCCGGCCAGCTCGCCACATCGCCTGACACTACACATAAACGTAGTGCTAAGTACATTCTCTTTGACTACATATTCCACCTTGCTACCGAGCGCGCGCGTCGTAATTTTAATCGTATCATTATTGTTTTCTCGCCGTAGGTACCTACGGCTTGTAACTCCATCTTACTTATTTTAATATATTATACAGTCCACTCAAATTACTGAAGTTTTAGTTCTATCAACACCCATAGGTTACTACCGCGCCCGTCTAAATGTAAAACGTGTATTTTGTACAAATTGCAGATTTCCCAACGATGATATGAAGAAGGGAGTAATTTGGATCAAAGCTACACATAGAAAGGATTTTGTTCCAACAAAGAACAGTGTGGTATGTTCTAGATATTTCAGGCCAGGTTGTTTTGAAAGTTTAATTTTTATGTGTTTAATAAAGCCTCCTTTTAATAAATAATCCTGTTTTATTGAATAATCGAACCCATAATCACTGTATCGTAATCTATCGTAATAATAAATAACCAATATCGATCTTTTTTTGAAAAAACAGTTGTCATTTGGCTGTCAATAACATCACCCAATCACAGCGGACGATGCTCAACTCTCCCCCCACCACCGTTGTTTGGTGACTTTGATTTAGAACCAAAACGTATCGATGCGTTCTCCATTAGTTTTTTCCCATGTTTACTGGCCATCATCTGTGAAATTTTTAAACTGTCTAGCTATTACGGTTCATGAGATACAGTCTGGTTACAGACGGACAGATGGATGGATGGACGTCCGGACAGCGGAGTTTTAGTACATTTTACCCTTGGGGTACGAAACCCTAAAAAGATAAACTTCAAAACTCAGATTCTAGACAACTTATATCTCACCAACACCATTAACATGCTTTTTTTTTACTAAACTATACGTCATGAAATCTTTTCAATGTAATACATAATTTCAGATCGTAAGTTTTTGGTGATAATAGTGACTTCTTATGTGGGGCATGTAAAGCTAAGATCTGCTCATAGAACAGCGTATCCTGCAGAATATTTAAGTAAAGCAAATGCAACCAGAGTCTTCTTGCTTGCCCAAATACCTGATCAAGAAAAGTAAATATATTTACCTAATAATATCAAAAATAATCGATCAAAAAGTAAGTAAGTAGATACATTGTGTAACATCTTTTCTTAACTTTTCAGCAACATAACACAATCTGCAATCAATAATGAGAGCAAAATTTTTGGTGATATTTTACAAGGAACGTTTGTTGAAAGCTACAGAAACCTGACTCACAAACACTTAATGGGTTTGAAATGGGCTTCAACAACATGCCCAGATGCATCGTTCATACTCAAAGTAGATGATGACACAGCATACATCTTGGGAAAAACTTATGAAGTACTGACATCAGTTAACTATACCACGACACTTTTAATGGGCTACATTAATGACTATACTGAGCCATCAAGGAATAAAAAAAACAAATGGTATGTTACATGGGAAGAGTACCCGAGGAATGACTATCCTGTATTCCTCTCTGGCTGGTATTACATCACAACTCCTCAAGTAGCGGCCGCACTATGTGACGAAGCAGCCTATCATCCGTACTTCTGGATAGACGACGTCTTTGTTACGGGCGTACTCAGACAGCCACTTGGTATTAATTTAACAGCACTACCAAAAGGTACACTCTGGGAATATAATTTTGTGAACTGTAAATTTTTATTTGGACCAAATCAATTTGATTGTAGAATCCCATGATGTCCTTAGGAATTGTAGGTTCTACAATTCTTATTGAGGAAACTGGACAAAGAGGACTTGAAAGAAGTAGATAAAGTTGTATACAAAGAAGGCGAAATATTTGATTAGCGAAACAGTGAAACATATACCTATCATACGAAACTTAATTTTCTGAGCCTGAAAAGATTATACAGTGTATAGAAAGCAACGCACAACTTTATCCCTTAGTGCAAATTATATAGTAGAGGGTTCTTGGTAAAAACTACTTTATGAGGAATGAAACGGGCTACCTTTTATAGCAGAACTTTTTATATCATAATGTACTATTGCATAGCAACGGATATAATAAACTTAATTTCGCTGAAAATCGTTTCCTCATTTGTCATACATTCCAAACCTATAATTTTGTTAGTCAGCATCTTTAAGCATAAATTTTACAACCATAACAATTAAAAAGCAGAACAATCACATTGCAAAAAATTCATAGTTAGAATCGTCTTTTGGCATATATTTTATATCGATATTCATTATAGTTGCGGTGGAAGTAATACCAAAACGGTAACCTAAAATTAATTACAAAACACGGTTTACATAGGGTCGACGGAGGTCCCCTCTGGGTCCTCCCATTTCTGGGTAATTATAAAAAGAAAATAACTTCTAACCTAACCTGTCCAAATCCATCCAAAGGTTGTCTGTAAGAAATCGCTTTTAGCGATATGACCAACCAATGACAACCCTATTATTTTTAAGTTCCGGTTGTACTGTTTATTTTTAATGTACAATTAGGAGTATTAATATCTATCTGTCCGTGTCGGAGTGCCCTAAATTTCCAAGCTTGCTACTCTTACTTATGGACTATACTACAACGTTTACACAGAACAAGAATACACTACTACGTAATATTACTATGTGTATCAGTCTCACACAGTATGAGTTCCTATTATTGTAATTGTCTTTGTTTTTGTACCTAATTGCTACGCTAACGTGGTGAGAAAACAAATAAATTACTATTATTAACTTGTTTATATTCAAAATAAGCGTTATTATTATAGACGTCATAGTTATCAGTTTGGCTCCTTATCGATGATAGCGTGATAATTTTTGTCTTGAATTAAAATAGTAAGTTTTTTTTTGCGGAGTCTATATTATTATATGTTTTGATTACTTATATATTATATTATCTCTAGCCTATACTGTCCCACTGCTCCCTCCATATTTTGATTACTTTATACAAAACAATTGTAAAAAAATATTGAATAAGAATGGCGATGTTATGTTTAGAACATGCAAAATACAAAATTTTTACACGACTGCCTCAAAAGTAATGATAACTTTTCAGCGTTTCGGTATGTATGTGAGTTTCTTTAATCCACCAGAACTTCTGTGAGGTACGGTCAATTATGGCGGTATGAGGTATCGTTAGAATCCTTGCATTGTCCCGAGTAACATAGGCTATTGACAAAATATAGAAATGCAATGTGCTAGGTAATGTAGGTATGTTATATAACACACAACCATTTTTTTATTATTTTAAATCTGTTAATGCATGTGATTATCGTCTAATATTTGACGAGTGGATTCCAAAAATATAATACGAGTATGTTACACTGTTAATCGAAATTGTCGAGTAAAAAAGTATTCCTTTTTTCTTTGCTATTTTTTTGTCTGATGGCGTTGTGCCAGTGACACCATTTTCTATACCTATATAGAATCACTGTGTTAAGATTTTCGTCGGAGGTGTCAAGAAGTCATTTTATTAAGAATCTGGTTACCCTGAACCCTAGCATATTTAGGTGCGGAAGACGCCCATCGGCGTTTTTTTAATTGCTTTTAACTTGGAAAAAACAAGCAACAAAAAAATATACTTGTAATATATACACATTTTTTTTAAATACAGCCAAGTACTGCTCGCCGTTTCCAAAATTTTAAACATTTTGAAAAATTGCGATTTCATCTTAGGTGCAGAAGACGCCTAACGGCATTTTCCAGGAGTTTACAACCTTTGATTCTAAATAAATATATTAGTTAATATTATATTATTTTTCAATGATATTACTGGTCCCCCTCCGCCGGTAGGTGAATTTTTTTCGCTGTGCGTTAAGCGCCAGCGATTTTCTGAGCGGAAAAACAGTCCAGGCTATAATGCTGGATTTATACATCCATAAGTAAGTAAGTAAGCAAGGTCAAATTGCTTTCTTGCGAGAAGCGCGAAGTAAACGTCCTACTTGGGGGCCATTCAAGTATTACGTAAGCATTATAGGGGGGTGGGGGGTCTTTGCTTTGCTTGTTTTTGATGACATAGGGGACGGCGGGGTCTGGATGGTGATTACGTCAGCAGTATATTTGTTATTTTTTTAAGAGAACGATATGGATATTCCAAAATCACAAAAAAGCAACAAACATCCAATGTCCTTGAAAACAGCCTCTATTTCAAGCCTTTTCCTTGTTTCTAGACTTATAACCACTCCTCAATAACGAAACCAGAACAAATTGAAAAATGCATATAGGTACCAATGTTTACGTAACCAAGAGGGGGGTGAGGTTGTCAGCAAAAGCTGACAAGGGGGAGGGGTGTAGTACTTTACCCTTTTTTTGAGGTAGTACAAATATTTGCAAAAAATCTGCTTACGTAATACTTGAACGGCCCCTTACTTGCCGGGCGGTTTTCATACATGGTTTCTAATTACCCGACTGCGCCAGAAGGAGGGTTATGTTTTTCGAGAGTATGTATGGTATGTATGTACCTATGTATGTATAATTGTTTGGCACGCTCTGCAGCCCGAACGGCTCGATAGATTTTAGCTTGAGAGGTGTCGTTAGATTTGTATTTACTGTGAGAGTGACACTGGGTATATCAAAATAAAAAAAAAACAAAATGGCGTATTTTTGGCGCCAAATTCAAATGTTTGGCACGCTCTGTGGCCTGAATGGCTCGATTGATTTTAGTTTGCGAGGTGTCGTTAGATTCGTAATTATTGTAAAAGTGATATCGTAATAAAATAAAACTAAAAAATAAAAAATAAAAAATGGTAATTTAAAAAACTAAAAAAACCGACTGCTTTTCTGAATATTCATGAAAAAGCCCTAAAAAAAGAAAGTCGTTGTACCCGATTGCACTTAACTATATAATATTTTAAATACAAGATAAATTGTATCAGTCAGGATTATTTATTAAAAATTAAACTTTCAAAGCAATCTAGCATGAAATGTCTAGAACATACAACACTACTCTTTGTTGAAAAAAAAAATCTTTCTGTATGTAGCTTTGATGCAAATTTATTTCTTTTTCATATTATCGTTGGGAAATCTGCAATTCTAACAAAACACACGTTTTACATTATAATCTTTTAATAACCTTATTTACCCATAGATGAAATTAACGAAATTTGGTAGAGTTATTAAAAAATCAGGATGTCCAATTAAAAAAATAATTTTATTCTTTTTTTTAATATTTTTCACATTAAAACCATAAAAAATCATAATTGGCGCAAATTACTTTTTTTGTACTGATTAGTGTCAATTTCTTTTAAAGTAATCCAGTAGTAATCGGTTAACATATTTTTATCCAGAAACCTTGATACGAAAGAGGTAAAGAACCATAAATCATGATGAAAACGTTCGCTATGTTCATCACTCACGCTTTTTAAATAGTAACTTTTTGACGGCACAATATATATTTACTCCCATTTTGAAATATTTAACAATAAATTAGATTCAATTTCTTCATAATCCTCAGTTTTATTGTTGCCCAAGGAAACTGCTACTGATATGGTAAGCATTTTTTTCAACGCTAGATAAGAGGCAATCAAAATTGTCATTCTTCAATATTTTTTAATTTGGGATATTACAAAGATTCCTTCTTTAAGATTTGCATCAGAGAGTTCCCGTGGTCTTAAAACGCAAAAGGCATCAGAAAGACACAAAACGATGGTTAGGGCTCCAGAGAAAGGAACCTTCTCACAATGCGAGCCGTATGCCTTCTGTATCAGGCCCTTGATCCAACCGTGCAACGACAGCTTCGACAGATGGTCATCGAAGCTTTTGGCTATAAGGCCGTTGGCAGTCACGACAATCGGCACAATGACAACCGAGTCCACATTCCACATGTCGACAACCTCGTGTGCTAAGTCGAGACATTTGATTTGTTTCTCTTTCTCAGCTTTCACGAGATTTTCGTCATGTGGGATGGTGACATCGACTATCATTGCGCGGCGCGCTAATCGGTCTATCACCACTATATCCGGCTTATTGGCAACAATAGTGCTGTCAGTGATGATAGTCCGATCCCAGTAAAACGTGGCATGGTCATTTTTGAAAACTGGGTCCGGCACATACCTGTAATACGGTACCTCAGAATCCACTAGGTTGTACTGCAAAGCAAGTTACTGGTGAATAATCCTGGCTACTTGGTTATGCCTGTGCAAATACTCGCCGTTAGCCAGACGAGAACAACCAGAGATAATATGTCTGATGGACTCACCCGGACGATGGCATGTCCGACACACGTCAACTGTCCCATCCTTCATAATATGTCTCCGGCAGTTGTTCGTTAGGATAACTTCGTCCGTAATCGCACAGACAAAACCTTCAGTTTCCCCAAAGATGTCGCTGAAACGTAACCAGGCCACGGACGCCATGAAATCTACATCGGGCTCATGAAGAGCCCGGTAAAAGCGCCCGTGAAGCTCCTTGCCTTTCCATATTTCCTTGCGGTTATCAGTAGTAAGCATCACAGGTTTGTGCCAATTCTCTTTAGCCAAGGACAACTTGGTGAGTCCCTTGTCCACTGCGACCACATCGCGGTGCATACCCACGTCGGTTTTGAGAAAATATTCTCTGAGGCTGCACACCTCGCGGTTGTGTAGAGTCTTTGCGTTCAGCAAGCCTCGACCTCTACAGTTCCGCAGGATGTACAGTCTCATCACCGATGATCGTGGGTGATGCATCCGATTTGCGGTCAGCAATGTACGGACCCGCCTATCCAAGGCATCTAGCTCGGTCTAAGTCCATTTGAGTATGCCGAAAGAGTACATTAAAGTCGGCATGACCCAACCGTTGAAGGCGCGCACCTTATTTCCGCCTAACAAAAGGCTGTTTAAAACCTTCTTCAGGCAGCCAAAGAAACGCTCCTTCAACGTTTGCTTGATGTCGGCGACGTTAATGCCTAACGCTTCCGCCATACCCAAATACTTCTAAGTTTCGGTCGAGGAGAGAGATCTAAGGTGTATATAATCCGAGAGTTGAATTCCCTCGGATTCCACAATCTCACCTCGCTTTACATGCATGACTGCACATTTGTTCACACCAAATTCCATCCTGATGGCACTACAGAAAGTTTCAGTTACTTTCAGTAGTTCCATCAGTTGCAAATTGTCGTGGGCAAAAAGTTTCAGATCATCCATGTACAGTGAGATAGGACCTGACCACCTCTTCTCAACCGATAGCCAAGGCCTGAATCCTCCAGCAACGTGTTAAGAGGATTCAGAGCTAAGCAGAATCAAAGTGGACTCAAACTGTCGCCCTGAAATATTCCCCGTTTAATCCATATTGGTTCATCATTTGCCTGGATCGGTCGACATCCTGGATAGCAAAGGACAGTTTTCCATTGCCTCATACATGACTCAAGGAAGGTGCGTAGAGTTGCATCTATTTTAAACAACTCCAACACCCTCTTGAGCCATGTATGTGGAACAGACTCATAGGCCTTTTTATAATCTATCCAACATGTCGACAGATTCCTGCGGGATCGACGAACCTAAGGCTTATGGCCATGTCAATGAGAAGTAGCTCCTTTGTACCACGGGACTCATTCCTACATCCGTTCTGAGAGGCAGACATAATCAAGTTTTTGTCTATATGTACATTAATTTTTGCTCTCAGAATGGATGTAAGAAGTTTATAGACCGTAGACAAACATGTAATCGGTCTATAATTCTTGGGTTCCGTGGGACAACCTGTCTTATGGAGCAGATGGGTGATACCAGTTATTAGAAACTGAGGTAGCGCCCCAGATTCTATTTTTATTATTATTAGGATGTATAACGGTTTGATACCTTTGCTTCTCCTTCTACCTGCAAAGCTTAGAATAAGCAAAGGCATAGTGTAGCTGACGGATCTTGGCGCGTCTGAAGTTAGACTCTGCGAACTTTAGCGCTTGTGCACTCGTAAAAAATAAATGGTTTGAAAAAATAAATGCCAATAGCAGTTGATAATGCTTTTAAACACTGTTATTGGCATTTATTTTTATAATTCATTTATTTGGCGCGCTTATTTTGAGCGTTAAAGTTCGTGTAGAGCCTAACTTCAGACGCGCCAAGATCCGTCGGCCGTACTGTAACGCGGCAAAAAAGTCTATTAAATACTACTAATTATCTAACCTTTTTACACTATGATTTTTAATTAGACGAAGTAAAGTGACAGCTATAACAATGGTTGTTTGACAATTGGGCATTCAACTTCAACTCTTCGTTAATGGCCTTTGTGGAAGAGACACCACAATTTTGCCAATAACACGTAATTACACGTACGAACTATTAATATACCGTCAAACGCTGGAGAGTATTTAGCGAGAATTAACAGTTGGGCATTGTTATTTGACAGTTGGGCATTGTCCACTGCTGTCATTTTACTTCGTCTAATTAAAAATCATAGTTTAGTTGTGTTATTTGTGAAATAAATGTAAATATAAATTAAGATTTGAAGAGTGTGATTAAGATAAAAAAATACTTGTGATAGCCTGCGGCCATCTAAATCAAAACTAAAATGTATGACAATTTGAAAAATTTTCTTCAGTACAATATTAACAAAAATGTGTTGTAATTTTCAGAGAAAGTATTTCTTCGAAAGTGTATTGAAAAATATCGTTTGATACACGTGCAAATTTGTCACTGCAGCCTTCGGCTCCATAACACACTCGCCTTCGACTCATGCAAATTCCGCGTCGGTCGTAATGACAAACTTTCTGCACTTGTATCAAAATGTACTATTTTCATTTTTAATCAAATTGAAGTATAAAAACTACTTACCTGTAAGATGTTATCCTATATTTTGTTTAACTTGAAGTAGTAGTACACTTTCCACACCATTTAATTGCACAACTGTGCATTATTTATCATTTTATTTGCTATAGAAACGGGAGCGTGTCACGTTCGAACGAAAACTTACAACTGCTGCGATTGACCAAAATTTCGCCGCATAGGCTTGATGTGTCGTATGTTTGGTGACCGCGTTAGCGCCGCATGCGCTCTCCAGTGGTTCATAGGTTTGGGCTTGGGCATAGTCTTGGGCATAAATCAACATACGTTTAGGCTTAGGATGTTTAAAGTCATAAGGGGCCATTCAAGTATTATGTAAGCACTACGGGGGGCGGGGGTCTTTGCTTTGCTTATTTGTGATGACATGGGGGATGGGGGGGTCTAGGTCTCGGTGATTATGTCAGAGGACATATTTTTTTAAGTTTTTTTAAGAGAACGATGTTGATGTTTCAAAATCATAACAAAGTGAGCCAAACGACATCATTAAGCAACATGGTACTCGCACATCTAATATCATTAAAGACTTAGATGTCATGGATTCGTGTATCATGGACTGAGAACTGTTAATTTGAATTAATAATGTCAAAATTTTAATTCAACTTTGTTTTTTTTTTTTATTTCACGTATTCCTTTTTTCTAAAACAACTATTGCCAGGCCTGGCGCACTTGTCAGTGAAAATATAGATCTGTAGGTAGTAGGTAATATAGCTGTTCTTATTCTGTGCTACGCCTAATTAAGTCTGGTTTGTATCACATCACTAGCACTATTTGTTTGTTGTCATATGATAGTTTGTATAATATCTACGATAATTGTCGATGTGTGTGTGTTTTTTTTTTTCAATTGTGTGATTATTTTTTATAGTTTTCGTGTGTTGTAATAGGAAGCGTGCATTTGTGCGTAATTGTTGCATTTTCTTAGTGTGCTTTATGTGTTTACCTCGCCTCCCACAAAAAGTGGCAATTAATAATTTGTTCAGTGATTCGTCCCTTGCCATCTCCTTGGGTATATGCTCTAAGATGCGAAAGGTACACTTAATATTGGTCGTTGATGTAATCCCAATAGATTCGTGCATAATGCTAAGTTAGCAACGAGTTCAGGACAGAGGAACCCTAGGAGGTGATGTAGAGACAGTGTTAAGAGATTTAACTGAAATTTGAAAAATAAATTAAGTTCTATTGGGTTTAAATGCGAAATTTACCTTCCCCAAACGACTGATTTTAGCAAAATTTAACACAATAGCACCAAATATCCAAATTGCTGATAGGAATTCTCTTTACTTCCTGGGCTCCTTTCCAACATTTTTTTTTTTCTGGTGTAACCTTACATCTATTTTAAACGTGGCCATGGATGACCGAGCTTGGGCTCAAGCTACCCTTCCCATCCGTATGGGAGGCCTCGGCGTCCGCTAAATTTCTAGTATTAGTTTACCAGCTTTTATATCCTCCGTTCACGGCACTGAGAAATTAATCAGGAATATCTTATCTCCCTCACTGATTAATTTCAATGCGCCGTGCTTCATCGAGGCTATAGATGTCTGGAAAATCTCTTGCCCGAATATAAATCCGCCCGACAACCCGGCTTCCCAGAGACTGTGGGATGAACCGCTCTGCAAAGTAGTCAAGGAAAACCTAATGGTAACATCTGCTACTACTGCGGAGCGTGCGCGCCTACTGGCTGTGGGAAATTGGGAGTCAGGTCTTTGGCTTCACGCACTGCCGTCGTCGAATATTGACACCTTGTTCGACGATACTACTTTCCGCCTAGCTGTTGCCCAACGCCTTGGCGCTTCTTGCTGTTCTCCTCATCGTTGCCACTGCGGCGAAGTTGTCAACAGCCTCGTTCACCACGGCCTGTCATGCTGTCGAAGCGCGGGACGCACAGCGCGGCACGCGAATATTAACGACATTATCCGATGAGCCCTTATCACCATCGGCGTCCCGGCTAATTTGGAACCTCATAGCCTAGCACGCGACGATGGTAAGAGACCGGATGGTATGTCTTTATTTCTGTGGAAAATGGGTAGACCTTTAGTGTTGGACGCTACCTGTGTCGACACTCTCGCGCCATCCCATCTTCCTAGCTCATAGTGCTGTGCTGGTGCTGGTGCTGCGGCAGCGGAGAACCTCAAGCGGCGGAAATATAGCAACCTCGTCGACAGTTATATTTTTGAGCCGTTTGGGGTTGAAACTCTTGGGCCGAGTGGTCCGATTGCAATGCCGCCAGCCTTTTGTGCACAATTCCAGTCGACAGCGATGCGGAGGAGTTTTTTGACGCCATATTTTAGTTAGGAGTAGCCTGTAGTGTATATTTTAATATTTTTGTGTTTGTGTTTGTGTGTATATAAGATAGAAATAGGAAGTTTTAATTAATCCTTATCCATTAAATTATTCCAGCATTTATTGAACAGAAAATACAAAATTTTACGATGTCTCGGAAAGACTTTTCAAAATTAACATGCATTCGGTTTTTACACTCATTCGATAGGTACTGTTGTTATAGGTAGTGTGCATATAGCCTTCGCTCCCCGCATCTTTAGAAACACCCACAACTTTTGGAGAAAGTCGATCAAATCATTAGGAAAACACTGTCTTCGATCATAAATGTGGCCTTGCACGACCGAGCTTGGCAGCAAGCCACGCTTCCCATCCGGCTGGGTGGCATCGGCGTCAAAATTTCAAGTATATGTTTACCAGCTTTCCTCTCCTCGGTGCACAGTACTGAAACATTAATCAGGAATATTTTATCTTCCTCACTGGTTGATGTCGAGGTACCGTGTTTGTCCGACTCGTTGATCACTTGGAAAATGACTTGTCCCAACACGGATTCGCCCGACAACCAAAGTCTCTGTAAGGACACAGAGACAGTGGGATGTACCGTTCTGCAGTATTATACGTAACAATCTCATGAACACGTCTTCAAGTACTGCTGAGCGTGCGCGTCTTATTGCTGTGGAATGGTAGTCGGGTTTGTGGCTTCAGGCCGTCACCCACACACATAGGCACTATGATGGATGACACCTCGTTTCAGCTCACAACTTGTACAAACTTAGGCGCACATAGTGTTGCTCCACATCGGTATCACTGTGGCGAAGCTGTCGGCAGCCTGGGACACCATGGCCTGTACTACTGGCCGCATGCATGGCCGTCACCTATGCTAGCATCAATGACATTATTCGTCGAGCTCTTCTCACGGCTTCTAATGGCTTGGTACGTGACGGTGGAAAGAGACCTGATGGTATGACGTTGGTGCTGTAGAAGGTGGGTAGACCTCTGGTGTGGGACGCAACCTGTGTCGACACCCTTACGCCATCCCATGTTCCTATTTCGGCAGGACGTGCCGGCGCTGCCGCTGCGGCTGCTGTAGCTGAGGCCCTCAAACGGTGCAAATACTGTAACCTTATTGGTAATTAGAGTTTTGAGCCGTTTGGGGTCGAAACGCTTGGATCATGGGGTCCGTGTGCGTGTATCCTTTTCAATGAAATTTCACACCGCGTGATCGACACTTTGCGTGACTAGAGGGCTGGCTCGTTCTTTGTCTAAAGAATCAGCATTGCCATTAAACGTGGCAATGCTGCCAGTCTTCTGGGTACGGTTCCAGATGACAGCGCTGTGGAAGAGTACTTCGACGACTGAGTGTATTTTGTGTTTTTGTATTTTATGTACATAGTTAGGTCTAGTATAAATTCTTAGTTTAGTTTTTATGTTATGTACATGTATGGTTTAGTATAAATACTTAGTTAATAATTAAGTTTCTCATTGTACATATTTTGTTAATAAATTGTTTTTAAATATGAAAATGACACATAAATAGATAAGGTCAAGGTGTCGAAGTCTGTCGAAGAAATAGTTTTTTGCAAGCTTGATTTGATGATCACCATATAGCTGATTTTTTAACTTATTTGTATGTCTTGAATATTAATGATAACTAAAGATTCCTTATTAATAAGTTGCTTTTACAAACATCAATGTAACTGTTGTCAACATGGAAATAAACGCGTTTTTTTTAAAAGGTAGTCCGTAGACGGATTTTCCCAAGTAATTGGGGCAACTCCGTCACAGGCACAAATTGTTTGTAATTTGATAGATATTTGCAGCACCCATACTTAGTGCACATTTGGAAATAAAAGTTAATCAAATGTATGCTTTAAGCAGTACGATATAAGGTAGCAATCGCAATTTATGGCGGAAACATCATAAAGTGGGGTAAGTCCGGGGTATATGCGATTAAAGGGATTGTCAACATTTTAATCAGGTCTATTATAATTTGAATATTCTGATAATAGTAAGTATAGCTAGTTTAATCTAAAATGCAATATGAAACTCAATAAATTTTGGTATCAAGATTATAGAAACCAAACCTAGACTGTCTTTAAACTATAGAAAAACTAAATGGTACGAAAAAAAAGCAGTCAGTTATATTTGTATTGTTTGAACAGATAGCGTATAAATAAAAGGAATTAATAAAAACTCTCTATAAACTTAATATTTATGCATAAGTACAATGGAATAAAAGGACAACACCGTAAATACAGTGCCAAGTGATAGGTAATATTAAAAAAGTACCTAATTAAATCTTGTACAGTTTTTTTTTATTCGTGTCGTGTAAGCACAGGAGATTTCGGACACCAGGTCATGGCACACTATAACCGGCCTAGCAACTGCAGACTAGAAGTGGGATAGATTAGAAGTGGGTAGTTATAATCACGTAGACATTTATAGTTAATAAAAAAATAAAAACTTGCGAATAAAATAATATAAAATAATTGTTAAAGAAAACGTTTTAACCGAATAAGGTTTACAACACCTGCCTTGGGGCTAAATTGACATATGACGGAATTTCCCAAAATTACTAGACAGTTTTCCCCCAATATTGAATTTATATGATAGGGTTTTATCCCAAGTAATATTTCTGTAAATATAAATGGAAATTCAATTTGAATAGAATAAAACAAGCTAAACTTTTACTACTATAATACTTAAAAATCCATTAATATTCACTCAACACTTATGTCAACATAAGTTGGTCGTGTTTCAACTTTTCAACTACAAACAATTTTGTGACCGTTTTTTGCTACTATATTCAACACAGTGCCATTTATAATATAATGGCAGGACGAAAAAGTGACTCTGTTTTGCTCATTGAGCTGTCAACGTCATAGCTATTCAGAAAAAGCCTATAGAGACGCTAGATGGTGTTGCCCCGTAGACGGACTTCGACGCCTTGACCTTACTTAATAGTTTCATAAAACGAAATTTTCAAAAGTAAGGATTCAATACTTCAGGGGCCCAAGTCTGCTATTTTTATAAATTCGTCATTCCAACACGATTCTATTGTCATTTTGCTAATAGTTCGTAATATCATTGATCGGTCAGTGGTAATAGAATTGTGGTAAAATGACATTGTCGTGTTGCCATTTTTATAAAACACTTTGTTGGAAGTGATTATTGAAAAACTTCTCCAATTTTTTATACTTATTTATGCCAGATTTCGTTCTTATATAAATTTACATATTATTTATTAGTGTTAAAAACTATCTGAAGTTGTAGAAATTTCGTAAATAGCAGAAAATATAATAACACTGTTCTATATATCAATATGCTGATGATACATGCCTGGTAGCCCATAAAGACGTAAATGTAGCTGCTTAATGGCTCCATGACGATTTTTCTCAACGTTAAAAATGGGTGCACGATTCTGGACTGGTTCTTAATTCTTAATGCAAGGAAAACAAAAATCATCCCATGTTCACTCTAGCCACCTAAAACAAACTACAATCGGTTCAACGGAGGTTTTCACGTGGACTCAGTCTGTGATAAGTTGCGAGCCACTCAAGCAAAGTTCTACATTTTGAAACTTATAGTTCCGTCTAAAATCTTACTGAACATGTACATTGGGAAGATTCAATTATTGCGGACGCAATCACGAGCTGTGGGCGAACATTCAAATCGCATATTGAAAGAATTTCCAAACTCCAAATTCGATTTTTGAAAATTATAGTACCTACCAAGAAAAATAAAACACAAATACAAAGAGAACGTTATAAAAAATTTTAAATATTGTAAAATTCTGCCAGTAGAAACTAAATTTAACAAGACGTAATTGATCAATTTAATAATAAAAACACTCAAAAACCATATCTCATAAAGTTACCACCAGAAAAAACCGATGAAAAATTCCACCACTGTCCAGAATCATGTACTGGATCCATGGTATTCCTTTGTGGTACGATGATACAGCCTGTATTTTGATTTGAACTTATTCTCCAACTAGCGACCCAATAGCGCGACGCTTGGCACAATCAAAATCAAATTTTATTCATATCAATGTAACGAATCAAATTATATTCGATTCAAATCAAAAAACAAAAAAAAATACAACCGACTTCAATGTAAAAAAAAAAAACACAATAAGTGCAAAATAAGTTTAATTTCGGAAGTCAGTGTCTCCTTAATAGTTTGGTCTCTTCGTTATACACCGTTAAATTTTGATCGTTTTAATCCCGTGGAGGGTCGATTCGGAACATGAAACACTATCGATTTGATAAAATAAAATAAAAAGGTACTTTTTTTCAACTCGAATTAAGTGACGCATGTACAAAATTAATTTCTTTAAGTAAACGTCAGTTAGGCGAGTTCAATGACCTGTATGTAGTTAGTACGTAACGACCGACAACTACCTACAACGCCATTGACTCGTTTACTTAAAGAATTTCGTACTTGCGTACAGTTGGTGCCCTGAGTTACCTAACCCACCTCCTTTGAAAAACTATCAGAGGGGTGGGTCAGGCAACTTAGGGCACCAACCCTACATTAATGCGAGTTTTAGTAAAAAAGTACTTTATTTTCTTTGCAAATCAATAGTGTTTCATGTACCGGATCGTCCCTCCACGGGATTAAAACGATCAAAATTTTGCCGTGTATAGTAGGTATCTTTAAAACTCGTTTTTAAAAAATAACAAAAAAGGTAAAATTAAAAATTCTGATTTCTAGACGACTCATGTCCCACAATACAATTACAATACGCGGCATATAAGTTAAACCAAAATGGCGAACGACCTTCAATTCGCAGTAACAAATTTTCGGGTCTCAATCGAATCAGGGCCTGCGCGTTACCATAGCAACGACGGCGATTTTGGTTCAACTTATTTGCCGCATACTATGGCATGTTTTTATTCTTACTAAACTATGCGTCATGAAATTTTTTCAATGTAATAATTTCAGATCCTCCATTTTTGGTCATAATAGTTACTTCTTATGTGGGGCATGTAAACCTAAGAATGACTCATAGAACAGAGTATTCTGCAGAATATTTAAGAAAAGTAAATGCAACCAGGGTCTTCTTGCTTGCCCAAATACCTGATAACGAAAAGTAAATATATTTACCTAATACCTAATTCCAAAAATAATTGATCAAAAAGTAAGTATATATATATTGTGTTTATATCTTTTCCTTGATTTTCAGAAACATAACACAATCTACGATCAATTATGAGAGCAACATTTTTGGTGATATTTTACAAGGAACGTTTGTTGAAAGCTACAGAAACCTGACTCACAAACACTTAATGGGTTTGAAATGGGCTTCAACAACATGCCCAGGAGCATCGTTCATACTCAAAGTAGATGATGACACAGTTTACAACTTGGGAAAAACTTATGAAGTAGTGAGATCAGTTAACTATGCTACGACACTTTTAATGGGCTACATTAATGACTATACTGAGCCATCAAGGAGTAAAAAAAACAAATGGTATGTTACATGGAATGAGTACCCGAGGAATGACTATCCTGTATTCCTCTCTGGTTGGTATTACATCACAACTCCTCAAGTAGCGGCCGCACTAAGTGACGAAGCAGCCTATCATCCGTACTTCTGGATAGACGACGTCTTTGTTACGGGCGTACTCAGACAGTCACTTGGTCTTAATTTAACAGAACTACCAGATACATACTGGGAATATATTTTTATTAATTGTATGGATCCGAGGCAAATTTGTATAAAACCTCTGCGTAAGACCAACCCCAAGCAGCACGCAAGCGTATCAAACGTCAATAAAGCTGTACGTATACAGCTTAGAGCTGTATAACTACTTGTGTATTACTGCTTCTCAGAAGGAGGCGACCGCCTGCCACTCCTTGTCACTCCGGACTATGACCTGTACCTACCAAGATAACTATGAGAGGCGCGAGAAATCGCTGCCGCCGAATACCCATAATAATATATGTTGAAGGTATGATTTTGGGCTATCCCTATGTCGCACCACGTCCGTGCTATGGGCCCTAAGATTAAAAAAAAAGAAATTCAATTATCTCGAAATCGGTGCGTCCAAGGCATAGGTCCTAGGTAAAAAACAACCAAAAGTTTACCCAATCATTTTTTTTCGCGAATTTCTTTTCATGGTTTTCGATCAGAGCAAGAACTTGTTCCAGAAAAAAAAATACCCGAGCTACCATTTGGGGAATATTTTTAAGTATATAAAAAAAAACCGAAGGCATTTAACTTAAACGGTACGACATAGGGCATGCTTTTCCGAACCTACTAAAAAACAAAATGCTTTAGGTATTCTGTACCAGTCAACCAAGGGTGGTGAAGAAAAAACATGCAGTCAAGAAGAAGTTCAGAAAGGAATATTTAAGTATTGCAAATACAGATAATAATTTATTTAAACACAACAAATGGTAGAGATAGTAAAGTATAATTTATTGAGGAACATAAAGTAACTGATGTCCAATGAACAGGGTTCTGTTGTGACAACTTTTAACAATTATTTAATACTGATCACAATCTGCTTCTTCAATGATAATAATAATAGCCTTTTCATTACTCATACGCTGAAAGTAGGTCTAAAGTTGCCTGAGGAGCGGGTTGAAAGTAATACTTTTCGTCCCTAGGGAGAATCACTTTCATCTGACAGCAGCCAATTATTAAAAAAAAACTAGTTCTATCTCCCATTACTATTGATCTATGTCTCAACTTTCTATACAGCCAGTTATTTACAGCGCGATGTAAACTTGAAATTAAGAGATAAGTATCTATATATTTCTTTTTAATTACATAATTATTTATAATTTACTTTCAATTAATTCTTTAATTCTTTAAGACTAACATAGATATGAGAAATAGTTACCATTTTTCACTGATCAAATTTAAAAATGATGGCTGTATAGCCGATTGACCACAGAAAAAAAAAACAAAATGGCGGGAAACTTGTTGTAGGATTTTGTTTATAGGTACTTTACTAAATCTTTGCTGTAAGAAATTTTGTAATTACATAATAATCAGATTCAGTTAAGGATTCAACGCCTGATTCCTATGAGAAGAGGTTAAAGCAGTAGTCGGAAACTTTTTACGGCCTAAATCAAAAGAAACATACCTAAAATCATACGACGACCTTTGACGACGACTCAGGTTTTTATTTTTATTTTCCTTTTATTCGTAATGAAAAGCACAGTGTTTACCTCGGGTGAAAGGCTTATTTAGTCCCTCGAATCGAATCGAATATTAGCGACCTCGCTTCGCTCGGACGCCAAACTTCTTCACGGGACTAAATAAGTTACTTTCACCCCTAGGGTAACAATGTACTATTTTTTAATAATAGCCTGTGGAGCGGGTGGAAAGTAATACTTTTTCAATACACTTACTCGAAAACTGCCTCTTATAGCACTACGATAGGTTCGATATGGCATGTTTATCTTTTTTCGAATTTATCAAAACAATCACACGGTCAAGGGCGATTATTATATTTTTTAAAGCAAAAAGGCGGATATTTGTAAGGTTTTAATACTTAATGAAATTTTAAATCGTGTTCCCATCTCGTTTCTGAGCCATGTCTACAAGCTGTTTTCCAGTCATCATGAATCGTCTCGCGCGCAGGCTAGGCGACTTCCAGCCTCCCGAACAAGCCGGATTCCGAAAAGGCTTCAGCATCGTAGACCATATACATATGCTTCGGCAGGTTATACAAAAGACCGAGGGGTTTTTTTTTTTTTTTTTTTATATTTTATAAACTAGCACTTGACTGCAATCCTACCTGATGGTAAGCAGTGATGCAATCGTCGATGGTAAAGCGCACTAGTTTATTAAGAGCCTATTCACTCTAGCCTTGAAGACGCCTAAATTATAATTGGCCGGGAAAACCGCAGCAGGCAAATTGTTCCAGTCCCTCGATGTACGCGGTATAAACGACGAGGCAAAACGCTTAGTCCGGATCGTGGAAGTTTCAACAACGTAAGGGTGGATATTCGCCGTACGCCGGGTTGTTCGATGGTAGAAAGGAGATGGCGGTATCAAGTCATGCAATTCCCGCGCACACTCTCCAAAATGCATCCTGTAAAACACCGAAATGCTGGCTACTCTACGCCTGTGCTCGAGGCTTTGTAGATTGGACTTAACCAAGTCTGGATCACCAATTAGCCTCTTCGCACGCCTTTCCACCGAGTCCAAAGCTGCAAGGTGGCATTTTGCAGCACCAGCCCATATGTGGCTGCAGTACTCCACACACGAACGGACTTGTGCTTTGTATAAGATTAGAAGCTGCTCCGGTGTGAAGTACCGCCGTATAATACTAAATACCGCCGGGTATAACTTACCTCTCTGCTTAGCGTTCGTAGACTATGAGAAAGCTTTGGATTCGTTAGAGACTTGGGCTGTACTGCAATCTCTTCAACGGAGCCAGATTAACTAGCGGTACATCGAAGTGCTGAAGTGTTTGTACGAGAACGCCACAATGTCAGTCCGACTTCAGGACCGGACCTCGAAACCTACCCTTCTGCAGCGGGGTGTCAAGCAGGGAGACGTCATTACTCCGAAACTGTTTACGGCTGCAATGGAGGATGTCTTTATGGTTTTGGACTGGAGTGGACCAGGCATTTATGTCAATGGCGAGTACATTACTCACTTTCGGTTTGCCGGCGACATAGTAGTCATGGCTAAGACTACGGAGGAGCTCAGTACAATGCTCGGTGACCTTAGTAGAGCTTACGAAAGAGTGGGTCTTAAAATGGACATGGACAATACCAAAGTCATAGTAAATAACCACTCTACACTCGAAATTGTAGACGATTACATTTACCTGGGACAGACAATTTAGTTAGGAAAGCCTAACTTTGAGAAAGGGCTCAACCGTCGAATCCGACTCGGCTGGGAAGCTGCGCGGTATCTTCTCATACCACAGTGTCTCAAAACGAAGATCTATGACCAGTGTGTATTGCCAGTGATGACATATGGTACTGCAACATGGTCGCTCAAAATGGGCGTCATCAGAAGGCTTACAGCCACCCAAAGGGCAATGGAAAGGGCTATGCTTGGGGTTTCCTTGCGTGATCGCATCAGGAATGTTGGAGCGTTGAACTGTTCGTCAGTGGTTCATTAGTTGTTTATTATTATTTAATACTAACATTAGGTTAAGTATACTACTACTAACATATAATATGGATGTTTATCTGATTTTTTTTTTTTTGAATTGAATTGAACATTTTCACCGAAAATTTACAAATTTTCGGCACTATAAATTCACCATATAACTAAGATTAACAAGTCCAATTTAACATATTTATGAATAAATTTATAATGACCTGATCGCGATTTAGTAAAATATTATAAAAAGTTCTATAAGTTTTGTATTCTTACGTAATATTTTTACACCAATTCCTACAAATTGAACGCATAATATTTCATAATCTATGCTCAGTTTTTTTTTTTTTCGGTTTGACATTCACTGCATATTTTGTTACGCGCGAACAATTTCGGTGTGTTTGTTTTAGTGTTTTTAGCAGATTTTACTCAAGTAAGTATTATTTGTTATTATAGAGTTATTATTTTGCTTATATTGATTCTATTTAGAGTATAATTTGCATGAAATACATTGTTATAACTTATAAATAAAGCCGTTATAGTTTGTGATTATGTTTTCCGATTTCCGTGTAAATTATGATGATGTTTATCAGTAAATGTAATGAAACTATTATAAAAAGTAATTAGGATCGTTTATCCAACGATATAATAACGTTTCTATTCAATTGTAGTAAAAAATAATTTTGATAAGAAAGCACGCGTAACGGCCATTTTGGGATTCAAAATCCAACAAGCCATCTTGGTCCTTATTTGTATCACGCTAAGGACAAAGTTTATTTGGAGTTTGTTTTTATCAAGTTTTTACTAGGGAAACTGCAGTGTCGATACACGTGTCGATAAAATTTTGTAGTCATCGATAGTGATAGCGGTATTTTATAAATATTGTTTATTTATTTTTATATGATAAATTGGTTATTTCTAAAGCTCTAACATGACTTTATAATTTTTTTTTCTTCTTATTACCAAAGAAAATCAACTGAAGAGACCATAGGTTATATACTAAGGCGATATTTTTTCTCTTTTTGTTTTAAAGCATGTCGAATTGGCGTGTAAATGAGCAGCCTCCTGCAGACTTCCTGGATCTGCTTTACGACGAGGAAGATGTGGACGTTGAAGAGGAGAGCGGCGATGAACACGAAGTGTTTTCCAGCGATGAGGTTGTTATGTTTGCCTTATAATTTGTTATAATAATAATAATTTGTGAACTGTTTTTTATTGCATTTGGATGGGATTTTTTTGCATGGACATCTTCTTTGTACATTTTAGGATGAAGTTGTGCATGCTCGCTGTTCATCGCCGGTACGCATGGGGAGCCTTCCACGAGTGGTATTGCGTTTATTGTGGTTTGCGCTGATTTATTGGCTATGGGTGGCGGAGTATTTGCATGTTTTTTTTTATGTTTAGGATGAAGCATGGGAGCGTTCACCCTCACCGGAGGCTCCACCCTACTCTCCTCTCACGTCACCAGAGCGCCCTACAAGGAGGCTGCCGCAAGCGGTAATACTTCTTTATTCTGTTTGATTTGCTATATTTCGTATTTATTACAGTTGGATTTCAGTGGTTTAACGTTTCAATATTTTAGGGTGATTGGTCGCCACGTCCCTCAGCGTCCCGCGACAGGTCAAGATCCCCGATATTCCTTAATCTGCCGTCGCAGTCGTAAGTTTATATGTACTGATATTATTTATGAATAGTCATCCCCCGTATCTTACCGATATGGACGTATGTGAAGTAAATTTAGTAAAAGTATTTATTTTTACAGTGAACAGCCGCAGATTATACGGATTTTCGGGGAGGATGGCCAACCGCTGGACGCTGAGATCCAGGATACAGTCGAGGTCGAGGTGGACGTTGGCGTCTTTCTGTCCCCGGATGCCCACGCTTTGTATGTGTCCCCTGAGGAGCGTGAAGGGAATGATAGTGAAAGAAATGAAAGGGAAGCTAGTGAAAGGAGAATTAATAGGCGAAGAGGTGGACGAAGGGGTGTGCGAGGACAGAATGTGGGTGGGCGTGGGCATCCGAACCGGGGCCGCAGGGGGAACAATCAGTGGGAGGTGGGACACCCACTGAATGAAATTTGGATGAATGATGAAGACGTTCCCCCTGAATTGGTAAGTTTGGCGACGGATGTATTACGAAGACGACAGATGGGAATGCAAGTTGCTGCCAGAGCCGAGAGAGATTATGAACGAGAGGTTGATAGCGGGAGCGAAAATGGTGATGAATTCTTCGACGCTAATGATGGAGCGGATAATCTCTCAAGACTGGAAGGCCAGAACCTCCACTTTGAATGGTCGACTATGGAGTCCTTTCAAGGCCAGGAGGAAATTTTTAAACCAGAGCGTACGGGTTCTGTTCATGATTACAATTCGCCATATGATGCTTTTCGCTCCTATTGGGGCGATGACATCTTAGGCCGAATTGTGGATGAAACGAACCTGTATGCCACTAAAATATCTGCTGCTTTCCAGTCTGAATGGTACGCGACTAATATTCACGAAATTTTATGCCTTTTTTCGTTTTGGATGATGTTGGGGATCATCAAAATGCCAACTGTTGTCAGTTGCTTTTCTGTTGATCCTCTTCTGAAAACGGAAGTTTTCAGGCGCATCTTCACACGGAGAAGGTATGAAATGTTATCCAGAGCATTACATTTTGTAGATTCCGACCCCGCAGTTAATAATTATCCAAATCCCTCCAACATTAGCGCCGCTAGCAGCTCTGATCCACTATACCGTCTGAGGCCAATAATTACTCATTTAAATTCTAGTTTTCAGGCAAATTATATTTTGCATAAAGATATTTGTATTGATGAGAGTTTAACCCTATGGAAAGGAAGATTGAAATTTAGACAGTATATTCAGAACAAAGCTGCTAAGTTTGGTATTAAGACTTTTGAACTTTGCGAAAGTACCACAGGTTATTTGTGGTCTTTCATTGTTTATGTCGGTAAACAGTGTGCAACAGACTTGGACCAGTCGCCTGGTGTACTTAAAAGTACAGCTGTTGTGAAGAAGCTCATTAGTCCCCTGCTAAACAAAGGATATAGACTATTTATGGATAATTGGTACAATTCGCCTCTGTTAGCTAGATTTCTGAAGGTCAATGGTACCGACTGCGTTGGTACCTTGAGACCTTCTCGTAGAGACGTTCCTGTTGTAGTAAATAAGGCTCCGCTTAAAAGGGGAGAGTACATAGCGAGACATTCCGGCGATGTCTCCATATTATCGTGGCAAGACAAAAAACGAGTAACCATGATCTCTACTTGTCATGGTTCAGCTACTGCCTTGCCTACAGTCCCGTCGCGTCCGTCTTATCGTCCAGCACCATTTAAACCGCAGGTGGTGCTGGATTATAATAAATTCATGGGGGGGGTGGATATGAAGGACCAAATGCTCGAGCCTTATTTAATAGAACGGAAACGTTGTGCCAAATGGTACATGAAGCTTTTTAAACGCTTGCTAAATGTTTCTATCCTTAACGCTCGCATTCTTATAGAGTCATCATCACAAAAACGTCATGATCATTTAGCTTTTCGTCTTCGTCTTGTAGATTCCATTCTCACAAATCATCTATCACATTGTCCACAGAGTCGTAAGTTTACTGTTTCCAGCAGTAGATCTACGCACCAACAGCCGCAGAGAATAATTCGTTCTACACATTGGCCCGTTCTGCTGGAACAGTCAGATTACACAGCAGCACGCAACCGGAATTTCCGGAAGCGTTGTTTTGTTTGTCTTCGAAATAAGAAGACACAAAAGACGCCGTACTGCTGTGAAACCTGCCAAGTGCCACTGTGTATAACGGATTGTTTTAAATCATATCATACATCACAGTAGTAATGCTTCCTGCTTTTTCTTCAATTCTTCCCAAATATTCACAAATAGCTATTGTGATAGGTATTTTATGCAAAACAGTGCAAGGTTTGTGTGTAGAGAATGCCTGTATGTTATGATAGGTATTTATGAATACGGAATGCAAGGTTTTGTATGTGGAGAATATTTGTGGATTTTATAGATTTATTTAACAAAATATAGATAGTTTCACTTTAAAATTGCTGGCTGATTACGTATCTCGTTTGCTAACAATACTCGATTGAAAATATTAAAATTCTTACTTTCAAGATAGTTTTGCGATTACGCATGAAGGATTTCATAGCTTCAGTTACTAACAGAGTACTATAAAAGTAAAATCCAACTGAGAGTAATCTTCTTCAGTTCATCTACATGATTTTATTCACAGTTACATGATCAGCCTTCTGACTATATAATTTGCGTGTTTTGTGTACATATGAAAATCGAGTTGTGGAACTATTTCGATTTTATAAGAAGTATTCTATTTATCTAAATTTATAAATGTGATTTTAAATATTAGACTGGAATATATTTAAAATTGGTTTTATGAGTGGTAGCATGATGTAATTGTTGTATTATTTTTCGTGTTTTGTGTATGAAAAACTTATTTTACATTGTTTTAAATATTAAACTGTCTCAGCTTAAAAACTCTATATATTTGTGTGGATTCATAGTGTTTGCTGTATTATTTTGTGTACATATGAAAAAAACTTTTGAAACTGTTTGTATGTATCGTAATGATTGGTTCAACTTCTCTTATTGTTATTGGTCTAAAAAAATCTAAAGTTAAAATTTTGATTGTTTTTAATCCTTTTAATATTATAAAAGCGAAAGTAGTGTGTGGATGTTTGTTACTCTTTCACGCAAATTTAGGAATAGCACATAGGATACTTTTTTATCCCAGGTCTGTATTCACTTAGGTTAATTTTCTATTTTTCATAATTTTGACGCGGGCGAAGCTACTGGAAGCCGCTAGTTGAAAATAAAAGAAAATGTTTCATGAGTTTGTATTTTTATTCACTTATACCAACATCCCCTGCAAAAAAAATCAACTATCGATAGTTACAAAAAAGTGAAGGAGCACCGTCCCTAGTTGTTTTTATGGTGAGTCGGGTCGAATTTCAAGTGGTGTTATTGTAAACATCTCAAGCCCTTTCGTCAAATTGTTTTCATAATTAGATAACACAGGCCCTTGTTTCTCGGTTTTTGTTTATCAATTCTTATATTTCATCGAATTTGCTCAACAGCCTGGTTTCTAAATTTTGAACTTGTACAGCAAGTATTCTGTATCGATGATCACTTGATTTTGATACCTGGTAGATAAAAAATATATCAATTAGTACAATCTCGTTTACAGAATAATGAAAGATAGTTTTATAAAACAGTTTTTAATTTTTTTCTAAAAGTATTATTTACGCCGCCATTTTGTTTATGGCGCGTAGTGCCAACACGACTTTTTGACATTTCATAACAGGTGATTGACAGGTTAACGGCATTTTTCTGCATAAAATAGTTATAAATGAGTATATGTAGAGTAAAAGTGTCACAGTACACCGATATACAGCTTCTATGCAGCTATTATGCAACTAATATACAGCTTTTATTCTCCACTTACACTTAATGCTGTATATAAGCTGTATATATGGGCCCTTTTTGTAGTTACAAGGGGTATAATAATATACAGCCCTTGTACAGCTTGTTGTGGTGCTTGGGACAGAACTGAAATTAGTGCCAGTTCATGGAGCTCATTGCCAGAATCGAAATTATATAAATTATAGAAGCCATATCCACCAGGTTTACTGGAAAAATTGTTTTAACAAAATGAAATAAACAAAAAACTTTTGATAATTACTAGCTTTTACCAAAAGTTTTTTACACAGTAGGGTAGGGTAACTAGGGCCTACCCTAGTTACCCTACCCTCTTCTGAGCTGCCTCTAGCTCCGCCTGTACTAGCTGGTGCCCACGACTTCATCTGCGCTGGATTAGTATGCATATTGTCCTGGCTCTAGTTTTTATCGACTACTAGCTTTTGCCCGCGGCTTCGCTTCCGCTCTCCCTACTCTACTGTACTCTATCCTACTCTACCCTACTTCGAGTGGCTTATTTTCTTTTCCAAAGCATTTATCATGAAAGATCCATCTGGCATCGTTAAGAGTTGACTATCGAGCATTATTACCATGTTGAATAGCAATGCTAATTCCGTGGTCAAAGAAAAGCCCAGCCTTTTGGTCTTGTGAAGAGTTGCCTGTCTGGCAGTATTACCATGTCGAATAGCAATGCTGATTCGATGGCCAAAGAAAAGCCCAGCCTCCAGTAGTATTTGGATGAAGGATTAAAAACATCCTTAAATACAAACTATTGCGTTCATAATATTAGTAGGATTGCAGTCAAGCACAATTGTATATAAAATTTTAAAAAAATCCTCCCAAGGACGACTACGACTCAAGGATCTTATATATCCTAGGGATGTACTGGATTGCTTACGGAGCAATATTACACACTCCCACACGATGCGTTGCAGCGCCGCACCGCAAATATTTCGATGAATCGGCGGGCCGTATGATAGAATGTTTGACCGAATGATAAAATGATTGACAGGGTTAAGGAATGATTGGGACTAAAGTATTTGACAGTTGCTGTTATGTATTTGACAGTTGCTGTCATATATTTGACAGTTGCTGTCATTTGTCAACGGATTCACCTGCGTGATAGAAAATTTACCCAAGGGAACATAATCCCAGGCTAAAAAGTACCCTATGACATGGTCCACCTGCGTGCCAGGTTTCATAGAAATCCGTTCAGTAGTTTTTGCGTGAAAGAGGAACAAGCATCCATAAATTCCATACATCGATCCATACATACAAACTTTCGCGTTTATAATATTAGTAGGATGTATTGTTTTATTGCTTGATAGACATAATTAAATAAAAATAAAGTGTTATTTTTAATGAAAAACATGTGTCTATCAAATGTAAATAAACTCCCAACTCTTTCCAAACTCCTAAACTCAGTCCCGGTCTATGACAACATCTAACAAATGATGCGCGGGGGCGACAAATGGCGCATGTCGTCCCAAACCAAGATACCATATTATCGAAACTACATGAGCACAGTACCAGTTGTCCTTTTTCTTGTCAGGCAGGTACAGTAACAATGTATCAAGGATCTTTTGTTACGGATGAATGACTGAATTTCTTGTCAATCAAAATATATTATTATAAAAATATGTGTGTACTCTGACGTGCCTTGATTGAATCCGAGCTTGAAGCAACCACACATTGAATACTAATATATTGCAGCACATCGACTCTGCTGATTTCAATATTAGTAAACACCATTGTTTAAGTACTAGGCTAGTTTCAGCTGATAAGTGTCCAGAGCCTGTAAGATAATATCGTCCTCAGTACGGCGTGGAAAATCTTCTAAGAACGGGAGTTTGCCATCCAATCGAATGCAGTTCAGATTTTTCATTTCAACATATACAAGCCGATTAGGAGTGTTCATATTCAGGTAAATTATGTTCAAAATACCATGCATGTCTATTATCTTCATAAACGGGATGGAAATTATTCAAAAGACTTGTAGCGATTTTATAATCACCAAACATGACTGGTAGGTATGAAAGGTAACAAAGAAAAAGAGTGGATTTTTAGTCAGTAAAAGTCTGATACTATCTCTCGCTTCGCCCAAGGACGGGGTATATCATTGGACCATTTTTTTTATTGGATTTTTTTTCTGTTTCAATCTTCTTTTCTTTTTTTCTTTTACGTGGGTACATAAATAGTTAAATAAATTATTACAATTAAGTATTTCTATTTGAACTGAGGATTCCAAGTCAATCCTAGTTTCATAACACGATAATTTCAAAAGTAAAGACTCAATACTTCTGAGCTAACGTAATTGAAATCAAATTCTATTCGATTCAATGTCGGTGAACCAAAAATGATATTAATTGAAAACATAAAAGTTACTTTTTATGGAGCAAATTGAATCTATAGTTCGCAAGTTGGGGTGCATAAAATCGTAAACTCACTGAATATTTTTGTATTTTATTCTGAACAGTATTTTTTTTTAGTACACCTTTTAATATTTGTTTTTGTAGTGTACCTACCAATGCCCAAAAAGTTCGTTTACATCGTTTTGCTCCTTGGTATAGTACTTACCTGCAGCATTTATTGGAAAAATATTAATATGTATATACGTATCAATCCAACTTTCATTACGTTTAGGAGTGAATTGTTAACAATAACAGACGACTTCTTACTTCAACCATTCCCAATGACATGTAAACATAGTAGGTATCTTTTATACTCGTTTCAAAATACAAAAAAGGTAAAATTAAAAACCAAGCATCAGCTTTATAATGTTCCCACTGCTGGGGCTCATGGCTCAGGCCTCCTCTCTAGGAGAGGGAATGGGCCGTAATCCACCCCGCGGGCCCAGTGCGGATTGATGGATGTCACATATCTTTGAATTTTTGGTGCTAGGACATGCTGGTTTCCTCACGATTTTTTCCTTCACCGTTTTGAAAGCAGTGGTGATGAAATAAATTATATAAAGTAATGCGCCTGGCTGGGTTTGAACCTGCGACCTACAACGGCATGTTTTTATTCTTACTAAACTGTGCGCCATAAAATTTTTTCAATGTTTTAATTTCAGATCCTCCATATTTGGTCATAATAGTGACTTCTTATGTGGGGCATGTAAAGCTAAGAACTGCTCATAGAACATCTTATTCTTCAGAATATTTAAGTAGAGTAAATGCAACCAGAGTCTTCTTGCTTGCTCAAATACCTGATCACGAAAAGTAAATATATTTACCTAATAATACCAAAAATAAATTGATCAAAAAGTAAGTAGATATATTGTGTATAATATATTATATCTTTTCTTAAATTTTCAGAAACATAACACAATCTGCAATCAATTATGAGAGCAAAATTTTTGGTGATATTTTACAAGGAAAGTTTGTTGAAAGCTACAGAAACCTGACTCACAAACACTTAATGGGTTTGAAATGGGCTTCAACAACGTGCCCAGGAGCATCGTTCATACTCAAAGTAGATGATGACACAGTTTACATCTTGGGAAAAACTTATGAAGTACTGAGATCAGTTAAATATAGCCCGAAAATTTTAATGGGTGACATTAATAACAGTACTGACCCATCAAGGGATGAAGAAAACAAATGGTATGTTACATGGGAAGAGTACCCGAGGAATGACTATCCTTTATTCCTCTCTGGGTGGTATTACATCACAACTCCTCAAGTAGCGGCTGCACTATGTGACGAAGCAGCCTATCATCCGTACTTCTGGATAGACGACATCTTTGTTACGGGCATACTCAGAGAGTCACTTGGTCTTAATTTAACAGAAGTACCAAATGCATTCGGGGTAGATAATTTTGTAAATTGCGATTATATTGATGGAATAAATCAGTTTTATTGTAAAGTTTAATGATGCCATTAGGAATTGTAGGCAATACAATTCCTATTGAGGAAACTGGATAAAAGAAATTAGAGGAAGTAGAAAAGTTCGTGTTGCAACAAAGAACTCGAAATATTTGATGGTGGGAAAACAGAACTGAAATAGTACATTGTTACCCTAGGGGTGAAAGTAACTTATTTAGTCCCGAGAAGGAGTTTGGCGGCCGGGCGTAGCGAGGTCGCTAGTAGTTCGAGGGACGAAATAAGTCTTTAACCCGAGGTAAGCACTGTGCTTTTCATTACGAATAAAAGGAAACAAAAACCTGAATTGTCGTCAAAGGTCGTCGTATGATATTAGGGATGTTTTTTTTTTATTTAGGCGGTAAAATTTAGTAGGGTTTTCCACTACTGTTAACCTCTTATGAATCAGGTGTTAAATTCTTAACTGAATCAGACGAATATAAATTGTAATTACACCATTTTACACAGCAGAGATTTAGTAAAGTAGCTGTAAAAAAAACTCTACAACTCGAAAAAACTAATAAAGATCGGATCGCTATTTTCCCGCCTATTTTGTTTTTTTTTTTTTCTGTGGTCAACCGGCTATTCAGCCGTATGTATAATTTTTTTAATGTATGTTCACCGATATCTCGGTCAATTGTGGAACGATTTTGAAAATTTTTGTTTTGATTGAAAGATTATACTGCCAAGTTGGTCCCATAGAAATATTGTTTTGATCTGATGATGAACTTCGAAGATATAAAACGGAACTCTTCAAAAAATCATAGCAGAGCGGTCATAACAAGCAAGCTTTGTTTATACATGTAGTCTGTGACACTAAAGGTAGAAGGGGAGCGGATACATAAAACTGATCGATAATGAACCTGGAAGGTAGGTACCGGAATTCTGTAATAAAACACTATATCCTAGCCGTGTTTGGTATTATTAGAATTGTCATGATGATTTGATGATGGAACCGAATGGCGGAAGGAATCTATTTAGGTTTAGCTGAGGCGTACTAAAAAGTATGAAATAAAAAACTTTTTACAAAAAAAATACAACCAACTTCAATGTAAAAAAAAAAACCAAAAAATTGCAAAATAACTTTAATTTCGAAAGTCGGTGTTCAATAACGAACTGACCAAACTAGTATAGAAACACCGACTTCGAAAATTAAAATAAATAAAAAAAATGAAAAATGAAATATGGTAAATATTTCGCATAAAAGTTAGTTTTAAAGAATTAATTAAAAGTAAATTATATTATGCTCTGCCCCATCTCACTTCTGAACCATGTCTATAAGCTGTTTTCCAGAGTCATCACGAACCGTCTCGCGCGCGGTACGACTACGTGCTGCGCGGCGACTTCCCCGACGGGGTCAGCGTGGTCTGCTACGCGGACGACACGTTGGTCCTAGCGCGGGGAGAGTCGTACCGGACGGCGGTCGAATTAGCGACACGCGGGGTTGCGATGGTCGTTGACAGGATCCAGCAGTTGGGACTCGAGGTGGCACTGCACAAGTCCGAGGCCATGTGTTTCCACGGCCCTCGGGGTGCGCCGCCACCGCGTTCCCAGCTAACGGTAGGAGGGGTTCACATCAGCGTCGGGTCTACGATGAAGTACCTGGGACTCGTCCTCGACAGCTGGTGGAACTTCAAGGAGCACTTCCGACGTCTGGCTCCCAAACTGAATCGGACTGGGGCTGCTCTCGGGCGGCTCCTGCCCAACCTCAGGGGACCAGACGCCTCCTGCCGGAAGCTCTACGCGGGAATCGTTCGGTCCATGGCTCTCTACGGGGCTCCGGTGTGGGCACCGACGTTGACACAGCAACCGAGGGCCCAGCTGAATGCGTGCCAGAGGGCCATGGCAATACGCATGGTGCGAGGGTACCGAACGATCTCCCGCGAGGCGGCGACCCTCCTTGCTGGCCAACCGCCGTGGGATCTGGAGGCAACAGTCCTTGCACACATGCACGACAAGCGCATGGAGATGCAACGCCGGGGCGAAATTCCGCTGCCACGACAAGTCGAGGCATGGCGGACAGAGCTCCGGCGGGATCTCATGGCGAAATGGCGTCAGCGACTATCGCAACCTCGTTCGGGGCGCGCCACAATTGGGGCGATAAGGCCCATCCTTGGGGCGTGGTTGGAAAGACCTCACGGCGTTCTCAACTTCCGCACGACGCAGGTGCTTACCGAACACGGAAAGTTCGCTAAGTACCTGTTCCGGATTCGTGCGGAGGATTCGCCCGGGTGTCGCCACTGTGCGGAACATCCGGAGGACACGGTGGAGCACACTGTAGAGGTGTGCCCTGCCTGGGCGGAGCATCGCCGTGTCCTCGTGAGGGCGATCGGCGGCAGCGATCTCTCCCGCCGGGCCTTGGTTCAGGCCATGGTCCGTAGTGAGGAGGGATGGCAGGCGGTCGCCTCCTTCTGCGAAGCAGTAATGCTAGCAAAGGAGGAGGCCGACCGCATCAGGCAGAGGCAACGGGGCGCTCGCCCCAGCCGCCGCCGGGATTCCGATCCCGATTTCCGGCCACCGTAGGCGCGGGCTTGCGGACGGCGTGCAATGGGTAGCACGCTGTCCGATCGTCCGGTAACCGACCGGACCGAGCCCAAGTCGTCGACGGCGCGTTCTGTTCCCGCGCGCCTCAAGGAGCTGTCAGCACACCGGAGAGGCCCAGCCTGCTAACTGCAGGCAGGCAGGGTCGAAGCCTACTGGGGTCATGGGTTAGTTCCGAAAGGAATGCTCGGCCCCGGCACGATAGGCTACGAAGGAACGGGGTAGGTTTTTAGTCAGTAAGAGTCTGACACTACTTCCCGCTCCGCCCAAGGGCGGGATTTGTCATTGGATGATTTTACCTACCATAAAAAAAAAAAAAAATAAAAAAAAAACCGTCTCGCGCGCAAGTTCGATGACTTCCAGCCTCCCGAACAAGCTGGATTCCGAGAAGGCTTTAGTACCGTGGACCACATACATACGCTGCGGCAGGTTATACAGAAGACTGAGGAGTATAATCAGCCTCTCTGCTTAGCGTTTATGGATTACGAAAAAGCCTTTGATTCGATCAAGACCCAGGCTGTAATGCAGTCTCTCCAACGCTGCCAGATTGACTATCAGTACATCGAGGTGCTGAAGCGTTTGTACAAAAACGCTACTATGTCAGTCCGACTTCAGGACCAGACTTCGAAATCTATGCTCTTGCAACGAGGTGTGAGGCAGGGAGATGTCATTTCTCCGAAACTGTTCACGGCCGCAAGGCTGCGCTGTCTCCAAGGTTCTGGAATGAAGAGGGCTAGGCATTAATGTCAATGGCGAGTACATCACTCACTTTCGGTTTGCCGACGACATAGTAATCATGGCTGAGACTACAGAGGAGATCAGCACAATGTTCGGTGACCTTAGTAGAGCTTTCGAAAGAGTGGTACTTAAAAAGAACAAGGACAAAACCAAAGTCATGGTTAACATCCATGTAGCGCCCACTCCTATCAAGATCGGATACTCTACACTCGAAGACGTGGACGACTACGTTTACCTGGGACAGATGGTCCAGTTGGGTAGGTCTAACTTCGAGAAAGAGGTCAATCGTCGGATCCAACTCGGCTAGGCGGCGTTCGGGAAGCTGCGCGGTGTCTTCTCGTCCAACATACCAGTGTCTCAAGACGAAAGTCTATGTAGGGGAAGGTTGCTATAAATGGACCACTTAACTTTACGACAGCTTATCTCAAAAAGAATAAGTGATAAAATGAAAGCAGTTTAATATTTTTATTTTGTAGGACCTTTACTTATAATAATCAAACTCACAAACAATTCTGGCTTACACTTTTTGGTATAAACGAATAAAACTAAATCTTGGGTTGTTACCTTCTTTGGATCATGGGTACCTTCATTGAACCACCAGGTTGCCATCAATGGACTTCGAGAAATTTGTTCTAGAGATCCAATCAAGGTAACTTATAATAATTATTAATATGAATAAATTATACCATAAGAGAGATAAACAATACTCATAAACCAACTAACCTAACAAATTATAATTATAGGCTGTTTAGCTACTAATAAAATTTTTCATTTGGCACATTTAATGAAATCAACAAATTATCAAAATTAAGATGTAATCTAAAGTCTAATTTTTTTCACAGATATTAAAATACCAGTAAACATAATAGAACCTAAGGTAAAACAGTCTTATAAAAAATGGCAATCGTAATGAGATCAAAAATACTTTTATAAAACAAGATAAAGTCTTAAAATTGCAGTAACCGCTACCCGTATAAAATAATTCAATAATGAGATCAAAAAAAAATACTTATAAAAATCAAGATAAAGTCTTAAAATACCGCTACCTCGCGGTAATATTGCTACATCTATAAAATAATTCAGTTAACTAACGACACTTAAACCAAGATAAAAACTTAAAAAATCACATTTTAAAAAGACAATACTTAGATAATTATACTATAACTGATATTTCAATTATTTCAGTTATTATTGAAAATCATGTCTATGTTTTGCAATGAGGGCACAGGTACTTTTTCACGTGTTTTTTAACACAAGCACAATCAATATGTACCCAGGCTTTACAGATCATGCATTGAATCATATCTTCTATTTCACATTTTAGGCAGATTTTGCAAAACCATTGTTCTTTATTCAATTTAACTTCTTTGCTGGTTGACGGTTGAGGTTCTTTCGTGGATAGTTTTGGCTTTTTCTGTTTTGGCACTATTGCTTTCTCATCTAAGGTAGTTTTGTACGGCGATGAAGTCAATTCTATGCTGCTTTATGCTCTTCGACTTCTTTTCCATAATTCCTGTGCTATCTTCCTGGCGCCAGGAGACATATGTTGAATATGGAATTCAATGCTGGTAGATTCACGTCGCGCTTAAGGTATTCGGACATTTTCATTTCGTCTTACTGATATTGCAGATGTAGATCCAATATTAATGTTGCTTGCCTCTGCATCCCTAGGCGAGGAATCATCAGTTTGTCTTGCTAGCCTTGATACTGCAGGTAAAGGCGTCTCTGTATCGGAAATTAGTTCGTCTACGGTTGTTTCTATGACACCATCTTGTGTTGATGCATTCTCAGACAATGGGTCTATAGGATCTTGGATTTGCAACATAACCGTTCCAAAATAATCTTGCTCATTTTCTTGATCACCTGCTTCAATAAATTCGTAGTCAGCAAAGACATCTTTATTGAGAGGATGAATGCCTGTTTTCAGAAACCCATTTGAAAATAGGCCTTTCCAAAGAGCATAGACACCTGGAAAACAGTCACCGTTCTTCCAGGATTTAGGCGCAGCCATTTTTCGGTTTCGTCTATGTAGTAAAGGCTCAGTGGCTTGAAGAATGACACATCAAGGGGTTGCAGCCGGTGCGTTGTGTGTGCTGGAAACGAAAACATAACTACGCCATGTCTTCTTGCATAATTTATAGCCTCTAGGTTTTTAGTATGGCTTGCGTGACCATCCATCAGTAGCAAAACCTTTTTTTCTGGTGTTGGTTTCACAGTGTCAACAAAGTGTTGCAACCACACAGTAAATATCTCTTTGTTTATGTATCCACTGTCCGGATTAAAAGCAAGTATGGTCCCAGGTGATGCCCCATCTCTCAGTTCATCTTTTGCCCGCTTGCGCTTGAAAATTACGAGCGGTGGCACAAAATTTCCAGCAGCATTAGCGCAGCATAGGGCCGTTGTTGTTACACCACGTTCTCCGCTAGTGATGGCTCCAACTTGGCACTTGCCTTTTAATGCCAGCACTTTTCTTGTCTTCTTCTGCACGGTTGACAAGCCCGTCTCATCCATAGTGTATGTTCTCTGAGCATCTTTTATGTCATGCTTATCCATGACTGCCTCCAATTTATTGAAAAAATCATCTACAGCTGATTTATTAAATCCAGGGCAAAAGCCCTGCTCATGGAAGTAGCTGTGGGCTGTCGCAAACTTAAATTAGGATGCCGATGCCGATGCCGATAAACGCATAATACCATTTTTTGCCCGCAGATTGTTTAACTTTGTTAAAACGGTGTTTTATATTATTTTTCTCCGCCAAATCAAATGCCAGTCGTCTTATGTCTGTAGGAGTAATGCCGTACAAGCAACTTTCCATCTCAAGAACATGTTTACATAGTTCATTTTCTAGATCTGGAGGAAGATCACTTTTGGAACCCGGTATATGGACGTGTTCTTTGGCTTTTTGGTTTGCTCCATCTAACCTTCGTTTAAGTGTTGCTTTCGGGACTCCGTATATTCGGCTTGCTTCATTTAACCCAGTTTTTTGTTTCCTTACTAATTCTAAAGCATGGTTCATACTTGTTTCATTCCATGCAAAGTATTTTCTTTTATTCGGCAACATTCTGAAATTTTAAATTTATAATGATTTTTCAAGAGATTTTTGCATAAATAACGCGAGCCTTTCAATAATAAAAAAAATACTCGAAGCCTATTCCCATAATTATGACCAAAAAAAGACAATAAAAAGTTGCTATGATTGCACCGGTCCAACGGTGGAACTCCTTCGAGGTCCATTTAATTACGTTCAAAATACCAATTGCATGTCTATTATCTCCATAAACGGGTTGGAAATTATTCAAAAGACTTCTAGCGATTTTATAATCACCACACGTGAGTCAGGGCGCAATTTACTTGTGTTTGACCAAAGAGTATAGTAGTAGTGTGTGTGTGTGTGTGTATGTGTGTGTGTGTGTGTATGTGTGTGTATGTGTGTATGTGTGTGTGTGTGTGTGTGTGTGTGTGTGTGTGTGTGTAGTGTGTGTGTGCGTGTGTGTAGTGTGTGTAGTAGTAGTATTTTAGTTTGCATTTATATTTGCAACCCCATTTTGTGTCCTGGCTATTTCTGTCCATACAGGGCTGTCTGGAAGAAATCGCCGAGTGCGATAAGGCCGCCGATTGTATGTTTTTCTTTTTTCTATGGTTTCCCTTTATAATAATTGTAATCTTGTTGTACAATAAAGTGTAAATAAATAAATAATAAATAAATAAGTGTTTGACGTATAAATAAGTTTCTCATTGCTTTATTTTGCCGTTCATAGCCTCCACTACCCATCAAAAAAAATTTATTAAACGAGACACAGTTTTTTTTTTTTGGTAGGTAAAATCATCCAATGACAAATCCCGCCCTTGGGCGGAGCGGGAAGTAGTGTCAGACTCTTACTGACTAAAAACCTACCCCGTTCCTTCATTGCCTATAGTGCCGGGGCTGAGCCTTCCTCTCAGAAAACGGCCCCAATGGCCCCAGCAGGCATCGACCCTGCCTGCCTGCAGCTAGCAGGCTGGGCCTCTACGGTTTGCTGACAGCTCCTTGAGGCGCGCGGGAACAGAACGCGCCGTCGACGACTTGGGCTCGGTCCGGTCGGTTACCGGACGATCGGACAGCGTGCTACCCATTGCACGCCGTCCGCAAACCCGCGCCTACGGTGGCCGGAAATCGGGATCAGAATCCCGGCGGCGGCTGGGGCGAGCGCCCCGTTGCCTCTGCCTGATGCGGTCGGCCTCCTTCTTTGCTAGCATTACTGCTTCGCCGAAGGAGGCGACCGCCTGCCATCCCTCCTCACTACGGACCATGGCCTGAACCAAGGACGAGACACATTTGCCTGTTCGGTTGTTAATTGTGTTTCATTCCTGTCTTTGGCTGGGGGTATATGCACTTCACATCGATTTTCTTCCAGACTTTCAACGCTGTCTCTAAATCGTGTCTAATATAATTTATTTATTTATTAAAACTTCATGCAACACAAAGGTACAAAGGCGGACTTAATGCCTCAGGCATTCTCTACCAGTCAACCAAGAGAAAACATGGCAGGTGCATAAAAAACCAAAAGATTAATAAGAAAACAAGGTTACAAATGTATATAAATAAAATAAACATACATGTATAATTCATATAATACAGCCTACATATATATAATTATATATTATTCCTAAAAAATAAATGAAATGAGTTTTTGAGATGACTCCACTATTCGTGTAGAAAATAATACCGCAATGCATACTGACTGGTGGTCGTCCTGATGTCGAGAGGAAGCGCTTTCCACAGAAGTATGGACTGTATATGAAAGGAAAAATGAACAAAATCAGAAGTACGAGGACAAAACAGTAGAAGATTGTTAGAAGAACGCAGATTATTAGCATTTAAAGAACATAGATATCGAAACTGTGATATAAGATAAGAAGGAGGCGTGGGAGAGTTGAGCAGAGAGAAAAGTGTAGTTAATGCGCGCAAACTTCTTCTCTAACGAATGGGCATCAATTTGAGATCACATAATTTTGATGAAAAAACCAATACCAAGCGCTTTTTTCATTATTGATGAGGTCTTGCATAATTGTTGCGTCAGACATTGTCGAGACCGATAGACCCGTATCTGTTACTGCGCCTGGAAGGTATTTGTTCCACGCGCGCCTCAAGGAGTTGTCAGCAAGCCGCAGGGGCCCGGCAGGGTCGAAGCCTACTGGGGCCATGATTTCCTCCTTCTCTTTTTGTTTTATTTTCTTCTACGTAAGTATTTAAGTACATTAATAGTTAAATAAATTAAGTATTTCTATTTGAACTGAGAATTCTAAGTCAATCCTAGTTTCATAACACGATAATTTCAAAAGTAAAGATTCAATACTTCTGAGCTAACGTAATCGAAATCAAATTCTATTCAATTCAATGTCGGTGATTAATTGAAAACATAAAACTTACTTTTTATGGCGCAAATTGGATCTATAGTTTTCAAGTCTTAAGCAAGTCGGTGTGCATAAAATCGTAGACCCACTGAATATTTTTGAATTTTAATCTAAACAGTAATTTAAAATAAAATTTAAAAAAAATAATTTAATTACACCTTTTAAATGTGTGTACGACTGAGTTTGCCAGTGAACCTGCCAATGCGCAAAAAGTTCGTTTACATCGCTATGCTCCTTGAAATAGCACTCACCTGCAGCATTTATTGGAAACATAATAATATGCATATACATGATAGCAATCCAACTTTCATTACGCTTAGGAGCAAATTGTTAACAATAACAGAAGACTTCTCACTTCAACCATTCCCAATAACATGTAAACATAGTAGGTATCTTTAAAATTCGTATGAAAAATAACAACAAAAAACTAAAATTAAAAACTCTTTCTTTCTTATTTCTAGACGACTCACAAAACAATTACAATACGTGGCATATAAGTTGAACCAAAACGGCGATCGACCTTCAATTCGCAATAACAAATTTTCGGGTCTCAATCGAAGCAGGGTCTGCGCGTAACCATAGCAACTACGGCTATTTTGGTTCAACTTATTTTCCGCTTACTATGGCATGTTTTTATTCTTACTAAAATTTTTTCAATGTAATAATTTCAGATCCTCCATTTTTGGTCATAATAGTAACTTCTTATGTGGGGCATGTAAAGCTAAGAACTGCTCATAGAACATCGTATTCTTCAGAATATTTAAGGAAAGCAAATGCAACCAGAGTCTTCTTGCTCGCCCAAATACCTGATCACGAAAAGTAAATATATTTACCTAATAATACCAAAAATAATCGATCAAAAAGTAAGTAGATATATTGTGTAATATCTTTTCTTAAATTTTCAGAAACATAACACAATCTGCAATCAATAATGAGAGCAAAACTTTTGGTGATATTTTACAAGGAACGTTTGTTGAAAGCTACAGAAACCTGACTCACAAACACTTAATGGGTTTAAAATGGGCTTCAACAACATGCCCAGATGCATCGTTCATACTCAAAGTAGATGATGACACAGCATACATCTTGGGAAAAACTTATGAAGTACTGACATCAGTTAACTATACCACGACACTTTTAATGGGCTACTTTAATAACATTACTGTGCCATCAAGGAATGAAAAAAACAAATGGTATGTTACGTGGGATGAGTACCCGAGGAATGACTATCCTTTATTCCTCTCTGGGTGGTATTACATCACAACTCCTCAAGTAGCGGCTGCACTATGTGACGAAGCAATCTATCACCCGTACTTCTGGATAGACGACATCTTTGTTACGGGCGTACTTAGACAGTCACTTGGTATTAATCTAACAGAACTACCAGATACATTCTGGGTAGATAATTTTATAAACTGTGATTATATTGTTGGACCAAATCATTTTGATTGTAGACTTTAATGATGCCATTAGGAATTGTAGGCAATACAATTCCTATTGGAGAAACTGGACAAAAGAACTTGGAGGAAGTAGAAAAGTTCGTGTTGCACACAAAGAACTCGAAATATTTGATGGTGGGAGAACGGAAGTGAAATAGTATATTGTTACCCTAGGGGTGAAAGTAACTTATTTAGTCCCGAGAAGAAGTTTGGCGTCCGAGCGAAGCGAGGTCGCTAATATTCGAAGGACTAAATAAGCCTTTCACCCGAGGTAAACACTGTGCTTTTCATTACGAATAAAAGGAAAATAAAAATAAAAACCTGAGTCGTTGTCAAAGGTCGTCGTATGATTTTAGATATGTTTCTTTTGATTTAGGCCGTAAAAAGTTTCCAACTACTGCTTTAACATCACTTAAGAATCAGGCGTTGAATCCTTAACTGAATCTGATTATTGTGTAATTAAAAAATTTCTTACAGCAGAGATTTAGTAAAGTACTTATAAACAAAATCCTACAACAAGTTTCCCGCAATTTTTTTTTTTCTGTGGTCAGTCGGCTTTTCAGCCATCATTTTTCATTTACCTATATCAGTGAAAAATGGTAAATAATTAAATATTTCTCATATCTATGTTAGTTTTAAAGAATTAAATAATTAATTGAAAGTAAATTATAAAATATTATGTAATTTAAGAAAAAAATAGATACTTATATCTCTTAATTTCAATTTTGCATCGCGCTGTAATTGACTGGCTGTATAGAAAGTTGAGACATAGATTAATAGAAATGCGACGATAGAACTATTTTTTTTTTTAAATAATTTGACAACTGTCAGTTGAAAGTGATTCTCCCTAGGGATGAAAAGTATTACTTTCAAGCCGCTTCTCAGGCATGTTCAGACCTACTTTCAGCGTATGAGTAATGAAAAATATAATTTAAAACTTTGTTAATACAGACTAACTTTCTTGGCCTATTAAAAAAGTATACAGTGTATAGAAAGCAACGCACAACTTTATCCCTTGGCGCAACATTTCAGATGACAAGCATAGTAGTAGTTTGGGCACGCCACAATTATGGCGGCAACTCCCCTCTTTGAGGTGTGGCTGGAAGGCCCTAACGGCGTCCTTACCTTCCGCATGACACATGTTCTCACCGGACATGGTCAGTTCGGGAGGTTCCTGTACCGGATTCATGCGGAAGTGACGCCCGGATGTCACAACTGTGTGGACCTTCCGGAGTACACGATGGGTGTGCCCCGCTTGAGCAGAACACCGCCGCGCCGTGTCTTCGTGGGGGCTGCAACGATTTCTCTTTTGTTTTGGTACAGGCCATGGTCCGAAGCGAGAAGGAGTGCAGCCACCGGGATCCCGATCCCGATTTCCGGTCACCGTAGGCGCGGGCTTGTGGACAGCGATATTTATTTATTTATTTATTTATTTATTATACACTTTATTGTATATACATATTGAAATAAACAAAGAAAAAAAAAACATTTAATTAAAGCACATACAATGGGCGGCCTTATCGCATTCCGCGATTTCTTACAGGCAACTAGGAATGGAAAGTAATTTTCGGGACATGATAGGGGGCTGTTACAATAAGCACCAACACTTATAACAAAATATACAATAATAGAAAAACAGATACATACATATGCTATATAATAGATACATAAATAAATGGGTAGCTCGTCTTTCGTTCGTCCAGTAACCGCCCGGACCAAGCCCAAGTCGTCGACGGCGTGTAGTGTTCCAAGCGCACCTCAAGGAGATGTCAGCAACCACTGTTTGCTGACATAGGGCCCAGCAGGGTCAATGCCTACTGGGGTCACGGGTTGTGTGAAAGTGAACCCCAGGTCCTTAGAATGAAGGCAAAGTAGGAACAGTAGCGGGTTTTAGTCAGTAAAAGTCTGACACGTGAAGATGTCATTAGATGATTTCCCACCTAAAAAAAGTATAGTAGTGGTTCGTAGTATCAACTATATGAGGAATGAAAGGCTTAGAGAGCATATACACTCCTAATTCTAAAGTATTTAGATCAATGCACAAGAAAAGTCAAGGACAGACAGATTTTTACAAGGCCTTTGACAAGGCGGACTAAAAGCTGTAAGCTATTGTCGAACTGTGGGCTTTAAACGAAATTTGTGATAACATACTCCGTTGGTTAGTGTCACATACCTTAAACCGTTAGGTACCTAAAGTTGATGATCATCGTATACAGGTCAAACACCACTGAAGTTTCATCTGATGTCCCGCAAGGCTCTACTCTTGCCCCATTATTATTTAACATAATTATGAAAGGTACCCTATGTAGTTTTTTCCTAAAAGAAAATATACTTTGTATGTATACAATCCTAAGATCAATAAATCTGTTTACACCATCATCGCTTATATTATTTTCCAGCACAGGTTTTTTTTTTTTTAATGTAGGTAAAATCATCCAATGACAAATCCCGCCCTTGGGTGGGGCGGGAAATAGTGTCAGACTTTTACTGACTAAAAACCTACCCTTCCATTCATTGCCTTTGTCCCGGGGCCCGTGGTGACATTCTCACATAACCTTTGGCCCCAGTAGGCTTCGGCCCTGCTTGACCCCTGCAGTTTGCTGACAACTCCTTGAGGCGCGCGGGAACAGTGCGCGCCGTAGACGACCTGAGCTCGAACCGGTCTGTTACCGGACGGACGGACAGCGAGCTGCCCATTGCCCACCGTCCGCAAGCCCGCGCCTACGGTGGCCTTCCAGCACAGGTTGGAAAGACGACTTACATCTTAGTTGTATCTGACGTGACATCGAGACTGGCTACATCCATCATAACAAGATGACCTCAAAAATGTTCTCGCTTTTGAGATTATTTAAAAAGAAAAAGAGTTTACTATCGCGAAATATGGCGCATACCTTAAAAAAATAATACAAAAACAATTCTATATATTTCTATAGGGCGACACATCCGCGCAAAATGGCCAGTGCTCAGCAAATTGCTGGGGCTCATGTGTTGGAAAGAGCCACAGCGCTGATTTTCAGCACCAGCCGTCGTCGGCGGTAAGACGCTCGGTTCTTATAATATTTTACTGGTGAAACCCCTTTCTTCCAAAACAACACTATAGCTTACACGTACCATTCGCTTCCTTTCGGTTTTGTTTTTTTTATAGGAGTTGGCAGCGTCTAAAATCCGACCGTAAAAAGCTACTAAAATGTTCGATACGAGTCACCGGTCTGATGCAGTTGGTGGAATTTATTTTAGTTCAATCCAATATTGATAATAAGTAATAAATAATATTGATTGATTAATATATTATATTTTATCTCATAACCGTCTTCTTCTATATCCTACTCATCGCAGTGACTTCCTTCACTGTTCTTTCTTGGTCCTGATCTCTTGCGCTCCCCTAAGAGATCAGTACCCCGAGTGCGAGTTACTTGTCACTTCTTGAAATACGTAACTATCACGTTTATCGAGCTAACTAATCGACGATAGTATTTCAAAACAGTACCTCTACCATGAGTTTTAAGCAATAGTATTCGTCGCTACTCGATATCGACGCCGTAAATATTTTGTATGGCAAATTTTGGTTCTGCAAGTGACCGCTAGAGGCGCTGCAAAATTTGCCATACAAAATATTTACGGCGTCGATATCGAGTAGCGACGAATACTATTTCTTAAAACTCATGGTAGAGGTACTGTACGAGTGTGAGTTTACTATCGACCGCTCGTATCGTCACTTCACCGAAAGTATTTCGAACGTTTTGTTATTTTTTTAATGTTGCTCACATCAACTCACATGTAATATATACGACTAAATTCAAGATTGAGGTTCGCGAGCATATTCGTAAAAAGTTGGCAGTAGTATCATCACAACGTTAGCGTCTCTCTATTGGTCGATTTGGACACTGTTGAGTACCTATGTACATATATTTAGTTTATTAAATTGGTTATATATTTATTATTGTATTTGGGTATCTATTATATTATTGCATTATATTTATAATTCATTAGTCAGTACAGGGTCAGGAATGCCTACAACAGGGAAAATTCATTAGAGGATTTCCCTCCTTTAAAAAAAAAACCGTCCATCCTCCACCTGGTGCAGACAGATAAATAAACAATATTCAATTTTTTCCGCATGCCTACTTGTAGGCACAAGATATTGGTTGCAAGTGGGCACTCCGAAGGCTAGAGGCACCTCTGATCTTTGAACGAACGCCTTATTAATATAGGTATATCGAGTTATGCGACTACAAACAGAGCGATTTATAAAGAAAAACGACTAGATATGCATCGAGTTACTAGGGAAACGTATTTCGTGGCAACCCATCGCGAGTCGCAACGACACAGCCTAGGTGGAAAACTGAGCATCTTGCGAAGATAACCTACAGCCTTACCAATGCCTTACCATGACGTGTAAAACTGTCAGTCATCTGTATAGCTCTATCAAGAAGAGTTGGTTTGATAACGCGAATCTCAGAAACTAGAAACTATGGTTGAAAAATTAAAGGATTAACGAGGAAAGCTAAAAACAGAACAAAAAGAAAAGCCATAGTCTCACGTTATTAAAATATTACGTATGGTACCTATACATCGTTAAATTTTAGTCCTTTTAATCCCGCGGAGGGTCGATTCGGTACATGAAACACTATCGATTTGTAAAAAAACATTAAAAAATAAGTTACTTTTTTTGTTAGGCGTGTTATTTTCTTGTCTTGCCTTGCCTGGAAGGAGAAGAATGCAAAAGGTGCTATTCACGATGCGTTTTACGCCCGCGACGTGCGCGGTTGTTTGCGGATTCCGCTGCACCGGCGGCGGCGGCCAACTAAAAGAATCGCGAGAGTCGCGGTCACCCGCAGCCACGGCGGGTTCCGCTCCCACGCTCTGCGTTCGGTCGCCACCCGCAGTGCCTGGCGTGGGAGTGCAAAATCTGACGCGATATCCGACAATCCGTGAATACACCCAGAACTTTTTAGGCCTTATTTTTTAATTCTTCTGTGAAGTAAGTATAACGCAACAGCTCGTTTGTCCATGGCGGTCTAGAGCTCATTGTTAATTAACCGCGCATCGTGCAATAATCGCCCGCCAAGTTTGCGAACCATAATCGCAACCGTGGCGACTATGTCACCGCACTAAACTCCGGTTTCGATGAGTTTAGAAATAAAACTGTTATTTCGATGAGTTTAGAAATAAAATATTCCTCCACATACTTAATACAAAATACTCTGTGTCCTCATCCCGGAAGCAGGCGCGAGTGAACTCTTCGATTGAAACCCGAAAATCGGTTACTGCGCATTCAAGGTCGATCGCCATGATGGTTCAACTTGTGTGCCGAGGATTATACATAGTTAAGGATTATCTTTGGTTTAACATCAATAGTAAGGCTCACATTGCATAGCATAACTTAGCCTTCACACCCTCCCAACAGCTGGATAGCACATCTCTGATGGAAAAGCACCCAAATGGTTTCCTTTTATACAAAAATGTGGATCAAAAAATTTACTTTTACTAAAGTAAATAATGATGATAATAATTTAATGTGAATAAAAATCAAAACATATATGCTTTATAAAAACATTTACTGTCCAATTCAATAGTAATAAATCAATACCAACATCAGATATACATACAGAAAATAATATTCATTGACATTAATGAAAATTGTATGGCACAAATTTCAATCTATAAACGAAACATGATTAATATTTTAACTCTGCAATATAAAAAATTTACTAACTTACATTTAATTAAGTAGGTAGAGAACCTATAAACTACTCATACCACCAAAAATTTGTCAGTCATTGTTATAAAAATGTATTACACGTAATAGTAAAAATAAAAAATTATTTAATTGAGCTATGTATGCTATACTCAGTCAAGCATTGAGCCAGGCGTCCGTGATGGAACTGCCGTTAATATAACAGTCTTTAAATCCTTTCATAACATATGATGACTGATACCACTGCACACTATCAGTGGATTCAATCTCATGCAAATCATCTTCATTATCCTCTGACTCTTCTAACTGCAAGTTTTGCAGACTCTGATAACCACTGTCCCCAAAAATTTTAAATTCATTGCAACAAGCAAGGTTGTCAAATGTTTTAGATCGTAAATCTAACACAACAATTTTTGAGTTCCGCGGTATTCTACAGCCATTAGACAAGACGAAGTTGTCATTATCGAGTACCGAGTCTTGATTGTTCACCAACTTTTTCTTGATGAAAACATATAAATTCGTGGGTTGAAGTTGCTGGTAAAAAAATTGGCTTAATTTTTCTGATGTAGCTAAAGTTCTGAAACAAAATAAAATAATTTATTAGTTTCTTTCCTGGAACTTTACCATACTCCCCTATTCTGAGGCACTATGTGGAGAGAACGGTTAGGTGGTTTAATGCTTGCCATGTGGTTCTCTGCACATCTTGTCTCAGACATGTACACATATTTTCTTATTTTTATCTTTATTTCTGTATCTTTGTATACTACTAACACTTGTTATAAGTAATTTTAATCTAACTAACAAAGTGGACCATATTCTTGTCTTTTTAAATATAATAATTATTATTATATAGCTTGATTTTTATTCTATTACTACCGGAATGAAATCACACTAATATTAAAAAGCTAAAAAATATTTTGGTTGTAAGTTTGTAACCTCCATCATCCAAATCCCTTCAGCAGTTTTAACTGCTGAAGGGATTTGGATGACATGTAGCACACAGGTAGACTATGATCTAAATGGCAAAATAGGACACTTTATACCCCGAGAGTATGTTCCTTAGAAATGATTTTCTACTATCACACAAGTGAAGCCACTTGCAGTAGCTAGTGTTACATAATTATGTCTTAAAACATTTAGCGGTTGTGGAAAAAAAAACAGACAAACTAACAGTTTTGCATTCAAGACATTTTTATATGTATATGTGGTTACGGATACTGTCATAAATCTTGAGTGCTTGGCAAATTAGCAGGGACTGCTTTGCACATGGTATATATTGAACTCCTCTTTCACTTGTTTCACTTCGTACCACTAAAAAGACCCAGTATTTCACTTCTGCGCAAGTGAAAGTCAGAGATCAAGATCTGTGCCAATATCTGTGGCATTATCCTTAGTACTGGGAACCACAGCACATCAAATAGTTATGTTGACAACTTGACAGCTTAAATGAGGTTCTGAATTCAACAACACATTAAAGTTTATTCTATTAAGTTTAAGTGCTTGATGAAGACTTTTCATAATATCTCACCTAAACACATTCCTATGTATTATCTGGTCATTGGCTATTTGTGTAGAATGGCACTGTGGTTGATGACATTGAACTGGCAGGAGTACCCTATACACCTCTTTCAAGGACACTGGGGTAGCACCAAGTGCTATACACACTTCATCAGGAATGGAAGGACCGTTGATCTCTTTTTGGATACCCTGTAATTTAGACAACAACAATTAATTTGCCAATCTTTTTGACTTATTTCATAACTATGAAACAAAATCTGCAAACCAAGTAACCACTATCTCTAAAGTAATAATCGAAAGAAAATCTTAATGCATTAGCTAATGGTTTACGTGATAAAAGCTTACCTTCATGATAAAATCTAGATTTTCCAAGGCAGTAGAAGCTATCCGAAAGTGTCTTTCAGATTGGAAGCTATCCTTAACATGTTCGCCTTCATGGTTTTCACATGATTTCTTTTTGGTAACCACTTGTTTCAGCCACTGATACGGGTAAGGTATTTGCCGTTTTTGATAAGCAATAAACTTGATTAACTCCACCATAACATGACCACAAGATATTGTAGTCAATTGATCACCAATATCTAAGTTTAAAATTACGGGTTTGTTTGAGGAATTCATTTCTTTTTTTAATTAATTCACACGACAAATCAACATAGTCCCGACACGGCCGTTACTTTTGAAATTTTGAAATAGGCATGTGTAACTCTACTAAAACGACTCACTGTTCCGAAAGTTTGGAACAGTAGTAATGTGTTGTGGTTTGTGTAAACTCAAATTAAAACATAAAAAGTGAAAATATATATTTATTTAACTAAACATATCTACTTAAAATGATCAAATCTTATTAAACAAAACTGTTTGTGAAGGTTCGGCCTTGTTTGATATAATAACTTTTATTGTAATGTTACTAATTCGAATAACGTTTAAGAAAATAACCCATTTGTATAATATCGATTAACATATTTTTCATTTCATCGAATATTTATTTGCGATAACAAAATTTGCGATATTGATCAAAGGGTATAATGTTCATTTGATGTAATGTTCTGGTGGTATAACATGTATTTTATCGAATATTCAATTGGTGTAAGGTAATGCAGAAAAGAAAACATTGTAAATATTTGCAAATTTTCTTTTTTTTTTTAATAACAAACGAATTCACTTAAAAAACGACATTCCGATTTTCAATACTTCGAATAAACTAAAAACCAACATGTTGTGCTACAAAATTTAGTGACAGGAACGAATCGCTGCAAAACTGACTTCACGTAGTCTTGTTTGCCCTACCCCTAGAGTGTAATTTAAGTCCACGTAGGCGCGGAGGGATGGGGCGGCCCGCGAGCTGAGGAGCAGGTGGTTTGAAGGCCCGCCACCGCGGCTCAGGCTTTCGCAGGCCAGCAAGCCGAAGCTGCCGTGGTGAGCGTTAAAACCATCTGTGACTATAAGCTCGCGTGGGACCGCCCAAACCCCGCAGTGCCGGAGCCGTAACAGAAACAATGCTGTAGCATGCCTGCTTGCATGCCTGTTTGCATGCCTGCTTGCATGTTGCATGCCTGTTTGCATGCTGTATGCCTGCTTTCATGCTGAATGCCTGCTTGCATGCAAAGCAAGCAGGAAACGAATTTTTAATGAACTGAATATTCGATACGATCTTTCGATTAATTCATTATTAGTCTAAAGAAACATTAGTTTAAATGAAATTAGTGCATTTGAAAATTCGGTCAAATGACATTATTTCAAAGAAATAAATATGCTAAATAAAAATCTAAATTAATTATTCGGTCAATTGAATAATTATACGAAATGACTTTATTTTAACTAAAATTAGCCGGAGCCATTTTCGAGAAAACGTTGTTATACCAAACGAGGGTGAACCGTTAGTGAATAGGTTTAATGCTCTAAGATGACGCGAGGTAACAGGTCACGATCACGGTCAACGCTACGTTAAGCGTGCGTGGCGTCGTGCGTGTGTAGTTTTCTACAGTCCCCGGAGCGGAACCCGGATTATTACTTGCGCAGTGTTCAATTCTAACGGCCTATTCACGACCTTGCCGCTGTGAGCAGCAGCTAAGCACGGCGCGGCGAGCGGTAAGATCAAAAGTATAAAAATGTTTGAAGCACGTCACGAGACGCCGCTCACGCTTACCAATGCCGACCCACCTGCTGCACTGCTCGCCGCTAAGACCAAAGACGTGCATGTAGACGTATCGACGGAGAACTTTAATCTATTATTACGTAGCAATTGGGCGCGAGACACGACAGCACTTTCGGTATGGGATCGCGCGTGCGTCCGCTTGACGCAGCGTTAAAGCCTTAACCTTAGAGTTAAAGTCTGTGTTTGTATCTTTTGAGCTGATACTGCGATGTTCCAAATATTCCAAATGATACGTATCAGTGTTCTAGAATATTTCAGTAATTCAGATGCAACTGTTCCAATCGCAAACATGATACATTTTGCCCATGCCTATTTTGAAATTAGCATAGACTTTATCTATGGATTTTATTCGAAATCTATGGAAATTAATGGTTTTTTTGTTGATGTTTTTTGCTTGGACACTTTGTTATTTAAGCCTCTCTTTTTAAATTTGATAGTGTAGAATCTTATATTACATTAGATTATCATTGTAATCTTTTGGCAGCTAATATATTAAGTCTTGGGCACGCCATAATTATGACGATAAGTCCCCTCTTTGAGAAGTGCTGCCGAACTGGAAATAGCGTCCTTACCTTCCGAATGATGTAGGTTCTCACCAGACATGGTCAGTTCGGGAGGTTCTTGCACCGAATTAGTGCGGAAGAAACGCTCGGGTGTCGCCATTGTGTGGAACGCCCGGAGGAGATTATAGAGCACAAAGTAGAGATGTGCTCCGCGTGGGCAGAGCATCCCCATGTCCTCATGGGGGCGCGCCGGGCCTTGGTACAGGCCATGGTCAGAAGCGGGAAGTGGCAGGCGTTCATCTCCGTCTGCGAAGCAATAATGCTAGCAAAAGCTGACCGGTGACGGCGTGAGCCAATGGCACTCACGTCCCTACCACCGCCGGGATTTCGATTTCGATTTCCGGCCACCGTAGGCCTGGGCTTGCGGACGGCGAGTAATGGGTAGCTCGCCGTCCGACCGTCCGGTAAACGTCTAGACCGGGCCCAATTCGTCGACGGCGCGTAACGTTCTGCGCGCGCCTCAAGGAGATATCAAACCGTAGGCCCAGCAGCGTCGAAGCTTACAGGGGCCATGGGGAATGTGAAAATGAAACCCGGGGCCCTGGAACGAACGCGAAGAATGAAAAGGGATTTTAGTCAGTAAAAGTCTGACACTATCTCCCGCCCCGCCCAAGTACATGGAGATGTCGTTGGATGATAACCAGAGGTTGGAGTAGGTAGATTGATTTAAGGTCGTTGACGTCAAACGTAGAGAGAGAGGAAATTGTATCCGATGAGGATTAAAAATAATTTATTTATGTTTTTGTTTAGTTAAAAATAATTGTTCATTGAATTCAATCAATCATTTATATATTAAAAGATTTTGTTAGCCTATCTGTATGTTTTTTTATTTTATTTTAGTCCATAATTCCCATCCCGGAACTTTTTCAGGTACTTCCCGTACATTATGGATAAAATGGCATGTCCATATTATAATATCTTGACGCAAGTATATAAAATCAATCTACCTACTCCGACCTCTGATGATAATCCACCGAAAAAAACAATACGACAATACCTGGATGCCTGTTTCCATGAATCCACGTATTGTCCAGTTGCACAGAGACTTGATATACACAAAATATACAAATTTTACATTATCTTAATAAATAAACAATACCAAGAAACACCGACTTACGAAATTAAAGTTATTCTGATCCTTTTATTAATGTTTTTTTTTTAGTGAAATCGGTTGTTTTTTTTAGGAATAATAGTGTTTTTTTTTACTTTTACTGTATGCTTCGAAAGTACTCCTTACAACAAATGTCGTAGTTCTGCCGCGGGAAAACCACCATTAAATTTCACGGTGTAATATCTACTACACTAGGAATCAATCTTACTGTTACTGTAATTAAGAGCGAAGCTTGCCGAGAAAACTGACTCGCATACTCGCTACATATATTTGCTGCCGCTGTTGCAAAAAAAAAAAAATTATTACATTCGCATTCTCATGGCACTCAAATAACACCACATTGTGTTCTTCAACTACCTTCGTCGAAGGCAATGCTTCATTTCACCAGGTTCTCCTGTGGTGCTATTCTCTAAGAAAACGCAGCGCTGTCTTAACGACGAACACCCAAATAGGATACATTGGGTTGTCAATCTAATGTCCCTAAACATTGGATTGTTAATTCAATGTATCCTATTTGGGTGTTCGTCGTTGCGGCAGCGCTGCGTTTTCTTAGAGAATAGCACCACTGGCCATGTATTGACCAATATGAATTCATGCGAACCCCGTCATTATATATGACCGCAGTTCCTCAAGAGAAGCGCGCGTGGTACACGTTGCGTCGCCTCTGATTTTTGACTGCTCAAACGATATTCTCCAAGTCACCTACAGGCCTTCATTTTTTACTCGGCTCGTCGTTCAAAATCGCATGTTGATCACGGCCGACGAGTCAAGTCGCCAGCTTTTTTTTTTAATTTGGTGGTATACCAAGATAATACAAAGCTTCAGACTCTCTAAGTCCCGACAAGACATGTTAAGTGGGTGATCGACGTACGAGCCTATACCGCAGTTTTAAAAAAACGTTGGTTTTACTCGCGGCTTGTTAGTGCTGATCGACTAGCGACTCTACTACTCTAGCGAGTAAAGTTGGTGATCGACATATGACCCTTTGACGTGGTTTTAAAAAACGTCGGTTTTACTCGCGGGCCGTGGCTCGTTGGTGCTGATCAACTAGAGAGTAAAACAATTTTGAACGACGAGCTGAGTAGAAAATGAAGCAAACACGACGACTCGCGAGCCAGACTCGTCGTTCGTATTGTAATGATATTCCGGTGAGCTTTACCGAAGAGCCATAAGACCGTCGATCGGGGCCTTTGACCTCAATTCGACTATGGTACGACCGTTTTATTCGCTAGTCGATCATTACCAACGAGCCGCGAGCAAAACCGACGTTATTTAAAACCGCGGTATAGGCTCGTACGTCGATCACCCACTTTAATTTAAAAACACCTAATCATGTACATATTCTTATTTCAATTGAATTCTGAATTCAAATATATCGTACACTGTCATTTGCTCCTGTTTTATTTCAATAAAATTTGACTGTTCACGTCAGCGTACTAATTTCGTATGATTGGATTTTTTTGAAAAATCCAATTATGTATCGTGCAAGATATGTTATGTTAAATGCTTTTAAATATAAAGAAGTTTCAAAAGCTAATCCGTGTCGATTTTACGCAAAAGAAGTAAGATTTGGCCCGGACGTTCGATCAATTATGTTGCAAGGAGTTGATATCTTAGCGGACGCCGTCGCTGTCACCATGGGTCCCAAAGGTCGTAATGTGATCTTGGAACAAGGTTTGGGGCCACCTAAAATTACAAAAGATGGTGTAACGGTCGCTAAAGGAATTGAATTAAAAGATAAGTTCCAAAATATTGGTGCAAAACTTGTACAAAACGTAGCCAATAAAACAAACGAGGAAGCTGGAGATGGAACAACGACAGCTACAGTTTTAGCCAGAGCTATTGCAAAAGAAGGTTTTGAAAATATATCTCGAGGAGCTAATCCAATTGAAATAAGAAAGGGAGTTATGTTAGCTGTTGAAACCGTTAAGGAAAAATTAAAGGAAATGTCTAAAGCTGTAAACACTACAGAGGAAATAGAACAAGTCGCTACTATATCTGCAAATGGTGACAAATCCATCGGTAAACTAATAGCTGCAGCTATGAATAGAGTTGGTAAAAATGGTGTTATTACAGTTAAAGATGGCAAAACATTGGATGATGAACTAGAAATAATAGAAGGAATGAAATTTGATCGCGGTTATGTTTCACCATATTTCATCAATTCAAGTAAAGGCCCAAGAGTTGAATATAATGATGCGTACATACTGTACTCGGAAAAGAAAATTTTTAATGCATCCCAAGTGGTACCGGCGTTAGAGATAGCAAACGCACAGAAAAAACCCCTTGTTATAATCGCAGAAGATTTTGATGGAGAGCCTTTATCCGTATTGGTAGTAAATAAATTAAAAATTGGTTTGCCGATAGTTGCAGTAAAAGCTCCTGGATTTGGTGAATATAGGAAAAATGTGCTGATGGATATGGCTGCTGCTACGGGAGGTGTTGTATTCGAAGATGATGCCAACCTGATAAGACTCGAAGACTGTCAACCTGAGAGTTTTGGCCAGGTTGGTGAGGTCATAATTACAAAGGATTCAACTCTTTTACTTAGAGGGAAGGGTGATCCTGTTGAAGTAGAACAACGTATCCAACAAATAAAAGATGATTTAGAAGAAGCCACTAGTAATTATGACCGTGATAGGCTTATCAACAGATTGGGTAAGCTGCAAGCAGGTGTAGCTGTTTTATTAATTGGAGGCTGCAGCGAGGTTGAAGTAAATGAAAAAAAGGATAGAGTTAATGACGCACTAAATGCTACTCGTGCAGCAATTGAAGAAGGAATCGTACCTGGAGGTGGAGCAGCACTTCTGCGATGTATACCAGCATTAGACGAACTGAAGCCAGCAAATCGCGACCAAGAGATTGGTGTATCCATTGTTAAGAAAGCTTTACGTACACCGTGTATAACAATTGCATCTAATGCTGGATATGATGGTGCTGTTGTAGTATCTAAAGTTGAGGATATGGGTCCCGAATATGGATATGACGCGTTAAATAATGAATATGTGAATATGATTGAAAAAGGTATTATAGATCCAACTAAAGTCGTAAGAAGGGCTTTGACAGATGCTTGCGGTGTTGCGTCACTACTTACTACCGCTGAAGCCGTTATTTGTGACTTGCCGAAGAAAAAAGAAAGGAAATTACGTGGTATTGGAGCAAGTACATATGTATGATCTAAATTTAATTTTAAAATATAGTTTGAACTCATTCGTTTAATATCTATTCTACATAAATGTCACGTAACTTAATAAATTGTTTCATAAAATTTTATCTAGATCTTATTTCTAAGTCCGATAGACGTTGCCTTGTTTTTACCAGAAATAATCACTCAATAGAAACCAAAAAAAAAAGTGGGTAGGTAAGTGCAACTCGCGCACTGACAGGATCCGTACAAACTTATAGTTCATCGAATCGTTCATCGAATCGAGTCTCTGAAGATTTTTTCGAATGGAAAAAGTGACGTACACTTAGATTTTTCACAGTATTAATGACCGCAGACCTGTGTATACAGTTTTAACTCGATACCTCTCCCATGTGTTCCCGAGTTAAAGACTTAACAAACAGGCCGACGGACAACAAATTGATTTACACTGGTCGGCAAAAAAAAATATAAGTCCGGGAGCAAAAAGTTTTTATGAGATTTCCAATGGCTTTGGTTTGTTGAGTCTGAATCCGTGTAGAGATTTAAATTAACACGTCTTGTTTTCCATATCTGAAATGTCTTTGTGGAATCTTTCACCATGCTCATTAGACACGATACTAAGATTTTCTGGTAAAAAATCTAAATGCCAATGCAAAAAGTGATTTTTTTAAAGACATCCAAATCAACGAAACCAGTTCTTCTACTTTTCAGCCTTTTTATATAAAAATGGTTATTTTGTTATGTCAAATACGTTATCTATTTGCTCAACCAAAGGAGGAACTGGCGCTGGTTGCTCTTTTTGTTACGAAGAAATTGCTGTTTGAGCATAAAGAAGGTTAATAGTACATTATGATATGTGTGTAATGTAGGTGGTTACCGTCGAGGCAGTATTAAGACCCGAACCGCGGCGAGGGTCTTAAAAGGGCCAAGAACGGTAACCATTAATTACTCACGTGTATCATACGACGTTTTTCAATACACTTATGAAGAAAAATAATTTAGTTAACTAATAATACAATTCTATTTTTTTTCTTAACATGGCGGTAAAATTGAAATCTGTTTTCATAAGTGCCTTACGCACCATCCATCTTGACGTACGTTCCGCCAAGGTCAAGCATGATGCATGATGCAAAAGTCCCGTGCGTAGGCTTGACGTACGTCAATAATTATTATTAATTGAAGACATGAGTGGATGAAGGGGATATAATACAATTTGTAAATGTAGAGAAAACAGGCATCAAAGTTTTGTTGCTTGTTATTGAGATAAATCAGATTTTTTTTGTTTATTTACTAACTATATTGATATCAAATTATAGAAATTATTCTAGTAATTATACAAATCTACTAATATGGAGTGAAAAAATAAGATAAAAGTGTAAGAATATGTATTTATTAAAAAAAAACGAACTTACTAGCTTAATTTTAGAAAAAGCAACTGATGAAGGAGTTATCTTCATCAGTTGCTTTTTCTAAAACTAAGCTTAAATAGCGTTGTTTTAAGGTTTAAAATAGTTTGTAAGTACATAACACCATCATTCGATGCAAAAAATATATTTTTTTAAAAACGTTACATATCCCCTTCATCCACTCATGTCTTCAATTGCTTGCTGGATGTGCACGACGAATTTTTGGTCCTGCGAGTTCCCCTACCACTGCGGACGTCGTGCACATGGACAGTGCTGTATCGTGCGTATTGTAGGCTTGCTGGACAGGGACGTCGTGCAGATGGACATTGCTGTATCGTGCGTATTGTAGGCTTGTTGGACAGCAGATCAGGGTTGCCAGGTACAAAAAATGTGTGATCATGCGACAATACGACTACAAAAAATTGTATGCCCAGGAAATTTTTAAATGAAATGATCGTATAACCAAGAAGTACAAAGTTTTTATTAAAAATAACTACAAAAAAATCCACTAGCCACTAAAACCAATGTTTCGCCACTAAATGGAGTTATAAAACCACCAGTTTTAGTGGAAAATCCAATAAGTTGGCAACGCTTGTTTGATTACATCTAGCATGCTGGATGCGCACACGATAGTGTGTATGCTACATCCAGCAACGTTGCCTTGGCGGGACGTACAGCGGGGATGGATGGTGCTTAAGGCGCTTAGGCGCCCATTACACGGTCATGCAAGCGTAGATCACTGCCATTAATCATGACGTATCATGAATGAAATTTGAACGATAGTACTCACCATCATTCAAAAATCATTCGCCGTCATTCATTGATTGATGGTGATTGACGGCAATGATTGCCCGTATAATGGGCATAGGGATGGTACCTACGTATTTACACGACCAGGTTTTTACACCAGGTATTTGCTTCTAAGTACGTACACCAGGTACCGACCCTAAATACTTGCAAAACTTTTAAGTATTTTAGACGGCTACTCGGAGTCGGACTCGCTCCGTCAGGACTCGAAGCTCGCCAGAGTCTCGCTGATTCGTGAATCGGATACGGTCGTCGCGCGTCGGCCCGCTTCGGCCGCGTTCGTTTCGCAAATGCGATCATGCTCCTTATTTGGAAGCTGCTACGGAACAATTTCGTATGCAAGTATTTTTACTTGAATGGTTTGTCTTTGCAAGTATTTATTTGTAAACGCGATTGTGCTCCTTATTAATAAGTTGTCAGGGTTCAATTTCCTATGCAAGTATTTTTACTTTAATGGTTTATCTTTGCAAGTATTCATTTGGTATACGAGATTGTGCTCCTTACGAGTATTAATAACACATCAGGGTTTAATTTCCTATGCAAGTATTTTTTCTAAAACAGGGCTCTTGGATGGAATAGAAGTAGAAAAATTTAGTTGTCTTTAAGTAGGTATATATTCATTTGTAAAGGCGATTCTACTCCTTATTTATACACCATTACGGGTAAATTTCCTATCCAGATAGAAAATACTTGAAAGTATCCCAAGCCCTGGTTTTAGGACCTGGTTTCTAAAAGAAGACGTACTTGGAAGCCCTGGTACTTGATTTTGCAAGTACGACCCATGTCTAAATGGGCACTTTTGGCGCGCGCATCAATTTTTTTTTTTAATTTACCCATAGGGAAGGCTATGGCTATATAGTCTTTTGATCTTATTGCCTGGTCGTCGTTTGTTTTCTTGCGAGAAAAGTTTTATGTTAATGTCATTCGTAGTGACAATAGAATATGGATGTAACATTTTCTAATGTTTTTATAGTATTTGATTTTATTTAATTAATACAGCAAATGAACTTCACTCGAAAAAAGTCAAAAACCGCGCGTATCTTAAAATGGCGGACACAGACCACAAAGAAAAATCATTTTTTTTTTGTATTCTTAATTTCTTTTGCGAATAAAGAGGTTGAACAAAAAGGTTATAGCTACACTACAGCACTAGTGCGTAATTGTAATCAAAATGTCACAGTTCGGTGACAGGTGCCATTATATAACTAAGTCAAAACGACTGCTATTTTTGTATGACAGAAATTAAAGGATTTTCTTAAAAAAAAAAATAAACACTAAACAAAATAATTTTCAGTACACATGCTCAGAAAGTGGCTCCTAATAGTCCTAATGAGTGCATCGCCCAATTGTTACAATTAGCCAAAGTATAGTGATACTTTGGCTAATTGTAACAATTGGGCGATTGTAACAAAAAGTTTTTCTGAAGACAATCGATCCAGTTTGAAATAAGGATCAAAATAATATTCCGGATCAAGCAAAGTTTTTATATTGAAAAGTCACAAATCGCAATAGTACACATTTAGATACAAGTTGAGAAAGTTAATTGTCATGGTGTTATGGAAGCAAGGGCTGCAATGACTTTCCATGTGTACCAAACGACGTTTGTCAATACATTTTCGAAAACATAAATAAACGGGGAATGACGCACGACTCATGAGAGAACACGCGGACTTGTGGGGATTTGACACGTGCCACGTGGAGGTCGACACGCGCCCAGCTTGATACGACAAATGTAATAAAATTATGGCGGGGGCGAGCATACGCACTAGTGCAGAAAAGTGTACTAGACCTCGCCATTCCTTTCTAACCAAATCTTGAGGCACTGGAATCAATTGAGTTCAAGTTGCTAGCCTGTCGGTTTTCTACCGTTTACTTTCTTTTGCTACCAATTTCGTTCCATCATCAGACCACTAGACGCACGGCGTTGCCAAAAGACTAAGTACTTAAATCGAAGAAATCATAAAAAAAATATAATATTTAAGTCAGTGTCAAAGTCAAAATGTCGATCTTCTGGCGCGAAAACTTGTCCATTGACTTCATTTATACCTTTAGCCCCTTTATTATTGTTTTTTTTTATCTTACTATTCCGTAAATTACTTTGTATTTAGAATGTTTTTTAACTTGTCAAAATGTGAATAGTAAAAATATAAATCTAGATAACAAAATAATCGCTGTAACGGTTACAACAATTACTTTCTCTAGGTTAGGTCACAACTTCTTGTACAAAACATCAATACAAATATTAAACCTGAAATCGCGGCTTGGTTCCAAACGAAATGGCTCCTACAATGGACACAACCGATGTGAAAGATTTGAGTAATACATCCAGTGATGAAGAAAGTGCTCCCGTGCAGAGAACCAAGAAACGAGTACAACAGTTTTCAGATAGTGACAGTGAGAACGAAATCGTACAGCCTAAAGAAAATAAGACTGTTCAGGGAAATAAGTTAGAAAATGATAGTGATGAACCAGGGAGCAGCATCGTGCCTTTTAAAAGTGGCAAAATATTATCGAGAATACAAATAGGTGGAAGTAGCTCAGACTCTGATACTGCGAACCGCACCGAATCTTTGAAGAATGAAGAGCAACAAATGCGTATGAAAAACAAAAGAAACAAACTAAAAGATAAGTTTAAAGGTCTGCTAAGTTCTAGAGGAAAGCTTCCGACTTTGCAAGACAATGGTGATAAACAGTCTTCAGAAGGAAGTCCGGAGGAGAATTCAGGCGCTTCTGACAGTGAAATATCATCCATAGACAAAATTAAACAGGTAAACTTTCCTGGAATTATATATATTATAATTTAGAAAGGAGATAAGTAGGTATACTGGGAACAATAATTCAAAATCATTGTAATTCATGGCCACCAATAGAAAGAAAGAAAGTTTGAATATAGGTAATTTGAAGCGGACTAGTTGGTTTAAAGGGTTCATGAAGCAATTCAGTGGAGGATGGTGCACTCGCATTTTTTTATTATGTATTTACCTTTATTGAGGACAACATACAACCATAAATTTATGTGTTTTAACATTTTATTTTTACAGAAAATTAGAAAAAGTATGGCCTCAATGTCATCCATTTGTGATCCTGATACATCTGATGAAGAGGCTCAAATAAACAATAAACAAATGCCAAAACAGAGGCCAAAGAAACCACAAAAATCGGCCAAACTAATTGAAGCTAAACCAGTAAGGGTAGGTATTTGGGTAACCTCCGACTGCCTGTGGGGGATATGTTCAATAAACACTCATGTTTAATCAGCCAGGGTCGCACTGGACATTTACAAGCAAATACTCTATCTTGTCACCTCTTCTGTCACCTATGGGGATAGTAGATTTAAATGAAGTGGAGTACCGAGTTGCAAACGTAAGACCACTGGCGAATACAACACAAAAACACTTGTCGGTTCACTCTGATGTAAGTGATGGTCTAATAATCCTTTAAGGTTAATAAACCCTGGACATTGTGACAGAAGTACCATAATTTAGAGATGATACTGTTTATTTATATTTTGATACAAACAAAAAAATAATAAACCCAGAAAACAGCATCATACTAGTTCTTAACTGTTTTGTGTGCTGCATTTTATTTGTTTTTGTATTTTTGTTCTTTTCAGATGTCAGCTAAACAGGCAATGGAAAACATGCAGTTGATAAAAAGTGAATCAAATCGTATGTTGAGAGAGAAGGCTGTGTCTCTACCTTATCACAGACCTAAAGCACTATCTCTCAAGGACATAATGTCTAGGAGGAAGCCTGCAGTCGCTTTAGATGGAAAAGTATTACCTATCAAAATGAATGAAGATCAATTAAAACATTATGCGTAAGTATTTTTTTCATCAACTTTATATTCTACTCCATGGTTTACTTCACTGCATGGCAGACTGACTATACCTACAAAGTAACTGACATAATATTATTTATGTTCTGCAGTAGTACGGAAATGAAAACCTGTTTCCTTTTACTTGTTGTTATAGAGATATTATGCAAATTAAATATTCTATAATGTTATATATAAGTTAATCTATGTGTACATTTCCAGACTATTACTAGAACAAAGACAAAAAGAAATGATGGAGTTATGCAAAAGTGAATCGGATGAAGAAACCAATGAAGCTGAAGAAAAAAGTGATGTAATACCACAAGAAGGAGAAGTATCTGAAATCATTTCTAATAAAGATGAAATTATCATTGAAAACACTGACAACACAGCTGAATCTGCAGAAAATGAACTAATTACTAATATAAATGCTGCTGATAATGATCTTGCATATACTCAATTGATAGAAAATGAATTAGTCAAAACAACTTCAACTGAAGGGGATAATACAATTAGTGAAGAAGTAATTAATGAAAAACCTGATTCTCCTAATAAAGCTACAAATGATCAACAAGGAGATACTGAAAAAGATGATTCTAACACAGATTTCAAATTGGTTTACAATGATTCTGTTGAAGAAGAGCATTTAACAACAGAAAATACTGAAAATGTACCTAAAGAAGATGCAATTCAAGAGGAGACTGAAAATTATGATAATTTAAAAAACAAATCAGAGCAACAACTTTTAAAACTGAATACAGAACCAGAGAGCCAATTGATATCCCTACATTATACAGAAAATAATACAGAAGAAATTGCCCCACTAGACAAACCAAACAAATCTGTAGAACTGGATGAAACTGATAAGCCTGAAAACCCTTCCAATGAAATTAGTGAAGTTGTAGATGTTGCTGCTGAAGAGGACAAACAAGATGACTTTTTCTCAGACGATGATGTAAATATGGAGGATATTGATAGAATAATTGAAAATGCAGAAATATTGAAAGGTATGAGGTTGTATTACTTTGCATGGTTTGCATAAGTTTATCTACTTTTGTAATAATATTTTTTCTTCCCAAAAGTTCAGGCATTTATGAATAAATGTTTTCTTCTCTAAGGCTAAGTACTCATGAGGCGGTTTTCAACCGCGCCCGCTGCGGTCGAAAAAAACAGTTGTTTTAGTTTTAAACTTGCGAGACTGCAGTTAGTTTCGTATGGTTCGCGGTTGCAATTTGCGCCCACAAACCTGGCAGTCGATTATCGCAAGACTTGTGGCTGTAAGACAAGCAGTTAAATGACAAGTTGAGGTCCAGACCGCCATGGACACACCAGAAATGAGCTGTTACGTTATACTTACTTCACAGGCAAATTCCCCACGTCGCGTTTTACTTCGTGAAATTAATGTAGGTCGCGGATGAACATCGCTTCGTGACTTAATAAAGTTACCATGCATTGTTTTTTCAGATGATGACATTGTTAACTCTCCAATGCTCATACGGGACCCCTTACCTTTAAATGCAAAACCTACACTAATGGGTGCCCCCGGCATGGTTATTGACTTGGATGGAGGTTCTTGTGTACCCAAGAAGACTGGTGTTGAACTACTGAAGGAGAGGTTTACTTACTTTGCAAGATTAAAAACACCTGAAGAAATTGAAAGAGAAAAAGAAAAAAGGTGAGTTAGATTTTTCACTTCATTACAAAAAAAAAAAACTTTGCAGAAAACTTAGTTCTTATCATGTGTTAAACATGTTGTTGGTTGAATCAAAGTCATCTTGAATTACAGGTTAAAACCAGGAGCTCAACATTTGAAACTAAAACAAGAACTTGAGGAGAAAATAGCAGAACAGAGATCTCTTGAATGGGCAAAACGTCTTGAAGAAGAAAAGCAGCAACATATGGAAATGGAAACAATCTTAGATGATGCGGAAGATAGCTTTGAGAAAATCGAAGAAAAATTGGAAGAAGAGGATGAAAAGGAGATAGAGAGTAGTTCAGAAAGTGAGGAAGAGGAACCAGAGGAAAATGATATTGAAATTAAAGATAAACCAAGGAAACATAACCCTATGCTTGATGATGAAGCTGAAGAGTCTGATATTGAAGAAAACGAAGGTGAAGTGCCTAATGATGATGAAGCGAATGAAGTTGCTGATGATGATGACAATGTGGAACAGGCAGATGATGAAGAAGATGACTCTACTGATGACGAGTCTTCAGAATCTGAAGAAGAAGAAACAAGCAAACCTAAAAAAGGTAGAATATTGAAAGCTTTTGAGGACTCAGATGATGAAGATGGCTTAATGAAACAAGGTGAAACAGATATCCTAGTGACGGAGAGCAAAGAAACCAATAATGTGGATGCAGTTGTTGCAGTTTCGAATGAAGTACAAAGTGCTTCTCAAGGTAACCAGACTCTTAAACATTATATTCTTACATATTACAGTATACAAAGTTTACTAATTGTTATATATTTATAATTATGATAAGTGATCTGCATATGCATATGGCCCTGAATGGCAAAAATTGTGGTAAATTTTTGACAAAAAAAAAATTGGGCCTTCCACAAGGCCTATGTTTTTCTTGTGAATATACCAAGAATATAAATACTTTATCCCTTGAATTAGGTTGAAGTCACTGGCAAAAGCTATTATAATATAAATGAGATAGTAACACTTTCTATTTGTTACCTCTTCACCTCTGAACAGACTCGAATGAATATTGGTACATAGGTAGACCATATCCTAGAGTAAGAGTACCTTTATTCCGAGAGTATTTTTCCTTACTATAATTTCAGACTGACACGCGTGCGTATAATACGCGGCAAATAAGTTTAACTAAAATGGCCGTCATTGCTATGGTTACACGCAGCCTCCAGCTGTGCTGTTTTGAAAATCACTTATTGCGCATTGATGGTCGATCGCCATTTTGGTTTAAATTATATGCCGCGTATTGTAGCCGCTAGCAGAATTAAGTATATAATAAACTAGCTGCTGCCAGCCGCTTCGCCCACTTAATGTGATCCCAAGGAAACATACTATTCAGGACACGATCTACCCGTGTACTAAGTTTCACCTAAATCCATTCAGCCGTTCCTGCGTGAAGAAGTAACAAATACATACATACTCACAAAGTTTTGCCTTTATAATATTTGTATGATATATAATTTCAGATGACGTGATACAACTGGCGCAGAGGCACGCGTCCGTATCAGATGATCTTTTCACCAGTCAGGAAAGTTCAATGGCTGTTGAAAAACTCAAGGTGGGGACCAGCGCAAGTGATGAAGCCATGACACAGACATTCTCTATACTCGACTCTACGTCCGGAGTAACCATGGACATGGAACTTAACTCTCCTAGTAAATTAAATGTGCTATGCATGTCACAGCCTTATAAAGACGTAAGTAATAAAAAAGATTTATTTATTTATTATATTCTTTATTGTACATACATATTAAAATAAACAAAGGAAAACCATTTAATTAAAGCACATACAATGGGCGGCCTTATCGCATTCCGCGATCTCTTACAGGCAACCAGGAATGGAAAGTAATTTTCGGGACATGATATGGGGCTGTCACAATAAGCACCAACACTTATTACAAAAAATACAATAAAAAGATCCAATTCACATATAATACGTTCCAGGGGCGTCGCCAGCCGATGATCAAGGGGGGGGGGGGCTATTGGAAGTATAGAGAATAATAAAAACAGTTTTTTTTTTAATAAAAATAAATGGTTATTTTCTCCATAATACAACTCTTAATTGCTAGCCTTGTATCTACGGTAACATACAGGATGGGCATTATAAACTAAGCTCTGAAGCTGTAAAGCAAACCTCTAGGACTGTAGCCCCCCCCCCTCGCCCCAAAAGAAAATATATTTTAAACTAAACAAAGCAAAAAAAAAAGTGTTCTTTGCCAACTGTACTTTTCAATCAAACCAACATTTGACAGATCGAGGTTATTCACTTTCCTTTTCTTATTTGGAATGCATGCTACATGATTCTATAGTTATCATTTTTCATTCTCTCATTGTCAATACAGCCAAAAGTTGTCCACTGTTAGACACAGGCTTCGTTCATTGTATCGTCATAACGATCTGTTCTGTATATCTCGTATCGTCTTTGTTCCCAATATAAAACGAACAGATTACTTATTCTATTCTTCTTACAATACGTTTAAAGGTTATGTGGTAGAAATTGTACTCATAGATTTAAGTTAGTGTAGTTCTGTTACTATTTTGATGTACAATAAAGATTATATTAAAATCTAAAAATTATATTCTAATCTAAAGGGTTTTCCAAGTTGTTGAACATTTTTAAAACTCTAACGAAAATCGAACGAAATGCGGCGTACCGCTACAGAAACGAGATGATACGGTTACCCAGAATACGGCGTGCCGTTGCGGCAGACCATACAGAGACATATACGGCCGACCGCAACGGCACGCCGCGTCAAGGCCGGCCGCTAGTGCGTTTAAGCTCTAAGACCACAATAACTCTTTGAATAATCCCACAGCACTACAGAGAGCTACTTGCACAATTATGCATAACCTCGTGACCGGGGTTACCCATCAGCAGCTTGACAATATTTTATGTTAATTAATCTTTATTTTTCCAGCCTATTTTAAACGGCATTGTGGAGGGTTCGCAGCTACCAATAACACAGACGTCTCAGTCGCAACCTATCGGCGAAGACATACTAGCTCTTTGTACTGGACAGTTTTATGATAATGAGTTTGTATCACCAACTGAAGAGAAGGAATATGTTGAAGACATGTCTCAAGACATAGTTAACAATGATGTCCATGACACACAGACAGCTAAACCTGTTGAATCTGAGGTTATCCACAAAGAGGCCGATGAGGTAGTACCTGAAAAAGAAAATGAAAATAAAAAAGTAGATGAAATCAGCAAAAAAGCAGATGGACACCTAAGGGATATTCTTGATGAGTTAGATGACCCTGAGTTTGACAAGCCAAAGGCAAACAAATTCTTTACTGGAGGTACTCAGAAGAAGGAAGATGGACAAGTTCTTGAAAGTACTCAATTGAAAAAGAAGTTTACTATAGAGTCAGATGAAGATGAGGAGCCAGCAGAAATAGACAGAGAAGCTACACTAGGAAAGAAGAAAAAGCTGAAGAAAAGAAAACCTGAAAAGAGAGCACTACAAATATCAGGTAAATCTATATATATACAAAAGCGAAATACCACTCACTGATTAATCACGAAATATCTAAAACTATAACACCTACTAACTTAAAATATGGCATGTAGGTTCCTTATAGGGTGTAGACGTCCGCTGCGGATTTTACGAAACTCCACCCCTAAGGGGGTTAACCGAATTTCACACGGGCGAAGCCGTTAGTATTTTATAATGCATTATAACAAATTATAGAGAGGCCCAAACTTAACTCCTGGGACGCCAGGGGTCATTGAGGAGTTATTGACCCCTTTTATTAAAATAAATAAATAATTCACCAAAAAAAAAAGGTGAAGTGTGAATTTTTAGGAAAAAAAAATATATAAAAACCCAAAATTAACGGCCAAATAAATTTCGTAAAAACGTGTGTAACAACGAAAATTAAGAATTTTTCAAGGTCATTCAAGTTGTGTAGACGTATGCACAATCGGCGCTCAAGGGTTAGTGAGAAAGAAATTTGCTACTCACCACGTGAGTCACCGCCATTGAGTTTGAAAGCTATCAATTATTACAAAACACATACTACTGAATATACCCATAATGGTCCATTTTCTTATTTCTAGATGATGAAGACGAGGTCGATGAAGAAATAGAAGATGACGATGAGTACATGTCAGATTTAGAAGATGAAGGTGAAAGATTAGTGGAGTACGACTCGGAAGAAAATGAGGTCAGTTTGTATATACAGTAAATTTTCTCCAGCCGCCGCAGGGATTCCCATCCCTTTTACGGCCACCGTAGACACGGGTTTGTGGACGGTGAGAAATCGGTAGTTCGCCGTCCGACCATCCGGTAACCGTCCGGAGCGGGCCCACGTCGTCGACGTCGCGTATGGTTCCACGCGCGCTTCACGGAGATGTCAGCAAACCGTAGGGGCCCAACAGGGTCGAAGCCTACTGGGGTCATGGGTTAACCGAAAGTGAACCTCGGGGCCCTGGAACGAAGGCAAAGCAGGATCAGGAGTAGGTTTTTAGGAGTAGGTAGGTCAGTAAGGGCAGTCTAGGGCAGGAGATGTCATGGGATAATTTTCCTACATTAAAAAAAAGTTAATTTTGCGACTATGATGATAGGTAGTAGTTAGAAAAGGAAACTTGTAGGTACAGTATTTGTTGGTTTTGAGATTCCGTAACTGCATTAAAAGAAGCCTTTTTAGCCTACTAAAAATACTACCATGTGGCACTTTGCTTTCTGAATTAGTTCACCAGTGTTAGCACCATCTTCATGGTAATATAGCTTGATATAGCTAGAATCCTGTTTTAAAATTGACATAACACTTTTATTTGTTGTTTGATACATTATGTGACATTAAATCCTTTGTCACACTAGGACGCCAGTCTTTATATCAATAAGATTTATTACTGACATGACTGGCAAAATGTGGGTGTTAATATAAAATTGAAAGTTCCTCACCTTTTTTACATGGAACTGAAGTCTTTCAGTTGCGTTTTTTGAGGGCCACGGTTACTGTTTCGATCAATGCCATGTAACCGAGATATTTGTTAAACATAAAATGATTGAAAAGAGTATCCATGGAGTTTCTTGTACATTCTTCTCCATAGAGATCTACGATTTGGAATGTGCAATTAGCATCATTTTTTTTTTGCTGACCTTACAAAAGTGCCTGTTATGGTTTATTTGAAATAAATGCTTTTGAATCTTTGAATCTTTGCCGCAGCCTTGGCAGAGTAAAGTTAGACCGATAGACCGTGGGCCACGCCTGATTTGTACCTAGGGTGGCGTGGATCTAATGTAGCTCTACAAGTGTGTCACTGCAATACTACTGGTTTCTATGTATTTCTATGAAATATTTTCTGTAGTTAGCGAAACGTCACACGATCGCAGACGACGTATCCGAGCGTGTCACCGAGGCTGGAGCATACACGTTGAATCTTTCTCAGAAAATAGTTTTTCCGATTCCGAGGAAGAAAAAAATTGTTAAACTTCCTGACTTGCTCTGCTGAAATGCGTAGCTTGTCGTTTTTTCTCTATTTCTGTACAATAAAATAATTCATCGTCGTCTTTTTCCTCTTCTAAAAAAAAGATACAAAATTAAATCGCGATCTATAATCTCAAACAGAAACCTTACTACGAGCTCTTAACGCGATCCATACCGGGGAGCCGGGCCTCGCGCAGGTTTTGCTACGTAATAATACATTAGTAGTTAGTTAGTCCTCCATCAACACGACTACATGCACACCGTCAAAGTTTAATTAGCGACACTGCGCAGGTAATAGTCCGGTTTCCGCGACGGGGATCCGAGCACACGACACCCGCGCTTTGTCACGCTACAGGTGCCCGTCACGGGCGCCCGCTTAACGCAATTTCGGCCCTAACGTATAGGGTTAAGTACCTTAGTATAACTTCATAATTTTTCCATCCGCAGATTGAAATAAAACCCGATAAACCGAAGAAGAAGCGTAAAGTAGCAGATTTCTTCGAACAAGAGGCGGAACTGACGAGCGAGGATGAGTGGGTGGGGTCTGGTGACGAAGACGAGAAGGGGCTGGACAAGATGGAGCGGGAGGAAGGAGACGACGAAGTCTTCCATCAGGGACAACTCAGGAAGGAGCTGGGACAGATACATATGTACGTAAATTTAAATGGAACTAAGTTTTTCCCGGAATTTATCTTCTGGTGCCTCTCCCACAGGAACAGTGCATTTTTTCAAGTCAAATAGGAGTAATGGCCATAGTGTTGCTATGTGCGATCGGATCAGCAGTTCTTGAGGTTCGCGAGGTTTAAATTAATATGGAAAAGACAATTTTACTTATTTATCTACTCTCGTATTATAAACTTGTAATTATACCTATTGGAAGACTATCCACAGAAAAGTAATAAAATTAAAAAAAAGAGTACAGCTTCTTTAAATACCCAACTCAAAAGAAATCAGCGAGGCTAAAACAATCCTACATACATCGAGTACGAAGCGTACATCGAGGGACTGGAACAGTTTGCCTGCTGCGGTCTTCCCGTCCGATTATAATTTAAGAGTGAATATGCTCTTAATTAACTAGTGAGTCTCACCACCAACGATTGCATCACTGCTTACCATAAGGTGGGATCGCAGTCAAACACTAGTTTATATACATATAAAAAAAACCTATTTATTTATATAAAATTTATAATGCGATTGTGAATTGTTTGTTTATATGCTTTTGAAATTTTCATCACTTCTCGACTAATTCGCATACTTGAGAAGAGCGACTCCACATGCAAAGGCTAGCAAATAATAATAGTTTTGATGTTTTTTTATTATTATAAATCCCGCCCTTGTTAATTCCAGGCGTGATGTGCTAGACCAAGACAAACGTGAAGTGAGAATAATACAAGAATTATTGTTCGAGGACGGTGATCTCGGCGACGGACATCGCCAGCGAAAATTCCGATGGAGAAACGCAGGTATTTATTAAATACGGTGATAATAAATATATTATGCATGTATTATACATATAAACCTTCCTCTTGAATCACTCTTATCTATTAAAAAACCGCATCAAAATCCGTTGCGTAGCTTTAAAGATCTAAGCATACATAGGGACAGACAGCGGGAAGCAACTTTGTTTTATACTATGTAGTGATGGACATTGATTTTTACACGTGGATAAATAAATAATATGATCAGCACGGGCCGATCTTCTAGGTTAATCAACTTGTCGAGGTTCGCCCGTGAATGGGTAATCATCTATTTATACCGTGATTCCTGAGTGTCCCTGAAACGACGTTAAAGCGTTAGGTTAGTCCTGATCAACATAACCACATCTATAGCTGTCATGACATCCATCTTATTGAAACTATACCCAGAGTCTTAATGTCTCAGAGGAGGTATTATCTACTCTGTGTTACTTCTTCGAACTTTATGTAAATATTCTCTACTTAACTATAGTCGCATACTGCAATTGCCATCATAATTGCGCTTCGAAAAAGGAATGCTGGATCGTGAAATGAAAAAAGAGACCGTCTAGTCCCTTTTTTGTGTTTCTGTTATTTACAAAAATATTTTAAGATCTGTAGGAGTAGATATGCCTATTATACAAACGCATGCTTTAAGTGCACTGTAACGCAGAGCCGTAGAAATTTCTGAAAAGGAAATCCGTGGTCCTAGAACGCAAAGGGCTACTGAAAGAACATAGGTGGATTTGAGTCAGTAAAAGTCTGACACACCCTCCCGCTCCACCTCAAAGCGGGAGAAGACAACCCAAAAGCCCGACTCCGTGAACTCTAGACACCTGAACAACAGACCTTAACGAGGCATGTGTCAATGCTGTCGAAAACGGAATTTTGGTCAAAACACATTTAATACAATAAAATTAATCTTTCTATTCACGTCAAATATACCCATTTCTATAACAATTCAAACAAGACAAACAAACAGAACAGAATAAAACCAAAAAATTAATTAAACAAAGTCAATCATTTAAAATCATATTAAATAAATTAAAATTAATAATTCCTCTTCGGCATTGGCTACGGAACATGTCTAATATGTAATCTACGACGAAGAAGAAGAATGAAAAAAAAAGTTATAATGTTATTATATGCATTTACCCAACAAAAAAACTAAGATGATTTCGTTTCCAAAGACACCAGAGTTCACCTCGCTATAGGCATCATTTCGCATTGTATTCCACTTAAACCACCTCATTCATTTCTCAGGTGAAGAAGATGCGACTGGTACGGTACCTGATGAATTTGCTGATACACAGGAAGAAGAATTTGAGTCCGAAGAACAATGGAGAAAGCAGAGGCATGAACGAGAAGTGTTTCTGAGGACAATGGTTAGTAATCGTCGCTTAATTTAATCCTTATTTTTTTTTTTTTTGTTTTCCTTATTATTTTAGCGAGAAATAAAGTTTTTATAACCACATCATTTTCCTGCCCTTGTCCCTTGATATTTGATGTCGGCGCAACACGTTTTTTTTGCTACAATATACTTTTACTGTTGCCCGTCACGTTATCACTGACTCCCTTTTCTTTCATATCACCCCTATCTACTGAAATATTGAGAATTGTCCAAGCCCGAATTTCAATATCCAAAGGTTAATTAAACTAAACAAAGGACATCACCCACGGTCCATACATTTTTGGTCCAAATTTAAAAGTGCCGGCCAAAGAAAAAAAATACAATATTCTGTTAGAACTCGTTCTTACGAACATTTTTTATTATGGCAACAATGCTGTGGGAGCATTAGCCTCGGTATTATTTAAGTTCAAAAATGATTAGTTTTCAAAGAAAAACTTTCTCAAAAAATGAAATATCCCATACATGACAATAGTTTTAAAAAACTGCAACAAAAAAAAAACAGCCAGTCTGTAGTTGTGTCTTTATTGCATTTTTTTTTTTTGTATTTTTTGAGATTTTCGAAGAATAAAAATATCGGTATATGTAATGCTCAATGCTTTAATTGTTTAGAACAGTCATGCCATATATTTATCTTTTAGAACCACAGTAATATTTTCTAAACCCAAAAACATAATAATAAAAATAAAAAGCATAATTATGACGGTGAATTTCGAAAATGAGTGGACGGTCAATATCAGAAGGCGGGGTTGCGGTGTCTCATAGCAGTGTTAAAGAAACGCTTGGAAAGCGTTTCATGAAATGCTGGATGATAGGGATTTTATGATCTCCCCTGAAAATCCCCTTTTGTGATCAAAAAGAACTCTCATTTCAGACATGATAGGCTTCGCGGATTTTTAGGAATCGCTTTTGAAGTATTTGCCATATATGGAGATGGTGGGGCTTTGCATCTGTGAAGACAGAGTAAGCGTATTAAAAATGCGACCATACCTACGGGTTGGCAGAATTTAGTGGAGCCTGCTTTGTGCGAAAGCGGCACGCGTTCGTTCAAGTTTGCTTTATGTACTCAGCTAAGGTCAAATGCTGATCTAGGATCACACCGAGCTTGCTTCTCCCAAGGTATCGGATTGGTATAGGTACGTGGTGATCAGAGGGAGACTCATGAAGAACCCTTGAAGAACTCCTGCTCGTATGGGTGGAGATCTCCCCACTATCGCATAGGGGAATAGTGGAAGGTACAATTCAAACAAAAAGTTTCGCAAGATGAGTACTAGACAATCTGGCACACCGAGTTGATATAGCTTAAATGATAAACCATTATGTTACACTTTGTCAAAAGCTTTCGTTGAGTCAAAAAACTAGACGTCCATCATCGCGTTATGCTGGAAACCATTGCATGGGTGTTCGACGATTCGCTTGACTTGTTCGATTCGGAAACCAAACTACCGTTGGGAATAACACTCATGACTTCAGCATAATCTCTGCGCCGCTTTAGATTTTATCGAGGACATTGAATGGACTGATGAAAATGTAGCTGGAGGTGTCAAACTTGACTTAGACTTGCATGGTTTAGGAATACCGATATTAGTGACCTTTTTCCACGCTTGGGGGAACATGTTATTCCTTAATGCACCATTGAAGATGACGGTCATTAGTATTATGAGTTGGGATGGGAAGAGTTTAAACACCTTGTTTATGACACCTTCAGAGCCGAGGTCTTTTCGGGGCTGGAGCTTTTTGATGATATTCCCCACCTCCTCTGAGATAAAGGGGAACAAAGGATCATTAGGATCTTCGATGAGTTCGAGAGAAGCTCTGCGTTCAACTTTAGCGTCTCTCATATCAAGATGAGTTTTGTCTATTGGTTGAGGGCATTTATTTGTTTTCTCGTTGTATTTCGCTTTGTCAGTGTTATCGAAAGCGATACTCTTATCGGGGCGAATAAGAACAGACATAGAAGCCTCTACTTTCTGTGAAGGTGCTAGAAGGCGACGTGAATGTGTTCTTGCTCGCATTTCATCCAGCACGCGGCACGCTGCTCTGTTGCTTGAGCTTTGTTAACTTTGCCGGGAGTTACATTCTTTTCGGTTTTCAGACCACATACATTGCCCAGGAGTTTCCAGCGATGGTCATCAGTCACTGTGATCTCCCCTGAAAAGTCATTCAGGACGGATCGTATGTGGTCCATAAGTGAATCGAACGCTGCTGTCGTGTCAGCGACTGAGACTCAAGAAATCGGGGATGGAATCAAACTGATTCAATATGGTACTCGTAGATTTTGGTCTTCCCGTCCACGATCAATTGGGACAGGAGTGATACAATATCACACACCTTGCTTTAGGTACCTACTAAAGTAACAGATAAGATATTCGAGGTGGGGCGAGCGTTCAGTGGCTAGGGGAGAACGTGTGGTGGTAAACGGCAGCTACCTGGAAGTTTCTATTCAAACTCTAACTCTTTGTTTTTACAATTCATGTTACCGAAAATGTACAGAAACTGATTTTTTAAAACTTAAATAAAACCCAGGGCAATGGTCCTACAGTTTTGGTGCGATAATAAAAAATGCTCACGGGGTCAAACTCTAACAGATTGCCATATTTTTTTTTCTTGGCCGGCACTTTTGAATTTGGACCAAAATAAATGATCTCCTTTCTGAAATAAGAGAATCGCTATTTTGAAATTCGTATTTTTTTTTTCTAGATGTAATCTGCGATCAGTCTATTTGACTATTATCAGATTAGTTGTAGTAAAATTCGTATTTGACATACAAATCGGAATAAAGTTTTTCTTAGTTACGTTTTAATTTACTTACGGGTTTGATAAATTTCTCTGATCTCCTCAAGAAGGGCTAACAATGTCCAGGAGTTTGTGTGCTTACAGTAGACATTTATACTTTGTATTAAGTTATTTTGTTCCAACACAATAATAAGCTCGTTTAAAGCATTCCAACCCTTCTAATAAGAAATCCAATCAATCGTCTGAAAAGAGCTAATGTGCTGTATAATTAAGAGTTAAGGTAGTGGCTTTAACCCACCAAGAATTTTATCTACTTTAACCTATGTGATTATAGTCTACGTGCTGGGCTAGACTGGCAGCGCAGTGCTGGGAGCGACGGTTGTCATAGCGTGGCTTGAATTAATTTAAGATCCGCGCCCCCGGACGTGTTGCCTGTGTGGATGAGCTACGGGGAGAGTTGCCCGCGCGCGCCCCACGTGTCGCAGTCGGCGTGCCGCCCTTACTCGCGCTTTCAGTGTAGCCGAACACTACTAGGCTGATCGCAGATTATGTATAAAATAGTAATAAGTTGTTGATGTGTTACCATTACAGCAACAAGAAGAAGAAGAAGCCATAAACGTCAGTGTAAACAGAACAACGATTATAAAGGCGAATTTATCTTCCAAATCGATGTCCACTCTTCTTCAAGAGGTAAATCAGTCGAAAACGGAAGCTGACAGTCCAGTAGTTCCAGAAAAGAAGACTGTTAAAGATATACCTAGCCCGAAAAAGTCCTTCTCTATCTTTCAGGTAAACTGCTCTTTTATGCTCTCTGATATTCTAATTTTTAGGCACTCATACATTTATATATATAAAAGCTAAATACCACTCACTGATTAATCACGAAATCTCAGAACCTATAACAACTACAAACTTAAAATTTGGCAGGTAGGTTCCTTATAGGGTGTAGACATCCGCTATGAGTTTTACGAAACTCCACCCCTAAGGAAGTAAAACGGGGGTTGGAAGTTGGTATAGAGAAACTGACTTTCGTGCGGGCGAAGCCGCTGGCAGAAGCTAGTATCTTATATTAGCATCAGCCTTATAATGTTCTCACTGCTTGGACTCAGGCCTCCTCTCTAGGAGAGAGAATGGGCCGTAATCCATCACGCGGGCCCAGTACGGATTGGCGGATGTCACATGGCTTCGAATTTTTGGTTCTAGGACATGCCGGTTTCCTCACGATGTTTTCCTTCACCGTTTTGAGAGCAGTGGTGATGAAATAAATTACACAAAGTAATACGCCTGGCTGGGTTTGAAACCGCGACCTACAACTCGTAAGTTGGGGCCGTTACCACTCGGCAGCCACTGCTCTCATCTAGACCAGCAAAGGTCTTTGCCAGCGTGAACGTAGAAAATATGTCTATGTCACTTAGAAAAAGTAGCATTCTACTAGTGAAAGAACTTTTAAAATCAACCTGTAGTTTTTGAGTTTATTCATTACAAACAAAAACACAAATCTTTCCTCTTTAGCTCCCTCATTGGTCTCGTCGCAAACGCGTTTGTTGAGCTTTTCCAGGTCTGGAAAAAACGTTATTGGATTTTTCAAATCAGAATGAATGTGCAGTAGTCCGGAATTTAGAAGTTTGTGATATGACACGCCTGTAACTCGGAAAGCACATAAAGTCTTTGTTCATTCGCCTGATCTCTCTTCGGTTGTGTGCCGTCCCATCGGATTTATTTATTTATTTCATCAAATTGCCCACAAGGGGACTTCACTTTGAGAGACAGGATCACTGTACTCCCACAATCGCAAGAGCTAGAAAGCTACGTCGTATAATTTCAAGTACTATGAAAGTAAAGAAACAGAGAGTGCTATAGTAAAAATCTGACACTCTCTCTTGTCCCACCTAAAGCGGAAGGATTTGATGTTTTCCCACCACAAAAAAAACCACACCTTTTCCTAGTCCTTTCAAAAATACAGGCGTAATATCATGATAGATAGGTATACCCTAAAATGGGATTATTTTGGCCCTGAGGTAGAACTTTGACCTTAATTAATTAACCAATAAAAACACAGTATACACAGTTTCTCATGTTCCTATTGGTTAATAAGGTTTTCCCAGGGCTAAAGCTACCCATACACTTTTTACCATTGATATTCTCGCGTTATTTTTACTTTACTCGGTACTCTTTATTGTACGCCATAATAACAGTCAGATTCTCAATATAATAACCTTATTTCAGCAAAACTACCATGGGTCTCTGCTGACGCGTGGTCGGGGTGCTCTAGCGCGGCTGGCAGCGTTGGCAACACCGTTAGCAGCTGATGATGATGCTCCTAAGATTGGCTCTCTAGCAACTCACAAGCGAAACTTTGTCTTCACTGCTCTTACACAAGACGATGACGACGATGTACCTAAGGTAAATACTGGATATATTTTAACTTTAGTCTGTTTTTTACAATACTAGCTTAGTTGTAGTAGTACCATAGTTTAGTTCTCATGCGGTAATCGAGCTCGAGTCATCGTCGTTGCATTTACGAGCACCAATACCGTAGGGGCCCAGCAGGGCCGATGCCCGCTTGGGCCATGGAGAATTTCTGAAAAGGAAACCGTATTCTTAAAACGCAAACTGTAGGACACAGGTGTGATTTAGTCAGTAAATGTCTGACATACTCTCCCGTACCATGACTACCATCTCAATGAAAAAAGCATAGTTCAGTCCTACTATTTGTTTACCTAGATTGTGGAATACTTGGACGTCTTTTTTATTCCAAATTTTACTTGTCTTGTTGAACATTTTCTGGTAAGGATGATCTTCCGGTGAGGACGTAAAAAATAAATGTACAAAACTACGCCTACCTACACTTTTAATTATCTCGCTGCTTTCTTCCCAATAGTCGTTAGGTTCGTTGTTTTACAATCATATTCTTATACTTTTATATTTCCAGGTGACAATAAAAAGAAAAGCTGACGGTAACTTAGGAACGCCGAAGCTTATGAAGAAAATGAAGATCGAAGAGAAGCTGGTTCGTCCCAAGAGCAGTCTATTAGATCATTTTTAATCTACGGATTAACATGGTCTTATAATTTGACTCTTAGGATGTTCATCAAATTACGAAGTATACCCGGACTTTGTCTATAAATATATCGTAATAAACCTTTTTAAATTGTCTATGACTGTAAGGTGGCTTGTTCGTCCCAAGAACAGTCTATTAGGTAATTTTTAACATATTCACTGTGCATGCCCCATCAATGGGTGGCAGTGAGTGCAAGGGCGTCGCCAGGTGCCACGCCCCCCCCCCCCCCCCCTAGAGAATAGAGATTGTTTTATTTTATCTAATCTGCCACATTTTTGGTGGTGACCACAGTCCCTTGGACATTTTAGTGGGTATTCCACGAACTTAAGCACTAAAAGTATATACTTCCAATAGCCCCCCCCCCTTGATCATCGGCTGGCGACGCCCTTGAGTAAGTGGCTCACCATACGTAGGTGCCCCATCGACCCACCAGTTCAAATTCTTATAAACCCGAACTCGTGCGGATTTATTCACTCTTAGCGGATACACGTGTGAGCAACAAACATAAATAAAGTTGACATGAAGACTGGGTTGACTTTCCAATAAAGGTGGCCAATGTCCTACAATAAGTATTCGCGTTTGCATATTTTTACATACACAACGTACTTGTTATTCTATAGATTCAAATGATCTTATACTCTGACTCTTAGGATGTTCGTCAAATCACGAAGTATTTCCGAACTTTGTATACAAATATATTGTAATAGAATCTTTTTAAAATTGTATAAGACTGTAAGGTGCCTTTGTTTGTACATCGTTTCTATAATTTACTAGAATAGTGTCACTCAACTTAGTCCATTATTTTGCAAGTACTTTTTAAGTGATGACTATGACGCATTTAAAAGTGTGGCCCCGGAAATGGAATGTAAATAGTTATTTAATTCAAATTAGGTATTATCTTATAAACTCGACACTTAGGATGTTCCTCAAATTACGATGTATTTACTGGCTGTTTACAAATACATCGTAATAAAAAATCTTTTGAAATACATCCATCCTATTATTTCTAGTTTATTTTGGTACTTTTACTTTTGAGTGATGACTATCAATAAACAACCAAGGCTCCAAAATATAATTGTAAATAGATAGGTTTTTAAGCAAAAGTAGGACAGCAATTATTTTTACTAAACATTGTATAACTTGTGACATATTTTTAAGTTTAGTTAGCAAATACAAAATAAATTATTTAATATTATTTTTTGTGTCCGTTCTTCAACCTCCACCATTTTCTGTATCTTAGAACCACATATACCTAATAAGCACCTGACCACCACAAGCTGAACTGTACAATGTAGGTAGGTCTTTGATGACAAGATAAGTATGGCTACTAATTTAAAAAAAAAACCGAGCAAGTGTGAGTCGGACTCGCGCACTGAAGGTACCGTACAAACTTACCTTTGAAAGCAGTTAAATTCCCGAATTGAGTTATGAAGATTTTTCCGAATCGTAAAATATTTTTCGGTTTTTGTGACGTAAATACAAATTTACAGCTTTCAGATTTTTCGCTATACTTGTGCTATGAGACATGAGACCTTGCTTCATTCCAAATTTCAGGATTCTACGTTAACGGGAAGTACCTTATGAATTTTGATTCCCTTGAGTGTCGAAATATACGTTTTTTTGCGATATATACGGTCTTTTGTGTGATGATAAGCAACCTAAGGCAGGTCATTTAGTGAGGTATAAAAATAAAAGGTGGACCCTTCAAACAACAAAATGCTGGCCCAACAAGGTAAAGAACTGCTGGAAGGTAGAGCAAAAAATGGGCTGATGACATAAAGGTTGCAGGCAAGGACTGGATAAATGTTGCTACAAACAGAAATGGAAAAGCATGGAGGAGGTTTTACCCTTGGGAAAAATGGAATCCACATTTTATGTTGCTATAGTTTCCCACCAAAGGAGGGTTGTCCTTGGGTGCGCTTACATAAAGCCGGGATAATTGTAGGTTGTTGCCACGTTTTATGAAAAGTGTCTAAAGGGCCTCTGCGAGTTGACTTCGGCACTTCGTATGCGTTCTAAAGGTTCAAGACCCTGGGAGGTCCTGAAAGATACAAAGACTTACAAAATAAATTATATAGCTATTTTGAAATTGAACTGACCCAAGGTGAATTCAGTAAAAACACTCATACCTCAAGACTGGTTTTAACTGCGCTTTGATTCAGGATTCAGATTTCAAAACCCATATTTTTTAGTGGCAATTATTACTTATTGAGAATGTAACTTATCCACAACACTCCGCAATATCTTACTGCTTAAATACATAGATAGATACTAATTTCTCTTACGAAGCATTAGTGCGAGCGAAGGGGAAGGAGATGGCCGAAACCGTGAGGGAACTGACATCTTCACATCTCAGTCACCCCGCAGCTGACGGCCCGGGCTTTGGGAGTCGCAGGTCGATTCCCGGGCACCGTAGGCGCGGGCGATGACCATTGGGTAGATCACCGACTGGTAAGGTCCAAGCCGAATTTATAGTTCGTAGTGATCCACTCGTGCATCGAAGAGATGTCAGCAAAACTGAAGGGACCCAATAGGGCCGATGCCTGTTAAGACTGCAGGAACATTTCAAAAAATGCCCTAGAACTAGAACGCAAAGGACAACTGAAAGGCAAAGGTGAGTTAAAGTCGGTACCTACACCTCTGCCCGTCTCTTCAGAGGTGGTGGTACGTTATGATACAACCCCATGAAATTGTGACTTCATTAGTTTTATTTGGTTCTCAGACCGGTTTTGCACCAATAGTATAAACAACCAAAAAAAAAGTCGATTTCACTCAACGATGATTCCTTAAATACAAAGAATATATTTCATTTTATTTTTTTGTAGCGGTAATATAAACACAAATTCTGTGAAAACTTCAACTCTCTACCTGTTACGATTTACGAGATACAGCCCGGTGAAAGACGGACAGATCGACAAAAAGACAGCGGATAAATGATATTTATTTTGCAAAAATATCGATTAAAAAAAAACTGCTTTTACACTTTCATCAGTTTAAACTATTTAAGGCCGGTGCTACCTAGCTATTCTGAGAAGAAAAACCGAAACAACTTAGGGGTTAGTCTCTTTAAGACCACAAATCTTGTGGGGTACGGAACTCTAAGAACTGACATAGTATATCGTATTATTTTTAGTAGATAGTGAGCAGTGGTGGCCGAGTGGTAACTGCCCCGACTTACCAGTTTCAGGTGATGGATAGAAACCCAGCCATGCGCATTATTTTGTGTATTTTATTTCATCACCATTGGTCTCAAAGGGTGAAGGAAAACATCGTGAGGAAACCGGCCTATTAGGCTTAAAACCAAAAATTTGAAGACATTGTGATATCCACCAAACCGCACCGGGCCCGCGGCCACGTGGTGGATTACGGCCCATTCCCTCTCCTAGATAGGAGGCTTAAGTCCCAGCAGTGGGAACATTATATGGCTTATGTTATTTTATGCTATTTTTAGTAACGGCATAAATTTAATGTCTTTGGTAACGGCAGACAGACGAAGTCTCACGAAACATAGTTCCAGTGGAGATGATGAGATGATATTCGAAGTTGCAAAGCCAAGTAGGTATTTGAAAAACTTCTCCTCAAGTTATATTCAGCTCCGTGTTTACATGAATTTTACAAACTACAAACATTACATTATTTTACATTCTACAACTATTTTTTTTGTACGTTTCGCATATTAAATAAAAATATACCTACTCAAAAATAATTGTGATTATTTTTTTGCACTAGCAAAATTGAGAAAATCTGGTAACAAAAAACGTGTTTTACAATGTTGGATGCATTGACACAAGTATATCCTTCCGTTTGTCATCTCACTTCCTCCCTTGTTTGGTGAATTTGTCTTTGTCACTCTTCAACCAATCAGCAACCTCAATACGCAGCTATCTCTGTCAGCTGGTCGCGTATTCGCCGTGAACTGGCGTTTCGTTCGCTCACGACCGGCTTCAATCAATGCTTTTTTTCTGTGGCGGTGTGGTGTAGTAGTGTAGCGTGGAAGAATTCTAGTCAAATAAATCAGAAAAATATAAGTGCTCCAAATAAAAATATAAATAACGTAGAAATGGCGAATGAGAATAATGATATCAGCGACATCGTAAAGAAATGCAAAATTCTCTTGTTGGATATTGAAGGGACCACAACATCGATCAGCTTTGTTAAGGTAGGTCTAACGATTGACCGGCCGGTGTTTTGTCTCAACATGTGTTTTGTATAACTGTTATTTGTTTCACATATTTTATTATGAACCATTTTTTGCTTGCATGGAAACACTTCATTCCATAAGCAAAATGGTCGCGTTTTCAGATTCGCAACATGGAGGACGAAATCAAAATGGTACCCCTTTTCATGCTCCTTTCATTGTCTGATTTATCCACGTGTTCTAATTGTATTTTACTGCAATTATTTCAGTTTTATGTATCTTATGAAATGTAGCATTTTTTCTCGTATTTTTAATGGATTTGTAGATTGTGCTTAGGTTTACATTGATCGATTTATTTTAGCGAAACAGCTATTAGACATGGACCCCAGAGTTCAGGTTGAGGAAACTATTCCATCAGTTTATTTTCTATGTATACTGTAATATAATAAATACCAGTACTATTTTATTTATTAACGCGTTTGAGCGCTATCACACCTCTACCGGCTTGAACAGCTGTTCCGAGCAGCTGGCTGGTAAAAAAAATGTGGAACAATTAACTGTCCTCTTTCAATAGCGTCGAGCTCACATAGGCTGGCCTTGTCGCACTCGCGACAGGAATACGGAATTACGACAGAGAAAAAAAAACACGAAAGGCGCTTCGTTTGTCAGCATTGTCACGTCGTGTTGATGATTTTGCGATTTTATCAAGTTTGGGAATGGTGTCCTAGGTTGCGACAACTTACGTGTGGCAATATAGTACTTAATTAATTTCTTATTTTTGCCACAATAACTAATAAAAAAATATACTAGGTACATCACCCAGCATTAGAAACTAGAGATAACAAAAATCTTTTTGCTGTTTCGTCTAAATAGCTACTGTAAAAAGATAGGCCTAATGAGTTCATTATTTTAAGGAGACTGGTTCATTTTTGTAGCCGGTAGGTAGGCAAGGTACCTACATCTTTATCTCGCCCCTTTTCTCCTCACAAAATGAGGTTAACTCCGGTGTCGTGATGTTAATTAAAGTTAGGGTTGTAACAAAATTATTGAGATACAAGCGTTGATGAACTGAAAACAACCAGGTTTTGATTAAAACCTTTGAAATCTTTACTCTTTCACACTATCAAAAACATCTCAATCGTCGGTCGCGTGATTCGACTGGTCAGCTGTTTACAGTACAGCTCATTCATGTGTTTTTCTTTTCATTCATTCATCATTAGTTTGCGAGATCAAATCATTCGAGTACTTGACTTTTTTTACGTGCCTGGTCATTCATTCGTAAATCCCAAGTAGGTAATAGTTTGAGTTTAATTTTACTAGACTGACCTGGCTGATCAGGGGGCTTACTCTCGAGTTTAATTCCAATCGGTCGCATTGGAATTGTGACTTTAGGTACTCTTAAATTTGATGGTAGCGCCAAATTGGTTTAAAATTGCGTGACAACAGGCCAAGACCTATCCCCATTTTACTTAGTTTCCCAAAAAGGTCGCGCAATTTGGCCCTAAAATCAAATTCAAGAGTACCTAAAGTCACAATTCCAATGCTACCGATTGGAATTGTGATTCAAAAGCATTTATTTCAAATAAACCATTTAAACCGTTAGGTACTCTTGAATTAGATGCTAGGGTTAAATTGCGTGACCTTTTTGGGAAACTAAGTAAAATGGGGATTGGGCTTGGCGTGTGGTCACGCAATTTTAAACCAATTTGGCGCTAGCATCGAATTCAAGAGTACCTAAAGTCACAATTCCAATGTCGACCGATTGGAATTACACTCGAGGGTAAGCCCCCAGAAGTGAAAGAAAAGAAAGAAAGAAAGAAAGAAAACACGTTTATTTGGCTTGCAATGAAGCACAATACAAGTTTGCAATACAAGTGCTGATCTCTATTAGGTACTAGTAGGTATGGAGAGTCGAAACAACGTAGCTACCCTATCCCTAGTCGTCATACCTATACGGTGCCTATACCTGGATACTGCAAACAAATAAGTACAGGATATTCATCAAAATTCGAACAGCGATTCTGTTTTTCTTACAGACGTCTGTCGGTCGTCTCTGCCCATTGAAATAATTGGAGCATGTTACAGTACAACAATGTTGGGTATTATCTCGGTGGTGCGTCCCTAAGCGGGAGCCGCGGGCTGGGTCGCTCGGCTAGGTAGGCTCGCTATCCGGTTTGGACACCGGCGGCAAGGCGCGCAGTTCGTTCACCCACAGACTTGCCGCATCGTAGAAGATGCAGTTTCACCAGGGCATCATGTTATGCTAAATTCAAGGCATGGTGGTTACTTTTTAGAGGCGAGAGTTTTAATTTAAAATCAAGAATAAGCAATGTTAAAGTGCATCGAGTAGCATGGGCACGATTTGAAAGAAATAAGAAGCTGAGCTAGCTATTGTTTGTTGTACCTATTGGGGATGTTTACATAAAGGTTCCTAAACTTTATTGTTGTTTTTGGCGTGCGAGCCCTAGTGAGAGATATTGAGATAAGCCAAGAAGGTTTATCGACCTTGTGCCTAATTTCGAAGATAACTGAACATTATAGGTAACGTAAATCTTTTGACTCGATGATGACTAGTGCATGTAGTCTTTCGCTAAGCACACATTGACCGGTCCTGTGCTCTTCTGTTTATCCAACGGATTCCATGACCTTCACTATAAATCGATAAGGATATTCCAAATACAACGAACAGTTAGTTGGAGTAAAACTTCAAGGAACTACCTACATAAAACCTACCTTATGCTATGAGATCCAACAAAACTGTTTTTATATTACACCTAATCGGCTCTCTTATCTACCTACGCACTAGAAATAGAATTCCTGTGAAAGCAATAACTAGGTAGGAAACCCATTATAATGTTAGGAAACAACCCGTACAAATTGGAAAGTTGTCGCTCTATCGTTCAATTTTCATTCTGGGGATTTCATTCAACAACACTTCTAGGAAAAAGACTGATTGAAATTTAGTAGGTAGGTACCTAGAGATGAAATGGATGGATAGTACCTATATAAGTTAAAGTGCGTTCACACCGAGCAATCGAGCATTCGCCGACGAACATTTCAGTTGTCGGATCAGAGGTCCTACGAGCTCTTAACGCAATCCATTTGACATAATTATCTAAACTGATATGTAAAAGGGATGGAGCTATATAGGGTGTATATCTGCTTCCCTTTTTCTTTCTCGCGCTCTAGACATTTTAACACGTCATGGTAAGGCCCGAAGTTCCTTTAGAGGGTTCCCTCTCCCTCTTTCAAGTTTGCAAATAATATGCTTGTCTCGCAGTGAAATTTTCACAAACACAAGAACTGGATAAGAATCCCAATAGTGAACTGTAATAAGTAACTTGAATCGCTGTCGGAAATGCAACATGTTTTTACAAAGATTGCGCCCTTTTCGCGGGACCATTATTTTACCTGCGAGACTGTGTCGTCAGAAAACGTACAAACACGTTTTGTGGAAACGAAAATAGCACATCGAATCTTGAATTGGCAAACAACGTTCATTACCTTACCACACTTGAAGTTGAGACTACTGCTACCGTATCGCTAAATATAGGAATAACAAAGAACTTTAAAGTTCAAAAGGTTTATCTTGTACTTAGGTTGTGCTTAGGCTCTACACAAACACATACAAAATTGTATAAAAGTGTCTGGCGTCGTAACTCTAAAAGACGGGTCACAGCATCGCAAACTTAGGGCTGATTTCATCGTTCACTATAAAAACTTAGTTCAACTAAACTGAGCTCAGCGTAATCTAGTTTAAAGACCCGAGTCGTAAACATGGCCGACAACAAAAGAATTGAAACTGAGTTTAACGTAAACTAGGTTCAATACATCGCGGTGAAACGCAAAATGAAGCTATAATCTCGATTAGTCGCTCAAACTGCGTTTTGTTTGAACGAATCGCGATTAGTTTATTGGTGAATTTGGCTCTTAGTCTGGAAAATAAGGCGCAATCGAATAGACAGGTTACTACGAAAGCAAGCACCATCGTCTACCCCGTCATTGGCTTGCCTGTTATAAGGATAGAAAACCAGAAAAAGCCGCCCAGGGACTTATCACCGATTTCTGATTTGCATTTGAAGTTGAGAATTACTCAAACTCTACTATAGCCTGTAAATCTGTCTTAATTTGGCGTTTAAGTATGGTTTGAGACGTTCTTAACTCAAAATACGCAATTCAGAAACTCGCCCTTAGCATACGGTTGCTGCTCAACTCAATTTCAGCCAGTCTTCTCTAGCAATAGCTTACAGGAAGTTTAAAAAAAAAAACATTTATTTGTGACTCGCACAGGACAACAATAATAGAATAAAAAAATACACTACCTTTAAATGGAGGCCAAGTACAACCCGCCACCGGTACATCTCGGAGAGACGACAGCTTTTTTTTATTTTCAAGGTAGATTCGATTTGGTTGCTCGCGAGTGTAGGTGTATTAGGTGCCAGTATATCTACCTAAAACGTGTATATCGTGGATAAGGGAATGTGCACCAGGTAGTTGACACAGAAACAAGTGTCTTGTCTATTCGTACTATGCAAATGTAGAGCTATGCCGGCTCCGTTACCGTGAACTGGTCGATCCATTCTACAAGGAGTACATGGTTTATTTGTGCCATTCCCATAAACGAAGCTTCGTTGATGTAGTCAACACTCATACGTAGTAGGTTATTTGATACACAATACAAGAGATAATGCTAAATCATTCAGAGTTCAAGACCTATGACGCTATTACATTTGGTAGGTAATCCGCATTCAGGTATCTGAATGAATTTACCTCAGTTCCGAAAAACAACACTCTTGCAGCATATGAAACTTTTCATTTCTAAGATGTATGAATTGTGTGAGCAGTGGCGTAGCTAGTCCCACAAGGGCCCCGTAAAAAAAAATGCTTTTTTACAAAGGCTTGGTTTACCCTACGAGACAGTTGTGGTTGTGGATAATTTTTGATTACGTCGGGGCCCTTGGGTTCCGGGTCCCCACCCGTATAATTGATACAGCAGATACGGCGGTAGCTACGCCCCTGTGTGGAGGTATGATCATTAAGAAAGAAAGGATTGAGTGCGTGACCGGTTGAAAAGCGAAGAAAGAAGAAGGAATACTTATTGTTATACACCTAACGGAGACTTTTTCTTTGAATGCACTAATTTCAGGAAATACAGGTTCGAAATGAAAAACTCTTATAGTTTGTGATAGCCCATTTATCGAGATATATCATCACACTACCTTAACCATAAACGCGGTTAAAATAAGTAATATGGGACATCATCATCATTATCATCAGCCTTTTAATGTTCCCACTGCTGGGACACAGGCCTGCTCCTCTCTAAGAGAGGGAATGGGCCGTAATCCACCAAGCGGGCCTACTGCGGGTTGGTGAATGTCACATGTCTTCGAATTTTTGGTTCTACTAGTAGGACATGCCGGTTTCCTCACGATATTTTCCTTCGCCGTTTTGAGAGCAGTGGTGATGAAATAAATTATACATACAGGCGTATTGGCACAGCACAGGCTGGGTTTGAACCCACGACCTACAACTCGTAAGTCGGGGCCGTTTCCGCTCGACCACCACTGCTCTGATATGGGACATAGGAAATAGAAAAAATTACTGGAGCATCGGTCGAGTGTACCACGGCAAACTGGTGCTCAACATTCGAATTTGATTAAAGGTAGAACTACACTGCGCACACGTGTGCCACACACGCCGATCTGGGCGCGTCGGTCTCCATACACTTTATAAGGAAACTAGACTTGTAGAGCTACACTTGATCCACGCCACGCGACGTCATTCAGGCGTGTTACACGCGTGTTAGGTCGTTTTAATCCCGCGGAGGGTCGATTCGGTACATAAAAACCCTATAGATTTGTAGAGATAAAAATGAAAAATGAAGTACTTTTTTAACTCGAATTAATTTACACATGTACGAAATTGACTTCTTTAAGTAAACGTCAGCTGATCGAGGCCAATGAACTGTAGGTAGTTAGTACACAACGACCGACAACTCCCTACAAGGTCATTGACTCGTTTACTTAAAGAAATTAATTTCGTGTATGCGTATATTAATTTGAGTTTTAGAAAAAAGTACTTAATTTTTAATTTTATCTTTATAAATCGATAGTGTTTCATGTACCGAATCGATCCTCCATGGGATTAAAACGATCAAAATTTAATAGTGTAGTTCTAGCTAACACCTCAATGAGCATTAGGTTACCTGCAAGATTAACCGTGCTACAAATTCGTAATGGTATTTAACCCTTAAGTACATACTGTAGAGTCATGGATGTCATGGTTAATTATTAACTGTTTTCAATTAGTGCAGAATCAGTTATTGGGACATGTCACTGCCGCTTGACTTTGACATGCATGGATTCACTGGTTAATTGAATTTGTGATTGCTACTGAACGTGTAGAAATTGGTCTATGCTTTAATTTTACTTGATGATTTGAAGTTGTTGCTACGATCTGTTTTCTAGCACATCAGCATAATAGATTGGCGATACAGGGACAAAACCATAGATATAATAAAGGAGGACAGAGCAGTGTTAAACTATGTTCTATAGTTGAGGCTTTTCGTGAATAGCACTCGTAAAGAGAAAGCTATGTCGTACTCTACAATCAAGTAGATAGTGTTCCTAGAGATTGCTAGATATCAACGAAACATGCTTTCATTGTCTGGATGAGTATATCTGTTAAAGTATTCCGTACACAGATACGAATTTAGTTCCACAGATTAAATCGCTGACCAAAATCCACTCCCGCAACCGTCGACCCCGATCAGTATTTTTTTTTTCAGGTGTCAAATCATCTAATGACTTCTCTAACTCTAGGGCAAAGCGGGACAAACTTTTGGGCCTGACTTTTGCTGACTAAAACCCACTCCTATGTATCTTTCTTTTATGCCTTGCGTTCCAGGACCTCAACTTTGCCTTCTGGAACATGGCTCCAGTTGGCCCAGCTGGGCCCCTACAGTTTTGCTAAGATTACGGCCGGTCGGCGAGGTACCCATTGCTAGTAGTCCGCAAGCCCATGCCAACGATAGTTGGAAATCGGGGTCGGGATCCCAGCGGCTGGAGTGTGAGGAAGTCTGTTTCCTTACACGTATGGCCGCTTTCTTCTCTAGCGTAAAGCTTTGCAGAAGGAGGTCCCGGATCGCCTCCACGATCACACGGCGGTGCTCTACCCAAGTGGGGCACTCCTCCACCAGTAACAATGATCAGACAGTTGCTTTGCGCAAAACGTCAAGTGTACGTCGTCCGCTGACGGACCTACATGCACTCTAATAATAGACCGATTTGGTTCGGAGGTGAAAGAAACTCGTACCAAGTTCGAGTGTGTCTTATAATTTATCACCAATAAAAAAAACTATATGGCATAAGGTATCTCTGTAAAGCTGTAGAGATGAATATTGCTATCTATTATATGAGAGTTCTCACAATCCATGTTGATAATATATATGGCACTATGTTCACGACTCGGAATAATTAATGTTCCTACAAAGTTGCGCAGTGTTTAATGTGCCATGTCCCAAATTGTGAAACACCTATTTCTCGTTACTTAGTCTGACTTACAGCAAATCGATCAGCCTAGTGTTCACTATGAATATCTTTGTTACAGGACAAGCTGTTTCCGTACGCCGAAGAAAATGTGAAGGATTTCTTGACCAACCAATGGGAGACCGAAGATGTGAAGGAGGCTGTCGCGGCGCTTAGGAAACTAGCACTGGAGGATAAGGAGAATAGCGTTGAAGGAGTTGTTACCATCCCAGGAGAGGTATATATCAGTTCTCTTTACTATATGTTGTTTTCTTATTATAATTTTAACGGCTTGTTCTAAGTAGGGTTGCCAACTGTACTATTGTACTATATTTTGGGTCTGGGTACTATACATATACTGTTAGAAAAATATATAGCACGCAAAAATACTATATTTTCAACATTTGACTGATGAGGTAGCGTGTAACCTAACTTATCTATCTTACTGCGTTTTGAACTTGTCTATGTCAAACGAATGTTTGGTCATTGGTCTGCTATGTTTATGTTCCTTGATTTTGGTGATTATTTTCAATTAAAAATTCTTCTTTTCTAGAAAAAGTTCAAGTCCTAAATAAATTAGTTATAGAAAATAGTAGCGATAATGAAAGTGTATCGAAAAAAGGAAAAAACAAAAAAAGCTTAAAAATTAAAAAACCTGTAACAAAAATATAGATTTTTTGATTTATATTAATTTAAAAATTGATTGTGACAAAGTATGAAACTTTTATTTTAAAATTAACTTTAAAAAAAATCTAAATATCAAATAATATCTAACAAATAATATTTTTGCTTGTTCCATAAAATACTATATTTCGTCGAAGAAATGTTGGCAATCCTAGTTCTGAGTGTCGCCAGTTTTCATAAGTTTACGAACATAGCTTTTCTGTTTAAATTTAATTTAGCCCGACCAGTGTCGGTCTAAATTTGATTTCGTCGATATACCTAAAGCAAGCGTGCTTATTTGGCACACAAAATTAAGAAACAAGTATACATAGAGTCATCTGACATAAGTATTGATGTAGCCACCGGATTAGTTGTCGGGATTAGGGATTTATTGATTTCCTAAATTGTATTTTTTTTCCTTATTCTACTAATTTCTATTCACTTGCTTCGGTCAGCGGTTTCGTCCGTGTGAAAGTCGGTGGACCCCCTTAGGGATGGAGTTTTGTAAAATCCGTTCTTAGCGGATGTCTACACCCTAAAAGGAACCTACCTGCCAAATTTTAAGTTTGTAAGTGTTATAGGTCATTTCTGCGATTTCGTGATTAGTCAGTCAGTGGTATTACGCGTAAATATAGATTTGCACACCGTTTCAACGTCTTTCTGTTGATTTGACACCGCTGCTGGCCCACGCTGAAAAGAAACGCTGTGAACTCGTCCCATTATGCGATCATAACGCGGATGTGACGCATATTTTTCTTATAGAATGATTAAAATGATTGTAAGAAAGTTTGAAGACTACGTCATTTCCTGCAAGTATTTTTTTTTCTTTTTATAAAAATACCCAACCATAAAAAATGCGGTAATCGGGCCGCAAGGTGTCATGCATTTTCAATTTTCTGTTGATTTGCCTTATTAGCATAACAATGTATTAGACCGACGATATACGTTCACATTCGTCATCCTTCACAATTCGGCAACGTGTTGGTTTTGGAGTGGCGTTGGTATAACCTCTTTTATCAGCGCGAGGTCAAGGAACTCTGATATTTTTGTCTACGATCATAATAATTTGTCGTGTTATTTATCAGTGAGGTTAAAAATATTCAGTTATTATTGTAATGGTTTCATACATATGTAATCATGAAAAAATAATAATAGGGGATACGGGCGTGGTATTACGTAACATCACGTCTGTTTTCCACATAGGGTAAGGTAGAGCTGTACCTGTGAGCACACCTACATTATGTCAGATCATTTTGGCGTTTTATCTTTAGAGTCAGATCTCGTGGCTGCCAGACTTTCGTTATTTTTTAAATGACGGTTTGTCCCAACACAAGTAGGAACGATACTTTACTATGAAGAGGCAGTTATTGTGGCTTTGGCAAGTAACAGGTAAAATATTAAATAACATCTGGTTACTGAGAAAATATTATCTTACGATTACATAAGAAACATAAAAATCAGCGTATATAGTAGATATAACATAAACACAATTATATTTTATTGAAGTTTAAGGGTGCCTAGCCAGTGGTTGCCTTCACAGTCTGACAATGGATGACCACACTTTTACTCACATTACTAACACCGTCTAGAAAACATAATAAAATTCAAGCTTTCTAAGTAAACAAAATTAGGTTGCTATATTACACACCTTTGTTACTTACCGAAGCCACTAGGTATAGCTGAAACTTCATAGTTATAGGCGATGCCCTACCTTCTTACCTGTATTGGGTACATGCACTGACAAACTCAGCTTTCATAAAATAAGGAAAGGTCTACCAGCTACGGGCTCACTTAGGCTGTTACATATTTTAATACTAAGACGTGGTGGGGGGTCGCCTTAGTCAGTTTTTTCATTAATAGATACTGATTTATTAGGAATGCATATTATAGTAAAGAAAAGCCTTGAATTTAAATAGATTCGAATGGGGGTAGGCAGGACGGGGGAAGCTACATTGAAATTTTGCCTGTTTACCTGATACATATTAAAGTTAAATAGGTTACTGATACCTAGATCCCCATTATTCGTAAATGTAAAATATACTATCAATCTATCTCACATCGAATCAGTCATATTAGGCGACGATATTGACGTAAAGAGACCGAAATCTGTGAATAAATTAGCTTCTAATAACAGTATAGTTAGTATCTAGGTAAAGCCACATCCGGTCGCCTTTGACATTTAGGGCGTGGTGCCCCGTTTTCAGGGTTTCTAGTCAAAAGATTGTAACAAAAATCTGGAAAATATGCAACAACCAATACTTACGTTCTTTATAAAAGCGGTAGCTACAAGTTTCTTTGTAAATTAGTAAACAATAGCGTGGGAAATCTTTTCAGCCCCGCAATGTTGCTTTTCATGAAATCGTATAAGAGGATTCAGCGATGATGGGATGTAGGGGTACCTACTGAAAGATCATTAAGCGAATAACATTTTCGAGTGAAATATCTGTATATATGACTTATAAATGAAATGCTGCTGTAGGAAGTAAAACAACAGTTCTCTAATAAAATTCATGCATAAATTGCATCGTTAAAACCTCTATAAATTATTATTCTGAAGGAAAACATTCGTAAATCAAGTGAGAATGTCATCCCGCCATTGATGAATCTAGCACGCACGCGTAAAAGTGGAATACCAATTCGGTTCAATTGTCTGCACTCGACATACATATACCTACCATCTCAAACATGATAATCAGGCCGTAGCTGGAACTGTCATTTAAAATCCGACACGCTCTTAAAGTCGTGTTACTTCAAGTCATCTTAGTTACAGTCAAGTGATGAAGAAGGGCTGTGATATAGAGAGGTATCACTTACGTTCAAAACAAATTGATGCTACCAAAAAAATTAAGGTATAGAAGCAATAAGCAGGCGTTATATAAAACAAAATTGGAAATTTTTATTAAAGTGAAATTCTCTGTCTTTAAGTCAAGAGTGGTTACTTCTAGGCACAAGTGCTCTATCGTCGAAATAGGCTCGCGTTTTACCACTATCTCTTCAGATGGTAAGTGATGATGTGGTCGACAATACAGTATGCTTGCCAAGAAGTAACATGTTCACTCTACTTAAAGATCCCTAGGTTGAAGCTAGCTATTAGGAAACGCAGATTCCGGTAGAGAATTCCACTCAACGTTTTGTACGTATGGGCGGAATGTCCACCAAGTACCGGTGGCGCAACACCGTATGTCAAGTGATCCGATGATAGAACGGGCTTGGCGGAATTATTGTGCAATTCCAATGCACACTCCCCTGGAAAACCAATTCGACGTTGATGCTAAAATCTTTGGGTGTTTAAACCCGACGAGTAGTGTATCATTTCCAATCTTCTTGGCTCTCTTTTCAATAGACTCTAGCGCATCAAGCTGGTATTTGGCAGATCCATCCCAAAGATGAGAGCACGATCGAACTTATAATAAAGGTTGTATGGCTGATGAAAGATTAACTGATCTTGCCGTTGAGAAGTATGAAAAGGTTTTGTGGATACGAGAAGCTCATGATTGATTGATATTTTAGCGATGCTTGAGACACCTCTGCCCCCCCCCCCCCCGGTTATTGACCACGCCCCCAACTCGTTTGTTCGAACAAACGAATTCGGGGCGTGGCCAAATCCAAGCGTTCACACAAAACGAAACGATTGTAACTTGACTAGGGGGGCTGTCCAGCTGTGTAAGCCTTTTGACTGCTATCTGCTTACCAGAGATGAAAGGGGTCCCTGAAACGGGCAATTGCGATTGTCAATATTTACGTGAATGACAATGTATCGAGAATTGTTTCAATCGTTTAAAGTAAACGATCAATTGGCGTCAATCACGTAAATATTGTTAATTGCAATTTACTGTTTCTGGGATCGATTATGGAACTTCGATTTGCACCTTTGCGCCGCGACCACGCCCTCTGTGCCTTCTGTCGATTACTCTTTTACTTGTGGTTTTATTTCGTATTTGGCTTACCCTGGTTTTTGTAGTACATATTTCATTTGACGCGGTTGCCTTCACCTCCGATTCTGGTTCCGATTCTGACATTCCAAATTTAAAATCTGGCTTCCGAATTCGGTTCCAATTATTTACTTCCGTAACATCTCTACTGCATACATGTAATGTGTCAACTGTTCATATTTCTTATTAAAACTGTTGTGTTTCAGGACGCGTCCAAGGAGGATCAGATCGAGGGTCTGGTGAAGAGCGTCAAGTGGCAGATGTCATCTGACCGTAAGGTGGGCGCGCTCAAGCAGCTGCAAGGTCTTATCTGGAAGCAAGGATATGATAAGGGAGACATCAAGGGACAGTGAGTTATATTGTCTTCTCTCTTAGGTGCTACTTTTATTTTAGTTTACTACTACATTCTGCCAGCGCGGTTTCGTTCGCGTGAAAGTAAATTTTTCCATAAAAACTTTGGATCCCCATTTCATCCCCTTAGGGGGTGAATTTTGTAAAATCCTCTCTTAGTACTCGCCTACGTCATAACATTTACCCCTAGTGCGAAATTTCACGCTCCTAGGCGCAGTAGTTTCTATCGGCTATGCGTGGTAAGTCAGTCAGTTTCTGCTTTTACATAATATAAAAAACAAAGGCGATTTCCGCTATCCGTCCCTATGTATGCTTAGATCTTTAAAACTACGCAACGGATTTTGATACGGTTTTTTTTTTAATAGATAGTATGTATATAGTAGATGATTCAAGAGGAAGGTTTATGTGTATAATACATGCTATAATTTATTTAATATCACCATTATACCCGTGCAAAGCTTTTTCGTTATGGTAGTTAGAATCATCCAATAACAAATCCCGCCCTTGGGTGGGGCGGGAGATAGTGTCAGACTTTTACTGACTAAAAACCTACCCTGCTCCTTCATTGCCTTCCATCCAGCCTCCGAGGTTCACTTTTGCCTAACCTTTGGCCCCAATAGGCTTCGACCCTGCTGGGCCCCTACAGTTACCCGTGCGAAGCTGGGGCGGGTCGCTAGTACTTGATATAGATAAAAATTGGGAGTTCTATTTTTTTTTAGAGGCGAGAGAGATAGAGATCAGTGTCGAGAGGACAGTACAAATAGTCTTAAATATTATCAATCAGAATTAAAGATTTATTACTTGTCCTTGCCTTTCTAAAGGTGTATTTTTGTTCACCAATCAACCTTGAGGTCCAATGTGTTCAATAAAATGTAAAGTAAACCATGGAACTGGTAAATAAGTATGACGAAGTTCGAAGAAGTATGTTTTTTCTGAATCCAAATTTCGCGCGAACTTGAATAAATACTGGATGTAATACAAATAACAGTAATCACCAACTTCCAAGTAATAATTTCATGAATTATTTTTTTGATCAACCTTCCTACAAGTTTTCCTTGACTACAAGACTTGCGACTTTAGTCATATTTTATTTTACCGACAGCTCCTATTTTGATATGTACTTTCTGGCGAATGTAGTCTTCTTACGATTTGTTGTTTCGGAATTTTTCTGAGTGCCACACACACGCCTGTTTTTGCGTTTTGAACAAAAAAAGTAGTTTTAAAAAGGGTTTCATTTTACGTAGGTAATAATAACATAACACAAAATATTTATCGAAGCATAAACTTTTTTTTTTTTAACAAATATCAGCAATTTGTTATTGGTTGTAATGAATGTTGATCTTTTAAAATTTATTTCAATAAAATAAAGTAAGAATGTTAAATTACTGCACAATTTATTTAATAGCAAAACAATGTTCAAGTAATACTAAACAAGAATCATGTAACAATTCATCATCTCGCAATAATAAATTGTAAAAACACAAAATATTTCCAAAAGACTAAGTATATAATATTGCTATTAATTAAAGCATTATATTGTTATTATTGTATTTCTTTTTCATGATCAATTTGGGTAATAAGACTAATGTCAGCCACTATGTAATGGTAAAGTCAGCTCTATGAATATTTCTCTCTACTAATTCCAGTGTGTACGACGATGTGTCTCCCGCCCTCGATCAGTGGCGCTCTGTTGATGGCCAGAAGGTGTACATCTACTCTTCTGGCTCCGTCCAGGCGCAGAAGCTTCTGTTCGGTCAGTCCCTGGCTGGAGACATGTTGAAGTCCATTGATGGACACTTCGACACCGCCGTCGGTGCCAAGCAGGAGGCTGGCAGCTACACTGCCATCGCTGAGAAGATCGGCTGCAAGCCAGAAGAAGTTCTGTTTTTAACTGACATTGTTAAAGGTATATTTTCTTTTTACTTTCATATTAATCAACGGCAGTCCGTTTAATTGCACTTTTAACCAAGGCACCATGCACTAGTGATCCTTTCTCACATAGATGGATTGTGCAGATAAAGCTACTTACAGATGAGCAGCATTTTATTATCGGCAGAGCCAACTTCAGCTATCGATAGTCAACTGCCATCATGGTGGGCAGCAGCCATCGTCGTATCAAATACTGCTGCCGACCAATGTCGACAGCGTTGTTGTTTGCTGTATAGTTTAGCTGCCGTAGGTCGACATACTGTACATACTGCTGTTGACGTTACGGTCAGCAAATAACAGTAGGCAACAGCCATCGTCGCAGTCGTGACGAATACTGCTGCCGACCAATGTTGACAATGGCAATTACTTTTGTCAATAGCAGCAGTTACCTCTGTCGATAGCTGGTGTTAGCTCAGTCGGTGGTAAAGTGCTGTTCGTCTGTAAATTACCTAAGCAGTATGTATTATCAATTCTATTTGAAGGTCCATACAACATGAAACTCATAAGCAACCATCTTATTGGGCTGAGAGGAGAGCCTATAAGATCCTATAAAGTAGCAGCCCTAATTATGTGCAGTAGTATCTTATATAAAAACACATTTACTACCCTAATCGCACAAAACAACTCAGCCGTACCTACAGTTAATTAAAACAACAGGGTTAATTAAAAACAAATTATACAAAGAAGCTGTTAAAATTGAAGTGACGTGATGATCATCAGAGGCGGAGGCAGCACGCACATCGGGCATGCAGGCCGCGCTGGTCAGCCGCGAGGGCAACGCGCCCCTCCCAGAAGGCGCGCCGTCCTCGTTCCCCGTGCTCTACAGCCTGGCCACGCTGGCCAACCCCAACAAGCGCAAGCCCGACGCCCAGGTGCCCCTCCGATGATACGATACCCGCCATAGCACGCCTATTGCATGCACTTGTAGTTATATCTGTGTACACGACTAGACTCGCCGACGTACTGCAGGTGAGTGCGTGTGTAGATGGTGACTGGTTCTCTTGTAATGGTTTCTGTATATTGTTGATGTAGTGGTTCCATCTCGTCAAGGTGAGATGGTCTTGAATATGGGTGTAAGGTCACGTACTTCTTTCAGTGTGCGTAAGCTTGGAGCTTTTGGTACCACAGATTCACGCACACAGGAACTATATGCACGTGTGTACACACAACTAAGAGCATCCTGTTGTCGTGAGATAGATCAACTGTACTAGGTACTTATTTTACTGTCCTATTATTTCTGGAAACTAACCACTTGCTCCCAATTTCTGAATGAAACAATGAAAGTTGTATATCGACATTTTGACTATTCAAAAGTTCTTAAAAAACCTTTTAAAGTTTGGCATTGAAATAGGATTTCAGACGTTTTTAACACAATCATTATACTACTTGAGCTTGAGCTTTGACACTTTGCAACTGGTTGTCGTGTTGCGGTTTTGACATTATGCGCCTCAATCTACAGGAACCATTATGCTTTTATAATTATGCTTCAGGCAAATGCTGTGATAAATGTTTCATAAATAGTTATTGTTCGTGGATAACTTATAAATATTACAATTATGTAGATATTAAAAATAAACATATTTAGAAAAATACTGTAGTTTCATGTTATTTACATTCAGGATAGTTCCCTAGATCAAACAATATCATATTTTTACAATACTTGCCATCAATATTTATTGTGTAAAACCGGCAATTATACCACAACTATTAAAAACATGCAAGACTAAAGTTTGATTTTATCTTATCAAAAATTTCTTCACAGATAATCAAAACCAAGAAAATATATAGTTAGCCTAGCCTTTAAAGAAATGATTACATTGTTTTTTTTTTCTTTTTGTATTTGGTTTTTGGTGAAGGTTTGGACAGCAAATACCAAGCTTATTTGGTGTGGATTTATGCATTTCGTTATAATAGGTAGTGGATGTTTTGGTTTAATTTATTCTGTAGTTAAATGGGTAGAAATCGATAGACAATATATTAAAGTCGTTAGTTATAGTCGCAACTTCTATTTTGTAGTGTCCTTAATATTTTTGTGTTAAATTTTGTTATGTACAGGTGAAAATTATATGTATGTATTAAAAGGCAAGGTATTATAAGATTGAGGGGAGTATTATTTCATCCAGTAAAATGTATACTGCAAATACCTATGCTTTTAATTTGTGCTGTTAATCTATTATTTAATCTTTCCATACTACAAAACGAAATCAACCGACCTTGTGTCATGTGGTTTTCACTAATAGGTTTAGATGTTTAGTACAAACATTATAAATAAATTTGAGAATTTAAGACTTTTTAACACCCATGCGAAGCTGTAAATGTTGCTAGTAAAAATTATTGATTTATTTTATTTTAGAGAAGGCTTACAGACGAACAGAAAAAATATCAGAGTTCCTTTTAAAGAAACCTTTTAGCTTATTAGTGAATTCATGTGTGACCTAATTGATATAGAGATATCAAATGGGTTGTAGAGAAGTATAATGTGATGTAGCTTTCTATAGCAAAAAATGCTTTTAACTGCATTTTTGCTACCAACTTCAGGCAGGTGAATAATTCAAATAAGTTGCAGTGTGCAAATCTAGTTTGGACAAAGGCTATTAATTTATTTATAAAGAATATCAATTTTAACAATCTTTCATTTCATTGCAGGATGAACAACCTGCCAAGGTTTTGAAAACCGATGTGGAAGCAGATGTCAAAAGTGCTTCTGAAATAGCAGAAGTTATTACTAAAGCTAAAGCGCCATCTGAAGAAAATGCGCCTGAAGCTAAACTGCCAGCTGAAGAAAAAGCGCCCGTAAAAGACGAGGCGCCTGCTGAAACTGTTGCGCCTACTAAAGCCGAAGTTACGCCTTCAGCAACAGAGACTACTGAAGCCAAAGTTACACCAGAAGTGGTTGAGGCTGAACCGGAAAAACCCAACGCACAAAAAGCCGATGAGCCAGAAAAAATGGACGTGGAAGAGGAGGAGGCACCTGCCGCTAAGGAAGAAACAGCTGTTGAAGCTGAGATGGAAGTAGTGGCTGATAAAGTCGAAACAATTGTCGAAGAAGTCACAGACTCAAATGAAATAGCCGATACTCCAGTGTCCGACATTGAACCTATTATTGAGGAGAGTAGTGATAAGACTGAAAAACCAGAGACTGAAAAAATGGAGACAGAGTCTTCAGAAACTGTTCATGAGCCAAAAGAGAGTGCCGAAAATGGTGACAAAGATGCACCTGTTCCCGAAGAAACGCCTCCAGCATCTGCTGTAATTACAGAAATCAAGGATGTTACTAATGACAAAGAGGAGCTGAACGATGTGGCGGAAATAATCGAAGATCTAGAACCCGTAATCGAGGAACCCTCAGCTAATAATGACATGGAAGAACTGCAGAATGTTGGAGAAGTGCTGGAGAAAGAATGTGATGAAATACTTTCTAAAGTGCAGGATGTCGTTACTAACTTGGATAACATCCCACTTAAACCTTTACTGAACACTATTTCCGAAGAAACCATGGAGACTGAAAATTTGGATACAAACGATATTGTTGAGAGGATATTAGATTCGGAAATGGAAATGGAAATGAAGCAAACGGAGGAGAAAGAGAAAGCTTTAAAAGCTGCAGAAGAAGCGTCACAGAGCGAGGATAAGGAAGGGAAGGGAGGGGATAAAATTGAAAAGCAGGAAATTGCCGATAACGATACAGCGAAAGTTGAACCAGAAGAGAAACCCTCAGAAAAGGATACAGAAGTAAAAGCAACAGAGGATAATGTTGTCAGTAGTAGCCCTAAGATTACAGATGGTGAAGAAAACAAAGTAGCCACTGATGAGAAACAAACAAAACCTGAAGCAGATAAAATTGAAAACAAAATGGAAACAGAAGTCAGCAGCACACCTGAAACAGATGACAGTAAAACTAAAGTGCCTGAAGTAGCCACAGAGAAAGTCGTAGCAGATAAAAAATTAGACACGGAAGAAAAAGTTGAGGATAATAAACCAGAAGCGGAACAAAAAGAGACGCCTGCGGAACCAATCAAAGAACAAATAGAAACTCCAATAGAAACTCCTGTAGAAACTAAGGAGAGTCAAAAAGTTCCTGAAGAAACTAAGCCTGAGGGTGAGACAAAAGAAAAAGAAACGAAAGAAGCACAAGTGAACGGCAAAGCTACAAACGGCGATGGTGAAATCGTGAGTCAAAACGGAGATGCCAGCAAAGAGGAAGAATTAAGTTCTCGATTGTCAATGGAAAACGGAAAAGAGACCGTGAATGGTGCAAACGGTGATTCAGCTAAAGACGACCAGGATAAATCCGAAAATAGTACCGAAGTAGATGTAGCTGACATCAAAGTGAAGACGGTAGCCGTTGACGAGCCGCGCAACGATCCGATAGAGCAGCCCACGGAAGCATAAGATAGTACGGTGAGTGTCACGTGACCTACAATATGTAAACTAAGTTATATGGTCAATATGATTTATCTGGTGTTGGCTTCTCCCTTGTGGAAACACCTCACAACTTCGCAGTATGATGTTCATCTTCTATTACGTTCTAAATTCGAGCCGTTACGACTTTGGATCATGCTCCTGAAGTGTGGTGGCCGTTTGTTGTGTTTCATAGTTCTTCGCAGAATATCTGCTTTTCTCTCGTTTAAGCTGCAGTGATAAAAAAAATCATTAATCGACGGCAAAACAACTTCAACTTGTTTTGATATTGATAAGGTTTTTGCAAAACGACTTACTTATATTATACTTTTACTACTATTATACCATCACTGCCACCTACTGCTTTTTTTACTTGGTGGTACGATCTGGGCCTAAACGACCGATTTGCAAGTGAATATATAATGAATAATAAACGAGATATTTTGCGGATCGGCCGTTAGCTTCAAGATCCACACGCCGTCAACCGAGACAGTTGTCAGCTTGAACCATAGTTGGGCCCCGATTCTGCAAATTTTCACTTTAACGAATTCACGATTGTGTTTGTTAAATTTTGTTTAAAAAAAAATGTGACCATTGCACTTGTTTTAAATTAGTGGAATTAGGGCCCAGCTACCCAAATCTAGCTGCTTAGATCAGTTATAAGATTTTTCGTAAGGATGGCGGTTCATTAAAGTAACTTAGTAAAAAATGTTTTGTTTGAATCTAGTTACCGGTGTTGGTCCACACAATTAAACCTTATTTATTCCTCTTTTCAAATCCTCGTGCTTATTCATTCTTGATGTTTATTATAAGTAAAACATTAAATCTTTAGATTAATCGGTGATAGAAAAGTTTTGAAATATTTTTATTGTGAGCTCATTTAGTTAGTGACGAAAACTTAACCAGTAAATACTGCATTCTAAAATTGTTTCCAGGGTCGGACGAGTGGAACTGCAGGGCGTCGTAGCGTTGTTGGTTCACATCAGAAGATTGACAAGACTGAGGTTGCTTCCACGCTAATTGACATCACTTCCTAGTTTATACGTGTATTGAAATTTCACTGTGTACCGTGCGGTGACGGCCGGTGTGCACTGCTGACGCGAAGAATACCTTGCAAGTTTCTAACGTACCACATCTTGTCAGGAGAACCAATATATACGTATTACCTTAAACTGTACTTAGGTGACTTAGTATCAATAGGTGTAACAAGTGCTCCAAGGTTCAAATACTTAACTTCTCTATAATATTGTTCTTGACAAGTCTCTAATGTGTAGATTTTTATTACTATGCCATTACGACTGCGTCTCACTGTACCAGGCCTGTGACATGACTAAATAAATATATTATTGATCCTTTTGTAAAATTGTTTTGAGTTAGCATCATACCAAGACTGACTTGCTACAGTAAGACGCAGTGTACTGTGGCCATGTGTTTACGTAAGTTTAATTTTGCTATAAGTAAAGTTATTGAATGTAAGTCACATAGATATAAGAGCGAAACTTTTATTATTAGACATTCCTGTAAGCGTACAACATTTATGTGGTAGTATTTTATTGAACTTTGCATAATTTCTTTGTTTTTGGTATTTAAGGGCCAAATCATGGTGCTTTATACGAGTTGCCAGACCACGCACTTCATAGCTATTCCATTATTTCTGTATTATCGTATTAGATTTTGTAGGGACCTTAGTCAGGTCATAATAACAAGACTTTTCGCCAATGTGGCGCTCTTTTTACCCTACGTATACATGAATTTAATACAGGTACATTGCGGCGGTTTTAGATGTAAAAACTTTAGTAACTTCGCCGCGTCTTTAATTGTAGGAGCATTTGAATAATATGTATTATCTCGTGGGAGAGTAAAGTACGCGTCGAGTATCAGTACCCTATAGATAAGGCTCGCTACTGGCCTAGCAGTGCGCACCGACTGTCACCGCTTATCATATTTGACTTGAGTAAGTTCTAATCATAAGTATTAACTGTATTGTGATTCTTAATTATCGTATAATATGTATTACTCAATTTTTCATAAACCCACTGCCAAACCTGTGCAGCAATGTTAGTCGTTGGTCTATGAGCTACCGGTATTATTGTGATATTGAATTTGACAAGAAGACTGTATTGATTGTTCGACGGGCTGTGTTAAGTATTTATTGGGTTGGGTTCGTTACGAACGCGTATGTACAGTTGGTTCTATTATTTATTTAGACATTGCAAAACTTGCTGTATATAAAGTATATGTATTCATGAATAAAATGGCTTCTCAATAAAATATGGTAATCGTGGATTAAGGGCCCATACTATTTATTAAAAAATAACCATTTTGACTACATGGATTAGCATGTTCTTGATTCAAAATTTACTATGGTTAATTTGAATTTAGAATTCGCTAATCAGTATCCAAACTTATGTTTAGCGAGTTTTATAAATAAGGAATATAAGGCGCTTATTTTTGCTTCGTGCCTTTTTAAAGGGTCGTGTAGAACAAAGCATGAATGCGTCGGTTACTATATTTGTGGTGTATGATGGTGCGAATATCTTAAGGTTGTGTTTGTCTTTGCTTTACTGCGACGATCTTTATCATTTCGGATAAGCTTTAAATACATTTTTTTAAAGGAAAATGCCAAACGAAACTGACTGAGAATTTTACAAAACTAGTCTTTATCTTATTTGGAATCTCGGTATTATAGGTTTGGCTGCAAATCTGACTGAATTTACTAAACATCGGTAGGTACTACTATTCTTTATTTATAAGTTATATTTTTGTTCCTGTGTTAGTTATAAGACCGAAGCTGATGATAGTACAGTATTGAAGTAGCTTGTAGACCAACGGCCAGCGATTGTGCAGGCATCTTCGTTTAGACTGATTTTTTACTACTCGAACTTCGAAGTTCAATCATTATCTACAACTTGAAGTTGAATATAAGAAGAACTTCATATATGTTAGATAATGGATGTGCATAGAATGTCTTAACAAATAAGAAAACATACATTTGAGTTCGTACATTTTATTGTAAAAAAGTAAACGAGAAATCTCAAACGCAATTGATATGTATTAATTTTAATTGTCACCACTAATGACGTTAAAATATAATGGATGTAGAATTTTTTATTGGGTTTTTATTTTAGTTGCTTGTAGCTAAACAACCCTTCACTGTAAAGTGCAGGATGTGCACCCCTCGGGAGTCGCAGGGGTATTCCCGGACACAGTAGGCACGGGTTTACGGTCGGCGATCAATGGGTTGTTCACCGTCCGGGTCGAAGACGCGCTAAATCCCAAGTGTTTCAAAGAGATTTCACAGCTACATATATTAACGGGGTCCGTCAGAACTGATACCTGCCAGGGCTGCTGATTGCTCGAAATCTTTACCGTGGCTCACGCAAAAGGTAACTGAAGGAACGGGGTTTTAGTCAGTACCAGTAATACTCCCTGCCGCTCCACCCTTAACTTGAAGATACTTCCTACATGTCACCTATACCATAAAAAAATGTATTTTATGATATAGCTCGAGGTTAGGTAGTTTTTGTGAATTTGTAGACTAAAGCGTGAATTAGCCGGGGAAGTTTGAAAGTGCCGCCAGTGACTGAAAAGTTGAAAGGAAATCGTCTGTCTTGGTATGGTCTTGTGAAGAGGAGGGATGAAACGCATGCTACTAAAAGAGTTATGAGTTTACATGTGAATGGATGGAGAGGGAGAGGGAGGCCAAAGAAGTAATGGATGGATTGTGTGAGGAGTGATGAAAGAAAAGGGAGTGATATCGTGACGAGTGACAGGACAGAATGGAAGAAAAAAACGTGTTGCGCCGACCGCAAATAAAACTGGACAAGGGCAGGAATATGATGATGACGATGATGATCGTGAAATAGCCGAATCTATGATATGGCTACAAACATGCAGGGGTGTATCGCCATGTATCTAATATCACTTTGTGCAGTTTTTTATTTGATGTATACAGCCAACCGCAATGGAACTATGGAAATTTGCCCTTGCTGCTGTGAAGTAAGGTCCTGTAAGAGTCAAATTGTATTTTTTTTTTAAGTGATATAAACTAGTGCATCCCATCTGATGGTAAGCAGTGATTAAAATCTTTGATGGTGAATCGCTCTAGTTTATTAATAGCTTATTCACTCTAGCGTTGAAGACAATTAAATTTATTTATCGCGCGGGAAGACTGCTGCAGGCAAATTGTTACAATCCTTCGATGTAACCGGTATACACTATACACGTCGAGGTGAAACGCTTAGTCCGGACCGTAGAGGTGCGATTGTCTATGCGACGCATTGCTGCAGACGTTACTGGCTGGCAACACTACTTCACAGATTCTTTAATAAATTAAGTACATTTTTTTTATTAAGAATTCGGTCTAGTTTACTAACATAGGCACTTAATCGCTTTCTTAACGTACTTTGGGATAGCCATCAAACCACTACCCATCTCAAATCTAACAAAAGCGTGGTGTCTGGACCTCAAGATTATACACCTGGTTTTTTTGATGTTTTTTTTTTTTAATTTATATAAACTAGTGCTTGACTGATTCCACCTGATGGTAAGCAGTGATCGTTGATGGTGAGGCGCAAGAGCCTATTCACTCTAACCTTGAAGACACTTAAAATAAAAAAATATATATATATATATATATATTTCCACAACTATCACACAACACCGTCTAGTCCCAAGCTAAGCAGAGCTTGTGTTATGGGTACCAGACAGCTGATAAACATACTTATATATTTCTAAATACATACATATTATAGATAAATAACACCCAGACACAGAACAAATGATCGTGCTCATCACACAAACATTTATCCTGGGTGGGAATCGAACCCACGACCTCCGGCATAGCAGTCAGGGCCACTAACCACTAGACCAACAGGCCAGTCGACTTAAATTATAATCTGTCGGGAAGACCGCAGCAGGCAAACTGTTCCAGTCCTTCGATGTACGCGGTATAAACGATGAAGCAAAACGCTTAGTCCGGACCGTAGAAGTTTCAACAACGTAAGGGTGGACGCCGTACGTCAGATTGTCCGATGGTAGAACGGAGATGGCGGAATTAAGTCATACAATTCCCGCGCACAATTCAAAACGATGATGTGATTCAGCCGTACGTTTAGATAATACACTGCCCTCTAATTTTGGGTAAAAGAATCCTCCAAATTCTTCTGTGTAGTATTCCAGCGCCATCTGCATCTAGGGGCCCTACCAAGGCGTGTTTATATGTCAAGCGTAGGAGTAAGAAAGCGGGATGATGCCGTACATCATAAATAGCTCTAGGTCGTCAAATGAATCGCTCGTGGTAGGGCCTGTCTCTGTACTTGTCTAGGTCGTTAAGCCACCTCGTCTCGGCTGAGACATTCGTAATAAGGCACCGGTATTGTTAAACCCGCATTCGCTGTTCGATATTCTATAATGACCTTGTTTTTAATTCAATGACACTATTCTCTTTAGATGTTCAAAAACTCTGTTTTCCTGATTAACTTTACTAAACTAGGATCAAAAACATTTTCTATTTACCAAACAGAAAAATTCGCCACTCTAAGTATAACGGAAGGTCGTAATCAGTGAAGCATATTCGGCACAAGCGAGTAGAGAAGGCGACGGAGCCGACCGGCGAGGTGATGTGGAGGTTATGAATACAAAAGGTATAGAAACGCTCAGCATTGCGGTCGAGGAACGGAACGCGACGGACAAACCGCCGCCGCCCAAACACCGGGGTCCTATTCTAAACGCTTACTCGATACAGACTTTTTGATATGTTTCTTTCTCGTGAAAATAACTGCATTCATACATACAGTAGTACTAATGAATATTTAGTTAGGAGCTCAGTAGGCTTATGATCTAGATCTACCTAATATTAGAAAGATAACAAACTTAGTTGGCCCCATCTTTGTAAACTCTTAAACACACCATCAGCTCGATATGAACTGCAACCAAAATGCTTTTGGCCAGATCGTCTGAATATAGCGTGAATATTTAGACCCTGAACAAATCAACGATTGCATGTGTTGGTTACATATGAGAACCTGAAGATAATCACACAAAAATGTGAACATTTTACACGGATATCTGGATTATGAAAAAGTATTTGATGTCATGTCCTTTTGATCCGTCTATCTAATCTATATAGGTACTTATAAACGTGAACACTAATTAGGCATTCGCTTTAAATAGTCTATTAGCCTGGATATATGATTTTCATAATAAAAAAAGAAAATTTCGTAGGCGTGTTGGTGACGTTCTTTCTACAGCCTGTACTTCCCCGCTAAATGGTGTTCCACAGGTATCTGTACTTGGCACGCTGATATTTATCCTCAAAAATATGCTTCGTTTGCCGTTTTCGCCATTTGCAAATTATATAAAGTTTTCATTTCAATGGCAAGATATACAAAATAACGTAATATTCGAATGGGCTCAAGAATTTAATAACTTTATTTTTTTTTTAAGATTGTACCTTCTACACTCTCGCAAGATTTATTACAATTATGTTGTTTGATGACATGTAGGTATAATATGCCTGAACCATGAACATATAATAAAAGACATTTCACTTATGTACCTTTTCAGACACTACAAAAACTGCATCGTGCATCTAATTGATGACTGCGATACGTTCCTACGTTGGCGATTCAAATCTATCGCATGATAGCGCGCGATATTTTCAACCGCGTTGATAATAGCCACTGCCGGACGCGCGCTGACGTCAGGGATTCTTGTGCACGCGCAGTCCGGTGGCTCTGAATCACGCGGCGATGTGTCACCGACTCACCGCCGACGCCGCCGAGCTCACAACGTCCATGCAGCATTATAATATCAATGTACTTGGAACTTATTCACTTCGAGGACTAGCACACTACTCCTATCAAAGAATGCGGGTAGGCTAATAAAAATGTTAACTGTATTGGCTTGTGTGTTGGGCTCTGAAGCAATTCTATGAAGTGTGAGTACATACCTACGTATGCGATGTGGTAAAATTCAATAAAACAGTTTTGGGTAATACTGGTTTATTAATATTTGTCCCATAAGTTAGACTAATGTAAATAAGGGGTAGGTAAGGATTGTTAGATACGTATAACATCCAACCTTGTGTGAAATACCACCTTGTTTTGATTGAATGCTACGCTACGAGCGCACACAAAAAATCTAACTTCAAGGAAACCGACTGGTTTAACTTGCTTTTGGCAAGAGACAGTCTATGAGTACGCGATGTAGCCAATTTCATAACTGATCAGGTTCAATGTGGCGCTTAATAGATAAGGGTAATTAATTATGACACGACTTGGTAGTCGCTGGTAGGTACAGCAAAACAATGGAATTTACTATGAATATAAAGTTCTGTAAATTATAAAGCGTCTTGCATTGTGAATAAAAATGAGTGGACAGCAAGTAGTGTGTCGGTGACTCGGTGGAGCAACCGGTACAGAGCCGTGGTCTGCCACGACCGGGGCCTGTATTTTTATGTAACTTGTTGTTAGGTAGCAAGCGCAGCGGTTGCGCCACGCTCCGCTCGCCGGCCGCTCCGAATCCGTGCCGCCACTCCGGCCGACTCGCTGCTGTGGCGAATGAATTTGAGGAAAACTGGGCTGCGATAGAGAACGTTGCCGATCACTTTGCTAGCTGCAACACTGGCTGGAAACAGATTTTATTATAAATTTAATGTTCCCGTTTGAATCAAAAGATAAAGGAAACGTGCAGTTATGGGTTAATAAAGAATGATAGCTAAGTCAGTAGTAACTTGTTATTCCTTCAGCAGGTGCATGACGCTTGAGTCGGCTTGGCTCGATAACATAACCGTCCTTTTGGGTTTCGCAGTCAGACAAAAACTTGAATAGGTAGTAATAGGTATGTTGTCACACTTTTGCACCACTGGCTCCGGGTTCGATTCCCACGTAACAATTTATACCTTGCTACCTATAACTTTAATTTTTCAACAAGATGATTGTTTCAGATTCAGTCAGTTGTCGCATTTTATCCATCTGTAAATGTACAGTAGAAATTCCTATTTTATTGGGTCACCGATAAAATTGCACGATTTGAACTGTGATCGGCTCAGAATTTTGCAGTTTAATTAAACTTTTTATTTATTATATTTTTAGGGTTCCGCACTTTAAAAGGAAAAATCGAAACCTTAATAGGATCACTTTGTTTTCCGCCTGTTTCTCTGTCTGTCAAGACCATTTATCTCGGGAACGCGTGGACGAATAGAGTTGAAATGAAAACCATATACCTACATATGTATTCAGGTCTGCGGTCCCTTGTACCTGTGAAAAAATCAAACTTCGAAAACGAGCTGTAAGTCGCGGGTTCGAACCCAGCCAGACTTTATGCAATTCATTTTTTTAATCATCACTGCTCTCAAAACAGTGAAGGAAAACACATCGTGAGGAAACCGGTCCTAGAACCACAAATTCGAAGACATGTGACATTCACCAACCCGCACTGGGCCCGCGTGGTGGATTACAACCCATTCCCTCTCCTAGAGGGAGAGGAGGCCTGAGTCCCCGCAGTGGGAACATTAAAAGGCAGATAGCGCTAAAAAATGCAACATAAAATATGGCTCTATAACACAATGGGCAATTGGAGGAACATCATCTTCCTGCTCTTGTCCCTTTTTATTTGGGTTCGGCGCAACACGAGTTTTTCTTCCATTCTGTCCTGTCATTCGTTACGCTATCACTAACTCCCTTTTCTTTCATATCACTCCTCACACAATCCATCCATCTCTTCTTTGGCCTCCCTCTCCCTCTCCATCCATCCACATGTAAACTCATAACTCATACGTACTTGGAACATAATTGGAGGAACAAAGGCCGACATTAGTCATTGAAAGCCTTGCCTCCTCCTGCAACTTGAAACAGGATACGTTATTTGATGATTTCTCAACCGAAAAAAAGGTGTATAAAAATATCCTATTTAAATAAATAAAAGTGTAACGTTTTCGATTGGCTGGATGCTGGGAAACAAGGTTTCATGTAAACATGTTTATGTGCCCACACCACAGTCCACTCTTTGACGTCCTCTGGAGCGTTTATTGAAATAATCTATTTATATATTCGTCTGTATGCATATTTGTTTACTGCTTTTAACGAGCCAAAAGCACTGCGAATGCTCTGTTCATATATAAGTATTTAACGCTTCTGTTACGTACCTATAATCCATCGGTTTAGGTAGTTAACTAAACCGATAATCTTGATGTCTTTTTATTTTAAAAAAATCGTATAGAAGAAATACAAAGATTATTTAAATTTAGTTAATTACCTGACATCGTTTTATGTACATATCTAATTGTAAACATTTTTAGATAATATTTTTAAATATTTTTTAGATAAAAGAACAGAGCAAGTATTTATTACATAAATGATTGTTATTGATTGATTTATTTATTCTAAACACAATTTACATTGCGTATGAATATTAAAGCTTTAAAACTGGGAACACAAATAGTAAAATTTAATTGAATTACATTAAAACAAAAAAGAATAGTAAAAAATAACATTGTCAAAAAGATTTGAATTAAGCACTATCCTTTAAAAAATGTGAAAATAAACAATATCAAATAAAGTAAAAAAGAACGTCAATAAACTAAAAAAAAAAGACAGAACAATGTCCAATTGTTTGTATATAAATATCTTCGTTTTAGATAGCTTTATATCGCATCAGTTAAAATACAACTTTACTTAAACAGGTATTTAAGTAAAGTATCAGCAGTACATGAAACATCACATGTATCTCTCAACACAACATAATCACTAATGCCAAAATAGTACATTTTGATACAAATGGAGAAAGATTCTCATTGCGACCGAGACAGAATTCGCCTGAATTTCCAAGACAAATTTCCACGTGTATCAAACAACCGGACGGCAAGCTGCTCATTGCTCGTCGTCCGCAAACCTACGCCTACGGTGGCTGGAAATCAGGGTCGCGATCCCTCACGCGTGCGGCTGCCTCCTTCCCTAGCATTACTGATTCACAGAAGAAGGCGTTTCCAATACACTTAAGAAGACATAAATAAACGGGGGACTCATAGGGGTGACGCGCGAATGGGGTTCGCTTAGCGCCAAGTTGCTACGATACATGTAATAAATTGTGGCGAGGGCGAGCTAGCTCACTTTTCCGCACTAGTGCGAAAATAAGAAAAATTACGTGTCTAAAAGCGGTAGTGACAATTAATAAAAGTGGTTTTCGAGTAAGTGCATTGCAAAAGTACAATGTAGTGTACAGACGCTATACATAGTATAACATTTTGGATGTTGATGATAGCAGTAGGTATGGAGATGATACCAGTGCTGCGAAATTGTTCGAAAGAGTTACCGTGGCGTTGGAACCAACTGAATGAACACATCGCACACTTAACACAAAACAAATGTGGCACTATACCAAAAAGGTGATTTTTCAGCAGTCATAAAGTTTTCAATGTACTTATTAACCCGATAAGAAGCTGTGAATGAATTACTGAGGAATATCAACTATTGGAACGTAAGGCCGTGTTTACGGAGGCGCGGCGCGTTGGCCGTTCGTCGTGCATTGCAGTACCGGGCCGCGTCATCGCTCGCGCAAACACAAACATATGGCAATGTACGATGGACCGCCAGACGCGCCGCGCAACGCGCCGCGTATCCGTAAACAAGCCCTAAGACTTTGACAATAAGGTTACAAATGGATTGTGTTAGTTAAATTGAAAAGTTAAAAGTTTACCTAAAAATGACAACAAAAACAAAGTTCAGTGCCACTTTTGTTTTAAAGGTGCGACATGTTGATTTCAGTCAGTAAAAGTCTGACACTCCCTCTCGCTCCACCCAGAGCGGTAAGGGTTATTTGACGTCACTTTTACCAATAAAACACCTACCTATATTTATTTATTAAAATTACACTAAACAAAGGTACATAGCTGGCCTGTTGGTCTAGTAGTTAGTGGCCCTGACTGCTATGCCGGAGGTCGTGGGTTCGATTCTCACCCAGGACAAATGTTTGTGTGATGAGCACGATCATTTGTTCTGTGTCTGGGTGTTATTTATCTATAACAGTTATGTATTTAAGTATGTTTATCAGCTGTCTGGTACCCATAACACAAGCTCTGCTTAGCTTGGGACTAGACGGTGTTGTGTGATAGTTGTGGAAAATATTATTATTATTATATTAATATTATAGGTGGACTTAAAGCCTTAGGCATTCTCTACCAGTCAACCAAGGGTGGTGAAGAGAAAACATGGCCGGTGCATAAAAAAAGAAAAGATTAATAAGGAAACAAGGGTACAAATTTAATGTTAGGATGAAAAGAGAGTTTTGAGACAGATTATCAATGAGAATAAAATAAAAAACGTATTTTTAAAAGTATTTTATTTTATTTTATTTTATTTTATTACTCATAGGAAAACTTACAGCTAATAGTTACAATAAACACTTAAAATAGGTAATAAACGGCCATTTACAAGTTTCCACTTATAATAATGTGAGTGACAAAAATTAAGACGACAACAGCTTAAGGTTAACGCAAGAACAATTATACGACTCTATACAGAAAATTGGTTAATTTGTATTGAAAAAGTGATCGGCTAATGTTTTCTTTACTTTTTCAATATTAGTTGTATTGCAATAATAAGCATTTTGTATTGCAATAATAAGCATAGAAGTTCTTTGATTTACGTCTCCACCCACCACAGTACCTAAGTTAGGAACTAGAATCTGATATCAAGTTACCTACTTATGTTATTTTTCGAATCAACGATTGAAAAACCAATACACGAACAACACCACAGAGGGTTTGAATTGCCTGTGCATCATTAACTTTCAAAGTCCGATGTTGCTCTTTACACAAACCAGTCACTGAACTTTAGACCCCTTTTTTTTCGGTGGGAAAATCATCCAATGACATCACCGCGCCCTTGGGCGGAGCGGGAGATAGTGTCAGACTTTTACTGACTAAAAAACTGGGCGGCCCTTTATAGCCTTCGTTCCAGGGCTCTGATGTTCACTTTCACATTACTCATGGCCCCAGTACGCTTCAACCCTGCTATAGCAAGCTACCCATTGCTCGCCGTCCGCAAGCCCGCGAACTTTAGACCCTACGTTTCACATTCTCATTTGTGGCCAAAGCATTCAAGACGCTGTAAGATACGTAAACGTAGATCTTTATTTTATAATTATATAGTAGGTACCCCATTATTGTTTACCACACTTCCGAGTTCAGGGCTTGTAAGTTTTATTTATTTATTAAATACTTTATGCACAAAAAAGTACAGAGGCGTATTACTACTACTACTATATACTTTATTGTACACCACTACACATAAAATAGGAAACTAAAAACTAAAACACATACATACAATGGGCGGCCTTATCGCATTCAGCGATCTCTTCCAGGCAACCTGGAATGGACAGTAACTGCCTGGACAAAAAATGGAGCTGTCAATGGTGTGACAAAACCAGTATTATACATATATATTATAATAGATACACAGATATATACATATATTATATAATAGATACACAGATATATACATATATTATATAATAGATACATTTATACATACATATGTCTTTAGCCTACTGTCCACGGCCGTGTAGTTTCATAAACGCGTATTCGTCATTTTACGCATGGTGTACACCTGCTCACATCATCATCATCATCATTTCAGCCGAAAGACGTCCCCTGTTGGACATAGGCCTCCCCCAAGTGTGCAAGTATGATGAATATAGTACGCGGCAAATAAGTTGAAGCATCCGCTACGGCTACGCACAGCCCCCCGCCTCGACTGAGACCCGAAAATCGGCTAAAATCCTCGTCACACAAGTTGAACCATCATGACGGTCGATCTTGAATGCGTAGTAGCCGATTTTCAGGTCTCAATTCAAGTGGGGGGCTGCGCGTAACCATAGCAAATGTATCCACTTCAACGTATTTACTGCGTAATATATGCATCTATGAAGCTACGTGTCCGTGGAATATACATCGTTAAATTTTGGTCGTTTTAATCCCGTGGAAGATCGATTCGGTACATGAAACACTATCGATTTGTAAAGATGAAATTAAAAAATAAAGTACTTTTTTTCTAAAGTCGAGGTAATATACGCATGTAAGAAATTATTATTTTTAAGTTAAACGAGTCAATAACCTTGTAGGTAGTTGTCGGTCGTTGCGTACCTACTAACTACCTACAGTAGATTGGCCTCGATCAGCTGACGTTTTACTTAAAGAAATTAATTTCGTACATGCGTACATTAATTCGAATTTCAGAAAAAAAGTACTTTATTTTTGATTTTTATCTTTACAAATCGATAGGGTTTCAGGATTCTGGGATAAAAAGTATTCCTATGTGCTATTCCGGGATATGGTTTACTCGGGTAGCGAGTTTCCTCAAAATCCGTTCATCCGTTTCGAGCGTGAAGTAACTAACATACAAATACACACAAACTTCGCCTTTATAATATCTCTGTGATGGTTTCATTAACAAAACATTGAATCACTATTTGTAGCTAGATATAATTAACAAAAGAATCAATTGCCTACGATAACAGGTAGACGTTTACTCCATCTGTTTAGGTACTTAACTAAACGAAGGTAAACAATTTTGATAAGTCTTTTTATTAAAAAGACATACAAAGATTATTAAAATTTAGTTAATTACCTAACATCGGTTTAGGTAAATAATTAATTGTAATCATTTTTAGATAACATTTTTAGAAAAAAAAACGGTAATTTAAAAAACTAAGAAACCCGACTGCTTTTCTGAGCATTCATGAAAAAGGCCTAAAACAAGAAAGTCGTTGTACCCGATTGCACTTAACTATATAATATTTTCAATACAAGATAAATTGTAGCAGTCGGGATCCATTCTAGAAATGGAGGCTTAGTGAATTGAGAGCACATACTCATATTACATTGCAGATTACTCCAATCTCTTGACTAGACGGCTGACTTTCAAGAATGGGTCCCGACTGCCAGTATTTAAAATGGATTTTAGCTTGAGAGGTGTCGTTAGATTCGTATCTAACGACACCTCTCAAGCTAAAATCCATCGAGCCGTTCAGGCTGCAGAGCGTGCCAAACAATTATACATACATACATACATACATACATACATACTCTCGAAAAACATAACCCTCTTTCTGGCGCAGTCGGGTAAAAAGACGCGAAAATATGGTTTACATTTAGTTTTGTCCCTAAACAAATGGAGTATATGTTCGAGAGATTTTCTTACGACACGTGAGTGTTCGATTACGGAGACGCGGCGCGTTGGGCGGCGCGTCAGTATATTACCATATGTTTGTGTTTGCGCGAGCGTTGACGCGGCCCGCTACTGCAATGTACGACGAAACGCTCAACGCGCCTCCGTAAACACGGCCTTAGACATACCAGTAACTGGCGCACTTTTCCCACCCACATCAAGCGCAACCCTATCAATAATAAACAAAATCAGCCTGTATTCTTGTCATACATATTTCATAAAAAACTGGCCAAGTGAGAGTCGGACTCGAGCACGAAGAGTTCCGTACACTTATCATTAGACACTATATTATAACTATTTTTAATATCGAGCAGAAAACGACAAAAATATCATGTATTTGTATGGGAGTCCCACTCAAATATTTATTTGGATTCTGTTTTTAGTATTTGGTGTTATAGCGACAACAATGAAAATATCAACTGGCTACCTATTACTAATGACAGACTGACGACCAGTGAAGTCTTAGTAATAGAGTCCCGTTTTTACCCTTTGAGTACAGAACCCTACAAAAGTCACGATGTCGTGTGCGATAACATTTATATAACACGAATAGATAAAGTTCAACACTCATACTTACATAAATAAGGCACTATAAACAGTACGCAAAGTAACAAAATCTTTAGATAATTTCTCCACGTCATGAAATGTAACGCCAAGGCTCATAACAGGGGTAGCATAATAAGCAGTACAAATGCAATGCCTCTTAACGGCTTAGGGCCCTATGCGCCGGCGTCCTCGGTACCCTTGGCCGTCCGTGGCCCTTCGCCCTCTGCGACCCTGCGTCCCCGAGTGCCCCCGCGTCCTTGCACACCCTCTATGCGCTCATCTAGCTATTGTGACGCTGCGATCGCTCTCAATTACTCTTAACGCTGCAGATCCAATGTTTTCTTTTATCGGTGAAGAAAATTTCGTGCTTCGGCAACTAAAAATGTAGGTATCATGAAAGGTAAACAGAAAAATTTCGCGTTTTGTATATATTTTTTCTGTTTTTCATGTTTAATGTTATGAAAGTTCTCTGTAATTAAAAGAACTGTAGTTTATGAAAGACTGGGACCAATTTGATGTTACAATTTCTTGTCAGAGGATGAACTTAGCTTTGTAAGTTATGTTATGGTTAATTTCGACCTAAATACACATAAGAGTACAAAAAGTTACACACATTCTGAGTTCGTTGGCTGCGTTAGAGGACGCATGGTCACAGAGCACTCTCACTCCAACCGAGAATAAAATTAAGTACTACCATCCTGTTGATGTGTTTTATATGTCATTTCAACATACATTTTCTGCAATGAAAAAAGTATAAGACTATTTGGAATAGGAAATCGGTAAGAAAAAACCCGATACTTACAATTCCAACGCATAAAATCGTAACATATTTTTTGAGTAAATTTGTATTATAAAAACATAAAATAAATATTAGATACTATTTCATATTACATACAGCGTTTGGTATACTGTGATCTTGAACTGATTATTGGTTACATGATACAAATACATTGGTTAAAAGAATTTTCACAAAATAATTAGTATAAAATTAACAATTACAAATACGCTTTTCCCCAAAAAATGCGCGTTTTGCTCGACGACCGAGGCGTTGATATAATTTATAACAGCGGAAGTTTGGTGACTCGCCTCTAGTACGGAAATCAGGATGTATAGGAAATAGGATTGTCCTAAGTTCACTCAGTTGCAATCCGCCAGTTACATAAACGAGGGTATTAAGCAAAAATTTTTTTTTTTTGTTTTATGTGGGATAAAGGTTATCAAAATGCCTTCGTGTGCTTTTATGCGTTGTAAAAATTATTCAAATAATAAAAAAAAAACAAATCAAATGGAATCACATTTCAGTCGTAAGTACATGATAACTTAAAATTCCTTATGATATTTCTACTTTTGCTTATTGTTTTGGTCGCCATTTTGCGAAGCGAGATAGATGGAGCCACGGAATAAGGAGCTCGCGTAATTCATAATCGGCGGAAAATTACGCTTCGCTCCTGGAAAACTTGTCTCGGTATATATAGGTATTTTTTTCAGTACTTCATTCGCCGTTACATTGTTGAATGAGCCAAGGATGGGATTTTTTTTTAGCGATCTCACAATGTGAGTTCCTTGGTTCGATCCAGAATTTGGCTAAGTAGGCTTTTCTCTGCGTAGCTTGTGTAGAAAGATCACAGGTCAATCGTGAAATACTTTTTGGGATGACTAGAATAAATGTGAAGGATTTATTACCTACTTAAATAACGGTTACTCGATATGACTGGACATATCAAGACAATAGTAATGAATTTGTAAAAGAAAAGGAATCCTGTGGCCCTGCAACGTAAGGCAAATAGGGAGTATAGGAGTGGGTTTTAGTCAATAGAAGTCTGACACACCCTCCTGCTCCGTCCAAGAGCGCGAGAAGTCATTGGTTGATAACCAACTTAGTAAAAAAAGAAATTTATCGATGAAGACTTTGCTTACTCGGTCCGGAAAATTTAAATCACTATTGAGTAGATTTAAATTGTTGTTAAAATTTGAGAGCAGTCGGCGTTTGACGCGATATGAGTATATAATGTAATAATATAAATCGTAAAGCACCGTAATGTTAACGAATTAATTTCATTCGAACTACAGAAGATGCAAGCGCGTATGGGCCATATTGTAAGCGATTAACGCTTATTTTGTCTTACAACACTTTGATTCTATAATTTTCATTAATATCGCACTTAAATAATTGTTCGTATAGTACCTATGCGGCAAATAACTTGAACCATTTGCTATAGAACCTGAAAAACGGTTACTGCGCATTCGAGGTCGACCGCCATGATGGTTCAACTTGTGTGACGAGGATTATATATACCATAGTCTAAGTGACCATAGTCTATGTGCGTGATTACGGAGACCCGTCGTACACTGCCACATGTTTGTGTTTGCGTGAGCGATGACGCTGCCCGCTGCTGCAATGTACGATGAAATGCCCAACGCGCCGCGTCTCCGTAAACACAGCCTAAGTGGTACATTAATATCCACTAACACTGCTTACCCTTTCATGGATTACCAGTTTAACGCTGATCACAACAGTCGGATCCATTTTCATCACTGCAACGCAATTAAAGAAATTAATTTCGTGTGTAAACTAATTCGAGTTTAAAAAAAGTACTATATTTTTAATTTTCTCTATACAAATTGATAGTATTTCATGTACCTGATTGACCCTCCGCGGGACTAAACCGACCAAAATTTAACGGTGTATAAACTACTTAGATTAATTCATAAATAACAAATGGCAAAACGAAAACAACAACACTTATTATCGATGAAAAATCCCATTACCTCTTCGCATGATTTAAAAGGGTGCACGTTTTTAAACTTATTTGGACAATCCAATATAAGGCAACGAGCACACGAAGCACACGAACCGACTTAAGTAAACAAAATATCCATACAAAAAACGCCTTTTTTTTTTGCCTATTTTTTGTTGTTCTGTTGTTTACCTATTCAATGGTACGGAACCATTCGTGCGCAAGTCCGAATCGCACTTGGCCGGTTTTTATGATTACCGAAAAGTGCATCGACGTCGACTAGACGCCGCACAGAAGGGTCTATTACACCATTCGATATTCAGACCGGTTTTGTCGATGTCGTGAAGTGTAATAAGGGCCAGACTGTCTTACTCGGAAGTAAACTTTAAGACAGTCTGTGTAACTTGTGCGAGATATCGAGTGGTGTAATTCACGCTAGATGGAGTTCTGGAGGTAACGGGGCCCCTTCTATAGCTGACAGTGGTCATGGGGTTTTAGTGAGGGAAAAATCCCACAGTCGCTGGACTTATCCTCTAAGTCAGCAAACATAACCTAAATAATAAAAATAATAAATTTAAAAAAGGGCTTTCTATTTTTTGACAACTTTAAGCTGTACGCACTATAAATATGTTCCCAAAACGCTTTGTACCCTAATTTATTAAAACGAGGTATATGTGCAGGTGTTTAGAAGTCAATAGTGAGGTATCTACCTCACTATAGACCATAGATTTTATGATTCCACTTATTATATCTATCTAGATGTAATCAAAAAAGGGGTGCTATCCAAGGGCTCTTAGCAATTATGAAGCAAAAATATGTTAAAAATGTACTTACTACAGCTGGACTACGATGATACCGGGAATCCAGTGACACCTGAGGTCCACATTAACACATACATTTTGCATTTAACTCACTCATTACACACCACACAATCACATCTATAGAGTAGTGACATAAATAATGTCCTAATTTATGTCAAATGTAATAGCTGAATCCATATCCCTTGAGATGCAGGTTCTCGCCTAGTTCAGGTTAATACTCTGTGCCTTTTTAACCACCAAAATTGTGTTTTTTTTTTCATGTACCTTCTAAAACTTAATTTTTAATGGTGAGAATTTAACCTTCTTTAAGTATTTTTTTTTAAATTTCGAATTACGCACATTGTGGGCATTGATATTAATACATTGTGATACAAGTGTGTAATGTATGTGGTTACCGTTGAGGCGGTATTAAGACCAGAGCCATGGCGAGGGTCTTAAGAGAGCCAAGAACGGTAACCATATAGGTATTACTCACGTGTATCATACGACGTTTTTTAATACACTTGTGAAGAAAAATAATTTAGCTAACTATTATTACAACAGAAAAACTAGTAACATTTTTCATAATATGGCGGTAAAAAATTAAATCTGTTTTCATAAACGTGCATCTAATTTTTTTTTTAATTTACCCATAGCTTAAGGCTATGGCTATATAGTCTTTTGATCTAAGTCGTTGTTTGTTTTCTTGCGCAAAAAGTTTCTACGATAATGTCATTTTTAGTGACAATAGAATACGGATATAATATTTATAATGTTTTTGTAATATTTGATTTTATTTAATTAATACAGCCAATGAACTTCACTCGAAAAAATCACACCTAAAACCGCGCGCATCGCGGCCATAGACCACAAAGAACAAATACTTTTTTATTTGAACGAAATATTTATATATTAAATGTTTTGTTATTAAATAAATCTTTTTTACAAGTTAAAATGGTTGAAATTGCATGAATTAAGTAATAAGATACTTATTTATACTATTGAACGAACGCAATAACCTATTTTTTTTTTTGTTTTAAAAATTTGGTTTGCGAACAAAGAGGTTGAACAAAAAGGTTATAGCTACATTACAGCACTAGTGCGTAATGGTAATCAAAATGTCACAGTTTGGTAACAGGTGCCATTATATACCTAAGTATAGTGCAATAATAGCCACTTTCTGAGCAAGTGTATGGAAAAATATTATAAGGGAAGATACGTTAAGCGCTAACACTGCAATTACAAAACCTGGACTCGAAACCCACACATCGATTCCGATCCCGATTTCCGGCCACCGTAGGTGCGAGCTTGCGGACGGCGTGCAATGGGTAGGACGCTGTCCGATCGTCCGGTAACCGACCGAACCGAGCCCAAGTCGTCGACGGCGCGTTCTGTTCCCGCGCGCCTCTAGGAGCTGTCAGCACACCGAAGAGGCCCAGCCTGCTAGCTGCAGGCAGGCAGGGCCGAAGCCTACTGGGGTCATGGGTCAGCTTCCGAAAGGAATACCCGGCGCCGGCACGACAGGCTACGAAGGAACGGGGTAGGTTTTTAGTCAGTAAGAGTCTGACACTACTTCCCGCTCCGCCCAAGGGCGGGATTTGTCATTGGATGATTTTACCTACCATAAAAAAAAACGCACACATCTATGATCAGTGTCATCACAGTCGCAAACATACATTCACTGATAGACAAGGACAGCAATAAGAGCTGTGCGCTGTCGTGCGAGTGAAATCGCTTTAGCCGCCAAGTGTTTACGAAAAACAGATCTATCTATCTCGCTTCGCAAAATGGCGACCAAAATAATAAGTGAAATTAGAAATATTCTAAGATTTTTTTTATAATTCGTAGGCTCGCGTTTGATCACTATATCACTTGATGACAAGCGATGATGCGGCCGACGATGAAGCAAGCTTGCCTAGAAGTAACCTACTCTCTTTTATACTCTTGACATAAAGACCTCTAAGTTGTAGCTATCAGGAAACACAGACTCCGGCAGGAAATTCCACTCTATTTTCTTTTTTTTTCAAAACCCTTTTCATAATAAAAGAGAGATAGTATATTAGCGAGAAACTATTTCCATTTTCGTGTTTGCCCATTCCCTCCAACCTAATAATCTAGTTAAGCCCGAAAGAAAGACTAGGTAAACACTAAGAAATAAAAGAAGTCTAGATTTACCAACAAGAAAAGAAAAAAATCCGCATCGGTTTCTTGTACACTTCCGCAGTGCGCAAAATATTTGTGTGTATTTAAATTATTTAGACGGAATTTCTGCTTGTGATCGTTTAAAATTTAGGATCAATTTTTAGTCAACGTATTTGATAAAAGAAAATTTTGTTGTCAGTCACCGTTTACTTTTTAGGGTTGAAAACAAAATATAGTGGAGATGTTGTCATAGTTTGAACCAACTGCTATAGCGACCGTATCGCTAGCCAGTCTCGAAAAAAAGATAGTTTTTTTTTTAAGTAGTTGCTCAATATATTGTGCATATTTTTTTTTATTACATTTAAAGGTTTTTATCTGTCATTGTTTGAACCAATTGCATAATATATGTGCCGACAATATCGCTAACCAGTCTCAGAAAATAAGTTAGTTTAAAAAATGGCTCAATTTATGCTTATTTTTTTATTACTATTAAAGTTTTTTAATCTATTTAGACACACTGCAGTCTGCACATCTTTCATCCAACTCTAACGTCGTATATATATATCGTCGTTTGCTGAAAGAAAATCATGTCTTCACTACATAGTATAAAAAAGTCGCTTCCCGCTGTCTGTCCCTATGTATGCTTAGATCTTGAAAACTACGCAACAGATTTTTTTTAATAGATAGAGTGTTTCAAGAGGAAGGCTTATATGTGTGCAAAAATTTAATATCACCATTGTACCCGTGCGAAGCTGGAGCGGGTCGCTAGTTCTATTGTAAAAAAATAGAGTTAAATAGTACATTTCTGTTCTTCTGTCTGTATTTATGTTCTTTTCGTTTTTAAGTATTTCTATTAGTATGGATTAATCCATACTAGAAAATTATAAATTGTGAAAATAAGTTTGACTGTCTGTGTACTGCTTCCACAGTTAAACTATTGAACCGATTTTGATGAAATACACACATGAAATACATCTCAGTCTTCATAAGTGTATTGAAAAACGTCGTTTGATACACGTGGAAATTTGTTCTCCATGTGGCTCCATAACACCCTCGCCAAGACTCGGATGAATGCCGCCTCGGTCACAATGATAATCTTCCACTTATATCAAAATGTACTATCGGTCCTCTATCTTTTATGGGGGCCCAAAATTCGTATTGCAATTATCGAATCAAGATTAAACCATAACCTCATGACATCCCATCACTAACTAAGCCAATAGCGAATTGTAAAGGTAGAACTACAATGTACGCATGAGGGCCACGTACGCCGATCTAGGCGCGTCGGTCTCCATACATTTTATACGACAACTAAACTTGTAGAGCTACATTAGATCTACGCTACGCGACGTCGTCGTTCTATGTACAAATCAGCCCCCCTAGTCAAGTTACGATCGTTTTGTTTAGCGTGAACGCTTGGAGTTGGCACACCACGTCATTTCAACGCTCAGTTCGTGGTCAGAACAAAGGAATGGGGGCGAGGCCAACTCCAAGCGTTCACGCTAAACGAAACGATTTTAACTTGGCTACAATGGCTGGCGTGGTCCACGTGTGCGTCGATCTAATGTAGTTCCAGCCTAAATCTGGTAAATTAAGGGTTTAAACGTAGTTATGGTTAGGAAAATGGTACCTGCAATTAAGTATTCCTCTTCTTCATCTTTTCGAGTCGATGGTAAACTCGCTAAACTGTTGGAGCCCAGTAGGTGGCTGCGTTAACTGCAGCATCGGTGGCACTCATTAAATCCTCCATAGTGCAGGTGCATGGGCAATTGGGGCACTCCAACATGTGGCTCATGTTTTGAACAGGGCCATCGCACTCACATTGAGTATCCGACAGGTCTTTAAAACCCCATTTCGCCATGTCATATTTACAGCGGCCTACCTGGGTGCGCAACCGATTTAGTGCTTTCCATAAAGAGCACTGCAATTCGTGTCCAGGCGGGAGTTGTTCTAGGTATTAAGAAGCCAGTTTTGCAATGGGTTTTTGTGTTACCCAGTTACTGCAGGGTGTGGAGTGTCATATAAATTGCTGATATCTGAATGAAACCGGTTTGACTGAAAACAGGCAACATGGTCTGATTAAAAGGCTAGGCAGACTGAAATACGTATTTTTTAGGGTTCTGTCCCTCAAAAGAAAAAAACGGAACCCTTATTGGAGCACATTGTTGTCCGTCTGTCTGTCTGTCAAGAGTTCAACACCCTTTATGCGTGAACGCATCGAGTTGAAATTAAAACCATATATTCAGGTCTGTGGTCCCTTGAAGCTGTGAAAAATTCAAAGTTCACGAAAAAAAAAAATGGCCGTTTATATCACGAAAAACGTATATTTCGACACTCTCAAGGAATTAAAATTCATATGGCACTTCCTGTTGATCCTGAATCCTGAAATTTAGCGCAGAGCAAGAAATTATAGCACAAATATAGGAATAAATCTGAAAACAGTAAATTAGTTGTTACTTCACGAAAAAGAAACTACTTTTTTTGCGACTCGAAAAAATCTTCGAAACTCAATTTGGGAATTGAACTATTTACATACGTTTGTTTGTACGGAACGACTCGCGCTTGCCCAGTTTTTTATTTTGGATAGGCTCGCTTTTGACCACAATCTCACCTGATGGTAAGCGATGATGTGGTCGACAATGAAGCACGCTTGCCTAGAGGTAACCTATTCACTCTTGACTTAGAACCCCTAGGTAACCACAGATTTCGGCCGGCCACTCCTGATGGTATGAAGGGCATACTTTACTTAAATATAAGGAAAACTGTTTAGTTTTTTGTTATCGGGTGTAAACTATTTAAAGGCGCCTAGGCTTTTGAGGACAAGAAATGGGGATTTGTATCTCACCGAAACCACCTAGGTGATCACCATCACCTTCGATATTTAAATCATTAAATAACTTCTCTCGCTCAGCGTGGAGAGGCTATGGCCCTCACTAAGGTCAGCTGAAGGAACGTTGTGGTTTTTTGTAAAACTCTGACCCTCCCATTTTTTTTTTTTTTTATGGTAGGTAAAATCATCCAATGACAAATCCCGCCCTTGGGCGGAGCGGGAAGTAGTGTCAGACTCTTACTGACTAAAAACCTACCCCGTTCCTTCGTAGCCTGTCGTGCCGGCGCCGGGTATTCCTTTCGGAAGCTGACCCATGACCCCAGTAGGCTTCGACCCTGCCTGCCTGCAGTTAGCAGGCTTCTTCGGTGTGCTGACAGCTCCTTTCACTCCACCCAGAGCGGGAGAAGCCATTTGATGATGGTACTGCTTGGAACACTAGATGAACAAGGTATTTCTATTCAAACCATTTTCACCTGATGGTAAGCAACGATGTGGTCAACGATGGAGCACGTTTGTTAAGAAGCATCTTAATTCCAGGTTTGCTCGTTTTTTGTTTGGTTCTTAAGAACTGTAGTACCAGTATTTCTGGTGAGGAACTGTTGTGTCTAATTTCGCCATGCGGACACCATAGTGCCTTTTCACTCGCTCTTTAAAAAAGGGAACTTACTGCCACGATTGTGGCGTGCTCAAATTATAAGTAGGTAACAGAATTACGAGTCATAACCTTACCCAACAATAAAAAGAATCATCAAGATCGGCCCATAAACAAAATAGTTATGGAGTATATCACGGAATTTGAACACGAAAGGTGAAATGAGGGTATGGTAGGGTGCACTTTATACTTCTGCGGTACTCTTACAGAGCGTATCAGAGTAGGGTTACCTATATTATGAAATGGACAGTAAGGAGATATGCGCTTGCAGCAATCCCGGAACATTTCCTATCATTTATTGGACAGTTCTAAGGTTCATCTACGAGGAAACCAAATTAAAATAGAACCTCATCGAGAAAATACTCTTCAAAACAAAAAAAAATATGCATCAAAAATGTTTGGTGACGATTATCACTAAAATAAGAAACAAAAAAAAGGTACAGTCGAATTGAGAACCTCATTCTATTTTTAAATTGATGAAAAAGTAAGTGTTGCATAGAATTTGACCTTTGTTTATCTACGATCTGGAGTTTGTTGTTCCAAATTTTGACAATCATCTAGAATTCTTTATTCAAATATTACAACAAATGTCATCACAAAGCCGATAGCATCAATTCTTCTAGGCATAGCTTACACCTATTTTTTTTTATGCGACTTCAAAAAACGACGTACAAATCAGCACAGTATTAAAGGCGTTTTTGTGAAGTTTATTTTGGAGACTCTTTCATAACTACTGCATCTATACCATATTATCTACATCTAAACACGTAATCATAAATGTAATCAAAGCTTGGCGTTGTATTTTATAAAGATGCAAATGAGCCACCAAGCGTCATTGCCAAAAAGTAATAAAGAGGTGGAAAAATGAATCAAAGTTACTTCGTCAACTTTGTCTGTAGCAGCGCATTCTTAGAACTAACTGTTGGGACTATGACGATCACTACATGATGCCAAGGAGGAAAATCCTAATAATCATACTGTTGACGATAAACATCGAACTAATGCACCTATCATTCCATTGCGTGCTGCGGACCTGCTGTGTCCCTTAGAGTCCTGGCTCAGCTCTGTCAGCCAGCTCGTTGTGCCATATCAGTAAACGAACGCGTTTTAAATTCGCAGCGTTATATAAATTTTTGACACCGAATTTGTGGCGCTCTCCACGATCGCGCATATCGGCCACCCTCTACCACGACAGGTCTATTACCCTTTTAATTTCGAACTAACCGATCAACAGTTCTATCGTTTCGTTGGTTTGAAGAGTCTCGTGGTACCGGGGTAGCTGTTTTTCTGATGCGATCACAAACCGGTTGACCGTCGCTCGGCGTAATGACGAGCGGCCGTGGTCGAGCGACTAACAGAATCGGTGTAGGTAAATATTGAATGACTACCTACTTTGCATTATTAGAAATACATAGATATTAAGGCAGGAGAAATTTTTATGTACAGGTTTCTTACATCCTGGATGGAACCTGAAATACTGATGTTTCATTGAGTGAATGACTAATATACTAATGAGGTTTTTAATCTCGTTGGAGTGTTTTAAACAACTGTGCCTTCCTCGTCCGCGTATTTTACGCAGCGAGCATTTAACTTCATATTTTATTTTATGCGGTTCAAAAGAACAAGGTATTCAGATAATTTAGTAGATAAATGTTTTTTGATGATGTTCTGATAGAAATGATCATTAGGTGCTGGTTATAGGTACTCAGAACTTGTAATAGACCTATATTTTTTTAGGTTGGAAATCTAGAAATTAGTTTTCTCCCGCTCTAAGTGGGGTGAGAGAGAGTTTCAGACTTTTTAACTGACTAAAATCCATCTATGTTCTTTCAATTCTCCTTTGCGTTTCGCGGTGAATCTTTTCAATATTCTCGCAGTCGTAGGAATTCTGACTCGATGGCATAAACATATTCCATTTTAAATAGGAATTTGCACACCATAATCATGGCGGTATTTCCCCTCTTTGTGGAGTGGCTGGAGAGACGTCATGGCGTCCTCACTATCTGAATGACGCAGATCCTCACCGGACATGGTAAGTCCAGGAGGTTCCTGCTTCTTATTCAGGCAGACAATTTGTAAATAGGAACCAGACATCAAAGATCTGGACATTCAACCAGTGTGGGTAAGGTTTAGTAAGACTAATGGCTTTGGCATGACATGGAAGAGAAAAAACGACATCCACCAATCTGCACTGGCCTCGAGTGTTTGTGGCCTAACTAACCGTGGGAACATTATAAGACTGATTGTGCATACGCATATGCTAATAGCTCTAAACGTTTTATCTTTCTACAACCAGAAGTTATCAGAGTACCACCTATGTTTTGGTTTTTTGTTGAGGTGTTCGCGCTTGACCGCTATCTCACCTGATGAAAAGCGACGATGCGGTCGACGATGGAGCGCGCTTACCTAGAAGTAACCTTTTCACTCTTGATTTAAAGATTCCCGGGTTATAAGTAGCCATCAGGCAGGCCAATGTCCAGATAGCTCCAATAATTTCATCGAATGATGTTACCAATTTCCATGTTTCATGGTGGTCCTTGTGCTTGCTTCCGAAAGTGAAAACCCTTGGGCCTGGAACGTAAAGGGCCAAGAAAGAACAGGGTGTAGGAGAAGTCACTAAATGGTTTCCCACATTAAACAAAATGTGTCATGGCGGTCATACCATTACCGATATTCCATCTAATTTCAACAGACTTGCTGTTTTTTTGTCGATGTGGATGGAATTTTAGAATAAGGGTGTTTTTCAACGCAACGTAGCATACTTTGCTATTTGGTATGTGGTTGCGCGAATTTGCTATGGTGGACTGTAGGTTTAAAAAGCGATCTAAGGTTTGTTAACAATATGCAGGTACTGCGTCTAGCGTTTATTAATGGGATAAATGTATTAGGAAAGGAACACTGACCTTTTAACCTCGAAGGTTCCACATGGCGCCGCCGGCGGACCTCGACTTCGTACATTTAACCACTGCCAGGTCCTGTATTGCACTAACACTGCACTATTGTTGAGTCTCTGAATGATTGGATCACGAAAATAGTCAATTTTCTTGTAATTTCGAGCGGGCGCGGTTAGCGATGCGGTCACATTCACAATCGATGCACAAAACGTCAAAATGTCAAATCATTTCTCTCGAGGTCGTGCGGGAAGCGGAAACGGTAGGGATAGGATTGCTAGGCCAAAAAAATAAATTACAAAAAACAAAGTCGCGGATCATAGCAAATTGGCGCAACCATTCCCCCCGGGTTTGAAGGGTTACCTTCAAAGAAAAGAAAAAAAACAAAGCGAAACTAAACCCTATTACTAATCTAAACTATCAATACTAGGTAGCGAAACAACTTATAACTAACTATGCCACTACTACTGATTAGGCAGAGGGCAGAGGCGAATAACCGGACGCAGGTACGATCCAGTTGCGGTTTTAACCTTTACGACTCGCGTTATTCCGTTCGAACCCGGAAAAACTTCTTCCACTACACCAAGAGGCCAGTGCAGAGGAGGCGCACTCTCAGTCTTCAGTATCACCACAGTACCGACTGTGACTGGATCTGAAGGAGTGTTCCACTTTTGACGCGACTGCAGCGTATGCAGATAATCTGTCCTCCATCGCTTCCAAAAGGACTGAACTAAGCTATCTAGCAGAGCGTGACGCGGGTGAAGCTGCAGTTTGTCAGTCTCGACATCTAAAGCGGGCAAATATTTAAGAGGAGTCGTCGTCAAGAAGTGAGCCGGCGTCAACGCTAGTGGCTCCGATGGATCACTAGACAAAGTCCGACACAACGGACGCGTATTCATCAACGCCTCTACCTGAGCGAGTACGGTGCTCAACTCCTCGTACGAGAGAATCTGTTCGCCTATGACCCGAAACAGGTGCGACTTAAGGCTTTTAATATTCGCCTCCCAATTGCCACCAAAATGACTAGCCGCTGGCGTATTAAAACACCAATCAATGCGATTCTCAGCTAAGACATGGGCGAATTCACTTTGGTAGTACTTGGAGCGTAAGAATGTATGTAATTCCGAAATATTGCGTCGCGCTCCAACATAATTTGTGCCGTTGTCAGAGTATAAGCGCTTAACGGGACCACGGCGAGATAAAAATCGTTTAAATGCAGACATAAAACCCTGCGTACTCAAATCACTGGTTAACTCTATGTGAACTGCACGAGTTGTCATACAAACGAATAGGCAAATGTATGCCTTTGTGGAACGTATACCACGACCACGGGCAATAGTGACTTTAAACGGTCCAGCATAGTCCGTCCCAGTATGTATGAAAGGTTTCACCGTCTGTACAACACGACAAGAACGATGGTCGGCCATTTCCGGCGCGTTGAAACGCGGGCGGAGCTTAAAGCAGGGCACACATCTGTGCACTCTAGCGCGTATCAAATTGCGAGCGGAAAGTATCCAGTACTTCTGTCGAAGAATGGACATTAATAAATCGGGACCAGCGTGACAATTCACCTTATGGTGATAGTCCACCAACAAATCCAAAACGTGATCCCTGCGTGGTAGAACTACTGGATGCATTTGTTCAAACTCTAACTTAGCATTTCGCAGACGGCCACCGACACGAATGAGTCCGTCTTGCAAAAATGGTTTCAAATGTTGAAGTGCGGGACTACAAGGTTTATGTGATTCTAAACTACGAAATTCTATTGAAAAATAAAATTTCTGCAACTCTCGAAGTACAACTGATTCAGCTCTATCCAAATCAGCTGCGATTATAGAACCACGCGATGGTAATAATCTCAAAAATCTTAGGACGTAAACTACACAGCGTAATAGTCTCGACCAAGACGAGACTCGATTAGACAACAACAAAACAACTGACTCTTCACGCGGAACCGATACTACAAGCGTATGTTTCTTCTCCTCGGGTGGTTCTGAAACAGTAGCGGGGTTAAACGGAGCATTTGGCCACTCGTTAGGAGTGGTATGCAGCCAGGGAGGGCCACAAAACCAAAGCGGATGATTTAAAATTTGCGCGGGAAGCAAACCACGTGAGAGACAATCAGCTGGGTTTTCTGTTCCAGCGACATGGAACATATTTTCCTCTGCGGAGGCACGGGAGCCACCGAGCGAAAAAATATCACCCTTGAAAGGGAGCGCGACAACATAACGACCATCTTTATCACGAGTAGTCGTGCGGGTATAAATCTCCTCAGTGACCTGATCCTCAGGGCTGAGAATAGGCGGGACATTGACCTCTTCAATCTCCCAGAACTTGCGGATGGTAGACTCAAGCGGCGGCTCGACGGTGCAACAGTGCGACACAGTCGAGTAACTAACTGAACAAGCGGGTGCGGAACCAACTATAACAAACCCGAGAACTGTTTCCAGTGCGTGCGGAGCGGGGTACATCGGAAGACCTTGAATTTTACGTGATAACTGGAGATGCGGGAGAATCGAAGCACCGATCAATAGATCGATATCTCCAGGGAAAGCGTAATTTCCGTCGGCTAACTGCAAGTTCTTAAACTCCGTCAGCATGGACGTGTCAACCGGTACCGTGGGCAACCGTTCCGTAATCTTATCTGCGACTAGCGAATCCATTTCAAACGAAATATTACGATTAAAACGTGAACTAAATATTATTTTAATGGAACCGTGAATGGTTGCCTTTAAACCTCCAAAACCTTTCACTTCTGAGCGGGATGACCAATTATTAAAACTAAAACCAAGGCGTTGACAACAATCCCGAGTAATAAAATTACTCTGGGAAGCGCCATCTAGTAGCGCTCGAACGGTGCGCGGTTTGCCAAAGGCATCTACAATGACAACTTGCGCGGTCGCAAGTAAAACGGTAGTGATTTGAGTACCAGCGGCGGAAAGCGAACACAATGTTACGTCGTTTGCACTTGCAGCAGGCCGCGCGTCACAAGCGTCGCGCGTCTGCGCAGGCTGCTGCTGCTATGGCAGCTTACTACTCTCAAAATGTAAGAAGGTATGATGTCTAGCTAGACATTTACGACAGCTAACACCACTGTTACATGACGTAACCAGATGTTTGTCACTTAGACAATTAAAACACAAATTATTAGTGCGGACAAACTTGTAACGATCACTAGGCGATAATCTCTGAAATCCCGAACACTTGTACAGCTGTGTATGGCTACCCTTACACAGAGAACAGTCAGGTGTTGAGACGGTATTAACTAGCGTATGTGCAGTCTTGACCGACTTCGATGACGCGTCTATACGGCGATCGGAACCTGTCCTATTCGTGACTTCATGACGTGCCGACGTGCGCTGCAATACCTTAATATGGTCGCGAATAAAAGATTCTAAATCTTCGAACTTAGGTATTTCTTTACCGCGCTGAGTCGTTTCAAACAGACGAACAGTTTCAGGATCTAATTTATTTAAACCGATATACAAAAACAAAAAGTCACAGAGGTCATTGACCTTTAGGTTCTTTACTGCACGAACAGATGATGCGAAAATATTTAAAAACTTCTCTAAATTATGATCATTACAAACGGAAAAATTTTTCAAATCGAATAATTGATCTAAATATGCGGTGGCTACTAATCGCTTATCTTCGTATTTTGTTTTTAAAGTGTTCAAAACTAAATTGTAATTTTCAGCGCTAAACGTAATTCCAGCACAGACAGCCTTTGCCTTACCGGTCAATTTTTCTACGAGATAATGCAATCTCTCGTGATCTGTCAGCGATGTGTTCCTATGTATTATATTTTCGAAACTATCTATAAATAAATTCCAATTTCGAATGTCACCATCAAATTCAGGTATTTGAATTGGCGGCAATCGTGGGCGTTCGCGAGGAGGGTTGGATAAACCACTCGCGGGGGGGGGAGTCTCTAAACTCCTAGCAATACGTTTGATACGACAATACAAGTCATCAAAGGACGACAATGCCTGATAACTCACACAGTAATCAGGATTTAACTCCAACTCTAAAATGTTTATATCCTTAATTGTAGATTTAAAATCCGCGCGCAAACTATCTAAAGTTTCCAACGAACACAAGAAAGCATCTCTAATCGCCAGATCCGAGGTTTGCAAAGATTTATCACAAATTGATTGAACACGTGAAAACTGTGAGTCCCTTTCAGCGTATAAAAGCTTTAACTGAACCTTTAAATCAGTACTAACCTTGGTTCCCTTAAGAGACATCTTGTTTTGATATATTCACACTATACACTCAAACAAACACTTAACGAATTATTAAGTAAGCGATAATTATCAGATAACAATATGGTAGTATTGTAAACAACAAAGCGAACGGCGAACGAACGGAATAACCTGTCTATATAATCTATGGTTTATCCGTTTCCTACAATTATTCACTCAACAATGAACGGGTATTTTTGAAATGCGTCTACCTACATGCAATTTGTAGGACTTCCGAATGAATTTTGGCAAGAAAAAGAATGCGATCGATTTATATCTACGCTGATATTTACGTAGCTAACTATAATTATGCGGTGCGGTTGACGGCGTAGGTACCGTAATTATCAATGGCTCTTTAACTATACGAGCGAAATAACGTATAGTTGCCTAAATGCCTAGATGCGGGTTTTCTACTATTATATCTAGGTAAACAGGCGCGTTGCGTTTATTCCCTATGGAACAAATACTATATTGCGAAATTACAAGAAAATGATTCACGATCCTGCTCGTAGGACCAAAAGTAATGGTTGCGCGAATTTGCTATGGTGGACTGTAGGTTTAAAAAGCGATCTAAGGTTTGTTAACAATATGCAGGTACTGCGTCTAGCGTTTATTAATGGGATAAATGTATTAGGAAAGGAACACTGACCTTTTAACCTCGAAGGTTCCACATGGCGCCGCCGGCGGACCTCGACTTCGTACATTTAACCACTGCCAGGTCCTGTATTGCACTAACACTGCACTATTGTTGAGTCTCTGAATGATTGGATCACGAAAATAGTCAATTTTCTTGTAATTTCGAGCGGGCGCGGTTAGCGATGCGGTCACATTCACAATCGATGCACAAAACGTCAAAATGTCAAATCATTTCTCTCGAGGTCGTGCGGGAAGCGGAAACGGTAGGGATAGGATTGCTAGGCCAAAAAAATAAATTACAAAAAACAAAGTCGCGGATCATAGCAAATTGGCGCAACCAGTATGGATGCATTTGATATCCACCAATCATATTATACATTGGTCCACTTAGTTTAGCACTTAAAGAAACGGGTTCAACTAAGCTATCTTTTTACCCGACTGCGCCAGAAGGAGGGTTATGTTTTTCGAGGGTATGTATGTATGTATGTATGTATGTATGTATAATTGTTCGGCACGCTCTGCAGCCTAAACGGCTCGATGGATTTTAGCTTGACAGGTGTCGTTAGATTCGTATTTACTGTGAGAGTGACACTGGGTATATCAAAATAATAAAAAAAACAAAATGGCGGATTTTTGGCGCCAAATTCAAATGATTGGCACGCGCTGCGGCCTGAACGGCTCGATGGATTTTAGTTTGCGAGGTGTCGTTAGTTTCGTAATTACTGTGAAAGTGATATAGTAATAAAATAAAACTAAAAACATAAAAAATAAAAAACTTTTTTTTAGATGGACGTCTTTGGATGCGTGCTATGGATGTTTACAAAAGGATGCTTTTCCTTCTGTCGGTAAATCGCATAGCTTGAACTCTTCCTCGAACAACTATTTCGCGGCGGCGCACCTTTATAGCACATTATGTATTACTCGCGCCGCTATATAGCTTAGCATCAGTGGTGGCGGTCACATTAAGTTTCATAATTTAGCTTTCACATCCTCACAGCAGTTGCATAGTACACATCTCTTTTGGATAAGCACCTTAACATTCAATAAATCCTGCTATTAGTAATCTATACTTATAATAAATCTGTAGAAGTAAAAATTCTGTACATTGAAAATATCAAAAAAATAAATGGCAGGGGGTGTTACTAGACTGACACAGAACCCAAAAATGTGATTAAAAAAATTTTTGTCTGTCTGTCTGTCTGTTTGTTCAGGCATCACGCAAAAACTACCGGTTCGATTACGATGAAACTTGAAACTTTTTATCCCGGAGAAGTATATACAATAAAAACACCAACTTAATTTTGCGGTTCGATCCCTAAGCCCGATTACTGTACCAACCGCAAATAATAAGTTTGTCGCAGGTTACGTCCCCCGTTTCAATTGTAATAAAGCCACAAAAGGCCCGCGCCGAGACAGAAGTATTAATACCGGTAAGTATGCTCGATAGATAACGTTCTACACAAATAGCACTTTACACAAAAAACTCATTGATAAGTTTCGTCGTTCACGCGAACGAAGTTGCGGGCACAGCTAGTAAAATAATAAGCCTTTTATTCAAACAGTAGGTTGTAAACAATTTGTATGACTTATTTTTAAATATTTGTGCCATGTACTTGTGCTACTGTCTGTTTGTCACTGATTGACAAAAGCCTCATCGAACTGTCGCCATTTATCTCCATATGCCTACCTGCCACTGCTTTTATATCATCGACCCATCTTTTGGGCGGCCTACCTCGTTTCCTTTTCCTGTGGCTCATGAACGAATTCATTATAGCTTTTGATCATATTTCTTTCTCTCTAATAGTATGTTCTGTCCATTTCCATTTAAGCTTTCTGATTGTCCTCGTTACATCTGTTGTCTTTGTGTGTTTCTTTATTTTTCTAATTCTTATTGTATCTGACAGTCTATTCCACAGCGTACTTCTTTCCATTGAGTTTTGGCATGTGAGGTCCTGCTAATGCTTACGTGGAAATCAAGGAGTTCTTCTTTTTGAAATATTGAATGGAGACCATGAATTGGGACTTCTTTACATCCTTTTCTTTATATTGAGATCACAGCTGATTTTGCGTCAGGTTTTTTTTAACTTCTTGGTAACTGCTTTTAAATAGGTTCCTTTTGTTAAGATACATAAAATAAATAAATTCTTATAACATGGCCTGTCTTTTATTAGTGGGGATTTGGTATTGCGCTACAGTGTCGAATCTAAAATTAATGAAATGGTTAATTTCTTTTAAAGCTACTTATAAATATTACCTAAGATATAATTTGCTCTCAGATTTAATAACAAAGTTTTCTGGGATAGCTAAGATTCGAATATATTTACCAGAATAAAAAACAATGTTCTAAAATAATTTGCAACTTAATCTGCGTTCAATGGAGACTCTCATTATCATAGGCCTTGATGCTCTGAGTGTTTAGTCGGTTTGGGCAGCACGTTAAAAATAGTATTACCTCTATTAGTGACCCTGGTTAAATGTCATAGATAATAGCTCTATGTCACGGGCGTAGATAACAAAGGGCTAGGCGGGCAGTGCCCTGGGACCCACAGCCCAGCCACTTCGATTGAGACACGAAATCTGTTACTGCGCATTCAAGGTCGATCGACATTTTGGTTCAACTTATATCCCGCGTATTGTAACAAAACTCTCATTGAACTAGTGAAAAATACTCCCACCTTCATAATATAAATAGAATAGGTTGCAATACTACTATATAATGGGAACTCGTTTTAGTCAGTAAAAATCTGACACGTTTCGACCAGTGCAAAAGAAGAATTATTTGATGATCTCAAACGTAAAAACTGGGCAAGTGCAAGTCGGACCCGCACACTGAGGATTCCGTAGAAACTAACTTATGTAAATGGTTCAATTTCCGAGTCTTGAAGATTTTTCGAATTAATAAAAGTTTTTTTTTGTGACGTTGGGTTTGGGGGATGAACTGCTCGCGTCCGTAGGATTTACTTAGTACTGACCACCCTACACGTGTCCCCTGGGTAGTGCTAAACGAGCAGGAAATGCGGTGGTAGGCCATAGCATCGGCTGCCGGTTTCAAAGTTACCACCCACCAGACAAAGCCATGCCGCCAAGCGATCCGTCGTGTTCCGGCATGATGTTTGGTGAAGCCGTACGGTGGAAGTTGGGTCTGAGCAGTTGTGTTGCGATGTATAACGGGTATGATGCACCAGCTGTTGTTGCGTCGGACGCTTGATCGTGGAGGGTAGCGGGATCCGAAGCACGGTGCTCCGCTGGCCGACCGCAGGTAGTTGGGGGCCCAAGTAGTGTGCCAGCCACACATGAAAGGCTGCCCCGCCAACTGCGAAAAATCCCAGGGTGGCCCCATCGTGCCGGTTGGCGACCGGATGAGAGGACCCGATGGCGATCCCTGGGGGGGTTCGGGCGTCCCCGCAGTCTCCAGATTAACCTTCCATTGGCGCGGCAACTCTGGTTGTGTTGTTGGGTTTAACATCGCATCACCTCGCTCAACTGCCATCTTCCATCAACCCTATTCACTCCATCATAAAAATATTATGAAACGTAAAAAGAAAAGTAAGTGTGTACAGCGGATGCACGTCCTCTCTTTCAAAGTGCACCTCTCTAATATTCGAGGACTGCACTCCAATCTCGATGCGGTCCACCACCATCTAGAGACTGACAAGCCACACTTGCTTTTCTTGACGGAGACTCAGATTAGATGTCCGTCAGATGCGGCGTACCTCAACTACCCGGGATACTCATTGGAGCATCATTTTCTGCAGCGTGCCGGGGTCTGTGTGTACGTCCGTAATGACATCTGCTGTCAGCGTCTCCGTCACCTTGAAGACCCAAATTTTTCCACGCTATGGCTGTTGGTGGACACTGGTATGGACAAAATCGTCTATGCCTGTGTCTACCGATCGCACAGCGGTGATCAGGAGACGACTCGAATGTTTGACCAGCTCAGTGAAGCTGCCGATAAGGCTCTGCATCAGCACCCTGATGCGCAGCTTGTCGCTCTGGGGGACTTTAACGCCTGCCACCGAGACTGGCTTTTCCCATACCAGAGGACCGACCACGCTGGAAGAGAAGCGCGAAACTTTGCGGTATCGTTGGGCCTTTCCCAGCTGGTGAAGCAAGCGACCAGGGTGCCTGATGTAGTTGGTCATACTGCCAATTGTCTGGACCTTCTGCTGACCACCGATCCGGACAGATGTATCGTAACAGTTTCTTCACCACTTGGAACATCAGATCACTGTCTGGTGAAGTCTGTATCGTCCTTCTCCCCACCTGACTGTGAGTCTCGCGGTGAACGGCGGATGTGGCGTTACAAGTCGGCAGATTGGGATGAGATGCGGCACTTCTTTGCGTCTTATCCTTGGCAGCAGGTTTGCTTCTCTTCTGAAAATCCGTCGAGCTGTGCAGATGCCGTATCCGATGTGATACGTCAAGCTATGGAGTATTTCATCCCTTATAGCGACGTACCCATCGGTGGCTCAGTTCACCCATGGTTCAGCGCCGATTGCATAAAAGCTGAAGAGCTTAAGCATTCGGCGTTTCTCACCTGGGTTGATGCTCGTGACCGCAAAGCTCCGGATCTGAGTTCAAAGAAGAGAGCCTTCAACCAAGCTGCCAAGTCCTACAAAAAGGCACTAAGGAAGGCTCGCTTTGACCGCATTACTCATATTGGCACAAAGCTCTCTGCACAGCCATCCGGTAGCAGAGCTTTTTGGTCCCTTGCCAAGTCGGTCGAAGCGAACTTCTGTCGGCCCACACTGCCTCCGCTGGTTAAGCCTGATGGAACACTGGCTCACACCGCGAGAGAGAAAGCAGGTCTCTTTGCATCTCTCTTCGCCCATAATTCTCGTCTTGACACTTGTGGTGCTACTCCACCGACTCTGCCTTTCTGCGACACCTCGATGCCCGAAATTCGCATAAGGAACAATGAAGTTCTGAGAGCACTGTGTCGTCTAGACGTGAATAAAGCTAGTGGACCAGATGGTATACCAGCGATAGTTCTCAAGGCTTGTGCGCCCGAGTTGTCTCCTGTATTGACTCGCTTGTATCGCCTCTCATTTAGGACTGGAATAGTGCCCAAGTCCTGGAAGCTTGCCAATGTACAACCCGTGCCCAAAAAGGGCAGTCGTGCCGATCCTAACAACTATCGGCCGATTTCGGTAACCTCCATACTCTGCAAGATTATGGAGCGTGTATTGAACTCGCGCCTCATGGCATACCTGGAAGGTAACGATCTCCTCAGTGACCGACAGTACGGGTTTCGCCGCAATCGATCTACTGGGGACCTACTAGTTTATGCCACCCACTTGTGGGGCGAGGCCCTCGAGAGGAATGGGGAAGCGATTGCGGTTTCTCTAGACGTCTCGAAGGCCTTCGACAGGGTATGGCACGCTAGCCTTTTGAGTAAGCTTCCAGCGTACGGCATTTCCCCTGGCCTGATTAGTTGGGTAAAAGACTTCCTGAGTGAACGGTCTCTCCGAGTTGTTGTCAACGGATGCTCATCAGAGCCCATGACGACTAATGCCGGAGTTCCTCAGGGGTCTGTTCTCTCTGCAACTCTCTTCCTCCTGCATATCAACGATCTGCTGATGCCCGGTATCTATGGGTATGCAGATGATAGCACAGTTGTAGACAGATACCTGCCAACTCCTCGGGCTAGTAAAGAGCTGATCCAGGCTGAAAGGGAGGCTATGGTGGAGCGGACGAATGCTTCACTTCAGGCAGTCTCCAAATGGGGCGAAGCCAATATTGTGGGATTCAACGCCACCAAAACACAAGCGTGTCTGTTCACCGCCAAAAGGAGCCCGTTCACCTTGGCTCCTGCTTTCCAGAATGTATCCCTGGAGTGCACCGACCGCCTTCAGCTCTTGGGGGTAGAAATTTCCTCAGACCTCAACTTTGGGCGGTTCATTGAGTCCAAAGCTAAGGTAGCTGCTAGGAAACTCGGCGTTCTAGCAAAAGTCCGGCGGTACTTCACACCGGAACAGCTTCTAATCTTATACAAAGCACAAGTCCGTTCGTGTGTGGAGTACTGCAGCCACATATGGGCTGGTGCTGCAAAATGCCACCTAGCAGCTTTGGACTCGGTGGAAAGGCGTGCGAAGAGGCTAATTGGTGATCCAGACTTGGTTAAGTCCAATCTACAAAGCCTCGAGCACAGGCGTAGAGTAGCCAGCCTTTCGGTGTTTTACAGGATGCATTTTGGAGAGTGTGCGCGGGAATTGCATGACTTGATACCGCCATCTCCTTTCTACCATCGAACAACCCGGCGTACGGCGAATATCCACCCCTACGTTGTTGAAACTTCCACGGTCCGGACTAAGCGTTTTGCCTCGTCGTTTATACCGCGTACATCGAGGGACTGGAACAATTTGCCTGCTGCGGTTTTCCCGGCCAATTATAATTTAGGCGTCTTCAAGGCTAGAGTGAATAGGCTCTTAATAAACTAGTGCGCTTTACCATCGACGATTGCATCACTGCTTACCATCAGGTAGGATTGCAGTCAAGTGCTAGTTTATAAAATATATAAAAAAAAAATATATAAAAATATAAAAACGTAACTACAAATCTTCAGTTTTCAGATTTATTCCTATACTTGCGTTATACGTCCTTGCCTCATGCCAAATTTCAGGGTTCTAGGTCAACGGAAAGTGCCCTTGATTCCCTTGAGAGCGTCGAAATTATGTTTTTTTGTGATATTTAAACGACTGTATCTTTTTTGCCGTTTACTTAGAAGTTTGATTTTTTCACAGCTTCAAGAGACCGCAGACTTGAGTAGGTATAATTTCAACTCGATAGCTCCCCGCGTTCCCGAGATAAAGAGTCTTGACAGACAGACTGACAATAAAGTGTTCCTATAAGGGTTCCGTTTTTCTTTTTGGGGTACGGAACTTTAAATAGGGGCCCTAATTTTTGTTTGCCCCAGGGACGTTGATAACCTAGCTACCCTACTGTTATACCCTAGCTACCCTACCATACTGTTACTATATGTGCTTCTGTCGTCTTTCTAGTGGCTAAAGTTTGACCAAAACTATTACCAACAGACAATGTTTGCGTTTGGCCGAAAATAAAAACTCTCACGGTAGGTTATGGTTTTTTTTTTTTTTTTTTTTTTGTGGTAGGTAAAAATCATCCAATGACGAATCCCGCCCTTGGGTGGGGCGGGAAACAGTGTCAGACTTTTACTGACTAAAAAACCTACCTTTCCATTCCTTGCCTTTATCCTGGGGCCTTTGGTGACAGTCTCACATAACCTTTGGCCCCAGTAGGCTTCGGGTAGGTTATGGTATTCATACAAAAGAATTGGACCCAAACGCGAACACTTTCGAATTGTTGGAGATGGTTGTGGCTGACTGTTCTTTGTTTTTCCCCTGTCCCAAATAAACCTCCACCAACCAACTCTTTTTCTTTATTCCAGTCCATCCAAAGATTGTCTGGTAGAAATTTCCCTGTGCAATAAGACCGCCTATTGTACACAATTTTTTTAAATAAATGTTTGTCCTTTAATTCAATAATTCCCAAGAGGACGCCGGCGTCCGCACACCTATTGTCTTTCTTTTGTGTCTCTAATTACGGTATTCAAAAGGTAAAGAAATAAATAAATAATAATAAACCTTCAGGAAATTCTTTCTTTCAATGATTTAGCATAAGTATAGCATAATCAGCCTTATAATGTTCCCACTACTGCGACTCAAGCCTCCTCTCTAGGAGAGGGAATGGGCCGTGATCCAACACGCGAGCCCAGTGCGGGTTGGTGGATGTCACATGTCTTCGAATTTTTGGTTCTAGGACATGCCGGTTTTCCTTCACCGTTTTGAGAGCAGTGGTGATGAAATAAATTATACAAAGCAACGCGCCTGGCTTTGTTTTAATCCACGATCTACAACTCGTACGTTGGGTTGGGACCTTTACCAATGGTCCACCACTGATTTCAACGATTTTGACTGGTCCCAAGAACAAAATCGTATAAGATAAATTATTGATTTATGATATGAGGTTTTAAAATTCTGTCAATAAATAATTTTTGTTCTTTGGACCCCACAATTTATGCCATCATAGTTCATAGTTCATTTATGATTATAGTCCATCTTAAGGTTATCTGGTAGATATCGCTGTCAGCGATTAGACCGCCGTTGTACCCATAGATTTATTCTCTATGCCTAGAGATCAGAATGGATCCAAGCAGGGGCGCCGGCTTTTAGAAAACCCTCAGGGGTGCTCATGCTTATTTGATGAATTAAAAAAGTGGCAAAGTTTAAAAAGAGAAATAAATGCACACTGATCGACCAATAAATAAATGTCCTACTTACTGCGTACTTAATTACTAATTATGTTTGGTAAAAATATAATTAGTTTTGCCTTGGTGCGGGAATCCAACCTGCGACCCTTGTGTCTCAATCGGCGCTCTAAACCACTGCGCTAAACAGCTCGTCGGGTAATGAAAAACGCCCATCCCTAAAAGGCGATTACTGATCTGTTTCTTGATGTCTATTCTCAGGGGTGCTTGGCACTCTGTTTATTTCTCACGGGTGGCATGGGCGCTCCTGGATCCAAGTATTGTTTCAGACACAATTCGTCTGGTCGGAGGATCATCCCTTTCTGTCAGGGCAGCGGGATAGTTTGAGAGAGTTACTGTGGATCTCGCAAATTGCAACTGAAGGAACACTGTAGGTTGTCAGTAAAAGTTCGACACTCCCTCTCTCTCTAAAAGGAGAAGTCATTTGATGAACTCCTACGTAAACAAAAATTTTTTTGAAGGTACAGATTTACTGCAGGCTACAGGCCTCCTTTCTGTCCTGCTAATGGGCATACTTTCGTACCAACATTATAAAAGTAACTTGGCCATCCAGAAGTTGTTGTTTCTATTCCCGTTAATTGGGCAGGAGCAGGAGACCGTATAGGTATTAAAAGAGCTGAAGTTGATAGAGATTTAAAATCAAAATAATACAAATCGATTTCCTTTGTCCACGAGTCAGATACGGGCTTGGTTAATTAATGTAGGCACTAAAAAGAGATGTTACAGTTAAAAAGTAAATAAGATGTTACAGTTAAAAAGTAGATAATACTATCGGCAAATGTGCCTACTTATCTAATATCATCAAACCTGTTAAAGAATCTTCATGAAGAATCAACGACATTTTCTTAAATACTGGAAACTGCTTTACTTTTAATTAAAATTATAATGTTGGCTGTTACGTCAACATAATAAACGTCAGTGAAAAGAGCGGGAAAGTTCCCCAGCGGCGGCCATATTGGATGTGAATTGCGTTCCATTGTGCGCAGCGCTCGGGCGACGGCCGGCCACGTGCGGAGCACATCTGCCGCGCGGGTGACACGGCCACCCTCCTGCCTACGTCTCTAAACACAGCTCGTAGCTTGCTTCAACGTCCCATTCACTCTTTAATTTATAGAAAATTTACCCGTAATATAAAACAAATTTCATTTAATGATTACGGAGTTATTTCTCGGTAGGCAATAAGGCTTCCACTAATCTTTCTTTGTTCTTTGCTATCAGATCCCAAAAGAGACTGTTCCGAAAATGGTTCAAACAGTATTCTGTGAAAAAGTATCCGAAAGTCTGTAATTTTGTAGAATAATTAAGATTCTTTCGTCTTATTAATATGCTGATATTAAGTTCACAATTAATTTCACAAAATAAAATTAACACGAGAAGAACAACAAAACCGTTGTAATAAAACCGATATTAGTGCGGTAGGTGTGTGCGCGCATGCGCGGGGCGAGGGTCGCTCTCAGCCCTCCCCTTCCTATTACGCACTCTATTTAGGGGCTGCTACAAAGAACAACTCCGGCCTATCTATTTTGGTCTCACTCCGGAATATTGTCATAGACAAACTTATTGGATTCTGAACGTTCCAAGTCCGTGATAAAATATGGCAATATTAAAGGCGGGAAATAAAATTGGCGGGATAATTTAGTAAATAAAAGACTTTGAATTTTTCGGGGCCGTTGGTAGGCGAGTGGTTGGTACTCGCAGTGTGCGATCAACCCGAAACTGATTTCAATGTCATTCTATTGGTACTGAAGTCTTGTTAGTTTTTCTCTTTGTGATATGATGTCTAATGCTGCTTATCCTTTATCGTGCGATAAGTATTTGATCTGTGGTCTTCCCGTTCGATTATAATTTAGGTGTCTTTAAGGCTAGAAGAGTAGATAGGCTACTAATAGACTAGTGTGCATCACCTACAACGAAGCTTACCATCAGGTGGGAACTCAGTCAAGCACTAGTTTATATATTACTATGTATTATAGATATAAACCTTCCTCTTGAATCACTCCATCTATTAAAAAATAACCGCATCAAAATCCGAAGATAGAGAAACATACATAAGGATAGACAGCGGGACCGACTTTTTTTTATGCTATGTAGTGATGAAAAAAAATCTAATAAACATTATTCGTGTCAATTACAAAAATATTACAATGACTAGAATTTGTCGACGAGGTAAATCAACAAAGAACCTCTCCTCTCAACCATGATAGTTATATATATTGTATATATATTTATGTTATGTTTATGTATAGTCATATAAGTATTTTATTTTATATTTAACTACATATTATGTATTATTTGATAGCTTAGATTAAGATTTCACACTTTCTTCTTCTCTTGTTTCCTACACAGTATTGTCTACATTTCTTATAATTTCTCCTTTAGCAGGTCTGCTGGAAGAAATTTCTTTAGAAATAAGCAGTACCTTTGTACTATTATTTATTATATGTTGTCTTTTTTTTTGTTATATTGTGTGTACATAAATTGTGAAATAAATAAATAAAGAAAAAAAACCCCAGAAAGTTACTGAAATAGAATTTTCTCAAAACCATATCCAAGATACAGTAGACAAAGCCATGAAAAAAATAGCAACAACAAATTGAGACGAAATGTCATAGGTGACTGAGATAGTTAATTTATTTTGTATCAATAATGATTTGGAAGGCCGAGTGAAGCCAGGCGGAAGCGGGTAGACCGGCCGGCTGTGCCTCGGTCCGGCACAGGAAGCCGGCGCCTCCGGTCGACTCCGGCCGGATCCGGTCGGCTCCGGTCCAGGGGGCGCCGGCGAAAGGTCACAGGCCACTCGCATTGCTGATGGACCAAATCTTAAATTAAATACGCCGACGGCTTGACGCATAACTGATTTCAGGGTATTGAATGGGCGAGGGTTGGTGCTGCTATAATTATTCTGCTTTTTAGAAATGTAACTCATTAAATTGATTAAAATATTTGATTATGTTTATAATAATGTACAGCGCAATTGTTTCCAAACCAGAGTAACTACGAGTATCATTTATGATATTTCAGACACCGACTATTGCGTACTGCAAAATACAATACGGGAATCGAACCCGCAACACTCAAAGCGGAAAGTCCGTTGCAATGCTCTTTTCGTTAATAGGAGTACTGTCTTACCCCATTTTATAAGTAACATTTACTTAAAAAATCGTAAATTCTTTTCTAAAGTTCATATTTTGTTCTAGACTTTTCCCGGCTTTTCTTCCTTTCTTTCGAGCAAAAATTTTCTTTTCACTGATAATTAACTCTTCTTAATACGCACCCTATGAAGTAACAAATAGAGTTTAGAATCGTATGAAGGCACATGTAACCTTTTAAAATTAGTGACAAAGTACGGCTGGTTATTGGTTGGATATAGACCGTTATATCGAACGTTTTTGAAGGCAAATTCGCCATACTTTGGCAGGTGGGTAGGGGACTTCGGATATTGCGTCAGAATGAAATCATCACCATAATATAAACCGAAATCGACCGTCTCTGGTCTATGAGATGATTTTGATAATTCTAGCATTAATTTGGAATAAATCAAAACACGTTTGAATCCCATCACATTTTTAACGAGTATTTTAAGTCAAGCTTCAAGAAAAATCCCCATAACTCTTTGCCCGAACCCGGAATTGAAGTAAGGTTAGGTTAGTTAACTTATTCTGAAAATGACAGGGAGTATTTAGTTATCTATTTATACTTGTACACACAAACACTTAGAAGCGAAAAGAACAAATGCAGATAGAAGATCACAAAGATGCTGCTTATTTCAAACGAAACTTTATCCAGCAGACCGGCAACAGGAGAGCTGGATAAGAGATCTAGACACGTGTATTACATAAATTGAAATAGACTGTATTATCTAATTAAATCTATCATATAATACTATCGTAACTAGATTCTCCATGAACGTTTTAAACATACCTGATGCGAAAGTTAGGTTTAAATTTCTCTACTATCTATGTGTCCACACCACACACGTATGTATACCAATACCGCGCGGAACATTTGCAATTAGTCGCAAAGATAATTAGCGAACTTAGATAGGTTATTGATTCGTATCTGGCTGCGATTGTCATAACAAATAAGTAGCTCAACAATTAGATTAAAGGTTTCATCTTTCATACAATTGTTATACTCGTATTTGTAGTTTCCAAGCGTGATCGAATCAAGAAACATCTACAGGAGAACCAAGTTACCTACATAGCACGAAACATCGTAAAACTTAAGGGTCAGTGAGCAGGACCTGTGGTGCTATCCTCTAAGAAAACGCAGCGCTGCCGCAACGTCGAACACCCAAATAGGATACAACATTGGATTGTTAATTCAATGTATCCTATTTGTATGCTTTACGTTGCGTCAGCGCTCCGTTTTCTTAGAGAATAGCACCACTGGTGAGGGTTACGGGAATCCGATGCATGCCTGACGCACAAGACTATTCATTGTGGCGACACTTGGGTGAGGCTATGTACAACAGTGGTCGTCTTTCGGCTGAAATGATGTGGATGATGTTAATTAATTAACATTGTCTGAGTAAAAGTCAAATTGTGTTCTGCTGTGGACTATGGCCATGGATTGTGTGGAGGGCAGAGTGGAGTTGAGCTACCCTCCGCTTTGTGCCCTCCGCTCGATTCCGTTCTATACGGATTGGGCCGCGTAATCATTTCATTTATTTGAATGTCCGCTCAGCTCGACTCAGCTCAACTTCCACTGATGTGTATTTCGAGCACTGTGATTGGCCAATTCATGGCCTGCTCCGCTGCACTCCACCTAGCTCTGCTTCAGTAGAAACCTTAAGATTTTGAAACCACCATGTTTTCGACTGACAGAGGCAGTTTTCTTTCTTGGCAAAAATTTGTCACAATCACAACAATAACACTTGATTTTTTTTTATATCAACTGATAATGACTTGAGGATATCGTAATCAAACCAATTTTTGCTATCATAGTGATAAGAGTATTATAATCTTTGTTTATTACTCACCTGTGTGATGACTCAGGTACCTAATATCCTTTGGCCTAACTACAACTGAAAAACGATCTTATCTCTTACAGAATTATGTTCAAAATCTGTCGCCAAACATTCTACCTAGATTTCTCTCCGACTGTATTAGGGTCGGTTTCCAGTCCATCTGCGGGTGCAGCTGAAAACCAGCATTTTACATGGAGACTCTGCCTATTGGTATCGGCCTCGATTTTCAAGTTTCAGACTAAGCGTTAGGCATCGTTGTTTATACCGCGTACATCAAAGGACTGGAACAATTTATCTGCAGCGGTCTTCCCATCCGATTATAATTAAGATGTCTTCAAGGCTAAAATGAATAGGCGATCAATAAACTAGTGTGATTCCCCATCAACGATTGCATCACTGTTTACCAACAGATGGGATCGCAGTCAAGCACTAGTTTATTTGATCGCCACTGCTCTCAAAAAGCTAAAGGAAAACATCGTGAGGAAACAGTCCATCTCCTAGCGAGGAGGCTTGAGCCCTAACAGTGGGAACATTATAAGGCTAATTATGCTTATGCTTTTATGCACTGCCTACTCCTTGAACCAGTTACTGGTTAATATAATAGTCCTTACTGAGGTCAGTAGTTAGACATTTGGTGGTTTGACAAATGGCTGCGAGTCGGGCTGGCTACTAACTGCCAGTATATGAATATTATAGCATAGCATAATTAGCCCTCTAATCTTTTCCCGGCTGGGACTCAGGCTTCCTCTCTACGAGAGTTCCCTCTCCTAGGGGGCCGTAATCCACCACGCAAAACCAGTGCGGATTGGTGGATGTCACACGTTTTCAAATTTTAGGTTTCGTCACGTCGGTTTCTTCACGATGAAACGGTGAACGTTTTGAGAGCAGTGGTGATGAAATAAATTAAACAAAGTAATGTGCCTGGCTGGGTTTGATCCTGTGACCTACAACTCGTAAAACGGGGCTGTTTTTACTGGGCTACCTACCACTGTTTTGGATATGAGGAGTGATTTTTTTCTTTTATTTCGCTGGCTCTTTACCACTATTTCACCATGGTAAGCGATGACGTGGTCGATGATGGAGCACGCTTGCCTAAATTCTTCAAATTATTTCATAATTGTGTTGTTTTCAGGAACATTTGCTAGAGTTTGTTTATCTGTCTGTCTGTTATGACTTGACGGTGATATATCTGAAACGATTATGATGGGATTGATAGTCACTTCACTGACTTATATTTATTTTTCAAACTGATTATATAAATAAAACTTTTTTACGTCATTTTTTATCAGACCTGTGTTTCTAGTTAACTATTCTTGAGAAAAACACCTAAACTAACTCAGTGGTCAAAGTCTCTTTATTGACATGTACCTAATGGTCAACGAGAATCATGCAGATTAATGCCCAAGATGGTCTTTTGAGTTTGACTGTCAAAGGTCTTCAAATAATACACGGGAGTAAGGGTTAAATTTATTTCCAAGGCTCAAAGGTATGTGCGGTGTCAAAAGTAGAACGAGGTCTAATAGACCTCGTATGTGTCTTCCTTGCGATGCGGCTAACAATAACACAATCTTCTCTGTCTTACGGAGGACGTAACTTCAATTTGGTATAGTTCAAATGCAATGGTAGGTAAATCTACTTTAATACAGGGTTACTTTGACCTCGTACGGCACTGAACAAATATAATTTTATTTTTTCTTTTAATTTGGCCAAAGAACAAATTCAGATTAAGATCAGATTCATTTTATTCGCTAACACAGATCTAATAGATAATATACATGGTAAGATGCTTATTAGAGGTGTTACAATTTTTTTTTAACAGTTTTTAGTAATTTGTTTCTTAAACTTTACGAGGTCTTAAACGCCCCGTACCGTTGGACTGAAAATAATACAAAAATGAGTGCCGCTGGAAACGTGTTAATAATTGCCGCCAATGTTCAGAGAAATTTCGGAGGCGAGTCTTTTGAAACCAAAAAAATAGAACTCGCAAACTAGGTACGTGATTCTCAGCTGAAGAGAATCAAGTCCTTTTTTAAGAATTGTGAACGAACATGATTTCCGATATCGAAACGAAAAAAGAGAATGTTTAATAAAGAAAAATAATCCGCTGCCAGAAATGTTAATCCTTGCTTTTAAGCTTACTAGGGGCCTTACTATGACAAGCACAATAACATTTTAAGTGTCTAAGTATATGTAGTTTCAGCATTGTGTGTTTCTAGGCCCAATAAAATATTTTTCTTCTTCTTCTTCTTCTTCAAGCGTGCGAGTGAGAAAGAGGGATGGAGCTATACATCCTATATAGCTCCATCCCATTAACAGTTCAGTTTAGGTCGTCAAATAGATCGCATTAAGAGCTCGTGGTAGGGCCTTATTCTTCAGGTGGGCTTGAAATATTCAAACTATGTTCTGATGGAAATGTGCCCTGCCCATCGCTTATGATTAGCCGTTATTTGTGATGTCGAGAGGTTGTAAACTGTTTGTATGTAGGAGGCAATTTATGTATCTATGATAGGGAGCTATTTCATCAAGTTTAGCATGCCTTAGTTAATCTTTCAAACATTCTCGCAGGCATAGCACCCCCACTTACTTGTTAATGACTATGGTCTATATGGTAGTTAGTATGGAAGAAATACTCGTATACTACTTTTAACCTTAAAAAAAGTTCATGATTCCTTAGAAATCGTAAATCGAAATCGCGGTTTGACATTACTGTAATGATAGGACATCTTTCAAAGACCATGATTTTGAAGTAATTGATTAAAAACTACTTTCGCAATATCAACAAGTAACCCTGTAAGAGTTAGGAAATGGGAAGCCTCTCCCCCTCTTTGATGTTTCTCAGGTAGTAAGAGATGGCGTACACGAGCAACTTTAGTCTCCGCAACTAATTTGTTTCACTCATCTAGTGTACGGGTTTGTATGACAGTGCGCACATGTTGCGACGTGACTGCTGGGAGGTTTGTTTGTCCACGAGTTCAGCGACAGGCGGGTGATGCAATCATGCAACTATTACCGCGTCTATTGGTAGCAAATTTTTTACGAAAAAGTGGTGACGCTGTCATTCCAATATGCACGTCTTCCTCGGTGAGGAGATAATATATTATGTAATCTCGTACAGCTAAGAAGTTGAATTCCCTGCCGAATTCTGTGTTTCCTGATAGCTACAACTTAGAGGTATTTAAGTCTTTTTAAGTCATAAATAGGTTATTTCTAGGCAAGCATGCTTCAATGCCGGCCACATAATCGCTTACTATCAGGTGAGATATTGGTCAAACGCGAGCCTGTCAATAATAAAAAAGGAGACGGAGAACGAGACAAAAAAGTTGCTGGGTAACTAAGTTGCTCGTATGCGCCTTCCCTTACGCCATGATGTAAAAGGTACTTCCTAGAATTCGAGATATTGCAGTGGTACAAGCCAGCACGATAATTCGCTTTGAGTTCTTCTAATATGGAATGTAATAAGAATTTTAGTACTCTGAACTTGCTCGTAATGAATTATTTTCTTCTAAACCCTGATCGTTTTCAGCTAGGGTTCAAAGTTCAAACTCCCAAAGTTATCTTATTTTATCCTTCTTCCTACTAATAGCAGTAGGAAGTACTCCCCCCTTAGCCAAGTTACAATCGTTACGTTTAGCATGAACGCTTGGAGTTGACCACGCCCCCAATTCCTTTGTTGAGATGACGTCAGAACAAAGAAATTGGGGGCATTGCCAACTCCAAGCGTTCACGCTAAACGAAACGATTGTAACTTGGCTAGGCGGGCTGTTATGTAGTAGAAAAAAAATCTGGTTTCTGAAGTTTGAAAGTTTCGCTAGTGACTGAAAAGTTAAAAAGGAATTGTTGGTTTTGGTATGACCATGGCCATATAAAGAGAGGGATAAAACGCTTTTCACTATAGTTATTTATGAGTTATACACGTGTATGGATGGATGGAGATGGAGAGGGAAAGAAAGGCAAAAAAGATAGATGGATCGTGTTTTAAGTGATATGAAAGAAAGAATGTTACGGACGGGTGACAGGTTCGATTGGAAGAACAAAACGTATTGCACTGACCCCAAATAAAACGGGAGAGGGGCAGGAAGATGATGAACTAGATTACTAGAACCTTTTTTTTACTGTTATTATAAAGAATAATGCTGTATGTCGTGTGTGTATTTGTTACTTCTTCACTCCCAAACGATTGAACGGGTTTGTATGTAATTTGGCACAAGGGTAGATCATGCCCCAGAATAGCATAAAAGACTCGTTTTTCCCAGTATGTTTATGGGATGTTTCCATGGGATTAATTTTACGCGGGCGCAACCGTCGCTGGGAGATGCTCGTCCTCCCTTTCGTAATTGTTATAAAATAAAAGCCCTCTCTTTTTCTTTTGAGGTGAGATATCATGTAATTATTTCTCCCGAGGGCATGTCAGACTTTTACTGACTAAAACCACACCTATGTTCCTTCAGTGGTTCTTTGTGTTCCAGGACACGGGTTTCCTTTTCAGAAGTCAACTCGTGGCTCCAGTAGCCTTTGGCCCCGCTGGGCCCCTACGGTATGGCTGACATCTCTTTGACACGCGTGAAACTGTACGCGCCGACGACGACTCGGGCTCGAGCTCCCCAGCCACTCCTCAAATACTTACCGCCATGATTATGGCGTGCCCAAAAGTCCTTTACTGCGTCTGTTAGGCTGTAAGTCTATTAGCAATAAACTCAGCGATGCTGATCGGCTTTTCGTGCGGTTTTCATTTGATTCAAGAGGAAATTTTAGGTGTATAGTGCGTTATAGTTCAGCAAAGTCAAGAATTTCGCTCGTAGGTCGCTAGTTTTATAAATAAACTAGCTCCTGCCAACAGTAGGTAAGTAAAATAATAGGTAGGTAAAATCATCCAATGACAAATCCCGCCCTTGGGCGGAGCGGGAAGTAGTGTCAGACTCTGACTAAAAACCTACCCCGTTTTTCGTTGCCTATGTTCCCGGGGCCGGGTATTCCTTTCGGAAGCTGACCCATGACCCCAGCAGGCTTCGACCCTGTCTGCCTGCAGCCTTGAGGCGCGCGGGAACAGTACGCGCCGTCGACGGCTTGGGCTCGGTCCGGTAACTATTTTGGTGTTAGCTTACTGTGCTTCTATACTGTTTTTGCCATCGATTCTTGACCATTCGAGGGCGCCACATCAAATTTTGATGACAATATATTTGATAAACACAAGTGAAGCCCTTTCAAATGTTATCAAACACGGTGTATTTTTATTAACGTTTTTTTTTTTACACATTACTTTTTGTCACTACATGGAATTACTTTAAATTTGAACAATATTTTGGAAATGTACAAATGAAGCCCTTTATATAATACAAAAAAAAAACGACGTATTTATCTTTTTTTTTTTAACACAATACTTTTGGTCCGCTAGAGGGCGCCGCATTGAATTATGATGATCATATTTTTGATAAGCAAAAGTGAAGCCCTTTCAAATGATATACATACGGACACGGTGTTTTTATTTTATTTATTTTTTGATACATGACTTTTTGTTCACTGACGTCACCATAAATTTGAAAAAAAAAAGAAAAAAAGCCAATATTTTTGAAATGCACAAGTTAAGCCCTTTCAAATGATACACAGCGTATTTATCTTATTTTTATTCTTGAATATATTACTTTTTGTCCACTAGAGGGCGCCACTCCGAGTTTTGTGACACGTCACTTAGCCTATATTCAGTAGGCGATTAAGACGGTTCTAATGATATCATATATCGAGTTCCGACAAGTAGATTAGGAGCTATGAGAGAACAGTTGGTCATACTCATGTACCTACATACATAGCCTGTCAAAATTATAACCCTCCTTTGGCTTTGCCGTAGTCGGGTAAAAAGGAACTGGATCCGAGGGTTCTAGATCCAAGGGTATGGACTGGGCGTTGATGAGTTAGTGAGTGAGTTAGGACTTTCCCTTTTATATAGATACATACGAGTATACAGACGATGTTTAAGTCTTCCCTCCTTATTCCAAAACGCGATCTAAAAAAATAGTTCCGGGATAGAGCACTTCGTTTAACCTACTAATACGTTCCCGTGGTAATATTTCCAACTTTCACGAGGACGAAGCCAAAATCTAGTTTTATTTAATTGTATGTATTACATAGGTACGCCTAAACAAACGCCCACAGTGATATTAACCATGGTTGTACAGTGAATGTACTTTGATGTCCCAGTTGATATCTTTAGAGGTTGTATATACTTGTATATGTATATGCTCTGGAGATATTAATTAGGTAACGTCTGTTGACACTTTGCGTGACTCAGGCTGGCCTGGTTTTTTAACCGACTTCAAAAAGGAAGAGGTTCTCAATTCGCCGGCATCCTTTTTTTCACATACAGATCATCAAACATATACCGTGGGCACGCCGTAAGCATGACGGTTGGTCTCTTCTTAGAGGAGTGGCTGAAGGGGCGTTACGGTGTCCTTACCGGACATGGTAAATTCGGGAGGTTCCTGCACCGGATTCAAGCGGAATTAACGGCCGGGTGTCATAGTGCGGACCGCCCGGAGGACAAGATGGGCGGGGTACCGCCGTGTCCTCGCGGGGGCAATCGGCGGCGGCGACCTTTACCGTTCCTAGTACAGGCTATGGTCCGAAGCGAGGGGGAATGTGCGGCTGTCGCCGAGACCCCGACCCCAACTGCTACCAACCACCGAAGGCGTAGGCTTGTGGATGATGAACAATGGATAGCTCGCCGACCAGTGATCAGGTAGCTGTGCGACCCAAAAACGTTGATGGCGCTTAGCATTCCACGTGCACCTCAATAAAAGAAATCATTTTATCTTCAATTATTTATTTGCATTCCACAATGTACATGCAATAGGTGGTAAATAAAAACTTAAATAGACACAATTGTGGACCCTGGTGGGCACAGCAAAAGATAATATGACAAAGACTTATAGACTACTTGTTTTTTGTACAATTTCATTAAACATTAATTACATTATATTAATATTCATTTCATTATATTAGTATTCATTACATTATTACAATTAATTACATAATATTAAACATTAATTATGATATATTAAAATTAATTATTATTATAGTTAAAGGGGGAAATGAAGAAATACCCGTTGCGTTCTAGGGCCGTGACACCTCTTTCGAACTATCAATTGCCCTGGCACTGGCTGGCACACGCACCCTCATGGCACCAGCAGAAAATTCTGGACCTTATGCTCCACAACTTAAAAATACCATATATACAAAAACTTTCCGAATTGAGTGTACCGCTGTGTTACTTCGAATAACTAGGAGGGCGACGCTGATGCATGATGACACGGTTTGGAGTTCTGCTCATTGTGCAAGCCAATAAGAGCGTGAAGTTATAGTTTCAATCATTGCGCCGAGATGAGTGACGTCATTACATTGATCACGAGCCACTCGTCCTGTCAATGATAGAGGCTCGATTTTAACTTGATGAATTGTATAGTACGCGGCTAATAAGTTGAACTGAAATGGCCGTCGTTGCGGAAACCTTGTGTAAAATTTCATGCACCTAGTCTCAGTAGTTTTGGCTGTGCGTTGATATGTCAGTCAGTTTCTCCTTTTATCATTCATGATCAAGACTATTTGCGCTGATCAATAAGAAATTGAGTCAATATCCTATACAGTTTTATTTCTAATTGCTGCCAGCGGCTTCGCCCAGGCGAAAGTTAAAAATGGTCCCAATGGCCATAGCATAGCATAGCATCAGCCTTATAATGTTATCATTGCTGGGACTCAGCCCTCCTCTCTAGGAGAGGGAATGGGCCGTAATCCACCACGCGGGTCCAGTGCGGGATGTTGGATGTCACATGTCTTCGAATTTTTGGTTCTAGGACATGCCGGTTTCCTCACGATGTTTTCCTTCACCGTTTTGAGAGCAGTGGTGATGAAATAGATTACACAAAGTAATGCACCTGACTGGGTTTGAACCCGCGATCTACATGGGATCATACTCCCATGATAAAAAAGTATCATATGTGCTATTCCAGGACATGGTCTACCCCTGTACCAAATTTCCTCAAAATTCGTTCTGTCTTTCGAGCGTGAAGAAGTAACAAACATGCAAACACACACATCGTTGTCGTTAGCCTACCTGTGAACATATTTAGATTTCTCAGAATTTCTGTTTTCCGTGCTGTAAGGTGGTAGCGATCTGCCAAAACCCATCACATTTCAAATTGCTGGCCGTCAAGTCAAAAAAAAAAAAAACGAAAATGGATTTATTTGGCACAACGCAAAGCGCATAAACGCTGGGTAGGTATAATCGAAACAAAAAATAGCAAAAATAAAATTGTGTACCTCACGACTGCGCTAAAATAGGTCCAGTTCAGCACGAATGCCAGAGAACTTTAATTGAACCAGAGATCAAAACAGATCGACACACCCACAAGCACACTCCAATAAAATGTTCCTGAAGACAACTCTTCTTCCTGCCCTTATCCTGTATTACTTGGGGTCGGTGCAACACATATTTTTTCTTCCACTCTGTCCTGTCACCCGTCCTATTACTAACTCCCTTTTCTTTCATATTAATCCTCACACAATCCATTAATCTCTTCTTTGGCCTTCCTCTTCCTCTCCATCTATCTACGTGTAAACTCAGAACTCTTTTAGTAATATGCGCTTCATCCTTCCTCTTCACATGACCATACCAAGACAAACGATTTCCATTCAACTTTGGAGACACTGGCGCCATTTTCAAACTTCCTGTAATATATTTATTTCTCACTGTATCCATTCTCGTCACACCACACATCCATCTCAACATTCTCATCTCCGCTACATACAATCTTTTTTCATCAATCTTTTTCACGGCCCAATCTGATCCATACAGTATGACAGGTCTTATCACGGACTTTTAAATCCTGAAGACAACATAATTATGAAATGACTTCAAGTAGGGATTTATGAGACCGAGTGGTGACGGCCCCGACTTCCAAGTTGCAGGTCGCGGATTCAAACCCAGCCAGGCGCATTATTTTGGGTAATTTATTTCATCACCACTGCTCTCAAAACGGTGAAGGAAAATATCGTGAGGAAACCGGATGTCCTAGAATCAAAAATTCGAAGACATGTGAATCTAGCAACCTGCACGGGGCCCGCGCGGTGGATTACGGCCCATTCCCGCTCCTAGAGAGGAGGCCTGAGTCCCAGCAGTGGGGACATTATAAGGCTGATGCTATGCTATGCTAGGTATTTATGTACTCTTGTTCACTATATCCGTACAGTTTGCAGCCAGCCCCTCACGCGGCCACCAGTCTGCCGGTGACTCATGGCGGAGTACGGAAAACGCTGTGTAGGTAACATAAACACTTAGTCATATCCACACAACTCTATCTCGACAAATACACGCGAATCGAATCTCTATAAGCCAGTTAATAAGAGTCATATTTTGACATCATTGCAAAATTCTGTGAACCTTGCTCAATGATTGGGCTACGGCAATTTTAAAGTCGACTGTTATTATTTTGGTACAAAAGGAAGTCTATGTAGAAATATTTATTCAATCATAGCTTGAAAGCCTTGGTGGTTTCTAGTTCTCCTTTCGAAGGCCGAATTCAGTCAGAAAGTTTTTTTTTTTTATATTTTTATCCTCGGATCATTGAACTTCGCGGCGATTCTCGTGGATTCATTGACTATTGTGAAAATGTGTTTGTGTTATTATTATTTTTACTTTATATTGTATACGAAATTGCATTATTATCACATTCTTCTCCAGAATATTCAGAACAATATAGATTTTTTAGAGTTTATGTACTGATTGTCGGGTTTTGAGGTCATGTTTCTTCTGAGTCTCATCAGAGTTCAACTATTTATCAGAGAAGTTAGTATGATTCATCCTGATATAAGTGTTCACGGATAGGAGCAATGTATTTTCCCCGTCCTCCGTGATTCCGAGATCAAAACGTGACGCATGTATGGACCTGGCAATTCCCGAATCACTTAGCAACGACAATCCGATGTTCTGATTTTCCTGGGAGCCACACACTATGCAAGACTAAGGGTAACTTAAGGGTAAGATAAGTCGTAGTGCACTATTGAAGCTTTATAATAGACCTTTTTTAACGTAAAACGCGACCCTATTACTAAGACTCTACTGTCCGTCAGTATGTCTGTCTGTCACCAGGCTGTATCTCATGAACCGTGATAGCCAGACAGTTGAAATTTTCACAGATGATGTATTTCTGTTGCCGCTATAAAATAAATATTTAAGTGGAGCTCCCATACAACAAACGTGATTTATTAGCAGTTTTTTTGCTACAGACGGTACGGAACCATACCTGCACGAGTTCGACTCGCACTTGGCCGGTTTTCCTCTCTTTATTTTTCTACCAAATAATCGTCAGTATCCAAATTTCGCTGATCAGCGGCAAGTACTACGTACACATCGCAGACGGAAGCAACGGTGACCATAAGTAGCCCTAGTCGGTAACACAAGTGTGTCCATACTTCTTGTTTATTTCTGCTCGCATCCATGTTCACATTCAGGAACTATCCTACGTTCTAAAATGGCATATTAGTTTTGTAAGTGTTAGCTCGAAACCTTGTATTAATTTACAAAGTTATGTGAGACAACAGTGATATTGTCGAAGCCTCGATGGAACTAAAGATGTCGAAGATATAAATTTTAATTATCCTTGATTATTCGTTCTCAGAATCAGGTACAATACACAGATCCAATGACGAGAAATTGATTACGTAGAAATGGCAATTATCAGCAGGTAGTACTTGCCTGTACAGTCACAGTAACTTAGAACCTACTTGTCGTACACTTATTATTTGAATGGCATTAGTACAGATATTTTAGAAACTGTACAATGCTTTCCAAATGAGAATAGGAGCGATTGCCATGTTGTGACGTCACATCATACTGTAAAATCGAAGAAATTGGGTACGGTGAACAAAACAAGATATATTAAAAATTTAATTTGTTTACGAATGGTGAACGAAAAAAGTTTGATAAGAATCCAGTTCTTTAATTTTGCTCATCTCTGCGTCACTGTGTGAAGTGTCTGAGTACTGGCAACTGGAAGAAGGCGAATTGTTCCTAACAATTAATGAAAATAAGAAAGAAAATAGTTTTTTTTTAACTAATTATGACATAAAACAATATATTTAGCAAATTTATATTAAACAATAACGTTTGTAATTCACTTATAATTAAATAAGACATTAATAATACAAAGCAAAAAAACCCTTTATTGATACGCAAAGAAGTTTTATGTGCAAACCGCACTTTTCACTCAACATTTGATAGATCGAGGTTATTGACTTTCCCATTCTCATTTGGAACGCATAGTATATGACTGTACTGTAAGTTGTGACTGTACTGTGTATATATTGTGTCCTGTTGTTTTATATATATGTATATTGTTGTGCTAACATCTAGTTCATTGGTTGGATACACCTATGATGTTTCCATCCAACTAATTGTGAAAAGTATTTTAATGTTAGGATGCAAACTCACATTCATTACTCGCTGCATGTTCCGAAAACTTTTTTTAGTACATCCTAAAACTATCTGAATTCGACTGCCTCGTTGATCTCGTGGTCACAACCGCGACTGCTAAGCAAGTGGGGTTTTGGGTTCAATTTCCGGGTCGGGAAAAAAGTGCTATTGTGTATTTCTATCAGGAATTAGTTTGTCTGCTGTCCGGAGTTTGGGAGTTGGTGGTATGATAACCCCCGTGCCAGGGAAAGCACGTAAAGCCGTTGGTCCTGTGTTTGATCTTTCTCCGGCCGTGTCAGATTGCCCTTCCTTCGGACTAAGAGGGTGAAAGAACAGAGAGTGTACCTGTGTTTGCGCACACACTTGTGCACTGTAATATCTCCTGCGTAGTTGGCTAATCTCTGTTGAGTTGAGATTGGCCGCTTTGATCGAAATTCAGCCGAGAAGATTATTCTTTCCGAAAGAGCCGTATTGAAATAGTCCCGAACAGAACTTGACGCCCTGGATAGACGGATCCGTACACTGCTGACATGCCTAGGGTTAGCCGAAAGGCCTAGGGTTAGGCGAAAGTGAACCCCGGTGCTCTGGAACATAGGCAATCAAGGAACAGGGTAGGTTTTTAGTCAGTAAGACCCTGCTGGGCCCTACGGTTTGCTGACTCCTGTCATAGTGTGGATACACACCTGCCTGGCGCGAGCAGCAAGCGCTCGCCGCGCACATCAGCTGGGAAGACCGCTGGTCACCTGCCGCGCGCGTAAGAGTCTGACACTATCTCCCGCCCCGCCCAAGGATGGGATTTGTCATTGGATGAAATTACCTACCAAAAAAAAAACACTGCTGACATATTGAATGGATCACCCACAGTCGTCGGTGATGAGACTGTATATCCCGCAGAAGTGAGTTTTAAAAATGATAAAATCCTCCACAGTCGAGAAATTTACAGTCTTAGGGAATATTTTCTTGCTGCAGATAGATACATCAGTTTTCCTGAACTGGATCTATTTGGTGCAGCCGTGAGATACACATTGTGACAGTGTTCTTTCTAAATGGTTTTTGTACAGTGCGTGCCAAATAAAATAATATGTTTCTTTCTTATTTTCTTCAGCTTTTATACGTTTCAGCCACATCAAGGTCTTGAAAGCGTTGTTACACTGGGCTCGCGACACGTTTGCGGTTCGTTTTCTTACAGTTAATTCATTGGGCGCTTGAGTACGGGAGGTACAGTAGGTATTCTTGACACGTATATTGTGTTGTGATATGCGTCAGGACAAAAAGCAAAACACAATTAAAACTAAAATTGACGATACGATGTTTTTTGTTTTTTTAAGCCAATATAATTAACTAGTTGTACCTTACACCTTTCGTAGATGTTTGAATATCGTAAGCCTCGTCATTGCAGAGAGCTGTTGTGATATCCTGCCTTCATTTCTTCATGTAGAAAGCCAGAAATAAACTTAACTACCAATAAAAGGTATACAATTTTTTATTTCTCATTGTTATCTACATTTATATTTACATACGATTTTCTGTCAATCCCTGAAACTTGAAAATCACGAAATATTCAGCTAAGTGAAGTAAAACGCAATTGAAGAAAGCAGTAGAACTCGTCGTAATCACGTGTATAGTTCAGTGGAAATACGAAGAAAACCCTCATTTTCAGGAAGGGTTTGCTGTAGAATTGAAATATAATATAAATTTACAGGAATAGTCTGCCGTTCTAGACATTTTAATTGGTCCGTACAGCGCTGCTTCCAGGAATAGATTTTCTATCTACTCTCGTCCACTTGCTCCTGTAAAATCCTGGATTACGAGAGATAACTTTATTATTTATATTCTATATTTTAGATAAAAACATCCTTTATAATGTTTTGCTCTAAGGAGTAACGCTGTAGTCACCTTTGATAAACTTTCCTAGGATTCCGCTAAATTTGATAGTGTGAGATTAGACCATCCACTCACAGACCATGTTTGCCTGTACACCGAGTTAGTTTTTTTTTTTATTTGTAGTAAAAATGTGTGGCCATAATTCTTCTGTTCATAGAAATTAACATCTTTATTTAAGAAAGACACAGTCAATTCCAAAAGGACAAATGTTTACCTTCCATCAGCTGAGAACCACTTTGAATGGATTTTTTTTGTATTTAACCTTTTGTCTATTTAACAATTAATCTAGACACATACCTACAAAGGTAGTAAACAGACAAGATGAAGGAAACATAAATATAGGTGGTTCAAGCAGAAACAGATGGACTGATCTATTCTCATGCACAGAAGCTATGAAAATCACAAAATCACAACAGTGACCAGTCAGTTCATTTTTAACCAATGAAAGACAAGCATAACGTGTATATCAAAAGCCAAATAAACCTATAAACAATATTTTCGAATGTGTTTGAAATCACATTGGCTTGTGATGAGCACGAAATTATCAACAATTTTCAATAGCGCAGTGTTTTCCACGGCGGGAGATCACGTGCTAGGAAATTGTATTAATCCGTCGATAAACTAGGACACGCAAAATGGCGCTCGATTCTATCTCAAAATAGACGAGAGCTTTTTCTGTTCGTCTTATTTATTTTAAATTAAGTAGTGGTTTGGTCGTTTGGACGCCTTTATACGAAAAACGAAATTTTAACAGAGTTATGCAGTGTTGTTAAAAGTAATGTCGCTATAGATTTTGATAGAACACTTTCGTTAAAACTATTGAAAAGAAGCGTTTATATTTTGTGTTTGAACTAATTTTTCAGAGTATTCTAGATTTTTCTAGATGGGATGGCGAAGGAATTTTTCATAACAATTCATTAGCTCTAACATAGCTCGGAAGTCATTGCTACGGAATTCTTTTACGGTGTTAGTGTCGAATGATGTTGGAATTATTTGAAGTTTTTAATGGAGTTAAGTGAATTTTGACGTGTTATTTTACATCACGTTCATGCATGAACAACATTTACAATTACAACGAGTGTTATAACAGCCTCGGGCATAAAAGTATTTCGCTTTTACATGATCATTATGGATTTAAAAACCAACATTTTGGCCGATGATATTGGAAAGCTTTTTGCCTTGCCACGAAAATGAAGTAAATAGATATTACATTTTGTAGGTAAGTATATTTTTTTCTGTCTCGAGAAACTAATAAGGCTGAAAAAAATAAATGGACGTAGGAAAAGGAAAGTGGATCCAGCCAGCAGTGATGTTTTATCTGGGAGAGTGGCAACGGCGACGGCCACGGCGCCATCGATCCGGCGCTGAGCGACCTACCTACACACCACAGTACCTACCGCGCTACTAATTCTAAACTTTAATGTGTTTACAAAAAAAAAAATTGATGTTATTTTCATGATTTTCTTTAAATATGGAAGGGGATGCATTCTAAATTTGAAAATCTTGAACCGTCCACTGATTTCGTAATTCAATGATTAAATATGTTATTGTACATTACTAATTGGCTTTCAGAAGTAAGCGGAACAGAGAGAAGTCCTCCGGTGACGAACTCTGACTTAGAATCAGCAGTTCCCACTGCTAGGGCTCAGGCCTTCCCTCTAGGAGAGGGAATGGGTCGTAATCCACCACGCGGGCCCAGTGCGGCTCGGTGGATGTCACTCACATGTTTTCCTTCACCGTTTTGAGAGTAGTGGTGATGAATGAAATAAATTACACAAAGTAATGCGGCTGGATGGGTTTGTAGTTTGGATCTTACAAGTCCTTTAAGGGCCGGTTCTAGTCACTTCTTTTTTTGTATGAACTTCGCTCGAGCCTATGTCGACTTCGCGGCCCCAAAACAACGGTTTTATTTTTATATAAAAAACAATAACTATTAAAGATTTTTGTTTTTACGAAGCGCTTTTTAGTAATAAACTTATTTTTTTTTTGTAAGTTTCAAATACATATTTCCTTAACGTAATCTTGTAGATAAATACGTTTGAAATCATAGAGTTAGATTCGCGTTTTTTTTTTTTTATGTAGCCAACTAATTTATATCATGTTTTCATTTTTGACAAGCGCTTGGTCATATAGTTAATTTTAATAAAATAAATTTTCATGGTGTTCTCTTCCATATTTGTGGATATCCAGAGGTTTAAAAAAGTTCAAAATGAGTATAACCTGGCCTTAAGTCATAAGTCGGGGCCGTTACCACTCGGCCGCCACTAACCCATCCTTCATCCAAATTCGTCCAGCCGTTCAAGTGTGGAAAAGTAAAAAGTATTTCTTTTTTGGCTATAATTCGGGAATCTTTAAGTCAAGAGTGAATAGGTTACTTCTAGGTAAGCGCGCTCCATCGTCGACCACAGCGTCGCTTTCCATCAGGTGAGATAGCGGTCAAGCGCGAACATATCAACAATAAAAAAAAACATGCACAGAAAATTTCGCTTTTATAATACTAGTATAATTAATGTGATAGTATAGATTGGTTTTACTAGAACCAAATCTAATATGTTAGACAAAACGTGGTCCAGCTGGCTAGGCCCGAGGCTAGGGTGGGCGGCCGGCGGCCCAGCTGCGCGCTGACGTCATCAGCCACGCACAAACACTGGAGGTGGCTTTGTATGTGCGTCATGTAGGAGCTGATGGCTTGTGTAATTGGGAATACGTAGGAAGAGTTTTGTGATTAAAATTACGTTTGAGGTGTTTATTGGGAGGATTTGTTTTTCGGGTCTGAAAATCATCCAATCACATCTCCGCGCCCTTGGGCGTGCGAGAGATAGTGGCCGACTTTTACTGACTTGCCTTTCATAGGGGGGCCGAACCTTTCTTTCAAAATTGATGCTTGGCCCCAGTTGGCTTCGACCCTGCTGGGCCCCTACGGTTGGGTGACAACTCCTTTAGGAGCACGTGAAACACTACGCGCCGTCGACAACTTGGTGCCCGATCCTGGCGGTTACCGGACGGTCGGACGGCCAGCTACCCATTCCTCGCCGTCCGCAAGCCCGCCTCTTACCATCCGCAAGCCGCGCCTATTGGAGGACATAAGGATTTTTGTTGTACGAGTATTTCCCCAATCGGTATCGGTTTTATTTGTTTATGGGATTCGAATTACGACATGTAGCGAAGCAACCAACCGCTTAGCCACTGAAACAACAGTACCTTTCATCATAGTCATAGTCATAGTCTATCATCATAGTCATCATGGCGGGCGTCTATTTTTCACCAAAAAAATATATTGAAAGTGAATTACCTAACATTCACTTTGACATTTACAGTAACACGTAGCCTGTAGTCTGAATTCGTAACAATGACTTAACGGTTATGTAAGTAAGTGGTCACAGCTTGAAACTGAAGTACCACAGGGGTAAAGCAGAATGGGCTGCGAGACTAGACCACTGACCACTGCTCAGGAACAAAAGAACACACTGGCCTCCACCACGGCAAGGTAACGCCACCGTGAAATGTCGGGACGTCGTACCGTAGCACGGAACAGCGTTGTGACGTAGGACGATGCCGTGAACTGTGATCCGCGCCAACTATCGCCTAAGTAGTTCCTCGACAGTTGATGTTTCGCTAGAACGTCTGAAGAGTAGCAATAAATACTAATAACTTAACTTTTATTTCTTTTCATTTAAATAAATCAAATAACTCTTAGCATCAAATGACGTGTTCCGCATCTTTGTCGACTGGAAGTGTACCTAAAAGACTGGCGGCTAAGTTGTATGGCAATGCTTAATCTCTGACTGAGGTAGAAGCCAGCCCTTGGGTAACACGGAGTGTCATCTAGGAATTTATATTTGAATACTTCCTTTTGGGATCTCAACAGATAGATGATATTTCATTAATAAATTCAGGCAACAGAAGAGAACAATTTTCTAAATACTGAAGTAGTGATTCACATCGCTGTAGAATGACGTCGCTAGGTTGCACGGAAGGGGCGCCGCGACCACGGGATCGGGGCCAGGCCCTAAGTCTGTAAAACTCTAACACACCCTCTCGCGCCCCAGAGCAGAAGGAGACAGTTATTAGACGATTTGTCACCCCAAAAATAATTGTAAAATAGGATACCTAAGCAAGGCGACTGCTTACACGGCGGACTTCAAATGAGTGACCATTCCTTCTATATCGGGACTGTCTGTTCCAACTGTCATAAAAAATATTTACCTATATCAGGCAGCAGACGGTATGTCTGACATCGGTCTGACTGTCTGACGTCTGTAATGGTCAGTAATTGGGTTGTAAAGGTGAGAGGTCAGATGGCCAGACCTGCCGTGTTAATATTTTATTTCCACCTGCGGTTTACGTTGACCACAAGGTTGGTTAAACGCTGACAGATTATCATGTACGTATGTGCAGGTTAGATAATTAATGCCGTGCGTAATTTTTGGCGTAGACAACCTAACGCTCGCCTTTCTCCCCTGGGAGGTAGGCAGAAACTATAGGGCGATAGCTATTATGATACATAAATACTACTTTCGTTTTAGTTTATTAATGTAGGGACTCAATGAAAGATATGAAATATGACGCGTGACGTATGCAAGGTGTATGAGGTATGCATGTGTATATAGAGACGGCTGCGTTCCGTCTATGAATTTTTTAAGCCCCAAGCGAACGCCGGCGTTCGCACACCTATTGTCTTTCTATTGTGTTTCTAATTACGGTATTCAAAATAATAACTTAAACAGTCATGAATATACGGGTCTAACAGAACCACGTGTTTGTTTACTCTTCCCAACCAATATCTATCTATTTATATAAAATCCCTAAAGTGGTGGTAAAACCATTAAATAACTTCACCGCTCTGGGTAAAGTGAATGCGATTGTCAGACTTTTATTGACTAAACCGGGTGTGTGGCCTTTTCCTGCATTTACTTTTGATTTGTTTATACTTCCATAAAGATAGTTTTGAGGCTGTCAGTGTACTAAAATAATAATAAGTAAGTAATATTAATTAATCATAATAATATAAAATACATATGTATATGTAACCGGCAATCTGTATATATTAGGTATTCTACACAATACTGAATGCGCAGCCGGTAATGTGTGTAAAATACGAGAGCAGGGAAGGAGGTGATGTAATTTTAGGGCACTCCGATACGGACAGGTTAGGTTAGGGTTATTTTATTATCTTATTAACTTTGCGCCTAATCCATTACTTGCTCAACACGGTAGTTCTCTTTCCTGTGGCGAAATAAACGCGCATTGTATAGCTGCAAACAATAGCCGCCGAAAATAACTTACCCGCCAAATTCAGAGCACTGTACATAGCTGATATCACACTGATATCGTGGTATCATCTGTTTTTCCATTATATTCTAGTATTTCGGCGAACCTGATAGTGATAATAATTATAAAGATTAACAACTTTATATTAAGCAATGGAAATTTTGGGAACGTACCTTTTTTAGTTTTATTTTTGTTGGTGGTAAAATCATTCAATGATATCTCCGCGTCCCTTGGGCGAGACGGGAGATAGTGTCAGACTTTTACTGACTAAAAATCCACTCCTGTTCCTTCGTTGCCTTTCGTACCAGGGCCGAAAACCTTACCTTCCTTTCAGAAACCGGTCCTTGGCTCCAGTAGGTACTGCTGCTGGGCCCCTACGGTGGGAACGTACGGTTAGGGGTCAAAAGTGCAGTTGCACTCTAACAATGCTAAACTGTCTAAAATTTCTTTGTAGTAGAAGTCCGGTGTTCTACAACTAGTTTATTCAATATTTTAGATTATATGCTACAAACTAAATCGGTCATGATCTATTGACCCTCTTTTACAAAGAAATTTTACATACTTATCGTTAGAGAATATTAATATCGGTAGAGTGCAACTGGACTTTTGAGCCCTGACTGTACCTGTATTTTTCTTGGAAAAGAACAATGGCACAACTAATGCGCCTCGTTACCCGAGCGTTATCGCGTAGTGTAGTAACTATCGGTTTTCGGAAACCTTTAATTCTTTCTAGGAAGCCATGTTTAGATCCTGGGATAGGGAATATTCGGAAGCTCTCGTGAGAACTTGCTGGTTGACTTGGTTTACTGAAGATGTGGTTGAAGTGAGTGTTGTGTTGTGTGTGTGTGTGTTGTGTTGTTACAGTGCGTGTTGTGTGGTTGTGTTGCGTGGTTGTTTCTAAAGAACATGCTTGAAAAATCCTTGAATTTCAAAAATATTTGTTTAGAAAAGTATAATAATAGAAAACCAATTTTTACTAAACGTTTAGATACCATTCATAGCACTATTATAGTCGTATCCTTCCATGTGTAATACTGGTTACAGCTGCATCTAAAATACCTCGGAAAATTCTTTAGCAGATAATGATGGTTATCTTACAAATCCACCTCGAAAAGATGTTAGCAAATGCACGGGGAAAAATCAATGATATCTCCCGCTCTTATGCGGGGCGGGGGATAGTGTCAGACTTTCACTGACTAAAAACCCACTCCTGTTTTGTTTGCCTTCGTTCCAAAGCCCCGATACACTTTCACATTCCCCATGACCCCAGTAGGCTTCGACCCTGCTGGGCCCCTACGGTTTGCTGACATCTCCTTAAGCCGCGCGTGGAACGATACGCGCCGTAGACGACGGAGTGAAGTCCGCCATGGCCCACGCACAACGGTCCACTAAGGACTAAGTATGGAAACCAGACTACAATAGATAGATAGATAGGGCAACTGAAAGAACACAAGTACGTTTTAGTGAGTAAAAGTCTAACATAGGGTTTCATCATCATCATCATCAGCCTTTTAATGTTCCCACTGCTGGGATTCAAGCCTCCTCTCTAGGAGAGGGAATGAGCCGTAATGAGCCGCTGGGCCCGCGTGGTGACGCAGGCCCAGTGGGGTTGATGGATGTCATACGTCATCGAATTTTTGGTTCCAGGACATGCCGGTTTCCTTACGATGTTTTTCCTTCACCGTTTTGAGAGGAGTGGTGATGAAATAAATTACACAAAGTAATGCGCCTGGCTGGGTTTGAACCCGCGACCTACGACTCGTAGATCGAGGCCGTTACCACTCGGCCACTACTGCCCTCACATAGGGTTTAGGTAGGTAAAATCATCAAATGACAAATCCCGCCCTTGGGTGGGGCGGTAGATAGTGTCAGACTCTTACTGACTAAAAACCTAAACTGTTCCATTCATTGCCTTCGATCCAGGGCCGCGGAATTCATTTTTCACCTAAGTTTTTCGAAACCAGACCACAATAGATAGGTAGATAGAGCAACTGAAAGAACACAAGTACGTTTTAGTGGGTGAAAGTCTAACAAAGAGAGTGTTAGACTTTCACTCGCTTGCCCCAGTGCAAAAAAGGTGTATTTCGATGATTTTCCACCGAAAAATAACCCATATATCATCCCAGCCTGCTAGCCGCAGGCAGGCAGGGTCGAAGCCTGCTGGGGTCATGGCTCAGTTTCCGAAAGGAATACCCGGCCTCAGCACGATAGGCTACGAAGGAACGGGGTAGGTTTTTAGTCAGTAAGAGTCTGACACTTTCCCGCTCCGCCCAAGGGCGGGATTTGTCATTGGATGACTTTACTTACCATAAAAAAAACCCATGTATCATCAGTCTAAAATCCAGCTCTTCAACTTCAAAATCCAGTTAGTTTTCATTTGTCAATGGACCAAAAACTGAATCTCAAATATAATTTCTGTTTATTTCTAGACTTAACGTTTCTATCGTTTTTCTTTTCGAGAAAAATATTCATCTCTGCAGGGTAATTTTTTGAAAAATAAAGTGCAGAAACTATGCGATGAAATGCGAAAGTGGTCAAAGGAGGACCGAGTTCTATTTCGGAGAAAATTTAATATAGTATTTTAATTTTTCTGATCTTTCTAAAGGATTGGCCGGAAGTGGCAAAAGATAGAGAAGAGTGGAAGAATGGAAGGGAGGCCTTTGCCCTTCAGTGGGACACTACAGGCTCATAATTTAATTTAATTTAATTTTTCTGATAACATAGTTGAACTGTATGGGGCAGTCGGGGATATGTCGACTTAGATCTTATTTGCAGAAAGCTTATTTATTTCAATGGTTAAATACCAGTACCTGTATCTATAAATCGTTTACTGTTATGTAGGACGAAAATTTCGTATCTACATCAAACACAAACAAATCCATCCAAAGGTTGTCTGTAAGAGATCGCTTTTAGCGATAAGACTGCCATTGTAACACCCTGTTCATTTTTAAGTTCTTAATGTAATTTTATTCTTGGTGTACAATAAAGAATAAGTACATCTATTTATCTACATTTATAAGTAATCATTGCTATTAAATTAAATATTTGTTTGTATACTGTGGACTGCGGAAATCTGCTGGAGGCGAGACCCATAGCGCCGGTCGATGTGACATCGCTTGAGCGAGGTAAGGAGCTTTGATCCAACAGTGGACATCTTCCAGCCACTGTAGGTGTGGGCTTGCGTATGGCGAGCAATTGGTAGCTCGCCGTCCGACCGTCCAGTAACAATCCGAACCGGGCCCAAGTCATCGACAGCGCGTATCGTTCCACGCGCTTTCCAAGGAGATGTCAGCAAGGGCCCAGCAGGGTCGAAGCCTACTGGGGCCATGGGTAATGTAAAAGTGTACCCCGTGGCCCTGGAACGAAGGTAAAGAAGGAACAGGGGTGGGTTTTTAGTCAGTAAAGTCTGACACTATCCCCGCTCCGCCCAAAGGCGGGAGATGTCATTGAATGATTTTCAATAAAAAAAAAATACAATCTTGCTTAGAATGATGATGATAAAACTTGTTAGGTACTTGATGATGTACTGCTTTCTATCCTAGATCTTCAACAAAGATCAACAATAGTTAATAAAAAAACAATTGAAAGTTATCAGTAGGTATCCTGATTTTAAGCTATTACAGACAAAAATCCAGCTATGCTCCTTCAGTTATCTTTGTGTTCAGCCGTGGTCTCTTTGAAACATTCTCGCAGTACAAGGCTACCTGACCATTACGTAAAAATCCGTCGGGTCGGCTAAGCGGGCTTGCTACGGCGTAGGCGACTACTAAACTTTCACAAAGTGATCATTTATGCAAAAAACTAGAAACACATTAAACAACATTATTTTTAGTATATGCGAAACCTGAATATAGTTTGTTCAGAATCAGTAACCGAATCAATTTCAACAATTTTTACACCATGTTATATTTTTCCCCCAAAATATTTTAAAAAAAGTCACAAGTTGGACACCACCAACATCAGAATCAGAATCAGAATAGTTTATTTCAAATAGACCAATTACAGGCACTTTTGAATTGTCAAAATGTCGGTCAGTCCATAAAAAAGTGAAGCTAAATTGTACGTTCCAAAGCGTAGATCTCTATGGAGAAGAACGTACAAGAAACTCCATGGACACTCTTCAAATCATATTATGAGTTGATCATATACATCAAGCACTACACAGGTCACGGCAAGTCATCGCGGGCAAAACCACAGTAGCCCGAATGGCCCGGTAACCATGTGTTTGTGTGGACAAACAGGTAACATAACAAGCTTATAACTCTGTGATTTTTCATAATACAGTTATGAGATTTTGTACATAGATTCTTTGCATAAAAATACTAGACCCGTGATTCGGCTTTCGCATATTCTAAAAATAAGGTTGTATATACATAGTTTTGATTGAAAAGAGTGTCCGTGGAGTTTCTTGCACATTCTTCTCCATAGAGATCTACGCTTTGGAACGTGCAATTAGAATCGTTTTTTTCTGACAGACCGACTATTTCTTGATCTTTCAAAAGTTTATCACTACATTGTATAAAACAAAGTCGCTTCCCGCTGTCTGTCCCTATTTATGCTTAGATCTTTAAACTACGCAACGGATTTTGATGCGTTTTTTTTCCAAGTCTCAAATTGTTACTGCGCATTGAAGGTCGATCGAAATTTTGGTTCAACTTATATGCCACGTATTGTACTTTTTATTGTAAAAGTATGAGCGAAACCGCTCGCAGCAGTTGGTGAATTTATAATCCTTCTTAATATTATATTATACTATATAATAAAAATTAATTATATTTTTATTTTTCCTTATAAATAAACTCAAAAACAGGACCGATTTTAAAAATTCTTTCACACCTAGAATGCTATTTTATTATTACGCAGAAGCTATACAGTAATTACACTAATATTATTAAAGCGAAAGTTTGTATGTTTGTTACTTTTCACCCTCGAACGGCTGAACGAATTTCGATAGAAGTTGGTACACGAGTAGACCATGTTTCGGAATAGCACGTAGAATATTTTTTATTTCGTGAGTATGTTTCCTTGGGACAATTTTCTACAAAATATGGTTGAAAATATTTTAAACTCCATTGAGGTTGGTGTTTTTTATTTGATTACTTGATTACTATTATTATTGAGCCCGACTTACGCGTTGTAGGTCGCGGGTTTAAATCCAGCCAGGCGCAGTACTTTGTGTAAAAAAAAAACTTTGTGTAATTTATTTCATCACCACTGCTCTCAAAACGGTGAAGGAAAACATCGTGAGGAAACCGGCATGTCCTAGAACTAAAAATTCGAAGACATGTGACATCCATCAACCCGCATTGGGCCCGAGTGGTGGATTACGGCCCATTCCCACTCCAAGAAAGGAGGCCTGTGTCCCAGCAGTGGGAACGTTAAAAGGCTGATGATGATGATGAGTATGTTTCCTTGGGACAATTTTCTACAACATACGGTTGAAAATATTTTAAATTGCATTGAGGTTGGTGTTTTTTATTTGATTTTATTGAAGAAATACCGAAACAAATTTCGAGGTCACAGTCTCTTTTAAAGAAGCTCTTGATTATACCGTTACCGAGGAGAATACAACAAGAGACCAATCTATATAGACTGGTCTCTGAGATGGTGGTTGAAATAACCATAAAGATTTGAGTGGACCTGGGCCTCAAGTTGGCTATTATAATAGTGTCAAAATGGTTTATCACTGATTTCATAATTGTTGTTTTTGACAAGTTTGGTAATCTACTAATATAATGGCGTCATTATGACTTCCAGAGATCAACCACTGACACTACATTGAAATAAATGCATAGAATGGTAATCTCGTGCATAATGACACATTGTATGCGGTAATCTGCTAAAATTTTGACAGTTCCTTTGGCCAGTGACTTACCATTAGAACGTCATTGTGTAGTCTTTGCTTTTAATTCGTTACAAGACCGCTCGTATCACAATTCTATTAGGAGGCCACTGACCGACCAATGATCGGCCATTAATAATTAACAGTTTACGAACTTTTAGCAAAATGACAATTGGATCGTGTTGGAATGACGAATTTATAAAAATAACAGACTGCCTCTGTCCAGTCAAGCACGTAGCTCATTTCAGGAGCTCAATAACTACTCGTAGTTATTATTGTACGGAATGACGATGCCCGTCCCAATCGTTGACGAACTTCCTTTTTATCAGTATCGTCGCAACTCATGTCCGGAAAAACATGCAAACAGACATAAACGTATGCATACCAGAGATATTACGTCACAAATGCAAAACGTAGTGCAATGACGTACACTGGTAAACAAGTTTGAAACTTAAAGAAGTCAAACTTATTAAAACTGTAAGTTATTTCTAGTTTTTTTTTAAATTGTAATTACCATTTTATATTTGTTTTTTTTTAAATTATTATTTTAACTATATTTTTTTTTGTTTTAATTTGTGTATCAGTATTACAAAACATACAAAAAAATAAGAAGTAAGAAAAATATTTATTTGTGACTCACACAGAATATACATATAACAATCGAAAAAGTTAACTAATCTATAAACAACTTAAAACAAAAATAAAGCGAAAACGAGTAACCCTGATTATTGGAAGGAATGGAGGAAGGCTTTTGCCCAGCTGTGGGACAATGCGGGCTAGCTATAACAATAATAATAAATAAAAAGAAAAAAATACCTGCGCGAGGCTAAAAAATATACACCGTTAAATTTCGATCGTTTTAATCCCGTGAAGGGTCGAGCCGGTACATGAGACACTATTGATTTATAAAGATGAAATAAAAAAAAAAAGTTTTTTCTAAAACTCGAATTAATATACGCATGTACGAAATTAATCTCTTTAAGTAAACGAGTCTCAATGACCTTGTAACTAGTTGTCGACCGTTGTGTACTAACTACCTACAGGTCATTGGACTCGCCCAGCTGACGTTTTTTAATTCGAGTAAATTAATTCGAGTTTAAAAAAAGTATTTCTTTTTTTAATTTTATCTTTACAAATCGAAAGTGTATCATGTACCGAATCGACCCTCCACGGGATTAAAACGATCAAAATTTAACAGTGTATATCAGCGAATGTTGCCTAAATATTAGGCATCATAGCAAGAACTTGCATTACTTTAAATAAAACCCTTAACGTTAAACCTATGTTTAACAAATAAATGATTCTGAATCTATATTATTCTTCTACAGTTAGCTCGAAGCGCTATGTTTAGTTATTTTCCTGTGTATAGCAATAGCGGCGATGTACAAACGGAGTTGATCTAGGCGATGACATCATCGTGCCTTCATCTCAACGCTTGGCGCAATAATACTGAAAACGGGTGTATTGTTGTTGGTAGCTGTCTTGATAATGATAGCCTCGTGTTCTCGACCTGAAATACAGGCCAAAAGCCTAGCTTAGGCACCAGTCTCCCACAGTATGAATCAATTTATTGTAATTGTCTTATTTTTGTAATTGCTATGAATATTGTGGTGAGAAAAATAAATTATTATTATTTCCTTTATTCGTTATATAAGCTTATTAATTACATTTTTAAATATTTTTTTTAAAAAATATTTAAAAATGTAAATGTTTATTATTATTATTATTATTATTTATATTTTAATTTATTTATCTCAGGACCCTTATTATTATTAAAAGTTAAGCAGAAATTACTATTATAGCATCACTGACAGCAATAACTATAGTACGCGGCAAATTTTCGGGTGTCCATCGAAGTGGGGGGAACCATAGCAAATGGTTCAACTTACTTAATCATTATCATCATCAGCCTTTTAATGTTCCCACTGCTGGGACACAGGCCTCTTCTCTAAGAGAAGGAATGGGACTATCAGCCTTATAATGTTCCCACTGCTGGGACACAGGCCTCTTCTCTAAGAGAAGGAATGGGACTATCAGCCTTTTAATTTTCCCACTGCTGGGACACAGGCCTCTTCTCTAAGAGAAGGAATAGGACTATCAGCCTTTTAATGTTCCTACTGCTGGGACACAGGCCTCTTCTCTAAGAGAAGGAATGGAACGTGATCCACACCACGGGCCCAGTGCGGGTTGGTGGATGTCACGTCTCTTCGAATTTTTGGTTCTAGGACATGCCGGTTTCCTCACGATGTTTTCCTTCATCGTTTTGGGAGCAATTTATTTGCCGCGTACTATATTTTTTTTTTAAGTTACTGGTTTCTGCCAACGGCATTCTTGTACCAATTGTCATCTAAATCCGATCAGCCGTTTGACCGCGGAGGAGTAACGGACATAGACACATACTCCCATAGAAACTATTTTTATTTAGTTTTATTTACCTATCGTTTATTCCAGGCATTAATAAACCCATAATAAAATTATTGAATTACATGAAATTGCAACCTCCTCAGAAGTATTTCAACTACTTAAATATTTATGAAGCCATGATACTAACACTTGCATGAGTTGATCTCCAAGGTTAAGCGACACTTGCTGAGGTCGGTTTGTGGATTGGTGACCGTTCTAACATATTGAATTCGTAGATCTATTAAAATCTGTGCGAGGCCAAAAAGGCGTTTAACTCATGCTGTGATATTTAAAACGATAAATAAATGCAGCGCTGGAATTCTGTTAGGGCCTGCTATGATGCCACGGGCACATTTACGGGGATCTTTGACAGTCGTACGGAAATTCAGAGACCAGGAAATCTGAAGGCAGCCTTGCCAAGGGCTATCGTATTACCTAATTACTGGGTTGTGGAGGTCAGATAGGCAGCCGCTTCATATAAAATACTGGTATCCAGCTGCATCCGATCAGATTGGAAGCCGGCCCTAACATAATTGGTAAAAGGCCTAAACCTATAGATATGTCTATCAGAAACATATCTATAGATTCAGGTCTTACTTTTTTAAGCTCACATTTCCAGAAAAGATTACAGGAGCAGAGATGTTTTTTGTTTTCTAATCAGTGAGGTTAATTCTAGAGACAGGCCGAAATGTGATTTGCTGCCGAAACCGAAACCATCATAATGGAATGTTCGGCTCCACTTCCAGTTTCGGCTATAACCAAACCAAAAACTGACGTAGTAACAGAAAACTTAAAAATAATAAGAGATCAGAGTGTAGCCCGTGAGGCCTATCTCCCGAAGTAGAGTACCTGCCCCCATAGTCAAGTTACGATCGTCCAATTACGTTAAGCGTGAACGCTTCGAGTTGGCCACGCCCCCAATTCCTTTATTCTGACGTCATCTCAACGCTCAGTCACATAGTCAGAACAAAGAAATTGGGGGCGTGGCTAACTCCAAGTGTTCAAGCTTAACGAAACGATCGTAACTTGGCTAGAAGGGCTGATGTGAGAGGAAGTGGCTGATGCTAACGACCTAAAATTCGTATTTTTATTGTAGGACTAGCTACAGACAGCGGCTTCACTTGGAATTACTACGTCTCCTGATTGCATCAGGCAACGGCGCACACGCCACCGTCACCGTAGGCGCGGGCTCGCGGACGGCGGGCAATGGGTAAGTCGCTGTTCGTCCGTCCGGTAACAGACCGGTCCGAGCTCAAGTCGTTTACGGCGCGCACTGTTCCCGCGCGCCTCAAGGAGTTGTCAGCAAACTGTAGGGGCCCAGCAGGGCCGAAGTCTACTGGGGCCAAAGGTTATGTGAAAATGTCACCCGGGGCCTTGGGACAAAGGCAATGCATGGATCAAGGTAGGTTTTTAGTCAGTAAGAGTTTGACACTATTTCCCGCCCCACCCAAGGGCGGGATTTGTCATTGGATGATTTTACCTACCATAAAAAATAATAATAATAAAGACGTCTCCTGATTATACATTATAGCCTATGTTATTCTATTGTACGAGTATTAGCTGTAATACTGTAGATTTTCAACAAAATCCGTTCAGCCGTTTGGGAATGAAGGAGTAAACTGTACAGACACATTCAAACACAAATTTCGCCTTTATTATCTGAGTATAATAGAGACTAAAGTACAGTGTGAGTATGACACATTTTATGAACTTCGCATCATACTGTCATTATCACCAATTGCGAACTCATACAGTCATACCTTTTCTACACACATCGTCACTCCGTCAGAGGTGACTCAGAGATAGAAATGCATTGTTGTCAGCAACATTCACTTTGGTCATTCAATAGTTGTGACGAAGTGTGACGTCATCACCTCATCTCCGTACAATTGCGTGTCAAGTGTGATGATCATGGTTCATGGTATTAATTTACGTTGATTGCTTTGGCACATTTTTAGATCGATATTTGGCGCGCAGCAATTAAAGTCTTTTTGTTGTAGATTATGACGTTGTGAAGTGAAGTGAAGAAACTAGATGAATAGAGGTTGAAAAACACCATTTTTCCGCAGTTTTAAACTAGATGTACAGCTAAAAAATAGTTTGAAAATTAGCAAACTTCGAGTTTTTGTGAATGACAGCATCGGTGCTCTCACTACAAGTCACTGAAACATTTTCTTAGTATTATTCACTGAACTTGTAGCTACACCGGATCCAGGTATAGTATACTTGGCAAATAAGTTGAACTAAAATGGCGATATTTACTATGGTTACGCGCAGGTCCACGCGGTGCAGCACTTCGATTGATACCCGAAAATCGGTTACTGCGCATTCAAGGTCGACCGCCATGTTGGTTGAACTTGTGTGATCAATGAGGATTATATTCGTATATTGAAACTATCTCCAGACCTACCTCAAGGTTTTGTAAAGGAGGAGTTATGTCGACCCCAGAGGTGACAATCTTGCACTATTCTATTCTATTCTTTTTCTTCTTGTTTTCTTGCGCAAGCGGTGCGCATCCTTGGTGCGCAGGGTGCGGGGCAGTTCCAATACAGTTCTGGCGATGATTGCTGGGAGATTAGATTGCCCTTATATCGGACATGTTGCTGGCTGTGTCCCATAATAAAAAATAAAAAAATCTTTAATTCGGATAAGCTACATCCATATGGGTTAGTAAACAAAGAACAATAAAACCTATGTTAGTAAAACTTAATACTATGACTTAATAATATTATGACTGTTTTTTTTTTGTGTCTTATGTTTTGTGGATTTTTTTATGGGTGCTATTGATTGCCTGAATTAAATGCTTTTTTTTTTATTCCATGTTCGAGTACGGCGGTTCGTGCTGGTGCTGCCGCTGCGGCTGCTGAGAACCTCAAACGGTTGCCCCGTTTATATATTCTGTAACCTGTTTATGTATTGGTAATTACAGTTCTGTGTCGTTTGTGGTCGAGACCCTTGGGTCATAGGGTTTGAGTGTGCGTCTCCTTTTCAAGGAAACTCACCGGCTGATCGCGTGACCTGGCTCGCGTGGACTGCCTAAAGATAAAGTATTGCCATTCAATGTGGCAATGCTGCTAGTCTTGGTTTTGTGTTTATGTTGTGGCCAGATCATAGTAATTGATCACTTTATGATATGGCCAAGTTAAGCTGGCCAGCCCCCCTAGCCAAGTTACTAGTCTCGTCGACGTCATCTCAATGATTTCTCACGTGGTCAAAACAAAGGAATTGGGGCGTGGCCAACTCTAAGCGTTTACGCTAAACGAAACGATTCTAACTTGGCTAGGGGGCAGATTATTTTAAACGTTAAACTTTGATGATATGTTTGGCCTATTTTCTTTAGACTTTTCATTATCATAGAAATTCTACATTAATGACGTGACCAAACGAGGATTGATATATTATCAAATGTTAACGTTTAAACGATTATTTGGCCATATCATGAAGTGATTATTTTCTATGATCAGGCCAAGACGTATACATAAAAAACCGGCCAAATGCGAGCCGGACTCGCGCACTAAGGGTTCCGTACAGCAAAAAACGGCAAAAAATCATGTTTGTTGTAGGGGAGCCCCACTTAAATTTTTTTTCTGATTTTAGTAGGTATAAATTATCGTTATAGCGGCAACAGAAATGCATCATGTGTGAAAAAATCAACTGTCTAGCTATCGCGGTTCTTGAGATACAGCCTGGTGACAGACAGACGGACAGACAGCGAAGTCTTAGTAAATACGATCCCGTTTTTACCTTTTAGGCACGGAACCCTAAAAATAGTTTATTTATGCTGAGTTTCAGAATAAGTTCTTTCTTTTTCCAGCTTAATTTTCAGCCAGGTATATTAAGGCTTTTCGACCTAAACTAACACTACTAAAACCAACATAAAACCTTTATTGTCTTAAACTCTCGCACATGCATCTGAAGTCAAAATAACGGCAATAAGGCTATTGGATAAATCAATTATAATTTTCCGGCGAAGTCTGGACTCATGTTCGAGAATCAATAGTGAGCTACGCCTCCGGGGCGTCAAGATTTCTGTTACGTACGTCGATTAGACGTCACGTGTACAACGTGTTACTGAAGACGCATGTTGAGAATAGGGTTGCCAACCGTACTCTAAAACAGAGTATTGTACTCTATATCGTGTAGGCGTACTCTATATAACCTATAACATTAATAGAGTACGCTAAAATACTCTTTTTCTCACAATGCTTGCTATACTAGTACTAGTCACGCATATATTATGATACATTACAATTTTACTGAGGGAGGGACTTTCGGTCATGGTGGAAGTGGCGAAAAGAGAGGAACAGGGTTTCATTGAAATTTATTAAAAATGATTTAAGTAAACTTAGATTATTAATGTTTCAATTCGTACAATTCTTTTAATAACAATGAAAAAGTTCCAAAAAATAACTTTTTAATTTTTTTGAATGAATTATACTCTTTGTTATAAGTACTTAGATGATCTTTATTTACTTCCTTTGAAATCAGTTATAGGTACTCTATTTCTTCTAATACAAGTTGGCAGCCCTAGGTCCAATGAGAGTGACTTTAGCGTGATTCGTGTTGCTGAAAATGCTACTGTTACGTTTGATAAAATGGCTCAATTTGCGTCAATTTATTTGCGAACTATACGCGGAATATAAGTTGAACCAAAATGGCGGTCGACCTTGAATGTGCAGTAACATATTTTCGGGTCTCAATCGAGATGTGAGGCTTTGGGTAACCATACCAATTGGTTCAACTTATTTGCCGCGTACTATACTTTCTGAAATTTGAGAGCAGTTGTGGCCCAGAAGAGCTATGGTTGCGAAGTGGTAAAGGTCCTAACTTACGAGTTGTAGCTCGCTGATACAGTGCTGATCCAGCGCCACAATCCAGTGACGCTGGCTCCAGCTACTGTATCAATGTAAATAAGCTTTAACTGACTACCCTGAGAAGAAACACCGAAACAAACTCAGAGGTCAAAGTCTCTTTTAAAGTGCATACAGCAAACCTGTAATGCTCAAAATATATGAGAACCATGCAGATTGGCATCTGAGATGGCCTTTTGAAGAAAGGACCACACAGTTCTGAGTGGACTTGTCCAGTCTGTGGAAGTATTTGTCAGTACTCGCAAAGCTCAACTCAGAACTACTAAGGAGCTCAACGATTTGACGAGCAATACCAAGGAAAGGACATTTGGGTAGGCCGCAGAAATACTCAAAAAGAGAAAAAAAGCAATCCACAGAGTCCTCACATTCAAAATAATAAAAGAAAATATGTATATACATAATTTACAAAATGTAATACTCATCAAAATAAATAATTATGTCAAACATTAATTCAATGACAATATTTGACAAATTGTAAAATAAAAATAATCTACAATATCAAATTATAAAATTTAAACATCAATGTCAATTGTAAAAAATAAAAAATAAAAAGTACAATTGAAAAAAAAAAAGCAAAAGAAAAAATGACAACAGATGTAGTGCAATCAAATAACTCTTTTTTTGACAAGATTTTTAATTAAACCCCCTGGTTTAGTCATCAGTTATGTAGAGGGCTTCGTTCCAGGGCTACGGTGACACTTTCGATCGATAGGACCACACACAGTTTTTTATAGGGTCTAGATTAAAATTCTGTGAAAATAATTATCGCATTATTGCGGCTGTCTGCAGGAGCCTTAAGGTTAAGGTTACCTACATCGGTCTGGTTCCATTCTTGCTGTTACATAGCTAATCACTCATTTGCCGCTGCAGGAAGACACAGGATCCATTCCGTCGTGAATTGGAACTGTGACTGTGGCTAACTGCTAATGATCCTGATTCTGGCTCGATTTGTATGTATGTAATGGGTTGAATGGAATTGCTGATGTTGGTGTTTCACGACCATTGATGGCATGTACGATGGGAAAGCTTACGGGGACATGGCTTGTCTTGTTAAGACTTATACACCGTTAAATTTTGATCGTTTTAATCCCGCGGAGAGTTCATTCGGTAAATGAAATACTACCGATTTGTAAATAGAAAATTAAAAAATAAATTACTTCTTTTTTTAAACTCGAATTAATTTACGCATGTACGAAATTAATTTCTTTAAGTAAACGTCAGCTGAGCGGGGCCAGAGTGACTGTCGCAACCTCGTGCTGGGCACGCCACGATCGAGGCGGTAAGGCCCCTCTTTGAGGCGTGGCTGGAAAGGCCCCACGGCGTCGTCACCTTCCGTTTGGCGCAGGTGCTGACCGAACACGGCAAGTTCGGTCCGTACCTGTACAAGATTCGTGCGGAGACGACGCCCGGGTGTCGCCACTGTGCGGACCGCCCGGTGGACACGGTGGAGCACACAGTCGAGGTGTGCCCCGCTTGGGAAGAGCAGCGCCGTGTCCTCGTGGGGGCGATCGGCGGCGATCTCTCGCGCCGGGGCTTGGTTCAAGCCATGCTCCGGAGCGAGGAGGAGTGGCAGGCGGTCGCCTCCTTTTGCGAAGCAGTAATGCTAGTAAAGGAGGAGGCCGACCGCATTAGGCAAAGGCGGACACGCCGCCGCCGCCGCCGGGTTTCCGATCCCAATTTCCGGCCACCGTAGGCGCGGGCTCGCGGACGGTGGGCAATGGGTAGCTCGCTGTCCGTCCGTCCGGTAACAGACCGGTCCGAGCTCAGGTCGTCTACGGCGCGCACCGTTCCCGCGCGCCTCAAGGAGTTGTCAGCAAACTGTAGGGGTCCAGCAGGGCCGAAGCCTACTGGGGCCAAAGGTTATGCGAGAGTGTCACCACGGGCCCCGGGACAAAGGCGAGGAATGGAAAGGTAGGTTTTTAGTCAGTAAAAGTCTGACACTGTTTCCCGCCCCACCCAAGGGCGGGATTCGTCATTGGATGATTTTACCTACCACAAAAAAAAAAAAAAAAAAAAAAAAAAGCTGAGCCAGGCCAATGAACTGTAGGTAGTTATTATGCAACGACTGACAACTACCTGCAGGGTCATTGCCTTGTTTACTTAAAGAAATTAATTTCGTATATACGTATAATAATTCGAGTTTTGAAAAAATCACTTTATTTTTTAATTTTTTCTTTACAAATCGATAGTATTTCATGTACCGAATCGATCCTCTGCGGGATTAAAACGACTAAATTTTATTTTTATTCCAAAAGAATTGTTTTTTTTTTTTGTGACGTAAAAACAAAACTGTTTTCAGATTTATTCCTATATCTGTGCTATAAAACTTTGCTTTATGCCAAATTTCAGGATTCTGTGTCAACGGGAAGTACCATATGAATTTTTATTCCTCGTGAGAGTCGAAATATACGTTTTTTGCGACATAAACGGCCATATCTATTTTTTTCGTTAACTTAAAAGTTTGATTTTCTCACGGGTTCAAGGGGCCGGAGATCTGTAAATATATAGTTTTAATTTTGATTCGATACGCCCCCGCATTTCCGAGATAAAGGGTTTTGACAGACAGACGGACAACAAAGTGATCCCATAAGGGTTCCGCTTTTTTCCTTTTGAGGTACAGAACCCTAAAAAGTGTGTTGTGTTTGTATGTTTGTTACTTGTTCGTTTATTGTCCACATTTATAATTTACATTCGTTATAATAAAAACACTTGTCTGAAACCTTAAAAGGTTTATGTGAGAAAGTGGAGATAGCAAGCACGCACAAAGCATTTAATAAAATAAAATAAATAAGCTTATTACTATGAATCTTAAGATGTGATGTTGGTAACATGACATTGTAATATAATGTTATTTCAGGGTAAATTTACATTTTGTTTAGGTACCCTTGACAATATTTGATTGCACGATTTTGGAATTTTATTCAAGTTAATATACTAGGTAATATATTCTCAAGTTCCCATCTTCTTCTGTTAGAATCGATGGTAAACTTGCTAAAGTGTTGGGGCCTAGGCTACGTTGACTGCAGCATCGCTGGCACTCATTAAATCGTCCAAAGTGCAGCAGTCCTAAAAAGGCCACTTTTGTAGAATCATAATATGAATCATATTTTTTTTATACGCCAATATTTATAAGGAATATGATTCTGATATGCAGTGAACTGAGTATAACTCGACTAATTTGTGCAACCATTTTACGAACATTAGAAGAATTGCTTATCATCTGCTAGGAATTTGGAATATGATTTGCTCTAGATGAATTGCTCGAGTGACGTTTTTAGGTCCGCAGGTGTATGGGCAGATCCCATTACCAGACAATACCATTTACAAAGAACTCTTATACTTGTAAACTTCGTTCGCCATGATTGTTATAAAAAGTATGCGTTAATTAATATGTAAGTCAAGTGCAGCTTCTTCCAACGTGAGCCATAACACTAAAGTAAAGCTGCAGCCGCGGTGCTCCGCGAAAAATTGTAACAAACACTTTGTAATTTTTAATTTTCCATTGTAAGTATTAATTTTGTTTTGGTTAAATTAGATACTTCAGTAAATTTATACAGATTTTTAGTGTATTCGGGGTAATGTATGCCGGAGACAAATACTATTCAGGAAGATCAAATAAAAGTAATAAGTAGTATAGTAATATTAGTATAATTTTGAGTTTTTATTGTTGTTATCTTCTATTATGTAATTGTTTGTTACTCAAAATAAATAAAATTAAATTAAATGAAGAATAAAAAATGAAGATATCCGCAAGAATCAAACTTAAGTGGCAATGGGCAGGGCACATTGCCCGCAGGACAAATAGCCGTTGGAGGTGAAAGGTTCTGGAGTGGCGACCTTGTACCGGAAGACGCAACGTTGGAAGGCTTCCCACAAGGTAGACCGATAACCTGGTCAAGGTCGCTGGAGTCCGATGGATGCGAGACGCACAGGACCGGTCGTTGTCGCGACGCTTGGGGGAGGCCTATGTCCAACAGTGGATGTCTTTCCGCTGAAATGATGATGATGATGAGATCATATAATAATGCTTGTACTCGTATTTCCGATGGGTTACAAATCATCAATCATCTAATGAAAGAGAAGGGAACGCGATTATTGACCTGGGTAACAAAGAACAAGAGCACGAAGATTTATTATTAAATAGTAAAGTTTGGTGTTAATTTTCATTATCTAGCCCTTACTCCCACTGCTGGGAAAAGGCCTCCTTCAAGTCCTGCCAGACTTTCTTCTTTCGCGCCGTCCGCGGTACGCGTCAAGATCATCTCGCCACCTCTTTCTAGGCCGACCTCGACGACCCCACCAACTCATTGTGAACCCATTGTTTGGCGACGCTTGCTCAGCGGTTTTTGCATGCAGCTGACATGACTCACCTAATCCCATTGGAGCCTGGAGTTATATTTTTTAGTTAACTTGGTCTTACCCAAGAAACTTCTCCTGTATCATGTAAGCTCACATACACAATATACCCAGACCCAGGACACCTCTATCTAAGCCTTATACAAATATTTGTTCTGTGCGGGGATCGAACCGGTGACCCGCAGTCCAGCAGCCAATTGGAACCACTGCACCAACCGTGCTGTCAATCTAGATATATAAAAGAAAAATATCCGAAATACTACTCATTGATTATTACAAAATCTCAGAAACTAAAACACCTACAAACTTAAAATTTGGCTGGTAGGTTCCTTATAGGGTGTAGACATTCGCTAGGAACGGATTTTACGAAACTCAAAACTTAAGGGAGTAAAAGGGGGTTGGAAGTTTGTGTAGACAAAACTCACTTTCACGTGAGATTCATGTGAAAAAACATTCGTTAATAAGCGGTTTTCACAAAGAAAATGCAGGTAGAGATTTTATTGATTTCATTTATTTAAAACTTTATGCACTAAATTTTACATTGTCTAAAGGCGGACTTAATGCCTTAGGCATTTTCTACCAGTCGACCTTAGGGTGGTGCAGAAACATAACAAGGCAGATGCAACTTAAAAGAAGACAGACAAAAAGAAACATGACAAGCTCCACAAGAAGCAGGAGAGGCTTAAAAGAAGACAGGTTTTTTATCACAAAAACTGACAACTTACCGATGGACACTGTTAGTTATTACGAAGGTACTAACGGAGCATTAGAATCAAACCCTACAGGTACTGACGCGCCCCCTAGCGTAGAGGTACCTAATGCTACCGCGGGTAGTTATAACTTTATGTCTGCCTACCCTTTTACGGATTACTGTCGTGGCGATGTGTGGTTGTTAAAATATATTATAAATAGACCCTTCACAGATAGCACTGAAAACATACTTAGTTAAGCTCCTATCGAATATTCAGGGAGAGGCTGGACAGGTGCATTTTTGATTCAAGTTATGAAGCGACTGTAACAGTGGTGTAACTAGTGCAAAGGTCCTAATAACAAAACGTATTGAGAGGTTTTTCTTTTTGTTTTCAAATCAGATTTTATTGAAACTGGCAGACTCTATCTCACTGAATCTATTCCAATGAGACGGAGTCACGATGGCCAGTAGCTAACGTGTTACGAGTTATAGCATACATCGGGGCTCCTGCAGACGGGAGGCCCTGTATCATTAATGCAGCTGGGAACGGCGGTAGCTACGTCCCTGGACTGTATAATAATATAGTACTGTATATATGACGTTTTAAACAAAGTGCCACGTTGTATGGCAATGCTTAATCTCTGACTGTGAAGACTTCTCCCGCTCTGGGTAGAGCGAGAAGGTATGTCAGACTTTCACTTACCCAAAACCCACAGTGTTCGTTCTGTTAATCTTTATGAGGGCCACGGTAACTCTTCGGGTGTTTTTAATATTAGATTTGATCGCGCATGCGGATTTGCTCCGCATGCGTAACCTCCGAAAATGTCCTTTTCATAAAAGTATTTATTGTAATGCGTGCAATACGCAAGTGGGACGCGTTTTTTTGCTTTTTTAAATTATCCGCATATGGAGTAAATCCGCACGCGTGATGAAATCAGCATGATATTAAAACACCCTTACGAACAATTCGCAGCCTTATATCACCTCGTCAGTCTTGCTGACATCTCTTTGAACTGCGCGTGTGGGATTTACAAGAAATTCTTCTACAAAATCGAAACCACAGCGTATGTTTTACTGCAGTACTGCACCGTACCAAAGTGTGGCCATTGCAGTGACGTGAGAGATTTCCCATGAATAGCATATCAATGTAAGTTTGGTACGGCAGTAGTACCGACGCCATTGAGACAAAGGCTGGCTTTGGTTTCAGGTATGCTTTGATCGTCACTTTAAGCTCACCCTTGCTGTACTGCTATTGTAACGTTATACTAGTCTAAAGTCTATTGTAGTTGCTTAGTCAAGGTTTATTGGCTATCATTGATTTAATCTGGCCTATCGGTCAGTGGTTAGTGGTCCTGACTGCTTTGCCGGAGGTCTTGGGTTCGATTCTTACCTAGGACAAACATTTGTGTGATGAGCACGATCATTTGTTCTATGTTTGGGTGTAATTTACCTATAATATGTATGTATTTTGTATTATATTTGTACATAGTTAGGTCTAGTATACATTCTTAGATTAGTTTTTATGTACATAGGTTTAGTATAAATACTTAGTAAATATTAAAATAGATTGAGAAATATATAAGTATGTTTATCAGTTGTTTAGTAGTCATAACACAACCTTTGCTAAGCTTGGGACTAGAGGACGTTGTGTGATAGTTGTGGATATTATATCATTTGAGCCTGCATGTTTGGCGCAGTGGTTGAGCGAATGGCTGCTGCGTTGCGTGTCACGGTTTCGATTCCCGCATGAAATAAATATTTTTATGGACTACAGATAGGGTTTCGGGTCTGGATGTATTGTGTATGTGACGACTCGGGAAAGAAGAAGGTTGGAGGGTCTTGGGAGATGTAATGATGAGTGGACTTAATGCAACGAGGCATTTCTCTAATTTTGACTCTTTTTTGGGAGTTAGGAAGTCATTTAATAGTAGTTTTAGTTTTACTGACTAAAACCCATCTCTATGTTCCTTCAGTTGTCTTTTGTTTTATAAATGCTGGAGCTTGGAACCCTTGGTTTTCTATAGAAGACTGCATTCAAACCCCTCATACTTTCTCAATTAAAATATAAATATGTATGTATTTTATTATTATTTACTAACTCTCCCTGTGGCCTTTCTTTTATGAATATTGCAGTATTTTAGAATTCAAGGAAACCTATGGCATGGCACCGCATGATTCATACATCAGCGATAGTGTATTTTGTAGTAGTAAATAATGTTTCGTAATCAGGTCATTACTTTTACAAATTTTGGTTCACATAGTTTTCTTGTTTATTATATCAGAATTATTTTTCTATAGACTCTGGCTGCCGCTGGGTGCAAAAGTTCATCAATGACTCAGGAGTAATATAGCTTTCTATTGGTAAAAGAATTTCCAAAATCGATTCAGTAGTTTCAGAGAATACTTCTAACAAACCAATTCACAAACTTTCCCTCTTCCTAATATCAGTGTAGACAAGGCTTTCATTGTGAATTCACTCAGAGATCAACACAATGGGCTCGAGTTACCTACCAGTCCAGCTATGAGGTTGAGAGAAGTTTGTTGAACAAGCAGCTAATTGCAAACGGGATAATCAAGTAATTTTGGACTCAAACATAGCGCAGTATCAATCTACGATTTCATCTCATAGTGCTGTTGCACATTGGATTGGAATTTTCAAAATTAGTTGGACTATCTCATGTAAAGTATGAGTAATGGCTGGCGAACCTACTTTAAAGTCCAATTCAACAAAAAAACAGGGCAAGTGCGAGTCGGGCTCGCACACTTAGACTTACGTACCAACTAACTTATGTAAATACTAGTTCAATTCCCAAATCGAGTCTCGAAGATTTTTCCGAAACGAATTTTTTTTTGTGACGTCACAAAATATTTTCAGTTTTCTGATTAATCCTATATTTGGGCTGTAAGACCTTGTTTTATGCCACAGGGTTCTAGGTCAACAGGGATTACTGTTTAAATTTTGATTCCCTTGCGAGTGTCGAAACATAAGTTTTTTGTGACAAAAACGGCCATATCTATTTTATTCGCCAACTTAGAAGTTTGATTTTGTCACAGCTTCAAAGAACCGCAGACCTGAATATATGGTTTCATTTCGATACCTGCACGCGTTCTCGAGATAAAGGGTCTAGACAGACAGATAGACAGACGGTCAACAAAATGATCTTATAAAGGTTCCGATTTTTCCTATTGTGATATGGAACCCTAGAAAGTCACAACAGGTAAAACAATTTGCTCTTGGACTGCGAATTTGTGCACCTTTGGACTTTGGATTGAGGATAGAAGCAAAGTCATAATTAGAACAGTAATCTTGGTTAATTGGTTTCATCACGTATAGCACTACAGGCAAAAGTTTGTTTGCTGAACAAATGCGGAAAAATATGTACTTAGGTATTGTATTTTCTTCCTCATTTCTCTATCGCATCGTCGGACGCTTTTAGAAAAAGCAAAATAAAAAAAAACTATCTTAATCTTCAGATGCTAAATTATGAAGCCTTTAGTGGATTAAAAAGAAAAGTTGAAAGCCTAAGTATCCTGAAAAAATATATCTTGCTTCGTCCTTCAGACTGCAGTAAAATTTTCTTATCTCTTTGTCTCACATATTTGGAACATTGGCACGTACTCCGGGACTTGCACTTTCTTATCGACGCCATTGTCACTGCCCGTGACCAAAGTGAACACAATCAGGTACCTGCTGACTTGCTTCCTCCGACTTACAAGTACAATAGAGCTCAAAGGTTCCGCAGGTTTCTGTACCTGCGAAACCTTTGTCCAGCCGGGCAGCGCGTGGGACATTTTTTTCAAATAGCCCAACAAGTATCTTGGGGTTTTTCTAATCTGTAGGAAACGTATTTCTTAAACTTTTTGACACTGATCTATATTATTTTCAATACACTTACTCGAAAACTCGCTTTTATCCCACCGCTTTAAGCACGCAATGGACTGTTTTCCACACTAGTGCGGAAAAAAGCGCGTTCTCGTTCCCGCTACAATTTTATTGTAATAAAATAGTTTATCATCATAGGTATCAGGCACGCGTCGACCCCCACCAGGCGCGGGTGCAGCCTTCAGCTCCATAACACTCTCGCCTAATGCTCGTGCGAATTCCGCCCCGGTCGCAATAACAAACTTTCTGCACTTCTATCAAAATGTGCTATTTTTTTTATGGGGATCATGAAATCATGACCTTCTACTCTGGGTAGAGGGTGAGGGAGTATCAGACTTTTATTAATTAAAACCCACCGTGTTCCTACAGATGCCCTTTGCATTCCAGGCCCACAGTAACTCTTTCAAACAAGGCTGTTTGAGCCGCGCATGGAACACATGACGCTTTACGTCGTTTTCATAATGATCCTACAATTAATAAATCTATAAATATCTACATATATAAAAGCTAAATACCACTCACTGATTAATCACGAAATCTCAGAAACTATAACACCTACAAACTTAAAATTTGGTAGGTAGGTTCCATGAAGGGTGACAAACATCTGTTAACATCGGATTTTACGAAACTCAACCCCTAAGGAGGTAAAACAGGGATTGGAAGTTTGTATGAAGAAACCGACTGGCCGCGGTAGAGGGTTCCAAAGCACGGTGTGGTGCTGGCCGACTGCAGGTAGTAGGGAGCTCAGGTAGTGCGCTGCACATGTGTGTGTACACATGGAAGGCTGCCCCACCAACTGTCTTAATCTTCTTAGTGTTACGTTAATATTCACTTTCAATTTTGGACCATACGTCGAAGCAAAGGCTCAACAGGCTGCTAAAACTTGATGATCCTAGCAAAGATAAGACGGTAGTTCACACGAAGTGCTGCTCAAAGTTAATCAATCGCAAGTTCTTTCATGTTTTTTTTTATGGTAGGTAAAATCATCCATGACAAATCCCGCCCTTGGGCCGAGCGGGAAATAGTGTCAGACTCTTACTGACTAAAAACCTACCCCGTTCCTTCCCAGCCTTGGATTCAGGGCCCTGGTATGCATTTTCATACCTCCCCAGAGCCCAAGACTAGGCCTCGACCCTACTGGGCCCCTACAGTTTGCTGACAACTCCTTGAGGCGCACGGGAACAGTGCGCGCCGTAAACGACTTGGGTTTGGGCCGGTCTGTTACCGGACAAACGGACAGCGAGTTACCCATTGCCCGCGGTCCGCAAGCCCGCACCTACGGTGGCCGGAAATTTGGATCGGAATTACGGCGGCGGCTGCGGCGTGAGTGCCGTTGCCTGATGCGGTCGGCCTCCTCCTTTGCTAAAGTTCTTTCATGTATGGAGTTGGAGACTGTTCTCTCATCTGATCTCATCTTTGGGAGGATCTGCCAGATACCAGCTGGATACGCTTCAGTTATTTCAGAAACGAGCCAAGTAGATCATTGGTCACACTCACACACTCATCGAATTTAAGCTTCAAAGTCCTAAGCATCGGTTGCTAACCCGTCGGGTTTTCTATCGGGTATAGAAGAATTATTAAAGAAATAGGTTCAGTACATTTATATTATAAAGCTTTTGTGTTTCATTAATTATTGGCGAATTGCCCTAGATGCATTTTTTGATCATTTATTTTTGTTAGAAAGTGCATTTGCACATTCATGCAAAATTTTTAAATAAACTTTCTACAATAGTTTACTTTATATAAATTGTCGTAAACTTATATTATGTAAGTAAATAATATGTTACCAATCATTGCTCTTACTTTTATAATTATAATGATTGGCCCGTTGGTTTAGTGGTTAGTGGCCCTGACTGCTAAGCTGGAGGTCGTGGGTTCTATTCCTACCCAAGACATGATGTATGTATGATGAGCACGATCATTTGTTCTGTGTCTAATTTATTTATAATATGTATGTATTAGGAATAGGTAATTATGTTTAACAGTTGTCCTATACTCATATTACATGCTCTGCTTAGTTTGGTGTAGATGGCCATGTGTCGCTAAAGGTGTGCCTCGCTTGGTAAGAGCACCGCTGTGTCCTCGTGCGGGCGATCGGCGGCAACGATCTCTCGCGCTGGGACTTGGTACAGGCCATGGTCCGAAGCGAGGCGGAGTGGCAGGCGGTCGCCTCCTTCTGCGAAGCAGTAATGCTAGCAAAGGAGGAGGCCGCATGTGTGAGGCCCTCACGCCACAGCCGTCGCAGGGATTACGATCCCGATTTCCGGCCACTGTAGGCGCGGGCTTGCGGCCGACCGTTGCCGGACCCAAGTCGTTGATGGCGCGAACAGGAATGGGTTTTTAGTCAGTAAACTCTGAAACTATCCCCCGCTCCGCCCAAGGGCGGAAGATGTCATTGGATTATTTTCCCTTCAAAAAAAAAGATAGTCATATGTGAAAGTTGTAGAACATATATTATATTGCTAGCATTACTGCTTTACATGTAGTTATTCACAACACGTATTGTAGATTTGTAGGTATGTTCTCGCAAGCATAAATTCCCCGCAAACATAATTTCTTCTATAACTTTTAAAACCGTAAAGCATAGCTCGAAAGCCAGTAGAGTCGTCATCAATGGAGCACAGATAACGAACCCGTAGCCTTTAGGATCCCTACACTCCGACTCTCCGAGTGTAATGACTTCTACTCGTTAGGGAGACGTACATTCAACCGCACTTCATAAGGCAACTACAAAACCCGTCCTTATTACAACGGTGCAAACACGTTGAAGGCCTCAAACTAGTATATATTCGTGTGGTGGAGTGTACTTAGTCGGAGTAAGGGAGACGGTATTATTAGAAGTTTAGAAAGAAGGGTACGTCAGTCAGACCAGTGGGGCTCTGTTTTTATTATTAAGATTATTCGTCATCATCGACATAGTAAGGTTTGATTATTATGGTCTTACCTTTATTATTGACTAGCTGACCCGGCGAACTTAATATGAATATTTTGATAAAGGATTTCTTTTTAGGGTACCGTACCCAAAGGGTAAACACGGGACTCTATTACTAACACTTCGCTGTCTGCCCGTATGTTTGTCACCAGGCTGTATCTCAAGAATCGCGATAACTGCGGGTCTAAAAAGGTCACATTTAGCTATTCATTTCCTGAATTCCGGTCACATTTACGATCTTTTAGCAATTCTGCTAATATCCGTAAAATTTTACGAATGTGCTGTCATTTAGACCCGTCTGTCAAAAAAACTGTCAAATAGATGAATTGCATTGTAGAATCATACCTAATATGAATATTGTTTACGTATAACAATATGAACTGCCAATTCGTGACCATTTTGCGATTTTGACATGATTCATATTATTATCCGAATGCAGATCTGCTAAAGTGGCCTTTTTAGCCCCCCTGGTCTGTTGGAATTTTCACAAATTATGTATTTCTTTTGCCGTTATAACAACAAATACTAAAAATAAAATAAATATTTAGGGGACGCTCCTATACAAAAAAACACCATTTTTTTTAATTTTGTTTTAGTTCTGTTGTTTACCTAGTCAATAGTACGAAACCCTTCGTGCGCGAGTCCAACTTGCACTTGCTCGGTTTTTTTTAAGGATTTTTTCCATAATTTCTCATCGTTTAAACCTTTCTTGGAGTATCACGAATATTTCAAGACCAAAATTGGACAAATCGGTCCAGCCGTTCTCAAGTTTTAGCGGGACTAATGAATAGCTATTTATTTTTATCTATATGACTAGCGACCCGCCCCAGCTTCGCACGGGTGCAATTGTGATATTAAATATATTATGCATGTATTATACAAAACCTTCGCTCTATCTATTAAAAAAAAAAACTGCATCAAAATCAGTTGCGCAGTTTTATAGATTTAAGCATACATAGGGATAGACAGTGGGAAGCGACTTTCTTTTATACTATGTAGTGAAGATAGGAAAATTATTAGCAATATTGGATACCAATATACACAAAATTACATTGAAATATCTAACTCCCGGACTTTGAATGCAGAATTAGGTTGAAGGTTAGCTTGAATAAAAGTTGTATTTGAAACTTACTTAATCCCAAATTCTCAACTCAGAAATCGCACTAACATTAGAAAGGCGAAAGTTTGTAACGTATGTGTGTGTTTGATACTCCTTCACTCAAAAACGGCTGAACAAATTTGGATGAAATTTGGTACACGGGTGGATTTGACTCTTAATTCTGGCGGTGTGATTCCTTAGGGTAATTATCTTTTTCCATGCGGGCGAAGCCGCTTGCAGAAGCTTGTATGTTCCCATAAAATGAAAACACTACAAAATTGGTTCAGACTGTCTCTTTTCCGAGTCAATCCGACTTACTAACTTTCAAAATAGCAAATTGTAAAGTTCTATCTGTCACGACCTCAATTTTTAAGTTTAGGTCAGACTTCCTACATTTTTTGTTTATTATTGATAGGCTCGCGTTTGACCAACATCTCACCTGATGGTAAGCGATGATGTGGTCGATGATGGGTCACGCTTGCCTATAAGTAACCTATTTACTCTTAACTTAAAGATTCTAGGTTGTAGCTGTCAGGAACATAGACTTCGGTGGGGAGTTCCACTCCTTGATCTACTCACTATGAATGTGTTCTCAAAACGTTTGGTACGTAAGGGTGGGATGTGCACCATGTGCTGGTGGCGTAGCATCAACCCCCCTAGCCAAGTTATAATCGTATCGTTTAGTGTGAACGCTTGGACTTGACCACGCCCCCAATTCCTTTTGACTGACAGCTGAGATAATGTAGAACAAAGGAATTGGGGGCATGGCCAACTCCAAGCGTTCACGCTAAACGAAATTATTGTAACTTAGCTAGGGGGGCTGTAGGTACGTTTAGTGGTCCAGTTTACGCTCTCAGTAAAATTAAATTGTTTAACTCCGATACATACCCTGCGAAATGTAAACGATAGAAAACCGACAGAACTCAAGATTTTGGAGTTTTGACTGTTGAAAGAGTTATCGCGACCCTGAAGAGCGAGCGGCAACTGAAGCAATACGGTGGTGCTATTCTCTAAGAAAACGCAGCGCTGCCGCAATGACGAACATCCAAATAGGATATATTGAATTAACAATCCAATTTATAGGTTCGTTAGGTTGACAATCCAATGTCATCCTATTTGGGTGTTCGTCGTTGAGGCAGCGCTGCTTTTTCTTAGAGAATAGCACCACGGGTGAGTTTTAGTCAGCATCTGACATTTCATCTCGCTCTACCTTATCGAGAAAAGTTTTTGATGTGACGTGATCGTTGTTGATGCACTCGTCAGCGAGCTAAGAAGATAGCTCGCTGACGAGTGCATCATTGCTCACGATCTTCTAGGCTCGTTCCTCAATTAACTCTAGCGCATGAAGCTTATATTTGGCAAACTGTAATTTTTCTATTTGTTGCGAAATGTCGTGAAATTGCCTTGGAGTTATATCTTTGGATTACCTTGGAATTATAAGTTCAATTTTTTTATTACAGAAAATATAAAATGCAAAAAAATAACAATAAATACCTATTTAAAAAAAAAAGAATAATGTACCTTTAATATAAAGTTTATTTAAACTTATAATTTCAATCCAAAGATATACGTAACACTTATAAGCAAACCGTTTTAAAAAACGGGCTTTTCATAGGCAAAGACTTATTATCTAAGTTTAGGTCAAGCTTTAGACATTCTGGCATTCTATATGGCAAATACAATTAATCTGCCTACCGTCTTTCCAGAATTAAGGTCAGCTTCTAATCTGACCGGATGTAGCGAAATACTTGTTTTATTTTTTAAATATCTATACTAATTATAAAAAGGAAATATTTGTATTTTTGTTTGCAATTAAATAAATTCAAAAAACTACAGGAACATATTTTTTTTTACAAAAATGTGCCTCAGACTAATAATGACTCCTGTATCGTAGTGTGTTTATAAATATTTAAACTCATATACACGAGACACCCAGACCCGGAACAATTATCTTAAGGAATCGAATCCGCGACAAGTAACACAGCAGCCAATCGCTTAGCCACTGCGCCAAGCGTGTCGTCGAATCATAAAAATTATTTCACTCGTAACTGCTACTTTGTCACCAGTGACATAGGCTGTATGTTTAATACTTTCATGCAAGTTTTTTTTTATAAACGTTGTCACTAGAAATTAGTCAGGTATCGTGAGTGCGTTCACAAATATGTAAACTAAAGTTATCTAGACCCGAAACAACTGTCTGTATTCCAAACAAACATTTTTTCCGTGCGGTAATCGAACCTGAGACACGCAGAGCAGCAGCAAGTTGCTCAGCCACTGCGCCACCCGTGCCGTCAATGATAATGATATTTATTTTGCAAATAGATTTTTCGAAAACTCTTACACGTCAATGATTTTGTAAGTTTAAACTAGATCTTCGATAGACTTTTATAAAAGCCCTAAAGAGCGTAATTCTTAGTTTTAACAAAACCTCTATTTTATAATAATAAGTTAGAGTTAAATCACTTATTAGTATTTTAAACTAGATTATCATAATATTTTTTAAAGAAAGTTCATAATAATAAAAAAAAAAGAAAAAAGTTTAAACTTGATGAGGCTGGTGTTTCCTAGCTGACTAACCCTGAGAAAAAATATCATAACAAACTCAGGGGCAAACATGTAATGGTCAAATCATATGAGAACCATGCAGATTAGTGTCTGAGGTGGTATTTTGAGGAAAGAACCACACAGATTTGAGTGGATGTGTCCAGTCAGTGCAAGCATTTGTCAGTATTCGTGTAGCTCAACTTAGGACCATATTTACGTAAAGAAAAAAAAAAACGGTATTTTAAAAAACTAAAAAACCCAACTGCTTTTCTGAGTATTCATGAAAAAGCCCTGAAACAAGAAAGTCGTTGCTCGATTCCCGATTGCACTTAACTATATAATATTTTAAATACAAGATAAATTGTAGCAGTCGGGACCCATTCTAGAAATGGAGGCTTAGTGAATTGAGAGCACATACCTATATTACATTGCAGATTACTCCAATTTACTGACAAGACGGCTGACTTAAAAAAAAGTCAGCCGTCTTCGTCTCCTTCTGGCGCAGTCGGGTAAAAAGAAACGAAAGAAAGATATTTTGTTTTGTTTTGCCTTACTGGCTTCCAAAACCCAATATCTGGGTAACGATACTCCAAGGCTGGAGACGGACGCTTTCAAAATTAAATTAAGATACTCTTCAATGCACACTTGAAAATTTGTAGCGTAATTGCTTAGTCTTGGGTAAAGGCGTAGACAATCGAACTTAGAATAGTACATTTTGATACAAGTGGAGAAAGTTTATTATTGCGACCGAGGTAGAATTCGTCAGAGTCGTATCGTGTAGGACTTTTTTGATTTCGTTTAGTTTTTACAACGGATAGGAACCCCTTCTTGAGTATAGATCAGGAGTCTATAGCCAGGAGAGCTTGAGGACCAGTTTAGTTCAGTTTTCTTTAAGTGCGGGTTTTTTATCCATTCTTTGCCAGCTATTGCTGTAATGTCATCTGTCCAAGATTTCTTAGGTCTCCTTTGTTTCTTGCCGCTTGGTCCTGTGCAGTGGATCACTTTTATGGTCCATCTGATGTCGGTATAGCGTGTTTTTAGGTGTAGGCGTATAATATATGTCGAACATTTCAAAGATTTCTAACACCCAGGCGAAGCTGGGGTAACTCGCTAGTCTATATCAGTATATATAAAAAAAAGTCGTGTTAGTAATATTTAGCTGAAAATTGGTGGGAAGGTAGCTTAGAACCAGGAGACGCACATAGAATAATTTTTATCCCGTTAAATAATAATAAAAAAAAAACAAAAAGCAAACTCATTTATTGGTATAAGGTAGAGTAGGGTAGAGTCGGATAGAGTAGAGTAAAGTAGGGTAGAGTAGACTAGAGCGGGAGCGAAGCGGCGGGCAAAAGCTAGTATTATATAAAAGGAGAAACTGACTGACTGACATATCAACTACGAATAGAAATTTCAAAATGTTCAAAAACCTCTTTTTAATGCTAGCAAAGCGAAAATTAAATTTTGCACAATGCTTCGCTAGCATTAAAAAATTGCAACTTTAACAAGGCGAAAAGGGGGAATTTCGTTTTACGCAAAATTTCATACTCCTTGCACTTGAATGTTAGTGTAAATATTAAGCAAAGTAAATAAAAAAGCTTATCATTATTTGTTTCCAGAACCCAGTGTAGAGCAATTTAAGAAATTTTAAAGATTTGATTAATAAATTTGAAACATGGCACAAATTCCAATCAATATAAATATTGAAGACTATCACTATAAGTTTTTCCACTTACTCGAAAACTATCTCTTTTCCCTACCACTTTTAGGCACACAATTGACTGTTTTCCACACTAATGCGGAAAAGTGCGTCAAATCTCCCCATTGTAGATATGTATCATATCTGGCTGGGCGCTAACCGACCCCTACAAGTCAACACCCGTTTATTTATTTCTTCATAAGTGTATTGAAAAATGTCGTTTGATACAAATGTGGAAATTTGTCACTGAAGCACTTTCCTCCATAACACCGATTTTCGCTTCGCTTGAAATAACAAAATTTCTTCACTTGTATCAAAATTTACAATTGCAAAACTACCCTCATAATACGATTTCGTGAACAAAGTCACGGGTAAAGTGCTAACTAGTACGAAATAATTCTTAAGTTCGTAGTGCATTCTACTTCGCTGTCACAGAGTGTATTATGTGAAAGTTGTTGCTTCCCGCGCTCAGTTTTGGCGGGAACCATCGCCCGTCATAAGTCGACCACTCACGGTGACGCATCGCGTCGCCGGCGACACCTACCGGCGACTGGAAACACTAGGGCCTTTTGTTTTCCAAGTTTTTGCATATCATGTTTAAAGTTAGTTCGACAATTATTTTGAGGATAAAAAAAAAATCAAAAGATAATATTTAGACATAATATGTTATATAATCCGAATGAATTTATCTTCGGAAAAATATTCGAAATCATTATGTAAAGTTAATATTTCACTCGGCGATAATTGAAAAGTTTTTATTTAATACAAAAAATGCAACTTATTTTTGCCAAATTTGTTTGAAACTGAGCTTAACGTTAAGAAATAAACAGATAGGCATCTACGCATTACTGTGTAAAGTCTACTGTTAACGTAAAGTATGTTCGCTGTTTATAAGTAAGAGTGTACCACATCCAGAACGACTGGTCTTTTATTCATTAAGCTCCACACATCACGACTATGATCACGTAATAGCATGTCGGACGCGGAAAACTTAATTCGCACTAAGCGATAGGAAGCGCGACATCTATGAGCCACCACGCAAACTTCAGCGAACTGAAATGCGTTTACGATCTTTATTATCGGCAGCCGTAATACTACAAATTTAGTTCTTGCCCTACAAAAAGCGTTTCTCCTTTCATAATAATAAGAATACGGCGAGTCGGTCGGTTGGCGCGCTCGCTCGTTCGATACACACGGACGCGGCGGTGCGCAGCTGTGTGCGTGCGCCTTTACTTGTGTGCGGCGGCCCCCCTCCTCTGCCCGCTCGCCCCCGCCACCGCCCCCCGCAGCCCGGCCGCGCGCCCACCGAACGTAGCTTTCTGTTCACTTATATAAACGTGGTAAATAATATACGCTGAGAATAGCGAGCTATGTGCTGCCACCTAGCGGCCCGGACCGACAGCGCCGCCACGGACTATATTGCTCTGTTTTCAGATTTTCTTTTCGTTTGACACCATGTTTGTGGACCATAACTGTGAAATTATTATTTTATATGAATTGTTGATGATGTCTGAAGAAGGGTTTTAGGAATAAGTTTGTTAAGGTTTAGGGGTGGGTTGTGTCGTTGCGTGTCGTCGCGATCGGGGTCTATGCGACAGTTTGACGTTTAGGTCGGAGTGCGTCGAGTTACCAATAACATTTCAAATGCCCTACCGCCTGCGCCTGGGGCTCGTAGGTGCTCGTAGCGGCGTAGCACGCTCTCGTTGATGTCTTTTGCAAAATAAGAGCAATTATGACATCGCGAGGTTACGAGTGCTACGCAGTTCACGAACTAGACGCGTCCAATGTAAATATGTTTATGTTGATAAATATGAGCTCACATTGTTTTGCTTTGATACTTTACAGTAAAAAAAACATGTTTTGGGAATTTCCGAAAGTAATAATTTCGATGAAATAATAACAGCTGCACGGGTCGAGCTTCAAGGTTAAGCAACGTTTGCCGCGGTCGGTTTTTGGATGGGTGTCCGTCTTAACATATCGGAAGCCCTCCGTGCCTCATAAGCTCGATATCTTAGACAGTGGTTATAGATAACCAGAAGTCATGAAAGGAGGATGCCAAATTTGGGCCCACCTTCCAATAGCTATGTATGTATGCTATATCGTTGGATGGGTATTTTCAAGCTGAATAAATTTTATTGTGGCAGCAAGTTTTAAATCTTAGTCCATTCAGAGTTATTCATGGTCTAAGACGTTAGTTTTGTCAATAACCAAGTTGGTGCTATAGTAACTTTTATTCCGCACAAAAATACCTATCCAACGATATAACACATATAGCTATTGAAAGGTGGGCCCAGCAGAGCATAGCATAGCATCAGCATTATAATGTTCCCACTGCTGGGACTTAGGCTTCCGCTCTAGGAGAGGGAATGGACCGTAATTCACCACGCGGGCCCAGTGCGGATCGATGGATGTCACATGTGTTCGAATTTTTGGTTCTATGACATGCCGGTTTCACGATGTTTTACCTTCACCGTTTTTGAGATCAGTGCTGATGAAATAAATTTACACACACACAAAGTAATGCGCCCGGCTGGATTTGAATCCGCGACCTACAACTCGTAAGCCGGGGCCGTTACCACTCGGCTACCACTGCTCCCCACTGTGGTGGGCCCAGACTTCATAGAAACTGGCATCCTCCTTTAACACCAGTCTTGCCTAATGGTATCGTGTATCCCAGTTACTGGGTTGTGGACGTCAGATAGGCAGTCCAGGTGTCCAGCAGGTAGCCGAATTTAAGCTGACCATTGAGCAAAGCATAGGCAGACTGATTGATAATATGTTATCATTTTGTGAGAGAGATTCGAAGAAATGACAACAAAATAGTAGGCAGTCTTAAGTATCTTGCTATGTTATATTTAAAACAACTAGCTCTTATCTCTTTTGTCTGTGGTTTCAGCAGAATTTTATACTTGTTCTGTGGAAAGTATGTCCGACTCTCTGAGCTGGTTTTCTTCGTAGCTCGAGTTGCTTGTCTCAATAGCTTGGCTCGAGAACTCGAATGAAACTCGAGCGACAGTACGAATGGTGGAATGTTTTGAGATTTCGAGCTACCAGCCATGACTGCGGCATACTCTCGACGTGTTGTGAACGACAGAGCAATACACGCCTTTCAGGCGTAACGCATGGCCACTATCTTTAATGTAATGTCATTATGACATTGTGTGGCTTTGTATTTCTTTAATTAAATGTCATTATTACATTGTGACACTTTTAGTTCTTTTTTTAATGAAGAGTTTTGAAAATTCTTACTAGTTAGCGTTTGAGAGAGAGTGTTAGTTTAGCTGATGATCTTCTCTGATGTATTAACACACGCTTTTCAGATGTAACACACGGCTGCCATATTTGATTTAATGTCATTATGACATTATGACATTGCGGGGCGTTGTGTTTTTATTTTAAAGAAACATTTTGAAAATTTTTACTTGTTAGTCATTGAGAAGGGAGTGATAGTTAATGATATTCTCTTAAATATTGGTGGCAAGTATTTATATTTGCTGGACTAATTATATCGTTAATGAAGTACAAACAGTGTTAAATCTAATTGTCTAATAGCTGATAATTAACTTTGACTATAGATTTTAAAATATTTCGTTAAGAGTTTATTTGTGATCATTATTTAACTGTTTATTTAATTTAGTAACGTTATCCTAATGTGAACTACCGAACTCAGATATTATAATAGCCATATTTAGCATCGCTATATCATTACGACAAAAGAACCATACGTTGAATTCCCAAAACTCGTGCAAGTGTATTTTTAATGAGCGCACAATTATTTTGGTGCTACATCAGTTCTGTTCAGTTTTCAGCAAACCTAACCTTTGCCATTAACACGCAAACTCGAACCGATTCCACTCTCCGTGACTCAACAGCGAGAAAATATCTGACGAATTCCGAAACTCTTCGTTCCACTGGTTTCCTAAGGTCACTTTAGCAGTCACGTTGCAGAAACAACTCGATGAACTGTAAAAAGTCTTGAAACTCGTGTTTCGTTCGTTCGTGGTAGAATTTTTGGGATTAGCGACTACTATGATACTCTATTTCACGCGTTTATCGTTTGACGCGAGATTGTTTTGAAGAAAGTTGAAGGTGGGTGAGTTATGGGGTGAGTTTGAGAACATTAGTAGAATGTTTTGTTCGAATAGAGGCCGCGACGGAGCGTCGACTCTAAATGATAGTCGAAGAGACCGAATGAAGGGGAATGACATCTTTTTCGGACTTTGCCGCATGTTGCTGCCAGATGACAGGCTAAAAAAACTGTTTATACATTCACTGTTGGCCTAGCACCGGGGATGGCGTCCTGTTGATATGGAACACGCGATGTATGGCGTTGTAAACAGCCCAGCTAGTGTTGTTGCTGTGCTCAATGTAGTCTCGAGTAGGTATCATGAGTTTGAGTCGCTCTATTAGATTAATTTCTTGCGTTGTTTATTCCCGTTTGTAGCGAATTGGTGACAAATAGTCTTTGACGCTAACATTTTTAGTTTAGTTTATTTATAGATTTTTTGTGTTGTTTTAAAAAGTTTAAAAAGTCGGAAAATATTAAGATTATTTCTTATATAAAACTCTACATTCCATAACGAAAATATAAACAGGACAAAGAGCGAACTATAACTCTAGGTCCTCAACTTTACCACACTAGAATAAAGTCAACAAGTCCCCTAACTTTTTCAAAGTTCTGCTAAGATACTGCAGCAAGTCATCAGCAGCAATGCCATGACCTGGAGACCCCTCCGTGGTCAGTCAATTCGCTAACCATGGACTTGTTTCGCGATTGGTAATACATCGAACAGCCCAAGTCGATCAATTCTAAACCCTAACCGCAGAGCACAAGGCCGCATTCACGTCGTTATCACGCGCAGTGATAACACGCCGACTCGACGCACTCATAAATGAAAACATATGTTTACAATCACACGGGCCGCTCTATCGAGACGACGACGCTTCGAGATCAACTCGCGCTAAAATAGGTTAGCGGCGATACGCGGCGTCTCGACGTTGTTTCGTTGACGAAAAAGAGGCGTTATTTCAAAATACATATTTCGGAATTTCAGGACCGAAATCAACTTCATAACAATTAACGATACGACCCCCGCCTCTAAATTCCTCGCCCCGAGCGTGCCCGCTATACGTGGCGGTACGACGCCTTCGCATAGATAGAATAGAGAGCGGTTTCGGAACGCACCCGTACAGCGGCGCGCCTCAGCGCCTGTGTGCGGCGCGCGCGTGTGCGTCGTGTCCGTGCACGCGCACACGCGCGCGCCGCCGGTGAGCGCTGTTCACCGCACTCTGTGAGCGCAAACAACCATCTATAAGGCCACGCTATAGCTGACGGAGGGACGCGCCGCGCCACGAGCCGGTTGCATATTTGGGTTTTTCTTTGTTCATGTTTATATCTAGGTAGCGACAGAATTGTTGGAGATAAGAGCGTCGATGCGCGCTGTGGTTATAGATCAGCTTCGGCGTAGAGTTTTGGACCTTTCATAACATGGGCTTGCTTTAGAGAAATCAGATTTTTTATAATCGAAACTCCTAAATACAGTATCTGGCATAGATTTATACCCTTGAATTTTTTTGACAATATGAAACTTTTTTTTTTTGCAATCCAATATTATACTTGTTATTTTGCTTATTCCTTTAGTATGTAATTTACTTTAGACGAGTAATTGACTATCATAACACGGTTTCAATCTATATTTATTTTTTTTCCTGAAATTTTTTGATAAACCTGCACTGTCTTTGGCTATCGTGCAGTATAAATTAAAATGTCTTATAGTTCTGTTTCAACATACAAATATTTTAAGAGCCAGACTGGTCATGTGTCGAATACATTTTGGAAGATATAGCTAGCTAGCTACAGAATACACCTTCAAGGAAACTTATTTCTTTGTTTTAACATTATTAAATGATAGCATTCTAGAATTCAACATATTTTAATTTTGTCATGTCTGTTGTGACTTTTGGTTACATATTTTCTGTCTTAACTCCTGCAAAACTAACCTAAATTAAATTTCAACGGCTTGTTGTTAAGGTATTTTTAATAGTTAATCTAATCCTGTCAAAAGCATGATGAACCAATGAATACTACAGAGACGTACCAGCTTTGTAGGTTAATTTAAAACTGTCAGATAGCAAAATTTTTCACATATTCTTATATTTGCAGAATTTTTTACATGATATGATGAACATTTAGGCCCTATTGAACCATGTATTTGGTTAGTTTATGGCGCCCTAGATGTCCTAATAAAATAAATTAAATGATTTATACTAGGGCTAAGTCAAGAGATATAAAATTGTAAAGTTCTTCCTAATAATGTTTATTTGTTCTTTTTATTTTTATTTAAAGTTTGGAACGTTCGTATTGATACGGACTTTTGTATTGTTGTGTATGAGTATTTTAAAAACATGTCTCTAAACGTAATTTTTCTATTGTAAAGACCTATTTACTTGGGAGAAAATTTAAATAGAGAGAAAACAATATACAAAATGTATAATATTTTAAAATAACTGTTAATCATTTTTATCTTCGGTTATTAAAGCATAACTGTGTGTAAAGAAGACAAGAAAATATTAATATTTCACAATTCATGGAACATATTTTTTTGTTTTGTTTTTTATTTCTTTCTAAAAATATAAATGGTTGCCAGTATGCATTTTTACCAGGTTTAAACAAATATTTGACGTTAAATTAACCTATGTAGCATTGTTTAAAAAAATCTTACATTTTAAAATTTTCGGAAAAAGTTGAGACACAAGACATACCCCATATAGCTTCAAGGAAAGCTTACCCTATACTTTATATTTTAACAAAAGAACCGAATCCATAACTCCTTCTACAAGATTAAAAAATCAAAAATAAGCTTCCCATACAAACTAAATAGCAAAACCGTATACCGGCTTGAGGCGCGGCGCGGCCGGTATATTTCCGACATAATACCGCTGCGTCGAGCGATTACTACTATATATTCTATATACATTTAATAGCTATACAGGCGCGCATAGAACTGGCCGTACTTATGTGAGCGCTACGTGGCGCGCGCTCGCAGCGCTGTAGCGCTGTACGACTTGTGCCCGTCTAGCGATATTTGGTGGGACAGCGCTGCAGCGCAACGCTTTCTAGGTAGCCGGCTTATTATTATCGTAGATTGGCGTCGGCGCAACTACACGGCGTTAGAAGGACGTTCCGTTTTAAATATCAGGTTTTATTATTATGAAGAGCGGCGCAGCGGAGTGCGGACGGCGCGGCGGACGGTTGCGTGCGATAACATTTGACATTCGTAATTACTCGAGCGCGGACGGCGGCGCGGCGCAGGCGAGGCCGGCTCCGCGGACATTCCGCCGGAGTCCGTGCGGCGGTGGGGCCGGACAAAGAGGTCGCGCGTTGCGTCAGCGACACCGGCCACCAGCCAGCGCTTGACAATCGCGCCGCGCACCCGCGCTGCCGCCGACCATACACTGCCGAAATATACTCTAGCCTTGACTAACATTGTCGACTATTTCTAAACGCACAGCGCTAGTCATGTTTCCGTATGTCGCAGTCGCAAATGTTGTTGATGTTGTCAGTTTCGCGTGATAGCAAACCCAACTTAGAGAGGCTCCCGTTTTCGTAGAGCCCTAATTAAACATAAAGCACTAATTTTCATTAGTCGATTTTAATCAGGGAGAGAAATTAAAACTTGTTTTGTATTCCTCATTTGTTTCGTTCTCTAAAATTCTGTTTACTAAATCCAAAATTTCCGAATGACGCTTAATGAGTCTGAAAATTCAAGAAAGGCGTTCGGGGGGATTTCGGCCTTATTAGTTGGGTATAAAGTCTATAATGAGTGGAGTCGAGGTTGTATACGTCAGCCGATGTCAAAGAGCAGAGAGGCAGAGAGAGATAAAGCGCTGGAGGAAAACATTGCGAGCGCCGCCGACACCGGGGCTCGGGCTCGTCTCGACTCGATAAAAACACGAAATTATAACGAGAAAACGTCGTCTTCGGCAGCGTCGTAGGGGGCTATTTTGGCCGGCGCTGTAGCTTGCGCGCTCTTTGTTTACGAACGCGGCATCTCTCCTGCGAGCACAGCAATGAATTAGGCTTTGTTTGTGCCAAAAAAAGGTTACCAATCTTCTTTATATCGCTCTGTAATGTTGTAGAGGGTAAGCTTTTCCACTAATTCGTCGTCAATTGCTTGATCTTGAATTGTCGAGCATCCTCTCAGGGTAGCCTCGTTGTTGTTGTATTGGTTCTAATGCGTTCGAGCCCGACGCCAAGGACTTAGACTTAGTTTATGAACCTTAGACGGTATAATAGAAATCGGACGGTTTGGCTTGCTGTGCCGAACTGTCAGTCGGTTCATGTCTACGTTTCTCTGGAATGTGTTTTTGTGTTGAGACTTGTTTTCAACCAATGAACCTTACATGAGTGTTGTTCCAAATATATGGGGTTTATTACGGGTCAGTTTGTGGTTAATTTGTGCCTAGACTTACATCTGGTAGCTTGTCTGTTGACTTCCGTCTTTCTGTTGAGGCATTAAAGATAGAACGTATCTTTATTAAAGTTTTGTTGAAGGTTGTCATGCCGGGAAGTCGGAGTCGGATTAATGAGGCTGTCATTATAATTTCGAGAATAAGTGCATATGTTTATGGGGTACAGACGTCCTTAGCGGTTAATCTATGGAGTGGATCTCGTGTGGTCCCTGCGAATGGGGACGTCTGTCGTCTGTGTTCGGTGAATTCGGTCGGTGTTCCCGTTATCTAAGGCCGTTGCCAACCGGTGCTTACGACTCCGGAGACCTTCCTACAGGTTGGGCGCGAAGTTTGGAAGTTTGTGGGACTCTTATGGGGCAAGCAGTTCGTGTAAGCGCTACGGTGCGTTTTTTAGAGCCATGTAGGGCAATGACCGTGTGGTATACGATCCGATATGATTAGTACCGTAGTCCGCACAACTGACTAAAACTAACCTATCCTTACAAAATACTTCGTAATATATCCATTCTTTATATATATGTATTTTTTACGTTAAAATAACAGCAGTTTGGACGTTATTGTTTTTATCATATCAATAGGTATGGAAGTATAAAAACATGAAACATTCACGCATACTTTTCAAGCTTATTTTAAATGTTTGTTTTATAGGGAAATATAATGTTATCTGCCAGGATTGATTTAACGAATTTGTGTAATATTTATTTTACTTATTGAAATGTGGGATCTTTGTATAAAGTTTGTTTTGATTTTTATTTTTCCTTTTCAAAGTTATACATCTAGGTTATATTTCTAGATGAGTATATTATACTACTCCAGAAAAAAGAAACAAATAAAACTTTGTCAATACTTTTTCAGGTTTCCCTTTTTAAGTAAAGAATACTCTTTGAAACCCCATCGATGTCCTTTTGTGCAGACTGTATTTGTTGCTACGTCGAATACTGTACCTTTGACCTTTTCCCTAATAAACAGAAGAAAGAATGGTTTACGAGATAGTCTCTTTACGGTATTAAAAACCATCTCCATTTATTGCAATCAGAAATTCCGCCTCCAACTCAAGGATAAGTAACGTGGCGCAACACGAGAATCAAACCCGGCACCTCGACGTCAGAAGAGGCACCTTCCAATAGACGAACGAGGCGAACGAAACCTGTTTATTCTACCTAAATCCAGCATCGTTGGCTAGGCGGTAACTGTCAATATAATCATCATTCGAAAAAACACTGTATTAAGTTCGAATAAAGTCCATATTCGACTGTACTGTAAGTCATTAACATACAGCCAAAATTGTTATCGTCACTGAGCTGTGGACGATAGAAATATTGTTTTAGATACCAGTGAGGCAGTGGACTTGAGGCGACCAGCTGGAAAGTTCAGGGTTCAAACTAACTGGTTCATTTTTTTTAGAACTTCGTGAAGTGGGTTTATGGGACTTCAATCAATAGGATCGATGACTTTTGGAAAGAGCTGATGAATGATGACGTCATTTTTGTCATTGATTTTTGGGGGTATTTCAAAATATATGGACTACAAGTACCTATGCTTTGGTCGCTTTGGGCAATCAAAAAATAGTATGGTCCCATACACGTATTTCTCATTCAGAGTTCTAAAAGAGGTAAATGAGTAACAATTTTATTTATTCCATAAATTCTGTGATCAACAATTTTTACACCTGGTTTCTGAATTGAAAAACTAAACTTAAATACGCATCAAACTCGACTTATACAAAAGTTTGACAAGTCTTTGCGCTAGAGTTGGACAATCAACTTCAAAATCTTAATTTTGATACTGGATGTTAGGCAAAGATATTGGTATCTTTCAGCTGAGCAAAACCAATCGAATTCAACAGAAAACTATATCACAAACTTTGTGTACTAATGTTACTGAAGTTCCTGTAAATTTTAATATTGTGGCTGTGGGGACTAAGTGGATTCCTTTTCCTTTTTTGGCAGTTTTAAGTAGTTAACGCGGCCTATCCAAATGTCGATATTGTTCGTCAAATTATTGAGCTCTGAGTAGTCCTGAGTTGAGCTACACGAATACTAACAAATGCTTCCAATGACTAGACAGGTCCACTCAAATCTGTGTGGTACTTTCCTCAAAATTCCATCCAAGACACCAATTTGTATGATTCTCATATGTTTAGACCATTACATGTTTGCTGTATGGACTTTAAAAGAGACTTTGACCCCTGAGTTTGTTTCGGTGTTCCTTCTCAGGGTAGTCAGCTAGGAAACACCGGCCTCATCTAGTTTAAATTGACGTGTGAAAGTGTTCTTTGAAAACCTATTTGCAAAATAAATATCATTGATTATTTTTCAGTTCTTACTAATTAACGATGCTCAAAAATTTAATTAAAATATTTTCCATTTTCAGTGAATACCGCTTGAAACCTCAAATGTCAGTTACCCATCACCTCTGACGTCACACGTTGGTTGCTTACAAAGGTAAAGTAAAAATAGTAGCGACTCTTTGCACATCTGCCATCTCGCTCTCCCTGAGAACTACAGAACAATCTCTCTTTCGAGTCGCACGCGGGAACTTACCTAAGCAACTAATGAGTTTTTATATTTTACGTAACGACAGCGTTACGCCTATAATCCTTGGGAGAGCTGGCAGAGGTCACAGTGGTACTGGTAAGCAAGCGCATGGGAAACTGCAAACTCAACTACCAAAGTCTTGCAATTTTTAAAAGAAGAAAGAATGAACACTATCTTTCGATTTCACTAAAGCTGCGTTTAATATTTCTAATAATTAGTTCTGCTGCCAGTGGCTTCAGCCACGTGATTATTCAAGGAGAAAAAGTATAGGGGCTGTTCAAGTATTACGTAAGTAGATTTCATGAGACGAATCCATGACATTGGATGTTTGCTGCTCTGTGATGTGTGTATGCTCACTTTATTTTGTAAAATCGACATAGATATAGCTTATAGGTAATGCTGACGTAATAACTATCCAGTCCCGCCATCCCCCATGGCATCAAAAATAAGCAAAGCAAAGCCCCATGTAGCTTACCCTTACGTAATACTTGAATGGCATGATACTCATATGCACTATTCCAGGATATGATCTACCAACCTAACAAGTTTCATCGAAATCCGTTCAGCTGTTTAAACGTGAAGAAGTAAAACACATTCGCAAACCTTCGCTAATAATCTTTTTTTTTTTTTTTGTTTTTTTTGTAAGTATTCATTTATCCTACTCTATACACGGTCTGACAGTATCTCCATTCTCCATCTCATTTTTCATGAACTCCTATTTTGCAAGTATGCTGGAAGAGATTTCTTTAGAAATAAGTATCACCTTTGTATCTATTTTACTATTTTGGACTGATACATAATAAATATATGAATTGTTGTTGTTTCCGAATTTTATTTAACAAATTGTTCCGGATTTTGGTTTACCTTGCGAGTCCAGTGCATTTTGCGACCAAAAATGTCTGTTACTAAGGTTTCAATCCCCACAAAGTTAGAATCGAGAAAAGACTTACAGTCTAAAAATCATATTGCTTAGCGAATGAAGAGACATTATATTGTTCTTCTATCCTTCAAATAGTGAAAAAACACTTTTTGTTGAAAACTGAGAAGTAACTCTAGTATTAGCAATTCATGGTAATATCGAAAAATCCTTGAAAACTCGGAACTACGTCGTCGTGCGGCCCGGCTCAATAGTTAACACTTCATTTCAAACTCATGGTACCTAGTCAGTTAACAATAGTTTAACTTGAAATTTGGCAGCTAAGAAGTTAAGTTTCGTTTCATACTAGAAAATAAACGTTTGCTAAACGTCCATTGGTTCATAAGCCTTCCATAGACTAGATAGAATCATCATGCTTGGAAAACTTGTAACCTTCTTATTTTTTAACTATTTATGTACGGTCAGGGGTCAAAAGTGCAGTTGCACTCTAACAATGCTAAACTGTCTAAAATTTCTTTGTAGTAGAATTCCAGTGTTCTGCAACTAGTTTATTCGACATTTTAGATTATATGCTACAAACTAAATCGGTCATGATCATTGACCCTCTTTTACAAAGAAATTTTACATACTTTAGTATCGGTAGAGTGCAACTGCACTTTTGAGCCCTGACTGTACACACATTTAAAAATAAAAGACAAGAAGAAGGAAACAAAAACCTATGTACAAAGGTGGTGCTTATTTCTAAAGAAATCTCTTTCAACATACTGTGAAAGGAGAGTTAGAAGAAATAGAGATGTATAGACACCGTGTATAACAAATAACAGTAAAATAAGTACTATGTTACCGGCAAATTGTATAATTCAGGTATTCTATTATATACAATACCGAATGCGCAGCCGGTAATGTGTGTACAAGACGAGAGCAGGGAAGGAGGTGATGAAATTTTAAGGCATCCTGACACGGACAGGTTAGGTTAGGGTTATTTTTTTTAATCACTACCTGAAAATAAACCTTACTTTAAACCGTATTCTATACATTGCCTAGGCATTGTATAGAATACCGGGTTATATAGATAGCTGATAACACATACTGTAAATTGTAAACAATGAAATAATCTATCATGCAAATTAAGATATACTATTATAATTGTATTACTATTGTACATAGTAAAATAATTATCACAAAAATGTATATTAATATGCAATAATGAAAACTTCTTCTTTCGTCTTAATCTCGATCTCTAAATAATGGTGATCTCACTCAGATCACCATTATTTAGCTACCTGGACAGATCTGTTGCTGGCCTGGTTAAGTCGTGGATAGTGAAGGTAGTTGTGCATGTCAGGCAGGGAAGGAGATGACACATCCTGTGAAGGGGCTCCACAATGGCATTGTATTTGCGACGACTCCAGACTCGACTGCCAGAATATCAGCAGCGTCCATTCTGAGTCTGCAGATATTTGGCTAGAATATCTGCAGCGTCCATTCTGAGTCTGCAGTCGGTTCAGAGATATCCAGATTGGCCACTGCACTTCGTGTGCCGGTGGCAGATATTCCGCCGGAGAGATGAAATGAGGAGTAGGATAACTCACACAATGAGACTGGGAAATCATCAAATATCCAGATATGAGCAGGACATCCTCCTTCTTCGTATGGAGCATGAGAAAGTCTTAAGGTCACCGCTCATTAAAGTCACCCGTCACTCATCTCGAACCGCCTCGTCGCACGGCGTCCACTCATTGTCGACAGGTGGTCAACCAGTGAACCTCGCGTCATCAACCAGTGAACCCCGCTTGGTCAACGAGTGACATTGCTTGGTCCACGAATTTTCGAGTAGTCTATTAACAATTAGCACTAGGTCTACACATGTGTTTCGTAAGGTCAAATTTTACAATATCGTCAAGTATCAGTCTCGCATCGTTACCACGTGAATCATTCCCGGGCAGTGTGCGGTCCACTCGGGACCCACGCGTTGACAATGCGCAGTCAATGCAAGGCAAGCATGCGAGCAGCGAATTGTCACCGAGTGGAGGACCTATGACCAAGGCGAACAGGTAACACTATGGGGTGGATGTAGTAAGCGCAAGTCTATACAAGTCCATATAAAGAATACTAGCCGCAGGAGGCGAGGCGGTGCGGACCGGGTGGCTCTAATGAGCTGTGTTCTTCAGACTTAAATTTACCAACTAAAACCCATCTTTCCTTTAGTTGCCCCTTGCGTTCCATGCCATGGTAATTCTTTCCAACAATCCCGCAAAGTGATCATACTTAGTATACTGTCATCAAGTAAGAAATGAAATGATTAGGTTCATCATCCTTTTGCATCCATTGAAATAGCTGCCAGAAGATACACACATCTAAATACGTCTGGCGCAGCCCAGTGAGGCCTACCATATTACTACTGACCAATATTTACCACAGCGGTATCAAGCATTATGGTGAGACGTGATGACCCTCAGTTCAGGCATTCGCTTGTCGTGCATGGGATTGCGAGTTCGTAACCGGGTAAATAGCAATGTGACTTTTTCTTTCCATATGTACTTTTCTAGGTTTATCTAAGACATTATCCGAGAGCATGTAAAGCTATTGGTCCCGGTTGTCATTCGTAGATCTTTGAAGGTCGTTACTGGCTGTCAGCCTATCCAACGAGTATCGTGTCGCCCAGTAACTGGGTTGTGGAGGTCTGTCGCTCCATCAGTGGCGTAACTATATCATCAGAGGCCCGTGGCAAAATAATTGGGTGGGGCCCCAAAAAAATCACGTCACTTTGAGATAATATTAATTAATTGATAATTAATTTATTAATTTTTTTAATATGTTAGATTCTTCTGAATTGGTGGCGTCTAAGACCGGGGCCCCATAGGACCGAGGGCCCGAGGCATTTTGCTAGCCTTGCCACCCTATAGTTCCGCCACTGCGCTCCATGTAAAGGTTAAAATTACAATCGCTGTAATGGTTTAAGAAATTGGTAATTACGACGTTGAGTTGCTTAATACTAAAGAAAGTTAGTTGAAAAACTGTTTGTTGTGATTTGTATCGCCTGTATTGTGATTTACGGTGCTTAGCACTAATCACGCGACTTAGCCAGTACTTGACAGTTTTTGTGCCATCTCCTGACAGTTTCAAGTGGCAGGGTTTCTAATTCCATATCGTTTTCGTAAGTACTTCTAAGGGGAATTTTGACAGCCCTTTGACTAATTTATTTATGCCAAAGTACTTAGGGGTCGTAATAGTGAGGACTTGATTTGATTTTGGGATAAAAAGTTTTTCGAACGTGTAAAGAAATGACAAGTTTATTATTTAATATTTGAGTACCACTACTACCAAACTTGTTCATACAAAAGTAGTCTCTAAACATCGGAATTATGGCCTATAGTGGAGTGGATGTGAGATGACACCGGTGTCCTCTCGAGCTAGGACAGGTGTGGGTTGAACTCGTTGATAAGCGACGTCAAAATGCATGTTATCTCATCCAACATTATGTGCGACAGTTAAATAAAAAAAAACTAATAAGAAGAAATAATTATCCCTGCCTGTATTAGTAATCAGCAATCCTTTGAGGCACAGCCTGCTAGCAGGCAGGTAGGGTCGAAGCCTACTGGGGCCAAGGGTCGGCTTCTGAAAACAAGGCTCGGCCGTGGTATGAAAGGCAACGAAGAAACGGGGTGAGTTTTTTAGTCAATAAGAATATGACACTATCTCCCGCTCCACCCAAGGGCAGGGGATGACATTGGATGATTTTTATCCACCAAAAAAGAAATCCCTGCCTGTATGAAGAAATAACTTTGGCATATTTATATTCCACAAGATTATTTACTTATTTATTTGCGCCTAAAGATGCGCAAACTAGTGTCAAAAAATGGAAGTTTCAACGCACATAACTTCAATTTTTTTGTTTTTAGGGTTCTTAACTTCAAAAGAAAAATACGGAACCCTTATAGGATCACTTTGTTGTCCGTTTGTCTGTTAAGGCTCTTTACCTCGGGTACGCGTGGTGGTATCGAATGTTTATATCGCAAAAAACGTAGATTTTGACACTCTCAAGGGAATCAAAATTCATAGGGTAATTCTCGTTGACCTAGAATCCTGAAATTTGGCATGAAACAAGGTCTCATAGCATAAATATAGGAAAAAAATCTGAATATAGTAAATTTGTAGTTAGATCACAAAAATAAAAATTGCGATTCAGAAAAATCTTCGTTACTCAATTCCGGAATCGAACCGTTTTCATAGGTAAGTTTGTACGCAACCCTTAGTACGCGAGTCCGACTCACACTTGCTCGTTTTTTTTTTTGTTTCGCTATCATAGAGAGCTATAATGACGAAATAAATCAATACAATTTTTTTTTTTTCTAAATCACATCGTCAAAAATATGAAGTTATCGGCATAACACGTTCATATGGGAGAATAACCGAATAGAGCACCCTTAAACAGCAGGTTTACCATACATTAGTCAAATCCGCAGTAGATTAAGACCACTGCGCCATTCGGTGTTTGAAAGCAAGTACAAAAAATAAGCTAAAACACGATAAAAAGCGTGATATTTCTGTTAAAAAAGCTAAGTTGCAGCCAATCGGCCAGATTCCGCATTCAGGTCAGGGACAAGAGAAGCGAGCCAACGAGGGATTTATCAGAGCCTGTGAGTGCCCCCGGCTCCCGGGGACGCTCAGCTATTAGATAATCGGGGAATCTATTCTATAGACCGGGTTCTTTTCTGTGACATGCTTTGATGGTAGCAGAAAATTCACCGTCAGTAAGGAGTACTTACAAAAAATAATCGCGAAGAGAGCAGTTTGGAAGACTAGGATAAATTATTATGTTTTTCTAGTACCAAAGCAGTATACGAAAATTAACGATAATCGAAATGCCATAATGAGCATTTAATTTAATGTGCTTTTTAAATAGACCTCTTTAACCGGATCTATAAACGGGGCCAAATGCAAGATGGGACATGAAAGAAGCTATGGTAAGCTGGAGCTGAAAGTAAAGGCCGAAACATTTTTACTGCGTTGCGGGGCCGCACCGCTAAAATCGGCAGTGCCGTCCCTAGCAACGCAGAATTTTGCGGTGTTCACCGCGGCGCAAATACTCGTACCATAGCTTTATTAAATGGACATAACCAGTACCTTCATTGTCATTTATTTACAATAGAGTCTTCTTAATAACAAATAAGCATAAGTTTATTACGATCTACGGCAGAAAAACGTCTATCAACACTCAAAAATCTCGAGAAACTGGTTATTGCTGTAGGATACGACAGTGAACGCTAAAAGTTGCGTTGCGGCGACGCAAATAAGAGCGGCGGGTGGCACAAAATTCTATAATTTGCTTCGTATTCAGAAACTCTCAATTTAGTAAAAAAAAATATCATTGATAAGGTATGTATATAAAAAATTAGTTCTTTATAAACTAGTGTATGTATATTGAAGTGTACTGTGAATGTACGTATTTAAAATAAAGATTCTTGACTACAATAAATCATAAATTACTGTCTTTTCTACATCTAAAACCCACCATCCTCCTCCTTAATCTATTTCATCATCTCTACTTTACAAAACGATGAAGGAAAACATCGTGGGGAAACCGGCATGTCTTAGAACAAAAAATTCGAAGACATGTGACATTCACCAACCCACACTGAGCCCGCGTGGTGGATTACGGCCCATTCCCTCTCCTAGAGAAGAGGCCTGAGTTCCAGCAGTGAGAATATTAAAAGGCTGATTATGCTATGCTATGCTACTCACTCACGGTCCACTCTGAACGAGAATATTTAACGATTTTATACCATCAAATAGGGGTCGTTGTTTTTAGGTATTTCCAGGAATGCGCATCACTGTATGTATGGACGTTCCATCCCAGGTACCTGCTTAGTTATCAGAAGTAAACAGTTTCCTTAACCAGTATCGACTCAGTATTTTCCTGGTCTTACTAAAATTTGTTTGGTCAATGGAAGTTGTTGTTTATACGTATAGTACGTATAAACAGTCAGTTTCTTTATCACTTGCAGCTCTGTAGCTATCAGGAAAACCTGAGTTTAGCTCAGATGACGCCATTAGTATTCGTTGACTTGTCCCATATATCCTTTATTATCCTGCTATGTCGTGACTGTGAGCTGTACGTAAACGTCAATTGGATTCGTCGACGATTCCAGAATTATGAATTTGAAGTTGGATATTTGTCAAAATTTTCTTTTGCCTGAAAAATTGCCAAAATCCAGCTCTTATAGCTCGGCGACTCACCTCTAGCGCGTGGACTGCTCAAATTGTGGCAATTGTCACGATTTCACATCGGTCGCGACGATCACACACATTCGGCGGCTAAAGCTACTGCGCTCGCACGATAGAGCCGGCTCTTATCTCTGTCCTTGTCTATCAGTGACTACAGGCAGTGTAGATGTGTGAGTTTCGAGTCCAAGTTTTCTGATTGCGATGTTAGCGCGTAACGTATCTTCCTTTATAATATATCAATGCATTTAAGTAGTGAATGACACATTCTTAATTCAAATCATGAACCAGCGCGCTTAGTGTGAGTTTCACTCTCTGATTGGTTTATAGCTTGGGTCGGGCCAATCAGAACACCGTACGTCATAAACGTGTCGATTGCGTTAACGTGAAACCAACTTGCTCTAGACAATAAGCTCTTTGATTGGTTAAGAGCTTGGAGCAGGCCAATCAGAGCACCGAACGTGATGGTCAGCTCTCTTGCTGTTCAGATTATTCAAAAGAGTCTCCTCGGTCCGAGGAAGGAAAGGGTAACTGAAGAAAATCACGTGGAATTTAGTCAGTACAAGTCTGACATTTTGTTTCGCTCTACCCAGAGCGTGAAGAGTTATTTGATGATTTTTCAACTAAAAAAAGCCCTCTCGTTGGTAAGTAAGTATAGGTGTATGTGTTTGATTCTGGCTATAATACCGAAGGTATAAAACTTTTCCAAATCAGAGAAAGCAATCGAAGGTAATACAGCGAAGTGTTAAATCGTAATTTTCCAAGCTACACCGACCAGCAGATTGGCACCGTAATATCGCATACAACACTATACCTATTTAATTTTTGTACGGAATTCTTCGAACAAATTGTTCTTGTACGTTACACGTAGATGAAATTGAAACTAAGTGTGTGTTGTAGATAAGAGTTGCAGAGCTGTGTAGAGACTAATCAACTCTAATAAACGCTGATGGTGACGACAGCGGCATTAACCTTCGGAGAATTACAGACACTTGACGGGGCGGCCGAGTACCGAGTGCCGAGAACCTAATGGTGACACCGCTGTCTACACCATGGGTGTCTATGGGCCATTCAACCACTATACGTCTCGTCTATCTGAAATATGAAACTTTTAACAACATTCTAACGAAAATAATAAGTAAATCCAAGTGTATAAAGATTAGCAAACATCAGAATAAGAATTTTAAGCATGGAATTTTCCACGCGTTTTATCCTTGTTCTTTGGTCTTTGGTTTGTATTACCAAAAACGTATCTAACTAAACGCAAACTTTCACGACTCCCTATTTTAGATAATTTTACAAGTTTATTTATAATGTGTTTCATTGTAAACTTGACACTAGGTAAAGGTTACTCATTCGTGTCATTAAGCGGTCAATAATAACGTGTTATTTTTAGCGGTGTTACGTCACATCTTTACATATCACAGCTACGTCATAACAGCTGATAAGACTTGTAAGCTTCTGAAATATTACGTGTATGTAACTTTGAACTCGGGTCGATGTAACTTTTGTGATTCAGTACTAATCAATTGTATCCGTTGAGTTAGCGTTATTTCCAAGAAAATCTGGAAAATTTCTTAGTATTCAGAATTGTTGATAGAATGTTTACAGTTTTTTTTTGGAGTATTTGGTAAGAGTTTTAATTACGTCTGGATTTTTATGTAATATTTGACCAACCACATAGGAAAAAGACATATAAATATAAGATTAATACGTATGTACCTAACCGATACGGTTCCTTGCAAGTTTTTCTCCATAGAGATCTACGCTTTGAAACGTGCAATTTTGCTTCACTTTTTTGACTGACCGACATTTTGATTATTCAAAAGTGCCTGTAAATGGTCTATTTAAAATAAATGACTTTGAGTTTGATGTGTTTTTAAAGCCTTTTTTTAAGTTTGCTAGCAGAAAATTCATTGTTGAGTTAAGCTCGCTTTTGAACAAGAACAGTTAAATCACCATGTCACATGTTTTTGTGTACAATTAGACAATAAGATGAAAAATATGCGACAGAAAACTAATATATACGAGTATAATTAGCCTCCATTACTAAAAATAGTTAATTTTAAATTTAATTTTTTTTTGAATATTTGGCTAACTCTTCATCATGATGATGATGATTTGGCTAACTCATTAAGCAACTTTAATACGGATGAATATTTGGCTAACTCATCATCATGATGATGATGATTTGGCTAACTCATTAAGCAACTTTAATACGGATGAATATTTGGCTAACTCATCATCATGATGATGATGATTTGGCTAACTCATTAAGCAACTTTAATACGGACTGTTCATTATTAATCTTTTTTTTTCTTAGGCCGTGTTTACGGAGACGCGGCGGTTGCGCTGCGCGTTGTGTGTTTCTTTGTACATTGCAGCAGCGGGCCGCGTCATCGCTCGCGCAAACACAAACATATGGCAATGTACGACGGACCGCCTGACGCGCCGCGTATCCATAATCGAGCACTTAGTTTTTTAGATACAGTACCACTTGCCTACAACACCAGACTACAGTCAAAACGTTGGACCAGTTATACATCGATCGATTTTTCAGCAAATACATCAGTCCGAAATCTACCGACAACGATTTCATCTATACTTACATAATTAGAGCTCATGACAAAAATTTCGATCTGCTGCTTCCATAATCATATTTATGTAATATTGTTATAAAAGATACCCAAATCCAACCAGCGAATATGTACCTTTTCATGAACCACACCGTCTCCATGGTAACGTGAGTTCATGGCTGGTAAGTCCTTTTTAGTTAAAACAAAGCACGATCAACAGAGCGTCACATATCACTCTTTTTAGGACTTAGGAGGTCCTAACGTCATTGTCCTCTTTAGTCTAAATGAGGCGCCTCTCATTTATTTATTAATTCTTCGATTCCAATCATAGTTAGTTTGCTGGTTCTAAACTGATTTTTATTGAAGTAAAAGTTAGGAAAAAAAAAACGGTAATTTAAAAAACTAAAAAACCCGACTGCTTTTCTGAGCATTCATGAAAAAGCTCTAAAACAAGAAAATCTGGCAGTCGGGACCCATTCTAGAATTGAGAGCACACACCTATATTACATTGCAGATTACTCCAATCTATTGACTAGACGGCTGACTTTCTAGAATGGGTCCCGACTGCCAGATTTTCTTGTTTTAGAGCTTTTTCATGAATGCTCAGAAAAGCAGTCGGGTTTTTTAGTTTTTTAAATTACCGTTTTTTATTTTTTATTTTTTTAGTTTTATTTTATTACGATATCACTTTCAAAGTAATTACGAATCTAAAGACACCTCTCAAACTAAAATCCATCGAGCCGTTCAGGTCGCAGAGCGTGCCAAACATTTGATTTTGGCGCTAAAAATCCGCCATATTGTTTTTTTTTTTTTTTTGATATACCCAGTGTCACTCTCACAGTAAATACAAATCTAACGACACCTCTCAAGCTAAAATCCATCGAGCCGTTCAGGCTGCAGAGCGTGCCAAACAATTATACATACATACATACATACATACTTACATACATACATACATACATACTCTCGAAAAACATAACCCTCCTTCTGGCGCAGTCGGGTAAAAATAGTTAAGCAATTAGGTAGGTGAATTCATTGAGGAGATAAACGTCGGGAACCTCCTTCGCCAGCCATGGTTTAAGCCCTGTACGAAGTACGAGAGTGGAAATTGGAGGCGTTCACTTCGCCTCGCGTCTGTGCTCGGGGCGAGCAATACGAGCGGCCGAATGAATGAGGTGAAGACGAGATATACGCCCCGGGCGTCGGGAGCTGCAGGACGATTTCCGCCCACCGTAGAGCGGAATTGCGGACCACGAGCTATGGATAACTCGCCGTCCGGCCATTCAGTAAAGTTCAAACCCGGAACGAAGGCGCGTTGTGTGCCTCAAAGAGAATGTCAGCAAAATTGACCAGGCAAGTTGAAGTCGACGCTCAGCAGGTTATTCGACCACAGCCGTCGATAAAAAAAGCAACTGAAGGAACGCTGTGGGTTTTAATCAGTAAAAGTCTGACACTCCTGTACACATAACAAAAGGTATTACTTTATGATTACTCTCTTCAAAAAAACTTCTTTAATCATCATAGATCCATCGTCAAAAACGATTATTTAAATTCATCGCCATCGTAGACCCCATCGTCGCTTTCCATCAGGCGAGATAGCGGCCAAGCACAAACATATCAACACTAAAAAAAAAGTTGCGACTTTGGTTTGAGTGTATCGAAAATCGGATGCGTTTTTATTCAGTAAAAGTCTGACCCTCTCTTTTGCTCAACCTAGAGGGGGTGTAAATCATCAAATAACTCCTCTTGCTCTAGGTGAAGCGAGAAAGAGTGTCCTTTTGTTCCTTCTGCAGGGCTTTTCTCTAAGAAAAACAGCCTTGAGCGCAGCGCTGGCCGCAACGACGAAATCCAAATAGACAATTAATATGAAAATTTTAATAGCTAGAGGGATAGCATTGTAGCTTTTCGATAATTTCAGTGGTAGGTATATTTGACAATAATGTAAGACCAAATTTTCTGTACAAGTTACTTAGTAGTATAAATCTTTCATTATTTTTTGCGAGTTACGTTACGTCTTTAATCTGTGTGATTCCAGCCTTAAGTGCAGCGCAGCGACGAAATCCAAATACATAGTTACATTGGATTGATCCTTAATCAATGTGCCTGTTTGGATTTTTTTGCCGGTCGCATCTCGTAGATTTTGTAGCCGCGATGGCCGCAGCGACGAAATCCAAATAGGTAGATTGATTTAGGAACAATCCAATGTAACTATGTATTTGGATTTCGTCATTGCGACCAGCACTGCACTCGAGGCTGTGTTCTTAAAGAATAGCCCTGTAGTTTTCCTTTTCGTTCCAGAACCGCGGTAGCTGTTTCGAAGAATCAATCAGATTAAAGGCTTGAGACATAAAAAATGTAATTTATATAGAAAACCTTGGCTCACATTATTGTCAAATATACCTACCACTGAAATTATTGAAAGCTACAATGCTGCCTATCCCTCAAACTATTAAAATGTTCATATTTACGGTACCAAAAACTAGTGACAATAAGTCATGTACATTTGTCTCACATTAATTTTCCTGCAAATTTGAATAAATGCGAGACGAGTTTTTGCCTGAAAACGCTGACCTCAGCACTGTCATTGTTTTTAGGATTCCATACCTCAAATAGGAAAACGGAAAGTTTATTACATTTTCCTTGAAAGAAGTTATTTCCAAAATATATAAAGGTATTACGCAATCCCATTTCCCTAAATATACCCTTTCGACTTATAGAATATAATTTCCGTAAATACAGTCGTCAGCAAAAATAGATGGCGCTTACGCAACAAAGAAAGACAATTTATTTGTGAAATCTTTACTTTTAACATTACAAAAGCGAAAGTGACTCTATCTGTCTGCTTATTACGTTTTCATGTCAAAACCACTACATCAATTTTGATAAATTTTGAAATAGTGATAGATTTGACTTTGATGAAGGACGTAAAATTTTGTCCCGAGTGTCATTTATTGGGTCCCATTAAACCATCACTAAACGCAAGGTGACATTGCGGCAGACGTGGAAGGCGAAGGTGGAGAAATGAGCTGGACAAATACCGGAGGGACTGGCAGACAATGGCTGAGGACAGACGTTTGTGAAAAAGGGAGAGGGAGGCCTTCGCCCAGCAGTGGGATATAGGCTAACTAACTAACTGTCACATATTTACGTTCGTGACTGTACGTCACGTATACTGGTAAGGAATTCAATGGCACCCATGTCCGAATTGGTGACATGCGGTTGATTAATTGATCTATCAATAGTTGAATAGTATCTATTGTAATTAATCTGGCCATTAATTAATTACAAACCTATTCAAATACATGATTGTCAAAGTTTTAATTTAATTTACGCTTTACGGTGGTTTTCTGGCTTTGCAGTTTTTGGTTTGTAATACTTATTATGGTTTTGTGTTCCATTTATTTCTGGCTTAACCAGGTTACAAAAGCCTGCATATCCCCTTGAGCATCTATTGTACATACGTCTGTACAACTTGAATGACCTTGAAAAAATCTTAATTGTCGTATTTTACCCACGCTTTTACGAAATTTACTTGGCCGAAAATTTTGGTTTCTATATTTTTGTTTTTCCTAGTTTCCTAAAAATCAGAAAAAGTATTTTGTTTTGGTGATTTATTTATTTAAATTAATAAAGGGGGTCAATGCCCTCTCAATGACCCCTGACGTCCCAGGGGATATTCAACACGTAAAGCTGGAATAACCCAATTAGAAAAATAAGTTACTATCATAATATAAGCCTTGCACAAGGTGGAGTGATGACCTGATGAGGTTCACGGGAATCCGATGGATGCGAGTCGAACAGGACGTTGTGGCGACACTTGGGGGAGGCCTATGTCCAACAGTGGACGCCTTTCGGCTGAAATGATGATGATGTTGATCATAATAATATTAGCTCTGAAATTTAGCTTATATACTTAGGTTGTGTTTTTAATCCTAATTATAGGAAAATATATGGACATCGACTCACTATATTGGTAGGGCGTCGGTATTGGAATCTATGCACGCAGACACAAACACGCTAGTAACGTAGTCAAGATTTATCAAAATAGGCAATTTTTTCATCCTTAAATAACTCTTTATATTATTTTATAGTATATAAATTTGCCTATTTTGTAAATAGCTGAAATCGATTCTGATATATTACTGCCAGCTGGATGTGCTTTTATCATGTTACCGCCTTTGTACAGTGTTTTTTATTAGTGCATAAAGTTTTTATAAATCCATTAATGTTGTTTGTGTGAACATATAGGTATATGTATATGTGTGTGTATATATATAATTCCGTCACGATCAAACGGTTGAATGGATTTTGGTGAAATGTGGCACACAGGTAGACCATGTTCTAAAATAGCACATAGATTACATGTTATTGTGGGAGGGATATCGGGCTACCTATAAACAAGAGGAGTCATCATAAACCAATGTATTGAAAACATCATAAAAATTCGATAAGTGACGGTATGGAAAAGCGGCTAAACGGGAGTAATAAGTTAATCCGACCCTGGCACCAATACCGTAAACAGGGATTGAGTAATAGTGGTGTAATAGTGGTGATATCTTCATGACAACGCGGTTTTCTACTGATAGCTACTTCTAGGCAAGCGTGCCACATGGTCGAAATAAGAAATGAAAAAATTTAAAAGCTTTTGAAGTTTTTACTGAAATCGAGACAATTTTCATTAACTTTCTTTCCTATTTGACATGTTTTATGTTTAAGTTTTTTCTGTACGTTGGGCATATAGAGATAGTGTCAGACTCTTACTGACTAAAAACCTACCCCGTTCCTTCTTTGCCTATCATACCGGGGCCGAGCCTTCCTTTTTGACCCCAGTGGGCTTCGACCCTGCTTGTCTGCAGCTAGCAGGCTTGGCTTCTACGGTTTGCTGACAGCTCCATGAGGTGCGCGGGAACAGTACGCGCCGTCGACGACTTGGACTCTACTATGAACTTGGGCTTGACCAGACGGTCGGACAGCGAGCTACCCATTGCTTGCCGTCCGCAAGCCCGCGCCTACGGTGGCCAGAAATCGGGATAGGAATCCCGGCGGCGGCTGGGGCGTGAGCCCCGTTGCCTTTGTCTGATGCGGGCGGCCTCCTCCTTCGCTAGCGTTACTGCTTCACAGAAGGAGACGACCGCTTGCCACCCCTCCTCGCTCCGGACCTTGGCCTGTACCAAGGCCTAGCGCGAAAATATCACTTTTGTAAGCTACAACTACGAACTTAATTAAGAAATTAGATCAACCTCGATTCAGATATATACATTACATAAAGTCAGTTTATATGTTAGAACTACTTAATGAAGTACCTAGTTCTAAAATATAAACATAGCAAACCAACAAATACAATCCTTTGATAACATTAGTAAAGAGAAATATTTCAATCAATGATGAGTATGTACATAATGCTATGTAACACATAATACACACGCACATATGTACATATGTGCGAAGCCAACAGCGGCCACTATACAAGCGTTTGTTGATTAATAATTTTAACAGGAAAAGCCTCCATATGAAAAATCGTGCATTGAAAATGTTAAAATTTTACCCACTGAAATGAAATATAGCGCTGTTGTGATGCATATAGGTCATATGTTAAACTTTTATCTCTTAATGTCTGCAATTGAGTTTTAGTCGTAATGTAGTCATGCGTAATATTTTTTTTTTTAATTTTAGTAATAATAATACCTTAACAGCTTACGCCACTGCGATGCTGTTATAGTACGCGGCAAATAAGTTGAACCAATTGCTATGGGTTTCAAGCAGCCCCCCACTTTAAATAAGACCCGAAAATCGTTATAATGCGCGTTCAATACAATAGCGCGTTTCGGGTGCTGATGGGGCTGCCGCGCCTTTACAGCGCCTCCACGATGTTCCCGACGGCTGACACAGACGGCTTTGCGGCCATCATGCGCAAACTATGCGCTTCTATCATGCGCCGTACGTGCGACAGCCCCAACGCTATCTTGCGCGCGCTGGCGGACCGGTGGGACTCTCCGATGCTGACTCGCTGGATACGGCTGCACGCAGTCGTGTAGTGATTTGCCACCATCATCGGGGAGTCCACCCGGCTGGTCACTTTTTTTTTTATGGTAGGTAAAATCATCCAATAACAAATCCCGCCCTTGGGCGGAGCGGGAAGTAGTGTCAGACCCGGCTGGCCACTTACTGTTTGTGGATCGTTCAATTTGTTATTAACACTAGTTTGTAACTAAAACATATGGATGTAATCGTAAGATGAGTCTGAATTCATTGATTATCTCAGAACCATAAGGTCCTGGACCTACAGCACACCATGACAGTCGATCTTGAATATAATGCTAGGAAGATAATGATCTTCCTAGCCTTTTTCTTTTTTTGACTGCATCGTCGCTTTCCATCAAGTGAGACAGCGGTCAAGCGCAAACCTACCAACTTTAAAAAAAAAATATGGGATCGGCTTTCAGTAAGTTAGCCTAACCTAACCAGATAACCTACCTTAACCTAACCAGATGCGACTGAATCCGTGTTTTACATAGAGCGACTGGTGAGCATTGAGGGAGTAGCTACCTCCCCCAAGCGCATCTAGTTCAAGCAAGCCGATGTGCTGCTGCTATGCCCGCAGCCTATACCCGTAAGAAGGCCCGCGTGGTGGATTATGGCTCATTCCCTCTCCTAGAGAGTAGGCCTGTGTCCTAACAATGGAAAAGTTTAAGGATGCTTATGTTTAACATATATGTATACTGAAAGCCTAGAGCAGTCAACGGTAGGTAGTGAGTTGTTTTCTTGAAAAAAAAAAAATACATGTTTTATAAATTATTTCAGAAATCCCATTTGACAAAATTTTTTAGTATTTCAAGTAAATCCTTAATCTATACGAGTAAGTAAATTATTTACAAGTCTAACTTGTATGTGGCGGATCGAACGCAAGCCTAGGGCAGGTAACAGAAGGTACAGTGCCAATCCGCCTTAATGCGGCTTGTTTTTAACCGACTTCGAAAAGGAGGAAGTTCAGCTATGTATTTTTTTTTGTATTTTCACCGATATCTCGGTCAATTGTGGAGCGATTCTGAAAATGTTTGATTTGATTGGAAGATTATACTCCCAAATTGGTCCCATAGAAATTTTGGTTTTGATCTGATGATGAACTTCGAAGATATAAAACGAAACTCTTCAAAAAAACTCATACCAGAACTGTCGTAACAAGTAAAATTGCTTTGTTTATACATGTAGTCGGTGACAGTAGGAAGAAGGGGAGGAGATACATAGAACTACAAAAAAATTCAAAATAACAATATTTTGCAGTTTTTGTGTTTTTGAAGTCGGTTGTTTTTTTTTTACTTTAACGCGATTGAAACGTTTACTATGTTTGGTTGGCTCTCTGATTGGTTAAGAGCATGGAGCGGGCCAATCGGAGCGCCGAACGTCATAACGGTAGCGGTCGCGTTAACAGAAATCAAGGCCTACTGTCCACGGTCGCGTAGCTTCTTATACGCGTATTCGTCGTATACGCTTGGTTTACGCCTGCGTGAAGATTACAAACAAAACTATGGCCTACTAACAACGGACGCGTAGCTTCATAGACGCCTTGGTATTCGTATGCTTGATTAACCTGCTCGTAGCTTAACGACATGATGACAGAACGTTGCTGCTTCGTTGACAGAGTTTCATAGTTTTGTATGTAACCTTCATGTAGGAGTATTATGACGATTACGTGTCTATGAAGCTGCGCGTCCGTGGGCTGCTGTAGACGTAATTCACATTAGGCACTCAACTTCAAATTCCTTCGAATTATAGTACATGTGCTCAGTCAACAAACTCCTGACTTCATTATTCAAATTATATAAAAGTTACTAAATTACGCACGCTCTGACGTAACTATAACTATGTATAAAATAGTTAGTGGTGCAATGATATTTCTAGTACGATTAAAAGAGTGAATGCCTCATTTTTTCACTAGCTCTTTTTATAGTTTTGTTCCATTGACATTTCTGTCGCCAAAACAACCTCTCCTGGTCCTGTGCGTCTCCTAGCCATTCATGAAACCGATTTTATTAGGGATTAAACTTGCTTTTGAAGAAGTTATGATGTAGGCTTTTTCAATGAAGTATGGACTTTAAGAGATTGGCTTCTTCTACAATAAAACATAACATGATATCACGCCTGTACACCCTGACGGACTAGGCAGAAGTACCGAACACAAAAAAAAAATTTAGTTCGTAGATTATTAGCTTGCTACGCTTTGGTGAATACTGTAAGTATAGCAAGCAATTGGTAAAGAAATAGATAAATTATAATAAATAATCTAGCAATGATACCTCTTTATAATACGAATTTATAAATATATAGTATAATATCCATGAAATTGCCGTTTTTTAAAATGGGTTGCTTTGAAGCGTTATATATCTTTGGATTGACTTGAAATTATAAGTTCAAACAAAATTTATATTAAGGGCGCGTTATTCTTTTTTCGAAATTAGGTATTTTTTGGTTTCAATGTGTTTTGTATTTTCTGTAATATGCACCGTTAAATTTTGGTCGTTTTAATCCCGTGGAGGGTCGATTCGGTACATGAAACACTATCGATTTGTAAAGATAAAAATTAAAAATAAAGTACTTTTTTTTCAAACACGAATTTATTCACGCATGTACGAAATTAATTTCTTTAAGTCAGATTCTTTAGTTCTGACCACGTGACTGAGCGTTGAGGTGACGTCAGAACAAAGGAATTGGAGGCGTGGACAACTCGAGGCGTTCCACGCAAGAGAATCGAAACGAAACGGTCGTAACTTAAAAGCTGGCCTTTCCTATATTATTCAAAACTAATTATAAAAATATAGGATTAGCTACTTAGCTGGACTATAAGGAAATGCAATGAAAAAAAAAACAAACACTTGCCATTTTTTTGCAAAAGCAAATATTTTCAGTACATTTCGGGCTGCGTGCCATTAGTTCAGATATGCTATCACTATCAGATTTTATCTACGTCTGTTCAGGTCGACAACCTGCTGTTTCGACTTTCTTTGCGATCACTAATTTACTTGATTGTCGTGAGTGTGTGTAGTGCGGACACTTAACATCATATACTGTTTACCGTAGATCTTGGAATAATATCTATATTTTCTGATCTCACGTAGGTCGGGTCTCTTTTTAACCGACTTCGAAAAAGAGGAGATTCTTTGTTCGGCTGTATGTATTTTTTTATGTATGCCCACCGATATCAAGGTCAATTGTAGGCCGATTTTGAAAATTATTGTTCTGATTGAAAGATTATACTCCTGAGTTGGTCCCATAGAAATATTATTTTTATCTGATGATGAACTTGGAAGATATACAAAGGAACTCTTTAAAAAATCATAGCAGAACTGTCGTTTTCATATGTATGTTCATTGATATCTCGGTCAATTGTGGACCGATTTTGAAAATTTTTGTTTTGATTGAAAGATTATATTTTCGAATTGGTCCCATAGAAATATTGTTTTGATCTGATGATGAACTGCGAAGATATAGAACGGAACTCATGGAAGAACTGTGGTATCCAGCAAAATTGCTTAATTTATACATGTAGTTGGTGACTGACTGAAGGTACAAGAGGGATACATTGAGGTCGGTTGTATTTTTTTGTAAAAAGTTATTTTTATGAAAATAAGTTGTGTGAATAGGAACAAAAATGTAATCCAGATATAGCGCGTCGGACACGCCACAATAATGGCTGCAAGTACCCTCTTTGAGGAGTGGCTGCAGACGTGCTACTGCGTACTCAGTTTCCATCTCACACAGATCCATACACAGTAGTTTCGGCAGATTCCCGCGACGGATGCGGCCACCTCACCTGGCATCGTTGGACTACGTGAAGCATATGGTGGAGATGTGCCCCATTAGGGCGGAGTACCACCGTGTACCTGTGTAGGCGATCGGCAGTGGCGTGAGGCCTCGCTCATATTTACATCTTCGCAGAAGGCGGTGACTGCCGATGCCTGATTCCTGGACACAAAAAATGCGGGCTTATTATAAATAAATAAATAACGACTCCTGCTGTGGGTGGAGTGAGAGGAAATTTCAGACTTTTACTGACTAAAACCCACCCGAGTTCCTTCAGTTGCCTTTTATATTCCAACAATATCACGGCTCTAAGGAATTACGGAATCACAGAAATATGTCCGAACAATCACCCACTCTTCTGCTTACCTTTCCATGAATGGAGAGCACGTATATAAACATCAATAGCTACCGTCCCTGTTGCCATCTACCGTCCTTACAGCGAAATAAAGGAACATTGATCATCTCCACGATAGTGAGTCGTATTTACGAAGCCGAGTCGAACGAAAACAAACAAGCTATGAGTCAAAGGCGTTCTAGAGGTGACCTTAAAATAATTATTCCGTGCTAGATGTAAAGGATTCACTCTGCAATCTTGCTCCGTCATATTTCTGCTTGTTATTTCGTCTTGTTCATGAATTCATGCGTTTTCTTTGCGAATTTAGGTAACTGAATTTTCGTTGAAGTAGTCAGTTGTTTAGTTTACAAATTGTATTGTTGTAGTTTTAAAAGCTGCTCCAGAAATGGTAGTGTTGGCCTAAAATAAAACATGAAATTCAGCCATGAGCGAAATCATCCATCAATTTCAACTTATAATCATCATCACCACCATCTTCATCGTTTAATTTATTTGCTATTTTTTTTTACAATGCATTGGATGTTTTTCGACGCCATACTTCAGATTTCTTTTAATTAGTCCTCAAAATCATAACGATATGATAAGTTCATGTTTTTGTACATATGTAAAAACTGTAAATATTTCCGTTTACTATATTCTTGACCAAACGACTTTCATCTGTATATAATTTACATATTTAAAACACTAAATATGGTTATTTATACACTAAAAAAAGGACTAATAAAAATCTCCTGAATTAATTTTAAAACTATCTACAAAAAAAATATTAAATACTCACTAAATATATGTATGTATGTAGTCCATTAGATTCATACAGCCCTTTATCGTTACAATCCTTTATAGTAAAATTTTGTGCTAGATATTAGCAGCCGCGTCCACTACCCCATATATATATAGCATTTAGGCTATCATCAGAGTCTGCTCAACGCTGCACCGATACGTGATTAAGTTAATTATTTCTGATTTTAGGGTTTAATAGATTTAACCGAAACTAAGGTAACTAACATCTGAGCTGTGTTTTTTTTAAGTGGGAAATCATCCTTTGACTTCTCCCGTTCTTGGGCGGAGCGCGAGTGAGTGTCAGACTTTTACTGACTAAAAACCACTCCTGTTCCTTCTTTGCTTTCGTTCTAGGGCTTCGGGGTACACTTTCGCAAAACCCTGCTGGGTCCCTACGGTTTTGCTAATATCTCTTTGATGCCTGCGTAGAACATTACGCGCCATCGACGGCTCGAGCTCGGTCTGGACAGTTACCGGACGCCCAGACGGCGAGCTATCCATTGCTCGCCGTCCACTCAGCAGCGCATACAGAAGTCCAACGCTGAACACACGCCTCTACCAAGCCATCCATACCATAGCATACCAGGCATCTAGCCATCGAATTCCCTCGACTCTCATCAGTTCATCGGTCTAGCTTGGGACCGCCTTTCAACGCTGCACAAAAAATCATCGTTTCCCAACAATTTTCTATTGTTTTAATTTTGTACGGCAACTAAAATTTCGGCTTGAAAATAATGGGAAATGACCAATAGTAAGAAATAATAGGCAGATCACATTTGATAACTTGGTGGGCGCAGTGGTTGAGCTATTGACTGCTGCGCTGCGAGTCGTGAGTTTGAGTCGTGAGTTGAATTATTTATATGATCTATTGCATAGGTGTTCCTGGTCTGGGAGTATGTGACACGCATCCACGATACAGCCCCCTTAGCCAAGTTACAATCGTTTCGTTTAGCGTGAACGCTTTGAGTTGGCCACGCCTCCAATTCTTTTACACTACTGACCACGACTGAGCGTTGAAATGACGTCAGGTGTAAATCATAGTGTTGGGCAACATTTAAAAAAAAATCATTAAATTCTATTTATTGATATTCAAAATCAATATACAAAAAATTTCTATTAACACAACAATATAATCTAGTATCTTTTATTACACATAACTAATGTCAATGTTTCACATAAGAGTCGTTAAATAACTAACGCGGTGTATACAGGCAGCGGGCAGGCCGCTGGCCGCTCGTGTACATAGCACTTTTTATTGCTGCTCATTTACATAATTCCAAGACGTATCTTTAGTATAAGAAAACTATATTATTTAGGGTTCTGTACCTTTAAAGGAAACAACGGATCCCTTATAGGATTACTTTGTTGTTCGTCTGTCTGTCTGTCAAGAGTATTTATCTCGAGAAAGCGATGAGGTATCGAGTTGAATTTAAAACCATATACTTAAATCTGCGGTCCCTTGAAGCTGAAAATCGAATTTCCACTTACCCGTTTATGTTACAAAAACGTATATTTTGACACTTTAAAGGGAATCAAAGTTCATAGGGTACTTACCTACCGTTTACCTAGAGTCCCAAAATTTGGGTTGAAGCAAGGTCTTATAGCACAAACATAGAAAACAATCAGAATACTGTAAATTTGAAGTTACTTCGTTTAAAATAAAATACTTTTTTTGCGATTCGGAAAAATCTTCGAGACTCGATTCGAAAGTTGAACTATTGGCATAGGTAAGTTATACGGAACTCTCGAGGCGCGAGTCCGACTCATACTAGCCCTGTTTTTTAGAGTAAAAAAACATTCACGTTATACTGATGATGAGATCCTCATGTCCTATCCTGCAGTTAGAATGTTCAAGTTACCGCGACCCTGTAACACTCAAAGGGTTACTGGGGGCACCCATCAAACCTCACATGGACAAAGAAACCTCACACTGGAAGGTTTTATCCTACTTTCCTCTCGCTCTACCCAGAACGGGAGAAGTTACTTGATGATATGACTGGCCTATTAGTCTAGTGATTAGTGGTCCTGACTGCTATGCCGGAGGTCGTCGGTTTGATTCCCACCCAGGACAAATGTTTGCGTAATGAGCACGATCATTTGTTCTGTGTCTGGGAGTAATTTATCTATTATAGGTATGTATGTATTTAGAAATATATAAGTATGTTTATCAGTTGACTAGTACTCGTAGCACAAGCTCTGCTTAGTTTGGGATTAGATGATGTAGTGTTAAAGCTGTCAAATATATTTATTCTATTAGGCTTTTCTGTTCGCCATTTCGTTCTTAGCGGCGAGCGGTGCCGTATCGCTAAGACTGAAGTCGTAAATGGGCCGTAAGTGTTCCCACTAAAGGCTAAATACAAAATGTATGACACTAACATTACCTGCGGCGAAGACACGTGACAACTGACAGGTACAATACGCGGCATAAGTTGAACCAAAATGGCGATCGACCTTCAATGCTCAATTACAGATTTTTGGATCTCAATCGAAGTGCCGCACAGCGGTTGGCTAATCGTAACCATAGCAACGACGGCTAGATTAGTTCGACTTATTTGCCGCGTATTATAATGTCATTGCCACACATTTTTTACTTAGTGTTTAGCGGGAACGCTAACAGAAAAAATGTGTCTAAGCCGGCTTGCTACTCGGAAAATAGCACACACAATGAACTCAAAACTTGGACAAACTTAGTTAGCACGATTAATACTGTATGGAACTGGAAATAAACTAAAAATAAACTTAAGTGTAATTTTTAACCGCATACTGTCATACCTTGTTCTTTGAAAACATTTGTTTCAGGGACAATCATCATCTAGTCTAGATTCAAGCACTGAAAACTCCTCTCTCTTCTTCTTCTTCCTGCCCTTATCCCACATTACTTGGGGTCGGTGCAACACGGTTTTTTCTTCCACTCCGTATTGTCACCCATCACACTATCTTCTCAATCCATCCATCTCTTCTTTGGTCATCCTTTTCCTCTCCATCCATCTACGTGTAAACTCAGAGCTCTTTTAGTAACATGCGTTTTATCCCTCCTCTTCCCATGACCATACCAAGACGAACGATTTGCTTTCAACTTTTCAGTCATTGGTGCCACTTTCAAACTCCTCCCTATGGCCTTTAAAACCCCCACAATCAAACAATCCATGTTATTCTAATCCACAGTCTTGTCTGTTGAGCACCACAAACTGCTGTCATTACCCTTGACGTACTGAAAACACAGAATTCCTATAACAATGGTGATGACGCACCATGCGCAAGCGTTGACGGGAAAATGACGCTTATTATTATGTAGTATAATGATTAGAACTGTGTGGAATGACAAATATAGTTGTAATCACTCGACTACGGCGAACTAAAGGAAAGGTTGAATTTACCAAACGGCTATAGAAGTGATTTTTTTTAATTTATGATTTAAACAAGGAATACAGGATTATCTATATTAATAGCAACGAAAAACCAATCAATCTCAATATTGAAACTACAAAATGAGTTAATTATAATGTGTGTTATTTTATCAATTTATATAACTAAAAAATCATCGCTGTATAATACTTAAGTAATATTGCTTAAGTTTACACTTGATATTGTTATATGTACGAGTAATTTACCTTTTTAATTCTGATGAGTCTCGGTATAATATAACCTGTAGTTCGTTCGCTATACGTATTGTTGGCGCATTGAGTACGGAGCCTTTTCTCAGAAATATTCCTTGTGATGATCAATAATGTGGTGAGCAGAGTACGAGGTGGTATGAAAGAAGTGACTAAGTTTGACCTGGATTACAGCCAGTTATTCTTGATGGTGAATTAATTTAAATATCTATTTATAGAACTACTTCAATTACAGCCCATTGCTGGGTATGAACAATTCATTCCGTCTTGCTTATAGGACACAAGGGCCGTCAAAAAGTGTGTTGTGTTCGGCAAAAGTATCGTAAACTGGGAAATATCTGATTAAAGAAAATGTAGTTGATTTTGGGCTACACTATGGATGTAATCATCATCATCAGCTCTTATTATCATCATCATATCAGCCGAAGGACGTCCACTATTGGATATAGGCCTCTCTAAGTATTGTCACAACAAATGGTCCTTTTTTTAACTGATAAAAACTAGTACTTAACTGCAATCCCACCTGACGGCAAACAGTAATGAAATGTTGATGGTGAGGTGCACTAGTTTATTAAGAGCCTATCCACTCTAGCCTTCGGACCGCAGCAGGTAAACTGTTCCAGTCCTTCGATGTACGCTGTATAAACGACGACGCAAAACGCTTAGCTCGGACCGTAGAAGTTGTCCGATGGTAGAAATGAGATGGCGGAGTTCATGTCATGTTCAAGTCATGTAATTCCTGCGCACACTCTCCAAAATCCATCCTGAAAAATACCGAAAAACCAACGATCCTATGCGTCTCGCATGCATCGTATTCTGGCGACTCTCACCAAGGTCCTCAATCTGTTATAATATAGACTTACTGATTGATCAATAATTTGTGTCACCCACTACATTTTTAGACATAAGAAAATTTCACATTACCCTCCATAACAGACGTTATTTTTTTGACGTAGAAAATCATTCAATGACTTTTGCCGCTCTTGGATGGAGCTGGAGGGCGTGTCAGACTTTTACTGACTAGAACCCTACCTGTGCCTTTCAGTTCATAATTCAGGTTATGGTAACGAGAAGGGATACCCCCATAGAAATCTATGGTTACCCCCCGGAACCAACATGAAAATGGTTAATAATAATAATAATATTTCCACAACTATCACACAACACCGTCTAGTCCCAAGCTAAGCAGAGCTTGTGCTATGGGTACCAGACAGCTGATAAACTTATATATTTCTAAATACATACATATTATAGATAAATAACAACCAGATACAGAACAAATGATCGTGCTCATCACACAAACATTTGTCCTGGGTGGGAATCAAACCCACGACCTCCGGCATAGCAGTCAGTGCCACTAACCACTAGACCAACAGGGGGCTTACTCTCGAGTTTAATTCCAATCGATCGACATTGGAATTGTGACATTAGGTACTCTTGAATTCGATGCTAGAGCCAAATTGGTTCAAAATAGCGTGACCACATGCCAAGCCCAATCCCCGTTTTACTTAGTTTCCTAAAAAGGTCACGCAATTTGGCCCTAGCATCGAATTCAAGAGTACCTAACTTTACAAATCCAATGTCGACCGATCGGAATTAAACTCGAGAGTAAGCCCCCTGGTCAGTCAAAATCAATTCAGGTTAATTATAAGGAAGGATAATCGAATTGTATATTGTGATATAAATACTCTACTACGAAAACTTTTTCCTCTAACTAGAAGCGAAAAATAATAAAAGCTTTGTAAAATAATTTGATTACAATACTACGAATAATTGATTCAGTTTTATGAATGATTTGTTTAAAGCATACTAAGGAAACAGGTGTTTGAAGATAATACTTACATAATACACACATACAATACAAAGATTTTGATAATAATGAATAATAAACCTTCCTGAAAGGGTTCGGGAAACCTCATCCCTCTTCAAAATGTGACGTGGAACATAATTAAATACTTGTTATATTATGTTATTTTTTACGAGATTTATTGGAAGAAAAATTTAAAAAGTATACTTATACTCCATCCGTTTAGGTACTTAACTAAACGTAAACAATCTTGAATTATTTTTCTAAACGTAAACAATCTTGAATTATTAACAATCTTGAATTATTTAAAAAAAATATTTGTATAAAAGACATACAAAGATTATTATTTAAATTTAGTTAATTACCTTACAACGGTTTAGGTAAAAAACGAATTTTTAGTCAATTTTTTGATAAAAGACATGTGAAGATTGTTTAAATTTAGTTAATTACCTAAACCAATGGAGTGGATGTGAAAGTACATAGTTTTGATTTTTTTTTAATATTTTTTGTATGTCTTAATGAAATTCTCTGGCTAGTTATAAACGATACTACAGGAGTCAGTGCATTCCCCATAATATGAATACAATTTTGTCGACATATTTATGGAAATTCGAAATGGAAAAGTAAAGGAATTTAAAATGGGAATATATTAGTATTACTGCTTTAGTTCGGTACCTTGATGATATCATAGCTGTAGGACTAGCTCTCCATTGCTGTAGATTGTTTGAAGAAGTCACCGTGGTCCTGGAACGCAAAGGGTACATGATGGAAGACAGGTAGATTTTAGTTAGGAAAAGTCCCTACTATACTCCCTTTTGCTGCATACAGAGTGGGTTAAGTTATTTAATAATTAACCCACTCAAAAAAGTATACTCGTAAATCTCATCTCAACAGGTATTCCGATCCCGATTGCTGGGCCCCTACGGTATGCTGATACCGTAGGTGCCCAGCAAGGTTGAAACCTACTGGGGCCACGGTAAATGTAAAAATGAAACCCAGGGTCCTGAAAGAAGGAACAGGAGTGGGTTTTTAGTCAGTAAAAGTCTGACAGTATCTCGCGCCCCGCCTAAGGGGGCAGAGATGTCATTGGATGATTTTCCCACCAGTATTACAAATGAAAGAATAAAAAAAAAAAGAAATAATTTAAAAAGTACAAAAAATAGAAAGGCAAATGTTTTTTTTTACTACTATCACCCAACACCATCTTATTTTCCTAGCTTGTCGTGCTGTGCTGGTGCTGTCGTTGAGTTTTCGGAGAACTTCATGCTGCTTCTTGGCAGTTATATTTTGGAGCTGTTTAGGGATGAAACTCTTGGATCATGGGGTTCAAATGCTCACACATGTACGAAGACCTTTCTATACGCTTTGTCGACCCTTCACGTGACCTTCATGGGTTGGCTTTTACCTTGGTCAGAGGATAAGCATTGCCATAGAGCGTGGCAGTGCCGCCAGTCTTTTGGAAACATTATCAGTGGACAGCAATGCAAATAAGTCTTTCGACGCCATATTTTAATGCTTTTTTTTAACTAGTTAAGGTTTTTTATATTTTTATGTATATTTGTTTTTGTTTAGATATATCTAATTATAGTAACTTAAGCTTTCTTTTTTTTCATTCGAGAACTTATGGAATAATTCGGTCCGGATTATTCTTCTTTATTATCTTTTTCATTTTGATGGTTGAGTCCAGCAATTCAGTACTTGCCTATTATGTAATTGCAAAAAATTGTAGGTCCAGGGTTCAGACCCAGCCGTACTGCATTATTTTGTGTAATTTATTTTATCACCACTGCTCTCAAAACGGTGAAGGAAAACATCATGAAGAGACCGACATGTCCTAGAAACTAAAATTCGAAGACATAATTATGTGACATCGGGCCCGCGTGGTGGATTACGGCCCATTCCCTCTCCTAAACCGGAGGCCTGAGTCCCAGCAGTGGGAACACTATAAGGCTGATTATGCCTTATAATTTAATAAAAATACATTTAGTTAGGTAATAAATTATAATTTTCCATAAACAAATGCATTTATGTCGGCTTCAGACTTCTTGGACATCGCTACTTCGTAGAATTCATCACAACAACACAGTTTGAATTCCTGGATTTTATCCGCGTAAAGCAGGGATTGACTAAATTGGTATTGACACTAGGGAGATGAGGCTTATTCCATTAGTAGGTCAACAGGAGCTGGTGACCTACTAATGATGATGATGATATTGATTTGTTGAACGATACTCTTATAGCACATGGCACGTGGCACACGTGTTGTTTTTTTTTAAACGATATAAATTAGAGCTTGACTTCGACCCTACCTGATGGCAAGCAGTGATGCAATCCTTGATGGTGAAACGCACTAGTTTATTAAGAGCTGTTCACTCTAGACTTGAAGATACAAAAAGTCTACAAAAAAGTTAGAAAAGGGTGTTTCAGCCATTTACAGTAACTAGGTACACCTTCAGATTGCTCTGGAAACTGGCACTACTGAGAAATATTTTATGAAATAATATTCTACAAATATCACACAACGCCGTCTAGTCCCAATCTAAGCAGTACTAGTCTACTGATAAACATCCTTATATATTTCTAAATACATACATAAATTACACTCAGACACAGAACAAATGATCGTGCTAATCACACAACCATTTGTTCAGAATCAAACCCACGAACTCCGGCATCAGGGGCACTAACCACTAGACTAACAGGCCAGTCGTCAGAAATGTCCAACAATTTTGGATATTATCATAATCAGTATTTAAACAGTTATGAGGATACATGTGTAAGAAAGGAAAGGAAAAGGGAGGCCCAGGAAAATTAGGATGGATTGCGTGAGGACTGATATGAAAGAAAAAAGAGTTAGTAATAGCGTGACGGTTGGCAAGTCAGAATTGGAAGAAAAAAGATGTTGCGCCAACCCTGAGTAATATGGGACAAGGGCAGAATGGAAGGAGCCAGCTTACAATGTTCCATTTACTGGAACTCAGGCCTTTTCTATGTGAGAAGGTAGAAGAAAGGTAGCTCGCATGTGACCACTATCTCACTTGATGGTAGAGACGGTATGGCTAAAGTTGCAGCACACTTACCTAAAACTAACCTATTCACTCTTGACTTAAAGACCCCCAGGTTATAGCTGTCAAACACAGTACCTATGTGTGTGTGAATTTCACTCGTTAGGTTAGGTTAGGTTATAAATCTCTAGAATACAAAGGGCAACTGCAGGAACAAAGGCGAGTTTTAGTCAGTAAAAGTCTGACACTCCTCCTCGCTCCACCCAGAGCTTGAGATGTTTGTTTGATGGTTTCCCGTCTAAAATAAACATACTGAATTTGTATAACAGAGTTTTTCTACCAAGTACCTAAAGCATAAAGCATAATCAGACTTGTAATGTTCCCACTGCTGGGACTCAGGCCTCCTCTCTAGGAGAATGGGCCGTGATCCACCACGCGGGCCCAGTTGGTGTAGGTCGTCATGTCTTTGAATTTTTGGTTCTAGGACATGCGCTTTCCTCACAATGCTATGTCATCATCATCATCATCAGCCTTATAATGTTCCCACTGCTGGGACACAGGCCTCCTCTCTAGGAGAGGGAATGGGCCGTAATCCACCACGCGGGCCCAGTGCGGGTTGGTGAATGTCACATGTCTTCGAATTTTTAGTTCTAGGACATGCCGGTTTCCTCACGATGTTTTCCTTCACCGTTTTGAGAGCAGTGGTGATGAGTGGTGGTGGTGGTGGTTTGTGGTGACACAAAGTAATGCGCCTGGCTGGGTTTGAGCCCGCGACCTACAACTCGTAAGTCGGGGCCGTTACCACTCGGCCACCACTGCTCTCAATTTTATGTGTGTGTCATGAAATAAATTACACAAAGTAATGCGACTGGTTTGGTTTGAACCTGCAACCTACAACTTGTAAGTCGGGACAGTTAACACTGAGCCACCACTGCCCTATCCTCATACAAAGTTCCTACAATAAACAAACACAATTAGGTAACAATATCGTAATTTAAACTGCACGTTTTGTAACTAAACATGGATTGCACACACTTATTTTATAATACAATTCGTACCTACACGATATTTTTCAAGAGCACAGCAGTAAAATGATACCAGCAAGGAGTCGGTTTCGCGCATGCGTCGTGGCTAAATTGCCGGCAGACGCGTAGTGTGGACTAGTTCAGACGCGGGCCGAAGACGCATCAGTGAGGCTTTTGTCTTTCATATATTTTTTGTGCGTCAAGGATGTTTGCGGATGCGCATGTAGACTGTTTTTATGCTTCTATGCGCAAGCGTGCGGCATCACTGGTAGCACGAGTCCTGGCTAGCCCCAACAGTGTTCTGAGGATGATAACTGATAGAGTGGACGGACCATACATAGTTCACTGCTATAATTTACATGAGCCGTGCTGTAATTTTGTTTACTAACAATAGTTTAAGATTATTGTTACTAACACATATGAGTTTTGCTCGAAATAAATATTTCATTATTATTATGTTTTCTTTTTTCTAATTTTTCTCAGGTTAGCACCTGGTGTTCTTTTAGAATCTCACGGGTGTGAACCAAGGTGACATCCTAGTTATTATTTTAAGATGGCAAAAGACTTTTTACTGGATTTAAATTCCAGTTGTAAACAAATTCTAACTATACGGCAAGTGTTCAAAATGGCACGAGACTGCCATTGCCACACATCAGGTGAAAAAGTGGTTAAAAGAGAACCTATCTTTATTATAAAAAAACATTGCTCTTAAAGAAGCTAGGGCTTGCTCGTGGCCCCAATGAGGGCCGTGGCCCACATCGCCCACGCCTCGCTACGCCACTGATTGCCGGGTTGGCGACTCTTGCGCACGGTGCGCATGTCGCCGGCGCGGCAGGTTGACGCATGCAGTTTGCACACCTTGCGTTTACACCACACGCTTTCTTGCTGGCTGCTTGAAATCGAATCTATTAATATATTTGTACCAAGTTATTTATTGCCCTTTTATTACAATTCGGATGTACGTTATTTGTTATGTCTTTGGATGTTATATTATGGTTTTTGTGTTTTTTACTTAGTTTTAGATAGTTAATAATGTAATATAATAATCGACAATTATCACACAACGCCATCTAGTCCTAAACTAAGCAGAGCTTAATGTGTTATGAGTTCCACTAGACAACTCATTTATTTTTATTACATGCATATTATCTATAAGTTACACCCAGACACAGAACAAATGATCATGTTCATCACACTAACATTTGTCTTGGGTGGGATCCCATGACCTCCAGCATAGCAGTCAGGGCCACTAACCACTAGACCAACAGGCCAGTCATTTTACCGACTGAATGATGAATAAATAGTTTTCTTTTTCTTTTTTCTTCTTTTTCATTAACTATATAGTTCTCTCGTCCTGTATATCAGACTTATCAGAATGAGTTACGAAATGACCTTGAAATGACAACTACTTGGTTCGATATTTTCTTTACTATTCGTATTCAAGTTTTGACTTTTACTTCGTAACTTTTATTTAGAGTCCAGAGTCAGAAGCCAAGTAGCCCACCAGACCTTATAACCGCCTTGGGCACCTGCAAGTCAACCTTTCCTCTTTCACATTCAGGATAAAGAGCGACACTTCGCAATATGTGCATGCGCAGATCACGAGGTAACTTTATTTATTTCGCCACGAGCGTTCATTATTGTAATCTGTCAAAAACACACCGTCATCGTGACCACTGACTACTGGATCACTGCAACTCCATCACAATTCACCTTTATTTTATACTCCAAAACTTACTTAAAATAAATACTTTAATAATATCGAGCGACCTAAATATTTATAATAGTAACGAGTACTCGAAATTGCCGCCGTATGATTTTTCTCTTCGGCGCGTATCTGTAGCAACCGTATCGATCGGCACACGCCCCATTGCCGGCGAGCTATCCACGGCGCGCCGCGACACCTTCACTGCGCGCGGAATGGAACGCGACAAACTGAAGGTTCTTTTGTCATGCGGTGATTTGCAAAACGTACCTAAACACGGTAAGGGCGTAGTCGGCCGACAGCCAAGTGGCGCACTCTCGTGAGAGATGAACGAACAGATAAATCTGAGAGCAATGTTTAGTTGCGACCGCGGGACAGGTAGCACATACATTGCTCTGTTATGCGGCCGTTTGGGGGATTGTGCGGAGTGGGTACGCGGCAATGTAGCTCGTACACAAGCGCATGCTCAATAGTGTTCGCCGCTCGTCGGGGTCGGTGGTAAGGGGTGCAGGGTCGCAGAGCTAGTGCGGCCTCGCGGCCCTCTTCGCCGCAACGCAAATCGTTGAAATCAAAACTTTCACGCTACGAGAGCGCTACGAAGTTTTACTGCTACGAACTTCCTGCTACGCCGGTCGCCGGCCGTAGCGCGGCGCACTCAAAACTTTGTTCAGAAAGCTTTTTTATTTGTCACTTTCTGTTATCAGTTGACTGAAAACTTGAACTCTTTATGTTTGAGCGTTAGGATTCAGCTTTCAATACTGTGCGTTGTTATTATCAAGCGGATGCATAAGATATTGTGTCTCATAGTTTGCTTGCTTGACGATCAGTTTTATACGTATTCGTTGATCATTTTGGCTGTTTTATAACAAGTTTTTAGTCTAAGGAAAGTTATAAGCATCGAAATTAATGTAATGATTGCACCATCTAATCGTAGATGGGAACAGTAAGTAGTCATGGCAGTCATCAGTATGTAACGAAACTCTGGTATTTTATAATGGTCAGGCGGGCGAGGGATGAGTCCTAGCAACTCGCAGCAGGCAGCAGGCAGGCAGCTCTGCCAGTAGAGTCGCAGGTGGGCGCTGCGGGCCGAGCCGCGCCGAGCGCGCCCGAGCCGCGCCGACGGCCGCGCGACGGCCGCCCGGCCCGACCGCCGCGCCAGTCTGCGCTCGGCCACCACCCTGCTCGCTTGTGACTGTGACGCCGCGCTGTGACACATTTGACAGTTGTTATCGTGAATCGTGTGATGTTTTCGTATCGGAACTATGGTGTATCCCAATGAAAATGTGGAGTGATTTCCAGGTAAGTCGTCCTATCTATAAGTTTTAGTTGTCTAAGTGTAGCGGCAGCGAAGTTTTCGCGTTTAATTTAAATTCGACTTGTGTTCTCAGTCATAGTTTTTGTGTTGAATATAATATTGTTGGAAGTTTATAATACTGGTGAAACTCGAAATCTAGTCAATGTATGGATCGAAATACTGTGATAAACTTTTGTTTACTAAAAGTTTTGTGAAATATTTCTCAACTTAGAGAATTTTTACCAAGTGGGTAGAATCGTTAGTCTTTTGGAGAATGAAAGTCGCTAAGTGAATGTTTGGTTTTTAACTTGGTTCTTCTTCGAACTGGCTATATGTTGTGAAAAAAATAAATGTAAATATACTGTAATTTTATAGGAGAATAAGTTTTAGTCTAGAATATTTTACATTACCTACTCTCATATTCTTTCTTTGTGTTTCTTTATACGGATAAAAATGATCATTCTTAGTCTGCTGTAACTTCTAACTTTTCATTCTAAGTCGAACTAACAAATATAATATTGTGCAACTACAGAACTGTAAATTTCATCATACATTAGGTATTGTCTTAGTTGTAGGGTGATAACTTTTGCTAATGGCCCTTAAAATATTCATAAAGTTTGCAAGACGCGCGCCTTTTTTTCGAACTGACAGCTCGGCGCGTTTCCGGCGACCTGTCAAACGCCATGTGATAGATAGAAGGGCGCATTCGGTGGAGTTTTAAATCAAAGCGCGGTATTCGGCTTGAATCTCGATAACTGCGCGACGCTCGAGGCGAACGAGAACTCGTCACAGAAATACGTAGTTATTGCTGTCTCGTTCTCTCTTGTGCGGCTGTCTCGCTCTGGCGGCCGGTGTTTTTGTGTCGGAGCGGGTTTTTTGTGGCGCTGCTCGCTGGCGGCGGCGCCCGCTCGCTCGACTCCACTGACTCCACATTAATTATCGCCGAGTTGGCTCGCCATCGCCAGCCAGCGCTAACGCACTTTACTTTCTACATCGCCACGATATTACTGGACTCTTTTACAATACGCCGTGGTTTTTACTCCAATGTAATGAATAAATGCATGTCTACTGCGGTTCGTTAAGTTGAATGGCACTAAAACAGATCTGACATTGCTTTAGGACTAGACAATTAGTAAGACCTTCAATTAGATATGAAGTAGAAAAAGGACAGACAAAAGTTTTTTTGAAGCGAAACTGTTTTGGTTTTGTTTTGTAAAGGTTCTGTATAAGCGAATAGGAGTGTGATCCGAGGTTGGTGGGTTTTCCTGGTAGCGCTAGGGGCGCGTTGCCATGGCGACGGCTGGGGCGCCCCGCCCTCGCCGGCCCAAAGCGCCTCCTCTATTCCACTTATTGAGATTTACTCCTCGACTGGAGTCGCCATTGGCGAGTCCACTCCAATACCTTTTGCTGTTCTTTTATAAATTGCTGAACTAAACAGTCTGTAGGCGAAAAGATCATTAGTACCTAGGTTTCGATTTCTTTTGTATTTTTGTGACCTCGATAGAGACTGGGGTAGGTACGAGTCTATTAGGTCTAGACTCCTTCGACGGTTATTTAGGAAATACATACTGACTTTTGCTAGTAGTAGAAAATTATCCCAAAGGACTAGTCTCCAGGGATAAAAAAACATTCTATGTATCCCATAACTCGGTCCAGTCTTTAGCGCGTAAAAGAGTAACATACACACAAACACACATACAAACTTTCGCTTCTATAATATTAGTTTAATATCCATCCCTCTACACGGTACAGGGTCCAATATTTTCCGTCTACCGACTCCAGATAACACTTTGTTTACAGGTCTGTTTCCTTCACGGCATTTATAAACTTTTGTTTGGGAGTTCCAATCCTTCCGACATACATTATTCATATGTACAGTTTCAGTTTACGGTAAAAGGTAATCAGCTTTGTTGAGACTGCATAATGTTGAACCTGGAGAACGAAACTGATGACCAGTCCGATGATACTGACTAAAGTACCTACGTGGCAAATAAGTCGCCTACACTTTGATTGAGGCCCGAAAATCGGTTATAATCTTCATCACTCAAGTTGAACCATCATGGCGGTCGACTTTGAATGTGCAGTAACCGATTTTCGGGTCTCCATCGATGTGTGATATTGACCATAACAAATGGTTCAACTTATTTGCCACGTACTATAGGCGTAGAATGTTTTGAGAACACATTCATTGTGCTTACAGTTAAGAAATGGAATTCCCTGCTTCTGTATGTCTTGATTGCCACAACCAGGGGGTCTTTGAGTCAAGATTAAAAAGGTTACTTTATTTTCACTTAACATCAAGTGAGATAATGGTCAAGCGCGAGCCTATCAATAAAAATAGAACAGAAAAAACATCTAAAAGAATTTCACGTTTATTATTCTCTATGTTCCCATAAAAGGGTTAAAACAATAAGAGTTCATGTATATCATATTATGATGCTTGTCCCGAATCCTTTCTGAGAATTCGATCACGAGTAGACAAAATACGGCTCGCTGAATCTAAAAATATACCCTTATAAAGTTATAAATAAAATCTTATTAAAAATATTAAACAAATTCCGTACTATTTATATCTTCAATACATTTTAAAGGTTCAACATGTGATATGAGCCGTCAAAATAAATGTATAAGTAGTGGAGATGTACGTTTGTTTGTAGGCCTATAGGGGTGCGGGGGTGGGATGGGGGCGCGTGGAATGCGACTTGTTGCAGTCACGTGCGCTAAGAAACTATGCACAAACTACCCTTATGCACTTATGTAGTTCTAGATAACATCCCCAAACTATTTCAAACTCTCACGGTAAACGAATAGAGTCTAAATTCAATCTTGCAGACAGTTTACAGTAACTAGTTTGGCTACCCAATATAATAAACTAGTTGCGGTACCCGGTTTCGTTCGATCGTTGATTGCTGCCTTACCGTCGCGCTATCGTCATTTTTAATGAGAAGCGCTATAACGAAACTAGTTTCACCCAAATATATATAATATATATGTAATGTATGTATGTAAAATATAGCATTTCGTGCCTTCATTATAGCATTCTCAGGAGCAAACTCGCTATTGTTTCAGTATAATGTTTGGAACCAGTAACACGTCATAAAAATATGAACTAGTAACATAAAGAAAATCAAATATTATCTCTCTGTCTACCGTTTCACTGGTTTTTCTATAAGTTAGGTAATGTTTACAAAATCTAAGACATGACTAAGACTCATAAAAAGTTTATTACACGAAATTACATAAGTTATTGTAAGTAAGTAATATTTTAGCACAAAAAGATGTTGCGGACAACACTTATTAGAAGCATAAAAAAATTGACAGCCGGTACACAAAACATAACATATTACCATAATAAATAGTTCGTTTGAATGGTGTTATTAACCTCCGAGTGAACGATCGACTACATACTTAACTGTTTCATAATAAAAACTAAGGATATAAATGATTAAAAGGCAGAAAAACCGCGCGTCACCGTGACTTGCCGAGTCTGGTTGGCCCAACGATAGTGAAATAGGGTGAGAAATGACTCCCGACGGTCAAGACCAAGTGTTCCTCGACAGCTGATAAGATTGCCATCTGAAGGCAAAAAATGCGATCAACAAGTGCTTATTGTAATAGTATTTATCGTTGAAGAAGGAACGGTAGTTCCGGTGTTCGGTATTTGAACATCTGTTCTGTGATTTAACCTGTTCTTTAAACTTAGGGGTTTATTTATTTGATCACATCACTAGGATACCTTAATGGTTTATAAAAAACTTTTTTAGAATTCTTTTATACATTTTAAACGGGAAAAGACAGCATGTTATCTTTTCGAGTCGACTCAAATTAATTCTTCTGACCAGTATTTGGTAATCTGTACGGCTCTGTTATTTGCCTCGTATAAATCCTGAAAAGTGCAGGCGTCTGTTCCTAGGGGTCTTTAAGTCAAGAATGAATAGGTTGCTTCTAGATATTCGTCCTCCATCGTCAGCCACATCGTCGCTTACCGTCAGGTGACATAGTGGTCAAACGGGAGCCTTTATATCATAAGAAAAAAAAAAGGTGGTTGTGCAGGACTAGTAGGTACTAGGTTTTATACCAATTAAACGCGATCTAAATAATTTTCCAAGGTTATTATGTACTAAGTGTAATGCCAATTAAACCTAGTGATAGTCCTGGAACTATTTTAGATCGCGTTTTGGAATAAGACCGTAATAGTCTGACAGTCCTTCTCGCTTCACCCAGAGCGGGAGCAGGTATTTGATGATTGCATCATTAAAATAAAATCCTCAACTACCTAACCGAAAATAAGATTGAGTGTAGAAGGCAAAATAACTACTAGGGAAGTCGGATAGTCGGGTAAGGGATTTGGTGATACTTTTAAAACACAACACCATTCGCATACGCATGATTTGTTGTGAATGTGAGGATATTTATCTTCCTCCCCTGCGCAGTCTCATGAATGTGCTTGTTGTTTACTGTTTAAAAAAATAACACCAAAATACTAATATCACCAATATATCTCCCCTTTATACTCTGTGGATGCAATCGACGGGTAACAGGAAGACAGAGTACAGGAACAATCCTGTTACTTTAAAAAAATACACAGTGCACATGCGATCAGACGCAGTTGGGCGTCTTCCGTCGGCTTGCAGGGACGAACGTCTTAATTATGAGCTATTTCTCTTTATTTATGAATAGGACAATGGGATAGGCTTGAGAATGAGATGTTATTTTATTCCGTATCATAGCATTCTTGAGTGCGTTGCTGAGAACGTCACCCGAAGAATGGTAAGACAAGAATTTCTACGGTGTATTGCATTTTCTCGAAGTATAAGTATGATGTTTGCTAGGATTTCGTAGATGAATATCGTAGGTTTTTATGTAATTTCGTAGCATTGCTACAAAACGTAGTCATTTGCGTAGTAATTGCTACGCGTAATGAAAAGTTTCGTGTATGAACATGCGTTAGGCTTATAATACGTGGCAAATAATTTGAACTAAAGTGACCGTTGTTGCTATTGCTACCCGCAGCTCCCTGCTGTGCCACACTTCAATTGAGACCTGAAAATCTGTTACTGCGCATTGAAGCTCGATCGCCATTTTAGTTCAATTTATATACCGTGTACAATAACCCTTTGTGTAAATAACATAGCTAAATCGCTCTACGCTGCACACGATATCAAGAATGAGATCCTAAGAATCCATTGTAGAAATGGCAGATGACTTGTATTAAAGTCACGTGTGAAGTGTCCATTTCTCGCATTCAGTTACAGCACCGTAACAATGTAAATAGTTGCCATACAAGGCAGGGATTCTAACCCGAGTCCACGCGCGTTAAATAAACATGTATGTAAACAGCGGTCTATCAGCCGCATATGAATCAACGTCACAATGAGCTCCTCCTTAACACCGCGTAATAATAACAACTTTTATTACACATTTGCCGTTAAATTCACGCTCGCATTGTAAACAATAACCACGTGGAGTAAAAGTAATAGTAAACTCATAAACAAATGAATGAATTAGCCATAGCGGCGCCGACGTCATCGGCGAAGACACGCATAATAATCGCTTATGCAAACGAGCCTAATTATGTAAAGCATTATGAACCACGCCGACGTGTTTTGACATACGCTAACGACCAATTATATGGGCATTGTGTGACTCAGTGAACTTGAAAGACATACAATAATATAGGGCATCGACACGCGCCGCCCCGGCTGTTTAGAAAAAATATATGCGAATGTCAGGTGCACCGAATTCAATGCTCGCCAGTATTTTATTATTACGTTTGTACCGGCCCGCCAACAGTTTGTTTACAATTTTTTGTCGGATTATTGTCATGTTTGAGATGCATTCACAAACTCATGGCCGGCATTCTCAATTACTTCACATCATATTATAATACGGTTCGTTTCGTACACCTCAGTTTTTGCGCTAATCAACATTCAAAATATCAGATTAAGGTGCTTACAGTATCGCAATCTTATCTTCTTTAAACGTTGCGGCGTGATAGGAAATGGGGAATTTTTGTTAGTTAATATTTTTGCTAATTGCATATCTTGAGCTGATAAAAATATCAGTAATATTCGCCAGATCATCGGACGTAGAATCGAAGAGATGAGGATAATAATATCTTTGGCATGCGCAGTGTCTCTTCCACGCTCTAAATATATTTCCCATGGCCTCAATGCCGCACCGCGACCCAATTACGACTGGTAATAAAACAATATGTGAGTCGTTGAACCCTCCGTTTGGTGTGATGACTGTGTAAACATTGCATTCTGGGTAAACAAGCGAGGAGCGGCCTGTCCGCGAGACGTGCCGCCACCAATAATTTATGTAAATTCACGTCATTGTATAAGAGTGATGTTTTTATTGCAATCTTGTTTTGACGGTCAAGTTCGGCACGCGGCGAAAGTTAAATACAATAACTCTTGCAGTTAGTGTGTCGTAGAACGCGAAGGCTGCGCGCGAGCACCGTGACATATGTTGAACTCACACCGCTCGCCGCTCTACTACATCTTATTTCATTAGTATTCAGAACACTAGATTCACGATTTCAGCTGCGTTTAGTACGAAAACAAATCAATCACCACGTGGAACTCTAACAGTCCGCCTCTACGATCAATTACTTTCATTACACTTGTAAATAGAGCTGTAAAAAGTTATATCGATAGTTTAACCTAATAAAGGAATGTTAATGCTGGTCGTAAAGTTTCGATAGTCGATAGAACCATCAAAAATATCGGTAGCTGCGGCAAAAAAAAAAACTTTACGCTTGAATGAAAACGTAAAAGTAAAACAAAGGAGTAATTTTGATTTAGCTTCAAATGTTTGTAAATATTGTTTTACTACAGCCAGCAAGTAGCGTAAAATCTTGTTTATAATTATGATAATAGCTTTATTATATACTACTACAAATCTATTTCGTAGGTAGTAACCATTAATCACTTATGAATGAATGAATGTTATTATTATACGGCAACCGGTCAACGATATCAGAATGTTGTAAACGTCATTTTATAATCATAAGCTCATAAATAAACATGATGACGTATCACGGGTGATCACTGATGGCGATCGGCCGGACTCGGAAGTGCGCGAGCTCTCCGGGAGTGCGCGCGCGCACTTCGCATGGCGCACACCTCACGCATACGCGGATTATTATGTAACAATGTTTTGACATTCAACAACGACACATTTAGCGCGGACATTAAGTGGATCAATGAACTTGAGCCGTTTGTTGTGCTCGCAGTTACGCAACGATCGGCGTTTGAGTGAGATTAATGCGCGCGGATTATGGCACGCGATACATTTCAATTTACGTTCCGTTTCATTCATGACTCGAGATAATGACGACGTACTCGTTCCGCTTGTTTATTTGCTTTTGCTTGTCGCCGCCGGTGTCCGCTCGTCTGATCGTCTCGCGACTTTACATACTCGATCGGCCGCTGATGGAGCGCGATTTACGAGCACTCGCGATCGCGATGCAACACGTCACGGCTTTGTAATGAACCGACACGCTCGATTTCTTCAGTAAATCGAGCAATAATTTTATAATAAGCAGCGCCACTTTTCTAGCCGCGAACCGTCAGAGGCGGTCGACAATGTGATATTCTTTCAGTGAAGGTGATACTGCAAAAAATCCAAAATGCATAGGAATGACATTTGCTAGCGAAATAGCTCACGAGGCAAATCGCTTTCATAGTAATATTTTAAGTTATCGAAAATCGTTCTCGTTGATAGGTTGTAAGTTTTTGTTTAGAGCGTCTGGGTCGGCCGCCGCTCGTTTGCGTGCTCCAGCAGAAACTTTCAACATAAACATTGTTTATGTGAACACAAACATGTGTGCGGCGACCGACACTAGGAAGATCGTACTATTAGCTACAAGTTTGAGCACAAGACGGCGGGGTGAAGGGAGTGAAGTCTTCACCCATTGACGGTTGAAGCGCCCCGCGACACTTTCACTGCTCCGTTATTGCAGTTACTACGCGCCTACTGTGCACCGGGGCCGGGGTACGGGCGAGGGGCGCCACCCTACTGCATTCACCCTCGCTCACCCCGCGTAGGGCACGACGGCCAACAAGGGTGCATGCCTTCTAAATTTAAGAATACTATCTCTAGCGCGTTGTATCTCGTAGTCGCTTGCGACTTGAGCCGCCTAATAATAGACAGATAGAGAATGGTACGGCGATGTATTGAGACAGTAACGAATGCAAAATGTTAGCGAGCGGATCGACGGCGATCGTATCTCAAGTCTAGACGGGCGGGCAGTCGCTCGAAGTGGGACAATGTCAACTGTGAGGGCTCGCTATTATTTGCGTAGACACGTGTGCGTCGGGCGAGGAGCGGAGTGACAAGTGTCGCGAGTCGTGACGGAAGTTTGTAAACACCGCCGGCCTCGCTCCCGGCCGCTGCACCGCCGCAGCGGCTCACCCGGTCAAGCACTATCTATATCGACGTGTTCCGATATCCAATTACACACTTCTATCAATCCATGAATGAAAATGATAATGTACCACCCGACCGACCGTGACAATCGATTCGATTCATATCTGCGGATTGAAGACAGGTGGATTACTATTACTACGGGTGTAACAACAAACTATTATCACGCGCATACCGGCGCGATGTTATCGCAGCATCGCGCGTGTAGTAATCAGAGAGGTGTCTTCGCGATGTGTTCGGAGGACGAGTTCGAGTCGTCGGGCGAGTGAGGAAAAGTGTATCGCGGCCGTCCTTTGGTAGCGGAGCGAGCGGTGGCGGGTCGCGGTGATTGATGGCCGATAGATAGTCGCGCCTCGACATTGAACCCGGCGGCTGCGGTGCACGCCTACACTAAATATATCTAGTGCGGACTTCCGCTCGTGACGTCGTGTGACGTAGCCCTGACGTGGTCGCCTACGTAACATTTATTATACTTTTTGTTTACACTATAAAACGGTATTTACATTGTTATTGTTGTGTGGGGTCGTCGTCTTATCACTTTATTGCTTTACGGCTCGCTTGCCTTTATTGGCTACCTGTCTCTCGATTTTCGGTTACCAGATGTTAAAGTGAATGAAATTGCCGAATACAAGAGGTAGTAGCAGGTACAGTACTTGAAGAAGTCTTCAGTACAAGTAGACATTTGTTTATCTAGATACAATTTCTGATACTACGGTCGTCTTTCCTGCAATGTTTAGGGATGAGAGCACGTTATATAAAGTGTAAAGTATTAATTTCTGCGTCTGCAGATATTATTTTTAGCGGCAGCACTGTTGTTACTTGTTAACAAGTTAGCCGCTCTCGGGACTAATCTCCTAAGTGCGTACTGTTCGGAAGAGAAGCTGGGGGGTTGGGTTCTCATTAAAAATTCATTCTTATTTGGTAGCGCGCTCGTAATCAGCCGCAAAGGGGGGAAACTCTACGTGCTGCGTATTCTTCTTTATCTACTGATTTATTAGTTTTGATTTTAGAATGAAACTTTGTGGTTGGTACTTATAATTTTTTTTGGAGATTTTGCGCAGTATACGCATAAAGATCTTATTGAGTAACGATAAAACCAATGATCTTCAAAAGCCTCACCATAAAACAGGTTGGAAACAAACACGATCAAAAACCCTTCAGAATAGAGGCTTTAGCAATTTGTGTAGTAAGCGATACGTGGGCGAAAATTCGTAGCCAACCTTATGACTTCTATAGAAAAAATGCTCACTACTTCTTTTTGGTTACTAACGTAGAAATCAAACAAAGAAAGAACCCCTAATCATTCAAACATCACTTCTTACCTTTACCAATTACGATGTAAGCTACACCGTAGCACTCCTGCTACGAGCGTAGCACTCCTGCTACGAAAAAGGACCTCCAACTTCATCCCCAACTTTACTCATCACAAAGAGCCAAACATTCCTTTTCCATTAACAGTAATGAGCTCCCCAACAGGTATATAAACAACATTATCTTACGGGTGTCGCTAACCCAATAGCTGGTAATTAAATGCATAGTCATACATTTTTTAATAATTGGATAATTACAGTAATGTAGTCGCGTATGTGTGTGTTCACCATATTCCCCCACCGGGCGGGGGTGGGCGCCCCCAACTCACACCAGCGCGTCTCTTTGATGTGCCGTACCATTTGGTCCTCTCGATCTCGATTGTCACTCGAACTAGGAGATGGGAAAATTATAAGTCTGACACTTTTTGTGTGTCAAAAGTTCAAGCTCAATCATGTTTCCTTTAAATCGTGACCGATAACAAAGATTAATCAATCTGCTTCGAAAACTATGAACTTATTTCCCACATAGCAACTGCAGTGAAAATGCTCACAAATAAACAATAGCTTCTCTCGTTAAAATTGAAGTTGGATTTTCAGCTGCAGCTTGCTTATTTGAAAGTGCACTTACAATTAGTAGCTTTGTACATTATTAGATCGAGTCGAGTCTTCGCTGGTAGGGGCGGCGCGGCGAGGGTGTCCTCCCGTCCTCCCCCTTTCCGCCCCTCCGTCCTAATCCTGCACCCCTCCCGGCCCGTGACGTCACCACTTACAGCTCTTTTTTGGCAATGAAAAAAGTGATGAAGTTATATTTATTACCCATTTTCTTTCACTTTTTAATTCTCCGAGGTCGTTGCTTTGTTTATTTGCTGTTCTATCAACATCGTACGTTTATCATATCATTGATTTTAATCTGCGGATGAAATGTATGCGAATTTTTCAACCCTTTTTGGGAAAATGAGTTCAAAAGAAGCGGCGTTTTTATGAAACGACACCGAGTGAGTGGGTTTCGAGTAGGCATGCTTGCAACCTTAACTTAATTGATACACGATAATGATCGCCGTCGAATCATAAATAAACAAGGTTTTTTTTTTTCAATAATAACGGTCCTAAACCGGTTGCGGTGTGGCTGCGTGCAGTGGGGTGCGATGATGTGCGCATCAATCACAGATCAGCTGATCGGCGGCCGTTTTCCTTTTCATCTTGCACTTTATTTAATTAATTGTTCGCCGCGGGCGGCGCGCTCGGTCTCGGTTAAGCCGACTAACCGCTAAACTGAAGCCTCTATAAACTACGTTTACCGGCGTTGTGATCAGATTATGAATGAACCACGCTTGATCTCAATTTAATCTAGTTCCGAGTGTAGTACACGTCGGGTAGTCGCGACCGTGCGACCGTTGTTCAATGTTTCGTCTGCCGTATCGATGATCATTACTCTTTCTTTATTTGCTTTTCACACTATTATGCTCTGAGATGTTGTGATCGCGTGGGCACGAGCCGCGTTATGTCATGTACCGCTAACAATGGTGATTTTCGCTCGTAACCAATCGACAATGACAACTGCAATGGACCGCAATAAAGAGTCGTGTTTGTGTGACGACTGGTCCTTTGTTCGGTTATCCACGCGTTCCTACCGAAACAGGTGCTCGTTTTATGGGGCATTATTTTCCATTGACTTGAAGTCAAAGGCTAAAGAAACTTGTAACACTATAGTTTGAACGGGAGTTATAGTTTGCCCGCATAGTGTAATGAAGCGCAAGCGCCCCTATCAGAATCAATTATCACAAGATTGGGGAATGCCTAATATCCTTCGACTTGGTGACTCTGGCAGTTATCAAATGTAGTCGTTGCGAGCTCGGAGCTGACGCATTTTTAAAGGCATTTCTGTTGAGCAAGTGAACGTGTCGAGAGGGGGCAGCTCGTATCGCTGCTGGCGTTGTATTTCTCATACGAAGCGGTGTTGCAACGTCGCCGTGTAGCAAGCCGGCGCGGTATCGAGCACAGAGAACGGCTGTCGGCTGTCACGTCGTCTTCAGCGCGCGGCGCGCGTATGGCACGCGTGAGCTGCGCGTGTGTGCGTGACGTCAACAAGCCACTTTCTCTATACTTTCGTCGTTGCTGGTGCGCTAAAAAACGGCGCTCGCCTAGACGACGACTATTAATACATACGATGCGACGTCGCACGCTCTGTCGCGCGAAACGATACGGAATTATTGTTCTCTGCATGCGACAGGCGTGCGTGAGGAGCCGCTGCCGACTCTCGCCGCGCCGAGCACTGCTACAACTGTGCGACAGTTAGCTGTAGCTTGCACTTTTCCAGTTGAAACTTATTAACTCAAATATGCAAGTTTTCCAGTTGTCTGGTACTCTAGTTTGTTGACGAATGATCACATTAGTCCGTCGCGCCGGCGAGCGGTCGCTAATGTTTCGTACAAACAAACTCCGCCAACTGGCCGCTCACGCCGCCCGAAGGTTGACGCCACACTTCTCCGGTCCACTAATTTTAAAAGTACTTTAATTCAGTCCCAACAATTTGCGCTTTAATTCGCGCTGAAATATCGAACAAGTAAAATCCATTCGGTGCTATCGCACGCCTGTCTAATTAAGCTCTGTCATAGACTCTTCGAAGGCTCTATTACGAGCCGCCTCCAAACTTAGAGCGGACTATAACGCATTTGGTATTCAATCAGTAATTCTTGCCGGCGGAGAGTGGGTTTTATGCGGGGGTAGTAAGGTCGATAACGCGAGGGTGGAGTGAAATTCAGCTCGCTCAGTGTGACAATTACGGCGATGCGGCCCGCCCCGCGCCGCCGCAATCGATAGGCCTACGGGGGGGTCGAGGGAGGAGCGGGGCGGCGGCGGCGGCGGTCATTACTTATGCAAAACAGCATCGGCACTGCGAGCGGCGTGCTGCGGCCTGCGGCGACACCGCCAGCGCGCCGCACGCTCCGCCGGCGACCCTGCTGCTGCCACCGCTGTTGACCTTTCTCCGACATCGATTTATCGACCCAACACCAACTGAAACTGACGCAGCCCTAGCATTCTGTCACTGTTTCAATTACCTGATGACGCCGAAGCCGAATAAAGTCCTTTGTTAGCTCGCTACGGGCGCAAAGTTCGGGCCCCTCCTCTGAGTTGGCGCTGAGCTAACGGACCCGGGGCCCGGGACTCGTTACTGAATTGAGAGCCGGTCTTTGTGCTCTCCCTCGACGAGTCGCTGCGGAGCCAGAGGGTCGCTCCTGACTTTTGTTTCGAACTGTATTCAACTGTTTGGATGCAATGTATTTAAGCACGACATCAGTCATCATTCAATATTAAATCCTGAAAAAACGAATATCATTCGAATAAAAGATTAATTTTGGTAATGAACGTAGAACGAAGTAAAGACAAAGATAAGATTTCAAGAAATATGCGTAGTTGTAAATGTGTATCTTTTCATACGCCTGCAACTAGCCTCGTATGAACACCACTACACAACAGCAGCAGATTTTTCTCAAATAAATTAAAACAATATTCATGTAAGGAAAACTTTGAATCGTAAAATTAATCCTAAGCGTTCGATGTCGTCGAACTAGGCTAAGCTTGTGAAAAAGCTCCGCTCAGCGCACGAGCTTTTGCGATAAAGTTTTCGCGCGAAAACTCATTCCCGCGCTTTATAACCTGTGAGTTTCCAAGGCTTGAGGGGGCGGGCTTTATATAAGGCTCCCTCTTTCCCCTCGCCCTCCGGTACATAATGTAATTGGCAACAGCGGCCGATGTTCAGGGCGAGCATTGTGGGCGCTCGCTCGAGCGATGCTACACGACGGTGGAGCGAGCGAAGCGAGCGACGTGCCGCCAACACTGAGCTGAAAACTTCTCGAAAAAGAAGTCGAGACTCTTCGGGTTTTTGTTCGCAGAACATTACTGATTTTTTTTATAATGTTTTGTTGATACCAAACTAGATATAAAGCAGTCCTCTGTTATTTAAAAATTTGTCGGATATTAAAAATTTGGCCAATAATGCCGTCTCCCCAGATCTTGTTTTGTTTTTTCAATATAATGATTGTTTATTTTTTTCGTCGACTGTTATCAATAAAGATACACGCAGTGCATACTTGCAAAGTTTTGTTATGATAGATTTAGAACTAAGTAACTGTTATCAAATTCAGATTATAATTTCATAAAAAAAACTATCGTTGACGGCTTCGTGAAGCTTATGACATATAGCTTTATGAAATCAAAGCTGTTCAATGTCAAAACAATAATGTTTAAGCATAAGAATATAAGATTGAGTGCGGCGCGCGGCGCGCTGCTCGCATCGGCGGTATCGGGTCTTATCACTAGAGCCACGTTATCAGCCTCAAGGTGACGGGCCGATGTGAGCCGATTGCACGACTAAAGATACGGCTGACAATTATTATGTGTTCAGTCCAATCCTGAGTTTCACAATTATATGATAACGAGATCGATTGCTGCGACTATCGCAGGAAAATGGACAAAGGAAAGAGCTCAATGCCAACGAAAAGTTGAAGGTATCATTAAATGCAAATATCTAATAGTAACAAAATAGCGCGGTTCAGTAGATATCGATGCATGTATGATCTAGCGCAAGTTCAATAGCACGGATATTGCACAGTAGCAGAACTCGGCAATGAGTCACGAATCACTGTAATCAAACACACTATCAACTTGAACTCGTCGCCTATTTACTTCACAGTTTCAACTCTACTGAAAGCCGCACTAACACAAGTGATCATCTGCTCGTAGTTTTTATCCGAACTAAGTGAGAAAGTAAGTTGTCGCGAAGTTGTCACATGTTGAGCGGCAACTCGTGCAGCAATTATGTATAATATCGGCAAGGCCACGTGCTCCGTTGACGTTAACAAAGTTTCCCGATGCGGAGAAAACTTTGTGACATGTGAGTGGTAGATACTTACAATATGTTCTGTGCCCTCCCCCGCCGCCCCGCGCTCTGGCCCGCCGCCGCCGCCGTCGTGACTCAGCGGCGCCCTCGCGCGACGTCGCCCCGTCTGCCCCCATGGAAAATTTATACCCACCCTCTTCCCAAGATCATTACGACTCGACTCCACAAAATCCAACCTTCCCCCATACAAATAAAGAACGTTTTCGCCCGCTTCGACGGAGCAAGACAAAGGAGCTCCAGCAATTTCGTCGAAAACAAACCTTAACTCCTGTGGGATATAGTTTGTAATTTATGTGACGAAGTGGCTCACGTGCTTTGAAAACGCAGCAGTGACGTCACGGAGCTTGGAGGTGGCTATAAGGGCGGGCGGCGCATCGAGTTCTTTCTGTATTTTTTCTACTTTGCGCTAAGCTAGTCCAATAGAATAGAGTCCTCTGGAAAATCAATAGTATCGTGCAGTTATAAATAGGTAAGATACGATTCTGACGTTTTGGGAATAACGAAAGCCATGCTAAAACACAAAACAGAAAAGCGTAGCTAGCGGTAAGTACGTAGTCGCAGTGACACCGTGGCTGCGCGCTCCCTTAATTCCCTGCTGGTGCGAGGTGGCGCGTCTAGAGCGTGTGCTCTCTCATCTCCTTAATTCGTCCTTCGCCGCAACCCCCTTAATTCTCCCTTCTAGCATTGCTGCGAGGGAGGGCACTCACTCTCTTGTTAACCCGAGTTCGCCCCCCTTATTTATGCCCGGCGCGTGGGGGCGGCGGGCGGTGGGTGGGCGAGGGGGGCTATCGACGTCCGTACGCCGCGTCTATGTGCTGGTGAATTAAGAGCGAGTCGGCTTTCATTTTGCTAAAGCTTCCACGCTCGTGTGCTCGCCTTTCAGGCGCTGCTTGCTGGTGTGCACAGGGTTGCTCGTGCCGAACTCGACTCTAATGCGGGGGGATAAGATCGCAAGCCGCCCGTCTCGCCTCACTCGCCTTCAGCGTTTTATAACTTCAGAGGGCGAGGAGGCAGCAGAGTTTTTGTCAGAGGAAGGACTTTTTTGAGTAACGTTTTTTATGTTTTACTTGGTTAGGGTTCGCTAAGATAACGACATCTCACAGAGGGTGGAGAATGCTCTCATAGAAGATACATGTTCGGCAGCATGGCTGTTTAATAACAAATAGGATGCGACTTTCATGGAACAGTCAGCCGATATGATTGAGAAGCATGTGACTGTGAAGAGAGCCGACGCGACAGATGACAGCCAGACTTAATTTTAAAGAAGATGGGTACTTAGTAGTGTCGAAACTATTTAGCAAAGTTTGCGAAAGGACGGGGACGTGGTGGGTGGCTAAGTCCACGCACAACGTCTTCAGAGAAAGTGAAATTTAGCACAAGTTCGGAGAAATACAACTGTGTTCGGCGCCCCCTCGCCTCGCAACTTGAGGGGTGGCAGTCGGCAAACGCGGCTTATAACAATTAAGTTTATTCGCTCGCAGGTTTTTCTATTCGACTCAACAAAAAACTCTCGAAGTAAAGAGTTAAAGAAAATAATTTCATTTAGTTTGTGCGGCGGTGTCGCGACGGTTGCCCTGACCACGGCCAGGGGATTCCTTATCACTCTTTGTTGCGAATATTTTGATAACAAATAGTTCTTTCGAGTTGCGGGTATTTCTCAATCGTAATCAAGCAAGTTTTGCGTCGTGTAGACCGAGGACAAAAGTGATCGCGTGAGGACTTGATTAAAATTGGCGATTAAAAAGTTCAAAACATTGTCACTTTGGTAAGGATAGTGGCGTCCTCTCAACATTCTGCCTGCTGTACAATTCCCGTTTTTGCTATGGTATCGAGCGGTCAGCATAAAATAGGTTTACCACTAATTAAAGCTCGCATTGGTCTCTACAATTTCCGTTACAAAAATATTCGAAATAAACGAAAACCATGGAATGTCGAATTTTCCGTAATTTTCAAGTACTGATGGAAAATCAGAGCTTCTTTTTGTTTTTTTTTTTATAAGCTACTTATTCGGGGGTTGTGAACTTGTGATCATGTGTGATGCATGCATGTCGGGTTAAAAATGGCGAGAGCAACTGCCTCTGTGACGGTTGAACGACCTTTGCTAAGGTGTCGGTTTCGGGCAGGTTATTTAGTGCGGGGGCGGGGGTGGCAGGTGGCGGGCGCGGGGCGGGGAGGGGGGCAGCCCCGGGTCGCCAGGCAACGGCAACTGGGTCAGTCCGGGCCTGCCCCGGCCGCCCACCAATTATGTACACGCTCGTTACCGGACACGCGTTTTTCAATCACATCCATATTTAATTGGGCATCACGAAGCTGGAAAATGTATTTGAACCGCCATGTTTTACGAGAACTTTATTTGAATTGCGTTCTATTATAATGGTGCTGATTTTACCAATTATTGCAAAACGTTTCGTAGGTATTAAATGTTCGGCCTACGGTGCTACGGGTTTGTTTGACGTGTGCTACGGTTCGTAGACAGTCTACGCGTCTTGCTACGATAAGCCCTTTTGGAGTTAGTAGGCAGATTATGTTGCTGAGATTTCGTATTGAATGCAACTGTTTAAACGGAGGAGACGGGTCATAGAAATTTTTGCGTGCTTAGTAGAGAGGCGGCGGAGGGAAGTTGGTTGAGCGTAGTGTCGGGCTCGCGTCCGCGGCGCGACTCGTCTTCCGGCTCCTTACAAGACAAACCTGAGCCCTAACTTGTTGCATGGATGCACCGCGGGGGCGCGGGGGTGGCGCGGTGCGCGGGCGCGGGTGCGCGGGGAGTGGGGGGCGTCTTCATAGTGAATGGGCGCGAGATGTCGTGGCCGGCCGCCACGTGCGCGTATGGAGATGTCTCCATTGATGGCGTGACCTCGCCCTTATCGCCGCCCGTCGATGACGCCCGCATACATCTCGCTGACTCTACCTAATCCTTAACACCTCACGATACAGACCTCTGTTCGGTCATTCTGTAGCTGAGTCTGCACACAGTACCTAATTTGACGAAGTTTCTTTAAGATCTCTGATATGTCTTGACAACTTGTTTTTAGCAAAAGTTGAAAAGTTGCTTTAGGCGAGTTGGCAAAAGAAAATTGTGTTATCAAGCCGAAAAAAAATGCATCGGCCAGCTGTATAAGCTTCCATTCTATGCATAGATGACAAAACCAAAATAACTAATCATCGTGTAAAAGTCTGAAACGCCCTCCCGCTTGGCTATAGAGCGGGAGAAGTCATAAATGATGTCTCACCTAAAAAAAAAACGTAAGTTTCAAATCCATTTTCATTTTCAATAAGGTCTGCCAGAACCAAGCTTAATCAGTGCAAGATTCGTAGTTGAATACCTTTGCTCCTCACAGCGTGCACCACTGCACAATGGTGTACAACTATACAAACCAACTTACAACAGTTATATTCAGTAAATTGGCATAACGGGGTCGAGTGAACTCGTAGACAATTAGCATTGAGCACGGCCGGGAGGTCCGGGCGGCGCATAGCAAGTGCAGCCTTGACATTGAACCGCCCTAATGTCGCATCGATTGGCGGAATGCGAACAAAACCATCTCCGACAATAATAATAGTGTCGGACCGATGAATGAGCATATTAGCGAGCGGCGCGGGCGCGGGCGGCGCGAGTCATTACGCGCCCCCATTAATCACTGCAACAATCGGCCGATATCTCGCTATTTACAAACGCGGCAGCACGTGTTCACCGCTCGTACAGTCGTACTACGAGAGTGTATTGACCCATTTAGATAGCTCGACCTTCGCGCGGCCATTGTGAGCGAAAAACATAAAAATAAGTTTTATTGCGGCGTCGTTATGCGTATCGCTGCGGCGCGGCCCGCCGCCGTCACGCTCGCCCAACAGCTGATCGCTACGTGACATTTTTATTTTATTCGCTCTCTTCCGGGGATTCTCCGAGATACGTGCCAGTGACGTCATTATCTGCCCGCGTGCCGCCACCTGATTTATTATCTCGACTCAACGCGATATACTTCACTTCACCCCTGCGCGCCTGCCCATCGTGATTTATACCGTATTACCATGCGAACAAGTGTACTAAGTGTGGCAATGTCAGTGGAACCGGTCACAGATTGTCACCTATCGCGTAAGTAAAAAAAAAAAAAAAAAAACCTATCGCGTAATTACTTCACGTCAGATGCACTTTTCATTTGCTCATTAATAAAGTGCGTAATGGTGATCAGAGCGTTCTTTTGGTCGAATCCGATGCGTTTAATCTAAAGGATTTTTGTTTGGCGAGCATAGATTCAGGAGACTGTCTCAAATTTTGTAGTAAAACGAAGAAGATTTAGGCCCAATTGCATTAGTGAGCCTGTGGTGGAAGTTTCGTATGAAGGGGAGGAGAAGAGGGAGGTTGCAGCAAGGGATAGATAGGCTGGAAAGTTTGCCTCTACAGGGCGTGTGTGGCTGGTCGAAAAAGGCAACACTTAGCAGGACGAAGTGCGACGCCGACATTCCGATCATCTCGGCGGGCGCGTTCGGGGAAGCGTGCGTCATCTCGCGCTCTACCGACAAAAACTACAAATTTTCCCTTTCATTGCATCGAGTGGTCGCAGAGACCACGCTCATCATAATAAACACATAACACCGGCTCCGGCCGCACGCGCACACTGTAAACAATGCGTTTCGGGAATTCCCTCTCTTTTTATACAGGATCACATTCCTGAGGGATTCCTTTTGTTTGCTTTTCAACTGTTCATTTTTTTTTTCCTCGTCACCTTGAATTATTTGACTCTATTGACACTTGTGTAACGGTACGCATAGATTATGAGTTTTTTTTTTAAGCCCATTCAGCTGATCCATCATCTCACAAAGAGCCTTTATTGTGTTTGAGTTAGCTGTTAATGCATTTTTCTTTATTTGAATTAGGTTACTGATAATACTTTTCTTTTTTTTTTTCTTTTTTTATTTGTATTTTATACAATTTTAGGCTGGTGAGAGACACTAAAGTCAGTTATTCTTGCCAAGCAAATGATATTATACCTTATAATCTTCAAGATAGAAGACAGATTCCATTATCATAGATACTTTTTGGACAACAAGTCAACCTCAATATATTTTGGAAATGATTCTGTTAGACAGATGATAATAATAGAACACTATCTGATAGAATTTAATAGAAAGAATATAATAGTTAAACGCCAGAGTCATTTCTAGTAGTGTGAGAAATCATCTACACACAAAAATTTAGCAAAATTGGCGTAAACGCAGAACATTATCAATAAAACCAAATTAAAACTTGACATGAAAGCCGCCATTTGTTACGGATAGGTGTTGGCAAAAAAATTAGATTACACAACACAACTACTGTTAAAATCAATCTTGTGCATGCAGTAGCCAGAGGCGTGAAATAAAAAGCTCGACAGAAGCACTGAGTCGGCGAAGCTGCGCGAGCGCGGCCCACGAAGGCACGGAGAAACAGGATGTGGGACTGGTTGCGCACGCACACAGTTGCACACAGTTACACACAGTCGCACACAGTCGTACACAGTCGCACACGGTCGCACACACGCCCGTGCGGCCTCGCGCTCGCCGCTCTCCGCTCACGGAAATGTGCGTGCCAGCCAGGGCTGCGAGTTGCGACGACCATACCGACTACATATTTTATTTTTATCATTCCTCCTTCCACTCATGCTGCCGTTGGTATTTGCAAGTTTATCGGCTCGTAAAGATACTATGAGGATCTTGGGATTATTGTCTTTTGAGAACTCTGGATTGGGGATAAAAAGGTCCCATTTTGCAAAAAGTGAGTGACTAAGCTGTTTTGGGTAATATTTTTGTTCGGTGACTTTTCTGGTCGTGAGGTACAGCCCTGGTGGTGCGGGCGAGGCTACCTTCATGCCGCGTACCGTGCACATGCCACGCCACGATAGCCTCCGACTTTTTTTTGACAATTCATTGTCTCCGAGCAGGTTATTTGACAATGTTGCACTGCTCCACATCTGAAATTGGGGTCGAAATTTCATTGAAAAGCCATTTCTCTTCCAAAAACAAAATCCTAAGATTGAGTAGAGAGTTTAGTAAGCAAAAAATATTTGGTTTTACACCAATTGGCGAGCGCAGCAATAGTTTGCACCGCGTGTACAAAATATGTGCAAACATTAGACCAAAGTGAAGTGTTTACGATCTGCAATCTCGATAGCACGAACAGGTCCAAACACCCGCCCTTCGAGATGAATGAAATTACCACCGCCGGTCACGTGCCCTATTGTACTAAAAAGGAACGTTAATGGCTTAATCGGTCATTGAATCGACTCGATACTGCATAGCGCAGCCTCTTCGCACCGTTTCATGAATGGGCGAAAAAAAAATGAAATAAAAATCTACTACGATGTTATGACCGTGGCGTCGTAAACAATCGTTATTTATACAGGCATCGATGTATTCCACACAAACACGAAAGCTGCGTTAACACGTGGGAGGGGAAATGTCACCGAGCCACGCCGCTGAAACTAAACCAATGGCGCTGAAATATAAAAGCTATTTGCCTGTTTTGATGTCTAGATATGTTTTCAATTTCATAAAATATCAGTAGGGAGAACCTGTCTAGAGTACCTAGATACCTTAACCATATTAAAAAAATATGTAATCAAAAGAAATTCCATGGCTTATAATTCCCATGGCATCTGACGCATAACGGCGGCATCGTATTTTCTCATGTGGGTAGAGCGACCCCATAACATGGCACAGTACACCCCATGCTATCTACCCCGCTTTATAGTTGGCTATATAATACGATGTTGTGGAGCGCGCGGCGCGGCGCGGCCGGGCGTAGGTAGCTGTAGCGCTAGATACCGCTCGTACAACTTGTGCGCCTGTGTGCTGCACGCGCACAGCCGCGCGCTCGGCCCCCGCCCCGCGCCGCCCGCGCCCCGCCGACCCGCGCGCTCGACATGGCTGTGCCGCTGTGAGGCAATGCCGTTGCCGTGCCGCCGTCTATTTGGTCTCCACAATGCCATAGAAAGTCTCCGTTCGACTCGCCTCGCCGACCGAACTTTTCCTACCTCCTCGAGCGAGAGGCGCTATTACAACGTCACCGCTCCGACGACTCGTCCACTATTACTTCTCGACGCATACACTAGAATTCTTTATGGTTGTTATTTTGAATAAGCACTAACTCCTCGCCTCGGAGCTATAGCGAGCGGTACGGTTATAAAATGCCGCATATCCAAGACTAGCGATAAAATAAACGTCTGACGTTTCCAAGTTTCGAGCGGAGAGAACGAGCGACGCGCTGCGCATCAGAAAAAGAACTTTACGACAAGATTAGAAAGAGCGAGCGGAGTGGCAACGTCGCGCAGCCGCGTTCCAGAGGCACGGAGCGGCAACGCCGAGCGCCAACGTCATTTACTAAATTTATTTTCATGAGCGCCAGCGCTGGCGACGACACTGCCACATACATATAGTGCTCACGGGCGCCGCGCGCCGCGTGATACAACCTCACGCTAGATATTATCTAGCTATTTCTGCATATTGAAAACTCGTCGCGCTCGCTTATAATTTTCCTATAATGAACAGTAGGTTTACAACTGTAGAGGCGTGCAGTAATCGCGGTGTACACTGAGGCGGCACGTTTTCCGCGGAGCGATAAAGGGGTGACGCAAAGTGATTATTTGCAGCGTTGCGATGAGTGGCCGCCGCTGACTCAACGACGGCCGTCGGCTGGCGACGCTCGCAACACTGACAACGCGCAACCTAACCTACTAACCGATCATGCGTTGTTAGCTTTTATTGTGAATTCGTTCAGCACTCCACAATAGCTGCGGCTAGCAACTTTTTGCTTAAAATATCGGTGTAAAGTTGATCTGTATTTGCAACCAATAAAAACAATTAGATTGGCGCTTAATACGACTCATTGTAGTTTTAATAACATAGGTAAAGATGTACCTGGGTAGCCGTGTAATTTTAGTTTCATGTTACTATTTCTGTATAATAATAATAATAGGCGGTATAAATGCTAGTGTATCTAGGCAGGTTCTGCGGAACGCGTGTGCCTCCTAATTGTGCGGCAGGTGCGGGGGCATCTGCCGCCTCCTGGCTGGACTGCCCACTTACTACTTTATTTTTTCCCCGACGTGTATATCGCCACTCACGGTGTTCGCTGCCTCGATGCATTGCAAAATTTCGCGATGACCGCTAACGAAAGTGGCAATGTATGAGAAGGTAATTCGATAAATATGCGTTCCTGTGGTAAAAGTCAACGCCTGCACGTCCGTCACGACACTGCAGCTGCTAGCATGATCGCTTGTTATTCGAGTTGAAAATGAAGATAAGGCCATTATAATAAGATAGTGACTTAGTCCAGGACTCCTGGTTGATAGTCTGATAGAACTGAGGAGTTGAAATCAGTGATTTTTATTATGTAGTTCTGTAGGGGTAAAAGAATGCGTTTCGGGCGAAGGGTCCGATGATCCCGGCGGGTGCACGGAGCCCTACCTGAGCGTAGGGGCTGCTCCCCGGCACATTGTAGCTAAAAAAACTGAGTAGGGTCGGCGCACAATAGCGCTCAGACCACCCTCCTGCCAGGTACCATTGTGCGCGTCTGTTACTCTAGCGAGCTCTGATGGGAACATTCCATGCGCTTTATGTTCGGCATTGAATTTGAGGAAGATATTGTAGTCTTTTGTAAGTGTACTAGGCATTAGGCAGTTCTGAGTTTCTGACTTATCATGCAGGTAGTTAAAGATTTTAAGGGTCGGTTTTGTGTTTTAGTCTAAACGTTATTGAAGATTTTCTAATTTCGTGAATAGTCTCATTTCACTGTAATTGTTAACATTAAACTACGTCATGCAGAGTCAATGCACCAGCACACAGCAGATAGCTGACTAAATAAGAAGAAAGGTATTTTTAATTTGCCAAAGGAAGATTACTAGATTTATCTTAGTAAAGAAGCAAACCTCTTTCCTTCACGGCCACTTGGATTTATAACAAGTTATTACTATTATTAGTATTATAACGCTTTCCATTAGTTTTCCGTACAGCGCATAAAGCGTCTCAACTTACGGTACTTGTGGTAGCGAGAGAGCGGCGCCGCGCGGCTCCGCCTGTCTGCTGCGCCCACGCACCATTGTGTAGCGCTAGCGAGTCTCCACCACTCGCTCACATCCGCATCTACACCTACCTCGCAGTCGCAGCGAGCCACGTTCATCCATGTATTATATTCTGACTTTAGACTAGATTTCGAGTTCTATCCTTAACTTTTATCAACAGTCGATATTACAACTCTATACAGGTATTCATAAAAAATTGATGATTCTAAAGATGTCACTAGACTGTCAATGTCATTACGAACGATTCGAATGTTTTCAGTGGAATGTTTATTCTGGTATATAATATGTATAACTTAGTTTATTAGATTCCATATTAATTATAACATAAAACTGCATCAAAATAATTCCCATAGCACGTATGATGTTGGAATGCAGTGAGTAACCGTGTCGCTTGTGTATTGCAGGGCTCGGGCGGCGGGTGCGGCGCCAAGCGGCGCGCCGGCTCCCCGTGTGAAGGCGGCGGCAAGGTCGCGCGCTGGGAGGACTCCATCGCCCGCCTCGAGGCCGTGGCGGCCGGCGCGGGCGGCGGCGACTGCTGGCGCGAGGACGAGGAGCGGCGCGCGTGCCGCCGGCGCTGGTGCGGCGGCTGGTGCGGCGCGCACGACACCATCCGTGCCGAGAACGGCAAGTCCTACCTGGAGCTGGGCGGCGCTGCGGCGCGCGCCTGCTGCGACGGCCGCGCTGCGGGCCGTTGCGCCTCGCGACGCTGCTACCGCGAGCGACGCTTCAAGATGATGAACCTATGCGCGCTAAAGTTAGCGCGCTTGCGCCAGACGGCGGACCCTTCGCTGCGGCGCTCCGTGCTCGTGTGCAACACGTTGCGTGGCATCGAGCGCGAGATGGAACGGGAGAACGCCGAGGAGGCGCCCTTCGAGCCAGCCTGCGCGGCAGGCGCGGCACGCTGCGAGCTGCTGAGCGCGCGCGACCCGGCGGCCGGGCGCGCCACCCCCTTCCCCGCGCCGCCGCCGCCGGACCGCGACTCCGGCTACGGCGACGAGGAGCAGCGCACCATCGACTGGGGCTCGGTGTTGAGCCTGTCGTCGCGGTCGGCGCTGGACCCCCCCGAGGACGCGTGGCCCGACGACTGGGGCTGGAGCGAGGACAGCTTCGTGCGGCTGCTGGTGCCGACGAGTTAGTGCGCGGCGCGCGGGCCGGACGCGCCCGCGCCCGCGCGCCCCTGAGCGCCTGTGATAGCGCTAGGTGAGGCGCGCCGCGCGGCCGGCTGCGCGTGCGGCCGCGCGGTTCTCTAGTCGGACGTACATACACGCAGTCAGTAGTTAGTATTATGTAATTGCAAAAGGGAAGGTGCTAGCTTCGGACGTGACGCAGGACTTAAATGCGAGCCGAGTTATTTTTGATAGTTTTATTTTCTTTAAGTGAATTCCAAACCGAATGAAGAAGTGACTTAGCTAATGACGTTATTATCGTTTAAATTAAAACTCAGGTGTTTGAAATTTTGTTGAAATTATTATGTAATTAATTAGGTAAAATGACTATATTTATTTCGTTGACCAGAAGAAGAAGAAGAAGAAGAAGAAAAGTGACAATTTGAAATTATTTCTGTCTTGATATTTTCATGTAATAATGTTTCTGAACAACGAGTATGACTTATTTCTTATGGGTTATGTTGACTCGACGGAGGCCTGTCGGGCGGAGCGCGCCCCGGGCGGGCTCGCTCAGCTCGGCGCGCTCCGCCAGGCTTGTCACCGTGTGTCGTATTCATAGTAATGTGTGGACATGTGCCGTGTGATACGCGTCGAGCAGTGTTGTGCTCCTGCAGTACGATGGTAGCGAACAATGATGAACAAATTGTAATAGCTAGTACCTTAGTACTTAACATAACTGATGAACTTTCATGAGTTCCACATCCACTCCACTCGTAACTGGATGTCAATTAAACGAGCCTTACCAGCTGTGACTATGAAAGTTTCATGATTACAGGAATCGTGCATTTGAATAATTGGAATTTGTAATACATGACTGAACCGTGGCTGTAGGTACTTAAAATCACTCATATTTCGGAATTGAGATTTCTGTCCATTGATTCGGATGCCTTCTAACGATCGTTTTAACTCTACAATAGCCGTTAAGATCTTTTATTTAGACTTAATCAAAATAACTGTAAAATGTCTCATCGATTAGTTTACTCACTCTACTAACAGTGAACTGCAGTTCCTAATACGTAATTAAAACTAATTAGAACAATCTTTAATTAATTTATTTGAAAACACTACCTTCTAGTTTTGTACTAAAGTATTATTGTTAGGAGGCACCCGAATATTCAGATTAGGTTTTCGATAGAAACAGATAGTTCGTTGGAGGACTCTGTACGCATTGAGATTTGAGAAGTGTGACAAACCAGATAAATAATTGTGTAAAAATAGTCTGAGAGTTGAACAACCCGTCGTTTCTAAACAGAGACTGGTAACGAACAATGTCTTCGAAGCCGACCGTCTGGACGAAGTGCTTGACTGGATGATACGTTCTCTCATTAGTAACATCGGGTTGTGTGACGAATGCCCTCGCGGTCGCTGCTGGCGGGGACGTGGTCTACTGTAGCTGACTGTACCCTCGTGATCGTTCCCTGTACCCGTACGTCTGTGACTGTGTACCAAGTCCGACCACCGTCCGCCACCAGGGCGGCCGCCGCGCGAACCACGGAATTGTGACTGCATGGACCAAACATACCTAGCACGACTTTAATAGAGCAAAGTACAAATTTCAATAATAAGATGCATTAGTGCTGCGGCGCATGTTTGTCCACCGTTGTCAATTACTCAAATATTTGAATTGTGATTCGGTAGCTAATGAGAGAAAACTCTATGTTCTTAAATTTAGTGTACATATTATATACGGAGATGGGCATTATGGCGTGTGATCGCGCCCGTTGTAAATATATTATGTAAAGTAATAAGTTCATTGTATCGATGTCATCGCCGGGTAGCTCGCCGCTGGGCCCCCGGGTCCGGCCGCCCTGTTGTTTAACACAACTTCTATTCTGTCCAAATCATTCAACAAGTACAGATTTACAAGTTACATAATTATGCATTATTAATATATAAGATGTCACAAAATTGTATCGCCAGTACAGACCAATAATATACATGAACAACCTTTAGTTATAATTTTGGGTTCTAAACTCATAAGTGATGCACTGAGTTACTGAATCATCAGCTCAATCTATTTTATTTTATGGGTTATTTCGCGTTAGATGTTTTGTTGATGATGTCCGTATGGCTGGTTGTGATGGTTTACTTAAGTAAGTTAGCGACTCTCCGGCAATTTGCCTTGTTTCACTTGTACCTACCAACTACATTCTACTCTATATTTGTACTAACATTTTTGACCCTGTTTCGTATTCCTGGCCCACGGTGCAAGACTTAATTCTTTTGAAAGTACTTAAACCTAATTAGTCGAAACTTTGAGTCAACTTCCGTAAATATTTCAATTAGTGTTATATTCGTTGATGCGCGTGCGACAGGAATACGAAGCATTAAATGCTTGCAATATAAGTAGGTACAGAAACTTCATTATCCTGTCATTTTCATAAAATAGCCGACTGATTCTTCCAAGTCGGGTTGTCAGTGAATGAATATTATGATTGTATGTGCTACTTGATTGTAAAATTTTGTACAAAAAATCTATGTGGTGGGCCCTACCTTAAATTGTATTTAATACTCCTTAACTATTATTGTTTGTGTCGTGAGCTCGCTCGCTAGGTAGCGCCCGCGCAGGCGCGCTGGCGAGCGCTCGCGCGGCCGCGGATCGCTCGCCTGTACGCGCGAGCCGCGGCCGCGCGATGTCGGCACTGTGTTGTGACCTCCAGCAATAATTATGATGACAGGTAGACTCCTTGTCGCATCCGTCTTTACTCTGTTGCGGTCGTCTCAAAGAGACGGCCGCAACGTTTTCATACGTAACTTTACGACTACATTGTATAAGTGTATTTTCCTTAGTGTTTTTCATTGCCATTGGTTACCAAAAATGACAGGATTTTTATTGAAACTATTGTGAATATATTTTAGAAAGAATACTCTCGTTAGAAAATTGAGAAAACCATTTTGAAGGGGCTCATATTGCACATCGAATTGTTAAATCGTTCCTCATGTTGAGAGTGTCTCAAAGTCGTTTCTCGATTTGTCTAATGTAAGATATATTATTGTAATATATAATTGTTTAAGCCGTTGTATCGAAAATAACAAGAACAGGAATAATTTTGTGAAACAATGGCACAAAGAATGAACATAAATATTATATATATTATAGAAACAGAAATGTGGCTATAAAAGCAATTTTTATAATAAATATTTACTGTTGAAGAATCTCCGTCTTTTATTCCTATGTTTACTGCTACCCTAGTACCCCCTGGCTCCTGACTCATCAAGATTACCTCCAGATTGATATGATAGGTACAACTACTAAACAAAGACACCGTCTATGCAGTTTCACAGTTTCGTCATTTTTTTAGAGACTTGATTTACGTCATTCTCAAGCTGTTACTTATATAGGGTGACTGGTAATTAGTGAACGATACTTAAACACGTGATATTGTAGTCATGATATCAAACAACTTTTACTATATGACCAAACCTGAAATTGCGAAAAAATATCTGCTGGTCAGTACATTTGCGTTCGCCCTAACTGGTCAAAATGTACTGAATTTGGCTGATTTTTTTCGCGATTTCAGGTTTGGTCCCATAGTAAAAGTTGTTTGTTATCATGACTACAATCACGTGTTTAAGTATCGTTCACTTATTACCAATCATCCTATATAAAAGACACATTCACCAAACAGCACAGCGGCAAGCGAGCGCCTCGTCAAAGATCTAGGACCTCCACAGTCGTACGCGAGTTTCATGCAGACTTTTGCGGATAAAACGCAGTGCAGTATTTACGAAGTGCTACGCAGATTCTACGAAGCGGGTAAAACGCAACGTCTACGACATACTACGCAATACCTATGACGTACTATTATAATTGTGCGGTCTACGCGGGTAAAACGCTACGTCTGTGAAGCGCTACGCAGGGCATACGAGAAACTACGCAGTCTACGACACTACGATTCGACGAAAGAATTAAATACATAGTTCTAAAAGTTATGTGTGATAGAGTTCGCATGATATATTTCCAATGATAATAAAGAAAACACGAGTCAAATAACAGTTGTATTAGGATTGTATATCCAAAAAAATATTACTATAGTCTACGTCTATTCTTTCTTGACAATAAGTAGGGGTCTCTGAACTCACCTTATTCTTAAAACCGTGAGAATATACCACACCTGTTATTCCTCAAATATTTATAGTTACCTCCGGCCTTAACAGCTATGGCCAGGAAAATAGGACTAAATAACCTAAAATCATTTATCATTATTTAATATTATTTATTTATTAAAACTTCAAATACAGTCCTACTACTGTACATGAAGTTATATAAAAAAATAAGTCATTAATTCCGCTAATTCTATACTATATTATAGGCGGACTTAATGCAACAAGGCATTCTCTACCATTCAATCTGTCGGTGAAAAAGATGACACTGTGGTAGGTGTGCACTATAAATAAATCGATATATATGAAAGCGAAATACCACTCACTGATTAATCACAAAATCTCAGAAACTATAACACCTACAATCTTAAAATTTGGCAGGTAGGTTCCTTATAGGGTGTAGACGTCCGCTAAGAACTGATTTAACTAAACTCTACCCCTATCGGGGTAAACCGACTTTCACGGGGGCGAAGCTGCTGGCAGAAGATGGTACTGGATATTTATCATAGTGAAGATGTGACGAGGAAATCTACAGGCAAGACAGCATTTTATATATTAAAATTTAAAAAATAAACATAACATAAAACCATACATTCCCTCTCTATCTGATACGAAAATGCATGGGGATGAAGCGTAAGAGTAACCAAAAAAATAAATACACCGTTAAATTTTGGTCGTTTTCATCCCGCGGAGGGCCGATTCGGTACATGAAACCCTATCGATTTGTAAAGATAAAAATGAGAAATAAAGCACTTTTTTTTTAAACTTGGAATTAATTTACGCTTGTACGAAATTGATTTCTTTAAGTAAACGTCAGCTGATCGAGGTTAATGAACTGTAGGTGGTTAGTACGCAACGACCGACAGCTACCTACAAGGTTATTGACTCGTTTACTTAAAGATATTAGTTTCGTACATACGCGTATATTAATTCGAGTTTTAACAAAAAGTGCTTTATTTCTCATTTTTATCTTTACAAATCGATAGGGTTTCATGTACCGAATCGGCCTTCCGCGGGATGAAAACGATCAAAATTTAACGGTGTATAACCAAATTGACAACGTCCTCCTATTTCTTTAGTCGATTAAAAATAGGGCATTATTTAGTTACCAACTAGAAATGGTTGACCGATAATACAGTTATTCACTTATAACAATACAAACGAGAAATATTTACTTAAATCCACCATGAATACAGTTAAATTGAAATCGTACCTTATTATCCCAATAAAATGTGACGAAAGTTATTTTAGTTAGATTAAAATATTTATACTGTTACAGTTATCGATGCCAACGAGCCGTTTCAGGAATAAATAGTGAAACCAATTTATCAAAACTAGCTTTTTGTTGCAGCGTCGCCTGCATGAAAATTGGTCGGAAATAATAAAGTGATTTTTTTTTAGATGGGAAAATCGTCTAAGGACGTCTCCCCGCTTTGGCCGGGGCGGGAGATAGTGTCAGGGTTTTATTAACTAAAAACCCGCTCCAGTTTCTTCTTTGCTTTCGTTCCTGGGCCCCGGGTTTCATTTTCACATTCCCTATGGCCCAGGCTTAGACCCTGCTGGGCCCCTACGGTTTGCTGACATCTCTTTGAGGCGCGCGTGGAACAATGCGCGCCGTCGACGACTTGGGCCTGGTCCGGACGGTTACCGGACAAATATTAAGTGATGTGCTCGAAGACTGCGGAAACTTTTGAAAGAGTATCCGTGGCTCTAGAACGCAAAAGACAATTGCAGGAAAATAAGTGAATTTAAGTCTGACATGCCCTCTCGCCCCACTCCAGAGACCGTTAGCAATTACATGATAACTTTTTTTTTTAATTATTATTATTCATAGGCTCGCGTTTGACCTCTATCTCACCTAATGGTAAGCGAAGACGTGGCTGACGATGGAGCACGCTTGCCTAGAAGTAACCTATTCACTCTTGACTTAAAGACTCCTAATTTGTAGCTATCAGGAAACTTCTTTTAGATTTAAGTTTCCGTAAAATTAGTTGCAATATAGTTTTTTCGATTCTATTCCCACCTCGAAGAAAAATATGTTCTTCTCCAAAGTTGAATCTATCTCCATACCAAAATTCATCAAATTTGGTTCAGCAGTTTAGGCGTAAAAATGTACCAGACCGACACAGTTACTTTCTTTATAATATTTGAATGTATGTGAATGAATAAGTCTGAAATAACAACCCGTCTTCACCTTGAGGCCTTTGACCTGTAGGACAGGTGCGGCAGTGTAAGTAGGTTTCGTCATACAAACTTTTGACGCCGTTTCATCCCTTCAGGGAGTAAATTTTTGCGAAATCCTCTCTTAGTACTCGTCTGCGTTGTATAAAAAAACCTTGTGCAAAATTCAATTTCAGATGGGCGTTGATACGTCAGTCAGTCAGTTTCTCCTTACTTGACTGGTATTAGTGAACGATACTTAAACACGTGATTGTAGTCATGATACCAAACAACTTTAACTATGGTACCCAACCTGAAATCGCGAAAAATATCAGCCAAGTTCAGTACATTTTGACCAGTTAGGCGAACACAAATGTACTGACTAGCAGTTTTTTTTTCGCGATTTTAGGTTTGGTCCCATAGTAAAAGTTGTTTGTTATCATGACTACAATCACGTGTTTAAGTATCGTTCACTAATTACCAGTCACCCTATATACATGTACTAGCGACCCGCCTCAGTAAAGAAAATATCAAACCAAATAGTTGTCATTTCAAGGTCACTTCGTTACTCATTCTTATAAGTCTGATATACAGGACGAGAGAACTATACATATATTTATTGAAAAACAAGAAAAAAAAAACTGTTCATCATTCAGTCAGTAAAAATGACTGGCCTGTTGGTCTAGTGGTTAGTGACCCTGACTGCTATGCTGGAGGTCGTAGGTTCCCACCCAAAATGCTTGTGTATGAACATGATCATTTGTTCTGTGTCTGGGTGTAACTTATCGATAATATGCATATATTAAAATAAAGAAGTTGTCTTGTGGAACTTCATAACACAAGGTCTGCTTAGTTTAGGACTAGATGGCGTTGTGTGATAGTAACCGCATTAAAATCCGTTGCGTAATTTTAAAGATATAAGCATTCATAGGTACAGACAGCTGGAAGTGACTTTGTTTTATACTACTCGTATTAAGTGATATACCTACATATATACACCGTTAAATTTTTGATAGTTTTAATCCAGTGGAGGGTCGATTCGGTACATGAAACACTATCGATTTATAAAGAGAAAATAATTAAAAATTCAATTACTTTTTATGCATATACGAAATTGTACGGTGTAGAAAAGTTTGATGCCATCAACTGTACAAGACTGCCTGAATGGGATTTGTTAGTTTTTCTTGCAGTCTGCTCAATGATTTTAATTTACATATCTCCTACATTTTACTGACGTATATTTCTGGAATCGTCTCTTCGAGCCGTTTACTTTGATAACCCGCATGATGTCACAAAAAGTGAGAATATAATCTTAAATGGTCATTCAAAATGAGAAATGATTTTAAAAACCTGAAGATGTTATTTAATGATAGTGATATAGTCTGTCGGTTTTAATTTCTTCTTTTTTTCATAATAAATAAAATAATTAATTTTGTTTACTGTCATATCTTTTGTGACACTAACAAGATTAAGACAATCATTGCCGTGAGGTCTTCAGAGCGCTACAAACGAGAAAAAATACAGACATGCATATAAAGCCACAAATATATATATAAAAAAAAACATTATTCATGCATGCCAGTAAACAGTTTTTGTCTCTTGCCATATACCAATTACCGCCAAAAGTCCCTTACCATAATCATCATCATCATCATCATCATTTCAGCCGAAGGAGACGCAGGTAATTATGTCCAATAGTGGCCCTATTGGACATAATTACCTGCGTCTCGCATCCACCGCATTCCCGTGACTCTCACCAGGTCATTGGTCCATCTTGTGGCAGGCCTGCCAACACTGCGTCTTCCGGTGCGCGGTCGCCACTCTGGAACCTTTCGGCCCCATCGGCCATCCATCCTACGAGCAATGTGCCCTGCCCACTGCCACTTTAGTTTTGCGATTCTTCGGGCTATGTCGGCGAACTTGGTTCTCTTGCGTATATCCAAACTAGAGTAAGACGCTTTAATAATAATAATAAATTCATTTATTTCAAGCATATAATACCTATGTTAAGTTATGTTATTGTATGGTTTGCGCACTTAGTCTATTATATTCTTAGTCTATTATATTCTATTATATTCTTAGTCTATTAGCTAATCATTGTAAGTACATGGGCCATGGCGGCCAGAACCTTTAGTGGACTTATTCCAAACGACTCATCTCTCTCCAAAAACTGATTGGGCCTTTCAGGTTTTTCAGGGAGTCTGTGAGGGAGTCAAGAGATCCTAAAGTTAATATATAGGTACACCCATATAAAATAAGATTATGGTCAAACTTTTAAAAACTCGTATGGGTTTTTAATGTTAGTGCACAAAGTACTATGTTTTACAATAAATGAATAAATAAATAATATTAAGTAAAAATAGCCTGATAAACACATTACTCGCCTTTACGTCGCGCAGTCGGGTAAAAATGACATCCATGCTGGATCAATCCAAGTCGTCATTATCAGAGTTAATCCTCTTCATTACATCTGGAAAATTTATTTCAGCAGCAATTTCCAGTAGCAAAAAGAAAAGAATTAATAATTATTTATCAACAGTACCCGCCTACCTGAACGCGGTTGAAAGTGAGTAGGAGTTACACGGAATTCGCATGACGTGTTAAATTGAAATACGCTGTTTCATTCATATGTTGCTAGCTTTTCTCGGTGGATTCGCTCGCGTGAAAGTCGATAATTGTCTCAAGGATTAAAAACTCATGGGTTAAAAAGTATGCCAAGTTTGTTTCAAGTCCGTTTTCCAATCCATTTGACAGATGTAATGAAGAGGATTAACTCCAATAATGTCGAGTTGTAATCCTGTATGAATGTCATTTTTACCCGACTGCGCGACGCAAAAGTGAGTAATGTGTTTATCAGGCTATTTTTACTTAGAGTTAAAAAACAGACAGATATTATTAATGTGGATGGATTTATGTAAACTGAGACCTACCTTTACTAAGACTGACATCGAAAACATAGGCTGAATAAGCCTGGCGCCATACCGATGTTTTTAACTTAATATTTTTTTTTAATTTGTCGTTGATCGTTTTGCGGCAGTCTTACATATAGCTTGCTTCTTCTTCAAGATGATACATATATATTTTGGGGCCATAGTAACATTAGTATCTCTTTCGAACAATCCGGCCTCAGCCCTAAAACTTCACAAGCCTACCTTTTCTGGTGGCTCAGAAATACCGGTCTCGAGTTATACGTTGTAGATTACGGGTTCAAACCCAGCCAGGCTCATTACTTTGTGTAATTTATTTCATCACCACTGCTCTCAAAACGGTGAAGGATCGTGAGGAAACCGGCATGTCCTAGAACCAATAATTTGAAGACATGTGACGTCCACCAACCTGCACTGGGTCCGCGTGGTGGATTACGGCCCATTCCCTCTCTTAGAGAGGAGGCCTGTGTCCCAGCAGTGGGAAGATTATATAAAGCTGATAAGACTAAGGCTACCTTTGCAAAAGAAAGAGTGAGTCAGTGATTACATTGAGTTTCTCACACAAGGGGTCACTGTAATCTCAAACGACATTGTAGTAATCATAGGTAAAACGAATAGACTGGGCACGTAAGGCCCCCTCACCCACGGCGACTTTTTGTAGCGCGACAGTATCGCTATTAACGCGCGTTAGCCGCATTTGCAACGCACTAAAGAAGAGATGCCAAATAATACTAACGCGCTACAGCATCGCGTAAAGAGAACTCGATGGAGCGATTGGTGGTGCAAGGGAAAGTCGAGGGCAAGAGATCACGTGGACGCTCTCCAACACGGTGGACGGACCTTATCAAATCGACGACACACTGCAGCGTTAATGAAAACGCCCAAGCCGCCAAACACAGCTGCATGGCGTCGTATCGCGAGAGAGGCAGTGACGCAGGACTCGCACGACCCATGAACACGACCACTCTGTCAAGAGTGCACGACTAAGAAGAGACAGCATCGCGACTGTATCGATGCGAACGCGCTACAGCATCGCTACAAAAATTTGCCGTGGGCGATGGGCCTAAGCTTGCGTTCAAAATTCATGAAGACTTGGCAGAAGCTGCTGAGGATTGAGTTTAAACATGCCCATCAGCATGGCGTTTCCAGGGCTATTTTTCAGGTGTGCCTGGTTCCTACATGCCCATAGTGTTACCACGAGCTCTTCACGTGATCCATTCGACGACCTAACCTGATCAGTAACCAAAAAAAAAAATCTGTTAAAAGGATTGAGCTATAATAATAAACATTTATTTCAGGTATGATACCCGTATTATCCATAGGTTAACATAAATAGACAGAAACACACAAAGCGCAAACATAAACATATTACTTACATTTTTCTTTTCTTACAATTCGAGATTTTTCAAGATCGATAGTGTTTCATTTACCGAATCAACCCTCCACGGGATCAAAAAACAGATCAAAATTTAACGGTGTATGGTTGACATTATACTAATAAATCATAAAAATTTAAAATGTCCGTGTTCGTGTGTTAATGTTGATGTGTTGTTTAGTTGCATAGCTTCATTTCTCTTTCTCGCTGGAACGACTGGCGTTTTAACATATAATAATAATAATATAATTTATATGTATATTGGTTTAATAAAGAGAATAATAATATATAATAATAACACATGTGGAATGTGGACACGGCTGTCATTGTGCCGATTGTCGTGACTGCCAACGGCCTTATAGCCAAAAGCTTCGACGACCATCTGTCGAAGCTATCGTTGCGTGGTTGGATCAAGGGCCTGATACAGAAGGCAGTACTCCTCGATACGGCTCGCATTGTGAGGAGGTTCCTGTCTCTGGAGCCTTAACCACCGGTAGCTTGGACCCTGCTCCCGACACCGGCGGACTACTGTTTTTTTATATTTTTAAATGTTTATTTATACGTTTTTTAGGAAATATTTAAAAATTATAAAAGACATGTATAAATAATTAATAAAGGGTATAATAATAATATTCCACAACTATCACACAACGCTGTCTAGTCCCAAACTAAGCATAGCTTGTGTTATGGGTACTAGACAATTGATAAACATACTTATATATTTCTAAATAAATACATATTATAGATAAATAACACCCAGACACAGAACAAATGATCGTGCTCATCACACAAACATTTGTCCTGGGTGGGAATCGAACCCACGACCTCCGGCATAGCAGTCAGGGCCACTAACCACTAGACCAATAGGCCAGTCAATATCATGGTAAGTCCCCTGATTTTTGTGAAGTTATCAGTATTTTTGCGTTCATCATAGAATTTCGAATCGGTAGCTCAACATAATGGGGTCGGCACTATACCATGCTAGGGTTTATACACCTAGCGACTAGGACTTATTAGGCTGATGAAATAGAGTGATAAACCTCTTTCTCGTATGACTTCTGTATTATAGACTGCCATAGTATATTCAATATACATAGACTAGCTTCTGACAGCGGCTTCGCCCTCGTGAAAATCGGTTTCTCATTACCAGTGGCGTAACTATAGGGTGGCAAGGCAAATGCCATGGGCCCCTGGGCTGGTGGGGCAACCAGTCCAAAAGGCCTAGAGCTCAGAAGTAAATATACAAATTCAAGTAAATTATTAAAATCTATCAAACGCGAAAAGGATCAACTTCTCGTGGTACTTGTCAGCCTTAACACCTTATTGATACGCTACTATATTAGAAAACCTGGCGATTTATTTATAAATAAGAATATTTTGGGTTTGTATTTCAGTGATTGATCCAGATAAAATTACAAAATTGACAATTTTCCTGGGGCCCCATCCAATTATTTCGCCACGGGCCTCAGATGGTATAGCTACGCTACTGCTTATTACAAACTTTCAAACCCCGTTTTACCCCCTTAGCGGTGGAGTTTCGTAAAATCCGTTATTAGCGGATGTCTACAGCCTATAAGGAATCTACCTGCTAAATTTTAAGTTTGTAGGTGTTATAGTTTCTAAGATATCTTGATTAATCAGTAAGTGGTATTTCGCTTTATTATGCAGGGTGACTGGTAATTAGTGAACGAAACTTAAACACGTGATTGTAGTGATAACAAACAACTTTTACTGTGGGACCAAACCTGAAATCGAGAAAAACTATTGCCGAGTTCAGTACATTTATGTTCGCCTAACTGGTCAAAATGTACTGAACTTGGCAGATTTTTCATCGTTCACTTATTACCAGTCACCCTATATATAGATTGGAACTACATCAGTAGATAGAGAGTTACATTGGTTTTAAAGGTGGTTTCATGAAAAACTTTTTATAACAATACAAAATAAGTTTAACTTCAGAAGTCGGTGTTAAATAAAGGAGAAAACAAAACCAGAATTTATACTGATACGGACTTACGAAAATAAAGTTTTTTTTGCATTTTCTTTTTCTTTTTTCATTGAAGTCGGTTGTATTTTTTTGCAAAAAGTTTTTCTATGTCGCACGGTGGGTTGAGCTGACGCCCTCAGAAGAAAAAGACCACGTAACACCCACATCCAAGATATACACGCTTTGTTGATAATATACCCTGTTTATTTGTTCTACTTCACAAAGGCGGGTGAGCAATATTTATAGTTGTGATGTGTGGGTTCCTATAGTCACGTTCTTCTGTATGCATTTTCGAGTGTAGCGTTAGCAAGCACATCGTTGATATATGTAGATAAAGTGCAAGTACCTAAATAAAAAAAAAATCGTGTATTAAATTCAATGTTTATTTCCCAATAATATCTTTTCAATACAAAAAGTATATGATTTACATAGATATGTTACCAGCGATCTAAATAATCCGGTATTATACAGATTTCCGGTAACAGATGCATCAATATTTAAAAAAAAAAAAAACTATTGTCAAAAAATTAACTAGACTCACTACTAGACCCTTCCGATACAGTTTCATCGTTATCATCATCTTGCACATTAATGATAAATTCTAAATCACTTTCAAAGTACTTCATGTATTCAACTTCTTTCATAATCACAGTATTGCATGCATTTCGCCAGGTGTTGCTAGTTATATTTTCAATACCTTCATAAATAATATTTTCTGTATTTTTCATATCTTGTTCAACGTTTGTTATAGCAACATATGTTTTGAGAACCTTCCATATTTTCTCGATAGCATTTAGCTCAGGGTGGTAAGGAGGCAGACGCAGTACTTCAAACCCTTTACTTTTGATGTAGTCATCAATTTGGCACGTTCTGAAGTCGCTTTTATGCTTTTTTATAATACCATATAGCTCAACTTTGCGCAAATTCGAGTCAAACTGTATACTCTTATCAGTGAGCCATTGCTGCATCTCAGATATCTTAGAGGCAGAAGTCGGCATTTTCTCCGCGGGTATAGTGTATTGTGAATCTAATACTATCACAGAACGATCTGGCAAATTAGGCAGCAAGTTTTCATTGAGCCATGTGACATAATTTTCAAAGCTCATTTGTGTATTTTCAGTTGCTGAATTGGCCTTAGAGACTAAACAGGCGTTATCAATAAAACCAGCTTCGGTTCCAGCGTGTGCTATAATAAATCGAGTGTCTGTACTAAGTTCTTTTATTGATGGAGACTGTTTACCTTTTTGGACATTTTTAATGTTATTTTGATCATGTATTTTCAAAACGTAACTTAAATCAGCATAAACGATGGGTCGACCTTGGGAGCGGTGTTCTGTTATTTTTTTAATATATTTAAATCTCCACATTTGGATGTCATGCCGTTCAACTAAAACTTTCATATTACGGTTAGTTTTACGCAACTGATAGCCCATTTTCGTCAATAAAGTTCGAAGTGTCTCTAGGCAACCATCGAATCCTACTTTGTCCTGTAAAGCTGACCTTAATTTTGACAATGTCGGAATTTGTTTAAGCTCAACATGGAATTCTTGGATTGTACTCCGGACTACTTCATCCGGGAATCCTTCAACAGCTACATTTATGTGTCTCTTTCTCCGCGTTTTCATGGGAGACTTATCTTTTGAAGTTGATGTGCTAGGACCATCATTTTCTTGTTTTAATATTCTCTGCACTGTTCGTTCAGTAACACCTGTCGCTTCTGCAGTACGTTGTATTATATTTTCCAAATGCGATAAGTCACACTTTGATTTCTGATTACTTAACGTAAATTCGTATTCTGTCTTTAGAAAATGATACACTTTTGAAATAATTTGACGACCCTAGAACAAACAATAAAATTAACACTTACGTCTTGAAAATAAAACTTACTATTAAAGTTTTACTAACTTACATCACTGTGCACAACTTTTTTCGGTTCAATTTCCATGTTGACAGTACTGTGTAAAATTCTGGCGCGAAACAGAAAGCACTAGTCGTCCGACCGGCGACTCGGGCGATACTGAGTATGTGTAGGTATTCTATTTCACGAAGGCGAGTCAGTGTTGAATTGTGCGTGTGTGTGTAGATACACGTAGGTACAAAAGTTTTTTGTGTGTAAACTACGCACACAACCAATGTGACGTGTCACTGTCACATGCATTTACAGACACTACTAAGGCCAACCGACCTTTAATCTTTTAATTATTATTATTTATTTATTTTCTTTGTTTTTTTTTCCTGGCAACACTTATGACAAGTCGTGAAAAAACGATCTCTTAGATAAATTAATTTTAAATATTATTAAATTGTTTATATTTTTTGTAAATCTATTCTTTTACAATATAAGTATAAAGTGACACCTTCAGTGTTTGTGCCGTGTTTTTGTCGCGATAAATTTGTAAAAAATCGATAGTTTGATATCTTCGACCGGCTGCCGGCTGTCAAAGTTTGAACTGTTTGAATTGCTGATTTGAATTCATCAAACCCGGGGAGTCACCGTAGGCGCGGGCTTGCGGACGGCGTGCAATGGGTAGCACGCTGTCCGATTGTCTGGTAACCGACCGGACCGAGCCCAAGTCGTCGACGGCGCGTTCTGTTCCCGCGCGCCTCAAGGAGCTGTCAGCACACCGAAGAGGCCCAGCCAGCTAACTGCAGGCAGGCAGTCGAAGCCTACTGGGGTCATGGGTTAATTTCCGAAAGGAATACCCGGCCCCGGCACGATAGGCTACGAAGAAACGGGGTAGGTTTTTAGTCAGTAAGAGTCTGACACTACTTCCCGCTCCGCCCAAGGGCGGGATTTGTCATTGGATGATTTTACCTACCATAAAAAAAAACCGGGGAGTATTTTGTTTTATTTTATTGCTTAGTAAGACAGACATAACACTCACTGCATATTACTCTACACATTTAATTAATTATTTCTAGTCTGCTCTTATCTTTTCTAAAACTTTGAACTATATATCTTTTGTTAAACTGTCAAACTAATGTTTCCTATAATCTAAATTTCAATGTTCATGGTATTAATTTAGTATTATCTAATCTAATAATTTAAACTTGAATTCTTCTATAACTGTAATTAATTAGATTTTAATTAAATCGGGTATTACTTTCGTTTTTCTTCTACCTACATATTTTTTATTATCATTTCTATAGTCACATCTATTTTTATTTTTGTCTTTTCTATTGAACTGCTGTTTTCTCCCCTAACCACAAGTTTTCAGCTCACTAAGCATCTCCTCTAATACTCAGCTGTTTCTTGTCTCATTGTAGGAGCCGTTCAGGGTAACTTATAATCATAATGACCCGTGGAGCAACTGTTCGCGACATGAATGTGAAACTGAGTGCCGCACTGAAGGAGCTTGAAGCAAGAAATACTTGCATTGAGCTGCTGCAGGAAAGAGAAGAAAGTGAGGTGGAAGTCAAGAAGTTAGTTGACAAAAACACTCTACTGAAGAGGCAGCTTGTTTAATTGCACACCCAGCATGTGGACATCCTAGACCAGTATAACCATCTCCGTCAACTGGTGTCAGAGTTTCAAGAATGCAGAGACACCCATGACCAGGCACTGAGTCGCATATCAGGCCTTGAAGCGGAATTGACCGTCAACACCTTGCGAGCTAGTGAACAAGTTGCCAATTACCTCTTCGACAAGCTGGTTGGCAGTGCATCTGAACGTGAGTGTGAGAAACCTACCGTTACCATAGACCTAACTGGGGACGATACCTTAACTAGATGTCCAATTTTAGGTAGTCACAACAAAATTAAGAAATATATTAAAATTAACTAAGAACATTAAAAAGTATAAAAAACTCTTAAAGTCACAAAGTGTTTATAAGTATAATATTAATCTCAGAAAACAGCGTTTTGACTTACAAAAATAGTTAAAGGAATGTAGTTATCAGTTGGAAAATAGCAAAGTAATGTATAATTCTGATATACAGAACCTCCAAAAAGAATTATTGTCTAGGGAAAACACCATAAAAGAAATCTTTAGTAAGTATGAGTCTAGCCAACAAATGTTAAATGAGCGCATGCAGGAGGCTTGTGAGTTGGTGGACTTGGTGAAGTACAATGCAGAGAGGTATGAGTCGTTGACCAACCATCTCACCTGTAGTTGTGCCCCCACACTGCCACCTCCCATGTCTCTGTATGTTTCAGACTCTTTTAATTTTGAACCTCATACTATGGAATGTAAATGTATAAACCCTTGTCCAAGTAATATTTTGATGTATTCAGATAGATTAGACACAGGTTTTGGATCTTTGTTAAATAACCATTGCAAACATACAGTTCTGAGTCATTGTTACCATAACCTGCATTTTAATGAACTTATTTATAAAATTAAAAGTACACAAATGAATGAACAGACTACAGTGGTACTTTTGTTTGGAAATAGTCTTAATGTAACTAAAAGGGACATAGTTAATGGTATTGAAGCCCTGCTTAAATTAAAATTAGGTAAATTAATATTATGTGCATTGCCTTATTCGAACAGTTTACATAATCATGAAAATGATTACATTTTTAGTCTTAACAATTTAATGCAAATTGTGTGTTGTCGTCATAGTGACCGTATATTGGATTTTGACCCTAACAATTTTGTTAGAGATTTTGTTCTGATTCGGGAACATACTTTTCTTCCCAAAAAAAGTCGACATTTATTAGCTACTTTGTTAACTTATAATATACACGCAGTTATTGATATAATTTAACTGAGACTAGGTTAAGTGACAATTCAGTATTATCTAGTATGCCTAATAATACTGATATAGATTCTTTAAACTCTTAAGGTCGACAAAAGAGAAGTTTAATAATAACATTTTGTTATATCACCAGAATATTAATCGCTTCTCTGGCAAAATTCTAGATGTGGAAATGTTAATAGACAAGTATCATATGGATATCTTATGTTTTTGTGAAACCTGGTTGAAACCAGATTGATGCTATTTAATGTAAATAATCTTTCAGTTGCCAGTGCATACAATAGGTCATCAATGGGGGGTGATACCTTAATATTATGTAACAGTTCATTCAGATATAAGGAAAGGAAAAATATCACTGCTTGCGCTGTTGATAGCATGTGCAGAGGTTGAGGGCCGAATTTTCTTATCTGTCTATAGACCACCTGCATCAAACTTGACATCTTTTTTAATTATAATGGAAGAAATACTGAGCAAAATTATTAGAAATAACAAATTAATTTTCATCTGTGGGGACTTCAATATTGATCTGTTAGTAGACTCACCAGAAAAATGTAAACTTCTCTCATTGTTTAGTTCATTTAATTTAAAACATATATTTAATGATGCAACCAGAGTAACTCCTACTTCAGCTTCATGCATAGACAACATCTTTACAAATTGTGTTATAAAAGACTCATGCCTTATTAGTGGTGTCAGGTCTGACCATACAGGTCAACTCGTGTCTTTTGAGTCAGTAAAAAAAAAAATTGATACTACTATAGAGTTAAGATCACTTACTAAATATAAATTAAATAATTTTAATAGTAAAGTCAAAAAATCATTTGATAACGTCTCCTGCCCTTGGGCGGAGCAGGAGATAGTGTCAGACTTTTACTGACTAAAAACCCACTCCTGTTCCTTCGTTGCCTTTCGTACCAGGGCCGAATTTTTCTTTCAGAAGCAGACCCTTGGTCCCAGTAGGTTTCGATCCTGCTGAGCCCCTACGGTTTGCTGTTTGCTGACATTCCTTGTGACGCTCGTGGAACAATTCGCGCCGTCGCGTCGGGCCCGGTCTGGACGGCGTACGGTGGGCTACCCATTGCTCGCCACCCATTTACGGTGACCGAAAATCAGGATCGAAATCCCTGCGATGCGGTAGCTGGGGCGTAAGGACCGTTGCCACAGGCATAAGGCCTCCTCCTTTTGCTAGCTTTATTAGATAGAACATAATTATAATAATTAAAAACCCCTTTGAATTCATACACATATCATAAGAATAATTAATTAGCGTACGATGTTTCCACAGCTGGGACACAGGCGTCTCTGTGAGAAGGAGTAGGTTGTATTTTACCACCCATTATAGATTGTTCGAAAGAGTAACCCTGGCCCTGAAACACAAAGACCAACTGAAAGAAAATCTGATACACCATCTCGTTCTACGCAGCACGGGAGCAGATATAAAAAAAAAACAACGGCACCCCACACCAGGGGCTTACTCTCGAGTTTAATTCCGATCGGTCGATATTGGAATTGTGACGTTAGGTCCTCTTGAATTCGATGCTAGGGCCAAATTGCGTGACCTTTTTGGTAAACTCAGTAAAATGGGGATTAGGCTTGGCGTGTGGTTACGCAATTTTAAACCAATTTGGCGCTAGCATCGAATTCAAGAGTACGAAACGTCACAATTCCAATGTCGACCGATCGGAATTAAACTCGAGAGTAAGCCCCCTCCCCACATAAGACACCCAGATCCGGAACAACGAGAATCAAACCCGTGACACGCAGCGCAGTAGTAAATCGCTTAACCACTTTGCCAAGCGTACAGTTACTTTGATGATTTTTTATCTTCATATTTATTTTGTTTCTTGGAGATGATAGTTTAAATTTACATCTATGTATAATTACTTATTTATATCCTTATTTCTCTGATAAGAATAAGTGGATGTTACTTATCAATAAGCATGCACAGTCCAAAAAAGCAGCAGGTACTGTACCTAGACTTCATAGGCAGATAGTGACCACAAGACGTCCTTGGGATGGCCATGTCTGGTACTTTCTAACAAGTGTCCCACGGACGACCGCTGAGCTTGTTCATGCGGCTAATTCTGTCTCACATTCATATTTTTTTTTTCAATATGTAGTGACGAAAATAAGTGGTCATATTTCTGCATGTGGATTTTTTATTTTTTTTATTTAATATTCCGCAACTATCTCACTACGTCGTCTAGTGCCAAGCTAAGTAGAGCTTGTGTTATGGGTACTAGACAACTGATAAACATCTTTATAAATATATTGCTAAATACATATATATTATAGATAAATTACACCCAGACACAGAACAAATGATCGTGCTCATCACTCAAACATTTGTCCTGGGTGGGAATCGAACCCAAGACCTCCGGCATAGCAGTCAGGGCCACTAACTACTAGACTAACAGGCCAGTCAAAAATCTTTGAAGTTTAAGTAAATTCCAGTAAAATTATGGACTTACAAAGTTATCATCAGCTGATTAAAAAAACTTTTTTACAAAAATATAAAAATTAAAGAAAAAAGTTATTTTGCTCTTTCAGTGTTTTTTTTTTATGAAAGTGTGTTGTATTTTTTTGTTTTTTTTTTAACATCTACCCCTTTAGCTCAACCCAAATAGTGTGCAAGTTCCTATAGTACTTGAAGTACGGTACTTATAGGGTAGGTAATAAGTGTGTCTATAAAAAATTACAACATTTTTATATTTCAATCGATTTCTTCAGGACCTGTAACCTGTTGACCATGGGATCTACTGTGAAGTATAATTATTTTCCAAATCAGGCCAGTGATATTAAAGTAATCGGGGAACATACAAATAAAATTCCGACGAATGGAGATCCTCCTCTTTTTAAATCTGCATGGGAGGCCATTTCTTTTTTCTGAATTGACTAAGACTTTCTCAAATAAATTTTCTCATTTCTATATACACAAGCAGTATTTAAAATATACCCACGCAGTTCTATTCTACTTTGTATAGGTATTCGAAGTGTGATACTTATTCTGTAAGGGCGCTTTCAATTTAGACGTTTCATGTCGGACCACTGCCACACATTTACCGTGCTGCAGCCGGCCGGTTGCAGTAAGTTAGCAGGCGGACAACAAGCGTCTAAATTGAAAATGTATCTGGCTAGCACTATTCGATATTGAATTGAACACGTGGTGCTTGTGACGTTACCGTCCTGTTGTTGACCATTCGCGGTACCGGCTACGCACTGTTGCCGTACCGCACGCTTTGTATGAAAAATACGATCGTGCGTACGCAGTACGAAACGCACCGCATCGGCCGTCAAAAACCGCTTAAAATTTAAAGCGCCCTAAGTCTCAACAGCCTGTACTAAACGCTCTAAGTTCACAGAATACATCTACTTACCAAGTTTCAACAGTATAATTCTTATAGTTTTTGAAAAAAGTGGCTGTGACATACGGACGGACAGACAGACATGACGAATCCATAAGGGTTCCGTTTTTTGCCATGTAGCTAAGGAACCCCAAAAACTATTACTATTCTATCACGATATTATACATTAAACATACGCTTCCACAAGTAGTAGGCAACAGGAAAATAGACGGTTGACGGTGATCTCTGTTCTGCTAATTGATAAGAAGACATCGCGTTAATGATCTTGATACTCCTAGATAAGCGAAGCATCGAAGACACATTGTCACAGTGTTAGTGAGGTTATGCAATCTTAAATTAACAAGTGGGTAGCAGCCGGCTGTCTGGGGTTCGACCCACCCAGTTCACTGCGACTGGTAAAGTGTGGGTGTACGACACCCACTGCTGGCGAACCCTTCGGAGAAAACAGGGGTTGTTACGTTGTGTTGTATGTAGATATAAGGCGTTACAATTATGAACTTTAAACTACATCACACCTCAGACTAAAATTATAAAGGTATGTGTATGTTTTTACTTATTCATGCTAGTACGGCTGAACGGATTTAGATGAAATTTGGTACAAATAGACCATGTCCTGTAATATACATGGGATATTCCGGTTGTATGGATTTTTTCATAGCTTCATCAGCTTTTTAATGTGCTCACTGTTGGGACTCAGGCCTCCTCTCTAGAAGAGGGAATGGGCCGTAATCCACCACGCGGGCCCAGTACGGGTTCATGGATGTCACTTGTCTTTGAATTTTTGGTTCTAGGACATGTCGGTTTCCTCACGATGCTTTCCTTCACCGTTTTGAGAGTTAAGTTAGAACTACATTAGACCGATGCACACGTGTAACACACCTGATTTGTACGTAGAACAATGTCACGTGGCGTGGATCAAGTGTGGCTTTAGAAGTCTAGTTTCCATATAACATGTATGGAGACCGACGCGCCCAGATCGGCGTGTGTGGCACACGTGTGCGCAGTGTAGTTCTAGCCGTCTACGTCTGGCTGGGTGTACAAAATAAATAAAGACAAGTTTAAAATGTATTGTACGATGTTATAGAGGTATAAAGAACGAATCAGGAAAGATAAAATAAAAATGTTTTCCAATTGTTTTCATAGGTATAAATTCTACAGAAAAGTCACGAGATCCATGGGAAAATTGTTAGTCACTTGTTAATAAGGCTATAAATAAGTGAACAGCGCGTCGCGCGTCGTCTAAACCCATTTTTCCTAGCAAAAAAAAATAATCCCGCGGTGCGGGATCCCGCATGAGTAATCCCGCACACAAAAAAGTGCGGGATTGGATTCCCTAATTATGAACATTATTGACAATTACATACTGGGGGCTTTTACCTCGGTCAGAGATTAAGCATTGCCATATAACGTGGCAATGCCGCCAGCCTTTTAGGCACACTTCCAGTCGACAGCGATGCGGAGGAGTTTTATGACGCCATTTTAAGTTAGGAGTAGGTTTTAGTGTATTAATAGTTTTAATTAGTAAGGGCTTTATATAATGTATATATTTGTGAAATAAATGCCATTACATACCTTACCTAGGTAAGGTTTACAATTCCTGGAGATTGTACTATCCTTGGATTGAACCTATAGAGTACCTGCTGATCCACATAAAAAAAATGCGTAAAATAAATAGTTTGGGTCTTTTTTTGAGTTAAAAAAACTTGACTTTTTTCCGGTGGGAAAATCATCCAATGACATCTCTCTCCGCGCCTTTGGGCGGGACGGAAGACAGAGTTACACTTTTACTGACTAAAAACTCACTCCTGTTCCTTCGCTGCCTTTCATACTGGGGCCGAATCTTCCTTTCTGTAGGCTTCGACCCTGCTGATTCCCTAGCTACGGTTTGCTGAACTCCTTGAGGCGCGTGTAGAACAATTCGTGCCGTCGACGCCTTCGGGCTGATTTCATCATTCAATATAAAAACTTAGTTCAACCGCCCCGTCCTAGAGGCTTGCTTTACAGTTTCAGAGCCTAGTTTGGTTAAGCACCAGTCTCCCACAATAGAATGCCCATCCTATATGTTACCATAGATATAAGGCTAGCAATTAAGAGTTATATTGTGGAGAAAATAAACTTTTATTATTATTAAAAAAAAACTTTTTTATTATTCTCTATACTTCCAATCCCCTTGATCATAGGCTGATGGTGACCGACGCCCTTGTTTCTACCTGTGTATAAACATCCCTTATTTCGTTTTAGTTTGTAATATTGCAAGAATTCATATCGGAAAAAAGTATCAGCCAAGTTGCGTTTGCGATTTGGCTTATCGTAGTGGAAATCAGACTGAGATAACCAGATAATACGAAATTGCTAAAAGAGAGGAACATGTTAATACAAGTCAATAAAAGCCAAGATATTCTGTGTAAAAGTCTATAATTATTTATTTACTAAAATAAAAAATACTTAATATACAAATACGTGCATGGCACTGCGCACGGCTGAACAGAGAACACTTTCTTCCCACATTGAACCAACTAGCGACATCTATTGGCAACTTGTGGAAGTAGAAACTCTTAGCTTGACATTCAACTGTTTTTTTTTTCGTTTGTGAGTTGGTGATATCATTTCTTTGGTTGGGTTTCGATGGAAACTGCTTGGATTCCATGAAGAGTTCGTTTGTGCTTCCACATGTCTCCTGATCGTCTGTGAACAATAATGATTTCAACATAAAATTCCTTTCAAATTGTTTATTTATAAAATGTTAGATGCTAGTGCACGGTTACAATTGGTCTTTTCCTATGGAGAAGAATCGACAAAAACTCTAAGGTTTAATCATTTTTTTTAGATATACACCGTTAAATTTTGGTCGTTTTAATCCTGTGGAGGGTCGATTCGGTACACGAAACACTATCGATTTGTAAAGATAAAATTAAAAAATAAAGTACTTTTTTTCTAAAAGTCGAGGTAATATACGCATGTACGAAATATTTTTTTTTAAATAAACAAGTCAATGACCTTGTAGGTAATTGTCGGTCGTTGCGTACTAACTACCTACAGTTCATTGGCCTCGCTCAGCTGACGTTTACTTAAAGAAATTAATTTCGTACATGCGTAAATTAATTCGAGTTTAAAAAAAATAACTCTATTTTTTAATTTTCTCTATATAAATCGATAGTGTTTCATGTACCTAATCGACCCTCCACGGGATTAAAACGACCAAAATTTAACGGTGTAGGTATATCTAAAAAAAATGATTGAATTTACAATATTTCCATATTAACACGTTGGTATGCGAAGTAACATTTCGATGCTTTTATGAATAACAAAAACACCATGGTCTTTACATCGGGTAGAAAACCCATCCCCGCATCAAAATCGAGATCCCGCAAGCCTGCGGGATTGAAATCTTCAATCCCGCGGATCCCGCAAATGCGGGGTTGGTTTCTATAATCGGGTGTATTAACAAACATGCAATCCACACAGAAAAATAAAAGACAACGAACAAAAATTAAGTAGGTAACTGTAGCACATATTTACGTATATGTTCCACGCGTGGATTGAACCCATGATCCGTGATGTTAGCACTCGACCGTCGCGCTACAGTGCCAATAGTCTTTTACTGACCATGCTAATCTAATGCTTGGCTTGGCTGTATACAGGGTTAGCAGTGGGGTTCCCCGGAAAAAGTTGGTACTTTTTATAAAGAATATATTCCACAACTATCACACAACGCCGTCTAGTCTCAAGCTAAGCAGAGCTTGTGTTATGAGTAATAGACGACTAATAAATATACTTATATATTTCTACATACATACATATCATTGATAAAATTACACCCAGACCCAGAGATGCTAATCACACTAGCATTTGTCCTGGGTGGGAATCTAACTCACGACCTTTGGCATCCGTTCAGGGCCACTTACTACTAGACCAACACGCCAGGTCAAACAACATTGATTGGTACAAGTAAATCACAGTTTCATTGCGTCGATTTAAAACATTTATGTTACTACAAACAGTCATTTCCACTAGAGGCTTCGTCCTTGTTAAATTCGTGGTCGTGATGGCCCAGTGGTTAGGGCACCTGTCTCTCATGCTTGAGGTTTCGCGTTCGAAACCGGGCAAGTACCAAAGTTCTTAAATTGACATGACATGATAGTCCTTTAATTGAGGTTCGATTGTAAACGAGTCAATGACCTTGTAGGTAGTTGTCGGTCGTTGCGTACTTACTACCTACAGGTCATTGAACTCGCCGAGCTGACGTTTACTTTTAGAAATTAATTTCGTACATGCGTAAATTAATTCGATTTAAAAAAAAAAGTACTTTATTTTTTAATTTTCTCTTTACAAATCGATAGTGTTTCATGTACCCAATCGACCCTCCACGGGATTAAAACGACTAAAATTTTAACGGTGTAGATTTCCCACCGCAAAGAAAAGTCCCCCGGTATGTAGGTACCATAGAAATATAAAAAACCTCCTTCTTCCTCCTTTCTTATATCTATGGTAGGTACCGTATGTCCCAAACTACAATAGAAAAAAATTGCGGGTAGTAAAATTATTTAAGCATTCTATTCTCTATTTCTATAGATTTTTTTTTTTGTTACTGTAGCAAATGCTTGCAAAGCTCGTAAGGTATAAGGATAAAGGACAAAAACTTATTCATCGTGAATGCAGGTAGTAAGAACACAACAGGCCAACTTATTTCGGTCGGAAGAGAGATAAGCATTGAGGACCCTCTGGGCATTCTTTGCTTACCCTGTAATAGCTTTACCGTAAAGGTAAAGCATAGAAATACGTGGTACTTAGTTGTAATGTTAATGACATAACTGAAACGGCTATTATACTTGTTAACGAGTACGAATTTGTTTGAGTCAAATAGAGATTTTTGTGATTATTGAGGAGGGTCTGATTTTTTAAATGAAAGGAATTCTAGTTTGCTGGTAGTACACCGTATATACTAGGTACTATAATATTTTTTTACTACTTCCTTTTTTAACTCCCGACGGAAAAGAGGGGTGTTATAAGTTTGACCTGTCTGTCTGTCTGTCTGTCTGTCCGTCCGTGGCATCGTAGCGCCCTGACGAATGGACCGATTTTAATGTGATTTTTTTTTTGTTTGAAAGCTACAATTTATGAAGATCTGTCCAGGTGTTTAAAGTCACCAGTGCACTTGTTAGCTGCAGCATATTAAACACTTATAATGCGTATTTACTTTACTTTCAAACATTTGTGTGTCCTAATATTTGAAATACTCAAATATTAATGATTAGGACACAAAAACATGTACATGATAGTGGTACTGAGCTAGTCTGATGATTTTTTTTTTTTGTTAGGTAAAATCATCCAATGACAAATCCCGCCCTTGGGTGGGGCGGGAAATAGTGTCAGACTTTTACTGACTAAAAACCTACCTTTCCGTTCCTTGCCTTTGTCCCGGGGCCCGTGGTGACACTCTCGCATAACCTTTGGCCCCAGTAGGCTTCGGCCCTGCTGGACCCCTACAGTTTGCTGACAACTCCTTGAGGCGCGCGGGAACAGTGCGCGCCGTAGACGACCTGAGCTCGGACCGGTCTGTTACCGGACGGACGGACAGCGAGCTACCCATTGCCCACCGTCCGCGAGCCCAGCTAGTCTGATGATGGAGTTCGAAAGTAGAAGACGTAGCTGTGAAATGTTTATTAGAAAGCCCATTGAGTTTGGGCTCATTAGATTCGTCTTAACTAGTGCTATACATTTCTCATGATGTCGAGAACCTGATGCTCTAACTGGGAGGTGGCTGATGGAACCCTGGAATGCTTACTAGTAAACCCATCGAGTTTGGGCGCGTTAGATTCGTCTTGACCAGTTCTATACATTTTTTATGATGACAAGGGCCTGATGCTAGAACTGGGAGGTGGCTGATGGATCTTTGGAATGCCTACTAGTAGACCCGTTGAATTTGGGCTTATTAGATTCGTCTTGACCAGATCTATACATTTCATAATGATGACAAGAACTGTCGGGGGTTTTTTAAATTTTAAATTTTATAGTTAGTTAATTTTAGTCCATCTAAAGGTTATCTGGTAACAGTCAGCGATAAGATGCCTAAATGCTAAGGCGTTTAGGCATTTGTACAGTGTTTTATTAGTGCACAAAGTTTTAAAACAAATAAGATCGCCACAGTGCTTATACAACACTATTTTTATTATTCAACGAAACCTGAATATAGTTTGTTCGGAATCAATTCCAATAATACACCATGTTATATTTTTTTCTTTGATGATGACTGGAAAAAATGGCGAAGTGTAAGAAAAGAAATGCACATTGATCGACCGATAAATAAATAAATGTCCTACTCTACTTACATAATGCCTACTTAATTTCTAATTATGTTTGATAAAAAATATAATTAGATTTGTGTTGGTGCGGGAGTCGACCCTGCTACCCTTGCGGCCCCCTAACACCCACGGAGTCGGCACCTCTGAATCTAAGGAATGTATCAAGGAAAAGGTGAATCTTTACCATTCCAGTCGTAACACATTACTGGATATCTAGGTTTCCCCCAAGCGTATCATTAAAGGGTCCTGTGCCTCTCTCATCCTAACATGAACCTTACCTGAATGCAGTTCCACAAATGTCACACTCATGGGGTTTCTCTCCCGTGTGAATGAGAGTGTGGACCGTGCGGGCGTAAGGTCTTCTGAAGGCTGCACCACAGATGTCGCAGCGATATGGTCTGGAAGTATATGCGAAGTTACAGAGACTGAAATATTTTTTAACTGATATTAACTAGTGCTTGACTGCAATCCCACCTGAAGGTAAGCAGTGATGCAATGAAATGACGATTATATTATGCCTTGATCAGTTGACCAAGTAAAAGGTTGAGAAAGTAAAACGTTGCTCGGCCGAGACAGTGATGTAAGCAATTTTTAGAGATAAGCGCTCGGCCGAGCACTCAGCACTATGTTTATACGTACCGAGTATTCATTCGATCGAAAGCGCTGTCTCGCCCGTTTGCTCGGTACGTGTGATCAAGGCAATAGTCATTGTTGATAAGTATGTATAAGCTAGAGACTATGAACTTCATTCGCAATAGGTTTAGACATTTAAACAAAACTTTTTTACTGTCCGTTCAAGCGATTTTGACTTTTATTGCGTTGGTGACATGACAAATGGCAACTGCAGTAAATAGTTGGTATTGAAATCACTTTTTTCCTTTTCATGCCTTCCTTTTGCCTTCAGAATAGAAGACAAAATCGGTCGAACAAATAGTAAAAAAGTTTTTTTTTTTTAATGGATATCGTCACCTGTATAGCAAAGTTGTGAATTTGCCATTTACGCAAAAAGCAGATTCGCAACTTTACCATACAGAAAATAAAGTAGCGAATCTGCTGTTTACGTAAACACAACTGTTCCATACACGGTGACGATATAAACCAGTGCTTGAAGTACATGACTGCGATCCCTCAACACTGATGCAATCGTTGATGTTGAGGCCTATTCACTTTAGTCTTGAAGACACCTAAATTATAATCGGAGGAAAGACCGTACCAGGCAAACTGTTCCAGTCCCTCGGTGTACAATGCGGTCCAAATGAGAATAGGATCGATTGCCATGTTCATTAGGTACGGCGAGCAAAAAACGAATCGTGAACAAAAAAAGTTTTATCAGATACCAGTTTTTCAATTTTGCTCATCTTGCGTCACAATGTGAAGTGTCTGATTAGTGGCAAATGGAAGAAGAAGGCGAACGGTTCCTCACAATGAACATAAGAAAGATAATATATATATATATATATATATGTATATATATATATATATTTTAATTAATTATGACTTAAAACAATATATTTAGTTAATTTATATTAAACAATAAAGTTTTTACTTCACCTAGACTTTGTAATACAAAGCAAAAAATACCTTTTATTGATACGTAAATAGGTTTTTTTTTGTAAACCGTACTTTTCACTCAATATTTGGAACGCATAGTACGCGGTATAATGGTGTGTTAAAATCATGTGAAACCTAGGTACCTCTCAAGGACCCATCATGTGTATCTATTATCTACGTCTGATATACATACCCCATCATTGGAGCCAGATACATAATACAATGACGAGGTTTTCGTTTAATTATGTGTTTTTATTCCTGAAAACCGACAATGAGCTACAAAAAATAATTCTATAAATAGAATTTTAACATAAATGATAGAATGAAAAGCACCAATTATTTTGTTAATGCACCAATCATTTTGCTAAAGCACCAATTATTTTGTTTATTTACCAAAACAGCGAAATTTTCTATTGCAATTGCAGTCGAAATTTACTATCTGTATTCTCGTTCACGAGTTCCGAGAATTCATCCCGGCGAAGTTAACGTTTCGCTGTAGTTATCCATTATGTTATTGATACCAAAAACCGTATTACAGCCACGGAGTTACTGGAAATATTTACGTAGTCACAAGTAGTTCAATTCGCCTCATCGACCAGTTTGGTAAATTGGGTTGTGTTCGCTTTGATATAAAAAAAAAACAATTAGTCTTGTTCGTAAGAAAAAATAAACAAAATGCTAAACAAACATATTTTATAAAGACTTTTTCAAAATTTAAAAAATATTCGTATTTTGAATTTGAAGTCGTTAGCGCCATCTCTTGCAAAACTTTGTAAGAACAGAACTCAGGAAGTCTGGAGCAAAATATAATGAAGTAGGTACTTACACCCGTATTTGTAAAGAAGTATTTACTTGTTACTAAGTAAAATATTATTAAGTCATTACTTGACGTTTAAAATCTGCATTCAAAATTCAATTCTTTCTTAACTATAGAATACAAATAGTATCTACTTAGTTATTTTTACTCAAGTATTTAGTTTTACTTGCTTATAAGTACGGGTGTTAGTGTACTTAAAATTCCGACAAAAAAAATTAAACTTGGAGTATAACTTAACAAACTAGTCAATTGTAAAATTTACAAAGGTAAAAAGAAAATCTTTAGTTCATCATAACTCTAAAACACATGATAGTGACCGACAATTCAAATTAAATACTGCCATAACAATGAGTCAAAGCGAAATAAAACTGTGTCTGAATGCAAAACAAAAGGATTGTATAATAACCTTTGGTCTGTGTGTATGCGTGCATGTTCACGCAAGCGTGCGGCGGCAGTGAACGTCTTAGGGCACGCTGTACACGCGAAGGGTTTTTCGCCAGTGTGGGTCCTGCGATGATCGTCACGCTCCACCTGCCAGCAACACCATTCCACATACATTATCATACGGAAAAAGTACTGGGAACTATCCGCGTCCATCCTATAGTAAATAGCGCGTGCAATGAGAGTTTTTGTGATTACGTTCCCAGTATTTCTGTAGTTTTACTTACACTAGGCGTTGTTTTGTAAATTTTTTAATCGACTCATAGAAAATTTATAGATTTTTGGAATTATTTATTACTTTTGTTGATTTTGTAAATTGTTTTACGTCTTCTTCTGATACTTACGGCATATCTTTTTTATAAAAAAGGAGAAACCGACTGACATATCAACGCATAGCCGAAAATACTGCAAGTAGGAACGTGGTGAAACAAAGTATCCTTTGGGTCATGGTCTACCTGTGTGCCAAAAATCCATCAAATTTTATTCAAAACCGATTAACCGTTCGAACATGATTAGCTGCCCCTTATATAATACATACTCGTATGACTAGAAGTAATAACAGCTCTCTCCACTTAAATCTAGTCTATCATCACATTTACCTTGACTTTAAAAGCTTTAGGACACAGATCGCAGGGGTAAGGCCGTTCCCCCGTGTGCATGCGCATGTGGATGGCTAGATGACCAGACTGGTTGAAGCGACGTCCACACACACGGCATGGGTAACCCTGGAACATACAAACAGGAGATAATGGGGTAGGTATTAGTTTTGATAAGGGCTTTGATTTAAGGTGCAAGGGCCCTACCCTAGCCCGCGAAAAAATACATACTATAATTAGGTAGCTATATAATTTATGTGTCTTCAAGGCTAGACTGAGTAGGCTCCTAATAAATATATATTAATTAAAAGTATTTTTGTACCTAACCAAACTGACATTATCACTAAGTGATACAACTCTTAATAATTAACAAAGAATAAAAAAAGAATAGGCTCCCAATAAACTAGTGCGCTTCAATCAATTATTGCATCACTGATTACCATCAGGTGGGATCACAGTCAAGCACACAACACTTATATTAAAAAAAAAAAGAAAAAATGCGAATCAGTTGTCATATTCTGCGAATAACATTCTTAATATACTATTCTATCTATAGATAAGCATTATAATATCGATACTCATAGAAAGAAACTCCTACGCTCCATTCGGGGGACCCCTTCTGAGAAAGTCTAAGGGCGTGACGATAATGTTCCCTAACGAAATACTCAAGAAGACAGTACGACAAAACTGGATCTTATGTAAAAGCTTCAATAAGGCACTGTATTTTTTTGTATGTACTTTCGATTACAACCCAGAATTTAAAAATACAAAATCTTTTTATTTTTAGAGTTCCGTACCCAAAGGGTAAAAAGTAAAAACGTTATCATTCCGCTATCCGTATGTCTGTCACCAGGCTGAATGCTGCAACTGTGATAGCTAGACAGTTGTTTTCACAGATGATGTACTTCTGCCTCCCTAGCCAAGTTACATTCGTTTCGTTTTTCGTTAACGCTTGGAGTTGGCCATGCTCCCAATTCGTTTGTTTGAACAAAGGAGTTTGGGCCAACTCCAAGCGTTAACGCAAAACGAAACATTTGTAACTTGGCCAGGAGAGCTGTTGCCGTAAAAACAACAAACGGGTCAATCTTAAGTTTGAACACTTAGCATGATTTTTGTCATTCTAAGGTATAATTTGTAAAAAAACCTATAAAAAATGCGAAAGGGGAATCAACTGATATATTGTCAATCTCAAAATTTACACGAATATTAAAAACAGAATAAAGTAAATATCAAAGTGGGGCTCTCATGCAACAAAAATGATTCTTGTGGATTTTTGCTACGGGCGCTACGAAACCCTTTGTGCACGAGTCCGATTCGAACTTGGTCAGTTTTTGTGACGAGTCCATCTCTCTGCCTACACGCACCAGTGTGTAAGGTGGTCGGTAGGTAAGGGCACAAAACCCACCATTTAATCACATTAGTGACACATTTCACTAATTTGATTTTTACCTTGTGCGTGGGTTTGAGATTAAATGCTATTGATCTTTTCGTGATTCAAGATTTCCTCTATTGATTTGGCGTTTTCTGCCGTATTTCTAGTATATATCTATATACATAAAATCGAAATATCACTCACTGATTAACCACAAGATCTCAAAAACATATAACACCTACAAACTTATAATTTGGCAGAAGTTTCCTTATAGATAGGGTGTAGTCCGCTAAGAACAGATTTTTCGAAACTTCACTTAAAGGGGTAAACCGACTTTCACGCGAGCGGAGCCGCTGGCAAAAGCTAGTATATTATACAAAACTTATTGTTTTTATTAAGATGTGGGAAATCGTCTAAGCCCTTGATTACGGAGACGCGGCGCGTTGCGTGGCGCGTTGGGTGTTCGTCGTACATTGTAGCAGCGGGCCGCGTCATCGCTCGCCCAAACACAAACATTATTGGCAATGTACGACAGACCGCCCAACGCGCCACGTCTCCGTAATCGAGCACTTATAACTTCTGGAGTGGACTATGTTGGAGCGGGAGGGCGTATCACTTAAAACTCACTGTCTGTTAAGGCATCGGCCCGGCTAGGCCCCTACATTAACTAATAGGTAGCGTAGCAATTTTTAGTAAGTACTAAAATCATCAAAATGACTGCAGAAATCAGTATCCTTAATAACGAAGACGTATAAAACAATAAAAGTTGGTAGATAGGTATCTTGTGTAACGTACAGGCTTGGTAACTTTGTGCATTTTCTTGTGCGTGTGCAGCGCGCACATGCTGCCTAGCACCTTGTCGCATTCCTCGCACACGTAGGCCATCAGCGGAGCGCCCGGGGGCCTGTCCTCGCCCCGCTTATGGCGGTACAGTTCCCTGGGAAACAATATTTTCAATTACAAGATAGTTTAAGCTTTTTTTTATTGTTGTTAGGTTTGCGCTTGACCGCTATCCCGCACCTGATGGCATTAAGTCCGCCTTTGTACCTTTGGTTGGATGACGAATAAATAAATAAATAAATCGTTGTGTGCTCATCAAAAAATACGTCTTGGGATACCTATACTATATATAATATCGAACTCACGACCTCCGGAGTAGTCAGGGCCACTAACCACTAGATTAACAGGCCAGTCAAAAGAGTATTGTACGCGGCAAATAAGTTTAACTAAAACAGCCGTCGTTGCTATGGTTACGCGCAGTTCCCCGCTGTGCCGCACTTCGATTGAGACCCAAAAATCAGTTACTGCGCATTAAAGGTCGATCGCCATGTTAGTTCAAGTTATATGTCGCGTAGGTTTTGTACTGGGCGGAGTGGTGAGAAGCGGGCTGTGAATTGGCCAATCACAGTGCTCGAAATCTTCTTGTCGCATCAGTCTAAACAGTGTAGGTAAGTGAAGCAGAGTGGAGCTGAGCGGATTTTCAAATGAAGTTCATATTTCATCCGTTCTGTCCAGCCTGACCCCGAGCACGACAGAACGGAGTCGAGAAGGCTGTATTGTACGCGGCAAATAAGTTGCCATTTGCTATGGTTACACGCAGCCCCCCAATTTGATTGTGACCCGAAAATAGTGTTTTTCAATAGACTTATGAAGAAATACTTTCTCTAAAAATTGAATTTTTGTTAATATTGTACTGAAGAAAATTTTCTAAAGTTGCCATACATTTTAGTTTTGCTTTTGATGGCATTTTAGTTTTGGTTTGGATTCATCTCTTCAAATCTTCAAAAAAATTCAACATTTTTTCACAAATAACACAAACAAATTATGTTAGTTTAGAAAGACTTTTTTCCCGCGCTTAACCTTCGCAGATTGAAGGAGAAGCAAAGGAATCAAACCAGTATACATACTTAATATTAAAAATAGAAATTCAAATAGTTTTGAATTTAGAACACAAATAATTGTTAATTTATTGATAATAACAAATTATTGTGTAAATAAACATATTTCTCTATGATATTCTGTTCATAAACACAATTTAAATTTTCATTAGGTAAAAGGCACCTCTTTGCTTTAAAAAAAGAAAATCGCCGTTGGCCGTGACGAAATGGGAAAGAAAAAATCCCTTGTTATGATAAATTAAAAAAAAATAACACGAGGGTGATGTAGATGGCATATTGAACTTAGTTGTAGTGCGAAAAAAGCCAGTTTTCGAGCAAGTGTATTGAAAAAATATTTTCTTTCCTTCCACACTACTATTTAAAGATGGAATAACATAAATGGTACTATAATTGCAGTGGAAGCTGGTCCCTTCACTTTTCCGCATTAGTGCGAATTACACTACCTTGCACGCTTGCAAGCCTAAAAGCGGTAGGGGTAGGAGCGGGTTTTCGAGTAAGCGTCTTTACAAATAAGTTTCATCAATCCCTAAAACTTCACCGTTTCGAAGAGCGAACTTGAACTTTCAATTCGCCTTTACCATTTAGTGAAGATATGCGACTACTAGCGCCATCTATCAAATGAAAGCGAAGTTAAAAAGCCTTTGTTTCAAGAAGCAACTGAATTTGAACTATATTTTCTTTGTACTTAAAATTAGGATCACATCAACTTTGATTTTATTACCTAGCTGTTGCGAAAAGTTGGTTACAGGAGCCACAGTTCCACATTTTGCTATTACCGCTGTTTGTGTACGATCGCCGAGTGTTCCTAGTGGGAGGAGGCCTGTGACACTCCAAAGCATGGACCTTCAGCTCTTCAGTTGATGCGTACTGCTTCCCACAGATGTCACAAGCATAGCAGACTTCAGGCCCCTGAGATATATTCGCTTCTGAATTGCAGCTGTCCTATGAAATATACATAATTATTTTCTTTAAAAATTATTAGTCAGTTTGGACTTTTACGAAGCTCAGGAATTAATTAATTAAGGATTGTTAAATGAAAATATAAACCTCCTTTTTGATGGACAATTGCGACCGAGGTGGAGTTATGTTGCCGAGTGATGTAGTGGCTCCAAACAAACGACACACGACGTCAAACGACGTTTTTTAATACAGTTATAGAGAAATAAATACAAGGGGCTTGACCGGCGACCCCCACGAGTCCTCGACCCCGGGCGGGCGCCCAGCTAAGCTACCCCCACGAGTTGACGGTCACGATAACTACAATTAATTGTGGTGAGGGTGACCTCGCGCACTTTTCCGCACGAGTGCAGAAAATAGTAAAGCGCTAGCCTAAAAGCAGTAGCGGTAAGAGCGGATTTCCCAGTAAATATCCATATTAAAAATGGTTTTGAGAACAGACTTTATAAAAAAACAATGTCGGTCAAAAATTTAACGTACGTAGTTCTACGTACATTCTGATCCACATAATAGTTATTTTGATCTTCAATGAAGCAGGTCAGCCGGTGCTTGTCCAGAGCGTCACCATCGGCAAACAGTCCGCTACAGAAGTCGCACACATACATAGTGTACAGTTTACGAGAGGTCACACTACCCTTGCCATCGGAGGCGATGCAACACAGTTGTTCTGCGAAGTTCAAAAGATTTATCATTACAACAACAAAACATAAAATCATCAAACATTGCAGTCCTGTAGAGGTGTTTCGAACATATTCCACCTACATTCAACTGGGTGGTTTACTAGATCTGGGTCCTATTAAGGTACGGCAAAACGCGTTTGTTGTATGGGAGCGTCCCTTAGATGTTTTTTTAATTTTGATTTTAGTATTTAAGTAAAACTACACTGCGCACACATATGCCACACACGCCGATCTGGGCGCGTCGGACTCATACATTTTATATTGAAACTAAACTTATAGAGCTACAATTGATCTACCACCCACGCGACGTTGTTCTACGTACAAATCAGGCGTGTCACACGTGTGCGTCTATCTAATGTAGTTCTGCCTTTAGTCTAAACTAAGGCCGTGATTACGGAGATGCGGCGCGTCGGGCGTTTCGTCGTATTGCTGCAGCGGGCCGCATCATCGCTCACGCAAACACAAACATGTGGTAATGTACGACGGACCGCCCGACGCGCAACGCAACGCGCCGCGCAACGCGCTGCGTCTCCGTAATCGAACACGTAGAGGCGTAGCTGCCGCCGTGTGTAATAGCATATTCCAATTTTGTAGCTCGCTCTCGTTCGAGCAATCTCTCTGACTTATGTAGGTTACAATAAAAACTTAACCTATCCTAGTACAGGATACTTCAATAAACCAGCTCATTTTCAATCAAAATTTGTGATATCCCTAAAGTTAGAGTACCTGCCTATTCTCTTTTTGGAGCTCGGTTTTACATGATGACAAAAACACTTCATCAAACTATCGCGACTCAATGTCAAAAAAAAAAAACAAAAATGTTGATACAGGGCCCCTCTGGACCAACGCCACTGCCTGAACTACCCAATCTAATACGCTTAGGTATAATGTTCTACTGCAGAGCCAAGGCCACCTTCTGCCTTTTTAACAAAATTATGTTTGTGCCTACTTAAAGGTAAACATCAGTCCTTGCTGTAGGATTCAAGTTCGTTACTGTACGTCCTAAAGGAAACTTGAATCTGAATCGAGTTTAGGAGTCAATGATCAGCAGTACCGCAAATAGGTACATATAAAGGTCGCAAACAATTGAATTTATAGACTACAGGTGAAGAGTTGAGAAATTAAACATCCGATCCTCACTCAACCATCCTATAGGTACATATATGGGAAGCTCGATTTTTGCGGATCCAAAAGCTGACATAGCAATAAAGACAAGTACGAGAACAATGACCTTCTATTTTTAGAAACGTACGTAAATCCTTTATTATTAAAATAAAACAATACGTAATATAATCCCTGTTGACTTTACCCGTGGGTTCAACTTCCAAAGCGGTAGATAGCACACGCTCGCACATTCGGCACACGAGCCACTCGGTCTCGAAGTTGTCATTACTGTGAGCTGGTTCTGAAAACAAACGATTACTTATCATTTTGGGGCTATATTAGAAGTGATATTTAAATGGACATCATAATGACTACTAATTTTCTTTCTGTGCCGACTTGATGCAAACGCTACGAAGATTCTAGGCTATGAACTTAACACTACTAACGGGAAATGTTTAGGAATGAAAAGAAACAAAATGTATAAGAAACTTAATATATTAGTCTCTGAAGTTGGTTAGTTGTTTACGAGATCTACCTATAGCTCACTAAAGAAGTCGCATGTCGCTCGCAGTTGGTATTTACACAATTCTAGCAGGAAACTCTCTAAAGACGCAAAGGGCCCAAACAAAGTTCTAATGCTTTCGTTCATTAGTCGGCCCGTCCCTCTCTCTCGTCACAAGGGTCTAACGGCCAAACCGTTGCAGCTACAGTACGTATTTATATTTGAACAAAGATTTAATTAATCAGCACTTTTGTCAGTTTTTGCTATCTCGCATAAGGTGGGTACGTAGGGAACCCAACGTACTACAGAACAAGACCATAGACACGAACCTGGTATATTCCTTGTTTCAACTTTGTCATTAACAGGAACCGGTTGTAATGTACTTTGAGGCTGATCTATAGAACTGTCGGATGTGTGGAGCGATATAGTGTGGTCAAGAAGATCTGCTTCTGTCGTAAATATCTCATGACAGATTACACAAGAATGTAGTGCCAGCAAGTCCGGCCCGGTGCTTTCACTAGTCTGGAAACGGAGAAATAATATTTTAACTGAAGTTAAAGTTAACGATTTTAAATAATTTATTTAATCGAATCGAATATACCTATCTACATCTATATTATCTACAAAATTGTGTTGTTTGAATAAAACCTTAGATTTCTCTGAAGAGTCTTGTAGAGGCAATAAGAATTGATTGACAGTATTATCATCAAGCAGAGTGGGTTCATAGTTAAATAAGCTATCAGATTGTATTATGTACAGTTCTGTGTTTTGTTCCATGTTTGAGTTTTCTTGGAAGAAAGAAGAATTTTCAACATTGAAAAATCTTCCAGAATCATTGGAATGGAAAGATATTTGACTTTCCACAGTATTCAAAATTGTAGTTACATCTGGTGGATTCTTAATACCATTATTATTTAGGATTTCATTAGTCTCAGTAGTATCGGTAGTGAAAAGTAAATCATCTGGATAAGTTTCTGATAATTCTTTGTATGGGTAATCCGGTGGATCAAACATCATTGTTTTAGGCTGAAACAAAAACAGGTACATTATTAAAATTTTATTCGGAAAGCCTTCATCAAAAAGGTCAAAAGGTTTCACAAGACGGTGATTTCAATATTTATTTATTTATTTTATTTAAAATTTCATGTACACACAAATATTTGTTTCTGTTGATACACAATCTTTTAGGTACAGTTCTCTTACACTGGCATATCCTTCGAAGTCGAAATCTCGATGCCTAATCTCCTAATATCAACCTCTATGTGGTTTTTTCTATATTTGTAAATTGGAAAATAATCCTTGAACGAAGAACGGAACGTCCTATATAATTTTAGATCTGGCAGCCCCGATACCAATACGTCAATGTTTGACTTTGACGATTACCTGCCGGCTGTCATCGAACATGATGTCATTTCAATTCACCAATTCAATCGGCTCTCGGCTTAGTTGAAACTTGTCTTTCCGATTTGGTTGGTTATTCGTTTGTTTTGTTTACAGACATACAGTGAAATATATTTCTTAATTATTTGAAGGATAATAAGAAGGCCCAAAATGAAAGCAGACGCCGCTCCACAGTCTGATAAACCTAAAATACCGCTGCCGACCCTTTCTCAGATTAATGCTGACAGAATAACTCAGGTAATTTAGGTTATATATTTCATAACATGGGTTAATTTAGTATGAAAAACGACACTATATTTAATTATTTATATAAAATCTGTGTCTAATACTATTTATATGTGTTAGCTGTATCAAGGTAATAGAAATAAATAGAACTTTTAACTTCTAAAAACAATAATTATGTTTTGAAGCATAAAAGTACAAAATACAATTCCAATTCAAGAGCACACTAGCTATATGTAGTTGCAAGACCCCCATCTGACTATATCTGTCGTTTGTGACCCATTGTTTATTATTATTATTTACAAGTTGTATAACCTCTAAAATATTTTGGCACTTATGACCAACAAACAAACATAGTGGTCTATAAATATAGGATAAGATTTAGAAAATCATTATTTTCGGATAGTTTCTCTCATAAAAAAATGTCTATACTATAAATAGCCTCATTTAGTCAACAATAGTACCATCAGAAACCATGTATTCTTTTTAAGATAAAATTCCAATTAAAAACATTTTCTCATACAAGCTTTTATCACATGGTATAGTACTGATTCAAATACAATGTTGTTATAATCCTTGGTGCTAAAGTTGAACCATCATGATGGTCGACCTTGAAAAAGTAACCGATTTTCGGGTCTCAATCAAAGTAGGGTGTTGTGCATAACCATAATTTGTAATAATAGTTTTGTGGGCGGATTCCCTATAGTTTTTACACATAAAGGTTGAATACCCCTGATATTCACATTGGTTCAAATGATCTAAATGATTGACTATCAATTTTATTAGCACAAAAATATGTCAATACAATGTAGATATATCTATACTATAGATTTTTAAATATCTCACAGAAGAGTATTATAGAGCTAATTCTTAAGAAAATAAACTAAATATTACTTTTCATACAGTCAAGACTAGTCACTATGTGTATTCAGAAGTACTTTTCCAATTGCTTGTATTCTTATATGGGAAAATATTTTTTTTTTTGCCATAAAAAGTTGGCATTCAACATGGCAACAACATTTTTTTTTTTGCAATTTATCCAGAGCCTCTGAAACAACTCTCAACCGGTCTAGTATTGTTAAGCCCATCTAGTCCTGTGTAAACCCAACATGAAATTGATTGAAACTGTATAATAACATCTAGACAGTCATGTTCATACATAATTTTAATTTCCAAAGAGCCTACTGGTATTACATTATGAATAAAGCCCATTAAAGCAAATCTATATAACTATCCACATGGAATTGTTGAACAAATCAACATGGTTACTTTGTTCACAGCTTGCTAACCAGTACTGGTCACCACAAACTAAGGAGAGCCACCTACCTTATGATGCTTCAATTGTGGAGTCAATCTACCAAGCAGAAATACTTGGATCCCAGTAAGTAACTTAAAATTGTTGAAATTGCACAATAACTATTAAGTTATGCAAACTCATCTTGCTTCTGAGCCCAACTGATTTAAACAAATGAACAAATTAGGGGTCAAAAGCCTAATAGAGTCAGGGCAATGACCTATGTTTTTTTTTTGCAAGTAAACCAGTTATTTTTTGAAATTTGTGCAGTGTTTCCATATTTTATTATTTATTGAGAACTAAGTTTGAAAAATATTGTTGTTTTATAATATTTATTTAGTTACTAAATATAAATTGAGTTAAAATTAATTGTTAGTATTTTTGTATGTGAACTACTTGAAAGAAGTTTTAAAGTGATTTTGAATAAGCATGGTTAGTGCAAGCAAGTAGTTTTTACCTAAATGATGATTATACTTATTATAGTAATTAAGGTTCCTCAAAAATAGGATTTTCTTTGCCTTGATTAAACTGATGTTTTCAGGGAGTATATTAATTTTTTCTTAAATATAAATGTATATATTTTCTTCCCTTATGGAAATGTCGGATTTGATGGATATTATGAAGATATTAAAGAAGCTAAGTTGGTCAATGGGTCAAGGTAAGAATACGGTAGATTATGGTCTACAGTCCTGTGTTGACCAAATGCACAGTAAAAGTGTTTTTCCATATTACCTGACCACCAAGAAGATTTATTATTTCTAAAATTAAATTAAAACAAAGCCACTAGACTCTAAGTGCTCGATTACACAGACGCGCGGTCGGGCGGTCCGTCGTACATTGCTACATGTTTGTGTTTGCGCGAGCGATGACTCGGCCCACTGCTGCAATGTACGACGAAACGCCCAACGCGCCGCTTCTCCGTAAACACGGGCTAAGAGCCAACGCTGTGTTAAGCAGGAGCCCGCGCGGGCTACCGTCGTGTGACGTCACGCACGTGTCGTTTGCAGCGGTCCCCGTAACGGAAACCGGATTATTATAATAATAATAACGTACGCCTTCCAAAGGTCCAGGACCTCAGGGCCTGACCCATCGCCTTATCTCTACGTTGACGTCGTGTCGTGTGCACCGGTAGAGCTTGCTTTGCCCGCGCGGGCACCCGTCGCGGGACCCCAGCCCCGAACACGTTTTGCTACGTAATAATATATAAGTTCTCCATCGACACGACTACATGCTCACCGTTTAAGTTGAACTAGCAACACTGCTCAGGTAATAATCCGGTTTCCGCGACGGGGACCGTCCATTCGTCCGTTCTGCGTAAACACGCACGTGTACACGCTAAGAGTATGCTCGTGCAGCACAGGCCTCAGCTTAGGCCGTCGCTGGAGCAGGACAGCAAGGGACTGGCTGGAACAAACTTACGAACATAAACGAATTTAATACAAAAGGCTCGAGGCACGGGCCGGCTTGAGCAAATTTTTGTTACTCAAATTAAAACGGTTTTATTAACGTTTCCAGTTTCTCAGTACGTCGGATCATGATGCTGGAGTTCTCACAGTACTTGGAGAACTACCTGTGGCCGCACTACACGGCGGGCGAAGCGTCGCAGGCTCACATGATGTCCATCATCGTCATGATCAACGAGAAGTTCCGTGAACGAGTGCCGGCTTGGCAGGTGAGGCGATTGGATATCACTACATAGTATAAAATAAAGTCGTTTCCCGCTGACTGTCCTTATGTATGCTTAGATCTTTAAACTAAGCACCGGATTTCTTGTCACCAAAGGTTTATCACCTGCCTCCTTTCACTTGAGCTCAGTTCAATAAACCAAATTCTTTCTCAGGCATTTCTGAAGAAACCGGACCACTTCCCAGCGTTCTTCGAGCAAGTTCTCCGCGCGAGTGTAGACGATGACCGCACGAGGAGCAACATGCGCGAGCAGACGGCGCTGCTTTTGTTCCTGAATCATTGCTTCGGCAGTATGGAGGTGCAGCTGTGCAGGGACCAGGTCAAGCGGCTGGTCTCGCTTAGTATGTGGATCAGCTTGCAGGAAGGTATGTTGGACGACTGGAACTTATGTGGAATGGCTTTAAAGGGCTTATGAGACTTCTGAACTATTGCTCTAGTAGCATGGAGGTAGTAGCTTTAGTGGCTAAGTCAAGGGATGCTCAAAAGAGGAGGCCACGATATGGCCCTGGAACGCAAAGGGCAATTGAAGAAACACAGGTGGGTTTTAGTTAGTAAAAGTCTGACAGCCTTGAGTCCGTCTCACTCTACCCAGAACAGGAGGAGTCATTTGATGATTTCGCACCTAAAAGGGGTCCAGGTCTGTACTCCATTCGCAATAACATTAGACATTCAATCAAATCTATTTTACTGTTTGTTCAATCAATTTTGACTTTTATTGCGTTGGTGACATGACAAATGGCGGCTGCAGTAAATGGTTAGTATTGTAATCACTTCTTTGCTTTTAATACCATCCTTATGTCTACGGAATAGAAATCAACATCGATTGAAGGGACAGTAAAACATGTTTGTTCAAATGTCTATTCTTTTTGCGAATGGAGTATATGACCTTGTATTGCTTAGTTTGTGGATCAGTTTATAGAAAGGTTTGTAAGAAATTAGAATTAATACGCGTGGATACTGACCGAGTTTACAGGGTGTGTCCGACATCGATAGACAAACGAATACCATGGATCCAGTACATGTTTCTGGACCCCCAGTGGTGGAATATTTTGTCGGTTTTCCTCTAATTAAAAAAAAAATGTTTACGTTTTTTAATTAAAACTGTATAAAATCATTATTCTAACCAACCCAGTGGCTATTTTGTCAGCCATTCAAATTGGTTACCTAAGTTCGAAAAATATTTGACCGAATTTCATTTCACCTAAAACTTTTCAACTATTATTGTTTGGGTTTTTTTTTTATTTCATCGAAACCATTGTGGCATACCACAATGGTTTCATTTTCGCATAACCCATGGCCCCATTAGGCTTCGACCTTGGTGGGTCCCTATGGTTTGCTGATATCTGCTTGAGCCGCGTGGAACGCTACATGCCGTTGACGACATGCGTGGAACGCTACATGCCGTTGAACGCTATGCGTGGAACGCTACACGACATGCGTGGAACGCTACATGCCGTTGACGATTACCGGAAGGCACGCAGTGGGTAGCTCGTCCGCATGCCTGCGCCTACGGTAGCTGGAAACCGGGATTGGGATCCCAGCGGCTGGGACGTGAGGGCCGTTCCTTCTCGCGTGCGCCCGCCTGGTTGGCTAGTATTACTGCTTTGGAGAAGGAGGCAACCGCCTGCCATTCCTCATTTTATTTCTGATATCTAAAATGCATTTTGTTATTAGGTCGCAGAAACCAAGAATTCAAAAACGTTCCAAAATGGCGAAAGTACTGGCGTGCCATTCAGAAGAAGGATAAACCTGAGCTGTTGGAGAAACTGAACTGGGAACGACTGTATCTGCAGAGGCTGATGATCAAGTTTATGAGAATCTTGGAGAGTATACCGGAGAATGGCGATGTGGATTCACATGCTGTGAGGTAAAGACCACGATAAATATCATTTTATTATAAACGTTATAAATCATTATTTATAACATTTTATTATAAATGTTATAATTATTTTTTGTAATAATAAAACAAAAATAACTCTGGATTTAATATATATTAATAGATTATATTTAGTAAAAGAAAATTCTCTACAATAGGTTTAACAATTAAGATGAAAAGGGGTGACATATAATACTATTATGAATAACGTGATTGCATAGACAGTAGCGCCAACTTAAACGCTCACTTAATCGCTCACTCGCTCTTTGTACTAAATTAGCCTATATAAATTGTTTGGTTTATACAATTCAAACAATAACTGACAGACAAAGATCCTTATTTCAAAAAAAAAAATACTTTGGTCCACACTAGGAATTTCTCCTTTATCATGGGCGCATTCACAAACCTGCACATAATTGGGTGCCCATACAATTACGTACACAAGGCACCTAGACCTGGAACAACTCTCTCTCTGTAGGTCATACAAATATTTGTGTCGTACGGGAATCGAACCCGCGACACGTAGCTCAACAGCCAATCTGTCAACCACTGCGCTAAGTGTGCCGTCAAACAAACTTCATTTAGAGAATGCAGTCTGGAATCCAATCCTAGCAGACCCAACAGATCTTGTTCTCTCAAATGGCTATTTATTTATTTATTTTAATGTGTACCTCTACAAAAAAAATAAGTAATAATAATATCCGGAAGACGTAGCGTTGGCAGGCCTCCTAGAAGGTGGACCGATGACCTGGTGAGCGTTGCGAGACGCACAGGACCGTTCATTGTGGCTACACTTGTGGAAGGCTTATATCCAACAGTGGACGTCTTTCGGCTGAAATGATGATGATGATGAATATTCAGTTATTTTTTCTTTAAGTCAAGACTGAATAGGTTACTTCTAGGCAAGCGTGCTCTGTCGTCGGCCACATCATTGATCACCATTAGGTAAGGTAGTGGTCAAATGCGAGCGCATTATATAAAAAATAATTTAATATTTTATTTGTAAAAAGAGGGAAGAGGGTGGCGTATGATGCAGTTGCAGTTCTGAATCTACAACACGCCATTACTTGTTAAAATGACAAGCATGCGAGCGAGAAATAGGTATGGAGCTATACATCCTACATAGCGCCATCCCTTTTACAGTTCAATTTAGATCGTCAAATGGATCGTGGATAAGACCTCGTGGTAGGGCCTTAGTAAGGGCCAAAACTGCCTTAAGCAGACGCCCGCGACGGACAGCCGTCGCGTGATAAAGTGTGGGTGTCGTGGAAACCGTATTAACACCTGCGCAGTGTCGCTAGCTAACGGTGTGCATGTAGTCGTGTCGATGGAGAACTTAATATTTATTATGTATCAAAAAGGGGGCGCAGGACCCGGCTCCCCGCAACGAATGCCCCTCGCGGGTCCACGCAACGTAGCACCCTTCGTATGGGACGGCGTGGGCGCCCACTTTACGCAGTATCGGCCCTAAATTTTTTATTTGCATGCCACTAACAAAAGTGTATCTTCACAGATACTGTGAGCGGTTCTTGGAGCTGATGATAGACCTGGAGGCTCTTTTGCCGACGCGGCGTTTCTTCAACACAGTAATGGACGACTGTCACCTGGTTGTGCGCAGTCAGATGGCAGCACTCACGCGCCGACCCGAGGGACAGCTGTTTTCACAGGTTAGTGAGAGATTTGAGATGTGTTCACATTACTGGGTTGAGTCGTGACGCCTTCTGACGCAGCTGATTGGCTAAAAAAGCGGGCTCGATATGATGTACCTACGCTTGAACAATTCGTTTGAATGGTTTATCCAGCGCCATGACACGACGCAGTAATGTGCACATCGACAATGTTACTCAGGAAATAAACTTGAAAATGTTAAATATTCAGATTTTGATTTAAAATATTCCATGGATTTTTTTTTAATAACTATTTCCTGTGTAACAATTGTTTTTTTTATTATTTTAATTATTGTAATTCGGATTTTTTCGTACGTCATACCACTTGGTTTAATTGGTGCTAATTATCACATCGATTTAATGCGAGAGATACATTTATTATCCCGTATTAACAATATATATCTTTGATCAAGTTATAATCAATACAATGAAATTATTAAAGCTACTGATACAATGAAATTATTGGGGATTACATATAGAGGATAATTCTCACTACACATGGCTCTAAATCAAGAACCGGTTATTATGTAAAACCCCTATCTAAATTTACATCAATACATACATTCAAATGCTGTTTGTTTTATGTGATTAGGGCACAGATTAAAAAGAAAAAAAAAACTACCAAGCTTTATTATTTTTCACATTCATTTCATTCATCGGCTATCAAATCAATAAAGAAAACCATCTAATGTTCTTAACTGCGTTTATTTAAAATAAATTCAAAATGAATTTTAAAAATAATTTTAAATGCGTTCGTCATTACAGTTTGGATATAACAGAAAGAAATAAAAATATTAAAATGATAGTTCTTAGTCTTTTATTTGTTAGTGCAAGAGAGCAGTGTAAAAATTACATATTATAATTATAAATTCACTAACCATCTATAGCTGCTAGTACGGAAAAAGGACGGATATAATGTTCGTTTTGATCAAATAGATATCATACATAAAGGCCTCGTATTTATAGTTCATACATTGTTCTGATGACGATGGCTATCTAGTCTCTCTCATGTTACAATCGTATTTTGTTATTGTTAGTATCCTTTTTTTTAACATTAATTTAGTATTTTTTGTTTATTTCTAAAATCATTTTAAGTATCTTTTATGAGCAATCAATTCCTAAAAACGAGAGATCAACCCAAATATTGTTTAGTAACAATTATTATTTAACATCATAATATCAATTTCTTAACACCTTCATATGACTTTGTACATTACTCTTACCAATAAGGCTGAGTATACTGACAATTGTAATATTCTTAGTAAGACACTTGGTTCCAATACATAATTAATACATAAATCACAGTTAGGCAAAACTACTATAACATTCAGAGAGTGGCATTAGAAGTCTATTAGAGAAAAAACTTATGTACTAGGTGGGTGTTTGTAAACCATAATTTGAGGCACATTTACAAGGCACACGCATTTATACACAGAACTTGATAACTGTGATACTTTTGTTTATGTTACAATTAATATTACAACTACTGTGTCATATAGCTTCATTCATCACATTTAAAATATGTCACATTTTACATTAAATAACTGTGCCTCTACCATTGTGGAAGCTAGCGTATATCGGCTCTAGAACTATTAATTAACATGAGATTCTACTTGAAATTCGATGATGTGTCAGTAGTTGCCACCATTCATGTGAGTCATCTCGTCCCCCCACTCCCCCGTGGGGACAGGCTCTGCGTAACAACAACTCTTGCGCAACAAAAATGTTACATGCGACTGTCGCACGATGCACACATAGAATATTAAAATAGCCTGGAAAAGATTAACGAATATGTGTGCGTATAGCAATTCGTCTATGTTGAGCCATGACAGCAGGAGAAACAGCCATGCTGTCGTCATTATCAGGAATAGTTGTAGGAATAAGTTAAAGCTGGAACAAAATAAAATTGACATCAATCATTGTGCAAATTAATCATTTAATGGGGCGGGAGTGGCAGACCTTTTCCTAGTAAAACCACACCTGTGTCCTTCAGTTGCCTTTTTTATGGTGGGGAATCATCATCATCATGACATCTCACGCCCTTGGGTGGAGCGGGAGATATTGTCTGACTTTTATTGATTAAAAAACCTACTCCATTCCTTCGTTGCCTTTCATATCAGGGCCGAGCCTTCCTTTCAAAAACAGATCTTTGACCCCAGTAGGCTTCGACCCTGCTGGGCCCCTACGGTTTGCTGACAACTCCTTGAGGCGCGCGGGAACAGTGCGCGCCGTCGACGACTTGGGCTCGGTATGTCGGATAGCGAGCTAACCATTGCTCGCCGTCCGTAAGCCCGCGCCTACGGTGGCCGGAAATCGGGATCGGTATCCCGGCGGCGGCTGGGGTGTGAGCGCCGTTGCCTCATGCGGTCGGCCTCCTTTGCTAGCATTTCTGCTTCGCAGAAGGAGGTTTAGTTGCGCTTTGCGTTCTAGGACCACAAGTTTTCTTCTCAGACATTCTCTGTGGCTCTAGTGAGCATAGCCCTGCTGGACAAAACCAGACAGTAAAATGAACTGATACATACCATCCTTTGAGTTTATGATGAATCCTGCCATAAATATTAATCCTCTTTATGATTTTCAATGTTGTAACATAGAAGAACACATTGAAAATTATAGTGAAGGCAACTGGGGTAAAGAATATGGCGATACCAAGCAATCCTGAAATGAACAGAGAGAAACTTTCTTAGTTCAAGCTACTAACTGGTTAGACTGGAATAGCTTTACTGTTACTTTTACTTTACAAACCTATGAATCTAGTTTTTATTAGTACAAATAGGTACTAGATAGGAAACTAGTAGAATATTTTAACTTCTAAGAGGTATGTTTCACTACATGATTACTTTTAAGATTTGCCTTAAGCAGTAAAAACACTATAGTAATTTACCAACGTCATATTTAAATTTGGAAGTAATCAGACTCATCATTATCTATATATAAAAAAAAGTCGTGTTAGTTACACTATTTATAACTCAAGATCGGCTGAATTGATTTGGTTGAAAATTGGCGGGAAGGTAGCTTAGCACCAGGAGAAGGAAATAGGATAATTTTTATCCCGTTAAGTAAAAAAAAAAATTAAAACCTGCTCATTTATTGGTATAGTAAAGTAAAGTAGGGTAGAGTAGAATAGAGTAGGGTGCAGTTGGGTAGAGCGGGAGCGAAGCTGCGAGCAAAAGCTAGTTATCTATATATAAAAAAAGTCGTGTTAGTTACACTATTTATAACTCAAGAACGACTGAACCGATTTGGCTGAAAATTGGTGGGAAGGTAGCTTGGAACCAGGAGAAGGACATAGGATTTTTTATCCAGTTAAATAAAAAAACCAAAACGTTTATTGATACAGGGTAGAGTAGGGTAAAGCGGGAGCGAAGCCGCGGGCGGAAGCTAATTATTATAAAAAATCAATCCCTATTTTCCTTGGTGACACCATCACGCCTGAACGGTTGGACCGATTTCGGTTATTATTTTTTTGTTGTGTTTGTTATTGTCAGGAGAAGGTTCATAAGAAAGAAAAAACAGGGTAGAGTAGTCAGTTCACGGGAACGGAACGAAGCCGTGAGTAAAAGCTTGTGAACTAATATAATAAAAGCGCAACTTTATATACCAAAATTTTTGTAACAAAATTTTGTAGACGGGTAGCCTATGTTCTTAAATAGCACATAGGACTTATTATTCCGAAAGTATGTTCCCTTGTAATATCACGGGGCGAAGTCGCTAGCAATAAATTCAATACAAAGTAGTATTCTAATTAAAATGGATGATTAATCTTACCAATCGTCTCCTGTTCTACGTCGTCAACGATAATTGACGAAGAAAACTGGATCCTAGTTTTTCTGTTAGGATTTGTGCCGGTATCGAGTAGGAAATGCGCGCATATCGCCATGCCCGCCATAATTAAGACGCTAAACCACACCGCGCTCGAGTAGTAGCAGTATTTGCGCACGTCGGTCACGCGTAGGAACACGTTACGGGATCTGAAAATACAATTTATTCATTAGAAGAAGACTAACCGTAGATTTGTTTACCTACTGAAAGTCTAGGCGTGCCCACGCAAAACAGTTTTTCTCGCTAACATATTCAGTGCCTGAAATGTATTCGAATAAAATCTGACATGAATTTCGCCTGATTCGAAAACATTCAGTCTACTGCAATATTTGGATTGTGAATGAACTGTTTTAGAATAATAAGTACATAAACTCATAGACTTTCAGATATTGAACAATAATAAACACAACCAAGTATCCAGGTACTAGGTTGTGTTTATTTTTGTACAATATTTTGTGCTAAACGACAAATAACATTGAAAATAATTCTTTTTCTGAAAACCGCATCAAAATTGGTTACAAAATGAAGCAAGAATTAGCATTTCAAATATTTGTATGAGGAAGAATGGGTGCGCGGTGGGGCTCCCGTTTGTGCATAAATTTTCTGTTACTTGAATGTTTCCCCTTCTACCAAATTTGAAAGGTTTCTAACAATTTTGAACGGATTGGAGTGTTTGCGATTTTGGATAGTTATCTATTGACACAAATAGTAATAATTAAAATGAGTCGAGGACTTAATTCTCATGAGGTAGTAGGGATCACATGAGAATTAAATTGCGGGTCACCTCTGCCTCTACCCTTGTGGAACAATAAGCGTGGTGTTATGTTTTTTTCTGTGAATGAAAGTGCTCTGTAGATTACTCTACTGTAAATATTAGTATTAAAAAATGCGTACTTGTAAAATACATACTTGAACGTCTTCCAAACATAAAATCCGAAACTGTTTAGCCAGAAGAAAGCTGCCAATAGACTGATATACAAGATTATATCTGGAAAAAAAAGGATAACTGTTAAACTGAAATACAATAAGTAAATTATGTCGATTGAAACTTGAAGTCTGTGAAGTTTGCTTTTCATTGTGCAACAGCTCAACCCAACCCCATTTTTGTGGTGGGAAATCTCTGCCAGGTGAAGCGAGATTTCTTTCAGTAGACCTTTGCGTTCCAGAGTCTCTCTTTCGAATATTCCCGCAGCCCTAGTAGGTGTCGGCCCTACTGCGCGCCGTCCATTTTGCTTTAATAGCTCACCGTCCGCAAGTCCGCGCCAATGGCTGGGTATCGCCCTGAAACAGCCGATCCTCGTCGGGCGTCTCCGATATTCACTTTTTGCTATCATATGGACTTGCTACTGCGCAACGATTGGCAGAGTACTCCGAACCACAGCCATTACGTATTATTTACTTTTAGCATGCAACATTATACAACGTTAAATTTTAGTCGTTTTAATCCCGCGGAGGGTCGATTCGGTACATGAAATACTATCGATTTGTAAAGAAAAAATTAAAAAATAAAGCACTTTTTTTCAATAACTTTAATTCAAGTTTTTGAAAAAATTACTTACTTAATTACTTTTTAATTCATTTCTTTAAGTAAACGAGTCAAAAACCTTGTTGGTAGTTGTCGGTCGATGCGTACTAACTACCTACAGTTATATATCGTGCACTTATTAGGATGTCTTCTTTACTTACCAGTAACCATGAAGCTAACGTGATTACTGAACTCTGTGAATATCCTCACCAAGTCTGCTGCTTGGCTCACAATCAGACACACGTTTATGGTTGTGATGATATTGCCAGCTAGGTCTCGGAGTGTAGGCAACACAAAGTATATCACAGCCACCAACAAGAATAAGACCATTGCAATCGCATGAAATACTGGGTTTATGATCTTCTTCATGAGGAAACTAGTGTCTTTCCAATTTATTTTGACCTCTGGTACACATACTAATGCATATGCGCCTGTTATATTCATGCTTTTTTTGGTTCGTGTGTCTTTTTGTGTTACTAGTATCTGGAATTAAATATTTTATTACAAGAGTGAGAGTAAATGGTTTTATTTAAATATTTCTTTATTTGATGTTTACATAGGTTAACTTTGTACACTGTATTAAAGTTCCAGTGTTGAGCGGACCAATTTTTTTTTCCGTTGCGGGGAATCGCGCGTGCTACCATCGCGGGGAGTCGGGCTCCACGCAAGTTTGCTACGTAATAATACATTAAGTTCTCCATTGACACGACTACATGCACACCGTTAAAGTTGAACTAGCGACATTGCTGAAGTACAAGACATACGCGTTTCGTTAATGCCGAGTGCCCGTAACGGGCGTCTGCTTAACGCTGTTTTAGCCCTTAAATTGTCTTAATACGTTTCAACTACAATGGTCATTTCTTTTATAAATCGTTTATTTGTTTCTTTCTATCCTCATACAGCCAAAGGGTACAAAGAGAAACATCACCAGTAGCACCTCTGTACATTTTTCTGTTTCCTTTTTCTGTTTATTTTATGTGTGTACATAAATAGTTAAATAATAAATATAAACTTAATGCCTGCAAAGTTGCCCCACACTAGAAATTACCCTTGTATCAAGGGGTTGTTCACAAGCATGTAAACTCACATACCCAAGTAACCTACACCAGAAACAACTATTCGCAGGTCATAGACAAATATTTGTTTCATGCAGTAATCTCACTACACGCGACTCAGTAGCCAATCGCTCACCTACTGTACAAACCGTGCATTATTTATATAAAACTATGTGCATGAAATGAAGTTCCATTCAAACACTTTTTTATGCACATTGAATGTGCTTGAGTCACCTAATGACTCAGATAGCAGTAAGCACAAAGGGGAACGTGAAAGTTTTTTTGAATGTCATTCACTGATAATGAATAGTTGAAAGTTTATCTAGACTAGGTTAACATGTCAAGATAATAAGCTAAATTTAGAATGACACCAATTGCTATTATGAAAACTCTGATGTACTGTTTTTTTTTTTTTTGTGAAACAAGCTAACTTACTTTGAACAGAGAAGTAACTTCAATCTATTTTTTCAACTTCATCAATTTGTACAAGTTATTTTTACTTTTTTGTAAGAATGATAAAAACAAAATTATATATGTAATTTTATTTAATACTTTAAGATTTCACAGTCTTTTTTTGTTTTAACACGCTATTGTTTATATTTGTTTTACTGTCTTTTTTTGCAAGCTGCTGAAAGAAATTTCTGTATCAATAAGCAGTTCTCTTGTACTCATAATAAAAATGTTCTCAAATCTTTTACTTTTCATGTGTGTACATCAACATCTTTGTGCCCTTATCCCATTTTATTTGAGGTTAGCGCAACACGTTTTTTTCTTCCATTCTATCCAATGAATCACTGATTTCCTTTACTTTCATATTACTCTTCAAAAAATCTATTCATCTCTTTTTTGGCTTGTCTCTCTATCCATACACATGCATACATGCATGTGTGTACATAGATAATAAAATAAAATTATCTCTTGTAAAACTAATAAAACTGATAGAATAGAATGAATTTTTGAATATTTGAAACATTCTTACTGTCTCAAGTTCTTTTTTTTTACATTGGGTAAAATCATCAAATGACAAATCCCGCCCTTGGGTGGGGCGGGAGATACTGTCAGACTCTTACTGACTAAAAACATACCCTGTTCCATTCATTGCCTTCGATCCAGGCCCCAATAGGCTTCGGCCCTACTGGGCCCCTACAGTTTGCTGACAACTCCTTGAGGCGCGCGGGAACAGTGCGTGCTGTAGACGACTTGGGCTCGGACCGGTCTGTTACCGGACGGACGGACAGCGAGCTACCCATTGCCCGCTGTCCGCAAGCCCGCGTCTACGGTGGCCGAAAATAGGGATCGGAATTCTGGCGGCGTGGGCCCCGTTGCCTGATGCGGTCGGTCTCCTCCTTTGCTAGCATTACTGCTTCGCAAGAGGCGACCGTTTGCCACTCCTCCTAGCTCCGGAGCATGGCCTGAACCAATGCCCGGCGCGAGAGATCTTCGCCGTCGATCGCCACCACAAGGACACGGCGATGCTCTTCCCAAGTGGGGCACACCTCGACTGTGTGCTCGACCGAGTCCTCCGGGCGGTCCGCACAGTGGCGACACCTGGGCGTCGTCTCCGCTCGAATCTTGTACAGGTACTTCGCGAACTTGCCGGGTTCGGTTAGCACCTGCGCCAAGCGGAAGGTGACGACGCCGTGAGGCCATTCCAGCCACACTGTCTCAAAAGTGGAGTTACATTTAATTTGTTGCCAAATTAATAAAACTGATGTGTTTTTTACATAGCATGCATTGGATGTAAAAGGACATTAAGTAACTACAATGTTTGAATCCGAAAGCTGTCCTATAGTAACTGGAGTGTAGACAGAAAATAATGATAATATGTATCCCACCTTATCCATGCAGTATTTAGCTTGGTTGTGTATGTAAGACGATGGTTCCTTCTCTTCTGGTATTGATATACTGTCATGTAAATTAAATGTACTAATGACTGGCTCCTCTTTGACATCTTCACCCGGCTGGTGATTGATAATGTGGCGTAAACGCCCATCGGTTAATAAATTAAGCCTGTAAATGTATTTTTTTATAGTTATAACTTTTTTGTAGATGTATTTTTTCGGATCAACCTCTTTGTAATCTGTAATGTATATTGATGAATAGGTCTTTGATTAATAAATTTGCAAAATGTGCCGTTTGACCCTATTACTTTTATTAAATAAAAAATGTTGTTTTCTAAAATCAATGGGTGCAGTTTTGTTTCTATATGACTTACGTGTCTTCAGATTTTCCTAAATCAAATATAGCTCTCTGTTGTGTGGTGGCACAGTCCGGCACCCCATACACATAATTAAAGTATTTTACTTTGGCATCGTTGCCATCTTCAGTCTTAAATTGTGGTGTCCACAAACCTGAAAATTATAAGCACAGTGCTTTATTTTCATAGTAGTTGTATTTATTCGTTATGTTCAAAATTACACAAAACTGAGAGTTGTTTTGTGAATTTCTTAATGAAGACAAGGGTCAGTTTTTTTGTTGACAGTAAGTAATTTGCATTCACTTAAATTTCCTATTAATTTGGAACAGTGAACAATGAATACTAAGGTTGTTATTTACGTATACTCACTCTGGTTGTATATATCGGCTAGTCGACATATCCCGTCCACAACAATCTCGTTATGTTCGCAGCATTTGTTTATCTTAACTCCGTTGACTTTGTCCGATACCTCATTGAGATCCGTCTCCCCGACTTCCGCGTGCAGTTCATGTGTCACACACAATAATGACAATGTTAACAATACTACATTCATGTTGTTATTGAATCTTTACTATACTTTCATCACAAGGAACTCGTCGCTTTTATCGATACTTTGTCACACAATAAGGCACTTACAGTTAATTCTTTGATCGCGAATACAGAACATAATAAAACCATGTAAATTGTGTCAAAAGACACTAATATCGTTTTAAAACTATAAGTTTTTGATTCTTTGGATTAAATTCGGAGATTCTGAGTTAAGTCGGTTCGTTTGCGTTTCCGGACCGCTCGCTGCATTGGCGAACTCACTCGCGAAGTTTGACGTTTGTTTCTTGAAAGTTAACTTTTTCGGAACGCTTAGTTATTGCATAGCTTTGGTATTTAGTCTTTTGAGCCGCACTACTATCAACGTATTTTTTACTCCTTATTATGTCCCACTGCTACGTAAGTCTCCTAAAGTAAAGTGAAACTTATAATTTTGAGCATATTATTAGGACCTACTTACTATCAAAATGTTTTGAGTACCTAGTAGTAGTAAATAGTGATATTTTTTGTCCTCTTAGTTGTAAGCACTGTACCTATTTAAATGTGTAGATTGCAGACAGTTAACTGTTTTGTACAAGTTCTTGAGGTTATTTAGCTGAATGTACCCGAAACGTTTTACTGCAGGATGGGATGTCTGCCGTGTACCGGAGCAGGTGGATGGCGTGTCGCTTTTCGTTTAGTGGTCCGACGACGGAACGGACTTAGCGGAATTAAGACAGAATTGTATCTAACGCTCACTCCCCGAAATGGAACCTATAAACACCACCCGGCTAACAACTGCTAGGCTTAAATGAAAATATATAAAAACACAACAATCATAATTAAAATATATTTATTACTATTAAATACCGACATGCATTCCTTGAAAACATTTATAATTACCTACTTTTAGGAACATAGTATTATTAAAATCTTACTTTCTAGTATTTACATCAAGTAAATTCTAGTAAAAATTAAAATCCTAAATAACATAATTATTATTTATTACTTATTAAAAAAAATATGCATTCTGATTACTCTATAAAAAAAAAAACTAACGTTATTTTATGGCACATTAAATGGTGAAACTAAAAGTTAATTATAAATAAATTTAATTTTAACAATATCAGATCATTTTGAATCGACTTCTTTGAGGCAGATTGTAAATGGCACATGATAATTTTAATTAACTACTCAATTTGTTTAGGTACTTTACTAAATGTAAACAATCTTCACATGTCTTTCATCTAAAAATTTTCTAAAATTTTTAACTAATGTAAATTTTTAGTTATTTACCTAAACTGACGTTAGGTAATTCTAACTAAATTTAATTAATCTTTATATGACTTTTATACGATTTTTTTTTTAATAAAAAGACATCGAGATTGTTTACGTTTAGTTAAGTACCTGAACAAATTTTCTGGATTATAGGGGCTTCAGTTACTTAAGGGGAATACTAAAAGCGGTCGTCTTACCGTATTGAATGGCTGTTTCATGAAGACGAATTGTGAGGGTTGTATCAATGATTTTATTATTTCGGTAAATAAATACGTGTTACGCCCGACAATAATAAACCATTATACAACTTAATTCTGATCAGAAAAAATCAATTTTATTTTCTTCTTTCACCATAAGTAGATTTGACCTGTTTTGAAAAACATCATAAGGGTACAATTTTCAGACTTTATAAAATAGCTACGCTACTTACATAGAATCCACCTGATTTTAAAACATTGTTTTTTCCCCAGATATCATTCAGTGGAGTTATCAGTATTATTTGCACGTACAATTTTATTTTTTCGTGTTACTATTCAATTAACTAGTTTTGAATTGAAAATAAATATTATTTCAATACAAAGAAACATTCTGTTGTGTAGTTTTCGATCGATGTTACCTGTTGACTAGTTTTAATTTAAACTTATGTGGCATGGAAATAAAATCAAAACGATTTTTGGATGGATATGAGCGATCCACTTCAATTTAACCTAACCTCCACGGTATCGTCTCCCAGTATCTGCTGGTCGTCCGAATCATCATGAGGACTGAGCTTCTCCGCCAGAGGGCGACTGATGCATAGGCAAACGTTCTCGCTGACCATACCCCGCATTGCACGCCTTCTCAGTAGCACAAGCAATAAGAATATGATGACTCCTTGAAGACAGTTGAATGTGTCCATGATTTTCCTGAAAAATAATATATGTTGATAGGTCATAAAGGTAGAACGCACAGAGTAGGCTAGGTTCATATGTAGATGAATAGAATTTAACATAATTTATTGCACAACAATATCATGTGTAATACATAGCTCATATGCAGGTCGAAGAATGCGTTTATTCTGAAATGTTAATGCATGAAAATATCCCCCTTTATGTGTAAAGAGGGATATTTTCATGCATTGACATCCTACAATTGCTGTGGCAATTTTATCGCGCATTCTCAAGAATTCACACGATAGTGCGTGCGAATGATGAGAGTGACAACGACAAGCACTGAACTCGTGGTCTGGCCTCGGCCCCTCTTTTCAATATCTTCACAAAAGAGTGACTGTGTAAAGCCCTCTAATGGCTCTAAATTCTGCAAGAGTAAACTGAGAATAAGAAACAACTTACCAAATAATGTGGGCTGAACCGTGAGCGAAACTAGCGATCTCGAATATCCAAGAAATACCCATGACGAGGAACAGTTTCAATGATAGAAGAAACCTGTAAATTAACGTATTTTTTTGTTAGATTAAATCTATACCGATATCATAACTATGATCCCCGGTTTTGGAAAAAATCAATCAGAGCAAATACAACACGTGCGACAGTTTATCATATTAGTTTTTCAATAATTTCCTTCCAAAACCTGCGTCTTAATGCGCTCTGTCTGAATATTAGGACGGCAAAGGTGAAGGCGCGTATACCTACATATTCTTAAAAAATTGGTAGGACAAAGCCTCGTGTTGATTTAATTAACTCGTTTTTTTACAATAAAATATTTTATTTTTTAACGGTCCGTTGGTTAGTACGGTCAAAATATGTTGGCCACTCTGAATTTGGCGTTACGAACTATCGCGCAATACGCATTCACCATGACGTCAGCTCAACGCTCAGTCACGTAGTCAGAACAAAGGAATCGGAGGCGTGGCCGAATCGAGGCGTTCGACGCAAGGGAATCGAAACGAAACGGTCGTAACTTGGCTAGAGGGACTGAAATAAAAGAATTTCTGCGCAGGCAATTGTTCGAAGTTTGGATCGGTCAATATATTCCGACCTACAGTGTACTGTTCAATCCTAAAACCCCCGCTTATCTTAAAGAACGTTTCATGTTCCTTCATGACTCACATACTAGATATCTTAGGTCATCAGAAAACTTGGGGCTAGAGATGCCTAGCCACTCCACCAATTTTTATGGCAAGTCCTTTGCAGTACAAGCGGTGCGGCTGTGGAATGCTTTACCCGTGTCGATAAGGCAAGCTCAAACACTAACTATTTTTAAAAATATGGTTAAGGATCACTACCTCTCCTCTTGAACATCATTAAGTAAATTATTTCGCTGCTTTTATTCATATATATCTATATATATATTATATTGATTGTGCTACATGTATTTTATTAATTATGTATAGTATATATGTAAATAGTACACCACAAACTACCTGCGTATCTTTTTCTCCGCCAAATCCATCCAAAGGTTGTCTGTAAAAAATCGCTTTTAGCGATAAGGCCGCCCATTGTGACACCCTATTGATTGTAAGTTCCTATTGTAATTTTATCTTTGGTGTACAATAAAGAATATATCTATCTATCTATATTTAGATTTGTTTCTCTTTTTATTATGTTAAACTTGCCTTGTTCTGTTTCTATACCACACTAAGGTGTACTGGTAGAAAATGCTTAAGGCTGTTACTCCAGCTTTGTACCAATGATTTTTACTAGTGCATAAAGTTTCATTATATAGAATATAATATTTATAACTGTTACTTACTTGTGTTTTAGAACGTTAAGTGTATTGACTTCATATTTCCTAGTTTGCCTCCATAAGTTGAACGATGTCATAGCGAATAGAGTTACATTAGCAGCAATCAGAACCGCAACCGGTCCGTAGAAGAAGATCCAAGTTTCGGTACGACCTTTAACAACAATGAAATAAATGTAGTAATGCCTTTGCTATCGGTAGGAAGTTATTCTAGGATAAAAAGTACCTATCATATTTCCTTTACCTTCTATTTGCAGGACAATAATTAAATAATTATAGGCGGGTGGATTTTCGATGAATAAAAAAGTACCTATCATACCTATATATATATCCTTACATATGATAGGTCTTTTTCATTCATCGAAATTTGTTTAGCGACCGACTTAAGCGCGAAAACGTTGATTCGGTTTCTAGATATGTATTATCTGTTAAAGTTATTGTCTGTTAACAAATTGACATGGCATTCGTTCTAAAACATTGACATATTCTTTTACGGATTTCGTATAGTCTTAACTTTATTTACCACTGAACCAGCAGCTGTTCGCTCCAAAACCTGGCTTCCAGTGATCTCCTTCCGCGAAGTTGGTAATGAGGGTGACTGTCAGGAACAAAAGAGTACTGCCCCAAGCGTAGCAGCTGTAGATGAAGTATTGTTTTCTTTCCGTCTTCTTCAAATAATTTGAATCTCTAAAATAGATATAAAATAGATCAATGCTTTAAAGATATAAGTAAGAAGGCTTTAGGCAGAGTCGTGTTTCAACTTACTGCACAGTGCGATATACGTTGATAGATATAACATTCATCCAGAAGAAAGTTGCCATCATCCAAGTGTAGACGAGAAAACCTGAAAGCAATAAACAAATATATTAGAAACAGCGAACAACTACAGTAAAAAACAGCTCCATAGGCAAACTTATGAGGATAATTCGGATTTTAGGGCACAATTCGAGTAATAAAAATGTCGAGATATCAAAAGCGGTCCTTTCATCCAAAGACAAACAACAAATTGGGTATTTGCCTGTGCTTATTTTTGTGTAATATTTTATACTAAACATTGTTGTTTAGTAGTATAATACTGAAAATACAACTTTTTCTGAAAATAGTATCTAAATTGTGGTGGGAATATCGCGTTATCTCTTGAATAAACGTTATCTGGTGACGTCACAGTTCAGAATGAGCATTCTTATCATGTTTAACAGTTATTTGACAGTTTCCCCTTCCACCAGATTTGAAAGCTTTCTAGCTTGTTTAATGTTGAAAGAATTTGAAAATTTCTTTTTGTTTGCTATTTTGGATATAACTACAACAATAAAAAAAAATTGAGTCAATTAACCAAGTCAACATGACGTTTGATGTTGAAATAAACCATAGAATACACAGATATAGGTACTGTTACACACAGATATACTGTTAACATCACCGTACACACCAAAGGGGTGCCAACCCTTTCAGATAATGTTTTCTAAAAACATTATCTTAAAAGGAGCTTTAAATATTCTTTTTTTTACATTTCGCTTAAAATCTTATTTAATTCTCAAAATATTACGCTCTTTTGGCTTACATGAGTCAGATTACTGTTCAAATTTTCAATTATTTTAGGAATAAACCCCATACATTTTTTGAATGTCTTCTCTGTTATAGTTGGTTGGTTGGTTGGTTTTGTTTTGGATGTGCGTGTAGGTTAAATATACACATTTTTTTCTGTGTACCTGCCGGAGCGCTTCTTGTTACAAAAAATAGATAATGCACATAGAAATAATGCGTTCGTGAATACACATCCAAGAGCAACCAGCATTCGTGAGATAGAACAACTATACAATATGAAAATTGAGTAATACAAAGCACAAATAAATGACATACTCAAAAGTTATTTAGGAAAGTATTTTTTGTTACCTGTTATAGTACAGAATTCGCCTCTAAAGCCAGGGCTCAGCTGCAATATCCCCAAAGATAGAAATCCTAAGGCCATGCTTACACACATACACATGTAACATAGCCCCTGTAGATCTCTGAAATCAATGGAAAATCCAATTAAATATAACACCATTAAAAAATTAAATTACATACTTTCAACGTAGGTTCCAGTTTGTGTTTGTGGTTACAATTTCGATATCATGTTCCACAATGATATCGAAAAAAAAATGGGTGCACGATAGTAACAGATATCAGATTTAAACTGAAACAACACTCGCATATATTACGTGTGCGAGTTGTATTGAAATAGTAATAATATCTAATCTTTGCTCGGTGTAATCACATCTGGCGGAAAAATGAATCGGCTGTAGGCATTTGGTTCAATGGATCGAAAACATACTGTGGAGTGTTCTCAATGGCACAAATGACGATGTCCACTGCTCGACCTCTTTCAACCATCACAAGCGTCTCAATTTCGAACGCTCCTAAGCCTCACACATCTAGCGGATTCTCTCGACCTTTATGGTCTTTTTGATACACTTGTGCACCGTCTTACATCACTAACATCGACATCCATCGGACCAATAAAACTAATAAGTATTTATTTTATTCTTACCTCAATTGCGGCAGATAAGTGTACACAGCTATCGTAAGAACGAGAAAAAATACGGAGACTAATGTCAAGATGCCACTGGTTTCAATGTCACTGGTCTTAGATACCTCTTCGAAGCACACGATGGCCACTGGAATAGTGCCCAGGGAGTGGTCACTGTTGTTCCTATACATTGTGGCGAGGCAATACCTGACAAAAATTTGACCGGTTAATAAATAGACAAGAAACTTAGCGTCTAACGTGAAGGTTTTGTTGTTTATTCATCACTAACCGCGGATGAATATTGGTCCTCTTATATTATTTAGGCCTGTAGGTACAAAATTTTTCCTATAAGTAATTACCTTATTGGAAAACTATTGTTTCATATTTTGTGGTTTAAATAAAGTAAATAATAATAATAAATGACCGCAATAATTTACGCATTTCAAGGTGTGTAGGCAATGGCATCATCATTAAAATATTGAATGAATGCAAGTTCTCTTATTCTGGTTGCTGCAGATCAAAGTGTATACTATTTTTTTCTTCCCCAAATGAACAAGATTTTTTTTTGTACAAACCATCATTAAATAATCAGAGTACCGATAAAAATGCCATACTCACAGATCAGGGTCTTCAACAAACACGTAGCTGGGTGAATCCTGCGTGGACACTTTGGTGCCGTCCAGGATGACTTCCCTGAGGACCATTCGTCCATGCGTGCAGTTGAGAACGGTCATCTTCTCCGTACCGCAGAAACCCTTTGGCATCAATATCTCGTTGTGTGGGCAGCATTGCATCGAGAATGCAACACTACAACCAGCCAGCACTAAGAGTATAATTTCCTGAAAAGAAATAAAATTTATTCAGTTATTAATATCACTTGAGTGGATGGCGAAACAGAGAGGAAGGCCAAAGAAAAATGGATGAACTGTATAGTGTTATAATAAAAAAAAAATGGTAATTTAAAAAACTAAAAAACCCGACTGCTTTTCTGAGTATTCATGAAAAAGCCTTAAAACACGAAAGTCGTTGTAGCAGTCGGGACCCATTCTAGAAAGTCAGCCGTCTAGTCAGTAGATCTATGATGTAATGGGTCCCGATTGCTACAACGACTTTCTTGTTTTAAGGCTTTTTCATGAATACTCAGAAAAGCAGTCGGGTTTTTTAGTTTTTTAAATTACCATTTTTTTATTTTTAGTTTTTTAGTTTTATTTTATTACGATATCACTTTCACAGTCATTACGAATCTAACGACACCTCGCAAACTAAAATCCATCGAGCCGTTCAGGCCGCAGAGCGTGCCAAACATTTTAATTTGGCGCCAAAAACCCGCCATTTTGTTTTTTTTTATTTTGATATACCCAGTGTCACTCTCACAGTAAATACGAATCTAACGACACCTCTCAAGATAAAATCCATCGAGCCGTTCAGGCTGCAGAGCGTGCCAAACAATTATACATACATACATACATACTCTCGAAAAACATAACCCCCCTTCTGGCGCAGTCGGGTAAAAAAAGAAAGGGATAGACGGGTCAGTGACAGCGTGACAGTTGACAAAATGAAATATAAGAAGAAAATGTGTTACTGACTTCAAGTCTGGGACAAGGGCATAAAGGTGAATTCATATTTATTGCAACTAGTCCCAGAAAGAGATGTCAGGATGAACTGCACTCATTTGAGAAGGGTAGACCTTTTTCCTGCAGCAGGACGTTACATGGTTTTAATGATAAATGATAAATGATATTTATTTTGTAAATAGGTTTTTTACAAACACTTTTACACGTCATTTTTTTTTTTGTCAGTTTATGCTAGATGAGGCCGGTGTTTCCTAGCTGACTGCCCTGAGAAGAAACACCGAAACAAACTCAGGGGTCAAAGTCTCTTTTAAAAGTCCATACAGCAAACATGTAATGGTCAAATCATATGAGAACCATGCAGACTCGTGTCTGAGATGGTCTTTTGAGGAAAGAACCACGCAGATTTGAGTGGACCTGTCCAGTCAATGCAAGCATTTGTCAGTATTCGTATAGCTCAACTTAAAACTACTAAGGAGCTCAACGAGTTGACGAACAATACCAATGAAAGGACATTTGGGTGGGCCGCAGAAATACTCAAATTGCCAGACATACGTCAAAATAACTGAAAAGAAAAAAAAAATGATCCACATAGTCCTCATATTCACAATGTTAAACGTAAATACAAAAATACAAAAGCGTAGAAAAATTTAATATTTAACAAAGTAAATATTTATGTCAAATTTGAATTTAAAAGATTAATAAATAAGTTCATATTGAAAATAATAATAAAAAAATATATATTATCAATGTCAAATTCTAAAAAGAATATAAAAAAATTGAAATATAACAAAAAAAAAAAAAAACTCAGAGAAAAAGAAATTACAACAATTGTTGAGCGTACTGGAGCAGGTCAATCCCAAGCCTTTTTGTCTTCAAGATAGTCTTTTACAGTGTAAAAAGCCTTTAGCAAAAGTTTACGCTTTACTAATGATTTGAATTTATTAAGGCTTAGTTCTTGAATATGACTAGGAAGTTTATTATAAAAGTGTATACATTGGCATTTGAATGATCCTCCTATTTTTTTAAGCCTGGTAGCAGGAACTACAAATTTATGTTTGTTCCTAGTATTAAAATCATGAATATCACTGTAATGTAATGTTATATTGAAACTTGTAAATGTCATGTATTCTGGCTCGGCATTATCATTAAATTCTTTATCGTTGAACTTTGAACTTGTGGACCATTAAAACAAACTACTTACAGCTACTAATTTGTAGTCAGTTAATTTTAATTTAGAAATTGGGTTATTTACGTATTGAGATTCTAATTCAAAGATATTAAGTCTTATTCTTTGTGAATATTTTTTTCTTTATCGGATCTATCCCACAGTTGGACAAAGGCTTCCTCCAAGTCCAAGTATCCTTTTCTAGGTCTTAAGATACGCAACCAGGTCATCTCGCAACCTCTCCTTGCCTGAATATTGGGGGTCAAATTAAGCTAGCGCGTACTACTATGTAATGACATTAAAATGTGTATTATACTCTTCTATGTAATTAAGTATGGATATAAAAGAAGAAATTGATTGGCAGACATCAACGCACAAGTGAAACTACTACGTATTTGGAATTTTGTATAAGACTGCGCTTCACGATGTAGGCAAGCACTAAGGAAAGGGTTTTTGAAAATTCAACTTCTAAGGGGGTAAAACAGGGAATCTCGTTAGGATGCAAAATTTTATTTTGTTAACATTGATATATTAATAATAATAATAATAATAATTCATTTATTTCTTAGTATATGGTGCATACAAGATCTTAATATTAAAAATGTTTCACATACACTACCGTTGCCGGTGTAGATTTAAGATTTAAGAGATTATAAGTACGTTACGCGCTAACATCGCAATCAGAAAACCTAGACTCGAAACTCGCACATCTACACTACTTACCTGTCGTCACTGATAGACAAGGATAGAGATAAGAGCCGGCGCTGTCGTGCGAGCGAAATAGCGTTAGTCGTAGAATGTGCGTGATCATCGCGACCGATGTGAAATCGTGACAATTGGCACAATTTCAGCGGTCTACGCGCTAGAGGCGAGTCACCTATATTCCGCCGTTTTGATTTAATCAGAAGCTTGTTACCATAAACTTGAAACTTATCATAATTAGTAACCAGAGTAAATAAGGTTTTCATTATTCCTATTTTAAAAGCTCTCGTATAAAATGATTTAGGTTGTGTTAAAGGTTGTATCGGAGAATCTTATTCCTTGGGTTAATAAACTTAAATCATGCACAAATTCTAATCAAAATAAATAAGTGTCATTATTAGTTTTTCAAAAATTACCCTCACTTGGTGTGTTAAAGTTTTTTATGAAAACATTCTTGCGAACGAAGTCGCTGGTCAAATCAAACCAATCATAAGACTTGTTTACGATTCGACGGTAATTTCTAACGCTATGAATGAATGATAAATCATTATGTCTGCGACTCGATGCTCGACTATAAAGGTAGAACTACACTGCACGGGACGTCTAACCATCCAACACAATGGCGATTGGCCGAGGCTGGGCCCACTTGTAAACGTAGAATTACGTTATTATTTAGACACGTGATCGACGTACGAGCCAATACTGCGGTTTTATAAAACATCGGTTTTACTCGCGGCTCGTTGGTACTGATCGACTAGCGAGTAAAACAGTTTTGAACGACGACCCGAGTGAAAAATGAAACAAACACGACGAGCCGCGAGCCAGGCTCGTCGTTCGTATTGCAGCGATACACCGGCGAGCTTTACCGACGAGCCTTAGGACCGCGGTTTTACTCGCCCGTCGATCAGGGCCTTAAGATAGAGACTATCTAGTGGTACTTAAACTAGGGTCATAGAGTAGGTAATTTTAGCCCCGATGCATTCGGAATAACAACGTGGTGTTATCATGTTATATTTGACACCGAGCAGAGACAATGATTGTTTACATAGTTCAGCACAACCTCTGTCTGAATAGTTTGTTGACCTCGTTTCTTAATGATACAGTAATCCATTTATTAGTTCAATATACATATAATTATATTTTTAAATATTTCAATTAAATAAATATATAAAAGATAGTAGCCCACAGGTATCGGGAACAGGGTCCAAGCTACCGGCAGTCTGGGCTCCAGAGAAAGGAACCTCCTGACTATACGAGCCGTGTCCAGAAGTACCGCTTTCAGTAATCCATTATTATTTTATTTATTGTACACCATTACACATATATATACCTTACGCAAAATACGCGCTTTAGTCGTGGAGTTGCGGATACCAGCCCGAAATACCATTACACATACAAAAAGGAAACTAAAACACCAGAAAACCATATTAATAATAATATATAATCATTTATTTTAGAATTTTGATTTACTGCGTTCTTGTTCGAATTTAAAATGGAGGTTCGCAGTTGGTATGGTTGCCTTATTTTCTCGTAAAGAAATAACGATAGTAAATTAAAAATTAATTAGTAGTAAGAGTTCATTTATCGATATTTCTGTATCACATATTATGACAAAAAAAAAAACTACTGACAAGTTTAAATATTATGTTCTCAACGTAGGAATCAGCTCCGTTTTCTTTTATTTCTTCGGGATTTAGTTCTAAGACATTTATTAGTCAGAAAGAATATCATCAATATTTATTCATAATTTAACCCCTTGAAAGATTGCCTATTAATTAAAACTGATAAGATAAGATACTTAATCATTATTTGCTCAAATATGAGTACAATATACAATACATATATCACAAAATAAATTGCCAGCATGCAAGAGATGAAATCATTATGTTTGCCTTGGATATAGGCATGCAAATATTTACAAAATAATACAAATAATAAAATGATTCTAGCGTGTCATTAAATCAAATAATAAAAAATAAAGAATATAGTACCGATACAAGTCAAAGTGAAATTATAGGTCGAAAATGTCAAACTGAGTAAAATAATTATTAAAAATAAAAATGTCAATAAAAATAAAAAAAAATAAAAAAATTGTCCGATAGAAAAAACAGCCCTTTTCTATTAAATTAAAATAAATATCCGTCATTATTCGGTCAGACGCTGATTTTTTTCTTATTTATCATTACCAGTGTTTTTAACTATCACGTAATGAAGATATGGTTTAATAACATACTTTTTTTTAACAACAACTCACGCGCACTTGCATGTGAATTTAATACTCGTCGTTGTAATATATTATGTATGAAGTAGTAGGCTGGTATGGTGGTATGGTACATCTCCATTTCGCAAGTATTGTTAGAGTCACAAACATTATAGCTTAGTTATGTCAGGTTATATGGGCAAGCACCAGGTACAAATCTAAACTCATCATTCATAGAAAAAGTATATTACGCGGCAAATAAGTTGAACCCTTTGAGTGAGACCCGAAAATCTGTTACTATTTTGCTAACTTATATGCCGCCTACTATATACTGTATCTATTGTGTAACAAACATTTTGTTAATTTAAAATAATTGTTCGATTAAAGAACGGTTACAGATAAGCCATGGTTGTCTTGTCAGTACCATCATTTTAAAACTTATGACCGAGAAGACAAAAATCATGAGATAAATTTATTTCATTCAGTTTAATTCAAAACAAAACCCTACCTGCTACTGAGAATACACCGCTAAATTTTGGTCGTTTTAATCCCGTGGAAGGTCGATTCGGTACAAGAAACTCTATCGATTTGTAAAGATGAAATTAAATCAAAATCATAACCCTCCTTTGGCTTTGCCGTAGTCGGGTAAAAATAAAGTACTTTTTTTCTAAAACTCGAATTAATATACGCATGTACGAAATTAATTTCTTTAAGTAAACGAGTCAATGACCTTGTAGATAGCTGTCGGTCGTTGCGTACTAACTATCTACAGTTCATTGGCCTCGCTCAGCTGACGTTTACTTAAAGAAATTAATTTCGTACATACGTGAATTAATTCGAGTTTGAAAAAAAAGTATTTACTTAATTTTTAATTTTTATCTTTACTAATCGAAAGTGCTTCATGTACCGAATCGACCCTCCGCGGGATTAGAAACGACCAAAATTTAACAGTATGTAAAGGTTGTAAGAAATTGCCCTGTGTGTAATGTCTGTCCTGTTTTGTATTTTTTTTTTGTTTATGCGGTATACAATAAAGAAGTAATAGATGAATATTATGACCAACTGACTCTGTTCCTGACCTAGAGATTCAACCTGAGTCCTCAGAATTCGCCGTGAACTTGCAATAAATCGGTGACTTATTAAAATCGATCAAAGATGTGGGTCAATCAACAATCAGGATGGGTAATGATATGTAAGGAGGGTAATTTAGTTAGCTTTTTGCGGCTAAGGTCACAGTCACGCCTACAACCTATCTACATGTGGAATGTGGTAGCATCGTATGGCAGGACTTCAGACTTCCATCAAACCTTGAAACTTATCTGGAAGTTGAGAACTGAAAAAAAAAAATTCTAAGTATTGGTAGGCATACGATTCACGTTGATAAATATGGATATTTAATGATTATTTGATACAACTTTGGCCGTTTCTATATAGCCAAAAGAGTTTTGTCTACATGGTAATTAGTGACCGATACTTAAACACGTGATTGTGGTCTGATAACGAACAAATTCAACAAAAAAAAATCAGCCTAGTTCAGTACATTTTGACCAGTTTGAAACATTAAAATGATTTTGACAATATTTTTGATTTAAAATTCGTAACGTTTACGTGGTTTTTAGATTAATAAATACGAGTGCAAGGCACTCGTAAAAAAATAAATGGTTTAAAACGTTCAAGTATTACGAAAGCAATTTCTTGCAAATATTAACCTTCACGCCAGCAAAAATAAGAAAAGCTCTCACTATGCTTACGAAAATATTGGTACTGTATGTATTTTTTAATGTTATAATAAGTTCGTCATTAATTTATAAGCAATAGTCGTAAGTCTAGCAATAAGGAATAGGCTTGAAACACAGGAGCGAAACAAATTTCATTTAAAATTTTGGCATATTAAACTGTGAAGCCTCAAGAGGACACTGGTGTCCGCACACCTATTGTCTTTTTATTGTGTCTCTAATTACGGTATTCAAAAGGTTTTTCCTCTTCCAAATTAACCAATCGTAAAAGTCCTCGGTCCATGACAAACGAATCCATGACTGTCTTCAATGACATTGGATGTTTGCTCAGTGACGTGTGCCTGCTCACTTTTGATGTCGATGTTCCAAAATTTGATGTTCAACATCCTTCTCTTAAAAAAAAAAAAAACAAAAAAAAATATAGGTACTGCTGACGCAATCACCCCCTGTAATGCTTACGTAATACCTGAATGGCCCCTAACACGATACCCCCTGGCAACACTAGTGTCAGATATCCGGGCTTCTGATTTCTGACTATCCGTAATGACTGTCAAAGATCCACAAATGACATCCGGGTCCAACGGCTTGACGTGCTTTCTGAGGCACAGAGAAATCTCGGTATGTTAAGAAGGTCACCCATCTACAGGCCGGCCTCGGTAAGCCTTGCTTTATCTAGGAGATTGAACCGTGCGGCTTCCTGCGAGTTTCTCACTTGAGCCTGCTAAACAGTTAAGATACCCCATCCCAAAAAAAGGCCTCTCCTACGCTGAACCATTTACATCATAATCATCTACAACTTATTATTAATTTTAATTCTTTATCGGTCATATTTATTTATAAATATTCATTCATTTATACACAGATTAACATTTGCATAACATTTAATAAAGCAGTAATTAACAAACAATATTTATCAATGAACTGGACGGTTAATGACTGAGGACAAATTATGGGGACGTTAATCGTGTTTACTCATAAATTTGAAAAATAGTTCCGAGAAATTTTCTTTAGGTTTAGCTGTTTGTTAGCATATCGTGGGGAAATACAGTTTTACATTCTGTGTAATTGCTAAAGATCATCAAAACAAAGGGTTTGTTTTAATGATCTTTAGCAACTACATCAATTATAGAAGTTAACGATAATAACTAGAAAATTACATTTTATTATCAAAGACACTTCAATCTGACCACCACTAAGTTAATTTTTGCTTGCACTCGAAACGAAATCTTCAAACAGTTTGGTTTGGCGCCGCGCCGTAGGATACAAGCAAATTTTTTTTTTAGTAGTCAGGCAGAAATTACCTCGGTACCTATTTGCTACTAGTTATCTTTGACATTCACCACTTATCTCTATTATTATATGTATGTATTATACACCAAATTCTTTGTCATGAATCTGTCTATTTGTGAAAACCGCATGAAAATCTGTTCAAGAGTTTTTGAGTTTATCGCGAACATATAAATAGACAGACGCGGCGGGGGCTTTGTTTTTTATAATGTAGGTATAATGATAGTTCTAATTACTGGGGCCTAGGGTTATGCGAAAGTGAACCCGGGGCCCTGGAACGAAGGCAATGAAGGAGCAGGGTAGGTTTTTAGTCAGCAAGAGTTTGACACTATCTCCCGCTCCACCCAAGGGCGGGATTTGTCATTGGATGATAGTTCTAGTAACGGATTTTATTATAATGTTGTCTATCTACTGCCGGTTCTCTTTGAATGATAGGTAGTGTTGAATAAAATATCACAATATTAGGGAAAGAATATATGTATAGATTAACCTTTTCTATACGTTCTTGCCAAATTCAGGTCCAGGACGAAAGTTTGTATGTAGGTGTGTGTGTGTGTACCAGTATGTGTACGTTTGTTACTCCTGCATGCTCAATGGACGAATTTAGTAAATGTGGCAAATGAGAAATATGCCATATACCTACTTTTTATTCCGGGAGTGTTCCCTGGGGATAAATTTCTTGTTTCCCGCGAACGAAGCCGCTATCAAGCTTTTTTGTGGTGGGAAATCATGAAATAACTTCTCACACTCCTGGATGACTGAGAGGGCGTGTCAGACTTTTGGCTTAAACCTACCTGTGTTCCTTGAGTTGCCCTTTGCGCTCCAGTGCTGCGGTACCTCTTTCGAATATTCCTGCAGTTCACCATAAGACCCAATATTATGACTATACAATATACTCACTGAATGAGAGTGATTTGCTGTAAACAGTGCTATATAAATGCATGTTTACAGTTTTATATCTACTTGTGTTCACAGGACCTTTAGAGCTGATATAATTATGTTAATAATAACCTAGATAATAGTTCTATTTGCAGAATTTTATTTAGTCTTGTCTGTATTTATCTGCTTAAATGCAGTTACTGACAGTTTATATACACTACAGCCAAAATTGAGTCTGAAGCTAAACCAAAAAAGTAATAAAATCCATTGAATACCGTAATTAGAGACACAATAGAAAGACAATAGGTGTGTGGACTCCGGTGTCCGCTTGGGGCTTGAGTAACTACTGGTTTTCCGTTTACGGTTGGAGGCAATATCTACTGGCCCGGGAGCGAACAGTTCTTACTATCTTTGTTCTAAAATATCAACTAAAAACAACCCAAAAATATGGCAATGCTGTCGCCTGGTAAAGTAATCGCCATGATCTGAGGTAGATTAATCGAAGATTTTATGGGTCAAGGATATCGATTTTTTAAATCGTTCTTGATTGATTTTGAACTTTCTGAGATCGATTCTCTGAATCGATCGACAAGATTAGGTAGATAGTGGTCAGTGGCGTAACCATACCATCTGAGGCCCGTGGCTAAATCATTGGTTAGGGCCTCAGGGAAAAAAATCAAAATCGTTTATTTCAAATAGTCCAATTATTTTCGAAATGTCGGTCAGACAAAAAATGAAAGTGAAGCTAAGGGCCAAATTCACCAAGAAACTAATCGCGATTCGTTCAAACAAAACTCAGTTAGACCGTCTAATCGAGATTATAACTTCATTTTGCATTTCACCGCGATGAATTGAACTTAGTTTAAGTTAGTTTACGCGAAACTCAGTTTCAATTCTTTTGTTGTCGCACATGTTTACGGCACGGGTCTTTAAACTAGTTTACGCTGAGTTCAGTTCTTCAGCTCAGTGAATGATGAAATCAGTCCTAAATCGTCAACTTTGTAATTTAATTTAGATTAATCACTGAAGTACACATAAGTAGTACCTAAAATATTCTTAATTATTAATAAATCGATAGGTTTTCTAATAAAGCATATCTATAAAGAGGTAAGGCTGACAAAATACACGGGAAATTGATCCTTTTCTTTTGAATGCGTTTAATAAATTTGAATAATTTTCTTGAATTTATATATTTACTTCTGAGCTCAAGGCTTCTTGGACCGGGGGCCCCACCAGGCCAGGGGCCCGTGGTATTTAGCCAGCCTTGCCACCCTATAGTTACGCCACTGGTAGTGGTCAGCACCAACCTAATTTTGTCTAGAAAACTTTCACATAAAAATTTGCTTGAGGGAAATCCATAGGTGCTTTGATTTGAAGGTTTCTGATTAATAATATAGTTGCATTCCTCAACAAAATAAACGATTCTTGATGTCAACTTTCTGAACAATGGATCGTTTACATCGAGGATCATCTGTACCTACCTTTCTTTTTAGAACTGAGTACCTGTATGGTAACCAAAGGACCGATCTTTAAGAAATCGATCTTTTAGAATTCGATTTATTACCGAATCGATTCTTTAGACTTTGATTCGATTCGATTCAAAAATTGATCTTCGTTATGCTTTTCGATAACTTTAATAGTAAAGTAATGTGCCCAAAACACTGACGGACTTGTCACGACTCACGTTGACTAGCAATGCTAATCCCCTGTCTGAAGCTTCACGTTTTGTTTAAACGTCATTATGTAAAGAAGTCGAAAATAAAGTAATCAAGAGTTTTTAAAAATTCAACCACTAAAGAAATTTTTATGATAGTTCGTCATATTTGTAAATATGAAATCTCATCTGGACACAGCTCACACTGAAACACTCGCTTAGCATACACCGTTAAATTTTGATCGTTTTAATATTGTGGAGGGTCGATTCGGTACATGAATCACTATCGATTTGTAAAGATAAAATTAAAAAATAAGGTACCTACTTTTTTTTAAACTCGAATTAATTTGCGCATGTACGAAAAAAATTTTTAAGTAAATGTCAGCTGGGAGAGTTCAATGATCTGTAGGTAGTTAGAACGCAACGACCGACAACTAAGTACAAGGTCAATGACTCGTTTTCTTAAAGAGATTAATTTCGTACATGCGTATATACTTATGTAGTTTTAGAAAATAAATCTTTATTATTTTTACAAATCGACTGTGTTTCATGTACCGGATCGACACTCCACGGGATTAAAATGATCAAAATTTAACGGGTTATATTTTCCGAAGGGTAGGCAGACACCATATTCCAGTCATAAAATTTGAGATTTATAAAAACTAAAAAATTGGTGCTTATTAAAATAAATTAGGTAATGTAATACACGATAATAATGAGTGAAATATAGACATAAAGACTAATTGACACGACATGAGGTCACATGTTATCGCTCAGCAAAACAGACGCCTCGGTACAAGTGTCTCTATGGACATCACAGAGAGCATAGTATATATAAATATTGATTATGCTTATAACTTGCCAAAAATTTTGTTGGAAAATTTCTAGTAACGACCTTTATGACACTAGCTTCTGCCAGCGGCTATGCCCACGTGAAACTCGGTTTCTCCATACAAACTTCCAACTCCCGTTTTGTAGATAACTGTACCTCTACCATGAGTTTTAAGCAATAGTATTCGTCGCTACTCGATATCGACGCCGTAAATATTTTGTATGGCAAATTTTGCAGCGCCTCTAGCGGTCACTTGCAGAACCAAAATTTGCCATACAAAATATTTACGGCGTCGATATCGAGTAGCGACGAATACTATTGCTTAAAACTCATGGTAGAGGTACTGCAGTATCGTTGAAAAAAAAGGAAGTATGGCGCCGTCGTTGTCTATCATTCGATATATTGATGTGGTACTGACTTAGGGGTCAGCTTTTATGATAGTGAACTTTATTTACTACACAAAAAGATATACTTTTCAGTGACAGTGAATTTGTTACTTTAGTGTCACATAACATTTCATGACGTGACGTTATCACTTCCCGAACAACTTAATCAACTAACTATTCAAATGCGTCAACTAATTCGTTTCCTCCATTAATAAAATTCTAGCAATTCAATATGACATGGTTTGTTAGATTTTTTCAACAACTGTCATCAACGATTTGGTATCATATTGATAGTGATGAGTACCTTGTGATTCTGTCATCAGCGGGCGGAAAAACAGGTACAAACATGTTTATTTATTTATCTATATATGTAAAATCGAAATTCCACTCAATGATTACTCACGAAATCTTAGAAACTATAACACCTACAAACTTAAAATTTGGATTTTATGAAACTCCGCCTCTAAGGGGGTAAAACGGGGGTTGGAAGTTTGTATGGAGAAATCTACTTTCACGCGGACGCTGCTGGCAAAACCTAATATTATAATATTTTATTGCACACCTCATAAAAACACAGGATAAATAAACATTTATAGAAATAAACCAAGTATACAATAAGGCGGTCTTCTTATCGCACGGGGCAATCTCTATCTTTGGTCACCTAACAAAACCTAAAAAAAATCAAATTGGTTTAGCAGGCTAAAAGACTTCACCGATTTTGTTAAAATGGCAATACTTCTAGGAAGGAGTCCTCATAAAAATGATTAACTTGTATAACGGTATCCTCCAAAAGAATGAAGGCTTGCCAAGCGCGGATCCAGCTCTCAAAAAAGGTAGTCACAGACAGTTGACTGCTACCGGCGAGTCGGAGTGAGAACTCCATTATGATCGATATAGTGAATTCCTAATAAGGAGATGTTTTCTAAATTTATGACAACCAAGTTTTCGCACAGTGTATAGTGGCAAAGCCCCACGGCTGTTTAGGGTTCCGTAGCAAAATGGTAAAAAACGTGCCCTTATGGATTCGTCATGTCTGTCTGTTCGTCCGTATCTCACAGCCACTTTTTTCCGAAACTATAAGAACTACATATACTGTTGAAACTTGGTAAGTAGATGTATTCTATAAACCGCATTAAGATTTTCACACAAAAATAGAAAAAAAAAACAATAAATTTTGCGGTTTCCCCATACCTACTTAAAAATGAGACTCAAAAACTTTTTTTCATCAAACCTTACGTATCTATGGATAGGTCTTCAAAATGATATTGAGGATTCTAATATCATTTTTTTCTAAACTGAATAGTTTGCGCGAAAGAGACTTCCAAAGCTGTAAAACGTTTGTGTCCGCTGTAACTTCTATAAGTAATAAGAGAATGATAAAGCTAAAAAAAATATATGAAATTACCATGCAAACTTCCACCGAAAATTGGTTTGAACGAGATCTAGTAAGTAGTTTTTTTTAATACGTCATAAATCGTAAACCGCAATTTACCAAGTTTGTACGGAACGGAATCCTCAGTGCGCGAGTCCGACTCGCACTTGCCCGGTTTTTTAGTTCATTAATTTACTAGGATTCGCTCCATGGCGAATACTTTAATAAAGTAGTAAAATGTTAGTTTGTTCGCTCATGAAAATTAAAAAAAATATAGCATCATCAGCATGACCGTGGAAATGTGAAGTTCAAGTCTATAAGGGTCTTTTTGATATCGTGCGGATTTCCTCACCTCCGCAAATGTCCTTTTCATATAAGTATTTGTAATGTGTGCAATACGAACGTGGGACGCGCGATTTTTTGCCTTTTGAAATTTTCTGCATGCGGAGCAAATCCGCATGCGTGATGAAATCCGCATGTTATTAGAAACACCCTTAAGCGTAATTTAGACGGTACGAGTTTCTCGAACGTTTTGTTCGAGAAAATCGTACGCAATAATCGTAAGCAATAATCGCCATGACATTATCGCATCAAAGTGTTTAGACACAGGTAAGAAATAAATTCTCACCTACGATTATGTCATACGAGACTCGTAAGCAATAATCACTAGGCGATAATGTCCTGCGTCTGTTTAGACAGCAAAAATATAATGAGAAGATTCTTGCTTTCGAGAATCTCGACTTGTCTATACCTACCAAAGATCTTATATATTTTGGGGACAATCTGGATTGATTACGGAGCAATATTACACACTCTAAAGTGTACTATATTTTCATGTGTATTAGGTTCATATGTTTCATTGACAAGTAAAAGAAGAAAAAACGTTCCAAGCAAGACAACGAGAAAGAGGTTTTTTTTTAGGTATAAAGAGAGTTTTAGTAATCTTACTTGAGACGCGCCAGTTTAGAACAATTTCGTCATATTATCATCATCATTTCAGTCCAAAAACGTCCACGGTTGGACACAGGCCTTTCCCAAATGTCGCCACAATGAGCGGTTCTAAGCGTTTCGCATCCATCGGATTTCCGCAACCTTTACCAGGTCATCGGTCCACCTTGTAGGCCTTCCGCGTTTCACACTGTCACCACTCCAAAACCTTTCGGCCCCAACGGCCATTTGGTCTGCGAGCAATGTGCCCAATTGGGACAATTCTATTCTAAAGAAGTTCAAGATGTTGTTATAGTACGTTGCAAATAAGCTCTAAACATATCAATACAATTAATAAATACCTACATGTGTTTTTTTTTTTGTTTTTAACTGCATATTAATTTTGCTCCGGAATCAATCCAGTTTGTCCCTAGGATATTATATGATCCTTGTTCTCGCCAGAGTGGACGAGCGAGAGGTAAGTCATAGTACCTCTCGCTCGTCCACTCTAGCGAGAATCGTATGTTCGAGTCGAGAAACTCGAACCGTCTAGGTATGAATGTTTAAACGGAGATGCTTTTTTGTTCTTACGATTATCGTACGTTCGAGACGAGAAACTCGCACCACCTAGGTATGTGTTTAGACGATGACATTTTTTTCTATGCTCTTACGATTCTCGTATGTTCGAGGCGAGAAACTCGTACCGTCTAAATTGCGCTTTAGGGTTGTTTGCTTGCTTGACGCACATATACCAGTCAAAACTAAACAGAAATCAATGTTTTATCGATGTCAGGTAGAACTGTTTTGACGAGTTGCTATCGATACGGACTATAATATATTCGGACGGTGTCCGAATTGACACATTTTTTTATAATGTTTTTGGAGGTAGCGGAACAGAGAGTAAAGTCCCACATACCTCCGTTGAAAAAGGGAGGATCCTCCGACCAGACAGGTGTTATATCTGGTGGGCTACTGCCCGATAGATGAATTCGGGTTTGTTCTATATGTTCCAATCGCGCCGCGAATCTTACTTGCGCGATGCAGGATTAGTTCATTTGTGACGACATAGATGTCGCTACATGCTTTTTTACTGACGATTTTCGAATCGTAATATACTGTTTAGTACAGTCAGATGAAAAGTTTTAGGCTGGATTTAAGGCGGTAACTTCGTGTAATAATATTCTTTATATAAAACTTTCTAGCTGACTGTACTAAACAGCTTCAATTTTGGTGGTGTCCGAATCGTCAGTGAACTAAATGCGAAATGTTGAAAATAAAATGCCGGCAACTCGTTTTGACCGTGGTTTTGACCCCAGCATAGATAGAAATAATATATTTTTCTTTTTCTATGGACGCCAGTCATTTAGCTAGTGCATTGTCTACGTTGGTAATAAAAATGTGTCACCGGATAATAAAAACTAATTATCTACTAGGTAAATAAATCTAGGAATCGTCCTAGATTTATTTACCTAGTAAATAATTAGGTAAATTACCTGTACATTCCATTTTATACTACGTGATCAACATTCTAGGGCTGCGACATTATTAGAAGGAGTTACCGCGACCGTGGAACGCAAAAGGCACCTAAAGGAACATGGATTTTAGTCAGTAAAAGTCTGACACTCCCTCTCGCTCCGCCCAGAATCAGAATCAGAATCAGAATCAGAATCAGAATCAGATCGCAATATCACATACAAGAATAATTCCCAAGAGTTCCGTACATTTTTACGGAATTCTTCGAAGAAATTATTCGTTCACAATTAACGTAGATAAAATTGAACTGGTTCCTCCGTCAAAAAAAAATAAAAAATAATAATAAACAAGATTTCTTTACAAAACTACTAAGTTTGATGACAAATAGTAGTAAACGATAAAGATGCTGTGACGTATCTATATTATACGCTATTCATATTCAAATATAAAATATTTACACAGAAACAATAGATTTTATGTTTAGTTACCCAACTGTTTGAGACGCGTAATTTTTATGCTTTGTGAATAAAGTTAATGGTATCGTAATTTTAAATGGAATGATTTTTCTAAGCTTTTCTTGCTCCCGAAACGGTTAATTGCGATTAATAATATTTACGTGATTGACGCCAATTGTTGCAAAAATTGATCGTTTACTTTAAACGATTGAAGCAATTATGCACCTTTATGACCAAAACATTGTTATCCATAAATGAGTATTTCTCAAAATACATGTACATCTTTGAAAAAAAAAGTGTGCTTTGAAACAGTTCAAAAGTTTTATATTTATAAATCATCACACAAAAAAAACACACACTCAATTTTGTAGGATGAATATTAATCTTTAAGATAACGAAGAATTATAGCTATAATCATACTTATTATCAAATATTTCGATATTTTAAAAATAGCTTTTTTTACCTTTCATACAAAAACCTGTTTGCCACTCTACCTTTTTCATGTGTTTTTGTTTCATAAAATGCGATACGTAACTAAATTATTGTAAATTTCTTTGTATCATCGTTCTACAGTAATCGCAGTTTCTGTATCAAATTGATTTTCTATGGGGTGTCATAGTGAATTGGCAATTTAAAGCAAAAAAACAAAATGAGTCGCTCTCATTTACTATTTAGTTATTACTCTTTAGTTACGATTTATTTCTACTTTCCCATGATTTCTGAACGATTCCGTAATTTTTTTACACGGACAACACTAGCTTCACTCTGATTGGCTATTGGTTTGACGTCTCCGCCATTACATCTATCGTGAAAATCAGTGAGAACGTGTGTGTTTTGTGGGGTTACTTTTTCGAGACAGGAAGTAAAATCAGCGATTTTTCATAGAACGGTAAGTCTTCATTTACCCATTTTTTGTAATACGTGTTGTACGAATATTTAATAAGCTTTTATATTTGCTGTAACAGCTTTTATCAATAAATATATTTTTTCTGACCTCAATTTGTCTAATATTTCGTAACGTTTTTTACGAATTTCGTTACGTAACGAAAAAGTACAACATAAAGCTGAGTGTATACTGTTATAACCTGACTAAGCATAGTAATATTCACTACTTAATTTATGAAAAAAAAATATATAGAGCGTCAATAACTAAAGGATTGGATATTATCTGCTATATAGAAGTGCCACCAGCAAAAAATAATGAAATAATTTAAATTACGTTTTTATGTGATTTAACAACTTTTTACCCCTGATATTACTTACATGAAGTTCTATTGAGAACTTCCTCCTTTTCGTCGGTTAAAAAACCTCGCGGCTTTGTTTCAATTCGCTTGAGAATAGAATTATACCGATTGTTACAAATACTTAACTCTTGCTAATGACACTTCTGTAGAGATGCCCACTATACTTGTTGGTTTGACTTATCAAATTGGTTATTACTTACAACTGCTTATATACAACTGCATTACTTCTTTTGTTTTTTAAGGAATGCCGCCAAAAACCAATGCCGAAAGGCAAAAAGCTTACAGAGAACGACTCAAAAAGGATAAACCAAATAAATATGAGGAAATCCGTGTCAAACATTTGGAAAAAGTTAAAGAAAATATCAAAAAGAAAAAAGAAATTCTTACAGAAGAAGAAAAACAAGAGCTACGAGCAAAGTGGAGACAAGCCAATGCTATAAGAGCTGAAAGAAAAAAAAAGGCCTACTCTACGACAAAACAAAACAACACATTGGAAGTAAGAAAAAATGCTAAAAATAATACAAATATCCTAAAGGAGAGACTACAAAAGCTTACTGAAGAAAATACTCAATTAAAACGACGAAATAAAAATTTAAGACAGGCCTGCAATCGGATGAAAAAGCGAGTGGAAATTCTGAAGATTGGGAAAAAAAAATAATTTGATTAAAATAGTATGAATGATTACTCCCTTATTTTATTTCTAACCCCTTAAGTATTTGGGTACATACTTACAAATATTTCGTATTGAATAAATGAAGAGCATTCACAATATTTCGCCAATGTGTAACCAGCCTTATGGTTACTATTTAGTTACATCTAAGGACTATTTCGTAACAATATTTCGTTACTACCATTTCGTTACGTACATTTATTTTGAGAAATACTCAAATATAGGGTGACTGGTAATTAGTGGACGATACTTAAACACGTGATTGTAGCCATGATAACAAACAACATTTACTATGGGACCAAACCTGAAATCGCGAAAAAATCTGCCAAGTTCAGTTCATTTATGTTCGCCAAACTGGTCAAAATGTACCGTGTCGCTAGTTTGGAATAAATTCTTTGAGTTTTATGCATTGAAGTATTAAAGGTTGACGCTACATGTTGTTATCTTGCCTCAGCGGATGTGGATAGTGTGAATACCCTGTCTTTTCATATCTCACATACTAAAAAAAAAGTCTTTTAATAGGTAGTACTCAGACATAATCGCTCAGTTCGCATAGGGCAAGTTATTTTTGCTTCAAGTGCTTGCTTATATTTAGTTACCGCCTAAGTGCACCGCCTTGAAGATTCCTTTAACTTGTTTTGGTGTTTATAAAAACGTTCTCTCTGATTTGTTTTATTTGTAAAATGGCAAAATAACCTGATAAGTTTCTCGATTCATTAGTTAAATTGTACGAGTTTCCTCATTATCTTTGCTACGGTTTACTGGTTTCGGTTTGCGTACTGGTGTTTACTTAGGTTTGTGTGTATATTTTTTTTTTTAATGTGCGTAATATGGATAGGTACAATATCTAACCGGTTTGATATTTTTATACCCCAGTAACTCTAAAATTAATATTAAGTATATATGTTGTATATGTATAATTATTATAATAGCAGATTTAAAATTATAATGCGAATTGTGGGTAGGCAGTGTTTGTACCGGTTCTAAAGTCTGTAGTCAATCGAGTTAATAACTAGATACTATTTACTAGCTACTATTATTATTTTTATAGAAAATGCGAATGGATAAAACTATGTATCTAACTGCACATTTGCTATACCGACTTTTGTGGTTTTGCTAATTAAAGATTTTTTTTTTTTAATTATCCTATTGTTTCTAATAGTATTTCTTATTTGATAAACCTTCCTTTAGTTATTGAAACTTTTATATCTATACTATTACTATAATAATAATATTATAAAGAGGAAAAAAAAAATGTTTTTGTTTGTAATGAATAAACTCATAAACTACTCGTCCGATTTTGAAAATTCTTTCACCAAAAGAAAGATATACTTTATCACTGGGTGACATAGTCCTATATTTTATACTTTTACACGGGCTAAACGGACGCTGAAGCTAGTAAATAATAGAGAAAAGTGAACGAAAAAAAAAAAATACGACGCTATAAAGCGGTATACCCCCAAAATAATCTACGAAAAAAGTATAAATCCTATATCTAATTGAAACAAATAACTTGTTTTTCGCTATTATAGAAACAATAAGTCACATCGACTCACCTTCATTTTACTTTATTCTTACGAATTATTTTAATCACTAACACAACATACACTGGATTCTCTCGACCGTGTGCGATTGTGGAATGAACGTCGAAGCTGGTAATTAGTGCCGTATCATAGCGGCTCGCTGTCGATTCTCGGGTAATACTTCTGTCATATCGATAGTCGATGTTATAAAAAAGTTAAAATTATTTTCATGTTTTAAGGTAAATTAGACCGCAAAAACGCAGATCCTACTCCCTACTAAAAAGTGTGATAGTTTCTCAAATATGAAAATTTTGTATTTATAGTGTTAACACACGCTCGAATTTGGTATGACGGAAACCCGCCGGACCGAATCAACGGATTCGGTCTTGCAATAGACGACCTGACAGGATCGTTGCTTTATGTACGACGATATCAAATGGGGGATGGCAATCTGAGATCTATTAATCGAAGAATCGATTTTACAGGTCAAGAAATGCGTTTTTTTTTTTAAATCTATCATAACCAATGGAAACAGAAACTTGAAATCGAGATTTAATGTTTTCCTGCGGGATGCAACCATCTTATTATTGTAAAACTTTCAAAGCACCTATTTTCCTCAAGCTAATTTTAATGTTGTATATTTAAAAAAAAACGAAACAAAAATAGTTCAATTATGTAAGTTACTTTGTACGAATTAATTCGATGTGTTTTTAATAATAATAATAAGACTATAACATCAAACAAACTCAAGTAGGTAAGTATGCTAAATTTGCGAGACGCACTGGGTCGTTCGTTGTGGCTATTACTTATTCTGTGGTTGTGGTGACACTTGGGGTAGGCCTATGTCCAACAGTGGGCGTCCTTCGGCTAAAAATCATTTCAACATAAAAAAAAAAAACAATAAAATCACAACACTATAATATAATCGTAAAAGCATCATTAGGAGTTCTACTCATGCATTTGTTTAGTAATATTTAATAAAAGGCAGATGTCAAAAAAACACTAAGCGCCTGTAAAATGGATCACAATAAAGCACATACGAGTACGAGTATGGCTATGCTACGACGACGACCGAAGTGCGAGAATTGTACGAAGTACTCACAAAAAGACTTAGTGTTCGATTATGGAGACGCGGCGCGTTTCGCGGTGCGTCGGGCGGTCCGTCGTTCATTGCCATGTATGTGTTTGCCCGAGCGGTGGCGCGGCCTGCAGCTGCAATGTACCACGAAACGCCCAACGCGCCGCGTCTCTGTAAACTGTTACTGACGATTCGGACACAATATATTCGAACACCACCAAATTTATTGAACCTGTTTAGTACAGTCAGATAAAAAAAGTTTCAAAATATAATATTTAAAAAATATTACCCAAAGCTGCTGTCATAAATCCAGCCTGAAATAATTTTGGTAACGCTTTTTTTTCCATATATTATATTATAAAGCTTTTTTTTTCTGACTGTACTAAACAGTATGTGTCCGAATCGTTAAGTCCACAAAAAAGTGATTCCACGTTGTTTTGTTTATGTTAAGAAATAGCTTTCATATAAATGTAATTTATTTGCACATCTAGATCAATGTACCTAGATAAATAATATTATTATACGTATTTCAATAAAACGAGCCTTTTAAAATCTTTAGTTACAACCATTTACATTACAATTTTCTAATTACCGAGTCTAGTAAAGAAATGATTGTTGTTCGTAAAATACTGTCGTAAATAAAAATAACAATTATAGAACTAGTAGGTAGTATAGTCATTTGGTTGGAAAAATAATGGTTACCTGGAAAGTTGTCCGGGAGTTTTGAAAATTAGTAATTTTATAGATTTTGATGTGTGTCGTTTGCGGCTGTCACCGTAGCGGAAATCTGATATTACCTGCGCGTCTCTAGTTCAACTTTAACGATGTGCATGTAATTGTGTTGATGGAGAACTTTAATTTATTATTACGTAGCAAAACGGGCGCGGGGCGCGGGTGCCCACGACGGGTGCCCGCGCGACGACCCGCGACTGAGCACATTTTTTTGTATGGGACCGCGCGGGCGCCTGCCTAACGCAGCGTTGGTCCTTACTCTACAGACATTATCTGGTCGTTCTGATATAATATCAAAATGGACGATCAAACATCTAATGCTACATTTACATGTGGGCCCAGCCTCGGCCAATTGCTATTGTTTAAACGGGGAAACCCCGGTAAGACAAAGTGCGATTGGCCGAGGCTGGGCCCACATGTAAACGTAGCATAAGTATGTTTTAATTCTTTAAAATCATAGTATTTTTTGCGAGTCTGTCTAATGGGAATGGCATCTTTCTTACTGGAATCGGAACCGAAATTAGATCCAGAACAGAAATCAGAGAACGAGGCGGAGGCATCTGCGTCAAATGAAACACTACTAAAACTAATCAAACATTCGGTTATTTATATAGGATGACTGGTATTGGTAATTAGTGACCGATACTTAAACACGTGATTGTAGTCATGATAAGATAATGTTTAAGCATAAGTCACTAATTACCAGTCACCCTATAGATATATGAATAGCGAATTCACAACATGCCAAATTCGAAACAAAACAACAAGTGAAACAATCGACAGAAGGCGCGCGGTTAACTTATTAGTACCTACCTCCGTTATAAGTTCTGATTAAAATAACTAATTAAACCTCTATACAGCCGTGGTTACTGCCAGTGTTGTTGTAAACGTATCTATTTTATAGTTATTGCGATATAAATGTTCTGGATAGATAAACCAAGTTACAGCTTCATGGTTTAGTACAATGACTAAGGGCTGCTTTCATCATTCAATATAAAAACTTAGTTCAACTAAACTGAGCTCAGCGTAATCTAGTTTAAAGACCCGTGTCGTAAATAATGGGCGACAACAAAAGAATTGAAACTGAGTTTAGCGTAAACTAGGTTCAATACATCGCGGTAACGCAAAATGAAGCTATAGTCTCGATTAGTCGCTCAAACTGCGTTTGTTTGAACGAATCGCGATTAGTTTATTGGTGAATTTGGCCCTTAGTATACAAAAATTTATAGAATAGAATAGAATGAACTTTATTGTACACCAAAAATAATAAAAAAAAATACACAGAAACAACACACAGAATATTTGTGCATATTTTTTTTTTAAGTATTTATAAATAACTGCTGTTAGTGCGGCTTCGCCCCCGTGATAGTGAAGAACTATTCCCAAGTGAACAATCTCCATACATACTAACAACTCCAGGAATATAAGCACCTATTCTATGCGCTATTCCAAAACATGGCCTACCCAAATACCAAGTTTCATCGAAATCCGTTCAGCTGTTTGAAGAAGATAGCGTGAAGAAATAACAAACATACACATCACACACCATACAAGCTTTCACGTTTCCAATATGTTTGTGTGTGAGTGTGAGAGACCTGCTCACCTCTAGATTTACACGAAAGTTGACAAAACACTACTGTGGGTAGTGTGGGTGTGGGAGTAGTGTTTGAACTGATAAAATCAATCTTCATAGATATTTGGGGATATTAATCTTAACTAGCGTAGTATATTTTGTTAGACCACATGGTTTTTTATGAAACAAAACAGCAAACTGCATACCATTATTTAAAGTATTCAATACAATTTATTTTTAAATTCCCCAACACATAGGTACATATAAACTCGGTAAAAAAAAAGAAGGCAGGGTTAGACATGAGAAAGACCCCTATTTTTTTATGATAGGTAAAATCATCAAATAACAAATCCCTCCCTTGGGTGCAGCAGGAGATAGTGTCAGACTCTTACTGACTAAAAACCTACCGTGCTCCTTTCATTGCCTTCGTCCCAGGGCCCCGGGGTTCATTTTCACATAACCCTTGGCCCCAGTAGGCTTCGGCCCTGCTGGGCCCCTACAGTTTGCTGACAACTCCTTGAGGCGCGCGGGAACAGTGCGCGCCGTAAACGACTTGGGCTCGGACCGGTCTGATACCAGACGGACGGACAGCGAGCCACCCATTGGCCGCCATCCTCGAGCCCGCATATAGATGGTTACATAATGTAAATAATAATAACATCAAAATAATGTCAAAATGGGCCTTTAGTTTTTGACAACTTTATATTCCCAGCATTGTGCTGGTTGTGTTGGGTGGATGACACATACTCATGTTTTACCTGTAATTTGCTGTGTAATTTTATTCTTATTTGAGTATTTTTTCCTTCTTTAAGTAACTTTTTTTTTCTTTGTTGAGTAATTTTATTGTTTTGTTTTTCTTGTAGAAAACTTTCCTATCAAATAAACATTGTAGGAATCATTGCAGACAAAAATGCTTTTACCAAGATGAAACACAGAGTCACCAAAATTATTTTATTCTACAATTAAGTTGCATCCAATACAATCTATCAATATAAACTTGCACCACTTAAATTGGGCAAAATAAACATTTGTTCTTTCAAATTGTTACTTGTGAGTTTTAGTTTTTTTCTAATACTAATGTAAAAATAATAATTAGGCATTTTGCAAACTCCTTGCAACTATTTCACTATGGTAGGATAGGTAGCTAGCACTGTAAGAATGGTATGGATAAAAATATGAATTAACATGTTCAGAACGCAATTCATAAATCGGTTTTGCAAAACTTTCATTACTTGGATATTCTCCAAGCAAGAACAAGCACCCTTCTTTTATAAACCTGTCGTTTCTCAATTTGAAACGACTATAAAATGTGTCGATGTTGCCCCTTGGTCTTGAAACCCAATAGTAATTGTTAAGTGTTTGCTCGGATCCTCGGTCTGGCACACGCAAATCACCCATCTCATTACTTATGAAACTTGAAAAACTTTTTCGATCAACATTCTGATTTGCACAATATTTATTGATATATTTGGGGTAGTTGCTTAATTGCATAGATAGAGCCAGTAGTTTGTGCATGTCACCATAAACATCATTATGTAAATCATAGTCAGGTGGTATAATTTCATCAGCATTTATCAACTTATAAGTATTTCTATCCCAAATAGCTCCTGGTATTGGATTATTTCTGTAAAAATTCTCTCTGTGCTGCAATGCACTGTCATCTTCATTGTTATCATCATCAACATCCGAGGCCTTTAATGCCTCTACTGTTTCTCGCAAATTAGATAAAATAATATTTTCCGGTCTGGGAATTAATTGACCATCATTGAAAATATTCTTGGACATAGCTGGAATGTAGATGATATCTTTGTACTTTAAATTACTAATTGCTTCTAGATATCTCTTGAAAATTATGGGAATGGTCATTATGCTGTAATATTCTTGTAATGTTGGTGAGTACGGATAAACATCATGATGTGGTCTCCAGATGTTATAAAATTTGCTTTCAACTAATGCCAGCAACGCCCGATATGTTGCATAGATATTGGGCAATTCAACCTTTGGTTCATCATCATCATCTGTGGTACATAATAAACTTACTACATCAGCATAAAATGAACACAAATTAATGCCAATTCCTCTTGTCGTAATCGACAATGTTAATGGAACACTCATTTCACAAATTATTTAAACCACTATGTACTTCTTTAACAGAAATGGAATGAATCCTATCTATCTTATGTGGTACGTCGTGCGATTCTTTGAAGTTTTTCGATGATTACCCTTAGTGATCACAGTTAGTGATTTTCTACTGCTTGACTAAACTTGACTTATTTTTTTCACAGAAAGTTAAAAACTTTGTTCGATTGATTGAGAGCGCTGGAATTTGACAGTGACAGTTTCATTCAAACCTGCGCCTGCGTTCCGAATTGCGCTATAAATGATAATATTGCGAATCCGACTAACATGCAACTCAATAGCATTTAGTGCTCGACCACGGCGATAGCGCGGTGCGGGCAGTGGTGCGGGCGCGGGAGCGGGTGTATTTTGCTTAGCCATACTGGCAGCGCGATGCGAGGAGCGGCGCGGCTGATAGTCCGTCCAGTCTTGTCCTACTTTTTTATATACTTTTCTAAGTTGTACAATAGTATAGTACATTATTTTGATCTTTCTCGTAGGGTTTGCAATGTAAGCGCAAAACAATGTGTTTATTTACGACATCACCTTAGAAATCTCTAAAATTATCAGTGTTTCTCTACTATAATATGCATGCATTATACATACACATAAACCTTCCTTCCTTGAATCAATCAATCTATTAAATAAAAAACTTTATACAACAAAAAAAAATAACCGACTGCATTCGGTGTTTCTAGGTATTGTTTGTTTCTAATTTAACACCGACTTCCGAAATTAAAGTTATTTTAATCCTTATAGTGCTTTTTTTTAATGAAGTCTGTTATTTTTTTTTTTGTAAAAAAGTTTTTATTTCACACTTTTTTTTGCGGTGCACAGGTGCACTTATAATCAGAGTGCCCGATTTCTCATAATAATTCCAATCACCCCAAACTCTGCTACGATACATTGTTTTATTATGAAGTTCTCGTGTCTACCTTCCACCTTCCAGCTCCATCATCAGATCAGTTTGATAGTACCTTATAGCCAAAGTGCATCTCATGACAATTCTAACAAGCCCAAACACAGCTAGAATACATTGATTCATTACGGAGTTCTGGTGACTATCTTAAGGCTCCATCATCATCATCAGGCCACTTTGATGATACCATTTTCAACATAATTATTCAGAATAATTTCTTTATTTTTATTGTCAAATTCGCTAACTATCTTCATTGTGATATCTATGTGAGTATGAAGTTCCGTTGGCCGTTTCTGGTCTTCTTCATCAGTTCTATTTCATCAAATGTTACTTTTTGACTGTAAATGCTTAAGTCCTGTAGGCGCGGGCTTGCGGACGGCGTGCAGTGGGTAGCACGCTGTCCGATCGTCCGGTAACATACCGGACCGAGCCCAAGTCGTCGACGGCGCGTTCTGTTCCCGCGCGCATCAAGGAGCTGTCAGCAAACCGTAGAGGCCCAGCCTGCTAGTTGCAGGCAGGCAGGGTCGAAGCCTGCTGGGGTTAAGGGCCGTTTTCTCAGAGGAAGGCTCAGCCCCGGCATGATAGGCAACGAAGGAACGGGGTAGGTTTTTAGTCAGTAAGAGTCTGACACTACTTCCCGCTCCACCTAAGGGCGGGACTTGTCATTGGATGATTTTACCTACCATAAAAAAAAAGTCCTCGATAAAAATACCAAAATCACTAAATGGTTGCCTATAATATTTGAGGAGTTCCCTCGATTCCTCATGGATCCCATCATCAGAACTGGATTTTGAAAAAAATGGGACCACTCTGGAAGTATACCCTTAAAGAAAACTTCCTTAAAGAAAAAAAAAAAAAACATTTTGCAAATCGGTCCATAAACGACCGAGTTATCCGCGATTCACACACATAAAAAAAAGCATATTATAATTATACGGTCGAATTGAGAAACCTCTTTTTTTTTAAGTCGTTTAAAAACCGCATCGGATTCGCGATATAATCACTTTTAGCGTAATTCGGAACGCTAGGCAAGTTTGATTGAAACTTTATCGATGCTTTATCTCTGTTCTGTGGTTGGTGGCGAAAGTAGTGTTTCATTTATGCCATAGAGGGCGCTAAAAGTACGTCATTTATATCTTTTGTGCTATAATTAAGTAAAATTTTATGATCTTGTCTTTCAGCAGTCGTTACCAGGGCTGGACCTATTAATGGTTTGGTTCTGGACCGAGTTTTTCATTATTAGGTATTTGTTTATTTTTTAAATGTTATTAATTTGAATAATTAATTGATTTTTTTTTTACTCAGGGTGAAATGTTAGAAAACGGGGATGATTAAATCACCCGTGTTAAGTACAGAAAAAATTGATTTATTTTACTTAGTTTCTATGTAATACTAAGTCTGTCCCAGTCGCGACACTACCCTGGAAAATAGGGCGCGAAAACACTCGTCGGACAAATCCGACGAGGGTGGCTGAAGCTTTAATTTGTAATTGTAATTTGTATTTGTAAGCGTCAATTTGAGCTGAGTCGTCTGCATAAGTGATAATTTTGCAGTTACACTTGCCCAACTGCAAAATTATTACTTATGCAGACGACTCAGCTCTAATAATTCACTGTAGTGATTGGAGTGAGGTCCCAATAAACTCAGAACTGGCCGTAAATTCTGTCATGAAATGGTTAACTAAAAATCTCTTATCCCTAAATATTAGCAAGAAATTCATTGCTTTTTCTACCAATAGGTCAGCCTGCAACTCCTGTTGTAATTCGTGCTCACACATGCGCTACCTCTACACCAAACACGACTTGTCAGACACTAACTTGAAACTTGACAGTACTCGACTATCAAATATCTCGGGACCTTAGTGTAGTGGACCGTCACCTAAAATGGAAACAGCAAACTGATGCCACAGTTACGAGACTTAGAAAGCTTATTAATGTGTTTAAGAAACTTAGATCCGTTCTTGACTTTGACAGCTTAATTACCATATACTTCTCTCTAGCTCAGTCGGTGTTAGGTTATTGCCTTGTTGTATGGGAAGGAGCTCATAAAAAGACTATGCTACGCGTTGAACGCGGACAGCCTGCTATGCTTTCTGGTGAAGAAACCAATACGATATCCAACAAAGGCACTGTAATCTCTTCATAATGCTGGCCATACCTACTCCGTAAACATTGCCAGCTTGCGTATGATCCGTGTATCCGCGGTACAAAACGCCGATCTGATAGGATATGTGGTATAGCAGTTCGCAGAACTGATGCGGCATGCCGTCAGTTTATACATATTTGTTCCAATTTGTTCAATAGTATAAATACGAAAATAAATATCTACTCGCTAACTAGTAATAAACTCAAAATTAATTTAAATATCTGGCTAAAACAATTAAATTATGACAAAACAGAAGAACTTGTGGAAGTACTCGTATAATTCACACAATCCTTCACTCACACACATCCATATTACATACACAATTACACAAGCACACACGCATGCAACCACTCTTCCATCCACACAAATACATTTTACTTTACTTACCATAGACTACTTTTAAATGTGATTCATTAATTAATAATATTCACACAGCATCTCTGGTTATTAAGTAAGTGAAACAATTTACTTCCTTACTTGGAAAGGGGCGTTGATAACCGCGACACAGTTTTATACTACTGATGTTATCATCGTTTTAACTTGATTATATCTATAAGTATTTCTTGTTCCATAAAAATAAATTTATTATTATTATTTAGGTAGGGTTTGTAAATAATAATACCGACAATTTACTTTATGTACTCTTTATATAAGTACTTTTTTTTTATTACTGCTTGCAGCTTTCATGTTATAACTACCTATTTTAAACGATTAAAAAAGACATGACAATAGCACAATTAATTTATATAAAAAAAACTTACATTAAAAATAGACAGGTACTACAAAATTAGAAAGCAATCAATGTGACATAAAAAAATAAATTAAAATACTTAACAAAAATTAAATACATGTTAGAAATATGTAAAATATTATTTATGTCGATTAATATCGTTACACATAATTGCTCCCCCGGAATAATTGGAAAATGCATGAAAAACATTTGGAATACTGAGAGTGACCACAGAATCAAAAATAGGTATAAACAACTTTATCGTTGCAGTGGTTTTTTCTCCCGACTGCAAATACTCCATTCACTTCTGCATTAGACAAAAGAGGTTCATAGAAGCAGAGAGTTTACTCTCGAGTTTAATTTCAATCGGTGGACATTGGAATTGTGACGTTAAGCACTCTTGAATTCGATGCTAGGGCCAAATTGCGTGACCTTTTTGGGAAACTAAGTAAAATCGGGATTGGGCTTGGCGTGTTGAAACGCAATTTTAAACTAATTTGGCGCTAGTATCGAAACCAAGAGTACGTAACGTCACAATTCCAATGTCGATCGATCGGAATTAAAGCCCCCAGGTGTGCAGAACATTTATTTTCGAGATAAATTCAAACAATTTGATTAATAATGGTTTTAATATAAAATTTTAACATTACCTACTTATATGAACTTGATTATTATAAGGTAAGTACTAAATTCTTAAATAAGTAAATGAAATGGAGTTTTATTACAAAGTGTACCATAAAAAAATCTTTTTTAAACTTCTGTCTAATGCTATTGTGAATAAAGTATAGGAAGAGTAAAGTTTTTTCTGCAGACGTATTTGACTTCAACGACCATGTCAAACTTTCTCTTTCACTGACTTTTTCTTTCTAATTACTAAAAACAAAAAAATATTTCTTATTATTAAGAATTTTTAATAAAAAATCTCCCATAATAAACAGGCCACAACGTGGTCGTTGGTGCTACCCAAACCTACTAACTTTTTTAATAAGTCTCATCAAACACAATAAATATTTTAAAAATTAGGACAGAGGTTCCCAAACTCCCAACCTGTGATCTGCAAGAACTTAAAATAGGGTCCAGAACTGGACTAAAATTTTTAATTTCTAACAGGTGAGATAGCGGTCAAGCGCGAACCTATCAATAATAAAAAAAACAACACATTGGGTGCCGACTACGGATATACGGTTTCTATACAAGACGCCAGGTACGGATATACAACCTTATTTTTAGTATATGTGAAACTCGAAACACGAGCCTAGTATTTTATGTAAAGAATCTATATATTTCATATTTTTAATCCGGAAAAATCACAAAGTTATAAGCTTGTTGTGTTACCTGGTTGTTCACACAAAAACATGGTCACCGAGCCATTCGGGTGACTGAGGAGTAGTTTTACTCCCGCACTCAGCTGTACGCTAGTGCCCGCAATGACCTGCCGTGACCTGTTTTGTACTTATTATCGGTGGTGACCAAATTGTGACCTTTTTTAAATACTTTTGGAAAAAAAAAAATATAACATGGTGTAATCATTGGAATCGATTCAGTTACTGATTCTGAACAAACTATATACAGGTATCGCATATATTAAAAATAACGTTGTATATTAGACGTAGAAAATACCTATATACGAGTCGAGGAAATGTGCGGAGCGGGAAGTAAGTACCAAAGATGCTGAATCTACATAATTATACGTCTACGCATTTATCCGTGTATTAGCCCAAGGTGTCCTATTTTTACCCGACTGCGCTAGAAGGAGGGTTATGTTTTTCGAGACCCATACTAGAAATGGAGGCTTAGTGAATTGAGAGCACATACCTGTATTACTCCAATCTACTGACTAGACGGCTGACTTTCTAGAATGGGTCCACTCCCGACTGCTACAATTTATCTTATGTTTTTAGTTTTTTAAAATACCGTTTTTTATTCCCTGATGCTTTAAACGGTTATATTCGTAAATAGACAAAAGTATGTTGACAACAAACTGGAATCTCATCATCGTATTTAGTATCTCTTAAGGTATCATCAATAAATAACGTCACATATTCAGCGGCAACAAGGTGTAACATCGTATGATAAAGGCGGGTAACCAATTTACAAATTTTCGTTCTCAAAGTGTTGCAGATCGCCGTTAAACGTGGCAAAAAAAATGTTTTTTGAAAGAAAGGAAATCAGGAAAATTGGTTTTTATTAAAATAAAGGTATATAAATACGTACATATTTGTAAAAAGCGTTTAACTCGGTCGTATAGTTAAGGCGTGATAGCGTAATAAGAAAACTTATTTGCATTTATTATAATAAATTTTATATCACGCAACAGCGTTGTGAGGAGTTATACAAATGAGACTGAGAATACCTATAATAACAAAGCCGTAGAAGCCTTAAAATACCTAATAATATTTATTTGACGTAATTTAAGGATGGCCTCTTAACTATTTAGTCAAATTAGTTCAATAATTCTATTCATCAACGGAACAAATTTACTATTATGAATCCTACGTTATTATATAAAAGTATGTATTTATTTTTGACTAGGTATGTAAATTTTATGTACATTTTTTTACCTCGTTGGTACTTAAATGATAAGAACAATACACCACTATTTTTTAATTAGTGCAAATACTTAAAGGGCTTATGTATGTAAATTTTATGTACATTTTTTTTACCTAGTTGGTACTTAAATGATAAGAACAATATAAGTAGTTGTATAAAGATAAATATGTAAATTTTCATTTTCATGTTCATTTTTTTTTACCTAGTTTTTTTTTTATGGTAGGTAAAATAAAAACCTACCCCGTTCCTTCGTAGCCTATCGTGCCGGGGCCGGGTATTCCTTTCGGAAGTTAACCCATGACCCCTAGTTGGTACTTAAATGATAAGAACAATACACCACTATTTTTTAATTAGTGCAAATACTTAAAGAGCTTATGTATGTAAATTTTATGTACATTTTTTTTACCTAGTTGGTACTTAAATGATAAGAACAATACACCACTATTTTTTAATTAGTGCAAATACATAAAGGGCTTATGTATGTAAATTTTATGTACATTTTTTTACCTAGTTGGTACTTAAATGATAAGAATAATATAAGTAGTAGTATAAAGATAAGTATGTAAATTTTATGTTCATTTTTTGACCTAGCTGGTACCTAAATGATAAGACAATATACGTAGTTAAATAAAGATAAACTCCGTTAATATTTAAACATTGCTGCCCAGCACCAAAAATGGCAGCCGAGCACAGATAGAGATCTTCCTTTTTAAATCTTTAAACGTCACCAAATCCAAACATAGCTATTAACAAGTAGCAAGCAAGGACATATTTTTTTAAATAAATGTATGTATGTTATTATGATCACGTTTTATTCTATAGAATACATTTGGGTAGATAGTCGGTGTTAGGGTTGTTCCAAAGTGTTACCCTGGCTCTGTAAAGCCGAGTACACACTGCTATAACGTAACATGCAATGTAACAGAATTCTCATAGTGTACACCATAGAAATATTATATAAAAAACAGGAGAAGTGGCAAGGGGGCGTGTCCGCGTCCGCGAAACGTGCTCAACAAGGGCACATTCCGACAAACAGCTGTTTGACGGCCGTCAGTTAGATCGCGTCGTGATCGTAAATAAATTTAAAATGCCTGTGTTATTTTTGTGCCGTGTTGGTTTAGTGGTTTCATGCAAGAACTAAAGCGCAAAGAAAAGCCTGGGTCATCCATCACGGAATCTCTTACCATATATAAGTACAATGTTAATAGTAAATTTATATTTAAAATCAGGAAAAACAACATAATAATCTCATAATATCCTTTGCTTTTACTACGTTATTTTTGTTTTCAAATATCGAAGCGACTATACGAGTATTACTCTTACAGTAAATACATTGCTCTTTAAACACTACCTAATTTTGATGCTCAGTAAGTGGACAAGCAATGTAAAAATAACATAACGATACTTTATCAGTACGGTATATTTCATAATACGATCGGTGTTAGTCGCGACGAGTTAGTGCTGTCCGGTAAGTAGGTAAAGATCTACTAATGTAGACTATCGATCAAAATATCCATTGTTTGGATATCCGAAGTGAAATAATGTATAATATAATATAATATAATATAATATTCCACAACTATCACACAACGTTATCTAGTCCCAAGCTAAGCAGAGCTTGTGTTATGGGTACTAGACAACTGATAAACATACTTATATATTTCTAAATACATACATATTATAGATAAATTACACCCAGACACAGAACAAATGACGTGCTCATCACACAAACATTTGTCCTGGGTGGGAATCGAACCCACGACCTCCGGCATAGCAGTCAGGGCCACTTGTACGGTTTACGTACATGGTAAAATAATTAAATTAGTTAAATTAGCCGAATGTAAGCTTATGTACGTGCACTTTGAACGCGACCTACATTCGGTGATGCATTGACATAGGCAGAGCCACAATTGCATGCATATATGTAAAGTATTTTTACTTTAGTGTTCAATTAGACGTGGTTTGAGTCGGACTACTTGCATTTTTATTTTGACTCTTCCCGTTAGAATCATACGGTACATCTTCTCACAGTCTGCAGTAAAGACGTACTTGTATAGTCGCCATCCAAGCAGTAATGTCAGTAGGTCTTGATGAAGCTTAGGACCGCACTCCATCAAGTCGTTCAAGCTGTAACCTGTGTCAGTTTTCTGGGAGGCGTTAAAAACTACTCTGAGTTTGGTTGTCACTGAATCCTGTTTGAGTACTCCATGATGTGGTAAATAGCACGCCGTGTTTGTGTCAGGTTTGCTCTCCTTCATGTGTCCCATTTGCAGGTACTCTTGCATAAATTTGCTGTAACTATCCGAAAGTTTATCGTCCTTGCCTAATCGCTTTTCTAGTTGCATGAACTGTGCTACAGCGCGTGGCTTGGATTTTCCCAGCAGTTGATGGAAGTTAGGTTTCATGGGTAAACGTACTTCATATCTGCCGTTGCATAATCTTTTAGTTGTTGCAGAATAGAACTCCTCACAGTATCGCTCCTCTGACGTCATGGAGTTACATGCATCCCCACTGATGTCTTCTATTTCCCAATATTTTGACAAGTCGGTAATTTCATTTACTACGACGTTGCAGTTAAATGTTTTTGTGACGTTGCCTGACAATATCCACCCTAACCGGGTTTGTTGTGCCATGGGTTCGTTAACACCCCCTTTGACTAAGCCATTCATGAGTATTTCTGAAAACACATGTGCATCCAGAAGTATGTCTATGGGTCTAGAGATGTTGTATTCTGGGTCGGCTAGTGTGATGTCTGTCACATGAGACCAGGGTTTCTTTGTAAACGTAACATTAGGCAGATTGTTTACCACTCGTGTCATGATTACTGCTTCCGTTGTAAAGCAGAATTCATTGTGTAGGGACTTGCATGATAGATGGACCTTTCCTTTGCTCTTGTTGGATACCGTGCCAATCCCGCTTATGTTCGCGTTCAGTTGTTGACGCTGTATACCCAGTCTTTGAGCTGCATTCTCCGTGATCAGTGTGATTTGTGAACCCTGATCGACTAAAGCCCTTAATGTCATGTAGTCGCCTCCAGCTGTTACTACTTGTACCAATGCAGTCGGTAACAATATTTCATCATCATTGTTTGATGCGAAGTTATTTTGCAGGTTTTTGTTTGACCTAGTTGTCGCCGATGACGACGGTTTATGCGCTGTCTGTGTTGCTGAGGGCGTTTGCGCTGACTTCGTTATATCGTTGTGCAATAGCGTGTTATGTTGTTCGTTGCAGTCTCTGCATCTTTTCTGTGACGCACAGTAACCCTTAGTATGCACATACAGACAATTTTTGCATATTTTATTGTTCTCTATAAATGCCATTTTTTCCGGACTTAGCATATCCGTGAATTTAGAGCATTGAAATAACGCGTGATTGGTATTGCACAATGGACAACTAGTCTTGCTAAATTGCCCAGCGTTTGATGTATGGAAACTACGAGATCCGTTTGATGAACTTTTGTTAATTTGTGCATTTGGTGATTTGTAATTTTTGTTGAACGGGTATGGCGTGTTAGGTTGAGGTTTTGATGTAGGTTTACCACCGTTTTCTGGTTTTTTCCTATGCAGCGGTTCTAATGCCATAAACTTATTTTCCACGAAATCCATGAAATGGTTGAATGTGGGTATCTCACGTGGGTCCGACCTGGATTGCATATATTCCGAGTACGTTTCAGAATCTAGTTTTTCGCATAAAACGTAAACTAGAACCGGATCCCAAGAGCTAGTATCTACGCCCAAGTTGTGTATCGCGTTTATGGTTTCGTTGCTAGTGTCATATAACCGCTTGAGGTCGAATGCAGATTGTTTTTGTAAATTAGGTTGACGCATAAATACCTGGAAATTCCTAGTGAATAGCAAGAATTTATTATTGTATCTATGGTTCAGAATTTCCCAACACGTGTCATAATTTTCGGGTGCAATGTGTAAATGTTGCACGAGCTTTTCCGCTTCACCGCGAAGTCTACCCTTTAGATGCTGCATTTTCTGAGTTTTTGCAATAGCTGTGTTGTTATGAATCGCTTCTACGTACAAATCCATAAATGTAGGCCATAATGCGTAATTGCCATTAAAAGTGGGAATGTCAAGTTTAGGTAATGTTTGTTGTTGATGTACAGAGGCGTTTAATTTTGTGTTTAACGCCCGTTTTATCTTTATAAATGCATTTTCATAACGGCTAAAATCGTCATAATAGTCATGAGGTTTCCCCTCAAATATGCCGTCAATTTGTAAGTGTAATTTGTCAATTGCACTCCACCGAAATTCTACAGTCTTGAGCATATCCTCAATCTCCCACTTTTCCTTAACCTCATCTAAGCTTCGATTTACTAACCTAGTGAATGCACGAAAGTTAGCTTGTTGCAACTGCTGTAACTCGAGTAGCTTGCCCTCTGCTCCTGAAAATGTCTCGAACAGGGTCTTGTCAAACTCGACATTTGACTTACTATGGCCGGCGTTATTGGGTCCAGCAAGAGTCTTCACCTCGAACGCTGCAATCTCCTGACGCGCTCCGTGGTACCAGCTCTTCATGACCTCATAAATATTGCTGGTGAAATATTGATGATCTTTCTCTTCTACTGCGCTCAGCTCCCGGTTCTTCTCTTCACATTCCTCCCATAGTAAATCTAACCGCTCAAGCCTATTACGGATATATTCCGCGGTCTTTCTGCTCGCTGAGTCCTTCTTGAAATTGGAATGGATCTTCTTCACCTCCTCAAGGATTTCAGCTTGACGCACGATTAATCCCTCCATTGTAAAGCCGTAAGATAAAAAATAAACGATCTTACTTGAAAGTCAGGAACTCTCCCTGTATGTCAATGACGCTCTGGAACCTGGATCGCTGTTGCCTCCCCGAATGCTCCTGCACGGCTACACTCGTGGTACGGTATAACGCGACACGACACAGACCCCGCGCGACGAACGACCGATGTATCGGACTGTATTATACTTGCAAAGGTTTCGAAGGACCAAAAAACTATGTAGGGTGCAATCCCAACATAAGTATGATGTCAATGCAATGTAAATGTAAGTGTAATAGATGCAAAATGTCACTGAGTGCCTAACGGGAAGAGTCAAAATAAAAATGCAAGTAGTCCGACTCAAACCACGTCTAATTGAACACTAAAGTAAAAATACTTTACATATATGCATGCAATTGTGGCTCTGCCTATGTCAATGCATCACCGAATGTAGGTCGCGTTCAAAGTGCACGTACATAAGCTTACATTCGGCTAATTTAACTAATTTAATTATTTTACCATGTACGTAAACCGTACACCACTAACTACTAGACCAACAGGCCAGTCAATTTATATACGTATTTTTATATACGTATTTTTGTTTATTATTATTATTTTACAGAGTAGTAGAGAAATACGTAAGCAACTGTCAAAACTGTAATAAATTCGATGTTCTAAAATGGCCTAACGGGGATAAGTAATGAGAGTTTCTGAGTTTTATGAAAAATAAATGGATTGTTCTAATATCAATATGTAATTTTCTGGATATATCGGTTTTTATTTAATTTGTTTTTGGGACCCAAAAAAAGTAGCATAATAAAAAATTAAAAAATCGATAACTTTTCTATTTAGTCAATCACTAACGTAAATGTAAAAAAAATTGCTTTTGCACAGCACGTCGATGATTATGTGTGTGTAAGTTATACGGTGCATGGAAAATACACGCTGTGTTTAGCACGATAAGGTTTATACTTGACTGTAATATGGTCTGAATTATAATTTGCGGAGGTGTGCGCGACTGTGTAACTATTATTGTAAGTGTAGTGGTGTCGATGGTGGTAGGGACTACTGGAGACGTCGTGTTCCGATACATTTTTCATTACGTAACATATCTCCTCCTTTCTTATATCTATGGTGTGCACACTAAGCGAACCGAGCCTTAAGTCTGTTATTACAATAGTGTCAGAATGGTCTATCATTGATTTTATGATTGTTGATTTTGACAAGTTTGGTAATCTACTAATATAATGGCGTCATTATTACTTTCCAATGATCAACCACTGATTCTTTCCAATGATCAATCTCATACTACCTGCATAATGACAAATGAATGTCTGACATAAATCATAACAAAAACCAAACACTGATACACAAAAACAAAACACTGAAAACGCTGGCCGGCGGCCGTTTTAATTAAACAGTAAGCAGTAATGCCACATTTGACTTTGACAACTGACCGACCAATGATCGGTTATAATGAATTTTGCAGATTACGAACTTTTAGTAAAATGACAATGGAATCTTGATGGGATACCGAATTAATAAAAATAGCAGACTTGGGCCCCAGAGCATTACAATAACAATCATACCTAAATTGACAGTCCCAAACGGATCCAATCTTTGTATTGTACTTAGAGTCTTGTAAACCATTTCACCAACAAACTTGTTTTTGTTCAAGATGTCTGTATAATGTATACTAGTATACCTATTAGTAAATTAGTAATGCCTAGCTAATGACGATAAGTTCTCTAGAAAATAAATAATACTGTTAACTATGTATATTCAGAAAATATCGCACACTTAACTGGCTTGTCAGTAGAGTTGCCATCTGTACTAAGCATGTTTTAGTCAACTGTACTTTATTATTATAAACAAATATTACGATATTTAATTTAAATTAACTATTTTCCTTTATATGTTCTGCAGGGCATAACTTAATTCCTAATTCTGCAGGAAAATTTTAAAAATGTAACCGATCTGAGGCTAGAATTTTAGAGTTCACTCCGCTTGATTATATCACTAAGTACACGCTATATCAGAGCTCTAAAATAAATAACGAAAAATTAAAAGTACAATGATTACGGAATGTTCCAAATGTACTATATTGTTTGCAATGATTTATGAAAAATACTATATTTTTTCCTAAAAAAGGTGGCAACCTGACTGGTCATGGAGCCGAAACATCGAATACATTTGACATCCACCAACCAGATACCTACTGGGCCCGCGTGGACTGTGCCATACGGGCTCCCCTCTCTGAGAGGTGGATCGTTTTGCGACAGAACTATAACACATTCTGTTCCCATCAATTATAAGACTGTTCTATCGTTCATGGGCACATCGGTATGCTGTACTACGTTTTCTTCGTCGTCTTCTGTCGCTAGATGTCTCTCAATAAAGCCTGATATACAGTTCAGCCAGCCATGCTTGTACATCATCTTTATGACACGTTTGCGAAACACCACCAGCAGCAAGAATATCAGTAACCCTTGTAGCGTGTTGAAAACATCCAGAATAGTCCTGTAAATACAAAATAAGCAGTGTTTATTTTATCTGTTGTGTGTCCAACGAGAAAATTATGAATTTCGTAATGTAATAATAATATTATTTTGAAACAACGAATTTATTAGTGATATACCATTAAAAATAAAATTACGTTTAGTAATTAGCAGACGCTTCTGCTTCTGTTCATTTGTAGTGACTTAGTTTAGCTATTGGACGCTAGATGGCGTTACTGTTGCATAATAATGGGTAAATTATACGCATACTATGAACGTTGAACGCTCCCGGCATAAAAGGTATCACGTAAATAGGTAGTCAAACAGAAATAGCACATATCCTATACCACAAGGTATTCTATGCGTGACAAAAACATCCAAATTCGTTTATCCCTTTAGGCATGAAAGTGTAACAAACAGACTCATAATTCGCAGTTATATTATTACCTAAGTTAGGATTTACCGATATATTCATTTTATCAAAACATGAATTTGCCTATTTATTACTAATATAATTTAAATTTATACAGCTGCGAGTCGTATTCATTTATCTATGTTCCAAAGTACATATTTGAACATCTGTGTTGACTGAGGCACGTCGTGTCTTACCTACTTGCAAGAACAAGAATTATATTTAAAATTTAAAATACGTTAAGTTGAGTTGCCTTGAGGAAAAAAATGAATTTTCGTTGTTTAGGCTTTTCTTTCGCACTGTGATTTTTTTTTATATATCTAATCGCACTCGTATTATGCAATAAATAATCCAAATAAAAAAAGAAAACAATAAAATATTTTTTGTATTCATGCCTAAGGATGTTTTTAATATCGTGTGGATTTCATCACGCATGCGGGAGCACGCGCAGCCCCCGCAATAGTCCTTTTCATACTTGAAGTATTTATAGTAATGCATGGAATACCAGTGTTGGCATCAATCGATTAATTTCTTTAATCAATTAATTAATCGATTAATAAGTTAACCGTTTAAATTAATCGCGATTAAATTTAATTAAGATTAAAATAGTAATCGTAATCGAGATTAATTTTATTAATTTAAGCTTATGTTTAATTTGATTAACGATTTATGTACCTATTAATAAGTCATACTAAATTGAATGAAACATCATAATTATACACCGTAAAATTTTGGTCGTTTTAATCCCGCGGAGGGTCGATTCGGTAAATGAAATACTATCGATTTGTAAAGAGAAAATTAAAAAATAAAGTACTTTTTTTTTAAACTCGAATATATTTACGCATATTATTATACAAAATTCATTTCTTTAAGTAAGGCCGCCAATATTCCATTTAGAGGTTAATGAAACTTTGGTTTTTGTGAGTGCTATGAAATGGGGCTATTATTTCACTTAATTTTTTTGGGTTCGTTTGTATAATTGCATCTTTAAGTTTGTTTGTTAATACTGACGAGAACTAATAAATTAATCGTAATCAAATAACGATTGACGATTAGTATAACTTAATCCTTAATCAAGATTAAAGATTGATATTATTAATCGTAAATCGTTATTCGCAATTAACTTTTTAATCGTTAATTGAATTAACTTTTTGCCAACACTGGAATACGCACGCGGGATGCGAGGCCTCAGTACTTTGTAAACTGCTTAAATAGGTAACGTACTAATCGATGTATAAAATTTACTTTTTTTAATTTTTAATAGTATTCTACATATAAAACTCATGTTGATATAATTGCAAGTCTAAAAATATTACAAATGTACATACCAAATAATATGTTTCTCTACTAATGATCCGATCATTTCAAACACCCATGGCAGTCCCATCAAAATGATAAGTCGCACGGTCATCACAAACCTGAAAACAATGAAGCAATTAATAATAAAAAAGCAGAAAAAAAAACGAGTAATAAAGAGGAAAAAGAAAGAAGCAGAAATTATTTATCACTTCTACCAACGGCTTCGTTCGCGTGATATTGAAAAAAATATCTCAAGGACATATACTCCCGAGATAAAAGGTATCCTATGCGCTATTCCAGGACATGACCTACCCGTGTACCATTGTTTTATGCAAAGATGAAGGATTAGCGAATTCTCATACACATAAATTCAAACTAGTACTAGCGCGTTTTGCCAGTGACATCGTTCGAGAAAATATTTTCATTAAAACCTTAAAACACCTTAATCCGTATTACTAATGCAAAATAACCAAACTAATAATGAGTCTTTATTCTTCTAATAATTTTGATTAGAATTGGTGCCAAGTTTCAAGTTTATTAACCCAAAAAATAAGAATTCTATAAACAATCTTTAAAACCCCCTAAATTATTCTATTCAGGGTAGTTCTAAAAATGATAATCTTCATTAAATAGTTTACTATTTGTGCTAACTTCCAAGTATATTGGTACACGGGATGAGATTTTGCATACAAACGAAATTCATCTAAAGGTTGAATTTTGCAAAACTCCTTTCGATGTTTCCACTGCTGGGACACGGGCCTCCTTTCTAGGAGAGGGATTGGGCCTAAGTGATCGCCTACATCATAAAAGGAAGTCTTGTGCAAAAGAGATTGCCCAAATTTGTATGTGAATCCATACCAACTTGTGTCAAACCAAATTTTCTCTCAAGAGTATAGTAACTAAAATGTTTTGTTAATATTCTACCACATTTTTTAAATATTCAGAAAAGTCGTGATTATTAGAATTCGCTTAGCGTAATACGCCAGTTGGGGGTTCATATCGTAAAAAATACCGATGTCCGGAGCATTTGCCATTAAAGTGCACCAGTATATACTTGTGACACAATATGGTACGGGGTATGGGCATTCTCTTTTCCTGTTCCTCTTGTTGTCTTAGTAGTTTGGGCCAGGTGTTGATATGTCAGTTTGTTAGTATCTCCTTTTAATATAGATTAGTGTAATGTTAAATATTTACTTGAACTTCAGTGCCCTTATGTGACTCGATGAAAAGGACAGACGCCATATCAGCAAGGACGTGTAGATAAATATACAAATGTTGGCAGCCAGCAGCAAGGATATTATACTGTACATGTAGTACCACTGTTGATATTTATCTAAAATTGTAAAGATTTCATTTATTAGTAAATAATGTAATGGTAGTGTATGGTTTTAGTTTTAAATCGAATAGTTTTCAAATTTTTGTTTTTGTCTATTCCGTGGATGGTTAGGACAATAAACCATATTGTTTTGTATTTTATTTTTCTATAAATTGTAATGTGTCGCTGTTTGTTTTTACCCTAATATACACCGTTAAATTTTGGTCGTTTTAATACCGCGGAGGATCGATTCGATACATGTAACAATATCGATTTGTAAAGATAAAAATGAAAAATAAATAACTTTTTTTTCAAACTTGAATTAATTCACACATGTACGAAATTAATTTCTTTAAGTAAACGTCAGCTGAGTGAGGCCAATGAACTGTAGGTAGCTAGTACGCAACGACCGACAGCTACCTACAAGGTCATTGACTCGTTTACTTAACAAAATTAATTTCATACATTCGTATATTACCTCGACTTTTATAAAAAAAGTACTTTATTTTTTAATTTTATTTTTACAAATCGATAGTGTTTCATGTACCGAATCTACCCTCCACGGGATTAAAAAGACCAAAATTTAACAGTGTATAAATAATACTATCCTCCACGGCTTCACCTGCGTCTTTCGTTAATACTTCGCTTCTATCGGCCGAAGCGTAACGTTATAAATTTTATAAACAACAATAATAAACTTCCTAATAATATTCAAGAATTACGCCTTGATAAATTCAAATCAGTTGTAAAGCAAAAACTTTGCCAAAAGGCTTGGCATAAAACTGCTCCAGTACGCACTACAATATTATTGTTGTATTTTTTTTCTGTTGTTATTTTCACTTGTGCTTTTTATTATTTTTACATGATGTACAATTGATTAGAACCATCCTCTGAAAATGTAATCTAGAATGTTTTGTAAGCAAGTTGTTGGTGTATCCTATTAAAAATAAAAAGTCTAACCACTTATACTTCAGTAGGCTTTAAATAATGTGAACGTTGACATGGATATAAAATAAAAGTTACCAAAGAACCAGCAGTGCATAAGTCCGATTCCTGGCTTCTGGTGATGACCAGGGTGAAAGTTTACTATAGCCATGCATACGGTGAGGACGGTCGAGCATCCCCAAGCGTATATCATGTACCATTTAAACTCTCTCCAGCTGTAGTCTAAAGTCGCAGGTCGCCTGTAAAGTAAAATTTAAAGAAATTCAATATTGATAAAGCGCTTTTAAAAATCTTTCATATATGTTTACTAGAGCTAAAAATAATTTATATAGCTGAATAAAACATTCATGCATGCATATTTTCTATTTCCCGCATCATACTTAAATCACAACTGTAATTATTTGACAGTGAGATAGCAGATGATGTTGTCAATAGACCTAACAATGAATTTACCTGACTGTACAGTACTGAAAAAAAAACTGCGAAATGCTTCTCACCTTGTGTTTAAAAGGACTTGTATTGCTATAGCGTTTGACCAGAAGAAAGTTGCTATTAAAAAGTAATAGGCCAGAAATCCTGAAAATAAAAAGAACTCATCACGTAATTTTCGTAAAAAAAAAAAAAATTGGATTTATTTCTGTATCGTGGGTGCGTTTGCAGATATGTGAACTTATATACTCAAGACGCGCAAACCCAAAACAATTATATGTCATTAAGTCATATAAATATTTATTCCATGCGGGATTTAAACCCGCGACACGCAGCGCAGCAATCAAACGCTTAAATACTGCACCAACTGTGCCGCCATTAAATATAACTTATTAAAATGTCGATATTATTTTAGAAATATTGCCCCCCTAGCCAAGTTACAATCGTTTCGTTTAGCGTGAACGCTTGGAGTTGGCCACGACCCCAATTGCTTTGTTGTTCCTTTGATGATGATGAATTGGGAGCGTGGCCAACTTCAAACGTTCACGATAAACAAAACGATTGTAACTTGGCTAGGGGGGGCTGCTATATAAAATAGAATATGTTTTTTGTTTCATATCCTTTACGTACTGTCAGCAACAAAATACGTGTCCATATTTTCGTTCAGAAATCTCTTTGAACAGCTATTATCGATGCTGTCTGTACAATGGTAGATAAAATTTGTATTTCACAGCTTATTGCTTACCTCTAGCGGCACACCATCCCATGTGATAGTATGTCATAAGCTTCATAATAACAAGCACTAAAAGTCCAATACCAAGACTAATGCAGAAATTGATAATACTCTTTCCTTGAACGTCCCTGTAACATAAATATTTTTTTTTTATCAAAACGAAATCTTTACATATATCTATATAAAAGGAGAAACTGACTGACTGACACTGTACAGCCGAAACTGCAGGACCTAGGAGCGTGGAATGCACAAGGACTACTTTTAAGTTTTCTTAACATCTGTACCTCTTTTTGATCAATAAAACATTATTATTATTATTATTATTAAAAAAAGGACTCCTTTTATGACGTAGTTGAGCACTAAGGATGTTTTTAATATCATGCGGATTTGCTCCGCATGCAGTAAATTTCAAAAGGCAAAAAAAAATCGTCCCGCATGCGTATTGCACGCATTACAATAAGTACTTGTATGAAAAGACCATTTGCGGAGGTTACGCATGCGGAGCAAATCCGCATGCGTGATGAAATCCATTTGCCAAAAGGAGTTTTAATAGGAGGAGGCATTTTTTGCCCACCACACACTCAGAAAAAAAGTTTCTGATTCCGACTATTTTCAAATGCATTTGCATAGTTAAAGATATATTTTTTTATTCAGTGACATTTACGTGATAAATAATATAGAAAAACAAAGCAATTCAAAAGCAAAGCAAAAGAGGTCGTGGCTTCGATTCCCACCCAGGACAAAAGATTGTATGATGAACATGATAATTTGTTCTGTGTCTGGGTGTAATTTATCTACAATATGTATGTATTTAGAAATATATCAGTCGTCTAACAATAACACAAGCTCTACTTAGCTTGGGACTAGACGGCATTGTGTGATAGTTGTGGAATATTATTATTATACACCATTCAGTCAGTTTCTCCTTTCTCTTCGAGATCGATAAAAAAAAAAATATATATATAATAATACTAACCTAAGTTCTGGTAGCAAACTGTAAATAAGTGCAGTAGCCGCTAGGAATATAACAGAGATGATCATAGTGTAGCCCAGGATCTTATCATCAATGATCTCTTCCTCTACTTCGGTGCATACTAATGCCATAGGCCTGATTCGACTCAGATTCACATCTTTTATTATTGTATAGTTTGCCAAACAGTACCTGTAATGAAGAGAATACAATTAGAAATAGACAAAAAGTAAAAAAAAAACTAAAAACTGACAACAGAAAGACACAGTTTATTAAAAAATTTCGATAGATGGCGTTGGTGGCATCACATCACGCGGCCTTCTCAATGCGTTATTCTCGGATGTTTTTGCGAACTAAGGCTGAACGCAGGCTTGAGTTACGACCGTTTTAAGACAGACTATTGCTTTACAAAATATATGAAGCGACGCAAACTTCAAACATAGCGTGTCGTAGACAAAATTGTCTAATCAAAATTGCTCAGCGTGTCAGCGACAAGTTTGACTAAGGCTGAGCGCACACTTGAGACAAGACAGTTTTTAGACAGACTTGTTTCTCATAGACAAGTCATTGTCATTCACAGTGGCACAGACAGTCATTTATGAGCAGTGCCAACCAGTCGAATACCTCTACAACTCACGTAATTTTGTAGTGCGCAATCAACATTGCTTTTATTTTATTTTATAGTATTTACTGTCCCACTGCAGGGCAAAGAGTTCTTCAACGAATCCTTCAACAAGTCCTTCCACATACTGTTCTTGCACACCGGCTCAAGCCAGTCTTGGCGGACTCGTCTAAATCATCTCGCCAACTCTTTTTGGACCGCTAATGAAGCATGATCTGCCGATCTTCGTGAATCTTAAACTCTAGATGTAAAAAGAACAAATTGAATACGAAGCAATGTTGCTTCGTTTTCAATTTGTTCTTTTTCTGCATTTCAAAACTGGAATACGTTTTGTACTTATGCCACACGTAGGCAAAGAGGCTATCAGGCTCATTTGGGTTTGGGTGAATCACAATAGCCGTATGTACCGTAACCACTGCCACTGGGGCAGTCTCCACGGAATGGATTCCTGCAGATGGAAAGCCATTCCGTTTTGATCATTTAGCCAAGTTTTGTCAACTGCTTAAGTACTTTTTTTAAATATACATGGGTGCAAATGGAGTAGCTGTCAGCTACTCCATTTGCATCCATGTCGATATATACAAATTTATAATATGCTTCAACCCTCAAACCATGAGAACGATAGAAACAGGTTACTTATTGTAATTGAAATATTCCGAGTCACTTTCCGGTTGAATTATTCCAAATAGTTTGCCGTCAATATAGTCCCAGTAATATTTGTAAAATCTGTTCGACGACGACGTTCAAGGAACAAAAGAAAAGATAAGCGAACAGAACAGAAAAGTGAAGAAGCCGCACAAGTATCCTTATTTACATCGCAAGTATCAGAGAACAGCTGAATAGTAGCTGAATCACTGCCCACAATGGAACTTGAAGCAGAATAAACCTGCCGAATAAGAGCGTCAGATGCGCCTACTCAGCTGATATAACTCTGGTTTGGGCATAAATTAATCAGCTGTTAGCTGAATAATGTAGCTGGTTACGCTATATCAGCGTTATTTGAGCATTATTAAAGGTAACAGTCGCCCCAGGAGCTGATTAATGACTGATTATTAGAGTATATGTCACCTTTTATACCTAACAAGGGCAGAATAACAGAGTCCTTGTTACCTATTTTTCAGCACAAAAGGATATACACTCCAGGATATTTCTAACTCTTTTATGGAGTTGACAATTCACAAGTAGCCAAATTGTGAATAATTTTTAACGTACTACTTTGTTAGTTTTAATATGTTATTTGTGTGAACCATTTTGTGAAGTATTTGTGGCTAAATGGGCAAAACTTTGTTTTTTCATCCATGTGTATGAAATTCGAATGGGAAAGAGATTTTACTGTCAAATCCCATATGATTATAGACGAAAATTTTTACGCGCTCTCAAAATATCACTGTTTACTTGAAAATTTTAGTGAACAATAGGTTGATGATGTAGGTATTATAATTTTTTTTTTATTTTTATTTTATTTATCCTTTGTAATTTGACAATAAGCGGTCTATGTATAAAATTATTGAATTTTCAATTTAAATCCTGTCGTTTTTTTCGTTGACTAAACAAAAACAAATTGTTAATATATTGTATTACATAGGTTAGCACCTAAAAAATCTCAGACAAGCAAAGTGTACTTTATTAAACACAATCGGCTGCTTAAGTATCCACTCGTGGTACATAAATCAGTTAGGAAGTGATATGAATAGTTCTTGTGTGATACAAGGCAGCCACAGATTCATGTAAAGCTTGATAGTGGGTAACAAGTACCTACACAAATATTGTGGTGGCAAATAACTGCTAATACCAAGAAAGCGCTGAATAAATAAGTTTTCAGAGTGTCATTTAATTGTACTAGTAGTTTAATTAGCGACAGTAGTACAAGTATTCAGCTCTGCCCGAAATCATGGGTAATATGTCAGCTAATATATAGAAGCTTGCTGTAATTCAGCATTATATAAGTTCACCCACAACACTGGGTGAACATGTGGTCTTTATACTAACTACTGAAGGTACTACAGTGTTCTTGGGCATAACTCTTGATGATATTGCTTATGGCGCCCACATATTGATAAGTTGTCAAAAAAAGTTGGTTCTGCAGCATATGCTGTTAGACAAATTCGAAATCTAACTGATTTAGAGACAGTCCGCTTAGTTTATTTCAGTTATTTCCATAGTGTCACGTCGTACGGTATTTTATTGTGGGGTAATGCCGCCGATATTCAGACGATTTTTGTTTTACAGAAAAGGGCTATTCGTTCAATTTATAAATTAAGTCCCAAATGCTCCCGTAAAGATAAATTTAAAACTATTACTATTTTTACTGTGCCATCTCAGTATATCTATGAAAATGTTTTGTGTGTTCACAAAAATAAAACCTTGTTTAAAAATAACAGTGATATTCACAACGTGAATACTAGGAACAAACATAAATTTGTGGTTCCTGCAACTAGGCTCAGAGAAATAGGAGGCTCATTTAGATGCCAATGTATAAACTTTTATAATAAGATTCCCAGACCTATTCAGGAACTTAACCTTAATAAATTCAAAAAACTTTGCCAGAAGGCTTTTTATACTTAAAAGATTATCTCAAGGAAAAAACGGCTTGGGATTAACAAGCTCCAGTACTCACTATATTTGTTGTTATTTCACTTTTTTATTTTTTAAACTGCCCTTTTCTTCTTTATTATTTTGTTTTATTTATTTTTTTAAATTGAAGATTATTATTATTTATACAATTATGACATTGTTTATTTTTACAATTTGATATTAACAATTACTTTTATAAAGCCACAGAATAAATGATTACATTATAGGAGCCCACGTGTTCTTTCTTAAAATGCAAGCCGTCGAGGGTACACTTGTGGTCTTCAATTCAGAATATAATTTAGTTTAAATCCACAAAAATTCTTCATTGCAGCTTACATTACTATTAATTGCTAAAAGCTGTATAATACTGAACTTTCTACCTATATTAACGCTGCAAGCGTTACAGTGTGGTCTCCGTGACGCATAATAACGTTCTTATACAGGCGAAAGCGCACTTTTCACCTATTGCAGGTCAAGTGTACTGTAATAACTCTTCATTAATGTTTAAGTTACCGATGTTGCCCATTGTGACATCTTATAATACAGTTTTGTGCTACTTGGGATGTACGTCGATTTTAGGATTTCTTTTTAAGATGTTTTCTTAACGTTAGTTTTTGACTCCATGCACATAATGTTGCCTTTTTCGCTGTCTTCAGTTTCTTAGAATAAACGCACAGATAACAATAGTCTCTTCAAACTCAATGTTGACTAAAGCCGCAATTTCTTTAAGTAAAAATAGCGTTACTGCTTTTACTCGTGTACGTATCGTCCAAATCTCAGCGAGGCGACAACCACAGAGATATTAAAGTTGCTGAGCAACTGAGTTGGTCGTGTGCGCATTCTCTTAGGTTATTTAATAAAGCGTCACTGTTGGCTTGACTACATTTAGTAACTGTACGCCAGGAGTACTCGTCGAGTACGGACGTATGCATGGTACTGATATGATACTGAAAGCGTGTTCGCTTCATTTTGGCGGGAACTGTTATTTGCGACTGGGTACTCGGATGAGAATACCTAATAGAATTTTTGAGCACTTTTTTAATGGAGCCTTTCGAATTCTCTTGTAAAGCGTATTTTGATACAGGCGATATAATAAATATAAACACAGATGCAGCTTTAAAAATATTCATACCGGATTTTAAGTTAACCGCGAATTAAAATTTCTTCATTCTTACTTATCATCATTTCATCATCATCATTTATTATAAACTAACTAAATTTTCGAATGACAAGCTTTATTTTTGGACGAGTAGAATAGAATAAACTTTATACTGCTTTTTTTTTTGTTTTTAATTTGGAGTAGGTATATAACCCGCTGGTCCTGGTTACCCCTCCACCTCCCTTTTATAGTATTATTGAAGTATACTAATATAAGATATATTTTAAACTAAATCTATACTTACGAGTTCCTCTCAAATGTCTCGTCGATGTCATGCCCCAGGTGTAATATTAATTTGTCGGCGTCCTTTACTTCAAAACTATTTAAAAGTCTAATAGTATCGTTACATTTTAAAGATGTTGGTATTGTGACATTTGTCTTGGGTTCCCAACAAACATCCCTTTTGAAGAGAATCGCTTGTCCTTCAGGGCAGCACTTAGTGCTGGCTGACACATAGTTGACCAATATCAACAAAAAACATATAAATATAATAAATCCCATTCTTGACGATTCCATTCTAGAAACCACAATTAAATCAGTTTATTTAAACAATTCACTTTCTTTTTTAAAATTCGTTCACGAAATTTTTTTATCTTCGTAAAACTTTTTCACTTTGTAAAAGCACATTGAAATCAATAAGAAATCCGGTTTTCATTTATTGTTCACAATATTTAAGAAGAATAAGGTGAAAATGCGGCACGGCGCGTCCGCACAGCGACTAACTGTGAACAGAACTAGTGGAGGAGTAAGAACAGCACAGCCATTGAATATATTTATTGACAGTTCAGTTTATCAGTTGTAGCGTGGTAGCGTGGTAGCTGTGTAAGTATTGCGTGATTATCGTGACATATGCTACGTCATCAAGATACAGGACGTGTATCTTGATGACATAGCATACGTCACGATAATCACGCCATACTTCGATAACTGATGTTGTAAGTCTTATTCTTCACTTTACCTATGTTTACATGCCTAGTCTTTTCTCCACTATATTGTGGTTAGTTTTCTATATAATCTGTAGGTTTTGGTACATGGACTGACTGTCTATCTAGCTTCAACAATTTAGTTATCGTGTTACCCCGATTCCAATTGGCAATTTAGAGGAATCAAAATATGTAAAACACAAAAAACCACAAATAAACAACTTTAAAAAAAAAAAGAAATTGCAACCGACTTCAACAATAAAAAAACACAACAATAAAACACCAAAAACTGCAAGATAACTTCAAGAGCGTCCAACCCGAGATGACAAATTTTAAAATAAATAGCATAAAAATATGCTCTGTAAAATAAAAAGGTACTACTTAAATTAGAAACTTATTCTTACCCAATTTATTTCTCTCGTAACTATTGCTATCGAAAAAATAGTCGAAAAGGGGGAGATACTATCAAAAAGCAGGCGCCATTGTTTGGAAATAGTGATTTTATAGATTATGACTTGGTCTTTGAATTTGAAAGAACTCGTCAATATCCATAAAAAAAAATGCCAGAACTAAATGTGCTAAAAACTCGACAGGTATTGAAAATATGTTTCTTTGTTTCAGCTCCTGAATATGTTGAAATTTTATGCAAGATTTGAAATCAGCGATGAAACTGGAGACCCTATGACCGACCGAGATATGACTTTACAACATTATTCTAGGATTACTTCGCTGCAGGTACACAACTTCGTGTATAAGTTACGAAAATAAGTTTGAAAAATACTTACTGTGATTATATCGCTATTCATATTGTTTTTTTCTTTTTAGAAAGCCGCGTTCTCAAAATTTCCTGACCTACGATTATTTGCTCTTGCAAATGTAGCTAGTGTTGATACAAGAGAATCTTTGCAGAAACATTTTGGTAACTTAAGGTTGGTGTATGGTATAAAATTAATTTAATTTTCTGAGTGAGTTTAGTAACTCCCTGGCTCGGTCTCCCGTACGATGTGCCTTAAGATGGCTTTCCACGATGTACGAAATTAGATGGACACGGACCAACCCGAAACCGATGCACCATGAGAGTGTCGTCTATGTAACTGCAGGCAAGTAGGGGTGCGCCGAATCCGCCGCAAGTCGGATACTTCAAAGATGCGAGGCGATTTTTTCTCTCATTATCTTTTACTTCGCATTTAGATTCGAATCACAAAGACTCGCAAAAAAAAAACCTGGAAGGTTGGTTGGAAGTACGTGACCTTAGTGTGCGGTGCGTGCGAGGATGCACGGACATCGTGAACCATAGGTACACTGCGTTTGAGTGAATCACCCAAAACATGTTAAAATTATTAATACAAAATTTAATTTTAGTGAAAATGCTCTGCGTGCAATTGCTACGTACCTGAATCTGGTGCCACCAGAAGGAAAAGAAAGTGACGCCCCTTGGCATCGAGTAGACAAAGCGTTTCTCAAGGAATTACTGGTAAGTTGAATGGAAATGACAACAAAGGTATTTGGAATGTTTTCTCTTTCTTTATTTTATCTTACTAGTTGCTGTATACAGGATGCTGTTTTGAATCTGCGCAAAATTTTAGGTTGTTACAAAACTTGCAAACAATCATATAATTATACGATACCTGGTCAATAAATCAGTATACTGGTAATTTTGTTTTATTTTTATTCAGAATAAGTCGCGATTTATCGCGCGTGTGTGACATACTGTACCGGATGGTACCTAGCTCCGCCCAATTTACGAATCGCTTTTACCGATTTTCCATAAATAAAAAACCCATTTTATGGGTTAATTCTGAATTAAATTGCCTCCTGAAATTTTATGCAGATTCAAAACCATGTAAATCCTTGATTTATATAATTTCTTCTTGTTTATCAGATATCACGACACGAGCGTCGCATATCGCAGCTAGAAGAACTGAACTCCATGCCTCTATACCCAACAGAGGAAGTCATATGGGATGAGAACGTGGTTCCAACAGAAATCTATAGCGGGGAGAACTGTCTGGCTTTACCCAAACTGAATCTACAGTTCCTTACCTTGCATGATTATTTACTAAGAAATTTTAATCTGTTTCGATTGGAAAGCACATGTGAGTGAAAAAAGTTATTTTGCTTACCACCTAAGAACGTTTGCGCTAATAAGCAACGTTAAGGAAGACGTCGGCTAGGTTACCAATAAATAATATGATGAGAGGATCATTAAGCGAGAATTTTATTAAAAGAAAAAAATATTATTAAATACACAGATCTTTATTGATATACATGGAATTCCCATTGTTCCATATTTTACTAGAATAAGTTATTTGTAATACTAACGAAATATGGATCACTGTTGTCCGAATTTTTTTTTTAAACATAAGGGGCTGAGCACAAATGCTACAGGAGTACTGAAGGGGCGTATCATAGGTCCATCCTAATCTCTTTCAGTGTCTCACTCGCTATGAACAAGATAATATTCTGTGTGTTCAGTCTTGCTTGCGCCTCAGTACCGCGTTGACCTAATAAATATTTACCCAGTTATGCATCCTGTTTTGTAACATAAAATTATAAATATCTATATTGTTACAGACGAAATTCGTCAAGACATCGAAGATGCCGTGTATCGATTAGCACCATGGTACGTATTTTTATTACGATCGGTAACTTGAAAATTTTATGATTCACTCCACGTTTTCCGTCATCATTTCAGTCTGTATTCTTACACTATTTGGTATAAGCCTTGTTTCACTTATCTAAAATTAATTTTACTTAAGAGCGTACTTTCACAGGCGTGCGGAAGATTCAAGCGTATATTTCGGAGGCTGGGCACGTATGGCCCACCCTATATCTAGCTTCGCAGTAGTGGAGGTGGCCAAGCCAAACATTGGAGAAAAAGCCCCCTCGTGTGTACGAGCTGATGTTACGGTTACACTCAGCGTCAGGAACGAGATCAAACATGAGTGGGAGAGCTTGAGGAAGCATGACGTTTGCTTTTTGATCACTGTAAGACCAACACAGGGCATAGGTAATTTTTAACTATTTTATTCAAATTTCTTCATTTATCTTTTTAACTAAATAACCAAAATTTAATGTTATTTTTCTTCTACTTCTACGAATCATTAATCAAATTTTACAATTTGGCAGGCACTAAATACGATTATCGAAAGAGCATGGTCGAACAGGCAGGCATAGTGTACGTTAGAGGGTGCGAGGTGGAAGGTATGCTGGATGCCTCGGGTAGGGTTATTGAGGAAGGACCAGAACCTAGGCCAGAGCTCGAAGGAGATGCCAGAACATTCCGACTTCTACTCGACCCTAATCAATATAGACTTGATCTGGATCGTGCCAGCAAAGGGAATGAGGTTTGTAATACCGTTGAATGATTTATACTTTTTTATTTATGCAAAATTCTAGCCAGCCAGGTGAAATCGCACGTATATTTAGTTCGCTTAAAATAGAAACTGTTTTGAAAGCAGCTCTCCCGATATTCGTTGGAAGTCACGTACGTCTAAAAGTATTTTCAATAAATAGCCAATGAATCAGTTGCAGTACCGAAGAAATTGTATGAGGAAGCACATTAACGTTTCTTTCATACATTTTTCATTACAACTTTTTTCAAGGTTTTTCATCATTTCTTGGAATACAAATTTAAATGTGAAGCAAAAACCATTCTTGCTGTACTAGGAACTGCTTCTTTTTACCATGACTCAGGTGTTTTCCCTACCTGAATAAAATAGTTTTGGTTTCTAAAGCATTGCTAATAAAATCAAAACCGATTAAACTTTGATAATGATCGTTATGTGTCATCCGTTTTAAGAAACCGCCTGCATTTTTTGTGTTTAACTCAAATGGTTTTGCCTTTTGATTGATTTTATTCTAAAAAAAGTACGAAGGTCTACATAGTATGGTTGTACAGGATGTATACGAAACTTTTAACATCGTGATGAGGCGGAAACCGAAAGAGAACAACTTCAAAGCTGTCCTGGAGACGATCAGAGAGCTAATGAACACAGAATGCGTTGTTCCCGAGTGGCTCCATGACATTGTGCTGGGATACGGAGACCCTGGCCAGGCACACTACACCAGGTAACCTTCGCTTGTTTTCATAAATTTAAGAATTAATCAAAAATTCGATTAAGAACGACTTTCACCTATCTGTTTATTGGATGAAAAGTATTTTATATCAAATTTTATGTATTGAACTTTATTGCAGAAACAAAAGAAACTTAAATATTTACTAAGTATTTATACTAAATCTATTTACATAAAAACTAAACTAAGAATGTATACTAGACCTAACTATGTACAAATATAATACAAAAACACCAAATACACTCAGGCGTCGAAGTATTCCTCCACATCGCTGTCATCCGAAAACGTACCCAGAAGACTGGCAGCAATTACCACGTTGAATAGCAATGCTGATTCTTTGGGCAAAGAATGAGCCAGCCCTCTGGTCACGCAAAGTGTCGATCAAGCGATGTGAAATTTCCTTGAAAAGGATACGTGCACTCGGACCTCATGATCCAAGCGTTTCGACCCCAAACGGCTCAAAATTGTAATTACCCAGCCGGATGGGAAACGTGGCTTGTTGCCAAGCTCGGTCGTGCAAGGCCATATTTATGATCTAAGACAGTGTGTTCCTAATGATTATTAGGAGTATATTATATAATGTATTAAATAGTTAAATTAGATATAATGGTTAGGTTGGCTAATGAAACAGCACTTATTTTGTATAACATGGTTTTATTAAACGAATGGGTAAAGATAACTAGTATCGACATACCCGTTTATACCTGCCAACCCAGAGAAATGCCAAGAAACAAGTAGCCAACCCAACGTTTTTACATTTGATAGGCTTCATACTTTCGGTTAGTATTAAATTTAACCGTTAAACACATGGGTACATTTAAAAAAAAGTATTTTTTTATTAATATGGTCTGACCAGGATTTTGTAAACCGATAGGTGAGGGTCGTACTTAATCGTATCCTCTCCTAAATGTAAACATACGGCGTACTTTTACGAGCCGCTTAACATCTATAGCTCTTATATTGCTCTGTGTTTTTAAGGCAGTTGACGCGTGTTATGGAATGCATAGAAAACGTCATGTGCACATGCCCTTGTAACTCAATATCATTTACATAGGTTCTTCTTCTTTGGAACTCTCTAGGGTAACGAAATTCAATTGTTTCAGAATGCCGAATGAGATCCCTACACTGGACTTCAATGATACTTTCCTGGATATGGAACACTTACGAAACAGCTTCCCTGGATACGAAATCAAGGTGCAGACTGATGATCCTCGAAAACTTGTCAGACCTTTCAAGTAAGTTCTTTGTTAGGTATTTAATAAGTCTTAAGTTTAAGGTACTAAAATTAATCAATTCTGAGCTTCGTAGGTAAATAAAACTATCCCATAACTAGCACAATTTCTTCGTCAACATTCCGAAATTATCGATATACGTTGTTTATACGTACATTTTAGTGTACGCTGTGTGCTGTCAACACTATAGTGCTGATATAAAGCCACAAATCGCACCACACAACACAAAAAATATACGACGAACGTTAGCGACGAGTGATGTAGCGCTGTCACGATACGCGGTGTGAAGTGAAGAAGTTTCCGCGAGCACATTACCGGAGCCTTCGCCACATCCACTAGACCACATCTCGGCGACACCGCACTTACCAGTTGTGGCACCGTCCCTTGTAGACTATGATTTTTTATTAGAAGAAGTAAAGTGACAGCTATAACAATGGTTGTTTGACAGTTGGGCATTGTTATTTGACAGCTGGGCATTGTCCACTGCTGTCACTTTACTTCGTCTAATAAAAAAATCATAGTATAGGTGCGTAATAGAAGAGTCAAGCGGTGACTGACGAAATGTAAAGCCAAGACGGTTAGGTGACGACTGACCGTAAGCGGAGATCACAAGTTGACACACCGCTTTGGGTTTGCGAGCTCATCTCGAGGCGAGGCGATGCTAAATACAGTGCGTTGCAGTAGCGAATTTAATATTGAACATCTGGAGTTGAAGCAGTGATGATCCGTTTTCGAGTTCAAATACAAATGTGAGTAAGTTATAACCTTGTTGTGGCGAGTTGACGACACTATCTCGTAGCAGATAAGGTTGAAAGTTTTAATTCAGGTATTCTTATCATATTTCGTTCCACTGAATTTACACAGATCTTGCCTCGGCCTTTTGTTTCTAGTGGATTTAGTTGAAATCCTTTAAAATATTGTCATAGTTATGAGTCTGAATTATTACGGTTTTAGTTTCTGCATACAAATAGCTATCTAAATTATATAAATCGCTAACCAATACCACTAATAGCGTCGACTAACGTCAACTTCTAACTTAATAAGTTTGCGGTTAGGTTTTTTCGCACAACACTCATTTTGAAGTTACTAAATTATTTACCAGAAAGCTACTAAAATAAATATAGACGCAAATTGATAACAATAAATGATTCATGTCACATGTAGGCGTCAATTATTTGAAGATTTCGCATTATTTTGGCGTATACGTTTATATCTATATCTGTTCTATAATGCCTTACTTTATGCCAAATTTCAGATTTCTGGGTCAACGGGATACTGCTCTATGAATATGAATATGCTTTCTGCATTTTGATTCCCTTGAGAGTATCGAAATATACGTTTTTTGCGACATAAACGGCCGTATCTTTTTTTTCTGTTAACTTGATTTTTCACAACTTCAAGGGACCGCAGACTTAGGTATATGGTTTTAATTTCAATTCGATATCTCTACGCGTTCCCGAGATAAAGGGTCTTGACAGACAGACGGACAACAAAGCAATCCTATAAGGGTTCCGTGTTTTCCTTTTGAGTTACGGAACCCTAAAAATTATGACCTTCAAAACGTCAACAAATGTAATCCCTAGTTAAGCTATGAAGATGATATTACCTAGATTTAGATTTACTAATTAATCTGACTAAGCCAGCAGTATTCTGAAAGAAAGATCTTCCGGCGATAAAAAATTTGACTTTTAGTTTCTTCGCTAACACTATAATATTACTGACTTCTGAAATACAGGTGGCTCAGAAGTCCGGGCTTCATCATTTAACCATTAAAAAAAAATAGTAGTCCATCGTGGTTGGGAACGAGATCAAAATGATCGTTGGTTAAGGCTTACAGAGACAGGAACCTCCTCACAATGCGAGCCATAGAGAGAATAGCATTCCCTATCCAACCTCGCAACGACAGCTTATCGTCATATTATTTTTTTATGACAGGGTAACGTTCGAGAATGTTCTTCAGAAACAGAAGCATGGTGAGGATGCCATGGAAGAAGACGAGCCTCGTAAGGTGATACTAGTCGAACCGCACGTTCAGCCCAAGAGAGGACCTTACTTATCCAACGAACCCAAAAAGTAAGTACCTAACCCAATCATTAATCCAACAATGTCAATGATAGATTGTAATGTTTTACGTCTTAAAGGCCGGTTCTAGTCACTGTTTTTTTGTATGAAGTTCACTCAGGATTATGTCGTCTTCGCGGCCCTAAAACAGCGGTTTTATTTCTATATAAAAAAAACAACAACTATTCAAGATTTTTGTTCTTGCGAAGCGCTTTTAAATAACAAGCTTTATTTTTTTTGTAACTTTCAAATAGTTCCGTAACGTAATCTCGTAGATAAATACGTTTGAAATCGTAAATTAGGGTCAGATTCGCGATTTTTTTTTATCGAGCCAACTAATTTCTATCGTGTTTTCATTTTTGCCAAACCCTTGGCCATATAGTCAATTTTAATAAAATAAGTTTTCATGGTGTTCTCTTTTATGTTTCTGGATTTCCATAGGTTTGAAAAAGGTCAAAATGAGTAGAACTGGGCCTTAAAATAAACACTTATTTATAATATAACCGCAATAGCTCGTCTTTGTTATCAAGAACGGGTTCTTAAGTTTATCTTACCGTTAAGTTTGAACTGTGAAAATTTGTTCGTAAATAAAATATTTAGACTTCTAGAATGCAGGTATTTTGCATTCTTATCGGCTACCACCAATACCACCAATGACCTATAAGAAATCAAAATATTTTAACGAAAAGAAATTAAGTTGGGCCCTAGAGAATTCTGTACTCAATACCACGTTTGTACGTTTTGTTTGTTCTGTGTGTGTGTGAGAATTGTGTATTCTGTATTCTGTGTGTCTGTGTGTATGTGAGAATTTTGTTCACTTCTAAAGCATTCGACTTGGTCATAATCATTTCATAATCATGTATTCATTTTATGAACACGAGGGTACAATCATGATCGTATATAAATAATGTTTGGTCCATCCTATGTTCCGCCGAAAGGCATATAAAATAATAATGCTAATGTCAAAATTAAATTAATACCAATTACTATATTTGTGACGTTTTTGTAAGCCTTTTTTATCAGATAAGGAAACTGTGGTATGAGTTAACAAGTCCATTATTTCTATTACAATTGGATACAGGCGTTCCACAGGGTTCTTTCCTGAGTCCGTTTTTAGTTTATGCATTTTTTCTTAAATTATCTCCACCTACTATGCCTACTATCAACGATTGCATTACTGCTTACCATTATACTGTGATTTTTTATTAGATGGACTAAAGTGACAGCTATAACAATGGTTGTTTGACAGTTGAGCATTGTTATTTGACAGTTGGGCATTGTCCACTGCTGTCACTTTGGTTCGTCTAATTAAAAATCATGGTATGGGTGGGATCGCAGTCAAGCACTAGTTTGTATTAATTTAAAAAAAAATAACACGGCGTTGGTTTGATCGTTTCTGCGCTCCGTCAGGGTCCGCATCCTGTGTTTAGACAACGCTGACACCGCTATTGTTATGATACTCACTGGTGCTAACACATTTATTCAAAATCGCCTGCGTTTGTTGAACAAACAACCAGTATGTAACAGGCCTAACCCATATTCCCAGCACAAAGAATCTTTCTTTATGTGTTTAACCAATATGCACATACGTACGTCATAGGACAAATATCTCTCAAGTTTCCAGAATTCGATAAGCTTTTCAAAGAACCTTTGTATAGCTGTTTACTATTTTACTAAAGCTGTTTCAGCGTTGCCAAACGTCCCGATTTTAAAATCAAAATTAAATGTTCCGCGCGGGACAAGCTCGGTCCCGCTTTTCGGGGAGAACTCGACCGTGTGTGCAGCGTGCTGAGAAAGCACAGCCGGGTGGCACAGACGATGTGAACTGGCCGCCCGCCGATAGAGTAAATCTGATTTTAAAATACATATCATATTTTTATTAAGATACATTTTCTATGGCTATTGGTTTTCTATCTATTGTCACGTACACGTAATTTAAAATTCAGACAAAAAATATATTTAAAACTTCTGATTATCTACGTTTTTTTACTATGTCCCGCTTTCGACGAAAGGATCCCGTTTTTTTTTTACTTAAGAAGTTTCGAAATCCCGACTTGGCACAATAAAAAATCTGGCAACACTGAGCTCTATATAATCCATCATACTATCATGAACGTCTTGTCTGATGAAGTTTTTTTTTACAGGAACACGATCCCATTTACTCCAACTCAAGTTGAGGCTATTCGTTCTGGGATGCAACCGGGATTGACGCTGGTGGTAGGACCACCTGGGACAGGTCAGTACACAAATTAGATTTTACGAATTGTCGTTCTTTTTATTATTATTGATAAGTTCGCAATTGGCAACTATCTTACCTGATGATACGATGATGTGGTTTATGATGTGCGTGAGCAGTTTGCCTAAAAGTAGCGCTCAGCCTAACTGCACCTGAGCTCAGTCGAGTCAGTAATTCAGGAAGCAGTTTTCATGCCAGAAAAATAAAAAAAGTATCGATATAAAAAAGTAATGATATTTATCATAGTATTTATTAGTTTGCTAGCTGAGCCGGCAAACTTCGTACCGCCTAATAATCGATTTTTTTTTCGTGAATTTTTCCTTGTTTTCTCATCGTTTAAACCTTCCCTGGAGTACCTATCACAAAAGTATTCAAGACCAAAATTAGCAAAAGGTATTATTATTATTCCCTTTATTAATTATTTATACATGTCTTTTATAATTTTTTAATATTTCCTAAAAAACGTATAAAAAAAACATTTAAAAATATAAAAAAACAGTAGTCCGCCGGTGTCGGGAGCAGGGTCCAAGCTACCGGTGGTTAGGGCTCCAGAGACAGGAACCTCCTCACAATGCGAGCCGTATCGAGGAGTACTGCCTTCTGTATCAGGCCCTTGATCCAACCACGCAACGATAGCTTCGACAGATGGTCGTCGAAGCTTTTGGCTATAAGGCCGTTGGCAGTCACGACAATCGGCACAATGACAGCCGTGTCCACATTCCACATGTCGACAACCTCGTGTGCTAAGTCGAGATATTTGATTTGTTTCTCTTTCTCAGCTTTCACGAGATTCTCGTCATGTGGGATGGTGACATCGACTATCATTGCGCGGCGCGCTAATCGGTCTACCACCACTATATCCGGCTTATTGGCTACAATAGTCCGGTCAGTGATGATAGACCGATCCCAGTACAACGTGGCATGGTCATTTTCGAGAACTGGGTCGGGCACATACCTGTAATACGGTACCTCAGAATCCACTAGGTTGTACTTCAAAGCAAGTTGCTGGTGAATAATCCTGGCTACTTGGTTATGTCTGTGCAAATACTCGCCGTTAGCCAGACGAGAACAACCAGAGATAATATGTCTGATGGACTCACCCGGTCGATGGCATGCCCGACACACGTCAACCGTCCCGTCCTTCATAATATGTCTCCGGTAGTTGTTCGTTAGAATAACTTCGTCCATAATCGCACATACAAAACCTTCAGTTTCTCCGAAGAGGTCACTGAAACGTAACCAGGCCACGGACGCCGTGAAATCTACATCGGGCTCATGAAGAGTCCGGTAAAAGCGTCCATGGAGCTCCTTGCCTTTCCATACTTCCTTGCGGTCATCAGTAGTAAGTACCACAGGTTTGCGCCAGTTCTCTTTAGCCATGGACAACGGGGTGAGTCCCTTATCCACTGTGACCACATCGCGGTGCATACCCACGTCGGTCTTGAGAAAATATTCTCTGAGGTTGCACACCTCACGGTTGTGTAGAGTCTTTGCGTTCAAAAAGCCCCGACCTCCACACTTCCGCGGGATGTACAGTCTCATCACCGATGATCGTGGGTGATGCATCCGATTTGCGGTCAGCAATGTACGGACCCGCCTATCCAGGGCGTCTAGCTCGGTCTGAGTCCATTTGAGTATGCCGAAAGAGTACATTAAAATCGGCATGACCCAACCGTTGAAGGCGCGCACCTTATTTCCCCCTGATAGAAGGCTGTTTAAAACCTTCCTCAGGCGTCCAAAGAAACGCTCCTTCAACGTTTGCTTCATGTCAATGACGTTAATGCCTAACGCTTCCGACATACCCAAATACTTATAAGTTTCGGTCGAGGGGAGGGACCTAAGGTGTATGGAATCCGAGAGTTGAATTCCCTCGGATTCCACAATCTCACCTCGCTTTACATGCATGACTGCACATTTATCCACACCAAATTCCATCCTGATGGCACTACTGAAAGTTTCAGTTACTTTCAGTAGTTCCATCAGTTGCAGATTGCCGTGGGCAAAGAGTTTCAGATCATCCATGTAAAGCAGGTGAGATAGGACCTGACCCCCTCTTCTCAACCGATAGCCCAGGCCTGAATCCTCCAGCAGCGTGCTTAGAGGATTCAAAGCTAAGCAGAACCAAAGTGGACTCAAACTGTCGCCCTGAAATATTCCCCGTTTAATCCATATTGGTTCATCATTTGCCTGGATCGGTCGACATCCTGGATAGCAAAGGACAGTTTTCCATTGCCTCATACATGACTCAAGGAAGGTGCGTAGAGTTGCATCTATTTTATACAACTCCAACACCCTTAAGAGCCATGTATGTGGAACGGAGTCATAGGCCTTTTTATAATCTATCCAACATGTCGACAGATCCCTGCGGGATCGACGAACTTGTTGGCTTATGGCCATGTCAATGAGAAGTAGCTCCTTTGTACCACGGGACCCATTCCTACATCCGTTCTGAGAGGCAGACATAATCGAGTTTTTGTCTATATGTACATTAATTTTTACTCTCAGAATGGATGTAAGAAGTTTATAAACCGTAGACAAACATGTAATCGGTCTATAATTCTTGGGTTCCGTGGGACAACCTGTCTTATGGAGCAGATGGGTGATACCAGTTGTTAGAAACTGAGGTAGCGACCCAGATTCTAAAGATGACTGGAATTGAGATGCCAGGGGCGCGTGTGAGCTGCTGTACCATTTTAACCAGAAATTGTGCAGTCCGTCCGGTCCTGGAGACTTCCAATTCGGTAACGGGCGGACTGCTCTGGCAACATCAGATGGGCTAATGACAACTTTTTCCATTTCTGGTACAGCTACGCACATGCTCTCGACATCACGCATCCAGTCATCCTCAGTGTGACAAACGGGCACGGACCAGATGCTGCGCCAGAAAGCATTCGTGGCGGCATCATCCGGCCGCAGCACGTCAGTCACATTTTGATCAGGTCGCTCCCAAGCCCTGTACACCCACCTTTCATCGCTCTGGAACATGCGATTCTGCGAGTATCGATCAACCCGCCGCTTATACCGCCGGATACGGTTGGCCCATGCACAAACTTTCTGCTTCAGGAAGTCGATGCGCTCCGTGACACGGGACATGTATTCTCGGGGGGTAATTCCCGTTCCAAAGAATGCCCGCCTCACGAATCGCATCACACGTGGTCGTGTATTACCCTCCCTGAAGCAGTACAGTTTGCCAATGAGTGCTCTGGCCTCATCAATGCGCCTCTCAATCCTACATTGCCAGGCTGGTACAGCAGGCTTCGGTCGATTAGTTGCATCTATATTTGGGAACTTGACTTTGGCTAATCGACATGCCGCAACAGCCCCACAATACAGGATTGAGTGCGTATCAACAAGGCTCTCGCTACTCTCAAAGATGTTTTTGAGAAGCGAGTCCAAAGCACACACTAGCGCCCTATTTTTTTTATGCATGGGTAACCTTGGCAGACGGGGTCTAAGTTCGGCTGGAGTGGATCTATACTCACGAAGCGCATCCTCCATTGCACTCCTCAGTCGATCGTTGCACTGGCTACTTACTGTGTCAACCCTATCATCTAACTCATTATCAACATCATTGGACCGCGGTGAGATTGCGTCTGTGGCCGGCAGCACCAAGGTCTGTGTCGGAGTCGGGACGATACGGTTGTTCAGTACCTCTGAGCGCAGCCTATCAAGTGCGGCGTCGTTCAACCTATGACTGCGTTGAATTACCCGCACCTGATCCGACAATCGTTGCGCCGAGACGTCTACGGTTGGCTCTAGGTCCTGGAACAGAGACAGCATCCTAACACGGTACGCAGTGAGGTTAGTTCCCCCCTCTGTAGCACCGTAATATGCGCGCATGACGTTCTCGTTCATAGATTGAGTCCATCTCATGCGCTGCACACAACCACCGGCAGCGGGGACCCGGCTCGGGGCCGGTTGGCCCCTAGATCCCAAGCCGATCGGTGGCCGGCCTCTCCCCGGCCGACGTACGGGAGTTGGCGACGTTGGCGGGGAAAAATACTCGTCGCTCGAGCTCGACGCAACTGCAGCCGCCGGTAAAGCTGGTGATCCGAAGTCCGGCGGTGGCGAGGCGGAGCTGAGCGGCGAGCCCGGGGGTGGAAGGCGTGCGCGTCTGGCAGCTGCTCTCGTCAACATCTTCTTAATTGTTTTTTCATTCCTGTTTCATTAAATTCATCGTATATGTTTTTATTGTAAATGACATATGACATCTGTCTGTCTAGCATTTTTTTTCGATCTTGATGATTTTCACTATTGTTGGTTTTGATGTTGGTTTTGGTGAGTTTTTATTGTTTATATTTTTCTTGTGGCTTTATTTTTGTAAAATTTGGGTAAATATGAGCTCAGAAATTAATTTTTTAAGATTTAAAACACCATGAATGAAAAAACAGAACTTCCGTTGACATCAAGTGTTGCCAGTTATTATTATTATTATTATAAGTAACTTACTGATACTACATTCTGTTTGAAATATGTGTTATTTATTATGTGCTCACCTACCACAATATTATCTTTTTTAACCCAACGGCTGGCTGGTAGATAATGCCTTGTTGCATTAAGTCCGCCTATGTACCACTACTGTAAATACCACTATGTAAATATAACAGCAGAGATATTTACGAGTAAATAAAAATGTCTGTTGAGTGTTTGTTAACATTGGGTATAGAGCTACCTATTTCTTTATTTTATTAAACGATTCTCAGGTTGAACAAAGACGAATCGGGAAGAGATTTCTTAATTCATTATTTTAATGGCAGGTAAAACGGACGTTGCCGTACAGATCATATCAAATCTGTACCACAACTTTCCATGGCAGCGAAACCTGGTGGTGACTCACAGTAACCAAGCGCTGAATCAGCTGTTCGAAAAAGTGGCAGAGTTGGATGTGGACGAGCGACACTTGCTACGTCTTGGACATGGCGAGGAAGCCCTTCAGACTGACAAGGATTTCTCTAGGTTCGTAAATAAGCAATCAAAATTGTTTCACCATTAAGGTGGAACTACATTGTGCGCACGTGGGCCACGTACGCCGATCTGGGCGCGGTCTTCATACAGTTTCTATGGCAACTAGACTTGTGAGAGCTACATTAGATCCACGCCACGTGACTCGACTCTACTTACAAATCAGCCCCTTAGCCAAGTTACAATCGTTTCGTTTTGCGTTAACGCTTGCATTTGGCCACGCCCCCAATTCGTTTGTTCGAACAAAGGAGTTGGGGGCGTGATCAACTCCAAGTGTTAACGCAAACCGATTTTAACTTGGCTAGGGAGTCAGGCGTGGCCCACGTGTGCGTCCGTCTAATGTAGTTCCCGCTTTAGTGCAGTTTCACCGCGCGTACCAAAGGGCCAGATAGGCAACCCCGAAAACCTGATAAGCAAACCACTTATTGAACTAGCAAAAAATACTACCAACTCCGAAATCTAAATGAAATAGATTGCAACACAATAAGGAGAACAAGTTTTTTTTGGTCCCAGAGCCGTTGTCACCTAGCTACGCCACTGAGTTTCACAAAAGTTTTATCGGATTTGAGTATTTATTTTTATTACTTACGAGTTGTAAGGTTGTGGGTTGAAATCTAACCAGGCGCATTACTTTATGAAATTTATTTCATCACCACTACTCTCAAAATGGTGAAGGAAAACGTCGTGAGGAAACTGGCATGTCATTGAACCAAAAATCGAACATATTTGACATCTACCATTCCGCACTGGGCCCGCGTGGTGGATTACGGCCTCCTCCTAGACAAGAGGCCTGAGTCCCAACAGTGGGAACATTACAATGCGGATTATGTTATGCTGAAGCTAATGCTTTGCTGATAGAACTAGCATAAAGTTCTATTGGTAAATCATTCTATACTAAATTAGGTAAAGGCTGTGCCGGTTATTCGTACTATGTTATTAACAACATCATAATTCAAACGAAGATACTACAAAACATGAGCATTTTAAAAAATAATTTTGTTTTAAATACTTAATACAATCATTCTGAGACAAGCGCATAATTGTGACAAACCTATTATGTATTTATTGTGTTTCTAATAAATAGTCGTATAATTTGCGTAACTTCATTTTTAATACAATGAGTGACATGACAAATGACATATAAAAACATAATGAAAGGGAAAGAGGAATGACGTTGTATATCCAACAAAACCGATACTGAATTTGATACAGCTCATAAACAATCGAGTCTTGTGACATTGGAATACCCAAGTATTTTAAGAATAAACACCGGATACAACATAACGGCCTAATGATGTAATTACGCTAACATTACCTACTAAAACATGATAAAGTTAAAACCCGGCCAAGTGCGAGTCGGACTCGCGCACGAAGGGTTCTGTACCATTGATTAGGTAAACAACAGTATCGAGCAAAAATAGACAAAAAATGGCATTTTTTTATGGAAGCCCCCATTCAATATTTATTTTATTATTTATTAATAAAGTAAAAATACAACTGAGTATTTTGTGAATATTATTCAAGTGCCTACCTGTTGCCATTATTGATATCGAGCAAAAAAGGCAAAAACATCGCGTTTTTTGTATGGGAGCCCCCCCCCCCCCCTTAATATTGGTTTTTGTTTTGTTTTTAGTATTTTTTGTTATAGAGGCAACAGAAATACATAATTTGTGAAAATTTCATCTGTCTAGCTATCGCGGTTCTTGAGATAAAGCCTGGCGACCGACAGACGGACAGACAGCGAAGTCTTAGTAATAGGGTTTTACCCTTTGGTTACGGAACCCTAAAAAGTAACTTATCAACACGGTTCAATGTTCAATTAACCTTGAATTGTTTTAAAATAATGTTCTCTTAGTTTGTTTTAATTAAAATTATCGTTCGATAGGTAGAATAAAAAAATGCAGCCTTTTAATTTTACCACTGCTAGGAATCAGCCCTCCTCTCTAAGAGAAGGAATGGGTTATGATCCACCAGGAGGACTGGCAGATGCCGATTGGTAGATGTCGCATGTCTAAGAAGTTTTTTGTTCTTGGACAGCCAGGCATACCATACGATGTTTTCCTTCGCCGTTGTGAGAGCACCAGTGATGAAATAAATTAGGGTTATAACGGAGGCCATCTTGCGAAGGCGGAGGCTACAAGTTTTGCCACCTCGGACGCGAAAGTGAAATAGGATGTGAAAATAGTAATTTATGGTTTATTATTGTAAGTCAAAAATCTAAATTTTAAATATGTCCATTCATAAACTTAAATTAACGTATACACTACTTTACAACAAAAAATTGTTTTTCTACCTTTAATCAATGATATTAGGAGTTTCAGAATACGAAACTATTTTTAGCGCTCCCACCGCATACACACTGATTTTTATAAGCAACATGCGGCCGGATGGCTGAGTCGGTGTCGAGCTGCACATTCGATATTGTACAAGAAACGGCAGTGGAGAGATTTTTCAGAAGGAAGGAAAAAGAATCAACACCACAGAAGCCTACACCAACTAGAGCCGACAAAGGGCATGTCAGCCCGCCGACCCTCGCAGTAAACTCAGGCACTATAGATCACATAAAAAGTGCCTTCCTCGAGTACGTTGCAATCGTGAGAGCGACCATAGAGGTCAATCTTATGACATGCAAGAAAATCTATCTGACCTTCCAAAGAGAAAATGAGGGACTATTGAAGGTACTGCTCGAGGAGGCAGAGGCAGCGGTGTACGACAACGCTAATTCTCTTGTCATTAAAGGAGAAATGGTGGGGTCGTACATGGCAGCCTACAGCGCGAAATGTGGTTTTGTTGTCTTGGACGTGGAGGAAACGGAGCGCACAGGCAAGAAAACTTTTAAAACTCCGGAAGACGACCCGATAGTGGTTACCGCCAAATGTACCAAAGTCATGCTAGACAATAAGATTCTGGAAATGGCACAGTCCATTACGAGAACTTCGGACACGTCAGTATCGCAGGAAAGTTGGGCGATACCCATTATCAGGTGGATAAATGGAGTACCGGGCTGCGGCAAAACAACCTGGGTGGTAAAGCACTTTGACGAGGAGAAGGACGTCGTAGCCACCACGACAACTGAAGCTGCCAAAGATCTAAGAGAAAAGCTTTCGCACCGCTTAGGAGACCGAGTAAAATCGAAGGTGCGCACTATGGCCTCAATCTTAGTCAACGGGTTCAAGAACCACGAGAAATGCTACCGTCTTACGGTAGATGAGGCTCTTATGAACCACTTTGGGGCCATAGTTATGGCAGTAAAGTTGTCTGGAGCAAGCGAGCTTGTCCTCGTCGGAGACATAAACCAGCTTCCATTTTTGGACAGAGAAAACCTATTCGAACTAAGGTATACCCGTCCAAACCTGGTGACTGGCATCACCCAGGAGCTACTTTGCACGCATCGCAACCCAATGGATGTGGCGTTCACGCTGGGTGAGATATACTCTGGTATATACTCTTCCAAGTCATCGCTGTCGCGGGTTCACTCTCTGCAAGTGAAAAGTTACACAGGAGCGCAAATTTCGGGCACCACCCGAAACACTCTGTTCCTGGTTCATACGCAGGAAGAGAAATCTTCTCTTATCAGCCAGGGATACGGGACCGGCGAAGGGTCGCGTATTTTAACTATACACGAAGCTCAGGGGTTGACCTACGACAGTGTCATCATCATTAACACAAAATCCAGGAAGCTCAAAATTCACGACAGTATCTCCCATGCAGTGGTGGCGGTGTCGAGACATACTGTCAGCTGTGTCTATTACTCCGACGACGCCGATGACGCAACGGGCCGCTTTGCAAAGAGAGCGATGAATGCGTCGACTAAAATGGTCGTCGATTATAACTTAAAGACGGCCATGCAGCATCGAGACTCTGCCGTTGTAGATGCTCTACTGGGGCTAGCGAAATCCTTGGTCAGAAAACCCCAATAAAAACTTAAAACAAAACCCCTTTCCAATTCCCATTCACACCACATTCATTCATTCCTATCCACACCAGAACCATAACCCAGCCTGTAGACCCTGAAATATAAATAGAAATGTGAGACTTCATGGCAGCGCGAGTCCGGCAAACTCACGTAAACGTTCCGCCGATGGTGGCGCTGCTCGTCTGGTCGCAGAGTTCCCTAAGATATGGTTGAGCTAAACGATGCAGATGCGTTCGTCATGTCCGTGAACGGATGCCGTCGATCGGAACTGGTCGGTTCGCGCTGCCATGAGGTCCTAGTCATAAGTCATTAGTCTGTAAGATACAGTATAGTATATTTTAAATAGCTATATAAACTTGTAATGCCTGTGTAAATGTTATTTAAAAAAAAAATAATAAAAAAAAAAAAAATTACAAAACAATATATAAAAGAAAAAAAAAAAAAAAAAAGAGAAAAAAAAAAAAAAAAATATACATATATATTATAATAATATGAATATGCATGATTAAATATAAGGATGGACTCACCTAGACTTAAGCTACTAATTTAAGCAAGTAACTGAGAAAATTAACAAAATGAAATGTCTGCACTTAGAAATAGGTCTTGTATTCTTGTACGGAAATGTTTTTATGGGTAGATATAAGAAATTTAACAAAAAAATGATGTAAATAATAATAATAATACTTTATTAAAAGTAAAGCAAATGTGTGTCCGACACAGGAGCACCGCAACTGCAATAAATTAAATCACTGTACTCAAATAAAACTAATGTACCAAACAAAAGCGTGGACTACCATGTCTACGGTATAATGTTACCACAAAAAAAAAAAAAAAAAAAATAATAATGACGTAAATAAAAATCCGTTATAACTCCACAACCAGTTTGCAGAGCAGAGATACGATTTCTTGCGGAACTTCCGCAGTAACAGACGCGGAGGCAAAGTTCCGTTATAATCCTTAAATAAATTACACAAAGTGATACGCCTAGCTGAGTTCGAATCCATGACCTTCAACTCGAAAAGTTGGAATCGTTACTTCTAGTCTCCAAGCAGCAGGGTTCTTATTAAAATCGGACCGGCCAGAAGTGCACCCAAACTCAGCTTATACAACATTATTTTTAGTATATGCGAAACCTGAATATAGTTTGTTCAGAATCAGTAACTGAATCGATTCCAATATTTTTTACCTTTTGTGGTTTTTTTTTTTCAAAAATATTTAAAAAAGGTTGAAAGTTGGACACCTCTGACAATAAGTACTTTATCCGCAATATGGGTGGTCATATTTTAGATACCGCTTCTACCCAAGGAAATTAACAACCTTCTTCTAAGAAGGAATATACAAAAAAAAAAAACTCAGAAAAAACTCATCATCAGCGGATAAAAATTAATACGAGAGTTCTATTCTTTTTTATTTGTAGTTTACTATGGCTTCATTAAAGGCGTGCATTTCGTAAATAAATTTCAAATATTTTTTTGTTTTTTATTAAATTTCTATGGGAGAAGTACTAAGACTAAGACTAAGTCCGCCTCTGTACCTTTATCTGCATAAAGTATCAAATAAATAAATAAGTAGGACATATTTAAAATTTGACGACTCATTTTTTTCTGTCGGTCGCGTAGTTTGAAAGAAATAAGGCTCCAAAACGTGAAAAGGAATTTTTTGACGGATCGGACAAAGTTCTACTGAGTTTTTTACTCGTATTATATTTTTTTTGCAGAAGATAGTAGTCTAACACTCCTATGCTTCAGAAAGTTAGTAGTCAAGCGTGAGCCTACCAACAATCAAAAAAGTAAAAAATAGCCGCCAGAAAACTTTTCGCTCCGGTCATATCGGATTGCCGCCTCATCAGACTGTGAGAGTCCAAACTCAAACTCAAAAACGTTTATTTTACATAGGCCTACATGGGCACTTATAAAACTTCAGAAGCTAGCGCACGGGTTCCAATCGTTTCCTATGGAGAAGAACCGGCAAGAAACTCCATGGTTACTCTTTAAAAAAAATGATGTTTCTACAATATTTCCATATTACAAAATTTATAGAGGACAATGTAGACCGGTCAGCTTTATACCCAAAACAAAAAAAAAGTAACAGAGAGTGCACAGCTGTGTTTGGACACACGCTTATGAACTATAACATCTACTGCACACTTGGCTTATCTCCATTGTCATCCTTCCATGGTCTATTCCACGCGGGTTAGTGAACCTGAAATATTGTTCTATGGAAGTGAAAAAAAATATCCATATCTCTAGGTATATTTAACTTTTCGCTGCCTGTCTGGATGCAATTCAATTTTTTGATTATTCCTTTTCTGGCAAAAACGGCAGATTGCCCGCGCCATATGGTAACAATAACTAGAACAAGGTCTACAAGCACCGAGATACTTAAAAACTCAATATTAGTGACTGACCAAGTCACGGAAACCGTAACCGAATTTTCGCCTCCATTTCCTGCTCTGATAAAAGAAAAAGTGTGAGTGTGTATGTATGTGAATTTAGTTGTCATCAAGGCTAGAGAGAATAGACTTTTAATAAACTAGTGCGCTTCACCATCAACGATTGCATATCTGCTTACAATCAGGTTGCAGTCAAGCATTAGTTTATATAAATTAAAAAAAATATAATGTAAAGGTAAATAACTTCCATAAAATACTAAATAATTGAATATTTCGGTGATTATAAATTATTATTAAAATTATAACATACATAAACGAATAAGTCAGTCAGTTTTTAGATATCTAGCACAACTGTCAGGTCAAAAACGCTATTTTTGGTTGAGCTAAATATTCGGCCTCTTTTTGCTCAAAACCGTTTTTCGTTTGTTGTAATAGCCGAAGCCGAAACCGAGTTTTCGATCGGTTTCGGCTCATTATATTTAATTTTCACTGGTCCTAAGTATAATTGTCCTGCGAAATAAACTCCCCATAGATTAATTTTTTTTTTATAAACATACTAGAAAAAAAATAGAGGACCATTCTAATACAACACCAAGTATCAATATATTGCTGAAATATACTCTTAAGACAAATAAGAATTTTCATCGAAATTTTAAATTTTCCATAAAACGTGTAGTCATATGTCAAAATATCAAATGACGTTATTTTTTCCAAAATACAGCCACTGCTGCTTAATTACCAAATTAACGTTACATAAATTTCGCCATCTACATCGTCCTTAAGCGTTTTGAGTGACGGTATCAACAGACTAGAAAAAACAATGTTGTTCACGAACATAAAATATACTTTAAAAAAAAATTATACTGCGTCTTTCACGCGCAAACTTTGTAATGCTTGGTTCTACCAGTCAAACATCCTATTCCTTTTTCGCTGAACAGATATGGGCGCGTTAACTACGTGTTGGCTAAGCGTTTGGAACTGCTGGAGCGTGTGGGTCGACTGCAGAGTACCTTGGAAGCTGGTGAAGATGCTGGCGCTACCTGCGAGCTGGCGCATCATTTCCACGTTTACCACGTGCGGCCGCGTTGGGAGACCTTCCTCGCCAAGTGCGCGCAGGACCAGGTAACATAATGTTTGTTGAACCACTGCCGCTTCCCTGATCAAACACGAGGAAGTGGTGACGGACAGGCCCTTTGGGGTATTGTCTTTATGTAAAAATCTCGTTTAAACATTGCATTAATGTCTACTCGTATATGCATATTTAATGAATATAAGGACACAGCTCATTAGAGCCACCCGGAATCCACTCCGCACCGCCTCGCCTCCTGCGGCTACTTTTCTTTATATGGACTTGTATGGGTTACTACATCAACTTACGACCAAGGCGATTCGGTGACGCTACGTAGTGGATTTAGTGAGCGCATCATACAACTCCATATAAAGAACCGCAAGAGCCGAGGCGGTGCGGAGTGGGTGCCGAGTGAGCTGGCCTGTGACCTATAGTCCCACACAGACATCAGACAATCTGGCTGGCTTAGGTTACTCACATATCAGTACATAATGATCATGTCATTTACAAATATTACCTGTTTCCAAATTTTCTAACGAGAACTAGTTTTTTAATTATTTTTCGCATTTGACCGATTATTTATAAACATTGTTTGTAATTGATTGATTTGTAGTCAGCTTCCAACTAGTCATTATTTTAAGTTATTAAATTTCTAAAATCATTTTTTTTTTATCTGGTTTAATTTATATCAAATAGTAATTTATAATATTTATTATCAAATTGTACAAGCTGTGTGCCTTTAATTGACATATTTGCACAGAATTGAACGTCTATAAAATTACCTAGGTACATGTAAAACTATTATATTATTATTATCTATATGTCTTTGATGTTCCTAATAATAAATAATAGCTTGATGAGAAGATCTGTTCGACGAAGAAGCACACTTTCCTTGCAAGTAACTTCTTCATCCTGAATTTATAACCCCCCACGTAGTAGAATCCGGTAGAGAATCCTAACCGGTGATTTCAAGAATCCGGTAGATAATTCCAACTTATCATAGAAATTATTGCGATTTAATAGCTAGCTAAGTGGTTTAACCAGTTTTGAGTTTAGCAATTTGTCCAACAAAATCAGTTATATCATTGTATAATGTTTCTAATTTACTTACCTATTTATAAGTGCGAATTTAAATTATGTGATTTTGTAGGAAACGAAGGATAATTTGCTGACCTTTAAAAGTTCAGCAATGTTTGATTTTTGAAGGCGATTTTTACGCCATTTTAATTTTACATCAGGTTTCTACTATTTTCATTTTTTCAGACGAAATCTATGGAAATTATAAGCAAAGAATTTCCATTCCACGAGTTCTTCGATGATGCACCCAAGCCACTGTTCCCTGGGAAGTCTTATGAGGAGGACATGGAAGTAGCGCAGAGTTGCTACAGGTAATTGGATTTCGCTTAGAATCTGTTTCGAAATAGTGTTATAATCGCTTGCAATTTTCCAGCAAACAGAACGAATTACGACACTACTACGAGCGCTAACGTAGCAAAATGACACTTCGTCGTACGTAGCTTAGTGCATCGAACATGTGCGATTACAGCACTAAACCTCTTGAATTGAGTTTCGTTTTCGGCCGTAGTTTCGACTGTATGGTAGCCGAAACTCGTTTTTTAGCCGAAACTAGATGAAGAAAAGACTAGAAAGTTCAGTCGAACAGTTTCTCTGATGTCCTTGGGTTTTAACCATCTATTCTCTTAACATAATATTCCCCAGTCCATGTCATAACGTCAGTGTTTATAACCGCGTAAAAATTGCTTTTAACATGATGTGCGCACGAAAGCGATTACAAAATCTTAAAAAAGATTTTCAAAATAATCAAATTCAGGTGTTTCCCTGAAAACGCTTATTTCAAGAACCACGTAGTCGCATTTCATGGCGGCAATAAACTTGGGAATATACACAATACAATATACATTCTAAAACCACATTGCCCAAATATTATTATAGGTAGTATAGAGTACATAATGTTCTGTGTTATAAATATCGACAGATGTTACAGGGATCTTGTTACATAAATTAATACTCGTATGTTAGCAAAAATATTGGTATGTAGATCTGATAAATAATTGAAATAAATCAAACTTGATTTTAGTTCTAAGAAAACTATCGTAAAGGAAGATGCTAATCCTGGGCCCACCTTCCAATAGCCATGTGTGTTACATCGTTGGATTTTCCGTTCAAAGTTATTCTTTATTTAACATGTTTTTTTTTTTATGGTAGGTAAAATCATCCAATGACAAATCCCTGTTAGTTTTGCCTATAACCAAGCAATGCTATTTATATGTAATATATTGTATTTCTGTATTTTATACCCGTAGTGTTTAGATACTGACCAACACTTATAAATTATGTCGTTTGTTAAGTTCTGCTACACGAAAACATTGACCATAATCGTATTTACGTTTTCAGTGGCCTGCGCGCACTCCGCACTGTAGGCATAAAAATGTAGCTACGCCGCGAGGACCCCTTAATGGAGCTAATTCAGTAGAGTAACGCACGCGTGACGCGTCACGATCGACCTACCCCTTAGCACGTGCTGACAAAAATTCTTTTGAAATTCTTTCTTTCCTGCCCTCCGAAAAAATCGAGTGAAAAACCAAGCCATTCATTCACATTTGTAAAACAAAGAAACATTTGAATAATTCTAAATGGACTAAGATTTGTAACTTTTATTCAGCTCTAAATTACCTATCTAATGATATACCACACGTAGCTATTGGAAGGTGAGCCCAAATTCCATAGAAACTTTGGCATCATCCTTTCTTAAGAAAAAACTAAGTCACGATGAGGAAATTCGTTAACTCTTTTGTACAAAGAATGTGTAACAGCCTTGACCGATTTGATTTGTGCAAAAGTATGTCGTTGCTATTTGAAGCTATATTTGAATGACATAGTTCTCACGCCCACGTTACACTCGCGCTCATGAAATTACATAATTTTTGACCTTAGGTAAATACGTTATGTTAATGTAGGTCTAAAAAAAAGGTCACTCAAGGCGCATTCAAAGTCAAGGCCGAGTTCAAACGTCAGCTCTCATCGGGTCGTTGACACCTTTACGCGACTAACGGAACGTGAACCTTCTATTCCGTTTTACGTAAGAACGTTCTATTGATATCTGCGTTGCCAGATGTTTTTCTATGCCAAGGCGGGATTTTGAAACTTTTTTGGTTAAAAAAGCGGGATTTTTTCGTCGAAAGCGGGACATAATAAAAAACGTATTTAATCAGAAGTTTTTAATTTTCTTTTTCATCTGAATTTTAAATTGCGTGTACGTGACAATAGATAGCAAAATTAATTTTAAATAAAAATATGAGAAGTATTTTAAATCAGACCTACCGGCGGGCGGCCAGTTTACTTTATCTGTGCCACCCGGCCGTGCTTCCACAGCACGCTGCAAGCACGGTTGAGTTGTCCCCGAAAAGCGGGACCGGGCCTGTCCCGCGCGGGACATTTAATTTTGATATAAAAATCGGGACGTCTAGCAACGCTAGTATGTACTCATCGTCTATGAATGTAGTTACGTTCCCTTTCTAGTTTCACGTCATTTCGGACGAACGCTATAAACTCGTTTTTCGAAGACTGTTACATAACATAATATACGAATTATGTATGTACTTAGTTACTAAATTGTGAATGGCTTCAATAACACGATTTATATTTCCTCAGATATATCGACCACATATTTGAAGAGCTCGAGGAATTCCGTGCATTCGAACTTCTTCGATCAGGATTGGATAGATCGAAATATTTGCTGGTGAAGGAAGCGAAGATCATCGCGATGACATGTACTCACGCAGCGCTCAAGAGATCTGAACTAGTACAAATGGGTAAGAGTACTTTTTCCATTGTGTTTACAGGGCTTGTGGGATCTTCACCAATCACTAGACACCACCCTTCTTTTCATTTTTGACGGCGGGTAGTGTACCACGCGCGCCTCATGAAGATGTCAGCAATACCGTGGGGGCCAAGCAAGGTTGAAGCCTAATGCCTGGGGCCCTGGAATACAAGGAAACGAAGAAACATAAGACTGGGTTATAGTCAGTAAAAGTTTAAAACGCCCTCCCGCTCCACCCAAGAGTAGGAGAGTCATTGGATGATTTCTCACCTTAAAAAACTTTCTTACCATTTCCCCCTTATGATGTAACAAGATGTGTGGTGGGTATACTCTGGTGGCGGTGTCGTTTGCTCACGACACGGCTTCCTTTGATATCTAGTAGCACGCGCGGTATTTTCATAGGTTGCTTGCCCCTATTTAGGCGATGGTACTTGATTTGAGTAGATGTCATCACTACTCGATGCTCTACGATGCTATATGATAATGAATACAATTATTTCAATTAATAATTCTCAGAATCTTCAGCAATCTTAATAGATACGAGAATTTTTATTTTGATAGACAAGACAATAAGTTGGTATCAATTCAATCGGTAATGATTCAAAGATTCAAAGAAACTTTAGTCATATGTATTTTAGCTTACATAGAGAGAACAGAGAATAACCGGGTTTTTTCGAAACATCTTGAGATCACCTATACTGATCATCATGTACAAAAGATACTAATCATTATAACTTGAAAAATTATGAATCATTGAGACCTTTACTGTACAGTTCTCAGTATGTCTTACTACTTCAGTATGTGCAAAATTTCAAGAACGAAAATGAGCACTGATTTCTTTAACGTTTTCCTTATTTATTTATTTTTGTCTGATTTGCAGTTTTCTCGCTATCATTTACCTACCAACAGTCACGTAACTTTGCTATGTGCAGAATAAAAATATTTAAACATATGTATAAGGAATGTCAAAGATACACGTCATGAATTAATCTGATAGTTGCTTTAGCCTTCAAATGTCAAAGAAAATATCATATTCTTATGAACCAGAAGCGGATTTTAAATAAAGAAGACAACTGTCAGTCTAGTCTACCTTACATTTTATTTACAAACTCATTAATTACAGAAATAATGACGCACTATTTTATTGGAAACATTCGACTACGACAACACACAATAATTAAAGGATCAGATGAACTCAATAACTTAGCTGTGATCCGTGACGAAATCCAACGACCTTACTGCGCGGGCGCTGACTGATGAAGAAAAAGGGGTGCGGACCGATTGACAACCGCTTTTATAGGTGTTGTGTGAAACGTCAGGGATGACAGCTGTACAATCATTCGAAATATCGATTATAACCTAATAATATGTTTAGTATCTAGTTGAGACAACAGTAATAAAATGTTATTCTTCAATTACGCCTCGGAAACAAGATTTCGCGCAGGTGAAGGTCACAATTCGGAACTAAAGTAATAAACACATGAAATCACGATTAGAAAATTCCAGTGTTGTCAACAGCTACAGGGGAAAAATCGAAGAAAGGTGATTCTCCGGATCTGTAGTAAAGTAGATAAATGAAAAAAAAACATCCGAACTAAAACAAGTTTACTTATAACCAATTAAAAAAAAAGTTAATATAAAAACACAAATTAAAAAAATAATCGGCCATATTGGATTTATTGTGACGTAGTTAGTGGTAGGGTGCATGTAAAATAACGTTATCCGCTATCTTCAGAAGTCCGCCATATTGGATTTAGGGTAACGTCACTTAGCTAAGCATGCATTATCAGCAAAACTAAATATGTGTGCAAAATTTCACCTCAGTTAGTTAAGGAAAGAAAGAAAGAAACATGTTTATTCGGCACACAATGAAACTGTTTTAAAATTCACTTGCAAGATATGACCTAAATAGACGAAGTCGTATATAAATATAGCTAGTAACCCATTAACCGCCTCGTCGGATTTCTCCGACAAGTGTTTTTATGTCCTTTTCGTCAGCCAGGGTCGTCTCAGCTCGGCTCTTCAATCCCTGTATGTAAAACAAGGGCTGATGAGATGGAGTATTTGGTCGTAGATGTGCGACCCTGTCGGAATTAACACGAGAGTGTTTTGTCGGATACAGCCGACGTAGGTAAAATTATTTATTAAGAATTTTTTTACCTCTACGTCGCAAATACGCTATGCCTCAAGATAAGGAGTTATCTGGACCGTAAAATTACCAAGTAACTAAATAATATATAATTATATTCATTTTAGGCTTTAAATACGACAACATATTGATGGAGGAGTCTGCTCAAATCCTGGAGATTGAGACCTTCATTCCTCTTCTCCTGCAAAACCCACAAGATGGCCGTTCGCGGCTCAAGCGCTGGATCATGATCGGCGACCACCACCAGCTGCCGCCCGTCGTCAAGAACATGGCCTTCCAGAAGTACTGCAACATGGAACAGAGTCTCTTCACGCGGATGGTCCGGCTTGGAGTGCCTTATGTGGAACTGGATGCTCAAGGACGAGCCAGACCAAGGTAAGTTAATTGTGTTTTTTCAAACAGCATAATAATTTGTGTGGCAATTATTCTTTTAATAACCCTTCTACAAATTGTTTATCCTTCTTCGTGATATTTTTTGCATAGAAATAAATAGTTTATGGGTGGAACGCACACCTTTTTTTTTCAAAAATTGCGTGGTTCCTATTTGAATTCCCATCCAGACAAAACCGCGGACTAGCCGCGCACTGGGTTCTATCGAGCTACTTCTTTCTGGACAAATCATTATCGTCACTTTTAGCAAACATTATGTGATTTTTATGGGGCAAGACATGATTCAAATTGCTGTGATAGTAATGTCACAGTAAAAATTTTAAATGCCGTTATATTACAATCTATCTCGCGAAATTGTAAACTATTGAAAGATTATTTAATTCTAAATCTGTAAGTTATTTTCAACACGAAATAAATTTAAAATCACCAAAACACTTTGTTTACATTCGACAACAAAGGAAATGGCGGCGCGGGACACCTGATGTTGAACCAATGAGCGCGCGAGATGCGTTCCGTTCTATGCCATTTGACAATTTAACAGTTTTACTTCGATATATTACAATCTACCGATAAATAATGCGTTAAATCATAACCGGTTGGTTAAGGTTCACATTCTTTCAACAGCTCGCAATCTCACGAGATAGATTGTAATTTAACGGTATTTACAATTTTACGGTGATAGACAGTACAAGCTAATTTTGTAGACTAGAAGACGATCTTGACTTGAGTTTTTCCTCCTAATATTTCGTTATTTAAAACTAGCAGAATTTTTAAAGCACATTTTCTGAATCACTACGTTCTGAAAATAATTGTTTTGAAAACACTAGAGTTTCTTCGAAAACTTCAGTGTTTTGTATCCGTTATTTAAACCGAACGACGCGATGTGGGTATTTTCAAAGAACAGGAAAAGCGCAGAGAAATAGAACTAACTAGCTTCTAAAGCACTTCTCGATACAAACTTCTGACCCTCGTTTCACCCCCTTCTTCTTCTTAGTCAGTACACTCTTGTCAGAGTGGTCGTAGTCATCACTATGGATCACGATGAGTGATCATCTTGGTCATACGGTGCCATTCATCGCGGACTGCAGCCCCTTAGGGGGTGAATTTTAAAAATCCTGTCTAACTGCGCGCTATAAAAAAAAATCTTGTGCAAAATGTCACGCTCTTAGTTAGGACTAAACGAGGGTTTTAGCTGTGCGTTGATATGTCAGTCAGTTAGTTTCTTCTATTATATAGGGTGACTGGTAATTAGTGACCGATACTTAAACACTTGATTATAGTCATTATAACAAACAACTTTTCAGTACATCTTGACCAGTTAGGCGAACATAAATGTACTGATCTGGTTTTGTCCCATAGTAAAAGTTGTTTCTTATCATGACTACAATCACGTGTTTAAGTGTCGGTAACTTATTATTACCAGTCACCCTATATTTGTATACATAAATACATAGACTTACGTTAGTCCGTCCTCATCATTTGGATGGTTCACTTAGATGTTGCAGCCTGCACGCGGATCGTCCGTCGCGGTCGGCCTTACGCAGTGGATCATTCGTTGCGGATTGAATGCCCCAATGCGGATCCGCAATGCGCTCATCTTAACATTATTTTTCTATGACTAACTTCTTTCAGCGGCTTCGCTCGCGTGAATGTAAACTTCTCCATACTAACTTCGGATCCTTGTTTCACCCCCTTAAATGTTGAAGTTTTAAAAATCCATTCTTAGCCTCAGTTTTCTTTTTATGTCAAAAAAGAAAACTGAGCAAAATTTTACGTTCCTTGGCCCAGTAGTTTCGGCTGTGCCTTGGTATTGTCAGTCAGTTACTTTCTCCTTGTATATATACACCGTTAAATTTTGGTCGTTTTAATCCCGCGGAGGGTCATTTAGAAACTTTTTTTTTAATTTCGAATTTATTTACGCATGTACGAGGCCAATGAACTGTAGGTACTTAGTACGCAACGACCGACAACTACCTACAAGGTCATTGACTTGTTTATTTAAAAAAAAAAAATTGTACATGCGTATAATACCTCGACTTTTAGAAAAAAAGTACTTTATTTTTTAATTTTATCTTTACAAATCCATAGTGTTTCGTGTACCGAATCGACCCTCCATGGGATTAAAACGACCAAAATTTAACAGTGTATACAGATACCTCGTTCGTAAGTCAATGCTAAAATAGTTTCTTCTAGTTTGGGCGATGAAGTCATTCCACTTTATGATGTAAGAATTAACTATTTAAAGTCCAGTTCAGGTAGTCTGCTGCTTGGTACGTAATATAATTGTATGCACAGCCTCTTTACTTCATGTTTTATTATCTTTAGATAAGAAAAAAATGTATCGCGCATCACTTAGTTTGTTGTCTGCAGAAAAATGTTATCTTTCCGACCCATTTTCTCAGAAAAAATATCTTCATTGTACCGCATTTCTGCTCGTTATCATGCCCACAAAATGTATAGATATTTTTTCCAGATTACCGAGGAAGGGTTTATTTTCTCTTGTGTATATTTTTGGTAATCAAGAGCACGACATCTCCACAAATACAGTTGATTTATTGATACTTTATAGAATACTCATTTTAAAAAGTAATGCAAACTTATAGAATGATTTACTTTTTCCTTTCGTCAGAAATAAAACCTAGATTATATGTTAGAGGATAATACGAGAAACCAATAGCAAAAAAAACCAGGTCCATAAACCGTAACCGAACTAAGATACGTTTAAAAGCGTTGCTAGTGTAATACGTAATATTTTGAGGTTTCTATTGATAAAATAGATTAAGTTGGTTAGTACTGTTATATATTTCACACTTGCAGTTTTTCATCACTCTCCTTCTTCTTCCTGCCCTTGTCCCATATTACTTGGAGTCGGCGCAACACGTTTTTTTCTTCCACTCTATCCTGTCAGCCGTCACACTATCACTAACTTCCTTTTCTTTCATATCACTTCTCACACAATCCATCCATCTCTTCTTCGGCCTCCCTCTTCCTCTCCATCCATCTACTTGTAAACTCAGAACTCTTTTTAGTAACATGTGTTTCATCCCTCCTCCCCACATGACCATACCAAGACAAACGATTTCCTTTCAACTTTTCAGTCACTGGCGCCACTTTCAAACTTCCTCTAATATACTCATTTCTCACTTTATCCATTTAGTGTTGCGATACAGATTGACACTATTTAATGCGTACACAACATAAATACCGAAACCAAATTAAAAAATAACGCGTGATAAAAAGACTACAGCAATCTACTAAAGTCTCTAGCTTCGTTTAGTTACGGTTGGTAGACATTATTTTTTTTTTTGCTATTGATTTCTCGTACCATTCCTCTAGGGAATGGCATAGATTTCACTTTAGTGAAAAGAAAAAAAATTATATGCCAGTAATGTATGGCAAAAGTTTCATTCCCCTTTCATCCCCTGTGACCACCAAAGTAGGAGAATTTAAGTTATATAGTAGGTTCTACGTTGGAGACCTGGCTTTAAACCAGGCTATTCAACAATCAAACACGCTGCGACCTTCACACAACTCAAACGCATATGTCACTTTATTGTTTGTCTTAATAACTAATTTTTATAATAGATATATATTGTACATATACAACGTGTCTTTTTTTTTATTTCTTACAACTAGCGTTTGAATAAGACCATCAAAGAATCAACTGGCATAAGAATTATTTTTCAATTTTTATGACAGCGTGAATATGTAATTTCCTTTGTTTGTAAACTACTATAAGTATAGTGTTGCATGAAGGCAGCGCTAGCGGCGCGCTGCCGTCACAACTCATTAGAGCCACCCGGAACCCCCCCCGCACCGCCACGCCTCGTGCGGCTAGTGTTCTTTATATGACTTTGTATGGGTAAGCGCTCACTACATCAACTTATGACTTAGGCGATCCGGTGACGCTACGGAGTGCATGTAATGACCCACCAAACGGTCAGATTGCAAACCGATCCTAATATAGTCGAAAAAAGGTTAGAGAAATGGAGTCATATCAGCAAGTTGTCTCAAGCAATATCTACTGATCAAAGCATTGTTACACCCGTATCTTGCAAAAAAATTAACGACAATCGAATTGGTGTTCAGTGATGCATAGAGCACTAAATATGTATATCAGGGATCGTCCATATTACATCATGTTTATTATTCTACGAACGGAGTCATAGAGGTTAAGGTGCATCCACAATTTTGAAACATGATTTCTGCAAAAATGTTGCGCAACTTTTATTTAGTTTCGAGATTTAGGAAGCAAGCCTCGTGTCAATAACTCCAGGCTTGACGGCTTGAGACGCAGACTTGCGGACGCCAAGCAATAGGTCAGGGCTTCCGGGAGGGACCAAACCCGAGTTGACGACGCGTTGTGTTTCACGCGCGCCTCATAAAGATGTCAGCCAAATTTCGGGGCCTGCGGGATTGTAGTTACCGTGACCCTGGAACCAAAGGGCAACTAAAACATAGTTGAAGCACAGGTTGGTTTTTGTCAGTAAAAGTCTGACACTCTTGTTCCAGCCAGAGTGGGATAAGTTATTTCCCAGTTAAAAAAGGAAAAGAAAAAAGGCTACTACAGAAAACTCAATATTCTGCTGTCAGAATCCCATCGAATCTTCTGTAGCTCCATGTCTATTAACTCCTCATTTGTCCACAGCATTTGCAACCTGTACCGCTGGCGCTACCTGGCGCTGGGTGACCTGGGCCACGTGACCCGGCTGCCGGAGTACCGAGCCGCCAACGCCGGCCTGCGGTACGACTTCCAGCTCATCAATGTCGACGACTTCAACGGTGCAGGAGAGACGGAGCCTAGCCCGTACTTTTATCAGGTAAATAAACCTTTCGACGAGAGATATGATTTACCTCTCGCTCGTCCCTCTGGTGAGAATGATTTGGTTCGAGACAAGCGTAAAGCAATAATTACATACGATTTTCTCGAACCAAACGATTCGAGAAACTCGCACCGTCTAAATGGGCCTTTAACTTAGCTACAGGGTCATGACATTTGGTCGACCGTGTCTGGTACACATTTGTGCAGCTAGGGTTGCCAGGACTTGAAACCGAAAAGCCGGACAATTCAGCCAGTTTAGTCGGACATCAGGGTAAAAAGGCAACTTTTTTTTAAAAGTTATTATTGGTTTTTTGTATTAATCATAATAGTCCATTGTGATACAAGTGTGTAATGTAAGTGGTTACCGTCGAGGCGGTATTAACACCCGAGCCGTGGCTAGGGTCTTAAGAGAGCCAAGAACGGTAACCATACGTTACTCACGTGTATCATACGACGTTTTTCAATACACTTATGAAGAAAAACAATTTAGCTAACTATTATTACAACAGCAAAACTAGTAACATTTTTCATCATAATGGTGGTAAAAAATTAAATCTGTTTTCATAGGCGTGCACCTAATTTTTTTAATTTACCCATAGCTGAAGGCTCTGGCTATATAGTCTTTTGATCAAATTACCAAGACGTTGTTTGTTTTCTTGCGTGAAAAGTTTCTACGATAATGTCATTTTTAGTGATGATTTCTAATTTTTTTGTAGTAAGTATTTGATTTAATTTAATTAATACAGCCAATGAACTTCACTCGAAAAAATCACACCTAAAAACACGCGCATCACGGCCATAGACCTAACTTATTTACTGACCTATCTTATTTGACCGAACGATTTTTATATTAAATGTTTTGTAATTAAATAAATCATTTTTGTAAGTTAAATAGGTTGAAATTACATGAAATAAGTAATAAGACATTAATTTATACTATTGAACGAACGCAATAACCTAATTAATAAATAGGATGTTTTTCGTATTCAAAATTTGATTTGCGAACAAAGAGGTTGAACAAAAGGTTATAGCTACATTACAGCACTAGTGCGTAATGGTAATCAAAATGTCACAGTTTGGTAACAGGTGCCATTATATACCTAAGTGTAGTGCAATTATAGCCACTTTCTGAGCACTTGTATAAAATCTTTTAAAATTCTAATGAAACAACATTAAAATGAACTGATAGCTGTTAAAACGGGTATGTTGGTATGCCCGCATATTTAGCTGATATGTATATGTGATGTGATGTGTACTCTAAAGCAAATAAAAATGGTTCGCCAAATAACTACAATAGATGTGCTCACCTATAAGTTTAAATAACGGTTATGAACGAAGTTTAGCTATCAGGGTTCAAAGATGAACGAACTTCTTAGACGCAGATTGCTTCTGCTAAAAGAGAAAATGTTAATATACCATACTGTACACCGTTAAATTCTGGTCGTTTTCATCCCGCGGAGGGTCGATTAGGTACATGAAATACTATCGATTTGTGAAGAGAAAATAAAAAAATAACGTATTTTTTTTTTAAACTCGAATTAATTTACGCATGTACGAAATTAATTTCTTTAAGTAAACGTCAGCTGAGCGAGGCCAATGAACTGCAGCTAGTTAGTACGCAAAGACCGAGAACTACCTACAAGGTCATCACCAAAATTTAACGGTGTATATTACCGGATTATATAGATTGCCGGTAACATAAACACCAAATCTGTTTCTAAATCTTACCGTCTGCTATTACGAAATGTTTACGTTAAATTTAACAGTGACGGTAAACGCTTTATAAAGTTTACGCTTAATTTACCTTATATTAATCAATTTTAATAAGATGCCAGTGCGCAGGAACTCTGTAAATAATTACCTAGCTCTGTTTATTGCTGTTATTATGTACCTGTGTTCCAGGAATCTCAATTTCAAATGCTTGGTAAATCGCCTGTTGAATGACGCTAACCGTGTTTTGGGAACTGTTTGTTTTAAATGGAATTCACACTTTAACCATTTTGTTAATCAATTTTTCTCCGCGAAGTTTGCTCACACTCATCGTTTTTTGTGTAGTTATTTACTCTGAAGATTCCATGCGCATAATGAACTACAGTGTTTTTTTTTTTTGGTGGTGGGTAAAATCATCCAATGACATCTCCCGCCCTTGGGCGGAGCGGGAGATAGTCTCAGACTCTTACTGACTAAAAACCCACCCCGTTCCTTCGTGGCCTTAGATACCAGGGCCGGGCTTTTTTTTCGGAAGCAAACCCTTGGCCCCAGTAGGCTTCGACCCTGCCTGCCTACAGTTAGCAGGCTGGGTCTCTACGGTTTGCTGACAACTCCTTGAGAACTACAGTGTTTAGCAATATTACAGTTTTTTTTTAGTACACTGTATAGTTATAAAAAAGTTGTAAACTGCATCTAAAATTTTATTGCGATCTCTTTCTATCACTGAAAGATTTTTTGGGAGAAAACTCAACATTCAGGGTGATTGTTGAGTTTTCACCCGGAAAAATACCGTAGGCGCGGGCTTGCGGACGGCGAGCAATGGTAGCTCGCTGTCTGACCGTCCCATAACCGACCGGACCGAGCCCAAGTCGTCAACGGCGCGCACTGTTCCTGCGCGCGTAAGGTATTATCAGCAAACCGTGGGGACCCTGCAGAAGAGTCGAAGCCTACTGAGGCCAAGGGTTCGCTTCTGAAAGGAAACCTCGGCCCTGATTTGAAAGGCATCGTTAGGAACTGGGTGGGTTTTTTAGTCAGTAAGAGTCTACAATTATCTCCTGCTCCACCTAAGGACGGGAGTTGTCATTTGATGTTTTTACGCACCGAAAAAAAAAAACATTCAGTTAAACTCACCTTTGTTCATGATCTTTATCAAAACTATTAGCGGTCTGGGCAGACGTTGCGTTGCCCCAAAAGCTAGCTAATCCGCCACCAATCAAAATCCAATTTTCAAAACATCCAGAACCCATTCGAATATATACACAAAATTTCATTCTAATCGGTCAAGCCGTTTAAGAGGATTTAGATAACATACACACGTACTGAAGAATTATTTATTCATTATGGCGCACAAGTAATGTCAAAATGTGAATGCAGGTAGCGCCAAATTTCACTGTGCTTTAACATTTTATATTGTAGAAATATAGAGAATTAGTTGCCCACAAGCCACAGAGCGATACACCTCAAAAACGTGGAATTATTGTTACTGCTAATTTGAAGAATTTTCAATCTGTTGTTAAGATTTGAACTGGCCGTCCAGATCGCCAGGGGCCCAAGTCTGCTATTTTTATAAATTCGTCATTCCAACACGATTCCACAATGGAATCGTGTTGGAATGACGAATTTATTTTGAATGACGAATTTATTTGGAACTTTTAGCTGCATTTTGCTAAAAGCAGCTAAAAGTTCGTATTCTTCAAAATTCACAATGATTGATCATTGGTCGGTCAGCGGTCTTTTAGCTGTCAAAGTCAAAGTGACATTACTGCTTACAGTTTTTATCTAGAGCGGCCGCCGACCGGCGTTTTCAGTGTTTTGTTGTTGTTATTGTATCAGTGTTTGGTTTTGTTATGTTTTTGTTATGATATAAAGCAAACATTCATTTGTCATTATGTAGGTAAAAACGAGATTACCATTCTATACCATTTCTCTCATTGGTGTGTTGATCATTGGAAAGTCGTAATGACGCCATTATATTAATAGATTACGAAACTTGTCAAAATGAACAATTATGAAATCAATGATAAACCATTCTGACACTATTAATAATAGCAGACTTGAGGCCCAGATCTATCGGCACTATATTTCTTCCTTTGGGACTTTTTGGAACCTCCCGTTCACCACAACAAACCACGAACCTTAAGTCCTCCAAGTAAACATTGAAGAACATATGGCCAATTTGGAGGAAGATGTTTTGCGAGCAACAATTCAAACTGCCGTAAAACGAGTGTTGTGCATCAACTGTATGTACTATATTTTTTTTCCAATTAATATCATCAATTTCATACTTACAAGTAACGTTTTCATGAAAACAAAATCCATTTTTTTTAACTAAATGGAAGCCGATTCAAATTGTGATGTTACTTTTGCGCCATCCTGTATATATTATAAAGCTGCATGTGTAGGTACTATAATATAAGCTACATAGATTGTTAAAGACTGAAATAAAATCTGTTATTTTTGGCTTGAACGATCTTATCATAGATTAAATTGGTCCATAATTGAAGCTGACTCAATCTGTGTGCTGAGTCACCACAAATTCCGTTCTTCCAAAGGCATGGCGCGCGGTTATAACTCGCCTGATAAGGTAACACATTTTCAAACAAAAAAAAAAACACCATGTATCCAACCGCCTTAAGAGTTAACCATGGTTTTTTTGTTTTTAAATCGTTTTTCACGTTTTTGTTTTGGAGAACGTGCATAAACCCGCATATACTGTACAATCACCCATATGCGTAATCGCGTGTAACTCGTAAGTACAATCACCTGCACGTTTTATTCACATTCATTATTTCAATATTATTTATGCATTTTATTTATGAGCCCTTCTTCGTTTTAAAAGCCAGCTGTTAGTGCATACTTAGGTATCGAACTAGTGATGTAATTTAAAAGCAACACCTTTGTTTTAATCGTCGGGACGTCGTAAGTGCCAACCATTGGAATTTTTTTTTTGTTTACTTTTTTACGTTATGTAGTTGACGTATATCATCGGTGATATATATGACATGAGTACATAATTGAGCGGTAATTTGCAATTACGCAGACTCAAGGCTAAGTATAGACAGAGTGCATTGACACTGGACCGCCTATTGAGTCGGCCAACGGTTTGCAGTATTTAACAAAAAAACCTTTTGACAAAAAAAAATACAACCGACTTTAAAAAAACACCAAAAAGTGCAAAATAACTTTAATTTCGGAACTCGGTGTTTCTATAATAGTTTGTTTGATCTCTTCGTTATTTAACACCGACTTCCGAAATTAAGTTATTTTGCACTTTTTGGTGTTTTTTTGAAGTCGGTTGTATTTCTTTTGTAAAAAGTTTTTTATTTCACACTTTTTAGTTTTAGCGAAATTTAAATAGACAATTGCCTTCTGCCATTCAGTTCCATCATCAAATCATCATGACAATTCTAATAATACCAAACACAGCTAAGATACACTGATTTATTACAAGTTCCGGCTCTTGCCTACCTTCCGTCTTCATCATCAGATCAGTTCTATGTATCCCCTCCCCTTCTTCCTTTAGTCAGCCACCGACTACATGTATAAACAAAGCAATTTTACTTGTTACGACAGTTGTGCTATGGTTTTTTGAAGAGTTCCGTTCTATATCTTCGTAGTTCATCATCAGATCAAAACAATATTTCTATAAGACCAACTCGGGAGTATAATCTTTCAAACAAAATAAAAAAATTCAAAATCGGTCCACAATTGACCGAGATATCGGTGAACATACGTATTAAAACGACAGTTCTGTTATGATTTTTCGAAGAGTTTCGTTGTATATCTTCGTAGTTCATCATCATCATCAGATCAAAAATATATTTTTATGGGACCGATTCGGAAGTATAATCTTTCAATCAAAACAAAAATAAAAATGCATGAAAAGGCATGAAATACTATCGATTTGTAAAGATAAAATTAAAAAATAAAGTACTTATTTTTTTTAAACTCGAATTAATTTACGCATTTACAAAATTAATTTCTTTAAGTAAACATCAGCTGGGCGAGATCAATGACCTATAAGTAGTTAGTACGCAACGACCAAAAACTGCCAACAAGGTCATTGACTCGTTAACTTAAAGAAATTAATTTCGTACATGCGTATATTCATTCCAGTTTTAGAAAAAAAAAGTACTTTTTTATTTTATTTTATCTTTACAAATCGTGTTTCATGTACTGGATCGACCCTCCACGGGATTAAAACGATAAAAATTTAACGGTATATTGTAATAGTTTCGGTAAATCTAGATGGTATAAAACAAACAAAACTGACTTGGTGAACCTAAGAGGGTGTCTTGTTTTACTACAAAACGCTAAAAACCCTGCCTACCATAGTGTAGTAAACGCGCAGATAAAGAGGCTTAAAGTGTGCTTTGAAAAACAATATAGGACCTGCTGACTGATAGATATGTTTGACGTCGTTTTAATAATCTACTTTGAATTTACATGATCATAACAAACATAAAAATTGAACTAGTTCTATCTGGTAAGTAAATCGTCTGTACTTTTTATGCGCCAATGTAGTAGTTTAATATGTATTGCATAAACTTAATTTTTTACTGCGGAATAATAAATGGTACACGTCGAATCAAAAATAAGTCTTGAGGGCATTGCCGCCTTGCCCGGCCGGTGCATGCGCTTGCAGTTCAAGGTCTTGCACCGGCCGGATTCTGATTTTTTCACTTAATTTTTTTTTTTATAATAATAACGCATTATAGAGGTTAAGGCGTACAGTCCCTTCAACATCTGGACGGACTTAAATGCACACATACTCGTACTGCCGCCTGCGCCCGCATAGAGCCACGCTGGACTTTAAAACCATTTTCTTTGCGAAAAATTGATTGATTTACATATACTATGTACATTCTGAAGAACAATTACCTGCATTTTTTTTTTGTGTATAAACATATTTTAAAAGATAAAAGGCGTTCGAAGGAGTAGGGAAAACAAGCTCAAAAACTATTGTATTGTTATTTTTTTGACAAAAGTATTAATCATACGATAATAATCATATCTTATATATATGAATCATGAAATAAATAATAATTTATAAGCATATGAATCTATAAAAAATATATTTTTTTAAATCTATTTTTGGCTAGCCGTTACCGAGGAGCAGGCTTAAGAAAGTTTTAAGGCACTAAATGGGAGTAAGGGCCTTAAGAAAAAAAATGCTGCAACCTTACTTAGGAGCCGTGTGTTTTACATTCTTAGGTACCGTCATCTCGATCGTTGATACCCTCGTCTAATTCTTATTATTAAAGTTTCTTGATTAATTCCTAGAATCGGAACACTAGTGTCATGGGTTGGCTCATAATCTAAACATAATTCTGAACAACGCCTTAGTGATCTCATAATATTTTAATAAATCTGTAATGTCATAAATTGCACAAGTCCTGCTAGCTCATCTGAGAGCTGGCTCACCCAACTGTTGAAAGTGAAATAAATAAAACTGGTGTATATAAATGATATTTTTCAACACGTACGCAATAAACACTGTTCGTACAACAGTTTTTATCAAAACACAGTAGCGTTTGTCTTTCCTGAGCTTATGTTCTGTGTGGCTCTGCTAGAGAGTATGCTCTGTAGCAGAGCCACAATCAATGTCTATTTTATCATTACCTATTGCACGTACAGTAATGACGGTATGCGTACAGTCAGGGCTCAAAAGTGCAGTTGCACTCTACCGATACTAAAGTATGTAAAATTTCTTTGTAAACGAGGGTCAATGGATCATGGCCGATTTAGTTTGTAACATATAATCTAAAATATCGAATTAACTAGTTGCAGAACACTGGAATTCTCCTACAAAGAAAACTTAGTTTTGCATTGTTAGAGTACAACTGCACTTTTGACCCCTGACTGTACATTACGTTCGTTTGACGCACATCATTTTAAGATATAATTGATCGACTTCTAAAATGGTGGCTTTGCGGCAGAGCATGACACCATAAATGTGTGATTGGTACTAATTTAATAAAAACTGAGTGAAGAAGAGTATTGTAGCGTCATCTATTAGTGTTTAGCACGCATACATGATATAGAGTACAATACTCTATTTTAGAATACGGTTGGAAACTCTACTCAGAATATACTGAAGTATGTTTTTGTAAATATTGGTTAAATATTGGTATCTTGTTTTAACTATAAAAACTCATATATATCACTCTCACCTTGGATTCAATAGCGTTGTGTAGGCCAATACCTACTCATTTACTTTATGATGACATACCTAATGTATGTAAGATGAAACCCTCTCAGGTGGATGCATATGATAGGCAAATAAGCAGAAATTTATCTTAGTAGTGGGCCAAGCAAGTAGACCTTGATATCACAGGACATTTTAATCAAGGAAGCATTCCACACATTTAGGCTACCAGCTAAATTATGAACGACCACAGATGAATAAATTTTAAATAGAAAAACCCAATGACGCTATATAAATAAAATAAATAATTTGGCATTTTAAATTGGTAGTAGTTAAGACCGCAAAGACCCGGCATGACCCTGAAAACTGTATACAAATGTTTCCTCCACATATAATTATGTCTACACCGTTAAATTTTGGTGAAACACTATTAATTTGTAAAGACAAAATTAAAAAATAAAGTTTTTTTTTCTAAAACTCGAGTTAATATACGCATGTACGAAATTAATGACCTTGTAGGTAGTTGTCGGTCATTGCGTACTAACTACCTACAGTTCATTGACCTCGATCAGCTGACGTTTACTTAAACAATTTCGTTCATGCGTAAATTAATTCGAGTTTAAAAAAAGTACTTTATTTTTTAATTTTCTCTTTACAAATCTATAGTGTTTCATGTACCGAATCGACCCTCCGCGGGATTAAAACGTCTAAAATTTTACGGTGTATATGCATGGTATATATCTCTGCGGAGACACCTAATAAAACATTCGTCGAATTCGTACTATAAAATTCTTTTTTGTTCTTATTCTTCATAATTTTTTCTTTTTTTTTTCTTGTCATTTTACGAATGAAACGGGAAAAATATGTCAGTTGGTCTTATCTTTTTTTTTTTGGTTTTTGAGGGGCACAGTATGTTGAGGGGAATCCTTCAAAAGGTGCCGTTGGGAGATGACTTTGGGGATAAGTCCGGGGAGTGTGAGATTTTTACGCGCCTTTAAATTAGCCTTAACGTCCAAATACGCGGGCGTAAGCGTATTTTTATCGACAATAACTAATTCGTTACTCCTGACATCATTGTAATGGATTAATTAGTCAAATCAACGATTAGATACACTGTGAAATTGGCATTAGAACACTGTTATTACTGGATCTGAATCAACTACACTTAAACCTTTGGGTGCGACCTGTTAATAACAGGCTATTTCAACTAAATACTATTCTTTAACCTGAACACTCATAGGTACCCTTGAGATGTCGTCACCGTTTTGTTGTATTTAAAGGGCCCCCATGCACCTACGAAACGAACCGTCACGATCGATCTGAAAGGATATCGTGACGATAAATCGATCCACACGACATGATTAGTCGTTACAATCGATATTATCTTGTTTGAAACAGAATGATAAAGACGTGCTCAAATAATTTAATACGTGCCTTATAAATTGGAAAATAAACTTATTTTCCTAAGCTATGTGACAGTAACATAGAAATATATCTGTGGGCAGTAAATTTGATTCGGCTACAGAACAAATCAAGGTTAAATTAACTAAAGATCTTTGGGGTATGTCTATCAAAGTTTGTACCTCAATTATTGAGACTATAGCGCCGTACTTAGCTTTAATATTTAACTTGTATATAGATCAAGGTGTCTTTCCGGATCTAATGAAATATAGTAAAGTTATACCACTTTTTAAACCCGGGGACAGTAAAGACTAATAATTATAGGCCAGTGTCCGTGTTGCCAGTTTTTAGCAAAATATTTGAACAGGTGATGTTGGATCAAATGCTTAATCATTTGAACACAAATAACATCTTACACGATAAACAGTATGGTTTCACCAAAGGACGTTGTACAACTGACGCTGGTGTCTCCTTACTAAAACACATTTTTAATGCGTGGGAAGAGGCACAAGATGCTATAGGCATCTTCTGTGACCTGTCTAAGGCGTTTGATTGTGTAGTTCATGAAACATTACTACTGAAACTTGAGTATTTATACGGACTAGGCAAAACGGCGTTAAACTTATTGAAATCTTATTTGAATGATAGACAGCAATTAGTTCAGATAAATGGTGTCAATTCATCGGGGTTAAATGTTAAAATGGCAGTACCCCAAGGTTCGATTTTAGGTCCTTTTTTATTTCTAGTTTACATTAATGATTTACCCCATTTGTTGCAAAACAAACTTAATATGGTGTTGTTTGCCGACGACACTTCTTTGATTTTTAAGGTAAATAGAAGGATTAATAATCTTGACGACGAAAATAATGCTCTACTGCAGGTCCAAAACTGGTTTACTGCTAATAATCTAGTTTTTAATTAAAAAAAAAAACTAAATGCATAAGATTTTCCTTACCGAATGTCAAAGTTAGTGAATGTGACATAGTATTGAACAACAGGAAACTAGAATTCGTCGATAAAACAGTTTTCCTGGGGATTACGCTTGACTCAAGGCTACAGTGGGGTCCTCATTTAACATCTCTTGCAGGACGGCTTAGCTCAGCTGCATATGCTGTTAGAAAAATCCGCCAATTTACGGATGTTGATACCGCTAGACTAGTCTATTTTAGTTATTTTCATAGTATAATGTCATACGGTATCTTACTATGGGGACGGGCTGCAGACATCCACTCAATTTTTATATTACAAAAAAGAGCCATCAGAGCCATCTACAATCTCCGCCGGTGCGATTCTCTAAGGGAACTGTTTAAGGATATTAATATCATGACGGTGCCTTGCCAATATATCTATGAAAACATCATGTACGTTAGAAAGAATCTTTATCTTTTTAGTAAAAGAGGCGATAGACATAATTATGTTACAAGGAATAGGGACCTTTTAGTTCAACCAGGTTTCAGACTGGCTAAAGTGGCGTCTTCTTTCATGGGGTACTGTTTAAAATGTTATAATAAAATACCTCCTCACATATTAGAACTCAATGAAACGAAATTTAAATCTTGTATTAAACGCACACTATGTAGACGGGCATATTATAACTTGGAGGATTATATTCAAGATAAAAATGCTTGGGTTAATGCTGGTCCAGCTCTACTACCAGCCGGGCATACAAATTGATTAGTTTGGAAAATACTTTTTTATCTTTTTATTTAATATTAAATTATTATTGTATAATGTAGAAGCATTTATTTTCAAAGTTTGTAAATGTGAGTAACATGGAGCAATTTATGGTTTTTGGTTAATATTGGACTTGTTTGACGTAAATGAGCATGGCAGTTGACTTTGTCATACTCACTCAAATGTCTTACTGATAGTGGCGCGTGTGTTGGATCATTCGGTTCCCTTCAAAATGGTTGAGCTGAGTGGTGCTGATATACGCGTCATGTTCGTGAACGGGCGCTGTCAGTTGAGACTGGTCATCTCTTAGCTGCCAGTGGTTTATTTTAATATCTATACTTAGAATATCTTTTTTTTTCCTCTTTATTTTATTAACATTGTTCTCACATAATAGCAGCGACAAGAAACATGTAACCGAGATATTTGTTAAACATAAAATGATTGAAAAGAGTGTCCATGGAGTTTCTTGCACATTCTTCTCCATAGAGATCTACGCTTTGGAATGTGCAATTAGCATTTTTTTTTTCTGACAGACTGACTCCTTGACCTTTCAAAAGTGCCTGTAAATGGTTTATTTGAAATAAATGCTTTTGAATCTTTGAAGAAGAAAAAAAAAGAAATCCTAGAAAAGAATGGGTTAAGTGGAATTAGTATTTAGATGTAAAAACGGTAATTAAATCCATCCAATTGATTGACCCAACTAAAAGAGAATGGCGTATCAGCTGCGTTGGAAGTTGCTTCAGCTGTAATTGTATAAATTGTATCAGCTCAAATACCTACTGAAGCAATAATGCTTCAGTAGTTATTTGAGCTGATACATTTTCCAATAATTTTGAAAAACTAAGTTCGTTATTATTCACAAGCGACTCAGTTTTTCGATTTCTCCGTCTTCGATTAAGTAAATCGTTAATGATCTTGACATACAATTTCGATCCGTTTTTTTGATCGCTCTGAAACGAGTGATCGTTCTGTATCAGCCACAGCCTCAGCCTAAAGGGCGCCATGCCCTTTAGGCTGAGCTCTCATTGGCCATACCGATATTCTTTTTTAGTTCCTTTTTTAAATACCGAGACGGCATCCAATTTAAACTGGTTACGGCTGGATGGATAGATTGCCGCAGACAACAATGGTTCGTGGTTCCCGAAAATAATCTGGGGCACAAAAAATGTTAACAATTTGCCGGAGTTCTATACCATAAAGATAAACAGAAATTCAGGTTAATGATGTGATTTCGTCTGGCTGTCTTCTTTTCTCTTGTGACACTTATGATTAGTCATGATCATCACGTAGCGATGATCTAGGGACAGATATAATTTGCCTCACGATCATTCGACCACATGTATCTGGATCGACTTTTTATTCCTTCTATACCTACCAAAGACCCGCCCACTGCAAACTTAATATGTTTAGCACAGCTCAAAGGTGACCTTCCTCACACTGTGGTAGGTATATAATAAACCTAATAATAGCTTTTGCCTTCGTCCGGGTGTATCTCGGTTATCATGGACCTCTGTTATCCTTCCTTGGATTCCAAGCTTACCCCGTTCCTAGTGTTATCATAGTCGGTTCAAGGTGTTTTTAATATTATGCATCAGGGTGATTTCATCATGCAAAATCAAAAAGGCAAATAATCGCGTCCCACGTACGTATTGCACGCAATACAATAAATACTTGTTTGAACAGGACACTTGCGGAGGTTATAGATGAAATCCGCACGATATTAAAATTACCCTCAAAATAAGCGGAAAAGCTAAACATACAACAGTACAAGAGTTTATAATATTCATCGCCATTTTTTTTTTGACTGGCCTGTTGGTCTAGTGGTCAGTGGCCCTGACTGCTATGCTGGAGGTCGTGGGTTCGATTCCCACCCATGACAAATGTTTGTGTGATGTGCACGATCATTTGTTCTGTGTCTGGGTGTAATTTATCTATAATAAGTTTATATTTAGAAATATATAAGTATGTTTATCAGTTGTCTAGTACCCATAACACAAGCTCTGCTTAGCTTGGGACTAGACGACGTTGTGTGATAGTGTGAAAAAAAATAAAAATTGAAATCTTGTAATTGAAATTGCAAAAACAAATACTTTTAAGGTACGTAATCTTCTGTAGAAGTCGGTAAATGTCATGAGTATTTAATTCTCATTGAGGTCAGATAAGTAGGTACGTACCCAAAGATATCCATCGACTCTTTTTGTTAAGATGTTGTGGCTATGCAGGAGTCATGTACGTAAATACAGTCAGGTCAACAAACGGGATTTGCAAATTGACTTGCGTCGAGTTCGATGACACTTCAGCCAGGCTTTGTTCGTTGTACAATTCAGTAGTTTAAACCAGTTTCAATCGAGGCCTCTCAAACGTCACTAGTGTACTAGGTTCCCTGGTTTTTATCTGTAGTTATAGTATGTTAACAGTACAGTTTGTCGTACAGTATCAAAACTAGAAAATAAAATAAAATGTAGGCCACTTGGCTTCTAAGGCAGACTTCTTGCTAATCAGACGTTTCTGTCTAAGTCCCGTATTACAGAACTACAATCAAGACTCAAGCATTACTTAAAACTAGTCTCAGTTGGAGTTTTAATTTTAGAACTTAACTTGAGCAGAGAAACTACAATCAATAATCACCTGAGCAATGTCACTTTAAAATGTCATTTTTTACGTATTATAGAACAGTGCTTGAGGCTTGACTGAGCTGCACTCAATGTGTCCTTATTTTAAAATTACAATCAGCTCAGAATCACTGCTTGAGGCGAGATTTGATCTTTGTTTTCGCAAGTGTAGTCGAGACCACGTTTGAGCATAGATTCTCATTAATTTTTTTGTGGATTTGGAGTGAATCGGGTACCTACCTAATCAAAATGGATATATATTTGCAGAAGTGGATAATACAAATCAAACGTTTAACTTAAATGTTCCTCTGAGATATTTACGAGATACGCAGGGCCCTTATAATTTTGAAAATCTTAAGGAGTAGTACCGCGCCTGTTTCAATGATTCCACCCACATATTGTCCAGTTGTGCAGACACTTGAGATCGTCCGCCTCGTCATCCGGTTTTGATCATTAAACTGGATCAAAACCGGATGACGAGGCGGACGATCTGCGAAAAAAAAAGATTTGCAATAGAAAACAAACTATTATTCAGGGTTACCACAATGATAGCTTACTCACGTAATCAGAGATCAAAATCTCTACTCAAGCGTAGTTTAGTTTGATTTGAGTTTGAGGATAGTTCTAAAATAAACTGAACGCTTAAGTCGAGATTCTTCGCTCAAGCAGTAATCGGTTGAACGCAGTTTAAGTAGTACTTGAGTAAGGTTCTGTAATACGGGCCTTAGTGCAGATTTTCTGCAGTAGACATAATTGAGTGCTTCGAAACTGCCAACCAATTACCAATAGAATACTGAACTGCACACCAACTGCAAGTGAGCGGCTTAGTCTTTCAGCAGCAGCTTTCATCAACAGCAGACAATCTACAACTTTATTGCTGGCGTGCCGTTCATATACCTACAATCCGTCTGTTGAGCAAGACTTAGTTTTTTTGCGCAGCTTGGAACTCTCAAAGCTGGAAATAAAACAAAAATTGTGGGATTTATTAGGTAGTAGACACCTTTTTTAGGTGTGGTCTACCTGCCTACCTACATATTATATTTTATTTAACCTATACTATACTATACTGGGCAAAGGCCTTCTCTAAATATTTCGAGGTATTTTTTCTCGAACCACCTCAAAAAAACCCTTGCGGTTGGCGTCTTGTTCATCTTGCTACCTCTTCCCAGGGCAGCTTCGGCAGCGTCATCTATCTATAATATAAAAATGAATCGCAAAATGTGTTGGTAAGCGCATAACTCAACAATGCCTGGACCAATTTGGCCAAATCTTTTTTTTAAATGTTCGTTGAAGTTCAAGGATGGTTTTTACGGCGAGAAAAATAGAGTAGGGTAGAGTAGGGTAGAGTAGGGTAGAGTAGGGTAGATTTGGGTAGAGTAGGGTAGAGCGGGAGCGAAGCCGCGGGCAAAAGCTAGTACTATAATAATAATCACCAGTATTTTTAGGTATTAAATCATTTATATATGTAAAGCCCTTCGCACAGTAAACTAATAATAATTATAATAAACCATTGCACTCATAAATAAGATCAGCAATTAATTATTAATTGGCAGTCGACCGGAGATGATGCATTCTGAGAAAACTGCTGTGCAAATTAAATGATTTTATTGTCGGTACGCGTTTGTTCTCTTACTATACTTTGGTCTTGGCGTCGTCACCTTCCGTTTGGCGCAGGTGCTGACCGAACACGGCAAGTTCGGTCCGTACCTGTACAAGATTCGTGCGGAGACGACGCCCGGGTGTCGCCACTGTGCGGACCGCCCGGTGGACACGGTGGAGCACACAGTCGAGGTGTGCCCCGCTTGGGAAGAGCAGCGCCGTGTCCTCGTGGGGGCGATCGGCGGCGATCTCTCGCGCCGGGGCTTGGTTCAAGCCATGCTCCGGAGCGAGGAGGAGTGGCAGGCGGTCGCCTCCTTCTGCGAAGCAGTAATGCTAGTAAAGGAGGAGGCCGACCGCCTTAGGGATAGGCGGACACGCCGCCGCCGCCGCCGGGTTTCCGATCCCAATTTCCGGCCACCGTAGGCGCGGGCTCGCGGACGGTGGGCAATGGGTAGCTCGCTGTCCGTCCGTCCGGTAACAGACCGGTCCGAGCTCAGGTCGTCTACGGCGCGCACCGTTCCCGCGCGCCTCAAGGAGTTGTCAGCAAACTGTAGGGGTCCAGCAGGGCCGAAGCCTACTGGGGCCAAAGGTTATGTGAGACTGTCACCAAAGGCCCCAGGATAAAGGCAAGGAATGGAAAGGTAGGTTTTTAGTCAGTAAAAGTCTGACACTGTTTCCCGCCCCACCCAAGGGCGGGATTCGTCATTGGATGATTTTACCTACCCAAAAAAAAAAAAAAAAAAAAAAAAAAAACTATACTTTGGTCTTAGCATTCATTGTATTGAAGCGTTAGATATCACCGGCGCCATGTAAATTAACAATCTTTGCATTTGCATTAATTGGAGTAGTAGCCAGTTCTAAAAGTGTTTATTGACCTCAATTCAAATTTACCAAATCAATTTGTTTATAGACTGGGTGTCCAATAAAATTGAACTAAATATACTTAATTCTCAATAATAAATCATCTAAAGTTCTATGCAGTCATAATTCCTAGAATTAATATAATTTTTAGAACGGATCTACACCGTTCATTAAGCATAAAAACGAAAATGTGCGGATCGTATTTCACATGAACATTTTGTTAGTCATTTAGGCGTAACGGCGTACATCCCGCGTACCTTTACAAGCTCTATGGGTCCCTTACAAGTCAAGACTGCCAGATTATTCGAAAGAGTTTTTTTTTGTTTTGAGGTAGGATTTTTTTCGCTTGAGGTTGGACCGAGATGGCGCGTCAGACTTTTATTGACTAAAACCACAACTCTGTCCTTCAGTTGCCATAGGGCATAGCCATGTATAGGTATTCTATAGGGCTTCCTTTTCAGAAATTCCCTATGGTTCCAGCAGGCATCGATCTACTGTTTTGTTGGCATCTATTTAAGGAGCTAGTGGAATACGCGCCGTCGTCGACTTGGGCGGCTCGGTCCGGGCTCGGTCCGGGCTCGGTCCGGACGGTTACCCATTGCTCACATTAATATATTATAAGGGAAGATACGTTACGCGCAAACATCGCACTCAGAAAACAAGAACTCAAAACTCACACATCTATACTACCTGTATACACTGATAGACAAAGACAGAGATAAGAGCCGGCGCTGACACCGGGTTTTTCCGCCTGATTCCGGTGCAGGAACCATCTGAGCTTACTATGCCCGGTGAGGACTTGAGTCATGCGAAAGGGAGGACGCCGTGGCGCCTCTCCAGCCACCACCATAATTATGGCGTGCGCATAACGTAACCCTGGAACGCAAAAGGTAACTGAAGCCACATGGGTAGGTTTTATTCAGTAAAAGTCTGACACTGCGTTTTAATGATTTTCCTCATCAAAAAAGGGGGTAAAATCTTTCGCCCTATAGAAAATGCGTACACGCAGATATCTATGAAGTGAATAAAAATAATTGTCCTGAGGCACTGCTAGAACTGCTGCTCCTAGTATGTCTTACCAAATAAATATATTAACTGTATTCTCATTTTCTGAAACCTTTTAACTATAATTTATAATTTTCTTTGTTTTTTGAAGTGACTGGAAAATAAATAATTTCGCGCTTGCTCTTACCGGATACGTGATTTGTTTTTAAATGTAAGAAGTTGCATTGCGACAAACATAACACAGTTTACTACTTGTTATGTCTTTATAAATCTTTTGGCACCTCCAAATTAAAGTTGTCCTGTCATGTGTGACTTGAATTTAAAAAACTGGGCAAGTGTGAGTGGTGTGCTAATCTGGCACACCAAGAGTTCCGTTCTAATTAACTTATTTACGTAAATAGTTCTTTTCCTGGATCAAAGCTCAAAGATTTTTTCGAATCGAAAAGGATTTTTTTTTGGGACGTTTTTACAAATTTACGGTTTTTAGATTTAATTCCTATATTTGTGTTACAAGACCTTGCTTGATGTCAAATTTCAGGGTTCTTGGTCAAAGGAAAGTACCCTATAAATTTTGATTTCCTTGAGAGTGTCAAAAGATACGTTTTATGCGACATAACCGGCCGTATTTTTTTTCCGTCACCTTAGAAGTTTGATAATGGGTCTTGACAGACAGACGGACAACAAACTGATCCTATAAGGGTTCCGTTTTTTCCTTTTGAGGTATGGAACCCTAAAAAGTAACTGTTTTTGAACTTATTGCCAGATTTAACCTATCATTAAGTGTCCTCCTGCCGGGCCCTGGAACTCAAAGGGCAACTGAAAGAACACGTTTAGGTTTTAGTCAGTAAAAGTCTGACACTCCCTTTCGCTCCACCCAGAGTGGGAGAAAAAATAATCAACTCGGTCTTCGGTGTTCTGTCTAAATTACAAGTTCGCTTAAGCTCGAGAGGATCACAAATTAGTCAGTAAAAGTCTGACACTCCCTTTCGCTCCACCCAGAGTGGGAGAAAAAATAATCAACTCGGTCTTCGGTGTTCTGTCTAAATTACAAGTTCGCTTAAGCTCGAGAGGATCACAAATCGTTAGGTAAATATTTTGTTCAAAGTGAGACTTCTTTTAGAGTTCTCTTTCATATTTCCCGTGTTGATTGTGAATTCAAGTGCAGACGAATGACGTAGCCAAACTAAATAAGTACATAAGCGTCTGCTTGTATGGTATCTTACGTAAAATTCTTGTTAAAATCAACAGTTTAGATTGTGTGATAAAAAATACCCAAAAGCGCTTGTCCCCCTAGAATGTCTAGAATTTCCTTTTAAGGATACTTTACCTGTTTGTCATTTGAGGCCCTACCACGAGCTGTGAACGCGATCCATTTTATGAACTGAACCGTAAAAAGGACGGAGCTATAAACCGTTGAATTTTGATTGTTTTAATCCCGTGCAGGGTCGAATTAATATACGCATTGTACTCTCCCAGCTGTTTACTTAAAAAAGTAATTTCGTGCATGCGTACAGTACGTTCGACGGTTCTTGGCGAGCCTGAAGTTAGGCTCTGCGAACTTTAGCACTCAAAATAAGCGCGTCAAATAAATGATTTATAAAAATAAATGCCAATAACAGTTGTTAACAGCAATAACAACTGCTATTGGCATTTATTTTTTCAAAACATTTATTTTTTACGAGTGCACAAGCGCTAAAGTTCGCAGAGCGTAACTTCAGGCGCGCCAAGAACCGTCGAACGTACTGTAAATTAATTCGAGTTTAAAAAAAGTACTTTATTTTTTAGTTTTATCTCTACAAATCGACAGTGTTTGATGTACCGAATCAACCCTCCACGGGATTAAAACGATCAAAATTTAACGGTATATAGGGTGTATAGTACCATCCCTCTTTGTCGCTGGCTCGACTGATACATTTGAACACATCATGGTAAGGGGCGTAAGGCCCCTGGTTTCGTAGCCCAAAAAGCTTTGGGCCATCAACCTTGCTGACTTGACAAGAGTTATAAAACATAAATCCATTTAAAACACAAAAGCACCTTGGGTGTCAGTCGGTGGTAAATCACTCACACCATGACTGGCTTGGTGATTTATAATAGATCATCAAAGCCAACTCACAACACGTAATGACAAGGAAAACATAAGCCTAATTTATAGCTTCTTCAAATAAAATACACCTTTCATTAACTAAGCCAACAATTGTAGTTATCGGGTATCCTTCGAAGACATTTTAGCAACTAAAGATGAAGAGAAAAATTTCTGTGCAATTGAATCTGAAGCGAGGAGATTTGTCGAAGAACCATACCTACCTATTGAACGTCAATAAGGTGTTGGCTGAAAAGCCCTGGCAACCTTTGAAGTGTGTATAAGCATCTCTGAAGATGAAAATCGCGAAAATTCACTGGATGCCTTTATAGATCGAACCTTGTGGCAATCTTCAGGGAAGGCTTATGCCCAGCGATTGAAGTTTTCAGCTTAAAACATTTAACATAGCCTAGCATCTGCCTTTTAATGTCCCCACTGCTGGGACTCAGACCTCCTCTCTAGTATGTGTTCACGTATAGAACGACACTTTTAACTGCCGTCTACGACTTTTTTGCGGTGACAACAGATTGTTATGACAGAGGGAAAGGCTAGCACAGCAGTCATAAAACGAACAAGACTAAACTGTGACGTGAATTATGTGTGCGATTATATGTCGTGGCCACGACAAACAGTTGTTGTAATGGGAACAGCTAGAGACACAGTCGTCCGACGGTAAAATAACCGTTACGACATAGTGAGAACGCAACCTTCGTAACCATTTTGCTCACCTATTGTAATCCCAGAACGCCCGATATAAATATTTTTGTCATCGTAAATTAAAATGTGAAAAAGGTAACTTTCTTATACTTACGCTTGAAATAATATTTCTAAACATATTCATTTGTTTTCAGAACCTGGCAGAAGCCGAGTACGTGGTGGCAGTGTTCATGTTCATGAGGCTGGTTGGGTGGCCAGCTGAACGCATCTCGATTCTGACAACGTATAATGGACAAAAACATCTCATCCGCGACGTCATAGACAAACGCTGCGCAGAAAATCCTCTCATTGGACGACCGCACAAGGTAACTTATGGATCTTTCTTTGTTTTATTAAAACCGGTTTTGGTAACTGCTAAAGCCCTTTTGCACTAGGGGCTCCTTAATTAAAAGATACGTAAAACTCGACGATCTTTTTCGTCCATGCTATACCCATAAGCATAATCAGACTATAACGATCTCACAGCTGGAACATAAACCTCATCTACATGAGCGCGGGAACAGCACGATTTGGGAATGTAAGAAGTCTTGGAATTTGTGGATTTTTTATTGTTGGCAGGCTCGTATTTTTCTCTACGGATTTTTTATTGTTGACCACTAACACACCTGATGGTAACCGATGATGAGGTCGACGATGAAGCACGCTTGCCTAGAAATAACCTATTCACTCCTAACTTAAATACCCCCTGGTTGTTTAGTTTAGTTAGTTATCAGAAAAGAAGCTATATGTAAATTATAAATATAGCTGCTAGTTTGCTTGCCATGTTTTCCTTCGCCGTCCTTAAGGGCCGGTTCTAGTCACTGTTTTTTTTTTGTATGAACTTCGCTCGGGATTATGTCGTCTTCGCGGCCCCAAAACAGCGGTTTTATTTCTATATAAAAAAAAAACAACAGCTATTCAAGATTTTTGTTCTTGCGAAGCGCTTTTAAATAACAACCTTTATTTTTTTTTTGTAGCTTTCAAATAGTTTCGTAACGTAATCTCGTAGATAAATACGTTTGAAATCGTAAATTAGAGTGAGGTTCGCCATTTTTTTTTTATCGAGCCAACTAATTTATATCGTGTTTTCATTTTCGCCAAGCCCTTGGCCATATAGTCAATTTTAATAAAAATAAATTTTCATGGTATTCTCTTTTTTATTTGTGGATTTCCATAGGTTTAAAAAAGGTCAAAATGAGTAGAACCGGGTTTTAAGAGGGCTCTTCCCGATCCGTCTATCGTCAAGGTCAATCAATGAATCCGACTCGGCTGGGCGGCGTTCGGGAAGCTACGCGATATCTTCTCGTCCAATATACCAATTTCAGAAGAAAGTCTATGAACATTGTGTGTTGCAGTGATGACATATGGCTCCAAAATGTGGTCACTTACAATGGGCCTCTTCAGAAGACAAAGATAATGGAAAGAACTATGCTCGGAGTTTGTTTGCGTGATCACATCAGAAATGATAATATCTGCAGGAGAACCAAGGTTACCGACATAACTAAAAGAATCGCCAAACTTAACCCTTTCAATAGCGTAATCAGAGACAATATAGGTGTGCGCTTGGGCCTTGAGTAAATAAGTGACATTGCTCGCAGGATGGGTGGTCTATGCCGACGAAAGGTTCTTGAGTGGCGACTACGTACTGGCCTCCCTCAAGGTGGACTGATGACCTGGTGAGGGTCGCAAGAATCCGATGAATGCAAGACGCACAGGACCGGTCATTATGTCGACACTTGGGGCAGGCCTATGTCCAGCCGTAGACGTCTTTCGACAAAAAAAAAAAAAAAAATTGATGACTATCGAAATAAAGTAAATGTAATACACATGAAGTGAATCACTTTTCATTCATCCGGTAGAGGGAATGTTTCGTAAATTTTTTTTCGTCGTTATTTACCGGATAAACCTAATTATACCTGCTTTGATGTAGATCAGTAAACTCGGTTAGTGATCCTCTGGGCAAAGTGAGTCACAATTTTTTTTTTATATTTCCGCTTACTTTGTCTTTGTACTTTTTGAGTTGGAACTGTTAACATACTTCCTTTTCATTTTGAGTCATAGTTTTAGCGAAGATTACGTGACTTTGAAAATAATCGCACGTCTTTCTTATGATTACCGAAGCTAATGACCTATGAAGTCATGTTTTTCATAGAACATGCCGAATGTCACATTGCACTTGTGTTTACATGGGAGTTTTGCAGTAATATTTTCTTTGAAATAGAGCCAGGTGATAATAAAAATTTTCACGTGACTTATGTTTTCTTTGACTAAAAACGAAGAAATTCAAGATTGTTGGCTTAGTTACTAGCCATTGCAAATAAAAGTCAATGGCCAACTGTATTTACCCTTATTAAGTTAAAACGCGTTATGAATAGTTGAAATTAATGTCAGTTCTAAAAAATGCATCTAGCGTACAGGATTATTATTCAAGAATCAGCCGCAAAAAAAATTCCAGACATTATTTGCAATACAAAAAAAGAAACTGTTGGCAGGACGACTTGATGCCTTCTTTAGGAATTGGCAAGAAGTGGCCCAGAGACGGGAACAATAGAAGAGAGAGGGAATTTTTATGGTGAGGAAAATCATCCAATGACATCTCCCACCCTTGGGTGGAGCGGGAGATAGTGCCGACTCTTACTGACTAAAAAACCAACCCCGTTCCTTCATTGCCTTTAATACCAGGACCGAGGTTTCCTTTTAGGAGCAGACCTTTTAATAATAATAATAATAATTTAAATTTTATTTCAGACGAACGTCCATAGTATTAGTAGTCACGATTCTCTTAAAATTTAATTGATTTATTTATTTTATAATTTATGTACACACATATACAGCAGAAGATACATTAAACAAAAAAAAATTGTACAAAGGTACTGCTTATTTCAAAAAGAAATTTCTTCCATCAGACCTGCGAAAGGAGACATTGGATGAAATGTAGACAATAGTGTGTTGAAATAAGAGAAGAGATTGTGAAAACTTAAATCAAATTAACCTGTTGAATACCGTAATTAGAGACTCAATAGAAAGACAATAGGTGTTCGGACGCCGGCGTCCTCTCGGGGAATAATGAATATAAATACAACGATATATAACTATACATACCTAATACTAATAACAAAATACATAAAATAATATAAATATAATGTGTAGGTATATATATATAAATATAGAGGTACATAATTGTAAAGAAAAAATTATAAATAAAATGAAATGAAAATAAATGAATTGAATTGAATTACATGGAATTAATTTGAAATAATATTGATCTAAAATAAATAAAAAACAGTTAAAATTCAGCGTGGATCTGTAACCACCTCTGTACCATCGGGGAGTCCCAGCGATCGGCAACACCCCGAGAATAGCGTTGGAACTGCCACGGCCCCGCGTCATCAGTGAGGCGCATCTTTTTCTGATAATGGCGACAAAACCGTCAATATTACTGTCCGCAAACATTCCTGACGCACTGCAGCGCCATGGCAGCCCCAGCAGTACCCTCAGTGCGTTATTATACTGGACACGTAGATCGCTGTATGCCCGCTGAGTAAAACTAACCCACAGGCTACACGTGTAGAAGGACTGACAGTAAGCTTTAAATAGCATCGTCTTTACTGGTTTCTTACATCGTGCAAACCTGCGGGCCAGCATGTTGCAGCGGACAGCCAGCGACCTACGTTCCCTCTCTATATCACAATTGTCTTTGAGGTCAAATACTTAAATTTATTCACCATTAGTAAAGGTTTGCCACACAGTGTGACATTAGGACAGTTGTGTATGTCAAACTGCGCGCTTTAAAAACCATTACTTTACTTTTTGTGACGTTATACTTGAGCCCATGATCCACTGCATAGACCTCGCAAACAGTAATCAACTGCCTCAGAGCACCAACTGATGGGCTCAGCAACACCATATCATCAGCGTAACTTATATTGTTAATGCATACTCCATCAATATGACATCCGATACTGGTGCTGCCGAGCTCATGGATAAGCTTGTCCATATACAGATTGAAGAGCCGGGGCGAGGTGAGCCCCCCTTGTCTCACCCCGCACTCCAACCGGTACACGTTCGTGTACGAGCCCATCCACTTAAAACTATTCCTTTGACTACGGTACCAATACTTAAATATTGACACTATCTCAGGTGGCAATGTTGTATCACTTTGTAGCTTACTCCACAAAACGTCGTAACATACAAGATCGAACGCCCTCCAAAGATCCAGGAATCAGGCAAAAATAGGCGTATTCCTATCTGTGTAGTATTGAACAGTCTGCTTGAGACAAAGGGTTGCACTCTCAGTTGACAGGCCCGGCCTAAACCCGAACTTGGCGTAATGTAGTTCCATTATCGGTACTCTTATATGTAAATGTGTCTTTCGGAAGGAATTCCATATCAACGCATGACAAAGTATTATCCCTACACGCAGATAACAATTCATTCGAAAAACGCCCACCGGGATGTGCGTTTAGATCTCCTAGTATGAACACGGTTTCCACATTACTACTTTCAATTATAGCAATAATTTCGCTTAAGCATTCCGTATACTCAATTAAATTGTCAGCCGAATTAGTAGGCAAATACACTGAGAATAACAAAAGCGAACGTTCCGCATGCTCAATCCTAATAGCCACCATACGGTCTTGAAGTGCAATGACGTCAGAGACACGGCATAATTTGCGAATGCAATCAGCTGTTCGAATAACGTTCTTACACTTGAAAGTTGTAAAGGTTACATTCTTTTTGTTTTCATCCATTATGTACCAGACGTTGTTGGATCATTAACAATGTCTTTTAGGCGGCGTTCTTTTAGGCGCCGGATTGCTGACAGCTCCTTGAGGCGCGCGGGAATAGTACGCGCCGTCGACGACTTGGGCTCGGTGCGAACGGTTACCGGACGGTTGGACAGCGAGCTACCCATTGCTAGCAAGCCCCCCGCACCTACGGTAGGCGGAAAGCGGGATCGGAATCCCGGCGGAGGCTGGGGCGTTAGCGCCATTGTCTCATGCGGCCGGCCTCCTTCTTTGCTAGTATTACTGCTTCGCAGAATGAGGCGACAGCTTGCCACTCCTCCTCTCTCCGAACCATGGCCTGTATCGAGGCCCGGCGCGAGAGATCACCACTGCCGATAGCCCCCACAACGACACGGCGATGCTCTTCCCAAGCGAGGCACACCTCTACCGTGAGAATGAGAACCTGCGTCATGCTAGGGTGACGACGCCGTGAGGTCTTTCTAGCCACTCCTCAAAGGGGGACTTACCGCCATAATTGTAGCGTACCCAAAAGAGGAAGTGTTAACATTTTTATTTATTTTTATCCTTGTTGTCCTGTGCGAACCACATCTTTCTTTTTCTTTGCCCAGCTGTGGGACAGTACAGGCCAAATCTTTATATATATGATTCTTCTGTACGTGTCTTTGTCACCACATTCCTCCTAAACGGCTTACCGTTTTGGTAAAACTTTGAGTTTCTCGATCAAAACATAAATTGGTGTAATACTAATCCAGTAAAGACCTCTGCAAATCTGCTATATTACGTAAACTTTAGTCCTCTATAATATAGATATACCTTTTTATATTTTTAATATACTCATATATTAAAAATATAATAAAGTACATCTATAGAAACTTTGCACATTTAATCGAGATAGAATGACGACTTCTTTCTCAAAAACTTTTAAGGGTTTAAAAAAATACACGTGTTTCCTGGAACAAGTTTTGTGAAATATTCGAGTAAATCACGGAATTACCGAATGCCAACAGAGTGTTCAGGCTTTCTTTTTTCGCGTTGCCTCTTCATCAAACATCACGTTTGATTGCGTTTGATGAAGCAACAAGCTTTTAAACCATGTTCGACGTTGACGATGCGAGTGGGGAAGGCCCTCTTAAACCCAATACGCAAAGAATGTCTTTGTGGCGACACTTGAATGAGGCCTGTGTTCATCACTTGAACGTCCTTCGGCTGAAATGATGAAGGATAAACCCTATTGCGATATAGTTGGAACAAATCCTGCAGCATTCATAATGTTAAAACATAAACACAATTATTATTAACTACAAAGTAATAACAAAATATTCGTGAGATCACAATTGCTCAAAATAGTGATGATAGTATAAGGAGTGCTGCAACATATTTATGTAAATCTGCTGACATCATCCAGGAACGTACCCACTCATACTTCTCAAAAAACAAACAAATAACACAATTTTGACTTAATAAATTATTATATATGACCATCCTTAATTTTTGTATGTCCATCCTTTATAACAAATAAGAAAATAACTTTACATAATGGACATGCCATGCCATGTCTAAGCCGTTTCGCATAACATGCCGTAAAGTTAAGCAAGTTAGCGCCGGATTAAACAAAAATCGCTTTACTGTAATACGACTATCTCACGTTCAGCCGGATTTCAATATGGCGAAAATAAAGTACGCGTTCGCATTCGTGAAAGCGGCTTAGTAACAGGCAGCCCACATAGAAAACTGCGCATTGTCGGTACATCAGACCCGCTTCGAAAGTTATAGTACCTACTAATAATCGCTGCAAATAGCGCTGCATATCAATAAAAAAATTGTGTCAAAAACAAAAACAAAATCAATCCTCCAAAAAAGTAAAGTCACGGACAGCAATAATATAATATATGTTTATCTAAATAAAATAGCAGATCTATCACTTTAGTCGTCTAATGAACAATCTATTACGAGTAATATAGCATAGCATCAGCCTTAAGATGTTCCTCCTATTGAGACTCAGGCCTCCTCTCTAGGAGAAGGAATGGGCCCTAATCTACCACGTGGGCCCAGTGCGGGTTGGTCGTCTACTAATTTATGTACTACAATTAATTACATAAGTAGTCCAAGAGTGAGCGAAGAGAGCTCAGAATTTTAGGGCACCCCGACATAACAGGGATTTGTTCGCTCGCTTTTCTTGCTTACTCTAGCCACCTTTATTCCCTTCCTGTTAGATAACTGTCAACCCCGCAAGCAGATATAGGAGGACCCTGCAAGGGGCCATTGTCAATCCTACCCAAGCTTTTTTTGGATCTGTTCTTCATAACTTATGGTCACCGTACCCTGACAATACAACTGAACTTTGGACGCCGCTTCGAAGAACGTATTGCCATCACGATTCGGCTCAACGTGAGATGCTGTATTAAATAACAGCGACGTTTTTCAATACGGCGCACCAACATGTTAAATGGCTTCGATATATACATCCGATACCTTTTTTATAATGGATCTCTAAAATCTATGTCTGGAGGTCACAAATTTTTTATCGTCTTAATGTTGGTGAATTGATTCAAGATGGTTATAAAATTGATTTTATATACAGATCTGACATTTGGCACGCATGCGGATGTTTGTGTGCGAAAATTTAATCTTAGGGCGGAGTTTAATAGCATGTGGTCGTGTACAAGAGTGTTAATGTTATTACAAAAACACTTATTTAAACTTTTGGTGTGTTGTGTTGAATAGGTTTATAAATAACACCAAAGCCATCTTGCACCTTGAGTAGGCGTAAGTTTTACTAACAAGACTGTGTAGAATGCAAAAGAGAACTCAATTATTAGGACACGATTAAACACAAACTTGATTTACGATGAACTTTAAATCCAGAATATAATTTAAACCACATGGGATACTTCTACGCAAGCGTGCTCCATCATTGACCACATCATCTAGGTGACTGACGAATAAGATGAAGACGCTAAATATTTTATTTTAGGGTACACTACATAAATACGAAAAGCTTTATTCCGACAGTCACAAATACGAATTTCAAAATACCGATTTTTATGAATTTAGGGAATTAAATGGTTCAAAATTTCGAATATGACAACTCCAACTTATCATTACTGCTATTTTTATAATTCCTAAATTTCAATATTCCTAACGTTTATACTTTACTATTCTCTAAATACCGAGTTTCAATAGATCGAATAACAAAAAGTCCGACTTAATGATAATTCGAATCATCAAAAATCCGAATTCCGATTATTAAAATACCTATTCCGAGATTAATACAATTCCGAAATAAAAACTCCTTGTAAATGTGAATAGTAAGACAAACACATATGTGTGCAAGCAGGCATGCAGCATGCAAGCAGGCGTGCAATATGCAGCAAGCATTGTTTCTGTCACGGCTCCGGCGCTGCAGAGTTTGGGTGTACCCACGCGAGCTCATCGTCGCAGATGGGTCGAAGGCCGCCGCCGCGGCTGAGGCTGGCCGGCCGAAGCTGCGGTGCTGCCTGCACCTGCTCCTCAGCTCCCGGGCCGCCCCACCCATGCGCGCCTACGCGGACTTAAATTACACCGGTTTGCAGCGATTCGTTTCTGTCACTAAATTTTGTAGCACAACATGTTGATTTTTAGTTTATTCGAAGTATTGAAAATCGGAATGTCGTTTTTCGGACCGAAAACCCTTCGAGCATTTGATTCTTCGAACGTATGAAAATCGGAAAACAATCAAATCGCATTTACGACTTTCGGTAACATAAATTTCGTGATTTTTAATAATAGACTTTATAATTCCTTGGTATTATGAAATTCGTACTTTTGAAAATCGGAACATTGAAATTCGGATTAAAATATTTCAGAGTATTTGGGTGTTCCCTTTATTTTACTGCATCCTAAATATAATATAAAATAATTCTTACACTAAAAGTATATAATAATTTGTTTCTCACATCAAGGATTTGTATGAAAATACGACAGAGACCACAAGTTCACATGACCGTACAGATTTGAGGCAAAGCTTCCAAGAACGTGCAATATTGTTACCTATTTTAGTAGGGTTGTCACAATAGGTGAAAAAAAATGAAATAAAACATTTGTTAAATAGTTTTAGTATTCAGTATAAAAACACAAATATACATATTATCTATATTATGTATATTTTACATTCAACACACATACTTACTACTTATATTCACATACCTACAAATGATTATTAAAAGCTTGTAACAATAAGTAGTTACTCGTACAATAAACAGGCAAAAACACGCCGTGTAATACACTCTTCTTATTAAAAAAAGGTACTTACTTGAAACAGTAATAATAAAATATTTACTTATTTATTGTACTCCTTGAGATAATTAAAGTGTGATATATTTTTGTTTATCTGGTACTTTTTATACACACAATACAATAAACTACCATTATTAATAATAAAAATATCATGTTTTTACAACAAACTATTTAAACTTCTAACTAACAAAACAAACAACGTGCGTCGTATAGACCCTAAGATCTTCCACTGACTGTCTACGTTAATCTGGTCTTTTCAGTTTCACCGCGTAGGCAACAAGCGGCCAGTGGTCACGCACACATTCCCCGCGTGCTTGTAGTAGTGCAACTGATTCGCGCGGTTGTATGAAACTTTGCCTCTGTTCCGTTTATCTACTCATGTGACAAATTGCTGGGCAAGTAAGTGGTTCGTGCCCATTCGTGCCATTTGAGTTGACGTAATATTTATTTATTATAATAATTATGCTTCTTCCCAGACTTATTTAGATGAAGCTCGCACCTAATCATAGTAATGAATGTTACGAAAATAATGATGATCAATGTTATGTTATGTCATCACATCAATCAAAAATGTAAATTGGCAAGGACTTAAAAGGCGGCGACTAGGAAAAAAATTGGTTATCCTATGCTAATTTTTATCTCCTCATAATGACTTTGTACAGAAATATCTTTTTTTTTATTTAAAATAGGCTATGACTTCCTTGGTACAAAAGGAAGGGATTTAATTCCTAGTATGGGACAATGTTTTTATTATATACACCGTTAAGCAAACGAGTCAATGACCTTGTAGGGAGTTGTCGGTCGTTGCGTACTAACTACCTACAGTTCATTGGCCTCGATCACCTGACGTATACATAAATAAATCAATTTCGTACATGCGTAAATTAATTCGAGTTTAAAAAATGTACTTTATTTTTCAATTTTATCTTTAATAATCGATAGGGTTTCATTTACCGAATCGACCCTCCGCGGGATTAAAACGATCAAAATTTAACGGCGTATAAAAAGAATTAGAGAAGTCCTTGTCGTAGAAGTTAGTATGTCGTTACAAAGAATAGAGGCTTCCACGAGCTCCTAACACGAGCCATTTGACAACTCAAACTGAACTTTTAAAAGGCACCCCTCTTTCTCGCTCGCACGCTTGACATTTTATCACGTCATGGTAAGGCTCATGTTCAATTAACTATGTAGATAAAATGGGTAGTCGTTGTAACAACGACTACCACCACCAACCAACAAATAAAAAATAAAAAATGTTGTAGGTATTTAAATTGCTAACTACTAGTCCTTAGGGCTGAAACTGCGCCCGCGCCGGGTACCAGTCGTGTGACAACGCACGTGTGTCGCGTGCGACACTCCCCGTCTGTCGCGGAAACCGGATTATTACCTGCGCAGTGTAGCTATTTCAACTTTAACGGTGTGCATGTAGTCGTGTCGATGGAGAACTTAATGTATTATTACGTAACAAAACTATCATTGAGCCCGGCTCCTCGGGTCTGGTACCCGCGCGGATCACCGCAACGGAGCACTCTTATATGGGACCGCGCTGGCGCCAGTTTCGGCCCAAAATAGAACTTCACAATAATCCCAGATTTCCGTACTACAATTCCTTCCCCTTCACAGGTGACAACCGTGGACAAGTACCAAGGACAGCAGAACGACATAGCTCTCGTCTCCCTAGTCCGCACTCGCGCCGTGGGCCATGTTCGAGACTTACGCCGTCTCATCGTGGCCGCTTCCAGGGCACGTCTGGGACTATACATCTTCGCAAGAGCCAACCTCTTCAGGAACTGCTTTGAGCTACAACCCACATTTAATCAGGTAAGATACTCCGGCCTACCGAGTTATAATAGGTCTTTGACATATGAAATCACCGTTTTTAAAAAGGGGTGGTTTAAAGTATGTTATCTAGACAATAATACGATTGACATTTTTCATGGAACTGCTTATGTGAATGCCAGGATTCTTTAGCCATCATCCTAACGTTTGCGAATAATGAAATATGTCTAGCGATATTGTGATGGCTCAGTCTATTTGTAAAAAAAAAAACGATATGAATGGTCTCTCCCCATTGATTTTAATTATAAAGGAAGATATGTGTCACGCTAACATCGCAATCAGAAAACCTGGACTCAAAACTCACACATCAACACTACCTGTAGTCACTGATAGACAGATAGATAGATGATGAGAGATATGAGCCGGCGCTGTCGTGCGAGCTGTTTCGCTTGCACGACAGCGCCGGCTGCGTTAGCCGCCGAATGTGCGTGATCGTAGCGATTGATGTGAAATCGTGACAATTGGTACAATTTTAGCAGTCCACGAGCTAGAGGCGAGTAACCACTGTTTTGATTTATACTGATCTCTCCCATATAGTTTTTATTGTCCAAGTATAAACAGATGGCGGAGACATAAAACAGGCAGCTGCATTAGTAGAATCAATCAAAATATTTACGACATGCTATCCCAGACATTGTTGATACCGTCAGTCATTGGCTATTCCATCCCAGGGTAGACAAAAAAGAGCTCATTTAAAATCAAATATAACTTTTATTGTAATATTTAAAATTATCCGGACACTCACCCGTTCACATACGAGGCGAATACAGCGAATGAAAGAATCCTGAATGATATTATTACTTTTGCAAAACAGTTTCTGAGGACAAAAGAGAGGTCAAAAATGGGCTATTATTCCGAAGAAATTTGAACACCAATGTGATATACCTTTTTCGAAAGCTTATGTAATACGCTACTCGATATGATTAAATATAATTTTTTCAGTCCTCCTTCTTTGTAAAAAGCTGAAAATTTTAAAACAAAAAGTACCTACACGTTTTATTTATTTATTTGTTCCAACGCAACAAAATTAATCAAAATGTAGCTAAAATTTCCGTATCTATTATACCTTACAGTTTTTATTGCGATTTCAACTGCCACTTTATGCATTATAGACACAACATATTTATTATCATGAAAATGCAATATCAAAACGTGCCGAAAAAAGGTCAAAACCGTAAATCTAAATGTCAGATTGACGATTTGTCAACTTAACGTTTGACATTGAAATGAACACACGGATACACTATATGTCATTGGGATACACACAGATATAAAGCTATACTGTCACGTCAATTACCACAGGGTTGCTAACCCTTTAAATTAATGCATAGCGAGATCTGTAAAATGCTATTTAGCGCACAATAAAATCAAGATAATTATGCTCTATCGACCTGGGGCCTTACTCTCGAGTTTAATTCCAATCGGATGACATTGGAATTGTGACTTTAGGTAGGTACTTTTGAATTCCATGCAAGCGCCAAATTGGTTTGAAATTGCGTGACCACACGCCAAGCCCAATTCCCATTTTACTTAGTTTCCCAAAAAGGTCTCGCAATTTGGCCCTAGCATCGAATTCAAGAGTACCTAACGTCACAATTCCAATGTCGACCGATCGGAATTAAACTCGAGAGTAAGCCCCCTGTACGTATAAGTCAGCTCGCGATTCAATTTTTACTTTTACATTTATTGAACGTCTTCTTTATTCTCTGCGGAAACACTGGCATTCACATCAATAATTTTTATAAAAATTAAACAGTTTATCTCTTCGCTAAGTCAAACAGTTATGTTGCTCATAATGAGTAAAAAACTTTTTAAAATTTGAATGGGATATCTAGAATCCCAAAGGTCTATTCATAAAATTAAATTACTTATCGAATCATTTCCAACTGTCACACATGATGTTAGTTTGAGGTAACATGTAGGCATTTTAACGCCTCCCATCAGTCATCACCGACTTCGAACCGACTAGTGCAACCTTAAGTAAAATGGTTAAAAAAATCACGCATTTTCGATTATTCATTTTTCATTTTCATTTTTTCATTCATTCAATTTTCTGTATCAGTATCTGTAGGAGCTGTGGTGACCCAGTGTTAACTGCTCCGACTTACAAGTTGTAGGTTCAAACCCAGGCAGGCGCATTACTTTGTGTGATTTCTTTCATCACCGCTGCTCTCAAAATGGTGAAGGAAAACATCGAGAGGAAACCGGCAAGTCCTAGAATAAAAATATCAAAGGCATGTGACATCCATCAATCCATCCAGGGCCCGCGTGGTGGATTACGGCTCATTCTCCTCTCTCTTCCTCTCCTATTAAAGCCTGAGTCCCTGCAGTGGGAACGTTAAGCCGTTAATGCTAAAAATAAATCTGTAGGCATCAGACGTGTGTTTACTCTTTTCCAACATCGAGACAGTACACGTGACTTAATGATTTCTGAATAGTTTTTTTATAATGTGTATTTATTTCTATAGCTGGTGGAGCGTCCCCTCGAGCTGGAACTTGTCCCGGGTGAGCGTTGGCCAGCACAACGCGGCGCAGCAGCGGTTGTACCCGACTCCATGACACTGCGCATCCGCGACATGCCACATATGGCACAGTACGTCTACGATATGTACCTAGACCGCGTGCGCCAGTGCAAGGACCAGTACGAGGTAAGATTAAATGAGGATTGATGCTTCTAGCAGTAGAACTCTTTGAAACTCCCGAAGAAACTTTCCTCACTCTTTTTTTAATGCGGCCGCTAATGAGCGGTGAGACCTCGGCAGCAAAATCACGTCGGGGTCACCAGTTTAGAGGTATGCCGAACAAGGTGTAAAGTCCAAGTTATGTACTTCGTTGAAATGGTAGAATCCACTGACCAGACGGATGTTATGCCTCATCTGGGCAACTGCCTGATAGCTGATTTTGGGTTTTTTTATTTATTTATTTATTTATACTTTTTTTTTTTTATATACTCGTATGTTCTAAATCAAACAAAATCTAAAATCGGCAAACTTAAGTGGCAGTGGGCAGGGCACATTGCTTGCAGAACGTATAGTCGATGCAGATGAAAGTTTCTGGAGTGGCGACCACGTACCGGAAGACGCAGCGTTGGAAGGCCTCCAACAAGGTGGACGGTGGGAGGACCGGTGACCTGGTGAGGGTCGCGGGTGTCCGATGGATATGAGACGTAATAGACCGGTCATTTGGAGGAAGCCGATAACCAACAGTGAACATCTTTCGGTTGAAATGACAATGATGATGTTCAGATCGCGCGGAGATCTCTAATTGTGCGATGTGCAGGACTTTGGTTTTTTTAGTTCCTATTGACGTCATAGATATCACTACAACACCATCCTTTCATATTTTTGTATACCAGGCATTAAGCAGGTTGTTCACCTGATGAAATGCCTTCCCGTTTAACAAAGCTTGTCACTTTGTATTCCGTCTTACATAGTAGAGATAAAAATCAAAATCACGGATTTAGGTTCTACCTAATACTGCAACCGAAAATAACTGGAAGCACGACTAAAGCTATCGATGAAATGTTCGCACAGTTCAGCTAGACGAAAAAGGTTCGAGGCGCTATGAATCCATTGTCTTAACCAGACAACAAAACGCGATAACTTTTTTCGTCATTCAAAAAGGACGTTTGACAAAGAAGTTTTTTTGACACTTCCATTGGATTGTCCAAAGTTGGATAAGCAGCCTTAGCCACCAATTCGTGACCTGCCTTCTAATATGTAAAGGAGGAACTACTGGGACTAGGTGTGTGAAATTTTGCACAAGGTCTTCTACGAGTGTGAAATTTTGCACAAGGTTTTCTAGTAGTGTAAAATTTTGCACAAGGTCTTCTACGAGTGTGAAATTTTGCACAAGGTTTTCTACGAGTGTGAAATTTTGCACAAGGTCTTCTACCAGTGTGAAATTTTGCACAAGGTTTTCTTTTATGACATAGGACAGCACTAAGAGAAGATTTTCCAAAATTCACCTCCTAAAGGGATGAAACGGTTGTCCAAAGTTTTTATGGAGAAACCTACTTTCAGACAAAAGCTTGTTAATTTAATAAATTTTATTATTGCAGCGGTCGCAGGGCGTGTGGTCTGCACCAGGCACGGCTCGAGCTGCCCGGCCTGCGCACGCGCCGCCCGCGCAGCACGCACACCCGGGCGCCAATGACAGCGACGACGATGAACCCAGCGCGCCGGACACACCTGCCACCTTCCAGCCCACCGAGATCGTCAATGAGATCGATGAAACCCCCGCTGATACCTCATAATCTGAAGCTTTTAATTAAGTGAATAATTTTTGTAATAAAAAACTTTGCGAATAAATTTTGTTTTATTTGCTACGGGAGCATAAAAAATTCTGTTCAAACTGAGACGTATCTCACGCGGGATACGGGACGAAATCTATCGCGCCATTTTTTCAACAAACTTGCGTTCCAACTGACGTTAGTAATCACGTCAAGGGAGCGTACAGTATCTTGTTATAAGAGTGCCCGCACAAGTAGTTACCATATCTCAGGATTTGCCTTGATATTTTGGGATTTTTGGACTCTTGGATTGCAGCTGGATTTTGCAAATCTCATGAAATCTCAGAACTTTTAGAATTTTTACTAAAATATAGCTTATATCTTAAAGAGCTTTTTAATAAAAAGTTAAAATAAAAACAATCTTATTATGGTACTTATTGCAAATTATACACCGTTAAATTTTGGTCGTTTTAATCCTGTGGAAGGTCGATTCGGTACATAAATCACTATCGATTTGTAAAGATAAAAATGAAAAACCTATGCTCGCCTATGCTGCCCCTGATAGTAGAAAAGACGTATCTAACAAAAAGTAAAAATGGATAAAAAAATGTTTTAATGAATGAAACGGGAAATCGTTTGCTGTCTTCGAGTAAATTAAAATATTTACATATTGAAAGTTGAAAATAAAGCCCAATATAATGAGCTTTAACTTCATTTAATAATAATATGAATTTATCAAATCATTATAGTAAAAATAATAAAAAAACATTTTCATCTTAGCATAAAAAATTAAGAAAAATACCACATACTTAATTGAATAGACGTAAATGGCTAGATGCGTCCTTTAATTTTCAAATGCTTTTGGCTGTACTTTTCTTCTAAGTATTTAGTTTATTTATCTAGTAAATATTTTTGACAGAAATGACCGCATATGGTTATTTCCGCCTTTTTTCTTAAGGATTAATAACTATATAGATAACCCTTGACTAAGAGAGAATGTTTATAAAATAATTTGATATTTCTTTTATTTTAGGAAGTGTATTAATAAGTTCTTAGTTATCATAATAAGCTATAGCCTAATGTATTATTAGTAAATAAAACACAATTGATATAATCAAATATTTATTTTAAAGTCTTTTGACCCACATAATAAAACAAAATGCTATTCTTGGCACAGTAAATTATAATTAAAATCAGAACTTTAAAAGTGTAATACTTGAGCAACGTTTAGCTTAATCAGTCGTATACTGCCCTTCTTGGTCAGTTGAATTACATTTTCTGAATCAGAGTTGATAACACTACTTTTTTGCCTTTTCTTTCTGGAAGAACATAATCTTTATCAAGAACTGAATCATCAGAATCAAAATTACTTAGTGTTAAACTGGTGCTGCTGCTGGTAGTAGCTGCAGTGGTGATATTATCGCAGATTTTATCAGAAAAAATACTGTCAGTTGTAGGGACTTGGTAAATTTCTTCAGCAATATAATCCCGAAAAACACACAATTCAATAAAAATAACTGAATAAAAATCAAATAAATGATATAGGTAAGTAGCTCATAAAAATGTCAATGTATGAAATAACTCATATCAATGAATTATTTACTTTAATTTATTATTTTTACTATAAATTTTAATTTATTATACTTTTACTACAATTTGTACATAACTTAGGTAGTTACAGTAAGACTGATATTATTATTTTCCTACCAAGTCATAAACAATTGATGATATTATTTGGCACACTACGGTAAAATAAAATTGCACTCAGCTCTGACCATATTATAGCCTACAAATTTTGTAAAATAATAATAAATATACTACGGTACGGTATGGTACGGTACGGTTGACATCTGTCGGGCATGCCACCGGCCTAGGGAATCAATCCGACACATTATTTCTGGATGTTCTCATCTAGCTAACGGAGTCTATTTGCATAGGCACAACCTTGTAGCCAGGATTATACACCAGCAACTTGCTCTTAAATACAATCTTGTGGAATCAGAAGTACCGTACTATAGGTATGTGCCCGACCCAGTTCTCGACAATGGCAATATCTCATTGTATTGGGATCGATCTATCATCACTGACAGGACTATTGTTGCCAATAAGCCTGATATAGTGGTCATAGATCGACTAGAGCGTCGCACAATGATTATTGATATAGCGGTCCCTCATGACGAGAACCTCGTGAAAGCTGAGAAGGATAAACAAACTAAGTATCTTGACTTGGCTCGCAAGGTTGTCGACATGTGGGAAGTGGATACAGCAGTCATTGTGCCGATAGTCGTGACGGCCAATGGCTTAATAGCCAAGAGCCTCGACCAACATCTGCGGAGGCTCTCGTTAGGCAGTTGGATCAAGGGTCTGATTCAGAAGGCAGTACTCCTGGACACGGCGCGTATTGTCCGGAGGTTTCTCTCTCAGGAGCCCAGTCCACCGGTAGCTTGGACCCTGTTCCCGATGCCGGTGGGCTACTATTTTTGATATTTTTTTTTTGTATAGCCTTCTATAAAAAATATTTAAAAATGTAATTTATATGTATATACAAAGAATAAAAGGAAATATACTACACGCAGCGAAAACTTGCGCGACCGCGACACATCCGTTCTCCAACAGACTACTCGAGCGCAACTAGCGTAGAAACTGGTCAGGCGCCGTACTAAACATTCACAATTTTAAGAAAAACGGACGTTTATGCACACTTGCGCCTCTTTTATTAAGTAATAAGTTGTATTATTTTTATTCAACGTAAGGTATTAAGACGCTTATGGCAAATGCGTCTATGCGAAAACTATTTTACGAAGTAAATAGGGCGCAAGTGGTCAGATGTGGTCTTTTTTTCTTAATACGAAATCAGTTTTTATTAAGCGCGTTAGACGTTAACGCGTATTTGCGTCTTATTAACTTCCTCTTAGAAATAGGGACAAATATGCGCCTTTTACATTACCGAACTAAAGAAAAAACTACAGATTATAAGGACATTATCTACACAAATGCGACTTTTCAACTAAGTTTCAGATAAACTCGTCTTTTCATCTTCAATTGGGTTTAAAAAAATGTACAGAAGCGCCTTATTTCGTTGTGTTAAAACCGCACTGGAGAAAGGTAGCAAAATATTAAAAATACAGGCAGATGCGCCTTTTTTTTCTGATTCCGGAAATGTATATAACTCAAATCCGGAAAAAATGTTAGATGCGTCTTTTTTACTATCGGGGGCAGTATGTACATCAACTGTCCTATTTTTTAATGTGTAAAATTGTATGTAAAATATAGAATAAAGAATAAAAATAAAGTACTTTTTTAAACTCGAATTAATTTACGCATGTACGAAATTAATTTCTTTAAGTAAACGAGACAATGACCTTGTGGGGAGTTGTCGGTCGTTGCGTACTAACTACCTACAGTTCATTGGCTATTTTCAGTATATTTTGACCAGATAGGCGAACATAAATGCAGCAGATTTTTCCCCCGCTTTGAGTGAGATCCGCAGTGTATAAAAACGATAGGTAATATTACGATTTATTAAAATGGTAAGTACGCTTGATAGCAAATGTTTAAACTATAAAAAAATCTCAGAATTTTTAACAGAAATCAGGCCTTTTCTCCGAACTCTTCTTTTTTTCATTTGTTAACCTTAAGCATAAGGCTTCAATGTAAAGTAACTACAAGATTTAATTTCCGAATTTTTCTCACTTGATAGCACAGTCTGCTTACGCCGTTTATACCGTTGCGTCCTGCAACATGTGCGGGATTCGCTCCAGTTTAAACTGCTCTGTGATGACCACTTAAGATCAATAGCCTGAATGAGTGAAGTTACATTCCCATTCCTATTCTATTTTTACAAGCTTTTGTTTAGTTTAACCCAAAGACACTATTTTAAACATCTTTGGTTTCACCTGATGACCTGGCCGATGTTTGTCTGTGATCAAATCTTGCAAATTAATTTTGATCCACTTCCCGGTAATCGATTAAGCTGAAATTTTGTATGCATGTTTAAATCGCGTGACAATGCAATATTATTATGACATGGAGCTGATCCGATGATGGAGCTGGAAGGTGGCCATACGAACTCAGTCGTAAACGACACAACTCCTTCGAGTTTGGGCTAGTTTGATTTGTATTGACGAGTATTTAGGTGCTAAATGGTAACCAGGGTCTGATGATGGAAATGGAAGATGGCCATAGAAACTTGTTAATAAGCGCAATAAGATAACCTCATCCTGTTTGAACTTTTTGGAGTGATATTGATGAGTATTAATTATATAATGTATAGTATATACCGCGCTAAAAAAGTTTGCTATGAATAAAATATTTTCATTGAAAACTTGTTTAGTATATGTAGTCGAAAAGTATGGCGCCAAACATTTAGGTACCTATAATATTAAAATGGACTGGCCAAATGCCAACGCATAAAAAAAATACCGACTGAAAACTGAAATTAGAGTGCTTGTAATTCACATTCCAATACATTAAAGTAATGCGTTCACAATGGCACGCGACTATAGGTGTAAGGCCAGCTTAAAACCAATTAAACCAATTCGTTTAAAACGAAAAAAACCGTTTAAAACCCAAATAAATTATTTTCTTATATTTAAAACGGTAAATGTTGATGACTATGTTTTTCTTAATTATAACTACATTTTCTTGATTTTCAAAGGTGGGGATATAACAAAGTATCTATAAACTGTGTAAAGATTTTTTAAATGTGTGATATACCGATATTGATATACTAAGCGGGCTTAGTTCTAGTTGATCCGTTCTACCATGATGCATAGATACTTATTAGGTACCTTTCTAAGTTATAAAAACTATTGATAAGTCAAAAACTGTGTTGGTAAAGAATTATTTTTTTCATTGTTTTCAATCAATGTAAATAAACAATTTAATTTGGTTTAAAACCATACGCACACTCTCATACTCTCGTAAACGCCATCACACGTGACACGACGCAACGTTACCAGCTCGCCTACACACCTATGCACATTTTGTAGACGAGTTTTCAACCGTTTAAAACGATTTATTTGAGGTTTAAAACAGATTTGGTTTAAAACGTCTTAAATCGGTTGTTTTACATCTATACACGCGACACAATATTAACAAGCTGTATACCTAATGCAAACGTGCCTGAAAGCACATTCACTCTCACTGGACATACCTACCTAATAGTCTTTACCTTTAAAGTTGCCGTTTTTTAAAACGGGTTGCTTTGTAGAGTTATACTACCTTGAAATGTTATTATATCTTTGGATTAATTTTGAATTATAAGTTTTAGAACTTATAATTTAAACTGTGTTATACGATAACACAGTTTAAAATTAAGTATACTGCGAGTAGGGTTGCCATCTTTTCTTTTTTGCTGATAAAGTACATTGATTAATAAAGGTCAGAAAAAGTACATAATATTAAGATAAAGTACATTTTTTTATTATGTTTAAAAACAGTACAGAACATAGCAGGAAGTAGAAGAAGAAAAAGATGTTTAAAAACATATTTTTCTTGCTTTTTGCAGTTTGTATTAAATTAGTATCTGTACTAAACAGTTGCACAGTATATTTACAATCTTAAAAAAGTTAATAAGTAATTATTTTTTTATCAAATTCCGAAACGCCTGATTTGTACGTAGAACGACGTCGCGTCGCGAGTATGAAGTATAGCTCTACAAGTCTAGTTTCCATATAAAATGTATGAAGACCGTCGCGTCCAGATCGGCGTGTGTGGCACACGGGTGCGCAGTGTAGTTCTACCTTTATTGTTCTCATAAAGTATAGAGTAAAATTGCCTGAAATAAAGTACAATACTTTATTATAAAGTACGGGTGCCAACCCTAACTTTGTCTATTATTACTGTCACGTTTCTGTTATGCGAGTTTTTTATCCTGTAACCAAGTACACGTCTTTCTGCAGTTTTTCTGAATACTGTAGTCAAGCGTGGTTAGCCAAATCTACATATAATCGAATTTACAATCGCGCTGCCAAACTTAGGTGTCACTACTACATTCTTCTGTTCTGTGGTCACCATACACACATAAAGACACACGTCTACGTGTCTGTGAATACGTATGTACTCGTGAGTGACAGCACGGCCACCACCGATCCTTTTGAAGCTTAGGTACTGCCACATAACGTGTTTCGAGGAACATATTTGTCATTCGATGTAATAAAGGACCACCCACAGCATCGAAATCTTTAATAGTTGGAACACAGATCCATTCCAGACACATTACGGCTTTTTAGGGTTCCGTACATCAAAAAGGGAAACAACGGAACCCCCATATGATCACTTTGTTGTCTGTCTGTCAAGACCCTTTATCTCGGAAACGCGTGGAAGTATCGAGTTGCTTAAACCATATACACAGATCTGCGGTCCCTTGCAGCTGTGACAAAATCGAACTTCTTAAGTAACGAGAAAAAAGATACGGCTGTTTATGTCGCAAAAAACGCATATTTCGACACTAAAAGGAATCAAAATTCATTGAGTACTTCCCGTTGAATTAGAATTTTAAAATTTGGTATGAAGCAAGGTCTTATTGCACAACTATAGGAAAAAAAATCTGATAACTGTAAATTCGTAGATACGTCATAAAAAAAAAATGCGTTTCGGAAAAATCAACTCATCAACTCGTTCTTATGTTTGTACGGAACCCTCAGTGCGTGAGGTCGACTTGCACTTGCCCAGTTTTCAATTATTTATCTAATTACTATATGAAAGGTTAAAGGAGGCCACTTCTGTATGAACTTCGTACCCACAGTGCTTAATCAAATTGTAACATATGTGGCCATAATAAAAACTTCATTCAATTCTGTGCCACCAACTGTCTGACATGTGCAGCGCATGTAGATAACTGATTTTTTTAGCACATGTTGAACACAACGCGCTGTCGGCTCGGGCAGAAGTGATTTTTTCTGGATGTTCGGACGATGAGGTTAACCATATGGCGTCTACCCGTTTTTATTATTTTTAATTATTGATAGGTTCGCGCTTGACCGCTATCTCACCTGAGGGAAAGCGACGATACGGTCGACGATGGATCGCGCTTACCTAGAAGAAGTCTCCAATTACTAATTATATGTGAAAGTGTGGTTTTTTATGTACTGAATGCTGAATGAAACAATTCTTATTTTTTCCTTTTTTCAAAAATAGAACTTTTGAAATATTTTTTACAATATCTACGAGGTATTGATAAGTAATGAACTGAAGAGATTAGCAATAGAACTTTGCGCAAAAAGGAAAAAATAAGAAATGTTTCGTTCAGTACACAAAAAGCATACTTTCACAAATAATAATAATAATTAGTCATTCATCCAAAAGTACTACTTAATCGTTAAGAGTCATAAAAAACAATATTAGAATAACCATATCTTGATCTTGCCTAGTTGCAGCCATGATTCACTTCAATTAAATATGACGATTACGAATACGGTAAGTAATGTTTTTATTATTTTTTAACGTTAGGTATATTAAAAAAATATGATTAAATAATAGGTATAAATGCAAATCAATCGTAATCCAATCTGATAGTCATGATACGACTTTAGGCTTTTGCCAAATAAGCCTTTTATTATGTTTATAAAATCATTATACATTGGAAAATGGCGACACTTTGCTAAAGCAGCCTAAATTCTTTTAGAAAGGTGATATAACACTTGTATCTGTATATCAGCGGCATAATAGAGTATTTTTACGACCTAGGCTGTATAATAGAGTATTTTTACTACTTAGGCTGTATAATAGAGTATTTTTACTCCTTAATCTGTGTTATTGTTCATAACAAGTACCTACATTTCTAACCATCTTTAGAGATACGTATAAGGATTAAAAAATTCTGAGCTACCTACGACAAAATCTCATATGTCCGAATACAAATTATATACTTATTGTGAAGTAGTAAGTAAGATTTGTAACCGATCTTTAATTTATTTTTCAGGAAAAGTACAATAACGACTTTCGCTTGTCCCAATATCAAGTTCACGAGAATCAAAAGGCGATCTAAAATGGCTAAGCAAGACGTCGGACGTATTAATGAAGGATGACAGTTCTAACCCTCCGATTATCATGGGGCTACATCAAAATGCTGCGTATAAAGGCTATTATTATCATCATTGAAGAAGCAGATTGTGATCAGTATCTGTGTATAGTGCCTTCGGTTTTATTTTAAATAAAAATATTCCCCAATTGCTCGGGTATTTTTTTTCTGCAATGAATTCTTGCTCTGATCGAAAACTACGAAAAGAAATTAGCGAAAAAATATTTTTTTAACATATTTGTTTTATACCGCACCCGGTGGGCTAAAATTTTGGTTATTTTTTACTTAGGATGCACCGTTTTCGAGATAATTGAATTTTCATTTTTTTTCTTTATTTTAATCTTAGGGCCCATAGCACGGACTCGGTGCGAGTAAGTTTTTACGGAATCCTTGTTGCACGAGGCCAACTCGCATTTGACCGGTCTTTTTCCTCCATACTGATGTTCACAAAAACACAATCTGAGTGACTCCATTAGTAATACACCCTAACGCTGTCCTATAGCGTTCATTTACTCTTATAGCTGTATATCACCGTTTTAGTCAGTAGTTATAACACCACAATAGTTATAAGAGTGTACAATTACACCAAACGAATAAGAGGTATAATGGAGTTCGTTTACACCAATATACAGCAATAAGTATCATTTTACACTAATATAACACTTAGACCCGTATAAAGGAAGTGGCAACGTGCAATATACAGCCTATATACAGATTTAAGTGTAAAACGCAGCTTAAAGTGTCAAAAAACTCTTAAAGCTGTTTTAATTGAGTTATAATACTCTGATATATAACCATAAGCGTACGCGGATACCCTTATGCAGCCTAAAGCTGTGTTTTACAACCTTGTACAGCCCTTATACAGCTCTAAGCTGTAAATCAGCTGCTTTATTGATGTTTCAAACGCTTGCGTGCTGCTTGGTTGGGAGATTATACCACGGATATTCTTGAATTAAAAGTTGCGCGGTTACCAAAGAATATTTATTAAATTTATCCGAATCAATATTAACACCCGAGGATAAGGCTTGTAAAATTGTGGAACAACGTTCAATATTTTTTTTATTTAAGCCGTAATTTCAGCTGAAACTGCAGAAACAGAGAAAAAAAAGTTTGTCGTGTCGGGACGTCCGCGTTCGCAAGATGGCCCATGCTGGTTCGACTTTTCTTGAATGCACTTCTCATTACCCCTTACTAATTCGACACATTCAATTTCATTTAACCAATTTGAGTACTAATGCAAAATTTTGATTTACTTCTAGAGACAATTTTCCAAAATCTATCAAGATTTACATAAATTTTGTATCTTACTAGAATTACTTCTATCTAAGTTTCTAATGTCTACATTTTCGACCTCATCCAGTGAAGTTTCTGAGGAACAGTTTCAGTTATGGTAGACCAAAAGAACGTTTATTCCAAGTAAGTACCTGAAAAAAAAAATATTAATAATTTACGCATGTTTCGTAGACCGTGCTACGCCAGAGCCTACGCAGTCGTAGAGGCTATATAGCAACTAAATGCGCAAAAGGCCGCAAAAAAAAAAACCCTTTTATATTTTGAAAATAGACAGTTCAAATCTTTAATATAAGATATGTGAGAGAATTCGATTATGGTTGAAATTTTTTGTAGGTCTATGTGAAGTCAACTATAAATACATATTTGATAGAAATACTGTGTGGCGCAGCACGTAAAAATACATCATAATAAGTAAAATAAAACTAAAAAATATAAGTAATAACATACCTTGATTTGTTTACCTACTTTTGTTTGATACCTTTGCTTCATCTTCAGCCTGCAAAGGTTATGCGCGGGAAAAAAGTATACTATTAACTAACTTATTCATTTGTGATAGTTGTGAAATAGAAGATTTGACGAGAATTCTTTAGATGCTACGCCGCCAGATTATGTAATTGAGGTAAAAAATACTTGCGATAGCCTGCTGCTATCAAATCAAAACTAAATTGTAAGGTACCTTTGGAAAATTTTCTTCAGTACAAATTGAACAAAAATGCGTCGTATTTTTCCGATAGAAGATAGATTATTAGTGGATTTTTCATCATATTTCTTCATAAGTGTATTGAAAAACGTCGTTTGATACACGCGGAGACTTGTCAGTGCATTATTCGGTTCCATAACACCCTCGCCTGTACGGCTCGGATGAATTTCACTTCGGCTGCAATGACAAACTTTCCCCACTTGTATCAAAATGTACTATTTTACAGGCGAAGCGCAGTAAAGGCTCAGCGCTTCAGATACCGAAACTACCGGAGAAGCATCACTGCGTCGCGCTGCGCTTCGAACCTCCTCAAGATACAGTATGAAGGCGGCGTATTTGAATATGCTCTCAAGAAGCTTTTTAAGCTTATTTAATAATGTTTGTTTAGGGCAAATCTTACAAACGGATTTTGAAATACATAGTTTATAGTCCGGTCAATTTAGACATACGAGGGTACAATAATTCGCACCCAGCTGAAAATTGGTAGGTAGTGGATGCACTAACACAGTGTAAACACATTGGCTCGTTACGTCACCAGCGATTAGGTTCCAGACGTCTGGTACGGTTCACGGCACGATAGCAACTGTCAACTGTTGTCTGTCGCCCGTCACCCGCGACTCCGAGACAAGTACACAAACACTACATCCCTCCTTTAATATATAATTGTAATATTATATTTTCGTTTTAGGGAATATAAAATTCTAAAAATAGGTAAAACAGGAACTCAAGAATAATTCTAATGAGATACTTCCATAATAATGATTGGCCCATAATCAAAACTATAGAATTTGCGTTATACTTGTCATATAGTTACGATTGTCATTTCAATATTATGTAAGAATGACTTGTAATAACATCAGCAGCAGTGGCGAAGGGTGGATATTTTGTGAAGGGAAGCTGGAGTATAAAAGTCAACTCACCTAAATACAGCAGGCTCCATGACGCAAAAAATAGGCTCAACCTTTCGTTATACAACAATTAATCTGTTAAACAGCAATCCAATAGACAAAATAACTTTACAGTTCACCAGGTTCACCACACCAACGTTTAAAACAACTAATTTCATACTTATTTTGAATCACTATAGTTACCTACATTATGAATTAAATTTGCTTTCTCGCTTGCACCTGTGGATAGAGATATGGTTGAGTATGGTCTTGTACCTTAACACCTGTGGATTATTTATTTATTTGACTCATCATAACCCGGCACGCAGCGAGTTATTTTGGTACAATTTTCTGCGTGCTAAAAAGAGAAAGAAGACAGAACGAGTTCGAGTAATAGGATAGTTCATAGGAAAGTAAGAGATAGTTGCATAGTATGGGAATTGATTGTATGAACAGGTAACTCGGTATTTTTCGGTGATTAAAAATTTGTGGATCTTTCAGACACCACTACAACATAATGCTATTGATTTCATTATACAGTTTTTTGATCGGCGCGGAATTCACATGTCTCTTTCGAAAGGCCGTAAAATCAGGAACAAATAGTAAGTAGGTACATAATATCACTTACCGAAAGTTGTAGCAGCTCCGGGGGGGAACGCGTGGGCGGTAGGGTCGCACAGCTGATCGAGCCGCCGCCACCGCCCAGACCGCGCACCTACAGATTCGGTCATCGAAGGGCATTTCGCGCGATATATTTTCAATTTTGTAATTGTAACCAAACCCCAATTAAACTAATTTCTTATAAAACGAGTCAACTATCATTTAACATCTTCAACACCGAACAAATAACGAACACACACTACTTTAACTGATATAGTGTTAGCTATACTTTAACTGAACTCCCACTACAAAAACTCGACTTACAGACAATTCACTTCAACTGCGGAAGAAGTTTTAACCCTATGGGGAACAACGCAATCTACTTAAAATAACATGAAATTATGCATCTTATATATTCCCGTAATAATATAATTAATTGAGTTATGTTTCTTATCTTTTATTTTTATACTTACTCCTATAAATACCTTCTACATTAAGATATGGTCATTAAAACGAGTAGGAATGCCAGCAAAGTCCCGAAGGTAAGTTATTGTATTTCGTTTACAAATCGATTCGAATCGATTAATCTAAAATATAATTTTAATAGTGGACATATCCGCCAGCGTCAAATCGATAAAACCCCTTGATTTTATAAATAATACTACTTTTCACGTATTTTTTTGGCAAAACTATTAAGGAATTGATCAAAATTTGTCTATTGTCTACTGATAGCCACATTTAGGCAATTCCCTTTGCAATTTCTATGTTTAGTAACAATTCGACCTTCTACAATTACCTAACCGTTTTTCTTTTTGTTTATGTACCCTCTTATTTTTTAACAATATTTTATTTTCTAATAAAATGTATTTAAGCAACGAAATACATTTTGTTTTTGCACTAAAACTTTTAACTCGTCGGCATTATGTAGTGGATGCACTAATAGTACGAGATCCAATAGAAGAAGCACCTTCCCTCATCGGTTATTTGATTAGGATAAATATTATATGCTAGATTATGCATTTATTGATACATTGCGAGTAGGTTGCCTATCTAAATCTGGTGCCAAAGACGTGAAACAATTAAATTAGTTAATAATTTTTTTTCATCAAATACCCTGATTGGTTATTTAAGAAAGACGAGCATCAGCTGAAAGAATGCGCTCTGAGGAACTCAAAAAGTATAAGTTGCCTAATTTTCCTTGGGGCAAACATAGGAGTTGCCTCGTTTGAAGAGGTAGATAAATGGTGGTAATATACTCTCATCTGTTATTTAATCGAATTATATATCAAATGAAAGGTAATTTTATTCCTAATCCAACCGTATTAGGTTGCCTTCCCAAAAATGGTGTGAATGAATAGTTGCCTACATTTAAGATTTAAAATTTTCTGGGCTAGTTCTGGTATTAAAAATATATTTTCTCATCTGTAATTAAATGATAATAAGATTATACGCCAGATAAAGCATATATCGATATATCGCGAGTAGATTGCTTAGCTAAATCACATACCAATGATGTTAAACAATAAAATTTGTTATTAATTATTTTTTATCTACTTCCCTGACTTGTCGTTTAAGAAAGTCGTGTATCAGCTGAAAGTATGTGCTCTAAAGAACTGGAAAAATATAAGTTGCCTACTTTTCCTCGGTGCAACTATGAGGGTTGTCTCGTATAAACAGGTAAATAAAGGTTAACATGATACTCTCATCTGTTATTTCATTGAATCGAGTATCAAATGAAAGGCTATTTTATTCCTAACCCAGCCCTATTAAGTTGCCTCACCAAAAATGGTGTGAATTCATGGTTGCCTAGATTTAATATGTAAAATTTTCTGGGCTAGTTCTGGTCATAGAAATATATTCCCTCATCTGTAATTAAATGACAGTAAAATTATATGCTAGATAATATATATATAGATCGCGAGTAGATTACTTAGCTAAATAAAATGCCAATGATGTTAAACATTAAAATCTGTTATTATTATTTTTTTATCAATTTTCCTGAGTTGGTATTTAAAAAAATTGAGCATCAGCTGAAAGAATGTGCCCTAGAGAACTGGAAAAATATAAGTTGCCTACTTTTCCTCGGTGCAACTATGGGGGTTGCCTCGTATAAACAGGTAAATAAAGGTTCACATGATTCTCTCATCTGTTATTTTATTGAATCGTGTATCAAATGATAGGCTATTTTATTCTTAATCAAGCCCTATTTAGTTGCCTAACCAAAAATGGTGTAAACTCATGGTTACATAGATTTAATATATTAAATTTACTGGGCTAGTTCTGGTCATAGAAATATATTCCCTCATCTGTAACTAAATGACAGTAAAATTATATGCTAGATAATATATATAAACATCGCGTATAGATTGCTTAGCTAAATCAGATGCCAATGATGTTAAACAATAAAATGTGTTATTAATTATTTTTTATCTACTTCCCTGACTTGTCGTTTAAGAAAGTCGTGTATCAGCTGAAAGTATGTGCTCTAAAGAACTGGAAAAATATAAGTTGCCTACTTTTCCTCGGTGCAAATATGAGGGTTGTCTCGTATAAACAGGTAAATAAAGGTTCACATGATACTCTCATCTGTTATTTCATTGAATCGAGTATCAAATGAAAGGCTATTTTATTCCTAATCCAGCCCTATTGAGTTGCCTCACATAAAATGGTGTAAACTCATGGTTACTTCGATTTAATATGTAAAATTTTCTGCGCATGCATTAACTGTTTCAAATGTGATGCATCTTTCATTTCATAGACAAAGATGCATCTAGTTTATTTTTAATGTGTAAATTATATTAATGATTATATTTTTTTTTACCCAAAAATTAATGATGAATTAATTGACGTACTAAACTGGAGGCAACGATATCATGAAGCCGAGCGCTGCAGTGACAAATTTCTACGTGTATTAAACGAAAGAATATTAAAAGAACGAGAAGTATTTTTATCATTAAAATATTAAATTATTGAAAAATTAAATTATTTATATATTAATTTGTTGGTAAAGTCAATTAATTGTATTAATAATTATATTAATTTTTAATAATCTGTTCACAAATAGAATTTAAGTTTTTATTAAATTTAACGACCTTTAAAACATGGACCTCTTTGCTGTAAAAAAGAAATAATCACCACCACAGTCGTATTTGATTAATTTAGCTGGCCAAAATTCTAACTTCTAAAACTCAAAAAATCATTACTTTTAAACTAGGGTTCTAGTTTAAAAGTAATGATTTACTATTAAAGGTATATTATATTTATAATTATCTGTATTCCAACAGTGAATGCATATTTTTGGACCAGGGCCCTCTCAGGTGTCCTCAGAACATCTTGCCCAGATCAATGTTTTAGAAGCGCATAGAGGACAAACATACAAACATTTTTTTTTATTTATAGAGATTCATAATGATATTTTATTAAAAAAATACTATAATGTTGCTTTTTTTTTCTATTACCAGTATTTAATCCACGTTTGCATGATCAACATTTATAACGACGTACATTTTGAACGAAAAAAACACTTCATAATTATGTAGAGTGGCTGAAAAATTAATTCTAGGGTAAAAATCGATATTATTACATACACATTTAAAATGAACTCGATGGATGTTTGTCTATCAAATGAAAGATGCATCACTCCTCTGTCACAGTCAATGCACGTGCAGAAAATTTTACATTGAAAATCTAGGCAATCATGAATTCGCACCGGTTTTGGTAAGGCAATCTAATACGGTTTGATTAAGAATAAAATAACCTTTGACTTGATATAAAATTTGATTAAATGACAGATAAGGGTACACTTTGAACATTTACTGGATTCACACCATTTTTGGTGAGGCAACTTAATAGGGTTGGATTAAGAATAAAATAGCCTTTGTTTGAGACACGATTCAATGAAATAACAGATGAGAGAATCATGTGAACCTTTATTTACCTGTTTATACGAGGCAACCCCCATAGTTGCACCGAGGAAAAGTAGGCAACTTATATTTTTCCAGTTCTTTAGGGCACATTCTTTCAGCTGATGCTCTACTTTTTTAAATACCAACTCAGGGAAATTGATAAAAAAATAATAATAACAGATTTTACTGTTTAACATCATTGGCATTTTATTTAGCTAAGTAATCTACTCGCGATCTATATATATATTATTTAGCATATAATTTTACTGTCATTTAATTACAGATGAGGGAATATATTTCTATGACCAGAACTAGCCCAGAAAATTTTACATATTAAATCTAGGCAACCATGAATTCACACCTTTTTTGGTGAGGCAACTAAATAGGGCTTGATTAAGAATAAAATAGCCTATCATTTGATACACGATTCAATGAAATAACAGATGAGAGAATCATGTGAACCTTTATTTACCTGTTTATACGAGGCAACCCCCATAGTTGCACCGAGGAAAAGTAGGCAACTTATATTTTTCCAGTTCTTTAGGGCACATTATTTTAGCTGATGCTATACTTTTTTAAATACCAACTCAGGGAAATTGATAAAAAAATAATAATAACAGATTTTACTGTTTAACATCATTGGCATTTTATTTAGCTAAGTAATCTACTCGCGATCTATATATATATTATCTAGCATATAATTTTACTGTCATTTAATTACAGATGAGGGAATATATTTCTATGACCAGAACTAGCCCAGAAAATTTTACAATTAAATCTAGGCAACCATGAATTCACACCATTTTTAGTGAGGCAACTTAATAGGGCTGGGTTAGGAATAAAATAGCCTTTCATTTGATACTCGATTCAATGAAATAACAGATGAGAGTATCATGTGAACCTTTATTTACCTGTTTATACGAGACAACCCTCATAGTTGCGCCGAGGAAAAGTAGGCAACTTATATTTTTCCAGTTCTTTAGAGCACATACTTTCAGCTGATACACGACTTTCTTAAACGACAAGTCAGGGAAGTAGATAAAAAATAATTAATAACAAATTTTATTGTTTAACATCATTGGTATGTGATTTAGCTAAGCAATCTACTCGCGATATATCGATATATGCTTTATCTGGCGTATAATCTTATTATCATTTAATTACAGATGAGAAAATATATTTTTAATACCAGAACTAGCCCAGAAAATTTTAAATCTTAAATGTAGGCAACTATTCATTCACACCATTTTTGGGAAGGCAACCTAATACGGTTGGATTAGGAATAAAATTACCTTTCATTTGATATATAATTCGATTAAATAACAGATGAGAGTATATTACCACCATTTATCTACCTCTTCAAACGAGGCAACTCCTATGTTTGCCCCAAGGAAAATTAGGCAACTTATACTTTTTGAGTTCCTCAGAGCGCATTCTTTCAGCTGATGCTCGTCTTTCTTAAATAACCAATCAGGGTATTTGATGAAAAAAAATTATTAACTAATTTAATTGTTTCACGTCTTTGGCACCAGATTTAGATAGGCAACCTACTCGCAATGTATCAATAAAAGCATCATCTAGCATATAATATTTATCCTAATCAAATAACAGATGAGGGAAGGTACTTCTTCTATCGGATCTTAGATCATAACACAGGATGTAAACACAATGGCTCGTTACGTCACCAGTGGTTAGGTTCCAGACGTCCGGTCCGGTTCACGGCCCGAAAGCAACTGTCAACTGTCATCTGTCGTCTGACATCCGTCAACCGCGACTCCGAGACAAGTACACAAACACTATGGGTAGAATTGTTCAAAACACAATTATAAATCAAATGCTGTTTGTGAACTATTGTAACCAATTTTTTTTTTATAAGTATTTTTATTTCACCTATGCCTACATGGGCACATATAAAACGGCAGAAGCTAGCGCACGATTCCAATTGGTCGTTTCCTAAGGAGAAGAACCGGCAAGAAACTCTAACAATTCTAACCTTACTCCAATTTTTTGGTTTAATAATTTGAGTGGACTATTAACCCTAACCGATTGAGCAGAGTGGTAGTTTTAGGTACCTATGTAATTTGGAGACCAATATAATATGGTACCATGGAACTGGTCTCGTAGTGGCTAAAGGAACTATGCGGCAACATACCCCGTCGTGCGCTCGCGAAAAATTTTTTTATGAAGAAATGCTTTTCATTGAAAACTTATCAATGTTTATCTGTTCAGGACCAAGTCGTCTGTTCAAATTCCTTCGTTGTTATTGCTTGATTTGGGTGCGTTTCGACTGGCGCTTTAATTTTTTCCCTTGTTTATATACTCGCTGTCTATGACAAAAAGCGCACGCAGCGTTTTGTGTCAGTGTGAATTGACTTTAAATTGTAATGTGGCCGTGTGTTCACAAGCAAAAGCAAGGGATTGTGCAACTAATGTAATAATTTATGTTATGCTAAGAACTCACGAAGCAGTTTTCAGCCGCGCCCGCCGCAATGAACGAACTTCTGTTTTACTTCACAATTCACGAGACTGAGTTTCTTGCGGTTGCGCAGCTGTCGCGGTTGCGATTATCGCTCGCAAACTTGGCGACCGATTATCGCAAGACGGGCCAGACCGCCATGAACACACATTAGAAACGGGCTGTTGCGTTATACTTACCTACTTCATAAAATAATTTAAAAAAAGGCCTAAATAGTTCTGGGTGCACCCACTGGTTGTTGGATTTCTGTACCTACTCCCCGTCGGCCACTGCGGGCGCCAACCAATCGTAGAGCGAGCGGTGGTAACCCGTCAAGACTGCGGGTGACCGCGGCCCGCACGATTGTAGTAAATTTCCCCCCCGGTGCATCTTGAAATGTATTTTTTTTTTTTTACATATATGTATGTCTAGTCTACATTCCACAGAAGCTGCGGCCCCGCAATCGCGGCAGAAGCGGGTGTAAACCGCTTCGTAAGTTCTTAGTCTAAGTGTCCACTTATACTCATCAAATAATATCTAGTGTAAATTTATTGTGCGTGTTAGTATTCCTTGTCTGTCCGTACAAGAATTCAATGATTTCATTGTCATATTATCAGATCGCAATTTAAATGCTGTTTACCGCGCTGTGTGTGGTTTTTGAATTATTTATGAATGACAAAATCCTTGTACCTAAATGTAGGTTATTTAAATTAACATCACTTCAATAAAAAAATATCATGATTTATTAACATCGATTATACAAAAGTAAATTGTAACATTTCATACACGAAGAGACTTTAGCTGAAGTGTAAGAATTAAAAAAGTCCTTCGATTTCTCCTGTTTTGGTGTTGAGGTCAATGTCGTAGATGCTTGGCCTGGTTGGAAGGCCTGGCATCTTGGAGATCTCGCCCACCATCGGGACAACGAATCCGGCACCTACTGACACGAAGATCCCGTTGATTTTGAGCGTGAAGCCTGTAGGGGCACCCTTCACTGAAGGGTCGCCGGTTAGAGAGTTCGATGTCTTGGCCATACAGATCGGGAACTTGTCGTAGCCCTGGAAAATTGTAAAAAAATAAATAAAACGATTAGGCCAATGTAATATTCAAATACACGGTTTATATAAAAGAAAAAAAAACTGTTTAGTATCTTTTTACTCGCGTTTATCGACAAAATGTAGGGAACAACTGTTTTTAACCCGACTGTGCCAGAAGGAGGGTTTTTTTATGGTAGGTAAAATCATCCAATGACAAATCCCGCCCTGTAGTGTCAGACTCTTACTGACAAAAAACCTACCCCGTTCCTTCGTTGCCTATCGTGCCGAGGCCGGGTATTCCTTTCGGAAGCTGACCCATGACCCCAGCAGGCTTCGACCCTGCCTGCCTGCAGCTAGCACGCTGGGCCTCTACGGTTTGCTGACAGCTCCTTGGGGCACGCGGGAACACTACGCGTCGTCGACGACTTGGGCTCGGTCCGGTCGATTACCGGACGATCGGACAGCGTGCTACCCATTGCACGTCATCCGCTACCCATTGCACGCCATCCGTGCCAGAAGGAGGGTTATTTTTTAACTAAGTAAACACGACAAACGAGTTTTCATTACTCGCTACTGCCAAATTACATTTAAATGTAAATTGGCTTGAGTTCTGTTTGTTATTAAATCACTTAAGTCCACTGAAATACCTACCTCATGACTATGTTTTGTTCAGACACCTGAATAACCGTTTTTTTTAAACCTTAGCAACAACGGTCGTTTTGGTACAACTTATTTTCCGCGTACTATACCTAGGTTTTTCTATTTTAAAATTTTCCAGAATCAATGAATATAAACAAACCGTTCGTGTTAAATCATCTGGCTATATCAGCCAGACCTGCTCTATTTTTCATGAGATCTGTTTACCATTGGCAAAAAGATCTCACCGGGTTTTTACCCACTTTAAAATCAATAAACATCAATAAAATCGGCCAGGTCATCAATACAGTAGTCTGGGTTAACATGATGTGACCTGATTAAAAAGAAGAAGGTAGGTATTTCAACGAAAGTCTGTATATGTTACCGGCAATCTGTTTAGGCAATTTAGGCAGCCGATAATGTGTGTAAAAGTCGAGAGCAGGGAAAGAGGTGATGTAATTGTAGGGCACTCCGACACGGACAGGTTAGGTTAGGGTTATTGTTTTTAATCACCAGATGAACATAAAAGCCTTACTTTGACCTGTACTCTATACATTGCTTAAGTATTGTATAGAATACCGGATTATATAGATTTCCGGCAACATACACATCCAACGTCAAGCCCAAATCCTTGGAAGTTTCCTTTTAACCTGAAACGGTTTGTTATAGTTGTGAGGCTACCGTTAAACTACAGTTATTAAACCATAAATTGTGGTGCTATTCTCTATGAAACCGCAGCGCTGCCTCAACGACGAACACCCAAATAGGATACATTGTATTGTCAACCTAATAAGCCTATACATTGGATTATTAATTCAATGTATCCTATTTGGATGGTCGTCGTTGCGGCAGCGCTGCGTTTTCTTACAGAATAGCACCACAAAACCTTTTTTTGAAGATAAAAGAAACGTCCAAAGTTTGGAGAAACGTACTTCACTTATAGCCTGGTGACAGACTGAAAGACAGACCTACGGACGAACAGCTGAGTATTAGTAGTAGGCTACCTTGTACCCTTTGGGTACAGATCCCTAAAAAGCTGAGGGTTTTAGTCAGTTAAAGTCTCCCCACGGATATCGAGTCTGACACTTCCTCTAGCTCCACTCAGAGCGGGAGAAGTCTTTTAATGATCACCAACTGAAAAAAAATCATTGCACGTCACTATAACAATTACGTACTAAAGAACGTGAACGTAGAACTACATTACGCACACGTGAACGACGTACTCCGATATGGGCGCGTCAGTCTCCATACATTTTTTAACCGATTTAGAAAAGGAGGAGGTTCTATGTTCGGTTGTATGTATTTTTTTTTTGTATGTGTTTTCACCGATATCGGTCATTGTGGACCGATTTTGAAAATTTTAAAAATTTGATTGAAAGATTATACTCCCTAATTGGTCCCATAGAAATTTGTTTTAATCTGATGATGAACTTCGAAGTTATAGAACAGAACTCTTCAAAAAATCGTAGCAGAACTGTCGTAACAAGTAAAATTGGTTTGTTTATACATGTGTCGGTGACTGACTGAAGGAAGAAAGGTAAGATACATAGAACTGATCTGATGATGAAATCGGAAGGTAGGTAAGAACCCTAATTCTGTATTAAATCCGTGTATCCTAGCCGTGTTTGGTATTATTAGTTGTCATGATGATTTGATGATGGAACCGAATGGCAGAAGGTATACATTTAAGTTTGGCTTAAAAACTTATTACACTATCCGATTTTTAGGAAACCAATTTAGGAAATCGGAAGGTGTAATCGCAGTTAGAACAGATTAGATCCGATTAAGGGCTGATTTCATCATTCAATATAAAAACTTAGTTCAACTAAACTGAGCTCAGCGTAATCTAGTTTAAAGACTCGGGTCGTAAACATGGGCGACAACAAAAGAATTGAAACTAAGTTTAGAGTAAACTAGGTTCAATTCATCGCGGTGAAACGCAAAATGAAGCTCTAATCTCGATTAGTCGCGCAAACTGCGTTTTGTTTGAACGAATCGCGATTAATTTATTGGTGAATTTGGCTCTAAGTGTAAATTGGTGGCGCGACCGTTCTATTTCCTAAATTGTCTACGATTTAGGACACGACAAATTGGTTAGTGTAATAAGCCTTTTAGGGGTACTACAAGACCGACTTCCATAATTAATGTTATTTTTGCACTTTTTTGTGTTTTTTTTTCCTTGAAGAACCGACTTCAATGATTTTTTTTGTAAAAAGTTTTTTATTATGGTACCTAGACTTGTAGAACTACATTAGTAATATATATATATATATTTAATTTCAACATTGTAATCTAACTATGGGTATTCCAAGTCTGAAATAATAGTACATTATGATATAAGTGTGTAATGTAGGAGGTTACCGTCGAGGCGTTATTAAGACCCGAGCCGTGGCGAGGGTCTTAAGAAAGCCAAGAACGGTAACCATACATTACTCACGTATATCATACGACGTTTTTCAATACACTTGTGAAGAAAAATAAGTAAAATTTTTATAATATGGCGGTAAAAAATTAAATCAGTTTTCATAGCCTGCACACAACTATTTTTTTTTAATTTATCCATAGCTGAATGGCTATGGCTACATAGTCTTTTGATCAAATTGTCTAATCGTTGTTTGCTTTCTTGAGTTAAAAGTTTTTACGATAGTGTAATTTTAAGCAACAATAGAATACGGATGTAATATTTTCTAATGTTTTTGTAGTATTTGATTTTATTAAAATAAATTTCACTCGAAAAAATCACGCCAAAAACCGCGCGCATCTTAAAATGATGGCCATAGACCACAAACAATTTTTATTTTTTCGTATTCAAAATTTGTTTTGCGAACAAAGAGGTTGAACAAAAAGGTTATAGCTACATTACAGCACAAGTGCGTAATGGTAATCAAAATGTCACAGTTTGGTAACAGGTGCCATTATATACCTAAGTATAGTGCAATAAGAGCCACTTTCTGAGCAAGTGTATTGAAAATAAATTTATTATTATTAGATCCACGCCACCCGACGGGCGTGGCCCAAGTGTGAGTCGGTCTAATGTAGTAAAAAATAGCCGTACTGACGTACAATGTGCTTTATTAATTTAATTTTTATTAATGTTAGCATAATTCTGAACCAAATCTTCGTTTCAGATTTTTTTACTCTATATTCCATTGTTTATCCACAAGAGAAATGAATACACATAATTTATTTGCTTTCCGCTTCGCTTCTCTCTTCGCGAACAATCAACAATAGATTGCGCAATAAAAACAATCAGGCCTTTCATGCTGAATGATGTAATGCAAGTTCGTCGAAATCGTATACTGAGTTCACATACTCGAAATATTAGCTCGCCGAAATCAAATTAGCACACGGATTTCCCCGGCTGCAAAGTTGATAGGAATATTAGAATCGCCCCCTATTACATTACGTACTATTGAAAAATAGTTACAAGTGGGCGTATTGACCTCTACATTCTAGACAGTATACGCATGATACTATATTATGAGGAAAACATTTTTTGATTCCCAGTTGGTTTTTTTTGTGGTGGGAAATCATCAAATGACTTCTCCCGTTCTAGGGTGGGGCGAAAGGGTGTGTTAGACTTTTACTGACTAAAACCCTCCTGTATCCTTCAGTTGCCCTTTGCGACTCGACGTGGTAACTCATTCAAAAATTTCAGTGACCCTAGCGGGCAACAGCCCTAAGTACTGCAACTAAGATTTTGCTAAAGGGCCCTAAGATTTTGCTAAAGGGCCCTTTGATTTTGCTGCAATATCTATTAGAGGCGCGCGTGGAACATTACGCGCCGTCGAGGACTCAGGCTCGTTCCTTACCAGACGGTTGGACGGTGAGCTACTCATTGCAAGTCCGCACTCACGGTAGGCCCATCCATGTAATTCTTACATATTACAAAAAAGTTTTCTATCACATCTGTAGACTGCCACAAACTCAAAATTACTAAACAGATTTTGATGCAGTGTTCACCACCAACCATGTGGTGCATGAAAAGAGTGATGCAAAAGCGATTGTATCGATGCTGCATCGCTGAAATACATTAGCGTCAACAGGCGATCACAGATCAGAGTTACTATACTCACTTGCATCGCCTAGTATAAGACCAACGATAGCATCGCGACTGTATCGTAATCATTTTGCGGCTATATCGCTGCAAAATTCACCGTAGTTGTCCTCCCTTATATTGTTGAATATAAATATGTATAAAATTACCTTCTCAGTGAACGCCTTAATCTTCTCCAGAACTTCATCGGTGTACTCGACCTGTCCTGCGCCGTACATCTCCTTGGCAATGACCTGGATTTTGTCCTGGATAGACAGCTGCAGTGGGTACAGGAACTCGAACTTAGAGCTAGAATCGCAGGCCTCAATGACGGCGTCTGCAAGCTCGAGGGCTCCGAGGCCGCCCTTGGCCCAGTGGTCGCATACCACAGCCCTGAACGCACCGTTCTTGAGAGCGAAATCTTTCACCAAGTTTAGCTCAGCTGGCGAGTCATTGCTGAAAAGAGGTTTTAAATTATTAACGATGTATTTTTTCTCGTATCAGGACTAAAGAAATGCGAGTAACCGTAGCCTTAATAAAACAAAATCAATATAAATACTCAAGTGACCCTTATAAAGGTGCAATATTTTTCTCAATCAACAACTGCATACCTATCTAAATTTCAGTGTTGTAGGATCTTAAGACCAAAGTCGACGACATATGGCCCTGAATCGTAGTCGCTCGAGCAGTCGAAAGAGCAATGGAAATGGTTATGCTCTGAATGAAGATATACGCAGGAGAACCAAAGATACCGACGATGCCCGAAGAATAGCCAAACTTCAGTAGCAGTGGGCAGAACAGTACCTCTGCCATGAGTTTTAAGCAATAATATTCATCGCTACTCGATATCGACGCCGTAAATATTTTGTATGGCAAATTTTGGTTCTGCAAGTGACCGCTATAGGCGCTGCAAAATTTGCCATACAAAATATTTACTGCGTCGATATCGAGTAGCGACGAATACTTTGCTTAAAACTCATGGTAGAGGTACAGATGTCGATGGAGCCGAATGGTTCTTGAAAGAAGACCGCATACAGAAAGATGCAGTTTGGGAAGGCCTCCCACAAGGAGGACCGATGACTTGGTGAGGGTAACGGAAATCCGATGGATGCGAGGACCAGGACCGAGGACGAACTGGACCGGTCGTTGTGGTGATACTTGAGGAAGGCATATGTCCAACAGTGGACGCCTTTTGACAATGATGATATCGTATAAATAAAAACTAACCCGTGTTTATTGATGGCCACTACCACTGGAACGCCGAATTTGTTGCCGTTGCTGATGTGTTTGCCCAAGTTGCACAGGCCTTTGCTCAAAAGCTCCAGATTTTCCTGAAAACAACATCACTTTATAACATCGGCCTGTTTTAGATTAGAATACTGGTGCCGGCTGGCTCATAAATCTACCATAAAATTAGTCTGCCGGAATGCCAATTAACCTCAAATTACAACGGACCGTCAAAGCTCAGCTTTATGGTTAATTAAAACCAGCTCAGTTTCTTGGTAAAGTCTAAAAATAGTTGATTGCTGTTGGGAGATAAAAATATTATTACGCTGTGCGAACTATTTCGACTTTTTGATCTTGATTTGACGAGTTAGAGCGATTTTTTGTAATATTTAGGGGCATTAACTTGGTTGATTTGTCCTCATTTAGGCCATTACCTAGTTTGACTTGCCCCGAGGTTATTAAGTAGCTTCACTAGACTATTGTCAGCTGGGTTAGTTTGCCTCCCATAAGCTGTCAGCTAGTTTGATTTGCCTCCCATAAGCTGTCAGCTAGGTTGGTTTGCCTCCCATTAGCTGTCAACTGGGTTGATTTGCCTCCCATTAGCTGTCAACTGGGTTGGTTTGCCTCCCATAAGCTGTCAACTGGGTTGATTTGCCTCTCATAAGCTGTCAGCTGGGTTGATTTGCCTCCCATAAGCTATCATCTGGGTTGGTTTGCCTTCCATAAATTGACAGCTGGGTTGGTTTGCCTTCCATAAGCTGTCAGCTGGGTTGGTTTGCCTCCCATAAGCTGTCAGCTGGGTAGATTTGCCTCCCATAAGCTGTCAGCTGGGCTGGTTTGCCTCCCATTAGCTGTCAGCTGGGTCGGTTTGCCTCTCATAAGCTGTCAGTTGGGTTGGTTTGCCCCCCTAAGGCTATTGTGTTTCCTTTGTTTATTGTTGTTGTTTTGTTTTCTTTGTTTGTTGTTGTTGTTTTGTTTTTGTTTGTGAGTTTTGTTTTCTATGTTTGTTGTTGTATTGTTTCTTTATAGTCGCTAGTTAGTGACCTGCACGTAGACGTCGTGCAGCGGCGCGCCGGGCGCGACGGGCGGCCCGCCGCCGTGCATCTTGAGCGCGCGCACGGTGGACACGATCACCGCGCAGTGAGGTGTATCGCCACTAGCTCGGCACTTAATGTCGAAGAACTTCTCCATACCTGGATAAAAAAAGAATATAAGAATAAGAATATATAGGTATATATTATTTCGCAGCCAACTAGCTTAGTTCGCCATTCGCTGCCTTATAACTAAACGGCACCATTATGGAAAGGCCTTGAGTTGTAGTGGCTTGAATGATATTCAGCCGATGCTTAGGTCATTCATACAATAGGGTGATCAAATGAAAAAAAGGCATTCAAGCTGGCAGGCTTGAATCTAAAGAGATCGAATCCGTTGGTTTGGTCCACAGAAATCTAAAAACAGAGAAGCGCCAAGGGGGCGTGTTTGCGTCCGCGGTGCTTGCCCAACAAGGGCATATACCGGCAAACAGCCGTTTGACGGCCGTCAGTTACATCGCGAACATGATCGTCAATAAATTTAAAATACCGTGTTGTTCAGTAGTTTCATGCAAAAACTAAAGCGAAAAGAAAAGCCTGAGTCATCAAGGAATCTCAAACCATAAATAAGTACAAAATAAAATTAGGAAAAACAACAAATCCAGTAATATCCTTTGCTTTTACTACGTTATTTTTGTTTTCAAATATCAAAGCGACTTTATTATTCGTAGAGTAAATACATTGCTCTTTAACCATTACCTAACTGACGCTCAGTAACTGAACAAGCAATGTAAAAATAACATAACGATACTTTATCAGTGCGGTGTATTTCTTATTACGGCCGCAGTCAGTTGACCCGAGTTAGGGTTGCGCCTGTACACATCCACCAATATAGACTATCGACCACAATATCGATTGGTTCGATATCCGAAGTGAAATAATGTATTATTATTTATTTTGGAGTAGTAGAGAAATACGTAAGCAACTTTCGTAAAGTAAGTTGGTAAAATAGTAGGTCAAAAGTCGGTGGACAAATGGGAATAAATAATAATTAGTGTTTTTATTTTCATGATAAAAATTTTACTGTTCTATTATAAATAAATTATTTTCTAGACATATTTATTTTTATTTAAATAGTTTTTGGTACCTAAAAAAATATCATTATAAAAATTAAAAAATCGTTAACTTTTCTATTTAGTCAATAACTAGCGTAAATGTAAAATAAATTGCTTTTGCACAGCACGTCGATGTTTATGTGTACATGAAAAATATACGCTGTATTTAGGAAGATAAGGTTTATCATTTACTGTGTAGTATGATCTGATTTATAATTTGCGGGTGTGTGCGGGACTGCGTAACAATAGCTGCATATGTAGTAGAGTCAGTGATGGTAGGGACAACTGGAGACATGGTGTTCCGGTACATTTTTCACTGCGCAACGTATCTTCTGTTTTCTGTTATCTGTGGTTTGGTCGTACGCAATAGAAAATTTTGAAATCGTTCCGAGTGGAGAAGAACAAAAAACAAATTGTTGAGTAAATACTCAACAATTTCTTTTTTTATTTGGATTAGTTATCGGAAAAAGTTGGGTAACAGGAGAGGAAAAATATTACGAAATTCATCCTCACAAGCAGAAAGTACATCTCTCCCCTTATCATTATACTCTATAGAGAGGGAAATCCACAGGTGCCACAGTACTAAAATTTATTACTAGGAACGATTTCAAAATTGTATTAATTGACAACCAGAGTCAGATCTTTCTTTTAAGTCACTTCAAGGCTAGAGTGAATAGGCTCTTAATAAACTAGTGTGCTTCACCATCATTCATCACTGCTTACCGTCAGGGTTTAGATGGGATCGTAGTCAAGCACTAGTTCCTGATATTAAAAAAGAACTCCCACTAAGCCTGGTCTCTGTGGAAACTGTTCATTCTCAATTTCTTTCGCCGCTCATTCCTCTCTCTTGTTTTCTTTTTGCAGTAGTAATCAACAGACAAAACGCTCTATTAGTTAAATTGTTTTTTTTTTTAAAAAAAAAGGAGCCCTTCCTGTCTATCCATTTTCAGCTAAATACACTTTTGCGATGGAAACCGGGTTTTAATAGCATTAAAATAAAGTCTATTAAGAGAGAAGGTAGTCTTCCTTGCCAGGTAAACCAAGGTTATATTCTTTTCCACTGCTAAAAGCGTGGTAAAATTACTAATATCGTGAACCGTAAAAAGGAGTAAAATAAATTTACATTCAGCAGAAAAATCTCACCAATATCAGAACCAAATCCAGCTTCGGTAGCAACATATCCATTCTCTCCAGCCAGTTTCATAGCGATCTTGTCAGCCAGTATGGACGAGCAGCCGTGAGCGATGTTGGCGAATGGGCCAGTGTGCACCAGCACCGGTGTGCCCTCTAGGGACTGCATGAGAGTTGGCTCGAACGCGTCGCGGAGAAGCACGAGCAGAGCTCCGGTCATACCCTGTAAAGGAGGTAACAATTTTGAGTACGAGTTTGGAGCATTTTTGCAATCGCGGATAAGACGGATTTTTTAGGTGGGAAATCATCCAATGACTTCTCTGTCAGACTTTTACTGACTAGAACCCACTCCTATGTTGTACCTTCCTTGCCTTGCGTTCCAGGACCCCGGGTTCTCCTTCGAACTACCCGTGAGACGTGAGATAAGGCTGGCTCTGTAGCGCTGGAATTGGCAGAAGATAAGAGAGACCTATGCTCAGCAATGGGAAAAGGCGGGCTGTGGATATTGATGATTATGAGTTACTTTTTCAAACTCGTTTATCCTACAACACTGGGCCAGTTTTCCACAATTTTATTTGTTTTTGTGTTACATTAGATACACTGCCAAAAATCAGGGAGCACGGCATGCGGCAGTGTGATCGCCAAGACGCAATGAAGGAAGCGTTTGCCTTCATTTTCTTTTAATTTGAACTCGTATGTTTCAGTTGGGCTTGGAATAGGTAATAAAAATCCCCAATCCTCAGGATAGTACTTCCAATTTCTTTTTAACAAGATGTAGGGTTTGTAGAATTAGTTCTTCCGCAGTTATATAAGACTTAGCTCCACTCCAAATCTGATAACTTTTTAAGAGGAAGTTTACGAAGTTTTGTTAGGATGCTACTTACCAAATCATCAGCAGTAACAGGGTTGCCATTCTTATCCAAAGCAACCACCATACTCGCGAGCCTCTCCTTGATATCCTCAAGATCTTTGCCGAGCGCGAGGATGGCCATGATCTCGGACGCTACGGAGATGTCGAAGGCGGTCTCGCGGGTGAAGCCCTTCTCTGTGGGTGACTGTCCCACTGTGATCTTACGGAGGTATCTGTCGTTGAGGTCCACAACTGGAAAGGACAATGGAATTGTTTAATGTTCGCTGTACCGGCAAGAAACATTCAAAAGGTGTCTGTACATGTTTTTTTCTAACTATGAGCCACCTCCTTCTGTCTGTCCAGGGTGCCTTATATAAGTACTTACCATACGTATCGAAATTTGGATTATTTTTTTATTAAACCTGCTTTCTTTAAATGTATGTAAAATACAAAAAAAGTACTACAAGACTTGTCACACTTGGACATATTTAACAGTTCAGTAGCTCGTGGTAGGGTCTCTGAACGATAAGTGTGATTTGTTTTTACGGATCTAAACCTTTATCGCGTTTAGCTTTCTGATTGGTTATGAGCTTGGATCGGGCCAATCGGAGCGCCGAGCGTCGTAAACGTGTCGGTTGCGTTAGCGTACCTAATTCAAAATTGTACTAGGCACTCGGATGACAGTTAAAATAATTTTACGTTTTTTTTTTTTCATTTTTCGTTTTCTAAATAGTGACACTGAATGTCAGCAATCAGTATCCACTGTATTATGTCCCAGTTCTAAACCCATATTCTAATGAGAATAAGAAAAAACAGGATAATTTGATCACCTGAAGGATTTTGGTAAAGCGAAAAAAAAAGTTACTGTGAATGAAGCCGGGTACAGGCTGTGGTAACATAACATGCAAGGCAGTGGCGTAGCTAGTCCCATAGAGGCCCCGTATCAAAAGTCTCACAGCAAAAAAAAAATTGTTTTATTACAAATGCTTGGTTTACCCTACGAGACGTTTGTGGTTTATATGTTGCGAATTTTTGCACACGTGAGGGCCCCGTATATACACCGTTAAATTTTTGTCGTTTTAATCCCGTGGACGGTCGATCCAGTACATGAAACACTATCGATTTCTAAAGATAAAATAAAAAAATAAATTACTTTTTTTAATTAAACGAACTAATTTACGCATGAGTGAATAAATGTGCATACTAAGCACCATTCGGTATTCACAACAATGTTGCGCACGCTCTAGTCAACGTGCATTGGATGATTTCACCTACCAAAAAAAAAAACTACAAAAATTTGCCAAAATTTGATTGGCAATGCACCAGGCACGCCCCCGCGCGCCCTGCTGCGCAGTTCTAGCGCGTAAAGGTTACATATGAAAGAAAATTAGGAAGTATTTAATTTGTTTATGATCAGCTGAGCCGGCGAGTCATTGACCTGTAGGTAGTTAGTACGCACGCAACGCGCCCGTAGGTAACTCGTGGCGGTACTACTGATTATACGAATTTTATTGCGAGTATTATCTTATCACTAGTTATTTTTTTTGTTTTAAGAGAATGCAGTGCCACCTTTTGATGAATAGAATTTTGTTAGTTAAACCATCGGTCCAAGGGATTAAAACGACCAAAATTTGACGGTGTATATGGTAGATACGGCGGTAACTACGTCCCTGATGCAAGGTAACAAGAAAGGAGCTTTTCATAAGTGTGGACGCAACGTGCGCACGAACCGAGCATGTTGAAATGCTCGCGCGCGTAATGTGCACGATTTGCACGCGCAAACCGTCTTTATTATAGGAATTCTGTTACATTGCATGATACATTGTGACAATGTGGACAGCAGATTCTATCATTGCGTGTTACATTGCATGTTACGTTACAGCAGTCTGTACACGGCTTAATAAACCAAGTAATTTATTATTTTATTTTTCACGCTTCTCACAAGGTTGGACCGGTTGGACCAAGGAGTTCTATTTTTAAATACAATAACATCATTCATGGCAGTTATGTTCCCATTCGTCATCAATATCGCTGTTTTTATTGGACTCTGTGAAAATCCAACAAAGTTAATTGGATCTTTTTGTGAGTTTTTTGCTCCAATGAGTTCCAATGATTTAGCACCAATTTGTTTCAATAAATTTGACCTCTCTATTTTTGGTTATGACGTATGGATTGTTCCTTGTGTCATGGGGTTTACCAGTGTCCTGTAATCGAGTTTATCATTTATTTGTGTACCACTTGCCGTCAGTCCTCTTTTTTAATATTTACCCCTTTCTACTTTAATATAAGTGTTTGGAGGGTGTGCGAAATAGAGAGTAAAGTCCCGCAAACCTCCGCTGAAAAGAGAGGATCCTCTGACCAGATAGGTGTTATGTCTGATGGGCAACTGCCCGATAGATGATTTCGGGCGGTTGTATCTATTCAAATCACGCGGAGAACTTTAACTGCGCGATGCACGATAGTTCCTTTATGACGACATAGATGGCGCTACAGGTGCGTACACAAAAATGGACACAACTATCTCCAGGCTTTACAAACATTTTTTCCGTGCAGGAATCGAATCTGCGAAACGAAGCGCAGAACCAACCGTGCAACAATTGAAATGGTGTTGTCGGAATGCAACCCTACGCGAGTCTAGCTCGCACTTGACCATCCTTTTAATACTACAATGATTAAGTAAAACAGAAAAGTAACCTCACCTCTGTTCCACATAATCTTCGACGTATCAATGTTGAGCCTCGCGAATTTAGACTTCTCTCCTTCCGTCAACGTATCAGGGTCGGTTTTCGTGATACCCAATCTCTTCAGCCTCCTCAACTGAATGGGGGAGAACTTTCTGACTCCCTTGACCTTGGGGACCAGCCTGTCGTAGAGTGGGCCGTCCTTCTGTGTCAGCTCGTGGAAGATCCTGGCGTCCATCTGGGCGGCCAGCAGGTTGTTGGCCGCAGTCACCGCGTGGATGTCGCCTGTTAAATGCAGATTGAACTCCTCCATAGGTATCACCTGAGGAGATGTTAGAATATAATAATTTAGAGAATATAACAATAATAATATTCCATAACTTACACACAACGTCATCAGTGACTTAGCTAGGTGACCAGCGGCTCTGCGGCCAAAAAAATCTGGGGCCCCTTTTTTACATGGGAAATCATGAAAGAACCTCTCCTGCTCTGGGTGTAGCGTGAGGGAGTGTCAGACTTTCACTGACTAAAACGAGTTCAAATTATAAAATTAGTGTCAAAACCTATTTTATTTAGATTTCGAAAGTGGGAGGAATATTTAAAAAAAAGGTTTACTAATCAGGTTTTAGGGCCCCTGAGTTAGAGGGCCCCAGGGCGCTGCCCCGCCCTTCGGTAACTACGCCAGTGAACGCCATCTAGTCTCATTATGAGTATCTACTAGACAATTGATAAACATTCATATATATTTCTAAATATATAGTTACTAGAGATGTACCATGTACCTAACCAACGACCTTACAGCCACCATGTGTAATAACAGGCGACGCATGTCTGTCAACACATCTGACTAATAGATCTGATGTGTGTAGTGAAGTTCCAATTCTTATGACCGCCTCTGTTATCGATAAAGCAAAATACCTATTTACTATTTAAAAGATCATTTTATACTTACTACGTACAATAAAATTGAATTTAAATTGTTAATCGGTTATTGATTTTAGGTTCCCGAAAGATTCTGGTTTTAAAAATAAATGGATAATTGCAAACAAGTGAGAAAAATTGTTCCTTGGATACTATTTTTTACCGTTATAATAATAAATAAGTACCTATGTAATATGTTACGTTTTTATAAATAGAGAGGATTTTTCAGCTGGTTTGTTTTTTTTTTAATTTTACGTTACCACTCAAAATGTATTAATAACATAAAGTATGTACATTTTATGTTAAAACAATGTCAAGAACTTGTAAGGTAAAAATACAATTAATAATGTACTAAATATTATAAAAAAAAATATCGATACTTTCGTGATTTATTTAAATCTCTCCCATCACTAGAGTGTCGTAATGACCTTTACCTTCATGGTAATGACCTTGGTCGGACCAATCAGAACGCAGCACCCCGCATCCCGTACCTCAGCTAGTTGACATAATTTTTTTGGTGCGTTGGAGCAACCATGCGGCGTCTAGTGGTTGTAAGGTCTCACATTCACATACGCGAATGTTGAATTCCCAACAAACTGCGCGCAAATTGTCATGAATACAGATTTGATATTTTGTGTAAACAAACAGGTGGCAGCCAAGATTGTACCGAACATAACAAAACCATTATTAACTGATTGAACGATGTTTATTCGAAAAAAGATGTTATAAATTCAAATTCAAATTCAAAAGCATTTATTTCAAATAAACCATTTACAGGCTCTTTTGAAAGGTCAAGGTGTCAGTCTGTCAGAAAAAAAAATGATGCTAATTGCACATTCCAAAGCGTAGATCTCTATGGAGAAGAATGTGCAAGAAACTCCATGGACACTCTTTTCAATCATTTTATGTATAACAAATATCTCTGTTATAAACATGTTTCTTGTCTGCTGCTGTTAAGGTTTGAGGTCAGTTGGTATTATTGTATTTATTAAATTATGACTATGACTTCAAACTTCATGTTGTATCACAATTTGTGTGTTTAAATGTGGAATGCAAATTGTCTAATAGAAAATAAAAAGTAAATATAAAATTGTAAAATCATATCAGGTGTATTGTTATTCTTTATCCATTCAATTAATATATTATTTCCTTTTTGTTTGTAAATACAAAAAAAAGATATGAACGTTTATGTCGCAAAAAACGTAGGTATATTTCGATACTCTCAAAGGAATCAAAATTCATAGGGTAGGTACTTCCTGTTGACCTACTAATTTTATCTTTACAAATCGATAGTGTTTCATGTACCAGATCGACCCTCCACGGGATTAAAACGACCAAAATTTAACGGTATATATGTCAATGTTAGGAACATACCTGTGAGTACCCGCCACCAGCCGCGCCGCCCTTGACCCCGAAGGTGGGTCCCTGGCTGGGCTGACGCATGACGGCAAACGAGTTGCGTCCGCGGTGTGCCGACAGGGCCTGCACCAGACCCAGCAGGGTGGTGCTCTTGCCCTCGCCTAGGGGGGTCGGGGTGATGCTGCAGGGGAGAAAGTATTATATTAGTACCTAATACAAATACTTAGTACATTTTGATACAAGTGGAGAATGTTTGTCATCGCGACCGAGACGAGCCGAGTGCTGCAGTGATGTGTATCAAACGACGTTTTTCAATACACTTACAAAGAAATAAATAAATGGGGTTTGACCAGTGGCTCGTGGGGGTCGCTTAGCGCCCAGCCTGACACGATAAATAAAATCAGTTGTGGCGGGAGCGAGCTCACGCGCTTTTCCGCACTAGTGCGGAAAACAGTATATTGCGTGCCTGAAAGCGGTAGGGGATTAGAGTAGGTTTTCGAGTAAGTGAATTGAAAAATAGTTCGTATATGAGGCCCAAGCCAAATACTAGTTGCTAAACCAAAATTTTAACACAGATTTCATCGTCATCATCAATTCAGACGAAAGACATCCACTGTTGAACAAAGGCGTGCTCCAAATGTCACTACAAAGATCTTGCATCCATAGAATTCCCATGACCCTTACCAGGTCATCGGTCTACCTTGTGGGACTGCTTCTAACACTGTGTCTTCCAGTACCCGGTCGCCGTACCAGAACACGAACGCCCCAGCGTTCACCTGTTCTACGAGCAATGAGCTCAGTCCAATGCCTCTTGGCGATTCTTCCATGGATTTTTGAAATGAAAATTACTATGATATTTTTTCTGTAGTGAAAGTTACACTTGTTTTCAGGTGGGAAATCATCCAATGGCTTCTCCTGCTCTTAGCCGTAAGGCGTGTCAGACTTTAACTAACTAAATCCTACTCCTGTGTTCCTTCTTTGTCTCTTTTCCAGGGCCCTAGGGTTCTCTTTCGCACAACCCATGACCCCAGTAGGCTTCGACCCTGCTGGGCCCCTACGGTTTTACTGACATATCGGCAATATGGAGTAAAACTTACCCTGCAACCACGATGTACTTGCCGCCCTGCTGGTTCCTCAGTCTGTCCAACACCGACAGGGATATCTTCGCTTTGGTACGTCCGTACTGCGATACTTCGTTGGAAAACAGTCCAATTTCGTGGGCCAACTCACTTATGTCCTTAGGCTTCTGGGAGCGGGCGATGACTATGTCGCTGAAAGAGAAATTTAATAAAATATTAGATATTATCATATACGTAACTTATTTCTATTAAAATTGTAATCACGAATGGACCTAAGACCCGACAAAAATTTTGTAGAACCATAGAGATTTTTTTGGCCTGATAAATACTTTGTTTTTGTGGAATAGTACCATACGCATTTCATCAAAGTAAGAAGAGGAGGTGAGACGACCTGAACGCCTACTGCAAGGGCTAGTTCGAGGTGGCTCTAGAAAAGGATACCTGGAAGAGTTTGAAGAAGAAAGGGGTTTGTCCAGAAGTGAAGAAGTACACGCCGATCGCGCTGGTGATTGCTTCAGTCTTACGAGTACTACGGAACATTATTCTTGATGAACCCATTGTAGTTTTTAATCATGCCTAAGGGCTTAATGTATATTTTTTTTTAAACTACGATGCCATACTATGAATTACTCCTGTATCGTAGGAGCAGGGAAGTAGCTACTGCCGTATCTGCCGTATCAATTATACGGGGCCCCCACCCTACAAGGGCCCCGACGTAAAAAAAATTTCCACCAGGCCAAAAATTATCCACAACCGTCTCGTAGGGTAAACCAAGCATTTGTAAAAAAGCATTTTTTTTACGGGGAATTATTTTACGGGGCCCCTGTGGGTCTAGCTACGCCACTGCGTAGGAGCACCAACCGTGCCGACAATGTTGTCGATTGTTAGAATAGAATAGAATGTTTATTTGCATAAAAAATAGGTACAGGTTACAGGTTTTTGTCAAGTTTGATGATCCATACTAACTACCTCTAAGAGCGGTTACGCACTACGTCCGATCCGAATCCGATCCATCAAAAATCCTCTTTTATCCCGCCTCTTTTAGGCACGCAATTGACAGTTTTTCTCACTAGTGCAGAAAAGTACTCGTATTTGCCTCCGGCACAACTTTATTGTAATGAAATAGTTCTACGGCTACTGCGGACCATACTTTCACGGATTCGGATCGGACGTATTGCGAAACCGCTTTAAAGCATACAATATTCTATTCTGTTTGTTCGTCACGTGTCAGAGCCAATACTGACCTGGGCGGCGGTGAGAGCGGCGTGATGCGCAGCGGGCGGAAGGGCCAGTTGGGCGCCAGCAGGCGGTCCAGCTGGCGGCGCGCGGCCTGCACGGTGTTGCGCATGAGCATCGCCACGGTCATGGGGCCCACGCCGCCCGGCACCGGCGTCACGTGCGACGCCACCGACACGGCCTCCTCATACGCCACGTCGCCTACCAAACGCTGGCCGGTCTTCTTTGACGGATCTGCTAGTTAATGTCTTGGTTAACACTCCGTATTTATTTAAGAACTGATAGTGACACAAATTAATTAGTCAAATTTCAATACAGACTGACGATAAAAACTGGAATTCAATTAGCAACTGATGCAATTATACCTTAATTGAATGAAGTCTTAACACACCAAAAAAAATACTGTAACAACAAAACAATCTAAAAGAAAAACTCTTATCAAACACAACCAATTTTCCGGTCGTGAATCACTATCGAATTATTGGTCATTTCAATGAAATTGTTTGAATTACGCGTCCACACTTGCACTGCAGACGGCCGTCCGACAAATGTTTTGTTTCTACCGACAGTTCCGACTATTGTACCCTCATTACACATTACTTGAACCATAAATATTTTAGTTCTAAGCAGCCATAATAGCCATTGTTCTATGGATAGCACGCACCAGCAATGGGATTGATGCCGCAATCGATGACGACGGCGCCGGGCTTGATCCAAGAGCCGCGGACCATCTCGCCCCTACCGATAGCTACCACCAGGATATCGGCGGTCTTTGTCTGTGGAAAAAGAAAATAGATCATATATTTAGTCAAAATATTCTTATCATCATGACTTCAGTTGAAAGAGGTCCATTGATGATGAACATGGTCTTAATTGGTCTTCATTTACATAGTCGTAGACTTTCTAAAAGAATTTAGCAGGGAGGTCTTGTGCTTTCTTCATTCAGATCTTAGTGCAACGAAATCAATTCTTCCTTGAGGTTTAATTGAGAATTCTAATGTAGGTAAAATTTGTATGAAAAAAATTAGGAATAGAAACTCCTCGTCTATAAGTGTTTACACGACAAAATTTTGATTGTTTTAATCCCGTGGAGGGAGCAATTCAATGTCCTGTAAGTAATCAGTACGCAACGACCGATAACTACCTACAGGTCACTGACTCGCTCAGCTGATGTTTACTTAAAGAAATAAATTTCGTATATGCGTATATTAACTCAAATTAAAAAAAAAAAATTGTCTTTACAAATCGATAGTGTTTTATGTACCGGATGGACCTTCCACGGGATTAAAAAGAACAATTTAGCCGTGTATAAATCAGTCAAGCAGGAGCGACTGTTTATTGATATGTTTACAAGATCGATCTTAGAATAAGTAAGAGTCCACTCACAATCTCACTCAAGTTCTTAGTCTTAGAATGGCAGACGGTGACAGTGGCATGTTCCCACTTCAGCAGCTCGGAGACCGGCGTGCCGACAATACGGCTGCGCCCCAACACGACCACGTTCTTCCCAGCGATGGGCACGCCCGTCTTCTTGATCAGTTCCACGCAGCCAGCTGGTGTGCAAGGAATGAAGCCGGACAGATCCCCCACTGCCACGCGACCCTCGTTTATTGTGTTCAATCTAGAAAAAGAAATAGGAAATCGTTAACTATTTTTTTTTTTCATTTCAAGTATTTTATTTATGAATTCAACATTTAAATTATACTATCAATAAGCTAATTAATATCACTATAAACATTACACATAAATATATACACTAAAGGCTAGAATATAGCGTCAAAAAAACTCCTCCGCATCGCTGTCGACTGGAAGTGTGCCCAAAAGGCTGGCGGCATTGCCACGTTGTATGGCAATGCTTAATCTCTGACCGAGGTAAAAGCCAGCCCTTGGGTCACGCGAAGTGTGCAATCGTTAACTAAATATTTATTTGTTTTAAATATTTGAGTAAGTCATTATTTAGAAATGTAGAAAACATGGCTTAAATGGCCTTCCCCACTCGCATGGTTTAAAAGCTTGTTGCTTCATTAATAGTAATCCAACGCGATGTTTTATAGAGAGGCAACGTGAAAAAAGAGAGAACGCCTGAAAACTCAGTTGGCATTCGGTAATTCCGTGATTTACTCGAATATTTCACAAAAGCTTGTTCCAGGAAATACGCGCTTTTTTTTAAACCCTAAAAGATTTTGAGAAAAATTGTCATCATTTAGAATCTCGATTAAATACGCAAGGCTTCTGTAGAATTAAATTTTTTTATATTTTCATTATAAAAATATGAGTACATTGTAGAGGGCCAAAGTTCACGTAAAATAGCAGATTTTCAAAGGTACTGGTTTAGTTTTACACAAATTTATGTTTTGATTTCTATATAAGCCTAGCCTATTTACAAGCACACAATCTATGTATGTATCCAAAATATCTGAAGGTGCCCGCGCGCTGGTAGGAAGGAGTGATTCCTAAAAGGATGACTTAGATAAGCAAGGTAAGCCATGTCAATGTCAAGAAGTATGATCAGAAAAGAAGGATTAACATATGATTTTTGTTCAGTTCACAGTAGGACGTCTAGATTTACAATATGGACACGACGATAAATGACTGTAAATTAAAACACTGGCAATATAGTTATCATTATAAACAAATTATATTATGGATCGAAAAATTCAGTTGTTCAGTACAATCTGTCGAGTCTTTATATATGTTACCGGCAATCTATATAATCCGGTATTCTATACAAAACCTAGGCAATGTATAGAATACGGTTTAAATAAAGGCTTTTATTTTCAAGTGGTGATAAAAAAAAATAGCACTAACCTAACCTGTCCGTGTCGGGGTGCTCTACTAAAACTATATCACCTCCGTCCCTGCTCTCGTCTTTTACATACATTACCAACTTCGCATTCTATTATATAGAATACCTGAATTTAAATACAGATTGCCAGTAACATACATATAAAAGGAGAAGCTAACTGACTGACATATCCACGCTCAGCCAAAACTACAGAGCTTTGAAATTTTGCATTTAAGGTTTCCTTTTAAAAGCAGGAAAGGATTTCCCAAAATTTACATCCCCGGAGGGCTAAAAGGGGTTCCGAATTTTGTATGGAGAAACCTATTTTCAGGCTGGCGAAGCCGCTGGCAGAGGCTAGTGCAAACATAAGCGTACATGGAGCAGTTAATTGAAATAAGGTGCAGGCTACCGCCTACTTCGGATACAGATAACCCTGAGCTATGTCTACTATAAACTGTAAGCCCTGCTGTAAGCCATTATTAAGTTGTACATTATCTTTTTCCATTTTTGTAATAAATATAATTTGGTGAATTTTATTATTATTATTTATAAAGTCAAAGAAAAAGTAAAAAAAACCATGCTTATTTGGCACGTAGGTACATCTAGAAACTTAAAGTTAAAACAATATTCTGTGCCTCGCGATTGTACCAAACAGGTCCAGTCATCAGTAAAATGCCAGACAATTTCACAAGCGTGCCTGACGCTGGTTTTCAACGGTACGACGGTTGCAAATCAGTTTTATTTGCAGGTGTGAGGTACTCGTAGTAAAAACATAAGAATATATTCTCGACGTGAGAACCATATGGTCTGATGTCCGATTTATCAACTTTTCAGGAGAGGCAAATAAAAATCTGGTTAGAATTTTCAAATAAAGTCACATTTATTGTTCTTTTAGCTAAATCAATTAATACTCATTTTACAGTAAACATTTGTACCTTTTATTTTTAAAGCTCATAATTAACAAATTATTAGTATTAATTATACTTTTTATAAAAAAATGTGTTATTCGACCTTATGCTTGTACAATTTGAGGTGTAGTCTAAAATTTGTATTTCTAATTTAAGATATTACTTTATGCTTGAAGTTTTTGAAGTTGTTCTGTATGTGTTTGAGGTTCTATGCTATCATTTAGCTTTATGGTTTGATTTAAAAATGAATATAACTGAGACTTATTTAAAGTTATGAACCAATAACAGGATAAGGTCGAAGTAAAATTAAATTAAATTAAAATTTCTTATGACTTTAAAATATTAACTATTTATCAATCTTGATAATTAGGAAGCATCTGTTTCTGGGAAATCAGTCCGGTCTACAGTGGGCAACACTAGTAACTTCAATGTGGCTGTCGGCTTACATCAAGGGTCGGCTCTCAGCCCTTACCTCTTCCTGATGATAATGGACGCTCTTACGTCGGACATTCAGGAAGAGGCTCCCTGGTGTATGCTGTTTGCCGATGACATTGTGCTAGTTGCCGAAAGTGGCCTAGAGGTCCAGAACAGATTGGAGGTGTGGTTGCACAGACTGGAGAGTGTTGACCTGAAATTAAGTAGAACGAAAACGGAGTACTTGTTCTGCGATTTCGGCGGTCTCTCCAATCCAGTGCCTTTAGCTCTCGCCGGAACGTCCATACCGATCTGCTCCGACTTTCGGTACCTCGGGTCGCTCATCCAAGGGGATGGTGAGGTAGACCGAGACATAACACATCGGATCAACGCAGGATGGATGAAATGGCGACAGGTCACGGGAACAACTTGTGACCCACGGATGCCCCTAAAGTTGAAGGGTAAAATCTACAAGTCCGTGATAAGGCCTGTCATACTGTATGGATCAGAATGTTGGGCTTTGAAAAAGACGGAAGAAAAAGGATTGCACGTAGCGGAATGAGAATGTTGAGATGGATGTGTGGTGTGACGAGAATGGATAAAGTGAGAAATGAGTATATTAGGGGAAGTTTGAAAGTGGCGCCAGTGACTGAAAAGTTGAAAGGAAATCGTTTGTCTTGGTATGGTCATGTGAAGAGGAGGGATGAAACGCATGTTACTAAAAGAGTTATGAGTTTACATGTGGATGGATGGAGAGGGAGAGGGAGGCCAAAGAAGAGATGGATGGATTGTGTGAGGAGTGATATGAAAGAAAAGGGAGTCAGTGATAGCGTGACGAGTGACAGGAGAGAATGGAAAAAAAAAACGTGTTGCGCCGACCCCAAATAAAACGGGATAAGGGCAGGAAGATGATGATGTTTCTGGGAAATCTGACTCATTGTTTGCATGAGTTGATTTTTTATAAAACGCATGCAATTCATTCATCATTCAGTCATCAAATCATTGTATTTTGCCGTCGATATGGAGTTTTCATTTAATCTTAGTCTTGGTAAATCTTCTGGAAACCCAGTCTTCTTGGATGCATTTCGAGTAAACGATGTTTCAGAAAAATCCTTTGTAAAATTATTTTCGTTAATCAATATCCCGGACTACTCTTGTCTAACTTGCAACCAGACTCACATAAACCAATACCATCATTAAGTTTCGGTTTTGTCCCCCGCAATTATCAGACCAGAAAGTAAGCTCTCTTATGTGTGCAATTTTGTCCTTATTCTCATCCGCCCAACGAATCAGACAGGATGCTACCTCATTTCACACCATATGACGTTTGTTGCAATATTAGATGTTGAATCAAAAATTGTCAAGTTCAACGTCCATAGTTTTCTTAGGTAAAAAGACTTACAATTAGTCAGGTTTGATATTGCCATACACTTTTGCAATTCAAACATTAATACTTTTTCTTCGCCTGAACTTGCGGCTGCTTCAATTTTGTCTTTTTTCTTCAATTTATATCTCTCTTCAGGGGCAATATTATGAACTTCCTTTTCTATTATTTCTTTTGTTTCTTTATATTTAGCATTATGTATCACAGTCATCACAAGTACCTATTGATGGAAGATTGAAGCTTAAATTAAACTTTGTATAGAATACATTGCGGTAGAACTATTCTTTTGTCACTCAATTTGCAGGAATCTCTTTTTCTGCCATCCACTCTTTGTATTGTGTGTACATGGTAGAAATGTTTAAATCTGATCCTAAAAACTTTTGACTGCACTCTTGAATAGTGGCTTTCGTAACTGGGGTATGTACCCCAGTACCCAGTATGTACTGATGTGGTCAATCACCGATGGGATTATTATTGGGGATGATTTATTAGCAGGGGTATGCTTTCCTCTTCGCTCAGGGGTGACTTACCAGCCCTCAAGCTGTTTTACCACACTTACCTTCAAAAATTTCTCTCCTATACAAAGTGTGTTAAGAAACATCACCCTGCACACTTTTTTGCATTCTGAATTGACGATGAGTCTGTATTTATAAGTAAATTTTCTTCTGTCAGTATCTAAATTTCCATGAGTTTTCATCAAACGTTTTTGTTCTTTTGTGACATTCTTCTTCTTCTTAGTCGGGATACTCTTGTCAGAGTGGTCGTGGTCATCACTGTGAATCACGATGAGTGATCACTTGGTCATACGGCGCCATCCATCGCGGACTGCAGCTTTCCGGGTACATCCGTAAACCGAACACTTAATTGCGGCCTTGATCTGGTCCGTCCATCTCATTATTCTACTCTTCTCTCATTATTCTTCTTCTTTTATTATTAGCTATAAACTGCCGACGCTGACCCCAACTTGTGCATGTTTTCCAAAAAAATTCGTTGAAAATTTGAAGTCTTTTTTTATAACGATTTTTTTCATAACATTCGTCCCTACACGCACATGGAGGCTTAAGCTGTCGACCTTCAACAACTGGTTTTTTTAAACTTTTAAAGCAAAACTTTAGCCTTTTGAATACCGTAATTAGAGATACAATAGAACGAAATAGGTGTGCGAACGCCGGCGTTCGCTTGGTGCTTGAGTAACTACGTAGGTAACAAATGAGCCGGACGGCACGCGCTCGAACGAGTCGTGAACGCTGATGGGTTCAAGGCATAACGTCACGACGACAGCTGATTATCGCCGAAAGAGTCCGATGTCATTCACTTCGAGAAGGTAATCGGCCATAAATCTATAACCAAAACGTTGCTTTTTCACTTACTTCCTTCAGATCAGCGATAAAACAACACAGTATACTGGCATAAGGTATCATGCTAACATAATGCCTATTAATTGTAAAAAAAACTACGAAGCAAATAGATTTATATCATTTTAGTACCGTTGTTTACCTTATTTCGAGAGGCATAAGGTTCTATGTGTTCATACATTGATTTTGTACACAATAATTTTAGAAGCATAAAGTCGAATGTTGACAGACGCCCTAAGTTCGGGACAAAACATTCAAAAGCATAAAAACTCAACTCAATATTCGCCGTTAAAATGACACCAAATATTTATGCATAAAAACTGATGTTATAATAAAACTTTATTACTCAATTTAATCCTGTAATTTTGCGACATACGACTTTATCGCAATCTGAAAACTACACAAAGAAAAGTGATAGAAATATGATTGTAAGTTTGTTAGAAAAAACACGAAGATCTTAGTTTGGCTGTCTAAAAAAGTGATTTTGGTCTAATATTGACATCAGACCATATGGGTCTCACGTCGAGTATTGTGTAAGTAAATTCCGAACGGCAAAGAGAGGTTCTTAACGCGATCCATTTAACAACCAAAGAGCCTGTCCTCACCACGTTTTTGAAACGCGCCGTCACGCTTATTATGGCGCGCTTTTATCCTATTAAAGCGCTATCCACACATTTCCGGGTCAGGGCTATCCGTGTTCCGAGTTGTTCGTTTCAGTGTTCCCGTCAGGGACGTGCCATCCATCACCCGTGTTCACACATATCAGGGAAATCAGTATCACTATAAAAATGTTTAAACTTACCATCACACTTTGATTCTTTTCTTATAATACCCCTTATTATATCTATTTTTTTTCTTAGAATTCAAATAATGTGGATTAGAAAGATCTTAAAATATATTACTCTGTCGTACAAGTTCTATCAACCTTTCTGTGTTCATGTTGTTTTCAACGTACGTACATAAAAATCGGATAGCACGGTCAGAGCGTCCGTGCGTCCAAGCGTGCTCCGGGACACTGACGATCCAGATGCCCCTGACACGGAGCTATGTCAACGAGTTCGTACAAATTGTACGTTACAGATTTTTTCCCCGTCCCTGACGGTACACGGTAGGGCCGGAGAAAATGTGGATAGCAGTTAAAGATCTGCAAGCTGCGTATGACTCGCGTGTGTATCGCTTTATCGCTTCAAATGCGCGTCAATGGCGCGTTTAAAAAACGTGCTGTGCACAGGCCCTAAAGAGATGGAGCCATGATGGAGCTGTATAGAGTGTATAGCTCCATCCCTCTTTCCTGCTCGCACTCCTGACATTTTAACATATCATGGTGAGACCCCCAGAAACCGGTTTCGAGCGATTCATCAAACCTCTTCAGCCTTAATCAGTAAAAACTTGTTCAACATGGTTTATATACTTGTATTATTTTTAGAGATATGCAGAACAAGATGTAAAGTCCCACAAATTGTAAAGGGAGGACTGAGCCTCCGATCAGACGGGTATTTTATCTAGTCCGGGCAACCGACCATTTGTTAATTTCGGAATTCCAATATCGTTGATGGAAGATTTTGAATTTTTAGTTCGTATGTGGCGATATAGACACCGTTACATTTTTAATTCATTGTATTGTCGTCTGTACCTATATTGCAGCATTTTACTATCTTTTTTCTAAAGTTGATGTCGTTATTCCGTCAAGTCAATTATACCGAAATATTTTTGGATTCTCTCAATAACCTATTTGTGCGATTATCTACCGTCGAGAACTTTACCGAGACTTTTCAGCTATATCTAATAAGGAGAACCGAAAATCGATTACTGCGCATTAAAAGTCGTTCGTCATTATGGTTCAACTTGTGTGACGAGGACTATAGCTGATTTTCGGGTCTCAATCAAATTGGGGGGATACGCGTAACCATAGCAAGAGGTTCAACTTATTTACCGCGTACTATAGTAACTGGGTAACTCGATATCTACTGGTAGTTAGACTCGACTAAGACTGGTTGTTAAACATCGGGGTTTTGATAACCCACAATGGCTATCAAAATCTACAAAAGACATGGGACGAGCGGTTAAACGTATATAAGATTAAGCGCGTGTAAGCACTTAGAGATTTTGCGTTTTCTAACAAGAATATTCTCAATTAATATCATAAATGCGAATGTAAATGGTTATTCATGACTAAGTGAATTTATTTCGGTATTTCTTCTCAGGGTAGTCAGCGAGGATACAACGGCCTATTCTAGTTTAAATCGCCGAAAATATTGACAAAGTGTTAGCAATCAACGGCAAGATCGGTAGAGTAGGCTATAGACTTCTTTCTATCCCAGCTGTATAATTATGTTCCTTTGCGAAAATTTCCGAATTTCACATGCGCGGAGCCGCTGTTAGAAGCTATTAATTTGTATAATGATTACCCATCGACATCCTTGTCTGGGGATACAGCGTCGGTGATCCTGTGGGCGTCGATGGGGTGGTCAGAGTCCAAGGGCATCTGGACAATGATGCCGTGCACGTACGGGGAGTCGTTGAGACTGGTGATCTTGGCCAAAAGCTGAGAACAAAAAATTATGATAATTAGCAGAAACTTAGGTGTTAGTCCGGAGTCTGAAGTAGTAGTAGGAGTATAGTCAGTTTCGCTTAATTTATTATTATTGTTTTTAATGGCACTTTCTAGCTTGAAGGACATGTTTACCCTAGTTCAGGCAAATAAACGATGGTGTTCTTGTCAATATTTAAGATATTTTTTTATTGTAGATATTTATTGTATTTTATAAGTTAAAAGATTATTATAAAACATCCAAAATAAATTAAAAGCAAATAAATAAAATTATAAATTAATAAAATCATAAATTAAATCTATATGTACACCGTTAAATTTTTATCGTTTTTGTCCTAATCATAATTAATCACGAAATCTCAGAAACTATAACACCTACAAACTTAAAATTTGGCAGGTAGGTTTCTTATAGAGTGTAAACATCCGCTAAGAACGGATTTTACGAAACTCCATCCCTAAGGGGGTAAAACGGGGTTTGGAATTTTGTATGGAGAAACTGACTTTCATGCGGGCCAAGCCGCTGGCAGAGGCTAGTTATTAATAAAACTATAGAGTAGCTGCACAAACATAATCAGCCTTATAATGTTACTACTGCTGGAACTCAAGCCTGCTCTATAGAAGTGGCAGTCGGCCGTAATCTAATACGCGGCCCAGTGCTGAGTGCCTAGTGTGAGTTTGTTTTACGTAAACGCGATCGACACGTTTATGACGTTCAGCGCTCCGATTGGCCGGATCCAAGCTCTTAACCAATCAGAGAACCAAACGCGGCAAACTTTTCGATCGCGTTAATGTAATAACAACTCACACTCAACGCACTGATAGGTCGATCGAGTAGCTCTCGATAGTTTTATCAATATTATATCAAGTCAAGCCGCAATCACTTTCTCAATGAAATACAATTTCTACTGAAACCTGACTGGGGGAAAGTGAGAATTGTGGCGTATAGCTATTACTATGTTTGTAAATGTAATGCATGCTTATCTTTAGTGTATTGCACCTTGGCAAGTACGTTACGGTACAATAATCGTAGATATGACCCTAAACATGTGACTGAACTGTTCCTAAACTAGGTACCTACTTTTACTACTAAACTACTACCTAAAGAGTGGCAATGTTGCCATTCTTTTGAGCACATTACCAAGCGATGTGAAGGAGTTATTCGACGCCATATTTTACTTATCAGAACAAGGTAATTTTAAGAATTAATAATATTTTATTTGCCTAATAATTTGATATACGAATATTGACACTGTTTTTTCATAGAACTTTGTGTAATTTATTTTCAAAGTTATGTCTAACACAGACAAAAAGCGAAGATCAGCAAAAACCATTGGGTGTATTTTCACAAACTAAAAGATAGTTTAACTACCAATCTTTTGATACGGCTTTTATTCATATCGTGTTTAATAAATTAAGGAAATATTTTTTCAATACACTTGCTCAGAAAGTGACTTTTATTTCACTACACTTAGGTACCTATATAATGGCACCTGTTACCAAACTGTGCCATTTTGATTACCATTACGCACTAGTGCTGTAATGTACCTATAACCTTTTTGTTCAACCTCTTTGTTCGCAAAACCAATTTTGAATACGAAAAAATAAAAATTGTTTGTGGTCTATGGTCGTCATTTAAAGATGCGCGCGGTTTTTGGCGTAATTTTTTCGAGTGATTTTCATAGTTTGTATTAATAAAATAAAATCAAATACTACATTTTAAAGTGTTACATCCATATTCTATTGTCATTACGAATGACATTAACGTAAAAACTTTTCACACAAGAAAACAAGCGACTAGACAGTCAATCTAACAGTACCTACTATGATGTCATAAAGTCATTATGTCTCCAATGTGAGAAAAAGACGGAGACATATACAAAACGAATAGCATTATCCCTCTTTTACGATGGAATCATAATAGAATTAAGAAGTCACAGTAAAGTCCCTGTACACTGCGAAACTACAGTTCGTTATCTGCGCAAATGTTATCAAATGAAAGTGTTATTATGACAATAACATTTAGGAACAGTTTATATAAGTTTTACATAAAACTACGATTGCGAATCATCATGTGATTTAAATGTTTGTTTATTACATCATTCGATGAAAACAGTAAACAGTATTTTATAAACTAATGATACGTCTTATCAGGTGTCAATAGGTCAAGGTGTGGCGATGGACAAACTGAGACTTGTTACGTCTTTATGAAGTTCAATAATATAGATAAGCAAGAGACACAATAGGGTAAATAATTTCTCCAGCCACATTCCTCCTCTGTAAGTCGATGTAATTCATAGGAAATAACTGTTTAAATACTAGCTTCTGTCAGCTTCGCCACACAAACTTTGCACCTCGGTTTCATGATGAAGAGGTTTTTTTTTTGGTTGTGGGTAAAATCATCCAATGACATCTCCCGCCTTTGGGCGGAGCGGGATATAATTTCAGACTCTTAGTGACTAAAAACCCACCCCGTTCCTTCGTGACCTTAGATACCAGGGCCGGGCTTTACTTTCGGAAGCAAACCCTTGGCCCCAGCAGGCTTCGACCCTGCCTGCCTACAGCTAGCAGGCTGGGTCTCTACGGTTTGCTAACAACTCCTTGAGGCGCGCGGGAACAGTGCGCGCCGTTGACGAACTGGGCTATGATGAAGGGGTTACAGGATGAGTTATCGAAAATCTGCTCTAAATGCTCGTCTACGTCATTAACCTTTTGAATACCGTAATTAGAGACACAATAGAATGACAATAGGTGTGCAGACACCGGTTTGCTCTTGGGGTTTGACAGTTTTTAACCTTTTGAATAGCGTAATTAGAGACACAATAGAAAGACAATAGGTGTGCGGACGCCGGCGTCCTCTTGGGAAATAATGAATTAAAGGAAATTTTGTGAAAATTTTCACGTTCGTAGTCTCAGTAGTTTCGTCTGTGCGTTTATACACCGTTAAATTTTGATCGTTTTAATCCCGTGGAGGGTCAATCCGGTACATGAAACACTATTCTTAACGTAAACTTTAGCTGGGCGAGTTCATTGACCTGTAGGTGGTTAGAACGCAACGACCAACAACTACCTACAAGCTTATTGATTCGTTTACTTAAACTTATTAATGCGTATAAAATTCGAGTTTAAAAAAAAAATCTTTGTTTTTTTTTATCTTTACAAATCGATAGTGTTTCAAGTACCAAATTGAAACTCCACGGGATTAAAACGATCAAAATTTAACGGTGTATATGTATAGAATATACCGGGGTATTATGTCACTTGAGTTTTTTTTTTTTGTACATTTGGTACGGCACTACGTAATGCGGGTTCGATTCCCTTACGAAACAAATATTAATAAAAAATCAATAAACTTGTTGTACTCGTAAATTTAACATCTCTTTTTTTTTCACTAAGATTATAAAGCATTGAATTTTGTTAATGTGGTTTTATTGTATTTAAAATTTCACTAAATATATAATTCATCTTCCTATCGCAATTTTTTTTTCAATTCTTACTCTTACTTGCTCAATCATCTAATGACATAATATATACTTCATGTGACTTCTTACATTATAATTTTCATATGAAGACAATTTTTAATAGTAATGTTAGTTAGCTTAAACTTCTACAATTTAGGTATCTATAATTTCTATATATATAATAAAACAATAAAAATGTACTGTTGTTGTTTTATGTTACAGTTTGTGAAAAACTACTGAACTGATCCTATTCGCATACTCCTTATAGGTCAGAGGTGCTATTCTCTAAGAAAACGCAGCGCTGCCTCAACGACGAACACCCAAATAGGATACATTAGATTGTCAACCTAACGTACCTAAACATAGGATTGTTAATTCAATGTATCCTATTTGGGAGTTCGTCATTGCGGCAGCGCTCGTTTTCTTAGAGAATAGCACCACAGGTCAACTTATAGGCAATAAATTATCACGCTATTTGATATGTGAGGTGAACAATATAGCATTTTGTCGGTATTGAACACAGATAACAGTGATATTTCTATGGTATTGAATGACATTTACCGCAAGTTCAATCCCCAGCTACAGTTAATAACTTTTTTTCTCAATATTTTTAATAGAAATAGTTCACTTGACAAGCGTAGTGATGTACAATAGACCTCGTTACTACGACTTTTTGCAGCGGTTCGTGAGAAAGGCGCACAGCTTACTGCTTCGTTGCATAGATAAAGCGTAAAAAAACGGAGTCCTTAGATTCGTGGATTTTGAGTCTACATCGAAATTGGAGGCTGCACGTAACCATAGCAAATGATTCAATTTATTTGCCGCGTTTTATACATATTTTTGAACGCACCCACGATACAGGAGTAATTCTTACCCCCGATTTCTGATTTAAGCATTTGAAGTTGAGAATTACTCAAACTCTACTTTACCCTCCAAACCTGTCAAAATTTGGCATATAAGCATGGTTTGAGACGCTCATAACTCAAAATACTCAATTCAGAAACCCGCTCTTAGTCAATTTAAAAAAAAATACAATTCTCTTACCTCCGATTCCGTAATATCTCTTGGCAGTTGCAGATGGTCGGCTTGAATGCCAATATTCTCAGCAGCGCGGAGCTTCATGCGTATATACACGTTGGAGTCCTCCCGACCGCCCACCTGCACGATGGCCAGGCGCGGCTGGAACTCCGACCAGCGGGAACGAGCCTCCGCCACTTGTGCACGGAGGTCATTCTCGATGGATCTGATGAGGTACGGAGAGTAACTTTAGTCTTGGAGTACTCGGAGTTGCATGATATTTAGGCTTACGAATGAACAACTAAAAATTATTATGGTGACGGTGATACCTTTTTACATCACCTGCTCGATAATGCCCTTTTACATGACATGCAATTATCACCTAAAGCAATTTTGTCCCTTAGAATTTAATGTAGTATGGGCCATCTAAGGGAATTATGAGTTTCGAATTTGGAACGTCAAACACTATATTTCGGGAGTTAATTATAGAAATTCCTCACTGGCCTTCGGGATTAAAAATTAACAACCTTCGTTTCGTTCTGAATTCAAAATTTCGCCCATGGCTTGAAGGAAAGCTTTATCCTGTAGTCACATAATATACAGTACGTTCGGCGGTTCTTGGCACGCCTGAAGTTAGGCTCTGCGAACTTTAGCGCTTGTGCACTCGTAAAAAAATAAATGGTTTGAAAAAATAAATGCCAATAGCAGTTGTTATTGCTGTTAACAACTGTTATTGGCATTTATTTTTATAAATCATTTATTTGACGCGCTTATTTTGAGCGCTAAAGTTCGCAGAGCCTAACTTCAGGCGCGCCAAGAACCGGCGAACGTACTGTACTAATAACTAAGTACAACTTTATACTAAATAAAACAAAATGTTCTCTTATATCATCTGGTAGGTACCAGACTTAATTATAAAAGAATTTGTTAAAATGATTGCTGGCATAAATACTTACATTTAAAAGTGACGTTTAAATCGCTTTAGCTGAATGCAAAGTTCGTTTCCTGAGGCAATAGGTCGAAAAAAATATATATTGATTGCCTCAACAGAAAGGTCTGATCATATATAGATACTACTTCTGTCCATAGAAATGAATCACTTTCATTAAAGAAATTATAACAAATTCTCAAAAAAAAATAAGACTTCTCTAATTCACAGAAAGTTCATCAGCTGATCAAAATTAGGACTATTCAAATCTGACTACACCTCTTCGTTCCAACGGAGGTACGGATAAGGACAAAAATAATGAATTCACTACTACCCAAATCAAAACATGTGAAAGATTTGCATGCACTAAAAGGATGATAAAACTCTAAAACTATTACTTAGCCACTTCAGTGCCCGAAATTTTTTCTGCGACCATCTTTTGGGTATGTAGACCGTATCCTACTTCGGTCCCAAGTCAACTGGCTCCCGAACAGAGACGAACATCGACATGACATGCATATGACCCCAGTGATAACCCCGACGACAACGCATGGGCGACATATCCCACCAAACAAAAGATCTGGTTACTGCCAAAACTTAACGACAAACAATTGTGGTTAAATGCGGTGACTAGCCTAGACCTGATATTGTTTGAAATTTGAAATGATTAAATAATCAATTGGTAATTTTTTTTAACAAAATACCAAAGTTTAAACCTATGATTGTGTTAACTGTACGTCGCAAAAACATTAATATATCGATATAATTGATGTCATTTGATTAAAGTAATTATTTTGCCTGAGGCGTAGAGACGCTGTGGTAGGTATCGACGTATTTTACTACTAAAACACTAGATAACAATAGAGGAGGTACTTACATGGTCCCTAGTTACCTAAGTTCTCTGGATGCTCTCAACATGTTTTTCTTCCCCTGGACGCTTTCAACGTGCACGTCTTTCTACTCTTGGACGCTTCAACGTGCACGTCTTTCTAGTCCTGGAGGCTTTCAACGTGCACATTTTTCTACTCCTGGATGCTTTCAACGTGCTCGTCTTTCTACCCCTTGACGCTTTCAACGTGGACGTCTTTCTACTCCTGGGCGCTTTCAACATGCTTGTCTTTCTACCCATACAAGCTTTCAACTTGTCTTTCTACCTCTGGATAATGACAACATGCACTTCTTTCTATCTGTGGACGCTTTCAACGTGCACGTTTTTCTACTTCTGGACGTTTTCAACGTGCACATCTTTCTATCTTTGGATGATGACAACGTGCACGTCTTTCTACTCCTAAACGCTTTCAACATGCACGTCCTTCTACCCCTAGACGCTTTCAACATGCACGTTTTCAACCCCTGGACGATGTCAACATGCACATCTTTCTACATCGTTCAAGTTTCCTGCACGTTCTTCTCCATAGAGATATACACTTTGGAATATGCAAATAGCGTCATCTTTTTTGTGACCGACCAACCTTTACAACTTATAAAAATGGATTAATTTAATTTAATATTTTGAATTTGAATTGAGTTTATTATCAAATTAAATTGTATTTGATGAATGAGTATCTACCGTCTTGGTACGGTAAGTATACAGCTCTTTTGGTTTATCGCAATGTCATGGCTGACAAACGTGTTATGTAATTGCAAGCAAAATTATAATAAAATCTCATACCTTAAACACGCTTCAGAAAATCTTCTAACAATTAGTCTGAGAGGGCACTGTTTTATCAAAAACATAATTATTGACAGTGCAAGGATAATTAGAAACAGAAAGACACAGCCCTATCGGTTTTGTTCAGTATAAAGAAATTTAAAAAGTTTGAAGTGATTTCTGCCAAAAATTATATACGGAAAACGTGTCAACATTACTAACAAATAAAATAAAATACAAGTTTCTCGCTAAGCAAGTTGGTGACGCATCCCTGTCGAGTTTACTATGAACAATGAACCTGTTTAACAATAGAGGCGCATCAATGAAGAACGCTGTGAAGATTATGTCACTAACGTCTCATAATAATACATTAATTACATTTTGTCGCAAATCCACATGCAACATACTCACCCACATGAATGGGCTGTTCTCGCAGGTAACTTAGCACTTTTCCATCTTCTCATGAAAATTTTATTACGTAAAACTAGTGTAAGAATCCTGGTACCCATATCACAAGTTTAATCTGCCCTTTGGAACCAGAATTTATTATGAAAATAATTTATTTTTAAACATTTTTTACTCTCTAATTCTCGTAGTATTTGTTCTTTCCGTTGTACGAAATAGTTTTAGTTTCTAGTATCAATTACTTCTAGTTCTGCTACGGCTTACTTCGAATGTGTCAATGGTAGTAATTTTAGGGAAAACATAATATCACGGTTGAGTTAGGTATTATTGTTATTTTTAGAAGACTATTATCGAAAAACTATAGTAAGACAAATTGTTTATCACTAGTTATTAGAACAAACAGATTGTTTTTGTTTTAATGACTGATGATGGGCACGTCACGTCCGAGATAAGTGATAAGAAATAATTACAAACGATATATTTAGTAACAAAAACAAGTTATTGTATTAGAATAACTGCTTAGATGAAAAGGGCACTAATTAGCATGACACTACTTCCCGCTCCGCCCAAGGGCGGAATTTGTCATTGGATGATTTTACCAACCTACCATAAAAAAAAATAAAAAAAATTGTTAAAACTGTTCTAATGGTACGTCCACACGGTACAGACTTAGTATAGACATACGTAGATTTTTGTAGTTTTGACTGTGCATTGCACAAAAATTTCGGTGTATATTTTAAGTTCAGAACATTTTTAAAACGCCAAATGTACAGTTCGGCCGACGGATCTTGGCGCGTCTGAAGTTAGGCTCTGCGAACTTCAACGCTTGTGAACTCGTAAAAAAATAAATGGTTTGAAAAAATTTATGCCAATAGCAATTGTTATTGCTGTTTACAACTATTATTGGCATTTATTTTTATAAATCTTTTATTTGGCGCGCTTATTTTAAACGCTAAAATTCGCAGAGCCTAACTTCAGACGCGCCAAGATCCGTCGGTCATACTGTAAATACAAAGGTAAAAGATAGACAGAAATATATTTATTTATTATGATGAAATATTATATTTTTTTGGGGTTTATTATATTTATGTAAAAAATATAATAAACCCCAAAAAGTGTTCAAAATAAAAATAGTAATTACATAGCTAATCAAATTACCCTCCCGTGATTTGTCCCGATGCAAAAATGCCCATCACGCTAGCTGAGTTTTCACGTTAAATGACAATGGTCAAGCTCTGCATCAGGAACAACCCTGAGCGGGAGTCCACTGACTTCTGAATTACTTTATTCAGACGGCGTCCTAAAAGTGTAAGTACCAACCTACCTCCATAGTTAATAAATATTCATCTCACAAAACGTCATACATTTTGACAGATCTTCCGGCACACATCAAAATCTGTATTCTTGTCTAGGACAGAGACAGTGTCCGAGTGTACCTACATACTAATGTCTATACCTTGTGTAGGTACGCACCGTTATACAGGATCTAATTGAATTGACTAGTGAAACTTCTCAGACTGAGATACCGGTAGGTATCTAATGATCGTACCTATACGTAAAACATATTGAAAAACTTATAATATTATGTACTAGCGACCCGCCCCAGCTTCGCACGGATGCAATGGTGATATTATAGTTCATTTTGATACAAGTGCAGAAAGTTCGTCATTGTGACCGAGGCGGAATTCTCACAAACCGAAGGCGAGTGTGTTATGGAGCCGAGGGCTACAGTGACTGCACGTGTAAATACTTTCTCTAAAAATTACAAATTATATTTGTTCATTTTGTACTGAAGAAATTTTTTCAAAGTCCATATATTTTAGTCTTGATTTAGATGGCAGCAGGCTATCATAAGTATTTTTTACCTTAATCACAATATCTGGCGGCGGCGGCGTAGCAGCCTTATTTTGATTTTATTTTTCGGCAATATATCCCCATCAACTGAACCTATACTCCGGCGAGCGTTTCGTGAACCCGAAGGTAGGTTTCTTTTTCAAAAGTTTCATTTTTCGACCAAAAAACAGGTTTTTCTTCGAAAACCCAAAATTTTTATTCGGCAAAAAATCTAGTTTCTGCATAGTTCGCTAGGGCTCGCGCAGACGCGTCTAACGACACCTCGCACGCGAGTCTAGCTCACAGAAAAAATTAGACAATATTTTATTTGAAAATAACAAAACGCAAGAATCGATTATTCGCGAAACGATTAAATGATACAAGGAAAATTTGGAAAGGAAAATTGGAAAGGAGATAAATCGTTATTAGATTAAAATTATAAATTACAACTTTACATTATTTATAATAACAATAGTAGGTATGGAATATATAAAATATATATATATTTTAACATTTAAATAGCTATATCATTATTTATAAGAAAAAGTGATATGATTTTATAAATATTAACATTAAAATTAAATAATAAACATGAGATAGAAGTGGGAAAGGGGACTCGGAGGGAAAAAAGACTGGAAAAGTAAGGAGTGGTCATAAAGGGGGCAGGCAAAATAAATAGGTTAGATAATAGTATTTATTAGCTTTTTTCCCGCGTTTAATCTTTGCAGATTGCAGAAGAGGAAGGTATCAAACTTTATTCATCCTAATATTAATAATAATAGAAATTCAAATATTTTTGAATTTAGAACGCGGATAAATGTTAATTTGTTGGTAATAACAAATTATTGTTTAAGTAATCATAATTATTTATTGCATTCTGTTCAAAAACACAATTTAAATTTTTATTAAATATTAAACCCTTAAAAATATCCGCCTCTTTGCTTTAAAAACATAATAATAATCACCCCTGACCGTGACGAAATAGGAATGAAAAAAGCCCTTGTTTTGATAAATTCAAAAAAAGCACGCGGGTGATAAACATGCCATATCGAACCTAATCGTAGTGCGATAAGAGGCAGTTTTCGAGTAAGTGTTTTGAAAAGGATTTAGCCGTCAGTCAGCGCACACTAGCCGCTTAGATACCAAGGCATTTCAGCGCCTTGTCACGGCCGCGTCACGTCAAAGCATGCCACGGCAGCTTCTACTATGCATTACACATTTCTGTCATAAGTATAGTTTGATAGTGTTGGCCGGCGGAACCTTCGGTATGCCGTTGCTTACCGCAGCGTGCGACGGCATCCTGCCGCGGGAGCTTATGACGCGTCTTTCGATGCCTTGGGATCATTTTAAGGCTTAGGAATCTATTTCGTATTTCTATTGCGATGTGTTTGAATGTCCAATGGTAAAAAGTTAAATCGTTTGCCGTGTCTTTGCCCATGGTTCTTTCAGGATTCTAGCTGGTCAACGGGAAGTAGGTAACCTTAGGGGTTTTCCGATATGTGAAGGTTTTTCACCCTCCTGAATGGAGAGACAGAAAGGATTCCTGAGTCCCAGCAGTGGGATCATTAAAAGGCTGATTATGGTTATTATGTAAAAGTTCTGCAAGATTTAAAGACCAGCTTTCTGATCAAGAATTAATACAACACAAAAAGGAGGTCAGCTAATGGCATGAAGAGACCTAAGCCTCGGAGCCTTGATAGATAATTACCTATTAATACTAACGGGTGATTTAAGTGAGTTATTTACAATAATTGTCGACAGGAAAATTCACAAAACAAATTATGTTCTAGTGTTGCGTCGATATAGCTACTAAAAAAACTAGCACACAATTATTTTTTGTGAGTGGCTTCTCGCTGGTTGAGATAAGAGGTTGTCATATTCTTAACCAGACTTGTCTGTAGCAACCTTGATAAAAAAAAACGCACTTCGGACTCGCGCATTGAGAGTTCTGTACAAACTTATCTATCTCGATCTCGATATCTCGGTCAATTACCGAGATATTGGTGAACATACATAGAAAATTCCGGCCACCATAGGCGCGGGCTTGCGGTCGGCGTGCAATGGGTAGCACGTAGAACGCTGTCCGATCGTCCGGTAACCGACCGGACCGAGCCCAAGTCGTCAACGGCGCGTACTGTTCCCGCGCGCCTCAAGGAGCTGTCAGCAAACCGTAGAGGCCCAGCCTACTAGCTGCAGGCAGGCAGGGTCGGTTAGTGATAATTCTAACAAGCTCGAATAAGGGTAGAATAAATTGATTTATTACAGAGTTCCAGTGCTTACCCTCCGACTTTAGCATGAGATCATTACGATGTACAACCTCCTTTTCTTCCCTTAGTCAGCCTTTGACTGCATGTATCAACAAGGCTATTTTACTTGTTACGACAGTTCTGCTATGATCCTAAGAGGAGTTCTGTTCCATATCTCCGAGTTCATCTTCAGATGATGGACAATATATCTATGGGATCATTTCTAAAGTATACGCTATCAAACAAAAATAAATATTCAACATGCGTCCAATATTAACCAAGAAATCAGTGACCATTATTTTCTTTTCCTACAACACCTATTAAGGTGCATATCTTTTTTCTCCCATTGAATTGAAGGTTGTGCCCATACAGAAAATTAAGTATAACCAGAATCCTTTACAATGATATATGTCTTAACTCTGTTGGGCGAAGAGCCCACGCTCCTTATATTTTTGCCCATGGTTCATTCAGGATTCTATTTGGTCAACGGGAAGTACCCTATAGGTTTTCAGTATAAACGACCTTATCTTTAGATTGCATTGACTTGGAAGTTATTTTTTTTTCACTAGTGCTTGGAGTAGACCTGAGTATTTAATATTAATTTCAGCTTCATACCTCCACGCGTTCCGGAGAAAAAGGGTTTTGACAGACGGACATCAAATTTATCCTACATAGGTAGGATGACAGAGTTCCGTTTTTGCCTACTCAAACACAGAATCCTACAAGCCATCGCAATACATAACAGTCAGCGTAGTAGTTATAATTACCTGTCAGGTCTACGGAATCATAAATCTCCGCAGTGCTCGAACTCAACGACTGATGTGTTTGAAAAATAGTGGTATAAAAACTTTTTGTTCTTATGTTCCTGTAGTACCTACTTGTAGGCGAATGTACCCCGTGTCCATAGAATTTAGTATTGTACTGTATTTTATAACACGGAGGACTTGTTAAGGCGACACTAAGAGCTAGCTGCCTTGAGCGAACAAAAGAGAAGCTAGCGTCACTCCGCGCGCATCAAGATTATTCGAATAATAATGCGGCTGCTTTTTTTAAGTGAATTAAAAAAAGTTAAATAAATAGAGGAGAACGAAAAAACGGATAAATCTTTACTTAAGACGTGGGTTTGACCGTTCCACCATTTTTTAAATGTATTATTGCATGAAATGGTTTACACTACCTAATGTCTTTTAAATAAAAAAAAAAAGTTTCGGTTCGGTTTTTTTTATATAATACTTTTTTACAATACAACAGTGAAAGTAGTGTAGTTTCCTTTCTTTTTAACTGAATCGGAGTCTCAATTAAAACATTTTTACTAAACGAAAAATCCCAGTAATTCAATTTACAACTTAAAAACAAAGTACGTGCTACTTTTGTTTGCATTATTTTTCGGTAGATTTTTGACGTTTTGCCTTTTTTGCCTGTTTGCCGATTTTTTTGTTCTTTAAAACAAAGCTTTTTTTATGGTTTTGAGAATGTAGCCACAACCGTTATGCTTTAAAAGTACCAAAAATGTATAAACATTGATTTATGGAAAAATTTTAGTTACTTTGTTTTTCCTTAAAGCAGCCGAATGTGTCTTTCATTTATTAAACACAATATGTATAAAAACTGTAAGTGTATAAAAAGATTGGTAATTAAATTATCTTTTAGTTTGCGAAAGTTTAATAAAAATAAACTCAATGGTTTTTACCTAACCTTCGCTTTTTGTCTGTGTTATGGTGCGTCCAGATCTGGTGAATGCGAATGCACGTGCGCAGTTCGCAAGGGGCTCGCGAGCGGCGCGCAAGCGGCGCATTCGCCACATCTGGATGCAACATTAGACATAACTTTGAAAATTTGATCACAGGCAAACATTGGACAGGTAAAACTAAATAAAAGCTGTTGTTGTAAACGCTCCTTTTTTGGGGCAGTCGTGTAAAAATGTAAATATTCGTATATCAAATTATTAGGCAAATACTTAGTCTAGTTCAACATAACACTTAATCTAGTACCTATATATTTTTTTTAAATATACGAATTAGCCGGTTAGACGTGATGTTGGATCTAAAATCATCAAAAATCATATATCTGTCAGCTATCTGTTAGCTAATGGCTATCAGTCTAACTTAGGTATTGATCCTCATCCATAAACATATATATTTTGTCCTCATCTGTTTTTGTTCCTTGCAAGTCTTCCATATCATTTAAATAAATAAATAATAATTAAATACCAGTCGCCTATTATTATGCGTCTATTGCGTGGTATATTGTCTGTATGATTGTCAAGTTGGTGGCATTAAATCTGTAATTCTATTAAATTAATGATGAAAATAATGATTCAACTAAATGTTCTAAACGTGTCTTTTTTTTGGTGTCGGATATATTAAATCCTTGGTACTTGCGACCCAGCACGAGTATTACGAATCTTCGAAATTCTCGGCTTTTCGCTATTATAATATCCATATATGTACCTAATAAATATCTAAAGCTAAATAGACCGAGGAATTCATGAGAAATTATGAACTCCTCTCCTCGGTCTATTGGTGAAAACCACATAAAAATCAGTTCAGTAGACAGATGCAGTGGGGAACTTTGTTTTATAATAGGATTTTAAAAACATATTTATGAAGGTAACCTAACCATTGTTTGCTGTACACTATTCATTTTTACCTGCAGATGGATGAAAGCCTTACCTTATCGCTATTACTTAAGCAATGTAAACAAAATTTGACATGCGTACCGATCCACATACGGAAGAATTCGATATTTTCTCTAATATTATGATCACATCATGTATTTAGGCTCAGCAGGACATTTTAATTCTTATATCCGTTTTATTATTTGCTGATATTGCAACGCAAAAATATTAAAAAAGAAAAAAATAAAAAGCCTTCTCTAAATATTATATACCTAATTTAAACTTTGAATAAACCTTATAACACCAATGAACGACGATATTCTACTACTCAAATCCCTTTTATTACTTTTAATATCAGCAATACTTACTACATAAAACTATAAAAAAATAACAAAAAACCTTTTACCTTGAACAATCTATTATAACACGAAATTACTTACTCAAAAACTGGTTCCAATGGTCCCTTCGGTTGCCACATGATTTCACCTCAATTATTTATTTACTAAAATAAATTTAAACACATGTTATATGATTGTTACCGCAATGGACGGGTACCGTTGTCTGCCGGCGACAGATTTATACTAACTATGCATGACAAACAGTGCTTCTGGTCAACCTGTTTAGCAGGTATCCATTATTATTGTATAGTAAGTACATACTAGTCGCAAAAAAAAGTTCGTGCCTTATTTGTTGATACCTGTCGCACCCTTCACACAAAGGTGGAACCAAATACTGGACTTTTTTTTTAATGAAATTTAAGTAAACTAACTTTCCTGCCTACTCAGACTATTTAACTAAATCTTTGTTCGGATAGTATAGTATCGAAAACAGTTTGGGTTTGACCTGCTCCAGCACTGACAATAATTTATAATCGTTGAAAAAGTAAATATACATTTTTTGAATTGTCCTCTTTATTACTTTTTACGAATTGGACATTGATGATTATTTTTATTTTACATTTAAGTAGGTACATATTTTTTAAATTATTTAATTTTATTATTTGCAATATTTATTTTGTTAAGTGTTACACTTTTGTAAATATTTTATTATGTTGAATTTGAGGACTATGTGATGTGGATAACTTTTCCTTTTCAGTAATTTGAAAATGTCTGGTAATTTGAGTACTAATACGGCCTACCCAAATCGTTGATCTCCATAGTAGTAGTGAGTTGAGCTACATTAATACTGACAAATGCTTGCACTGACTGGACAAGTCCACTCAAATCTGTGTGGTTTTACTCGAAAGACCATATGAGACTGCATGGTTCTCGTATGATTTGACTGTTACATGTTTAATGTATGGACTATATAAGAAAGTGCCCCCTAAGTTTGTTTTTCTGTTTCTTCTCAGGGAAGTTAGCTATAAAACACCGGCCTTATCTAGTTTAAACTGACGAAAATAAATCGACGCGTAAAAGTGTAACTATTTGCAAAATAAATATCATATCCCTCCCGCTCCACACAGCGCAGCGTGAGAAATTTATTTGATGATTTCCTTCTCAAAAAACAAAATGTCATATAGCTACATAATTGGGTTTATTTTATTCATATAATAAGGTAAATAATTTTGCTTGAAAAAATTAACTGTAGTGACCTTATTGTTGAACGCGTATTGTTACCGGCAGTTTATGTAAATAAGTGACGTACTAGTTAATATTGAGTTTTTGCGAACATACGCTAATGAAATATATTTATGTGTGTGAAGTGACATTGTACTTGTAGTATGAGGTGAGATAACACTGATCAATTATTGTTTTTCACGTAACTTACTTTTATGTTCAACCAGCTTTTGGTAGCGGCTTCGTCCCAAGTGAAATTCGATTTCTCCATACAAACTTCCAAACTCCGTTTTACCACCTCAGGGCCTATACACACCACGTTTTTTAAACGCGCCTTGGAAACGCGCGTCGACGGCGCGTTTAAAAAACGTGGTGTGCACAGGCCCTTAGAGGTGGGGTTCGTAAAATTCATGCTTAGCATCCGCACACACTCTACACCCTACAAGGAACATGCTGCAAAATTTTAAGTTTGTCGGTGTAATGGTTTCTGAGATATCGTGTTTAATCAGCGAGTGGTATTTCGCTTTTATATATATATATAAATAAATATATACAGATCTTACGGTGTTTAATAAAGTGTGTTTAAGTTACATCCGATATGAAATTACGATGTTCAATGGAAATAAAACACCTTCATTTGATTTTTATAGCCACATATTTATTTTATATAATCATCTGAAGATATATCTAACAGTCACGGCTGTCAACAATCGACTATTTTATACGCCGACAATAATCACTGTCTTATTTGACTTGACTATTTTAATTAACTCTGTAGTTAAATTAGAACTTTTAAGCCGAGCCGTGCCTTTACACAAAATGATAATGTTATCTATCATGGTTACATGGTTATTGGTTTGTTTATCTGATGATATTAATTTTTAGATAGACACATACTTCAAAACTATAAGACTTATTTATATAGGTTTATGGTGTATTTTGGATTTGGAACCTCCAAATCCAAAATACACCTGCTGCTACAATGCTGGCAGAAAACTTGTTGTTTTAAGCACGCATTTGTACATGAATTGCCAAAACATTGTATTAATGTTGTGTTTTGTATACAATATTTTTTTTATAACAGAACTTATGAATGTACTATAAACTTAACACAACACTTTTTAGAAGAGCAAAGCCATGCTCTTAGGTATAATAAAGAAGAATCAACAACCTTAGTGTATCTAATATCACCATGTCCCAATATCACAATTGTAATAGTAATAAAACTAAAAATAAACTTCTAAAATGTCAATAAATCAAGGTATATCCCTGATCCGGGAATGGAGGTACAGAAATTAGGAACTCGAACAAGATGGACGTCAGTTTTAACTATAGTAATAAAAAAAATTACTTTGTGCAATTTTATATTTAAAATACTGATGATTTACTATTTTAGTCTGGCAATGATAGAAGTCAGTTTAATCATGCTTTATTATCCTCAGTGCCGTAACTAGGTCGGTGCCAGCGGTGCCCAGGCATAGGGCCCAGAAATGATCAAACCATGGCCAAGTTTTGTGTGTTATTAGAGGCGCAGTTTAAGACACTGGCACCGAGCGTATAAAATGTTATATAAAGCGCCAAATAAACTTGGAATAAAGTTAATTGACCTTTGTAAAAGTACCCGAAAAATAAACAATGATCTGTTTTTCAGTACTTGTAAATGTAAATGATCGCGATAAATGTCAATTCTAGACTTTAATTGCGTTTTTTAAATTAAGAATGTCAATAAATGTAGGAAGGTTAATTACCGCTATCCAATGTTTATCTGGCGCCTGCCTTGCTTACGGCACTGATTATCCTAACGTCCATGAGTCAAATTTTATGTTCAGAATTAGATTGACATAATATAACAATATTTATTTGGCACCGAAACTAATATAGAATATTTACCGAAGTAAGAAAAAGTTTTTTCAGTTTTACAAAGAACAGTTAAGTCGGTGGAAAATATATTCTAAAATAATTCTTTTAGAATAACAGTCTTAGAATATTTATATTCAACATGTAAAAAAAAACTTAAAAACTAATTAGCTTACGGCTAATACTGCAGTCTAGAAAGACTGATTATTTTTAACTAATCTACATAGCCTTAAAAATAAAAATAAAAATGATTTGAGTCCAAAATCAGATCAAGAAAAACTTAAAGACAATCAAAATAATAAGATACTTTCCCGAGAGACTAAATCGAGCTATGCATTGTTTTAAGTACAAAAGCTCAAAACAGTAACACAATAAAAAAAGTTTCTATTTTGTTTTCTGGCCGACATACTGGCCATCACTGTTCGAAATTTGAATTAACAATCCATTAAAGTACAAAAAAAAAACAATGAAGCCTGGCTCGATTTAGGCTGGTACCTATCTCACTAGGATACTAGTAGTGTCGTACCCAGTTGAGTTATGAACAAAATGTATACGGCTGTGTGTAGGGTACCTCATATGGCGTTCGATTGTTTGCGGAATACTGTACTTACTTTATCGTCAGCACGACTGGCCACGCCATCACCAGCTTCCTAGTGAGGTATTAGGAATCGTGGTGGTGTAGTAACAAAAATAAAAGTAACGTTAGCTTATGACTGCAGGCAGCGGAAGTCCTCTTCCTTCTCACGATGCGCGTTGGAGTACAGATGTATGCGCATGGCGTGTATGGACATCGGCTTTGTGTTGCAGAGCTTGCAGGTCAGCTCCGCGCTCGAAGATATCGGCGTCCTGAGGGTATAAAATATGTTTTATAAAAAACTAGCGACCCGCCCCATTTCCGCACGGATACAATGGTGATATTAAATATATTATGCATGTATCATATAAACCTTCTTGAATCACTATTTAATAAAAAAAACCGCATCAAAATCCGTTGCGTAGTTTTAAAGATCTAAGCATACATAGGGACAGACAGCGGGAATTATATGTAGTAATAGTGACTATACCTATAAATATATAAGCCCTTATTTTTTTTATTATTGAGCTATTGAAAATTGTAATTATCTGCTAATCCGTTGCATGGAGCAATGATGGCCCAGTGATAACGCTTCGACTTACGAATGAGGTGAGACGCTTTACTTAATGTAATTTATATTATCATCACTGCTCTCAAAACGGTAAAGGAAAATATCTTGATGAAACCAGCACATCTTACAACCGAAAAGAAGACATGTGTCATCCACCAAACCGCACTAAGTCCGCGTAGTCGATTACGGCCAATAGGCCTAAGTTCCAGAAGTAGGAACATTATATGGCTGATTAAGCTATACTATGCTTGTCAGACAACATCCCAGATATTATCCTTATAAATAAGGCCAATAGTGTAATGTTTCTTTACGTGTCTTATGTAGTAAACTTTGCACGAAACTACCGAAAAAAAGCATCAATTACGTCATTCAAGTTAGGTATTGCAAAAAAACAAATTATGTCAATTATATAAAATTAACTTTTGTCCCGCGTCTTCGCTCCCGCTCTACCCTATACCAAAAAAATCAAAACATGCTTGATTTGATTTTTTTATTATTATTTATTCTATGTCTGTTTCCTGGTTCTAAGCACAATATAGTTCCGGACACCAACTTAAGAGTGGCCAACATATATCTTGACCGTACTATACTCTTTTGCGCTGTAGACATAGTAACGCCGTAATATTATTGTGTATGCAATACGTTTCCGCATCGCAGAGTATACTACTTTCCTACTCATATTATAGATGAAAAATCTTCATGTTTGTCCAACAATGTTTCGATGTCTGACCGGATCTGGATACAATTTAGAACGCAGGTAGACCGACCACCAAGGTTGCAGGATTGACGAGAGTTACCGTGACCCGGGAACGCAATAGGTAATTGAAGGAACACAGGTGGGTTTTAGTCAGTCTGACATGCCCTATCGGTCCCACCCAGAGCGAGACAAGATATTTAATGCACGCTCATCTGAAAAAAACTGAGCAAGAGTGAGTCGGACTCAAACACGAGGGTTCTGTACAAACTAACTTACTTATGTAAATAGTTCAATTCCAGAATCGAGTATCGAAGGTTTTTTTTGAGACACTACAAAAAATTTACAGTATTCAGATTTATTCCTATAATATACTTGTGTTATAAGACCTTGATTCATACCAGATTTCAAGGTTCTAGGTCAGCGGGAAGTACCCTATGAATTTTTTTGAGAGTGTCAAAATATACGTTTTTTGCGACATAAACGGCCGTATCTTTTTTTTTGTGAACTTTTTGTTAGTTAAGATTTTTTCACAGCTTCAAGGGACCGCAGACCTGAGTACACGTTTTTGATTTCAACTCAATACCTCCTCGCATTCCCGAGATAAAGGGTCTTGACCGACAGACAGACGGACAACAAAGTGATCCTTTATGGGTACCTTTTTTCCTTTTGAGGTACGGAACCTTAAAAAGGTGGATTGGACCAGAGATAGTTTTCGATTTTGGTAGTTCGTTACTGTTGGATAATATTCAATATTCACGTGAACGGAGACGCTAACAATAGTTAGTACCGAAATATTAAGAAAAAATATTTTTATTAGATATTATTGTTGATTTTCTGAAGACAATTTATTTTATACCTTTTATATTGTTGATTTTTTTAGACTTATGATGTCTAAGTTCTTGTTTGTTTTGAGGAGTGATATGAAAGGAAAGGAAGTTAGTGATAGTGTGACGGGTGACGGTAATATGGGATAAGGGCAGGAAGAGAAGAATATGTCTAAGTTCTTGTTTAGTTATTTTAAAACTAATTAAGAATAAACAATAAGAAGGGGTGATTATCTCGTAAGCTAAAATTAGGCAAGCATTATTTTCAACGTTAAGATTTGTTCATTATACATAATAAATAAAATAAAGGGTATCAATGTAACCCCATTTTTCACATAACTTTGATCGCATAGTTTTTATTTTTTATATTAATATCAAATGACATTTTTTGATTTATTATTACGGATATCGACAGTAATAAAAACAACAATTATTAGACATTTTTTGTATCTTTTTACACACATTATTTCAAATGGGCCTTTGAATTTTAATTTTGATTAAAGTAACCCCGGTCTACGGTATTCTACAACAGATTGATATTGCGAAAATTAGAAAATCAACATTTTATTTTACGAAACAATATTGTTGTTATTGTTGGTTGGTTGTTGGCGGTGTTTCATCAGAGCATGCTATAGGTAGGTACTTATGCTATTACACGTCGCGTGACATAACAAATTCAAAATAATACAACAATAAGTGGTACCATTAGCTGTATAATGATATTACAACTCATGTTTTTTTTTTATTACAAATCATGTTGTAATTTGGTCATTATGATAATGAAGTCTAAATTGCTCTTATTAGTAAACTAGTTTCTGCGGCTTCGCCTGTGTTAAAGTTTCTCGATACAAACTTAATTTATGTAATTAAACGTAGGTACCTTTTTCACATTTTTCAAAAACACACAACTCCAAACCCTAACACATGAGCATAAGGTGGACTAATAAGTATAAGCCTATTTATTTTAATTTTAATGTAACATGATGTGTGCGAGCTTGCTATCTCCACTTTGTCACATAAACCTTTTAAGGCAAGTGTTTTTTTGTTATAACGAGTGCAAATTATAAATGTATTGAACAATAAATAAAAAAATAAAAAAGAAAGAAAAATATAAATGATCAGCATGATCAAAGGTGCATAACGGGCGTAATAAAAGAAACTCTCGCAGCGCGGACTTAAGGTGCATTTTGATTCGTTACGAGCCCGGCTAGGCCCGGTAGGCTAATACAGTGAAGGTCATGTCCGTGCCGTAGAATGTATTAGGAACATTAGTAGCGTTGTTAGTAAGTTTAATTTCGCATTTTCGTTTACGCAAAGAGAAACTCCTGTACTTACTATTACTTATCTGTGATTCTGTCTAAAGGTAATTTCATCGATATTGGTAATGTCGTAGAATGGTCGATGGACCATTTTGCGAACAATACAACATAATGGGACTCTAGAAAAAATATAGATATTATTGCATATTTGATGGAGCCAATGCTTGCTAGAGCCGTGAACATTTTCGAAAGAGTTACCGTGGTCCTGAAATGCAAACAATATCTAAAGAAACATTGTTCACAGAATCTGGTGGATTTAGAATTTAAAATTATTTAATGAAATGCTTTTTTTCTCCCTACCGTAGCATAATCAGGGGCTCTGGGGAAGTATGAAAATGCATACTAGGGCCCTGGAACCAAGGCAATGAAGGAATGGGGTAGGTTTTTAGTCAGTAGGAGTCTGAACTATCTCCCGCTCCGTCAAAGGGCGGGGGATGTCATTGGATGATTTTACCTACCATAAAAAACCATATCATAATCAAACCACTTTAAATGGTTGAAGCATTACCTGCCAACGAGCAGCTTGAGCTGGTCATTCTCCCTCTTGAGGTCGAGGAGCGCGTCGCGGCCCACGGGGTAGAGCTCCAGCGGCGTGTGCAGCGGGTACACGACGGCGCGCTCCACCATGTCGGGCTCCGAGATCTCCAGCAGCTCGTGCTCGGCCACCGAGCGCCACTCCCACGCGCCCGGCACGAACTCGGTCGCGCGGTGCGTGCGCCGCTTCATTAGGAGACTAGGAAAAAAAAATTACTGTCTAAATAATCTTGACAATTCACCAACATTTTTTAATAAGCACACTTATCTTTAAATAATACATATGGAGCTGTTGAACCTGATATTCGTTGATCTTTAACAGTCGCTACAGTAAGCCACAAATCGGAATGTCCAACCATTACTACTAATACTAATAGTAGTATCCTATCTGCTATGCCAGGACATGGTCTACTAATGTGCCAAGTGGCACCTAAACCCGCTCAGTCGAGAGTGAAGGAGTAGCAAACATACATACATATACACTTTGGCTTGAAGATCGTAACGCCACTGGCGTAGCAAGCTGTGTCAGAGCTTTAGCCTCCTGACCGCGGGTGCTAACCGAAACCCGTAAAATCATTGATCAATCACGCCAATCATTGGGGTGCCACAAGCATACTAGTGTTGAACGCTCTCAGATATCATACGACGCTGTACATTCAGCGCCGACTCTTCACAATATCTCGGCGGATAGACCCTGGCGGTGACACCAGGGACGTGCGAGCAATATAGTAAATAAATAATACCTCACATCTTTTTTTTTAATGTATTTTATAAACTAGCACTTGACTGCAATCCTACCTGATGGTAAGCAGTGATGCAATCGTCGATGGTAAAGCGCACTAGTTTATTAAGAGCCTATTCACTCTAGCCTTGAAGACGCCTAAATTATAATTGGCCGGGAAAACCGCAGCAGGCAAATTGTTCCAGTCCCTCGATGTACGCGGTATAAACGACGAGGCAAAACGCTTAGTCCGGACCGTGGAAGTTTCAAAAACGTAAGGGTGGATATTCGCCGTACGCCGGGTTGTTCGATAGTAGAAAGGAGATGGCGGTATCAAGTCATGCAATTCCCTCGCACACTCTCTAAAATGCATCCTGTAAAACACCGAAATGCTGGCTACTCTACGCCTGTGCTCGAGGCTTGTAGATTGGACTTAACGAAGTCTGGATCACCAATTAGCCTCTTCGCACGCCTTTCCACCGAGTCCAAAGCTGCTAGGTGGCATTTTACAGCACCAGCCCATATGTGGCTGCAGTACTCCACACACGAACGGACTTGTGCTTTGTATAAGATTAGAAGCTTTTCCGGTGTGAAGTACCGCCGGATTTTTGCTAGAACGCCGAGTTTCCTAGCAGCTACCTTAGCTTTGGACTCAATGAACCGCCCAAAGTTGAGGTCTGAGGAAATTTCTACCCCCAAGAGCTGAAGGCGGTCGGTGCACTCTAGGGATACATTCCGGAAAGCAGGAGCCAAGGTGAACGGACTCCTTTTGGCGGTGAACAAACACGCTTGTGTTTTGGCGGCGTTGAATCTCACAAGATTGGCTTCGCCCCATTTGGAGACTGCCTGAAGTGAAGCATTCGTCCGCTCCACCATAGCCTCCCTTTCAGACTGGATTAGCTCTTTACTAGCCCGAGGAGTTGGCAGGTATCTGTCTACAACTGTGCTATCATCTGCATACCCATAGATACCGGGCATCAGCAGATCGTTGATATGCAGGAGGAAGAGAGTTGCAGAGAGAACAGACCCCTGAGGAACTCCGGCATTAGTCGTCATGGGCTCTGATGAGCATCCGTCGACAACAACTCGGAGAGACCGTTCACTCAGGAAGTCTTTTACCCAACTAATCAGGCCAGGGGAAATGCCGTACGCTGGAAGCTTACTCAAAAGGCTAGCGTGCCACACGCTGTCAAAGGCCTTCGAGACGTCTAGAGAAACCGCAATCGCTTCCCCATTCCTCTCGAGGGCCTCGCCCCACAAGTGGGTGGCATAAACTAGTAGGTCCCCAGTAGATCGATTGCGGCGAAACCCGTACTGTCGGTCACTGAGGAGATCGTTACCTTCCAGGTATGCCATGAGGCGCGAGTTCAATACACGCTCCATAATCTTGCAGAGTATGGAGGTTACCGAAATCGGCCGATAGTTGGTTGGATCGGCACGACTGCCCTTTTTGGGCACGGGTTGTACATTGACAAGCTTCCAGGACTTGGGCAGCATGCCAGTCCTAAATGAGAGGCGATACAAGCGAGTCAATACAGGAGACAACTCGGCTGCACAAGCCTTGCCCAGCACATCTAAATCATAGAACACAAGAACTTAATTAAATAAAACAAAAAATCTAAACTTTAAACCTCGCGCGCCTACGCGGTTACGCTAAGTCGATACCTATGACATGCATAATGCAATGTTGCCGCTTTATCCGCAATCTCTCCGATCTCACTCTAACACGTAACAAAAAAAGAGATGACCACTAGTGTTTTGTTGTCTCTTTCTGTCGTAAAGGCTTTGTTATTTGGCTTAATCTTCTATCTCTACTTTTCCTATAAAAACATCAAAATGTGAATATGTGTGGGTAAAATTTGATACTGTGTGCAAGTACTCCTCGAACATTTTTCTATGAAATGTATGCTAGGCTTTGGAAAACGCATGAAGAATTATTTTTTACGCAAATTACGAAGCGGAGGCGCCCTCTATGATGCTTAAAAAAGTTTCTTGCTTTCAGCGGTTATGTAGCCGTTTCGTAAGTAATTGCTATGATAGATTTTTTTAGTTTTCTGTCATTTAAAATTACAAGTTTTATGATTAATTGTTGCTGTAGCTTACTTGGTTTTGAAGTGATTAAAGTTTATTATCTTTGAAATGAATTCGGAAACGCAAACGATTATTCCCTGTGAGTTTGTGACGGAATAAAATGTGTGGGGAATAAGAACTTGGTCGGGTAAAGAGTTTAAGTTATTTATATAATCAGATAATTAAGATCTCGTAACTTCACTTGATAAATGATATTTATTTTGTAAGTAGGTTTTTAAAAACACTTTTACACGTCAAATTTTTTTTGTCATTTTAAACTAGATGAGGCCGGTGTTTCCTAGCTGACTACCTTGAGAAGAAACACCGAAACAAACTCAAGGGTCAAAGTCTCTTTTAAAGTCCATACAGTAAATATGTATTGGTCAAATCACATGAGGACCATGCAGATTTGTCTGAAATGGCCTTTTGAAGACAGAAGCATACAGATTTGAGTGGACCTGTCCTGTCAGTGCAAGCATTTGTCAGTATTCGCAAAGCTCAACTCAGGACACTAAGGAGCTCAACGATTTGACGAACAATACCAAGGAAAGGACATTTGGGTAGGCCGCAGAAAATACTCAAATTGCCAGACATATGCTAAAAATTACTGAAAAGAAAAGAGAGAAGAGAAGAGAAAAAATAATAATAATAAAAACTAATCCACATTGTCCTCACATTCACAATATTAAAAGAAAAAAAATATAGTTAAACCTACCACTGATTAGAATCAGAATAACCTGATGTATTCCAACATCAGGTTATAATAACTTAAATAACCTCGCCAACTGGTGCCACGACGAAAACATCAGAATTCTCAAAAGGACTTGAATGCTGATAATTCAATCAGCAGATTTGGTAAAAATGCGAATAGAATCTTCTCTTTCTCGACAGTTAAGTGACGAAATTTCTAAGTAAATTAAAGTCGTAAGTTGATCAGAATAGCGAGCGAGTAAGAGTTGCCAAAAATTATCTATAGATGGCTCATAAATCGTTTACGTCATTTATGATACAAGTATGATGTTTACATAATTTCTATCTTATTAACAAATGAAAATGTAGCAATTAAAAAACAGGATTACAGCAAAAAAAATTGCACTGATGATACATGACGGTAGATTAGCGCAAGTTTTTTTTTATTCGGAATATTAGGTAAGCAGTAGATAAGTCAAGATTTCCTTTTGGCTTGCCCCCTATAAAGGTATCTGGCACGCCACTGAGTGAGATCCGCAGTTGCCTGGAGAAAGCCTGGCAGGCAACCAACAGCGACGATTGTGTCGACTTACGGAGCTACAGTCGTAATTGTGACTCACTTCTAACCCCTTGTCCAAATTGAGTCAGTCACGGTTCAGACCGCACAGCCGATTCATGCGTGTGCACATATAAACTTTTGCCTATACAATTAACATTTATAGTGTAAAATATATCTACCCTGATTATGATTAAACTTTAAAATAATTACTTAATAATATTTGTTGTTGAGCATTTGGTTTTTTATTGCGTAATAAAAAGTTTGCTTTAATCTGAATGATTATTATTCTTTACCCCAATATGCATACGCCTTTACTTTGCAGTTGAACTGATAAGTCACTACTGTCTTAAGGCGAATAGAGTATAGTTTCATACTGATATTGAACTACAACCTAGTTAGCCCCAACATATTTGACCAAAGGCTAGGCTTATAACACATTGGATGCCGATTACGGATATATCCGTATATGGTTTCTATACAAAACACCAGGAATATATCTGTAAAAAGATAAATGTATGCAACCGACTATGACAGTATGTCGGCAACCGATTTTAGTCGTGTAGCCAATTTCGGCATTCAATGGGGTTAATGCTGAAATAGTGTCGAATAAAATCTCTGTACGTACTCCATAAGATCCTTGCGTATGAGTCTGGGCACTTGCGGCCGGAACTCGTCGTCGGCGCTGGGCTGGTCCTGGCCGTCGCCGCAGTACATCATGTAGTCCATCAGGTGACGGATGTGGTTGATCTAGCAAAACGATAACATTATGTTACGCCTAGGAATAAAATCCAAACAAAAGAAAGTAAAACTTGTTTCTCTACTAATTAATAGCCTATTCCCACCCATTTTATTTTAATAAATTATATTTAATTCTACGTTAGTATAATACACCCTTAAATTTTTGTCGTTTTAATCCCGTGGAGGGTCGATTCGGAAAATGAAACACTATCGATTAATAAAGATAAAATTAAAAAATAAAGTACTTTTTTTCTAAAACTCGAATTAATATACGCATGCACGAAATTAATTTCTTTGAGTAAACGAGTAAATGACCTTGTAGGGAGTTGTCGGTCGTTGCGTACTAACTACTTACAGTTCATTGGCCTTGCTCAGCTGACGTTTACTTAAAGAAATCAATTTCGAACATGCGTATATTAATTCGAGTTAAAAAAGAAGTACTTCATTTTTCATTTTTATTTTTACAAATTGATAAGGTTTTATATACCGAATCGACCTTCCGCGGAAATAAATCTACCAAAATTTAACGGTGTATCTACGATTATTACAGTAAATATTTACAATATAAATATGCATTTTGAACAATCTCACGTAAGATTAGAAGAGGGAGGGGTCGAGTCAAATGTCACGATATCGCACTAGGAGGGAAGGGCGTAATTAGATAAAATCATCTTACGTTATTGTTGAACGCCCCAGTTTCACACACGTTTTGTATCATACTGAAGTACACGTTTTATCCAAAAATCAGCACAAGTCGCGATGCGATGCTTTTCAATAACGTAAATGAGTCCTACTGGACTACTGAAAAATTCCTAATGAAAAGACCTACTACCCCCCTTTCTAGTACCTTAGTACGTAGTCCGAAGAGTAATTTAGCACTCACCAGTCCTATATCGTCGACGGTGAGGTCAGCATCGATTTCGATGAGCAGATCGTGCTCGGGCAGGTAGGGCTGGCCGCTGGCCGCGCTGCCCAGCCCGCACAGCGCGCTCGCGTACCGAGTGCTCAAGGTGTTGCGACGAAGCTCCGCACTGCACACATTACATGACATAACATCGTTTATCGTAAACTAGCTTCTGCCAGCAGCTTGACTCGCGTGTGAAAAAACACCCTTTTAGTTTGCAGTTGTACTGATGAGTCACTATCTTCTTAAAGCGAAAAGAGTTTAAATAGATATTAGTATTCTAAATTCAAATTATAAATAGAATATTTTAAATTAGGAATATGCCAATCAGTGATAAACCAATCACATGGTTACATTTGTATATAAATATATATGTTTATACACAGTGTACTTACACGGGACAGAAAAGCAAAGCGATGATAGCGGGCAGCCCAGGAATGTTGGGCATTAGCGTTGTGTGGCGGAGAGTTAGTCGAGTTAGACCCTCGTCGCAACCCACGTCGGCAGCTACCAGCAATCTAAGAAAAAAAATTGTTAATGAACATTAAAAGAAACACAAAAAACGTGTGTACATGAATTATTATTTTATTTTTTACTAATACAGACTAGTGCTTAACCGCGATCCCAACTGATGGTAAAAATAAATAATAAATAAATTAGTCTAGTTGTCTTGTTTTAGTTACAAGGCGGAAAAGGCAAGTCAGCTGAACAGACAGGGTTCTGTAACGTATAAAGGATGGCAATATTCATCTTGCACAGCTCCATCTCTTTCCAGCATAAAGATTTACAAAAGTTTTGACGGGATTGTTTGATGGCTGTTATAATTATTCGCAAATTGATTCCTAGTAGTTATTGTATGTAAAATTAATATAGTTTTGTATCTCAAGTGCCTGCGCAATTAGATAATATAGTGGACTCATTGAAATACACGCGATCTCATACATTTGCAACTTACGATTAGAATGTTTCTATTTATAATAATTTAAAGATAAACAAATTAACTATTTATATGAAGACATGGCTTAAAGGACTTAATATCCAAGTCAAAAACATAAACAAAAATAATCTTTGCAAATTTACCGTTCATATTTTTCCTGGGGCTCAGTATCCAACAGGACTGAGTTCACAGAGTTCCATTCAATGACCACTGGTTTGTCGCGGCTGCCATACATCAGGTTGTGTACCGTTGTCTCTAGGGGGCTGCAAGAAAATAACGTTTCGTTAACATAATACACGATAATTTAATTTAAGTTCCCTAAAGGGGTTTTAAATAGTTCATAGTTTTACTACAATAATGGCAGCAATACTTTCAACTAAAACCCAGCCATCAAAGAAACATCTCTACTGAAGGTCATTAAAAGAAAATCAATGGTTCAGAATAATTTTGTTCACTGAACTACCTAACTGATCTTTTTTTTAAAAGATTTTTATTTGCAAAAGTCGTGTAATTTTTATCAAGGATTTGGAATACTAACTTAAAGTAGTACAGGATAAAGTTCAAATTACATTGTCACCATAATTTAGGTTTACCTGTATGGCCCTTTAAGGCAAACATCAGAATCACAGTCCTTAGCACTAGGTGGTTCCATCTCTGTCAGTTGGTAGTAAGCCATCTCCATCTGTTCCCTGTTATGTGCGCGTTTCTGAGCCAGGTTCAAATCTATAGCGTTTTCTCTAATGTCGTGGTTTAACTGTAAAATGTAACGAAAATTTAGAATAGGGTATATATGTACCAATTTTTGAAAAGTGTCTCAATTCGATCTAAGGGGTCAATAAACTACCAAAAAAACACAAAAATTATTCAATTGATAAGTGCCCTAAAACTGCATTTCAAATTTACGTTTATATTTTCACGCTGGAAGACCTATTGCTCTGTACAGTCCGGTGCCTGTGGGTTTTTACCCCAGAGTTTTATTTAACTGTGAATGAAATTTAAAAATGAAATATAATATGTAGCTAATAAATAAAAATGAACACATGCAATGCTAAAAACATTCAAAAGTGAAAACATTCTACAGTAATATACATAACTCGCTGTCCCCGCGGTTTTACCTTCGTCCTCGATTACTACTCCATTCCTATTAGTCGTAGCGTAATTGTTGTATGGCTTATAGCCACGCTCGATGAATGGGCTATCCAACAATGAAATAATTTTTCATTCGAACTGATAAGTACTGAGATACTAATTAAATTATTGTAATCCCCATTTTTTTTATTTTTTTTCAAAATCATGGTCACATTTTGTAAAAGGTAATTTTTTTTCTACATATTATTCCTTTAACCGCTTGCGTCAAATTGGTCCGATGAGTGTTTTCATGTCCTATTCGCCAGTCTCGTATGTTTTTAGCTCAAAGAGCTAGCTGTTTTTATCCCAATAGGTGACAGAAGAGGAGTATTTCGTCGTGGATGAGCGACCATGGCGGAATAAACGCGAGATTTTTTGTCGGACATATTCGATGTAAGCGGTTAAGAAGTGAAATTTCAGCCTACACACCTTAGACTCGTAGCTCTCTTCGCAACGGATAGCGAACCCTCGCTTGATGAGCTCCTCGTTCAGGTTCAGAGCCCCACCTTCTGCCAGTAAGTCAATGGCCACCACGCCATGCACCACCGAGTAGACCTGTGAACATTAAATTACTTACTTCTGTAAACAAGTTCCTATTACTACGTTTTCGACGCAACTATACAGGGATACTAAAATATACGTATGCTTAGAGTTGGACTCACTAGTCGGGTACTACATATGAGCACAAGTCGATTTTACGGAATATCCATGTAGTTTTATTATTTGCTAAATTTAATACTTTTTAGCTCTGAGAAACAAATACGAAGAAATAAATTAAAAGATCAACAATAAAGTTAACTGCTATTATTAAAGAAAAGTACAACATGATCTTCAACGTCAAAGGTCGGCCGCCATATAAAACTGTTATAATTATCTCGTTTACTTTCCTACCAATTTCGATATTGTTTACAAAATAAGTATTCTTTTTTTGTATATTTATTGAAAAACTGACTATTAACAATTTTTTTTTTTTCATACTTATTTTCTATAATTACGTATAACTTGGGAGGTAGTACACAATGACCGTCAACTACCTATAGGTCATTGAACTCGCTCAGCTGATGTTTATTTAAAGAAATTAATTTCGTACATGAGTATATTAATTCTAGTGTAGATAAAAAGTATTTATTTTTTTAATTTTATCTTTACAAATTCGACCCACCACGGAATTAAAATGATTATAAAATTTAAAAGTGTATTGTCAGAATTTTTACTTTTATTTTTACAAATAGCATAATAGCAAAAGTGTGTCTGTATTGTCTGAAGGGTTTACTTATACTGATCATTTTGAACACGACTTTCAATTTTACTATGATTTAATTGGTCAAAGCGCAAGTTGAGTAACAACGACGAGTCACTACTTTCTTAACGCGTATACTCTATAGTGCCACTTTATTTATTTTTTAATTGTAAATTGTAACCTTTAATAGTATGGTCAAAAGGTCTAATTGAAACAAATGATTTGACGTGGTTCTTCTTACCTTTGCCTTCGTACCTTTGTTATATAAGTAAACAATCTATATGTATAAATAAAGAATGAGTGGAGAAACCTTGGCCAGCAGGCGTCCGCGGCCAGCGAGCTGCGTGAAGGCGTGCGTGGCGGCGGCGGTGTAGTTGCCGTGCGGGTCCAGCAGCGGCGACGGCGCCAGCGCGGCCAGGCGGCAGCGCATGGCCAGCGGCGGCAGCGCGCGGCTCGGGCCCGCCGGCAGCGCAAGCACGTTGCACGAGTGCACGCGCCCCACGCTGCCGTAGTCGATGTACATCACCTGGACGACATTCAACCTGGCTTCACATTACTGTGCCAGCCTATCTTGGGGCGGTACACACAAATCAAACGAATCTAATCAAACTTATTTCACATCATATCCAGTTTAGCAACCAATCAACGGCGTTAGAAGACTTTTTTTTGAGGTGGGAAGTCATCCAACTATTTTACTCACTCTATGGTGGAACGGGAGACTTTTACTGACTAAAACCACACCGATTTCATACTGTAACCCTTTACGTTCTGATCACGACTGAGACAACGGATCCTTTCCCCTATGTCGTCAGATAGTGTTACGACACAATTTAATAATGTGAACCTGGCTTTAGTTCCTATAAACCAAATTCATTCAATCCATATTTTTAAAGAGTGCTGATATTGCAAATGAAGTTATGCAAATCTAAATCAAATTTATTTTTTTATATGTAGGAGATAATCTCTGAAAGAACTCGTCTGATTGCTAAATTTTTTTTCACTGATAGAAAGCTACTTTATTCTTGAGTAACATAGGCCATTTTTTGTATGCAGGCGAAGCCGCAAGTAAAAACTATATAAAAAATTAATAAGTTGAGTTGAGTTTAACGCCTTAGTTGATAAAGTTACCTCTATCATGTCTCTCGGCAGCACGGCAAGGATGCGCACTCTGCAGATCTCAGTAGTTCCCCTGTCAGCATAGGGCGCCGCAAAGATGGCGCCGGGCACGAGCGTGCCCGTGTGCGCGATGAGGGGCGACTGGTTCAGGGCGGTTTTAATGGCGTGAAGTTCGGTCGCTGTGCTCTCGTCGCCGTACTGTACCCAGAACTTGCTGATACTTGTCAACTGATAAATATATGAAAAGGAAATATCATTATTTATATATTCTTTTTATGCGCCTTAAACGGACTGCCGTTTATTTAAATGTGTGTACAAGAAGAATAATCAGTGATTTTGACAGTGATGCAAAACAGCAAATTTTCTGAATTCGTTTCACACAAATTCATGTTTTGATTTCAATAGATAATAACCACAAAATATCAATTTTTCCAAAATATCTAGAGGAAGATGCGTAATGGATGCCATCATAATCACAGCATCGTAAGAGCGGTTGTATGGGAATAGTACCTATCACAGGTTAGGCGCTCTTAATTGTGCGTCCAGACTTAGCGAATACGCTCCTGCACCGTCCGCACGCCACTCGCGCGCAATCTACGCGCCGTACTCGAGCGGCGCAGGAAGTGCGCGCGTAATTTACAACTGAGGCTCTTGTTTCTAACGCGAAAGAAGCTATGTGCGCACGAGCTGCGTGCGCGCTGCACGCACGCCTCACTCTCGCCTTGCTGGAGCTGTACTAGAGCGGCGCTCCAAAAACTTAGGCTGTAACCGCATGCGAGCAGCACGCGCGCAATTCACTAGCGGCTCGCGAGCGGCGCATTCGGATGCACCATAAAGTCGATATATTTTCCATTGAAATTTCGGGATGTATTACTCCACAGTTTGACATTTCCATTGATGTCAGATGAAACATCGCGTTTTTTGGTTTCGCCCATAGTACGCAACGTCACCAAAATGTTTGCTTCTGAAGCCTGAACAGTGCGTAGTCCGATATGTATGTAGCCGATAATATAATACTAAATTATACGCAAAAAAAAAATGTATTTGCATATTACTTACTTGTGATATTTTTAGTGGGAAATGTGTGTCATCAATTTCAGGCAATCGGGGTACCATTCTGTCGAAGTCTAGCGACATTTTGTCTTCAGCAAACGCTTCAGCCAACTGATGCGCCTTTTCTATCCTAAACGATTCAAAAATGTTATCAACACAAAAGCGTACACAAAAAAAAAACAGTGAAAAAAGTATTGAAAGGAAAGAAAGAAAGAAAACATATTTATTTGGCACACCATGATTCATAAACAAACAAGTAATTGCAAACTTAAAGACAAAAAAGGACGAAGTCGGTTAAAAATAAAGAAATAAAATTAACAACAAACAATATTTCGCGCTGCGACACATAGGTTCAGTTCAGCATAATGTTAGACAACTACGGCTACGCAGCAGTTGCCTGACGCTGGTTTTCGGAACCTTTTGAATGTAACTACGGATGAAAATCAGTTTTCATTCATTGTGTGTTTGCATGTCTATGTCATAGTCATGTGCAGTCAATAGTCATGTGTAGTTCGCGAACGGACTAGGTCGTCAGAGCATTCACTATGTAACCAAGATTTATGTTCTATGATTTAAAAGAATTTCCATAGAGTTTCTTGCGCGTTCTTTTCCATACAGATCTAGCTTAATGAACGTGCAATATAGCTTAACTTTTTTGGCTGACCGACATTATTAATTCGAAAGTGTATGTAAATGGTCTATTTGAAATACATGTTTCTGTTTACTGATTTCACTCTTCAGTTCACTCGATATGATCGATTTAATTGTAGAAGCTTCGTGAACGATCTAGGTCGTTAGATCGTTTACACGGGTGAACTACACGAACTAGATCCCAAATCCATCATTCTTTAGTTCCTTAGTTCATTTGATATGAACGACTTAATTCTAGAAGTATTTAACAAACAATAAAAATAAGCAGTACCTTTGTAAAATTTTTTTGTTTAATGTATCTTCTGCTGTATACGTGTGTACATAAATTATAAAATAAATAAATAGATAAATAAATCACGTGCGAATGACCTGCCCTTCTCTGGTTCGAAACTGAAACTCGAACTTGTTTATTTCACATAGGCCTACATGGGCACTTATAAAACGTCAGAATCTAGCGCACGGCTCCAATTGGTCGTTTCCTATGGAGAAGAACCGGCAAGAAACTCCATGGAACTGATAAACTAAAGGAGCGAACTAGTTCGCCGAGGAGTTGCGAACTAAACTGAGTCCTCCAGGTCGAGAACCACTATACTTAAGAAATAAACCAAAATAGAAGGTTGTTTATCTTTCCAGATGTTTTTTTTTTTTTTTTTTTTGGTAGGTAAAATCATCCAATGACAAATCCCGCCCTTGGGCGGAGCGGGAAGTAGTGTCAGACTCTTACTGACTAAAAACCTACCCCGTTCCTTCGTTGCCTATAGTGCCGGGGCTGAGCCTTCCTCTCAGAAAACGGCCCTTGGCCCCAGCAGGCTTCGGCCCTGCCTGCCTGCAGCTAGCAGGCTGGGCCTCTACGGTTTGCTGACAGCTCCTTGAGGCGCGCGGGAACAGAACGCGCCGTCGACGACTTGGGCTCGGTCCGGTCGGTTACCGGACGATCGGACAGCGTGCTACCCATTGCACGCCGTCCGCAAGCCCGCGCCTACGGTGGCCGGAAATCGGGATCGGAATCCCGGCGGCGGCTGGGGCGAGCGCCCCGTTGCCTCTGCCTGATGCGGTCGGCCTCCTCCTTTGCTAGCATTACTGCTTCGCAGAAGGAGGCGACCGCCTGCCATCCCTCCTCGCTACGGACCATGGCCTGAACCAAGGCCCGGCGAGAGAGATCGCTGCCGCCGATCGCCCCCACGAGGACACGGCGATGCTCCGCCCAGGCAGGGCACACCTCAACAGTATGCTCCACCGTGTCCTCCGGGTGTTCCGCACAGTGACGACACCCGGGCGAATCCTCCGCACGAATCCGGAACAGGAACTTAGCGAACTTGCCGTGTTCGGTAAGAACCTGCGTCGTGCGGAAGTTTAGAACGCCGTGAGGTCTTTCCAGCCACTCCTCAAGGATGGGCCTTATCGCCTCGATTGTGGCGTGCCCCGAACGAGGTTGCGATAGTCGCTGACGCCATTTCGCCATGAGATCCCGCCGAAGCTCTGTCCGCCAAGCCTCGACTTGTCGCGGCAGCGGAATTTCGCCCCGGCGTTGCATCTCCATGCGCTTGTCGTGCATGTGTGCAAGGACTGTTGCCTCCAGATCCCACGGCGGTTGGCCAGCAAGGAGGGTCGCCGCCTCGCGGGAGATCGTTCGGTACCCTCGCACCATGCGTATTGCCATGACCCTCTGGCACGCATTCAGCTGGGCCCTCGGTTGCTGTGTCAACGTCGGTGCCCACACCGGAGCCCCGTAGAGGGCCATGGACCGAACGATTCCCGCGTAGAGCTTCCGGCAGGAGGCGTCTGGTCCCCTGAGGTTGGGCAGGAGCCGCCCGAGAGCAGCCCCAGTCCGATTCAGTTTGGGAGCCAGACGTCGGAAGTGCTCCTTGAAGTTCCACCAGCTGTCGAGGACGAGTCCCAGGTACTTCATCGTCGACCCGACGCTGATGTGAACCCCTCCTACCGTTAGCTGGGAACCCGGTGGTGGCGCACCCCGAGGGCCGTGGAAACACATGGCCTCGGACTTGTGCAGTGCCACCTCGAGTCCCAACTGCTGGATCCTGTCAACGACCATCGCAACCCCGCGTGTCGCTAATTCGACCGCCGTCCGGTACGACTCTCCCCGCGCTAGGACCAACGTGTCGTCCGCGTAGCAGACCACGCTGACCCCGTCGGGAAAGTCGCCGCGCAGCACGTAGTCGTACCCGATGTTCCACAAGGGTGGTCCTAGTACCGATCCCTGTGGAACACCGCACGACATCTCTCGACGTTTCCACTCTCCCTGGTGAATCTTTCCAGATGTGCAGTTATAGGTAGCGAAGCTGATACTCACGGCAACATGGGTACTCTAATGTCCATCCGGAGTTGCCTAGCCTTGACGGCCTTGTATACCGGTAGTACCACTTGACCGGGTATCGTGGGGTCCTATTAACAAAAAATAACATGTGTAAGTAGTATTAATGTTTATATTACAAAACAATATATCAATCCCTGACTTCTAAGATAGATGAAAACCTGAGTATATAGATATGTATAGGTATTCGCATTGATCTTTCCTTAAAAAAAATGCTAGAAGGAACCTAAAAAAATGCTAGAGAATGCGTAACGATGTTTGTGATCGCGTTAAAAATAGATAGCATACTAAATATTTATACTAAAAAGAGTTTCCAGTTTGTATATAGTCTGATATTGGTGTCATATTTTTATCTAATGTTTGAAATTGTTTTTTGTAACACCCGTAGTTATATAGAAGTCATTACTTGATGCTAAGTAATTTCTTATTAAGTCATTACTTGAGTTTAGAAATCCTTATGTAAAATTAAAAAAAAAAATCTTAACTATAGAATACAAATTGTTACCTAAGCAGTTACTTTTACTCAAGTAATTAGTTTTACTTGTTTATAAATACGGCTGTAAATGCATTTAAGACCTGAGTCTCAGCAGAGGTAGCATTACAAGGCTGATTGTGTTTCATTATGTTTATTCTAAATAGATTTACGTTCAAATACTTGACAAAGCTATTGATAATGTTGAAAAGAACTTACTCCACTGTTTTGTTTTCCATTCTTCGCGTCCAGACCGTCGGCGAACGTCAAGTAGACTTTTCTGAATGGAGAAAATTAGTGTGATTAATATCTTATCATTCGGTAGAAGCTAAATCAAATGCCTATGTCTAAAAGTACAAGTCACTTTACATCAAAATTTTTAAGAAGTTCCTGCCCAGCTGGTAGAGTTATAGATGGAACGTAACGACTTCGTTGGTATCGTAATCGCAAATGCGACTGTTGAGCATGGCGTTCTAGGTTCGGTACCCGGGTTGAGCGAAAAGTGCTATTGGGTTATTCTATTCTTTTTTTTTAAATGGTTGTGACTCTCGCATGCCTCTGGAAGCATATAGAGCCGTTGGTCCTGATTTCTCCGCGATAGTGTCGGAATACCATTCCAAAAGACTATGAGAGTAAATAAGAACAGAGTACACCTATGTTTCAGCACACCTTTGTACACTATAACATTTCCTGTGTTTTTTTTTTGTGTTTGTCTATTCTATGTTGAAAAATTCGGTAGGGGGAGTATAATATTATTAAAACTGTGGATAATTATGTACCCTTAACCCCCTAACGGCTGCTGCTGCCGCTGCGGTGCGGATGAGGTGCGTCAGTCGTACTGTGTACCGAGGATAGTATTTTTAATACAAAGCACGCGGTGCGGCAACCGTGCGGCGAACGGACTCCACAACAGTACCTCTACCATGAGTTTTAAGCAATAGTATTCGTCGCTACTCGATATCGACGCCGTAAATATTTTGTATGGCAAATTTTGCAGCGCCTCTAGCGGTCACTTGAAGAACCATTTGCCATACAAAATATTTACGGCGTCGATATCGAGTAGCGACGAATACTAAAACTCATGGTAGAGGTACAGGACGACAACGTCACAAGCACCACGTTTTCAATAGTGTTGAATAGTACGTTGTTGAATAGCGCATCACTGGCATACAAACGCATGGCACGCGGTCAATTAAGTTTTCATTTTAGGCGCTTGTTGTCGGACTGCTACCGTACTGCAACCGGCCGGCTGGGGCACGGTAAACGTGCGGCAGCAATCCGATGTAACGTGAATATAAAACGTCTAAATTGTAAGCGTCCTTAAATTAGAATACGCACTTATACTTATAAAAAACGTCCAAATGTGACCAACCATCTCGTAAGGTAATTGTATTTTTCACCAATTCGTGAAGCTATGTCGTACCTGCTATTCTTATCAAAGGTGACGCGCGGTTCGTCGGAGATATGTTTGAAGACAACCTTCTTGATGGTCGCTGCATACACTTCGCCGGGTTGATTATCCGGGAAGTTCTTCAGGTACACCTATAAATTCAAGTTTTTATTAAACTTGTAGTGATCCTACAATAATCATACGAGCACATCACACGTTCGTCCGGCCGCCGCCACAGTGCGCAGCGCACTAAGCTGCCGCCAGGGCGCTCCGGGCCGCCGCTGGCGTCCCGCGCCCGAACTGACAGCGACCGCAACTAGCATGAGCGACAACATCCCTGCGCCGAGGTCGTTCGGGCACTGACGTTGTATGGGCGCGCCGCCAGTATTAATGTGGAGCTGCGCGCGCGCCGTGCACGTCATCTTCGGGTGCCACCGGCTTTCGGTCGAGTATCATCGGAGATTACTCTTCACTACCACCACCATTTGTGCGATACTCCGCGGAAATATAAAAGCGATGTTCTGCTAATAAATCATGCCATTTTTATCGCATACCACTCGCCTTTCATTTACCAGAGCCTCTATACGCAACCTCTAAAAACTTGTGTTTGTCAGTATTGAAACAGAACCACCCTAAGGTCGACTGGCAGAAAATGCCTAAGGCATTAAGTCCGCCTTTGTACATTGTTATGTGCATGAAGTCTTTACAAATAAATAAACCCAAATTACGAGTAGGTAGTAGACGGAGTGGGAAGGGGGTTGGTGATGCAGCGGGTGCCACTTCTCTCAAAACAGTAAAGGAAAACATCGTAAGTAAACTGGTTTGTCCTTAAACAAAAAAAAAAATCAATAATTTATATGTATTATGTGGCATTCACCAATCCGCACTGGGCCCACATACTGCAAAGCTAGGGCAAGTCACTAATGGTAAATAAGTAGATACTAATACTAGGTGAATTCAAAAGCCCTATTCTCGATAAACAAAGGTTATTTTATTATTTTTAAAACACTCCGCACTCTTATGCAAGGTTTTTTTTTACGCATCGTAAGGTCAATTTTCAAATCTTTCTCTCAAGACATGCTATGGCTTCCACATGAACAAATATTTCCTTTACGATAGAAATGTCATACAAATAATTTATTTGCAGTGGAAATTATACTTTATTTGCAGGTAACAAGAGTTATTTTGCCGGAATAACATAAATAACTTACTGTGTTCCTTGGGTCAAGTCCTCCGAGAATGCGTACTGCATCGCGCTCTCGTCCCTCATCCTGTGACACTTGCACGAAGTATTGCGGGTAGAATGCGCCCGCTATTATTACCTGTGAACCAACAAATGAGTTAACATTACCTACACTACAGAGAGATCAATCTCAACTGACATATCAGAGTGGCATAACCCCGGGTCCCAATTTATGTTCCATCATAATAATGGAAGCTAAAATGAAGTCGAAAAGTGCTGAATAGCAACCTCTTCGGAGAATTTGGACTAAAACATTAATACGGGTAAAAAAACTAAGCATTTGTATTCCTCTCAGCAAACCCTTTTTCTCATTTGATACTTGACAAAAATAATTAATTGGTCCGCCATATTGAATTTAGAAGTATATCAAGTAGCGTTGTCATTCAAACAAAACTTGCATACGAAACTTCAGCTCTATGAGTTAGGTATAACTTTTTTAAAATCAATTTCTAGATTCCACCCATACATACTAAGGACAAGTTGAACTTTCTGTACGGATTTCGGTAGCTACGGCTGCTAAGTTGTTACGAGCTCAAAATATTATAACTTCCAGGATTCAGTAAGTCTTCTAACGTGGTGTCTATTTGCAAGGCGGAGACGAATTTTCTACTAGGAGAGGGTTCGTCTAAGAGTAATTGTCGCTTGAGTCGATCGCGAGCAGGGAAGCATGCAGGAGCGTGAGGGCAATATTATTATTTTTTTAAATACGTTATCTCAAATCAATCTTACTTTGTAAAGCAGTGACAGTTCATGTTTGTTCCAAGGCGACTTGCCGTTAGGCGGGTCTATGCCGAGAGCTGCCAGTCTCTTGCGAATGTCTCTTGCGAGCTCGTCTAGCTCACGCAGCGCCCGCGCTTGTACGTAGAAACGACGCGCCCACTGAGCTTCAGATTGGCCTGCCGTCCGGAAATATTGTTGTTGGCGGAGGTGACTCCATACCTAGGAAGAAGTAATAATGAGAAACTATATTTGTAGCTACCTATATAAGATACTAGCTGGCTCGGCAACCGTTGTTCTGCTGTATATACATACCAAAGAAAACTATAGAGGTGGGGGTAGGAAGGTAAATATTTCAGACCTACCAAATATACATAAAAAATTGCATAAAAATCGGTCAAGTCGACACGACTTTTTTTACATATTAGAAGATATCTAAGTGCTCGATTACGGAGACGCGGCGCGTCGGGCGGTCCGTCGTACATTGCCATAAGTTTGTGTTTGCGCGAGCGATGACGCGGCCCGCTGCTGCAATGTACAACGAACGCCCAACGCGCCGCTCAAAGGTTCTGGGGATTACGATTTTGTAATACGCAGACACTCAATCAACCACAAATACTATCACAACTTTCAACATGTTAAGAAAGGTCAGTTCGTGAAATAGTTGAATAGACTATACAATTTTTTTTTTTCATGTTAGTTGTATACTGTCGTCAATCTTTAGTTAAGTTCTTTTCATACCTATAGATCAGCAGAGTATAGTTTGTCATTTATTCTTTATTATTGATTTGTTAGTTAATAAGTGCTATTTTATTTAATTAAAAATTTACCATTTGATACAATTGATTTCATCTATCCGTGTAATGCGATGGAACAGAAATTAAAAAATAACATCGTACTTTCGTGTAGGTGTGTGTAAAAAGCTTCGAAAAGCCCTTATCTTACCTTATAAACGTTAAGGAAGGCAATGCAGTCGCTAGTGGAGCCGTCGGCCCAGGTCAACTTTGAGTTGTAAGCATTCAACCTCTCACGGAAAGGACTGCTGAATGGGTTCTTCACTGACATTGCAGATGCTGTTATGAAAATAAAACAGAAATGATAAAATTTAAAAACACCGCGACACAGTATATTTTTATGCTTCATAGATTAGTACATATTATACCAAAACTAGATGTTGGTTGTCCGCGACTTCGTCTACTGTTCACAATTACATGTGTTTTAGGGTTCCGCACCTCAAAAGGTAAAAATTTCAGCTCAATCGGTTGAAGATATCTGCTTCAAAATTAAGTTGCAAGATTTGAGCCGAACATACATAGTTACAAGCTTTCTCTTAGCGCAAGCTAAGAGAAAGCTTGTAAAAACGGAACTCTTATAGGATCACTTTGTTATCAGTCTGTCTGTCTGTCAAGACGCTTCTATCACAAGTAACGCTCACCCATAATGACAGCTTCTTCCAAACACCCATAGATGTAGCCCAACATGATAAGTTTGGACAGCTTCACGTTGACAGGAAGGCGCGCGGCCACGCGACCCAAGTACGTAAGGTCTCCATCCATATTACTCCATTCATCGTCCACTGTCTTCTTTAGAGCTCCGATCTAATGGGCAAATTACAAATTTTTTTAATGCAAAAACTTTAAAGTTTAAAAAAAATCGACAAATTTTGTGAAATATTCAAGTGACGGAATTATCGAATGCTAACAGTGCGTTTAGGCGTTAACGGACAATAAAGTACTTATGTATATTCGTCTATCTTTACAAGAATGAATGTTTCATTCAAAAACCATTATCTCTAAAATCAGTTACCTCTTTCAGCACAAGTATAGTGCGCTGTATGTTCGTGATGTCGGGTGGATCCATGGCCAGGGCTAGAACGTCAGTGGGCGGGCCCATGTCCAACATCTTGGCTAGGAGCACCAGCCTCTCCAGAGGGCACCGGATTATCTCTGGTGGACATTCTTTCTGAAATCCTTCCTGTAGGAACGACAAGGAGAAAACATTGGTTAATATTTAATAAATTAATTTTAAGTTATTAAATTAATTTTTGAAAATTCTAGAATTTTGCGGGTTTGACCAGAAACATGTTAACTCATATAGAGTTTATATGTTTCTGGAAGCACCCACGACATAGGAGATCTATGTGTGGAGTGAGGTTTTTTTTTAAAAAAAAAAAGACGATTGTCTATCTCGAATAAATTGTTTTGTAATTAATATTTCTATCTATATTGGAATTTATTATTTTAGTTTTGTCAATGTTAATCATTAAATTATTTATTTCAAGCCAGTCTATAACATTGTTTGGTTAATGTCAGATTCTAAGTCTGCTGTGTTATCATCAGAGGTCGGAGTAGGTAGATTGATTTTATATACTTGCGTCAAGATATTATAATATGGACATGCCATTTTATCCGTAATGTGCGGGAAGTACCGGAAAAAGTACCGGGATTGGAATTATGGACTAAAATAAAATAAAGCATCATACTTATTATTATTATAGTTAGTGACCAGAATGCGGAAACTTATTTACATCTTTAAAAAACTACGTCATTCGGCTGACAGAGATACCATTATGACTGTGTACTCTTCGCTTTGTCAGTCATTGCTTACATACAGTCTGCCAGTGTGGGGCGGCACCTACAAGACCTACCTTCTTAAATTGGAAAGAGCTCAAAGAGCCGTTCTTAAAGTTATGTTTTGCAGGCCTTACACATACCCCACAGTGGAGCTATACAGGGACTGTAAAGTATTGTCAATGAGAAAACTGTTTGTACTTCAGTGTATTCTTAGGAAACATAGATTTCCAGTACAAAACGTGCATAAACGACGTACTGACATTGTTTTCCCACCAATTCATCACCATACAGCCTTTTTCAGACACCAGTTTGTCTACCTCAGTGAACATTTATATAATAAAGTAAATAGATTCCTTAAAATACACGCACTTAACTTACATCTGTGCAGAAATAAAGTGAAATCTTGGTTGATGGAACAAAGTTATGAAGAAATAGAAAACCTATTAACTACCTTGACTTAGCAATTATAATTGTACATATAAATCTCTCTACACTCCCCTCACACTCAACACACCCACACACCATCACACTAACATACACACACTCCATCACACATACACCACCACATACGATATGCATACGCAAACCCTCACTGCTATGATTGCAACCAACCATTTATTCATCTATTCACTCAAAATTTTTCTAAGCATACCTATTGTGAATACGTATTTTCTGGAGGAACTGACTCCCAAATCACAGGCAATAAGCCTAGTTTGGGAGCCAGCGATCATATTTAGTGTATTCAATGTATGTTATGAATAAAGTTATTATTATACTATACTGTCAAGCGTCATTTCCTACGGCATCTCTGTACGCTCTGTGCCCAGTCCTAACTGTCAGACAATTGTTCATTTCGCAAATGGTGCTCCGTAAGCATAGCCAGTTGATCTACGATCCACACAAATGTGTCAACAGACGTCGTTCTGATCGGGTTTGCGATGTAAAGCCGCGTTCTACTGTAGCTACACGTCGCCATTTTGCCCACTTGAGCTCTAAAGTATATAATAGGATTAATAAATTTTTAAGCATTTATTCAATGACCAGGATTGAATGTAAGGAAAAAGTCGTGACATGGTTAAAATCACTTTCATATGATGCAACGGAGAAACTTGTGGAAGTTTAATAAACAAAATAACATGCAACACAAACACACACACATACATATATACCTACATTCACTCTCTCACACTACACTAGGTACTCACACACTCGGCCCTTACTAGTAATTTATTATGTTTGTATTTTATTACCTTTCTTAATATTGTTAGTTATTGTTTTTTAAAGTAGATACTTGTTATTTCATAAGTCTGGAACAACCAAACCTCTCATTTGGAGTCGGGCGTTGATAGCTGCGCCACAGTTTTAACTTTTGCAGCTATCATCGTTTACCTTTGCATCCTGTATTTTTGTTTATGTTCCTAAATAAACTATTATTATTATTATTATTTCTAATTCAACAGTAAGGGACAAAATACGGTGTAACTATTCTAAGGTATTTTTGTATAAAATAAAATACTGATTTCTTTCACCATTAGCTAACACTGGCAGCGTAGATTGATATTATTAATACGTTTTTCACCTTAAACACAAATTCGTGCTAATTTCAAAATTACGGAACAAATATCACAATAAATATGAAGTTCCGGTATTTTGGAGGCATATCCATATTATTCTCTACGTTTGACGTCAACGACCTTAAATCAATCTACCTACTCCGACCTCTGGTTATCATTTACGAATAAAGATCTACAGACCCGGAACCGTGCGGGAATCGAATCGAATTATTTACGAGTTCATAGAAAAAGACCATACCAATGAAATTTTCGTTTTTTAACGGGTTGCTTGAAAGCGTTATATCTTTGGATTGAGGTTCAAATAAACTTTATATTAAGGGCATGTTATACTTTTTTTCTAAATTAGGTATTTATTGGTTTCTTTATGTTTTGTATTTTCTGTAATATCGCTGTATTTATAACTATTTTTGTATGAAAACTAAGACAACTCGCATTATTTTTTAATATAAGTTCTACCGTAGAAACAATGTGTCTCAAGCAATGCTGCTTGATAATGTATATGGATCTATAATATCAGGTCAAAATTGTTCACTTCGAACGTACATGGTAACTTTAGAACATGGATCAATCTCTGTCTGAAGTCTGGATCGGCCAATTGCCCGGACCAGACACAACTCCCGTCTAGTCAGAGAATCCTTTCAACGAAGGTTTTCTGGTCCGCTTACCTCCAACGGCTCCAACGTCGCCTTCGTGCGACGAACATGTCGTGATTTTTTTTTTTTTTTTTTATATTTTATAAACTAGCACTTGACTGCAATCCTACCTGATGGTAAGCAGTGATGCAATCGTCGATGGTAAAGCGCACTAGTTTATTAAGAGCCTATTCACTCTAGCCTTGAAGACGCCTAAATTATAATTGGCCGGGAAAACCGCAGCAGGCAAATTGTTCCAGTCCCTCGATGTACGCGGTATAAACGACGAGGCAAAACGCTTAGTCCGGACCGTGGAAGTTTCAACAACGTAAGGGTGGATATTCGCCGTACGCCGGGTTGTTCGATGGTAGAAAGGAGATGGCGGTATCAAGTCATGCAATTCCCGCGCACACTCTCCAAAATGCATCCTGTAAAACACCGAAAGGCTGGCTACTCTACGCCTGTGCTCGAGGCTTTGTAGATTGGACTTAACCAAGTCTGGATCACCAATTAGCCTCTTCGCACGCCTTTCCACCGAGTCCAAAGCTGCTAGGTGGCATTTTGCAGCACCAGCCCATATGTGGCTGCAGTACTCCACACACGAACGGACTTGTGCTTTGTATAAGATTAGAAGCTGTTCCGGTGTGAAGTACCGCCGGACTTTTGCTAGAACGCCGAGTTTCCTAGCAGCTACCTTAGCTTTGGACTCAATGAACCGCCCAAAGTTGAGGTCTGAGGAAATTTCTACCCCCAAGAGCTGAAGGCGGTCGGTGCACTCCAGGGATACATTCTGGAAAGCAGGAGCCAAGGTGAACGGGCTCCTTTTGGCGGTGAACAGACACGCTTGTGTTTTGGTGGCGTTGAATCCCACAATATTGGCTTCGCCCCATTTGGAGACTGCCTGAAGTGAAGCATTCGTCCGCTCCACCATAGCCTCCCTTTCAGCCTGGATTAGCTCTTTACTAGCCCGAGGAGTTGGCAGGTATCTGTCTACAACTGTGCTATCATCTGCATACCCATAGATACCGGGCATCAGCAGATCGTTGATATGCAGGAGGAAGAGAGTTGCAGAGAGAACAGACCCCTGAGGAACTCCGGCATTAGTCGTCATGGGCTCTGATGAGCATCCGTTGACAACAACTCGGAGAGACCGTTCACTCAGGAAGTCTTTTACCCAACTAATCAGGCCAGGGGAAATGCCGTACGCTGGAAGCTTACTCAAAAGGCTAGCGTGCCATACCCTGTCGAAGGCCTTCGAGACGTCTAGAGAAACCGCAATCACTTCCCCATTCCTCTCGAGGGCCTCGCCCCACAAGTGGGTGGCATAAACTAGTAGGTCCCCAGTAGATCGATTGCGGCGAAACCCGTACTGTCGGTCACTGAGGAGATCGTTACCTTCCAGGTATGCCATGAGGCGCGAGTTCAATACACGCTCCATAATCTTGCAGAGTATGGAGGTTACCGAAATCGGCCGATAGTTGTTAGGATCGGCACGACTGCCCTTTTTGGGCACGGGTTGTACATTGGCAAGCTTCCAGGACTTGGGCACTATTCTAATAATGAATTTACCGCATGTCTTATGATACCGGCTCTAAAAAGGACCAGATACTTACAAAGAACTTTTCATTGACGAGTCGATACACACGGCCGTCGCGCACTCTACCGGCCCGACCCTTGCGTTGCTCGCAATTGGTCTTGGATGCCCACGCGAGTCGCAGCGACGTGAAGCTTGTGTCAGCATCCGCTACCATCACTTTCATGAGACAGTAGTCGATCACTGTTGAATAAAGCTTGATTTGACAAAGCTGTCACTGTGTGTTCTGTATACAGATTGAATTTTTCATGTGGACATATACGGCTAAATCTGAAACTACAAGGAATAGCGAAAAACACTCAAAGCAGTGTACGGGTCGATTTTGTTGGAAAATAAAACTGCATCATTGGATTTTAGAATAATCAATATTCCTACTTAGGAATAAAACCAGTTGCATTTATCCTTTTAAAGCCTAACCTAAATTTAGGTCGATATACATAACGACCCAATGTGCAAAAAAAAATCGTAAGTGGTTGCGGCGCAGTACTTTTTTCTTCTTTAATACTTTTGGCTAAATTCTTTTAAGCAGTCTTTCCTATGCCTAAAGTTAACTATACACCGTTAAATTTTGGTCATTTTAATCCCGCGGAGGGTCGATGCGTTACATGAAATACTATCGATTTGTAAAGAGAAAATTAAAAAATAAAGTACTTTTTTATAAACTCGAATTAATTTACGCATGTATTAATTTCTTTATATAAGGTGTTAAAAAATTAACTGCAAGAATTTTGTCCACTTACTCGCCATCGAAAAACGAACACATCAAAAAAAAAAAATTTTTTTTTTGACCATTTTTATATTTTCTCGTAAATAAAATAATTTAGTATAATATTTTTTTGTGCGCTGTACCCAGGGCTGCGCTTGCGGCTTGGGCCGCCATCGTACCGCGCGCGAGCGGCTTGCTAGCGGTAGCCCCCGCCGCCCGCTACTCTTCCCGCAGCTCTCTCTACCCCTCCCGACCCTTAGTTGTCCGAAATCCGTCGCGCGGTAAGGGTGTTTTCTTGTGTCATTACGGCGAATACGTGCGTTCGTGCAGTTTCGTGCTTTTAATAATGCCGTTTACGTATTCCAATCGAGAGTACTTAGATATGGTAGTGTGCTACATTACGACTGGTCAAAGTTTAGCTGCGGCACGTAACCGTTACGGTGAACTGTATGGTGAGCAACGACGAGTGCCTGCTGTCCACACAATCCTAGGAGTCTACCAGTGCTTTTAATAGTCCTATAGGTATAATAAAATATGCTATTTATAAGTAAGCTCGATAATTTGCCAGTCCAAAGTCTGAGAAATGTGATGGAAAAATTAGAATCAGCTGTTTACGAATTTGCGCCGTCGCGTGTCGTGTCACAGGGGTGAACGACTCACGCGTACCTACGGCGGGGCGGCCGCGCCGGCACACGTGCGGTGTACAGTGCGCATATTCAATAATTTTGTGTGAAGTGAAAATATTGCATATCTCCGAAACGGGTTGTTATTTAAAAATCTTTTTTTCGCCAATTTTTTTTATTTGTAATTCTAAACCAGTTCTTACTTTTCTTGCAGTTAATTTTTTAACACCTTATATAAACCAGGGACCGTTTTCGGTTAAGGTATACGGTTACGCTACCGGTATTAAAATACGGTACCGCTTTATTTTAAAGGTAGACCGAAACCGGTTAAGATTTGCGGGTACGCTACCGGTATAAAATAACAATAGCGCTATTTTTTTAGGTACCGCTATACCTTTATTTAACCAAAATAATTCCGGAAATAATAGCATGAGTAAATTAGTTTAAATGTAATCCAAAAAAAATACAAAAATGGTTGTTATGCCTCACTCGACATAGATAGGTATAGTGTGTCGCGGACTTTTTTATAGATATTTATAAGATCTACAATTAATTAGAAGATTTTATAGTTTAGGCAGCGTACGCAAAATAAGTAACTATTCTGGTTGATTTTTTACACCTTGTGTCCGAAAAACCCAAATATCTTACGGAACCCTATTTTTTTTATTAATAGAAATTTAGACTGCATGAGTAGTTACTGCAAGTATTTTGGCATAATAATAAACCTACTACCAACCACAGCCAACCATGAACCACGGAACAAAGACCTATTCATACAATCATAATAATTATGTACTTTCAAGTCTACTTACCATACTTAATGTCAGGCACGGTGATGGAGCTCTCAGCAATATTAGTGGCCAATATGATCTTCCTGTACCCCGGCTGCACACGTTGGAACACGCGCGCTTGCTCGTCTGCGGTGATCGTCGAGTGCAGCGGCAGCACGAACCATTTGAATGACCGGCATTCTTTACCGGCTACCTTTTCACTAAAATCATAAGTTAAGATCACAAATAGGCATATTCCTCTCAATTTTATCTAGTTGCCGGATTACGGAGATAATTATGCACGCTGCATCTAGCTAACTCTGGGACCCGAGCCCAACGTAGTTGGGCAAAGGTTAGGTAAAATACTAGGTAAGAAAGTATTGCCTTATAATTTAAGTAAGTATACATATTTTCTTTGGTCTTCTATATTTTCATAATCATCCACATTCATGCTTAAAACTTTTCTCACATTTTCCTCTATTCAATAACAGCTTTATCACTTACCGCAAATCAAGGTCTGTAAGGCACGCATACAAGTCCTCAATCTCGTGTATTCCTGGCAAGAATATGAGCACGGAAGGCAAGTCCGCTTGGTCGCGATCCGCATAATGATCCTCTTGGTTGTCTATGTGCTCAAAAGCATTCAATAGCTTTACCACCAAGTGGTGCATTTCAGGAGCTATAACCGGATCATCGTTTTTCGGTGTTGCCTGTTGTAGGACCTAAAACACAACATAACTTGCAAACCGTAATAACTAATCATAAACTAGAATAGGGTAAGTACTACTCTTTTTTTATTATTATTTATTAACTGGTTTTTTTTTCTAGTGATTAGTGACCCTGAATACCATGCCAGAGGTCATGGGATCGATTCCCATCTAAGACAAACTAAAACTTTTTAAATCTAGTACAAGAGGAAAGTCAAATAACGGAAAAAGGGTGCAAAACAGAAATGTGACGTCACCGCTATTAACTAAGGTGCGTACATACCAATCTTGTTTTTATCATACCAATAAATGAGATTTTAACTGCGGTTTTATTTAATAACCAATTTTGATGAGGTTGTTTAGTATAAAATATTGTACAAAAGTAAACAGGAAACTGCCCAATTCAATTTACAGGGGACAAGCCTATTGCCATAAACTCGTTTAAAATCTAGAATATGGTATACTACCAAGCAATTCTTTATTTAAAAAGAATACTGGCTCGGAACGCACTGGGATTAAAATCTTACACTTTCATTGACCAGACCAAAGGCACTTAAAATTCTATTAAAATCTTAAAATGGAGTGAACTGTTGTATGTTACGTGGCTGGAGTGGCCTTCCTATTACATAATTTAGTAAACTTACAGATCCAAACTTGGTCAGATGATTCAAGTAGAACACTTTTACAGTAAACATCGGGTCATTCTTCTCAACTTTGATACAAGAGGACATCTGTAGGCCCCGGGGCGTCGGTATCATGAAATAATCCGCAAATGTTTTTCTGTTGAATGTAGCTGACATGAGGACCACTTTAACTCCCGGTGACACGGTGTACAGCAGCCTCTTGACAATGAGAAGGAGGAAGTCCATTTCCTGGCCTCGTTCGTGAACCTCGTCGAGTATCACGTGTGTGTATTCATTCATTGTCTTTGAACCAACTGTGTATAAAAAGATTAATTTATTAGAGTTAGAAGAAAGTGCACCAGTTTAATATAGTACGCGGCAAATAAGTTGAACAAAAATGATCGTCGTTGCTATGGTTACGCGTTGTCGATTTGTTCGATTGAGACCCGAAAATCCGTAACTGCGCATTCAGGTCGATCCCCATTATGGTTTAACTTTTAAGCTGCGTATTGTACACCCTTTATTTGTTTTAGGGTGGGAAATCATCAAAGAACTCCTCCCACTCTGGGTGCTGGGAGAGCGAGCGTCCGACTGACTGACTACAACGAATCTGTTTGTTCAGTTGACCTTTGCATTCCAGGGCTATGGCAACTCTTTCGAACAATCCCATAACCATAGCAATGGGGCTGCTCTCGGGCGGCTCCTGCCCAACCTCAGGGGACCAGACGCCTCCTGCCGGAAGCTGTACGCGGGAATCGTTCGGTCCATGGCCCTTTACGGTGCTCCGGTGTGGGCGCCGTCGCTGCAACAGCAGCCGAAGGCCCAGCTGAATGCGTGCCAGAGGGTCATGGCAATACGCATGGTGCGAGGGTACCGAACGATTTCCCGCGAGGCGGCGACCCTCCTTGCTGGCCAACCGCCATGGGATCTGGAGGCAACAGTCCTTGCACACATGCACGACAAGCGCATGGAGATGCAACGCCGGGGCGAAATTCCACTGCCACGACAAGTCGAGGCATGGCGGACAGAGCTCCGGCGGGATCTCATGGCGAAATGGCGTCAGCGACTATCGCAACCTCGTTCGGGGCGCGCCACAATCGAGGCGATAAGGCCCATCCTTGAGGCGTGGCTGGAAAGACCTCACGGCACTCTTAACTTCCGCACGACGCAGGTCCTAACGGAACACGGAAAGTTTGCCAAGTTCCTGTTCCGGATTCGTGCGGAGGATTCGCCCGGGTGTCGCCACTGTGCGGAACACCCGGAGGACACGGTGGAGCATACTGTAGAGGTGTGCCCCGCCTGGGCGGAGCATCGCCGTGTCCTCGTGGGGGCAATCGGCGGCAGCGATCTCTCTCGCCGGGCCTTGGTTCAGGCCATGGTCCGGAGTGAGGAGGGATGGCAGGCGGTCGCCTCCTTCTGCGAAGCAGTAATGCTAGCAAAGGAGGAGGCAGACCGCATCAGGCAAAAGCAACGGGGCGCTCGCCCCAGCCGCCGCCGGGATTCCGATCCCGATTTCCGGCCACCGTAGGCGCGGGCTTGCGGACGGCGTGCAATGGGTAGCACGCTGTCCGATCGTCCGGTAACATACCGGATCGAGCCCAAGTCGTCGACGGCGCGTTCTGTTCCCGCGCGCCTCAAGGAGCTGTCAGCAAACCGTAGAGGCCCAGCCTGCTAGCTGCAGGCAGGCAGGGTCGAAGCCTGCTGGGGTTAAGGGCCGTTTTCTGAGAGGAAGGCTCAGCCCCGGCATGATAGGCATGAAGGAACGGGGTAGGTTTTTAGTCAGTAAGAGTCTGACACTACTTCCCGCTCCACCCAAGGGCGGGACTTGTCATTGGATGATTTTACCTACCATAAAAAAAAAAAAAAAAAAAAAATAACCATAGCAAAAAGCAGCACACCAGACATATTTAACAATCATACATATAGTAGCGTATACATACCCAGTTTTTGCAACAATATGCCAGTAGTAACGTAACTGATGCGTGTATCACTGGACGTATGAGCGTCAAGTCCAACCTGTAAAAAGTGTTGTGTTGTGGTTGGTTAGTTGTACAATTGTTAATGATTTTACAATTTGATATTAATTTGATCTTAAAAAAATGGTGTTAAGAACATTTAGCAAAGTGATCCGACTGACGTTTTTTTTTTATTTACTCCTTACATTTGCTATCGGTCGTCAGACCATAAATTAGTAAAGGAAGGAACTCTTAAAATAGTAGGTATTTTAAAAATTCAGAATGAAGTATCAGGGAAAAATATCTTTTTACAAAATAGTCAACCTTACCTGGTAACCTACTAGACCACCAACATCCCAACCTCTTTCCTGAGCTACTCTTCTAGCAATAGATATGGCAGCAATCCTCCTTGGTTGAGTAACAACTATCTTGCATGGTTTACGAGATTGATAGCAGTCGTCGAGTATCCATTGGGGAACTTGAGTGGTTTTACCGCATCCTGTTGGACCTTCCACTATTACCACTGGGAAACCGTGGATGCGATCCAAAATCTAAAATTATTTGAATTGCGTTATAAAAATTTATTAATTAAGTTGTGTATTTAATCTAGTATGGTGAACCATTAATACATATTAACATACATGTAAACAATATGTCTAGCCTTTTTCCAATGTTTGAGTCAGTTTCAAGTCAAACTGAATGCAGCTATCAGTGTTTTACATGGAATGACTACCTATCTGACCTCTGCCATAAGCCAAGGCAGGGTCGAAGCCTACTGGGGTCAAGTGCCGCTTTCTGCAAAGAAGACTCAGACGCGGTATGATAGGTAACGAACGAACAGGGTTGATTTTTAGTCAGTAAGAGTCTGACACTATTTCCCGCTGAGTGTGTGTGTCATTGGATGATTTTACCTACCATAAAAAAAAACCTCTCTGACCTCCAAATCCCATTAACTGGGCAAAACTGGTAGTTACAGATGTGTAAAATCATATGCCACTTGTCAAGACTGGTAGTTATAGATGTGTAAAATCATATGAAACATTGTTACAAAGCTAGAACTATATTAGACTGACGTACGCATGTAAGAAGCCTGATTTGTACGTAGAACGACGTCGCGATGCGTGGATCAAGTTCAGTGTAACTCTACAAGTCTAGTTTCCATACAAAATGTATGACAGTATGAAGATCGATATGCCCAGATCTTGTGGCGTGTGCATGTCATCGTGTGTGACACACGTGCGCGCAGTATACTACTTTATATATACAAAGATACATTGGTTTTTGTTTTATTTTAAAACTAGCGTCCCGCCCCTGCTTTATCTATTAAAAAAAAAAACAATCCATTGTGTAGTTTTAAAGGTCTAAGCGTAGTATTTAAGATCTAAGCATACATAGGGACAGACAGTGGGAAGCGACTTTATTTTATATTATTTAAAGATGGCAAGGGTTTAATGTTTATCATCATCATCAGCCTTTTAATGTTCCCACTGCTCGGACACAGGCCTCCTCTCTAAGAGAGGGAATGGGCTGTAATCCACAACGCGGGCCCAGTGCGGGTTGGTGGATGTCACATATCTTCGAATTTTTAGTTCATGCCGGTTTCCTCATGATGTTTTCCTTCACTGTTTTGAGAGCAGTGGTGATGAACTACAACTTACGAGTTGTAGGTGATGACCTACAACTCGTAAGTCGGGGCCGTTGCCACACGGCCACCACTGCTCACTCGTAAGTCGATAATGTTTATACATGCATTCAAAGTTAGCATAAATATTGAGCTGCAAGTGAAGTCATTTAGAATGCTCCATCCAGTCGCCATTTGCCAGCAGTAGTAGTATTTACTTGTGCAGTTTTTTTTTTTTACATATGTTATATACTTAATGTGGGTACTTGTCAAATCTTATTGACATAATAAGATTGACTAAGTCGTGGGTAGAATAGTTTTCTCAGTTCACTTTTGTACGGTTTCTGCTACTTAGCACAATAAACCTATTTACCAAAATATGGTGTTTTAATGGACATAACAAAATAATAATGTCCAGACACAGAACAAATAATTGTGCTCATCACTCAAACATTTGTCCTGGGTGTAAATCAAACCCCATGACCTCAGGCATAGCAGTCAATGCCGCTGACTACTAAACCAACAGGCCAGTTGAATTAATTAACAATAAGCAAATAAGCAATGGCTAGCTCACCTGCTGCTTATATTCATTGATGGCCAAGTTATTTGTGTCTTCCTTCTTTTGGAATGAGTATTTGTTGTATACTTCAGTCATAGCCTCCTCTGTCAGTTCACCAATATTCTGAATGGATGCTCCCCATGAAGACAGGCGCTCCAGAGACTCCATGCCTCCTGACACACTCTCATGCTGTCCCCGATCCAATTCATTCTGGAACAGAACTCATTTATTAAATATTAGACAGAACTTTGCATATACTGTACCTTGATAGTTATTCATATGTTCAATAAATGCAATATGTCTTCTTAAAAGGCTTGTAGGTACTAATTTATAATTAATGTTGTAGGTAGTTACACATTTACAAGTTTACATTACATTACACAATGCAGCATTGTTTCCGTGCTAGAAGGTATTTCATGTCACCCTAGCTAAGTGGGCACCATAAATTGATGAACGTAGCCGAAACTAGCGACGTTATAGTTATTTTTACATGCTATAATTCTACAATTAAATCTATTTTACCCGCAAATACAACTCGGTTTCCCTCTCTTTGACTTCGCGCGCATATTCGGTACCGCCGGTAGGCATCACCGAATGACGGTGTTCCTCCTTTCTGTTCAAGTCACTGTTCTCGTCATCTTTAACAATTCGAAAGCCCCCTGTAAGCGGGCCCCGCAGTTTGATCCTCTGTGAACTTGATGGCCGGGGATTTAAATAAAAATTCCGTAATTCTTCCATGTTCAAAAACAAATGTATCTGTAATGGACTGGAATTCGAACTTAAGAAGGGTAAAACAGAGTCTACAGCGTTGCTTAGCTTTGTTATTTAATTGAATTCTTCTTATTCCTAACCAAGAAACCGCAAACCGCAAAACCAACAAAACCTTCAACGCCCTATGCCAAAGACAAAGAGAATATAAGCACAGTGTTGCCAGACGACTGTCACAAATTCCCCCAAATCTTTCCGAGAATCCCCTCAAAAAATTCCCAAAATCCCTCCAAAATTGAAGTTTTGAAGAAAAAATCCTCCACAAATATCTTTTTTTAAATACGAATTTCACAAATAAAATAAAAAACAAAAAAAATGACTAAAAACACGAAAAAAACGAAAAAAAAAGTGCAAAATAACTTTAAATTCGGAAGTCGGTGTTTCAATAGTTTGGTCTCTTTAATATTAAAAACCGGCTTCCAAAATTTAAGTTATTTTGTATTTTTTTTTAAACAATTTATTTCACATTTTTTAGTTGGAGTACCTCTCAAACAAACCTAATTAGATAGCTTCCGCCATTCGGTTCCCTTATCAAATTATCATGACAATTCTATAAACAGAACTTCCTTTTTTTAAGTCTATTAGAATACCAAAACCTTCTCTAAAATGTGGAAAATGATTTTCTGAAAACCGCATCAAAATCGGTTCAGCCAAACGCGAAATAATCGCGGACAAACATACATACATACTATGCGTTCCAAATAAGAACAGGAAAGCCAATAACCTCGATCTGTCAAATTTTGAGTGAAAAGTACGGTTTGCAAAAAAAAACTTATTTGTGTATCAATAGAAGTTTTTTTTTGCTTTGTATAACGAAGTCTTAGTTAAATTGTAAACTGCACTTATTGAAGTAATAACGTTATTGGTTAATATAAATTAGCTAAATATATTGTTTTAAGCCATAATTAGTTTTGAAAAATAAACTATTTTCTTTTAATTTTCATTGTTAGGAACAATTCGCCTTTTTCGTCCATTTGCCACTAATCAGACACTTCACACAGTCACGCAGAGATGAGCAAAATTGAAGAACTAAATTGTGATAAAACTTTTTTTCGTTCAGGATTCGTAAATAAATTAAGTTTATACAATTTCTTTCGTTGCTCACCGTACTCAATTTCTTCAATTTGACAGTTCGCCGTCACGTCACAACATGGCAATCGATCCTATTCTCAGTTGGACCGCATTGTACAGGCCAAACTGAGAACCTCCTTTTTTTTCAAGTCGGTATAAAAATAAGAATAAAACATTTGTGAAGGATTTTTTGTCGTCTGCTAAAAATAATTATAGTATAGGTACTACAATATAAGAGTACTGAGACAAGACAAACACAGATGAGAAGTTCGGAAGCTTTGCGAACTTGTGAACGTTGAACCAAAAAATATAATACTCTTTGGCGAAAACACAGAGTACTTTAGATGTCATCGTGCGCAGGATTGCTTTCTTTTTTGTTATGTTTTTGGCTAAAATTCATGAATATCAATATCAAACATGAAAAATCGTAAACGAAAAATAATGATGACACAGATGCAGGGCTGCCAGGTCCAAAAAAGGTGTTATCGTACGCAAACTTCAAAAAAATCGTATGCTAAGGAAAATTTGAAATTCAAAATTTCCAGAAGTACAAAGTTTTTATTAAAAATAACCAAAATTCGTTGAATATTAGAAAAAAAAGCAATAAAATATTATTACGCTATTTATTACGCTTATAAAAATTGTGTGGTTCGTTTTTTTTAACGTTTGGCTAATAAGTTCACTTCAGTGTTTCATTTGATAAACTGTTTCTAAGTTTTGTTTTGATGAAATTTATTTAAACATAAAAGACGAGACTGACGAGAAAACAGGTTTTTGACAAGTCACAAGTTACTGAAAGAAAAATAAATAACTTTCGTAAAAATGCAAACAAATAAGTACAGCCTTTAATGACTGTTAGAAGAGTCTGCATTAAAGTAAAAGATCTAGGTATGCGTTAGATTGTTGGGGAATTCCCCGAAACTCATACTTGCCAGTAGAGCATATTCGTTTGTATGACCAGACTTGTTAGGTATATAAAAATCGTATGTTTTCCGTACGATCTTGGTCTAGCGATCGTCAATGAGTAAAAATGGCAAAAAATCGTACGAGTACGATTTATATTGTACATCTGGCAGCCCTGCACAGATGACAGTTAGGATATTTTTTTAATAATATTTTTGGCTTGGATACTAAGTTTTTTAAGTACTCTCTTCGCAAAAGTCACTTGGTTTTCCATTAAATGATAAATGATATGATATGATATTTTTATTTTGCAAATAGGTTCTCAAAAAAACACTTTTTTTTTTACACGTCAAAACACGTCAGTCGCGGTTTTCCATTGGCATACGTATTAACTGAAGTAAGACATTGTGGATGATCGACGTATGGCGCCGTTTAGGATTCTGCTGCACGCCTGTTTTTCTGGAAAAGATCCGTGTTCGTGACTCTTCTTTATGCGAGTGCGGATTGGAGGAAGGTACGCGGTACGCTTGATCACATATTTTTTGAGTGCACAAACAACATTCCACCTTTAGACTTATATAGTCGTCTCCCGAAACTCAAAATTCCTCTCCCAATTAATGTCCCTGCCCTCCTAACCTATCCTTCTCCAGAACTGCTTGTGGCGTTGATGATCTTCATCCGTCACAACAATATAAAATTATGAGTCATAAGCTCCAAATATTCTGTCTAAGTAATTGTGGTTTACGTGTGTATTTAATGTTTTAACAATTATATTATTTATGTATCTTTATTTTATGTTTGTTTCAGTCCAATACTAACACATCAAGTGCAACTGTACCACTCGAAGGATTTTAATCTCCAGTCACAAGTCCTTTTATTATTATTTTTTTTTTACAATTTTTTTTATACATTACTTGCTTCTCCAATTTACTTCCGACATTGGCAGAATAGTCGACATCGGCTCATTTGCCATTAACAAAAAATAGAATAGAATAGACGTATGGCGCCCATTATACGGTCATGCAAACGTCAACCAATCATGAATTATGGTTTTCGTCTATCAGTATTACGGTACGTCAATCATCGATCCCATTACCCATTACACGGTAGGTTATTTGTCAATAAAAAAATTTACTATGGCAAAACTGACGGCAAAACCTATCGTGTAATGGGCGCTTTAGGTCCAATACCACGGTTTTATAGAACGTCGGTTTTACTCGCGGCTCGTTGGTGCTGATTGACTTGCGAGTAAAACAGTTCTGAACGACGAGCCGAGTAGAAAATGAAGCAAACACAACGAGCGGCTAGCCAGGCTCGTCGTTCGTATTGCAATGATACACCGGCGCGAGCTTTACCGATTAGCCATAATATCGTGGTTTTACTCCCCCGTCGATCGGCGGGCTATTGGCTAACTTTTTCAAAACAGTTGACAACTGGTATTTGATGTATACTAAACTTTGTATTTAACAAGCAATTTCATAACTGTGGTATTACGTATGACATCAAGTGGCTAACAAACTACGGTGGATAAGTGGTGGCTAAAAAACGCTTGAGCTGTCAACAGAGTTACGCAATAGCCCCGCAGGGCCTTTATGTTTTTGTAGTAGGTATTTGCCAGCAAACGCACATTCCAGTCAATATGACTTTTACTTATCTGTGTAAATTAATGCAATTGAACTGGTTTCTAAACTAGGTTTTTTTTTTCTTTTCAGTTTTTATTTAAAGTTAGGTATTTTTACACAGTCAGATTTTATTTTTATTTATTTTTTTTATTTTACAGATTTTGGTTTCTTACTATAATCTAAATCAAATATGTAAATCTAATATTAACTTTATTTTATGCGTACAGGGTTAGGTTAGGTTAACGTTCACAAAACTGTCTTCCGTCTCGCTTATTTTGTATCATAAAGTGTCTGTTTGTAATATCGAAAAAACTTATGTTTACTAAATGGAGGTATATCAAAGTGTATTAGAAACCTAAAACAAAAATATGAATTTTGTAATTTTTGGTTATCTGTCGATTTGTTCAGGCTAATATCCGAAACGGCTAGACTGATTTTGATAGGACATTCACTGATGGATACTAGCAAATGTTACAAGCTAGGTACTTGTGCTACTGTTCGGAACGGGATTTCTTAATAAGGGATAACTCTTAAAAACGGTTAAACAAAATTTGACGGAACTTTCAATGTGGGATGTAGCTGATGTTATAAGGAGTACATCAATTCATTTTTTTACATTACATGAGGTGTAAAATCGTGACATCTTAATTCCAACAACAATCGGAACGGATATCTAACATATTACAAGAAGTAAAGGCGGAAACATACTTACGTGTCGTGGCGTGTCGTTACGCGCCAGAAGCATATCGGTTTCATACATACATTTAATATGGTTAGGGACATATTTGTCTGTCGTGTCGTGTCGAAAAATGTAAAAAGTGGTTATTGTCACTTAACGATAATAGTTGAACGTATAGTATCACGAAGTTTTTTGTAGTAATTGATAGTTTTTATAATATTGTAGAACATACTTTTGTTCTATCATCAATAGTTTCCGCAGCGCATGCGACGAAAGATGTTTTATGGCATTTTTTTACACCTTGAGTTAAGTTACTAAAGTTTTAGTAAGGATCCCTAATCTTTTCTAGCAATAAATATAGCCTATGTTACTCAGGGTAAATATAGCTTTCTAATGGTGAAAGAATTTTTTAAATCATTACAGTAGTTTTTGAGTTTATTCATTACAAACATACACACAGAAATACAAATCTTTCCTCTTTATAATATTAGTGTAGATGTAGATTAGAGGACCGCGAAATGTACTGGATGCAATTTGTAGGACAATATGACTGTTAAATTATATTAACATAAACCAAGTACAAAAAAATTCAGCTGGTTAGTAATCATTTATAATGACCTCGTTATCTATACATGGTTAAAAGGAGGGAACTCTAACCAAACCATACATTTTGTAGGACAAATACTTTTTCGAATAATTTAGATAGTTAGGTATCTTGAGATCTAACAAAAAATATCCAGTCAGTAATAAATTTTTGAGAATCGTCAAATCGATATATTCTATCCCTGCTATCTCTGTTAGCTACCACTAACGAGTTTCGTATAGGAAATTGTTGGGCGTCTCATCACAATTAAACTGCTCATGGAAAATTAGCTTGATAGTTATCAAGTGCAAAAATGGACCGGGGTCTTGGACTACTACATAAGTATTTCTTGTCCATGGGCGAGGTACTCAGGTTTTGGGCCAGGGAGTGACGAATCAATGGGGGTGGTGTATTTTTATAAGAGTAAGTCAAATAAATAAACGTAAATTATAATAGGTATTTCTATTTTTATATAATAATTAAAGAATTAATTATACAATAGCTATTCTATAAATAACTCTCGAGGGCCTTCAGCAAAACGGTTCATGACGTCTTCCGTGAAAAAGTCACCCTTAGCGTTAGGGGCCATTCATTTGTTACGAAAGAGGTTTTTTACTAGTTTTTTACCCCCTCCCACTAAAAAAGAATAGGCCGACTCCTCCCGCCTGTTTAATATTTATAGCGTAAGAATCTAAAGGAAAAAGCCGACGACGAGCGTGTCGGGCCACGCTCAGTGTAGGGTTCCGTAGTTTCCCGTCCGTCACAATAAGTGTCCCCACTTAAGAATTAAATAATTTGATTAAACCCAATTTCTCACAATGAACAGAACCCTTAAACTACGACGATATCAAACAATTTTTTCCAAACTAAGGTTAAAGCTTTTTGGCGTTATACTAAGTCTAAAAGAACTTTCAGAGGTGTTCCTAACCAAGTATCGTGGGGTGATCGTGTTGCTGAAGGTGGCAGTGATGTGGCTGATCTATTTGCAGACTATTTTGCTTCTGTTTACGGTATTAGTCAACAGCGCACTAACATGTCGCCGGGTTGCTCTTAATCCAATTATAACATGTATTCTATTGGCATTACTGAAAGTAGAACGTTAGAGATAGCAATAAAAAGTTAGACCTTAATAAGGGAGCTGGTCCGGATGGACTTCCTCCTATTTTTATTCGTCTCTACATGGATGCTCTTATTATACCACTTCAGATAATGTACAATAAATCCCTTGATGAGGGTAAATTTCCTGATTTATGGAAAATCTCACATGTTATTTCCATACATAAATCAGGTAGTATGAATGACGTAACTAACTATAGACCAATTTCTATTATATCACAATTCGCGAAGATTTTTGAATGCAGTTTATTCTCACCTCCGCCACATAATTAGTTCAAAGTAACATGGTTTTGTATCTAACCGTTCTACTATGTCTAACTTACTGATTTACACTACTTTTATTGGTAAAGCTTTTGAAGCTAGGGGTCAGGTTGATGCTGTGTATACAGATTTTGCGAAAGCCTTTGATCGTGTTGATCACTCAATTCTTTCTATGAAATTGAATTGCGCCGGTATTCATGGCTCTCTGTTGCGATGGTTCGAGAGTTATTTAGTTAATCGTTCTCAAATAGTTGCCCTGGTGGGATTTGAATCTGCACCTTTCTCTCCTGACTCTGGTGTTCCACAGGGCTCAAAGTTAGGCCCATTGCTTTTTTTAGTTTTTTGAATGATCTTTTGGATTTGATAAATTGCAATTGTCTAGCTTATGCTGATGATTTAAAAATATACTGCATGGTGTCGGATCTGAGTGATTGTATTAAACTTCAAAGAGATCTTTATGTCCTTCAAAAATGGTGTGTTGACAACAATGACGTTGAATGTTAAAAAATGCCAGACTATTACGTTCACGGACAAAGTGAATTACGTTAAATTTGATTATAATATTGATGGGTCAGTACTGTGCAGAGTATCAGTCATCCGTGATCTGGGCGTACTCTTTGATACTTCCCTATCCTTTCGTGACCACGTAGATACTATTGTTGGTAAGCCTAAGAAAATGTTTGGCTTTATAATTCGCATGACAAAACCTTTCCGTAATCATAATAGCATTATTCTACTTTATAATGCACTGGTGAGGAGCTCCTTGGGTGAGCGTAGTTCAAGCGTAAAAGTGTGGAATGTCTTAATTTCAGTTTAGCAGATATTTAGTGTATGACGTCCTGTAAATGTGTATGGTAAGTTCAGATTTGTGCATCCAGCCATTCAGCAGATATTCAACAAAAACTGTTTCCGCCAGGACTACGTATTCTCAGCGTAACTTTTTTTTTTCTATTGACATACAAGAAAACAAATACATACAATAATTAGTGTGTAACGAGATGTAAATGTGTATGTATAAATGAAATTTGTGTGTCTTATAATTACGAAGATATCCAAGTTTCCGCTGCGGTGACGTTTGCCAATTTGATGAAAATCATATAAAAAAGTTTAGTAGAAAGTTATAAATTTTTTATGCACGTTACTTTGGATTTGTGTGTAATGTGTGTAAAAGCAGAATTTGGAAAAAACATACCGTTCAGAAGATATAAAAGTAAACGTAAAATAAGGTTATTAGGTCAAAGCTCTTAAAATAGGAACTCTAGAGTCTAACTTTTTACATGTATCTATAACTTGTAAGGCTCTACAATGTCCTGCAAAGTTTCATGTATGTGCGCTAAGTAATTAATGAGCAATCGCATAATTACTACGACTGGACCACTATATTTTATGACATCCGATTATAGGACTTTTTAATGGAAAAAGCAAAATAAAATATATCCCAATCATTAGTGTATTAATGCAACTAATCTTATTTGAAATTTCAGCTCATTACACTAAATAATTAAAGAGATATAATAAAAAGACCAGAACAACTACAAAACATGGATAAACCGACCAAGTTTGAATGGGTACGAAAAAGCGGCCGTGCAGTTCTTAGACCTAACGTTCTAAAATTTCCAGTGTAATATAGTGTAATAGCTTCGTACAGATGCGTACACAATTCTTGACGAATTTGTGATAAAAAATAGTACCTACAAATTTCTAGTAGTGATTACATGATTGATAGCAATTTACCTTTCATTCAATCAACTCAAATATGTACAAAAATAGACAAAAACTGGGCAAGTGCGAGTCGGGCTCACACATTTACGTAAGTTTGTTTTGTGCGGAACCCTCAGTGTGCGAGTCCGACACGCACTTGCCCAGTTTTTTATGCTTAACATTTTCTAGACTTCATTGTAGACTTTACTACTTCTTATTTACGTTCTTGGATAAGTAGGTACCCTACAAATAGAACACTCAATATTTTATAATCTACGCGGATCCCGCAATTCTAGCATTCGCTTGGAGTTTGACAGACAGAATCCTGCGCAAACCGGCATGCGGCATTCGCTTCGACTTCATGTTTGAATAGTAGGCAAGTATCTTCTGAGCGCGCGCTTCCTGTTCCGTTTTGTTTAGTAGCAGTCACAAATGTGCAGTCAAGGACAACGTGCGTATGCACTGTTTATTTTGCCATCAACGTAATATTATGTAGGTACTTATTGAATTCGGATATTGACGTAGCTAGTGTAAGTGACTGTGAGCCATACTTATTGATACTTATTGAGCCAGTAGTGAGAATGATTGGAAGATAAACAAGGTAAGATCATAAATCACGTACTTAGATACTTACTGTTAGTTCCTATTTTATTATTTTTTATTAATGTCGTTTATTTGTTTTAGTTAAATCATTACCTAATAAATACTTTTATTAATAGAAAGTTATTTTATTTCCTGCAAAACAATTGTGTACGCACCTGTACGAAATCATTCAACACAATAACAATATTATACTGGAAATTTTAGAACGTTAGGTCTAAGTACTGCACGGCCGCTTTTTCGTACCCATTCAAACTTGGTCGGTTTATCCATGTTTTGTAGTTGTTCTGGTCTTTTTATTATATCTCTTTAATTATTTAGTGTAATGAGCTGAAATTTCAAATAGGATTAGTTGCATTAATACACTAATGATTGGGATATATTTTATTTTGCTTTTTCCATTAAAAAGTCCTATAATCGGATGTCATAAAATATAGTGGTCCAGTCGTAGTAATTATGCGATTGCTCATTAATTACTTAGCGCACATACATGAAACTTTGCAGGACATTGTAGAGCCTTACAAATTATAGATACATGTAAAAAGTTAGACTCTAGAGTTCCTATTTTAAGAGCTTTGACCTAATAACCTTATTTTACGTTTACTTTTATATCTTCTGAACGGTATGTTTTTTCCAAATTCTGCTTTTACACACATTACACACAAATCCAAAGTAACGTGCATAAAAAATTATAACTTTCTACTAAACTTTTTTATATGATTTTCATCAAATTGGCAAACGTCACTGCAGCGGAAACTTGGATATCTTCGTAATTATAAGACACACAAATTTCATTTATACATACACATTTACATCTCGTTACACACTAATTATTGTATGTATTTGTTTTCTTGTATGTCAATAGAAAAAAAAAAGTTACGCTGAGAATACGTAGTCCTGGCGGAAACAGTTTTTGTTGAATATCTGCTGAATGGCTGGATGCACAAATCTGAACTTACCATACACATTTACAGGACGTCATACACTAAATATCTGCTAAACTGAAATTAAGACATTCCACACTTTTACGCTTGAACTACGCTCACGCTCCTTGGAGTATTGTTCCTCTATTTGGTCTCCCTATTACTCAACCTATATTAATAATATTGAAGCTGTTCAGGCCCGTTTTGTTAGGCACTGACGTGCCTTACTACTAACTACTATCTACCCTATTCTGTCAAATTTTACCAATCGAACATTAACCCTCCATTATTGTGATAAGGTTGAAAATCTATTAAAGAAATTTGACAGATTGAGGTAGGTTGATGTGCTGGCGTCTGTACCTATGTATGAGGAATGGGATCCGTAAGGCTATACCTGATTACAATAATAGGTTACGGCACTTTGGGATGGTTAGCTTACAAGAAAGGCGGATGCATTCTGACTTACTTATTTTACACAAGATTATCAATGGTTCCATAGATGCGCAGTTGATTAACTGTTTCAGCTTTAGGGCTAGTCAACGTAGCAGGCGACATCATCGCATTTTTCAATTGCCTACATCCATCTTAAATATCACCTCCAATAGTCCTCTAACACGCATGGCATGGCTATATAATGAAAGGTCAAAGGAGATCATTTATTTTGGTCCAAATTCAAAAGTGCCGGCCAAGAAAAAAAAAATATTGCAATCTGTTAGAGCTTGACCCCTTGAGCATTTTTGATTACTGCACCAAAACTGTAGGACTGTTGCCCTGGGTTTTATTTAAGTTTTAAAAAATCATTTTCCGTACATTTTTGGTAACATGAATTGTAAAAACAAAGAGTTAGAGCTTGAATAGAAAGTTCCAGGTAGCTGCCGTTTACCATCACACAATGTGGTGACTTCCCCTCCCCTAGCCATTGAACGCTCGCCCCACCTCGAATATCTTATCTGTTACTTTAGTAGGTACCTGAAGCAACGCGTATGATATTGTATCACTCCATCCCAATTGATCATGGATCTACCATATCGAATCAGTTAGATTCTATCCCGGATTTCTTGAGTCTCAGTCGTTGAAACGACAGCAGCGTTCGATTCACATATGGACCACGAACGATCCGTCCTGAATGATTTTTCAGGGGCGATTACAGTGACTGATGACCATCGCTTGAAACTCCTGGGCGATGTATGTGGTCTGAAAACCGAAAAGAATGCAGCTCCCGGTGAAGTAAACAAAACTCAAGCAACAGAGCAGCGTGTAACGCGCTGGGATAAAATGTGAGCTAGAACCCGCTCACCTCGCCTTCTAGCACCTTCAGAGGAAGTAGAGGCTTCTATGTCTGTTCTTATTCGCCCCGATAAGAGTATCGCTTTCGATAACTGTGACAAAGCGAAATGCTGTATTTTCTACAGTTACAATAACAGCGTACAGTTCCATTGTTTCTCTAGCCCTCAACCAATAGACAAAACTCACCTTGATATGAGAGACGCTAAAGTTGAACGTAGAGCTTCACTAGCACTCATCGAAGATCCTAATGATCCTTTGTCCCTCTTTATCTCAGAGGAGGTGGGGAATATCATCTAAAAGGTTTAGTGCCGGAAAGACCTCGGCTCTGACGGTGTCATCAATAAAGTGTTTAAACTCTTCCCATCCCAACTCATAATACTAATGAGCGTCGTCTTCAATGGTGCATTAAGGAATAACATGTTCCCCCAAGCGTGGAAAAAGGTCACTAATATCGGTGTTCCTAAACTATGCAACTCCAAGTCAAGTTTGCCCCTCCAGCTACCTTTTCATCAGTCCATTCAATGTCCTCGATAAAATCTACGAGAGGCTTATTTACAAGCAGCGCAGAGATTATGCTGAAGTTAAGAGTGTTATTCCCAACGGTAGTTAGGTTTACGAATCGAACAAGTCCAGCGAATCGTTGAACACCAATGCGCTGCTTTCCATCAGAACGCGATGATGGACGTCTAGTTTTTTGACTCAACGAAAGCTTTTGACAAAGTGTCACATAATGGTTTATCATTTAAGCTATATCAACTCGGTGTGCCAGATTGTCTAGTACTCATCTTGCGAAACTTTTTATTGAATCGTAACCTTCCACTATAGCTATTGAGCAAGCGGGATTTGTCAGGGGTAGAGGAACAAGAGAGCAGATACTAATTCTTCGACAAATAATCGAAAAGTCTAGAGAGTTTAAGATCCCACTCTATATCTGTTTCGTCAATTTTCGATACCGTGAAATGGCATATTCTATGGGACGTGCTAATTCAAATGGGAGTACCGCTCCACCTAGTTAGTCTCATACGCCGACTTTATGAGGACGGAACTGCGACTGTTCGTATAGACGACGTTGACTCAAAAAGCTTTTACACCCACGCTGGCGTTCGACAGGGTTGTATATTGTCTCCACTCCTGTTCCACATTTATACAGAGTATATAATGAGAATTGTGTTGGAACAGCGGGACAAGGGGATCTCAGTGGGAGGTAGAAAGGTGTCTAACTTGAGATATGCCGATGACACTACCCTTCTAGCACAATCGAAGGAAGATATGGAACACCTGCTGACACTTCTAGAGACAACAAACCTCTCCTTCAGTCTTACGCTCAACAGAGACAAAATCAAGATGATGATTGTGGATCGAGCTGTACTGAATCATCCTAATATCGCTGTGATTACCAACTGTGAAGTTGTTCAATCGTATATATATCTTGGTTCCACCGTCACGAACACTGGAGGATGTGAAGATGAGATTCGAAGGAGATGTGCTATCACACGATCTGCTGTTGACAGGCTGAAAAGGATCTGGTGCAACCGTAACATCACTAAAGCCACGAAAGTCCGCCTCATGAGAAGCTTGGTCTTCCCAATATTTCTTTATGGCGCAGAAACGTGGACTGTTCGCCTCAAAGACCGATGCAAAATCGATGCACTCGAGATGTGGTGCTGGCGGCGACTGCTGCGGATCCCTTGGACAACGAGGAGGACTAACGTCTCGATTCTGGAGGAGTTAAAAATCAAACAGAGATTATCGTCGACTGTGCAAGTACGAATCCTTAAATATTTCGGTCACATTGTTCGCAACGAAGATTCCATGGAGCGACTCGTTATCCAGGGACAAGTGGAAGGGAAGCGGTCATGCGAGCGCTCACCTACACGTTGGACAGACCTCATCAGAGCTGCAACACAAACTTACATAGTCCAGTGTTCCCGAGACGCCGTTAGCCGGGATAATTGGAGACACATCGCCGGAGCCTCACTCGCCAACGAAAATGCAACATCGTCAACCACGACCACTCTGTTAAGAGTGAGCGACTAAGGAGGAGGACCTTCCACTATTGACTACCAGATGGTAGCGCTCCCTCTATGCGATAGTGGGGAGATCTCCTCACCTCCCATACGAGCAGGAGTTCTTCAAGGGTCTCCCTCTGATCACCACATACCTATACCAATCCGATCCCTTGGGAGAAGCACGCTCGGTGTGATCCTAGATCAGCATTTGACCTTAGCTGAGTACATAAAGCAAACTTGTACGTATGCGCGCCGCTTTCGCACAAAGCAGGCTCCACTAAATTCTGCCAACCCGTAGGTATGGTCGCATTTTTAATACGCTTACTCCGTCTTTGCATATGCAAAGCCCCGCCATCTCCATATAAGGCAAATACTTCAAAAGCGAGTCCTAAAAATCCGCGGAGCCTATCATGTCTAAAATGAGAGTTCTTTTTGACCACAAAAGGGGGTTTTTAGGGGAGATCATAAAATCTCCATCATCCAGCATTTCATGAAACGCTTTCCAAGCGTTTTCTTAACACTACTATTAGACACCGCAACCCCACCTTCAGATATTGACCGTCCACTCATTTTTGAAATTCGCCGTCATATGCTTTTTTTTATTATGATTTTGGGTTTAGAAAATATTACTGTGGTTCTAAAAGATAACTATATGGGTACTTGTTATGACTTTTCTAAACAATTAAAGCATTGAGCATTACATATACCGGTATTTTTATTCTTCGAAAATCTCAACAAATACAATTTTTTTTTATTTTGTTTTTAAATAACGCAATAAAGACACAGCTACAGACTGGCTGTATTTTTTTGTTGCATTTTTTTAAAAGTATTGTCATGTATAGGATATTTCATTTTTTGAGAGCAATTTTCTTTGAAAACCAGTAATTTTTGAACTTAAATAATACCGAGGCTAATGCTCCCACAGCATTCTTGCCATAATAAAAAATGTTCGTAAGAACAAGTTCTAACAGAATATTGTATTTTTTTTACTTTTAAATTTGGACCAAAAATGTATGGACCGTGGGTGATGTCCTTTGAAGGATTACCCTATTGATGTTTTCTCAATGAGTTTCATTTCATATAGACACTGCCTATATAAACAATGCGAACAATGTACGTCTATATAGTTTTGTTTATTTTGCTTTTCTAGTGTTCCGAATTTGGTTTTACTGGACACACTTTTTATTGTTTCTATTTGTCTCTAACAATCATTATGTCAATGTCATGCATACCTGTTATTTGCATGGTTACTGTAATGTCGTTTATAGATGTAATTTTATCTGTGTGCTGAGTGCGAGGTGTTTTTACGTTAACGCGATCGAAACGTTTACCGCGTTTGGCTCTCTGATTGGCTAAGAGCTTCGAGTAGGCCAATCAGTGCGCCGAACGTCATAAACGTGTCGATCGCGTTTACGTAAAACAAACTCACACTAGGCACTCTGAATTGTAAGTGACTGTACTGTTGGTGTGCTTATTATAAATAAATAAATAAATAAATACTGTGGTAAACCGGTATTTTATTTTCTTTGTTGCTGCTCCAATTATTTTAAGCTCCTGCTGTAATTTTTTATGGTGTATTTACAATAAAGAGTACATTGTACGTCTAACTAGCGGTCCGACACAATTCTTACTAGCACATATGTCGGCGACATGGCCAACTGAAGTGCTCGTGATGCGGTTACCTTCCGGGTACCCAAGGTACTGTTTAATGCCATCACAAGAGATCGACATAAGCAATCCGTTCGCCAGACAGAGGATACTAGGATTATCAAACAAAAGTTGATTACTCCAGAAATGATAGTTGTGAACATAAAAACATGATTAATTATATATCATTTATTCCATACCATATTTGGCATAACAAAAATATTCAGATCATTTATAGACGATATTTAACAACTGATAACTTCGTAATTATTACACAATTAATAATAATACTCATATTATGCATCTTATTTATACATAAATTGAACATTGATACAGCCAGACATCATAATAAATAATATTATTATTAGACACGAAATTTAACCAAGTTATACAATAGCGATGAACGAAGTGCACTATTCGACTAGAAGTAAGCTATAAAATATTATTTTTTATTGGTTTACATATAAATTTAAAATGTACAGAGTGCTTAGTGCGTTTTTTTTACTTTAACGCGATCGACATGTCTATAGCGTTCGGCGCTTCGATTGGCTCACTCCAAAATTAACCAATCTGGGAGGCAAACGCCATAAACGTTTCGATAGCGTTATCGTAAAAACAACTCTCATTCAGCGTAATGGTTTTTTAATTATTTCCATCACAGGATACGGAGTCGACCCAGTAGCAAGATTCTCGAGACTAATATGGCAGTGGAAATGCGCTGAGCGTACAACTTCTGCCATTTTCACAGTTTACCGAATGTTGTCTCATCCAACTTGTGTCAAATTGCGAGTTAAGGTTGACATGCTTCGCTCAGTTTGTACAGGAAGTGTTGTCGGTACCGCCTCTAGCAGCGACCACCGAGGGATCACCGTGCCCTGTGATTTTCATGTCATTGTGGCCAACCTCAATCGTCCAATAGAGGATTTTGGCATCACCACAAAAATTACAATTTAATATAACATGGTTCTTTTAACAAAGAAACTTGGTCACTTGTATAATAAAATAATTTAAATATTATAATTATTTATCTATTTACATTTTCGGTCATTCACGATTTGAAATGGACTTCTTCATGGATAGTGTGAATGACACTTTATAATGATATCTTTTAAATTCAAATAATTTTAATTTATGTACAGGTATTGTCATGATACATTTTGCGCTACATGATAAGCATGACACTATAAAGATTATTTATTTTTACAAAGCGAATAAGGTATTTAATAAACCTACCATATATATATATATATATATATTATATTGATATTTATTATTTAGGCATAGTTTTCCACATAATATTATAGTTCTTTTTCAATATTTTTTTTTTGTGTGTTGTTTGACATTTATTACTTCTTTTCTGTAATGTGTTTTTAAGCGAGGCAACACTAATAGATTATGATGTTTGATATGTGCGTAGTAATTTTAGGTACAAACATCGGCCCACAATTTTGCTTGCAGCAATAATCCGGTGACAATCTGTCTCACTGTAGTGGGATAATTAAATACGGGTATAATCTTTTATTACCAAAGGTCGGAATAATTAGAGTATATTTACTAAAGTTGGTGGTAGTAACATAGAGATGATAATACTTCATATAAAAACCCAGAATCATAAACGTAACGATAAGGTAAACCCCGGGATTTAAGAATTTGAACAGAATTATTACATTGAAGAATCATCATGTTTTACAAAACACTTGCTTAGTGACTAATTGCACTGTATTTAGGTATGCAATGGAACTGTGGCATTTTGATTACCATTACGCAGTGCGATAGTGCAGATAAAACCTTTTTACATACAGGGTGTATCTGACATCGTACCATAAACGAATACTATGGATCCAGTACATAATTCTGGACCCCCAGTGGTGGAATTTTTCATCGGTTTTTTCTTAATAAAAAAAAATCTTTACGTTTATTTAAACGGTCTAAAATCAAATCTAATAAATTTTTAGTGAAAAATAAAAAGAAATGAATTATTTCTATAATTAAAAATGCTGTCGGGGTTGATTAGAATAACCATTTTATCAACCTCTATAACTTTTTAATTAATTTATTTGTATTTTTTTTTTAATGTAAATGTCATCAGGTTGGTTGGGATAACAGTTTCATACAATTTATATTTTTTAAAATAAATTAAGAAAAAAAAAAAACGATGAAAAATTCCACCACTGGGGGTCCAGAATCATGTACTGGATCGATGGTATTCGTTTGTGGTACGATGTCAGATACACCCTGTATAAATTCATTCATTCAAATGTTTTTTTTTTACTTGTGTAGACAAGCAACCTCATCCTTATTTTTATTATAGCAATCAAGCTAGTTTATGGCTGTCATTTTTAGATGCGCATGGAAAACAATAGATTTATTTTTTTTACTGCCGTGTCACAACAAAAACAAAACACATGTACTAGATATACTGCTGTAGTAATAGTTAGTAAAAATTGTTATTCTTGACAATTGTATCGAAAACGTCGTATGGTACACGTGATTATTGATGATTACCGTCCTCGGCTCTCTTAAGACCCTCGACATCAACATTACATACCTAAATCATAATTTACTATTGCAGTTGCGTACTAAAACAGTTAAACTAAAGGGCTTTGTTTTTAAATATACTCTACCTATTCCGATCTCTGTTTATTACACACGAATCTCAACAAAAATGATACTACCGTTTCTTCAGTGAAGTTCTAACTTTGCGTAAGTAATTTTTGGCGGTGTGACGATTGTTAGGCACTTTGAAAAAGGATAGCAGTTAAGAAAACGACTGCCCGAACTGCTCAAACTTATGTTTCTGTTTCAAGCTTGATATAAAATAGTTACCAAATTTATATACAGATAATAGTTAAAAAAGACCATAAAATAAACTTCAAATTGCTCTCCTGTAAAATAACTTTTTTCACTTTCGATAGTTTACCTAGGGACAGTCGAAAAACATTTGTTTCGTTTCAACTAATCAGAAAGCAAAAAGCATAATTTCAAAAGTTCTTCCGAAAATAGATATTGTAATGTTCATTATCATAATTAATTTATTAAGGTCTGATTTTCCAATATTCAGATAAATAATAATTCTAGCGGTTTAACACAGTTTCTATATTTAAACAGCCATTTTTATTTCGGAGTTAAAAATATCTGGTTATTGAAAAATCAGCACCAAGTAGGTAATGTTAATTTGCTCTCCTCAAAAATAGTTATTATTAACTTTCGCAATGTTAGAACTTCATTGACAGTGAGTTTATCTTTGGTTCAGTTTGCGATTTTGTCTGGTTATTGAAATGATCATCATGTTGTTAGCATAGTATACCTAAAGATATGTCGCATTACGTTTTACATTCAATATCACTTTCTAATTTAAATTAAAGAAAAAAACCGGTGCGACGCTATGCCAAGTAATTTTTTTATACAAATGTTATTTATATTTGCCACTTTATATTTTACGCTAACATGCAATAAATAGTAACTATAATCCCCTTGCACAAAACCACTCCACCGATAAATCTAATCTAGTCAGCAATGTTTGCAGTTGATCCGTTTCAATCTTGGACTATAGGGATAAGGCTTGCTGTTCACGCGCGTAGATCCATAGACGCGTATTGCTCATTAACGCTTGGTGTACGCCTGCGTGAAGTTTACATACAAATCTATGGCCCAGTCCATGGACGAGTAGCTTCATATACGCCACACGACGGCACGACACTGCCGCTTCGTCGACAGAGTTTCATAGTTTTGTATGTAAGTTTCACGCAGGCGTACACCAAAGCTTATGGGGCCGTTCAAGTATTACTTAAGCAGATTTCGTCAGCAAAAGTTTACGTAAACATTGGTACATGCATTTTTCAATGTATTCTGGTTTTGTTATATATAGAGGCTGACTCTTAAGTCTTCAAGGACATTGGATGTTTGTTGCATTCGTGTGAGTTTGGAACATCGATATCGTTCTCTTAAAATACTAACAAAATATATAGCTGACGTAATCACCATCCAGACCCCCAATCCCCCATGTCATCAAAAATAAGCAAAGCAAAAACCCCCCACCACCTTTAGTACTTACGTAATACTTCAACGGCCCCTATAACGACGAATACGCGAATATGAAGCTACGAGTCCGTGGACAGTAGCCCTAAAATGTGATCAACCGCCAACTTTGTCGAATGTACTTTCACCTACGTTAGTATTTTGATTAGCTCCCCGACAAACAAGAATCAAATTCAGCCCATAAAAACTCTGCTACATTTCGCTGTATTAAAAATAATAAACAAATTCCTTGTACCCAGTTATTAAAGTTTACTAGACACCAACAACCAATATACAGTACAAAGTCGTTAAAATGGCCCGAGATTAAGAATAATTCAGCTTGGTAAAGTCATCGTTGTCCTGTGTGTGAAAAGAAAGAAAGAAAATATAATTATTCTGCCCAAATAGACTCACAATATATTACAAAAGATCAATGACTAACTAAAACAAACTAGTTTGCCTGTCGGGCCATGTGTGGACCGGGCATTAACTACGACTCTTCTTACACCATAGACAAAACAGAACAGTGTGATGTTCTTTTTTTAAAAGCTCGACGAGCCTTATTATCCTCCCGGTCGAATAAGGTGGCCAATCTCAACACAGATTAGCCGAATACGCAGGAGATATAGTCCACAAGTGTGCGCAAACACAGGCGCACTCTCTGTTCTTTTACTCTCATAGATGAGACGGCAATCCCACATGACCGGAGTGAAATCACAGGACCAACGATTTTACGTGCTTACGGATTCACGGAGGTGTCATACCACCATGTCCATACTCTCGGCTACTACATTTTTAATAGAATTAGTCAATACACTTTTCGTCCATCCCAGGAATCGAACCCAGGACCACACGATCAACAGACAGGCGAATACGAGACCAGGCAGTCAATAATAAGCCATAATAACACCTGGAAACTGTAACAAATTCATTTAAAAAAATAATAAACTACTACAACCCGACAATTACAGTGATATCTTAAACTCTTACACCCGTATTTATAAAGTAATTACTTGTTGCTAAAGTAATTTCTTATTAAGTTATTACTTGCGGTTAGAAATCTTGATACAAAATTTCAATTATTATTTAATATAGAATACAAATTGTTACTTAAGCAGTTACTTTTACTCAAGTAATTAGTTTTACTTGTTTATAAATACGGGTATTAGACTATTATTTTTGTGCCGCTTGTGTTTCATGTTTTAAAGTGAGCCTATAAGGAATTGAATTAAATACTATCTGTGTTGGCTGAGAATTAAAGCAATAGTTGCGTTATACAGGGAAGTCTCCCTGCTATCTGCAGTTCGATTATACGAATTCTCTATTGACGGAATTGACAAGCTCCAGCAAATATTTCTACAGGTTAAAAGACAATACGCGATCGACATAGATTTTGTTTTTGAATTTAATGTACAACACAAAAATCGCTTCTTTTCATACGTTCAAATATCCGAATTTTTATTAATCCGTAAAACTTAAAGACATTAGTCTAGTTAATCGATTTTTCACTGTACTTTTGTTCTGGTTAATCGATTTTCACTCTACTTTTTTATGGTGTGAAATCATCAATCAATTGCTCTGAGTGCAGCGAGAAGGCGTATCAGACTTTTACTGACTAAAACCCATCTGTATTCTTTCAGATCCCTTTTCGCGTTCCAGAGTCACGGTTACTCTTTCGAATCCCGCCGCTCTGGTAGGTTTCATTATGCCCTTGTAATGAAAATTCCTTTCATTTTGATATATTTTTAAAATTACCTTACCGATGACCGGTTAATGGCAAAGTATTTCATTTCTCGGGGCAAAAACAGTACTCAAAATATAGTCACCCTTTTCGGTTACACACTGTATAGTCAGAGTTACAGCTTAATAAAAACGTAGATTGCAACAATACTTAATCGACATACTACACACAGTTAAAGGCAGTGAACAAAGAAAATTACCATAAACCAATTTCAGTGACTAAGAAACATTTATCAGGTGCAAGCAAATATACAATTTTACTTGATGGTGCAATCGTACCTCGGCTGCAGGCTGTGGATGCAGGCTGCACGTGTTGCAATCCAATATGAGCGCAATCGACTCCGAGTAGCGATTATTTTAGGACCTGTCAAAACTGGTTGGAGTGACGTAACTACGTGCGCATCGTCTTGCGGCCGCAGCACTACTGTACCTCTACCATGAGTTTTAAGCAATAGTATTTGTCGCTACTCGATATCGACGCCGTAAATATTTTGTATGGCAAATTTTGGTTCTGCAAGTGACCGCTAGAGGCGCTGCAAAATTTGCCATACAAAATATTTACGGCGTCGATATCGAGTAGCGACGAATACTATTGCTTAAAACTCATGGTAGAGGTACTGGTCTGCGATCGGCTGCGGCTGCAGGTCGCGGCAGCACTCGCAGTCAAAGCTCGGCAGCACGTGCGGCCGCAGCCGCATTCGGAATGGTTTTGAATCCGTACTACTATATAGAAGACCAGTCGTGCAGCTGAAGCCGGCTTCGTGCTGCTGCCGCCAGTGCTGCCAGCATCCGCAACCTGCACTCGAGGTTCGAATGGCACCTTAAGGTACATTAAAATTTTATAAAGACCAGTGGTGGTCCAGTAGTAACAACTCCGACTCACGAGTTGTATATCGTGGGTTCAAACCCAGGTGGTTTTAACCCAGCTTTGTGTAATTTATGTTTTCGTGAAATAAATAGGTTATTTTATTATTATTTCATCACCACTGCTCTCAAAACAGTGAAGCATCGTGAGGAAACCGGCATGTCCTAGAACCAGAAATTCGAAGACATGTGACATCAACTGACTGAGTCCGCGTAATGGACTACGGCCCGTTCCCTGTCTTAGAGAGATGGCCCGAGTCCCAGCAGTGGGAACATTATATAGCTGATTATATTATTTCTTCTTCTAAAAATAAGAACATGCCATGAATGTTAAGTCTGAGAATCATTTATCTTTTGAAAAAATATAAACGTTAATTTCTTTGATAAGTTTGAATTACGGACATTCATTCTTTACGAGTAAATTAAATAAATGCTGGATGCATAATACAGTTTTTTTTTCTTATATGCTGTACTTCTTTTTCATAATAAACAGTCATAGAATTACACAAGATATTCTGATATAATTTTTCAATAATTATAATATTTTCACTTATGTATTATAACAAATAAATCATCACAAATGAATAATTTTGACTACAACACACAGTTCTGTTCTTTAATTTTAGTTGAATCTAAAGTCCAAAACTGTGTTTACAATGTAGATTTTTATACTATAGTATAATAACAATTTGATATAGGCCAGGTTTCTAGAACAAAAATTATCGTGAAATTAATGTAATTAATTTGGTATTTGCCGGTGTGTATTTGTACAATATTTTGTAGTAAACAAGAAATAAAACCGGAACCGGAAGACGCAGCGTTGGAAGGCCTCCCACAAGGTGGACCGATGACCTGGTCAGGGTCGCTAGAGTCCGATGGATGCGAGACGCACAGGACCGGCCATTGTGGCGACGCTTGGGGGAGGCCTATGTCCAACAGTGGACGTCTTTTGGCTGAAATGATGATGAAACAAGAAATAACACTCCCCTTCCTCCACTTCTCCACAGTTGAAAAGTTTTAAAGAAAGTAACTTAGAAACTATTCAAATCTAATAGAATGGGAAAGTAACAGATAAAAGATGCACAAATTGCACAATCTGAAATGTGACGTCACGCCATTAGGTGAGATTCGTACAAAAAAGATAGAGAGATGTTTCTGTCGTGGCCAGATCTTAGAATTGATCATTTCATCATGTGACCGCCATATCACGAAATGGTGGCATTTCATGTGGTAGCCCACCGGCATCAGGTCAGGGCTCCTAAGAGGGGAATCTCTTAAAAATGCGCGCCGTGTCCAAGAGTACTGGTTTCTGGAAAAAGCCCTTAATTCAACTGCCCAACGAAAGCCTCCGAGGATGAGGATGTTGGTCGAGGCATAATGATAGCTGTATCCACTTCCCACATGTCGACGTCAACAACCTCGCGAGCCAAGTCAAGATACTTAGTTTGCTTATCTTTCTCAGCTTTCAAAAGGATCTTGTTATGAGGGATTGCTATATTAACAAACATTGTGCGACGCTCTAGTCGATCCATCACCACTATATCAGGCTTATTGGTAACAATGGTCTTGTCAGTGATGATAGATCGATCCCAATACAATGTGATGTTGCCATTTTCGAGAACTTATTACTAATTTATTTTTATTATTGTTATTTAGTACAAAATATTGTAAAAAAAGTAAACACAGGAAAGTACCTAATTGTCAAACGCATGTTAGCTGTGATTGGCTGAATAAATTTATAACAGCCAATCATATAATTTGATTCTGGAAACCGGCTGATTAAATACAGTTACATTAAAGAACAACGAACTTGTTAATGAACGGACATGTACCTGTAAAGTCTTAGTGTTTAGTTCTCCTTGGAGGGTTGGATGGACCAGCCCAGGATGCGTCGGTCGAAGCCGCAGCTGAAGAAGTTGATGTTGGACGATATGTCGTCAGCCCAGGCTACTGACGTAACCATGCGACGGTGGCCCTGTGGATTGGTGTTTGTTAATATTTTGCAATTTCAAAAGAACCTTAAAACTTTAAGGACGCTTTCAATTTATGCGTTTTTTTACGGCCTGCTGCGTTGTCGATGCTTTACTCGTACTGGCTACGAGGCTGCGAACGGTCGACAAAAGGACGGCAAGGTCACAAGCATCACATGGTCAATTCGTTGAATAGCGTTTTACTGACATACAAACGCACGGCAGCCAGATAAGTTTTCAATTTAGGCGCTTGTTGTCGGACTGCTAACGTACTGCAACCGGTCGGTTGTGGCACGGTAAACGTGCGGCAGCGGTCTCTATTAGGTTGATCTATTAGAATAGACACTACTGATAACTAATACTTTTAGATTAGGAAAGAAAAATAGAAAGCATGCATAAATATATTAGTATGATCACCTGTCGGCTGGACCGCGGCAGGCGCGCGAGCCTCTGGCCCTGCAGGTCGAACAGGCGCACCTGCCGGTTGTCGTGCGGGATCGCGATCAGGCCGTTGCCGCTCACGCCCACGCGGTTCACCGACGAGTCCGACCGGATCGTGGCTAGAGCCGACCGCATGTTGCGGACGTCCCATACCTGCCATACATTGTTTATAGATAAAATTAATATACAGAGAAAAATACGCTTTAGTGCAAACATTATTAACATTTTTTTTTTAATAATAATACAATTTTCCACCAGTGACTTCGTTCGTGTAATAGTAGAAAATTAAATAGCAAGGAAACATACACCGCGGATAAATAATATTCCAAGATAACCTCGTGTGATTATTGTGCTGTAATTCCTTTAGAACAGTAACAGTGAAAGAGTAAAAACAAACAAAGAAACACACACACACGTACATACATAAACTTTGGTTTTTGTAATATTAATGTTTACTACAACTCATTTCTTACCTTTACGGAACGGTCGTCAGATCCGGACACAACTTTATCTTCTCGCGTGAACACTGCTGATGTGACACTCCTAAACAACAATTTATTAATCTGTCAGTATTTAGTCAAAATATATTTCTAAGTAAATACTTAGAAATATAGGGTGACTGGTAATTAGTGAACGATACTTAAACACGTGATAGTCATGATAACAAACTACTTTTACTATGGGACCAAACCTGAAATTGCAAAAAAAAACCTGCCATGTTCAGTACATTTATGTTCGCCTCACTAGTCAAAATGTACCGAACTTGCCAGATTTTTTCTCACATCCAAGGACCCATTCAAATACACACCTACAACATTGCACCAAAAACGATCCTACAGTTTAGGGGTACAGTGACATACATACATACAGAAAAAATATATAGCTATATAAAAATAATGTTGATATAAAGAAGGTTGAAGTGAGCATAGGCGTGAGTAGAACATGAGACATTTATGTGAGGACTGGGAAATTATTGGTAGCGCGCAAGTATCACCAGTAAAACCACATGCCATGACGTCATGTTGTATACGATATCGAAACTATTTTCGGATCTTGGATAAAGTGAAGAGGTGGCCTGGTCTTCAACGAAAACAGCCAGACACCCCCTCAACCGGACTCCGAGCGTACTTGGCTAGAAGGTATGGCCCGGTATCCACCAAAGCAGAGAGGAGAGGAGACAAGAGATGTGTTTTAATAAACCAATCCGATTTCGTTATTTCTTTATCTCTTCTCTGCTTAGCTTTGGTGGAAATGGATCAAGCGGAGAGGTGAGGAGATGTCTCATTTTTCTATAGAATTTTGTGCGGCAAGCGAGCAAGCGGTGCGGTAGAGCGGAGAAGTGTCTAGTCGGGTGGCCGGGCGGTGCACGCATTCGCGCACCCCGCACCCCGCTGCCTTCTCCCCGCGCCTTTTCTCTCACAGCTCACATCTCTGCTACACAAAGCTAACGTCTCCTCTCCGCTTTGGTGGAAATAACCGGCCAGTTTCACCACACATCTCTCGTCTCCTCTCCTCTCCGCTTTGGTTTAAACCGGGCCTAAGGGACCTTGTTCTGTGTAGTGTTTGTGTACTTGTATCGGAGTCACGTGCGATGGGCGGTTGACTAAGACAGACGTCTTGAACCTAACTGCAGATGACGTAACGAGCCAATGTGTTTACCCCCTGTGTCAGTGCTTTCACTACATTTTGGATCGTTGCAACTCGACTCGATACCTTTTTCACCAGCAACAGACACCATGAGCCGTGGACATATAAATTTTCTGTGATGAACTTACTCAGTATGTCCTTGGAACACGGAGACGGAGTGTATAGGTTCGCGGAAGTCCCACAAGCGAAAGGTCGTATCCCGAGATGCTGTCACCACGAGACGAGACGCGTGGTGTGAGGAGGCGTGTGTTAGCTCGTGGTCATGACCTAAAATAAAGTCAAAAACGTTATTTCAGCCGAAAGTTGTCTAATTTTCAACATTGGTTTCCCTAAAGCGATCAATTTCCATCGCCATACACCGTTAAATTTTAGTCGTTTTAACAGATCTCGAAACACACAAATAATTGTACCTCCGAAATTTCGCCTTTTTTATTTTGACCCTAAGGAATTCATCATCATTTTCAGACCCTGTTCGGTAGACCCCAGCTAAATGTAAGACTTCTTTCTCCCTTTATTATAACTTTCTGCCCTGGTGCTAAAAAAAAGATAAATTATTATCATTTCATACCTGTAAGAACTTGCAAACATTCTCCAGTTTCAACATCATACAGGTTGGCGGTTCGGTCCCAAGAAGCGGTGATGACGTGGTCGCCGCCAGTCAACCAATCAGCGGCCACCACGACACCCTGATGGCTGCCCAGCTCTGTGAGTGGGGTGCGCAGCACTTCCGGTCTGTCTCCACCTTCGCCGAGACTTTCTTCGCCTCCTCCTTCTAATTCTTCCTCAGATGATTGGCCGCGCTGAGTTTGAAATTTGAATTAGTAACCAAAAAAGGAATCATGAACTAGTCATGGTCAAGATTTAAAAAAATAATTTTAAATATTTTTATTGTAGTACATTAATGGACATAGTGGTACATAGACTTAAGGTGAAAGCTACGGTGTGTGTTCTAGATGGCGCTGAAGTTATCTTTTTTAATTTATTTAGTGTTTAGTTTACGAGAGTCTATTATGTCATAAAAATGGTATTTTCTAATGTCAAGGGAACTCTGCATCTTGACATAATAGAATGCCAATCAGCTCAACAATAGATTTGCATAACTGCAATATTACTTTTTAAATAAAACCTAATAATATACAAACCGGTAAATCCCAGTTGACGGCAGCCTGCCACACATGGGCGGTGTTGTCTCCACTGCTTGTAAGCGCGATGTCCCGGGTAGGGTGGAACCGGATGGAGTTCACAGAGCCCGAGTGCCCCGTGTATTGCAGGAGGCACTTACCCCACTCCACACTCCATACGCATGCAGTATGATCTACAAACATATTTTTTAGAATTGCACTATTAATAGCATAGTGCTATTAATAGTGCAATGGCTATGGCAGCCTCTCATGGTCAAACAAACCATGGTACAATTGCAGTTGCTATTAGCGCATCAATATTATTTTAAATTGGGTGGCCAACTTTGGCGAAAACTTTTTTTGAGAGAGATGATTTTCCCATTTTCATTCTAGGATCACAGGTTTCTTTTTCAAAATGCTACTAGGGAGCGGGTATCGAACCTGTTGGGCCCCCACGGTTTTGCTGACACGGCATTCCAAAGATAATAACTAAAATAACTTTAACATTCAATTTGTATTCAATACGCTTTTCCAGTTGTCTTAAAATCAACATATTATTCATCCATGCCCATTTGAAAAAAAGTCACCTTGTGTATAATATGCGCCCATACAAGTCTGGGGCAGATCACTAGTAGTCGAATTCTTACCTGCAGATGCTGTGCCAATAAGTGCTTGTCCAGGGCGGGCTGAAGACACATCCCAGATTCCATCCTTGTGTCCAGTGAACTCTCTTACTAACTGACAGTTATAAGTTGGGGCCTTGAAGCTTGACACTATCTTGCTGGTCTGAACCCTCAGTTTGTGACTTGCTTTCACTTTTTGGGAGTTGCTTTGAGTTACTGTGGAGGTTACATTCTCAAATTATTTGCTGAATATGCTGATGACTTTGGCAGTAAAAATATCTTAACAGGAACAGCTGGGTAGGCATGATTATGCATTCTCAATAAATTGTAATATTACAATTAGTTTATGAAGTGCCATACTGTTCTCCATAATGGTAAAAGATAAAAAATATTTTAATTAAATTAAAAAAAAAATCTGTTTAGAAAGAAATAAGTGTCTGCAACAATCCTTCACCTAGCTAGTAATGTACCCTAGGTGTCCAATAGCATATACAGTTAAATTTTGGTTGTTTTAATCCCGTGGAAGGTTGATTCGGTACATGAAACACAATCGATTTGCACATCATGACCACTTTATAACAGTCTTTAATATTTGTTTACACAATCGTCAGTAAAAGTGCGCCACCCTCACACACTACGTATACTTAGTTCCGAAACACAAATCACAGATGTGGGGTACTCAGCCGTTAAATTAAAATGGCACTGGGCAGGCCACATCTGCCACATGTCGCAACAAAAACGGGCGACAGCAACCAATGACTGGATCCCGAAAGCAGGAGCGGGCGACGCGGTAGGCCCAGAAGGAGATGGCGTGACGATTTAGACTCCTTTCCAAAGGGCCGATCCTAGAAGTGGCTAAAGACAGAAAATAGTGGAAGAAAGGCCTCCCTTCCAACCTTTGTCCTGCAGTGAGACACAACAGGCTCATGATGATGATGACGATAAATATTGAAATTTGTTTTAACCCATTTATTTGTGTCAAAAATCTGACTGTGGACACACAACTTGTCAAATATTACCAGACTGGTATTGAAAGTGATATATGTATAAAGATTCTAGTAAGATCTTTAACAATAAGAATTAGGTTACTCACATTTCACTTTTGAGTTTTTTCCAGCAACATCAAATTCAATGTAGTCTTCTTTCAAGTTTTGTCTTTCCCCTGGATAGTTTTCTCGTTCCAATTTTTCACTCAGGATATCTATTTTCTCTTGAACTGGAAATAAAAAATGCACAGCAAAATGTAGCAATTGATTTACTAAAATCTATATGTAACAACATAATTTTTAGTATATATGAAACTTGAATATAGTTTGTTCAGAATCAGTAACTGAATTGATTCTAATAATTTTTACATCATGTATAGTTTTTCCCAAAAATATTTATAAAAGATCACAAGTTGGACAACACCAACACTAAGTACAACACAGGTCACAGCAGGACATGTTGGTCATTTGGTGCCAATGCACAGCTAAGAGCGGGAGCAAAACCACCCCTCAGTGGTCCGGATGGCCTGGTGACCATGTGTTTGTGTGGACGACCAGGTAACATAACAAGCTTACAACTTTGTGATTTTTTATGATGTAGTAGTTATGAAATTTTGTTTAAAGATTCTTTGCATAAGAACATTCTTGACATGTGTTTCGGAGAAACAGAATAAATGACATATCAATGCAAAGCTGAAGCTACTGGAGCTAGGAACACGAAATTTGGTGCAAGGTTTGGCATGATAATAATAGACATGTGTTTTGGGTTTCGCAAATACTAAAAATAAGGTTGTAAATAAAAGGAAAAACAGACTAACTGATATATCAAGTAGTCAGGCCTGTTGGTCTAGTGGTTGATGACCCTGACTGCTATGCCGGAGGTTGTGGGCTCGATTCTCACCCAGGACAAATGTTTGTGTGATGAACACGATCATTTGTTCTGTGTCTGAGTGTAATTTATCCATAATGTGTATGTATTTAGAAATATATAAGTATGTTCATCAGTTGTCTAGTACTCATAACACAAGCTCTGCTTAGCTTGGAACTAGACAGCGTTGTGTGATAGTTGTGGAATATATTATATTATATTATTTCAATGCACAGCTGAAGCTACTGGAGCTAGGAACATGAAATTTGGCACAAAGTTTTCTTTATTACATAGGCAAGCAATAAGAGAGCATTTTCCAAAATTCACCCCCTAAGAGGATAAAACGGAGGTTTAAGTTTGTATAGAGAATGCTACATTCACACTAGCAAATCCACTGGCAGAAGTTATTAAATAATGTGCAATTAATCAATCAAAAACCGCCCCAGTCCGCCTATGTACCACTATTGTACATGAAGATTAAATAAATAAATAAAAACACTTATTTCAAATAAACCATTTACAGGTACTTTTAGAATTGTCAAAATGTTGGTCAGTCAAAAAAGTAAAGCTAAATTGCACAATCCAAAGTGTAGATCTCTATGGAGAATAACATGCAAGAAATATGAAGAAGATATTAAGTGAGTGAGTACAGTGGATGAAACCGAACCCAAATGGATAGAATGTAAAAATTGCAGTGTACCACCATTGGAGCAGTAATATTATTCAAGTAATAAAAGTACCTGTTGAAAAAGTAAGTAATAGTTGCTTTTTCAACAGGGCTTCATTCCTGTAAGCTAATATTTCTGAGATACTATCTCATTTTCAGCAATAACTCAAATCAGTGAATGTATTTTTTTCCTTTTACAAATATTAAACACTTTTACATCCTTTAATATTGTTTATATTATCAAAGAACAGTTTAAAACAACAAAAAAACCCTCCGCATAATAGTATGCATTTGGTTAGTTTACAAAGGTTAAGTAATTTCCATAAATTAATACATACAAACAGAGAACAATAAAAAATCATAATGAATATCTCAAGTACAGAGACCACAATAACAAAATATCTGGTTCAATCTGTTTCCTGTATAAAAACAATACCATCTTTCTGGCACTGTTTTCATAGTTTTCTAGAGTTATATGCTTATTTAATTTTTTTTTATGATGAGATTTGTAAATACATGTTCAATAAACCGGTTTGTGGTTTTTATAGAAACATGAATCAATCCTAGCTAATTTATTATTCTTGATTGTACTTACGGTTTAAATTTTCAGTGTAAAGAAGGTCAAATTCTTTTTCTATTTGAGAAAACAATTCATGCAACCGATGCCTAAATACGGGCGGGATTGATGTTTCAGAATCTTCCATTTTTAGGTAATTTGGCATGCCATCGGATCCTTCTGTGAGGGCCTGGAGCCTTCTTTTGCTGGATTTCATGGTCCAAAGCGATTTGCACACTTCAGTTCTAATCACATCACAGTACACAGCACATTGTGCTTAATATCCGAATTGCGAAATCTAAATTAAATTAGCAGTTTATTTCTGTGTCCATTAAACACGAGATTTCTATTGCTGAAAAGATAAATGTTGAAAACTCTAGCAAAATGTAATCAAATAACGACGAAACGTATTGTTCGATTCAGATTGATTTGACATTTATTTTTTTTATGAGAAGAAAAGAAGGACTATTTTTTGTTAATGTTTTTTCAGCTTGGATACTATACCTTTTTAGCTCTCTCTCCGTTTGAATAAATTGTTCACTTTTGATTTTATTGAAACAAAACTGCATTAATTTTACAGGAATCAATTTGCAAAAAATCTCGCCAAAAAAAGCATAAAATAAATATAAGAAAAGGACCACAAAGGCAATCTAATTAGAGCTGGGATTGAAATCACACAATCAATGGAGCAAATCAAGCAAATGAGCAATAGGTAAAAATGTTTTCAGGTTTTCAGATTCACAGTGATGATTCTAGATTTCATAGGAAATTTTTTGTTTGTTCGATCCAATGATATTCTAATAAATGTCTATAAAATCATTGCGCTATTGTATTTTTAGCACTTTTTCGTTGCATTTAAGAAATGAATGATAGAATTTGCAACATAATTAAAACGTGCTATTGTGTCTGAGGTTTTGTACAAAGAGAGAGCGTCGCACCTATATCTCATGATATATTGCAATTGCTGTAGAAATTAACACTCCCTTAGAGAAAGAAGACAGTCTGACCCTTATTACATTACGCGACGTCGACTAAGACCGTCTGAATATCGAATGGTGTAATAGACGCTTAAAAGAGTCATCTACAGTAAGCACGGTGGGAGGTGGGGTTCCCCACGCATCAAGTATAAACTGTTTACAGTACTTTCGATATAATGTTCCGAATATTTATCGAAACCGAAATCGGAATTGAATGTGCAAAATCAAACGGAAATCCGTAGCATCTCTGATATAAAGGTATAGGTACCTAGTTGGTAATCTCGTATTGTGGTCTCTGCTATGCTTTACAGTGAGAGAGAGAACAGAAGAAATGCAGGGATAAAACATGTAGGATTTGTTTTAACAAGATTTCTTTTTTTTCCTGAAAAGTGTTGTGACTGCTTTCACATTGTACTGCTTCAGTATATGATGAATTCTACGAACTACTTCAAGAACTAACTGGACTAATTTAAAGGTATTTGAAAAAAATACAACAGTTAATATCTAGATAGTTGCTATAGCCAAAGAGTATGTAAGCACTTGGCTATAGCAGTCAATGTAACATTGTTTTTTTTTTGCTGGCGACACTAGTAAATAAATGTCAAAGATAGAAGAAATTGTCTGTGGCTAGGGTAAGCAGTTGTCAAAAAAAAAAAAATGGCTGGTGAGTAGTAAACTAGCCCTGCCAACGTTCAGCTTGTGTTGTTTGTTTTATTGTATTTATTATCATGTCATTTTCAGATTTGTACGCTAAATATAACTGTACTTATTGTCAAGAAGAAATAAATGGTGTACGCGTGAAATGCGCAGAATGTATCGACTTTGATATTTGTTTGCAGGTAAAGTAGCTTCGGTGCCATTTTTGTTTATAGTTTTGGCGCAAAATTTTAAATTGTCAGGGCATAGTTTTTACTATTTCTTTTTGTTTCAGTGTTTTTCTCTTGGAGCAGAAATTGGATCACACAAAAATGATCACTCATATCAATACATGGTGACTTATTTGGACTTTTAAATTAATGCTTTAAAACAAATTTTCTGTATTACTGTAAATTTTGTATTGTATTCCAGGACTCTGGGGCGTTTGGGATATTTTTAGGACGAAGTAGTTGGTCTGCAAATGAAGAAGTTAGATTACTAGATGCTATAGAACAATTTGGTTTTGGGAATTGGGAAGATATAGCCAAACACATAGAAACACGGACACCTGAAGGTATGTTCTTGCAAATAAAGCAGTGATACTAAAGGAATAAATCTCTGTTGAAACTCTTATAAAATATAACTTAAATTTTCAGAGGCCAAAGATGAGTATATCACAAGGTACTTGGAAGGTAGTATTGGTCGAGCAACATGGGGAAACTTAGAGAGCTCCAGCCGCCCTACATTAAATTCTGCAGATAAAGACGAAGGACCACTTGGACCCAGTGCTGTATCTCGTCTACCACACCTTGCAGTTACATCAGATGAAGCCGCTCAACTTGGTTATATGCCAAACAGAGATGATTTTGAAAGGGTATGTTCTGTTGCCTGTCACTTATCTGATGTAAAAATGTAGCTCAATGATTCTCAAAGCTACAGATCTAGAATGTGGAAAAATGTTTGAATCAACTAATAACAGTTACTAAAATCAACCTTTGTGATATTCTTATCATGATTGGCCTGTGGTTCTAGTGGTTAGTGTCCCTGACTGCTATGCCGGAGGCTGTGGTGTGTGCAAAAAGACATCAATAAAAGTACCCTAGAGTTTTAGATAATTTTCAAATTATATCTATCTATTATGTTAACTATTTCAGGAACATGACCATGAAGCAGAACAGTTGATATCAACACTGTCTCTGAATCCTGAAGATGATGAGCTGGATGTTGGTAAGCGAACATTAAATTCTAACTTATCTAATAAAATGATAACTTGAAAAGAAATTGACGAAAGCATTCTTGACTGCAACATACATATTTTCTGCTGACACATTGATATTGAGCAACTTTGGTCATGAATATGTTGAGAGAATAGATTGCAAATGCTGATTTTTGTATGCAGCACAACACAATAGTTAAATAGGCTGCAACATGTTACCTGCAACACAAAAACCATGATGCCCAGTGGCCCAGTGGTAATGGTCCGTTTACGAGTAGTAAGTCGCAGGTTCAAATCCAGCTATTCGCATTACTTTATGTAATTTATTTCATCACCACTGTTTTCGAAATAGTGAAACCACTGTGAGGAAACTGACATGTCCTAGAACCATAAATTAAAAGATGTGCCATCAACTAACCTAGCATGGTGAACTATGGTCCATTCCCTCTCCTAGAGCGAAGGCCTGAGTCTCAGCAGTGGGAACATTATTAGCAAGGGCGTCGCCAAGGGGGGGCAGGGGGGGGCTACGGCCTCCCCTAGAGGCTTGCTTTACAGCATCAGAGCCTAGTTTAGGCACCAGTCTCCCACAATATAATGCCCAACCTATATCTTAAAGTAGATACAAGGCTAGCAATTAGGAGTTATTTTGTGTAATTTTTTTTATTATTATTATTTAAAAAAAAACGGTTTTTCATTATTCTCTATACTTCCAATAGAATCCTTGATCGTCGGCTAGCGACGCCATTGATTATTAGGCTGATTATGCTATGTTTCCCATTGCACACTATAGATACAAAATACACGTCTGTTTTCTAGCCCTAAAGCTATCACAAGTGGACATTTACACGCGGCGACTGAGAGAGAGGACGAGACGAAAGCGCTTAGTGAGAGACTACCAACTCGTGTCAGTATTTTTCAATAACCAGAGGAATAAACAGAAGACACTCGGAAAACTTGCCAAAGAGAAGAAGTAAGTAATTTTTGTCTAACAAGATTTGGTTTCCATACTATTACTTTATGGTAGACCACGGGAAGTGCTTACACTCACAGTGCCAGATTTAGCCAGTGCAGGACTTCTTTCAAATTCTATCAAAGGTCCCACAAAATGAAAATGAATTAACACACTTCCAATTTATTTGTCTCACAGGCTGCTGGATCCTTAGTGATAGCCCCATTGCAGTTGCTTACATTGTCTGTATAGATATTCCAGAATTGGTTAGATATATTATATACTAGCTTTTGCCCGCGGCTTCGTTGCCGCTGTACCCTACTCCACCCTAATTTACCCGGCTCTACCCTACTCGACCCTACTACCCTACTCTACTCTACACTACTCTACCCTACACTACTCTACCCTACACTACTCTACCCTACACTACTCTACCCTGCTCTACTCTGCTGTACTCTACTCTACCCTACTCTGCCCTATTCTGTCCTACTCTGCCCTATTCTGCCCTACTCTGCCCTACTCTACCCTACTTTTTAACAGGATAAAAAATATCCTTTGGCCATCTCCTGGTTCTAAGCTACCTTCCCACCAATTTTCAGCCTATCGTGAGTTATAAATAGTGTATCTAATATGACTTTCTTTTATATATATAGATGAGGTGTCCAGGGTTTATTTTGTATATCTGACCGGGACCCCCCAAAGCGCAGGGCCCATAGTATTTGCTACTCTTGCTATTATCATTAAAAGGTAATTCTGGTAATAAAGTTAATTAACATTGGTAAGTCTTAGATGGTTGACCACTGTTAAGAGCAGCCAACCCGAGATACATTTTCATACAACTGCTCTTACGTGATTATGATGTTATTACACATCTTTCTGCAGATATTTTGGATACACAGATATCTTGTAGATATTATTTAGGATTCAATAGAAATCAAAACAAATTTGTGTAAAACTAATCCAGTAAAGACCTCTGAAAATAAAAATAAGTACATCTATGGAAACCATTCAGAATCTCTATTAAATGTGCATAAATTGAATCGAGATTCTGAATGACGATAATTTTTCTCAAAAACTTAAGGGTTTTTAGAAAACAGGTATTTCCTGGAATAAGTTTTGTGAAATATTCGAGTAAATCATATAATTACCGAATGCCAACAGAGTTTTCAGGCGTCATCTCTCTTTTTACGAGTTGCCTTTTCATCAGACATCACTTTGGACTGTCATAGATGAAGTGACAAGCTTTTAGACCATGTTCGTCGTTTGATGATAGGCGAGCGGGGCAGGCCCTTCTTAAATTCGTCTCTGTATGTTTATATTAAATAAAAATTTAAAAATAAAAGGTATCTCTTCCAGTCCAAGTAACATTTGAATGAACTGTTAATTGTATTGGTAGAGAGTTCACCGACCGCGTCCGCTGGACCGCGCAGTTCTACGGGCGCGGGGAGCAGGCGGGCGCCGTGGCCGGGCTGTGGCGCGAGCGCGAGCTGCGCGTGCGCCTGGCCGAGCTGCACCGCTACCGCCTGGCCGGCGTCACGCGCGCCGAGGAGTGCGCGCACTACGACCAGCACGCCGCGCTGCGCCGCCACGCGCCGCTGCACGCGCCCGCCAGCGACGTGAGAACACGACTCCTGGTACTGCCTGACGCTCATAGTGCTTGCTTTTTATAGCTCAGTCAAATAATTCTAACAAAATATAGTACGCAGCAAATAAGTTGAACTGAGCTCCGAAAATCTGTTATAATTCTCGTCATACAAGTTGAACCATCATGGCGGTTGCCCTTAAATGTGCAGTAACCGATTTTCATGTCTCAATCGAAGTGTGTCGTAACCGTAGCAAATGGTTCAACTTATTTGCCGCGTACTAATCAAGAGTCTCTATATCTATCAACCATAAAAATTGACGAACAGTCAAAATAAAAGAACACATGATATTTCGGTAACGCATGCTCGCAATTTGCCATGCGCATTATTTTTGGACTTTTCGACGTTATCGATGATACTTAAATTACGAGTAACTTGGTTTAGAAACAAAGGTGTTACTTAAATTACCGAATGACTGAAATGGAATCTAGATAAATAGCAATCAATATCATTTATTACCGTGATGAACGCTGAAATCAATAAAAGCAATTGGCTATACAGTACATTTCTTTATTTACATATACATAGTATATATAAATTTATATTGACAAAGCATTGGTAAAAGTATGTTCCTTTAGATCGAAGTTGGTAACTTAAGTAATAATTTATATTTTCAATGGTTTCAACCTCACCTTATAAGTGAATGATTAATCGTAAAGAGAAAAAAAGAAGAGGTATATTGAAAATTATATCATAAACATACGTATATAATTCAATTTTGACTGTAAAACGTGTCTCGTGATTCAATTACGACCATAAAACATGTTATAATACGAATTGAATCATGCGTAAATGAAACATTGTTCCATGATTCAATTACGACCGTATATGAAGCATTGTTTCATGATTCAATTACGACCGTATATGAAACATTGTTTCATGATTCAATTACGACAATAAATGAAATAGTTACATGATTCAATTAGGACCATAAATCATGTGTTTCATGATTTAATTACGACCATAAATCATGTTATATGATTCAATTACGACCATAAATCATGACATGTGTTTCATGATTCAATTACGACCGTAAATTAAACATTGTTTAATGATTCAATTACGACAATAAATGAAACATTGTTTGATGATTCAATTAGGACCATAAATCACGTGTTTCATGATTTAATTACGACCGTAAAACATGTTATATGATTCAATTAGGACAATAAATGAAATATTGTTTCATGATTCAATTACGACCATAAATGAAATATTGTTTCATGATTCAATTACGACCATAAAACATAATGTTTCATGAATTAGGCTTTTTGAGTTAGGCCTCTTTGTAACCAAGCGTGAGACATATCGTATATTTAGGTTTTTTAACAAAAAAATTGTGCTTGTTTGACTGAGCTATAAACACATAAACATACTCATTTAACTACTACAGAACATGTGACGTTATTATAGCACACTTAATTTACATTAAATTTCATCTGAATTCCATGGAAGAATTTTTGGGACAAGTTGGTGGTAACAGTGTTAAACTCGAATTGACTAATAGCATTGTCATGACTGCTCATTAATGTCTCAGCCTAAAGACTGCTGCAGATGTCATGCTCTTACTCAATCGTAAGACAAAATCTTATCTTTCGTCATTCATTTTCCTTCAGTTTTTGTTCCACCTCATAACATAGTTTCAAAATCAACACATACACATATTTCTCATTGAAACGTAATGTACAGTCAACCGCACGTAACTATTTGACATTACCTGGGGTCTTAAGCGTCGTACGTATCATCCGTCTTGCTCTACGCTCTATCAAGCGCGTGCACGATACATGATAATAAAACGACAATGAATAGACTTGACAATAATTTGTGAAAATTTTAACTATCTAGCTATCACGGTTCATCAGATACGGCCTGGTGACAGACGGGCAGACAGACAGACGGACGGACAGCGGAATCTTAGTAATAGGATCCCATTTCAACCCTCTTTTCATATGGACCTAGGCTATATATAAAAATATACGGTATTAATATAAGGTAATGCAGTTACAAATATGGCAAAATAATAAAAACATCCAGTATATTTATTATATTACTAGCTTCTGCCTAGATTTCTCCATACAAACTTCCAACCCCCGTTTTACCCCCTTAGGGGTTTTTTTTTATCCGTTCTAAGCGGACGTCTAGGAACCTACCTGACAAATTTTAAGTTTGTAGGTGTTATAGTTTCTGTAATTTCGTTATTAATCAGTAGTGGTATTTCGCTTTTCTAAATATAAATTACCATCCACTCTCGAACGCCCAGGGGTACCCCACTTTGAAAAACCCTGTGTTAGAGAGGGGTTTTGCGAACTCGCATTTTGAAAAACCCTTTTGTAGTGAGATGTTCTTATTTAAAGTGTTACCCAGTATGTGTGGTTGACTGTACCATTGTTCTGCATGACATATACATTAATGCTTATGCCTTGTGCTTACAGCGTTAATTAAGTATTGTAGTTTGTAACTATGTACATGTTTTGCATGTTACGTGTAGACAGTGTGTGTTGTGTCAATTTTATTCTATGTTTGTGGCCTTTTTCTAGTCTTTTGTAGTATAAAAATATAGTGGTGGTGACTAGTCTAGATGGAGGGCTTATGTGCCTTTAAACTGTTTTTTTTTAATTGTTAAACCAGAAATTATTCGTTACGACTGCCACCATTACTTGGGACTCTTAAATAAAAATCTATACTAATACTACTGGTCCCAAAAGACATTGCTCTGTCCGAAAGCTGCCTTTTGTTTAGAGAAAAAATTGAGAACCAGATTGCAGTACTACACGCTAATCTCTGGAATTGTAATTGCATTTAACAATAAAATTGTTATTGGCATTTATTTTTCTAAACCATTAATTTTTTACGAGTGCACACGCGCTAAAGTTCGCAGAGCCCAAATTCAGACTCGCCAAGATCCGTCGGCCGTACTGTACCAGTCGGATTGAAAAAAAATTTCAAACTCGAATTAATTCACGCATGTACGAAATTAATTTCTTTAAGTAAACGTCAGCTGAGCGCGGTCAATGAACTGTAGGTAATTAGTACGCAACGACCGACAGCTACCTACAGGGTCTTTGACTCGTTTACTTAAAGAAATTAATTTCGTACATGCGTATATTAATTCGAGTTTTAGAAAAAAGTACTTAATTTTTTAATTTTATCTTTACAAATCGCTACTGTTTCATGTACCGAATCGACTCTCCACGGGATTAAAACGACCAAAATTTAACGGTGTATTTCATCACCACTATTTTCAACACAGTGAAGGAAAACATTGTGAGGAAACTGGCATGTCCTAGAACCAAAAATTCGAACACATGTGCAATGGGCCCGCGAGGTGGATTATGGCCCATTCCTTCGCCCAGAGAGGAGGCCTGATTCCCAACTGTGGGATCATTATAAGGTTGATGCTAAGCTATCCTTTAACAGTTCAGTTTAGGTCGTCAAATGGATAGCGTTGTTCATAAATCTCACACTTTTAAGTGCAAATGTGCAAATTGAGCGTGTTAAGTTAATTATCATTTTAAGCACGCAATTAGAAGTCTTGTTGTCTGACGTAACGTCACAACTAAAGATGTGTGTGCTTATAATGACTGTGTGGTTTTGGGTTTGATCCCGTATAACTATTATATTCGCCAGGGCAGCAGTGGGTGCCTGGAAACCAATCAGACAAAAGATCTAACGCAGAACAGCTCGCAGCCGCCAAGAAAAAGGTTAGTTCTTGTATTATGTCCTTAGAAACAACTTGTTATATATTCCATTTGTTTAGGTACTTAACTAAATGTAAACAATCTTCACATGTCTTTTCTTTATCTAAAAATGTTACAATTAGTTATTTACCTAAACTGATGTTTTTTGTTTTTTTTTTTTTAATTTTATGGTAGGTAAAATCATCCAATGACAGATCCCGCCCTTGGGAGGAGCGGGAAATAGTGTCAGACTCTTACTGACTAAAACCCTACCCCGTTCCTTCGTAGCCTATCGTGCCGGGGTCGAGCATTCCTTTTTTCTAATTGTTTTCTCTCTATCTTTTCGCCGACCGCCGTCGATTTTTTGCCACCGACCTTTTTTTTTTCTCTCGACCGACCTTTCCTGTCTATGGAGTGACGTGCATAGCAGATGGATCATGTCCGTCGATGGACCATCGATACTATTTTGAGGCGATCAATATCGACTGATCGACGTCTATAGCTCGAAATAAAGTAACACTATTAAGCCAATTTCAAACGTACTTTCCCGCTCTGGGTAGTGCGAGAGGGAGTGTCTTTTGCTGACTAAAACTCGCTGTCTCGTAAAACGCTAAGATGGTGACTTCTATTTGAAAATATACTAATGATGCATGTTGATGTGCGACAGAGACGGCGAAAGCGGCTCAAGTTCCACCAGCCCAAGGTGCACACGGGACGGAAGTACCGCATGTGGATGCTCCAAAAAGAGCTCATGCAGCAACAGCAGCGGCGCCTGCTCGAGGCATCTGCTGAGCAGTAACGAAATACAGGTAACTATTATGTTAAAATAGTTATAATACGCGGAAAATAAGTTGAACTCGTTGCTATGGTTATGCGCGTTTTTGAGACCCGAAAATTGGTTACTGCGCATTCAAGGTCGACCGCCATGATTGTTCAACTTGTGTGTCGAAGATTATACTAACTATGCGCACTCAGAAAATCATGATGGGCAACTTTCAAAGTTAAAGTTCGCGAGCACATTCGTAAAAAGCTAGTAATAGTGTGGTCACAGAACTAAAGTGAGTGACCAGGAGAACTAAGTTTACCAACATAGCACGAGGATCGCCTAACTTATCATTTGAATAACGTAATTAGAGACACAATAGAAAGACAATAGGTGTGCGGACGCCGGCGTTCGCTTGGGGCAGGAACGAAGATATGCGCGGGAGAACCAAGGTCGCCGACATAACACGAAGAAACGCCAAACTAAAGTGGCAATGGGCAGGGCACATTGCTCGCAGAACGTACGGCCTTTGGGGCCGAAAGGTTCTAGAGTGGCGAACCTCCTACAAGATGGACAGATGACCTGGCAAGGGTTGCGGGAATCCTATGGATGCGAGACGGACAGGACCGTTCATTGTGTGGATGTGTGTGGACAGTGGACGTCTTTCGCCTGAAACGTTGATGACTAAAGTTAACTTTCAATAAATTGCACCTACCATAACTTTTTTTTGCGTCCTCCAATGGTAGAAAATGACTAAGGGCTTGTTTACGGAGACGCGGCGCGTTGGGCGGTTGTCGTACATTGCCATATGTTTGTGTTTGCGCGTGCGATGACGCGGCTCGCTTGCAGCAGCGAGCCGCTGATGCCGCCGATGTACGAAGAACGCTCAACGCGCCGCGTCTTTGTAAAGAAGCACTTAGGCATAAGTCCACTTCTGTAGTTTTATTTGCATACTAAATTTAAAAAAAAAAACAAATAGTTTAAAAATATTTTTTAAATTGCTTGTTCATATTTTATAATATAAATTTGTCAGCGCGCCTTAATTTGGTGTGACTGAACTATTGCGTCCTCTTGAATTCTGAAATTACAATAATTTACAACTTATGTGTCAACAGTGAGTTATATTTGTTATTGACTGTAAGTCGTGTGTATTTGTGTTAAAATAATATTTATAGATACAATTGAAGGTGAAATGACGTAACACTTTGAAACACAACCACAAACAGGCTGATATAATTTGTTGTTAAGTTACACCATATTTATAAGTGAGTGATTATAAAAAAGTCATGAGAACTTTAATAATTTCTTTTTTTTTTAATAATTTCTTATACAGGTATAGGTATATTTCTTTACACAGGTAGCAAAGAAATAGGACTATATGATGTTATAATTTTTACCTTTTAAACTTAATGTGAGCTTGTTTTGTAAAGTGTATTTCTGATATAAGGTACACATCAATTTTTTCTATGTCTAATACTACTTGTATCTCATTATTCTCTTTCTGGCGTTTTAATAACCCATTTTTTCGTCTATGATTATTTTTCTTTTTAATAAGTTTTTTTTTTATAAGCTGTTAGTCCTCCAAGCGATAATAAATAAATTTGAGTTCCAGGTTTAAAACTTTAGCGTAATATTCATTTTTCAGGCTCAAGAGTAGTAGTTTTGTTGCTATTTTCAATTTTTTTCAGTCTCTCGTCAAATGATGATATTAACTTTAAAATTTTGATACAACTTTTTGTCGATATTCATATCAACCAACGGCGCATTTGCTATGCCTCTTGCGGCTGCTTAGGCGTATAAAAATCAATTACTAACTATATAATAAAAACTAAGTCAATGTTGGCCCGTAAGGCGAGAATCGCCGACTCTTGAAAAAGTAATAAAAATATTTATTTATTTATATATTTTATTGTAGGCGCTTATAAAAAAAAACATAACGAAGAAAAGCTTATGTCTAAAATACATACAATGGGCGGCCATATCGCATTCCGCTTTCTTTTCCAGGCAACCTTGAATGGACAGTAATTCTCAGAACATGTATGGGGCGGTCGTCAAAATATTAAAGTTCATTAAATGTTGTATTAGACACATCGGCTGAATATCATTCTTCACATCAGAGTGGATTACGACATGTTCATAAAGTATACATTTATTAACTGAGCTGTCCCGTCCCCCACAGTTGTGCAGCTCGCTGAGCCTGGCGCCGGCGCAGTACGTGACCATGAAGGGCGTGCTGCTGCGCCGGCCCGCCGCGCCCGACGCCGACGTGGACATGGCCGTGCGCCACTACCTGCACGCAGCCGGCTGGATACGTAACTAAACCAATACCCTGTTTCTCAACCCTACACTTAAAAGCATGGACCACACGGTTGCAATCCAGCGTATTTATTTTTATCCAGCGACCTTGCTAGTTTCAATCCGTGTAGACAGCAGTTGTAATCCATGACCTTCAACGCCCTTGGTTGAGGAGCACGTTTTTTCAAACACAGTTTTGACCGCAATGACTGATTTGCGAACGTGTTGGCGCGTTAATTACATCAGTGTAGCCGCTACACAAACCAAGCTCCAAACAAGGTGACCTCTGTTGGAACGCGGGATTACAACCGTCAGGTCCATGCTTAAGGCGACCATTTTGATCAACCAATATCTTAAGTAATTATTTGTAACGCCACAATTTTAACATACTAGACCGACTCTCGCCACGCGGTCGGCTATCTTCGGAATCGGTCGTGTGCGTGAAACATTAAAAATGTCGTTTTCTTGTACGGTAAATGCGTATAAGTTAATAAAGTTTAATATTTATGGATTTTGAATCGCAAATCAAAATTTGCATTTAATTCATCATCATAAAATTCAGATCATGACATTAGTTACCTACTACCTAGTTTTTAGCATTTGTTTCATTGTTATGTCATACTTTACTCATGTTACATCAAATCACATTAAAATTAGAAAATAACACTTGTATTTGCGATTTAAAATTCACTTAAATTAACAATATCATACGTTAAATTTAATTATGGATTTTTGCCGACTACTGCAAATTGTGGTCCAGCAACAAATAAATTGGTTGGAAAGCGGTTGTGAAACAGGTCTATAGTTTTTAAAGCTATACCCTATCGTTTCAAATGTATAAATTTAAGAACTTGTTATCACTTTCATAGAAGAATCTGAGCAATATTACGTATATTCCGAGTTGTTAGTCTTTTGGTGCTCCTTAAGGTGAAAGAAAGATACGGACCCGAGCGTGGCAGACTCGCTAGATGACTGTTCATAACTCTACAGCGCTTTACCACGACCTGTTAAAATTTCAGTCGTTCGAGTGAGAAAAAGGGATGGATCTATACACCCTATATAGCTCCATCCCTTTTACAGTTCAATTTAAGTCTCAAAATGAACCGCGTTAAGAGGTCGTGGTAGCACTCCTGGGTGGATTATTGAGACTTGTCAGTAAGGCCAGGTAACTTAACCGTTATAGTTACAAGAAAACGTTCTTAGGAGACCATCCATAACTTTTGAGATATTTTGAACTGCATTCACAGATTTTGGAAAGAACTTAGAGTTAACAAAAAAAAATTGCTAAAATACCAAAAAAAAGTTTTGTGCCTATTGATTCTATTTCATGTTGGAATCAAAAGACTAACGCTACCATTTAAAATATAATTAGCAGAAATGACAGAAATCATCAAAAACTTTTCCTATACATTTCGATACAGATTCAAACATTGACCAAACTTTTTGTTTTTGGCAAAGTTGGCTGAAAAATATTTTATGAAAAGTTATGTATGGTCTTTTAGGAACGTTTTCCTGTACCTATAACGGATAAGGTGCCTGCTCTTACTGGCCCTTTTAAAAAATCCACCCTGTATATGTAGTGCTAAGTATAGCTATGAACTTAAGCTATATGTATAGTTAGTATCATGAACAGTCAGATTTGATTACAGATCTTGAGGCAATACTTTTACTAAGTAAAGTGGAATGTCCAAAATTAACAAATACCATTTCTTTGACTTAATAATGCTCCCAGGTACTAAAAACAAATTAGATTAAAAATTTGCAATTAGCACCGTCTAGTGAGAATATGGCTACTCAGATTCGTAGCTTTTATCTTAAGCACGATGTCCTATAGCAAGTTTTGTATCGCATCATCAATCTGCGGACTTTTCGCAGTAAGTCAATTTATTGAATGAATACCCGATTGTCACTTAAACGTTTACGTACAAATCAGGCGTGTTACACGTGTGCCTCGGTCTAATGTAGAACTTGCTTTATCGTGTCCTATTCGCCGGGGTCGTGTGTCAATTTCCAAAGGTGACATAAGAGCTGACAAGATTTGTATTTGGTCGTGGATGCGTGACCCCGGTGGAATAAACGCGAGAGTGTTTTTCGAATATATCCAACGTAGGCGACTAAAAAATTAATAAATACAGCGCTATATTATTCAAGATTATTGATTCGTGGCCAAGTCATCACAATTTAGTCAATTTCATGTTGACCATCACATGCATTAAGGTCACAGCTCATTAGAGCCACCCGGAACCCTGTCCGCACTGCCTCGCCCTGCGGCTAGTATTCTTTATATGATTTTGTATGGTCATACGCTCACTACATTCACTCCGTAGCATCTTCCGGATCGCCTTGGTCGTAAGTTAATGCAGTGAGCGCGCTTACCCATACAAGTCCATATAAAGAATATTAGCCGCTAATACTAGCGGGTAGTTGTATTATTTATGTCAACAAATGTTTAAAGACTACGGAGATATGTTAATAAGTTCGCGTTAAATGAATTGATTGATTTATGGTGCAAGGACTACTTCTATTTGATACCAATTTGCGAAATAAAAGTTGCTAATGGATACTCGGCTTATAACATTGATTCTTCCTTAGTTAATTGTATTAGTTTGACAGACAAGTCAATATAGGTATGATTTTGCACGATGTTAACCTCATGATCTAAGACTGCTCTTATAGAGCATTGTAAATATTGTACGCCAATGTAAATTATGTATTGCGTTTTTTTTTTAAATATTTAAATCCCGACTGTGCTGGTCTTGCAAAAAGAAGAAATAGATAAAAAAAGCAATAGTACCTATGTCTTTTACATTCTGAACTGAAAACTTCATCTGTGTTCTAAAATATCTGAAAATATCTGAGAATAATCATAAACACACATTACGAATGACACTGATAGTTAATGACACTTTCACGATATATAACGACAAGGCAACCATAATTTTGTCTATAACACAGTTTTCTGGGACTCTATACCCAGAAAATTGTAATTTTATGATCTGATAAAAAACTTATTACCTCTGGTAACGTTATATGAAAATCATTAAAAAAAGTCTTCCGAGCTGATAATTTGAAAGAAAAGTCTGACATAGACTCTGACGTCAAAGTCATCGCCCTTATGGTTGCCATACAAAACGACGTTTTTGCGAAAGAGAAAGAATTATATATTTGTTAAAAAAATATTATATCTCGTTTGCGTTTCGAACAGTTTTGGTTTTGTTTTCAAAATAGTGATGTATTTTTGCATAATATATTTATCGAAAAACTGGTTTTTAACAAACAGTTTTTTCAGGTATGTTGCTAAAAGGGGGAAATAAATTAAGTTTACAGGCTTAATTTTTAACCAACTTCGAAAAGGAGGAGGTTCTATGTTCGGCTGTTTGTATTTTTTTTTTACAAAGTATCGTAGGTTAGACGATGCACAGTCGGGTATTATTTAATCGAATTTCTGTTACTTTGTAGTGCTTGATGCCTTTTGCAATAAAGAGCATCTACGCGTTTTTGATAGCCAACATTGTTTTAGGCTTATTCAGAAGAGTGACGTACAAATTATGCTGAAAGTATGTATAAGCAATCTCGTGTTTTTTTTTTGTTATTGTGAATAGTGCAAAGATTTCGTACATACAAGATATGATTATTTTTTTCAAGGACTTTCCTGCTCAGCTTCCTAAATGACGAGAAAGACATCTTTCTTTTTGTTTATGACAGTTTAAACAGACTTCTTAATCATTATTAAAAGCCGCTTATAAAACTGCTTGCATACCAAGAGCATTAAAGCTAGTTTTGCTTCTGTCGTGTCTTTGTGTTTGTCAATGTTTGTGTTGCAGTTGTGAAAAATGCAAGATAAGCTGGATTGTGTGATTGTTCGAAAGAGTTACCACGACCCTGGAACACAAAGGGCTGTAAAAGCACTGGTGGGTTTCAGTCACTATGAGTCTGACCTGACACTCCCTCTATTTCTCCACCTAGTGGGAGAAGCCGTTTAATGATTTGTCAACGAAAAGAAAATAAAAAAGCTACTTAGTTTATCTCTTGGTCTGCAACCAGCTTTAGGCATCAAATCTTACTAAGTCACTATCATAAATGTACGTTATCTTTGCCAATTTGTCTCTTATCTCTTAGGGCAGAAGGCGCAATCTTGTATCGCCATGTATACGCGGTTTAGTAAACGTTGCTTCGCAACTGTTATATTTTGTTCGTATGGGAGCGGATTTTTATAAACATGTACATTGCATTTTTGCTATGTCCCACAACTTTCGATATTTTTTGTACGATAACTATCTTAGTACTAATTTTTTTTTTGATGTCGTTAGTTAAAACATATATTTAACTATATTTTCTCATCTTCATTTCCTTTATTTCTTAATTTATTCATAAAATTTTTGAGTGATACCGTTACGTACATGCCGTTATTTACCCTGTCCTACCGTCTTTTTGTAACCAACAAATTAAAATTACAGGATAAATATAAATATATTGATTGCGAAACAACCATTACTCGATAGCTTAAATATTATATTTATTCATATTAATAATATAATTAATGTAAAGCAACTGATTGAATTTTAATACTTTTTTAAATAAAAGTCTTAATTATTGACCTGGGTGGAATTTCCATTGAGAAACGCAATTTTACGCGGCTTTTTTTAAATCTACCGCAATAGTAGTTTTTTCATTAGTTTGAAATATTATTGAGCACTCTGTGGAACATATCCGTCACTAGCTACAGTGGATCAGTCTCGATAGAAATATCATTGAAAGTGGACGATTTGCCGAGAGAAAAAAAATTGTCCATTGATCAACGGTGATTTTTGGGTAAGTTAACAATATTTCAAGTATATTACACTTAATATATAATCGACCAATGTATATTTTACTAAGTCGTATCAATGTTTTGTTGTTTTTAATGTAAAAATACGTAAATAAATAAATAACTAGTGTAGTTGGTAAGGAATCGTTACATTCCACTGACCAATTCTGGCAAAAACGTTAGTCAGTGGAATGAATAGTACGTCAGTGGAACGCTAAAGCTGCATGCACGGTGAATATTTTGTCCATCACGTGATTCTATTATTTTTTAAACAATATTACGATTTTTTTACCAATTGAGGTAGGTAGGTGTAGTCGTATTATACGACGTAAAAAACATTATGATTACATTATGCTAATTATTTTTACTTTAAATTCGATTTTTTTTAATAAGTGATAAAATGATAGAGGTATAGTAACATGTACTAACTGTCTCCCGTGGGTTAAAACGCATAAGTTCCGATGCCGTGGAAACATTGAGATAAAAAGTAGCCTACTATTTTTGTATTATTACTATTTAGGTACAAATGAGTGGATTACAATCGTAATGTTATTTTTGTAGATAAATATGCCTCTTACATCTGCTGAGAGAGTAAAAAGATACCGCGAAAAATTAAAAAAAGACCCTGAAAAATTTGCAGAGCATAAAAATAAGCACGCAGCGCTTGTTAAATCAAAAACAAAAAAAGTTGCTGATCTTTCTGAGACTGAGAAACAGAAATTAAGGGAAAAATGGAAAATCAAAAACGCAGGCAAAAAGAAAAAAAGAAGAGTAGTTGCGCACCAGCATCTCATATTTCTGAGCCCTTAGTACCATGAGATGAGGGAAGGTACTTCTTCTATCGGATCTTAGATCAGTTACAGTTCTATAGAATTTTGCCTAAAAATGTGTGCATTTTAATCAGAGCCTTACTTTTCCACTTAGTAATTTTAGCATTCCACTGATGTGAGTGTCCATCACTTATAAAATAAGAAAATAAGGGTTAATTGCTCGTTTTCACGTTAATTTGGATATTATTATTATTTTATATCATAAAACATAATTTGTTAGTCATCATATGGTTTTGTAAAAGAACATTCAATGTCAATTTAAATAGTTGCTAAGAAAAATAGGTAACTAATTTGTCCCATGTTAGTCAGATGAGACAATAATACGTTTAGAGCAGTTATTAGTTACTTTATATCATATTGTTGCACGTTTTTCATTTATTTAGCATACATATAGCAAAATAAAATGTGATATTTCAGTAAATTATTTTATTTAAATTAATAGAGCGGGTTTTAAAATTGTTACTAAGTGGAACCAAAAAACGTCTACATGATTTTTAATAGTTTATCATTAATTAACTTTATGATATTATAGTAAACCTTCAATATTTTTATAAACTTTAAATATCAGTCAGTAAAAATCTAAAAACAAAAATACGAAAAACAGAAAATAAAATCAGACCACCAATTTTAAAATGTGTACACGTTTAAAAAAATCCGCCCATGGGTCCGAAGGCTCCATACTGTTAGCTAATTCCTAGTTATAGTAGCTAAATGACTACAATTTATTATACAGCACAATAGGTACGATTTAGTAGATATTCCGTTATGGTACAGATGTAAAATTGGGAAGTACCTGATTCCTTGTGACACTGAACCAAAGTAGTGATAAGGTAAAAAATAATAATTGTAGCGAATATCTGATGGTGGCACTACTATTGATATATTTGTACAAATATTTGCATTATACAAGCATGCTAATACAAAATAAATTTTATTTTAATATGTTTAGAGTATATTTTGTAGTGCTCAAATATCGCAAATATTTGGACAAATATGACAACCAAAGTGTCAACATGACAGTTGACACTTTTCAAATAAGGCCAAAGCACACAGATACTGCCACTGAACGAAGTCGATCATAAATTGATATTTTGCTTGTTAACGTAGCAGCTAGTAAATTTTAGATCATTTTTCGATATTTATTCGACTAGTTGCACGGTCTAGTGGTAGTTGCAATTTAGTGTGTTTTGACTCTTATAGCGACTGACTCTTATAAGGTGCGCGCTATGACGCGCAGTTCATATTGTTATAAGGGCATTACTACACCAAGCGAGCGATGCTCGATCGATGACATTGATCGATGTTAGGATTGGTCTCGTAGCGTGGGCTTGATTTGGTGTAGAAGGAACCGTTGATTGACGTCGACAGATCTTTTCTAGCATTGATCAATAACATTGATCGAAAATCGATTGCTTTGATAACAACCTTAATGTCCATCATTAACAGTTCAAAAATAATATTTTTCCATTGATTGAATAGTTTTCCACCGCGTCATTCATGTTAGCCATATACTTCTTACGACGAAAAGTTTAAATATGTTAAGTTTAGCTTAAAAAGTTCTACATCGAAAGTCGAATGTTACTTAACTTTTTATTAGTTGTAACATGGCTGTGGTAGATTATTATATATTTATCTAGATAGTCTTAACGTGTGAAGGGACTAGTAGGGCCGAAGCTTGCTAGGGCTGCGGGGTAGTTCGAAAGATTTGCAGTAGTCCTAGAACGCAAAGTGTAAAAGAAAGAGCACAGGTGGGTTTTAGTCAGTGAATGTCTGACACACCCTCTCGTTAGACGTCCTTTGACAATTTCCCACCTCAAATAAAAAAAATCTTCAACGTTTTACAGTTAATAATGCTAAAGTTTGTCCTCATAGCGAGTGAAGGTAGTTTAGAATTCATCTGGTGTTTTTAAAGTTGAATGGATGGAACGGTATATAATTTGATCTCTCTTAATGTTTATTTGCATTTTTATTATGATTATTATTTAAAATAGAGTTTATTTATTGACGGAACTAGGTTTCTCCGAATGATTCCAAAAAGTAAGGTAGTTTTAACATTTCCGATGCTAAGAGTGTTTGAGAGTTTTTTTTTATGAATACAAGTAAATAAACTATGAAGGAAGATAAAGTATTTTTATGATTTAAGGTTTTCATTTTCTTGCAATGAAAATTCTTGGATTAGGTGAATGTGGACGATCTTACCATTTTGTCTTATTTAATGGGTAATTTTAACTTGTGTGGTAATGCACGGTGTTTAAGGGGAAGTGTGCGATCAGTGTGATTGGTCATTTTAGCTACCTATCACCTTCTTTAGGTTTATATTATTTAGATGTTATATTAAGGTTATCTCTGTGCATTCACTGTTCCGCTCAAATGTACATAAGATTTAAAGTACAACTTGATATTGTAATTATTACTGATTTATAATTTAATTAATATTAAATGATACATACATTTTAAATACTATGTTTCATTTATTATACTAATACAATAATTTATTTTAGCTTGTTCATCTGCGGTTTTGGCATGTCTTCTAAAGGAGCGGGCTGGGGTCTGTTGTGAAACCATTGGTGTTTCAAAGCCTGTAAAAAACCAAAATAATGACATTTTTTTTTACATCTCGACGAATATATTCCACGCAATCACAGCAATAGGGTTTGTAGGGATGCACTGCTCCACCATGTTCATGATTTTGTTGAAAACGGAGATCCAGCTAAAGTCTGGAAATTTCTTAAATCTATGGGAGTTGGAAAATCACGCCAAAACTCCATTCCTAAAGACTTAGACTTAGATCTACTTAATCAACACTTCTCATCTTCGTCCTTCTATAATGTGACCACGAAGGCAGCAACATTAAACCATCTTTCAAACTTTCCAACTCCGGATCATTCGCCATTTAATTTTAGTCAATTATCTGATTGTGATGTTAAGAAAAGCATAGATTCAATCGCGTCTAACGCAGTTGGTAGTGATTTTGTCAGTCGGAAAATGATACTCCCTGTCCTCGACGAGATCCTTCCTATCCTGTGTTATATTCTTAACTATTCCATTTCCAAAGGTGTCTTTCCATCAATATGGAAAGAGGCCAAAATTATTCCTTTTCCCAAAAAATCAAATCCTACTTCCTTTTCAGAATATCCACCAATCTCCATCCTGCCTTTCCTCTCTAAAGTCCTAGAACGCCTTGTCCACAATCAGCTTAGTGCTTTTCTTTGCAAGAATAGTTTGCTGAATCCATTCCAATCTGGATTTCGTCCAGGTCATAGTACCACTACAGCCCTAATAAACGTCTCTGATGACATACGGCTAGGTATAGATTGTGGAAATATGACGGTTCTCTGCTTGCAAGATTTTAGCAATGCTTTCAATACCGTCGATTTCGACATCCTGCTCGCCATACTTCGCTCTCTTAACATATTTCCAACGGTGATTGACTGGTTTCGTGGTTACCTGTATGGCCGCCGGCAACGTATTTCCATAGATGAGTCTTGTTCTTCTTGGTGTTATACGTCTGCCGGTGTACCTCAGGGTAGTGTCTTATCTCCTTTACTCTTCGCAATATTCATAAATTCTATCTCCAAAAATCTTCTTTCTTCCTACCACCTCTATGCTGATGATTTGCAAGTTTATAGTCAATCTCCTCACACGAATTTGGATGCCGCTATTAACATAATTAACCAGGACTTGGCTTCAATCTGTGAGTGGAGTGAGGCACACGGTCTGCAGGTTAATCCATCGAAGACTCAAGTCATTGTTGTTGGCAGTTCTAGGTTGATGCCCAAGGTAAACTGGTCCCAGCTTCCTCAGGTTCTATTCAACGGCACTGTTATTCCAATAAGTGAGAAGGTTAAGAACTTAGGGGTTTGGATAGACAAACATCTTTCTTGGGGTCCCCAACTACAAGAGGTAAGTCGCAAAATATTTGCTTCTTCAAAGTCCCTGAGATGGTTGCGTAACTTTCTGCCAACTGCCACTAAAATTGCACTTGCTCAGTCCCTTTTACCCCCCATCCTTGATTACGCTGATGTCAGTTATCTCGATCTCACTGAGGCACTGCTAGATAAACTTGAGCGCCTTCAAAATTTCGCAAAACTACCTGCGTATCTTTTTCTTCTTCTCTGTCAAATCCATCCAAAGGTTGTCTGTAAGAGATCGTTTTTAGCGATAAGACCGCCCATTGTGACACCCAAGTTCTTAATGTAATTTTACTTTTTGGTGTACAATAAAGAATACATCTATCTATCTATCTATCTAAGCAGAGCTTGTGTTATGGGTACTAGACAACTGATAAACTATATATTTCTAAATACACACATATCATAGATAAATTACACCCAGACACAGAACAAATGAACGTGCTCATCACAAAAACATTTGTCCTGGGTGGGAATCGAACCCACGACTTCCGGCATAGCAGTCAGGGCTACTAACTACTAGATCAACAGGCCAGTCATAAATAACTATAAATTATAATGGTCGCTGGTCTTCAATCAACTGCATTTAATGGAAATTATGATTTCAGAACATCATTTTCTTTTGTAATTATTATTATCTTTATATACACCGTTAAATTTTGGTCGTTTTAATCACGTGGAGGGTCGATTCGGTAAGTGAAAGACTATCGATTTGTAAAGATAAAAATGAAAAATAAAGTACATTTTTTGAACTCGAATTAATTAAGTAGTGGAGCAGTGGTGGCAGAGTGGTAAGGCCCCGACTTACGAGTTATAGGTCGCGGGTTCAAACCCAGCCAGGCGCATTACTTTGTGTAATTTATTTCATCACCTCTGCTCTCAAAACGGTGAAGGAAAACATCGTGAGGAAACCGGCATGTCCTAGAACCAAAAATTCGAAGACCTGTGACATTCACCAAGCCGCACTGGGCCCGCGTGGTGAATTACGGCCCATTCCCTCTCTTAGAGAGGAGGCCTGTGTCCCAGCAGTGGGAACATTAAAAGGCTGATGATGATGATGATGAATACCTGATTGCGTGATTCTAAACTATAGATAAATTTTGGTCGTTTTAATCCCGTGGAGGGTCGATTCGGTACATGAAAGACTAACGATTTGTAAAGATAAAATTAAAAATTAAGTACTTTTTTTTCTAAAAGTTGAGGATATACGCATGTACGAAATTATTTTTTTTAAGTAAACGAGTCAAAGACCTTGTAGGTAGATGGCGGTCGTTGCGTACTAACTACCTACAGTTAATTGACCTCGCTCAGCTGACGTTTACTTAAAGAAATTAATTTCGTACATGCGTAAATTAATTCGAGTTAAAAAAAGTACTTTATTTTTTAATTTTCTCTTTAAGTGTTTCATGTACCTAATCGACGCTCCGCGGAATTAAAACGACCAAAATTTAACGGTGTAGGTATATATAATTCTCCTGTAAGTGTGCGTGGAAATTGCATGACTTGATTCCACCATCTTATTTCAACCATTGGACAACCTGACGAATGGTGAGTATCCACCCTTGCGTTGTTGAAACCTCTACGGTCCGGACCAAGCGTTTCGCCTCGCCGTTTATACCGCTTACATCGAGGGACTGGAACAACTTGCCTGCTGCGGTCTTCCCCTCCGATTATAATTTAGGTGTCTTTAAGGCTAGAGTGAATAGGCTCCTAATAAACTAGTGCGCCTCACTATCAACGATTGTATCAGTACTTACCGTCAGGTGTGATCGCAGACAAGCACTAGTTTATATCATTAAAAAAAAGTGTTTGCACCTAACTCGTCCTAAACAGATTGGCCGATTTGGAAGGAAATTTTCGTGTTATCAAAATTAGGGTCCGTGATGGTGGGCAATCCAGAGTTAGCCATACAACTTGGTGTGTATATATCAGTGGGTCCCTGGATAGTTTTAAAATACAATTAAACTCTGTATACTATGATTTTTTATTAGGCGGACTAAAGTGACAGCTATAACAATGGTTGTTTGACAGTTGGGCATTGTTATTTGACAGTTGGGTATTGTCCACTGCTGTCACTTTGGTTCATATAATTAAAAATCATGGTATAGGTGGCGTTGCAATCAGGTTCTCAATTTTATTCCTGACGAAAAGCCAGCTTTGCTGCTGTATTTATGTCTGTCGGGACAGCTAGTTATATTTTTAAATATTTTAATGAATATTCGTCTATGAAGTTCCGTCAGATAATTAATCATGTCTTATGTCTATGTATACGTACCGGTGCGTCTGTGTTGCTGCCATGTTGATCGCGCGATACGCGCCCTCTAAGTAAACGGTCCGTTTTCGTTTGCTCCCAATTAATATCAATTAAAAATAGTTTAAAGTACATTTTGTAAGTTAATTTTTCTCAATATACTCACATAGAACTGTAATAGTCTCAGTGTTATAATATCCAGTGCTAGTTTACCAAATAAACATCGTAAAATAACTATAAACAAAACAGTTTTCAAAATCTAGAAAGTGTTTCGCGTGTGATAAAGTGTTTTGATTCAAACGCGTAAGAGACGCGATATACCCGGCGCTTAAGACCTTATTTCCGCGTAAGTTTCGTGCGGCCGCTACATCGCCGCTAAGCGTAACCATCGCTGCTCGCTTAATTGCATGATTGAACGCCGATCGCTTTGCACACTGCTTAAAGCGCATTATTAGCACTGCGCCAACATTTGAATTTTGCGGTGTAACGTGTGCTAAATGATTGCGAGATGTCAACAAATAACTGCGCTGGATGTTTAAACGCTTTGGAGGGAGAAGACAGCGTTCAATGCTTTACTTGCTTTAAATATTATGATCTTATTTGTGCTAATATTTCTAAAAAAAGCCTAACGAACGTTCGTGTCAGAACTAATTGGAAATGCCCGGAATGCTTGCTCAAACAGCCGAAATTTGATAATACCAATACACCAGTCCGGCATGCCCGGCCGGAAAGCCCTACTATCGCTAATCAAAGTTTTTCTTCACCAATTGTTGTCAGTTTAGGCCTTCCTGATAAGCGCCGCGTAACTAATTTAAATTGTGCCGCCTGCCGAGGCATTATCGTCGACGGAGAAGAATACCTAAACTGTACATTGGATAAATGCAAACTCAAATATCATCTTCAATGCTCAGGTGAAGTGATTGTGACTGAAGGGCACCTAAAATCCTGGGTTTGTGTGGAATGTGCCTGTTCGACCAGAGGTGATTATAACTTTATCACTTTAACGCAAGATAGCGACCCGAATGTCACTTTAAGGAAAAAAGGCCCCATGATTCAAGATGCCCAAAACAAGGTCGAATTTCAGGAACTCTCTTTTGAAATGAGTAAATTACGATTTGAGATGGAGTTATTGAAAGAACAATTTGGCAAAGCTGTATCTGTTATTTCCAATTACGAATGTAAGTTAACTTGTTTTGCTTCTCAAATAGACCTTCTGAACACCCAATTAAAGCAGTGCACCATTTTGCTGTCAGCTCGTCTAAATGTTGCCGATCAACAGCAACCCCTCTGTGTTACAACGAAGCAACAACCGGACTTTGTAACCACCCAACAGCCATTTCAGCACGTGCCGCCGGCCGGGGCTCCTACATCAGTGCAAATGTCACACCGTGCCAAAAAACATAAAAAGGCTAAAGCAAAAAGCGCTGCTACTAAAGCACCTAGCCATACTAACTCCAATCGGCTGGACATTGCACAGGCTAATCCAACTGACCACAAAGGACCCACGCCTGAAACATTAGAGCTGCTTAGTGTAAATAACCAAACCTCTCCTGCCAACGACTCCACTTCTTCTGTCGAACACCATATTTCTCACTCCGTTGACCACGCTTCTCCTGACAACGACGTCATTTGTACCGACGGTAGCAGTTTGCCTGCTGACGACAACGCTGACGATCAAAACTGGACGAAAGTTAAGGAAAAGAAATTCCGGAAACCTATGTCGTTATGTGGCGTGGCTGGGCCCAACATTACTAACTTAAAAGCAGTCGAACCTCGTAAATATCTGCACTTATGGAATATGGAGTCCAGTGCCGACGAGATTCGTGACTATCTACGCCAATTATGTCCCACAGGCGCATGTACGGTCGAACAGCTACGAGCTAGAGGAAGTTATAAGTCGTATAAGATCGGTGTTCCAATAATTCACTATGAGAAATGTTATTCTGTTGATGTGTGGCCAATGAACGCAAGAGTTAATACTTGGATTGCACGTAATGGAAGTCATAAGGCGCCTGATAGCGCCCAACTGAGCCAACTGAGTCAACAGACATTTCGTACCCAAGCCGCCTCATACCAGAATTAAAAACTTTGATGTGTTGTACCAAAATGTCCGTGGTCTCAAGACTAAACTCTCGACTTGGAGAATGAACTTATTACAGTTGGAACATAATCTCATAGCTGTAACAGAGAGCTTCCTCGATGCTTCTGTTGAAGATGGAGAACTTGCGGTTGGCGATTGGAACGTATTGCGACGCGACCGGAGTACACCATGCGGCGGAGTGATACTCGCTGCTCGTGCACCTATCGCACTACGTCGCCGCCGCGATCTAGAAACGGTCAGTGGTGAAGACCTGTGGGCGGATTTCTCATGGTGCGGTCGAACTGTTCACGTATGTGTTGTATACATCAAACCTAGTGCAAGTGATGATGAGTACATGGGATGGTTTTGTAAAGTGGAAGAGTATATAAATAATTTAAAAGGACTTGTTATCATTTTAGGTGACTTAAATTTAAATAGTGCTTCGTTAAATATTAAGAATTATTATTGTTATTTTGTGTCTTTTTGTTGTATGAATGAGATGAATGTTGTGAATAATTTGTATGGCGGTATGTTAGATGTTGTTTTGGTCCAAGAGAACATTAGTGCTCCAAGAACCGTAGTCACTGCCACCGAAGGCATAGTGCCACTGGACGCATATCACCCGGCTCTGCACATTGAGGTAAGCATTGATGTACGCCATTCCTCAGACTCGATAGAGCCTAGTAACATTGACAAAGCCAAGGATTGGAACTTCCGCAAATGCGATTTTGATAAACTTTATTTACTTCTCTCTGGTGAGAATATTTGGGAGGAGGTTTTGGATTCCAATGATGTAGAAATAGCCACTCGTAAGTTCTACAACATAATCTACAAGTTTTTTGACTCCTGCATGCCCAAAAAGCACAGAAAAAGGTCGGCAAATAAACGATATCCAGTGTGGTATACAAGTGATATCATTCAGGATCTAAAGCTCAAGTTGAAGCTCCACAAGAACTGGAGGAGAACTAAGTGCGATAGCGCGTATTTGCTTTTCTCGAATCTCAGGGCAAGCTTAAAGTGCCGTATTGCGGATGCGTATACCTCGTATATGAGTAATATAGAGAGTAGAATTAAGTGCAACCCTCGTACTTTCTGGTCACACATTTCCAGCCTACGGTCCAAAGGTGGGTTTGAGCCTAACATTACATACAAGGGTGAAACTTTTTCAGGATCTAAGGCAGCAGGGGCTTTTGCTCAGTTTTTCTCTGATGTCTTTCTGCCTGACGTTCCGCGGCTTGACGCTGATCATACCACTGCGGTTAGCCATACCAGTAATAGCAATTACATAAAAATACCACCCTTGTGTCCAGTAGACCTAATAAAAGGCATAAATAAACTTAAACCTAACACCTCCATCGGCCCTGACAATATTCCCCCCTTTATTATTAAAGATTTAAGAAACTTTTTCAGTGGTCCTCTCTGCCACATTTTTAATTTAGCCTTGCAATCTGGTAGATATCCCCCTCAGTGGAAGGTTTCCAGAGTCACACCAATTCCTAAAACCCAAAACAAAAGTTCCGTTGAAGATTACCGCCCCATCGCAATTTTATCTTCCCCGGCGAAGGTCTTTGAGAACATCCTCTTCAATGCCATCTACCAGCAAATAAACACGTACTTATGTAATGAGCAGCACGGTTTCAGGGGCCAGAGATCTGTTGACACGAATCTCCTGACTCTGGTTGATTATATCTCTTCTAGCTTGGACCGCGGACGTCAGGTAGATGTACTTTATTTTGACTTCCGGAAGGCGTTTGATAGGGTCAATAATGACACGCTGCTGATGAAACTAAGCAAAATTGGTTTCTCACCTTCCCTGCTCCGTTTCTTCGCAGATTATCTACGCGATCGTCAGCAGTTTGTTAGGCTCGGAATGTACGAGTCCGATACCTATCACACGCGTTCCGGAGTGAGTCAAGGTTCAATTCTGGGGCCTTTATTATTCCTAATCATGGTAAATGATCTCCCTCAAGTTCTGCGTCACGCAAGATGTCTTTTATATGCCGATGACTTGAAACTTTACCTTGAAGTAAACTCCGAGTCTGACTGCTTGGCACTACAACAAGACATTGACGCAATCTATAACTGGAGTTTAGATAACAAGATGGAATTTAATAGCTCTAAATGCTTCGCTATGACCTTCGGTCGAATGCGGTGCCCAGTTGATTTCGAATACCATCTTGATAATAGTACCATCACAAAAACAACAGATATGAAAGACCTGGGAGTCACATTCGATCGAAAGCTTACATTCCACGACCACATGGCCACGGTAGCAAAATCCTCTTACCAAAGGTTGGGTTTTGTTTTGCGCAATTGCCGTGATTTTTGCACCGCGCACGCCATTAAAATTTTATTTAATGCGCTCGTGCGTAGTAAGCTGGAATCCAGCTCTTGCGTGTGGAACCCGCACCAAAGTACTTACGTGCTTTTATTAGAAAAAGTACAAAAAGCGTTCCTTAGGTTCCTGTACAAGCGGATGCCTGGCTATTACCCATACCTCTATCCGACAAAATTTTTACTGGGTTGCCTCGGATATAACTCGCTAGAGGTAAGACGAGCACGAGATCAGCTCACTATAGCCTGAAAGACGCTCCGTGGGGCTATTGATGCGCCGGACCTACTTGCTGTGCTGGCACTCTTCTTTGTCCCAGACAACTACTGCCGCGGTAAAAAACACAGGATGTTCGCTGTGCCTCAGTGTCGCACTGTTGCCCGTGCTCAGTCACCAATACCTCGCACTTTGGCTGCACTAAATGGCCTCTTGGACTCCAATTCAACTAGCGATCTGTTTGCGGATGAATGGAAGACGATTTTATTGGCATGTCAGAAGTACTGTGAGAGGGATTGATGTATGAGTATAACTTACATATCTTCTTAACATTTTTGTGTTTTGTTATATTTTTCCTTTTTTAAGTTTTTTTAGTTACTGTAATTGGTTGTAAGACCGTTGTAATTAATAATAATAAATAAATAAATAAATAAATAAATAATATAGTAGATTTTATTGAACTTACTTCCTTAGCCGATATTCTTTTATTCGTATCGTACATAATTAACGACTTGACTAGATGCACAGCGTCCGGCTCGACTCCGGGCAGCAGTTCCGGCCAGGGCGTGGGCGTGGACTCGGGGAACGTGATCTTGTGGAAGTCCGGCAACTCCGCATGTCCTGGCCACGTCTCTTCATTTGGTGTGCCCAGGTGTTGCAGTACTATAGCTAGTTGCTCGATGTCTGATTCTCCCTGGGGACCGCAGAGAGTACTAGATTGAGGTTCAGGCATTGAAGTTTAGTTACGGCATAGGATCATGTTGCACTAAAGTGATAGGGAGGGTGACCCAGGATGTTGGGCTAACAAACAGCCCCCTTAAAAATAACCCTAGATACGCCAATGGTTTTTGCTAGAATTTGCGTTTTTTGATATCCCATGGGCCAATGCTGCGTTACGCGGTTGCCCGCGCGGTTCCATATAGAAATGCGAAGTCGCGGGTCGCCCCGTAGGCACCCGTCGCGGGCAGCCGCGCCCCGTTCCGTTTTGCTACGTTATAATAGATTAAAGTTCTCCATCAATACGACTACATGTACACCGTTAAGTTGAACTAGCGACACTGCAATTAGTAATCCGGTTTCCGTTTCGGGGACCGCCGTACACGACACACGCACATAGTCTCGCGACGGTTGCCCGCGCTGGCGCACGCGCATTCGCCCGCTTAACGCAGCCGGCGTTGACCCTAAAAGTTGATAAATAAATCCAGAGATCATAAAAGAGGAGTGTCAAAGTAATTCCAACGCAATCGCGATTATTCACTGTACTTATAGCACTCACGAAAAGTCGTATATATTAGGGACTTTGCACAGGCAACTATCATTTTTTAACACTGCGCGCGTGCATTACATGTTCGTACGAAGTGCGCGCGTCGCAGGGGTTTTGTACGCCATAACAAGCCGTGCGCGAAATACACTCGCGCCGTTCGCAAGCGGCGCATTTGCCGGATCTGAGTGCCTAGTGCGAGTTTGTTTTACGTTTACGCGATCGAAACGTTTATGATGTTTGGCAGTCCAATTGGTCCGCTCCAAGCTCTTAACCAATCACAAAACCGAATGCGGTAAACGCTTCAATCGCGTTAACGTAAAAACGACTTGCACTCAGCACACTGGACGCACCATTACGGTTGTCGCAATTTATGGCATTCTGTGAGCAACTTTCATAGCGACACTGGCATTGCCGGGAGGGAGGGAAGGTGTGAAATTGCCCGACGCCTCACGATTGACGGTTGAGAAAACCGGCAACCATAAAAACCGGTATGATATTTAACAGTTGCTAGTTGCGGTAATGAGGTACTAACTTAGTCATCGATTATAGCAACTGAAAACTGTTGACGATCACCGGTTCTCGAAACTGGAGTTGCTATGTGTGCGCAGTCCAATTGAAATATATGTAAACAGCTAGTTGCCAGTTGCTGCAATAGTTACTCCATGTGCAAAGCGCCTTATATACTTATCACCATGACAAAGGTACTAAATAAAAGAAAATAAAACTACTGAAATAATTAAAAAAAAATATTAAGCAAAAGAATACAAACAGCGAAAAGTGGTTGTTTCGTAATCAACTCCGCTAAAATACAGCCGACAGCCCATAGATCTACTTTCTCGGTATAGAACCTGGCACCATATAGCAGTTCAGGAGCTCTGTACCACCTGGAAATAAGAAATAATTACATCAGAAAACACCATTAAAAGGCCCAATCAATATAGTGTGTCATGTACCGGATCAACCCTCCACGGGATTAAAACGATCAAAATTTAACGGTGTATAATATGTGGTGTAGGTACCTACACCATCTTATGGTCGTATGTCCTACTATTAGCTGGAGACACCTAACATTTCATATATAAAAACTTCTACTTCCTATTTCTTTCCGGGTGTTAAAATAACGCTGTTCAGGGCCTACTGCCAGTCGCTGTACACGTGTGCCCTGTGGGTCAGTTATGCACAGGGCTCGTACAGCGCTCTACGAGTCCAGTATAATAACGCGTTCCGGGTAATGCTGGGGTTGCCGCGTTTCTGTAGCGCGTCGGGGATGTTCGCGGAAGCGCGTGTTCCAGATTTCGGCTCGCTGCTGCGGCTGAGAGTCGCATCGCTGATGCGTCGGATGCGCGGCAGCCCCAATAGCCTCGTGGCTACTGTAGCCGGCAGGGTGGATGGCGTAATGGTGTCTCACTGGATGACGGTACACAGACCGTCATTCAGGTATGTAATATAGCCTGCGTCTTTTTATTTTATTTTTTTTATTTATTTTTTTTTTTTGCTCATATTTTGGTTTTGAAGCTATGGATTATTGTCTGAAAGTAAATGTGATATTATTATTATTACATTATTATTATTTTTTGACAATAACTTTAAATTTTTAAATAATATTAATTTATGCATTGACATTTTAATTTTAATTTATTTATAATTTAATAATTTTGATTTCATGTTTGATAATGTGATTTTAATTTATGATTTTTATTCAATTGTATCCTGTTGTTTACTGTTGTGAGACTGTATAAAAATATAGATAAATGCTATTATTATTATTATTATTAATACATTTCAAAGTAGGTAGTTATGCTTAATTGTATAGTTTAAACTTTGAAAACTATTAATTAATAAATCAAATAATACCTAGTAGAGAGAGAGTTTATCGCAATCATCAACGCAAAGTCACTGGTTATGGTTAGTTTCGGTCGAAACTACCGAAGATACCGAAACTTATAAATTTTTATATTGCCGAAACCGTAACCGAATCTTTGGTCGGTCTCATATTGTTGATTCAACATGATCAACAAAACCATATTCTATCGGCATACCTATTCTACTAAGTAATTCTACGGTAGGTAGGTACCTACCTACTTTGTAAATGAAGATTATATAATTAAGTTGATGGCGTACCGTGTAGCGACTTGATGTGAATAAGGCCTGCCACCATCAGGCCAATAAAGGCGCGCCAGACCCAAGTCAGCGATCTTCAGTATGCCTTCGTGATTTATTAGCAGATTTGCCGGTTTCAAATCCTGATAAAAACGAAATGAATAGGTAAATAAAAATTCTTCCAAAACACACCTAGAGTTGCGAACGGATGGTTTAAAATACTCTTATGATATTATAGGCACTGTTATTTGCCGAACAGTCTCTTTGTCTACCTCACAGGAAGTTTGCAATTTCTTGGATAAAAAGAAGTCTTACTGATTGTCTGCTATAGATATCATAAGCTCCTGTTTTATTTTATGATGTAGGTACAATATAGTTCATCGATGAATTTGCCTTTAATAAACTATCTCCAAGAAAAAAAATGTACAGCAGGTAAAAATGTACAGTTATGTCTATGTAAATGTAGGAGCAGGTGGCCTAGTGGTAACAGCTCCGACTTACTAGTTGTAGGTCGCGGGTTCAAACCCAGCCAGGCGCATTACTTTGTGTAATTTATTTCATCACCACTGCTCTCAAAACGGTGAAGGAAAACATCTTAAGGAAACCGGCATGTCCTAGAACTAAAAATTCGAAGATATATGTGACATCTACCAACCCGCACGTAGGCTGTTTCGCTTCTGTACTAGATATTTGAAGAAACGTGTTGCGATGAACTCTGGGTGACGAATACAAAGACAAATGGATATTAGTAGGTATGATAAACTCACCCTATGCATCACATAGTGCGCGTGCATATACCGGGTGCCTTTTAGCAGCATCTGTGCATAAGTCTTGACTCTAGGCATAGTCAGCTCCTGCTGCGAGTGATGCAGCATGTCCCATAGTCCTGAGCACATGTACTCCAGGACAAGCACCAGGCTCATACCGCGAGGAAACATGTCATACAGTTTGATTATCTGTTGGATTTGATACGATCTGTTATGTGTAAGCAAAATATTGCAAAGATGATGGAAGTATCGAGTAGGTACCGGCAAACGGAATGAATAGGGGTGCAAGTGTGATTAGGGACAAAAGATTGTTTAGATTTTTTCCTCAGATGCCAGTTTTAGTTTAGACTGTTGGTTTCTAATAAATTATCGTTTTTTAGGGTTCCGTTCCTCAAAAGGAAAAAACGGAACCTTTATAGGATCACATTGTTGTCCGTCTGTCTGTCAAGACCATTTATATCGGGAACACGTGGAGTTATCGAGATTCTAAAGTTCTAAGTTAACGACAAAAAATATATGGCCGGCGATAATGTCGCAAAAAACGTACATTTCGACACTCTCAAGAGTCAGGGTGATCGGGATCTAGACCCTGAAATTTGGCATGAAGCATGGTCTCATAGCACAATTATGTATTAAGTATATGAAAAAAATCTTAAAATTAAATTTGTAGGTACGTCACAATTTTTTTTTTTTCGATCCGAAAAATATTTTTGGGACTCGATTCGGGAATTGAAATATTTACATGCGTACGGAACCCTCGGTGTGCGAGGGCGACTCACACTTGCCCAGTTTTTAATTACAATTTATTAAATTCGAGCACATACCTACCTAGTTGCCGCAAACAATATTAAAATAACAAGAAAATAACCTTACAAGTTTTGCCCCTGTTTACCCCTGCATACCTACTCACCCCGTTTGACGGTATCTACCTATTTATTTTGATCCTTAGGGCCTCATGTATGTCTGTAAGATCTAGATGTTAGGCCATTTATCTTCTCTCGTTATGAGCGGAGTCAAAGATTTTACAACACCTATTGGAGTGGAGATTCTCACGATATGCGACGTACGAAGCCTTTGTAAGCAAAACTCACATATTTGCATCGCAGTAACTGCAGGGCCTTTATCTCCCTCATCACGTTAACTGGTATACCATCTTCGAGGTTTTTTATTAGGATCTTCTTCAGCGCCACTTCCCGTCCGGTAGGATTGTGCTTTGCTTTGAACACCAAGCCATGAGCCCCCTCCCCAATGCGTCCTATTACCGAATAGTTTGTTACATCGTTGTCCATTCTGATTTAACTGACTTGACTAAATTTGACATTAGGTAACTGTGGAGTGGTGGAAGATGAAATTGTTTAAAAAAACTAAGTATTTTAACGCTTACACGACAACAAACCATACTATCTAAACACAGTTTGGTTGTGTCGATTTGTGTTGCTATGGTTACATAACTGACAGCATACATGCATGACATAAAATTGAGCACAGTTTGCTTGAAGGTATAAATCCTCCTTCGTTATGATTTGATAAAGTTCTCTGCTGTTACAGTACCTATTGGACTGAGGCTGATGAACCAATTATTTCTAGCTATACAGGGCAACCCTTAAGGCCCTGATCGACGAGCGAGTAAAACCGCGGTCTTATGGCTCGTCGGTAAAGCTCGCCGGTGTATCATTGCAATACGTACGACGAGCCTGGCTCGCGCGGCTCGTCGTGTTTCCTTCATTTTCTACTCGGTACGTCTAAAACTGTTTGACTCGCTAGTCGATCAGCACCAACGAGCCGCGAGTAAAATCGACGTTCTGTAAAACGGATCGTACGTCGATCACCCACTTTGGAGCATGCTTTGGAGGGAAAGTTCCATAAACACTACAGAAACTTAGGCAAAACGGAATGAAGACTCTATTTTTTTTTTTTTTAAAAAACAGTACGATCTGCTTTCAAAAAATTTGAAATAATCGCGTGACTGAACCAGGAGTTGAACCTGCTAGATGTAAAACAAATAAGTGCCTGTAATTTTACTTTAGCGATCGGAAGGCTCAATTATTTTTACTACGTTTATTTCTTTTAAATAACGTAGTCGGTAGGACTGTCATAGATTGTAACACGTTATAGTGAGGCATACCTACTAGAACATAAATCCCGACCATTGCGTTTCTGATAAAAAAATATTATTATAAAAACGCTTTCCTGACCTAGCCTGGCTTGCTTGCTCATGCTCTGCCAAAACCCCAAAGTTTTCCCCATTTGAGTTAATCATTATGTGCTGCTGGCGAGCAATGGGTAACCGGTCCGGCCGTATGGTAACCGTCCTGACTGAGCTCGAGTTGTTGATAGTGCATAGTGTTCAATGCGCGCCTCAAAAAGATGTCATCAAACCGTAGGGGCCCATCAGGGTTGTAGCCTATATTGGACCCATGGGTTGTGCGAAAGAGAACCCCGGGGCCCTGGAACGAAGGCAAAGAAGGAACAGGAGTGGGTTATAGTCAGTAAGTTTGACACGCCCACCCGCTTCGCCTAAGAGTGGGAGAAGTCATTGAAAGATTTGCCACCTAAAAACAACAAGGAACAAGGTGAAATTATTTATCTAAGTACGTATTTAATCATGTTTATCTTTCAGGTCGTTTTAACAATGTCGTTTATACTTACACCTTACACATCACATCGACATTAGTGTTTACACAGCTGTTGCCCCACTCCGTTATGCCCATTGTATTTTCTGTTTGTGTTTTATTAATCTACATTATCTATTAGTGAACGGTCTATTCGTTGTGCGTCTATTCAGACACGTAGATATGGGTCTGAAATTGTTTCGTGTAGTGTTTACGTTGGCATATCTCGGTCATGCAGTGGACAGTGCGTCAATCCTCGCCCTCTTCTCGTCACTGTCGTATACCGACCACTTGGTTTACAGAGGATATCTATCACGGCTCGTCCAAAGAGGACACACAATCGTCCTCATGACACCCTACCCCGGACACTTTCAATTTCCCGATTCAAACAATATTATGGAACTCAATGTCACTCAAGATTCGATACCTTACTGGGGTGAGTTCAAAAAGTTGATGACGAATACTGACGATTACCATCCCACTCAGAGCGCTATAAATGAATTTATGCTCAAACTAGTTATAGCGCAGTTAAAGTCAAAACCAATGACGACTCTATTCATCAACCCGGACATAGAATTTGATCTGGTTATCACAGAAGCTGACGTACCGCTTCTTTACGCAGTTGCAGAAAAATATAAAGCTCCTCACATAGCCATTACCACAACCAGCGGCAGAATTCATCAATACGAATCAAAAGGAAATCCTATCCATCCACTTTTGTACCCTGATGTCAACTCTCTGAATTATAGAAATTTGAGTCACTGGGAAAGAATTTCTGAGATTTATAGGCATATTCAAACACGATACGATTACTACTTTAGCTATATTCATTTTTGTGAGGGAGCTGCCGCAAAACTGCTGGGATTGAAGCGAAGTCTTCTGGCAGTGGAATATGATATCGATTTATTATTCGTAGCCAGTAATCCTGTGTTGATAGGCAATAGACCGAACGTCCCAGCTGTTGTTTACGTTGATCGTATGCATATTAAGCCAGGTTTAAATTTGCCTCAGGTAAAATATCAAGCAATACAAATATACATAACAAGTGTTTCTGATTTTATATATACTCGTAATACTATCCTGTTGATGTATGTTGCAGGAATTGTTAACTCTCTTAGATTCTGCCACAAAAGGCGCCGTGTACTTCAGTTTAGGAGCGATACAAGAGGCTGAGCGGCTGTCCACCGCCGTGCTACAAACATTAGCAGATATTTTCGGAGAGCTTCCGTTCACAGTTCTCTGGAAGATCGGAAACACGAAGATGATAAGGATGCCTGACAATGTCTTTACTCAGCCTTGGTTTCCACAGCAACAAGTTTTGGGTAAGTGATGATGGTAGGTCGCAAGACACAAGTAGGTATTTACTGATATGTGAAACTGTTTTTATATTTTGTTTATATGGTATAGGTAAAAGGTCAACTTCCTAAAGTGCTAAATTGAGTTTTACCTAAGCGTTGGGACTCATCTGGTGTACCTAATAAAAAATCAAATACGGTGACATACGAAGTAAACAGACTACTGTGCAAAAATTAATGGCTGTAATCAAAGAGAATATAAGCACTACGTTTGCTGTAATGTTTCCGCTTTCCAGCTCATCGAAACGTCAAAGCCTTTATAACTCATGGCGGTGCTCGATCACTAGAAGAAGCAGTCTTCTACACTGTGCCAATTGTTGGTTTACCGCTCATCAAGTCCAGAAGAGTGTTCATCAATGAAATCACGAGATACGGAGCTGGCGAAATTCTGGATCCTTACAATTTGGATAAGGAGACTGCGAAGGTTACGATTAATGTTGTTGCCAGCAATAAGAAGTGAGTTGTTAATAATTTACCTAATTAATCTTTGTAGATCCATACTAATCCATAGTTAATAGGGGTCCTGCTGAGCATAGTATGGCCCTTGGTTCAATTCTGAAGCCGGAAAAACAAGGATTAGGATATTCAGTCAGTAGTTTCTCATTAGCAGCCAGGAGTCTGGATTTGTTTCCAATTGACGGCAACGGGTACGCTCCTATATGAATTTATAAAATGCTCCTGTTCCTAACTCTGTAGTTACATCTGTGTGATAAATTATTTTTACAGATACAAAGAGTCTATGACAAGATTGAAGGATGTGGTTTGCGATTCTAATATTTCTGGCCCTGAACATGCAGTGTGGTGGACCGAATATCTTCTACGCCACGGCAACACTCGTTACCTACGTTCGCCTGCAGTTGGCATGTCTTCCTTCCGCTATTACCTTCTAGATATAATCCTTTTTGCGCTTATAGTACTTTTAATTGCTCTATATCTAGCCCTTATGATTGAACGAGCAATTGTAAGAGTTTGGCGATCAGGATTATGGCGCCAAAAAGTTTTAGGTTGCCCCGGCAAGTTTAAAGCACTGTAATAATAATAATTATTTCTATCATGTTTATTTTGCTTTTATTAGATTTAAAGTTACTCAGTAATTTTGTGGTAATTACAATTAAATATATTTATTTCTATGTTATATTTTGTTTTTCTTTTCTTCTTGATTTATAAGTACGTACAATACCTGATCCACCCCAGTTTCTCAAGGAAGGCCAGCAGCGCCTTGGTGTTACTGATCATTTCGCGGAGGTTACCTGGGTTTCCGAAGTACTTTGCCCTGTATCCAGCGACAACAGGGCAGCTTAGAAGCAGATTTGCTGCAGTCTCGTCCTCCTCCATGCTCTGCACAGTGGGCTGTCTGTAACTCCTATGACAGAGAGGTGCTTATTAAAGGTCCCGTGGCCACATATAACGGCCTTCACTTTCCGTAACTGAGGTTTAGTCAGTCGTAGGGCCTGTTTCGTAAAGCGGCTATCAATGGAGAGAAGTGGCTCCTTGGCCTGCCTGCACTCACTATGGTCTAGCCATTTATTTTTTTATTATTAATTACAACCGTCTTACAACCAATTAAAGTAACTAAACAAAAAGAAAAAATAAAATAAGAATATAACAATTTAAAATACAAAAATGTAACGAGATATGTGTTGTGCCATAGTTTGTGGTGTAGGTCTCTATTTCGTTTCCTTATCAGATTGTGTAGATATCCGAAGGGGAGCGGCATAAAGGGCTCGTGCCCTATAGCAGCCATACTCGATCCCCTTCTGGCGAGTTCGTCCGCAGCATCATTGCCTCGTGAATCGCAGTTCCATTTAATCCATTGAATGGTTATTTGGTTGTGTTTACCCACCTGGTTGAGGCGTTGGTGACACTCTAAAATCAGCCCAGAGTTAAGCGTGTGGCTGTTTTGCGCTTGAAGTACAGCCATGCTGTCCGAAAGTATACGTATTGAGTGGTACTTAACTTTCCTGGTTGTGACGGCTAATGCCGCCAGGGAAAAGACCAAGCACTAAGCCTGGAACACTGGTGTGGCTATGTCAATGTTGGGATCCTCCGAGAAGACTCCAGCACCCGTGCCATTACCTGTTTTGGATCCATCAGTGAAGATCCGTAGCTCTGCAGGGCACAGCAGCCCTTCGCAGCGGTGGTCCCCATGCAGTTGGATTTTGTTTTTTTATCAAAGATAAATTGCTTAGGTATCCGGTCGTTGATTGCTTGCGTTATGGGAAGCTCATTGTTGAGTTCCGCAAGTAGAGCGTGTGTGTTGTGTTTCTCTCTTACCCCATAGATCCAGTGTTTGAAGACGTACTGCTGCCATCGTCGCTTCCTGTTGTATAAACAGATGGAGTGGGGGAAGTCGGAGTGGTCCTCATGCAGCCCGTAGTAGCCATGCAGGCTAGCCTTTGCATGTGTTGTAGTTTGTTTACGGCTGTGACCAACTTGGTGCGAGGCCACCACACTACAGCGCCATAATTAAGTAATCATGGGCCGAATTAGTGCGGTATACAACCAGAGTATGATTTTCGGGGTGGGCCCCACCTCTTACCTATCATTTTCATCGCCATGATAGTTCACACAAGTTGAACTATCATGGCGTTCGACCTTGAATGTGCAGTAGGGATTTTCCCAGGTCACAACCGGGTCCGTCCCAATTGAAGTGGGGGGCAGCGCGTAACTTGAGGTATACCTAGGGTAAAGATGAGTTGAGATTGAAACATGTAACACCAGTCCTCCACATATCTGGGATACAAAAATAATAGTGCAGCTTTTTCTTGTCTATTTGCTAAACAGACGTGAGGATCGGACGAAGAAAGTACATACCTAATTCATCCATGCCTTTCGAACGTTTCCGAACTGTGTGTCCCTACCGAAAACATTTCCCTAATCTGTAGTCTTATTTATTCTGTGGTCGTAATTGACATTTAAAAGTCAAACAGGGTTTGTTTTGCCCGTGCTTATATTCTCTTTGTTTTGCCCTGTGTTATTGCCTTATTGGCAAAATTGTGGTGTCTCTTCCACAAAGGCCATTAATGAAGAGTTGAAGTTGAAGTGTTTATCACAGAGTACTTTGTAATATACTGAAAGTGTTTATTTCAGAAAATCTTTCGATAAATTATATTTTCGCTAACTAAATTTTAACTTTAAGGTGATAATGTGAAAAAGTTCCCTTACTGAGGCGCAATGACGGCTGTAAGAACATGTCCTGGTCTGTACTGCGGGCGCACAGAGCTCGATGATGGTTCATGGAGTGAGTGTGGAGCCTGTCCTCGAGGTTTTCGTACAAACTCCACTAGTTATTGTGTGCCTTGCACTGATGAACCTACCTTGTACGATGGCCTGTACCTTGGGTTTATGGTGATACTGCCTATGGTGTTACACTGGTTTTTTATTGACATGGTTGCTGTTGGCAAAGGGTGAGTAGAATCCTTCCATCGTCCTTCACATAATAACATGTTTGTTTTATTATTCTCTCAAAAAAGCTCCAATTAATGTAGCTCGTAAATTTTAATTCGTATTTATCTTATTAAGTATTCTAAGTTTTAACAATGCTATCATATCAGAATGTTACTGCAGAATGATTTACAATATTTCTCTCTGTTTACAGCACAAAAAATATCCTAATCCAGCACATATGTGCATTTGTGGAGGTGGCGTCTGGAACACTAGCCGCACTGTTAGTGTTGCCACCAACGGGCACCATTGCGCTGCACGTTTGCTCCCCAAAGGCACTGTCCGACTGGTACACATTGTTGCACAACCCTCAGCCGGATTATAAAGAGACTCTGCATTGTACTCAGGAGGCTGTGTACCCATTGTAAGTAGAAATAATGTTAACGTTGTTGGAGCTCAGGCCCATTCTCAGACTGGGCTTAGCAATAATGCTGCTGGATTGTCACCATAGGTTTTAGGTCTATTTATTAAAGTTCTAACTGTATAATAAATGCCTACTATTGGGCCTGTGTGGTGGATTACGGCCCATTTCCTCTCTTAGAGAGGAGGCCTGAGGCACAACAGTGGGAGCATTAATAAAGGCTAATAATGCAACTGCATTAGCAAAAAACAACAACAACTGCATTAACAAAAGATTTGTGCTATTTATGATCAGAAAGAGTACTGGAATTGATTGTAGCCACTAACTTTGAGCTTATCAGCTTGGCATAGTAACTGGTATTTTGTTATTATTATGTTAATAATTAGCTTTTGCCCATGGCTTCACCTCATACATAAATTATAGCCTATATCACTCAGGAATAATGCAGGTTTAAACCAGTGAAAACATTTTAGCAACCGGACCAGTACTTTTAGAGACTACCTCATGGAAACAAAAAAAAACAAACTTTACCTTTTTATAAGATTTGAGTGCCAAGAACATAATAATTTGATGTGTAACCATAACCTGCCTTTCGAGTTAGCTTTTGTTGCCTGGTTTTCACTCCGAGTACCCAACTAGCAAGTATAACTCTTAAGTATGCTTAGTATATGCAGGAACATTTGAAAGAAAAACCATGGCCCTGTAATACAAGGGGCAAATTAAGAATACAGGTTGTTTTAATCAGTAATTGTAACGCCTCTCATTCCACACGCCAGAGAAGTTATTGGATGGTTAAACAAGAAATATACAATAAACAGGTGTGCAATAAAGAAAGAAATAAATAAATACTTTGAATTTTTTTCTGACTCCTTGGCACTGAATGTGTAAAAAAAAACAATATTAGAGGCTCTTTCTGACATTATTTTTATCAACATTGTAAATTCCTTGACACAAGGTCAAAGGTAACCATGATGGTGGACCTTGAATATGCAGTAACCGATTTTCGAGTCTCAATCGAGGTGGGGGCGGTGCATAACCATAGCAACGGGTTCAACTTATTTGCCGCGAACTATACTCTCTACTGCTGGACTAGTTTCGACATTTTAGTTATATATTTATTTATATCTAGTTTTATTGGCTTGCAATTTCATAAAAAAATCTCTTTTTTCCAGATACACAGTAGTATTACTTATCTACGCATTCAGCCTTCTGATGACAATAACGTTACGGCCGTGGCTTCTGACATGGGACTCGGCCAACCCTGGCAAGAAGGCAATATATTGTGCGCTGTACTTCTATCCCATACTCGTCCTCATACATACTGTAGCTGCTGGTTTGATTTGTAAGTAAAGCTTTCATTATTTTTATTAAGAAGATTATGGATTTATGCATGTACTCATCACACTATCACAATAATAAATATTGTATAAGCAAAATATTTTTGTGTATGCATGTTTGTTACTTTTTCATGCTCGGACTGCGGAATGGATTTCGATGAAACTCGGTACATGGCTAGACCATGTCCCGGAATAGCACATAAGGATACTTTTTTTTTTATTAAAAAAGCGTTTCCTTGTTTATAATTTTAGCTCTACTTTGTCTGTTATTATTTATAATAATATTATGCTTTATGTTAAGCTATGCCGCGACTTGTCTTGGCATTGAAATTTCGCGGCGTTGTATTTCTATGTGCAATCGTACATGTGTGCAAGGACTGTTGCCTCTAGATTCCATGGCGGCAGGCCGCTTCGCGGACGGCACCATCCAGATGGCCATAACCCTCTGGGATGCGTTCAGATTGGCCGCAGTTCTTATCTGCAGCCACGGCGGCGGCGCCAGGCAGTCATGGACCGCACGATCCCCGCGTACAGTCTCCACTAGGAGGCGTCTAAACCCCTAGATTGGACAGGAGCCTCTTGAGGGTAGACCTGGCCTGCTTCAGTTTGGGAGCCAGGTGTCGGAAGTGGCCCTCGAAATTCAACCGCGATTCGGTCGCCGATGTGAAACCCTCCTATCGTTATTTGGAAATCCGTTGGTTGCCCGTTCCGAGGGTCATGAAAGCACATGGCCTCGGACTTGAGCAGTGCCACCTCGAGTCCCAACTGCTAGCCTGCAATTAAATATTCTTTCAAAAAACTTGCCCACCTCGTAGAGTAGCACGATAGGCGGATATGTGAACAGAGCGTTCGTAAGGCGTCCGGCTTCCTGATAATGGTAATCGTGATAATGGTTCCTGATAATCCAACGAAGTGGTAACTCGCCCCTCTCCATGCATGCGCTAAAAAGCCCTCTTAGACGAGGGCCGACAGCCTCCAAGGCCAGGAGCCAGGTCCTGGGGCGGTAATTTTGGCGTTTGGCATTTTTGACCTCGGGACCATTGTTGTCGTTGTCGCTGGTTTGGCCTGCGTCGGACCGTGCGAGTGGCGGAGCTATGGGCGGAGGATGATGATCCTCTCGTACAGGGAACAGAGCGCTTACTACGCCCTCTACAAGCTGGAACCGATTCAGCGGGGGAGCTTAGTTGCGAAATTTATTCCGTACCATTTGGTAGCGGCGTCCTCACGGGTCTTGGTTCAAAGTCGAGTCGTACATCGCGGGGCTCCAGCTTGGTCCGCTGTTCCTTCGCTCGGAGGTTGTGTCTCTGGCCTCCGTATCCGGCGGACGGATAAGTCTTTTGCGGCATACTACTACCAATATACCTGACACCGGCACATCCTGGCCGGTCTCGCGAGATTGCCACATCGCAGACTTGCGTCACGGCCTCCTGAAACCACTCCGCCTCGACGTTGATGTTGACAGGCCTGAGCGGTGCTTGCACCAACGCTTGTACCATCGCGGTTCCCAGTAGGAGCTTCCAGTCCAACTGCTTCAGCGCCCGCCGTGGTAACCACGGAGTGCCCTCGTGATAGAAAAACAGTATCCCGTGGAAACATGCTTCTGGAATAAAAATTAATCGATATTCATTTAGCTGTTCGAATGTAAAGAAGTACCGTACACACACAAACTTTCGCTTTTATAATATTAGTGTAATAACTCAACAATGTAGCTTTAGTTTTCTTTAATAATGTATATTTTTCCTTCTTCCCAGATTGTTCTTTCCCTTACATAATAATAATAATATCCATGATGACATCAGCATCTCACTTCTCCATAAAGATCGAGCAGTCCGCGCCAGCACTGCTCATGTCTTCACTGACAAACCCGAGGAACTTAGTCATACTCTTAGGACATTGGCTGATACACGCATACGGGATCATCTCTCTGACTGGTTTCAAGGAACTCTGGTACCTGTCTTTGGTGCCAGCACCCGCACTGTTCTACATATTGACAGCCCAATTCACAGACCCCATGAAGATTCATAGTGATTGACAGGAGCGTAAGTCGTTCACGAATATCACCGATATGGTGGATTGAGCGAAATAGCGCGGACGCACATGTGCCGTGTGAGTGAGACAGCAATATTATTTCGCGAGTGACAGACAAAAGTGATAGATCAGTGAAAGAATTATATTGTGTTACACAACCACTCTTTAGTGGTGTGATGTATGAGTATTTAATTGTGTATATAGTTTTTTTTTATGTTTTAGTTAGGTGTTAGATAAATTATTAATCAAATAAAAAACATGTTACAAAATAATTCAGTGTTTTAAAATGCTTGGTTTCGAGAACCCTAGACAAAATAAATTGTGTAAATCCGAGGGATCAAAACATATTTTCCGAGTTCTGTGTGATGAGGATGCTTTGCATGTTTTGTCGTGACTTGCAGTCGAGTTCCAGTATAGTGAAAAAGACTCTAAAAGAGGGTAGGTATATACGCGGCAAATAAGTTGAACCCGTCGCTATGGTTACGTGCAGCCCCCTCGATTGACACCAGAAAATCTGTTACAGCGCATTCAAGGTCGATCGCTATTTTGGTTCAACTTATATTTCGCGTATTATTATAGGCAGGTTTAAACGCACTATTAAGTATGTACTTCTAAATATTAGAGCTGGGCCGGACCGGGCCTGGTCCTTATCGGCCGGCAAATTGCCTATTGCTCGGCGTCCGCAAGTTAACGCATACGGTGGCAGGAAATCGCCCTGCGAATCCCGTCACCTAGGGCGTCTCCTGCGGCTAGGGTGACTGATATCCTCTCCCTCACGTTTTTCGCCACCTCCTTTGTTCGCATTACTGCTTTACAGAAGGAGGTGATGGAGGTGACTGCTTCCTATGCGTTCTCGCTATGTAAGTACCCTGGCCCGGACCAGGGCCGGGTGCGAGAAGTTGCCGCTGCTGATTGCCTCCTCGAGGACACGGTGATGGTCCGCCAAAGCTCGACAGTCTTTCACGCAAAATGGTAACACTCAGGCGTTTCTTCTCACAGAATTCGGAACAGGAACCTCCCGAAATACTGGTGGCCGGTGAGGATCTATGTCAGGCGGGAAGTGAGGACACCGTGGTGCCTCTCGCGATTTTGGCTAGCTCATCAGAATTCATAGTGTCAATTTAAATTCCATTCAATTAATTGTATTTTATAAGTAAGACTAGTTAGCCAGTGAGCATATCAGTTACCTATGCTTAAAATATAGGGTGACTGGTAATTAGTGAACGATACTTAAACACGTCGTGATTCTAGTCATGATAAAAAACAACTTTTACTATGGGGCCAAACCTAAAATCAGGAAAAAATCTGCTGGTACAGTACATTTGTGTTCGCTTAACTGATCAAAATGTACTGAACTTGGTTGATTTTTTTCGCGATTTCAGGTTTGGTCCCATAGTTAAAGTTGATTGTTATCATGACTACAGTCACGTGTTTACGTATCGTTCACTAAGTACCAGCCACCTTATATGCACGTAGATTAGTCGATTAGATACTATCCCAGATATTACCATTCTCGTTAAAAGATAAACAATAAAAAACAGCAAAATTACGTACCTATTTAAAAAAAAAAAAAATATAACCTACATCAAAAAAGATACTGAACGAACATTTAAAAAGATATTTAACCTCCACACTAAGTGCTATTTCTCTTAAAATATGTAATACAGCCAAAACCATCGTCAAACGACACTTGGCATCTGAACCGTAAATGCTTAGTGTTGCCAACTTTGTGTCAGATAAAGAGGGCATTCTATTTCCTGCCCAAAACTGGTTTGCGGTAAAACAAAGAAATAAAATGTAGGATTGTAGATGCGAAAGATTGTAGAGGTAGGTATCTACGGGTCATGTAAAATGCAAAGCCAGAGACAAAGGGCGCGGAGGCAGAATAAAAAGAAACGGCCCCGTTTATAGGCAGTCTCATTATTAAACGGTTTCTTCCCTCGGCTCGCGAAAAAACCGACAACGTGCCGCATTATTCGCTTATTTGTTTACTTATCTTTTCGTGTATTTCGTTATTAGATCTCATCACCGGTTCGTTTGTATGCGATGTTTTGTTGGGCCGTCTTTGTACCTAAGCGATTTGTGTTTAGTACGTATTAGTGTAATTCAAACGATTTCATTGTCCTTTATATTCATTTTATAGGTTACTGGGTGAGTAATTTAGTAAGACTCAATCTTCTTTTAAAGCTAGTATACTTTTGACAGAGTGGACGTGGTGACCCGCATATTTATACTCTTTGGTATGATTTCATGAACGAGGTGCTTAAATGCTCGTGTAATGTAGGTAAGTACTTCTTCCCTGACTAAAGTAGCGTAATGAAAATTAGTTGGTACAAATTAGTTAGACGGCATGGTTGGCACCTTGGTTGAGCGTTTGACTGCTGAGCTGCGTATCGAGGGTTCGATTCCCGCACGGTAAAATATTTGGTCATACAAATAGGTGTTTTGGGTCTGGGTGTCTTGTGTATGTAAGTTTATATGTAGTATCTAGTAATTTCTAATATGGGCCAAAGTATTATACTACACAGTATAAAACAAAGTCGCTTCACGCTGACTGTCCCTATGTTAGATATTTAAAACAATGCAACGGATTTTGATGCGGTTTTTTTGTTAATAGATAGAGTGATTTAAGAGGAAGGTTTATATTTATATTATATGCATAATATATTTAATATCACCATTGCACCCGTGCGAAGCTGGGGTGGGTCGCTAGTTGATTCATAAATCATAAAATAATGTCATAATTATCGATACATATGTGGCAAAATCCGGGTCCGTGTGTATTGTGTATGTGAGTTTACATATTTAATTTATGATCATACTTTCGGGGACTAGGAACTGCAGTGCTATTCTCTAAGAAAACAGCCTTTAGCGCAGCGCTGGCCCAGCGACGAAATCCCAATAGGTACCTACATTGGATTTGTATGTGATTTGAATGTACGTATTTGGATTTCATTGCTGGGCTAGCGCTGCGCTAAAGGCTGCAGTTCCTAGTTTGGAGCAAAGGTTTAAATAGCAGTTAAACTTGGTTTACTAACTTTTGTTGCATAATATTTTTTTTTACAATATTTAGCTATTATGATTTTATGTTTTAAAATATTTTCCGTGAATTTTATGTTCCTAATCATCCACAAGGTATCAACTAGTAGTTTGTCGAGAGTAGGTGCTATTACCTACGCCAATAATTTGTAAGTGCACTAACGCCTGGTTTACTGTTGCAAACCTGCTCCTAACATTATGTTGTGCACAGCATTAAGTTTATGTTCTTTTTCACTTAAAACATGGTCGTAATGTTTTCAATTATTATAACATAATCTAAGTCACTTAGTTTGTCATTAGCTTTTTCCGTGGTTATCCTAAGTGCATTTTCCGAAACAAAACGTAGCTTATGGCACTCGGTATTACGATGGCTTTCTATTACTTACTCTAAGAATTCTCTCAATCGGATTATAACTTACTGTCAGAGATAAGCTTTAACAAATAAACAACTTTACCTCTTTATATAGGGTTTTTTTTATGGTAAGTAAAATCATCCAATGACAAATCCCGCCCTTGGGCGGAGCGGGAAGTAGTGTCAGACTCTTACTGACTAAAAACCTACCCTGTTCCTTCGTTGCCTATAGTGCCGGGGCTGAGCCTTCCTCTCAGAAAACGGCCCTTGACCCCAGCAGGCTTCGACCCTGCCTGCCTGTTAGCAGGCTGGGCCTCTACGGTTTGCTGACAGCTCCTTGAGGCGCGCGGGAATAGAACGCGCCGTCGATGACTTTTTTTTTTTTGGTGGTGGGTAAAATCATCCAATGATATCTCCCGCCCTTGGGCGGAGCGGGAGATAGTGTCAGACTCTTACTGACTAAAAACCCACCCCGTTCCTTCGTGGCCTTAGATACCAGGGCCGGGCTTTCCTTTCGGAAGCAAACCCTTGGCCCCAGTAGGCTTCGATCTTGCCTGCCTGCAGCTAGCAGGCTGGGTCTCTACGGTTAGCTGACAACTCCTTGAGGCACGCGGGAACAGTGTGCGCCGTTGACGACCTGGGCTTGGTCCAGATGGCTACCGGACGGTCAGACAGCGAGCTACCCATAGCTCGCCGGCCGTCGATGACTTGGGCTCGGTCCGGTCGGTTACCGGAAGATCGGACAGCGTGCTACACATTGCACGCCGTCCGCAAGCCCGCGACTGCGGTGGCCGGAAATCGGGATCAGAGTCCCGGCACCTCTTTATATAGGGTGGCCTAATCCGATGTAAGTAGGTAGGTATACCTAAAATTTTTTTCTTGTCCGCTAGAGGGCGTAACTTTAAATTTGAACAAAATTTTGGAAATGTACAAGTAAAGCCCCTTCAAATGATACCAAAGACGAAGTATTTATCTCATTTTTATTTTTTAACATATTACTTTTTATCCGCTAGAGGGAGGGCGTCATATCAAGTTTTGTGACACTTCACGTAGCCTATGTTCAGACGATACCTCACATACATACATAGCCTGTCAAAATCATAACCCTCCTTTGGCTTTGCCGTAGTCGGGTAATTAACATTTTCTTGGATAACGAATGAATTTATTGATCCCCAATGTCACAAGATTCGACAGATCCTGAATTTTTTCGATAGGGTTATCTAAAGGGACATGTCAATCTAGAACACTATAAACAGGATATTTGTTACTTTGACAAGAAAATCTCGACCGTTCATTTTTAAACTACAAACAGATAGTTGAAAGTAGTACCTACATCCCTGTTGGCCACCCTGTATAGGGTGTCCAACTAACAATTATAACGTGATTATGCTTTCATTGATAAAATTCACTAAGTTGAATTCTCCATAGACACCCAAAATATAGGTATCTAATAATAGTCTTGAACACACCCAAATTATAATAAGTCAACGCAATCTAAAGATATGACCGTTTATACTCCGTTAGAGCGCATATTTTGACACTCGTTTGGAAATCATAACCAGAGGTACTTCCAGTTGACCTAGAATCCTGAAACTTGGAAAGAAAGTTCTCATAGGACAACTAAAAGAAAGAAAGTAATCTGAAAACTGTCATCAAAAAATAATAGCTATTTTACGATTCGGAAAAAATTTCGAGACTCGTATCGAACTATTTACACAGGCGAGTGCGACTTGAACTTGACTGGCATTTTTTATAAATAAGGCCCATAAAGGTTGAGGTAGATTTTAAAGTAAGAACCTACTGACAGGGGCTTAATTTTTCCGGCTAAACACCACAACATCCTGAGTCCGAATTTATTTTCATAAGCACAGCACGAAAAGGGACGTTCTCGTATGATATGAACTTTTAACCGGCTGGTTGCGTTGCCGGTTCGTTAGGAACTCGTCAACAAACTTGTTGCGAATATTTTCGGAGTGCGTCCCGGCTTGCGGCACAGAAACGAGTGCTTCATTCGGAGGTACAGACAATGAAACGTCCGGCCTTTGTGGTCGCACCTGTTATTAAAATGCGCGGGAAGCGCCCCATGCAAGCTGTGTGAAATATCTTCTTGTTTACATATGTTTTACATTAGCAGCCTCGTAATTTATCACCGCTTTTCACTATAACACTCGCTGTAATTGCATAAGGAAATTTATATCTTGAGTACAGTTATTAATGTGGTCGTTATTCGTCTCCTATGTTAATGTTTAACGTTCAGTTTAATCTTAGTTTGTATTTGGCCGGCCATGGTAATAAAGAGCTTTATCATTATGCACCTCTAGTGGATCAATAACTCTATTAGTTTTCTTTATTTATATTACTAAGTAAGGAGAAAATGACTGACTAATATTATATCAACTCACAGCCGAAGCTATTGGGACTAGGGACATTACATTTTGCAAAAGGCTTACTTTTATGAAGTAGGTGAGCATTAAGAACCTGTGCGAGCCAAGTTTTTTAAACGCGCTGTTGATGCGCGTTTTTAGCGATACAGACGCGATACGCACGCGATTCAGACGCAGCCTGCAAACCTTTGCAGAGCTGAATAAATTCTAACACAACGACAACAAACTGCGCTGTAGGATAAAAGCGCGCGGTCGAAGCACGTTTCTAAAACGCGCGTCAACGGGGCTTTTAAAAAATGTGGTGTGCACAGGCCCTAAGGAGGGGTTTTTAAAATTCAACTTTTCAGGGGGTGAAAAGGGGAAAATTAGTTTGTATACAAAATTTTATTCCTAGGGTCAATATAGGTAGGTACAGGTACAGGATTATTGTTTTAAAAACTGCCCCTTTAAGAAAATTTAGGGTTTTTTATTGATATAAACTAGTGCTTGACTGAGTAAGCACTAGTTTATTAAGAGCCTATTCATGTTAAAGATTGTAGGAATATTCTAATTTCTAGGGTTAATAATAATCTTGAAACTTTGTACAAATTCTAATCAAAATACGGTTTAAGGGAGCGAAGGGGAATGAAGTCGCTGGAAAAGTGCTAGTCTAACATATTAAGCCTACAGGTGGTAAATCTACTACGTATCCTCATAATACAATCCCTTATTTTCCTTTACGGCACTCACGGGAATTGATGGACCACCATTGTTCTTTTGCCGATGCAAACGTACGTAGCCAGACATATATACCAATGAGCAGGAAAGTTTATTTTCTAAAAAAAATACGCCGCTCAATTTGGAAAGGATGCCAATGCCGATATTTGCATTTTGCATTTCAATATTAGGCATACCTACGGCATACCAATATTTAAAATTACGTACGAAGAATGTTTCGAAAATTTATTTCAGTACACAGTTACAGGTGTATCAGAATATTTCTATCATAAAATGCTTCGCAGCATAGCAGAGTGGAAACGCTGCATAAAATGAGGCGATGCAGCGCATTGAAAGCAAAATTGTGAAGTGGAAACCTGTGAATATTCTGGAGCATTGAATAGGAGAAATAACGGAGTGGGCACCAGATGTCGGTGAGGCATAGTGAGGCCGCGCTGAACGAATACAGTACGATGACTGTACGCATATAAAACGATTTGAAAATCTATTCAGCTTGTATTGCGGAGTGCTTACATTTATTTTAGAACCACTCAAATTTACTTCACGTCTAAATGAATAATGTTGAAACAGAATATGAATGACATAAAACGGTGAAAGCTTTCCTTAGAAACAAAATCCTCAATAGTTTAGTACTTAGACAACAAGGTGCGAAAATACTGTTTCTTCGTGTCCAAATCTAACAGTAAATCTCGATAAAACGTTGGTCAGTTCGAAAATAAGTAAAGAGACATCAATCGATCCAAGGTGCTAATTCTGTGCTGTAAATCGAAAGTCGCCAGACGAGGCGGTAACTTCGGCCGAATAATTCATGTATCTGGGCGTGTGGTGGGCGCTTTAGGAAGCCTATAGATAGCACTAGAGCGTCGGGATTCTGCCAAGAAGCAGATGAAATCTTTAGTGACCCGAATTTCATCCCCGAATATAAAGTCAAACTTCTTATCGGCGCAAACTTCTATATTTCTTGGGCCTTGTCGAATGTCGCAATACATATTCCTTTATACGAAACTTCGTCTTTCATACGCAAAATAAAATTGAGTCTGTGCAAGTGTAAAACCATGTTCGCTTTACAATTCCGTTTCCAAAAGATTGCTAAAGTTTTCTGTCACATGGCGACTAAGCAAATGTGCATACAATCGCGCGGGCTTGCGACAAGTCGTACGTCCGACACGTCGTTAACTTGCAAGTTTTTCCAACGAACACTTGATGCGATAGATATGCAACTACTAAAGTATTTCAAACTACTTGGGCCGCAAGTCTGCTTGATTTTTAACCCACTTTTTAAACTATTGAAGTTTTGACGTCGGAGTCGAATTTAAAAGAGGCATTGCGGTATGTTTGTGATTTAAAGTGCAGAATGGTTGGCTTACTAAACTACCAAGTGAAGCTGTACTAAAACTTGTTTGAACTGACTTATTTGCTAGTATTTTTTGCAGATCGCTGTTCTTGAATTCTGTCTCGAAGTACGGATTGGTTAGTCAAGGTCGTGGAGGAAGGCTGTGTTTTATCTTTACACTTTAGGCTTCATTTACTTAGGGTCTTATAGACCGTTGTATTTTTGTGAAAGCTGAAAAGGAGATCTTTATACTTACCTACTGAGTTAAGTTGTCTAGCTTTTTACGGTCCCAGCCTGGTGAAGCGAAAACACCAATTTTGTGAACTTTTAAAATTTAATTTCGCGTTATTAATATCACAGTTGATGATTGATATTGCCTCGTTACGGTTTAATTGGACGTCCTGTTACGCCAAATTGATTGCGATGGGCAATTAGGTTTTCGAATAAATTAATTAAGGGTAACATTCAATTATAACGGGTGGTAAATTAATGCTGGTAAGTAGGCTAGTTCTATTAAAAGGATTTTAAGTGATCGTATTTTTTGTTCCTACAAACTGTAGGTACAGTCAACCGTACATCAGTGCTACACTACGGCATTCACCCTTACTGCTACGATGGCGTTATGAATGGTTAATGGTTACCAGTGATGTTCAGTAAACTGTACTACCATTGAATTGCTGCATATATGTCTATACATGCGTGATAAAAGCGTATATAATAATTCGCCCATATTTAACTCCACATTACCTGTGAATGGACGTATTAGTTATGAAAGAGTTATTCATTTCATGATACTTATTTTTTGGTTTATTGCTCAATTTCGAAAAAAAAATAGGGGCATGAAAAAATGTTTTAAATATGCATACTAGAGATAGAGATTGCCCTGTGCGATAAGACCGCCCATTGTACATTTAATTTTTGTAAATGTTTATCCTGTCCATATTATGAGGTGTACAATAAAGTATTTATAATAAATAAATAAATACCAGAAGTAATTGGATAATAAACCAAACCGTAGTTTAGTAGTAAGTTGAATAGGAATGCCTTTATGCAGGTGCGATCCGGGGGGGTGGGTGGTAATCACCCCCAAACTCGTACACGTCAAACCAAGGTGTAACCTGTGATCTAATTTTTTTTTTTAATTAATTTTAGGTATCTAATTAAACTATATTTTTCTCTATTTGTTTAGTGTTGCTTAATTTATTAAATTTAAATTATGGTAATTAGTATGGTATATGTAAATACTGTGCTCGTCTATTATTGATATAATACTTGTCCCAATATATATTATTTATTGACTGGACTGTTGGTCTAGTGGTCAGAGGCCCTGACTGCTATGATCGAGGTCGTGGGTTCGATTCCCACCCAAGACAAATATTTGTGTGATGAGCACGATCATTTGTTCTGTGTCTGGGTGTAAGTTATCTATAATATGTATTTATTTAGAAATATATAAGTATGTTTATCAGTTGTCTAGTACCCATAACACAAGCTCCGCTTAGCTTGGGACTAGACGACGTTGTGTGATAGTTGTGGATAAATAAAAATATATATATATATTTACATATTTGTTTTTACTAATTGTATATGAAAGTATATTGGATACCTATAGCCAAAATGTAACAATTAAAATGTTTGTCTGTTTGTTCCGGTTAATCTCCGAAACAGCTGGATCAGTTTTAACGGGACTTTCACTGGTACAGTACGGCCGACGTAACTTGGCGAGTCTGAAGTAAGGCCCTGCGAACTGTTGCGTTTGTACACTCGTAAAAAAATAAATGGTTTAAAAAAATGTTGCTATTATCAACTGTTGTTGGCCGTACTGCAGATAGCTAATGTTATTTAAAGCAACTTTGGTTTATTTTATTTAAGAATTAGAGTTTGGCACAAAAAAAAAACTTGATATTGTGACCAAAATGGCGTGGATGAGTTAGTTTTTAAATACCAGGGGTGCTACCACGAACTCTTAACGCGATCTATTTGACGACCTAAAGTGAACAACCTTTTTTTTATTATTGATAGGTTCGCGCTTGACCGCTATCTCACCTGATGGAAAGCGACGATACGGTCGACGATAGAGCGCGCTTAACTAGAAGAAACTTATTCACTCTTGACTTAAAGATTCCCGGGTTGTAGCCATAAGGAAACACAGACTCCGGCAGGGAATTCCACTCCTTAGCTGTACGCATAATTAAAGTGTTCCCAAAACGCTTTGTGCGTATAGGTGGGATGTCCACCATGTACCGGTGGCGCAACGCCGTACGTCTGATAGTCAGATGATCGAACGGGCTAGGCGGAATTAGGCTATGCAATTCCGACGCACACTCCCCGAAATGTAGAAAACCGACAGGCTAGCAACTCGACTCGACGAGTGCATCATTGCCAATGATCCTCTTGGCTCGTCAAGCTGGTAGTCTCAAGCGCATCAAGCTGGTATCAGGCAGATCCGTCCCAAAGATGAGAGCAGTACTCCATACACGATCGAACTTGCGCTTGATAAAGTTTGAGCAGCTGTTCCGGCGTGAAGTACTGTCTGACCTTTGCGAGGATTCCTAGCTTTTTTGCAGCCAGTTGAGCCTTTGCTTCGATGTATGGTCCAAAGTTGAGAGTAGATGTCAACGTTACACCAAGAAGATCAAGATGGTCGGTTATCGGCTCGGTTACACCCCGGAAAGTATGAGCAGGGCAACCTCACACATTCGTATAAACTAAAAACAAACAATGGAAAACAAGTTATAATCAGTGCGAGGCCAAAAAGGCGCCTAACTCAGCATATGCTGTGTTATTTAAAACGATAAATAACGTAGCGCTGGTATTCTGTTAGCGCCTATTCATGACTTCGGTCTTAGCGGCGAGCGGCGCGGCAAGCGATGTCGTAACGGTAGGCGATTGGTCGACGCCGCTCATGGCGGCCAGAGCAGCGCGCGCTCGACCAATCGCCTACCGATACGGCTTCGCTCGCCGCGCCGCTCGCCGCTAAGACCGAAGTCGTGAATACACTGTTAGGGCCCGCTGTGATGCTACAAACACACTGTATAAATATAATTCAATGAATTGATTCACCATAACAAGAGCTCGAAATGTACCTAGAATAATTTTATTAACTAATTGACTTTTATCAATATGTGCTTGATGGAGTGGAAAAGTAACTGACCGATATACATTTGTGTTTCTATTGAATGGAAAAGTATTGGTATACAACATTAGTTTTAGTATATGCGAATCCTGAATATATTTTGTTCAGAATCAGTTACTGAATCGATTCCAATTACTTTTACATCATGTTTTATTTTTTCCCAAAAATAACCTAAAGAAGGTCACAAGTTGGGCATCACTGAGACTAAGTACAACACAGGTCACGCAGGCCATAGCGAGCATTATGGGCCAGCGCACAGCTGGGTGCGGGTGCGAAACTACTTAGTCACCCGGATGGCACAGTGACCACGTATTTGCGCGGGCAACCAGGTAACACAACAAGCATATAACTTTGTGATTTTTCATGATACAGTTTTGAAATTTTATACATAATATTCTCTAAATAAATAAAAATACTATACAGGTGTATCAGGTTTCACATATAAAACTAATGTTCTATAGGTATATTTATCAACTCAATCATAATTTAGTCATATCAGGTAGGTAGTCTATTTAATAAGGTATTTGTGATATGGGTACTGTCACCTGAAAGAAAATGATTTATTATTATTAATATTGTTGGTCATTGTAACTAGATATTTGGACAGAGGTTGAAAAATGTAGTCCATGATAACAATAGCCGACTAAAATCTATTTCACCTGGTATCACTATCAAATCAAATGAAGTATTAGGTACTTTAATACAAAGGTCAATTATATAATAAAAATATCTTAAACCGTAAAGGTCGGTTATCTTTGAATATTAGTAGATTATGTGACTAGGAGATAAAGCAGTGTCTTTAAGTCCCGGGCGGCATGTTGGATTCCGAACGAAGGTTGCTAAGTTTTAATCCCGAATGTTAGTGAGGGATTTATAAATAAATTAATTCCCGAGCAATGCGAGGGAGTTAACGTAGACACCTGAGTGAAGTGAGGAATTCAAGCCGCCCAAGACAAAGACAGCTTTATCCCCGTGTTGGATACTCTACTTTTTACACCACCTCTGAGATAATTAAAAGACAATTTACGAAAACCAACTATATTTTGGAGAAATATAAGAAATATTTTCAAGCTAATCTTCTAAAATTCTACTTCAATAAATTCAGTAGGTACTTTAAGATTTTATAATGTTTTAATTTCATATAACGCTGAGCTCATTCATTACTTCTTTAGAGACTTATTAGTAACCACATTTTATTCTTTTTTTTTGTCGATTTGTCTCTGGTTTTTGAGGTTCCAAATTGAAAAATCATTATTCCCTAGGAATCGCCCATACAACATTATATCCTTAGGGAAAGACTGATTTGCTTTAAGTGAGGGTTGAACATAAAATAGGGCATTATCGAGTAGGTTGTGTAAAAAATACTTTATTGTATACGAAAATAGTTACACACACAGAACAGAGAATAAAATAGAAGTGCCCTTACACTGCCTAAACACGGGAACCCAGCTCTTATATGTGACCCTGGCTACGGAGTGATAGGGAATGGGAGGCGGATATCTGCTTCTGCAAACCAGTAAGTAATGCCTGAAGCGGACCTCACGTCCCGACAGCCGTTGAAGTCGTGTCGGGAGTTGTAGGAATATTTCCAGCCTGCGTAGGCCCAGGCAAGCGAACGGCGTGCAATAAGTAACTTGCCATCCGGTAAGCACCTAACCTAACCTAGCCTAGGTCGACAGCACGTTGATTGTGTGTTGTTAAAGAGATGCCAGCAAATTTGATGGGGCTCTTATACGCAAACTTATATGTATGGGTATAAAGGCGATCTTATTACTGGTAACGATATCTACCAGACAACCGTTATTAGATAGAATGAAAGAAAATGGGGTAGCCAGCGGTATAATTATAATAATAATATAATATAATATTCCACAACTATCACACAACGCCGTCTAATCCCAGTACTACACAATTGATAAACATACTTACATATTTCTAAATACATACATATTATAGGTAACTTACACCCGGACACAGAACAAATGATCGTGCTTATCACACAAACATTTGTCCTAGGTGGAAATCGTACCCACCACTTCCGGTGTAACAGTCAGGGGCACTAACCACTAGACCAGGCCAGTCTAGGTATACTATTAATAAACGATATAAAAGTTTAATTTAAAGTTTGGCAGTGGCATATTAGTCGCAGAACGGATGGTTGATGGGCCAAAAGGTTCTTTAGTGGCGACTGCATCTTCCGTTGCAAGTTACACCGATGACCTTGTGAGGGTCACGTGAATCTGATGAAAACGATACGCACGTGTTGGATCACTAATTCAACATTACTGACTTTATCCACACAGCACTTTTATTTCCCTGACTTGACCTTTCTAAAATTGACAACTGACTACTCTAGTGAGTGTGAGCACCCGCTACTAATAAAAATGAGGACCGGATATACCGCCATCTTGGCAGAAACAGTTAACTATTAATTCAAGTCAGTGTATTTAAGACAACCAGAAAAATCCTTACAAAAATATAAATATCTGAAACATTTGATTTAATGTCACATAAAGTTCAAGAATTATTTAATGCACCACTTTAAATGTAAAATCGTCATTTGAAAAAACAAATAGATATCAAAACTAACGCCATCTAGACGATAGTTATTTCTAACTTTAAAATATCAGCTGTCACACACGACAACAAGTGTCATTGTCATTTGAATACCTTATCCAAACAATAAGATTCCAATACGAACATTCTCGCCACGAGTTTTTTGGATAGCACGTGTGTTTTGAGAGTTCTTACCGTTCTTGTGTGATTGTTGTATCTTTTGTGTTTTGTTTTGTCTTATAAAAGTGTTGTCCTAGTGCTTGTTAACAGGTTTGTATTGTGATCGTCTTAGTTAGTTAAAACAACAAAAAAAAAAAAAAAAATGGATAAAAATAAACCCCCTGATCCCGACCCCCCAGACATTTCTGCAGCTTCCCCTAACCTTTTGACCCAAAACCCTCTTTCCCAGTTCGCCGATGTTGTTTGTAGCATCTCGGAAATGGATGTGACCCAAAGCTCACGTAAACGCCCCAGTGGCGTGGAAACGCCCACACCTACTCCACCTAGCAAACAACCCAGGAGCCAAATCGGCCGTGTAAAATATTCAGCTCTGGACAAGGGCCCCTTCATCGTCCACGTCTCTAAGATCGAGGCTACACCAAACGCAGGCACCACACTCCACCCAGTAAATTTCGGTAAGTTCCTTATCTCCAACAACATCGCTAATGTTCTTCGGGATGGCGTAAAAAGAGTCGGCCGAAACCGTGTATCCGTGGAGTTTACCTCCCCTCAGGACGCAAATGCTTTTTTAACAAATAACCTTCTTGCGAAATACAGCTTTACAGCCTCGATTCCCACTTTTAACATCACAAGGATGGGAGTAATTACAGGTGTACCAGTTGATATTTCGGAAGAAGAAGCTCTAACCTACTTGTCAGTGCCCTCCGGATGTGGACAAATCCTGAAAATGCGTCGCATTAATAGGAAAATACATATAGACGGTGCAAATGTATGGAAACCCACGGAAACTTGCGTCATCACTTTTGATGGCCAAGTTCTACCACAACGGGTCTTTTGTTGTTACACATCGCTTCCGGTAGAACAATATATCTACCCCACTATCCAATGCCGAAAGTGCTGTAGATTTGGTCATGTGGCTAGCGTGTGCAGGTCCAAACCGCGCTGTAGTAAATGTGGCCACGATCACCCTGGTGATGGTTGCGACATTACTGAGGGCGAGGCTTTTTGTGTGCTCTGCTCTGGGAACCACTTTGCTAATAGCAAGTCTTGCCCCGAGCATGGTAGACAGAAGGCTATCAAAACGGTTATGGCAGAAAAATCAATTCCCTATGTGGAGGCCAGTAAACTTGTCCCTACACCTTCCCAGAACTATGCCAATGCTGTTAAAACCCATTCATACCGCAAGACCGTTGCAATAAAACCTAAGACCCATGCTCCTCTTTCCGCATCCTATGACAAATTTGCTCATCAAAAAATTATTAGCTCCCCTCAACCCTCACAACCTAATGGCTGTGCTCTTAACAATAATAATATCTCTCCCAACAATTCAATTCCAATTATAGAACTACTCATCCAACTCCTACCTACAATTATCCCTACTCTTCCCTCTAACTCACAATCACCGTCCAACGTTGCCGATAAACTTTTAAAAACCCTCTTAGAGATTAGAAATGGCGTCCAGCCAAGTATTCCTACAGTGGAATGTGAGGAGCGTGTGGCATAAAAAGCACGACCTCATATTCCTACTTAATAAGTACAAACCCCTCGCTTGTTCCATAGCCGAGACTTGGCTCACCCCAAGTCTTAGCTTTCGTATTCCACAATACAACATCCTCCGATGTGACAGATCCGATGGCTATGGTGGGTCGGCCCTCCTGGTTAACAACCGTGTGCCACTTTCCCCCCTACCACTGCCCTTGCTTACAGGAGATATGAGTGTCGTATCTGGAAGGATAGAAGGTATCACAGTTTTTTCTGTATATATTGCTCACCCTCATCAAAACTTTCTAACTATCCTCAGAAATATTTTTTCCAACACTCAGGGCCCAATACTAGTCATGGGCGACTTTAATTGTCACCATTACAGATGGGGGTCTGAGCGTTGTGATACGTTTGGTGTAGCTTTGGTTGAAATTTTGGATGACATGAACCTCTGCATATTAAATAATGGTTGCCCAACACGCCGGTCACTTCCCGGTCAACACAAAAGTTGTGTTGATTTAACGTTTTGTTCTGCTGAATTAGCCTCTTCAACCCATTGGGAATGCACATCCTTGTCGCATGGTAGTGATCATTACCCTATTGTTATTTCTTTGATCAACAGGACCTATTTAGAGAAAACTTCTCCTCCACTTTTGAAGTACAATTTGTCCAAACCAGATTGGACAAAGTTTGCTTCATTACTGGATCAGAAAATTGATGTCCTTCCAAATTTAAATTCAAGTTTATTCAACCCTTCTGATCACTGCCATGCCAAAAGCTGCTATGAGGGATTTGTCGCAGCTATTACATCCAGTGCAGATTCTTGTTTCCCTCTTAAAAACAGTGCCCGGAATAAAATCCCTTCACCGCCATGGTGGGACCAAGAATGCACTTCAGTGGTTAAGTTGCGAAACGAGGCTGAAAAACAATATAACAGGGAAATGACCACACAAAATTTGATGGCTTACAAACAAGTCTATGCACGATCCAAACGTCTTCTACGTAGGAAGAAACGTGCTGGTTGGGTCAAGTTCTGCACATCTCTATCTCCTTCCACCCCAATTTCAGTTGTGTGGAAGAACATTAATAGGTTTAGACGTGGTTGCTCACCATCAATATCTGCACCAATCACCAGGGAAACAGCTGAATTTTTCTTTGACAAAATTGCTCCACCTTATGTTCCCCTTCCTTCTGAATTTCTTAACATACCCCCACATATTGTCTCTGATGACCCTTTTGATGTGCCATTTACTTTAAAGGAATTAAATGTGGTGCTCAGTCATGTCAGGGACTCAGCACCTGGTATTGACGGGGTGCCATACTCTTTTATAACACATTCTGGTGATAAAACTAAATTATATTTCTTAGACATAATTAATTTTTGCTACAATCGTGGTTGGGTCCCAGACCAATGGAAAGTACAAATTGTTATCCCCCTGCTGAAACCAGGAAAACATGCAGATGATCCGAACGGCCTTAGACCTATTGCTTTGTCTTCAGTTCTAGCCAAATTGATGGAACATCTAATTAAAAACCGACTAGAGTGGATAGTCGAATCCAGAGATTTGCTGCCGAACTACCAATTTGGTTTTAGAAAAGGGCTCAGCACAATGGACAGTGTTGGAATCCTAGTAACAGACATTCGTCTAGCATTCTCCAAAAACGAATCCGTGGTCGCAGCATTCGTAGACATTTCCTCTGCATATGATAATGTTCTTCTTCCTGTTCTCAGGCAGAAACTGCAACAGCTGAGTATCCCAGCCAAGAGGATCGAATGCATATGTGGACTAATGCTCTGCCGCTCATTGGTTCTGAGAGTCCAGGGTGAGGATTTCGACAAAAGACAGACTTGGAGAGGCCTCCCACAGGGCTTCGTCCTCAGTCCTCTACTTTACAACTTATACACTTTTGATATCGGCTCCTGCCTAAATAATAACTGTCACATCCTTCAGTATGCTGATGACTTAGCCCTCTATGTGACAGATGCCTCCATCGCTGACGCTGCATCGTCTCTATGCCTCTCTCTGGACTCTTTGAACCATTGGCTTTTAAACCACGGTTTATCACTATCTGCACCAAAAAGTTCGGCAGTAATATTTTCTCGTAAAAGAACTGTCCCTCCCATCTCAGTGACCATTTCAGGGGAAAATATCCCATTATCAAGTAAGGTGAAATTTTTAGGCGTTACCCTTGACTCAAAATTAACAGGTAAGTACCATATAAATTCATTAATCCAGAAATGCGAACGCGTCATTTCTATTTTAAAAGTCCTCGCAGGTGTCTGGTGGGGTGCCCACCCCTATACCATGAAACTAGTTTATAATGCCCTAGTCCGTAGTATATTAGACTATGGTACGTTTCATTTTATTCCATGCAACAAAGGTGCTTTGGTTGGACTGGATAGGATCCAGTCTAAGTGCCTTCGGATCATCTCTGGGTGCATGAAGTCTACTCCGATCAACGCTTTGCAGGTCGAATGCGCTGAACCCCCCCTAGCCTTGAGGCGGCAATATCTAGCTTCCCGTTTCCTGTCACGAGTAATTTGTAGATCTTCCCATCCTCTCATTGCAAAACTGAACGAATTAAATACCATATACAGAACCTCAAACTATTGGAAAAATAAAGAAATCCCCCTAATCCTAAAAAACTTTCGCACAACTCAAAATTTGGAATGTCCGCTTGTCCAGTATCCCAAATTACCCCTTTTTAATTTCGATTATGACGTTCTATGCTTTACTCCTAAAATTTTTTACAATATCGGCATATCTAAGAACTCCCCCTCGGCGAATTCGGCTTTCAATGTGGCGGTAGGCGAGCGTTGGAACGATTTTCAAAATTTTTTCACTGATGCTTCAAAATTCACTGATTCTAGTTACACTGGAGCGGCAGTATATTACCAAAGCTCCAGTATCATTTTGCAATTTAAATGTCCTAAGGAGTCCTCTGTGTTCACAGGCGAGTGTGTGGCACTACTAGAAGCATGTCGTTTTATAGAGTCACACCATAATATCGATAAGGCCGTAATTTTCACTGACTCCCTTAGCTGTCTTCAAGCTTTAGTCCAGAATCCCTTCAAAAGTAAATTACACAGCTCACTACTTCTAAAAATAAAAGAATCTTTATATACATGTGCTAATAGTCAAAGAGAAGTCCAGTTAGTTTGGATACCTAGTCATTGTGGTATCAAGGGCAATGAACGTGCCGATGCCTTGGCCAAAGACGCTTGTTCTTCAACTACAGCTGACCTTTCGCACAATTTTATTCCGGGGTATGACTTGCTGAACCTGCCAAAAGCAAGTCTTCAATGTGCATGGCAGGAACAGTGGAATACCTCTGGTAAAAAAAAGGGTAAGTTTTACTATGCAGTACAGCCAACCGTAAAATCAAAACCTTGGTTCTACACTCACAAAAAAATGTCTAAATCTGTTATTTCCGTCCTTTGTAGAATCCGTTTAGGTTTCTGCTGCACGCCTGTTTTTTTGGAAAAGATCCGTGTTCGTGACTCTTCTTTATGCGAGTGCGGATTGGAGGAAGGTACGCTTGATCACATATTTTTTGAATGCACAAACAACATTCCACCTTTAGACTTATATAGTCGTCTCCCGAAACTCAAAATTCCTCTCCCAATTAATATCCCCGCCCTCCTAACTTATCCTTCTCCAGAACTGCTTGTGGCGTTGATGATCTTCATCCGCCACAACAATATAAAATTATAAGTCATAAGCTCCAAATATTCTGTCTAAGTAATTGTGGTTTACGTGTGTATTTAATGTTTTAACAATTATATTATTTATATATCTCTATTTTATGTTTGTTTCAGTCCAATACTAACACATCAAGTGCAACTGTACCACTCGAAGGATTTTTAAATCTCCAGTCACAAGCCCTTTTATTATTATTATTTTTTTATTTTTTTTTTATACATCACTTGCTTCTCCAATTTACTTCCGACATTGGCAGAATAGTCGACATCGGCTCATTTGCCATTAACAAAAATAGAATAGAATAGAAGATTCCAATACATGAGTCCGGTAGTTGTAGCGACGATTGATTATAAAAATAATAAAAAAAAACTCACCCAAGTTAGCAATAAGAGTGTTAGGTACTAAGCATCACGATCTATACAAAACTTGTATAGTACGAACCCACTACATAACAATTCTAAGTAATTTCCCGAAACTGAAAGGAACTGTTATTGTTACAGCCGTAAGGACTCTATAATGGTGCTTCGTTTACTTTACTCGGCCTACTGCCTACCCCACCCTAGGGTGCTTTTTCACCAAAGATGTGCGAGGTAGCGAGGCGGTGCGAGAGGAAAAATTCGTCAATGCGTTAATGGGTTCACTTTATTTTTCCAGCTGCTGAGCTAAGCATTTTTATATATTTGCAAAAAAAAAAAAAACGGTTAAGTGCGAGTCGGACTAGCACACAGCAGGGTACAATCACAAAAAGTAACAACGTTTACTTGAGCTACATGGCATTTTTTCTTCGTTCCATGTTTTTAGGTTAACCTATATAATAGGTTTTATTTGCTTGCGAGCTTCAAAATATTATACGCCATAAACGAAGCATAAACGGCTTTATCTTTAGATTGCGTTGAAGTTTGATTTTTATAGCAGTAATGGCAGAACTTTTTTCAAGGTGGGATATCATTTAATTACTTCACCTGCTCTAGGGTGGAGCACGTGAGCTTGTCATGCTTTTATAAAATCACAGTTATATTCATTCAGTAGCTTTTTGCGTTCTATGACCACAAGAACGGGCCCTTTTCAGAAGTCGACCATAGTAGAAATTGGCCTTGCTTGGTCTCTACGGTTTGACATTTCTTTGACTCGCGAGTGAAACAATAAACGCCGTTGATGACTCGGGCATGGTACGGATGGTTACCAGATGGCTCGATAGCGAGTTACCTAGGCGAGGTAAGCCCACGTTAGGATGCTGGCCGGTAGTTGGGGTCGGGATCTTTTCGACTGCGGCATGAAAATATGCGTTCCATCACGCGTGCAGCCGTCTCCTTCGCTAACATTACTGTTTTGCAGAAGGAGGTGGAGGCCGCTCAAATATAGCAGACTTTAATCTATATATATAATAGAAAGTCGTGTTAGTTACACTATTTATAACTCAAGAACGGTTGCATCGATTTGGCTGAACATTGGTGGAGAGGTAACTTAGAACCAGGAGAAGGACATAGGATAATTTTTCTTCAGTTAAATGAAAAAAAGAACTTGCTCGTTAATTGGTACATGGTAGAGTAGTGTACAGTAGGGTAGAGTAGGGTAGAGTAGGGTAGAGTAAGATAACAGTTCCCGCGAGCCTCAAGGAGCTGTCAGCAAACCGTAGAGGCCCAGCCTGCTAGCTGCAGGCAGGCAGGGTCGAAGCCTACTGGGGTCATGGGTCGGCTTCTGAAAGGAAGGCTCGGCCCCGGTACGATAGGCAACAAAGGAACAGGGTCGGTTTTTAGTCAGTAAGAGTCTGACACTACTCCCCGCTCCGCCCAAGGGCGGGATTTGTCATTGGATAATTTTACCTACCACAAAAAAATAAAAATAAAAGAACGTGTGCAAGGAATGCGAGCGTGGAAAGTGTGCAAAGAATGCAGGTTGGAATTGGAACAAAGAATATGTGTGCGTACAGCTGAACAAAGTCCGCTACAAAACCTCGCTCCACTCAGCTACACACCCTTTCACAGCTCGGGTGCGCATCCTCGCACCGCCAAACACAGGGCTGTTAAGGTTCAAGAGAAAATCACTAAAAACCCTGTCATGTACATGTATTGATGGGGGAATGTTTGTGTATGTTTGTGTTGCGTTTATGATATATTTTATGGACCTCTTATTGAGGAATTTTGACGCAAGTAAGTTTATTATTAAAGTAAAAGAATCGTATTTTAACAAAAGAAACTTAAATATTTACTAAGTATTTATACTAAACCTATGTACATAAAAACTAAACTAAGAATATATACTAGACCTAACTATGTACAAATATAATACAAACCACCAAATACACTCAGGCGTCGAAGTATTCCTCCACATCGCTGTCATCCGGAAACGTACCCAAAAGACTGGCAGCATTGCCACGTTGAATGGCAATGCTGATTCTTTGGGCAAAGAATGAGCCAGCCCTCGGGTCACGCAAAGTATCGATCAAGCGATGTGAAATTTTCTTGATAAGGATACACGCACTCGGACCCCATGATCCAAGCGTTTCGCCCCCAAACGGCTCAAAACTGTAATTACCAATAAGATTACTGTATTTGCGCCGTTTGAGGGTCTCAGCAGCCGCAGCGGCAGCGGCAGCACATCCTGCCGAACTAGGAACGTGAGAAGTAAGTTGTTTGTGCATTATATATTTATACCGGTAATGTAAGGCTGATTTTTTGGAAGGTTATTCTACAGTGAAAATAACCCCTGAAAAATGTCATACGATTTGAAAACAACCCTGGATAGTTTTCAAAAATCAAAATCGGTTATTTAGTTTTCCCTTGCGATTATCAGTACTATAATATCATTGAAAATGATTAGTGTGTGATGATTTCAAATCGCGCTATAATCTCTATACGAAGCTTTACAAATACATCGAATACAGCCATATTATGTAAAGTGTGCGGTAATAAACAGTCGTACATCACGGGCCACTGATTAGTGGTTAGCCGCGCATAGCCTAGCTTCACAACACGGCAAAAATATTCAATATTCGCAGCCAATACAGTCAGGCGAGGGTGGGGTGGGCACCCCCAGCCGGTCCATTATCCCCCCCCCGACCCCGCCACGTTTATTCGCCGGAATAGTGTGCAATAAAACGGTACCGCCGGCCACTGGCCACAGCAAAAAATACACTCCCTAAAAATTATTCTTCTGAAAACTGAACTAGTAGAGATACTACCCATAGCGCACACCACACACGCCGTTTTCATACCACGATGAAAAACCAGCGCCTACAAGTTGGATTTCCATTGCCGTTCTGAATTTAGCGTGTTTTCATGACTCTCAATAGCCTACCTTTTGATAGCTTCCACTTGAAATTAGTTCTCAAAATACTTCGCGTTCGTTTGCGGAATAAAACGTGGAAATGGCCAGCCTGATTTAATATTTTATGAAAAGTAAAACGCAGCCACTGCCTAGCTATCTATGTAGAATTTTTAATTATGAAGCTGAAGTAGTTCCTTTGGGTCAGAAAAAAGAAGCCAATAACAACAACGAATTAACTAAATTGTTTCCAGGGAACGTTTAGTTCGTTCTGTTTTATTTGCTCCTAAAAAGTTGCGTCAGTTTGTTTGAGGGCTTTTTGTGAAAAAAGTGTTCGTCGGAGCGCGTCGGCGAGCGGGCTTGTCACACACATGCAGTAAATGGGACTGTCATACAAAGTAAATATAACGTGAACCTACAAACTGTAATATAAACTTCGCGGCTTTATCTATTTTATGAAATAAAATACCTTTCAGTACTTCAAACATTTCAGCACAGATTCCGAATTTTTCATCATATTTTTAACGATTTCAAAAATTCATATTTTTTGACAGCGCGAACAGTATCAGCAAAAATCTCGTTGTGTGCTGTCCAAAAATGTTTGCTGTATTTTTGTACTGTGAGAGTTTTGTGAAGAATTTACGCGTAGCGGGTTAGCAATTTGTGTTGGCGTAGCTGCAATCAGCGTAGCACCGAAGCCACGTAGTGGTGGCTACGGCGTAGCAGCCACGCTGCGGCGAATGTACAGACTGAGTTCGTCATACTTGTTGTGAATAGTGATTGCACATAAAACCTCGAGTTCAAGTAAAAGTTTTCTGCCGACATTTTATTTTGCCTTTGATCGACTTCTACATGAGTAGCGAAGTAATTCTAAAGAATGTACAGTGCACTAAAATGCACTGGTTGAGTACAATTTAGCAGAATATAATAAAGTGGATTAACAATATCCAATTCACAGTAATACAGGTATAAAACGCGAAACACTTTTGAAACAATTTTCGTGCCATTAATTCATCTTTTCACTCATTTTGCGGGATTGCAATGCGCGGTAGTAATTTTGCCGCGTTACCAAGTCAAATTAAAACAGCGAGGATTAAATTAAATGTGGTAATGGGTGCTCTTGTAAAAATCGCGGCGGCCGCGGCCAGTAGGAGTGCCTGCTGCATCTGACTGAATCCCTTCCAGATAGAATTAATGTCGGGACATATAGATGTAAATTGCCTTAGTGAATTTTAAATGCAAACCATAGTTTACGGTTCCTCTTTGTTTTGAAAAAGACAAAGGGCCCATATTCCAAGTTTTCAAGATTGGAGGACATGCAAGTCAAATCAAATCCAACAACATTTATTTCAAATAAACCATTTACAGGCACTTGTAAGACTGTCAGAAAAATGATACGTTTTGCTTGATCCAAAGTATAAATCTCTGTGGACAAACCGCGGCCTTGGAGCACAAAGGGCAACTTCAGTTTAGGAATACAGGTGGGTTTTAAAAGTCTGACACTTCCTCCAGTTTCGCTCTGAGCGGCAGAACATTCATCATCACCATCATCATTTCAGTCGAAAGACGCCTGCTGTTGGAAATAGGCCTCCTGCAAGTGACCCACAGTAATGGTCCTGTGCGTTTCGTTTTTATCGTATTCCTGCGACTCTGTTCTAGAGAGGAGGCCTGAGTCCCAGCAGTGGGAACATTATAAGGCCGATGCTATAATGTTATGCTATACTGCAACCCTCACGGTCCACCTTGTGGGGCTTCCAACGCTGCCTTTTTGCGAACGTCACTCCAGAATCTTTCGGTCATCTGTTCTGTGACTAACGCGCCCTACCCACTTCCACTGAACACTATTTAATGATTTCCCATTACAAAAGAAAGATGGTGACTAAGAGGAGGTCCTTGAAACAGACCTGGAATATGGGTGTTAATTCCTTATAGACAGAATTAATATCCGAGGCATAGATGTAAATTGCCTTACAGAATTTTGAATGCGAATTCTTATTTACATTTTCTCTTTGTTTTAGAGCGCACAAAGAATGAGTTCGAGCCGTAAATAGAATGGTCGAGCGGTTTTAGGATATTTTTTTCAATTCGTAAATTTTAAGCCGGTTCTGTGCAGTTGTTGTTCTTTTTCTTTTTTAACTGAGTTTAAAATTGGAAGGCAGTCATGTTATTTATTTAAAGAGTATATTCGTCATCATTATTCATGTCAGCCGAAAGACGTCCACGTCGGCCTCAACGGCGACGATGCGGACGCTTGCCTAGAAGTAAATTATGCACTCTTGACTTAAAGAGGTTGTAGCTGTCAGGAAACATAGACAAGGTTTTAATAGATTTCGTAACAACACTACTCACTTTTACGTATTTTAGAAAGGTTTGGCTTACAAAAGAAGATCTAAAGTCTGCTGTATTTGCAAAATAAAACTCCACATCAGAGAACCTAAAAAGACGGGTTTTCTTTGTGTTCTTTTTGACAAAGAATGTTGTGTGGACAAAGAACTGAATGTACTAATCCTATTTGGCTTATACATGGCGAAGAAAAGTTTTAATCTAACATGTGTATTTGGTTATAAACGATTTTTTTTGTTGAAGTTTTCTAAAAAGTACTCTGAGTAGCAAAAAATCATGGGCGCTACTCTACTAATTCTATAAATTCGTCCTTCTACCACGATCCCATTGTCATTTTGTTAAAACTTTGTAATCCGTAAATTCATAATGGCCGATCATTGGACGGTCAGTGGTCTCGTAATAGAATTGTGGTACGAGCTGTCTTGTAACGAACTAAAAGCAATACTACACAATGACGTTCTAAAGGTCCTGTCAAAATCAAACTGTCAATTTTTTTTATTTTTTTTTTTACTTTTCTTCACACACACTTTTCTTCTTAGTAATAATTCCTGTATCTTGGGTACATTCAAAAACATTAAAACCCGCGTAAACAAGGCACATGGAACTCCTATTTGTAGGCTATACAAATATTTGTTGTGAACGGGAATCGAAATTGTGACACGCGGTGTAGCAGTCAATCGCTTAACTACTGCGCCAACGGTGGCGTCGAATTTGCCTGCTGCGGTCTTTCCGTCTGATTGTAATTTAAGTGTTTTCAAGGCTTGAGTGAATAGGCTAGTGCGCTTTGCCATCGACGATTGCATCACTGCTCTCCATCAAGAGGGATTGTAGTCAAGTACTATAATGTGTGTAGAGCTAAAAAATTTTTTTTATATGTTCGTCGAATTATCGGTCTTTAAGCACTAATTTGTACAAATGAAACCTCTTTAGTTATTAATCCGTTTATAATATCGAAGGACTGGAACAGTTTACCTGCTGCGGTCTACCCGTCTGATTATAATTTGGGTGTCTTCAAAGCTAGAGTGTATAGGCTCTTAATAAACTAGTGCGCCTCGCTATCAACGATTGCATCACTGCTTACCACCAGGTGAGATTGCAGTCAAGCACTAGTTTTTATTATTAAAAAGAATATATATAGGGTGACTGTAACTTAAACACGTGATTGTAGTCATGATAACAAACAACTTTTACTATAGGACAAAACCTGAAACCGCGAAAAAAAATCTGCTGTTCCGTACATTTGTGTTCGTCTAACTGGCCAAAATGTATTGAACTTAGATGATTTATTTCGCGATTTCAGGTTTGGTCCCATAGTAAAAGTTGTTTGTTATCATGACTACAATCATGTGTTTAAGTATCGTTCACTAATTACCAGTCACCCTATATATTAATTATTTGAGCAATCTCTATACAAAACTTTGGGACTTTGGTACTTGTTATTTTTAATGAAAAAAATAAAATAAAGAAACCAGATCAAAAGAACTTATTTTCGTGCTTATACTTTCGCGGTATCTTACAAGATGTTTTTCGTCTATTTTAGCCTTTTCTACGAAAAACATTTCTTTAACAAGATTTTCAGCTTCACAACGGGTACTTTTAATATCTTAGATAATACATGCCTTTTATATTTTATTTTGTCAAAGCGGCTTATCGGAAATGAAACCTTTTCAACTATCCATTACAAGATAGCCTTTATTCAGATGGTCAACGGACAAAATGATAAGCAAAGCCGGGATAATTTTGAAAAAGGATATTAAAGACTAGCCTTTTCTCGCCACTTTGCTCCCTTGTCTTATCAAAGGAAACGTTATTTGTTGGGATAAAAATATAGATATGACAGTTGGCGTGTCTAGCTTTCATTCAGAGAAATAATTGGGAAGTTTTGATTTTTAATTAAATTTTGCTGAAAATGCAACTGTTACGTTTGATGAAATACTTAATTTTGCATCATAAATTGATGCAAAATTAAGTACACGTGAACTATATGAGGAATATAAATTGAACCAAAATGGCGATCGACCTTGAATCCGCAGTAACAGATTTTCGGGTCTCAATCGAGGTGGGGCCTGCGAGTAACCACAGCAACGGGTTCAACTTATTTGCCGCGTACTACACTTTTCATTCAAATTCGTTTAGCTGTTTGTCCATTAAGGAGTAACAAACACACACATTTGTCTTTATAAGATTGGCGCCGTTATACAGTATGTATACGACACATGGGCAATAAATGAAATCACATGTGTGTTTTAGCGTTTACTAACTATATGTAGAAAATTAACGAAATCAGTCCAATAGTTTAGACAAAAAATTCAGTTTAAATTTTTAAGTAAAAATTGTGAAATTACAATAAAAACGAGACGGTACGGCGCGGCGCGGTGCGGGGCGACGCCGCACCGCCTCGTCTGCATTTAAGCTGTAGCCATTCTGTACTCAAGGTAAGTAGCTATTGTACCTACGTATTCTAAACAGAGTGTTTAACCTTTACTGAATTTATTTAATATTTATTTTGTTTGATAATTTAAGTTTGTTAATTTTTTGATTTTTAATTTAATAATCAATTTAGTTATACTTCTGTGGACGAGTATTGCTCGTGATTTCATTTATTGCCCATGTGTCGAATACATACTGTATATTTCATGCAGAACATGAGTTTCGTAAACACAGAATTAATAAAATTTTAGTTATTAATCTAGGTGTCTTCAAGGCTAGAGTGAATAAACTAGTGCAATTTACCATCAATGATTGCATCTCTGCTTACCATCAGATGAGATCGCAGTTTTAAAGCACTAGAATATTCGACTGGCCTGTTGGTCTAGTTATCAGTGACCCTGACTTCTATGCCGGAGGTTGTGGGTTCGATTCCCAACCAGGACAAATGTTTGTGTGATGAGCACGATCATTTGTTCGTTGAGTCTGGATGTAATTTACCTATCCATAATATGTATGTATTTAGAAATGTATAAGTATGTTTATCAGTTGTTTAGTACTCATAACACAAGCTTTGCTTAACTTGGGACTAGACGGTGTTGTGTGATAGTTTAAAAAATAATTATATACCACTTAAAAAAAATAAAAATTCCCCATAGAACTGAGCAAAACACGGCGTTTGGTTCAATCCCCCGTTCAGTGTTATTGAATTTCAATTTAGAATTTTTTAGTAGCAACCCCGAGGATATATTTTCTGTTAAAGACAAATAGTTCGCTTTATTATATGGGATACTGAATGAACTGGAAAGATGGAGGAAAAGAGTCCCAGGGGACTCAGCTATACGATGGTCTGATCACGTGAAACAACACCACAACAACACCCACCGGATATCCAGCGCACTACATCAGACCAAAGGTTCATCATAAATGGGAGGACATAATATGTAGCGACATCTATGTCGTCACAAATGAACTAATCCTGCATCGCGCAAGTAACATTCTCCGCGCGATTTGAACATAAAGAACAGCCCGAAATCTTGTATGTGGGCAATAGCCCACCAGACATAACACCCGTCTGGTCGGAGGATTTTCAACGAAGGTATGTGGGACTTTACTCACTGTTCCACTACCTCCAAACTGGTGATCCTCGATAAAGAACTTCAGCGCAGTATTTAGGTGTATTCAAGGCTAGAGTGAATAGGCTCTTAATAAACTAGTACGATTTACTAATTAATGATTGCATTACTGCTTGCGATCAGGTTGAATTGCAGTTAAACACTGGTTTCTAAAAAAAATCTGCTGTTCCGTACATTTGTGTTCGTCTAACTGGCCAAAATGTATTGAACTTAGATGATTTATTTCGCGATTTCAGGTTTGGTCCCATAGTAAAAGTTGTTTGTTATCATGACTACAATCATGTGTTTAAGTATCGTTCACTAATTACCAGTCACCCTATATATTAATTATTTGAGCAATCTCTATACAAAACTTTGGGACTTTGGTACTTGTTATTTTTAATGAAAAAAATAAAATAAAGAAACCAGATCAAAAGAACTTATTTTCGTGCTTATACTTTCGCGGTATCTTACAAGATGTTTTTCGTCTATTTTAGCCTTTTCTACGAAAAACATTTCTTTAACAAGATTTTCAGCTTCACAACGGGTACTTTTAATATCTTAGATAATACATGCCTTTTATATTTTATTTTGTCAAAGCGGCTTATCGGAAATGAAACCTTTTCAACTATCCATTACAAGATAGCCTTTATTCAGATGGTCAACGGACAAAATGATAAGCAAAGCCGGGATAATTTTGAAAAAGGATATTAAAGACTAGCCTTTTCTCGCCACTTTGCTCCCTTGTCTTATCAAAGGAAACGTTATTTGTTGGGATAAAAATATAGATATGACAGTTGGCGTGTCTAGCTTTCATTCAGAGAAATAATTGGGAAGTTTTGATTTTTAATTAAATTTTGCTGAAAATGCAACTGTTACGTTTGATGAAATACTTAATTTTGCATCATAAATTGATGCAAAATTAAGTACACGTGAACTATATGAGGAATATAAATTGAACCAAAATGGCGATCGACCTTGAATCCGCAGTAACAGATTTTCGGGTCTCAATCGAGGTGGGGCCTGCGAGTAACCACAGCAACGGGTTCAACTTATTTGCCGCGTACTACACTTTTCATTCAAATTCGTTTAGCTGTTTGTCCATTAAGGAGTAACAAACACACACATTTGTCTTTATAAGATTGGCGCCGTTATACAGTATGTATACGACACATGGGCAATAAATGAAATCACATGTGTGTTTTAGCGTTTACTAACTATATGTAGAAAATTAACGAAATCAGTCCAATAGTTTAGACAAAAAATTCAGTTTAAATTTTTAAGTAAAAATTGTGAAATTACAATAAAAACGAGACGGTACGGCGCGGCGCGGTGCGGGGCGACGCCGCACCGCCTCGTCTGCATTTAAGCTGTAGCCATTCTGTACTCAAGGTAAGTAGCTATTGTACCTACGTATTCTAAACAGAGTGTTTAACCTTTACTGAATTTATTTAATATTTATTTTGTTTGATAATTTAAGTTTGTTAATTTTTTGATTTTTAATTTAATAATCAATTTAGTTATACTTCTGTGGACGAGTATTGCTCGTGATTTCATTTATTGCCCATGTGTCGAATACATACTGTATATTTCATGCAGAACATGAGTTTCGTAAACACAGAATTAATAAAATTTTAGTTATTAATCTAGGTGTCTTCAAGGCTAGAGTGAATAAACTAGTGCAATTTACCATCAATGATTGCATCTCTGCTTACCATCAGATGAGATCGCAGTTTTAAAGCACTAGAATATTCGACTGGCCTGTTGGTCTAGTTATCAGTGACCCTGACTTCTATGCCGGAGGTTGTGGGTTCGATTCCCAACCAGGACAAATGTTTGTGTGATGAGCACGATCATTTGTTCGTTGAGTCTGGATGTAATTTACCTATCCATAATATGTATGTATTTAGAAATGTATAAGTATGTTTATCAGTTGTTTAGTACTCATAACACAAGCTTTGCTTAACTTGGGACTAGACGGTGTTGTGTGATAGTTTAAAAAATAATTATATACCACTTAAAAAAAATAAAAATTCCCCATAGAACTGAGCAAAACACGGCGTTTGGTTCAATCCCCCGTTCAGTGTTATTGAATTTCAATTTAGAATTTTTTAGTAGCAACCCCGAGGATATATTTTCTGTTAAAGACAAATAGTTCGCTTTATTATATGGGATACTGAATGAACTGGAAAGATGGAGGAAAAGAGTCCCAGGGGACTCAGCTATACGATGGTCTGATCACGTGAAACAACACCACAACAACACCCACCGGATATCCAGCGCACTACATCAGACCAAAGGTTCATCATAAATGGGAGGACATAATATGTAGCGACATCTATGTCGTCACAAATGAACTAATCCTGCATCGCGCAAGTAACATTCTCCGCGCGATTTGAACATAAAGAACAGCCCGAAATCTTGTATGTGGGCAATAGCCCACCAGACATAACACCCGTCTGGTCGGAGGATTTTCAACGAAGGTATGTGGGACTTTACTCACTGTTCCACTACCTCCAAACTGGTGATCCTCGATAAAGAACTTCAGCGCAGTATTTAGGTGTATTCAAGGCTAGAGTGAATAGGCTCTTAATAAACTAGTACGATTTACTAATTAATGATTGCATTACTGCTTGCGATCAGGTTGAATTGCAGTTAAACACTGGTTTCTAAATTAAAAAAAAAAGATAGTCAAAAGTTTTAATAGAGCACATCACGGACAAACCAATGAATAATAATAATAATAATAAGTTTTATTTCTCCATAATAGTGTACAATTTTTGAGCAAAAAATTGATGGTGGCCTAATACAAATGCATAAGAATTAAAGATGTGCAACTGCGCCTGAGCTAGGCCGAGCCTGTATTTCAGGACGCAGTTCTCTTCCCATAAAAGAACTTATCGATAAAACAGCATTTGGGTGTTACGTTTATATAATTTAACACTTAACAAAATATTAATTTCCAATGAAAGTTGTGACTTGTGTGCACGTGTTTCGTGTGTTTGTGGTGTCATTTTATCTCAATGTTTTAAGGAAGTCTTCAGTAGTTTGGTAATCACATGTGAGTAGAAAGAATAAAGATGAGGAATCTGGTAAACTAACCCCCCAGATCGGACCTACTTACACTTACAGCAATGCGCCACTTGTACATGGTGACTATACCAACCCCACCTATACGCACAAACAGGGGCGCCGGCTTTTAAAAAACGTCATGGGTGCTCATGCTCATTTGGTGACTCGAAAAAGTGGCAAAGTGTGAGAAGAGAAATGCATACTGATCGACCGACAATTAAATAAATATCTTACTAACATACTGACGATGATACCTCATTTTTTTTTTTGTCTAAGTTTGGGAACTTGGTCACTATAATGACTATGACGCTCCATCCAAGCCAATATTTTGAGTTTTAACTTCTTGTATAAAATATATACTAACTTAGGTATTTAAAATGATGATTATTTCATATAAAATGCTCATTTGATGACTCGAAAAAGTGGCGAAGTGTGAGTAGCGAAATGTATAGGTACTGATTGACCGACAAAAAAATGAATGTCCTACTTACATACTGCGTACTTAATTACTAATTATGTTTGTTAAAAATTCGATGTCTATTCTTAGAGGTGCTGGGTACCCAATGTTTATTTCTCATGCTCGAGCTTTCAAGCACCCACATAGTCGGCGCCCCTGCGCAGAAAACATTTTTGGAACACATTCATAGGTGTAGAATTATCTACTAAGTCAGTAATACAAGAAAAGTTCTGTTCGTCTTACGAATTTGTTTCCAGTCCGATCAGTCGATAAGATGCCGTTGATTTACACATATACATAAATAAACAAACATACAGTTTTTCACAATAATAATATTAGCTAGGTTTTCACTTCAATTCTAGCAGTTACTCTGTTGTAATAATATATTGTTCTCTAAGTAACTTGGTCCCCTTTCAACTAAATTAAGAACAACAGCGAATGAGTTGGCAAGTTACGTAATCTTTCTGTTTTTTGTTTGCAAAAGATATAAAACCGAACTCTTTAATTTTAGAAAAGTATTTCAAGAGTTCGAGTTTTATTTTAGATTTTTCATGTCCAATTTTATGGTCACTGGTGATAATAGACTTTTGAAATGTAGTATCTAAAACTGGTTAAATGTGAGTGTCATATACACCGTTAAATTTTGGCCGTTTCAATCCCGCGATGGGTCGGTACGGTACATGAAATACTATCGATTTGTAACGAAAAAAAATTAAAAATAAAGTATTTTTTTTTCAAAAACTTGAATTAATATACGCATATAAGAAATTAATTTCTTTAAGTAAACGTCAGTTGAGCGAGACCAATGAACTACGTTATGAACAATGCAATGTTAGTACGCAACGACCGACAACTACATACAAGGTCATTGAATCGTTTACTTAAAGAAATTAATTTCGTACATGCGTATATACAAATAAATAAAAATATTTTTTTTTATTTTTTTTTCATTACAAGTCGATAGTATTTCATGTACCGAATCGACCCTTCGCGGGATTGAAACGACTAAAATTTAACGGTGTATACATATCTGCCGATCATTCAGAGAATGCAGGAGTGATGGCTATGGAAATCATCATTTTTTTTCAGTGGGATATCATCAAAATATTCCGCTTATCGTGGACTGTGGGGTACCGACTAAAACCTACCTGGGGACTTTCAGTTACTGATTGCGCTGCAGGGCCGCGGTAAATCTTTGGAACAAATATAATATGTATAATAGGTATAATATACTCCAACTTCAACTATTATATTCAAATATCACACAACGCCGTCTAGTCCCAAGCTAAGCAGAACTTGTGTTACGAGTACTAGACAACTGATAAACATACTTAAATATTTCTAAATACATAGATGTTAGAGATAAATTACACTGAGACACAAAACAAATGATCATGCTCATCACACAAACATTTGTCCTGGGTGGGAATCGAACTCACGACCTCCGGCATAGCAGACAGGGCGACTGACCACTAGACCAATGGCCAGTCAAAATTACGCAGCTTAGTGGGCCATGTCAATGTTGCTGACGGATAGGTTCTCTTGGCTTTTTTTTACTCGACTGCCCCAAAAAGGAGTGTTATTATTATCAATCTATTAGACATGTTTTAAACAAATTGGTATAGTACATAGTAATTCGAATCTCGAAATATTCAATCTTTGTAGCTGATAGAATTCCACTTTATCTAACGCTCTAGGGTATTCGTGATGTAAAGTAGCTTTGCGACGTATATATTTATCTCGGAACGTCAAGGGGTTTGCTGATGTCGCAGATCGGTTCCCGTACACCGTATCGAGCTTGTGGACGTTGAGCAATCATAGTTAGTTTACTATTCGATAAGGATCACGCCCGGCTCGATGGTGAGCTGACTTCCACGCGCGTCAATGATCTGGCAGGAAAATTAATGGGGGTCTTTAGGGCTGATCATCATTTCAAAGACGTCCTCTAGTGGACATAGACCTCCCCGAAATGTTGCCATAATGAACGGTCCTGTGCGTCTCGCATCCATCGGTTGCCCGCAACCTTTGCCAGGTCATCGGTCCACCATGTAGGAGGTCTTCCAACGCTGCGTCTTCTGGTATGCGGCCGCCACTCCTTAACCTTTCGGCTCCAACGGCCATCTGTTCTGCGAGCAATATGCCATGCCTATTGCCATTTTAGTTTGGCGATTCTTCGTGCTATGTCGGTTACCTTGGTTCTCCTACGGATATCTTCATTCCTGATGATTTAGGACTGATGCCAGCCAGGATTGAAAGATTTTTCGTACAAATACCATCACACCATCTCCACCACCACCACAAACGTGTAGGGTAGATGCGCCATCGTTTTTTTAATATAGGTAAAATCATTCAATGGCATTTTCCGCCCTTGGGCGGAGCGGGACCTACCCCGTTCCTTCATTGCCTTGGTTCCAGGGCCCTGGTATGCATTTTCACACTTTACCAAGGCCCACCGGGCATGGTGGAGATCTCTCTCATACGTACAGATCGTACGAGCGTCCGTTTACTCTGCGTATAGCTGAGTTGTGGAATTTACTGTCGGAGTCTGTGTTTACTTAGCTACAATCTAGGATCTTTAAGTCAACAGTGAATCCGATCGTCCGGTAACTGACCGACCGAGCCCAAGTCGTCGACGGCGCGTTTTTGTTCCCGCGCGTCTCAAGGAGCTTTCAGCAAACCGTAGACGCCCAGCCTGCTATCTGCAAGCAGGCAGGGTCAAAGCCTGCTGGGGTCATGGGTCAGCTTCCGAAAGGAATACCCGGCCCCGGCACGATAGGCAACGAAGGAACGGGGTAGGTTTTTAGTTAGTAAGAGTCTGACACTACTTCCCGCTCCGCCCAAGGGCGGGATTTGTCATTGGATGATTTTACCTACCATAAAAAAAAGTCAAGAGTGAATAGGTTATTTTAGACAAGTGTTCTCTATCATCAACCACATCATCGCTTAACATCAGGTGAGATGGTGGTCAAACGTGAGCCTATCAATAATAAAATTAAATAAAAGTTACTGTGTTCCTGCAACTGAAGCTACACAGGTGGCTTTTAGTCAGGAAAAATCGGACACTCTCTTGCTCTACCCAGAGCGAGAGAAGTTATTAGACGAAGGAGTTTTCCGATGTGGCAACATTGAAGTTAGAGTATAAACATCCCATGTGTACCAAAAAATATCTCTTTCGCTATTTTCAGTTTCCACATATAATATTAGAAAATTTATTTAAAAAGTCATCGCTTATTGCCTCCAGCGGACAGGTCGAAAGATTAGAAGGAGAAATATTAAAGTTGGTAAAGAATAAGGTGTCGCGTAAACCGTGTCTGCCTCTCGTGGGAAATGAAATTGCAAAATATGTCCCCGGAATGGAGTAAACGTGTCTGCGACAGATTCCCAGCCTATAATACTTCTATATGACGTAGACTATCTTGTTATTATAATACAGTATAGAATATCGTATTTCATATTGAGATTGAGTTGCTGTTCATTTGTCGGAATAGATATTTTTTTTGCGACCAAAAATGTGAGTGGTTTTGATTAAAAATGGCTGTGCGGGGCTTAGACGAAATAATATTCCACAACTATTACACAACGCCGTCTAGTCTCAAGCTAAGCAGAGCTTGTGTTATGAGTCCTGGGACCTGGATCATACCTATATAATATATATTTTTAAATACATACATATCTATATATATAAAGGAGAGTACACGACTCTTTTTTATATATATAGATATGTATGATCTATTTATATAAAAGAAAGTCGTGTTAGTTACACTATTTATAACTCAAGAGCGGCTCAACCGATTAGACTGAATGGGAAGGTAGCTTAGAACCAGGAGTCGGACATAGGATAACTTTTATCCCGTTAAATAAAAAAAAAACAATTTATTTATTGGGTAATAAGGTAGACCGGGAGTGAAGCCGCAGGCAAAAGCTAGTTATAGATTAATTACACCCAGACACAGAACAAATGATCGTGTTCATCGCACAAACATTTGTCCTGGGTGGGAATCGAACCCACAAGCTCCGGCATAGCAGTCTGAGGCACTAATCACTAGACCAACAGGCCAGTCAAAGTTTTAGTAAGAAACACGGACTTTTATTGTGTTATGTTAGCATTATCCTTTTTTTATCTTAATTTGTTGTTTCTGCACTGTGTGTGTCTATATGCGTCAAGTAAAAGATTTTTCTTTCTTTCTTGTTCTTAAATTTTGCCCTACGCTAGAAATTACTTCTGTATCGGGAATGTGTTCACAGACATGTTTGTAAACTCACCCAGATCTGGAACAACTATCTTAAGGTCAAATAAATATTGGTTTTATGCAGGAATCGAACCCGAGACACACAGCACGGCAACCAATCGCTCAACCACTGCGCCAACTGTGCCGTATTTGTATAAAACTAGCGACCCGCCCCAGCACGGGTGCAATGGTGATATTAAATATATTATGCATGTATTATACATATAAACCTTCCTCTTGACTCACTCTATCTATTAAATAAAACTGAACTGGCAGCGGGAAGCGATTTGGTTTTATACTAGCTAAGATGATTTTCGTTCATGGAACTTTTCATTAAAAAGGGTTGATTTCCGCACAGAACAAATATTTTCATGATCTACAGATAGGTTCTATTAAACATGTTTTCTTTCCTTTTCTTTCACCCACGATACAGGAGTAATTCTTAGTGCGAGACGGTCTCAAGCTCTGAGGGATCCGTATAAATTTACCAATGAAAACAATTCTATTCTCGAATCGAATCTCGAAGACTTTTCCGCAACGCAATTTTTTTTTGTGACGTGACTACAAATTTACAGTTTTCAGTTTTTTCCCTATACTTGTGCTATGAGACCTTGCTTCATGCCAAATTTCAGGATTATTGGTCAACGGGAAGTACTCTATGAATTTCGACTCTCTTGAGTTTCGCGACATAAAGGGGCTTATCTTTTTTTTGTTATTTTAGTAGCTTGATTTTTTCACAGCAGGACCGCAAACTTGAGTATTTGGTTTTAATTTCAACTCGATAGCTCTACGCGTACCCGAAATAAAGGGTCTCCACTCGAGAGACAGACAGACAATAAAATGATCCTATAAGGGTTTTTTCCTTTCGAGTACAGAACCCTAAAAAGAATACATTAAAAGTAATTTTATGCATATATAGCAGTGGAATACATTTTCAGAAAGCAGAACTTTCATGAAACATTACGAGTCGTTATTATCGCATTATATACATATTACATTAGCTTACAAGTAATCGGCTAAAGAAGACAGATAACTTCCGCGTCTACGCGTGATTGATATACAACCTTATTTTTAGTATGAAGAAAAAGTTATAAGCTTGTTATGTTATCTGTTTATCTGTACAAACACATGGTCACCGGGCCATCTGGACGATTGAGGGATTGTTTTGCTATCGCACTCAACTTTGCGCTGGTGGATACCCGTTATGACCTGCCGTGACATATGTTGTACTTAGTGTCGATAGCGTCCAACTTGTGACCTTTTGCTATGTCAATATTTTTGGGAAAAATGTAACATGGTTTACTCGTATAAATTATTGCAATCGATTCAGTTCTTGATTCTGAACAAACTATATTCAGGTTTCGCATATACTAAAAATAATGTTGTATAGCTCCGTCAAAGATCGGATATAGACGGTTAAGCCATAAATATATTCTTGATATATCAATTTTATTTAGATTCTTCTATTAAATTAGAATAATTATAATCCTCAGCACACAAATTGAACCATCATGGCGATCGGCCTTGAATGCGCAGTAACCGATTTCAGGGTTTCAATCCAAGCGGGGGGCTGCACGTAACTATAGACTATAGAAGACCTACTTACTGTTTGTAAATAAAACACGCCGTATCTCTATATTTAGTTAAGATTTTTCATTTATTTTATATTTAACCACTGTCTAGCCTGAAGCACAGGTTCATTCTACGAGTAGTTCAGGCAAAAACAACTGTGTTCTTTTTTAATATAAATAAACTATTTATTATGTTATATTATTATATAGAAACGGGTTAAACTTATTTGCCGCGTACTATACCTGCCTAAATCCATAGTGACAGAGTCTGTAATACAGGGTTTATTTTTTCACGTGACGGCAGCAGAGGTGATCCGTCGCGTCGGCTCACGTACAGAATTTATTGGCCTCTCTAATAAAACAGAACACATTTTCTGCATTCTGGCGTAACGTGCTCCGCCCGAGGCGACCGGGGCGTACGAGGCGTACGGGCGTACCCCACCCGGGCGTCCGGGGCGTACGGTTCTACTCGTCTCCGTAATCACAGACGGCTTAAGGTGTTTACTTTGAGACACAATCATGACTCTTCCGATCAGTTATTGCAAATTAAGAACCGTATTGTGCTTGTTTCCTTTAATTAAATTTTATTCTCAGACTACGTTGGCTTTGAGACTTATAAATCAGCATTTATTCATGAAATGGGCGTAGTGCTTCACAAAATAAAAAAGCATTTAGCAAAACGCTATTTTTATGAGTCTGAGTGTAATTAGTTAGGCCGCCCTTTAGGTTTTTTTTTATGGTAGGTAAAATCATCCAATGACAAATCCCGCCCTTGGGTGGGGCGGGAAATAGTGTCAGACTCTTACTGACTAAAAACCTACCTTTCCGTTCCTTGCCTTTGTCCCGGGGCCTGTGGTGACATTCTCACATAACCTTTGGCCCCAGTAGGCTTCGGCCCTGCTGGACCCCTACGGTTAGGCCGCCCTTTAGGTGGCATTGCAAAAGAAACCAAACAATGATAAATTAAAAAATTTGTGTTTTCGTTTCGTATGTAAAAATGCCTGCAGGACCATATTACTGCTGTCAGTGGCTTAGCCCGTGTGTTAGTAGAAAGTATCCCAAGGAATATACTCCCGAGATAAAAAGAATTCTATATGCTACTCCAGTCCCCCTACCCAATTTACAATCGTTTCGTTTAGCGTGAACGCTTGGAGTTGACCACGCCCCCAATTCCTTTGTTCTGACGTTATCTCAACGCTCAGTCACGTGGTTAGAACAAAGGAATCGGGGGCGTGGCCAACTATGGATTTCGATGAAACTTGGTACTTGGACAGACCATGTTCTGCCCCTCTAGCCAAGTTACTATCGTTTCGTTTAGCGTGAACGCTTGGAGTTGGCCACGCCCCCAATTCCTTTTTTTCTGACGTTATCTTAATGCTCAGTCACGTGGTCAGAAGAAACGAAACGATTGTAACTTGGCTAGGAGAGCAGGAAATGGTCTATCCAAGTACCAAGTTTCATCGAATTCCATTTATTACTTTTGGTATGAAAGAGTAACAAACATCCATACATACAAATTTATAACATTACTAGGATGAAGATGAATTAGACAAATATATTATTTATAGTTTAATTTCTTGAATGTATTTGGTCGAGTGTCCTTTACCATATTTTTGTCGATTTAATGTCCAAAGTAATAAGTTTAAATGTCCTACAAATGGCCACAAGGTTACAGTTTGTATTGGCAATTTAATTTGATTTATCTGTCCATTTGAAATACAGCCGTTAACTACATAAAATGAACGTTTATACGTTATTTAAAGATACTGATTGGACAGAATGTAAGCATGATTTCGCGGGTGTCGGTAGAAATTCGATTTGGAGTGTTCGGTAAACGATTTATCTCAATAACTCATTTCACTTACCGCCACGACTCACGAGTCATAAGATACGCAGCGGATTATTTCCTCTGGTTTCCTCCAACCGTGCTGTCGACGATTTTCTTTCCTTACTTTTTGAGTATATTTTTTAAGGTGGGTAAAATTATCCAATGACAAAATCTCGGCCTTGTGCGGAGCAGGAGATACTGTCAGACTCTTACTGACTAAAAACCTAACCCGTTACTTATATATTACCGTTAACTATCATACCGGGGCCGAGCCTTCTTTTCAGAAAGTGGTCCTTGGCCCCAGTAGGCTTCGACCCTGCCTGCCTGCAGTTAGCAGGCTGGGCCTCTACGGTTTGCTGACAGCTCCTTGAGGCGCGAGGGAACAGTACGCGCCGTCGACGGCTTGGGCTCGGTCCGGTCGGTTACCGGACGGTCGGACAGCGAGCAACCCATTGCTCGCCATCCGTAAGCCCGTGCTCGCTGTCCGCAAGCTCGTTTTGAGTATTAGAGTTTTTTTAGTGAGAAATCATCAAATAACTTCTCCTTTTATGCTGCTCCGGGCAGGAGAGGAGTTTGACTATAACCAACTAAAACCCATCTGTGTGTGTGTATCCTATAGTTAACTATTTCGAATAATCTTGCAGTTTATTTAGGTTTTTTTTTAAGTGTGTAATCATTCAATGACTTCTCTCGCTCAAGGGTGGAGCGAGAGAAGAGCGTGTCAGACTTTTATTAATTATAACCACACCTATATTCCTTTAAGGAATATCCTCTTTTTGAGGAGTGGCTGGAAAGACTTCACGGCGTCCTCTAGCAGGTTCTCTTCAGACATGGTAGGTTCGGGAGGTTCCTGCACCGGATTCGTGCAGAAGAACCAACCGGGTGTCACCATTGTGTGGACCGCCCGTCGGTAGAGGCGGTAGAGGTGTGCCACGCTTGGGCAGAGCACCGCCGTGTCCTCGTGGGTGTGATCGGCAGCAGCAATCTCTCGCGCCCGACCTTGGTACAGGTTATAGTCCGAAGCGAGTAGGAGTGGTAGGCGGTCGGCTTCTTCAGCGTAGCAAGAAAGGACTGCACGCGTGAAGGAATGGTCCTTACGCTCTAGCCACTGGGATTTCGATCCCGATTTCCGGCCACCGTTGGCGTGGGCTTGCGGACGGCGAGCATTGGGTAGCTGAAACATAATATAATATAATATTCCACAAATATCACTAAAACTAAGAAAAAAGACGTCACCCAAAAAGCTGCTACATTAAAGTGGGATTGGGCCGGACATGTCTGCCGCATGTCAGATGAGCTGTGGGCTAAAAGAGCCACCTATTGGGTCCCGATAAACGCAAGGCGACATTGCGGCAGACCAAGCTGAAGGTGGAGAGATGAGCTGGACAATTACCGGAGGGACTGGCCCACAATGGCCGAAGACAGACGTGTGTGGAAAAGGGAGAGGGAGGCCTTCGCCCAGCAGTGTGACATAATAGGCTAAACTAACTAACTAACTAAATACCACACATCGCCATCTAGTCTCAAACTAAGCAGAGCTTGTGCTATGAGTACTAGACAACTGATAAACATACTTATATATTTCTAAATAAATATATACATATTATAGATAAATAACACCTAGAAACAAAACAAATGATCGTGCTCACCACACAAACATTCGTCCTGGGTGGGAATCAAACCCATGACCTCCGGCTTAGCAGTCAGGTCCACTAACCACTAGACTAACAGGTCAGTCTGATTAAATTGAATTTATTCCCCTTCATTTCGGTCATAATTAAATGTTATTCAATAAGTGCCTTTAATAAGATTAATAATATCAAAAATACGAGGCAAGAAAATGTAAGGAAAGTTTGACTTGAAAAGAAAGGTACAATAATATTTGTTGCAATCATGTTAATGGAGGTTTCTTTCCATCCCTTTCCCTCGCGTCTGGAATGTTGAATTATTCAGAGAAAGGAGCACAAGAAATGTAGGTAATGGAAATGTTTCGAAGTTTGCCCAAAAAATGTAATAACCAGATTTTGTACGCCCTGTCACTATTAAAATATTTGTGATAGCTTTACGGTGTGCGGTCTGGCCAGCAGATAGAGCCACTTGGCAATACTCCAAACAAAATGGCGTATATGAAAAAGTGACAGTATTTTTCGACGTTCGCTTTATTTCTGGCCATTACGACGTAATTATTCCGTTGAATGGAAATTAAATGCAAGTAAAATGATAGCGGTTTATCAATTGTTTCGCTGGAGCAATAAATTTATCTTGTTTGGAGGTCATTGTTGGTTTGGATTAAATTACTTTGTACCGATTTTCAGAGGATTTATTTGTATAACTTTAAGTATAATAATATTATACAACTTTCACACAACGTCATCTAGTTCCAAACTAAGCAGAGCTTGTGCTATGGATACTAGAAAACTGATAAACGTACTTATTTCTAAGTACATTCATAGAAATACAAAAAAATGTCTTGGGTGAGAACCAACGACCTCCAGCATAGCAGTCTGGTCCACTAACCATTAGACCAACAAGTCAGTCAAAGTTTCATAAATAGATTCGGCCGGTAATATATGATCGATTTTGCTTCGGAAAACGTCCTCTTCATGCTTGTTTGACATCTCTTTACAATACGTAAATGGATTTGGAAAGTTTTAGAAATGTAGGTAATATGCTCCTGAAACATACATCCAGTACAAATGGCATTCCACGTTTGGTTTCCTCAGTTACGTAGGGTATACTGTAAGTCTCTGAATCGATGAAAGAATGAAAATCAATTCTAGAATTCGAAAATGGAACTCTTTGCAAGCATGTTACTTTTTAATTTACGAAACTATCATTTGTTTTTTCATTGTGGCGTCCTTTCGGAGATTGTGTGTCGCTTTCAAAATGAATATAACTCGTGAACATTTTTGTTTTGATTTTCGTTCTAACTTAAGTCAACAAGAGAGTTGCCAGAGATTTCAATTGGCATTTGGTGATGAAGCATCAAGTCGCAGCTGTGTATTCGTGGTTTGGAGAATTTAGACGTGGACGAGATCATCTCTATGACAAGGGACGTGAAGATCGGCCGAATCCTTAGTTTAATTTGTAAACTTCGTTTTTAAGACATGTCTTACACTCATTCCTTTTGTATTGATTTCTATTTTGCGTTTTGTTTTTCCTGAAATGGCGATATTTCGGAAAAACCAAAACCTTAAATATGTGCTCATTGAGTTGTTCGAGTCATTAGTAAACAGCTAGTCGACTCTTCACGTGACCAGAGGGTTGGGATTATATTTCGTTTTTATCTGTTTGAATTGTAGTTGTGACTTGTTTTTGGTTTTTTTTTTGCCTATATATTTAGTATGTATGTATGTATTTATCTAGTGTTATGTTTTTTGTGTTTTCACTAATGTTTAACTTGTTTTTTAATGCATCAAGTACAAGCCCGTTTCATGTCCAGAAAATCTCTGTCCATACCAGGTTGCCAGGAAGAGATCGCAGAATGCGATAAGGCCGCCAATTGTATATTCTTAAATTTAAGGCTCTAGTTGTATTTTTCCTATCTTGGTGTAAAGAAAGAAAGAAAAATATTTTATTTGACACAATATAGACACACAATGCAGAAACAACATGTAGACACTTAAGACAAAAAAAGGATAAAACTAACATTGTGTGTCTCACGGTTGTAAAATAAAGCATATATAAATAAATAAATCAGCATTGCCATTCAACGTGGCAATGCTGCCAGCGTTCTGGGCACTGTTGCTACTGACATCGATGTGAACGAATTTTTGATGCCCAGTAAATCCGTTTTATTTTCTAGACGTTTATACATGTTTTTATCTTTAGTTTCTTATCTATCTATTAAGTTTTATAATAGTTTAGTTGTTTGTATAGTATAATCTATATACTTATAATAAATCTGTAGAAGTAAAAATTCTGTACATTGAAAATATCAAAAGAATAAATCAGCAGGGGGTGTTACTAGACCGACACCGTACCCAAAAATGTGATTAAAAATTTTATTGTCTGTCTGTCTGTCTGTTTGTTCAGGCATCACGCAAAAACTACCGGTTCGATTACGATGAAACTTGGTATAATTATTCTTTAGTATCCTGGGCACCACACTAGGTACTTTTTATCCCGGAAAAGTATATACAATAAAAAACAAACTTAATTTTGCGGTTCGATCCCTAGACCCGATTACTGTACCAACCGCAAATGATAAGTATGTCGTAGGTTACGTCACCCGTTTCTATTGTAATTAGTCACAAAGGGCCCGCGCCGGGGCAGAAAAATTAATACCGGTATGCTCTATAGATAATGTTCTACACAAATAGCACTTAACACAAAAAACTAATTGACAAGTTTCGTCGTCCACGCGAACGAAGTCGCGGGCACAGCTAGTTAGTCAAATATTTGTAAGGATGTAGATATTTTTAAATTCGATTAAATAAAAAATATTCTTTAACATCATTTCATTGTAATTTTATTATTTTGTTATGTAATATTATAGTAAGCCAATACTGGCAAATCAACGCACTGTACACTTATACCCAACCCTCTGTATTACCTGTTTTACAAAAAAATAAAGGATTTGATTTGGAATTTTAAAAAAACCAGGCAAGTACGAGTCGGACTCGCGCACTGAGGGTTTCGTGCAACTTACTTATGAAAACAGTTAAATTTTTCCGAATCGCATTTTTGTAACGTAACTACAAATTTACAGTTTTCAAATTGTTTTCCTATACTTGTGCTATAAGACCTTGCTTCATGCCAAATTTCAAGGTTCCTTTTAGAGTGTCAAAATATACGTTTCATGTGACATAAACGGCCGTATCTTTTTTTTCGTTAACTAAGAAGATTGTGTGATATTTTCACAGCTTTAAGGGACTGCCGCAGACTTGAGCATATGGTTTAAATTTCAATTCGATATCTCTACGACTTTCCGAGATAAAGGGTCTTGGCAGATAGACAGACAAGCGGACAGACGGACAATAAAGTGTCCTATAAGGATTCTGTTTTTACTTTAAAAGCTACGGAACCCTAAAAAGACAATTCTAAACCAAAACGAAGTCATCACGGCTCAGTGTTCCGTTATATAAACCGACAAATATACACGTTCAAGACCTATCTTCAACTTCAGGACCTAATACTTAAGCAACCGAATCACATTACATTCTCATTCCGGTATTGCTTTATGTTGATAAGTTCAACAAAGAAAGCGGTGAAATACGAATAAATTTATTCGGCGTCGCAAAATTGAAATCTCAGGTGGTCGCCTGCTCGCCGGGTGTGGGGCCGGCGCTGCTAGACCTCCCTCGGCCCCGCACCTGAATGCTGTTAGGATTGTAAGAGGGTATTTTTAAAAGATACGGGGGTTCTAGCTGCTTTGGTCAGGTATCACCTTGGATTTGTATTCTGCAGACAAGCCTCCAGCCAACCTGCGATCCAGTGTGATTTCGTAAAATCCACGCTGTGTTTCATAGGTTTTAGTGTTCTTCGAAACGGTACATTTTTGAAAGCGTTGTTATCAGCCTGTAAGCCATGCCTAGTGTGCTAACAGGAGCTTTTGCAAGCTTCCGCACATACCATTATAGTATGCGGCAAATAAGTTGAACCATTTGCTATGGTTTCGCACAGCCCCTTCTTCAATTGACCCGAAAATCGGTTACTGCGCATTCAAGGTTGATCGCCATGATGGTTCAACTTGTGTGACAAGGTTTATAACCCATTTTCGGGTCGCAATCAAAGTGGGGAGCTGCGCGAAACCATAGAAAATGGTTCAATTTGTTTGCCTCGTACTATACATTGATACAATTAGGTACTGTTATACTGTAGACATTTCTTGCATCACCGCGTCTGGTGAACCTGCTGGATTTTCCGAAATAGTTATGTGGCCCTGGAACGCTACGGTAACTGAAGCCCACCCACTCCACTTAAAGAGGGAGAAGTGTTTCCTGATAGCTACAACTTGGGGACCTTTAAGACAAGGACTTTTAAGCCAAGAGTGAATAGGTTACATCGTCGACAACATCGTCGCTTTCCATCAGGTAAGATAGTGGTCAATAGCATAGCATAGCATCAGCCTTATAATGTTCCCACTGCTGGGACTCAGGCCTTCTCTCTAGAAGAGGGAATGGGCCGTAATTTACCACGCGGGCCCAGTGCGGGTTGGTGTATGTCACATGTCTTCGAATTTTTAGTCCTAAGACATGCCGGTTTCCTCACGATGTTTTCCTTCACCATTTTGAGAGCAGTGGTGATGAAATAAATTACACAAAGTAATGCGCCTGACTGGGTTTGAACCCGCGACCTACAACTCGTAAGTCGGGGCCGTTACCACTTGGCCACCACTGCTCTAGCAACAATAAAAAAAGTTATTTGATGATAAAAAAAAAAATGGTTAAGAATGCATATTGACACGCCACCGTAAATATCGTCCGGTAACAGTCCGGACCGAGCCGATGTCGTCGACGGCGTGCACTGTTCCTGCGCGCCTCAAGGAGTTTTCAGCAAACTGTAGGGGCCCAGCAGGATCGAAGCCTACTCTGGGGCTCTGGCGAGGTATGAAAATGCATACCAGGGCCCTGGAACCAAGGCAATGAAGGAACGGGGTAGGTTTTTAGTCAGTAAGAGTCGGACACTCTCTCCCGCTCCACCCAAGGGCGGGGGATGTCATTGGATGATTTTACCTACCATAAAAAAACTTTACATATAAAAAAAAAGAAATAAGGTTGTATTTCTTCTTTGAATATAATTTTGAGCACTTATTATTGTCATACCTCAGGGCACTTTATAACAAGAGATTTTCGTCACATAATTGTAATACTGTAGCGGTTATACAAACGTGTTTCTCACCAAAACGAAACGTTTTCATTTGATAACTGTAACCATTCGCTTTTGTAACAGGAGACAATTTATTTGGTACAGCTCTAAGGTAAGAGGAGATTCTAAGATCGAGATATTCAGTGGATAGGATATCCTTATACAAACAAATACTGACAACAGAGTTGTCTGTATCCGCCTGTATCTGGATCTAGTTGGTTGCAGATAGCAAAGTAATAAAAGTAGCGATGGTGATACGAGACGAATTTCGTTCGAAACCAGCACAAATAAGATTTGTAAGCGTGGGCAAGTGCGAAGGTAACTCAGATTTTCTTACATACGAGTATGTTGCGTCGCCAAGATTTACGAAATGAAGGATTTTGATACGATGCGAAGAGGGTCTAACTCGATTTCACGACGGATACCTGTACAGAATGCTGAGAGATACGTATGCTTTTATATTTTACTTGCACAGATTGGATTTTAGTATGCCTCTTTACGGTAATAAGGAAAGTGGTGTTTGCTTTTAGCTCTGGAGAGTAACTGGCGAATTCAGAAATTTCTTTTGGTTCAGTCTCTTGACATAAGGTTGCTAACATAGGGCAGGGCACATTGCTCGCAGAACAGATGCCGATGCAGGTCGATGGGGACGAAAGGTTCTGAATTGGGGACCATGTACCAGACGACACAGCGTTGGAAGGTCTCCCATAAGGTGGACGGGCGATCTGGTGAGGGATGCGGGAATCCGATGGATGCAAGACGGCCAGGACCGATGACACTTAGGAAAGTCCTATGTTCAACAATGGATGTCTTTCGGCTGAACTGATTATTTCGATTCTTGTATAGATGCGAAATTTATTCTTTGCCTGATTTGAAAGAATCTCTGGACCAAGCCTTGTTAACACGTTGTGTGGAAATAATATCGATAAAATGTGCAGTTCCTACAACTCATTATTGCATGGTCTGAAGAACCTTAGCTTGCCGGAGGACCTGGGAACTTACCATGACGGGTTAAAGTGCTGTCAAGAGTGCGAGCGTGAAAGGAATGGAGCAATACATCCTATATAGCTCCATCCCCTTAACAGTCCAGTTGAGGTCGTAAAATGGATCGCGGTAAAAAGATGGCGGAGTCTTGTGTCCCACGCGTGCCTTAACCTTTTGAATACCGTAATTAGAGACACAATAGAAAGACAAAAAGTGTGCGTACACCGGTGTCCTCTTGGGGCTTGACAGTAGAGCTATCAGCAGGATTGATGGGGCCTTCTGAAGTAATAGAAGAAACGTTGGTTGAATTGAAAGAATAATTGAAGAAACGTTGGTTGAATTGAAAGAGTAATTGAAGAAAGGTTGGTTGATTGAAAGAGTAATTGAAGAACGGTTGGGTTTATTTAGTAAAGGTCCGACCCCCCCAGAAATGTTATTTGATAATTTCTCACACAAAAAACGGCCCAAGAAACTATATACTCTATGTACCTAAAATTTTGATGCTCAAATACCCTATGAAAATCGATTACTAACTTTCGGAAAATATTATTGCAACTTTTCGAAGTAACTCAATGTTTCTTAGCTCGCGGTGTCTGGCAGTATATTTTATGACTGCAGCATGTATCCGTAGTGTGATATACGCGGCGCAGCGTCTCCGGATATTGGGATATTGGGAATAACTTGCGGATTTCACGCCGACCCCGACTGCGGTGCCTCCTACCTACCTTGTTTACAACCTACTTATACAGACTGGATGTTACGGAAGGGTTTGGTGTATCTGTGCTTTACTTATGTGTTTCGGTCGGAATGGATATTGGGGCATTTGTATCATGGTTATAGTTATTAGCTGTTAGCCTTTTTCCTAAATTCTTTCTCGGGAAGTTTATTGCGTTTCATAGTGTATAATTTTAGGATCATTTATTGGGACATGGTAGTTTTTTTTTACATTTTCCCGCACTAGGAGTTACTCCTGTGTGCGTTCACAGTCATGTAAACGCACTTGCATAAGACACCCAGACTCGTAACCACTATGTGTAGGCCATACAAATATTTGTTCGGTATTGGAATTGTATCATATTTGACATTTGCGACATTGTAGTGAAAATACAGTTTCTATAATCACCAAAACTCAAATACGAAAATTTAAATTGTATACAGGTACATACGAGTACACACATATAAATATATGTAGTTATTATACTTTGCTTTTGCCGTTGTAATTTATCGCAATATTAAACGATCATTTTCGTCCGAATATCAATATTGGGAATCATGGTTATATCATCTTTCAGAATCCACCAATCGTTTGTATGGTTTATATCGTGCAATTTATCAAATGAAGGATCAATGGGAAAAGCAGAAATGAAAGATAAGTAGGTATTCGAAATAATTGCAGTACCTACTCAATTATAATAGTAGAAATGAAGTCACTGAGGGTGCCTGAAACTTTTAGTATAAAATTTGGTGTGAATTATGGTAAAGGTGGCGATTTTGGAATCCGAGAGTTAAATAATTGAATCTGAACATTTTCTTTTAGGGCCGGAAGATCATCTAATCATTTCTCCTGATATAGGGTGGAACTTGAAGGCTTGCTAGACTTTTACTTACAAAACCCACTGATGTCCTTCAGATGCCTTTTGCGTTCTTGGGCCACTGACACGTTTTCACAGCCCTAGTAGGCATCCATCCGGACGGTGCGGGAATACCACACTGTTTCCCGCTAAGCGGCGAGCTTCCTTGCTGGCCTGCATCCATGGCATCTGGAGGCAACGGTCCTTTCAAGAATGCATGATTTGCGGGAGGGGGCAATGCAACGCCGGGGCGAAACAAAGCTGCCGCGCCAAGTTGCAGTATGGCCGAGAGACTTCCGGCGGGATGTCATGGTGGAATAGCGACAGCGCTGGGCACTGTGGCAACCCAGTGCTGGGCACGCGGTAATTGTGGCAGTAAGTCCCTTTTTTGAGGAGTGGCCTGGAAAGACGTCACGACATTTCTTACCTTCCATATGACGCAGGTCTTCACTCTACATGATAAAGGGAGGTTCCTGCACCGGAATCGTGAGGAAGAATCACCCGGGTGTCACCATTCTGTGGACCGCCCGGAGGACACGGCGGAGCACCTCTACCGTAAAGAGGTGATCCCCTGCTTGGGCTGAGCTCCACGGCAACGACCTCTCAGGCGGGGCCTTGGTTCAGGCCATGGTCTGGAGCGAGGAGGAATGGAAGGCGGTCGCTTAATTTGGTGAAGCAGTAATCCTACCAGCTCCCGCTCCGTCCAAGACCGAGAGAAGTCATTGTGTGACTTTCCACTATAAAAGCCCTAGTAGACATCGGCTCGACTGGGTCACTTCAGTTTTGCTTACTTCTCTTTGATGTGAGCTAGTTCATCATCCGCAAGCCCGCGTCTACATACCTCTTACCGTTTTCTCGACCGAAACTTTAAGTACCTATTTGGGTATCGGAAGTGTTAGTCATTAACGATACTGACATAAAGAAATCGTTGAAGGAGTGTTTCTTTGGCCGCCGGGCGAAGGTATTGAATAGCGTTCCGTCGGGCGGAAATAAAGTGCGTGTCTGAAACGATTCGTTCATGACGGTTTTGCTGTACTTTTTCGGCATACTCAAATGTTCTAAAGCTTTGTCGGTCTGGATGGGGGAGTCCGTACACTGCTGACTGCAAAACGTTTTCATCACCCACGACCATCGGTGATTAAACTGGAAATCCCTCAGAAGTGTGAAGGTGTGTGACAGCCTCGACGCTGGTTTAACGCGAAGACTGAAAAATAGAATAGAATAGAAATAAAAAACAAACACAAAATTACAGAGTGCGCTGACCGAAAGCCTCAGGGCTTAAGTCATACCAAAATTATAGAGGCGAAAGTTTGTATGTATTGTAAATCAATTTAGCATTTCTTTGTTTTTGATTAAAAATATATAGAATCAGATATAGTTTAGGAGTTTCCTTCCGAAAGAAATTCCTAAGCTAGCCTAGAATTTTCTTCCTTTTGCTTTCTTTCACTGACATTTTTTACAATTATTGTTGAAATTACCCACTTTTTCAACATTTAATAAAAAAGTCATTTTCAAAATAATATTGTACTGTTTGTGTTTGAACTTATTAATTCTTATGAAAGATACTGGTGCCTGTGAAACAATGTTTTTCATTAGTATGTACTAATAAAAAACAGGCACCAACGAAAATCCTCTTTTTAAATTCTCTGCTTTTTACACACACACTAGCCGTCGGCTCACTTCGACTTCATCATGGTGACGAATTCCTCGTGATTGACTTGTCCGTCACCGTCGATGTTGGCTTCGAGGATCATCTCGTCGACCTCGTCGTCGGTGAGCTTCTCGCCGAGGTTGGTCATGACGTGGCGCAGCTCAGCCACGGATATGAACCCGTCCTTGTCGAAGACGCGGAACGCTTCACGGATTTCCTCCACTATCCTTCATTTTGCGGGCCAGCATCGTTAGGAATTCTGGGAAATCTATCTCCATCTTAGTCTATCTACTCTGTAAAACCGTTTTATTATTTATTTATTATATTACTAGCTTTTGCCCGCGGCTTCGCTCCCGTTCTACCCTACCCTACTCTACTACCCCCTACTCTACTCTACCCTACACTACCATATAGCTATCAATAAATGACCAATTTTTTTTTTATTTAATTGGTTGTCCTATGTCCTTCTCCTGGTTCTAAGCTACTTTCCCACCAATTTTCGGCCAAATCGGTTTAGCCGTTCTTGAGTTATAAATAGTGTAACTAACACGACTTTCTTTTATATATATGGATAGATTATTTTGATAACAAAATGTTTTGAATTTCCGTTACAAAACAATTCTATTGGCTTACTCTATGTACTAGCAAATTAAGTTTCTTTCCAGCATGTCACCCTGCATCAAAGAACAAGTTTATTTTGCGAGCAGCTCGCTTCGATATTGTCGACGCAAGTTTACTTCAAAACGTCGGTGTTCACTCGCCTCAGACCCAGTTCATGTCAACGGAAAACTTAATATACAGGTCAACCTACAGAAGCTTTAAAAATACAACAGAATTCACAAATGTCTCACGGGAACTGGAATATAAAAATACATTATAAATGTGCATGAACGGCTGGCGTTTCTACAATATGCTTGCACAAAGGAAGATAAACCGCAAATAACGACCGCAATAAATTGCGTTTCAATGTTCACGATATTAACTGAAAAGTAAAAAAAAGACCACGTTGATTCAAATCCTTATTAAGATATATAAACAAAGTAGCTTCGCCTGCAATTTAATATCTTGCATACTAGTTATTGCTTGCCCACAGCATTTTTAATATCAACATAAAGAATAAGTCGTAAAGCTTCGGCCTTTAACGGCCTCCTACACTGCGAAAGCGATAGCTGTAATTCTAAATGGCGCGGACAACATTTTCTGTTGAGCACACATTGAAACTAATTCATTTTCAGCAATTGGACTCCACCGCAGGATGAGCCCGGCCGGAACGAGGTAAAATTAACCGCTTACCGACGCACGAACAAACTATTCCATATTTAACTGCGGTTAGGCGCTTTAACTAGCGTTATATGGTTTGTGACATCGCGCCCGCGCCGCCTGCCACCGTTAGCCGCCTTATATAAAATGATAATAATGGAAGTTTCCGCTTACTCGCAGAGGGCAGTGAAAGATTTATTTACGCTTAGAAACTCATTTGCCGCGAACCCCGAAATAAAAAGCAACTCAACAGCTTGAAAAATATTATTTCAGCGAGCGTGGGAGTGGGGGCGTATCGCGTAATGTCCCCTAATGTGCGCGCATAAAAAATCCCGCGCCGGCCGCGAATGCTCTTCGAATGGACTAAATTTAATGCAAATTTTCTTTATGATCTTTTGGCGTTTGACGGGGATTAACGCGACGGGGATATTCGACAGTTTTATCTTTTTGACGAGCGCCGGCGTAAAAGGGTTCAGTTTATATGCCTCTTCGCAAAGATAATATTTAAAACGTTCTACCATATACGCGGCCTTTTACAAATGATTAAATTAGGTTAATTAGATCGTTACAAGAGATTTACTCCACACCGAGAGATTTAATTTTCAGCCAGTTTGGTCGAGAGCGTCATTAACACAAAGGAAAGTTTAAGTCGACGTTATCGATTTAAACTTTAGTAACATTCTATTTTAACTCCCGTCGGCTGTGCCTAGTGTGTAAGGTATTTAAGAAGGTGTAATTAAGAAGGTACTACTAGGCCGCGGTAATTTTTTAAACTTACTATGGCTATTTTTCTTCCGGTAGGGAAAATCATCCTGTGTGTCATCTCCCGCCCTTTTTGTGTCACACTTTTAATGATTAAAAAGTCATCTCTTCCTTTGTTGCCTTTCATACCAGGGCCGCGTCTCCCTTTCAGAAACCCTTGGCCCCAGTAGGCTTCGACCCTGCTGGGCCCTACGTTTTACTGACATCTCCTTGAGGCGCTCGTGGAACAATACGCGCCATCGACGACTTGGGCTCGGTCCGGACGGTTACTGGATGGTCGGATGGCGAGCTAACCATTGCTCGTCGTCCGCAAGTCCGCGCCTACGGTGGCCGGAAATCGGGATCGGGATTCCGGCGGCTGGGGCGTGAGGGCCGCTCCCTCACGCGGGCATGTGCGGCCGCCTCTATTGCTAGTATTACTACTTCGCAGAAGGAGGCGACCGCTTGCCAGTCTTCCTCGCTCGGGAACATGGCCTGTACCAAGGCCCGGCGCAAGAGATCGTTGCCGCCAATCCCACGAGGACACGGCGGTGCTCTGTCCAAGCGAGGCTCACCTCTACCATATGCTCCACCGTGTGCTCCGGGTGGTCCACACAGTGGTGACACCCGGGTGTCGATTCCGCACGAATCCGGTGTTCCAGGTTCGGGAACTTTCCGAACTCACCGTATTTGGTGAGGATCTGCGTCATGCGGAAGGTGAGGACGCCATGGGATCTTTTCAGCCACTCCTCAAAGAGGGGACTTACCGCCATATATATGGCGTGCCCAGACTTACTATGGTCCTGGAACACAAAAGGTAATTAAAGACACACGTGGGTTTTAGTCAGTAAAAGATAGACTTCTTCTCGCTCTACCCTAGTGCGAAAGAAGTCATATGATAATGTTACAACTAAAAAAAAAGTTGGTATATAATATAATAATGAGGTTGGTACCTACTTATGCCTATCCATCCTATTCATGAGTTCTATCCCAAAAAGATAACAGAAATTCTTCTACTAAACCACACCTTTATTATCTGCCCAAGTAACTACAACACAGTCGATCACCGTCGCAGAGGAACCCACGGCTTCTCAATCATAACGATGTTAACACAGGTAACTACAACTCTCGCCGTCGCATACGCGCAGGGAATCCATTTAAAAACTCATTTCTCGGAGTCACGTAAGCAACGTTATAAGTCTTATAAGCTGTCGATCCAGCAACGTCGCACAAGCTCCTCGACTATAAAGTAGGGATGTAACAGAAGGGGTTATATCGAAACCGAATTCGGAACCGGAGTTTTTGAATTTGGTCTGTCTGAATCGACACCGCAATCGGAACCGGAACCGGAAACAAAACCAGTACTGGTACCGGAGCCGAAACCAGAACCGGAAACCTCAAACGCAACCGGAATTGAAACCGCAAATGCAACAACCGGACCTGGAACTGGAATCGAAATTGGAACCGGAATGTCAGGCAGAAACGGAGGCACAAGCGTCAAATGAAACACTACTAAAACTAATCAAAACTAAGATACCTAAGAGCATACTCACATCATTAAAAATGCGAAATAAAACAACAATAAAGCGTCTGTTACATTACTCGACATTCCGCACTAGTTACACAGACTGTCTTAAAGTTTACTTCTGAGTAAGACAGTCTGACCCTTATTACACTACGCGACGTCAACAAAAACGATCTGAATATCGAGTGGTGTAATAGACGCTTAAAAGAGTCATTTACAGTAAGCACGGTGGGAGGGAGGTTCCCCACGCGACAAATATAAACTTGTTTGTACCTTCGATATAATGTTCCGAATATTTATCGGAACCGAAATCGGAATTGAATGTGCAAAATCAAACGGAACTTCGTAGCATCACTGATATAAAGGTACAGGTACCTAGTTGGTAATCTCGTATTGTGGTCTCTGCTATGCTTTACAATGAGAGAACAGGAGAAATGCAGGGATAAAACATGTAGGATTTGTTTTTAACGAGATTTCTTTTTTGCAATTAAAAATTACGAGTACCTATCTTTAACAAAACCTTCTTTGTTTTTTTGCTGTCCTATCTTATGATGCTCAGACTGCCAGGTTAAAATGAGATTGGGCAAGTCACGTCAGTCGCATGTACATCGACTGCTTGGCAAGTCTCCCCAAATTTGGGTGTCTGGGGAAAGATGACGTCGTCGAGGTCGACCTGGGAAGAGATAGCGATATGGCCTAGACGCCTACCGCAATGGCTGGTTTAAGTTAATGCCCTGGAACGCATCATGTTCCAGGGCAGAGGTTCGACCAGCCCTGTAGCCCTCACTGAGACTGAAAGCCTCATGTGAAAAAATAAGAGGCCTTAGAGAGGATCATAGTTAGAAAACACAAGGCAGCATTGCCATTCAACGTGGCAATGCTGCCAGTCTTCTGGGTATGTTTCCGGATGACAGCGATGTGGAGGAATACTTCGACGCCTGAGTGTATTTGGTGTTTTTGTATTATATTTGTACATAGTTAGGTCTAGTATACCTTCTTAGTTTAGTTTTTATGTACATAAATTTAGTATAAATACTTAGTAAATATTTAAGTTTCTTTTGTTTCTGCAATAAAAATTTTAAGGAATTACAATAAACAAAGAGGCAGATTAAATTTTGTTTGATTTTTCAATAAAGAAATAGAATTATTCTTTTTAAAGACGAATTTGTATAGCAAAAATTGCAAATATTACCGTTTTTAAGTTGTTAGTGCAACAAAATACGGTTGTTTACAAATAAGTCATTAAAAAACCCGTCCATTTGTGAGTACAGACTAATCTCAAAAACTGCACTGTACATTCCGGTGCACTTTTTTACCGTAGTCGGTTTTTTGTTCACTATTTGTGTGGAAACGAAGCCGGTGGTCGAGCGCTATTTTATTTACAGAATAAATACAGCTAGAAGGTAAACAGTCTATGTAAAACATTGCATCCGTACATAAATATCCCGTATTCTTCAGTTGACGTATGCGTGTAAATATTCCATGATTCTCTTACAGTTTTATAAACTTCGCCAGAGGGGCTACATAAAATGTGCAGTTGAATGTTTGCGGGAAAAACAGGGATCATAAATTGGCGTCAGAACTAGGAATAAATAATGGATGGAGTACTAAGGTAAACTATTCAGAGGAATTTAAACGATAGTACGTCGTCGCCAGCTTCAATTATTCCTTTAGTATACCTAATAAATAAGGTGAGTATCTTCTTTAAATTACTCTAACGCCATGTTGTCACCATGTTCGCTTCCAATTACTGTTTTTACAGTGAAGCCTAAGCAATCATACTTTACTAACTAGACAACACATTTAACCGCATTTGACCTGCATTATTTCGATAGGTATTACACCGACACGCTGATCAATGCAAAAACATTACCTCCTAATGTTATTACTTCTTTCTGTCATTTAAAGGTTTGCTGGCAGATAACTCATTGTTGAGTTAAGCATAGTAACCTAAAATACTATTAGACTTTTTTTTGACATAAGTGAGCATGAGCATTTCCCTCTCTTAGAGAGGAGGCCTGTGTCCCAACAGTAGGAACATTAAAAGGCTGATGATGATGATGAAGTGAGCATGGCAGTTGACAGTTTGTCATAATCACTCAAATGTTTCACCGATGGCGGCGCAAGTGTTATATTATTCGGTTCTCTTCAAATATAGTTGAGCTGAGTGGTGCTGATATACGCGTCAAGACCGTGAACGGTCGCTGTCAGTTGAGACTAATCACCTCATAACTGCCAATGGCTTATTTTAATTTCTATATTTACTTTTTTTTATTATTTACTTTATTTATATGTAACTGAGACACTTCTAATGAATGATAAGAGTGTCCACGCAGTTTCTTGCACGTTCTTCTCCATAGAGATCTACTCTTTAGAATGTGCAATTAGCATCATTTTTGTGACTGACTTCTTGACAATTCAAAGTGTTTATTGATAACTTTAAATAAATCTTTTGAATCTTGCTCACCTTGTCCATTTAATTTTCCATTTCTTTTTCCATGTTAATTTTCCAGTAAAATAAAGAATAGATTAGGGTTGTGACACAGAAACGTACACATAAAATTAAATTTTAATCACTCCATTCACTCAATCGTCTGTGGTACAAGACGGAACAGAGTAACTCACTACTTTGTTCTGGAAGTACACTAACTTTGTACCTATTTCACGTATTACAACCTTAAACTTGGCCGCCTTAGCACTACCACGAATTATGTATTTAGTTGGCGTACTATTAAAATAAATGCTATTTATCGCTGTTCACTTTTGTTTGTTTGTTGAAAGAAGTAAAGAAAACGTACTGCTGTTTATTAAAGAACTTCTTTTTGCTAGTATCTGAGCTTGTATGAGGATTCTGAAAAACAACTCTTACTACACTTTCACAAAAAATTATATAAAACAGAGAAAATAAATTCTACATATACCCGTTATAGACTTTGAGGCCGTCCATCTGATGTGCCCGAAACCGATTTTATTATTATCATCATCATCATCATCACTTCAGCTAAAAGACGTCCACTTCTGGGCATAGATCTCCCCGAAGTTTCGCTACAACGACCAGTCCTGTGCATTTCGCATCCATCAGATACTCTCGACCCTCATTAGTTCGTGAATACCACAAAGATGCCTTATGACTTGTGGGAGGCCTTCCAACACTGCGTCTTCGAGCACGTGTCGCCACTCAAGTACCGGCCTCATCGCCATTCTGTTCTTCGAACACCTTGCCCACTGGTTCTTCGGGCTATGTCGGTAACCGAGATATACTATGTCCTAATTTAGGTTAGGACTACCCTCGTTGAGGCGTGTTCGTCTTACAAATATCTAAATGTAACCTTTTCAATATAAACATTGTCTACTTTCCGTTATAAAGTGGAACGTGTTCCCTATTAATTTACACTTTGCTGAGTTTATTTATAGATTTTATAAAATCACTGGCTCTGTTGGCGTAATTGCAAACTCAGCTTCAGAAAAACCCGGTAAAGCTACGGAAAACAATGAAATGCCTGGAGCATTTCATTGTTTTCCAAGGAGTAGTTTATAGCTTTTGTGTAAGTAATTTTTCTTTACTATTTCCATTGTCGTATGTTAATTCTATACAACTAAATATTACATGGCTGAACAAGATTTCAAGATCATAGCAGAGGGCACAGTGGTGGAGTAAGAATAGTGGACTCGGTATTCAGTCACCTTGCCACCGGGGTGGTAGTAGGAAGACTTACTTCTCGTTTTGTCGTTACCGTTAGTCTCGGAGTCTTAGAGATTGTAAAAGGTTATGTTACTAACTTTTGATGGGGATCGAAGGTCTTGGCTCAAAAGCCCGAGCTGCGAGGAAGACAACCTCTACAAAAAATGACCCCAAGCCTCAAAGTGGCGGCGCACCGTGAGGGAGGTTGTTAGCTTGACTAATGGGTAGCTGAATTAGTCATTAGTGCGAACCACTAATTTTTATTTTAGCCAGTATTACATGAAAAATACTCGATGGAACAAAAATGGAAAGTACCTCTGAAAGTTATTAAATTATATGCAAAACATTTTTTTGTTATGATTATTTGATTTGCCAAAGGAACAATTAGGTTGGTGAATATTTTAAAGAAGAATTTTCTTGGGCAGTTTTTTTTTCATAGACCTGTAAGGACTTCTGAAAAAATACTTCATAAGTCCTCAATTTATTAATTAAAGAAAAGTCTTTTTCGTGCGGTTTTGAAAAACGGGACTATTTTGCGTTCTCAAGATTTACGAGTATTTGGGACAACGGTAGGTACGAGTGATCAAGAAAAGGGACAATCCCATTCAACACAGGATGTATGGTTATTATAGTTATACATTTTTTTAAATAATATAAACTAGTGTATGACTGCAATCCTACCTGATGGTACGCAGTGATGCAATCGTTATGGTGAAGCGCACTAGTTTATTAAGATCCTATACACTCTAGTCTTGAAGATGCCTGAATCATAATCGGTAAGGAAGACAGCAGCAGGCAAATTGTTCCAGTCCTTCGATCAACGAGGCAAAACGATTAGTCCGAATTGTATACTTAGACCACATTCTTTTAAAAATTTTCAGGACCAGATACAGACTTTGGCAAGGGAGCAATACTATTTTCTGATAGTAGGATGGTATTCAATACTCACTTCAAATCAACGACAGTCTGATAGAGTAATTAAGGTAGTTACGTGCGAAGGAAACTAGGAATGGTTGCCTGCAGCCGATGAGCGCTGTCAGTGCAAAATGAGGCGTGACTGGCGGTGGCTGAGTAATTTCCGCTAGGTGGCGCCTTCCGACGACGCTTGAAGATAGGTGGAGGTATTGCTGCGCTCCCAGTAATTGAGGAAAAGTATCGATGATTGTTATCGCGATTTTTCTTGAGATATTTAAACTTATTTGTATCGAAACAAGAAGTTTTTGTATTTCGTATAATATGATATTTTTTTTTAAAGTGGGAAAATCATCCAATGACATCCCGCGCCCTTGGGCGGGGCGGGAAATAATGTTAGACTTTTACAGACTAAAAACTCACTCTTGTTCCTTCGTTGCCTTTCATAACGGGGCCGAACCTTCCTTAAAGAAAACGATCCTTGACCCCAGTAGGCTTCGACCCAGCTGGGCGCCTATGGTTTGCTGACAACTCCAAGGAGTTCCACGCGCGCCTTGAGAGGCGCGCGTAAAACGATACGCCATGTGGACGACTTTGGCTCGGTCCGGTGAGTTACCGGACGGTCGAACGGCGAGCTACCCATTGTTCACCGTCCGCAAGCACGCGCCTACGGTAGCTAGGAAATCGAGATCGAAATCCCGGCGGCGGCTCGGGCGTGAGGGCCGTTACCTCACGCGTACAGCCTCCTCCTTTGCTAGCATTACTGCTTCATAGAAGGAGGTGACTGCCTGTCACTCCTCCTCGCTTCGGATCTTGGCCTGTATCAAGGTACGGCGCGAGAACCAACGCCCGGCGCGAGATCGTATAATATGATGGGATTTTCGTTTTAGATGCTTGTTGAATGTTATTATTTTTAGAGTTATTAGCATCGAAATCGTAACGGCGCTGTTGGCGCAATGGTTGAGTGATTGGTTGCCTGCTGCGTCGTCGTGTGTCGTTGATTCTACTCCCGCACGGAACAAATATGTGTAGGTATGGCCTACAGATAGCTAGTTATTCAAGGTTTGGATGTCTTGTGTATGTGAGTTTACATGTTCAAAAACGCACCCATGGTACAAGAGTCATTCGTAGTGTGGGGCAATTTTTTTTTTTTAATAGAAAAGTAAAAGACATTAACAATCAGGCAGTTTTTTGTTATTTTATGTAATATAATGTGATTTCAATTGAAGTGTCACCCGGGTAGAGTAGACCATGTCTTGAAAGAGCATAAAAGAAAACTTTTTATTCTAGTACTCGTAGTAAGTTCCCTTAAGTTTTTTTTTTTATGGTAGGTAAAATCATCCAATGACAAATCCCGCCCTTGGGCGGAGCGGGAAGTAGTGTCAGACTCTTACTGACTAAAAACCTACCCCGTTCCTTCGTAGCCTATCGTGCCGGGGCCGAGCATTCCTTTCGGAACTAACCCATGACCCCAGTAGGCTTCGACCCTGCCTGCCTGCAGTTAGCAGGCTGGGCCTCTTCGGTGTGCTGACAGCTCCTTGAGGCGCGCGGGAACAGAACGCGCCGTCGACGACTTGGGAAGTTCCCTTACGTTCCGTATATAAATTATTTTTCATTATTTTCTTTCTTTTTTTCTCTTGGATGATTTCGTACTTTCACATGAGCGAAGCCACAGACACAAGCTAGTTACTTTATTGCCTATTTTAAACTATTCATGCCTCAATACATAGATTTAAATCGCGCGTGCTCAAACGCCTACCGAAACGAACTACCGATCTTTAAAATAATGGTGAAGGAGCCTTTCACTTTAATATATCTTTATTCTCCTTTCTTTATATTAATTGATATTGAATGTATGTATTTTTATTTATCGTTTGTGAAATTAATTCACATTTTTTGTACACGGATCGCCCCAAATCTATCTCCTCTTGTTTCAGTCCATCCTAAGGTTGTCTGTAAGAGATTGCCCTGTGCGATAAGACCGCCCATTTTACATTATAAATAAATAAATTTCTTTGAAAAATAAAAAGTGCATTATCGACAGCATAATAAAGTACATGTGTACAGAAAGCACATACTATGATTGTGCTGACGTGCTGGGATTATCGACCTGTCAGTAAGTGGAACTCATGGAGCTTCCAAAGCGGATACTAGCAGGGATACCACCTTTTCATTGCAGTTCACCAAGCCCGTATTCCTTCAGCATAAAGGCTAAAATCCTGTTGTTTATAGTTCTATTGGCGTAGGATCAGTGTAAGCCTGTTTAATCAACCGTCCGCTGGCCGATACAAAACAAAACAAAAGTTGTGTATTGATGTAAAAATTTGATGGCACTGGTCTGCAGTAGTGGAGTTCATTGACGTTAGATATCGGGGTCTTTGTTGATTGGGATCACTTATTGGCAGCCAGTGTACCATGTGATTGTTTGATTACAAAGTCGAAGCCATCATAACAGAGTGTGGGGTTTTAAAATGTGTGTATATGGACTAGGGATGTTAGGGTATGTCCACATTGAGTTCGGCTCAAAGTAGGCGCGCGAATGGCGTGTAATACGTACGGTCATTCGCAGCTCGCGTGCGGGTCGCTTGCGCTGCATTCGTGGAGCATTCGTCACATGCGGACACTCTCTCACGGAAGCGGTACATAGGAATCGAATTCGGAAGCGATTTTATAATTTTTTTATTGATTTCGACGAGTCGGAATCTGAATTGAAATCGGAACCAAATTCGGAGGCGGAAGCAGAAGTGTCAAATGAAATATTACTAAAAATAATCATGAATGAAAAAACTCGGATAAGTATGAATGAAGTGCGAACTCACAACATTCCGCATACGAAACAAAACAATAGGCTATAGAATATTCAGTACGGGGGAGAGAGGAACTCCGATAGTATAATTACTCTTAAAATTATTTTTACACCGTACATATCCTGTACTGTAGACCTATGTCATACAAGTTATTAATTATTTCAGATGGTGTAAAAAGTAGAACATCCAACGCGGGGATGAAGCTGGTTTTGTCTTGGGTGGTTTGAATTCCTCACTTCACTCAGGTTTCAATATTAACTCCCTCGCGATGCTCGGGAGTTAATTATATAAGCCCTTCAATGGCGTTCGGGATTAAAACTTAGCATCCTTCGTTTCGTTCAAAATCAACACGCCGCTTAAAGACACTGTTTTATCCTTTAGTCACATAATCTACTATTGTACCCTCCATGGAACAGATAAAAGAATTACCCTCGATATTAGTTCCAATTAAAATTTATAGGAATCGAAATCGGAATAATTTTTCCATGCATATTAGCTATCAAAAAATATATCAAAACAACAGGATTAACTAAGGACAACAACAATAGGAAGAACAGGATTTACTAGTATGCACCGTTAAATTTTGGTCGTTTTAATCCCGCGGAGGGTCGATTCGGTACATGAAACACTAACGATTTGTAAAGAGAAAAATAAAGTACTTTTTTTTAAACTCGAATAAATTTACGCATGTACGAAATTAATTTCTTTAAGTAAACGTCAGCTGAGCGAGATCAATGAACTGTAAGTAGTTAATACGCAACGACCGACAACTACCTACAAGGTCATTGACTCGTTTACTTAAAGAAATTAATTTCGTACATCCGTATATTAATTCGAATATTTGAAAAAAAGGACTTTATTTTTTAATTTTTACTTTACTAATCGATAGTATTTCATGTACCGAATCGACCCTCCACGGGATTAAAACAACTAAAATTTATCGGTGTATAACAAATGAATAAATAACCATAGAAAACACCCCAACATATGTAACAGAAGGGGTTCAGTAACCTAATTAAGTCCGCACCACACAGTCCGGGCTTATTCAAACTGGCTGACAGGCTATTGAGCGCGTTGTGTTTATCTGCACACGTGTGCATTCGTACGATTGTCTTGCAGTCATCCCGTGCGCGATGGCATTGCATTCATGACGGCGATTGTAATCCACAAAGTGAAACTGAGCCGGTTGTGTTGCAGTACGGAAATGAAAGAGGGCTTATGTGTTTTGATTTTGAATATGTTTTTTTGTTTTGGAAATTGGTTTTAATTGGTTTGGTTCGAGTTTTTTGTTAGTCCTTTTATGATGCTGAAATGGTTTTGAGTTTATGCTTTTGACGTTAGGCTTTTTTGTGGTAGGTAAAATCATCCAATGACAGATCCCGCCCTTGGATGGAGCGGGAAATAGTGTCAGACTCTTACTGACTTAAAACTTACCCCGTTCCTTCGTTGCCTATCATAACGGGGCTGAGCCTTCCTCTCAGAAATCGGCCCTTGACTCCAGCAGGCTTCAACCCTGCCTGCCTGCAGCTATCAAGCTAGGCCTCTACGGTTTGCTGACAGCTCCTGGAGAAGCGCGGGAACAGTACGCGCCGTCGACGACTTGGGCTCGGTCTGAGGCTTGAGGGTGTTTTTAATATCGTGCGTTTTTCATCACGCATGCGGATTTGCTTCGCATGCGTAACCTCCGCAAATGTCCTTTTCATACAAGTATTTATTGTAATGCGTGCAATACGCACGAGGGACGCTTTTTTTCATTGCTTTTGTCCCAGGGCCCTGGGTGACATTTTCACATAACCTTTGGCCCCAGTAGGCTTCGGCCCTGCTGGGCCCCTAGAGTTATGATGTTCATTTGGTTTTTAAAGCAGTTACCTTCACTATTATTAATTCCGTTTTTTTTTTTCTGTACATATTAATTACATCAAAAGATATTTTATTTGGTTAACCGAATTAGCAAGCCAGGGATCCTAAAATGGTCCTATAAATCAGATGACCTTTACAAATATTAGGTTTATCTACCAAAAATATCTCTAAACCTATTTTTAGATAGGTTTAGATACCTACTTCAAAAATACAGTTTTCTGTGGTTGTTTGGTTTGGCACCGCTCTGGCCGCCCGCGCTGGCGCTACACGGTTGCTCGTTCGAGAGCCAATCTCCATATAAAATGGGTGAACGTTTTTAGATGTGACCTTTAAATTATGCAACCGTGTACGGAGGCTATTTGTTAGTGAAATGTGCACTCACCTTTATTTTGAGGTGGGAAAACTTCCAATGACTTCTCTCGTATCAGACTTTTAATGACTAAAGGCTTACCTATGTTCATTCAGAAGCCTTGCGTTCTAGAACCAAGGGATTCCCTTTCTGAAATCGACCCATTTTAGAATCGTTCCAGGAAGACCGTTTGCTATAGAGTACTGTGGTACTGTGGTTGTGGTCCTAAGGTTGTCTGGTAGATATCGCTGTCAGCGATAAGACCGCCATTGTACCCATACATTTAAGTTCCTGTGAATTTTTACTATTTTGGTGTACAATAAAGTTTATTCTATTCTATTCTCCATCGCCCTGTCGAGGGTACATAGGATATTAATTGACTTTTACTGGCCAGTTGATCTAGTGGTCAGTGGGCCTGACTGCTAAGCCGGTGGTGGAGGGTTCGATCCCCAACCAGGATAAATGTTTGTGTGATGAACCCGATCATTTGTTCTGTACCTGGGTTTAATTTATCATGTATTTATGAATATACGTGTCTAGAATTTTTATGTAAAGAATCTATGAACAAAACTTCATAACTGTATCATGAAAAATCAGAAAGTTATGAGCTCGTTATGTTACCTGGTTGTCCACACAAATATGCGGTCACCGGGTCATCTGGGTAACTGAGGGGATGTTTTGCTTCCGCACCCAGCTGTGTGCTGGCGCTTAATGTTCGCTATGTCCTGCCGTGACCTTTGTTGTAACTTGTACTTAGTGTCGGTGGTGTCCAACTTGTGACCTTTCTTAATATTTTAGGGAAAAAATCTAACAGGGTGTAAAAATGATTGGAATCGATTCAGTTACTGATTCCGAACAAACTATATTCAGGTTTCGCATATACTAGAAATAATGTTGTATAAGTGCTAGCTTCTGTCAGTGGCTTCGTCCACGTCGGTTATTGCGGGCGCGAAGCCGAAGTCGAAGGTCAATAAAAAGCAGCCCTAGGTTCATTCTTGGAATTCAACTTGCTCCGTACGAAATTACAAAAATAAAAATCTGTTCAGTAGTTATACCGACAGACTACTTAGAGAGAGAGATACTTTCACATTTATTATTAGTATGGATGTTTGTCAGTTGGCTAGTACTCATACCACAAGCTCTGCTTAGTTTGGGACTAGATGACGCTGTGTGAAAATTGTGGAATAGTTACTAAGGGTTTGTTTTCGGAGACGCGGCGCGTTGTTCGGGCGTTGCAGCAGCGGGCCGCGTCATCGCTCGCGCAAACACAAATATATGGCAATGTACGATGGATCTCCCAACGCACCGCGAAACGCGCCCCGTCTCCGTAAACAAACACTAAGTCTAACTTGACTGACGCGCTAATAAACGCAATTTTCTTACTTTCTTTTAAACACACTGCTGCAATAAGTTTCCTGTTTAAAGTTACTTTATAAATTGTGAAAATAGTTATCTAAAATGTTTCGAAACTGTGTGGTTTTAATTAAACTCAGCTAAAATTAAGTAAATTAAGTTGGTTGAAATAACGGTTGCAATAAATTAGGAGCAAAGATAAGTTAGAAGTGCTGACGGCCTAGAGCAGGGAACATTCTATGAAGGAATTTATATTTCTATTAGCTTTCTCCTGTGGTTCACCCTGCCTGTAAATTATATTCTAATGAAATGTATTAACGAGATTCAAAGTAATAATTATGTTATACGTAACTTTTCCTTCACCGTTTTGAAAGTCGCGGCGCCTGGCTGGGTTTGAATCCAAAAGCTACAACTCGTAAGTCGTAGCCGTTACCACTCGGCCACCACTGCTCTCTCATCTATGTATACATCGAAACCCTATCGATTTGTAAAAATAAAAATAAAGTACTTTTTTTTAAAACTCGAATTAATTTACGCATTTACACAATGAATTTCTTTAAGTAAACGTCAGCTGATCGCGGTCAATGAACTGTAGATAGTTAATACACAACGACTGACAACTCCCTACAAGGTCATTGACTCGTTTACTTATAGAAATTAATTTCGTACATGCATATATTAATTCGAGTTTTAGAAAAAAAGTACTTTATTTTTTAATTTTATCTTTATAAATGGATAGTGTTTCTTGTACCGAATCGACCATCCACGGGATTAAAACAACCAAAATTTAACGGTGTATATTTAACAAAAATAAAAGAAAGCCACAAGATATAGAGACATAGAGATCATCATGGCACATAATGTATCATTTTCCTCGTTTGTGATGTTGTATGACTGTAAGAAGCATTTCCCTGTAGCTAATGGACGATCCCCATTACTGGACACAGATAATCGTGGCTTTTAGTAACACGCATCACTTTGTCGTAACTATTTTGCTTTCCGTACATTCTTGTGGTTACTCTGTGGTTTTCTTTTTTATTACAATTACTTATAAGGCTTATTATACACCACTATTTTTTAATTATGGCAAATACTTAAACGGCTTATTAGAAAAGGTCTTGTTAATATTTAAGTAAAGTCTCAATGCATAATATTCATAAACAGCAAAGTTATGAGCGTTTGTTTATATCCCAAAATCTCACTCAATTTCTGGAAACATTGTACAGGTTATTGTTTATGAATGAAAGAATGTCAATAAAAATGGAAAACACTGCGCTTAGTATTTTCTAGTAGTAATTGTTATGAATAATGATTCAAATATGAATTTACCAATAATGACAAATTTTCGTGGACAATTTTGGAGTTTCGTTTTTTGTACTTTTGACTGCACAAATATGATCAGTAACGGGTACTGATTGAGCACCAATTTTTTGTGCACTAATTAAAAAATAGGGGTGTATAGAGAAATCACAATAAAATCTTGTTGGAAAAGGTGAATATTTCTTTTTTATCTTTTATAAGTTTTTTTAAATTGATATGCACTAACTAAGCACTAATTGTGCTTGTCTGCGATCCCACCTGATGGTAAGTAATGATGCAGTCGTTGATGGTGAGGCGCACTAGTTTATAAGGAGCCCTATTCCAGCCCATATTCACTCTAGTCTTGAAGACACCTGAATTATAATCGGACGGGAAGACCGCAGTAGACAAGTTGTTGATGTACACGGTATAAACGACGAGGCGAAACGCTTGGGTTTCAACAATGTAAGGGTGGATACCCGCCGTTCTTTGGATGTCCGATGGTAGAAATGAAATAGTGTAATCAAGTCATGCAATTCAGTTTTTTGATGAATGACGGTGTGAAATGCTTGGTCCGGACCGTAGAGTTTTCAACAACGTAAGGATGGATACACGCCTCTCGTCTGGTTGTCCGATGGTAGAAATGAGATGGTGGAATCAAGTCATGCAATTCAGCCATATTGTTTTTTTTATGGTATGTAAAATCATCCAATGACAAACTCCGCCCTTGGGCGGAGCGGGAAGTAGTGTCAGACACTTACTGACTAAAAACCTACCCCGTTCCTTCGTTGCCTATCGCGCTGGGGCCGGGTATTCCTTTCGGAAGCTGACCCATGACCCCAGCAGGCTTCGATCCTGCCTGCCTGCAGCTAGCAGGCTGGGCCTCTACGGTTTGCTGACAGCTCCTTGAGGCGCGCGAGCCATATGGGATTTGGTGTGACTTTATCACAACACGCTAATATTATAAAGGCGAAAGTTTGTGAGTGTGTTTGTATGTTTGTTACTTCTTCACGCTCGAACGGCTGAACGGATTCCGATGAAACTTAGTACAATGGTAGACTATGACCTGGAATAGAACATAGGATACTTTTTGTCCCGAGAGTATTTTCCCTTGGGACAATTTTCTTCTTGCACACAGGCAAAACTGCTGGAAGCTGCTAACAGCTTATAACTTAGCTGATGAATAAATCACTTTCAACAGTAGGTACTTTATAAGTCAAATTACGATAAGCAGTTTAGAAGTTATGAAGAACTGATGAAAATACATGCAGATATAATTATCATTTCTTTAGCTTTTTCCCTTATGTTAAAGAAGAATCTTTGATTTCTTTCAATCCATCTCCACTTACTATTTATTTATTATTTTAAAGTCACCCAAAGGGCAATGGAAAGGGCTATGCTCGGAGTTTCCTTGCGTGATCGAATCAGAAATGAAGATATCTGCAGGAGAACAAAGGTTGCCGACATAGCACGAAGAATCGCCAAATTTAAGTGGCACAGAACGGATGGCCGTTGGGGCCGAAAGATTCTGGAATGGCAACCGCGTACCGGAAGATACAGTGTTGGAAGGCCTACTATAAGGTGGACCGATGAGCTGGCAAGAGTTGCGGGAGTCCAATGGATGCGAGATGCACAGGACCGTTCATTGTGGCGACACTTGGGGGAGGCCTATGTCCAACAGTGGACGTCTTTCGGCTGATATGATGATGATGATCTCCACTTTCGACGTTTGATCTGGTGGTCTATCGGGCTTTACGTTAGAGACGGTCTAACAACAAAGATAAACTCTTACATCAAAGAGTTTCTTACAACTGAGAAATAACACTATACACAAGGACTTTTCAATGCTTCCACAGTATTGTCAGTTAAATTGAAATAACATATTTTCATAACCACCTGCCATACAAATTTCATCGAAAAAATCTAAAACACTTTTGTAAAGCCCAGGCTTATAAGAAGTTTCAAAGTATAGCAGACCCTTGATGCAGTAAAAATACACTTGAACTGGCTGAAGTTTAATTAAAGGCGGGAAAGTGCAGCATAGTAAAGTACGTAGGCGGCTATGGAGTGGGAAACTGGATATTTCTTTAGGCTCAGGGCTGAGTGTACGAGCCACTTTTTGTGTGCAGACGTGGCAACAAGCAGCTAGTCAACGACTAGTCATAAACCCAACTGGTGTGTAATATTTTATTTTGTGACATCTGATGTTATTCCCTCTCTTAGAGAGGAGACATGTGTCCCAGCAGTGGGAACATTAAAAGGCTGATGATGATGATGTTATGTAGTACTTTTTTAAAGACAGTGTCCCATAGCTGGGTGGAGCGAGAAGGAATACTCCTTCACAACTTTTACTGACTAAAACCACATGTTTTGATTTTTCAGTTGCCGGGTATCGGCCTTAGTGGGCCTTGAAACTTACATCTCTTTGAGTGTCATGTGAAAACAACGCACCGTCGTTTTGGGTCTGGTCTTTGCACGGTCAGTGAGCTACTCATTTAGCTTCACCCGCAAGGCCACGCTTTCTTCGCTCGGAATCGCCCTACGTACGACTCCTGACGATGTCTTCTCTCTCATTCTTTCTGCCACTACATCCCATTGCCTCTTGTTCTGGACCATGGCCCGAACCGAGGCCTGACAAAAGAGGTCAGCGCTATAGATCGCAGTTTTCCATGGCCCTTTAGATAAGTTATTATGTTATCAATATGAATGCTGAATCTACAAGGCTTAATTGCGCCAATGTGGCCTTTTTTCCTCTCAACTATTGTGTTTATTTAAAAACGTAGACTTTTTACTGGTACTAATTGGCATCATCTGCCCACGGCAGTTCATTATTTTACATAAAAACCTATGCTAGTAGCGCTCCGCATGCTGTGTTTACTATCTAATAAGTAAAAAATTGGTTTTTACCACGCTCAGTATTTCCTGCCCTCGATTTTTATGCCTTAGTAAGTAAGGACTTCCTCAGCTGCCGGGATCCTAACTCCGATTTCTAGCCACCGTAGGCGTGGGCTTATAGACGATGGTAGCTCAAGGAGATGTCAGCAAAATCATAGGCGACTAGCAGTGTCAAAGCCTACTGGGGCCATAGGTTGTGTTGAAGAGAACCCAGGGCTCTGGAACGAAGGCATAAAACATAGGAGTGGTTTTTAGTCAGTGAAAAGCTGACACGCCCTTTCACTCTGCCCTAGAGTGGGCTTTGGATGATTTCCCACTAAAAAAAATACCTTTACATATAGATAATTTGGCGTATACTTATCCCAGAGTTGCATGAATTGCGCCGCAAATTGTAAATTATTTCTTAAGCGCGGCAAACACCAAGTCTGAATTTCACGGAACCACGTAATTAGGAGCTGCAAATTAAAACCGCTGACGGATAGTTAGGTGCAAATAAGACTGTATTTATGAGATAGGAAAGCGTACAGCGAATGATTTAATAGTAGCTTTCGTTTATATTTTAGTGTTAAAAACAGGTATCTCGTTACACTGTGACTTATCAATCAAACATTTGAAATGAGATTTCCTACCAAATTTTAAGTTTGTAGGTGTTATAGTTTTTGAGGTTTCGTGAACAGTGAGTGGTATTTCGCTTTTATTTATATAGGAGATGTACTTTTATTTTTGGGTTAAGAAATCACCTCTGGAGTGAAAAGGCGTGTCAGTATTTTAATTACCAAAACCCATCTGTGTTTCTTCAGTCGCCTTGTGCGTTCCAGATCCGCGGTAACTCTTTTGGCAGTGTCAATACTGATCAGTTTACCTCTTTACCGCTCACTGTTACCGTTTTCGCTGTTGTGCGATAGAACCAAACCATTTATTTATTTATTTATTTATACTTTATTGTACACCAAGATTGACCATTGTGAGTTGGGTATGCTTTGTGAACGTTAGATTAAATCGTGCCAGGCACTCTAAATAAGGCCAGTTATTTGGTAATGACTGTTTTAGATCTGTCTTAGAATTTGTTAATATATCTGTCTGTGTATAGCTTAACACATAATTGGCCTTATAATGTTCCCACAGCTGGGACTCAGACCTTACTAAGAGAGAATTTACCGTAATCTAACATGCGGGCCCTGTAACGTTGGGTGGAATTTGAATTTTTGGTTCTAGGATACGCCGGTTTCCTCACGATGTTTTCCTTCACCGATTTGAGAGCAGTGGTGATGAAATCAATTACACATTTATGATGGCATCGCATCGTAGTTTTTTTAAAGGATTTTTGTGCGGTTCATGAACAGATAAAATGATTGATGAAAAAGGTATATCTGTATAATACATACGTATTATAATAGAGAAAAACCGAGAAGTTCAAAGATTTGTAAGACCCGTGCGAAGTTGGGGCATGTCGCTCGCTAGTCCAAAATATGACCACTCATTTCCGTTACACCTACAGGAGAACCGATAAGAAACTTTTAAAAATATTCTTGTTTATAGTTACTCAACTGTTTCATAAAGAACCGACCAGCCAATAGAACCTTCTTTTGAAACTATAGCACAAAAGAAAACAACTGCACGATCTTTTTAAACTTCGTAAGTATAAAACAGCGAACTATTTGAAAGCAACTATGTTTTTAAACGGAAGCATTGTTTTCGAACAAAAACTGTATTTGAAGCTTGGAACAAAAGGTTGGCTGCCGGGATTGCGGTAACCGTCGCATGAAATTATGGTACAAATGGCCCACGGTACTCCACTCTGTAACGTTCACACCCCTATAATGGAAACAAGGAAAAATGGGTGTAAAGCGTTGATTTATTTTCTGAATAAATCCATTGTGACTGAGGTTATTTTATGGAGCTAGTCGGATAGTAAAATAGTTGGTTTTCTTTTGATCAAATTGAATCTAGAGTAATTCTCATGTACAAGTAATTTAGCCATGAAATTAAATACTAAAATTGGTTTGTGTTATTTTATGTATTCGATTTTTTTATGTAGGTTTATTTATTATACATTTTGATCCTACCCTCGAATGTGATCTCTCTCTGTCACCCAAAGGTTTGTTAGGAGAAAACTCATTGTTGTGTTAAGCTCACCTTTGTATATGAATTGTTAAATCATTGTGTACTTTTTTATGTTGTATAATTAAGAACGTGGCTGTGGCGTTTTTATCAAAAACCTATTTCTTAAACTTTTTCATAAAGATACAATTTACTTGGAAAATGTTAGTAATTTTTTATAATTAGTTACATACATTTAGGTTATTTTCTGTAACAGTGAAATGTTTTTTCTTTTTTGCGCTGATAACTAAAATGGTAACAGTAAGGGAGCCTAAGAAAACATTGAACGAATGAAATACACATAGTTGTAAGTGGTCTTGTTGCTGTAAGCCGGTCGGAAAAAAATTCTTATCGAGTCTTATCGTCATGAAAAGAAGAAATAAGTAAAAGGTATTGTACGCGGCAAATAAGTTGAACTAAAATAGCCGTCGTTGCTATGGTTGCGCGCAGCTTTCGCAGTGCAGCACTTTGATTGAGACCCGAAAATCTGTTATTGCGCATTGAAGGTCAATCGCCATTTTAGTTCAACTTCTATGCCAAGTTAGTGAAGTTTTAATCATATTGCACCTGTCAATATTATTAAAACGTTATTTATTATTATATGGTAACTAGTGTATCTGTCACAGTAAAATCTGTTTATAGATCAAAAGTACTTTTAACTTCAAGAATTGCACCGAATTACTTTTGATCATTAAAAAAAAAAACTACTTTAAAACAACTCAAAAACCTGTTATCATTTCCAAAACATTTTTTACCTATTAATATGATGAAAGTAGTGAGATTTTTTTTCTTTTAGAATATGGTAATTTTAATTGCAAGAAATGGGCAGTAATACTTTGGACCACTTAAAAACACTTTAAAACTTAAAACTACGCTTAAATCTGTTAGGTTGGTAGGTTTTTTTACCGTTTTCAATATGTTTTTTTTTAACGATTCTATGTACTTTTTATTTTTTTAAATAAAAAAAGAAACCCGTTTTAACTTAAAAAGAGTTTTGATTGACATCAAGAACTAGTTAAAAAGTTTTTATCTTATTTTTTTTTTTTAAATGCCTTTTCTCCAAATTATGAATTACTCCTGTATCGTGGGTGTACTAACATATACACCGTTAAATTTTGATCGTTTTAATCCCGTGGAGCTTCGATCCGGTACATGAAACACTATCGATTTGTAAAGATAAAATTATAAAATAAAGTACTTTTTTTCTAAAACTCGAATTAATATACGCATGTACTAATTTCTTTAAGTAAATTTTGATCGTTTTAATCCCGTGGAGGTCGACCCTCCTACTCTAACGGTGTCTATGAAACACAGACCCGAGACAAGTATCTGTAGATCACACAAACATTTATTCCGTGCGGGAATCGAACCCACGACGCGCAGCGTAGCAGACACACGCTCGACTATTGTGCCAACCGTGCGTTCAAGTACTTAGTTATGAATAATTTACAGTAGTGTAGTGTGCCGACATAGCACGAAGAATCGCCAATTGAAGTAGCAGTGGGCAGGGCACATTGCTCGCAGAATAGATAGCCGTTGAGGCCGAAAGGTTCTGGAGTGTACCGTGTACTTGAAGACGCAGTGTTGGGTGGCCTCCTACAAGGTGGACTGGTGACCTGGCAAATATTGCGGGAATCCCTCCACACGGGACTGTTTATTGTGGCAACACTTGGAGGAGGCCTATGTCCAACAGTGGACGTCTTTCGGCTGAATGATGAACTGTGTAACTGTGTATTGACTGTACCATATCAAACTACGTTTCGTAGTTTTGTTTCGTTCACCACTTTTAGTAATATCGAAAATTGTAAACACAAACATAATTATACATTGAATGAAACAAAATACACACACATGCGTTGAATCATTCAATTTATTCAAAAACATTCGCAGCCGGAGGTAGGCCACGTTGAATCATTCGATTTGTTCAAAAACATTCACAGTCAAAGCTAGGCCAAGATTCCACACGTTCTATGCAAGGCCTGCCTCCTGGCTCGTTTACAACGAGTGGTAGCTCGGTAGTTACGTTAATGACTTCGTCTGCTTTCCCAGTTATGTTTAGAAAATTTTAAACCAGTTGAAACTGCAGTAAGTTTTCTGGAACAGCGTATCCAATTACCCGTGGTTATGAATCGCCGATTGTGAGCTTAATTTTTTTGTTCTTCTCTGCACCCTGGCAATCTGTCCAAGAACAATAAGCCACTGTATTGATCGACTTTTAGTCCGTTTGTGTTATACACCGTTAAAGTTTGGTCATTTTAATCCCACGGAGGGTCGATTCGGTATATGAAACACTATCGATTTGTAAAGAGAAAATTAAAAATAAAGTTTTTTTTTTCATCATCATCATCATGTCAGCCGAAAGACATCCACTGTTGGAGATAGGCCTCCCCAAGCGTCGCCAAAATGAACGGTCCTCTGCGTCTCACATCCACCGGATTGCCGCAACCTTTACCAGGTCATCGGTCCACCTTGTAGGAGGCCTTCCAACGCTACGTCTTCCGGTACGTGGTCGCCATTCCAGAACCTGCCGACCCCAACGGCCATCCGTTCTGAGAGCAATGTGCCCTGCCCATTGCCACTTAAGTTTGGCAATTCTTCGTGCTATGTCGGTAATCTTGGTTCTCCTGCGGATATCCTCATTAATGATTCGATCACGCAAAGAAACTCCGAGCATAGCCGAATCAATCGAATTAATTTAAGCACGTACGAAATTAATTTCTTTAAGAAAACGTCAGCTGAGCGAGGCCAATGAACTGTAGGTAGCTAGTACGCAACGACCGACAACTACCTACAAGGTCATTGACTCGTTTACTTAAAAAAAATAATTTCGTGCATGCGTAGATTACCTCGACTTTTAGAAAAAAAAGTATAACTTTATTTTTTAATTTTATCTTTAAAAATCGATAGTGTTTTATATACCGAATCGACCCTCCACGGGGACCAAACCTGAAATCGCAAAAAAAGTCGGCCACGTTCAGTACATTTTGACCAGTTAGGCGAACATAATTGTATTGACCAGCAGATTTTTTTTCACGAATTCTCGTTTGGTTCCATAGTACAAGTTGTTTGTTATCATGACTACAATCAAGTGTTCAATTATCGTTCACTAATTACCAGTCACCCTATATACTGCTACGACTCTGTAACTTTGCTTTGTGACGAAAAATATTACATTTTACTAAAATTAGCGAAAATATCCTTTTCTAAGTACGTACAAGTAACGAAAAATACATTTTTCCAAAAAGGTTTTAAGTAATTTCCCTAAAGAAAACTAAGGAAGTGTATACTATTGAGTAATATTAGGTCAGTCTAGGGATTTACGTTGTTTTTGGAGGCGCGGAGCGACTGTTTATTTACTCCGCTTCGTCCAGTCGTGATTCCTGCTGTTTAATATTCTACGCCTGGACTTTGGTTTTAGAGAATAACAACGAATATTTTTTTTTTTACCTTATTGTACATCATAACACATAAAAAAAAGAAATGAAAATATTAAAAATTCATAGTACGCGCGAATATTTTATACACATTATAAAAAACATAACTAAACACAATACACGCAAACACACCATCACACTCCTCCGCCAAACTCTCTCTCTTTCCCCCACGCTCAGACACTTCTTTACACTCCCTCCTACACTCACACACACGTACTCCTCACTCTCATTCACACATACACAAAAGCATGCCATGTGTTAACTAATTCTTTTTCCTTTTTTTTTTAATGTCTTTTGTCTAAAAATAGTAAAGTAATAATTTCTGTTGTAATTTTATTTTCTCCTAATTTTATGACTCCACGGCACAGAGAATCCTAGTGTGGAGTCTAGAGATCTGTTAAATGCTATGTAATTAATTGCCTTTTGGAACAATAAACATGTTTGTGTGTATTTTTAAATAAAAGAAAATATTGTATAGTTGGTGAACAAGATTAAACCTTTCTAAAGAATCATTCTATCAACTGAAGGCAAACCGCATAAAAATCTCAGTAATCAGTAATTTTTAAGTGTATCACGTTCATACAGACAGACAGATGCGTTGGGAGATTTTGTTTTGCTATGTAAGGATATTAGACTTGATTGCGTTTCGCTATGTCAGAAGTAGAGGCGTCGGCGTTTAGAACATCACCCATACTACCATGATTATGGCGAGCTCGCGTTGCCCCACACTAGGTATAACTCCTCTATCGTGTGTCTGTTCTCAAACATGTAAACTCATATAGAGAAGACACTGTGAACCGGACGTCCATCTGTAGGCCATTTATATACTCGTATTTGGTCCGTGCGGGAATCGATTCCACGACACGCAACGCAGCAGCCAATCGCTCAACCACTGCGCCAATCGTCAGTTACCTTTTAAAATTCAAGGAATCAATATACATTGAAAACATTCTAGAACTGACCTAATACTTTAGAAAATTATTAAGCACTATACAACCTTATTTTTAGTATATGCCAAACCCGAAACACGTGTCTATGTAAAGAATCTATGTACAAAATTACCTAACTGTATCATGAAAAATCATAAAGTTATAAGCTTGTTCTGTTACCTGGTTGTTCACACAAATACATGGTCACCGGGCCATCCGGGTGACAGGGGGTTTGTTATGACCTGCCGTGACCTATGTTGTACTTAGTACCGGTGATGTCCAACTTGTGACCTTATTTAAATATTTTTGGGAAAATAAATAACATGGCGTAAAAATATTTAAACTACGAGTATATTCAGATTTTAAAAATAAAGTTGTCATCATTAGCTTGCCAACTTGTTTGTGACGGCAAAATTTCTGAGTTTTGAGTGCTTTGTCAGTACATTACAGTTCATACCATTCCGACATCCCGTACTAAGGTACGGTCCTTTCTTCGTTCCGTTCTCTCAACTTTTATCGCCAGCTCATAAGAAACAGGGCAAGGTTTTTATTGGCCGAGTTTCTTGCCCGCAGTTGGCAACTTATCACCTTCAGTTAATTTGTCTAGCTCGCGTTGTAATGCGCCTTCATGCGCGTTCGTTTGTGAAAGGTCGAAGACGGAGTAGGTTTAAGAGGGTACCCATGTTGAGAGACCGGTTTATATGTTATTTGTTACGTTGTTCGTTTTTGTTAGCGAGTTTTTTTTTATTTCAGATCTTTTGAACATGTGCTGTGTTTATTTCTTTATTTAATCTTCATGCAACCACAGGTACAAAGGCAGACTTAATGCCTGAGGCATTCTCTACCAGTCAACCTAGCGTAGTGGAGAGACAATATGGCAGGTGCGTAAAAAAAAAAAGAAAAAAAATGATTTTGAAAACAAGTATTACAAAATTATATGGAAAGTTAAAACTAAACATACTTACATAAATATTTAATATAATACATACCTATACATATATATATATATATATTAGAATTACAGGGAAGGACTTTTTGAGATGATTCTGCTATTTATTTATTTATTTAACAATTTGTACACACACATAAAAAAAGAGAAAAAAAAAGGAAGAAAACAGATAAATAGGTACAGAGGTGATGCTTATTTCTAAAGAAATCTCTTCCAGCACACCTGCGAAAGGATAGTTTGAAAAAAAAAGAGAAGTAGACACCGTGTGTAATAGTAAAAGAAAAATTAGTACACACACAATGATAGACAATAAACAATTATAATATGTAAATAAAAACATACTATTATAAATATAAACATACACAAAGTAAAATAAATATCTCAAGAATACATACTTATATAATATATAATACATACTAATATGCAACTATAACGGAAGAGAAAGATAGTGTTCTTTTACTCTACTTTTAAAGACTGCAAGAGTTTGGCAGGCCCTAATGTCAGTTGGTAGAGAATTCCACAATCGTACTGCATGCGCGGTGAAGGAGTAGGAATAGAAATTGCTGGAGTGAGGAGGGGATTTAAGGAGATTCCTTAGATGCGACCTGCAAGGTGCATCAGAAGGACGTGAATAGGAAAAGCGTTCCCGCAAATAGGAGGGCGTTTTAGGATTGTGAAGGATGTTAAATAGCAAACACAATATTCGAGAGTTCCTGCGAAGTCGAATAGGGAGCCACTTGAGTATCTTGCGAGAGCCTGAGACATGATCATACTTTTTAAGATTGAAGACAAAACGAATACAAATATTTTGCAAACGCTCAAGTTTATTTAAAAGCTCCTCGGTGGCATCCAAATAACAGGCGTCAGCGTAGTCAATGATGGGCTGAATGAGTGTTTGGGCGAGGGAGATTTTGGTTTTCAAGGGCAAAAAACTCTGAAGGCATTTCAACGTGTGGAAAGTATAGTGTACTTTGCGACTGACTTCAGCGACTTGGGCAGTCCACGATAAGTACGAGTCCATGATCACCCCTATTTTTAGCAGTCTTAGCATAATCAATTTGAACTCCATTCAACCAGAGCGGAGACAACGACGTAACATCAAGCTTGTTCCGCATATACCTGCCGCCGATGACCAAGGCCTGGGACTTTTTAGGGTTTATTTGCAACCCAAAAGAACGCGACCACTCCCCAATCATTTCCAGGTCCCGGTTCACGGCAGACACGGCGGCTTCTGCATCATCTCCACGAAAGTGATGGTAAAGCTGCAAGTCGTCGGCATAGAGATGGAAGTTAGAGGAAATTACTCTTGTAACAGAGTTAATGAAAATAGAGAAGAGAAGAGGAGAGAGAACGCCACCCTGAGGCACACCCGCAGTAAGACAGCACCAATCCGACGAAGAGTCATCAAGGCGTACCCGCTGCGAGCGGCCGTTAAGATAGGAATCAAACCATCGAATAGTGGAAGAGGAGAAGTTAAGGGATTTAAGGATTCCAAGAAGGATATCGAAGTCAACAGAATTGAAGGCACTGCTGAAATCAAGAAGAACAAGTAACGTGAGAGATTTGTGGTCCATAGCCCAGCGGATGTCATCAGTAACTTTTAAAAGAGCAGTGACAGTGCTGTGACCAGGCCGAAAACCGGATTGAAAGGGGCTAAGAAGATCGTTACTAGAAAGAAAGAGAGAGAGTTGATGATGGACAATGTGCTCAAGAACTTTAGAGAGATAAGGAAGGATAGAAATAGGTCTAAAATCGGTCAGTGAAGCCGGGTTAGGAATTTTGGGTAATGGAATGATATGAGCTTGTTTCCAGGCGTCGGGAAAAGCGCAAGAAAACAGGGAAAAGTTAAAAATGTGGGTCAAGACGGGAAGTATAGCAGGGAGAATAGGACAAATCATTCTTGAGCACACGTTATCATTACCAACAGCTACTATTTGTGTAGAAAGTAATTCCGCAATTTCCGCTTAAATAAATACTGACTCGTGGTCGTCGTTTTCTTCTTTCTTTCTTTCTTCTTTCTAATTAACAAAATCAGAACACGATAGGCTACGAAGGAACGGGGTAGGTTTTTAGTCAGTAAGAGTATGGGAAGGACAAAGCAGTAGGAGATTGTTAGAAGAATGCAGATTCCTAGCGTATGAAAAACAGAGATATTAACCCTTTAACCGCTTGCATCGGTTTGGTCCGACGAGTGTTTTCATGTCCTATTCGCCAGCGTCGTGTGTTCACCACTGGATCTTAACATCTCGTTTAGCTCTTCAAACCCCATAGGTGACAGAAGAGCTAACGAGATGGAGTACTTGTTCGTGGATGTGCGGCCCTGGCGGAATAAACGCTAGAGTATTGGTCGGATATATCCGACGTAGGCGGTTAAAGGGTTAAAAGTGAGATATATATAAGATAAGAAGGAGGGATAGGAGAGTTGAGCAAAAAGAAGAGGGTTTTCAAAGCTCTCAAACTTCTTCTCTGGCGAATAGGCAACCATTTCAATAATTATCACCTACATTTATACATATATACACATACCTACATAATAAATACTCATATATGTAATATATTTATAAGTTAACAATACTACACATACCTATACACTAACACTAAACACCACATAAGTTAAACACTAAATAACGTGACGCATTGGACACACGCATTAGTCGATGACGTGCCGGCGGTATATTTTCATCTACCGCCGCCTTGTTATATTCGTTTCTCACCAGTCACGATCTACGCCGTCCGCTAGTCTAACGTGCGCTCGCGCCGATATAAAGTTGTGAGAAACCTACCCGCGGCAACTAACCACTGTGTTCACAAAGACTGTCTTCTTATTGCTGATTTTCTTGCCTGTGCTTGGGTTTTGCGCCTTTTATAATAATCGTGTTGTTGTGTTGTGTGAGGAGAAGAATACACCTGGTGATACAAAGAAGGACTTTTATTTATTCACCACCTACCCAGTGAGTACCTACATCACACACACTTCACTCAAACAACCATAAATACAGTGTTCTGGCGATTATTGCTGGGAGATTTCATTCTATTAATATTGCTGTAGTAAGCATGTTGCTGGCGGTGTTCTATAGCATTTTTTATATACAATATGTGTTCTGAATGTGGTTGCTGTATGAGCGCTATTGTCTGCTGAAATAAATGGTTTTTATTTTATTTAAAAGTTTGACTTAAATTAATTATGAAGCTAAAGTATTAATCCGAAACACTCATCACATTTTTTTTTGGTGAGGAACATAATCTAAGGATTTTTTCCGCCCTTGGACGGAGTAAGAGATGGAGTTAGACTTTTACTGACTAAATAACCCACCCCATACCAGGGCCGAGCCTTCCTTTCAGAAGTAGACCCTTGGCCCCGGTAGGCTTCGACCCTGCTGGGCCCCTACGGTTTGCTGACAACTCCTTGAGGCATGCGGGAACAATACATGCAGTCGACGACTTGAGACATAATTAGGCTAGTATATTATAAAATAAAAGATAGCGGCTTCGAAAAAATGCATACTATCTCACAAATAAAGATTAAAGGTAATAAAGTGCAATTTTATTAAATCTGTCACTCATAATTTGTTTCCAGCAGTTAATGCGGTAAAACTGCAGATGAGTACAACGAGAGAAACGTAAAAGTTCGCCACCACAGGACAGTGTAAACACAACTACACTAGATTAGAGCACGCGCATTGAAAAATTTAGTCCCCGACGAGCGTCTCGGTACCACCGCGCTCAGGCAATTGCGAAAAATGTGCTCAACTCGCGACTAATGGACATGTTTGTGCTCCTATGTGAGCACGTACCTTCCCCGCACAACCTCTGAAATATTTATGGTCCTACTAAAAAGAACTTCTAACCAAACAATCATAAAGAACCGACCGTTTCTTTGCCTTTCCACTAAAAATCATTAAACAATTTAAAATCATTACGATGTTTAGTAAACATCATCTAACAATAAAGTTACGCATGTTGTGCTTAACTGTAAGGAATTGCTACACTAGTCTATTCAGCCGCCTAGATTCCGACCCCGACTACCAGCCACGGTAGACGCGGGCTTGTTGACATCGAGCAATGGGTAGCTCGCTGTCCAGTCATCCGGTAAATGACCAGATCGAGCCCATCATCAGCAGCGCGTAGTGATCCACGCGCTCTTCAAAGAGATGTTAGTAAACCGTAGGGGCGTAGCAGGGTCGATTTTAGCCAGCAAGGATCGCGGGGAATTTCTGAAAAGGAAAGCCGTAGTCCTAGCACGCAAAGGGCAACTTTGTTCTGTGTCTTGGTGTAATTTATCTACGATATGTATGTATTTAGAAATATATAAGTATGTTCATCAGTTGTGTAGTACCCATAACACAAGCTCTGCTTAGCTTGGGACTAGACGGCGTTGTGTGTGATAGTTGTGGAATATATTATTATTAATTACGTTGTTGGTGAGTCAAATAAATAAAGTAAAAATATAAATATAAATTGGGATAAGTGAACTAAGCATTGCTCACTATTACTCACATACCAAACAACCTCAGTGGTCACACTCACATACACACTCACACACACACTCAGGTTACACATACCACATTTACCGTTATTTGTATCTACATTTTTTATCCGACTTCAAAAAGAAAGAGATTTTCAGTTACCTTTTTATTTTATTGTTTTGTTTTTAATGATTGCATGTTAACATTGAGTACTGTTTCAATTGCATAAAAATGACAAGTGGAAGAGTGGAGTCATCTAATACAAGCAATTCCTTGCTTAAAAGGTGATCTCCAATAATATGTATCAAAATGCCTATTGTAATTGAAATAAGCATTTTATTATTTATTATTTAAAAATAAAATCGCGCAGTTAAACTATAAAATCAGAAGCATTGTCTTCAAGAGCTTTGCGGGAGTTGGTAACATCAAACAAGTGAGTGCGCTTTCTAGCGGCATATTGTATGTGTAGCTCAAAGTTTAGCTGCCTTCTGTTCGATTCAGATTCAGCTCGTGTATCGGCAAATATCGAGTTGCGCTGAATAATACGATAATATTTTGATTCCGTTGATTGAATGTTCTACAGTTCTGAAATTGGTCTTGGTAATTTTGTGGGACTGTAACCTGACAATCGATAATATTGTGTGTCGATATAAGTGGGTGATATAAGTGGGGCAGTCCCATACACACACATATTTATAGATCTTTCGTGCACGCGTCCGACTTGCACTTGGCCGATTTTTATTTTTACTTGCCTACTGGTAAAATAAGGAAGTTTCGTAATATTTTGAGGTTTCTTTTAATAAAATAGATTAAGTTGGTTGTTACTTTTATATTTTTTCATATTCATAATTTTTCATCACAAAAACTAGTAAAAAAAAAAGTGATAATCGAAAAGATACGCCTTAGTGTTGCGATAGTGATTAATATTACACACACACATACCACATACACACACACACACACATACATCATAAATAGCCTCTAATTTCGTTTGATTACGGTTGGTAGACATAATTCTTTTATCTATTGACTTCTCATGCAGACCTTTAACAAATGGCCTAGGTTTCACTTTTGGCGAAAAGAAAAAAAAAATATATACCAGCAATATATGGCAAAAGTTTCGGCACTATAGGCAACGAAGGAACGGGGTAGGTTTTTAGTCAGTAAGAGTCTGACACTGCTTCCCGCTCCACCCAAGGGCGGGATTTGTCATTGGATGATTTTACCTACCATAAAAAAAAAAAATCCCCTTTGTGAAATAAACTACTTATTCACTTGTTTCCATCTTAATGCATTCTAGGAAATATGTAGTTAATGGCAGCATTTCGCTCAACGATCAAAATAATACTGTTTTCCAGGAAGAATTAAAGCGGTGGCGGCCAATCTCGACAGAGATTATTATAGTGCACAAGTGTGTGTGGTGTGCGCAGACACAGGTGCATTCTCTGTTCTTTCATCTCATCACTCTCATAGTCCGATGGGACTTTACGTACTTTCCAAGGCACGAGGGTGTCACACAACCGCTTTGTACAACTTCGGGCTGCTATAATCTAGGTAATTCTTAAAGGAAAATCCCAATAGCACCTTTTACGTCCACTTTCGGCAAAGCAGAAGATAATGCAAGCAAGGAGGCGGCCGAAACCATGAGACTGAGATAAGCCTCACGCCCTGCTCCCCGCCGGAGACTCTCCAGGCACCAGGGAGTCAGGGAACGATTACCGGCTACTTTAGGCGCGGGTTTGTACGGGTAAGCACCAAGCTCAGGTCGACGGCACATTATGAGTGCCTCAAAGAGATGTCAGCAAAATTGATGAGTCAGTCAGTCTCGGCGCCTGCCAGGGCTACTAATTGTTCGAAAGATTTACACTGAACACTGTATGGAGCGGGATAAGTGCTTCAATATCTTCTTATTTGATAATTGCTCACGTAAAAAAAAGGAATAGAACCCAGTCTTACAGCTCTGCCCACCTTACAGGCGATCCAACCATTGTTCCCAGCTTTTTCTCAGAAATCGAAATGCAGAATAATTACGGGTACGATCATCGAATCGTTTCCATTCCGACATTTTTGTTAGAAATGAAATTTCGTTTAATTTTCCGCGGCGCTTCGTCTGGATTATTCACTTCATTACTGTTTAATCTCTGACCCTTTAAAAGGTCGGACGGACGTATATTTACCTATAGATGTGCAGGTATGGAGACACTCATTTTGTTTTTAATTACGTGTACAGAACTCGTTCGTACGAGTGCTGTCTGAATTGATGGAGTGATTGATATCGGCATGGTTCTATCAAGAGTTTCAGTACTTGGTGTTTTAATTAACTGAGCGATGAGTTTTCCTTTTATTAAGTGCACAATGGGTTGCATTAAAATGACATCCGTTCGTGATTAGCGATACTTTTGCCCATCCTCGATTGTAAGCCTTTGCTACTTTACTCTCTAGCTTATATTTTGGGTGATTTTTATTCTTTGCCCAAAGAATCTGGATTGCAATTCAACGTGGCAATACTGCTCGTCTTTAAGGCATATTTTCGGATGACAGCAATCTGGAGGAGTACTTTGACGCATTAGTGTATTTTGTATTATGTACAGAGTAAAAATCCTTAGTTCATGTTATGTACATAGTTATGTACATAGTACAAATACTTAGTTAATGTTAATGATTCAAAATAAACTTGTTTTTTTATCTCGGCATGATCTATTCTTTATTGTTATCGATCTTCAGAAATCAGGAAATCAGATGTCAATGTTCTCCAGTTACTGGGTTGTGGGAGTTAGACAGGCAGTCGCTCCATATAAAATACTGATATTTGGCTGCATCTATTTAGACTAGAACCCTGACCTGAACTGACCTCAACTTACTTGGGACCCTGCAGGGTCAAAGCCTATTGGGGCCATGGGTAAATGTGAAAGTGAACACTAGGGCCCTGGTACGAAGGCAAGGAAGGAACGGGTGGGTTTTTTAGTCATTAAAGTCTAACAGTATCTTCCGCTCCGCCCAAGGGCGGGAGATGTCATCGGATGATTTTTACCCACCGAAAAGAAACTTACCTGGGTGGGCAGACGATGATAAACTGTCGTACTAATATTATAAAGGTGCAAGTTTAAGTTAAGTTTGTGTGTGTGTGTGTGTGTAAATTTGTATGTTTGTAAGTTCTTACGCTCAAACGGCTGAAGGGATTTAGATGACATTTATCACAAAGCTAGATCATGTTGTAGAACAGAACATACGGTACATCCCGGGAGTATTATTCCCTCTTTCCTCATCAATCTATCTTTTATACTTAGTAAATACCTTTGCTTTATTTACCTGTTGGATTTGGCACCCCAGGGAGGAAGATCAAAATAAACTATTCCAGGACATGATTTATCTGTTCAACTGTTTGACCGTGACGGAGTAACAAACACACGTACATATTTTCGCCTTTATAAAGGTCTATCCCTACACATCCGTACCGGGTCAGTGACGGGGCAGCAACTTGTGTCGACAGGAGTCTAAAAAAATATCGGTGCATATATTCTCTATGAACTCGATCACACACATTCGACACCGAGCCGTCAGCGAGGCGTCAGTGTCAGCGCAACGGACCCGAGCCTTCCGATTCCATACCGTACCGTGCCCGTGTTAATAATTTTTCCTTGTAATTTGTCGACTTTATTGATGGTAAAAATTAATGATGTGTTATTAATAGAGACTGTATGCTTATATAGCGTTTTGTACACTTGTCTAACCCGAAATATGTGGGTTATAACCCAAATATGGAATTAGATCGGACGAAAATTAAACTGCGAAGAAGTGTCAAAATATTTATTTAAACTTGTTAAATTCGTAATCTATTTCACCACACAACACTTAGGCTACATAGACTCGGTCAAGGAAACGGAGTGAAGTAAGGGAAGGCGTCGTCACGGTACTGATGTGTGTGAACAGAAAACCACTGACGGGGCACGGAAGTTCTATGTCGGCACGGGCACTGTGCTGCCCCTTCACTGACCCGGCACGGATGTATAAAAATATAGTATAGTGTGACATGCAAAAAAACCTTAAAAAGGGAGCGAGAAACAGTCATTAATGCAGTTAAAGTTTCAAGATTTTATTTACTGCCGGCCTAATGAAGGTGACATTTTCAAAGCGGCCATTTTTTTTCTGCAGTGCCTTACGTCCTGTTGACGAGGTATCGCCTCGGTTCGGACCACACAGAGTATGAAATCGCCATGCTGGCAGTGACTTTTATTTATTTTTACCCTCACAATGATTTCAGGGTGTAGCGGTAGTCAGACTTTTAATACTAAAACAAAGGTGGGTGTCTGTTTCGAATTTATTTCTATTGTATGATAATAAACTATCGCACTAGAATCCTCCTTCTTTTGAGAAGCAGTAATGTTAACAAAGTAGGAGACCGAACGCGTGAGGCAACGGCTCAGCCGCCGCTGGGATTCCGATATTTTATTCTAAAACCCACAGTGTTCTCTCAATCGCCTTTTTTGCAAGGATTGTCATAGCACTTTCAAACAATTCTGTAGTCCTGAAAATATAGTTCCATAAATAATTTAAAATTGTTAATTCAGATATAGGTCATTATCACCATTTCAGCCGAAAGACGTCCAATGTTGGACATTTGCCTGCCCAAGGGTCGCCATAAGGAATGGTCCTGTGCCATCTGAGATCCATCAGATCCCCGTGACCCTCACCGGGTCATCGGTCCACGTTGTGGGAGGCCTTCCGAAGCTGCGTCTTCCAAGACGTGGTACTTACCATGGTCTATAGAACCTTTCACCCCATCGACCATGCTGCGAGTAATGTGCCCTATCCATCACTACCAACCACGATCGATGACCTGTTGAGGGTATCATCGAACTTACGTGCCCTTTGGATGACTTTAAGCCTTCCGATGAGGACCCAGAAATAGGAAAAATACCCACAGAACACACACAGACACAGACAGAACACAGACACACGGATAGAACACAAACACACCACAGACACGACGGAACGAATACACCTACAGAATATTCATTGTTTTTGGTGGTCTATTTAGCGGTGACACGTAATGACATGTTTGGTATCTATGGACAGTTTTGATGATGCCTTTCTAGTAGTGGCCACAAGAAGCATCCCTGTACTCTGTGGCCGACTGCCCCTCCTTAATTTCAATTTAGCTTTAGTTTTACGGTACGTACGAAGCTCTGAGAATGAAGTAAAAGAAGCAGTTTCTTTACGTTTCATTGGATTTTATATCCTTTGTTTATTGTATGGTTGCAGGTGTGAGCTTGATTCCTGTTTTCTATAAAGTGCATTGGGATTAATGGTTTTTAATGTTAAACCAGCTTCTGACCTCGTCTTCCTCGTGAGAATAGCAACAAATCCCAATATATAAAAAATATCCATATTTAAACTTTGCAACCCTTAGGAAAGTTGTATTTTCGTATATATAATATTCGTTATACATAACTGATTAATTATATCAAGTCATATTTCCTCGAAATTCTGTCCAAATGACAGAATTTCGAGGAAATATGACTACAAACAAAATGTTACATGTTAACTTTACAACCTCTTTAGGTCACCCTAGAGGTTTTTTTTTTTTTTTTTTTTTTTGGGTAGGTAAAATCATCCAATGACGAATCCCGCCCTTGGGTGGGGCGGGAAACAGTGTCAGACTTTTACTGACTAAAAACCTACCTTTCCATTCCTTGCCTTTATCCTGGGGCCTTTGGTGACAGTCTCACATAACCTTTGGCCCCAGTAGGCTTCGGCCCTGCTGGACCCCTACAGTTTGCTGACAACTCCTTGAGGCGCGCGGGAACGGTGCGCGCCGTAGACGACCTGAGCTCGGACCGGTCTGTTACCGGACGGACGGACAGCGAGCTACCCATTGCCCACCGTCCGCGAGCCCGCGCCTATGGTGGCCGGAAATTGGGATCGGAAACCCGGCGGCGGCGGCGGCGTGTCCGCCTTTGCCTAAGGCGGTCGGCCTCCTCCTTTACTAGCATTACTGCTTCGCAGAAGGAGGCGACCGCCTGCCACTCCTCCTCGCTCCGGAGCATGGCTTGAACCAAGCCCCGGCGCGAGAGATCGCCGCCGATCGCCCCCACGAGGACACGGCGCTGCTCATCCCAAGCGGGGCACACCTCGACTGTGTGCTCCACCGTGTCCACCGGGCGGTCCGCACAGTGGCGACACCCGGGCGTCGTCTCCGCACGAATCTTGTACAGGTACGGACCGAACTTGCCGTGTTCGGTCAGCACCTGCGCCAAACGGAAGGTGACGACGCCGTGGGGCCTTTCCAGCCACGCCTCAAAGAGGGGCCTTACCGCCTCGATCGTGGCGTACCCAGCACGAGGTTGCGACAGTCGCTCTCGCCATTTCACCATGAGATCCCGCCGGAGCTCTGTCCGCCATGCCGCGACTTGTCGCGGCAGCGGAGTTTCGCCCCGACGTTGCATCTCCACGCGTAAGTCATGCATGTGTGCAAGGACTGTTGCCTCCAAATCCCATGGTGGTAGGCCAGCAAGGAGGCTCGCCGCTTCGCAGGACACCGTACGGTATCCGCGGATCATCCGGATGGCCATGACCCTCTGGCAGGCGGTTAGCCGGGCCGCCACTCGCTTCCGTAGCGATGGCGCCCACACCGGCGCTAGGTCACCCTAGAGGTTGAATTTCGAATTTCTGTGCAAAATTTCAGCTTCCTAGGTCCAAGGGTGGGCGTTAATGAGTCAAAGAGTGAGTGAGCTAGGACTTTTATTTGATATTTATATACTTATCTACTCATGATGATCAATAATTTTAGTTAAGATTTACTTATCATTACTTTTATATTACAACTTTTAGCAACAACATAATTATCCCTATTCGAAGTGAACAAGCTTATACAAATATACGAATATGTATTAAAGGAAACATTTCATATTTTCTTCTTATAAGTAAAATCAGTTTCCTGTAAAAGTAGGTACATTTAATATTCACCCCTGAACGTTATCCAAACAACCAGAAAATCACGTTGCAATTTCAAAGCCATTTGCATCGACGAAAAAAAAAACCCTGGTGTATCGGTTGTCTATAGTCTACAAAGTAAAGGAAAAATATAGAGAGTATAGCTGTTCATTTTTCCACAATTTGTAGGAATCAATTGGAGAGAAGTAAGTTGTCTGGCTCACGGTGAGCGATGAGCTGGCGGCGTGTCACTATAGCTATGATACCCACTACTTGCACCCTTCAGCCATTTTTAAATTTAATACGTTTTTAGTTTGTGCTGGAGAATATTCATGTTTGTAATAAAACGAGTAATATTTATAATAATTTATCATTAATTTAGGTATTTATGCGTATTTAAGATAATTATGGTATTTAGTGATACAGTATTGGCTAGGAAAAAATTATGGCTATCACTAGCACTCCTATCTCACCTGATGGTAAGCGATGATATGGAGAACTCTTGCCTAGCAGTAATAATGTTCGTTTTTCTTTTTTTATTTTCAAATAGTATACCTTACTATAATTGGCTAATTATGAATTAGGATACATAGAACTCTTGCCTAGCAGTAATAATGTTTGCTTTTTATTTCCAAATAGTAATCCTATAGTTGGCTGATTATGAATTAGGTTACACATTAGTTTAAACATTATCATTCAGTTCAATTATATTATGAGGTCAATCACTACAATCAGATTAAACACTTTAGATGCCAAATAATTGTACTGTGTTGATTTAGAATAGTTGCAATTTTCATAAATATTTTTTTATCACGCGAGAGAAAATCTAAAAAAAAACCTGTAAAAGATAAAATCTATTCCTTAATGTTCCATTCGACCACATCATTGCTGAAATAGTGGTCAAAAGCTGAGATGAAATAGTGATCAAACGCGAACCTATGCATACTAAAAAAAAAGACGAAAACTGTAGCTCACGATGTACTTTCTGAAAAGGCTCAAACGTTAAGTGTCGTTGTAAAATTTTTCTTTACGATATCTCACCTAAAATGGGACACTTTGTTTAGTTCAAGTAAAACTGGTAAATGCTAAAAATGGTTGGCTGTACCTATTTTTTGTTAAGAAACACTAAAGACAAGCACTTCATTAATAAATTAACACGTAATTTTCTTCCAAAACTTATTTAATTTTACAGAACGTCTAGAGATACGGAATTCTCAGGTCCCAGTGTTACAGGCGCTCACTCCAGGGGCTATAAACCCAGGTTACTTGCCAGTTTTTACAGCAGTGATAAAGTTTACTCCTCCGGTCTTGTTTGCCGAGCTAATAAATATCTGCCTCTCTGCAGGGATGGCCGTAAATCTTATTTTATTTCTGACCTAACCAACATATGGAAATTGGAGATAAGCTACTTTACGTAATGGAGGTCTAAAGGCTTTAATAAGTAATTTTATAATTATTTAGGACTGATAATGTGATGTAAGTACCCAAAATGAGTCTTTTGTCACTTGAATTAAAAAATAATTAACTAATTATATTCAGAAAAAAACAAAATCCTACACTAACTACGACTACGCGGGCTTGCGGACGGCGAGCAATGGGTAGCTCGCTATCCGACCGTCTGGTAACTGTCCGCGGAGACCGAACGCAAGTCGTCGACGGCGCCTACTGTTCCCGCGCGCCTTAAGGAGTTGTCAGCTAACTGTAAGGGCCCAGCTGGGTCGAAGCCTACTCTAGGGCCATAGGTAAATGTAAAAGAGAACACCAGGGTGTTGGTACGAAGGACTTAGGTGGCTTTATTGGTCAGTAAAAATCTGACACTATCTCCCGCTCCGCCTAAGGGTGGAAGATGTCATTGGATGATTTTTACCCACCGAAAAAAAAAAACACAAAAAAGCCTAAAACTAACTGAATAACGACTAACTAAAATAAGGCGTCAAAAAACTCTTCCCCATTGCTGTCGACTGGCGGTATGCTGATGACTTCTCCTTTACTGAGTAAAACCTCATTTATGTTCCTTTTATGGCTTTCGTTTCAGGACTCCGGGGTGTCCTCTTAGACTATCCATAACCCCAGTAAGCTTAGAGCCTTCTGTATCCTTACGGTTTTGCTATGATATGTCTTTGTGGGTCGCGTTGAACACTACGCACCGTCGACGACTCGGGCTTGATCCGGAAGGTTACGTTTTATTTGGAAGAATTAAATAATCATCAGTCTAAGAGAAAACATTCCGCCATTTCCGTTCTACCATCGGACAACCCGACGTACGGCGAATATCCCCCTTACGTTGTTGACGGTGGCAGCGATCTCTCTCGCCGGGCCTTGGTTCAGGCCATGGTTCGGAGTGTGGAGGGATGGCAGGCGGTCACCTCCTTCTGCGAAGTAGCAATGCTAGCAAAGGAGGAGGCCGACCACATCAGGCAGAGGCAACGGGTCGCTTGCCCCAGCCGCTGCCGGGATTCCGATCCCGATTTCCGGCCACCGTAGGCGCGGGCTTGCGGACGGCGTGCAATGGGTAGCACGCTGTCCGATCGTCCGGTAACCGACCGGACCGAGCCCAAGTCGTCGACGGCACGTTCTGTTCCCGCGCGCCTCAAGGTGCTGTCAGCAAACCGTAGAGGCCCAGCCTGCTAGCTGCAGGCAGGCAGGGTCGAAGCCTGCTGGGGTCATAGGTCAGCTTCCGAAAGGAATACCCGGCCCCGGCACGATAGGCAACGAAGGAACGCGGTAAGTTTTTAGTCAGTAAGAGTCTGACACTACCACCCGCTCCGCCCAAGGGCAGGATTTGTCATTGGATGATTTTACCTACCATAAACAAACTCTTACGTTGTTGAAGCTTCTACGGTTGGGATTAAGCGTTTTGCGTCGTCGTTTATACCCTGTACATCGAAGGACTGGAACAGTTAGCCTGCTGCGGTCTTCCCGTCCGATTGTAATTTAGGTGTCTTCAAGTCTAGAGTGAATAGGTTCTTAATAAACTAGTGCGTCTTACAATCAACGATTGCATCACTGCTTGCCATCAGGTGGGATCACAGTCAAGCACTAGTTTATATAAATAAATAGAAAATCCTTTAAAATACAGCAATTTAGTAAAACAAAAATAATAATTATTTATTTAAGCACATTAAGATAACACTTTTGCTTTCTACAATTCGCTGCTGGCAATGTTAAGTCCTATAATACTGGTCGTTTACGGAGCGTAGTTCTCACCCCTGGGTTGCTGTAATTTTGAAACAAAAGAAAACACTTACTGGTTATAACCTCACTTAGAATTTGTTGCTAGGTATTAAATAAAATAAAATAAATAAATAATTTATTGTCAGGCATCTTGGCCCATAGATACATACCTTACAGACTAACATATATAATGTAAATACAATTTGTCATTAGTAAATAAGACTTAAAACTATGTTAGTAACACTTCACATATGCACTAAATTCACTTCGTGCTGTTCTGTGGCACCTGTCCGCGGAAGCGACGGAACACCACGCCCTGCGGCCAAAAGTCTTCCTTCAACACGAGGGGCAGAAAAGTGTTCGGGACTCGCACCACGAACGCTTTGAAATTGACGTTACGATGCGACTCCAGCAGCTGCACCCTCAGTGCGTATTTCGTCTTTTAGCGTACGTACTCCACGATGTCTTCCACCCTTGTGGTGTGATGCAGGCGGGAGTGTTCGGTATTGTCTTGTATCTCATCTTTGTCATTGTCACTTCAGCCGAAAAACTTTATCAACGGCTTCCAGTGCTTCCAGTGCAAGTCCAGGCCATCGGTGTATCTTGTGAGAGGCCTTGTTGTGCTGCGTCTTTCGTTTTGCGGTCACCAGTCCAGAACCTTTTAGTGTCATCGTAGCTTGAATCTGAGAATCTAAGCAGACTAAAAAGCACGTTGACACACCTGGTAAATGGCGTATAAGCTATGTCGGAACAATAGATGTGAAAACCAAATGTGAACAGAATCAATAAATATTCATGTAATTTTCCGCAGTGACTTTTAATTATGTAGTATTTAATTACCTTTTATACCAGGACCAAGGTTGCCGACATAGCACAAAGAATCGCCAAACTTAAGTGGCAATGGGCAGGGCATACTGTTCGCAGAATAGATGGTCATTGGGGCCGGAAGGAAGGCCTCCTACAAGATGCACCGATGACATGGCAAGGGTTGCGGGAATCCGATGGAAGCGAGATGCACAAGACCGTTCATTGTGGCGACACTTGGGGGAGGCCTATGTCCTGTAGTGGACGTCTTTTGGCTGAAATGATGATGACACAAAGCTACACCGCACCCAGGATATACATACACCACACACCACTACCTAGAGATTCAACAATTGGTGACCCCGACGTGATTTTATATATTTTTAAACCTGAATTTAAAACATGGTCTAACTTTGAGCCTAACAACCGAATCCTTTAAGCTTTGTTTGAACGTGAAAGAGTAACAAACATACACACATACAGACAAACTTTCGCCGTTATAATATTAGAGTGGTTCTTTATTTCTATAAAACCCACTATATTTAACTACACAAACGAAACACACTTATCTCCACTAACAAAAAATCCCGTCTCCATTTATTTAAGTCTAAAAATATCATTACTGAAGGACGGCCTCTTTCCGCGGCTGATTTTATTCGGAGAGCACTTTAGGTCAAATTGAAACCATTACACGAAAACGTGTTAGTTGGGGGAGGCTGATCGACTGATGGACTTGGCCTTAAGATATCGACGGGTTTCGAGGTTTATATTTTATCAAGGTTTTGTGGCTCGTGAACGTGATGTCGGAAACCGTAGATTTTTTTCTCTCTCAGCTTTTAATTTTCAACGTATACTCGTAATTATATACTAGCTTAATGGGTATTATACTACGTTATTTTTAGTATATGCGCAACCTGAATATAGTTTGTTCAAAATCAGTAACTGACTTGATTCCAATAATTTTTACACAGTTGTCGGTCGATGTGTTCTAACTACCTACAGGTCATTGCACTCTATCAGCTGATTATTACTTAAAGAAATTATTTTCGTACATGCATATATTAAGTCGAGTTTTAGAAAAAAAGTACTTGATTGTGATTCATGTACCGGATCGATCCTCCACGGGATTAAAACGATCAAAATTAAACGGTGTATTTATTCTTTAATTCTTTATTGTACACCATAACAACTTATACAATAAATGGATAACAAGGGTCATGTACAAAGGCGAGCTTAACTCAAAGTTGAGTTTTCTTCCAGCAAACCATTGAGTGATAGAGAGAGAGAGATTACAATAGAGGGTAGAATCCAGTGTACAATTTTAAAATTACAAATAATACGAATAAACTAATACATAAATATACCTAAATACATAAATACAAATATACTTATATATATACTATGTCATTGTGAAAGGAAATGCTCTTTAATTTTCCTCTTGAAAACATCCAATATTTATGTACTTATAGTTTAAAAAAAATAGGACGCTTTTCATACATTTTACTTAGTAACTAACCCCAGAGCATTAAAAAGTAGTTACTAGTCTATGTTTCAAAAGCATTTCATTTTATTGCATCTTTTCATAGACTACTGTAAAAAGCTCAGTATCGTTCGAACGAGGAAGTATTCGCTCGTTTAGTTCTAAAAGAAACAACTTACGGAAATTCAATGTTCTCTTACAGCAAGGAAATAAAAATACTTTTTTGTATGTTTGATGTTGGTGTAATAGTGTTGTGTATAACTGTTCAATGCGTTCCAAATGAGAATAGGGTCAATTGCCATGTTGTGACGTCACGTCTTACTGTCAAATCAGTGGTTTTTTATGAGGTAGTGATCAAACTCACTATCTCATCTGATGGTAAGCGATGGTGTGGCCGACGATGGAGAACGTTTGCCTAAAAGTAATGTATTATCGAAGTGCTAACAGTCCGACAGATATTTATAATGGTCATTGTATTAAAACAGCACGCAAAACTAACATATAGCACGGATTTTACTAACAAAAGACGTAAAGATCTAGTCTGTCTTCAAAATCATACTAAACATTCTTTCTCATCAAAATTTCACCTGTTTCTCGGTCCTCTCCTCCACAATAGACTGAACGCGAAAGCAAACATTCATAGCTTGAATCAAGTTAACTAGAGAATTCTTAAGGAGACTCTTCAAAGAATGTCCTACGATGATACAGAGAATTTACTGACTGTGCTAAAGTGATTGTTTTGTTACAATTTTAGATCTATTTTAAGTATCTTGTTAATTAAGCTCTTCTCGTCTGAAATACGGGGTTTTTTCTAGTTCAGGCACGTAAGACTCAGAATTAAGATTTATATTTAAGAATATATTAACTTATACTGTAAAGAATTTTGAATAAATTATTATTATTATTATTATTCAACTCTTGAGTTAAAAACCCCAGCTATCAGGAAACATACACACTTCTTAGTTGTACGCACAATGAAAGTGTTCCCAAAACTCTTTTTATGTGTGGGTGGGGTGTCACCATACGAGTATGTGGCTGGAAAGGCCCCACGGCGTCGTCACCTTCCGTTTGGCGCAGGTGCTGACCGAACACGGCAAATTCGGTCCGTACCTGTACAAGATTCGTGCGGAGACGACGCCCGGGTGTCGCCACTATGCGGACCGCCCGGTGGACACGGTGGAGCACACAGTCGAGGTGTGCCCCGCTTGGGAAGAGCAGCGCCGTGTCCTCGTGGGGGCGATCGGCGGCGATCTCTCGCGCCGGGGCTTGGTTCAAGCCATGCTCCGGAGCGAGGAGGAGTGGCAGGCGGTCGCCTCCTTCTGCGAAGCAGTAATGCTAGTAAAGGAGGAGGCCGACCGCCTTAGGCAAAGGCGGACACGCCGCCGCCGCCGCCGGGTTTCCGATCCCAATTTCCGGCCACCGTAGGCGCGGGCTCGCGGACGGTGGGCAATGGGTAGCTCGCTGTCCGTCCGTCCGGTAACAGACCGGTCCGAGCTCAGGTCGTCTACGGCGCGCACCGTTCCCGCGCGCCTCAAGGAGTTGTCAGCAAACTGTAGGGGTCCAGCAGGGCCGAAGCCTACTGGGGCCAAAGGTTATGTGAGACTGTCACCAAAGGCCCCAGGATAAAGGCAAGGAATGGAAAGGTAGGTTTTTAGTCAGTAAAAGTCTGACACTGTTTCCCGCCCCACCCAAGGGCGGGATTCGTCATTGGATGATTTTACCTACCCAAAAAAAAAAAAAAAAAAACCATACGAGTATACACCGGATAACTGTATCTTGTTGGTTTCAGAAGTTTCTATAGCCACTATCCATCGTCATTACAAGACTAGCTCTATGGTTCCAAATTAATCCATCATCATCATCATCATCATATCAGCCAAAAGACGTCCACTGTTGGACATAAGCCTCCCCCAAGTATCGCCACAATGAATGGTCCTGTGCTTCTCGCATCCATCAGATTTCCGCAACTCTTGCCAGGTCATCGGTCCACCTTATAGGAGGCCGTCCAACACTGCGTCTTCCGGTACGCGGTCGCCACTAACTAATCCACTGTTATCCAAATTATGCAGAGGTAACCTATCCTATATTAAATTTCAGTTTAATCAGCAAAGGGTAAATGTAACAAAATTCATTTGCAAGATTTACCTTAAATAAATATACACACAAACATTGAAAGTCAAATAGAACCTTGTAAAAATGTATTTTCATTTTCAGCTTCTATTTTTCGATAAAATGTATTGCTTTATATTAAACGTTTTACTTACAAATACCACAACCATTCCACATTTGTAAAGAACAGCGATTGTATGAAGTCGAAATAATTTCGCTTAATATCTTGTTACGTAAACACGATAACAAAGACAAAGACAAAAGTAAACAAAGTCAATGCGGGCTTCATTACAGCACTAGTGTGTTTACCAACAACCATTGTAAACAGAGTATAAGGAATATTTTATGTCTGCCGACAGACATATTATGTACGTATAAATGTGGTACAGTTCGCTTAGCCGTAGCATGTCGTAGCTCCGTAACTGTTGTAGCCGTGCTACGCCGTAGCGCCGTAGCAGCGTAGCATTTGCTACGAAATTTGATACGATACGTTCTCAAACTTTTGCCAGTGACGAAAAATAACCAACACAAATGTATCCGGCTATAGTTTCGTCCCTATACACCGTTAAATTTTGGTCGTTTTAATCACGTGGAGGGTAGCTTCGGTACATGAAACACTATCGATTTGTAAAGATAAAATTAAAAAATAAAGTCCTTTTTTTCTAAAACTCGAGTTAATATACGCATGTACGAAATTAATTTCTTGTAATCGAATCAACGACCTTGTAGGTAGTTGTCGGTCGTTGCGTACTAAATATCTACAGTTTATTGGCCTCGCTCAGCTGACGTTAAAGAAATTTATTTCATACATGCGTAAATTAGAGTTTAAAAAAAAGTACTTTATTTTTTCTTTACAAAACGATAGTGTTTCATGTACCGAATCGGCCCTCCGCGGAATTAAAACGATCAAAACAGTGTATAAAAAATAAAAGTAAAAATGCATTTCATGGAATAAATATTCGTTTAGTAAGAGGAGAAACACTTGTTTGCACGCAACAAAAGTACAACTTAAAAGAAATTTACATACTAAAATCGAGGAAAAATAAGATTTGGTGCAGACTCAAAGAAGTTTTCACGCAATGTTTGAACTTCTCGAAAAACAAATCAGGCGTGAGTCGCTTCTTTTATCATATTTTTAACATATTTTAGCTTTTACAAATAACTTGGAGCGAGTCGCAAATGATTATTGTGTTTGTTTTCTTACGTGGGAACTTTGTTTTTTCTTTCGCTGGAACTTGGATAATTCCAGTTTTCCTTTATTATATTAAATATTTTTATCTGCACCGAGAAAACAAATATTAACCTACTTTCTTTGTTACTATTAAAAATACCAGGGTTCCGTCCCCAAAGTGTGAAAATGGTGTCTGTCTGTCTGTCAACAGGCTTTATCTCATGAACTTTAATAGCATAATCAGCCTTATAATGTTCCCATTGCTATTGACCGCTATATAGAGAATTGGCCGTAATCAACCACGCAGGCCCTGTGCGGGTTGGTCAATGTCACATGGCTTCGAATTTTTGTTTCCAGAACATGGCGGTTTCCTCACGATCGCGATGTTTTCCTTCAACGTTTTGAGAGCAGTGGTGATAAAGTAATGCGCCTGGCTGGGTTTGAACCTATGACCTACAAGTCGTAAGTCGGGGCCGTTGCCATTCGGCCACCACTGCACCACCACCGTAATAGCTAGACAGTTGAAATTTTCACATTTAATGTTTGTCTGTTGCCGCTAACAACAAACACTAAAAAAACAGATTATAATTAATATAGAATAAAATAAGTATTCAAGTAAGGAATATAACAAACGTGATTTATTTTGCCGTTTTTTAATATTATAAATACGGAACCTTTCTTGCACGACTCCGGCTGGCACTTCTTTGCAATTTCTCGTGCTGCTAACGTAAGGGGAGTAATTTTTTTATTTACTTTTATGTATATCTAGTTTGTACTAGTGGCTTCGCCCGCGGGAAAGTGAAAAATTATCCCAAGGAAACATACTCTCGAGATTAAAAGGATCCTAGACAAACGGACCATTTGAGCGTGCAGGAGTTACAAACATAAAAGTTGTTATGTGTGTATGGTTGCACATACGGTCATATACATACGTTTATGTAGTGGTCATCATCATCATCAGCCTTTTAATGTTCCCACTGCTGGGACTCAGGCCTCCTTTTTAAGACAGGGATTAGACCGTAATCCACCACGCGGGCCCAGTGCGGGTTGGTCAATGTCACATAGCTTCGAATTTTTGGTTCTAGGACATGCTGGTTTCCTCACGATGTTTTCCTACAACGTTTTGGGAACAGTGGTGATGAAATAAATTACACTAAGTAATGCGCCTGGCCGGGTTTGAACCCGCGACCTACAGCTCGCAAGTTGGGGCCGTTACCATTCGGCCACCACTGCTCTTGTAGTGGTACTTAAATATAAAATTATTGATATTGCACCCAAGGTTCAGTTGAAAACCAGCGTCAGGCAACTGCTACGAAATTGTCTGGCATCATGCTGAACTGAACCTATTTGGCGCAGCCGTGAGGCATATTCTTGTTGCTGTTGATTTTTTTTTTTTAATTATTTTATTTTATTTAAGTTTAAGTTTTAAAACTTGTATTGTGCTTCATTGCAAGCCAAATAAACGTGTTTTCTTTCTTTCTTTATATTGGTGCACCTCTTTCCTACTCCGTCCATTAGGAGAAACCGTTCTCATAGTGTATGTTATATCTACAACTTTTATGGTGCATAGTGCACACTGGATATACGACCTATACTTAATCAATATTATATTTTTCTGTTGGTCTAGTAGTTAGTGGCCGTGACTGCTATGCCGGAGGTCGTGGGTTCGATTCCCACCCAGGACAAATGTTTGTGTGATGAGCATGATCATTTGTGTCGGGGTGTAATTTATCTATAATATGTATGTATTTAGAAATATATAAGTATGTTTATCGGTTTTCTAGTACCCATAACACAAGCTCTGCTTAGCTTGGTACTAGACGACGTTGTGTGATAGACGACGTTGTCGAAATAAATAATACATAAGAAATGTAATATTATACATTGATATGTATCCAGTGATAACGTCCTTGCCTTACGAGTTGTAAGATTTTTGGTTCAAGCCTCCATTTTATCACCACTGCTCTCAAAACTATAAAGGACCATCATCGTAAGGAAACTAGCATATGTTAGAAGCAAAAATTTGAAGACATGATAAATGATATTTATTTGGCAAATACGATTTAAAAAACACTTTTACATGTCAATATTTTTTTTTCGTCAGTTAAACTATATGAGGCTGGTATTTCCTAGCAGACTACCCTGAGAAAAAACACCGAAATATACTCAGGGGTCACAGTCTCTTTTAAAGTCCAGACAGTAAAGGAGACAGATACGCTTTCATACAATATTGGGCCTGGGTAGTAAAGAAATGAAAGTGATGTCAGTTAGTAGCTAATATATTTTCAACCATTTGCTGAAAATTCTGCGGAATTTATCTGTCAGAGAGAAGAGTTATCAGAGATTTAGTAAAAGTGAGGTTATGTAAGATATTAAGTTTCGATTGACAGTATTTATTTATTATTGAGAGTTTTGCAGAATGAAAAAATATTAAACAACCCATCATTCATATATTTAGGGTAAGGTTGTATTTTTATTGAGGTGAAAAATTATCAAAAGACTTCTCCAGCTCTAGGGTAGAGGAGGAGGCCGACCGCATCAGGCAACGGCGCACACACTGCCGCCACCGCTGGGATTCTGAACCCAATTTCCGGCCACCGTTAGCGCAGGCTTGAGGACGGCGAGCAATGGGTAGCTCGCTGTCTGTCCGTCCGGTAACAGTCTGAACCGAGGACAAGTCGTTGACGGCGCGTACTGATCTCGCGCGCCTCAAGGAGTTGTCAGCAAACTGTAGGGGCCCAGCAGAGCCTTGGGGAAGTACGAAAATGCATACCAGGGCCCCAGAACTAAGGCAATGAAGGAACGGGGTAGGTTTTTAGTCAGTAAGAGTCTGACACTATCTCCTGCTCCGCCCAAGGGCGGGAGATGTCTTTGAATGATTTTACATACCACAAAAAAAAAGCTCTAGAGTAAAGTGGCGAGTCAGACTTACTTTCTAAAACCACGTCTCTGTCCTTCAATTACACTTATTTCTGGAACCGTTTTCAGAAACTATCCGCTACCCCAGCGGACATCGGGCTTGTTGGGTTTCTACGGTTTTGCTAACATCTCTATGAGGCGCGCGTGTGAAATACTACGGTCGTCGGCGTCTCGGACTCGGTCTGGACGGTTAGTAGACGGCCGGAAAGCGAATTACCCATTACTCATCATCCTGCTGGCTGGTAGTCGGGGTCAGGGTCTCAGTGGCTGGGGTGTGAGAGTCTCTATTTCCTCAGGCTGCCGCAGTCTCCTTCGCTAGTATTACTGCTACGCAGAAGGAGGCGACCACTGCTTGTCCCCTCTGTCCTGTTTTTCGGGTGGTCCGCACAATGATGACCCGGGCGTTTCTTCCATCTGAATTTGGTACAGGTACCGCTCGAATTTACCATATCTGGGGAGAACCTATGGCACGTGGAAGGTTCGACGTCGTGATGCCTCTCCAGCCATTCCTCAAAGAAGGGACTTACCGCCATGATTATCGCGTTCCCAAACAGTTAAAACAGTTTACATTTAACTTTTTTTTCATAAACACCATGCAAACCAAGAATTTCCGTTTCGAAGCATAATCAACAATTGAATAAAATTATAAATTCTCGATTCACGAGTTGCATGAAGTAGTGATTCGTGATGCAAGAGAACGACCACGGTGGAGACCAATACAACTGTGGCCGGTTTGTATTGTTTCATCAACAGACGACCTTTGAGCAAAGTCCCAGTTAGGTTGATAAATGTAGTCACTATCGATTACCTGAAACTTGGGAATAATAGTTTATTCAAAAAAGAATTTAGTAAAATGTAAATAATATCAATGTTCTCTAAAAATATATTTTTATTTGTTAATATCGTGGAAAAAGAAAACGGTGCATCGTAGTAGATGCTGGTTAATAATAAAATGTGGGGTGATTATAATTACAGGTTGTGGCGCCATTAAGAGAAATCACTGACAATATCATTTCAACATACAAAGGTCGTCGACATAGTGCATTTCAGCATTTAATCTGAAGTGCTTAGATGGTGTGTAGAAAATACTCTACACTCTAGATGCAGTTCAATAACAACAATTATATTTCAACTTCAACTCTTCATTAATGGCCTTTGTGGAAAACAGGAATTTTAAAATAGCTTTTTATTAGTGACGTTTCTATATTATGTCAGTATATCTCATCGACATAATAACTTTATGCCGTTTAGCTGCAACCTCTTCCGTCCTATGCTGTGACGGAAGAGGTTGCAACTACAAGTCATTATACCGCAAGGAACCGAAGAATACGAGACGAGTGACTAGGCATGTGTTCGATATATAAAAACGAATTTAAAAGTCAATTTCAAACACATTTTTATCGTTTTCTCGGTCTAGAAAATCAGATTCAGCTAAACAATATAAACAACCAAACTAATCAGAATCGACGAATAATAGCACTGGATACGTAGATGTAGCTGGAGCTGAGAAAGGTCAAATGAATTTTGTGTATAGCCAAACTCAAACTGACCAAAGCGTAAAAATTCGCTTTTTCTCTTTATATTAACGCGGAATAAAAAAGACAGTGCGAATCGCACAATTTAGATTTTTATGAAAATCTATTGCACATTGAAATAAGCAAACAATATCATCTTATTTTTAGTGCTTAAGAATATTTACGAGAATACTGCTATATTTTATTTTATGGTTTATTGTTAGGCTAGGCGTTACTAAAACCGAATATCTAAAAACAGAAAATCTATTTTGAAGTCTGATATCGGATTAATATCCGTATGTACTCAAAGCCAAAAATGCCCATGTCTACGACTAATCATACATAGAGTAGAAAAGTAGAAAGGAGTAGAATATAAGTCTTGTCAAAAAAAAATAAAAAAAAATACATCATACAATCGATAAATAGTTTATTCCAAGGAGTTAGTCCTTGGAATAAACTATTTTTCGATTGTATATGTCGGCGCATGATGGCCATCGGTGTCGACGTCACACAAAATTCACAGTCACAGTAATATAGAATGTCAGAAATGTTATAGTGATGATAAAGAAATACCTTACTTCAAGTTCAAGGTGTTTATTCCATAGGCGGCAAAAGAGAGTGCCTTTCAAAACACATTACATCGGTTTTTATACACAGAAATTGACAAGTAACAAAATTCACTATGAAGGTAGAAAACTATTTTGAATAAATAGAACGGAAATCGTCACAGTAAATTCTTATTTAAATATGGCCGGATGCTCTGATATTTTAAAGAAATAAAAAGGAACTGGTCAAGTTAAATCCTCACAAGTTTAACCGAGTACTGTAATATGTTTTTAAAATAAGAAAGGAAGTCGTCATTTGATTCGTTATAAATTGAACAGGATGTTGTAATATTTAAAATAAATCAAAGGAAGTTATCAAATTAAATCCTTATATAAATTCAACAGGATATCGCTATATTTTAAATAATACGAAGGAATGTTATCAAATTAAATCCTAGTTTAAATTCAACAGGATATTGCAATATTTTAAAAGAAATAAACAGGAAGTGACCAAATTAAATCCATATCAAAATTATCAAATATTGGTTTTGCGCCCATATATACCTAACCTAAAATAGGTTACTCATGACTAAAACTTATTTTTTAGATATCTCATTTTCCTCACTTCAACTAGGGCTAGATTTTTTCTATTTTGAAATAGAATTATGTAATGAATTTTTAAAAGCATATCTCAATCATTTACATTTTTGGCCCAGAAGTCCCACTCTCCGTAATGATCACATGAGAACTATGCAGATTTGTCTGAGATGTCTGTCATGTGACGTCTACCAACCATTTCTTCACCTAAAGAGAGAGACTTAACTGAGACTTAAGTTCAATAGAGTGGGAACACTATAAAAATAATACAGGTTATACTTGTCGAACTACTTTTCAGAAAATAAAAAACAACTGAAAGATACTCTTTGATATACGAGTCTCCTTAATAGTAACACCAAATATAATAATATTACTATGTATGTTAAAAAGACATTAAAATTGACATAGCAACGACACAACTTGAAAGAATCGCGAGCTTCTGCCAAGTTTACTATACGTAAAGCTATTTAAACAGTACGACTAGTTAAACGAGAGACTTATTCAATTTATTTATAGTTAATTAAAAAGGTACATACCCACTTACGTTAATTAACATCGAATCGTGAAAACATAACATATAATAATAAAATTACCCACGTAATTAATTTCTTAAAGTAAACGTCAGCTGGGCGAGTTCAATGACCTGTAGGTAGTTAGTACGCAACGACCGACAACTACCTACAAGGTCATTGACTCGTTTACTTAAAGAAATTAATTTCGTACATGTGTATATTAATTCGAGTTTTAGAAAAAAAATACTTTATTTTTTATTTTATCTTTTCAAATCGATAGTGTTTCATGTACCGGATCGACCCTCCACGGGATTAAAACGATCAAAAAACGGTGTATAATATATAATAAGGGTAATTGTATGGAATTTTAGATTATAAATTGATTATTAATATTAGAATTGTTTCAATAATACATCATCTAAAAAATTAATAATTTAACATTGAACACAGTGATACACATTAACATAGAACAGTGGACACCCTTGCATACTGTCTCTCACAGAACACCAGACAAGCACGTATTATTTTATTCCATTCGTCCACAAACGCATCACATTCAGGGTCGCCATTCAGGAGGGCGTTAAGCATCTTTAGAATACGACACACTGGGGATTTAGCTCTAGCGACATTCCTAGATCGCTGTGGAGCACTAAGTAAGTATAAGTATTCCACAACGCCATCTTGTCCCGAGCTAAGCAGAAGCTTAAATTGTGTTATGAGTACTTAGAGATAAATAAGTATGTTTATCAGTTGTCTACTGAAAAAGATACTTATTTATTTCTAAATACATACATATTATAGATAAAATTACACCCAGACACAGAACAAATGATCGTGCTCATCACACACACATTTGTCCTGGATGGGAATCGAACCCATGACCTCCGGTATAGCAGTCAGGGCCACTAACCACTAGACCAACAGGTCAATCACTCACTATGGCAGATAATTAAATTGTGACGGCGGCTCTGACGGTGTTCAATTTATTTATCGGGTACAAGTAGCCGATAGAAGAGGTCGTGGAGCTCAGCCTCCCTAGCCAAGTTACAATCGTTTCGTTTAGCGTAAACGCTTGGAGTTGGTCACGCTCCCAATTTCTTTTGTTCTGACCACGTGACCAAGCGTTGAGATGACGTCAGAGTAAAGGAATTGAGCGCGTGGTCAACTCCAAGCCTTCACGCTAAACGAAACGATTATAGCTTGGCTAGGAGGGCAGGGCAGTTAATGGGTCCGCTCAAAGTTTTACAAGCCACTACGAACTGACCGAAGCCTTTTCTCACCTCTAATGAGTAGAAACCCAGCATGTCCAAAAGAAAATTGCAATTCAAGCAATTATGTTCTCCATATGCAACGTATATAATTCAAAATCACACTAATAATATAAAGGCCAAGTTTGGTGAATGTGTGTGTGTAAAGTTGTTAAAAAATAATAAGCCTGGTTTTGACATTTGTATATTGACTATCTAGCAGCTTATCCACGGCAGTATAGCTACTACTAAAAAGTTTTAATGAAAATAAAATACTAGAGTATGAAGGTTTTTTTTTTTTTTAACGTAGGTAAAATCATCCAATGACAAATCCCGCCCTTGGGTGGGGCGGGAAATAGTGTCAGACTTTTACTGACTAAAAACCTACCTTTCCGTTCCTTGCCTTTGTCCCGGGGCCCGTGGTGACACTCTCTTATAACCTTTGGCCCCAGTAGGCTTCGGCCCTGCTGGACCCCTACAGTTTGCTGACAACTCCTTGAGGCGCGCGGGAACGGTGCGCGCCGTAGACGACCTGAGCTCGGACCGGTCTGTTACCGGACGGACGGACAGCGAGCTACCCATTGCCCACCGTCCGCGAGCCCGCGCCTACGGTGGCCGTAAATCGGGATCGGAAACCCGGCGGCGGCGGCGGCGTGTGCGCCTTTGCCTAATGCGGTCGGCCTCCTCCTTTGCTAGCATTACTGCTTCGCAAAAGGAGGCGACCGCCTGCCACTCCTCCTCGCTCCGGAGCATGGCTTGAACCAAGCCCCGGCGCGAGAGATCGCCGCCGATCGCACGAGGACACGGCGATGCTCTTCCCAAGCGGGGCACACCTCGACTGTGTGCTCCACCGTGTCCACCGGGCGGTCCGCACAGTGGCGACACCCGGGCGTCGTCTCCGCACGAATCTTGTACAGGTACGGACCGAACTTGCCGTGTTCGGTAAGCACCTGCGCCAAACGGAAGGTGACGACGCCGTGGGGCCTTTCCAGCCACGCCTCAAAGAGGGGCCTTACCGCCTCGATCGTGGCGTGCCCAGCACGAGGTTGCGACAGTCGCTCTCGCCATTTCACTATGAGAGTATGATGGGTAGCTTGCCGTCCGACCTTCCGTTAACCGTTCGCACCGAGCCCAAGTAGTCGAAAGCGCGAATTGTTCCACGCGCGCCTCAAGGAGTTGACAGCAAACCGTAGGGTCTCAGCAGGGTCGAAGCCTACTGGAGCCAGGGCTGGTTTCTGAAAGGAAGATTCGGCCCCGGTATGAAATGCAACGAAGGAACAGGACTCAAGAGTGGGTTTTTAGTTGGTAAAAGTATGACGCTTTTTTATGGTAGGTAAAATCATCCAATGACAAGTCCCACCCTTAGGTGGTGCGGGAAATAGTCAGATTCTTACTGACTAAAAACCTACGTTGTTCCATTCAGAGACGAAATCACTGAAGCTGTAGCTGCCATCAACAATGATCTTGAAATTATATACCAATGGGCTAAATCTTTTGGACTTTTACTAAATCCAACTAAATCCCAAGCGCTCATAATTGGTGGCAGATACATGCTCAATTTATTGGATCACCAGTCGCTTCCGCCTGTGGTGTATGATTCTGTGCCCATATTGTACTCTAAAAGCGTTAAAAACCTTGGGTGCATATGGACACTAACCTATCCTGGGAGGTCCATGTTGCTGATGTGAGTAGGAGGGTCTTTTACTCTTTTCAGTCTCTTAAACGTCTCCAAAAATTCCTACCATTTCACACTAAGGTTAATCTTGCACAATCTCTTCTTCTACCGCTCATAGACTATGCGGATGTCTGTTTTCTTGATGCTACGGAGGTACTTCTAAATAAACTCGAACGACTGCAGAATTTATTTATTTATTTATTTTTTTATTTTATTTTTACACTTCATGCACATAAAGGTACAGAGGCGGACTTAATGCCTTAGGCATTTTCTCCCAGTCAACCTTTGGGTGATGCAGAGAAAAAAATGGTGGCAGGTGCAATAAAAGAAAGGAGAAAAAAAATTGAATTTAAAAAGATACACAAATGAATTGTAGATAAAATCTAAATATATAATATATACACAATTTAATAAACTAAATATATACATATAAATATACAAGAAATTACTCCAAATCGGCTTACAGAGAGATATTAGCGCTGTGTTGATACCACTGCCAACTTCTTACGAATATGCTCGCGAACCTCAATCTTGAATTTTAATCGGTTTGTAGCCATCCTGACCTCTTGGGGGAGCGCATTCCATAGAGAAATAGCTTGAACAAAGAAAGAACAGTGAAGGAAGTCAGTGTGATGAGTGGGACATAGAAGAAGACGGTTATGAGATGAACGTAGATTTCTGTTATGGTTGGCGCAAATGTATTGAAAATGAGGGGCCAAATAACGAGGGATATTGGGAGAATTGAGAAAAGAAAACAATGTAGTGAGCGCCCTTTGCTCTCTGCGTTGACGTATGGGCAACCACTTTAGAAGGGATCGATGCGCAGAGACATGATCGTATTTACGCAGATTGAAAACAAATCGAATGCAGTAATTTAGAAGACGGTCAAGTTTATTGAGGAGATCTGCATTCAGGTCATAGTAACACACGTCACCATAATCGATGATAGGAAAAATTAGGGTCTGTACAAGCATTGCCTTCGTGTTTGATGGTAAAAAGTTCTTAAAACGATATAGAGCCCGCAGGACTCCCGTGACCCTTTGACTAACACTAGCGATTTGAGTACGCCAGTTCAGGGTACTATCAATTCGCAACCCCAAGTCCTTTACATCAGTGCTAAAAGGAACAATCGTACCGTCAAACAGAATAGGTGGCAAAGTTGCAGCATCCACTTTGGCGATGCTTCGAGAACTCCCAATGATGATCGCCTGACATTTATTGGGGTTCACAGCCACACCAAATCTATCAGACCAGGTTTTAATGGCCATCAAGTCCCTATTTATGTTTTCAATAGCGTCAGGTATTTCATCGACACCACCTTGGCAGTACAACTGCAGGTCATCTGCATACAGATGATACGCACACTGAAGCACGGAAGTAATGAGATTAATAAAAATAGAAAATAGAAGAGGAGAAAGAATACCGCCTTGTGGAACACCAGTTTCCAGATCACACCAGCGAGAAGACGAGTCTCCAACGTGAACCGACTGCTGACGTTCCTGAAGGTAGGAGGCGAACCATTCCAGTGCTTCGGGAGAGACCATCAAATAGGACAAAATGGCTAGCAGGATATCGTGACTGACAGTATTAAAGGCATTCGAGAAATCGACCAACACTAGTACGGTGACTTTGGTATCTTCCAGTCCTGCCCTTATATCGCCAGTCACTTTAAGGAGGGCGGAAACAGTACTATGCCCCGGCCTGAACCCAGACTGTAGAGGGCTAATCAGTGAATTACAGTGTATAAAGTTAGAAAGTTGTTTGTGGGCACAGGCCTCGAGCACTTTGGATAGGAAGGGAAGGATTGAAATTGGGCGGAAGTGGGTTGGAAGAGTGGGATTAGGAATTTTGGGTAGTGGACGTACATAGGCTTTTCGCCACAAGGAGGGGAATACACCGGAGTACAAGGAGAAGTTTACAATATGAGTAATCGCGGGTAAAAGTTCATCCAGAATGGTTATGATCATACCACGAGTGATATTATCACACCCCACTGCTTTGGACTTGATGGAGAGGATGATCTTTCCAATCTCTCCCTGTTCGACTGGAATGAAAAGAAAAGGACTAATATGAGGACGCGTTAGACCACAGATGAGAGACAGAGTTTGTTGTTTGGTTAGACGATCCATGGTAGGTACAGTGGAGAAATGGCGGTTGAGATCGTCTAAATCGATAGAGTTTGGAAGGTCTAAATGTCGCGGTTTGCCGATACCCAGAGTTCCAAGGAATTTCCATATATCGGCAGATGAAGAAGAAGAAATATTTTCTAGAATGTGGCGGCGTTTAGCATTGCGTATCATCTGGTTACATTTATTCCTTGATGCTTTAAAAAGTGTCCAGTTCTCACCAGTACGATCCCTTTTGTATCGACGAAACGCACGGTCCCTGCGTCGCATAGCCATCTGTATAGCTTTTGTCATCCAGGGTGCGGGAGGACGCTTCAACTTCACTTTCTTAACGGGAGCATGTTTGTTGTACAGGTTGATCACTACTTCATTAAAGAAAGCAACCTTATCGTCAATTGAAGTGGCCTCCTTCATAATTTCCCAATTAACCACAGTTGCATCCCTCTTAAGTTTTTCCACATCCATTCTCGCAAAACAACGCCTGTACAGAACCCTAGGTTTAGGTTTCGGAGGTTTGAGGATATAGGAAAGGAAAATCATATCGTGATGAGAGAAACCAGGAGCATCATGTTGACCGTGGGAAGAGACTAGGGAGGGATTTGAGGTGAGGATAAGGTCCAGCCATGTGTCATCACCTGCAATGTTATGGTGCGTAGGTTGAAGCGGCAACACATGCAGACTAGAGGACTCAATTATGCGGAGTAGCTTTCGGGATCGAGGGGAGTTTTGGGCAAGTAGGTTTGTGTTGAAATCACCCATTATGATGTGGTGTGCATACTCTGAACCCAAAGATTCAAGAACCGATTCGAATTCAGTGAAGTAATCGACAGTAGGGGGACAGTAGACAACACCAATGATAGTTTTGGCTCCTTTAACGCAAACTTCAAGGAAAATAAACTCAGCAGAGGCAGAATAGTTCGAAGAGGAAGAAGCAAGTATTTTATACGGAAAATCGCTGCGAAGGTATATAGCCACACCACCTCCACCCTTACCGATTCGATCATTTCGTATAAGTACGAAACCAGTGAGAGGATAAGTGGTGGAAAGAAGATGCGGTTTGAGCCAAGTTTCAGAGATCAGGATGGCATGTATGTTGCTGTTATTAAAAGCGTCGTACAGTTCACTATAATGGCTGGCAATGCTCTGAGCGTTGATATGGCAAACATTCATCAACCGACTAGATTCGCCACTGAAGTTACGCTGCAAAAAGTCACCTAGAGAGTCACCAATCGAACAAAAACTTGAGTCGCTTGAAGAGGCAGTAGTATCATTGGCAGAAAAATAAGTCTCATTATCTGACATAAATAGATGATATATATATATATATAAAGTATGCTACACCTAGAATAAAATTAGCTAGTAAGTACCTTTCTGCACCACCCGCCAGCCAATACTACAGCTGAGAACTATAAATTAATAAACATTATTCAACACACACAGACACAATAGACTACTGCAATTAACAACACAAATGCAGAGACATGTGCAACATACAGGATAAAATTGGAAAGAAAACCGAAATTCCCAAATACAAACTAAAAATCTACGAAACAAACATTGAATAAAATACTACACGTAAAATGGAACGTTAAAATGACATATGAGCGTTTTTATTAAAACCGTTGAATCCATGTGAAAGTTTCTGAACGAATTTTATACTGTCAAAATCGTTTGTCAATTTCACTTTGACAATGAGCCGACGATCAGAACAGAAATAACAATAACAAATGAGAGTGAGGGTACTGAATGACATTATTAAATTAATTAATATCCATAACTATCTATATCTCCATAGAAAAACCAAAACAGATAACAGTGAGGGCATGAGGGCACTAACAAAAAGAAGAATTAATAATATGAACGGGAATACTACGCCACGGTTAGTAAAGATTATAAAACAATGAATTTGAAGAAGACTATCACAAAACGAAAAGGACAATAAAGATACATTGCTATTTACGTGTCGTTGTTTTCAGGTTTCCGGCAACATCCGTACTTCTTCCACTCGTAATCGAAATTGGAGCCGCCGCCTTGGGGTACTTGGCTATCAAGGGCTTGAGCTCTTCAGTGGACGTGATCTTGTGCCGGACGCCGTCAGAAGCCTTTATATAAATGACGCCGTCTTGTGTCCAACACACCCGTATCCCGAAATGCTCACGCGCCTTTCCGAAGACGAATTGCCTGGCTCTGGTTAAGAACTCCTTGACAGAAATCTTGGAGCCTTTCAATCCCGTCTTTGCATTCCAAACAGAGGCCTTGATATCCACGCTGGCGAATCTGACAAGAATTGGCCTGTGATGCTCGTTGCTGGGGGCTCCAAGTCTGTGGCAGGCTTTAATCGAGGATGTTGGTAGATTCTTGAGGGCAAGCTTGGTGTGAAGTACCTCCAAGATAAGTGCTGTGCAATCCTCATTCTCCTTTTCAGCAACTCCCTGGAAAACCAAAGCTTTCCGCCGGTGCCTCATCTCCATGCTATCAATTTGTTTCGTGCACTCATTGATTTGGCTCCGGAGCAGGCCAAGCATGGAGAATATCAATTCCCGGAAAGCACGAAACTCATCAGCAATCTTTGACACCGTGTTGGACTTGGCAGGCCCGGCGCACTGGATTTGTGCCTCTAGTTCACTCATCTTCTTCATAAAGTTTTCTTCCAACGTTTTTTGTGCAGCTAGGACTTCGGCGTACTGAGACATTATTGGTTGCGTGAAGTGCTGACTAATAATGTTGTGACAGTTAGTAGTCAGCTGGCAGGTGATGCTTGTGAGGTGTAAATATCACATACAATGAGCAACAAACGTGAGTACTTGTTATTTAACAGTTGTAAATCATGTACTGTGATAAATTAGATCAATTGATCAGTAATTTCCAAAAATTGTAATTTAAATAAAATTTTAAAAAAAATCGTACGTCTATACTTTTTGACACCTACCCGCGAAAACTAGAATTTGTGCATCCGCTTTATTTTTGGTCTCCGCAAATACGACCATGTGTCGGAGTTTCGGGCCAGATTAAGGTGGCTGCCGATTCGGCGTCGGCGAGATATACATATTCTATCTCTCCTCTATACAATCCTACACAATCCTAATACTCCTCAATACCTTCGTGAACGCTTTGAGTACCTCGTCCCGAGGGGTAAACTCTGTCGCACCACCTCTTCTCTTCTCCTTCGTACTCCGCGTCATACTTCTAGCCGCTACGATGGCTCCTTTTCTGTAACTGCAGTGCGTCTCTGGAACTCTCTGCCTCACTCTCTTCGCGACAGCCCTTCTCTGGATGTCTTCAAGAGGAAACTTAAAGAGCACTTCTTTTCATCTTTGACATAATATTACTGTATTTAGTATGTATTAATATGTATAGTATGTATAGTATGTATTAGTATGTATAATATAATTATACCTATATTAGTTAGACTTAGTTATTTAGATAATGATATTGGATCCTACCCTCGAATATGTTCAAAGGCGGACACGCCGCCGCCGCCGCCGGGTTTCCGATCCCAATTTCCGGCCACCGTAGGCGCGGGCTCGCGGACGGTGGGCAATGGGTAGCTCGCTGTCCGTCCGTCCGGTAACAGACCGGTCCGAGCTCAGGTCGTCTACGGCGCGCACCGTTCCCGCGCGCCTCAAGGAGTTGTCAGCATACTGTAGGGGTCCAGCAGGGCCGAAGCCTACTGGGGCCAAAGGTTATGTGAGACTGTCACCAAAGGCCCCAGGATAAAGGCAAGGAATGGAAAGGTAGGTTTTTTAGTCAGTAAAAGTCTGACACTGTTTCCCGCCCCACCCAAGGGCGGGATTCGTCATTGGATGATTTTTACCTACCACTAAAAAAAAAAAAAAAAAAAAAAAAAAAAAAAAAAAAAAAAAAAAACCCTCGAATATGTTTTCTCTCTATAACTCAAAGGTTTGCTGGGAGAAAACTCATTGCTGAGTTAAGCTCGCCTTTGTACATGAACTGTTTGTATCCCTATATGATATGTTATGTTTTTTTTTTTTTTTTTGTGTACAATAAAGAATTAAGAATTCATTGCCTTCGTCCCAGGGCCCCGGGAAAAGTCTGACGCTATCTTTCACCCCACCCGAGGGCGCGCAGACGTCACTGGATGATTTTCCTACCTAAAACAAAGTTACATACCAGATGGATGGCATTTTCACATATAGAAAGAGAAAAAATATTTATTTGGCGACAGTCACCAGGATAACACACTTAAATACTCGTAAGATAAATAAATAAAAACTGCAACACTATGTGTGCCTCACGGCTGCGCCAAAAAAGATTCATTTCAGCAATGTTGCCAAACAGAAAAATACTGTCTGACGCTGGTCTTCCAATGAACCTTCAGTGATGAGTGACGGATCAAGCGGTTTCAAACATAAGTTATTACAGGTATTAAATAAATGTATGTATAAAAATAAAAAATACTTTCGATAAAATAAATAAGTGAGTAGGTATTTTAGTTCTGATAAAAATGTAGCCATTGATTGACATATGTAATTGCCATTATCGTTAAAAACCTTCTGATTCTATCTCGGGATAGTTTCCTTCATTACATTAATGTATATCACAGCGTCAAACATTAAGGTCAGCTTGGATCTCAAATCACTAAATACATTGAGCACTAAACGAATTGGTTCAGTGAAATTGTTCTTATTCTGCCAATATCGTTTGAAACTAACAGACACAGAATGATGTATTGTTTTTGAATTTGATTAATGTTTGAGTCTAAAGGCCTCGTTCACCATCTCCAAGTAAAGCGTTGATTAGTTACTTTCCGATTAAAGTTAATTGGCAAGTAAAAGTTATGAGTATCCTCTATCAATTTCACAAGCGAAAATAAAGCTTCGAGTAACTACTTACGGGTTAAGTGAATGAAATACCAAATCATTCGAAACATTCGTTCAATAATACATCAGGTACTCGCCAGATGTCATTGTTAGTTGTTTTTTGTGTATATTTTTTAGATCTGTAACGTCGGTTTCGGTTGCGTCTTGAATGTTGTGTTGTAGAATAATGCGTGTGAACTTATAAAAGAGACAGAATTGCAAACTTTTCTACAAATGAGAGGGATATTTTGGTATCTCTTGCTCAAATCACCCGCCATTTTAGTTCAACTTATATGCCGCGTATTGTATGCTACGTTATTAGTAAAACCACTTAGAAAAAACCACCACTCACCTTTGCGATTTAGGTATAATTTAATGTTTTATAATTATGCACTTACTTCACTGATAAACGGAATCTAGCAAATCAGTTACATCTAGATTCGGAAAATAATCAGCATGGAATTTAAAGACGCGAATCCTCGGTATATGCAGCGCCGTGGAATATTCTAATTCATCCAAATCATAATCAAAGAAATCAATACCATATTTTAAAAACTTTCTTTGATGATATGCGCAAATGACAACAGAAAGGCTACAGACACTACAGTAAAAAATACACAATACAATATTCAGTAAAAAATCACCGTTAACTGCCAAGTAAGTATCCTAATTGGCAGAGCATGTGGCAAGTAAGTTACTGGTCAGTTAATCTTATGATTAGTGCTACTCGGACATCGTGAAACTCGAACGTGAAGTTACGGGTGACTTTAACTGACGATTAGCCTACTCGTCACTTTACTTGACGGTGGTGAAAGAGGCCCTAAATGTATTTAGTAATTTATTGTTCCAGCAGGCCTAAACATCGGTCCTATTTTTGTTTAACTGCCCCAGAAAGAGATTGATGTTTTTCGAACGTATATGTTAGCGACAATCTGTATAATCTGGTATTCTATACAATATCTAGGCAATGTATAGAATACCGAAAACTGTATGTAATGTATGAAATATTATTAGGCACTGGCTTTCTATTGCTATCTGGTTATAAAAAAATAATAATCATGAAGGTTAAGGCTGGGAGCTCAGCTCCGCTAGATCAAAATAAAAAACAAAATAAATAAATTAATTATACATTTATTATTTTTTTAATTTACAATAATTAAATAACTTACTTGACTTGATTTTTTGAAACTGATTCTAAACTGACGGTACTTGTAATCCAGTGATTTAAACATTTAGAACTAAAATAAAACACTGAATCTTTTCTAAAGTTCATGGTTGAAGCAGTTACCTTGTACATATGATAGAAGTTCACCAAAACACACTTAAGTAAGGTTATGTAATAAATAACAAAGTGATACGAACTTAAGCTGTAAGAGACTGGAATAAGTAGGTTTTATGCGTGAGTCTAGGGTTGACAAAACGTTGAATGTAGTAAGTAAACTATACCAAAGTTAAGGTAATTGTAACCTATGTCTGTACGATGCTTACTCAACAACCAGTCTGCCTCGTTGGTCCTGTGGTCGCAAGCGCGACTGCTGAGCGTCGGTAGGGGTCGGGCAAAAAGAGCTATTGGGTTTTTCCATTAGAAATTATTCTGTAGCTGCCAGAGTTTGGATGTTGGTGGTGTGATATCGTCTTGCCTCGGAAAGCACGTAAAGCCGTTGGTCCTGCGCCTGAGTTCTCTTTCCGATCGTGTCGGATTACTGTCCCATCGGATTATGAGAGTAAAGGAATAGAGAATGCACATAGGTTAACACACACAGTTGTATACTGTAATATCTCCTGCGTGCTTGGCTAATCTCTGTTGAGATTGGCCATCGTGTTCGAAATAATTCGGTTTGAAGGACAATAATCCTCTCTAATGAGAACATTGTCTTAACAGTACAGTCGAGACGCTATCCTCTGCTTGAAGTGAGCGCTACGCTGATAGATACTAACAAGAGAGTAATGGTCTCCTTCTTGGCTCCTTATTAGCAGGCTTTACGTATACCTACTTGTCGTGCGTGAAACGGTAATGGGTGAATCTTAAGATTGAGAATATTTAGTTAATTCCCCTGGCGCATTTTATTTATTACATTTTTTTTACAATTTATACTTTAGCTTTAGTATGAGACACATATGGCTTTGATATTGTGACACATTCGACAAAAAATCAGGCTAACGTATAATTTGTAAAAAAATATAATCAAAAAAAAGCGCCTGGGGAGTCAAATGAATTTCTCCATCTCAAGATTCCCCTGGCGCATTTTTATGCAACGATTAGTTGGCGAAAAACACGTTTCTGAAGATATAAAAAGGGGCCAAGAAAGAGTATGCGCTCAGTGCTTGTCACTCTCATCAGTCGCGCGCTCACAAAATCGTGTACGCTCCTAAGAACGTGCGATAAAATTGCTGTGTAAAGAGGGCTAATGGCCTCTGAACAGGCTAGTGAATGGGCTACTTCGAGAAGACGTTTAGAAGTTAACAGCCTCACCAACTGGTTCCAGGAAAGACGGTGGCATTGTAATCAGGACCTACCATGAATAGTGAAGCTCAGGGGAGACAATAGCGGTGCCTTACTTTCCGCCTGACGAAGGTCCTCACTGAACATCTGAACATGAGTGTTTAGGAAGGTACCTGTTTTGGATTCGTCGGGAAGAAACACCTCACTGTCACTATTGTGTGAATCGCCCAGAGGACACGACGGAGCATATGGTGAAAGTATACCAAGCTGGGTAAATAATGGAATGTTGACCATCCTGCCTGGTTGGTTAGTAAAATTCATCTGTAGGAATTATTTCAGAGCTATTCAAGTGGATGCATTTATTGGGACTGGCAGGCTTATTATTGTAGAGTAGTGCACGTCAAAAAAAGTGTCAATTTAAATCGTTTTTAGTACAGTAAGTTTTCGTGTCTGGATCAACCCTACATGTAACTTAGCGAGTGGTAAGGAGAGGTTGCCAAGACCGCGATACAACCGCTGTGTCTAGGGATTAAACATTTTGGGACGGTAGCTTTTCTATTGTCATCTGTTGGGACTGTTGATATTGGTTTGTGAAAGGTAAATAAAAAACTAATCATGTTATCCTTAGAAAGAGTCACTGCAGACCTGAAACGTGCAGGGCAACTGAAGGACTAGGTTGGCGGGTTTTAGTCAGCCTGACACTCCCTCTCACTCCACTCAGTGAGGGAGGAATCATTTGATAACTTCCAACTAAAAATAACTGGGAAGTGCGAGTCGGAATCTTACGCTAAAGGGTTTCGTACAAAATAATTTATGTAAATAATTAAATTCCCAAATGATGATGATATAGATAAATGTAGACCAAAATCTTTTTATTTAACACATTGCTGGTGGTCGAGAATGTATTCTTCCCAATCTCTAGGAATTGTATACATTACCTAGTAAAGTATGTAATGGACAATAATATTCATAATATTTAATACATTGCCTGGACGCCTCAGGTATTCTATACATTGTCTAGGCATTGTATGCAATATCTGAATTATACAGATTGCCGGTAACAGATATATATTAAAAAAAAACGAAATAAAATTGCTTATAACTTAATTATTTCTACTACTAACTATTATATGAAACGGGCTCACAAAGTGTGGTGTGCGCTTAGACCAAAGTTTATTACCGTGCGGTTGAAATACTTTGAACCAAGCTAGTTTCCTAGTTACCTATATCTTAAACTTATTCTCGTTCCGTTAAGAAAACTTATACACGTACATATTCTAATTAGATGTTGAAAATATTGGTGGTTTTATTTGAAGTGCTTCTTCATTAGTCTAGAGGTTTTTTTTTTAGGATTTGTTCGCAAGAGTTAAGCGGCCGAACGTAAGGGGCAACTGAAGAGAAACACGTGGAGGTTTTAATCAGTTTGAGTATGCTTCTACTGACTGAAAAACTAAGTAACTAACTAACAACTCTGCCTTGCTAATCGCAAATGCAGTAATCGAAATTTTAGAGATTGTCATTTTTTTGCAAAAATGACACCTCAAAGAGTTAATGTATACTTAATAAAATAAAAAAGATGTTTTTATTAAAAAAAAAAACACGAAAATTAACCCTCCCTTTGAAATGTCCCCCCTTCCTCTAAAATGTCGATTACTGAATTTGCGATTAGCAGGGCAGAACTAACTACCACTACTACCATCACTAACTACTACCTACTGCTACTAACTACTGCTACTAGTAACTAAGTATGCTTTTTTCAGCGAGAGTGGGTGTCAGAACACACTCACTCGCGAAAGAAGTTATTTGACGATTTCCTACTTAAAACCAAGATGATTCAATCAGGCATAACCGTAATAAGCATAAATAGCATTGTAATATTCCTACTGCTAGGACTGAGACCTCTTCTCTAGGAGAGGGAATGGAATGGGCCATTATAATCCATAACTAACACGGGCCCAGCGCGGATTATTGAATGTCATATGGCTTCGAATTTTTGGTTCTAGGACATGCCGATTTCCTCCATGTTTTTATTAGGCTTTTATATGTTATTAACGCTTTTAAAATTGTATGAAATAAGTTGATTTACAAAATAAATTAAAGTACCTAACATAAGTAGATATAGTACGCGGCGAATAAGTTGAACCATTTGCCTAGGTTACGCGCAGCCCCCAACTTCAATTGAGACTCGAAAATCGGTTATTACGCATTCCAGGTCGACTGTCATGAAGGTTCAACTTGTGTGACAAAGATTACAAACGATTTTCGGGTCTTAATTGAAGTGCCCCCACTTCGATTGCGCGTAACCATAGCAAATGGTTCAAATTATCTGCCGCTTACTATAAGCAGAAGTTGTTTTCAGAAGATTAAAAGATGAGAGGTCGTCTCTTGTCATTACACGCTCCATATAAATAAACGGCGGTCGTTTGAGAGGACCCTCCAAAGTGCCGATTTAAAAAATAATTGAAACTTGGGAGTTGTGTTATGATGAAAGGGATGTTGGGTGTCTGCGCATAAGTGATGTGTTAAAATACTTTTACGGACGGTAGCAGTTCAGCTAGGGAGTAAGATTCCCTGCCATAGTGACTGACTGTTCTGTTGGTCTACTGGTAAGTACATTGCACACCGTCAAAGCCGCCGTCACAATTTACTTATCTGCCATAATGAGTGACTGACCTGTTGGTCTACTGGTAAGTGACCCTGACTACTATGCTTAAGGTCGTGGGTTCGATTCGCACCTAGGACAAATGTTTGTGTAATGAGCATGATCATTTGTTCTGTGTTTGGGTATAATTATAAATAGCAATAAGGTATTTGGAAGACTATCACCTCTTGTGAAGCGAGCAAAGGAGGCGGACGAAACCGTAAGGTGGAGACAAGTATAATGCCCTGGCCTGCGCCAGAGACGCTTCGGGCGTTGGCAGTTACAGGGCGATTCACAGCCACGAGCAACAGGTAACTCGCCGTCCGGTAAGAAACAAGTCCGAGGCGATGGCCGTAGTGTTCCCCATGTGCCATATAGAGGTCAGCTAGATCAACGAGGCCAGTAAGTGCTTCCAAGGTCTGCGAATTGTTCATGATAATACAGTAAAATTTTGATTACCTGAGTAAAACAAAAGCAATAAGGTCTCATTACAAGAAGGCACACAAATAAGGCTGTACCAATAAGCTTAAGCTAAAAAAACAAGTAAACACCAGAATAAAAATGAAACCAGTCCTATATTTACTCAGTAAAGTTGTCCGTAATTTCTTACCCCCAACTGTAGATAGTTAAAACTGCCTTTTGGGACCACCTTAAAAGGGCCGTTAATTGATTCCAAATTAATCTTTGCAAATTGTGCCTGTAATGAAAACTAGTGTTACATCAAAAGCGTTTAAACGCAAACCGTAATTCGAATGACTATAACCTGCGTTTGCCGGAGAGCTCACGCAGAGTCAACAAAATATTATATTTATGATGAAGCTAGAGGTAATTTTGAGTTCGCAAATATTGGGCGGTAGGTCTTTGCTGATACACAAATTGCAGCGTCGGTGTTTCCTTTGAGAGGATTGTCATGGGAATAGAGCATTTTATTTTTTATTATGCATAGGTTCTCGTTTGGCCACTATCTCACCTCTTGTAAGCTATGATGTGACTGACGATGGAGTAATTTTGTCTAGAAGTAACCTATCCCTTTTGATATAATAATATATATAGACGAATATTAGTAAAGGCTTAGAGCGGTTACGCACTACGTCCAATCCGAATCCGATCCGTCGAAAACCCGCTCTTCTCCCACGGCTTTTAGGCACACAATTGACAGTTTTCCGCACTAGTGCAGTAAAGTGCGCGTGCTCGCCCCGCTACAAAGTATGGTCCGTAACCATACTTTCACAGTACACGTTCGGATCGGATTCGGATCGGACCTAGTGCGAAACCACTTTAACGTTTTAGTGACTGGTGTCAATTTTTTTTTTAAAAAAAGCTCAGCCCTGGGTTTATTTATTTTTTTAGGTGGGAAAATCATCCAATGACCTCTCCGCGCCCTCGAGCGGGGCGGGGGATAGTGTCAGACTTTTACTGACTAAAAACTCACTCTTATTCCTTTTTTACTTTTCATACCGGGGCTGAATCTTCCTTTCAGAAACCGATCCTTGCACCAGTAGGCTTCGACCCTGCTGAGACGGTTACGGGACGGTCGGACAGCGAGCTAACCAGTGCTCGCTGTCCGCAAGCCCACGCCTACGATGGCTGGATATCGGGATCAAAATCCCGGCGGCGGCTGGGGCGTAGGTGTCGTTACCTCACGCGTTCGGAATCCTCCTTTGCTCGCATTACTGTTTCACAGAAGGAGGCCACCGCCTGCCACTCCTCCTCTCTTCGGGCCATGGCCTGTAACAAGGCCCGGTGCGAGAGATCGCTGCTATCGATCACCCCAACGAGGACACGGTGGTGCGAGCAAGCGAGGCACACCTCTACCGTGTGTTCCAACGAGTAACCCTGGCCATATAAATATATGTTCATTTTGCTCCACGCGGGAATCGAACTCGCGACACGCAACGCAGCAACAAATCTCAACCAGTTCACCAACCGTGCCATTACCGCCGCCGTATTATAATTTGGTTAGAAACTCGTTTTAAAATTGTACTTAAAAAAGTCAGTACAATTGCCCCAACAAACATATTTCCAGCAAAATTGGCATTGCGAACGAATGCATAAAAAATATTCCATGAAATGTGGTGCAATGTCCCAACCAGATAAACGAAATAAAAAGGAACGAACAAAATAAAGTTCCGGCCAATAAATAGGAAATGTAAAATTAATAAAAAAGCCCAGCAAGCGATCGATTACCGACAGTATGTTGGAGAGCGGCGGTGGATAGTAATAAAGAGTGATCGATGCGTTTGCACGCCCGCACTATCCCCGCAGCCGCCCCGCAACCGCCCCGCAACCGCCACGCAGTACCAGTGCACCACAACTGTCGTAAATTCGAAATGACGCCGACAGCATGGGTTGCGGACGCAAAACATAAATTTCTTTATCTGATGCTTGTATATCAGGTGCTCATATAGTTTCGCAATTAGTATTACAAGTCATTTATAGTAACGTTGAACTCGTTTGAAAAGACGTAAGAGAGCGGAACTGGCGAGATGGTTGACGTAAGTTTTCGAACACCTAATCAACTCTGGGCTTTTCCTGACTGACGACTTTTGACTGACTGATGACTTTTCCTATTTGTAATATAAGTTATAAAAAAGGAAATAACGAAAGTATTTTACCTCCAGCCGTACCCCAGACGAAATCGCAACAGATAGAAATTGATAAAACATTTCAAGCGCAAAAAATATAACTCACAAAAATGAAACTCATAAATCGAAACGAAATATTTCGTGGGTCGGCATTCAGAGCATTGCGCTCAACTACAGAACGAAATAGTAGAAAGGAAAGGTATAAAAGCTTTACCCTTTCTAAAAACACGTAAATAGGAGCGCGGGGCGTTCGTTCGGTTCAGCTTCGGCGGCGCACACACGCGCGCCACCTACGCCGGCCGCGAGCCTTACATACGGGGAATAAACGACGTGAAATGGGAAAAAAGTTAAATATGTATGAGTGCGGGTAAATATATAAATCGGTATATAAAGGCGTTTATATAAAATAGATGGGAGCGTGCGGGCTGCGCTGCGCTCGCCTCAGTCGCGCGCGGACCTCTCAGCCGCTCGGCGCGTCATCTCCGGCTGCTCTCCCGACACTCGGCACTACGTTTTCGCGCCAGTTTCCTTCGGCCCATAAACAATGTAAAACAAACTTTTAATGATGCAAAAAGTATTTCCATGACTAATTTGCGGGTAGGACAGTGTTTTTGTGTTATGACTTAAGTTTTTCCAACTTCTCGTGGTGGGCCGACGAAGTTTTCCGAACCCGGTAAGTGTTTGTAAAAGTTTCCGCAAGTTTCCTTGCTAAGTATGAATAATAAGGCACTTGTGCTATACATCCCTAGAGTTTTAAATTACGTTTCAAGCAATAGTGAGTTGATTGCTAAATGTTTTAAAAATACTTTACGAGTTTCTTTATTGAAAAAGTTAGTAGTAGTGAAGTTTTTCTCACATTTTTTGGTACTGTTAATGTTTTAAAGAGGTATTTCAATTAAAATAAATGGGTACGTTTAGTAAAGTTTGTAGATTTCATTTCTTACGTGAATGAATTTAAGTAAGCAAAAATAATATTGTTACCACTATAAAAGTATTTTTGCTTAATGCTAAACTGTATGAAATTTTGCAAAATTTTTATTAACAAAAAATCTACTTTGATATTTTCTCCTCAATTCTCAATCTTATCTCAATTTTAAGTTTCACTTTAGTCTTTGAGAAATTGTCTATTATTTGATAGTTTACATCGTATTTATAACTTTGACAGAAAATACAACCTTATTGCACACCAAAATATTAACAATTTTTTACCAAAAATTAATACATAAATGGGTAAAAAGGCGGTTTAGTAAAAGTTTTGTAGTTTTTTTTTTATTCTTGGTAGTCTTGCGCTTAACCACTTATTTACTAGTATGCAAATTCTTTAACAGAGGAAAGACATACCAAATATACCTACAACAAAAAAAAACTAAACAATGTTCTTTCTAAAAAAAAAAACAATCACACCATAACTCCATAAATGCTGAAAAAAAAAACAAAATATTTAATTAAAAATGATTTAGTCCAAGTCAACAAAAACACATCCATCACAGGAATTGAATAACAAAAGGAATATTTTTCATACTTTCGTAAAACAATCAGTTGCGACGCATATAAATAGCGCGCAACCATGGTAACAATTTGTTTTGCCGACGCCACAGAGTAAGGAACGCTTCATCGGCCACCAGAGACAACGTGAGAGATGTTCCCAGTTTTTTTGCACATAGATCACTTTAAAAATTCAGCTGGTTCAGGTGGACCTCCTGCAGCTACATTTCTGCCATATTCCCAAAACTCGACAAAAAAAAAAACAAAAATATGAAGATTAGACTGATCTAACTATAGAAAGTTGCGTTGCGGCCGAGTTCGAATCACGAATTAAAGTTTTCGAAAGAAAAAGTGAGAACAGATCAGTTAATTAATCAATTGATTGTGCTGTGAGTGGATGTCAAAAAAATTATTCCATCCAATTTTACTTTTTTGACATCTACTCACAGCACAAGAACTAATCAATTCTCTCCTAATTCATTTAGAAAACTACTCATTCGTATATTTTTACATTACCTATATTGATAGGATGAATACTAGCTAACGTTTTAGTTCTTCACAATTGAAAGTTGATAAATTTTTCATAGGCCCACGCTTACGAATTGTAAACCCCAATTCTTTTTTTATGCCAACATAGGCGCCTGTTGAGTCCTCCGTGGACCCTTGGGGGTCCATCTAGACTACTTTAGAAACTAAGGGCTTTAGAGTAACTATACGAATCAAGATGATTCGTTTTAGCACCTTTTTAAGTGAGAAATCATCAAAAATCACTTCTGCCGCTTTAGGTGGAGAAAGAGGAAGTGTCTGACTTTTACTGACTAAAACCCATCTATTTTCCTTCAGTAACCCTTTGCGGTCCCGGCCTGCGATAAATCTTTCGACCAATTCTGCAGCCTTAGCAGGCATCGGCCTTTACGAGTAAATAATAATTAATAATATAATAATATTATATAATAATTAATTAATATTATTATTATTGGTGGGATCAAGGGCTTAATACAGAAGGCAGTACTCCTCGATACGGCTCGCATTGCCAGGAGGTTCCTTTCTCTGGAGCCCTAACCACCGGTAGCTTGGACCCTGCTCCCGACACCGGCGGAATACTGTTTTTTATATTTTTAAATGTTTTTTATATGTATTTTAGGAAATATTTAAAAATTGAAAAAAATATATGTATAGAAAATTAATAAAGGAAATAATAATAATAAACGGTCGGATCGGACCATCATCACTGACAGGACTATTGTAGCCAATAAGCCTGATATAGTGGTGATGGACCGAATCGAGAGGCGTGCAATGAATGTTGTCATATCCGTTCCGCATGACGGGAATCTCGTGAAAGCCGAGATTGATAAACAAATCAAGTACATAGCTGTCAGGGCCATTGACAACTAGACTAACAGGCCAGTCAATCCGTCAATCTTGCTGATTTATCTATGATGCTGGACAACACAACACGCTATCGACCTGGACTTGGGCCTTATCAAATGGCGAGCTTCAGTATCCTACAATTAAGTTCCCGTTAACTTTTTAGACGGAAAAAAAAAACAAAATCTGTTCCATTTTTGAAATTATTCGGTGAGGATTTTTTCATTATTGATATGCTCGCATTTTATCACTATCTCACCTGATGGTAAGCGATGACGTGGCCGACGATGGAGCACGTTTGCCTAGAAGTAACCTATTTACTCTTGACTTAAAGACTCCTAGTTTGTAGCTATTAGGAAACAGGCTCCAGCAGGTGGTCTTCTTTCTAATTCTTTTTAACCGATTTTAAAAAGGAGAAGGGTAAATGTTCGTCTGTATGTATTTTTTTGTATGTTCACTGATTCTTCTTTCAATGTGGACAGATTTTGTTTTCTTTTTCTTTATTATCTTGAGTATCACCGTTTACACGAAAAAATTGACGGCCTGTGACAACTTTGCCTATAGTTATAGCAGCCGAACTATGTGCTCAATGCGTTTGCGCGGTCACAAATATTATTATAGTACAAGGCAAATAAGTTGAACCCGTTGCTATAGTTACGCGCATCCCCCCAATTGGAATGAGACCCGAAAATCTGTTACTGTGTTTTCAAGGTCGATCGCCAGTTTGGTTTAACTTATATTACGCGTATTGTAGCATCTTGTTCCTATCGCGTGTGAAAGTCCCTTGTTTGATATGGACCGGGTTGAGGCGCGTTGTATTCCACGCGCGGCTAAAAAGAGATGTCAGCACCATTGACGGGGCCTGTTAGAGCCGATGCCTTCTAGGGTAGCGATTTTAGTACCGTGGCTCTAGAACGCAAAAGACAGCTGCAGGAACACAGGCAGGTTTTAGGGCGCTACTGCCGCGCTACAGCTGCGTTGCGGCCGTGTGTTTTTAGGGTTCCGTACCTCATAAGAAAAAAAGGACCCTTTATGGATACGGATACCCGTCTGTCTGTCTGCCAAGACCCTTTATCTCGAGAACGCGTGGAGATATTGAATTGGAATTAAAAACACATTCAAGTCTGCGGTCCCTCGAAGCTGCGAAAATATCGAACTTCTTAATTAACAAAAAAAAGATACGGCCGTTTATATCGCAAAAAACGTACATTTCGACACTCTCAAGGGAACTAAAATTCATAGGGCAAGAACGAACGGATTCGCACACTGAGTGTTCCGTACAAAATATTTTATGTAAATAGTTCAATTCCCAAATCGAGTCTCGAAAGATTTTTGCGAATCCAAAAAAGTATTTTTTTGTGTCGTCAGCACAAAACAGTTTTCAGATTTATTCCTATATTTGTGCTATAAGACCTTGCTTCATGCCAAATTTCAGGGTTCTAGGTTAATAGGAAGTATCTATAAATTTTGATTCCCTTGACAGTGTCGAAATATAGGTAGGTATTTTACGACATAAATGACCGTATCTTTTTTTTGTTAACTGGGAAGTTTGATTTTTTCACAGCTTCAAGGAACCGCAGGCCTGAATTAAATTTCAACTCGAAACGTCCACGCTTTCCCGACATAAAGGGTCTTGACAGACAGACAAACCGACGGACAACAAAGTGATGCTATAAAGGGTCCGTTTTTTCCTTTTGATATAGGTACGGAACCCTAAAAAAGGTGAAAAAATAATAATAATCAGATTGAGTAACTTAGAGATGTGTATTTGTTGCCAGCGCAACGTTCTCTGCTCTATAATCGCCGTAAACAAGTAACATCCGACAATTAAATTAGTCCGCCTCTAATGAACGTCGACGCGGTGCCTAAACACACGCTTATTACGGCAAAAGCACTACAGTAGCCCTCCAAATTCAACTTTTACAGCTCAACACTAGTTTGTGTTATCAAAAAGTTTTTCTCAACCGTAATGAATATGTGTTTAATTACCTCTTTGGGCACGTGGTCGCCAGCGCGGCTGTTGAACTTGGGGTTCTGGTTTCGATTCCTAAGTCGGGCAAAAGGTGTTTTTGAGATTTTCAATTGTGAATTACTCTGTATTTGCCCGGAGTTAGGAAGTGAGTGGTGTGTAGTCTTAGGTCCCGAGCCTGTTCCCTCCCTAGTTGTCCCGTCTGACTATGAGAGTATAGGACAAAACTGCATCTGTGTTTGCGCGCACGCTTGAGCTCTCCTGTGTACCAAATTTCGATACCAGAACCTCCGTTGAGAGTGGCCACCGTAATCGAAATTTGGTCAAGAGGATTATATTATTAAAAATATGTTTACCGCAGAATATTTCATTCATACAACTCTTCAACAGTTAATCTTATCTGTATTGAAATTTCTCCTTAAACGTAATGATTATAAGAAAAACTTATTCAATCAGATCATTTGAGTTGTAGAGGTACTTGACTCAGCTTTTTTATTGCTTATATAAAAAAGTAACTTCATTCATCAGTCTTGTCATTGAATACCATTATATCCAGTTACCTATAGTCTATTACCTGTAGTCTATTTGACCTTCATTAAAATAGGCAGTCGCTCCATGTAAATAATAGGGGTGCTTAGCTGCCTCCGGTTAGACTGGCCTCTTGGTCTAGTAGTTAGTGGCCCTGACTGCTATGCCGGAAGTCGTGGGTCCCACCCAGGACAAATATTTGTGTGATGAGCATGATCATTTGTTCTGTGTCTGGGTAATTTATCTATAATATGTATGTATTCAGAAATATATAAGTATATTTATCAGTTGTCTAGTACCCATAACACAAGCTCTGCTTAGCTTGGGACTAGAAGGCGTTGTGTGATAGTTGTAGAATATTATATTATATTTCCTTTATTTTTTCTATACATATTTTTCTATTTTTAAATATTTATGAATACAAATATATATATAAAAAAAAAACATTTAAAAATATAAAAATAGTAGTCCGCCGGTGTCGGGATCAGGGTCCAAGCTACCGGTGGTTAGGGCTCCAGAGAAAGGAACCTCCTCACAATGCGAGCCGTATTGAGGAGTATTATTATTATATTGTTGGATATAGGCCTCCAACAAGTTTCGCCATAATGAACGATCTCGTGCGTCTCACAACCATCGGATTCCCGCAACTCTTACCTTCTGGTAAGGGTCGGTCCACCTTGTAGGAGGCCATCCACTCCAGAACCTTTCGGCCCAACGGTCGGTGTTCTGCGAGCAATGTCTGCCTTGCCCTGCCTTAAACTGTGTGAATACATATTCTTCATAGTGGCGAATATAGTTTTTTCTAAAAATATTTTTACCAATACTCCATCTATTTAGGTACTTATCTAAACGTAAACAATCTTCACGTGTCTTTTGTCTAAAAATGTTTCCAACTAGCTATTTACCTAAACCGATGTTAGGTAATTAACTAAATTTAAATAATCGTTGTATGTCTTCTATACGATTTTTTTGTTAATAAAAACACATCAAGATTGGTTACGTTGTTACGTTTAATTAACTACTTAAACAGATGTAATATAGGTATGTATATAGAGCAGCAAATAGAAAAATTAAAAATGAATTTTGTGGGCTACACGAGCTTTTTAGGCAATAGGCCTAAAAAGCTCGTGTAGCCCACAAAATTCATTTTTACTAGCCTCCAAAGTTGACTATATTAATTTCCTTTTGCATCATTAGACACCGATAGAATAAACTTTATAACGAACGGAGTTTAACCGCCTTCAGAATTTCGACGGAATATTTTAAGAAATGTCCATTTGTATTTTTAATAACACAACTAAGAGGAAGTTGGGAACATTCTCTATGGTTAGGTGTCGGTACATTTTTTTAAATTAAGGCGTTTCGTAGGTACAATTTTGTGAAATTGCGAGCTGTGTGGAAATTCCGGCGTGCTGGTGAAACTTGGTTTTACTGTGGGAACCGGAATTCTTATTATTTTGAAAATGACTTGTATAAAAGTAGATACCTAGGTATCTACTCAACTGTGAATAGCGTTAGCTGCCACAAATATCAATAAAACAAAGTACGTTTAAAGTTATTTATCTTTAGAAAAGTCAGCAAAACCATAGCGGGCAGCAGGGCCGAAGCCTATTGGGGCCATGGCTTGGCTTCCCAAACAGTAACCCGGCGGGCTTGCGGAACAATGGGTAGCTCGCCTTCCGACCGTCCGGTGACCGTCTGGACCGAATTCAAGTCGTCGACGCATGCCTCAACGAGTTGTCAGCAAACCGCAGGGGCCCAGCAGGATCGACGTCTACTGGGGCCATGGGTAATGTGAAAGTGAAACCCGGGGCCCTGGAACGAAGGCAAAGAAGAAACAGGAGTGTGTTTTTAGTCAGTAAAAGTCAGACACTATCTCCTGTTCCACCCTAGTGCAGGAGATGTCATTGGACGATTTTCCCACCGAAAAAAAAAATACGGAGGCCTGGGGTCCTGGAATGCAAGGCAAAGAAGGAATGTAGAAGTCTCATATTCATGTATATATTTGGCCATGGTTACTTACACAAAAGTTCTTTTGACGTTACAAGTATAACTATTTCCCCAAAACATAGGAGTGGGTTTTAGTCAGTAAAAGTCTGACACGCCCTCTCGCCCCACCCTCTTGCACATATATACACTTCTCTTGCTAGAGCAAGAGAAGTCATTAGAGAAATAAATATATATAGTCATAATCATTAGATGACCTAAAAAAATAAGAAAACCAACTTTCTTATTTTTATAGGTCATCCAATGACTGTGACTGACTGTTAGGAAATATTGGGTGAATGTAATTTACTTTGGCATCTGGTATTAAAGGCAAGGACTAATGTATTTTTTTTTTTACATTACCGACGCCCCGTCCCTCGGAAAGCACGTAAAGCTGTTGGTCACGATAGTCATTCGAAGATCTTCCAGCTGGCCTAGCCAAGATACGACCGTTTCGTTTGGATTCTCTTGCGTCGAACGCGTGTAGTTAGCCACGCCTCCAATTCCTTTGTTCTGACGACATCTCAACGCAGTCACGTGGTTAGAACAAAGGAATCGGAGGCGTAGCCGACTTGAGGCGTTCGACGCAAGAGCATCTATCAATCTATATTAATGGTCTGATATTAGCCCCTCTAGCCAAGTTACGACCATTTCGCTTCGATTCTCTTGCGTCGAACGCCTCAAGTCAACCCGCAACTCGATAGTATCTGGATAGCCAGATACTATCGAGTTGCCCAGTCAATCCACGTGAAATACGCGTATGTACACATCCACCTAGACTGGAATCTGTGGTGCTATTCTCTAAGAAAACGCAGCGCTGTTCGACGTTGCCGCAACGTCGAACACTCAAATAGGATACATTGGATTGTCAACCTAATGACCTATACATTGGATTGTTAATTCAATGTATCCTATTTGTATGTTCGACGTTGCGGCAACGTTGAACAGCACTGCGTTTTCTTAGAGAATAGAACCACTGATCCCCAAGCTAGTTGGGAGAAGGCTATAGAGATGATTAAGGTTTATGTTATCACATAAGTAATTATTGGAATTCCGTCTGATTGCTAAACTTTCGATCCAATTTCCTTCGTGCACTATCTTCTTACATCTTATTTAATTACTTATCTTTAATTAATGTATTTGACGTAAAAGCTCAGTGCTTTTCTAGAGACTGCTTTTTAATAAGCTGGACATTTTTCACCTTAATAAGTCTAACAAGGTATATTAAGTTATATATTTTTATGTATCTTACCCTCGAATGTGATCTCTCTCTGTCGAATGAAGGTTTGCTGAGAAAAAACTCATTCTGCTGCGCTAATTAAAAGTGCAGTAAGGAGGTTATTATAGTAGTTTTTTATATTAGTAGTTTTTAAGAACTTCTGGCCGAAAGTCACCACGCAGCGCAACACGACGCTGGCTATATTACGTGTATAATATTAGTTAAATTATATATTTTTGCCTTTCAAACTTCGATATGTATTAGGTTATATTACTTGTTTAAGATTATTGTACACATTTTATATTTGGGCCTCCGTTGCTTAGAAATAAAGAGGGTGTTATTGTTACGAGGAAACCTAATCTATGAGTAACTCAATTTTCCAAAAATTCCTTTCTGCGTGATGAGTTAAACTTTGTTAATGTTAAGCAATAGGTAGGTCGCCGTCCGCTCATCCTATAAAGACCAAGCCAGAGTAGTCGACGGCGCGTAGTATTTCACTCAGCCCTCAAAGAGAGGTCAGCAGTCCGTAGCCTGGGTCCAATAGAGCCAATGCCTGCTTGGATCATGGAAAAAAAAGATATTCGCGGTCTTAGAACGCAAAAGTCAAATGAAGGAACATAGGTGTGGTTTTACACAGTAAAAGTTTTGCTCGCCCTATCTCTCCTCCCAAAAGCGGGAGAAATCATTAGATAACAACCCACCTTAAAAACAAACTGTTTTAGGGTTAAGTTTTGTGTGCAATAAAGATTTGAAAACGGAATTATGATATCGATTCAAATCCAGTTTTTTTTAATAGCCTATTGTATGTCCCACTGCTGGGCAAAGGCTTCCCCTCTTTCCTTCCAAACCTCTCTGTCTCGAGCGATCTACAGATGGGCGAAGATTGTTACTCACTGGACACCTGAGGGAGGTCGACGGCGTCGAGGTCGACCACTATAAATGTGGTATGACGATCTAATCATGTTCGCGGATCAAACTTGGCCGGAGATAGCCGATTCAAGTCTAATTTTAGATATTTTCTTGTGCCTCCATTTTTATTGGAATATTTTCATCATAATCTTCGGGCCGACAGACTTGGCGGCTCATCAATTACAATTACTGTCTAAGACGTGTCGCTTGAGCCTTAACCTTTATTACTGAAAAATCTCAGAATATTTACGATATAACCGGGTTGGAGAATTACTGTGCATCTTGCTGGCAACCTATGAAATTGACCGTGCATTTGTTTAATACCTAGAATATATCTTTATCTATCTCTGCCTATAAAAGTATCTCTATAATATCTATCTATAAGGGCTTTTCCAGGGTTTTCCGCGATGATTCAGGAATAAAAGTAAGACTAATTTTTGTTTTGGTGGGAAATTACCAAATCAAATCCTTCAGAATTTTTATTTGGATATATACTTTCCATCAAAAAAAGAAGTTTCCATAATCGGTCCACAATTGATCGAGAAATCGCTGAAAATAATCTCAAACTCAAAACTCAAAATCGTTTAGTTCACACTTAAAAAACTCAGAAGCTAGCGAACGGTTCTCCGGAGAAGAACCGGCAAGAAACTCCATGGTAACTCTTTTAAAAAAGTAAAGTAAAAAGTTAATTGTTTCTAGAATATTTCCAAATTACAATATTTATAGATATAAGAGAACAATGTAGACCGGTCAGTTTAGTACCTAAAAGCACAATACAAATTATAATCCTACAGTGTTCACACATTCACATAAAAAGATAAATGTAAGTGAGAAATGTAATGTGTTATGTAAATAAAATATACAGCCAAACATATTCCTCCTTTTTGAAGTCGGTTAAAAATATTTGGTTTTGTTAACACCTGTCATTTTGTTTTCCAGTATTGGCAGCAATTGTATCGAGTCAGTCTTATCGGCAAGTTTCGCTGAGGTAGTGAATAATAATTTACAATTTTCAGCTCCATTTTGGCAAAATCGCGTCTTGTTTCAATAATTCCTCGTGTTGATCTGTTTTACAATTTAATCAATTTTACATCACAGTATCCACTAGAATAGAATTTTGAATAATTAAAATAACTTCTAAACTTTTCTCTTTAAAATATCGTCAAAATCTCACCGTTAAACACTTTCTTAAAATTTGTAAGTACATTTCGCGAAACAATTTTAGTTACAGCCGAGAAAATTTATTTACGCGTTGGAAAATAATTTTCTATCAAAGAATCACAGTTTAAATTAAATCCTGTATTAGCATAATTGCCTGTATCGTTCTACCATCAGACAATCCGACGTAAAGCTAGTATCCACCCTTACGTTGTTGAGACTTGTACGGTACGGACTAATCGTTTCGCCTAGCCGTTTATACCGTGTACATCGAAGGACTGGAAACTTACCTGCTGCGGTCTTCCCATTCGATTATAATTTAGCTGTCTTCAAGGCTACAGTGAATAGGCTTATTAAACTAGTGCGCCTCACAATCAACGATTGTATCATTGCTTACCATCAGGTGGAATAGAATTGAATATAAAGATGTTTATTTCCCAAGTTCATGTTGCCAGTGGTAATACACCACCGTCCTGTGGGTTTGTCAGCTACTTACAGTCTACCTATGTTTATCTAAAAGAGATATGTATAAGTGCCGTGTAGTGTATGATGTGAGCTTGTTGGTGTGTATAGTAATTTATAAGTTGAAATAAATTTATAAAATCGTTCTATATTGCTATATCCTATTTACAGCAAATTACAATTTATGGGGACGTGGAGCGGTTGTTCGCTTACTGAGCAGCTGACTCCTATCTTTCCTTGGTACATAGTCAATTTCGCCTAGTCTAATATTAGTTAGGAGCGTTGTGCTGTCCGTGTTTGAGGTAAGCGTCACCAGGGGTCTCTAAATCCTCGATGTGTATTTCACAGAGTCGGCGCAGCATGCCCTCGTACCATCAGATGGGATCGCAGTCAAGCACTAGTTTGTACCAATAAAAAAAAATATTTATGGACAATCCAAATTGGTACAAAATATTTTAAGCTTGTATTAATGTCCTTGAATTAGGAGATATTTGGTAGAATCATTAAAATTTATCGTGACATACTCGTATATCATTTAATAAATGAAGAAGAACTAATAGCTTTGTGATACGGCTATAATGACAAAAGCCATTATAGGTCTTTTAAGATGCCTACTGCCTACTAAGGACTCTCCCCGTCACTCGTCCCACTTCCATCGTCGCTGAATGAATGAAATAAATTTCTATTTCACTGTATAATTCCAGGGATCTTTAACTTTCACCCCAGTCAAGATTCAGCAACTGAAAAAGTTTAATATACCTACGGTCTATCTAAATGAATACGGTCAAATTGTTCATTCTTACAGGGGCCTAATTATTTTTTGTTAAAGCGGCCAAATTGTGCTTTGTTAAAGTGGTCAAATTGTTGATTGTTAAATAATTAAAATTGTTTTTTGATAGTGGTCACAATTGTTCATATACAAAGTAATTTAATTGTTCATTGGCAAAATGGTTAGGTGGTTCATTGATAATACTATATGATAATTGTTTATTGGTAAAGTATATAAGTAGTTAAATTATTCATAGTGTTGGAATCTAATTGTTTGGATTGGGTTTTCAATTGATCTGACACTTGTTGTCGTGTGAGAAATAACTGTCGTCTAGGTGGCATTCGTTTTGGTACGTTTACAATCTATTTGTTGTGTCAAATAATGATTTTACATTTAAAGTGGTGCATTAAATAATTCTTGAACTTCATGTGACATTAAATCAAATGTTTCAGATATTTATATTTTTGTAAGGATTGTTCTGGTTGTTTTTATATATACGCTGACTCTAATAAATAGTTAACTGTTTCTGCCGAGGTGGCACTATATCCGGTGCCCACTATATTGCTTGAAATAAAAAATAGTTTGTGTGACCAAAGTCAGTAATGTTGAAGTAGTCCCCCAACAATAGGTTTTGTTTAGGTGGGTAATCATCCAATGACTTCATTGGAAATGTTCATTGGTCAAGTGTTCATTGTTAAAGTGATATAATTGATCATTAGTCAAGTTGTTCATTGTTAATTAATTTAATTGTTCATTGGTAAAGTAGTTAAATTGTTCATAGTTAAAGTAGTTAATTAGTTCATTGGTAAAGTAGTGAAATTATTGATTTGTAAAATCTTTTGCTCCTAGAAACCATACTGTCGGAATTCAGAACTCGGTTCCAAAGGTTACTTTAAATCTCGGAAAAACGCAGAAATTCGAGCGGTTTCGCACTACGTCCGATCCGAATTCGATCCGACAAAAAACCGCTCTTATCCCATTGCTTTTAGGCACGCAACTGATAGTTTTCCACACTAGTGCAGAAAAGTGCGCGTGCTCGTCCCTAATAGAACTACTAACTATACTAAGGACCATACTTTCACGGGTTTGGATCGGATTCAGATTGGACGTATTGCGAAACCGCTCTTCCTGTTTTATAATTTCAATTCTAGCCACGAGAGCAATGCCACAGGTACAAGTTAGTATGCTTTAACCAATAATAATAATACTAGTTATACTTAGTATATTATAAATGGGTATATAAGCAGTGAGTAGAAATTATATAAACATATCCAAAAGATTTCTCATCGAAAATATTCAATGTCGTTGAATTGCGATAAAATATTCGGTATTGGATATTCAATTTTCTCGAATGAATGATATTCAAATTGCCGATAGCTATTTGTATAATAACGTCGTTATAGGAATTATAGGCATTATTGTGTTAAAAATCATCATTTATGTAATGACGTGCTTAAATTGAATTATTTAATTATGAACGCATTAACTGCCACCGCTTTATAAATAGATTATTTTACCAGGCATTTAAAATGATTGGGTTGGGGGAACTTTCGAAACAGTTATAGTACGCGGCAAATAAATCGAACCCGTTGCTATGGTTACGCGCACCCCCACCTCGATTGAGAAACAAAAATCTGTAATTACGCATTCAAGATCGATCGGCATTTTGGTTCAACTTATATTGCGCGTATCATACCTTGACCCCGAAACGTAAAGGGCAACTGAAGGATAAAGCATTTTGAATGTTCTACTAAAATATAATTGTACCTAATGGTATCTATATGGAATAAATTAAGGATGTTCCATGTATACAATTATTAAAAGAGAAAACATTCTGTGAAATTATTTAGGTATCATCTACCTTTGCTATTTTTAAATCCACTCCTTTTTCCGTACGGGTTCGAGCCCATGGGCCCAGTAGGCTTCGACCCTGCTGGGCTCCTACGGTTTTGCTGACATCTTCTTCAAGTGCACGTGAAACACTTCGTGCCGTCAATGGTTCGGGTTCGGTCCAGACGGTTACCGGACGGCCGAACGGCGAGCTACCCATTACTCGCCGTCTGAAAGCCTACGCCTACAGTTTCTTGAAAAGATATCGTACATCTAAGGTAGAGATTCAAATGACCTACTTTTTCAGTCTTTTTAAATTCTAATCTTAAACTATTTACCCACTTGTAGGCTCAATTTAAGACGCAGACGAACTCTCTATTTTAGCAAAACTAGTTAAATTTAATTATATAGTTAAAAATGTACGACTACCATTAATAGTAATGTACACGATGGAATCAACTGAGCCGCGTCGGTTGCTTACAAATGGCAGTTTTCACCGAAATATTTGGGTCAATCGGAGTACGGTCCTTAAATGTTTAGGGTTGCTGGAATAATAACTAACGACTTTGTGAAAAAGGTTTTGTACTTGAAATTTCAAAACAAAAAGTTATTCCGCCAAGCTCGTTTCATCATCAGATCACCAGATGTACGGCGTGGCGCCACCATTATTCCAAACATACAAACAAAATGTTTTGGAAACACATTCATTTTGCTTACAGCTAAGTAGTAGATTAGAGCAGTGGTGGCCGAGTGGTAACGGCCCCGACTTACGAGTTGTAGGTCGCGGGTTCAAACCCAGCCGCAGTATTACTTTGTGTAATTTTTCTTTGTATTTCATCACCACTGCTCTCAAAAATGGTGAAGGAAAACATTGTGAGGAAACCGGCATGTCCTAGAACAAAAAATTCGAAGATATGTGATATCCACCAATCCGTACTGGGCCCGCGTGGTAGATTACGGCCTATTCCTTCTCCTAGAGAGGAGGCCTGATTCCCAGTAGTGGGAACATTATAAGGCTGAAGCAAAGCAAAGTAGTAGAATTCCCTGCCAGTCTGTATTTGCTCATAGCGAACATCACCATACACGAATTTCCGGCCACCGTAGGCGCGGGCTTGCGGACGGCGGGCAATGGGTAGCTCGCTGTCCGTTTGTCCGGTAACAGACCGGACCGAGCCCAAGTCGTTTACGGCGCGCACTGTTCCCGTGCGCCTCAAGGAGTTGTCAGCAAACCGTAGGGGCCCAGTAGGGTCGAGGCCTAGTCTGGGGCTCTGGGAAGGTATAAAAATGCATACCAGGGCCCTGAAAACCAAGGCAGGGAAGCAATAGGGTAGGTTTTTAGTCAGTAAGAGTCTGACATTATTTCCCGCTCCGCCCAAGGGCGGGATTTGTCATTGGATGATTTTACCTACTATAAAAAAAAAGCCATACACGCCATGATAGACGCGGGCTTGCGAACGCCAAGCAATGGGTAGCTCGCCGTCCGGCCGTCCCGAACTGACCGGACCTAGCCTAGTCCTTAGCAGCGCGTAGCTCTCCTCAAAGAGATGTCAGCATACTGTAGGGGCGCAGCAGGGCCGATGCCCGCTAGCAAGGACCGTGGGGAATCTCTGAAAAGGAAACCCGTAGGTTTCCTTTTCAGTGTCCTAGCACGCAAAGAGCAACTGAGGGACATTGGTGTGGGTTTTAGTCAGTAAAAATCTGACATGCCCTCCCGCTCCGCCCAAAGCGGGGGAAGTCATTGGACGATTTCCACCCTGAAAAAAAGGGGTTTTTAAGTCAAGAGTGATTGGGTTACTTCTAGGCAAACGCGCTCCATCGTCGACCACCATCCACCAGGTTAGACAGTGGTCAAGCGCGAGCCTATCAATAACAATTTTTTTTTAAAGAAAAATAAATTCATTTGACACTCGTTGTTCTAGATTTGTGATTGTATAAAATAAATATGATGTAATTAAGGTACGAATCGAATCAGACTGGATTGATGTGAAACAGTCAAGCGTTTTATCTCAGATTATATCGGATTAAATCCAATCAAATGTAAAGCGAGGTTCTTGAAAAGTATTCCAAGCATGATTTCTTTGTTTCGCCGAACTGATCTGTATCTAAAACAAAAATATCGGTGTTCATGTTTTTTCTTGGAAAGATAGCGCGACTGACATCATTTTTACACTTCAGAGAATAAAGTTAATTTGCGACTCATATCTACAAAATATTTTTGAAAATTGTAGATCTAATTTGTGATCGTAACTTAGTTCTGATTTTTATTTCAAAACACATTTCCTACTGTGAAATTTTATCAATCAAAACTTAGCATAGCATCAGCCTTATAATGTTCCCACTGCTGGGACTCAGGTCTCCTCTCTCTAGGAGAGGGAATGGGCCGTAATCTACGCAGGCCCAATGCGGGTTGGTGGATGTCACATGTCTTTGAATTTTTGGTTTTAGGACATGCCGGTTTCCTCACCGTTTTGAGAGCAGTGGTGATGAAATAAATCACACAAAGTAATGCGCCTAGCTGGGTATGAACCCTCAACCTACAACTCGTAAGTCGGAGCCATTACCACTCGGCGACACAGCAAGACACATATTACCTTACAGAAATTGCAAACACAGTTTTCGATATTATCCATTGAGTAGTACTAAAATAACAGAGTTAGTTTCCCCAGTACACTTGGACGGTCCTAAGGGGTACTTAGGACTAAAGTATCGTAGATCCTGGCTCTATGGATACCTACTTATTGGATATTGAGGAACCCTGTCGGGACGAAATGGAGCTTCTGTGATTTACATAATAATATTACATGTATCTTGGGAAAGCGTGGACTGGATAACGATTGTATCTTCGCAAATATTTGCATATACGTATTTCAAAAGGCTGTGATGCTCTTAGTTCTTTCATGAACGCAAGCTGACCAGTAGTATTACGCAATCCATTTTAAGACCATAGCTGAAAACAGGCGAACGAGCGGCATGTTGCCAACGGTAGAGATAGCTGCAGCCGTTGACACGAGGCGGCGGGAGCCGTCGACCTATCGTTACCCTTGACAAACACGACGGATGCCGTTGATCTTCGTTTGTTGGAATTTCGACGGTCGCAGTCGAGAACCAACAGCTGCCGCTGATCTGTCGACGGCTGCAGTTATCTCTGTGTGTAGCCTGTAGATGTAGGTACCACGTGACGCCACCGCGTGCTGGTGAAAGAATTTTCAAAATCGGTCCTGTCCTTTTTGAGGATAAATGTACGGTCCGCGATCAAAAGTGCAGTTGCACTCTAACAATGCTAAATTGTCTAAAATTTCTTTGTAGTAGAATTCCAGTGTTCTGCAAGTAGTTTTTTCAATATTTTAGATTCTATTCTACAAACTAAATGGGTAATGATCCATTGACCCTCGTTTACAAAGAAATTTTACATACTTTAGTGTCGGTAGAGTGCAACTGCACTTTTGAACCCTGACTGTACAAACAAAAATACAATCTTCCTCTTTATAATGTAGTATAGGTATCATTTTATATCTACACAAAAAAAAAACGTAGAATTGATTAACAGATTTATTTACTAATAGGACACCGCAGACTACCCTCTTTTTATAATTTTTTACAGTATATCTAAAAGTTTCTGGTAAATTTCGCTGTCAGTGATGAGACCGCCATTTTAGCCATAGATTATAGATCGTTTAAAAAGTTTTGTATATTTTGTTTGGGATCCAGTATAATAGTTCAGAGTGCTGTTGGGGCTGCTTAGATACTGCATTGCATAGGGCATCTTCTCTTTAGTGCGTGTGGATGATTTCAACACTATAATGAGGAAGAAGTCTGCCACGTTGATAAGCAAATCTAGAACCAGCTCCAATGGCTTTCTTCGAACCCTAGACAACAAGCATGATACGCCAGTGATCAATCACTGGTTGCGGTTGCTGATGCAGCAGTAGGTTATGTTTTTTTTTTTAAATATAGTAGGCACTAATCTTTTAGTTAATAAGCTGTTACTAACCTTTGGATCAATGTTGTCTTTTAAATAAAATTATATTTTTATTAATATTTGATGTACATTCAAGTTCATTCTGTTCTAAAAATGTTAAAAATATGTTTCACTTTGATGCGATTTGTTACACCGATGTTTTGTTTTACAAGGGATGTTGTAAAACATCATTTATTTACAATCAGATTGCATATCAAACTGCATGTATTCTTATTAATAATTGAAATTCGAATAATGTTTTTTTTTTTGTTTTCAGATTCCAAAACAATGATGCATTTACCACTGATAGTGATGCTCGGTGAGTTAAAAACATTTTGTACTCGTATTACAAAACAATTCAATAATTTTCGAGTAAAACTTATTGGTATATTAAAACTCGCTAATTTTCCGGATCAGCAAGCGGAGTTGGTAAAAATAGATTTTCCTGCTAAAGGTATTTGAATATTACTTCATCGTTAACGTTACGAAAAATGTGTTTATATTGAAAATTTACTTCGAAGTTCTGAAAGCTTCATTAATTTCCAGGTTTCTGAAATATTGTTGAAATTAATTGATTGCGAAATCTCACGTCAATTATTATTTCGATTGACTGTGGTTATTACCTACGTCTTTGGCTATGTTAGGCTGCTCTTGTGATTGTATAAAAAAACCGTCAAGTGCGTGTTGGACTCGCACACCGAGGGTTCCATGCTATGTATCAAGAACCATTTTTTTTTGTGATATAACTATTTTGCGATTTTCAAATATTTTACTTTATTCATGCTATGAGACCCTGGTTCTAAATTCGGGGATTCTTGGCCAACGGGAAGTCAAACCTTTGGTTTTGATTTCTTTGCGAGCGACAAAAGTGCGTCATATACGGAGCCTAAATGGCCTTATCTTTAAATTGCGTTGATTTAGAACTTTGATTTTTTCACAGCTCCAAGGGGAAGCAAACTTGAATCTATATATATATAAAAAAGTCACTTTAGTTAATGACTGACATTGATATAATTTCAAATCTTAAGCGAGAACTACACTGCGCGGACCAAAGGCGCGGACGCTCGCCACACACACCGATCGGAGCGCGTCCGACGTTATACATTTAATATGGAAACTACACTTTTATAACTACATTTGACAGACGCCCCGGTATGCCCGAGGCGTAGATCGGCGTGTGTGGCGGAGTTCCGCGCAATGTAGTTTTCGCTTAAGACTTGAAATTATATCAATGTCAGTCACTATGCATAATAATGTAGAAATATCTCTATTTATCATAATATTATGCATGTGTACAGGTGGTAAATATTAAAAAAAAGAACCAATTATGGATCCTGTCGGGTACAGTAACATTTTATACATTATATGAAAGTAAGAGCGCTTACTAAAGATAAGTTTCTTTTTTTGAAAAAATTAGTAAGGCAATTTTATTCTGTTTTTATGACGCAAGTAATTTACGAGTAGGTATTGTTTTTATATTTTGTTAGGAGTTAGTTTTAAGAATTAATTTTACGGTCTATAGTTTACATCGTTCTTCAATGACAAATGCTTGCACTGACTGGACAGGTCCACTCAAATCTCTATGGTTCTTTCTTCAAAAGGCCATTTCAGACAAATCTGCATGGTCCTCATGTGATTTGACCAATACATATTTACTGTATGGACTTTAAAAGAGACTTTGACCCCTGAGTTTTTTTTCGGTGTTTCTTCTCAGGGTAGTCAGCTAGGAAACACCGGCCTCATCTAGTTAAAAATTACAAAATAAAAAAATTGACGTGTAAAAGTGTTTTTAAAACCTACTTACAAAATAAATATCATTTATCATTTAATGTAAATGCGTTAAGGTGAAAATTTCGTATTTCTAGATGTAAGTCTTGTTAATATTTGTTTTCAATATTTTTGTTGGGTAAATAGGGAGGGGTTTTTTTCCATAAGATAGTTAAACCAAGCGTGGGCACACTCTTAATGTATTCTCAAGTAAATATGGAGAAAAATGTTTTCGTATAGGTCCCCACTTACCAGTTTCGGTTTCTTTAATAGGTACCTACCGAAACTTTGGCGCAGCAAACATTAAGATTTATGAATTTTGTTAACAGCATAATGTGTAAGGCTGTATATCTTTAGTATTTAATAGGCCATAAAATATCGTTAAGTATAGAATTATTAGGTTAACATAATTAACGGTTTTATGATATCAAACCATAACAATATTTTTTAAGAATCAATTTATTTGCTTTAATTCATATCTGTTACGAAAGCGACTCTTTATTATGGTTTTAATATGTTTTTAATATAGCATTAATAGTCATTACTACCATCTTTATGTTGTTGAAATCTCTACGGTCCGGACCAAGCGGTTCTCGTCGTCGTTTATACCACGTACATCGAGGGACTAGAACAACTTGCCTGCAGCGGTCAGATTATAATTTAGTTGTCTTCAAGGCTAGAGTGAATAGGTTCTTAATAAACTTGGTACGTCATTACCATCAGCGATTGTATCACTGCTTACCATCAGGTGGGATCGCAATCAAGCACTAGTTTATATCAATAAGAATATATATATTATATAGGCGTAAGTTTATGTGTGTATGCGTAACTTCTTCACGTTCTGCTCCAACGGCTGAATGCATTTAGTAGAAATTTGGCACAGGGGTAAACCATATTCTAGAATAGTACGAAGGATAATTTTTACCCTTTGAATTTGTTTCCTTGGGGCAATTTCTTACTTACACGCGATCAAAGCCGATGAAACTATCTGATGACGGCATCAGATAGTTTTAAATATTTGTATGGCTACCAGATTAGTATTTCGGGTTCAGGTGGGTACGTGAATTTACAGGTTTATGAACGCAACCACGATACAAGATTTATTTGTAGTTAAGTAGTAGTGCTTTTTTAAGATTAAAAATCACTTGACTTCTCCCTGTCTAGGGTGTAGCGAGAGGGGTAGACAGAAGTCCAAATCTAAAACCAAACTATTTCTTTCAGCTGTCCTTTGCGATTAACCCCTCGCCCGCGGTGGGGTATTATTATTATTATTACGTAAAAAATTACGCGCTTTTTAGAAAATCATATAAAAAAAAAACAAAACCTTTTTCTGTTTTTTTTTTCCAGGAAAAACGAAGATAACGATAACCAATTAACGTAGAAACCGGAAATTTTCGGCCGAATGAATTTCGTACACTCTTGTATACAGTATGACAATTAGCGTTTTTCAAAGTCATTTAAGTTGTACAAACGTCTATGTATAATTAATCAGCATCCGAGGGGCGACCACGATAACTCTTTGGAACAATTTCGCAATGTAAAAGCTGTATAGAATAGAATAGAATAGAAAGATGTTTATTTCCCTAGTTCATATGTTACATTATGTCCACAGGCCGGTGGTGTATTCGGCCTGTGGGTGTGTCAGCTACTTACAGTCTACCTATGTTTGTCTAAAAGAGATCTGTATAAGTGTCGTGTAGTATGTGCTGTGAACTTGTTAGTATGTGTGATTTAATAATTTATATAAATTTATAAAGTTGTTCTATATTGCCCTATTTACAGCTAATTACAATTTATGGGGACGTGGAGCGGTTGTTCGCTTACTGAGCAGCCGACTCCTGTCTTTCCTTGGTACATAGTCAATTTCACCTAGTCTAATATTAGTTAGTAGGGGGTTGTGCTGTCCGTGTCCGAGGTAGGCGTCACCAGGGGTCTCTAAATCCTCAATGTGCATTTCACGCAGTCGGCGCAGCATGTCCTCGTTTAAATCTTGTGCACGGAGGTGCCATGGATCCCAATCTAGCATGTCCCAAAGTATTGATGTTTCTAAGCGTCTTGGGAATTGTCCGCTGGTCTTGAGAGCCATTCGATATTGGCGTTCAATTTTGCGTAAGTTGCTCTTACTGTAACGTGAGAGTAGTTGTACTACGCCATAATCCATTATAGGGAGTCAGGATAAAGGCAAGGAATGGAAAGGTAGGTTTTTTAGTCAGTAAAAGTCTGACACTGTTTCCCGCCCCGCCCAAGGGCGGGATTCGTCATTGGATGATTTTTACCTACCACAAAAAAAAAAAAAAAAAAATTATAGGGAGTAGGCAAGCCTGAATGACAGCAAGCTTCACCGTTATATCTGTCTTGGCATGCCAACCTATAATAGGGGCAAGCGCACCTCGTGCTTGTCGCACCTTCTGTACGACGTAATCCGTCTGTTTACCCATAGTCATAGTCTTGTCTAAATGTACGCCCAGATATTTTATGCTATCCTTATATTCGATTAACTCGTCTTTGATGCGAATGGTTCTGCGGTAGTTTCTCTTGTGAGTAAACATGGCACATTCCGTTTTGTCTACGTTGCATTTTAGCCCCCAGCGATCATAGTAATCGATGATGGTGTCGGCGGCCCAGCCCGCGCGGTGTGTCGCACAGTTTGGATCGGGGGATCTGTTAAGAATGCACAGGTCATCGGCATATTGAGAGAGCTTGAGTCCACGAATATGATCCCGTTGGTCCCAAATGTCGTGTACGTAAAGATTGAAAATGATCGGACCCAGGATAGAGCCCTGGGGCACCCCGTGTGGCACTGATTTTTCATCGCCGTTGGTGGTTCTGAAGCGTCCGTAGATTTTACGACCGCTCAGGTAATTCTCTATTAGTTGGATGATGTTGTTTGGGACGTTAGCTGTTTGGAGCTTTTTCATCAGACCTTCGTGGTTTATTGAGTCGAAGGCCTTCGATAGATCCGTCAGGACCATGGCAACACTTTCCTTTGCTTCCAGCGCATCCGTGATGAACTTGCCAGTGCGAAGGATCTGGGTGCCTGTTCCTCTGTTCTTAGTAAAGCCATGTTGGAACGGCGGTTGGAGCCTGTCGGCCGTTTGTCGCAGACGTGACAAGAGTAGGCGTTCATGTAGTTTGCCCATGATGTTTAGGAGCGTGATGGGTCGGTACGATTTAGCGTCCCTGTAATTCTTTCCTGCTTTATGTAAGAAGATACACTCTCCAATTTTCCATCTCTCGGGATAATAACCTGTCAGTAACAAATAGTCCGCTATCACTTTGTACCTGATGAGAAAGGGGTCGCCTCCAAGTTTGAGGGCGTCTGCTTTGATTTTGTCCGGGCCAGGAGCCTTCTTATTTTTAAAGCGTCGCAGTGAGAATTTGATTTCCTCTATGGAGGTGGGGTCAAGGGGCTGGAACGGTGTGGTCTTCTCTGTGCTTTTATCTTCGTTGTTTATCCCGGCTTCTGTGACTATCGCCGCGTCGACCAGGGCGTCGATGGTTTCTTTCTCACTGCGGCAACCCTGAATGTGGGGGAGTCTCTGTACTGGAGCCTTCAGGTTGCGTTGGATTCTCCACATCTGGGCTCTATAGTTCTGTGGATCGTTTATTATTCGGGTCCATTTTTCATTGCTATATTCCAGGAGTGCTTGTTGGACCTGGCGTTTCAGACGATTGTAAGTTCTTCTTTGTTCCGTTATTCTATCCTGATTGAAGCGTAGTCGCCAAGCTGCCCTTTTTGCTTGATTTCTTTTTTCGATCAATTCATTAATCTCTTCTGGAAGTTGATCTTTTCTGTTATTTTCATGTAGTGGAGCATACTCATCCAAGGTTTCAGTGCAGGCTTTTTCTAGTTGTAATATATATTCCTCGCATTCAGCGTCGGTTGTGATTTCCTTTAGTAGGTGCACGGTTTTATCCCATAAGGTTTGTTGATATTGTTGCCTTTTCTCATCGTTATTTGTAATAGCGCGGGTATTTCTTACCAGTGTTTTCTCTCTGTCCACCACTATGCTTAAGTCCAGTAGCCAAGGCATATGATCAGAGCCAACAGGTGTTACTTGTCGCCATGTAATGGTATCGAAAGCTTGCGCATCATGCGAGAAGATGGCTGCATCAAGGATGCCATAGCCCGCACTGTTAGGTCGCGAGGGTAGGCCCGTGTGGTGTATGGTGCAGACGTCGGAGTTACAGAGGTCGCGTACGAGAATTCCAGCCCCTTCGTCTCTCGTCTGATTGAGTGCGGTCATTTTTAGGTTAAGGTCCCCAATGGTGAGGTTCGGAGCTTCGGTTATAATGTCTTCTAGCTCATCGTTAAGCGCTGTGGTATCGAAGTGCCCTGATCTATGTGGTATGTATATCCCCTTAATTTTTAGGAAATCTCCGGTCATATGATCATAAGTAAGATTGATAGCGATACCTTCGATGAGGCGGTCACTTTCTTCGGTACCTGGAGTTACGTCGGTCTGACTCCAGCGTATTCCTCGCATCACGTACATGGCTGTAGTTAGATGCGGTGCGATCGAGTGCGTGATTTTGTCGTAGTTCAGGAGATTCATGCGAATTTTGGAAAAATCCACTCGGCACTCGTTGACTACGATTATTTGTGGTTTATAACGGTCGGCCAACGATTTTAGCTCGAGGAATTTACTTTTTAATCCTTGCGCATTGAGGTGCAGTATGCGCAACTTATGAAATTGATTTCTTGGATTATTTGTTGAGAATTTTTAGAAGGATTTCGTGTTGTAGCTGAAGCTGGTGTAATATTTGTTTCATAGTTGTTTGTAGCTCTTGCCCTAGGGACTCCGTACAGTATTCTTTGTTTGTTGTATGCTCATTTAGTTGCGATGGTGGCTGGTGCTGTGGTTGTGCTTGTGATTCAGGCGTCTGTTTGGTCAACGGTGGGAATTGTGAAGTGGAGGTTATGTTCGCGTAAGAGATGTTTTCCCGACGTTGTCTCAGTGCTGCGTGTCTGCGTTCTGCTGCTTCTCTTTTTTTCCTTTCTTTTTCTTCGTGTTGTGCCAATTGACGTGCCACTGCCTTCTGGAACTTCTCGCATTTGGCTTGGTTGGCCCCATGTCCCGGTTTTTTGCATGCTGCACATATTTCGATATCTATCCCTTCGTCATTTTGAATGATGAAGGTGGGTTGTCTTTCATTACCGTGACACGCTGATGTTGCATGCGTGAAGAGAAAACATTTCTTACATTGTACTACTCTCCTGGGGTCAACTTTGTATTCCTGAGGCTTCATGCTGAAGGCCCCAAAGTACGCATGCTTTGTTGTCTTCATAAGCGTCGCAATTTCATCGTATGAATGGGCACCATCAAAGATAAATAATTGTAGGTTACCTTTAATTGTTCTCATTTTGATCGGTCTCACACCGATGCACCTCTCCATTTCCTCAAGGCATGCCTCATTCGTCTCATCGTAGATGTTCGTGATGAGCACAACCTTCGTTTGATGGGTCTGTTGGGCTTTGGGGACGCGTGCCACGAAGCAGAGCCCGTCGTCCAGTTTCCTCAACTCTTCTATAATTATTTTCCTCATATCCGCGTTGTATACGCGTATTGTGACAGTTCTTTTGTTACTAGCCATGGCGTGTCTTGCTCCATGCTCTGTAATTATTTTCCTAATTTTGCTAAGGTATTCTGGATCGTTGATTTTCTTGACGTCTGTTATAATTATGTCAGGGATGTGACTGGAGGATGTGATCACTCTAGGTTGTCGCTGGGTCGCTGTCGAGTTAGGGGTAACGGAGCCTCTCTTTCTCTTCTTGGGTTTGGGTGAGGTACAACTTGCGTGGGCGTACTCTTTTTCCCTTTTCAATTCATCTTTTTGCTCCTCTTCTGTAGAGAGCGAGGAGAAGCGGTTGCTTGTTGTTATGCCGTGATGTCGTGGCGTATCGACGGTCGGACTGGTGGCGCTGTATATAACATCTATACATGTGAAGATAATGTGTAAATATTAGGAAATTAACGTATACGTAACTCTCCTTTGAAGTAGTAATAAAGGAAAAAAATTGATCCTTCATCAGTTTTGCATGGGTAATGTTGAAAGAGGCCCTTTTTCCTCTAATTTTATTGTGTTGACTACCGTCTGCTTTCAGCACCTTTATTAGATAAAAGAACCTATATTAGCTTTAGGTACGTGTGTAATACAAACGTAATATTGTCAGGTTTGTGTTATGATCGCAAGCGCAACAGTAAACCCTGGGGTCCGATTCTCGGGTTGAGCAACACTGCTATTGGTTTTTTTCATTAGGAATAATGTAGTTTGTGATGCAACACCCCCGTGCCTCGGAAAGCACGTAAAGCCGTTGCTCCTGCATCTGATCGACCCGGTCGTGTCGAATTACCGTCCTATGGGGCCATGAGAGCAAAGGGATAGAGAGTGCGCTTGTGTCGGCGCACACGCTTTTGCACCATACCTTATGCTACGATTACATGTGGGCCCAGTCTCGACCAATCGCCATTGTTTTAACGGGCTTTCCCTGTACATACTATGGCTACACAATAGCGATTGGCCGAGGCTGGGCCCACATGTAAACGTAGCATAAATCTACTATTTACTTGGCTACTTTGATGAAATTAACCACTGTGCGGGTGTCGAACCCGTGACCTGCAGCGCAGCAACCAATCACTCAACCACTGCACCGACTGTGTCGTTAACTTGGCAAATGATAGTTACAGTTCACTTTCAAATGGATACTAACAAGCATGTAAGGCATAGATAATATGAAAACGATGCGTGAGCCGAATTTTCAGCAACCGATGCGCAGGCACGTCCACGATTACCTTACGTTAGCGTCACAAAACTTAAGTGCCAAATATACATTACTAGCCGATGTAAGCGGTTTTACCCGCGTGATAGTAAAAAAATATCCCAAGGAAACACACTACGAAGATAAAAATTATCCGATGTATCAGAAAATAATATTAATAAATCATTTATTATCAGGCATTTTGGCCCATAGATACACACCTTACAGTTTAAAATGTATAGTAAATACAACTTATCGTTTGTAAATACGACTTAGAACTATGTTAGTAACTTTTCAAATTGCACTAGGATCATTTCGTGCTATTCTGTGGCACCTGTCCGCGGGAGGGACGGAACACCACACCCTACGGCCAAAAATGGTGGTGTACCCGGATGGTACCTAAGCAGTGATGCAATCGTTGATGGTAATGCGCACTAGCTTATTAAGAGCCTATTCACTTTAGCTTTGGAGTAATATAAATTTTAATCGGACGGGAAGGCAGCAGGTAAATTGTTCAAGACCATCGATGTACGCGGTACTTTTAGAAAAATGTTATTACAGTATTAAAGAATTTATTGATGATAAGCTATTGTAATAAATTAATAAATAATTAACAACATTGTAATGATAATAATTTAATGTAATAATGTATGGAATAATTTTAATAGAATGACCCAGTATAATAATTATTTATGTATAAAATTGTATTAATCTGTATGATGTATGAAATATTTGTTAATAATTAATTTCTATGATGCATGTAAAATTTGTATAATATAATGCTGTGCCCTACCAGGGTTCGTGTTTGAGACAATAGATTTCTGTAACAACTATTCACAACATGAATGCAATAAATAAATAAATGACGAGGCGACGTTTAGTTCAGACCGTATAGGTGAATACTCACCGTAAGTCTGGTAGTCAGATGGTAGAAAAGTGATGGCGAAATCAAGTCATGTAACGCGCACATTCTCTAAAATGCATCCTGTAAAACTCCGAAAGGTGGTCTACTCTAAGCCAGCCTGCTCCAGGCTTTGCAGGTTAGACGTTACCAAATCTAACAAACATAATACACACACATACAAACTTTCGCCTACATAATATTAGTGTGGATAGTGAGACTTGGTTAGCAAAACATACCATTTACAATTTCAGCCATGTACTCGTATTATATTTAAAAGAAAATCCTTTGGCGAAAATTTATGAAAAGAGTAAGCATAAAAACATGAAAAGGCGTCTCATAAGCCAGCTACTACACTTGTTAACCTCCCAACCGAGGCTGACGGCAAACCAGTTTAATAAAAACCTTCCGTACAGGTTCTTTAGTTAGCTTAACGAGACTCTAAGTAAACACCAACAGCGGAGGTTGAACGCTTCTTACGATTCAATCAAAGCCTTCACGGACCAAAGTACCCGTTTTTTTAAACCCCGTGGACACGCGCGCAACCCCATCTAGCGTATTAATGGAATTACTAAAAAAAAAAGAAAAAAATCCGTTCCCTCCTTCCAGGTGGAAATTGTGTTTGAATGACGAAATTTAAATTAGAAACTGTTCCTGTTACATTTAAAGTGGACCGGAATTAATTTGCTACTGTTTTAGTATAATTTTACAACTGTATCCCTGGAGTTGAAGGTATGGGTGATAGGCAAAATGGCAGCCCCGAAAACAACTACAGTGCCTGCTGAAAATTAGGATACTGGACACGAAGTTTGAAATTTTATTCCATTTAGTAGCAGTATAGACCACTTAATCCACCCACCATGTATTTTTCAACAGTGTGTTTCTTTGATAAAAGTTGTTCCGAAAAATTCCGTAGTTATTTTAGGATTCAATTCGGTTTATTTATTTCAGTAGCTAACTTATACAAAAAAAAAAAAAACGGAATATATCAATCGGTAATTGCTATAGCTGTTGGGGTTGAAATAACAGTCTCAGTGGGGATTGAAATAAATATTGTATCAACTTGGTAGACGAATGGGTTGCCATGTTGTTATAGAGATAGGGAGAAGGTACTACTCCAGGCTCTTGACATCCTTGCTCACTTCTTAAAGCACCCTTGGGGAGCGATGGACCCTTTTCGGATACCGGAAACACTCAGTGAAAGTGCGTGCATCCAATACAAATTCCCCGAAACGTTTCGTTAAAATCCAATACACATATCAGTTTGTAGGCGCGGGCTTGCGAACGGCGGGCAATGGGTAGCTCGCTGTCCGTTTGTCCGGTAACAGACCGGACCCAGCCTAAATCGTTTACGGCGCGCACTGTTTCCGTGCGCCTCAAGGAGTTGTCAGCAAACCGTAGGGGCCCAGTAGGGTCGAGGCCTAGTCTGTGGCTCTGGGGAGGTATGAAAATGCATACCAGGGCCCTGGATCCAAGGCAGGGAAGGAACAGGTTAGGTTTTTAGTCAGTAAGAGTTCTGACACTATTTCCCGCTCCGCCCAAGTGCGGGATTTGTCATTGGATGATTTTACCTACTAAAAAAAATACACATATCAGTTTAACGGTAGTTTTAATACAATCAAAGGATTAATTGAAACGCTAGGCCCTTCTGACGACAGTCGACTGAAGCAGGGTAAGTACGACCTATCACTGCCGACAAATTGCCTCTCTACCGAGCGCCGTTTCATATTTCTGAACAAGGAAACAATTTAGCAACGAGAACGTTTTCGTGTCGATTTTTTATATTTCGCCCGAGGATGAGCGGAATAATAATGGAAATTGACAAGCGGAAAAAAGTCGGGATTTGACCTTGGCTTTTGGTGAAAACAATGTCGGTTTATGAAGCGGTTTATTAAACTTTTGTTGTGCTTATTTTGTACAAGCAACCCGATCCAACTTCGCGCGGGTGTCCGGGTGTCAGAAATCTTTTAAATTCTTGGCTTTTCTTTATTATCATGCATTTACTCGTATTTACACTTAAACGAGGAGAGGAGGCCTGTGTCCCAGCAGTGGGAACGTTGAAAGGCTGATGATGATGATGATGATAACACTTAAACGTGCGTAGTACATATATACACCGTTAAATTTTGGTCGGTTTAATCCCGCGGAGGGTCGATTCGGTACATGAACCACTATCGATTTGTAAAGATAAAATTAAAAAATAAAGTACTTTTTTTCAAAAACACGAGATAATATAGGCACCTTGTAGGTAGTTCTCGGTTGTTGCGTACTAACTAACTACAGTTCATTGGCCTCGGTCAGCTGACGTTTAGTTGAAGAAATTAATTTCGTACATAATATTATATGTAAATATGTTTAGTACCTGCGAGAATTAGTTTATTAAATTTCAATTTGGTCAATTGAATGTCTCTCATGTTGCACAGCAACGCTCGTTATGCCGACACTTGGAGGAGGCCTGAACGTCCTGATGTCCGAAAGTGGACATCGTTCGGCTGAAATGATGATGATGATGATTACTGTTTCTTAAGACACAGGTCTCCTAGTTTAAGTGAAAGGGAGACACAAGATACAAATAAAAAAATCTGTTTGTATGCACTTATCTTGTAGACCTAAAAGTGAATGTTCAAAAAAACTCCACTCTGGCAGAAGTGAGATTTATTTCAAATTAGCAATAATAATAAGTACGAGTAGATATAATAAAACAATAACAAGCTATAATCGTGATCCTTACTTGCAAACATATAAAAATTGCCAGTTTTAATCAGGCATCGATTTAAAAAATTGCTTGATTATAATTCATTATTTTTAACAGACTACAAAAAAAGGGTCGGGTCTCAATCAGAGTAGGGGACGCGTAACCATAAAAAATGGCTCAACTTATTTGCCGAGTACAATAGTTACTTTCTGAAAAAAATCCACCCGTGTGAAATAGGACAGGCAAACTCACGAAGCATATTTTTATTACCTTGCCAAAAACGGTCGTGTATGACGGTAAGAAAAATGAGTAAAAAGCAGGGAAAGTAGCTCGAGCTATTTTGTAATTACCGTCCAGTTAGACCCACCCTTTATATACAAGGTTTTTTCTTTATATATACGTTTGGGCAATAGCCTCGTATTTTGTGTTAATTAATTCGGCGCGCAGGAATGTCTGTGAGCGTACTGTAACAGCCGAAATATAATGAAAAGCTTCTGTGTTCTTCAATTATTAGTTTTATTCTCAGAAGTACTATTTATAAAAAACTAGCTTTTGCCCGCGGCTTCGCTCCCGCTCTACCCTACTCTATCCTACTCTACCCTACTCTAACCTATTCTACCCTATTCTACCTTATAACAATAAATGAGCAGGTTTTGGATTTTTAATTTTAGATTTAATTTATTGTGCACACCTATCACAGTGTTGTCCTTTTTAACCCAAAGGTTGACTGGTAGAGAATGCCTTGTTGCATTAAGTCCGCCTATGTACCACTATTGTACATGAAGTTTAAATAAATAAATAAATTTAACGGGATAAAAAAAAAATATGTCCTTCTCCTGGTTCTAAGCTCTATCTCCCTATCAATTTTCAGCTAAATCTGTTTAACCGTTCTTGAGTTAGGAATAGTGTAACTAACACGACTTTAAGTAAACGTCAGTCAGCTGAGCGAGGCCAATGAACTGTAGGTAATTAGTACGCAACGACCGACAACTACCTACAAGGTCATTGACTCGTTTACTTAAAGAAATTAATTTCGTATATGCGTATATTAATTCGAGTTTTTGAATTCACAAAAAGTACTTTATTTTAATTCTTTTTCTTTACATATCGACATTATTTCATGTACCGAATCGACCCTCCACGGGATTAAAACGACTAAAATTTAACGGGGTAAAGATATTATTTCCATCTCCCAGCATGCAACCTCTTTAGATATCATAGTACTTACTGTGTTCTGAAGGATGCGAGACGCACAGAGTGGTCGTTGTGGCGACATTTGAAGAAGCCTATGTTCAGCTGTGGACATCTTTTGGCTGTAATGATGATGATATTGATGATGACTTCAAAAAACTTTTTACAAAAAAACTGACTTTTTTTATGGTAGGTAAAAAAAACCGACTTCATTAAAAAAAACATATTTATTGTCATAATCGCTTAACTATCTTCATTGTGATATCTATGTGAATATAAAGTTCCGTTGGACATGTCTGCTCTCCTTCATCAGTTCCACTTCATCAAATGTTACTTTTTGACCTTGATAAAAATACCATATACCATATACCTTGATAAAAATGCCTATGATATTTGAGGAGTTTCCTCAATTCCTCATGGATCTCATCATAAAAACTGGATTTTGAAAAAATTGGGATCAATCTGGAAGCATATTCTTTCAAAAACAAAAAAAAAATGCAATTCGGTCCATAAACAACTGAGTTCTGAGGTAACAAATATATATACAAAAAAACAACCGAATTGAGAACCTCCTTTTTTTAAGTCGGTTAAAAATAGTTATAATCGAAAGAAAAAATAAACCAATGTAGTCATTCCCAGAGTAAGTTGGTACTAAATATTACAGTTGTTTCTTTAACCCTCCATAGGGATTTGGTCCTAACCCTTTTCGTTACATAGCTACTTAGACTGAAAATTCTTTGGTAGGTAATCTCTGTTCTCACTTGACATACGCATTGTTGGTGTGATTATTTGAGTCCGAATACTGATTTGATTTGATTAGGCGTCTATAGAGTTTTAAACTTTGATTTTATGAATGCCAGCGCTTCTGAAGATTTTTACTATGCTTGGAGTTTTCCTGCATGATCGAAAATGAAGATATCTGAAGGAGAACCATCACTGGGATAGTCAGAAGAATTGCCAAAGTTAAGTTCAAGCTGGTAGGGAACAGTGATAAGAGCAATGGCTTCGACTTACGAGTGCCAGGCGCATTACTCTGTGTAATTTATTTCACCACCACTGCTTTCAAAACGGTGAAGGAAAACGTCGTGAGGAAACCGGCATGTCCTAGAACCAAAAATTCAAAGTGACATCCACCAATCAGCACTGGGCTTGCCTGGTGGATTACGGCCCATTCACTCTCCTAGAGAGGAGGCCTGAGTACTGATGGTGGGAACATTAATAAGCTGACTATGATGTATGTATGTTTTTTATGTCAACGATTGCATCACTGCTTACCATCAGCTGGGAACACAGTCAAGGACTAGTTTATATCAATTAATTTTTTTTATCTATATAATTGTTTTCTACGTATGTTTGTCACTTACCTCCTAAACGGCTAGACCGATATGGATGAAAATTTGAGTACTCAGAGACTTCTGGACCGTTCGAAACTAAAATTAGACACGGTAAGCTGCACTAAAATCAGGTTTTAATTTTTTTTTTTCTGACTAAGAGCTAGCTTTCGGACAGCATAACGACTGTCGGGACTGCTAGTGTGCAGTGTGAGTGTTATTTTTTTATTATTTTAGGTTAAATTATCCAATGACAAGTCCCGCCCTTGGGTGGAGCGGGAAGTAGTGTCAGACTCTTACTGACTAAAAACTTACCCCGTTCCTTCGTTGCCTATCATGCCGGGGCTGAGCCTTCCTCTCAGAAAACGGCCCTTAACCCCAGCAGGCTTCGACCCTGCCTGCCTGCAGCTAGCCAGCTGGGCCTCTACGGTGTGCAGTGTGAGTGTAATTATATTTGTAAGGAGAAGAGAAGTAAATACTTCCTTTTATGTTGGAAATCATCCGAAGACTCCTCCCGCGATAGGGCGGGGCGGGAAACTAAAACCCACAGACCAAAAACCCACTCCTATGTTACTTATTTCCCTTCGTTCCAGGGCCCCTGGGTTCAATGAGAAGTAAAGATAGGTATTACAAGGAAAACCTTTTCACATAAGCGTTATATTCAGTTCATAAATACATAAATAATCAGCTCGATTAGAAGGCACGATCCTGAGTGATGAGGTAGCAACTCTAGTATTAATATTGAGTAAATAATACCAAAGTTGCGTCACGTCTTTATTAAATTATTATCAGTTATAGGTTTAACTGTTTTGATAACCCTGTTTATAGTGTAAGGGCTGCTACAAACGGCAGTGCTGCCCGCCGCAACGCAGAATTTAGCAGTGTGCACCGCGGCACGAAATCCATGGCTTTATTATATGTATACACCGTTAAATTGGTAAATTCGGTACATGAAATAGTATCGATTTGCAAAGAAAAAATAAACTATTTTTTTTTTTTAAACTCAAGTTATACGCATGTACAAATTTGATTTCTTAAGTAAATCGCTCAGTCTAGTCTGGATGACTGGACCTAACTTCAGTTTATTTTCGTAAATATTTTTCGTATTTACTCTGTAATTAATTAGAACTCAATCATTTTCGCAAATAGTTCTGAAAAATAACGTACAAACATAGATAAATTAAAAAAATTATTCGCATGTTTACTATTGAAAGCTAGACGACATAGGATGACAGTTTTTCTAAGTAATTTCTTCTGATGTCCGCTCTATAGTATCTCTATAAATCTCTTTGAATGGGATCAAGCAGGATAAACTACCCTAACCTAAGACAGTATATTGTCCCAAAGAATATAAAATTTCATAGAACATATTCACAATTCGTCTACATTAAAAGTTTTTATCATTTCCACATAGTGCTGCGAAGAATGTATTTTTATTATTTTTGTTAGTAAAATACACAGTCCTCTTTTGAGGGAACTGTTGTTACAGTTTGTTGACAGTATTGAGAGAACATTGATGTATGAATTTACCTATCTATATTGTTTTTTATCGTGTGTCGTGATCGCCTAGTGATAAGACAACCGGGGAAGTACCAATTTATTTATTTATCCTTTATGCACACAAACAGTACAGAAGCGGACTTAATGCCTTAAGGCATTTTTTTTGTGGTAGTTAAAATCATCCAATGACAAATCCCGCCCTTGGGCGGAGCGGGAAGTAGTGTCAGACTCTCACTGACTAAAAACCTACCCGGTTCCTTCGTTGCCTATCATGCCGGGGCTGAGCCTTCCTCTCAGAAAACGGCCCTTGACCCTATCAGGCTTCGATCCTGCCTGTCTGCAGCTAGCAGGCTGGGACTCTACGGTTTGCTGACAGCTCCTTGAGGCGCGCGGGAACAGTACGCGCCGTCGACGACTTGGGCTCGGTCCAGTCGGTTACCGGACGATCGGTAAGCGTGCTACTCATTGCACGCCGACCGCAAGCCCGCGCCTACGGGCCTTAAGGCATTTTCTATCAGTCAACCTTTGGGTGATGCAGAGACAAATTACCTTTCTAAGTTTTATCTAGGACGTTTCTGACATCCCTTGTCTCGGAAAGCACGTATAGCTGTTTGTCCCGGTTGTCATTCGTAGATCTCTGACAACCGTTACAGGTAGTCCAATGCCTATAGTCTGACAGTTTATCCAAGGATTACCGTGTTGGCTTGTAGCTGGATTTTGGAGGTCTGCTAGGCAGTCGCTAAATGTGCACCAGTGCCACCTGCATCCAGTTCCCAGTACCTCATAATGATAATAATAATAATAATAATTTTTATTTGGCACACAACCATAAATTATATAGACTATATAGACTAAGTACAATGTTTAATTAATTGTCCTTGTATTAGTTACTAAGAAGTAACTAATACAAGGACAATTAATTAAACATTGTACTTAGTCTTCTGTCTCCCAAACTAGGCTAAAACCTGTATCTTGGGAGGCAGTATAAAAAGTTTTCCTTCTTTAAGTCATAGCCCATGTAAGACAGCGTGCACTTAAATGAGAAAAAAAAAAGTTAAAATAATGGAAGTAAAGAAAAAAAAAAACAAAATAAGTTTATGGAAAAACTAAAAATCTTTGCAATAATATTAAATAGATTGCCAATTCATCTACTTGCAATAATGTTTGTGTATGTTAGCGCGTGAGAGTGACTGTGTATGAGGGTATGTTTGTGAGTGTGTGTAAATGTGTATAAGTGTATTTGTAAGTATATGGGAGAATTTTATATTAGAAGCGACTCTGTGTCAGTGTAGTCCAAAGTGAATAACCAAGCCTTTAATTTACTTTTACATTCCTGTCTGCTCAAGGTATGGATTTTAAGAATTTTATTAATTTTATTGTACAGTCTGGTGCTAACAAAAAGATATTGTTTACGCGCAAAAGCGGTGCTGTGTGGTTCTGAGCGAAATACTATATCAGCCCGTCGTTTTGTAGTGGTAGCAAGAGGACTACGATGTTTCCTCAGTATCGTATGAAGCACAAAAAGTTTCCGGACTGTTAATACTTCACTATCAAAATAGAGTTGAGTTGTAGGGTACCTATATGGTTTATGAAACATAACCTTCAGAACCGCTCTTTGTGTTCTTTCAAGCTTTAAAAGTGAAGTCTTATCAGCACCACCCCAACAGACTATACAATATGAAAGTAAGGACTGGCATAGAGCGTAGTATACTAACTTAAGAGTGGCTACATCGGCAGATTGCCTCAAATTCCTAAAAATACAGATAAGCACCCTTAATCTCTTTACTAAATAGTCAATTTGCATATGCCAGTTTAGAAAATTATCTATGTGGACACCTAGGTAACGGATACTGGTGCATACACAGAGAGGAGGACAGGAACAATTGGAAGAAGGGTTTAAACAAGAGTGAATTTTGACATTAATAGGATGTTTAGGTTGAGAAGCTTGGGAAACTGAGAAGGATATAATTTTCGATTTTTCTGCATTCAATGTTAGTAGGTTTCTTGAGAACCAATCACTTGCTATATTGAGATTTGTCTCAGCTAACTGTGCAGCTTCATTCCAAGACTCTCCATGAACTAGAAATACCGTGTCATCAGCATATGCAAAGATGGAGCAATTTTTAAGAGAAAGGAGGCAGAGGTCATTTATATAGATGAGGAATAGTGTTGGAAGAATGCTCCCTTGGGGCACCCCGTATTCTATTTTAGCCTCTCTACTAATCATATTGTCCATCTTTACCTGCTGAGAACGACCTTGGAGATAGCTTTCAAAGAGCCTAAAAGCATGTCCACGAATTCCGATTTTACACATCTTCTCCAAAAGAGGACATGAAGGTTAGAATGGTAGCCGACACCTAACTAGTTGGGAAAAGACCCGGAAGGAATTTTGTATGTTCGTAAAAACTTAGGACTTTTTAAAATTAGAAGCGATTTACATAATATTAATACGCGTAATAAACATGAAATTGTAATACCCAAATGGAGGTTAGCTAAGACTATCAAGTCATTTCTTATTGATAGCATACGTTTCTTTAACAGGTTACCTAAGTTGGTTACCGAATTTAGCGAGGGAAATTTCAAAATCCATACTAAGCGTGTCCTTGCCAAGAAAGCGTATTATAAGGTTAAAGACTACGTTGAAGACACACTTGTTTGGTAACAACTACTTCTGCACATGTGGTTTACCTGGCAGCTCATTAATTGCATTATTGTATACTTATCTATTAACTGCTCCATTATTGCTATAACTTTATAATGTATACTGATACTTTTTTTCTTCCTCTCCTGGGACATTGTTTATAAAATGTTTTTTTTTAAATGTTATTTAAAAACATAGCCGCCTCAATTTCAATATTCATTTATTATTGTCTACATCTATAATTTATTGACAGGTTTGTTTTTATTTTTGTATAGCTTCTCTTTATAATGTGAATGTGAGAACAATGTAGACACCGCGGATTCATGGATTATAATTTTTATTGTGCTTTTGGGTATAAAGCTGACCGGTCTACATTGTCCTCTCATATAAATATTGTAATGTGGAAATATTGTAGAAACAATTATTTTTTTTTAAAGAGTAACTATGGAGTTTCTTGCCGGTTCTTCTCCATAGAAAACGACCATTTGAAACCGTGCGCTAATATCTAACATTTTATAAATGCCTATGTAGGCCTATGTGAAATAAATGATTTTAAGTTTGAGTTTGAAGATCATGATTGATTGTTTTTAAATCCTTTGACCTTTTAAATCCGTCTGTCTGTAACACTGTCACGGCTAAACTACTCAACAAATTTTAACGTTGGTACAGTAATCCTCATTAATTCATTAATTCCCAAGAGGACGCCGGCGTCCGCACACCTATTGTCTTTCTATTGTGTCTCTAATTACGGTACTCACACATTAGCTACTTTTTATTTGGCATATTTTGGACAGGAAGTTGAACTTCTTGTCCGTAACAAAACATTCATATGAACGATGTTGCGAGCAGAAGCTAGTTACTCGTATAAATATTTTATACAAATAATTGTCATTATATTAATTTATTATATTTAAACATATAAGTAATATAATAAACGCACATTCTGCAAGAAGAATGTTCAGAATCGGCTTCTAAATAGATTTCAGCTATTTTTTTGTGTCCTATAATAAATCAAGATTTATTTAAGCATAAAAAAAAATATTTCATTAAATTCTTGATAAATCTTGATTGCGTTACTAGATTGGCGTGTTTAATTACATCTCTTGACTTAATATAACACACATTTTAATCACGAAGATAATTTGTGACTTGGTAATCACGTTGGTAATTGGAAAATTGACACGAGGAGCAGTTAAGAGCCAGTTGTACTTAATGAGTATTATGTCCCATAAGAGCAAATTTATTTTTATAAAAAAAAAAATACAATAACTATTCAAGATTTTTGTTTTTGCCCGACCTTTTTAGATATACAATTATACACGTTTGAAATCATAAATTAGAATCTAATTTGTGATTTTTTTTTTATCGAGCCAACGAATTTATATCTTGTTTTGATTTTTACCCAGCGGTGGGTCAGTATGGTCAATTTTAATAAAATCTTTTTCTCGGTGTTCTCTTTTATTAAAATTAGTACAACTTCGCCTTAAGCTACTAAACTAGTTATGTTACATTCCGTCTGCCGCCTATATGTGTGATGAATATCAAAGAATACGCTCGTTAATGTATTTACTGTGGTATTCGTAAATTATCTTCTCTGTTCAGCACGCTTTATTTCTTAGTAGAGTGTGTTTGCCAAGTCACAATTATCTTTGTTAATAAACTGTATGTTAATCGGAGTAAGTACTTAACAGACTCAACTATTTTTTTTTTAAGAAATCTACGTCACAGCCAATAGAGTTGTAACACAAAAAAAAAAAAAAACAATTCACAGTAAGCATAATTAGCTTTATGTTTCCAATACTGAAAGTCAAACCTCCTCTCTAGCAGAGGAAATGGTCCGAAGTGTCATTTCACAGTTAAATAATAATAAAAACAAACACCAATCCAATTACACTTTTCAAAAAAAGAACAATAAAGTTACCTCTGTGTTACCAACGATAATAAGTCACCTATCAACTTACAGAGCGATCTATCTTGGCGTGGTCGCCGCCGATGACAAATTAGCCCCGGTCTCCTCTCAGGCACATTCCACAAAAATGCTCAGCCGTTACTTGTTCATTTGTTGTGTCGGGGAGACGGCTGGCTTCAGTAGATTGTAACGAGTTTCCGAGTAAGTACACTCGGCAAAAGAGTTCGGTGTTTAGGCAGTCGAGTTTGTGTAGGTACGTCGTAGACTATATCCGTTCCACTTCACTAATAATTTCATAATACCGTAACAGTAAAAATACACTATCGCCTTCGGTTCTGGCAATGTAATAAAACTTCAGAAATAGAAGTGTGCCTTTGACCGTATCCATGAAAAAGATCCGAATCGAAGTAGTCGAAGATGTATGAAAATCGAAAAAATGTTGAAGCACAATTAAGAAATGTTTATACAACCTATGTTTCTTTCAAGCTATGACTTCGCTAAACAGACCATTACTCAGTACAACATAATGATATAAGTTCCAACTGTGCATGTAAATGATCATAATAATCTTTATTGGAACAAAAACACATTTACAAGTTGATTATGTATAGCTAAATTAGTTAGCAATTGTGTCGCAGCTATTAACGTCCACATCCAAGGAGGTAGACGACAGCATTCCATTTTCAAAAGAGAAAATAAAAATCTTGTAATAATATAAACATAAGCAATGTAGCACACTAATCTCTTTTGACAAAAGTACTTACTAGCTAAGATTATGTTACACCCTTCAGTTTGTCAAGAATCTTGGCACCTTTTCGAATGAACGTGAGTGCTAGTTATATTTAATTAGGGCGCTTAATGTATCACGCATGTCAGCCATTTTGTATTGAAATGGTTAATGGTATCATATGAAGTGTTGAATGAAAAATGATTTATATATCTTACTAGCTTACTCGCTAAACGTCGCAATAATATAAATTATTATAAATCTAATATAAAAAATAGGGGTTGGGGATAGAAGGGTGAAAAATAATCTACCTTTTTCATAATTGATAGCCTCGTGTATGATCACTATCTCACCTGATGGTAATTGATGATGCGGCCAACGATAGAAGTAATATTTACTCTTGACTTAAAGACCCCTAGCTATCAGGAACCACAGACTCCGGTAGGGAATTCCACTCCTTACTGTACGCATAATGACTCTGTTCCCAAAATGCTTTGTACGTATGGGTGGTGATACCTATTTTCAGACCTACCAAATGTACCATACATAATGTACACAAAAAAAATCATAAAAATCGGTCTAACTGTCGCAGTGTTGTTGTTTTTATATAACAGATGTAGGTAACTAAATTGTTGTTATGTATTTTTCTCTGAAGAATGTGAATGTAAAATGCGATATATTTGTTATAACATGGATTGCCACGCTTTTGAGACAGGTACTGTTTAATAAAGCAGAAAATATAAGAAAGAAACTTACGAAATTGTCGGATTGTCGGATGTCGCCTGTCATCTTTCTGTTTTATTAAACAGGCTTCCTTGTACGTACACTCGTCACTAATGCCTGCCGAGGAATATGTGATTTGTTATGTTTTGAGTTGTCGTTATTTTAGCGCTAGTGATTACGATGTTTATTTATTTATTTGTTGCGGGCTTGCGGACGGCGTGCAATGGGTAGCACGCTGTCCGATCATCCGGTAACTGACCGGACCGAGCCCAAGTCGTCGACGGCGCGTTCTGTTCCCGCGCGCCTCAAGGAGCACACAGAAGAGGCCCAGCCTGCTAACTGCAGGCAGGCAGGATCGAAGCCTACTGGGGTCATGGGTTAACTTCCGAAAGGAATACCCGGCCCCGGCACGATAGGCTACGAAGGAACGGGGTAGGTTTTTAGTCAGTAAGAGTCTGACACTACTTCCCGCTCCGCCCAAGAGCGGGATTTGTCATTGGATGATTTTACCTTTTGTATCCTTTTCCTTTTTAAAAACAAATTTTCAGTGATAATATTTTTTTCATAGCAAGCTTTTATAACGCGGTATATACTCGTACATAATTAATATTAATCAAGACCACTCCAAAAAGTTCAAACACGATTTGGTTATCTTATTGCGCTTATTACTGAGTTTCTATGGCCATCTTCCAGTTCCATCATCAGACCTTGGTTACCATCATGCACCTAAATACTCGTCAATACAAATCAAACGAGCCCAAACTCGAAGGGGTTGTGTCGTTTACGACCGAGTTCCTATGGCCACCTTCCAGTTCCATCATCAGATCGGCACCATGTCATCATAATATTGCATTGTCACGTGATTTACACATGCATGTTTCAGCTCAATTGGTAATCGAAAAGAATCAAATTTAGTTTGCAAAATTTGATCACAGACGAACATTTTTCAGGTAAAACTAAACAAAACTTGTAAAAAAAAATGGTAATTTAAAAAATTAAAAAAACCCGTCTGCTTTTCTGAGTATTCATGAAAAATCTCTAAAACAAGGAAGTCGTTGTACCCGATTGCACTTAGCTATATAATATTTTAAATACGAGGTAAATTGTAGCAGTCGGGACCCATTCTAGAAATGGAGGCTTAGTGAATTGAGAGCACATACCTATATTACATTGCAGATTACTCCAATCTACTGACTAGACGTCTGACTTTCTAGAATGAAAAAAAAAAAAAAAAATTAATTAAAACTAAATTTAAAATATTATATAGCTAAGTGCAATCGGGTACAATGACTTTCTTGTTTTAGAGCTTTTTCATGAATACTCAGAAAAGCAGTCGGGTTTTTTAGTTTTTTAAATTACCTTTTTTTTATTAATTATGTTTTTAGTTTTATTTTATTACTATATCACTTTCACAGTAATTACGAATCTAACGACACCTCGCAAACTAAAATCCATCGAGCCGTTCAGGCCGCAGCGCGTGCCAAACATTTGAATTTGGTGCCAAAAATCCGGCATTTTGTTTTTTTTTATTTTGATATACCCAGTGTCACTCTCACAGTAAATACGAATCTAACGACACCTCTCAAGCTAAAATCCATCGAGCCGTTTAGGCTGCAGAGCGTGCCAAACAATTATACATACATACTCTCAAAAAACAAAACCCTCCTTCTGGCGCAGTCGGGTAAAAATGTAATAAATTGTAATCGAGATAAATTCAAAAACTACAAAAACACAGTAATACATGAGGAAGGTTGGAGAAGGAGGAGGCTGCGGATTAACACCCGTATTTATAAACAAGTAAAAATAATTACTAAAAGTAACAATTTGTATTCTATAGTTAAGAAAAATTTAAATTATTAACGAAGATTTCTAACCTCAAGTAATGACTTAATAGGAAATTACTTAGCAACAAGTAATTACTTTTTATAAATACGGGTGTAAGTTCGCCTATGTACCATTTCTGTACACAAAGTTTAAATAAATAAGGTTTAAGTACATAATACATGGTTGCGCCAATTTGCTATGATCCGCGATTTTGTTTTTTGTAATTTATTTTTTTGGCCTAGCAATCCTATCCCTTCCGCTTCCCTTCCCCGCACGACCTCAAGAATTGGAATGACATTGACGTTTGTGCATCGATTGTGAATGTGACCGCTCCGCTAACATCGCCCGCTCGAAATTACAAGAAAATTGACTATTTCGTGATCCAACCATTCAAAGACTCAACAATAGTGCAGTGTAGTGCAATACAGGACCTGGCAGTGATTGAAAGTCCGAAGTCGGGGTTCGCCGGCCGGCGCCACGTGGAACCTTCGAGGTCAAAAGGTCAGTGTTCCTCCCTAATACCTCCATCCCATGCCAGGCACAGTACCTGCATATTGTTAACAAACCTTAGATCGCTTTTTAAACATACAGTCCACAGCTTATTTGCGCAACCAATACATTTACAAGGTACAGTTTTAAATCTGCACAATATTTCATGAGGTTGTTATAAAACTCGTTAATTATTATTATTATTATTGGAGTGTTGTTGAATACTTGTCTAAATATATTTCCTTATAAGAGGAATGCTTTTTATGAATGTTAGAGATCGCTGTAGTTACTCAAGCCCCAAGCGGAAGCCGGCGTACGTACACCTATTGTCTTTCTATTGTGTCTCTAAATTAGCATGGAACATAAAAGTTTGTTCTTACTTTCTACTTTTATAAAAGTTTATGTCGCTAAAACTATTTTAAAACTTAATCGATCAATTTTTCAGCTCCGTATATAAAAAATACCAAACACAAAACAAAAATAATGCAAACCACAAAAGACTGAAATGCTAGTTTTTTACATATTCACAGACTCGGAGTTTAGCAAAAAATATTAATTTCCAATTAGAAGATAAAAAAAACAGAGATGTATTTATAAAAAGTTTATTTAAAAAAATATTTAGTGTTAATGACACGATCAGAACAAACCAAATCAAACTCTAAAAACGTAAACAAAAGTTCAAAATTCCTTTGTAGTATTAGTATAAAATGATTACTATGCACAAGACATTGTTTATGATAATCCTGCCTATCCTACAATATGAATTTTCAAGTGATATTCTTAAAGAGAGGATGAATAAGGAGACAGCTTCGTTTGAAACCGACGAAGCTATTATTATAATGGCGGATATTTTGCTCAAGCACTTTGTAATGAATATAAACGAAATCGTTCCCTAACAAGAGGAAAAGGGCAAGAAATATGTATCTTATACTCACCTGGAAAATAAGGAAAACATTGCCGCCATGTTCTTTTAGGAAGATTAATATAAAGGTGTTATTTATTGACATTATATGGAACTGATTGTAATTATCGAAGCGTGATCACATCTTCTTCTTCCCAACATACCAGTGTTTCAAGACGAAAGCCTATGACTAGTGCGTGTTGCCAGTGATGACATATGGCTCCGAAACGTAGTCGCTCACTATGGGATTCATCAGAAGACTTAAAGTCACCCATAGGGCAATGGAAAGGGCTATGCTCGGAGTATCCTTGCGTGGTTGAATCAGGAATGAGGAAATCCGCAGGAGAACCATGGTTACCGACATAGCACGAAGAATCGCCAAACTTTGTAATGAGCAAAGCACCTAATTCGCAGAACAGATGGCCGATGAGGAAGAGGAAGACGAAGCGTGATGACCGATGACCTGGTAAGGGTTGCGAGAAGCCGATGGATGTGAGTCGCACTGGACCATTAAGTATAAAATTTGTAGAATTTGGACTCCGTATTGAACTTTTGAATTATTGCCCTTATTTACTAATTTTAGTGAAGAATTATTTTAGTATAATTCTGCATATATTTTTCAGATTTTTTTTTAGTACTAGACTAACAATATATATATTTTTAGTTGATCACCTTTTTTAAAACGGTCTCGCCGCCCGTCTTTCCTAGGGATATCGTGTTAACCGTTTACTAGGTTGTGAAGGTCAGGTCAGTCGCTCTATGTAAAATATTGATATCCAGCTGCATTTTATTTGACCGAGAACCGACCCCAATGTAGTTTGGAAAAGGCTTGACCGATTGACTATTTGAACTAGTAGGTACCTTTATACATTTACCGTGGATGAAATTTAAGGGGTACATATTAGAATGTCGAACATTAAAAAACCTACAGGTAAAATGTCGACGTTCAAAACATCGAAAATTTAAATATCCGTTTTATTATAATATCGAAAATTGTTTTAACGAAGCTTTAAATATCTAAAATTGAAATGCCGAGTGATAAAACATCTAATGATTAAAAATATCGATAGTCGTTAGCCCTAAGTTCAAAATACCTACTCGTTAAAATAGCAAGTAATTCAATGAAGACCATGATCAAGCCCAGATTACGTTGTTGCGTGTCATCGCGAATTGAACTGCACAGAACCCAGGCGCTTTGCAATTTCGCTCAAGATGGCTTTATTGCCTACATTGCTAATTACTGGATAGACTTAAAATCGAATGGATTCTATTTGCTATTTATAACAAATTAAAGGGCTGGCTTTTATCTTGGACAAAGGATAAGCATTGCCATTCAGAGTGGCAATGTCGCCAGTTTTTTGGCACATTAGGTACCAGCTGGTTGCGAAGTGGAGGAGTTTTGTGACGTCATATTTTGCGGAAGAGTTTTACAATGATGTAGTTTAATCTGAGTGGGGCTGAGGCACGCGTCATGCTCGTGAACGGGCGCCATCAGTTGGGACTGGTCAACTCTTAGCTGCCAGTGGCTTAATTCAATGTCTATTTTTTAATTAGTTTATTTTATTTTTTCATTACTTATCATAGTTTTGCTCTCATAATAGAAGCGACAAGAAATAATGTAACCAAGATTTATGTAAAAACTCATTGTGTGATTTAAAAAGATTGTCCATGGAATTTCTTGCACGTTCTTCTCCATAGAGAACTACGCTTTAGAACATGCAGTATAGTTTCACTTTTTTTTGACTGACCAACATTTTGACAATTCAAAAGTTAGATTTCTGATGGTTTTAGTTAGCTTTATTTAGGTAAGTGTTTTGCATGGTTCCGTGCCCTAATGGTTCCAACGGGACTATATTATTAACACCCGTATTTATAAAGAAGTAATTACTCGTTACTAAGTAAAATCTTGTTAAGTAATTACTTGACGTTTGAAATCTTCATTCATATTTAAATTTTTCTTAACTATAGAATAGAAATTATTACTCAAGTAGTTACTTTTACACAAGTATTGAGTTTTACTTGTTTATAAATACGGGTTTTAGTCTCCGCTGTCCGTCCGTCTGTCAGCAGTTGTGTCTCATTAACCGTGAGATGTAGATAGTTAAAATTTTGCACACAATGTGTATTTTTACAACAACAACCGCTACAACAACAAATCCTACGCTACAAAAACAGACCTAACCTGTCCGTGTTGGGGTGCCCTAAAATTACATCACCTCTTTCCCTGCTCTCTTGTTTTACACACATTACTGGCTGCGCATTCGGTATTGTATAGAATACCTGAATTATACAGATTCCGGCAATCTGTACGTACAACATATATATATAAATTACGTAACAATAAATTTTGTTGTAAATTAGGAAACTATCTTTTTGAAGTCAATTAAATATATAAAACGTTTCATTTAATTACACATAGGTTGTAATAGGTATAGAGTAGTGGTGACAAAGTGGTAACAGCCCCGACTTACAAGTTGTAAGTCGTGGGTTCGAACCCAGCCAGGCGCATTACTTTATGTAATTTATTTCATCACCATTGCTCTTAACCTCGTTAGGCTCAGCCTAAATTTAGGACGATATACGAGTACATTACGACCAAATGTACTAAAAATAGTCGTAAGTAGTTGCGGCTAAGGACTTTTTCTTCTTTAATATTTACTATTGACTAAATTCTTTTATGCACTATTTCCTATTTCTAAAATTAACTAATTGATGTAAAAAATATATTGAAATAATAAAAGCATGGTATTTTTTTTTGTTTATATAAAAAGTACGTTTAATTAACATGTCATGATTTTAGGTCTTTGGGCCTTACGAGTTTAACACGGTGAAGGAAACATCTTGAGGAAACCGGCATGTTCTAGAACCTAAAATTCGAAGACATGTGACATCCACCAACCTGCACTGGGCCTGCGTGTAGGATTACAGCCCATTCCCTCTCCTAGAGAGGAGGCTTGATTCCCAACAGTGGGAACATTATAAGGCTGATGCTATGCTATGTTAAGTCACAATATCAAAATCTTACATACATTTCGACAAGTTGAAATTATTCAAATATCCAGTACATTCGATACGGGAGGGCAGAAATATAATCATATTTGACGTTTGCCCCAACTTAAATAATTGAGTCTTATACAATGGAAAGGAGAAGGTCGGGTATTGTGTTTCGATTCATGGAATTAAAGTTATCAGTTGTGATTACTTTATGGCAGCCAAAACTTGGGTATTTGATAGCAGCCAAAAAACCTCCGAGCTTTCCTTTATTTTTCACTAGCTGTTCCTAGCAGTTCCGTCTGCGTCTTTTATTATTGCTCCGCTCCTGTAGGATCTAGGGTAATTTTGTATAGCCTATAAGTCTTTGTAGATAAATGGATTAGCTAACACTAAATTTGTATCAATTCCAACCAGTAGTTCCTGAGATAAGGCGTTCAAACAAACAAACAATTTTTTTGCAAAACGGGAGCATTCGCTGTTTAGGTAAGCTCCTGACAATCCCCCGCCCCAGCGCGTTCAGTACCTTCCAAATTAAGTGTTTTGGTGTCCCGTGCACATGCATTGCGTTCGCACTTTTTTTATTTCCTGAGTTTTGGCGAATTGTTACACCCGTATTTATAAAGAAGTAATTACTTGTTGCTAAGTAGTTTCATAGTAAGTTGACGTTACAAATTTTCATGAAAAATTCATTTTTTTCTTAACTATAGAATACAAATTGTTACTTAAGTAGTTACTTTTACTCAAGTAATTAGTTTTACTTGTTTATAAATGCGGTGTTAGTCTCACGGACTAATGTTTAGCAAATACGCGTGTAAAGTGAGTCAAGGTAAACTTCGAACATTTTTTTTTAAATTATTGACTTGTAAAATAGATGTCGTAGCAAATACTTTTCAAGTACAACCAAACAAAGAAAAATTTCGCATTTCGTCCATACTAGAACCACAGGATGACCAAAGTGTCATGCTATTTCTGCAGGAAGGCCATTTGTGGCGAACATACCATTCCTGTCCGCTCAGACTGCCAAGAATAACATTTTCAAAGTATCTAATAGTTTTTAAGAAGCCTTATTACTCGTCCTCTAATGTTACCTACTTTTTTATATTAATAAATGTCATTTCCAGAAAAATATTAACTTTTCATTTTATTAGTCAAAATGACTACTGTTTAGTGAATGTGTAACTCGAAAATATGTTAAGTGATCTAAGGTTAATACCGCTTCCAGCAATGCGACATCCGTGTAGTGCGCGCATTCATCCCATTTGGGTAGATAGCCAGCTCAGAGTGGATCCCTAATGGAAAGATAATAACTGTTTAGTGAAAGCCCAGTGGTACAACGTAAATATAACATCACGCCTGGATTTCATGAAGGAGTAGGCTGTAGTGTGATGTGTGTGCTTTGGTTATTACGTGATGACCCAGCTCTTGGCTTCGATCATGGAGTAAGGTGTCTGATGAAAAAAAAAATAGCCGGACGATTTCGTGTATATAGTATATTGTCTTATTCCGGTCCCCTCGAAGAAGTCACTGGATGATTATCAACCTAAAAAAAAACACAAAGCTTTTGAAGGTCGGTGTTTCTATAATAGTTTGGTCTCTTTGTTATTAAACACAGACTTCCGAAATTAAAGTTATTTTGCACTTATTGTGTTTTTTTTTTATGAAATCAGTTTATAAAAAGTATATATACTATTTCACACTTTTTAGTTGTAGTACCTCTCAGTCAAACCTACTCGTAAATAGATACCTTCCACCATTCGGTTCCATTATCATCGTGACAATTCCAAAAATAAAAACTTCCTTTTTTGAAGTCGGTTATACCAAAACCTTCTCCTAAATGTGACCAATATTCTCCTGAAAACCGCACCAAAATCGGTTCAGCCAAACGCGAGATACTGGCGGATAAACATACATACATACAGGTCGAACTGAGAACCTCCTTTTTTTTAAGTAGGGAAAGTTATTGTTTTAGCATGAAGTTCAGTGCGGGCCTCATACTTGGTAATAGTCATAAACGAGACAGTCAACCCTGAATTCAGTTCTCAGTTCATTTAATACACTGGAGAACTGGAGTAAATCTGATACATCAAGAGTTTGTTTCTCGAGAACACTGTTTTGCTCTTTCGTAGTTTCTTACGAGTATTTATTTGCTAACTTTAACATTTTTAATGGTAGTAAAAGTCAAGATTTGTCTTGCTAATAGAGATAAATGAAAAATAAAATAAATATTTTAAAACTATTCGTCACACTAATATTAAAAAGGTGAAGGTTTGTGAGTGTCTATGTATTTGGTTACTTCGCCAAGCTCAGAAAGCTGTACAGATTTGGATGGAATTTAATACAGGGATAGACCATGTTTTTATCCTGGTATTATGTTCTCTTGGGATAAATTTTCTACTATTACACAGGTGAAGCTTCGCATCAGCCTTGTAATGTTCCCACTGCTGGGTCTCAAGCCTCCTCTCTAGGAGAGGGAATGGGCCGTAATCCACCACGCGGCCACAGTGCGGGTTGAAGGGTGTCACATGTCTTCCAATTTTTGGTTCTAGAACATGCCGGTTTCCCCACAATGTTTTCCTTCACCGCTTTGAGAACAGTGGTGATAACATAAATTGCACAAAGTAATGCGCCTGGCTGGGTTGGAATCCGCGACCTACAACTCGTAAGTTGGCGCCGTTACCACTCGGCCACCATTGCTCTCTTTTATTATACACCGTTAAATTTTTGTCGTTTTAATCCCGCGGAGGGTCGATTCGGCACATGAAACCCTATCGATTTGTAAAGATAAAAATGAAAAATAAAGTAGTTTTTTTTTTTAACTCGAATTAATTTACGCATGTACGAAATTGATTTCTTTAAGTAACCATCAGCTGATCGAGGCCAATGAGCTGTAGTTAGTACGCAAAGACCGACAACTCCCTACAAGGCCATTGACCCGTTTACTTAAAGAAATTAATTTCGTACATGCGTATATTAATTCGAGTTTTAGAAAAAAAGTACTTTATAATTTAATTTTATCTTTATAAATCGATAGTGTTTCATGGTGTTTCATGTACCGAATCGATCCTCTACGGGATTAAAACGACCAAAATTTAAAGGTGTATTTTGCAGATTGTAACAGAATTATTGTTCTCATATCAATCAAGTGGGATTGAATCTCGAAGGCCCTGAAAAGTCATATTTAAAGCACAATTATATCCATTAGGAGGCCTTAAGATCTTTTCAAAAACATCGCTTAGTAAACATTTAAATCTTTATCAACCTCAAGAGTAATAGAATAAGTAACATCAACTCCGAAACAGTTAATGACATAAATTTAAGCTTTAAAAATTACGTCAACAAAATTCAGCTTAACAAAATTGAGTGAAATATGAAATACACTTGGTGGCCGGAATATGTATGGCGCAGCGAAAATCCAATTTAGGCGTGCAATAAAAGAACGGGCTGCAGGGGAAATTCGTGTCGTTTAAACTGGGTGGAGCTACACCACATCATTTCCCGCCGAAACAATTTGATCTACCACATCAGGGCGACTAGCTATTGTAGCTTGTGACATGTTAATTTAGGTGCGAAGGTCTGAAGATATTTGTTTTAGTAGTGAAGTTTTCGTACAGTGTCATTAAAAATGATAGTGGTACGTTGTTTGGTATCTACAATTTCGATATTATGAATTACCGGCAATGATGCACTCGTCGAGTCAAAACTCTTAAGTCTTGAGCTTCGATATGGAGTTGATAGCCTATCGGTTTTCTTTATATTTCAGGCAGTGTGTATTGGAATTGCGCCATTTAATCCCGCCAAAACACGTTCCAACATCAAACAACTAGACATACGGCGTTGTTGGCGGTATATGATGAATCAAAAGTATAAAACGTTCAATAATAAAAAATATATGATTTTTAATAAAAATCCTTTTGGTTTCATTTAAAGATCACGTGGTATCAATAGCCATAATATAGCAAAGTCCACGAAACTTCATTTAAAGATCGGCTTAAAAGCTTGTTTTCATAGTTACATTCATTTCATTGATTCTGAAGCCAGCGGAACATCGAGCTATATGAATAAATAAGCCTCTCAGAAGCGCTCTTCAGGTTTCAACGCGTTATTTTTTCATATCTAAATGAGTGGACCGAGGAAAGAATGTAATTTATTATTCGTCCTCCCAGAGCGAGTTGTAAGTACATTACCTGCCGGAAACCAACCTTTATTCGTTTCGAAATGCTACATAGCGAGGCTCGCAGTTCCTATTATTATTATTTATTAATTGAATTGGGTAGGTTTAAAATTGTGTCAACTTTTTTCCTGCCAGTGTAATGCTTGAACCTAGCATGTGCGGGTATTTTGATACAGGCAGTGTAACATTTTAAACCGATTACTCCTTAGTTTTAAAAATAGTGTAAAATGTAAATCAAATAGTGCTTCGAAAGCTTTTATTTGTATTTGCAGTTTTGCTGCACCTATTTATATAAAACTATTTTACGCAGAAAACCCGAGTGTAATATCATTTCTGAGAGCTCTACACGCGAGCAATGGTCTGAGCTTCCGTTGCCTACCTATCGGCTCATGTATTCGAGTACAGTCGGCAGAACAAATAATCGGATGTCTTTTTTTCTAGTTGGCGTGATGTAAACAGATGACCGCGGGTTCAAAGCTCTCGTTTCCGTGCGGGACGCGGGCTTGGAAACAAAAGATGCTCGTTTCCTCGGCGGGACCGCGGCGGGGGTGCGGGGCGCGGGGGCCGCAGCCCTACAATGGAGCCATTGTTTGTGCCCGGTGACAGGAAAAACTCCGACCTCCGTGTTTCTGTGCATTTTTTATTTCTTTCTTTATTTCGTCGCTTTTTCTCGGTAAGCTCCTTTGACTATGCCGGGAGGAAATCAAAGTTGTTTTGAAAGCACTATCTCGTGGGATTTCGTTGGTTGCGAATTGATATCAAAATTTCATTATTATGTACGTCTGTCTGTGGATCAAAAGAAAATTTTAGTATAATTACCGTCGCGAAGGAAGGACCTTTTTGTCTAGAAAGCTTAAGTGCTTTGTTTTAAATAAGCTTTGCTCTTATATTTTATTTCACAAAAATGTTTCTACAGAAAATTGAATACGTACAAATGTAGCCAGTTTGTTCTGAATTAAATTCTTATACAAGTTTGAAAAGAATTGAGTCTGCAAGAAAGTTTGCAGTTTCATTGAAACTGTATGAATTCTGCAGGAATCGCCACAATTCTCGAAACGCGTAAAAACTTCTTGAACAACTGCTCTTTTCATTGTGATAAAAAAAAAATGTTCATGTGAGTGGTCTAGAAACTAGTAATTGGCCACAGTTCAACTTGAATGTTTTATAAAAGTGCTTGCGACGACCCTCTGGCTATGAAATACATCGGCTGTCCGGTGGACGGCGGCCGGTCGCGGCGTATCCGCCGGATGAGTCCCCCCCCCCCCCGCCCGACCCTTTCCGGTCCTAGTGGCCTCTCACGATTCCTTATTTACCCGTTTTTCCTTATCAACCCGTACCATTCGCAACACATTACCGAGGATCTTGTTGGTAAAATTGAGGTACAATTTTATCCTTACTTGTATGTAGGATGTGAGCCGGATTGAGTTTGTTCGGGAACTCCATTCCATCTTGGCAATTTTGGATTTCACGTGTCATTAGGGACTTTCATAAAAGTGCGATTTGAGATGGTTCCGTCGCAGCGGCCTTCCGTAGCTGCGGGCTGGCTGAATAAAAAATTGGTAATATTCCGTAATCATTTCATAGACGAATGAGTTGGCTTCGCCTCCGCCTTGATGTATGCTAGGTTTTCCTGTAATATATAACTTTGTTGAACGCCCAAACCCGAGAGATCATTTGACCGTAAAATAAAACGATAAATCTGTGACGTGTGAGCGAGCTCAACCATATCGATATCAGTTTCTGTGGAACTAAAACACAAACTTAGAATTTTTCAAGTCAATCTGAAACTCTTAGCTATTGTAGAGTTTTGATGGAAATTGACTTCCTGAGACTTATCATAAGAGTATATTACTATCACTACCTAATATAAACCAAGTCGCTTCCCGCTGTCTATTCCTATGTATGCTTAGATCTTTAAAACCACGCAACGGATTTTGATGCGGGGTTTTTAAATAGATAGAGTGATTCAAGAGGAAGGTTTATATGTATAATACATGTACAATATATTTAATATCACCATTGCACCCGTGCGAAGCTTGAGCAGGTCGCTAGTTCAGTATATATTTTTGTCTTCTCGAGTTTATGATAATGTAAAAAATGATTAAGATTTAGCTTCTGTTAGCGGTCTGCCTTCTGCTTCGTTCGCATGAAGGTAGATTTATTAAGTTTCTCTATACAAATTTTGGATACCCGTATCATCCTTTTAAGGGGTGAATTTTGGGAAATCCTTCCCTTAATGCTCGCCTACGTCATAAAAGGGAACCTTGGCCAAAATTTCACACACTTTGTCCAAATACTTTCTTTCGGCTGTGCATTGATATGTCAGTCAATCGGTCTCTCCTTTTATGTACCCGGTATATATATCGAAATTCCATGGAAGGTCGATCCGGTACATGAAATACTATCGATTTGTAAAGATAAAATAAAAAAGTAAAGTACTTTTTTTTCTAAAATTCGAATTAATATACGCATGTACGGAATTAATTTCTTTAAGTAAACGCGTCAATGACCTTGTAGGTAGTTGTCGGTCGTTGCTTACTAACTACATACAGGATATTGAACTCAAGATTAAAAAAAAAGAACTTTATTTTCTAATTTTATCTTTACAAATCGATAGAGTACCGGATCGACCCTCCACGGGATTAAAACGATCAAGATTTTATTTGTAAGCATTACAAGAAGGGTTTAGTTAAATTAAACAAGATTTACATTTCAGTTGAAATTACGTTAAAGCTATTTTGTTTTTTCTTCGAAAATTATCTAGAGAACCGCTTTCCGGTTTCGCTGTTTAAGCGGTAAGTAGCGCACACTTTGTGGAAGCCATTTCAATCTACAGATGGAATATAAAAAGTTGAAAACGTCGGGGTTTCTTTCAATGAACCGATAATCAGGGTCGCCTTTTTCAATATAGGAGTTATCAAAACATCAGACAAGTGTGAGTTTGACGAGGGTTCCGCCGTCAATATGTATGAAAAACTATTTTCTTTTGCCTTTTTCATTAAAAATAAAGTCCACTTCATTCTCTCTGGTAAACTTAGAGCTTCAGATGCGACAGTTTATTTGAATAAGGAACACTTGTTACGGTATGTTTTTTTTTAGATTTGGAAAAAAAGCAGCAACAATTCGTGATCTTTGCAAGGATCGGAATGATGCTTTCCCCAGTAGTGGGATAATCCGGGCTAGTCATAATAATAATTATTATTGGTAGGCTCGCGTTTGACCACTGTCTCACCTTCCCCCTAGCCAAATTACAATCGTTTCGTTTAGCGTGAACGCTTAGGGTTTGCCACGCCCCCGACTCCTTTGTTCCGACCACGTGTCTGAGCGTGGAGATGACGTCATTGTAACTTGGCTAGGGGGGCTGATGGTAAGCGATAATGTGGTTGACGATGGAGCACGCTTGCCTAGAAATAACCTAAACACTCTTGATTTACAGACCGATATGTTGTAGTAAACATATGTAGTCTCCAGCAACAAATTCCATTCCTTAGATGCACGTTCAATTTAAATACTAAATGCTGTTCGTACAAACAGCTTTTATCCTGTTTGATTGGTTGTACTTGATAGTATCAGTTCAAATAGGCAAATTTGATTACGTATAGGTTTTACCTTTGGAACTAAGGAACTCCAAAAAATTGAATTAAGTTGTTCGGCAAATGAGACGTCAATTCAAGGATAAATAAAATTATACCTACGCCCCTGGGGCGAAAACATTTTCTTTTCTAGCATCGAAATTCAAATAACAACTATTTTACTTACATCAGCAATTCGAAAGCAAAAAGTATAGTGCAGGATTATTGCAGTACGGAATGGTAGGGGAAACAATTTCAATATTCCGTGAGTGTGCAAACGTGCAGCAGCTTGACATCTGAGCGACAAAAATGCGCCACTTGAGAGCGTGGCGCGGAGCTCGCTCGCCGCGCCCGACCCGCCTTTGTTTCAGAACTCACCTACTGTGGATTGCTCACAAGTACCCCTTTTTCCTCCATAATGGTGTCGGCATAGTTCAATGAGTATTTGCTAGAAATGACGCCCTAGCTTCAAAGTGAACACCAAATATAACTATCACACAAAATCGTCCGAAGCTAAGCAGAGCTTGTGTTTTGGGTACTAGAAAACTGATAAACATACTTATATATTTCTAAAGACATACATACTATAGATGAATTACACTCAGACACAGAACAAATGATCGTGCTCATCACACAAACATTTGTCCTAGGTGGGTATCAGACCCACGACCTCCGGCATAGCAGTCAAGGCCACTAACCACTAGACCAACAGGCCAGTTAATTATGATAGTAATGCACAAGAAAAATATAGAAACTCTATACAACGTCGAAACACGAGTCTCGTATTTTTATGCAAAGAATCTATGTACAAAATTTCATGACTGATATAACATGGTCCCCGGGGCTATCCGGTCCACTGAATGTTTGTTTTGCTCCCACACCCAGCTTTACGCTGGTACCTAATGCCTGCTATGGCCTGCTGTGACCTGTATTATACTTACTAAGTCTCCGTTGGTGTCCAACTACCTGGTGACCTTTTTTAAACATTTTTGAAAAAAAAAATATAATTATTGCTATCAGTTCCTGAAAAAACTATATTCAGATTTCGCATTTACTAAAAATAATGTTTCTTTCATAATCATCATCATTTCAGCCGAATGACGTCTACTGTTGGACATAGATCTCCCCAAGTGTCGCCATAATGACCGGTCCCGAGCGTGTCGCATATATCGGATTCCAGCGACCCTCACCAGGTCATCGGTCCACACTGTGGGAGGCTTTCCAACGCTATGGTTTCCAGTAGGTGGTCGCCACTCTAGAACTGTGTGTCCACTGCTAAGTAGCAGTTCCCGAAAAATCGCCAAACTTCTTCGGGAACTCTAAGTATATTTTACCGGCCATCTATATAATTCATGTTTTATATACAATACCGAACGCGCAGCCGGTAATGTGTGTAAAAGATGAGACCAGGGAAGGAGGTGATGTAATTTTAGGGCACCCCAACACAGGCAGGCTAGGTTTGTGTTTTTTTTTTTATCACCACCTGAAAATAAACGCCTTACTTTAAACTGTATTCTACACATTACCTAGGTATTGTATAGATTGCCGGTAACGTATGTAATAAATTCAAATTATTATTTATTTTTTATTTTCGGGCTTCAATATCCAATGGTTATAATATAGTACATAAGACTTAAATAGCTATTGTTAGTAAAAAGAATAAACTCACGAAGGATAATACAACTTCTAAATTGAAATATAATAAACAGAAAAAACAAAGACAATAAAAATGTATATTTACTCTTGTTGCATTAAATACAGTTTTTCCTTTGTAATTGCTTTCAGAGGAATGCTCAACAAAGTGACGCTGACCTACATCGGGAAGTTGATAAATATTTATTTAAAAAAACTAGTGACTGGACATTAATAAAAAATGTATCGGAATCACTTTTGTCAGACCGGCCAAGTGCGAGTCGAACTCGCCCACGAAAGGTTTCATACCATAGACTAGGTAAACAACAAAACAACAACAAAATAGGAAAAAAGTGCCGTTTTTTGTAGTCGAACTCGCCCACGAAAGGTAAACAACAGAATAACAACAAAATAGGAAAAAAGTGCCGTTTTTTGTATGGGAGCCACCGTTAAATATTTATTTTATTTTGATTTTATTATTAAAGTAAAAATACAACTGAGTATTTTGTGAATATTTCAAGTGCCTACCATTTGCCATGTTACCATTATTGATATAAAACAAAAAACAGCAAAAAAATCGCGTTTGTTGTATGGGAGCCCTCCTTACATATTTATTTTATTTTGTTTTTAGTATTTGTTGTTATATCGGCAACAGAAATACATAATATGTGAAAATTTCAACTGGCTAGCTATCGCGGTTCCTGAGATACAGCCTGGTGACAGACGGACAGACAAACGGACAGACAGCAAAGTCTTAGTAATAGGGTTCCAGTTTTTACCCTTTGGGTACAGAACCCTAAAAATAAATAAACTCAGGTCTTTTATACTCGAGAAAAAGCTAGAGGATGTGACATCAATACGAGTGTTAGATGTACCGCACTAGCTTTAAAATTGTATGGACGTGTAAGTATTGCCTGTGTCGAGCACTGGAGAAATGTAGCGGGGGAAATCTTCAGGATTTCCTTTCAGTCACATTTCAACTTGAAAACCACAGACAGACAGGCTCTCTTTTGCATGTAATGTGCACAGGTATCGTGTATTTATATTGTGTAACAAGTTTACAAAATAAAGGTCAGATAAAATGTTAGTTTTAGTTAATTTTTTTTACATTGTTCTCACATAATAGCAGCGGCAAGACACATGTAACCGAAATATTTGTAATACATAACTTGTTTGAAAAGAGTGACCATCCATGGAGTTTTTTTCACATTCTTTTCCATAGAGATCTACGCTTTGGAATGTGCAATTAGCATCATTTTTTTTCTGACAGACCGACCTTTTGACTTGTCAAAAGTGCCTGTAAATGGTTTATTTGAAATAAATGCTTTTGAAACTTTGAATCTGAATATTTGAATGTAAATACTAGCTGCTGCCAGCGCCTTTGCTCGCGTGTAAGTAGAAAATTGTCTCAAGGGATAGTACCCAATGTCCTATTCCAAAACATGATCTACCCGTGTACTAAATTTCATCCAAATTCGTTCAGCCATTCGAGCGTGAAGTAGTAACAAACATACACAAATGCTCACAAACTTTCGCCTATATAAGGGTGTTTTTAATATCATGCGGATTTGATCACGCATGCGGGATTGCTCCGCATGCGGGGTTGCTGCAAGGAATCACGCCCCGCGTGCGTATTCCACGCAGTACAATAAATACTTGTATGAAAAGGATATTTGCGGGGGTTATGCGAGCGGAGCTATCCCGCATGCGTAATGAAATCCGCACGATAAAAACACCCTAATATTAGTTTGATTGTATAAAACAAAGTAGCTTTACACGTTTGTCTGTTTATCCACACACCTCTTAAACTACGCAACAGATTTTAATGCAGTTTTCCTTGATAGAAAGAGCGATAAACGAAGAAGGTTTGTGTGTATAATTTGCACCTGTGTAAAGCCAGGGCGGGTCACTAGTTTACAAATAAATCATTCGAAGTTAGGAAACAGACGATGGAACGTAAAGATACAAAATATTGCAAAGTAAGATTGTGTACTTAATATTTTTGGCACGAAACTCAAATCATGGACGGATATTATCAGATTTGGATGTCAAACGCGACAGGCAAGCGCAAAATTGTGAACAATGGAAAAACGTAACCGAGTTAGCGGGCTTCGATTGGTTCGTTCCGTTAAATCGAAGATTTACGAGTATCAGTCGGAACTGCGAGCTACGTTTTGATATTTACGCAACAGAAGCAATAAACAATGGAGGCGAAAATGTATCTGTATTCTCGCAGAGTAAAAAAGGTACGCATAGCACGGTTTATTGTTTCAAAGAGGTAGGGTGGTAAAGGTAGCGATCGAACACATTTTGTCGATGTGGGTTCTATTTGATGCTTTTTTAAGGTGAAAAATTATCTAATGACTTCTCTCGCTCTAGGGCGGGGTGGGAGGGCAAGTCAGACTTTTACTGACTATAACTACACCCATATTATTTCAGTTTGCGGGCCACGAGTAAATTTTTCAGAAGTCGACTCATGGCCCTAGTAGGCTACAGCCCTGCTGGGCCCCTACAGTCTTGCGACATCTTAGAGGCGCGCGTGGAACAACGCGCTGTCGACGATCCAGACTCGGTCCGAACGGTTATTGGACGGCGAGCTACCCTTTGCTCGTCTATGTATATGATATATGATAGTGTATCATAAAATATATTAATGCTGCATCTGCATAATCAATACTAACTTCTTAAGAAATTAATTTGCAGTTTCTGGAAATTGGCTCTGACAATTAAGACTTAATGTCAGTTTCTCGTAATTGTGCCTTTATGGCACAATTTCACATCGGTTGCGACGATCACACACCTTTGACGGCAAACGCTATTTCGCTCACACGACAGCGCTGGCTCTTATTTTTGTCCTTGTCTATCAGTGACTATAGGTTTGCGACTGTGATGACACTGATCATAGATGTGTGAGTTTTGAGTGCAGGTTTTCTGCTTGCGATATTAGCGCGTAACGCATCTTCCTCTATATCAATGCTCGTAGTCTTGTTAGAAAGCAATGGCTCCTGTCCAGGCATCCACAACACCATTGTGTTAAAAAATTCTAGAATAGTAAAATGCTAGTAAAAAATCCTGGCTTTTACAGTTACTACGTGGCAATATTAAAGCATTCTTTTTACAATTCGGACAGTCGGAAATTAAAATTACCGGCGGCGTCGACCCACATATAGCTTCGTAAAAGCATTTTTAGCTCGCTTGTTTAACACGTTCACTGCAAAACGAGACTTTAATCGGTATACTGGGAACTTGCATGAGGCCAAATTGCACGCTCAGTTTTCATGTAAACGGTACGAAAATGAGATTTTCTTATAGTCATTTTAACTTTAGAACGGTACCATTTCCAATATCACCATTTCCCCAGGTTATAGTTTTTTGAATATTTTTCAGAGCATTCAAAGAATCTTACCTACAAACTGGAAGCCGAAATGAAATAGTACATATTGATACAAGTAGAGAAATTTTGTTATTGTGACCGAGGCGGAGGTGAGGGTGTAATGGAGCCAAGTCCTGCAGTGATAACTGTCCACGTTTATAAAACGAGGTTTTTCAAAACACAAACAAATACATAAACGTTGGTTGAGGGTTGACTGGCGATTCGTGGGGGTCGTCCAACCTGATACGATAAATACCTACAATATAAATTGTGGCAGGGGCGTGCTCGCGTACTTTTCCGCACTAGTGCGGAAGAGAGCCCAAGAGCAGGTTTTCGAGTAAGTAGAAAAATGTTTATGAATAAAAATGACTAATTAAAAATAAATGAAAAAACTGTTTGTACGTTATGGAGAATATCGGTAAATCAACATTTCATACGAGGCATCTTTACTTTACTAGTATGAAATGTGTTTAGTGGCTGGCATATACCGGGCGGACTGTATTCCGGAGTACCCCACTCCACCCACCTCCCTACTCTCCCCGTGATTTCCAATAGATCTCGTCGGTCGTTTTTTGCCTCTTGTCCTCACTCACGCGGAACACATTATAAACGAGTACGTACTTATTATACAATTTATTTTATAAATACGTTTTCAGATCATTGGGCTTGTAAATTGGCAAATAATTAATTTGGGAACGTTGATTTTGATGTAATACTTTATTTGGTTATTACTGATGAACGTAAAACTGAAGTTTATTTACCAATTTAGAAATCAGGTTCGATAATATTATTTTGGATTGGATATGCTCTGAATATTTAAAAGGAATATTTAAGCAGTAAATATTTGACGAAGTCTCTTTCAAATACTCTCTGTATTTATTAGAAGCTTACATTAAATATTGACAGTACTTTAATGGGACTAGGTTTGGGTTTCATCGAATATTATTTTGATGTCACGATTGGCGCAATGGTTGAGCGGTTGGCTGCTGCGCGCGTGTCGTTACTCGATTCCAGCGCGGAACAAGTATTTCTATGGCCCCCGATAGCTATTCTGGGTCTGGGTCTCTTGTTATATAGGAGTTTATATATTTATGAATGTAAGATACAACATTAATTCTTCAATTAGTATAGGGTAAGTATAAAAAAGAAAAGAATATTTATACAAATATACAACCTTATTTTTAGTCTATGCGAAACCCGAAACAGATGTATAGTATTTTTATGTAAAGGATCTGTGTACAAAATTTTATAACTGTATCATGAAAATTCACAAAGTTTTATGCTTGTTCTGGTTGTTCACACAAAGACATGGTCACTGGGCCATTCAGGCTACTGAGGGATTGTTTTTCTCCCACACTCTGCTGTGCGCTGCTCTACTCCTCTGCTTGCTATGACCTGCCGCGACCTTTGTTGTACTTGGTGTCCAACTTGTGACCTTCTTTAAATATTTTTGGGAAAAATATAACATGGTGTAAAAATGATTGGAATCGATTCAGTTACTGATTCTGAACAAACTATATTCAGTTTTTGCATATACTAAAAATAATGTTGTATATTATAATAATAATAATATTCTAGCAGCAGCAGTGGTGGCCGAGTGGTAATGGCTCTAACTTACGAGTTGTAGGTCGCGGGTTCAGATCCAGCCAGGCCCAGGCGCTCTCAAAACGGTCAAGGAAAACATCGTGAGGAAACTGGCATGTCCTAGAACCAAAATTCGAAGACATGTGACATCCATCAATCCGCACTGGGCCCGCGTGGTGGATAACGTCCCATTCCCTCTCCTACAAAGAAGGCCTGAGTCCCGTGAGAGAGCAGTGGTAACATTATAAGGCTGATGCAATGCAATAATATTCCACAACTATCACACGCCGCGGTTTAGTCCCAAGCTAAGCAGATCTTGTATTAGGAGTATTAGTAGTATTATACTGATAAATATAATACACCATCATATTATACATCTGTAAATTTTGGTCGTTTTAATCCCTAGGAGGGTCGATTCGTTACTTGAAACACTATCGATTTGTAAAGATAAAATTGAAAAATAAAGTACTTTTTTTTCAAACTCGAATTAATTCACGCATGTACCAAATTAATTTCTTTATCAGTCGTCAGCTGAGCGAGGCCAATGAACTGTGGGTAGTTAGTACGCAACGGCCGACAGCTACCTACAAGGTCATTGACTCGTTTATTTATTTTTCGTTTAATTTTTACGAGAAGGGATTTAGCATTGGCATCGTATATGTTAGGAGTGTTCCGGGGTAACACGAACAATCCGGGTGTGTTGCAGGAGATGTGTTTGTGCGTGCCCAATGGATACGTTCAACGTCGTAGACGGCCGGATTTGTTTGCACTGCCGCGCGGTCGCACCAAGCTGGTGACCAACGTCCCGTTCTCGAGGGCAATGCGCACATTAAACCAGGTGGCTAATAAAATTGATATTTTCTCATGTTCTCTGAGCGAGTTCGCAAAGTTTACGTTACACTTTTTATGTTACAAAGAAAATATATGATATATGTGATATTATGTATAAATAATTTTATTCTATAAATAATTAATTGCCTTATATTGTATAAATTTAATTGTGTATTATATTAATTTTTATTGTTTTTTTATATTATTGACGAATTTTTTTTATTTAATTTTTTTTTGGATATGCTAAATTGGATTTAATGGACATGACATTATTTTGTAATTAATATTATTGACTACACTATCGCATTGGGTTGCTCTGTAAGGATAGCTGTATGTATGTCTAAAATAAATAAATAATAATAAATAAATAATTTAATGAAATTAATTTCGTACATGCGTATATTAATTCGAGTTTTAGAAAAAAAGTACGTAATTTTTTTTTATCTTTACAAATCGATAGTGTATTACCGAATCGACCCTCCATAGGATTAAAACGACCAAAATTTAACAGTGTATTTAGTCGCAGGGGTATCAAAGCGCGTGATCGTCGAAGGATAACTCTTAATTGAATAACATGTGCGCAATCCCTGGAAAAGCCTCTTAACGCGAAGACAAGGCTCGATTAAGTTGTCTTTTTTATTGTTTCGGGTACAATCTGATAAATGAATGGTTTCCGTAAAGATTACCTAGATTTTAGTTAAGATTTTGGTCTAATTTAGGCTTAGTTTGTCGTCTTATTTGGTCAATAATCTAAAAAAGGCTACTCTTTTTCTAGTAGATAGTAGCATAAGTACAAGCAACCTTTTCTGCACTAGTGTAGAAAAGCAACTAGTCGCTAAGCTACCCCCGAGTCACGCCTAAAGCCCCGTTTATTTATATCTTCGTAAGTGTATTGAAAAACGTCGTTTGATACACGTGGAAAGGCACTGTAGCACTCGGCTCTATAACACTCTCGTCTCATTACACAAACATTTGTCTTAGATGGGAAACGAATCCCGGCCACTTACCACTAGACCAACAAGCCAATCATCACAAGCTTGTAGTGTTGAGGGCATGCACATAATAATATAATATATTCCACAACTATCACACTACGCCGTCTAGTCGCAAGTTAAGCAAAGCTTGTGTTATGAGTACTAGACAATTGATGAATATGTATACTTATATATTTCTAAATACATACATATCGTAGATAAATTACACCCAGACACAGAACAAATGATCGTGCTCATCACACAAACATTTGTCCTGGGTGGGAATCGAACCTATGATCTCCGCAACAGCAGTCAGGGTCACTAACTACTAGACCAACAGGCCAATCAAATGCCTATAACGCCTATATCGGTGGATCACAAGCACTTTTTAGATATTTGGTAGTTTCCCCATCGCTAAAAAGGGTTGCATATTTTTCATTAATGATATTTGAATAGTGGCTGTGAAAAATTGAGGATAACATTAATATCTGGCAAGTAGCAACTTTTAAAATTGACTGATATGACGACCAAATTAGAAACTGATATTCGGTCGATCAACTATATTACATGTCTCAACTTTCTTTAGATGCCGTAGGCGTGGGCTTGCAGACGACGAGCAATGGGTAGCTCTTCGTACGGCCGTCCAGTAACCGTCCCGACTGAGCCCGACCGTAGATGTAAGCTAAGGCCGAAGCCTACCATAGCCATGGGTTGACTTCCGAAAGGGAAAAATAAGGTTCTGGAGCGCAAAGGGCAAAGAAAAAGCATAGTGGTTTTAGTAATTAAATAATAATAATATCATTTATTTGCGTAAAATGTGGTGGGTACAAAGACGTTATTATAGGAGAGTAGGTACAAGACACATTCCGCCATTTAGTGATAGAATACAAATATTTCGTTGATAGTGTTTTAGTGACATAATAACAGTGTGACACTCTCTCCCACTCCGCCCTAAAGCGAGAGAAGATAAATCTTTTTTTAAATCTCACATGACATACAAACCTGCTCGCAATACTTTATGGTAATAATTGATGAGCAATATCGTACCGAGTCTCTGCATTTCCGACGGAAATCGATTTGCGAAGTTCCTTCCGTGCATTATGATCTATTATGAAGGATTCGCTCTGAATAGCCTGTTGAATAGAATCGGCGAGTGTGAAAATAATTTGGTAAATATGTTAAACTAGCTTCTGCTAGCGGCTTTGCCTACGTGAAAGTCGGTTTACTCCCTTTTGTAAAATCCGAATTCGTAAATTCTTAGCGGCCGTCTACACCCCATAAGGAACCTACCCGCCAAATTTTAAGTTTGTAGGTTTCTGAGATTTCGTGATTAATCAGTGAGTGGTATTTCGCTTTTATATAGGGTGATTGGTAATTAGTGAACGATACTTAAACACGTGATTGTAGTCCTGATAACAAACAACTATTACTATGGGACCAAACCTGAAATCGCGAAAACAAATCTGCTGGTCAGTACATTTGTGTTCGCCTAACTGGTCAAAATGTACTGAAGTTGACTGATTTTTTTCGTGATTTCAGGTTTCATGACTACAACCACATGTTTAAGTATCGTTCACTAATTACCAGTCATCCTATATATAGACTAGCTTTTGCCCGCAACTTAGTCCGCGTAAAGTCGAAAATGTTTCTATTAAGTTTTTTATTAATTTGTTTTATTGTTATTAATTAATAGTTCTTATCCGCGACTTAATTCGCAAAGACGTTGGAAATATTTGTTATTTCAAAGTATATTATTACATTGTAACCGCAAAGACCTTTACCGGAAATTGGATTCTTTTGAAATTAAAAAGCAAATCCGTTGGTATCACAGGGATGCAAGGTATCCTACTGCTGGACCAGGAAAAACTGTGGCACCGTTATGGGAGTCTGGTCCCGTTACACGGTGTGGTGGTAAAATAATTATATATACACACACACACACACACACACACACCATCACACACATTATACTTTGAATATAATTTGATTATAATTTGAATACTTTATTTTAGGCGAGAATATCCTCCAATGACATCTCCCGCCCTTGGACGTAGCGGGGGATAGTGTCAGACTTTTACTGATTACAAACCAACGCCTGTTTCTTCTTTGACTTCGTACCAAGGCTCTGGATTTCACTTTCACATTACCTATGGATCTGGATAGACTTGAGGTTTATTCTTCAACTAATTTCCTGCGTACTATACTAGCTGTAGGATGGAGAAGTACTAAATAGGTAATGTTTCACCGTCGCCGAACAAATTGGGATCAGAACATCGAAATATTATACTCATTAACCCTTGTCATGTGATTGTTTGCTCCTACAATTATTATAGCCTTTAGTCTGTATCGTAGTGTGTCGTAACTATTTTTATTTAGGTCTTTGATTCCCAAATAATAGTACATTTCGTTATATTTTCTAAATAAACATAACATGAACATAATAAATTAATTAATAACAATGAATAAATTTTAAATGAATTTTAATTAAATTCTATTTCTGTTCAAAATAATAATATAGATTCATCATCATCATCATCTTAAATCAATTTAAATTCAAGAACATCGCTTTACCCTTGTAATGTAATCATTTGCTCCTACAAATATTTTAGCCTTTAGTCTGAATCGTAGTGTGTATACTAGTATTTTACTATTTCATCAAACAACATTTTTTGTCACAACAATAATGACTGTAAATCCTTCATAATGAGCTAAATTTTAAGAGGTTTCGTACCTCAAAAGGAAAATCGAAACCCTTATAGGATCACTTTGTTGTCTGCCTAACAATAATAATAAAATTGTTTCAAAAAAATACAAAATATTTAATTATTGCACATCGTCTGGTCCCAAGCTAAGCAGAGCTTGTGTTATGGGTACTAGACAACTGATAAACATACATATATATTTCTAAATACATACATATTATAGATAAATTACACCCAGACACAGAACAAATGATCATGCTCATCACACAAACATTTGTCCTAGGTGGGAATCGAACCCACGACCTCCGGCATAGCAGTCAGGGCCACTAACCACTAGACCAACAGGTCAGTCACTATAAGATTATGCGTCTATGAGGGACATCTGTGTCTGAACTAGATAATAAAATTCGTTTTTCAGACATCAGCGCTGTTTTCTAGATCTCTGCAAACTTTGAACTGATCCAGTCGGCATTTGTAATACAAAAGATAGCCTTAAAGACACTGCTACGATTAAAACAGACGGATTCATGTAGGGACCACTTTATTAGACATACAATTTTAACTGTGCCATGTCTCTATATTCTGGTCTTACTAACTAATTTAACGATGAGCAAAGACAAGCTAGACAGAAAACTCGAAGGAAAGACTTTCCTACTTTAATCCAACCGAAATTGAATGTGGTTCAATATATTCCAAGATATCAATCAGTCCTACTACACAACAAGTTACCCATAGAATATAAAACTATAAATTGTGTAAATCTATTCAAAAACAAATTTAAGACATACTTGTTGAAGAAAGGCTATTACATTGTCGATGAGAACAAAAGTCAAAAATTTTATTAAATAATTAGAATATATCATTAATTTATCTTATCTTTGACATTGAATTTTTCTTTTGACTTGTATTCCAACTATTTAATTTATTAAAAAAAAAAAAAAAAAAAATTGCTTATCGAGCAAGCTTTTTATTCTTTTGACGAATTTATGATTTAATTTAATTTGACTTTGAATATTAATTTGGACTTATTTTATTGTAACTTGACTTTTTATTTATTTGTTTTCTTGTATTTTCTTTTTTGTTTGACATTGTAATTTTTTATTAATTGACATTGTAATGGAACTTAATTGTATTCATTTGTTGACATAAATGTAAAATTCTGTATATGACGTGTAAGAATCCCTTACCAATAAAGTACTATGACTATGACTATTATTTAGTTACTGCACAGCTGAATTATTGATCTTTTTGAATAATTTTTTTTTGTCATTTTTTTTTTTTTGACTGAAGTGATTTTAAAATTGGATTCGGAATACTATATTTCTTATGATGTGACATTATTCTCTAAAAAATGACTACAGAATTTTTATTTTTTATGTTAAATTTATCTTATTTTGAATTTAATTTGGAATATCTTTTTTTTTTAGATGAGTAAAACACGCTATCTTTTTATTATAAATATTATTTTCTACACAATGTTCCATTGTTATGAAATAAATGACATGACTCTGCACCACTTAAATATAGGTAATAAAAACAATAGATTACAACTGAAAAGTAAAGGTGCCGATTTAAATCTGGCTGTCAAGACCCGTTACCTCGAGAACGCGTGGAGTTATCGAGTTGAAATTAAAACCATATACTCAAGTCTGCGGTCTCTTAAAGCTGTGAAAAAATCAAACTTAAAAAAAGATACGAAAAAAGATACGATCGTTTATGTCACAAAAAACGTATATTTCGATCACAGATATGTCCAAAATATCGACCTTATCAAGGGAATCAAAATTCATAGGGTACTTCTCATTGACTCAGAATCTGGAAATTTGGTATAAAGCAAGGTAAAGGAATAAAGCTAAAAACGGTGAATCGTTCTACCGTAAAAAAAAATTATGCCCGCCATTGCCCGCCATTGTACCCATAGATTTAAGTTTGCTTAAAAGTTTTTGTTACTATTTTCGTGTACAATAAAGTTTATTCTATTCTATATATATTGAACTACCTACATAAGTAACTTTGTATGGAAATCTCAGTGCGCGAATTTGACTCGCAATTGCCCAGTTTTTGTATAATTAAACTATGTTGAATAAGTTAAAAAAAACACGAGCCAAGTGCAGTTATCTTTAAATATTTTCAATAAAAACAAATGAGTACTTCTAGTAAAAAAAAAGCAATTACAAAAAAGAAGAAACTAACTAAGTCACTGCTTACTTCTACTTGCACTTTGTTCGCAACATAATAATTATAGTTTATTCAGTTATCTACAAAGAAAACAGTATAAAATCCATTATACGTTGAAAAATTAGATAAGGTAACAGTAAAGAAAAAGTTTACCCTTTTAAAATACACTTTGTAGAAAAACAACTATTGTTACGACGTAGATCGTAGCTGGCTACGCCGTAGCCGATACTGGAACCGCTACGCGCACTGCTACGCCAGGCTCAAGTAGATTATTTTTATTAGGCGCTTTGTTTGAATTCTTTTGTTTAGGAATTATTCTATGGATTATTGTGTAAATAAATGTATGCTTGTGCAGGATGAATAAACCCTTGGATCAAGAAAAAAATCTGCCGTTAATTGTATTTTGTCGTAATATACAAAGTGTATCTGGAATTGTTACTACAGAGTATGTCGTAGTTGGTTATGCCGTAGCAGATATTCGCTACACACAATGCTACGTAAGGCTCGCGTAAATGCATTTTATTTAAGTATTTGTCTGAATTCTTTTGTCTGAGAATTATTGTGTAGGTTGTTGTTGTGTAAATAAAAATACGCTTGTGCAGGGTGGAACAACCGTGTGTTCCGGAAAAAAATACAGTTTTTTAGATTTTGTCGTAAACAAGGTTACAATAAAGAAATCGTTTTATCCTTTTAAAATACACTTTGTAGGAACTGTTGCTACGGCGTAGCCTGCTACGACCTACGCCGTAGTAATAGTTTCAACAAAGTGGTGGATATTCAAAGTCGTACAGTTACGTTAGGTGCACGTACATGAATTTTATTCGGGTTTTTATCTGAATTGTTTTAATTAGGAAATATTTTTTGAATTGTTTTGTTGTCCGTCTCTGTACTTTTATGTACATGAAGTGTAAATAAATAAAATATTCAAACACAATACATTTGAACAGGATGAATCAATTCTGAAATCAGGAAAAAATTAGCTATTCCTTAAATTTTATGAAGTGCTGAAAAAACTGTTACGAGTATTTTCACCCCCTGAAAGATAATAAAGTCACCCTGTATACTTTCATAGTACTTTATAAAATCACATCTCCCACCAATGGCGGAGCGGGAGGGTGTGTCAGACTTACTGACTAAAAGCCCACTCCTGTTCCTTCGTTGCCTTTCATACCAATGTCGAAGTTTTCTTGCAGTAGCAGACCCTTGATCCCAGTAGTTTTCGACCGTGCTGGGCCCCTACGGTACCTACCCCACCCTACCCTATTTCTTGTAGTGTTTTATCAACCTGTGTTCATACAGTTGCACTTTGCAGTCAAGGGCCAGGGTAATTTTCAAATTTCTAGTGACAAATCTAAATACTAGTATGTAGTCAAATCTATAAAAATTAAGATATATTATTTATTTCACAAATTCACAATTATACACATTATTCTATAACACTTAAAACTATATATACACTAAAACATACTAACTAAAAAATGGCGTCATAAAACTAAAAAAATAAAGCTGTCTACTTGCAGTAACGTTGCAACTCTTACACGCTGAATTTAACATAAAATTTACCACAATATATCTCCAAAAAAAAAGTTTCGTAGTTACCTGTTTGGTCGACGGCAACGTATTTGCATCGGAGAGATCATGTCTTCCTGGTGTAGTACTTCTGCCGGGGTGCCACAGGGTGGCGTTTTATCTCCTTTACTTTTCGCAGTTTTTATTAACTCAATCTCCAACGAATTAATTTCCTCCTACCACCTTTATGCAGATGACCTTCAAATATATTCACGAGCTCCTCTTGGCAAGCTGTCTGAGGCTATATTGGCCATTAACCTTGATCTGACCCGTATATGCGACTGGAGCAAAAGGTACGGACTAATGGTGAACCCTGTAAAGACGCAGGTTATGGTGGTGGGTAGTTCTAGGCTGGTCTCGAGGATCGACTGGACAACTCTTCCCCAAGTGTCTTTTAACAACTCAGTAATTCCATTCAGTGACAAAGTTAAGAACTTGGGGGTATTCATCGACACGAATTTTTCTTGGACTGCCCAGCTACAGGAAGTTAGCCGTAAGTTATTCGCATCTGCTGGATCTTTGAGAAGACTACGTAATTTTCTGCCGACTGCCACCAAGATATCGCTTGCGCAATCTCTCCTTCTACCCATCCTTGATTATGCTGATGCCAGCTATCTTGACCTCACTGAAGTACAACTGGATAAACTTGAGCGACTTCAAAACTTTTGTATAAGGTTCATATTCGGTTTACGCAAATATGACCATGTTTCTGAATTTCGTGTTAAACTCAAGTGGTTGCCAATTCGCCTTCGCCGTAATGCTCATATTCTTTTCCTTTTGTATAAGGTGCTCTTTTTCCCTTCTTCCCCTCTATACCTCAAAGAACGGTTCCAATTTCTTTGCGACTCCCACATGAAGACTCTTAGATCATCAGATAATTTGAAACTTAAAATACCAATGCATTCAAGTACCTTCCTGGATAAGGCATTCACTGTCCAGGCCGCTCGTTTATGGAATGCATTGCCTGTGACAATAAAACGTGCGCAAACACTACCTGTGTTCAAAAAGCTTGTGAAGGAGCATTACTTGACACTGTGACATTGCTTTCGATGTATCACTTATTCTCTTGCCTGTATATTTTTTGTATGTATGTATATATGTATCTATTTTAGTATTAATAATTTATAATTTTTAGTTTGCATTTATATTTGCACCAAGTGCAACCCCATTTTGTGTCCTGGCAATTTCTGTCCATACTAGGTTGTCTGGTAGAAATCGCCGAGTGCGATAAGGCCGCCGATTGTATGTTTTTCTTTTTCTATGGTGTTCCTTTATAATAATTGTAATCTTGTTGTACAATAAAGTGTAAATAAATAAATAAATAAAAAAAAAACTTGCCACATAAGTTAAAAGCCATGAGTTTTCCATTATTTTCACTTGTTTACGTTGGCTGTGCTCCCATAGCTAATGGCGTAATGTTTCGGCCTCCACCTATTTGGCACCAACGCTGGCCAACTGCGCTAGTAATGGAATGTTGGTCCTGCGTGGTTAGTTACATTCATCTGGAGGAATTATTTTAGTGGCTGTTCAACTGAGTTCAACGTTTATCGGTATTCAGTTGGTATAGCACTGGCATGCTTATTGTTGTGTTATTAAAGACTAGCTCCTGCCAGCGGCTTTGTCCGCGTGAAGGTGTCATCATCATCATCATCAGCCTTTTAATGTTCCCTACTGCTGGGACTCAGGCCTCCTCTCTAGGAGAGGGAATGGGCCATAATTCACCACGCGGGCCCAGTGCGGGTTGGTGGATGTCATATGTCTTCGAATTTTTGGTTCTAGGACATGCCGGTTTCCTCACGATGTTTTCCTTCACCGTTTTGAGAGCAGTGGTGATGAAATAAATTACACAAAGTAATGCGCCTGGCTGGGTTTGAACCCGCGACCTACAACTCGTAAGTCGGGGCTGTTACCACTCGACCACCACTGCTCTACTACTGCTCTACGTGAAGGTGTACCCTGAAAAAAAGAAAAAAGAAACCTCTATCTCTTTCTTCATACAAATTTTGATAACCCAATTCTTCCCTTAGGGGTGAATTTCAAAAAATCCTTTCTTATCGGATGCCTCCGTCATACAAATAACATACCCTCCATGTTTCAGTGGTGCAGGCTATTCTCTATGAAAACGCAGCGCTGCCTCAATGACGAACACCCTAATAGGATACATTTGATTGTCAACCTAATGCACCTATACATTGGATTGTTAATTCAATATATCCTATTTGGATGTTCGTCGGTGCGGCAGCGCTGCGTTTTCTTAGGGAATAGCACTACAGGTCTTTACAATCAATGTTTTAGGCTGTGCATTGATCCATCAGTCATTCAGAACAAAAAAAATTATAAGTATAGATGTGCTGGATTCAAGAACGCTTTTAGTTGTCCACGCCTCCAATTCCTTTGTTCTGACATTATCTCAACGTTCATTCACGTAGTCGGAATAAAGGAATCGAAGGCGTGGCCGACTCGAGGCGTTCGACGCAAGAGAATCGAAACGAAACGGTCGTAACTTCGCTAGGGGGGCAGGAACTTTTAGCCCCATCAACTATCTGTTCTGCGACTAATGTCACAGTTAAGAGATTTTTCAGGTTAACGTGACAAAACGAAGTTTTGTTCAAATAGGAAAATGCCCACTATTGTGTGTCATGTGTCTATAATTTTACAAAAGCGAGAACATAAAATTTTGCGTTTCATTCAAAGAGCAAAGGGCATGCAAGGTTGTACACTCAATTCAGCAAAAAAGAACCTTTTTAACACATATAAAATTGTTTGTTAATAAAAAACTGTTTGTTACAACAAACTTTTCACTCAGAGCAGCGGATGTAAACTCTAGACCGCTTTAAAAAAACATCAGCTAAAATAGTCACCTATTTAAACACATTCAATTGTTAACAAACTTCCACATTTATTACAAGCAACAGTCGTCCCACAGTTGCGCAACTTCCGCTGCGTAACAATAAACAGAACACGTAAAAGTTAGAAGCGAAGCGTGTAGCTGGGAGCTAGGGATTCCCATCCTATGCCCACGTCAATAATTGGAGCGGTTGTTCATGTGTTTTTTTTTTTATTTGTGCAGCCGTGGTCTGGCCGGGCCCCCATTGTTCGAGCGCGGCCACCGGGCCCCTGGCCCCCGCGATCCCGCCGGGCCCCACCACCCCACCCAGCGTAAAACGGTTCGTATTTTTCATTGTTGCTTTAAAGCCTTATAGGTTTTGCTTTATTTATGCCCTTTATAACTCTCCGTAGAAGATAAATGCTCAGGGGTGATGTTCTGTTTTTGTCACTATTTAATGGCTCTGCGATAGAGTTCATAGTTGGGGTTAAAGGAAATGACGTATTGTTTTTTTTTTTAATATTTTAAAATAGGTTGTGGTCTTTTGATTGTTGTTGTAACCATGGAGTTTCTTGCCGGTTCTTCTCCGTAGGAAACGACCAATTGGAACCGTGTGCTAGCTTTTGACGTTTTATAAGTGCACATGTAGGCCTATGTAAAATAAACGATTTCGAGTTTGAGTTTGATTATGGCAATATTACATTGATAAAAATCAAAGTAACAAAATGAATATTATAACTAGTTTCGAAAAAAAGTACTTACCTTAAACTAAAGTTTGTTTAAACTAATAATTTTATTCTAGGTCGATTTGAAGTTATCATAGCTCAAAGTGATTCATTTAAAGTACGACAACTTCATATGATGGGTCTACGCTAGAAGAGCCGAACACTCGCGAAGCACGAGCCGAGCTCATATTTGTGTATTGTGGACTGACACTAGAGGCGCCGCGCTCGAGTGAGATAACATAAACTTGATTTCGACACTACTTCGCGCGTATTCGGCTCCTCCAACGTAAAGCTACCTTTAGGTGAGTACAACCTAATATTTTTCTCATTAAAAAGTTGCTAATTTAGTTAACAATTTTTGGAGACGGTTTCTAAATTTTTAAAATTAGTTTGAGTTTCAGATTATTTCAACCGGAATATAAGAATATTAACTAAATTATTATTAACTAGCGACTAGTGGGGGATGCACGGGGCCCTACCTTATACTATAAATACAATAAACAATCGCGGTGGCAAGCTCATGTACTTTTCCGCACTAGTATGAAAAAACAGTGAATTGTGTGCCTAGCGATAGGAATAACAGCGAATAAGTGTGTTCAAAAAGTCATGACCTGCACTTCTCACAATATACTTTACCTATTTCAACCTCTGTTAGTAACAATATGTTATTAACAGAAGTAGTGTTATTAACATATTCCGCCGTGATTAAAAAAAAATAAACACAATGTTTCATAATCCTGTTTGGATTATTGAAATCTGTAGCTAGTATTGGGATTTAATCACGGACACTGCAATAGCTTAAATTTTGACAGCTCTACAATATTCATTGTGCTGACCTAGTTTTTGAACAAACAGATTTTAAAACACATAACAATGAATATTGAAGCGATTTCGAATAGTGACGCTGACGATGAATATGTTTTACAGTTAAGGGTATGTACGGCATGTACGTTGAACCAAAATGGCAATCGGTTTTCAATGCGTAGTAACAGATTTTGGGATTTTAATCTAATTGCAACGATGGCCATTTTAGATCAAGTTATTTGCCGCGTACAATAACTGAAGGTATACAGGTGGATTTTAGTTGGTTATAAGTCTGACACTCACTCTCGCTCCACTTAGAACTGGAGGAGTTATTTGATGACGTTTACCTAAAAAAAAATCGGGCAAGTGCGAGTCGGACTCGCGCACTGTGGGTTCCGTACAAAGCTACCCATGAAAATAATTAAATTTCTGAATCGAGTATCAATTTTTTTCCGAATCGCAAAAAAAAGTTTATTTTGGTAGCGTCACAACAAATTTACAGTTTTCAGATTTTTTGTTATATTTTTGCTATGAGACCTTGCTTTATGCCAAATTTCAGGATTCTAGGCCAACGGGTTTGATGAATTTTGATTCCCTTGAGATTGTCGAAATATACATTTTTTGCGACATAAACTTCGTATCTTTGTTTTGTTAACTTAGAAGTTTGATTTTTTTACAACTTCAAAAGACCGCAGACCTGAGTATATGATTTTAATTTCAACTTCATACCTCCACGCGTTCCCGAGATATCGGGTCTTGACAGACAGACAGACGGACAACAAAGTGATCCTATAAGAGTTCCATTTTTTCCTTTTGAGGTAGGTACGTGAACCTACAAAAAAAGGGACCGCAAACCTGACTGTATGCTTTTTATTTCAACCCGATACCTTCACGGATCCGCAGATAAAGGGTCTTGACACATAGACAGACGGACATACAACAAAGTGATCGTATAAGGGATCCGTTTTTCCATTTGAGGTACAGAACCACAGATATAGATATACCTAGATAACGCAAGAGCAACTACTTCGCGTGCCTAGCTTACGTACAAAAATCGTAAGTGGTCACTTTCGCGCTCAGTCTGCATCGGAGTACAGCTAAAAATGTACACAGTTAAAAATATAAAAATGGTTAATTGTGCTGTTGGTGTGGGGGTGGAGCGTCCCCCACGCCGTACGCGGCGGCGTCTTCACTAAATAGTGCTTGTGACGTCATAATAGGTAGTCAAAAAATGGCACGCTTGGTTTTCATACAGATCGTGATGTTTGCGTTATCTATGTCTATCTATATCTGTGTACAGAACCCTAAAAACATCTAACTCAAATTGAGGGTCTGGTAATACCGTGCCGTGTAAACGCTCTTAAGATTAATATCACAGTAATGTATAATGGTGTTAGAATAAATCATCTCGTTTAAAAACATCAACACAACCGTTTGTTTTTAATTGGATTAACTTAACGGCTTTGAAAACCTCAACCCTTTCAAAACGCCATTAAAATGTTTTTATTAAAAAAAAAAAAAAAAAACAAAAGGGTATCGCTGTACCATTTGTTTGTTTGGGGTGGATTTTGAACCCTTTCTCGAGGGTTGAGAAAAAATCAGGAAAACTGAAGGGAAATGAGGAAAAAACTCTATGTTTTGTCTTAGCGAGTTATTAATATTAGTGTCATGGTTCAAAGACAGTTTGCTGGTTATTTTTTTCGAATTTGGAACGTTTCTTTAAAAGATAATGCCATTTTATTTATTTACTGGCTGACCCGGCAAACTTCGAACCGCCTAATAGTCGGCATTTTTCCATATTTTCTCACCGTTTAAACCTTCCCTAGAGTGTCATGTTCCCTAAAATTAGCCAAATCAGTCCGGCTGTTCTCGAGTTTTAGCGAGACTAACGAACAGCTATTCATTTTATATATCTCCCTCCTTAGTCGTTCACTCTTGACAGAGTGGTCGTGGTTGACGATGTTGCGTTTTCGTTGGCGAGTGAGGCTCCCGCGATGCGTCTCCACTTTTCCCGGCTAACGGCGTCTCGGGAACACTGGACTATGGAAGTCTGTGTTGCAGCTCTGATGAGGTCTGTCCAACGCGTAGGTGAGCGCCCGCGTGACCGCTTCCCTTCCACTTGTCCCTGGACAACGAGTCGCTCCATGGAATCTTCGTTGCGAACAATGTGACCAAAATATTTAAGGATTCGTACTTGCACAGTCGACGATAATCTCTGTTTGATTTTTAACTCCTCCAGGATCGAGACGTTAGTCCTCCGCGCTGTCCAAGGGATCCGCAGCAGTCGCCGCCAGCACCACATCTCGAGTGCATCGATTTTGCGTCGGTCTTTGAGGCGAACCGTCCACGTTTCTGCGCCATAAAGAAATATTGGGAAGACCAAGCTTCTCATGAGGCGGACTTTCGTGGCTTTAGTGATGTTACGGTTGCACCAGATCCTTTTCAGCCTGTCAACAGCAGATCGTGTGATAGCACATCTCCTTCGAATCTCATCTTCACATCCTCCAGTGTTGGTGACGGTGGAACCAAGATATACATATGATTGAACAACTTCACAATTGGCAATCACAGTGATATCAGGATGATTCAGTACAGCTCGGTCCACTATCATCATCTTGGTTTTGTCTCTATTGAGCGTAAGACCGAAGGAGAGGCTTGTTGTCTCTAGAAGTGTCATTTTATATATTATAAGATTTAATTCTTTATGCATGCAAAAGTACAGAGGCGAACTTAATGCCCTTCTACCAATGGCTATGTATGCTATATCGTTGGATAAGTATTCAAGCTTCAAGTATTCAAGCTGAACAAAAGTAACTATGACACCGAGTTCCAAATCTTAGTCCGTTCAAAGTTATTCATGGTTCAACATGTTAGTTTTGCAAATAACCAAGAATGATTTTGTGTTACTAATCTGTTTTTGTATTTGTTTACTAACATAGTTTTATAAGTTATTATGATACTAACAAGTTGTTATGGATATATCTGAAATAAAGAGATTATTATTATTATTATTATTAATACGCGCCAAATAAGTTGAGCCAAAATAGCGATCGATCTTCAAATTATAATTCAGTAAATAAATTAAGCTTACCAAGATATTTCCAAAGGCTTGAGTGAATGTTTGAAAGAACTATTACGGCCCTGGAACTCAATAGGCAAATGAAAGAACACTGGGTTTTAGAAGTATAGGTCTGACACTCCCTCTCGATCTACCCAGAGCTGATGATGAGATTTACTTGATGATTTCCCACCTAAAAAATTATTGACATATTTAACCTTCAATGCAGGTGGTTTAGACGACGAGCAATGGGTAGCTCGCTGTCCGCTTATCCAGTAAAGACCGAGCCCGAGATGTTGACAGCACGTAGTATTCTACGCGCGCCTCAGAATCAAATAGCGTTTCAAAAAACCAACCCTTTTCACACTACGCGTACCTGCGAACATCTAGCACACGTAATACCAAAGCTAATCCAGTGATTCACAAAGCGGCGTACATTCATATTCCGGACAGTCACATATGTCCGGCACGTGTCCGGCCGCGTCCGGCACATGTCCAGCTTATCTCGCATCCGATACAGTTCCACGCGCGATCGGACCGATACTTAAGACTTGATGAGTATGTGAGAGCACCGTGTAGCCATGTGTGTGTGATTGTTTTGTTTAAGGCGAGCCTTCCCCACTTGGCTATCGTTTAAAAGCTTGTTGCTTCATCTAAAAATATCATACGCGAGGTTTGATGGAGAGGCAACGCGAAAAAAGTTAGACAACGAATGAAAAGTCTGTTAGCATTCGATAATTTCGTGATTTACTCGAATATTCCACAAAACTTGTTCCAGGAAATAGCGTGTTTTTTTAAACCCTTCTAAGTTTTTGACTAAAATTGTCTTCATTTAGCATCTTGATTAAATGTGCAAGGCTTCTATAGAAGTACTTTTTTATTTTTTTAATATATGAGTACATTATGGAGGGCCAAAGTTCACGTAAAATAGCAGATTTTCAGAGGTCTTTACCGGATTGGTTTTACACAAATTTATGTTTTGGTTTCTTTAGAAGCCTAGATAATATCCACAAGATATCTGTGTATCCAAAATATCTGAAAAAAGATGTGAAATAACATTATAATCATGTAAGAGCGGTTGTATGAAAATGTACCTCGGGTTGGCTGCCCTTAACGTATTCTACCCGTAGTTATAGTTGTTTCGTTTTAACATGGCCCTTTTCGTAGAAACTCAAATACCGATGGATGCGAGACGCACGGTACCGGTCAATATGGAAACACTTGGGGGAGGCCTATGTCCAACAGTGAACATCTTTCGACTGAAATGATGATGATGAGAAACTCAAACATCCCACGCATTTTTTTTGAGGTGGGAAATCTTTCCCCTCTGGGCAGAGCAAGAAGGAGTGTTAGACTTTTACTGACTAAACCCACCTTATCCCCTTCTTTCTGTTGCCCTGTACGTTTGTGGGTCATGGTAACTCTTTTGAACAATCGTGCAGACGCGGTAGGTATCGAATCTAGTGGGTCCTGTCCTTTTAATAAGACGGGCCGGGACGGGCCGTGGTCTCAGGTCTGGCCTTTATTGGAGCCATCTACTCAACGTACGTAAGTCCCCACTTTCGGGGGCCGGGAATCGCCCTACAACTCCCAATGCCTTTGGTGTCTCCTCCGGGGTTCTACAATTTCACTAGCAATTTTGGTTACCAGTTTTGGTTGACTATATGGTCTTGTGGTCTCCTTCTATCACGACTCATGACAAATCGCTTCTGCTCACACCTACACAAAAAATATCCACTTTGTAAAAAATATAGGTCTCAGCCAACCCGAGACGCGTAGCAGATTGCCACATTTTTAAAATTCCCAATTTTCTTCAGGATAAAAGTAAAATATAGTTGGGTTTCCCTCCAATCTGTATGCCGCATAGCAATGAGATCCGTGGGATTCATTGCTCGAAGGATCGCACGTCTTACATAGAAGCTATTTGCGCGGGTAAATAAGTTTATAAGTTTCGTAGATTTCATAGTAACCGAGAATAGTATGTTACGAATACAAACAATCTATCTTGCTGGAGAACTTTAGGAAAATATCATGCACCCTTTTAGAGTGCATGTTGTGACGGTACAAAGAAAACTAAGTGCTTAGGTAATATATAATACTAGCTGGTGACAGTGCCTTCAGCCGCGTGATAGTAAAAAATATTCAAGTGAATATATTCCGGAGATGAAAACGGCGAAGGATATAGTCTATCCGCGTACCTTTCATCAAAATTTGTACAGCCGTTTGAGCGTGGAGAAGAAACAAACATACGAGTCAAAAACTTTCACCTAAATAATTTTTAAATAACCATAGCCCTGTTGTCTTTGTTTTCCATATGTCACAACAGTTTTCACCAACCGGGGGTTTTTTCTTTTTTATTTTTCTTATTGTAGGTAAATTTATCCAATGACAAATCCCGCATACTGACTAAAAACCTTCCCCGTTCCTTCATTGCCTATTGTACCGGGGCCGAGCCTTCCTTTCGTCCCTGCCTGCCTACAGCTGGCAGGCTGGGCCTCTACGGTTTGCTGACAGCTCCTTGAGGCGCGCAGGAACAGTACGCACCGTCGGCGACTTGGGCTCAGTCCGGTCGGTTACCAGCCGATCGGACAGCAAGCTACCCATTGCTCGCCGTCCGTAAGCCCGCACTAACGGAGGATTGTCCTTGGATGCACTAGCATTGTGCGTACAGGGATAATTGTCAGTTGGCAACTAGGCATCACCTTCCATTAAAAGTAGGTATCTAAAGAGCCTTCGCGAGTTGGTTTCAGCTCCACGAACGCCTACCAAAGGTCCAGGACCTCAGGGTTCCGAAATACACTGATAAATTTAAATAAGTGTGATAAATGAGATCGACTGACCTGTTGTTCTAGTGGCTAGTGGCCCTCACAAATGTTTGTGTGATGAGCACAATCATTTGTTCTGTGTCTGGGTGTAATTTATCTATAATATGTATTTATTTAGAAATATATAAGCATGTTTATCAGTTGTCTAGTACTCATAACAGTCTCTGCTTAACTTGGGACTAGACGACATTGTGTGATAGTTGTGAAATATTATATTATATTTATATTATATAGATGATCTCTTAGCTCACCAAGGCATCGTCATTGCAGATGATTGTTCCATATATCGCTAAGTATTAAAGGAGGGGGGGGGGGGGGTGAAACGTCAGATAACTTCTCTCGCTTTGAGGGCTGCAGCGACTCTTTCGAATAATTCACAGCTCAGCAATTAAAATAAAACACGGCCCTGGCAGGCAACGGCCCCAGCAGGCCCCTCATAGGGTTTCACCCTTTCTCATGTCATTGCTTCGTTAATTAATACTGACCTAGTGAGCAGAACAGAAAGGATTACACAGATATCAGCGTCTCGAAGTGATCTCCATACATAATAATCTTCTTTGAGTATATTATAAAAGGCAAAGTCTTGTCTCACTCACTGAGTCATCAACGCCCATCCGAACACAGTTATTTACGAAGAAGGTTTACGGGTAGATTGAGTAGCACATTATAGTAGAGTAAAACCAAGAAGTTCAAAGATTTGTCATATCTGTGCGGAGCTGGGGCGGGGCGCCAGTATTATACATATATATATTTTTTTAAATTGTGGGTAGGTTCGTGTTTGACCAATATGTCAGTGTGGTCGACGATGGAGCACGCTTACTTAGAAGTTGTGAAGAGTAACGTTGGGTCGCTGGAACGTTTCAAACAGTTCCTCTAGCTCCACCGTAGAGTGGGAATAGTTATTTGATGATTTTCTACCACAGAAAAAGAGCAACGTAATAAATAAATTGTAAACCTTTACATATTCACAAACACGCCGAATGCTATAAAGTGTAATCAAAATTAAAGTGGAAAGTGGAATTGTATTTCAATTGCGGAGCCATTACGAACTACAAATACACATATGTTTGAGCGGGGTGGCTTTTAGAGTGAGCGCGAGTTACCGCCGTGTACCCGTGTTGACGGGTGCAACAGAGTAGATAGCCAACCAGAGACCGAAGTTCGAACGATCGCGTAGCGATACATTCAGTGCTGAGGTTAGGTAGGAGAGCTTATGGCCCAATTCTAAGGGATTTTTATTTAACAACTTCATATAAAAACACCTGATTGTCATTAATTCCTGCAGTATACGAACCGCTGTTTATTTCTTTCCCAGAAATGAAGTTACTGAACACAATTGAAGTTTTTTATTCTGATATGCAATCGCGTGATTTCGTTCACGTAAAGATTGTTTTATTAATAAGTCAGAGTCATGTCATCCACTTCATAGTCTGTCCATGTGGCGAGTTTCATCAAAATCCGCTCAGTCGTGAAACAATGTCATAATAAATAATTCGTATGAATAATTCAGGGGTAAATTATTATGTCATTGTGTACCCGATGGTGTGGTCAAGAAATAAAACTAGCAATTTAGTGAATGTATCAAGTTAAGTAATTTTTCATGCCGTAAGGCAAAATATATCGGTACTCCCCTCAAAACAAGCGTCATTTTCGCATCATACTTCATACTCTACATTATTGGCAGATTTTAGATTTTATTTTTATCCGTAACGAATCAAAATAACTGTTAAAAGATTTTTTAAATTTAAATTTTAACTCTGAAATATGGAGATATGGTTTTGTTGGCTGTTCTTCACTAACCTATATATATGTGTATACTCCCTAGCCGATTTCGGCTACGGTGACTGGTTTCTGATTCATTGCAACTACGAGTAGCGATCGTGTGCTCTAATGTGGCTAATATAGCCTATCTTTGCCACAAAGGTGCGTGTTACTAACCTCTACTTTACGTGTAACTACATAAAGTTCGGTCTCTGTACACTATCTACTCTTGTACTATCTGCTACCTATAGAAAGAACCATTCTATATATTTAGATGTATGTATATACACGACAACTCAAACATTACCGTGGGAAAAAACATATTTGCCTGATGCCTTGACGGTTTGGTAATGAAAGAGAAATTTTAATAGAGTACCTATCTGGTTTTTGAAGTATCTTGTATACCTACTTAGTCTGTTTGTGACATAATTCGAAGTCTAAGTAAGTACCTACATTACTCTAATATTGTAAAGGCGAAATTCTGTATGTATACACCGTTAAATTTTGGTCGTTTTAATCCCGCGGAGGGTCGATTCGGTACATGAAATACTATAGACGAAATTAATTTCTTTAAGTAAAAGTCAGTTGAGCGAGGCCAATGAACTGTAGGTAGTTATTACGCAACGACCGACAACTGCCTACAAGGTCATTGATTCGTTTACTTAAAGAAATTAATTTCGTTTAAGCGTATATTAATTCGAGTTTAAAAAAAAGAACTTTATTTTTTAATTATTTCTTTACAAATCGAAAGTATTTCATAAACCGAATCGACCCTCCGCAGGATTAAAACGACTTAATTTTAACGGTGCATACGTGGGTGGGAATATCTTTGTTACTCCATCCCTCTCAAACTTTTGAACGGATTTGGATGAATTCAATAGTCTCAGAAGTGGCAGGCGATCGCCTCCTTCTGCAAAGCAGCAATGCTAGCAAAGAAGAAGGCCGCACGCGTGAGGCAACGGCCCGCGTGCCCAAGCTGCCGCCGCTGGGATTCTGATCCCGTTTTCTGACCACCTAAGTCGCGGGCTTGCGGACGGCGAGCAATGGGTAGCTCGCTGTCCGGCGGAGTTGCTCGGAGATTCCTTGCGTGATCAAATCAGAAATTAAGATATCCGCAGAAGAACTAAGGTTGTCGACATAGCACAAAGGATCACCATAATTAAGTGGCAGTGGGCAGGGCACATTGCTTGCAGACCAGATGGCCGTTCGGGTCGAAAGGTTCTAGAATGGTGACCGCGTACCGGAAGACGCGGTGTTGTCAGGCCTCCTACAAGGTGGACCGATGACCTGGCAAGAGTTGCGGGAATCCGATGGATGCGAGATGCACAGGACCATTCATTGTGGCGACAGTTGGGGGAGGCCTATGTCCAACAGTTGACGTCTTTCGGCTGATATGATGTATACTAAAATAGGAACAACTTTGGAGTGGTGAAAATGTTTACTGCTGTCATTGTTAATACTTTTCTAATGAAAAATGTAATTTATTTATTTAACAATTCCTGAACACACTATAATAAAAGAAAAGAAGAAAGAAACAGAAAAATAGGTACAATAGTGACGCTTTAATCTTATTTTGTTATCAATATTATGATTGTAACAGTATACCGACACTCCGGACACTCTAAATAAGGTTCAGTTGAAAACCAGCGTCAAGCAACTTACACGTAGCTGTCTGGCATTTTTGCTGAACTGGACCTATTTGGCGCAACCGTGAGACACACAATGTTAGTTTTATCTTTTTTTTAATATTGCGTGTCTACATGTTGTTTTTGCATTGTGTTGTGTCTCTATATGTTTTTTCTTTTTTCTTTTATTGAAAAAAAGTTCAAATAGGTACCTACTTTTGACTTATATAAAATAACACACGTTACTTATGTGAAATAAAAAAAAAACCTGCCTCCTGCGTGTCGGACTGGCGTACGAAGGATTCCGTACCATTGACTAAGTAAACAACAGAACAACAATACAATAGGCAAAAAATGGCGTTGTTCGTTTGGGAGCCCTTAAATATCAATTTTATTTTAACTTTATTATTTATTATTAAAGTATAAATACAACTGAGTATTTTGTGAATATTTCAAATGCCTATCTGTTGGCATTATTGATATCGAGCAAAAAAGGGCAAAAAAATCGCGTTTGTTGTATGGGAGCCCCCCTTAAATATCTATTTTATTTTGTTTTTAGTATTTGTTGTTATAGCGGCAACAGAAAAACGTAATTTGTGAGAATTTCAACTGTCTAGCTATAGCGGTCTTTGAGATACAGACAGACGGACAGACAGCGAAATCTTAGTAGGGTCCCATTTTTACCCTTTGGGTACAGAACCCTAAAAAGGAACAAAACTCATATTTTTTAATATAAAAATGAATAGTTGTTCGTTAGTGTCACTATAACTCGAGAACGGCCGGACCAATTTGGCTAATTTTGGTTTTGAAATATTCGTGATACTCCAGGGAAGGATTGAACGGTAAGAAAATATAACGAAAATCCGAAAAAATCACGAAACAAAAATCCGTCTATTACGTGGTGATAAGTCTGTCAGCAAGTATAAAATAAAACTGAGGTAAACTGTCATCTGTAATGATCGTTGACGTTAATCTTCGACACTACGGCAAAAATCTATAAAATAACTTTGAGTGCACTTAGGATAAGTCACGCGTCATTTTATGGAGGAGGTTAGCTTAAAGCTGGATCACCTTCGGATGGGTTAGTAAATATATCGACGGCAAAAAAGAAATGGGAAAAAGCTTATCTCTGTAAGGTACGTATGGTTTTCCTTATAAGTACTTAGACATTTCTTTAACTGAAAGAAAATTGAAACATATTCAATGAAATCATGCATAAACAGGCGAAAGTTTATATGTACATACTAGTTGTTACCCGCGACTTCGTTCGTGTCAAGTCAGTAAAACACAACGGTAAATAATAATTCTATGCTTGCGATTCGTACCGAAAGCGTCCAATACTTTTATTTTTCTATCACATACAACAGTTATAAGTCAAAACGTCAATGACCTTGTGATCGTAAATGGAGCAGAAGGAAAATGCACGCAGCAATTGGCGATATAAATATTTCCCTAGTAATAGTTTGCGTCAGTTTATTTATACTTAGGGCCGATTTTTTAATCATCAGTTAACTTCTATCTGAGGAATAAATATGGCGGTTTGACATATTTTCTATACAAAAGCTGTCAAAACGTCAAACATATTCTTCAGATAAAAGTTATCTGGCGATTGAAAAATCGGCTCTTAAATAAATTAATTTCGTACATGTGTAAATTAATTCTAGTCTAAATAAGTGTTTATTTTTATTTTTATCTTTACAAATCGATAGTGTTTCATGTACCGAATCAACCCTCCACGGGATTAAAAAGACCAAAATTTAACAGTATATATGTAATTATTAAAATAAATTAAGTTACTGAGACCAAAGTAAACCACTGGCAGTAGTCCAGGAAATGCTTGGATTAAAACAACTATTTAAGTTTTACAAGTTTCTAATGGTTGCATTATACTCTTGGCTTTGAAAGCGATTGGTTTTTTATTTCTTTTAAAACCATGCACTTGCATAGTCATCCATACGTATGAATTTCCGAATAAAAAGGGTAAAAAAAACAAATTAAAACTTATATGCAGTTTTTTTGGGATATAATCTAATGACTCACTCTAGGGTGGAGCGCAAGGGCATGTCAGACTTTTACTGACTACCATTGTCCCACTCCTAGGGTTTTCTTTTCAGAAACGAACCCATGGCCCTTACGGTTTTGCTGAGACCTTCTTCTGGCACGCGTGGAACACTACGCGCCGGATGATTACCGGACGGCTGGACGGCAAGTTACCCATTGCTCGCAGTCAAAAAGCCCGGTCAGCTGGCGGCTGGGGCGTGAGGACTGTTCCCTCGCGCGTTCAGCCGGAAGAGGTCACAATTGTTATACCCGGGCGTTTCTTCCCGCTGAATCCGTCACCGGAGCCTCCCGAAACAACTATGTCCGGTGAGGACCTGCGTAAGACAGAAAGTGAGGACGCCATGGTGCCTCTGTAGCGAGTCTTTAAAGCGAGACCTTATCGCCGCTCAGGTTAATTACAAACCAAAAGTCTGCTTTCCAGTAGCAGCTCTATTTTAATTGGAGACATTTTTTTTGGAGACACAATTACGAAATTAAAATCTTTTAATAAACAAAACAAACAGGAAATAAATGTACTTGTTAGAAATGATACAAAAACTACTGTCGTTTGAAAGAAAAGAAAGAAAGAGGGTGAACAAAGTAGGTGGTACCTGTATGTGAAAAACTAGAGCTACTTTGTAAAAATAGGGGTAGATCTGAAAACAGCGACAAAGCAACAAAGAAGCAAGAACAAGAAGAAAGAAGACGCAGTATACCAGTGTAATCAGTTTTATATACCTATCATCATCATCATCATCATCAGCCTTTTAATGTTCCCACTGCTGGGACACAGGCCTCCTCTCTAAGAGAGGGAATGAGCCGTAATCCACCACGCAGGCCCACTGCGGGTTGGTGGATGTCACATGTCTTCGAATCCCGGAGGACACGGTGGAGCATACTGTAGAGGTGTGCCCCGCCTGGGCGGAGCATCGCCGTGTCCTCGTGGGGGCAATCGGTGGCAGCGATCTCTCTCGCCGGGCTTTGGTTCAGGCCATGGTCCGGAGTGAGGAGGGATGGCAGGCGGTTACCTCCTTCTGCGAAGCAGTAATGCTAGCAAAGGAGGAGGCCGACCGCATCAGGCAGAGGCAACAGGGCGCTCGCCCCAGCCGCCGCCGGGATTCCGATCCCGATTTCCGGCCACCGTAGGCGCGGGCTTGCGGACGGCATGCAGTGGGTAGCACGCTGTCCGATCGTCCGGTAACATACCGGACCGAGCCCAAGTCGTCGACGGCGCGTTCTGTTCCCGCGCGCCTCAAGGAGCTGTCAGCAAACCGTAGAGGCCCAGCCTGCTAGCTGCAGGCAGGCAGGGTCGAAGCCTGCTGGGGTTAAGGGCCGTTTTCTGAGAGGAAGGCTCAGCCCCGGCATGATAGGCAACGATGGAACGGGGTAGGTTTTTAGTCAGTAAGAGTCTGACACTACTTTCCGCTCCACCCAAGGGCGGGACTTGTCATTGGATGATTTTACCTACCATAAAAAAAAAACATGTCTTCGAATATTTGGTTCTAGGACATGCCGGTTTCCTCACGATGTTTTCCTTCACCGTTTTGAGAGTAGTGATGATGAAATAAATTACACAAAGTAATGCGCCTGGCTGGGTTTGAACCCGCGACCTACAACTCATAAGTCGGGGCCATTACCACTCGGCCACCACTGCTCTATATACCTATATCATCACATTATTTAGACGAGTTTGTGAACGGCTTGTTATTACGCGGCCCGTGTACCGGGGACCGAGCTGCTGCGGTTCATCAGACTATGCAAACAGTGCAAGGCTCACTGAACGTGTTAGCTTGCTCGTTTTGCATATTGGCCGAATTTGGGGCTTGCTTTTTAAAGATTAATGGAAGCCGTCGAATCGGTAACGTTCGCAAAGCTACCGTCTGAAATACTGAGAACAAAGGCATGAGATGATGGCAATTATGAAGTGCATTAATATGGCCTCTGGTTTTGATTATGTACTATTAGGGTGTTTTTAATATCGTGCGGATTTCATCACGCATGCGGGATTGTTCCGCATGCGTAGCCCGTACAAATGTCCTTTTCATGCAAGTATTTATTGTAATGCGTGGAATAAGCACGCGGAATGCGAGGCGTGATATCGGGCAGCACCCCCACATGCAGAGCACTATATTAAAGATACCCTTAAACTGAGTCACCAAAACTATTATAGCTGTAGTTGCTGCCAGCAGCTTCCTTCGCGTGAAGCTAAAAAGCTGTCCTAAGGGAACATACTCCTGATTAGTGGTGGTTAATATAACGAATACCGTAAAAGTATAACATGCTATTTTTTGATAGCGTATAGAGTTTGAAAATCAACTCAACCTTCGCGCTATAATATAACCTCTCGCCCGTCTCTTTCAACAAAACGCCAACAGCGGGGCCAAAGCCGGATAGCAACATACCGCGATAGCGCCGTCCGCAGCGCGTCGGTTGATCTCGGATTGTATTCGCCTCGCGTCGTGCTTATCCGCTATAAACTATAGAAACGCTATAGACTACGACTACATTTTAGCGCGTTGCCGAATAAAACTATATTCACGTTATATATAATTATAACGCGAATACTACTGTCGAGTTTGTTAAAACGAGTTATAATAAAACAAATAAAACATTTATTTCGGACGAAGTCCATATTCTGTTAGTAACAATTATCTTAAAACTAATGTTAGTAGGAATTAACAACACAATACACAACTACACTATAACATGAAGTCGCCCCAAATATTACCCAAATATACCAACCAACCAAACCCAAACATCCAAACCAAATACCCAAATATTTAAATTTAGAGACTGCGCAGTGGTGTGCCACAGAGTGACATATCTGGAAATGCTAGGTAGGAGAAACCATTTGCTTTGAAGAGCATTAGTTCACTCTTTGAAACTTTGTACTTGAGCCCATGGCCCACCGCATAAGTAAATTGGTGCACAGCAGCAGATTATTGGTGATTATTGGTGGTTAGCGTATAAAATAGCGCGCTGTAAAAATATATTCAATAGTCTATAGCTCGTCTATAGTTTATGGCGGAATTGAACATCACTTCACTTGACATAAAAAGTATTTTATATCTTCAGGACATGGTCTATCCGTGTGCCCATCGAAATCCTATCAGTCAGTCGAGCGTGAAGAAGTGACAAACAGATACACTAACTTTGACCTTTGCACTAGTGTGATGTAATTGACTAGTTCTTGCAACTGGCTTCAACCGTATAAAAGTGAAGTGCCAGGATAACGCACTTCCAAAATGAAAACTTGTCAAAATTCATCAAAATTGAGTCAACGATTTAGACGTCAAAAATTAACATACAGACAGAAAATTATCCCAAAGGAACATTTATTCTGGCTAGAAAGTATTTCGAGTAGGTACATTACATAGTCTACCTGTGCTCGAAATTTCTAATCTAAATCCGTTCAGGCGTTTGAACGTGAGGAGTAACAAACGTACACAAACACACTTTCGAACCAAGATAGAATAGAATAGAATAAACTTTATTTTACACCAAAAATAGTTAAAAAAAAAACAAAAAGCACACTTACCACATACCATAACATACTTTGTTTACACCAGTTAATAGTACGTGGCAAATAAGTTGAAGCATTTGCTATGGTTACGCGCAGTCCCCCACTTTGATTGAGATCCGAAAAAAAAACAATAAATATTAAAAAAAAAATTGATAAGTTTAGTAGTCGTGTCTTAAATGCTAGTGTTAAATTTCACACACACTAGAGGACATAATGTCCCCAACATACTGCGCGTTGCTAAATTGTTCAACGAGTTGCATGAATGCAACCTTAAATATTGGGGGCAAGTTGCAGGACATTGAGCAACGTTGCAGCGCCACGTAGATTGAGCGTTTGATAGATATTGTCGAAGAAGAGACGCAATAAAAGGCTTCTATAGTTTGTTTACTTGGTTTATATTAGGTATTAAGAGCACCATTTATTAGAATATATAAATTATTCCATTCGCTTACTATCTTTACATATTTGATATTTCTAATCAAACTTGTTTCGAATATGAACAATTATGCTATTTTTAAACCATAAACCTTTAAAAGTTTAACCGCCTTGCCAGTTTTCAAGTTATAGCCACATGCGACCTTTCAGATGTCCCATGAGCTCTTATACCTCTCACCATAAATAAAACAATAGGTGTCATATTGCTAAAAGAGATTTTTTACAGACAACCTTATGGTACGTCCAGACCTGACGAAAACGTCGCTCGCGGAACTGCGCGCGTGCATTTTTTGTTTGTATGATGCCCCTGCGCAGGAGGTGCGCTCGTGTCGCCCGTGGTACCCCTCCCTCGCCCATACAACTGAGGCTCATAGTTCAAACGCGCAAGAAGCTACATGCGCACGAGCTGTATGCGCACCTCACTCGAGCCTAGTGGGAACTGCACTAGAGCGGCGCACCAAGCTTAAGCTGTAAACACACGCGAGCAGCACGCGTGTAGTTCACAGGCGGCTCGCGAGCGGCGAATTCGCCAGTTCTGGATGCTTCTTTAGAGCGTTTTAACGTTGCATGACATTTTGGGGGCATTTTGTCCCTAACATATCTGAGGTTTATATTTATTTTTTTTGTCACATGGGATTTACAACGTTCACGTTCCCCAGGTATTATTGCAGTGTGTACGTGTACTGCTAACGTTCATTCAGCCATTTCACTGTATTGTGGGGTAGGCAAAGCCCGAGGGGTGAGCACTGGAGCGAAAGTTTCCATTTGTGAAAGAGTTTCTGTTAATGCAATGTAGGTACCTGTTGAAGTACATACCTTCACTGAATGGTTCTATAGACAGGATAATACAACTATGTCTTTTTTCTTGTATGTGCTTTGTAGTGGTGTAACTGTAACTACATGAGTAAATTCAGGAATTCTTGTCTCGTTTACTTAAAGAAATTAATTTCGTGTATGCGTCTATTAATTCGAGTTTTAGGAAAAAGTACTTTATTTTTTAATTTTATGTACCGAATCGATCCTCTATGGGATTAAAACGACCAAAATTTAACGGTGTAGATAAATTAAACACAGACATAGAACAAATTAATGATCGTGCTCATCACGCAAACATTTGTCCTGGTGGGAATCGAACCCACAACCTCCGGCCAGTCAAATAAAAAAGAAAATAGCTTTACCTACAAGTCTACAACTGTACACATTTCCAGAAAAAGTAGGTAGGAAGTCTCAAAAATGTATAATCTTTTTATCTTGGTGTACAATAAAGTATATATAAATAAATAAACGTGCGTATAATATATACACATTCACATTATACCAGGGGCCCTGCTAAGACGAGTCAAAAAGTCAGGCGTGTGAGCTAAAGAGGAATGGAGCCATACACCCTATATCAATTCAGTTTAGGTCGTCAAATGGATCGCCTTAAGAGGCCTCAGTTCTGTTTGAGTCCTAAGGGATTAGACTCAAAGCAATAAACAACATATATTTTCCGGTTAAGACAACCTTGACCGATATCATGTGAATGACAGGTACGTCGGTCAGGACCAGAGCTCGGGCTCAATAATTTGATAGTTTTGGGATTACAGTGGGCTGTCGGGACGTTTAAGGCCTACGCAGACTGGGACGGCATTGCAGGGGATTTATTTTTACTAATGGATATTCAAACACACGTGATAAGGAACTCCGGAGGCGCATAGGAATGGCAAAAAGTGTAATGTCGCAGTTGCAAGGTTTATGGAGGGATCGCAAAATTTCACGTAAAAAAAAGCCAAACTAGTCTGCTCCATATTCACCTACGGGGCTGAGACCTGGACTTTGAAAAAAAAGCCGACCGCGAACGTATTGATGCCTTCGAGATGTAGTGCTAGAGAAAAATGCTCCAAATTCCCTGGACCGCTTTCCGTACAAAACTCTCTGTTTTGCGTGAACTGAACATCAAGACGAGACTGCATGCACAGAGTACTGGAGTTCTTTGGCCACATTGCCAGGAAAAATGGCCACAACCTAGAACAGCTCATCATAACTGGCATGGTTGATGGCAAACGACTAAAGGGCCGCAGCTTAAAAAGATGGGCAGATCAGTTCCGCTCCACTCTGGACACCCAATTATACGTCGCACTTTAAGATGCCAAGAACCGTCACAGATGGCGAGACACCATCAATAAGAAGGTAATCCAGTGGGAACTTCACGACCCTCAGTAATGAGCAATACGAATCGAGGAGGAGGATTCAAGCATATCGATATAGTAAACGACATAAAGTGCTATGCTTTAAAATGATGCCGTGGCATCGAAATGGATTTCATTCCGCCACGGGCTCCCGTGGCGGGATGCCGTCGCGTACTGCGGTAGGCAACGGCATACCAAGGACTCCGGCGCTCGTTGTGACACACCGCAAGGTGAGGCGGTGTAGAAAGAAGACTAAAAGTGTATCGGGCAGCAGGAGCTGCCAAGGCGTGTTTTGTCGTGCCGCGGCATGCCATGGCAAGGCGCTGGAATGCTGCGGTATCTAAGCGCCATGACGTCCCGGTCTGCGATGGCCTTTAGGGATGCTTTAAAGGAATTTCATCACAGAGATCTTCGGAGGCAGTCGATTGCGAAATAGCTTTACTAAAATAATGCTCAATAATGTGTAACATTAGATAGATACGTAGTACCTGGGTATGTTTCTAGTAGGGTTGTTCATTGGGTTTGAAAAGTAGGTAGGTACCAGAGTAGTCGGTACGGCGATACTGGGTGGAAGCTTATGTTCAGATTGTATGTGTGTATATTGTGATTGAATGCTAGACACGCAGGTTTAGTCATTATGGCGACACTTGGGTGAGATCTATGTTTAACAGGTGATGATGATCCATCATCATCATCATTTCAGCCGAAAGACGGCCATAGGATCTTTTGGCTAAATGATTTTTAATGTGTGTTATTATTGTGTTTAAACCCAATGGACATAGAAAGAAAAAAAAGAAAGAAAAAACGTTTATTCTGCTTAAAATAAACGCAAAAACTATTTACAAAAAACAGTTTCCCCTTCAGGCCATGTGTGGAACTGGCATAGCAATATTGCACCTTGTGACCATAGGCAACCTAGTCGTCTAGGTTGTCTACTACATCCGCGATGCCGGCTGAGGCCGGCCTCAGCAGAGACAAACATAACCAACAAAAGCAGGCAGGCAGGGTCGAAGCCTACTGGGGTCATGGGTTAACTTCCGAAAGGAATACCCGGCCCCGGCACGATAGGCTACGAAGGAACGGGGTCGGTTTTTAGTCAGTACGAGTCTGACACTACTTCCCGCTCCGCCCAAGGGCGGGATTTATCATTGGATGATTTTACCTACCATAAAAAAAAAACCAACAAGTAACAAAAATACAGAAAAAGACATATAATTTACAATCATAGGTGTGAGTTTATTGCAATATTATCTCTAAGTAGCAGAGAGTAATAGTGGCCCAAAGGTAACGGCCCTGACTTACGAATTGTAGGTACGTTTTAGGGTCAAACCCAGGTAGGGGTAGGAGTACTTTGTGTAATTTATTACATTAAAACATTGCAAAGAAACCGGCATGCCTTAGAACCAAAAAATCAAAGACGTGTAACCTCTACTAATCTGGACTTGGCCTGCGTGGTGAATTACATGTCATTCAATTCTCTTCCTTCTAGAGAGGAGTCCCTAAGTCCTAGCAGTGAAACCATTATTTTTTTAGACCATGATTGTTAATAGAAAATTGATATGAAAATTGATTGATGTGTAAATAATTAGACATTATTGTCAATTGAAACCGCGACCGCAAAATCATGGCAACTATTGTTAGATAAATTTATGGATTATTTGAGCTTATTTACTTAAATAATTTTGGCTTTCATTTGCGCAAAAATGGCGATCTTTCATAATTAAGGGGATCAATTTTTAAATGTGTTTCTTCAGGGCTCTTTTTCATAATATGAGGAAATCTTAGGAACAAAATTTCAAGCTTCCTGCATTTCAGTAGTGTATTGTCTGCCATTGTTACGAGTATATAAGGGCAGAAAGGATAATTTAGTATCTTCATGAGCTCTAGCATTTTGCTGAGCGGCGCCTAAATGTGACGCATATCTTCCTAATAAAGAGATTTATTGTTAGTTTTTTTACGGTATGGTTGACGTCAATAAACTCTTTTCCTTTTTTCATAATATTTTAAAATTGAACTACGTATTTATTGGGATTATCTTATAATGCTTTTAATGCCTACTATATTATATTATAATTAGACGTGCTTTGCTCAATGGTCATTCAAGAGAGTGTTCAATGCTCATACATGTACGAGTATACTGTTCTGTAAATAGATTCTCGACTCCAACGAGAAAATGGTTGTGATTATATTTCTTCCCTCCATTTAGCTGTTCGCCTGCACTGCCTGCGATTTTTTTATACTTTTCTTTTTAATTCGTCTGTTTTAATTATTAAGATTCTTTTATAAGCTGGCTAGACTAATCGATTCTGGAAAGTAGCCCTTAGTAGGTAGTTTTTTACTCTCTGTGGATTCCCGCGCCTTGTTTACGAACTTACTGATACAGCTCAGATATTGTTGAAACAATGACCTATGTACCCGATTTATTAACGAAAAAAAAATTAGTATTCTTTAGTTATTATTTATAAAACCCATTTGAAACTGTATCATTATTAACTTACTTTTGGCAGTGATTGGACCTTCTTATATCCTATAGAAAATAAATATGTGTGAAATACACCATCTGTTTATAAGTGCCTACAGATTCTGAGAAGAAGCGGGCGAAATGAATACGGTGGCTATTGCCCGGGGCGATGGGCAAGCAATCTGCCACTACTTATCTACGATTTATGGTATAGATAGAACCCATCGTGGTATCTATGGGGCATTCAATAAGTGTTAGGGTTGTGCTGTTGATTGTCTATGGCTGAAGATAAGATCTTTTTAGAACAGTCGTGAAAATATAAGACGTGATGACACTTGACCAAAGTATACATAATCAAGGTATTTCAAGAGTTCCTCCAAAAATACTACTATAAACGGTGACTGGTAATTCGTGAACGATACAGAGACACGTGATTGTAGTCATGATAACAAACAACTTTTACTATAGGACCAAACCTGAAATCGCGAAACAAATCAGCCAAGTTAATACATGTTAGGTGAACAGAAATGTAATGACCAGCAATTTTTTTTCGCTATTTCAGGTTTGGTTCCATAGTAAAAGTTGTTTGTTATCATGACTACAATCACGTGTTTAAGTATCGTTCACTAATTACCAGTCACCTTATATATATCTAATATGCCTGTTCCACGTACAATAGTGTGTGTGTCTAGTGTAGAGGGCACTTTTTGGTGTTTTGTATGTGTTAGTTTACATGTCATTTTTGACTGGCCTCTTGGTCTAGTGGTTAGTGGCCCTGATTGCTATGCCGGAGGTCGTGGGTTCGATTCCCACACAGGACAAATGTTTGTGTGATGAACACAATCATTTGTTCTGTGTCTTGGTGTTAATTATCTATAATATGTATGTATTTAGAAATATATAAGTATGTATATCAGCTGTCTGGTACCCATAACACAAGCTCTGCTTAGCTTGGGACTAGACGGTGTTGTGTGATAGTTGTGGAATATATATTATATTATATCATGTACATGAACGCACCCACGATACAGGAGTTATCCCAGATGTGAGACAGAGCTTTCCTTAAGGCCAGGTTCTAATCATTTTGAACTTTTTTAAACCTCTGGTAATCCATTAATATAGAAGAGAACACCATGATTTTTTTTTAAATTAAAATTTACAATATGGCTAAGCACCGGGCAAATATGAAAACATGATATAAATTAATTGGCTTGATAAAAAAAATATCGCGAATCTGACCCTAATTTACGATTTCAAACGTGTTTACCTACGAGATTACGTTACGAAAATATTTGTTATTTCAAAAAATAAATAAAGATTGTTTTTTAAAAGCGCCTCGCAAAAACAAAAATCTTGAATTTTTTTTTATAGAAATAAAATCGCTGTTTTGGAGCGCGAAGTCGACATACCCCCGATTTCTGATTTAAGCACTTGAAGTTGAGTATTACTCAAACTCTACTTTACCCTGCAAACTTGTCAAAATTTGACATTTAAGTGTGGTTTGAGACATTCTCGGGCGGAGTTCATACAAAATATTCAGTGACTACCGGCCCTTAAAAAAAAAAATTCCACGTATCATAGACTCAGTGCAAGAGTTGATCCCAACATTGGTGAAAGGCGTCTACTACGTCGGCGTCTACCTAATGTGAAGGCAAGGTCTAATGTGAAGATTTTATCAATGCTTGTTTTCTGAAAATCCGATAAATAAGAAAATAAATAGCAATTAGTGTAAGGGAAATATGTTATTAGCATTTTTGCCAAAGGTGTTAATTGTCGTAAGGCATCTACTCAATGTGCTTTTTTTAACCGACTTCAAAAAAAAGGAGGTTTCTCAATTCGATCGTATAATATATGCTTTTATATGTTTGTTGTTTATGGACCGATTTGCAAAATTTTTTTTTGGCATATTGGATAGATGTAATTTAGCTTTTATGGTTTGGAAGGCCTCCCCTAGGTGGACCTATGACCTTTTGTGGTTCGCAGGAATCCAACAGATGCGAGACCCACAAGACCAGTCTTTGTGGTAACACTTGCTTGGGCTATGTTAAACAGCGAACGTCTTTCTGCTGAAATGATGTTGACTTGATGACGATGAGGCATAAAAGGCAATAAGAGTATATTGGGACCTTTGATAGATATGTATATAGGGTGACTGGTAATTAGTGAACGATACTTAAAGACGTGATTGTACTCATTATAACAAACAATCTTTACTATGGGACCAAACCAGAAATCGCGAAAAAAAAATCAGCTGGTCACATTTGTGTTAGCCTAACTGGTCAAAATGTACTGAACATGGCTGATTTTTTTCGCGATTTCAGGATTGGTCCCATAGTAAAGGTTGTTTTCTATCATGACTATAATCACGTCTTTAAGTATCGTTCACTAATTACCAGTCATCCTTTATTCTAAGGGAAGATACGTTATGCACTTACATCGCAATCAGAACACCTGGACTCGAAACTAACACATCTACACTACCTTTACTCACTGATAGACAAGGACCGAGATAAGAGCGAAACTCGCACACTACCTATATTTCCTGTTAGACAAGAACAGAGATAAGAGCCGGCGCTGTAGTGCGAGCGAAATAGCGTTAGCGGCCCAATGTGTGTGATCGTCGCAACCGATGTGAAATCGTGACAAATGGCACAATTTCAGCGGTCCACGCGATAGAGGCGACTTACCTATCTTCCGCTGTTTAGATAGAGTGGAATTAATTTGCAACTACTAAATAAGTTTAGTCTATAAGAAAAATTGGAGATGATACCTATACATGGATTTTGAGAACAGTCGTGGCCGAGTGGTAACGGCCCCGACTTACGAGTTGTAGGTCGCGGGTTCAAACCCAGCCAGACGCATTACTTTGTGTAACTTTTTTCATATCCACTGCTCTTAAAAAGCTGAAAGAAAACATCATGAGGAAACCGGCATGTCCTAGAACCAAAAATTCCAAGATATCTGACATCCACCAACCCGCTTTGGGCCCGCGTGGTGGATTACAGCCCATTCCCTTTCCTAAAGAGGAGGCCGAGTCCCAGCAGTGGGAATATTATAAGGCTGATGCTATGCTATGCCATGCTATACATGCATTTAAACTATCCACAACATTGTTTACTTTGAGGATATGCACAAAAGCTTGTATCTGCAGTGTCGGTTTCAGATAAATTGGGATAAGTTGGCCATTATTCCGCAGCGTCCATCTATCATAGCTGTCGGGGCGATACAATAGCCGGCAACACACATTTTTTACCGCACATCACGATAAATCTCACGTATACTCGTACAAAGGAAATCAATTAAAATTCTGGGCCTACCAGGTTACGATGAGTTCGATAAATCATGATGTTTATTGCGTTTTACCGTTAGATATTATCTATACATATGTTGATACGTTTATGGATTCAGGGAAATTATAATTTCCTTTATAAGTGGAATCACCATATGAACTGATTTTGAGAAAAACGCATCTAAAGTTTAGAAGTCTTATTATTTTTTAATGAGGTCTAAGTTCGCAGTATCGTAGTTTTAATGTTTGTTGGGTTTTTGTGCAAACCAGTAGTTAAGATTGAAATTATATTACACACAGATGTGATACCAGTTAAGAACAGGGAATGTTCTTATTAAATGATTTTGAAAAAAAAAGAAACGATTTATTACTGAGATCAAAGTTTGCAGAAACCTAGTTTTAAACAGATTTTTATTTATTTTTGTGGAAATCAATAGTGAAAAATGAAATTATATTACATGTACATATGATACCAGTATAAAATACAAATATACAATTATTGTGACATTCCCAGTTCTTTGCACAGCCACTAAGATACCTCAGGCTCACGGACGACGAGCAATGAGTAGCTCGCAGTCTGGCCGCGTAGTAAGGACCGAGCCCAAGACGTCGACGATGCGTATCGTTCCACGCGCGCCAGAAGAGTCAGCAATGTTTTAAATACACTAAAAAAATTGGGTTTCACACATGTACGACTGGAAAAAATATACAGAAGGGCAAAATAAAAAAGCATGTCCAGCGTGCGTATTGCACGCATTGTAATAAATACTTGTATGAAAAGGACTTTTACGGAGGTTACGCATGCGGAGCAAATCCGCATGCGTGATGAAATATTCAAAAAAACTATTAGGGTGCGAATTTTGAGATTTCATCTCATAAAAGGAAGTTTAGAGCGAAATTTCATACTCCTAGTCCCAGTAGCTTCAGCTGTGCGTTGATATGTCAGTTCTCCTTTTATATTATAGATATTATAACATACCTTCTGCGAAGCAATAATGCAAGCAAAGGAGGCAGATGCCCTTGCGAGGGATAGGCCCTCACGCCCCAAAAGCCGGCGGCTTGCGGTAGCTCACCATCCGGCCGTCTGGTAACCGCCCGGACCGAGCCTAAGTTATTCTAGAATATCTTAATATTACTATAGGACTCTGTATAGTACACCTACTATAAACTAAAAAGATAAGCAGTAATTCTAGACAATGGCTTCTGCTCTTGGGAAATTCAAAAGATTTAACTTTGTGTCATCCGGTCTCAGTGATATCCGTTGTCGCACTGCAGTGTCCAACTCTATGCTTCCCATTCACGTGCAAAAGTTTCATCAATCATCGGCCATTGTGTGCACGAGTCATAGAGAAATTGCTCTTGAGTTCAGCCACTTAGAAAAACCAGCGTTAACGTCCTAATGTATTAGAAACAATAGCGTATTTTAAAGTCTGACGAAGGTAAGGGTAGGCCACGTCGTAGAGAAAAGCAAAAAATATTTTCATACATTTTATATGAACTATTTAATCACTCTACACATTAGATATCAAACACTCAATTTGATTGAAAAATAGCGTGAAATTTTGACACTTACGTCAGTTGTTTGTGTTTATTCGATATTTGAAAACTTGAGTGCAACTTTTAACAGGTGGCCAGTGTGTTTTGAAAAGACCTAAACCGATGGATGATATTCTCGTTCGTTGAAAGATGTTTTTATTTTTTACATTATTGATTTTTTTTTTAACTACAGGACAGGTGACCCACGTTTCTTTCACGCCTCTATAATTTTTGACTTCGAAATGCATTACTCTGTTGCCCACCGTTTTTGTTATGTACGCTTAGTTAGTTCCACAATGCACTAACATTAAACAACAGTTAGCTGTTCGGCGTCAAAACACGATTATAACAAACTGGCAGCATTATATCAATGTCCTACCCATTATTTGAATGATAAATACTCCAACATATCATGGCTGCGTAAACAGTTAACCGTACAATTTCGTGGGATTGAAATCGCGAATAATCAGCGTATGATAAATTGGTGTGTCGTCGCCATTAGATATTCAGGCATTTCATGGCAACTCCCATGAGATCATCCATCAAAACCGTCGATACGTTTGACGTGGCCTTAACAATATCGTATATTTAGGGTTAACTACACAACGGTTTAAACGGGTTGTGTGATTAGGATTGTAAATTAAAAACTATTGCTTAAGGAATTAAGTTTTGAAAAAGCATTAACCCTCTATAAACAATATTGTGATTTTTTTTTAATGGAAATCTGTCATTGAATTAAAACTATAATTTAATACAATCTTTGCACTACTCTTGCTTCTCCTGCAAATTTCTTTATTCCTGATTCGAACACGCAAGGAAACTCCGAGCATAGTCCACTCTATTACTCTTTCGGTGACTTCAAGCCATCTAATGAGGCTCATTGTGAGCGACAACGTTTCAGAGTCATTTTATTATGTTATCACTGGCAACATGCACTGATTTAAGACAATATACACTTTTTATCACAGTTAAAAGCCTTAATTTCATTTTTTTTATAAGATGAATATTTCTAAATGAAACAATAATAATAGAGGCCTCTCTATTATTAGAAAAATCGAATCGAATCAAATCGAATCTAGTCACCTGACTAGATCCGGTTTGCTTTCAATTTTCGATAAGTAAATAAACTCTTTTTCTTTCTTTTCTTACTAATTCAAACATGGGAACACCTAGATCGCATTTATCGATACACTGTCTGGCCGATTCAAATTATGGCTGTCCATTAGTCCCGAATTGTAAGACGTGCAAGACAGAAGTGTCTATGCCACGGTACTTCTGATTGGTGGTCGCAGATGCCAGGGCAAATTGTACAATAAGTAGCGACGAGGATTCGAGCATTTCTCGAAAATATGCACTGTGAAAATGATAATATTTACAATACGGTTGTGGACTCTTTAGGTCCTTTTGATTCATTGGTTTCAGGGTCAGAATCAGAATCAGTTTTAGTTACAATTAACCTTTTGAATCGCGTAATTAGAGACACAATCAAAATCAAAGTATTTTTATTTTACATAGGCCTACATGGGCACTTATAAATCGTCAGAAGCTAGTACACGGTTCCAAATTGGTCGTTTCATATGGAGAAGAACCGGCAAGAAACTCCATGGTTACTCTTTTAAAAAAAGGTTTATTTTACAATATTTTCATATTACAGTATTCATTAATAAATTATGTAAGGACAATGTAGACCAGTCAATATTGTACCAGAAAGCACAACAAAAATAATCATAAAAAAGTGAGTCATGATAAGAAGTAATCTAAGATTTTGCGGAGTCTACAGATAGAAAGACAATAGGTGTGCGGACGCCGGCGTCCTCTTGGTGAATAATGAATGAATGAATGAATGCACGAGAGATGTTGGAAAAATGGTTAAATAACGTGAAAATCTTCTTTTATGTTTTGTTTCTTTTCACCCCTGCGTTCTAACGGGGTGACCCCGTTTGACTATACTCATGAATATATCTTTTCAATACACTCACTCAAAATCCCGCTCTTATCCTTACAGCTTTTAGACGTGCAATTTACTGTTTTAAGCACTAGTGCTAAAAACTCACTGCAGCACTCGAGTCTATAACACCCTCGCCTGTGGCTCGGCCAAATTCTGCCTCGGTCGTAATGACACACTTTCTCCCATTGTTTAAAAATGTGCTATTATTTTGTCAAAATGTAGTGAATAGCTGATTTGTTTTCAAAGTACATACAACAATTTGGTATGAGTAAACCCACTCAAGGATTATTATCAGTGAATTCAAATATACACTTCGTATACAATTTGGGGATTGGTTATTAGAAAAAGAAAAAAAAAAATAGTAGATTAAAGTTTTGTCTTTACCACAAAGGTGCGGCCCTACCCAACCAAAGACACTAAACACCAAGGCTTTTAAAATTTCCAAGAGGCCAGTTTTACACTACTTATGCCATGACACCAAAAGAGTGACAAGAATTTCGAAAGTCCTCAGGACAACAATGTCTTTTTGTAACGAACAGTAAGTTGCGCGAAGGTACTCCAGCTTGATGTGAGAGCATGTTAAAGTACCTTCATTGTGTGACGAGGTGACACCGCGCCTATTGTGTTCGAAAGGACGCTTCCCGAGAATATCTGGATACATGTACACCGTAATGATGTACTTACATTAGTCGTATTTGTAATGGGATAGTTCTGTGAAAGCTTGTCGGGTTTGTTTTCATTTCATGTCGGTGAAGTTGAGATGTCAAGTTATTGAGGACTTTCTGCGTAGATATCTCGAGACATCTCCTTTCTAAAACTACCATATTAGTAGTATATTTAGTTGTGTTGTAAATGCTAAAGGATAGGAGGGGAAAAGTTATGTATATTGTGATGTATACAAATAAAGAATATAGTAGGCGGCAAATAAGTTGAATCCATTGTTATTGTTACGCGCAGCCCCCACTTCGATTGAGACCCGAAAATCAATCAACCTTGAATGCTCTCAAGGTCGACCGCCATGATGGTTCAACTTGTGTTTCGAGGATTATATGTAGGTGTGGTTTGTATGTAGTTATTGGTTGTAAGCTAGCCACCGAGTGAGTCGGACGTGTCAATCTCTAGCTCCAGACTTAACAATAAAATCAAATGAACACATTTTATTCCAAAACCCTACATATTTTATAGCTGATATTTTATATTTTCTCAACATTGGAATCCCGAAATAGGCACTCAATCTATAAACTAGTACTTCAAAGTTATTTTATATTTATAAGCTACAATGAACAACCATAATCGAAAAAAGTTCAATTTAAGAAAGAGAAATCTTCGTCGTGAATTCATTGAGAAATCAAATTCAGTGACCGATTCTGGCCGATAGTCTTTTATTTTATTATTCATAGGCTCGCGTTTGACCACTATCTCACCAATGACCTGGCTGACGATGGAGTACACTTGCCTAGAAGTAACCCATTCACTCTTGACTTAAAGACCCCTAAGTTGTAGCTAACCCCTAACTTGTTTCTTGATTTCTTGGTTAAACCACCCTTATTCTGTTTAAGATAAGGTGATGATTCATTCTTATTATTTTCCGCAGATGTCGGCGTCTCCCAATGAATGAAACGAGAGAAAACTTCCACGAAGCCAGCAAGTTACGTGAGTAGTCCGTGATTTATTATGACATTGCTGAGAAAAATAGAAAATAGCTCTATGGAATGGATAAAAATTATCTGTGGTAAAAATACCTTTTTTTCTGCATGGACAGGAATATACTGATTATACTGATTAGGTCAGCAGGAACAGTGGTGGCCGAGTGGTAACGGTCCCGACTTACGAGTTATAGGTCGCGGGTTCAAATCCAGCCAGGCGCATTACTTTGTGTAATTTATTTCATCACCACTGCTCTTAAAACGGTGAAGGAAAACATCGTGAGGAAACCGGCATGTCCTAGAACTAAACATTCGAAGACATGTGATATTCACCAACCCGCCCTGGGCCCGCGTGGTGGATTACGGCTCATTCCCTCTCTTAGAGAGGAGGCCTGAGTCCCAGCAGTGGAAACATTAAAAGGCTGATGATGATGATAATGATGATACTGATTAGGTTGGAGTTTTTGACGGAATTTCTTCGAGTAAATTTCAGTGTTTTTCCTACCTCTACGGACTAAGCGTTTCGTCTCGTCGTTTATAACGCGTACATCAAAAGACTGGAACAATTTGCTTACTGCGGTCTTCCTATCTGATTATAATTTAGGTGTCTTCAAGGCTAGAGTAAATAGGCTCTTATTAAACAAGTGCTCCTCACCATGAAGGATTGCATCACTGCCTACTATCAGTGGACTCGCAGTCAAGCACTAGTTTACACCAAATAAAAAAAAAAAATTATTTCTAGTGGATATTATGATGATTGGTGTAGTTATGTATCTCAAGTGTCTGTGCAACTAGACAACATTATGCGGTAAAATTGAGTTGAAAATTTTATTGTAGTTTTGACTACCTCAATGAAGTTTGACTTGATACATTTGCGGCTAAATACTACAAAAAATATTAGAATGTGAATATCAATATTCTAAAGGTAAAAAAAATAATTATTCATATGAAGATATGACTTAAAGGCCGAAGTATCCAAGTTAAAAACATTAATAAAAAAACATGATTTGGTATAATCAATGGGCGCTAGAGAATAAAATTATTTATTTATATTCCTGGGAACCATCCGCAATTATCTTTCAATTGTAATTTTATTTTTATTTTCAAATGTTCCAATATCAACATGTAAAATACAGAAAACATTTCAAAGTCAATTCTTGAAATAACATTAAGGAAACAAAATTCAACGCTTACCTCAAAAAGAACCGTAATGCGGGATTGACAGTTGACAGAGGGTAAAAGGCGGGAAAATAAAAAAAAAATACGTGAAAAGTAATTTTCTCGCGCAAATTGTGAATTTGTTTCTAGAGAGGAAGCGTTATAGTGGAGTGTCCTCCTCGAAGATCTGTTTAACGTAACAACACGAAAATTAAAGAGCGTTTTATTTGAACCGTATTCGTTGGTAAACGTATCTCATTATGTGCGATGGAAATAAATTGGAACAGACTATTTGTCGAACACTTGGTTGCCGCTCCCGATCCGCTTCGATTCAATTTGCCCCAAATTTAATTGCAATTGAAATGGTTGAGTGAAACGAAATCCGCTCGTGGGGATTATCCTTTATGTATACCTAGCGATGAAAAAGGTCAGGTAATTAATTTTAATAAGTGTTTAAAGCTCTAAAGTAGCTGAAAATGTTAGGGATTATTTTATTTTGTGATTATTAGGTTCGAGTAGTTTTTGGACGACGGGGACTGTGATAATATCAGATTAAAGCTTCGGAATTTACAGGCAGTTTATTTTAACTTGACGCTTACAGATTTTCAAAGTAATTTATTCTAAGTTGCTCTCTTTATCGTTTAACTAGCTTCTACCTGTGGCTTTGCCTACATGAAAGTCCTCTATAAAATATTTTAGATCCCCGTTTGCTTTGAATGGGGGGCTACTTTCCGATATCACGCCCCGCATCCCGCGTGCGTATTCCACGCGTTACAATAAATACTTGTATGAAAAGGAAATTTGCGGGGGCTACACGTGCGGAGCAGTCCCGCATGCGTGATGAAATCCGCACGATATTAAAAACAAACTAAGGTCGTGAGTTTTGGGAAATCCTCTCTTAGTGCTTACCTTCGTCATAAAAGGCTCAGGAAGCCTTTGTGCTAAATTTCACGTTCCTAGACCCAGTAGTTTCGGCTGTGAGCTGATATGTCAGTCAGTTAGTTTCTCCTTTTACATTGATTTTTTGAATAATTTATGGTGCAGTTATACAACCTTATTTTTAGTACGAGTATATGCGAGAGACGAAACATACGTCTAGTATTTTACAAGCTTTATATTAGTTTCACCGATGTTTGTGATCAAATCTTGCAAATGAAATTTGATCCACTTCTCGGTTGCCGATTGAGCTGAAATTTTGCATACATATGTAAATCGCGTGACAATGCAATATTATGATGACATGGAGCTGATCTGATGATGGAGCTGGAATATGCCCATAGGAAAACAATATAACCCCTTCGAGTTTGGGCTCGTGTGATTTGTATTGACGAGTACTTTGACCCTATATTGTAGTCAATGTCTGATGATGGAGCTAGAGGGTAGCTATAGGCACTCCGCAATAAAACGAAACAACCACATCGAGTTTGGGATCGTTGGAAAAGTTTGTCGCGAGATTTTGAAAATATTAAAATCAATAACTACATGAAGTATTTAATTGTGTCCAGCTAAATCTCGCGACAAACTTTTATATCGTATAAATTGTGAAATGACGTTATAAATTGATAGTAAAAGTTTTAAAAGAAGAGTTTATTTTCTTCTTTTTAGCGCATTTAATTCAAAGCTTGTTTTAAAAAAAAAGCTTTTTTTATTTATTTATGTAAAGAACCTTTGTACAAAATTTCATAACTGTATCATGAAAAATCACAAAGTTATAAGCTTGTTGTGTTACCTGGTTGTTCACAAAAAACATGGTCACCGGGCCATCCGGGTTTCTGAGAGATGGTTTTACTCTCGCAACCAGCTGTTCACAGGCGCCTAATTCCCGCAATAGCCTGGCATGACCTGTTTTGTACTTAGTATCGGTGGCTTGCAAATTGTAACCTCACTTAAATATTTATGGGAAAAATATAACGTGGTGCAAAAATTATTAATATATATCACATAATATAATATATCACAGACACTATCACACAACATCGTCTAGTCCCAGGCTAAGCAGAGCTTGTGTTATGGGTACTAGACAACTGATAAACATACTTATATATTTCTAAATACATACATATTATACATAAATTACACCCAGACACAGAAGAAATGATCGTGCTCATCACACAAACATTTGTCCTGGGTGGGAATCGAACCCACGACCTCCGGCGTAACAGTCAGGGCCACTAACCACTAGACCAACAGGCCAATCAAATATTGGAATCGGTTCAGTTATTGATTTTGAACAAAACATAATCAGGTTTCGCAAACCCTACTCGCAAAAATAATGTTGTATAAGTCATGTAAAAATCGTATCAAAAGGTCAAAAAGGCCAACATTCGTTCCAGATACTGAAAAAGTTTTGATATATATTCACAAGAGGTACTTAAACATAGCTAGCTGCGTTTAAATGAAAAGTTATGATGCGCTACCAGTTATATTTATCTTTGAAAGGATGTAATAAGTTACCTGATTTTATATTCGTTGTGTTGTGTATAATAATAATTTTATTCATTTATAGATAACACTGATGCAATGTTGAATAAAAAAAACCTATTATCTAGGTGTTAGTAAGTTTAAAATTAAAAATATCAGATTGTAATTATTCATATTCAATATCATAATCCTATTCTATCAGTAAGCTATTTTGATGCTTTAGTATTAGGGGGAAATCGTCTTATTATTTCTCCCGCTCTAGGGTAAAGCTGGAAGATCGTGTCAGGCTTTTACTAACTAAAACTACACCATGTGTTCCTTCAGTTGCCTTTTGCATTTCAGTACTATGAAACTTACAACTTAGAAGTGTGGCTTGAATAAAGTGTAGTTTCCATATAAAGTGTTTGGAGTCGGTCGCGTCCAGATCGGCGTGTGTGGCGGACGTCCGCGCAGTGTAGTTCTACCTTTAGGCTCGGTCTTTGTGCGAATAGTGGACGGTGTGCTACCTAATTCTCGTCGTCTGCAAGCCCTGCCTACGGTTGCCGCTTTAGGACTTCCGACGCCCGAGGCGTCTCCTGTCGCGGCGGCTGGGACGTGACGATGTTCGATCCCTTACTCCTGCAGTCTCCATCTTCACTAGCGTTACTACTTTGCAGAAGGATGCGCCTGCATCCTATTTTTCTTGTTCCGGACCATGGCCACCGCCGCTGAACTCCTCCACTAGGACACGGCAGTGCTCCGCTCAAGCGGGGCACACCTTCAATAAAGACCACCCTAGTGGAACGTCTTTGTGCTGCGATTATTTGGACAGAACCCTAGGAAGACTAAAATCAATATAGACGCCTCAGAATACCAAAATACGTAGCAGTGACATTCTACATCAAAATACATAAGCCCATTATCAAAATAATTTAAGGTGTCAACTGATGGATCAAGGCGAGGTCAAAATTCGTTCGACATTTATGTCACAAATATTCTGTGGCACAATGACAGCAACTGTCAATGCTGACGAAGGTGCACCGAATATTGGAACAGAGTTCTATAGGGTCCGATAATAGGTCAAAGTTGAGCTTTGTATTACCGCAGACATTGTGAAGACCGTTCTCATAGGGTTACACCATTTATGTCAACGTACTGAATTAGATTTGAAAATCGAATGTCAACGTCTCTTTTTATTTGGTTTCTTTATTATTTGGACTGCGGAAATCTAGAGGTCTTCCTATTGTTGAATCTTGATTTGATAACTCTTTTTTTACGTTTTGATATAATTATAATGTCAAAACGATTTCACTTTTATTAATGTTCTTAATTACTAATGAAAGACTCGTTAGACGACGTTAGATTAGTATTATATCTGTTCGTAATTTGACAACTTATGATTAATAAGATGTGGAATTAACCCCAACCAGATATAGTCATATTTTTAACCAATTTCAAAACAAAAGGGAAAGTTTCATTTCGGTCATATAATGTCTCCATCAATTTCAAAAACTTATCAAAATGTAGGGGGAGGGGAAATTATAGATTTTTTATTACATATTGCGCCTGCGATGCAAATGTGATCGTTCACTAAAGATATAAAAATTCTGTGGGGTAATTTTTGTATTTAAACTACGCCATTTATAAACCTATTTACAAAAACATTTTTATTTTTATTTTAACGTGTCTATATTGGCCTTATTGTTTTTAAAATAAAAATCCTTTGATGAAATCCATAATAATTGAAAGAACTCTTCAAATGGCATAGGCATATAGCGACTTTTGAATTGTCGCGAATAGTACCAGCCTATGAATAATTTCGAAAATAATATCCAATAGATGCTTTGCTATATAACTGGTACACTATTATAGTTTCTTTTTTGACTGACTTGGTAAAATAACTTTAATTTTTAAAGTCCCAAGACTAGAAACAACATACAGTATTTATTTTATAAAAAGAAAAATTGTACAATAGAAATAAAAATAACATATGAAGATAAATACTTAACATGTATAGAAAGCGGAGTACAGGAAAAATCGTTACACGTATCTCACATCAAGGTTCATACAGAATGGGAAGCCAAAAAGGAAGAAATAAAACCTTTTTGCACAATACGTTACGCACGTACCCTCGTTTCGAAGATACCTGACTTCATTCTTTTCGGTCAAATCAACGTCAAAATGTTTTAAATTCACATAGGCCTCCACGGTCGTTTCCCGTGGAGAAGAACGTAGGCGCTCTATTTAAAATATCTATATCCAGCTGCATCGTGTTAGGCTGTTAGCAGACCTCAAAATAGTAAAAAAGCCCATTATTAGTGTACGAGTAATAATAATCATTATTAAACTAATAATGGGCTTTTTGGGAGCAAGGTGGGTTTTTAGTAAGTAAGAGGCTGACATTATCTCCCGCTTCGCCCAAGGGTGGGATGTTTTACTTTGGATGATTGGATGATTTTACCCACCATAAAAAAGGGTTTTAACCTCGAGTCGAAATAAAATGGTATTCATTCCCATTCAAGTACACCTTTCTATAAAAAACTGTACTGATTTCTGAAAAGAATGTCCGGCCCCGGTATAAAGGGGTAAGAAGAAACGGGGTAGGTTTTTAGTCAGTAAGAGTCTGACACTATCTCCCGCTCCATTCAAGGGCAGGATTTCTGATTGGATTTTACCTACCATAAAAAAGACCTTTCTTAAGAAAACTGTCAGTAGAGTTTCAGAAGTCTTTATTACGTGGAACTATAAAAATAATAACTTAATGGAATAACTTCCCAAGCGAGAACGAGTGTCCGACTTTAACTGACCAAAACTTACCTTTGTTCCACCGGTGGGCCATGGTATCTCTTTCGAGCAATCCCGAAAGAATTCAAAGTCTGTACTTCCAAAAGCATCTCTTTATATGGCACTTTAATATTGACTAGCGAATCGCCCGTTAGGTAGGTACTGTCATTAAACTCAAACTGTGTAACCCCTTGGGAAATACAGTAAAAATGTCCTGTATGTACATGTGAAGTACCCGGGAGTGAAAATTACATAAAGTGTTTAAGAAGTGTTGAAGAAGCCTTTTCATTTTGATACAAGTGCAGAAAGGCTGCAGTGACAAATTTGCACCTATGTCAAACGACGCGCGGGGGTTGACCCGCGGCTCCAGGAGGTCGAGTTGCGCCCAGCCTGATGCGATTAGCAATTTTATTAGGTACAATAAAATTGTGGCGGAGGTGAGCACACGCACTTTTCTGCACTAGTGCAGAAAAAACTCCATTTCGTGCCTACAGGCGGTGGGATAAGAGTGAGTTTTCGAGTAATTTTATAGAGTATTGAAAATAAATTATCACACAGGTATTTTTGACCCACAGACTAGATATTGAACATACTACGTATTATAACTAATATCACGACTTTCATTTTCCCAAGGGTTAAGTAGCTGTGTACTTACAGTACATTCACATGAGGTTTGGTTTGTTTTAACGCCTAGAAAGTTAACTGGAAGAATAAGGGTGGCTTTAAATTTATAAAACTTTAATACACTATGTTACTCCACCCAGTGCGGATGAAATTATTTGAAGACACAAAAAAATACTTACTGTCTACACAGACACAAATCTGTACTCCGGTGTGCTTTTTTATTATTGTTGATAGGCTCGCGCTTGACCACTTTCTTACCTGATGGAAAGCGATAATGTGGTCGACGATGAAGTGCACTTACCTAGAGGAAACCTATTCACTCTTGATATAAAGATCCCCAGGTTGTAGCTATCAGGAAACACAGACTCCGGTAAGAATTCCACTCCTTAGCTGTACGCACAATATAATAAATGTGTTCCCAAAACGTTTTGTTTGTATAGGGAGGATGTCCACCATGTATGGGTGGCGCATCGCTGTACACCTGGTGGTCTGATGATGGAACGGGCTTGACGTAACTAGACTATGTAATTCCGACCCACACTCCTCGAAAATTAACCGGCACAAAAACCAACAGGCTAGTAGCTCGATGTTGATGCTCAAGACTTTGAAACCTGACCCGACACACTTGCAGAACCCAAGTCCTTGCTTTACCAAGTATCAATACCTCGTTCCCATGATTAGTAGGTAACCGCTCTAAGTGTTATAGAGCGGTTTCGCACTACGTCCAAACCGAATCTGATTGGAATCCGTAAAAGTATGGTCCGTAGTAGCCGTAGAACTATTTCATTACAGTAAAGTTGGGGCAGGGGCGAGCACGAGTACTTTTCTGCACTAGTGCGGAAATCTTTAAAAAAAAACTGTGAATTGCGTGCTTAAAAGCGTTGGGATAAGAGTGGATTTTTGACTGATCTGATTCGGATTGGACGTAATTCGTAACCGCTCTGACGGCTAGACCAATGAAGAAGTTAAGCGAATCTTGCAATGTGGTATTTTAAGAGCCGTGTACTGTAGTAACATATTTTTTGTATTTCGTCCAGGTCTCGTGAACAAAGGCGACACAAACATGTGGTGGATGTTAGGTGGTGAGAAAAAACTTTACATCCGATGTTTACGGCGCGACAACACGCGAACAAAAGATCTTAACAGGTATACATTTCTTGTTACTTAACCAACTTTGTTTTTAATGTAGCAGGTGCCGTTTAATGTTAAATATTTCTATTGTTTTGTTATACTTGTCTATGAAATTATTTTTGAAAAAAAAAAAAACAAAATATATATTTTTTTTAACTATCACACAACGCCGTCTAGTCCCAAGCTAAGCAGAGCTTATGTTATGAGTACTAGACAACTGATAAAAATACTTATATATTTCTAAATACATACATATTATATATAAATTACATCTAAACACAGAACAAATGATCGTGCTAATCACACAAACATTTGTCCTGGGTGGGAATCGAACCCACGCTCTCCAGCATAGCAGTCAGGGCCACTGACCACTAGACCAACAGACCAGTATCTATACTAGCATTTTCCAGCAGCTTTGCCCGCGTGAAAGTAGAAAATTGTCCCAAAAGAATATTCTCACAAAATATATGTATCCTATGTGGTAATTTCAGGACATAGTCTAACCGTGTGCCAAGTTTCATTCAAATCCTTTCAGCAGTTTCAACGTGAACAAGTAACAAACTTACACTTAATATTTGTGAGGTCACACGGTGATAAAATAGTATTGTAAGGGTGAAAGGATTTTTTTAAATGATATGAGTATGATTTTATTAAAAAAAAATCTGTCCAGTAATTTTGAAGTAGTTCTGTCAATCAATGTAAGATTGACTTTCTTATCAAAATAAAATATTGTCCAAGTCACAATTCACTTGACTACCAATAAATAACGTTGGCAGACAATACATAGAAGAGGACCTACACTGTCGTTTTTCAGAATGAAATAAGGCAACCAAATTATAGTTTATAATACCTTTCTCTTCCAACGGAGCTAAAATATTTTCTTGTCAATATTTTACTTAAAAGCCTATTTTATTAAGACGAACTTTGTCATTCACAGCGCAACTTTGGCCATTAACGTCACGAGGATCCTATCAGCAGAGACTCAAAATATTGGTAAGTGAACGTTTTGATACAAACTTCTGAAATATCGCTATATCATCGTCGAGCCGCTTTAGCTGTCTACATCGGAAACATCTTATAATTTTATATCGTCCAAGTTTTAGAAAAGTTCAAAATCTGATTTACCGTTTATCTGCTCAGTCTGCGTTTGCGTTGCGAAACTCGCAAATATTTACTACCAATTTATTTACAGGGTGATTTGGTTTTTATGTAGAATAAATTTCAATTACGGTCGACCGGCGAAGTAATAAGCTCCGTCTGAGTCGGCAGCTTTTTCAATGCGGTCACAAGCACAATACGATAAATTACCGGCCTAATTCGATCCGCTGCTCGTAATGTGGGTTCATCAAACATCTTGTTTGTGCGACATAAACTACAATAGAGGGCAGCCCCGACCCGCCCGTGGCATTAGCGACGTCCCCACAATTTCGCTCTACTTTGTCTCCATTGCTTGCTGTCTCCACGGTCACGGAACAAATGAGAGATGAAAACGGTACGGCGACGTTTCTTTTCAGACTTAGGACGGTCGCCAGTATCATTAGTTACACGATACAACAGGCTTTGGAAGGGGAATCCTTATAAGGGACCGCAATCGTTGATTAAACGAGTTATTTCTGCTGAGATCGAACAAAAAGTCCATTACAAGAAATCTTTGATAAGGTTTTAATTAAAAGTAGGAAGCCATAATGACGCCGTGATTCCTGGCTGCTTATTCATAATAATTAAAAGGGTGGTAAAAAAATCACATGGCACGCAAAAAGAGAAACGCCAACGCAACATTCAAGCCGTATGTTTATGAGTTTCCCTAGTTTTCAAAGGGAAAAGATATTGCGCTCCGTGCTCGTATTTGAGGAACAAGAGTGTAATTCCCCGAGGTTTTGTCTTGCGGCAACACATCCTACAAATGAAAAGATGCCGACATTCAAAGCGAGCTGGTGCATTTTTAAATTCTCACTGTGGCCGGTTCGGGGCAAAAACTCGTGTGGGTTTGCAACTAATGGACTTTTTAAACGTGTTTCGTTTCTTCCATTGGTTCTTGTATTTACATTGAAACTGAGGGCCGTCTGTGTATTCCGATCACGCGGCGCTACTTACACAGTGTTGCTTCGAGTAGATTCAGTTACGATTAGTTTTAATTTCGCTCCCGGGACACTGGAACTATTCTGTGCTCGACTGAGTCGTTGTTCTCTTGTGAGATTTATTGCTAAAGTTTACTGCAGCGAAGCGTGTTTTAAAATGGTATGTACTTATTGCGTTACTCGGACTTCAAAGGGTGTATAATACGAGTATCTTGCTTGTCGTTTCGAATGCTTTGTTCGAGAGTTCAAAGCTAAACGGAGTTCACCCTTCGTTTGAGATTTTCAGAGGAAGAATTAGGGAAACATTTTCGGTCAATATGACTCATAAATACGTTTTATTTATTGTGTATAGAATGTCAGTGTATTGTGTGCTGTACACATATTTGTTTAGGTTATAATGTAGAGGTGCATCACCACATAGTATAAAACAATGTCGCTTCCCGATGTCTGCCCCTATGTATGCTTAGATATTTAAAACTATGCAATGGAACCATGCAATGGTTTTTTTAATAGATAGAGTGATTCAAGAGGAAGGTTTATATGTATGATATACGCATAATATATTTAATATCACCATTGCACCCGTGCGAAGTTGGGGCGGGTCGCTAGTTTATTATATTTATAAAAAAATATCTCTCATTTATATGTTTGGTGTAAGATAACGCAATTGTGGGTAAAGCAAAGCTGTACATCGGCTGTCCTATTTTTATTGTTTTTGTTTTTAATATTTTGTGTACAATAGAGAATACAAGAAGTTTGGAAGTATTATACGAAAAAGTCGCGAAGGGTAATTATTTTGTATCGTAAACGGGCTCTATTTAATAGGCAGTCACAGCTTGTGTATTCAGAGACACAGCGTTTTCCACAAGCTCGTAAAGCTTTGAGGGGATGAGACATTGCGATTCATTCTCGCATTTAAAAGCAAGACTGTAATTTCACAGGCCTTTGTCTCGAGCCCGCACGGGACGTCGGCTTGCAGGAAAATATGCGCATTCAAAATGGATTTTTATCGCTTTTCAAGTGGTAGGCTTTAGCTGTGTAGTCTGTTCTGAATACTTTAACGATCTATACAATGTTTTGGTCCCAGAAATGTGTCGTATTTGTTTATAAACTGATTTATTTCTTTTGTATCTGTGACCTGTAAAAATGTAAAAAAAATCAAATGTAAATCGTAGTTTCCATCAGACTTTGTGGATAGCTTCAAAAAGGACGGTTTATTTGTCTTTCAGATAAATCTGTCTCTTTGTCTTCCCTAACTCTCTCTTTACTAATCTACGCCAGGATATTCTATCTTGGATTTCAGCTCTGGAAAATGGGCTAACTTGAGATCTCTCTCGATTCTTGACTACCACCTCAAAGGTGGGCGACCTCTGTCTTTCTTTTGTTCTGGCAGGTTTAGGGCAATTTTTACGAAATGGTCTTGGCTTCTCCTGGTAACATATTCATACCAGCTGAGACAATTTTTTGTAAGGTAAAACCCGGATAGTCGCCCCGGGGGAATAGTCTTGATTGTAATTACTCTAGTTTTGCAAATGAAAAACATGTTATTTTATTTGTCTATCGAGAGACTCTGCAACTACAACTAACTTGACCGTGTTGCAAGTCTCTGTGTAATTTCATGGGACGGCTAGGTGCGATTAAAGTTTTTGCGGGATTAATGTCCTTTTCCTCGACGGGGCATCTATCGTAAATGTAATTTACATGGATTAGTCAACTATCCCCTCTAAGGAATAATTGTCCCAAAATTTGGAGGTCCGCAAAAATCGCCAATACTTTGGAAATATCAAAGATAATGTTTATTCCTTTCATAAATATAAAGATAATAAACCATAGTACTACCCCTTTTACAAATAATGAATCTTGCTTTTTGTACAAAGAAATATAAAGCAACTGCAAAAAGTGGGGCAACTATCCTGGTTTTACGCTAAGTCTTTTAAATAAATATTAACAATTAATTTATTACCCGTTAAATAACCCATAATATTCCGTATAAAACTCATTAGGTAAGCTATTTCAGAACTGAAAACTTTGACGATACTTTACCTTAACTCAAAGGTTTAATTGGCTGAGTTCGCAGGAAACAACTCGTAAAGTTGCCAAATAATACGGCAGCCCCCTGCCGAACTGCGATGGTCAGTTACTCCATACCTGATCCCTCAGTTGTTAGCTTAGGACGACACGCTTTATGTTGATGTGTAAGTGCTCCAAAACCTTGCAAGACAGGGACTTGTTTAGAGTAATTACAGTCGTGAAGGAGGAGAGAAGGGGCGTATTTACCGAGTATATACTCGTACCTGTGATATTCAAATGAGACGAGCTTTATCGTACTCGACAAACGCTTACAACCACTAATTGGGCGATTCTCACATGACACGCTCGTATATTATTTTACGTCACAAATACTTTATGCAACGCGTGGCCTTATTCAGTGTGAGCGCATGACTAGGTCACTGTACTCTTGAAAGTTCACAGTATTGATTTTATTGCGCACGCCCGAAAATATAAATGGAATCCGGTGGCGTACGGAACTGGCCATTGATTTAATAGTCGGAAATAGGTACGGCGCGGACACGTATCTACAACTGCACATCAATTATTTAGACGAGGTGCAACTATAGTATGTACACTGGAGCAACGTAATCCGACGCGTGTAATGCGCCCTCGACAAATTTAATTAACTTGATGAAATACCCGACGTGTGTCTATCTACTCAATCATGTTTCATGTTTAAATGTAATTGCTTCACGATTCAACGGCTGTCGATTAATTGAAAATCTCCCTTTTCACAGATTTCGTTGAGTTGATCGAGACGAAGAAAGGCATCGAGTGCGAAACTTTGCTGAAGTGCAGACTCATTGACTCCAACCAGCTGTAAGTCAATCACAAGTACTCGTAAAGAATATAATATATTAAGTGCTCATACATAAAACTGCGAACTGTCAGATATCTGTGTTTCCGAAAGGATAAAGTTTATCCTTCCGTCGCAGCTTTACATTACGAGGAAAACTTGCAGTCAGTAATAATGCGAAATTTATCAAGACGTCGGAGCCACGTGGCGGGTAAGTTTGAACCTAATTCTGTGTGATATAGACCACAGAGTAGAGTCGCACGACGTCGTTGTTACGTAATTATTAGACGCCCGACGCCGCCGGCGCGGGACGTCGACCCCGACTCGACTTTGACCCACTTCTTACTCTAATTTTCGCGTCTCAGCCCCGTAGACAACTTTATCTATATCTCTATAACTTGTGATAACTACCGGGAAGCCGCGCTTGGAGGGGAGGTCAAATTAATATTCTGAAAGCGGCGCACTTTAATACATGAAATGATTTTATTCTTGTACCTTTATGACACTCTGGTTAATTTAAAATGTATCGACACGCGCCCCCACTTTGTGCGACTACACAACCCACATCCTGCACAAATATTTTTCCAACATCAGGCTCTACTAAAAGTTTACATCCAATGTAATGTTTTCTTTCCATTACCAATGATTCTGAAGGTTTTCCAGGAGGGCTGAATAAAACAACATTACGTGTCCGTGGAAAAGGTTCTATTTTCATATTTTCTTTAAAACGGATCGTTTCGTTTTATCTTTTAAGTAGGCAGACAGTAAATATTTGATTTTACTTTGTTTGTTAGGCACTTATGTTTACTCAGGGGCTAATATTATGCGTGCTTATTAGCATATTACGCGGGCGAGTCATGTTCTGCTTCTAAATTTTTCATTCTAGACTTGTTACAACTTTATGAGGATGTGAGCTTAAGTAAAATGCTAGTATGTATGTACGTCGGGAGAAGTTATTTTCTGATAATTCGAATATAAAATAAAATACTAGTAGTATTTACGTAGGTATTTACTCAAAAATAAAGTCATTCGCTCGCTGAACTTTTTTGCAGTATAGACCTGTTATATCTACAAAAATACATAACAGCCTATAAAAAAAACCAACAACAAAATAAAACAACTTAAAACAAAAAACAACAAGACACTTTAACTTAGCTCCTAAGTTGGTGTAAAACACGGATTTCCTATAGCTCTTCATTGTTTGGAATAAAATCACAATAAAAGTTGATCGTCGAGTACGCGGCCCCTCGCCTTCAAACTTTGTCATATTCAAATGTTCGTCTGGAACTTGCTTTATTTACATATTCACACTCACAACAGGCTATTAAAAGTAAACAGAGTTCTTACTTTCTGTTGACAGGTTTTTCTTCTATGTGGAATCGTATAGTATTTTGTTGTTATTTGGTACGCAGTATTTTTAACAGGTATTTTTAAATTAAATACTCTCAGAGTTCTGGGAAATGGTGTAGAGTTTTTTTTTTGTTTTTTTTTTTTTTGCTAAAAATATCATTGGAGTTGGTTAGAATATTGATTTTGTGTTGTTTAAATTAAAAAAAAAGTACAGTAAAGAATGAAAGAAAAATAGTTTATTTACACGGAATGACGCAACTAAAAACTTGACAAAGATTATTCTATAGGAAAGATATGCGTCACATCCGTGCAAAACGGCGGAACGCTCAGCATAAAACTGTGCCTTCATGCACAATGCGATGAGCACACAGCGCTGGTTTTAGCGTTGGCCGGTGTTGACATTAAGACGTCAGAACGGTGCAGTGTGCAAAAAGATAAAAATAGAAAAAAATAAAAATATAGATGAGTTTTAAATGAGAAGAAATAATGAGACATAAATGAAGTGACAACACCATGGCGCGCCCACATTAAGACACAGACAATAAAAAAATTGGAAATTGCCGACGCAAAATTCCACCACTGGGGCTCCAGAATCATGTACTGAATCCATAGTAATCGTTTGTGCGTCGAAGCTAGACACACTGTGTATTTTCCATACATCTTCTTCTTTTCCTAACAATGAACTTAAACTATTTTTTTCTGACCAGTATTTGGCAATCTGTGCAGATCTTATGTTGGCCTCGTATAGATCCTGAAAAGTAAGAGATGGGTTGAAGAAGCCCCATTTAGTCAGATTCATCATCAGCTTTATTGAAATACGTCACGCAATATTAAAAATCTTGGAGATAATTAAAAAAAAGTAAATTACAATGGCTTGGGTAGGATATTTAACTAAAAAAATAATACCAAGTATTTTTGTAATTAATTCTTTATTAAAAGCAAAATTTAATATTGCAAGCATATCAAAGGAATTGGGTCGAGCAAACAGATTGCAGCGTCATTCCATTCTCTAAAAATTTGATCGAATCGAAATTACATTTTGATTTACGTAACTTTGTAGCTGCGTGTGATGTGATATATATGCATTTACCGGTAGAATTGATGGAAAAGCGGGATGAAAAACTGCTCTCGTATTTGGAAATTACCGGTTATTTTCACTATTTGCGTAGTTTTTTTTTTATCTGTGATATGTAGGAACTCACTTTACACGCAAATGTTCATTATACTTTAGTGTTCTGTTCTGTCTACATAAATATCTACATGTATGGATGTCTAATTGATTGCAAATCTTTTGGCCTATATAAAAAAGTAAGTTAATTATGGACTATTTTGGGCGAAATAGCGTCAATTTTTATAGACTTAGAAAAAGTTCAATGGACGCTATCCAGATCCACTCAATACTTGTACATTTTCTTTAAAAAAAAATAGAACATCAACGATAAAAAAAAAACTCAGAAACACTAAGATCTTTTAGCAAAAAGAACATATTAACGTATATTTTTTATAAATACTCATCTCAGACCTACAGAAATTAATTAAGACCGCGCGAACATTTTTCCATACATTTTACCATACCTACATATGTAGGTAAGCAATTAGTAGAGGTTTCGAGCAAAAGGCGAACCGGAGGAAAATAATTTCAGTTCGTTATTCAGTCCCCACTGGGTGTAATTGGTAGGCTCTTGTGCCCCCGTGGGGCGATGTGGTTGTACATCAAACAAAACGGTCTAAATTACAGCCTTTTAATTTTCGACAATTAATAAATTGAATGGCTTTTCTTTGTGAGCTGGGGGAAACAATTTGTACCGTTGTAGACATGTGCCTGGTACTCTGATTGTTCAAAAGGATTCGTTGCCTTGGGATGTTTTTGTGTATGTGTGTGACACTTATTATATTTTATTGTTCTGATTATTCGGGGACTCGTTGATTTTTTTATTCCTTTCGAGGGTTTAATTTACACTATGTATGTAATGTTGACTTTTGCTTTACATAAAGTTCTTTGGTCTACAGTTCTTTTCATCTCGACTTTCACATATCCACTGAAAGAAGTAAGGAGTACTTTTGTACTATTATTTATAATGAACTATCATTTTCTGTTACATGAGTATATACAAATTATTATAAAAAAAAACCAACCTAAGTACTATGATTATTTAGAGACGAAGACGATAGATCTTAAATCATTGAGGAAGAATAATCATCAACTCGAGTAGAAAAATTCAAAAGTGCTGATAGCCTCAAGGGTGTTTGAGACCTATTTTATATATTAAATATATTTTACCTCGCCTATACTGTTCTGCTGCTGGGCAAAGACTTCCTGTTGTTTCCGGTTCTTCTTGTCGATTCCTAAGAAAGATATCTAAGACCTATTTATAACCTTTCAAATGAATTTATCATTAAAACTTTTGCGTGCGTTCCTCTCTAAGAATGAATTGCTACAAAAACTTAATTACACTCTTCGAAACTATATTTGAAACTAATTTAATGCCACATTGTTTGTTACAGGAAAAGCAGCTCTATCAGGATTTACATTAGTAAATCAAGCCGCGTCACGCTGGCTTGTGATGTGGTGAAGTTGCGCCCGCCTAGCATCCGTCAAGGCACTGGTATGTAACCTACTGTAATTGGAACAGTTTTAACTTCAGTTAAAGCTCCCACAGACAGGATACGACAATGCGACAACGTTCTTTCATAGAGAGCAGATCAATTTCATAGTTTTATTCTAAAAAGCGCTGTTGCATCAGATTCGTAGTGTTGCGTCGTAGGTAATTGTCTGCAGGAACCTTTTTTTACAAGTTTTTATTTAGTTTCACCTGTCCCGATGTTTGTCTGTGTGTGTGACATCTTGCAAATTAAATTTGATCCACTTCCCGGTTACTGATTGAGACGAAATTTTGCATGTTTGTGTAAATCAGATGACAATGCAAAATTATTATTAGAGCTGATCTGATGATGAAATCGGAACGTGGTCATAGGATCTCGGTAGTTAAACGAAACAATCTCTTTGAGTTTGGATTCTATAGGAACTCAGTTTATTACCGAGCTAACCCTGTCGTGTTTGAGCTTTTTAGAATGGTCTTGATGAATACTAATTATTTAGGTATATACCGCGCTATAAAAGCTATGAAAAACGATTTACTTTGAAAACTGGTTTTACGTTTAGCTTTTGAATACCGTAATTAGAGACACAATAGAAAGACAATAGGTGTGCGGACACCGGTGTCCTCTTGGGAATTAATGAATTAAATAACAACATTTATACAATCATGTAGTTAACGTATTAATATACCAGCGAAAACTATCGCGAGTTTAACAGCGGTATATCAGAAGCGATAACTCGGCGCCAAAATATATTATTAGGCACACGGTGGGTATACATACATAGCTCGACATTCGAAAGATACTTTCAAGATCGTATTACAATCTAGAAAAGAACTGTTACTGTAACTACTAAAGTAAAGAACAGGGATACTCCCTTCAGTACTATTGAGTAGTCTTTACATTTATTGCCTTAATTCTTTCTAGAGGTAAATCTTTCATAGTATCTTATTTGCCTTTCATTGTTTACGGAGCGAGCAGATTAGTATACTTACTTCATTTCTGTAGTTTTAACTACGTGCTTATACAATGGTAACAGTTTTTTTTGTAATATACTTGTTACCTGTCTGTTCAACCTGCACACAAGTACTTTATTTTTTAATTTTATCTTTACAAATTGATAGTGTTTCATGTACCGAATCCTCCCTCTGGGGGATTAAAACGACCAAAATTTAACGGTGTATAATATCAAATGGATAGTCAACTGTCTACAGATTGCCTTGACAATCATTGTTTTACCTGCAAGATCAGCCCGCTATTCACCAACACTATTATAATTATCATACATACATAATTTCTACATAAAACTTTGGACCTCCTTTTCATTCGTCCAGCCCTAGTAGTTTCGGCTGTGCATTGATATGTTAGTTAGTCCGTTTCTCCTCTTATATATATAATTATATAGATATATTATTTACCTGTATTTTTTTTTTAAAGTGTACAATAGGCGGCCAAACACTGTACTAAAGCGGTGCCGCCAAAACTAGTTTTTCAATCAATACTGCAACCCGTTATAACATTAAGGTTGAGGGAATGGACGAAAGAATTCTCTAACATGACTGAGATAAAAAGGTTATAGCCAGTAAAACTGCCACACGCCTTCCCGCTGCAGCCAGAGTGGGAGAAATCATTTGATGATTTTCTATTTCTAAGAAAAAACCATTATAATATGACCCAACGTCTCACTATCCGACCCCTTCCACACTAAACAAAAATAACGTTTCCTTGCAAAAATATATTTTCCTCAACATACGTAAGTGTCGGCTGAATACTTAAATATATTTTATGTTAGACTCCACATAAATGAAGGTGATACATCTACATATAAAAAGCAGAGAGCGAGCTCGACTGAGATAAAGGTGGCCTCACACAAAAGAAGCTATTTACGTTTACGAGAGCATCTTTAATATTTCTCGAATCATTTTTGCTTTCATCTCAAAGGAATATACTCGTAATTTATATACTTACGTTGTGTAGTAGCCCTAATTTGGCTCACCTGGTACCTTGAATCATATATAGCGGTATTATCATTCATAGTTATGATTTGGGTCGTAATAGGCCGGGATCACGAGAGGCGGGTAATGATTGAGGCAGAAATAGCCCAGAGATGGGACAGATTAATCTCGCGGGTCAGCGAAAAGGGTTGTTTTTCGCAGAAAATTCTTCTCTAAACTATTACTTAGTGAGGGCATTCAAACCACATTAAAGTAATACAGATACGGTCCGTGTATCCTTACTATCCCAGCAATAAGAAGACCCAGATTATTTTAATAAAAACCATTTGAACCAGCTTTTATGGCGCGCTATAAAACAAACATAAATCCCTATGTAATAAAATTCAATTTGAGCGCTACGCATTAACGAGAGATATAAAGAAACTAGGGTATAAAATAAAATCAAATTTTAAAAGGAAAGTTATTCCGTAGATTTGTTCATTTATGTTTAGTCAAGTTGACACGAGAATAACTTAGTGGTAAAAAGATAAGCCAGCCAGCATGGATTTAATGGTGCTGTGGATTGATCGAAAGAGTTTTTTCCCCAAACTACTAATGTATTACTTGTAATAATCAATTAGTTAGGTCATTATCAGTGCATGCTCTGCATTTCTGTAAGGTAGCATGAATAGCTGTTCGTTAGTCTCGCTAAAACTCGATAACGGCTAGAAAATTAATAAATTGAATGGCTTTGGTCAATTTTGGTTTTGAAATATTCGTGATACTCCAGGGAAGGTTTAAATGGTGTAAAATTATGGAAAATTTACGAAAATACAATCAAAAAGCAACGTTGGCGTTGCTTTTGGCCAGGTAATAATCAAACTTGACTTGTAATTGTATGAATAAAGGAGACGTTGTTTTTTTCTCATTCCAAAAAAAAGCTTTGATCATAACACTCCTTCACTGTGCTTTGGAACATTTCACGTTTCTAAATATATATAATATCTAGAGAAAGGTTAATTATTTTTTAAACTGAGATATAATGTTTAGAAACTAGTTTTTGACAGCAGCTTCGTTCGTGTGTTAGTAGGAAATTCATCATCATCAGCCTTTTTAATGTTCCCACTGCTGGGACTCAAACCTCCTATCTAGGAGTTTTTTTTTTTTTTTTTTATGGTAGGTAAAATCATCCAATGACAAATCCCGCCCTTGGGCGGAGCGGGAAGTAGTGTCAGACTCTTACTGACTAAAAACCTACCCCGTTCCTTCGTAGCCTATCGTGCCGGGGTCGAGCATTCCTTTCGGAACTAACCCATGACCCCAGTAGGCTTCGACCCTGCCTGCCTGCAGTTAGCAGGCTGGGCCTCTTCGGTGTGCTGACAGCTCCTTGAGGCGCGCGGGAACAGAACGCGCCGTCGACGACTTGGGCTCGGTCCGGTCGGTTACCGGACGATCGGACAGCGTGCTACCCATTGCACGCCGTCCGCAAGCCCGCGCCTACGGTTCCTATCTAGGAGTGGGAATGGGCCGTTATCCACCAAGCAGGGCCAGTAGGAAATTATCTCAAAGAAATATGTACATACTCTTGTGATAAAAAAATATCCTACATCTTATTTTAGGATATTGATTCAAATCCGTTGAACTATTTGAGCATGAAAGAGCACACAAAACTGTTACTTTTATAACATTAAAGTGTGAAATGTCTCGGTGAAATAATAAGGAGGTATAATAGCTAAATATAAACATTTATAAATAAAATTAATTATAATAAAAACCAAAAAATAACCTTGATATCTACAAACTTTGTAACAGCAGCAACATTCTAAATTCAGTCATGAAAACTAGAATCAGTTGCACAATGTGGCAACACCAACATAAAAATGCTAGACAGACATTAAAAACTATTATGAAGCGAACCGCAAGCCGACAGCCGGGAAATATAGCTGTGGTCTCATAATAAGACAGCTCATAAATATAATGTTAGCCGCGGGAAGGAGGGCCGAGTCCAACCGCAGATGATAACAGAGCAGGGGTAGCCGACTTAGTGCATTTGTTTCCCCACTGTCTCAGTTTATCACAAGATATGGCTGGTTGTTTAGTTTTTTCAAATGAAGAAAAATTCTGAAAAGAAAATAAGGCTTACCTACTCAAAACTAAAGTTTGTTATGGAAGTCCTATTGAAGATAAACGATTTTTTTTTGTCATGGTAACAAGATGTGTGTGTATGTGTGTGAGTGTGTGTGTGGTGTGTTATATGTTTTAATGTTCTAAAGAAATATTTATATACAACTTAAGTAATAAATGACTTACCTACTATTTGACGCCTTGAGAGTAAGACTGGCCCAACTGTCATTTTTTCCAACTTGTGCAAGTGAGAGTCGGACTCGAACACCAAGAGTTCCGTACAACTAGAAACTAACTTATGTAAATTGTTCAATTTCCGAATCGAGTCTCGATGATATTTCCGAATCGAAGAAAGTATTTTTTTTTTTGAGACATAACTACAAATTTACAGTTTTCATATATTAAGACCTTGCTTCAAGCCACATTTCAAAGTCAAAGGGAAGTACCCTATAAATTTTGATTACTTTGAGAGTGTCAAAATATATGATTTTTGCGAAGTAAACTTAGAAATTTTATTTTTTCACAGCTTCAAGGGACCGCAGTCTTAAGTATAATGGTTATAATTTCAACTTGATACCTCCACGCGTGAGTTAAAGGGTCTTGACAGACAGACAGACAGATGGACAACTAAGTACTTTCTTTTTGAGGTACAAGACTCTAAAAAAACTGCTCTTTTTTAAATAAGGTCAGAGTAACTAACCACGAGCTTTTTACATGATTCTTTTGACGACCTAAATCCCTGTCTGTGTGTGTCCTGTATAAGGGACGAAACTATATAGGATGTAAGTATGGGTCCATCCCTCCTGCTCCTTGCAAGCTTGACATTTCAACACATCATGGTTTTTTTTTTTTTTTTTTAACGTAGGTAAAATCATCCAATGACGAATCCCGCCCTTGGGTGGGGCGGGAAACAGTGTCAGACTTTTACTGACTAAAAACCTACCTTTCCATTCCTTGCCTTTATCCTGGGGCCCGTGGTGACAGTCTCACATAACCTTTGGGCCCCAGTAGGCTTCGGCCCTGCTGGACCCCTACAGTTTGCTGACAACTCCTTGAGGCGCGCGGGAACAACACATCATGGTAAGACTCCAGTATTGATTGTAAGATAACTTTTATTTGCCTACCTGAAATAACAAGCAAATCAACTGATTACGTACAGATTTTTTTATAGCCTATTGTGTGTCCCACTGCTGGGCAAAGGCTTCCCCCTTCTCCTTCCAAACTTCCCTGTCTAGGGCAATCTTTGGCCAAGATTGCCCCGCAAACATGATCAGATCGTCACACCACCTTCGCCGTGGTCGACCTCGGCGGCGTCAACCTCCTTCAGACGTCCAATGAGTAACAATATCACACAAAAAATCTATATAAACAAAAGAAAGTCGTGTTAGTTACACTATTTATAACTCAAGAATGGCTGAACCGATTTGGCTGAAAATTGGTGGAAAAATAGCTTAGAACCAGGAGAAGGACATAGGATTTTATCCTGTTAAATAAAAAAGAATAAAAACCAAAACCTGCTCATTTATTTATATAATAGTAGGGTAGAGTAGGCTAGACTAGACTAGGGCAGAGTAGGGTAAAGTAGGTTGGAGTGGGGTAGAGCGGGAGCGAAGCCGCGGGCAAAAGCTAGTATTACACTAAAATTTTCTGTGTGTGATGGAGAGGTTCTACGAGTATATTAGATTGCTACTAATAAATTAAAAGTTATTGAGGTTGAATCCCTGTAAAAAATAAAGGACGCGTGACATTTCAAGACTATAACATTTCTCTGATTGGATTGGTAGTCTCAGAAAATATTTGGTTTATGTATTCCTCCATATAAGAAACAAATAAATCAATGGTCAGCTCTTTGATTGGATACTTATTTATGTAGAGTCGTGATTATTTTTACTCATAACACCTACCCTACATTCTAGACCACAGGACGGTATCCATTTTGTTTAATGACAAATGTAGTATGCGGCAAATAAGTTGAACCACTTAAGAAGTTTCAAGTATATATAGAGTAACTGGTAATTAGTGACCGATACTTAAACACGTGATTGTAGTCATGATAACAAACAACTTTTACTATGGGATGGGAATAAACCAGAAATTGCAAAAAAAAATTGCCAAGATTAGTGAACTTAAACACGTGATTGTAGTCACGTTGGTTTTCACGATTTCAGGTTTGGTCCATAGCAAAAGTTGTTTGTTATCATGACTACAATCACGTGTTTAAGCATCGGTCACTAGTTACCACACACCCTATTATAGTTCGCGGTAAATACGCTAAAACATTTTGGTATGGTTACGCGCAGCCCCCCATTTCGGATCTCAATCAAGGTAGGGAGCTGCGCGTAATTATAGCAAATGGTTCAACTTATTTGGCGCGTAATATATATTTTTGAAACTTCGTAAGTGGCTTATAATCTCGTGACAACAATAATAATAAAATAATAATATTTCCACAACTATCACACAACACCGTCTAGTCCCAAGCTAAGCAGAGCTTGTGTAATGGGTAATAGTAATCTGATAAACGTACTTATATATGTCTAAATATATATATATATATCAAAGATAAATAACACCCAGACACGGAACAAATGATCATGCTCATCACATAAACATTTGTACTGGGTGGGAATCGAACACTCGACCTCCGGCATAGCAGTCAGGGCCACTAACCACTAGACCAACAGATCGGTTTTTTCTTATCGGTCAGCAGGGAATTAAATTGTATATTATGACCATTTGATAACATTACAAATATTAAACATTCCAGTAAAAGTGAACTTTATTATTATGACGAATTGAAAAAGAAAAACTCTTAGGTACGTCATATTCAAAGCGGCAAAATGAAATTATAAAAAGTTTTTTCCAACAGATCTTTGGTGGCTTCAAAACTATGATTAAACTGTAGTAGATGGCATATATTTTGCTCAACGGCAGATCTTTGAAAGTTTACAACTATTTTTATGTCCTACTTTTATCTTTTGCCATTTATTTTGCTACGCCACATGATGTCGGAAAATACAGTGAAAATGGTTACCAATACACTTCAAACCCTTATGAATCCTATTCTTTATTAAAATGAATGTGATTTTGGTAATATATAGCGGATTAAAAAAAATTACTTACTTTACTCTTTTTGACACAGATTGTCAACTTTAATTTATTTTTCATAATATGATGTCTGATTGAATCATCAAAATCAGCCCACACGGTTGATCTCTAGGCCACTAGAGAGGAACTGTGGTCATAGGATTGTCAGTGTCTGTCAAAGAGTAAAATAATATAGAGGGAAGTCTGCGTATCCGAACAAATTAGTTTTATTTTGTACTTTAATTTAATTTATTTTACTGTTAATTCAAGCTAAATCTTCACACAAATATATGGACACTGGGCCATGCGTGGGACACTGGGACACTGGGCTATGATCTGTCATGACCTGTGTTGTACTTAGTGTCTGTGGTGTCCAACTTGTGATCATTTTCAAACATTTTTGAAAAAAAAATTACCATAGTGTAAAAAATATTAGAATCTATTCGGTTACTGATTCCGAACAAACCATAATGAGGTTTCGCATATACTAAGAATAAGGTTGTATTTTGTTACTAAATAAACTCTCAGTAACATAATTGTTTTCACTACATATTTGACTGTGATCATAAATAAATAGGACACTAGCACAACGAAAATATTATGGGCGGCTAAATGTAGCTTAATTTATGCAAATAATACAATTATGGTCAGACAATTAACTCCCACTATGTGTATGTAGTGTTTATGCAGTGAATCAGCTGCGTTCTAAACTGTTTTAATTTGATTGCTGTTGTTTACTGGTTTCGTATTATATAATCCGAATAACCCTAAAATTATAATAGAAACTATATTTATTTATTTATTGCACACCGTAACTTATTATATGATATTTTTTTATAAAAAAATAAGTGTACAATAGGCGGTCTTATTGCACAGGGCAAAATCTACCAGACAACCTTTGGATGGACTGGAAAAAAGGAAAAGATTTGGGGTTGACAGTGTACAACAATGAGCAACCCCAGTATGAGCAATAGAGCGATTTTTTATTATTATATAATTTATCTTAATTGTAGAATGTAGCTTTTAATTGGTTTTTTTTTTTATATTGTGTATTTAGATAAATTTTGCAACTAATCACATATTTAAAAAACACTAAACTATCATTATACATAATCATACATATATGCATGAAATTCTATTTCGTCCCCCTGCTCTTATACCATATTACTTGGGGTCGGCGCAACACGTTTTTTTCTTCCACTCCTCACATAATCCATCCATCATCTCTCCCTCTCCATCCACCTACATGTAAACCCAGAACTCTTTTGGGTTTTTCATGATGTGGAATGTGGTATGTGGTAAATATATAATTTTTCTTCTTAAAAATGTTTATGGAACAATTAATAATAAGCGTCGCCATATTAACCAGCCTTTCATCATTTTGAATACTTACTATATATATATATATATACATACTTATATCCTATATAAAGATAATCATACATTTATAAATCCAGAAGCTGTTTGCAAAACAATAAACAGAGGTAGAAATACAAGCGCGGGCTTAACGTAGACAAATAATTTATCATCTCTTAAAGGCAGGACTGGCCTGCCTGCCTTGATAAAACATTCAAGACACAGGATCTATCTACTGTTCCTATATACAGATATATATACCTACATGTCAGTATAAATTGACTTACTTAAATTGCGATATCTCTATAAAAATAACTGTATGATTTTTTTACTTGTCAGATTTGGTAGTCTCATATGACGTAGGTAGGTAGTACCTACTGAGATTTTTGTTATGACGATGATATTAATTTGGCTATGAGGGAGCGATGTAGTCAATATTGTGACAAAGCTCCCTAATAAAGAAAAAAAAATACTAAAGCTGGTATACACCAAATGTAATATTGTAAATGCACTTCTGACATAAGTATCTTCAGGATCGGCTAGTTTGGTAAATTTATTACACTAAAATAATCAAGAATTTCAGGTAAAAAAAATTACATATTTTCATAAATTCATGATAAATCCTGATTGCTTTGCACGCACGCACGCACACACAAATACGTTGTATTTGTGTGTGCGTGCGTGCGGATGCACTTCCAACTTAGTGCGTCAATTACAATATTATTTCCCTACATGGATCTGTATATCTGTCATAGAGCGTTAAGTAAAATTTAATTGCTTAAATTACGATTGTAACTTATTTTTATATTGATGCCTTATTCAAGTTACATGTTGTTGTATGTATTATAGCATTGTTTATTAATCAAGCGAAATTTTATACTATTGATATACAATCCTCCTCCCTCCTCTCCTCAATCCTCTCTCCCTCTCGGCGGTAGTTTGGACTGGACGTGTTTTTTGTTGTGCGGAAGTGTACTGCAATTAAATTTAATTATTTTTTAAATATTCCTTTTGAAGTCTCCACTAAACTCGGACCCTCCTGTTCTATCTTGTGGGAGAGCCCATTAAGTGCGGTGGCCATATTGGACTGTGTCGGAATTCTCGCTCTCGCAAGCCTGTCTACCAATGGGCTGACCATCGGAAGGACATCATCGTCGCCACCAGCTACGTTCCGGTTATCTACCTAAAAAACCATTTATAACCTTGGAAAAAGTGAAGCAGCCGGTGAGTTTCGAACCCCGGCCATATCGAGTACAGAGACTGCGCTCGTAGCCGTAGTGCCAGGTGAACGAGTACGTCATCGCGCGAAATAACACTGCTGCTTACAAACGCGCTACGTCACTGCGAGTCAGCTACGCGCTTCATCGTGGTAAGTGCTACGTGTGCTACGGTGCTACGACTGTCGTTCGGATCTGCTACGCGGTACCTGTCAACAGCTCGACGGTGATCGGCTACGCCGCGTGCGTAAAAATAGAATGGAACATTCGGCCGACATGTCGGTGTGTGATCTTGATGACACTAGGCATACAACAACAATTGATGTTACCCCGCCAAACTTTGTTTTTGCGCGCGGTAAAACTATTACTACGGATGATTTTAATAACTTTAAGGAGGAGATAAAAAGTATGATTACTACCTTATGGAAGGCACAGCAACAGGAAATTATGACTATCCCAGCCACTTTAAAGGAGATTCAGCAGAGTAATCTAAATATTGAGAACTCGATCCTACTACTTACGGCTCAAAATGAAGAACTGAGCAAAAAGATTGTAGAATTAGAAGATAAATCAAAGAAAGAAAGGGATTACATTATTTTACTAGAAGAAAAAATAGAAAACTTGCAGATGGGGGCCCGTAAATCAAACTTAGAAATAAAAAAATGTTCCTCGCGGGCCTAGTGAAACAAAAGAGGATTTAGTCCAAATGGTGCTAAGTCTATCTTCTACGATTGGAGGCACTCTATGCAAAAGTGATATTAAGGACGTTTACAGGGTCCGCGGAAAAAAGAAGGAGTCTTCTAACACCGCGATTGTAGTTGAGACTGCATCCACCCTCATTAAAACGGACATCTTAAAACTCTGCAAGGCCTTTAACACTACCACGGCGTATAAGCTATGCGCCAAACACCTGGGTCACCGTGTGGCCGGCGACACTCCTATCTTTGTGTCAGAGCAGCTGACAGCAAAAGGTGCCCGACTTCATTTCCTAGCAAGAGATCTCGTCAAAGCTGGTAAATACAAGTTCTGCTGGACTGCCTATGGGCGTGTTTACATTAGAAAATCAGAAAACTCCCCAATCATAACGATCAAATCAGAAGCTCAAGTGCAGCAGCTCTTTAATGGTGACTGACTATATATTGTACACTCTTTGGGATCAGTTAGTGCAATTTGTCAGATTTATTGGTTCCGTATTTTATTTTTCTTTTTATTATTTCTTACTAAAGTGCTAACATGTAAACTAATTTTAATATTAATGATAATTTACACATACACACATACCCGTCAATTAAATACCTACATGTCTTCTCAGACACACTCATATACATACATTTTTCATTTTATCACAAATCCGCATACATACACACCATCACACACAAATCAATATCTTATACTAGTCTCTTTAACCTCATACCCGCTCTGTTTATATAAAAAAATTACTACAATGCATAACCAAAATTATATAATGTATCGAACTGGAAGTAATATAACGCCCTTATCATCATTCTTTAAAATATATTTCAGATATCAGTTATATGCAGCCAAAACCTATATAAAAATTTACTCATACTCTAATGGATGACGCCTTAAACACATTAAATGACCTAGACACGGCAGAGATAGCATACGCGTCCTTTGGTGACATTGAAAATTTTAGTAAAATAATAAACATTAACACAATTAATGATTTAACATTAATGTCACAAAATATCAGGAGCGTCTATAAAAATTTTGATGACTTGCAAGTATTACTCGCTCAATTAAATCTAAATCCAGACTTTTTGGTACTTACTGAATGTTGGATTAATGAGGATAAAACAATCCCATCTCTGCCTAACTATGTTTCTTATATTAGTACCCGGCATTTTAATCAAAACGATGGTGTTATTGCCTATATCAAGGATGGGATTTCGGTTAATGTAAAAGAAGTAATGCTGGATGACGCATCATGCCTACAAATTGAGTCTACCAGCTGTACCATTTTGGCTATATACAGATCGCCCTCGATTACCAATGCGCAAAAATTTATCAACTCATTGAATTCTCATCTTGAATTAAATAAATTAAATAAACTTATAGCTATTGTAGGGGACATAAACATAAATATAATTGATAATCCTAGTGACCAAGGATACATGAGAAAAAACAGACTGGATTACCTTAACATGCTAAGTATCCACGGTATCTTGCCTGGTCACAGCTTGCCAACGCGGGATGGAAGCTGCCTTGATCACATTATGCTTAAGTTGGATAAATGTAAGAGATCTGCTCGAGTGGCAGTACTCGAGACCTCAATAACTGACCATTTAACGACATTCTTACATTTATCCAACTTAAAAACTAAATCAAAAATATCAAAAGTGGCTACTGTGATTGATTATGAGTGCGCTGTGGACAGTCTTCTACTCAAGAACATTTCCAACTTACTTCTTTGCGACGATCCGGAAATAATATGTCATAGCTTAGTATCAAATATCTCAGAATCGCTGAGAGAAAATACACGTGAGAAACCTATACCAAAGAGTCATCGGGTTATCAGGCCTTGGATAACACAGGGAGTGCTACGCTGCATTAAGAATAGAAACAATATGCAGAAAAGACTACGTTCTAATCCCCATGATGAAATCCTTAGTGTTACTTACAAACGTTACCGTAACCATTGCAATAAGCTAATAAAGAAACTCAAACATAACTATGAAAAACAATTACTGGAAAAATCTATTAAAAATTCAAAATGTCTTTGGAATAACATTAAAAATATTACTCACATAAAACAGAATAAAAATGATAACGATAAACTTCTTAATATCAAATCCACTGAAATGGAATCGGTCACTTTTGTTAATAATTTTTTCGCAGGCATAGGAGCGGGCCTTGCAAGCGAGATTACACCATTAAGACCCAATCAAAATTTATCTGATTCCCTTTTTCCTCGCCAGTCTCAACTCTCTTCCTTTGTCTTACTGGACACTGATCCACATGAGGTACTCGAGGTTCTAATGAGTCTAAAAACGAGTAGTGCTCCCGGATGGGATCGTATTCCAGTTTGTTTCCTCAAACTGGCTAGGCACATACTGATTCCAATAATCTCCCATCTGGTTAACACTTGTTTTAGAAAAGGGGTGTTCCCTACTCTTTTGAAGCAAGCAGTCATTACCCCTGTGCACAAGAGTGGGAGCAGAGAGGATGTCAATAATTATAGACCGATCTCAGTCCTGCCTTCACTGTCCAAAATACTGGAAAAGCTTATAAATAATAGATTAACAAATTACCTTAATAAGTATAAAATTTTATCAGACTCGCAATACGGTTTTCAATCAGGTAAATCAACTCAGGATGCTGTACTGGCTCTAACTTCTCTTATCACTGATCAATTGGACGATGGAGGTAAATGTCTAACGGTTTTTTTGGACCTGAAAAAGGCGTTTGACACCGTCTCTGTTCCCATTCTTGTGCAAAAATTAGAAAACATTGGAATTAGAGGCACGGCTTTGGATCTGCTTCAGGATTATCTGAGAGGGAGGATTCAGAGGGTTAAGGTTGGGAAATTTGTGAGTGCAGAAGCTGAACACACTTTCGGAGTGCCCCAGGGTTCAGTCTTGGGGCCAACACTATTTCTAATTTACATAAATGATCTTTGCAATTTAAAAGCCAATAATACTAAGGTTTTTTCTTATGCTGACGATACTGCCATGGTTATAACAGGGAAATCTTGGGACTGCATAAAGAGGGATGCTGAATCTGCTCTGGCTACCACTGCCCTGTGGCTGAGGAAAAATTTGCTAACCTTAAACACTACAAAGACCAACTATATGTGTTTTGCAATTAACAGTAGAACTCAACCTCACCCCGAGTATAGTCTTAAAATACATAGCTGCCTAAGTATTACTAACAACTGCAATTGCCCTACAATAAACCAGGTCGAAACTTCAAAATATTTGGGAATTGTGATTGACGAGAGATTGTCTTGGCACTCTCAGATTGATCTAATCGGTGGAAGAGTCAGGAAGCTGATCTGGATCTTTAAGATCCTCAGACATTCGGCTGGCGTTGAACTGTTAAAGAAGGTATATGTTGCCTTGGCTCAGTCGATCATGATCTACTGCATTCCAGTGTGGGGAGGTGCATCGAAAATCAAATTTCTCGAGGTAGAACGTTCTCAAAGGATACTTCTGAAAGTTATGTTTTTTAAAAATCTCAGGTTTCCTACAGCTACTCTTTACTCAATAGCCGACCTATTAACTATACGTAAATTATATATCCTACATGTCATTCTAAAAAAACATAAATCGCTTCCAGTTGATCCCACTATATTAACAAAAAGACGAAATGACATAGTAACTAAAACACGTGTATGTAGAACTTATTTCGCTAGACACCAATATTTAAATCAATCTTCGCATATATATAACAACATTAATAAAATTCTTAAAATATACACAAAAACTACTTTGGAATGTAAACGGATAGTAACAGTTTGGCTAAAAACTCTAGACTATGTTGCTACAGAAAATATAATTGTCCATATTATTAAGTAGTAAACAATGTTTTATATGTCATTTAAACGCTTGTATGTATTTATAAAAATAAAGATATATATATGTATGTATAAAACAAAATAAAAGATTAATACACAAATTATTACTCGTTATATTTATATATATACATCCATTTCCACACACACACACACACACACACACACACACACACACATATACATAAACACAGTCACTGACACACACAGATAAACGCCTCCACACATCACATACATAAACACCATAAATCACGCTCGCACACACACGTGCGCACATTGTGTGCGCGCACGTAATAGACTTAGTTCACTGTTGATTAAATTATAGATAATTTACTCAAATAGATTTAATATAAGTAATAAGATATAATATAAATGTAATCAAGTTATGGGAGTGCGGCCTCTCCTGGCACAGGTGTTTTCACACTTAAAAGGAGAGGTCAACCTGAATGTTGTTAAACGTATCCTGTTAATGAATAAAACATTTTTTCATTTTTTCATTTCAATCGAACCTTCTAAATTTCGATAGTATACTAGTATAATGATGTCTGTGTGTTATCGAGAAGAAAAGTTTAAAATCGCATGCTATCGCACTAGTCTAGTGTGATAGCGTGTGGTAATAAACTTTTGCCTTTATAAGTCTAGTGACTTAGTCCAGTCACTAGACTTTTGCCGCCTTATTCCAAAACGCGATTTAAAATAGTTCCGGGACTATTACTAGGTTTAATCCCGATTAAACAATAATAATAATTTATTTATTTATTTATTTATTTAATCTTCATGCAACACAACGTACAAAGGCGGACTTAATGCCTTAGGCATTCTCTACCAGTCAACCTAGGGTGGTGAAGAGACAATGTGGTAGGTGCATAACAAGAAACATGTTTTTAGAAAACATGAGTACAAAGTATAGATACTTAAAGTTCAAATAAACATACATATATAATTAATAAATAATAAATATATATATATACATAAATATATAAATATAAAGTAACGAAAGAAGTTATTGAGATGATTCAGCTATTAGTGGAGAAAATAATTCCGCAACTTCCGCTTAAATGCATACCGACTTTCGGCCGCCCTGATTTCGAAAGGAAGCGCATTCCACAGAAGAATGGACTGTATATAGAAAGAAGAATGGACAAAATCAGAAGTATGAGAAGGACAGAGCAGTAGGAGATTATTAGAGGAACGCAGATTCTTTGCGTGTGAAGAACCTAGAAACTGAAAGCGAGATATGAGATAGGATGGAGGCGAGGGAGAGTTGAGTAGAGAGAAAAGTGTAGTCAGAGCGCGCAAACTTCTTCTCTGGCGAATAGGCAACCATTTGAGCTCAGACCTGAAGTTCGACACATGATCATATTTCCTCAGATTAAATATGAACCGGATGCAATTGTTAAGGAGTCTATCAAGCTTGTCTAGTAAGACCGCGTTCAGGTCAAAGTAACACACGTCACCATAGTCAATAATAGGGAAAATCAAAGACTGCACAAGCATTGTCTTCGTCTTTGCGGGTAGAAAGTTCCTCAGACGATACAGACACCGCAAGGTCCCGTTGACTTTTTGACATACACTGGAAACTTGACTTTGCCAGCCCAGGGTCGAGTCAAGATGCAAACCGAGGTCCTTTACGCAAGGGCTAATGGGGATAACGGTACCATTGAAAACAATAGGAGGCAAAGAGCTGACCGCCACTCTACTCATCATGCGTGAGCTACCAATAACAATGGCCTGACATTTTGAGGGGTTTACAGACACCCCAAACCTATCAGACCAGCCACTGATAGCATCCAGATCCCGGTTTATATCTTCTATAGCGTCTGATAAACCTTCCACCCGTACAGCTGTATACAACTGAAGATCATCGGCGTAAAGATGATACGAACACCGAAGATAGTGAGTTATAAAATTTATGAAGATGGAAAATAACAATGGAGAAAGAATACCGCCCTGTGGAACACCAGCACCCAGATCACGCCAACTCGACGAATTCTCATCAACGCGAACCGACTGCCGGCGTCCCCGAAGATAAGAAGAGAACCATTCCAACGCCTTGGGTGAAACCATAAGATGGGAAAGGATAGATAGGAGTATATCGTGACTGACGGCATTAAAGGCATTGGAGAAATCAATCAATACCAAAACAGAAACCTTTGTATCTTCCATTGCTTCTCTAATGTCGCCAGTCACTTTTAAAAGAGCGGATGTTGTACTGTGCCCAGGTCTAAATCCAGATTGGAAAGAGCTTACGAGGCTATGTCGGTGAACAAACCCCGAAAACTGCTTATGTACGCAGGCCTCAAGTACTTTAGACAAGAAAGGGAGAATAGAAATAGGACGAAAATGATTAGGTAGGGAAGGATTTGAGATTTTAGGAAGTGGACGGACATAGGCCATACGCCACAGGGATGGGAATTTTCCGGAATTGAGAGAAAAGTTTACTAAGTGAGTAATCGGCGAGAGAAGATAGTCAAGGATCAGGGTGACCATACGACGACTGATGTCGTCATGGCCCACTGCTTTGGATTTAATAGACAGGATAATCTTTTTGATTTCACCCAAAGTGGCTGGAGAAAAGCAAAAGGTTTCTTGGGTTGGACGAGGTAGGCCAGAAATGAAATCCACCGTCTGAGACAACATTTGTGTATCCAAATGTTCAGTGGTTGTGAAGTGACGGTTGATATCATCTAGGCCAATAGTCTTAGGAAAATCCACATGACGTGCCCTACCGATACCAAGAGTACCTAAGAACTTCCAAGTATCAGCAGGAGAAGAAGAAGCAATATTATCAAGAATGTGGCGGCGTTTGGCATTGCGTATCACCTGATTACACCGATTTCTTGCAGTTTTGAAGAGGTTTCTATTAACTTCACAGCGATCTGTTCTATATTTCCGAAAGGCCCGATCCCGATGCTTCATTGCTATACGAACCGCTATCGTCATCCATGGAGCAGGAGGACGCCTAAGTTTAACTCTCTTAACAGGCGCGTGTCTGTCATAGAGAGCCAGGACGGTTTGGTTAAATATGCAAAGTTTATCGTCTACGGTTGTTGCCTTAGCAAGATCCCCCCAGTCCAGTTCCGACGCATCATGTCGCAGCCTTTCAACATCTATTCGAGCGAAACAACGCATGTGCAGAATTCTAGGAAGAGGTTTAGGTGGTTTTAGGACATACGAAAGGAAAATGAGGTCATGGTGGGAAAAACCAGGGGCAGGACATTGACCATGAGAGGAAACAAGGAGGGGATTGGACGTTAGGATCAAATCGAGCCACGTGTCATCACCAGAAGCATTAAAATGAGTTGGCTGCAATGGAAGAACATGAAGACTAACGGACTCAATTATGTGGAGGAGTTTACGGGAACGAGGAGTTGAGTGACAAAGGTCGGTATTGAAATCGCCCATGATGACGCAATGTGTATACTCTGACCCTACAGACTCCAGTGCCAGTTCAATGTTGGGAAAATAGTCCACGGTTGGTGGACAGTACACAACACCAAGTAGGGTCTTGACACTTTTGATATAGACCTCCAGAAAAAGGTATTCGGCAGAAGCACTGTAAGGTGAAGGAGAAGAAGCAATAATTTTGAAAGGAAAATCGCTTCGGAGGTAGATGGCGACACCACCACCACCCTTTCCAATTCTATCGTTCCGGATGAGAACGAAACCAGGAAGTGAGTAGGAAGTGGATAAAAGATTAGGCTTAAGCCAACTCTCTGAAATCAGAACGGCGTGAACATCAGCATCCGAAAAAGTATCGTACAGTTCACTAAAGTGACTTGGCACGCTCTGGGCGTTGATGTGGCAGACATTAAACAAGTTTTTTCCCTGCTGACTAAAAGTCTGACGCACAAAACCGCCAAGGGTACCTTCTGACAAAGAAACAAAACTTGCATCAGAGGAAGAATTACCGGAATCAATAGCTGAGTGAAAAGAATCATGATCAGATAACATATAAAATAAAATAAATATAAATAAATACTAGAAAATAAAAAACTAGACTAATAAAATCCAAAAGAAGATTTTCGGTGCAACACTACTATATCTGTGCACCACCCACCAGCAACACCAATAGAGTAACCACTACAACACATAAAAATTTACAGGGCATAACATTAAAGACAAAAAACATACATTATATCAAGCAAATACTGAACAAGCTAATACAATATTAAATAAGCGGGAAACAAAACTAAACATGATAATTATGTTAAAATTATCTTAGCAAAAACGAAACGCAATGAAGAAATATTAGAATGGAATGTCGAATGAAATGAACGTCACAAGATTGACATTGACAACTGTCAGTGTCATTGGTTGGTGTCATTATGAAAATATCAAATCAAAACAATATTTATGTTAAAATACCATCATAATCCCTTTTTAAAAACACATTAATGAAGAGTTGAAGTTGAAGAGTTACAAAGTACTTTTTCAAATAAAAGGAGTTAAGAAGCGGGTATAAGTGACCAATAACAATATATAATAATAAGCTAAAGTATGACGCTACAAACAACAGACAAACATTGTAAATATGCCAAAAGTTATTGAAGCAACATTCCAAGATAGCAACCAAGAAAAACAACTAATTCCTTCGTACTCCAATACCTGGTTTGCTTGCTGTAGCCGCAGCTGATTCCCCCGTCTTCTTAGGATACTTAGCCACCAAGTGATCTAGTTCCTCCAAGGACGAAATCTTCAGCCGGGCTCCATCGGGGGATCGGACTACAATAACGCCATCCTGGGTCCAGCATGACGTCATACCGAAGTGCTGTCGCGCTCGGCTGAAAACAGTCTGTCTGGTTTTGGTCAGGAATTCTTTGACAGTGACTGCGGAGCCCTTCAATCCGGACTTTGCCTTCCATACAGCAGACTTACAATCTGCACTGGTGAACCTCACCAATATAGGTCTGCTGCGCTTGGAACCCTTGCTCGACGCCCCTAGTCTGTGGCCAGTGGCGGCCGCTGGGTCATAGAACTGGTGGTGCGCTTTGCCAGCTTACACTACCTACTTAAACGACAAATAAGTTGAACTAAAATGGCCTTCAAACTATACTTACACGCAGCCCCCCGCTATGCCGCTGGCCGGAATTGCTGACCGACCTTCAATGCGTAGCGAAGGTCGGTCGCCATTTTGGTTCAACTTACATGCCGCGTATTGTACTAAGTAATCGAATTTACAGTTGAAAAAACAAAAATTACGTTATTCAACTCTGACATAAAAGCAGAGCCATCCCACGGAACACAATCAAATGCACCACAAAACTTGACAGTCTATAAGGTGTAACAATATATACCTAGCTACCTATTTTTATTGACTTTTACGTGAAATTTTATTATATTGGTTTTATAAACAGAATCTGATTGATTACCTACCTACGAATATTGTCGGTGGTCGGTTGGGCACCGAGATATCCATGGGCACCGAACACAGGAGATGCATAATACACATACAATGCGATAAATCATGTATTTTTTAAATATTTTTTCATTCAAATGCAATCGCTAATTCTTTTCATTTCCGTTCAAATCGATTCACTACCAAAAACAGTGCAAGGAAAGTAAAATAATGTATTGAGTCGCACACATCCACACACCCATTTCTTTTTATTTTAATGTACTTAAAACTCTTAAAACTCCGTGTAAGTAAATGTTTTTCGAAATGGCCTGGGTGGTCTTGCCGATTTTTTATCTCATTTTTGTTGAAAAGCCTTATTGTTCATTTTAATATAGTCAATGTTAAAGCTAATACTCATTTTCACAGCTTTTTAGTTTTTACACACTCCCACAACACAACACAGTAAGTAATTTATTTATCCTTGCAAAATGTAAACAAACACAAAACCACGCGCGTCCGCGGTGGAGGGTTGCCAACCACACTTTATAATAACGTATCTTTCTTTATTTTTTGGTAAATGTACTTTATACTTTCTTACAAAAAAAATTAAGTATATTAAAAATATTCTATTTTAAATATTTACTGTAATGCATAAAATGAAACACTAATATAAATACTTACTGAACTATTTATCGACACTTCTACCTTGAAACACGTCTCTAAAAATTTAAGGATACCTCATGGAAAACTGATAGTGTATTCCAGAATCATAAAAATTGTCATCAAGAGAAGAAACAAATAAATGAATAAAACTTTGAATAATAGTTTTTTCTTTCAAATATGTACTTTTTTTTTCTACTAAAAAATATGGTACGCTGTTTTTCTTCAAAAATGGCAACCCTACCACGATGCGACGACAGAGCCGGCCGGCCGGCTCGGATGAAATTCGTCAAACTTCGCGTGCTCTCGGTAACCTTCGGCTCGCTCGAGCGGCGCACGAGAACGATCAATTTTGCTGTACATTTTCTACTAAACTATCTCCGTCTCACGCGCCAGGCGTTTTAGTTCATGTTTCATAGAAGTTGTATGAGCTTTCGCCGTGCGTTTGCCGTAGCGCACGAGGAATTTTCTTTACTGCAAAAATAAGTCTTACTACTTTAGCATAGAGTTGAAATTGTATTAGACAAAATTTTGCTAATAGAATAATGCACAGATAATTTTCTGTTCATTATTCTATTAGCAAAATTTTGATATTTCACACATTTTATATTTTTTCTGAACCTATTAAAATCTGGTAGTGCGGCGCACGAGCGCACTTAAGGTACAGCCGCCTCTGTCTGTGGCATACCTTGATGGAGGTTGAAGTTATGTCCAGAAGTGCCAGTTTCTTATGCAGCACATCCAAGATAAGAGCTTGGCAATCTTCTTTGTCTGCCTCTGCAAACCCGGTGAAGATAAGTGCTTTCTGACGAGTGCGTGTCTCCAAACCATCAATCACCCTAGAGCACTCCGCGATCTGCTTCCGAAGTAGCCCCAGCATCCCAAACACAATCTCCCTAAATGTCCGGAATTCCTCTGCAACCTTGGCTACTGTGTCCTTTGCTGGTCCAGCACACTGAATCTGTGCCTCAAGCTCGCCCATCTTCTTCAAGAAACACTGCTCCAAGTCCTTCTGGGCTGACTGGATGATGTCAAGTTGAGACATAGTGTAGACAAAGTGGTTTCTTCTGTGGTGAATGTAAAAGCAGTAGTGAACAGCTGGCAGGTGGTTATTTTGAGTGTTATCTCACATAGAATATTTTACCAATGTAAGTATCACCTAATTAGTGAACTATAAAACCAATGATATCAGATTTATTTTAAATAATTACTTTATTATAATTTTAATTAAAATCGCTTAGCAAAAACGCGTCTTAACTTTTTCGCACCTACCGCCGTTTTTATAATATAATATAATAATAATTATATTATATTATTATTATTGTTTAATCTATCTAAATGTAGTTTTCGGGATTATTACTAAATTTAATACCTATTAAAAGCGATCTAAATATATTTCCCGGACTACCTATTATTAGGTTTAATGCTAATTAAAACTAGTAATAGTCCCGGTACTATTTTAAATCGCGTTTTGGAATAAGGCAGCAAAAGTCTAGTGACTGGACTAAGTCACTAGACTTATAAAGGCAAAAGTTTATTACCACACGCTATCACACTAGACTAGTGCGATAGCATGCGATTTTAAACTTTTCTTCTCGATAACACACGACATCATTATACTAGTATACTATCGAAATTTAGAAGGTTCGATTGTATGTCAATAGTATAAAATTTCGCTTGATTAATAAACAATTCTATAATACAGTGACATACAACATGCAACTTGAATAATGCATCAATATAAAAATAAGTTACAATCGTAATTTAAGCAATTAAATTTTACTTAACACTCTATGACAGATATACAGATCCATGTAGGGAAATAATATTGTAATTAACGCACTAAGTTGGAAGGGCATCCATAAATACGTTAGTAAAGCAATCAGGATTTATCATGAATTTATGAAAATATGTAATATTTTTACCTGAAATTCTTGATTATTTTAGGGTAATAAATTTACCAAACTAGCCGATCCTGAAGATACTTATGTCAGAAGTGCATTTACAATATTACATTTGGTGTATACCAGCTTTAATATTTTTTTTTCTTTATTAGGGAGCTTTGTCACAATATTGACTACATCGCTCCCTCATAGCCAAATTAATATCATCGTCATAACAAAAATCTCAGTAGGTAAAACCTACCTACGTCATATTATGAGACTACCAAATCTGAGAAGTAAAAAAATCATACAGTTATTTTTATAGAGATATCGCAATTTAAGTAAGTCAATTTATACTGACATGTAGGTATATATATCTGTATATAGGAACAGTAGATAGATCCTGTGTCTTGAATGTTTTATCAAGGCAGGCAGGCCAGTCCAGCCTTTAAGAGATGATAAATTATTTGTCTACGTTAAGCCCACGCTTGTATTTCTACCTCTGTTTATTGTTTTGCAAACACCTTCTGGATTTATAAATGTATGATTATCTTTATATAGGATTGTCAAATAAAGGTCTGTTAGAAAAAACATTTTTTTTTATTTATGTGCAATCATTTTACGATAATTTTGTATATATAAGTATGTATATATATAAATATATATATAGTAAGTATTCAAAATGATGAAAGGCTGGTTAATATGGCGACGCTTATTATTAATTGTTCCATAAACATTTTTAAGAAGAAAAATTATATGTTTACCATATACCACATTCCACATCATGAAAAATCCAAAAGAGTTCTGGGTTTACATGTAGGTGGATGGAGAGGAAGAGGGAGGCCAAAGAAAAGATGGATGGATTATGTGAGGAGTGGAAGAAAAAAACGTGTTGCGCCGACCCCAAGTAATATAGTATAAGAGCAGGGAGACGAAATAGAATTTAATGCATATATGTATGTATATACAATATAATGATAATTTAGTGTTTTCTAAATATGTGATTAGTTGCAAAATTTATCTTAATACACAGTATAACTAACCTAATCTAACCACCCCAGGCATCCCTTGTGGAACATCGGGTACGACTACGTGCTGCGCGGCGTCTTCCCCGACGGGGTCAGCGTGGTCTGCTACGCAGACGACACGTTGGTCCTAGCGCGGGGAGAGTCGTACCGGACGGCGGTTGAACTAGCGACACGCGGGGTTGCGATAGTCGTTGATAGGATCCAGCAGTTGGGACTCGAGGTGGCATTGCACAAATCCGAGGCCATGTGCTTTCACGGCCCTCGGAGTGCGCCACCACCGGGTTCCCAGCTAACGGTAGGAGGAGTTCACATCAGCGTCGGGTCGACGATGAAGTACCTGGGACTCGTCCTCGTGGAACTTCAAGGAGCACTTCCGACGTCTGACTCCCAAACTGAACCGGACTGGGACTACTCTCGGGCGGCTCCTGCCCAACCTCAGGGGACCAGACGCCTCCTGCCGGAAGCTGTACGCGGGAATCGTCCGGTCCATGGCCCTCTACGGGGCTCCAGTATGGGTACCGTCGCTGCAACAGCAGCCGAGGGCCCAGCTGAATGCGTGCCAGAGGGTCATGGCAATACGCATGGTGCGAGGGTACCGAACAATTTCTCGCAAGGCGGCGACCCTCCTTGCTGGCCAACCGCCATGGGATCTGGAGGCAACAGTCCTTGCACACATGCACGACAAGCGCATGGAGATGCAACGCCGGGGCGAAATTCCGCTGCCACGACAAGTCGAGGCATGGCGGACAGAGCTCCGGCGGGATCTCATGGCGAAATGGCGTCAGCGACTATCGCAACCTCGTTCGGGGCGCGCCACAATCGAGGCGATAAGGCCCATCCTTGAGGCGTGGCTGGAAAGAAAACTATTACTAGGTTTAATCCCGATTAAACAATAATAATAATATAATATAATAATAATTATATTATATTATTATTATTGTTTAATCTATCTAAATGTAGTTTTCGGGATTATTACTAAATTTAATACCTATTAAAAGCGATCTAAATATATTTCCCGGACTACCTATTATTAGGTTTAATGCTAATTAAAACTAGTAATAGTCCCGGTACTATTTTAGATCGCGTTTTGGAATAAGGCGGATAAAGGCGAACGTTTGTGAGTCTATGTGTCTGTATGTTTGTTACTTCTTTACGCTCAAACGACTGAACGGATTCAGATGAAATTTGGCACACGGGTGGACCATGTCCTGGAATAGCAAATAAGACTATTTATCCTCGGAATAAGTACTTACCCTTAGGACAATTTTTACTTTCACGCGTGTGAAGCTGCTGGCAGCAGCTATTATTATATATGATATTGTAAACTTACGGTATCTGCAATAACCGGGTGACATATAGATAGGTTTTCACATGATTTTCATAACATATGATGTTAAATAAACTCCGTAGGTACTGTTGTTTCTTTACCAAAATGAGACTAGTAAGGAAAAAAAAACTATATTTGTTGCTTGAATAAATAAAAAGCCTCATCAAATCCTTAACGATGACGATGTTCCAATAACAAGGTAATTTATTTTGATACGATTGTTACTTACTAATGATATCTATTCCCTCGAAACTGAACTAATGAGCTTTCTCTTATTATCCGAGGAAGAGAGGTAGTCCCGATAGGTTTGGGGTGACTTTCTGTTGAATTACAAGTAGGTTTAATGAAGCTCCGTATTTTTTCTTTAAGTCTTATTTTATGATTATTTGAAAAACAATTTTTAATTGTTGTACGAAAAATAAAATGATTGTTAAAAAAAAACGGTTATTTTGATCACAGATATGTCACACAGACATATCTGTGATTTTGATGGTAGTTTGTTTGCCATCCAACGAGGCAATGCTGCCAGCGTTCTGGGCACTTTTCCCATTGATATCGATGTGGATGAATTTTTTGATGCCCGATAAGTTATTTTTCTACCCGTTTGTACATATTATTATTTTTAACTACTACTAGAAAATGTACTTCAATTACTTGACGTAGGTACTTGAACACTGTTTGTTTCGAAGTTTGTTTAGGTATAATAGATTTTGAGATAACTCTGTGAGAGTTCGACCACCAAAAGTTAAGCTTTCAAATGATTTTTTAAATAATCGGCCCTAAAACTTACCATTATATAATTGGACATGCTTAAAATGTAACATTAGAATAATCTGAATATCAAACCCATTTTATTTAAGCTTTAAAAGCAATATAAAGTGAATAACTCATTTCAAAAGTATCTGTTTGATAAAAAGAAACGAATGGACTTCATAAGCTGTAGAACATTCCCATAAAATATATTTCCCCCGCAGATGGCTAAAACGGTCTCCCTCTAGCCACCAAGAAACAAATATATTGCGATTTGCTCCTTCATTTTCTCGCAAGGTATTTTATTGCGTTGGGCAAGCTCATAAATTTCGCAGTCACTCACGGAGAAAAATAAGGTCTAACCGAGGCTCAGAAGAAATTGGTGCGAAAATTTCTTATTAGTTTATTTTTATTACATAAGCCGATGGGTCATTTTGACTTGTTACTGCTTATAAAAGAATATTATTTTTGGATAGAAATCTCTTCTTACATTTATCTATACACTGTTAAATTCTGGTCGTTTAAATCCCGTTGAGGGTCGATCCGGTACATGAAACACTATCGATTGGTAAAGATAAAATAAAAAAAATAAAGTAGTTTTTTTCTAAAATAATGTTTGAGAGTACTTTCACCGTATCAAAAACAAGTTTCAATCAATGTGAAAGAATAACATGAATTTGTCTCGCTACGAAATTAAAAGTTATATATAGGGTGACTGGTAATTAGTGAACAATACTTAAACATGTGATTGTAGTCACGTTGTTTTTCACGATTTCAGGTTTGGTCCCATATTAAAAGTTGTTTGTTATCATGAGTACAATCACGTGTTTAAGTATCGTTCACTAATTACCAGTCACCCTATATATAGGGTACTTCCCATTGACCCAGAATGAAATGAATGTAAGATGAATATAATGTAAGTTTGTACGGTACCCTCAGTGTGCAAGTGTTAAGGGGATTACATCGCCCAAATCCAAAAAAACACCTAGGTTGATTGAAGTTTATAGATTATTCCTTATGTACGATTACCATATAAAAAAATATGGGGATACTTAAGGACATTACTAATAAATTGTATTGATTACGTTTCTCAAAAAAATACCCTAACTCTAGAAAAAAAATCTGGTAAATAGGCCTTTTTTGAACATTAATTACATATTTTCTCGAAAACGGCTCTATATTTATACATTAAATTTATACCAAAATTTATGTTACGATAAATTGAATAACTTGTATTGATTTTTTTTCTAATTTCATTGAATATCGATAAGTAATCAAGAAAAAATCGAATCAGTACTAAAACACCGCGCGCAGCAATCCCTGCAATGCCTGTGTAGAGGTCAATTCTTCTCTACTAGTGTAGAGGTAAATTCTTCAAGGTCATTGAGCAATGTAATTCCCTTAATAGTTCAATTCCCGAATCGAGTCTCAAAGATTAATCCAAATCACAAGATTTTTTTTGTGACGTAACTACAAATTTATAGCTTTCAGCTTTACTTGTGTTTTGAGACTGCTTCATTTTATTTCATTCTGGGTCAACGGAAAGTACTCTATGTATAAGTTTTAATTTCCTAGCGAGTCAAAATATGCACCTAAATGGAGAATAAACGGCCTTATCTTTAGATTGCACTGACTTATAAGAATACATATATATCAATGCTTAGATGTTTCATTTTCAGACAGGTGGACAGACAAATAGATGGACAGACGGACAGAGGGACAACAAAGTTATCCAATAAGGGTTCCGTTTTTACCGACTTATCTACGGAATCCTAAAAACCGTATAATGTAATGCCCATTATCAGATTAAGAAAATCTACCTACCAGTTTAATACTTTAAAGCGTTCCTAAGTTAGCGGAATTCCAAAATAGAAGTAATCAAATTGACTTCAAGTGAATACCTAGGAGGGCGGCGCGACGGGTCGCCCCGGCAAACTTTTGAAACGAAACGGCAATTCTAATTAAAACCTCCGATGTCTAGCTCCACAAATAGGCTGTGCTGGCCGAATATACACGTACTATTACATAATACATACATCTGTACATAGGCCAGAGACTACGAACCTTAGGCATGCGGGCCAATAGTGGCACGTGTCAATGAAATTCGGGCACACCAATACAAAAATTATTTAGCATCGAGATAATTTGCAACAACAGAAATCACACTGACGTTTACTTATGTAACATTATTTTCAGTACATGCGAAACCTGAATATAATTTGTTCAGAATCAATAACAAAATCGAATCCAATAATTTTTGCACCAAGTTATATTTTTTCCCTGTTAAAAAACTAAGTACAATACAGATCACGGCAAGTCATAGCGGGCATTAGGCGTCAGAATACAGCTGGGTGCTGGAGCAAAACCACCCCTCAGTGACCCAGATAGCCCGGGGACCATGTATTTGTGTAGACAACCAGGTAACATAACAAGCTTATAACTTTGTGATATTTTGTGATCTATTTATGAAATTTTTTACATTGTATACGTTCTTTGCATAAATATTTTAGACCCGTCTTTAGAGTTTCGCGTATACTAAAAATAAGGTAGTACAAAAATTCATAGCACTGTTGAAATTACGACTGTTTCACAAATTTTGAAAAAGTTAAATAGTTAAGTGAATAGTATCTATCTTTATTTATTTTTCAATATATTACCAACAAAATATTTGATGGCACGCTTTGGTTTAATTATTTTTAATAATATAATAGTTAATGGCACGGTCATCAACAAATGTTCACCATCCCTGACCCAGGCATTTATATAAACAGTATTAAGCGATTGGTATTCTGAATATAGAGCCATATATTCGTACAAGCAATATATTCACAGTTGAATACAAGTTCAAAAGCCTTTATGTTATTTCCATTGACACTTCACTAATTATAATTCCATATTATTTTCTGTGATGTACGAGCCTTTTCCACTATACGATTGTTCGGAGATGAGAGTGGCGGTGCGAAGGCTGAGTGCCAAAAACACCGCCACAGGACCCGATGGCTTGCCTGGGAAAGCCTGGGTCCTGGCCATGGAGGAACTCGGGTCTCGACTGAGAGGGCTCTTCAGCGCATGCATGGAGAGGGGCCGGTTCCCGCTTCGCTGGAAGACGGGGAAACTGGTCCTTATCGCGAAGCCGGGGCGCCCCGCGGACTCGCCGTCCGCGTACCGGCCCATTGTGCTGCTCGACGAGGTGGGCAAGCTCTTTGAAAGAGTAATTGCAGACCGCCTCGTCGCGCACCTGGCACGGAAGGGGCCGGATCTTGCGGACGGCCAATTCGGATTTCGCAGGAGGCGCTCCACTGTGGACGCCATCACGCGCGTGCGAGCCCTCACGACGGGGGATGCGGTATCCCGGGGCAGGTGTGTCTTGGCGGTGTCTTTGGACATCGCCAACGCCTTCAACTCCCTGCCCTGGAGTTGCATTGGTAGGGCACTCCGGTACCACCGGGTGCCCGACTACCTCTGTCGGGTGATCGAGGCCTACCTGTCAGACAGGTTCATCATCTACCCCGGTTATCAGGGGGAGTTGAAACGGCGAGAGATGTCGTGCGGTGTTCCACAGGGATCGGTACTAGGGCCGCCCTTGTGGAACATCGGGTACGACTACGTGCTGCGCGCCGACCTCCCCGACAGGGTCAGCGTGGTCTGTTACGCAGACGACACGCTGGTCCTGGCGCGGGGACGGTCGTACCAGGCGGCGGTCGAACTAGCAACACGCGGGGTTGCGACAGTCGTGGAGAGGATCGAGCAGTTGGGACTCGAGGTGGCGCTACACAAGTGCGAGGCCATGTGCCCTCGGAGCGCGCCACCTCCGGGCTCCCAATTAACGGTAGGAGGAGTTCACATCGGCGTCGGGTCGACGATGAAATACCTGGGACTCGTCCTCGACAGCCGGTGGAACTTCGGAGAGCATTTCCGACGTTTGGCTCCCAGATTGAATCGGACTGGGGCTGCTCTCAAGCGGCTCCTGCCGAACCTGGGGGGTCCAGACGCATCCTGCCGGAGGCTCTACGCAGGCATCGTTCGGTCCATGGCCCTTTACGGGGCGCCGGTCTGGGCGCCGACGCTGCGAAAGCGAGTGGCGGCCCGGCTGAACGCCTGCCAGAGGGTCATGGCCATTCGGATGATCCGGGGATACCGTACGGTGTCCTGCGAAGCGGCGAGCCTCCTTGCTGGCCTACCACCATGGGATTTGGAGGCAACAGTCCTTGCACACATGCATGACTTACGCGTGGAGATGCAACGTCGGGGCGAAACTCCGCTGCCGCGACAAATCGCGGCATGGCGGACAGAGTTCCGACGGGATCTCATGGTGAAATGGCGAGAACGATTGTCGCAACCTCGTGCTGGGCACGCCACGATCGAGGCGGTAAGGCCCCTCTTTGAGGCGTGGCTGGAAAGGCCCCACGGCGTCGTCACCTTCCGTTTGGCGCAGGTGCTGACCGAACACGGCAATTTCGGTCCGTACCTGTACAACATTCGTGCGGATACGACGCCCGGATGTCGCCACTGTGCGGAGCGTCCGGAGGACACGGTGGAGCACACAGTCGAGGTGTGCCCCGCTTGGGAAGAGCATCGCCGTGTCCTTGTGGGGGCGATCGGCGGCAGCGATCTCTCGCGCCGGGGTTTGGTTCAAGCCATGCTCCGGAGCGAGGAGGAGTGGCAGGCGGTCGCCTCCTTCTGCGAAGCAGTAATGCTAGCAAAGGAGGAGGCCGACCGCATCAGGCAACGGCGTACACGCCGCCGTCGCCGCCGGGTTTCCGATCCCGATTTCCGGCCACCGTAGGCGCGGGCTCGCGGACGGCGGGCAATGGGTAGCTCGCTGTCCGTCCGTCCGGTAACAGACCGGTCCGAGCTCAAGTCGTTTACGGCGCGCACTGTTCCCGCGCGCCTCAAGGAGTTGTCAGCAAACTGTAGGGGCCCGACAGGGCCGAAGCCTGCTGGGGTCAAAGGGTATGTGAAAATGGCACCCAGGGCCCTGGGACCAAGGCGAAGAATGGAACGGGGTGGGTTTTTGGTCAGTAAGAGTCTGACACTACTTCCCGCTCCACCCAAGGGCGGGATTTGTCATTGGATGATTTTGCCTACCGAAAAAAAAAAAAAAAAACTATACGATTGTGCCGCCGCCGCCGGGATTCCGATGCCGATTTCCGGCCACCGTAGGCGCGGGCTCGCGGACGGATGGCAATGGGTAGCTCGCTGTCCGTCCGGTAACAGACCGGTCCGAGCTCAAGTCGTTTACGGCGCGCACTGTTCCCGCGCGCCTCAAAGAGTTGTCAGCAAACTGTAGGGGCCCAGCAGGGCCGAAGCCTACTGGGGCCAAAGGTTATGTGAAAATGTTACCTGGGGCCCTGGGACAAAGGCAGTGAATGGAACAGGGTAGGTTTTTAGTCAGTAAGATTCTGACACTATTTCCCGCCCCAACCAAGAGCGGGATTTGTCATTTGATGATTTTACCTACCATAAACAAAAACCATACGATTGTAATTATAGAAGTTACACGAAATAAAACAAGGCAAAACAATTTACTAAAAGGTTTTGTTACAATCTCGTAATTGGTTCAATAAAGTTCAAAAACGGTTTTAATTATAAAATCTGATATCACATATTGGAACGGAGTGCGGATGCAAAACACAGATTGATTGCAAAGATATAAAATGGCTAGATTGGACAGCGATAAAATGGTTGGTGCGCAGTGCTATGTCAAACAAATGTTTAATAGGAAAAGCTTATACGATTTATTGGGTCGATGTATCGCTGGACACATCTAGTTTTGGGATATTTACATAGAGATGTACCAACAGCAATGACGGTGGCATATGGCAGATCAATACAAATATCAGGGATCCAAGGCTGCCGAAATTCGTGTGATTTGTGTACTTGTGTTGGCGCTCCCGTTCTGTGACCTACAAACAGGGCTTGGGCGCGGAATTTTTTATATGCAGACATACGAGTATGTGCTCGACATTCGTTTGAGCCTGCAATCGACTTATACGACTTTTATGCCAATTGGATTCAAGCACCTACTCATAAACTTTGATAATGCCCATTCATTTAGTTGGTCTTAAACTTTACTTATATGTGATCTAAATCCTAAGGTACATTTTCATACAACCGCTCTTACGTGATTATGATGTTATAACACATTTTTTTCCAGATATTTTAGATACACAGAGATCTTGTAGACATTGTCTAGACTTCGTTAGAAATCTAAACTAATCCAAAAAAAAACTAAACCAAGAAAGACCTCTAAAATCGAATAAAAGTATTTCTATTGTATTCTATTCTAAAAATCGGTTATTTTACGTGGACATTGGCCTTCCATGATGTACTCGTGTATTAAAAATATACAAAAGTTCACATTCAATTAAGATTCTGAATGACCACAATTTTTTTCAAAAACTTTTAAGGGTTTTTAAAAAACGCGTACTGTTTTTCCTGGAACAAGTTCAGTGAAATATTAGAGTAAATCACGGAATTACATCATTTTTGCGTTGCCTCTTCATCAAACATCGCGTTGGATTGCATTAGATGAAGCAACAAGCTATTAAACCATGTTCGATGTTGACGACGGGCGAATGGGGAAGTCCCTCTTGGCAATTTTATCAATAAATTATTATCATTATTATTATTATATTTTATTTTAATGGGCATTATCTCAGGACCCTGAGGTCCTGGACCTTTGGAAGGCGTACAAGGAGCCGAAACCAACTCGCAGAGGCCCTTTAGGTACTTTTAATGGAACGTGATGCCAACCGACGATTGTCCCTGTACGCGCAATGCTAGTGCATCCAAGGACAACCCCCGGTTAGTGAAAAGTATTGTGACATATGGAAAATAAAGACAATACGGCTATGGTTTTTGGAGTCTTAAGTGGACTGGTTATCAAGAACTATCATTATTTATTATTATAGTTAAAATTTTATTATTTCAGCAAATAATTTTAGTAGTGAAATTTTACGTACTACGAGAGTTTTCAAATTATCATCGATTTGCTTCACGAGGTAATACAGAGTTGTGCGTATACATAAACCATTTTCTAAGAAAAAAGAAATATGAGTTATGTGGGGTTTGGTAAAAGTTGTCGCTCTTATTTCCCGATCGATTCGAACGTATTGCGCCGTCATAAATATTTTACGCTTGCCTGCATCTGTATACGTCGGCGAATTCATATGTAAAGACTCGGAGAAATGTTTACACGAGACATATTCAAATATTCCTGTAGTTGGCAAAACTCTTTGAAAAAATATTTTACGCAGCCAATACAGTCATGTTATTTTATACTCTATTTTATTTTACGGAGATTTTATCGATATAGCAATATGTCAGGGACGAAATATGTTCCATATTCGTATAACAACGGGTTACAGATTTCATTGCTAAAGTTTCATTGTGATCAGACAAGTAATAAGCAAAACTTTACAGACAAAGAAACCCTACTCTTTAAAAGGAGCATGATTAGTTGGGCCCACAATTTGCACAATGTTGAAGTACTAAGGCCGTTGGTGGGCCCCATTTTTTCGTGTTCATTTCGCGCCATCCAAGTGCGGTTGCTTTACCAAAAGGAAACTTTTCAAATTGGAATAGTTCGCCGGATATTTCCCGCGTTGGCATCCATCTTTGTGGGAGTGGGTGTCACTGGCCGGTGGTGTGAGAGGAGGGCAACTATGAGGCTAGTTGGTTTTTTCGCCAATACCCGTTCGCTTTGTGAATAACCTATTTGTATTTAAGCTTTGATCGAATGTTACAGTTGTGTTTCTGCACGCTAACAATGTATTATTTAAAAAGGAATTGTGTAAGAACAAATGTTCATGCTCCACACTAGTAATGTAACATGTAAACTCACAAGACACCCATACCCGAAACAACTATCTGTAGACCATACAAATATTTGCTCAATGCGGGGATCAAACCTGCGTCCCACATCACAGCTAATCGTTCAACCACTTCACCAACCGTGTCGTCAAACTGTTTTACTTTGCTTCTTTTGAATTTTTCGTCGACTAGGGAACAATGTAAAGAACCATTTTAACTAAAGTGTATATTCTCACTATCCATTGCATGTTGTTATGCAACGAGGTAATTTCAGCAGCGAATGTCACAAGATTATTACGTTGCATGCACACGTTTAAGCTCTAGTTTAACTGTCCGAAAAGTGTAACATAAATTAGTTGAATTGTAATTATATGTGCGCTTAGTGCCGTTATCAAAACATGCCTAGAGTTTGTTGACTATTTATGCGTAGAGAGATAAGCGGGAGGTATCGAGCTTCGGTTTATCTCAGTAATTCAGTATTCTATGCGGCTGTAAATTTTTTGCCCCCTTTTACGATTTACGGTGTTATAAATTCTGAACGAATGTACATAGACAGTAAAACGCGGAGCTGAGTGAATTTTTCAACAAGGCATATAGTGTGTGCCGGTTTGGCTTCGACTACTGTTAGCACTATCTCATATGCCAACGAAATCATGTATGCCCTCATAAAATACGTGATTCTATTTTGATCTTGTTTATCGAGAACATACACATATTGTCGTCTACAAAGGCTGGGAAAATTCCATTACTGAAATGAATAGCTAACTATAAAAAATAAAAAAGCGTGTAACCTACTTACATTTTCTCCAATATTTTTCTAATATAAAGTATACAATTTTCCTCAAAAAGTTGTACAAATGTTACTGTAAAAGTTATGGCAACAGGCTCTGGTCACGAGCAGGCTTAGGTACAGACATCCTTGCAGGATACAGATGAAAATAAAATGATTTTGAGTAAACGCATTTTCACTAACACTAGCCAATATGTAAGTGAACACTAATAAATGACAAAGTCTGTGAGCATGTGTGTATGTTTGTTACGTCTTTACACTGAAACTGCTGAAGGGATTTGGATGAAAAGAAGTATCGTGTAATCCATGGCCTATTTATCTGCCAAATGACATTTTCTAGCACTGAACTTATCTATCACACTAATATCACAAAACCGAAAGTTTTTATGAATGTTTGTTACTCTTTCACGCTGAAATGGCTAAACGAATTTGGATGAAATTTGGCACATGGGTAGATCATATTATGGAATACTTTTGTATCCCGGGAGATTGTTGTCTTGGCATAATGTTTTACTATCACGTGGGCGAATCCGATGGCAGCAACTAGCACAAAATAAAAAAGTGTCATTACATTTCAGTTTTTTCGCTAAGCCGACCGTTTGTCGAAGAATGCGCTTCAATTCCATCTATTTTGATTTTGAATAGTGATAGTAAACGTAATGTACAGTCAAGGTTCAAAAGTGCAATTGCACTCTATCAAAATGCTAGTGTCTAAAATTTCTTTGTAGAAGAGGGACGGTGGTTAATAACTGATTTGATTTGTAGCATATATATAATCTAAAGTATTGAATAAACTAGTCGTGGACCGTTGAAATTCAACTACAAAGAAATATTCAATAGTTTAGCATTGGTAGAGTGCAATTGCACTTTTGACCCCTGATTGTACATATATAAGTATACGAAACCACTCTACCATTGTAATCATGTAACTTCAGGCTGTTAGAACAGAGTATAAGATTAACAAGGCAATTATTACATTAAATCTACTACATCTGCTCACTCCGTAGAGGTAACAAGCGTGACGATCCAGGGCAGCATGCGGGCTCCATAGCCGCAACTACCGCAGACCTCAGGGGACTAACAAAGCACTGTCTGTGCAATTATGCTATTATTTGCATGCTTTTGTACAAATATTGTCAGTGTTACGAATTGTAAAGGCAATTAAAACAATATGGAATTAATAACAGTAACTATAGAATGAAGCAGTGGTGGCCCAGTGGTAATTACCCCGACTTACGAGTTGTGGGTAAAGGGTTAAAACCTAGTCAGACGCATTACTTTGTGTAATTTATTTCATCACCACTGTTCTAAACGGTGAAGGAAAACATCGTGAGGAAACCGGCATGTCCTAGAACTAAAAAATTCGAAGACATTTTGTGACATCCGCCATTCCCTCTCATAGAGAGGAGGTCTGAGTCCCAGCAGTGGGAACATTAAAAGGCTGAGAGAACTAAAGAATGTGAAAAGTAAAAATAAAAGCAAAGTAACGAATTTTATTTTTAGTTTCTTCACAATCACGTTTCGTAATGGCAATTCAACACGACGTATGCAAAACCCAATTTACAGAGACATAGAAGCAACATCAAAGCTTCCTCACTCCATGTAAGCCAGTGTGTTTTTTGCATTCATCTAGTTATGTATTTCCAGTTACACGATGCTCGTTAGTGCGCGAAGCAGGCACGGTACGTTCGTTCAAACGAAAACGGTTAAAACGCTCTCCAGGTACGTCCCATATGCTTTTTTGTATTTGTTCACCGTGACTTTTTCTCATTCGAACAATTTATGCAGATTCACGGCCCGAGTTGGTTTATACGTTTATCGAGCAAGCCGTGCAGCCGGGAGCTCAGGTTGCACTGAAATGCTCGGCGGTTGGAGAACCACCTCCTCGGTTTAGGTGGTCGATAGATGGGCAACCTATTCCTACACATCATGGGTAAGTTCTTTTTATGATATCATCATCATCATTGTTTGACATAGGCCTACTCCAAGTGTTACCATAATGACATGATACAAACTTCTCTCTGATGTTAATTAGTGAGGCAATCTTTGTTGGTGAAGCGCCCTTTTTATTATGAGCCTATTCATTCTAAATAAATAATAAATAACTTATTCAATAGCAGTTTGTACAAGGCATACTGAGTAGTCTTAAACACTAAAATAAAGTTGGTCATAGGACTCCCTTTCCTAAACTAGGCAGATATTAGGGGACGGGGGGGGGGGGGGGGTCGTATTACAGTTGCAAAATAAAAAGTTATCCTAACTCTAGCCTGAAGACAATTAAGTAATAATTGGACGGGAAGTCCTCAGCAGGTAAATTGTACCAGTCCTTCGATGTACGCAGTATAATCGACGAAGCGAAACGCTTAGTCCGGTTCGTAGAGGTGTCAACAATGTAACGGTGGACACACGCTGTATGTAAGTTTAGATAAAAGAGCCTAGAACAGGTCACATTCTATCACGGACAGGCAGTCAAAAAGAAAGTCACTTCCGGCGCGGGCTTGCGGACGGCGTGCAATGGGTAGCACGCTGACCGATCGTCCGGTAACCGACCGGACCGAGCCCAAGTCGTCGACGGCGCGTTCCGTTCTCGCGCGCCTCAAGGATCTGTCAGCAAACCGTAGAGGCCCGTCGAAGCCTGCTGGGGTCATGGGTCAGCTTCCGAAAGGAATACCCGGCCTCGGCATGATAGGCAACGAAGGAACGGGGTAGGTTTTTAGTCAGTAAGAGTCTGACACTACTTCCCGCTCCGCCCAAGGGCGGGATTTGTCATTGGATGATTTTACCCACCATAAAAAAAAACAACGTCACTTCCGAAATATCACTTGGCAATCCCCTACTTTTTGGAATTCTAACAATCCTTATCACTGATAGAGTATCCTGATCCTCAGAAACCATTATAACTATCATAAAACTTTCCTTCATACGTTACATAAAAAAAAAACAGAAGCTCCTATGTAAGTTATCAGCATCATTATATTTTATGACAAACTAAAATCTGATATCTAGCGCTCCCTTATTTGGGGTTCATGTTTAGTATTTTTGTATCACAGGGCCATAATAACAGAGGGGAGAGAGAACGGTCCCGCGGGGCTGGGATCTGGCAGTAACTACGTGTTGTCGACTCTTTCGCTGAGCAGTGCTAGAGTTGAGCATGGTGGCCGGTATGAGTGCAGAGCTACCAACACACACGGCAGCGTGGCGCATGCTGCAAGACTCAATGTTTACGGTAACTACTGCTATTTAGTGACGTATTTTGTAAAGCGATAATGCAATAGGGAATATGCATGAAAAGAGGTAGTTGTTACCTATCTAACCAATTCATCAATCCTCATCTCGCTAGTTTTACAAGTAGTTTGAGGTTGATCTAGCGGATGCGGCTGATACTGGCCCACATGATAGAATAGAATAGAATAAACTTTATTGTACACCAAAAACACCAAACAACTGTCAATGATCTACGAATGTAAACCGGGACCAAAGGCTTTATGTGCTTTCCGAGGACAGAGTGACAGTTACTGTCCTAAATGAACTTAGAAAAGTTCATATGAATTGAAAAACTCATATTAAATAACAATTTTATTAATAAATATGAAAAAATACAATACTAACTGTAAAAACATAATCAAAACTGGTAGAAAGTAAAGAAGATATAATAAATTTAAATAAATATATCTGTCTCTGTCGTCAAAACGCATTTTCTATGGCGACCATACTAGCGTCAAGTATTTTGATGTCAAGATTTCTTTTTCTTATTTTCTTATTAGCAACATTGTATACACCGTTAAATTTTGATCGTTTTAATCTCGTGGAGGGTCGGTACGAAATCGGTATGAAACACTATAGATTTGTAAAGATAAAATTAAAAAATAAAGTACATTTTTTAAAACTCGAATTAATTAACGCATGTACGAAATTAATTTCTTAGTACGCGTCGACCGACAACTACCTACAAGCACTCGTTTACTTAAAGAAAATATTAATTTCGTACATGCGTATATTAATTCGAGTTTTAGAAAAAAGTTTACAAATCGATATTGTTTCATGTACCAGATCGACCCTCTACGGGATTAAAACGATCAAAATTTAACGGTTTATATAAGAAAAATAAAAAATTAAGAACTTCCATATTCCTTTACTAGAGCTAACATTTAATTTAGCAAATAAAAGAAATAAAAAATGCATGCATATTCCCAAATAGAAATTTTTAAGAATCCAGGAACACATTTACTATCATTAGTTGGCTAATCAAACTTAAAAATTATTTATTAACGTTTTAGTTTTGAAGTGGTCTATAAAATATGGTCTTTTTTCAAATTTATTATTGTTATATTTTTTAGTATATTATTTTGAACGAACGTTAATATTATATCGTACAAAACATCATAAATCACCAAGACATCAAGAAAAAAAATACTAAAATGCATGATCAGATTCATCAAATTTACTACCAATCTCAAGATATATCTTTGGGGACAAATGTAAATGCTTGGCTTACCAGGGTACAAATACTGACAGATTGTCAGCCTATCAGTTATAAATATCCCCATATCAATTTATTTTAGTATGGCAATAAAGTATGTTACATAAGACCTTACGCCTTTGTTTTTCTTTTATTCACCATAATTTCTACAACGAAGAACTTGCCTATAGTCTAATAAAGAAATACACGAACAAAACAACACTCAAATCTTATTACATTCAGCTCTCTGCCACAAATTGTAATTTTTGCTTTCCGCTATGTTGTTACTTACACATTTCATGTTTGTGTTGCCATCCTAAATAAATAAAGATAAGTATTATTTTAGCGTTACGTTTACGAATTGCTGAGCAAATATTGTTATCGAATTTACATAGGTCCGCCGTACATCAGGGCTATGAGCCCCGTGAAAGCTGTTGCCGGCTCTGAAGTGACGATTTGGTGTCCTTACTACGGATTCCCTATTGAGTAAGTAACTATTTTATTGTATATAAATGTGATAGTTCGTGAGAATGGATATACAACATGTAATATAGGGTGACTGGTAATTAGTGACCGATACTTGAACACGTGATTGTAGTCATGTTAACAATCAAATTTCACCAGAGTACCAAACCTAAAAACGCGAAAAAAATTAGGCTGGTTTAGTATATTTTGACCAGTTAGACGAATTTATATGTACTGACCAGAAGACTTTGTTCGTGATTTTCAGGTTTGGTCCCATAGTAAAAGTTGTTGGTAATCATGACTACAGTCACGTGTTTAAATATCGGTCACTAATTACCAGTCACCTTATATATTCTGAAAGTAGTATGTTCTATTGCTGAATCTAGTTCAGCCATTTTAGCCAAAAGTAGGTAATTTTTATATTTTATATACTTGATTATAATTAAAATTTCAGTGCTTAAAAAGACACCTCTTACAGTTTTCAAAATTTCTACAAATACACCGCACTGTATTACACAAAAAAAAAATGAAGAAAGTTTTCAACAAATCAAGAAAATTTTTAAACATTTTTTATTTTTCTCGAAATTAAGGATAGGTTTGCGAATATCTCGCGGTGAAGCTGTTGGCACATCTATTTAGGTTCTTCATATTTTTTTTTTATGAGTAATTCTGTGCGGTGTATAGAAATTTTGAAAACAATAGGTGCCTTTTTAGGTGTTTTTAAAGACCCTTATAGCATCATTATAACTTATTTTTCTAATTGGGGTGTATATAGGGTGTGCATAATTCCAGTTACGTGTTGTTTAACTATCAAATTCCATTTTGTAACTATTGAAAAACAGAACGAATTTCAATGAAACTTTACAGTAATCTTTAGGGTGTTTTAATATCAGGCGGATTTCATCACGCATGCGGATTTGCTCCGCATGCGTAGCCTCCGTAAATTTCCTTTTCGTGCAAGTATTCATTATAACGCGTGTAATAGCGCGGTCCGCGAGCTTATTGCACGCATAAATACTTGCATGAAGCTTGCACGGAGGTTACGCATGCGGAGCAAATCCGCATGCGTAATGAAATCCACACGATATTAAAAATACTCTATCCCTACCCTATACCTACATCAGAATAACATATATTTATGATACAATGGGGGTGAAGTAATAATACTACGCGGGCAAAGCCATCAGCAGGATTTAGTAACAAATAAATTAAGTTACAACTTAGGATAATTGCTTTTCAATGATTTAGGCTAATATAATTTTGCCTTTATTGTTTCTAGAAATGGCCGTGTAGAGTGTCAACTTTCTGGTCACGCATAGTAAATAATATAAAACCTATTTTTATAGAGTTTTTTAAACATAATAATGGTTTAAAAAAATATAAAGAGTACTTTGTTAAATCTATTGAAAATCTTCCAGAAAGTGACAGATAAATAGTTTATTTATGTATTCGCAATGTACGAAAAGCTGTTTTATTTAGTGTTTCCTGCTGTAGCCTTATGATAAAATACATTATTAAAAATCATAGAGCGTAACTGTCTACCACAGAAGAAAAACACTCTATCTAAGGTTTCAATCACTAGTAAAAGTATTTTATACTTCGAAACCGTAAAAATTCACTCCGAGTATATTCGTACAATATGTATGGCAACATTGAGAACCCAGGCACGGAATAACATCGAGTGAATCACTCGGGTCGCCGCGATATTATTATGATTACCTACAGAACTCTGGGATAGCTGTATTATTGTTTTATTGTCTTGATTTTATTGCCAATACTGGCTTAGGACGCAATATACTTAATCTTCATATAAAAAGTGCTGCTTCGAGAAATGCGTTTATGAATATTCCTGCATGATGAAGCATGCCAATTTTCCAGACGTCACGCGTCGTATAGTTTTTGTGTGAAAAAAAAAAACTTCGTTTTGTGTAGATCTTATTTATTAATAGTATATTTTTAAACATATATTAAAAATCTTGTTCTTCACTAAAAATTCTAATTGTACACCAAATATTAATAGAATTTTTACAATTATTAAAGGGCTTGAGGAACCCTGACACAGACCAATTAGGTTAGATGGTGATGGTGATAACACAAACCCCGCTGTCTCCTTCGTAGTTATTTAGTTTTGAAACGCACATAAGAAGACAAGCATATTTTAGCGCACAATTAGCATATTTTGTGAGAGAAAGCAGAAATAAATTGAGAAACAGATTAATAAAATTAAGGAACAGATTAAAAATACTAAATACGAGTACTAATACGCTATGCGCATTAAAATTATTTTTATTCTAATATTCTAGTGTAATGAGTGCTCAAAATACTTATGAGTGTACCAATCAGTATTAAAAATACTAGTAACGTCAATTTAAATTCGTATAGCATTTTAATAATACTTTTTTCCAAGATAAAGTTACAAATACGTAATTGTTATAACGGTAATTCTAGATATGGCTTTAGTTTTACTTACTGGAAGGTCTCAAGAGCCTACTTGAAGCCCTATTAAAGTTTAAAACTTAAAGACTGTAAGAGGAAAATAAATAAAAAGTTTTTACTCCGATCTTTTTCTAGTCACTCACTATTTTATGTTGTGTTTTTAGTTTTAGTATATAATGCGAAACCCGAAACGTGTCTAGTATTTTTATGTAAAGAATCTATGTACAAAAATCTCATTCTGTATCACGAAAAATCACAAAGATATAAGCTTGTTATGTTTTTTTTTTTTTTTTTGGGTAGGTAAAATCATCCAATGACAAATCCCGCCCTTGGGTGGGGCGGGAAATAGTGTCAGACTTTTAATGACTAAAAACTTACCTTTCCGTTCCTTGCCTTTATCCTGGGGCCCGTGGTGACAGTCTCACATAACCTTTGGCCCCAGTAGGCTTCGGCCCTGCTGGACCCCTACAGTTTGCTGACAACTCCTTGAGGTGCGCGGGAACGGTGCGCGCCGTAGACGACCTGAGCTCGGACCGGTCTGTTACCGGACGGACGGACAGCGAGCTACCCATTGCCCACCGCCCGCGAGCCCGCGCCTACGGTGGCCGGAAATCGGGATCGGAAACCCGGCGGCGGCGGCGGCGTGTGCGCCTTTGCCTAATGCGGTCGGCCTCCTCCTTTGCTAGCATTACTGCTTCGCAAAAGGAGGCGACCGCCTGCCACTCCTCCTCGCTCCGGAGCATGGCTTGAACCAAGCCCCGGCGCGAGAGATCGCCGCCGATCGCCCCCACTAGGACACGGCGATGCAAGCTTGTTATGTTGCCTGGTAGTCCGCAAAAATACATGGTCACCGGGCCATATGCTTGACTGATGGGTTGGTTTGCTCCAGCACCCAGCTGTTAGCTAATACCCGCCATGACCTAACGTGAGCTGTGTTGTACTTAGTGTCGGTGGCTTCCTTGTGACTTTTTTTGCATATTTTGTTGGAAAATGTAACATGGTAGCTGCAGGCAGGCAGGGTCAAAGCCTACTGGGGTCATGGGTTAACTTCCGAAAGGCATACCCGGCCCCGGCACGATAGGCTACGAAGGAACGGGGTAGGTTTTTAGTCAGTAAGAGTCTGACACTACTTCCCGCTCCGCCCAAGGGCGGGATTTGTCATTGGATGATTTTACATACCTAAAAAAAAAACATGGTATAAAAAGGAAAACTAGAAGTTCAATTTATTGTAAAATCATATTGCATAAAAAAGAACTAGTATTGAAATAAAAAGACTAACATACTCGACCATCATCATCATCTCGTTAGGTGACTGAGGGCTTGATTCAGAAAGCGGTGCATCGTGGACAAGGCTCGTACAGATAGCTAGCGTAGCTTTTTTTTTTTTGGTAGGTAAAATCATCCAATGTAAAATCCCGCCCTTGGGTGGGGCGGGAAATAGTGTCAGACTCTTACTGACTAAAAACCTACCCTTCCATTCATTGCCTTTGTCCCAGGGCCCGTGGTGACATTCTCACATAACTTTTGGCCCCAGTAGGCTTCGGCCCTGCTGGACCCCTGCAGTTTGCTGACAACTCCTTGAAGCGCGCGGGAACAGTGCGCGCCGTAGACGACTTGAGCTCGGACCGGTCTGTTACCGGACGGACGGAAAGCGAGCTACCTATTGCCCACCGTCCACGAGCCCGCGCCTACGGTGGCCGGAAATCGGGATCGGAATCCCGGCAGCGGCGGCGGCGTGTGCGCCTTTGCCTAATGCGGTCGGCCTCCTCCTTTGCTAGCATTACTGCTTCGCAAAAGGAGGCGACTGCCTGCCACTCCTCCTCGCTCCGGAGCATGGCTTGAACCAAGCCCCGGCGCGAGAGATCGCCTCCTCGACTGTGTGCTCCACCGTGTCCACCGGGCGGTCCGCACAGTGGCGACACCCGGGCGTCGTCTCCACACGAATCTTGTACAGGTATGGTCCGAACTTGCCGTGTTCGGTTAGTACCTGCGCCAAACGGAAGGTGACGACGCCGTGGGGCAGCTAGCGTAGCTAGTGTAGCCGTCCAAGTAATACCGTCCAAGCTCCAAAGGCACCTCGCCTTTGGAGCTTGGACGGTATTCCCAATACTACACGGATATTTCCTTTTTTATATCTTTTTCTTAATTAATATTTAAAAATGTAAATAATAGGCATAGAAAAACTAAATAAACGAATGATGCTAAATTGGATAAGTTAGCTAATGAATTAAATTATTCCTAATTAACTAAGATAATTTTAAAAGCGATTCCCAGACATTACTGTTCTTTTGTCCAAACTTTTCGATTTTCTTAAGTTTCCGACATTGCGATGTGCTTCTATAAAGCTAAAGTTCACTGTAATCGCTTTTATACTAGTGTACTAAGATTTTGTTGGTTCAATATCTATATGCAGTTTTCATAAGACGTTGTAGTTAAAAATATTCTTCTAAAGATGATAAAAGCTTCTATAGTATACCTATATCGTTTCTCTGATTTTTATGGGTTACTGAAATAAGTTTTAATAATAATAATTTATTTATTGCTCAGACAACATTTGGTCCACAATATTTGTTAGTACCTAGCAATTATTTCTACGTTAGTATATATGTTTAAAAATATATTTAATAATTCTAGGCGAAAATAATACAGAATAATAATCAATAAGTTAAAATTAAAAAGAAATGTCAATGAAACTAATAGTACCAAAATTTAAACAGTAAATAAATAAAATGGTGAATAAATTAAAACATCAAAATTAAAGTTTAATAATGATAATAATTAATTAATAATAATTTAAAAGAGCACTGAAAATAAATAAAATAAAAAGGTATAAATTAATGTAACGAATTTACAGCATTGTAAAGTTTCCGTCGGCGACATAATGATGTTCACACTCATTTCTAGCTTGCTATTATTATCAGTCTTATAATATTCCCACTACTAGAACTCAGGCCTTCTCTCTAGAGAGTATGGGCCGTAATCCACTATGACGGCCCAGTCCGGGTTAGTAGACGAAACATATTGTCGAATTTTTGCTGGTTTCCTTACCGTTTTATGATATGAAACAAAAAATACACTATAGAAACAAATAAATTCTATGTCAATTTTACTAAACTACATATTTTTTTGGCAGTTCCGTAAAATGGGAAGGCGGTACTGGCACGGATCCTCGATACCATCAGATGGATGGTCAGCTCACCATCACGAACGTCGATCGGAACCGGGACAAAGGAGGATGGACTTGTTCAGTTCTTACTCCTGGAGGAGAACTGGCCAGAAGAGAGGTAATAGTAAAAAACACAGATGAGACTGATTAAGTTTCTTAGTTAGCAAAAAGGTTTAAAAAAAAATGTAACATAGAGTACGATAAATTATATTCTATTTGTAAAATCCTGCCAATATATTTGAGAACTGATTATTTAATAGATTAGCTAGAATACTATTATTGTGATAAGTATAAAGTAACAGTTCTAAAGAAGTATAATACAAGGAGTGTGAGAGATATGAGACTAGTTCAGCCTAAAAAACATAATTACTATGGAGAAAGAAAGTCCAAATGTGTAGTCCCAAAAGTATTTAATAAAATAAACTTATTAAGAGAATCCCCTAAATTAAGTCAAGCATTTTGAAGTCAAAGCTGAATAATTGTCTTCACGACAAGATTTGTTAGTATAGTATAGGTAAAATAAATTATTATTTCAGAGCAAGTGTTACACTCAACGTGTGTACCAGGGCGCTTGAGTTACTTGTATTTCCAAAACTTTTTGTGTATATGGGTGGGATGTCCACCATGTACCGTTGGCGCAGCAATGTACGTCCTATGGTCCAATGCTGACACGGGAATGATTGACTGTTTGTAATTTTAACTGGCCTGTTGGTCTAGTGGTTAGTGGCCATGACTGCTATGCCAGATGTCGTGGGTTCGATTTCCACCCAGGCCAAATGTTTCTATAATGAGCACGATCATTTGTTCTGCGTCTGGATGTGATTTATCTATAAATTCTATGTATTTAGAAAAATATAAGTATGTTTATCGGTTGTCTAGTACTCATAACATAAGCTTTGCTTGGCTTGGGACTAGACGGCGTTGTGTGATAGTTGTGGAACATATATACGAGTATATTTATATAGGGTGACTTGTAATTAGTGAACGATACTTAAACGTGTGATTGTAGTCATGATAACAAACAACTTTTACAATGGGACCAAACCTGAAATCGCGAAAAAAAATCTGCTGGTCAGTATATTTGTTCGCCTAACTGGTCAAAATTTACTGAACTTCGCTGATATTTTTCGCGATTTCAGGTTTGGTCCCGAAGTAAAAGTTGTTTGTTATCATGACTACAATCACGTGGGTAAGTATCGTTTACTAATTACCAGTCACCCTATATATATATATATATATATAATTATTCGTGAGCCTAATTTAAATATAGTGCTCTACCATGCCACGAAAGAAGTTTTCTCACAGGGGCATTTTTGCTTTCCAAGTTTCCTAAAAAGTTTACGCACTGAAGGGAAAACTATAAAGAGTGAAGATGCAGCTATAAAACTACCCTTCCCACTATCCCCTCCGAACATAGTGCTGGCGTATTTTATAGCACTAAACGTATTTTATGTAAATTGTCTACTAAAGTATGCTGTATCATAAAATATTCATTTTTCTCTCCCAATCACTTCCGCTTACTTTGTTTAAGACACGACCCACTTATCCAGCAGATAGGAGGATGAACGAACTACGCTTCATTTTACGCTTGACTTCCTTTGTCACTGAGAGTGAGCTTACTTAATGTAACAGTAATAATAAAATAAAATGTCTGTGTCAAAAAATCTCGATTGTTAAAATTTTTATTAAAGAGTTTGAAAGAAATCACTTGGGGCAGTCAGTGCAGTTGGTTGAATTTATTTTAGTTCCATCATAGATTTGGATTCAAATATAATTTTTATCGGCTACTTTTCTTAGTAGCCTGTTCTAAAAACTTTCTTTGTGACTCACGTACAAACATATATGTGTACATGAAATCGAAAAAATAACCCTGCTTCTGACTGCGGACGGCGTGCAATGGGTAGCACGCTGTCCGACCGTCCGGTAACCGACCGGACCGAGCCCAAGTCTTCGACGGCGCGTTCTGTTCCCGCGCGCCTCAAGGAGCTGTCAGCAAACCGTAGAGGCCCAGCCTCTACCCTGCTTGCTGCAGGCAGGCAGGGTCGAAGCCTGCTGGGGTCATGGGTCAGCTTCCGAAAGGAATACCCGGCTCCGGCACGATAGGCAACGAAGGAACGGGGTAGGTTTTTACTCAGTAAGAGTCTGACACTACTTCCCGCTCCGCCCAAGGGCGAGATTTGTCATTGGATGATTTTAACTACCATAAAAAACCCTGCTTCCGGCTCAGTCGTTAAAAGACTTGATGAGGGTTTTCAATACGTAGCGACATCTATGCCGTCACATAAGAACTAATGCTGCATCGCGCAAGTAAAGTTCGAACGTAGTAAAGTTTGAACATATAGAACAGCCCGAAATCATCTATCGGGCAGTAGCCCACCAGACATAACACCTTTCTGGTCGGAGGATCCTTCATTTTAAACGGTGGTCTACTCTCTGTTCTTTACTTTACTCTCTGTTCCGTATATCCCCGAAAATATTCTTTTTTTTTACCGTGTCAGAAATCGGCCAAGAACTCGCTCGACGTGAATTATCCCTCTTGACAGATAGTAATTATCTCTCTAGCCAAATAACACAACTGCAAAAGGCTTTCTCAGCCTTGTAATGCGATATTTGTCTTCATCTAATTGTTCTTATGGGTGCGATAGCCTTTGCAAGTAGTCACATTTGCTGCGTATTAAGAGTCTCATGACATTTCTGCCCTTATTTTTGTAACTTTAGCGACTTTATGGCCGACTTTGGCGAATTTATTTGGAGAAACAGAAATACTTTGACAACTTTGACTTATGGAATATTGAAGATAGAGTTTATAGCAGCTTCTCTTTTCAAAGTTTGTTTTGTCGATTTATATAAAATTCTTTGATTATGTAAAACTGTAATTTCAATGAAATGCGCGACGGCAGTTTTTGGAGCTCCTGTACTAAGCTGTAAATGAAATGAAATATACTTATTAATATCTGTCACATAGCCACTTAGTTTAAAGCAGCCTCAGAATTTTTATATATAATAATATTTATAAAATATAATTTTCCACAACTATCACACAACACCGTCTAGTCCCAAGCTAAGCAAAGCTTGTGTTATGAGTACCAGACAGCTGATAAACATACTTATATATTTCTAAATACATACATATTATAGATAAATAACACCCAGACACAGAACAAATGATCGTGCTCATCACACAAACATTTGTACTGGGTGGGAATCGAATCGACCTCCGGCATAGCAGTCAGGGCTACTGAAAACTAGACCAACAGACCAGTCAAAATAGTGTACATGACTGGAAAATGTGGAATCAACTGTAATTTTCTCCCAATTAAAATAACAATACGTACAAAACACAAAACAATGCATCTAATTATAAATCCTCTAATTAACATAACAACTGCAAAAATGCTACAATATAAATTAAAAATCACATAATGAAACATCCGTGGCTACCCACCTACTGATCACGAAAGTAGAATGAACACACCACACAACACAACAACAACAACACAACACCTCTCGACAACTCTTTATAAAATCTTGAACTTCTCGCAGGTACAAATGACAGTGGTATCACCACCAGTTCTTTCACCAATCGTATTCCCACCCGGACTGAGGGCTGGTGACCGTTCACAACTGACCTGCACGGTGACATCAGGAGATATGCCCGTATACTTCTCATGGCTTAAGGACCAGATGCCCATCTCCAGTGTTCTTCAGGTATGTCTATTTTTTAGTAAAATTTTACTGGTTCCTGTTAGTTTGTATCATCGAACTATTTGGCATGGCCTCATGAGTTCAATGTGAAGCAAGATAAGGCTATATAGGGTGACTTGTAATTAGTGACCGGTACTTAAACACGTGATAGTAGTCATGTTAGCAAACAACTTTTACTATTGGACCAAACCTGAAATCGCGAAAAAAGTCATCCAAGTTCAGTACATTTTGACCAGTTTGGCGAACAATTTATGTTCGCCAAACTGGTCAGTATCTTTTTTCCAGGTACCAGTAGCTTTTTTCGCGATTTCAGGTTTGGTCCCATAGTAAAAGTTGTTTTTTTATCATGACTACAATCATGTGTTTAAGAATCGTTTACTAATTACCAGACACCCTATATATTTTTAGATTGCGTCCATGTATAAAATGACTACTGATCCTGTGTAACTTGCTTTTTTACTATTTTTACTTCTTTACAACTCACTCACGTTAAATATTCGCCATTTATACTCTATCTCTTCCATCCCCTTTTTTTCCTTGCTGTCACACTTTTGTGCATCTTATAACATACTTATCATTCGTACTTTAATTTTATCTATCCTACATATACAACCTTATTTGAGTTTTAGAAAAAAAGTACTTTATTTTTTCATTTTATCTTTACAAATCGACCCTCCACGGGATTAAAACAATCAACGGTGTATTTGCATGCTTGTCCATTGCTTAATATGTGTTTGTTGTCACCATCAAATTACAATTAAGCTAGAACTACATTAGACCGAAGCACACGTGTAGCACGCCTGATTTGTACATAGAACAACGTCGCGTGGCGTGGATTAAGTGTAGCTCTACAAGTCTAGTTTCCATATAAAATGAATGGAGACCGACGCGCTTACATCGGCGTGTAATTCTACCTTTAGAGCGGTTTCGCCGTAAGTCCGATCCAATAAAAACCCACTCTTATCCCATCGCTTTCATGCACACAATTGACAGTTTTCCGCACTAGTGCAGAAAAGTGCGCCTGTTCGCCCCCGGCACAATTTTATTGTAATTAAATAGTTCTACAGCTACTACGGACCATATTTTCACGGATTCGGATCGGACGTAGTGCGAAATCACTCTTACAGTGGCTGAAAATTCTTGAAATTTCAGGTGGATGAAAGAGGAGCAGAATTTTACAGTATGCTCTTATTCAAGAGTTTGACTGCAGCACATAGTGGGATTTATACATGTGTGGTCACCAATACTGCTGGGAAAGCGAATATGTCTGCTGAACTCGCTATTAAAGGTAACATCTTTGACTTTGCTTGATATGTCTTTATAATGACAAAACTTGTTATAGATCGGGTAAAAAATACGATGATCATAGTAATACTATAAAGACTTGTATGTGTGTATGTATGCTAGTTACTCCTTCTCGCTCAAACGGCTGAACAAATTTGGATGAATTCAATTTAAAATATTTTAAGTCACACAAGCCTACATGGACACTTATACAATGTCAGGAACTAGTGCACGGTTCCAATTTGTCGTCTCCTATAGAGAAGAAACGGCAAAAAAACTCCATGGTTACTTTAAAAAAAATTTTTTTGTTTCGTCTTCAAATTAGAAATGAAATTCTAAATTCAAACTATTGGTATTCCAAAAAGCCTGAAATAAATGTTTTTTCTTTTTTTATTTACTATACTTCCATAGTACAAAATTAATAAGTATGAGAGGGACAGTGAAGACCAGTCAATATCGACAACCATGTTCCAGATTAAGACACAGGCTACTTACATATATCCTAGTAGTATGTTTTCTTGTGATATTATTCTACTTTTACAAAGGCAGAGCCACTGCAGAAGCTAGTATAATCTGCAAATAGTTTAGCCTTTCCAAAGCGAAAAACTGTATTGAACAAAGCCCCGGAAGGCTTCATTAGTCTTTGTCTGTAACCAGCCTTATTAATGAAAGCTAATTACAGAGAAGTTAATTAAGATTTCTGTTACAGTTCCACCTTACTGGCAAATCGAACCCTCAGATGCGGCTGTACTTCTGAATGGATCCCTCACAGTTAGTTGTGAAGCACGAGGTCATCCTCCACCTTCAATATACTGGACTAAATTTTCTGGTAAGGATAAGTTTTGAGTTTTGACTGGCCTTTGATCTAGTGGATAGTGGCTCTGAATGCGATGTCGGAGGTCTTGAATTCAATTGTCACTCAAGACAAATGTTTTTGTGAGGTGCACGATCATTTATTCTGTGTCTGGGTATAATTTATGTATAATATGTATTTATTTAGAAATATATATGTATGTTTATCAGTTTTCTAGTACTCATAGCACGAGCTCTGGTTAGTTTGGGACTAGATGGCATTGTGTGTAAGTTGTGGAGTTTTATGTTGCATCCAGATCTGGCGAATACGTAGCTTGCGCTCCGCTCGCGAGCCGCTTGAGTGGCAGAGAGAAAGCAATCAACGGTAGAATCACGTGTTGAATATAAACCTACATAAATTAGTCTAATATATAAATTAAACGTTCATACTATTAAAAACAAATATGTCACTTGTGAAAGGAAATACTCTTTAATATCTAAAAAAAAAATATTAATATAAGTTCACCGCTTTCTTCTTCTAGACATTTCCATCAGACATTTCATCTTCAAAGCTTCATGGATTGATATTAAACCTATGATTGTTTATTTTAAAGGCAGTACAGAAACGACTCTCGGTGGCGTATCAGATCCAGTAGTACTTACAAATGGTTCGCTAAGACTGGAATCAGCAAGAGCTGAACATTCAGGAAAATATCGATGCAGAGCTGACAACGGGGTGTCACCACCTTTATCTAAGACACTTACTATACATATCAACGGTACGTAACTTTGATAATAGAAATTTTCTATATGCAGCAATATTTTTCCATCAACAGAAAGTTGTCCTTGGTTGCAATTGCATCGCGCACAGGGATAATCGTCGGTTTGTAACAAGTTCCATGAAAAGTGACTAAAGGGCTTTTGCGAGTTGGCTTCGGACCCTCATACGCCTTCCAAAAGTCCAGGACTCCAAAGTCCAGCTTGAGTTATATAAATAAGCAAATAAGAAAACTTATAAAGAAAAATTGTATAAATACAATATATCTTCTGAATTGGACTTTTTTATTTTACTTAGAACAAGGAAAATTAAAAACATTTAATTAAATAAAACTACATATATGTAGTTTTACTAACTCCTAGCTAAAATATGGTGTCGAAAAATTCCTCCACATCGCCGTCGACTGAAAGTGTGCTCAAAAGACTGGCGGCATTGCCACGTTGTATGATAAAGCATAATCTTCCAAAAGATTTTTGGTTCACAATATTTGTTAATAATAAAACTTATTTTTATGTTGGTTCTGAAGTATAACAATATAATTGTTATATTGCAACAAAATTCAGTATCCTCAAAATAAAAATAAACTTCAACTCAAAAAATTTCAACTCATTATAATTATCACAATTAATTAATCAATGTAGGAAATAATAAATTTAAATGTTATTAAATAAAAAGAGAGCACTGGTGGCCGAGTGATAACGGGCCCGACTTACGAGTTGTAGGTCGCGGGTTCAAACCCAGCTAGGCCTACTATCTTATGTAATTTATTTCGAAGACATGCGACATTCAGCAATCCGCACTGGGCCCGCGTGGTTGATTACGGCCCATTCCCTCTCCTAGATAGGAGGCCTGAGTCTCAACAATAGGAACATTAAAAGGCTGACAATGCTATTGCTAAATAAAATTTATAAATATCTTTAAAAGTTTCTTGAAATAGTGGAAGAAATGTATTTTTATTTTAGAATTGTATTTGTTTAGAGCCAGCACGATTTGAGACGCAATCAGCGAACGTGACAGCTAAGCTGGGGGATACCGTGAGATTGGCCTGTGTCGCTCGCGGCGACGCCCCGCTTGCAACCGCCTGGAGTCACTCGGGACGAGCTCTACCTAACTCTGATTACAGGTATGACAAACTAACATTATTTATTATCACTTATTTTAAACTAGCTGTGCCCGCAACTTCGTTCGCGTGATCGACGAAACTTATCAATGAGTTTTTTGTGTAAAGTGCTATTTGTGTAGAACGTTATCTATCGGGCATACCGGTATTAATACTTCTTCGGTGTGGGCCCTTTGTGACTAATTACAATAAAAACGGGTAACGTAACCTACGACAAACTTATTATTTGCGATTGGTACAGTAATTGGATCGAACCGCAATATTAAGTTTGTTTTTTATTGTATATACTTTTCCGCGATAAAAAGTACCCAGTGTGGTGCCCAGGATATTAAAGAATAATTATACCAAATTTCATCGTAATCGAACCGGTAGTTTTTGCGTGATGCCTGAACAAACAGACAGACAGACAGACAGACAGACAAAAATTTTTTAATTTCATTTTTGGGTTCGGTGTTGGTGTAGTAACACCCCCTGCCATTTATTTGTTTAATATTTTCAATGTACAGAATTTTTACTTCTACAGAATTATTATAAGTATAGATAACACCATTTCACTAACGAAATATTAAATTGTACGTACTAGCGGTCCTGACAGACGTTATCCTGGCCAACAGCTGGCTTTTCGTCAGAAAAAAATTGGGTACTCGATTCCAGCGTCACCTACCGGGTCCAATTGTGTTTTTAAACCTTCCAGAGACCCACTCAAATATAAAAAAAATACACACGTTCGTAAATTTACACCTACGTTCTTTTTGGTACCGCCCTTTTTTTGGTGGTAATTTGATGATGTTTTTACTTTCTATTTTTTCTGTTAATTTTTTTTTACTTTTTTCTTTGGTACTTCTTTTTTTTGTTGAATGTTGCTGATATTATTACTTTGTTAAATCTGTTTTTTTTTTTTTCAAAAGTATAATGTATATATTTGATAAATATACAAACAGTGTCTCATCTTTTAGGTGACAGCTACGCGTACAGAATATTATTATATGTAGGTATAAAGAAAATGTCAAATAACATATGTGATGTCTCTGCATTTCCCACAATTTTTAATGCATACACAGGTCAGCTCGTGTCTAATTCTTCAGCAGAATGCATTTTTATGATTTGGTTTCAGAATGAGCATATCAGAAACAAGAAGTGCAGAAGGACTAAGAAGTGAGTTAGTAATAGAACGAGCTGATAGAAGAGACTCGGGAGTTTACCGCTGTCAAGCTTCCAATCCTTATGGAAGATCGGACCATTTCGTGCATTTGGCTGTTCAAGGTACAATCCTTTTACCATATTAAGGGTGCTTTTTCACTAAAAGTGTGTAACAGCGCATTCACGACTTCAGTCTTAGTGGCGAGCGGCGCGGCGAGCGGGGTCGTATCAGTAGGCGATTTGTCGAGCGCGCGCGGCTATGGCCGCTGTGAGCAGCGTCGACCAATCGCCTACCGATATGGCCCCGCTCACCGCGCCGCTCGCTGCTAAGACCGAAGTCGTGAATGGGCCCTAAGTGAAGCAACCTGTATACGCTGTTATGTAATAATAGTAATTTAATTCAACCAACATGGATCTTGCAAATATTTTCTTACACGTAACATAAATGTAAAAAATACTCAAACATATCTAACACACAGCTCACACTTACAAGCTCTCTGCTCAGTTATACTTGAAAATTAAAGCATATCTGAACGATGCCCAAATATTTGAACTGAAAAAATAATATGTGAACGTGAAAATGTTGTTATGGGAAATGTGAGTTACAACACAAATCAAATAAAAAGCAGCGTGACTGCTTAGTGAAGCTTTGAAATGATGAATAGCAGTGATGCGAGGAAGCGAGGCTGACTATTTTCAGCTTCGCACGCACATCATATTCCTCGCACACATTTCTGCTCGCATCTTTTTTAACTCAGATTTGCAAAAGAAGAGAACGATTGAGATTGGTGGTCTTTTTCTTCCGTATCACCTCGCTACCTCGCACATCTTTGAGGAGAAATATATCATGCTATCTCTCGCTCTCTTGTTAACTTTTAGAGCCTCCAGAACCACCAGCAAACTTCAGGGTCTTAGAGGCCACGTCCCGGTCAGTTCGTCTCCAATGGCGAAGACCGTACGATGGTAACTCCCCAGTCCTGGGTTATGTGGTGCAGTACCGTAAGCACGACTCCACCAATTCTGATTCCTGGAGGGACGCGGACACCCATAATGTTACGGTGTCTGCGCATGCACCGGACTCATATTCTGAGTAAGTTATTTCTTTATCAATTCGACGTTTACGATTACCGACTTTATTGCTGGACAATAAGTCGGTTAATCGAAAATCAATTTTTTCCGGGACTTATTGCCCAGGGACGTCGAATTAGCTTTTTACTGTTTGTTAGTTTGGTAGGAGGAGTTTGGTAGACTTAGCTGAGTTAGGCGCCATTTTGGTCTCGCTCTTAATAATCAGTGTGACTTTCTTTTTTGATTTTATGTTTTCAGTTTAAAGGTTCTTTCTTTCTTTACCTATTTTAAATTCAGCAAGTTCCTCAGAAAGTAGAAATAATTAATCATCAATGAATTTTAAATTTTAATTTTTGCTAGTATCTCTTTATTAGTTGTTAATAATTTCTAGCTTTTCGACTTTTTTGGAATAAAATGCGTGTGTTATATATTAGTATGTATGACTAATTAAATTACGAATTTTAACTGTTTCCGTATTCCGTCTGTTGTTTACGTATTTTTTAATGATCATTAAAAAATACGTAATAATTTAGGGGATTATCATCAACACGTCTTTTTAGAAGTTTCGAGTTTTGTATCTGTACACACATCAATATTTGTCTTGGTAGGTACTTTTATATGTGATTTGAACTTCACAAATGTTACCAATGTATAAAACACAACAAACAATAATAGCGAAACAGTTAAAATTCGTAATTTAATTAGTCATACATACTAATAAATAACAAGTGCGATTCGACTACATAAAAAATTTAGCTAGATTAGTAGCTATATTTAATTTAATTCGAAATTCTATAGTGATATACTTATACTATTAAGTAGCAATATTCTTTGTGACGTCAAGTTGTTTAAGGACTTAGTCAGAATTACAAGCTTAAAACTATGTTTCAACAATAGTTGTATTTCAATAACAGAACAGAGAGTGCGACAATAACAGGATTAGAGCCGGCTACAGCGTACTTAGTTCGGGCCCGGACGGTGACGGCACAGTTTGCGTCAGCTCACACGAGGGCTTTGCTGGCACTAACGTTGCACGAGCCACCTTCCAGGGCTCCGATCAGCTTGAGAGCTTCGGCTCCCAGGTCCTCGACTATTGAACTGGCTTGGCAGGTATGCAGAACTTTTTCTTATTTAAAAGGATCTTTGAATTTACAATCTTGTCACGGTGTCAAAAGTTAAAGAGAATTTTTAGGTTTTTTTTTTTATATTGAGTGTTGCTGACATCAAATTACGATTAGATTAAGAAGGTTTTTAATTGGCCTTCAAATCTTGTGAAGTCTGGGACATTGATTGATTAGTAGAATAATATTTCCAATTTTATTATTAAGCTTAAAATTCAAAGCTGTTTGATACCAGTTTGAAGTAGTTTTAACTGAGTAAAAAACCAAACAAGTTTGTTAATTCTGCATCAATAGAAATAAAAACCTGTATTCCTTAAGGCACCTCCATCATCGACCTGGAACGGAGAACTGCTAGGTTACACAGTATGGTGGTGGCCATCGGCTGATGGGAGTTTAGCAGGAGGAGCAAACATAGGCATGGAGTTCGCCACCGTCAGAGGACAAATTACTAAGTACATAATCGAAGGTCTGGAACATTACACACGGTGAGAGATTGGCACAATATGGGAGACATTTGGTCTGAGCGATGAGGACTAACCGAATTTTATTCGCAGATATTCTGTCAGCGTTAGGGCCTTCAACAGCGCTGGTGCTGGACCTGCTACTGCCCCGGTTAATACTTTGACACAAGAAAGTGGCAAGTATTTTGGATACCTTTTCATTAAAATAATGTAGAAAATTGGATTGGGTTGGTAACCAAAATCATTTTCAACAGTGCCGTCAGAAGGTCCCCGAGCTGTCAGATGCCGAGCAGTCTCTCCACAGAGTATAAAAGTCGAATGGTCCCCCCCTCCAGCGCACGCTCATCATGGCGCTCTACTTGGCTACAAATTACTTTACCGCCCGGAACATAGTGAGTAAATATTGACTATGCCCAATTCAATTACAACGCTGTAACGCCCAATAATCTGATTTTATTTTAAATCCAAGCTGAGTGATGGCAGTTGTTTGTTGCCAGCGACTGAGTGGTTGGAGTGGGAGGTGCGAGGGAACGGAGGGTCCAACGCAGGAGCGGGCGCGGAGGTGAAGCGCGTAGCGGGTGTGGAAACGCTTCTGCTTGCGTTGAAACCGCATACTAACTATACGGTCCAAGCATTAGCATACACTGCAGCGGGCGACGGCGTGCCCGCTCATCCTATATATTGTACCACACAACAAGATGGTAAGTTTCATTATTTTTTTCGTATAGCTGTCGGTTCTTAATTTTTAACCAAGCCATGATTTATTTTTGATAAATAGCGGAACAGAATAAATGTATGCATATTCTATGAAATCGTAGTAGACTCTTTTTTTAGGTGGGAAAGTCACCGCGCCCTTGAGTGGGGCGGAAGATAGTGTCAGACTTTTACTGACTAAAAGGCACTCCTTTCTTTCTTTGCCTTCGTTTCAGGTCCCGAGTTAAGTTTTCGCATTGCCCCATGAAACCGTAGTAGACGTGGTAAATTAGCTACGCCGCGCCGTAAAAACCGCGCATTATTTTAATTTAATCATTTTATGAGCTGAATCTTTTTTTTTCTAACGACTATAGATCAATAAAAAAGTATGACAGAGACGTATTTCGTCCACTCTGTCACATAAATTAAATTAAATATTATCATCCAAGTGTAGATACTGATGCGCTACTAATGTGTCGATTTCCATATTGTGTATAATTAAGTTAACTGATCTCTTAAGAAAGCACTGAGTGAATTTAAGTAAAACAGTGCTTGAATTATGGTTGAAACTAATTTTCTAATTAGGGTATATAAGTGTCGGCATTATTCCAGTTACATGTTGTATGTTTATGTTATTTTAATTTAAAAAGTATTGAGTAGATTTGAAGTAGTTCATGTCTAGACGTAAACACACACGTGAGTATAACGTACACGTTTGCTACGAAAAGCGTAGCAGCTACACCTACGCCGTAGCAACTTTACCTTATTCTCAAGACTTTTCTTCATAGTTCCGGGATCGCCAGCGGCAGTGAAGGTTGTGGCCACTTCAGTAACATCCCTAGCTGTGAGTTGGCTCCCTCCAAGTCGACCCAATGGACCTATTCTATACTACACCGTATTTTATCGAGAACTTGGCAGGTAAGTAGAACAATACCGAAGAAATTATGACTTTTGCAACAATAATAATAATATCACCTCTTCACTTCTCAAGCATCTCAAGATTTTTTACCTCCTTGTTGCTACGTTGTGCTGGCGATCGTTTTTGGGGGCTCACATATTGATTGTGTAAGGAACCTCCCGTCTTTCTTTATCGATATTTATTAATAAAATTGTATAGGCAAGGGCCATAGTCCTTACATAGTAACCAGACCACTTAAACCTTCTAAAATCATAGTCTTATCTTTGTTTTCAATATATCACAATACCCTATATATTCCACAACTCCCAGACAACGTCGTCTAGTCCCAAGCTAAGCAGAGCTTGTGTTATGGGTACTAGACAACCGATAAACATACTTATATATTTCTAAATACATACACATTATAGATAAATTACACCAGACACAGAACAAATGATCGTGCTCATCACACAAACATTTGTCCTGGGTGGGAATCGTACCTACGACCTCCGGTATAGCAGCCAGGGCCACTAACTACTAGACCAACAGGCCAGTTAATAGTTTCTCACCAACCGAGAGTTGCCTATGGGTACGCTTGCTTAGCGTGTACAGTGATAAACATCTTACGGGTCTCTCTGAGTTTACTTCGGCCCCCGTACGGTGTCCAAAGGCCCAAAACCTCAGGGTCCTTCGATAACAGTATCCCACCGGTATCGGTAACAGGGTTCAAGCTACCAGCGATCAGGGCTCCAGAGAAAAGAATCTCCAAAAAATGCGAGACGTTTTTAAAAGTACCGTTTTCTGAATCAAGCCCTTGATCCAGCCGTCTAACGAGAGCCTCCTTAGATGTTGGTCAAGGCTCGTTAATAGCTTCGAGCATTGGCCAACGTATTAGGAGCCATTAGCAACCAGTCTATCGGTACCATCCCAAATGTCGACAACAAAATTAATACAGACATAATAATATCAATAATAATAGATACCACAGAGAACACAGATTTAAATCCGAAAATTAGTGACTTACCGATTACCAAACACAATTTTTTTATCTGTGTTGTATTTTTTAAGTGTGTTGTATTTTTGTGTGTGTGTATTTTTTTGTGTCTTTTTTTTTCTTTTTGTTTTCTTTTTTCATGTAACCTTATAATAAAAACCATACAATTGGCGGCCTTATCGCACTTGGCGATTTCTTCCAGGCAACCTGGAATGAACAGAGATTGCCTGGATACAAAATGGGGTTGCACTTGGTGTAAACTAAAATTTGATAGGTTATTCTTCTTCTTCGTCTCTCTTTTTTTGTATCGTGGGTGCGATCACAAACATGTGAACTCACATACACAAGACATCCAAACCCAAAACACGTATCTGTAGGCCATACAAATGTTTGTTATTTTGTTATTTGTGACTTTGGTTCCTTTTTACTGCTAATTTGAGGTATTTATTTAGGGACAGACCACCAATAACAACAACAGTTCAAGTAGAGGAGGGTGACCCGTTTGTAGGCCTGGGAGGGTCCACTGAATTGAGGTCGTTGTCTGAAGGAGCTACTTACGAGGCGTGGGTGGCCGCGCATTCGGTGGCTGGTGAGGGTGAACCTTCTCCACCACAACCTGCTACAACTACTTCAAGAGGTATGTGAACTGAATTATATAATTATTTTTATGTTAGGTAAATTTAATTATTTAAAAAAACAATGATATTCCAAACTGGGTGTATGGAATGTCATTAGATAACTTTCTAAAAGTTTTTTTTTTAAATAATATAAACTAGTGCGTGTGGTAAGCAGTGATGCAATCGTTGATGGTAAGGCGCACTAGTTTATTAGGAGTCTATTCACTCTAGCCTTGAAGACACCTAAATTATCATCTAGGTACTCAAATTTGTTTATCAAACCCACGAGTCTTCACTTAATATGTGTCTCTATTGTTTCGTATTAGCTCGAGCGCGTCTCCTGTCGTTCGGAGTTTGGGCGCGCGTTCAATGCGGTCACTCCCTACGGCTCGCGTGCGCATGGCGCGGCGAGCCGGCGCCGCGGGCGCGCTGGCTGCGTGGCGACCGCCCCGTCACGCACGATCCACGGACGCATCTCACGCCACACGGACATCTAGCTATACATGGTAAAAACATAATAATTGTACATATGAGAGTACTAGGAGAAAGTTTGAAAGTGGCGCCAGTAACCGAATAGTTGAAAGGAAATCGTTTGTCTTGGTATGGTCATGTGAAGAGGAGGGATAAAAGAGTGATGAGTTTACATGTGCATTTATGTAGAGGAAGTGGGAGGTCAAAGAAAAGATGGATGGATTGTGTGAGAAGTGACAAGAAAGAAAAGGGATTTAGTGATAGCGTGACGAGTGGACAGAATGGAAGAAAAAAACCTGTTGCGCCGACCCCAAATAAAATGGGACAAGGGCAGAAAGATGATGATATGAACAACAACAAACCAAATTACTAAAGCAATACACCAAAATAATGTTCTCCAGCTATAAAATTTAATTTTAATAGATATTTTCAATGATGAAATTTTTAAGCTTGCTAATTTTTCAATCTGATAACACATACTGCCGTGTTGTGTTGCTGGTTCTATTACGGTAGTTTTAAAAAAGATGGTAATATCGGTATTTCGGTTCGGTAATATAATCGATATTACTGTTGTATTTGTTTATTTATTCGGTCAGCAAAATGAGAATTGAAGTGGAATGAAAATTACCTCAATCTTACAGTTTGTACTTAATTACTTTCCTCAGTGTTATAGAGGTTACAAAGGACAAACTAAATTAAGTAGGAAATCAGACGGAACCAACTGGAATAAATAAGTACCTAGATGAGGTTTATTTTACTCTTTTGGCAAAAATAACCTTTAATTTAGTACACAGATGTATTGCTTTAGATTTTTACTACAGCGAATTAAAAAAAACTTACTCAAAGTACTTACTTTTCCAAACAGAAGTGGACGCATCAACAAGCGGGAACTACACATGTTCAGCGCGCAACACATTCGGTTCAGAAGAAGTGACATATCGCGTGGAATGCGCGGCGCCTCCAGCCGCTCCCACTCTTAGCTTGGACCACGCCGCGCACACTGACGCGAGGTTGACGTGGCGGACCACGCATCATCCCGCTGCTCCGCCACATGGTGAGTCTACAACAAAAGTTAAAAGTGTTCATTCAATTGCCTTTTTTTGCGAGGGCTTCGGTAACTCCTTCCAACAATCCGAGCCCTGACAAGCGTCGGCCCTAATTGCCTCAATCAATTTTACTGATATCTCTTTGAAGCGCGCGTGAAAGACAACGTGCTGTCGATCCGGGCTTGGTTCTTACTTGATGGCCAAACGGCTAGCAACCCATGGCTTGCCTTCCGTAAGCCTGCGCCTCCGGTGGCCGGTAGTCGTTCTGCGACTCCCGATGCCTAAGGAAAAGTCTGTACCCAGGATATGAATAATTAATTATTTTATTGAAATCTAAAGACAATGTCCTGCAAACCAAAGTTTGTTCGTTCAAATTATTCTGATTGTGGCATTCATTTGACAAAAAGAATAAGCATTTAAGAACAATCAAGGTTCTTTAATTATTTGTCATTGTTTAATCACAAAAATAGGAACAAATGTGAGAAAAGTTTTCAAAACAGTGACAAGAGATTTTTGTATTCTCTGCGTGATTCCAATTTGTGTACATAGGAAACAATCTCCAAAGTTCGTAACTTTGTGATAACGAAAACAATTTAACAGAGTACTCTGGCGGAAAACAAAAGTGTTACAAAATGGCCGCTTTCTAGTTATTTCTCGCATCGTTTATGATGCTAAAAGACATTAGTCTAATATGAAGTCAAGAAATAAAATTCTTACCCAACCTCATTAAGTATTTCGAATTCAACGAAGTCAATTTTATTCATAGCCAGAAAATACTAATTTGAATAAATTGACTTTTTCGCCCTGAAGATCAAAGTTATTACAATCATGAGTGTTTTCATCTTCGTAAATGTTAAGTTATAAATTACCACGGCAAAAGTTTTTGATAACCATTCTTCGCTCACCTTGAGTAGGTAATAAATAAATCTACCTAAAGTTCATAATCAATATATAATACGACTATATAAAACAAACGACTCTGTAGAGCATAATATCTATCACTTATACCTGTCACTTTCTCTAAGTTTGTCATGTTTATGCTAGGGTACTATGGTTTTGACTGGACCCGCTAGGGTCGTTGCCTACTAGGGTTTTTTTAAGGTGGGTAATCATCTAATGACTTCTCCCGGTCAAGAGCGGAGCGGGAGTGTGCGTCAGACTGTTCCCAGCCAGTTGTGCTGTCAGCTGTGTGTGGACACGGCCTCGGCCAATCGCTATTGTTTAGCCATTGTACAAATGGGGAAACCCCGTCAACACAATGGCGATTGGCCGAGGCTAGGCCCATATGTAAACGTAGCATGTGAGCAGTGGTGGTTGAGTGCTAACTGCCCCGACTTACGGGTTGTAGGTCACGGCTTCAAACCCAGGCACATTACTTTGTGTAATTTATTTCATCACCACTACTCTCAAACTGGTAAAGGAAAACATTGTGAGGAAACCGGCATGTCCCAAAACCAAAAAACTCGGAGACATGTGACAACCCGCACCGGGCCCGCATGGTGGATTACGGCCCATTCCCTCTCCCAGAGAGGAGGTCTGAGTCCCAGCAGTGGCAACATAATAAGGCTGATGCTATGCTATTCCTTCTATACCCTTTGCGTAGCATTATCACGAATTTCCCTTACGGAAGTTAACCCATGGCCCTAGTAGGCTTCTATACTCCGGGCTGGGCTCCTACAGTTTGGGGTTTCGGCTCTGCTGGGCCGTCTGGACATCTCTTTGGGGCACGCATTGAACAATACGCACGGTGCCTACCAGAGCTACGAGATTGTTTGAAAAAGCTAATAGGTACAATGGCTTTTGACTACGTACAAAGAGCAAGTAAAGAAACAAAGGTGGCCGTTTAGCAATAAAAATCTGACACGTCCTCTCGCTTCACCTAGGACGGGAAGAGTTATTTGATGATTTCCAACTAAAAAAGGGCACTAGGTTCCATTATAACTACACCGTTAAATTTTGGTCGTTTTAATCCCGTGGAGGATGGATTCGGTACATGAAAAACTATCGATTTGTAAAGATAAAATTAAAAAATAAAGTACTTTTTTTCTGAAAGTCGAAGTAATATACGAAATTTTCCCGACAACCATCGACAACCGACAACTACCTATACATACAACAACAACAACCAACAACCAACAACCGACAACTATCTATATTTACATTATAGATAGTTGTCGGTCGTTGCGTACTAACTACCTACAGTTCATTGGCCTCACTCAGCTAACGTTTACTTAAAGAAATTCATTTCGTACATGCGTAACTTAATTCGACAAATCGATAGTGTTTCATGTACCTAATCGACACTCCGCGGGATTAAAACGACCAAAATTTAACGGTGTATACATATACCTTAGCCAATTCTTCAGATGTAAGAACAAAAGTCCAACCTCCTTCGTTCCAATTACAATCAACGTCTGTGATGGTGAGCTAAAATATCTGTCTGGTGGTATTAAATGTCAGTACCTCTACCATGAGTTTTAAGCAATAGTATTCGTCGCTACTCGATATCGACGCCGTAAATATTTTGTATGGCAAATTTTGGTTCTGCAAGTGACCGCTAGAGGCGCTGCAAAATTTGCCATACAAAATATTTACCGCGTCGATATCGAGTAGCGACGAATACTATTGCTTAAAACTCATGGTAGAGGTACAGTAGTACTCGTAATATATAATTAAATATCAGTAGTACCTAGTATACCTTTTTTTTGAGATGAGAAATCTTCAAATGCCACGTCCCGCTCTAGGGTGGAACGAAACGCTTGAACCCACCCTTAAGTTTTTTTACGTTCTAGGGTCGGCTACTTTTCAGACCTAGCAGATCTGATAGTAACCCCGATTTTTCTGCGAACAGGTTTTACAATCTTGTGGGTTCGAGTCCGTGATGACACGGGCGATGGTTTGGAGCAAATCAGCACTCGTTCTGAGGAGGATCGAAGGATAGAAACGGGAGGAGAGGCAGCAAGTGTGGTGCTAAGGGCTCTTTCTTGTGGAGCCACATACTCTGTAAGGGCTGTGGCACATTCAAGAGCGGGCTCGTCACCACCTTCAGTGCCCCTCATGGTGAAGACGAAACCTCCAGGTAACAAGTAATACATAACTTTAAATATAGATATATTATGATTTATGTTTTTTTCTTGTTGCATCAATATTGTAAGCCAGTGTTCTCATCAATAATAATGAAGTCAATCTAAACAAATATTGCAATAATCGATGTCGATTCGAGAGAGGCTTATTTGTTATATCTTCTATCAATAATATATAAGAAAACTAGTTATCCTACTGTCATTACGCATTTAGCCTACACGACGTGTCCGCGGGAATTGCATGACTTGATTTCGCCATCTCAATTCTACCATCGGAGAACCCGCCGTACGGCGGATATCCCTCCTTACGTTGTTGAGATTTCTACGGTCCGGACTAAGCGTTTTGCCTTGTCGTTTATACTGCGTACATCGAGGGACTAGAATAGTTTTCCTGCTGCGGTCTTCCCGTCGGATTATAATTTAGGCGTCTTCAAGGCTACAGTGAATAGGCTTTTAATAAACTAGTGCGCCTCACTATAGACGATTACATCACTGCTTAATATCAGGTGGGATTTCAGTCAAGCTCGACATATCAATTAAAAAAAAAGTCATTTATTTTAGTTGGGTTCCTTATTACTGTCAAATTAGTTTTATTTTTAGTACGAGTATTTGCGAAATCTGAAACGTACTGCATGAATCATGAAAAATCACAAAGTTATAAGCCAGTTATGGTACCTGGTTAGCGACATAAATACACGGTCACCGGGCCACCCCTGACCTGTTTTGTACTTGTCGGTGTTGTCCAACTTGAGACCTTTTTTAAATTTTTTTGGAAAAAATCTAACACGGTGTAAAAATTATTGCAATCGATTCAGTTACTGATTCTGAACAAACTATGTTCAGGTTTCGCATATACTAAAAATAATGTTGTATTTGACTCATTTTAGGCAAAACGGTTTTTAAGCGAAATAGGTAATTTAACCCAAAGGTATCAAAATCACTACATAAGATAAAACAAAATCGTTTCCCGCTGTCTGTCCCTATGTATGCTTAGATCTTTAAAACTACGCAACGGATTTTGATGCGGTTTTTTTAATAGATGCAGTGATTCAAGAGAAAGGTTTATGTTTAATTTATTTAATATCACCATTGCACCCGCGTGAAGCTGGGGCGGGTCACTGGTAATATATATTTTAACCGTTCATTCTGTCCCACAACTGCGCAAAAGCCACTCTTATATATTTTCAGACACTTGAATTAATTATATTGTAAAACAAACAAATTTTGGTTAAATTTTTTTTATATATTTATAAGGAAATGGCAAAAACCGTTCATAGGGCATCAAAAGTTTGTCGGTATCGCTGACAATGATTTGCTAATATTTGTTACGTATTTGCAATTTGATTGTTCTTGTAGTTTAGCTTATTTATATATTTTTAAAACCAGTGCATTTCTCCATTAATTTAGGTGTATACAAGATCGAAGTAATTGATATTGAAAATTAAAATGATTATGGTTCATGGAATTCTGTCGTCGCAAACATTTTCTTAATAATATTCGAAAGGGGTAAAGTTCCTGTTTGTAGACTTTGTGCACCACTCAGAACATTTATTTTATGCAGATTCAAATAACTGGGTTACTTCAATTTACATAATTGAAAACATTGAAAAATACTCAGATTTTAATCGAATCTTTTGAAGTGGAAAGACCACAATAAACTCTTTCGTTTTTAGAACAGAATCAAATGCAAAGTTGAGGTTAAAAATACTGAAACTTAATATTCTGTGGACGGAATAAATAGCGTGGTAAGTTTCTGAGTCGCTGTAAATGCCAGGTTTCACGGATCGAGTCAGGGTGCCTCTGATTGGCGTAACACTCCTTGTACTTGTTAAACCGAAAGTTTTTCGTTCTTGGAATAAAGTAAAATCTTACAGCAGGTGCTTAAAGTTTATAGAAGTTTCTAGAAAAATTTAAAGTTACCCGGCACACTTTTAAACTGTAAACGAAGGTAGTTAGACAGAGAATTTACAGTACATGGATGTGTGTTGGTATTTTAAACGAAACGGTTTATTTATCGTCAGACGACTGTTGACTCTAGCTGTTCCCATTATAACGATAGTATATCGTGGCCACGGCAGGTAGTAAAAACAACGACACATGATTTACCGTCACGATATTTAAATCGCTTTACAACTGCCGTTCTAGCCGCTCCCACTGTCATGACAATCTGTAATCACTGCAAAACAATCGTAAACGAAATTTATTTTCCCGCGAGGCGGCGGCCCTCCTTGCTGGCCAACTGCCATGGAATCTGGAGGCAACAGTCCTTGCACACATGCACGACAAGCGCATGGAGATGCAAAGCCGGGGCGAAATTCCACTGCCACGACAAGTCGAGGCATGGCGGACAGAGCTCCGGCGGGATCTCATGGCGAAATGGGGTCAGCGACTATCGCAACCTCGTTCGGGGCGCGCCACAATCGAGGCGATAAGTCCCATCCTTGAGGCGTGGCTGGAAAGACCTCACGGCACTCAACTTCCGCACGACGCCGGTCCTAACGGAACACGGAAAGTTTGCCAAGTTCCTGTTCCGGATTCGTGTGGAGGATTCGCCCGGGTGTCGCCACTGTGCGGAACACCCGGAGGACACGGTAGAGCATACTGTAGAGGTGTGCCGGCAGCGATCTCTCTCGCCGGGCCTTGGTTCAGGCCATGGTCCGGAGTGAGGAGGGATGGCAGTCGGTCGCCTCCTTCTGCGAAGCAGTAATGCTAGCAAAAGAGGAGGCCGACCGCATCAGGCAGACGCAACGGGGCGCTCGCCCCAGCCGCCGCCGGGATTCCGATCCCGATTTCCGGCCACCGTAGGCGCGGGCTTGCGGACGGCGTGCAATGGGTAGCACGCTGTCCGATCGTCCGATAACCGACCGGACCGAGCCCAAGTCGTCGACGGCGCGTTCTGTTCCCGCGCGCCTCATGGAGCTGTCAGCACACCGAAGAGGCCCAGCCTGCTAACTGCAGGCAGGCAGGGTCGAAGCCTACTGGGGTCATGGGTTTATTTCCGAAAGGAGTGCTCGGCCCCGGCACGATAGGCTACGAAGGAACGGGGTAGGTTTTTAGTCAGTAAGAGTCTGACACTACTTCCCGCTCCACCCAAGGGCGGGACTTGTCATTGGATGATTTTACCTACCATAAAAAAAAAAGAAAAAAAATACGAAATTTAATCGTGTCGTCCTATCTGTGAACATCTTCATTTAAATATACACCCCTATTTTTTAATTAGTGCACAATAAAATGGGGCTCAATCAATACCTGTTACTTATCATATTTATGTAGTCAAAAGTACAAAAAACGAAATTCCAAAATTGTCCACAAAAATTTGTCATTATTGGTAAATTCATAATTGAATCATATTCATAACAATTACTACTATAAAATATTAAGCGCAGTATTTTTCCATTTTTATTGACATTCTTTTATTCACAAACAATAACCTGTACAATGTTTCCAGAAATTGAGTGAGATTTTGGGATCTATACAAACGCTCATAACTTTGCTGTTTATGAATATTATGCATTGAGACTTTACTTAAATAATAACAAGACCTTTTCTAATAAGCCCTTTAAGTATTTGCCATAATTAAAAAATAGTGGTGTATAAGGCACGATATTTAAAACTACACGACTTTCTGTCGTCACGATAAAGAATTCGGCCTTATGCAATTTTTTTTATAGTTTTTTTTTTGAGGTATGATATCATAAAAAACTATCCTTGCTCTGATTGAAGTGAGAGTGAGCATCAAAACTATTACTGACTAAAACCCACCCGTCTTCCTTCAGTTGCTCATTGCATTCCAGCAGTCTTAGCCAAGGTGATAATCTACAATCGATAACGCTAATAGAAAACTAATCAAATGTATGGGTATGACATCATTTCAACAAAATTCATAGCCATGTCAAAATGACAGAATGAAACCTACCTAATCGTTTCGACGATGATAATCGCTACATCCTGTACGTTTATGTTATAAATTATACTTGATAATTTGCATCATTGCTTACCATCAGGTGGGATTGCAGTCAAGCACTTGTTTATAACAAATAAATAAAAAAAAACTTAAGCTGAGGCGAAACGGTTGAAACTTGGCTAGGTTACCTGGTAATAGGCTTGCCACCACTATCTCACCTGCTGGTAAGCGATGATGTGGTCTACGATGAAACATGCTTGCCCTAAACGTACAATAAATGTGCTACCAAAATGATTTGTAAAAACTAGTTAGTTAGTTTAGCCTATTATGTCCCACTGCTGGGCGAAGGCCTCCCTCTCCCTTTTCCACACACGTCTGTCCACGGCCATGGTGGGCCAGTTCCTTCGGTAATTGTCCAGCTCGTCTCTCCACCTTCGCCTTGGTCTGCCGCGATGTTGCCTTGCGTTTAATAGGACTCAATAAGTGACTCTTTTAGCCCACACCTCATCTAACATGCGGCAGACATGTCCGGCCCAAGGTTTGTCAGCGAGCCATGGAGCACAGTATCCTGGGAGTTCGAATTTCCGACCGCGTAAGGAACACAATGCTGCGCACCAAAACTAGTGCTTTATAAAAATAATGATTTTTCTTGTACACGGAAATATTTTTTACATTGCAATGAAACTAGTTGTGAAGGTCCCTCGCGAATAGCACTGGAAATTGAGTCCGAATCGTCAGGAAATGAAAAAGTTGTAAAGCTGGAACCGGTCTCTATATTTACAATGTAGGTCATTTAAAACGCAACTGTTTAGAACTGTTGGTTTGCGATAAAAAAATGCATGCATGAATATGACATTTGCCAGTAGGAAAGTCGATAATTATCTAATGAACACGTACTATCAGAATAATAAATATTCATGGTCCATAATAAGTATCCATGTCAAATAAGAAACGGTGTAGGTTTTTAGTCAGTAAGAGTTTGACACTACTCGTATCTCCCGCTCCGCCCAAGGTCGGGAGATGTCATTGGATGATTTTACCACCTAAAAAAATGTATTCAGATAAAAAATAAAGACTACGAGTGGAAGTGCCAAAGGGTAATATTGACGGCTAGAAATAGTAGCGTTGACGAAATCAATAACACAATACTGGGTAATCTTCCTGGAGATAGCGTCAACTACATTTCCATTCCTGCCATACCATAAAAAAATGGTCTATTCGGGTGCCAAATGTTGCTTTATGCAAAGTCTTAGACATTTATTGAAGCGCTACCACGAGCTCTTAACGCGATCCACTTGACGACCTAAACTGAACGGTTAAAGGAATAGTTTTAGGGAGGCTGTATAGCTCCAGCTCTTTTTCTCACATTATGATAAGGCCCCTGAACTTATCACAACACAATAATATTATATAGTCAAAAGTTTGTATGTATGTGTGTTTAGCTGTCTCACCGTAAATTTGTCATGGATGATAATAATCCCAAGTGATATTCAAGGACATATAATGTCCGGGAACAGCACAGGATACTTTTTAATCCTGGAATATGTTCCCGTGCAATAATTTTCTACTACTTTACTAAGCCACTAACAGCAGCTACAAATCCAATAGTAGCAAGACTAATTAGCCGATTGATCATCATCATCATCATTTCAGCCGAAAGAAGTTCCCCAGTTGGACATAGGCCTCCCCCAAACGTCGCCACAATGACCGGTCCTGTGCGTCTTGCATCCATCGGACTCCAGGGACCCTAACCAAGTCATCGCCCAATTCAATACAATATATCTCACAATTTCAACCACACTAATTATTATAGAGGGGGAATTTCACGTAAAGCGGAGAACTAAAAAAATTCGATGTTTCCGATTTTAGTTATATTTGAGTATGTTATACATGTTTATGTTCTCGATATACGGACATAATACTTTTACCGTGTTTCGTATAACATCCGGAGGACACGGTGGAGCACACTGTAGAGGTGTGCCCCGCCTGGGCGGAGCATCGCCGTGTCCTCGTGGGGGCGATCGGCGGCAGCGATCTCTCTCGCCGGGCCTTGGTTCAGGCCATGGTCCGTAGTGAGGAGGGATGGCAGGCGGTCGCCTCCTTCTGCGAAGCAGTAATGCTAGCAAAGGAGGAGGCCGACCGCATCAGGCAGAGGCAACGGGGCGCTCGCCCCAGCCGCCGCCGGGATTCCGATCCCGATTTCCGGCCACCGTAGGCGCGGGCTTGCGGACGGCGTGCAATGGGTAGCACGCTGTCCGATCGTCCGGTAACCGACCGGACCGAGCCCAAGTCGTCGACGGCGCGTTCTGTTCCCGCGCGCCTCAAGGAGCTGTCAGCACACCGAAGAGGCCCAGCCTGCTAACTGCAGGCAGGCAGGGTCGAAGCCTACTGGGGTCATGGGTTAGTTCCGAAAGGAATGCTCGACCCCGGCACGATAGGCTACGAAGGAACGGGGTAGGTTTTTAGTCAGTAAGAGTCTGACACTACTTCCCGCTCCGCCCAAGGGCGGGATTTGTCATTGGATGATTTTACCTACCATAAAAAAAAAAAAACCGTGTTTCGTATGATTTACAAGTTATGAAACTTTGAAGATTTGACGAACTCTCAGGTATGCGCTACTTCGAACGCTAATACCCAGCTTAAGGAAGGTGAAATTAAATAAATAAAGTAATGATTTTTTTTGCCTCAATGAGCTTTTTGACAAAATATTCTATTTTTTTTTGTGAAAAAAAATTTAGGCATGTTTAAATAAATAAATATATAAATAAAATAAAATATAATTCATTTACTTCAGGTAACTACATAACCCATATAATAAACATCATTTACATTTAGAATAAAATAAATAAATAAATTAAAATAATAACAAACAAACTACATTAGAGTCCTTATAAAAATCTGATAAAATGAAATTCCATTATACCATTCCAAATATTAAAATATTATAAAAAAAATATATTATTAAAAAAATATTATTATAAAAAAAAAATAAAAAAAAAAATATTATTTTAATATTATATTTTATATTCATCAAACATCTATCAATCATCAAATATTACTAAAATCGGCAACATCGAAATTATTTAGTAAAAGAAACCGCCTCTGGGGCAAAGGAAAAGGAAGAGAAAAGAAATGAGGGGAAGGAAAAGTTTGTGTATTTTTTTTTATTCCTTTACGCTGAAACGGCTAAACGAATTTAGATGAAATTTGGCCACGGGTAGACCATAAGATACTTTTTATCCTGCGAGTGTGTTCTTTTAGAATAATTCTCAACTTTCATGCAGGTAAAGCCGGTAGTATAAGCTCGTTTAGCAGAACTAGTAGTATGACGATCTACAAATCAAATGAATGCTTTCCTTTCACTGTTTAATTTCCGGCTGCCGGTACAAAACAGGATGTTTTCCTAACGTTTCTATTAGATTAGCAAATACCATTTTAGTAAGGTCATCTGCATTAGCCTAACTGGATCTTTAAAATTGCCTTGGAAGCAATTTTACAGGTATGAACTCTGATAAACAATCAAAGAGCTCTTTTTGAATGTTCAGCAGCGTAGCAGCTATACTATAATTACAGCTACAACAATGGTTGTTTGACAGTTGGGCATTGTTATTTGACAGTTGGGCATTTTCCACTGCTGTCACTTTACTTCATCTAATAAAAAATCATAGTATAGCTAAACCTACATTGGTTTCGCTTCGATAGTTAAGTTACACACGTATGTGTAACAAATTATGTTAATCGTAATAATGAAATCGATAATGAGCAATTTAGATAATAAATTAATTAATTTAGTTTTGTTTAAACTAAACAATTTTTTGACCGCTATCTCACCTGATGGAAAGCGAAGATGCGGTCGACGATGGGGCACGCTTACCTAGAAGTAACGTATTCACTCTTGACTTAAAGATTCCCGGATTGTAGCTATCAGGAAACACAGACTTCGGCAGGGAATTCCACTCCTTAGTTGTTCGCACAATGAATGTGTTCCTAAAACGTTTTGTGCTGATACGCACAAAACGTTTTAGGGGGACATAAAATATATTTATGTGCTTTGAGTATCTATGCACATAATGTACTATTTCTGACGGCGGCTTCGTCCGCGTGAATGTTGCTTATTGCGGACGCGAGGTCGAAGTCAAAGATGTTCATCCTTGGAGTTTAAGCCTCCTCCGTATCAAACTTCAACAAAGTTGGTTCCGTAGTTAAACTGTGAAAGCGTTACATTTGTAATATTAGCATGGAAGTATGGATAACTAACGACCTACTCTAGATTCATGTGGGTGTTACAAATCTTTAAAGTTCTTGGATTCTTTGATCGACTTCGAAAAGGAGGAGGTTGATATTGTTGAAAGATTATAATCCCGAGTTGGTCCCATAGAAATATTGTTTTGATCTGATGATGAACTTCGAAGATATAGAACGTAACTCTTCAAAAAATCATAGCAGAACTGTCGTAACAAGTAAAATTGCTTTGTTTATACATGTCGTCGGTGACTGACTGAAGGAAGAAGGGGACATAAAACTGATCTGATGATGAAGCCGGAAGGTAGGTAAGAACCGGAATTCTGTAATAAAACGGACTATTCTAGCCGTTTTTGGTATTATTAGAATTGTCATAATGATTTGATGATGGAACCGAATGGCGGAAAGTATCTTTTTAAGATTGGCTGAGGGACACTACAGCTAAAAATATGAAAAAAAAAGAACTACTAGAATAAAAAAACTTTTTACAAAATAAATACAACCGACTTCGATGTAAAAAACACAAAAGTGCGCGAAATAATTTTAATTTCCGAAGTCGGTGTTTCTATATTAGTTTGGTCTCTTCGTTCTAACACAACTTCCATGTATTTCATACATGTACCTATACACCTAAATCTTTCGTATAAATCACTCTGTCTATTAGCGCAAACCTTATGAAATTCCGTTCAGTAGTTTTTGAGTTTATCACGAACAGACAGACAGTCGAGGTGGTGAACTTTTGTTTTATAATATGTATGAAAGATATAATATTGCTCATTTTCAAATAGGTGGTAATTATTTAGGTACGTTTCTTTGAACTTCACACCAAAAAGACTTCAACTATTGTCTCAGAGCAAAGTATGAGGTCTCTTATGAAAGTTTAACCGAGATAGGTAAATATTTATAGAGTATTTCTTCTTAAAGGTCAGTGAATCTGCTGATAGTCATATCATATCGATGTATATTAAAGCCTTATTTTTTTCGTCTACCAGTACTAGTATGGGAAGGTGGAGGGGAAGACAGACATGAAGAGGGAGCAGAAGCAGCAGTCTGGAGCAACAGCAGCGCTTTGGCGTTAGACGCAAGAAGAGCTGTGCGTTGTGGAGCCAGGCTCGTGCGGTTGCAGTGGCGAAGAGCTGACGCCGCCGGTGCAGCTGCTTGGAGGGACGCTGACCTTACCTCACTGCATCATCATCGGGAGGTGAGTACTGTAACAGGGCAGAAAATAAGGCTCTTTTTACGCCAGAACAGTTGTGCGCTGTGAAGCCGGTCTTGTTTGTTTGCAATGGCCAAAAACTGATAAACTACGTAATAGTAGTTTATATTATCAATTATCAGTATAGTTTAAATATATTATTTATACATCGTTAAATTTTGGTCGTTTTAATCCTGCGGAGGGTCGATTCGGTACATGAAACACTATCGATTCGTATAGATAAAAATGATAAATAAAATACTTTTTTTAAAAACTCGAATTAATTTACGCTTGTACGAAATTGATTTCTTTAAGTAAACGTCAGCTGATCGAGGTCAATGAACTGTAAGTAGTTAGTACGCAACGACCGACAACTCCCTACAAGGTCATTGGCTCGTTTACTTAAAGAAATTAATTTCGTATATGCGTACCTATATTAATTCGTATTTTAGGAAAAAAATACTTTATTTTTTAATTTTATCTTTATAAATCGATAATGTTTCATGTACCGAATCGATCCTCTACGGGATTAAAACGACCAAATGTTAACGGTGTTTATAAGCTGATCAATTATTCTTATAAGTGGTGCAGCCGGCTGGAAGGTCACCGACTTAAATTCGCTGCATCATCACTGCAAGTATTCTAAAATACTAAAGGACTGATTCGTTCTTGAGTCAAATGTGAAAAGAATAGCGTTGCAAAACCATGCTTGTGGAGCTCTAGTGGCAATCATCATCCGGAGAATAAAAAACACAGAATGTCTCAGATTTCAGTACTAGCAGTAAATCTGGAAATACCAGTGTCAACTAGACAGGGTATGTCTAGTTGACACTGGTATTTCCAGATTATTGATTATTATTGCATAGGCAAAATCGCCGCTTACCCAACATCCAACATCCCAAGATTCCATCTTCCTGCCCTTATCCCGTTTTATTTGGGGTCGGCGCAACACGTTTTTTCTTCCATTCTGACCTGTCACTCGTCACTTTATCACTAACTCCCTTTTCTTTCATATCACTCCTCACACAAAAAATCCATCTCTTCTTTGGCCTCCCTCTCCCTCTCCATCCACATGTAAACTCATAACTCTTTTAGTAACATGCGTTTCATCCCTCCTCTTCACATGACCACACCAAGACAAACGATTTGAACTTTTCAGTCACTAGCGCCACTTTCAGACTTCCTCTAATGTACTCATTTCTTACTTTATCCGTTCTATTCATATTTAGAGTATTTTTTTAATTAAAACGGTCCCTTGAAGCTGTGAAAAAAATGAAACTTCTGAGTTAACACGAAAAAAATAATAATAATATGGCCGTATATGTCGCAAAAAACGTATATTTTGATACTCTAAAGGGAATCAAAATCTACAATCTATAAGAAGACCTACAATCCAGTTTAGCATGAAGCAAAGTCTTGATTTGATTTGTGTTCAGCTCCCAACTAGTCAACTGGCAACTAGTCATTATTTTAATTCTAATTTTAATTTATCGTTCATGACATTTTAATTTAATGATTTCAAATAATTCAAACCATACATTCCATATTTGTCAATTATTATATTTTCAATATCATAACTAATTTAATTCAGTTTGTATCCAATATTAATTTAATTTACAAAATTATAATTTATATGTATTGTCAAAGTGGTGTACACCTAATTGACATATTAATAGCACAGAATCGAACATTTATAAAACTACCCACATGAAAAATATATTGTTGATATGTCGTTGGTATTTCTAATAAATACTCGTAAATAAATAAAGTCTCATAGCACAAGTAGAATATAGGAAAAAAAAAATTAAAACTCTAAATTTGTACTTACGTTACAAAAAATAAAACTTTTTTTTGCGATTCGGAAAAATCATCGTAACCCAATAGGGGAATTGAACTATTTTCATAATTATGTGGTTTGTACGGAAACCTCAGTGCACGAGTCCGACCCACATTTGTCCTTTTTTTATTACGTACTAGCGACCCGCGCCAGCTTCGCACGGGTGCAGTGGTGATATTAAATAATAATAATATAATAATAAAAATATGTATTATAAGGAATAAAGGGAATAATAATTTATTCAATAGTAGTTTGTACAAGGCATACAGAGTAGTCTTAAACACTAAGAAAAGAAAAAAAAAACTACACTCAGTATAAAGTTGGTCATATGACTCCCCTTCCTAAACTAGGCAGAAACAGTGGGTGAACAAAGTACAAGCTATGTTAAATATGTGTATAGTGTGTGTGCGTGTATGTGTGCAAGTGTGTGTGTATGAGAGTGAGTATGTGTGTGTTAATTAGTAAATGTATATGTATAGTAATTGTAGGCCTGTCTCATTTAATGCATATGCAATATATTATAACACAAGCTCTGCTTAGCTTGGGACTAGACGGTGTTGTGTGATAGTTGTGGAATATTATTATTATTATTATACATATGAACTTTCCTCTTGAATCACTCTATCTATTAAAAAAACCACATCAAAATCTGTTGCGTAGTTTTCAAGATCTAAGCATTCATAGGGACAGACAGCGAGAAGCGACTTTGTTCTATTATGTTGTGAAGTTTACTCTAGTAGGTATTTAAATAGAACAGCATCAAGTTAAGCATTTTACTCTGACACCTGTATTTATAAAGAAAGTTAGGGTTTCGCAAGCAATGTTTGTTAAAAGTCCTCCGCGTATAAAATACATCGGATATTACTCGTAGCTGCGATTGCCGTCTCTGTTACGTCACAAACTATTCCTCTCGATCTAAACTACAATTCCTAATAGCCGGGTTTCTTATACATCTTCTCTTGGAATTATTAGAATCCTAATTAAATGTTTACTTTGAAGTGGAACGATGTTGCTCATATTGCTAATTCAATTATGTAATGAGTGTTTTCAATTTTACGTTATATTAGATTTAGAAATAACTTGTTCGACTCGATTTGATTTGAAATTGATTGATTTGGGTTGTTCACTGTATTAACAGACCAAAAACAATGTGAACTTTGTAGGTTTTTATAATTGAAATGAGTTTTCACAAAATATATCCGGCAAAAGATCAGAAGGACTCGTAATTTAGGCCTTTTTGTGTTCCGCGGAAACAAGAGCCAATTGAAAACGGGCAAATTGAGACTCGGGGTTTCATACAAATTCGTAGGTTATGATCCGTCGGGAGGGATAAAATACCTTTTTTGTGCAAATATCAACAACTTTATTGTGCGTACGAGGAAATTTGCCTTCAGGTACGCCTTGATTAAGGAGTGAGGGAAACAGGCGCGGAATTACGAGCTATTCACTCGCATTTGTGAGGGAATAAGTTTAGAAAATGGGTGTACTAAGATTAAAGGATCATACTACAGCGCCTGAGATTGTGTGAACAGAGCCTGAGCACTTTGTTCGTATAAACGTTGTGGTTATTAAAAAAAAAAAACTGGCGAAGTGCGAGTCAGATTCGCGCACGGGTTCCGTACAAACTTACCAATGAGTTTCTGAATTCTTGAATTGAGTAACGCTGATTTTACCAAATCGCAGAAAAGAAGGTTTTCAGATTTACTTTTAATTTTTTTATAAGCTTATACTTTTCCACTGCTGGGCATAGGCCTCCCCCAGTTACTTCCAGGTATTTTTTTCTCGGGCCACCTCAAACCAGACCTTGCGGTAGGCGTCCAGGTCGTCTCGCCACCTCTTCCCAGGCCAGATTTTAAATCTTATCTTTTTTTTTCTTTAACTCAGAAGCTGGATTTTTTCACAGCTCCAAACGACCATAGACCTAAGTAGGTAATATAGGTTTATAGTTACTCAAGCCCATACCTATTGTCTTTCTATTGTGTCTAATTACGGTAATCAAATGATTAATTTCAAATCAATCTCCACGCGTTCTCGAGATAAAGGCAACATCCTTCCTATCAAGACGGACAACAATATGATCTTCTAAAGGTTCCGTCTTTTAGGTACGGAACTCTAAAAAGTTGGAAAATAACCGTGACATCATTTTATGTAGCCACTTGTGAAAGTTTAATGAAGCTGCTGCCTTTTAAATTTTTCTTCCTTTAGCAGTTACTCAGCTTAAAGCCTGAGTAACGCTTAAATCTAATCCTATCTTAAATAGGTACCTATTTTAAATGTTTAAACATTATTATTTTTTTATAAAACTGACTTTTTTTATGGTAGGTAAAATCATCCAATGGTGTCAGACTCTTACTGACTAAAAACCTACCCCGTTCCTTCGTTGCCTATCGTGCCGGGGCCGGGCCTTTCTTTCGGAAGCTGACCCATGACCCAAGTAGGCTTCGACCCTGCCTGCCTGCCTAACTTGAGAAAATTGCCATCACACTAATATTATAAACACAGAAGTCTGTATGTATGTGTGTGTGTTCGTTTGTTACCCCTTCACGGGGTAAGGGTAAAGGGTAGAACAGATATGGATGAACTTCGGCATACGGGTAGATCGTATCCCGGAATAGGACATACTTTTGTCCTGGGAGTACTACCTTATCATCATCATCATTTCAGCCGAAAGACGTCCACTGTTGGACATAGGCCTCCCCCAAGCGTCGCCACAATGAGCGGTCCTGTGCATCTCGCATCCATCGGATTCCCGCAACCCTTGCCAGATAATGATGAAGGTCTTCCAACACTGCGTCTTCCGGTACGCGGTCGCCACTCCAGAACCTTTTTTCCCCAACGACCATCTGTTCTGCGAGCAATGTTGAAAAATGAGCCCTCCCCATTGCCACTTTAGTTTGTCGATTCTTCGTACTATGTCAGCAACCCTGTCCAACATATCAGTATGACCAGTGCGTGTTGCCAGTGATGACTTATGGCTTCAAAACGTGGTCGTTCACAATGGGCGTCATCAAAAGGCTTAAAGTCACCCAAAGGGCAATGGAAAGGGCTGTGCTCGGAGTTTCCTTGCGTGATCGTATCAGAAATGAAGATATTCGTAGGAGAACCAAGGGAGTACCTACTGTCTTTTGAGATAATTTTATGTTTTATCCCGGATGACATCACGGCAGACCAAGGCGATTAAGATGAGTAGGATAATTACCGGAGGTACTGGGTTGCGATGGCCGAGGACAAACGTGTGTGGAAAAAGGAGAGGGAGGCCTTTGCCCAGCAGTGGGACATAATGGGCTAATTAACTAACTAACCCGGGTGATATCGATGGCAGATGGTAGCAATGTATAAAAATAAAACTCAATAAAAAAGAGCGCTCGTATTTTTTGGGTAAAAATGGATGGTAAAATAGTTTGCTAGATCGGAATTTCAATTAAAGAATTTTTCAATAACGTCTTATGTATGTTCACATGAGTTTGGTTTTCGAATCGACTGGAAGAAATGTATGTTTAGATATCTAATGTTTTATGAATGGAGTAGGTATAGGTAGAAATATTTTTTTAAAGTATTTTTTTTACAATACTAGCTTCTGTCAGCAGTGTCGCTCGCATGACAGTAGGTTTCTCCATAAAACTTTGGAACCCCAGTTTATACCCTTAGGGAGTGAATTTCACACAGCTATAACAATGGTTGTTTGACAGTTGGGCATTGTTATTTGACAGTTGGGCATTGTTATTTGACAGTTGGGCATTGTCCAATGCTGTCACTTTACTTCATCTAATAAAAAATCATAGTATACCCTATTTAATTGTGTTATTTGTGAAAAAAAATTGAATTTAAGATTTTAAAAGAATTCTTTAGATGCTACGCCGCCGCCGCCAGATATTGTGATTAGGGTAAAAAAATATTTGTGATAGCCTGCTGCCATCTAAATCAAAATGAAAATGTCGGAGAATTTTGAAAAATTTTCTTCAGTACAAAATGAACAAAAATGCGTTGTAATTTTCAGAAAAAGTATTTCTTCGAAAGTGTATTGAAAAACGTCGTTTGATACACGTGCAAATTTGTCACTGTAGCCCTGGGCTCCATAACACACTCGCCTCCGGATTGTGAGAATTCCGCCTCAGTCGCAATGACAAACTTTCTGCACTTGTATCAAATGCGCAAAATTTCACAGTCCCAGTAGTTTTGGCTGTGCGTTGATATGTCAGTCAGTCAGTTTCATCTTTTATATGTTGTATAGATATAAATTCATATCCTTGTATTTTCTACATAGGTCGTGATCGGTGGGCTGACAGCCGGCGCTTGGTATGCGCTACGCCTGTGGACTGCAACGGAATCTGCCCGACACCAGGCAGTTATTTATGCTGCAACCACCACGCATTCTGGAGGTAACGCTACATTTGTACTTGTGCATATTATACTGGAAATACATTTTCGTGAACAATATTATATAGAGAACAACTCTGAGACAAGGCAGAAATAATGGTCCAAATATAAATTTGGCCATTTATATTTTACACTTTTAAATTTTGATGACCCATGGAGGGTCGATTCGGTACATAAAACAATATAGATTTGTAAAAATAAAATAAATAATTTAAGTTTTATTTTTCTAAAACTCTTATATACGTATATATATTACGATGTACGAAATTAATTTCTTTAAGTAAACGAGTCAATGCCCTTGTAGATAGTTGTCGGTCGTTGCGTACTAAGTACCTACAGGTCATTGAACTCGCTCAGCTGACGTTTACTTAAAGAAATTAATTTCGTACATGCGTAAATTAATTAGAGTTAAAAGAAAATACTATATTTTTTAATTTTCTCTTTACAAATCGATAGTATTTCATGTACCGAATCGACCCTCCGCGGGATTAAAACGACCAAAATTTAACGATGTTTAAGAAGATATTCGTTGCTTTGGTACTTGTCTACTCATTACTGACTGAAAGGCGATACATCGGTGTAACATTAAAACTATGATGGATGTATTGAAACTTGACCAACATTATTACGGCATCAGTATAAATGATTTATGAAACAACAAATTCATTAATCATTGCCAGTTTTTGCTACAAATTTTAACAGAATGCTACCAAACCTCCATCAAATTATGTAGTTGAATACAAACATTGCCATGGCCTACAACGCATTGAAAACAAAAAAAAATATGCCTGCTACACAACGCGACGGCCATGCTATTATTTTTAGTCACGTTTAAAAATTGCATCCAAACAAATGACTGAACTTTTTTCGTTGAAAAATGGACATTGAAATATGAAACTACTTTTACTAAAATACGACTCGTATACGCGAATGAAGGGATTTCGTTTTTGTAGTTCAAAATGCTGCTTTATTTAATACTAAGCTTTTTTTAAATCTGATACGTGTTGTGTCAAATTGAGCTTTGTCAGTTAAGTTTTATTCATTAGGGTCATTTTTCCACCGTTAACAGGATGCAGATTTAATTTAGTCGCCTGTCACGCTCACCCCGTTTAGATATTGATATGTCTCACTCTTTGCGTAGTTTCAAGTCCGTCTTGCATAAGGCATTATTATCTCAAGATTAAAAAGAGTTTTGTCTATTTCACTTACGTTAAGTGAGTGAAAAGGACAAAATTATCATAACGTAGAATTTGTAATTGTTTAAGGATTTATAATTTGTAACCATTTGAATACTTGTTTAGTGAAATCTCCTTTTGTTTGATGCATGTCGTGGCAGCCTTTAATTAAGGCTACACTACAAAATGTAACAATGATCTTAAATCCTCACATGTATAATGGTGTATGCTTTGTTGGTTGTTCTTAAATAAATAAATAAATATTCTTCTTTTGCCCCACACTTACTGTCCTATGGTGCTATTCTCTGAGAAAACGCAGCGCTGCCACAACGACGAACATCCAAATAGGATACATTAAATTAACAATCCAATGTATAGGTCCATTAGGTTGACAATCCAATATGTCCTATTTGGGTGTTCGTCGTTGGGGCGGCGCTGCGTTTTCTTAGAGAATAGCACATAGGAAGTGTTCATTATTTCTGTATCGTGGGTGCGTTCACAAACATGTAAACCCACATACACAAGACACCCAGACCCAAACCTGAAAACTATACAATTTTGTCCCGTGCAAGAATCGAACCCACGACACGCAGTGTAGCAGCCTTAACTCAACCACTATGCCAACCGTGCCATCAAATCATTAAATTTTTCATTGAAATTATTTTACGGAAAACTTGCCTCATCATCATCATTCCAGCCGAAAGACGTCCACTGTTGGACATAGGCCTCCTCCAAGCGTTGCCACAATGGCCGGTCCTGTGCGTCTCGCATCCATCGGACTCCAATGACTCTGACCAGATCATCGGTCGAAACTTGCCTATCCTTTGTTAAATGATTGTTGCAAGTGAATAAACGACTTAATTTGATTTGTCATACCATCGCGTTTTTTTTTTTTGGTAAGTATGTAAAATCATCCAATGACAAATCCCGCCCTTGGGCGGAGCGGGAAGTAGTGTCAGACTCTTACTGACTAAAAACCTACCCCGTTCCTTCGTTGCCTATCGTGTCGGGGCCGGGTATTCCTTTCGAAAGCTGACCCATGACCCCAGCAGGCTTCGACCCTGCAGCTAGCAGGCTGGGCTTCTACGATTTGCTGATAGCTCCTTGAGGCGCGCGGGAACAGTAGGCGCCGTCGACGCGGGCTCGGTCCGGTCGGTTACCGGACGATCGGACAGCGTGCTAATCTTTGGACGCCGTCCTATCTTTCTGTGAGAGTCTTAAAGCCATACAAATATTAAGTCAGTATGTAGGTATGAAAAATAATTACTTTTTAGGGTTCCGTAACTGAAATGGAAAAAACAGAGCCCTTATAGAATCACTTTGTTGTCCGTCTGCCGGTCTGTCTGTCAAGACCCTTTATCTTAGGAACGCGTGGAGGTATCATGTTGAAATTAAAACTATATATTCAGGTCTGCAGTCCCATGTAGTTTTGAAAAAATTAAGCTTCTAAATTAACGAGAAAATAATACGGCCGTTTGTGTCGCAAAAAACGTATATTTCGACACTCTCAAGGGAATCAAAATTCATAGGCTACTTTCTGCTGACCTAGAACCTTGAAAGTTGGCATGAAGCGAGATTGCGATGCACAAATATAGGAATAAATCTGAAAACTGAAAATGTTTAGTTAATGTCACAAAAAATACTTTTTTCGACTTGGAAAAATTTTCGGGACACGATTCGGTAATTGAACTATTCACATTAGTTCATTTGTCCGGAACCCTCAGTGTGCGAGTCCGAATCGGTCATGCCCAGTTTGAGCAGCCATCCAACAACTTCTCCTGTTCTGAGGTACGAGAGAAAGTGTTAGATTTTTACTGACCAATCCGTGTACCGTCAGTTTTCCTTTGAGTTCCATTTATAATCCCACAGCCGTAAAGTTGATATTCCAAAGAAAGATTTAACTTCTGGCATGGTAACCATGAGCTACTGATAAAAATTATAGTTGTTACATGTACATGTTGAACATTTTGTGACCCGCCTCCCTCGGGGTTCCTTTTAAACTCCTAACTGTGCCGCAGTTTTGTAGCATATACCCCCTGTATATGATGTTAGGGGGAAAAAGTACCATTGAATACATTATTTCCATCTTTTTATAAAGTTATAATATATAAGGTGACTGGTAATTAGTGAACGATACTTAAACACGTGATTGTAGTCATGATAACAAACAACTTTTACTATGGGACCAAACCTGAAATCACGAAAAAAAATCTGCTTATCAGTACATTAAATTTGTGTTGGCCTAACTGGTCAAAAAATACTGGACTTGGCTGATTTTTTTCGCGATTCAGTGGTTGAGCGATTGGCTGCTGAGCTGCGGGTCGCGGATTCGATTCCCGCACGGTACAAATATTTGGCCATACAAATAGGTGTTTCGGGTCTCTTGTGTATGTGAGTTTAAATGTTTGTGACCGCATCCACATTACAGAAGTAATTCCTAGTGTGGGGCATTTTTAAGAAAGAAAAGAATACAATAAAATTAAAGATTACATAAATTAATTCATAAATCATAAAATAATGTCATAATTATCATTACATATTATGTGGCTAAATCTCAATGAAACACCGTTAAATTTTGGTGGTTTTAATCCCGTGGAGGGTCGATTCGGTACATGAACACGATTTGTAAAGAGAAAATTAAAAAATAAACTCTTTTTTTAAACTCGAATTAATTTACACATGTTCAAAATTAATTTCTTTAAGTAAACGTCAGCTGAGGTCAATGAACTGTAGGTAGTTAGTACGCAAAGAACGACAACTACCGACTAATTTGGTACATGTGTATATTAATTCGAGTTTTAGACGAAAAGTACTTTATTTCTTAATTTTATCTTTACAAATCGATAGTGTTTCATGTACCGAATCGACCCTCCACGGAATTAAAATGATCAAAATTTAATGGTATATAAAGGTGCAATAATCCCTTTAATCTAAAAACTATGTTCTCCAGCTCGTCGCTGTACCGAAAATTTTACAACATCAAAAGTCGATAGAACCATCTATAGACAATTGAATAATTTATCTCTCTTGTTACCTACGCATATTTTTCATCTACATTTCGTAAAAACATTCCTGCGGACATGATTTTCATTTGTACTTTTCAACACAAGTAGCCGCGTCGGCTTTTCAAAGGCCCCGCCATCTATCACAGCTTGTTTACTATTAGCGATCTTTTATGTTATTACCTTCGTAAGTTATGGCCACAAAGAAAACAAACTGCCTTAGAATTACTTGAAACTTTCGGCTATGGGGAATAGGTTGATATTCTTATAACATTTCTATTTTCAGGTATATTTGTTATAGATGCTTGGGAAGTTATCACACTAATATTGTAGGTTGATATTAATATTATGACAAACGCGAGTGTATGTATCTTTGTTACTTCTTTACGCTTAAACTATTGAACATGGGTAGACGATGGAATATAACAATATGAATGTTTGGATTTGTGTATTTCAGCTATTTCGTGCAGGCGAAACTGTTGGTAGAAACTAATGTTTTTTTTTTATAAATATGGCTTTTTCGTTTCTGCCAGGTTAAGAGCTATTTCAGGAAGTGGGTTTTTTATTTATTTTTACAAATACCTCACGTCGATATTGCAACATTAAAGTATTATGTACTACGTCAACTATTGCTTTTTAGTCGTCTATATAACACTATATAGACGACTAAAAAGCAAATAGTTTCTGTAAAGGTTTAAACAATTACATAAGTAATTATGTAAACGCATGATACTGTTGGTACTCGCCAACCTTAACTTTTTGCAAACTTATTATACACCGTTAAATTTTGGTCGTTTTAATCCCGCGGAAGGTCGATTCGGAACATGAAACACTATCGATTTGTATAGATAAAAATGAAAAACAAAGCACTTTTTTTTTACACTCGAATTAATTTACGCATGTACGAAATTGATTTCTTTAAGTAAATGTCTGCTGATCGAGGCCAATGAACTGTAGGTAGTTAGTACGCAACGACCGACAACTTCCTACGAGGTCATTGACTCGTTTACTTAAAGAAATTATAAGGGCAGATAAGTTACGCGCTAACTTCGCTATCAGAAAACCTAGACTCGAAACTCGCACATTTATGATCAGTTTCATCACAGTCGCAAACCTACAGTCACTGAAAGACAAGGACAGATATAAGAGCCGGCGCTGTCCTGCAAGCAAAATAGCGTTAGCCACCAAATGTGAAATCAATTGAAAGTTAGAAGCTAGTCACCTATGTTCCGCTGTTTCGATTAAATCTAAGAGATTTACTGATGTTTTCAGTAACATCTGATAATGATTTTTTTGCACTTTGAACACATGAAAGAAGATGTGAAATGTAGTGGAATGTGAATGTTATATTTAAATAAGTTACTGCAATTAGGTGTTATTTTACATAGTAAAAGTCTGACCTCTCTCTGAGTCTCTTAGAGAGGAGGCCTGTGTCCCAGCAGTGGGAACATTAAAAGGCTGATGATGATGATGATGAAAAGTCTGACACTCCCTAACGCTCCATCTGAAAGCGGGAGAGTCCATAAGATGATTTCCCACCTCAATAAATACCCGTTAACATTACAGTAAGCTGGTTTAAAAGTTTCCATGTGTTGTCAACAGAGCGGTTACGTCGTCCAGTGACCTTCCAATCCGAGGGTGGTCAGATTGTGACGTCGAGTGGCAACGCTGACACGGAGCGCGTGCTCGGAGCTGTCTCTCTGGCATTTGCTGCCCTCGCCGCGCTGGCTGTGACCGCCCTGCTGCTTGTGTTGCTGGCTAAACGAAGGTAAGCAGAAGTGTAATGTTGGTAGATGTACCCTCGATTTATGAATATAGGCTTTTAGAGTCACATTCATTATGCGTACAGCTAAGGAGTGGAATTCCCTGTCAGAGTCTGTGTTTCCTGATAGCTATAACCTAGAGGTCTTTGAGTCAAGAGTAAATAGGTTACTTCTAGGCAAGCGTGCTCCATCGTCGGCCACATCTTCGCTTTCCATCAGGTGAGATAGTGGCCTATCAACAATAAAAAAAAGAGTGAATAGGCTTTTAATAAACTAGTACGCTTCACCATCAACGATTGCATCACTGCTTACCATCAGGTGGGATCGCAATCAATCACAAGTTTATATCAATTAAAAAAAAAAAAACAAGATACCCAGACCCAGTAACTACCTATTCTGTGGTCATAAAAATATTTATTCCGTGAAGGAACCAAACCCATGACACGCAGCACAGCTACAATCCCTCAACTACTGCGCTAACCGTGCCATACAAAATATACCTCCATAATTGTTAATATTTCAAAATAGCTGACCTAATTAACTTTAGTTAATTAGGTACAATAGAATAGAATACACCTATTGTTCACCAAAATAGTAACGAAATAATGGTAAAGCCTGAACAATAATTATATTCTAAGCTACGTTCATAAAAAAAATGAAACATTTATAAAATTACTTATTAAAAGAAACGTGGAAAACACACCAAAAATATTGCTTCAATAGCACAAAATTCCTTTGATACATTCTAACTTTGAACCCTACTTTATTTTTATTTATAGATCAAAGCTAACCAAAGAATCTAAGGCAGCATTATTTTTACAATTTTCTCATAGATCAGAAAATTGATATATAAATATGATTTTAATGTAAAGTTGACAGCCAGATTGTACTATTTTTTCTAAAACTTATTAAATTAGAAATAAAGAAAGAAAGAAGAACATTTATTTGAGACTCGAAAAGGGCAAAAAATATATACAACAACAATAACAAAATCTATAAATAGTTCTAAAACATAAAAAAAAAACAATAAATAAAAGAACACAAAAAAAATGATTGAAAATAAAAGAACTGTGCGAGGTCAAAAGGCCCATATCTCAGCATATGCAGCAATAATATAATATAATATAATATAATATTTCCACAACTATCACACAACACCGTCTAGTCCCAAGCTAAGCAGAGCTTGTGTTATGGGTACCAGACAGCTGATAAACATACTTATATATTTCTAAATACATAATATTACCTAAAAAAAGTAAAAAGTAATGTTATACCTGTGCCACTCAGAAGGCTAGAGATTCCAAAAGAAATAATGTATTTTTTTGTCAGTATTATAACGCCTGACGCCGTATAAAACGAATGAAGCTTAAAATATTGGTAGATCATTACTTTTTACATTATCTACTGTTTTATTTCCAAAAATTCAAAATTGTGTCGTATTCCTACATCTACGCGAGCAAAGCTACGGGTAAAAGCTAGAGTACAAATAAATTCATACCTGTGAACACCGACATGTCAGGAATACCGTAAAGGTTTTTATCGGAAACATAATGGTCATCACGTCAATATATTTGATGTACGCATGCCAATATGGGTGAGCCCTACTCAGCCCTCTTGACCTTTTGAATCCAATTTCTGGAGCTCGATTTTTACGAATTGAGGCATTCCTGCGGCGGTGAAAATATTATATTACCGAACATATGATTGCTTGATTTTATGTTTATTATTTTTGTTTTGATGTATTTTTCTTAGGTTACTTTGGATTTTAAAGGTATGCGGAACGCTCTACTCTTGCAAACGTCCGTTAAAAAGAAGGATTCTTCTACCAGATGGATGTTATGCTAGTCCGGACAACTGTCCGATAGATGATTTCGGGCTGTTGCAAAAATCGAGATTCTGAACGACAAATTTTCCTCAAAAACTTAAGGATTTTTAAAAAACACGTATCTTGGAACAAGTTTTGTGTAATATTTGAGTAAATGACTAACAGAGTTTTCAAGCGTTATCTCTCTTTTTTCGCGTTTCCTCTCCATCAAACATTGCGATGGATTGCTTTAGACGAAGCAACAAGTTTTTAAACCATGCTCGACGTTTACGATACGCGAGTGGGGAAGGCACCTTAATTGTCTAATCCTGCGGACAACATTAATTGCGCGATGCAGAATTTCGTAGTTTAGTTCTTATGTGACGGCATAGATGTCGCTACAGGATCATTTAAGACAGATTTATTGTAACTATAATATTTTCTTCCATTTCTTTGTTTCCTTTAAAATAATAATTTTGATACCGTTTATGTTATGCTGTGTACTTTAAATATATTTAGCTAGTACATGAAGAAAATCGTTAAAATTGACTGCAACTGCTGGTTACTTTAGTTTGATTTTTCCATATACTTCAATAACTTAAAGCTGGTGATCGGTCTGATTACATTGGTGTAATTTTCATTTTTTTTTATTCATTAACTGTTTATCTGTTGATGCGGTCGCGCGCTGACTGCTATGCCTGAGATCGTGGGTTCGATCTCCGCCCAAGACAAATGTTTGTGTGATCATTTGTTCTGTGAGTAGGTGTATTTTATCTATAATTTGAATGTTTTTAGAAATATATCATTATGTTTATTAGTTGTCTAGTGCTCGTAACTAGATAACGTTGTGTGAAAGTTGTAGAATATATAGACTGCTCTGTTGGTCTAGTGCTTAATGGACCTGACTGTTATGCCGGAGGTCGTGGGTTCGATTCCCACCCAGGACAAATGTTTGTGTGATGAGCATGATCATTTCTTCTGTGTCTGGGAGTAATTTATCTATAATATGTATGCATTTAGAAATATATAAGTATGTTTATCAGTTGTCTGGTCCTCGTAACACAAACTCTGCTTAGCATGGGACTAGACGGCGTTGTATGATAGTAAAAAACAACAGTATTATATTATTCTTTATCAAATAATTCTTTTTTAAAGATGTCTCATCTTCTAAATATAACAAGTACAGATACCTCAGGCACAAACGTCTTTCTTTTCTATAAAAGGCCGAGCAAAAAAATCCATTATTGTCAAAATCAGGTTCGGTTTTCCTTTGTTTTGTCCAAATAATTGAAAATACTCAATACCCCATTTACAAAAGTAAGTAACGCCTGTATTGGAATCCCCGTTTCTCGAGGAAGCCTGTATAAATATATAATAATAAATAAGATAAATGTAGACGTATTGAGAACACGATGTCTCTGTAAATCACTCAGAGCGACCTACTTTACCATTCGAGTCTTCGGTTTGGCCACTATAGGCATGGACTGTTAAAATAATTTCGGTATTTCTTGGGAGTTACTTACCTATTTCACTGAAATCTTAATGCGTACCGTGTTTTGTTATGTGGCTCAGCATAATCTTTATTTATTACCCGACTGCACTTTTCCATTAATCCATTACCTAAGGAATATAAAGAGGGTTTGTCTGACATCGACAAAGCACAAACGAATACCATAGAAATAGTACATTTTGAAACAAGGGCAGAAAGTTTGTCATTGAATTCGCGTAAGCCGAAGGTGAGTGTGTTATTGAGCTGAGGGCTGCAGTGACAAATTTGCACGTGTATCAAACGACGTTTTTCAATACACTTACAAAGAAATACAATCTCGGAAAATTACAACGCATTTTTGTTAATTTTGTACTGAAGACAATTTTTCAAAGTTGTCATACATTTTAGTTTAATAATATCATCCGGTTTGGTTATTATAACGGTTTTATTCAGTTTAAATGTGAAAAACTATTGTTTATTTTTTTAATTAGGAAAAAGCCGACGAAACCTTCCAGCACTGGGGGTCCGAAATCATGTGCTGGATCCATGGTATTCGTTAGTGCGTCGATTTTAGACACACCGTGTATGTAAGACTAAGCAAATAATGTAAATGGAAAAATCTTAGACGATCAATGCTGATGGCTAATGGCGCTCAATCACTGATGGCTTCCATGCTATCTTTGAACAGAAATCTGCCCGAATGCTCTGCAAAGTGCGTGCCGGCTCCAACTCTATCTTGAAGATCATAACAAATCATCATCTCTTAGAATAATCTTGTCTCAAAGTAGTTATAATACTAAAAGTAGCGTACCTAGCTAAGTGAATAACGGCTCTAGGGGCAAAGCTTGGGAGCCCAAGGCGGGGGATGTCATTGGATGATTTTATTTTACCCACCACCAAAAAAAAAACCCTCCGGTACCTACGTCAGTTAATACTAACATAGACATAAAATTCTTATTTACTAAATCCAGTATGGATGTAATTTGGACGAAATGAGGTTTTTTTTAAATGGACTTATTGTAAATGAAGCATAATTCTACCTTTTATTTTTGTTTGCGTAATCATAGATTGATCTTTACGTTGAGAAACACCTAGTTTTCGCTTTTAAAAGACCAATATTGAAATTTCTTAATCGTCAAAATTTTTTGTCTTGTAAAGTTGTACAAATTGTAACTAAAACAAAAAATTGTTTGATGAATGAAAAGCTTAAAAGGTTTTAATATAAGAATAATAACGAATAGAAACCTAGTACGAATGCAAAAAGTGAGGCAGCTAAAACTTAGCTATAGTGGCTAACTTTTCTCGGCAAGCAGTCAGTGCTCAAGGTCACGTTCTGTCGAACACAACTCGCGAGTAACAATTAAAAAAATTGAAAATGAATGAAGAATGAATGAATGAAGCGTGAAGGGATGTCAAAGCCCTTCAGGAAAGCAAAATCAATCAAGTTTTAATATTGGTTATTACGAGAGGATTATGGGCCTACCAAACGCACAAGCTACACCACAGCTTTACCTGCGCAAAACGATTTGTAAAACTCACGTCTGTTAAACTATCTGGGGCTCTGGGGAGGTATGAAAATGCAAATCAGGGCCCTGAAACCAAGGCAGGGAAGGAACAGGGTAGGTTTAGTCAATAAGAGTCTGACACTATTTCCCTCTCCGCCCAATGGCGGGATTTGTCATACGGCGGTTAATGGCGGGGTTTGTTTGTTTTACGTACCATAAAAAAGTCTGTAAAATGGATACAGTATTTCACGATGTTCGTATAAAAGCCAAGGACTTACAATGACGTGTTAAAATTAAAATATCAGTCGTGTGAGCGAGAAAGAGGGATTCAGCTATACAGACAGCTCCACCCCTTTAACAGTTCAGATAGATAAAATTTTTTGCATCAGCCTTTTAATGTTCCCACAGCTGGGAATCAGGCCTCCTCTCTAGGAGAGGGAATGGGCCGTAATCCACCAATCGGGCCCACTGCGGATTGGTGGATGTCACACGTCGCAGGGTTTAAACGATCTACAACTCGTAAGTCGGGACCGTTACCACTCGGCCACCACTGCTCTCCGATAGGGTTGTAAAATGGATTGCCTTAAAAGTTCGTGACAGCACTGCTGCGCCGGCAAAACTGTGATGAAAGAGCGTGTGGTAGGCTTATTCAGTGGGACTTACAATATCGATTCTTTATTCTTTCCGTTAACACTCAACATAATGTTTATCTTCTTAGTACGCTCTGGCCTTGCGGTGGCGCCGCAGACGAGGAAACCCGACGCTGCAGCCACTCAGTGGCCAGCACCGACAAGTCCGTCTGTCCGGAACAGCAGAACATCAGGAACTGTCAACACGACTACAAGCATGACAAACTGTCGCCTGCTTCTGGTAAGTGGAAAATTGACTGTGGATTTTATTTTAACATGTCTTTTTTTATCAATTATCATATAGAATTTTTTTAAGCGTGGGTAGAATGACAGCAGGACGAAAATATGCATCTTTATAATGAGATAGGTAGCTATATTGTATAAATCCGACAGCTAGCACCCCCCCCCCCCAGTTCCTATAGCAATTGTAGTATATATTTTGGAAAAAAACTTTTTAAAAAACATGAATGCCGAATTTGTCACCGCGTTTAAGGCACTAGCGCTGCTTTAGTACCTGAATTGACATTTAGGAATAGTACCCAGGTACATTTTTGTATAAACTTCCTCATTGCGATATTGGAATTGATATGGAGCTAAGAGCTGCAATGACAAATTTCCACGTGTATAAAATATATATGATAAATGATATTTATTTTGTAAGTAGGTTTTTAAAAACACTTTTACACGTCAAATTTTTTTTTGTCATTTTTATCTAGATGAGTAATAATAAGGATAGTAAATCACTTGCAGTGTTTAAAATCAAAATTTGAGAAAAAATAATTTATGTAAGTAACTAAGAATTGCTCGATTTCTGTATATTATATTAATAATAATATAATTTTATTGCCAGAAAAACAAACACACGATTTTACATTTCTTTTACATACTACTTAATACATAGATTTAAAAATTAAAAATACGCAAAAGAAAACAGAAAAACTTGTTATTTATGTTACAACATTATTAGGTTTAAAGAATATATTTCTTATAAAGAATAAGGTTTATTTAAAATGAGTTTACTTTAATGTTGTAACTGTGTCAGTTGGATTTCATAAATCTATTATTATTTAAAATATATATTCTTAACATATTCTTAAATTTACCAAACAACTCACTATCTTTGATATATTTAGTCATGTCATTAAAGAGTTGTGCACCTTTTCTGTTACCATAAGTTTTTGTTCTGGATTTCCTTCAGGTTATGATGTATTCTTGATTAACTGAACTATGTTGATGTTCTAAATGCGTAATAAATTCGTCACTGCTGCTATTCCTCGCTTCGATTTTCAACTTCTATTCGTGTTCCACTTTTTATGTATCGAATAATCAAGACTAATGAAAACAAAGCACTTTTAATTCATTTCTTTGGCTTACTGTTCAACCATTAAGACCTTTTCATTTACTTTAGAAAAAATAAATGCAAAGCTGTTAAAATAATCCATTTGGCGTTTTCGTAGCTTTGTTTTGAATTCCTATTTATCTATTATTGTTTTAATTTTTTTAATTGTTTTTACTTTATTTATTTACATTATTCTCACATAAAAGAAGCAATAAGAAATATATATAAAGAGATTTAAAAGATTATCCATTGCACATTGTTTCTAGCACATTCTTTCCATAGAGATCTATGCTTTCGAATGTGAAATTATCATCATTTTTCAAGCACACTCCGTCGGCGAACGCATCGTCGCTTTCCATCAGGTGAGGTAGCGGTCAAGCGCGAACCTATCAACAATAAAAAAGAAGGATTTGCGATCAAAGTCTTTTCAGTAGGTGTTATTTTGATAACACTTCGTGCAGTATTAAATATAAAATTAATTCTGACAGCAGTCCGGAAAAGTTATTTTAATCAGAAATAGCTTTACGTTTAATAAAATATTAATGTGAAGACCATGAATTACGTACAATGATCTATCAGCTGTTTGATGCTTCGTGAGTGAACATTATGATGGCATAATCAGCCTTATAAAGTTTCCACTGTTGGGACTCAGGCCTTCATTTTAAGAGAGGGAGTGGGCAGTAATCCGAACTACGCGTTCATCACCTCTGCGGTCCGAAATATGCGTTTCGCTTTGTCGTTTATACGGCGTACATTGAAGGACTGAAACAATTTGCCTGCTGCGGTCTTTCCATCCAATTATAATTCAAAATACTACGCCTTACCATCAACGATTGCATCACTGTTTACCATCAGGTGGGATCGCAGTCAAGTACTAGATTATATTTAGATATTAGTTTTTTTAAATCCACCACGCTGACCCAGTGTGGATTAGTAGATGTCACTGTGTCTTCAATTTTTTTAGTTCTAGAACATCCTCACTAGGTGTTCTGTCATCGTTTTGAGACGTGGTGATACAATAGATGATTAATAGGGTCATTAACGGTGTTTCTTCTCAGGGTAGTCAGCTATGAAACACCGGTCTCATCTATACTGTGATTTTTTATTAGATGGACTAAACTGACAGCTATAACAATGGTTGTTTGACAGTTGAGCGTTGTTATTTGACAGTTGGGCATTGCCCACTGCTCTCACTTTGGTTCGTCTAATTCAAAATCACGGTATAGTTAAAATTGAGGAAAAAAAAATTTACGTTTAAAAGTGTTTTTAAGAACCTATTTGCAAAGTAAATATCATATATCATTTAACCTAGGCCACCACCGCTCAAGTCAGTTTTCTTCTGTAGTTTTATATCTGATTTGTCTGATCCATTTAATATCTGAGTGAAGTTTGTTCAAACGAAGTAATTCTTTAGCACAAGTTTATCTAGCAAACTACAACAAACTGTTCCTTCTACTTCATTGAATCACGAGCCTTTTCATTTCCTCTTGAACGGGTTCACCGCAATATCAAATAACTAAGATTTAAAAAATAGTGGTGCTTTTATAGCTTTTGGTTATAAAATTCTTAAGAGTACACTAATCGGTGGCTCGAACTCATTAATGGGCGTGGTTAAAATACATATTAAGTAGCATATTAAATAATAATAAATAAAATAAAAAGCCTTTCATTTCTTGCTAAATATTAACAATGATAACAAAATAGTATCTGCATGCAATCGTAATTTAATAATTAATTGATTCTATAAAAATAAATTTATTACTAGAACTAATTTTAAAAACAACAAACCATTAAATTTATTTATCACGTTTAATTATTATAAATATTTATCATAAAAAAGTTATTTATTATATGTTTATTATAAGTTATTTAATTTATTAAAGTTATTTACATTATACATTGTGTTTTAAACGATATGTCCTAATAGCAAGAACCCCTCTTAGTCTAAGGTGAAGGCCTCCTCCAGAGACGACCATCGGTCTCTATCTTTGGCTGTATACATCCACCGAGTGCCGGCAACTTTAACGATATCATCGACCCATCGAGTTAGTGGCCTACCTCTTTTTCTTTGGCCAGACGGACCTGGCCATGACGTCACTCTTGTAGTCCAGCGGCCGACACTGAGTCTAGGTACATGTCCAGCCCATCGCCATTTTGTCTTAGTTTTTGTTTGTTTTGAGTGTTATCTGAAAATGGGGAATCTTTTGGATTTTGCGTATTTTCATGCTGCTCCTTTCCATGCTTCTTTGGCATGATTTTATTTTACTTTTCAGTCGACGGGTATATTAGCATATTACCTCATCCAAAATCATGTACAAAAGTTAAAAACGCTGTGATGAGCAATCTAATGCCAATGCAAACTCTTGGCGTGATTTACTTTTTTCATTTTGCCAGAAATTAAACCTAGTTTATATGTTAGAGGACAAAACGTGAAATCTAAAGCAAAAAAACCACGTCCCTAAACCGTAACCGAACGAAGATACGTTTAAAAGCGTTGCTAGTGTAATACGTAATATTTTGAAGTTTCCATTGATAAAATATATTAAGTTGTTTAGTACTGTTATATTTTTTCATACTTGCAGTTTTTTATCAGTAGAACTAGTAAAAAAAATAAGTGATACACGAATTGAAAAGATACGTCTTAGTGTTGCGATAGCGATTGACACTATTAAATGCGTACTCACCATAATACCGAAACCAAAATAAAAATAAAAACCGGTGATAAAAAACCTGTAACAGTCTACTAAATAATCTCTCAACTTCGTTTGGTTACGGTTGGTAGACATAATTCTTTTTGCTATTGATTTCTCACACAGTTCTTTAAGAAATGACCTAGGTTTCACATTTGGTGAAAAGAAAAAAATATATATGCCAGCAATGTATGGCAAAACTTTCATTCCCCTTTAAATAATCTTTGTATGTCTTAAATAAAAAGACATATTTGCGCATAGTTAAGTACCTTAACAGATGAAGTAGCTTATCATTAAAAAAATATACAAAGGGGATTTGGAAACACTGTTGTGTTTTCTCCTGAGAACCTTTGACGAAAACTTTGCCATATAACTTGAAATAATAAAAAAATATCTTTAATGTCACCCTACCTTCTAATCACAGATATAGATAGACATAGATAACGCAAGCATCACGATCTGTATGAAAACCAAGCGTGCCATTTTTTGACTACCTATTATGACGTCACAAGCACTATTTAGTGAAGACGCCGCCGCGTACGGTGTCCCCCTCGCTCCACCCCCACACCAACAGCACAATTAACCATTTTTATATTTTTAACTGCACCCGACTAGCGCTGTACTCCGATGCAGACTGAGCGCGAAAGTGACCACTTACGATTTTTGTACGTAAGCTAGGCACGCGAAGTAGTTGCTCTTGCGTTATCTAGGTATATCTATATCTGTGCTTCTAATGATTGAATACTTGAATATTTCATTTTGACATGTGATGATAATATTATATCATGATCAAAGATGTGTACGAGATAAGTCCATACGCGACCTTCGCTGTCGGCGGCGAGGCGGCGACTGCTGCAACCCTGGACCACACGCTACAGTTTCGCACCTTTGGTCATCGAGACAACGATGCACCTCCACACCGACCCTGCAGGAAGCACCCGCAACGACACCGGGAGAGGGCAGAGGGTAAGACTAGAGGATAATTCTACATCATCAGTCACCAGTTCATGAATGTACCTATAGGTAGGTTTACGCTAAAGGAGCTGAACACAAATCCGTGTAGTGTGGACCGACTCATGTCTTGATCAGACAAACCGAGTAAAAGGGAGAGACAGTAAAATGTTGCTCGGTCGAGACAGTGCTCTCGGCCGAATACGTACCGAGTAGGTATTCGGCCGAGAGCACTGTCTCGCCTGTTTGCTCGGTACGTGTGATCAAGGCGTGCTTGACTGTCCTCCGCCTATAGTCAGTTTTTTGACGAATACAAGGAGTTTCATATCACGTTCGAGGACAGTGATCATTTTACGTCCACACTTGACACCGCAAGTAGAAATGCTTGGCTTGTGCTCAGCTAGTGCTCTGCTCTGTAGCGTAAGCCCGCCTTATGACGAGTTATAGGGGAGAGTGGGGAAAAATAATGTAACTTGTGGATTGATATTACCCTGAGTAGCATAGAAACATGGGGTCTAGGTTAAGTGACATTCCATCTGCGATTTATGTAAATCAAAGAGTTGGTATCAAAAAGGCCGACGTCGAAATTTAAAAAAAAATGACACATAATCTTAATATCATAGCGGCATGAGGTCATTCCAAATATTTTGGATTATAAATTATCGTTATAGTGATCACTTTGTCTGGAGTAATAAGCCATTAAGTACCTTGTAATATACTGAAACAATAGTCTAATCCTCGTGCCTTCTAAAAACGTTTAAATAATTCTAGTCACAATAAATATCATTAAAGCGACAATCGATGTCAAGAACTTATGTAAATTGAAGTGCTTTTAACACATTGTCAATGAGCACGTTCCTTAAAAATACGGAGATTGCCTTTCAGGACAAAATGTTTTGTTTTTGAGGTGTGAATTCCCATCTTCAACCGTAGGGATCCAGCAGGGTCGAAGCCTACGGGGGCAAGTGTCTGTTTCTGAAAGGAAGGCTCGGCCCTGGTATGAAAGGCAACGAAGGAACGGGGTGGGTTTTTAATTAGTAAGAGTTTGACACTGTCTGCCTCTCCGCCCAAGGGCGGGAGAATATGTCATTGGATGATTTTACCCACCACAAAAAAAAATCTCTCTAAGATTGAGCTCAGAGCGTGTCAGACTTATACTGACTAAAACCACACTGTTTCTTTCAATTGTCCCTTTGCATTCTAAGACCACTGTTTTTTTTTACGATTCCTTTATTACTGTACACGACCTTTTGCCAACTAAAGACCAGGCATACTTTACCAACCAATGAAATAAAAAACTGGTAAACATTCACTAAAGTAAATGTATCAGAATTTTAACGAGGGTTTAAGGTTTCTCTCAATAAACAAAATATTTGTATCTACAAACGAAAGAATTCGTAAAACCCTGTGGCAAATAAAACATTCACAAAAGATCTTTGAGTAAATACACTCGTACTTTCTGATATTTTTTTTTCGCCCTTAAATATACAGGGCGAGCATTTGAGATGGGACTTGAAGGCCAAAAATGAAACAATGAGAATTCTGAAACGTGTTCGGTTTTCGCGCCGAAGTATAATCGCAAAATCTCGTTTCTAATTTGAATTTTTTTTTTGTTTGTCTCGGAACTTTTGCTAGACATCTATTTATCATCATGCTATCATAATACAGCCTGTTTCAGATCACGCTTCAGCATCATCAGTGTGTGTGTCTATTGATTAATGTGATGTAGATGATAATAAAATGAAAATGTATAAATATTGTTTGTTGAATAGTATGGTATGTGTAACAGTGGAGAAGCACCACTCGGAGTGCGAGCTGCAGCAGCTAAGCCGCTACGAGAAGGTGAGGCCGCGGCACTGCGCGCCCACCTCCTACTGTGTACCGCTGGCACATCACGGTACTTGTAAACCATACACGATCCTAACACGAAGGGGATGACAGGGTTTCATTCGCTCGTTTTGCTAGCTCTGCCTTCGTCATCCTCTTCGAACCTTACCTTTCTGTATCTAGGTGCTCTAAATTTCCGAGCTGCGCTTGCTTCTGGACTTTTTGGTTCAAGAGTTGTCAAGACCAACTTGTCATAAATTCTAATTTTAGGTCTCGAATTCATCTTAATAGAAAATATCAAATTGAAAAGATTTAAGACGAACATTCACCCAACTCATTCAATTACACAGCTTAGTGAATACAGCATACAACACTGTATTTAACATTCACCAAGTTTCGGAAACATTTGAACTCCAACACAATCTACTACTCTTCAATAAGCGTAGATGACGTAATGGTTTCATCCACAGCCAAAGCCGCACTCTCAGCCAGCATGCTCGGTGCCGGCAGCAGCGGAGGCGGGAGCGGGAGCGGTGGCGGTTGCGGCAGCGGTGGCGGGCTCTCTGAAGTATACGCCGGCGACTCCAGCGCGGAGTCTGGCCCCGGCTCGCTGTCGCCGCGCACGCACCACGAGCACAGCTAGCCCGCCGCCCCACCCGCTGCCAAGCTCGGCCACATCAACCATATCGTACGCCGCTAACATACATAGGTATACTATAGGCCATCATTCTATATCGTACGCCAAAGCAAATGATACGTGGCTTAGTTCTATTTAAAACTTCCAATTACATACCCTGTTTTTAATTGTGAATTTGTATTTTATTTTTTTTTGAATTCGTTAAATATACCCGCAGTTTTATTCTGTAAAAAAATATGTATGGCGGACGCGTAGCTTCATAAACGCATATTCGTCATTAACGCTTGGTGGACGCCTACGTGCATATATATATATATATATATAAGACGCGTAGCTTCATATACGCAACACAACGGCACGACGCTGCCGCTTCGTCGACAGAGTTTCATAGTTTTGTATGTAATGCCTAGTTTACACGTTGGCCCAACCTCGGCCAATCGCCTTTGTGTAGCCATTGTGTAAGCGGGGAAACCCCGTTTATACGATGGCGGTTGGCCGAGGCTGGGCTCACGTGTATACGTAGTATAAGATGTGAGCAGGCGTACACCAAGCGTATAATGATGAATACGCGTCTGTGAAGCTACGCTTCAGTGAACAGTAACCTAACTCACTTCAAGCTTTTTAGTGAGGTTTTACAGAATAGGCCTGTATATTTGTATATGTTTTGAGACAAAAAAACCATAGAAAATCCCCAAATACCATGTCAAATTGTACCAATCATACTCAAACTTTGTGTCAAAATTGCCTAACTAAACACTGCCTGAACTATATCATCGATTTGTAAGCCTAATTTCACAACGAATGATTTTGTACTTGATGTTTTTTGTAACAGTTTACTTGATCTATACAATTTAAGGTGTTGTCTCTATCGTGTCATTCTATTTTATTGTTTACACTAAAAAAGGCCCTGCGAGATGTTGTCATATTATACCAAAAAATATGTGATGTTTGACAGAATTAAGTATTGCTCAAAGAAGGAGGGATTTTCAAACATCTCATACTCAAAATAATATTTCCGTATCCGACAATTTTTAAATGAATTTGTATTTAGGTCACCGGAAAATCGCAAATACTGTAAGTTTGTAAAATATCGCGAGAAATTGTGAACATTTTTTTCTAAATAATACACGGTTTTGTTGGAAACTAGTGATACGATTTTTCGTATAAAAAACGATTTTGTTCATAATATGTCGAGAAATATTAAACTGATAAATATTTATAACAACCATACGTAGTCTGCAATTTTCTGGTTACATAGACAAATGCATTAAAAAAAATATTTTTGAGTGTGTGATGAGCAAGTGAATATATAAGATCCTGGTGTTGGACTAAAAATACTTTTTGTTAACCCTCTTTTCCTTAATTTTTAATGTAAGTAGGATTTTTTAATTTTTAATTTAAGACTTATTATCAGGGTGAAATGAGCATTTATTATTTATGTGAATAATAACATAACGTCACCTAACTTTTCACGTTCACATAAAAGGTTTCGGATTTATTTCACCTAGTTTACACGCTATAAAACTCGGAATTGGCCTGTTTGGAATTATAACTTTTTTATTTACGACGTACGGAACTTTTTCAATGTTTTTATTTCAATATTAGCTTCGTATGTCGGGCTATAGAATGATTGATTATGATTATAATACCACCAAACTTATTAAGCCCAGGTGAGTTTCACACTCACTCCCCGTTAATATTTATCTACCTACACATTTATATAATACTGGAATAATTTTACATATACGAATAAGCGTAATAACAAAATGTTTGATAACCTAATTCATATTAATAAACAGTTCATATTACATATATATACCAATGATTAATATTTCGTCGTTTCAATCGGTAAAGTTCGTCTGGAAAGTCGTGTATTCATTAGGGGCGAACCCCTGATGAATTTTCGTAAATTAACAAGGTTTTCTTCCTGCTTATTTCCGTGTCCTTCCTTCCACCGTTTCACTAAATTAATCAGTCGTACACTCATAAGAAAACTAGGGCAGCATATTCTGTTTCTACTCGTAATTTCTCACAAGAAAAATGCAGTTAAGAACTGCGTATTTGAAAATTATTTTTACATTTATGTGGTTACACACCTAATCGAATATTTAGGTAAACAATCCGTTCATCACATCATAATAATGACATAAAGTTTACCTATGCTTAAAAAGCCGATGGGATTTGGATAAAATTAAGCACATGGGTTGACCATATCCGGGCACAATGGCACATTTGTAGGATACCTTTTGTCCTGGGTTCCAGAATAATTCTCAACTAAGCAGTAACTCGCGATTCTCGTAAAATAGGTACCACATCGACACATAGCACAATTCTCGCAAAATACTATATCTACACATAGCATAATTCTCGCAAAATACCACATCGACACAGCACAATTCTCGCAAAATACCACAGTGACACAGCACAATTCTCGCAAAATACCACAGCGACACAGCACCATTCTCGCAAAATAACACATCTATACATAAAACAATTCTCGCAAAATACCACAGCGACACAGCACAATGCTCGTGAAACACCACAGCGACACACCGCAATTTTCGCAAAATACCAAATCTACACATTGCACAATTCTCTCAAAATACCACAGTGACACAGCACAATTCTCGCCAAATACCACAGCAACACATATCACAATTCTCGCAAAATACCACAGTGACACAGCACAATTCTCGCCAAATACCACAGCGACATATAACACAATTCTCGCAAAATACCACAGCTACACATAACACAATTCTCGCCAAATACCACAGGGACACATACAGTGACCACAACATTGTTTCACCTGTTCCGATTATTGACTAATTACGTCCACAGTAGCCCCTATTGAGTACACGACATAACTGTTAACAGTAGCTAGCCAAGTATGTGGAAGATATTAGCTCATAATACTGTAAATACATAAATATAGTCAGACTGATGTTTAATATCTACGTTAATTCGGAGCTTACATTTGTAAATACATTTTTGTAGATAAATTACGAACTCTAGTCAATTTTTATTAAATGTTTTTATGACAATATAATTGTATTATGTAAATAACGAAATACTTAAGTATCTATATGTGAAAATCTGTTTAATGTAAAATAAATCTATTTATCGCGTTTTGTTGTTTTATTGTATTCCAATATAACAGTATATGCATGCATTTTTTTTTATTTACTAAATTAATGTTTTGTCTTTAATAAACAAATATGAAAGAATTTTTAAAATGTCTTCATTATCGAAGTTATAAAGCTTCAAAGCTGCCAAGACATAAGAAAAGTCCGAATCGTGAACTTTGACATCAAAGTTCATCACACTTCTCTTCCGTCAAAACCGGGTTTTGACGGAAAAAAGATATACATTTTTCTTATTTAAGATTTAAAAATATTTTATATTGAGACATATATTTATTTAAAACTAGCTATTGCCCGCAGCTTCGCTCCCGCTCTACCCTACTCTACAATACCCTACCCTAACTAAGAACCATCTGACAATAACAAACACAACAAAAAAAAGAATTACCAAAATCAGTCCAGCCGTTCTCGAGGTTTGCGCTTAACAACACATTCAGTGATTCATTTTTATATTAAAGTTTGTCTCACGTTTCTAAGAATGTTGTTGTGTTTTTACTGTCAATATTCTGACTGGTTAGTTGATATTTTTACAAGCTTTCTATTAGCTTGCACTGTATGAAACTATGTATGTTCGGCTCAAATCTTGCACCTCAATTTTGAAGCAGATATCTTCAACCGATTGAGCTGAAATTTTACATGCATGTGTAAATCGGGTGATAATGCAACATTATGATAACATGGAGCTGATCTGATGATGGAGCTGGAAGGTAGCCTTAGGAACTCAGCAATAAAACAATACATATCGAATTTGGGCTCGTTTGATTCGTATTGATGAGTACTTTCATCCTATATGGTAACCAAGGTCTGAGATTGGAGCTGGAAGATGGTCACAGGAACTCCGCATTTAAATGACAAAACCCCATCGAATTTGGGCTCGTTTAGTTTGTATTGACGAGTACTTTCATCCTATATGGTAGCCAGGGTCTGATGATGGAGCCGGAAGGTGGTCATAGGAACTCCGCAGTTAAACGATACGACCCTATCGAGTTTGAGCTCGTTTGATTAGTATTGACGAGTAATTAGATCATGTATGGTAGCCAGGGTCTGATGATGGAGTTGGAAGGTGTTCATAGGAACTCCGCAGTTAAACGATACAGTCCCATCGAATTTGGGCTCGTTTGATTCGTATTGATGAGTACTTTCATCCTATATGGTAGCCAGGGTCTGATGATGGGGCTGGAAGGTTGCCATAGGAACTCCGCAATAAAACGATTTAAACCCATCGACTTTAGGCTCATTTAATTTGTAATGACGATTACTTGGATCCTATATTGTAACCAGGGTCTGATGATGGAGCTGGAACGTGGTCCTAGGAACTCTGCAGTTAAACGACACAACCCCATCGAATTTGGGCTCGTTTGATTTGTATTGACGATTCCTTGGATCCTATATGGTAACCAGGTTCTGACGATGGAGCTGGAAGGTTACCATAGGAACTTCGTAAGAAATCGACACAATCCTATCGAGTTTGGGCTCATTTGATTTTTATTGATGAGTACTTGGATGCTATATGGTAACCAGGGTCTGATGATGGAGCTGAAAGGTTGCCATAGGAACTCCGCAATAAAACGATTTAAACCCATCGACTTTAGGCTCATTTAATTTGTAATGACGATTACTTGGATCCTATATTGTAACCAGGGTCTGATGATGGAGCTGGAACGTGGTCCTAGGAACTCTGCAGTTAAACGACACAACCCCATCGAATTTGGGCTCGTTCGATTTGTATTGACGATTCCTTGGATCCTATAAGGTAACCAGGTTCTGACGATGGAGCTGGAAGGTTACCATAGGAACTTCGTAAGAAATCGACACAATCCCATCGAGTTTGGGCTCATTTGATTTTTATTGATGAGTACTTGGATGCTATATGGTAACCAGGGTCTGATGATGGAGCTGAAAGGTGGCTACAAGAACTCCGCAATGAAACGACACAACCCTCTCGTCTTTGGTCTCGTTAGATTTGTAATTGCAAGTACTTTGATTTGTACTTGGATCAGTATGGCAGTCGGGATCTGATGATGGAGCTGGAAGGTTGCCATAGGAGTTCCGCAATAAAACGAAACAATCCCATCGAATTTCGGATCGAATAAAATAAGTTCTAACCGGTCATAAGCGACTTGGACTCGCGCACGGAGGGTTCCGTACAAATTTACATAAGTAAATAGCTAATTAGTTTTAACACACTCCTACAAAATAGGTACCAATTTAAGGGGCTTGCAGAGAGTAACTTGAAAAATAAAGTGACATTACTCTAAATCCAATATTCTCCTTATTCTCAGTAATACTCTTGGTAGAGTGGTAGTCTGGTCATGGATCATCTAGTAGATTGGTTGCGGCTTTTGCGAGACTTCTCTATCTCTCTCTATTCATGACAATTCGTGTACATTCAATGAGGGAACACTTCGAAGATGATTTAGTGAGGTCTGTCCATCTGATAGGCGATTGGCCGCGAGAATGTAGGCCCTCTACTTTTCCCTGTACCACTAAACGTTCCAAAGAGCTTTCATTGCGTATAATATATCCAAAGATTTTAAAAATTCGCTGTCGCACAATCGACGAAAGGTTTTGTTTTGATGCAAAGCTCTTTAAGAATGGAAACGTTAGTGCGGTGAGTAGTCTGTTCTATCCGCAGTAGACGCCTCTAGCGTCACATTTCAAGAGCGTGTAAGGTTGGGTTTTTGACCTTACCACCGACTTACCCAGCGGTAGTTTGCATGAGACTAAAGGGTGTTTTTCGCATGAGGTGTTGACTGGAATAAAAGATATAACTTGTCTCCACAATATATATTTAATAATTAAATAGCTACACTAGTTACAGCCCGTGACAGGAACATATATGATAAGGTTAGAATAAAGAACTTACATGGTGTGGTATACATTAACCTCAATTATGAATATTCAGTAGTCCTCGCAGCCAGTACCGTCATCCAATGCAGTTCATCCAAGATCCAAAGCCATGCGCTGTATTCGGAAACTGTCGCCTAGCTGTCCACGTGATGATTGTTCGTCACCAATTCATGTGCAGAGTTGTAGCTTCATATTTTATAAGTAATCCTATTGGTATTATTGGGAGACGATTTTTTCTTCTAACTCATATCCATGGGATATGGTAGATTAAAATAAAATGATATCTTGGACCCAGGTCCGGGGTAATATCATCTTAAGTTTGACGTTAATTCCACGCCTAATCCTCGACATCAATCTATGTTTTAAATAAAAAAAACTCTTATGTTCTCGTGTGCTTCAGACTAGCAACGAAACGAAAAAGAAACTAGACGCCATACTGATTTTGTCACATCTGTCAATTTATGAGGTGAAGGCTACATCCATTTTGCTTAATCGAATGTTACTATTTAGTTATATCTAATTTAGTAAATAGTAATTAATAACGTAATAATTAATGTATTTAAATAATATAACTTAATAATCGAAACAAAAGAAAAACGAGATATATCGATTAAATCGTGGCGCCATCTGACGGGCCTCAGTCAGAACTGTTTATGATTAGTGACATTATGCGCAACTAGAGGTCGCTACATACCTCAAACCGTGACTAAGTTTTTTAAATGTTACAAGCGTCAATCTTTTTACGGTGCGTGAATCTTCGCCACATTTCCCAGTATTTGTGATTATGGATCCGAGGTAGATAAACACTGGACAACTTCGCAATTGGCTATTTCATGGAAGTTAGGTTGATTGTTAGTCTTACAATCCATCACCATCATTTTTGTTTCATAAATCCATCCTGGTAGACTTCTAAAGTGGTCCTTCTGCGAAGCAGTAATGCTAGCAAAAGAGGAGGCCGACCGCATCAGGCAACGGCGCTCACGCCGCAGCCGTCGCCGTGATTCCAATCCCGATTTCCTGCCACCGTAGGCGCGGGCTTGTGGACGGCGGGCAATGGGTAGCTGGCCGTCCGTCCGGTAATAGACCGAACCAAGCCCAAGGGCGAGGTATGTCATTGGATGATTTTACCTACCATAAAAAAAACCTGACAGATTTCTAAAGATAGCAGACTAAGTTTCATAGGCTTTCCTATAATATAGTTAACAAATGAAAGGATTTGCTGAGAATACAATTGTGTTTTAAATAAGGTATCTAAAAAGTAAAAAATAAATTATTAATAAAAAAACTTTTTAAAAACAAGCTTTCAATTAAATGGGCTAAAAGAATAAAATAAGCTTTTCCTTTATAACTTTTACTATCAATTTATAATGGTGGTTGCGCAAATAAGCTGTGGACTGTAGATTTTAAAAAAGCGATCTAAGGTTTATTAACAATATGCAGATACTATGCCTGGCATGGGATAAAGGTATTGGGAAAGAGCACCGACCTTTAGACTTCGAAGGTTCCACGTGGCACCGCCGGCGATTTTCGACTTCGCACATTTAAATCACTGCCAGGTCCTGTTTTGCACTACACGGCACCACTGTTGTTGAGTTTGAATGGTTGGATCACGAAAATAGTCAATTTTCTTGTAATTTCGAGCGGGCGCGGTTAGCGGTGCGGTCACATTCACAATCGATGCACACACGTCAAAATGTCAAATCATTTCTTGCGGTCGTGCGGGTGGAGGGAAAACGGATGGTATAGGATTGCTAGGCCAAAAAAACAAATTACAAAAAACAAAGTCGCGGATCATAGCAAATTGGCGCAACCATTCCCCCCGGGTTTGAAGGGTTACCTTCAAAGAAAAGAAAAAAAAAAACAAAAGCGAAACTAAACCCTATTACTAATCTAAACTATCAATACTAGGTAGCGAAACAACTTATAACTAACTATGCCACTACTACTGATTAGGCAGAGGGCAGAGGCGAATAACCGGACGCAGGTACGATCCAGTTGCGGTTTTAACTTTTACGACTCGCGTTATTCCGTTCGAACCCGGAAAAACTTCTTCCACTACACCAAGAGGCCAGTGCAGAGGAGGCGCACTCTCAGTCTTCAGTATCACCACAGTACCGACTGTGACTGGATCTGAAGGAGTGTTCCACTTTTGACGCGACTGCAGCGTATGCAGATAATCTGTCCTCCATCGCTTCCAAAAGGACTGAACTAAGCTATCTAGCAGAGCGTGACGCGGGTGGAGCTGCAGTTTGTCAGTCTCGACATCTAAAGCGGGCAAATATTTAAGAGGAGTCGTCGTCAAGAAGTGAGCCGGCGTCAACGCTAGTGGCTCCGATGGATCACTAGACAAAGTCCGACACAACGGACGCGTATTCATCAACGCCTCTACCTGAGCGAGTACAGTGCTCAACTCCTCGTACGAGAGAATCTGTTCGCCTATGACCCGAAACAGGTGCGACTTAAGGCTTTTAATATTCGCCTCCCAATTGCCACCAAAATGACTAGCTGCTGGCGTATTAAAACACCAATCAATGCGATTCTCAGCTAAGACATGGGCGAATTCACTTTGGTAGTACTTGGAGCGTAAGAATGTATGTAATTCCGAAATATTGCGTCGCGCTCCAACATAATTTGTGCCGTTGTCAGAGTATAAGCGCTTAACGGGACCACGGCGAGATAAAAATCGTTTAAATGCAGACATAAAACCCTGCGTACTCAAATCACTGGTTAACTCTATGTGAACCGCACGAGTTGTCATACAAACGAATAGGCAAATGTATGCCTTTGTGGAACGTATACCACGACCACGGGCAATAGTGACTTTAAACGGTCCAGCATAGTCCGTCCCAGTATGTATGAAAGGTTTCACCGTCTGTACAACACGACAAGAACGATGGTCGGCCATTTCCGGCGCGTTGAAACGCGGGCGGAGCTTAAAGCAGGGCACACATCTGTGCACTCTAGCGCGTATCAAATTGCGAGCGGAAAGTATCCAGTACTTCTGTCGAAGAATGGACATTAATAAATCGGGACCAGCGTGACAATTCACCTTATGGTGATAATCCACCAACAAATCCAAAACGTGATCCTTGCGTGGTAGAACTACTGGATGCATTTGTTCAAACTCTAACTTAGCATTTCGCAGACGGCCACCGACACGAATGAGTCCGTCTTGCAAAAATGGTTTCAAATGTTGAAGTGCGGGACTACAAGGTTTATGTGATTCTAAACTACGAAATTCTTTTGAAAAATAAAATTTCTGCAACTCTCGAAGTACAACTGATTCAGCTCTATCCAAATCAGCTGCGATTATAGAACCACGCGATGGTAATAATCTCAAAAATCTTAGGACGTAAACTACACAGCGTAGCAGTCTCGACCAAGACGAGACTCGATTAGACAACAACAAAACAACTGACTCTTCACGCGGAACTGATACTACAAGCGTATGTTTCTTCTCCTCGGGTGGTTCTGAAACAGTAGCGGGGTTAAACGGAGCATTTGGCCACTCGTTAGGAGTGGTATGCAGCCAGGGAGGGCCACAAAACCAAAGCGGATGATTTAAAATTTGCGCGGGAAGCAAACCACGTGAGAGACAATCAGCTGGGTTTTCTGTTCCAGCGACATGGAATATATTTTCCTCTGCGGAGGCACGGGAGCCACCGAGCGAAAAAATATCACCCTTGAAAGGGAGCGCGACAACATAACGACCATCTTTATCACGAGTAGTCGTGCGGGTATAAATCTCCTCAGTGACCTGATCCTCAGGGCTGAGAATAGGCGGGACATTGACCTCTTCAATCTCCCAGAACTTGCGGATGGTAGACTCAAGCGGCGGCTCGACGGTGCAACAGTGCGACACAGTCGAGTAACTATTTAAATAAGCGGGTGCGGAACCAACTATAACAAACCCGAGAACTGTTTCCAGTGCGTGCGGAGCGGGGTACATCGGAAGACCCTGAATTTTACGTGATAACTGGAGATGCGGGAGAATCGAAGCACCGATCAATAGATCGATATCTCCAGGGAAAGCGTAATTTCCGTCGGCTAACTGCAAGTTCTTAAACTCCGTCAGCATGGACGTGTCAACCGGTACCGTGGGCAACCGTTCCGTAATCTTATCTGCGACTAGCGAATCCATTTCAAACGAAATATTACGATTAAAACGTGAACTAAATATTATTTTAATGGAACCGTGAATGGTTGCCTTTAAACCTCCAAAACCTTTCACTTCTGAGCGGGATGACCAATTATTAAAACTAAAACCAAGGCGTTGACAACAATCCCGAGTAATAAAATTACTCTGGGAAGCGCCATCTAGTAGCGCTCGAACGGTGTGCGGTTTGCCAAAGGCATCTACAATGACAACTTGCGCGGTCGCAAGTAAAACGGTAGTGACTTGAGTACCAGCGGCGGAAAGCGAACACAATGTTACGTCGTTTGCACTTGCAGCAGGCCGCGCGTCACAAGCGTCGCGCGTCTGCGCAGGCTGCTGCTGCGATGGCAGCTTACTACTCTCAAAATGTAAGAAGGTATGATGTCTAGCTAGACATTTACGACAGCTACCACCACTGTTACATGACGTAACCAGATGTTTGTCACTTAGACAATTAAAACACAAATTATTAGTGCGGACAAACTTGTAACGATCACTAGGCGATAATCTCTGAAATTCCGAACACTTGTACAGCTGTGTATGGCTACCCTTACACAGAGAACAGTCAGGTGCCGAGGCGGTATTAACTAGCGTATGTGCAGTCTTGACTGACTTCGATGACGCGTCTATACGGCGATCGGAACCTGTCCTATTCGTGACTTCATGACGTGCCGACGTGCGCTGCAACACCTTAATATGGTCGCGAATAAAAGATTCTAAATCTTCGAACTTAGGTATTTCTTTGCCGCGCTGAGTCGTTTCAAACAGACGAACAGTTTCAGGATCTAATTTCTTTAAACCGATATACAAAAACAAAAAGTCACAGAGGTCATTGACCTTTAGGTTCTTTACTGCACGAACAGATGATGCGAAAATATTTAAAAACTTCTCTAAATTATGATCGTTACAAACGGAAAAACCTTTCAAATCGAATAATTGATCTAAATATGCGGTGGCTACTAATCGCTTATCTTCGTATTTTGTTTTTAAAGTGTCCAAAACTAAAGTGTAATTTTCAGCGCTAAACGTAATTCCAGCACAGACAGCCTTTGCCTTACCGGTCAACTTTTCTACGAGATAATGCAATCTCTCGTGATCTGTCAGCGATGTGTTCCTATGTATTATATTTTCGAAACTATCTATAAATAAATTCCAATTTCGAATGTCACCATTAAATTCAGGTATTTGAATTGGCGGCAATCGTGGGCGTTCGCGAGGAGGGTTGGATAAACCACTCGCGGGGGGGGGAGTCTCTAAACTCCTAGCAATACGTTTGATACGACAATACAAGTCATCAAAGGACGACAATGCCTGATAACTCACACAGTAATCAGGATTTAACTCCAACTCTAAAATGTTTATATTATTAATTGTAGATTCAAAGTCCGCGCGCAAACTATCTAAAGTTTCCAACGAACACAAGAAAGCATCTCTAATCGCCAGATCCGAGATTTGCAAAGATTTATCACAAATTGATTGAACACGTGAAAACTGTGAGTCCCTTTTAGCGTATAAAAGCTTTAACTGAACCTTTAAATCAGTACTAACCTTGGTTCCCTTAAGAGACATCTTGTTTTGATATATTCACACTATACACTCAAACAAACACTTAACGAATTATTAAGTAAACGATAATTATCAGATAACAATATGGTTATATTGTAAACAACAAAGTGAACGGCGAACGAACGGAATAACATATGCGTATATAATCTATGGTTTATCCGTTTCCTACAAATATTCACTCAACAATGAACGGGTATTTTTGAAATGCGTCTACCTACATGCAATTTGTAGGATGGTCGAATGAATTTTGTCAAGAAAAAGTATGCGATCGATTTATATCTACGCTGATATTTACGTAGCTAACTATAATTATGCGGTGCGGTTGACGGCGTAGGTACCGTAATTATCAATGACTCTTTAACTATACGAGCGAAATAACGTATAGTTGCCTAAATGCCTAGATGCGGGTTTTCTACTATTATATCTAGGTAAATAGGCGCGTTGCGTTTATTCCCTATGGAACAAATACTATATTGCGAAATTACAAGAAAATGATTCACGATCCGGCTCGAAGGACCAAAAAAGTAATGGTTGCGCAAATAAGCTGTGGACTGTAGATTTTAAAAAAGCGATCTAAGGTTTATTAACAATATGCAGATACTATGCCTGGCATGGGATAAAGGTATTGGGAAAGAGCACCGACCTTTAGACTTCGAAGGTTCCACGTGGCACCGCCGGCGATTTTCGACTTCGCACATTTAAATCACTGCCAGGTCCTGTTTTGCACTACACGGCACCACTGTTGTTGAGTTTGAATGGTTGGATCACGAAAATAGTCAATTTTCTTGTAATTTCGAGCGGGCGCGGTTAGCGGTGCGGTCACATTCACAATCGATGCACACACGTCAAAATGTCAAATCATTTCTTGCGGTCGTGCGGGTGGAGGGAAAACGGATGGTATAGGATTGCTAGGCCAAAAAAACAAATTACAAAAAACAAAGTCGCGGATCATAGCAAATTGGCGCAACCAAATGGCATTACACGATTTATATGATATAAAAGCTTGTCGCGAGATTTAACTGTGTAAATACACAGCTAAATAACTTAATTCATTAAATAAGTTAAATAACTTCATCTATTGATTTTAATATTTTCAAAATCTCGCGACAAGCTTTTATATCATATAAATCGTGTAATGCCGTTATAAATTGATAGGAAAAGTTATAAAGGAAAAGTTTATTTTATTCTTTTTAGCCCATTTAATTGAAAGCTTGTTTTTAAAAAGTTTTTTTATTTGTAATTTATTTTAAGCGTACTCTCTATTGCAGAAACGACAAAAGCAATTACAATTTATTACTCAGTAACTGCAGAGTAATTAATTAAAATGTAATGAAACACAATCACAGTTGAATTTCTCCCTCGCTTTTATCAGAACAATAAAGGATACAATAATGTCCAATCAGTAAAGAGATATTTATTAAATTCCTCACATTCATTTCAAAGGAGTTTATCGAAGTTATTTGAACAAGACTTTAATATTATTAGACAAAGGCGTTCTGAGGAGAAACGCAACACTGTAGCATCGGAGTCCCGGACAGATTCCAATATGAGACATTCCGGGAAAGCGGTCCCGGCTCGGAATCCCGGCGTCCTCTTTCAATATTACCTCCCGACTTACAAGATACGGTGCACTTGATATTGTGGCCAGATTCCTTTGACAAGTAAACACATAATAGGATTAAATACATCAAAGTATATCCGAGGAGGTAATCTGACCTCGTAATGGAGGAACAAGGCGGGGAGAAAATACAAAAACAGATTGGGTAACGCTTCATGAAACCTTTATGAATGAGAGGCTTCTTTATATTTAAAGACTTGAGTAAACACTGTGTATATTAACTCTGCTCCAGCGTTTTTTTCTGCCGTTGCTGTATTAAAGCTAGGACTGGTACAGCCGGCACAAAATATACAATAATTAAGTACCTATTTTATTCAAACACATCAGGATTAATTTTTAATCTTATACCAGTTTTATCTATACAAAATTCATGACTGACCTATTGGTCTACTGGTCAATCTCAACTTTATCTATACTTTAGTGCTAACGGCGATTTGCATACTGCCCAGAAAACTGCCTTTTCCTTAGAAAAGAAAATAGAGTTTCCGATACCAGGTAATTAAAGGGTAAGGCAGGTGAAATCATCCAAAGACATCCCCCGCCCTAGATAGTGTCAGACTTTAACTAAAAATAAAACAAAATCCTACCGGTTTTAATTATATTTTCAAACCATCCAAGTACCCACTCATATGTACACACAAAGTTTCATCTGAATCAGTGAAGCCGTTGAAAAGGAATTGGGTGACAAACACACGTACATTAGAAAAAAAATGATGGTAGGGGTAGGAGGATAGAAAGTAGTTTACTTCTTATTTTCAGACCTATTGAGTATACACTCAAAATTTCATAAGAATCGGTCAAGTCGTTTCGGAGGAGTTTCACATTGAAAAATATAAAAAATAACACTCTTGATTTGTTGTATTCGTTTTTTCACAATATCATTCTTTATTTGTAAGTATGTAACTAAGTATATATTTATTATTATTCATTTTTCCTTTCTGTTTGTCGTCTTTTAAGTTGAACCTGCCATGTTTTGTCTCTGCACCACCCTAAGGTCAACTGGTAGAAAATGCATAAGGCATTCAATCCCGAGCCCAAGTCATCGACGACGCGCAACAGTGCCCGTATGCCTCAAGGAGTTGTCAGCAAATCGTAGAGGCCCAGCAGGGCCAAACCCTACTGGGGACATGGACTGATTTCTGAAAAGAATAAAGGGTATAAAGGGCTAAGAAAGAATGGGGTAGGTTTTTAGTCAGTAAGAGTCTGACACTATCTCCCGCTCCGCCCAAGGACGGGAGATGCCATTGGACGATTTTACCTACCATAAAAAAGGTATTAAGTCCGCCTTTGTACAATGTTTCATTAGTGCATAAAGTTTTAAATAAATAAAACATTCGAAGACATCTGACATGTACCAATACACAAAGGGCTTGCGTGGTGGATTACGGCCCATTCCCTTTACTAAAGGAGGCGAGCGTTCCAAAAAAAAAGCAGTGAGAACATTATAATTCTGATAATGATATGCTATATACTTTTATTAACTGTTCATCAGTTCAGAAGTCGACCTTATTTAATTCACTTTTTAAAAATCTGGTGACAGTCGATAAGCAGCTTAAACTCTCAATGTGCGCATTAAATTCCGAATTGTTTTACCATTCATTAAGGAGATAAATTTTACAATTGAACTGAACTGAATAAGTAGTACCAAAAATAAAAAGTATAAAGTTTTTTTTTTTTGTAAATCGACAAGGCTTTTGAACAAAGAGTTTTGAATGGCTAGCAATGTAGGTTGCATATAGTTAATATTCCAGGAATTGAAACGGAAAATGTTTGTGATTTCGTGAAATTTGTCTGTCCTAGCTCGAGCGGACACCGGTGTCCTCTCACATCCACTCCACTATAGGCCATAACTCCGATGTTTAGAGTCTACTTTTGTATGAACAAGTTTGGTAGTAGTGGTACTCAAATATTAATAAGCCTTTAAAGGAAGACTAGCTTCTACAGCGGCTTTGCCCGCTTGAAAATAAGTTACTCAATACAAATTTTGGACCAATTTTTCAATCTCTTAGGAGGTGAATTTTGGAAAATCGTCTCTTAAAGCTAGCCTACATAATAAAAGGAAACCTTGTATATAAACTTCTAGTACTAGTCGTTTCGGCTGTGCGTTGATATTTCAGTCAGTCAGTTTCTACTTGTATTCTTATAGAAGATCAAATTAAATCAAATCAAAATATTTTATTTTACATAAGCCTACATGGGCACTTACAAAATGTCAGAAGCTACTGCACGGTTTCAAATTTGTCGTTTCCTATGCAGAAGAACCATCAAGAAACTCCATGGTTATTCTTAAAATAAAAAAAAGGTTACATTACAATATTTTCATATTACAGTATTCATAAATTAATTACAATGTACAATGTAGACCAGCCAATATTGTACCAAAGAGCACAATAAAATACGTGTCTTTGACATAGTCTCTAGCCCTAAAATATGCGTTTTTTAGTTAGGACACGCTTAATATGAGTTTTGAACTTTCTTTCGCTAAGTTCAGTTACCTCCTTTGGCAGCTTGTTATAAAAGCGTACATAATAGTTCACAACTTTTGCGCGTGATGGTAAAAAAATATCCTAAGGAAACTTGGTCACGGGATAAAATATATAAAAATATATGTACTATTCCAGGACATGATCTACCCGTACATTAAGTTTTATCGACTTCCTTTCAGCCGATCGTGCGTAAAGGAGTAACAAACACACACATACCCAAACTTTAAAAATTTCGCCTTATAGAGTGATAAGTTTTAACATTTTTAGAACGAAATAATATATAAATACTTACTACTACTACTACTACTACTATTACTTATTACATAAATACTTTTAAGATTAAGAAAGAAAATTCTTTCTGCAAAAAGAGCAAACTGTTGGTAAAAAATTTCTTACTAATTAGACGCCATATTTTCACACTAGGCACGTCCTTTGACGTAGCATAGCTTTTTAGGCTGTGAAATCATCAAATAACTTCAGACTCACGGACTCAGAGTAGTTCACTATTTCCAATCCTTCTGTAGCCCAGTGGGCCCTGTCACTCAGACCCCCGATTTCTGATTTAAGCATTTGAAGTTGTACTCAAACTCTACTTTAGCCTGCAAATCTGTCAAAATTTGGCATTTAAGTATGGTTTGAGTCGTTCTTAACTCAAAATACTCAATTCAGAAACCCGCCAAAAGTCTATTTGTGTAAGGATGTTATTATCAAACTACTGGCATTTTAAAGTACGGCATTTTAGTTTAGTTGCCAGCGAACAGCTATAACTCTTGATAATGTTCACCTCGAGGATAGGCTATTAAAAAAATTGCAGTAAAAAATAAGTTACTAACGTGAAACTACAATATTCTTTGTTACCTCTAAACATTGTTTTTAAGACTATAAAACAAAAAAATCAACCTTTGTTACACGAATAGTTTCAAAGTATGCACAAGAGTAGCATAAAATGTTCATTGTTCAGCTTCGGTATTAATCAAGTTATCCACAAAGTAGATAATTTCAAGTTATAACTAGCTGCCCTGAAGAATACGCTTCGCTCTCAGACGCCGGCGGTAATATTTTTTCAGTTTTATTTTCCGATGAAATATTTCATAATCCGTTCATCCAGTGGTCAGTGAAAAGGGGGAAATGGGGAATGCCCCACTCTCTGCTGCCGCGAGTCCATTTAACTAGCCGAGCGCCTGACTCCCCCTACACCCCAGTATCCCCCGCAGGGTGGGCAACGGCCACGTTTGTTCAGGAAAAAAACGGAAAAATGCTCTCAAACAAAAACACGAATGGAGCGTTCAGCGCGAATCGAAAATTAATTACAGCTTCGGACTGTTTTTTTTGTATCGGTACCGTTATACAAAGCTGAAGTCTTTAAAAACCATTTTTGAACATTAACTGTACAAACTCTTATAAAGGTCTAAGGATCCTACAATAGGTATTTTATGGTTTGCATCAAAGAAAACGTCAAGCTCAGAACGAGTGTCTTAATTCACAAAATAAAAGAGGCGTCATGGAATCGCGTGAAATCAGTGAACTAGAACCGCTAATTCAAAATTTTAACTTGGTCAATTTGAAATTTAGCTATTCGAAATTTGAATTAAACTAAAAATGTATATAATTAACAATAAAAAAAAATCGTATTTTTATTCTTTGATGGAGCGAGACTGATGGTGTTAGACTTTTATGGTCTAAAACCAAAGATATTTTGAGAGAAAGTCAAAGATATTTTGTTCCTAATCTTAGGTATAGAAAAGATCAAACAATGTCGCAGCAAGCGATATTGTATTTTCGTAAATTATAAATAACTTTGAACGAAATTGTATACAGAGCAATTTCAAACAGCGCTGTCACTGGCTGAATATCTAATCAAAACGACGAACGAACTAAAGAAAAAACCTTGTCGAGTCAAAGATATTGGTAACTCAAACCTATCACGGTTAATTAAGAGTCTCGTATACAATAAAACAAAGATTAGGTACTATTTTTTTACTGGTAACCATAGATATACACCGTCAAATTTTGATCGTTTTAATCCCGTGGAGGGTCGATTCGGTACAAGAAACACTATCGATTTTTGAAGATCAAATTAAAAAATAAGGTGATTTTTTTAAACTCGATTTCATTTACGCAGGTTCGAAAATAATTTCTTTAAGCAAAAGGCAGCTGGGCGTGTTCAATGACCTGTAGGTAGTTAGTACGCAACGACTGACAACCTACAAGGTCATTGACTCGTTTACTGATAAACTGAAAAGAAATTTGTTTCGTACATGCGCATATTAATTCGCGTTTTAGAAAAAAAAGTATTTAATTTTTTTTTTATTTTATCTTTACAAATCGATAGTGTTTCATGTACCGGATCGACCCTCTGCGGGATTAAAACGATCAGAATTTAACGATGTATAAAATGTACGACGCACTAGATTGGGCGTACCGTATACGACTTTAAGTGTATTGCCGGCTATATGGCCTCTTTACATTGATGACTTGATGACATTAGTTGAAGTTTTGTTAGACGTCGACCAACTTGATGACTGCATCTCCTTGATTAATGCTGACCTTCAGGCAATTAGTGATTGGTCAAGTAGATTTGGGGTTACTGTCAATGTCAGTAAATATCAAGCTATCCTTATTGGTAGTTCATACTTTTTACGAAGCTTGGACACTAGCCGACTACTGTCACTTCTTTTCGGCAATACAGTTATCCTTCTCTCGACGCACGTTAGAGACCTAGGCTTATATATTGACGATAGGTTAAGCTGGAATAAGCATATTGCTCAGGTTAGCCAGAGAGTCACCTTTACGCTGCGGTCCCTCTATAGATTCAAAAATTTCCTTCCTTCAAGCACTAAAACAACTTTGATCCAATCGCTTGTTTTACCTATTGACTATGGTGATGTTTGTTACTCTGCTCTATCCCAAGAACTTCTAAACAAATTGGATCGACTTCTCAATAATTGAATCTGTTTAATTTTTGGCCTCCGTAAAATTGATCACATTTCTTCCTATCGTTCTCAGTTTAAATGGCTGCCTATCCGTCACAGGAGATCCCTCAAATCTCTCTGCACGCTATTAACTATATTAAACGATCCTTGCGCTCCTGATTATTTAAAAAAATATTTCAAAGTATTGGGCAGTTCTCATAATCTTAACCTTCGAGCTTCCACCACCGAAGAGCACCGAAAAGGCCCAGCCTGCTAGCTGCAGGCAGGCAGGGCCGAAGCCTGCTTGGGTCATGGGTCAGCTTCTGAAAGGAATACCCGGCCCCGGCACGATAGGCAATGAAGGAACGGGGTAGGTTTTTAGTCAGTAAGAGTCTGATACTACTTCCCGCTCCGCCCAAGGGCGGGATTTGTCATTGGATGATTTTACCTATCATAAAAAAAAACCTTCGAGCTTCCAAAAACATGCTTCTTCATGTTCCTTCTCACCGTACTGGGTTTATGGCTAATTCATTCACTGTCTCTTCTATAAAACTCTGGAATATGCTTCCCTTTGACGTCAAGAAAGCTGAAAGTAAATTTTCCTTTATCGTAAAATTCGGAACTCCTATTTGAAGTGCTCTCAACTTTAGTTCGGTCTTCGTCAGAATTGTCATATTTTGAGTTCTATTAATTATTTGATATATATCATAGTATTTAATAGTTTAAAATATAAGCATATGTAACACCGTTAAATTTTGGTCGGGTTACTTGTAGGCAAGCGCGCGCTCCATCAACGGCCACATCATCTTTTACAATTAGGAGAGATAGAGGCCAAACGCGAGCCCTACAATAATAATAAATAAAATATTACCTCTTTGGCCTAGTAGTCGATGCGACTGCTGTGGTGCTATTCTCTAAGAAAACGCAGCGCTACCTCAACGACGAACACCTAAATAGGATACATTGGATTTTCAACCTAACCATGTACCTATACATTGGATTGTTAATACAATGTCGCTCCAATGTCGCAGCGCTGCCGAAACGACGAATATCCAAATAGGATACATTGGATTTTCAACCTAACCATGTACCTATACATTGGATTGTTAATCCAATGTATCCTATTTGGATATTCGTCGTTTCGGCAGCGCTGTTTTCTTAGAAAATAGCACCCCTGATCATGGGGTTCTAAGGTTGATAAAGTGTCGTTCAGACCGTCATTGGACTTTTCCATTTATGGTTTTTCAGTACAAGCCTTGACTTACTTTCGAGAAACCATCAAATATCTTTTCTCTCTCTAGGTGAAGTGAGTAGAAGGAGACGCAGACTTTTACTGACTCAAACCCACCGACCGACATACCACGTAGAATCGCCAAAATTAAGTGGCAATGGGCAGGGCACATTGCACGCAGAACAGATGGCCGTTGGGGCCGAAAGGTTCTGGAGTGGGAATAGTCTCAATTCCTATTATCTCGGACAAAAAAACGTAAAATGAAGCTATAATCTCGATTAGATGCCCAAACGGTTGTTTGAAATAACCACGATTAGTTTTATTGGTGAATTTGGCCCCTATCTAGATGTCATCTAGAAATTTAGGATCTGTTTTGCTTTTCTTTTATTTTGACACAGAGACTTCCTAAAAAAATTTTAGAGACAACATTAAAATCTCAAACCATTTATTATTTAATCTGAATTCACTAGGAGATATCTTACTATTAAAAGCGTTAAAAATATTATAAACATAATTGTTTCAAATTGATATATAAATAACTTCCAACTACATTAAATTAAGTTATCGTTTTAAGAAAGCAAACACATTTCAATTAACTACAAGTAAATTAGAGACAGTAAAAAATCTTAAAATTAAGATTTACAAAACATATTTCGGTCAAGATATCTTATTCTATCTACTATTGAACTAGGGCAGCAATTTATCTATTAACTATCAAGTTAACTATTAAAACAATAAACAATACAAACAAAAGTTTTGTTTAAACAGAAACTTGGATGTTAATTACCGATAACTTGCGAACACGGGTAGCTAGCGCCACCTGTGGAAACAAGGTGGAACTTTTTACAGACTGTAAAGTTTGTATAACAAAATTTTGTACATTCTGCAAATTTTAAATAGGTTATTGTAAACATTCATAACAATAAGACTTATTGTGTTGTTGACTTATAGTTTTAACTGGCTATTAAACTTAGTTTAATTAACCAGTGAAGTCTATAAAAAAAACATTTGTGGGGTATACAATTCAGAAGAACTCTATCTTAAGAAACAGTGCAAAATTTTAATTCCCCAGATCCCTAGAGAATACTGAACTCAATTGAGAAACTTTCCCGGAAGAAGTAATTATCACAAGACGTAGTCTGAGAGACAAAGACCATATCTATGTCCTCAAACTTATAAGCTCTGCATAAGTAACGATGTGCTGTACCACAAACTTTCATTTTATAATAATAGAATTCATTTCATATTAAGTTGGAACCTCGTTGCTATGCTATCGGTTATTCATGAGCTGGCTCCTTTATTTAGTCTTCATTCCAGAAGTATTTTTCGGTTCCATTATGCAAATTTGCGATGATTGATGTTTATTCTAGCTATGTAACTAAGGATACACTTTGGAGGACCTTAGGGAGGACTCTAAGATACATAACTGGGATTTTATAAAACCGGGCAAGTGCGAGACGCACTCGCTCACTGAGGTTTGCGTACAAACTTAACTATAAAAACAGTTCAATTCTCGAATTGAGTTACGAAGATTTTCTCTAATCGCAAAAAGTTTTATTTGCGACGTAGATACGTCTCAAAGCTAAAAAAAAAATCTGATATAAATTTACTGTTTTCAGATTTTTTCATACATTTTTGTTTCAATATAATATATTAAACAACTATCACACAACGCCGTCTAGTCCCAAGCTAAGCAGGGCTTGTGTTATGAGTACTAGACAACTGATAAACATACATATTTCTAAATACATACATATTACAGATAAGTTATACCCAGACACAGAACAAACAATCGAGCTCATCACACACATTTGTCCTGGGTGGGAATCGAACCCACGACCTCCGGCATAGCAGTCAAAGCCACTAACCACTAAACCAACAGGCCAGTCAGTTATGGGACCTTGCTTCATGCCAAATTTCAGGTTTCTAGGTCGAAGGAAAGTATAAATGTTGAATTAAAGTTTCGAAACACCATACCTTTTTTTGTTAAATTAGAAGTTTTATTTATTTGACGGGTATGTTTGTTACTTTTCACGTTCAAAGGTCTGAACGAATTGGAATAAAATTTAGCACACTGTTAGCTCATGTCCTGAGTTACCATTGTATGTGCAAGCTAGTTTTTGCCACCGCTTCCCGGCTTTCTGTCTTGACTTCAATTAAATATTAAAAATTTCTATTAAAACTATACTGTAAGAAGTTACGCTTTTCTTTAAAAAAAATACAAACGACTTCAATGTAAAAAAAAAAAACACAAAAAAAGCAAAATTAACTTTATTTTTGGAAGTCGGTGTTTTTATATAATAGTTTGGTCTCTTCGTTAACACCGACTTCCGAAATTAAAGTTATTACGCACTTTTTGTGTATTTTTTTACATAGAAGTCAGTTGTATTTTTTTTTTTTTTGTAAAAAGTTTTTTATTTCACACTTTTTAGTTATAGTACCCCTCAGCCAAACTTAAATAGATTTCTTCCGCCATTTGGTTCCATCATCACATCATCATGACAATTCTAATAATACCAAACACGACTAGGATACACTTATTTTTAACAGAATTCCGGTTCTTACCTACCTTACGGCTTCATCATCAGATCAGTTCTAAGTATCCCTTCCCTATCTTTCTTTAGTCAGTCACTGACTACATGTGTAAAAAAAAGCAATTTTACTTGTTACAACAGTTCTGCTATGATTTGAAGAGTTCCGTTCTATATCTTCGAAGTTCATCATTAGATCAAAACAAAATTTCTATGGGACAATTCGGGAGTATTATCTTCATAAATCAATCAAAACAAAAATTTTGAAATCGACAATTGACCGAGATATCGGTGAACATACAAAAAAAAAAATACATACAGCCGAACATAGAACCTCCTCCTTTTCGAAGTCAGTTAAAAAGGTAGAATAAACGATGTTGTCTGTACAAGTATTAACTGTATGACTGACATCGGCACCTTTCTCTTACAGCTTTCAGTATCTTGCATAATTTTGCTAAATTACTGGAATATATATTATAATAAACAAATGAATAAAACAAAAATTACACCCACATATACCTACTCACACATACACAGCTTTATACGTGCACACCCTAAACGCGTCCCACGTGCTTATTGCACACATTACAATAAATACTTGTATTAAAAGGACATTTGTGGAGGTTACGCATGCGGAGCAAATCCGCATGCGTGATGAAATCCGCATGATATTAAAAACACCCTAAATGCTGCTGCAGTAACGATGGAACTACGTCCAACAAAATTATAATATCACCTGTATAATATTATAATTTGGGATTCGAGAGACCAATGCTAAGGGGTATAACTTAAATTGCTAATAATTACTTACTTAAAATAATAACTTAAACGTTATTATGTTTAAGTAATTATTTTAAGTAAGTAATACTAATCACTTAGACCAGCATCATAATAAATATATTATTGATTAGCTGTAATATTTGTTATTACATTATATCATTTTATATCATGATCATACTCGTAGAATAGATATCCGCGATTATGATGTTTATTATATTTTTTAAATAATTTAATTACACCTGTAACTGAGCGACAATTTATTATAATAATAATATGATTAACTTAGTTCCTAGTAACCAGACCACTTAAGACTCCAACAACCATAGGCGTATTGTCTATGTTTTCTATATCTCACAATAGTTTTCACCACCCTTAGATACACTACCATAGTGTGTACACTGTACATTGATAATAGTCGATTGGCATCACGTTCCATTAAAAGTGTGTGTGTGTGACTTGGTTTCGGCTCCTCGTACGCCTTCCAAAGGTCCATGACCTACGAGTTTTGAGATATACTGACACATATGGTTAAATAATATTTAAATAAAATTATATTGTGAATACCTAATATTATTTAAAAAAAAGTTAATAATAATGTGATTTTGATCTATTTTAAGTTAAAACATCAACATTTGTATTTTAAAGTTTTCGGTCAGTTTTATAAATCTCATTAATAAGATTAATTAGACCTACTATTCATATTGTGCATGCATCTAAGTGAGGTTTTCTGAGGGAATCAAAGTTTTATTACATACTGTTGAAATTATTTTGTTTACAAACTGTTGGTGTGAATATAAACCTATATATACCATATACAAATAGAGAATTGTATAGATAAATTATACCAAATTAACGCTATAAAAAATTAAGTAAGGTATACAAATGTAGTACTTACTTAGAAATGAAAATGGAAAATATTGTAACCCAAATAATCTTTATTACCAGCTAACGTAAGCTTCCTTAAGTTACCTTTTATAATGTCATGGTAAATTACGGTTTGAAAGTCTCGTTCCTCGATTACGACCTAAAGGGAGAAAAGATATTTTATCAACCCTCAAATTGTCACTAATTGAAAACGGCTCATAATTTTACGCTCTCTTAATTCCATTTGGATTATGTGGCTGTCTTTAAAATTTAATTTATTTTAAGAATGGACATTTAATTGCAAAAGTTATAAGAGTTTTATGTAGATTAGACAATTTTATTGAATCAATAATTAAAATTACAATAGTATTCTGGTATAATATAATTTTGATGTTAGAGTCGGTAATCACAAAATTTTGTTTATCGATTACCAACTCTATTGCTCAGACAATAAGTCGATATCGAAAATCATTACGATTACCGACTTATTGCCTGGGGACGTCAAAATTAAGTAGTTATGTTAGTGCCAATATTTTAGACAAAAATCATATAGAACATGGTGCATAAGGTGTTGAAAGGTGTAGTAGCTTCTTAGATAAGACTACTATGATCTTTTGAAAAATTGTCACATTATTTACAAAGGTGTAGAAAAAGCCGGTTTAAGCCACAAAATAAATTTATTTCCATAAACATCTAAAAACAAGGAACAACATTGTTTTCGTCTACTTGTCAACGTGTCTACAACAGTGTTTAAAGCTCGCGTGAAAGCATCGAGTGCATTCTAAATTAGCAGCGCGCGTTCGTTGGCAGGAGTCACAACGCGACTATCTGCAGTACCCCTCCCCCTGCAGGAATAACCTGAACGCCTCTGTTATCTTACTGGGCTGCTCCTCCAGCACCATGCCACAGTCTGAGATGCTCAGCCACGACGTCTTGGAGGGATCCAAGCGACCATTGAACGTCACCGTGTCGTCAACATGCGGAGACAAAGCACCCGTCACGTTCAGGACAGGTACCTTAATAGAATGCGTGTCCCTCGAAATACTCAGGTCCGTCCTGCGCAAATATGAGTCAATGAACATCGCTAAATTGATCGGATTGACGTGAGAGAAACTCTCTTTGTAAACCTGCGCTAAGTCATGGTTGCGGTCGTCCGTGCTGCGCCCGAAGTGATGCCACATTAGGTAATCCAGTGCCCCTTGTGTCATCCCACTCGATCGCAACTGTCTTGTGTTTATTTTCTGGTATAGCCATTCGGTCCATCCAGCTTGAGTCGATGTACAATTGATCAGGACCAGCGCATCTACTTTTTGAGGACTTACAACAGCATAGCGCGCCAAAATATTTGCTCCGGCTCCTACTCCGAATCCAATGAAGGATCGTATCCCGAAATGTCCCAGTACAAAATCTATTTGGGAAGCCAATGCATCCATGCTAGGATAAGTATAATCTTCCGGCAGTGTGGGGGCGCCCTCTTCCTGTCCTGGTGCGGTTACGTGATAGATACAGAACTGGTCGAGTATCGTTCGCATGTCGATGAAATTGAAGAAGGCCTGGAAGTTGGCGGCATAGTTGAGGCCGAGGTCGTGGTAGGTGATGATGGCCCGCTTGTTGCGGTCGCCGCGCACGGCCACCAGCAGGTCCCCGCGGGATGTCCTCACCCGCTCCTCCACGCATGCGCCGTCGTTGTGCAATCGTCTATTTGATGGGAAATGTAATTGAACGCTTTTCAACTCATCTTCGAAATTGTCTGAAGACATCATGTTGAGTAGAGCAATATTCTCGTGGATGTGTGTAGGCATCTTCTTGTTTAAATCGTAAAGTACTTTTATCAAGGCAAATCTCTTTGTTTACTTGTTACGTATTCACCTCCTGCCGGCGTTGATCGAGCGTCGGGTCTTCTTCACTTGTTTCAATTAACGCGTTCCATTAGTCACTGTTAACGATTCTGTGCTTATTACGTGCATACTAATAACACAATGTCTGTCTTAGATTCACTAAATGTTTATTATGTCACCGAGTCACAGCATAACCACTATTTATGTTAAAATCTTAAACTATCTGGCAGTATAATGAACAGACTATGTTATTTTGTTGAAATTATCGCAGGAAATGGTCAATAATGCGATGACCGGGCGAGCGTGAGTTCCAGCGCGAGGTTGATTCGGTACTGCTCGGGTGTTTCCGTCGGCGTTCGTTGTTACCTGCACGGTCGCCTACGGCTCACTTCACTCCGGGCCGGGGAGCCGCACATGCGCAGCGGGCGTATCGAATTTTTCCAAGCTATTATATGTTTATTAGTTTGCGTATCGTACACATCTATGACAATCGATCATTTAAATAGAGCCTCGTGTAACTTAATTAATTCGAGTATAAAGTTACCCAGTCCGTTGGGAATTTCGTCATCACCCCGAATGACAACATGTTTACTAAAAGACAACATTATTATTTGAAGGCCTTGACACGTTTCGGATACGGGTCAATGCAATATAATATATTATGAATAGGATTTGAGGCTTTTTGCGTAGTGAACATGAACTTATTGCTTATTTAAATTATTAGCAACATTATTACATAAATTAGAAAAGATGAATAAATTTTAGTTTAGAAAAGATAACAAATTTTAGATAGGCAACTTGAATTTTCCCGCTAAAATAAGTTTGGAACTTTCTGGCTTTATTTTTTCTTTGTTCTTCCTCCATAAGTTTTTAATAGAATCGTCTTTTGTCTTTTTTTAATATTTTATCTTGATAAATATTATGTACTTAATGTAGTTTAGATCATAAAAATGTGTTTTTTATGAATTTTCTATAGTAAAAATGTGGTTTTATTTATGTAATAGACCTAGTATATTAAACTTTATGTACAGTATAGCGGTACATAGTCAGAAGTTGAAGGATGGGCTGCTAACGCCAGCGTGTTGCGGATTCGATTACCGCACAGAACAAATATTTATTAGGCTACGGATAGTTGTTCCGAGTGTGGGGTATTGGGGTATTTAGCGTATGCTTATGTGAGTTTATATGTTTGCAAACGCACCCACGATGCAAAGGAAAACTACTAGTGCGAAGCCAAGTTTTATTTAAAAACAAAATGACGAAGAAATTGTCCCTGAGGAGTTACTTGAAGTTCTATGTAAATCCGGAATACTGGTATTGAACGCCCTAGTCGTAATGGCTAGGGCTTACAATACCAGTATTCCGGGATCCCATAATACTGTTAGCACAGATACTTATGGTCTTTTTTAATCAAGGTGTTGACGAACCAATACCGTGATTACGGTATTACAAAATATATTATTGGGGTTTATGTTATAATTTACGATGTGATGTTTCTGTCACACTTATTTTTGCAAATGCAAGTGCTTACTATTATGTCTGGCTCTCCTTCTCGCGCCCGGCACGACACAATCGCGGTGGTAAGGCTACTCTTAGAAAAGTGACTGGAGAGGCGCTACAGCGTCCTCCCTTTTCACATTACGCAGGTCCTCACCGAACGGCAAGTTCAAGAGGATCCTGTTTCGAATTCAAGCAAAAGAAACCCAGGTTTCACCACTGTGAGCATCGCTCGGAGAACACGATGGAGCATACGGTGGGAGCAACCACTGCGACAGGAGATGCTTTGGGCGTTGGGAGTTGCAGGGCAGGCTTGGACTTGCGAACGTCTAGCGCACCGTCCCATGCGATAATGACCGAGCCCAAATCGCCCACGCGTGCCTCAAAGAGATATCAACCAAACCGTTGAGGCCCAGCAGGGCCGATGCTTACTAGAGCAACGGGGCATTTCTGAATAGGAAACCTGTGGGTATAGTCAGTAACTAATGTCTGGCTTGCCCTCTCTATCCACCGAAGTAGGTACGGGAGAAGTCCCAGCCCAGAAGACTTTCGCACCCTACTTAAACCTATTTATTGCTTAAATTCTCATTGTATTGGTATATTTTATTTTATTATTTTATAAAAAAAAGGAGCAACAAACAGTTACATTATAAAATCTTACAACTAATTAAATTTAACACAGGTAAATTTTGGCAATAATGCAATCCATAACGTTGCGCACGGATAGACATATTTTTTTATAAATACGATTACTATCGCTAGTATCGCTAGGGGTGTTACTAAATAGTACAATTCAGTTAGCAATAAAGTTATAGAGAAAAAAAATCACTAAGGAAACGTACAATAATAAATAAACAAATACAAGTTCATTACTTGGTATTGAAAAGTTTCGGTATTTGAAAGCCCTAATTACGGTGATATCAATGACCTTTCCGTTCAATAGGTACCTATGCTGCGAGGTGTATAGTCTAGTCTGTAATAATCATATCGATATCGATTACCTGTCTCGCCGATAGCCATCGTCCAACTGATTAATCCACTGTTACTTTCTCGGAAAACAAAATGGATTAAGTTCGCTCGGTTTCAACGTTAACGTTGAGCTACATTCTGGGCCCTATTTAATAAAACTGACAATTCGACATTTCAAACACTGACGTAATTGTAGAAGTGGCGCGCGACAGATGACACCTTGACATATTTGACAGTTAAAAACGCGTTTTATGAAACTCGACCATGAATATTACCCCTCTATATTCAGATTACTTTGGAAAAGCAAAAATAAAATGTTTAGAACTTTGGCAGGAATATTTTAACAAAAGATTAAAAGAAAAAGGGATATGGTACCGAACTCTCCAGCCAGAGATTTCCCGGGTTCCATGGATTGACTGTAATCTCAATAGGAATTTAATAACTATAGCTGTAAGACTTCGCTCCGGACATATTCCATCAAATAAATTTAACTATTTGATGAAGAAAGTTTTGTCTCCGAATTGTGATGACTGTGGTGTGATTGATGATGTATTCCATATCTTGATGGAGTGTGTTCGGAATGAAAATACGAGGATCAATGTTTTTGGACGCTGTAAAACTTATGATATTGGCATTTGCAATACTATCCTCGCTTCTCTAATGTCCGATAAAGCTAAATAATCGTTTGAGTTAGTCTTAAGATAGATGTAAATTTTTTGTGTTTTCTTGACTGGGCGATGTGGTCACTAAGCGACAAAGCCCATTAAATAAATTAAAAAAAAATAAACTCGACAATTGTCAAAAAAAAAATACAGTAAACTTATTTCTGACAATTGTAGCATTATCGCGATAATTATGCTATCTGTTCAAAAAAGCACCGCCACAAAAAAAGCTGCTTGTACCTAGCTTTTTTTTTTGTGGCCCGTGTGCGGCGGTGGTGGCTTTTTTTGAGGCGGCCTTTTTTTGTGGCGGCGCTTTTTTGGGGCCCGTGTGCGAGGATACTTAGTCGACTCCTGACATATTTACAAATGATTTTTTTTTAAGAAGCTAAAAGATACTAAATTATTTTTCTTCAAATCAGAAATCTGTAATTGAGAAGAAATTGTTTCTACTTTTAAATGATCGGTGTTACCGCTTCTTTCTTCTTGTTATATTTATTCCAAATATTCAGTATCACTCTCAATGTATTTTTAACCGTTTTTAAACCTTGAACCCATAACCCTTTTATAAACCGTAAACTTTTTATAAACAACAACTTTCTTACTCCTTCAAAGTTCAAAATATGATTTCACGACAAAGGCAATTCCAACAGGAACAGGAGACGCCCGGGTGTCGCCACTGTGCGGACCGCCCGGTGGACACGGTGGAGCACACAGTCGAGGTGTGCCCCGCTTGGGAAGAGCAGCGCCGTGTCCTCGTGGGGGCGATCGGCGGCGATCTCTCGCGCCGGGGCTTGGTTCAAGCCATGCTCCGGAGCGAGGAGGAGTGGCAGGCGGTCGCCTCCTTCTGCGAAGCAGTAATGCTAGTAAAGGAGGAGGCCGACCGCCTTAGGCAAAGGCGGACACGCCGCCGCCGCCGCCGCCGGGTTTCCGATCCCAATTTCCGGCCACCGTAGGCGCGGGCTCGCGGACGGTGGGCAATGGGTAGCTCGCTGTCCGTCCGTCCGGTAACAGACCGGTCCGAGCTCAGGTCGTCTACGGCGCGCACCGTTCCCGCGCGCCTCAAGGAGTTGTCAGCATACTGTAGGGGTCCAGCAGGGCCGAAGCCTACTGGGGCCAAAGGTTATGTGAGACTGTCACCAAAGGCCCCAGGATAAAGGCAAGGAATGGAAAGGTAGGTTTTTTAGTCAGTAAAAGTCTGCCACTGTTTCCCGCCCCACCCAAGGGCGGGATTCGTCATTGGATGATTTTTACCTACCACAAAAAAAAAAAAAAAAAAAAAAAACAGGAACAGGAATTATATCAAACTAAACAATTACGTATACCAAATTAAACAATTACATAAATAAACTAAACAAAATAAACCGGAATGAAATTCAATTCAAAATAAACCGGAATGAAATTCAATAGGTAATATCACTGTCTTTTTTTAAACGGCGGCGGGAAATCATCCAACGACTTCTCCCGCTTTAGGGAGAGGTGAGAGAGCGTGGCAGACTTTCGCTGACTTTTTTTTGGTTGGAAAATCATCCAATGACGTCTCCACACCCTTGAGCGGGGCCGGAGATAGTGTCAGACTTTTACTGTCTAAAAACCCACTGCTTACTTTCAAGCGGAGGTGACGCCCGGGTGTCATTATTGTGTGAACCGCCCGGAGGACACGGTGGAGCACACAGAATAGGTGTACCCCGCTTGGGAAGAGCACCGCCGTGTCCTCGTGAGGGTGATCTGGGCAACGATTTCTCACGCCGGGCCTTAGTACAGGCCGTTGTCCGAAGCGAGGAGGAATGGTAGACGGTCGGCTCCTTCTGCGAAGGAATTCCGATCCCGATTTCAGGCCACCGTAGGCGTGGGCTTGCGGACAGCTAGCAATGGGTAGCCCGCCGTCCGACCGTCCCATAACCATCAAGATCCGGATCTTTTTGAGCCGCGTAGTGTTCAACGCGCGCTTCAAGAAGATGTCAGCAAAACTGTAGGCAGCAGGGTCTAAGCCTACTGGGGCCAGGGTTCGCTTCTGAAAGAAAATCCCGGGGCCTTTGAACGCAAGGCAATGAAGGAACATAGGAGTGGGTTGAACATAGGAGTGGGTTTTAGTCAGTAAAAGTCTGGCACGCCCTCGCGTTCCGCCTAAGAGCGGAAGACGTTATTGGATGATTTCTCACCTTACAAAAAAAAAAACACGATTATCCAAAAGTATATACAAAAGATAAAAGTGGGGGAATTCTCTCTGCTGTCAAAGGGCGGCTCTCGAGTCGTGACAAACACTTTCTGATAACGAGCCGGCCGACATTCGTGTCGCCACGGACATGTATACAAAAGAAAACATTAGGTATGTGAAGAGGTTATCTTTGTATATATGAACAGTCGTCACATTTAATATTGATAGTCTGGTCACCTATACTATACTATATTTATAAGTACGAGTATCTTTTTTACCTATAAAATTGCCGTTTTTTTAAAACTGGTTGCTTTGAAATTTTATATCTTTTTATTAATAGTACATAACAGTCATTTAGTAGTTTTACCTGGAAAGTTTTTCGGGAGTTTTGAAAATTGGTAATTTTGAAGATTTTGATGTTGTCTTTCCGAAATTCAACTTTACCACCTCGTATTTTTGCCACAGGCGTCGCCATATTGGATAAATTGCGCCTTTCCAGGTAATCACTATTTTTCGAACCAAATAAGTTCTATAACTTAAAATTATAAGTCTAAATAAACGATATATTAAAGGTGCGTTATTCTTTTTCCGAAATTAGGTATTTATTGTTTTTTTTTTTATGTTTTGTATTTTCTGTAATATCCCAGTATTTCGATATAACCATTAAAGCCATTAAAGCTCATCGTGCTTATGCGTTGAAATACGAGTATTTTCATCAATTTGTTTTACCTACTTATCATTCTTTGGGTTATAAATAAAGAGTTAAGTTATTGGCTACTAAGCCTAGGTATTGTATAAAATACCGGATTATACAGATTGCCGGTAACGTATATATAGATTAGTTATAAAATTATTATCATCAAATTGTCTCATAAACTAGTTTTACTCAATTTCTCACTTATTTCTTGTAAAGAAATTCCAATTTAATTTCTGATTAACTTGTTTATCAGTTTAAGTTTGTCATCTTAATCTAAAATCTAAATCTAAAGTTTTATAGTTTCAAGATAAGTTTCTTTGGCTGCATGTCTTCTTAGACAGAACGGTTAGCGCAGTGGTTAAGCAACTGGAAGCTACGCTGTGAGCCGCAGGTTCGATTCCCGCACTGGACTAATATTTATTCATCCTATAATGATTGTTCCGGGTTTATACAAACACTCACGATACAGAAGTAGTTCAAAGTCCGGAGCAAATTTATTTAAACAATAAAAAGACATTGTTACATTTTTAATTGCGCGACCACCGCTGCATAATGCGACCAGCACAAGGCAGGGACGTGGCTTATCGATCAAAACAAGCCTATGTCCATCTTTAAGTTGAACTTATAATTATTAAACGACACCGACTTATAAGTAGTTCGCGAGTTCAAACCCAGCCAGGTACATTACTTTGTGAAATTTATTTTATCACGAGTTTTCTTCTGCCGCATGTCGCAACAAAATTGGGCGTAGGCAACTACTGATTGGATTCCGAACAGCAGGAACCGGTGACGCGGCAGGCCCGGAAGGAGATGGCGTGACGAATTGGACTCCTACCTTAGGTATTGGCCAGAAGTGGCTAGGGACAGAAAATAGTGGAACAACGGAAGGGAGGCCTTTGCCCTGCAGTGGGACACAACGAGTTTTCTTGAAATGGTGAAGGAAAATATCGTGAGAGAAACCGGTATGTCCTAGAATCAAAAATTCGAAAACTTGTGATATCCACCGCGTTCTGGATTTCTGCTCATTCCGTCTCCTAAAGAGGATACCTGTGTCCCAGCCATCTGATTATACTGAAGCAATATTGATTAGATTTTTTTTTAATATTGTAACAAGTTCAGTAATTTTAAACATGAATATGGAGTACAATGGTGGCGTGTGTACTTCACATTAAGATAGAAGAAAAAGTACACTTGTATTTATTAAATGAAAACTATTCTGTACAAGTAACTACAGGGCGAGTAAATATTTAATATACAGAGTGCACTGTACTTAGAAATGATTAAATGGCTCTGTTATAGATCTACCTTAGTTATAAATTCCCCGTAGTCCAGGGCTGCTCAGACCTGTTATAGAGTACACTCGCTAGTTTTAAATAAAAACTTGAAATCACATGACCATCATCATCATCATCGTTTCAGCCGAAGGACGTCCGCTGTTGGACATAGGCCTCCCCCAAGTGCCGCCACAACGAAAGGTCCTGTGCGTCTCGCTTCCACCGCATTGCCGCGACTCTCACCAGGTCATCGGTCCACCTTGTGGGAGGCCTTCCAACACTACGTTTTCCGGTGCGCGGTCGCCACTCTAGAACCTTTCGGCCCCATCGACCATCCGCGTTACCAGCAATGTGCCCTGCCTACTGCCACTTTAGTTCGGCGATTCTTCGGGCTATGTCGGCGACCTTGGTTCTCTTGCGGATATCCTCATTCCTGATGCGATCACACAAGGAGAGACCCCAAGCATAGCCCTTTCCATTGCCTTTTGGGTCACATCACCCCCAGTAAATATTTTTTTTTACGGGCCCTTGAGAAGACTCAAAGTATCTTTTCTGACACGACTCTATAACACCTACAAACATATTTGGCAGGTAGATTCCTTATTGGGTTTAGACATCCGCATAAACGGATTTTAAGAATCTTCACCCCTAAGGGGGTAAAACTGGGGTCGGAGTTTTGTATGGAGAAACCGACTTTCACGCGGGCGAAGTCAATCGATAAATAAATAATGATTTACAAAAAACACATTATAAGGACGATTTCGACTGCTCACTCAAATAAAGAAAGTTATTTCTTTGTTTGAGTTAGGTTAGGTTGGTGGTTAGGTGATAAGCTACCGTGCTGCGTGTTATGGGTTCGCTTCCCGCGCAGAACAAATATTTTTATGGCCTTCAGATCGTGGACTCAAGAGTCTTGTGTGAGTCATCCACGGAGCAGAGTCGTAACTAAACGGTCGCAAAAAACGTAAATTTCGACACTCTCAAGGTAATCAAAATTCATAGGGTACTTCCTGTTGACCCAGAATCTTGAAATTTGGCATAAAACAAGGTCTTAGAGCACAGGTAAAAGAGGGTAAAAGTATAAATCTGAAAACAGTAAATTTGTTGCTGCGTCACAAAAAAAAAAAAATTCGTAAAAAAATTTCGAGACTTCATTCGGGAATTGAAATATTCCTTTACGTAACTTTGTATAGAACCCTCAATGCACGTGTCCAACTCACAATTGCCCAGTTTTTAATTTGTAAGGACAATAAAAAAAAAGAGAAGAGTAGTGACCATCGTAGTTTTTTCGGTTTCATGCTTTATGGTAATTTTCGCGATTAATGCGGAAAGCTCTTGCGATCGATTGTTTAAGCACCCCTGCCATAGACTATATTTAGTAGCGTCGAGGGGACGAGGGTCATCAACCTGCCGTCCATTGTGGCTGCAATTACGAGTGTGACCTAATGCAAGTTCTACGAAAGGCTTGTCGATGTAACTTTATACAGACACCTTTCAGGCTTCACACGGTCTATATTTGTGACTACTTGTTTAGATAATAAGTGTTTTTTAGAATTAACTTATAGTTTGATAGAGAGCAGTGGTGGCCGAGTGGTAACGGCCCTGGCTTAAGAGTTGTTGGTCGCGGGTTCAAACCCAACCAGGCGCCTTACTTTGTGTAATTTGTTCACTGCTCTCGAAACAGTGTAGGAAAACATCGTGAGGAAACCAGCATGTCCTAGAATCAAAAATTCTAAGACATGTGACATCCACCAACCCGCACTTTGCCGCGTGGTGTATTACGGCCCATTCCCTTTCCTAGAGAGAAGCCCTGAGTCCCAGCAGTGGGATCATTATAAGGCTGATGCTATGCTATAGTTTGATAGATAAGGTTGAGCTACTTCAGTCAGCGCCGAATCGCATTTTCTTATGCTTCTAGCGTGTTGCCAACAGCCTCGTCGATTCTGCCACATGCAATCGCTCTCCCTCTCTTTTTTGACGGTTTTAACCAAAGAGAATAACTGACAAAAAAAAAATGATATTCTAAGATAAACACAAAAACAAAATGTGTCACCAAAAAACTACGCTTCACTACGCTTGATCATTCAAGATACGTCCAAAAGAAATCTAATAAAGGGTCATTTTTAGTATAAATGCTGGCACAAACAAAATCTGTGAAAGTGTGAATAAGTTCGTTAGTGTACGAGACTGGATGGTATGGAGGCGGCTCACGTACGATATCAATCGAGCTCGTAATTTATCTCCGCACTTCCAAATATTTTCTTAGCGTTTTCTTTTATTCAGCGCAGGTGTCTGACTTATTATTGTAAGGATGATTGGGAAATAAAATTTTTGATATGTCTGTTAGATATTTTTGGTAGGAATGACCAGCTTGACTTAAAAGATTGCCCAACTTGGATATAACTGGGCAAAACATGTCTTTTTTTTTTCGATGGGAAAATCGTCCAATGACATCTCTGCACCCTTAAGTGGGGCACACGGTAGAGGTGTGCCCCGCTTGGGAACAGCATCGCCGTGTCCTCGTAAGGGCGATCGGTAGCAATGATCTCTCGCGTCGGGGCTTGGTTCAGGCCATGCTCCGGAGCGAGGAGGAGTGGCAGGCGGTCGCCTCCTTCTGCGAAGCAGTAATGCTAGCAAAGGAGGAGGCTGACCGTATCAGGCAACGGCGCTCAAGCCGCAGCCGCCGCCGTAATTCCGATCCAAATTTCTGGCCACCGTAGGCGCGGGCTTGCGGACGGCGGGCAATGGGTAGCTCGCTGTCCGTTTGTCCGGTAACAGACCGGACCGAGCCCAAGTCGTTTACGGCGCGCACTGTTCCCGTGCGCCTCAAGGAGTTGTCAGCAAACCGTAGGGGCCCATTAGGGTCGAGGCCTAGTCTGGGGCTCTGGGAAGGTATGAAAATGCATACCAGGGCCCTGGAACCAAGGTAGGGAAGGAACAGGGTAGGTTTTTAGTCAGTAAGAGTCTGACACTATTTCCCGCCCCACCCAAGGGCAGGATTTGTCATTGGATGATTTTACCTACCAAAAAAAAAAAAAACCCTTAAGTGGGGCGGGAGATATTATCAGACTTTTATTGACTAAAAACTCATTCCTGTTCCTTCTTTGCCTTCGTTCCAGAGGCCCTGGGTACACTTTCACATTATCCATGATCGGCAAGACATTTCTGTTGTAAGCCCAACAAACTGTGGACCAAAGTAGCATAGAGTTACTGTCTTGAGGGGTTTGTGGTAGACCACGAAGGAGATAACGGGCGAACTGGATAGATTTTAACAGAACTGGAAGGCAAGAGCGCAGGCTCGCAAAAGATGGAAAGTGTGGGGGACTTTGCCCAGGAGTGAGACTAAACAGACGAGCTCTGCGCAACGCGCTTTTTTTTCTTTCATTTTGTCCTGTTAACCTGTCAATCCCTATTTTATTCCCTAACCTAACACAATCCATACATCTTTTGTTTGGCCTCGCTCGTCCTTTCCTAACCTAAATTGGGTTAAATGGGAATCACAAACTACACAAAAATGTATCAGTTGGTGACTTATCACATCAGCCTTCCTTGTTAGATCCGTTACTTATTCACTTAGGGAAAGTTGCTTTTACTTTAACGAGATCTAAACGTTTACCGCGTTTGGTTCTCTGATTGGTAAGGAGCGGGCCAATCGAAGTGCCAAAAGTCCACGTCAGACGTGTCGATCGCGTCTACGTAAAACAACTGATTAGGTCAATCAGGTCACTGAGCTTTTTTTTAAGGTGGGTAATCATCCAATGACTTCTCTAGATGGAGGGCGGAATGGGAGAGTGACTCAGATATTTACTTACTAAAATCACACCTATGTTCCTTCTTTGCCTAGCGTTCCAGGACCCCGCGTTTCCCTTTCGGGAATCAATCCATGGCTCCAGTAAGCTTTGGCCCTGCTGGGGCCCTAGCAGTTTGCTGACATCTCTTTGAGGCGCGCGTGCGACACTACACTCCTCAACGACTCGGGCACGGTCCGGACGGATTAAAAAAAAAAACATTTTATGTCACATAAACCTTCATTTGTAGGCACTTATGAAACGTCAGCGCTAATACATGTCCAGATTAGTCGTTTCCTAACTTAAACCTACGCGAATTATGTCTACAAATAAATTCTTTTTATAGCAACACAGATAACACTTATCTTCATATAGCAACACTACAAAACATATGATATCCAATTAAATTGTACAAATGATGTCGGCGGTGACATAAAACAAGATAATCATACGTTAGACGGGGCTAATGTCCCGTTAAATTGCTAATATCAACGACAATCCTTTAGGATGGTCCACCAAAGACATGCGAGGTAGCTAGGCGATGTGAAAATATGTGACTGTTTCCCTCGAAGCTGTGTGAGCTGTGTGATCGTTCGGAAAGCTGCACAGTATCTTCTCGTCCAATATACTCGTACCACAGTGTCTCAAGACGAATGTCTATGACCAGTGCGTGTTGCCAGTAATGACTTATGGCTCCGAAACGTGGTCGCTTACAATGGGCCTCATTAGAAAGCTTAAGGTCACCTAAAGGGCAATAGAAAGGTCTATACTTGAAGTTTCTTTGCGTGGGCACATCAGAAATGAAGATATGTGAAGGAGAAGCAAGGTTATCGACATATCCCGAAGAATCAGCAAACTTGATTGGCAGTGGGCAGGTTACATTGCTCGTAGAACACATGGTTATTGGGGACGAATGGTTCTGGAGTGGCGACCGACTACCGAAAGACGCAGCGTTGGAATGCCTCCCATAATATGAACCGATGACCTGGTAATGGTTACGGGAATCTGATGGATGCCGTTAGCCTTTTGCCATTACAGCATTTAACGCTGAGCCTATTAAGATTTTATAGTTAGCAATAGAATAACAGCAGGATGAAAATTATGCAACTTTAAGGCGAGAGAAAAGAATAGACTTGTACTACATTGTATAAATCTGAGGGTTTTTTTTAGGTGGGAAATCATCCAATGACATCTCCCCCCTGGACGGCGAGCTACCCATTGCTCACCTGCACCATCCTGTAGCAACTGTAATGTGCTGCCTCACACATCTGCATGCGGTGGAACATTACCCTTACCGGCGAGTCGGGAGCACTTCGGTACACTTAACGCCCAGTTTATTAGGTTTTAAAGCAATTTACGAGCTTAATTGCGCTATAGGACACCCTGTTTAATGACTATCGGAGCTTCGATGGAATGTGAACAGCATTGTGAAATGGTTTTGCCATTTAGATTGTTGCTGAAACCTAAACTTCATACCGGTAATCTGTATAAGCCAGAATTTTATAGAATGCCTAGGCATTATATTATAATGTTACCGGAAATCTGTGTAATTCAGGTATTCTATACAATACATACTTCGCAGCCCGTAATGTGTGTAAAAGACGAAAGCAGCGAAGGAGGTGATGTAATTTTAGGGCACCCCGACACGGACAGGTTAGGTTAGGGTTATTTTTTTTATTACCTCCTGAAAATAAAAGCCTTTTTTAAAACGTGTTCTATACATTGCCTAGGTATTGTATAGAATACCAAGTTATATAGATTGCCGGTAACATATATATGCACATTGAATAGGCAGTTTACTCGTATATGGCAGCGGGATTCATGAAAAGCATTTCTTTTACATACTCATATTTAACAAACATTGAAAGTGAATAATTGTTCTAATATTTTGAAATGGAAGTTTAGCTTCGCTCGCATGAAACCTCTTTTCCATTTCGGATTAAATTTCGAAAAATATGTTCTTGTTCCTCGTCTACGTCTTGAACAAAATCTATGAAAAAAATTGACTTTCTAGGTCCAAGGGTTTTAGGTTGGATATTGATGAACTAGTGAGACAGGTCTTCTTTTTCATATACAATATAAGTTTACTAGCACTTCACCAGCGACTTCGTTCGCGAGAATATTTTCATAAAAACTTTAAACTTCCTTAATTACTCAAGCCCCAAGCGAACCGGCGTTCGCACACTTATTGTCTTTCTACTGTGTCTCTAATTACGGTATTCGAATGATTAAAACATATTTCGATTAGAATTTATGCCAAGTTTTAAGTTTATTAACACAAGGAATAAGTTTTTCCCATACAACTTTAACACCCCATAAATCTACATATTTATTTATTTATTTCTTTATTAAAACTACTAAAATTTAGCGGTGTATAGAGTGACTAGTAATTAGTGAACTATACTTCAACGCGTGATTGCTGCAAATTCAAAAATCAAAATCTGCTGGTCAGTACATTTGTGATCGCCTAACTGGTCAAAATGTACTGAACTTGGCTGATTTTTTTCGCTATTTCAGGTTTGGTCCAATAGTAAAAGTTGTTATGACTACAATCATGTGTTTAAGTATCGTTCACTAATTAACAATCACCATAAATAGATAAAAAAACGTTTCAAAAAAGGGATATTTATTTATTTGTAGGTAATAAGTTATCTCTAGAACCTCATTTGTCCCCAAGTGTCGCTACAATGATCGGTTTTATGCCTCTTGTACATACTCATTTATTGCCAAATAAATATCAACAAAAGCTCAATTCATGTCCCAACTTAAGTGAGTCACACATTCAAATGTAATTTACGAAATTAAATTCTGTACAACATTTCAATTAAAATAAATTAACTACGTATTTCTCCGTTTATAATGTCGTGACTAACGCGGCTTTCGGTAAAACACAAAATAGCTTAATTATGTATAACAAATGTCCAACCATTGTTGAATTCGAGATAATATAAATGGGGGAGAATTCTCAGCGGTGACCCCGACCTTGAAAGTGTGGAATTGTTTGTGTACACCTTCTTTTCCATTGAACTATAATTTGAAAAAGATTTTTATCACTTGCCTATTTTTAGAGCAGTGGTGACCGAGTAGAAGAGAAGTAACGGCCTATACTTACGAGTTTTAGGTCGCGGGTTTAAACCCAGTCAGGTGCATTAATAATAATAATAAAAATAATAACATTGTTTAGGCAGGGGCCATAGTTTTCACATAGTTCTTGGTAACCAGTCCAGTGTCTTTATTTTCCATATATCACAATAGTTTTCACCAACCGGGGGTTGTCCTTGGATGCACTAGCATTGCGGGTACAGGGACAATCGTCGGTTGGCATCACGTTCCACGTTGTGCGTCGATTTTAAGCAGAATAAACGTATTTTCTTTCTTTTTCTTTCTTTCTTTTCCATTAAAAGTAACTAAAGGAAACCGGCATGTCTTAGAACCCAAAAATTCGAAGACGTGACATCCACCAACCCGCACTGGGCCCGCGATTATGGCCCGTTCCCTCTTCTATAGAGGAGACCTGAGTCCCAGTAGTGGGAACACTATAAGGGTGCTGCTGCATACTGCTAATGCTAATAACTTTTTTAAGGTGGGAAATCAACCATTGATTTTTCCTGATTTACGGTTTAGGGAGAGAGCTTTTCGGACTTTTACTGACTAAAACCAACTTCACTGGCTTTTGACTTGGGACTTTGAGTAGCCTGTTGGTTTAATGTTCAGTGGCACAAACTGCTTTTTTTTAAGGTGGAAAATCATCCAATTCTTCTACCGCTCTGGATGGTACGAGAGGGCGTGTCAGACTTTAACTGACTAAAACCACCATGTCCTTCAGTTGCCCTTTGCGTTCTAGGACAGCGGATTTCTTTTTCACAAATTCGCCGCGGTTCCAGCGGGTATCAGCCCTGCTGGGTTCATTTCGCTGAAATATCTGTGAGAAGCGCGTGGATCACTACGCGCTGTTTACGACTTGGCTTGGTCCGGTCGATTACCGTACGGCCAGACGGCGAGCTACACATTACTCGACGTCGGCAAGCCCGCGTTTACCGTGACTGGTAGTCTTTAGTCAGTAAAACTCTGACACTTACTGTCCCAAAATGGGTGAAGTTATTTGATAATTTCCCACCCTTACAAAAGACAAAGGGTATGTGAAAATGGCACAAAGGGTATGTGAAAATGGCACCTGGGGCCCTGGGACCAAGGCAAAGAATGGAACGAGGTAGGTTTTTAGTCAGTAAGAGTCTGACACTACTTCCCGCTCCACCCAAGGGCGGGATTTGTCATTGGATGATTTTACCAACCATAAAAAAACCCTTACAAAAGAATAGAAGTTAATTAGTTTTAGTTTGACATAGGTTTTTATTTTACTAGCGATCCCCTGCGGTCTTCGGTTACTGTTGCACTTCTGCGGGTTATAGCGTGAATGCGAGATGCTATATACAGTCTACCACCATCCACCACCATCCCACCATTCTACCGCCATTGTACTCATACATTTAAGTTCCTGTGAATTGTTACTACATAATTTGGTTATATTAGTTTGTTGGATTTCTTTCTTTTTTTTCTTTCTACATAATTTGGTGTACAATAAAGTTTATTCTCTTCTATTCTATTCTCGACAAATGGGCTGTTCAACCCTAAAACAATTTATTTAATTCGAGTTAATAGTTCCTGAGATTTGCGTGTTCAAACTAACAAACTCTTCAGTTAAAGTTCTCATTTCTGATTTAAATATTTTCTACTAAGTGCTCGATTACGGAGACGCGGCGCGTTGTGCGGTCCGTCGTACATTGCCATGTGGTTTTGTTTGCGCATGCAATAACGCGGCCCGCTGCTGCAATGTATGACGAACACCGAACGCGCCGCGTCTCCGTAAACAAGCCCTAAGTAGCAACCCGCTCCAACTCCGCATAGGTGATACAAATTTTTAAAACTCTCGATTTTTCTATGCTATAATATGGTGATAAAATTATACTCCTAAACCATCCTCTTAAACCTTTATATTGCAGTGCACAATGTATGAAAATCCGTTCCGCAGTTTTTGAGTTTATCACGTTCATACAAACAAACAGAAACGATGGAGCACTTTGTTTTATAATGCACTAGCACTGCCTATTAGTCAATGTATACTTTTTTTCTCACCTTTTAAACCTTTCCTGGAGTATTTCGAATAATTCAAGGCCAAAATTAGCGAAATCGGTCGAGCCATTCTCGAGTTTTAGCGTAACTAACGAACAGCTATTGATTTTTATATATAAGAAGACTAGCTGTCCCGGCGGACTTCGTACCGCCTGATAGTCAATTTTTATATATTTTTTTCACCTTTTAAACCTTCCCTGGAGTATTTCAAATATTTCAAGGCCAAAATTAGCGAAATCGGTCCAGCCGTTCTCGAGTTTTAGCGAGACTAACGAACAGCTATTCATTTTTATATATAAGAAGACCAGCTGACCCAGCGAACTTCGTACCGCTTAATAGTCTTTAAATATTGTGATAACGGATTTTTTTTGTGAATTTTTCCATATTTTCTCACCGTTTAAACCTTTCCTAGTGTTTCACAAATGTTTCCTTACCAAAATTAGCCAAATTGGTCCAGCCGTTCTTGAGTTTTAACGAGACTAACGAACGGCTATTCATTTTTATATATAAGAAGACCAGCTGACCCGAATTTCGTACCACCTAATAAATCGGATTTTTTGTCGTGAATTTTTCCATATCTTCTCACCGTTTAAACCTTTTCTGGACTATCACGAATATTTCAAGACCAAAATTAGCCGAATCGGTCCAGCCGTTCAGTAAAATACGAGTCGGTATACATTACCGCTACGTTTAAGTTTGAACCAATGTAACACCGTCATTTTAAACCTGCGACTAAAATCTGAATAGCCTATCACTGGTAAAATAGCTCGTTCAATTATCTATTGCGTATCGATCGGGCTGACCCGCGGGCTGTAGCCTACGCCGCATTGAGTCGCGCCGTCCATTGCACTTCAGTTGTTCAAGCCGGCAGCGTCAAAGGGCTGCATTAGTTCACTAAAACCATGATTTTGATTAACATAGTGCTAGTTTATGTGACGGGGGTTTTAGTTCGGAATTCGGTAAGTTTTTTTTTTTTTTTTTGAATTGTTGATGACAGCTGGGAAGTTGGTGAGTTTAATTGAATTTGTGTGTATTATGCGGTTGTTTTAAAATTAGTTTTGGTGTATGATTTGAATTTTGGTTTTGTTTGCTTCTAATTTGAATGTTTGAACGTTTATATTGTTTAGGAAAATTATATTACCTAATTTTTTGAATTCGTTTTACCTTATGCACCTGTATTTATTTATCTTAATACATATTATTTTTCTGTTAGTGTGTTTGTCACCTAACTCCTAAATGACTCGACCGATTTGAATGTAACTTTTTGTGTATATTTGAGTGGATAGTCTGCAAATACAATTCAAACCGGTAGGTGGCTACAATCGGGTTCTCATTTTTTTTCTGACGAAAAGCCAGCATTCGGACAGGACAACCTCGGTCGGGACCATTAGTTTATTAATACATTTACTTGTGAATACACAAAAACTTAAAAATGGATAGAAAATTACATATAGAACACAAAGGTGTAACAGCACTATTTTGCAAAAAATAACTTAAAATGTGCATTTGAAATAAGCAAAATATTTCAAATGAAATTTGTTCCAGCAGACCTGTGACAGGAGAGTTGAATGAGAAATGTTAGACATAGTGTATATATACCGTTCAATTTTAATCGTTTTAATCCCGTGGAGGGTCGATCACGTGGAAATGAAACACTATCGATTTGTAAAGATAAAATAAAAAATAAAGTACATTGTTTCTAAAACTCTAATTAATATACTCATGTACGAAATTAATTTCTTTAATTCGAAATTTTATTAATTTTAAATTCGAGTTTAATAAAAGTACTTGATTTTTTTATTTTATCTTTACAAATCGATAGTGTTTTTCTTGTATCGTATCGACCCTCCACGGGATTAAAACGAACAAAATTGAACGCTATATATATAAATTATAAAGTTATATGTAAATTAAAAGTACGAGTATGTAGGAATGTGTTCTTTACGAAAATATAGAATGTAGTAGATATGTTTGTAAAACTTGCAATATTATTAATGACCGATGGTTTTAATTAATTCAACTACACGCATCGTGTTGTATTAATCTTAATAACCAAAACCTTATGATTACGTAACTAAACCTGCATATTTCATCACGGTTGCCACGAACCTAGCTTTCGGGGTAATAATGCACTCATAGACACACACAACTGTAGATGTTTCGTGTTAGATTAATCCAATACATTCTCGTTAATCCTGTGTTGGCCCCTAGAGGTATATTGGCGGTAATTATCTGCTAACACCTTGTTTACGGTTGGAAGTTCAGCCTACCGTGTAGTAATTGGGTACTAGTAGTTGGGTCGGGTATCTCATACACTACTCGAAATAATAACAATAATCTACAACTGGCACATAATGCCTCGTAGGGGCCCAGCAGGGTCGAGGCCTGTCAGGGCCAAGGGTCTGCGGCTCGGCTCTGATATGAAAGGTAACGAAGGAACAGGAGTAGGTTTTTAGTCAGTAAAAGTTGGAGAAACCCTCTCGCTCCGCTCAAGGGCGGGAGATATCATTGGATGATTTTGCCACAAAACATAAATCACGCAACGCCATTTACTTCTAAACTAAGCAAAACTTATGTTAGAGTACTAGATAAATGATAAACGTACTTATATAATTCTAAATATGTGCTTTTTAAAGATGAATTACACCCAGACATAGAAGAAACGATTGTGCTCATCACACAAACATTTATCCTGGGTGTGAATCAAACCCACGACTCCCAGCTACAGACAGACAGGGCCACTAACCAAAGACACAAGACCGGTTGTCTGTAAGAGATCGCTTTTAGCGATAAGACCGTCGATGTGAAAAAAAAACACCCCATTAATTTTAAGTTCTATATGTAATTTTATTTTTGGTGTACAATAAAGAATACATCTATCTATCTATCTAACCACTAGACCAACAGGCCTGTCTATAATACAACGCCAGCTATTCCCAAAGCCGAGCTTGTGCTATGAGTACTAGCAAATGATATTGGCGCGTATTATTTCTACGGACTCCTCAAAGAAATATCAGTGAAACCGTAGGCGCTCAGCAGGGCCGAAGCCTACTAGGGTGATGCTACTCCCTTGTCGATGGCTGCAGTAACCTCAGCCATTGGCAACCATGCCACTCGTGTGTTTGCGCTCTAAGGCTAATGCATAACTTATATAAATAAGGAATAACTTATCTAAAAACCCAATAACAATTTGTACCGCCTGAGAATCGAACTACCAGCTCAGCTATCCAGATGGGCCACAGAATCGAAGCGGTGTTAAAAAACTAAAATATAATAATAAATGATATTTCTCATGCCATTTTAGGCCCACTCTCCGTGGACGCTTTGGTGTACGCCGACTCACAGCTTACATACAAAACTATGAAACTCTGTCGTCGAAGCGGCAGCGTCGTGCTTGCATCGTTGCATGTAGGCTTCATGACGCTTACTGTACCGAATGTCATACATCGGGGCCTACATTGAGCAAAAGCACGTTTTTATTTTTATAATAAAAATCTTTTTACAAAAAAAAAATGCAACCATCTTCAAAGTAAAAAAGAACAAAAAAAGTGCAAAATAACTTTAATTTCAGAAGTCGGTGTTTAACAACCAAGAGACCAAACTATCATAATTATAGTAACACCGAATTCCGAAATTAAAGTTATTTTGCACTATTTTGTGTTTTTTTTTTACATTGAAGTCGGTTGTATTTTTATTTGTAAAAAGTTTTTTTTTTCACTCTTTTTAGTTGTATTACCTCTCAGCCAAACTTCAATGGATACCTTCCGCCATTCGGTTCCATCATCAAATCATCATGACAATACCAAAAACGGCTAAGATACACTGATTTATTACAGAATTCCGGTTCTTACCTACCTTCCGACTTCATCATCAAATCAATTCTATGTATCCCCTCCCCTTCTTCTTTCAGTTCTTATCTTCAAAATTCATCATCAGATCAAAACAATATTTCTAAAAACAAAAATTATCGATATCGGTTCACAATTGACCGAGATATCGATGGACATACATTAAAAAAAATACATACAGCCAAACATAGAACCTCCTCCTTTTCGAAGTCGGTTAAAATAGTAGGGAATGTCTTCGTCAATACAATTCGTGTAATACGCTTCGTGAACACGCTACAGTACACTATGCCACTCAAGCTGCATGACGTATTTTGAAGCGTCTATGAAGCTACGCTTCTGTGGATAGTAGGCCTAAAATGGCATGAGAAGTATAATTTATTATTATACTAGCTTCTGCCCGCGATTTCACTCCCGCTTCTACCCTACTCTTCCCTACTCTACTGTACTCTACCCTACTCTACCCTATTCTACCCTACTCTACTCTACCCTATACCAATAAAAGGGCGAAAATAAATGAAAGATTTTTTTATATTTATCGGGATAAAAATTCTATGTCCTTCTCTTTGTTCTGAGCTACCTTTCCACCTATTTTCAGCCAATTCGGTTCAGCCGTTCTTGAGTTATAAATAGTGTAATTAACACGACTTTCTTTTACATATACAGATTTTAGTTTTTCAACACCGCGTTGATTCAGTGGTCAAAAGTAACTGCTGGCCCATCTGGACAGCTGAGCTGGTGGTTCGATTCTCAGGCCGTACAAAATGTTATTGGGTTTTTAAATAAGTAATTCTACGGGTTATCCTGGTGTCTAGATTTGCGCTCGGTTAATGACATTTGAATTAAAAAAAAAAAACAGACCAAATTTGAATTCTCATTTTTTTTATTGTATACAAAAAACTTAATACAGTACACAGTAGTTTGACAATTCATTTAAAAAAAACGCCAGCTTAATTCAACAATGAATTTAATCTCAGCAAAGCTATGAGTGTCATAGAGTGATCACATTCGAGGGATCCAGTGTACAACGCTTATACTAATACTTAAATAATCGTAAATATCAATATATATAAATATTGTGAATAAAATACTTACACTTCAACCCCTATATCAGAACAGAATTATTATGTTGTAATGGTATGTCAAAACACAATAATTTTTGTAGAATGTTTGTAATCTACGCGGCTTTCATAGAGAACATGTCAACGCGTAGACGGTCTACGACCTTTGCTACGGTCGTAGCGCGAAGCTACGATGTTCTACAAGATTCCATACAAACGCGCGGCGTAGAAACATTACTTATATTCACTACGCCCAAGGGCAAACAATTGCGTGACTATTTGTGTTAGAAATAGTAAATTCTTAGAAGTTCGTAGTAATTTTACGTAAATTAAATGGACTTTTACAACAGCCATATTCAGTGTACTATAATATGCACGATAATACAGTGAACAAAGCGATTTAATAAGAATAGGAACGTCAACGACCTCGAGCTGTCAAATGTTGTGTAGGCTCCAATTCACCCCTATAATTCAACTAAAAATTTATTAAGTCAAAAAACTGTAATTATTTTGTGGTAGAAAATAAAAAAATATTATTTATTTCAAGACCCTGAGGTCCTGGACCTTTGGGAGGCGTACGAGGAGCCGAAACCAACTCGCAGAGGCCTTTTAGGTACTTTTAATGGAACGTGATGCCAACTGACGATTGTCCCTGTACAAGTACAAGGACAACACCTGGTTGGTGAAAACTATTGTGATATATGGAAAATAAAGACAATAGGGCTATGTTACTTTACTTACTTTATTCTTTATTGTACATACATACAGTTTCAACAAAACAATAAAAGGTCATTGGAATGGAGTGTTTTTTGGAGTCTTAAGTGGACTGGTTACCAAGAACTATGGCCCCTGCCTAAACAATGTTATTAATATCAATCGGTAAACAGGCAGGGGGTTACTTGCACACTCAATAAATGGGCCCCCAAAAAGGGCTGCTAGCACGAAGTTACGTAGCAACGAGAGGGCAACATATCCTGAGGTGCTTGAGGAGTGGAGAGGTATACCACGACTATCAGGACAATCCCGGAAGTGCGGTCAAGATCACTACCAGCACCTTACTGGATCCTTCTCCCGAGCACGAATGCTCTTGCGAATCTACACTCAAACCAGCCAATAAAGGCAAGAGGCTCTGTTCCTCGTCAGTGTTCACTACGGCCGGCCAATTAAGGCAAGCCGGAGATGAAGAAATAGAATTCTCCCGGGAGATCGGGTCCGTGGGGTCGCTAATGCCCAACAGTTCGCCACAAAACTGCTCTGCGGATTGTATCTCTCTTAGTCTGGCCCCTCACCCTAGGCAAGTTACGACCTAGGGTTTATTGGAGCGCGCAAGCCCCATCACGACGTCCACGTCTCTACGTTGACACAGCGATGGGGACAAAAATATAATTATTATTTATTATTTTTTACAGTTTGCAAAGAAAACTTATTTGCGTATCAATAACGGTTTTAACGGTCTTAGTTAAAAAAAACCGCATTTAAATATAATTTAGCTAACTTTATTATTTTAAGTTTATTAGTATAAAAAATTGTTTTCTTTCCTATTTCCATTGTCGGCAACGATTCGCCTTCTTCTTCCTTTCGCCACTTCAGACACTTCACACAGTGATGCAGATATTAGCGGAATTGAAGAACTAGATTCTGATTAAAGATTTGTCGTTTTTTAGGTAAAATCATCCAATGACAAAACCCCGCCCTTGGGCGGAGCGGAAGGTAGTGTCAGACTCTTACTGACTAAAAACCTACCCCGTTCCTTCGTAGCCTATCGTGCCGGGGCCGGGTATTCCTTTCGGAAGTTAACCCATGACCCCAGTAGGCTTCGACCCTGCCTGCCTGCAGATAGTAGGCTTGGCCTCTTCGGTGTGCTGACAGCTCCTTGAGGCGCGCGGCAACAGAACGCACCGTGTCGACGACTTGGGCTCGGTCCGGTCGGTTACTGGACGATCGGACAGCGTGCTACCCATTGCAGGCCATCCGCAAGCCCGCGCCTACGGTGGCCGGAAATCGGAAAACTTTTATCGTTCATGATTCGTAAATAAAATTTAAAAACATAGTATTTTTGCTCACGCTACCCGATTTGATTTTACAACTATGACGTCACAATTTTCCGCTAAGTTGATTCTATTCTTAATAGAAATGCATAGTATGGTTCGCGGCAAATAAGTTGGACTCGTTGCTACAGTTACGCGGAGCCACTACGATTGAGACATGATTGTAATAAATCTTTATTATATTATAATCTCTCGGAATATTATGAAAAAATTGTTTTGTATATGAAAAATCACATTTAAATTCATTAGTTTTAAACACAACCGTGTCTTATTTAAAAAATATTCTTTACCTATAATTTCTCGCAATATTTTACAATGTTACGGCGTTTGTAATTTTCTGGTGACATCTTAGATTAAATCTCTCTCGCCTCTAGCGCGTGGGCCGCTGAAATTGTAACAACTGTCATTATTTCACATCGGTCGCGACGATCACTCACATTCGGCGGCTAACGCTATGTCGCTCGCATGACAGCGCCGGCTCTTATCTCTGTCCTTGTCTATTAGAGACTACAGGTAGTGTAGATGTGTGAGTTTCGAGTCCAGGTTTTCCGATTGCGATGTTAACGCATAACGTATCTCTCCTAATAATATATTAATGGGTGACATATGTATGTTAGTTTGTTACTCTTTCATATCTAAACGGCTGAACGGATTAGATAAAAAAAGACACGCGTAGACCGTATCTTAAAATAGGAAATTCAATATATTCTCTTCGCAGGTAGCAGAACCACCGAAATTTCGAATTTTAGCACCTCCATTCGTCTGCCCCAAAGACAAAGACGCTGTCATAGACAAACCGGACAATACTATTATCACGTGAGTATTTCAATATAGATACTTGTCTATGTATGTGTTCTTGGCTGGTTGGTGTAAGTTGGGAGTTATTGACATTTATTTTTATGCGTAGTTGTAGATATACGAATCTATTTTACCTTATAGTGATGCGATAGTGTGAACCACAGTGTGAACAATTTAGAAAAACCGGCCAAATGCGAATCAGACTCGCATACGAAACCACCACACACCACAACCACCACCACCACCTACCACAGTATTTTCTTTTTTAAACCAAAGGTTGACTCGTAGAGAATGCCTTGTTACATTAAGTCCGCCTATGTACCAATACTATAAATGATGTTTAAATAAATTAATAAATAAACAAGCGTCCCGATACAGAACCCTGGGACCCTGGAACAAAGGCAAAGAAAGAACAGGAGTTGGTTTTAGTCAGTAAAAGTCTGACAGGCCCTTGCTCCGCCCAAGACCGGGAGGAGTCATTTGATGATTTCCCACTTAAAAAAAAAATTATAGCGGCTTCAGAAATACATAATCTGTGAAAATTTCAACTGTCTTTGTATCACGGTTCAGCCTAGTGACAGACCATGGAATTTCTTACCAGTTCTTCTCCATAGGAAACAACCAATTGGAACCGTGCTGCTGACGTTTATTTGCCCATGTAGGTCGGTGCGAAAAAAATTAGTATTATGAATTGAATTGTTTTATCTTTATGAATTTCTCACAGGCAAAGTCACTAGCTTAAGCTAGTCACAAAAAAATAACAGAAATCTCTCGCTAAATAATATCAGGGCCGGTTGGCGTGACAGCGCGTTATTAGCAAGTAATCTGACAAACACAGGATATAATAAGCTCTCCTTATTACTTTCTGCGATTGGAATCGTCTTTGTTGATGTTTGGCTAATTGCTTTTGGTTGTTTCCTTAATATAAATATATCAGGTATTTGGTAAATATGGTACTAATGTTAGGTTTTCGAAGAGTGTTCTTTCAAAATCAAGTTTTCAGAGAAATGAGGGATTTTGACTGTTACTACATATTACGCATAAAATCAATCTTTTAATGTTCCAATTTCTGGGACTCAGGCCCCTTCTTTAGGAAAGGGAATCGGCTATAATTCACCACGCGGGCCCAGTGCGGGTTGATGGAAGGACATGTCGGTTTCCTTCGCCGTTTTAAGAACAGTCGTGATGAAATAAACTACACAAAGTAATACGCCTAGCATATAAAGGTACAAAGGCAGACTTAATGCCTTAGGCATTCTGTATCAGTCAACCAAATTGGGTGGAGACGTAATACAAAAAAAGAAAATATTATTTAGAATAAAATTCTACAAAACCATCATCAGGGTTCGATTACGGAAAGGCGGCGCGATGCGCGGCGCGTCGGGCGGTCCGTCGTACATTGCCACATATTTGTGTTTGCGCGAGCGAGAACGCGGCCCGCTGCTGCAATGTACGACAAAACGCCCAACGCGCCGCGTCTCCGTAAACACGGCCTAAGCGTGTAGGTTGTTACAAGAATACTACCTAAACAAATTGTACGTTCCATCCTACAGTTTGCAGACCGAGCCCGGCATCCCCGTGGAGTTCCTATGGGTGGTACGCTGGCAACCGCTGGTAGCCCCCACGCAGCAGTTCACCCTCGCTCTCTGGCACACCGTGAGGGAGCTTGAACAGAAGCTGAACGAACCCCAAATGGAAACAAATGTCTTCATTATTAATAATACTGAAGTAAAAACCAGTTTTATTGCTTAGATAAATATTACTACTGACTACAACAGACTCGTCTTTATGGTGATCAGAAAGAACAGAGCGCTGGTGATGTTCTTTTAGATCCCATACAGACGAGCGGCATGTTGCCAACGCTAATGGTAACAGCAGCCGTCGTCGCGAGGCAGCGCCAGCCATCATCCTATAGCGACATCTATTTCACTACATGAGAACTAGCAGAAAAATACGAAATCTAGCATCGTGCAATTAAAGTTCTCCACACGATTTGAATATATAAGACAGCCAGAAATCATCTATCGAGCAGTTGCTCACCAGAAATTGCACCGTCTGGTCGAAGGATCCTCCCTTTTCAACGACGTTTGCGGGAGTTTATTATCTGTTCCGCTTACGTACAAAGACGCTTGACAGTGATAGTGACGCTCGACATACAAGACGGCTGCCGCTAATCTTCATTTTTGGAATATCAACGGCAGCAGTTACCTCTGCCGTTGGCAACATAACTCTCGTGTGTATAAGCTGTTATTGCTGTACGATTTCTCTTCTCTTCAAAAACCCAATATACAGCAAATCATTTCCTTTACAGTTACTAACCGGAGTAAAATACATCTTCAACGTCACAGCCAAAACCTACAATGAAGAGGTTGGAACACAGAAACAGTTCCAGATCGACAACATTAAGGGAGACCCGAAGTTGCTCATCGAGGGTCAATCGGACATGTTCGCCATCGACCTGATCGGGGGGCAGCTGGCGTATGCTGATATAGACTTCATACTGGAAGCTCAAGTCACGACATGTTATAGAACGCATGATTATTATGTTAGTATTGCTACCGCATTGATTTCCTGGTTGCAAGCGTGACTGTTGAGCGGGGTGTCCTAGGTTCGATTCGGGGTCAAGCAAAAAGTGCTATTGAGTTCTTCCATTTCGAATAACTCTAAAGCTGCCCGGCGTTTGGGAATTGGTGGTATGTTAAACCTATGCCTCGAAAAACACGTCCTGTCGTAAAGCCGTTGGTCTTGCGTCTGATCTTATTCCGGCCATGTCGGATTGTCGTCCCATCCGACTACGAGAGTGAAGGAACAGAAAGTGCACCTGTGTATGCGCAATACTTGTGCACTATAATATCTGCTGCGTACTTCGCTAATCACTGTTGAGATTGGCTGCCGTGATCGTCATTCGTTTGGGAAGGTTATGCCAGTATTGCTTAAAAAAAAATACCAAAATGCACATATTTTCTTTGTAGAAAATACCGTTCTATAAATATCTATGTAGCGATTCAAAACTGATTGCCACGTTGTTTTTTTTTTTCTTTTTAGGTAAGAAATCATGTACTAACTTCTCCCGCTCTAAGTGGACAGGGATGGTCAGTCTTTTTTAAAAATTACCTTTGTCTGTTCCTTTTGTTTCTCTTTGTATTCCGGAGTTTCTCTAATGTTAACTCTTTGGAATAATAAAACTTAGTTTCACTAGTATCTAAACTTTTGTATACAGATGCAAATTAGGTCAAACGGGCGCATTTCGATGGATTTCGATGGATTAGCTGATGTTATCTTGGGTGGCGCGTAAAAAGTCCATAGCTGGGTATGCACTTAAGAAAATGAACTTTAAGATCTTATCTTGAAATTATTATTTTTTTTTAAATTATATTGTATCCCCATCAATTTTGCATACAAATACAATTTGACACACAACTCGTCAGCTGTACTCGTAACAGAAACAGGAACTTTCAATTGATTTTGCACTTCCGATTCCGATTTCGGTTCCAATAAAATTTAATCAGAGGTATAAACAAGATTATATGTAACGCGCGGGGGATCTCCCTACCATCGATTACTTTTTCACTTGTAATTATTTTGTTTCGTATTTGGAGTGTTGTAAATTCGCTTTTCTTAAATACTTACTCTAAGTTTTAAATTAGTTTTAATAGTGTTTCATTTGACGATTCTGCTTAGGCCTCCGATTTCGGTTCCGATTCCGTATCCAGTTCTAGTTATAATTCCAGTTGCAATTCCGTTTCCGATTCTGAAACACTAAATTTAAAAACTCCGGTTCTAAATTCGGTTTTGATATAACCACTTCTGTTACATCCCTAATCCTTACTGTTACACGGGGACCGCGGCTGACCTTAACGGGTGAGTGACACCGGTGTTGAATGAAACCTCTCAAGTGTCTCCCTTTTACGCCGTTGACCATCCTAGGGTTTCATTGGTTGTAATAAAATAGTATGTACACAGAATCTTCACTTTACTTCTCGTTTTCTATGTCAAAATAGTAGATATATTTGATACAAGTGGAGAAAGTTTGTCAATACGACCGAAGTGGAATTCGTTTGTTTTGGAGTGTTACCGTAATAAATTACCACTTGTATCAAACGACGTGTTTAATACGCTTACGAAGAAATAACTAAACGCGGGTTGATCGGCGACTCGTGGGGGTTGCTTAGCGCACAACCGGATACGTTAAATATAATAAAATGTGGCGAGAACGAGCTCATTTTTCCGCACAAAAGCGGAAAACAGTAAATTGCGAGACTAAAATTGGTACGGATTTTTTTTTTTTTGGGATAAAAGCGGGTTTTCAAATAACTGTATTGAGAGATAATATACTCAATTTTTTGTCTATCAGTAGACCTGTACAGTCCAAGAGATAACCTTACTTCAGCTTTTCAAATAAAGAACAAGTGGCAGAGCGACGCTCGGCCACCGTAGGTGCGGGTTTTTGTGAGCAATGGGTAGCTTGCTGTCAGATAAGATCATGCCCAGGGTGGATGTCTACACCTTATAAGTAACCTACCTGCCATAAGTTTGTAGGTGTTATAGTTTCTGAGATTTCGTGTTTATATTTGTTTATTTATTTTGTAAGGTTGGGTTTTTGACCTTACCACCGACTTACCCAGCGGTAGTTTGCATGAGACTAAAGGGTGTATTTCGGATGAGGTGTTGACTGGAATAAAAGATATAACTTGTCTCCACAATATATATTTAGTAATTAAACAGCTACACTAGCTACAGCCCGTGACAGGAACATATATGGTAAGGTTAGAATAAAGTAACTTACATGGAGTGGTAATACATTAACCTCAATTATGACCATTCAGTGTAGTCCTCACAGCCAGTACCGTCATCCAATGCAGTTCATCCAAGATCCATAGCCATACGCTGTATTCGGAAACTGTCTCCCAGCTGTCCATGTGATGACCGCTCGTCAACGATTCATGAGCAGAGCTGCAGCTTCATATTTTATACATATATTATTGGTATTATATTGGGAGACTATTTTTCTTCTTAATACATATCCATGGGATATGGTAGACTAAAATAATAAAATGATATCTTGAACCCTGTCAAAGAAAATTCACATGTTGAGGAATGCCGATGCACATGTATTACGCTAAGATAATATTCATCAATTTCGTCTAAAAATGCTTACCACAATCGGGGTAATATCATCTTAAGTTTAACGCTGTTTCCACGTCTAGTTCTCGACATCTTACGTGTTTTAAATTAAATAACTCTTATATTCAGTGTGCCTCAGTCTAGCAATCAAGATGGAAAAAGAATGGACGCCACACCCATCTTGTCACATCTGTTATTTTAATAGTCGAAGACTTCAATCGATATTGCCTATTCGATTGTTACTATTTAGTTATATTAAATTTAGTAAATAGTAATTAATAACGTTATAATTAATGTATTTAAATATTATAACTTAATAATCGAAACAAAAGAAAAACTAAATATATCGATTAACTCGTGGCGCCATCTGACGGGCCTCAGTCAGAACTGTTTATGACATTACATTTAGTGACATTATGCGCAACTAGAGGTCGCTACATACCTCAAACCGTGACTAAGTTTTTAAATGTTGCAATTTATAAAGACTTCATGCACATAACAATGTACAAAGGCGGACTAGTTTCTGCCAGAGGCTTCGCCCGCATGAAAGTCGGTTTTGTCCGTACAACTCCTGTTTTACCCCTTTAAGGGTTGAGTTTCGTAAAATTCTTTGCGGATGTCTACACCCTATAAGAAACCTACCTACGAAATTTGAAGCTTGTAGGTGTTATAGTTTCTGAGATTTCGTGATTAATCAGTAAGTGGTATTTCGCTAATATATATATAGATAAACTACCTATAAACACTTTTTAAGTTTCAAGAAGTCGGTCAGAAAAATTGTGCTAATTGCACACACACTATTATAATACGAACAATATATTCGTACTAAAGTAAACAAAATATAAATTCTAAATAAACTAAAATAAGCCTCTGGCAGCTAAGAAGTGACGCGTACCTATGTATATCAGCGACACTCGGCTCGACCATTTTAAAAGAAACCGAATAAAATACACGCGCCACCCTCAATAAGACATTTCAGTGAGCATGACAAAGGCCTGTGTCTCACTAGGACGCTATGGCTGCGCTGCTAGTTCGTACAACCAAGAAAATGCAAGCTGCACTGTGGTGTGTACCTCACCTGTACCAAAGACATTAAATTTACACTACCAATAGACAGGACATAGCGAACAAAATCGTAATCCGAGACTTGTTACCTAGGTAGTAAGTCGCTCAGTCTAGTGTGGACGACTGGACCTAACTTCAGTTTATTTTCGTAAATTATTTTCGTATTTACTCTGTAATTATTAATTATTATTATTTCATTTCATTTCAATGAATTAGAATTCAATAATATTCGCAAATAGTTCTAGAAAATAGCGTAAAAACATATAAATTACAAATTTAATTCGCATATTTACTGTTGAAAGCTAGCTGACATAGGATAACAATTTCTAAGAAATTTCTTCTGATGTTCCGCTCTATTTCTTTAATATCTTTGACCTGGACACTGCTGGTGAGGCAGCTAATTCATACATTTTTTTGGCGTCTTGACCTGGCTACACCGCCATGGCATCCTAGTGAGGCACGGTCCAAAGTCTCAACTGCCATGTTGATTTACATCAAACAAGTTCAATAGCAGCATAGTACAATAAATTGCCCCATGATACTCATTTTGAAATAAAAATGCTGATACACTATACAATACTACTAAACCGATTGAAGGGGCCAATGCAAACTGTTCCAAAGACCCCAAAAGGCAGCTGGAACATAAGTGGGTTTCAATAAGTAAACATCTGGCGAAAGTGCCAGCGTTTCATCTAGAGTGGGTGAAAAAAATAGTATAAATTTTCAGAAAATCGCTATCAAAAGTGAAACATTTAATTTCTTTTACTTTATATTTAATCATTGCGTTGTAATCCGTTTACTTAATCCACATCAATAAATCAATTTAGTTTTAATTTCAATTCCAGTGAATTTCCTTAAACGAGATTTTCTTGGCTGTGTTTATGTAGCCGTTAACCTCGGGCGGTTATGATGAATTCTTATCTCAATTTAATTAAATTTAGTTACTGTTAGCTTAAGTAGAATCAGTTTGCAAAAGTAAATGCAGCTGCTACAGATAACTTTGAAACAATTAATTGGTACTTTATTCCATGAATTAACTTCTGAAATGGTAAAGATTCCATCTTTACCATTGCGTTCCAGGACCATTGCGTACCAGGACGTAGGTGTGGGTTTTTAGTCAATAAAAGTCTGACACCATCTTCCGCCCCGCATAAGGGTGCGCAAATGTCATTGATTGATTTTCCCACCGAAAAAAAGAAAAAAAAACCTGGGTAAAAAAACCTAGGTGTGGTTTAGATTAGTATTTACTTAAGTAAGAGTCTGACACGAACTTCCAATGCGTCCCAGAGCTAGAGAAGTTATTGGATGATAACTTACCTTAAAAAAAAGCTCAATCGCCTTAGTGAGCTGATCAGAGTGCCAATGCGAGTTTATTTTACGTTGACGCGATCGACACGCTCAGGGGCCATTCAATTATTACGTAAGAACTACAGAGGGGAGGGCGGGTCTTAGCTTTGCTTATTTTTGATGACATGGGGGATGGAAGGGTCTGAATGGTGATTAATCAGCAGTTTGTTTTATTTTTTAGAGAACAATCTCGATGTTCCAAAATCACATGAAAGTGAGTAGACATCACTGAGCAATGTTTACGTAAGCATGGGGGGGGGAGTGAGATCTTTGCTTAATTTTGCTAACGAGGGGGAGGGGGGTTAATATTTGCAAAAAGTCTGCTTACGTAATACTTGAACGGACCCTTATGACGCGCGTGAGAAGTCGTTAGATAAATTCCGTACTCAAAAAAAATAAACTGTTAGTTTATTAGTCGTGGTGGCCAATGAAACTTTTAAAAGTGTGAAGTTAGCAGGAGGCCAATTTGGATCACTGAACAGTTTTACACTCATATCGTTCCCCTTTTAAAACCGAATACTGGAAAAAAAATTGTCATAACGGTTTATGCTAGATTTTTCCTTTTTTATTTATTTTATATAAACTAGTGCTTGACTGCGATCCCATCTGATGGTAAGCAGTGATGCAAACGTTGATGGTGAGGCGCACTAGTTTATTAAGAGCCTATTTACTCTAGCCTTGAAGACACCCAAATTATAATCAGATGGGAAGACCGCAGCAGGCAAACTGTTCCATTCCTTCGATGTACGGTTTCAACCACATAAGGGTGGATACTCGCCGTACGTCGGCTTATGATATTGTAATGTTAGTGCAGATTACAGTGGGATCCGTGATTATTCGAAAGAGTTACAGCGAATCTGGAACGCAAAGGGTATCTGAAGCAACACGGATGGGATTTATTTAGTAAAAGTATGACACTCCCTCTCACACCATCCAGAGCGGGAGAAAACATTTGATGATATCCCCATGTTATACAAAAACGCTATCTAGGTACTGTGTTTCTAACTAAAAGTTTGGCCAAATGGTTGCAAAATAGCGTTCTATCAAGGTGACCTTGGTTGGAGGTCGGTTTGTGTGTTTGGTTTATGTTGCGGCTACATGGATGTAAACCACGCGCCACCATGTTTGCGTTCCAACCAAGGTCACCTTGGTTAGACCGCGCGCAAAGTCACCGTGCAGTGGAGTAACTATACCATCTGAAGCCCGTGGCAAAATCATTAGACGGGGGGGGGCCAAGAAAATTGTCAACTTTGTAATTTAAATTGGATCAATCATTCGAGTATAGACCTACAATATTCTTAATTATTAATAAATCGGCAGGTTTTCTAATACAGTACAGTAGCGTATCTATAAGGTGGTAAGGCTGACAAAATACCACGGGAAATTGATCCTTTTCTTGTGAATGCGTTTAAATCTGAAAAATTTACTTGAATTTGTATATTTACTTCTGAGCTCAAGGCCTCTTGGACCGGGAGCCCTACCAGGCCAGGGGCCTGTGGCATTTTGCCAGCCTTGCCACCCTATAGTTACGCCACTGTCACTGTGGTTGGGAACACGGGCCTCCCAACCAAGGGTGTTGAAGGTCATGGTTTAAAACCACCGTCTACACGGATTGAAACTAGCGAGGTCACCTTGGTTAGGACGTTAGTTTATAACCATCTGGTCCACTCTTTAATTGCATGAGTTTAGATGAAAACTCCACGTAACTATGTATTTTTGTGACGTAACTGTTATCATAAAAGGTGGACCAGACAGTTGCAATCTAGCGTACCGGTTACATGGATGTCAACCACGTGTCACACGCAAATCAGTCACTGCGACCTACCAAGAGCGTTGAAGGTCATAGTTTACAACTGCTGTCTACACAGATTAAAACTAGCAAGGTCTCCTTTGTTGGGACTTTGGTTTGCAAACATCTAGTCCCATCTTAAAAACTTCTATTCTCATTACTTACTAAGTAAAACGACTATTCATTAATTTATTTATCCTTTAAACTAATTAATGACTACAACCAGCTTTTGTTTATTTATTTTCCTTACAATTTCCTTCTTTTTATATAGTTTGTGTGGACTGTGACCAGCGCTGAAGATAATGTAGCCGTGTCCGATGTGAAAGGGGCTCGGCTGGTCATCCGGGCCAACACCCTGACTCCTGGCCAGTCGTACGACGTTCTCTGTCAAGTGTATAAGTATTCTAACGGGAATTTTATCACACAGGTAAGTTGGAATTTGCTTGTTGATAGAATAGAAATCATATAATCCTTAGTCATTATCATTTCAGCTGAAAGACGTCCACTGTTGGACATAGGCCTCCCCCAAGTGTCGCCACAATGAACGTTTGTCACATCCATCGGATTCCCGCAACCCTTACCAGGTCATCGGTCCACCTTGTAGAGGGCCTTCGTCTCCCGGTACGCGGTCGCCACTCCAGAATTTTTCAGCCCCAACTTAAGTCCTATAATCCTCAGTGGATTTAAAAATATATATAACTAGTTTCTTTATCTCTAAGACCGAGTTGTATCAACTAACTTTAATGCTAAGCAGTATTTCGATAGCTTTCATATCTCTGATTAAGTGAAATATGGGTTGCAACAATTCAGCAATTGTTGAAGTGTCGTCACAAATAATGATAACATTAACCGCTGAAATCTGGGTGGTAAAGGGTTTAGACAAATAACGACGTTTTTGAACAAACTAACGTGTTACAAAATGAAGCAACAGGAGAAAAGTCTTTTAAAATTAGCTTTGACATAAACTGTAACGTAGCTCTTGGTGCATTCCAGTCTAGGTTTAGTTTTCATCTAAAATCCTTTTTGGTTGCTTCTACCCGATAATGTTGATATTAAGGCTGCTTAATATGGTATAGTACGCGGAAAATAAATTGAAATATTTGCTATAACCATAGCAAATCATTAGCATCCATAATAACCGATTTTATTTTTCGAAAATCGGTTATAACTCGTCACACAAGTTGAACCATCATGACGGTCGACCTTGAATGCGCAGTAACAAATTTTCGGGTCCCAATCAAAGTGGGGGGCTGCGCAAAAACACAGCAATTGATGCAACTTATTTGCCACGTACTATAAGTAGATCGACGTTTGGGTAAAGCATTATCCTACAATGGGCATGCTGATGCTGAGCCAAAACGTCAATCTAATAATTTACAACCATTTAACCACTATTTTTACGATAGAATAATCCACACATTTCTATCGAGTAGGAAATAATAATTGTACATAATAATATGTATCGTTGCGGAGATAGGAGTCAATAAGCCATATAGATACATTTTTGATGGACGCTTCGACTCTGCACCATTGTGACTTACCTTCATCATCATCATCATTCCAGCCGAAGGACGTCCACTGTTGGACATAGGCCTCCCCCAAGCGTCGCCACAACGAACGGTCCTTTGCGTCTCGCATCCATTGCATTCCGGCGACTCTGACCAGGTCATCGATCCACCTTGTGGGAGACCTTCCAATACTGCATTAAACTTATTATTTCAAATTTTCGGTCACATCGACATTCCGTTCTACGAGCAATGTGCCCTGCCCACTGCCACTTTAGTTTAGCGATTCTTCGGGCTGTGTCGGCGACCTTGGTTCTCTTGCGGACATCTTCATTCCTGTTGCGATCACGCAAATAAAATCCGAGCATAGCCCTTTCCATTGCCCTTTGAGTGACTGTAAGCCTTCTGATGAGGCCCATTGAGAGTGACATACGTTGATTACTCGAAATACTAAAAAAAAACAATTTAATCAATTTTCAGAATAGCCTGCCATTCCGCGTGTTACATAGAAATCTTAGTGTTCACTTCAACGTCAACTTGTTGGTGGTATCAATTGAGACTCCTTTCAAACTGTACACTGATATCACCAAACTGGACTTCTTGGGTGAGGGTATGACCGTGAGTGTCCTTTATTTTATTTATAACTAGCTTTTGCCCGCGCCTTCGCTCCCGCTTTACCCTACTATACCCTACTATACCCTACTCTACCCTATACCAATAAATGAGCAGGTTTTTTTTTTATTTAACGTGATAAAAATTATCCTATGTCCTTCTCCTAGTTCCAAGCTTCTTCCCATCAATTTTCAGCCAAATCGGTTCAGCCGTTCTTGAGTTATAAATAGTGTACTTAACACGACTTTCTTTTATATATATTTTATATTATTATAATTTTTTCAGCTATTACCACCGATTGTGTATATTTTTATCTATACTCTGGTTAAACGTATAGTTTGAACGTAATTTACTAAAGCGAAAACGTGATCATTTGCTGATTGGTTTTACGATATACTTGTAAAAAGTTTTTTATTTTGCGTTATTTTTTTGGAAATCACCAGGTTAAATAAAATAACACTTACCTTTTTTGTCTAAGCTTAACCTGAATAATAATTATTTAATTAATTATACTGAATAATGAGTGTAATATTATTGAATGTTTTGGTCTAACACAGAAATAAGTGATATTTGATCGCAATAATTTATTATAATGTAGACCAAAAGTTGTCTTTTAAATAAATAAATTATTATTATTATTAACCCCTCGAACGCCAGGGTGTACTATTACTAAAAAGAAAAAAATATTAATTTAAAAAAAAGTCTGGTTTTTTCCAGGAAAAATAAAGATATAGAAACCAAAATTTCCGGCCGAATGAATTTTGTACACCCGTGTGTACAGTACGACAATTAACGTTTTTATCGCAGCTGCTGAGATCCTCAAGCGATGATTACATACTCATATTAATTTTCAATAGCTGTTGGCAGTTTAGCAGTCAATTTTTGAGCCGCTTCATGCCGAAATTCAAATCAAATTTAGTGAAGACCTATTCAGAAGGAAGAATTTTGAACGTTTCGCGACACTTGATTTACAGTAAATATAGATGTAATTATCGTTAATTAAACCGTGGAGCTCAGGCCTCTTGTTTAGGAGCGGGATTGTGCCGTAATCCACCACCCGTTTCCTCACGATGTTTTCCTTCTCCGTTTTAAGAGCAGTGGTAATAAAATAAATTCCACAAAATAAAACGCCTGCTGGGTGCGCAAGATTTGCAACTCGTAAGTTGAGGTCGTTACTACTGGGTGACGACTGCTCTCCTCTCTGTGTTAATGATAAACAAATGCAATATTTGAAATTGGCCCAGCTGATATTTGGGCCGCAGGATTGACTAAAAAAATTACCGTGGCCACAAAAGGGCAACTGAAGGAATATAGGTTTTAGTCAGTAAAAGTTAAACACTTCTTTTCGCTCCACCAAGAGCAGGAAACGTGTGCCCAACTGATTTTTTTTAAATTTTAACGGCGGTAATATTCGTCTCGGTCGTCTACGCAACCTAAGGCCATGTTTATGGAGACGCGTCGCGTTGCGCGGCGCGTTGGGCGTTTCGTCGTACATTGCAGCAGCGGACCACGTCATCGCTCGCGCAAACACAAACATATGATAATGTACGACGGACCGCCCGACGCGGCGCGCAACGCGCGTGTCCTTAATCGAGCACTAACTGTACAAACGCTCTTTATTCGACCTTATTACTAAACAAGACTTATTAATTTTTAGATAGCCTGGGAATGTACATTTGAAGGTGAACCAGTCGATACATTTTATGAAACCGATGACGAAGGGACATTGTCCTTCCCCTCGGGACTATCTTACGTGGGCGAGTAAGTAATTACCTCATTTATTAAGTAATTGCTTTTTTAATTTACCTAATATTTAACTTTAGGTAGACTAATTCGAGTTACTGATGATTACTGACAATTTGGACACACATTGTTTAGTACAATTAGCTAATAAGTTTTAAAATTGAAAAAATATCGTAACGGTATCATTTTAGGGTGGATCTTTTTTATCTGAGTGTACAAAAGTGTTCGAATCGTCAGTGAAAAAATATTAAAAACTAAATCTGTCGATTCGGATACTGTATCCGAATATATCGTGTCTTTATCGTCGGTAACTTACTTATTGATTAGAGTCCACGAAAAAGTAAAAAAAAAAAAAAAAATGGAAAAAAAGTAGCAACAGAAAAAATGAAGAAATATTATCTACTACTTGAAAAACATTATCTTCAATATGATCTAGTCTGTGCTACGTACACGGTGCAACAACTGTTAAAAATCTACAAATACACATCTTTATGATGACTCTTTACATGCTCCCCGAAGCACAAGGTGTCACTAAGGTCTAAACTTAGAAACGTACACTACACAAGACATGTGCAAATGTGACCTTTTCAATATTTTTAGGAAAAAATGCAACTTGGTGTAAAATTATTGGAATCGATTGTTACTGATTCCGAACAAACTGTATTTTGGTTTCGCATATACTAATAATGATATTGGATACTAGCTGACCCGGCGAACTTCCGACCGTCCGGTAACCATCCGGACCAAGCCCAGTACCTCTACCATGAGTTTTAAGCAATAGTATTCGTCGCTACTCGATATCGACGCCGTAAATATTTTGTATGGCAAATTTTGGTTCTGCAAGTGACCGCTAGAGGCGCTGCAAAATTTGCCATACAAAATATTTACGGCGTCGATATCGAGTAGCGACGAATACTATTGCTTAAAACTCATGGTAGAGGTACAGGTCGTCGACGGCGCGCACTGCTCCCGCGCGCCTCAAGGAGTTGTCAAAAACCGTAGAGACCCAGCCTGCTAGCTGCAGGCGGGCAGGGTCGAAGCCTACTGGGGCCAAGGGTTTGCTTCTGAAAGGAAAGCTCGGCCCTGGTATCTAAGGCAACGAAGGAACGGGGTGGGTTTTTAGTCAGTAAGAGTCTGACACTATCTCCCGCTCCGCCCAAAGGCGGAAGATGTCATTGGATGACTTTACCCACCGCCAAAAAAAAAAAAAAAAACCCGGCGAACTTCGTACCGCCTAATAGTCTGTGAATATTGTGAAAACGGATTGTTTTTTTTTGGGATTTTTTTCACCGTTTAAACCTTCCCTGGACTATCACGAATATTTCAAGATCAAAATGAACAAAATCGGTATAGCCGTTCTCGAGATTTAGCGAGACTAACGAACAGCTATTCATCACAACATAGTATAAAACAAAGTCGCTTCTTGCTGTCTGTCCCTATGCATGCTTAGATCTTTAAAACTACTAAACGGACTTTGATGCGGTATTTTTAATAGACAGAGTGATTCAAGAGGAAGGTTTATATGTGTAATGCATGCATAATATATTTAATATCACCATTGCGCCCGTGCGAAGCTGGAGCGGGTCGCTAGTTTTTATATATAAGAAGAATATTATTATGTGCACAGGTACTTAATGTCGTTGACGGTGACAGTTCTTGGTCAGTCCGTATCAGATCAGACCACTGCTCGAGTCACAGCTCTGGAATCCAGACTACCCGTAATAAAGGTAATACTACGGTAAATCCGTAAATCCTAGGATTACTAGAACCTAAGGTTTTCCAAGTCTTAGTGGTAAAAGTCCGAAATGTTCTGTAAAAATTGTTATTGCATATAAATAAAATATGCGCGGCCGCAGCGCGGGTGTACTGCAGCAGTCGCGCTGCCGTCGCGTTTTGACTAATTTGTAGGCGCCCTTATTTGTGGGAGATCTTGAGTTCAAACTAGGCTTAAGCTTGTATTTTAGAACTGTAGGCTTCCATCATCAAAAATTTTAACTGTGTGTGGTTTGCGCAAATATGCATTAGAATATGGTCCTGTGTATAGGTAAGTGGAGGTGTGTAATTAATATGAGTGAATATCTACGTTTATAGAGTAAATGTATATGCTTGATGTGTGTGTGATATATGACTTTATCTGTAGTAATAAAGTACTGTATTAATTGAAGTACTGGAAAATTATTTTATTACTGCAAGAAATTTTGCAGTGTTCGAGTACCTTAAGGTAAGCAACTATTTTATGATCTTGTTTTTGCATTTTAAATTATTGTACCTACCAAAATAGTTATAATTAACTATGCCAACTAAAAATAAGTAGTAAATAACTAGTAATCCTCATAAATCCTGGGATTTAATCTTCATGTTTATGATTCTGAGATTTTAGAGGAGGTATCATCTCTATGTTACTTCCATGAACTTCAGGAAAATATACTACCTATTCCAACCTCTGCCTATGAGAGAACATTTTTAACTACAAAATTAAGTTTATTTTTTATCGTTGATAGGCTCACGCTTGACCACTTTGTCACCTGATGGAACGCGATGATGTGGTCAACGATGGAGCGCGCTTGCCTAGAAGTAACCTATTCACTCTTGACTTAAATATCCCCAAGCTATAGCTATCAGGATACACAGACTCTAGCAGGGAATTCCACTCCTTACCTGTACGCACAATGAATGTGTTCCCAAAACATATTGGTGAGATGTTTACCATGTAGGTATCGGTGGCCACGTATGCTTGGTGGTCCGATGATGGAATGGGCTTGGCAGAATTAGGCTTATGCAATTTCGACGCACGCTCCCCGAAATGCAACCGGTAGAAAACCAATAGGCTTTTAACCGTCAACTCAACGAGTGCTAACCAACGATCGAACCTTCAATCACGTGAATAATTTCATCAGAGTAATAAATATTCGATGCTTTCATAGTTTATGAAGTACATACATTACCTTGGTAACGTTGACCGTCCGGTATCCGACCGGATCTGTCGTCTATGGCGCGTAGTGTTCTACGCGCGCCTTAAGGAGATGGTAGCAAAACTGTTATGTAGGGGCCCAAGAGGGTCGAAGTTTACTGGTGCTGAAAGGAAAACCTGGGGTCCTGAAATGCAAGGCAAAAAAGGAATATACGAATGGGTTTTAGTCAGTAAAAATCTGACACGCCCTAAAAAGGCATAGAGGCGTAGAGTAGCCAGCCTTTCGGTGTTTTACAGGATACATTTTGGAGAGTGTGCGCGGGAATTGCATGACTTGATACCGCCATCTCCTTTCTACCATCGAACAACCCGGCGTACGGCGAATATCCACCTTTATGTTGTTGAAACTTCCACGGTTTGGACTAAGCGTTTTGCCTCGTCGTTTATACCGCGTACATCGAGGGACTGGAACAATTTGCCTGCTGCGGTTTTCCCGTCCAATTATAATTTAGGCGTCTTCAAGGCTAGAGTGAATAGGCTCTTAATAAACTAGTGCGCTTTACCATCAACGATTGCATCACTGCTTACCATCAGGTATGATTGCAGTCAAGTGCTAGTTTATAAAAAATAAAAAAAAACCTAGGTAACGTTATTTTATCTGGATCTAAGGTTATGGCACGGAACCGCACACTTTTTGTGTTGTTTTTTTTTATGTATTTACAGTTTCAGCTGAGACTAAGTCCTTTTCTTACTAATCAACTGTAAACATTCTACAGATGTTTCAAAGGCCACGAATCCTGAACGAAGGCAGTGTGGTGACCATCAAAGCTAACATTAGCGACGTGGTACCAGGGTGCACTGTCACTTGGTACTTCAGGAGCCAACACTGTCTTGTGTCAGAGTTCTCTACAGCCACTGACATCTGCGATGATAATGAGGTAAGTATCCCGTCCTTGCTTTTTTATTAGTACTTCTATAATTTAATTTGCATTTTTTCAAAGTTTTCTTTTTAAATGAGCAACTTGTCTAAGGATGATGTTTTTGGATGAATATATTTTTTTTGCAATTTTGGTGGCGAAAATAGAGGAAAAAGTTTATTCTCTTCAGTTTCTTCTCTTCGGTTTTCCCGAGAATTAGGGACCTGGATCGCAAATTTTCGTGAAAACCGAAGAAAAAATTTCGCAAATTGAAAAATGTGTATATTCACTCTTTTTTCTTTTTGATTGTTTAACGTTCTTCAACCATTTTTAAATATGGGGTTTTTTAGTAAACACGTCTTGAGTGTCAAACTCGATGATAACGGACCTTACTGACTAGGTATATGTTTAGTTAACCTATAAAATGTGATAAAAATCCACTTGATTATGAACAGTCAAAGTTATAAATATGTATGGAAAACATAATATAAAATACCAAATATAAGTATACGCCTATACAGCTCTAGTTGTGAGGAGGGGCCTTCCCCATTCGTATAACCTCAACATGAGGATAGTTTAAATGCTTGTTGTTTCATCCAACGCAGTTTGATGAAGAGGCAACGCGAAAAAAAAACGCCTGAAAATTCGGTTGGCATTCAGGAATTCCGTCATTAACTCGAATATTTCACAAAAATTGTTCCAGTAAAAAGCTTTTTTAAAACCTTTAATCTTTTCGGAAAAAATTCTTTGTTCAGAATCCCGATTTAATGTGCAAGGTTTCTATACATTTTTAATTTTTGAGCGTCAAATAGCAGATTTTCAGAGCTCTTTACTGAATTAATTTTACACCAATTCTGCCGTCGTAATTAAAAAGGGCACAACTAACATTTTTTAAAGACATTAAGTTACATACGTATTTGGGATCAGAAAAAAAACACTGATTCCGAATATGTATTTAAAAAAAATCGAAAAGAAATGTTAGTTGTGCCCTTTTTAATTACGACGGTAGAATTTATGTTCTGATTTCAATAGAAACTTAGATAATATCCACAATATATACTTAGGTAACTATGTGATTCCAAAATATCTGGAAAAATATGTGTAATAGCGTCATAATCACCAAAGAGTATGGAAATGTATCTCTTGTTGGTCGCTCCTAATACAATATTATCTTATACCAGGTTTTTTATACAATACAAAACAACAAAAAGAACTTAATATTACTGGAATGAGGTGAATATTGTTTTTATTAGCCAGGCGTGAGTTTGGTGTTAAGTAGGCGCCACTTCGCGTGTCATAAGTACGTGTTGCGGTCAGTGTTTTTCATGTTTAGTCCGTTTACGTGCCGATCGATAACGCTTTATGGAAAGTGGACCGAAGCGAAAAGCTACTATTTTACATTTACATTTTTATTGCTAAAGAATGGACTTACTTTGTACAGACGCCAGCACAGCAACCTATCCCAATCTGTCAAATTTCTTTAATAGATTTTCAACCTTATCACAATAATGGAAGGTTAATGTTCGATTGATAAAATTTGACAGATTGGGGTAGATTGACGTGCTGGCGTCTGTACATTTCAGCTGTGATATCAACATAAGACATATGTACTATTAAAGGCACTTTCGCCTGACCACTGCTAAGTTTACTTTTGCTTGCACTTGAAATGAAAAATTCAAAGGTTTGGTTTGGCGCCGCGCCGCAGTATTCAAGCGATTTTTTTTTAAATGATCGTATACGACTGCGTGTTCTAAAGTACTCCTTTATTAGGATAAACAACTATGTTTAACTATAAACTGTTGAAGGTATGCGGAACAGAGAGTGAAGTCTCGCAAACGTTCGTTGAAAAGGAAAGATCTTCCTACCAGACAGATGGTATTGTCTGGTGGGCAACTGCCCGATAATTGATTTCGGGTTGTTGTATATATTCAAATCGCGTGGAGAACTTTGATTGCGCTATGCAGGACTTCATTTTTCTTGTAATTCTTATGTGGTGCTATAGATGTCGCTACATTCTACTGTAGTGCAATAGTCAGCAGATACACACACAATTAACACGCTGTCCGATCGTCCGGTAACATACCAGACCGAGCCCAAGTCGTCGACGGCGCGTTCTGTTCCCGCGCGCCTCAAGGAGCTGGCAGCAAACCGTAGAGGCCCAGCCTGCTAGCTGCAGGCAGGCAGGGTCGAATCCTGCTGGGGTAAAGGGCCGTTTTCTGAGAGGAAGGCTCAGCCCCGGCATGATAGGCAACGAAGGAACGGGGTAGGTTTTTAGTCAGTAAGAGTCTGACACTACTTCCCGCTCCACCCAAGGGCGGGACTTGTCATTGGATGATTTTACCTACCATAAAAAAAAAGATACACACACAATTAACATCCCTAATTATTAAATAGATTTTGAAGAAACGTCTAAAATTAAATCGAAAACAAATAATCATAACAAATAATGTTAATTCATTAATGTAATCCAATAATTTATATAATGGAATGTATTTAATTTAATTTATTTATCACGCCACAACAATTTTATTTTTTATTCAATTTAAATTTTATGTACTTGATTCAATAATGTTACTATGGGTTTATTAATGCCTAAATTAAACGATCAATAAATAAAAAAATAAAAATAGACCTGTGATTGTCAAACATTATTCCATATCAAAATAAAAATTCCTTCACGATTTTTATTTGGGAATTGGGACTAAACGTAATCATATATTTAAAGACCAAGGCTGCGTTAACATTCAATGTAAACAAACATTCATGCATAAACCCACACTTTTTTTCCAAGGACTCCTTTGGGAATACGAGGCACATGGCACATAGTCTCTGTGTATCTATACTTATATTATAAAGCTGTAGAGTCTGTTTGTTTGAACGCAAAATACACCGTTAAATTTTGATCTTTTTAATCCCGTGGAGGGTCGATCCTGTACGTGAAACACTATCGATTTATAAAAAAAAAATAAAGTACTTTTTTACTAAAAATCGAATTAATATACGCATGTACGAAATTAATTTCTTTAAGTAGACGAGTCAATGGCCTTATAAGTAGTTGTCGGCCGTTGTGTACTAACTACCTACAGGTCATTTGATTCGCCCAGCTGACGTTTACTTAAAGAAATTAATTTAAACTGTCAAGCCTCAAGAGTACACCGGTGTCCGCACACCTATTGTCTTTCTATTGTGTCTCTAATAAAGGTATTCAAACAGTTAAATGCGGCCTCGGCTTCATAACACCCTCGCCATGTGAATGCCACCTCAGTCACAATCACAAACTTTGTCCACAATATAAAAATGTACTATTAATTTTGGATAGTCCATCTATTGAGGAAGGCTTTTTAGTCGTGCACTCTTGACAGAGTGGTCATGGTCGTGTGTTGGTCGAGTTTTGAACCACCGCTTCTTCCACGATACGACGCCATGCAGCGTTGTGTATTAAAATAACATCACGCTGCGACTAATACGTGCGAAAGTCGCAGGTGAAACCGCGGGGGAAAGCTAGTAGAAAATAATATAGTTTATTGGTCCGCCCTGTCAGACTGATCGATCGTACCACTCAACAGCACGGAACTCGTATTTCTGAGCCGATAAACTTCAATTCCCTGGAAGAGAACTTTTTGAGCGAGCTGACAGATTACACCAATGAGACCAGCTGGAAGACGGTGTCTGCCAACATGGCCGCCAGGGCTGGGCGAGTGAGGGTCGTGGTGGAGTGCCACTGCGTGAAGGAGGAAAATTGTACCTCTGAAGGAGAAGTCTACGCTGATGTTATTTTCCAGCTCAATGATAGCCCGAATGCTTGGTATGTGATGGTGAGTTTTATTTTTTATTCATTTATTCTTATTCTTTTTTAGAGTTCCGTAACTAAAACCGGCATGTCCTAGAACCAAAAATTCGAAGACATAAGACATTCACCAATCCGCACTGGGCCCGCGTGGTGGATTACGGCCCATTCCCTCTTCTAGAGAGGAGGCCTGAGTTCCAGCTGTGGGTATTTTAAAAGGCTGATTATAGATATATGCTTATGTTAATCAGTTGCCTGGAACTCTTAGCTCAGCTTAGTTTTGGACTAGATGGCATTGTGTGATACTTGTGGAATAATTATTATATTATTTTGTTCAGTGTATGACTTGTTCAAACGATAACCATTCTATAACACCGAAGACGACTGCCAGCTAAGTACGAAACGGTCATACAGTTTCGTTTCAATTCTCTTGTATCACACGCCTCGAATAGGCCGCGCCTCCGATTCCTTTGTCAGACCACGTGACTGAGCGTTGAGATGACGTCACAAAAAAGGAATTGGAGGCGTGGCCAACTCGATCGACGCAAGAGAATCGAAATGAAACGGTCGTAACATCATTTTTTTTTATTTCTAAAGGTGATGCCAGATATTGGTTCAGCGATGGAGACAGTGTTTCGGCTCAGCACACGTGCGGTAGTGGACACCAGCAGGCCGCTTCGGTACTCGTTCTTCGTCGACCTGACTAATAATGACACCTTGCTGCTGGGGTCTTATCTCGAACACACGGCAATGGAGACTCTATTGCCTTATATTGGTAAGTACTTGTGGACTTTTGTAGCATGACCCAAATATACTGCCTCGTATATATTGCGTCCTATAATGTATGTTGACGTGAAAATATAAATATATTTATGTTATTTAAATACTTATATATAGATAGATATAAACTATTTTTTTTTTTGTTATTTTGATTAATGCTTAATATACTTAACTTTTACTTTGGTGCATGTTTTGTGTTGAAACGAATATTTTTGTAACATCTACTCGTATATTTCACCAGACGACCATTGTTTTTACGGCTCTGTCTTTAAAAAATATTGAATATATTATGTCTGTATTGCAGAATATTATATTAATAAAAATAGGCCATAAGTGTTCTGCCTTTATGCGACTGGTTATGCTGATTAAGCATTGCAAATCATATATAGTACACGGCACATAAGTTGAACTAAGATGACCGCTGTTGCTGTGGTTACGCGCAGCTGTGCTAGACTTCGATTGCGACCTGAAAATCTATTAAGGTGGCAAATAACTTGACTCGAGATTTTGAGGTGGGGGAAGCTCCCACCCGTGATTGCATACATTTTGACATACTTGAGCTACGTCCACTACGAAAGTCTCTAGTCAAGTTATTTGTTGCCTACTGTACTGCGCATTGAAGGTCGATCGTCATTTTGGTTAAACTTGTACGCCGCATATTATACACTGCTTTTAAATTAGCAAAAGATTGTTTAACTCTTTAACATAAAAACGAGGAGCATTATAAAATCAAAGGATTTAAATTATAACAATACTATTTTATTATCCAAACCAAAAAGGGCACGTAGGTTAAAATTAATTTAAACATTTACTTCACAGAAGGCGGAACATTCGTGTGGGTAGAAGTATGCGACTCGTTAGGGGCGTGTTCCATTGGGGAGTCGTCCATCGTGCCGGTAGCACCGGGACTGGCGCGCACGGTAGAGGCGCTGCTCGAAGACGTGCGAGCGCACGTTAAGCGATGCGAGCTTATGGCGCTGCGACGGCTAGCGGCGTCTGCTATTGTTACCTATACTGTTAGTATTATTTGATAACCAGTTTATTCAAGGTATTTCACCCGCGGGAAAATCATCCAAAGGGACCATACTCCTGGAATAAAAATCCTACATCAGGACATGGTCTAGCCGTGGACAAGCTTTATCCAAATCTTTTCAGCTGCTAAGATGTCAATAGGTAAGAAACAAACCGAGTTAATTTTGAATTTATAATATTGTAATGGACGTATGGATATCGATTTGTGCGTAATCCGTCGTACCAGTGCGTGGCGTCAGGGAAGGCGCGCACTGTAGGGGCGCCGTTCATGGATGCGCGGAGAGTAGTTAGGCGCTGCGAGCTCTTAGCACTGCGTATATTAGCGGTGTGTGATGTAATTATTTAAATATATAAAATATCATATTTGTATTATAGTATATTTTTAGCAGTGCAGTGGTGGCCGAGTGGTAACGGCCCCGACTTACGAGTTGTAGGTCGCGGGTTCGAACACAGCCAGGCGCATTACTTTGTGTAATTTATTTCATCACCACTGCTCTCAAAACGGTGAAGGAAAACATCGTGAGGAAACCGGCATGTGCTAGAACCAAAAATTCGAAGACATGTGACATTCACCAAGCCGCACTGGGCCCGCGTGATGAATTACGGCTATATCTCTTAGAGAGGAGGCCTGTGTCCCAACAGTGGGAACATTAAAAGGCTGATGATGATGATGATGATATTTTTAAAAACTACGCGCGCTAACTCTATCAGGCCCCTCGCGCTAGTCACCTTAGTTTTTGCACTATGGACGCAAAGGAGTGTTTCATTTATTATGTTTGATATTTCGCGCCCATCATCTCAAGCACGCTAGGCTTGAAATGTGGACACACACTTACACCTACTGTTAATGAAACTGAGTGAAGACCGAGCTAAAAATTCAAAGACATTCAAGAATCTGTTTAAGGAGCTTTTACTCACCATACAGAGATAAAATGTAAATAGTACGTAAATAATTACCGCTTTCTATAGATATCTGCAACCCTATGTGCACCGCAGGTGCGTTAGCTTGTTTTGTTATACGTCCATTTTGCAGCTTCGTGAGAAGATCTTTTCACAACAAATCACACTTAGTTACGTTCAAATAACAAGTAACCAAAAACCTGCCTATGTGCCCGTTCACGGACACGCGTCGCGTTGCGCGGCGCGTCGGGCGGTCCGTCGTACATTGAAATAGGTGTGTGTTTGCGCGAGCGATGTCGCGGCCCGCGACGAAACGCCCAACGCGCCGCGCGACGCGCCGCGTCTACGTAAACACGGCCTATGACTGAGTTTATCCGGACGCCTGGCACGAATTCTTGCATGAAGATCAAGTATAGACGATCTAAAGAAAGCACTGGTCAAATGGCGCATCCAGGAAGAAGTCTAACTCCAGCAGTACTAGATTTTCACATCACAGTTCTTCTAAATAAATAGATTACGGCGACGTCTTCACTCATTATTACTAAACTGGGTATTTGCATGTGCTTTTATTTCTACAATATTTTATACAAAACAACAAATAACAATAAAAATAAATCGTTTTTGTTGTTAAATGAAGCAACAATTAGCATTACAAATATTGGTTTAAGGAAGAGTGGAGGCGTGGTGGGAATATCTCGCTATCTCTTTTGAGCACACGCAACCTAATAATAGTGTCGTCACATTTCACTATATGCATCCTTATACAATTGACAGTTAATATTATTTGTCAGTTTCCCCCTCCACCAGATTTGAAAGGTTTCTAACTTGACTTGTCTATATTACCTATATAACTATTTTGCGGCGTGTGCGTTTTCTCCCACTTTTCCTCGACCTAATTTTCGATTTATATAGACTACTTGAAAAAACAAATAAAACACTCAATATTTTATAATCTATGCCGAACGCTTGGTATTTACCAGAATTGCACGAAATCAACGCGTTCGCTTGGGGATCAACGGGATATTGGCTCAAAACGAATATCGTTTTATTTATTTACACGTAGCCAAATAGTGGAAAAACCTAATATTTACTACCCTTTCCATAACACTCGTAAAGAAAAATACTGCGTAGTTGTTTCGCCGCAGCTGACGTCACCATTACGCAGTTGAACCTCATTCGCAGTAGACAAAATCTACGAAACCATTCAGGCTATTTTTTTCTGCATCATTAACTTTGCTTTCTACAAGCTTTTGGGTTGAATGTCAAGATTAAACAAGTAAGTACCTACGTGTTATAATGGACATAACATTTAAAATAAGAATAAAAATCATCACCAAAATTCGTGTCTGCTGTTACGGCCCTAAATTAACGTATTTCCTTCGTATTTCATTAAGGCAAAAGTTTATGTAAAAACGTTCAAGGAAAACATCGTAAGGAACCCCGCCGATGTCCGAGAACCAAAAATTCGAACACGTGACATCCACCAACCGCACTGGGCCCGCGTGGTGGATTACGACCCATTCCCTCTCCTAGAGAAGAGGCCTGTGTCCCTGCAGTGGGAACATTAAAAGGCTGATGATGACGATGATGATGAAAGTTTATGAATGTGTGTATGTTTATGTTTGTTACTTCGTCACGCTCGAACGGCTGAACGGACATCATTGAAACTTGGTACACGTGTAGACCATATCCTGGATTAATAATCCGGGAATATGTTCTCTTGTGATATTTTCTGCTATCACACTGGCGAAGTCGCTGGCAGCAGCTAGTTGTAAATTGGTACTCAGTTTATTTTATTTAGTGTTTTCGAAGTAGTAAGGAGTTTTTTGATGGATTATATTCTTGTATTCTGCTTGGTGTGAGCGACGATCGTAACCGTAGCGTATAAGCGATGAATTATATTAGACCGGGCCGTGTCCGGGGCGTGCCGTGTCCGTGGCCCGGACGGGCACGGATTTGAAACTTTGCATACATTTTGTAATTGTGTTAATGATTTGTCATTTAAATTGTTCCAGAACACCGATCAAGTAGAAGCTCTCTCAGTATTCACTACATCTCTGCTAAACATTTTAGGAGGCATAGAGGAACGCTGTATTGAAACTAACTATGATGAATACAATGAGTTTCTATACTGGCTACAAAGTGCTGGCATTGATACCGCCAAGCTGATGTAGTGTATCTTGGAAACAATAAATAGTATTGCAATAACTAGAACTTTGCTTTTTATTTTTTTACGAAATTCCTTGTTCTACGGGATTGTTTGAAAGTGTTACAATACGCGGCATATAAGTTGAAACAAAATGGCGATCGACCTTCAAAGCGCAGTAACAGATTTTCGATCTTTATCGAAGTGCGGTACAACAGGGGGCTGCGCGTAACCATAACAACGATGGCCATTTTAGTTCAAGTTATTTGCCGTACTGTACCATGGTTAGCACCGACGCAGGACACGCCCTGAGCGTCGAGAGTCGCAGGGCAATTTCTGGTCATTGTAAGTGCAAATTCCGGACGGCGAGCAATGGCCCGGGTTGATGCCACGTTAGGTTCTCGCTTCAAGGAGCTGTCAGCATAATTGACGGGGTCTACTAGGGTCAATACCTGCCAGGGCTGTGGGATTGGTCTAAGAGTCATAGCGGCCCTCGAACGCAAAGGGCGCATGTGTTCCTTACACAGGAAGGTTTTAGGCCTCTCACCCACGGCTACATTTTGTAGCGATGCTGTCGCGCGCTTACGAAACTACTAACGCGAGTTAATCGCATTTGCAAGTGCTATAGAAAAGATGCCAACGCGCTACTAACGCGCTAAAGCATCGCTACAAAAGTCGATGTGGGCGAGGGGCCAGTCTGTAAATATTTGAGATGCCCTCCCGCACCACCGCAGAGCGATTTCATTGGATGATTTCGCACCTCAAAAAATGCTTGTGTAAAGTACCTACATTAAAAGTATTGCTATTGTGAGCCTCCAACACTGCGTTCTGCGCCACTCCAGGACCTTACAGTCCCATCGACCACCTGTTTGGTGAATAGTCATTCTGCTAGAATATTTAGAATGAAGAACCTGCTCATCAGTGTAGATCGCTCTGTCTATTGCTGAAAACTGCATGAAAATCCACCCAGGAGGTATTGCGTTTACTGCGTTCATACAAATTTGACGGGGGATTTCGTTTTATGATATGTAAGGATAAGTCTGCGTATATCTGTGTATTTTGTTTATTTTTTATTTTTTGATGTGTTGAAATTTTACAACTACATTTCGTGTATAATTATAATAATTAAGTTTTTTGACAATATGTATTATTTTATTACTGTTTAAGATTATTTTATGTATTTTATCTATGGTCCTCCGTTGCTTGAAAATAAAATGGTTATTAATATTATTATAACACTGTACAAAGGCGGACTTAATACCCTAGGCATTTTCCACCAGTCAACCGTAGAGTGGTGCAGAAACATAACATGGTAGGTGCTTAATAAATAGACAAACATGAAAGAAATAAATGCAATAGTAAATACATACTTAGATACATCCCTACATATAAATAAGTAATGTTATTCTGAAAAACAAATCCAACCAATCAGTGCTGTGATAATTCTGCCAACCCTCTCGCTGTCTTGTCTCTTACACCCGTATTTATAAACAAGTAAAACTAATTTCTTTAGTAAAAGCAACTACTTAAGTAACAATTTGACTTGACTGGCCTGTTGGTATAGTGCTTTGTGGCCCTGACTGTTATGCCGGAGGTCGTGGGTTCGATTCCCACCCAGGACAAATGTTTGTGTGATGAGCACGATCATTTGTGTAATTTATCTATAATATGTGTGTATTTAGAAATATATAAGTATGTTATCAGCTGTCTGGTACCCATAACACAAGCTTTGCTTAGCTTGGGACTAGACGGTGTTGTGGGATAGTTGTGGAAATATTATTTTAATTTGAAATTTTTTATAAAGATTTCTAGACCTCAAGTAATGACTTAATAAGAAATTGTTTTGCAACAAGTCTTGATAAATACGGGTGTTAGTTTTCTCAAGCATTTTCAAATCATTGCTGTAAATAAAAATACTTAAGTATGAACCCGTAGAGTGCACTCCTTTAATCCAAAAGAAACCTTTCCTTAGATCCTTTTAACAGCTTAGCGATGAACAAAGAAACTTGGGAAGGTAAACACGGGCATTCGTTGAAGTAGGAATTTACAGACACTCCTCCATTACATACAAAGTATATTATGTACGAATGACATAAGTCTATTAACAGAACCCTTAATAGTGTTGACGTCATCTGCTAATAACAAAAGACTCATTTTAGTAACTAGCATTCAAATGAATTACACGAAATTGAAATCATTAAAATTAAATTAAATTATATACGATTGTAATTATAATATTATTAAGTAAGATATAAAAAAAACATAATTCAAAAAAAGTAAATCTCAAAAATGTATAATCTTTTTATCTTGGTGTACAATAAAGTATATATAAATAAATAAACATAAAATTGCAATAAAAATGAGAGGTCAAAAATGGGCTATTATTCCGAAGAAATTTGAACACCAATTTGTTATACCTTATAAGAAAAGAAAGCTTATTTATTACCAAAGACATTAAATATAGACTACCAATAGACAGGACATAGCGAACAAAATTGTAATCTGATAGTTGTTACGTATGTAGCGACATCTATGTCGTCACAAATGAACTAATCCTGATCGCGCAAGTAACATTCACCGCGCGATTTGAACATATAGAACAGCACGAAATCATCTATCGGACAATAGCCAACCAGACATAACACCTGTCTGGTCGGAGGATCCTCCTTTTTCAACGGAGGTATGTGGGACTTTACTCTCTGCTCCGTATACCTCCAAACCTAGGAGTAGTAAGTAGCTTAGTTTAGTGTGGACGGCTGGACCTAAGTTCAGTTTATTTTCGTAAATATTTTTCGTATTTACTCTGTAATCAATAAGAATTCAATAATTTTCGCAAATAGTTCTAGAAAATAGCGTAAAAACATATAAATTACAAAAATTCGCATGTTTACTATTGAAAGCATAGGAGACATTTCTTCTGATATCCGCTGTATTATATCTTTTTAATCTTTTTGTTTATCACGCTTCTCGATCATGTAAAAAGCTGCAAAAAGTTTCAGTAAAAACAAAACGTATTTTTTTTTTGTTTATTCGTTCCTACGCAATAGCAAGCTACGCAATTTAAAATATAGCTAAAATTGCCGTACCTTAAGTTTTATTATGATTTAAACAACTATTTTATGAAATAACGATAAAACATATGTATTATCATGATAATGCAGTATCAAAAACTGTCGAAAGAAGGTCAAATCCATAGATGTCAGATTGACAATTTGTCAACTTGACGTTTGACGTTGAAACAAGACACACAGATATACTATACATCATTGAGCATCATAGAGATACACACTAGGTTTATAAGTCAGTGATACAAATACACTGATACAAAGTTATAACTGTCACGTCAATTACCAGTGTTGCTAACCGACCGGACCGAGCCCAAGTCGTCGACGGCGCCTTCTGTTCCCGCGCGCCTCAAGGAGTTGTCAGGACACCGAAGAGGCCCAGCCTGCTAACTGCAGGCAGGCAGGGTCGAAGCCTACTGGGGTCATGGGTTAACTTCCGAAAGGAATGCCCGGCCCCGGCACGATAGGCTACGAAGGAATGGGGTAGATTTTTAGTCAGTAAGAGTCTGACACTACTTCCCGCTCCGCCCAAGGGCGGGATTTGTCATTGGATGATTTTACCTACCATAAAAAAAGCCCTATAAAATAATTTAGGTACATATATGTATAATGATTCAAGTTTATATCTTTTCCTCTTCACTTAAAAAACGAAGGACTAAAAATGTGTAATTTAATGCTAAAAAAAAAATCAAGATCATTACGCTTTTCAGCCTTTAGAAGTCAGATTGCCAGGGGCGGATCTTGAATTTGTGGGGCTCTGGGCTAATACTGCTTACCCTACCTAATTACTCAATCAATTGCCATTTTGTCAAAAAACTGTTTTCTTTAGTGATGTAGGTATATATAATATATTTTAAGTACAGGAAGAAAATAGGAAAACAAAGTATTTTACTTATATATTAAAACATTATTTATTGCAAAATAACTTGACAGGTTATGAATGGTTATGTTATATAAATTATAAAGCAACCTTGCTGTTAAATCGCAATTTATGGAAAGAACTGATAAATGATTTAGTCGATAGTTCGACATTGTTGTCCTGTATTTGTTTTCTATATACGACATCCTGGAGAAAGAACGCTCCACTGCACAGCTAGTATCGGCATCGTTAAAAAAAAAATTAAGATGGTATAGCAGTTTGGGAAAATATCAACAAATTTCTTTTCATAAATTAGCCAAAGCCAAGCAAGAGGTGTAAGACTCTGTCTTAGACTGCAGTAAGTAAGATTTTAACTGAATGCACTCATTCACTAAATGTTCGTCTACGTCATTTGGATAATAATCAATATTATTACGTACACTTTCCAGATCTATGTGCTTTTTTTCTTACAAATCCATTAAAAAAATTGCTATTTGTCTCATAGACTTGGCTTCTATTAATGAAATTCATAATCATCTTATCCAACGCAACATTAAGCGTGTCTCTTTGAAATTTTTCGGCGCCGTTTACTGAGACTTTATCTGTAGATTTATTTGAAAATTTTGAAGTAAAGTGTCTCTTATTTATGCCACTGCAGCCTGTTCCCACACTAGTACTTAATTTTTTATCTTTCTCTTCGCATTCCTTTAGCTTCTGATCTGATTGTTGCCTTATGTTTTCACGAACACTTTTAATGACACAATTAACTTATTGCAATGTCTAAACCAGGGCTCTGTACTTTTTTATTAACTATATATTTGTAGCTATTTCATTCGCGTTTATATGTTCTAGTTTTAAAAAAGTTTCAATTTTTGCGCATTTATTTTTTCTTTTTCTCGATCAAACTGTAATTTTCGTTTTTCAGCTCCACTTTTATATTTTCTAGCAGACATATGATAAAATAGGATATTTTTCTGAAAATAAACAAAGAATTTGATAGAACTTTTAATTTTAATACCTACTTTGTAATGAGTGTAGCAATTCACAAATTATCATTAAATATCGAACGAGTTCGATTCATTTAGTTTTGAAACTGAAATGAAAACATAAAAGTCATGTTTTATAATTCTTTTTACTGTGCTTACCTACTGTCTACTAAAAGCAGAAAGTCTACTTATGCTGAATACTTTCAATTTTAGTAAATTAAAAGAAAGGTCCGGTCCTTATAATTTTTAAGTTATCTATCACTTAGTAAACTAAACACGCAGTAAACACATTTCTAACAGTAACAAAGTCAATTCGTTAATATAGTCGACGATAGCAGAAGTGCGGAAAAATAACAAAATTGCGTCGGGCGATAAGCGGAGGGAAGTCCCCAGTAATAGACAATACACGGAATACACCGACCGAAAACAAGCGACGGGGCATTCCCCGTTCCGTTTGATAGATGCGCATGTGTTGATTGATCGCAGTGTTGCCAACCTTTTGATCGGTTTTTTTTTTAATTCTAGATAATTTTTATTATTGACAATATCGTCTATTGTTTTCTGTCCACTTGGGGGCCCTCTGTATCCGAGGCCCTGGGCTGCAGCCCAAAAAGTCTTTGAGTAGATCCGCCCCTGCAGATTGCCGTTAAATTTTTTAATTATTTTCAGTCTAAGTTCCATACATTTATTGAACGTCTCCGTTAAGTAATAGGTATATAATTGCAAAGAGAGTAGTGCTGGCCTAGTGGTATAGCACGAGACAAATATGTTGAACCATCCGACACGGCTACGCGCAGCCCCCAACCTCGCCTGAGACCCAAAAATCGGTTATAATGCTCGTCATATAAGTTGAACTATAATGGCGGTCGAACTTGAATGCGCAGTAACCGAATTTCGGGTCCCAATCGAATCGGGAGGCCGCGCAAGAACAGCAAATGGTACAACTTATATGCCGCGTCTTATATCGGCCCTGATTTACGATTTGTAGGTAGTGAGTTCAAACGCAGCCAAGCGCTTTACTTTGTGTAATTTATTTCATCACCACTGCAACCGGTATAACACAGGGTCGCCGCACTCGGGCCGCCGGCCACAACCACAAAACGCCGCCACCGGCATATTTCCTATAGACACTACATTTTCAAAACGCGGCTGCTCGCTTCTTGTTGCCCGAACTGGCCACTCAACGCCAATACAAAACGCACTCGCCCATTTAAAACCTTCTTCGACAGTGGCCATTATGATACTGCGCACATGGGTTAAAAACAAATGCCGCCACGAAGAAGCTAGAAGCGGCCACTGGCCTCAAGTGGCTTTTGGCCGGTTCTAACTTCACTCATATGCGGCACTTAGACCCGAAAAATCGAAGACATGTGACATCTATCAAGTAGCACGGGATTCGGGTGATGGATTACAGCTCATTCCTTGTCCTAGAAAGGAGGCCTTAGTCCCAGTAGTAGATAAATTGTATTCTTCTTACCTTCTTTAAAAAACCGGTGCCGACACATTAGTGTGGGGGAGGCATTACTTCTGTAACGTGGGTGTGTTCACAAACATGTAAACTCACATACACAAGACACCCAGACCCGGAACACCTATCTGTACCTCTACCATGAGTTTTAAGCAATAGTATTTTGTATGGCAAATTTTGCAGCGCCTCTAGCGGTCACTTGCAGAACCAAAATTTGCCATACAAAATATTTACGGCGTCGATATCGAGTAGCGACGAATACTATTGCTTAAAACTCATGGTAGAGGTACTGTAGGCCATACAAATATTCGTTCTGTACGGGAACCGAACCACGGCACCGACTGTGCTATAAAAATGTACGATTATGCTTATTTATTTATTTATAGATTACTAGCTGTTGTCCGCGGCTTCGCTCCCTCTCTACCCTACTCTACCTTACTCTACCCCACTCTACCCTACACAAATAAATGAGCAGGTTTTGGAATTGTTTTTTTTTTTATTTATTTAACCAAATAAAAATTTCTATATCCTTCTCCTGGTTTCAAGCTACCTTCCTACCAATTTTCAGCAAAATCGGTTCAGCCTTTCTTAAGTTATAAATAGAATAACTAACACGACTTTCTTTTATATAAATAGATTATTATCATTTTGCAAGCATCGTTTTTGGTAGTGTGTGGATATGTCAACCCGTTTCTCAGACTCTCTGTCCTTCTGCAACTTCGATTGCGACCAAAAAATTTGTTACTGCATTGAAGGTCTATTCGACATAGAAGGTCGCCATTTTGATTCAACTTATATGCGTATTATACTTCGTGTTATTTCAAGTTCACATCTGTCAGATTAGTTTGCAATTCACGTAGACATCACCATTCCGACTCACTGGGGCATCATCTCGACTCACTGGGACAGCACCACCCCGACTCATTGCGGCATCACTGCAGACAGTTCCGACTCATCGAGAGCTACGCGGCTTTCAGTTCCGACCTACTGGAACTATATTACCACTGACCTGGCATGCTTCATGACGCATCAAGAACCATCTATCTCCGATATCCGAAAGGAAGTTATATAGCGACATCTATGGCGCCACAGAGGAACTAAACACTAACTAACACGAAAGTTCTCGGTGCGATTTGCACGTATACAACAACCCGTAATCATTTAACGGGCTTTTGCCCCAACCAGACATAATATCGTTCTGTCGGAGGATCCTCCCTTTTCAACGGAGGAAAGAGGGCCTTTACAGTCTGTTCTGATTACCTTCCACACAGTTAAAGCTAAATATCCCTACAAAATACCACGAAAGAAAAATACACCAAACCCGTACTTATTTTTATGAACTCGTGCAAGACTACAGAAATGTATGTTAGTTCTAGATGGTCCAGTATACAGTGTATATAATGTACGCAACATAAGTGTATTTACTGGAACAAGAGCCCTCGCAGGAACGCTTGTTAGCGATACGACAACTGCAGTGAGCGCCGTAACGACAAAGCAATACGTACCTAGCGATACCCACTCACCTGAGACGGGAACAAGGTATAAGTGATAGCGATTTTAAGCGTAGTGCATTTAAAATACAAAAAAAATACAAAAATATTTATTTCATCTTAAACTTTGTAAGCTTAAATAAATTGAGGCAGCCGCTATAAGTTACAGTAGTACTTGTGTTGGGGCTGTCGCGCACTTCCATTATCAACTAGCTAAACAATGTGCATTAAACTATAATACTACCCCTGAGTTTGTTTCGGTGTTTCTTCTCAGGGTAGTTAGCTAGGAAAAACCGGCCTCATCTAGTTTAAACTGACGAAAAAATATTAACGTGTAAAAGTGTATAACCTATTTGCAAAATAAATATCATTTATCATAACATTCTTGTGCCGTTTCGTAATGTATGTGACGACAGCTATTTGAGGTTAGAAATGACTGTTTTTATCACTGGTCTAACTGACCCGGCGAACTTCGTACCGCTTATTAGTCGGATAGTTTTTTTTGTGATTTATTCCATATTTTCTCACCGTTCAAACCTACGAATACAAAGTCGCTTCCCGCTGTCTGTCCCTATGTATGCTTAGATCTTTAAAACTACGCAAAAACGTTTGTTCACGAATATTTCAAGACCAAAATTAGCTAAATCGGTCCAACCGATCTCGAGTTTTAACGAACAGCTATTCATAGTTATTGACCCGGCAAACTTCGTACCGCCTAATGAGGATAACGCCATCTACGAGTATGACCAGAACCAGCATACTTATTTCATTTCAAAATGACATTTTAATAAGAGATGGCGTTGTATTTGATTTTTTTTTTTTCGTGCATATTTCCATTTGTTCTAACTATTTAAACCTTCTCTGGGGCATCACGAATATTTCAAGACCAAAATTGCCCAAATCGGTTCAGCCATTGTCGAGTTTTAGCGAGACTAACGAACAGCTATTCATTTTGTATATACATTAGAAGATTCCCGACCCAGTCCTGGATACCCGGCCCAGCTTCGCAGGGGTACAATGGTGATATTACATAACTTATGCATTTTTTATGCATATAAACCTTCCTCTTGAATCACTCTATCTGTTAAAAAAAAAGCAATAAAATCCGTTGCGTAGTTTTAAAGATCTAAGCATACATAGGGACAGACAGCGGGAAGCGACTTTGTTTTATACAACGTAGTGATAGTGATTATCCATTTATTTTAATTAAATATGGCACTTTTCCCATTGAAATCGATGCGGATGAATTTTTTGATGCCCTGTAAGCTCTTTTTCTACCCGTTTGTGCATATTATTATTTTTGGTTTGTATACATACATGTTAAGTTGTAATATTTGTTAGATTAGATGTATATAAAATATAGTTATTAATAATGTACCCAATTATGTTATAAAATCTTGATTCTACAATTGAAAAAGAATCAAATATTGATTTTACATTACAGCGTTGTATCAATTAATTCCGGTGTATTATTTAACATTAAATCAGATTAATATTATTATAAGAATTGCTTTGAATGTTTTCAACATGTACCAATTTAAATAAAGTCACGATAAACTTTTGATTGATAATGCGGGTGAAAGTTGTCGATTCATACGATGCAACTACCTATCCTTTTCTCTCATCTTAAAAATCCATATTTTCGTCTTGCCATCAACCTATCCATGCTATGTAAAAAACACATAACTGACACTGACTGACTGACATTTTTTAAATTTATTTTTTAAATTTTTATTAACTAGTCCTTGACTGAAATCCTACCTGAGTTCGAGAGTTAATAAATGGATTTTTTTTAAGAACTGAAGATAATCGATGTAGTGATAAGGAATTTTCTGATGAAAACATAGATATTTAATGAAACGCCTTTGGATGTTTTCAATGCGATCGATGTATTTATGATAATGCGGGTTCCATATTTGTGATTCATAATCTAGCTGACTTCTAACAAAGGTGCAATACAAAATTTTCAAAGTTTTAACATTATTACAGCACTTAGAGAGACGCATTATAAACCCAATCAGTTTAGAGGCTTTTTTGACCATGGCGTCAATATGGGGGTCAAAAACTAATTTGCTATCTTGATGAACGCCTAAGTCACGAAAAGTATTACACATTGGCAAGGTTTGACCCGATAATGTATTAATGAATATGAACCCATTGTCCTAAAAATACAGAGCAAAAAATATCGCGCTGGCAGCGACTAGAGACTTACGTTGGATATGGACTTGGCGATCATTTATTTATTTATTTACACTTTATTGTACAACAAGATTACAATTGATCATTGTACCGATAATTAAATCAGCCAATGGCGTAACAGCCAGGGTTTTCAACCAACATCATAGGACGCTGTCGTTAGGCGACTTATTAAGAGCTTGATTGAGAAACCGCTATTTCTAGACTCGGCTCGTACAGTTAGGAGGTTTTTTTCTTAGGAGCCCTAATCGCCCTAATCTTGAACCCTGTTCCCGGTACCGGTGAAATACTGGGAACGCAAGCAGTGACTGGCCACAGTGGCCACCGAGACGTCTCAAACCTTGTGCCTAAAACGCTAGCATTTTACTACTTGCACCATACCCATAATACGCGGGCGGCGCGAGCTCGCGTCCTCCGTTAACGAACCGATATACGATCGAAGAAAAAGCTCCTTACAGCCTCCGGCAACGTAACTCGATACTGAGATGCTTATTTATACTGCAAACACAGGACTGCACCCGATACCCAGCGAAGTATTGGATAAACAAAGATGGGGATGGAGCTTTCAGCAAAATTATGTCTCTTTGTTTATCCACTCGAGTTAATTTTATTTAATTTACATACTTAATAAATCATCTTTAATTTACATCTCTTTTTTTTAATAAATTATTAGTATTTGTATTTTTAGTTGTTAAAGGTATTGGTAATTGACTATTTTCGTTTTTTTAGTTGTGTTACTTTTTTGGGGGACAATAATGTGACACAGTTATGTTATATACAGTAGCAGTTAAAATGAAACCGTTATGTTAAGACAACACAAAAATTTACGTAAAATGACTCGACTCGACGAACTTGAGTAGCCGACACGACGACGACGGTTAGCGCAGTGGTTGAGTGATGGTGGTTACTACACAGTATCGCGGATTTGTATTTTCCGCATGTTATCAATATTTGTGCCTAAAGATTTTTATTCCGGGTCTTGATGTATGGACACACTCACCATAAAGGAGGAAAGGTAGAACCACACTGCGCACACGTGTGCCACACACGCCGATCTGGGTGCGTCGGTCTCCATACATTTTATATGGAAACTAGACTTGTAGAGCTACTCATAATACTTAGGTACAAGCCACGCGACGTCGTTCTACGTGCAAATCAGCCCCCCTAGCCAAGTTACAATCGTTTCGTTTTGCGTTAACGCTTGGAGTTGGTCACGTACTCCTTTGTTCGAACAAACGAATGGAGGGCGTCGTCAACTCCAAGCATTAACGCAAAATGAAACGATTGTAACTTGGCTAGGGGAGTAGGCGTGTCACACTTGTGCGTCGGTCTAATGTAGTTCTAGCTTTATTCCTAGTAAAGAACAAATTTATTAAAAAATAATTGCTGTTGCATGCCAGTTCGCAAACCAAGGATTTTCCAATGCTTAACATGTACATTACTTGAAGTGCACATATAGTAATAAATTACTCCAGTAGATTTTTAGCACGGATTGAAAAATTTTTTGTTTACAAAATAATTTGATATTACAAACAAATGATCATTTTTCTCAAGCATGTTCAGCCTGTCCCGCATGGGACATTTAATTTTGAATAAAAAATCAAGACAGACGTCTGGCAACGCTGTTTTGTATCCACATCTGGTGTATGGGCTGCTAGCGACCCTTTCACTGCGTGCATACATTTCAAGCTCGCAAACCGTTCGTGCGCCTCCGCGCGTCGCCTACACGTCCTTCGCGCGACAGCTTCGCACCGTGTTCGCTGTGAAGCTGGCGCACTGCACATACTTCCACCCTCGCGCAAGATTGCTCGCGCATGACGTGCGCTGTGCGCGCTCTCTGTACGTCTGTACCTTACAGAAGGCCGCAAATAACTTGACTCGAGATTTTGTGGTGGAGGAAGCTCCCACCACCCATAATTCCATTCATTTTGACATGCTCGAGCTACCACGAAAATCTCTAGTTAAGTTATTTGTCGCGGACTGCACCTGAGTTGCGCTAAATAGGCGCACCAAACAATTGCAGTAACTGCACGTGCGCAGTCTTTATCTACCTAGGCAGTAGGTGAGGAAAAGGAAAGGTAATTTAACCGTTGAAGCTTCATCAAAACGATTTCTGGTGTATTAATAATTATGACCATCAAAATATTCAATAATATCCAAAACAGCTCATGCATAATAAGGGCAGTAAATCAACGAACTATCGAAAACAGCTGACTGAGCCAACAAAACAGTAAAACTGGCGCGAAAATATCGAGATAGCGGGGAAACGTCCGATGTCCAAACAGCGTGAGCCACCGAACCACAGAGTACCTACAGAGACGCTTCGGGAGTCCAGCTACTGCAGCTATTGCGAGAAATTGCATTACCTCTGGTTTTGCATCACTGTCAAAATCGATCTTTTGTTATTCTCCTTGCAATAAGGTACGTGTATAGTAGAGGGCGATGAGCCGATTTGCCATCCAGCTTGGGACGGCACAAGTTAACCCAGCAAAGGAGGGTTTTTTTTCCGGTGGGTAAAAATCATCCAATGACATCTACCGCCCTTAGGCGGAGCGGGAGATAGTGTCAGATTTTACCGACTAAAAATCCCACCCCGTTCCTTCTTCGGCGGCAGCGATCTCTCTCGCCGGGCCTTGGTTCAGGCCATGGTCCGTAGTGAGGAGGGATGGCAGGCGGTCGCCTCCTTCTGCGAAGCAGTAATGCTAGCAAAGGAGGAGGCCGACCGAATCAGGCAGAGGCAACGGGGCGCTCGCCCCAGCCGCCGCCGGGATTCCGATCCCGATTTTCGGCCACCGTAGGCGCGGGCTTGCGGACGGTGTGCAATGGGTAGCTCGCTGTCCGATTGTCTGGTAACCGACCGGACCGAGCCCAAGTCGTCGACGGCGCGTTCTGTTCCCGCGCGCCTCAAGGAGCTGTCAGCATACCGAAGAGACCCAGCCTGCTAACTGCAGGCAGGCAAGGTCGAAGCCTGCTGGGGTCAAGGGCCGTTTTCTGAGAGGAAGGCTCAGCCCCGGCACTATAGGCAACGAAGGAACGGGGTAGGTTTTTATTCAGTAAGAGTCTGACACTACTTCCCGCTCCACCCAAGGGCGGGATTTGTCATTGGATGATTTTACCTACCATAAAAAAAAACCCCGTTCCTTCTTAGACTTATACCAGGGCCAAGCTTTCCTTTCAGTAGTAGATCCTTGGCCCTAGTAGGCTTCGACCCTTTCTGCTGGCAGGCTGGGCCCCTACAGTTTGCTGACAACTCCTTGAGGCGTGCGGGAACAGAACGCGCAGTCGACTTCTTGGGTTCGGTCCGATCGGTTACCGGACGTTCGGACAGCGAGCTACCCATTGCTCGCCGGCCGCAAGCCCGCACCTACGGTGGCCAAGCCAAAGGAGGGTTATGACAGGCTATGTATTTTCTTATTTATTTTATATAAACAAGGGTTTTTCTTCAAACTCACATGAGTTTGTGTAAATATTAGATAATTTTATAGTAATTTTAGTACTTAGATTAAAATTATCTTCTACCTACTTCTTGTAGTATTTTTTCCAGCTATTTATAAATTACGCGCGTCGCAGCAATTCCTTGGTCTATGGGACAAAAATAACGAAATTAACAAAAGGCAACGCAGCGTTTGCAATGCAGTCGGCAGTCGAGTCAATCTACCCACAATCAATAAACAGAACACAGTGCTGAGAATGGCTCAGAATCTTTAAGGGCCGAAAGACATATACGCGTTGCGGCGCCACGCCGCTAAAATTGTCAGTAGCGCCCGCCGCTGCTTTTCGCGTCGCCGCAACGCAACTTTTAGTGTTGTATCCTACAGGAGTAATTAGATCTTCGTGATTTTTTGAGTCTGGATAGACGTCGCTCTGCCATGGATCGTATAATAATAAACTTATTGCTTATCTGTTATGAGAAGACATTACTCTATTTTAAATAAACGACACAGAAGATTTTGGATACATCCATTTAATAAGGCTGTGGCATTCGAGCCGCGGTGCACACCGCAAAATTCTGCGATGTGGCAGGCGTCACCGCCGATTTTAGCGGCGTGGCGCCGTAACGCCGTTGTGTGTTTCGGCCTTAAAAGGTGGAACAGCGTTCCAACCAAGGTCACCTTGGTTGGAGCTTGGTTTGTGTTGCAGCTACATGGATGTAAACCACACGCCAACACGTTCGCAAATCAGTCTCACTGTGGATGGGAAAATACTCCTCCCAACCGAGGGTGTTGAAGGTCATGGTATACAACAGCTACTACACGGATTCAAACTAGCAAGGTTACCTTAATTGACCGTTGAACGTTGGTTTACAACAGTCTGGTAAACCCTTTATGCATTCAAAGTAAACATCGGCTCATAAGATACAAAGGAACATTTGCAACATCGGCTCCAAAGATAAAAAAAGAAACATTTACAACATCGGCTCAAAAGATAGAAACGGTACATTTGAAACATCGACTCACAAGATACAAACACAGACACTGACTGTAATGAATCTATTACGTTGCGTCATAATATACACTAACAGTTTTATTGAATTGAATTTTGATTTGAGAATTATTTAAAGCACATGTTTTTACTCGTAGATCAGCTCATTAATTATACTCTATTAATATTTTAATTTTAATAAGATTGCAGGTCACTTTAAGTAAAGAGTGTTTCAGTGTTCGAAATGTTCCAAATGATGGATGTTTGCGACCGCCAGAGTTCACAAACAAAATCAGTTTTGTTATAGTTGCCCTTTCGCTCGATAGATGGCGTTGGGATCAAATTAGATCTCGATATCGTTTCGTTACCGTGATTTGCATAGGGTCTGCAACAAACATTAAAAATATACGATTGCTACAGATCAGTATACAGTGGTTTTATTTCTTACCTATACACATTATACAGATCAAAAGTTCAAAATTATAGTACCGAGTGTTTCCGCTGCAGCGCTAGGTGCTATACAATGCATTATTATTTTTATTGATTATTGAATGGTGTTCCAATCTTTCGGAACGCTAAAATGTTTCGGATCAGTGAGTAAAGAGTACAAACGCTTAACTTATATTAATAGTGTGAAATGATTTATTTATTTTATAATTTATGTACACACATATACACGTGGAAGAGATACAGTATTAAAATAAAAATGTACAAAAGTACTGCTTATTTCTAAAAGAAATTTCTTCCAGCAGACCTGCGAAAGGAGAGATGAGAAGAAATATAGACAATAGTGTGTAAAAATAAGAAAATAAGAGTTTATGAAATCTAAAATAAAAAGTAATCAATATGATGTTCCTTTTGATTTATTGTAGTAGCAGGGGAGTAAATTGGCAGTTACTAAAGTGTCACGGGGACCTATTGGATTGTGAAGATTAGGTTCTAAAACGAAAAATGTCTATGGCAAGTTTTCATTTTAGTGAGGGGGAGAACGTGTAAGAATTTTTAAAAGTTAAAAAAAATTGTTACATGTAAATACTCGAGAAAGTCAGATATTCACAGTGTAGACGCGTTTTCTGATAACCGATAGGTAGGATCTGAAGATTAACTAGTAAGTGGTGGCCGTAAAAAGGGGTAAAAAAGTAAAAAAAAAAGTTATTCGAGCATGTCAGATATTCAGAGTGAATGTTAAGTGAACTCAGAAAAGTTTCCTATTATGTTGCACATACCTACATCAGGCACCAGTCCCTCACAAAATTAGTTCTAAATTGTAAGCACATTGTTAAAGCTAGCATAAGAAAAATTTTGTGAAGGGAAAATAAATAAAATTATTATTATTATTCTCTTCTTTCAATTCAGGTGAACTGCAGACACTTCAGTCCGCGGCGCTAAAATCGGCAGTGCCGTCCGCAGCTCTTTTTCGTGACTCCGCAACGCAACTTTCTGCGTTTTATCATCGTATCCTACAGGGATAACCTGTTTCTCTTGACTCGAGATTTTTAGTGTGGATAGACTTTTCTCTGCCATGGATCGTAATAAACTTATGCTTATTTGTAATTAAGAAGACATTACCCTACTTTAAATAAACGACAAAAAAGATAATGGTTATATCCATTTAATAATGCTATGGTATTCGCGCCGCGGTGCACACCGCAAAATTCTGCGTTGCGGCGGGCGTCACGGCCGATTTTAGCGGCGCAGCGCCGCAACGCATTTATGTGCTTCAGCCCTTACATCGTTTGCAGTAATTCAATTATCTCTTGTTATATTTATATTTTTTTATTTTTTATTTAAACTAGTGCTTGACTGCAATCCCACTTGATGTTAAGCAGTGATGCAATCGTTGATGATGAGGCGCACTAGTTTATTATGAGCCTATTCACTCGAGCCTTGAAGACACCAAAATTATAATCGGACGGGAAGACCGCAGCAGGCAAACTGTTCCAGTCCCTGGATGTACGCGGTATAAACGACGAGGCAAAACGCTTAGTCCGTACCGTAGAAGTTTCAACAACATAAGGGTTTTTTTTTTGTGGTAGGTAAAATCATCCAATGACAAATCCCGCCCTTGGGTGGAGCAGGAAGTAGTGTCAGACTCTTACTGACTAAAAACCTACCCCATTCCATTCTTTGCCTTGATCCCAGGGCCCCGGGTGCCTTTTTCACATACGCTTTGACCCCAGTAGGCTTCGGCCCTGTTGGGCCCCTACAGTTTGCTGACAACTCCTTGAGGCGCGCGGGAACAGTGCGCGCCGTAAACGACTTGAGCTCGGACCGGTCTGTTACCGGACGGACGGACAGCGAGCTACCCATTGCCCGCCGTTCGAACAACATAAGGGTGGATATTTGCCTTACGTGGGTTTGTCCGATGGTAAAACTGAGATGGCGGAATCAAATCATGTAATTCCCGCGCACACTCTCCAAAATGCATCTTGTAAAATACCGAAAGGCTGGCTACTCTAAGCCTATTCTCAAGGCTTTGTAAATTGGACTTAACCAAATCTGGATCACCAATTAGCCTCTTCGCACGCCGTTCCACCGAGTCCAAAATTGCTAGGTGGCATTTAAAAAATAAAAAAAAATATTTATTACTTGTTAAGAAATACACATCGCTCTTTAATGAGAACAATATTTAAAAATGAAGCTGTACTTATTGTTGAACTGGCATCTAAACAGTAGTCGCAGGAAGTGTCACGCATTTCCAACTGACACTGAAACGGTATACCGTGTCGTATACCGTTTCAGTGTATCCCTGCGCTCATCGCAATATTGGATCACATTATTAACCATGCTTGGTGTGATACAAATACAATAGTGTTCAACGTTGGGAAATGTATCGTCAAATTGTACAAGCTGTGTACACGTAACGAAGACACATATCATATTTTGATGAGATGTGGTTTTTTTTTTTTTTTGTGGTAGGTAAAATCATCCAATGACGAATCCCGCCCTTGGGTGGGGCGGGAAACAGTGTCAGACTTTTACTGACTAAAAACCTACCTTTCCATTCCTCGCCTTTGTCCCGGGGCCCGTGGTGACACTCTCGCATAACCTTTGGCCCCATGATGAGATGTGGTAGGAATCAATCGCTCTGGACACAAATTGGCATACATAACATTAATTTATCGAAGCCTTTATCAGATAAAATAGTCCTCATAATTAATATGGTTAAGTTTGCTCTGAAAAACCGACCCAGAACCAAGTTTTTTTTTTAAACTAAGACTAATTTTATTTCATAATTATGTTTACCTACAGTGTTATATTCGCAACAGCGAAAAAGCTCTTTAAATAAAGATTAAAAAAAAAAAAAAAAAATGCTGTGTACACTTTTCATTAACATACATAAATGTGCACAGAATCGAATGTCTACACAATTATCTACGTACTTGTAAAATATCTTGTTAATATGACGTTGGTAGTTCTAATAATAAATAATAAAAATGGTTTTATATATATATTTTTTTCTTATTAGTCGGTCCCCAAAAATATGTATCAAGAAACTCCTTGTAGTTTATGAAGCTTTTGTTTTCATATATGTTTGTTTTGACAATATCAAACCAATTTGAAATTGCAAGGATGGTTTTAGTTTTGATGATAGCGCCTATAGGTATCATGGCCCCGTCTCAAACTACTTTCCGTGGAGTGTAGGTATATATATCTCTAGGTAGATATGTCTCTTTAAAGCATCGACGTAAAACTATTATAATAACAATATAACTCACAATAAAGCAACAATTTCTTGGTATCGTTTACCTGCCGCGCTGCCCCATGAGTTTCGACTTGAGGGAGGAAACAAAGTACCTACGCGCCATACTCATTAACCCCTGAAGAACAATGGAACACCAACGTAGATAGATAAGCTTAACTTAAAATCATTTTAGCATTACCAACAAATTTTTGCAACAATGAAAATTCTGTTTCTGGAATGCTCCTATTGTTTGTAATTTTACAATCGTTTCACAATACACCAGTTCTGTGAGCTTTTGTTTCTGTGAGAATATGTTCAGGTAAACTATTTATCTTTTAATTCAATTACTATTTCATTTTGTTTGGCAAGCTCTTTATTAGGTACCTAGTTAGGAGCCCAGTGGTGCTGCCAGATGCCGACCATATTAAAGCTAATAGATATTAGTTAGTTAAAAAAAATGAATTGTCTAGATAGGAAGTTAGTTTCAGCTCTTACTTCAAAGTTCTTTTGTCAATTTCAATGATCAGATGGTGGTAAAACGTTTTGAATCACTATAGTTGACGAAAACACAAAACAACTGGCTATAGGTAATAATGTAGTTTGTCCTTAGTAAGGAACTGTCCCTATCAGATAAGTTCTCATCTCATAACCAAGTAGGTACTGTGGTGCGTCAAAGAGGTTTTATGTACTCGTATTACACCGTTATATCGTGCTGTCTTATTATATTACAAAACTATTTCATATTTTTTCTTCTTTGACAGTCTCAAACAATCTCTCTGAAAATCTAACTTCATTTTTGACCTTAAACCTTCAAATCAATACCCCCTCCTTATTTATTATACTTTTTGGTCTGCGAAGAGTTTCATTTATTTTGTATTTTAATTTAAAAAGATATTTATTTTACTCTTAATTCTCGTTAAGTACTCTCCAGCGTTTGATGGTATATTAACAGTTTGTACGTGTTATTGGCAAAATTGTGGTGACTCTTCCACAAAGGCCATTAATCAAAAGTTGAAGTAATTGAAGTGTCAGTTCGCACTTTACCTGTGAACTCCTTTCAGTCTTCACATGAGCTACGCTCCTACGAATAGAAATGCTGAAGCACACGAGGCAATTCCGAAAAAAAACTATTTTTCTACTCGTTCCATGTTTTGAGAAAAAATATTGAGTAAATGACCAGAACTGATGTTACTACATAGTTACCAACCGATTTAAACTAAACGAGGTTAGTTTGAATTGAATATTTTTGAAAGTTTATGAATATAAAAATAGTTTCTGTATAACTCAGTAGGTACGTATGCTCAGAGAGAAATTAAAATAACTCTATATAATCTGACTGACTGGTCACTGGTTCTTTGCAAGTGAGTAGAGGAAAGGCAACTAATAAAATACAATAAAACATATATTACAAATGAATTTCTATATTTTTATTATTCATTTATGTCAAGTTGTTCACTCATACAAGGGTTAGTCACAATATTTACTTAAAACTATGTTAGTAACTATAAAATACCAATTCCATTCCATTATTACAAAAATAAATTAAATCAAATCAATCGGATATTATACAAATACATAATTAGGAGTATGTCATACGCAAATAATAAAATCAATCAAAATCATATAACAAAATAAAATATAATAAAATTGGGTCACTATCTACTTTCCTATTACAATACACATCCATTTGTTCCATTTTTATATATATTTACTTAATAAAAGTGCAATGAAACAGTTTTTTAAAGTTGCAGTTTTTGCCGTTGTCCTGTTTTTAAAACTCGAATGCGGGCCAGCCGTGTCCGTGGTTTATACCTATAACAAACAAATAAAAAATTGTAAGTAAAACTATGTAGGTAATTGAAAAGACAAATGGAAAATGGCACAAAATCATAAATTGAGTGGAAAGTAAAATGAACCAAAAAAAACCAAGATTTACATAATCTCTAGATAGTTTGACTTACGATGAGCTTCCAAATTAGCACTTGATGATGGCGTCAGAGTTTCCAGTCGCACTCTGAATGCGATTGATACAGTGGCGAGAAGCTCGACGTTAGAGATCTGTGAACAAATAAACAGTTAGCCGGGATTGTAAACGAAATATACATTCAAATAGTAAATAATAAAGTACAAAATACCTTACGTTAGGAGTACCATCCGCAACTACTATTTATTGTGACGTCACGTCTACGACGCTGCGCACGCACCCCTCCTGTAAACAAAGACATTTAATTTTACATTTGACTGGAATTGGTTGATAAAAGTAGTTAACAATTATGTACCCTGGCTTTCGATCTGAATGGATTACACTGGACTCCCACGGTCGTCGTAGACAAGAGATTTAAAGGAATACTCACTCAAAAAGTCAAGCGCCCGCGCTTGGTCTTCGTTATACTGAAGACAATTAACCCGAGCGCTTCTGCTTCTTTCTCTGTAAAAAACATACTTTAAGTAAACAAATAAATAATACCTAATATAATTCAAAAGTGATAATGTTAGTAAAACACAAAAACGTACGGGTGGTTTTTTAGTGGCCTTGCTGGAACCTGGCAGTGGCTCAGCTGTGTCCGTGTCCTGCATAAGAAAAAAAAAATAAGTTAGGATCCAATACGTTATTCAGGTGCAAAATAAATTCGAAATGGTACAGAAACTTACCGCAGCGTCACTGTCGGTACTGTCACATGTGTCGTCGTCGTCTGAACTACTCAAAACATCTAGGCCGAGCTTTTCTTGAAGCGTTGCAACTGGAAAAGATAAATAAAATTTAATACAATATGACACAACAAGACTTCCACAGCAACTAGACAGGTTAACTTACTTTGAGATGTCAAATTATTATTTAGCCGCTTCAAGGCAGCAACGTCATCGTTTTCAGTCGCACTCTGAATGCGACTGATTGCTACTGCCAGTAGCTCGGCCTGAGATATCTGTGAATAAGAATAATTAGTCAAGTTTCATAAATCGTACATATATTTTTTAAAGTTAAGAATAAAATAATGATAACTTACGTTTGGGTCACACCCGACAGCTGCTGTCAGATCCGACAGCGCTTCGGATGTCTCCTGGCGACGCTCCCGCTCATACTGAGCGTTGCGTGCGCGACGCTGTTCCTGTAAATAAATAATAAAATAAACAAACAAATTTACAAAACAATAATATTAAAGCGAAATATATGCTGGAAATATAAGGTGTCTTAATTTTAATACGAACCTGAGAGAGAGGCACCCGGTTATGCCCCGCTGGTCTGCCACGACGCCTCCGGATATCTCCCTCTCCATTAGTAAGTTTCTGAAATAAAAACACAAAATATATAAAAATACGGAATCTTAAATATAAAACGGAAACAGATATTAAAATAGTAGCAGAATATTTTTTTACACTAGTTCCACACTTACCTTGTCGTTCACCATTTTTGAAATAAAGTTGGTAATTTACTAAAAAGAATATGTTTCGAGATCGAGAAACGGAGTACGTACTGCGAGTCGAACTGCACAAATGAGCTACTACCAAAGTAATGAAGTCAAATTTTTCGGCTCTGAGTTTATATAGGGTACCTGCGCTTACGCAGGGGTACCAAGGAGGGAACATGTTCGAGCTCTGTTATTGGTCGATCGGGAATTATCTATTGTTCTAGGATTTCTGTTGTTAGTGACTTCTGGTTAAATTGTAAAGCCACTGCGGTGTGTTTTTACGATGAAATATAATTTAAAATGACATTCAGTAAGTTTAGAGCCTTACAGTTAAGCCAAATAATTTTTATAGCTGCTTTCAAACATTTAGGCGGCACTTGTGTAGTAGCTTGTACCTACATAGATACTAGCTTTATGAACGAGTTAGTGATTAAGTTACGTTAATTCAAACAGAAATCATGTTTTACATAAATACATTTCTGTTCAAAGCTGTGCGATCAATCGAGTTTAAAAGGAAACATGAATTACGTCCAGTCTAAATATACCTAATGTAAAGTTTGACTCGCCCTTGCACTCAGCCCAGAGCGGGAGAAGTCATTGGATGATTTCAACACTAAAAAAAGGGTATTAATATATATATGATTATATCGATACTATAAATATACATATATGTTTAGTTTAATATATGATAGGTACACCTACATATATATCTACACAAAGTAAAATAGGGTTTTTGAGATGACTCCACTATTCAAACTCAAACAATTATGAATATGGTATTTAATCTACGTCATAAACAAATTGTAAAAAAATTACGTTAAGAACGACGATTTTATTTACGATTTCATTCGATAAATTGTATGCATTTATGGATTTTATTTGATATAAAAGCATAGCATAATCAACCTTGTAATGATCCCACAACTGGGACTTCTCTCCAGGGGAGGGAATGGGCCGCAATCCACTTCGCGGGCCATGTGAGGGAAGGTGAATATCAAATATCTTCGAATTTTCCGTCATAGGACATGCCGGTTTCCTCACGATGTTTTCCTTCGCCGTTTTGAGAACAGTGGTGATGAAATAAATTACACAAAGTAATGCACCTGGCTGGGTTTGAACCTCGTAAGTCGGGGCCGTCGCCACTCGGCCACCACTGCTCTCATCTTGCTAATTACTGGTTTACTAATTACTGTCATTAGCGGATATTTAGTTTTAAACTCTTTATAGCTATGTGATTAGAACAAGGTATTTTAATGAAATTAGTTAATGGGCTTTGTGAGTCAGTAAAGTTTAATTAGCAATTAACTAAACCAGGAATCGAATATTGGACTAATGTATCCGGTTATCGTCATAACATGTAGTTATCGATATCCATCACGTCTGGGAGTTTTGCTAGATAATTTAATCAGATGCTGTATACAATATGACTGGGTTCAAACTCAAATTCTCACTGAATGATGAAAATTGCAATCCTCAACTTATTTTAATTTCTTTTAATGTTATTTTTATTGGTTTTAGTGTAGTTTAATTATATTATTATTATTTCTGTATGATCACATTTTTTTTTAATATAATTTATTGTAGAAGTCCTGTGCACGTCTATAAGTGACCTATTCTTGATGATGTTTGTTTTATTGATATGAAATCAATAGAAAATTACGTCGTGATTTAAAATAAGCAACAAACATTACTTTTACCCTAATGTGTTATAAGAAAATAGATTTATCTACAACACAATATTGATAAAATTGTGGCAAAAGAAAACTCAATTTACTTTAAGTCAATTAGTCAATGAAATGAAAAGAAAGTTGGCAGAAGAATCGGCATGGCTTAGTGCACCTTCACGTTACCCACAAATTTCCGAAAGTCTGGAGGGATCGCAACATCTCCGGAAAACCCAAAACCAAACTGTTGCGGACTCTAGTCTTCACGATGTTTTCGTATAGCGCTGAGACTTGGACGCTGAGAGCTGCACACCGCAAACGCATTGACGCTTTTGATCACACACACAGCATTCTTTTTTAGCTTTAACTAAAATAAATAAACTATGGTATACCAACGCACTCAGAGGAGAGTGGCGTGTAAAGAACCGATACCTACATAGATAAGTGTTTATGGAAAGAAGAAAAACTTTACCCTACAGTTTGATATTAACATATATGTCGATGGATATTAACTACAGACAGGATTTAAAGAAATGCCCACACAAAATCTCTAACTACTGTTCATCAAGGACATCGTTTGTCAAAACGAAAATCATGCTTTGAGCAAATAAATAACTAATATTTGTATTTTTAAAAGATGTTGTCATTTTTAGAACTCGATTGTTGCCCAGCTCTGTGTACCTGCGCATACGCAGTGATACCAACCAGACTTTGTCTATTGTTCTAGCCCTTCCTTTGTTAACAATAATTTTTGCTTAAATATTAAAGCCGATTATAGTAATAATAAAAAACCCGGCCAAATGCGAGTCGGACTCGCGCACAAAGGGTTCTGTACTGTCTGTAGCAAAAAAAAAACACATTTGTTGTAGGGGAGCCCTAGTTAAATATTTTTTTCTCGGTTTTTAGTATTTGTCGTCACAGTGGCAACAGAAATACGAGTACATCATCTGTGAAAATTTCAACTGTCTAGCTATCGCGCTTCTTGAGATACAGCCTGTTGACAGACAGACGTACAGACAGCGAAGTCTTAGTAATAGGGTCCCATTTTACCCTTTGGCTACGTGTTGTAACATCACTAGTTACTAATTACTAATTGTCATAACCCTAGTTTTAGTTCTATGGTCATTGTCGATGTAGGTGTGACGGACTGAATATCCTCTTTAAATTAAAATCTCATGTGCTTGTTCTGAGTGTAATAAACCAAACATTCACCACATCAAGTCTTTCATTACAAACATTACAGTATGGAACCCTAAAAAGTATTTAAATCGCATCTAATAAGTTTACATACTTGGCAGTAATCATCAAGGTCTAGCAACAAGTATTAATTTGTACGTACATATATACCAGTATCTATGTTTTACCGACTACTCTCTGAAGGACATTTAGTAAAATAAAAATTATGATTTACATTTTGCGCATAAAATTTGAATTGCTGATGAAAGCTATGCGATCAATCAAGATTTGTAGTGACTATCTATGAGCTATAGTTGTAATATTATCGACATTATTAGCTTTTCCAATCCTACACATTATTCAAAAAAACCTTGAAACAACACATCTTGAAAGATTTTTTCTGTTTTAATTAATTCAATGTAAAGTTCCATAAATTAAATTACTTTTCACGTTAAAATATATTTACATATCATGAACATTAAAATAATTTGATAGGTGAAACTACAGAATTAAAAAAAAAAACTAAAATAAAAAAGGAAAGAATTTTTAAATGATTTTTTTTGTGTTTTTTATTTTAAAGTAATATTTAAAAACGTTTTAAAATATGTTTAAAGAGTAAAAAAATGGAATAATAATAATCCAATTAGCAAACCAAACAAACTCAAAATAACAAATCATAGACTAAAAACTTAGGAACAATAAAAATATGTAATTGCTGTTGACTTGCCTATAAGAAACGATACGTAATGAGTTCAGTAATACAACAAAAATGTACTGTTTTTTTACTGTTACCCGCAAATTGTAAATAACTTCTGTTGAGCTACTACTAAATAGTTTATTTGAGTACCTACATTTCTCATATATTTAGTATCTAAGAATAACTTGTATTTCTCATTCAAGTGAACTGTATTCTTTTTGAGAAATAAATCTCTTAAACCGTATTATTAGCTTTTACAAAAAGTATGTTTTTTTTTAAAGTCGTTAAAATCATCCAATGACATCCTCCACCCTTGGACGGAGCGGGAAATAGTGTCAGACTCTTACTGACTAAAAACCTATCCCGTTCCTCCTTTGCCTTGGTTCCAAGGCCCTGGTATGCATTTTCATACCTCCCCAGAGCCCCAGATTAGGCTTCGACCCTACTGGGTACAGTTTGCTGACGACTAGTTGAGGCGCGCGGGAACAGTGCGCGCCGTAAACGACTTGGGCTCGGTCCGGTCTGTTACCGGACGGACAGCAAGCTACCATTTGCCCGCCGTCCGCAAGCCCGCGCCTACGGTGACCGGAAATCTGATGCCGTCAGCCTCCTCCTTTATTAGCATTACTGCTTCGCAGAAGGAGGCAACCGCCTACCACTCCTCCTCGCTCCGGACCATGGCCTGTACCAAGGCCCGGCGCGAGAGATCATCGCTACCGATCGTCCCCACGAACAAAAAGTACGGTAAAGATTATGAGATCGAACCTCACTAAAATCACACACACATCACACATCTCACTAAAATGACTGTCTGAAATGATGTTCCTTTTGACTTATTGTAGCGCTTTTGCTTCGAGCCGCTACGAGATTCTAAGAAGTGCTACGACGTGCTACGATGTGCTACGACGTGCTACGCGAACACCGCAGTAGCAGCGTTCTTAGATCGTTCGCAGTAATGCAAGTATCTCTTGTTATAAATATTTATTACTTGTTAAGGCATTGTCATCGCTCCTTAGTGAGAATAATATTTGATAATGAAGCTGTACTTATTGTTGAACTGGCATCTAAATAGTAGTCGCAGGGAGTGTCACACATTTCCAACTGACACGGTATACCGTTTTAGTGTATCCCTGCGCTCATCGCGATATTGGATCACATTATTAACCATGCTTGGTGTGATACAAATATTATGTGTTCAACGTTGGGAAATGCAAGTAACGAATAGTATCATCATCTTATTCACTTCATGTGAAGGCACTTCAGAAAGTCGATGTCATAAGGAATCTGGGAGTTTTGCTCAGTAGTGACCTTTCTTTTACTCCTCATATTGAAAACATTCTGTCCATGGCTTGTAAATGAGTTGGTTTCATCAAGAGGATGGTCATGACTTCAAGGGGACTAAGGCACTTAAAGCACTTTTCGATTCTTTCGCACTTAAATACACTTCTCTATTTTGGAGTTCAAAGTACAGAGTGTATATTGACCGCAACCAAAGAGTCCAAAAACATTTCGCCAGATTCCTTCGATACAAAGACTGCCATTGCCCCTGCAGGGCTGACTACTCACAGCGACTGACCAACTTTGGTCAGCACTCGAAAAGCAGCGTCGCGTGTTTACCGACGTCACGACTATTTTTTTAATTCTAAACGGTGAGATATCTTCTCACGAACTGCTTGCTAATCTTTCCCATAGTGTGCCTCGCCAATGTTCAGTTAAATCAGCACTGAAACTCGAACTTTTGCTGTCAAATCATCTCACACTACTCTTGGTAAGGAGTTGTCAGCAAACTGTAGAGGCCCAGTAGGGCCAAAGCCTACTGGGGCCAAGGGTTAGATGAAAATGAACCCCGGGACCCTGGATCAAAAGCAATGAATGGAACAGGGTAGGTTTTTAGTCAGTAAGAGTCTGACACTATCTTCCGCGCCACCCATGGGATTTGTAATTTGATGGTTTTACCTAACATAAAAAAAAACACTATTCTTGGTCGATCCGCTCCGTTAAACCGAATAATGGTTATAGCTAATAGGGTCATATATACCGATTCCGACGTTGACTTATTCAGCGACAGCATAACTGAATTAAGAGAAGCATTGTTTGTAATTGATTCATTTGTAGTCAACTCCCAACTATAGACATTATTTCAATTCTTTGTTTTTATTTTAATTTATCTTTCAAATCTTTAAGAAAACGATTAAAAAATGCAGACAGAGAAACCTTTATAATATTTATGAATTTTTAAATGATAAATCGCTCTAAAGTTACTGACTATATATTTTCTATTTTTTGTTGTATCGCACAACTATTGACCCATTTTTTTAAATTTAATATTAATTGTTATTGTTTATATTTTTATTATTTAATTTTTTATTTATAATATCTTATTGTCTTTCGACCTTTCTTGCACATCAGCCATGGTCAAAAATGTTGAGCCAAAAAATATTTTGTAACACATATAATAACATCTTACTTCGACTTATATTCAAAGTGCTAGACAAACTCGTTCATAGAAAGTATTTGTCAAAATATTGAAACGTTAAAAAATGCATAAATATCGTTGTTACCATGTGTATTATCTACATATAACATAAAACTTGTGGTAGAAATATACGAATATGTTAAATTTTAAACTGACATGACGACACTGATGGTTTTAGTTTTGATGATAGCGCATGTAGGTGCCATGGTCCGTCTCAAACTACCTCCCGTAGAGTGTAGGGTGTACCTAGGTAGATGTACTCAGGTAGGCCGCTGTAAGTACAACTTGGCGAAAGGGGGTTTTAAAGACCCATCGGATACTCAATGTGAGTGCGGTGCCCCTGTTCAAAACATGAGCCACATGTTAGAGTGCCCAAGTACCTATAGACCTGCACTATGGAGGATTTAATTAATGTCAACGATGCTGCAGTTAACGTAGCCACTGGATGCAAACAGTTTAGCGAGTTTACCATCTATTCGAAGAGAAGAAGAAGGTAGATGACGTAAAGTCTCCTTACAGCATCGACGTACAAACTTTTATAGTAACATTAAGATAACTCACAATAAAGCAACAATTTCTTGGTATCGTTTACCTGCTGCGCTGCCCATGAGTTTCGACTTGAGGGAGGAAACAGAAATACGCACCATACTCATTAACCCCTGAAGAACAATGGAACACCGATAACGTAGATAGATAAGCTCGACTTTAAATCATTTTAGCCTTACCAAAAACTTTTTGGCAACAATAAAAATCCTGTTTTTGTAATTTTACGATCATTTCGCAGTGGACCAGTTCTGTGAAATTTTGTTTCTGTGAGAATATGTTCAGGTAAATTGTTTATCTTTTAATTCAATTACTATTTTATTTGTTTTGGCAAGCTCTTTATTACTTATTACACTGGACTCCCCCGGTCTTCGTATAGAAGAGATTCAAAGGAATACTCACTCAAAAAGTCTTTCTTGATTTTAGTTATGTTGAAGGCAGTCACTCTGATATGTCCGAGCCCTGGCGCTTCTTTCTCTGTAAAAAACATACAAAAGTATGTTTTTTACAGAGAAAGAAGTAAATAAATATACCTAATCCACCTGGATCAAAAGTGATAATGCTAGTAAAACACAAAAACGTACGGGTGGTTTTTTAGTGGCCTTGCTGGAACCTGGTGGTGGTCCAGCTGTGTCCGTGTCCTGCATAAGAAAAAAAAAGGTGGTACAGAAACTTACCGCAGCGTCGCTGTCGGAACAGTCAGAAGCGTCGTCGTCTGAACTAAAACCCTCCACGTCTAGGCCGAGCTTTTCTTGAAGCGTTACTGGAAAAGATAAGTATAATTTAATACAATATGACACAACAAGACTTCCACAGCAACTAGACAGGTTAACTTACTTTGAGATGTCAAATTATTATTTAGCCGCTTCAAGGCAGCAACGTTCTCGTTTTCAGTCGCACTCTGAATGCGACTGATTGCTACTGCCAGTAGAACGGCCTGAGATATCTGTGAATAAATAAAAAGTTAGTCAGGTTTCGTGAATCGTACATATATTTAATAAAGTTAAGAATAAAATAATAATAATTTACTTTTGGGTCAGACCCGACAGCTGCTGTCAGCTCCGACAGCGCTTCGGATGTCTCCTGGCGACGTCCGCCGTCTCCGCCGAAAAAGTCAAGCGTCCGCGCTTGATTTTTTCTCTGTAAAAAACATACTTTAAGTACACAAATAAATAATACTTAAGATGGATTAAAAGTGATAATGTTAGTAAATCACAAATACTTACTGGTGATTTTGTAGTCTTTCCTGGAAATTAACAGTGGCCCAGCTCTGTCCATGTCCTGCATAAGAAAATAATAAGTTAGGGTCCAATACGTTATTCAGGTGAAAAATAAATTTTAAATGGCACAGAAACTTACCGCATCGTCACTGTCTGAACTGTTAAGAGCTTCCACGTCTATTCCCAGCCGTGCTTGAAGCATTGCAACTGAAAAGGAAAATATAATTTAAAACAATATGACACAACAAGACCTCCACAGCCACTAGACAGGTTAACTTACTTTGAATTGCCAAATTTATAAATTATATATAACAAATTATAATATTCTTTTGCCGTTTCAATTCAGCAACGTTGTCGTTTTCAGTCGCACTCTTTATGCGACTGATCAGTACTGCCAGTAGCTCAGCCTGAGATATCTGTGAATAAATAAAAAGTTAGTCAGGTTTCGTGGATCGTACCAACATTTATTAAAGTTAAGAATAAAGTAATGGTAACTTACGCTGGGGCCACAGCCGGCAGCTGCTGTCAGCTCCGGTAGTGCTTCTGCTGTCTCCTGGCGGTGTTCCCTCTCATATTGAGTGTTGCGTGCGCGATGCTCTTCCTGCTTTCCTCTTACTTTGAGATGCCAAATTATTATTTTGCCACTTCAAGGCAGCTACGTTGGTGTTTACAGTCGCACTCTGTATGCGACTGATCACTACTGCCAGTAGCTCGGCCTGAGATATCTGTGAATAAATAAAAAGATAATCAGGTTTCATAAATCGTACATAAGGGCGGGATTTGTCATTGGATGATTTTACCTACCATAAAAAAAACATATATTTATTAAAGTTAAGAATAAAATAATGGTAACTTACGCTGGGGCCACAGCCGGCAGCTGCTGTCAGCTCCGACAGTGCTTCTGCTGTCTCTTGGCGGCGTTTCCTCTCATATTGAGCGTTGCGTGCGCGATGCTTTTCCTGTAAAGAAAGAATAAAATAAACAAACAAATTTACAATAAAATAATATTAAAGCGAAATATATGGTGGTAATATAAAGTGTCTAAAGTTAATACGAACCTGCGAGAGAGGCACCCGGTTGTGTTCCGCTGGTCTGCCCCAACGCCTCGGGATATCTTCCTCTCCAGTGACGAGTTTCTGAAATAAAAACACAAAATAAATGGAAATACGGAGTCTTAAATATAAAACGGAAACAGATTTTTTAAAATTTCTGTTTCCAATAGTTTCGTTTTTTTTTTAATATTCTGCTACTATTTTTAGTAGCAGAATATTCTTTTACATTAGTCGTACCTTGCCTTCACCATTTTGGCCAAAGAGATATAAATTGGTAATTTAGGTAAAACAAAAACAGCAATGGAATTCAAAAATAACAGGGTTGCCTGAATGGTTTCTCACAGAAACAGCAGTTGACGGATCTTGTGACCTTTTACTGCGAAACGATCACAAAACTAACGAAAACAATAAAAGCTATTACAGAAATACAATTTTTATTGTTTGAAAATAAATTTTGTTTAAGTTGAAACGATTTAAAATACATTTAATCTTACTTCATTGGTGTTCCATTGTATTGCAGGGTGTTAATAATACCTACGGCGCGTCCTTCCCTTTCTTTTTTCAAATAGTTTACATACTTTGAAGCGCGGCAGGTAAACGATACCAAGAAATTGTTCCTTCATTTAATAATTGTTCTTTTGTGAGTCATTTTAATGTTATTATCATAGTGTAGATATGTGCCGTAGAGATATAATATACCTACCTAAGTACAGGCAGGTACAATACGCGCCAAATAAGTTGAGAACCAAATAACAGTCAAGTGATAGCAACTAGTTGGCTGATACCTATGTAAGAATTAAAATGGCAATCAGCCTTCAATGCGCAGTGACAGATTTTCAGGTCTCAATCGAAGTGCGGCACAGCGGGAGGCTGCATGTAACCATAGCAACGACGGCCATTTTAGTTCTACTTATTTGCTGTGTACTATACCAACGTTGTATAGGGGGGCTTGAGACGGGGACCATGGCAACTATAGGTATGGTCACAGCATTAAGCTGAGCGCTCGGCCGTTGTGCGCGGATGTGGCGCATATTTCTCACAAAGTGTACCTACTGATTTGTCAGTCCTTAATTTGCGCCTTTATCCGGCAGTGAAAAGTTGTTCTTTCTTTCTATTCATGATTATAATTTATCTTTTTACATTGTCAACACAACGATGTGAAAAGAAACTGCATCAAAGCACAGGATAACTTCCAAACATATATTTTTGAGGAACGAAACATTTCTTAAAAAAAAAAAATGAAAAGAATCATTAACAATGTGACCAAATCTCGCGATAAGCGTATAGAGACACTGAATCTGCATACCGTGACAATCGGAAATGTGTGACATCTCCTGTGACTACTAATCTACATGGCTGATCATTGACGTTAGTTGATATTCTCGTCTTAATGATAAATTATATTTATTTTGCAAATAGATTTTAAAAAACACTTAATATTTTTTCTTAATTTCTAGAAAAAAATGTAAAGAACGATGAACAATGTGATCGAATCTGTTTTGTTTGTGCCGATAATCGTGACGGCTAATGGCTTAATAGCCAAGAGCCTCAACAAACTTTTGAGGAGGTACTTGTTGGGCAGTTGGATCAAGGGCTTAATCCAGAAGACAGTACTCCTGGACATGGCGCGCATTATTCGGAATTTTTTCTCTCAAGAGCCCTGACCACCGGCAGCTTGGACTCTGTTCCTGATGCCGGTGGCCTACTAATTTTTATATTTTTTTTATGTACATGTGTTCTAAAGGAAATGTTTTTCTTTCGAATAAAAGGGAGTTAGATCAGTGCAAATGACCATTTTATTTACCCATAATTTCTAAATAAATTGACATTATTTTTAGTTTAATTTTCTTAATTAGTAAGTTAAATCAATTAATCTTTTCCACAAAAATTTGGCCAAGGATATTAACTACTAGCTTTCATTTTTTTTTTATTGATTTAGTTAGTATTTTAGTCATTCTCAAGCTTCGGAATTGACTCTGAAAGTAAAGTGAAAAAAAAAAATAACTATGTTTACATTAATTGTGAATATAGTACACAATTACAATTAATTAGAATAAAATACTGTCTAAATATTTACACAAGAATATAGCCCAATGTTATTAGTAAATCACATGTTTGTAAAACAAATCACTAAAGGAAATAAATCGGTTTGACAATCATAGTTGTGTGATAGTTGTGGAATATATTATATTATTATTAAGACCGTTCACTAGAACGCTGTTATCAGTAAAGAGCAATGTGAATTAGCTTAATAAATTGCTCTTGGCGAGTAATAAAATAAATACTACAATTGAATTATTACGAACGCTTCACGAACGCTGCCACTGCGGTGTTCGCGTAGCACGTCGTAGCACCTCGTAGACTCTCGTAGCGGATCGAAGCAAAGCGCTAAATCAAAAGTGACATCATTTCGTTTCACACGGTAATTTACTTACATTACACTAAACACGACCTATAGCCGTTTCTAAATAGTAAACGATTAGTTAGGCGTAATCCTTTGTATTAATAATATAACAAAATATGGCTAGAATACTTTTTTATTTTATTTGGGACAGACACAGCACAACGGTAGAACAATAGATAATCCCCGGTTGGTAACACTGCGTATGCGCAGGTACACAGCTGGACAAAAATCGAATTCTAAAATTAGGAGTAAAATAGCATAAACAAGGCAATTTTTAAGCGATAGCAAAATTTGAAAAAAAAAACAGATTAGTGTGGAGGAAAGATTTGTGATTTTTAGGATATTTTCGGTTTTGGCCTATTTTAGCTACTAGTTATGTGTTTACCCAGCATGAGGAGGCCTGAATCCCAACATGTTTTTTTTTTAATAAACGAAGATCAAGCACTGTCTTTAGCAATCTTATCTGTAGTTAATTTTCAACTTTTGGGTAAATTTTGTCTTCTCTCATTTTTACGTGTCACTCTTCGTTGCGTATTTCCATTCTATGCAAGGCCTGAACTCTGCCATAGGAAACTGCTCGCGTAAACTTTGGATTGCTAGTTTTAAATCTGCAATTACAATGTACACGCAAATATGGCGTACAAGTCTTGTATGCAAGATCATTGCGGAAACTATAGTTTGTAACGTGGACGCGCGCGTTTTGGTTCCACACTCTAATACCTCCTTATAATGTTCCCACTGCTGGGACTCAGGCCTCCTCTCTAGGAAAGGAAATGGACCGTAATCCACCACGCGGCCCCAGTGCGGGTTGGTAGATGTTACATGTCATCGAAGTTTAGGTTCTAGGACATGCCGGTTTCCTCACGATTCCTTCACCGTTTTGAGTGCAATGGTGACGAAATAAATAACACAAAGTAATGGGCCTGGTTGGGTTTGTATCCGCGACCTACAACTCGTAAGTTGGAGCCGTTACCACTCGGCCACCACTGCTCTCAATGAATGATTTTTAAAGATGAGAATGTAGAATTAAATAAACAATAATGGCTTTTAACTGAACCTAACCCAAATGTTTCATTAACATTAGAAGAAGACCGTGTCTTTAATGGTTTCTGTTCTAACCTAACCTACCCCCCATGATGGCCTCATTCGTTCGCTATTGTGTTCTAATGGTCACTATTCTAACTTGACGTAATCCAGGCTTGAATATTCCGAGATCGGAATAGTCACGCCTACACGATTAGTCCATATTCGTACTGGTATTGTATATTATGGAATAAGGTTAGATAGTTTCACTATGAAGGAGTATTTGCGTACTACTCTTTTAGATAGGAAGAGTTTAGTAAAAAAGTGATTCCAATTCATACGCGATTAGTTTCAGACCCATACGTTCTGGCCTTGTATAGAATGGAAATACGCCTCTCCATTGCTATGTCAATATAAGTTTTGATTTCCGTTTAAAATAGTGTCGACAACTTTTTTATATTCAGCGGATTCTGAATATAAATGGTGTGCTGGAAGCTGCATCCCAGCATGCAGAACAGCCCAGCAGCACCGAATTTTTTATCCTATGATTTTAAAGTCAAATCAGGCCAAAATCAATCGAGAGTAATCAGCTTACTTTTTTGAAGCATTTCTTTGTAGCAAGCACTACTTTATACTTTATGAATTTTTTGTTGCGGATAAATTCAATTTCTTATAAACACATTTTGAAACAGAAATTAATAATGTTTTAAAGGCACATTTTAAATACCAATTTAATTTGATAAACTGCTCATTTCATGTCAATAAAATAAATAACAATTGACTGAAAAAAAGATTTCTATTTAATGCATCATCGGTTCTCAACTACGCAAAATTGAACCCAGTCAGATTGTATACAGGGTCTGATTAAATTATTATCTAGCAAAACTCCCAGACGTGATTTTTTTCATGGTAGGTAGAATCATCCAATGACAAATCCCGCCTTTGGGTGGGGCGGGAAATAGTGTCAGACTCTTACTGACTAAAAACCTACCCTGTTCCATTCATCGCCTTTGTCCCAGGGCCCCGGATAACAGTTTCACATAACCTTTGGCCCCAGTAGGCTTCAGCCCTTCCCAGACGTGATGGATATGGATAACTACATGTAATGACGATAATCAAGCACATTAGTCCAACAGTCTATTCCTGGAACGAATAGTTGCTAATTAAACTTTACTAACTGACAAAGTTCATTAACTAATTTCGTTAGGATACCTTTTGCTAAATCATTAGCAGTATAATGGGTGTTAAACTAAATATCTGCAAATAACAGTAATTAAGAAAAGAAATGTCATTGTATTTGAAGTGGTAAAAAAATAAATGGCTCGTTTTGACATTTGATTTTTACTATTTATTCAGATCTTGGGGCACTTTCTCTACAATCCAGCACTGGGCCTCAGTCAGCTAAACGAACGATACTGGCGACTATTTTGTAACAAATATTTATATGATTTGTGGAACGAAATAATCATAAATATTTTTAAGTATGAACGGTCTACGAAGGCCATGATTGCTTTTTTTTCAATTGAAACATTACCTATTTTATCTATCGACACGATTGATCACACAGTTTTGAATAGCAATTTATTTGAGTAAAAAATATTTTTTGTTTTAATTTTAAAAACGAAATTACAAACACGTCCATGAAGACGCTAGTACCTACATATATAGGTAAACACTAAAACACAAATGCCGCCAAAGAATTTGAAAGTTCCCATAAAAAATATTTGCTTTAACTTTAAAATTATAGACTTACTGAATATCATTTTGAATTGTATTTTATCGTAAAAATACCCGGTAGGTATTGGCTTTACAATTTCACCAGAATTCATTACAAAGGAATCCAAGAACAATAGATAATTTCCGGTCGACCATTGGCAGAGCTAGAATCCTCCCTGCCTCCCTGGCAACCCTGCGTATGCGCAGGTAGCCTATATAAACTCGGGTCCGAAAAATTTCATGTCATTACTTCTGTAGTAGCCCACTCGTGCAGTTCCACTCGCGAAGTACTTTCATCTTCTTTCGTTCGTCTCGTTCGTTTCTTTTTTCTTTTATATAAATTACCGATTTATAAAAATGGTGAACCATAAGGTAAGTGTGCAACTAATTTAAAAGAATATTTTGCAACTCTTGTAATTTCTGTTGCCGTTTTGATTTACGATTCCCTATTTTTATTTATTTTGTTTTGTTATTTCAGAAACTCAAGTCTGGAGAGGCGCCCATCCCGAGGCGTCGGGGCAGACCAGCGGGGCACAACAGGGTTCCCCTTACGCAGGTTCGTATTAACATTAGATACCTTATATTTCCCATTTTATTATAATTGATTTGTAAATTTTTTTATTCATTTAATCTTTATTTACAGGAAGAGCGTCGCGCACGCAATGCGCAATATGAAAGGGAACGCCGCCAGGAAGCCGCGGAGGTGACCTCGGAGCTAATAGAAGTTGTCGGCTGTGACCCCAACGTAAGTTATCATTATTTTATTCTTAAATTTAATTAATGTATGTACAATGTACGAAACCTGATGAACTTTTTGTTTATTCACAGATATCTCAGGCCGACCTTCTTGCCACGGTCATCAGCCGCATCAGGAATGCGACTGAGAACACGACTGATGACAACCGTGAATTGGAGCGTATTAACGAAAATTTGGAAGCTCAAAGTAAGTTTACCTAACTAGTGACTGCAGAGGTCTTGTTGATTCGTATTGTTTTAAACTATATTTTTCTTTCCAGTTGTAAAGCTCCAACAACGACTAGGCCTAGATGATGAAGCGGTGAATCGGTTATGCAGTGACGCATCTGTAAGTGTCTGTGACATTTTCCATTTATCTTGCACTTAAATGATGTATTATTACTCACAATCTTTTGATTTGTTCTCGTGCAGGAGGAGGACACAGATGGGCCACCGTCCAGTGCAGAGAGGACCACTAAAAAACAGGTACGTTTTTGTTTTTACTGACAGTAAATTTTTTAATCCATCTTAGCCATTATTTACTTACTAACTTAAAGTATGTTTTTTACAGAGAAAAAAGCGCAAGCACTCTGACTAACTGTCTTCAGACAACGAAGACCAAGCGTGGGCGCTTGACTTTTTGAGTGAGTATTCCTTTGAATCTCTTATCTAAAACGACCGCGGGAGTCCAGTGTAATCCAATCAAATCTACAGCCAGGGTATATAATGGTTAAAAACTTTTATCAACAATTCCAGTCCAATATAAAAGTTAATGTCTTTGTCCACAGGAGGGGTGCGCGCGCAGCATCGTAGACGTGACGTCACAATTAATTGGAGTTGCTAACGCGCTCCTAACGTAAGATATATTGTACTTTATTCCTTATTATTTGACTGTATATTTCGTTTACAATTCCGGCTAACTGTTTATTTGTTCACAGATCTCTAAAGTCGAGCTTCTCGCCACTGTATCAATCGCATTCAGAGTGCGACTGGAAACTCTGACGTCATCACCGGCTTGACACATCAGTGCTAATTTAGAAGCTCAACGTAAGTCAACCTATCTACAGATTATGGAGATCTTGTTTTTTTTTATTTCATTTTACATTTAATTTCCATTTATTTTTGTGCCATTTTTCTTTTCTCTTTTCAATTATCTGCCTAGTTTTACTCACAATCTTTTTATTTGTGTGTTATAGGTATAGAACAGAATAAAGCTGGTCTGCATTCGAGTTTTTAAAGCAAGACAACATCAAAAACTGCAACTTAAAAAACAGTTTCATTGCACATTTAATTATGTAGATTCTTTTTTCTAAAAATATAGAAATTCATTCGTAATATATGTTTTTATTATTTGCCCTACCTCTACCCACTAGCAAGGAACCAGTGACCAGCCAGTCACATTGCATACTGAGTTATTCTAATTTCTCTCTGAGCAAACGTAGAAATCTACTCAGGAATATAGACAACTTGAACTATGACATCAAATACTCGTATTACTTTATTCAGAAACTATTTAAATAATTATGTTTTCAATTTTGCAACATAGTTGTAGGCTATATTATTGTGGTACGAAATAATTAGACATCTGTAGCCGAACTAAACAAAAGCCTGTATTTCAAATATCAGCGCCGATCCTCAAATAATACGAGTATTAAATTAATATATACAAGCCATTTTATACAGAAACGATTTTTATGTTCGTAAACTTTAAAAAATACTGAGTTCAAAGTAACCTCGATTACTTTCTATTGGTTGGTAACTATGTAGTAACATCAGTTCTGGTCATTTACAATATTTTTTCTCAAAACGTGAAAAAAGTATGTACCTACTTGGTGATGAGATGAGAATTTAACTGATAGGGACAACTCCTTACTAAGAACAAATTACATTATTTTCTATAGCCAGTTGTTTTGGTTTTTTCGTCAAACATTGTGAGATAATATTTATTACCACCATCTGATCATTGAAATTTATAAAAGAACTTTGAAGTACTTTAAATAAGAGTTGAAACTACGAATAACTCCTACCTAGACATTTCACTTTTTATTTAACTAATATCTAGTTGTCAAAAAAAGTCGGCATCTGGCAGCGCCACTTGGTTCCTAACAAATGACATAGCAATTAAATTAAAAGATAAACAAATTAATCGAGTACCTACCTTAAATAACAACATCTCACAGAACTTTGTACTGTGATGCAATCGTTAATATAACGAAAACCACAGGAACAGAAATATGATTTTGTTGTTGCGAAAAAGATTTTTGGTGAAGCAAAAGTGGTTTAAAGTCGAGTTTATCTACTTATATTGGTGTTCTTCAAAGGGTCCATGGCTATGGCGCATACTTCCCTTTCATTACTTAACTCGAGAATCCCGCTGTAGCACGGTAGGTAAATGTACTTATAAGTATTTTCTTTAGTATTTATAATGTTTGGGTGCCAACAATACAACAAATTCCGACAGGGTTGTTCACGATGAGTCATATACAAGTCTTCATGTATTAATGTGAAAGTATTGTTCGTTACATCACTCCAAAGCGGGGGCTATGTTCACGCGCATACGCCGTGACCCACGCACACTACCGCCGACAGGCAAACGCGGGGAAGGCAAGCACGAGGGAGCGGGGGGTAGGAGAGGGCGCGCGGCCCGCCACCGAACGGCGACAATGGAGCATCGACAGGGCTGGTCACTATGAACCTTCTGAAGACCTTCTTTTTATATATTGTTATACATTTTAAAGTTAAATAAATCCAAATGAATATCGTGAATAATTATGAAATCAATTATTTACTGGAGAGTTCCTGTTTTGTTTCTGAATTCAAACACAAGAAAGGAACACACATCACAAGCACATGGGCGTCATTGTTAAAAAAAAAAAAATCTTATTGTCATTATGTCTTCGGTAGTATGTATTTGTTCGTATGTATGAATGGGAAACATTCGTTGAGATTCAAAGAGTTAGCACCGTATTTGTTTTATCTTCGGAAAAACTGTATAAAATGTGGTAAAAAATTGCTTAATTTGGTTGTGTTGTATATCGTTATGAAGCTAGTGAAACGGACTAAAAATTGATATATATATCTTGTCTGGACTCCATCGGAAACGTGAGTAATTAGTGAAAAACTTTTAGTAAAAATTTGTAGTGACTTGCAACCCTGACCTAGGGCAACCCGCTGTTCTCCCGCATCTACGCACACATACTCAACGCTTACGCATACACTAAGTGCTTGTGCCAACATCTTGAGCTTACACCACGCGTTTCAAGCAGATTTAGCATACGCCACGCTACGTAAATTTAATAATAACATTATCGTCAGAAAGGTAAATTTACAGGCAAGATGGATAACGTAACTGTATGTAGTAAATTATTAAGGTCACAATCATATATAAACTTAACGTCTACAACTAGCAAAGATCTATTAAATTTTCACAGTGATAGACAAAACTACGATCAGTCATATTCAGAGGACTTAAGGCGAGAGATAAATGAAATCAAAGAAAAATTAAAGAGTGCGAGTGCTGATAATGAAATATAAATCTTAGCTGTGAAAATACTAAGCTCAAACAGGTTACACAGGAACAGCAACGACAAATATAATTACTGAAAACAATTACCTGCACTACCCCGCATCGCAATAATAAATCTTGTCCTATCTCGAAACGAATGCTGAGCATGAGAGTAAACACGCCCCGTCTTTCTCCCCTACGACTAAATAAAAGTACCTGTATAAGAAGCCCCAGCTCGCGTACAATCCAATAGGCTAGATTTGATTGCGACTCAGATATTCAATCGGAAAGCGGCATTGCTACGTTGAAAATAATAAGTCTAGCAAATCACACTGTGCTACAAGTATGGAAGACCTAACAGTTAGGACTCGGAACAACAAACACAGAGTAATTATTCTCAGTGATGGACAAGGTCGGGGTCTACAAAACATATTGCAAAATCTTCTTGGATCAGGTTATGAAGTGTTTTCCTACCTAAAACCAGGTGCTGTACTGAGTGAGATTTTAGAAAGTTCAAAGAACGAAATCAGTACACTTACAAGAAGCGACTACGTAATTGTATTGGGCGGATGCTGCGATAAGACCCCTTGTGATGTTGACATAATTCTGCATAGCTGGTTGTCGTCGACTGCAAATACTAATGTGATTTTAAGTGAAGTGCCTAGTAACAAGTTCCTAAAGGAATCAAAACTTAACTATTTACTACGATTTATCTGTAACAAATATAAAAATGTATTGTTCATGGAAATGAATTACGCTAGGTTTCCACCCAGTAGACGTAATTATGTGCTAAATCTTGCGAGATCATTATTGAAAGAAATATTGTGTATTCATTACCACATCAAAGCATTGCAATATGAACAGATGTGTCAAATTAAAAATAAAAAATCTTTTGAAAGTAAATATGTGCAAGTTAACTTAGGTTCTGAAGAAAATTTAATAGATAGAATTAATATAAGCTGTATAAATGAATCAAGTAACAAACACGATGAATCGGAATGTACGAAAACCGATACCACAAACTCAAATAATTTATTTCGTTTATAGGTTTGTCACTATCCTCCATCAAAACATTAATGGATTGCTAAATAAAGCTGAATGTTTTCTGTTTGCATTAACGAGTTAGCTGCACAGAACAATCCTCTTGACATATTATGTATCACTGAACATAACATGATAGACGGTGATGAAGTGTATCTCGTAATTCCAAATTATGAACTTGCGTCTTATTATATGAGAGATAGCAGACACGGAGGCTCCTGTATACTAATTAAAAATAATATCAAATATAGGATTCTTAATAATATCACAAAACTCTCAATCAGCAACACAATAGAATGTTCTGCAATCGAGCTATTGAGAGATCAAATCATTATTTTATGTATATATAGGACGCCAAACAACACCGCTGGCTCTATAAACAGCTTTTTCGCAACTTTTAATAAAATTTTAAACAATTTATGCTCAAACGGAAAAAAAAACGTAATATGCGGTGATTTTAACATAGATACCTTGAAGAAGAATGGTTGCGCCAATTTGCTATGATCCGCGACTTTGTTTTTTGTAATTTGTTTTTTTTGCCTAGCAATCCTATACCATCCGTTTCCCTTCCACCCGCACGACCTCTAGAAATGATTTGACATTGACGTGTGTGCATCGATTGTGAATGTGACCGCACCGCTAAAACCACCCGCTCGAAATTACAAGAAAACTGGCTATTTCGTGATCCAACCGTTCAAAACTCAACAATAGTGCAGTGTAGTGCAAAACAGGACCTGGCAGTGATTTAAATGTGCGAAGTCGAGGATCGCCGGCGCGGTGCCACGTGGAACCTTCGAAGTCAAAAGGTCAGTGTTCCTCCCTATCCCATGCCAGGCACAGTATCTGCATATTGTTAACAAACCTTAGATCGCTTTTTAAACCTACAGTCCACACCACAGCAAATTCGCGCAACCATTACTTTTTGGTCCTTCGAGCCGGATCGTGAATCATTTTCTTGTAATTTCGCAATATAGTATTTGTTCCATAGGGAATAAACGCAACGCGCCTGTTTACCTAGATATAATAGTAGAAAACCCGCATCTAGGCATTTAGGCAACTATACGTTATTTCGCTCGTATAGTTAAAGAGTCATTGATAATTACGGTACCTACGCCGTCAACCGCACCGCATAATTATAGTTAGCTACGTAAATATCAGCGTAGATATAAATCGATCGCATTCTTTTTCTTGACAAAATTCATTCGACCATCCTACAAATTGCATGTAGGTAGACGCATTTCAAAAATACCCGTTCATTGTTGAGTGAATATTTGTAGGAAACGGATAAACCATAGATTATATAGACAGGTTATTCCGTTCGTTCGCCGTTCGCTTTGTTGTTTACAATACTACCATATTGTTATCTGATAATTATCGCTTACTTAATAATTCGTTAAGTGTTTGTTTGAGTGTATAGTGTGAATATATCAAGACAAGATGTCTCTTAAGGGAACCAAGGTTAGTACTGATTTAAAGGTTCAGTTAAAGCTTTTATACGCTGAAAGGGACTCACAGTTTTCACGTGTTCAATCAATTTGTGATAAATCTTTGCAAACCTCGGATCTGGCGATTAGAGATGCTTTCTTGTGTTCGTTGGAAACTTTAGATAGTTTGCGCGCGGATTTTAAATCTACAATTAAGGATATAAACATTTTAGAGTTGGAGTTAAATCCTGATTACTGTGTGAGTTATCAGGCATTGTCGTCCTTTGATGACTTGTATTGTCGTATCAAACGTATTGCTAGGAGTTTAGAGACTCCCCCCCCCGCGAGTGGTTTATCCAACCCTCCTCGCGAACGCCCACGATTGCCGCCAATTCAAATACCTGAATTTGATGGTGACATTCGAAATTGGAATTTATTTATAGATAGTTTCGAAAATATAATACATAGGAACACATCGCTGACAGATCACGAGAGATTGCATTATCTCGTAGAAAAATTGACCGGTAAGGCAAAGGCTGTCTGTGCTGGAATTACGTTTAGCGCTGAAAATTACAATTTAGTTTTGAACACTTTAAAAACAAAATACGAAGATAAGCGATTAGTAGCCACCGCATATTTAGATCAATTATTCGATTTGAAAAGTTTTTCCGTTTGTAACGATCATAATTTAGAGAAGTTTTTAAATATTTTCGCATCATCTGTTCGTGCAGTAAAGAACCTAAAGGTCAATGACCTCTGTGACTTTTTGTTTTTGTATATCGGTTTAAATAAATTGGATCCTGAAACTGTTCGTCTGTTTGAAACGACTCAGCGCGGCAAAGAAATACCTAAGTTCGAAGATTTAGAATCTTTTATTCGCGACCATATTAAGGTATTGCAGCGCACGTCGGCACGTCATGAAGTCACGAATAGGACAGGTTCCGATCGCCGTATAGACGCGTCATCAAAGTCAGTCAAGACTGCACATACGCTAGTTAGGGCGGGATTCGTCATTGGATGATTTTTACCTACCACAAAAAAAAAAAAAAAAAAAAACATACGCTAGTTAATACCGCCTCAACACCTGACTGTTCTCTGTGTAAGGGTAGCCATACACAGCTGTACAAGTGTTCGGGATTTCAGAGATTATCGCCTAGTGATCGTTACAAGTTTGTCCGCACTAATAATTTGTGTTTTAATTGTCTAAGTGACAAACATCTGGTTACGTCATGTAACAGTGGTGTTAGCTGTCGTAAATGTCTAGCTAGACATCATACCTTCTTACATTTTGAGAGTAGTAAGCTGCCATCGCGGCCGCGGCCTGCGCGGACGCGCGACGCTTGTGACGCGCGGCCTGCTGCAAGTGCAAACGACGTAACATTGTGTTCGCTTTCCGCCGCTGGTACTCAAATCACTACCGTTTTACTTGCGACCGCGCAAGTTGTCATTGTAGATGCCTTTGGCAAACCGCACACCGTTCGAGCGCTACTAGATGGCGCTTCCCAGAGTAATTTTATTACTCGGGGTTGTTGTCAACGCCTTGGTTTTAGTTTTAATAATTGGTCATCCCGCTCAGAAGTGAAAGGTTTTGGAGGTTTAAAGGCAACCATTCACGGTTCCATTAAAATAATATTTAGTTCACGTTTTAATCGTAATATTTCGTTTGAAATGGATTCGCTAGTCGCAGATAAGATTACGGAACGGTTGCCCACGGTACCGGTTGACACGTCCATGCTGACGGAGTTTAAGAACTTGCAGTTAGCCGACGGAAATTACGCTTTCCCTGGAGATATCGATCTATTGATCGGTGCTTCGATTCTCCCGCATCTCCAGTTATCACGTAAAATTCAAGGTCTTCCGATGTACCCCGCTCCGCACGCACTGGAAACAGTTCTCGGGTTTGTTATAGTTGGTTCCGCACCCGCTTGTTCAGTTAGTTACTCGACTGTGTCGCACTGTTGCACCGTCGAGCCGCCGCTTGAGACTACCATCCGCAAGTTCTGGGAGATTGAAGAGGTCAATGTCCCGCCTATTCTCAGCCCTGAGGATCAGGTCACTGAGGAGATTTATACCCGCACGACTACTCGTGATAAAGATGGTCGTTATGTTGTCGCGCTCCCTTTCAAGGGTGATATTTTTTCGCTCGGTGGCTCCCGTGCCTCCGCAGAAAAACGCTTTCTATGCTTGGAACGTAAGATTCAAGCTGAATTGTCTCCGGAAAATATATTCCATGTCGCTGGAACAGAAAACCCAGCTGATTGTCTCTCACGTGGTTTGCTTCCTGCGCAAATTTTAAATCATCCGCTTTGGTTTTGTGGCCCTCCCTGGCTTCATACCACTCCTAACGAGTGGCCAAATGCTCCGTTTAACCCCGCTACTGTTTCAGAGCCACCCGAGGAGAAGAAACATACGCTTGTAGTATCAGTTCCGCGTGAAGAGTCAGTTGTTTTGTTGTTGTCTAATCGAGTCTCGTCTTGGTCGAGACTATTACGCTGTGTAGTTTACATCCTAAGATTTTTGAGATTATTACCATCGCGTGGTTCTATAATCGCAGCTGATTTGGATAGAGCTGAATCAGTTGTACTTCGAGAGTTGCAGAAATTTTATTTTTCAATAGAATTTCGTAGTTTAGAATCACATAAACCTTGTAGTCACGCACTTCAACATTTGAAACCATTTTTGCAAGACGGACTCATTCGTGTCGGTGGCCGTCTGCGAAATGCTAAGTTAGAGTTTGAACAAATGCATCCAGTAGTTCTACCACGCAGGGATCACGTTTTGGATTTGTTGGTGGACTATCACCATAAGGTGAATTGTCACGCTGGTCCCGATTTATTAATGTCCATTCTTCGACAGAAGTACTGGATACTTTCCGCTCGCAATTTGATACGCGCTAGAGTGCACAGATGTGTGCCCTGCTTTAAGCTCCGCCCGCGTTTCAACGCGCCGGAAATGGCCGACCATCGTTCTTGTCGTGTTGTACAGACGGTGAAACCTTTCATACATACTGGGACGGACTATGCTGGACCGTTTAAAGTCACTATTGCCCGTGGTCGTGGTATACGTTCCACAAAGGCATACATTTGCCTATTCGTTTGTATGACAACTCGTGCGGTTCACATAGAGTTAACCAGTGATTTGAGTACGCAGGGTTTTATGTCTGCATTTAAACGATTTTTATCTCGCCGTGGTCCCGTTAAGCGCTTATACTCTGACAACGGCACAAATTATGTTGGAGCGCGACGCAATATTTCGGAATTACATACATTCTTACGCTCCAAGTACTTACCAAAGTGAATTCGCCCATGTCTTAGCTGAGAATCGCATTGATTGGTGTTTTAACACGTCGATCCACAACTACCCAACTTGTTCATACAAAAGTAGACTCTAAACATCGGAATTAAGGCCTATAGTGGCGTGGATGTGAGAGGACACCGGTGTCCTCTGAGCTAGGACAGATTAATACGCCAGCAGCTAGTCATTTTGGTGGCAATTGGGAGGCGAATATTAAAAGCCTTAAGTCGCACCTGTTTCGGGTCATAGGCGAACAGATTCTCTCGTACGAGGAGTTGAGCACTGTACTCGCTCAGGTAGAGGCGTTGATGAATACGCGTCCGTTGTGTCGGACTTTGTCTAGTGATCCATCGGAGCCACTAGCGTTGACGCCGGCTCACTTCTTGACGACGACTCCTCTTAAATATTTGCCCGCTTTAGATGTCGAGACTGACAAACTGCAGCTCCACCCGCGTCACGCTCTGCTAGATAGCTTAGTTCAGTCCTTTTGGAAGCGATGGAGGACAGATTATCTGCATACGCTGCAGTCGCGTCAAAAGTGGAACACTCCTTCAGATCCAGTCACAGTCGGTACTGTGGTGATACTGAAGACTGAGAGTGCGCCTCCTCTGCACTGGCCTCTTGGTGTAGTGGAAGAAGTTTTTCCGGGTTCGAACGGAATAACGCGAGTCGTAAAGGTTAAAACCGCAACTGGATCGTACCTGCGTCCGGTTATTCGCCTCTGCCCTCTGCCTAATCAGTAGTAGTGGCATAGTTAGTAATAAGTTGTTTCGCTACCTAGTATTGATAGTTTAGATTAGTAATAGGGTTTAGTTTCGCTTTTGTTTTTTCTCTTTTCTTTGAAGGTAACCCTTCAAACCCGGGGGGAATGGTTGCGCCAATTTGCTATGATCCGCGACTTTGTTTTTTGTAATTTGTTTTTTTGGCCTAGCAATCCTATACCATCCGTTTCCCTTCCACCCGCACGACCTCTAGAAATGATTTGACATTGACGTGTGTGCATCGATTGTGAATGTGACCGCACCGCTAAAACCGCCCGCTCGAAATTACAAGAAAACTGGCTATTTCGTGATCCAACCGTTCAAAACTCAACAATAGTGCAGTGTAGTGCAAAACAGGACCTGGCAGTGATTTAAATGTGCGAAGTCGAGGATCGCCGGCGCGGTGCCACGTGGAACCTTCGAAGTCAAAAGGTCAGTGTTCCTCCCTATCCCATGCCAGGCACAGTATCTGCATATTGTTAACAAACCTTAGATCGCTTTTTAAACCTACAGTCCACACCACAGCAAATTCGCGCAACCAAATACAAAGCTTTCCACTGAGTTTGTAGAACTCTTAACTAGCTTTAATTTAAAACTAAAATTCAAGCAAATAACACGATTTGCTAGTAAAATGTGCATAGACAATATAGCCCATAACATAGGAACTTGCAAAGGCACCATCAAAGAATTTGCACTTTCGGACCACAATGCGCAAATAATTAAGCTTCCGGTCAAAAAGACCTGCACTATAAAACATTGGTATGTATTAAAACAGAATTACTCTCCAGAAAATAGAATAATATTTAAAACAACTAACTAATAAAGGCGTTTATAGTTGCACGGATGCGAACACGGCCTATAATACATTCCATGATAATTTCATTATGTTGTATGATCTCTGTTTTCCTTTACAGAAAGACAGGATATATAATAGATCTAGGCCGAAATGGATCTAACGTGGCTTAAAAATATGCAGTAAACGTAAATGCAAACTACTGTGGCAATACAGGCATAATCCCAGTCAAACCACCAAAAATGCTTTCAAAACATATGCGAAAAGATTTAAAACTATAATCAGATTGACGAAAAATTCTCAAAACGACTATTTTATAAAATCTACCACAAATAAGAACAAAGCCGCTTGGAAAGTAATAAATTAGATCAAATGTAAATCTAAATATCCAAATGAAGGCGTAAATCAATTAATTAAAAATGGCAAAATCTTAATTAATCCCCAAGACATTGCAAATTCATTAAGTGACTATTTTCATGACATAAATGATAATACTAGTTTACCCCAAAAATCTTCTAATCTCTGACATATAATTCTAATTCAATTTTTATGACACCAACTATCCCTGATGACATTAATAAAATAATAATTGCTCTAAAAAATAAAACCAGTACCGGCTATGATAACATTATGACAAACATTGTTAAAGACATCCAAGAGACATCAAGCCCATATTATATCTGAGCCTAAATTTATGTATTAGAACAAGGTAGCTTCCCAGACAAACTAAAAATATCTGTTTTAAGCCAGTAAAAGGAGAAAAAACTAACATAGGCAACTATAGGCCAATAGCATTGATACCTATTTTTGGAAAAAATGTTGAAAAGGTGATTTTTAACTGTCTTTACACTTTCTTAGAAACACATAACGTTCTAACATCCAGTCAATATGGTTTCAGAAAAAGCAAATCTATAAATATGGCAATATACAACTTTTTACAAAAGGTAATGACTAACTTGGATAAAGGACTGCCGGCTGTCGCATTATACATGGACTTTCGACCGCGTCGACCACAAAATTCTCTTAAGAAAGATGTATGGATATGGTGTTAGGGATAATGTGTACAAACTCATAGAGTCATACCTTACCAACAGACAACAATTTACAGAAGTAAAAATGTTAAATCCCACTACTAAAATGGAAGAAATATACACTTCTGAATTGCGAACTACTAAATTCGGCGTTCCTCAAGGGACCATCGTGGGTCCTTTATTCTTCCTTGTTTATATAAATGACATGCCTTCGGTTACACATCATGACATTACACTATTTGCTGACGATAACACTGTTCTATTCATAAACGATAATACAATTGACTTAGAATCTGACATTAACCAAACAATACTATCAATAATAGACTGGCTTGAAATAAATAAATGATTACTCGTAACACTGACAAAACTAAAATAATGAATTTCAAAATACGAGCTCAACGCACGGGGAAGTTAAAAATCAGTTACTTAGATAGCGACATTGAAGAAACTGAAGTAACAAAATTTCTAGGATTACATATTGACAATAAACTTAATTGGAAATTTTATATTGACCATGTATGCAAAGTAATTAATATATTTTGTAATAATAATGTAACTGTATTCCTATGTGACTATTGTATGCCCTAAGGGCGAGACGTAGCTGATCAATTTAATTGTTTAAGACCTGTATTATGTAAAAACCTATGATCCACAATAAAGATATTAAAATTGATATTGAAATTGAAAATTGAAATTGAAATTGTATGGTCGTCAATTTCTCGGTCAATTGAAGACAGCCTAAAAAAAATATTTATTTATTATTTATTCATTTACTAAACGCTTTATGCACAAAAGTACAGAGGCGGACTTAATGTCTTAGGCATTTTCTCAGTCAACCTATGGGTGATGCAGAGAAAATAGAGGCAGGTGCAGGTGAGAGAGAAAAGGTGAATAAAATAATAGATATACTAATAAACCATAAATATAATACAATTATATAATACATGCACCAATTAATAAAGTACAGAATATTTATATATATATGTATATACCAATAAAGTTAAACAAATGGTTCAAATCGGCAACTAGAAAATATTAACGCTGTGATGAAACCACTGCCAACTTTCTACGAATAAGCTCACGAAATTTGCCTTTAAATGTTAATCGGTTTGTTGCCATAAGATTAGATACGATCATTTATTTCTATAAACATTAACAATGTATGTCGGGTTGGACGCTCTTAAGGGTCAATTAAGATTTCGTAACAGGTAACGAATATCTATGTATAACAAGAAATAATTGAATGACTGCGAACGATCTATGAACGCTGTGCTACTGCGGTGTTCGCGTAGCACCTCGTAGCGCCTCGTAGCGCCTCGTAGCACATCATAGACTCTCGTAGTAGATCGATGCAACGTGCTACAATAAATCAAGAGTAAAATCATTTCACACGGCCATTTTTAGTGTGATTTGCTTACAAAGTTCAATATGTTCAATCTGTTACATAATTGATCATCATCTTCACCATATTTAGTATTTTATGTATATCTTATACATAAAAATGAATAGCTGTTCGTTAGTCTCGCGAAAACTCGAGAACAGCTGGCCGATTTGGCTAATTTTTGTCTGAAATATTCGTGATACTCCAGGGAAGGTTAAAATGGTGAGAAAATATGGAAACATTCACAATAAAAAATCTTACTATTAGGAAATACGAAGTTCGCCGGGTCGGCTAGTCATCCTCTCCTAAATGAACGCGTAAATAACTTTAAAGTTTTTTTTTATATTAGTTTTTGGTGGGTTTTAGTCAGTAATAGTCTGACACGTCCTCCTGCTCCACCCTAGAGCGAGAGAAGTCATACTTTTAAATGAACGCGCAAATAATTTGTTTTGTTTATATTCGATTTTAGTGGGTTTTAGTAAGAAAAAGTCAGACACTACCTCTCGCTCCACCCTAGAGCGAGAGAAGTCATACTCCTAAATAGACGAGTAAATAATTTGTTTTGTTTATATTCGATTTTATTCGGGCTTTGATACCTTATTGAATTACTGCGTAGTCACTAGGTCCCTACCTAGTTCTATGATTTTATATAATTTAATTTGTCCTACGACTTCTTCTTCTCTATTTATGTCTTTATTGCCGTTTTAAAAAAAGTCAATGACCGTTATTTCAATTTATCTGGCGCCTCCCTTACATAGGTCAATTGGCATAGGCCAATAAACATAAAAAATCAACCAATTCAATCAAACACGAGTATTATTTATTTATAGGAGTTATGCCTAAGGCCATTAAGTCCGCCTCTATACCTTTATGTGCATGAAGTGTAAATAAATAAATAGACTATTTCACACATTATTTGCGGCTTATAAATGTATTATGCGTGGTTTTTATTTAAGTAGTAAACTAAGTAGAAAAATAATAATTTTGTCAAAACATTCTGTTACCTTTTTTGTTTACACAGCCTTCGTATAGACGACGGATGACAACTTTATATTTTTACCCATGTTTTTTTAAATACAAATTACCGACTCAAATTTATTTATTATTATCAGCTGGTCACGGCCTAGAGGTTTTTTTTTAAGGTAGGTAAAATCATCCAATGACAAATCCCGCCCTTGGGTGGAGCGGGAAGTAGTGTCAGACTCTTACTGGCTAAAAACCTACCCCGTTCCTTCGTAGCCTATCGTGCCGGGGCCGGGTATTCCTTTCGGAAGTTAACCCATGACCCCAGTAGGCTTCGACCCTGTCTGCCTGCAGCTAGCAGGCTGGGCCTCTTCGGTGTGCTGACAGCTCCTTGAGGCGCGCGGGAAAAGAACGCGCCGTCGAAGACTTGAGCTCGGTCCGGTCGGTTACCGGACGATCGGACAGCGTGCTACCCATTGCACGCCGTCCGCAAGCCCGCGCCTACGGTGACGGCCTAGAGGGGTGCGGGTGGCACGGCTAAAATTTAATAATATTGAACACTGGGTTCTATTATGTACTTGCAAGTGGGCAAGTTTCGTGGAAAGCTAAAAAACAGCCCATAGTGACTCTATCGTCCGCTGAAGCCGAATACATGGTGTTGGCAACAGCAGTAAAGGATGCGTGCTTGTTAAAAAGGTGATATTCGATGTCGCTTGACATAGTTTTATATACGAATAATTAGAGTGCAAAAAAATAGCCATGTATCCGGTTGACCACAATAGGACAAAACACATGATGTGAAGAATCATTTTATCCGAGAAAAAGTGAACGATAAAACCATTGAACTTAGGTATGTATATGCCCACAAATAGGTTACCTGCAGATGTTTTGACGGAACCAAATGATCAGTATCGTGATATTTTTGTTTACTGGTTTTTGTATCTATGTAAGAGTGCAATATAATTATTTTTTGAGGGAGCATGTTGTATTTTGATAGGTACTTATTAGATATAAACCTACTTAAAGAAAAATGTCTTGTACTCTTTACTCTGTTGTTGTTAATCTTTGCTTTTTAGCTATTCGGTTATATTTTTTATTTTATTTATTTTAAAGAAGGCTTACAGACTAATTACAAAAATGATATAAAAATGTAATGTTATCAAGTTGATAATTACATGTCTAGAAAGTACACAAAGCCAATTAAATTGTATCGAGAGAAAAATTACCTATTTAACGAAAATATTCTGTACCATTTGTCGACGCAAGGTCGCCACACTGGTGCAGATCAAATCGATATAAAAGATCCCTAGACAGTCTATTAATTATTAGCACTCGTTATTGAAAAAACATTTCTCATATACTTGGTGACTGCGAAAGGTACACTTAATATAGGCCGTTGACGTAATCCCAATACGTTTGTGCGTAATGCTAAATTAGCAACGAGTTCAGGACAGTCAATGTGGGCATTCGCGACACCCATCAGTGGACTTATGTCTCCAATATGACGCCTCAACTCCAGAGGAAGGCAGTACTCGTAGTATCGCTTACAGCGGTGCTCATAGTCAACAGAGTATTACTATGCCTTGTAATCTAGGTAACTTAGAAATTTTCTTTTGACACTTTCAATACGGGACTTATAAACCTCATACTGCGGATTCCAAACCTGAGATGCGTATTCTAAATGGCTACGAACGAAAGAATAATACAAAATCTCAACCGGTTTAAGAGATCGGAAACAAGCCGTGTTGCGTAGTATAAATCCCAAAGCTTTTGATGCCTTTGTAACTATGCTACTCACATGTAGATCAAAAAGAAGCTTGCTGTCTATAATCACCCCTAGATCTCTTATGCTATTTAGTCTGCTAATTAATTGATTGTTTATGGTGTAATTTAAATCTATCATAGACGTGCGACGTGAGAATGTTAGAACGAAACATTTAGAGACATTTAATTAGAGTTTGTTACGGTTGCAATATATCTCAATTCTGTGCAGGTCGTCTTGCAACTGATATGTATCAAACATGTCTTTACAACTTTGTGAATCTTGATTTCGTCAACATAAAGTAGAATATATGACTCTTTGATATCTGCCATGAACAATATGAATAACAAAGGACCCAAAATTGAGCCTTGAGGCACTCCTGAACAGACAGAACTCCAACCAGAGGTACGACAGCCTGCGTTCTGTTCTCTATATAAGGTGTTAAAAAATTAACTGCAAGAATTTTGTCCACTTACTCGCCATCGAAAAACGAACACATCAAAAAAAAAAAATATTTTTTTTGAGCGTTTTTATATTTTCACATAAATAAAATAATTACGTATAATATTTTTTTGTGCGCTGTACCCAGGGCTGCGCTTGAGGCTTGGGCCGCCATCGTACCGCGCGCGAGCGGCTTGCTAGCGGTTCCCCCGCCGCCCGCCACTCTCTCTACCCCTCCCGACCCTTAGTTGTACGAAATCCGTCGCGCGGTAAGGGTGTTTTCTTGTGTCATTACGGCGAATACGTGTGTTCGTGCAGTTTCGTGCTTTTAATAATGCCGTTTACGTATTCCAATCGAGAGTACTTAGATATGGTAGTGTCCTACATTACGACTGGTCAAAGTTTAGCTGCGGCACGTAACCGTTACCGTGAACTGTATGGTGAGCAACGACGAGTGCCTGCTGTCCAAACAATCCTAGGAGTCTACCAGTGCTTTTAATAGTCCTATAGGTATAATAAAATATGCTATTTGTAAGTAAGCTCGATAATTTGCCAGTCCAAAGTCTGAGAAATGTGATGAAAAAATTAGAATCAGCTGTTTACGAATTTGCGCCGTCGCGTGTCGTGTTACAGGGGTGAACGACTCACGCGTACCTACGGCGGGGCGGCCGCGCCGGAGCACGTGCGGTGTACAGTGCGCATATTCAATAATTTTGTGTGAAGTGAAAATATTGCATATCTCCGAAACGGGTTGTTATTTAAAAATCATTTTTTCGCCAATTTTTTTTATTTGTAATTCTAAACCAGTTCTTACTTTTCTTGCAGTTAATTTTTTAACACCTTATATAAAAGGAGAACCATCAATTCCAGCAAGATACAGCTTTTTTACCAGCATGCGATGATCAATATAGTCGAAACACTTGCTATAATCGGTATAAACCACGTCTACTTGACGCTGTACCATGCCGTTTGTAATAAACTTTCGTGACAGAAGTAAGTTAGACGTGGTCGAGCGGTTTTTAACCAAACCGTGCTGCTCATCACCCAGAATTGTCTTGAAAGCCGCATAGACATCGGTGTAAACAATACGTTTAACCCATATATGCCCAAAGGGTCGGTAACGACCCACAAGTAGTTGAGGCAATTAAGTGATTGTTTATTAAATACTTTTAACACTTGAGACCAACCATTTGAAGCTTGACAAACCTCTCTTTGTTCTTATCTACCGCCATTCCATGTCTTGTGAATGTGAGAAGTTATTTTTGTACCTTCAAATTTTACTAACCATATTGTGACTGTGACTGCACGTTGCCCTATTTGGAAATGTAAGTATTTTTTATTTGCCTTTATGAAAAGATATTTTCGCGGTACACTGACTAGTACTTAAATAATCATAACAAATAATTAAAATTGAAAATAATAATCATTATCATAGTTATAAATAAAAGAAAACTTGGTCGGTTCGTTATCGACCCTTTGAGCAAATATATGACTTATTGATATTTATAAAGGAGTTCACGTCCGCTCAAAACTTTTGAGATTTTGGATGAATTGGAAAGGATTGATGAGGAAGATTCAGTTGGTAAAATAAATATTTTCATCGATCCTCTAAATAGTGGCCAAAATTCAGAATCGGACTCTGAAAACGAAGGATGTAACGATCCAGATCGGCTCAATCGAGCTCAACTTCAGTCATCTACCGAATCAGTAATAAAGAAAACAGCGAGTATCTGAGAGTGATGAAGAAGAAGAAAAAAAGGCGAGCCAGCCAGACCAAGTACTTCACAATCTCCTAAAAGACAGATAACAGTGTGGTAACTCTGTTCTTCCGTAAGTATGGCGCCGAACTCTGATGTAGTAGTTCGGCTCTCGGAACTTGATTTCCGAAAAACGGCATATTTTTGTACAACAGCCTGATCTGATTGACAAATATGACAGGTACATGGGACCGGGCCTTGGTTCAGGCCATGGTCCGTAGTGAGGAGGGATGGCAGGCGGTCTCCTCCTTCTGCGAAGCAGTAATGCTAGCAAAGGAGGAGGCCGACCGCATCAGGCAGAGGCAACGGGGCGCTCGCCCCAGCCGCCGCCGGGATTCCGATCCCGATTTCCGGCCACCGTAGGCGCGGGCTTGCGGACGGCGTGCAATGGGTAGCACGCTGTCCGATCGTCCGGTAACCGACCGGACCGAGCCCAAGTCGTCGACGGCGCGTTCTGTTCCCGCGCGCCTCAAGGAGCTGTCAGCACACCGAAGAGGCCCAGCCTGCTAACTGCAGGCAGGCAGGGTCGAAGCCTACTGGGGTCATGGGTTAGTTCCGAAAGGAATGCTCGACCCCGGCACGATAGGCTACGAAGGAACGGGGTAGGTTTTTAGTCAGTAAGAGTCTGACACTACTTCCCGCTCCGCCCAAGGGCGGGATTTGTCATTGGATGATTTTACCTACCATAAAAAAAAAAAAAAAAAACAGGTACATGGGAGGAGTAGACCAGCTAGATGCTAATGTAGCCACCTATCGCATTGCCATCGGGGGTAAAAAACTGTAACTTGTGGATGTAGTTGTAAATAACGCTACCCTTTTGGCAAAATCTCTTGGCAGCTCTGTGGACACGTTAGATTTCAGAAAATCCATAGAACGCTTCTTATAAGATATGGAATACCATGAAACAAGTCAGGTTCCTTATGCCCATCAACATCAAGACTAATACCGTTTTCAGTTCGCACTTTTGCAGCAGATCATGTGATAATTACCCAACAAAGAAGAAGTAAAACCACAAAAACCTGTAAATTACCGATTTATAAAAATGGTGAACAACAAGGTAAGTGTGCAACTAATTTAAAAGAATATTTTGCAACTCTTGTAATTTCTGTTGCCGTTTTACATTTACGATTCCGTATTTTTATTTATTTTGTTTTGTTATTGCAGAAACTCAACTCTGGAGAGGCCGACATCCCGAGGCGTCGGGGCAGACCAGCGGGGCACAACAGGGTTCCCCTTTCGCAGGTTCGTATTAACATTAGATACCTTATATTTCCCATTTTATTATAATTTATTTGTAAAATTTTTTATTCATTTAATCTTTATTTACAGGAAGAGCGTCGCGCACGCAATGCGCAATACGAAAGGGAACGCCGCCAGGAAGCCGCGGAAGTGACATCAGAGCTGATCGAAGTTGTCGGCTGCGACCCCAACGTAAGTTATCATTATTTTATTCTTAAATTTAATTAATGTATGTACAATGTACGAAACCTGATGAACTTTTTGTTTATTCACAGATATCTAAGGCCGACCTTCTAGCCACGGTCATCAGCCGCATCAGGAATGCGACTGAGAACACGACTGATGACTTGGAGCGTATTAACAACAATTTGGAAGATCAAAGTAAGTTGACCTAACTAGTGACTGCAGAGGTCTTGTTGATTCGTATTGTTTTAAAACTATATTTTTCTTTCCAGTTGTAAAGCTCCAACAACAATTGGGCCTAGACGATGAAGCGGTAGATAGATTATGCAGTGACGAATCTGTAAGTGTCTGTGACATTTTCCATTTATCATACACTTAAATGATGTATTATTACTCACAATCTTTTGATTTGTTCTCGTGCAGGATGCGGACACAGATGGGCCACCGTCCAGTCCAGACAGGACTAGTTAAAAACAGGTACGTTTTTGTTTTAACTGACATTATAAATTTTAATCCATCTTAGTCATTATTACCCGACTGCGCCAGAAGGAGGGTTATGTTTTTCGAGAGTATGTATGTTTGTATGTATGTATGTATGTATAATTGTTTGGCACGCTCTGCAGCCTGAACGGCTCCATGGATTTTAGCTGGAGAGGTGTCGTTAGATTCGTATTTACTGTGAGAGTGACACTGGGTATATCAAAATAAAAAAAAAACAAAATGGCGGGTTTTTGGCGCCAAATTCAAATGTTTGGCACGCTCTGCGGCCTGAACGGCTCGATGGATTTTAGTTTGCGAGGTGTCGTTAGATTTGTAATTACCGTGAAAGTGATATCGTAAAAAAATTAAACTAAAAAAGTAAAAAATAAAAAATAGTAATTTAAAAAACTAAAAAACCCGACTGCTTTTCTGAGTATTCATGAAAAAGCCCTAAAACAAGAAAGTCGTTGTAGCAGTCGGGACCCATTCTAGAAAGTCTGCCGTCTAGTCAGTAGATCTATGATGTAATGGGTCCCGACTGCTACAACGACTTTCTTGTTTTAGGGCTTTTTCATGAATACTCAGAAAAGCAGTCGGGTTTTTTAGTTTTTTAAATTACTATTTTTTTACTTACTAACTTAAAGTATGTTTTTTAAAGAGAAAGAAACGCAAGCGCTCGGAGTAGCTGTCTTCAGATAACGAAGACCAAGCGAGGGCGCTTGACTTTTTGGGTAATCCCAATACGTTTGTGCGTAATGCTAAATTAGCAACGAGTTCAAGACAGTCAATGTGGCCATTCGCGACACCTATCAGCAGACTTGTGTCCAATTTGACGCCTCAACTCAAGAGGAAGGAAGTAGTATCGCTTACAGCGGTGCTCATAGTCAACTGAGTATTGCTGTGCCCTATAATCTAGGTAACGTAGAATTTTCTTTGGACGTCTTCAGTACGGGACTTATAAACCTCATACTGAGGATTCCAAACCTGAGATGCGTATTCTAAATGGCTACGTACGAAAGAACAATACAAAATCTTAACCGGTTTAAGAGATCGGAAACAAGCCGTGTTGCGTAGTATAAACCCCAAAGCTTTTGATGCCTTTGTAACTATGCTATTCACATGTAGATCAAAAAGAAGCTTGTTGTCTATAATCACTCCTAGATCTCTTATGCTATTTATTCTGCTAATTAATTGATTGTTTATGGTGTAATTTAAATCTATCATAGACGTGCGACGTGAGAATGTTAGAACGAAACATTTAGAGACATTTAATTAGAGTTTGTTACGGTTGCAATATATCTCAATTCTGTGCAGGTCGTCTTGCAACTGATATGTATCAAACATGTCTTTACAACTTTGTGAATCTTGATTTCGTCAGCATAGAGTAGAATATATGACTGTTTGATATCTGCCATGAACAATATGAATAACAAAGGACCCAAAATTGAGCCTTGAGGCACTCCTGAACAGACAGAACTCCAACCAGAGGTGTAACCTTGAAGTACGACAGCCTGCGTTCTGTTCTCTATATAAGAGGAGAACCATCAATTCCAGCAAGATACAGCTTTTTTAGCAGCATGCGATGATCAATATGGTCGAAACACTTGCTATAATCGGTATAAACCACGTCTACTTGACGCTGTACCATGCCGTTTGTAATAAACTCTCGTGACAGAAGTAAGTTAGACGTGGTCGAGCGGTTCTTAACCAAACCGTAGACTGGATATAGCTAGAAGTTGCTAATATCTTGCCCGGAATTAACACAGTTCTCACGGTAGAACATGTCATTAGGAAATAAACCAGCCCTCCGCTTGCTTTTACAAACGTCCAAAAAGATTTTGGATTTTTTGTGATAGAAGCCTCAATGTTAGCCATATAATTGTCATAACAAGTTTTTTCTAATTCAATAACTCTGGTACGTAATAATGAAAAGGAATGATAATCAGATAAATTACTGTATTGTTTATATTTTTTATGATATCTATGTTTTTCTCTAATCATTTTAATTAGCGCTGGGGTGTACCAAGGAGGGTAAGAAGATTGTTTATCGATTTTAAAGGTATGAGTATATCCCAAAGTTCATACAATTTGTCATAAAATTTAGTGACAGCATCTTCTAAGCTTATTGACAATGAAAACTGAGGCCAGTTAATAAATTCAAGTTCCGATTTAATAGCGACATAATTGCCCTTCTAGAAAACATAACGTTGCTTAGGTTTATCAACAAATACATGAATTTCGACAAATTTAGTCACAACAATTAAAGGCTTGTGAGGAAGATCAATAGGCAAAGCTAGAGGGTCCACACATTCTGAGACAGTAACAGTGTCGTTACAAAATACAAGGTCGAGTAGCCTGCAGTTAATATTCCGCACACCATTATACTGTGACATGTTGTACTGAAGAACTGAGTGACATGCTGAGAAGAAATGTTTTATGGGATTGATTCACCATTGGTAGCTATGTCCCCATTATACCACTCGACGTCAATTCCGAAATTAAAATCACCCACCAGCAAAAACTTGTCAAGTGGGTGAGTTAAAATTAAGTTGTTAAAACCATCTGAGAAATTACGCAACTGAGTACTATATGAATTACCTAGATTCTCCTTACATAAGTAAAGCGCACATATATGCAAATTGTAACTAAATTGTGGTTTGGACCTCTTAAGGATTAAGGATAGCCAAATATCCTCCGCGAGAGAAAGAGCTATGCCAATCCACCCTCTCAACTATTGTAAATTCATGTTTCACCGCTATCAAAATACCTCCTCCACGCAACTAACAGGTTCGGGAGCGTCAGGATCAAGTCTCCAAACATGGCTACGTCCATCGAACAATTCACTGCTGTTAAAACTATCATCAAACCACGTTTCCGTAAATAAAATTATATCGTAGGAACTAAGACATACTCCGCGAAACATAACATACATACTATGAAGACATAATGACAATAAGATGTTTTACAATGACGCCCATGTGATTGTGATGTGTGTTCCTTTCTTGTGTTTGAAGTCAAGAACAAAACAGGGACTCTCCAATAAATAATTGATTTCATAATTATTCACGATATTCATTTGGATTTATTTAACTTTAAAATGTAAAGCAATTTATAAAAAGGTCTTCAGAATGTTCAAAGTGACCAGCCCTGTCGACGCACTATTGTCGTCGTCCGGAACGGTGGCGGGCCGCGCGCCCTCTCCTTCCCCCCGCTCCCTCGTGCTTGCCTTCGCCGAATCGCCTGTCGACGGTAGTGTGCGTGGGTCACGGCGTATGCGCGTGAACACAGCCCCCGCTTTGGAGTGATGTAACGAACAATACTTCCACATTAATACATGAAGACTTGTATATGACTCGTCGTGATCAACCCTGTCGTAATTTGTTGTATTGTTGGTACCCAAACATTATAAACAATAAAGGAAATACTTATAAGTATATTTACCTGCCATGCTATAGCGGGATTCTCGACTTAAGTAATGAAAGGCAAGTATGCGCCATAGCCATGGACCCTTTGAACACCAATATAAGTAGATAAAGTCGACTTTAAACCATTTTTGCTTTGACAAAAAGCTTTTTCGCAACAATACAATCATATTTCTGCTCCTATGGTTTTCGTTATATTAACGATTGTTTCACAGTACTGAGGTTCTGTGAATTTTAATTCAATTGCTATTTCATTTGTTAGGAACCAAGTGGCGCTAAAAAAGTAAATTGCCTTGATAGGAAATTAGTTTCCGCTCTTATTTAAAATACTTCAAAGTTATTTTGTTTATTTTAATTACAAGATTGTGGTAATAGAAATTATCTCTCTATTATTGACGATAGGTAATACAAAATAACATAGTGTGCCTAAAGGAAATAGTTGAGTTTGTCAGTAAAGTAAGGAATTGTGACTATCAGGAAAGTTGTCATCTTATCACCGAGTACTAGTCGGTCCAAGTTTTGAGAAAAAAAGATTGTAAATGACCGGAACTGACTACATAGTTATCAACCAATACATACTAATCGAGGTTACTTTGAAATCAGAATTATTTTAAATTTATTTATATAACAATAGTTTCTGTATAAAATGGCTTGTACATATTAATTTAATCAATATCAATATCAAATATTTATTTGCAAGAAATATATTGTTTACAAGGAAAGATCTTATAACCTAAAAGTCACTGTATTCTACCTGCAAGCAAGCGTGCAAATTATTTATATTTATGTCATTCTCCATGCAATAAAATTATTATTATCGTATACAGTTTTCATAAATTCGATTAATATAATAATAATAATAATATGGCAGAGCAAGGAACTTCACGGACGCTTTTTCCGGGCCCTTCACGGGCCCGATGTAGACCAATTGGCGTCCGTAGCTTGGCTGCGTTTCGGTGACCTCTTTGGGGAAACCGAAGGTTTTATCTGTGCAATTATGGACGAAGTTATCATGACGAATAACTACCGGAGATTTATTGTGAAGGACGGCACGGTTGACATCTGTCGGGCATGTCACCGTCCGGGAGAATCAATTCGTCACATTATCTCCGGTTGTTCTCGTCTGGCTAACGGCGAGTATTTGCATAGGCACAACCTTGTAGCCAAGATTATCCATCAGCAACTTGCTTTGAAATACTCTCTTGTGGGATCGGAAGTGCCGTACTACAAGTATGAGCCCGACCCAGTTCTTGATAATGGTCATATCACTATGTACTGGGATCGGTCCATCATCACTGACAGGACTATTGTAGCCAATAAGCCTGATATAGTGGTGGTGGACCGAAACGAGAGGCGTGCAATGATTGTTGACATATCCGTTCCGCATGACGAGAACCTCGTGAAAGCCGAGAAAGATAAACAAATCAAGTATATTGACTTGGCTCGCGAGGTTGTCGACATGTGGGAAGTGGATTCGGCGATCATTGTACCTATAGTCGTGTCGGGTAATGGCTTAATAGCCAAGAGCCTCGACCAACACCTTAGGAGGCTCTCGTTAGGCGGCTGGATCAAGGGCTTGATTCAGAAAGCCGTACTCCTGGACACGGCTCGTATTGTTAGGAGGTTCCTTTCTCTGGAGCCCTGACCGCCGGTAGCTTGGACTCTGTTCCCGATACCGGTGGGACACTATTTTTTATATTTTTAAATGTTTTTTTTTTTGTAAGTTTTTTAAAAATATTTAAAAATGTAATTAATAAGCTTATACAATGAATAAAGGAAATAATAATATATTTGCATAGGCACAACCTTGTAGCCAAGATTATTCATCAGCAACTTGCTTTGAAATACTCTCTTGTAGGATCGGAAGTGGCGTACTACAGGTATGAGCCCGACCCAGTTCTTGATAATGGTCATATCACTTTGTACTGGGACCGGTCCATCATCACTGACAGAACTATTGTAGCCAATAAGCCTGAAAGAACCGAAACGAGAGGCGTGCAATGATTGTTGACATATCCGTTCCGCATGACGAGAACCTTGTGAAAGCCGAGAAAGATAAACAAATTAAGTATATTGACTTGGCTCGCGAGGTTGTCGACATGTGGGAAGTGGATTCGGCGATCATTGTACCGATAGTCGTGTCGAGTAATGGCTTAATAGCCAAGAGCCTCGACCAACACCTTAGGAGGCTCTCGTTAGGCGGCTGGATCAAGGGCTTGATTCAGAAAGCGGTACTCCTGGACACGGCTCGTATTGTTAGGAGGTTCCTTTCTCTGGAGCCCTGACCGCGTAGCTTGGACCCTGTTGCCGATACCGGTGGGACACTATTTTTTATATTTTTAAATGTTTCTTTTTTATATATCTGTGTTAAAAATTATTTAAAAATGTAAAAAATATGTATTATAAGGAATAAAGGGAATAATAATAATATAACATTTATTTTCAGACAATAATCCATAGCTTGTACATAAAAAAAAAACCAAAATAAAAGCAAAAAAATAAATAAAAAATAAAATAAAAAGACGCAGGCTATATTACATACCTGAATGACGGTCTGTGTACCGTCATCCAGTGACACCATTACGCCATCCACCCTGCCGGCTACAGTAGCCACGAGGCTATTGGGGCTGTCGCGCATCCGACGCATCAGCGATGCGACTCTCAGCCGCAGCAGCGAGCCGAAATCTGGAAAGCGCTTCGAATATAATAATTATTTGATACAATTTATCGTCAACATTAACTAATTAAATTATTAACTTAAATTTCTAAATTCCATAAATTCCTTAATACTATAGAAAGAAGTAATAATAAGATTAATAAGTTCTTATGTAGCCATTCTGTCAATTTTGTTTTCAATGCATTCCACTGTAACAATTTAAATTCATTTGGGATGTTATTATAAATCAATACACACATATTATACACATTTGTCTTATAAATATCTTTATGACCGGGTGGTTGATACAATAGGTTCCAAAATTTAGCCCTTTTTTGTCTTGGCATAACCTCACTACGTAGCCTAAAGTAATTCATGTTTCTTTATAAAAATGCAGATATCTTTTATATATATACAGGGCAGTGGAAGAATTTTATGTTTTTGAAACAAAGGTTTACAACTATCTAAGAACCACGCCTTGTTTATAACTCGGATGCGCCGTTTTTGAAGTTTGAAAACTCTGTCGGCATCGGTTGAGTTACCCCACATTATAACACCATAGCTAAGTACCGATGACACATAACCATGGTAAGCCGAAAGAGCAGCTTCTACAGAATCAGATACATTTTGTCTTAACTTTTTTAAAGCGCACACAAACCTATCTAGTTTCTGACAAATATGTTCCACATGACTCTTCCAGTTAAGATGATTATCTACAACAAGTCCAAAGTACAGATTGTATATTGACCGCAACGAACGAGTCCAAAAACATTTCACCAGATGCTTTAGATACAAAGACTGCCATTGCCCCTGCAGGACTGACTACTCACAGCGATTGACCAACTTTGGTCAGCACTCGGCAAAGCAGCGTCGCGTGTTTACCGAGGTCACGACTATTTTTTTAATTCTAAACGGTGAGATATCTTCTCACGAACTGCTTGCTAATCTTTCCCTTAGTGTGCCTCGCCAATGTCCAGTTAAATCAGTACTGAAACTCGAAACTTTTGCTATCAAATCATCTCACACTACTCTTGGTAAGGAGTTGTCAGCAAACTGTAGAGGCCTATTAGGGCCGAAGCCTACTGGGGCCAAGGGACAGATGAAAATGAATCCCGGGGCCCTGGATCGAAAGCAATGAATGGAACAGGGTAGGTTTTTAGTCAGTAAGAGTCTGACACTATCTCCCGCGCCACCCAAGGGATTAGTCATTTGTTGGTTTTACCTACCTTAAAAAAAAAAGCACTATTTTTGGTCGATCCGCTCCGTTAAACCGAATGATGGTTATAACTAATAGGGTCATATATACCAATTCCAACGTTGATTTATTCTACGACAGCATAACTGAATTAAGAGAAGCATTGTTTGTAATTGATTCATTTGTAGTCAACTCCCAACTATAGACATTATTTTAATTCTTTGTTTTAATTTTAATTTATCTTTCAAATCTTTAGTAACACGTTTTAAAAAATGCAGACAGAAAAACCTTTATAATATTTAGGAATTTTTAAATGATAAATCGCTCAAAAGTTACTGACTGAATATATTCTATTTGTTTTGTATCGCACAACTATTGACCTAATTTTTTAATTTAATATTAATTGTTATTATTTATGTTTTTATGATATGATTTTGTATTTTCAATATCTTATTGTCTTTCGACCTTTCTTGCGCACCAGCCATGGTCAAAAATGTTGAGCCAAAAAATATTTTTTAACACATATAATAAGATTCTTACCATGCATCGACTTATATTCTAAGTGATAGACAAGCTCGTTCATGGAAAGTATTTGTCAAAATACTTAAATGTTAAAAAGTACATAAAAATCGATTTTACCATGTATATTATCTTCATATAACATAAAACTTTTGGTAGAACTATACGAATATATTAAATTTTAAACTGACAAGCTGCTTTTAGTTTTGATGATAGCGCATGTAGGTGCCATGGTCCGTCTCAAACTACCTCCCGTGGAGTGTAGGGTGTAGCTAGGTAGATGTACTCAGGTAGGCCGCTGTAAGTACAACTTGGCGAAAGGGGGTTTTAAAGACCCATCGGATACTCAATGTGAGTGCGGTGCCCCTGTTCAAAACATGAGCCACATGTTAGAGTGCCCAAGTGCCCATAGACCTGCACTATGGAGGATTTAATTAATGTCAACGATGCTGCAGTTAACGTAGCCACTGGATGCAAACAGTTTAGCGAGTTTACCATCTATTCGAAGAGAAGAAGAAGGTAGATGACGTATAGTCTCCTTACAGCATCGACGTACAAACTTTTATAGTTTTTTTTTTTTTTTTTGGGAAGGTGAAATCATCCAATGACAAATCCCGCCCTTGGGTGGGGCGGGAAATAGTGTCAGACTTTTACTGACTAAAAACCTACCTTTCCGTTCCTTGCCTTTATCCTGGGGCCCGTGGTGACAGTCTCACATAACCTTTGGCCCCAGTAGGCTTCGGCCCTGCTGGACCCCTACAGTTTGCTGACAACTCCTTGAGGCGCGCGAAACTTTTATAGTAACATTAAGATAACTCACTATCAAGCAACAATTTCTTGGTATCGTTTGCCTGCTGCGCTGCCCATGAGTTTCGACTTGAGGGAGGAAACAGAAATACGCGCCATACTCATTAACCCCTGAAGAACAATGGAACACCGATGACGTAGATAGATAAGCTCGACATTAAATCATTTTAACATTACCAAAAACTTTTTGGCAACAATAAAAATCCTGTTTTTGTAATTTTACGATCATTTCTCAGTGCACCAGTTCTGTGAAATTTTGTTTCTGTGAGAATATGTTCAGGTAAATTGTTTATCTTTTAATTCAATTACTATTTTATTTGGTTTGGCAAGCTCTTTATTACTTATTACACTTGACTCCCCCGGACTTCGTATAGAAGAGATTCAAAGGAATACTCACTCAAAAAGTCTTTCTTGATTTTAGTTATGTTGAAGACAGTCACTCTGATAGTCCGAGCCCTGGCGCTAAGTAAATAAATATACCTAATCCATCTGGATCAAAATTAATAATGCTAGTAAAACACAAAAACGTACGGGTGGTTTTTTAGTGGCCTTGCTGGAACCTGGTGGTGGCCCAGCTGTGTCCGTGTCCTGCATAAGAAAAAAAAAGGTGGTACAGAAACTTACCGCAGCGTCGCTGTCGAAACAGTCAGAAGCGTCGTCGTCTGAACTAAAACCCTCCACGTCTAGGCCGAGCTTTTCTTGAAGCGTTACTGGAAAAGATAAATATAATTTAATACAATATGACACAACAAGACTTCCACAGCAACTAGACAGGTTAACTTACTTTGAGATGTCAAATTATTATTTAGCCGCTTCAAGGCAGCAACGTTCTCGTTTTCAGTCGCACTCTGAATGCGACTGATTGCTACTGCCAGTAGCTCGGCCTGAGATATCTGTGAATAAATAAAAAGTTAGTCAGGTTTCGTGAATCGTACATATATTTAATAAAGTTAAGAATAAAATAATAATAATTTACTTTTGGGTCAGACCCGACAGCTGCTGTCAGCTCCGACAGCGCTTCGGATGTCTCCTGGCGACGTCCGCCGTCTCCGCCGAAAAAGTCAAGCGTCCGCGCTTGATTTTTTCTCTGTAAAAAACATACTTTAAGTACACAAATAAATAATACTTAAGATGGATTAAAAGTGATAATGTTAGTAAATCACAAATACTTACTGGTGATTTTGTAGTCTTTCCTGGAAATTAACAGTGGCCCAGCTCTGTCCATGTCCTGCATAAGAAAATAATAAGTTAGGGTCCAATACGTTATTCAGGTGAAAAATAAATTTTAAATGGCACAGAAACTTACCGCATCGTCACTGTCTGAACTGTTAAGAGCTTCCACGTCTATTCCCAGCCGTGCTTGAGGCATTGCAACTGAAAAGATAAATATAATTTAATACAATATGACACAACAAGACCTCCACAGCCACTAGACAGGTTAACTTACTTTGAATTGCCAAATTTATAAATTATATATAACAAATTATAATATTCTTTTGCCGTTTCAATTCAGCAACGTTGTCGTTTTCAGTCGCACTCTCTATGCGACTGTGCATCAGTACTGCCAGTAGCTCAGCCTGAGATATCTGTGAATAAATAAAAAGTTAGTCAGGTTTCGTGGATCGTACCAACATTTATTAAAGTTAAGAATAAAGTAATGGTAACTTACGCTGGGGCCACAGCCGGCAGCTGCTGTCAGCTCCGACAGTGCTTCTGCTGTCTCTTGGCGGCGTTTCCTCTCATATTGAGCGTTGCGTGCGCGATGCTTTTCCTGTAAAGAAAGAATAAAATAAACAAACAAATTTACAAAATAATAATATTAAAGCGAAATATATGGTGGTAATATAAAGTGTCTAATGTTAATACGAACCTGCGAGAGAGGCATCTGGTTGTGTCCCGCTGGTCTGCTCCGACGCCTCGGGATATCTCCCTCTCCAGTGACGAGTTTCTGAAATAAAAACACAAAATAAATGAAAATACGGAGTCTTAAATGTAAAACGGAAACAGATTTTTTTAAATTTCTGTTTCCGTTTTTCATTTTTTTTTTTCGTTTTTTTTTTAATATTCTGCTACTATTTTAGTAGCAGAATATTCTTTTACATTAGTCGTACCTTGCCGTTCACCATTTTGGCCAAAGAGATATAAATTGGTAATTTAGGTAAAACAAAAACAGCAATGGAATTCAAAAATAACAGGGTTGCCTGAATGGTTTCTCACAGAAACAGCAGTTGACGGATCTTGTGACCTTTTACTGCGAAACGATCACAAAACTAACGAAAACAATAAAAGCTATTACAGAAATACAATTTTTATTGTTTGAAAATAAATTTTGTTTAAGTTGAAACGATTTAAAATACATTTAATCTTACTTCATTGGTGTTCCATTGTATTGCAGGGTGTTAATAATACCTACGGCGCGTCCTTCCCTTTCTTTTTTCAAATAGTTTACATACTTTGAAGCGCGGCAGGTAAACGATACCAAGAAATTGTTACTTCATTTAATAATTGTTCTTTTGTGAGTCATTTTAATGTTATTATCATAGTGTAGATATGTGCCGTAGAGATATAATATACCTACCTAAGTACAGGCAGGTACAATACGCGCCAAATAAGTTGAGAACCAAATAACAGTCAAGTGATAGCAACTAGTTGGCTGATACCTATGTAAGAATTAAAATGGCAATCAGCCTTCAATGCGCAGTGACAGATTTTCAGGTCTCAATCGAAGTGCGGCACAGCGGGAGGCTGCATGTAACCATAGCAACGACGGCCATTTTAGTTCTACTTATTTGCTGTGTACTATACCAACGTTGTATAGGGGGGCTTGAGACGGGGACCATGGCAACTATAGGTATGGTCACAGCATTAAGCTGAGCGCTCGGCCGTTGTGCGCGGATGTGGCACATATTTCTCACAAAGTGTACCTACTGATTTGTCAGTCCTTAATTTGCGCCTTTATCCGGCAATGAAAAGTTGTTCTTTCTTTCTAAATTCATGATTATAATTTATCTTTTTACATTGTCAACACAACGATGTGAAAAGACACTGCATCAAAGCACAGGATAACTTCCAAACATATATTTTTGAGGAACGAAACATTTCTTAAAAAAAAAATGAAAAGAATCATTAACAATGTGACCAAATCTCGCGATAAGCGTATGGAGACACTGAATCTGCATTCCGTGACAATCGGAAATGTGTGACATCTCCTGTGACTACTAATTTACATGGCTGATCATTGACGTTAGTTGATATTCTCGTCTTAATGATAAATTATATTTATTTTGCAAATAGGTTTTAAAAAACACTTTCGTCACGTCAATATTTTTTCTTAATTTCTAGAAAAAAATGTAAAGAACGATGAACAATGTGATCGAATCTGTTTTGTTTGTGCCGATAATCGTGACGGCTAATGGCTTAATAGCCAAGAGCCTCAACAAACTTTTGAGGAGGTACTTGTTGGGCAGTTGGATCAAGGGCTTAATCCAGAAGACAGTACTCCTGGACATGGCGCGCATTATTCGGAATTTTTTCTCTCAAGAGCCCTGACCACCGGCAGCTTGGACTCTGTTCCTGATACCGGTGACCTACTAATTTTAAATATTTTTTTATGTACATGTGTTCTAAAGGAAATGTTTTTCTTTCGAATAAAAGGGAGTTAGATCAGTGCAAATGACCATTTTATTTACCCATAATATATTATTATTAAGACCGTTCACTAGAACGATGTTATCAGTAAAGAGCAATGTGAATTAGCTTAATAAATTGCTCTTGGCGAGTAATAAAATAAATACTACAATTGAATTATTACGAACGCTTCACGAACGCTGCCACTGCGGTGTTCGCGTAGCACGTCGTAGCACCTCGTAGCACCTCGTAGACTCTCGTAGCGGATCGAAGCAAAGCGCTAAATCAAAAGTGACATCATTTCGTTTCACACGGTAATTTACTTACATTACACTAAACACGACCTATAGCTGTTTCTAAATAGTAAACGATTAGTTAGGCGTAATCCTTTGTATTAATAATATAACTAAATATTTCTAGAATACTTTTTTATTTTATTTGGGACAGACACAGCACAACGGTAGAACAATAGATAATCCCCGGTTGGTAACATTGCGTATGCGCAGGTACACAGCTGGACTAAAATCGAATTCTAAAATTAGGAGTAAAATAGCATAAACAAGGCAATTTTTAAGCGATAGCAAAATTTGAAAAAAAAAACAGATTAGTGTGGAGGAAAGATTTGTGTTTTTTAGGATATTTTCGGTTTTGGCCTATTTTAGCTACTAGTTATGTGTTTACCCAGCATGAGGAGGCCTGAATCCCAACATGTTTTTTTTTTAATAAACGAAGATCAAGCACTGTCTTTAGCAATCTTATCTGTAGTTAATTTTCAACTTTTGGGTAAATTTTGTCTTCTCTCATTTTTACGTGTCACTCTTCGTTGCGTATTTCCATTCTATGCAAGGCCTGAACTCTGCCATAGGAAACTGCTCGCGTAAACTTTGGATTGCTAGTTTTAAATCTGCAATTACAATGTACACGCAAATATGGCGTACAAGTCTTGTATGCAAGATCATTACGGAAACTATAGTTTGTAACGTGGACGCGCGCGTTTTGGTTCCACACTCTACTACCTCCTTATAATGTTCCCACTGCTGGGACTCAGGCCTCCTCTCTAGGAAAGGGAATGGACCGTAATCCACCATGCGGCCCCAGTGCGGGTTGGTAGATGTTACATGTCATCGAAGTTTAGGTTCTAGGACATGCCGGTTTCCTCACGATTCCTTCACCGTTTTGAGTGCAATGGTGACGAAATAAATAACACAAAGTAATGGGCCTGGTTGGGTTTGTATCCGCGACCTACAACTCGTAAGTTGGAGCCGTTACCACTCGGCCACCACTGCTCTCAATGAATGATTTTTAAAGATGAGAATGTAGAATTAAATAAACAATAATGGCTTTTAACTGAACCTAACCCAAATGTTTCATTAACATTAGAAGAAGACCGTGTCTTTAATGGTTTCTGTTCTAACCTAACCTAACCCCCATGATGGCCTCATTCGTTCGCTATTGTGTTCTAATGGTCACTATTCTAACTTGACGTAATCCAGGCTTGAATATTCCGAGATCGGAATAGTCACGCCTACACGATTAGTCCATATTCGTACTGGTATTGTATATTATGGAATAAGGTTAGATAGTTTCACTATGAAGGAGTATTTGCGTACTACTCTTTTAGATAGGAAGAGTTTAGTAAAAAAGTGATTCCAATTCATACGCGATTAGTTTCAGACCCATACGTTCTGGCCTTGTATAGAATGGAAATACGCCTCTCCATTGCTATGTCAATATAAGTTTTGATTTCCGTTTAAAATAGTGTCGACAACTTTTTTATTTTCAGCGGATTCTGAATATAAATGGTGTGCTGGAAGCTGCATCCCAGCATGCAGAACAGCCCAGAAGCACCGAATTTTTTATACTATGATTTTAAAGTCAAATCAGGCCAAAATCAATCGAGAGTAATCAGCTTACTTTTTTGAAGCATTTCTTTGTAGCAAGCACTACTTTATACTTTATGAATTTTTTGTTGCGGATAAATTCAATTTCTTATAAACACATTTTGAAACAGAAATTAATAATGTTTTAAAGGCACATTTTAAATACCAATTTAATTTGATAAACTGCTCATTTCATGTCAATAAAATAAATAACAATTGACTGAAAAAAAGATTTCTATTTAATGCATCATCGGTTATCAACTACGCAAAATTGAACCCAGTCAGATTGTATACAGGGTCTGATTAATTTATTATCTAGCAAAACTCCCAGACGTGATTTTTTTCATGGTAGGTAGAATCATCCAATGACAAATCCCGCCTTTGGGTGGGGCGGGAAATAGTGTCAGACTCTTACTGACTAAAAACCTACCCTATTCCATTCATCGCCTTTGTCCCAGGGCCCCGGATAACATTTTCACATAACCGTTGGCCCCAGTAGGCTTCAGCCCTTCCCAGACGTGATGGATATGGATAACTACATGTAATGACGATAATCAAGCACATTAGTCCAACAGTCTATTCCTGGAACGAATAGTTGCTAATTAAACTTTACTAACTGACAAAGTTCATTAACTAATTTCGTTAGGATACCTTTTGCTAAATCATTAGCAGTATAATGGGTGTTAAACTAAATATCTGCAAATAACAGTAATTAAGAAAAGAAATGTCATTGTATTTGAAGTGGTAAAAAAATAAATGGCTCGTTTTGACATTTGATTTTTACTATTTATTCAGATCTTGGGGCACTTTCTCTACAATCCAGCACTGGGCCTCAGTCAGCTAAACGAACGATACTGGCGACTATTTTGTAACAAATATTTATATGATTTGTGGAACGAAATAATCATAAATATTTTTAAGTATGAACGGTCTACGAAGGCCATGATTGCTTTTTTTTCAATTGAAACATTACCTATTTTATCTATCGACACGATTGATCACACAGTTTTGAATAGCAATTTATTTGAGTAAAAAATATTTTTTGTTTTAATTTTAAAAACGAAATTACAAACACGTCCATGAAGACGCTAGTACCTACATATATAGGTAAACACTAAAACACAAATGCCGCCAAAGAATTTGAAAGTTCCCATAAAAAATATTTGCTTTAACTTTAAAATTATAGACTTACTGAATATCATTTTGAATTGTATTTTATCGTAAAAATACCCGGTAGGTATTGGCTTTACAATTTCACCAGAATTCATTACAAAGGAATCCAAGAACAATAGATAATTTCCGGTCGACCATTGGCAGAGCTAGAATCCTCCCTGCCTCCCTGGCAACCCTGCGTATGCGCAGGTAGCCTATATAAACTCGGGTCCGAAAAATTTCATGTCATTACTTCTGTAGTAGCCCACTCGTGCAGTTCCACTCGCGAAGTACTTTCATCTTCTTTCGTTCGTCTCGTTCGTTTCTTTTTTCTTTTATATAAATTACCGATTTATAAAAATGGTGAACCATAAGGTAAGTGTGCAACTAATTTAAAAGAATATTTTGCAACTCTTGTAATTTCTGTTGCCGTTTTGATTTACGATTCCCTATTTTTATTTATTTTGTTTTGTTATTTCAGAAACTCAAGTCTGGAGAGGCGCCTATCCCGAGGCGTCGGGGCAGACCAGCGGGGCACAACAGGGTTCCCCTTACGCAGGTTCGTATTAACATTAGATACCTTATATTTCCCATTTTATTATAATTGATTTGTAAATTTTTTTATTCATTTAATCTTTATTTACAGGAAGAGCGTCGCGCACGCAATGCGCAATATGAAAGGGAACGCCGCCAGGAAGCCGCGGAAGTGACCTCGGAGCTGATAGAAGTTGTCGGCTGTGACCCCAACGTAAGTTATCATTATTTTATTCTTAAATTTAATTAATGTATGTACAATGTACGAAACCTGATGAACTTTTTGTTTATTCACAGATATCTCAGGCCGACCTTCTTGCCACGGTCATCAGCCGCATCAGGAATGCGACTGAGAACACGACTGATGACAACCGTGAATTGGAGCGTATTAACGAAAATTTGGAAGCTCAAAGTAAGTTTACCTAACTAGTGACTGCAGAGGTCTTGTTGATTCGTATTGTTTTAAACTATATTTTTCTTTCCAGTTGTAAAGCTCCAACAACGACTAGGCCTAGATGATGAAGCGGTGAATCGGTTATGCAGTGACGCATCTGTAAGTGTCTGTGACATTTTCCATTTATCTTGCACTTAAATGATGTATTATTACTCACAATCTTTTGATTTGTTCTCGTGCAGGAGGAGGACACAGATGGGCCACCGTCCAGTGCAGAGAGGACCACTAAAAAACAGGTACGTTTTTGTTTTTACTGACAGTAAATTTTTTAATCCATCTTAGCCATTATTTACTTACTAACTTAAAGTATGTTTTTTACAGAGAAAAAAGCGCAAGCACTCTGACTAACTGTCTTCAGACAACGAAGACCAAGCGTGGGCGCTTGACTTTTTGAGTGAGTATTCCTTTGAATCTCTTATCTAAAACGACCGCGGGAGTCCAGTGTAATCCAATCAAATCTACAGCCAGGGTATATAATGGTTAAAAACTTTTATCAACAATTCCAGTCCAATATAAAAGTTAATGTCTTTGTCCACAGGAGGGGTGCGCGCGCAGCATCGTAGACGTGACGTCACAATTAATTGGAGTTGCTAACGCGCTCCTAACGTAAGATATATTGTACTTTATTCCTTATTATTTGACTGTATATTTCGTTTACAATTCCGGCTAACTGTTTATTTGTTCACAGATCTCTAAAGTCGAGCTTCTCGCCACTGTATCAATCGCATTCAGAGTGCGACTGGAAACTCTGACGTCATCACCGGCTTGACACATCAGTGCTAATTTAGAAGCTCAACGTAAGTCAACCTATCTACAGATTATGGAGATCTTGTTTTTTTTTATTTCATTTTACATTTAATTTCCATTTATTTTTGTGCCATTTTTCTTTTCTCTTTTCAATTATCTGCCTAGTTTTACTCACAATCTTTTTATTTGTGTGTTATAGGTATAGAACAGAATAAAGCTGGTCTGCATTCGAGTTTTTAAAGCAAGACAACATCAAAAACTGCAACTTAAAAAACAGTTTCATTGCACATTTAATTATGTAGATTTTTTTTTCTAAAAATATAGAAATTCATTCGTAATATATGTTTTTATTATTTGCCCTACCTCTACCCACTAGCAAGGAACCAGTGACCAGCCAGTCACATTGCATACTGAGTTATTCTAATTTCTCTCTGAGCAAACGTAGAAATCTACTCAGGAATATAGACAACTTGAACTATGACATCAAATACTCGTATTACTTTATTCAGAAACTATTTAAATAATTATGTTTTCAATTTTGCAACATAGTTGTAGGCTATATTATTGTGGTACGAAATAATTAGACATCTGTAGCCGAACTAAACAAAAGCCTGTATTTCAACTATCAGCGCCGATCCTCAAATAATACGAGTATTAAATTAATATATACAAGCCATTTTATACAGAAACGATTTTTATGTTCGTAAACTTTAAAAAATACTGAGTTCAAAGTAACCTCGATTACTTTCTATTGGTTGGTAACTATGTAGTAACATCAGTTCTGGTCATTTACAATATTTTTTCTCAAAACGTGAAAAAAGTATGTACCTACTTGGTGATGAGATGAGAATTTAACTGATAGGGACAACTCCTTACTAAGAACAAATTACATTATTTTCTATAGCCAGTTGTTTTGGTTTTTTCGTCAAACATTGTGAGATAATATTTATTACCACCATCTGATCATTGAAATTTATAAAAGAACTTTGAAGTACTTTAAATAAGAGTTGAAACTACGAATAACTCCTACCTAGACATTTCACTTTTTATTTAACTAATATCTAGTTGTCAAAAAAAGTCGGCATCTGGCAGCGCCACTTGGTTCCTAACAAATGACATAGCAATTAAATTAAAAGATAAACAAATTACTCGAGTACCTACCTTAAATAACAACATCTCACAGAACTTTGTACTGTGATGCAATCGTTAATATAACGGAAACCACAGGAACAGAAATATGATTTTGTTGTTGCGAAAAAGATTTTTGGTGAAGCAAAAGTGGTTTAAAGTCGAGTTTATCTACTTATATTGGTGTTCTTCAAAGGGTCCATGGCTATGGCGCATACTTCCCTTTCATTACTTAACTCGAGAATCCCGCTGTAGCACGGTAGGTAAATGTACTTATAAGTATTTTCTTTAGTATTTATAATGTTTGGGTGCCAACAATACAACAAATTCCGACAGGGTTGTTCACGATGAGTCATATACAAGTCTTCATGTATTAATGTGAAAGTATTGTTCGTTACATCACTCCAAAGCGGGGGCTATGTTCACGCGCATACGCCGTGACCCACGCACACTACCGCCGACAGGCAAACGCGGGGAAGGCAAGCACGAGGGAGCGGGGGGTAGGAGAGGGCGCGCGGCCCGCCACCGAACGGCGACAATGGAGCATCGACAGGGCTGGTCACTATGAACCTTCTGAAGACCTTCTTTTTATATATTGTTATACATTTTAAAGTTAAATAAATCCAAATGAATATCGTGAATAATTATGAAATCAATTATTTACTGGAGAGTTCCTGTTTTGTTTCTGAATTCAAACACAAGAAAGGAACACACATCACAAGCACATGGGCGTCATTGTTAAAAAAAAAATCTTATTGTCATTATGTCTTCGGTAGTATGTATTTGTTCGTATGTATGAATGGGAAACATTCGTTGAGATTCAAAGAGTTAGCACCGTATTTGTTTTATCTTCGGAAAAACTGTATAAAATGTGGTAAAAAATTGCTTAATTTGGTTGTGTTGTATATCGTTATGAAGCTAGTGAAACGGACTAAAAATTGATATATATATCTTGTCTGGACTCCATCGGAAACGTGAGTAATTAGTGAAAAACTTTTAGTAAAAATTTGTAGTGACTTGCAACCCTGACCTAGGGCAACCCGCTGTTCTCCCGCATCTACGCACACATACTCAACGCTTACGCATACACTAAGTGCTTGTGCCAACATCTTGAGCTTACACCACGCGTTTCAAGCAGATTTAGCATACGCCACGCTACGTAAATTTAATAATAACATTATCGTCAGAAAGGTAAATTTACAGGCAAGATGGATAACGTAACTGTATGTAGTAAATTATTAAGGTCACAATCATATATAAACTTAACGTCTACAACTAGCAAAGATCTATTAAATTTTCACAGTGATAGATAAAACTACGATCAGTCATATTCAGAGGACTTAAGGCGAGAAATAAATGAAATCAAAGAAAAATTAAACAGTGCTGATAATGAAATCGAAAATCTTAGCTGTGAAAATACTAAGCTCAAACAGGTTACACAGGAACAGCAACGACAAATATAATTACTGAAAACAATTACCTGCACTACCCCGCATCGCAATAATAAATCTTGTCCTATCTCGAAACGAATGCTGAGCATGAGAGTAAACACGCCCCGTCTTTCTCCCCTACGACTAAATAAAAGTACCTGTATAAGAAGCCCCAGCTCGCGTACAATCCAATAGGCTAGATTTGATTGCGACTCAGATATTCAATCGGAAAGCGGCATTGCTACGTTGAAAATAATAAGTCTAGCAAATCACACTGTGCTACAAGTATGGAAGACCTAACAGTTAGGACTCGGAACAACAAACACAGAGTAATTATTCTCAGTGATGGACAAGGTCGGGGTCTACAAAACATACTGCAAAATCTTCTTGGATCCGGTTATGAAGTGTTTTCCTACCTAAAACCAGGTGCTGTACTGAGTGAGATTTTAGAAAGTTCAAAGAACGAAATCAGTACACTTACAAGAAGCGACTACGTAATTGTATTGGGCGGATGCTGCGATAAGACCCCTTGTGATGTTGACATAATTCTGCATAGCTGGTTGTCGTCGACTGCAAATACTAATGTGATTTTAAGTGAAGTGCCTAGTAACAAGTTCCTAAAGGAATCAAAACTTAACTATTTACTACGATTTATCTGTAACAAATATACTCGTAAAAATGTATTGTTCATGGAAATGAATTACGCTAGGTTTCCACCCAGTAGACGTAATTATGTGCTAAATCTTGCGAGATCATTATTGAAAGAAATATTGTGTATTCATTACCACTTCAAAGCATTGCAATATGAACAGATGTGTCAAATTAAAAATAAAAAATCTTTTGAAAGTAAATATGTGCAAGTTAACTTAGGTTCTGAAGAAAATTTAATAGATAGAATTAATATAAGCTGTATAAATGAATCAAGTAACAAACACGATGAATCGGAATGTACGAAAACCGATAACACAAACTCAAATAATTTATTTCGTTTATAGGTTTGTCACTATCCTCCATCAAAACATTAATGGATTGCTAAATAAAGCTGAATGTTTTCTGTTTGCATTAACGAGTTAGCTGCACAGAACAATCCTCTTGACATATTATGTATCACTGAACATAACATGATAGACGGTGATGAAGTGTATCTCGAAATTCCAAATTATGAACTTGCGTCTTATTATATGAGAGATAGCAGACACGGAGGCTCCTGTATACTAATTAAAAATAATATCAAATATAGGATTCTTAATAATATCACAAAACTCTCAATCAGCAACACAATAGAATGTTCTGCAATCGAGCTATTGAGAGATCAAATCATTATTTTATGTATATATAGGACGCCAAACAACACCGCTGGCTCTATAAACAGCTTTTTCGCAACTTTTAATAAAATTTTAAACAATTTATGCTCAAACGGAAAAAAAAACGTAATTTGCGGTGATTTTAACATAGATACCTTGAAGAATACAAAGCTTTCCACTGAGTTTGTAGAACTCTTAACTAGCTTTAATTTAAAACTAAAATTCAAGCAAATAACACGATTTGCTAGTAAAATGTGCATAGACAATATAGCCCATAACATAGGAACTTGCAAAGGCACCATCAAAGAATTTGCACTTTCGGACCACAATGCGCAAATAATTAAGCTTCCGGTCAAAAAGACCTGCACTATAAAACATTGGTATGTATTAAAACAGAATTACTCTCCAGAAAATAGAATAATATTTAAAACAACTAACTAATAAAGACGTTTATAGTTGCACGGATGCGAACACGGCCTATAATACATTCCATGATAATTTCATTATGTTGTATGATCTCTGTTTTCCTTTACAGAAAGACAGGATATATAATAGATCTAGGCCGAAATGGATCTAACGTGGCTTAAAAATATGCAGTAAACGTAAATGCAAACTACTGTGGCAATACAGGCATAATCCCAGTCAAACCACCAAAAATGCTTTCAAAACATATGCAAAAAGATTTAAAACTATAATCAGATTGACGAAAAATTCTCAAAACGACTATATTATAAAATCTGCCACAAATAAGAACAAAGCCGCTTGGAAAGTAATAAATTAGATCAAATGTAAATCTAAATATCCAAATGAAGGCGTAAATCAATTAATTAAAAATGGCGAAATCTTAATTAATCCCCAAGACATTGCAAATTCATTTAGTGACTATTTTCATGACATAAATGATAATACTAGTTTACCCCAAAAATCTTCTAATCATCTGACATATAATTCTAATTCAATTTTTATGACACCAACTATCCGTGATGACATTAATAAAATAATAATTGCTCTAAAATATAAAACCAGTACCGGCTATGATAACATTATGACAAACATTGTTAAAGACATCCAAGAGACATCAAGCCCATATTATATCTGAACCATTCAGCTTCATTATAAATTTATGTATTAGAACAAGGTAGCTTCCCAGACAAACTAAAAATATCTGTTTTAAGCCAGTAAAAGGAGAAAAAACTAACATAGGCAACTATAGGCCAATAGCATTGATACCTATTTTTGGAAAAAATGTTGAAAAGGTGATTTTTAACTGTCTTTACACTTTCTTAGAAACACATAACGTTCTAACATCCAGTCAATATGGTTTCAGAAAAAGCAAATCTATAAATATGGCAATATACAACTTTTTACAAAAGGTAATGACTAACTTGGATAAAGGACTGCCGGCTGTCGCATTATACATGGACTTTCGACCGCGTCGACCACAAAATTCTCTTAAGAAAGATGTATGGATATGGTGTTAGGGATAATGTGTACAAACTCATAGAGTCATACCTTACCAACAGACAACAATTTACAGAAGTAAAAATGATAAATCCCACTACTAAAATGGAAGAAATATACACTTCTGAATTGCGAACTACTAAATTCGGCGTTCCTCAAGGGACCATCGTGGGTCCTTTATTCTTCCTTGTTTATATAAATGACATGCCTTCGGTTACACATCATGACATTACACTATTTGCTGACGATAACACTGTTCTATTCATAAACGATAATACAATTGACTTAGAATCTGACATTAACCAAACAATACTATCAATAATAGACTGGCTTGAAATAAATAAATGATTAACACTGACAAAACTAAAATAATGAATTTCAAAATACGAGCTCAACGCACGGGGAAGTTAAAAATCAGTTACTTAGATAGCGACATTGAAGAAACTGAAGTAACAAAATTTCTAGGATTACATATTGACAATAAACTTAATTGGAAATTTCATATTGACCATGTATGCAAAGTAATTAATATAATTTGTAATAATAATGTAACTGTATTCCTATGTGACTATTGTATGCCCTAAGGGCGAGACGTAGCTGATCAATTTAATTGTTTAAGACCTGTATTATGTAAAAACCTATGATCCACAATAAAGATATTAAAATTGATATTGAAATTGAAAATTGAAATTGAAATTGTATGGTCGTCAATTTCTCGGTCAATTGAAGACAGCCTAAAAAAAATATTTATTTATTATTTATTCATTTACTAAACGCTTTATGCACAAAAGTACAGAGGCGGACTTAATGCCTTAGGCATTTTCTCAGTCAACCTATGGGTGATGCAGAGAAAATAGAGGCAGGTGCAGGTGAGAGAGAAAAGGTGAATAAAATAATAGATATACTAATAAACCATAAATATAATACAATTATATAATACATGCACCAATTAATAAACTACAGAATATTTATATATATATGTATATACCAATAAAGTTAAACAAATGGTTCAAATCGGCAACTAGAAAATATTAACGCTGTGATGAAACCACTGCCAACTTTCTACGAATAAGCTCACGAAATTTGCCTTTAAATGTTAATCGGTTTGTTGCCATAAGATTAGATACGATCATTTATTTCTATAAACATTAACAATGTATGTCGGGTTGGACGCTCTTAAGGGTCAATTAAGATTTCGTAACAGGTAACGAATATCTATGTATAACAAGAAATAATTGAATGACTGCGAACGATCTATGAACGCTGTGCTACTGCGGTGTTCGCGTAGCACCTCGTAGCGCCTCGTAGCGCCTCGTAGCACATCATAGACTCTCGTAGTAGATCGATGCAACGTGCTACAATAAATCAAGAGTAAAATCATTTCACACGGCCATTTTTAGTGTGATTTGCTTACAAAGTTCAATATGTTCAATCTGTTACATAATTGATCATCATCTTCACCATATTTAGTATTTTATGTATATCTTATACATAAAAATGAATAGCTGTTCGTTAGTCTCGCGAAAACTCGAGAACAGCTGGCCGATTTGGCTAATTTTTGTCTGAAATATTCGTGATACTCCAGGGAAGGTTAAAATGGTGAGAAAATATGGAAAAATTCACAATAAAAAATCTTACTATTAGGAAATACGAAGTTCGCCGGGTCGGCTAGTCATCCTCTCCTAAATGAACGCGTAAATAACTTTAAAGTTTTTTTTTATATTAGTTTTTGGTGGGTTTTAGTCAGTAATAGTCTGACACGTCCTCCTGCTTCACCCTAGAGCGAGAGAAGTCATACTTTTAAATGAACGCGCAAATAATTTGTTTTGTTTATATTCGATTTTAGTGGGTTTTAGTAAGAAAAAGTCAGACACTACCTCTCGCTCCACCCTAGAGCGAGAGAAGTCATACTCCTAAATAGACGAGTAAATAATTTGTTTTGTTTATATTCGATTTTATTCGGGCTTTGATACCTTATTGAATTACTGCGTAGTCACTAGGTCCCTACCTAGTTCTATGATTTTATATAATTTAATTTGTCCTACGACTTCTTCTTCTCTATTTATGTCTTTATTTCCGTTTTTAAAAAAGTCAATGACCGTTATTTCAATTTATCTGGCGCCTCCCTTACATAGGTCAATTGGCATAGGCCAATAAACATAAAAAATCAACCAATTCAATCAAACACGAGTATTATTTATTTATAGGAGTTATGCCTAAGGCCATTAAGTCCGCCTCTATACCTTTATGTGCATGAAGTGTAAATAAATAAATAGACTATTTCACACATTATTTGCGGCTTATAAATGTATTATGCGTGGTTTTTATTTAAGTAGTAAACTAAGTAGAAAAATAATAATTTTGTCAAAACTTTCTGTTACCTTTTTTGTTTATACAGCCTTCGTATAGACGACGGATGACAACTTTATATTTTTACCCATGTTTTTTTAAATACAAATTACCGACTCTAATTAGTTATTATTGTCAGCTGGTCACGGCCTAGAGGATTTTCTTTAAGGTAGGTAAAATCATCCAATGACAAATCCCGCCCTTGGGTGGAGCGGGAAGTAGTGTCAGACTCTTACTGGCTAAAAACCTACCCCTTTCCTTCGTAGCCTATCGTGCCGGGGCCGGGTATTCCTTTCGGAAGTTAACCCATGACCCCAGTAGGCTTCGACCCTGTCTGCCTGCAGCTAGCAGGCTGGGCCTCTTCGGTGTGCTGACAGCTCCTTGAGGCGCGCGGGAAAAGAACGCGCCGTCGACTACTTGAGCTCGGTCCGGTCGGTTACCGGACGATCGGACAGCGTGCTACCCATTGCACGCCGTCCGCAAGCCCGCGCCTACGGTGACGGCCTAGAGGGGTGCGGGTGGCACGGCTAAAATTTAATAATATTGAACACTGGGTTCTATTATGTACTTGCAAGTGGGCAAGTTTCGTGGAAAGCTAAAAAACAGCCCATAGTGACTCTATCGTCCGCTGAAGCCGAATACATGGTGTTGGCAACAGCAGTAAAGGATGCGTGCTTGTTAAAAAGGTGATATTCGATGTCGCTTGACATAGTTTTATATACGAATAAATAGTGTGCAAAAAAAAATAGCCATGTATCCGGTTGACCACAATAGGACAAAACACATGATGTGAAGAATCATTTTATCCGAGAAAAAGTGAACGATAAAACCATTGAACTTAGGTATGTATATGCCCACAAATAGGTTACCTGCAGATGTTTTGACGAAACCAAATGATCAGTATCGTGATATTTTTGTTTACTGGTTTTTGTATCTTTGTAAGAGTGCAATATAATTATTTTTTTGAGGGAGCATGTTGTATTTTGATAGGTACTTATTAGATATGAACCTACTTAAGGAAAACTGTCTTGTACTCTTTACTCTGTTGTTGTTAATCTTTGCTTTTTAGCTATTCGGTTATATTTTTTATTTTATTTATTTTAAAGAAGGCTTACAGACTAATTACAAAAATGATATAAAAATGTAATGTTATCAAATTGATAATTACATGTCTAGAAAGTACACAAAGCCAATTAAATTGTATCGAGAGAAAAATACCTATTTAACGAAAATATTCTGTACCATTTGTCGACGCAAGGTCGCCATACTGGTGCAGATCAAATCGATATCAAGATCCCTAGACAGTCTATTAGTTATTAGCACCCGTTATTGAAAAAACATTTCTCATATACTTGCTGACTGCGAAAGGTACACTTAATATAGGCCGTTGACGTAATCCCAATACGTTTGTGCGTAATGCTAAATTAGCAACGAGTTCAGGACAGTCAATGTGGCCATTCGCGACACCCATCAGCGGACTTATGTCTCCAATATGACGCCTCAACTCCAGAGGAAGGCAGTACTCGTAGTATCGCTTACAGCGGTGCTCATAGTCAACTGAGTATTACTATGCCTTGTAATCTAGGTAACTTAGAAATTTTCTTTTGACACTTTCAATACGGGACTTATAAACCTCATACTGCGGATTCCAAACCTGAGATGCGTATTCTAAATGGCTACGAACGAAAGAATAATACAAAATCTCAACCGGTTTAAGAGATCGGAAACAAGCCGTGTTGCGTAGTATAAATCCCAAAGCTTTTGATGCCTTTGTAACTATGCTACTCACATGTAGATCAAAAAGAAGCTTGCTGTCTATAATCACCCCTAGATCTCTTATGCTATTTAGTCTGCTAATTAATTGATTGTTTATGGTGTAATTTAAATCTATCATAGACGTGCGACGTGAGAATGTTAGAACGAAACATTTAGAGACATTTAATTAGAGTTTGTTACGGTTGCCTTACATCATAATTCTGTGCAGGTCGTCTTGCAACTGATGTATCAAACATGTCTTTACAACTTTGTGAATCTTGATTTCGTCAGCATAAAGTAGAATATATGACTCTTTGATATCTGCCATGAACAATATGAATAACAAAGGACCCAAAATTGAGCCTTGAGGCACTCCTGAACAGACAGAACTCCAACCAGAGGTGTAACCTTGAAGTACGACAGCCTGCGTTCTGTTCTCTATATAAGAGGAGAACCATCAATTCCAGCAAGATATGATCAATATGGTCGAAACACTTTCTATAATCGGTATAAACCACGTCTACTTGACGCTGTACCATGCCGTTTGTAATAAACTCTCGTGACAGAAGTAAGTTAGACGTGGTCGAGCGGTTCTTAACCAAACCGTGCTGCTCATCACCCAGAATTGTCTTGAAAGCCGCATAGACATCGGTGTAAACAATACGTTTAACCCATATATGCCCAAAGGGTCGGTAACGACCCACAAGTAGTTGAGGCAATTAAGTGATTGTTTATTAAATACTTTTAACACTTGAGACCAACCATTCGAAGCTTGACAAACCTCTCTTTGTTCTTATCTACCGCCATTCCATGTCTTGTGAATGTGAGAAGTTATTTTTGTACCTTCAAATTTTACTAACCATATTGTGACTGTGACTGCACGTTGCCCTATTTAGAAATGTAAGTATTTTTTATTTGCCTTTATGAAAAGATATTTTCGCGGTTAATTTATACTGACTAGTTAAATAATCATAACAAATAATTAAAATTGAAAATAATAATCATTATCATAGTTATAAGTAAAAGAAAACTTGGTCGGTTCGTTATCGACCCTTTGAGCAAATATATGACTTATTGATATTTATAAAGGAGTTCACGTCCGCTCAAAACTTTTGAGATTTTGGATGAATTGGAAAGGATTGATGAGAAAGATTCAGTTGGTAAAATAAATATTTTCATCGATCCTCTAAATAGTGGCCAAAATTCAGAATCGGACTCTGAAAACGAAGGATGTAACGATCCAGATCGGCTCAATCGAGCTCAACTTCAGTCATCTACCGAATCAGTAATAAAGAAAACAGCGAGTATCTGAGAGTGATGAAGAAGAAGAAAAAAAGGCGAGCCAGCCAGACCAAGTACTTCACAATCTCCTAAAAGACAGATAACAGTGTGGTAACTCTGTTCTTCCGTAAGTATGGCGCCGAACTCTGATGTAGTAGTTCGGCTCTCGGAACTTGATTTCCGAAAAACGGAATATTTTTGTACAACAGCCTGATCTGATTGACAAATATGACAGGTACATGGGAGGAGTAGACCAGCTAGATACCAATGTAGCCACCTATCGCATTGCCATCGGGGGTAAAAAACTGTAACTTGTGGATGTAGTTGTAAATAACGCTACTCTTTTGGCAAAATCTCTTGGCAGCTCTGTTGACACGTTAGATTTCAGAAAATCCATAAGTAGAACGCTTCTTATAAGATATGGAATACCATGAAACAAGTCAGGTTCCTTATGCCCATCAACATCAAGACTAATACCGTTTTCAGTTCGCACTTTTGCAGCAGATCATGTGATAATTACCCAACAAAGAAGAAGTAAAACCACAAAAACCTGTAAATTACCGATTTATAAAAATGGTGAACAACAAGGTAAGTGTGCAACTAATTTAGAAGAATATTTTGCAACTCTTGTAATTTCTGTTGCCGTTTTACATTTACGATTCCGTATTTTTATTTATTTTGTTTTGTTATTGCAGAAACATGTGAATAGCATAGTTACAAAGGCATCAAAAGCTTTGGGGTTTATACTACGCAACACGGCTTGTTTCCGATCTCTTAAACCGGTTAAGATTTTGTATTGTTCTTTCGTACGTAGCCATTTAGAATACGCATCTCAGGTTTGGAATCCTCAGTATGAGGTTTATAAGTCCCGTACTGGAGGCGTCCAAAGAAAATTCTACGTTACCTAGATTATAGGGCACAGCAATACTCAGTTGACTATGAGCACCGCTGTAAGCGATACTACTTCCTTCCTCTGGAGTTGAGGCGTCAAATTGGACACAAGTCTGCTGATAGGTGTTGCGATTTGATTGGTATTTTGTTTTGTTATTGTTCAACTCTGGAGAGGCCGACATCCCGAGGCGTCGGGGCAGACCAGCGGGGCACAACAGGGTTCCCCTTTCGCAGGTTCGTATTAACATTAGATACCTTATATTTCCCATTTTATTATAATTTATTTGTAAAATTTTTTATTCATTTAATCTTTATTTACAGGAAGAGCGTCGCGCACGCAATGCGCAATACGAAAGGGAACGCCGCCAGGAAGCCGCGGAAGTGACATCAGAGCTGATCGAAGTTGTCGGCTGCGACCCCAACGTAAGTTATCATTATTTTATTCTTAAATTTAATTAATGTATGTACAATGTACGAAACCTGATGAAATTTTTGTTTATTCACAGATATCTAAGGCCGACCTTCTAGCCACGGTCACCAGCCGCATCAGGAATGCGACTGAGAACACGACTGATGACTTGGAGCGTATTAACAACAATTTGGAAGATCAAAGTAAGTTTACCTAACTAGTGACTGCAGAGGTCTTGTTGATTCGTATTGTTTTAAAACTATATTTTACTTTCCAGTTGTAAAGCTCCAACAACAATTGGGCCTAGACGATGAAGCGGTAGATAGATAATGCAGTGACGAATCTGTAAGTGTCTGTGACATTTTCCATTTATCATACACTTAAATGATGTATTATTACTCACAATCTTTTGATTTGTTCTCGTGCAGGATGCGGACACAGATGGGCCACCGTCCAGTCCAGACAGGACTAGTTAAAAACAGGTACGTTTTTGTTTTAACTGACATTATAAATTTTAATCCATCTTAGTCATTATTTACTTACTAACTTAAAGTATGTTTTTTAAAGAGAAAGAAACGCAAGCGCTCGGAGTAGCTGTCTTCAGATAACGAAGACCAAGCTCGGGCGCTTGACTTTTTGGGTAATCCCAATACGTTTGTGCGTAATGCTAAATTAGCAACGAGTTCAAGACAGTCAATGTGGCCATTCGCAACATCTATCAGCAGACTTGTGTCCAATTTGACGCCTCAACTCCAGAGGAAGGAAGTAGTATCGCTTACAGCGGTGCTCATAGTCAACTGAGTATTGCTGTGCCCTATAATCTAGGTAACGTAGAATTTTCTTTGGAAGTCTTCAGTACGGGACTTATAAACCTCATACTGAGGATTCCAAACCTGAGATGCGTATTCTAAATGGCTACGTACGAAAGAACAATACAAAATCTTAACCGGTTTAAGAGATCGGAAACAAGCCGTGTTGCGTAGTATAAACCCCAAAGCTTTTGATGCCTTTGTAACTAGGCTATTCACATGTAGATCAAAAAGAAGCTTGTTGTCTATAATCACTCCTAGATCTCTTATGCTATTTAGTCTGCTAATTAATTGATTGTTTATGGTGTAATTTAAATCTATCATAGACGTGCGACGTGAGAATGTTAGAACGAAACATTTAGAGACATTTAATTAGAGTTTGTTACGGTTGCAATATATCTCAATTCTGTGCAGGTCGTCTTGCAACTGATATGTATCAAACATGTCTTTACAACTTTGTGAATCTTGATTTCGTCAGCATAGAGTAGAATATATGACTCTTTGATATCTGCCATGAACAATATGAATAACAAAGGACCCAAAATTGAGCCTTGAGGCACTCCTGAACAGACAGAACTCCAACCAGAGGTGTAACCTTGAAGTACGACAGCCTGCGTTCTGTTCTCTATATAAGAGGAGAACCATCAATTCCAGCAAGATATGATCAATATGGTCGAAACACTTTCTATAATCGGTATAAACCACGTCTACTTGACGCTGTACCATGCCGTTTGTAATAAACTCTCGTGACAGAAGTAAGTTAGACGTGGTCGAGCGGTTCTTAACCAAACCGTGCTGCTCATCACCCAGAATTGTCTTGAAAGCCGCATAGACATCGGTGTAAACAATACGTTTAACCCATATATGCCCAAAGGGTCGGTAACGACCCACAAGTAGTTGAGGCAATTAAGTGATTGTTTATTAAATACTTTTAACACTTGAGACCAACCATTCGAAGCTTGACAAACCTCTCTTTGTTCTTATCTACCGCCATTCCATGTCTTGTGAATGTGAGAAGTTATTTTTGTACCTTCAAATTTTACTAACCATATTGTGACTGTGACTGCACGTTGCCCTATTTAGAAATGTAAGTATTTTTTATTTGCCTTTATGAAAAGATATTTTCGCGGTTAATTTATACTGACTAGTACTTAAATAATCATAACAAATAATTAAAATTGAAAATAATAATCATTATCATAGTTATAAATAAAAGAAAACTTGGTCGGTTCGTTATCGACCCTTTGAGCAAATATATGACTTATTGATATTTATAAAGGAGTTCACGTCCGCTCAAAACTTTTGAGATTTTGGATGAATTGGAAAGGATTGATGAGGAAGATTCAGTTGGTAAAATAAATATTTTCATCGATCCTCTAAATAGTGGCCAAAATTCAGAATCGGACTCTGAAAACGAAGGATGTAACGATCCAGATCGGCTCAATCGAGCTCAACTTCAGTCATCTACCGAATCAGTAATAAAGAAAACAGCGAGTATCTGAGAGTGATGAAGAAGAAGAAAAAAAGGCGAGCCAGCCAGACCAAGTACTTCACAATCTCCTAAAAGACAGATAACAGTGTGGTAACTCTGTTCTTCCGTAAGTATGGCGCCGAACTCTGATGTAGTAGTTCGGCTCTCGGAACTTGATTTCCGAAAAACGGCATATTTTTGTACAACAGCCTGATCTGATTGACAAATATGACAGGTACATGGGACCGGGCCTTGGTTCAGGCCATGGTCCGTAGTGAGGAGGGATGGCAGGCGGTCTCCTCCTTCTGCGAAGCAGTAATGCTAGCAAAGGAGGAGGCCGACCGCATCAGGCAGAGGCAACGGGGCGCTCGCCCCAGCCGCCGCCGGGATTCCGATCCCGATTTCCGGCCACCGTAGGCGCGGGCTTGCGGACGGCGTGCAATGGGTAGCACGCTGTCCGATCGTCCGGTAACCGACCGGACCGAGCCCAAGTCGTCGACGGCGCGTTCTGTTCCCGCGCGCCTCAAGGAGCTGTCAGCACACCGAAGAGGCCCAGCCTGCTAACTGCAGGCAGGCAAGGTCGAAGCCTACTGGGGTCATGGGTTAGTTCCGAAAGGAATGCTCGACCCCGGCACGATAGGCTACGAAGGAACGGGGTAGGTTTTTAGTCAGTAAGAGTCTGACACTACTTCCCGCTCCGCCCAAGGGCGGGATTTGTCATTGGATGATTTTACCTACCATAAAAAAAAAAAAAAAAAAACAGGTACATGGGAGGAGTAGACCAGCTAGATGCTAATGTAGCCACCTATCGCATTGCCATCGGGGGTAAAAAACTGTAACTTGTGGATGTAGTTGTAAATAACGCTACTCTTTTGGCAAAATCTCTTGGCAGCTCTGTGGACACGTTAGATTTCAGAAAATCCATAGAACGCTTCTTATAAGATATGGAATACCATGAAACAAGTCAGGTTCCTTATGCCCATCAACATCAAGACTAATACCGTTTTCAGTTCGCACTTTTGCAGCAGATCATGTGATAATTACCCAACAAAGAAGAAGTAAAACCACACAAACCTGTAAATTACCGATTTATAAAAATGGTGAACAACAAGGTAAGTGTGCAACTAATTTAAAAGAATATTTTGCAACTCTTGTAATTTCTGTTGCCGTTTTACATTTACGATTCCGTATTTTTATTTATTTTGTTTTGTTATTGCAGAAACTCAACTCTGGAGAGGCCGACATCCCGAGGCGTCGGGGCAGACCAGCGGGGCACAACAGGGTTCCCCTTTCACAGGTTCGTATTAACATTAGATACCTTATATTTCCCAATTTATTATAATTTATTCATTTAATCTTTATTTACAGGAAGAGCGTCGCGCACGCAATGCGCAATACGAAAGGGAACGCCGCCAGGAAGCCGCGGAAGTGACATCAGAGCTGATCGAAGTTGTCGGCTGCGACCCCAACGTAAGTTATCATTATTTTATTCTTAAATTTAATTAATGTATGTACAATGTACGAAACCTGATGAAATTTTTGTTTATTCACAGATATCTAAGGCCGACCTTCTAGCCACGGTCACCAGCCGCATCAGGAATGCGACTGAGAACACGACTGATGACTTGGAGCGTATTAACAACAATTTGGAAGATCAAAGTAAGTTTACCTAACTAGTGACTGCAGAGGTCTTGTTGATTCGTATTGTTTTAAAACTATATTTTTCTTTCCAGTTGTAAAGCTCCAACAACAATTGGGCCTAGACGATGAAGCGGTAGATAGATTATGCAGTGACGAATCTGTAAGTGTCTGTGACATTTGCCATTTATCATACACTTAAATGATGTATTATTACTCACAATCTTTTGATTTGTTCTCGTGCAGGATGCGGACACAGATGGGCCACCGTCCAGTCCAGACAGGACTAGTTAAAAACAGGTACGTTTTTGTTTTAACTGACATTATAAATTTTAATCCATCTTAGTCATTATTTACTTACTAACTTAAAGTATGTTTTTTAAAGAGAAAGAAACGCAAGCGCTCGGAGTAGCTGTCTTCAGATAACGAAGACCAAGCGCGGGCGCTTGACTTTTTGGGTAATCCCAATACGTTTGTGCGTAATGCTAAATTAGCAACGAGTTCAAGACAGTCAATGTGGCCATTCGCAACACCTATCAGCAGACTTGTGTCCAGCATGTGTGTATCAGCAGAATTTGACGCCTCAACTCCAGAGGAAGGAAGTAGTATCGCTTACAGCGGTGCTCATAGTCAACTGAGTATTGCTGTGCCCTATAATCTAGGTAACGTAGAATTTTCTTTGGACGTCTTCAGTACGGGACTTATAAACCTCATACTGAGGATTCCAAACCTGAGATGCGTATTCTTAATGGCTACGTACGAAAGAACAATACAAAATCTTAACCGGTTTAAGAGATCGGAAACAAGCCGTGTTGCGTAGTATAAACCCCAAAGCTTTTGATGCCTTTGTAACTAGGCTATTCACATGTAGATCAAAAAGAAGCTTGTTGTCTATAATCACTCCTAGATCTCTTATGCTATTTAGTCTGCTAATTAATTGATTGTTTATGGTGTAATTTAAATCTATCATAGACGTGCGACGTGAGAATGTTAGAACGAAACATTTAGAGACATTTAATTAGAGTTTGTTACGGTTGCAATATATCTCAATTCTGTGCAGGTCGTCTTGCAACTAATATGTATCAAACATGTCTTTACAACTTTGTGAATCTTGATTTCGTCAGCATAGAGTAGAATATATGACTCTTTGATATCTGCCATGAACAATATGAATAACAAAGGACCTAAAATTGAGCCTTGAGGCACTCCTGAACAGACAGAACTCCAACCAGAGGTGTAACCTTGAAGTACGACAGCCTGCGTTCTGTTCTCTATATAAGAGGAGAACCATCAATTCCAGCAAGATACAGATTTTTTAGCAGCATGCGATGATCAATATGGTCGAAACACTTGCTATAATCGGTATAAACCACGTCTACTTGACGCTGTACCATGCCGTTTGTAATAAACTCTCGTGACAGAAGTAAGTTAGACGTGGTCGAGCGGTTCTTAACCAAACCGTGCTGCTCATCACCCAGAATTGTCTTGAAAGCCGCATAGATATCGGTGTAAACAATACGTTTAAGGACTTTAGAAAAACGCAGATTTTAGAAATGGGGCGATAGTTTTCGATATTAGCTTTATCGCCCTTTTTAAAGACGGGAGTGACGAAAGCAGACTTCCAAATCTTTGGAACTATTCCCTCAGAAAGAGAACGCTTGAATAGGAAGTGATGGGTTCAGCAAGACTACCAGCACAAGTAACTATGAACAATGGAGGTATAAGGTCTGGTCCACCTGATTTAGTTAGCTCTAAGGATTTGAGGAGCTTCAATACTCTTGAGTGGTTTATGTCAACTGTGCTGACAGACATAGCAGTATCACTACATAGTTCACTGGGAGTACATTCATCATCAGCCGTTAATTCGGGTTCTAAAAAGGTAGACTGGATATAGCTAGAAGTTGCTAATATCTTGCCCGGAATTAACACAGTTCTCACGGTAGAACATCTCATTAGGAAATAAACCAGCTCTCCGCTTGCTTTTTACAAACGTCCAAAAAGATTTTGGATTTTTTGTGAAGCCTCAATGTTAGCCATATAATTGTCATAACAAGTTTTTTCTAATTCAATAACTCTGATACGTAATAATGAAAAGGAATGATAATCAGATAAATTACTGTATTGTTTATATTTTTTATGATTTCTATGTTTTTCTGTAATAATTTTAATTAGCGCTGGGGTGTACCAAGGAGGGTAAGAAGATTGTTTATCGATTTTAAAGGTATGAGTATATCCCAAAGTTCATACAATTTGTCATAAAATTTAGTGACAGCATCTTCTAAGCTTATTGACAATGAAAACTGAGGCCAGTTAATAAATTCAAGTTCCGATTTAATAGCGACATAATTGCCCTTCGAGAAAACATAACGTTGCTTAGGTTTATCAACAAATACATGAATTTCGACAAATTTAGTCACAACAATTAAAGGCTTGTGAGGAAGATCAATAGGCAAAGCTAGAGGGTCCACACATTCTGAGACAGTAACAGTGTCGTTACAAAATACAAGGTCGAGTAGCCTGCAGTTAATATTCCGCACACCATTATACTGTGACATGTTGTACTGAAGAACTGAGTGACATGCTGAGAAGAAATGTTTTATGGGATTATATCACCATTGGTAGCTATGTCTCCATTATAACACTCGACGTCATTTCCGAAATTAAAATCACCTACCAGCAAAAACTTGTCAAGTGGGTGAGTTAAAATTAAGTTGTTAAAACCATCTGAGAAATTACGCAACTGAGTACTATATGAATTACCTAGATTCTCCTTACATAAGTAAAGCGCACATTTATGCAAATTGTAACTAAATTGTGGTTTGGACCTCTTAAGGATTAAGGATAGCCAAATATCCTCCGCGAGAGAAAGAGCTATGCCAATCCACCCTCTCAACTATTGTAAGTTCATGTTTCACCGCTATCAAAACACCTCCTCCACGCAACTAACAGGTTCGGGAGCGTCAGGATCAAGTCTCCAAACATGGTAACGTCCATCGAACAATTCACTGCTGTTAAAACTATCATCAAACCACGTTTCCGTAAATAAAATTATATCGTAGGAACTAAGACATACTCCGCGAAACATAACATACATACTATGAAGACATAATGACAATAAGATGTTTTACAATGACGCCCATGTGCTTGTGGAGTGTGTTCCTTTCTTGTGTTTGAAGTCAAGAACAAAACAGGGACTCTGCAATAAATAATTGATTTCATAATTATTCACGATATTCATTTGGATTTATTTAACTTTAAAATGTACAGCAATTTATAAAAAGGTCTCCAGAATGTTCAAAGTGACCAGCCCTGTCGACGCACCATTGTCGTCGTCCGGAACGGTGGCGGGCCGCGCGCTCTCGCCTACCCCCCCCCCCCCACCGCTCCCTCGTTCTTGCCTTCCCCGCGTTTGCCTGTCGGCGGTAGTGTGCGTGGGTCACGGCGTATGCGCGTGAACACAGCCCCCGCTTTGGAGTGATGTAACGAACAATACTTCCACATTAATACATGAAGACTTGTATATGACTCGTCGTGATCAACCCTGTCGCAATTTGTTGTATTGTTGGCACCCAAACATTATAAACAATAAAGGAAATACTTATAAGTATATTTACCTGCCATGCTATAGCGGGTTTCTCGATTTAAGTAATGAAAGGCAAGTATGCGCCATAGCCATGGACCCTTTGAAGAACACCACCAATATAAGTAGATAAAGTCGAATTTAAACCAAAAAGCTTTTTCGCAACAATACAATCATATTTCTGCTCCTATGGTTTTCGTTATGTTAACGATTGTTTTACAGTACTGAGGTTCTGTGAATTTTAATTGAATTGCTATTTCATTTGTTAGGAACCAAGTGGCGCTAAAAAAGTAAATTGCCTTGATAGGAAATTAGTTTCCGCTCTTATTTAAAGTACTTCAAAGTTATTTTGGTTATTTTAATGAAAAGATTGTGGTAATAGAAATTATCTCACTATTATTGACGATAGGTAATACAAAATAACATAGTGTGCCTAAAGGAAATAGTTGAGTTTGTTCAGTAAAGTAAGGAATTGTGACTATCAGGAAAGTTGTCATCTTATCACCGAGTACTAGTCGGTCCAAGTTTTGAGAAAAAAAGATTGTAAATGACCGGAACTGACTACATAGTTATCAACCAATACATACTAATCGAGGTTACTTTGAAATCAGAATAATTTTAAATTTATTTATATAACAATAGTTTCTGTATAAAATGGCTTGTACATATTAATTTAATCAATATCAATATCAAATATTTATTTGCAAGAAATACATTGTTTACAAGGAAAGATCTTATAACCTAAAAGTCACTGTATTCTGCCTGCAAGCAAGCGTGCAAATTATTTATATTTATGTCATTCTCATAGGCACAACCTTGTAGCCAAGATTATTCATCAGCAACTTGCTTTGAAATACTCTCTTGTAGGATCGGAAGTGGCGTACTACAGGTATGAGCCCGACCCAGTTCTTGATAATGGTCATATCACTTTGTACTGGGACCGGTCCATCATCACTGACAGAACTATTGTAGCCAATAAGCCTGAAAGAACCGAAACGAGAAGCGTGCAATGATTGTTGACATATCCGTTCCGCATGACGAGAACCTTGTGAAAGCCGAGAAAGATAAACAAATTAAGTATATTGACTTGGCTCGCGAGGTTGTCGACATGTGGGAAGTGGATTCGGCGATCATTGTACCGATAGTCGTGTCGAGTAATGGCTTAATAGCCAAGAGCCTCGACCAACACCTTAGGAGGCTCTCGTTAGGCGGCTGGATCAAGGGCTTGATTCAGAAAGCGGTACTCCTGGACACGGCTCGTATTGTTAGGAGGTTCCTTTCTCTGGAGCCCTGACCGCGTAGCTTGGACCCTGTTGCCGATACCGGTGGGACACTATTTTTTATATTTTTAAATGTTTCTTTTTCATATATGTGTTAAAAATTATTTAAAAATGTAAAAAATATGTATTATAAGGAATAAAGAGAATAATAATAATATAACATTTATTTTCAGACAATAATCCATAGCTTGTACATAAAAAAAAAACCAAAATATGAGCAATAAAATAAAAAGACGCAGGCTATATTACATACCTGAATGACGGTCTGTGTACCGTCATCCAGTGACACCATTACGCCATTCACCCTGCCGGCTACAGTAGCCACGAGGCTATTGGGGCTGTCGCGCATCCGACGCATCAGCGATGCGACTCTCAGCCGCAGCAGCGAGCCGAAATCTGGAACGCGCTTCGAATATAATAAATTATTTGATACAATTTATCGTCAACATTAACTAATTAAATTATTAACTTAAATTTCTAAATTCCATAAATTCCTTAATACTATAGAAAGAAGTAATAATAAGATTAATAAGTTCTTATGTAGCCATTCTGTCAATTTTGTTTTCAATGCATTCCACTGTAACAATTTAAATTCATTTGGGATGTTATTATAAATCAATACACACATATTATACACATTTGTCTTATAAATATCTTTATGACCAGGTGGTTGATACAATAGAGTCCAAAAACATTTCACCAGATTCTTGAGATACAAAGACTGCCATTGCCCCTGCAGGACTGACTACTCACAGCGATTGACCAACTTTGGTCAGCACTCGGCAAAGCAGCGTCGCGTGTTTACCGACGTAACGACTATTTTTTTAATTCTAAACGGTGAGATAACTTCTCACGAACTGCTTGCTAATCTTTCCCATAGTGTGCCTCGCCAATGTCCAGTTAAATCAGTACTGAAACTCGAAACTTTTGCTGTCAAATCATCTCACACTACTCTTGGTAAGGAGTTGTCAGCAAACTGTAGAGGCCTATTAGGGCCGAAGCCTACTGGGGCCAAGGGACAGATGAAAATGAATCCCGGGGCCCTGGATCGAAAGCAATGAATGGAACAGGGTAGGTTTTTAGTCAGTAAGAGTCTGACACTATCTCCCGCGCCACCCAAGGGATTTGTCATTTGTTGGTTTTACCTACCTTAAAAAAAAAACCACTATTCTTGGTCGATCCGCTCCGTTAAACCGAATGATGGTTATAACTAATAGGGTCATATATACCAATTCCAACGTTGATTTATTCTACGACAGCATAACTGAATTAAGAGAAGCATTGTTTGTAATTGATTCATTTGTAGTCAACTCCCAACTATAGACATTATTTTAATTCTTTGTTTTAATTTTAATTTATCTTTCAAATCTTTAGTAACACGTTTTAAAAAATGCAGACAGAAAAACCTTTATAATATTTAGGAATTTTTAAATGATAAATCGCTCAAAAGTTACTGACTGAATATATTCTATTTGTTTTGTATCGCACAACTATTGACCTAATTTTTTAATTTAATATTAATTGTTATTATTTATGTTTTTATTATATGATTTTGTATTTTCAATATCTTATTGTCTTTCGACCTTTCTTGCGCACCAGCCATGGTCAAAATTTTTGAGCCAAAAAATATTTTTTAACACATATAATCAGATTCTTACCATGCATCGACTTATATTCTAAGTGATAGACAAGCTCGTTCATGGAAAGTATTTGTCAAAATACTTAAATGTTAAAAAGTACATAAAAATCGATTTTACCATGTATATTATCTTCATATAACATAAAACTTTTGGTAGAAATATACGAATATATTAAATTTTAAACTGACAAGCTGCTTTTAGTTTTGATGATAGCGCATGTAGGTGCCATGGTCCGTCTCAAACTACCTCCCGTGGAGTGTAGGGTGTACCTAGGTAGATGTACTCAGGTAGGCCGCTGTAAGTACAACTTGGCGAAAGGGGGTTTTAAAGACCCATCGGATACTCAATGTGAGTGCGGTGCCCCTGTTCAAAACATGAGCCACATGTTAGAGTGCCCAAGTGCCTATAGACCTGCACTATGGAGGATTTAATTAATGTCAACGATGCTGCAGTTAACGTAGCCACTGGATGCAAACAGTTTAGCGAGTTTACCATCTATTCGAAGAGAAGAAGAAGGTAGATGATGTATAGTCTCCTTACAGAATCGACGTACAAACTTTTATAGTAACATTAAGATAACTCACTATAAAGCAACAATTTCTTGGTATCGTTTGCCTGCTGCGCTGCCCCATGAGTTTCGACTTGAGGGAGGAAACAGAAATACGCGCCATACTCATTAACCCCTGAAGAACAATGGAACACCGATGACGTAGATAGATAAGCTCGACTTTAAATCATTTTAACATTACCAAAAACTTTTTGGCAACAATAAAAATCCTGTTTTTGTAATTTTACGATCATTTCTCAGTAGACCAGTTCTGTGAAATTTTGTTTCTGTGAGAATATGTTCAGGTAAACTGTTTATCTTTTAATTCAATTACTATTTTATTTGGTTTGGCAAGCTCTTTATTACTTATTACACTGGACTCCCCCGGTCGTCGTATAGAAGAGATTCAAAGGAATACTCACTCAAAAAGTCTTTCTTGATTTTCGTTATGCTGAAGTCTGATAGTTCGAGCCCTTGCGCTTCTTTCTCTGTAAAAAACATATAAAAGAATTTTTTTACAGAGAAAGAAGTAAATAATTAAGTAATACCTAATCCACCTGGATCAAAAGTGATAATGCTAGTAAAACACAAAAACGTACGGGTGGTTTTTTAGTGGCCTTGCTGGAACCTGGCAGTGGCCCAGCTGTGTCCGTGTCCTGATTAAGAAAAAAAAATAAGTTAGAATCCAATACGTTATTCAGGTGCAAAATAAATTCGAAATGGTACAGAAACTTACCGCAGCGTCGCTGTCGGTACTGTCACATGTGTCGTCGTCGTCTGAACTTAAAACCTCCACATTTAGGCCGAGCCTTTCTTGAAGCGTTGCAACTGGAAAAGATAAATATAATTTAATACAATATGACACAACAAGACTTCCACAGCAACTAGACAGGTTAACTTACTTTGAGATGTCAAATTATTATTTTGCCGCTTCAAGGCAGTAACGTTCTCGTTTTCAGTCGCACTCTGAATGCGACTGATTGCTACTGCCAGTAGCTCGGCCTGAGATATCTGTGAATAAGAATAATTAGTCAAGTTTCACAAATCGTACATATATTTTTTAAAGTTAAGAATAAAATAATGATAACTTACGTTTGGGTCACACCCGACAGCTGCTGTCAGATCTGACAGCGCTTCGGATGTCTCCTGGCGACGCTCCCGCTTATACTGAGCGTTGCGTGCGCGACGCTCTTCCTGTAAATAAATAATAAAATAAACAAACAAATTTACAAAACGATAATATTAAAGCGAAATATATGCTGGAAATATAAGGTGTCTTAATTTTAATACGAACCTGAGAGAGAGGCACCCGGTTGTGCCCCGCTGGTCTGCCACGACGCCTCGGGATATCTCTCATAAATTCAAAATTGTACAGAAATTTACAGCAGCGTCGCTGTCGGAACTGTCACATGTGTCGTCGTCTGATCTAAAACCCTCCACGTCTATGCCGAGCTTTTCTTGAAGCTTTTCAACTGGAAAAGATAAGTATAATTTAATACAATATGACACAAAAAGACCTCCACAGCCACTAGACAGGTTAACTTACTTTGAGATGCCAAATTATTATTTTTCCGCTTCAAGTCAGCAATATTGTCGTTTTCAGTCGCACTCTGTAGGCGACTGATTATTACTGCCAGTAGCTCGGCTTGAGATTCTGTAAATAAATAAAAAATTAGTCAGGTTTCGTGAATCGTACACATATTCATTAAAGTTAAGAATAAAATAATGATAACTTACGTTTGGGTAAGACCCGACAGCGCTTCGGATGTCTCCTGGCGACGTCCGCCGTCTCCGCCGAAAAAGTCAAGCGTCCGCGCTTGATTTTTTCTCTGTAAAAAACATACTTTAAGTAGACAAATAAATAATACTTAAGATGGATTAAAAGTGATAATGTAAAAGTAAAAATAATGTAAGTAAAACAAAAATACTTACTGGTGATTTTTTAGTCTTTCCTGGAAATTAACAGTGGCCCAGCTCTGTCCATGTCCTGAATAAGAAAATAATAAGTTAGGGTCCAATACGTTATTCAGGTGAAAAATAAATTTTAAATGGCACAGAAACTTACCGCATCGTCACTGTCTGAACTGTTAAGAGCTTCCACGTCTAATCCCAGCCGTGCTTGAAGCATTGCAACTGAAAAGGAAAATATAATTTAAAACAATATGACACAACAAGACCTCCACAGCCACTAGACAGGTTAACTTACTTTGAATTGCCAAATTTATAAATTATATATAACAAATTATAATATTCTTTTGCCGTTTCAATTCTGCAACGTTGTCGTTTTCTGTCGCACTCTTTATGCGACTGATCAGTACTGCCAGTAGCTCGGCCTGAGATATCTGTGAATAAATAAAAAGTTAGTCAGGTTTCGTGGATCGTACAAACATTTATTAAAGTAAAGAATAAAATAATGGTAACTTACGCTGGGGCCACAGCCGGCAGCTGCTGTCAGCTCCGACAGTGCTTTTGCTGTCTCCTGGCGGTGTTTCCTCTCATATTGAGCGTTGCGTGCTTTTCCTATATTCCTTTTTTATGTTTTTCCTGTAAATAAAGAATAAAATGAACAAACAAATTTACAAAAAAATAATAATAAAGCGAAATATATGCTGGAAATATAAGGTGTCTAAAGTTAATACGAACCTGCGAGAGAGGCACCTGGTTGTGTCCCGCTGGTCTGCCCCAACGCCTAGGGATATCTCCCTCTCCAGTGACGAGTTTCTGAAATAAAAACACAAAATAAATGAAAATACGGAGTCTTAAATGTAAAACGGAAACAGATATTAAAATAGTAGCAGAATATTTTTTTACATTAGTTCCACACTTACCTTGTCGTTCACCATTTTCGAAATAAAAATTGGTAATTTACGAGTAGTACAAAAAGAATATGTTTCGAGATCGAAAAACGGAGTACGTACTGCGAGTCAAACTGCACAAATAAGCTATTACGGAAGCGGAAACAGATTTTAAAAAATCTGTTTCTGTTTTTCATTTTTTGTTTTCTGTTTCGTTTTTTTTTTTAATATTCTGCTACTATTTTTAGTAGCAGAATATTCTTTTACATTAGTCGTACCTGGCCGTTCACCATTTTGGCCAAAGAGATATAAATTGGTAATATAGGTAAAACAAAAACAGCAATGGAATTCAAAAATAACAGGGTTGCCTGAATGGTTTCTCACAGAAACAGCAGTTGACGGATCTTGTGACCTTTTACTGCGAAACGATCACAAAACTAACGAAAACAATAAAAGCTATTACAGAAATACAATTTTTATTGTTTGAAAATAAATTTTGTTTAAGTTGAAACGATTTAAAATACATTTAATCTTACTTCATTGGTGTTCCATTGTATTGCAGGGTGTTAATAATACCTACGGCGCGTCCTTCCCTTTCTTTTTTCAAATAGTTTACATACTTTGAAGCGCGGCAGGTAAACGATACCAAGAAATTGTTACTTCATTTAATAATTGTTCTTTTGTGAGTCAATTTAATGTTATTATCATAGTGTAGATATGTGCCGTAGAGATATAATATACCTACCTAAGTACAGGCAGGTACAATACGCGCCAAATAAGTTGAGAACCAAATAACAGTCAAGTGATAGCAACTAGTTGGCTGATACCTATGTAAGAATTAAAATGGCAATCAGCCTTCAATGCGCAGTGACAGATTTTCAGGTCTCAATCGAAGTGCGGCACAGCGGGAGGCTGCATGTAACCATAGCAACGACGGCCGTTTTAGTTCTACTTATTTGCTGTGTACTATACCAACGTTGTATAGCGGGCTTGAGACGGGGACCATGGCAACTATAGGTATGGTCACAGCATTAAGCTGAGCGCTCGGCCGTTGTGCGCGGATGTGGCACATATTTCTCACAAAGTGTACCTACTGATTTGTCAGTCCTTAATTTGCGCCTTTATCCGGCAGTGAGAAGTCGTTCTTTCTTTCTAAATTCATGATTATAATTTATCTTTTTACATTGTCAATACAACGATGTGAAAAGACACTGCATCAAAGCACAGGATAACTTCCAAACATATATTTTTGAGGAACGAAACATTTCTAAAAAAAAAAAAATTAAGAGTCATTAACAATGTGACCAAATCTCGCGATAAGCGTATGGAGACACTGAATCTGCATACCGTGACAATCGGAAATGTGTGACATCTCCTGTGACTACTAATTTACATGGCTGATCATTGACGTTAGTTGATATTCTCGTCTCAATGATAAATTATATTTAATTTCGCAAATAGGTTTTAAAAAACACTTTTATAGGTCAATATTTTTTTCGTCAGTTTGAACTAGATGAGGCCGGTGTTCCCTAGCTGACTACCCTGAGAAGAAACACCGAAACAAACTCAGGGGTGTCAAACGAATCATCTGCATGAGAACTATGCAGATTTGTCTAAGATAGTTTTTTGAAGAAAAAAACATACAGATTTGAGTGGACTTGTCCAGTTAGTGAAAGCATTTGTCAGTATTCGTGTAGGTCAACTCAGGACTACTAATAATAGCTTTCACCAAGTCTAGCAATCTTTTTTCTGACGGTTTTTATCCTTAGATCTTTATTTATGTATTTGTTGATCACGAAATACGGTAGGTGGCTTAATAGCCAAGAGCCTCGACCAACATCAGAGGAGGTACTTGTTGGGCAGTTGGATCAAGGGCTTAATCCATAAAGCAGTACTTCTGGAATTAGCGCGCATTATTCGGACATTCTCTCAAGAGCCCTGACCACCGGCAGCTTGGACCCTGTTTCTGATGCCGGTGGCCTCCTATTTTTTAATTTTTAATTTTTTTATATACATGTGTTCTAAAGGAAATGTTTTTCTTCAAAATAAGCTATTATTATAATGATAAAAGGGAGTTAGATCAGTGCAAATTACCATTTTATTTACCCATAATTTCTAAATAAATTGACATCACTTTTAGTTTAATTTTCTTAATTAGTAAGTTAAATCAATGAATCTTGTCCATAAAAATATGGTTAAAGATATTAGCTACTAGCTTGCATTTTTTTTATTGATTTAGTATTTTAGACGTTCTCAAGTTTCGAAATTGACTCTGAAAGTAAAGTTAAAAAATAACTATGTTTACATTAATTGTGAATATAGTACACAAGTATGCTATTACCTTGAATAAAATACTGTAAATATTTACACAAGAATAAAGCCCAAGGTTATTGGTAAATCATATGTTTGTAAAACAAATCACTAATGGAAATAAATCGGTTTGACAAACCGATCGGTTTGGTTTCGGTTTTTGAGTCAAATAGTGCAATAAGGGCACATTGCTCTTTAATGATAAGACCGTTAATAAATTGCTCTTAGCGAGTAATAAAATAAATAATACAATTGAATTATTGCGAACGCTTCACGAACGTTGCCACTGCGGTGTTCGCGTAGCACGTCGTAGCACCTCGTAGCGGATCGAAGCAAAGCGCTACAATAAATCAAAAGTGACATCATTTCATTTCACACGGCCATTTTTAGTGTAATTTACTTACATTACACTAAACACGACCGTAATATAGCTGTTTCTAAATAGTAAACGATTAGTTAGGCGTAACCTTTGTATTAATAATATAACAAAATATTTCTAGAATACTTTTTTATTTTATTTGGGACAGACACAGCACAACGGTAGAACAATAGATAATCCCCGGTTGGTAACACTGCGTATGCGCAGGTACACAGCTGGACTAAAATCGAATTCTAAAATTAGGAGTAAAATAGCATAAACAAAGCAATTTTTAAGCGACAGCAAAATTTGAAAAAAAAAACAGATTAGTGTTGGTTGAGGAAAGATTTGTGTGTTTAGGGATATTTTCGGTTGTGGTCTATTTTAGCTACTAGTTATGTGTTTACCCAGCATGAGGAGGCCTGAATCCCAACATGTTTTTATTTTTTTATTTTTCGCAATAAATACTGTGGCGAATCTATAGTTTTCACTCCAGGTTGGACAATAGGAGTACTTTGAGCAAATACATTGGTTGTACGGGTAGGCTCAGTAGTTGTTTCTGCAACTGGTAGCTCTGATATTGGTAGTAATGACTCAATTTTATACTTTGCGGTTTGTGAATTCGCAAATTTCGAAGTTAAACGTGGAATTTCTGTGCTCATATTTATATTATTATCCGTCACTGTTTCAGGAGTTGTTTGTGTCAATATTGCATCATTGTCTTCAATCGTCGTAATTTTGTTATATACCGATGTCGTAAAACCATTTGGTGCAACTACCGTGCCCGCTACACTGCTTAGTGGACTTACTAAAAAGTCTGCTTGCGCATTGGATAGCTTATTTGATTGACTTAACATTGCTTCAGTTGAAAAATAGTCGTTTGGTTTCTCTGTCACATAATCAGTTTTTGTTGGATTTATATGCTTAAATTCGATAGTAATAGGAACAAGTGATTCAGTGCTAATGTACCTTTATTTCCTGTGTTTATTTCTGTTGATGGCAAAGTATACGTATCCGCTGTAGACAAAACCGATTTCGAGAAATGAACGAAGATCAAGCACTTTCTTTAGCAATCTTATCTGTAGTTAATTTTCAACTTTTGGGTAAATTTTGTCTTCTCTCATTTTTACGTGTCACTCTTCGTTGCGTATTTCCATTCTATGCAAGGCCTGAACTCTGCCATAGGAAACTGCTCGCGTAAACTTTGGATTGCTAGTTTTAAATCTGCAATTACAATGTATACGCAAATTTGGCGTACAAGTCTTGTATGCAAGATCATTACGGAAACTATAGTTTGTAACATGGACGCGCGCGTTTTGGTTCCACACTCTACTACCTCCTTATAATGTTCACTGCTGGGACTCAGGCCTCCTCTCTAGGAAAGGGAATGGACCGTAATCCACCACGCGGCCCCAGTGCGGGTTGGTAGATGTTACATGTCATCGAAGTTTAGGTTCTAGGACATGCCGGTTTCCTCACGATTCCTTCACCGTTTTGAGTGCAATGGTGACGAAATAAATAACACAAAGTAATGGGCCTGGTTGGGTTTGTATCCGCGACCTACAACTCGTAAGTTGGAGCCGTTACTACTCGGCCACCACTGCTCTCAATGAATGATTTTTAAAGATGAGAATGTAGAATTAAATAAACAATAATGACTTTTAACTGAACCTAACCCAAATGTTTAATTAACATTAGAAGAAGACCGTGTCTTTAATGGTTTCTGTTCTAACCTAACCTAACCCCCATGATGGCCTCATTCGCTCCCTATTGTGTTCTAATGGTCAATATTCTAACTTGACGTAATCCAGGCTTGAATGTTCCGAGATCGGAATAGTCACGCCTACACGATTAGTCCATATTCGAAATGGCATTGTATATTATGGAACAAGGTTAGGTAGTTTCACTACGAAGGAGTATTTGCGTACTACTCTTGTAGATAGGAAGAGTTTAGTAAAAAAGTGATTCAAATCCATAGGCGATTAGTTTCATACCCTTTCGTTCTGGCCTTGTATAGAATGGAAATACGCCTCTCCATTGCTATGTCATTATAAGTTTTGATTTCCGTTTAAAATAGTGTCGACAACTTTTTTATATTCAGCGGATTCTGAATATAAATGGTGTGCTGGGAAGCTGCATCCCAGCATGCAGAACAGCCCAGCAGCACCGAATTTTTTATCCTATGATTTTAAAGTCAAATCAGGCCAAAATCAATCGAGAGTAATCAGCTTACTTTTTTGAAGCATTTCCTTGTAGCAAGCACTACTTTATACTTTATGAATTTTTTGTTGCGGATAAATTCAATTTCTTATAAACACATTTTGAAACAGAAATTAATAATGTTTTAAAGGCACATTTTAAATACCAATTTAATTTGATAAACTGCTCATTTCATGTCAATAAAATAAATAACAATTGACTGAAAAAAAGATTTCTATTTAATGCATCATCGGTTCTCAACTACGCAAAATTGAACCCAGTCAGATTGTATACAGGGTCTGATTAAATTATTAACTAGCAAAACTCCCAGACGTGATTTCTTTTTTTTTTTCATGGTAGGTAGAATCATCCAATGGCAAATCCCCCCTTTGGGTGGGGCGGGAATTAGTGTCAGACTCTTACTGACTAAAAACCTACCCTGTTCCATTCATTGCCTTTGTCCCAGGGCCCCGGATAACATTTTCACATAACCTTTGGCCCCAGTAGGCTTCAGCCCTTCCCAGACGTGATGGATATGGATAACTACATGTAATGACGATAATCAAGCACATTAGTCCAACAGTCTATTCCTGGAACGACTAGTTGCTAATTAAACTTTACTAACTGACAAAGTTCATTAACTAATTTCGTTGGGATACCTTTTGCTAAATCATTAGCAGTATAATGGGTGTTAAACTAAATATCTGCAAATAACAGTAATTAAGAAAAGAAATGTCATTGTATTTGAAGTGGTAAAAAAATAAATGGCTCGTTTTCACATTTGATTTTTACTATTTATTCAGATCTTGGGGCACTTTCTCTACAATCCAGCACTGGGCCTCAGTCAGCTAAACGAACGATACTGGCGACTATTTTGTAACAAATATTTATATGATTTGTGGAACGAAATAATCATAAATATTTTTAAGTATGAACGGTCTACGAAGGCCATGATTGCTTTTTTTTTCAATTGAAACATTACCTATTTTATCTATCGACACGATTGATCACACAGTTTTGAATAGCAATTTATTTGAGTAAAAAATATTTTTTGTTTTAATTTTAAAAACGAAATTACAAACACGTCCATGAAGACGCTAGTACCTACATATATAGGTAAACACTAAAACACAAATGCCGCCAAAGAATTTGAAAGTTCCCATAAAAAATATTTGCTTTAACTTTAAAATTATAGACTTACTGAATATCATTTTGAATTGTATTTTATCGTAAAAATACCCGGTAGGTATTGGCTTTACAATTTCACCAGAATTCATTACAAAGGAATCCAAGAACAATAGATAATTTCCGGTCGACCATTGGCAGAGCTAGAATCCTCCCTGCCTCCCTGGCAACCCTGCGTATGCGCAGGTAGCCTATATAAACTCGGGTCCGAAAAATTTCATGTCATTACTTCTGTAGTAGCCCACTCGTGCAGTTCCACTCGCGAAGTACTTTCGTCTTCTTTCGTTCGTCTCGTTCGTTTCTTTTTTCTTTTATATTAATTACCGATTTATAAAAATGGTGAACAATAAGGTAAGTGTGCAACTAATTTAAAAGAATATTTTGCAACTCTTGTAATTTCTGTTGCCGTTTTGATTTACGATTCCCTATTTTTATTTATTTTGTTTTGTTATTTCAGAAACTCAAGTCTGGAGAGGCGCCCATCCCGAGGCGTCGGGGCAGACCAGCGGGGCACAACAGGGTTCCCCTTTCGCAGGTTCGTATTAACATTAGATACCTTATATTTCCCATTTTATTATAATTTATTTCTAAAAATTTTTATTCATTTAATCTTTATTTACAGGAACAGCGTCGCGCACGCAATGCGCAATACGAAAGGGAACGCCGCCAGGAAGCCGCGGAGGTGACCTCAGAGCTGATAGAAGTTGTCGGCTGTGACCCCAACGTAAGTTATCATTATTTTATTCTTAAATTTAATTAATGTATGTACAATGTACGAAACCTGATGAACTTTTTGTTTATTCACAGATATCTAGGGCCGACCTTCTTGCCACGGTCATCAGCCGCATCAGGAATGCGACTGAGAACACGACTGATGACAACCGTGAATTGGAGCGTATTAACGAAAATTTGGAAGCTCAAAGTAAGTTTACCTAACTAGTGACTGCAGAGGTCTTGTTGATTCGTATTGTTTTAAACTATATTTTTCTTTCCAGTTGTAAAGCTCCAACAACGACTAGGCCTAGATGATGAAGCGGTGAATCGGATATGCAGTGACGCATCTGTAAGTGTCTGTGACATTTTCCATTTATCTTGCACTTAAATGATGTATTATTACTCACAATCTTTTGATTTGTTCTCGTGCAGGAGGAGGACACAGATGGACCACCGTCCAGTCCAGAGAGGACCACTAAAAAACAGGTACGTTTTTGTTTTTACTGACATTAAATTTTTTAATCCATCTTAGCCATTATTTACTTACTAACTTAAAGTATGTTTTTTACAGAGAAAAAAGCGCAAGCACTCTGACTAACTGTCTTCAGACAACGAAGACCAAGCGTGGGCGCTTGACTTTTTGAGTGAGTATTCCTTTGAATCTCTTATCTAAAACGACCGCGGGAGTCCAGTGTAATCCAATCAAATCTACAGCCAGGGTATATAATGGTTAACAACTTTTATCAACAATTCCAGTCCAATATAAAAGTTAATGTCTTTGTCCACAGGAGGGGTGCGCGCGCAGCATCGTAGACGTGACGTCACAATTAATTGGAGTTGCTAACGCGCTCCTAACGTAAGATATATTGTACTTTATTCTTTACTATTTGACTGTATATTTCGTTTACAATCCCGGCTAACTGTTCATTTGTTCACAGATCTCTAAAGTCGAGCTTCTCGCCACTGTATCAATCGCATTCAGAGTGCGACTGGAAACTCTCGACGTCATCACCGGCTTGACACGCATCAGTGCTAATTTAGAAGCTCAACGTAAGTCAACCTATCTACAGATTATGGAGACCTTGTTTTTTTTTTATTTCATTTTACATTTAATTTCCATTTATTTTTGTGCCATTTTTCTTTTCTCTTTTCAATTATCTGCCTAGTTTTACTCACAATCTTTTTATTTGTGTGTTATAGGTATAGAACAGAATAAAGCTGGTCTGCATTCGGGTTCTTAAAGCAAGACAACATCAAAAACTGCAACTTAAAAAACAGTTTCATTGCACATTTAATTATGTAGATTTTTTTTTTCTAAAAATATAGAAATTCATTCGTAATATATGTTTTTATTATTTACCCTACCTCTAACCACTAGCAAGGAACCAGTGACCAGCCAGTCACATTGCATACTGAGTTATTCTAATTTCTCTCTGAGCAAACGTAGAAATCTACTCAGGAATATAGACAACTTGAACTATGACATCAAATACTCGTATTACTTTATTCAGAAACTATTTAAATAAGATTATTTAAATAATTATGTTTTCAATGTTGCAACATAGTTGTAGGCTATATTATTGTGGTACGAAATAATTAGACATCTGTAGTCGAACTAAACAAAAGCCTGTATTTCAACTATCAGCGCCGATCCTCAAATAATACGAGTATTAAATTAATATATACAAGCCATTTTATACAGAAACGATTTTTATGTTCGTAAACTTTAAAAAATACTGAGTTCAAAGTAACCTCGATTACTTTCTATTGGTTGGTAACTATGTAGGAACATCAGTTCTGGTCATTTACAACATTTTTTCTCAAAACGTGAAAAAAGTATGTACCTACTTGGTGATGAGGTGAGGATTTAACTGATAGGGACAACTCCTTACTAAGAACAAATTACATTATTTTCTATAGCCAGTTGTTTTGGTTTTTTCGTCAAACATTGTGAGATAATATTTATTACCACCATCTAATCATTGAAATTGATAAAAGAACTTTGAAGTACTTTAAATAAGAGTTGAAACTACGAATAACTCCTACCTAGACATTTCACTTTTTATTTAACTAATATCTAGTTGTCAAAAAAAGTCGGCATCTGGCAGAGCCACTTGGTTCCTAACAAATGACATAGCAATTAAATTAAAAGATAAACAAATTACTCGAGTACCTACCTTAAATAACAACATCTCACAGAGCTTTGTACTGTGATGCAATCGTTAATATAACGAAAACCACAGGAACAGAAATATTATTTTGTTGTTGCGAAAAAGATTTTTGATAAAGCAAAAATGGTTTAAAGTCGAGTTTATCTACTTATATTGGTGTTCTTCAAAGGGTCCATGGCTATGGCGCATACTTCCCTTTCATTACTTAACTCGAGAATCCCGCTGTAGCACGGTAGGTAAATGTATTTATAAGTATTTTCTTTAGTATTTATAATGTTTGGGTGCCAACAATACAACAAATTCCGACAGGGTTGTTCACGATGAGTCATATACAAGTCTTCATGTATTAATGTGAAAGTATTGTTCGTTACATCACTCCAAAGCGGGGGCTATATTCACGCGCATACGCCGTGACCCACGCACACTACCGCCGACAGGCAAACGCGGGGAAGGCAAGCACGAGGGAGCGGGGGGTAGGAGAGGGCGCGCGGCCCGCCACCGAACGGCGACAATGGAGCATCGACAGGGCTGGTCACTATGAACCTTCTGAAGACCTTCTTTTTATATATTGTTATACATTTTAAAGTTAAATAAATCCAAATGAATATCGTGAATAATTATGAAATCAATTATTTACTGGAGAGTTCCTGTTTTGTTTCTGAATTCAAACACAAGAAAGGAACACACATCACAAGCACATGGGCGTCATTGTTAAAAAAAAAATCTTATTGTCATTATGTCTTCGGTAGTATGTATTTGTTCGTATGTATGAATGGGAAACATTCGTTGAGATTCAAAGAGTTAGCACCGTATTTGTTTTATCTTCGGAAAAACTGTATAAAATGTGGTAAAAAATTGCTTAATTTGGTTGTGTTGTACATCGTTATGAAGCTAGTGAAACGGACTAAAAATTGATATATATATCTTGTCTGGACTCCATCGGAAACGTGAGTAATTAGTGAAAAACTTTTAGTAAAAATTTGTAGTGACTTGCAACCCTGACCTAGGGCAACCCGCTGTTCTCCCGCATCTACGCACACATACTCAACGCTTACGCATACACTAAGTGCTTGAGCCAACATCTTGAGCTTACACCACGCGTTTCAAGCAGATTTAGCATACGCCACGCTACGTAAATTTAATAATAACATTATCGTCAGAAAGGTAAATTTACAGGCAAGATGGATAACGTAACTGTATGTAGTAAATTATTAAGGTCACAATCATATATAAACTTAACGTCTACAACTAGCAAAGATCTATTAAATTTTCACAGTGATAGACAAAACTACGATCAGTCATATTCAGAGGACTTAAGGCGAGAAATAAATGAAATCAAAGAAAAATTAAAGAGTGCGAGTGCTGATAATGAAATATAAATCTTAGCTGTGAAAATACTAAGCTCAAACAGGTTACACAGGAACAGCAACGACAAATATAATTACTGAAAACAATTACCTGCACTACCCCGCATCGCAATAATAAATCTTGTCCTATCTCGAAACAAATGCTGAGCATGAGAGTAAACACGCCCCGTCATTCTCCAATACGACTAACTAAAAGTACCTGTATATGAAGCCCCAGCTCGCTTACAATCCAGCAGGCTAGATTTGATTGCGACTCAGATATTCAATCGGAAAGCGGCATTGTTACGTTGAAAATAATAAGTCTAGCAAATCACACTGTGCTACAAGTATGGAAGACCTAACAGTTAAGACTCAGAACAACAAACACAGAGTAATTATTCTCAGTGATGGACAAGGTCGGGGTCTACAAAACATACTGCAAAATCTTCTTGGATCCGGTTATGAAGTGTTTTCCTACCTAAAACCAGGTGCTGTACTGAGTGAGATTTTAGAAAGTTCAAAGAACGAAATCAGTACACTTACAAGAAGCGACTACGTAATTGTATTGGGCGGATGCTGCGATAAGAACCCTTGTGATGTTGACATAATTCTGCATAGCTGGTTGTCGTCGACTGCAAATACTAATGTGATTTTAAGTGAAGTGCCTAGTAACAAGTTCCTAAAGGAATCAAAACTTAACTATTTACTACGATTTATCTGTAAGAAATATAAAAATTTATTGTTCATGGACATGAATTACGCTAGGTTTCCACCCAGTTGACGTAATTATGTGCTAAATCTTGCGAGATCATTATTGAAAGAAATATTGTGTATTCATTACCACTTCAAAGCATTGCAATATGAACAGATGTGTCAAATTAAAAATAAAAAATCTTTTGAAAGTAAATATGTGCAAGTTAACTTAGGTTCTGAAGAAAATTTAATAGATAGAATTAATATAAGCTGTATAAATGAATCAAGTAACAAACACGATGAATCGGAATGTACGAAAACCGATAACACAAACTCAAATAATTTATTTCGTTTATAGGTTTGTCACTATCCTCCATCAAAACATTAATGGATTGCTTAATAAAGCTGAAATGTTTTCTGTTTGCATTAACGAGTTAGCTGCACAGAACAATCCTCTTGACATATTATGTATCACTGAACACAACATGATAGACGGTGATGAAGTGTATCTCGTAATTCCAAATTATGAACTTGCGTCTTATTATATGAGAAATAGCAGACACGGAGGCTCCTGTACACTAATTAAAAATAATATCAAATATAGGATTCTTAATAATATCACAAAACTCTCAATCAGCAACACAATAGAATGTTCTGCAATCGAGCTATTGAGACATCAAATTATTATTTTATGTATATATAGGCCGCCAAACAACACCGCTGGCTCTATAAACAGCTTTTTCGCAACTTTTAATAAAATTTTAAACATGTTATGCTCAAACGGAAAAAAAATCGTAATTTGCGGTGATTTTAACATAGATACCTTGAAGAATACAAAGCTTTCCACTGAATTTGTAGAACTCTTAACTAGCTTTAATTTAAAACTAAAATTCAAGCAAGTAACACGATTTGCTAGTAAAACGTGCATAGACAATATAGCCCATAACATAGGAACTTGCAAAGGCACCATCAAAGAATTTGCACTTTCGGACCACAATGCGCAAATAATTATGCTTCCGGTCAAAAAGACCTGCACTATAAAACATTGCTATGTATTAAAACGGAATTACTCTCAAGAAAATAGAATAATATTTAAAACAACTAACTAATAACGACGTTTATAGTTGCACGGATGCGAACACGGCCTATAATACATTCCATGATAATTTCATTACGTTGTATGATCTCTGTTTTCCTTTACAGAAAGTCAGGATATATAATAGATCTAGGCCGAAATGGATCTAACGTGGCTTAAAAATATGCAGATCCATCAGAGTACCATTAGATAATAGTTTTTCTTGCATGCATAAGTCTACAGTATTGTACCATGACCTGGCATCGACATCTCGAGAATCAGGATTGAATTTGGGGAACGTTAGCTTTGTATCAACTGTATTTGTGTCCTTTATAGCATGATTTAATTCCATCATCCTACGTTGTTGAATTTCAAACAATATTTTCTAACGGTTAGATTCACTATTTAGGTTAAAATTAATACTCTGACCTGTTTCACGTTCCTGGGAAGTCCCTGGTAATCCCACTTCTGATAACGGGATATCGGGAGACCGGGCTGTTGCATCTGATTGCTGATTCGTGACTTCGTCAGCGCGGTAATCATATTGGGCGTTGAACTTCAGGAAACTTTGAAATTAATGCACTGTAGCGATGACTGTTCACTACTTTAAGTATACATACACCTAAATTACGTAAACAATAGACGATTACAACAATAATTAGCGATTTAGAGCCAATGGGTTTGCGAGTGCTCAAAACATGCAACGGTTGTCAACTACCCTACGTAAAATTGACATCACGTTCGCCCGTCATGACAGACGCAACTCCATTCGGTGTTACCCGCTCTTAGTTAAAATTACCAGTATCTCAAAATCAAATCGACTAATCGCTAAAAATAACAAAATAATGACCAATGATTAAAAAAGTAACAAAACCAATTACGATTCTCCAAATTAACCGATTTTCATTATTTAATAATGTCACGCGCCGTCATATATATATATGTATATACCAATAAAGTTAAACAAATGGCTCAAATCGGCAACTAGAAAATATTAACACTGTGATGAAACCACTGCCAACTTTCTACGGATAAGCTCACGAACTTTGCCTTTAAATGTTAATCGGTTTGTTGCCATAAGATTAGATACGATCATTTATTTCTATAAACATTAACAATGTATGTCGGGTTGGACGCTCTTAAGGGTCAATTAAGATTTCGTAACAGGTAACGAATATCTATGTATAACAAGAAATAATTGAATGACTGCGAACGATCTATGAACGCTGTGCTACTGCGGTGTTCGCGTAGCACCTCGTAGCGCCTCGTAGCACCTCGTAGCACATCATAGACTCTCGTAGTAGATCGATGCAACGTGCTACAATAAATCAAGAGTAAAATCATTTCACACGGCCATTTTTAGTGTGATTTGCTTACAAAGTTCAATATACTCAATCTGTTACATAATTGATCATCATCTTCACCATATTTAGTATATTATGTATATCTTATACATAAAAATTATATATTATAATATATATTATAATATATAATTTTTATGAATAGCTGTTCGTTAGTCTCGAGAACAGCTGGCCGATTTGGCTAATTTTTGTCTGAAATATTCGTGATACTCCAGGGAAGGTTAAAATGGTGAGAAAATATGGAAAAATTCACAATAAAAAATCTTACTATTAGGAAATACGAAGTTCGCCGGGTCGGCTAGTCATCCTCTCCTAAATGAACGCGTAAATAACTTTAAAGTTTTTTTTTTATATTATATTTTGGTAGGTTTTAGTCAGTAATAGTCTGACACGTCCTCCTGCTGCACCCTAGAGCGAGAGAAGTCATACTTTTAAATGAACGCGCAAATAATTTGTTTTGTTTATATTAGATTTTAGTGGGTTTTAGTAAGAAAAAGTCAGACACTACCTCTCGCTCCACCCTAGAGCGAGAGAAGTCATACTCCTAAATAGACGAGTAAATAATTTGTTTTGTTTATATTCGATTTTATTCGGGCTTTGATACCTTATTGAATTACTGCGTAGTCACTAGGTCCCTACCTAGTTCTATGATTTTATATAATTTAATTTGTCCTACGACTTCTTCTTCTTTATTTATGTCTTTATTTCCGTTTTAAAAAAAGTCAATGACCGTTATTTCAATTTATCTGGCGCCTCCCTTACATAGGTCAATTGGCATAGGCCAATAAACATAAAAAATCAACCAATTCAATCAAACACGAGTATTATTTATTTATAGGAGTTATGCCTAAGGCCATTAAGTCCGCCTCTATACCTTTATGTGCATGAAGTGTAAATAAATAAATAGACTATTTCACACATTATTTGCGGCTTATAAATGTATTATGCGTGGTTTTTATTTAAGTAGTAAACTAAGTAGAAAAATAATAATTTTGTCAAAACTTTCTGTTACCTTTTTTGTTTACACAGCCTTCGTATAGACGACGGATGACCACTTTATATTTTTACCCATGTTTTTTTAAATACAAATTACCGACTCTAATTAGTTATTATTGTCAGCTGGTCACGGCCTAGAGGATTTTCTTTAAGGTAGGTAAAATCATCCAATGACAAATCCCGCCCTTGGGTGGAGCGGGAAGTAGTGTCAGACTCTTACTGATTAAAAACCTACCCCTTTCCTTCGTAGCCTATCGTGCCGGGGCCGGGTATTCCTTTCGGAAGTTAACCCATGACCCCAGTAGGCTTCGACCCTGTCTGCCTGCAGCTAGCAGGCTGGGCCTCTTCGGTGTGCTGACAGCTCCTTGAGGCGCGCGGGAAAAGAACGCGCCGTCGACTACTTGAGCTCGGTCCGGTCGGTTACCGGATGATCGGACAGCGTGCTACCCATTGCACGCCGTCCGCAAGCCCGCGCCTACGGTGACGGCCTAGAGGGGTGCGGGTGGCACGGCTAAAATTTAATAATATTGAACACTGGGTTCTATTATGTACTTGCAAGTGGGCAAGTTTCATGGAAAGCTAAAAAACAGCCCATAGTGACTCTGTCGTCCGCTGAAGCCGAATACATGGCGTTGGCAACAGCAGTAAAGGATGCGTGCTTGTTAAAAAGGTGATATTCGATGTCGCTTGACATAGTTTTGTATACGGATAGTTAGAGTGCACAAAAAATAGCCATGTATCCGGTTGACCACAATAGGACAAAACACATGATGTGAAGTTTCATTTTATCCGAGAAAAAGTGAACGATAAAACCATTGAACTTAGGTATGTATATCCCCACAAATAGGTTACTTGCAGATGTTTTGACGAAACCAAATGATCAGTATCGTGATATTTTTTTTACTGGTTTTTATATCTTTGTAAGAGTGCAATATAATTATTTTTTGAGGGAGCATGTTGTATTTTGATAGGTACTTATTAGATATAAACCTACTTAAAGAAAAATGTCTTGTACTCTTTACTCTGTTGTTGTTAATCTTTGCTTTTTAGCTATTCGGTTATATTTTTTATTTTATTTATTTTAAAGAAGGTTTACAGACTAATTACAAAAATGATATAAAAATTTAATGTTATCAAATTGATAATTACATGTCTAGAAAGTACACAAAGCCAATTAAATTGTATCGAGAGAAAAATTACCTATTTAACGAAAATATTCTGTACCATTTGTCGACGCTAGGTCGCCACACTGGTGCAGATCAAATCGATATCAAGATCCCTAGACAGTCTATTAGTTATTAGCACTCGTTATTGAAAAAACATTTCTCATATACTTGGTGACTGCGAAAGGTACACTTAATATAGGCCGTTGACGTAATCCCAATACGTTTGTGCGTAATGCTAAATTAGCAACGAGTTCAGGACAGTCAATGTGGCCATTCGCGACACCCATCAGCGGACTTATGTCTCCAATATGACGCCTCAACTCCAGAGGAAGGCAGTACTCGTAGTATCGCTTACAGCGGTGCTCATAGTCAACTGAGTATTACTATGCCTTGTAATCTAGGTAACTTAGAAATTTTCTTTTGACACTTTCAATACGGGACTTATAAACCTCATACAGCGGATTCCAAACCTGAGATGCGTATTCTAAATGGCTACGTACGAAAGAACAATACAAAATCTTAACCGGTTTAAGAGATCGGAAACAAGCCGTGTTGCGTAGTATAAACCCCAAAGCTTTTGATCCCTTTGTAACTATGCTATTCACATGTAGATCAAAAAGAAGCTTGTAGTCTATAATCACTTCTAGATCTCTTATGCTATTTAGTCTGCTAATTAATTGATTGTTTATGGTGTAATTTAAATCTATCATAGACGTGCGACGTGAGAATGTTAGAACGAAACATTTAGAGACATTTAATTAGAGTTTGTTACGGTTGCCATACATCATAATTCTGTGCAGGTCGTCTTGCAACTGATATGTATCAAACATGTCTTTACAACTTTGTGAATCTTGATTTCGTCAGCATAAAGTAGAATATATGACTAGTTGATATCTGCCATGAACAATATGAATAACAAAGGACCCAAAATTGAGCAGAGGTACGACAGCCTGCGTTCTGTTCTCTATATAAAAGGAGAACCATCAATTCCAGCAAGATACAGCTTTTTTAGCAGCATGCGATGATCAATATGGTCGAAACACTTGCTATAATCGGTATAAACCACGTCTACTTGACGCTGTACCATGCCGTTTGTAATAAACTTTCGTGACAGAAGTAAGTTAGACGTGGTCGAGCGGTTCTTAACCAAACCGTGCTGATCATCACCCAGAATTGTCTTGAAAGCCGCATAGACATCGGTGTAAACAATACGTTTAACCCATATATGCCCAAAGGGTCGGTAACGACCCACAAGTAGTTGAGGCAATTAAGTGATTGTTTATTAAATACTTTTAACACTTGAGACCAACCATTTGAAGCTTGACAAACCTCTCTTTGTTCTTATCTACCGCCATTCCATGTCTTGTGAATGTGAGAAGTTATTTTTGTACCTTCAAATTTTACTAACCATATTGTGACTGTGACTGCACGTTGCCCTATTTAGAAATGTAAGTATTTTTTATTTGCCTTTATGAAAAGATATTTTCGCGGTACACTGACTAGTACTTAAATAATCATAACAAATAATTAAAATTGAAAATAATAATCATTATCATAGTTATAAATAAAAGAAAACTTGGTCGGTTCGTTATCGACCCTTTGAGCAAATATATGACTTATTGATATTTATAAAGGAGTTCACGTCCGCTCAAAACTTTTGAGATTTTGGATGAATTGGAAAGGAAGATTCAGTTGGTAAAATAAATATTTTCATCGATCCTCTAAATAGTGGCCAAAATTCAGAATCGGACTCTGAAAACGAAGGATGTAACGATCCAGATCGGCTCAATCGAGCTCAACTTCAGTCATCTACCGAATCAGTAATAAAGAAAACAGCGAGTATCTGAGAGTGATGAAGAAGAAGAAAAAAAGGCGAGCCAGCTAGACCAAGTACTTCACAATCCCCTAAAAGACAGATAACAGTGTGGTAACTCTGTTCTTCCGTAAGTATGGCGCCGAACTCTGATGTAGTAGTTCGGCTCTCGGAACTTGATTTCCGAAAAACTGCATATTTTTGTACAACAGCCTGATTTGATTGACAAATATGACAGGTACATGGGAGGAGTAGACCAGCTAGATGCCAATGTAGGCACCTATCGCATTGCCATCGGGGGTAAAAAACTGTAACTTGTGGATGTAGTTGTAAATAACGCTACCCTTTTGGCAAAATCTCTTGGCAGCTCTGTGGACACGTTAGATTTCAGAAAATCCATAAGTAGAACGCTTCTTATGAGATATGGAATACCATGAAACAAGCCAGGTTCCTTATGCCCATCAACATCAAGACTAATACCGTTTTCAGTTCGCACTTTTGCAGCAGATCATGTGATAATTGCCCAACAAAGAAGAAGTAACACCACAAAAACCTGTAAATTACCGATTTATAAAAATGGTGAACAACAAGGTAAGTGTGCAACTAATTTAAAAGAATATTTTGCAACTCTTGTAATTTCTGTTGCCGTTTTACATTTACGATTCCGTACTTTTATTTATTTTGTTTTGTTATTTCAGAAACTCAAGTCTGGAGAGGCCGACATCCCGAGGCGTCGGGGCAGACCAGCGGGGCACAACAGGGTTCCCCTTTCGCAGGTTCGTATTAACATTAGATACCTTATATTTCCCATTTTATTATAATTTATTTCTAAACATTTTTATTCATTTAATCTTTATTTACAGGAAGAGCGTCGCGCACGCAATGCGCAATACGAAAGGGAACGCCGCCAGGAAGCCGCGGAGGTGACCTCAGAGCTGATAGAAGTTGTCGGCTGTGACCCCAACGTAAGTTATCATTATTTTATTCTTAAATTTAATTAATGTATGTACAATGTACGAAACCTGATGAACTTTTTGTTTATTCGCAGATATCTAAGGCCGACCTTCTTGCCACGGTCATCAGCCGCATCAGGAATGCGACTGAGAACACGACTGATGACAACCGTGAATTGGAGCGTATTAACGTCAATTTGGAAGCTCAAAGTAAGTTTACCTAACTAGTGACTGCAGAGGTCTTGTTGATTCGTATTGTTTTAAACTATATTTTTCTTTCCAGTTGTAATGCTCCAACAACGACTAGGCCTAGATGATGAAGCGGTAGACAGTTTATGCAGTGACGCATCTGCAAGTGTCTGTGACATTTAAATTCCATTTATTTTTGTGCCATTAGGTGTTCCATGTGGATTTCCATTTATTTTTCTGCCAGAGGTGTAACCTTGAAGTACGACAGCCTGCGTTCTGTTCTCTATATAAGAGGAGAACCATCAATTCCAGCAAGATACAGCTTTTTTAGCAGCATGCGATGATCAATATAGTCGAAACACTTGCTATAATCGGTATAAACCACGTCTACTTGACGCTGTACCATGCCGTTTGTAATAAACTCTCGTGACAGAAGTAAGTTAGACGTGGTCGAGCGGTTCTTAACCAAACCGTGCTGCTCATCACCCAGAATTGTCTTGAAAGCCGCATAGACATCGGTGTAAACAATACGTTTAAGGACTTTAGAAAAAGGCAGATTTTAGAAATGGGGCGATAGTTTTCGAAATTAGCTTTATCGCCCTTTTTAAAGACGGGAGTGACGAAAGCAGACTTCCAAATCTTTGGAACTATTCCCTCAGAAAGAGAACGCTTGAATAGGAAGTGATGGGTTCAGCAAGACTACCAGCACAAGTAACTATGAACAATGGAGGTATAAGGTCTGGTCCACCTGATTTAGTTAGCTCTAAGGATTTGAGCAGCTTCAATACTCTTGAGTGGTTTATGTCAACTGTGCTGACAGACATAGCAGTATCACTACATAGTTCACTGGGAGTACATTCATCATCAGCCGTTAATTCGGGTTCTAAAAAGGTAGACTGGATATAGCTAGCGAAAAAGTTGCTAATATCTTGCCCGGAATTAACACAGTTCTCACGGTAGAACATCTCATTAGGAAATAAACCAGCCCTCCGCTTGCTTTTTACAAACGTCCAATAAGATTTTGGATTTTTTGTGATAGAAGCCTCAATGTTAGCCATATAACTGTCATAACAAGTTTTTTCTAATTCAATAACTCTGGTACGTAATAATGAAAAGGAATGAAATTACTGTATTGTTTATATTTTTTATGATAACTATGTTTTTCTCTAATAATTTTAATTAGCGCTGGGGTGTACCAAGGAGGGTAAGAAGATTGTTTATCGATTTTAAAGGTATGTGTATATCCCTAAGTTCATACAATTTGTCATAAAATTTAGTGACAGCATCTTCTAAGCTTATTGACAATGAAAACTGAGGCCAGTTAATTAATTCAAGTTCCGATTTAATAGCGACATAATTGCCCTTCGAGAAAACATAACGTTGCTTAGGTTTATCAACAAATACATGAATTTCGACAAATTTAGTCACAACAATTAAAGGCTTGTGAGGAAGATCAATAGGCAAAGCTAGAGGGTCCACACATTCTGAGACAGTAACAGTGTCGTTATAAAATACAAGGTCGAGTAGTCTGTAGTTAATATTCCGCACACCATTATACTGTGACATGCTGAATGTTTGTAGTGTATCAAAGAACTGAGCGACATGCTGCGAAGAAATATTTTGTGGGATTGATTCACCATTGGTAGCTCGACGTCAATTCCGAAATTAAAATCACTCACCAGCAAAAACTTGTCAAGTGGGTGAGTTAAAATTAAGTTGTTAAAACCATCTGAGAAATTACGCAACTGAGTACTATATGAATTACCTAGATTCTCCTTACATAAGTAAAGCGCACATTTATGCAAATTGTAACTAACCTGTGGTTTGGATCTTAAGGATTAAGGATAGCCAAATATCCTCCGCGAGAGAAAGAGCTATGCCAATCCAACCTCTCAACTATTGTAAGTTCATGTTTCACCGATATCAGAACACCTCCTCCACGCAACTAACAGGTTCGGGAGCGTCAGGATCAAGTCTCCAAACATGGTAACGTCCATCGAACAATTCACTGCTGTTAAAACTATCATCAAACCACGTTTCCGTAAATAAAATTATATCGTAGGAACTAAGACATACTCCGCGAAACATACATACATATTATCGAAGACATAATGACAATAAGATGTTTTACAATGACGCCCATGTGCTTGTGATGTGTGTTCCTTTCTTGTGTTTGAAGTCAAGAACAAAACAGGGACTCCGCAATAAATAATTGATTTCATAATTATTTACGATATTCATTTGGATTTATTTAACTTTAAAATTTACAGCAATTTATAAAAAGGTCTTCAGAATGTTCAAAGTGACCAGCCCTGTCGACGCACCATTGTCGTCGTCCGGAACGGTGGCGGGCCGCGCGCTCTCGCCTACCCCCCGCTCCCTCGTGCTTGCCTTCCCCGCGTTTGCCTGTCGGCGGTAGTGTGTGTGGGTCACGGCGTATGCGCGTGAACATAGCCCCCGCTTTGGAGTGATGTAACGAACAATACTTCCATATTAATACATGAAGACTTGTATATGACTCGTCGTGATCAACCCTGTCGTAATTTGTTGTATTGTTGGCACCCAAACATTATAAACAATAAAGGAAATACTTATAAGTATATTTACCTGCCATGCTATAGCGGGATTCTCGATTTAAGTAATAAAAGGCAAGTATGCGCCATAGCCATGGACCCTTTGAACACCAATATAAGTAGATAAAGTCGACTTTAAATCACTTTTGCTTCACCAAAAATCTTTTTCGCAACAATACAAACATATTTCTGCTCCTATGGTTTTCGTTATATTAACGATTGTTTCACAGTACTGAGGTTCTGTGAATTTTAATTCAATTGCTATTTCATTTGTTAGGAACCAAGTGGCGCCAAAAAAGTAAATTGCCTTGATAGGAAATTAGTTTCCGCTCTTATTTAAAATACTTCAAAGTTATTTTGTTTATTTAAATGACAAGATTGTGGTAATAGAAATTATCTCACTATTATTGACGATAGGTAACACAAAATAACATAGTGTGCCTAAAGGAAATAGTTGAGTTTGTTCAGTAAAGTAAGGAATTGTGACTATCAGGAAAGTTGTCATCTTATCACCGAGTACTAGTCGGTCCAAGTTTTGAGAAAAAAAGATTGTAAATGACCGGAACTGACTACATAGTTATCAACCAATAGATACTAATCGAGGTTACTTTGAATTCAGAATTATTTTAAATTTATTTATATAACAATAGTTTCTGTATAAAATGGCTTGTACATATTAATTTAATCAATATCAATATCAAATATTTATTTGCAAGAAATACATTGTTTACAAGGAAAGATCTTATAACCTAAAAGTCACTGTATTCTGCCTGCAAGCAAGCGTGCAAATTATTTATATTTATGTCATTCTCCATGCAATAAAATTATTATTATCGTATACAGTTTTCATAAATTCGATTAATATAATAATAATATATTTGCATAGGCACAACTTTGTAGCCAAGATTATCCATCAGCAACTTGCTTTGAAATACTCTCTTGTAGGATCGGAAGTGGCGTACTACAGGTATGAGCCCGACCCAGTTCTTGATAATGGTCATATCACTTTGTACTGGGACCGGTCCATCATCACTGACAGAACTATTGTAGCCAATAAGCCTGAAAGAACCGAAACGAGAGGCGTGCAATGATTGTTGACATATCCGTTCCGCATGACGAGAACCTTGTGAAAGCCGAGAAAGATAAACAAATTAAGTATATTGACTTGGCTCGCGAGGTTGTCGACATGTGGGAAGTGGATTCGGCGATCATTGTACCGATAGCCGTGTCGGGTAATGGCTTAATAGCCAAGAGCCTCGACCAACACCTTAGGAGGCTCTCGTTAGGCGGCTGGATCAAGGGCTTGATTCAGAAAGCGGTACTCCTGGACACGGCTCGTATTGTTAGGAGGTTCCTTTCTCTGCAGCCCTGACCGCCGGTAGCTTGGACCCTGTTCCCGATACCGGTGGAACACCATTTTTTATATTTTTAAATGTTTTTGTTTTTATATATCTGTGTTAAAAATTATTTAAAAATGTAAAAAATATGTGTTATAAGGAATAAAGAGAATAATAATAATATAACATTTATTTTCAGACAATAATCCATAGCTTGTACATAAAAAACAAAACCAAAATATGAGCAAAAAAATAAATAAAAAATAAAATAAAAAGACGCAGGCTATATTACATACCTGAATGACGGTCTGTGTAGCGTCATCCAGTGAGACACCATTACGCCATCCACCCTGCCGGCTACAGTAGCCACGAGGCTATTGGGGCTGTCGCGCATCCGACGCCTCAGCGATGCGACTCTCAGCCGCAGCAGCGAGCCGAAATTTGGAACACGCGCTTCGAATATAATAATTATTTGACACAATTTATCGTCAACATTAACTAATTAAATTATTAACTTAAATTTCTAAATTCCATAAATTCCTTAATACTATAGAAAGAAGTAATAATAAGATTAATAAGTTCTTATGTAGCCATTCTGTCAATTTTGTTTTCAATGCATTCCACTGTAACAATTTAAATTCATTTGGGATGTTATTATAAATCAATACACACATTTTATACACATTTGTCTTATAAATATCTTTATGACCGGGTGGTTGATACAATAGGTTCCAAAATTTAGCCCTTTTTTGTCTTGGCAAAACCTCACTACGTAGCCTAAAGTAATTCATGTTTCTTTATAAAAATGCAGATATTTTTTATATATACACAGGGCAGTGGAAGAATTTTATGTTTTTGAAACAAAGGTTTACAACTATCTAAGAACCACGCCTTGTTTATAACTCGGATGCACCGTTTTTGAAGTTTGAAAACTCTGTCGGCATCGGTTGAGTTACCCCACATTATAACACCATAGCTAAGTACCGATGACACATAACCATGGTAAGCCGAAAGAGCAGCTTCTACAGATACATTTTGTCTTAACTTTTTTAAAGCGTACACAAACCTATCTAGTTTCTGACAAATATGTTCCACATGACTCTTCCAGTTAAGATGATTATCTACAATAAGTGCAAAGTACAGATTGTATATTGACCGCAACGAACGAGTCCAAAAACATTTCACCAGATTCTTTAGATACAAAGACTGCCATTGCCCCTGCAGGACTGACTACTCACAGCGATTGACCAACTTTGGTCAGCACTCGGCAAAGCAGCGTCGCGTGTTTACCGACGTCACGACTATTTTTTTAATTCTAAACGGTGAGATATCTTCTCACGAAGTGCTTGCTAATCTTTCCCTTAGTGTGCCTCGCCAATGTCCAGTTAAATCAGTACTGAAACTCGAAACTTTAGCTGTCAAATCATCTCACACTACTCTTGGTAAGGAATTGTCAGCAAACTGTAGAGGCCTATTAGGGCCGAAGCCTACTGGGGCCAAGGGACAGATGAAAATGAATCCCGGGGCCCTGGATCGAAAGCAATGAATAGAACAGGGTAGGTTTTTAGTCAGTAAGAGTCTGACACTATCTCCCGCGCCACCCAAGGGATTTGTCATTTGTTGGTTTTACCTACCTTAAAAAAAAAAACACTATTCTTGGTCGATCCGCTCCGTTAAACCGAATGATGGTTATAACTAATAGGGTCATATATACCAATTCCAACGTTGATATAATCTACGACAGCATAACTGAATTAAGAGAAGCATTGTTTGTAATTGATTCATTTGTAGTCAACTCCCAACTATAGACATTATTTTAATTCTTTGTTTTAATTTTAATTTATCTTTCAAATCTTTAGTAACACGTTTTAAAAAATGCAGACAAAAAAACCTTTATAATATTTATGAATTTTTAAATGATAAATCGCTCAAAAGTTACTGACTGAATATATTCTATTTGTTTTGTATCGCACAACTATTGACCTAATTTTTTAATTTAATATTAATTGTTATTATTTATGTTTTTATTATATGATTTTGTATTTTCAATATCTTATTGTCTTTCGACCTTTCTTGCGCACCAGCCATGGTCAAAAATTTTGAGCCAAAAAATATTTTTTAACACATATAATAAGATTCTTACCATGCATCGACTTATATTCTAAGTGATAGACAAGCTCGTTCATGGAAAGTATTTGTCAAAATACTTAAATGTTAAAAAGTACATAAAAATCGATTTTACCATGTATATTATCTTCATATAACATAAAACTTTTGGTAGAAATATACGAATATATTAAATTTTAAACTGACAAGCTGCTTTTAGTTTTGATGATAGCGCATGTAGGTGCCATGGTCCGTCTCAAACTACCTCCCGTGGAGTGTAGGGTGTACCTAGGTAGATGTACTCAGGTAGGCCGCTGTAAGTACAACTTGGCGAAAGGGGGTTTTAAAGACCCATCGGATACTCAATGTGAGTGCGGTGCCCCTGTTCAAAACATGAGCCACATGTTAGAGTGCCCAAGTGCCTATAGACCTGCACTATGGAGGATTTAATTAATGTCAACGATGCTGCAGTTAACGTAGCCACTGGATGCAAACAGTTTAGCGAATTTACCATCTATTCGAAGAGAAGAAGAAGGTAGATGACGTATAGTCTCCTTACAGCATCGACGTACAAACTTTTATAGTAACATTAAGATAATTCACAATAAAGCAACAATTTCTTGGTATCGTTTGCCTGCTGCGCTGCCCCATGAGTTTCGACTTGAGGGAGGAAACAGAAATACGCGCCATACTCATTAACCCCTGAAGAACAATGGAACACCGATGACGTAGATAGATAAGCTCGACTTTAAATCATTTTAACATTACCAAAAACTTTTTGGCAACAATAAAAATCCTGTTTTTGTAATTTTACGATCATTTCTCAGTAGACCAGTTCTGTGAAATTTTGTTTCTGTGAGAATATGTTCAGGTAAACTGTTTATCTTTTAATTCAATTACTATTTTATTTGGTTTGGCAAGCTCTTTATTACTTATTACACTTGACTCCCCCGGTCTTCGTATAGAAGAGATTCAAAGGAATACTCACTCAAAAAGTCTTTCTTGATTTTAGTTATGTTGAAGACAGTCACTCTGATAGTCCGAGCCCTGGCGCATCTTTCTCTGTAAAAAACATACAAAAGTATGTTTTTTACAGAGAAAGAAGTAAATAAATATACCTAATCCATCTGGATCAAAAGTGATAATGCTAGTAAAACACAAAAACGTACGGGTGGTTTTTTAGTGGCCTTGCTGGAACCTGGTGGTGGCCCAGCTGTGTCCGTGTCCTGCATAAGAAAAAAAAAGGTGGTACAGAAACTTACCGCAGCGTCGCTGTCGGAACAGTCAGAAGCGTCGTCGTCTGAACTAAAACCCTCCACGTCTAGGCCGAGCTTTTCTTGAAGCGTTACTGGAAAAGATAAATATAATTTAATACAATATGACACAACAAGACTTCCACAGCAACTAGACAGGTTAACTTACTTTGAGATGTCAAATTATTATTTTGCCGCTTCAAGGCAGCAACGTTCTCGTTTTCAGTCGCACTCTGAATGCGACTGATTGCTACTGCCAGTAGCTCGGCTTGAGATATCTGTGAATAAATAAAAAGTTAGTCAGGTTTCGTGAATCGTACATATATTTAATAAAGTTAAGAATAAAATAATAATAATTTACTTTTGGGTCAGACCCGACAGCTGCTGTCAGCTCCGACAGCGCTTCGGATGTCTCCTGGCGACGTCCGCCGTCTCCGCCGAAAAAGTCAAGCGACCGCGCTTGATTTTTTCTCTGTAAAAACATACTTTAAGTACACAAATAAATAATACTTAAGATAGATTAAAAGTGATAATGTAAAAGTAAAAATAATGTAAGTAAAACACAAATACTTACTGGTGATTTTTTAGTCTTTCCTGGAAATTAACAGTGGCCCAGCTCTGTCCATGTCCTGCATAAGAAAATAATAAGTTAGGGTCCAATACGTTATTCAGGTGAAAAATAAATTTTAAATGGCACAGAAACTTACCGCATCGTCACTGTCTGAACTGTTAAGAGCTTCCACGTCTATTCCCAGCCGTGCTTGAAGCATTGCAACTGAAAAGGAAAATATAATTTAAAACAATATGACACAACAAGACCTCCACAGCCACTAGACAGGTTAACTTACTTTGAATTGCCAAATTTATAAATTATATATAACAAATTATAATATTCTTTTGCCGTTTCAATTCAGCAACGTTGTCGTTTTCAGTCGCACTCTTTATGCGACTGATCAGTACTGCCAGTAGCTCAGCCTGAGATATCTGTGAATAAATAAAAAGTTAGTCAGGTTTCGTGGATCGTACCAACATTTATTAAAGTTAAGAATAAAGTAATGGTAACTTACGCTGGGGCCACAGCCGGCAGCTGCTGTCAGCTCCGGTAGTGCTTCTGCTGTCTCCTGGCGGTGTTCCCTCTCATATTGAGTGTTGCGTGCGCGATGCTCTTCCTGCTTTCCTCTTACTTTGAGATGCCAAATTATTATTTTGCCACTTCAAGGCAGCTACGTTGGTGTTTACAGTCGCACTCTGTATGCGACTGATCACTACTGCCAGTAGCTCGGCCTGAGATATCTGTGAATAAATAAAAAGTTAATCAGGTTTCATAAATCGTACATAAGGGCGGGATTTGTCATTGGATGATTTTACCTACCATAAAAAAAACATATATTTATTAAAGTTAAGAATAAAATAATGGTAACTTACGCTGGGGCCACAGCCGGCAGCTGCTGTCAGCTCCGACAGTGCTTCTGCTGTCTCTTGGCGGCGTTTCCTCTCATATTGAGCGTTGCGTGCGCGATGCTTTTCCTGTAAAGAAAGAATAAAATAAACAAACAAATTTACAATAAAATAATATTAAAGCGAAATATATGGTGGTAATATAAAGTGTCTAAAGTTAATACGAACCTGCGAGAGAGGCACCCGGTTGTGTTCCGCTGGTCTGCCCCAACGCCTCGGGATATCTTCCTCTCCAGTGACGAGTTTCTGAAATAAAAACACAAAATAAATGGAAATACGGAGTCTTAAATATAAAACGGAAACAGATTTTTTAAAATTTCTGTTTCCAATAGTTTCGTTTTTTTTTTAATATTCTGCTACTATTTTTAGTAGCAGAATATTCTTTTACATTAGTCGTACCTTGCCGTTCACCGTTTTGGCCAAAGAGATATAAATTGGTAATTACGTAAAACAAAAACACAACGGAATTCAAAAATAACAGGATTGCCTGAATGGTTTCTCACAGAAACAGCAGTTGACGGATCTTGTGACCTTTTACTGCGAAACGATCACAAAACTAACGAAAACAATAAAAGCTATTACAGAAATACAATTTTTATTGTTTGAAAATAAATTTTGTTTAAGTTGAAACGATTTAAAATACATTTAATCTTACTTCATTGGTGTTCCATTGTATTGCAGGGTGTTAATAATACCTACGGCGCGTCCTTCCCTTTCTTTTTTCAAATAGTTTACATACTTTGAAGCGCGGCAGGTAAACGATACCAAGAAATTGTTACTTCATTTAATAATTGTTCTTTTGTGAGTCATTTTAATGTTATTATCATAGTGTAGATATGTGCCGTAGAGATATAATATACCTACCTAAGTACAGGCAGGTACAATACGCGCCAAATAAGTTGAGAACCAAATAACAGTCAAGTGATAGCAACTAGTTGGCTGATACCTATGTAAGAATTAAAATGGCAATCAGCCTTCAATGCGCAGTGACAGATTTTCAGGTCTCAATCGAAGTGCGGCACAGCGGGAGGCTGCATGTAACCATAGCAACGACGGCCATTTTAGTTCTACTTATTTGCTGTGTACTATACCAACGTTGTATAGGGGGGCTTGAGACGGGGACCATGGCAACTATAGGTATGGTCACAGCATTAAGCTGAGCGCTCGGCCGTTGTGCGCGGATGTGGCGCATATTTCTCACAAAGTGTACCTACTGATTTGTCAGTCCTTAATTTGCGCCTTTATCCGGCAGTGAAAAGTTGTTCTTTCTTTCTATTCATGATTATAATTTATCTTTTTACATTGTCAACACAACGATGTGAAAAGAAACTGCATCAAAGCACAGGATAACTTCCAAACATATATTTTTGAGGAACGAAACATTTCTTAAAAAAAAAAAAAATGAAAAGAATCATTAACAATGTGACCAAATCTCGCGATAAGCGTATAGAGACACTGAATCTGCATACCGTGACAATCGGAAATGTGTGACATCTCCTGTGACTACTAATCTACATGGCTGATCATTGACGTTAGTTGATATTCTCGTCTTAATGATAAATTATATTTATTTTGCAAATAGGTTTTAAAAAAACACTTAATATTTTTTCTTAATTTCTAGAAAAAAATGTAAAGAACGATGAACAATGTGATCGAATCTGTTTTGTTTGTGCCGATAATCGTGACGGCTAATGGCTTAATAGCCAAGAGCCTCAACAAACTTTTGAGGAGGTACTTGTTGGGCAGTTGGATCAAGGGCTTAATCCAGAAGACAGTACTCCTGGACATGGCGCGCATTATTCGGAATTTTTTCTCTCAAGAGCCCTGACCACCGGCAGCTTGGACTCTGTTCCTGATACCGGTGACCTACTAATTTTAAATATTTTTTTATGTACATGTGTTCTAAAGGAAATGTTTTTCTTTCGAATAAAAGGGAGTTAGATCAGTGCAAATGACCATTTTATTTACCCATAATTTCTAAATAAATTGACATTATTTTTAGTTTAATTTTCTTAATTAGTAAGTTAAATCAATGAATCTTTTCCACAAAAATTTGGCCAAGGATATTAACTACTAGCTTTCATTTTTTTTTTTATTGATTTAGTTAGTATTTTAGTCATTCTCAAGCTTCGGAATTGACTCTGAAAGTAAAGTGAAAAAAAAATAACTATGTTTACATTAATTGTGAATATAGTACACAATTACAATTAATTAGAATAAAATACTGTCTAAATATTTACACAAGAATATAGCCCAATGTTATTAGTAAATCACATGTTTGTAAAACAAATCACTAAAGGAAATAAATCGGTTTGACAATCATAGTTGTGTGATAGTTGTGGAATATATTATATTATTATTAAGACCGTTCACTAGAACGCTGTTATCAGTAAAGAGCAATGTGAATTAGCTTAATAAATTGCTCTTGGCGAGTAATAAAATAAATACTACAATTGAATTATTACGAACGCTGCCACTGCGGTGTTCGCGTAGCACGTCGTAGCACCTCGTAGCACCTCGTAGACTCTCGTAGCGGATCGAAGCAAAGCGCTAAATCAAAAGTGACATCATTTCGTTTCACACGGTAATTTACTTACATTACACTAAACACGACCTATAGCCGTTTCTAAATAGTAAACGATTAGTTAGGCGTAATCCTTTGTATTAATAATATAACAAAATATGGCTAGAATACTTTTTTATTTTATTTGGGACAGACACAGCACAACGGTAGAACAATAGATAATCCCCGGTTGGTAACACTGCGTATGCGCAGGTACACAGCTGGACAAAAATCGAATTCTAAAATTAGGAGTAAAATAGCATAAACAAGGCAATTTTTAAGCGATAGCAAAATTTGAAAAAAAAAACAGATTAGTGTGGAGGAAAGATTTGTGATTTTTAGGATATTTTCGGTTTTGGCCTATTTTAGCTACTAGTTATGTGTTTACCCAGCATGAGGAGGCCTGAATCCCAACATGTTTTTTTTTTAATAAACGAAGATCAAGCACTGTCTTTAGCAATCTTATCTGTAGTTAATTTTCAACTTTTGGGTAAATTTTGTCTTCTCTCATTTTTACGTGTCACTCTTCGTTGCGTATTTCCATTCTATGCAAGGCCTGAACTCTGCCATAGGAAACTGCTCGCGTAAACTTTGGATTGCTAGTTTTAAATCTGCAATTACAATGTACACGCAAATATGGCGTACAAGTCTTGTATGCAAGATCATTACGGAAACTATAGTTTGTAACGTGGACGCGCGCGTTTTGGTTCCACACTCTACTACCTCCTTATAATGTTCCCACTGCTGGGACTCAGGCCTCCTCTCTAGGAAAGGGAATGGACCGTAATCCACCACGCGGCCCCAGTGCGGGTTGGTAGATGTTACATGTCATCGAAGTTTAGGTTCTAGGACATGCCGGTTTCCTCACGATTCCTTCACCATTTTGAGTGCAATGGTGACGAAATAAATAACACAAAGTAATGGGCCTGGTTGGGTTTGTATCCGCGACCTACAACTCGTAAGTTGGAGCCGTTACCACTCGGCCACCACTGCTCTCAATGAATGATTTTTAAAGATGAGAATGTAGAATTAAATAAACAATAATGGCTTTTAACTGAACCTAACCCAAATGTTTCATTAACATTAGAAGAAGACCGTGTCTTTAATGGTTTCTGTTCTAACCTAACCTAACCCCCATGATGGCCTCATTCGTTCGCTATTGTGTTCTAATGGTCACTATTCTAACTTGACGTTATCCAGGCTTGAATATTCCGAGATTGGAATAGTCACGCCTACACGATTAGTCCATATTCGTACTGGCATTGTATATTATGGAATAAGGTTAGATAGTTTCACTATGAAGGAGTATTTGCGTACTACTCTTTTAGATAGGAAGAGTTTAGTAAAAAAGTGATTCCAATTCATACGCGATTAGTTTCAGACCCATACGTTCTGGTCTTGTATAGAATGGTAATACGCCTCTCCATTGCTATGTCAATATAAGTTTTGATTTCCGTTTAAAATAGTGTCGACAACTTTTTTATATTCAGCGGATTCTGAATATAAATGGTGTGCTGGAAGCTGCATCACAGCATGCAGAACAGCCCAGCAGCACCGAATTTTTTATCCTATGATTTTAAAGTCAAATCAGGCCAAAATCAATCGAGAGTAATCAGCTTACTTTTTTGAAGCATTTTCTTGTAGCAAGCACTACTTTATACTTTATGAATTTTTTGTTGCGGATAAATTCAAGAAATTGAATTTATAGTTATAAACACATTTTGAAATAGAAATTAATAATGTTTTAAAAGCACATTTTAAATACCAATTTAATTTGATAAACTGCTCATTTCATGTCAATAAAATAAATAACAATTGACTGAAAAAAAGATTTCTATTTAATGCATCACCGGTTCTCAACTACGCAAAATTGAACCCAGTCAGATTGTATACAGGGTCTGATTAAATTATTATCTAGCAAAACTCCCAGACGTGATTTTTTTTTCATGGTAGGTAGAATCATCCAATGACAAATCCCGCCTTTGGGTGGGGCGGGAAATAGTGTCAGACTCTTACTGACTAAAAACCTACCCTGTTCCATTCATTGCCTTTGTCCCAGGGCCCCGGATAACATTTTCACATAACCTTTGGCCCCAGTAGGCTTCAGCCCTTCCCAGACGTGATGGATATGGATAACTACATGTAATGACGATAATCAAGCACATTAGTCCAACAGTCTATTCCTGGAACGAATAGTTGCTAATTAAACTTTACTAACTGACAAAGTTCATTAACTAATTTCGTTAGGATACCTTTTGCTAAATCATTAGCAGTATAATGGGTGTTAAACTAAATATCTGCAAATAACAGTAATTAAGAAAAGAAATGTCATTGTATTTGAAGTGGTAAAAAAATAAATGGCTCGTTTTGACATTTGATTTTTACTATTTATTCAGATCTTGGGGCACTTTCTCTACAATCCAGCACTGGGCCTCAGTCAGCTAAACGAACGATACTGGCGACTATTTTGTAACAAATATTTATATGATTTGTGGAACGAAATAATCATAAATATTTTTAAGTATGAACGGTCTACGAAGGCCATGATTGCTTTTTTTTCAATTGAAACATTACCTATTTTATCTATCGACACGATTGATCACACAGTTTTGAATAGCAATTTATTTGAGTAAAAAATATTTTTTGTTTTAATTTTAAAAACGAAATTACAAACACGTCCATGAAGACGCTAGTACCTACATATATAGGTAAACACTAAAACACAAATGCCGCCAAAGAATTTGAAAGTTCCCATAAAAAATATTTGCTTTAACTTTAAAATTATAGACTTACTGAATATCATTTTGAATTGTATTTTATCGTAAAAATACCCGGTAGGTATTGGCTTTACAATTTCACCAGAATTCATTACAAAGGAATCCAAGAACAATAGATAATTTCCGGTCGACCATTGGCAGAGCTAGAATCCTCCCTGCCTCCCTGGCAACCCTGCGTATGCGCAGGTAGCCTATATAAACTCGGGTCCGAAAAATTTCATGTCAGGGAGATCGCGCCCGACGCTCGCCCCGAACGGTCGTGCCGCTCCGTGCTCCGCGCCCGCTCCGTGCCGTGTCTGCGCCCCGCCCCACCGCTCCTGCCAGCAGTGACGTCATCAGTGGTCGCCGACCGCATCGCCGATCCGAAGCCGTCTTTCTCAAGGCAGTGGAGGATAACCATTTCCGTAGCGGAAAAATCGTCGTAAACGTAGTGCCCCTTCAGGGAAAATCCACAGTTTCGTGGTCCTTGACGGGAAACCTTACGGTGTCAACGAAGTCGAGGGGGTGTTGCCCCGATACACCCGCCGAACCCCTTCAGGGCTAGGCAGTTAATTGGAGTCGGGAGCTAAGTCTTGGCCTTGGGGGATCTCCTAGTCAGGCTTATAACTCCGAGCTCTCTTTCAGCTACACACCTGGTGTCGGTTGGGATCTCTATCCCTTCGCGCCAGACCCTGGTAGGGCCCGATCGCACATTAAGATTGGCGATCGGCTACAAGCTTAGGGCTCACCCTTAGGTACTCACCTCCCAGTCTGCACAACCCTTGCTGGGAGGGTCACTCACCCCCGGGCCCGTCCACCCGGGGACCTAGGAATTTATTGTGCTCCTAAGGAGCACATGTAGTTAGGGTTAACCCCCCCACCCACCATGACGGACGACACTCCCTTTGTGTCGTTCGTCAAAGAAATCTTATTTAAGGACCCCGATGTCCTTAGAAAATATGGGCAGGCCATCGCCGCCCTTTTCTCTCCCGTGCCCCCGGGCGTCACTGAATTCAGTGACGTGCTAGCGGCCCAAATTATCTGCAATCCGTCAAGGACGGATCGAGTAGAACCCTCCCCACCTGCAGTGGTGGCGGCGGTCCTAGCCCAGCAGGAGGCTATGGACACTTCCGCCCCCACTAGCTCTCAGGAGCCTGGCCCTAATTGCTCGGACTCCGAGTACGAATCAGAGGAATCTGAGGCCTCTTCCGCTTCCTCCGAAGACGACTACCAAGTCGTCAAAGGAGGTAAACGTAAGGGCAAAAGGAATTCTGCCCAGGCCAGCAAAGCCAAGAAGACCGCTGCGTCTTCTCCTGCTGTCCCTACTGCCAAGCCCACAACAAAATCTCCCCCCGCCCCTGCTGCCTCAACCTCGCAGGTGAGCCGCCCCACACCAGCTTCGGTCGCTCAGACCAAGAAGCAGCGTCCCCCACCGCCTCTGTACATTCAGGACAAGGCGAAATGGACCGACGTGTCCAAAATGTGTAGTGATCGTAAGATCAACTACACTAACGCCCGGGCCTGCCAACAGGGCATTAGAGTCCAAGTCCCAACGTCTAACGACTATAGGGACTTATCCAAAGCGCTCCGTGAAAGGAAAGTCGCCTTTCACACCTACTCCCTCCCTGAGGACACGCCGACTCGAGTAGTCATAAGACGTGTTCCAAAGGAAATCTCCACCGATGAGGTCAAGTCAGATCTCATCGCTCAAGGCATCCCTGTCACGGCGGTGCATCGCTTGCACAAAGCGCGCGGCAGGATCGAGTACGACATGGTACTCGTTGTCTCCGACCCGGTAGAGGGGCACCATCCGATCTTCAAGATCAAGGAAGTGTGCTCCCTGACAGGCATCTCAATCGAAAAGCCCTTCAAGCCCACTCTAGTCGGGCAATGTCACCGCTGCCAGCTATACGGGCACGCACAAAAAAATTGTTATGCCACGCCCAGGTGCGTAAAGTGTCTGGGTGAACATGGCACAACAGATTGCCCCCGCCCCAAGGATCGTACCTTGTGCGAGGAACCGCCCAGCTGTGTACTGTGCGGTCAGTCCGGGCACCCGGCTAATTACCGAGGTTGCCCCAAAGCCCCCAAGATCGCGCCCAAACTGGCAAAGCGCTTTGCCGCTCGCCAGAAAAGGGAAACCCCAACTGGGAAGACTCCCTCTCCCCAGCTCCCCGAACGTCTCGCACCACAGAGACCGTCGCCCTGGAACCGGCTGAACCACCAAAAAGCTTTCCCAGCTATGGTGGCCTCCCAGCCCATTCCACAGCTAATGGCCAAGCCCATCGCGGTGCCAATCCCTTCCCCGGCGGCCCCAGTAGCCCCCAAGGCCCCTCAGAAAGCGCCTCAACGTCCAGCTGCACCCGCAGCTAAACAAGCGCAACCCCCCTCCGCTGTCCCACCCGTGGACGAAGCGGATGACCCCGTCGGACTAACCATCCTGGACAATTACGCCATATTTATGACGTGGGAAGCCAGGGCCCTCTCCGCTGAACTAAATGCAGCGAAGAGGAATGGTCAGCTCAACAACAGCGTCAGAGCCGTACTCTTCAGGAAGTACGACTCTGTCGTTAAAAATCTAGACAAACTCCCTTGCATTACCCATAATGGATAATAAAAAGGGAATTTGTTCATCAAAACCCAAATCCCTTAAATTAGGGTATTTCAATGCCAACGGCATCACCAGCCAGCGTGATGAGATCGCCACCTTCCTCCGCGACCATCAGCTGGACATCCTTCTCGTCCAGGAAACCTTCCTGAAACCCACTCGAAAAGATCCTAAAATTGCCAACTATCGCATAGTTCGCAACGATAGGACTCGCTGCCATGGTGGTGGCACTCTTATCTACTTCAGGAAGGAACTGTACTGTATCCCTCTGACCCCTCCCGAGCCCAAATCCCTATTGGAATACTCGGCCTGTCGAGTAGGCATGACTGGTCATCAGCCGATCACAGTCATCTCAGCCTACTGTCCTCCTCCAAATACTTCGTCTCAATTCCCAGACGATCCCATCGCTTTCACCAGCGACCTCACTGCCCTCTTTGGACTGAGTGACTCCGTTATACTAGCGGGTGATCTCAACGCCAAACACCCCGCCTGGAACAGCAACACGACCAACCCTAGGGGTAGGGTCGTGTACAATCTCGGTTCCACCCTTAACTTTGACATCATCGCCCCGATGTGTCATACTCACTTCCCCCACGACCCCAACCATAGCCCCGACGTTCTCGATGTAGCGCTTCTTAAGAATGTAAACCTCCGTTTACAGTCAATAGAAGCAATACATGAACTCAACTCTGACCACCGCCCCGTGATCATGCACCTTGGCTCCCGCTCTGGTAACTATGATCCAGGTCAGCCTCCACCGACCCAACTGATAACAGACTGGAAGAAAGTAAGTGAAAAACTGAAATCTACCGCGTCTCCTCAATTGGACTCCATCCCTGACCATATAGTCTCAGTCGCCGACACGACAGCGGCTATCGACTCGCTCACGGAGCACGTACAATCCGTCTTGAACGATTGTTCAAGGGAGATCCCAATGACGGAAGACTGTCGTTGGAAGATCCCGGACGATGTGCGGGCCCTGATGACTGAGAAGAACGCAGCTATCCGTGCATACAGCGCCTTCCCATGCGACGGTAACAAGGCTCACATGCGCCGATTACAGCGTGCTGTAAGAAAACGCATGACCGAGCTGCGCTCCGCCCGCTGGGACAAGACGCTCAGCGAACTTGAGCCCACCCACCTTGCATTCTGGCAACTTCAGAGGAAGCTACGTTCCACTGAAGAAGCCACAATACCCCCCCTCATCCGCCCAGACAAGAGTGTCGCCTTCGACAACTCTGAGAAAGCGGAATGCCTTGCCGACAGCCTTGAGTCCCAATGCTCGCCCAGCTCTCAACCTGTAGACCAAGCCCACGTTGATATGGTGGACGCTGAAGTCGAACGTAGAGCCTCCCTCCCCCCAGTTGAAGACCTTGACAATCCACTTGCCCCCGTCACTCCCGACGAGGTACTGGACATAGTCAAAAAGCTTCAACCTCGGAAAGCCCCCGGCGCCGACGGTATCACGAATAGAGTTTGCAAACTCTTCCCCCCTCAACTTATTATGCTAATGACCGCCATCTTCAATGGTGCATTGAGCAATAACATGTTCCCTCAAGCTTGGAAACAGGCCACCGTTATCGGTATCCCTAAACCAGGCAAGCCCAAGTCTGACCCTACCAGTTACCGCCCCATCAGTCTCCTCAATGTCCTCGGTAAGATCTACGAGAGGCTTATTTATAAGCGTCTCAGAGATTACGCTGAAACTAAGGGTCTCATTCCTAACGAGCAGTTCGGTTTCCGAACCGAACACTCGTGCGTCCATCAAGTTCACCGCATCATCGAACATGTTAGCGTTGGTCTCCAGCGTAACATGATGACGGGTGTCTTATACTTCGACATAGCTAAAGCATTCGACAAGGTCTGGCACAATGGCTTATTATATAAGCTATACCAACTCGGCGTGCCAGACCGTCTCGTGCTCATCTTGCGAGACTTTCTGTCGAATCGCACCTTTCGCTATCGAATTGAGGGAGCGTTATCCACCCCCCATCCTATCCGAGCTGGTGTCCCGCAGGGCTCCGTGGTTTCACCACTAGCCTTCACGCTGTTCACTAGCGATATCCCTAAAAGTAAAAAGGCTCAGTTGGCTCTATTCGCTGACGACACGGCCATTTACTATACAGGTCGTGACCCCAAGGCTATCGCTCGCAATCTCCAAACCCCCGTAAACACTCTGGGCGAGTGGTTTCGGAAATGGAGAGTCGAGGTTAACCCTGACAAAAGTCAAGCCGTTCTCTACTCGAGACTACGGAAGACCGTCTCCCCTCCCCCTCCGATCACCATGTACGGCAAGCCAATCCCCTGGGGGAAGCAAGCCAAGTACCTCGGTGTGATCCTTGACCAGCACCTGACCTTCGCCGAGCACATAAAGCAGGCTCGTTCGCGAGCCGCTTTCGCTCAAGGTAGGCTCCATTATCTCTTGACTGCCCGCAGCAAATTGTCACGAAAGTGCAAGTTGCGCCTCTACACAGCAGTCATCCGCCCGATCATGACCTACGCCTGTGCCATCTTCGCTCACGCCAAGCCCCGCTACCTCCATAGGATGCAGACCCTCCAAAACAGGACCTTCCGAAAGATCCTCGGTGCCCCATACTATATCCGTAATGAGAATCTACATCTAGATCTCAGAATCCCTACCATTCAGCAGTTCATGAAACGGCTTTGCAAGCGTTTCTTCGATACTGCTGTAAAACATCGCAACCCCCTTATCGCATCGGCCGCCCGATACGAACCCTCCCGTATCTCCAAGATTCGCCGCCCTAGGCATACTCTCGTCACCCCCGACGACCCCATTACCCTGCTCCAAGAGAGCCGTAGGGAAACCAGTACAGTACGCAAATACAGATACAGACCGCCGTCCTTCAGGCCTCGCCGCCGAGGCCCGTCGCGAAATCCCCGTCAATGTCCGCCCCGTCCCTTGCTAGAGCCAGCCCGCGCCGCTGAGCCAGTAGTGTAAAAAAATCCCTATAATAATAATAATTTATCTTTTTGTTCGATCCAGCTCGTCCCTTGCTGCCCCCCCCCAGCGACGCCCTAAGCCGAGGTCCGTACCCCACAGGGGGTGCCCTTAGCGTGGTCGCTTAGTATGTAAGTTAGTATGTAAGTAAGCCCTGGCTGGAGGCTTTGATTCTGTATCGAGGCCGCCACAGGCAAGTCCGGTTAAGCAGCCGACAACCTCATAGGTTGACCTGCGAGAGGCCACACAAAAAAAAAAAAAAAAAAAAAAAAAAAAAAAATTCATGTCATTACTTCTGTAGTAGGCCACTCGTGCAGTTCCACTCGCGAAGTACTTTCATCTTCTTTCGTTCGTCTCGTTCGTTTCTTTTTTCTTTTATATAAATTACCGATTTATAAAAATGGTGAACCATAAGGTAAGTGTGCAACTAATTTAAAAGAATATTTTGCAACTCTTGTAATTTCTGTTGCCGTTTTGATTTACGATTCCCTATTTTTATTTATTTTGTTTTGTTATTTCAGAAACTCAAGTCTGGAGAGGCGCCTATCCCGAGGCGTCGGGGCAGACCAGCGGGGCACAACAGGGTTCCCCTTACGCAGGTTCGTATTAACATTAGATACCTTATATTTCCCATTTTATTATAATTGATTTGTAAATTTTTTTATTCATTTAATCTTTATTTACAGGAAGAGCGTCGCGCACGCAATGCGCAATATGAAAGGGAACGCCGCCAGGAAGCCGCGGAAGTGACCTCGGAGCTGATAGAAGTTGTCGGCTGTGACCCCAACGTAAGTTATCATTATTTTATTCTTAAATTTAATTAATGTATGTACAATGTACGAAACCTGATGAACTTTTTGTTTATTCACAGATATCTCAGGCCGACCTTCTTGCCACGGTCATCAGCCGCATCAGGAATGCGACTGAGAACACGACTGATGACAACCGTGAATTGGAGCGTATTAACGAAAATTTGGAAGCTCAAAGTAAGTTTACCTAACTAGTGACTGCAGAGGTCTTGTTGATTCGTATTGTTTTAAACTATATTTTTCTTTCCAGTTGTAAAGATCCAACAACGACTAGGCCTAGATGATGAAGCGGTGAATCGGTTATGCAGTGACGCATCTGTAAGTGTCTGTGACATTTTCCATTTATCTTGCACTTAAATGATGTATTATTACTCACAATCTTTTGATTTGTTCTCGTGCAGGAGGAGGACACAGATGGGCCACCGTCCAGTGCAGAGAGGACCACTAAAAAACAGGTACGTTTTTGTTTTTACTGACAGTAAATTTTTTAATCCATCTTAGCCATTATTTACTTACTAACTTAAAGTATGTTTTTTACAGAGAAAAAAGCGCAAGCACTCTGACTAACTGTCTTCAGACAACGAAGACCAAGCGTGGGCGCTTGACTTTTTGAGTGAGTATTCCTTTGAATCTCTTATCTAAAACGACCGCGGGAGTCCAGTGTAATCCAATCAAATCTACAGCCAGGGTATATAATGGTTAAAAACTTTTATCAACAATTCCAGTCCAATATAAAAGTTAATGTCTTTGTCCACAGGAGGGGTGCGCGCGCAGCATCGTAGACGTGACGTCACAATTAATTGGAGTTGCTAACGCGCTCCTAACGTAAGATATATTGTACTTTATTCCTTATTATTTGACTGTATATTTCGTTTACAATTCCGGCTAACTGTTTATTTGTTCACAGATCTCTAAAGTCGAGCTTCTCGCCACTGTATCAATCGCATTCAGAGTGCGACTGGAAACTCTGACGTCATCACCGGCTTGACACATCAGTGCTAATTTAGAAGCTCAACGTAAGTCAACCTATCTACAGATTATGGAGATCTTGTTTTTTTTTATTTCATTTTACATTTAATTTCCATTTATTTTTGTGCCATTTTTCTTTTCTCTTTTCAATTATCTGCCTAGTTTTACTCACAATCTTTTTATTTGTGTGTTATAGGTATAGAACAGAATAAAGCTGGTCTGCATTCGAGTTTTTAAAGCAAGACAACATCAAAAACTGCAACTTAAAAAACAGTTTCATTGCACATTTAATTATGTAGATTTTTTTTTCTAAAAATATAGAAATTCATTCGTAATATATGTTTTTATTATTTGCCCTACCTCTACCCACTAGCAAGGAACCAGTGACCAGCCAGTCACATTGCATACTGAGTTATTCTAATTTCTCTCTGAGCAAACGTAGAAATCTACTCAGGAATATAGACAACTTGAACTATGACATCAAATACTCGTATTACTTTATTCAGAAACTATTTAAATAATTATGTTTTCAATTTTGCAACATAGTTGTAGGCTATATTATTGTGGTACGAAGTAATTAGACATCTGTAGCCGAACTAAACAAAAGCCTGTATTTCAACTATCAGCGCCGATCCTCAAATAATACGAGTATTAAATTAATATATACAAGCCATTTTATACAGAAACGATTTTTATGTTCGTAAACTTTAAAAAATACTGAGTTCAAAGTAACCTCGATTACTTTCTATTGGTTGGTAACTATGTAGTAACATCAGTTCTGGTCATTTACAATATTTTTTCTCAAAACGTGAAAAAAGTATGTACCTACTTGGTGATGAGATGAGAATTTAACTGATAGGGACAACTCCTTACTAAGAACAAATTACATTATTTTCTATAGCCAGTTGTTTTGGTTTTTTCGTCAAACATTGTGAGATAATATTTATTACCACCATCTGATCATTGAAATTTATAAAAGAACTTTGAAGTACTTTAAATAAGAGTTGAAACTACGAATAACTCCTACCTAGACATTTCACTTTTTATTTAACTAATATCTAGTTGTCAAAAAAAGTCGGCATCTGGCAGCGCCACTTGGTTCCTAACAAATGACATAGCAATTAAATTAAAAGATAAACAAATTACTCGAGTACCTACCTTAAATAACAACATCTCACAGAACTTTGTACTGTGATGCAATCGTTAATATAACGAAAACCACAGGAACAGAAATATGATTTTGTTGTTGCGAAAAAGATTTTTGGTGAAGCAAAAGTGGTTTAAAGTCGAGTTTATCTACTTATATTGGTGTTCTTCAAAGGGTCCATGGCTATGGCGCATACTTCCCTTTCATTACTTAACTCGAGAATCCCGCTGTAGCACGGTAGGTAAATGTACTTATAAGTATTTTCTTTAGTATTTATAATGTTTGGGTGCCAACAATACAACAAATTCCGACAGGGTTGTTCACGATGAGTCATATACAAGTCTTCATGTATTAATGTGAAAGTATTGTTCGTTACATCACTCCAAAGCGGGGGCTATGTTCACGCGCATACGCCGTGACCCACGCACACTACCGCCGACAGGCAAACGCGGGGAAGGCAAGCACGAGGGAGCGGGGGGTAGGAGAGGGCGCGCGGCCCGCCACCGGACGGCGACAATGGAGCATCGACAGGGCTGGTCACTATGAACCTTCTGAAGACCTTCTTTTTATATATTGTTATACATTTTAAAGTTAAATAAATCCAAATGAATATCGTGAATAATTATGAAATCAATTATTTACTGGAGAGTTCCTGTTTTGTTTCTGAATTCAAACACAAGAAAGGAACACACATCACAAGCACATGGGCGTCATTGTTAAAAAAAAAAATCTTATTGTCATTATGTCTTCGGTAGTATGTATTTGTTCGTATGTATGAATGGGAAACATTCGTTGAGATTCAAAGAGTTAGCACCGTATTTGTTTTATCTTCGGAAAAACTGTATAAAATGTGGTAAAAAATTGCTTAATTTGGTTGTGTTGTATATCGTTATGAAGCTAGTGAAACGGACTAAAAATTGATATATATATCTTGTCTGGACTCCATCGGAAACGTGAGTAATTAGTGAAAAACTTTTAGTAAAAATTTGTAGTGACTTGCAACCCTGACCTAGGGCAACCCGCTGTTCTCCCGCATCTACGCACACATACTCAACGCTTACGCATACACTAAGTGCTTGTGCCAACATCTTGAGCTTACACCACGCGTTTCAAGCAGATTTAGCATACGCCACGCTACGTAAATTTAATAATAACATTATCGTCAGAAAGGTAAATTTACAGGCAAGATGGATAACGTAACTGTATGTAGTAAATTATTAAGGTCACAATCATATATAAACTTAACGTCTACAACTAGCAAAGATCTATTAAATTTTCACAGTGATAGATAAAACTACGATCAGTCATATTCAGAGGACTTAAGGCGAGAAATAAATGAAATCAAAGAAAAATTAAAGAGTGCGAGTGCTGATAATGAAATATAAATCTTAGCTGTGAAAATACTAAGCTCAAACAGGTTACACAGGAACAGCAACGACAAATATAATTACTGAAAACAATTACCTGCACTACCCCGCATCGCAATAATAAATCTTGTCCTATCTCGAAACAAATGCTGAGCATGAGAGTAAACACGCCCCGTCATTCTCCAATACGACTAACTAAAAGTACCTGTATATGAAGCCCCAGCTCGCTTACAATCCAGCAGGCTAGATTTGATTGCGACTCAGATATTCAATCGGAAAGCGGCATTGTTACGTTGAAAATAATAAGTCTAGCAAATCACACTGTGCTACAAGTATGGAAGACCTAACAGTTAGGACTCGGAACAACAAACACAGAGTAATTATTCTCAGTGATGGACAAGGTCGGGGTCTACAAAACATACTGCAAAATCTTCTTGGATCCGGTTATGAAGTGTTTTCCTACCTAAAACCAGGTGCTGTACTGAGTGAGATTTTAGAAAGTTCAAAGAACGAAATCAGTACACTTACAAGAAGCGACTACGTAATTGTATTGGGCGGATGCTGCGATAAGAACCCTTGTGATGTTGACATAATTCTGCATAGCTGGTTGTCGTCGACTGCAAATACTAATGTGATTTTAAGTGAAGTGCCTAGTAACAAGTTCCTAAAGGAATCAAAACTAATTACTACGATTTATCTGTAAGAAATATAAAAATTTATTGTTCATGGACATGAATTACGATAGGTTTCCACCCAGTTGACGTAATTATGTGCTAAATCTTGCGAGATCATTATTGAAAGAAATATTGTGTATTCATTACCACTTCAAAGCATTGCAATATGAACAGATGTGTCAAATTAAAAATAAAAAATCTTTTGAAAGTAAATATGTGCAAGTTAACTTAGGTTCTGAAGAAAATTTAATAGATAGAATTAATATAAGCTGTATAAATGAATCAAGTAACAAACACGATGAATCGGAATGTACGAAAACCGATAACACAAACTCAAATAATTTATTTCGTTTATAGGTTTGTCACTATCCTCCATCAAAACATTAATGGATTGCTTAATAAAGCTGAAATGTTTTCTGTTTGCATTAACGAGTTAGCTGCACAGAACAATCCTCTTGACATATTATGTATCACTGAACACAACATGATAGACGGTGATGAAGTGTATCTCGTAATTCCAAATTATGAACTTGCGTCTTATTATATGAGAAATAGCAGACACGGAGGCTCCTGTACACTAATTAAAAATAATATCAAATATAGGATTCTTAATAATATCACAAAACTCTCAATCAGCAACACAATAGAATGTTCTGCAATCGAGCTATTGAGACATCAAATTATTATTTTATGTATATATAGGCCGCCAAACAACACCGCTGGCTCTATAAACAGCTTTTTCGCAACTTTTAATAAAATTTTAAACATGTTATGCTCAAACGGAAAAAAAATCGTAATTTGCGGTGATTTTAACATAGATACCTTGAAGAATACAAAGCTTTCCACTGAATTTGTAGAACTCTTAACTAGCTTTAATTTAAAACTAAAATTCAAGCAAGTAACACGATTTGCTAGTAAAACGTGCATAGACAATATAGCCCATAACATAGGAACTTGCAAAGGCACCATCAAAGAATTTGCACTTTCGGACCACAATGCGCAAATAATTAAGCTTCCGGTCAAAAAGACCTGCACTATAAAACATTGGTATGTATTAAAACGGAATTACTCTCAAGAAAATAGAATAATATTTAAAACAACTAACTAATAACGACGTTTATAGTTGCACGGATGCGAACACGGCCTATAATACATTCTATGATAATTTCATTACGTTGTATGATCTCTGTTTTCCTTTACAGAAAGTCAGGATATATAATAGATCTAGGCCGAAATGGATCTAACGTGGCTTAAAAATATGCAGTAAACGTAAATGCCAACTACTGTGGCAATACAGGAATACTCCCAGTCAAACCACCAAAAATGCTTTCAAAACATATGCGAAAAGATTTAAAACTATAATCAGATTGACGAAAAATTCTCAAAACGACTATTTTATAAAATCTGCCACAAATAAGAACAAAGCCGCTTGGAAAGTAATAAATTAGATCAAATGTAAATCTAAATATCCAAATGAAGGCGTAAATCAATTAATTAAAAATGGCAAAATCTTAATTAATCCCCAAGACATTGCAAATTCATTTAGTGACTATTTTCATGACATAAATGATAATACTAGTTTACCCCAAAAATCTTCTAATCTCTGACATATAATTCTAATTCAATTTTTATGACACCAACTATCCCTGATGACATTAATAAAATAATAATTGCTCTAAAAAATAAAACCAGTACCGGCTATGATAACATTATGACAAACATTGTTAAAGACATCCAAAAGACATCAAGCCCATATTATATCTGAACCATTCAGCTTCATTATAAATTTATGTATAGAACAAGGTAGCTTCCCAGACAAACTAAAAATATCTGTTTTAAGCCAGTATTTAAAAAAGGAGAAAAAACTAACATAGGCAACTATAGGCCAATAGCATTGATACCTATTTTTGGAAAAATTGTTGAAAAGGTGATTTTTAACTGTCTTTACACTTTCTTAGAAACACATAACATTCTAACATCCAGTCAATATGGTTTCAGAAAAAGCAAATCTATAAATATGGCAATATACAACTTTTTACAAAAGGTAATGACTAACTTGGATAAAGGACTGCCGGCTGTTGCATTATACATGGACTTTCGACCGCGTCGACCACAAAATTCTCTTAAGAAAGATGTATGGATATGGTGTTAGGGATAATGTGTACAAACTCATAGAGTCATACCTTACCAACAGACAACAATTTACAGAAGTAAAAATGTTAAATCCCACTACTAAAATGGAAGAAATATACACTTCTGAATTGCGAACTACTAAATTCGGCGTTCCTCAAGGGACCATCGTGGGTCCTTTATTCTTCTTTGTTTATATAAATGACATGCCTTCGGTTACACATCATGACATTACACTATTTGCTGACGATAACACTGTTCTATTCGTAAACGATAATACAATTTTGACTTAGAATCTGACATTAACCAAACAATACTATCAATAATAGACTGGCTTGAAATAAATAAATGATTAACACTGACAAAACTAAAATAATGAATTTCAAAATACGAGCTCAACGCACGGGGAAGTTAAAAATCAGTTACTTAGATAGCGACATTGAAGAAACTGAAGTAACAAAATTTCTAGGGTTACATATGGACAATAAACTTAATTGGAAATTTCATATTGACCATGTATGCAAAGTAAAGTATTAATATAATTTGTAATAATAATGTACCTGTATTCCTATGTGACTATTGTATGTAAGGGCGAGACGTAGCTGATCAATTTAATTGTTTAAGACCTGTATTATGTAAAAACCTATGATCCACAATAAAGATATTAAAATTGAAATTGAAATTGAAATTGTATGGTCGCCAATTTCTCGGTCAATTGAAGAGAGCCTAAAAAAAATATTTATTTATTATTTATTCATTTACTAAACGCTTTATGCACAAAAGTACAGAGGCGGACTTAATGCCTTAGGCATTTTCTCAGTCAAGCTATGGGTGATGCAGAGAAAAATAGAGGCAGGTGCAGGTGAGAGAGAAAAGGTGAATAAAAGAATAGATATACTAATAAACCATAAATATAATACAATTATATAATATATGCACCAATTAATAAACTACAGAATATTTATATATATATATATGTATATACCAATAAAGTTAAACAAATGGCTCAAATCGGCAACTAGAAAATATTAACACTGTGATGAAACCACTGCCAACTTTCTACGGATAAGCTCACGAACTTTGCCTTTAAATGTTAATCGGTTTGTTGCCATAAGATTAGATACGATCATTTATTTCTATAAACATTAACAATGTATGTCGGGTTGGACGCTCTTAAGGGTCAATTAAGATTTCGTAACAGGTAACGAATATCTATGTATAACAAGAAATAATTGAATGACTGCGAACGATCTATGAACGCTGTGCTACTGCGGTGTTCGCGTAGCACCTCGTAGCGCCTCGTAGCACCTCGTAGCACATCATAGACTCTCGTAGTAGATCGATGCAACGTGCTACAATAAATCAAGAGTAAAATCATTTCACACGGCCATTTTTAGTGTGATTTGCTTACAAAGTTCAATATACTCAATCTGTTACATAATTGATCATCATCTTTACCATATTTAGTATTTTATGTATATCTTATACATAAAAATTATATATTATAATATATATTATAATATATAATTTTTATGAATAGCTGTTCGTTAGTCTCGAGAACAGCTGGCCGATTTGGCTAATTTTTGTCTGAAATATTCGTGATACTCCAGGGAAGGTTAAAATGGTGAGAAAATATGGAAAAATTCACAATAAAAAATCTTACTATTAGGAAATACGAAGTTCGCCGGGTCGGCTAGTCATCCTCTCCTAAATGAACGCGTAAATAACTTTAAAGTTTTTTTTTTATATTATATTTTGGTAGGTTTTAGTCAGTAATAGTCTGACACGTCCTCCTGCTCCACCCTAGAGCGAGAGAAGTCATACTTTTAAATGAACGCGCAAATAATTTGTTTTGTTTATATTCGATTTTAGTGGGTTTTAGTAAGAAAAAGTCAGACACTACCTCTCGCTCCACCCTAGAGCGAGAGAAGTCATACTCCTAAATAGACGAGTAAATAATTTGTTTTGTTTATATTCGATTTTATTCGGGCTTTGATACCTTATTGAATTACTGCGTAGTCACTAGGTCCCTACCTAGTTCTATGATTTTATATAATTTAATTTGTCCTACGACTTCTTCTTCTCTATTTATGTCTTTATTGCCGTTTTAAAAAAAATCAATGACCGTTATTTCAATTTATCTGGCGCCTCCCTTACATAGGTCAATTGGCATAGGCCAATAAACATAAAAAATCAACCAATTCAATCAAACACGAGTATTATTTATTTATAGGAGTTATGCCTAAGGCCATTAAGTCCGCCTCTATACCTTTATGTGCATGAAGTGTAAATAAATAAATAGACTATTTCACACATTATTTGCGGCTTATAAATGTATTATGCGTGGTTTTTATTTAAGTAGTAAACTAAGTAGAAAAATAATAATTTTGTCAAAACATTCTGTTACCTTTTTTGTTTACACAGCCTTCGTATAGACGACGGATGACAACTTTATATTTTTACCCATGTTTTTTTAAATACAAATTACCGACTCTAATTATTTATTATTATCAGCTGGTCACGGCCTAGAGGTTTTTTTTTAAGGTAGGTAAAATCATCCAATGACAAATCCCGCCCTTGGGTGGAGCGGGAAGTAGTGTCAGACTCTTACTGGCTAAAAACCTACCCCGTTCCTTCGTAGCCTATCGTGCCGGGGCCGGGTATTCCTTTCGGAAGTTAACCCATGACCCCAGTAGGCTTCGACCCTGTCTGCCTGCAGCTAGCAGGCTGGGCCTCTTCGGTGTGCTGACAGCTCCTTGAGGCGCGCGGGAAAAGAACGCGCCGTCGAAGACTTGAGCTCGGTCCGGTCGGTTACCGGACGATCGGACAGCGTGCTACCCATTGCACGCCGTCCGCAAGCCCGCGCCTACGGTGACGGCCTAGAGGGGTGCGGGTGGCACGGCTAAAATTTAATAATATTGAACACTGGGTTCTATTATGTACTTGCAAGTGGGCAAGTTTCGTGGAAAGCTAAAAAACAGCCCATAGTGACTCTATCGTCCGCTGAAGCCGAATACATGGTGTTGGCAACAGCAGTAAAGGATGCGTGCTTGTTAAAAAGGTGATATTCGATGTCGCTTGACATAGTTTTATATACGAATAATTAGAGTGCAAAAAAAATAGCCATGTATCCGGTTGACCACAATAGGACAAAACACATGATGTGAAGAATCATTTTATCCGAGAAAAAGTGAACGATAAAACCATTGAACTTAGGTATGTATATGCCCACAAATAGGTTACCTGCAGATGTTTTGACGAAACCAAATGATCAGTATCGTGATATTTTTGTTTACTGGTTTTTGTATCTATGTAAGAGTGCAATATAATTATTTTTTGAGGGAGCATGTTGTATTTTGATAGGTACTTATTAGATATAAACCTACTTAAAGAAAAATGTCTTGTACTCTTTACTCTGTTGTTGTTAATCTTTGCTTTTTAGCTATTCGGTTATATTTTTTATTTTATTTATTTTAAAGAAGGCTTACAGACTAATTACAAAAATGATATAAAAATGTAATGTTATCAAATTGATAATTACATGTCTAGAAAGTACACAAAGCCAATTAAATTGTATCGAGAGAAAAATTACCTATTTAACGAAAATATTCTGTACCATTTGTCGACGCAAGGTCGCCACACTGGTGCAGATCAAATCGATATAAAAGATCCCTAGACAGTCTATTAGTTATTAGCACTCGTTATTGAAAAAACATTTCTCATATACTTGGTGACTGCGAAAGGTACACTTAATATAGGCCGTTGACGTAATCCCAATACGTTTGTGCGTAATGCTAAATTAGCAACGAGTTCAGGACAGTCAATGTGGCCATTCGCGACACCCATCAGCGGACTTATGTCTCCAATATGACGCCTCAGAGGAAGGCAGTACTCGTAGTATCGCTTACAGCGGTGCTCATAGTCAACAGAGTATTACTATGCCTTGTAATCTAGGTAACTTAGAAATTTTCTTTTGACACTTTCAATACGGGACTTATAAACCTCATACTGCGGATTCCAAACCTGAGATGCGTATTCTAAATGGCTACGAACGAAAGAATAATACAAAATCTCAACCGGTTTAAGAGATCGGAAACAAGCCGTGTTGCGTAGTATAAATCCCAAAGCTTTTGATGCCTTTGTAACTATGCTACTCACATGTAGATCAAAAAGAAGCTTGCTGTCTATAATCACCCCTAGATCTCTTATGCTATTTAGTCTGCTAATTAATTGATTGTTTATGGTGTAATTTAAATCTATCATAGACGTGCGACGTGAGAATGTTAGAACGAAACATTTAGAGACATTTAATTAGAGTTTGTTACGGTTGCAATATATCTCAATTCGTGACAGAAGTAAGTTAGACGTGGTCGAGCGGTTCTTAACCAAACCGTGCTGCTCATCACCCAGAATTGTCTTGAAAGCCGCATAGACATCGGTGTAAACAATACGTTTAACCCATATATGCCCAAAGGGTCGGTAACGACCCACAAGTAGTTGAGGCAATTAAGTGATTGTTTATTAAATACTTTTAACACTTGAGACCAACCATTCGAAGCTTGACAAACCTCTCTTTGTTCGTATCTACCGCCATTCCATGTCTTGTGAATGTGAGAAGTTATTTTTGTACCTTCAAATTTTACTAACCATATTGTGACTGTGACTGCACGTTGCCCTATTTAGAAATGTAAGTATTTTTTATTTGCCTTTATGAAAAGATATTTTCGCGGTACACTGACTAGTACTTAAATAATCATAACAAATAATTAAAATTGAAAATAATAATCATTATCATAGTTATAAATAAAAGAAAACTTGGTCGGTTCGTTATCGACCCTTTGAGCAAATATATGACTTATTGATATTTATAAAGGAGTTCACGTCCGCTCAAAACTTTTGAGATTTTGGATGAATTGGAAAGGATTGATGAGGAAGATTCAGTTGGTAAAATAAATATTTTCATCGATCCTCTAAATAGTGGCCAAAATTCAGAATCGGACTCTGAAAACGAAGGATGTAACGATCCAGATCGGCTCAATCGAGCTCAACTTCAGTCATCTACCGAATCAGTAATAAAGAAAACAGCGAGTATCTGAGAGTGATGAAGAAGAAGAAAAAAAGGCGAGCCAGCCAGACCAAGTACTTCACAATCTCCTAAAAGACAGATAACAGTGTGGTAACTCTGTTCTTCCGTAAGTATGGCGCCGAACTCTGATGTAGTAGTTCGGCTCTCGGAACTTGATTTCCGAAAAACGGCATATTTTTGTACAACAGCCTGATCTGATTGACAAATATGACAGGTACATGGGACCGGGCCTTGGTTCAGGCCATGGTCCGTAGTGAGGAGGGATGGCAGGCGGTCTCCTCCTTCTGCGAAGCAGTAATGCTAGCAAAGGAGGAGGCCGACCGCATCAGGCAGAGGCAACGGGGCGCTCGCCCCAGCCGCCGCCGGGATTCCGATCCCGATTTCCGGCCACCGTAGGCGCGGGCTTGCGGACGGCGTGCAATGGGTAGCACGCTGTCCGATCGTCCGGTAACCGACCGGACCGAGCCCAAGTCGTCGACGGCGCGTTCTGTTCCCGCGCGCCTCAAGGAGCTGTCAGCACACCGAAGAGGCCCAGCCTGCTAACTGCAGGCAGGCAAGGTCGAAGCCTACTGGGGTCATGGGTTAGTTCCGAAAGGAATGCTCGACCCCGGCACGATAGGCTACGAAGGAACGGGGTAGGTTTTTAGTCAGTAAGAGTCTGACACTACTTCCCGCTCCGCCCAAGGGCGGGATTTGTCATTGGATGATTTTACCTACCATAAAAAAAAAAAAAAAAAAACAGGTACATGGGAGGAGTAGACCAGCTAGATGCTAATGTAGCCACCTATCGCATTGCCATCGGGGGTAAAAAACTGTAACTTGTGGATGTAGTTGTAAATAACGCTACTCTTTTGGCAAAATCTCTTGGCAGCTCTGTGGACACGTTAGATTTCAGAAAATCCATAGAACGCTTCTTATAAGATATGGAATACCATGAAACAAGTCAGGTTCCTTATGCCCATCAACATCAAGACTAATACCGTTTTCAGTTCGCACTTTTGCAGCAGATCATGTGATAATTACCCAACAAAGAAGAAGTAAAACCACACAAACCTGTAAATTACCGATTTATAAAAATGGTGAACAACAAGGTAAGTGTGCAACTAATTTAAAAGAATATTTTGCAACTCTTGTAATTTCTGTTGCCGTTTTACATTTACGATTCCGTATTTTTATTTATTTTGTTTTGTTATTGCAGAAACTCAACTCTGGAGAGGCCGACATCCCGAGGCGTCGGGGCAGACCAGCGGGGCACAACAGGGTTCCCCTTTCACAGGTTCGTATTAACATTAGATACCTTATATTTCCCAATTTATTATAATTTATTCATTTAATCTTTATTTACAGGAAGAGCGTCGCGCACGCAATGCGCAATACGAAAGGGAACGCCGCCAGGAAGCCGCGGAAGTGACATCAGAGCTGATCGAAGTTGTCGGCTGCGACCCCAACGTAAGTTATCATTATTTTATTCTTAAATTTAATTAATGTATGTACAATGTACGAAACCTGATGAAATTTTTGTTTATTCACAGATATCTAAGGCCGACCTTCTAGCCACGGTCACCAGCCGCATCAGGAATGCGACTGAGAACACGACTGATGACTTGGAGCGTATTAACAACAATTTGGAAGATCAAAGTAAGTTTACCTAACTAGTGACTGCAGAGGTCTTGTTGATTCGTATTGTTATAAAACTATATTTTTCTTTCCAGTTGTAAAGCTCCAACAACAATTGGGCCTAGACGATGAAGCGGTAGATAGATTATGCAGTGACGAATCTGTAAGTGTCTGTGACATTTTCCATTTATCATACACTTAAATGATGTATTATTACTCACAATCTTTTGATTTGTTCTCGTGCAGGATGCGGACACAGATGGGCCACCGTCCAGTCCAGACAGGACTAGTTAAAAACAGGTACGTTTTTGTTTTAACTGACATTATAAATTTTAATCCATCTTAGTCATTATTTACTTACTAACTTAAAGTATGTTTTTTAAAGAGAAAGAAACGCAAGCGCTCGGAGTAGCTGTCTTCAGATAACGAAGACCAAGCGCGGGCGCTTGACTTTTTGGGTAATCCCAATACGTTTGTGCGTAATGCTAAATTAGCAACGAGTTCAAGACAGTCAATGTGGCCATTCGCAACACCTATCAGCAGACTTGTGTCCAGCATGTGTGTATCAGCAGAATTTGACGCCTCAACTCCAGAGGAAGGAAGTAGTATCGCTTACAGCGGTGCTCATAGTCAACTGAGTATTGCTGTGCCCTATAATCTAGGTAACGTAGAATTTTCTTTGGACGTCTTCAGTACGGGACTTATAAACCTCATACTGAGGATTCCAAACCTGAGATGCGTATTCTTAATGGCTACGTACGAAAGAACAATACAAAATCTTAACCGGTTTAAGAGATCGGAAACAAGCCGTGTTGCGTAGTATAAACCCCAAAGCTTTTGATGCCTTTGTAACTAGGCTATTCACATGTAGATCAAAAAGAAGCTTGTTGTCTATAATCACTCCTAGATCTCTTATGCTATTTAGTCTGCTAATTAATTGATTGTTTATGGTGTAATTTAAATCTATCATAGACGTGCGACGTGAGAATGTTAGAACGAAACATTTAGAGACATTTAATTAGAGTTTGTTACGGTTGCAATATATCTCAATTCTGTGCAGGTCGTCTTGCAACTAATATGTATCAAACATGTCTTTACAACTTTGTGAATCTTGATTTCGTCAGCATAGAGTAGAATATATGACTCTTTGATATCTGCCATGAACAATATGAATAACAAAGGACCTAAAATTGAGCCTTGAGGCACTCCTGAACAGACAGAACTCCAACCAGAGGTGTAACCTTGAAGTACGACAGCCTGCGTTCTGTTCTCTATATAAGAGGAGAACCATCAATTCCAGCAAGATACAGATTTTTTAGCAGCATGCGATGATCAATATGGTCGAAACACTTGCTATAATCGGTATAAACCACGTCTACTTGACGCTGTACCATGCCGTTTGTAATAAACTCTCGTGACAGAAGTAAGTTAGACGTGGTCGAGCGGTTCTTAACCAAACCGTGCTGCTCATCACCCAGAATTGTCTTGAAAGCCGCATAGATATCGGTGTAAACAATACGTTTAAGGACTTTAGAAAAACGCAGATTTTAGAAATGGGGCGATAGTTTTCGATATTAGCTTTATCGCCCTTTTTAAAGACGGGAGTGACGAAAGCAGACTTCCAAATCTTTGGAACTATTCCCTCAGAAAGAGAACGCTTGAATAGGAAGTGATGGGTTCAGCAAGACTACCAGCACAAGTAACTATGAACAATGGAGGTATAAGGTCTGGTCCACCTGATTTAGTTAGCTCTAAGGATTTGAGGAGCTTCAATACTCTTGAGTGGTTTATGTCAACTGTGCTGACAGACATAGCAGTATCACTACATAGTTCACTGGGAGTACATTCATCATCAGCCGTTAATTCGGGTTCTAAAAAGGTAGACTGGATATAGCTAGAAGTTGCTAATATCTTGCCCGGAATTAACACAGTTCTCACGGTAGAACATCTCATTAGGAAATAAACCAGCTCTCCGCTTGCTTTTTACAAACGTCCAAAAAGATTTTGGATTTTTTGTGAAGCCTCAATGTTAGCCATATAATTGTCATAACAAGTTTTTTCTAATTCAATAACTCTGATACGTAATAATGAAAAGGAATGATAATCAGATAAATTACTGTATTGTTTATATTTTTTATGATTTCTATGTTTTTCTGTAATAATTTTAATTAGCGCTGGGGTGTACCAAGGAGGGTAAGAAGATTGTTTATCGATTTTAAAGGTATGAGTATATCCCAAAGTTCATACAATTTGTCATAAAATTTAGTGACAGCATCTTCTAAGCTTATTGACAATGAAAACTGAGGCCAGTTAATAAATTCAAGTTCCGATTTAATAGCGACATAATTGCCCTTCGAGAAAACATAACGTTGCTTAGGTTTATCAACAAATACATGAATTTCGACAAATTTAGTCACAACAATTAAAGGCTTGTGAGGAAGATCAATAGGCAAAGCTAGAGGGTCCACAAATTCTGAGACAGTAACAGTGTCGTTACAAAATACAAGGTCGAGTAGCCTGCAGTTAATATTCCGCACACCATTATACTGTGACATGTTGTACTGAAGAACTGAGTGACATGCTGAGAAGAAATGTTTTATGGGATTATATCACCATTGGTAGCTATGTCTCCATTATAACACTCGACGTCATTTCCGAAATTAAAATCACCTACCAGCAAAAACTTGTCAAGTGGGTGAGTTAAAATTAAGTTGTTAAAACCATCTGAGAAATTACGCAACTGAGTACTATATGAATTACCTAGATTCTCCTTACATAAGTAAAGCGCACATTTATGCAAATTGTAACTAAATTGTGGTTTGGACCTCTTAAGGATTAAGGATAGCCAAATATCCTCCGCGAGAGAAAGAGCTATGCCAATCCACCCTCTCAACTATTGTAAGTTCATGTTTCACCGCTATCAAAACACCTCCTCCACGCAACTAACAGGTTCGGGAGCGTCAGGATCAAGTCTCCAAACATGGTAACGTCCATCGAACAATTCACTGCTGTTAAAACTATCATCAAACCACGTTTCCGTAAATAAAATTATATCGTAGGAACTAAGACATACTCCGCGAAACATAACATACATACTATGAAGACATAATGACAATAAGATGTTTTACAATGACGCCCATGTGCTTGTGGAGTGTGTTCCTTTCTTGTGTTTGAAGTCAAGAACAAAACAGGGACTCTGCAATAAATAATTGATTTCATAATTATTCACGATATTCATTTGGATTTATTTAACTTTAAAATGTACAGCAATTTATAAAAAGGTCTCCAGAATGTTCAAAGTGACCAGCCCTGTCGACGCACCATTGTCGTCGTCCGGAACGGTGGCGGGCCGCGCGCTCTCGCCTACCCCCCCCCCCCCCACCGCTCCCTCGTTCTTGCCTTCCCCGCGTTTGCCTGTCGGCGGTAGTGTGCGTGGGTCACGGCGTATGCGCGTGAACACAGCCCCCGCTTTGGAGTGATGTAACGAACAATACTTCCACATTAATACATGAAGACTTGTATATGACTCGTCGTGATCAACCCTGTCGCAATTTGTTGTATTGTTGGCACCCAAACATTATAAACAATAAAGGAAATACTTATAAGTATATTTACCTGCCATGCTATAGCGGGTTTCTCGATTTAAGTAATGAAAGGCAAGTATGCGCCATAGCCATGGACCCTTTGAAGAACACCACCAATATAAGTAGATAAAGTCGAATTTAAACCAAAAAGCTTTTTCGCAACAATACAATCATATTTCTGCTCCTATGGTTTTCGTTATGTTAACGATTGTTTTACAGTACTGAGGTTCTGTGAATTTTAATTGAATTGCTATTTCATTTGTTAGGAACCAAGTGGCGCTAAAAAAGTAAATTGCCTTGATAGGAAATTAGTTTCCGCTCTTATTTAAAGTACTTCAAAGTTATTTTGGTTATTTTAATGAAAAGATTGTGGTAATAGAAATTATCTCACTATTATTGACGATAGGTAATACAAAATAACATAGTGTGCCTAAAGGAAATAGTTGAGTTTGTTCAGTAAAGTAAGGAATTGTGACTATCAGGAAAGTTGTCATCTTATCACCGAGTACTAGTCGGTCCAAGTTTTGAGAAAAAAAGATTGTAAATGACCGGAACTGACTACATAGTTATCAACCAATACATACTAATCGAGGTTACTTTGAAATCAGAATTATTTTAAATTTATTTATATAACAATAGTTTCTGTATAAAATGGCTTGTACATATTAATTTAATCAATATCAATATCAAATATTTATTTGCAAGAAATACATTGTTTACAAGGAAAGATCTTATAACCTAAAAGTCACTGTATTCTGCCTGCAAGCAAGCGTGCAAATTATTTATATTTATGTCATTCTCATAGGCACAACCTTGTAGCCAAGATTATTCATCAGCAACTTGCTTTGAAATACTCTCTTGTAGGATCGGAAGTGGCGTACTACAGGTATGAGCCCGACCCAGTTCTTGATAATGGTCATATCACTTTGTACTGGGACCGGTCCATCATCACTGACAGAACTATTGTAGCCAATAAGCCTGAAAGAACCGAAACGAGAAGCGTGCAATGATTGTTGACATATCCGTTCCGCATGACGAGAACCTTGTGAAAGCCGAGAAAGATAAACAAATTAAGTATATTGACTTGGCTCGCGAGGTTGTCGACATGTGGGAAGTGGATTCGGCGATCATTGTACCGATAGTCGTGTCGAGTAATGGCTTAATAGCCAAGAGCCTCGACCAACACCTTAGGAGGCTCTCGTTAGGCGGCTGGATCAAGGGCTTGATTCAGAAAGCGGTACTCCTGGACACGGCTCGTATTGTTAGGAGGTTCCTTTCTCTGGAGCCCTGACCGCGTAGCTTGGACCCTGTTGCCGATACCGGTGGGACACTATTTTTTATATTTTTAAATGTTTCTTTTTCATATATCTGTGTTAAAAATTATTTAAAAATGTAAAAAATATGTATTATAAGGAATAAAGAGAATAATAATAATATAACATTTATTTTCAGACAATAATCCATAGCTTGTACATAAAAAAAAAACCAAAATATGAGCAATAAAATAAAAAGACGCAGGCTATATTACATACCTGAATGACGGTCTGTGTACCGTCATCCAGTGACACCATTACGCCATCCACCCTGCCGGCTACAGTAGCCACGAGGCTATTGGGGCTGTCGCGCATCCGACGCATCAGCGATGCGACTCTCAGCCGCAGCAGCGAGCCGAAATCTGGAACGCGCTTCGAATATAATAATTATTTGATACAATTTATCGTCAACATTAACTAATTAAATTATTAACTTAAATTTCTAAATTCCTTAATACTATAGAAAGAAGTAATAATAAGATTAATAAGTTCTTATGTAGCCATTCTGTCAATTTTGTTTTCAATGCATTCCACTGTAACAATTTAAATTCATTTGGGATGTTATTATAAATCAATACACACATTTTATACACATTTGTCTTATAAATATCTTTATGACCGGGTGGTTGATACAATAGGTTCCAAAATTTAGCCCTTTTTTGTCTTGGCATAACCTCACTACGTAGCCTAAAGTAATTCATGTTTCTTTATAAAAATGCAGATATCTTTTATATATATACAGGGCAGTGGAAGAATTTTATGTTTTTGAAACAAAGGTTTACAACTATCTAAGAACCACGCCTTGTTTATAACTCGGATGCACCGTTTTTGAAGTTTGAAAACTCTGTCGACATCGGTTGAGTTACCCCACATTATAACACCATAGCTAAGTACCGATGACACATAACCATGGTAAGCCGAAAGAGCAGCTTCTACAGATACATTTTGTCTTAACTTTTTTAAAGCGCACACAAACCTATCTAGTTTCTGACAAATATGTTCCACATGACTCTTCCAGTTAAGATGATTATCTACAACAAGTCCAAAGTACAGATTGTATATTGACCGCAACGAACGAGTCCAAAAACATTTCACCAGATTCTTTAGATACAAAGACTGCCATTGCCCCTGCAGGACTGACTACCGACGTAACGACTATTTTTTTAATTCTAAACGGTGAGATATCTTCTCAAGAACTGCTTGCTAATCTTTCCCATAGTGTGCCTCGCCAATGTCCAGTTAAATCAGTACTGAAACTCGAAACTTTTGCTGTCAAATCATCTCACACTACTCTTGGTAAGGAGTTGTCAGCAAACTGTAGAGGCCTATTAGGGCCGAAGCCTACTGGGGCCAAGGGACAGATGAAAATGAATCCCGGGGCCCTGGATCGAAAGCAATGAATGGAACAGGGTAGGTTTTTAGTCAGTAAGAGTCTGACACTATCTCCCGCGCCACCCAAGGGATTTGTCATTTGTTGGTTTTACCTACCTTAAAAAAAAACCACTATTCTTGGTCGATCCGCTCCGTTAAACCGAATGATGGTTATAACTAATAGGGTCATATATACCAATTCCAACGTTGATTTATTCTACGACAGCATAACTGAATTAAGAGAAGCATTGTTTGTAATTGATTCATTTGTAGTCAACTCCCAACTATAGACATTATTTTAATTCTTTGTTTTAATTTTAATTTATCTTTCAAATCTTTAGTAACACGTTTTAAAAAATGCAGACAAAAAAACCTTTATAATATTTATGAATTTTTAAATGATAAATCGCTCAAAAGTTACTGACTGAATATATTCTATTTGTTTTGTATCGCACAACTATTGACCTAATTTTTTAATTTAATATTAATTGTTATTATTTATGTTTTTATTATATGATTTTGTATTTTCAATATCTTATTGTCTTTCGACCTTTCTTGCGCACCAGCCATGGTCAAAAATTTTGAGCCAAAAAATATTTTTTAACACATATAATAAGATTCTTACCATGCATCGACTTATATTCTAAGTGATAGACAAGCTCGTTCATGGAAAGTATTTGTCAAAATACTTAAATGTTAAAAAGTACATAAAAATCGATTTTACCATGTATATTATCTTCATATAACATAAAACTTTTGGTAGAAATATACGAATATATTAAATTTTAAACTGACAAGCTGCTTTTAGTTTTGATGATAGCGCATGTAGGTGCCATGGTCCGTCTCAAACTACCTCCCGTGGAGTGTAGGGTGTACCTAGGTAGATGTACTCAGGTAGGCCGCTGTAAGTACAACTTGGCGAAAGGGGGTTTTAAAGACCCATCGGATACTCAATGTGAGTGCGGTGCCCCTGTTCAAAACATGAGCCACATGTTAGAGTGCCCAAGTACCTATAGACCTGCACTATGGAGGATTTAATTAATGTCAACGATGCTGCAGTTAACGTAGCCACTGGATGCAAACAGTTTAGCGAGTTTACCATCTATTCGAAGAGAAGAAGAAGGTAGATGACGTAAAGTCTCCTTACAGCATCGACGTACAAACTTTTATAGTAACATTAAGATAACTCACAATAAAGCAACAATTTCTTGGTATCGTTTACCTGCTGCGCTGCCCATGAGTTTCGACTTGAGGGAGGAAACAGAAATACGCACCATACTCATTAACCCCTGAAGAACAATGGAACACCGATAACGTAGATAGATAAGCTCGACTTTAAATCATTTTAGCCTTACCAAAAACTTTTTGGCAACAATAAAAATCCTGTTTTTGTAATTTTACGATCATTTCGCAGTGGACCAGTTCTGTGAAATTTTGTTTCTGTGAGAATATGTTCAGGTAAATTGTTTATCTTTTAATTCAATTACTATTTTATTTGTTTTGGCAAGCTCTTTATTACTTATTACACTGGACTCCCCCGGTCTTCGTATAGAAGAGATTCAAAGGAATACTCACTCAAAAAGTCTTTCTTGATTTTAGTTATGTTGAAGACAGTCACTCTGATATGTCCGAGCCCTGGCGCTTCTTTCTCTGTAAAAAACATACAAAAGTATGTTTTTTACAGAGAAAGAAGTAAATAAATATACCTAATCCACCTGGATCAAAAGTGATAATGCTAGTAAAACACAAAAACGTACGGGTGGTTTTTTAGTGGCCTTGCTGGAACCTGGTGGTGGTCCAGCTGTGTCCGTGTCCTGCATAAGAAAAAAAAAGGTGGTACAGAAACTTACCGCAGCGTCGCTGTCGGAACAGTCAGAAGCGTCGTCGTCTGAACTAAAACCCTCCACGTCTAGGCCGAGCTTTTCTTGAAGCGTTACTGGAAAAGATAAGTATAATTTAATACAATATGACACAACAAGACTTCCACAGCAACTAGACAGGTTAACTTACTTTGAGATGTCAAATTATTATTTAGCCGCTTCAAGGCAGCAACGTTCTCGTTTTCAGTCGCACTCTGAATGCGACTGATTGCTACTGCCAGTAGCTCGGCCTGAGATATCTGTGAATAAATAAAAAGTTAGTCAGGTTTCGTGAATCGTACATATATTTAATAAAGTTAAGAATAAAATAATAATAATTTACTTTTGGGTCAGACCCGACAGCTGCTGTCAGCTCCGACAGCGCTTCGGATGTCTCCTGGCGACGTCCGCCGTCTCCGCCGAAAAAGTCAAGCGTCCGCGCTTGATTTTTTCTCTGTAAAAAACATACTTTAAGTACACAAATAAATAATACTTAAGATGGATTAAAAGTGATAATGTTAGTAAAACACAAATACTTACTGGTGATTTTGTAGTCTTTCCTGGAAATTAACAGTGGCCCAGCTCTGTCCATGTCCTGCATAAGAAAATAATAAGTTAGGGTCCAATACGTTATTCAGGTGAAAAATAAATTTTAAATGGCACAGAAACTTACCGCATCGTCACTGTCTGAACTGTTAAGAGCTTCCACGTCTATTCCCAGCCGTGCTTGAAGCATTGCAACTGAAAAGGAAAATATAATTTAAAACAATATGACACAACAAGACCTCCACAGCCACTAGACAGGTTAACTTACTTTGAATTGCCAAATTTATAAATTATATATAACAAATTATAATATTCTTTTGCCGTTTCAATTCAGCAACGTTGTCGTTTTCAGTCGCACTCTTTATGCGACTGATCAGTACTGCCAGTAGCTCAGCCTGAGATATCTGTGAATAAATAAAAAGTTAGTCAGGTTTCGTGGATCGTACCAACATTTATTAAAGTTAAGAATAAAGTAATGGTAACTTACGCTGGGGCCACAGCCGGCAGCTGCTGTCAGCTCCGGTAGTGCTTCTGCTGTCTCCTGGCGGTGTTCCCTCTCATATTGAGTGTTGCGTGCGCGATGCTCTTCCTGCTTTCCTCTTACTTTGAGATGCCAAATTATTATTTTGCCACTTCAAGGCAGCTACGTTGGTGTTTACAGTCGCAATCTGTATGCGACTGATCACTACTGCCAGTAGCTCGGCCTGAGATATCTGTGAATAAATAAAAAGTTAATCAGGTTTCATAAATCGTACATAAGGGCGGGATTTGTCATTGGATGATTTTACCTACCATAAAAAAAAAACATATATTTATTAAAGTTAAGAATAAAATAATGGTAACTTACGCTGGGGCCACAGCCGGCAGCTGCTGTCAGCTCCGACAGTGCTTCTGCTGTCTCTTGGCGGCGTTTCCTCTCATATTGAGCGTTGCGTGCGCGATGCTTTTCCTGTAAAGAAAGAATAAAATAAACAAACAAATTTACAATAAAATAATATTAAAGCGAAATATATGGTGGTAATATAAAGTGTCTAAAGTTAATACGAACCTGCGAGAGAGGCACCCGGTTGTGTTCCGCTGGTCTGCCCCAACGCCTCGGGATATCTTCCTCTCCAGTGACGAGTTTCTGAAATAAAAACACAAAATAAATGGAAATACGGAGTCTTAAATATAAAACGGAAACAGATTTTTTAAAATTTCTGTTTCCAATAGTTTCGTTTTTTTTTTAATATTCTGCTACTATTTTTAGTAGCAGAATATTCTTTTACATTAGTCGTACCTTGCCTTCACCATTTTGGCCAAAGAGATATAAATTGGTAATTTAGGTAAAACAAAAACAGCAATGGAATTCAAAAATAACAGGGTTGCCTGAATGGTTTCTCACAGAAACAGCAGTTGACGGATCTTGTGACCTTTTACTGCGAAACGATCACAAAACTAACGAAAACAATAAAAGCTATTACAGAAATACAATTTTTATTGTTTGAAAATAAATTTTGTTTAAGTTGAAACGATTTAAAATACATTTAATCTTACTTCATTGGTGTTCCATTGTATTGCAGGGTGTTAATAATACCTACGGCGCGTCCTTCCCTTTCTTTTTTCAAATAGTTTACATACTTTGAAGCGCGGCAGGTAAACGATACCAAGAAATTGTTACTTCATTTAATAATTGTTCTTTTGTGAGTCATTTTAATGTTATTATCATAGTGTAGATATGTGCCGTAGAGATATAATATACCTACCTAAGTACAGGCAGGTACAATACGCGCCAAATAAGTTGAGAACCAAATAACAGTCAAGTGATAGCAACTAGTTGGCTGATACCTATGTAAGAATTAAAATGGCAATCAGCCTTCAATGCGCAGTGACAGATTTTCAGGTCTCAATCGAAGTGCGGCACAGCGGGAGGCTGCATGTAACCATAGCAACGACGGCCATTTTAGTTCTACTTATTTGCTGTGTACTATACCAACGTTGTATAGGGGGGCTTGAGACGGGGACCATGGCAACTATAGGTATGGTCACAGCATTAAGCTGAGCGCTCGGCCGTTGTGCGCGGATGTGGCGCATATTTCTCACAAAGTGTACCTACTGATTTGTCAGTCCTTAATTTGCGCCTTTATCCGGCAGTGAAAAGTTGTTCTTTCTTTCTATTCATGATTATAATTTATCTTTTTACATTGTCAACACAACGATGTGAAAAGAAACTGCATCAAAGCACAGGATAACTTCCAAACATATATTTTTGAGGAACGAAACATTTCTTAAAAAAAAAAAATGAAAAGAATCATTAACAATGTGACCAAATCTCGCGATAAGCGTATAGAGACACTGAATCTGCATACCGTGACAATCGGAAATGTGTGACATCTCCTGTGACTACTAATCTACATGGCTGATCATTGACGTTAGTTGATATTCTCGTCTTAATGATAAATTATATTTATTTTGCAAATAGGTTTTAAAAAACACTTAATATTTTTTCTTAATTTCTAGAAAAAAATGTAAAGAACGATGAACAATGTGATCGAATCTGTTTTGTTTGTGCCGATAATCGTGACGGCTAATGGCTTAATAGCCAAGAGCCTCAACAAACTTTTGAGGAGGTACTTGTTGGGCAGTTGGATCAAGGGCTTAATCCAGAAGACAGTACTCCTGGACATGGCGCGCATTATTCGGAATTTTTTCTCTCAAGAGCCCTGACCACCGGCAGCTTGGACTCTGTTCTTGATGCCGGTGGCCTACTAATTTTTATATTTTTTTTATGTACATGTGTTCTAAAGGAAATGTTTTTCTTTCGAATAAAAGGGAGTTAGATCAGTGCAAATGACCATTTTATTTACCCATAATTTCTAAATAAATTGACATTGTTTTTAGTTTAATTTTCTTAATTAGTAAGTTAAATCAATGAATCTTTTCCACAAAAATTTGGCCAAGGATATTAACTACTAGCTTTCATTTTTTGTTTATTGATTTAGTTAGTATTTTAGTCATTTTCAAGCTTCGGAATTGACTCTGAAAGTAAAGTGAAAAAAATAAATAACTATGTTTACATTAATTGTGAATATAGTACACAATTACAATTAATTAGAATAAAATACTGTCTAAATATTTACACAAGAATATAGCCCAATGTTATTAGTAAATCACATGTTTGTAAAACAAATCACTAATGGAAATAAATCGGTTTGACAATCATAGTTGTGTAATAGTTTTGGAATATATTATATTATTATTAAGACTGTTCACTAGAACGCTGTTATCAGTAAAGAGCAATGTGAATTAGCTTAATAAATTGCTCTTGGCGAGTTATAAAATAAATACTACAATTGAATTATCACGAACGCTGCCACTGCGGTGTTCGCGTAGCACGTCGTAGCACCTCGTAGCACCTCGTAGACTCTCGTAGCGGATCGAAGCAAAGCGCTAAATCAAAAGTGACATCATTTCGTTTCACACGGTAATTTACTTACATTACACTAAACACGACCTATAGCTGTTTCTAAATAGTAAACGATTAGTTAGGCGTAATCCTTTGTATTAATAATATAACAAAATATGGCTAGAATACTTTTTTATTTTATTTGGGACAGACACAGCACAACGGTAGAACAATAGATAATCCCCGGTTGGTAACACTGCGTATGCGCAGGTACACAGCTGGACAAAAATCGAATTCTAAAATTAGGAATAAAATAGCATAAACAAGGCAATTTTTAAGCGATAGCAAAATTTGAAAAAAAAAAACAGATTAGTGTGGAGAAAAGATTTGTGATTTTTAGGATATTTTCGGTTTTGGTCTATTTTAGCTACTAGTTATGTGTTTACCCAGCATGAGGAGGCCTGAATCCCAACATGTTTTTTTTTAATAAACGAAGATCAAGCACTGTCTTTAGCAATCTTATCTGTAGTTAATTTTCAACTTTTGGGTAAATTTTGTCTTCTCTCATTTTTACGTGTCACTCTTCGTTGCGTATTTCCATTCTATGCAAGGCCTGAACTCTGCCATAGGAATCTGCTCGCGTAAACTTTGGATTGCTAGTTTTAAATCTGCAATTACAATGTATACGCAAATTTGGCGTACAAGTCTTGTATGCAAGATCATTACGGAAACTATAGTTTGTAACGTGGACGCGCGCATTTTGGTTCCACACTCTACTACAGTTAAAATCATTTATTCATATAATCGAATGACATTTGCATGGCATCAGCCATATAATGTTCCCACTGCTGGGACTCAGGCCTCCTCTCTAGGAGAGGGAATGGACCGTTATCCACCACGCTCGCCCAGTGCGGGTTTGTAGATGTTATATTTCATCGAAGTTTAGGTTCTAGAACATGCCGGTTTCCTCACGATTCCTTCACCGTTTTGAGTGTAATGGTGACGAAATAAATAACACAAAGTAATGGGCCTGGTTGGGTTTGTATCCGCGACCTACAACTCGTAAGTCGGAGCCGTTACCATTTGGCCACCACTGCTCTCAATGAATGATTTTTAAAGATGAGAATGTAGAATTAAATAAACAATAATGGCTTTTAACTGAACCTAACCCAGATGTTTCATTAACATTAGAAGAAGACCGTGTCTTTAATGGTTTCTATTCTAACCTAACCTAACCCCCATGATGGCCTCATTCGCTCCCTATTGTGTTCTAATGGTCAATATTCTAACTTGACGTTATCCAGGCTTGAATATTCCGAGATCGGAATAGTCACGCCTACACGATTAGTCCATATTCGTACTGGCATTGTATATTATGGAATAAGGTTAGATAGTTTCACTATGAAGGAGTATTTGCGTACTACTCTTTTAGATAGGAAGAGTTTAGTAAAAAAGTGATTCCAATTCATACGCGATTAGTTTCAGACCCATACGTTCTGGCCTTGTATAGAATGGAAATACGCCTCTCCATTGCTATGTCAATATAAGTTTTGATTTCCGTTTAAAATAGTGTCGACAACTTTTTTATATTCAGCGGATTCTGAATATAAATGGTGTGCTGGGAAGCTGCATCCCAGCATGCAGAACAGCCCAGCAGCACCGAATTTTTATCCTATGATTTTAAAGTCAAATCAGGCCAAAATCAATCGAGAGTAATCAGCTTACTTTTTTGAAGCATTTCCTTGTAGCAAGCACTACTTAATACTTTATGAATTTTTTGTTGCGGATAAATTCAATTTCTTATAAACACATTTTGAAATAGAAATTAATAATGTTTTAAAAGCACATTTTAAATACCAATTTAATTTGATAAACTGCTCCTTTCATGTTTCTCAACTACGCAAAATTGAACCCAGTCAGATTGTATACAGGGTCTGATTAAATTACTAACTAGCAAAACTCCGAGACGTGATTTCTTTTTTTTTTCATGGTAGGTAAAATCATCCAATGACAAATCCCGCCTTTGGGTGGGGCGGGAATTAGTGTCAGACTCTTACTGACTAAAAACCTACCCTGTTCCATTCATTGCCTTTGTCCCAGGGCCCCGGATAACATTTTCACATAACCTTTGGCCCCAGTAGGCTTCAGCCCTTCCCAGACGTGATGGATATGGATAACTACATGTAATGACGATAATCAAGCACATTAGTCCAACAGTTTATTCCTGGAACGAATAGTTGCTAATTAAACTTTACTGACAAAGTTCATTAACTAATTTCGTTAGGATACCTTTTGCTAAATCATTAGCAGTATAATGGGTGTTAAACTAAATATCTGCAAATAACAGTAATTAAGAAAAGAAATGTCATTGTATTTGAAGTGGTAAAAAAATAAATGGCTCGTTTTGACATTTGATTTTTACTATTTATTCAGATCTTGGGGCACTTTCTCTACAATCCAGCACTGGGCCTCAGTCAGCTAAACGAACGATACTGGCGACTATTTTGTAACAAATATTTATATGATTTGTGGAACGAAATAATCATAAATATTTTTAAGTATGAACGGTCTACGAAGGCCATGATTGCTTTTTTTTCAATTGAAACATTACCTATTTTATCTATCGACACGATTGATCACACAGTTTTGAATAGCAATTTATTTGAGTAAAAAATATTTTTTGTTTTAATTTTAAAAACGAAATTATAAACACGTCCATGAAGACGCTAGTACCTACATATATAGGTAAACACTAAAACACAAATGCCGCCAAAGAATTTGAAAGTTCCCATAAAAAATATTTGCTTTAACTTTAAAATTATAGACTTACTGAATATCATTTTGAATTGTATTTTATCGTAAAAATACCCGGTAGGTATTGGCTTTACAATTTCACCAGAATTCATTACAAAGGAATCCAAGAACAATAGATAATTTCCGGTCGACCATTGGCAGAGCTAGAATCCTCCCTGCCTCCCTGGCAACCCTGCGTATGCGCAGGTAGCCTATATAAACTCGGGTCCGAAAAATTTCATGTCATTACTTCTGTAGTAGCCCACTCGTGCAGTTCCACTCGCGAAGTACTTTCATCTTCTTTCGTTCGTCTCGTTCGTTTCTTTTTTCTTTTATATAAATTACCGATTTATAAAAATGGTGAACCATAAGGTAAGTGTGCAACTAATTTAAAAGAATATTTTGCAACTCTTGTAATTTCTGTTGCCGTTTTGATTTACGATTCCCTATTTTTATTTATTTTGTTTTGTTATTTCAGAAACTCAAGTCTGGAGAGGCGCCCATCCCGAGGCGTCGGGGCAGACCAGCGGGGCACAACAGGGTTCCCCTTACGCAGGTTCGTATTAACATTAGATACCTTATATTTCCCATTTTATTATAATTGATTTGTAAATTTTTTTATTCATTTAATCTTTATTTACAGGAAGAGCGTCGCGCACGCAATGCGCAATATGAAAGGGAACGCCGCCAGGAAGCCGCGGAGGTGACCTCGGAGCTGATAGAAGTTGTCGGCTGTGACCCCAACGTAAGTTATCATTATTTTATTCTTAAATTTAATTAATGTATGTACAATGTACGAAACCTGATGAACTTTTTGTTTATTCACAGATATCTCAGGCCGACCTTCTTGCCACGGTCATCAGCCGCATCAGGAATGCGACTGAGAACACGACTGATGACAACCGTGAATTGGAGCGTATTAACGAAAATTTGGAAGCTCAAAGTAAGTTTACCTAACTAGTGACTGCAGAGGTCTTGTTGATTCGTATTGTTTTAAACTATATTTTTCTTTCCAGTTGTAAAGCTCCAACAACAACTAGGCCTAGATGATGAAGCGGTGAATCGGTTATGCAGTGACGCATCTGTAAGTGTCTGTGACATTTTCCATTTATCTTGCACTTAAATGATGTATTATTACTCACAATCTTTTGATTTGTTCTCGTGCAGGAGGAGGACACAGATGGGCCACCGTCCAGTGCAGAGAGGACCACTAAAAAACAGGTACGTTTTTGTTTTTACTGACATTAAATTTTTTAATCCATCTTAGCCATTATTTACTTACTAACTTAAAGTATGTTTTTTACAGAGAAAAAAGCGCAAGCACTCTGACTAACTGTCTTCAGACAACGAAGACCAAGCGTGGGCGCTTGACTTTTTGAGTGAGTATTCCTTTGAATCTCTTATCTAAAACGACCGCGGGAGTCCAGTGTAATCCAATCAAATCTACAGCCAGGGTATATAATGGTTAAAAACTTTTATCAACAATTCCAGTCCAATATAAAAGTTAATGTCTTTGTCCACAGGAGGGGTGCGCGCGCAGCATCGTAGACGTGACGTCACAATTAATTGGAGTTGCTAACGCGCTCCTAACGTAAGATATATTGTACTTTATTCCTTATTATTTGACTGTATATTTCGTTTACAATTCCGGCTAACTGTTTATTTGTTCACAGATCTCTAAAGTCGAGCTTCTCGCCACTGTATCAATCGCATTCAGAGTGCGACTGGAAACTCTGACGTCATCACCGGCTTGACACATCAGTGCTAATTTAGAAGCTCAACGTAAGTCAACCTATCTACAGATTATGGAGATCTTGTTTTTTTTTATTTCATTTTACATTTAATTTCCATTTATTTTTGTGCCATTTTTCTTTTCTCTTTTCAATTATCTGCCTAGTTTTACTCACAATCTTTTTATTTGTGTGTTATAGGTATAGAACAGAATAAAGCTGGTCTGCATTCGAGTTTTTAAAGCAAGACAACATCAAAAACTGCAACTTAAAAAACAGTTTCATTGCACATTTAATTATGTAGATTTTTTTTTCTAAAAATATAGAAATTCATTCCTAATATATGTTTTTATTATTTGCCCTACCTCTACCCACTAGCAAGGAACCAGTGACCAGCCAGTCACATTGCATACTGAGTTATTCTAATTTCTCTCTGAGCAAACGTAGAAATCTACTCAGGAATATAGACAACTTGAACTATGACATCAAATACTCGTATTACTTTATTCAGAAACTATTTAAATAATTATGTTTTCAATTTTGCAACATAGTTGTAGGCTATATTATTGTGGTACGAAATAATTAGACATCTGTAGCCGAACTAAACAAAAGCCTGTATTTCAACTATCAGCGCCGATCCTCAAATAATACGAGTATTAAATTAATATATACAAGCCATTTTATACAGAAACGATTTTTATGTTCGTAAACTTTAAAAAATACTGAGTTCAAAGTAACCTCGATTACTTTCTATTGGTTGGTAACTATGTAGTAACATCAGTTCTGGTCATTTACAATATTTTTTCTCAAAACGTGAAAAAAGTATGTACCTACTTGGTGATGAGATGAGAATTTAACTGATAGGGACAACTCCTTACTAAGAACAAATTACATTATTTTCTATAGCCAGTTGTTTTGGTTTTTTCGTCAAACATTGTGAGATAATATTTATTACCACCATCTGATCATTGAAATTTATAAAAGAACTTTGAAGTACTTTAAATAAGAGTTGAAACTACGAATAACTCCTACCTAGACATTTCACTTTTTATTTAACTAATATCTAGTTGTCAAAAAAAGTCGGCATCTGGCAGCGCCACTTGGTTCCTAACAAATGACATAGCAATTAAATTAAAAGATAAACAAATTACTCGAGTACCTACCTTAAATAACAACATCTCACAGAACTTTGTACTGTGATGCAATCGTTAATATAACGAAAACCACAGGAACAGAAATATGATTTTGTTGTTGCGAAAAAGATTTTTGGTGAAGCAAAAGTGGTTTAAAGTCGAGTTTATCTACTTATATTGGTGTTCTTCAAAGGGTCCATGGCTATGGCGCATACTTCCCTTTCATTACTTAACTCGAGAATCCCGCTGTAGCACGGTAGGTAAATGTACTTATAAGTATTTTCTTTAGTATTTATAATGTTTGGGTGCCAACAATACAACAAATTCCGACAGGGTTGTTCACGATGAGTCATATACAAGTCTTCATGTATTAATGTGAAAGTATTGTTCGTTACATCACTCCAAAGCGGGGGCTATGTTCACGCGCATACGCCGTGACCCACGCACACTACCGCCGACAGGCAAACGCGGGGAAGGCAAGCACGAGGGAGCGGGGGGTAGGAGAGGGCGCGCGGCCCGCCACCGGACGGCGACAATGGAGCATCGACAGGGCTGGTCACTATGAACCTTCTGAAGACCTTCTTTTTATATATTGTTATACATTTTAAAGTTAAATAAATCCAAATGAATATCGTGAATAATTATGAAATCAATTATTTACTGGAGAGTTCCTGTTTTGTTTCTGAATTCAAACACAAGAAAGGAACACACATCACAAGCACATGGGCGTCATTGTTAAAAAAAAAAATCTTATTGTCATTATGTCTTCGGTAGTATGTATTTGTTCGTATGTATGAATGGGAAACATTCGTTGAGATTCAAAGAGTTAGCACCGTATTTGTTTTATCTTCGGAAAAACTGTATAAAATGTGGTAAAAAATTGCTTAATTTGGTTGTGTTGTATATCGTTATGAAGCTAGTGAAACGGACTAAAAATTGATATATATATCTTGTCTGGACTCCATCGGAAACGTGAGTAATTAGTGAAAAACTTTTAGTAAAAATTTGTAGTGACTTGCAACCCTGACCTAGGGCAACCCGCTGTTCTCCCGCATCTACGCACACATACTCAACGCTTACGCATACACTAAGTGCTTGTGCCAACATCTTGAGCTTACACCACGCGTTTCAAGCAGATTTAGCATACGCCACGCTACGTAAATTTAATAATAACATTATCGTCAGAAAGGTAAATTTACAGGCAAGATGGATAACGTAACTGTATGTAGTAAATTATTAAGGTCACAATCATATATAAACTTAACGTCTACAACTAGCAAAGATCTATTAAATTTTCACAGTGATAGACAAAACTACGATCAGTCATATTCAGAGGACTTAAGGCGAGAAATAAATGAAATCAAAGAAAAATTAAAGAGTGCGAGTGCTGATAATGAAATATAAATCTTAGCTGTGAAAATACTAAGCTCAAACAGGTTACACAGGAACAGCAACGACAAATATAATTACTGAAAACAATTACCTGCACTACCCCGCATCGCAATAATAAATCTTGTCCTATCTCGAAACAAATGCTGAGCATGAGAGTAAACACGCCCCGTCATTCTCCAATACGACTAACTAAAAGTACCTGTATATGAAGCCCCAGCTCGCTTACAATCCAGCAGGCTAGATTTGATTGCGACTCAGATATTCAATCGGAAAGCGGCATTGCTACGTTGAAAATAATAAGTCTAGCAAATCACACTGTGCTACAAGTATGGAAGACCTAACAGTTAGGACTCGGAACAACAAACACAGAGTAATTATTCTCAGTGATGGACAAGGTCGGGGTCTACAAAACATACTGCAAAATCTTCTTGGATCCGGTTATGAAGTGTTTTCCTACCTAAAACCAGGTGCTGTACTGAGTGAGATTTTAGAAAGTTCAAAGAACGAAATCAGTACACTTACAAGAAGCGACTACGTAATTGTATTGGGCGGATGCTGCGATAAGAACCCTTGTGATGTTGACATAATTCTGCATAGCTGGTTGTCGTCGACTGCAAATACTAATGTGATTTTAAGTGAAGTGCCTAGTAACAAGTTCCTAAAGGAATCAAAACTTAACTATTTACTACGATTTATCTGTAACAAATATAAAAATGTATTGTTCATGGAAATGAATTACGCTAGGTTTCCACCCAGTAGACGTAATTATGTGCTAAATCTTGCGAGATCATTATTGAAAGAAATATTGTGTATTCATTACCACTTCAAAGCATTGCAATATGAACAGATGTGTCAAATTAAAAATAAAAAATCTTTTGAAAGTAAATATGTGCAAGTTAACTTAGGTTCTGAAGAAAATTTAATAGATAGAATTAATATAAGCTGTATAAATGAATCAAGTAACAAACACGATGAATCGGAATGTACGAAAACCGATAACACAAACTCAAATAATTTATTTCGTTTATAGGTTTGTCACTATCCTCCATCAAAACATTAATGGATTGCTAAATAAAGCTGAATGTTTTCTGTTTGCATTAACGAGTTAGCTGCACAGAACAATCCTCTTGACATATTATGTATCACTGAACATAACATGATAGACGGTGATGAAGTGTATCTCGTAATTCCAAATTATGAACTTGCGTCTTATTATATGAGAGATAGCAGACACGGAGGCTCCTGTATACTAATTAAAAATAATATCAAATATAGGATTCTTAATAATATCACAAAACTCTCAATCAGCAACACAATAGAATGTTCTGCAATCGAGCTATTGAGAGATCAAATCATTATTTTATGTATATATAGGACGCCAAACAACACCGCTGGCTCTATAAACAGCTTTTTCGCAACTTTTAATAAAATTTTAAACAATTTATGCTCAAACGGAAAAAAAAACGTAATATGCGGTGATTTTAACATAGATACCTTGAAGAATACAAAGCTTTCCACTGAGTTTGTAGAACTCTTAACTAGCTTTAATTTAAAACTAAAATTCAAGCAAATAACACGATTTGCTAGTAAAATGTGCATAGACAATATAGCCCATAACATAGGAACTTGCAAAGGCACCATCAAAGAATTTGCACTTTCGGACCACAATGCGCAAATAATTAAGCTTCCGGTCAAAAAGACCTGCACTATAAAACATTGGTATGTATTAAAACAGAATTACTCTCCAGAAAATAGAATAATATTTAAAACAACTAACTAATAAAGACGTTTATAGTTGCACGGATGCGAACACGGCCTATAATACATTCCATGATAATTTCATTATGTTGTATGATCTCTGTTTTCCTTTACAGAAAGACAGGATATATAATAGATCTAGGCCGAAATGGATCTAACGTGGCTTAAAAATATGCAGTAAACGTAAATGCAAACTACTGTGGCAATACAGGCATAATCCCAGTCAAACCACCAAAAATGCTTTCAAAACATATGCGAAAAGATTTAAAACTATAATCAGATTGACGAAAAATTCTCAAAACGACTATATTATAAAATCTGCCACAAATAAGAACAAAGCCGCTTGGAAAGTAATAAATTAGATCAAATGTAAATCTAAATATCCAAATGAAGGCGTAAATCAATTAATTAAAAATGGCGAAATCTTAATTAATCCCCAAGACATTGCAAATTCATTTAGTGACTATTTTCATGACATAAATGATAATACTAGTTTACCCCAAAAATCTTCTAATCATCTGACATATAATTCTAATTCAATTTTTATGACACCAACTATCCCTGATGACATTAATAAAATAATAATTGCTCTAAAATATAAAACCAGTACCGGCTATGATAACATTATGACAAACATTGTTAAAGACATCCAAGAGACATCAAGCCCATATTATATCTGAACCATTCAGCTTCATTATAAATTTATGTATAGAACAAGGTAGCTTCCCAGACAAACTAAAAATATCTGTTTTAAGCCAGTATTTAAAAAAGGAGAAAAAACTAACATAGGCAACTATAGGCCAATAGCATTGATACCTATTTTTGGAAAAAATGTTGAAAAGGTGATTTTTAACTGTCTTTACACTTTCTTAGAAACACATAACGTTCTAACATCCAGTCAATATGGTTTCAGAAAAAGCAAATCTATAAATATGGCAATATACAACTTTTTACAAAAGGTAATGACTAACTTGGATAAAGGACTGCCGGCTGTCGCATTATACATGGACTTTCGACCGCGTCGACCACAAAATTCTCTTAAGAAAGATGTATGGATATGGTGTTAGGGATAATGTGTACAAACTCATAGAGTCATACCTTACCAACAGACAACAATTTACAGAAGTAAAAATGATAAATCCCACTACTAAAATGGAAGAAATATACACTTCTGAATTGCGAACTACTAAATTCGGCGTTCCTCAAGGGACCATCGTGGGTCCTTTATTCTTCCTTGTTTATATAAATGACATGCCTTCGGTTACACATCATGACATTACACTATTTGCTGACGATAACACTGTTCTATTCATAAACGATAATACAATTGACTTAGAATCTGACATTAACCAAACAATACTATCAATAATAGACTGGCTTGAAATAAATAAATGATTAACACTGACAAAACTAAAATAATGAATTTCAAAATACGAGCTCAACGCACGGGGAAGTTCAAAATCAGTTACTTAGATAGCGACATTGAAGAAACTGAAGTAACAAAATTTCTAGGATTACATATTGACAATAAACTTAATTGGAAATTTCATATTGACCATGTATGCAAAGTAATTAATATAATTTGTAATAATAATGTACCTGTATTCCTATGTGACTATTGTATGCCCTAAGGGCGAGACGTAGCTGATCAATTTAATTGTTTAAGACCTGTATTATGTAAAAACCTATGATCCACAATAAAGATATTAAAATTGATATTGAAATTGAAAATTGAAATTGAAATTGTATGATCGTCAATTTCTCGGTCAATTGAAGACAGCCTAAAAAAAATATTTATTTATTATTTATTCATTTACTAAACGCTTTATGCACAAAAGTACAGAGGCGGACTTAATGCCTTAGGCATTTTCTCAGTCAACCTATGGGTGATGCAGAGAAAATAGAGGCAGGTGCAGGTGAGAGAGAAAAGGTGAATAAAATAATAGATATACTAATAAACCATAAATATAATACAATTATATAATACATGCACCAATTAATAAACTACAGAATATTTATATATATATGTATATACCAATAAAGTTAAACAAATGGTTCAAATCGGCAACTAGAAAATATTAACGCTGTGATGAAACCACTGCCAACTTTCTACGAATAAGCTCACGAAATTTGCCTTTAAATGTTAATCGGTTTGTTGCCATAAGATTAGATACGATCATTTATTTCTATAAACATTAACAATGTATGTCGGGTTGGACGCTCTTAAGGGTCAATTAAGATTTCGTAACAGGTAACGAATATCTATGTATAACAAGAAATAATTGAATGACTGCGAACGATCTATGAACGCTGTGCTACTGCGGTGTTCGCGTAGCACCTCGTAGCGCCTCGTAGCACCTCGTAGCACATCATAGACTCTCGTAGTAGATCGATGCAACGTGCTACAATAAATCAAGAGTAAAATCATTTCACACGGCCATTTTTAGTGTGATTTGCTTACAAAGTTCAATATGTTCAATCTGTTACATAATTGATCATCATCTTCACCATATTTAGTATTTTATGTATATCTTATACATAAAAATGAATAGCTGTTCGTTAGTCTCGCGAAAACTCGAGAACAGCTGGCCGATTTGGCTAATTTTTGTCTGAAATATTCGTGATACTCCAGGGAAGGTTAAAATGGTGAGAAAATATGGAAACATTCACAATAAAAAATCTTACTATTAGGAAATACGAAGTTCGCCGGGTCGGCTAGTCATCCTCTCCTAAATGAACGCGTAAATAACTTTAAAGTTTTTTTTTTATATTATATTTTGGTAGGTTTTAGTCAGTAATAGTCTGACACGTCCTCCTGCTCCACCCTAGAGCGAGAGAAGTCATACTTTTAAATGAACGCGCAAATAATTTGTTTTGTTTATATTAGATTTTAGTGGGTTTTAGTAAGAAAAAGTCAGACACTACCTCTCGCTCCACCCTAGAGCGAGAGAAGTCATACTCCTAAATAGACGAGTAAATAATTTGTTTTGTTTATATTCGATTTTATTCGGGCTTTGATACCTTATTGAATTACTGCGTAGTCACTAGGTCCCTACCTAGTTCTATGATTTTATATAATTTAATTTGTCCTACGACTTCTTCTTCTCTATTTATGTCTTTATTTCCGTTTTTAAAAAAGTCAATGACCGTTATTTCAATTTATCTGGCGCCTCCCTTACATAGGTCAATTGGCATAGGCCAATAAACATAAAAAATCAACCAATTCAATCAAACACGAGTATTATTTATTTATAGGAGTTATGCCTAAGGCCATTAAGTCCGCCTCTATACCTTTATGTGCATGAAGTGTAAATAAATAAATAGACTATTTCACACATTATTTGCGGCTTATAAATGTATTATGCGTGGTTTTTATTTAAGTAGTAAACTAAGTAGAAAAATAATAATTTTGTCAAAACTTTCTGTTACCTTTTTTGTTTACACAGCCTTCGTATAGACGACGGATGACAACTTTATATTTTTACCCATGTTTTTTTAAATACAAATTACCGACTCTAATTAGTTATTATTGTCAGCTGGTCACGGCCTAGAGGATTTTCTTTAAGGTAGGTAAAATCATCCAATGACAAATCCCGCCCTTGGGTGGAGCGGGAAGTAGTGTCAGACTCTTACTGATTAAAAACCTACCCCTTTCCTTCGTAGCCTATCGTGCCGGGGCCGGGTATTCCTTTCGGAAGTTAACCCATGACCCCAGTAGGCTTCGACCCTGTCTGCCTGCAGCTAGCAGGCTGGGCCTCTTCGGTGTGCTGACAGCTCCTTGAGGCGCGCGGGAAAAGAACGCGCCGTCGACTACTTGAGCTCGGTCCGGTCGGTTACCGGATGATCGGACAGCGTGCTACCCATTGCACGCCGTCCGCAAGCCCGCGCCTACGGTGACGGCCTAGAGGGGTGCGGGTGGCACGGCTAAAATTTAATAATATTGAACACTGGGTTCTATTATGTACTTGCAAGTGGGCAAGTTTCATGGAAAGCTAAAAAACAGCCAATAGTGACTCTGTCGTCCGCTGAAGCCGAATACATGGCGTTGGCAACAGCAGTAAAGGATGCGTGCTTGTTAAAAAGGTGATATTCGATGTCGCTTGACATAGTTTTGTATACGGATAGTTAGAGTGCACAAAAAATAGCCATGTATCCGGTTGACCACAATAGGACAAAACACATGATGTGAAGTTTCATTTTATCCGAGAAAAAGTGAACGATAAAACCATTGAACTTAGGTATGTATATCCCCACAAATAGGTTACTTGCAGATGTTTTGACGAAACCAAATGATCAGTATCGTGATATGTTTACTGGTTTTTATATCTTTGTAAGAGTGCAATATAATTATTTTTTGAGGGAGCATGTTGTATTTCGATAGTTACTTATTAGATATGAACCTACTTAAAGAAAAATGTCTTGTACTCTTTACTCTGTTGTTGTTAATCTTTGCTTTTTAGCTATTCGGTTATATTTTTTATTTTATTTATTTTAAAGAAGGCTTAAAGACTAATTACAAAAATGATATAAAAATTTAATGTTATCAAATTGATAATTACATGTCTAGAAAGTACACAAATCCAATTAAATTGTATCGAGAGAAAAATTACCTATTTAACGAAAATATTCTGTACCATTTGTCGACGCAAGGTCGCCACACTGGTGCAGATCAAATCGATATCAAGATCCCTAGACAGTCTATTAGTTATTAGCACTCGTTATTGAAAAAACATTTCTCATATACTTGGTGACTGCGAAAGGTACACTTAATATAGGCCGTTGACGTAATCCCAATACGTTTGTGCGTAATGCTAAATTAGCAACGAGTTCAGGACAGTCAATGTGGCCATTCGCGACACCCATCAGCGGACTTATGTCTCCAATATGACGCCTCAACTCCAGAGGAAGGCAGTACTCGTAGTATCGCTTACAGCGGTGCTCATAGTCAACTGAGTATTACTATGCTTTGTAATCTAGGTAACTTAGAAATTTTCTTTTGACACTTTCAATACGGGACTTATAAACCTCATACGGCGGATTCCAAACCTGAGATGCGTATTCTAAATGGCTACGTACGAAAGAACAATACAAAATCTTAACCGGTTTAAGAGATCGGAAACAAGCCGTGTTGCGTAGTATAAACCCCAAAGCTTTTGATCCCTTTGTAACTATGCTATTCACATGTAGATCAAAAAGAAGCTTGTTGTCTATAATCACTCCTAGATCTCTTATGCTATTTAGTCTGCTAATTAATTGATTGTTTATGGTGTAATTTAAATCTATCATAGACGTGCGACGTGAGAATGTTAGAACGAAACATTTAGAGACATTTAATTAGAGTTTGTTACGGTTGCCATACATCATAATTCTGTGCAGGTCGTCTTGCAACTGATATGTATCAAACATGTCTTTACAACTTTGTGAATCTTGATTTCGTCAGCATAAAGTAGAATATATGACTAGTTGATATCTGCCATGAACAATATGAATAACAAAGGACCCAAAATTGAGCAGAGGTACGACAGCCTGCGTTCTGTTCTCTATATAAAAGGAGAACCATCAATTCCAGCAAGATACAGCTTTTTTAGCAGCATGCGATGATCAATATGGTCGAAACACTTGCTATAATCGGTATAAACCACGTCTACTTGACGCTGTACCATGCCGTTTGTAATAAACTCTCGTGACAGAAGTAAGTTAGACGTGGTCGAGCGGTTCTTAACCAAACCGTGCTGCTCATCACCCAGAATTGTCTTGAAAGCCGCATAGACATCGGTGTAAACAATACGTTTAACCCATATATGCCCAAAGGGTCGGTAACGACCCACAAGTAGTTGAGGCAATTAAGTGATTATTTATTAAATACTTTTAACACTTGAGACCAACCATTCGAAGCTTGACAAACCTCTCTTTGTTCTTATCTACCGCCATTCCATGTCTTGTGAATGTGAGAAGTTATTTTTGTACCTTCAAATTTTACTAACCATATTGTGACTGTGACTGCACGTTGCCCTATTTAGAAATGTAAGTATTTTTTATTTGCCTTTATGAAAAGATATTTTCGCGGTAAAGGACAATGGGCTAATTGGTACACCCCTCCAATAGCAATGAGATATATATCGTTAGATAGGTCTTTTTAACTGGAACAACATTTACTATGACAGCTTTGTTGAAATGTTTGTCCGTTCTGAGTTTTAGGTTAAAAACAAAAGTTAGGTTAGGTTAGGTACTAATTGGTACAACCCACCAATAGCAAAGACATATATGTCGTTGGATAGGTCTTTTTAACTGGAACAACATTTACTAAGACAGGTTTGTTGAAAGGTTGGTCTGTTCTGAGTTTTAGGTGAAAAACAAAGGTTAGGTTAGGTTAGATGTTAAAAACAAGGTAATTGGTATACCCCACCAATAGCTACAACATATATGTCGATGGATAGGTCTTTTTAACAGGCACAACATTTACTATGACAGCTTTGTTGAAAGGTTTGTCCGTTCTGAGTTTTAGGTGAAAAACAAAGATTAGGTTAGGCTTGATGTTAAAAACCAGGTAATATGTATACCCCACCATGTCGATGGATAGGTCTTTTTAAATGGAACAACATTTACTATGACAGCTTTGTTGAAATGTTTGTCCGTTCTGAGTTTTAGGTTAAAAAAAAAAGTTAGGTTAGGTTAGGTACTAATTGGTACAATTCACCAATAGCAAAGACATATATGTCATTGGATAGGTCTTTTTAACTGGAACAACATTTACTATGACAGGTTCGTTGAAAGGTTTGTCCGTTCTGAGTTTTGTGTACCAATTAGCACCTAACCTAACATAACTTTTGTTTTTAACCTAAAACTCAGAACGGACAAACATTTCAACAAAGCTGTCATAGTAAATGTTGTTCCAGTTAAAAAGACCTATCCAACGACATATATGTCTTTGCTATTGATGAGGTGTACCAATTACCTTGTTTTTAACATCTAACCTAACCTTTGTTTTTCACCTAAAACTCAGAACGGACCAACCTTTAAACAAACCTGTCATAGTAAATGTTGTTCCAGTTAAAAAGACCTATCTAACGACATATATGTCTTTGCTATTGGTGGGTTGTACCAATTAGTACCTAACCTAACCTAACTTCTTTTTTAACCTAAAACTCAGAATGGACAAACATTTCAACAAAGCTGTCATAGTAAATGTTGTTCCAGTTAAAAAGACCTATCTAACGACATATATGTCTTTGCTATTGGTGGGGTGCACCAATTAGCACCTCACCTAACTTTTATTTTTAACCTAAAACTCAGAACGGACAAACCTTTCAACAAACCTGTCATAGTAAATGTTGTTCCAGTTAAAAAGACCTACTCAACGACATATGTCTTTGGTATTGGTGGGGTGTACCAATTATTACCTAACCTAAACTAACTTTTTTTTTTACCCAAAAACAGAACGGACAAACCTTTCAACAAAGCTGTCATAGTAAATGTTGTTCCTGTTAAAAAGACCTATCCATCGACATATATGTTTTAGCTATTTGTGGGGTATACAAATTACCTTGTTTTTAACATCTAACCTAACCTAATCTTTGTTTTTCACCTAAAACTCAGCACGGACAAACCTTTCAACAAAGCTGTCATAGTAAATGTTGTTCCTGTTAAAAAGACCTATCCATCGACATATATGTTTGAGCTATTGGTGGGGTATACAAATTACCTTGTTTTTAACATCTAACCTAACCTAATCTTTGTTTTTCATCTAAAACTCAGAACGGACAAACCTTTCAACAAAGCTGTCTTAGTAAATGTTGTTCCTGTTAAAAGACCTATCCATCGACATATATGTCTTTGCTATTGGTGGGGTATACCAATTACCTTGTTTTTAACATCTAACCTAACCTAACCTTTGTTTTTCACCTAAAACTCAGAACGGACCAACCTTTCAACAAACCTGTCATAGTAAATGTTGTTCCAGTTAAAAAGACCTATCCAACGACATATATGTCTTTGCTATTGGTGGGTTGTACCAATTAGTACCTAACCTAACCTAACTTTTGTTTTTAACCTAAAACTCAGAACGGACAAACATTTCAACAAAGCTGTCATAGTAAATGTTGTTTCAGTTAAAAAGACCTATCTAACGATATATATTTCATTGCTATTGGAGGGGTGTACCAGCTTCCATACATTTTTGCCCATTGTCCTTTACACTGATTAGTAGTTAAATAATCATAACAAATAATTAAAATTGAAAATAATAATCATTATCATAGTTATAAATAACAGAAAACTTGGTTGGGTCGTTATCGACCCTTTGAGCAAATATATGACTTATTGATATTTATAAAGGAGTTCACGTCCGCTCAAAACTTTTGAGATTTTGGATGAATTGGAAAGGATTGATGAGGAAGATTCAGTTGGTAAAATAAATATTTTCATCGATCCTCTAAATAGTGGCCAAAATTCAGAATCGGACTCTGAAGACGAAGGATGTAACGATCCAGATCGGCTCAATCGAGCTCAACTTCAGTCATCTACCGAATCAGTAATAAAGAAAACAGCGAGTATCTGAGAGTGATGAAGAAGAAGAAAAAAAGGCGAGCCAGCTAGACCAAGTACTTCACAATCCCCTAAAAGACAGATAACAGTGTGGTAACTCTGTTCTTCCGTAAGTATGGCGCCGAACTCTGATGTAGTAGTTCGGCTCTCGGAACTTGATTTCCGAAAAACTGCATATTTTTGTACAACAGCCTGATTTGATTGACAAATATGACAGGTACATGGGAGGAGTAGACCAGCTAGATGCCAATGTAGGCACCTATCGCATTGCCATCGGGGGTAAAAAACTGTAACTTGTGGATGTAGTTGTAAATAACGCTACCCTTTTGGCAAAATCTCTTGGCAGCTCTGTGGACACGTTAGATTTCAGAAAATCCATAAGTAGAACGCTTCTTATGAGATATGGAATACCATGAAACAAGCCAGGTTCCTTATGCCCATCAACATCAAGACTAATACCGTTTTCAGTTCGCACTTTTGCAGCAGATCATGTGATAATTGCCCAACAAAGAAGAAGTAACGCCACAAAAACCTGTAAATTACCGATTTATAAAAATGGTGAACAACAAGGTAAGTGTGCAACTAATTTAAAAGAATATTTTGCAACTCTTGTAATTTCTGTTGCCGTTTTACATTTACGATTCCGTACTTTTATTTATTTTGTTTTGTTATTTCAGAAACTCAAGTCTGGAGAGGCCGACATCCCGAGGCGTCGGGGCAGACCAGCGGGGCACAACAGGGTTCCCCTTTCGCAGGTTCGTATTAACATTAGATACCTTATATTTCCCATTTTATTATAATTTATTTCTAAACATTTTTATTCATTTAATCTTTATTTACAGGAAGAGCGTCGCGCACGCAATGCGCAATACGAAAGGGAACGCCGCCAGGAAGCCGCGGAGGTGACCTCAGAGCTGATAGAAGTTGTCGGCTGTGACCCCAACGTAAGTTATCATTATTTTATTCTTAAATTTAATTAATGTATGTACAATGTACGAAACCTGATGAACTTTTTGTTTATTCGCAGATATCTAAGGCCGACCTTCTTGCCACGGTCATCAGCCGCATCAGGAATGCGACTGAGAACACGACTGATGACAACCGTGAATTGGAGCGTATTAACGTCAATTTGGAAGCTCAAAGTAAGTTTACCTAACTAGTGACTGCAGAGGTCTTGTTGATTCGTATTGTTTTAAACTATATTTTTCTTTCCAGTTGTAAAGCTCCAACAACGACTAGGCCTAGATGATGAAGCGGTGAATCGGATATGCAGTGACGCATCTGTAAGTGTCTGTGACATTTTCCATTTATCTTGCACTTAAATGATGTATTATTACTCACAATCTTTTGATTTGTTCTCGTGCAGGAGGAGGACACAGATGGACCACCGTCCAGTCCAGAGAGGACCACTAAAAAACAGGTACGTTTTTGTTTTTACTGACATTAAATTTTTTAATCCATCTTAGCCATTATTTACTTACTAACTTAAAGTATGTTTTTTACAGAGAAAAAAGCGCAAGCACTCTGACTAACTGTCTTCAGACAACGAAGACCAAGCGTGGGCGCTTGACTTTTTGAGTGAGTATTCCTTTGAATCTCTTATCTAAAACGACCGCGGGAGTCCAGTGTAATCCAATCAAATCTACAGCCAGGGTATATAATGGTTAACAACTTTTATCAACAATTCCAGTCCAATATAAAAGTTAATGTCTTTGTCCACAGGAGGGGTGCGCGCGCAGCATCGTAGACGTGACGTCACAATTAATTGGAGTTGCTAACGCGCTCCTAACGTAAGATATATTGTACTTTATTCTTTACTATTTGACTGTATATTTCGTTTACAATCCCGACTAACTGTTCATTTGTTCACAGATCTCTAAAGTCGAGCTTCTCGCCACTGTATCAATCGCATTCAGAGTGCGACTGGAAACTCTGACGTCATCACCGGCTTGACACGCATCAGTGCTAATTTAGAAGCTCAACGTAAGTCAACCTATCTACAGATTATGGAGACCTTGTTTTTTTTTTTATTTCATTTTACATTTAATTTCCATTTATTTTTGTGCCGTTTTTCTTTTCTCTTTTCAATTATCTGCCTAGTTTTACTCACAATCTTTTTATTTGTGTGTTATAGGTATAGAACAGAATAAAGCTGGTCTGCATTCGGGTTCTTAAAGCAAGACAACATCAAAAACTGCAACTTAAAAAACAGTTTCATTGCACATTTAATTATGTAGATTTTTTTTTTCTAAAAATATAGAAATTCATTCGTAATATATGTTTTTATTATTTACCCTACCTCTAACCACTAGCAAGGAACCAGTGACCAGCCAGTCACATTGCATACTGAGTTATTCTAATTTCTCTCTGAGCAAACGTAGAAATCTACTCAGGAATATAGACAACTTGAACTATGACATCAAATACTCGTATTACTTTATTCAGAAACTATTTAAATAATTATGTTTTCAATTTTGCAACATAGTTGTAGGCTATATTATTGTGGTACGAAATAATAAGACATCTGTAGCCGAACTAAACAAAAGCCTGTATTTCAACTATCAGCGCCGATCCTCAAATAATACGAGTATTAAATTAATATATACAAGCCATTTTATACAGAAACAATTTTTATGTTCGTAAACTTTAAAAAATACTGAGTTCAAAGTAACCTCGATTACTTTCTATTGGTTGGTAACTATGTAGGAACATCAGTTCTGGTCATTTACAACATTTTTTCTCAAAACGTGAAAAAAGTATGTACCTACTTGGTGATGAGATGAGAATTTAACTGATAGGGACAACTCCTTACTAAGAACAAATTACATTATTTTCTATAGCCAGTTGTTTTGGTTTTTTCGTCAAACATTGTGAGATAATATTTATTACCACCATCTAATCATTGAAATTGATAAAAGAACTTTGAAGTACTTTAAATAAGAGTTGAAACTACGAATAACTCCTACCTAGACATTTCACTTTTTATTTAACTAATATCTAGTTGTCAAAAAAAGTCGGCATCTGGCAGAGCCACTTGGTTCCTAACAAATGACATAGCAATTAAATTAAAAGATAAACAAATTACTCGAGTACCTTCCTTAAATAACAACATCTCACAGAACTTTGTACTGTGATGCAATCGTTAATATAACGAAAACCACAGGAACAGAAATATTATTTTGTTGTTGCGAAAAAGATTTTTGATAAAGCAAAAATGGTTTAAAGTCGAGTTTATCTACTTATATTGGTGTTCTTCAAAGGGTCCATGGCTATGGCGCATACTTCCCTTTCATTACTTAACTCGAGAATCCCGCTGTAGCACGGCAGGTAAATGTATTTATAAGTATTTTCTTTAGTATTTATAATGTTTGGGTGCCAACAATACAACAAATTCCGACAGGGTTGTTCACGATGAGTCATATACAAGTCTTCATGTATTAATGTGAAAGTATTGTTCGTTACATCACTCCAAAGCGGGGGCTATGTTCACGCGCATACGCCGTGACCCACGCACACTACCGCCGACAGGCAAACGCGGGGAAGGCAAGCACGAGGGAGCGGGGGGTAGGAGAGGGCGCGCGGCCCGCCACCGAACGGCGACAATGGAGCATCGACAGGGCTGGTCACTATGAACCTTCTGAAGACCTTCTTTTTATATATTGTTATACATTTTAAAGTTAAATAAATCCAAATGAATATCGTGAATAATTATGAAATCAATTATTTACTGGAGAGTTCCTGTTTTGTTTCTGAATTCAAACACAAGAAAGGAACACACATCACAAGCACATGGGCGTCATTGTTAAAAAAAAAATCTTATTGTCATTATGTCTTCGGTAGTATGTATTTGTTCGTATGTATGAATGGGAAACATTCGTTGAGATTCAAAGAGTTAGCACCGTATTTGTTTTATCTTCGGAAAAACTGTATAAAATGTGGTAAAAAATTGCTTAATTTGGTTGTGTTGTACATCGTTATGAAGCTAGTGAAACGGACTAAAAATTGATATATATATCTTGTCTGGACTCCATCGGAAACGTGAGTAATTAGTGAAAAACTTTTAGTAAAAATTTGTAGTGACTTGCAACCCTGACCTAGGGCAACCCGCTGTTCTCCCGCATCTACGCACACATACTCAACGCTTACGCATACACTAAGTGCTTGAGCCAACATCTTGAGCTTACACCACGCGTTTCAAGCAGATTTAGCATACGCCACGCTACGTAAATTTAATAATAACATTATCGTCAGAAAGGTAAATTTACAGGCAAGATGGATAACGTAACTGTATGTAGTAAATTATTAAGGTCACAATCATATATAAACTTAACGTCTACAACTAGCAAAGATCTATTAAATTTTCACAGTGATAGACAAAACTACGATCAGTCATATTCAGAGGACTTAAGGCGAGAAATAAATGAAATCAAAGAAAAATTAAAGAGTGCGAGTGCTGATAATGAAATATAAATCTTAGCTGTGAAAATACTAAGCTCAAACAGGTTACACAGGAACAGCAACGACAAATATAATTACTGAAAACAATTACCTGCACTACCCCGCATCGCAATAATAAATCTTGTCCTATCTCGAAACAAATGCTGAGCATGAGAGTAAACACGCCCCGTCATTCTCCAATACGACTAACTAAAAGTACCTGTATATGAAGCCCCAGCTCGCTTACAATCCAGCAGGCTAGATTTGATTGCGACTCAGATATTCAATCGGAAAGCGGCATTGTTACGTTGAAAATAATAAGTCTAGCAAATCACACTGTGCTACAAGTATGGAAGACCTAACAGTTAAGACTCGGAACAACAAACACAGAGTAATTATTCTCAGTGATGGACAAGGTCGGGGTCTACAAAACATACTGCAAAATCTTCTTGGATCCGGTTATGAAGTGTTTTCCTACCTAAAACCAGGTGCTGTACTGAGTGAGATTTTAGAATGTTCATAGAACGAAATCAGTACACTTACAAGAAGCGACTACGTAATTGTATTGGGCGGATGCTGCGATAAGAACCCTTGTGATGTTGACATAATTCTGCATAGCTGGTTGTCGTCGACTGCAAATACTAATGTGATTTTAAGTGAAGTGCCTAGTAACAAGTTCCTAAAGGAATCAAAACTTAACTATTTACTACGATTTATCTGTAACAAATATAAAAATGTATTGTACATGGAAATGAATTACGCTAGGTTTCCACCCAGTAGACGTAATTATGTGCTAAATCTTGCGAGATCATTATTGAAAGAAATATTGTGTATTCATTACCACTTCAAAGCATTGCAATATGAACAGATGTGCAAGTTAACTTAGGTTCTGAAGAAAATTTAATAGATAGAATTAATATAAGCTGTATAAATGAATCAAGTAACAAACACGATGAATCGGAATGTACGAAAACCGATAACACAAACTCAAATAATTTATTTCATTTATAGGTTTGTCACTATCCTCCATCAAAACATTAATGGATTGCTAAATAAAGCTGAAATGTTTTCTGTTTGCATTAACGAGTTAGCTGCACAGAACAATCCTCTTGACATATTATGTATCACTGAACACAACATGATAGACGGTGATGAAGTGTATCTCGTAATTCCAAATTATGAACTTGCGTCTTATTATATGAGAGATAGCAGACACGGAGGCTCCTGTATACTAATTAAAAATAATATCAAATATAGGATTCTTAATAATATCACAAAACTCTCAATCAGCAACACAATAGAATGTTCTGCAATCGAGCTATTGAGAGATCAAATCATTATTTTATGTATATATAGGACGCCAAACAACACCGCTGGCTCTATAAACAGCTTTTTCGCAACTTTTAATAAAATTTTAAACAATTTATGCTCAAACGGAAAAAAAATCGTAATTTGCGGTGATTTTAACATAGATACTTTGAAGAATACAAAGCTTTCCACTGAGTTTGTAGAACTCTTAACTAGCTTTAATTTAAAACTAAAATTCAAGCAAATAACACGATTTCCTAGTAAAATGTGCATAGACAATATAGCCCATAACATAGGAACTTGCAAAGGCACCATCAAAGAATTTGCACTTTCGGACCACAATGCGCAAATAATTAAGCTTCCGGTCAAAAAGACCTGCACTATAAAACATTGGTATGTATTAAAACAGAATTACTCTCCAGAAAATAGAATAATATTTAAAACAACTAACTAATAAAGACGTTTATAGTTGCACGGATGCGAACACGGCCTATAATACATTCCATGATAATTTCATTATGTTGTATGATCTCTGTTTTCCTTTACAGAAAGACAGGATATATAATAGATCTAGGCCGAAATGGATCTAACGTGGCTTAAAAATATGCAGTAAACGTAAATGCAAACTACTGTGGCAATACAGGCATAATCCCAGTCAAACCACCAAAAATGCTTTCAAAACATATGCGAAAAGATTTAAAACTATAATCAGATTGACGAAAAATTCTCAAAACGACTATATTATAAAATCTGCCACAAATAAGAACAAAGCCGCTTGGAAAGTAATAAATTAGATCAAATGTAAATCTAAATATCCAAATGAAGGCGTAAATCAATTAATTAAAAATGGCGAAATCTTAATTAATCCCCAAGACATTGCAAATTCATTTAGTGACTATTTTCATGACATAAATGATAATACTAGTTTACCCCAAAAATCTTCTAATCATCTGAAATATAATTCTAATTCAATTTTTATGACACCAACTATCCCTGATGACATTAATAAAATAATAATTGCTCTAAAATATAAAACCAGTACCGGCTATGATAACATTATGACAAACATTGTTAAAGACATCCAAGAGACATCAAGCCCATATTATATCTGAGCCTAAATTTATGTATTAGAACAAGGTAGCTTCCCAGACAAACTAAAAATATCTGTTTTAAGCCAGTAAAAGGAGAAAAAACTAACATAGGCAACTATAGGCCAATAGCATTGATACCTATTTTTGGAAAAAATGTTGAAAAGGTGATTTTTAACTGTCTTTACACTTTCTTAGAAACACATAACGTTCTAACATCCAGTCAATATGGTTTCAGAAAAAGCAAATCTATAAATATGGCAATATACAACTTTTTACAAAAGGTAATGACTAACTTGGATAAAGGACTGCCGGCTGTCGCATTATACATGGACTTTCGACCGCGTCGACCACAAAATTCTCTTAAGAAAGATGTATGGATATGGTGTTAGGGATAATGTGTACAAACTCATAGAGTCACAATAAAGATATTAAAATTGATATTGAAATTGAAAATTGAAATTGAAATTGTATGGTCGTCAATTTCTCGGTCAATTGAAGACAGCCTAAAAAAAATATTTATTTATTATTTATTCATTTACTAAATGCTTTATGCACAAAAGTACAGAGGCGGACTTAATGCCTTAGGCATTTTCTCAGTCAACCTATGGGTTATGCAGAGAAAATAGAGGCAGGTGCAGGTGAGAGAGAAAAGGTGAATAAAATAATAGATATACTATTAAACCATAAATATAATACAATTATATAATACATGCACCAATTAATAAACTACAGAATATTTATATATATATGTATATACCAATAAAGTTAAACAAATGGTTCAAATCGGCAACTAGAAAATATTAACGCTGTGATGAAACCACTGCCAACTTTCTACGAATAAGCTCACGAAATTTGCCTTTAAATGTTAATCGGTTTGTTGCCATAAGATTAGATACGATCATTTATTTCTATAAACATTAACAATGTATGTCGGGTTGGACGCTCTTAAGGGTCAATTAAGATTTCGTAACAGGTAACGAATATCTATGTATAACAAGAAATAATTGAATGACTGCGAACGATCTATGAACGCTGTGCTACTGCGGTGTTCGCGTAGCACCTCGTAGCGCCTCGTAGCGCCTCGTAGCACATCATAGACTCTTGTAGTAGATCGATGCAACGTGCTACAATAAATCAAGAGTAAAATCATTTCACACGGCCATTTTTAGTGTGATTTGCTTACAAAGTTCAATATGTTCAATCTGTTACATAATTGATCATCATCTTCACCATATTTAGTATTTTATGTATATCTTATACATAAAAATGAATAGCTGTTCGTTAGTCTCGCGAAAACTCGAGAACAGCTGGCCGATTTGGCTAATCTTTGTCTGAAATATTCGTGATACTCCAGGGAAGGTTAAAATGGTGAGAAAATATGGAAAAATTCACAATAAAAAATCTTACTATTAGGAAATACGAAGTTCGCCGGGTCGGCTAGTCATCCTCTCCTAAATGAACGCGTAAATAACTTTAAAGTTTTTTTTTATATTAGTTTTTGGTGGGTTTTAGTCAGTAATAGTCTGACACGTCCTCCTGCTCCACCCTAGAGCGAGAGAAGTCATACTTTTAAATGAACGCGCAAATAATTTGTTTTGTTTATATTAGATTTTAGTGGGTTTTAGTAAGAAAAAGTCAGACACTACCTCTCGCTCCACCCTAGAGCGAGAGAAGTCATACTCCTAAATAGACGAGTAAATAATTTGTTTTGTTTATATTCGATTTTATTCGGGCTTTGATACCTTATTGAATTACTGCGTAGTCACTAGGTCCCTACCTAGTTCTATGATTTTATATAATTTAATTTGTCCTACGACTTCTTCTTCTCTATTTATGTCTTTATTTCCGTTTTTAAAAAAGTCAATGACCGTTATTTCAATTTATCTGGCGCCTCCCTTACATAGGTCAATTGGCATAGGCCAATAAACATAAAAAATCAACCAATTCAATCAAACACGAGTATTATTTATTTATAGGAGTTATGCCTAAGGCCATTAAGTCCGCCTCTATACCTTTATGTGCATGAAGTGTAAATAAATAAATAGACTATTTCACACATTATTTGCGGCTTATAAATGTATTATGCGTGGTTTTTATTTAAGTAGTAAACTAAGTAGAAAAATAATAATTTTGTCAAAACTTTCTGTTACCTTTTTTGTTTACACAGCCTTCGTATAGACGACGGATGACAACTTTATATTTTTACCCATGTTTTTTTAAATACAAATTACCGACTCTAATTAGTTATTATTGTCAGCTGGTCACGGCCTAGAGGATTTTCTTTAAGGTAGGTAAAATCATCCAATGACAAATCCCGCCCTTGGGTGGAGCGGGAAGTAGTGTCAGACTCTTACTGGCTAAAAACCTAGCCCTTTCCTTCGTAGCCTATCGTGCCGGGGCCGGGTATTCCTTTCGGAAGTTAACCCATGACCCCAGTAGGCTTCGACCCTGTCTGCCTGCAGCTAGCAGGCTGGGCCTCTTCGGTGTGCTGACAGCTCCTTGAGGCGCGCGGGAAAAGAACGCGCCGTCGACTACTTGAGCTCGGTCCGGTCGGTTACCGGACGATCGGACAGCGTGCTACCCATTGCACGCCGTCCGCAAGCCCGCGCCTACGGTGACGGCCTAGAGGGGTGCGGGTGACACGGCTAAAATTTAATAATATTGAACACTGGGTTCTATTATGTACTTGCAAGTGGGCAAGTTTCGTGGAAAGCTAAAAAACAGCCCATAGTGACTCTATCGTCCGCTGAAGCCGAATACATGGTGTTGGCAACAGCAGTAAAGGATGCGTGCTTGTTAAAAAGGTGATATTCGATGTCGCTTGACATAGTTTTATATACGAATAATTAGTGTGCAAAAAAAATAGCCATGTATCCGGTTGACCACAATAGGACAAAACACATGATGTGAAGAATCATTTTATCCGAGAAAAAGTGAACGATAAAACCATTGAACTTAGGTATGTATATGCCCACAAATAGGTTACCTGCAGATGTTTTGACGAAACCAAATGATCAGTATCGTGATATTTTTGTTTACTGGTTTTTGTATCTTTGTAAGAGTGCAATATAATTATTTTTTGAGGGAGCATGTTGTATTTTGATAGGTACTTATTAGATATGAACCTACTTAAGGAAAACTGTCTTGTACTCTTTACTCTGTTGTTGTTAATCTTTGCTTTTTAGCTATTCGGTTATATTTTTTATTTTATTTATTTTAAAGAAGGCTTACAGACTAATTACAAAAATGATATAAAAATGTAATGTTATCAAATTGATAATTACATGTCTAGAAAGTACACAAAGCCAATTAAATTGTATCGAGAGAAAAATACCTATTTAACGAAAATATTCTGTACCATTTGTCGACGCAAGGTCGCCATACTGGTGCAGATCAAATCGATATCAAGATCCCTAGACAGTCTATTAGTTATTAGCACCCGTTATTGAAAAAACATTTCTCATATACTTGCTGACTGCGAAAGGTACACTTAATATAGGCCGTTGACGTAATCCCAATACGTTTGTGCGTAATGCTAAATTAGCAACGAGTTCAGGACAGTCAATGTGGCCATTCGCGACACCCATCAGCGGACTTATGTCTCCAATATGACGCCTCAACTCCAGAGGAAGGCAGTACTCGTAGTATCGCTTACAGCGGTGCTCATAGTCAACAGAGTATTACTATGCCTTGTAATCTAGGTAACTTAGAAATTTCCTTTTGACACTTTCAATACGGGACTTATAAACCTCATACTGCGGATTCCAAACCTGAGATGCGTATTCTAAATGGCTACGAACGAAAGAATAATACAAAATCTCAACCGGTTTAAGAGATCGGAAACAAGCCGTGTTGCGTAGTATAAATCCCAAAGCTTTTGATGCCTTTGTAACTATGCTACTCACATGTAGATCAAAAAGAAGCTTGCTGTCTATAATCACCCCTAGATCTCTTATGCTATTTAGTCTTCTAATTAATTGATTGTTTATGGTGTAATTTAAATCTATCATAGACGTGCGACGTGAGAATGTTAGAACGAAACATTTAGAGACATTTAATTAGAGTTTGTTACGGTTGCCATACATCATAATTCTGTGCAGGTCGTCTTGCAACTGATGTATCAAACATGTCTTTACAACTTTGTGAATCTTGATTTCGTCAGCATAAAGTAGAATATATGACTCTTTGATATCTGCCATGAACAATATGAATAACAAAGGACCCAAAATTGAGCCTTGAGGCACTCCTGAACAGACAGAACTCCAACCAGAGGTACGACAGCCTGCGTTCTGTTCTCTATATAAAAGGAGAACCATCAATTCCAGCAAGATACAGCTTTTTTAGCAGCATGCGATGATCAATATGGTCGAAACACTTGCTATAATCGGTATAAACCACGTCTACTTGACGCTGTACCATGCCGTTTGTAATAAACTCTCGTGACAGAAGTAAGTTAGACGTGGTCGAGCGGTTCTTAACCAAACCGTGCTGCTCATCACCCAGAATTGTCTTGAAAGCCGCATAGACATCGGTGTAAACAATACGTTTAACCCATATATGCCCAAAGGGTCGGTAACGACCCACAAGTATTTGAGGCAATTAAGTGATTATTTATTAAATACTTTTAACACTTGAGACCAACCATTCGAAGCTTGACAAACCTCTCTTTGTTCTTATCTACCGCCATTCCATGTCTTGTGAATGTGAGAAGTTATTTTTGTACCTTCAAATTTTACTAACCATATTGTGACTGTGACTGCACGTTGCCCTATTTAGAAATGTAAGTATTTTTTATTTGCCTATATGAAAAGATATTTTCGCGGTAAATTTACACTGATTAGTAGTTAAATAATCATAACAAATAATTAAAATTGAAAATAATAATCATTATCATAGTTATAAATAACAGAAAACTTGGTTGGGTCGTTATCGACCCTTTGAGCAAATATATGACTTATTGATATTTATAAAGGAGTTCACGTCCGCTCAAAACTTTTGAGATTTTGGATGAATTGGAAAGGATTGATGAGGAAGATTCAGTTGGTAAAATAAATATTTTCATCGATCCTCTAAATAGTGGCCAAAATTCAGAATCGGACTCTGAAGACGAAGGATGTAACGATCCAGATCGGCTCAATCGAGCTCAACTTCAGTCATCTACCGAATCAGTAATAAAGAAAACAGCGAGTATCTGAGAGTGATGAAGAAGAAGAAAAAAAGGCGAGCCAGCTAGACCAAGTACTTCACAATCCCCTAAAAGACAGATAACAGTGTGGTAACTCTGTTCTTCCGTAAGTATGGCGCCGAACTCCGATGTAGTAGTTCGGCTCTCGGAACTTGATTTCCGAAAAACTGCATATTTTTGTACAACAGCCTGATTTGATTGACAAATATGACAGGTACATGGGAGGAGTAGACCAGCTAGATGCCAATGTAGGCACCTATCGCATTGCCATCGGGGGTAAAAAACTGTAACTTGTGGATGTAGTTGTAAATAACGCTACCCTTTTGGCAAAATCTCTTGGCAGCTCTGTGGACACGTTAGATTTCAGAAAATCCATAAGTAGAACGCTTCTTATGAGATATGGAATACCATGAAACAAGCCAGGTTCCTTATGCCCATCAACATCAAGACTAATACCGTTTTCAGTTCGCACTTTTGCAGCAGATCATGTGATAATTGCCCAACAAAGAAGAATTAACACCACAAAAACCTGTAAATTACCGATTTATAAAAATGGTGAACAACAAGGTAAGTGTGCAACTAATTTAAAAGAATATTTTGCAACTCTTGTAATTTCTGTTGCCGTTTTGATTTACGATTCCCTATTTTTATTTATTTTGTTTTGTTATTTCAGAAACTCAAGTCTGGAGAGGCCGACATCCCGAGGCGTCGGGGCAGACCAGCGGGGCACAACAGGGTTCCCCTTTCGCAGGTTCGTATTAACATTAGATACCTTATATTTCCCATTTTATTATAATTTATTTCTAAACATTTTTATTCATTTAATCTTTATTTACAGGAAGAGCGTCGCGCACGCAATGCGCAATACGAAAGGGAACGCCGCCAGGAAGCCGCGGAGGTGACCTCAGAGCTGATAGAAGTTGTCGGCTGTGACCCCAACGTAAGTTATCATTATTTTATTCTTAAATTTAATTAATGTATGTACAATGTACGAAACCTGATGAACTTTTTGTTTATTCGCAGATATCTAAGGCCGACCTTCTTGCCACGGTCATCAGCCGCATCAGGAATGCGACTGAGAACACGACTGATGACAACCGTGAATTGGAGCGTATTAACGTCAATTTGGAAGCTCAAAGTAAGTTTACCTAACTAGTGACTGCAGAGGTCTTGTTGATTCGTATTGTTTTAAACTATATTTTTCTTTCCAGTTGTAATGCTCCAACAACGACTAGGCCTAGATGATGAAGCGGTAGACAGTTTATGCAGTGACGCATCTGCAAGTGTCTGTGACATTTAAATTCCATTTATTTTTGTGCCATTAGGTGTTCCATGTGGATTTCCATTTATTTTTCTGCCAGAGGTGTAACCTTGAAGTACGACAGCCTGCGTTCTGTTCTCTATATAAGAGGAGAACCATCAATTCCAGCAAGATACAGCTTTTTTAGCAGCATGCGATGATCAATATAGTCGAAACACTTGCTATAATCGGTATAAACCACGTCTACTTGACGCTGTACCATGCCGTTTGTAATAAACTCTCGTGACAGAAGTAAGTTAGACGTGGTCGAGCGGTTCTTAACCAAACCGTGCTGCTCATCACCCAGACTTGTCTTGAAAGCCGCATAGACATCGGTGTAAACAATACGTTTAAGGACTTTAGAAAAAGGCAGATTTTAGAAATTGGGCGATAGTTTTCGAAATTAGCTTTATCGCCCTTTTTAAAGACGGGAGTGACGAAAGCAGACTTCCAAATCTTTGGAACTATTCCCTCAGAAAGAGAACGCTTGAATAGGAAGTGATGGGTTCAGCAAGACTACCAGCACAAGTAACTATGAACAATGGAGGTATAAGGTCTGGTCCACCTGATTTAGTTAGCTCTAAGGATTTGAGCAGCTTCAATACTCTTGAGTGGTTTATGTCAACTGTGCTGACAGACATAGCAGTATCACTACATAGTTCACTGGGAGTACATTCATCATCAGCCGTTAATTCGGGTTCTAAAAAGGTAAACTGGATATAGCTAGCGAAAAAGTTGCTAATATCGATGGCCCCACCGAATAAACGTGCAAGAGCACTTACACGAATTTTTTTTTTTTGCATTTTTCGTTTCTTTTGCCTATCTTGCACCTATTTAATTTTTTTTATGAATTTTAGACCCAAAACACGTGTATTATAATAGTTTATTTTTTTATTCTAGGGAAACAATTTAAAAGTCATAGGAATAATAGTTTATGCTGTTATTACATGCTTTTTGAGTCACCAATTACACAAGAATAAACATGTTAAAACTTACAGACGTTTGAGAAGATTTCTAACTGTTTTCGAATTTGGGCAATGTCTTCTTACACGTTTATTCGTGTAGAAATGTATGCAAACTTTATTACTAATGTTTTATTACACAAAATGGAAGTATTATTATAAATAGGTTAATAAAATTAAAGCTGAGCTGTACTCACAATGAATGTGTTCCCAAAACACTTTGTGCGTATAGGTGGGATGTCCAACATGTACCGTGCACGACTTACGCGTGGAGATGCAACGCCGGGGCGAAACTCCGCTGCCGTGACAAGTTGCGGCATGGCAGACAGATTTCCGGCGGGATCTCATGGTGAAATGGCGAGAGCGACTGTCGCAACCCCGCGCTGGGCACGCCACGATCTAGGCGGTAAGGCCCCTCTTTGAGGCGTGGCCGGAAAGGCCTCACAGCGTCGTCACCTTCCGTTTGGCACAGGTACTAACCGAACACGGCCAGTTTGAGACGTACCTGTACAGGATTCGTGCGAAGACGACGCCCAGATGTCGCCACTGTGCGGACCGCCTGGAGGACACGGTGGAGCACACAGTCGAGGTGTGCCCCGCTTGGGAAGAGCACCGCCGTGTCCTCGTGGAGGCGATCGGCGGCAGTGATCTCTCACGCCGGGGCTTGGTTCAAGCTATGCTCCGGAGCGAGGAGGAGTGGCAGGCGGTCGCCTCCTTTTGCGAAGCCGTAATGCTAGCAAAGGAGGAGGCCGACCGCATCAGGCAACGGCGCACATGCTACCGCCGCCGCCGGGATAGCGATCCCGATTTCCGGCCACCGAAGGCGCGGACTCGCGGACGGCGGGCAATGGGTAACTCGCTGTCCGTCCGTCCGCTAACAGACCGGTCCGAGCTCAAGTCATTTACGGCGTGCACTGTTCCCGCGCGCTTCAAGGAGTTGTCAGCAAACTGTAGGGGCCCAGCAGGGCCGAAGCCTACTGGGGTCAAAGGTTATGTGAAAATGTCACCCGAGGGCGGGATTTGTCATTGGTTGATTTTATCAACCACATAAAAAAAACCATGTACCGGTGGCGCAACGCCGTACGTCTGGTAGTCCGATGATGGAACAGGCTAGGCGGAATTAGGCTATGCAATTCTGTCGCACACTCCCCGAAATGTAACCGGTAGAAAACCGACAGGCTAGCAACTTGGCGTCGATGTTCAAGACTTTGAAGCCTCGGCTCGACGAGTGCATTATTGCCAATAATCTCCTGGCTCAATAGTCTCAAGCTCATCAAGCTGGTATCGGGCAGATCCGTCCCAAAGATGAGAGCAGTACTCCATACACGATCGAACTTGCGCTTGATAAAGTTTGAGCAGCTGTTCCGGCGTGAAGTACTGTTTGACCTTTGTGAGGATTCCCAGCTTTTTTGCAGCCAGTTGAGACTTTGCTTCGATGTATGGCCCAATGTTGAGAGTAGATGTCAACGTTACACCAAGAAGATTAAGATGGTAGGTTACCGGCACGGCATGGCAATAGACACGCCCTGGGTCTTAGCAGCATTGAACCTGACCAAATTGGCATCGCCCCATTCAGAGACTGCCTCCAAGGCCAAGTTCAAGCGCTCAACCATAGCCTCTCGAAGAGACTGGATCTGTGACCCACTAGCTTGTGCGTTGGATATGTAACTCTCAGCAACAATGCTGTCGTCTGCATACCCAAAGGCACCGAGTTTAAGCAGATCGTTTATGTGCAGCAAGAACAATGTTGCCGAGAGTACTGACCTCTGAGGGACCCCGGCATTTGACCAGATGAGCAACCATCGATGACCACTCGGGTAGACCGATCCCTCAGGAAGTCTACGATCCAAGCACACAATCCAGCAGGTATACCGAAAGAAGGAAGCTTACTAATCAGGCTTTCGTGCCAGACCCTATCGAAAGCCTTCGAGATGTCGAGGGAAAAGGCAAGTGCTTCCCCGCGCTTCTCGATGGCCTCACTCCAGATGTGAATGGCATACGCTAGAAGATCACCAGTTGACCGATTTCGGCGAAATCCTTTTTATCTTTACAAATCGATAGTGTTTTATGTTCCGAATCGACCCTCTGCGAGATTAAAACGACCAAAATTTAACGGTGTATACACTCCCGATCAAATGTATTACTTGATAGAGAATGCTAAAGTTACTGGGCATAAGTACCATAAAACAAATGACACAAAATTATTTTATGGATTTTAAAGAGTTATTATAGAGAAAGAACACAAATAGTGATATTTACTGGAGCAAAATAAAAGAAGTAATCTTCTAGTAAATTTACTTCAGATGTAGTTTGGAAGACGAATTACGAGAGATGCAAATCTTGATAAGAACTAACTCAAGAATGAGGCGGGGAGAACCTACAGAAGATGTTGAAAACCTCAACTAGCGTACACTAGCATGTTACCTATACCACTTCCTTTATTGAAGGATTTGATAAGTCTTTGTGATTCAGGAGCAATACCAAACCATTATCAAAGTTTTTATAAAAATCTACTACTATTAGATAACTCCATCTCGGTCGCCAATGACAGTGAGGAGGAGGACTAGTGTTTCTAATATTGCAATTTGATTTTTTTTTTAATCAATAAGATTAGTATTTTGTGTTCACATGGATAAAAACCATGATTATATTTTTTATTCTATATAATATCTGTATTTTATTTCAATCTTTTTAATTATTTATTTACCATGCATTAACAAAGACGTATTACATAAACGAAAACTGATCTTATTAACTCTGATATAAGTGTATTCGATCTTTCCAATCATATGATAGCAGAACAATGTACTGTAAACAAGCGTGTAAATAGTTATAGCTGGCTTCAAAAACAAACTTGATTTACGGAGAATAATAGTGTAACCTTAAGTACATTTTATTCGTTGTGTATTATTACACGAATAAACGTGTAATGACATATTACTGTAACCTAGTCATGCGTATTTCACAAGAGTAAAAACATTAAGTTGTTTTTCATGAATTTCTTGAAACTCGTTGATTTTTTTAAAGAAGTAAATATACAAATCTATAGTTTATTTTTTTACCTTTATTTCGATTATACATTATTTATATCTATTTACAATGAAATGAGCGTTATTGAAGTTTATACGTTTTTATTTTTTACTGAAAAGTTGTCACTTTTCTCTTACACGTTTATTCGGTGGGGCCATCGATATCTTGCCCGGAATTAACACAGTTCTCACGGTAGAACATCTCATTACGAAATAAACCAGCCCTCCGCTTGCTTTTTACAAACGTCCAATAAGATTTTGGATTTTTTGTGATAGAAGCCTCAATGTAAGCCATATAACTGTCATAACAAGTTTTTCCTAATTCAATAACTCTGATACGTAATAATGAAAAGGAATGATAATCAGATAAATTACTGTATTGTTTATATTTTTTATGATAACTATGTTTTTCTCTAATAATTTTAATTAGCGCTGGGGTGTACCAAGGAGGGTAAGAAGATTGTTTATCGATTTTAAAGGTATGAGTATATCCCTAAGTTCATACAATTTGTCATAAAATTTAGTGACAGCATCTTCTAAGCTTATTGACAATGAAAACTGAGGCCAGTTAATTAATTCAAGTTCCGATTTAATAGCGACATAATTGCCCTTCGAGAAAACATAACGTTGCTTAGGTTTATCAACAAATACATGAATTTCGACAAATTTAGTCACAACAATTAAAGGCTTGTGAGGAAGATCAATAGGCAAAGCTAGAGGGTCCACACATTCTGAGACAGTAACAGTGTCGTTATAAAATACAAGGTCGAGTAGTCTGTAGTTAATATTCCGCACACCATTATACTGTAACATGCTGAATGTTTGTAGTGTATCAAAGAACTGAGCGACATGCTGAGAAGAAATATTTTGTGGGATTAATTCACCATTGGTAGCTATGTCCCCATTATACCACTCGACGTCAATTCCGAAATTAAAATCACCCACCAGCAAAAACTTGTCAAGTGGGTGAGTTAAAATTAAGTTGTTAAAACCATCTGAGAAATTACGCAACTGAGTACTATATGAATTACCTAGATTCTCCTTACATAAGTAAAGCGCACATTTATGCAAATTGTAACTAACCTGTGGTTTGGATCTTAAGGATTAAGGATAGCCAAATATCCTCCGCGAGAGAAAGAGCTATGCCAACCCAACCTCTCAACTATTGTAAGTTCATGTTTCACCGATATCAGAACACCTCCTCCACGCAACTAACAGGTTCGGGAGCGTCAGGATCAAGTCTCCAAACATGGTAACGTCCATCGAACAATTTACTGCTGTTAAAACTATCATCAAACCACGTTTCCGTAAATAAAATTATATCGTAGGAACTAAGACATACTCCGCGAAACATAACATACATACTATGAAGACATAATGACAATAAGATGTTTTACAATGACGCCCATGTGCTTGTGGTGTGTGTTCCTTTCTTGTGTTTGAAGTCAAGAACAAAACAGGGACTCTGCAATAAATAATTGATTTCATAATTATTCACGATATTCATTTGGATTTATTTAACTTTAAAATGTACAGCAATTTATAAAAAGGTCTTCAGAATGTTCAAAGTGACCAGCCCTGTCGACGCACCATTTGTCGTCAATTACGCTTCAATGACGAATATCTGAACCTAAAATACTCGTGTCTTGATTAGCCTAGGTACGATAACATTGTAATCTATCGACCGCTGTATTACGTAAACTGATTTTTACTGAATAACCGTTACTGAATTCATCATCGCAATGATATCGGGGGTGTTACCCCCCAAAGCGGCCTCCAACCTCCCCTTACAGCCACCCCGAGCCTCACAACTGAGAACTGGTCTGATTTAGTATCATTTCTGAATCTTATCGCTGTAAGAACAATACACACACAATATTGGAAAACAATATAGGCACAATGAATATTTGGTCAATCTGAATAAATACACATGCACTGGGAAATAACAAGATCGCTCACCGATATACTGCTAGCTCCGACCCTCGGGTCCAAGTGACGCTGGCGCGCTCACTCGCTGACCACCACGGCGCGCTATCCCCTCTTCTCCTATATCACGCCACGTCCTAACTAATCATTATCTGAGGGTACCTATAGCACGGCCTCTACGCTATATGACTACCCACCGAATCGACAATATTGCGGCCAAAAACTACAAAAGCACTAAATTGTGTTGCACCTGCATTCTAATGGTAAATTAATGAACTATTCATACATGGCTTAAAGGGCTAAAAAATATATACGACTTCGCATTCGCGACACTACCCCTGAGTTTGTTTCGGTGTTTCTTCTCAGAGTAGTCAGCTAGGAAACACCGGCCTCATCTAGTTTAAACTGACGAAAAAAAAATATTCACGTGTAAAAGTGTTTATAAAAACCTATTTGCAAAAATGGGAATATACTCCATATTTAAATTTAAAATGGTTTTTATTTAAGGATATAGTTATATACAAAATATAAAATACTAATTAAAACTATATATACACTTAAACCTACTCCTAACTAAAAAATGGCGTCATAAAACTCATCCACATCGTATTTGCAAAATAAATATCATTTATCATAATATTCTTGTGCCGTTTCGTGCTGTATGTGACGACAGCTATTTGAGGTTAGAAATGACTGTTTTTTATCACTAGACTAACTGACCCGGCGAACTTCGTACCGCTTATTAGTCGGATATTTTTTTTGTGATTTATTCCATATTTTCTCACCGTTCAAACCTTCCCTCACAAATATTTCAAGACCAAAATTAGCCAAATCGGTCCAACCGATCTCGAGTTTTAACGAACAGCTATTCATTGTTATTGACCCGGCAAACTTCGTACCGCCTAATGAGGATAACGCCATCTACGGGTATGACCAGAACCAGCATATTTCATTTCAAAATGACATTTTAATAAGAGATGGCGTTGTATTTGATTTTTTTTTCGTGAATATTTCTATTTGTTCTAACTATTTAAACCTTCTCTGGGGCATCACGAATATTTCAAGACCAAAATTGCCCAAATCGGTTCAGCCATTGTCGAGTTTTAGCGAGACTAACGAACAGCTATTCATTTTGTATATACATTAGAAGATTCCCGACCCAGTCCTGGATACCCGGCCCAGCTTCGCAGGGGTACAATGGTGATATTACATAACTTATGCATTTTTTATGCATATAAACCTTCCTCTTGAATCACTCTATCTATTAAAAAAAAAAGCAATAAAATCCGTTGCGTAGTTTTAAAGGTCTAAGCATACATAGGGACAGACAGCGGGAAGCGACTTTGTTTTATACAACGTAGTGATAGTGATTATCCATTTATTTTAATTAAATATGGCACTTTTCCCATTGAAATCGATGCGGATGAATTTTTTGATGCCCTGTAAGCTCTTTTTCTACCCGTTTGTGCATATTATTATTTTTGGTTTGTATACATACATGTTAAGTTGTAATATTTGTTAGATTAGATGTATATAAAATATAGTTATTAATAATATACCCAATTATGTTATAAAATCTTGATTCTACAATTGAAAAAGAATCAAATATTGATTTTACATTACAGCGTTGTATCAATTAATTCCGGTGTATTATTTAACATTAAATCAGATTAATATTATTATAAGAATTGCTTTGAATGTTTTCAACATGTACTAATTTAAATAAAGTCACGATAAACTTTTGATTGATAATGCGGGTGAAAGTTGTCGATTCATACGATGCAACTACCTATCCTTTTCTCTCATCTTAAAAATCCATATTTTCGTCTTGCCATCAACCTATCCATGCTATGTAAAAACACATAACTGACACTGACTGACTGACATTTTTTTAAATTTATTTTTTAAATTTTTATTAACTAGTCTTTGACTGAAATCCTACCTGAGTTCGAGAGTTAATAAATGGATTTTTTTTAAGAACTGAAGATAATCGATGTAGTGATAAGGAATTTTCTGATGAAAACATAGATATTTAATGAAACGCCTTTGGATGTTTTCAATGCGATCGATGTACTTATGATAATGCGGGTTCCATATTTGTGATTCATAATCTAGCTGACTTCTAACAAAGGTACAATACAAAATTTTCAAAGTTTTAATATTATTAAAGCACTTAGAGAGACGCATTATAAACCCCAAGCAGTTTAGAGGCTTTTTTGACCATGGCGTCAATATGGGGGTCAAAAACTAATTTGCTATCTTGATGAACGCCTAAGTCACGAACAGTATTACACATTGGCAAGGTTTGACCCGATAATGTATTAATGAATATAAACCCATTGTCCTAAAAATACAGAGCAAAAAATATAGCGCTGGCAGCGACTAGAGACTTACGTTGAATATGGACTTGGCGATGATTTATTTATTTATTTATTTATTTACACTTTATTGGACAACAAAATTACAATTGATCATTGTACCGATAATTAAATCAGCCAATGGCGTAACAGCCAGGTTTTTCAACCAACATCATAGGACGCTGTCGTTAGGCGACTTCTTAAGAGCTTGATTCAGAAAGCGCTATTTCTAGACGCGGCTCGTACAGTTAGGAGGTTTTTTTCTTAGGAGCCCTAATCGCCCTAATCTTGGACTGTTCCCGGTACCGGTGGAATACTGGGAACGCAAGCAGTGACTGGCCCCAGTGGCCACCGAGACGTCTCAAACCTTGTGCCTAAAACGCTAGCATTTTACTACTTGCACCATACCCATAATACGCGGGCGGCGCGAGCTCGCGTCCTCCGTTAACGAACCGATATACGATCGAAGAAAAAGCTCCTTACAGCCTCCGGCAACGTAACTCGATACTGAGATGCTTATTTATACTGCAAACACAGGACTGCACCCGATACCCAGCGAAGTATTGGATAAACAAAGATGGGGATGGAGCTTTCAGCAAAATTATGTCTCTTTGTTTATCCACTCGAGTTAATTTTATTTAATTTACATCCTTAATAAATCATCTTTAATTTACATATCTTTTTTTAATAAATTATTTGTGTTTGTATTTTTAGTTGTTAAAGGTATTGGTAATTGACTATTTTTGGTTATTTAGTTGTGTTACTTTTTTTGGGGACAATAATGTGACACAGTTATGTTATATACAGTAGCAGTTAAAATGAAACCGTTATGTTAAGACAATACAAAAATTAACGTAAAACGACGACGGTTAGCGCAGTGGTTGAGTGATGGTGGTTACTACACAGTATCGCGGATTTGTATTTTCCGCATGTTATCAATATTTGTGCCTAAAGATTTTTATTCCGGGTCTTGATGTATGGACATACTCACCATAAAGGAGGAAAGGTAGAACCACACTGCGCACACGAGTGCCACACACGCCGATCTGGGTGCGTCGGTCTCCATACATTTTATATGGAAACTAGACTTGTAGAGCTACTCATAATACTTAGGTACAAGCCACGCGACGTCGTTCTACGTGCAAATCAGCCCCCCTAGCCAAGTTACAATCGTTTCGTTTTGCGTTAACGCTTGAAGTTGGTCACGTACTCCTTTGTTCGAACAAACGAATGGAGGGCGTCGTCAACTCCAAGCATTAACGCAAAATGAAACGATTGTAACTTGGCTAGGGGAGTAGGCGTGTCACACTTGTGCGTCGGTCTAATGTAGTTCTAGCTTTATTCCTAGTAAATGACAAATTTATTAAAAAATAATTGCTGTTGCATGCCAGTTCGCAAACCAGGGATTTTCCAAAGCTTAACATGTACAATACTTAAAGTGCACATATAGTAATAAATTACTCCAGTAGATTTTTAGCACGGATTGAAAAATTTTTGTTTACACAATAATTTGATATTACAAACAAATTATCATTTTTCTCAAGCAGGCTCAGCCTGTCCCGCATGGGACATTTAATTTTGAATAAAAAATCAAGACAGACGTCTGGCAACGCTGTTTTGTATCCACATCTGGTGTATGGGCTGCTAGCGACCCTTTCACTGCGTGCATACATTTCAAGCTCGCAAACCGTTCGTGCGCCTCCGCGCGTCGCCTACACGTCCTTCGCGCGACAGCTTCGCACCGTGTTCGCTGTGAAGCTGGCGCACTGCACATACTTCCACCCTCGCGCAAGATTGCTCGCGCATGACGTGCGCTGTGCGCGCTCTCTGTACGTCTGTACCTTACAGAAGGCCGCAAATAACTTGACTCGAGATTTTGTGGTGGAGGAAGCTCCCACCACCCATAATTCCATTCATTTTGACATGCTCGACCTACCACGAAAATCTCTAGTTAAGTTATTTGTCGCGGACTGCACCTGAGTTGCGCTAAATAGGCGCACCAAACAATTGCAGTAACTGCACGTGCGCAGTCTTTATCTACCTAGGCAGTAGGTGAGGAAAAGGAAAGGTAATTTAACCGTTGAAGCTTCATCAAAACGATTTCTGGTGTATTAATAATTATGACCATCAAAATATTCAATAATATCCAAAACAGCTCATGCATAATAAGGGCAGTAAATCAACGAACTATCGAAAACAGCTGACTGAGCCAACAAAACAGTAAAACTGGCGCGAAAATATCGAGATAGCGGGGAAACGTCCGATGTCCAAACAGCGTGAGCCACCGAACCACAGAGTACCTACAGAGACGCTTCGGGAGTCCAGCTACTGCAGCTACTGCGAGAAATTGCATTACCTCTGGTTTTGCATCACTGTCAAAATCGATCTTTTCATATTCTCCTTGCAATAAGGTACGTGTATAGTAGAGGGCGATGAGCCGATTTGCCATCCAGCTTGGGACGGCACAAGTTAACCCAGCAAAGGAGGGTTTTTTTCCGGTGGGTAAAAATCATCCAATGACATCTACCGCCCTTAGGCGGAGCGGGAGATAGTGTCAGATTCTTAGACTTATACCAGGGCCAAGCCTTCCTTTCAGTAGTAGATCCTTGGCCCTAGTAGGCTTCGACCCTTTCTGCTGGCAGACTGGGCCCCTACAGTTTGCTGACAACTCCTTGAGGCGCGCGGGAATAGTACGCGCAGTCGACTTCTTGGGTTCGGTCCGGTCGGTTACCGGACGGTCGGACAGCGAGCTACCCATTGCTCGCCGGCCGCAAGCCCGCACTTACGGTGGCCAAGCCAAAGGAGGGTTATGACAGGCTATGTATTTTCTTATTTATTTTATATAAACAAGGGTTTTTCTTCAAGCTGACATGAGTTTGTGTAATAATAGATAATTTTATAGTAATTTTAGTACTTAGATTAAAATTATCTTCTACCCACTTCTTATAGTGTTTTTTTTTTCCAGCTATTTTAAAATTACGCGCGTCGCAGCAATTCCTTGGTCTATGGGACAAAAATAAACGAAAATGAAGAAAAGGCAACGCAGCGTTTGCAATGCAGTCCGCAGGCGAGTCAATCTACCCACAATCAATAAACAGAACACAGTGCTCAGAATCATAAGGGCCGAAACACAAAAACGCGTTGCGGCGCCACGCCGCTAAAATCGGCAGTGGCCTGCCGCTCTTTTTCGCGTCGCCGCAACGCAACTTTTAGTGTTGTATCCTACAGGAGTAATTAGTTCTTCGTGATTTTTTGAGTCTGGATAGACGTCTCTCTGCCATGGATCGTATAATAATAAACTTATTGCTTATCTGTTATGAGAAGACATTACTCTATTTTAAATAAACGACACAGAAGATTTTGGATACATCCATTTAATAAGGCTGTGGCATTCGTGCCGCGGTGCACACCGTAAAATTCTGCGATGCGGCGGGCGTCACCGCCGATTCTAGCGGCGCGGCGCCGTAACGTCGTTGTGTGTTTCGGCCTTAAAAGGTGGAACAGCGTTCCAACCAAGGTCACCTTGGTTGGAGCTTGGTTTGTGTTGCAGCTATATGGATGTAAACCACGCGCCAACACGTTCGCAAATCAGTCACTGTGGATGGGAAAACGCTCCTCCCAACCAAGGGTGTTGAAGGTCATGGTTCACAACAGCTACTACACGGATTGAAACTAGCAAGGTTACCTTAATTGACCGTTGAATGTTGGTTTACGACAGTCTGGTAAACCCTTTATGGATTCAAAGTAAACATCGGCTCATAAGATACAAAAGGGAACATTTGCAACATCGGCTCCAAAGATAAAAAAGGAACATTTACAACATCGGCTCAAAAGATAGAAACGGTACATTTGAAACATCGACTCACAAGATACAAACACAGACACTGACTGTAATGACTCTATTACGTTGCGTCATAATATACACTAACAGTTTTATTGAATTGAATTTTGATTTGAGAATTATTTAAAGCACATGTTTTTACTCGTAGATCAGCTCATTAATTATACTCTATTAATATTTTAATTTTAATAAGATTGCAGGTCACTTAAAGTAAAGAGTGTTTCAGTGTTCGAAATGTTCCAAATGATGGATGTTTGCGACCGTCAGAGTTCATAAACAAATACTCAAATGAAATCAGTTTTGTTATAGTTGCCCTTTCGCTCGATAGATGGCGTGGGGATCAAATTAGATCTCGATATCGTTTTGCTACCGCGATTTGGTTATAATTATATACCAGTATACTTATTAGTATAATAATGGTTTTATTTCTTACCTACTTGTATACACATTATATAGATCAAAAGTTCAAAATTATAGTACCGAGTGTTTCCGCTGCAGCGCTAGGTGCTATACAATGCATTATTATTTTTATTGATTACTAAATGGTGTTCTCATCTTTTCGGTACGCTAAAATGTTTCGGATCAGTGAGTAAAGAGTACAAACGCCTAACGATCAATAAAGTTCAATTTTGACTATAAATAACATATAATTGTAATATTATCGATTATAACGTTTAAAAAAAATGTGGTAAAGATGATGATCAATTAGTAACAGATTGAACCTTGTAAGCACTTCACACTAAAATAGTGTGAAATGATTTATTTATTTTATAATTTATGTACACACATATACATGTGGAAGAGATACAGTATTAAAATAAAAAGGTACTGCTTATTTCTAAAAGAAATTTCTTCCAGCAGACCTGCGAAAGGAGAGATGAGAAGAAATATAGACAATAGTGTGTAGAAATAAGAAGAGAATAGATTATGAAATCTAAAATTAAAGTAATAAATATGATGTTACTTTTGATTTATTGTAGTAGCAGGGGAGTAAATTGGCAGTTACTAAAGTGTCACGGGGACCTATTGGATTGTGAAGGTTAGGTTCTAAAACGAAAAATGTCTATGGCAAGTTTTCATTTTAGTGGGGGGGTCAACGTGTAAGAATTTTTAAAAGTAAAAAAAAAATTGTCACATGGAAATACTCGAGAAAGTCAGATAAACGCGCTTTTATTCACAGTGTAAACGCGCTTTGTTTTTCTGATAACCGATAGGTAGGATCTGAAGATTAACTAGTAGGTGGTGGCCGTAAAAAGCGGTAAAAAAAGCCAAAAAAAAAGTTATTCAAGCGTGTCAGATATTCAGAGTGAATGTTAAGTGAAATCAGAAAAGTGTCCTATTTATAAATGTATCATATAAAGTGTCATATTTTTAAATGTAAAAAAAAAATATGCCCTTGAGATACTCGAGCGCGTCAGATTTTTATACAGAGTTATACAGATTTTTATACTAGTTGAACCAACTTGATGTCTTGGTCGTCCTAATTGATAATCTGACAATATACAGCAGGATATTATTAAGCTGAAAATTCTAAAAAAAATAAAAGCAAAAAAAATATATAATAAAAACCAAGCGACATTTTGAAAATGTAAAAATAGTACATTTTAGTAAGGTAGGGGTACAATACAGAGTAGAAGGTTTCTCCCCATACGATTTTCTGACGCGCTAGAATAACGCGCAAAATCTCCATCTAGGCTCGCCTACTATAACGCTTTGCTTCGAGTCGCTACGAGATTCTACGAGCTGCTACGACGTGCTACGATGTGCTACGACTTGCTACGCGAACACCGTGTGTGTGTGTTTCGTTTGTATGTCTTTCGGCCATCGATATATAGGGTGACTGGTAATTAGTGAACGATACTTAAACACGTGATTGTAGTGATGATAGCAAACAACTTTTACTATGAAACCAAACTTGAAATCACGATAAAAATCAGCCAAATTCAGTACATTTTGACCAATTAGGCAAACAAAAGTACTGACAACTAGTTCTTTCGCGATTTCAGGTTTGGTCCCATAGTAAAAGTTCTTTGTTATCATGACTAAAATCACGTGTTTAAGTATCGTTCACTAATTACCAGTCACCCTATATATTTACTACGCACTAGATTACGGTTGCCATACATTCTTCAATTTACAGTTAATCACACAACAACTAAGCATTCACACTTAACGTTCTGGAATTTATTTAAATTATTTATTTATGAATTACTCCTGTTTAGTTTTTTTTTTTTAAAAAACTTGTTTTGGATTTGTTATATTCTGACATTTTTATTATTACTATTATTAAAATTAGCTTTTACTTTTGCTCACTGCTGAATACTAAGCTCTTTCTAGCATACTAAATGCGGGAGGGTCCTGGTGACCTGTAATACAGGTTGTTGCACATACCTACATCAGGCACCAGTCCCTCACAAAATTAGTTCTAAATTGTAAGCACATTGTTAAAGCTAGCATAAGAAAAATTTTGTGAAGGGAAAATAAATAAAATTATTATTATTATTCTCTTCTTTCAATTCAGGTGAACTGCAGACACTTCAGTCCGCGGCGCTAAAATCGGCAGTGCCGTCCGCAGCTCTTTTTCGTGACTCCGCAACGCAACTTTCTGCGTTTTATCATCGTATCCTACAGGGATAACCTGTTTCTCTCGACTCGAGATTTTTAGTGTGGATAGACGTTTCTCTGCCATGGATCGTAATAAACTTATGCTTATTTGTAATTAAGAAGACATTACCCTACTTTAAATAAACGACAAAAAAGATAATGGTTATATCCATTTAATAATGCTATGGTATTCGCGCCGCGGTGCACACCGCAAAAGTCTGCGTTGCGGCGGACGTCACGGCCGATTTTAGCGGCGCAGCGCCGCAACGCATTTATGTGCTTCGGCCCTTACATCGTTTGCAGTAATTCAATTATCTCTTGTTATATTTATATTTTTTTTTTTTTATTTAAACTAGTGCTTGACTGCAATCCCACTTGATGTTAAGCAGTGATGCAATCGTTGATGATGAGGCGCACTAGTTTATTATGAGCCTATTCACTCGAGCTTTGAAGACACCTAAATTAGAATCGGACGGGAAGACCGCAGCAGGCAAACTGTTCCAGTCCCTGGATGTACGCGGTATAAACGACGAGGCAAAACGCTTAGTCCGTACCGTAGAAGTTTCAACAACATAAGGGTTTTTTTTTGTGGTAGGTAAAATCATCCAATGACAAATCCCGCCCTTGGGTGGAGCGGGAAGTAGTGTCAGACTCTTACTGACTAAAAACCTACCCCGTTCCATTCTTTGGCTTGATCCCAGGGCCCCGGGTGCCTTTTTTACATACCCTTTGACCCCAGTAGGCTTCGGCCCTGTTGGGCCCCTACAGTTTGCTGACAACTCCTTGAGGCGCGCGGGAACAGTGCGCGCCGTAAACGACTTGAGCTCGGACCTGTCTGTTACCGGACGGACGGACAGCGAGCTACCCATTGCCCGCCGTCCGAACAACATAAGGGTGGATATTTGCCTTACATCGGTTTGTCCGATGGTAAAACTGAGATGGCGGAATCAAATCATGTAATTCCCGCGCACACTCTCCAAAATGCATCTTGTAAAATACCGAAAGGCTGGCTACTCTAAGCCTATTCTCAAGGCTTTGTAGATTGGACTTAACCAAATCTGTATCACCAATTAGCCTCTTCGCACGCCCTTCCACCGCGTTCAAAGTTGCTAGGTGGCATTTAAAAAATAAAATAAATATTTATTACTTGTTAAGAAATACACATCGCTTTTTAATGAGAACAATATTTAAAAATGAAGCTGAACTTATTGTTGAACTGGCATCTAAACAGTAGTCGCAGGGAGTGTCACGCATTTCCAACTGACACGGTATACCGTTTTAGTGTATCCCTGCGCTCATCGCGATATTGGATCACATTATTAACCATGCTTGGTGTGATGCAAATACAATAGTGTTCAACGTCGGGAAATGTATCGTCAAATTGTACAAGCTGTGTACACGTAACGAAGACACATATCATATTTTGATGAGATGTGTTCGGAATCAATCGCGGATGCCCAGACAGACAGCTTCGCTGAGGTCAGGCGCAAGCGTGCAGCATCCTTGTTGCGCAGGGTGCGTGCCAGTACCAACGGCCACCTAGCTGTCATTGCCAATAAGCTGGATTGTCCTATTATCTGGTCTTTAAGCCAGCTACATGCCCCTGTAAAGTCTGCTTACTAACATAGTTGTAAGTTTTTGTGTTACTAATCTGTTTTTGTATTTGTTTACTAACATAGTTTTTATAAGTTATTATGATACTAACAACAAATGTAGTTATGGATGAATATCTGAATTAAAGAGAATATTATTATTCCATTTATTTAAATTATATATACATATTTCATAAATTTTTAAATATTTCTTAACAAAAAAATTATGAAAAAAAAAAACATTTAAAAATATAAAAAATAGTAGCCCACCGGAATCGGGAACAGGGTCCAAGCTGCCGGTGGTCAGGGCTCCTGAGAGAGAAACCTCCGGACAATGCGCGCCGTGTCCAAGAGTACTGCTTTCTGAATCAGGCCCTTGATCCAACTGCCTAGCGAGAGCCTCCTCAGATGTTGGTCGAGGCTCTTGGCTATTAAGCCGTTGGCCGTCACGACTATCGGCACAATGATTGCTGTGTCCACTTCCCACATGTCGACAACCTCGCGAGCTAAGTCAAGATATTTAGTTTGTTTATCCTTCTCAGCTTTCACGAGGTTCTCGTCATGAGGGACCGCTATATCAATAATCATTGTGCGACGCTCTAGTCGATCTATCACCACTATATCAGGCTTATTGGCAACAATAGTCCTGTCAGTGACGATAGATCGATCCCAATACAATGTGATATTGCCATTTTCGAGAACTGGGTCGGGCACATACCTATAGTATGGTACTTCTGACTCCACAAGATTGTATTTAAGAGCAAGTTGCTGGTGGATAATCCTGGCTACGAGGTTGTGTCTATGCAAATAGTCTCCGTTAGCCAGATGAGAACATCCAGAAATAATGTGTCGGATTGATTCTCCGGGCCGGTGGCATGCCCGACAGATGTCAACCGTACCGTCCTTCACAATATATTTCCGGTAGTTGTTCGTCATCATAACTTCGTCCATTATCGCACAGACAAAACCTTCGGTTTCCCCGAAAAGGTCACCAAAGCGCAGCCAGGATACGGACGCTAATAGGTCTACAGCGGGCCCATGTAAGGCCCGGTAAAAGCGTCCGTGAAGCTCCTTGCTCTGCCATACTTCTTTGCGGCCATTAGTATCCAGTACTATAGGTTTGCGCCAGTTCTCGTTAGCCAAGGAGAGCGGGGTGAGGCCCTTGTCCACTGCCACTACATCTCGATGCATACCCACGTCGGCAGCTAGGAAATACTCCCTGAGACTGCATACCTCGCGGTTATGAAGGGTCTTGGCATTTAAAAAACCTCGACCGCCACACTTCCGCGGTATATACAGTCTCATCACCGACGATCGTGGGTGATGCATTCGGTATGCAGTCAGCAGTGTTCGGACCCGCCTATCCAGGGCGTCAAGTTCCGTTTGAGTCCATTTGAGTACGCCGAAAGAGTACATCAATACCGGCATGACCCAACCGTTAAAGGCGCGCACCTTGTTTCCGCCTGAAAGAAGGCTATTGAAAACCTTCTTCAGACGTCCAAAGAAGCGCTCCTTCAACGATTGTTTCATGTCAGTGATATTGATGCCTAGGGCTTCCGACATACCCAAATACTTATAAGTTTCAGTTGGAGAGAGGGATCTCAGGCCAATGGAATCCGTGAGTTGAATACCCACGGATTCCACAACCTCCCCTCGCTTTACATGCATGACTGCACATTTGTCCACACCAAACTCCATCCTGATGGCACTACTGAAGGTTTCAGTTACCTTCAGTAGCTCCATCAGTTGCAGATTGTTGGGGGCAAAAAGCTTCAAGTCATCCATGTAAAGGAGGTGAGATATAACCTGACCACCTCTCTTCAACCGGTAGCCTAGACCTGAATTCTCCAGCAGTGTGCTCAGAGGATTCAAGGCTAGGCAAAACCAGAGCGGACTCAAACTGTCACCCTGGAATATACCTCGCTCGATCCTTACCGGTTCGCTATTCCTTCGAATATGTCGACATCCTGGATAGCGAAGGACCGTCCTCCATTGCCTCATACATGACATCAGGAAGGTGCGTAGTATTGCATCAATTTTGTACAATTCTAGCACCCTCATGAGCCATGTATGAGGAACTGAGTCGTAGGCCTTCTTATAGTCTATCCAACATGTCGACAGATCCTTTCGGGAACGCCGAACCTGTTGGCTAATGGCCATATCGATGAGGAGTAGCTCCTTAGTACCGCGGGACCCATTCCTACATCCATTCTGAGAGGCAGACATAATAGCGTTATTGTCTACGTGGCAGTTGATCTTACCTCTCAAAATGGATGTAAGAACTTTATAAACAGTCGGCAAACATGTAATTGGCCGATAGTTTTTGGGTTCCGCGGTGCTACCAGATTTGTGGAGCAAGTGGGTAACTCCTGTTGTAAAAAACTCGGGTAGCAAACCAGACTCCAAGGCGGTCTGATATTGAGATGCCAAACGAGCGTGCGACCTAGTGAGCCACTTTATCCAAAAGTTGTGCAGTCCGTCCGGCCCTGGAGACTTCCAATTAGGCAACGGACGGACTGCACGGGCAACATCTTGGGGGCTGATTGTGACTGCCCCCATTTCTGGTATTGATTCGCACGCTCGCTCGACCTCTCGAATCCAACCACCTTCAGTATGACTGACAGGCACCGACCAGATGTTGCGCCAAAATGAAGTCATGGCGTCATCATCTGGGAGGCGCGTATCAGTCACACTTTGTTCCGGTCGCTCCCAAGTCCTATACACCCACTTTTCGTTACTTCGGAATGTGCGATTCTGGGTGTATCGCTCCACCCGCCGCTTATACCTGCGGATACGATATTATTATTATTATTATAACATTAATTTATCGAACCATTTATCAGATAAAATAGTCCTCATAATTAATATGGTTAAGTTTGCTCTGAAAAACCGACCCAGAACCAAGTTTTTTTTTTAAACTAACACTAATTTTATTTCATAATTATGTTTACCTACAGAGTGTCATATTCGCAACAGCGAAAAAGCTCTTTAAATAAAGATTTAAAAAAAGCTGTGTACACTTTTCATTAACATACATAAATGTGCACAGAATCGAATGTCTATACAATTATCTACGTACTTGTAAAATATCTTGTTAATATGACGTTGGTAGTTCTAATAATAAATAATAAAAATGGTTTTATATATATATTTTTTTCTTATTAGTCGGTCCCCAAAAATATGTATCAAGAAACTCCTTGTAGTTTATGAAGCTTTTGTTTTCATATATGTTTGTTTTGACAATATCAAACCAATTTGAAATTGCAAGGATGGTTTTAGTTTTGATGATAGCGCCTATAGGTATCATGGCCCCGTCTCAAACTACTTTCCGTGGAGTGTAGGTATATATATCTCTAGGTAGATATGTCTCTTTAAAGCATCGACGTAAAACTATTATAATAACAATATAACTCACAATAAAGCAACAATTTCTTGGTATCGTTTACCTGCCGCGCTGCCCCATGAGTTTCGACTTGAGGGAGGAAACAAAGTACCTACGCGCCATACTCATTAACCCCTGAAGAACAATGGAACACCAACGTAGATAGATAAGCTTAACTTAAAATCATTTTAGCATTACAAACAAATTTTTGCAACAATGAAAATTCTGTTTCTGGAATGCTCCTATTGTTTGTAATTTTACAATCGTTTCACAATACACCAGTTCTGTGAGCTTTTGTTTCTGTGAGAATATGTTCAGGTAAACTATTTATCTTTTAATTCAATTACTATTTCATTTTGTTTGGCAAGCTCTTTATTAGGTACCTAGTTAGGAGCCCAGTGGTGCTGCCAGATGCCGACCATATTAAAGCTAATAGATATTAGTTAGTTTCAGCTCTTACTTCAAAGTTCTTTTGTCAATTTCAATGATCAGATGGTGGTAAAACGTTTTGAATCACTATAGTTGACGAAAACACAAAACAACTGGCTATAGGTAATAATGTAGTTAGTCCTTAGTAAGGAACTGTCCCTATCAGATAAGTTCTCATCTCATAACCAAGTAGGTACTGTGGTGCGTCAAAGAGGTTTTATGTACTCGTATTACACAGTTATATCGTGCTGTCTTATTATATTACAAAACTATTTCATATTTTTTCTTCTTTGACAGTCTCAAACAATCTCTCTGAAAATCTAACTTCATTTTTGACCTTAAACCTTCAATTCAATACCCCCTCCTTATTTATTATACTTTTTGGTCTGCGAAGAGTTTCATTTATTTTGTATTTTAATTTAAAAAGATATTTATTTTACTCTTAATTCTCGTTAAGTACTCTCCAGCGTTTGATGGTATATTAACAGTTTGTACGTGTTATTGGCAAAATTGTGGTGACTCTTCCACAAAGGCCATTAATCAAAAGTTGAAGTAATTGAAGTGTCAGTTCGCACTTTACCTGTGAACTCCTTTCAGTCTTCACATGAGCTACGCTCCTACGAATAGAAATGCTGAAGCACACGAGGCAATTCCGAAAAAAAACTATTTTTCTACTCGTTCCATGTTTTGAGAAAAAATATTGAGTAAATGACCAGAACTGATGTTACTACATAGTTACCAACCGATTTAAACTAAACGAGGTTAGTTTGAATTGAATATTTTTGAAAGTTTATGAATATAAAAATAGTTTCTGTATAACTCAGTAGGTACGTATGCTCAGAGAGAAATTAAAATAACTCTATATAATCTGACTGACTGGTCACTGGTTCTTTGCAAGTGAGTAGAGGAAAGGCAACTAATAAAATACAATAAAACATATATTACAAATTAATTTCTATATTTTTATTATTCATTTATGTCAAGTTGTTCACTCATACAAGGGTTAGTCACAATATTTACTTAAAACTATGTTAGTAACTATAAAATACCAATTCCATTCCATTATTACAAAAATAAATTAAATCAAATCAATCGGATATTATACAAATACATAATTAGGAGTATGTCATACGCAAATAATAAAATCAATCAAAATCATATAACAAAATAAAATATAATAAAATTGGGTCACTATCTACTTTCCTATTACAATACACATCCATTTGTTCCATTTTTATATATATTTACTTAATAAAAGTGCAATGAAACAGTTTTTTAAAGTTGCAGTTTTTGCCGTTGTCCTGTTTTTAAAACTCGAATGCGGGCCAGCCGTGTCCGTGGTTTATACCTATAACAAACAAATAAAAAATTGTAAGTAAAACTATGTAGGTAATTGAAAAGACAAATGGAAAATGGCACAAAATCATAAATTGAGTGGAAAGTAAAATGAACCAAAAAAAACCAAGATTTACATAATCTCTAGATAGTTTGACTTACGATGAGCTTCCAAATTAGCACTTGATGATGGCGTCAGAGTTTCCAGTCGCACTCTGAATGCGATTGATACAGTGGCGAGAAGCTCGACGTTAGAGATCTGTGAACAAATAAACAGTTAGCCGGGATTGTAAACGAAATATACATTCAAATAGTAAATAATAAAGTACAAAATACCTTACGTTAGGAGTACCATCCGCAACTACTATTTATTGTGACGTCACGTCTACGACGCTGCGCACGCACCCCTCCTGTAAACAAAGACATTTAATTTTACATTTGACTGGAATTGGTTGATAAAAGTAGTTAACAATTATGTACCCTGGCTTTCGATCTGAATGGATTACACTGGACTCCCACGGTCGTCGTAGACAAGAGATTTAAAGGAATACTCACTCAAAAAGTCAAGCGCCCGCGCTTGGTCTTCGTTATACTGAAGACAATTAACCCGAGCGCTTCTGCTTCTTTCTCTGTAAAAAACATACTTTAAGTAAACAAATAAATAATACCTAATATAATTCAAAAGTGATAATGTTAGTAAAACACAAAAACGTACGGGTGGTTTTTTAGTGGCCTTGCTGGAACCTGGCAGTGGCTCAGCTGTGTCCGTGTCCTGCATAAGAAAAAAAAAATAAGTTAGGATCCAATACGTTATTCAGGTGCAAAATAAATTCGAAATGGTACAGAAACTTACCGCAGCGTCACTGTCGGTACTGTCACATGTGTCGTCGTCGTCTGAACTACTCAAAACATCTAGGCCGAGCTTTTCTTGAAGCGTTGCAACTGGAAAAGATAAATAAAATTTAATACAATATGACACAACAAGACTTCCACAGCAACTAGACAGGTTAACTTACTTTGAGATGTCAAATTATTATTTAGCCGCTTCAAGGCAGCAACGTCATCGTTTTCAGTCGCACTCTGAATGCGACTGATTGCTACTGCCAGTAGCTCGGCCTGAGATATCTGTGAATAAGAATAATTAGTCAAGTTTCATAAATCGTACATATATTTTTTAAAGTTAAGAATAAAATAATGATAACTTACGTTTGGGTCACACCCGACAGCTGCTGTCAGATCCGACAGCGCTTCGGATGTCTCCTGGCGACGCTCCCGCTCATACTGAGCGTTGCGTGCGCGACGCTGTTCCTGTAAATAAATAATAAAATAAACAAACAAATTTACAAAACAATAATATTAAAGCGAAATATATGCTGGAAATATAAGGTGTCTTAATTTTAATACGAACCTGAGAGAGAGGCACCCGGTTATGCCCCGCTGGTCTGCCACGACGCCTCCGGATATCTCCCTCTCCATTAGTAAGTTTCTGAAATAAAAACACAAAATATATAAAAATACGGAATCTTAAATATAAAACGGAAACAGATATTAAAATAGTAGCAGAATATTTTTTTACACTAGTTCCACACTTACCTTGTCGTTCACCATTTTTGAAATAAAGTTGGTAATTTACTAAAAAGAATATGTTTCGAGATCGAGAAACGGAGTACGTACTGCGAGTCGAACTGCACAAATGAGCTACTACCAAAGTAATGAAGTCAAATTTTTCGGCTCTGAGTTTATATAGGGTACCTGCGCTTACGCAGGGGTACCAAGGAGGGAACATGTTCGAGCTCTGTTATTGGTCGATCGGGAATTATCTATTGTTCTAGGATTTCTGTTGTTAGTGACTTCTGGTTAAATTGTAAAGCCACTGCGGTGTGTTTTTACGATGAAATATAATTTAAAATGACATTCAGTAAGTTTAGAGCCTTACAGTTAAGCCAAATAATTTTTATAGCTGCTTTCAAACATTTAGGCGGCACTTGTGTAGTAGCTTGTACCTACATAGATACTAGCTTTATGAACGAGTTAGTGATTAAGTTACGTTAATTCAAACAGAAATCATGTTTTACATAAATACATTTCTGTTCAAAGCTGTGCGATCAATCGAGTTTAAAAGGAAACATGAATTACGTCCAGTCTAAATATACCTAATGTAGTTTGACTCGCCCTTGCACTCAGCCCAGAGCGGGAGAAGTCATTGGATGATTTCAACACTAAAAAAAGGGTATTAATATATATATGATTATATCGATACTATAAATATACATATATGTTTAGTTTAATATATGATAGGTACACCTACATATATATCTACACAAAGTAAAATAGGGTTTTTGAGATGACTCCACTATTCAAACTCAAACAATTATGAATATGGTATTTAATCTACGTCATAAACAAATTGTAAAAAAATTACGTTAAGAACGACGATTTTATTTACGATTTCATTCGATAAATTGTATGCATTTATGGATTTTATTTGATATAAAAGCATAGCATAATCAACCTTGTAATGATCCCACAACTGGGACTTCTCTCCAGGGGAGGGAATGGGCCGCAATCCACTTCGCGGGCCATGTGAGGGAAGGTGAATATCAAATATCTTCGAATTTTCCGTCATAGGACATGCCGGTTTCCTCACGATGTTTTCCTTCGCCGTTTTGAGAACAGTGGTGATGAAATAAATTACACAAAGTAATGCACCTGGCTGGGTTTGAACCTCGTAAGTCGGGGCCGTCGCCACTCGGCCACCACTGCTCTCATCTTGCTAATTACTGGTTTACTAATTACTGTCATTAGCGGATATTTAGTTTTAAACTCTTTATAGCTATGTGATTAGAACAAGGTATTTTAATGAAATTAGTTAATGGGCTTTGTGAGTCAGTAAAGTTTAATTAGCAATTAACTAAACCAGGAATCGAATATTGGACTAATGTATCCGGTTATCGTCATAACATGTAGTTATCGATATCCATCACGTCTGGGAGTTTTGCTAGATAATTTAATCAGATGCTGTATACAATATGACTGGGTTCAAACTCAAATTCTCACTGAATGATGAAAATTGCAATCCTCAACTTATTTTAATTTCTTTTAATGTTATTTTTATTGGTTTTAGTGTAGTTTAATTATATTATTATTATTTCTGTATGATCACATTTTTTTTTTAATATAATTTATTGTAGAAGTCCTGTGCACGTCTATAAGTGACCTATTCTTGATGATGTTTGTTTTATTGATATGAAATCAATAGAAAATTACGTCGTGATTTAAAATAAGCAACAAACATTACTTTTACCCTAATGTGTTATAAGAAAATAGATTTATCTACAACACAATATTGATAAAATTGTGGCAAAAGAAAACTCAATTTACTTTAAGTCAATTAGTCAATGAAATGAAAAGAAAGTTGGCAGAAGAATCGGCATGGCTTAGTGCACCTTCACGTTACCCACAAATTTCCGAAAGTCTGGAGGGATCGCAACATCTCCGGAAAACCCAAAACCAAACTGTTGCGGACTCTAGTCTTCACGATGTTTTCGTATAGCGCTGAGACTTGGACGCTGAGAGCTGCACACCGCAAACGCATTGAGGCTTTTGATCACACACACAGCATTCTTTTTTAGCTTTAACTAAAATAAATAAACTATGGTATACCAACGCACTCAGAGGAGAGTGGCGTGTAAAGAACCGATACCTACATAGATAAGTGTTTATGGAAAGAAGAAAAACTTTACCCTACAGTTTGATATTAACATATATGTCGATGGATATTAACTACAGACAGGATTTAAAGAAATGCCCACACAAAATCTCTAACTACTGTTCATCAAGGACATCGTTTGTCAAAACGAAAATCATGCTTTGAGCAAATAAATAACTAATATTTGTATTTTTAAAAGATGTTGTCATTTTTAGAACTCGTTTGTTGCCCAGCTCTGTGTACCTGCGCATACGCAGTGATACCAACCGGACTTTGTCTATTGTTCTAGCCCTTCCTTTGTTAACAATAATTTTTGCTTAAATATTAAAGCCGATTATAGTAATAATAAAAAACCGGCCAAATGCGAGTCGGACTCGCGCACAAAGGGTTCTGTACTGTCTGTAGCAAAAAAAAAACACATTTGTTGTAGGGGAGCCCTAGTTAAATATTTTTTTCTCGGTTTTTAGTATTTGTCGTCACAGTGGCAACAGAAATACGAGTACATCATCTGTGAAAATTTCAACTGTCTAGCTATCGTGCTTCTTGAGATACAGCCTGTTGACAGACAGACAGACGTACAGACAGCGAAGTCTTAGTAATAGGGTCCCATTTTACCCTTTGGGTACGTGTTGTAACATCACTAGTTACTAATTACTAATTGTCACAACCCTAGTTTTAGTTCTATGGTCATTGTCGATGTAGGTGTGACGGTCTGAATATCCTCTTTATATTAAAATCTCATGTGCTTGTTCTGAGTGTAATAAACCAAGCATTCACCACATCAAGTCTTTCATTACAAACATTACAGTATGGAACCCTAAAAAGTATTTAAATCGCATCTAATAAGTTTACATAAAACTTGCACTTACGATTACTTGGCAGTAATCATCAAGGTCTAGCAACAAGTATTAATTTGTACGTACATATATACCAGTATCTATGTTTTACCGACTACTCTCTGAAGGACATTTAGTAAAATAAAAATTATGATTTACATTTTGCGCATAAAATTGCTGATGAAAGCTATGCGATCAATCAAGATTTGTAGTGACTATCTATGAGCTATAGTTGTAATATTATCGACATTATTAGCTTTTCCAATCCTACACATTATTCAAAAAAACCTTGAAACAACACATCTTGAAAGATTTTTTCTGTTTTAATTAATTCAATGTAAAGTTCCATAAATTAAATTACTTTTCACGTTAAAATATATTTACATATCATGAACATTAAAATAATTTGATAGGTGAAACTACAGAATTAAAAAAAAAACTAAAATAAAAAAGGAAAGAATTTTTAAATGATTTTTTTTATGTGTTTTTTATTTTAAAGTAATATTTAAAAACGTTTTAAAATATGTTTAAAGAGTAAAAAAATTGAATAATAATAATCCAATTAGCAAACCAAACAAACTCAAAATAACAAATCATAGACTAAAAACTTAGGTACAATAAAAATATGTAATTGCTGTTGACTTGCCTATAAGAAACGATACGTAATGAGTTCAGTAATACAACAAAAATGTACTGTTTTTTTACTGTTACCCGCAAATTGTAAATAACTTCTGTTGAGCTACTACTAAATAGTTTATTTGAGTACCTACATTTCTCATATATTTAGTATCTAAGAATAACTTGTATTTCTCATTCTAAGTGAACTGTATTATTTTTGAGAAATAAATCTCTTAAACCGTATTGTTAGCTTTTACAAAAAGTATGTTTTTTTTTAAAGTCGTTAAAATCATCCAATGACATCCTCCACCCTTGGACGGAGCGGGAAATAGTGTCAGACTCTTACTGACTAAAAACCTATCCCGTTCCTCCTTTGCCTTGGTTCCAAGGCCCTGGTATGCATTTTCATACCTCCCCAGAGCCCCAGATTAGGCTTCGACCCTACTGGGTACAGTTTGCTGACGACTAGTTGAGGCGCGCGGGAACAATGCGCGCCGTAAACGACTTGGGCTCGGTCCGGTCTGTTACCGGACGGACAGCAAGCTACCATTTGCCCGCCGTCCGCAAGCCCGCGCCTACGGTGACCGGAAATCTGATGCCGGCGGCCTCCTCCTTTATTAGCATTACTGCTTCGCAGAAGGAGGCAACCGCCTGCCATTCCTCCTCGCTCCGGACCAAGGCCTGTACAAAGGCCCGGCGTGAGAGAACATCGCTACCGATCACCCCCACGAACAAAAAGTACGGTAAAGATGATGAGATCGAACCTCACTAAAATCACACACACATCACACATCTCACTAAAATGACTGTCTGAAATGATGTTCCTTTTGATTTATTGTAGCGCTTTTGCTTCGAGCCGCTACGAGATTCTAAGAAGTGCTACGACGTGCTACGATGTGCTACGACGTGCTACGCGAACACCGCAGTAGCAGCGTTCTTAGATCGTTCGCAGTAATGCAAGTATCTCTTGTTATAAATATTTATTACTTGTTAAGGCATTGTCATCGCTCCTTAGTGAGAATAATATTTGATAATGAAGCTGTGCTTATTGTTGAACTGGCATCTAAACAGTAGTCGCAGGAAGTGTCACGCATTTCCAACTGACACGGTATACCGTTTCAGTGTATCCCTGCGCTCATCGCGATATTGGATCACATTATTAACCATGCTTGGTGTGATACAAATATTATGTGTTCAACGTTGGGAAATGCAAGTAACGAATAGTATCATCATCTTATTCACTTCATGTGAAGGCACTTCAGAAAGTCGATATCATAAGGAATCTGGGAGTTTTGCTCAGTAGTGACCTTTCTTTTACTCCTCATATTGAAAACATTCTGTCCATGGCTTGTAAATGAGTTGGTTTCATCAAGAGGATGGTCATGACTTCAAGGGGACTAAGGCACTTAAAGCACTTTTCGATTCTTTCGCACTTAAATACACTTCTCTATTTTGGAGTTCAAAGTACAGAGTGTATATTGACCGCAACCAAAGAGTCCAAAAACATTTCGCCAGATTCCTTCGATACAAAGACTGCCATTGCCCCTGCAGGGCTGACTACTCACAGCGACTGACCAACTTTGGTCAGCACACGAAAAGCAGCGTCGCGTGTTTACCGACGTCACGACTATTTTTTTAATTCTAAACGGTGAGATATCTTCTCACGAACTGCTTGCTAATCTTTCCCATAGTGTGCCTCGCCAATGTTCAGTTAAATCAGCACTGAAACTCGAACTTTTGCTGTCAAATCATCTCACACTACTCTTGGTAAGGAGTTGTCAGCAAACTGTAGAGGCCCAGTAGGGCCAAAGCCTACTGGGGCCAAGGGTTAGATGAAAATGAACCCCGGGACCCTGGATCAAAAGCAATGAATGGAACAGGGTAGGTTTTTAGTCAGTAAGAGTCTGACACTATCTCCCGCGCCACCCATGGGATTTGTAATTTGATGGTTTTACCTAACATAAAAAAAAACACTATTCTTGGTCGATCCGCTCCGTTAAACCGAATAATGGTTATAGCTAATAGGGTCATATATACCGATTCCGACGTTGACTTATTCAGCGACAGCATAACTGAATTAAGAGAAGCATTGTTTGTAATTGATTCATTTGTAGTCAACTCCCAACTATAGACATTATTTCAATTCTTTGTTTTTATTTTAATTTATCTTTCAAATCTTTAAGAAAACGATTAAAAAGTGCAGACAGAGAAACCTTTATAATATTTATGATTTTTTAAATGATAAATCGCTCTAAAGTTACTGACTATATATTTTCTATTTTTTGTTGTATCGCACAACTATTGACCCATTTTTTTAAATTTAATATTAATTGTTATTGTTTATATTTTTATTATTTATTTTTTTATTTATAATATCTTATTGTCTTTCGACCTTTCTTGCACATCAGCCATGGTCAAAAATGTTGAGCCAAAAAATATTTTGTAACACATATAATAACATCTTACTTCGACTTATATTCAAAGTGCTAAACAAACTCGTTCATAGAAAGTATTTGTCAAAATATTGAAACGTTAAAAAATGCATAAATATCGATGTTACCATATGTATTATCTACATATAACATAAAACTTTTGGTAGAAATATACGAATATGTTAAATTTTAAACTGACATGACGACTCTGATGGTTTTAGTGTTGATGATAGCGCATGTAGGTACCATGGTCCGTCTCAAACTACCTCCCGTGGAGTGTAGGGTGTAGCTAGGTAGATGTACTCAGGTAGGCCGCTGTAAGTACAACTTGGCGAAAGGGGGTTTTAAAGACCCACCGGATACTCAATGTGAGTGCGGTGCCCCTGTTCAAAACATGAGCCACATGTTAGAGTGCCCAAGTGCCTATAGACCTGCACTATGGAGCATTTAATTAATGTCAACGATGCTGCAGTTAACGTAGCCACTGGATGCAAACAGTTTAGCGAGTTTACCATCTATTCGAAGAGAAGAAGAAGGTAGATGATATATAGTCTCCTTACAGCATCGACGAACAAACTTTTATAGTAACATTAAGATAACTCACTATAAAGCAACAATTTCTTGGTATCGTTTGCCTGCTGCGCTGCCCCATGAGTTTCGACTTGAGGGAGGAAACAGAAATACGCACCATACTCATTAACCCCTGAAGAACAATGGAACACCGATAACGTAGATAGATAAGCTCGACTTTAAATCATTTTAGCCTTACCAAAAACTTTTTGGCAACAATAAAAATCCTGGTTTTGTAATTTTACGATCTTTTCTCAGTGCACCAGTTCTGTGAAATTTTGTTTCTGTGAGAATATGTTCAGGTAAATTGTTTATCTTTTAATTCAATTACTATTTTATTTGGTTTGGCAAGCTCTTTATTACTTATTACACTGGACTCCCCCGGTCGTCGTATAGAAGAGATTCAAAGGAATACTCACTCAAAAAGTCTTTCTTGATTTTCGTTATGCTGAAGTCTGATAGTTCGAGCCCTTGCGCTTCTTTCTCTGTAAAAAACATACAAAAGTATGTTTTTACAGAGAAAGAAGTAAATAATTAAGTAATACCTAATCCACCTGGATCAAAAGTGATAATGCTAGTAAAACACAAAAACGTACGGGTGGTTTTTTAGTGGCCTTGCTGGAACCTGGCAGTGGCCCAGCTGTGTCCGTGTCCTGCTTAAGAAAAAAAAATAAGTTAGAATCCAATACGTTATTCAGGTGCAAAATAAATTCGAAATGGTACAGAAACTTACCGCATCGTCGCTGTCGGTACTGTCACATGTGTCGTCGTCGTCTGAACTTAAAACCTCCACATTTAGGCCGAGCCTTTCTTGAAGCGTTGCAACTAGAAAAGATAAATATAATTTAATACAATATGACACAACAAGACTTCCACAGCAACTAGACAGGTTAACTTACTTTGAGATGTCAAATTATTATTTTGCCGCTTCAAGGCAGTAACGTTCTCGTTTTCAGTCGCACTCTGAATGCGACTGATTGCTACTGCCAGTAGCTCGGCCTGAGATATCTGTGAATAAGAATAATTAGTCAAGTTTCATAAATCGTACATATATTTTTTAAAGTTAAGAATAAAATAATGATAACTTACGTTTGGGTCACACCCGACAGCTGCTGTCAGATCTGACAGCGCTTCGGATGTCTCCTGGCGATGCTCCCGCTCATACTGAGCGTTGCGTGCGCGACGCTCTTCCTGTAAATAAATAATAAAATAAACAAACAAATTTACAAAACAATAATATTAAAGCGAAATATATGCTGAAAATATAAGGTGTCTTAATTTTAATACGAACCTGAGAGAGAGGCACCCGGTTGTGCCCCGCTGGTCTGCCACGACGCCTCGGGATATCTCTCATAAATTAAAAATTGTACAGAAATTTACAGCAGCGTCGCTGTCGGAACTGTCACATGTGTCGTCGTCTGAACTAAAACCCTCCACGTCTATGCCGAGCTTTTCTTGAAGCTTTTCAACTGGAAAAGATAAGTATAATTTAATACAATATGACACAAAAAGACCTTCACAGCCACTAGACAGGTTAACTTACTTTGAGATGCCAAATTATTATTTTTCCGCTTCAAGTCAGCAATATTGTCGTTTTCAGTCGCACTCTGTAGGCGACTGATTATTACTGCCAGTAGCTCGGCTTGAGATTCTGTAAATAAATAAAAAGTTAGTCAGGTTTCGTGAATCGTACACATATTCATTAAAGTTAAGAATAAAATAATGATAACTTACGTTTGGGTAAGACCCGACAGCTGCTGTCAGCTCCGACAGCGCTTCGGATGTCTCCTGGCGACGTCCGCCGTCTCCGCCGGAAAAGTCAAGCGTCCGCGCTTGATTTTTTCTCTGTCAAAAACATACTTTAAGTACACAAATAAATAATACTTAAGATGGATTAAAAGTGATAATGTTAGTAAAACACAAATACATACTGGTGATTTTTTAGTCTTTCCTGGAAATTAACAGTGGCCCAGCTCTGTCCATGTCCTGAATAAGAAAATAATAAGTTAGGGTCCAATACGTTATTCAGGTGAAAAATAAATTTTAAATGGCACAGAAACTTACCGCATCGTCACTGTCTGAACTGTTAAGAGCTTCCACGTCTAATCCCAGCCGTGCTTGAAGCATTGCAACTGAAAAGGAAAATATAATTTAAAACAATATGACACAACAAGACCTCCACAGCCACTAGACAGGTTAACTTACTTTGAATTGCCAAATTTATAAATTATATATAACAAATTATAATATTCTTTTGCCGCTTCAATTCAGCAACGTTGTCGTTTTCTGTCGCACTCTTTATGCGACTGTGCATCAGTACTGCCAGTAGCTCAGCCTGAGATATCTGTGAATAAATAAAAAGTTAGTCAGGTTTCGTGGATCGTACCAACATTTATTAAAGTTAAGAATAAAGTAATGGTAACTTACGCTGGGGCACAGCCGGCAGCTGCTGTCAGCTCCGGCAGTGCTTCTGCTGTCTCCTGGCGGTGTTCCCTCTCATATTGAGTGTTGCGTGCGCGATGCTCTTCCTGCTTTCCTCTTACTTTGAGATGCCAAATTATTATTTTGCCACTTCAAGGCAGCTACGTTGGTGTTTAAAGTCGCACTCTGTATGCGACTGATCACTACTGCCAGTAGCTCGGCCTGAGATATCTGTGAATAAATAAAAAGTTAATCAGGTTTCATAAATCGTACATAAGGGCGGGATTTGTCATTGGATGATTTTACCTACCATAAAAAAACATATATTTATTAAAGTTAAGAATAAAATAATGGTAACTTACGCTGGGGCCACAGCCGGCAGCTGCTGTCAGCTCCGACAGTGCTTCTGCTGTCTCTTGGCGGCGTTTCCTCTCATATTGAGCGTTGCGTGCGCGATGCTTTTCCTGTAAAGAAAGAATAAAATAAACAAACAAATTTACAATCAAATAATATTAAAGCGAAATATATGGTGGTAATATAAAGTGTCTAAAGTTAATACGAACCTGCGAGAGAGGCACCCGGTTGTGTTCCGCTGGTCTGCCCCAACGCCTCGGGATATCATCCTCTCCAGTGACGAGTTTCTGAAATAAAAACACAAAATAAATGGAAATACGGAGTCTTAAATATAAAACGGAAACAGATTTTTTTAAATTTCTGTTTCCAATAGTTTCGTTTTTTTTTTAATATTTTGCTACTATTTTTAGTAGCAGAATATTCTTTTACATTAGTCGTACCTGGCCGTTCACCATTTTGGCCAAAGAGATATAAATTGGTAATTTAGGTAAAACAAAAACAGCAATGGAATTCAAAAATAACAGGGTTGCCTGAATGGTTTCTCACAGAAACAGCAGTTGACGGATCTTGTGACCTTTTACTGCGAAACGATCACAAAACTAACGAAAACAATAAAAGCTATTACAGAAATACAATTTTTATTGTTTGAAAATAAATTTTGTTTAAGTTGAAACGATTTAAAATACATTTAATCTTACTTCATTGGTATTCCATTGTATTGCAGGGTGTTAATAATACCTACGGCGCGTCCTTCCCTTTTTTTTTTCAAATAGAGACATACTTTGAAGCGCGGCAGGTAAACGATACCGAGAAATTGTTACTTCATTTAATAATTGTTCTTTTATGAGTCATTTTAATGTTATTATCATAGTGTAGATATGTGCCGTAAAGAGATATAATATACCTACCTAAGTACAGGCAGGTACAATACGCGCCAAATAAGCTGAGAACCAAACAACAGTCAAGTGATAGCAACTAGTTGGCTGATACGATTACCTATGTAAGAATTAAATAAACGATCGACCTTCAAAGCGCAGTGACAGATTTTCAGGTCTCAATCGAGGTTTGGCACAGCGGGAGGCTGCATGTAACCATAGCAACGACGGCCGTTTTAGTTCTACTTATTTGCTGCGTACTATACCTACGTTGTATGGGTGGCTTGAGATGGGGACCATGGCACCGATAGGCACTACCTAAAATGAAAACCGTCAAGTCCGCACTGAACACCAGCGCCGTAGACTCGTCGCATTTTGCGTGTGGTCACAGCATTAAGCATAGCGCTCGGCCGTTGTGCGCGGACGTGGCGCATATTTCTCATAAAGTGTACCTACTGATTTGGTAATAATTAATTTGCGCCTTTATCCGGCAAAGAAAAGTTGTTCTTTCTTTCTAAATTCATGATTATAATTTTTCTTGACATTGTCAAAACACACCGATATGAAAAGACACTGCATCAAAGCACAGGATAACTTCCAAACATATATTTTTGAGGAACGAAACATTTCTAAAAAAAAAAAAATGAAAAGAGTCATTAACAATGTGACCAAATCTCGCGATAAGCGTATGGAGACACTGAATCTGCATACCGTGACAATCGCAAATGTGTGACATCTCCTGTGACTACTAATTTACATGGCTGATCATTGACGTTAGTTGATATTCTCGTCTTAATGATAAATTATATTTAATTTCGCAAATAGGTTTTAAAGGTCAATATTTTTTTCGTCAGTTTGAACTAGATGAGGCCGGTGTTCCCTAGCTGACTACCCTGAGAAGAAACACCGAAACAAACTCAGGGGTCACAGTTTTAAAGTCCATACAGTTTTGTAATGGTCAAACGAATCATCTGCATGAGAACTATGCAGATTTGTCTAAGATAGTTTTTTGAAGAAAAAAACATACAGATTAGAGTGGACTTGTCCAGTTAGTGAAAGCATTTGTCAGTATTCGTGTAGCTCAACTCAGGACTACTAATAATAGCTTTCACCAAGTCTAGCAATCTTTTTTCTGACGGTTTTTGTCCTTAGATCTTTATTTATGTATTTGTTGATCACGAAATACGGTAGGTGGCTTAATAGCCAAGAGCCTCGACCAACATCAGAGGAGGTACTTGTTGGGCAGTTGGATCAAGGGCTTAATCCATAAAGCAGTACTCCTGGACATGGCGCGCATTATTCGGAAATTCTCTCAAGAGCCCTGACCACCGGCAGCTTGGACCCTGTTTCTGATAACGGTGGGCTACTATTTTATAATTTTTATATTTTTTTATATACATGTGTTCTAAAGGAAATGTTTTTCGTTTAAAATAAGCTATTATTATAATTATTAAGAAGGAAAGAAATTAGATCAGTGCAAATGACCATTTTATTTACCCATAATTTCTAAATAAATTGACATTGTTTTTAGTTTAATTTTCTTAATTAGTAAGTTAAATCAATGAATCTTTTCCACAAAAATTTGGCCAAGGATATTAACTACTAGCTTTCATTTTTTGTTTATTGATTTAGTTAGTATTTTAGTCATTTTCAAGCTTCGGAATTGACTCTGAAAGTAAAGTGAAAAAAATAAATAACTATGTTTACATTAATTGTGAATATAGTACACAATTACAATTAATTAGAATAAAATACTGTCTAAATATTTACACAAGAATATAGCCCAATGTTATTAGTAAATCACATGTTTGTAAAACAAATCACTAATGGAAATAAATCGGTTTGACAATCATAGTTGTGTGATAGTTGTGGAATATATTATATTATTATTAAGACCGTTCACTAGAACGCTGTTATCAGTAAAGAGCAATGTGAATTAGCTTAATAAATTGCTCTTGGCGAGTAATAAAATAAATACTACAATTGAATTATCACGAACGCTGCCACTGCGGTGTTCGCGTAGCACGTCGTAGCACCTCGTAGCACCTCGTAGACTCTCGTAGCGGATCGAAGCAAAGCGCTAAATCAAAAGTGACATCATTTCGTTTCACACGGTAATTTACTTACATTACACTAAACACGACCTATAGCTGTTTCTAAATAGTAAACGATTAGTTAGGCGTAATCCTTTGTATTAATAATATAACAAAATATTTCTAGAATACTTTTTTATTTTATTTGGGACAGACACAGCACAACGGTAGAACAATAGATAATCCCCGGTTGGTAACACTGCGTATGCGCAGGTACACAGCTGGACAAAAATCGAATTCTAAAATTAGGAGTAAAATAGCATAAACAAGGCAATTTTTAAGCGATAGCAAAATTTGAAAAAAAAAAACAGATTAGTGTGGAGGAAAGATTTGTGTTTTTTAGGATATTTTCGGTTTTGGTCTATTTTAGCTACTAGTTATGTGTTTACCCAGCATGAGGAGGCCTGAATCCCAACATGTTTTTTTTTTAATAAACGAAGATCAAGCACTGTCTTTAGCAATCTTATCTGTAGTTAATTTTCAACTTTTGGGTAAATTTTGTCTTCTCTCTTTTTTACGTGTCACTCTTCGTTGCGTATTTCCATTCTATGCAAGGCCTGAACTCTGCAATAGGAAACTGCTCGCGTAAACTTTGGATTGCTAGTTTTAAATCTGCAATTACAATGTATACGCAAATTCTGCGTACAAGTCTTGTATGCAAGATCATTACGGAAACTATAGTTTGTAACGTGGACGCACGCGTTTTGGTTCCACACTCTACTACAGTTAAAATAATTTATTCATATAATCGAATGACATTTGCATGGTATCAGCCATATAATGTTCCCACTGCTGGGACTCAGGCCTCCTATCTAGGAGAGGGAATGGACCGTTATCCACCACGCTCGCCCAGTGCGGGTTTGTAGATGTTATATTTCATCGAAGTTTAGGTTCTAGAACATGCCGGTTTCCTCACGATTCCTTCACCGTTTTGAGTGTAATGGTGACGAAATAAATAACACAAAGTAATGGGCCTGGTTGGGTTTGTATCCGCGACCTACAACTCGTAAGTCGGAGCCGTTATCATTTGGCCACCACTGCTCTCAATGAATGATTTTTAAAGATGAGAATGTAGAATTAAATAAACAATAATGGCTTTTAACTGAACCTAACCCAGATGTTTCATTAACATTAGAAGAAGACCGTGTCTTTAATGGTTTCTATTCTAACCTAACCTAACCCCCATGATGGCCTCATTCGCTCCCTATTGTGTTCTAATGGTCAATATTCTAACTTGACGTTATCCAGGCTTGAATATTCCGAGATCGGAATAGTCACGCCTACACGATTAGTCCATATTCGTACTGGCATTGTATATTATGGAATAAGGTTAGATAGTTTCACTATGAAGGAGTATTTGCGTACTACTCTTTTAGATAGGAAGAGTTTAGTAAAAAAGTGATTCCAATTCATACGCGATTAGTTTCAGACCCATACGTTCTGGCCTTGTATAGAATGGAAATACGCCTCTCCATTGCTATGTCAATATAAGTTTTGATTTCCGTTTAAAATAGTGTCGACAACTTTTTTATATTCAGCGGATTCTGAATATAAATGGTGTGCTGGGAAGCTGCATCCCAGCATGCAGAACAGCCCAGCAGCACCGAATTTTTTATCCTATGATTTTAAAGTCAAATCAGGCCAAAATCAATCGAGAGTAATCAGCTTACTTTTTTGAAGCATTTCCTTGTAGCAAGCACTACTTTATACTTTATGAATTTTTTGTTGCGGATAAATTCAATTTCTTATAAACACATTTTGAAATAGAAATTAATAATATTTTAAAAGCACATTTTAAATACCAATTTAATTTGATAAACTGCTCCTTTCATGTTTCTCAACTACGCAAAATTGAACCCAGTCAGATTGTATACAGGGTCTGATTAAATTACTAACTAGCAAAACTCCGAGACGTGATTTCTTTTTTTTTTTTCATGGTAGGTAAAATCATCCAATGACAAATCCCGCCTTTGGGTGGGGCGGGAAATACTGTCAGACTCTTACTGACTAAAAACCTACCCTGTTCCATTCATTGCCTTTGTCCCAGGGCCCCGGATAACATTTTCACATAACCTTTGGCCCCAGTAGGCTTCAGCCCTTCCCAGACGTGATGGATATGGATAACTACATGTAATGACGATAATCAAGCACATTAGTCCAACAGTTTATTCCTGGAACGAATAGTTGCTAATTAAACTTTACTGACAAAGTTCATTAACTAATTTCGTTAGGATACCTTTTGCTAAATCATTAGCAGTATAATGGGTGTTAAACTAAATATCTGCAAATAACAGTAATTAAGAAAAGAAATGTCATTGTATTTGAAGTGGTAAAAAAATAAATGGCTCGTTTTGACATTTGATTTTTACTATTTATTCAGATCTTGGGGCACTTTCTCTACAATCCAGCACTGGGCCTCAGTCAGCTAAACGAACGATACTGGCGACTATTTTGTAACAAATATTTATATGATTTGTGGAACGAAATAATCATAAATATTTTTAAGTATGAACGGTCTACGAAGGCCATGATTGCTTTTTTTTCAATTGAAACATTACCTATTTTATCTATCGACACGATTGATCACACAGTTTTGAATAGCAATTTATTTGAGTAAAAAATATTTTTTGTTTTAATTTTAAAAACGAAATTACAAACACGTCCATGAAGACGCTAGTACCTACATATATAGGTAAACACTAAAACACAAATGCCGCCAAAGAATTTGAAAGTTCCCATAAAAAATATTTGCTTTAACTTTAAAATTATAGACTTATTGAATATCATTTTGAATTGTATTTTATCGTAAAAATACCCGGTAGGTATTGGCTTTACAATTTCACCAGAATTCATTACAAAGGAATCCAAGAACAATAGATAATTTCCGGTCGACCATTGGCAGAGCTAGAATCCTCCCTGCCTCCCTGGCAACCCTGCGTATGCGCAGGTAGCCTATATAAACTCGGGTCCGAAAAATTTCATGTCATTACTTCTGTAGTAGCCCACTCGTGCAGTTCCACTCGCGAAGTACTTTCATCTTCTTTCGTTCGTCTCGTTCGTTTCTTTTTTCTTTTATATAAATTACCGATTTATAAAAATGGTGAACCATAAGGTAAGTGTGCAACTAATTTAAAAGAATATTTTGCAACTCTTGTAATTTCTGTTGCCGTTTTGATTTACGATTCCCTATTTTTATTTATTTTCTTTTGTTATTTCAGAAACTCAAGTCTGGAGAGGCGCCCATCCCGAGGCGTCGGGGCAGACCAGCGGGGCACAACAGGGTTCCCCTTACGCAGGTTCGTATTAACATTAGATACCTTATATTTCCCATTTTATTATAATTGATTTGTAAATTTTTTTATTCATTTAATCTTTATTTACAGGAAGAGCGTCGCGCACGCAATGCGCAATATGAAAGGGAACGCCGCCAGGAAGCCGCGGAGGTGACCTCGGAGCTGATAGAAGTTGTCGGCTGTGACCCCAACGTAAGTTATCATTATTTTATTCTTAAATTTAATTAATGTATGTACAATGTACGAAACCTGATGAACTTTTTGTTTATTCACAGATATCTCAGGCCGACCTTCTTGCCACGGTCATCAGCCGCATCAGGAATGCGACTGAGAACACGACTGATGACAACCGTGAATTGGAGCGTATTAACGAAAATTTGGAAGCTCAAAGTAAGTTTACCTAACTAGTGACTGCAGAGGTCTTGTTGATTCGTATTGTTTTAAACTATATTTTTCTTTCCAGTTGTAAAGCTCCAACAACAACTAGGCCTAGATGATGAAGCGGTGAATCGGTTATGCAGTGACGCATCTGTAAGTGTCTGTGACATTTTCCATTTATCTTGCACTTAAATGATGTATTATTACTCACAATCTTTTGATTTGTTCTCGTGCAGGAGGAGGACACAGATGGGCCACCGTCCAGTGCAGAGAGGACCACTAAAAAACAGGTACGTTTTTGTTTTTACTGACATTAAATTTTTTAATCCATCTTAGCCATTATTTACTTACTAACTTAAAGTATGTTTTTTACAGAGAAAAAAGCGCAAGCACTCTGACTAACTGTCTTCAGACAACGAAGACCAAGCGTGGGCGCTTGACTTTTTGAGTGAGTATTCCTTTGAATCTCTTATCTAAAACGACCGCGGGAGTCCAGTGTAATCCAATCAAATCTACAGCCAGGGTATATAATGGTTAAAAACTTTTATCAACAATTCCAGTCCAATATAAAAGTTAATGTCTTTGTCCACAGGAGGGGTGCGCGCGCAGCATCGTAGACGTGACGTCACAATTAATTGGAGTTGCTAACGCGCTCCTAACGTAAGATATATTGTACTTTATTCCTTATTATTTGACTGTATATTTCGTTTACAATTCCGGCTAACTGTTTATTTGTTCACAGATCTCTAAAGTCGAGCTTCTCGCCACTGTATCAATCGCATTCAGAGTGCGACTGGAAACTCTGACGTCATCACCGGCTTGACACATCAGTGCTAATTTAGAAGCTCAACGTAAGTCAACCTATCTACAGATTATGGAGATCTTGTTTTTTTTTATTTCATTTTATATTTAATTTCCATTTATTTTTGTGCCATTTTTCTTTTCTCTTTTCAATTATCTGCCTAGTTTTACTCACAATCTTTTTATTTGTGTGTTATAGGTATAGAACAGAATAAAGCTGGTCTGCATTCGAGTTTTTAAAGCAAGACAACATCAAAAACTGCAACTTAAAAAACAGTTTCATTGCACATTTAATTATGTAGATTTTTTTTTCTAAAAATATAGAAATTCATTCGTAATATATGTTTTTATTATTTGCCCTACCTCTACCCACTAGCAAGGAACCAGTGACCAGCCAGTCACATTGCATACTGAGTTATTCTAATTTCTCTCTGAGCAAACGTAGAAATCTACTCAGGAATATAGACAACTTGAACTATGACATCAAATACTCGTATTACTTTATTCAGAAACTATTTAAATAATTATGTTTTCAATTTTGCAACATAGTTGTAGGCTATATTATTGTGGTACGAAATAATTAGACATCTGTAGCCGAACTAAACAAAAGCCTGTATTTCAACTATCAGCGCCGATCCTCAAATAATACGAGTATTAAATTAATATATACATGCCATTTTATACAGAAACGATTTTTATGTTCGTAAACTTTAAAAAATACTGAGTTCAAAGTAACCTCGATTACTTTCTATTGGTTGGTAACTATGTAGTAACATCAGTTCTGGTCATTTACAACATTTTTTCTCAAAACGTGAAAAAAGTATGTACCTACTTGGTGATGAGATGAGAATTTAACTGATAGGGACAACTCCTTACTAAGAACAAATTACATTATTTTCTATAGCCAGTTGTTTTGGTTTTTTCGTCAAACATTGTGAGATAATATTTATTACCACCATCTAATCATTGAAATTGATAAAAGAACTTTGAAGTACTTTAAATAAGAGTTGAAACTACGAATAACTCCTACCTAGACATTTCACTTTTTATTTAACTAATATCTAGTTGTCAAAAAAAGTCGGCATCTGGCAGAGCCACTTGGTTCCTAACAAATGACATAGCAATTAAATTAAAAGATAAACAAATTACTCGAGTACCTTCCTTAAATAACAACATCTCACAGAGCTTTGTACTGTGATGCAATCGTTAATATAACGAAAACCACAGGAACAGAAATATTATTTTGTTGTTGCGAAAAAGATTTTTGATAAAGCAAAAATGGTTTAAAGTCGAGTTTATCTACTTATATTGGTGTTCTTCAAAGGGTCCATGGCTATGGCGCATACTTCCCTTTCATTACTTAACTCGAGAATCCCGCTGTAGCACGGCAGGTAAATGTACTTATAAGTATTTTCTTTAGTATTTATAATGTTTGGGTGCCAACAATACAACAAATTCCGACAGGGTTGTTCACGATGAGTCATATACAAGTCTTCATGTATTAATGTGAAAGTATTGTTCGTTACATCACTCCAAAGCGGGGGCTATGTTCACGCGCATACGCCGTGACCCACGCACACTATCGCCGACAGGCAAACGCGGGGAAGGCAAGCACGAGGGAGCGGGGGGTAGGAGAGGGCGCGCGGCCCGCCACCGAACGGCGACAATGGAGCATCGACAGGGCTGGTCACTATGAACCTTCTGAAGACCTTCTTTTTATATATTGTTATACATTTTAAAGTTAAATAAATCCAAATGAATATCGTGAATAATTATGAAATCAATTATTTACTGGAGAGTTCCTGTTTTGTTTCTGAATTCAAACACAAGAAAGGAACACACATCACAAGCACATGGGCGTCATTGTTAAAAAAAAAATCTTATTGTCAATATGTATTTGTTCGTATGTATGAATGGGAAACATTCGTTGAGATTCAAAGAGTTAGCACCGTATTTGTTTTATCTTCGGAAAAACTGTATAAAATGTGGTAAAAAATTGCTTAATTTGGTTGTGTTGTACATCGTTATGAAGCTAGTGAAACGGACTAAAAATTGATATATATATCTTGTCTGGACTCCATCGGAAACGTGAGTAATTAGTGAAAAACTTTTAGTAAAAATTTGTAGTGACTTGCAACCCTGACCTAGGGCAACCCGCTGTTCTCCCGCATCTACGCACACATACTCAACGCTTACGCATACACTAAGTGCTTGTGCCAACATCTTGAGCTTACACCACGCGTTTCAAGCAGATTTAGCATACGCCACGCTACGTAAATTTAATAATAACATTATCGTCAGAAAGGTAAATTTACAGGCAAGATGGATAACGTAACTGTATGTAGTAAATTATTAAGGTCACAATCATATATAAACTTAACGTCTACAACTAGCAAAGATCTATTAAATTTTCACAGTGATAGACAAAACTACGATCAGTCATATTCAGAGGACTTAAGGCGAGAAATAAATGAAATCAAAGAAAAATTAAAGAGTGCGAGTGCTGATAATGAAATATAAATCTTAGCTGTGAAAATACTAAGCTCAAACAGGTTACACAGGAACAGCAACGACAAATATAATTACTGAAAACAATTACCTGCACTACCCCGCATCGCAATAATAAATCTTGTCCTATCTCGAAACAAATGCTGAGCATGAGAGTAAACACGCCCCGTCATTCTCCAATACGACTAACTAAAAGTACCTGTATATGAAGCCCCAGCTCGCTTACAATCCAGCAGGCTAGATTTGATTGCGACTCAGATATTCAATCGGAAAGCGGCATTGTTACGTTGAAAATAATAAGTATAGCAAATCACACTGTGCTACAAGTATGGAAGACCTAACAGTTAAGACTCAGAACAACAAACACAGAGTAATTATTCTCGGTGATGGACAAGGTCGGGGTCTACGAAACATACTGCAAAATCTTCTTGGATCCGGTTATGAAGTGTTTTCCTACCTAAAACCAGGTGCTGTACTGAGTGAGATTTTAGAATGTTCATAGAACGAAATCACTACACTTACAAGAAGCGACTACGTAATTGTATTGGGCGGATGCTGCGATAAGAACCCTTGTGATGTTGACATAATTCTGCATAGCTGGTTGTCGTCGACTGCAAATACTAATGTGATTTTAAGTGAAGTGCCTAGTAACAAGTTCCTAAAGGAATCAAAACTTAACTATTTACTACGATTTATCTGTAACAAATATAAAAATGTATTGTACATGGAAATGAATTACGCTAGGTTTCCACCCAGTAGACGTAATTATGTGCTAAATCTTGCGAGATCATTATTGAAAGAAATATTGTGTATTCATTACCACTTCAAAGCATTGCAATATGAACAGATGTGCAAGTTAACTTAGGTTCTGAAGAAAATTTAATAGATAGAATTAATATAAGCTGTATAAATGAATCAAGTAACAAACACGATGAATCGGAATGTACGAAAACCGATAACACAAACTCAAATAATTTATTTCGTTTATAGGTTTGTCACTATCCTCCATCAAAACATTAATGGATTGCTAAATAAAGCTGAAATGTTTTCTGTTTGCATTAACGAGTTAGCTGCACAGAACAATCCTCTTGACATATTATGTATCACTGAACACAACATGATAGACGGTGATGAAGTGTATCTCGTAATTCCAAATTATGAACTTGCGTCTTATTATATGAGAGATAGCAGACACGGAGGCTCCTGTATACTAATTAAAAATAATATCAAATATAGGATTCTTAATAATATCACAAAACTCTCAATCAGCAACACAATAGAATGTTCTGCAATCGAGCTATTGAGACATCAAATCATTATTTTATGTATATATAGGACGCCAAACAACACCGCTGGCTCTATCAACAGCTTTTTCGCAACTTTTAATAAAATTTTAAACAATTTATGCTCAAACGGAAAAAAAATCGTAATTTGCGGTGATTTTAACATAGATACTTTGAAGAATACAAAGCTTTCCACTGAGTTTGTAGAACTCTTAACTAGCTTTAATTTAAAACTAAAATTCAAGCAAATAACACGATTTGCTAGTAAAATGTGCATAGACAATATAGCCCATAACATAGGAACTTGCAAAGGCACCATCAAAGAATTTGCACTTTCGGACCACAATGCGCAAATAATTAAGCTTCCGGTCAAAAAGACCTGCACTATAAAACATTGGTATGTATTAAAACAGAATTACTCTCCAGAAAATAGAATAATATTTAAAACAACTAACTAATAAAGACGTTTATAGTTGCACGGATGCGAACACGGCCTATAATACATTCCATGATAATTTCATTATGTTGTATGATCTCTGTTTTCCTTTACAGAAAGACAGGATATATAATAGATCTAGGCCGAAATGGATCTAACGTGGCTTAAAAATATGCAGTAAACGTAAATGCAAACTACTGTGGCAATACAGGCATAATCCCAGTCAAACCACCAAAAATGCTTTCAAAACATATGCGAAAAGATTTAAAACTATAATCAGATTGACGAAAAATTCTCAAAACGACTATATTATAAAATCTGCCACAAATAAGAACAAAGCCGCTTGGAAAGTAATAAATTAGATCAAATGTAAATCTAAATATCCAAATGAAGGCGTAAATCAATTAATTAAAAATGGCGAAATCTTAATTAATCCCCAAGACATTGCAAATTCATTTAGTGACTATTTTCATGACATAAATGATAATACTAGTTTACCCCAAAAATCTTCTAATCATCTGACATATAATTCTAATTCAATTTTTATGACACCAACTATCCCTGATGACATTAATAAAATAATAATTGCTCTAAAATATAAAACCAGTACCGGCTATGATAACATTATGACAAACATTGTTAAAGACATCCAAAAGACATCAAGCCCATATTATATCTGAGCCTAAATTTATGTATTAGAACAAGGTAGCTTCCCAGACAAACTAAAAATATCTGTTTTAAGCCAGGAAAAGGAGAAAAAACTAACATAGGCAACTATAGGCCAATAGCATTGATACCTATTTTTGGAAAAAATGTTGAAAAGGTGATTTTTAACTGTCTTTACACTTTCTTAGAAACACATAACGTTCTAACATCCAGTCAATATGGTTTCAGAAAAAGCAAATCTATAAATATGGCAATATACAACTTTTTACAAAAGGTAATGACTAACTTGGATAAAGGACTGCCGGCTGTCGCATTATACATGGACTTTCGACCGCGTCGACCACAAAATTCTCTTAAGAAAGATGTATGGATATGGTGTTAGGGATAATGTGTACAAACTCATAGTCATACCTTACCAACAGACAACAATTTACAGAAGTAAAAATGATAAATCCCACTACTAAAATGGAAGAAATATACACTTCTGAATTGCGAACTACTAAATTCGGCGTTCCTCAAGGGACCATCGTGGGTCCTTTATTCTTCCTTGTTTATATAAATGACATGCCTTCGGTTACACATCATGACATTACACTATTTGCTGACGATAACACTGTTCTATTCATAAACGATAATACAATTGACTTAGAATCTGACATTAACCAAACAATACTATCAATAATAGACTGGCTTGAAATAAATAAATGATTAACACTGACAAAACTAAAATAATGAATTTCAAAATACGAGCTCAACGCACGGGGAAGTTAAAAATCAGTTACTTAGATAGCGACATTGAAGAAACTGAAGTAACAAAATTTCTAGGATTACATATTGACAATAAACTTAATTGGAAATTTCATATTGACCATGTATGCAAAGTAATTAATATAATTTGTAATAATAATGTACCTGTATTCCTATGTGACTATTGTATGCCCTAAGGGCGAGACGTAGCTGATCAATTTAATTGTTTAAGACCTGTATTATGTAAAAACCTATGATCCACAATAAAGATATTAAAATTGATATTGAAATTGAAAATTGAAATTGAAATTGTATGGTCGTCAATTTCTCGGTCAATTGAAGACAGCCTAAAAAAAATATTTATTTATTATTTATTCATTTACTAAACGCTTTATGCACAAAAGTACAGAGGCGGACTTAATGCCTTAGGCATTTTCTCAGTCAACCTATGGGTGATGCAGAGAAAATAGAGGCAGGTGCAGGTGAGAGAGAAAAGGTGAATAAAATAATAGATATACTAATAAACCATAAATATAATACAATTATATAATACATGCACCAATTAATAAACTACAGAATATTTATATATATATGTATATACCAATAAAGTTAAACAAATGGTTCAAATCGGCAACTAGAAAATATTAACGCTGTGATGAAACCACTGCCAACTTTCTACGAATAAGCTCACGAAATTTGCCTTTAAATGTTAATCGGTTTGTTGCCATAAGATTAGATACGATCATTTATTTCTATAAACATTAACAATGTATGTCGGGTTGGACGCTCTTAAGGGTCAATTAAGATTTCGTAACAGGTAACGAATATCTATGTATAACAAGAAATAATTGAATGACTGCGAACGATCTATGAACGCTGTGCTACTGCGGTGTTCGCGTAGCACCTCGTAGCGCTTCGTAGCACCTCGTAGCACATCATAGACTCTCGTAGTAGATCGATGCAACGTGCTACAATAAATCAAGAGTAAAATCATTTCACACGGCCATTTTTAGTGTGATTTGCTTACAAAGTTCAATATGTTCAATCTGTTACATAATTGATCATCATCTTCACCATATTTAGTATTTTATGTATATCTTATACATAAAAATGAATAGCTGTTCGTTAGTCTCGCGAAAACTCGAGAACAGCTGGCCGATTTGGCTAATTTTTGTCTGAAATATTCGTGATACTCCAGGGAAGGTTAAAATGGTGAGAAAATATGGAAACATTCACAATAAAAAATCTTACTATTAGGAAATACGAAGTTCGCCGGGTCGGCTAGTCATCCTCTCCTAAATGAACGCGTAAATAACTTTAAAGTTTTTTTTTATATTAGTTTTTGGTGGGTTTTAGTCAGTAATAGTCTGACACGTCCTCCTGCTCCACCCTAGAGCGAGAGAAGTCATACTTTTAAATGAACGCGCAAATAATTTGTTTTGTTTATATTCGATTTTAGTGGGTTTTAGTAAGAAAAAGTCAGACACTACCTCTCGCTCCACCCTAGAGCGAGAGAAGTCATACTCCTAAATAGACGAGTAAATAATTTATTTTGTTTATATTCGATTTTATTCGGGTTTTGATACCTTATTGAATTACTGCGTAGTCACTAGGTCCCTACCTAGTTCTATGATTTTATATAATTTAATTTGTCCTACGACTTCTTCTTCTCTATTTATGTCTTTATTGCCGTTTTAAAAAAAGTCAATGACCGTTATTTCAATTTATCTGGCGCCTCCCTTTCATAGGTCAATTGGCATAGGCCAATAAACATAAAAAATCAACCAATTCAATCAAATACGAGTATTATTTATTTATAGGAGTTATGCCTAAGGCCATTAAGTCCGCCTCTATACCTTTATGTGCATGAAGTGTAAATAAATATATAGACTATTTTACACATTATTTGCGGCTTATAAATGTATTATGCGTGGTTTTTATTTAAGTAGTAAACTAAGTAGAAAAATAATAATTTTGTCAAAACTTTCTGTTACCTTTTTTGTTTACACAGCCTTCGTATAGACGACGGATGACAACTTTATATTTTTACCCATGTTTTTTTAAATACAAATTACCGACTCTAATTAGTTATTATTGTCAGCTGGTCACGGCCTAGAGGATTTTCTTTAAGGTAGGTAAAATCATCCAATGACAAATCCCGCCCTTGGGTGGAGCGGGAAGTAGTGTCAGACTCTTACTGGCTAAAAACCTACCCCTTTCCTTCGTAGCCTATCGTGCCGGGGCCGGGTATTCCTTTCGGAAGTTAACCCATGACCCCAGTAGGCTTCGACCCTGTCTGCCTGCAGCTAGCAGGCTGGGCCTCTTCGGTGTGCTGACAGCTCCTTGAGGCGCGCGGGAAAAGAACGCGCCGTCGACTACTTGAGCTCGGTCCGGTCGGTTACCGGACGATCGGACAGCGTGCTACCCATTGCACGCCGTCCGCAAGCCCGCGCCTACGGTGACGGCCTAGAGGGGTGCGGGTGACACGGCTAAAATTTAATAATATTGAACACTGGGTTCTATTATGTACTTGCAAGTGGGCAAGTTTCGTGGAAAGCTAAAAAACAGCCCATAGTGACTCTATCGTCCGCTGAAGCCGAATACATGGTGTTGGCAACAGCAGTAAAGGATGCGTGCTTGTTAAAAAGGTGATATTCGATGTCGCTTGACATAGTTTTATATACGAATAATTAGTGTGCAAAAAAAATAGCCATGTATCCGGTTGACCACAATAGGACAAAACACATGATGTGAAGAATCATTTTATCCGAGAAAAAGTGAACGATAAAACCATTGAACTTAGGTATGTATATGCCCACAAATAGGTTACCTGCAGATGTTTTGACGAAACCAAATGATCAGTATCGTGATATTTTTGTTTACTGGTTTTTGTATCTTTGTAAGAGTGCAATATAATTATTTTTTGAGGGAGCATGTTGTATTTTGATAGGTACTTATTAGATATGAACCTACTTAAGGAAAACTGTCTTGTACTCTTTACTCTGTTGTTGTTAATCTTTGCTTTTTAGCTATTCGGTTATATTTTTTATTTTATTTATTTTAAAGAAGGCTTACAGACTAATTACAAAAATGATATAAAAATGTAATGTTATCAAATTGATAATTACATGTCTAGAAAGTACACAAAGCCAATTAAATTGTATCGAGAGAAAAATACCTATTTAACGAAAATATTCTGTACCATTTGTCGACGCAAGGTCGCCATACTGGTGCAGATCAAATCGATATCAAGATCCCTAGACAGTCTATTAGTTATTAGCACCCGTTATTGAAAAAACATTTCTCATATACTTGCTGACTGCGAAAGGTACACTTAATATAGGCCGTTGACGTAATCCCAATACGTTTGTGCGTAATGCTAAATTAGCAACGAGTTCAGGACAGTCAATGTGGCCATTCGCGACACCCATCAGCGGACTTATGTCTCCAATATGACGCCTCAACTCCAGAGGAAGGCAGTACTCGTAGTATCGCTTACAGCGGTGCTCATAGTCAACTGAGTATTACTATGCCTTGTAATCTAGGTAACTTAGAAATTTTCTTTTGACACTTTCAATACGGGACTTATAAACCTCATACTGCGGATTCCAAACCTGAGATGCGTATTCTAAATGGCTACGAACGAAAGAATAATACAAAATCTCAACCGGTTTAAGAGATCGGAAACAAGCCGTGTTGCGTAGTATAAATCCCAAAGCTTTTGATGCCTTTGTAACTATGCTACTCACATGTAGATCAAAAAGAAGCTTGCTGTCTATAATCACCCCTAGATCTCTTATGCTATTTAGTCTGCTAATTAATTGATTGTTTATGGTGTAATTTAAATCTATCATAGACGTGCGACGTGAGAATGTTAGAACGAAACATTTAGAGACATTTAATTAGAGTTTGTTACGGTTGCCATACATCATAATTCTGTGCAGGTCGTCTTGCAACTGATGTATCAAACATGTCTTTACAACTTTGTGAATCTTGATTTCGTCAGCATAAAGTAGAATATATGACTCTTTGATATCTGTCATGAACAATATGAATAACAAAGGACCCAAAATTGAGCCTTGAGGCACTCCTGAACAGACAGAACTCCAACCAGAGGTACGACAGCCTGCGTTCTGTTCTCTATATAAAAGGAGAACCATCAATTCCAGCAAGATACAGCTTTTTTAGCAGCATGCGATGATCAATATGGTCGAAACACTTGCTATAATCGGTATAAACCACGTCTACTTGACGCTGTACCATGCCGTTTGTAATAAACTCTCGTGACAGAAGTAAGTTAGACGTGGTCGAGCGGTTCTTAACCAAACCGTGCTGCTCATCACCCAGAATTGTCTTGAAAGCCGCATAGACATCGGTGTAAACAATACGTTTAACCCATATATGCCCAAAGGGTCGGTAACGACCCACAAGTAGTTGAGGCAATTAAGTGATTATTTATTAAATACTTTTAACACTTGAGCTTGACAAACCTCTCTTTGTTCTTATCTACCGCCATTCCATGTCTTGTGAATGTGAGAAGTTATTTTTGTACCTTCAAATTTTACTAACCATATTGTGACTGTGACTGCACGTTGCCCTATTTAGAAATGTAAGTATTTTTTATTTGCCTTTATGAAAAGATATTTTCGCGGTAAATTTACACTGATTAGTAGTTAAATAATCATAACAAATAATTAAAATTGAAAATAATAATCATTATCATAGTTATAAATAACAGAAAACTTGGTTGGGTCGTTATCGACCCTTTGAGCAAATATATGACTTATTGATATTTATAAAGGAGTTCACGTCCGCTCAAAACTTTTGAGATTTTGGATGAATTGGAAAGGATTGATGAGGAAGATTCAGTTGGTAAAATAAATATTTTCATCGATCCTCTAAATAGTGGCCAAAATTCAGAATCGGACTCTGAAGACGAAGGATGTAACGATCCAGATCGGCTCAATCGAGCTCAACTTCAGTCATCTACCGAATCAGTAATAAAGAAAACAGCGAGTATCTAAGAGTGATGAAGAAGAAGAAAAAAAGGCGAGCCAGCTAGACCAAGTACTTCACAATCCCCTAAAAGACAGATAACAGTGTGGTAACTCTGTTCTTCCGTAAGTATGGCGCCGAACTCTGATGTAGTAGTTCGGCTCTCGGAACTTGATTTCCGAAAAACTGCATATTTTTGTACAACAGCCTGATTTGATTGACAAATATGACAGGTACATGGGAGGAGTAGACCAGCTAGATGCCAATGTAGGCACCTATCGCATTGCCATCGGGGGTAAAAAACTGTAACTTGTGGATGTAGTTGTAAATAACGCTACCCTTTTGGCAAAATCTCTTGGCAGCTCTGTGGACACGTTAGATTTCAGAAAATCCATAAGTAGAACGCTTCTTATGAGATATGGAATACCATGAAACAAGCCAGGTTCCTTATGCCCATCAACATCAAGACTAATACCGTTTTCAGTTCGCACTTTTGCAGCAGATCATGTGATAATTGCCCAACAAAGAAGAATTAACACCACAAAAACCTGTAAATTACCGATTTATAAAAATGGTGAACAACAAGGTAAGTGTGCAACTAATTTAAAAGAATATTTTGCAACTCTTGTAATTTCTGTTGCCGTTTTACATTTACGATTCCGTACTTTTATTTATTTTGTTTTGTTATTTCAGAAACTCAAGTCTGGAGAGGCCGACATCCCGAGGCGTCGGGGCAGACCAGCGGGGCACAACAGGGTTCCCCTTTCGCAGGTTCGTATTAACATTAGATACCTTATATTTCCCATTTTATTATAATTTATTTCTAAACATTTTTATTCATTTAATCTTTATTTACAGGAAGAGCGTCGCGCACGCAATGCGCAATACGAAAGGGAACGCCGCCAGGAAGCCGCGGAGGTGACCTCAGAGCTGATAGAAGTTGTCGGCTGTGACCCCAACGTAAGTTATCATTATTTTATTCTTAAATTTAATTAATGTATGTACAATGTACGAAACCTGATGAACTTTTTGTTTATTCGCAGATATCTAAGGCCGACCTTCTTGCCACGGTCATCAGCCGCATCAGGAATGCGACTGAGAACACGACTGATGACAACCGTGAATTGGAGCGTATTAACGTCAATTTGGAAGCTCAAAGTAAGTTTACCTAACTAGTGACTGCAGAGGTCTTGTTGATTCGTATTGTTTTAAACTATATTTTTCTTTCCAGTTGTAATGCTCCAACAACGACTAGGCCTAGATGATGAAGCGGTAGACAGTTTATGCAGTGACGCATCTGCAAGTGTCTGTGACATTTAAATTCCATTTATTTTTGTGCCATTAGGTGTTCCATGTGGATTTCCATTTATTTTTCTGCCAGAGGTATAACCTTGAAGTACGACAGCCTGCGTTCTGTTCTCTATATAAGAGGAGAACCATCAATTCCAGCAAGATACAGCTTTTTTAGCAGCATGCGATGATCAATATGGTCGAAACACTTGCTATAATTGGTATAAACCACGTCTACTTGACGCTGTACCATGCCGTTTGTAATAAACTCTCGTGACAGAAGTAAGTTAGTCGTGGTCGAGCGGTTCTTAACCAAACCGTGCTGCTCATCACCCAGACTTGTCTTGAAAGCCGCATAGACATCGGTGTAAACAATACGTTTAAGGACTTTAGAAAAAGGCAGATTTTAGAAATTGGGCGATAGTTTTCGAAATTAGCTTTATCGCCCTTTTTAAAGACGGGAGTGACGAAAGCAGACTTCCAAATCTTTGGAACTATTCCCTCAGAAAGAGAACGCTTGAATAGGAAGTGATGGGTTCAGCAAGACTACCAGCACAAGTAACTATGAACAATGGAGGTATAAGGTCTGGTCCACCTGATTTAGTTAGCTCTAAGGATTTGAGCAGCTTCAATACTCTTGAGTGGTTTATGTCAACTGTGCTGACAGACATAGCAGTATCACTACATAGTTCACTGGGAGTACATTCATCATCAGCCGTTAATTCGGGTTCTAAAAAGGTAAACTGGATATAGCTAGCGAAAAAGTTGCTAATATCTTGCCCGGAATTAACACAGTTCTCACGGTAGAACATCTCATTACGAAATAAACCAGCCCTCCGCTTGCTTTTTACAAACGTCCAATAAGATTTTGGATTTTTTGTGATAGAAGCCTCAATGTAAGCCATATAACTGTCATAACAAGTTTTTCCTAATTCAATAACTCTGATACGTAATAATGAAAAGGAATGATAATCAGATAAATTACTGTATTGTTTATATTTTTTATGATAACTATGTTTTTCTCTAATAATTTTAATTAGCGCTGGGGTGTACCAAGGAGGGTAAGAAGATTGTTTATCGATTTTAAAGGTATGTGTATATCCCAAAGTTCATACAATTTGTCATAAAATTTAGTGACAGCATCTTCTAAGCTTATTGACAATGAAAACTGAGGCCAGTTAATTAATTCAAGTTCCGATTTAATAGCGACATAATTGCCCTTCGAGAAAACATAACGTTGCTTAGGTTTATCAACAAATACATGAATTTCGACAAATTTAGTCACAACAATTAAAGGCTTGTGAGGAAGATCAATAGGCAAAGCTAGAGGGTCCACACATTCTGAGACAGTAACAGTGTCGTTATAAAATACAAGGTCGAGTAGTCTGTAGTTAATATTCCGCACACCATTATACTGTGACATGCTGGATGTTTGTAGTGTATCAAAGAACTGAGCGACATGCTGAGAAGAAATATTTTGTGGGATTAATTCACCATTGGTAGCTATGTCCCCATTATACCACTCGACGTCAATTCCGAAATTAAAATCACCCACCAGCAAAAACTTGTCAAGTGGGTGAGTTAAAATTAAGTTGTTAAAACCATCTGAGAAATTACGCAACTGAGTACTATATGAATTACCTAGATTCTCCTTACATAAGTAAAGCGCACATTTATGCAAATTGTAACTAACCTGTGGTTTGGATCTTAAGGATTAAGGATAGCCAAATATCCTCCGCGAGAGAAAGAGCTATGCCAACCCAACCTCTCAACTATTGTAAGTTCATGTTTCACCGATATCAGAACACCTCCTCCACGCAACTAACAGGTTCGGGAGCGTCAGGATCAAGTCTCCAAACATGGTAACGTCCATCGAACAATTTACTGCTGTTAAAACTATCATCAAACCACGTTTCCGTAAATAAAATTATATCGTAGGAACTAAGACATACTCCGCGAAACATAACATACATACTATGAAGACATAATGACAATAAGATGTTTTACAATGACGCCCATGTGCTTGTGGTGTGTGTTCCTTTCTTGTGTTTGAAGTCAAGAACAAAACAGGGACTCTGCAATAAATAATTGATTTCATAATTATTCACGATATTCATTTGGATTTATTTAACTTTAAAATGTACAGCAATTTATAAAAAGGTCTTCAGAATGTTCAAAGTGACCAGCCCTGTCGACGCACCATTTGTCGTCAATTACGCTTCAATGACGAATATCTGAACCTAAAATACTCGTGTCTTGATTAGCCTAGGTACGATAACATTGTAATCTATCGACCGCTGTATTACGTAAACTGATTTTTACTGAATAACCGTTACTGAATTCATCATCGCAATGATATCGGGGGTGTTACCCCCCAAAGCGGCCTCCAACCTCCCCTTACAGCCACCCCGAGCCTCACAACTGAGAACTGGTCTGATTTAGTATCATTTCTGAATCTTATCGCTGTAAGAACAATACACACACAATATTGGAAAACAATATAGGCACAATGAATATTTGGTCAATCTGAATAAATACACATGCACTGGGAAATAACAAGATCGCTCACCGATATACTGCTAGCTCCGACCCTCGGGTCCAAGTGACGCTGGCGCGCTCACTCGCTGACCACCACGGCGCGCTATCCCCTCTTCTCCTATATCACGCCACGTCCTAACTAATCATTATCTGAGGGTACCTATAGCACGGCCTCTACGCTATATGACTACCCACCGAATCGACAATATTGCGGCCAAAAACTACAAAAGCACTAAATTGTGTTGCACCTGCATTCTAATGGTAAATTAATGAACTATTCATACATGGCTTAAAGGGCTAAAAAATATATACGACTTCGCATTCGCGACACTACCCCTGAGTTTGTTTCGGTGTTTCTTCTCAGAGTAGTCAGCTAGGAAACACCGGCCTCATCTAGTTTAAACTGACGAAAAAAAAATATTCACGTGTAAAAGTGTTTATAAAAACCTATTTGCAAAAATGGGAATATACTCCATATTTAAATTTAAAATGGTTTTTATTTAAGGATATAGTTATATACAAAATATAAAATACTAATTAAAACTATATATACACTTAAACCTACTCCTAACTAAAAAATGGCGTCATAAAACTCATCCACATCGTATTTGCAAAATAAATATCATTTATCATAATATTCTTGTGCCGTTTCGTGCTGTATGTGACGACAGCTATTTGAGGTTAGAAATGACTGTTTTTTATCACTAGACTAACTGACCCGGCGAACTTCGTACCGCTTATTAGTCGGATATTTTTTTTGTGATTTATTCCATATTTTCTCACCGTTCAAACCTTCCCTCACAAATATTTCAAGACCAAAATTAGCCAAATCGGTCCAACCGATCTCGAGTTTTAACGAACAGCTATTCATTGTTATTGACCCGGCAAACTTCGTACCGCCTAATGAGGATAACGCCATCTACGGGTATGACCAGAACCAGCATATTTCATTTCAAAATGACATTTTAATAAGAGATGGCGTTGTATTTGATTTTTTTTTCGTGAATATTTCTATTTGTTCTAACTATTTAAACCTTCTCTGGGGCATCACGAATATTTCAAGACCAAAATTGCCCAAATCGGTTCAGCCATTGTCGAGTTTTAGCGAGACTAACGAACAGCTATTCATTTTGTATATACATTAGAAGATTCCCGACCCAGTCCTGGATACCCGGCCCAGCTTCGCAGGGGTACAATGGTGATATTACATAACTTATGCATTTTTTATGCATATAAACCTTCCTCTTGAATCACTCTATCTATTAAAAAAAAAAGCAATAAAATCCGTTGCGTAGTTTTAAAGGTCTAAGCATACATAGGGACAGACAGCGGGAAGCGACTTTGTTTTATACAACGTAGTGATAGTGATTATCCATTTATTTTAATTAAATATGGCACTTTTCCCATTGAAATCGATGCGGATGAATTTTTTGATGCCCTGTAAGCTCTTTTTCTACCCGTTTGTGCATATTATTATTTTTGGTTTGTATATATACATTTTAAGTTGTAATATTTGTTAGATTAGATGTATATAAAATATAGTTATTTATAATGTACCCAATTATGTTATAAAATCTTGATTATAGAATTGAAAAAAAAATCAAATATTGATTTTACATTACAGCGGTGTATCAATTAATTCCGGTGTATTATTTAACATTAAATCAGATTAATATTATTATAAGAATTGCTTTGAATGTTTTCAACATGTACCAATTTAAATAAAGTCACGATAAACTTTTGATTGATAATGCGGGTGAAAGTTGTCGATTCTTACGATGCAACTACCTATCCTTTTCTCTCATCTTAAAAATCCATATTTTCGTCTTGCCATCAACCTATCCATGCTATGTAAAAAACACATAACTGACACTGACTGACTGACATTTTTTAAATTTATTTTTTAAATTTTTATTAACTAGTCTTTGACTGAAATCCTACCTGAGTTCGAGAGTTAATAAATGGATTTTTTTTAAGAGCTGAAGATAATCGATGTAGTGATAAGGAATTTTCTGATGAAAACATAGATATTTAATGAAACGCCTTTGGATGTTTTCAATGCGATCGATGTACTTATGATAATGCGGGTTCCATATTTGTGATTCATAATCTAGCTGACTTCTAACAAAGGTGCAATACAAAATTTTCAAAGTTTTAACATTATTAAAGCACTTAGAGAGACGCATTATAAACCCAATCAGTTTAGAGGCTTTTTTGACCATGGCGTCAATATGGGGGTCAAAAACTAATTTGCTATCTTGATGAACGCCTAAGTCACGAACAGTATTACATATTGGCAAGGTTTGACCCGATAATGTATTAATGAATATGAACTCTTTGTCCTAAAAATACAGAGCAAAAAACATCGCGCTGGCAGCGACTAGAGGCGCGCCGCAACCACACTAAAGAAACCGCGCGAAGGCGATCTCCTGTTTATGATCGCGACTTAACTTAAACATTACAAAATAGCTGTTGGAAAGACCTCACGGCGTTCTAAACTTCCGCACGACGCAGGTTCTTACCGAACACGGCAAGTTCGCTAAGTTCCTGTTCCGGATTCGTGCGGAGGATTCGCCCGGGTGTCGCCACTGTGCGGAACACCCGGAGGACATGGTGGAGCATACTGTTGAGGTGTGCCCCGCCTGGGCGGAGCATCGCCGTGTCCTCGTGGGGGCGATCGGCGGCAGCGATCTCTCTCGCCGGGCCTTGGTTCAGGCCATGGTCCGTAGTGAGGAGGGATGGCAGGCGGTCGCCTCCTTCTGCGAAGCAGTAATGCTAGCAAAGGAGGAGGCCGACCGCATCAGGCAGAGGCAACGGGGCGCTCGCCCCAGCCGCCGCCGGGATTCCGATCCCGATTTCCGGCCACCGTAGGCGCGGGCTTGCGGACGGCGTGCAATGGGTAGCACGCTGTCCGATCGTCCGGTAACCGACCGGACCGAGCCCAAGTCGTCGACGGCGCGTTCTGTTCCCGCGCGCCTCAAGGAGCTGTCAGCAAACCGTAGAGGCCCAGCCTGCTAGCTGCAGGCAGGCAGGGTCGAAGCCTGCCAAGGGCCGTTTTCTGAGAGGAAGGCTCAGCCCCGGCACTATAGGTAACGAAGGAACGGGGTAGGTTTTTAGTCAGTAAGAGTCTGACACGACTTCCCGCTCCGCACAAGGGCGGGATTTGTCATTGGATGATTTTACCTACCATAAAAAAAAAAACATTACAAAATAGCCCATACCTGATAGCAACCGTTTCCCGAAAAAAAAAGGAAAAAAAGACCTATGTAGGCGTTAGGCATTATAAAGGCGACAGCTTGTATGTTGGATATGGACTCGGCGATCATTGTACCGATAATTTAATTATATCAGCCAATGGCGTAACAGCCAGGGTTTTCAACCACCATCATAGGAGGCTGTCGTTAGGCGATTTATTAAGAGCTTGATTCAGAAAGTGCTATTTCTAGACGCGGCTCGTACAGTTAGGAGGTTTTTTTCTTAGGAGCCCTAATCGCCCTAATCTTGGACTGTTCCCGGTACCGGTGGAATACTGGGAACGCAAGCAGTGACGGGCCACAGTGGCCACCGAAACGTCTGAAACCTTGTGCCTAAAACGCTAGCATTTTACTACTTGCACCATACCCATAATACGCGGGCGGCGCGAGCTCGCGTCCTCCGTTAACGAACCGATATACGATCGAAGAAAAAGCTCCTTACAGCCTCCGGCAACGTAACTCGATACTGAGATGCTTATTTATACTGCAAACACAGGACTGCACCCGATACCCAGCGAAGTATTGGATAAACAAAGATGGGGATGGAGCTTTCAGCAAAATTATGTCTCTTTGTTTATCCACTCGAGTTAATTTTATTTAATTTACATCCTTAATAAATCATCTTTAATTTACATCTATTTTTTTTTAATAATTTATTTGTATTTTTATCTTTAGTTGTAAAAGGTATTGGTAATTGACTATTTTCGTTTTTTTAGTTGTGTTACTTTTTTGGGGGACAATAATGTGACACAGTTATGTTATATACAGTAGCAGTTAAAATGAAACCGTTATGTTAAGACAACACAAAAATTTACGTAAAATGACTCGACTCGACGAACTTGAGTAGTCGACACGACGACGACGGTTAGCGCAGTGGTTGAGTGATGATGGTTACTACACAGTATCGCGGATTTGTATTTTCCGCATGTTATCAATATTTGTGCCTAAAGATTTTTATTCCGGGTCTTGATGTATGGACATACTCACCATAAAGGAGGAAAGGTAGAACCACACTGTGCACACGTGTGCCACACACGCCGATCTGGGTGCGTCGGTCTCCATACATTTTATATGGAAACTAGACTTGTAGAGCTACTCATAATACTTAAGTACAAGCCACGCGACGTCGTTCTACGTGCAAATCAGCCCCCCTAGCCAAGTTACAATCGTTTCGTTTTGCGTTAACGCTTGGAGTTGGTCACGTACTCCTTTGTTCGAACAAACTTATGGAGGGCGTCGTCAACTCCAAGCATTAACGCAAAATGAAACGATTGTAACTTGGCTAGGGGAGTAGGCGTGTCACACTTGTGCGTCGGTCTAATGTAGTTCTAGCTTTATTCCTAGTAAATGACAAATTTATTAAAAAATAATTGCTGTTGCATGCCAGTTCGCAAACCAGGGATTTTCCAAAGCTTAACATGTACAATACTTAAAGTGCACATATAGTAATAAATTACTCCAGTAGATTTTTAGCACGGATTGAAAAATTTTTGTTTACACAATAATTTGATATTACAAACAAATTATCATTTTTCTCAAGCAGGCTCAGCCTGTCCCGCATGGGACATTTCATTTTGAATAAAAATCAAGACAGACGTCTGGCAACGCTGTTTTGTATCCACATCTGGCGTATGGGCTGCTAGCGACCCTTTCACTGCGTGCATGCATTTCAAGCTCGCAAACCGTTCGTGCGCCCCCGCGCGTCGCCCACACGTCCTTCGCGCGGCAGTTTGCACCGTGTTCGCTGAAGCTGGCGCACTGCACATACTTCCACCCTCACGCAAGATTGCTCGCGCATGACGTGCGCTGTGCGCGCCCTCTGTACCTCTGTACCTTACAGAAGGCCGCAAATAACTTGACTCGAGATTTTGTGGTGGAGGAAGCTTCCACCACCCATAATTCCATTCATTTTGACATGCTCGAGCTACCACGAAAATCTCTAGTTAAGTTATTTGTCGCGGACTGCACCTGAGTTGCGCTAAATAGGCGCACCAAACAATTGCAGTAACTGCACGTGCGCAGTCTATATCTATCTAGGCAGTAGGTGAGGAAAAGGAAAGCTAATTTAACCGTTGAAGCTTCATCAAAACGATTTCTGGTGTATTAATAAATATGACCATCAAAATATTCAATAATATCGAAAACAGCTCATGCATAATAAGGGCAGTAAATCAACGAACTATCGAAAACAGCTGACTGAGCCAACAAAACAGTAAAACTGGCGCGAAAATATCGAGATTGCGGGGAAACGTCCGATGTCCAAACAGCGTGAGGCACCGAACCACAGAGTACCTACAAAGACGCTTCGGGAGTCCAGCTAAGGCAGCTACTACGAGAAATTGCAGTACCTCTGGTTTTGCATCACTGTCAAAATCCATCTTTTGATATTCTCCTTGCAATAAGGTACGTGTATAGTAGAGGGCGATGAGCCGATTTGCCATCCAGCTTGGGACGGCACAAGTTAACCCAGCAAAGGAGGGTTTTTTTTCCGGTGGGTAAAAATCATCCAATGACATCTACCGCCCTTAGGCGGAGCGGGAGATAGTGTCAGATTTTACCGACTAAAAATCCCACCCCGTTCCTTTCAGTAGTAGATCCTTGGCCCTAGTAGGCTTCGACCCTTTCTGCTGGCAGGCTGTACCCCTACAGTTTGCTGACAACTCCTTGAGGCGCGCGGGAATAGTACGCGCAGTCGACTTCTTGGGTTCGGTCCGGTCAGTTACCGGACGGTCGTACAGCGAGCAACCCATTGCTCGCCGGCCGCAAGCCCGCACCTACGGTGGCCAAGCCAAAGGAGGGTTATGACAGGCTATGTATTTTCTTATTTATTTTATATAAACAAGGGTTTTCTTCAAGCTGACATGAGTTTGTGTAATAATAGATAATTTTATAGTAATTTTAGTACTTAGATTAAAATTATCTTCTACCCACTTCTTGTAGTATTTTTTTTCCAGTTATTTTAAAATTACGCGCGTCGCAGCAATTCCTTGGTCTATGGGACAAAAATAAACGAAAATGAAGAAAAGGCAACGCAGCGTTTGCAATGCAGTCCGCAGGCGAGTCAATCTACCCACAATCAATAAACAGAACACAGTGCTCAGAATCATAAGGGCCGAAACACATAAACGCGTTGCGGCGCCACGCCGCTAAAATCGGCAGTGGCCTGCCGCTCTTTTTCGCGTCGCCGCAACGCAACTTTTAGTGTTGTATCCTACAGGAGTAATTAGTTCTTCGTGATTTTTTGAGTCTGGATAGACGTCTCTCTGCCATTGATTGTAATAAACTTATTACTTATTTGTTATTTAGAAGACATTACTCTATTTTAAATAAAGGAAAAAGAAGATATTGGATACATCCATTTAATAAGGCTGTGGTATTCGTGCCGCGGTGCACACCGCAAAATTCTGCGATGTGGCAGGCGTCACCGCCGATTTTAGCAGCGTGGCGCCGTAACGCCGTTGTGTGTTTCGGCCTTAAAAGGTGGAACAGCGTTCCAACCAAGGTCACCTTGGTTGGAGCTTGGTTTGTGTTGCAGCTATATGGATGTAAACCACGCGCCAACACTTTCGCAAATCAGTCACTGTGGATGAGAAAACGCTCCTCCCAACCAAGGGTGTTGAAGGTCATGGTATACTACAGCTACTACACGGATTGAAACTAGCAAGGTTACCTTAATTGACCGTTGAACGTTGGTTTACGACAGTCTGGTAAACCCTTTATGCATTCAAAGTAAACATCGGCTCATAAGATACAAAGGGAACATTTGCAACATCGGCTCACAAGCTACAAACGGAACATTTGCAACATCGGCTCCAAAGATAAAAAAAGGAACATTTACAACATCGGCTCAAAAGATAGAAACGGTACATTTGAAACATCGACTCACAAGATACAAACACAGACACTGACTGTAATGAATCTATTACGTTGCGTCATAATATACACTAACAGTTTTATTGAATTGAATTTTGATTTGAGAATTATTTAAAGCACATGTTTTTACTCGTAGATCAGCTCATTAATTATACTCTATTAATATTTTAATTTTAATAAGATTGCAGGTCACTTAAAGTAAAGAGTGTTTCAGTGTTCGAAATGTTCCAAATGATGGATGTTTGCGACCGTCAGAGTTCACAAACAAATACTCAAATGAAATCAGTTTTGTTATAGTTGCCCTTTCGCTCGATAGATGGCGTGGGGATCAAATTAGATCTCGATATCGTTTTGCTACCGCGATTTGGTTATAATTATATACCAGTATACTTATTAGTATAATAATGGTTTTATTTCTTACCTACTTGTATACACATTATATAGATCAAAAGTTCAAAATTATAGTACCGAGTGTTTCCGCTGCAGCGCTAGGTGCTATACAATGCATTATTATTTTTATTGATTACTAAATGGTGTTCTCATCTTTTCGGTACGCTAAAATGTTTCGGATCAGTGAGTAAAGAGTACAAACGCCTAACGATCAATAAAGTTCAATTTTGACTATAAATAACATATAATTGTAATATTATCGATTATAACGTTTAAAAAAAATGTGGTAAAGATGATGATCAATTAGTAACAGATTGAACCTTGTAAGCACTTCACACTAAAATAGTGTGAAATGATTTATTTATTTTATAATTTATGTACACACATATACATGTGGAAGAGATACAGTATTAAAATAAAAAGGTACTGTTTATTTCTAAAAGAAATTTCTTCCAGCAGACCTGCGAAAGGAGAGATGAGAAGAAATATAGACAATAGTGTGTAGAAATAAGAAGAGAATAGATTATGAAATCTAAAATTAAAGTAATAAATATGATGTTACTTTTGATTTATTGTAGTAGCAGGGGAGTAAATTGGCAGTTACTAAAGTGTCACGGGGACCTATTGGATTGTGAAGGTTAGGTTCTAAAACGAAAAAATTCTATGGCAAGTTTTCATTTTAGTGGGGGGGTCAACGTGTAAGAATTTTTAAAAGTAAAAAAAAATTGTCACATGGAAATACTCGAGAAAGTCAGATAAACGCGCTTTTATTCACAGTGTAAACGCGCTTTGTTTTTCTGATAACCGATAGGTAGGATCTGAAGATTAACTAGTAGGTGGTGGCCGTAAAAAGCGGTAAAAAAAGCCAAAAAAAAAGTTATTCAAGCGTGTCAGATATTCAGAGTGAATGTTAAGTGAAATCAGAAAAGTGTCCTATTTATAAATGTATCATATAAAGTGTCATATTTTTAAATGTAAAAAAAAAATATGCCCTTGAGATACTCGAGCGCGTCAGATTTTTATACAGAGTTATACAGATTTTTATACTAGTTGAACCAACTTGATGTCTTGGTCGTCGTAATTGATAATCTGACAATATACAGCAGGATATTATTAAGCTGAAAATTCTAAAAAAAATAAAAGCAAAAAAAATATATAATAAAAACCAAGCGACATTTTGAAAATGTAAAAATAGTACATTTTAGTAAGGTAGGGGTACAATACAGAGTAGAAGGTTTCTCCCCATACGATTTTCTGACGCGCTAGAATAACGCGCAAAATCTCCATCTAGGCTCGCCTACTATAACGCTTTGCTTCGAGTCGCTACGAGATTCTACGAGCTGCTACGACGTGCTACGATGTGCTACGACTTGCTACGCGAACACCGTGTGTGTGTGTTTCGTTTGTATGTCTTTCGGCCATCGATATATAGGGTGACTGGTAATTAGTGAACGATACTTAAACACGTGATTGTAGTGATGATAGCAAACAACTTTTACTATGAAACCAAACTTGAAATCACGATAAAAATCAGCCAAATTCAGTACATTTTGACCAATTAGGCAAACAAAAGTACTGACAACTAGTTCTTTCGCGATTTCAGGTTTGGTCCCATAGTAAAAGTTCTTAGTTATCATGACTAAAATCACGTGTTTAAGTATCGTTCACTAATTACCAGTCACCCTATATATTTACTACGCACTAGATTACGGTTGCCATACATTCTTCAATTTACAGTTAATCACACAACAACTAAGCATTCACACTTAACGTTCTGGAATATATTTAAATTATTTATTTATGAATTACTCCTGTTTAGTTTTTTTTTTTTTTAAAAACTTGTTTTGGATTTGTTATATTCTGACTTTTTTATTATTACTATTATTAAAATTAGCTTTTACTTTTGCTCACTGCTGAATACTAAGCTCTTTCTAGCATACTAAATGCGGGAGGGTCCTGGTGACCTGTAATACAGGTGGTTGCACATACCTACATCAGGCACCAGTCCCTCACAAAATTAGTTCTAAATTGTAAGCACATTGTTAAAGCTAGCATAAGAAAAATTTTGTGAAGGGAAAATAAATAAAATTATTATTATTATTCTCTTCTTTCAATTCAGGTGAACTGCAGACACTTCAGTCCGCGGCGCTAAAATCGGCAGTGCCGTCCGCAGCTCTTTTTCGTGACTCCGCAACGCAACTTTCTGCGTTTTATCATCGTATCCTACAGGGATAACCTGTTTCTCTCGACTCGAGATTTTTAGTGTGGATAGACGTTTCTCTGCCATGGATCGTAATAAACTTATGCTTATTTGTAATTAAGAAGACATTACCCTACTTTAAATAAACGACAAAAAAGATAATGGTTATATCCATTTAATAATGCTATGGTATTCGCGCCGCGGTGCACACCGCAAAAGTCTGCGTTGCGGCGGACGTCACGGCCGATTTTAGCAGCGCCGCAACGCATTTATGTGCTTCGGCCTTTACATCGTTTGCAGTAATTCAATTATCTCTTGTTATATTTATATTTTTTTTTTTTTTATTTAAACTAGTGCTTGACTGCAATCCCACTTGATGTTAAGCAGTGATGCAATCGTTGATGATGAGGCGCACTAGTTTATTATGAGCCTATTCACTCGAGCCTTGAAGACACCTAAATTAGAATCGGACGGGAAGACCGCAGCAGGCAAACTGTTCCAGTCCCTGGATGTACGCGGTATAAACGACGAGGCAAAACGCTTAGTCCGTACCGTAGAAGTTTCAACAACATAAGGGTTTTTTTTTGTGGTAGGTAAAATCATCCAATGACAAATCCCGCCCTTGGGTGGAGCGGGAAGTAGTGTCAGACTCTTACTGACTAAAAACCTACCCCGTTCCATTCTTTGGCTTGATCCCAGGGCCCCGGGTGCCTTTTTTACATACCCTTTGACCCCAGTAGGCTTCGGCCCTGTTGGGCCCCTACAGTTTGCTGACAACTCCTTGAGGCGCGCGGGAACAGTGCGCGCCGTAAACGACTTGAGCTCGGACCGGTCTGTTACCGGACGGACGGACAGCGAGCTACCCATTGCCCGCCGTCCGAACAACATAAGGGTGGATATTTGCCTTACATCGGTTTGTCCGATGGTAAAACTGAGATGGCGGAATCAAATCATGTAATTCCCGCGCACACTCTCCAAAATGCATCTTGTAAAATACCGAAAGGCTAGCTACTCTAAGCCTATTCTCAAGGCTTTGTAGATTGGACTTAACCAAATCTGTATCACCAATTAGCCTCTTCGCACGCCCTTCCACCGAGTTCAAAGTTGCTAGGTGGCATTTAAAAAATAAAAAAAATATTTATTACTTGTTAAGAAATACACATCGCTCTTTAATGAGAACAATATTTAAAAATGAAGCTGAACTTATTGTTGAACTGGCATCTAAACAGTAGTCGCAGGGAGTGTCACGCATTTCCAACTGACACGGTATACCGTTTCAGTGTATCCCTGCGCTCATCGCAATATTGGATCACATTATTAACCATGCTTGGTGTGATACAAATACAATAGTGTTCAACGTTGGGAAATGTATCGTCAAATTGTACAAGCTTTGTACTCGTAACGAAGACGAAGACACATATCATATTTTGATGAGATGTGTTCGGAATCAATCGCGGATGCCCAGACAGACAGCTTCGCTGCGGTCAGGCGCAAGCGTGCAGCATCCTTGTTGCGCAGGGTGCGTGCCAGTACCAACGGCCACCTAGCTGTCATTGCCAATAAGCTGGATTGTCCTATTATCTGGTCTTTAAGCCAGCTACATGCCCCTGTAAAGTCTGCTTACTAACATAGTTGTAAGTTTTTGTGTTACTAATCTGTTTTTGTATTTGTTTACTAACATAGTTTTTATAAGTTATTATGATACTAACAACAACTGTAGTTATGGATGAATATCTGAATTAAAGAGAATATTATTATTATTATTATAACATTAATTTATCGAACCATTTATCAGATAAAATAGTCCTCATAATTAATATGGTTAAGTTTGCTCTGAAAAACCGACCCAGAACCAAGTTTTTTTTTTTAAACTAACACTAATTTTATTTCATAATTATGTTTACCTACAGAGTGTCATATTCGCAACAGCGAAAAAGCTCTTTAAATAAAGATTAAAAAAAAAGCTGTGTACACTTTTCATTAACATACATAAATGTGCACAGAATCGAATGTCTATACAATTATCTACGTACTTGTAAAATATCTTGTTAATATGACGTTGGTAGTTCTAATAATAAATAATAAAAATGGTTTTATATATATATTTTTTTCTTATTAGTCGGTCCCCAAAAATATGTATCAAGAAACTCCTTGTAGTTTATGAAGCTTTTGTTTTCATATATGTTTGTTTTGACAATATCAAACCAATTTGAAATTGCAAGGATGGTTTTAGTTTTGATGATAGCGCCTATAGGTATCATGGCCCCGTCTCAAACTACTTTCCGTGGAGTGTAGGTATATATATCTCTAGGTAGATATGTCTCTTTAAAGCATCGACGTAAAACTATTATAATAACAATATAACTCACAATAAAGCAACAATTTCTTGGTATCGTTTACCTGCCGCGCTGCCCATGAGTTTCGACTTGAGGGAGGAAACAAAGTACCTACGCGCCATACTCATTAACCCCTGAAGAACAATGGAACACCAACGTAGATAGATAAGCTTAACTTAAAATCATTTTAGCATTACCAACAAATTTTTGCAACAATGAAAATCCTGTTTCTGGAATGCTCCTATTGTTTGTAATTTTACAATCGTTTCACAATACACTAGTTCTGTGAGCTATTGTTTCTGTGAGAATATGTTCAGGTAAACTATTTATCTTTTAATTCAATTACTATTTCATTTTGTTTGGCAAGCTCTTTATTAGGTACCTAGTTAGGAGCCCAGTGGTGCTGCCAGATGCCGACCATATTAAAGCTAATAGATATTAGTTAGTTTCAGCTCTTACTTCAAAGTTCTTTTGTCAATTTCAATGATCAGATGGTGGTAAAACGTTTTGAATCACTATAGTTGACGAAAACACAAAACAACTGGCTATAGGTAATAATGTAGTTTGTCCTTAGTAAGGAACTGTCCCTATCAGATAAGTTCTCATCTCATAACCAAGTAGGTACTGTGGTGCGTCAAAGAGGTTTTATGTACTCGTATTACACAGTTATATCGTGCTGTCTTATTATATTACAAAACTATTTCATATTTTTTCTTCTTTGACAGTCTCAAACAATCTCTCTGAAAATCTAACTTCATTTTTGACCTTAAACCTTCAAATCAATACCCCCTCCTTATTTATTATACTTTTTGGTCTGCGAAGAGTTTCATTTATTTTGTATTTTAATTTAAAAAGATATTTATTTTACTCTTAATTCTCGTTAAGTACTCTCCAGCGTTTGATGGTATATTAACAGTTTGTACGTGTTATTGGCAAAATTGTGGTGACTCTTCCACAAAGGCCATTAATCAAAAGTTGAAGTAATTGAAGTGTCAGTTCGCACTTTACCTGTGAACTCCTTTCAGTCTTCACATGAGCTACGCTCCTACGAATAGAAATGCTGAAGCACACGAGGCAATTCCGAAAAAAAACTATTTTTCTACTCGTTCCATGTTTTGAGAAAAAATATTGAGTAAATGACCAGAACTGATGTTACTACATAGTTACCAACCGATTTAAACTAAACGAGGTTAGTTTGAATTGAATATTTTTGAAAGTTTATGAATATAAAAATAGTTTCTGTATAACTCAGTAGGTACGTATGCTCAGAGAGAAATTAAAATAACTCTATATAATCTGACTGACTGGTCACTGGTTCTTTGCAAGTGAGTAGAGGAAAGGCAACTAATAAAATACAATAAAACATATATTACAAATGAATTTCTATATTTTTATTATTCATTTATGTCAAGTTGTTCACTCATACAAGGGTTAGTCACAATATTTACTTAAAACTATGTTAGTAACTATAAAATACCAATTCCATTCCATTATTACAAAAATAAATTAAATCAAATCAATCGGATATTATACAAATACATAATTAGGAGTATGTCATACGCAAATAATAAAATCAATCAAAATCATATAACAAAATAAAATATAATAAAATTGGGTCACTATCTACTTTCCTATTACAATACACATCCATTTGTTCCATTTTTATATATATTTACTTAATAAAAGTGCAATGAAACAGTTTTTTAAAGTTGCAGTTTTTGCCGTTGTCCTGTTTTTAAAACTCGAATGCGGGCCAGCCGTGTCCGTGGTTTATACCTATAACAAACAAATAAAAAATTGTAAGTAAAACTATGTAGGTAATTGAAAAGACAAATGGAAAATGGCACAAAATCATAAATTGAGTGGAAAGTAAAATGAACCAAAAAAAACCAAGATTTACATAATCTCTAGATAGTTTGACTTACGATGAGCTTCCAAATTAGCACTTGATGATGGCGTCAGAGTTTCCAGTCGCACTCTGAATGCGATTGATACAGTGGCGAGAAGCTCGACGTTAGAGATCTGTGAACAAATAAACAGTTAGCCGGGATTGTAAACGAAATATACATTCAAATAGTAAATAATAAAGTACAAAATACCTTACGTTAGGAGTACCATCCGCAACTACTATTTATTGTGACGTCACGTCTACGACGCTGCGCACGCACCCCTCCTGTAAACAAAGACATTTAATTTTACATTTGACTGGAATTGGTTGATAAAAGTAGTTAACAATTATGTACCCTGGCTTTCGATCTGAATGGATTACACTAGACTCCCACGGTCGTCGTAGACAAGAGATTTAAAGGAATACTCACTCAAAAAGTCAAGCGCCCGCGCTTGGTCTTCGTTATACTGAAGACAATTAACCCGAGCGCTTCTGCTTCTTTCTCTGTAAAAAACATACTTTAAGTAAACAAATAAATAATACCTAATATAATTCAAAAGTGATAATGTTAGTAAAACACAAAAACGTACGGGTGGTTTTTTAGTGGCCTTGCTGGAACCTGGCAGTGGCTCAGCTGTGTCCGTGTCCTGCATAAGAAAAAAAAAATAAGTTAGGATCCAATACGTTATTCAGGTGCAAAATAAATTCGAAATGGTACAGAAACTTACCGCAGCGTCACTGTCGGTACTGTCACATGTGTCGTCGTCGTCTGAACTACTCAAAACATCTAGGCCGAGCTTTTCTTGAAGCGTTGCAACTGGAAAAGATAAATAAAATTTAATACAATATGACACAACAAGACTTCCACAGCAACTAGACAGGTTAACTTACTTTGAGATGTCAAATTGTTATTTAGCCGCTTCAAGGCAGCAACGTCATCGTTTTCAGTCGCACTCTGAATGCGACTGATTGCTACTGCCAGTAGCTCGGCCTGAGATATCTGTGAATAAGAATAATTAGTCAAGTTTCATAAATCGTACATATATTTTTTAAAGTTAAGAATAAAATAATGATAACTTACGTTTGGGTCACACCCGACAGCTGCTGTCAGATCCGACAGCGCTTCGGATGTCTCCTGGCGACGCTCCCGCTCATACTGAGCGTTGCGTGCGCGACGCTGTTCCTGTAAATAAATAATAAAATAAACAAACAAATTTACAAAACAATAATATTAAAGCGAAATATATGCTGGAAATATAAGGTGTCTTAATTTTAATACGAACCTGAGAGAGAGGCACCCGGTTATGCCCCGCTGGTCTGCCACGACGCCTCCGGATATCTCCCTCTCCATTAGTAAGTTTCTGAAATAAAAACACAAAATATATAAAAATACGGAATCTTAAATATAAAACGGAAACATATTAAAATAGTAGCAGAATATTTTTTTACACTAGTTCCACACTTACCTTGTCGTTCACCATTTTTGAAATAAAGTTGGTAATTTACTAAAAAGAATATGAGTATTTCTCAAAATAAATGTACGTAACGAAATGGTAGTAACGAAATATTGTTACGAAATAGTCCTTAGATGTAACTAAATAGTAACCATAAGGCTGGTTACACATTGGCGAAATATTGTGAATGCTCTTCATTTATTCAATACGAAATATTTGTAAGTATGTACCCAAATACTTAAGGGGTTAGAAATAAAATAAGGGAGTAATCATTCATACTATTTTAATCAAATTATTTTTTTTTCCCAATCTTTTAAAAATGAAAACCTGACGTTATTTTAAACATAAAAAAACTTAATTAGAATCACTATCCATTAGCGCTTTATAAATTTCTTCCTTAATAAATTGGCCTAATTTGTTGGGGTAGTCGTTTTTTCAGAATTTCCACTCGCTTTTTCATCCGATTGCAGGCCTGTCTTAAATTTTTATTTCGTCGTTTTAATTGAGTATTTTCTTCAGTAAGCTTTTGTAGTCTCTCCTTTAGGATATTTGTATTATTTTTAGCATTTTTTCTTACTTCCAATGTGTTGTTTTGTTTTGTCGTAGAGTAGGCCTTTTTTTTTCTTTCAGCTCTTATAGCATTGGCTTGTCTCCACTTTGCTCGTAGCTCTTGTTTTTCTTCTTCTGTAAGAATTTCTTTTTTCTTTTTGATATTTTCTTTAACTTTTTCCAAATGTTTGACACGGATTTCCTCATATTTATTTGGTTTATCCTTTTTGAGTCGTTCTCTGTAAGCTTTTTGCCTTTCGGCATTGGTTTTTGGCGGCATTCCTTAAAAAACAAAAGAAGTAATGCAGTTGTATATAAGCAGTTGTAAGTAATAACCAATTTGATAAGTCAAACCAACAAGTATAGTGGGCATCTCTACAGAAGTGTCATTAGCAAGAGTTAAGTATTTGTAACAATCGGTATAATTCTATTCTCAAGCGAATTGAAACAAAGCCGCGAGGTTTTTTAACCGACGAAAAGGAGGAAGTTCTCAATAGAACTTCATGTAAGTAATATCAGGGGTAAAAAGTTATTAAATCACATAAAAACGTAATTTAAATTATTTCATTATTTTTTGCTGGTGGCACTTCTATATAGCAGATAATATCCAATCCTTTAGTTATTGACGCTCTATATATTTTTTTTTCATAAATTAAGTAGTGAATATTACTATGCTTAGTCAGGTTATAACAGTATACACTCAGCTTTATGTTGTACTTTTTCGTTACGTAACGAAATTCGTAAAAAACGTTACGAAATATTAGACAAATTGAGGTCAGAAAAAATATATTTATTGATAAAAGCTGTTACAGCAAATATAAAAGCTTATTAAATATTCGTACAACACGTATTACAAAAAATGGGTAAATGAAGACTTACCGTTCTATGAAAAATCGCTGATTTTACTTCCTGTCTCGAAAAAGTAACCCCACAAAACACACACGTTCTCACTGATTTTCACGATAGATGTAATGGCGGAGACGTCAAACCAATAGCCAATCAGAGTGAAGCTAGTGTTGTCCGTGTAAAAAAATTACGGAATCGTTCAGAAATCATGGGAAAGTAGAAATAAATCGTAACTAAAGAGTAATAACTAAATAGTAAATGAGAGCGACTCATTTTGTTTTTTTGCTTTAAATTGCCAATTCACTATGACACCCCATAGAAAATCAATTTGATACAGAAACTGCGATTACTGTAGAACGATGATACAAAGAAATTTACAATAATTTAGTTACGTATCGCATTTTATGAAACAAAAACACATGAAAAAGGTAGAGTGGCAAACAGGTTTTTGTATGAAAGGTAAAAAAAGCTATTTTTAAAATATCGAAATATTTGATAATAAGTATGATTATAGCTATAATTCTTCGTTATCTTAAAGATTAATATTCATCCTACAAAATTGAGTGTGTGTTTTTTTTGTGTGATGATTTATAAATATAAAACTTTTGAACTGTTTCAAAGCACACTTTTTTTTTCAAAGATGTACATGTATTTTGAGAAATACTCATATGTTTCGAGATCGAGAAACGGAGTACGTACTGCGAGTCGAACTGCACAAATGAGCTACTACCAAAGTAATGAAGTCAAATTTTTCGGCTCTGAGTTTATATAGGGTACCTGCGCTTACGCAGGGGTACCAAGGAGGGAACATGTTCGAGCTCTGTTATTGGTCGATCGGGAATTATCTATTGTTCTAGGATTTCTGTTGTTAGTGACTTCTGGTTAAATTGTAAAGCCACTGCGGTGTGTTTTTACGATGAAATATAATTTAAAATGACATTCAGTAAGTTTAGAGCCTTACAGTTAAGCCAAATAATTTTTACAGCTGCTTTCAAACATTTAGGCGGCACTTGTGTAGTAGCTTGTACCTACATAGATACTAGCTTTATGAACGAGTTAGTGATTAAGTTACGTTAATTCAAACAGAAATCATGTTTTACATAAATACATTTCTGTTCAAAGCTGTGCGATCAATCGAGTTTAAAAGGAAACATGAATTACGTCCAGTCTAAATATACCTAATGTAAAGTTTGACTCGCCCTTGCACTCAGCCCAGAGCGGGAGAAGTCATTGGATGATTTCAACACTAAAAAAAGGGTATTAATGTATATATGATTATATCGATACTATAAATATACATATATGTTTAGTTTAATATATGATAGGTACACCTACATATATATCTACACAAAGTAAAATAGGGTTTTTGAGATGACTCCACTATTCAAACTCAAACAATTATGAATATGGTATTTAATCTACGTCATAAACAAATTGTAAAAAAATTACGTTAAGAACGACGATTTTATTTACGATTTCATTCGATAAATTGTATGCATTTATGGATTTTATTTGATATAAAAGCATAGCATAATCAACCTTGTAATGATCCCACAACTGGGACTTCTCTCCAGGGGAGGGAATGGGCCGCAATCCACTTCGCGGGCCATGTGAGGGAAGGTGAATATCAAATATCTTCGAATTTTCCGTCATAGGACATGCCGGTTTCCTCACGATGTTTTCCTTCGCCGTTTTGAGAACAGTGGTGATGAAATAAATTACACAAAGTAATGCACCTGGCTGGGTTTGAACCTCATAAGTCGGGGCCGTCGCCACTCGGCCACCACTGCTCTCATCTTGCTAATTACTGGTTTACTAATTACTGTCATTAGCGGATATTTAGTTTTAAACTCTTTATAGCTATGTGATTAGAACAAGGTATTTTAATGAAATTAGTTAATGGGCTTTGTGAGTCAGTAAAGTTTAATTAGCAATTAACTAAACCAGGAATCGAATATTGGACTAATGTATCCGGTTATCGTCATAACATGTAGTTATCGATATCCATCACGTCTGGGAGTTTTGCTAGATAATTTAATCAGATGCTGTATACAATATGACTGGGTTCAAACTCAAATTCTCACTGAATGATGAAAATTGCAATCCTCAACTTATTTTAATTTCTTTTAATGTTATTTTTATTGGTTTTAGTGTAGTTTAATTATATTATTATTATTTCTGTATGATCACATTTTTTTTTAATATAATTTATTGTAGAAGTCCTGTGCACGTCTATAAGTGACCTATTCTTGATGATGTTTGTTTTATTGATATGAAATCAATAGAAAATTACGTCGTGATTTAAAATAAGCAACAAACATTACTTTTACCCTAATGTGTTATAAGAAAATAGATTTATCTACAACACAATATTGATAAAATTGTGGCAAAAGAAAACTCAATTTACTTTAAGTCAATTAGTCAATGAAATGAAAAGAAAGTTGGCAGAAGAATCGGCATGGCTTAGTGCACCTTCACGTTACCCACAAATTTCCGAAAGTCTGGAGGGATCGCAACATCTCCGGAAAACCCAAAACCAAACTGTTGCGGACTCTAGTCTTCACGATGTTTTCGTATAGCGCTGAGACTTGGACGCTGAGAGCTGCACACCGCAAACGCATTGACGCTTTTGATCACACACACAGCATTCTTTTTTAGCGTTAACTAAAATAAATAAACTATGGTATACCAACGCACTCAGAGGAGAGTGACGTGTAAAGAACCGATACCTACATAGATAAGTGTTTATGGAAAGAAGCAAAACTTTACCCTACAGTTTGATATTAACATATATGTCGATGGATATTAACTACAGACAGGATTTAAAGAAATGCCCACACAAAATCTCTAACTACTGTTCATCAAGGACATCGTTTGTCAAAACGAAAATCATGCTTTGAGCAAATAAATAACTAATATTTGTATTTTTAAAAGATGTTGTCATTTTTAGAACTCGATTGTTGCCCAGCTCTGTGTACCTGCGCATACGCAGTGATACCAACCGGACTTTGTCTATTGTTCTAGCCCTTCCTTTGTTAACAATAATTTTTGCTTAAATATTAAAGCCGATTATAGTAATAATAAAAAACCGGCCAAATGCGAGTCGGACTCGCGCACAAAGGGTTCTGTACTGTCTGTAGCAAAAAAAAAAAACACATTTGTTGTAGGGGAGCCCTAGTTAAATATTTTTTTCTCGGTTTTTAGTATTTGTCGTCACAGTGGCAACAGAAATACGAGTACATCATCTGTGAAAATTTCAACTGTCTAGCTATCGCGCTTCTTGAGATACAGCCTGTTGACAGACAGACAGACGTACAGACAGCGAAGTCTTAGTAATAGGGTCCCATTTTACCCTTTGGCTACGTGTTGTAACATCACTAGTTACTAATTACTAATTGTCACAACCCTAGTTTTAGTTCTATGGTCATTGTCGATGTAGGTGTGACGGACTGAATATCCTCTTTATATTAAAATCTCATGTGCTTGTTCTGAGTGTAATAAACCAAGCATTCACCACATCAAGTCTTTCATTACAAACATTACAGTATGGAACCCTAAAAAGTATTTAAATCGCATCTAATAAGTTTACATACTTGGCAGTAATCATCAAGGTCTAGCAACAAGTATTAATTTGTACGTACATATATACCAGTATCTATGTTTTACCGACTACTCTCTGAAGGACATTTAGTAAAATAAAAATTATGATTTACATTTTGCGCATAAAATTGCTGATGAAAGCTATGCGATCAATCAAGATTTGTAGTGACTATCTATGAGCTATAGTTGTAATATTATCGACATTATTAGCTTTTCCAATCCTACACATTATTCAAAAAAACCTTGAAACAACACATCTTGAAAGATTTTTTCTGTTTTAATTAATTCAATGTAAAGTTCCATAAATTAAATTACTTTTCACGTTAAAATATATTTACATATCATGAACATTAAAATAATTTGATAGGTGAAACTACAGAATTAAAAAAAAACTAAAATAAAAAAGGAAAGAATTTTTAAATGATTTTTTTTGTTTTTTATTTTAAAGTAATATTTAAAAACGTTTTAAAATATGTTTAAAGAGTAAAAAAATGGAATAATAATAATCCAATTAGCAAACCAAACAAATTCAAAATAACAAATCATAGACTAAAAACTTAGGAACAATAAAAATATGTAATTGCTGTTGACTTGCCTATAAGAAACGATACGTAATGAGTTCAGTAATACAACAAAGTTGTACTGTTTTTTTACTGTTACCCGCAAATTGTAAATAACTTCTGTTGAGCTACTACTAAATAGTTTATTTGAGTACCTACATTTCTCATATATTTAGTATCTAAGAATAACTTGTATTTCTCATTCTAAGTGAACTGTATTCTTTTTGAGAAATAAATCTCTTAAACCGTATTATTAGCTTTTACAAAAAGTATGTTTTTTTTTAAAGTCGTTAAAATCATCCAATGACATCCTCCACCCTTGGATGGAGCGGGAAATAGTGTCAGACTCTTACTGACTAAAAACCTATCCCGTTCCTCCTTTGCCTTGGTTCCAAGGCCCTGGTATGCATTTTCATACCTCCCCAGAGCCCCAGATTAGGCTTCGACCCTACTGGGTACAGTTTGCTGACGACTAGTTGAGGCGCGCGGGAACAGTGCGCGCCGTAAACGACTTGGGCTCGGTCCGGTCTGTTACCGGACGGACAGCAAGCTACCATTTGCCCGCCGTCCGCAAGCCCGCGCCTACGGTGACCGGAAATCTGATGCCGTCAGCCTCCTCCTTTATTAGCATTACTGCTTCGCAGAAGGAGGCAACTGCCTACCACTCCTCCTCGCTCCGGACCATGGCCTGTACCAAGGCCCGGCGCGAGAGATCATCGCTACCGATCGTCCCCACGAACAAAAAGTACGGTAAAGATTATGAGATCGAACCTCACTAAAATCACACACACATCACACATCTCACTAAAATGACTGTCTGAAATGATGTTCCTTTTGACTTATTGTAGCGCTTTTGCTTCGAGCCGCTACGAGATTCTAAGAAGTGCTACGACGTGCTACGATGTGCTACGACGTGCTACGCGAACACCGCAGTAGCAGCGTTCTTAGATCGTTCGCAGTCATGCAAGTATCTCTTGTTATAAATATTTATTACTTGTTAAGGCATTGTCATCGCTCCTTAGTGAGAATAATATTTGATAATGAAGCTGTGCTTATTGTTGAACTGGCATCTAAACAGTAGTCGCAGGAAGTGTCACGCATTTCCAACTGACACGGTATACCGTTTCAGTGTATCCCTGCGCTCATCGCGATATTGGATCACATTATTAACCATGCTTGGTGTGATACAAATATTATGTGTTCAACGTTGGGAAATGCAAGTAACGAATAGTATCATCATCTTATTCACTTCATGTGAAGGCACTTCAGAAAGTCGATATCATAAGGAATCTGGGAGTTTTGCTCAGTAGTGACCTTTCTTTTACTCCTCATATTGAAAACATTCTGTCCATGGCTTGTAAATGAGTTGGTTTCATCAAGAGGATGGTCATGACTTCAAGGGGACTAAGGCACTTAAAGCACTTTTCGATTCTTTCGCACTTAAATACACTTCTCTATTTTGGAGTTCAAAGTACAGAGTGTATATTGACCGCAACCAAAGAGTCCAAAAACATTTCGCCAGATTCCTTCGATACAAAGACTGCCATTGCCCCTGCAGGGCTGACTACTCACAGCGACTGACCAACTTTGGTCAGCACTCGAAAAGCAGCGTCGCGTGTTTACCGACGTCACGACTATTTTTTTAATTCTAAACGGTGAGATATCTTCTCACGAACTGCTTGCTAATCTTTCCCATAGTGTGCCTCGCCAATGTTCAGTTAAATCAGCACTGAAACTCGAACTTTTGCTGTCAAATCATCTCACACTACTCTTGGTAAGGAGTTGTCAGCAAACTGTAGAGGCCCAGTAGGGCCAAAGCCTACTGGGGCCAAGGGTTAGATGAAAATGAACCCCGGGACCCTGGATCAAAAGCAATGAATGGAACAGGGTAGGTTTTTAGTCAGTAAGAGTCTGACACTATCTCCCGCGCCACCCATGGGATTTGTAATTTGATGGTTTTACCTAACATAAAAAAAAACACTATTCTTGGTCGATCCGCTCCGTTAAACCGAATAATGGTTATAGCTAATAGGGTCATATATACCGATTCCGACGTTGACTTATTCAGCGACAGCATAACTGAATTAAAAGAAGCATTGTTTGTAATTGATTCATTTGTAGTCAACTCCCAACTATAGACATTATTTCAATTCTTTGTTTTTATTTTAATTTATCTTTCAAATCTTTAAGAAAACGATTAAAAAATGTAGACAGAGAAACCTTTATAATATTTATGAATTTTTAAATGATAAATCGCTCTAAAGTTACTGACTATATATTTTCTATTTTTTGTTGTATTGCACAACTATTGACCCATTTTTTTAAATTTAATATTAATTGTTATTGTTTATATTTTTATTATTTAATTTTTTATTTATAATATCTTATTGTCTTTCGACCTTTCTTGCACATCAGCCATGGTCAAAAATGTTGAGCCAAAAAATATTTTGTAACACATATAATAACATCTTACTTCGACTTATATTCAAAGTGCTAGACAAACTCGTTCATAGAAAGTATTTGTCAAAATATTGAAACGTTAAAAAATGCATAAATATCGATGTTACCATGTGTATTATCTACATATAACATAAAACTTTTGGTAGAAATATACGAATATGTTAAATTTTAAACTGACATGACGACTCTGATGGTTTTAGTGTTGATGATAGCGCATGTAGGTACCATGGTCCGTCTCAAACTACCTCCCGTGGAGTGTAGGGTGTAGCTAGGTAGATGTACTCAGGTAGGCCGCTGTAAGTACAACTTGGCGAAAGGGGGTTTTAAAGACCCACCGGATACTCAATGTGAGTGCGGTGCCCCTGTTCAAAACATGAGCCACATGTTAGAGTGCCCAAGTGCCTATAGACCTGCACTATGGAGCATTTAATTAATGTCAACGATGCTGCAGTTAACGTAGCCACTGGATGCAAACAGTTTAGCGAGTTTACCATCTATTCGAAGAGAAGAAGAAGGTAGATGATGTATAGTCTCCTTACAGCATCGACGAACAAACTTTTATAGTAACATTAAGATAACTCACTATAAAGCAACAATTTCTTGGTATCGTTTGCCTGCTGCGCTGCCCCATGAGTTTCGACTTGAGGGAGGAAACAGAAATACGCACCATACTCATTAACCCCTGAAGAACAATGGAACACCGATAACGTAGATAGATAAGCTCGACTTTAAATCATTTTAGCCTTACCAAAAACTTTTTGGCAACAATAAAAATCCTGGTTTTGTAATTTTACGATCTTTTCTCAGTGCACCAGTTCTGTGAAATTTTGTTTCTGTGAGAATATGTTCAGGTAAATTGTTTATATTTTAATTCAATTACTATTTTATTTGGTTTGGCAAGCTCTTTATTACTTATTACACTGGACTCCCCCGGTCGTCGTATAGAAGAGATTCAAAGGAATACTCACTCAAAAAGTCTTTCTTGATTTTCGTTATGCTGAAGTCTGATAGTTCGAGCCCTTGCGCTTCTTTCTCTGTAAAAAACATACAAAAGTATGTTTTTACAGAGAAAGAAGTAAATAATTAAGTAATACCTAATCCACCTGGATCAAAAGTGATAATGCTAGTAAAACACAAAAACGTACGGGTGGTTTTTTAGTGGCCTTGCTGGAACCTGGCAGTGGCCCAGCTGTGTCCGTGTCCTGCTTAAGAAAAAAAAATAAGTTAGAATCCAATACGTTATTCAGGTGCAAAATAAATTCGAAATGGTACAGAAACTTACCGCAGCGTCGCTGTCGGTACTGTCACATGTGTCGTCGTCGTCTGAACTTAAAACCTCCACATTTAGGCCGAGCCTTTCTTGAAGCGTTGCAACTAGAAAAGATAAATATAATTTAATACAATATGACACAACAAGACTTCCACAGCAACTAGACAGGTTAACTTACTTTGAGATGTCAAATTATTATTTTGCCGCTTCAAGGCAGTAACGTTCTCGTTTTCAGTCGCACTCTGAATGCGACTGATTGCTACTGCCAGTAGCTCGGCCTGAGATATCTGTGAATAAGAATAATTAGTCAAGTTTCATAAATCGTACATATATTTTTTAAAGTTAAGAATAAAATAATGATAACTTACGTTTGGGTCACACCCGACAGCTGCTGTCAGATCTGACAGCGCTTCGGATGTCTCCTGGCGATGCTCCCGCTCATACTGAGCGTTGCGTGCGCGACGCTCTTCCTGTAAATAAATAATAAAATAAACAAACAAATTTACAAAACAATAATATTAAAGCGAAATATATGCTGAAAATATAAGGTGTCTTAATTTTAATACGAACCTGAGAGAGAGGCACCCGGTTGTGCCCCGCTGGTCTGCCACGACGCCTCGGGATATCTCTCATAAATTCAAAATTGTACAGAAATTTACAGCAGCGTCGCTGTCGGAACTGTCACATGTGTCGTCGTCTGAACTAAAACCCTCCACGTCTATGCCGAGCTTTTCTTGAAGCTTTTCAACTGGAAAAGATAAGTATAATTTAATACAATATGACACAAAAAGACCTCCACAGCCACTAGACAGGTTAACTTACTTTGAGATGCCAAATTATTATTTTTCCGCTTCAAGTCAGCAATATTGTCGTTTTCAGTCGCACTCTGTAGGCGACTGATTATTACTGCCAGTAGCTCGGCTTGAGATTCTGTAAATAAATAAAAAGTTAGTCAGGTTTCGTGAATCGTACACATATTCATTAAAGTTAAGAATAAAATAATGATAACTTACGTTTGGGTAAGACCCGACAGCTGCTGTCAGCTCCGACAGCGCTTCGGATGTCTCCTGGCGACGTCCGCCGTCTCCGCCGGAAAAGTCAAGCGTCCGCGCTTGATTTTTTCTCTGTCAAAAACATACTTTAAGTACACAAATAAATAATACTTAAGATGGATTAAAAGTGATAATGTTAGTAAAACACAAATACATACTGGTGATTTTTTAGTCTTTCCTGGAAATTAACAGTGGCCCAGCTCTGTCCATGTCCTGAATAAGAAAATAATAAGTTAGGGTCCAATACGTTATTCAGGTGAAAAATAAATTTTAAATGGCACAGAAACTTACCGCATCGTCACTGTTTGAACTGTTAAGAGCTTCCACGTCTAATCCCAGCCGTGCTTGAAGCATTGCAACTGAAAAGGAAAATATAATTTAAAACAATATGACACAACAAGACCTCCACAGCCACTAGACAGGTTAACTTACTTTGAATTGCCAAATTTATAAATTATATATAACAAATTATAATATTCTTTTGCCGCTTCAATTCAGCAACGTTGTCGTTTTCTGTCGCACTCTTTATGCGACTGTGCATCAGTACTGCCAGTAGCTCAGCCTGAGATATCTGTGAATAAATAAAAAGTTAGTCAGGTTTCGTGGATCGTACCAACATTTATTAAAGTTAAGAATAAAGTAATGGTAACTTACGCTGGGGCACAGCCGGCAGCTGCTGTCAGCTCCGGCAGTGCTTCTGCTGTCTCCTGGCGGTGTTCACTCTCATATTGAGTGTTGCGTGCGCGATGCTCTTCCTGCTTTCCTCTTACTTTGAGATGCCAAATTATTATTTTGCCACTTCAAGGCAGCTACGTTGGTGTTTACAGTCGCACTCTGTATGCGACTGATCACTACTGCCAGTAGCTCGGCCTGAGATATCTGTGAATAAATAAAAAGTTAATCAGGTTTCATAAATCGTACATAAGGGCGGGATTTGTCATTGGATGATTTTACCTACCATAAAAAAACATATATTTATTAAAGTTAAGAATAAAATAATGGTAACTTACGCTGGGGCCACAGCCGGCAGCTGCTGTCAGCTCCGACAGTGCTTCTGCTGTCTCTTGGCGGCGTTTCCTCTCATATTGAGCGTTGCGTGCGCGATGCTTTTCCTGTAAAGAAAGAATAAAATAAACAAACAAATTTACAATAAAATAATATTAAAGCGAAATATATGGTGGTAATATAAAGTGTCTAAAGTTAATACGAACCTGCGAGAGAGGCACCCGGTTGTGTTCCGCTGGTCTGCCCCAACGCCTCGGGATATCATCCTCTCCAGTGACGAGTTTCTGAAATAAAAACACAAAATAAATGGAAATACGGAGTCTTAAATATAAAACGGAAACAGATTTTTTAAAATTTCTGTTTCCAATAGTTTCGTTTTTTTTTTAATATTCTGCTACTATTTTTAGTAGCAGAATATTCTTTTACATTAGTCGTACCTGGCCGTTCACCATTTTGGCCAAAGAGATATAAATTGGTAATTTAGGTAAAACAAAAACAGCAATGGAATTCAAAAATAACAGGGTTGCCTGAATGGTTTCTCACAGAAACAGCAGTTGACGGATCTTGTGACCTTTTACTGCGAAACGATCACAAAACTAACGAAAACAATAAAAGCTATTACAGAAATACAATTTTTATTGTTTGAAAATAAATTTTGTTTAAGTTGAAACGATTTAAAATACATTTAATCTTACTTCATTGGTATTCCATTGTATTGCAGGGTGTTAATAATACCTACGGCGCGTCCTTCCCTTTTTTTTTTCAAATAGAGACATACTTTGAAGCGCGGCAGGTAAACGATACCGAGAAATTGTTACTTCATTTAATAATTGTTCTTTTATGAGTCATTTTAATGTTATTATCATAGTGTAGATATGTGCCGTAAAGAGATATAATATACCTACCTAAGTACAGGCAGGTACAATACGCGCCAAATAAGCTGAGAACCAAACAACAGTCAAGTGATAGCAACTAGTTGGCTGATACGATTACCTATGTAAGAATTAAATAAACGATCGACCTTCAAAGCGCAGTGACAGATTTTCAGGTCTCAATCGAGGTTTGGCACAGCGGGAGGCTGCATGTAACCATAGCAACGACGGCCGTTTTAGTTCTACTTATTTGCTGCGTACTATACCTACGTTGTATGGGTGGCTTGAGATGGGGACCATGGCACCTATAGGCACTACCTAAAATGAAAACCGTCAAGTCCGCACTGAACACCAGCGCCGTAGACTCGTCGCATTTTGCGTGTGGTCACAGGCAGCATTAAGCATAGCGCTCGGCCGCGTGTGCGCGGACGTGGCGCCAAAGTGTACCTACTGATTTGGTAATAATTAATTTGCGCCTTTATCCGGCATGAAAAGTTGTTCTTTCTTTCTAAATTCATGATTATAATTTATCTTCACATTGTCCAAACACACCGATATGAAAAGAAACTGCATCAAAGCACAGGATAACTTCCAAACATATATTTTTGAGGAACGAAACATTTCTTAAAAAAAAAATGAAATTAACAATGTGGCCAAATCTCGCGATAAGCGTATGGAGACACTGAATCTGCATACCGTGACAATCGGAAATGTGTGACATCTCCTGTGACTACTAATCTACATGGCTGATCATTGACGTTAGTTGATATTCTCGTCTTAATGATAAATTATATTTATTTTGCAAATAGGTTTTAAAAAACACTTAATATTTTTTCTTAATTTCTAGAAAAAAATGTAAAGAACGATGAACAATGTGATCGAATCTGTTTTGTTTGTGCCGATAATCGTGACGGCTAATGGCTTAATAGCCAAGAGCCTCAACAAACTTTTGAGGAGGTACTTGTTGGGCAGTTGGATCAAGGGCTTAATCCAGAAGACAGTACTCCTGGACATGGCGCGCATTATTCGGAATTTTTTCTCTCAAGAGCCCTGACCACCGGCAGCTTGGACTCTGTTCCTGATGCCGGTGGCCTACTAATTTTTATATTTTTTTTATGTACATGTGTTCTAAAGGAAATGTTTTTCTTTCGAATAAAAGGGAGTTAGATCAGTGCAAATGACCATTTTATTTACCCATAATTTCTAAATAAATTGACATTATTTTTAGTTTAATTTTCTTAATTAGTAAGTTAAATCAATGAATCTTTTCCACAAAAATTTGGCCAAGGATATTAACTACTAGCTTTCATTTTTTTTTTTATTGATTTAGTTAGTATTTTAGTCATTCTCAAGCTTCGGAATTGACTCTGAAAGTAAAGTGAAAAAAAAATAACTATGTTTACATTAATTGTGAATATAGTACACAATTACAATTAATTAGAATAAAATACTGTCTAAATATTTACACAAGAATATAGCCCAATGTTATTAGTAAATCACATGTTTGTAAAACAAATCACTAAAGGAAATAAATCGGTTTGACAATCATAGTTGTGTGATAGTTGTGGAATATATTATATTATTATTAAGACCGTTCACTAGAACGATGTTATCAGTAAAGAGCAATGTGAATTAGCTTAATAAATTGCTCTTGGCGAGTAATAAAATAAATACTACAATTGAATTATTACGAACGCTTCACGAACGCTGCCACTGCGGTGTTCGCGTAGCACGTCGTAGCACCTCGTAGCACCTCGTAGCACCTCGTAGACTCTCGTAGCGGATCGAAGCAAAGCGCTAAATCAAAAGTGACATCATTTCGTTTCACACGGTAATTTACTTACATTACACTAAACACGACCTATAGCTGTTTCTAAATAGTAAACGATTAGTTAGGCGTAATCCTTTGTATTAATAATATAACAAAATATTTCTAGAATACTTTTTTATTTTATTTGGGACAGACACAGCACAACGGTAGAACAATAGATAATCCCCGGTTGGTAACACTGCGTATGCGCAGGTACACAGCTGGACTAAAATAGAATTCTAAAATTAGGAGTAAAATAGCATAAACAAAGCAATTTTTAAGCGATAGCAAAATTTGAAAAAAATAAAAACAGATTAGTGATGAGGAAAGATTTGTGTGTTTAAGGATATTTTCGGTTTTGGTCTATTTTAGCTACTAGTTATGTGTTTACCCAGCATGAGGAGGCCTGAATCCCAACATGTTTTTTTTTTTAATAAACGAAGATCAAGCACTGTCTTTAGCAATCTTATCTGTAGTTAATTTTCAACTTTTGGGTAAATTTTGTCTTCTCTCATTTTTACGTGTCACTCTTCGTTGCGTATTTCCATTCTATGCAAGGCCTGAACTCTGCCATAGGAAACTGCTCGCGTAAACTTTGGATTGCTAGTTTTAAATCTGCAATTACAATGTATACGCAAATTTGGCGTACAAGTCTTGTATGCAAGATCATTACGGAAACTATAGTTTGTAACGTGGACGCGCGCGTTTTGGTTCCACACTCTACTACCTCCTTATAATGTTCCCACTGCTGGGACTCAGGCCTCCTCTCTAGGAGAGGGAATGGACCGTAATCCACCACGCTCGCCCAGTGCGGGTTTGTAGATGTTACATTTCATCGAAGTTTAGGTTCTAGGACATGCCGGTTTCCTCACAATTCCTTCACCGTTTTGAGTGTAATGGTGACGAAATAAATAACACAAAGTAATGGGCCTGGTTGGGTTTGTATCCGCGACCTACAACTCGTAAGTTGGAGCCGTTACTACTCGGCCACCACTGCTCTCAATGAATGATTTTTAAAGATGAGAATGTAGAATTAAATAAACAATAATGGCTTTTAACTGAACCTAACCCAAATGTTTCATTAACATTAGAAGAAGACCGTGTCTTTAATGGTTTCTGTTCTAACCTAACCTAACCCCCATGATGGCCTCATTCGCTCGCTATTGTGTTCTAATGGTCACTATTCTAACTTGACGTTATCCAGGCTTGGATATTCCGAGATTGGAATAGTCACGCCTACACGATTAGTCCACATTCGTACTGGCATTGTATATTATGGAATAAGGTTAGATAGTTTCACTATGAAGGAGTATTTGCGTACTACTCTTTTAGATAGGAAGAGTTTAGTAAAAAAGTGATTCCAATTCATACGCGATTAGTTTCAGACCCATACGTTCTGGCCTTGTATAGAATGGTAATACGCCTCTCCATTGCTATATCAATATAAGTTTTGATTTCCGTTTAAAATAGTGTCGACAACTTTTTTATATTCAGCGAATTCTGAATATAAATGGTGTGCTGGAAGCTGCATCCCAGCATGCAGAACAGCCCAGCAGCACCGAATTTTTTATCCTATGATTTTAAAGTCAAATCAGGCCAAAATCAATCGAGAGTAATCAGCTTACTTTTTTGAAGCATTTTCTTGTAGCAAGCACTACTTTATACTTTATGAATTTTTTGTTGCGGATAAATTCAAGAAATTGAATTTATAGTTATAAACACATTTTGAAATAGACATTAATAATGTTTTAAAGGCACATTTTAAATACCAATTTAATTTGATAAACTGCTCATTTCATGTCAATAAAATAAATAACAATTGACTGAAAAAAAGATTTCTATTTAATGCATCACCGGTTCTCAACTACGCAAAATTGAACCCAGTCAGATTGTATACAGGGTCTGATTAAATTATTATCTAGCAAAACTCCCAGACGTGATTTTTTTTTCATGGTAGGTAGAATCATCCAATGACAAATCCCGCCTTTGGGTGGGGCGGGAAATAGTGTCAGACTCTTACTGACTAAAATCCTACCCTGTTCCATTCATTGCCTTTGTCCCAGGGCCCCGGATAACATTTTCACATAACCTTTGGCCCCAGTAGGCTTCAGCCCTTCCCAGACGTGATGGATATGGATAACTACATGTAATGACGATAATCAAGCACATTAGTCCAACAGTTTATTCCTGGAACGAATAGTTGCTAATTAAACTTTACTGACAAAGTTCATTAACTAATTTCGTTAGGATACCTTTTGCTAAATCATTAGCAGTATAATGGGTGTTAAACTAAATATCTGCAAATAACAGTAATTAAGAAAAGAAATGTCATTGTATTTGAAGTGGTAAAAAAATAAATGGCTCGTTTTGACATTTGATTTTTACTATTTATTCAGATCTTGGGGCACTTTCTCTACAATCCAGCACTGGGCCTCAGTCAGCTAAACGAACGATACTGGCGACTATTTTGTAACAAATATTTATATGATTTGTGGAACGAAATAATCATAAATATTTTTAAGTATGAACGGTCTACGAAGGCCATGATTGCTTTTTTTTCAATTGAAACATTACCTATTTTATCTATCGACACGATTGATCACACAGTTTTGAATAGCAATTTATTTGAGTAAAAAATATTTTTTGTTTTAATTTTAAAAACGAAATTACAAACACGTCCATGAAGACGCTAGTACCTACATATATAGGTAAACACTAAAACACAAATGCCGCCAAAGAATTTGAAAGTTCCCATAAAAAATATTTGCTTTAACTTTAAAATTATAGACTTACTGAATATCATTTTGAATTGTATTTTATCGTAAAAATACCCGGTAGGTATTGGCTTTACAATTTCACCAGAATTCATTACAAAGGAATCCAAGAACAATAGATAATTTCCGGTCGACCATTGGCAGAGCTAGAATCCTCCCTGCCTCCCTGGCAACCCTGCGTATGCGCAGGTAGCCTATATAAACTCGGGTCCGAAAAATTTCATGTCATTACTTCTGTAGTAGCCCACTCGTGCAGTTCCACTCGCGAAGTACTTTCATCTTCTTTCGTTCGTCTCGTTCGTTTCTTTTTTCTTTTATATAAATTACCGATTTATAAAAATGGTGAACCATAAGGTAAGTGTGCAACTAATTTAAAAGAATATTTTGCAACTCTTGTAATTTCTGTTGCCGTTTTGATTTACGATTCCCTATTTTTATTTATTTTGTTTTGTTATTTCAGAAACTCAAGTCTGGAGAGGCGCCCATCCCGAGGCGTCGGGGCAGACCAGCGGGGCACAACAGGGTTCCCCTTTCGCAGGTTCGTATTAACATTAGATACCTTATATTTCCCATTTTATTATAATTTATTTCTAAAAATTTTTATTCATTTAATCTTTATTTACAGGAACAGCGTCGCGCACGCAATGCGCAATATGAAAGGGAACGCCGCCAGGAAGCCGCGGAGGTGACCTCGGAGCTGATAGAAGTTGTCGGCTGCGACCCCAACGTAAGTTATCATTATTTTATTCTTAAATTTAATTAATGTATGTACAATGTACGAAACCTGATGAACTTTTTGTTTATTCACAGATATCTAAGGCCGACCTTCTTGCCACGGTCATCAGCCGCATCAGGAATGCGACTGAGAACACGACTGATGACAACCGTGAATTGGAGCGTATTAACGACAATTTGGAAGATCAAAGTAAGTTTACCTAACTAGTGACTGCAGAGGTCTTGTTGATTCGTATTGTTTTAAACTATATTTTTCTTTCCAGTTGTAAAGCTCCAACAACGACTAGGCCTAGATGATGAAGCGGTGAATCGGATATGCAGTGACGCATCTGTAAGTGTCTGTGACATTTTCCATTTATCTTGCACTTAAATGATGTATTATTACTCACAATCTTTTGATTTGTTCTCGTGCAGGAGGAGGACACAGATGGACCACCGTCCAGTCCAGAGAGGACCACTAAAAAACAGGTACGTTTTTGTTTTTACTGACATTAAATTTTTTAATCCATCTTAGCCATTATTTACTTACTAACTTAAAGTATGTTTTTTACAGAGAAAAAAGCGCAAGCACTCTGACTAACTGTCTTCAGACAACGAAGACCAAGCGTGGGCGCTTGACTTTTTGAGTGAGTATTCCTTTGAATCTCTTATCTAAAACGACCGCGGGAGTCCAGTGTAATCCAATCAAATCTACAGCCAGGGTATATAATGGTTAACAACTTTTATCAACAATTCCAGTCCAATATAAAAGTTAATGTCTTTGTCCACAGGAGGGGTGCGCGCGCAGCATCGTAGACGTGACGTCACAATTAATTGGAGTTGCTAACGCGCTCCTAACGTAAGATATATTGTACTTTATTCTTTACTATTTGACTGTATATTTCGTTTACAATTCCGGCTAACTGTTTATTTGTTCACAGATCTCTAAAGTCGAGCTTCTCGCCACTGTATCAATCGCATTCAGAGTGCGACTGGAAACTCTGACGTCATCACCGGCTTGACACATCAGTGCTCATTTAGAAGCTCAACGTAAGTCAACCTATCTAGAGATTATGGAGATCTTGTTTTTTTTTATTTCATTTTACATTTAATTTCCATTTAGTTTTGTGCCATTTTTCTTTTCTCTTTTCAATTATCTGCCTAGTTTTACTCACAATCTTTTTATTTGTGTGTTATAGGTATAGAACAGAATAAAGCTGGTCTGCATTCGGGTTTTTAAAGCAAGACAACATCAAAAACTGCAACATAAAAAACAGTTTCATTGCACATTTAATTATGTAGATTTTTTTTTCTAAAAATATAGAAATTCATTCGTAATATATGTTTTTATTATTTGCCCTACCTCTACCCACTAGCAAGGAACCAGTGACCAGCCAGTCACATTGCATACTGAGTTATTCTAATTTCTCTCTGAACAAACGTAGAAATCTACTCAGGAATATAGACAACTTGAACTATGACATCAAATACTCGTATTACTTTATTCAGAAACTATTTAAATAATTATATTTTCAATTTTGCAACATAGTTGTAGGCTATATTATTGTGGTACGAAATAATAAGACATCTGTAGCCGAACTAAACAAAAGCCTGTATTTCAACTATCAGCGCCGATCCTCAAATAATACGAGTATTAAATTAATATATACAAGCCATTTTATACAGAAACAATTTTTATGTTCGTAAACTTTAAAAAATACTGAGTTCAAAGTAACCTCGATTACTTTCTATTGGTTGGTAACTATGTAGTAACATCAGTTCTGGTCATTTACAATATTTTTTCTCAAAACGTGAAAAAAGTATGTACCTACTTGGTGATGAGATGAGAATTTAACTGATAGGGACAACTCCTTACTAAGAACAAATTACATTATTTTCTATAGCCAGTTGTTTTGGTTTTTTTCGTCAAACATTGTGAGATAATATTTATTACCACCATCTGATCATTGAAATTGATAAAAGAACTTTGAAGTACTTTAAATAAGAGTTGAAACTACGAATAACTCCTACCTAGACATTTCAATTTTTATTTAACTAATATCTAGTTGTCAAAAAAAAGTCGGCATCTGGCAGCGCCACTTGGTTCCTAACAAATGACATAGCAATTAAATTAAAAGATAAACAAATTACTCGAGTACCTTCCTTAAATAACAACATCTCACAGAACTTTGTACTGTGATGCAATCGTTAATATAACGAAAACCACAGGAACAGAAATATGATTTTGTTGTTGCGAAAAAGATTTTTGGTAAAGCAAAAATGGTTTAAAGTCGAGTTTATCTACTTATATTGGTGTTCTTCAAAGGGTCCATGGCTATGGCGCATACTTCCCTTTCATTACTTAACTCGAGAATCCCGCTGTAGCACGGCAGGTAAATGTACTTATAAGTATTTTCTTTAGTATTTATAATGTTTGGGTGCCAACAATACAACAAATTCCGACAGGGTTGTTCACGATGAGTCATATACAAGTCTTCATGTATTAATGTGAAAGTATTGTTCGTTACATCACTCCAAAGCGGGGGCTATGTTCACGCGCATACGCCGTGACCCACGCACACTACCGCCGACAGGCAAACGCGGGGAAGGCAAGCACGAGGGAGCGGGGGGTAGGAGAGGGAGCGGGGGGTAGGAGAGGGCGCGCGGCCCGCCACCGAACGGCGACAATGGAGCATCGACAGGGCTGGTCACTATGAACCTTCTGAAGACCTTCTTTTTATATATTGTTATACATTTTAAAGTTAAATAAATCCAAATGAATATCGTGAATAATTATGAAATCAATTATTTATTGGAGAGTTCCTGTTTTGTTTCTGAATTCAAACACAAGAAAGGAACACACATCACAAGCACATGGGCGTCATTGTTAAAAAAAAAAATCTTATTGTCATTATGTCTTCGGTAGTATGTATTTGTTCGTATGTATGAATGGGAAACATTCGTTGAGATTCAAAGAGTTAGCACCGTATTTGTTTTATCTTCGGAAAAACTGTATAAAATGTGGTAAAAAATTGCTTAATTTAGTTGTGTTGTATATCATTATGAAGCTAGTGAAACGGACTAAAAATTGATATATATATCTTGTCTGGACTCCATCGGAAACGTGAGTAATTAGTGAAAAACTTTTAGTAAAAATTTGTAGTGACTTGCAACCCTGACCTAGGGCAACCCGCTGTTCTCCCGCATCTACGCACACATACTCAACGCTTACGCATACACTAAGTGCTTGTGCCAACATCTTGAGCTTACACCACGCGTTTCAAGCAGATTTAGCATACGCCACGCTACGTAAATTTAATAATAACATTATCGTTAGAAAGGTAAATTTACAGGCAAGATGGATAACGTAACTGTATGTAGTAAATTATTAAGGTCACAATCATAATATATAAACTTAACGTCTACAACTAGCAAAGATCTATTAAATTTTCACAGTGATAGACAAAACTACGATCAGTCATATTCAGAGGACTTAAGGCGAGAAATAAATGAAATCAAAGAAAAATTAAAGAGTGCGAGTGCTGATAATGAAATATAAATCTTAGCTGTGAAAATACTAAGCTCAAACAGGTTACACAGGAACAACAACGACAAATATAATTACTGAAAACAATTACCTGCACTACCCCGCATCGCAATAATAAATCTTGTCCTATCTCGAAACGAATGCTGAGCATGAGAGTAAACACGCCCCGTCTTTCTCCCCTACGACTAAATAAAAGTACCTGTATAAGAAGCCCCAGCTCGCGTACAATCCAGCAGGCTAGATTTGACTGCGACTCAGATATTCAATCGGCAAGCCGGCATTGCTACGTTGAAAATAATAAGTCTAGCAAATCACACTGTGCTACAAGTATGGAAGACCTAACAGTTAGGACTCGGAACAACAAACACAGAGTAATTATTCTCAGTGATGGACAAGGTCGGGGTCTACAAAACATACTGCAAAATCTTCTTGGATCCGGTTATGAAGTGTTTTCCTACCTAAAACCAGGTGCTGTACTGAGTGTGATTTTAGAAAGTTCAAAGAACGAAATCAGTACACTTACAAGAAGCGACTACGTAATTGTATTGGGCGGATGCTGCGATAAGAACCCTTGTGATGTTGACATAATTCTGCATAGCTGGTTGTCGTCGACTGCAAATACTAATGTGATTTTAAGTGAAGTGCCTAGTAACAAGTTCCTAAAGGAATCAAAACTTAACTATTTACTACGATTTATCTGTAACAAATATAAAAATGTATTGTTCATGGAAATGAATTACGCTAGGTTTCCACCCAGTAGACGTAATTATGTGCTAAATCTTGCGGGATCATTATTGAAAGAAATATTGTGTATTCATTACCACTTCAAAGCATTGCAATATGAACAGATGTGTCAAATTAAAAATAAAAAATCTTTTGAAAGTAAATATGTGCAAGTTAACTTAGGTTCTGAAGAAAATTTAATAGATAGAATTAATATAAGCTGTATAAATGAATCAAGTAACAAACACGATGAATCGGAATGTACGAAAACCGATAACACAAACTCAAATAATTTATTTCGTTTATAGGTTTGTCACTATCCTCCATCAAAACATTAATGGATTGCTAAATAAAGCTGAATGTTTTCTGTTTGCATTAACGAGTTAGCTGCACAGAACAATCCTCTTGACATATTATGTATCACTGAACATAACATGATAGACGGTGATGAAGTGTATCTCGTAATTCCAAATTATGAACTTGCGTCTTATTATATGAGAGATAGCAGACACGGAGGCTCCTGTATACTAATTAAAAATAATATCAAATATAGGATTCTTAATAATATCACAAAACTCTCAATCAGCAACACAATAGAATGTTCTGCAATCGAGCTATTGAGACATCAAATCATTATTTTATGTATATATAGGCCGCCAAACAACACCGCTGGCTCTATAAACAGCTTTTTCGCAACTTTTAATAAAATTTTAAACAATTTATGCTCAAACGGAAAAAAAATCGTAATTTGCGGTGATTTTAACATAGATACCTTGAAGAATACAAAGCTTTCCACTGAGTTTGTAGAACTCTTAACTAGCTTTAATTTAAAACTAAAATTCAAGCAAGTAACACGATTTGCTAGTAAAACGTGCATAGACAATATAGCCCATAACATAGGAACTTGCAAAGGCACCATCAAAGAATTTGCACTTTCGGACCACAATGCGCAAATAATTAAGCTTCCGGTCAAAAAGACCTGCACTATAAAACATTGGTATGTATTAAAACAGAATTACTCTCCAGAAAATAGAATAATATTTAAAACAACTAACTAATAAAGACGTTTATAGTTGCACGGATGCGAACACGGCCTATAATACATTCCATGATAATTTCATTATGTTGTATGATCTTTGTTTTCCTTTACAGAAAGACAGGATATATAATAGATCTAGGCCGAAATGGATCTAACGTGGCTTAAAAATATGCAGTAAACGTAAATGCAAACTACTGTGGCAATACAGGCATAATCCCAGTCAAACCACCAAAAATGCTTTCAAAACATATGCGAAAAGATTTAAAACTATAATCAGATTGACGAAAAATTCTCAAAACGACTATATTATAAAATCTGCCACAAATAAGAACAAAGCCGCTTGGAAAGTAATAAATTAGATCAAATGTAAATCTAAATATCCAAATGAAGGCGTAAATCAATTAATTAAAAATGGCGAAATCTTAATTAATCCCCAAGACATTGCAAATTCATTTAGTGACTATTTTCATGACATAAATGATAATACTAGTTTACCCCAAAAATCTTCTAATCATCTGACATATAATTCTAATTCAATATTTATGACACCAACTATCCCTGATGACATTAACAAAATAATAATTGCTCTAAAATATAAAACCAGTACCGGCTATGATAACATTATGACAAACATTGTTAAAGACATCCAAGAGACATCAAGCCCATATTATATCTGAACCATTCAGCTTCATTATAAATTTATGTATTAGAACAAGGTAGCTTCCCAGACAAACTAAAAATATCTGTTTTAAGCCAGTAAAAGGAGAAAAAACTAACAAAGGCAACTATAGGCCAATAGCATTGATACCTATTTTTGGAAAAAATGTTGAAAAGGTGATTTTTAACTGTCTTTACACTTTCTTAGAAACACATAACGTTCTAACATCCAGTCAATATGGTTTCAGAAAAAGCAAATCTATAAATATGGCAATATACAACTTTTTACAAAAGGTAATGACTAACTTGGATAAAGGACTGCCGGCTGTCGCATTATACATGGACTTTCGACCGCGTCGACCACAAAATTCTCTTAAGAAAGATGTATGGATATGGTGTTAGGGATAATGTGTACAAACTCATAGAGTCATACCTTACCAACAGACAACAATTTACAGAAGTAAAAATGTTAAATCCCACTACTAAAATGGAAGAAATATACACTTCTGAATTGCGAACTACTAAATTCGGCGTTCCTCAAGGGACCATCGTGGGTCCTTTATTCTTCCTTGTTTATATAAATGACATGCCTTCGGTTACACATCATGACATTACACTATTTGCTGACGATAACACTGTTCTATTCATAAACGATAATACAATTGACTTAGAATCTGACATTAACCAAACAATACTATCAATAATAGACTGGCTTGAAATAAACGAAATTAACAGAAGGCAACGCAGCGTTTGCAATGCAGTCGGCAGTCGAGTCAATCTACCCACAATCAATAAACAGAACACAGTGCTGAGAATGGCTCAGAATCTTTAAGGGCCGAAAGACATATGCGCGTTGCGGCGCCACGCCGCTAAAATCGGCAGTAGCGCCCGCCCCTGTTTTTCGCGTCGCCGCAACGCAACTTTTAGTGTTGTATCTTACAGGAGTAATTAGTTCTTCGTGATTTTTTGAGTCTGGATAGACGTCTCTCTGCCATGGATTGTAATAAACTTATTACTTATTTGTTATTTAGAAGACATTACTCTATTTTAAATAAAGGAAAAAGAAGATATTGGATACATCCATTTAATAAGGCTGTGGTATTCGTGCCGCGGTGCACACTGCAAAATTCTGCGATGTGGCAGGCGTCACCGCCGATTTTAGCAGCGTGGCGCCGTAACGCCGTTGTGTGTTTCGGCCTTAAAAGGTGGAACAGCGTTCCAACCAAGGTCACCTTGGTTGGAGCTTGGTTTGTGTTGCAGCTATATGGATGTAAACCACGCGCCAACACTTTCGCAAATCAGTCACTGTGGATGAGAAAACGCTCCTCCCAACCAAGGGTGTTGAAGGTCATGGTATACAACAGCTACTACACGGATTCAAACTAGCAAGGTTACCTTAATTGACCGTTGAACGTTGGTTTACAACAGTCTGGTAAACCCTTTATGCATTCAAAGTAAACATCGGCTCATAAGATACAAAGGGAACATTTGCAACATCGGCTCCAAAGATAAAAAAAGGAACATTTACAACATCGGCTCAAAAGATAGAAACGGTACATTTGAAACATCGACTCACAAGATACAAACACAGACACTGACTGTAATGAATCTATTACGTTGCGTCATAATATACACTAACAGTTTTATTGAATTGAATTTTGATTTGAGAATTATTTAAAGCACATGTTTTTACTAGCAGATCACCTCATTAATTATACTCTATTAATATTTTAATTTTAATAAGATTGCAGGTCACTTAAAGTAAAGAGTGTTTCAGTGTTCGAAATGTTCCAAATGATGGATGTTTGCGACCGTCAGAGTTCACAAACAAATACTCAAATGAAATCAGTTTTGTTATAGTTGCCCTTTCGCTCGATAGATGGCGTTGGGATCAAATTAGATCTCGATATCGTTTTGCTACCGCGATTTGGTTATATATACCAGTATACTTATTAGTATAATATTGGTTTTATTTCTTACCTACTTGTATAAATATTATATAGATCAAAAGTTCAAAATTATAGTACCGAGTGTTTCCGCTGCAGCGCTAGGTGCTATACAATGCATTATTATTTTTATTGATTACTAAATGGTGTTCTCATCTTTTCGGTACGCTAAAATGTTTCGGATCAGTGAGTAAAGAGTACAAACGCCTAACGATCAATAAAGTTCAATTTTGACTATAAATAACATATAATTGCAATATTATCGATTATAACGTTTAAAAAAAATGTGGTAAAGATGATGATCAATTAGTAACAGATTGAACCTTGTAAGCACTTCACACTAAAATAGTGTGAAATGATTTATTTATTTTATAATTTATGTACACACATATACATGTGGAAGAGATACAGTATTAAAATAAAAAGGTACTGCTTATTTCTAAAAGGAATTTCTTCCAGCAGACCTGCGAAAGGAGAGATGAGAAGAAATATAGACAATAGTGTGTAGAAATAAGAAGAGAAGAGATTATGAAATCTAAAATAAAAAGTAATCAATATGATGTTCCTTTTGATTTATTGTAGTAGCAGGGGAGTAAACTGGCAGTTACTAAAGCGTCACGGGGACCTATTGGATTGTGAAGATTAGGTTCTAAAACGAAAAATGTCTATGGCAAGTTTTCATTTTAGTGGGGGGGTCAACGTGTAAGAATTTTTAAAAATAAAAATAAATTGTCACATGGAAATACTCGAGAAAGTCAGATATTCACAGTGTAAACGCGCTTTGTTTTTCTGATCACCGATAGGTAGGATCTGAAGATTAACTAGTAAGTGGTGGCCGTAAAAAGGGGTAAAAAAAGCCAAAAAAAAAGTTATTCAAGCGTGTCAGATATTCAGAGTGAATGTTAAGTGAAATCAGAAAAGTATTGACCGATATTTTTAAATGTAAAAAAAAAATATGCCCTTGAGATACTCGAGCGCGTCAGATTTTTATACAGAGTTATACAGATTTTTATACTAGTTAAACCAACTTGATGTCTTGGTCGTCCTAATTGATAATCTGACAATATACGGCAGGATATTATTAAGCTGAAAATTCTAAAAAAAATAAAAGCAAAAAAAAAAAAAAACCAAGCGACATTTTGAAAATGTAAAAATAGTACATTTTAGTAAGGTAGGGGTACAATACAGAGTAGAAGGTTTCTTCCCATACGATTTTCTGACGCGCTAGAATAACGCGCAAAATCTCCATCTGGGCTCCTCTACTATTATAACACTTTGCTTCGAGTCGCTACGAGATTCTACGAGGTGCTACGACGTGCTACGATGTGCTACGACTTGCTACGCGAACACCATGTGTGTGTGTGTTTCGTTTGTATGTGTTTCGGCCATCGATATATAGGGTGACTGGTAATTAGTGAAAGATACTTAAACACGTGATTGTAGTGATGATAACAAACAACTTTTACTATGGAACCAAACTTGAAATCACGATAAAAATCAGCCAAATTCAGTACATTTTGACCAATTAGGCAAACAAAAGTACTGACAACTAGTTCTTTCGCGATTTCAGGTTTGGTCCCATAGTAAAAGTTCTTTGTTATCATGACTAAAATCACGTGTTTAAGTATCGTTCACTAATTACCAGTCACCCTATATATTTACTACGCACTAGATTACGGTTGCCATACATTCTTCAATTTACAGTTAATCACACAACAACTAAGCATTCACACTTAACGTTCTGGAATTTATTTATATTATTTATTTATGAATTACTCCTGTTTAGTTTTTTTTTTTTTTAAAACTTGTTTTGGATTTGTTATATTCTGACTTTTTTATTATTACTATTATTAAAATTAGCTTTTACTTTTGCTCACTGCTGAATACTAAGCTCTTTCTAGCATACTAAATGCGGGAGGGTCCTGGTGACCTGTAATACAGGTGGTTGCACATACCTACATCAGGCACCAGTCCCTCACAAAATTAGTTCTAAATTGTAAGCACATTGTTAAAGCTAGCATAAGAAAAATTTTGTGAAGGGAAAATAAATAAAATTATTATTATTATTCTCTTCTTTCAATTCAGGTGAACTGCAGACACTTCAGTCCGCGGCGCTAAAATCGGCAGTGCCGTCCGCAGCTCTTTTTCGTGACTCCGCAACGCAACTTTCTGCGTTTTATCATCGTATCCTACAGGGATAACCTGTTTCTCTTGACTCGAGATTTTTAGTGTGGATAGACGTTTCTCTGCCATGGATCGTAATAAACTTATGCTTATTTGTAATTAAGAAGACATTACCCTACTTTAAATAAACGACAAAAAAGATAATGTTTATGTCCATTTAATAATGCTATGGTATTCGCGCCGCGGTGCACACCGCAAAATTCTGCGTTGCGGCGGGCGTCACGGCCGATTTTAGCGGCGCAGCGCCGCAACGCATTTATGTGCTTCAGCCCTTACATCGTTTGCAGTAATTCAATTATCTCTTGTTATATTTATATTTTTTTATTTTTTATTTAAACTAGTGCTTGACCGCAATCCCACTTGATGTTAAGCAGTGATGCAATAGTTGATGATGAGGCGCACTAGTTTATTATGAGCCTATTCACTCGAGCCTTGAAGACATCTAAATTAGAATCGGACGGGAAGACCGCAGCAGGCAAACTGTTCCAGTCCCTGGATGTACGCGGTATAAACGACGAGGCAAAACGCTTAGTCCGTACCGTAGAAGTTTCATCATCCAATGACAAATCCCGCCCTTGTGTGGAGCGGGAAGTAGTGTCAGACTCTTACTGACTAAAAACCTACCCCGTTCCATTCTTTGGCTTGATCCTAGGGCCCCGGGTGCCTTTTTTACATACCCTTTGACCCCAGTAGGCTTCGGCCCTGTTGGGCCTCTACAGTTTGCTGACAACTCCTTGAGGCGCGCGGGAACAGTGCGCGCCGTAAACGACTTGAGCTCGGACCGGTCTGTTACCGGACGGACGGACAGCGAGCTACCCATTGCCCGCCGTCCGAACAACATAAGGGTGGATATTTGCCTTACATCGGTTTGTCCGATGGTAAAACTGAGATGGCGGAATCAAATCATGTAATTCCCGCGCACACTCTCCAAAATGCATCTTGTAAAATACCGAAAGGCTGGCTACTCTAAGCCTATTCTCAAGGCTTTGTAGATTGGACTTAACCAAATCTGTATCACCAATTAGCCTCTTCGCACGCCCTTCCACCGCGTTCAAAGTTGCTAGGTGGCATTTAAAAAATAAAATAAATATTTATTACTTGTTAAGAAATACACATCGCTTTTTAATGAGAACAATATTTAAAAATGAAGCTGAACTTATTGTTGAACTGGCATCTAAACAGTAGTCGCAGGGAGTGTCACGCATTTCCAACTGACACGGTATACCGTTTTAGTGTATCCCTGCGCTCATCGCGATATTGGATCACATTATTAACCATGCTTGGTGTGATGCAAATACAATAGTGTTCAACGTCGGGAAATGTATCGTCAAATTGTACAAGCTCTGTACACGTAACGAAGACGAAGACACATATCATATTTTGATGAGATGTGTTCGGAATCAATCGCGGATGCCCAGACAGACAGCTTCGCTGAGGTCAGGCGCAAGCGTGCAGCATCCTTGTTGCGCAGGGTGCGTGCCAGTACCAACGGCCACCTAGCTGTCATTGCCAATAAGCTGGATTGTCCTATTATCTGGTCTTTAAGCCAGCTACATGCCCCTGTAAAGTCTGCTTACTAACATAGTTGTAAGTTTTTGTGTTACTAATCTGTTTTTGTATTTGTTTACTAACATAGTTTTTATAAGTTATTATGATACTAACAACAAATGTAGTTATGGATGAATATCTGAATTAAAGAGAATATTATTATTATTATTATAACATTAATTTATCGAACCCTTTATTAGATAAAATAGTCCTCATAATTAATATGGTTAAGTTTGCTCTGAAAAACCGACCCAGAACCAAGTTTTTTTTTTTAAACTAACACTAATTTTATTTCATAATTATGTTTACCTACAGAGTGTCATATTCGCAACAGCGAAAAAGCTCTTTAAATAAAGATTTAAAAAAAAGCTGTGTACACTTTTCATTAACATACATAAATGTGCACAGAATCGAATGTCTATACAATTATCTACGTACTTGTAAAATATCTTGTTAATATGACGTTGGTAGTTCTAATAATAAATAAAAAAATGTTTTATATCTATTTTTTTTTCTTATTAGTCGGTCCCCAGAAATAGGTATCAAGAAACTCCTTGTAGTTTATGAAGCTTTTGTTTTCATATATGTTTGTTTTGACAATATCAAACCAATTTGAAATTGCAAGGATGGTTTTAGTTTTGATGATAGCGCCTATAGGTATCATGGCCCCGTCTCAAACTACTTTCCGTGGAGTGTAGGTATATATATCTCTAGGTAGATATGTCTCTTTAAAGCATCGACGTAAAACTATTATAATAACAATATAACTCACAATAAAGCAACAATTTCTTGGTATCGTTTACCTGCCGCGCTGCCCCATGAGTTTCGACTTGAGGGAGGAAACAAAGTACCTACGCGCCATACTCATTAACCCCTGAAGAACAATGGAACACCAACGTAGATAGATAAGCTTAACTTAAAATCATTTTAGCATTACCAACAAATTTTTGCAACAATGAAAATTCTGTTTCTGGAATGCTCCTATTGTTTGTAATTTTACAATCGTTTCACAATACACCAGTTCTGTGAGCTTTTGTTTCTGTGAGAATATGTTCAGGTAAACTATTTATCTTTTAATTCAATTACTATTTCATTTTGTTTGGCAAGCTCTTTATTAGGTACCTAGTTAGGAGCCCAGTGGTGCTGCCAGATGCCGACCATATTAAAGCTAATAGATATTAGTTAGTTAAAAAAAATGAATTGTCTAGATAGGAAGTTAGTTTCAGCTCTTACTTCAAAGTTCTTTTGTCAATTTCAATGATCAGATGGTGGTAAAACGTTTTGAATCACTATAGTTGACGAAAACACAAAACAACTGGCTATAGGTAATAATGTAGTTTGTGCTTAGTAAGGAACTGTTCCTATCAGATAAGTTCTCATCTCATAACCAAGTAGGTACTGTGGTGCGTCAAAGAGGTTTTATGTACTCGTATTACACAGTTATATCGTGCTGTCTTATTATATTACAAAACTATTTCATATTTTTTCTTCTTTGACAGTCTCAAACAATCTCTCTGAAAATCTAACTTCATTTTTGACCTTAAACCTTCAAATCAATACCCCCTCCTTATTTATTATACTTTTTGGTCTGCGAAGAGTTTCATTTATTTTCTATTTTAATTTAAAAAGATATTTATTTTACTCTTAATTCTCGTTAAGTACTCTCCAGCGTTTGATGGTATATTAACAGTTTGTACGTGTTATTGGCAAAATTGTGGTGACTCTTCCACAAAGGCCATTAATCAAAAGTTGAAGTAATTGAAGTGTCAGTTCGCACTTTACCTGTGAACTCCTTTCAGTCTTCACATGAGCTACGCTCCTACGAATAGAAATGCTGAAGCACACGAGGCAATTCCGAAAAAAAACTATTTTTCTACTCGTTCCATGTTTTGAGAAAAAATATTGAGTAAATGACCAGAACTGATGTTACTACATAGTTACCAACCGATTTAAACTAAACGAGGTTAGTTTGAATTGAATATTTTTGAAAGTTTATGAATATAAAAATAGTTTCTGTATAACTCAGTAGGTACGTATGCTCAGAGAGAAATTAAAATAACTCTATATAATCTGACTGACTGGTCACTGGTTCTTTGCAAGTGAGTAGAGGAAAGGCAACTAATAAAATACAATAAAACATATATTACAAATGAATTTCTATATTTTTATTATTCATTTATGTCAAGTTGTTCACTCATACAAGGGTTAGTCACAATATTTACTTAAAACTATGTTAGTAACTATAAAATACCAATTCCATTCCATTATTACAAAAATAAATTAAATCAAATCAATCGGATATTATACAAATACATAATTAGGAGTATGTCATACTCAAATAATAAAATCAATCAAAATCATATAACAAAATAAAATATAATAAAATTGGGTCACTATCTACTTTCCTATTACAATACACATCCATTTGTTCCATTTTTATATATATTTACTTAATAAAAGTGCAATGAAACAGTTTTTTAAAGTTGCAGTTTTTGCCGTTGTCCTGTTTTTAAAACTCGAATGCGGGCCAGCCGTGTCCGTGGTTTATACCTATAACAAACAAATAAAAAATTGTAAGTAAAACTATGTAGGTAATTGAAAAGACAAATGGAAAATGGCACAAAATCATAAATTGAGTGGAAAGTAAAATGAACCAAAAAAAACCAAGATTTACATAATCTCTAGATAGTTTGACTTACGATGAGCTTCCAAATTAGCACTTGATGATGGCGTCAGAGTTTCCAGTCGCACTCTGAATGCGATTGATACAGTGGCGAGAAGCTCGACGTTAGAGATCTGTGAACAAATAAACAGTTAGCCGGGATTGTAAACGAAATATACATTCAAATAGTAAATAATAAAGTACAAAATACCTTACGTTAGGAGTACCATCCGCAACTACTATTTATTGTGACGTCACGTCTACGACGCTGCGCACGCACCCCTCCTGTAAACAAAGACATTTAATTTTACATTTGACTGGAATTGGTTGATAAAAGTAGTTAACAATTATGTACCCTGGCTTTCGATCTGAATGGATTACACTGGACTCCCACGGTCGTCGTAGACAAGAGATTTAAAGGAATACTCACTCAAAAAGTCAAGCGCCCGCGCTTGGTCTTCGTTATACTGAAGACAATTAACCCGAGCGCTTCTGCTTCTTTCTCTGTAAAAAACATACTTTAAGTAAACAAATAAATAATACCTAATATAATTCAAAAGTGATAATGTTAGTAAAACACAAAAACGTACGGGTGGTTTTTTAGTGGCCTTGCTGGAACCTGGCAGTGGCTCAGCTGTGTCCGTGTCCTGCATAAGAAAAAAAAAATAAGTTAGGATCCAATACGTTATTCAGGTGCAAAATAAATTCGAAATGGTACAGAAACTTACCGCAGCGTCACTGTCGGTACTGTCACATGTGTCGTCGTCGTCTGAACTACTCAAAACATCTAGGCCGAGCTTTTCTTGAAGCGTTGCAACTGGAAAAGATAAATAAAATTTAATACAATATGACACAACAAGACTTCCACAGCAACTAGACAGGTTAACTTACTTTGAGATGTCAAATTATTATTTAGCCGCTTCAAGGCAGCAACGTCATCGTTTTCAGTCGCACTCTGAATGCGACTGATTGCTACTGCCAGTAGCTCGGCCTGAGATATCTGTGAATAAGAATAATTAGTCAAGTTTCATAAATCGTACATATATTTTTTAAAGTTAAGAATAAAATAATGATAACTTACGTTTGGGTCACACCCGACAGCTGCTGTCAGATCCGACAGCGCTTCGGATGTCTCCTGGCGACGCTCCCGCTCATACTGAGCGTTGCGTGCGCGACGCTGTTCCTGTAAATAAATAATAAAATAAACAAACAAATTTACAAAACAATAATATTAAAGCGAAATATATGCTGGAAATATAAGGTGTCTTAATTTTAATACGAACCTGAGAGAGAGGCACCCGGTTATGCCCCGCTGGTCTGCCACGACGCCTCCGGATATCTCCCTCTCCATTAGTAAGTTTCTGAAATAAAAACACAAAATATATAAAAATACGGAATCTTAAATATAAAACGGAAACATATTAAAATAGTAGCAGAATATTTTTTTACACTAGTTCCACACTTACCTTGTCGTTCACCATTTTTGAAATAAAGTTGGTAATTTACTAAAAAGAATATGTTTCGAGATCGAGAAACGGAGTACGTACTGCGAGTCGAACTGCACAAATGAGCTACTACCAAAGTAATGAAGTCAAATTTTTCGGCTCTGAGTTTATATAGGGTACCTGCGCTTACGCAGGGGTACCAAGGAGGGAACATGTTCGAGCTCTGTTATTGGTCGATCGGGAATTATCTATTGTTTCTAGGATTTCTTTTGTTAGTGACTTCTGGTTAAATTGTAAAGCCACTGCGGTGTGTTTTTACGATGAAATATAATTTAAAATGACATTCAGTAAGTTTAGAGCCTTACAGTTAAGCCAAATAATTTTTATAGCTGCTTTCAAACATTTAGGCGGCACTTGTGTAGTAGCTTGTACCTACATAGATACTAGCTTTATGAACGAGTTAGTGATTAAGTTACGTTAATTCAAACAGAAATCCTGTTTTACATAAATACATTTCTGTTCAAAGCTGTGCGATCAATCGAGTTTAAAAGGAAACATGAATTACGTCCAGTCTAAATATACCTAATGTAAAGTTTGACTCGCCCTTGCACTCAGCCCAGAGCGGGAGAAGTCATTGGATGATTCCAACACTAAAAAAAGGGTATTAATATATATATGATTATATCGATACTATAAATATACATATATGTTTAGTTTAATATATGATAGGTACACCTACATATATATCTACACAAAGTAAAATAGGGTTTTTGAGATGACTCCACTATTCAAACTCAAACAATTATGAATATGGTATTTAATCTACGTCATAAACAAATTGTAAAAAAATTACGTTAAGAACGACGATTTTATTTACGATTTCATTCGATAAATTGTATGCATTTATGGATTTTATTTGATATAAAAGCATAGCATAATCAACCTTGTAATGATCCCACAACTGGGACTTCTCTCCAGGGGAGGGAATGGGCCGCAATCCACTTCGCGGGCCATGTGAGGGAAGGTGAATATCAAATATCTTCGAATTTTCCGTCATAGGACATGCCGGTTTCCTCACGATGTTTTCCTTCGCCGTTTTGAGAACAGTGGTGATGAAATAAATTACACAAAGTAATGCACCTGGCTGGGTTTGAACCTCGTAAGTCGGGGCCGTCGCCACTCGGCCACCACTGCTCTCATCTTGCTAATTACTGGTTTACTAATTACTGTCATTAGCGGATATTTAGTTTTAAACTCTTTATAGCTATGTGATTAGAACAAGGTATTTTAATGAAATTAGTTAATGGGCTTTGTGAGTCAGTAAAGTTTAATTAGCAATTAACTAAACCAGGAATCGAATATTGGACTAATGTATCCGGCTATCGTCATAACATGTAGTTATCGATATCCATCACGTCTGGGAGTTTTGCTAGATAATTTAATCAGATGCTGTATACAATATGACTGGGTTCAAACTCAAATTCTCACTGAATGATGAAAATTGCAATCCTCAACTTATTTTAATTTCTTTTAATGTTATTTTTATTGGTTTTAGTGTAGTTTAATTATATTATTATTATTTCTGTATGATCACATTTTTTTTTAATATAATTTATTGTAGAAGTCCTGTGCACGTCTATAAGTGACCTATTCTTGATGATGTTTGTTTTATTGATATGAAATCAATAGAAAATTACGTCGTGATTTAAAATAAGCAACAAACATTACTTTTACCCTAATGTGTTATAAGAAAATAGATTTATCTACAACACAATATTGATAAAATTGTGGCAAAAGAAAACTCAATTTACTTTAAGTCAATTAGTCAATGAAATGAAAAGAAAGTTGGCAGAAGAATCGGCATGGCTTAGTGCACCTTCACGTTACCCACAAATTTCCGAAAGTCTGGAGGGATCGCAACATCTCCGGAAAACCCAAAACCAAACTGTTGCGGACTCTAGTCTTCACGATGTTTTCGTATAGCGCTGAGACTTGGACGCTGAGAGCTGCACACCGCAAACGCATTGACGCTTTTGATCACACACACAGCATTCTTTTTTAGCGTTAACTAAAATAAATAAACTATGGTATACCAACGCACTCAGAGGAGAGTGGCGTGTAAAGAACCGATACCTACATAGATAAGTGTTTATGGAAAGAAGAAAAACTTTACCCTACAGTTTGATATTAACATATATGTCGATGGATATTAACTACAGACAGGATTTAAAGAAATGCCCACACAAAATCTCTAACTACTGTTCATCAAGGACATCGTTTGTCAAAACGAAAATCATGCTTTGAGCAAATAAATAACTAATACTTGTATTTTTAAAAGATGTTGTCATTTTTAGAACTCGATTGTTGCCCAGCTCTGTGTACCTGCGCATACGCAGTGATACCAACCGGACTTTGTCTATTGTTCTAGCCCTTCCTTTGTTAACAATAATTTTTGCTTAAATATTAAAGCCGATTATAGTAATAATAAAAAACCGGCCAAATGCGAGTCGGACTCGCGCACAAAGGGTTCTGTACTGTCTGTAGCAAAAAAAAAAACACATTTGTTGTAGGGGAGCCCTAGTTAAATATTTTTTTCTCGGTTTTTAGTATTTGTCGTCACAGTGGCAACAGAAATACGAGTACATCATCTGTGAAAATTTCAACTGTCTAGCTATCGCGCTTCTTGAGATACAGCCTGTTGACAGACAGACAGACGTACAGACAGCGAAGTCTTAGTAATAGGGTCCCATTTTACCCTTTGGCTACGTGTTGTAACATCACTAGTTACTAATTACTAATTGTCACAACCCTAGTTTTAGTTCTATGGTCATTGTCGATGTAGGTGTGACGGACTGAATATCCTCTTTATATTAAAATCTCATGTGCTTGTTTTGAGTGTAATAAACCAAGCATTCACCACATCAAGTCTTTCATTACAAACATTACAGTATGGAACCCTAAAAAGTATTTAAATCGCATCTAATAAGTTTACATACTTGGCAGTAATCATCAAGGTCTAGCAACAAGTATTAATTTGTACGTACATATATACCAGTATCTATGTTTTACCGACTACTCTCTGAAGGACATTTAGTAAAATAAAAATTATGATTTACATTTTGCGCATAAAATTTGAATTGCTGATGAAAGCTATGCGATCAATCAAGATTTGTAGTGACTATCTATGAGCTATAGTTGTAATATTATCGACATTATTAGCTTTTCCAATCCTACACGTTATTCAAAAAAACCTTGAAACACCACATCTTGAAAGATTTTTCCTGTTTTAATTAATTCAATGTAAAGTTCCATAAATTAAATTACTTTTCACGTTAAAATATATTTACATATCATGAACATTAAAATAATTTGATAGGTGAAACTACAGAATTAAAAAAAAACTAAAATAAAAAAGGAAAGAATTTTTTAATTTTTTTTTATGTATTTTTTATTTTAAAGTAATATTTAAAAACGTTTTAAAATATGTTTAAAGAGTAAAAAATGGAATAATAATAATCCAATTAGCAAACCAAACAAACTCAAAATAACAAATCATAGACTAAAAACTTAGGTACAATAAAAATATGTAATTGCTGTTGACTTGCCTATAAGAAACGATACGTAATGAGTTCAGTAATACAACAAAAATGTACTGTTTTTTTACTGTTACCCGCAAATTGTAAATAACTTCTGTTGAGCTACTACTAAATAGTTTATTTGAGTACCTACATTTCTCATATATTTAGTATCTAAGAATAACTTGTATTTCTCATTCTAAGTGAACTGTATTCTTTTTGAGAAATAAATCTCTTAAACCGTATTATTAGCTTTTACAAAAAGTATGTTTTTTTTTAAAGTCGTTAAAATCATCCAATGACATCCTCCACCCTTGGACGGAGCGGGAAATAGTGTCAGACTCTTAGTGACTAAAAACCTATCCCGTTCCTCCTTTGCCTTGGTTCCAAGGCCCTGGTATGCATTTTCATACCTCCCCAGAGCCCCAGATTAGGCTTCGACCCTACTGGGTACAGTTTGCTGACGACTAGTTGAGGCGCGCGGGAACAGTGCGCGCCGTAAACGACTTGGGCTCGGTCCGGTCTGTTAGCGGACGGACAGCAAGCTACCATTTGCCCGCCGTCCGCAAGCCCGCGCCTACGGTGACCGGAAATCTGATGCCGTCGGCCTCCTCCTTTATAAGCATTACTGCTTCGCAGAAGGAGGCAACCGCCTACCACTCCTCCTCGCTCCGGACCATGGCCTGTACCAAGGCCCGGCGCGAGAGATCATCGCTACCGATCGTCCCCACAAAAAGTACGGTAAAGATGATGAGATCGAACCTCACTAAAATCACACACACATCACACATCTCACTAAAATGACTGTCTGAAATGATGTTCCTTTTGATTTATTGTAGCGCTTTTGCTTCGAGCCGCTACGAGATTCTAAGAAGTGCTACGACGTGCTACGATGCGCTACGACGTGCTACGCGAACACCGCAGTAGCAGCGTTCTTAGATCGTTCGCAGTAATGCAAGTATCTCTTTTTATAAATATTTATTACTTGTTAAGGCATTGTCATCGCTCCTTAGTGAGAATAATATTGGATAATGAAGCTGTGCTTATTGTTGAACTGGCATCTAAACAGTAGTCGCAGGAAGTGTCACGCATTTCCAACTGACACGGTATACCGTTTCAGTGTATCCCTGCGCTCATCGCGATATTGGATCACATTATTAACCATGTTTGGTGTGATACAAATATTATGTGTTCAACGTTGGGAAATGCAAGTAACGAATAGTATCATCATCTTATTCACTTCATGTGAAGGCACTTCAGAAAGTCGATATCATAAGGAATCTGGGAGTTTTGCTCAGTAATGACCTTTCTTTTACTCCTCATATTGAAAACATTCTGTCCATGGCTTGTAAATGAGTTGGTTTCATCAAGAGGATGGTCATGACTTCAAGGGGACAAAGGCACTTAAAGCACTTTTCGATTCTTTCGCACTTAAATACACTTCTCTATTTTGGAGTTCAAAGTACAGAGTGTATATTGACCGCAACCAACGAGTCCAAAAACATTTCGCCAGATTCCTTCGATACAAAGACTGCCATTGCCCCTGCAGGGCTGACTACTCACAGCGACTGACCAACTTTGGTCAGCACTCGGCCGAGCAGCGGCACGTGTTTACCGACGTCACGACTATTTTTAAATTCTAAACGGTGAGATATCTTCTCACGTGCTGCTTACTAATCTTTCCCATAGTGTGCCTCGGCAATGTTCAGTTAAATCAGCACTGAAACTCGAACTTTTGCTGTCAAATCATCTCACACTACTCTTGGTAAGGAGTTGTCAGCAAACTGTAGAGGCCCAGTAGGGTCAAAGCCTACTGGGGCCAAGGGTTAGATGAAAATGAACCCAGGGCCCTGGATCAAAATCAATGAATGGAACAGGGTAGGTTTTTAGTCAGTAAGAGTCTGACACTATCTCCCGCGCCACCCATGGGATTTGTAATTTGATGGTTTTACCTAACATAAAAAAAAAACACTATTCTTGGTCGATCCGCTCCGTTAAACCGAATAATGGTTATAGCTAATAGGGTCATATATACCAATTCCGACGTTGACTTATTCAGCGACAGCATAACTGAATTAAGAGAAGCATTGTTTGTAATTGATTCATTTGTAGTCAACTCCCAACTATAGAAATTATAATATAATATTTTATAAAATAATATATAATATTTCCACAACTATCACACAACACCGTCTAGTCCCAAGCTAAGCAGAGCTTGTGTTATGGGTACCAGACAGCTGATAAACATACTTATATATTTCTAAATACATACATATTATAGATAAATAACACCCAGACACAGGACAAATGATCGTGCTCATCACACAAATATTTGTCCTAAGTGGGAATCGAACCCACGACCTCCGGCATAGCAGTCAGGGCCACTAACCACTAGACCAACAGGCCAGTCGAAATTATTTCAATTCTTTGTTTTTATTTTAATTTATCTTTCAAATCTTTAAGAAAACGATTAAAAAATGCAGACAGAGAAACCTTTATAATATTTATGATTTTTTAAATGATAAATCGCTCTAAAGTTACTGACTATATATTTTCTATTTTTTGTTGTATCGCACAACTATTGACCCATTTTTTTAAATTTAATAGTAATTGTTATTTTTTATATTTTTATTATTTATTTTTTTATTTATAATATCTTATTGTCTTTCGACCTTTCTTGCACATCAGCCATGGTCAAAAATGTTGAGCCAAAAAATATTTTGTAACACATATAATAACATCTTACTTCGACTTATATTCAAAGTGCTAGACAAACTCGTTCATAGAAAGTATTTGTCAAAATATTGAAACGTTAAAAAATGCATAAATATCGATGTTACCATGTGTATTATCTACATATAATATAAAACTTTTGGTAGAAATATACGAATATGTTAAATTTTAAACTGACATGACGACACTAATGGTTTTAGTGTTGATGATAGCGCATGTAGGTACCATGGTCCGTCTCAAACTACCTCCCGTAGAGTGTAGGGTGTACCTAGGTAGATGTACTCAGGTAGGCCGCTGTAAGTACAACTTGGCGAAAGGGGGTTTTAAAGACCCATCGGATACTCAATGTGAGTGCGGTGCCCCTGTTCAAAACATGAGCCACATGTTAGAGTGCCCAAGTGCCCATAGACCTGCACTATGGAGGATTTAATTAATGTCAACGATGCTGCAGTTAACGTAGCCACTGGATGCAAACAGTTTAGCGAGTTTACCATCTATTCGAAGAGAAGAAGAAGGTAGATGATGTATAGTCTCCTTACAGCATCGACGTACAAACTTTTATAGTAACATTAAGATAACTCACTATAAAGCAACAATTTCTTGGTATCGTTTGCCTGCTGCGCTGCCCCATGAGTTTCGACTTGAGGGAGGAAACAGAAATACGCGCCATACTCATTAACCCCTGAAGAACAATGGAACACCGATGACGTAGATAGATAAGCTCGACTTTAAATCATTTTAACATTACCAAAAACTTTTTGGCAACAATAAAAATCCTGTTTTTGAATTTTACGATCATTTCTCAGTGCACCAGTTCTGTGAAATTTTGTTTCTGTGAGAATATGTTCAGGTAAACTGTTTATCTTTTAATTCAATTACTATTTTATTTGGTTTGGCAAGCTCTTTATTACTTATTACACTGGACTCCCCCGGTCGTCGTATAGAAGAGATTCAAAGGAATACTCACTCAAAAAGTCTTTCTTGATTTTCGTTATGCTGAAGTCTGATAGTTCGAGCCCTTGCGCTTCTTTCTCTGTAAAAAACATATAAAAGAATTTTTTTACAGAGAAAAAAAAAACGAAACAAAAAATGAAAAACGGAAACAGATTTTTTAAAATCTATTTCCGCTTCCGTAATAGCTTATTTGTGCAGTTCGACTCGCAGTACGTACTCCGTTTTTCGATCTCGAAACATATTCTTTTTGTACATAAATTCTGCTACTATTTTTAGTAGCAGAATATTCTTTTACATTAGTCGTACCTTGCCGTTCACCATTTTGGCCAAAGAGATATAAATTGGTAATTTAGGTAAAACAAAAACAGCAATGGGATTCAAAAATAACAGGGTTGCCTGAATGGTTTCTCACAGAAACAGCAGTTGACGAATCTTGTGACCTTTTACTGCGAAACGATCACAAAACTAACGAAAACAATAAAAGCTATTACAGAAATACAATTTTTATTGTTTGAAAATAAATTTTGTTTAAGTTGAAACGATTTAAAATACATTTAATCTTACTTCATTGGTGTTCCATTGTATTGCAGGGTGTTAATAATACCTACGGCGCGTCCTTCCCTTTCTTTTTTCAAATAGTTTACATACTTTGAAGCGCGGCAGGTAAACGATACCAAGAAATTGTTACTTCATTTAATAATTGTTCTTTTGTGAGTCATTTTAATGTTATTATCATAGTGTAGATATGTGCCGTAAAGAGATATAATATACCTACCTAAGTACAGCCAGGTACAATACGCGCCAAATAAGTTGAGAACCAAATAACAGTCAAGTGATAGCAACTAGTTGGCTGATACCTATGTAAGAATTAAAATGGCAATCAGCCTTCAATGCGCAGTGACAGATTTTCAGGTCTCAATCGAAGTGCGGCACAGCGGGAGGCTGCATGTAACCATAGCAACGACGGCCATTTTAGTTCTACTTATTTGCTGTGTACTATACCAACGTTGTATAGGGGGGCTTGAGACGGGGACCATGGCAACTATAGGTATGGTCACAGCATTAAGCTGAGCGCTCGGCCGTTGTGCGCGGATGTGGTGCATATTTCTCACAAAGTGTACCTACTGATTTGTCAGTCCTTAATTTGCGCCTTTATCCGGCAGTGAAAAGTTGTTCTTTCTTTCTATTCATGATTATAATTTATCTTGACATTGTCAAAACACACCGATATGAAAAGACACTGCATCAAAGCACAGGATAACTTCCAAACATATATTTTTGAGGAACGAAACATTTCTTAAAAAAAAAAAAAATGAAAAGAATCATTAACAATGTGACCAAATCTCGCGATAAGCGTATGGAGACACTGAATCTGCATACCGTGACAATCGGAAATGTGTGACATCTCCTGTGACTACTAATTTACATGGCTGATCATTGACGTTAGTTGATATTCTCGTCTCAATGATAAATTATATTTAATTTCGCAAATAGGTTTTAAAAAACACTTTTATAGGTCAATATTTTTTTCGTCAGTTTGAACTAGATGAGGCCGGTGTTCCCTAGCTGATTACCCTGAGAAGAAACACCGAAACAAACTCAGGGGTGTCAAACGAATCATCTGCATGAGAACTATGCAGATTTGTCTAAGATAGTTTTTTGAAGAAAAAAACATATAGATTTGAGTGGACTTGTCCAGTTAGTGAAAGCATTTGTCAGTATTCGTGTAGCTCAACTCAGGACTACTAATAATAGCTTTCACCAAGTCTAGCAATCTTTTTTCTGACGGTTTTTGTCCTTAGATCTTTATTTATGTATTTGTTGATCACGAAATACGGTAGGTGGCTTAATAGCCAAGAGCCTCGACCAACATCAGAGGAGGTACTTGTTGGGCAATTGGATCAAGGGCTTAATCCATAAAGCAGTACTTCTGGACATGGCGCGCATTATTCGGACATTTTCTCAAGAGCCCTGACCACCGGCAGCTTGGACCCTGTTTCTGATAACGGTGGGCTACAATTTTTTAATTTTTATATTTTTTTATATACATGTGTTCTAAAGGTAATGTTTTTCGTTTAAAATAAGCTATTATTATAATTATTAAGAAGGAAAGAAATTAGATCAGTGCAAATGACCATTTTATTTACGAATAATTTCTAAATAAATTGACATTGTTTTTAGTTTAATTTTCTTAATTAGTAAGTTAAATCAATGAATCTTTTCCACAAAAATTTGGCCAAGGATATTAACTACTAGCTTTCATTTTTTGTTTATTGATTTAGTTAGTATTTTAGTCATTTTCAAGCTTCGGAATTGACTCTGAAAGTAAAGTGAAAAAAATAAATAACTATGTTTACATTAATTGTGAATATAGTACACAATTACAATTAATTAGAATAAAATACTGTCTAAATATTTACACAAGAATATAGCCCAATGTTATTAGTAAATCACATGTTTGTAAAACAAATCACTAATGGAAATAAATCGGTTTGACAATCATAGTTGTGTAATAGTTTTGGAATATATTATATTATTATTAAGACTGTTCACTAGAACGCTGTTATCAGTAAAGAGCAATGTGAATTAGCTTAATAAATTGCTCTTGGCGAGTAATAAAATAAATACTACAATTGAATTATCACGAACGCTGCCACTGCGGTGTTCGCGTAGCACGTCGTAGCACCTCGTAGCACCTCGTAGACTCTCGTAGCGGATCGAAGCAAAGCGCTAAATCAAAAGTGACATCATTTCGTTTCACACGGTAATTTACTTACATTACACTAAACACGACCTATAGCTGTTTCTAAATAGTAAACGATTAGTTAGGCGTAATCCTTTGTATTAATAATATAACAAAATATGGCTAGAATACTTTTTTATTTTATTTGGGACAGACACAGCACAACGGTAGAACAATAGATAATCCCCGGTTGGTAACACTGCGTATGCGCAGGTACACAGCTGGACAAAAATCGAATTCTAAAATTAGGAGTAAAATAGCATAAACAAGGCAATTTTTAAGCGATAGCAAAATTTGAAAAAAAAATCAGATTAGTGTGGAGGAACGATTTGTGATTTTTAGGATATTTTCGGTTTTGGCCTATTTTAGCTACTAGTTATGTGTTTACCCAGCATGAGGAGGCCTGAATCCCAACATGTTTTTTTTTTAATAAACGAAGATCAAGCACTGTCTTTAGCAATCTTATCTGTAGTTAATTTTCAACTTTTGGGTAAATTTTGTCTTCTCTCATTTTTACGTGTCACTCTTCGTTGCGTATTTCCATTCTATGCAAGGCCTGAACTCTGCCATAGGAATCTGCTCGCGTAAACTTTGGATTGCTAGTTTTAAATCTGCAATTACAATGTATACGCAAATTTGGCGTACAAGTCTTGTATGCAAGATCATTACGGAAACTATAGTTTGTAACGTGGACGCGCGCGTTTTGGTTCCACACTCTACTACAGTTAAAATCATTTATTCATATAATCGAATGACATTTGCATGGCATCAGCCATATAATGTTCCCACTGCTGGGACTCAGGCCTCCTCTCTAGGAGAGGGAATGGACCGTAATCCACCACACTCGCCCAGTGCGGGTTTGTAGATGTTATATTTCATCGAAGTTTAGGTTCTAGAACATGCCGGTTTCCTCACGATTCCTTCACCGTTTTGAGTGTAATGGTGACGAAATAAATAACACAAAGTAATGGGCCTGGTTGGGTTTGTATCCGCGACCTACAACTCGTAAGTCGGAGCCGTTACCATTTGGCCACCACTGCTCTCAATGAATGATTTTTAAAGATGAGAATGTAGAATTAAATAAACAATAATGGCTTTTAACTGAACCTAACCCAGATGTTTCATTAACATTAGAAGAAGACCGTGTCTTTAATGGTTTCTATTCTAACCTAACCTAACCCCCATGATGGCCTCATTCGCTCCCTATTGTGTTCTAATGGTCAATATTCTAACTTGACGTTATCCAGGCTTGAATATTCCGAGATCGGAATAGTCACGCCTACACGATTAGTCCATATTCGTACTGGCATTGTATATTATGGAATAAGGTTAGATAGTTTCACTATGAAGGAGTATTTGCGTACTACTCTTTTAGATAGGAAGAGTTTAGTAAAAAAGTGATTCCAATTCATACGCGATTAGTTTCAGACCCATACGTTCTGGCCTTGTATAGAATGGAAATACGCCTCTCCATTGCTATGTCAATATAAGTTTTGATTTCCGTTTAAAATAGTGTCGACAACTTTTTTATATTCAGCGGATTCTGAATATAAATGGTGTGCTGGGAAGCTGCATCCCAGCATGCAGAACAGCCCAGCAGCGCCGAATTTTTTATCCTATGATTTTAAAGTCAAATCAGGCCAAAATCAATCGAGAGTAATCAGCTTACTTTTTTGAAGCATTTCCTTGTAGCAAGCACTAATTTATACTTTATGAATTTTTTGTTGCGGATAAATTCAAGAAATTGAATTTATAGTTATAAACACATTTTGAAATAGAAATTAATGTTTTAAAAGCACATTTTAAATACCAATATAATTTGATAAACTGCTCATTTCATGTCAATAAAATAAATAAAAATTGACTGAAAAAAAGATTTCTATTTAATGCATCATCGGTTCTCAACTACGCAAAATTGAACCCAGTCAGATTGTATACATGGTCTGATTAAATTATTAACTAGCAAAACTCCGAGACGTGATTTTTTTTTCATGGTAGGTAGAATCATCCAATGACAAATCCCGCCTTTGGGTGGGGCGGGAAATAGTGTCAGACTCTTACTGACTAAAAACCTACCCTGTTCCATTCATCGCCTTTGTCCCAGGGCCCCGGATAACATTTTCACATAACCATTGGCCCCAGTAGGCTTCAGCCCTTCCCAGACGTGATGGATATGGATAACTACATGTAATGACGATAATCAAGCACATTAGTCCAACAGTCTATTCCTGGAACGAATAGTTGCTAATTAAACTTTACTGACAAAGTTCATTAACTAATTTCGCTAAATCATTAGCAACCTTTTGCTAAATCATTAGCAGTATAATGGGTGTTAAACTAAATATCTGCAAATAACAGTAATTAAGAAAAGAAATGTCATTGTATTTGAAGTGGTAAAAAAATAAATGGCTCGTTTTGACATTTGATTTTTACTATTTATTCAGATCTTGGGGCACTTTCTCTACAATCCAGCACTGGGCCTCAGTCAGCTAAACGAACGATACTGGTGACTATTTTGTAACAAATATTTATATGATTTGTGGAACGAAATAATCATAAATATTTTTAAGTATGAACGGTCTACGAAGGCCATGATTGCTTTTTTTTCAATTGAAACATTACCTATTTTATCTATCGACACGATTGATCACACAGTTTTGAATAGCAATTTATTTGAGTAAAAAATATTTTTTGTTTTAATTTTAAAAACGAAATTACAAACACGTCCATGAAGACGCTAGTACCTACATATATAGGTAAACACTAAAACACAAATGCCGCCAAAGAATTTGAAAGTTCCCATAAAAAATATTTGCTTTAACTTTAAAATTATAGACTTACTGAATATCATTTTGAATTGTATTTTATCGTAAAAATACCCGGTAGGTATTGGCTTTACAATTTCACCAGAATTCATTACAAAGGAATCCAAGAACAATAGATAATTTCCGGTCGACCATTGGCAGAGCTAGAATCCTCCCTGCCTCCCTGGCATGCGCAACCCTGCGTATGCGCAGGTAGCCTATATAAACTCGGGTCCGAAAAATTTCATGTCATTACTTCTGTAGTAGCCCACTCGTGCAGTTCCACTCGCGAAGTACTTTCGTCTTCTTTCGTTCGTCTCGTTCGTTTCTTTTTTCTTTTATATAAATTACCGATTTATAAAAATGGTGAACCATAAGGTAAGTGTGCAACTAATTTAAAAGAATATTTTGCAACTCTTGTAATTTCTGTTGCCGTTTTGATTTACGATTCCCTATTTTTATTTATTTTGTTTTGTTATTTCAGAAACTCAAGTCTGGAGAGGCGCCCATCCCGAGGCGTCGGGGCAGACCAGCGGGGCACAACAGGGTTCCCCTTTCGCAGGTTCGTATTAACATTAGATACCTTATATTTCCCATTTTATTATAATTTATTTCTAAAAATTTTTATTCATTTAATCTTTATTTACAGGAACAGCGTCGCGCACGCAATGCGCAATATGAAAGGGAACGCCGCCAGGAAGCCGCGGAGGTGACATCAGAGCTGATAGAAGTTGTCGGCTGTGACCCCAACGTAAGTTATCATTATTTTATTCTTAAATTTAATTAATGTATGTACAATGTACGAAACCTGATGAACTTTTTGTTTATTCACAGATATCTAGGGCCGACCTTCTTGCCACGGTCATCAGCCGCATCAGGAATGCGACTGAGAACACGACTGATGACAACCGTGAATTGGAGCGTATTAACGACAATTTGGAAGCTCAAAGTAAGTTTACCTAACTAGTGACTGCAGAGGTCTTGTTGATTCGTATTGTTTTAAACTATATTTTTCTTTCCAGTTGTAAAGCTCCAACAACGACTAGGCCTAGATGATGAAGCGGTGAATCGGATATGCAGTGACGCATCTGTAAGTGTCTGTGACATTTTCCATTTATCTTGCACTTAAATGATGTATTATTACTCACAATCTTTTGATTTGTTCTCGTGCAGGAGGAGGACACAGATGGACCACCGTCCAGTCCAGAGAGGACCACTAAAAAACAGGTACGTTTTTGTTTTTACTGACATTAAATTTTTTAATCCATCTTAGCCATTATTTACTTACTAACTTAAAGTATGTTTTTTACAGAGAAAAAAGCGCAAGCACTCTGACTAACTGTCTTCAGACAACGAAGACCAAGCGTGGGCGCTTGACTTTTTGAGTGAGTATTCCTTTGAATCTCTTATCTAAAACGACCGCGGGAGTCCAGTGTAATCCAATCAAATCTACAGCCAGGTTATATAATGGTTAACAACTTTTATCAACAATTCCAGTCCAATATAAAAGTTAATGTCTTTGTCCACAGGAGGGGTGCGCGCGCAGCATCGTAGACGTGACGTCACAATTAATTGGAGTTGCTAACGCGCTCCTAACGTAAGATATATTGTACTTTATTCTTTACTATTTGACTGTATATTTCGTTTACAATCCCGGCTAACTGTTCATTTGTTCACAGATCTCTAAAGTCGAGCTTCTCGCCACTGTATCAATCGCATTCAGAGTGCGACTGGAAACTCTGACGTCATCACCGGCTTGACACGCATCAGTGCTAATTTAGAAGCTCAACGTAAGTCAACCTATCTACAGATTATGGAGACCTTGTTTTTTTTTTATTTCATTTTACATTTAATTTCCATTTATTTTTGTGCCATTTTTCTTTTCTCTTTTCAATTATCTGCCTAGTTTTACTCACAATCTTTTTATTTGTGTGTTATAGGTATAGAACAGAATAAAGCTGGTCTGCATTCGGGTTCTTAAAGCAAGACAACATCAAAAACTGCAACTTAAAAAACAGTTTCATTGCACATTTAATTATGTAGATTTTTTTTTCTAAAAATATAGAAATTCATTCGTAATATATGTTTTTATTATTTACCCTACCTCTAACCACTAGCAAGGAACCAGTGACCAGCCAGTCACATTGCATACTGAGTTATTCTAATTTCTCTCTGAGCAAACGTAGAAATCTACTCAGGAATATAGACAACTTGAACTATGACATCAAATACTCGTATTACTTTATTCAGAAACTATTTAAATAAGATTATTTAAATAATTATGTTTTCAATGTTGCAACATAGTTGTAGGCTATATTATTGTGGTACGAAATAATTAGACATCTGTAGTCGAACTAAACAAAAGCCTGTATTTCAACTATCAGCGCCGATCCTCAAATAATACGAGTATTAAATTAATATATACAAGCCATTTTATACAGAAACGATTTTTATGTTCGTAAACTTTAAAAAATACTGAGTTCAAAGTAACCTCGATTACTTTCTATTGGTTGGTAACTATGTAGGAACATCAGTTCTGGTCATTTACAACATTTTTTCTCAAAACGTGAAAAAAGTATGTACCTACTTGGTGATGAGATGAGAATTTAACTGATAGGGACAACTCCTTACTAAGAACAAATTACATTATTTTCTATAGCCAGTTGTTTTGGTTTTTTCGTCAAACATTGTGAGATAATATTTATTACCACCATCTAATCATTGAAATTGATAAAAGAACTTTGAAGTACTTTAAATAAGAGTTGAAACTACGAATAACTCCTACCTAGACATTTCACTTTTTATTTAACTAATATCTAGTTGTCAAAAAAAGTCGGCATCTGGCAGAGCCACTTGGTTCCTAACAAATGACATAGCAATTAAATTAAAAGATAAACAAATTACTCGAGTACCTTCCTTAAATAACAACATCTCACAGAGCTTTGTACTGTGATGCAATCGTTAATATAACGAAAACCACAGGAACAGAAATATTATTTTGTTGTTGCGAAAAAGATTTTTGATAAAGCAAAAATGGTTTAAAGTCGAGTTTATCTACTTATATTGGTGTTCTTCAAAGGGTCCATGGCTATGGCGCATACTTCCCTTTCATTACTTAACTCGAGAATCCCGCTGTAGCACGGCAGGTAAATGTATTTATAAGTATTTTCTTTAGTATTTATAATGTTTGGGTGCCAACAATACAACAAATTCCGACAGGGTTGTTCACGATGAGTCATATACAAGTCTTCATGTATTAATGTGAAAGTATTGTTCGTTACATCACTCCAAAGCGGGGGCTATGTTCACGCGCATACGCCGTGACCCACGCACACTACCGCCGACAGGCAAACGCGGGGAAGGCAAGCACGAGGGAGCGGGGGGTAGGAGAGGGCGCGCGGCCCGCCACCGAACGGCGACAATGGAGCATCGACAGGGCTGGTCACTATGAACCTTCTGAAGACCTTCTTTTTATATATTGTTATACATTTTAAAGTTAAATAAATCCAAATGAATATCGTGAATAATTATGAAATCAATTATTTACTGGAGAGTTCCTGTTTTGTTTCTGAATTCAAACACAAGAAAGGAACACACATCACAAGCACATGGGCGTCATTGTTAAAAAAAAAATCTTATTGTCATTATGTCTTCGGTAGTATGTATTTGTTCGTATGTATGAATGGGAAACATTCGTTGAGATTCAAAGAGTTAGCACCGTATTTGTTTTATCTTCGGAAAAACTGTATAAAATGTGGTAAAAAATTGCTTAATTTGGTTGTGTTGTATATCGTTATGAAGCTAGTGAAACGGACTAAAAATTGATATATATATCTTGTCTGGACTCCATCGGAAACGTGAGTAATTAGTGAAAAACTTTTAGTAAAAATTTGTAGTGACTTGCAACCCTGACCTAGGGCAGCCCGCTGTTCTCCCGCATCTACGCACACATACTCAACGCTTACGCATACACTAAGTGCTTGAGCCAACATCTTGAGCTTACACCACGCGTTTCAAGCAGATTTAGCATACGCCACGCTACGTAAATTTAATAATAACATTATCGTCAGAAAGGTAAATTTACAGGCAAGATGGATAACGTAACTGTATGTAGTAAATTATTAAGGTCACAATCATATATAAACTTAACGTCTACAACTAGCAAAGATCTATTAAATTTTCACAGTGATAGACAAAACTACGATCAGTCATATTCAGAGGACTTAAGGCGAGAAATAAATGAAATCAAAGAAATATTAAAGAGTGCGAGTGCTGATAATGAAATATAAATCTTAGCTGTGAAAATACTAAGCTCAAACAGGTTACACAGGAACAGCAACGACAAATATAATTACTGAAAACAATTACCTGCACTACCCCGCATCGCAATAATAAATCTTGTCCTATCTCGAAACAAATGCTGAGCATGAGAGTAAACACGCCCCGTCATTCTCCAATACGACTAACTAAAAGTACCTGTATATGAAGCCCCAGCTCGCTTACAATCCAGCAGGCTAGATTTGATTGCGACTCAGATATTCAATCGGAAAGCGGCATTGCTACGTTGAAAATAATAAGTCTAGCAAATCACACTGTGCTACAAGTATGGAAGACCTAACAGTTAGGACTCGGAACAACAAACACAGAGTAATTATTCTCAGTGATGGACAAGGTCGGGGTCTACAAAACATACTGCAAAATCTTTTTGGATCCGGTTATGAAGTGTTTTCCTACCTAAAACCAGGTGCTGTACTGAGTGAGATTTTAGAAAGTTCAAAGAACGAAATCAGTACACTTACAAGAAGCGACTACGTAATTGTATTGGGCGGATGCTGCGATAAGAACCCTTGTGATGTTGACATAATTCTGCATAGCTGGTTGTCGTCGACTGCAAATACTAATGTGATTTTAAGTGAAGTGCCTAGTAACAAGTTCCTAAAGGAATCAAAACTTAACTATTTACTACGATTTATCTGTAACAAATATAAAAATGTATTGTTCATGGAAATGAATTACGCTAGGTTTCCACCCAGTAGACGTAATTATGTGCTAAATCTTGCGAGATCATTATTGAAAGAAATATTGTGTATTCATTACCACTTCAAAGCATTGCAATATGAACAGATGTGTCAAATTAAAAATAAAAAATCTTTTGAAAGTAAATATGTGCAAATTAACTTAGGTTCTGAAGAAAATTTAATAGATAGAATTAATATAAGCTGTATAAATGAATCAAGTAACAAACACGATGAATCGGAATGTACGAAAACCGATAACACAAACTCAAATAATTTATTTCGTTTATAGGTTTGTCACTATCCTCCATCAAAACATTAATGGATTGCTAAATAAAGCTGAATGTTTTCTGTTTGCATTAACGAGTTAGCTGCACAGAACAATCCTCTTGACATATTATGTATCACTGAACATAACATGATAGACGGTGATGAAGTGTATCTCGTAATTCCAAATTATCAACTTGCGTCTTATTATATGAGAGATAGCAGACACGGAGGCTCCTGTATACTAATTAAAAATAATATCAAATATAGGATTCTTAATAATATCACAAAACTCTCAATCAGCAACACAATAGAATGTTCTGCAATCGAGCTATTGAGAGATCAAATCATTATTTTATGTATATATAGGACGCCAAACAACACCGCTGGCTCTATAAACAGCTTTTTCGCAACTTTTAATAAAATTTTAAACAATTTATGCTCAAACGGAAAAAAAAACGTAATTTGCGGTGATTTTAACATAGATACCTTGAAGAATACAAAGCTTTCCACTGAGTTTGTAGAACTTTTAACTAGCTTTAATTTAAAACTAAAATTCAAGCAAATAACACGATTTGCTAGTAAAATGTGCATAGACAATATAGCCCATAACATAGGAACTTGCAAAGGCACCATCAAAGAATTTGCACTTTCGGACCACAATGCGCAAATAATTAAGCTTCCGGTCAAAAAGACCTGCACTATAAAACATTGGTATGTATTAAAACAGAATTACTCTCCAGAAAATAGAATAATATTTAAAACAACTAACTAATAAAGACGTTTATAGTTGCACGGATGCGAACACGGCCTATAATACATTCCATGATAATTTCATTATGTTGTATGATCTCTGTTTTCCTTTACAGAAAGACAGGATATATAATAGATCTAGGCCGAAATGGATCTAACGTGGCTTAAAAATATGCAGTAAACGTAAATGCAAACTACTGTGGCAATACAGGCATAATCCCATTCAAACCACCAAAAATGCTTTCAAAACATATGCGAAAAGATTTAAAACTATAATCAGATTGACGAAAAATTCTCAAAACGACTATATTATAAAATCTGCCACAAATAAGAACAAAGCCGCTTGGAAAGTAATAAATTAGATCAAATGTAAATCTAAATATCCAAATGAAGGCGTAAATCAATTAATTAAAAATGGCGAAATCTTAATTAATCCCCAAGACATTGCAAATTCATTTAGTGACTATTTTCATGACATAAATGATAATACTAGTTTACCCCAAAAATCTTCTAATCATCTGACATATAATTCTAATTCAATTTTTATGACACCAACTATCCCTGATGACATTAATAAAATAATAATTGCTCTAAAATATAAAACCAGTACCGGCTATGATAACATTATGACAAACATTGTTAAAGACATCCAAGAGACATCAAGCCCATATTATATCTCAGCCTAAATTTATGTATTAGAACAAGGTAGCTTCCCAGACAAACTAAAAATATCTGTTTTAAGCCAGTAAAAGGAGAAAAAACTAACATAGGCAACTATAGGCCAATAGCATTGATACCTATTTTTGGAAAAAATGTTGAAAAGGTGATTTTTAACTGTCTTTACACTTTCTTAGAAACACATAACGTTCTAACATCCAGTCAATATGGTTTCAGAAAAAGCAAATCTATAAATATGGCAATATACAACTTTTTACAAAAGGTAATGACTAACTTGGATAAAGGACTGCCGGCTGTCGCATTATACATGGACTTTCGACCGCGTCGACCACAAAATTCTCTTAAGAAAGATATATGGATATGGTGTTAGGGATAATGTGTACAAACTCATAGAGTCATACCTTACCAACAGACAACAATTTACAGAAGTAAAAATGATAAATCCCACTACTAAAATGGAAGAAATATACACTTCTGAATTGCGAACTACTAAATTCGGCGTTCCTCAAGGGACCATCGTGGGTCCTTTATTCTTCCTTGTTTATATAAATGACATGCCTTCGGTTACACATCATGACATTACACTATTTGCTGACGATAACACTGTTCTATTCATAAACGATAATACAATTGACTTAGAATCTGACATTAACCAAACAATACTATCAATAATAGACTGGCTTGAAATAAATAAATGATTAACACTGACAAAACTAAAATAATGAATTTCAAAATACGAGCTCAACGCACGGGGAAGTTAAAAATCAGTTACTTAGATAGCGACATTGAAGAAACTGAAGTAACAAAATTTCTAGGATTACATATTGACAATAAACTTAATTGGAAATTTCATATTGACCATGTATGCAAAGTAATTAATATAATTTGTAATAATAATGTACCTGTATTCCTATGTGACTATTGTATGCCCTAAGGGCGAGACGTAGCTGATCAATTTAATTGTTTAAGACCTGTATTATGTAAAAACCTATGATCCACAATAAAGATATTAAAATTGATATTGAAATTGAAAATTGAAATTGAAATTGTATGGTCGTCAATTTCTCGGTCAATTGAAGACAGCCTAAAAAAAATATTTATTTATTATTTATTCATTTACTAAACGCTTTATGCACAAAAGTACAGAGGCGGACTTAATGCCTTAGGCATTTTCTCAGTCAACCTATGGGTGATGCAGAGAAAATAGAGGCAGGTGCAGGTGAGAGAGAAAAGGTGAATAAAATAATAGATATACTAATAAACCATAAATATAATACAATTATATAATACATGCACCAATTAATAAACTACAGAATATTTATATATATATGTATATACCAATAAAGTTAAACAAATGGTTCAAATCGGCAACTAGAAAATATTAACGCTGTGATGAAACCACTGCCAACTTTCTACGAATAAGCTCACGAAATTTGCCTTTAAATGTTAATCGGTTTGTTGCCATAAGATTAGATACGATCATTTATTTCTATAAACATTAACAATGTATGTCGGGTTGGACGCTCTTAAGGGTCAATTAAGATTTCGTAACAGGTAACGAATATCTATGTATAACAAGAAATAATTGAATTACTGCGAACGATCTATGAACGCTGTGCTACTGCGGTGTTCGCGTAGCACCTCGTAGCGCCTCGTAGCGCCTCGTAGCACATCATAGACTCTCGTAGTAGATCGATGCAACGTGCTACAATAAATCAAGAGTAAAATCATTTCACACGGCCATTTTTAGTGTGATTTGCTTACAAAGTTCAATATGTTCAATCTGTTACATAATTGATCATCATCTTCACCATATTTAGTATTTTATGTATATCTTATACATAAAAATGAATAGCTGTTCGTTAGTCTCGCGAAAACTCGAGAACAGCTGGCCGATTTGGCTAATTTTTGTCTGAAATATTCGTGATACTCCAGGGAAGGTTAAAATGGTGAGAAAATATGGAAACATTCACAATAAAAAATCTTACTATTAGGAAATACGAAGTTCGCCGGGTCGGCTAGTCATCCTCTCCTAAATGAACGCGTAAATAACTTTAAAGTTTTTTTTTATATTAGTTTTTGGTGGGTTTTAGTCAGTAATAGTCTGACACGTCCTCCTGCTCCACCCTAGAGCGAGAGAAGTCATACTTTTAAATGAACGCGCAAATAATTTGTTTTGTTTATATTCGATTTTAGTGGGTTTTAGTAAGAAAAAGTCAGACATTACCTCTCGCTCCACCCTAGAGCGAGAGAAGTCATACTCCTAAATAGACGAGTAAATAATTTGTTTTGTTTATATTCGATTTTATTCGGGCTTTGATACCTTATTGAATTACTGCGTAGTCACTAGGTCCCTACCTAGTTCTATGATTTTATATAATTTAATTTGTCCTACGACTTCTTCTTCTCTATTTATGTCTTTATTGCCGTTTTAAAAAAAGTCAATGACCGTTATTTCAATTTATCTGGCGCCTCCCTTACATAGGTCAATTGGCATAGGCCAATAAACATAAAAAATTAACCAATTCAATCAAATACGAGTATTATTTATTTATAGGAGTTATGCCTAAGGCCATTAAGTCCGCCTCTATACCTTTATGTGCATGAAGTGTAAATAAATAAATAGACTTTTTCACACATTATTTGCGGCTTATAAATGTATTATGCGTGGTTTTTATTTAAGAAGTAAACTAAGTAGAAAACTAATAATTTTGTCAAAACTTTCTGTTACCTTTTTTGTTTACACAGCCTTCGTATAGACGACGGATGACAACTTTATATTTTTACCCAAGTTTTTTTAAAAACAAATTACCGACTCTAATTATTTATTATTATCAGCTGGTCACGGCCTAGAGGATTTTTTTTAAGGTAGGTAAAATCCAATGACAAATCCCGCCCTTGGGTGGAGCGGGAAGTAGTGTCAGACTCTTACTGGCTAAAAACCTACCCCGTTCCTTCGTAGCCTATCGTGCCGGGGCCGGGTATTCCTTTCGGAAGTTAACCCATGACCCCAGTAGGCTTCGACCCTGTCTGCCTGCAGCTAGCAGGCTGGGCCTCTTCGGTGTGCTGACAGCTCCTTGAGGCGCGCGGGAAAAGAACGCGCCGTCGACGACTTGAGCTCGTTCCGGTCGGTTACCGGACGATCGGTCAGCGTGCTACCCATTGCACGCCGTCCGCAAGCCCGCGCCTACGGTGACGGCCTAGAGGGGTGCGGGTGGCACGGCTAAAATTTAATAATATTGAACACTGGGTTCTATTATGTACTTGCAAGTGGGCAAGTTTCGTGGAAAGCTAAAAAACAGCCCATAGTGACTCTATCGTCCGCTGAAGCCGAATACATGATGTTGGCAACAGCAGTAAAAGATGCGTGCTTGTTAAAAAGGTGATATTCGATGTCGCTTGACACAGTTTTATATACGAATAATTAGAGTGCAAAAAAAAATAGCCATGTATCCGGTTGACCACAATAGGACAAAACACATGATGTGAAGAATCATTTTATCCGAGAAAAAGTGAACGATAAAACCATTGAATTTAGGTATGTATATGCCCACAAATAGGTTACCTGCAGATGTTTTGACGAAACCAAATGATCAGTATCGTGATATTTTTGTTTACTGGTTTTTGTATCTTTGTAAGAGTGCAATATAATTATTTTTTGAGGGAGCATGTTGTATTTTGATAGGTACTTATTAGATATGAACCTACTTAAAGAAAAATGTCTTGTACTCTTTACTCTGTTGTTGTTAATCTTTGCTTTTTAGCTATTCGGTTATATTTTTTATTTTATTTATTTTAAAGAAGGCTTATAGACTAATTACAAAAATGATATAAAAATGTAATGTTATCAAATTGATAATTACATGTCTAGAAAGTACACAAAGCCAATTAAATTGTATCGAGAGAAAAATTACCTATTTAACGAAAATATTCTGTACCATTTGTCGACGCAAGGTCGCCACACTGGTGCAGATCAAATCGATATCAAGATCCCTAGACAGTCTATTAGTTACTAGCACTCGTTATTGAAAAAACATTTCTCATATACTTGGTGACTGCGAAAGGTACACTTAATATAGGCCGTTGACGTAATCCCAATACGTTTGTGCGTAATGCTAAATTAGCAACGAGTTCAAGACAGTCAATGTGGCCATTCGCGACACCCATCAGCGGACTTATGTCTCCAATATGACGCCTCAACTCCAGAGGAAGGCAGTACTCGTAGTATCGCTTACAGCGGTGCTCATAGTCAACTGAGTATTACTATGCCTTGTAATCTAGGTAACTTAGAAATTTTCTTTTGACACTTTCAATACGGGACTTATAAACCTCATACTGCGGATTCCAAACCTGAGATGCATATTCTAAATGGCTACGTACGAAAGAACAATACAAAATCTTAACCGGTTTAAGAGATCGGAAACAAGCCGTGTTGCGTAGTATAAACCCCAAAGCTTTTGATGCCTTTGTAACTAGGCTATTCACATGTAGATCAAAAAGAAGCTTGTTGTCTATAATCACTCCTAGATCTCTTATGCTATTTAGTCTGCTAATTAATTGATTGTTTATAGTGTAATTTAAATCTATCATAGACGTGCGACGTGAGAATGTTAGAACGAAACATTTAGAGACATTTAATTAGAGTTTGTTACGGTTGCAATATATCTCAATTCTGTGCAGGTCGTCTTGCAACTGATATGTATCAAACATGTCTTTACAACTTTGTGAATCTTGATTTCGTCAGCATAAAGTAGAATATATGACTCTTTGATATCTGCCATGAACAATATGAATAACAAAGGACCCAAAATTGAGCCTTGAGGCACTCCTGAACAGACAGAACTCCAACCAGAGGTACGACAGCCTGCGTTCTGTTCTCTATATAAAAGGAGAACCATCAATTCCAGCAAGATACAGTTTTTTTGGAGCATGCGATGATCAATATAGTCGAAACACTTGCTATAATCGGTATAAACCACGTCTACTTGACGCTGTACCATGCCGTTTGTAATAAACTTTCGTGACAGAAGTAAGTTAGACGTGGTCGAGCGGTTCTTAACCAAACCGTGCTGCTCATCACCCAGAATTGTCTTGAAAGCCGCATAGACATCGGTGTAAACAATACGTTTAACCCATATATGCCCAAAGGGTCGGTAACAACCCACAAGTAGTTGAGGCAATTAAGTGATTGTTTATTAAATACTTTTAACACTTGAGACCAACCATTCGAAGCTTGACAAACCTCTCTTTGTTCTTATCTACCGCCATTCCATGTCTTGTGAATGTGAGAAGTTATTTTTGTACCTTCAAATTTTACTAACCATATTGTGACTGTGACTGCACGTTGCCCTATTTAGAAATGTAAGTATTTTTTATTTGCCTTTATGAAAAGATATTTTCGCGGTTAATTTATACTGACTAGTACTTAAATAATCATAACAAATAATTAAAATTGAAAATAATAATCATTATCATAGTTATAAATAAAAGAAAACTTGGTCGGTTCGTTATCGACCCTTTGAGCAAATATATGACTTATTGATATTTATAAAGGAGTTCACGTCCGCTCAAAACTTTTGAGATTTTGGATGAATTGGAAAGGATTGATGAGGAAGATTCAGTTGGTAAAATAAATATTTTCATCGATCCTCTAAATCGTGGCCAAAATTCAGAATCGGACTCTGAAAACGAAGGATGTAACGATCCAGATCGGCTCAATCGAGCTCAACTTCAGTCATCTACCGAATCAGTAATAAAGAAAACAGCGAGTATCTGAGAGTGATGAAGAAGAAGAAAAAAAGGCGAGCCAGCTAGACCAAGTACTTCACAATCCCCTAAAAGACAGATAACAGTGTGGTAACTCTGTTCTTCCGTAAGTATGGCGCCGAACTCTGATGTAGTAGTTCGGCTCTCGGAACTTGATTTCCGAAAAACGGCATATTTTTGTACAACAGCCTGATCTGATTGACAAATATGACAGGTACATGGGAGGAGTAGACCAGCTAGATACCAATGTAGCCACCTATCGCATTGCCATCGGGGGTAAAAAACTGTAACTTGTGGATGTAGTTGTAAATAACGCTACTCTTTTGGCAAAATCTCTTGGCAGCTCTGTTGACACGTTAGATTTCAGAAAATCCATAAGTAGAACGCTTCTTATAAGATATGGAATACCATGAAACAAGTCAGGTTCCTTATGCCCATCAACATCAAGACTAATGCCGTTTTCAGTTCGCACTTTTGCAGCAGATCATGTGATAATTACCCAACAAAGAAGAAGTAAAACCACAAAAACCTGTAAATTACCGATTTATAAAAATGGTGAACAACAAGGTAAGTGTGCAACTAATTTAAAAGAATATTTTGCAACTCTTGTAATTTCTGTTGCCGTTTTACATTTACGATTCCGTATTTTTATTTATTTTGTTTTGTTATTGCAGAAACTCAACTCTGGAGAGGCCGACATCCCGAGGCGTCGGGGCAGACCAGCGGGGCACAACAGGGTTCCCCTTTCGCAGGTTCGTATTAACATTAGATACCTTATATTTCCCATTTTATTATAATTTATTTGTAAATTTTTTTATTCATTTAATCTTTATTTACAGGAAGAGCGTCGCGCACGCAATGCGCAATACGAAAGGGAACGCCGCCACGAAGCCGCGGAAGTGACATCAGAGCTGATCGAAGTTGTCGGCTGCGACCCCAACGTAAGTTATCATTATTTTATTCTTAAATTTAATTAATGTATGTACAATGTACGAAACCTGATGAAATTTTTGTTTATTCACAGATATCTAAGGCCGACCTTCTAGCCACGGTCACCAGCCGCATCAGGAATGCGACTGAGAACACGACTGATGACTTGGAGCGTATTAACAACAATTTGGAAGATCAAAGTAAGTTTACCTAACTAGTGACTGCAGAGGTCTTGTTGATTCGTATTGTTTTAAAACTATATTTTACTTTCCAGTTGTAAAGCTCCAACAACAATTGGGCCTAGACGATGAAGCGGTAGATAGATTATGCAGTGACGAATCTGTAAGTGTCTGTGACATTTTCCATTTATAATACACTTAAATGATGTATTATTACTCACAATCTTTTGATTTGTTCTCGTGCAGGATGCGGACACAGATGGGCCACCGTCCAGTTCAGACAGGACTAGTTAAAAACAGGTACGTTTTTGTTTTAACTGACATTATAAATTTTAACCTATCTTAGTGATTATTTACTTACAAACTTAAAGTATGTTTTTTAAAGAGAAAGAAACGCAAGCGCTCAGAGTAGCTGTCTTCAGATAACGAAGACCAAGCGCGGGCGCTTGACTTTTTGGGTAATCCCAATACGTTTGTGCGTAATGCTAAATTAGCAACGAGTTCAAGACAGTCAATGTGGCCATTCGCAACACCTATCAGCAGACTTGTGTCCAATTTGACGCCTCAGCTCAAGAGGAAGGAAGTAGTATCGCTTACAGCGGTGCTCATAGTCAACTGAGTATTGCTGTGCCCTATAATCTAGGTAACATAGAATTTTCTTTGGACGCCTTCAGTACGGGACTTATAAACCTCATACTGAGGATTCCAAACCTGAGATGCGTATTCTAAATGGCTACGTACGAAAGAACAATACAAAATCTTAACCGGTTTAAGAGATCGGAAACAAGCCGTGTTGCGTAGTATAAATCCCAAAGCTTTTGATTCCTTTGTAACTATGCTATTCACATGTAGATCAAAAAGAAGCTTGTTGTCTATAATCACTCCTAGATCTCTTATGCTATTTAGTCTGCTAATTAATTGATTGTTTATAGTGTAATTTAAATTTATCATAGACGTGCGACGTAAGAATGTTAGAACGAAACATTTAGAGACATTTAATTAGAGTTTGTTACGGTTGCAATATATATCAATTCTGTGCAGGTCGTCTTGCAACTGATATGTATCAAACATGTCTTTACAACTTTGTGAATCTTGATTTCGTCAGCATAGAGTAGAATATATGACTCTTTGATATCTGCCATGAACAATATGAATAACAAAGGACCCAAAATTGAGCCTTGAGGCACTCCTGAACAGACAGAACTCCAACCAGAGGTGTAACCTTGAAGTACGACAGCCTGCGTTCTGTTCTCTATATAAGAGGAGAACCATCAATTCCAGCAAGATACAGCTTTTTTAGCAGCATGCGATGATCAATATGGTCGAAACACTTGCTATAATCGGTATAAGCCACGTCTATTTGACGCTGTACCATGCCGTTTGTAATAAACTCTCGTGACAGAAGTAAGTTAGACGTGGTCGAGCGGTTCTTAACCAAACCGTAGACTGGATATAGCTAGAAGTTGCTAATATCTTGCCCGGAATTAACACAGTTCTCACGGTAGAACATGTCATTAGGAAATAAACCAGCCCTCCGCTTGCTTTTACAAACGTCCAAAAAGATTTTGGATTTTTTGTGATAGAAGCCTCAATGTTAGCCATATAATTGTCATAACAAGTTTTTTCTAATTCAATAACTCTGGTACGTAATAATGAAAAGGAATGATAATCAGATAAATTACTGTATTGTTTATATTTTTTATGATATCTATGTTTTTCTCTAATCATTTTAATTAGCGCTGGGGTGTACCAAGGAGGGTAAGAAGATTGTTTATCGATTTTAAAGGTATGAGTATATCCCAAAGTTCATACAATTTGTCATAAAATTTAGTGACAGCATCTTCTAAGCTTATTGACAATGAAAACTGAGGCCAGTTAATAAATTCAAGTTCCGATTTAATAGCGACATAATTACCCTTCGAGAAAACATAACGTTGCTTAGGTTTATCAACAAATACATGAATTTCGACAAATTTAGTCACAACAATTAAAGGCTTGTGAGGAAGATCAATAGGCAAAGCTAGAGGGTCCACACATTCTGAGACAGTAACAGTGTCGTTATAAAATACAAGGTCGAGTAGCCTGCAGTTAATATTCCGCACACCATTATACTGTGACATGCTGAATGTTTGTAGTGTATCAAAGAACTGAGCGACATGCTGAGAAGAAATATTTTGTGGGATTGATTCACCATTGGTAGCTATGTCCCCATTATACCACTCGACGTCAATTCCGAAATTAAAATCACCCACCAGCAAAAACTTGTCAAGTGGGTGAGTTAAAATTAAGTTGTTAAAACCATCTGAGAAATTACGCAACTGAGTACTATATGAATTACCTAGATTCTCCTTACATAAGTAAAGCGCACATTTATGCAAATTGTAACTAAATTGTGGTTTGGACCTCTTAAGGATTAAGGATAGCCAAATATCCTCCGCGAGAGAAAGAGCTATGCCAATCCACCCTCTCAACTATTGTAAGTTCATGTTTCACCGCTATCAAAACACCTCCTCCACGCAACTAACAGGTTCGGGAGCGTCAGGATCAAGTCTCCAAACATGGTAACGTCCATCGAACAATTCACTGCTGTTAAAACTATCATCAGACCACGTTTCCGTAAATAAAATTATATCGTAGGAACTAAAACATACTCCGCGAAACATAACATACATACTATGAAGACATAATGACAATAAGATGTTTTACAATGACGCCCATGTGCTTGTGGTGTGTGTTCCTTTCTTGTGTTTGAAGTCAAGAACAAAACAGGGACTCTGCAATAAATAATTGATTTCATAATTTATTATTCACGATATTCATTTGGATTTATTTAACTTTAAAATGTACAGCAATTTATAAAAAGGTCTTCAGAATGTTCAAAGTGGCCCTGTCGACGCACCATTGTCGTCGTCCGGAACGGTGGCGGGCCGCGCGCTCTCGCCTACCCCCCCCCCACCGCTCCCTCGTGCTTGCCTTCCCCGCGTTTGCCTGTCGGCGGTAGTGTGCGTGGGTCACGGCGTATGCGCGTGAACACAGCCCCCGCTTTGGAGTGATGTAACGAACAATACTTCCACATTAATACATGAAGACTTATATATGACTCGTCGTGATCAACCCTGTCGCAATTTGTTGTATTGTTGGTACCCAAACATTATAAACAATAAAGGAAATACTTATAAGTATATTTACCTGCCATGCTATAGCGGGATTCTCGACTTAAGTAATGAAAGGCAAGTATGCGCCATAGCCATGGACCCTTTGAACACCAATATAAGTAGATAAAGTCGACTTTAAACCATTTTTGCTTTGACAAAAAGCTTTTTCGCAACAATACAATCATATTTCTGCTCCTATGGTTTTCGTTATATTAACGATTGTTTCACAGTACTGAGGTTCTGTGAATTTTAATTGAATTGCTATTTCATTTGTTAGGAACCAAGTGGCGCTAAAAAAGTAAATTGCCTTGATAGGAAATTAGTTTCCGCTCTTATTTAAAGTACTTCAAAGTTATTTTGGTTATTTTAATGAAAAGATTGTGGTAATAGAAATTATCTCACTATTATTGACGATAGGTAATACAAAATAACATAGTGTGCCTAAAGGAAATAGTTGAGTTTGTTCAGTAAAGTAAGGAATTGTGACTATCAGGAAAGTTGTCATCTTATCACCGAGTACTAGTCGTTCCAAGTTTTGAGAAAAAAAGATTGTAAATGACCGGAACTGACTACATAGTTATCAACCAATACATACTAATCGAGGTTACTTTGAAATCAGAATTATTTTAAATTTATTTATATAACAATAGTTTCTGTATAAAATGGCTTGTACATATTAATTTAATCAATATCAATATCAAATATTTATTTGCAAGAAATACATTTTTTACAAGGAAAGATCTTATAACCTAAAAGTCACTGTATTCTGCCTGCAAGCAAGCGTGCAAATTATTTATATTTATGTCATTCTCATAGGCACAACCTTGTAGCCAAGATTATTCATCAGCAACTTGCTTTGAAATACTCTCTTGTAGGATCGGAAGTGGCGTACTACAGGTATGAGCCCGACCCAGTTCTTGATAATGGTCATATCACTTTGTACTGGGACCGGTCCATCATCACTGACAGAACTATTGTAGCCAATAAGCCTGAAAGAACCGAAACGAGAAGCGTGCAATGATTGTTGACATATCCGTTCCGCATGACGAGAACCTTGTGAAAGCCGAGAAAGATAAACAAATTAAGTATATTGACTTGGCTCGCGAGGTTGTCGACATGTGGGAAGTGGATTCGGCGATCATTGTACCGATAGTCGTGTCGAGTAATGGCTTAATAGCCAAGAGCCTCGACCAACACCTTAGGAGGCTCTCGTTAGGCGGCTGGATCAAGGGCTTGATTCAGAAAGCGGTACTCCTGGACACGGCTCGTATTGTTAGGAGGTTCCTTTCTCTGGAGCCCTGACCGCGTAGCTTGGACCCTGTTGCCGATACCGGTGGGACACTATTTTTTATATTTTTAAATGTTTCTTTTTTATATATCTGTGTTAAAAATTATTTAAAAATGTAAAAAATATGTATTATAAGGAATAAAGAGAATAATAATAATATAACATTTATTTTCAGACAATAATCCATAGCTTGTACATAAAAAAAAACCAAAATATGAGCAATAAAATAAAAAGACGCAGGCTATATTACATACCTGAATGACGGTCTGTGTACCGTCATCCAGTGACACCATTACGCCATCCACCCTGCCGGCTACAGTAGCCACGAGGCTATTGGGGCTGTCGCGCATCCGACGCATCAGCGATGCGACTCTCAGCCGCAGCAGCGAGCCGAAATCTGGAACGCGCTTCGAATATAATAATTATTTGATACAATTTATCGTCAACATTAAATAATTAAATTATTAACTTAAATTTCTAAATTCCATAAATTCCTTAATACTATAGAAAGAAGTAATAATAAGATTAATAAGTTCTTATGTAGCCATTCTGTCAATTTTGTTTTCAATGCATTCCACTGTAACAATTTAAATTCATTTGGGATGTTATTATAAATCAATACACACATATTATACACATTTGTCTTATAAATATCTTTATGACCGGGTGGTTGATACAATAGGTTCCAAAATTTAGCCCTTTTTTGTCTTGGCATAACCTCACTACGTAGCCTAAAGTAATTCATGTTTCTTTATAAAAATGCAGATATCTTTTATATATATACAGGGCAGTGGAAGAATTTTATGTTTTTGAAACAAAGGTTTACAACTATCTAAGAACCACGCCTTGTTTATAACTCGGATGCACCGTTTTTGAAGTTTGAAAACTCTGTCGGCATCGGTTGAGTTACCCCACATTATAACACCATAGCTAAGTACCGATGACACATAACCATGGTAAGCCGAAAGAGCAGCTTCTACAGATACATTTTGTCTTAACTTTTTTAAAGCGCACACAAACCTATCTAGTTTCTGACAAATATGTTCCACATGACTCTTCCAGTTAAGATGATTATCTACAACAAGTCCAAAGTACAGATTGTATATTGACCGCAACGAACGAGTCCAAAAACATTTCACCAGATTCTTTAGATACAAAGACTGCCATTGCCCCTGCAGGACTGACTACTCACAGCGATTGACCAACTTTGGTCAGCACTCGGCAAAGCAGCGTCGCGTGTTTACCGACGTAACGACTATTTTTTTAATTCTGAACGGTGAGATATCTTCTCACGAACTGCTTGCTAATCTTTCCCATAGTGTGCCTCGCCAATGTCCAGTTAAATCAGTACTGAAACTCGAAACTTTTGCTGTCAAATCATCTCACACTACTCTTGGTAAGGAGTTGTCAGCAAACTGTAGAGGCCTATTAGGGCCGAAGCCTACTGGGGCCAAGGGACAGATGAAAATGAATCCCGGGGCCCTGGATCGAAAGCAATGAATGGAACAGGGTAGGTTTTTAGTCAGTAAGAGTCTGACACTATCTCCCGCGCCACCCAAGGGATTTGTCATTTGTTGGTTTTACCTACCTTAAAAAAAAACCACTATTCTTGGTCGATCCGCTCCGTTAAACCGAATGATGGTTATAACTAATAGGGTCATATATACCAATTCCAACGTTGATTTATTCTACGACAGCATAACTGAATTAAGAGAAGCATTGTTTGTAATTGATTCATTTGTAGTCAACTCCCAACTATAGACATTATTTTAATTCTTTGTTTTAATTTTAATTTATCTTTCAAATCTTTAGTAACACGTTTTAAAAAATGCAGACAGAAAAACCTTTATAATATTTATGAATTTTTAAATGATAAATCGCTCAAAAGTTACTGACTGAATATATTCTATTTGTTTTGTATCGCACAACTATTGACCTAATTTTTTAATTTAATATTAATTGTTATTATTTATGTTTTTATTATATGATTTTGTATTTTCAATATCTTATTGTCTTTCGACCTTTCTTGCGCACCAGCCATGGTCAAAAATTTTGAGCCAAAAAATATTTTTTAACACATATAATAAGATTCTTACCATGCATCGACTTATATTCTAAGTGATAGACAAGCTCGTTCATGGAAAGTATTTGTCAAAATACTTGAATGTTAAAAAGTACATAAAAATCGATTTTACCATGTATATTATCTTCATATAACATAAAACTTTTGGTAAAAATATACGAATATATTAAATTTTAAACTGACAAGCTGCTTTTAGTTTTGATGATAGCGCATGTAGGTGCCATGGTCCGTCTCAAACTACCTCCCGTGGAGTGTAGGGTGTACCTAGGTAGATGTACTCAGGTAGGCCGCTGTAAGTACAACTTGGCGAAAGGGGGTTTTAAAGACCCATCGGATACTCAATGTGAGTGCGGTGCCCCTGTTCAAAACATGAGCCACATGTTAGAGTGCCCAAGTGCCTATAGACCTGCACTATGGAGGATTTAATTAATGTCAACGATGCTGCAGTTAACGTAGCCACTGGATGCAAACAGTTTAGCGAGTTTACCATCTATTCGAAGAGAAGAAGAAGGTAGACGATGTATAGTCTCCTTACAGCATCGACGTACAAACTTTTATAGTAACATTAAGATAACTCACTATAAAGCAACAATTTCTTGGTATCGTTTGCCTGCTGCGCTGCCCCATGAGTTTCGACTTGAGGGAGGAAACAGAAATACGCGCCATACTCATTAACCCCTGAAGAACAATGGAACACCGATGACGTAGATAGATAAGCTCGACTTTAAATCATTTTAACATTACCAAAAACTTTTTGGCAACAATAAAAATCCTGTTTTTGTAATTTTACGATCATTTCTCAGTAGACCAGTTCTGTGAAATTTTGTTTCTGTGAGAATATGTTCAGGTAAACTGTTTATCTTTTAATTCAATTACTATTTTATTTGGTTTGGCAAGCTCTTTATTACTTATTACACTTGACTCCCCCGGTCTTCGTATAGAAGAGATTCAAAGGAATACTCACTCAAAAAGTCTTTCTTGATTTTAGTTATGTTGAAGACAGTCACTCTGATAGTCTGAGCCCTGGCGCATCTTTCTCTGTAAAAAACATACAAAAGTATGTTTTTTACAGAGAAAGAAGTAAATAAATATACCTAATCCATCTGGATCAAAAGTGATAATGCTAGTAAAACACAAAAACGTACGGGTGGTTTTTTAGTGGCCTTGCTGGAACCTGGTGGTGGCCCAGCTGTGTCCGTGTCCTGCATAAGAAAAAAAAAGGTGGTACAGAAACTTACCGCAGCGTCGCTGTCGGAACAGTCAGAAGCGTCGTCGTCTGAACTAAAACCCTCCACGTCTAGGCCGAGCTTTTCTTGAAGCGTTACTGGAAAAGATAAATATAATTTAATACAATATGACACAACAAGACTTCCACAGCAACTAGACAGGTTAACTTACTTTGAGATGTCAAATTATTATTTTGCCGCTTCAAGGCAGCAACCTTCTCGTTTTCAGTCGCACTCTGAATGCGACTGATTGCTACTGCCAGTAGCTCGGCTTGAGATATCTGTGAATAAATAAAAAGTTAGTCAGGTTTCGTGAATCGTACATATATTTAATAAAGTTAAGAATAAAATAATAATAATTTACTTTTGGGTCAGACCCGACAGCTGCTGTCAGCTCCGACAGCGCTTCGGATGTCTCCTGGCGACGTCCGCCGTCTCCGCCGAAAAAGTCAAGCGTCGTCTGCTTTTTTCTCTGTAAAAAACATACTTTAAGTACACAAATAAATAATACTTAAGATGGATTAAAAGTGATAATGTTAGTAAAACACAAATACTTACTGGTGATTTTGTAGTCTTTCCTAGAAATTAACAGTGGCCCAGCTCTGTCCATGTCCTGCATAAGAAAATAATAAGTTAGGGTCCAATACGTTATTCAGGTGAAAAATAAATTTTAAATGGCACAGAAACTTACCGCATCGTCACTGTCTGAACTGTTAAGAGCTTCCACGTCTATTCCCAGCCGTGCTTGAAGCATTGCAACTGAAAAAGAAAATATAATTTAAAACAATATGACACAACAAGACCTCCACAGCCACTAGACAGGTTAACTTACTTTGAATTGCCAAATTTATAAATTATATATAACAAATTATAATATTCTTTTGCCGCTTCAATTCAGCAACGTTGTCGTTTTCAGTCGCACTCTTTATGCGACTGATCAGTACTGCCAGTAGCTCAGCCTGAGATATCTGTGAATAAATAAAAAGTTAGTCAGGTTTCGTGGATCGTACCAACATTTATTAAAGTTAAGAATAAAGTAATGGTAACTTACGCTGGGGCCACAGCCGGCAGCTGCTGTCAGCTCCGGTAGTGCTTCTGCTGTCTCCTGGCGGTGTTCCCTCTCATATTGAGTGTTGCGTGCGCGATGCTCTTCCTGCTTTCCTCTTACTTTGAGATGCCAAATTATTATTTTGCCACTTCAAGGCAGCTACGTTGGTGTTTACAGTCGCACTCTGTATGCGACTGATCACTACTGCCAGTAGCTCGGCCTGAGATATCTGTGAATAAATAAAAAGTTAATCAGGTTTCATAAATCGTACATAAGGGCGGGATTTGTCATTGGATGATTTTACCTACCATAAAAAAAACATATATTTATTAAAGTTAAGAATAAAATAATGGTAACTTACGCTGGGGCCACAGCCGGCAGCTGCTGTCAGCTCCGACAGTGCTTCTGCTGTCTCTTGGCGGCGTTTCCTCTCATATTGAGCGTTGCGTGCGCGATGCTTTTCCTGTAAAGAAAGAATAAAATAAACAAACAAATTTACAATAAAATAATATTAAAGCGAAATATATGGTGGTAATATAAAGTGTCTAAAGTTAATACGAACCTGCGAGAGAGGCACCCGGTTGTGTTCCGCTGGTCTGCACCAACGCCTCGGGATATCTTCCTCTCCAGTGACGAGTTTCTGAAATAAAAACACAAAATAAATGGAAATACGGAGTCTTAAATATAAAACGGAAACAGATTTTTTAAAATTTCTGTTTCCAATAGTTTCGTTTTTTTTTTTAATATTCTGCTACTATTTTTAGTAGCAGAATATTCTTTTACATTAGTCGTACCTTGCCTTCACCATTTTGGCCAAAGAGATATAAATTGGTAATTTAGGTAAAACAAAAACAGTAATGGAATTCAAAAATAACAGGGTTGCCTGAATGGTTTCTCACAGAAACAGCAGTTGACGGATCTTGTGACCTTTTACTGCGAAACGATCACAAAACTAACGAAAACAATAAAAGCTATTACAGAAATACAATTTATATTGTTTGAAAATAAATTTTGTTTAAGTTGAAACGATTTAAAATACATTTAATCTTACTTCATTGGTGTTCCATTGTATTGCAGGGTGTTAATAATACCTACGGCGCGTCCTTCCCTTTCTTTTTTCAAATAGTTTACATACTTTGAAGCGCGGCAGGTAAACGATACCAAGAAATTGTTCCTTCATTTAATAATTGTTCTTTTGTGAGTCATTTTAATGTTATTATCATAGTGTAGATATGTGCCGTAGAGATATAATATACCTACCTAAGTACAGGCAGGTACAATACGCGCCAAATAAGTTGAGAACCAAATAACAGTCAAGTGATAGCAACTAGTTGGCTGATACCTATGTAAGAATTAAAATGGCAATCAGCCTTCAATGCGCAGTGACAGATTTTCAGGTCTCAATCGAAGTGCGGCACAGCGGGAGGCTGCATGTAACCATAGCAACGACGGCCATTTTAGTTCTACTTATTTGCTGTGTACTATACCAACGTTGTATAGGGGGGCTTGAGACGGGGACCATGGCAACTATAGGTATGGTCACAGCATTAAGCTGAGCGCTCGGCCGTTGTGCGCGGATGTGGCGCATATTTCTCACAAAGTGTACCTACTGATTTGTCAGTCCTTAATTTGCGCCTTTATCCGGCAGTGAAAAGTTGTTCTTTCTTTCTATTCATGATTATAATTTATCTTTTTACATTGTCAACACAACGATGTGAAAAGAAACTGCATCAAAGCACAGGATAACTTCCAAACATATATTTTTGAGGAACGAAACATTTCTTAAAAAAAAAATGAAAAGAATCATTAACAATGTGACCAAATCTCGCGATAAGCGTATGGAGACACTGAATCTGCATACCGTGACAATCGGAAATGTGTGACATCTCCTGTGACTACTAATCTACATGGCTGATCATTGACGTTAGTTGATATTCTCGTCTCAATGATAAATTATATTTAATTTCGCAAATAGGTTTTAAAAAACACTTTTATAGGTCAATATTTTTTTCGTCAGTTTGAACTAGATGAGGCCGGTGTTCCCTAGCTGACTACCCTGAGAAGAAACACCGAAACAAACTCAGGGGTGTCAAACGAATCATCTGCATGAGAACTATGCAGATTTGTCTAAGATAGTTTTGTGAAGAAAAAAACATACAGATTTGAGTGGACTTGTCCAGTTAGTGAAAGCATTTGTCAGTATTCGTGTAGCTCAACTCAGGACTACTAATAATAGCTTTCACCAAGTCTAGCAATCTTTTTTCTGACGGTTTTTGTCCTTAGATCTTGTGGCTTAATAGCCAAGAGCCTCGACCAACATCAGAGGAGGTACTTGTTGGGCAGTTGGATCAAGGGCTTAATCCATAAAGCAGTACTCCTGGACTGAGCGCGGACATTCTCTCAAGAGCCCTGACCACCGGCAGTTTGGACCGTTTCTGATGCCGGTGGCCTACAATTTTTAAATTTTTAATTTTTTTATATACATGTGTTCTAAAGGAAATTTTATTCTTTCAAAATAAGCTATTATTATAATGATAAAAGGGAGTTAGATCAGTGCAAATGACCATTTTATTTACCCATAATTTCTAAATAAATTGACATTATTTTTAGTTTAATTTTCTTAATTAGTAAGTTAAATCAATGAATCTTTTCCATAAAAATATGGTTAAAGATATTAGCTACTAGCTTGCATTTTTTTTTATTGATTTAGTATTTTAGACGTTCTCAAGTTTCTAAATTGACTCTGAAAGTAAAGTTAAAAAATAACTATGTTTACATTAATTGTGAATATAGTACACAAGTATGCTATTACCTTGAATAAAATACTGTAAATATTTACACAAGAATAAAGCCCAAGGTTATTGGTAAATCATATGTTTGTAAAACAAATCACTAATGGAAATAAATCGGTTTGACAAACCGATCGGTTTGGTTTCGGTTTTTGAGTCAAATAGTGCAAAAAGGGCACATTGCTCTTTAATCAAGTTCAAGTTGGAATCAGTGTTAGTAATGGGTGACTTCAATGCCCACCCGGGTGGACTCTTCTATAGTGAACTCATGAACTTTTGTGGGGAGCAAAGATGGATTTGTGCGGATGTGGAACGACTGGGCCGTAACTCAGGTGACTATACTTTTATTAGTGACGTTCATGGTACATGTCGTTGGCTTGACCACTGTGTTAGTACTGAAATCGGTTATAAAATTATATCAAATGTAAAAATTCATTATAATGTGTTCTGGTCTGATCATTTTCCTATTGAAATAGAATGTAATTATGATAGTTTAAGACATAAAAAAACGATTATAAAACATGTGCCTAACAAGATAGCTTGGGGCAGTAGGACTCAAGAACAAATCCTACGATATAGTGAAACTTGTAATAATCATCTGAAATGTATAGACTTTCCCCAAGAATTTCAGTCATGCGCTGACAAATATTGTAATAATTTGGAACATCATAAGATTATAGATATAATGTACAGTAAAATTATAAAAACGCTGCAGGAGGCGAGTATAGAGAGCTATGAAAGTGTCGTACATAGTAGAGGTCAAAGTAAAAAGCCAGTGGCCGGCTGGAATAAGCATGTTAAGGAGGCACATCTATTGGCTAAAAATAATTTCTACAACTGGGTTTGTCATGGGAAACCCTCATCCGGATACGTTTATGACGCTATGTATAACAGTAGGAAAATTTTTAAATCCCGGCTCAAGTGGTGTCAAGACCACGCTGAACAAATTAAAATGGACATTTTGGCAACTCATTGTAGTAAACATGACTTTAAGAGATTCTGGCAATGTACTAATAAATTAAATATAAAACAAAGTCAAGCTGAATGCATAAATTCGGAAAGGGATTGTAATAAAATAGCTGATATATTTAAATCACATTTTAAGATAAGCTCATCTTTATCTCCAGCATCGACACAATGTAGCCGTCAGCCAGATACAACTACCACTCTACACATAAGATCTAAAGATATTAAGTGTATTATTGACAACATGACACGTGGTAAATCGCCTGGACATGACAGCTTGAGTGTTGAACATTTACGACATGCAGGCTGTCATTTGCCTAGAGTATTGGCTATGTTTTTCTCACTGTGCATGAATCATAAGTATCTCCCTCGGGACCTCATGAGAACTATAGTCATACCAATCGTTAAATGTAAAACTGCTGATATATGTGATAAAAATAATTATCGTCCCATCTCCCTGGCTACAATTTTAGCTAAAGTACTGGATAAGTTGCTTAATACGCAGTTAAGAAAGAACTTAAACTTACATCACGCACAATTTGGCTTTCAACCCGGCCTTTCTACTGAGAGTGCCATTCTATGTGTAAAGCATACGGTTAGGTATTATTTGGATCGGGGGACACCTGTCTATGCTTGCTTTCTAGATTTGTCCAAGGCCTTCGATCTAGTTTGTTATGAGGTCCTGTGGGATAAACTTCGGGAGCGAAATGTACATACGGAACTAGTGGAGTTATTTAAATTTTGGTATGACAATCAATTAAATGTCGTTAAGTGGGCGGATTGTTTATCTGAAGAGTACAGGCTCGAGTGTGGCGTGAGGCAAGGGGGGATTTCCACACCCACCCTTTTTAATGTATATATGGACAGCCTGATTGGAGAGCTCAGCAGCATGCATGCGGGCTGTTACATTGATGGCGTCGCTGTCAATAATATAAGTTACGCTGATGACATGGTGTTGCTGAGCCCTTCAATAGGGGCCCTTCGCAACCTACTGAGGGTCTGTGAGCGTTATGCTGAGAGACATGGTCTCATGTACAATGCCGCCAAGAGCGAGTGTATGTTTTTTGGGCTCGGTGGTAGTATCTCTTATGATCCTCCACCCATTCATTTGAACGGTTCTCCTCTCGCTAGATTGAGACAATTTAAGTACCTAGGGCATATTATCACAGATGATTTGAAGGACAATGAGGATATTGAACGTGAACGCAGGGCGCTGGCTGTCCGGGGTAATATGTTGGTTCGCAGGTTTGCTCGTTGTTCAGCTGAAGTCAAGTTAGCGTTATTCAAAGCATACTGCCAATCTTTCTACACGAGCAGCCTGTGGGTTAATTATACCCAGAGGGCATACAGCGCTCTGCGGGTGCAATATAATAACGTCTTCAGAATGTTGTTGCGGTTGCCTAGGTTCTGCAGTGCGTCCGCTATGTTTGCAGAAGCGCGTACGGATGACTTTTACGCAATAAGACGCAAGCGGGTGTCGTCACTGTTAGGCAGAGTACGCGGCAGCAGCAACGATATTCTGAAGATAATATCCAATAAATATCAGTGTCCGATGCACTCGCTCTGGGTAAGCATTGTGATCGGGACGGTGAAATAAAATAAATGTACCTATGTTGTTAATGTATCTTGCTACTAACATAGTTTGTAAGTTAAAATTTGTTACTAACCATTATGGATCATGTTGTTATCTACTTAATAAATAAATAATAAAAAATAATAATAAAGACCCCAGCGATTACGGGTTTGGGAGACAATTTGTTACTGTTTTTAGTTTTTGAATGCTTCTTTACTTGTGAAGTTTTAGGAGAAACATATTCATTACTATTAATATAAAAAAGCGAAACGAAATCTCAGAAATTACAAGTTTAAAATTTGGCAGGTTTGTTCCTTAAAAGGTGTAAACGTAAGATAAAAACGGATTTTATTATCAATTATCATCATTTTATATTTAATAAATTATTCTCAGTATTAAATTTTAATTTTTGACATTTTAATTTATTGACCATTGTATTTAAGTATTTTATCGTTTCAATTTTGTTACTTTTAGTTTTGTAGTCATTTCTTTATAAGTTTTTGACATTTTTAATTAATTGATGGTATTATTCTGAATTGTTTTCGCCCAGAACTATTAAATATATTTTTAAACATATGTACTAACGTAGAAATAAGCGTACTAACAAATATTGTGGACCAAATGTTGTCTGAGAAATAAAAAAAATATTATTATTATTCCATTTATTTAAATTATATATACATATTTCATACATTTTATTATTATTATTATTATTTAATGATAAGACCGTTAATAAATTGCTCTTAGCGAGTAATAAAATAAATAATACAATTGAATTATTGCGAACGCTTCACGAACGTTGCCACTGCGGTGTTCGCGTAGCACGTCGTAGCACCTCGTAGCACCTCGTAGCGGATCGAAGCAAAGCGCTACAATAAATCAAAAGTGACATCATTTCATTTCACACGGCCATTTTTAGTGTAATTTACTTACATTACACTAAACACGACCGTAATATAGCTGTTTCTAAATAGTAAACGATTAGTTAGGCGTAATCCTTTGTATTAATATTATAACAAAATATTTCTAGAATACTTTTTTATTTTGTTTGGGACAGACACAGCACAACGGTAGAACAATAGATAATCCCCGGTTGGTAACACTGCGTATGCGCAGGTACACAGCTGGACTAAAATAGAATTCTAAAATTAGGAGTAAAATAGCATAAACAAAGCAATTTTTAAGCGATAGCAAAATTTGAAAAAAATAAAAACAGATTAGTGATGAGGAAAGATTTGTGTGTTTAAGGATATTTTCGGTTTTGGTCTATTTTAGCTACTAGTTATGTGTTTACCCAGCATGAGGAGGCCTGAATCCAAACATGTTTTTTTTTTAATAAACGAAGATCAAGCACTTTCTTTAGCAATCTTATCTGTAGTTAATTTTCAACTTTTGGGTAAATTTTGTCTTCTCTCTTTTTTACGTGTCACTCTTCGTTGCGTATTTCCATTCTATGCAAGGCCTGAACTCAGCAATAGGAAACTGCTCGCGTAAACTTTGGATTGCTAGTTTTAAATCTGCAATTACAATGTATACGCAAATTTGGCGTACAAGTCTTGTATGCAAGATCATTACGGAAACTATAGTTTGTAACGTGGACGCGCGCGTTTTGGTTCAACACTCTACTACAGTTAAAATCATTTATTCATATAATCGAATGACCTTTGCATGGCATCAGCCATATAATGTTCCCACTGCTGGGACTCAGGCCTCCTCTCTAGGAGAGGGAATGGACCGTAATCCACCACGCTCGCCCAGTGCGGGTTTGTAGATGTTACATTTCATCGAAGTTTAGGTTCTAGGACATGCCGGTTTCCTCACAATTCCTTCACCGTTTTGAGTGTAATGGTGACGAAATAAATAACACAAAGTAATGGGCCTGGTTGGGTTTGTATCTGCGACCTACAACTCGTAAGTTGGAGCCGTTACTACTCGGCCACCACTGCTCTCAATGAATGATTTTTAAAGATGAGAATGTAGAATTAAATAAACAATAATGGCTTTTAACTGAACCTAACCCAAATGTTTCATTAACATTAGAAGAAGACCGTGTCTTTAATGGTTTCTGTTCTAACCTAACCTAACCCCCATGATGGCCTCATTCGCTCGCTATTGTGTTCTAATGGTCACTATTCTAACTTGACGTTATCCAGGCTTGAATATTCCGAGATTGGAATAGTCACGCCTACACGATTAGTCCATATTCGTACTGGCATTGTATATTATGGAATAAGGTTAGATAGTTTCACTATGAAGGAGTATTTGCGTACTACTCTTTTAGATAGGAAGAGTTTAGTAAAAAAGTGATTCCAATTCATACGCGATTAGTTTCAGACCCATACGTTCTGGCCTTGTATAGAATGGTAATACGCCTCTCCATTGCTATGTCAATATAAGTTTTGATTTCCGTTTAAAATAGTGTCGACAACTTTTTTATATTCAGCGGATTCTGAATATAAATGGTGTGCTGGAAGCTGCATCCCAGCATGCAGAACAGCCCAGCAGCACCGAATTTTTTATCCTATGATTTTAAAGTCAAATCAGGCCAAAATCAATCGAGAGTAATCAGCTTACTTTTTTGAAGCATTTTCTTGTAGCAAGCACTACTTTATACTTTATGAATTTTTTGTTGCGGATAAATTCAAGAAATTGAATTTATAGTTATAAACACATTTTGAAATAGAAATTAATAATGTTTTAAAAGCACATTTTAAATACCAATTTAATTTGATAAACTGCTCATTTCATGTCAATAAAATAAATAACAATTGACTGAAAAAAAGATTTCTATTTAATGCATCACCGGTTCTCAACTACGCAAAATTGAACCCAGTCAGATTGTATACAGGGTCTGATTAAATTATTATCTAGCAAAACTCCCAGACGTGATTTTTTTTTCATGGTAGGTAAAATCATCCAATGACAAATCCCGCCTTTGGGTGGGGCGGGAAATAGTGTCAGACTCTTACTGACTAAAAACCTACCCTGTTCCATTCATTGCCTTTGTCCCAGGGCCCCGGATAACATTTTCACATAACCTTTGGCCCCAGTAGGCTTCAGCCCTTCCCAGACGTGATGGATATGGATAACTACATGTAATGACGATAATCAAGCACATTAGTCCAACAGTTTATTCCTGGAACGAATAGTTGCTAATTAAACTTTACTGAGAAAGTTCATTAACTAATTTCGTTAGGATACCTTTTGCTAAATCATTAGCAGTATAATGGGTGTTAAACTAAATATCTGCAAATAACAGTAATTAAGAAAAGAAATGTCATTGTATTTGAAGTGGTAAAAAAATAAATGGCTCGTTTTGACATTTGATTTTTACTATTTATTCAGATCTTGGGGCACTTTCTCTACAATCCAGCACTGGGCCTCAGTCAGCTAAACGAACGATACTGGCGACTATTTTGTAACAAATATTTAAATGATTTGTGGAACGAAATAATCATAAATATTTTTAAGTATGAACGGTCTACGAAGGCCATGATTGCTTTTTTTTCAATTGAAACATTACCTATTTTATCTATCGACACGATTGATCACACAGTTTTGAATAGCAATTTATTTGAGTAAAAAATATTTTTTGTTTTAATTTTAAAAACGAAATTACAAACACGTCCATGAAGACGCTAGTACCTACATATATAGGTAAACACTAAAACACAAATGCCGCCAAAGAATTTGAAAGTTCCCATAAAAAATATTTGCTTTAACTTTAAAATTATAGACTTACTGAATATCATTTTGAATTGTATTTTATCGTAAAAATACCCGGTAGGTATTGGCTTTACAATTTCACCAGAATTCATTACAAAGGAATCCAAGAACAATAGATAATTTCCGGTCGACCATTGGCAGAGCTAGAATCCTCCCTGCCTCCCTGGCAACCCTGCGTATGCGCAGGTAGCCTATATAAACTCGGGTCCGAAAAATTTCATGTCATTACTTCTGTAGTAGCCCACTCGTGCAGTTCCACTCGCGAAGTACTTTCATCTTCTTTCGTTCGTCTCGTTCGTTTCTTTTTTCTTTTATATAAATTACCGATTTATAAAAATGGTGAACCATAAGGTAAGTGTGCAACTAATTTAAAAGAATATTTTGCAACTCTTGTAATTTCTGTTGCCGTTTTGATTTACGATTCCCTATTTTTATTTATTTTGTTTTGTTATTTCAGAAACTCAAGTCTGGAGAGGCGCCCATCCCGAGGCGTCGGGGCAGACCAGCGGGGCACAACAGGGTTCCCCTTACGCAGGTTCGTATTAACATTAGATACCTTATATTTCCCATTTTATTATAATTGATTTGTAAATTTTTTTATTCATTTAATCTTTATTTACAGGAAGAGCGTCGCGCACGCAATGCGCAATATGAAAGGGAACGCCGCCAGGAAGCCGCGGAGGTGACCTCGGAGCTGATAGAAGTTGTCGGCTGTGACCCCAACGTAAGTTATCATTATTTTATTCTTAAATTTAATTAATGTATGTACAATGTACGAAACCTGATGAACTTTTTGTTTATTCACAGATATCTCAGGCCGACCTTCTTGCCACGGTCATCAGCCGCATCAGGAATGCGACTGAGAACACGACTGATGACAACCGTGAATTGGAGCGTATTAACGAAAATTTGGAAGCTCAAAGTAAGTTTACCTAACTAGTGACTGCAGAGGTCTTGTTGATTCGTATTGTTTTAAACTATATTTTTCTTTCCAGTTGTAAAGCTCCAACAACGACTAGGCCTAGATGATGAAGCGGTGAATCGGTTATGCAGTGACGCATCTGTAAGTGTCTGTGACATTTTCCATTTATCTTGCACTTAAATGATGTATTATTACTCACAATCTTTTGATTTGTTCTCGTGCAGGAGGAGGACACAGATGGACCACCGTCCAGTCCAGAGAGGACCACTAGAAAACAGGTACGTTTTTGTTTTTACTGACATTAAAAAATTTAATCCATCTTAGCCATTATTTACTTACTAACTTAAAGTATGTTTTTTACAGAGAAAAAAGCGCAAGCACTCTGACTAACTGTCTTCAGACAACGAAGACCAAGCGTGGGCGCTTGACTTTTTGAGTGAGTATTCCTTTGAATCTCTTATCTAAAACGACCGCGGGAGTCCAGTGTAATCCAATCAAATCTACAGCCAGGGTATATAATGGTTAAAAACTTTTATCAACAATTCCAGTCCAATATAAAAGTTAATGTCTTTGTCCACAGGAGGGGTGCGCGCGCAGCATCGTAGACGTGACGTCACAATTAATTGGAGTTGCTAACGCGCTCCTAACGTAAGATATATTGTACTTTATTCCTTATTATTTGACTGTATATTTCGTTTACAATTCCGGCTAACTGTTTATTTGTTCACAGATCTCTAAAGTCGAGCTTCTCGCCACTGTATCAATCGCATTCAGAGTGCGACTGGAAACTCTGACGTCATCACCGGCTTGACACATCAGTGCTAATTTAGAAGCTCAACGTAAGTCAACCTATCTACAGATTATGGAGATCTTGTTTTTTTTTATTTCATTTTACATTTAATTTCCATTTATTTTTGTGCCATTTTTCTTTTCTCTTTTCAATTATCTGCCTAGTTTTACTCACAATCTTTTTATTTGTGTGTTATAGGTATAGAACAGAATAAAGCTGGTCTGCATTCGAGTTTTTAAAGCAAGACAACATCAAAAACTGCAACTTAAAAAACAGTTTCATTGCACATTTAATTATGTAGATTTTTTTTTTCTAAAAATATAGAAATTCATTCGTAATATATGTTTTTATTATTTGCCCTACCTCTACCCACTAGCAAGGAACCAGTGACCAGCCAGTCACATTGCATACTGAGTTATTCTAATTTCTCTCTGAGGAAACGTAGAAATCTACTCAGGAATATAGACAACTTGAACTATGACATCAAATACTCGTATTACTTTATTCAGAAACTATTTAAATAATTATGTTTTCAATTTTGCAACATAGTTGTAGGCTATATTATTGTGGTACGAAATAATTAGACATCTGTAGCCGAACTAAACAAAAGCCTGTATTTCAACTATCAGCGCCGATCCTCAAATAATACGAGTATTAAATTAATATATACAAGCCATTTTATACAGAAACGATTTTTATGTTCGTAAACTTTAAAAAATACTGAGTTCAAAGTAACCTCGATTACTTTCTATTGGTTGGTAACTATGTAGTAACATCAGTTCTGGTCATTTACAATATTTTTTCTCAAAACGTGAAAAAAGTATGTACCTACTTGGTGATGAGATGAGAATTTAACTGATAGGGACAACTCCTTACTAAGAACAAATTACATTATTTTCTATAGCCAGTTGTTTTGGTTTTTTCGTCAAACATTGTGAGATAATATTTATTACCACCATCTGATCATTGAAATTTATAAAAGAACTTTGAAGTACTTTAAATAAGAGTTGAAACTACGAATAACTCCTACCTAGACATTTCACTTTTTATTTAACTAATATCTAGTTGTCAAAAAAAGTCGGCATCTGGCAGCGCCACTTGGTTCCTAACAAATGACATAGCAATTAAATTAAAAGATAAACAAATTACTCGAGTACCTACCTTAAATAACAACATCTCACAGAACTTTGTACTGTGATGCAATCGTTAATATAACGAAAACCACAGGAACAGAAATATGATTTTGTTGTTGCGAAAAAGATTTTTGGTGAAGCAAAAGTGGTTTAAAGTCGAGTTTATCTACTTATATTGGTGTTCTTCAAAGGGTCCATGGCTATGGCGCATACTTCCCTTTCATTACTTAACTCGAGAATCCCGCTGTAGCACGGCAGGTAAATGTATTTATAAGTATTTTCTTTAGTATTTATAATGTTTGGGTGCCAACAATACAACAAATTCCGACAGGGTTGTTCACGATGAGTCATATACAAGTCTTCATGTATTAATGTGAAAGTATTGTTCGTTACATCACTCCAAAGCGGGGGCTATGTTCACGCGCATACGCCGTGACCCACGCACACTACCGCCGACAGGCAAACGCGGGGAAGGCAAGCACGAGGGAGCGGGGGGTAGGAGAGGGCGCGCGGCCCGCCACCGAACGGCGACAATGGAGCTTCGACAGGGCTGGTCACTATGAACCTTCTGAAGACCTTCTTTTTATATATTGTTATACATTTTAAAGTTAAATAAATCCAAATGAATATCGTGAATAATTATGAAATCAATTATTTACTGGAGAGTTCCTGTTTTGTTTCTGAATTCAAACACAAGAAAGGAACACACATCACAATCACATGGGCGTCATTGTTAAAAAAAAAATCTTATTGTCATTATGTCTTCGGTAGTATGTATTTGTTCGTATGTATGAATGGGAAACATTCGTTGAGATTCAAAGAGTTAGCACCGTATTTGTTTTATCTTCGGAAAAACTGTATAAAATGTGGTAAAAAATTGCTTAATTTGGTTGTGTTGTATATCGTTATGAAGCTAGTGAAACGGACTAAAAATTGATATACATATATATCTTGTCTGGACTCCATCGGAAACGTGAGTAATTAGTGAAAAACTTTTAGTAAAAATTTGTAGTGACTTGCAACCCTGACCTAGGGCAACCCGCTGTTCTCCCGCATCTACGCACACATACTCAACACTTACGCATACACTAAGTGCTTGTGCCAACATCTTGAGCTTACACCACGCGTTTCAAGCAGATTTAGCATACGCCACGCTACGTAAATTTAATAATAACATTATCGTCAGAAAGGTAAATTTACAGGCAAGATGGATAACGTAACTGTATATAGTAAATTATTAAGGTCACAATCATATATAAACTTAACGTCTACAACTAGCAAAGATCTATTAAATTTTCACAGTGATAGATAAAACTACGATCAGTCATATTCAGAGGACTTAAGGCGAGAAATAAATGAAATCAAAGAAAAATTAAACAGTGCTGATAATGAAATCGAAAATCTTAGCTGTGAAAATACTAAGCTCAAACAGGTTACACAGGAACAGCAACGACAAATATAATTACTGAAAACAATTACCTGCACTACCCCGCATCGCAATAATAAATCTTGTCCTATCTCGAAACGAATGCTGAGCATGAGAGTAAACACGCCCCGTCTTTCTCCCCTACGACTAAATAAAAGTACCTGTATAAGAAGCCCCAGCTCGCGTACAATCCAATAGGCTAGATTTGATTGCGACTCAGATATTCAATCGGAAAGCGGCATTGCTACGTTGAAAATAATAAGTCTAGCAAATCACACTGTGCTACAAGTATGGAAGACCTAACAGTTAGGACTCGGAACAACAAACACAGAGTAATTATTCTCAGTGATGGACAAGGTCGGGGTCTACAAAACATACTGCAAAATCTTCTTGGATCCGGTTATGAAGTGTTTTCCTACCTAAAACCAGGTGCTGTACTGAGTGAGATTTTAGAAAGTTCAAAGAACGAAATCAGTACACTTACAAGAAGCGACTACGTAATTGTATTGGGCGGATGCTGCGATAAGAACCCTTGTGATGTTGACATAATTCTGCATAGCTGGTTGTCGTCGACTGCAAATACTAATGTGATTTTAAGTGAAGTGCCTAGTAACAAGTTCCTAAAGGAATCAAAACTTAACTATTTACTACGATTTATCTGTAACAAATATAAAAATGTATTGTTCATGGAAATGAATTACGCTAGGTTTCCACCCAGTAGACGTAATTATGTGCTAAATCTTGCGAGATCATTATTGAAAGAAATATTGTGTATTCATTACCACTTCAAAGCATTGCAATATGAACAGATGTGTCAAATTAAAAATAAAAAATCTTTTGAAAGTAAATATGTGCAAGTTAACTTAGGTTCTGAAGAAAATTTAATAGATAGAATTAATATAAGCTGTATAAATGAATCAAGTAACAAACACGATGAATCGGAATGTACGAAAACCGATAACACAAACTCAAATAATTTATTTCGTTTATAGGTTTGTCACTATCCTCCATCAAAACATTAATGGATTGCTAAATAAAGCTGAATGTTTTCTGTTTGCATTAACGAGTTAGCTGCACAGAACAATCCTCTTGACATATTATGTATCACTGAACACAACATGATAGACGGTGATGAAGTGTATCTCGTAATTCCAAATTATGAACTTGCGTCTTATTATATGAGAGATAGCAGACACGGAGGCTCCTGTATACTAATTAAAAATAATATCAAATATAGGATTCTTAATAATATCACAAAACTCTCAATCAGCAACACAATAGAATGTTCTGCAATCGAGCTATTGAGAGATCAAATCATTATTTTATGTATATATAGGACGCCAAACAACACCGCTGGCTCTATAAACAGCTTTTTCGCAACTTTTAATAAAATTTTAAACAATTTATGCTCAAACGGAAAAAAAAACGTAATTTGCGGTGATTTTAACATAGATACCTTGAAGAATACAAAGCTTTCCACTGAGTTTGTAGAACTCTTAACTAGCTTTAATTTAAAACTAAAATTCAAGCAAATAACACGATTTGCTAGTAAAATGTGCATAGACAATATAGCCCATAACATAGGAACTTGCAAAGGCACCATCAAAGAATTTGCACTTTCGGACCACAATGCGCAAATAATTAAGCTTCCGGTCAAAAAGACCTGCACTATAAAACATTGGTATGTATTAAAACAGAATTACTCTCCAGAAAATAGAATAATATTTAAAACAACTAACTAATAAAGACGTTTATAGTTGCACGGATGCGAACACGGCCTATAATACATTCCATGATAATTTCATTATGTTGTATGATCTCTGTTTTCCTTTACAGAAAGACAGGATATACAGGGTGTCCCGTAAATAATGGATCAAACGTAACGGGTAGGTAGCTTACCTCATTTCCAACAACTAATTTGAACAGTAAAAAAAAAACCCATAAGGTAACCAAGATAATTTTTTTTTTCGATTTTTACTATTTTCTGTACCAGCATTCAGTGTTTTTAATGCTGTTGCTGCAAATGGTATCATATTTAGGTGTGATTTTTGTCATACATTTCTGAATAGTTTACTAGTGTTATAAGATACCATTTTTTTAAATAACATTTTATTTGCCTTAGAAAAAAAATCTTGAATTGAAAAGTTTTGTTTTTAAGATGAAAAGACCAGAATTGGAAAAATTCTCCTGTAAAAAAATTGTATGACACCGAAGTGTACCATTATTTTAAAAACTTGTACAATTACTAAGGTTTGCAGATTGGTATAAAACTTACGCCTAGTCTTTGTCGTTACAAAGATATTGCTATGAATCTGACAGAGGTGCAAAATTACGAAATCAAATAAAATTGAAAAAGTGTGCACAATTCAACTATTTTCTTAAAAATGTTTAGGTATCTCAGCGTATGAAAAAACTTAGGAGGTTAAATTAAAAAAAAAATACAAATAAATCGTTTATTTTGTTTTTACAGTAAATGTTCAAACTGACGTCCCCCTACGAGAATGCAAAGTCTGCACCTCCTAATAAAGGAAGCTCTTATCCGACGGACAAAATGGCTGTTGTTTATTTCTGATACAGCAGATTGGATGCGCTGACGTAATTCTTCTTCCGACGTTATTCGTTGTTTGTAAACTTTGTCTTTTAAACATCCCCAATAAAAAAAATCTAAGGGGTTTAAATCCGGAGATCGCGGAGGCCACAAAATTGGTCCTAATCGGCCGATCCATCTGTCAGGGTAAGTTTCATTGAGTTGCGCCCTTACTGCCGTCGCATAGTGAGCGGGGCATCCATCATTTTGTAACCACATTGCTTGCCGCACGTCTTCTGGAATATTTTCTAATAACGTTGGCAACTCATTCCTTAAAAAATGCAGATAGTATTCGGCGTTTAGAGTTGCTGGTAGTTCAAAGGGCCCTATTATTTGCCCATTTATTATTCCTGCCCATAAATTTATTTTAAATTGATGTTGGCTCCTGTCCTCTCGCATCAAATGTGGGTTTACCAGCTGCCAACTGTGCAAATTATGCAAATTGAGATATCCATCTCGCCGGCATGAAGACTCGTCACTCCATAAAATTTTATTAAAAAACTGTGGGTCCGCCCGTATCATTCTAAGCATCCTTTGGCAAAATGCTACTCTTTGCGGGTAATCACGTGACGTCAGCGTTTGAACACGTTGCACGTGATATGGGTGCAACCGGTGCCTTTTTAGAACTCGATGTACCGTCGATCTTGGAATACCTGTGCGTTGCGCTATGACGCGAATTGAGACCGACGAATCTTCCTCGATTTCTCGAATAATAATTTCGTCATTGACTTGTGACGGTCGCCCTTCACTGGCACCCCCAACTCCGGTGCCAAGAATTCTTCCCTCAAGAAGCGCGTTATGCACTCTAATGAATACGCGATAGTCGGGATGTCGATCCCGGTTCGGGTATCTTTCACGATACAATCTTGCGGCCGCCCTGGCATTACCTCTTGCTTCTCCGTAGATAAAATGCATTTCGGCATACTCCCGTGGCGTGTACTCGTAACGAGGCATCGTACTACTGCACACACGTACAACCACACACAAACGATTGTTTTCGAAGTCCGTAGGATTGCCAAGTCATTCATCCAAAACACAAACAGTTCCAAATCGTTAGGCAAAGCAAAGTCCAAATACACCGCACAAGTTTAATTTTAAGGAACACAACAGTTAGGCACAGCAGGAGCGAAAGTAGTCTGACGTACGTATCAACTCGAAGAGAGATTCGTGTCAACTAAAGAAATAAAATCAAGCAACATTACCAAAAATACAAAAGCGGCGCTATCTATCCCTTTCACACTGAGTGAGGTGCAACTCCGCAGGTAGCGGTCCCAAATGCCGAACACATGACGTCATCGGCTCGGAATTACGCTACACGCTTAACCACATGCTTAGATTACAAGCATAAGCCATTACGAGAAAGAAAAGTTAGATTGTACCATTTTAATTTCTGTTCTGTCTTCTTCATCACATTCATACGAGTAGCAATATCTTTGTAACCGCAAGGACTAGACGTAAGTTTTATACCAATTTGCAAACCTTAGTAATTTTACAAGTTTTTAAAATAATGGTACACTTTGATGTCATACATTTTTTTTACAGGAGAATTTTTCCAATTCTGGTCTTTTCATCGTAAAAACAAAACTTTTCAATTCAAGATTTTTTTTCTAAGGCAAATAAAATGTTATTTAAAAAAATGGTATCTTATAACACTAGTAAACTATTCAGAAATGTATGACAAAAATCACACCTAAATATGATACCATTTGCAGCAACAGCATTAAAAACACTGAATGCTGGTACAGAAAATAGTAAAAATCGAAAAAAAAAAATATCTTGGTTACCTTATGGGTTTTTTTTTTACTGTTCAAATTAGTTGTTGAAAATGAGGTAAGCTACCGACCCGTTACGTTTGATCCATTATTTACGGGACACCCTGTATAATAGATCTAGGCCGAAATGGATCTAACGTGGCTTAAAAATATGCAGTAAACGTAAATGCAAACTACTGTGGCAATACAGGCATAATCCCAGTCAAACCACCAAAAATGCTTTCAAAACATATGCGAAAAGATTTAAAACTATAATCAGATTGACGAAAAATTCTCAAAACGACTATATTATAAAATCTGCCACAAATAAGAACAAAGCCGCTTGGAAAGTAATAAATTAGATCAAATGTAAATCTAAATATCCAAATGAAGGCGTAAATCAATTAATTAAAAATGGAGAAATCTTAATTAATCCCCAAGACATTGCAAATTCATTTAGTGACTATTTTCATGACATAAATGATAATACTAGTTTACCCCAAAAATCTTCTAATCATCTGACATATAATTCTAATTCAATTTTTATGACACCAACTATCCCTGATGACATTAATAAAATAATAATTGCTCTAAAATATAAAACCAGTACCGGCTATGATAACATTATGACAAACATTGTTAAAGACATCCAAGAGACATCAAGCCCATATTATATCTGAGCCTAAATTTATGTATTAGAACAAGGTAGCTTCCCAGACAAACTAAAAATATCTGTTTTAAGCCAGTAAAAGGAGAAAAAACTAACATAGGCAACTATAGGCCAATAGCATTGATACCTATTTTTGGAAAAAATGTTGAAAAGGTGATTTTTAACTGTCTTTACACTTTCTTAGAAACACATAACGTTCTAACATCCAGTCAATATGGTTTCAGAAAAAGCAAATCTATAAATATGGCAATATACAACTTTTTACAAAAGGTAATGACTAACTTGGATAAAGGACTGCCGGCTGTCGCATTATACATGGACTTTCGACCGCGTCGACCACAAAATTCTCTTAAGAAAGATGTATGGATATGGTGTTAGGGATAATGTGTACAAACTCATAGAGTCATACCTTACCAACAGACAACAATTTACAGAAGTAAAAATGTTAAATCCCACTACTAAAATGGAAGAAATATACACTTCTGAATTGCGAACTACTAAATTCGGCGTTCCTCAAGGGACCATCGTGGGTCCTTTATTCTTCCTTGTTTATATAAATGACATGCCTTCGGTTACACATCATGACATTACACTATTTGCTGACGATAACACTGTTCTATTCATAAACGATAATACAATTGACTTAGAATCTGACATTAACCAAATAATACTATCAATAATAGACTGGCTTGAAATAAATAAATGATTAACACTGACAAAACTAAAATAATGAATTTCAAAATACGAGCTCAACGCACGGGGAAGTTAAAAATCAGTTACTTAGATAGCGACATTGAAGAAACTGAAGTAACAAAATTTCTAGGATCACATATTGACAATAAACTTAATTGGAAATTTCATATTGACCATGTATGCAAAGTAATTAATATATTTTGTAATAATAATGTACCTGTATTCCTATGTGACTATTGTATGCCCTAAGGGCGAGACGTAGCTGATCAATTTAATTGTTTAAGACCTGTATTATGTAAAAACCTATGATCCACAATAAAGATATTAAAATTGATATTGAAATTGAAAATTGAAATTGAAATTGTATGGTCGTCAATTTCTCGGTCAATTGAAGACAGCCTAAAAAAAATATTTATTTATTATTTATTCATTTACTAAACGCTTTATGCACAAAAGTACAGAGGCGGACTTAATGCCTTAGGCATTTTCTCAGTCAACGTATGGGTGATGCAGAGAAAATAGAGGCAGGTGCAGGTGAGAGAGAAAAGGTGAATAAAATAATAGATATACTAATAAACCATAAATATAATACAATTATATAATACATGCACCAATTAATAAACTACAGAATATTTATATATATATGTATATACCAATAAAGTTAAACAAATGGTTCAAATCGGCAACTAGAAAATATTAACGCTGTGATGAAACCACTGCCAACTTTCTACGAATAAGCTCACGAAATTTGCCTTTAAATGTTAATCGGTTTGTTGCCATAAGATTAGATACGATCATTTATTTCTATAAACATTAACAATGTATGTCGGGTTGGACGCTCTTAAGGGTCAATTAAGATTTCGTAACAGGTAACGAATATCTATGTATAACAAGAAATAATTGAATGACTGCGAACGATCTATGAACGCTGTGCTACTGCGGTGTTCGCGTAGCACCTCGTAGCGCCTCGTAGCGCCTCGTAGCACATCATAGACTCTCGTAGTAGATCGATGCAACGTGCTACAATAAATCAAGAGTAAAATCATTTCACACGGCCATTTTTAGTGTGATTTGCTTACAAAGTTCAATATGTTCAATCTGTTACATAATTGATCATCATCTTCACCATATTTAGTATTTTATGTATATCTTATACATAAAAATGAATAGCTGTTCGTTAGTCTCGCGAAAACTCGAGAACAGCTGGCCGATTTGGCTAATTTTTGTCTGAAATATTCGTGATACTCCAGGGAAGGTTAAAATGGTGAGAAAATATGGAAACATTCACAATAAAAAATCTTACTATTAGGAAATACGAAGTTCGCCGGGTCGGCTAGTCATCCTCTCCTAAATGAACGCGTAAATAACTTTAAAGTTTTTTTTTATATTAGTTTTTGGTGGGTTTTAGTCAGTAATAGTCTGACACGTCCTCCTGCTCCACCCTAGAGCGAGAGAAGTCATACTTTTAAATGAACGCGCAAATAATTTGTTTTGTTTATATTCGATTTTAGTGGGTTTTAGTAAGAAAAAGTCAGACACTACCTCTCGCTCCACCCTAGAGCGAGAGAAGTCATACTCCTAAATAGACGAGTAAATAATTTGTTTTGTTTATATTCGATTTTATTCGGGCTTTGATACCTTATTGAATTACTGCGTAGTCACTAGGTCCCTACCTAGTTCTATGATTTTATATAATTTAATTTGTCCTACGACTTCTTCTTCTCTATTTATGTCTTTATTGCCGTTTTAAAAAAAGTCAATGACCGTTATTTCAATTTATCTGGCGCCTCCCTTTCATAGGTCAATTGGCATAGGCCAATAAACATAAAAAATCAACCAATTCAATCAAATACGAGTATTATTTATTTATAGGAGTTATGCCTAAGGCCATTAAGTCCGCCTCTATACCTTTATGTGCATGAAGTGTAAATAAATAAATAGACTATTTTACACATTATTTGCGGCTTATAAATGTATTATGCGTGGTTTTTATTTAAGTAGTAAACTAAGTAGAAAAATAATAATTTTGTCAAAACTTTCTGTTACCTTTTTTGTTTACACAGCCTTCGTATAGACGACGGATGACAACTTTATATTTTTACCCATGTTTTTTTAAATACAAATTACTCTAATTATTTATTATTATCAGCTGGTCACGGCCTAGAGGTTTTTTTTTAAGGTAGGTAAAATCATCCAATGACAAATCCCGCCCTTGGGTGGAGCGGGAAGTAGTGTCAGACTCTTACTGGCTAAAAACCTACCCCGTTCCTTCGTAGCCTATCGTGCCGGGGCCGGGTATTCCTTTCGGAAGTTAACCCATGACCCCAGTAGGCTTCGACCCTGTCTGCCTGCAGCTAGCAGGCTGGGCCTCTTCGGTGTGCTGACAGCTCCTTGAGGCGCGCGGGAAAAGAACGCGCCGTCGACGACTTGAGCTCGGTCCGGTCGGTTACCGGACGATCGGACAGCGTGCTACCCATTGCACGCCGTCCGCAAGCCCGCGCCTACGGTGACGGCCTAGAGGGGTGCGGGTGGCACGGCTAAAATTTAATAATATTGAACACTGGGTTCTATTATGTACTTGCAAGTGGGCAAGTTTCGTGGAAAGCTAAAAAATAGCCCATAGTGACTCTATCGTCCGCTGAAGCCGAATACATGGCGTTGGCAACAGCAGTAAAGGATGCGTGCTTGTTAAAAAGGTGTTATTCCATGTCGCTTGACATAGTTTTATATACGAATAGTTAGAGTGCAAAAAAAATAGCCATGTATCCGGTTGACCACAATAAGACAAAACACATGATGTGAAGTTTCATTTTATCCGAGAAAAAGTGAACGATAAAACCTTACTTAGGTTAACAGAACTTAGGTATGTATATGCCCACAAATAGGTTACCTGCAGATGTTTTGACGAAACCAAATGATCAGTATCGTGATATTTTTGTTTACTGGTTTTTATATCTTTGTAAGAGTGCAATATAATTATTTTTTGAGGGAGCATGTTGTATTTTGATAGGTACTTATTAGATATGAACCTACTTAAAGAAAAATGTCTTGTACTCTTTACTCTGTTGTTGTTAATCTTTGCTTTTTAGCTATTCGGTTATATTTTTTATTTTATTTATTTTAAAGAAGGCTTACAGACTAATTACAAAAATGATATAAAAATGTAATGTTATCAAATTGATAATTACATGTCTAGAAAGTACACAAAGCCAATTAAATTGTATCGAGAGAAAAATTACCTATTTAACGAAAATATTCTGTACCATTTGTCGACGCAAGGTCGCCACACTGGTGCAGATCAAATCGATATCAAGATCCCTAGACAGTCTATTAGTTATTAGCACTCGTTATTGAAAAAACATTTCTCATATATTTGGTGACTGCGAAAGGTACACTTAATATAGGCCGTTGACGTAATCCCAATACGTCTGTGCGTAATGCTAAATTAGCAACGAGTTCAAGACAGTCAATGTGGCCATTCGCGACACCCATCAGCGGACTTATGTCTCCAATATGACGCCTCAACTCCAGAGGAAGGCAGTACTCGTAGTATCGCTTACAGCGGTGCTCATAGTCAACTGAGTATTACTATGCCTTGTAATCTAGGTAACTTAGAAATTTTCTTTTGACACTTTCAATACGGGACTTATAAACCTCATACTGCGGATTCCAAACCTGAGATGCGTATTCTAAATGGCTACGAACGAAAGAACAATACAAAATCTCAACCGGTTTAAGAGATCGGAAACAAGCCGTGTTGCGTAGTATAAATCCCAAAGCTTTTGATGCCTTTGTAACTATGCTACTCACATGTAGATCAAAAAGAAGCTTGTTGTCTATAATCACCCCTAGATCTCTTATGCTATTTAGTCTGCTAATTAATTGATTGTTTATGGTGTAATTTAAATCTATCATAGACGTGCGACGTGAGAATGTTAGAACGAAACATTTAGAGACATTTAATTAGAGTTTGTTACGGTTGCAATATATCTCAATTCTGTGCAGGTCGTCTTGCAACTGATATGTATCAAACATGTCTTTACAACTTTGTGAATCTTGATTTCGTCAGCATAAAGTAGAATATATGACTCTTTGATATCTGCCATGAACAATATGAATAACAAAGGACCCAAAATTGAGCCTTGAGGCACTCCTGAACAGACAAAACTCCAACCAGAGGTACGACAGCCTGCGTTCTGTTCTCTATATAAAAGGAGAACCATCAATTCCAGCAAGATACAGCTTTTTTAGCAGCATGCGATGATCAATATAGTCGAAACACTTGCTATAATCGGTATAAACCACGTCTACTTGACGCTGTACCATGCCGTTTGTAATAAACTCTCGTGACAGAAGTAAGTTAGACGTGGTCCATGCACGTTGCCCTATTTAGAAATGTAAGTATTTTTTATTTGCCTTTATGAAAAGATATTATCGCGGTTAATTTATACTGACTAGTACTTAAATAATAATAACAAATAATTAAAATTGAAAATAATAATCATTATCATAGTTATAAATAAAAGAAAACTTGGTCGGTTCGTTATCGACCCTTTGAGCAAATATATGACTTATTGATATTTATAAAGGAGTTCACGTCCGCTCAAAACTTTTGAGATTTTGGATGAATTGGAAAGGAATGATGAGGAAGATTCAGTTGGAAAAATAAATATTTTCATCGATCCTCTAAATAGTGGCCAAAATTCAGAATCGGACTCTGAAAACGAAGGATGTAACGATCCAGATCGGCTCAATCGAGCTCAACTTCAGTCATCTACCGAATCAGTAATAAAGAAAACATGTACAATGTACGAACACTGATGAACTTTTTGTTTATTCACAGATATCTAAGGCCGACCTTCTTGCCACGGTCATCAGCCGCATCAGGAGTGCGACTGAGAACGCTGATGACAACCGAAACTTGGAGCGTATTAACAACAATTTGGAAGCTCAAAGTAAGTTTACCTAACTAGTGACTGCAGACGTATTGTTGATTCGTATTGTTTTAAACTATATTTTTCTTTCCAGTTGTAATGCTCCAACAACGACTAGGCCTAGATGATGAAGCGGTAGATCGTTTATGTAGTGACGCATCTGTAAGTGTCTGTGACATTTTCCATTTATCTTGCACTTAAATGATGTATTATTACTCACAATCTTTTGATTTAATCTCGTGCAGGATGCGGACACAGATGGACCACCGTCCAGTCCAGAGAGGACCACTAAAAACAGGTACGTTTTTGTTTTTACTGACATTAAAATTTTTAATCCATCTTAGCCATTATTTACTTACTAACTTAAAGTATGTTTTTTACAGAGAAAAAAGCGCAAGCACTCTGAGTAGCTGTCTTCAGATAACGAAGACCAAGCGCGGGCGCTTGACTTTTTGAGTGAGTATTCCTTTGAATCTCTTATCTAAAACGACCGCGGGAGTCCAGTGTAATCCAATCAAATCTACAGCCAGGGTATATAATGGTTAACAACTTTTATCAACAATTCCAGTCCAATATAAAAGTTAATGTCTTTGTCCACAGGAGGGGTGCGCGCGCAGCATCGTAGACGTGACGTCACAATTAATTGGAGTTGCTAACGCGCTCCTAATGTAAGATATATTGTACTTTATTCCTTATTATTTGACTGTATATTTCGTTTACAATCCCGGCTAACTGTTTATTTGTTCACAGATCTCTAAAGTCGAGCTTCTCGCCACTGTATCAATCGCATTCACAGTGCGACTGGAAACTCTGACGTCATCACCGGCTTGACACATCAGTGCTAATTTAGAAGCTCAACGTAAGTCAACCTATCTACAGATTATGGAGATCTTGTTTTTTTTTATTTCATTTTACATTTAATTTCCATTTATTTTTGTGCCATTTTTCTTTTCTCTTTTCAATTATCTGCCTAGTTTTACTCACAATCTTTTTATTTGTGTGTTATAGGTATAGAACAGAATAAAGCTGGTCTGCATTCGGGTTCTTAAAGCAAGACAACATCAAAAACTGCAACTTAAAAAACAGTTTCATTGCACATTTAATTATGTAGATTTTTTTTTCTAAAAATATAGAAATTCATTCGTAATATATGTTTTTATTATTTGCCCTACCTCTACCCACTAGCAAGGAACCAGTGACCAGCCAGTCACATAGCATACTGAGTTATTCTAATTTCTCTCTGAGCAAACGTAGAAATCTACTCAGGAATATAGACAACTTGAACTATGACATCAAATACTCGTATTACTTTATTCAGAAACTATTTAAATAAGTTTATTTAAATAATTATGTTTTCAATGTTGCAACATAGTTGTAGGTTATATTATTGTGGTACGAAATAATAAGACATCTGTAGCCGAACTAAACAAAAGCCCGTATTTCAACTATCAGCGCCGATCCTCAAATAATACGAGTATTAAATTAATATATACAAGCCATTTTATACAGAAACGATTTTTATGTTCGTAAACTTAAAAAAATACTGAGTTCAAAGTAACCTCGATTACTTTCTATTGGTTGGTAACTATGTAGGAACACCAGTTCTGGTCATTTACATTAGAAAAAAAGTATGTACCTACTTGGTGATAAGAAGAGAATTTAACTGATAGGGACAACTCCTTACTAAGGAAAAATTACATTATTTTCTACAGCCAGTTGTTTTGGTTTTTTCGTCAAACATTGTGAGATAATATTTATTACAACCATCTGATCATTGAAATTGATAAAAGAACTTTGAAGTATTTTAAATAAGAGTTGAAACTACGAGTAACTTCCTACCTAGACATTTCATTTTTTCTTTAATTAATATATCTAGTCATGTATCCGGTTCACCACAATAGGACAAAACACATAGATGTGAAGTTTCATTTTATCCGAGAAAAAGTGAACGATAAAACCATTGAACTTAGGTATATCCCCACAAATAGTTTACCTGCAGATGTTTTGACGGAACCTTTGGGTACAACAAAGCATCACAGTTGTTTGCAAATGATCTGTATAGCGTGATATTTTTGTTTACTTTTATGTGTCTTTATGTCTTTGTAACTGCCGCACTCAGAAATATTCATTAAATTAACCTTAATGAGTAATTAACTAATTATCATTAAATCTGTTAATGAGTGATGCATCTCAGAGTGCAATACAATTATTTTTTGAGGGAGCATATTGTATATCGATAGGTACTTATTAGATATGCACCTACTTACAATAAACTTGTTTTGTACTCTTTACTCTATTGTTGTCAATCTTTGCTTTTTAGCTCTTCGGTTATATTTTTTATTTTTATTTTATTTTATTTATTTTAAAGAAGGTTTACAGACTAATTACAAAAATGATATAAAAATGTAATGTTATCAAATTGATAATTACATGTCTAGAAAGTACACAAAGCCAATTAAATTGTATCGAGAGAAAAATTACCTATTTAACGAAAATATTCTGTACCATTTGTCGACGCAAGGTCGCCACACTGGTGCAGATCAAATCGATATCAAGATCCCTAGACAGTCTATTAGTTATTAGCACTCGTTATTGAAAAAACATTTCTCATTTACTTGGTGACTGCGAAAGGTACACTTAATATAGGCCGTTGACGTAATCCCAATACGTTTGTGCGTAATGCTAAATTAGCAACGAGTTCAAGACAGTCAATGTGGCCATTCGCAACACCTATCAGCAGACTTGTGTCCAATTTGACGCCTCAATTCCAGCGGAAGGAAGTAGTATCGCTTACAGCGGTGCTCATAGTCAACTGAGTATTGCTGTGCCCTATAATCTAGGTAACGTAGAATTTTCTTTGCACGCCTCCAGTACGGGACTTATAAACCTCATACTGAGGATTCCAAACCTGAGATGCGTATTCTAAATGGCTACGTACGAAAGAACAATACAAAATCTCAACCGGTTTAAGAGATCGGAAACAAGCCGTGTTGCGTAGTATAAACCCCAAAGCTTTTGATGCCTTTGTAACTATGCTATTCACATGTAGATCAAAAAGAAGCTTGTTGTCTATAATCACTCCTTGATCTCTTATGCTATTTAGTGCGACGTACGACGTGAGAATGTTAGAACGAAACATTTAGAGACATTTAATTAGAGTTTGTTACGGTTGCAATATATCTCAATTCTGTGCAGGTCGTCTTGCAACTGATATGTATCAAACATGTCTTTACAACTTTGTGAATCTTGATTTCGTCAGCATAGAGTAGAATATATGACTCTTTGATATCTGCCATGAACAATATGAATAACAAAGGACCCAAAATTGAGCCTTGAGGCACTCCTGAACAGACAGAACTCCAACCAGAGGTGTAACCTTGAAGTACGACAGCCTGCGTTCTGTTCTCTATATAAGAGGAGAACCATCAATTCCAGCAAGATACAGCTTTTTTAGCAGCATGCGATGATCAATATGGTCGAAACACTTGCTATAATCGGTATAAACCACGTCTACTTGACGCTGTACCATGCCGTTTGTAATAAACTCTCGTGACAGAAGTAAGTTAGACGTGGTCGAGCGGTTCTTAACCAAACCGTGCTGCTCATCACCCAGAATTGTCTTGAAAGCCGCATAGACATCGGTGTAAACAATACGTTTAACCCATATATGCCCAAAGGGTCGGTAACGACCCACAAGTAGTTGAGGCAATTAAGTGATTGTTTATTAAATACTTTTAACACTTGAGACCAACCATTCGAAGCTTGACAAACCTCTCTTTGTTCTTATCTACCGCCATTCCATGTCTTGTGAATGTGAGAAGTTATTTTTGTACCTTCAAATTTTACTAACCATATTGTGACTGTGACTGCACGTTGCCTTATTTAGAAATGTAAATATTTTTTATTTGCCTTTCTGAAAAGATATTTTCGCGGTTAATTTATACTGACTAGTACTTAAATAATCATAACAAATAATTAAAATTGAAAATAATAATCATTATCATAGTTATAAATAAAAGAAAACTTGGTCGGTTCGTTATCGACCCTTTGAGCAAATATATGACTTATTGATATTTATAAAGGAGTTCACGTCCGCTCAAAACTTTTGAGATTTTGGATGAATTGGAAAGGATTGATGAGGAAGATTCAGTTGGTAAAATAAATATTTTCATCGATCCTCTAAATAGTGGCCAAAATTCAGAATCGGACTCTGAAAACGAAGGATGTAACGATCCAGATCGGCTCAATCGAGCTCAACTTCAGTCATCTACCGAATCAGTAATAAAGAAAACAGCGAGTATCTGAGAGTGATGAAGAAGAAGAAAAAAAGGCGAGCCAGCTAGACCAAGTACTTCACAATCCCCTAAAAGACAGATAACAGTGTGGTAACTCTGTTCTTCCGTAAGTATGGCGCCGAACTCTGATGTAGTAGTTCGGCTCTCGGAACTTGATTTCCGAAAAACGGCATATTTTTGTACAACAGCCTGATCTGATTGACAAATATGACAGGTACATGGGAGGAGTAGACCAGCTAGATGCCAATGTAGGCACCTATCGCATTGCCATCGAGGGTAAAAAACTGTAACTTGTGGATGTAGTTGTAAATAACGCTACTCTTTTGGCAAAATCTCTTGGCAGCTCTGTGGACACGTTAGATTTCAGAAAATCCATAAGTAGAACGCTTCTTATGAGATATGGAATACCATGAAACAAGCCAGGTTCCTTATGCCCATCAACATCAAGACTAATACCGTTTTCAGTTCGCACTTTTGCAGCAGATCATGTGATAATTGCCCAACAAAGAAGAAGTAAAACTGCTGCATCTTCGTAATTTTCTTCCGATTGCCACCAAGATTGCGCTTGCACAGTCACTTCTTCTTCCCATCCTTGATTATGCTGATGCCAGCTATCTTGACCTTACTCAAGAGCAACTGGATAAACTTGAGCGGCTTCAAAATTTTTGTATAAGATTCATATTTGGTTTGCGCAAATATGACCACGTTTCCGAATTTCGTGTAAAGCTCAAGTGGTTGCCAATTAGCCTTCGCCGGAATGCTCATATTCTTTCCCTTTTATATAATATTCTATTTTCCCCTTTTACGCCTCTTTACCTTAAAAAACGTTTTGAGTTTCTCGGCAACTCACATACAAAACTGCTAAGGTCATCAGAGAACTTGCGACTTAAAATGCCAATCCATACCAGTGCTTTTTATGATAAATCTTTTACTGTTCAGGCTGCTCGTCTGTGGAATGAATTGTCAGATGCAATTAAACGCGCTCAATCGTTGCCTGTTTTTAAAAAACTTGTTAGGGAACATTACTTGTCGCTGTGAATATCGATAGTCGTCATTTATATTTCTGTTTATAGTCCTCAATATGTATGTATATATGTATCTATTATATAATATATGTATATATCTGTGTATCTATTATAATATATATATGTATGATATTGTTTTGTCACACCATTGACAGCCCCATGTTTTGTCCAGGCAATTACTGTCCATTCCAGGTTGCGTGGAAGAAATCGCTGAATGCGATAAGGCCGCCCATTGTATGTATGTGTTTTAGTTTTAAGTTTCCTTCTGTATGTGTAATGGTGTACAATAAAGTATATAATAATAACAATAATAATTTTTTTTTTAGGAAATATTTAAAAATATTAAAAATATGTTAAAGAAAATGAATAAAGGAAATAATAATAATAATAAAACCACAAAAACCTGTAAATTACCGATTTATAAAAATGGTGAACAACAAGGTAAGTGTGCAACTAATTAAAAAGAATATTTTGCAACTCTTGTAATTTCTGTTGCCGTTTTACATTTACGATTCCGTATTTTTATTTATTTTGTTTTGTTATTTCAGAAACTCAAGTCTGGAGAGGCCGACATCCCGAGGCGTCGGGGCAGACCAGCGGGGCACAACAGGGTTCCCCTTTCGCAGGTTCGTATTAACATTAGATACCTTATATTTCCCATTTTATTATAATTTATTTGTAAAATTTTTTATTCATTTAATCTTTATTTACAGGAAGAGCGTCGCGCACGCAATGCGCAATACGAAAGGGAACGCCGCCAGGAAGCCGCGGAGGTGACCTCAGAGCTGATAGAAGTTGTCGGCTGTGACCCCAACGTAAGTTATCATTATTTTATTCTTAAATTTAATTAATGTATGTACAATGTACGAAACCTGATGAACTTTTTGTTTATTCACAGATATCTCAGGCCGACCTTCTTGCCACGGTCATCAGCCGCATCAGGAATGCGACTGAGAAGACGACTGATGACTTGGAGCGTATTAACAACAATTTGGAAGATCAAAGTAAGTTTACCTAACTAGTGACTGCAGAGGTCTTGTTGATTCGTATTGTTTTAAAACTATATTTTTCTTTCCAGTTGTAAAGCTCCAACAACAATTGGGCCTAGACGATGAAGCGGTAAATAGATTATGCAGTGACGAATCTGTAAGTGTCTGTGACATTTTCCATTTATCATACACTTAAATGATGTATTATTACTCACAATCTTTTGATTTGTCCTCGTGCAGGATGCGGACACAGATGGGACACCGTCCAGTCCAGACAGGACTAGTTAAAAACAGGTACGTTTTTGTTTAACTGACATTATAAATTTTAATCCATCTTAGCCATTATTTACTTACTAACTTAAAGTATGTTTTTTACAGAGAAAGAAACGCAAGCGCTCGGAGTAGCTGTCTTCAGATAACGAAGACCAAGCGAGGGCGCTTGACTTTTTGGGTAATCCCAATACGTTTGTGCGTAATGCTAAATTAGCAACGAGTTCAAGACAGTCAATGTGGCCATTCGCAACACCTATCAGCAGACTTGTGTCCAATTTGACGCCTCAATTCCAGCGGAAGGAAGTAGTATCGCTTACAGCGGTGCTCATAGTCAACTGAGTATTGCTGTGTCCTATAATCTAGGTAACGTAGAATTTTCTTTGGACGCCTCCAGTGCGGGACTTATAAACCTCATACTGAGGATTCCAAACCTGAGATGCGTATTCTAAATGGCTACGTACGAAAGAACAATACAAAATCTTAACCGGTTTAAGAGATCGGAAACAAGCCGTGTTGCGTAGTATAAACCCCAAAGCTTTTGATCCCTTTGTAACTATGCTATTCACATGTAGATCAAAAAGAAGCTTGTTGTCTATAATCACTCCTAGATCTCTTATGCTATTTAGTGCGACGTGCGACGTGAGAATGTTAGAACGAAACATTTAGAGACATTTAATTAGAGTTTGTTACGGTTGCAATATATCTCAATTCTGTGCAGGTCGTCTTGCAACTGATATGTATCAAACATGTCTTTACAACTTTGTGAATCTTGATTTCGTCAGCATAGAGTAGAATATATGACTCTTTGATATCTGCCATGAACAATATGAATAACAAAGGACCCAAAATTGAGCCTTGAGGCACTCCTGAACAGACAGAACTCCAACCAGAGGTGTAACCTTGAAGTACGACAGCCTGCGTTCTGTTCTCTAAATAAGAGGAGAACCATCAATTCCAGCAAGATACAGCTTTTTTAGCAGCATGCGATGATCAATATGGTCGAAACACTTGCTATAATCGGTATAAACCACGTCTACTTGACGCTGTACCATGCCGTTTGTAATAAACTCTCGTGACAGAAGTAAGTTAGACGTGGTCGAGCGGTTCTTAACCAAACCGTGCTGCTCATCACCCAGAATTGTCTTGAAAGCCGCATAGACATCGGTGTAAACAATACGTTTAACTCATATATGCCCAAAGGGTCGGTAACGACGAACGTTTATTAAATACTTTTAACACTTGAGACCAACCATTCGAAGCTTGACAAACCTCTCTTTGTTCTTATCTACCGCCATTCCATGTCTTGTGAATGTGAGAAGTTATTTTTGTACCTTCAAATTTTACTAACCATATTGTGACTGTGACTGCACGTTGCCCTATTTAGAAATGTAAGTATTTTTTATTTGCCTTTATGAAAAGATATTTTCGCGGTTAATTTATACTGACTAGTACTTAAATAATCATAACAAATAATTAAAATTGAAAATAATAATCATTATCATAGTTATAAATAAAAGAAAACTTGGTCGGTTCGTTATCGACCCTTTGAGCAAATATATGACTTATTGATATTTATAAAGGAGTTCACGTCCGCTCAAAACTTTTGAGATTTTGGATGAATTGGAAAGGATTGATGAGGAAGATTCAGTTGGTAAAATAAATATTTTCATCGATCCTCTAAATAGTGGCCAAAATTCAGAATCGGACTCTGAAAACAAAGGATGTAACGATCCAGATCAGCTCAATCGAGCTCAACTTCAGTCATCTACCGAATCAGTAATAAAGAAAACAGCGAGTATCTGAGAGTGATGAAGAAGAAGAAAAAAAGGCGAGCCAGCTAGACCAAGTACTTCACAATCCCCTAAAAGACAGATAACAGTGTGGTAACTCTGTTCTTCCGTAAGTATGGCGCCGAACTCCGATGTAGTAGTTCGGCTCTCGGAACTTGATTTCCGAAAAACGGAATATTTTTGTACAACAGCCTGATCTGATTGACAAATATGACAGGTACATGGGAGGAGAAGACCAGCTAGATACCAATGTAGCCACCTATCGCATTGCCATCGGGGGTAAAAAACTGTAACTTGTGGATGTAGTTGTAAATAACGCTACTCTTTTGGCAAAATCTCTTGGCAGCTCTGTTGACACGTTAGATTTCAGAAAATCCATAAGTAGAACGCTTCTTATAAGATATGGAATACCATGAAACAAGTCAGGTTCCTTATGCCCATCAACATCAAGACTAATACCGTTTTCAGTTCGCACTTTTGCAGCAGATCATGTGATAATTGCCCAACAAAGAAGAAGTAAAACTGCTGCATCTTTGAGAAGACTTCGTAATTTTTTTCCGATTGCGACCAAGATTGCGCTTGCACAGTCACTTCTTCTTCCCATCCTTGATTATGCTTGGTTGCGCCAATTTGCTATGATCCGCGACTTTGTTTTTTGTAATTTATTTTTTTGGCCTAGCAATCCTATCCCTACCGTATCCGCTTCCCGCACGACCTCGAGAGAAATGATTTGACATTGACGTTTTGTGCATTGTGAATGTGACCGCACCGCTAACACGCCCGCTCGAAATTACAAGAAAATTGACTATTTTCGTGATCCAATCATTCAGAGATTCCACAATAGTGCTGTGCTAGTGCAATACAGGACCTGGCAGTGATTTAAATGTGCGAAGACGAGGATCGGCCGGTGCCACGTGCAATCTTCGAAGTGCCACGTGCAACCAACGAAGTCTAAAGGTCAGTGCTCCTTCCCAATACATTTATTCCATGCCAGGCGCAGTATCTGCATATTGTTAACAAACCTAAGATCGCTTTTCAAACCTACAGTCCATTAAAACATCAAGCAAATTCGCGCAACCAATGCTGATGCCAGCTATCTTGACCTTACTCAAGAGCAACTGGATAAACTTGAGCGGCTTCAAAATTTTTGTATAAGATTCATATTTGGTTTGCGCAAATATGACCACGTTTCCGAATTTCGTGTAAAGCTCAAGTGGTTGCCAATTAGCCTTCGCCGGAATGCTCATATTCTTTCCCTTTTATATAATATTCTATTTTCCCCTTTTACGCCTCTTTACCTTAAAAAACGTTTTGAGTTTCTCGGCAACTCACATACAAAACTGCTAAGGTCATCAGAGAACTTGCGACTTAAAATGCCAATCCATACCAGTGCTTTTTATGATAAATCTTTTACTGTTCAGGCTGCTCGTCTGTGGAATGAATTGCCAGATGCAATTAAACGCGCTCAATCGTTGCCTGTTTTTAAAAAACTTGTTAGGGAACATTACTTGTCGCTGTGAATATCGATAGTCGTCATTTATATTTCTGTTTATAGTCCTCAATATGTATGTATATATGTATCTATTATATAATATATGTATATATCTGTGTATCTATTATAATATATATATATATATATGATATTGTTTTGTCACACCATTGACAGCCCCATGTTTTGTCCAGGCAATTACTGTCCATTCCAGGTTGCCTGGAAGAAATCGCTGAATGCGATAAGGCCGCCCATTGTATGTATGTGTTTTAGTTTTAAGTTTCCTTCTGTATGTGTAATGGTGTACAATAAAGTATATAATAATAACAATATTTTTTTTTTTTTGGGAAATATTTAAAAATATTAAAAATATGTTAAAGAAAATGAATAAAGGAAATAATAAGAATAATAAAACCACAAAAACCTGTAAATTACCGATTTATAAAAATGGTGAACAACAAGGTAAGTGTGCAACTAATTAAAAAGAATATTTTGCAACTCTTGTAATTTCTGTTGCCGTTTTACATTTACGATTCCGTATTTTTATTTAGTTTGTTTTGTTATTTCAGAAACTCAAGTCTGGAGAGGCCGACATCCCGAGGCGTCGGGGCAGACCAGCGGGGCACAACAGGGTTCCCCTTTCGCAGGTTCGTATTAACATTAGATACCTTATATTTCCCATTTTATTATAATTTATTTGTAAAATTTTTTATTCATTTAATCTTTATTTACAGGAAGAGCGTCGCGCACGCAATGCGCAATACGAATTGGAACGCCGCCAGGAAGCCGCGGAAGTGACATCAGAGCTGATCGAAGTTGTCGGCTGCGACCCCAACGTAAGTTATCATTATTTTATTCTTAAATTTTATTAATGTATGTACAATAATAATAAATATAATAATATAATATAATATAATATTCCACAACTATCACACAACACCGTCTAGTCCCAAGCTAAGCAGAGCTTGTGTTATGGGTACCAGACAGCTGATAAACATACTTATATATTTCTAAATACATACATATTATAGATAAATAACACCCAGACACAGAACAAATGATCGTGCTCATCACACAAACATTTGTCCTGGGTGGGAATCGAACCCACGACCTCCGGCATAGCAGTCAGGGCCACTAACCACTAGACCAACAGGCCAGCCTGTACGAAATGTACGAAACCTGATGAAATTTTTGTTTATTCACAGATATCTAAGGCCGACCTTCTAGCCACGGTCACCAGCCGCATCAGGAATGCGACTGAGAACACGACTGATGACTTGGAGCGTATTAACAACAATTTGGAAGATCAAAGTAAGTTTACCTAACTAGTGACTGCAGAGGTCTTGTTGATTCGTATTGTTTTAAAACTATATTTTTCTTTCCAGTTGTAAAGCTCCAACAACAATTGGGCCTAGACGATGAAGAGGTAGATAGATTATGCAGTGACGAATCTGTAAGTGTCTGTGACATTTTCCATTTATCATACACTTAAATGATGTATTATTACTCACAATCTTTTGATTTGTCCTCGTGCAGGATGCGGACACAGATGGGACACCGTCCAGTCCAGACAGGACTAGTTAAAAACAGGTACGTTTTTGTTTAACTGACATTATAAATTTTAATCCATCTTAGCCATTATTTACTTACTAACTTAAAGTATGTTTTTTACAGAGAAAGAAACGCAAGCGCTCGGAGTAGCTGTTTTCAGATAACGAAGACCAAGCGCGGGCGCTTGACTTTTTGGGTAATCCCAATACGTTTGTGCGTAATGCTAAATTAGCAACGAGTTCAAGACAGTCAATGTGGCCATTCGCAACACCTATCAGCAGACTTGTGTCCAATTTGACGCCTCAACTCAAGAGGAAGGAAGTAGTATCGCTTACAGCGGTGCTCATAGTCAACTGAGTATTGCTGTGCCCTTATAATCTAGGTAACGTAGAATTTTCTTTGGACGCCTCCAGTACGGGACTTATAAACCTCATACTGAGGATTCCAAACCTGAGATGCGTATTCTAAATGGCTACGTACGAAAGAACAATACAAAATCTTAACCGGTTTAAGAGATCGGAAACAAGCCGTGTTGCGTAGTATAAACCCCAAAGCTTTTGATGCCTTTGTAACTATGCTATTCACATGTAGATCAAAAAGAAGCTTGTTGTCTATAATCACTCCTAGATCTCTTATGCTATTTAGTGCGACGTGCGACGTGAGAGTGTTAGAACGAAACATTTAGAGACATTTAATTAGAGTTTGTTACGGTTGCAATATATCTCAATTCTGTGCAGGTCGTCTTGCAACTGATATGTATCAAACATGTCTTTACAACTTTGTGAATCTTGATTTCGTCAGCATAGAGTAGAATATATGACTCTTTGATATCTGCCATGAACAATATGAATAACAAAGGACCCAAAATTGAGCCTTGAGGCACTCCTGAACAGACAGAACTCCAACCAGAGGTGTAACCTTGAAGTACGACAGCCTGCGTTCTGTTCTCTATATAAGAGGAGAACCATCAATTCCAGCAAGATACAGCTTTTTTAGCAGCATGCGATGATCAATAAAGTCGAAACACTTGCTATAATCGGTATAAACCACGTCTACTTGACGCTGTACCATGCCGTTTGTAATAAACTCTCGTGACAGAAGTAAGTTAGACGTGGTCGAGCGGTTCTTAACCAAACCGTGCTGCTCATCACCCAGAATTGTCTTGAAAGCCGCATAGACATCGGTGTAAACAATACGTTTAAGGACTTTAGAAAAACGCAGATTTTAGAAATGGGGCGATAGTTTTCGATATTAGCTTTATCGCCCTTTTTAAAGACGGGAGTGACGAAAGCAGACTTCCAAATCTTTGGAACTATTCCCTCAGAAAGAGAACGCTTGAATAGGAAGTGATGGGTTCAGCAAGACTACCAGCACAAGTAACTATGAACAATGGAGGTATAAGGTCTGGTCCACCTGATTTAGTTAGCTCTAAGGATTTGAGCAGCTTCAATACTCTTGAGAGGTTTATGTCAACTGTGCTGACAGACATAGCAGTATCACTACATAGTTCACTGGGAGTACATTCATCATCAGCCGTTAATTCGGGTTCTAAAAAGGTAGACTGGATATAGCTAGAAGTTGCTAATATCTTGCCCGGAATTAACACAGTTCTCACGGTAGAACATCTCATTAGGAAATAAACCAGCCCTCCGCTTGCTTTTTACAAACGTCCAAAAAGATTTTGGATTTTTTGTGATAGAAGCCTCAATGTTAGCCATATAACTGTCATAACAAGTTTTTTCTAATTCAATAACTCTGATACGTAATAATGAAAAGGAATGATAATCAGATAAATTACTGTATTGTTTATATTTTTTATGATAACTATGTTTTTTTCTAATAATTTTAATTAGCGCTGGGGTGTACCAAGGAGGGTAAGAGGATTGTTTATCGATTTTAAAGGTATGAGTATATCCCTAAGTTCATACAATTTGTCATAAAATTTAGTGACAGCATCTTCTAAGCTTATTGACAATGAAAACTGAGGCCAGTTAATTAATTCAAGTTCCGATTTAATAGCGACATAATTACCCTTCGAGAAAACATAACGTTGCTTAGATTTATCAACAAATACATGAATTTCGACAAATTTAGTCACAACAATTAAAGGCTTGTGAGGAAGATCAATAGGCAAAGCTAGAGGGTCCACACATTCTGAGACAGTAACAGTGTCGTTACAAAATACAAGGTCGAGTAGTCTGTAGTTAATATTCCGCACACCATTATACTGTGACATGTTGTACTGAAGAACTGAGTGACATGCTGAGAAGAAATGTTTTATGGGATTATATCACCATTGGTAGCTATGTCTCCATTATAACACTCGACGTCATTTCCGAAATTAAAATCACCTACCAGCAAAACTTGTCAAGTGGGTGAGTTAAAATTAAGTTGTTAAAACCATCTGAGAAATTACGCAACTGAGTACTATATGAATTACCTAGATTCTCCTTACATAAGTAAAGCGCACATTTATGCAAATTGTAACTAAATTGTGGTTTGGTCCTCTTAAGGAATAAGGATAGCCAAATATCCTCCGCGAGAGAAAGAGCTATGCCAATCCACCCTCTCAACTATTGTAAATTCATGTTTCACCGCTTTCAAAATACCTCCTCCACGCAACTAACAGGTTCGGGAGCGTCAGGATCAAGTCTCCAAACATGGTTACGTCCATCGAACAATTCACTGCTGTTAAAACTATCATCAAACCACGTTTCCGTAAATAAAATTATATCGTAGGAACTAAGACATACTCCGCGAAACATAACATACATACTATGAAGACATAATGACAATAAGATGTTTTACAATGACGCCCATGTGATTGTGATGTGTGTTCCTTTCTTGTGTTTGAAGTCAAGAACAAAACAGGGACTCTCCAATAAATAATTGATTTCATAATTATTCACGATATTCATTTGGATTTATTTAACTTTAAAATGTAAAGCAATTTATAAAAAGGTCTTCAGAATGTTCAAAGTGACCAGCCCTGTCGACGCACCATTGTCGTCGTCCGGAACGGTGGCGGGCCGCGCGCCCTCTCCTTCTCCCCGCTCCCTCGTGCTTGCCTTCGCCGAATCGCCTGTCGACGGTAGTGTGCGTGGGTCACGGCGTATGCGCGTGAACATAGCCCCCGCTTTGGAGTGATGTAACGAACAATACTTCCACATTAATACATGAAGACTTGTATATGACTCGTCGTGATCAACCCTGTCGTAATTTGTTGTATTGTTGGTACCCAAACATTATAAACAATAAAGGAAATACTTATAAGTATATTTACCTGCCATGCTATAGCGGGATTCTCGACTTAAGTAATGAAAGGCAAGTATGCGCCATAGCCATGGACCCTTTGAACACCAATATAAGTAGATAAAGTCGACTTTAAACCATTTTTGCTTTGACAAAAAGCTTTTTCGCAACAATACAATCATATTTCTGCTCCTATGGTTTTCGTTATATTAACGATTGTTTCACAGTACTGAGGTTCTGTGAATTTTAATTCAATTGCTATTTCATTTGTTAGGAACCAAGTGGCGCTAAAAAAGTAAATTGCCTTGATAGGAAATTAGTTTCCGCTCTTATTTAAAATACTTCAAAGTTATTTTGTTTATTTTAATTACAAGATTGTGGTAATAGAAATTATCTCACTATTATTGACGATAGGTAATACAAAATAACATAGTCTGCCTATATGAAATAGTTGAGTTTGTTCAGTAAAGTAAGAAACTGTGACTATCAGGCAAGATATCATCTTATCACCGAGTACTATTCGGTCCAAGTTATAAGAAAAAAGATTGTAAATAACCGGAACTGACTACATAGTTATCAACCAATACATACTAATCGAGGTTACTTTGAATTCAGCATTTTTTAAAGTTTATGAGCATAAAAATACTTTCTGTATATAATGGCTTGTATATATTAATTTAATATTATTTGATGATCGGCGTTGATAACTGAAATACAAGCTTTTGTTTAGTTTGGCTACAGATGTCTAATTATTTCGTTCCACAATAATATAGCCTACAACTATGTTGCAACATTGAAAACATAATTATTTGAATAAACTTATTTGAATAGTTTCTGAATAAAGTAATACGAGTATTTGATGTCATAGTTCAAGTTGTCTATATTCCTGAGTAGATTTCTACGTTTGCTCAGAGAGAAATTAGAATAACTCAGTATGCAATGTGACTGGCTGGTCACTGGTTCCTTGCTAATAGGTAGAGGTTGGACAAATAATAAAAACATATATTTCGAATGAATTTCTATATTTTTAGAATTTTTTTTGAATAATTTACATAATTAAATGTACAATGAAACTGTTTTTTAAGTTGCCGTTTTTGCTGTTGTCTTGCTTTTAGAACCCAAGTGCGAACCAGCCTTATCCGTGTTCTATACCTATAACATACAAATAAAAAGATTGTGAGTAAAACTAGGCAGGTAATTGAAAACAGAAAAGAAAAATGGCACAAAAATAAAGGAAAATTAAATGTAAAATTTAATTAAAAAAAAAAAACAATATCTCCCTTATCTCTAGTTATGTTGACTTACATTGAGCTTCCAAATTAGCACTTGATGATGACAGAGGTCAGAGTTTCCAATCGCACTCTGAATGCGATTGATCACATTAGAGATCTGTGAACAAATAAACAGTTAGCCCGAATTGTAAACGGAATATACAGTCAAATAGTAACGAATAAAGTACAATATATCTTACGTTAGGAGCGCGTTAGCAACTCCAATTAATTGTCACGTCTACGATGCTGCGCGCGCACCCCTCCTGTGGACAAAGACATTTACTTTTATATTGGACTGAAATTATTGATAAAAGTTGTTAACAATTATATACCCTGGCTATAGATTTGATTGGATTACACGACTGGACTCCCCCGGTCGTTGTATACAAGGGAAAACTTACCCAAAAAGTCAAGCGCCCACGCTTGGTCTTCGTTGTCTGAAGACAGTTAGTCAGAGTGCTTGCGTTTCTTTCTCTGTAAAAAACATACTTTAAGTTAGTAAGTAAATAATGGCTAAGATGGATTAAAATTTATAATGTCAGTTAAAACAAAAACGTACCTGTTTTTTACTAGTCCTGTCTGGACTGGACGGTGGCCCATCTGTGTCCGCATCCTGCACGAGAACAAATCAAAAGATTGTGAGTAATAATACATCATTTAAGTGTATGATAAATGGAAAATGTCACAGACACTTACAGATTCGTCACTGCATAATCTATCTACCGCTTCATCGTCTAGGCCCAATTGTTGTTGGAGCTTTACAACTGGAAAGAAAAATATAGTTTTAAAACAATACGAATCAACAAGACCTCTGCAGTCACTAGTTAGGTAAACTTACTTTGATCTTCCAAATTGTTGTTAATACGCTCCAAGTCATCAGTCGTGTTCTCAGTCGCATTCCTGATGCGGCTGATGACGGTGGCAAGAAGGTCGGCCCTAGATATCTGTGAATAAACAAAAAGTTCATCAGGTTTCGTACATTGTACATACATTAATTAAATTTAAGAATAAAATAATGATAACTTACGTTGGGGTCACAGCCGACAACTTCTATCAGCTCTGAGGTCACCTCCGCGGCTTCCTGGCGGCGTTCCCTTTCATATTGCGCATTGCGTGCGCGACGCTCTTCCTGTAAATAAAGATTAAATGAATAAAAATTTTTACAAATAAATTATAATAAAATGGGAAATATAAGGTATCTAATGTTAATACGAACCTGCGAAAGGGGAACCCTGTTGTGCCCCGCTGGTCTGCCTCGACGCCTCGGGATGCCGGCCTCTCCAGACTTGAGTTTCTGAAATAACAAAACAAAATAAATAAAAATGTGGAATCTTAAATATAAAACGGCAATAGAAATTACAAGAGTTGCAAAATATTCTTTTAAATTAGTTGCACACTTACTTTGTTGTTCACCATTTTTATAATAGTAATTTAAATAAAAGAAAAACGAAACGAACGAGAAACGAAAGAAGATGGAAGTACTTCGCGAGTGGAACTGCACGAGTGGGCTACTACAGAAGTAATGTGTAACTCATTAGCCACAAAACCGTTTTCGTATGTATTTATAGGGTTCCTAATGGAAATAATTTCTCTCTGTTTCTTAATAAGTTGTCAACTCTGCTACAAATATTAACTAAGAAATCTCATAAAATTGTTATAGCAGGAGATTTCAACATTGATATATTAAAAAAAAACAATAACACAATTGAATTTGAAAATCTGCTTTTAAACTTCAACTTAAAACTAGCACTTAATGAACCTACTCGAATGAAGAGCAAAACGTGCATAGATAATTTTGCGCATAATTTCAACAAGTCTTGCAAAACACTAGTATTAGAATTCGCATTATCTGACCACACAGCGCAACTCCTTAAATTTCCAGTCGAAAAATTGTGTGCAATAGATAAGTGGCGTATAAATAGACGTGATTATAGTGAAGAAAACATAACTAAGTTTAAAAATAATTTAAGATGTTTGACATTTACAGAAGTATATAATGCTAAAGATCCTAATACTGCTTATGAGGCTTTCTTAGATTTATTTCATTACTTTATGACCTTTGTTTTCCGAATATCGGTATAACAGTGAATGTTAAAAAAAAAGTAAATTGGATATCTCGTGGCATTAAGATTTGCAGCAAAAAAAAACGTCAGCTACTATGGCATTATAGGATTAACCCTAGTCAATCAAGTAAAATGCGCTTTAAAAATTACACCAAACAGTATAAAAAAAATATAAAGCTGACTCAGCGCGCTCAAAATAATTATAAAATTTCTACTTCGAAAAACAAATCAAAAGCTACCTAGCAAATAATTAAACAAAATAAATTAAATTTACCAAAACACTCCATAGATAAAATCAAAATTAATAATAAAACCATCACGGAACCAAAACACATAGCAGATCTCTTTAATGAATATTTTATAGAAAAAATAGAGCCCATTGATAATTCTGGAACAAGAGTGACGCAATATATTTCAAGTAAAAGAGATTCTATGTTCATGAAACCTAGTACACCGGATGACGTTTTGAACATCATATTAAATCTCAAAAAAACAAATAGCGTAGGCTACGATGGAATTTTCACAAATATTTTGAAAGCTGTAGCTAACATTGTATGCTCCCCTTTAAGTTACATAGTTAATTTGAGTATCAGTACAGGTGTATACCCAACCGCATTAAAAACATCTGTCATCAAACCAATATTTAAGAAAGACGACAAAGAGTTGATGTCGAATTATAGACCAATATCGCTCATTCCTATAATTTCCAAAATTTTTGAGAAGTATATTTATAAACAACTTAACTCATATTTAGAACACAATAAGATCCTCTGCAATGAGCAAAAGGGTTTTAGAGAAAAAAAAACAATAAATATGGCAATTTACGATTTTTTACACACAGTGATGACGAATATGGATCAAAATAAACCGGTTTGTAGTATATTCTGTGATATGACTCAGGCGTTTGATTATGTTAAACACAATATTTTATTTAAAAAACTAGAAGCATATGGCATAAGAGGTAATGTCCTGGGACTCTTTGAGTCATATCTTCAGCACAGAGAGCAAATAACGGAAGTCAATAGAGTTAACATTACCACTGGGTGGGAAGAGTCATATCGGTCGCAAGCACGTGAAGTTAAGTATGGTGTCCCACAGGGAAGCGTGTTGGGACCTCCTCTATTTACGTTATATATTAATGACCTGCCTAAGTCCACAGAGCAACCGATGAGCCTTTTCGCAGATGACAGTGTTGTGACAATTGAGTTTAAAAATATAGAGACATATAAAAATGACATTAATAATTCATTAATTGCAATAATAGAATGGCTTAATAATAATAATTTAAAGATGAATTTGAGTAAGACTAAAATCATGCATTTTAGTCAACGTACTCCGACATTAATTAATAATCAAGATATAAATTACAATAATAATAACATTGACGAAGTTGTAACAACAAAATTTTTAGGATTAATTATTGACAACAAGCTAAACTGGAAGGCACATATTGAGACAATAAGTAAGAAAATAAGTACCTCAGCATTTGCTCTGTACACACTGGCTTCAGTGGTTAGTGTTGATGCTTTGCTCACCGCATACTACGGCTTGGTGGAGTCTATTTTGAGATACGGCATCATCTTTTGGGGTAATTCGACAGATAGGGAGCTAATTTTTAAAACTCAAAAGAGATGCATACGGGCGATGTTCAAACTTGAAACAACTCAGAGTTGCAAGCCTTATTTTCAAAAATACCTTGTCTTGACTTTGCCTTCCTTATATATATTGGAAAATGTCATGTTCGTAAAAAGCAATCCTAATCGATTTCCTCGCATGGCAGATCGATTTCCTCGCATGGCAGATCGATTTCCTCGTAATAGACGCGACAATACTCAAATTTGCCAATTACAACACAAAACTGCTCTTATGCGTAAAAGTGTCTTTTGCATGGCACCAAAAATTTATAATAAGATACCTAAAAGGAAGCAGCTGAGTGATGTAGCCTTTAAAAAGAAAGTTAAAAGCTTCCTGGCAGATAAAGCATACTATAATTTAAATGAGTTTTTTAATGACAAATTTTGAATTTTGTGACATACTAGTTTTATTATTATATTTTCGTATTGACATTTTATTTATTTTTTATTTTTATAATAACTATTTTACTCAATTTCACATTCGAGACATATAATTTTACTTTGACTTGTATCCGAACCATTTTTTTTTATTTGTTAATGACACACTAGAATGTTTTTTTTTTTAATTATTTGTATTATTTTGAAAATATTTGCATGCCAATGTCCAAGGCAAACATGACGATCTAAATTATTGTATTTTAACATCTCTTGCATGCTGACAATTGTATTTTGTGATGTATGTATTGTACTCATGTTTGAGCAAATAATTGATTATCTTATCTTATCTTATCTTATCTTATCTTAATGACATGAAATTTTTCGGACCCGAGTTTATATAGGCTACCTGCGCATACGCAGGGTTACCAAGGAGGCAACTTATTCAAGCTCTGCCAATGGTCGACCGGGAATCATCTATTGTTCTCGGATTCGGAAATTGTAAAGCCAATAGCTACCGGGTATTTTTACGATAAAATACAATTCAAAATGATATTCAGTAAGTTTATAATTATACTGTTAAAGCAAATAATATCTAAAGCAGCTCTCAAATTCTTTAGCTGCATTTGTGTTTTAGTTTTTACCTACATATGTAGATACTAGCATCTTCATGGACGTGTTTGAAATTTCGTTTTTAAAATTAAAATAAAAAATATGTTTTACACAAAGAAATTGCTATTCAAAATTGTGTGATCAATGGATTAGAAGCAAATAAGAATTTCATATAGTCTAGATATAATTGAAAAAAAGCAGTCATTGCCTTCGTAGACCGTCCATACTTATACAATATTTATGATGATTTCGTTCGACAAATTATATATATTTGAGGCAAAATATTCGCCAGTATCGTTCGTTTAGCTGACTGAGGTCCAGTGCTGGATTGTAGAGAAAATGCCCCAAGATCTGAATAAATAGTAAAACATCAAATTTTCAAAACGAGCCATTTTTTTTTTGATCACTTTAAATACAACGACATTTCTTGTCTTAATTACTGTTATTAGCTGATATTTAGTTTAAGACCCATTATACTGCTAATTATTTAGTAAAGACAGGAATCGACTGTTGGACTAATATGCTTGTTTACCGTTATCACATGTAGTTACTAATATTCATCACGTCTAGAAGTTTTGCTGCATTCAATCAGATTGATCTTTTTGCGTAGATGAGAACCGGTGATGCATTAAAAAGAAATCTTTTTTTCAGTCAATTGTTGTTTATTTTATTGATGTGAAATAAAGAGTTTATCAAATTAAACTGTTATTTAAAATGTGCTTTCAAAACATTATTAACTTCATTTTCAATTTTTTTTTTTGTAATAAAACGAATTTATCTCCAATAAGAAATTCATAAAGTAATTCTACAAGGAAATTAAATTTATTTTAAAATGATTTGTTGAAAATGCTTGAAAAAATGATTAGATTTGACTTCAAAATCATTGGATAAAAAATTCTGTAGTTATAAAATCAGTAAAATTAAACTGGAAGGCGGAAATATGATCAAAGACTGGAATGGGAGGGTTTTCAGTTTTTATTTTCATTTTCAAATGTCTTTTTTAAACAAAAGTTAACAAAAATGTCCTTTTACCCTAACATACATTAGCACTTAAATCTAAACATTTTATAAGGCTAATAATTCACAATCCAAAGTTTTGTTTTTTAAAAGATTATTTTGAACACTGATGACAACATAAAATTAGCTTAAAATAAAATAACTATGTCATTAAATGCAAATTATTTAGTTAATAATAATTTAATTTAATAAAACTCAGTTATTCGATTTATTCTTAGAAGCACTTTACGTTATTATTTATATAGGGTGACTGGTAATAATTAGTGACCGATACTCAAACACGTGATTATAGTAATAATAACAAACAACGTTTACTATGGGGCCAAACCTGAAGTCGCGTGCTGGGATGCAGCATCCCAGCACACCATTTATATTCGGCATCTGCTGAATATCAAAAATTTGTTTACACTATTTTATACGGAAATCAAAACTTATAATGACATAGCAATGGAGAGGCGTATTTCCATTCTATACAAGGCCAGAACGTAAGGGTGTACAACTAATCGTGTATGGATTGGAATCACTTTTTTACTAAAGTCTTCCTATTTACAAGAGTAGTACGCAGATACTCCGTAGTGACCTAACTACCCTTTTTCCCTTCGACCTTTTTCCATAATATACAATGCCAGTACGGAAATAGACTAATCGTGTCGGCGCGACTATTCCCATCTCGGAATAATTGAGCCTGGATTACGTCAAGTTAGAATAGTCACCATTAGAACACGATGACAAGCGAACGAAGCGATCATGTGAGTTAGTTTAGGTTAGAATAGTGACCATTAAAGACAGCCAGATCTTCTAATGTTTATGAAACATCTGGGTTAGGTTCAGTTAAAAGCTATTATTGTTTATCTAATTCTACATTCTCTACTTTAAACATCATTTATTGAGAGCAGTCACTACTGCTCTCTAAAAACGGTGAAGAAAAACATCGTGAGGAAACTGGCATGTCCTAGAACCAAAACTTCGAAAACATGTGACATCTACCAACCCGCACTGGGCTCGCGTGGTTGATTACAGCCCGTTCCCTCTCCTAGAGAGGAGGTCTGAGTCCCAGCAGGGCATCAGCCTTATAATGTTCCCAACATCAATTAAAAAACAAACAAACAAACGCCAAACAAACGTCATTCGATTATATGAATAAACGATTTTATTAAACTATGTCTCAGCGTAAGTGATTTTAACTGTAATAGAGTTTGGAACCAAAACGCACGCGTCCACGTTACAAACTATAGTTTTCGTAATGGTCTTGCATACAATACCCGTACGCAGAATTCGGGTATACATAGTAATTTCAGATTTAAAACTAGCAATCCAAAATTTACGCGAGCAGTTTCCTATGGCGGAGTTCAGGCCTTGTATAGAATGGAAATACGCGACGGAGAGTGACATTTAAAAAAGAGAAAAGACAAACTTTACCTAAAAGTTGGAAATTAACTATAGATAAGATTTCTAAAGACAGTGCTTGATCTTCGTTTATCAAAAAATACATGCTTAGCTACTAATTATGTGTTTACCACAGAAAATGTCACTTAAAACACAAATTTTTCCTCGACACTAAAAATGGATTTATATAAAATTTTGCTATTGCTTAAAAATTGCTTTGTTTATGCTATTTACACTCCTCCTTTTAGAATTCGATTTTTGTCCAGCTGTATACCTGCGCGTACCAACCGGGAATTATCTATTGTTCTACCGATGTGCTGTGTCTGTCCCAAATAAAATATTTTGTATTCTTGCAATGTTTTTATTATATTACGAGTATTAATAAAATTTTGCGACCAACTAATCGTTTACTATTTAGAAACAGCTATATTACGGTCGTGTTTAGTGTAATGTAAGCAAATTACACTAACAATGGCCGTGTAAATGAAATGATGTCACTTTTGAATTACGCGCATTGCTTCGATCCGCTACGAAAGTCTACGAGGTGCTACGAGGTGCTACGACGTGCTACGCGAACACCGCAGTGGCAGCGTTCGTGAAGCGTTCGCAATAATTCAATTATTGATTTTTATTACAAATTAAGAGCAATTTATTAAGCTAATTCACATTGCTCTTTAATGATAAAACCTTTCACTTTCCCTTCTGTGCTATTTGGCTCAAAAACTATGATTGTCAAACCGATTTATTTCTATTAATGATTTATTTTATAAACATGTGATTTATTAATAACATTAGGCTATATTCTTGTGGTAATACAATTTGACAGTATTTTAAATTAAAAGCATGCTTGTGTACTATATTTACAAATGTAAACACAGTTTTTTAACTTTACTTTCAGAGTTCAATAAACAAAACAATGTCAAATTATTTAGAAATTATGGGTAAATAAAATGATAAATGACCATTTTATTTTACCCAAAATTTCTAAATAATTGATCTAACTGGATCTAACTCCCTTTAAACCCCCTTAAACATTTCCTTTAAAACATATGTATATAAAAAAAAACATATATAAAATTTAAAAAATAGTAGCCCACCGGCATCAGGAACAGAGTCCAAGCTACCGGTGGTGAGGGCTCTTGAGAGAATTTCCGAATAATGCGCGCCATGTCCAGGAGTACTGCCTTCTGGATTAGGCCCTTGATTCAACTGCCCAACAAGTACCTCCTCAATAGTTGGTAGAGGCTCTTGGCTACTAAGCCATTGGCCGTCACGATTATCGGCACAATGGCTGCTGTTGTTATTATTATTACCTACTGTATTAAGTGAACAACAAATACATAAACAAGGATCTAAGGATCAAAACCGTCAGACAAGCAATTGCTAGATATTATGAAAGCTATTATCAATAGTCCTGAGTTGAGCTACACGAATACTGACAAATGCTTGCACTAATTGGACAGGTCTACTCAAATCTGTATGGTTCTTTCTTCAAAAGCTATTTCAGACAAATCTGCATAGTTCTCATGCAATTTGTTTGACCATTACAAATTTACTGTATGGACTTTAAAAGATACTGTGACCCTGGAGTTTGTTTCGGTATTTCTTCTCAGGGTAGTCAGCTAGGAAACACCGGCTTTATCTAGTTTAAACTGACAAAAAAAAAAAAATACTGACGCGTAAAGTGTTTTTTAAAACCTATTTGCAAAATAAATATAATTTATCATTAACACGAGAATCAACGAACGTCAATAATCAGCCATGTAAATTAGTAGTCACAGGAGAAGACTCATATTTGCGATTGTCACGGTATGCAGATTCAGTGTTTCCACACGCTTATCGCGAGATTTGATTACATTGTTAATCATTCTTTACATATTTTTTTTAGGAATTATCCGTTCCTGAAAAATATGTGTTTGGAAGCTATCCTGTACTTTGATGCAGTTTTTTTTCACATCGGTGTGTTTAGACAATGTCAAGATAAATTATAATCATAAATTTAGAAAGAAAGAAAACTTTTCATTGCCGGATAAAGGCGCAAATTAAGGACTGACAAATCAGTAGGTATACTTTGTGAGAAATATGCACCACGTCCGCGCAAAACGGCCGAGCGCTTAGCTTAATGCATACCACATGCAAAATGCGACGAGTCTGCGGCGCTGGTGTTCAGTGCGGACTTGAGTGTTTTCGTTTTAGATAGTGCCTATAGGTGCCATGGTCCCCATATCAAGCCACCCATACAACGTAGGTATAGTACGCAGCAAATAAGTAGAACTAAAACGGCCGTCGTTGCTATGGTTACCTGCAGCCTCCCGCTGTGCCAAACCTCGATTGAGAACTGAAAATCTGTCACTGCGCTTTGAAGGTCGATCGTTTATTTAATTCTTACATAGGTAATCGTATCAGCCAACTAGTTGCTGCCACTTGACTGTTGTTTGGTTCTCAACTTATTTGGCGCGTATTGTACCTGCCTGTACTCAGGTAGGTATATTATATCTCTGTACGGCACATACTACTATAAGATGTCTCACGAAAGAATATTAAAAAATAAAGTAACAATTTCTTGGTATCGTTTACCTGCCTCACTACAAAGTATGTCTCTATTTGAACAAGGAAAGGGACGCGCCGTAGGTATTATTAACACCCTGAAATACAATGGGATACCAATGAAGTTAGATTATCTCTATTTTAAATAATTTCAACTTAAACAAAATTTATTTTCAAACAATAAAAATTGAATTTCTGGCCAGCTCCTATTGTTTTCGTTAGTTTTACGATCGTTTCACAGTAAAAGGTCAGAATATCCGTCCATTGTTTTTCTGTGAGAAAGCATTCAGGTAATCCCTCTATCTTTGTATTCCATTGCTGTTTTGTTTAGTTCGGGAATCACTTTTTTTGTACCTACTTAGGAACCAAGTGGCTCTGCCCAAGTGTCGCTGCACATGAGCCACGTGCTGTAGTTTTTTTAACCTATGTGCGCTGTATCACAACGGACTGTGTAGCGGCCACCGTCATCAACTGTGTGCGGCGAGTCCATATAAAATGTATGAAACCTACAGGAAATATCCCGGTGGCGGCGTTTTGTGGTTGTCTCCGGCGGACCCTAAGTTGCTAAGAATCATTTGACTAGTAATTATTAGTAAGTTAGAAGGGAATTGTCTAGATAAGAAGTTAGTATCTTGTCTTACTTAATGTTTTTAAAAGGTTTTTTTCCTATTTAAATAGTATGATTGTGTTTGACGAAAATAAAAAATAACATAATACAAAGGTAAATTATTGGACATAATTTAGCTGATTCAGTAAAGTAAGGAACTGTTACTATCAGAAAAGTTCTCATCTCATCGCCCAGTACGTACGAACTTATGGCGATACTAGGTATCTATTAATAAAAATACATATCTTTCTAATTAAATTATTGACACACTTACACATACTTAACTAATTAAACTTACAAACTACTAAACTAGTAAACAACTTAATAGATATAATGTACAGAACAATGCAAAAGTGCATGGATAGTACAGAAAAAAAATCGTGTGAAGCGAGAATTGAGGCCATCTAGCGTAAAATCAGATTGAAATGTTGTTATTGACGACATTTCATTATATTGTTACTAGATGGCGTTTCTGTGCTTCAAACGTTTATGCTAATGTTTATTCTTGTAGTTACTTTTTGTTTATACAAACATTGAAAAATTTATAGTTTTTTTTTTTAATAGATGGAGATATTAAAATTAAATATTAATTTATAACTATTTGTTTATCTATGTGTTAGTTTTCAAACTTGAGTGGGTAGGTTGAATATGGATTTATAAATAATAATTAGTAGGTAGTATAAATAACACTTATATCGAAGACTTGTGACTAAGCTCAATTGATTGTTCGCTAAGTTCATTTCGATTACCTCGTACGAGTTCCTTTTGATAAATTTTATTTTTAATGAGCTTAATTTATTAACTTATTTTTTCAAAATGAGTATGGATTGCAATATAGATATAGTAACAAGAGCTCAAATAATTGCTTTGCATAATCAAGGTAAAAACTTGACAGAAATAGCCAGAGAAACCGGTGTATAAACGTAAGTAGTTTTATTTTTACTCTTTTATATAGATAACAAAATCTCTTATATATGTTTTAATCATTATTGGATATTATATATTTCTGTTTTATTGTTGTAGAGAAAAACAGTTGTTCTATGGGTACGACGATTTGAAGAAGAGGGTTCTTTGAAACACCATCAAAGAACTGGTAGACCAAAACTAATCGACACGTTGCAGCGTCAAACCATGGTAAGGGAGTACGAAGAAAATGGATTTCTACCGACGAAACACTATGCTGGTTTATTTGACACAAGCGTTGACACTGTCCGTCGTGCTCTTCATAGTGAAGGGCTGCATTATCGGAGGCATGCTGTGAAACCCTTGCTTACGGAAAACCATAAAAGAGCAAGATTGCAGTTTGCTATGGATCACGTTAACTTTGATTGGAGTAATGTCATCTTTACTGATAAAAAAACTTTTAAGTCCAGTGAACATGGACGTTTATGTTTGTGGCGTCGAAATAATACGCGATACACAAGTGGTCACGTAGTGCCCAATATGCAATATGGTCATATAACAGTGAACATGTGGGGATGGATGAGTGCAGCCGATCCGGGGGAACTAGTCAGAATACCAAGTCGAGCAAATAGTGCAAATTATATAGAAGTGCTGGAGGAAACTATGTTGCCTACAGTTCGAACTGTGTATCCTAGTGAAGAACTAGCGCAGATAAAATTTGTGCAGGATAATTGTCCGATACACCGTTCGCACAGTGTGCAGGCTTGGTTTCGTCAGCATAATGACATTTGCGCTATTCCTTGGCCTGCTAGATCACCGGATTTAAATCCAATTGAAAATTTATGGGGTGTTATTGTTCAACGGTGGAATAATCAAAATGAGCGTACTCCAGATGCTTTAGAGGCTCATTGTTTACAAATATGGGAGAGTATTCGTGGTTCAGATTTATGTAAAAATTTTATTGATTCAATGCGTTCCCGAATGCAAGCTGTTATTGACCAAAATGGTGGTTACACGAGCTATTAATAAATAATTATACTTAATCAATATTTTTTACTCAGTACTTATTCTCTATTAACCCCCATATTTAAAATAACTTAAAAAAGTTATGAACACTTCAAGTTAAAACACAACATAGCACCCACTTTTGACTCTTTATGTCGCGCAATTTTGTAGTTTCAGTAGCCTACATTTAATCCTTTTGACCTTTATTATAAAATTATCTGGTCTCTTGTTTGTTTTTGTAAAGGTTGCATAAGCTTCAATCGTCTTTCCAATTTTGGAAACGAATATTTAAGCTTTCGCCTCAATAACAAATATATATATATATATATATAATATTATAATGTTATTCGATGATTAATAAACTGACTGTTAAATTTGAATCATAAACTGTAAAAAAAAAAAACTGTAATAAATAAAAATCTAATTTTTTTTAATAGTGACTTTTTGTTTGGTGAACCTGTTCACCTGCTCTTTCTGTCTGTTTAACTACCAACTTTTAAATTATTTTATAAATAAATATTTGTTTATTTGATCTAATCCTACCGATTTCTTTTGTTTGTTATTCTTAACATAACTTACAAAAAGTCTCAGCACTACGTGAGATTTGAACTCACGGCTCCCTAACTCACGCATCTATCAGCACATGCTAAACCGTTAGGCCATCATGACTATAATTATAGTGTTGAAATTATGAACTACAATCAGTTGTTGACGACCATGATGGCGCAAGAATCTATTTTTCGTCAAACTAAACATCAAGTTTATAATTTGTGAGATTGCCTCAGGTCGCTACTTAGCTGTGAAGATACCAACGCCATCTAGTTTAATTTTAGAAAACTTTAACTGTAACATGCAAAGGAAAATAAGCACTGAGGTATCCAGGCAATTTTGCTGGTGACCGTACAAACGAATATAAAAAGAACTTACACACAAGTCGCAGTAAGTATGCAGGTAGTTATAAACGAAAAATTAATGTTTTTGAAAGTATTCATAATTTTTTTGCAGAGAAACTGTTTCGCACATACAAGTATTTTATGGCATGGTAAAAGTAGTCTACTTATACGCACTGAGAAGATACGTATATTCAGTTTGGTCTTTACAGGTTTTTTTCATGGTAGGTAAACTCATCCAATGACAGATCCCGCCCTTGGGCGGAGCGGGAAATACTGTCAGACTAGACTAGAGTCCGTACCAGTTTTGGTTGTGGTCTTTACGGAGATGATGCAATGCCTCCAGACTTTAAGCACTTTGCGGCTAGTTTGAAGGTGCCCTGAGCCACGCCGATTCTTCTGCCAACTTTCTTTTCATTTTATTGACTAATCGAGTTAAAATAAAAGTTTTCTTTTGGTACTAATTTATCGATATTGTGTTGTAGATAAAACTATTTTCTTATAACACATTTCGGTAAAGAAATGTTTGCTCATCCTTTTTAAAAGCCGATGTAATTTGACTATTAATTTCATATCAATAAAACATAAATCATATTTGATAAAAAAATACTTTTAATGCATCACCGACCTTTTTCTACCAGAAAAGAACAATCTGATTGAATCCAGACAGATTGTATGCAGGGTCTGATTAAATTATTTTCTAGCAAAACTCCCAGACGTGATGGATATCGATAACTACATGTAATGACGATAAACGGATACGTTTATCCAATAGTCGATTCCTGGATCAGTTAATTGCTAATTAAACTTTACCGATTGACAAAACTCTTTAACTAATTCCATTAAAATACCTTGTACTAATCACATAGCTGTACAATGAGTCTGAAACTAAATATCTGCTATTAGCAGTAATTACTAAACCATTTATTAGCAAGATGAGAGCAGTGGTGGCCAAGTGGTAACGGCCCCGACTTACGAGGGTGAACCTCAGCCAGGCGCATTATTTTGTGTGTAGATTTCATCACCACTGCTCTAAAAACGGTGAAGGAAAACATCGTGAGAAAACTCTCCTGTAATCGCACGAAACGTACATTCATAAAAAAGTATGAGACATGGCTGCCCGAGGACATAAAATGGCCTGAAGTCGTGAGAGAAAAGATAACCTCTTCTGTAGTGACAGTAGAACAGCAACCGTGTTCCAGTTCTGGCTTCGCTATAAATGAGGGTGCATCAACATCCTGTGGACCAAAAACGTACAGTGTTGGAACATCTACATCATCAGTTTTCCCAGAAAACCATTTGTGAAGCTAAGCCCGCTACAGAAGAGGAGGAGAGAGGAAGAGCTCCTAACGTACAGTTCTGAAAATCTTGCTCAAGCAACTGGTTTAAAAGCACAAAATAAGAATGTGACAGATATCATTAAACTAGTCTCCGAGCATCCTGAAGAAGATACAAAGATAAAGGAATTGTTGAAAGAAAACTATGCCCATATACTGCTGATAAAGGTTTAGGTATTTTGACCTCATTGAAGCTTTCGAAGTGGCAGTATAGAACATTAGGATCTTGTTCAAAAGAATTCCAAAATTCCATACAAAAAAAAAACCAGTATTCAATACTACTTACGTACTATTTTTATTATCTAATGTCTTTGTTTTTTTGTAAATGTTTTGATTTGTATAAAATGTATACCAGATACATTGTAATTATTATTTTTTCTAATTCCTGACTTTGAATTTCTTTGAGTATGGAGCTCGATTTACCGACCACTGTGCGCCGTTCCCAACCGCGATCTAGTTCTTCTAGGAACATGTCAGGTGCGTGCATGGGGATGACAGTACAGTACTTTGAAGTCAAGAAAAGAAAATGTATGGAAAGTGGTGCTATCTAGCGGGGAAGACGTGCCAACTGAGGCAAAAATATTCCATTTATATTACTAGATGTCGCCATATATGACCTCTGTCTTAAAATTTTATTTTTTTAGTAATTTGTGAAATGTAAATTAATAATAGAAAGTAAAAATTAATTTTACATTTTTTCGATTCGTCCTCGGTCTTTAAAAGTCTATAACATTTTTTATATAAATACTTAATACTTATTTTTCCAATGGCAACACTGATAATAGATAATACCATAATACGGGTAGGTAAAACTTTTCAAAGTTTTCATTCAATTTATTTTGAATTATTTCGAGGACGTTCGTTGTGTGTGCCGTGAGTTTTCCGAGTTTTCTGTTCGATTTATCTGTCTTTTATTGACCATTGCGTGTTTCCTGGACTCCGAGAGTGCTTCTTACATAGTTACTTGGCTTTTCGTAAACTGATACCGACGAATACACTTATTTCGCTTGACCCTGGCATCGTTTTATGGACTTCGACGTGTATGTTTATTTTGATCAAATTTGGCTACGTTTTTGGATTACGATGGCGAGAATACCGAAAAACCCTCGCATTCATTGCTATTTTGGATGTGAAGAGCCATTATTATGGAGATTGTAAGAGATTTTATTTGAAAATTGTAATAGTGAAAATATATCACAATAAAAAGCATAAAAGTGGTTTAATTTCAATACATTAGAGACGTTAAATAATTATCTGTATAAATTGTCAAGAGCTGTAATTAATAAAATAATCTATTTCAATTTCCGTTGTTTTATTTCCCTTTATATTGATATATCCTTATCATATCCGTGTAAAAAATGTACTAAGGTGAAAAACCATATGGTTTTTCGCCTTGGTACATTTTTTTACATGGAAAAATGCGTTCTATGCAAGATCACCAATATACCTATAGGTGTGTACGTAGATGGCGCCTACATAGCTATATCTATACATATCATGCTTTCGCAGACACTAGCGCCAACTAGCGGGAAGGGCGAGTAGTTAAAAATAAAACTGATCTGTCAGTGGCTCATCTATACCCTTATTATATGTATTATCTATGGGTGCGCGCCTTCAACACCGCCACCGCCACTCAATGTACCGTACGTGTACTCGTGGACAGTGTGGCGCAGGATTGCTTTAATACTTCGGCGTACGCGCGAACTCTCGCAAGTAAAGGGGGTGGCGGATTGCATTATACGACCTGCACACGGTGATGCTCCACATTTTAATATCAAGCCAGTCGTATTAGATAAAATCACTGCTCTAATACCTAGCATTAAAGTACTGTCAGCTGTTTGAGAACGGTGCAACCATCTCGTGTTAGCTGATCGCGACTACGATGTTCCCGCCAAAACTGATTTATTAATAGGGGCGGATTTATTCCACGAAATTTATGACTGACAACGTATCAATCTGGGGCCCGGTTTACCTACAGCCATGCATAGGGTTTTTGGGTGGATCCTCAAAGAGACAGTACTTAACTAATTCTGTACCATTATACACCACGAGCTCTTTAGTAGCCACCACACTTAAATTAAAAAAAAATAGGAAGTGGAGGAAGCACCGCGCGTTGTTATCACCGTACCCGAGAATTATATCTGCGAAATCTTGTACACTTAGTGTACAAGAGTACAGCGCACACAGTACACTTCAGTTCAGTGTCAATCAATCAATAATGTTTTCTGACAGTATAGGAAGAGGTTTAGGGCAATTAGTTAGTGGCTACCTCCCTTTTTCTTCACAAAATCGTTCTACACCACAAGCTTCCTATCACCACATAATGTCATTAGTTAATGTCATTAATACATGTTGTATATGATCTGAATGCCATTTTAACTGTATTTGTGGGTAATAGCTCTAAAGAAATATGATATCACTAATAATGTCACAGAGTTATTGAAGATAAATTGTAAGATTATTTTGTGTGCTTTTCCATACTTTGAGCACTTGTCATATAGGCAAAATAAGTATATTCATTTGCTAAATATGCATATGCAGTTTTTAGTTCATCATCATAGAGATAAGTTTTTATTTTTTGACATCAAAAAGTTTGTTGATAAACTTTTGTCGACTAGGTATACCGTGTACCTACCTATTACTTATAGACGTTAAACAGCAACGCTATTAGCTTTTATTATTAACACAGACATAGCTAGTATGTCGAAGTATCAATTTATTAGTCCCACAATTATTAGTAATAGTACTAAAGATAAGTCTGCTGGCTCCGTTAGTTTAAACTGACTAAGAAGACAATAGAGGGTACCATTGGCACTTTAGCTGATCTTTACAATAAAGTACCTTCTAGATACAAACTAAAAGGGCTAAGCAGAATTCATTTCATTCAGGGTTTTTCTTAAAAACAATTGGAAATAGAATTATTTGAAGAAAAAACAATGTTTGACATCATTTGTATAACTGAACATTGGTTAAAGGATTTTGAAATGTTAATTAATTATGAGAATTATAATGTGGGCAGTTGTTCTAACCGAAAATCAATGTTGCGCGGGGGTTCACTCATACTAATTAAAAATTGTATTAAATTTAAAACTCGTAAAGACTTAGTGACTGTCCATTGAACATAACTTTGAACTGTCTTGTGTTGAGCTAGATAGGCATGTTATAGTGTGCGTTTACAGGACCCCTAATTATCAAAACTACTCTATTTTTGAGTCAGTCATGGAAGATGTCATGGCAAAACTTTCAACTGGGAACAAACTAGTAATTGTCTGTGGAGACTTTAATGTTAATATTTTAGAAAATAATTCAGATAGCAGTAGATTATTAAATCTCTTCAAATCATTTAATTTATTCAATGTGTTCATAGAACCAACTCGAGTCACCACAACTACTTCTACATGTATTGATAATGTCTTTTGTTGTTGCAACTATTTAGAAAAAGCCATTGTAAATTATCTGCCTTAGTATCATAGTGGCCTAATGGTAACTTTTCAATCCAACATACCAATACAACAAGTGCAGATACAATCCAGACCACCCTGCAGAGATCAATGGTGATATGATTTTTTTTTCAATAGTTCAAACCGAGTTTAATAAGACTTTTGAGAAGAAAACTAAAAGTATCTGCCCTAAGTTTAGATTTAGTGACTGGGCGACTAAAGGCATCAGAATAAGTAGGGAAAGACTTTTTGATCTGTATGGCCTTAAGCCTATTATTAACACTGAAACTTTTAATAAGTATGTTGCTACCTATTCAAAGATGTTTAAAAATACTTGTAAGGTAGCTAAGGCCTTATATATTAGCAACAGGGTTAAAACAGCAGATAATAAAATAAAAACGGTTTGGAAAATTATAAATAATGAAACCAACAGGAACAAAATGAATAATAATGATTACACATTGGAAACTTATCATAGTCTTATTAGCGATAGCAAAATAGTTGCGGAAGAATTTGTAAATTTCTTTACCAGTAAAGCAAACGAAACTACTGAAGCCTTAAATTCGTCGCCATCACATGCTTTTGGGTTGTTACAGGCGAATGTTGCAGCCTGCCCGATTGAAATTAACTTTAAGCATATAAACCCCACAACAGTAATAAAAGCTTTTAAACAAATCAAAGTTAAATTTACCGAAGATTTATGGGGTATGTCTATCCAAGTTTGTACTTCAATTACTGAGACTACGACGTATTTAGCTTTAATATTTAATTTGTGTATAGATCAAGGAGTCTTTCCGGATCTAATGAAATATAGTAAACTGATACCACTTTTTAAATCTGGGGACAGTAAAGATACTAATAATTATAGGCCAGTGTCCGTACTGCCAGTTTTTAGCAAAAATTTTAAAAGGTGATGTTAAATCAAATGCTTAATCATTTCAACACGAATAACATCTTACATGATAAACAGTAGGGTTTCACCAAAGGACGTTGTACAACTCACGCTGGTGTCTCTTTACTAAAACACAAATTTGATGCGTGGGAGAAGGCACAAGATTCTATAGGCATCTTCTGCGACCTGTCTAAGGCATGTGATTGTGTAGTTCATGAAACATTACTCCTGAAACTTGAGCATTACGGACTAGGTAGAACCGCGTTAAGCTTATTAAAATGGTATAGACAACAATTAGTTCAAATAAACGGTGTAAATTCGTCGGGGTTAGATCCTTTTTTATTTTTAGTTTATATTAATGATTTACCCCATTAATTGCAAAACAAACTTAATATGTTGTTATTTGCTGACGACACTTCTTTGATTTTTAAGACAAATAGAAGGACCAATAATCTTGATGACGAAAATAACTCCCTACTGCAGATCCAAAACTGGTTCACTGCTAATAATTTGGTTCTAAATGGGTAAAAAAACTAAATGTATAAGATTTTTCTTACCGAATGTCAAAAGTAGTGATTGTGACATAGTATTGAACAATAAGAAACTAGAATTTGTCGATAGAACAGTTTTCCAAGGGATGACGTTTGACTTAACGCTACAGTGGGGTCCTCATTTAACATCACTTGCAGGACGGCTTAGTTCAGCTGCATATACTGTTAGAAATATCCGTCAATTTACGGATGTTGATACCGCTAGTCTACCTTAATTATTTTCATAGTATTATGTCGTACGGTATCTTACTATGGGGACGGGCTGCAGACATCGACTCAATTTTTATACTACAGAAAAGAGCCATTAGAGCCATTTACAATCTCCGCCGTTGCGATTCCTTGTCAATATATCTATGAAAACATCCTGTACGTTAGAAAAAATCTTCATCCTTTTAGCAAAAGAGGCGATAGACATAATTATGTTACAAGACATAGAGACCAATTAGTTCAACCAGGTTTCAGACTGGCTAAAGTGGCCTCTTCTTTCATGGGGTACTGTTTAAAATGTTATAATAAAATACCTCCCCACATATTATAAACTCAATGAAACCAAATTTAAATCTTGTGGTAAACGCACACTATGTAGACAAGCATATTATAAGTTGGAGGATTATATTCAAGATAAGAATGCTTGGCTTAATGCTGGTCCAGCTCCATTACCACAAGGGCGTACAAATTGATTAGTTTGAAAAACACTACTTTTTTTTTAAATTTGTCATTTTTATAGTATTGTATAATGTAGAAGCATTTATTTTTGTACCATGGGGTAATTTATGGTTTAAGGTTATTTTTGGACTTGTTTGACGTAAATGAGCATGGCAGTTGAGTTTGTCATGCTCACTCAAATGTCTCACTGGTGGTGGCGCGTATGTTGGATCATTCGGTTCCCCTCGAAATAGTTGAGCTGAGTGGTGCTGATATATGCGTCATGTTCGTGAACAGGCGCTGTCAGTTGAGACTGGTCATCTCTTCGCTGCCAGTGGTTTATTTTAATATTATAATAAGAACTTTTTTTTACCCTTTTTCTTATTTACATTGTTCTCACATAATAGCAGCGACAAGAAACATGTAAGCGAGATATTTGTAATACATAACAAGTTTGAAAATAGTGTCCATGGAGTTTCTTGCACATTCTTCTCCATAGAGATCTACGCTTTGGAATATGCAACTAGCATCTTTTTTTTTTTGACAGACCGACTTCTTGACTTTTCAAAAGTGCCTGTAAATGGTTTATTTGAAATAAAATGCTTTGAATCTTGAATCTTGATCTAACCTATCGCGAACCTAACGGACGATACGTCGTTCTCATCCTCTTAAAGGATGGCAAATGCTCTTTAGGTGAATCTTACAATAGCACTTTATCACGGTTGACTCATCTTGAAAAGAAACTGAGTCATAAGACTGAAATTAAGTCCGAGTATGTTAATTTTATGTTACTCTCAAACCTTATCTTATCCCTCACAGTTCCTCGTTCGCCCTGAGAGCACGACCACTATGCTGAGAGTAGTGTTTGATGCGAGTTCTAAAACTACAAACGGTTTATCTTTAAATGATAACTATTGTGTTTCTGACCCTTAGCTCCAAGTCGATATTGTCACCTACGGAATTAGTAGTTCACCTTATTTAGCTATCCGCACCCTCCACCAATTAGCTGCCGATCACGGCGCTGCGTATCTACGAGCAACCGAAGCTCTTCTTCACGAGACATATGTCGATGATATTACGACCGGCGCTCCCTCTATACGCGAAGCCATAGAAGTAAAAGATCAATTTATTTTGTTAGGTTGTGCGGTTGTGTGATTATTGTCAAACATCTAAACTTTTTTCTGAAGATAGTGAAAAATTAACTTTAAAAATCTTAGGTGTCCAATATGACCCATTAAACGTCAGTTTCGGTTACTCAGAGTCCTCTATCGAGGACGGTAAATGTACCAAGCGCTCTATTTTATCCAGCATCGCAAGTATTTTCGATCCTCTACTCACACCTTTTATCTTAAAAGCCAAATTGCTCCTTCAAGATTTATGGCGTCTTAATCTTTCATGGGACGAACCTGTGCCGAGAGACATAGCACAAAAACAGCAGAACTTTATGACTGATCTCCGTAACTTAAAACTAATAAAAATCCCTCGTAGGATTATACCATCTCAATCAAAGGAATTTCAGCTCTTCGGATATTGTGATGGATCCACCAAAGCATATGGATGTTGTGTTTATCTCGGTGTCGTTACCTCTCACGACGTATCTACATGTCTATCTTTTAGTTGAGTCTAGTTTAAGTCCAAGGTAGCACCTCTAAAAGTGTTGAATGTCAACCGTTTAGAGCTTTGTGGTGCTATATTACTGTCTAAAGAAATAAATCGCATTCAATCCTTGTTTAGTTCGAAATTTATCTTGAACAAATCTATATCATTCACAGACAGCTCGACTGTATTGTCATGGTTAAATACCGAGCCGCATAAACTTAAGAACTTTGTTGCCCATTGAGTGATCCTAATTAACGACATACTTAGTCTTTTTATTTTACCTAAATTATCAATTTATATCTCCTTGGTCAAAATGGTGAACGGCAAGGTAAGTGTGGAACTAATGTAAAAGAATATTCCGCTACTTTTTAAATTTCTGCTTCCGTTTAAAATTTCAGATTAAATATTTTTATTTATTTAATGATTTTATTTCAGAAACTCGTCACTGGAGAGGGAGATATCCCTAGGCGTTGGGGCAGACCAGCGGGACACAACCAGATGCTTCTCTCGCAGTTGCGTACTAACATTAGAAACTTAATACTTCCACCATATATTTCGCATTGATATTTTTTTAATTTTTTTTTTTTGGAAATTTGGATTTTTATTTCATTCTTTATTCACAGGAAGAGCATCGCGCACGCAACACTCAATATGAGAGGGAACAGCGCCAGGAGACAGCAGAAGCACTGCCGGAGCTGACCGCAGCTGCCGGCTGTGGCCCCAGCGTAAGTTACCATTATTTTATTCTTTACCTTAATAAATGTTTGTACGATTCACGAAACCTGACTAACTTTTCATTTATTCACAGATATCTCAAGCCGAGCTACTGGCAGTACTAATCAGTCGCATAAAGAGTGCGACTGAAAACGAGAACGTTGCTGCCTTGAAGCGGCTAAATCATATATACATTAATACCCTTTTTTTAGTGTTGAAATCATCCAATGACTTCTCCCGCTCTGGGCTGAGTGCAAGGGCGAGTCAAACTTTACATTAGGTATATTTAGACTGGACGTAATTCATGTTTCCTTTTAAACTCGATTTATCGCACAGCTTTGAACAGAAATGTATTTATGTAAAACATGATTTCTGTTTGAATTAACGTAACTTAATCACTAACTCGTTCATAAAGCTAGTATCTATGTAGGTACAAGCTACTACACAAGTGCCGCCTAAATGTTTGAAAGCAGCTATAAAAATTATTTGGCTTAACTGTAAGGCTCTAAACTTACTGAATGTCATTTTAAATTATATTTCATCGTAAAAACACACCGCAGTGGCTTTACAATTTAACCAGAAGTCACTAACAAAAGAAATCCTAGAAACAATAGATAATTCCCGATCGACCAATAACAGAGCTCGAACATGTTCCCTCCTTGGTACCCCTGCGTAAGCGCAGGTACCCTATATAAATTCGGAGCCGGAAAAATTTAAGTTCATTACTTTGGTAGTAGCTTATTTGTGCAGTTCGACTCGCAGACGTACTCCGTTTGTCGATCTCGAAACATATTCTTTTTGTACTAAATTATCAATTTTTATTTCAAAAATGGTGAACGACAAGGTAAGTGTGGAACTAATGTAAAAAAATATTCTGCTATTTTTTATTATCTGTTTCCGTTTTATATTTAAGATTCCGTATTTTTATATATTTTGTGTTTTTATTTCAGAAACTTACTAATGGAGAGGGAGATATCCCGAGGCGTCGTGGCAGACCAGCGGGGCATAACCGGGTGCCTCTCTCTCAGGTTCGTATTAAAATTAAGACACCTTATATTTCCAGCATATATTTCGCTTTAATATTATTGTTTTGTAAATTTGTTTGTTTATTTTATTATTTATTTACAGGAACAGCGTCGCGCACGCAACGCTCAGTATGAGCGGGAGCGTCGCCAGGAGACATCCGAAGCGCTGTCGGATCTGACAGCAGCTGTCGGGTGTGACCCAAACGTAAGTTATCATTATTTTATTCTTAACTTTAAAAAATATATGTACGATTTATGAAACTTGACTAATTATTCTTATTCAAAGATATCTCAGGCCGAGCTACTGGCAGTAGCAATCAGTCGCATTCAGAGTGCGACTGAAAACGAGAACGTTGCTGCCTTGAAGCGGCTAAATAATAATTTGACATCTCAAAGTAAGTTAACCTGTCTAGTTGCTGTGGAAGTCTTGTTGTGTCATATTGTATTAAATTTTATTTATCTTTTCCAGTTGCAACGCTTCAAGAAAAGCTCGGCCTAGATGTTTTAAGTTCAGACGACGACGACACATGTGACAGTACCGACAGTGACGCTGCGGTAAGTTTCTGTACCATTTCGAATTTATTTTGCACCTGAATAACGTATTGGATCCTAACTTATTTTTTTTTTTCTTATGCAGGACACGGACAGAGCTGGGTCGCCGTTCAGTTCCAGGAAAGACACTAAAAAATCACCAGTACGTGTTTGTGTTTTACTAAAATTACCACTTTTGATCCATTTTAATTATTATTTATTTGTTTATTTAAGTATGTTTTTTACAGAGAAAGAAGCGCAAGCGCTCGGAGTGACTGTCATCAGCACAACGAAGATAAAGCGCGGGCGCTTGACTTTTTGAGTGAATATTCCTTTAAATCTTTTCTCTGTGACAACCGCGGAAGCCCAGTCGTGTAATCCAATCAAATATAAAGGCTGGGTATGTAACTTACTGCAGTTCGACTCGCAGTACTTACTTCGTATTTCGTTCTCGAAACTTATTCTTTTTATTTTACCTAAATTACCAATTTATATCTCCTTGGCCAAAATGGTGAACGGCAAGGTAAGTGTGGAACTAATGTGAAAGAATATTCCGCTCCTCTTTTAATTTCTGCTTCCGTTTTAGAAACTCGTCACTGGAGAGGGAGATATCCCTAGGCGTTGGGGCAGACCAGCGGGACACAACCAGATGCCTCTCTCGCAGGTTCGTACTAACATTAGAAAGTTAATACTTCCACCATATATTTCACATTAATATTTTTTTTTTTTTTTTTTTGGAAATTTGAATGTTTATTTCATTCTTTATTCACAGGAAGAGCATCGCGCACGCAACACTCAATATGAGAGGGAACACCGCCAGGAGACAGCAGAAGCACTGCCGGAGCTGACAGCAGCTGCCGGCTGTGGCCCCAGCGTAAGTTACCATTATTTTATTCTTTACTTTAATAAATCTTTGTACAATTCACGAAACCTGACTAACTTTTCATTTATTCACAGATATCTCAAGCCGAGCTACTGACAGTTCCGACAGTAACGCTGCGGTAAGTTTCTGTGCCATTTCGAATTTATTTTGCACCGGAATAACGTATTGGATTCTAACTTTTTTTTTTCTTATGCAAGACACAGACGCAGCTGGGCTACCGTTCAGTTCCAGGAAAGACACTAAGGGCTGATTTCATCATTCAATATAAAAACTTAGTTGAACTAAACTGAGCTCAGCGTAATCTAGTTTAAAGACCCGTGTCGTAAACATGGGCGACAACAAAATAATTGAAACTGAACTGAGTTTAGCATAAACTAGGTTCAAGTCATCGTAGTGAAACGCAAAATGCAGCTATAATCTCGATTAGGCGCTCAAACTGCGTTTTGATTGAACGAATCGCGATTAGTTTATTGGTGAATTTGGCTCTTAAAAAGACCAGTACGTGTTTGTGATACAGATGAACACTCGCCGGCAGTTCACATCAAGTACGATGCTTACCATCACACATTGTCTAAACACCATCATGGACTCGCACCGAGTGCTGGTCACGGACCAGGGCGAGTCCCCGGGTTTGACCAGCCGACATACATCTTGCTGAGCATTCCTAACAGTAAATTTTCCTCTTTGGTCAAAGAAACAGGAGAAAGCATGTCCAATTTCCTGTTTGAAATCGCCAGAACGAAATTTTTTTAATGATTTCTTTGCTACATATGCCTTGTAACATTCGTATCATCTTTGACAGGTGACAATTTTACAGCATACTGCGTAACGTTCTCGACAAAACCATAAAAAGCAAAAATATCTTCGAAGGAACTTACTCGTGCTGGAGTCAAATACCCATCAGCTCTGATTTCCATAGGTGTCACAGCGCCATAACTGACGAATTGAAGTTTTTCATGCAAATGACAAAATTCAAAAGACTATTTCGTAAAATTATAAACATAGATTTCATGTTTAAAACCGAACAATCTTTGTACTATGACGTCGTCAAGGCGTACGAGAAAATATAAGACGTTCGAATTCCCCAAGTTCTTTGGAAACGAGTCAGCTGAAGGCGAGGAGACAGTTGTTATGGAGGACCTCACAGCGAAGGGCTTCCAAACATACAGCAGGTTGAATCTGCTGTAAGTGTGTGGACTGCACGCCTCGTGCGCTATAGAATACTTAATCAGGTTCCACGCTTTATCTTTCGCGAACCAAAATGCAGATCGTGAAAATTTAGCCAAGGACTCAAAGAGAGTAGAAATGAAGAAAAGGGATGATTCGGATAACCGTAATTTGGAGGAAACTTTGTCAAAAATCGGAAATGCCTAAAATGCCGTTAAAGAAGAACATAAGGAAAGAACGGTAGAGTTATTAGAAAATGGGAGCAATTTTATTTTACGACTTTAAGTTTCCATTGACTAGGTACCACGGTCCTGTGTCATGGCGACTACAGGGTCAGCAACTTGTTTTAATATCTGGACGCCCGGGTTCGATCAGCCAACATACATCTTGCTGAGCATTCCTAACAGTAAATTTTCCTCTTTGGTCAAAGAAACAGGAGAAAGAATGACCAATTTCCTGTTTGAAGTCGCCAGAACGAAAATGATTTCTTTGCTACGTATGCCTTGCAACTTTCAAATCATCTTTGACAGGTGACAAGTTTACAGCATACTGCGTAACGTTCTCGACAAAACCATAAAAAAAATTACAGTTTAAAAATGCAAAAATATCATCGAAGGAACTTACTCGTGCTGGAGTCAAATACCCATCAGCTCTGGTTTCCATAGGTGTCACAGCGCCATAACTGACGTATTGAAGTTTTTCATGCAAATGACAAAATTCAAAAGACTATTTCGTAAAATTATAAACATAGATTTCATGTTTAAAACCGAACAATCTTTGTACTAAGACGTCGTCAAGGCGTACGAGAAAATACAAGACGTTCGAATTCCCCAAGTTCTTTGGAAACGAGTCAGCTGAAGGCGAGGATACAGTTGTTATGGAGGACCTCACAGCGAAGGGCTTCCAAACATACAGCAGGTTGAATCTGCTGTAAGTGTGTGGACTGCACGCCTCGTGCGCTATAGAATACTTAATCAGGTTCCACGCTTTATCTTTCGCGAACCAAAATGCAGATCGTGAAAATTTAGCCAAGGACTCAAAGAGAGTAGAAATGAAGAAAAGGGATGATTCGGATAACCGTAATTTGGAGGAAACTTTGTCAAAAATCGGAAATGCCTAAAATGTCGTTAAAGAAGAACATAAGGAAAGAACGGTAGAGTTATTAGAAAATGGGAGCAATTTTATTTAACGACTTTAAGTTTCCATTCACTAGGTACCACGGTCCTGTGTCATGGCGACTACAGGGTCAGCAACTTGTTTAAATATCTGGACGCCCGGGTTCGACCAGCCGACATACATCTTGCTAAGCATTCCTAACAGTCAATTTTCCTTATTGGTCAAAGAAACAGAGAAAGAATGACCAATTTCCTGTTTGAAGTCGCCAGAACGAAATATAATAATGATTTCTTTGCTACGTATGCCTTGCAACTTTCAAATCATCTTTGACAGGTGACAAGTTTACAGCATACTGCGTAACGTTCTCGACAAAACCATAAAAAAATTACAATTTAAAAATTCAAAAATATCATCGAAGGAACTTACTCGTGCTGGAGTCAAATACCCATCAGCTCTGATTTCTATAGGTGTCACAGCGCCATAACTGACGTATTGAAGTTTTTCATGCAAGTGACAAAATTCAAAAGACTATTTCGTAAAATTATAAACATAGATTTCATGTTTAAAACCGAACAATCTTTGTACTAAGACGTCGTCAAGGCGTACGAGAAAATACAAGACGTTCGAATTCCCCAAGTTCTTTGGAAACGAGTCAGCTGAAGGCGAGGATACAGTTGTTATGGAGGACCTCACAGCGAAGGGCTTCCAAACATACAGCAGGTTGAATCTGCTGTAAGTGTGTGGACTGCACGCCTCGTGCGCTATAGAATACTTAATCAGGTTCCACGCTTTATCTTTCGCGAACCAAAATGCAGATCGTGAAAATTTAGCCAAGGACTCAAAGAGAGTAGAAATGAAGAAAAGGGATGATTCGGATAACCGTAATTTGGAGGAAACTTTGTCAAAAATCAGAAATGCCTAAAATACCGTTAAAGAAGAACATAAGGAAAGAACGGTAGAGTTATTAGAAAATGGGAGCAATTTTATTTTACGACTTTAAGTTTCCATTGACTAGGTACCACGGTCCTGTGTCATGGCGACTACAGGGTCAGCAACTTGTTTTAATATCTGGACGCCCGGGTTCGACCAGCCGACATACATCTTGCTAAGCATTCCTAACAGTCAATTTTCCACTTTGGTCAAAGAAACAGGAGAAAGAATGACCAATTTCCTGTTTGAAGTCGCCAGAACGAAATATAATAATGATTTCTTTGCTACGTATGCCTTGCAACTTTCAAATCATCTTTGACAGGTGACAAGTTTACAGCATACTGCGTAACGTTCTCGACAAAACCATAAAAAAATTACAATTTAAAAATGCAAAAATATCATCGAAGGAACTTACTCGTGCTGGAGTCAAATACCCATCAGCTCTGATTTCCATTGGTGTCACAGCGCCATAACTGACGTATTGAAGTTTTTCATGCAAATGACAAAATTCAAAAGACTATTTCGTAAAATTATAAACATAGATTTCATGTTTAAAACCGAACAATCTTTGTACTAAGACGTCGTCAAGGCGTACGAGAAAATACAAGACGTTCGAATTCCCCAAGTTCTTTGGAAACGAGTCAGCTGAAGGCGAGGAGACAGTTGTTATGGAGGACCTCACAGCGAAGGGCTTCCAAACATACAGCAGGTTGAATCTGCTGTAAGTGTGTGGACTGCACGCCTCGTGCGCTATAGAATACTTAATCAGGTTCCACGCTTTATCTTTCACGAACCAAAATGCAGATCGTGAAAATTTAGCCAAGGACTCAAAGAGAGTAGAAATGAAGAAAAGGGATGATTCGGATAACCGTAATTTGGAGGAAACTTTGTCAAAAATCGGAAATGCCTAAAATGTCGTTAAAGAAGAACATAAGGAAAGAACGGTAGAGTTATTAGAAAATGGGAGCAATTTTATTTTACGACTTTAAGTTTCCATTGACTAGGTACCACGGTCCTGTGTCATGGCGACTAAGGGTCAGCAACTTGTTTTAATATCTGGACGCCCGGGTTCGACCAGCCGACATACATCTTGCTGAGCATTCCTAACAGTCACATTTCCTCTTTGGTCAAAGAAACAGGAGAAAGAATGACCAATTTCCTGTTTGAAGTCACCAGAACGAAATATAATAATGATTTATTTGCTACGTATGCCTTGCAACTTTCAAATCATCTTTGACAGGTGACAAATTTACAGCATACTGCGTAACGTTCTCGACAAAACCATAAAAAAATTACAATTTAAAAATGCAAAAATATCTTCGAAGGAACTTACTCGTGCTGGAGTCAAATACCCATCAGCTCTGATTTCCATAGGTGTCACAGCGCCATAACTTACGTATTGAAGTTTTTCATGCAAGTGACAAAATTCAATGGACTATTTCGTAAAATTATAAACATAGATTTCATGTTTAAAACTGAACAATCTTTGTACTAAGACGTCGTCAAGGCGTACGAGAAAATACAAGACGTTCGAATTCCCCAAGTTCTTTGGAAACGTTTTCCTGAAGATAGTGAAAAATTAACTTTAAAAATCTTAGGTGTCCAATATAACCCATTAAATGTCAGTTTCGGTTACTCAGAGTCCTCTATCGAGGACGGTAAATGTACCAAGCGCTCTATTTTATCCAGCATCGCAAGTATTTTCGATCCTCTACTCACACCTTTTATCTTAAAAGCCAAATTGCTCCTTCAAGATTTATGGCGTCTTAATCTTTCATGGGACGAACCTGTGCCGAGAGACATAGCACAAAAACAGCAGAACTTTATGACTGATCTCCGTAACTTAAAACTAATAAAAATCCCTCGTAGGATTATACCATCTCAATCAAAGGAATTTCAGCTCTTCGGATATTGTGATGGATCCACCAAAGCATATGGATGTTGTGTTTATCTCGGTGTCGTTACCTCTCACGACGTATCTACATGTCTATCTTTTAGTTGAGTCTAGTTTAAGTCCAAGGTAGCACCTCTAAAAGTGTTGAATGTCAACCGTTTAGAGCTTTGTGGTGCTATATTACTGTCTAAAGAAATAAATCGCATTCAATCCTTGTTTAGTTCGAAATTTATCTTGAACAAATCTATATCATTCACAGACAGCTCGACTGTATTGTCATGGTTAAATACCGAGCCGCATAAACTTAAGAACTTTGTTGCCCATTGAGTGATCCTAATTAACGACATACTTAGTCTTTTTATTTTACCTAAATTATCAATTTATATCTCCTTGGTCAAAATGGTGAACGGCAAGGTAAGTGTGGAACTAATGTAAAAGAATATTCCGCTACTTTTTAAATTTCTGCTTCCGTTTAAAATTTCAGATTAAATATTTTTATTTATTTAATGATTTTATTTCAGAAACTCGTCACTGGAGAGGGAGATATCCCTAGGCGTTGGGGCAGACCAGCGGGACACAACCAGATGCTTCTCTCGCAGTTGCGTACTAACATTAGAAACTTAATACTTCCACCATATATTTCGCATTGATATTTTTTTAATTTTTTTTTTTTGGAAATTTGGATTTTTATTTCATTCTTTATTCACAGGAAGAGCATCGCGCACGCAACACTCAATATGAGAGGGAACAGCGCCAGGAGACAGCAGAAGCACTGCCGGAGCTGACCGCAGCTGCCGGCTGTGGCCCCAGCGTAAGTTACCATTATTTTATTCTTTACCTTAATAAATGTTTGTACGATTCACGAAACCTGACTAACTTTTCATTTATTCACAGATATCTCAAGCCGAGCTACTGGCAGTACTAATCAGTCGCATAAAGAGTGCGACTGAAAACGAGAACGTTGCTGCCTTGAAGCGGCTAAATCATATATACATTAATACCCTTTTTTTAGTGTTGAAATCATCCAATGACTTCTCCCGCTCTGGGCTGAGTGCAAGGGCGAGTCAAACTTTACATTAGGTATATTTAGACTGGACGTAATTCATGTTTCCTTTTAAACTCGATTTATCGCACAGCTTTGAACAGAAATGTATTTATGTAAAACATGATTTCTGTTTGAATTAACGTAACTTAATCACTAACTCGTTCATAAAGCTAGTATCTATGTAGGTACAAGCTACTACACAAGTGCCGCCTAAATGTTTGAAAGCAGCTATAAAAATTATTTGGCTTAACTGTAAGGCTCTAAACTTACTGAATGTCATTTTAAATTATATTTCATCGTAAAAACACACCGCAGTGGCTTTACAATTTAACCAGAAGTCACTAACAAAAGAAATCCTAGAAACAATAGATAATTCCCGATCGACCAATAACAGAGCTCGAACATGTTCCCTCCTTGGTACCCCTGCGTAAGCGCAGGTACCCTATATAAATTCGGAGCCGGAAAAATTTAAGTTCATTACTTTGGTAGTAGCTTATTTGTGCAGTTCGACTCGCAGACGTACTCCGTTTGTCGATCTCGAAACATATTCTTTTTGTACTAAATTATCAATTTTTATTTCAAAAATGGTGAACGACAAGGTAAGTGTGGAACTAATGTAAAAAAATATTCTGCTATTTTTTATTATCTGTTTCCGTTTTATATTTAAGATTCCGTATTTTTATATATTTTGTGTTTTTATTTCAGAAACTTACTAATGGAGAGGGAGATATCCCGAGGCGTCGTGGCAGACCAGCGGGGCATAACCGGGTGCCTCTCTCTCAGGTTCGTATTAAAATTAAGACACCTTATATTTCCAGCATATATTTCGCTTTAATATTATTGTTTTGTAAATTTGTTTGTTTATTTTATTATTTATTTACAGGAACAGCGTCGCGCACGCAACGCTCAGTATGAGCGGGAGCGTCGCCAGGAGACATCCGAAGCGCTGTCGGATCTGACAGCAGCTGTCGGGTGTGACCCAAACGTAAGTTATCATTATTTTATTCTTAACTTTAAAAAATATATGTACGATTTATGAAACTTGACTAATTATTCTTATTCAAAGATATCTCAGGCCGAGCTACTGGCAGTAGCAATCAGTCGCATTCAGAGTGCGACTGAAAACGAGAACGTTGCTGCCTTGAAGCGGCTAAATAATAATTTGACATCTCAAAGTAAGTTAACCTGTCTAGTTGCTGTGGAAGTCTTGTTGTGTCATATTGTATTAAATTTTATTTATCTTTTCCAGTTGCAACGCTTCAAGAAAAGCTCGGCCTAGATGTTTTAAGTTCAGACGACGACGACACATGTGACAGTACCGACAGTGACGCTGCGGTAAGTTTCTGTACCATTTCGAATTTATTTTGCACCTGAATAACGTATTGGATCCTAACTTATTTTTTTTTTTCTTATGCAGGACACGGACAGAGCTGGGTCGCCGTTCAGTTCCAGGAAAGACACTAAAAAATCACCAGTACGTGTTTGTGTTTTACTAAAATTACCACTTTTGATCCATTTTAATTATTATTTATTTGTTTATTTAAGTATGTTTTTTACAGAGAAAGAAGCGCAAGCGCTCGGAGTGACTGTCATCAGCACAACGAAGATAAAGCGCGGGCGCTTGACTTTTTGAGTGAATATTCCTTTAAATCTTTTCTCTGTGACAACCGCGGAAGCCCAGTCGTGTAATCCAATCAAATATAAAGGCTGGGTATGTAACTTACTGCAGTTCGACTCGCAGTACTTACTTCGTATTTCGTTCTCGAAACTTATTCTTTTTATTTTACCTAAATTACCAATTTATATCTCCTTGGCCAAAATGGTGAACGGCAAGGTAAGTGTGGAACTAATGTGAAAGAATATTCCGCTCCTCTTTTAATTTCTGCTTCCGTTTTAGAAACTCGTCACTGGAGAGGGAGATATCCCTAGGCGTTGGGGCAGACCAGCGGGACACAACCAGATGCCTCTCTCGCAGGTTCGTACTAACATTAGAAAGTTAATACTTCCACCATATATTTCACATTAATATTTTTTTTTTTTTTTTTTTGGAAATTTGAATGTTTATTTCATTCTTTATTCACAGGAAGAGCATCGCGCACGCAACACTCAATATGAGAGGGAACACCGCCAGGAGACAGCAGAAGCACTGCCGGAGCTGACAGCAGCTGCCGGCTGTGGCCCCAGCGTAAGTTACCATTATTTTATTCTTTACTTTAATAAATCTTTGTACAATTCACGAAACCTGACTAACTTTTCATTTATTCACAGATATCTCAAGCCGAGCTACTGACAGTTCCGACAGTAACGCTGCGGTAAGTTTCTGTGCCATTTCGAATTTATTTTGCACCGGAATAACGTATTGGATTCTAACTTTTTTTTTTCTTATGCAAGACACAGACGCAGCTGGGCTACCGTTCAGTTCCAGGAAAGACACTAAGGGCTGATTTCATCATTCAATATAAAAACTTAGTTGAACTAAACTGAGCTCAGCGTAATCTAGTTTAAAGACCCGTGTCGTAAACATGGGCGACAACAAAATAATTGAAACTGAACTGAGTTTAGCATAAACTAGGTTCAAGTCATCGTAGTGAAACGCAAAATGCAGCTATAATCTCGATTAGGCGCTCAAACTGCGTTTTGATTGAACGAATCGCGATTAGTTTATTGGTGAATTTGGCTCTTAAAAAGACCAGTACGTGTTTGTGATACAGATGAACACTCGCCGGCAGTTCACATCAAGTACGATGCTTACCATCACACATTGTCTAAACACCATCATGGACTCGCACCGAGTGCTGGTCACGGACCAGGGCGAGTCCCCGGGTTTGACCAGCCGACATACATCTTGCTGAGCATTCCTAACAGTAAATTTTCCTCTTTGGTCAAAGAAACAGGAGAAAGCATGTCCAATTTCCTGTTTGAAATCGCCAGAACGAAATTTTTTTAATGATTTCTTTGCTACATATGCCTTGTAACATTCGTATCATCTTTGACAGGTGACAATTTTACAGCATACTGCGTAACGTTCTCGACAAAACCATAAAAAGCAAAAATATCTTCGAAGGAACTTACTCGTGCTGGAGTCAAATACCCATCAGCTCTGATTTCCATAGGTGTCACAGCGCCATAACTGACGAATTGAAGTTTTTCATGCAAATGACAAAATTCAAAAGACTATTTCGTAAAATTATAAACATAGATTTCATGTTTAAAACCGAACAATCTTTGTACTATGACGTCGTCAAGGCGTACGAGAAAATATAAGACGTTCGAATTCCCCAAGTTCTTTGGAAACGAGTCAGCTGAAGGCGAGGAGACAGTTGTTATGGAGGACCTCACAGCGAAGGGCTTCCAAACATACAGCAGGTTGAATCTGCTGTAAGTGTGTGGACTGCACGCCTCGTGCGCTATAGAATACTTAATCAGGTTCCACGCTTTATCTTTCGCGAACCAAAATGCAGATCGTGAAAATTTAGCCAAGGACTCAAAGAGAGTAGAAATGAAGAAAAGGGATGATTCGGATAACCGTAATTTGGAGGAAACTTTGTCAAAAATCGGAAATGCCTAAAATGCCGTTAAAGAAGAACATAAGGAAAGAACGGTAGAGTTATTAGAAAATGGGAGCAATTTTATTTTACGACTTTAAGTTTCCATTGACTAGGTACCACGGTCCTGTGTCATGGCGACTACAGGGTCAGCAACTTGTTTTAATATCTGGACGCCCGGGTTCGATCAGCCAACATACATCTTGCTGAGCATTCCTAACAGTAAATTTTCCTCTTTGGTCAAAGAAACAGGAGAAAGAATGACCAATTTCCTGTTTGAAGTCGCCAGAACGAAAATGATTTCTTTGCTACGTATGCCTTGCAACTTTCAAATCATCTTTGACAGGTGACAAGTTTACAGCATACTGCGTAACGTTCTCGACAAAACCATAAAAAAAATTACAGTTTAAAAATGCAAAAATATCATCGAAGGAACTTACTCGTGCTGGAGTCAAATACCCATCAGCTCTGGTTTCCATAGGTGTCACAGCGCCATAACTGACGTATTGAAGTTTTTCATGCAAATGACAAAATTCAAAAGACTATTTCGTAAAATTATAAACATAGATTTCATGTTTAAAACCGAACAATCTTTGTACTAAGACGTCGTCAAGGCGTACGAGAAAATACAAGACGTTCGAATTCCCCAAGTTCTTTGGAAACGAGTCAGCTGAAGGCGAGGATACAGTTGTTATGGAGGACCTCACAGCGAAGGGCTTCCAAACATACAGCAGGTTGAATCTGCTGTAAGTGTGTGGACTGCACGCCTCGTGCGCTATAGAATACTTAATCAGGTTCCACGCTTTATCTTTCACGAACCAAAATGCAGATCGTGAAAATTTAGCCAAGGACTCAAAGAGAGTAGAAATGAAGAAAAGGGATGATTCGGATAACCGTAATTTGGAGGAAACTTTGTCAAAAATCGGAAATGCCTAAAATGTCGTTAAAGAAGAACATAAGGAAAGAACGGTAGAGTTATTAGAAAATGGGAGCAATTTTATTTAACGACTTTAAGTTTCCATTCACTAGGTACCACGGTCCTGTGTCATGGCGACTACAGGGTCAGCAACTTGTTTAAATATCTGGACGCCCGGGTTCGACCAGCCGACATACATCTTGCTAAGCATTCCTAACAGTCAATTTTCCTTATTGGTCAAAGAAACAGAGAAAGAATGACCAATTTCCTGTTTGAAGTCGCCAGAACGAAATATAATAATGATTTCTTTGCTACGTATGCCTTGCAACTTTCAAATCATCTTTGACAGGTGACAAGTTTACAGCATACTGCGTAACGTTCTCGACAAAACCATAAAAAAATTACAATTTAAAAATTCAAAAATATCATCGAAGGAACTTACTCGTGCTGGAGTCAAATACCCATCAGCTCTGATTTCTATAGGTGTCACAGCGCCATAACTGACGTATTGAAGTTTTTCATGCAAGTGACAAAATTCAAAAGACTATTTCGTAAAATTATAAACATAGATTTCATGTTTAAAACCGAACAATCTTTGTACTAAGACGTCGTCAAGGCGTACGAGAAAATACAAGACGTTCGAATTCCCCAAGTTCTTTGGAAACGAGTCAGCTGAAGGCGAGGATACAGTTGTTATGGAGGACCTCACAGCGAAGGGCTTCCAAACATACAGCAGGTTGAATCTGCTGTAAGTGTGTGGACTGCACGCCTCGTGCGCTATAGAATACTTAATCAGGTTCCACGCTTTATCTTTCGCGAACCAAAATGCAGATCGTGAAAATTTAGCCAAGGACTCAAAGAGAGTAGAAATGAAGAAAAGGGATGATTCGGATAACCGTAATTTGGAGGAAACTTTGTCAAAAATCAGAAATGCCTAAAATACCGTTAAAGAAGAACATAAGGAAAGAACGGTAGAGTTATTAGAAAATGGGAGCAATTTTATTTTACGACTTTAAGTTTCCATTGACTAGGTACCACGGTCCTGTGTCATGGCGACTACAGGGTCAGCAACTTGTTTTAATATCTGGACGCCCGGGTTCGACCAGCCGACATACATCTTGCTAAGCATTCCTAACAGTCAATTTTCCACTTTGGTCAAAGAAACAGGAGAAAGAATGACCAATTTCCTGTTTGAAGTCGCCAGAACGAAATATAATAATGATTTCTTTGCTACGTATGCCTTGCAACTTTCAAATCATCTTTGACAGGTGACAAGTTTACAGCATACTGCGTAACGTTCTCGACAAAACCATAAAAAAATTACAATTTAAAAATGCAAAAATATCATCGAAGGAACTTACTCGTGCTGGAGTCAAATACCCATCAGCTCTGATTTCCATTGGTGTCACAGCGCCATAACTGACGTATTGAAGTTTTTCATGCAAATGACAAAATTCAAAAGACTATTTCGTAAAATTATAAACATAGATTTCATGTTTAAAACCGAACAATCTTTGTACTAAGACGTCGTCAAGGCGTACGAGAAAATACAAGACGTTCGAATTCCCCAAGTTCTTTGGAAACGAGTCAGCTGAAGGCGAGGAGACAGTTGTTATGGAGGACCTCACAGCGAAGGGCTTCCAAACATACAGCAGGTTGAATCTGCTGTAAGTGTGTGGACTGCACGCCTCGTGCGCTATAGAATACTTAATCAGGTTCCACGCTTTATCTTTCACGAACCAAAATGCAGATCGTGAAAATTTAGCCAAGGACTCAAAGAGAGTAGAAATGAAGAAAAGGGATGATTCGGATAACCGTAATTTGGAGGAAACTTTGTCAAAAATCGGAAATGCCTAAAATGTCGTTAAAGAAGAACATAAGGAAAGAACGGTAGAGTTATTAGAAAATGGGAGCAATTTTATTTTACGACTTTAAGTTTCCATTGACTAGGTACCACGGTCCTGTGTCATGGCGACTAAGGGTCAGCAACTTGTTTTAATATCTGGACGCCCGGGTTCGACCAGCCGACATACATCTTGCTGAGCATTCCTAACAGTCACATTTCCTCTTTGGTCAAAGAAACAGGAGAAAGAATGACCAATTTCCTGTTTGAAGTCACCAGAACGAAATATAATAATGATTTATTTGCTACGTATGCCTTGCAACTTTCAAATCATCTTTGACAGGTGACAAATTTACAGCATACTGCGTAACGTTCTCGACAAAACCATAAAAAAATTACAATTTAAAAATGCAAAAATATCTTCGAAGGAACTTACTCGTGCTGGAGTCAAATACCCATCAGCTCTGATTTCCATAGGTGTCACAGCGCCATAACTTACGTATTGAAGTTTTTCATGCAAGTGACAAAATTCAATGGACTATTTCGTAAAATTATAAACATAGATTTCATGTTTAAAACTGAACAATCTTTGTACTAAGACGTCGTCAAGGCGTACGAGAAAATACAAGACGTTCGAATTCCCCAAGTTCTTTGGAAACGTTTTCCTGAAGATAGTGAAAAATTAACTTTAAAAATCTTAGGTGTCCAATATAACCCATTAAATGTCAGTTTCGGTTACTCAGAGTCCTCTATCGAGGACGGTAAATGTACCAAGCGCTCTATTTTATCCAGCATCGCAAGTATTTTCGATCCTCTACTCACACCTTTTATCTTAAAAGCCAAATTGCTCCTTCAAGATTTATGGCGTCTTAATCTTTCATGGGACGAACCTGTGCCGAGAGACATAGCACAAAAACAGCAGAACTTTATGACTGATCTCCGTAACTTAAAACTAATAAAAATCCCTCGTAGGATTATACCATCTCAATCAAAGGAATTTCAGCTCTTCGGATATTGTGATGGATCCACCAAAGCATATGGATGTTGTGTTTATCTCGGTGTCGTTACCTCTCACGACGTATCTACATGTCTATCTTTTAGTTGAGTCTAGTTTAAGTCCAAGGTAGCACCTCTAAAAGTGTTGAATGTCAACCGTTTAGAGCTTTGTGGTGCTATATTACTGTCTAAAGAAATAAATCGCATTCAATCCTTGTTTAGTTCGAAATTTATCTTGAACAAATCTATATCATTCACAGACAGCTCGACTGTATTGTCATGGTTAAATACCGAGCCGCATAAACTTAAGAACTTTGTTGCCCATTGAGTGATCCTAATTAACGACATACTTAGTCTTTTTATTTTACCTAAATTATCAATTTATATCTCCTTGGTCAAAATGGTGAACGGCAAGGTAAGTGTGGAACTAATGTAAAAGAATATTCCGCTACTTTTTAAATTTCTGCTTCCGTTTAAAATTTCAGATTAAATATTTTTATTTATTTAATGATTTTATTTCAGAAACTCGTCACTGGAGAGGGAGATATCCCTAGGCGTTGGGGCAGACCAGCGGGACACAACCAGATGCTTCTCTCGCAGTTGCGTACTAACATTAGAAACTTAATACTTCCACCATATATTTCGCATTGATATTTTTTTAATTTTTTTTTTTTTGGAAATTTGGATTTTTATTTCATTCTTTATTCACAGGAAGAGCATCGCGCACGCAACACTCAATATGAGAGGGAACAGCGCCAGGAGACAGCAGAAGCACTGCCGGAGCTGACCGCAGCTGCCGGCTGTGGCCCCAGCGTAAGTTACCATTATTTTATTCTTTACCTTAATAAATGTTTGTACGATTCACGAAACCTGACTAACTTTTCATTTATTCACAGATATCTCAAGCCGAGCTACTGGCAGTACTAATCAGTCGCATAAAGAGTGCGACTGAAAACGAGAACGTTGCTGCCTTGAAGCGGCTAAATCATATATACATTAATACCCTTTTTTTAGTGTTGAAATCATCCAATGACTTCTCCCGCTCTGGGCTGAGTGCAAGGGCGAGTCAAACTTTACATTAGGTATATTTAGACTGGACGTAATTCATGTTTCCTTTTAAACTCGATTTATCGCACAGCTTTGAACAGAAATGTATTTATGTAAAACATGATTTCTGTTTGAATTAACGTAACTTAATCACTAACTCGTTCATAAAGCTAGTATCTATGTAGGTACAAGCTACTACACAAGTGCCGCCTAAATGTTTGAAAGCAGCTATAAAAATTATTTGGCTTAACTGTAAGGCTCTAAACTTACTGAATGTCATTTTAAATTATATTTCATCGTAAAAACACACCGCAGTGGCTTTACAATTTAACCAGAAGTCACTAACAAAAGAAATCCTAGAAACAATAGATAATTCCCGATCGACCAATAACAGAGCTCGAACATGTTCCCTCCTTGGTACCCCTGCGTAAGCGCAGGTACCCTATATAAATTCGGAGCCGGAAAAATTTAAGTTCATTACTTTGGTAGTAGCTTATTTGTGCAGTTCGACTCGCAGTACGTACTCCGTTTGTCAATCTCGAAACATATTCTTTTTGTACTAAATTATCAATTTTTATTTCAAAAATGGTGAACGACAAGGTAAGTGTGGAACTAATGTAAAAAAATATTCTGCTATTTTTTATTATCTGTTTCCGTTTTATATTTAAGATTCCGTATTTTTATATATTTTGTGTTTTTATTTCAGAAACTTACTAATGGAGAGGGAGATATCCCGAGGCGTCGTGGCAGACCAGCGGGGCATAACCGGGTGCCTCTCTCTCAGGTTCGTATTAAAATTAAGACACCTTATATTTCCAGCATATATTTCGCTTTAATATTATTGTTTTGTAAATTTGTTTGTTTATTTTATTATTTATTTACAGGAACAGCGTCGCGCACGCAACGCTCAGTATGAGCGGGAGCGTCGCCAGGAGACATCCGAAGCGCTGTCGGATCTGACAGCAGCTGTCGGGTGTGACCCAAACGTAAGTTATCATTATTTTATTCTTAACTTTAAAAAATATATGTACGATTTATGAAACTTGACTAATTATTCTTATTCACAGATATCTCAGGCCGAGCTACTGGCAGTAGCAATCAGTCGCATTCAGAGTGCGACTGAAAACGAGAACGTTGCTGCCTTGAAGCGGCTAAATAATAATTTGACATCTCAAAGTAAGTTAACCTGTCTAGTTGCTGTGGAAGTCTTGTTGTGTCATATTGTATTAAATTTTATTTATCTTTTCCAGTTGCAACGCTTCAAGAAAAGCTCGGCCTAGATGTTTTAAGTTCAGACGACGACGACACATGTGACAGTACCGACAGTGACGCTGCGGTAAGTTTCTGTACCATTTCGAATTTATTTTGCACCTGAATAACGTATTGGATCCTAACTTATTTTTTTTTTTTCTTATGCAGGACACGGACAGAGCTGGGTCGCCGTTCAGTTCCAGGAAAGACACTAAAAAATCACCAGTACGTGTTTGTGTTTTACTAAAATTACCACTTGTGATCCATTTTAATTATTATTTATTTGTTTATTTAAGTATGTTTTTTACAGAGAAAGAAGCGCAAGCGCTCGGAGTGACTGTCATCAGAACAACGAAGATAAAGCGCGGGCGCTTGACTTTTTGAGTGAATATTCCTTTAAATCTTTTCTCTGTGACAACCGCGGAAGCCCAGTCGTGTAATCCAATCAAATATAAAGGCTGGGTATGTAACTTACTGCAGTTCGACTCGCAGTACTTACTTCGTATTTCGTTCTCGAAACTTATTCTTTTTGTTTTACCTAAATTACCAATTTATATCTCCTTGGTCAAAATGGTGAACGGCAAGGTAAGTGTGGAACTAATGTAAAAGAATATTCCGCTACTCTTTAAATTTCTGCTTCCGTTTTAAATTTAAGATTATATATTTTTATTTATTTAATGATTTTATTTCAGAAACTCGTCACTGGAGAGGGAGATATCCCGAGGCGTTGGGGCAAACCAGCGGGACATAACCAGATGCCTCTCTCGCAGGTTCGTACTAACATTAGAAACTTCATACTTCCACCATATATTTCGCATTAATTTTTTTTTTTTTTTTTTTGGAAATTTGAATGTTTATTTCATTCTTTATTCACAGGAAGAGCATCGCGCACGCAACACTCAATATGAGAGGGAACACCGCCAGGAGACAGCAGAAGCACTGCCGGAGCTGACAGCAGCTGCCGGCTGTTGCCCCAGCGTAAGTTACCATTATTTTATTCTTTACTTTAATAAATGTTTGTACAATTCACGAAACCTAACTAACCTTTCATTTATTCACAGATATCTCAAGCCGAGCTACTATTGGCAGTAGTGATCAGTCGCATAAAGAGACAGAAAAAGACAACGTCGCTGAATTGAAGCGAAAAAAGAATAATTTGGCAATTCAAAGTAAGTTAACCTGTCTAGTGGCTGTGGAGGTCTTGTTGTGTCATATTGTATTAAATTATTTTTATCTTTTCCAGTTGCAATGCTTCAAGAAAAGCTCGGCATAGACGTGGAGGGTTTCAGTTCGGACGACGACACATGTGACAGTTCCGACAGCGACGCTGCGGTAAGTTTCTGTACCGTATTGGATACTAACTTTTTTTTTCTTATGCAGGACATGGACAGAGCTGGGTCGCCGTTCAGTTCCAGGAAAGACACTAAAAAATCACCAGTACGTGTTTGTGTTTTACTAACATTACCACTTTTGATCCATTTTAATTATTATTTATTTGTTTACTTAAAGTATGTTTTTTACAGAGAAAGAAGCGCAAGCGCTCGGAGTGACTGTCATCAGCACAACGAAGATAAAGCGCGGGCGCTTGACTTTTTGAGTGAATATTCCTTTAAATCTTTTCTCTGTGACAACCGCGGAAGCCCAGTCGTGTAATCCAATCAAATATAAAGGCTGGGTATGTAACTTACTGCAGTTCGACTCGCAGTACTTACTTCGTATTTCGTTCTCGAAACTTATTCTTTTTATTTTACCTAAATTACCAATTTATATCTCCTTGGCCAAAATGGTGAACGGCAAGGTAAGTGTGGAACTAATGTGAAAGAATATTCCGCTACTCTTTTAATTTCTGCTTCCGTTTTAGAAACTCGTCACTGGAGAGGGAGATATCCCTAGGCGTTGGGGCAGACCAGCGGGACACAACCAGATGCCTCTCTCGCAGGTTCGTACTAACATTAGAAAGTTAATACTTCCACCATATATTTCACATTAATATTTTTTTTTTTTTTTTTTTTGGAAATTTGAATGTTTATTTCATTCTTTATTCACAGGAAGAGCATCGCGCACGCAACACTCAATATGAGAGGGAACACCGCCAGGAGACAGCAGAAGCACTGCCGGAGCTGACAGCAGCTGCCGGCTGTGGCCCCAGCGTAAGTTACCATTATTTTATTCTTTACTTTAATAAATCTTTGTACAATTCACGAAACCTGACTAACTTTTCATTTATTCACAGATATCTCAAGCCGAGCTACTGACAGTTCCGACAGTAACGCTGCGGTAAGTTTCTGTGCCATTTCGAATTTATTTTGCACCGGAATAACGTATTGGATTCTAACTTTTTTTTTTTCTTATGCAAGACACAGACGCAGCTGGGCTACCGTTCAGTTCCAGGAAAGACACTAAGGGCTGATTTCATCATTCAATATAAAAACTTAGTTGAACTAAACTGAGCTCAGCGTAATCTAGTTTAAAGACCCGTGTCGTAAACATGGGCGACAACAAAATAATTGAAACTGAACTGAGTTTAGCATAAACTAGGTTCAAGTCATCGTAGTGAAACGCAAAATGCAGCTATAATCTCGATTAGGCGCTCAAACTGCGTTTTGATTGAACGAATCGCGATTAGTTTATTGGTGCATTTGGCTCTTAAAAAGACCAGTACGTGTTTGTGATACAGATGAACACTCGCCGGCAGTTCACATCAAGTACGATGCTTACCATCACACATTGTCTAAACACCATCATGGACTCGCACCGAGTGCTGGTCACGGACCAGGGCGAGTCCCCGGGTTTGACCAGCCGACATACATCTTGCTGAGCATTCCTAACAGTAAATTTTCCTCTTTGGTCAAAGAAACAGGAGAAAGCATGTCCAATTTCCTGTTTGAAATCGCCAGAACGAAATTTTTTTAATGATTTCTTTGCTACATATGCCTTGTAACATTCGTATCATCTTTGACAGGTGACAATTTTACAGCATACTGCGTAACGTTCTCGACAAAACCATAAAATGCAAAAATATCTTCGAAGGAACTTACTCGTGCTGGAGTCAAATACCCATCAGCTCTGATTTCCATAGGTGTCACAGCGCCATAACTGACGAATTGAAGTTTTTCATGCAAATGACAAAATTCAAAAGACTATTTCGTAAAATTATAAACATAGATTTCATGTTTAAAACCGAACAATCTTTGTACTATGACGTCGTCAAGGCGTACGAGAAAATATAAGACGTTCGAATTCCCCAAGTTCTTTGGAAACGAGTCAGCTGAAGGCGAGGAGACAGTTGTTATGGAGGACCTCACAGCGAAGGGCTTCCAAACATACAGCAGGTTGAATCTGCTGTAAGTGTGTGGACTGCACGCCTCGTGCGCTATAGAATACTTAATCAGGTTCCACGCTTTATCTTTCGCGAACCAAAATGCAGATCGTGAAAATTTAGCCAAGGACTCAAAGAGAGTAGAAATGAAGAAAAGGGATGATTCGGATAACCGTAATTTGGAGGAAACTTTGTCAAAAATCGGAAATGCCTAAAATGCCGTTAAAGAAGAACATAAGGAAAGAACGGTAGAGTTATTAGAAAATGGGAGCAATTTTATTTTACGACTTTAAGTTTCCATTGACTAGGTACCACGGTCCTGTGTCATGGCGACTACAGGGTCAGCAACTTGTTTTAATATCTGGACGCCCGGGTTCGATCAGCCAACATACATCTTGCTGAGCATTCCTAACAGTAAATTTTCCTCTTTGGTCAAAGAAACAGGAGAAAGAATGACCAATTTCCTGTTTGAAGTCGCCAGAACGAAAATGATTTCTTTGCTACGTATGCCTTGCAACTTTCAAATCATCTTTGACAGGTGACAAGTTTACAGCATACTGCGTAACGTTCTCGACAAAACCATAAAAAAAATTACAGTTTAAAAATGCAAAAATATCATCGAAGGAACTTACTCGTGCTGGAGTCAAATACCCATCAGCTCTGGTTTCCATAGGTGTCACAGCGCCATAACTGACGTATTGAAGTTTTTCATGCAAATGACAAAATTCAAAAGACTATTTCGTAAAATTATAAACATAGATTTCATGTTTAAAACCGAACAATCTTTGTACTAAGACGTCGTCAAGGCGTACGAGAAAATACAAGACGTTCGAATTCCCCAAGTTCTTTGGAAACGAGTCAGCTGAAGGCGAGGATACAGTTGTTATGGAGGACCTCACAGCGAAGGGCTTCCAAACATACAGCAGGTTGAATCTGCTGTAAGTGTGTGGACTGCACGCCTCGTGCGCTATAGAATACTTAATCAGGTTCCACGCTTTATCTTTCGCGAACCAAAATGCAGATCGTGAAAATTTAGCCAAGGACTCAAAGAGAGTAGAAATGAAGAAAAGGGATGATTCGGATAACCGTAATTTGGAGGAAACTTTGTCAAAAATCGGAAATGCCTAAAATGTCGTTAAAGAAGAACATAAGGAAAGAACGGTAGAGTTATTAGAAAATGGGAGCAATTTTATTTAACGACTTTAAGTTTCCATTCACTAGGTACCACGGTCCTGTGTCATGGCGACTACAGGGTCAGCAACTTGTTTAAATATCTGGACGCCCGGGTTCGACCAGCCGACATACATCTTGCTAAGCATTCCTAACAGTCAATTTTCCTTATTGGTCAAAGAAACAGAGAAAGAATGACCAATTTCCTGTTTGAAGTCGCCAGAACGAAATATAATAATGATTTCTTTGCTACGTATGCCTTGCAACTTTCAAATCATCTTTGACAGGTGACAAGTTTACAGCATACTGCGTAACGTTCTCGACAAAACCATAAAAAAATTACAATTTAAAAATTCAAAAATATCATCGAAGGAACTTACTCGTGCTGGAGTCAAATACCCATCAGCTCTGATTTCTATAGGTGTCACAGCGCCATAACTGACGTATTGAAGTTTTTCATGCAAGTGACAAAATTCAAAAGACTATTTCGTAAAATTATAAACATAGATTTCATGTTTAAAACCGAACAATCTTTGTACTAAGACGTCGTCAAGGCGTACGAGAAAATACAAGACGTTCGAATTCCCCAAGTTCTTTGGAAACGAGTCAGCTGAAGGCGAGGATACAGTTGTTATGGAGGACCTCACAGCGAAGGGCTTCCAAACATACAGCAGGTTGAATCTGCTGTAAGTGTGTGGACTGCACGCCTCGTGCGCTATAGAATACTTAATCAGGTTCCACGCTTTATCTTTCGCGAACCAAAATGCAGATCGTGAAAATTTAGCCAAGGACTCAAAGAGAGTAGAAATGAAGAAAAGGGATGATTCGGATAACCGTAATTTGGAGGAAACTTTGTCAAAAATCAGAAATGCCTAAAATACCGTTAAAGAAGAACATAAGGAAAGAACGGTAGAGTTATTAGAAAATGGGAGCAATTTTATTTTACGACTTTAAGTTTCCATTGACTAGGTACCACGGTCCTGTGTCATGGCGACTACAGGGTCAGCAACTTGTTTTAATATCTGGACGCCCGGGTTCGACCAGCCGACATACATCTTGCTAAGCATTCCTAACAGTCAATTTTCCACTTTGGTCAAAGAAACAGGAGAAAGAATGACCAATTTCCTGTTTGAAGTCGCCAGAACGAAATATAATAATGATTTCTTTGCTACGTATGCCTTGCAACTTTCAAATCATCTTTGACAGGTGACAAGTTTACAGCATACTGCGTAACGTTCTCGACAAAACCATAAAAAAATTACAATTTAAAAATGCAAAAATATCATCGAAGGAACTTACTCGTGCTGGAGTCAAATACCCATCAGCTCTGATTTCCATTGGTGTCACAGCGCCATAACTGACGTATTGAAGTTTTTCATGCAAATGACAAAATTCAAAAGACTATTTCGTAAAATTATAAACATAGATTTCATGTTTAAAACCGAACAATCTTTGTACTAAGACGTCGTCAAGGCGTACGAGAAAATACAAGACGTTCGAATTCCCCAAGTTCTTTGGAAACGAGTCAGCTGAAGGCGAGGAGACAGTTGTTATGGAGGACCTCACAGCGAAGGGCTTCCAAACATACAGCAGGTTGAATCTGCTGTAAGTGTGTGGACTGCACGCCTCGTGCGCTATAGAATACTTAATCAGGTTCCACGCTTTATCTTTCACGAACCAAAATGCAGATCGTGAAAATTTAGCCAAGGACTCAAAGAGAGTAGAAATGAAGAAAAGGGATGATTCGGATAACCGTAATTTGGAGGAAACTTTGTCAAAAATCGGAAATGCCTAAAATGTCGTTAAAGAAGAACATAAGGAAAGAACGGTAGAGTTATTAGAAAATGGGAGCAATTTTATTTTACGACTTTAAGTTTCCATTGACTAGGTACCACGGTCCTGTGTCATGGCGACTAAGGGTCAGCAACTTGTTTTAATATCTGGACGCCCGGGTTCGACCAGCCGACATACATCTTGCTGAGCATTCCTAACAGTCACATTTCCTCTTTGGTCAAAGAAACAGGAGAAAGAATGACCAATTTCCTGTTTGAAGTCACCAGAACGAAATATAATAATGATTTATTTGCTACGTATGCCTTGCAACTTTCAAATCATCTTTGACAGGTGACAAATTTACAGCATACTGCGTAACGTTCTCGACAAAACCATAAAAAAATTACAATTTAAAAATGCAAAAATATCTTCGAAGGAACTTACTCGTGCTGGAGTCAAATACCCATCAGCTCTGATTTCCATAGGTGTCACAGCGCCATAACTTACGTATTGAAGTTTTTCATGCAAGTGACAAAATTCAATGGACTATTTCGTAAAATTATAAACATAGATTTCATGTTTAAAACTGAACAATCTTTGTACTAAGACGTCGTCAAGGCGTACGAGAAAATACAAGACGTTCGAATTCCCCAAGTTCTTTGGAAACGTTTTCCTGAAGATAGTGAAAAATTAACTTTAAAAATCTTAGGTGTCCAATATAACCCATTAAATGTCAGTTTCGGTTACTCAGAGTCCTCTATCGAGGACGGTAAATGTACCAAGCGCTCTATTTTATCCAGCATCGCAAGTATTTTCGATCCTCTACTCACACCTTTTATCTTAAAAGCCAAATTGCTCCTTCAAGATTTATGGCGTCTTAATCTTTCATGGGACGAACCTGTGCCGAGAGACATAGCACAAAAACAGCAGAACTTTATGACTGATCTCCGTAACTTAAAACTAATAAAAATCCCTCGTAGGATTATACCATCTCAATCAAAGGAATTTCAGCTCTTCGGATATTGTGATGGATCCACCAAAGCATATGGATGTTGTGTTTATCTCGGTGTCGTTACCTCTCACGACGTATCTACATGTCTATCTTTTAGTTGAGTCTAGTTTAAGTCCAAGGTAGCACCTCTAAAAGTGTTGAATGTCAACCGTTTAGAGCTTTGTGGTGCTATATTACTGTCTAAAGAAATAAATCGCATTCAATCCTTGTTTAGTTCGAAATTTATCTTGAACAAATCTATATCATTCACAGACAGCTCGACTGTATTGTCATGGTTAAATACCGAGCCGCATAAACTTAAGAACTTTGTTGCCCATTGAGTGATCCTAATTAACGACATACTTAGTCTTTTTATTTTACCTAAATTATCAATTTATATCTCCTTGGTCAAAATGGTGAACGGCAAGGTAAGTGTGGAACTAATGTAAAAGAATATTCCGCTACTTTTTAAATTTCTGCTTCCGTTTAAAATTTCAGATTAAATATTTTTATTTATTTAATGATTTTATTTCAGAAACTCGTCACTGGAGAGGGAGATATCCCTAGGCGTTGGGGCAGACCAGCGGGACACAACCAGATGCTTCTCTCGCAGTTGCGTACTAACATTAGAAACTTAATACTTCCACCATATATTTCGCATTGATATTTTTTTAATTTTTTTTTTTTGGAAATTTGGATTTTTATTTCATTCTTTATTCACAGGAAGAGCATCGCGCACGCAACACTCAATATGAGAGGGAACAGCGCCAGGAGACAGCAGAAGCACTGCCGGAGCTGACCGCAGCTGCCGGCTGTGGCCCCAGCGTAAGTTACCATTATTTTATTCTTTACCTTAATAAATGTTTGTACGATTCACGAAACCTGACTAACTTTTCATTTATTCACAGATATCTCAAGCCGAGCTACTGGCAGTACTAATCAGTCGCATAAAGAGTGCGACTGAAAACGAGAACGTTGCTGCCTTGAAGCGGCTAAATCATATATACATTAATACCCTTTTTTTAGTGTTGAAATCATCCAATGACTTCTCCCGCTCTGGGCTGAGTGCAAGGGCGAGTCAAACTTTACATTAGGTATATTTAGACTGGACGTAATTCATGTTTCCTTTTAAACTCGATTTATCGCACAGCTTTGAACAGAAATGTATTTATGTAAAACATGATTTCTGTTTGAATTAACGTAACTTAATCACTAACTCGTTCATAAAGCTAGTATCTATGTAGGTACAAGCTACTACACAAGTGCCGCCTAAATGTTTGAAAGCAGCTATAAAAATTATTTGGCTTAACTGTAAGGCTCTAAACTTACTGAATGTCATTTTAAATTATATTTCATCGTAAAAACACACCGCAGTGGCTTTACAATTTAACCAGAAGTCACTAACAAAAGAAATCCTAGAAACAATAGATAATTCCCGATCGACCAATAACAGAGCTCGAACATGTTCCCTCCTTGGTACCCCTGCGTAAGCGCAGGTACCCTATATAAATTCGGAGCCGGAAAAATTTAAGTTCATTACTTTGGTAGTAGCTTATTTGTGCAGTTCGACTCGCAGTACGTACTCCGTTTGTCAATCTCGAAACATATTCTTTTTGTACTAAATTATCAATTTTTATTTCAAAAATGGTGAACGACAAGGTAAGTGTGGAACTAATGTAAAAAAATATTCTGCTATTTTTTATTATCTGTTTCCGTTTTATATTTAAGATTCCGTATTTTTATATATTTTGTGTTTTTATTTCAGAAACTTACTAATGGAGAGGGAGATATCCCGAGGCGTCGTGGCAGACCAGCGGGGCATAACCGGGTGCCTCTCTCTCAGGTTCGTATTAAAATTAAGACACCTTATATTTCCAGCATATATTTCGCTTTAATATTATTGTTTTGTAAATTTGTTTGTTTATTTTATTATTTATTTACAGGAACAGCGTCGCGCACGCAACGCTCAGTATGAGCGGGAGCGTCGCCAGGAGACATCCGAAGCGCTGTCGGATCTGACAGCAGCTGTCGGGTGTGACCCAAACGTAAGTTATCATTATTTTATTCTTAACTTTAAAAAATATATGTACGATTTATGAAACTTGACTAATTATTCTTATTCACAGATATCTCAGGCCGAGCTACTGGCAGTAGCAATCAGTCGCATTCAGAGTGCGACTGAAAACGAGAACGTTGCTGCCTTGAAGCGGCTAAATAATAATTTGACATCTCAAAGTAAGTTAACCTGTCTAGTTGCTGTGGAAGTCTTGTTGTGTCATATTGTATTAAATTTTATTTATCTTTTCCAGTTGCAACGCTTCAAGAAAAGCTCGGCCTAGATGTTTTAAGTTCAGACGACGACGACACATGTGACAGTACCGACAGTGACGCTGCGGTAAGTTTCTGTACCATTTCGAATTTATTTTGCACCTGAATAACGTATTGGATCCTAACTTATTTTTTTTTTTTCTTATGCAGGACACGGACAGAGCTGGGTCGCCGTTCAGTTCCAGGAAAGACACTAAAAAATCACCAGTACGTGTTTGTGTTTTACTAAAATTACCACTTGTGATCCATTTTAATTATTATTTATTTGTTTATTTAAGTATGTTTTTTACAGAGAAAGAAGCGCAAGCGCTCGGAGTGACTGTCATCAGAACAACGAAGATAAAGCGCGGGCGCTTGACTTTTTGAGTGAATATTCCTTTAAATCTTTTCTCTGTGACAACCGCGGAAGCCCAGTCGTGTAATCCAATCAAATATAAAGGCTGGGTATGTAACTTACTGCAGTTCGACTCGCAGTACTTACTTCGTATTTCGTTCTCGAAACTTATTCTTTTTGTTTTACCTAAATTACCAATTTATATCTCCTTGGTCAAAATGGTGAACGGCAAGGTAAGTGTGGAACTAATGTAAAAGAATATTCCGCTACTCTTTAAATTTCTGCTTCCGTTTTAAATTTAAGATTATATATTTTTATTTATTTAATGATTTTATTTCAGAAACTCGTCACTGGAGAGGGAGATATCCCGAGGCGTTGGGGCAAACCAGCGGGACATAACCAGATGCCTCTCTCGCAGGTTCGTACTAACATTAGAAACTTCATACTTCCACCATATATTTCGCATTAATTTTTTTTTTTTTTTTTTGGAAATTTGAATGTTTATTTCATTCTTTATTCACAGGAAGAGCATCGCGCACGCAACACTCAATATGAGAGGGAACACCGCCAGGAGACAGCAGAAGCACTGCCGGAGCTGACAGCAGCTGCCGGCTGTTGCCCCAGCGTAAGTTACCATTATTTTATTCTTTACTTTAATAAATGTTTGTACAATTCACGAAACCTAACTAACCTTTCATTTATTCACAGATATCTCAAGCCGAGCTACTATTGGCAGTAGTGATCAGTCGCATAAAGAGACAGAAAAAGACAACGTCGCTGAATTGAAGCGAAAAAAGAATAATTTGGCAATTCAAAGTAAGTTAACCTGTCTAGTGGCTGTGGAGGTCTTGTTGTGTCATATTGTATTAAATTATTTTTATCTTTTCCAGTTGCAATGCTTCAAGAAAAGCTCGGCATAGACGTGGAGGGTTTCAGTTCGGACGACGACACATGTGACAGTTCCGACAGCGACGCTGCGGTAAGTTTCTGTACCGTATTGGATACTAACTTTTTTTTTCTTATGCAGGACATGGACAGAGCTGGGTCGCCGTTCAGTTCCAGGAAAGACACTAAAAAATCACCAGTACGTGTTTGTGTTTTACTAACATTACCACTTTTGATCCATTTTAATTATTATTTATTTGTTTACTTAAAGTATGTTTTTTACAGAGAAAGAAGCGCAAGCGCTCGGAGTGACTGTCATCAGCACAACGAAGATAAAGCGCGGGCGCTTGACTTTTTGAGTGAATATTCCTTTAAATCTTTTCTCTGTGACAACCGCGGAAGCCCAGTCGTGTAATCCAATCAAATATAAAGGCTGGGTATGTAACTTACTGCAGTTCGACTCGCAGTACTTACTTCGTATTTCGTTCTCGAAACTTATTCTTTTTATTTTACCTAAATTACCAATTTATATCTCCTTGGCCAAAATGGTGAACGGCAAGGTAAGTGTGGAACTAATGTGAAAGAATATTCCGCTACTCTTTTAATTTCTGCTTCCGTTTTAGAAACTCGTCACTGGAGAGGGAGATATCCCTAGGCGTTGGGGCAGACCAGCGGGACACAACCAGATGCCTCTCTCGCAGGTTCGTACTAACATTAGAAAGTTAATACTTCCACCATATATTTCACATTAATATTTTTTTTTTTTTTTTTTTTGGAAATTTGAATGTTTATTTCATTCTTTATTCACAGGAAGAGCATCGCGCACGCAACACTCAATATGAGAGGGAACACCGCCAGGAGACAGCAGAAGCACTGCCGGAGCTGACAGCAGCTGCCGGCTGTGGCCCCAGCGTAAGTTACCATTATTTTATTCTTTACTTTAATAAATCTTTGTACAATTCACGAAACCTGACTAACTTTTCATTTATTCACAGATATCTCAAGCCGAGCTACTGACAGTTCCGACAGTAACGCTGCGGTAAGTTTCTGTGCCATTTCGAATTTATTTTGCACCGGAATAACGTATTGGATTCTAACTTTTTTTTTTTCTTATGCAAGACACAGACGCAGCTGGGCTACCGTTCAGTTCCAGGAAAGACACTAAGGGCTGATTTCATCATTCAATATAAAAACTTAGTTGAACTAAACTGAGCTCAGCGTAATCTAGTTTAAAGACCCGTGTCGTAAACATGGGCGACAACAAAATAATTGAAACTGAACTGAGTTTAGCATAAACTAGGTTCAAGTCATCGTAGTGAAACGCAAAATGCAGCTATAATCTCGATTAGGCGCTCAAACTGCGTTTTGATTGAACGAATCGCGATTAGTTTATTGGTGCATTTGGCTCTTAAAAAGACCAGTACGTGTTTGTGATACAGATGAACACTCGCCGGCAGTTCACATCAAGTACGATGCTTACCATCACACATTGTCTAAACACCATCATGGACTCGCACCGAGTGCTGGTCACGGACCAGGGCGAGTCCCCGGGTTTGACCAGCCGACATACATCTTGCTGAGCATTCCTAACAGTAAATTTTCCTCTTTGGTCAAAGAAACAGGAGAAAGCATGTCCAATTTCCTGTTTGAAATCGCCAGAACGAAATTTTTTTAATGATTTCTTTGCTACATATGCCTTGTAACATTCGTATCATCTTTGACAGGTGACAATTTTACAGCATACTGCGTAACGTTCTCGACAAAACCATAAAATGCAAAAATATCTTCGAAGGAACTTACTCGTGCTGGAGTCAAATACCCATCAGCTCTGATTTCCATAGGTGTCACAGCGCCATAACTGACGAATTGAAGTTTTTCATGCAAATGACAAAATTCAAAAGACTATTTCGTAAAATTATAAACATAGATTTCATGTTTAAAACCGAACAATCTTTGTACTATGACGTCGTCAAGGCGTACGAGAAAATATAAGACGTTCGAATTCCCCAAGTTCTTTGGAAACGAGTCAGCTGAAGGCGAGGAGACAGTTGTTATGGAGGACCTCACAGCGAAGGGCTTCCAAACATACAGCAGGTTGAATCTGCTGTAAGTGTGTGGACTGCACGCCTCGTGCGCTATAGAATACTTAATCAGGTTCCACGCTTTATCTTTCGCGAACCAAAATGCAGATCGTGAAAATTTAGCCAAGGACTCAAAGAGAGTAGAAATGAAGAAAAGGGATGATTCGGATAACCGTAATTTGGAGGAAAATTTGTCAAAAATCGGAAATGCCTAAAATGCCGTTAAAGAAGAACATAAGGAAAGAACGGTAGAGTTATTAGAAAATGGGAGCAATTTTATTTTACGACTTTAAGTTTCCATTGACTAGGTACCACGGTCCTGTGTCATGGCGACTACAGGGTCAGCAACTTGTTTTAATATCTGGACGCCCGGGTTCGATCAGCCAACATACATCTTGCTGAGCATTCCTAACAGTAAATTTTCCTCTTTGGTCAAAGAAACAGGAGAAAGAATGACCAATTTCCTGTTTGAAGTCGCCAGAACGAAAATGATTTCTTTGCTACGTATGCCTTGCAACTTTCAAATCATCTTTGACAGGTGACAAGTTTACAGCATACTGCGTAACGTTCTCGACAAAACCATAAAAAAATTACAATTTAAAAATGCAAAAATATCATCGAAGGAACTTACTCGTGCTGGAGTCAAATACCCATCAGCTCTGGTTTCCATAGGTGTCACAGCGCCATAACTGACGTATTGAAGTTTTTCATGCAAGTGACAAAATTCAAAAGACTATTTCGTAAAATTATAAACATAGATTTCATGTTTAAAACCGAACAATCTTTGTACTAAGACGTCGTCAAGGCGTACGAGAAAATACAAGACGTTCGAATTCCCCAAGTTCTTTGGAAACGAGTCAGCTGAAGGCGAGGATACAGTTGTTATGGAGGACCTCACAGCGAAGGGCTTCCAAACATACAGCAGGTTGAATCTGCTGTAAGTGTGTGGACTGCACGCCTCGTGCGCTATAGAATACTTAATCAGGTTCCACGCTTTATCTTTCGCGAACCAAAATGCAGATCGTGAAAATTTAGCCAAGGACTCAAAGAGAGTAGAAATGAAGAAAAGGGATGATTCGGATAACCGTAATTTGGAGGAAACTTTGTCAAAAATCGGAAATGCCTAAAATGTCGTTAAAGAAGAACATAAGGAAAGAACGGTAGAGTTATTAGAAAATGGGAGCAATTTTATTTAACGATTTTAAGTTTCCATTCACTAGGTACCACGGTCCTGTGTCATGGCGACTACAGGGTCAGCAACTTGTTTAAATATCTGGACGCCCGGGTTCGACCAGCCGACATACATCTTGCTAAGCATTCCTAACAGTCAATTTTCCTTATTGGTCAAAGAAACAGGAGAAAGAATGACCAATTTCCTGTTTGAAGTCGCCAGAACGAAATATAATAATGATTTCTTTGCTACGTATGCCTTGCAACTTTCAAATCATCTTTGACAGGTGACAAGTTTACAGCATACTGATGAAACAGCTGTTAGAAATGTTCAATCAAATTATGAACCAGATGTGTGTAATGACAAACCTCTTAACAAACTTAATGACTATTATGAGTAAAAATTCAACCAGCTCAAAATAGTTCTTTGGAATGCCAATGGCTTACCACAACACTACCTAGAAGTCAAAATGTTTATTGATACCCACGAAGTTGACATATTCTTAGTATCAGAAACGCATTTCACAAAGAAAACATATTTTAACATTCCAAAATACAAAATGTACCACACCATGCACCCGGATGGTACTGCCCATGGTGGTTCAGCGATATTCATCAAAGAAAAAATACGTCATTATCCGATAAACTCATACCAAACAGAGCAGATACAAGCCACAAAAATAATAGTCGAAACTGAGAAAGGCCCGCTGTTACTATCAGCACTGTATATCCCTCCTAAGCATAACATGAAATATGAGGATTACTAATAGTCGAAACTGAGAAAGGCCCGCTGTTACTATCAGCACTGTATATCCCTCCTAAGCATAACATGAAATATGAGGATTACACTATTACTGCCTTCTTTGTCACTTTGGGACACCGGTTTATAGCCGGTGGAGACTTCAACGCAAAACACAAAGACTGGGGTGCTCGAGTTATTACTCCCAAGGGTAGACAACTTTTAAAATCAGTGCAATCTCTTGGATTAATAGTTACCACTACTGGAGAACCAACATATTGGCCAACTGACACAAAAAAGAAACCAGACCTTGTGGACTTCTTCATTAGCAAAGGACTGCCCTCCTCTTCAATCAAATGCAGCTCTTGCTTTGAACTCTCTTCTGATCATTCGCCAGTAATAGCCCAAGTTAACTCTTCGGTGGAAAATATAGAAAGGTGCTGTAGACTGCATAATAACAAAACCAACTGGTCATATTTTCGGGAACTCATTAACACCAATCTGAAAAATAGAATACCCTTGAAATCAGACGAGGATGTGATTGATGCTGTGGAACATTTTAACAACACGATTCAGGAAGCAGCATGGGCAGCAACTCCCATCCAAAGTGAGACCAGTCAAAATGCAAACAATTATCCCAAAGCCACTTTAGATTTGTTGAAAGAAAAGCGAGAGGCCAGAAAACTCTGGCAGGCCACAAAATATCCTGAACATAAAACCAAATTTAACGGACTTGCTAAGAAGCTCAAAAAATTACTAACAGAGCAGAAGCAAATTAGTACAGAAAATTACCTCAGAAACCTCGACGCCACATCAGCTACTGACTATTCACTTTGGAAAGCAACAAAAAAATTAAAAAGGCCGACATTTCACCGGTCGGCTATTAAAAAACCAGATGGTACTTGGGCAAAAAGTGACAATGACAAAGCTGAAATATTTGCGGAACATCTAGCAAAAGTATTTACTCCAAACAATGACTGCGGATCCTCGAAGCTAAACCAAGTTTCAAATGTGCTTACCCAAACTCATCAAATGGACCCACCCATTAAAAAGATCTCTAAAGGGGAAGTAATTCAAGCCATCAAGAAACTTGATATTCACAAAGCTCCAGGATATGACTTGATCACGGCCAAAATCTTAAAAGAATTGCCAGATGCAGGATACAAATATCTTACTCAACTGTTCAATGCCTGCCTTTGGAGAAATTTTATACCCCCACAATGGAAGGTAGCCGAAATCATTCTGATTCCTAAACCTGGCAAAGACCCCGCTGATGTTAAATCATACCGGCCAATCAGTCTTCTCCCAACAACATCCAAACTACTAGAAATCCTGTTTCTGAACCGCCTGGCCCCAGTTATTACAGAAGCCAAATTAATCCCAGAACACCAGTTTGGCTTCAGACCCTCTCACAGCACGATAGAACAGGTGCACAGAATAGTAGAAAAAATTAACCACACATTTGAAAATAAGTTGTGGTGCTCTGCTGCCTTCCTGGACATCTCACAGGCCTTCGACCGGGTTTGGCACGACGGACTCTTATTTAAAATCCTGAAGAACCTACCTTTAAATTATTACCTTTTTATAAAGTCTTATCTCCATGATCGACATTTCTACGTTAAACATGGTGACAGCATCACAAAACTGTATGAAATAAAGGCCGGGGTCCCTCAGGGAAGTGTAATGGGTCCAATACTTTACCTGATATATACATCCGACCTACCAAATACAGAACACGTTCTGACTGGGACATATGCCGACGATACCGCGGTGTTAGCGGTTGATGAAACAGCTACCGGAGCATCTGCCAAGCTTCAAAGAAACCTAGACGAGCTATCTAGCTGGCTAAAAGATTGGCGAATAAAAGCCAACGAAACTAAATCAGTGCATGTTACATTTAGTTTGCGGCGCGATACTTGTCCTGAAGTCGAGCTAAATCATGTCAAAATACCACAAGCTGATGACGTACGATACTTGGGCGTATACCTTGACCGTAGACTGACATGGAGAAAGCACATACAAACAAAAAGAAAAGCACTCGATCTGAAACTCCATAATCTGCATTGGCTCATGGGTCGAAAGTCACAACTTAGTCTGGAAAACAAGCTTCTTCTCTATAAAAGCATCTTAAAGCCTATTTGGACCTACGGCATTCAGCTGTGGGGAACAGCATCTTCATCTAACATAGAGATTTTGCAGCGGTTCCAGTCAAAGACGCTGCGTATGATAACTGGAGCACCCTGGTTCATAACAAACAAGTGTCTCCACAAAGACTTGAAAGTTGAGTCTGTCAAGGAAGAAATAAAACTCTGTCTACAAAAGTACTCAGAAAGACTAAATTACCACCCGAACCTTCTGGCTAGAGAGCTGATGAGCATAGAGCCAAACTCTACCTTTAAAAGGCTGAAAAGACGTGCTCCTCAAGACCTGATTGCATGAGGAGTTAGCACCAATTTTGGACATATCACTGGATACTGTGCCATTCACGCCCTATATTACAAATATTTAAAATCCAGCTCAATGTCGAAGAGACAGATTGCAGGACAAAAGACAACAAAAAAAATAAAAAATAAAATAAAATCTTTGACAGGTGACAAGTTTACAGCATACTGCGTAACGTTCTCGACAAAACCATAAAAAAATTACAATTTAAAAATTCAAAAATATCATCGAAGGAACTTACTCGTGCTGGAGTCAAATACCCATCAGCTCTGATTTCTATAGGTGTCACAGCGCCATAACTGACGTATTGAAGTTTTTCATGCAAGTGACAAAATTCAAAAGACTATTTCGTAAAATTATAAACATAGATTTCATGTTTAAAACCGAACAATCTTTGTACTAAGACGTCGTCAAGGCGTACGAGAAAATACAAGACGTTCGAATTCCCCAAGTTCTTTGGAAACGAGTCAGCTGAAGGCGAGGATACAGTTGTTATGGAGGACCTCACAGCGAAGGGCTTCCAAACATACAGCAGGTTGAATCTGCTGTAAGTGTGTGGACTGCACGCCTCGTGCGCTATAGAATACTTAATCAGGTTCCACGCTTTATCTTTCGCGAACCAAAATGCAGATCGTGAAAATTTAGCCAAGGACTCAAAGAGAGTAGAAATGAAGAAAAGGGATGATTCGGATAACCGTAATTTGGAGGAAACTTTGTCAAAAATCAGAAATGCCTAAAATACCGTTAAAGAAGAACATAAGGAAAGAACGGTAGAGTTATTAGAAAATGGGAGCAATTTTATTTTACGACTTTAAGTTTCCATTGACTAGGTACCACGGTCCTGTGTCATGGCGACTACAGGGTCAGCAACTTGTTTTAATATCTGGACGCCCGGGTTCGACCAGCCGACATACATCTTGCTAAGCATTCCTAACAGTCAATTTTCCACTTTGGTCAAAGAAACAGGAGAAAGAATGACCAATTTCCTGTTTGAAGTCGCCAGAACGAAATATAATAATGATTTCTTTGCTACGTATGCCTTGCAACTTTCAAATCATCTTTGACAGGTGACAAGTTTACAGCATACTGCGTAACGTTCTCGACAAAACCATAAAAAAAATTACAGTTTAAAAATGCAAAAATATCATCGAAGGAACTTACTCGTGCTGGAGTCAAATACCCATCAGCTCTGGTTTCCATAGGTGTCACAGCGCCATAACTGACGTATTGAAGTTTTTCATGCAAATGACAAAATTCAAAAGACTATTTCGTAAAATTATAAACATAGATTTCATGTTTAAAACCGAACAATCTTTGTACTAAGACGTCGTCAAGGCGTACGAGAAAATACAAGACGTTCGAATTCCCCAAGTTCTTTGGAAACGAGTCAGCTGAAGGCGAGGATACAGTTGTTATGGAGGACCTCACAGCGAAGGGCTTCCAAACATACAGCAGGTTGAATCTGCTGTAAGTGTGTGGACTGCACGCCTCGTGCGCTATAGAATACTTAATCAGGTTCCACGCTTTATCTTTCGCGAACCAAAATGCAGATCGTGAAAATTTAGCCAAGGACTCAAAGAGAGTAGAAATGAAGAAAAGGGATGATTCGGATAACCGTAATTTGGAGGAAACTTTGTCAAAAATCGGAAATGCCTAAAATGTCGTTAAAGAAGAACATAAGGAAAGAACGGTAGAGTTATTAGAAAATGGGAGCAATTTTATTTAACGACTTTAAGTTTCCATTCACTAGGTACCACGGTCCTGTGTCATGGCGACTACAGGGTCAGCAACTTGTTTAAATATCTGGACGCCCGGGTTCGACCAGCCGACATACATCTTGCTAAGCATTCCTAACAGTCAATTTTCCTTATTGGTCAAAGAAACAGAGAAAGAATGACCAATTTCCTGTTTGAAGTCGCCAGAACGAAATATAATAATGATTTCTTTGCTACGTATGCCTTGCAACTTTCAAATCATCTTTGACAGGTGACAAGTTTACAGCATACTGCGTAACGTTCTCGACAAAACCATAAAAAAATTACAATTTAAAAATTCAAAAATATCATCGAAGGAACTTACTCGTGCTGGAGTCAAATACCCATCAGCTCTGATTTCTATAGGTGTCACAGCGCCATAACTGACGTATTGAAGTTTTTCATGCAAGTGACAAAATTCAAAAGACTATTTCGTAAAATTATAAACATAGATTTCATGTTTAAAACCGAACAATCTTTGTACTAAGACGTCGTCAAGGCGTACGAGAAAATACAAGACGTTCGAATTCCCCAAGTTCTTTGGAAACGAGTCAGCTGAAGGCGAGGATACAGTTGTTATGGAGGACCTCACAGCGAAGGGCTTCCAAACATACAGCAGGTTGAATCTGCTGTAAGTGTGTGGACTGCACGCCTCGTGCGCTATAGAATACTTAATCAGGTTCCACGCTTTATCTTTCGCGAACCAAAATGCAGATCGTGAAAATTTAGCCAAGGACTCAAAGAGAGTAGAAATGAAGAAAAGGGATGATTCGGATAACCGTAATTTGGAGGAAACTTTGTCAAAAATCAGAAATGCCTAAAATACCGTTAAAGAAGAACATAAGGAAAGAACGGTAGAGTTATTAGAAAATGGGAGCAATTTTATTTTACGACTTTAAGTTTCCATTGACTAGGTACCACGGTCCTGTGTCATGGCGACTACAGGGTCAGCAACTTGTTTTAATATCTGGACGCCCGGGTTCGACCAGCCGACATACATCTTGCTAAGCATTCCTAACAGTCAATTTTCCACTTTGGTCAAAGAAACAGGAGAAAGAATGACCAATTTCCTGTTTGAAGTCGCCAGAACGAAATATAATAATGATTTCTTTGCTACGTATGCCTTGCAACTTTCAAATCATCTTTGACAGGTGACAAGTTTACAGCATACTGCGTAACGTTCTCGACAAAACCATAAAAAAATTACAATTTAAAAATGCAAAAATATCATCGAAGGAACTTACTCGTGCTGGAGTCAAATACCCATCAGCTCTGATTTCCATTGGTGTCACAGCGCCATAACTGACGTATTGAAGTTTTTCATGCAAATGACAAAATTCAAAAGACTATTTCGTAAAATTATAAACATAGATTTCATGTTTAAAACCGAACAATCTTTGTACTAAGACGTCGTCAAGGCGTACGAGAAAATACAAGACGTTCGAATTCCCCAAGTTCTTTGGAAACGAGTCAGCTGAAGGCGAGGAGACAGTTGTTATGGAGGACCTCACAGCGAAGGGCTTCCAAACATACAGCAGGTTGAATCTGCTGTAAGTGTGTGGACTGCACGCCTCGTGCGCTATAGAATACTTAATCAGGTTCCACGCTTTATCTTTCACGAACCAAAATGCAGATCGTGAAAATTTAGCCAAGGACTCAAAGAGAGTAGAAATGAAGAAAAGGGATGATTCGGATAACCGTAATTTGGAGGAAACTTTGTCAAAAATCGGAAATGCCTAAAATGTCGTTAAAGAAGAACATAAGGAAAGAACGGTAGAGTTATTAGAAAATGGGAGCAATTTTATTTTACGACTTTAAGTTTCCATTGACTAGGTACCACGGTCCTGTGTCATGGCGACTAAGGGTCAGCAACTTGTTTTAATATCTGGACGCCCGGGTTCGACCAGCCGACATACATCTTGCTGAGCATTCCTAACAGTCACATTTCCTCTTTGGTCAAAGAAACAGGAGAAAGAATGACCAATTTCCTGTTTGAAGTCACCAGAACGAAATATAATAATGATTTATTTGCTACGTATGCCTTGCAACTTTCAAATCATCTTTGACAGGTGACAAATTTACAGCATACTGCGTAACGTTCTCGACAAAACCATAAAAAAATTACAATTTAAAAATGCAAAAATATCTTCGAAGGAACTTACTCGTGCTGGAGTCAAATACCCATCAGCTCTGATTTCCATAGGTGTCACAGCGCCATAACTTACGTATTGAAGTTTTTCATGCAAGTGACAAAATTCAATGGACTATTTCGTAAAATTATAAACATAGATTTCATGTTTAAAACTGAACAATCTTTGTACTAAGACGTCGTCAAGGCGTACGAGAAAATACAAGACGTTCGAATTCCCCAAGTTCTTTGGAAACGTTTTCCTGAAGATAGTGAAAAATTAACTTTAAAAATCTTAGGTGTCCAATATAACCCATTAAATGTCAGTTTCGGTTACTCAGAGTCCTCTATCGAGGACGGTAAATGTACCAAGCGCTCTATTTTATCCAGCATCGCAAGTATTTTCGATCCTCTACTCACACCTTTTATCTTAAAAGCCAAATTGCTCCTTCAAGATTTATGGCGTCTTAATCTTTCATGGGACGAACCTGTGCCGAGAGACATAGCACAAAAACAGCAGAACTTTATGACTGATCTCCGTAACTTAAAACTAATAAAAATCCCTCGTAGGATTATACCATCTCAATCAAAGGAATTTCAGCTCTTCGGATATTGTGATGGATCCACCAAAGCATATGGATGTTGTGTTTATCTCGGTGTCGTTACCTCTCACGACGTATCTACATGTCTATCTTTTAGTTGAGTCTAGTTTAAGTCCAAGGTAGCACCTCTAAAAGTGTTGAATGTCAACCGTTTAGAGCTTTGTGGTGCTATATTACTGTCTAAAGAAATAAATCGCATTCAATCCTTGTTTAGTTCGAAATTTATCTTGAACAAATCTATATCATTCACAGACAGCTCGACTGTATTGTCATGGTTAAATACCGAGCCGCATAAACTTAAGAACTTTGTTGCCCATTGAGTGATCCTAATTAACGACATACTTAGTCTTTTTATTTTACCTAAATTATCAATTTATATCTCCTTGGTCAAAATGGTGAACGGCAAGGTAAGTGTGGAACTAATGTAAAAGAATATTCCGCTACTTTTTAAATTTCTGCTTCCGTTTAAAATTTCAGATTAAATATTTTTATTTATTTAATGATTTTATTTCAGAAACTCGTCACTGGAGAGGGAGATATCCCTAGGCGTTGGGGCAGACCAGCGGGACACAACCAGATGCTTCTCTCGCAGTTGCGTACTAACATTAGAAACTTAATACTTCCACCATATATTTCGCATTGATATTTTTTTAATTTTTTTTTTTTGGAAATTTGGATTTTTATTTCATTCTTTATTCACAGGAAGAGCATCGCGCACGCAACACTCAATATGAGAGGGAACAGCGCCAGGAGACAGCAGAAGCACTGCCGGAGCTGACCGCAGCTGCCGGCTGTGGCCCCAGCGTAAGTTACCATTATTTTATTCTTTACCTTAATAAATGTTTGTACGATTCACGAAACCTGACTAACTTTTCATTTATTCACAGATATCTCAAGCCGAGCTACTGGCAGTACTAATCAGTCGCATAAAGAGTGCGACTGAAAACGAGAACGTTGCTGCCTTGAAGCGGCTAAATCATATATACATTAATACCCTTTTTTTAGTGTTGAAATCATCCAATGACTTCTCCCGCTCTGGGCTGAGTGCAAGGGCGAGTCAAACTTTACATTAGGTATATTTAGACTGGACGTAATTCATGTTTCCTTTTAAACTCGATTTATCGCACAGCTTTGAACAGAAATGTATTTATGTAAAACATGATTTCTGTTTGAATTAACGTAACTTAATCACTAACTCGTTCATAAAGCTAGTATCTATGTAGGTACAAGCTACTACACAAGTGCCGCCTAAATGTTTGAAAGCAGCTATAAAAATTATTTGGCTTAACTGTAAGGCTCTAAACTTACTGAATGTCATTTTAAATTATATTTCATCGTAAAAACACACCGCAGTGGCTTTACAATTTAACCAGAAGTCACTAACAAAAGAAATCCTAGAAACAATAGATAATTCCCGATCGACCAATAACAGAGCTCGAACATGTTCCCTCCTTGGTACCCCTGCGTAAGCGCAGGTACCCTATATAAATTCGGAGCCGGAAAAATTTAAGTTCATTACTTTGGTAGTAGCTTATTTGTGCAGTTCGACTCGCAGTACGTACTCCGTTTGTCAATCTCGAAACATATTCTTTTTGTACTAAATTATCAATTTTTATTTCAAAAATGGTGAACGACAAGGTAAGTGTGGAACTAATGTAAAAAAATATTCTGCTATTTTTTATTATCTGTTTCCGTTTTATATTTAAGATTCCGTATTTTTATATATTTTGTGTTTTTATTTCAGAAACTTACTAATGGAGAGGGAGATATCCCGAGGCGTCGTGGCAGACCAGCGGGGCATAACCGGGTGCCTCTCTCTCAGGTTCGTATTAAAATTAAGACACCTTATATTTCCAGCATATATTTCGCTTTAATATTATTGTTTTGTAAATTTGTTTGTTTATTTTATTATTTATTTACAGGAACAGCGTCGCGCACGCAACGCTCAGTATGAGCGGGAGCGTCGCCAGGAGACATCCGAAGCGCTGTCGGATCTGACAGCAGCTGTCGGGTGTGACCCAAACGTAAGTTATCATTATTTTATTCTTAACTTTAAAAAATATATGTACGATTTATGAAACTTGACTAATTATTCTTATTCACAGATATCTCAGGCCGAGCTACTGGCAGTAGCAATCAGTCGCATTCAGAGTGCGACTGAAAACGAGAACGTTGCTGCCTTGAAGCGGCTAAATAATAATTTGACATCTCAAAGTAAGTTAACCTGTCTAGTTGCTGTGGAAGTCTTGTTGTGTCATATTGTATTAAATTTTATTTATCTTTTCCAGTTGCAACGCTTCAAGAAAAGCTCGGCCTAGATGTTTTAAGTTCAGACGACGACGACACATGTGACAGTACCGACAGTGACGCTGCGGTAAGTTTCTGTACCATTTCGAATTTATTTTGCACCTGAATAACGTATTGGATCCTAACTTATTTTTTTTTTTTCTTATGCAGGACACGGACAGAGCTGGGTCGCCGTTCAGTTCCAGGAAAGACACTAAAAAATCACCAGTACGTGTTTGTGTTTTACTAAAATTACCACTTGTGATCCATTTTAATTATTATTTATTTGTTTATTTAAGTATGTTTTTTACAGAGAAAGAAGCGCAAGCGCTCGGAGTGACTGTCATCAGAACAACGAAGATAAAGCGCGGGCGCTTGACTTTTTGAGTGAATATTCCTTTAAATCTTTTCTCTGTGACAACCGCGGAAGCCCAGTCGTGTAATCCAATCAAATATAAAGGCTGGGTATGTAACTTACTGCAGTTCGACTCGCAGTACTTACTTCGTATTTCGTTCTCGAAACTTATTCTTTTTGTTTTACCTAAATTACCAATTTATATCTCCTTGGTCAAAATGGTGAACGGCAAGGTAAGTGTGGAACTAATGTAAAAGAATATTCCGCTACTCTTTAAATTTCTGCTTCCGTTTTAAATTTAAGATTATATATTTTTATTTATTTAATGATTTTATTTCAGAAACTCGTCACTGGAGAGGGAGATATCCCGAGGCGTTGGGGCAAACCAGCGGGACATAACCAGATGCCTCTCTCGCAGGTTCGTACTAACATTAGAAACTTCATACTTCCACCATATATTTCGCATTAATTTTTTTTTTTTTTTTTTGGAAATTTGAATGTTTATTTCATTCTTTATTCACAGGAAGAGCATCGCGCACGCAACACTCAATATGAGAGGGAACACCGCCAGGAGACAGCAGAAGCACTGCCGGAGCTGACAGCAGCTGCCGGCTGTTGCCCCAGCGTAAGTTACCATTATTTTATTCTTTACTTTAATAAATGTTTGTACAATTCACGAAACCTAACTAACCTTTCATTTATTCACAGATATCTCAAGCCGAGCTACTATTGGCAGTAGTGATCAGTCGCATAAAGAGACAGAAAAAGACAACGTCGCTGAATTGAAGCGAAAAAAGAATAATTTGGCAATTCAAAGTAAGTTAACCTGTCTAGTGGCTGTGGAGGTCTTGTTGTGTCATATTGTATTAAATTATTTTTATCTTTTCCAGTTGCAATGCTTCAAGAAAAGCTCGGCATAGACGTGGAGGGTTTCAGTTCGGACGACGACACATGTGACAGTTCCGACAGCGACGCTGCGGTAAGTTTCTGTACCGTATTGGATACTAACTTTTTTTTTCTTATGCAGGACATGGACAGAGCTGGGTCGCCGTTCAGTTCCAGGAAAGACACTAAAAAATCACCAGTACGTGTTTGTGTTTTACTAACATTACCACTTTTGATCCATTTTAATTATTATTTATTTGTTTACTTAAAGTATGTTTTTTACAGAGAAAGAAGCGCAAGCGCTCGGAGTGACTGTCATCAGCACAACGAAGATAAAGCGCGGGCGCTTGACTTTTTGAGTGAATATTCCTTTAAATCTTTTCTCTGTGACAACCGCGGAAGCCCAGTCGTGTAATCCAATCAAATATAAAGGCTGGGTATGTAACTTACTGCAGTTCGACTCGCAGTACTTACTTCGTATTTCGTTCTCGAAACTTATTCTTTTTATTTTACCTAAATTACCAATTTATATCTCCTTGGCCAAAATGGTGAACGGCAAGGTAAGTGTGGAACTAATGTGAAAGAATATTCCGCTACTCTTTTAATTTCTGCTTCCGTTTTAGAAACTCGTCACTGGAGAGGGAGATATCCCTAGGCGTTGGGGCAGACCAGCGGGACACAACCAGATGCCTCTCTCGCAGGTTCGTACTAACATTAGAAAGTTAATACTTCCACCATATATTTCACATTAATATTTTTTTTTTTTTTTTTTTTGGAAATTTGAATGTTTATTTCATTCTTTATTCACAGGAAGAGCATCGCGCACGCAACACTCAATATGAGAGGGAACACCGCCAGGAGACAGCAGAAGCACTGCCGGAGCTGACAGCAGCTGCCGGCTGTGGCCCCAGCGTAAGTTACCATTATTTTATTCTTTACTTTAATAAATCTTTGTACAATTCACGAAACCTGACTAACTTTTCATTTATTCACAGATATCTCAAGCCGAGCTACTGACAGTTCCGACAGTAACGCTGCGGTAAGTTTCTGTGCCATTTCGAATTTATTTTGCACCGGAATAACGTATTGGATTCTAACTTTTTTTTTTTCTTATGCAAGACACAGACGCAGCTGGGCTACCGTTCAGTTCCAGGAAAGACACTAAGGGCTGATTTCATCATTCAATATAAAAACTTAGTTGAACTAAACTGAGCTCAGCGTAATCTAGTTTAAAGACCCGTGTCGTAAACATGGGCGACAACAAAATAATTGAAACTGAACTGAGTTTAGCATAAACTAGGTTCAAGTCATCGTAGTGAAACGCAAAATGCAGCTATAATCTCGATTAGGCGCTCAAACTGCGTTTTGATTGAACGAATCGCGATTAGTTTATTGGTGCATTTGGCTCTTAAAAAGACCAGTACGTGTTTGTGATACAGATGAACACTCGCCGGCAGTTCACATCAAGTACGATGCTTACCATCACACATTGTCTAAACACCATCATGGACTCGCACCGAGTGCTGGTCACGGACCAGGGCGAGTCCCCGGGTTTGACCAGCCGACATACATCTTGCTGAGCATTCCTAACAGTAAATTTTCCTCTTTGGTCAAAGAAACAGGAGAAAGCATGTCCAATTTCCTGTTTGAAATCGCCAGAACGAAATTTTTTTAATGATTTCTTTGCTACATATGCCTTGTAACATTCGTATCATCTTTGACAGGTGACAATTTTACAGCATACTGCGTAACGTTCTCGACAAAACCATAAAATGCAAAAATATCTTCGAAGGAACTTACTCGTGCTGGAGTCAAATACCCATCAGCTCTGATTTCCATAGGTGTCACAGCGCCATAACTGACGAATTGAAGTTTTTCATGCAAATGACAAAATTCAAAAGACTATTTCGTAAAATTATAAACATAGATTTCATGTTTAAAACCGAACAATCTTTGTACTATGACGTCGTCAAGGCGTACGAGAAAATATAAGACGTTCGAATTCCCCAAGTTCTTTGGAAACGAGTCAGCTGAAGGCGAGGAGACAGTTGTTATGGAGGACCTCACAGCGAAGGGCTTCCAAACATACAGCAGGTTGAATCTGCTGTAAGTGTGTGGACTGCACGCCTCGTGCGCTATAGAATACTTAATCAGGTTCCACGCTTTATCTTTCGCGAACCAAAATGCAGATCGTGAAAATTTAGCCAAGGACTCAAAGAGAGTAGAAATGAAGAAAAGGGATGATTCGGATAACCGTAATTTGGAGGAAAATTTGTCAAAAATCGGAAATGCCTAAAATGCCGTTAAAGAAGAACATAAGGAAAGAACGGTAGAGTTATTAGAAAATGGGAGCAATTTTATTTTACGACTTTAAGTTTCCATTGACTAGGTACCACGGTCCTGTGTCATGGCGACTACAGGGTCAGCAACTTGTTTTAATATCTGGACGCCCGGGTTCGATCAGCCAACATACATCTTGCTGAGCATTCCTAACAGTAAATTTTCCTCTTTGGTCAAAGAAACAGGAGAAAGAATGACCAATTTCCTGTTTGAAGTCGCCAGAACGAAAATGATTTCTTTGCTACGTATGCCTTGCAACTTTCAAATCATCTTTGACAGGTGACAAGTTTACAGCATACTGCGTAACGTTCTCGACAAAACCATAAAAAAATTACAATTTAAAAATGCAAAAATATCATCGAAGGAACTTACTCGTGCTGGAGTCAAATACCCATCAGCTCTGGTTTCCATAGGTGTCACAGCGCCATAACTGACGTATTGAAGTTTTTCATGCAAGTGACAAAATTCAAAAGACTATTTCGTAAAATTATAAACATAGATTTCATGTTTAAAACCGAACAATCTTTGTACTAAGACGTCGTCAAGGCGTACGAGAAAATACAAGACGTTCGAATTCCCCAAGTTCTTTGGAAACGAGTCAGCTGAAGGCGAGGATACAGTTGTTATGGAGGACCTCACAGCGAAGGGCTTCCAAACATACAGCAGGTTGAATCTGCTGTAAGTGTGTGGACTGCACGCCTCGTGCGCTATAGAATACTTAATCAGGTTCCACGCTTTATCTTTCGCGAACCAAAATGCAGATCGTGAAAATTTAGCCAAGGACTCAAAGAGAGTAGAAATGAAGAAAAGGGATGATTCGGATAACCGTAATTTGGAGGAAACTTTGTCAAAAATCGGAAATGCCTAAAATGTCGTTAAAGAAGAACATAAGGAAAGAACGGTAGAGTTATTAGAAAATGGGAGCAATTTTATTTAACGATTTTAAGTTTCCATTCACTAGGTACCACGGTCCTGTGTCATGGCGACTACAGGGTCAGCAACTTGTTTAAATATCTGGACGCCCGGGTTCGACCAGCCGACATACATCTTGCTAAGCATTCCTAACAGTCAATTTTCCTTATTGGTCAAAGAAACAGGAGAAAGAATGACCAATTTCCTGTTTGAAGTCGCCAGAACGAAATATAATAATGATTTCTTTGCTACGTATGCCTTGCAACTTTCAAATCATCTTTGACAGGTGACAAGTTTACAGCATACTGATGAAACAGCTGTTAGAAATGTTCAATCAAATTATGAACCAGATGTGTGTAATGACAAACCTCTTAACAAACTTAATGACTATTATGAGTAAAAATTCAACCAGCTCAAAATAGTTCTTTGGAATGCCAATGGCTTACCACAACACTACCTAGAAGTCAAAATGTTTATTGATACCCACGAAGTTGACATATTCTTAGTATCAGAAACGCATTTCACAAAGAAAACATATTTTAACATTCCAAAATACAAAATGTACCACACCATGCACCCGGATGGTACTGCCCATGGTGGTTCAGCGATATTCATCAAAGAAAAAATACGTCATTATCCGATAAACTCATACCAAACAGAGCAGATACAAGCCACAAAAATAATAGTCGAAACTGAGAAAGGCCCGCTGTTACTATCAGCACTGTATATCCCTCCTAAGCATAACATGAAATATGAGGATTACTAATAGTCGAAACTGAGAAAGGCCCGCTGTTACTATCAGCACTGTATATCCCTCCTAAGCATAACATGAAATATGAGGATTACACTATTACTGCCTTCTTTGTCACTTTGGGACACCGGTTTATAGCCGGTGGAGACTTCAACGCAAAACACAAAGACTGGGGTGCTCGAGTTATTACTCCCAAGGGTAGACAACTTTTAAAATCAGTGCAATCTCTTGGATTAATAGTTACCACTACTGGAGAACCAACATATTGGCCAACTGACACAAAAAAGAAACCAGACCTTGTGGACTTCTTCATTAGCAAAGGACTGCCCTCCTCTTCAATCAAATGCAGCTCTTGCTTTGAACTCTCTTCTGATCATTCGCCAGTAATAGCCCAAGTTAACTCTTCGGTGGAAAATATAGAAAGGTGCTGTAGACTGCATAATAACAAAACCAACTGGTCATATTTTCGGGAACTCATTAACACCAATCTGAAAAATAGAATACCCTTGAAATCAGACGAGGATGTGATTGATGCTGTGGAACATTTTAACAACACGATTCAGGAAGCAGCATGGGCAGCAACTCCCATCCAAAGTGAGACCAGTCAAAATGCAAACAATTATCCCAAAGCCACTTTAGATTTGTTGAAAGAAAAGCGAGAGGCCAGAAAACTCTGGCAGGCCACAAAATATCCTGAACATAAAACCAAATTTAACGGACTTGCTAAGAAGCTCAAAAAATTACTAACAGAGCAGAAGCAAATTAGTACAGAAAATTACCTCAGAAACCTCGACGCCACATCAGCTACTGACTATTCACTTTGGAAAGCAACAAAAAAATTAAAAAGGCCGACATTTCACCGGTCGGCTATTAAAAAACCAGATGGTACTTGGGCAAAAAGTGACAATGACAAAGCTGAAATATTTGCGGAACATCTAGCAAAAGTATTTACTCCAAACAATGACTGCGGATCCTCGAAGCTAAACCAAGTTTCAAATGTGCTTACCCAAACTCATCAAATGGACCCACCCATTAAAAAGATCTCTAAAGGGGAAGTAATTCAAGCCATCAAGAAACTTGATATTCACAAAGCTCCAGGATATGACTTGATCACGGCCAAAATCTTAAAAGAATTGCCAGATGCAGGATACAAATATCTTACTCAACTGTTCAATGCCTGCCTTTGGAGAAATTTTATACCCCCACAATGGAAGGTAGCCGAAATCATTCTGATTCCTAAACCTGGCAAAGACCCCGCTGATGTTAAATCATACCGGCCAATCAGTCTTCTCCCAACAACATCCAAACTACTAGAAATCCTGTTTCTGAACCGCCTGGCCCCAGTTATTACAGAAGCCAAATTAATCCCAGAACACCAGTTTGGCTTCAGACCCTCTCACAGCACGATAGAACAGGTGCACAGAATAGTAGAAAAAATTAACCACACATTTGAAAATAAGTTGTGGTGCTCTGCTGCCTTCCTGGACATCTCACAGGCCTTCGACCGGGTTTGGCACGACGGACTCTTATTTAAAATCCTGAAGAACCTACCTTTAAATTATTACCTTTTTATAAAGTCTTATCTCCATGATCGACATTTCTACGTTAAACATGGTGACAGCATCACAAAACTGTATGAAATAAAGGCCGGGGTCCCTCAGGGAAGTGTAATGGGTCCAATACTTTACCTGATATATACATCCGACCTACCAAATACAGAACACGTTCTGACTGGGACATATGCCGACGATACCGCGGTGTTAGCGGTTGATGAAACAGCTACCGGAGCATCTGCCAAGCTTCAAAGAAACCTAGACGAGCTATCTAGCTGGCTAAAAGATTGGCGAATAAAAGCCAACGAAACTAAATCAGTGCATGTTACATTTAGTTTGCGGCGCGATACTTGTCCTGAAGTCGAGCTAAATCATGTCAAAATACCACAAGCTGATGACGTACGATACTTGGGCGTATACCTTGACCGTAGACTGACATGGAGAAAGCACATACAAACAAAAAGAAAAGCACTCGATCTGAAACTCCATAATCTGCATTGGCTCATGGGTCGAAAGTCACAACTTAGTCTGGAAAACAAGCTTCTTCTCTATAAAAGCATCTTAAAGCCTATTTGGACCTACGGCATTCAGCTGTGGGGAACAGCATCTTCATCTAACATAGAGATTTTGCAGCGGTTCCAGTCAAAGACGCTGCGTATGATAACTGGAGCACCCTGGTTCATAACAAACAAGTGTCTCCACAAAGACTTGAAAGTTGAGTCTGTCAAGGAAGAAATAAAACTCTGTCTACAAAAGTACTCAGAAAGACTAAATTACCACCCGAACCTTCTGGCTAGAGAGCTGATGAGCATAGAGCCAAACTCTACCTTTAAAAGGCTGAAAAGACGTGCTCCTCAAGACCTGATTGCATGAGGAGTTAGCACCAATTTTGGACATATCACTGGATACTGTGCCATTCACGCCCTATATTACAAATATTTAAAATCCAGCTCAATGTCGAAGAGACAGATTGCAGGACAAAAGACAACAAAAAAAATAAAAAATAAAATAAAATCTTTGACAGGTGACAAGTTTACAGCATACTGCGTAACGTTCTCGACAAAACCATAAAAAAATTACAATTTAAAAATTCAAAAATATCATCGAAGGAACTTACTCGTGCTGGAGTCAAATACCCATCAGCTCTGATTTCTATAGGTGTCACAGCGCCATAACTGACGTATTGAAGTTTTTCATGCAAGTGACAAAATTCAAAAGACTATTTCGTAAAATTATAAACATAGATTTCATGTTTAAAACCGAACAATCTTTGTACTAAGACGTCGTCAAGGCGTACGAGAAAATACAAGACGTTCGAATTCCCCAAGTTCTTTGGAAACGAGTCAGCTGAAGGCGAGGATACAGTTGTTATGGAGGACCTCACAGCGAAGGGCTTCCAAACATACAGCAGGTTGAATCTGCTGTAAGTGTGTGGACTGCACGCCTCGTGCGCTATAGAATACTTAATCAGGTTCCACGCTTTATCTTTCGCGAACCAAAATGCAGATCGTGAAAATTTAGCCAAGGACTCAAAGAGAGTAGAAATGAAGAAAAGGGATGATTCGGATAACCGTAATTTGGAGGAAACTTTGTCAAAAATCAGAAATGCCTAAAATACCGTTAAAGAAGAACATAAGGAAAGAACGGTAGAGTTATTAGAAAATGGGAGCAATTTTATTTTACGACTTTAAGTTTCCATTGACTAGGTACCACGGTCCTGTGTCATGGCGACTACAGGGTCAGCAACTTGTTTTAATATCTGGACGCCCGGGTTCGACCAGCCGACATACATCTTGCTAAGCATTCCTAACAGTCAATTTTCCACTTTGGTCAAAGAAACAGGAGAAAGAATGACCAATTTCCTGTTTGAAGTCGCCAGAACGAAATATAATAATGATTTCTTTGCTACGTATGCCTTGCAACTTTCAAATCATCTTTGACAGGTGACAAGTTTACAGCATACTGCGTAACGTTCTCGACAAAACCATAAAAAAAATTACAGTTTAAAAATGCAAAAATATCATCGAAGGAACTTACTCGTGCTGGAGTCAAATACCCATCAGCTCTGGTTTCCATAGGTGTCACAGCGCCATAACTGACGTATTGAAGTTTTTCATGCAAATGACAAAATTCAAAAGACTATTTCGTAAAATTATAAACATAGATTTCATGTTTAAAACCGAACAATCTTTGTACTAAGACGTCGTCAAGGCGTACGAGAAAATACAAGACGTTCGAATTCCCCAAGTTCTTTGGAAACGAGTCAGCTGAAGGCGAGGATACAGTTGTTATGGAGGACCTCACAGCGAAGGGCTTCCAAACATACAGCAGGTTGAATCTGCTGTAAGTGTGTGGACTGCACGCCTCGTGCGCTATAGAATACTTAATCAGGTTCCACGCTTTATCTTTCGCGAACCAAAATGCAGATCGTGAAAATTTAGCCAAGGACTCAAAGAGAGTAGAAATGAAGAAAAGGGATGATTCGGATAACCGTAATTTGGAGGAAACTTTGTCAAAAATCGGAAATGCCTAAAATGTCGTTAAAGAAGAACATAAGGAAAGAACGGTAGAGTTATTAGAAAATGGGAGCAATTTTATTTAACGACTTTAAGTTTCCATTCACTAGGTACCACGGTCCTGTGTCATGGCGACTACAGGGTCAGCAACTTGTTTAAATATCTGGACGCCCGGGTTCGACCAGCCGACATACATCTTGCTAAGCATTCCTAACAGTCAATTTTCCTTATTGGTCAAAGAAACAGAGAAAGAATGACCAATTTCCTGTTTGAAGTCGCCAGAACGAAATATAATAATGATTTCTTTGCTACGTATGCCTTGCAACTTTCAAATCATCTTTGACAGGTGACAAGTTTACAGCATACTGCGTAACGTTCTCGACAAAACCATAAAAAAATTACAATTTAAAAATTCAAAAATATCATCGAAGGAACTTACTCGTGCTGGAGTCAAATACCCATCAGCTCTGATTTCTATAGGTGTCACAGCGCCATAACTGACGTATTGAAGTTTTTCATGCAAGTGACAAAATTCAAAAGACTATTTCGTAAAATTATAAACATAGATTTCATGTTTAAAACCGAACAATCTTTGTACTAAGACGTCGTCAAGGCGTACGAGAAAATACAAGACGTTCGAATTCCCCAAGTTCTTTGGAAACGAGTCAGCTGAAGGCGAGGATACAGTTGTTATGGAGGACCTCACAGCGAAGGGCTTCCAAACATACAGCAGGTTGAATCTGCTGTAAGTGTGTGGACTGCACGCCTCGTGCGCTATAGAATACTTAATCAGGTTCCACGCTTTATCTTTCGCGAACCAAAATGCAGATCGTGAAAATTTAGCCAAGGACTCAAAGAGAGTAGAAATGAAGAAAAGGGATGATTCGGATAACCGTAATTTGGAGGAAACTTTGTCAAAAATCAGAAATGCCTAAAATACCGTTAAAGAAGAACATAAGGAAAGAACGGTAGAGTTATTAGAAAATGGGAGCAATTTTATTTTACGACTTTAAGTTTCCATTGACTAGGTACCACGGTCCTGTGTCATGGCGACTACAGGGTCAGCAACTTGTTTTAATATCTGGACGCCCGGGTTCGACCAGCCGACATACATCTTGCTAAGCATTCCTAACAGTCAATTTTCCACTTTGGTCAAAGAAACAGGAGAAAGAATGACCAATTTCCTGTTTGAAGTCGCCAGAACGAAATATAATAATGATTTCTTTGCTACGTATGCCTTGCAACTTTCAAATCATCTTTGACAGGTGACAAGTTTACAGCATACTGCGTAACGTTCTCGACAAAACCATAAAAAAATTACAATTTAAAAATGCAAAAATATCATCGAAGGAACTTACTCGTGCTGGAGTCAAATACCCATCAGCTCTGATTTCCATTGGTGTCACAGCGCCATAACTGACGTATTGAAGTTTTTCATGCAAATGACAAAATTCAAAAGACTATTTCGTAAAATTATAAACATAGATTTCATGTTTAAAACCGAACAATCTTTGTACTAAGACGTCGTCAAGGCGTACGAGAAAATACAAGACGTTCGAATTCCCCAAGTTCTTTGGAAACGAGTCAGCTGAAGGCGAGGAGACAGTTGTTATGGAGGACCTCACAGCGAAGGGCTTCCAAACATACAGCAGGTTGAATCTGCTGTAAGTGTGTGGACTGCACGCCTCGTGCGCTATAGAATACTTAATCAGGTTCCACGCTTTATCTTTCACGAACCAAAATGCAGATCGTGAAAATTTAGCCAAGGACTCAAAGAGAGTAGAAATGAAGAAAAGGGATGATTCGGATAACCGTAATTTGGAGGAAACTTTGTCAAAAATCGGAAATGCCTAAAATGTCGTTAAAGAAGAACATAAGGAAAGAACGGTAGAGTTATTAGAAAATGGGAGCAATTTTATTTTACGACTTTAAGTTTCCATTGACTAGGTACCACGGTCCTGTGTCATGGCGACTAAGGGTCAGCAACTTGTTTTAATATCTGGACGCCCGGGTTCGATCAGCCAACATACATCTTGCTGAGCATTCCTAACAGTCACATTTCCTCTTTGGTCAAAGAAACAGGAGAAAGAATGACCAATTTCCTGTTTGAAGTCACCAGAACGAAATATAATAATGATTTATTTGCTACGTATGCCTTGCAACTTTCAAATCATCTTTGACAGGTGACAAATTTACAGCATACTGCGTAACGTTCTCGACAAAACCATAAAAAAATTACAATTTAAAAATGCAAAAATATCTTCGAAGGAACTTACTCGTGCTGGAGTCAAATACCCATCAGCTCTGATTTCCATAGGTGTCACAGCGCCATAACTTACGTATTGAAGTTTTTCATGCAAGTGACAAAATTCAATGGACTATTTCGTAAAATTATAAACATAGATTTCATGTTTAAAACTGAACAATCTTTGTACTAAGACGTCGTCAAGGCGTACGAGAAAATACAAGACGTTCGAATTCCCCAAGTTCTTTGGAAACGTTTTCCTGAAGATAGTGAAAAATTAACTTTAAAAATCTTAGGTGTCCAATATAACCCATTAAATGTCAGTTTCGGTTACTCAGAGTCCTCTATCGAGGACGGTAAATGTACCAAGCGCTCTATTTTATCCAGCATCGCAAGTATTTTCGATCCTCTACTCACACCTTTTATCTTAAAAGCCAAATTGCTCCTTCAAGATTTATGGCGTCTTAATCTTTCATGGGACGAACCTGTGCCGAGAGACATAGCACAAAAACAGCAGAACTTTATGACTGATCTCCGTAACTTAAAACTAATAAAAATCCCTCGTAGGATTATACCATCTCAATCAAAGGAATTTCAGCTCTTCGGATATTGTGATGGATCCACCAAAGCATATGGATGTTGTGTTTATCTCGGTGTCGTTACCTCTCACGACGTATCTACATGTCTATCTTTTAGTTGAGTCTAGTTTAAGTCCAAGGTAGCACCTCTAAAAGTGTTGAATGTCAACCGTTTAGAGCTTTGTGGTGCTATATTACTGTCTAAAGAAATAAATCGCATTCAATCCTTGTTTAGTTCGAAATTTATCTTGAACAAATCTATATCATTCACAGACAGCTCGACTGTATTGTCATGGTTAAATACCGAGCCGCATAAACTTAAGAACTTTGTTGCCCATTGAGTGATCCTAATTAACGACATACTTAGTCTTTTTATTTTACCTAAATTATCAATTTATATCTCCTTGGTCAAAATGGTGAACGGCAAGGTAAGTGTGGAACTAATGTAAAAGAATATTCCGCTACTTTTTAAATTTCTGCTTCCGTTTAAAATTTCAGATTAAATATTTTTATTTATTTAATGATTTTATTTCAGAAACTCGTCACTGGAGAGGGAGATATCCCTAGGCGTTGGGGCAGACCAGCGGGACACAACCAGATGCTTCTCTCGCAGTTGCGTACTAACATTAGAAACTTAATACTTCCACCATATATTTCGCATTGATATTTTTTTAATTTTTTTTTTTTGGAAATTTGGATTTTTATTTCATTCTTTATTCACAGGAAGAGCATCGCGCACGCAACACTCAATATGAGAGGGAACAGCGCCAGGAGACAGCAGAAGCACTGCCGGAGCTGACCGCAGCTGCCGGCTGTGGCCCCAGCGTAAGTTACCATTATTTTATTCTTTACCTTAATAAATGTTTGTACGATTCACGAAACCTGACTAACTTTTCATTTATTCACAGATATCTCAAGCCGAGCTACTGGCAGTACTAATCAGTCGCATAAAGAGTGCGACTGAAAACGAGAACGTTGCTGCCTTGAAGCGGCTAAATCATATAAACATTAATACCCTTTTTTTAGTGTTGAAATCATCCAATGACTTCTCCCGCTCTGGGCTGAGTGCAAGGGCGAGTCAAACTTTACATTAGGTATATTTAGACTGGACGTAATTCATGTTTCCTTTTAAACTCGATTTATCGCACAGCTTTGAACAGAAATGTATTTATGTAAAACATGATTTCTGTTTGAATTAACGTAACTTAATCACTAACTCGTTCATAAAGATAGTATCTATGTAGGTACAAGCTACTACACAAGTGCCGCCTAAATGTTTGAAAGCAGCTATAAAAATTATTTGGCTTAACTGTAAGGCTCTAAACTTACTGAATGTCATTTTAAATTATATTTCATCGTAAAAACACACCGCAGTGGCTTTACAATTTAACCAGAAGTCACTAACAAAAGAAATCCTAGAAACAATAGATAATTCCCGATCGACCAATAACAGAGCTCGAACATGTTCCCTCCTTGGTACCCCTGCGTAAGCGCAGGTACCCTATATAAATTCGGAGCCGGAAAAATTTAAGTTCATTACTTTGGTAGTAGCTTATTTGTGCAGTTCGACTCGCAGACGTACTCCGTTTGTCGATCTCGAAACATATTCTTTTTGTACTAAATTATCAATTTTTATTTCAAAAATGGTGAACGACAAGGTAAGTGTGGAACTAATGTAAAAAAATATTCTGCTATTTTTTATTATCTGTTTCCGTTTTATATTTAAGATTCCGTATTTTTATATATTTTGTGTTTTTATTTCAGAAACTTACTAATGGAGAGGGAGATATCCCGAGGCGTCGTGGCAGACCAGCGGGGCATAACCGGGTGCCTCTCTCTCAGGTTCGTATTAAAATTAAGACACCTTATATTTCCAGCATATATTTCGCTTTAATATTATTGTTTTGTAAATTTGTTTGTTTATTTTATTATTTATTTACAGGAACAGCGTCGCGCACGCAACGCTCAGTATGAGCGGGAGCGTCGCCAGGAGACATCCGAAGCGCTGTCGGATCTGACAGCAGCTGTCGGGTGTGACCCAAACGTAAGTTATCATTATTTTATTCTTAACTTTAAAAAATATATGTACGATTTATGAAACTTGACTAATTATTCTTATTCACAGATATCTCAGGCCGAGCTACTGGCAGTAGCAATCAGTCGCATTCAGAGTGCGACTGAAAACGAGAACGTTGCTGCCTTGAAGCGGCTAAATAATAATTTGACATCTCAAAGTAAGTTAACCTGTCTAGTTGCTGTGGAAGTCTTGTTGTGTCATATTGTATTAAATTTTATTTATCTTTTCCAGTTGCAACGCTTCAAGAAAAGCTCGGCCTAGATGTTTTAAGTTCAGACGACGACGACACATGTGACAGTACCGACAGTGACGCTGCGGTAAGTTTCTGTACCATTTCGAATTTATTTTGCACCTGAATAACGTATTGGATCCTAACTTATTTTTTTTTTTCTTATGCAGGACACGGACAGAGCTGGGTCGCCGTTCAGTTCCAGGAAAGACACTAAAAAATCACCAGTACGTGTTTGTGTTTTACTAAAATTACCACTTTTGATCCATTTTAATTATTATTTATTTGTTTATTTAAGTATGTTTTTTACAGAGAAAGAAGCGCAAGCGCTCGGAGTGACTGTCATCAGAACAACGAAGATAAAGCGTGGGCGCTTGACTTTTTGAGTGAATATTCCTTTAAATCTTTTCTCTGTGACAACCGCGGAAGCCCAGTCGTGTAATCCAATCAAATATAAAGGCTGGGTATGTAACTTACTGCAGTTCGACTCGCAGTACTTACTTCGTATTTCGTTCTCGAAACTTATTCTTTTTATTTTACCTAAATTACCAATTTATATCTCCTTGGCCAAAATGGTGAACGGCAAGGTAAGTGTGGAACTAATGTGAAAGAATATTCCGCTACTCTTTTAATTTCTGCTTCCGTTTTAGAAACTCGTCACTGGAGAGGGAGATATCCCTAGGCGTTGGGCAGACCAGCGGGACACAACCAGATGCCTCTCTCGCAGGTTCGTACTAACATTAGAAAGTTAATACTTCCACCATATATTTCACATTAATATTTTTTTTTTTTTTTTTTTTTGGAAATTTGAATGTTTATTTCATTCTTTATTCACAGGAAGAGCATCGCGCACGCAACACTCAATATGAGAGGGAACACCGCCAGGAGACAGCAGAAGCACTGCCGGAGCTGACAGCAGCTGCCGGCTGTGGCCCCAGCGTAAGTTACCATTATTTTATTCTTTACTTTAATAAATCTTTGTACAATTCACGAAACCTGACTAACTTTTCATTTATTCACAGATATCTCAAGCCGAGCTACTGACAGTTCCGACAGTAACGCTGCGGTAAGTTTCTGTGCCATTTCGAATTTATTTTGCACCGGAATAACGTATTGGATTCTAACTTTTTTTTTTTCTTATGCAAGACACAGACGCAGCTGGGCTACCGTTCAGTTCCAGGAAAGACACTAAGGGCTGATTTCATCATTCAATATAAAAACTTAGTTGAACTAAACTGAGCTCAGCGTAATCTAGTTTAAAGACCCGTGTCGTAAACATGGGCGACAACAAAATAATTGAAACTGAACTGAGTTTAGCATAAACTAGGTTCAAGTCATCGTAGTGAAACGCAAAATGCAGCTATAATCTCGATTAGGCGCTCAAACTGCGTTTTGATTGAACGAATCGCGATTAGTTTATTGGTGAATTTGGCTCTTAAAAAGACCAGTACGTGTTTGTGATACAGATGAACACTCGCCGGCAGTTCACATCAAGTACGATGCTTACCATCACACATTGTCTAAACACCATCATGGACTCGCACCGAGTGCTGGTCACGGACCAGGGCGAGTCCCCGGGTTTGACCAGCCGACATACATCTTGCTGAGCATTCCTAACAGTAAATTTTCCTCTTTGGTCAAAGAAACAGGAGAAAGCATGTCCAATTTCCTGTTTGAAATCGCCAGAACGAAATTTTTTTAATGATTTCTTTGCTACATATGCCTTGTAACATTCGTATCATCTTTGACAGGTGACAATTTTACAGCATACTGCGTAACGTTCTCGACAAAACCATAAAAAGCAAAAATATCTTCGAAGGAACTTACTCGTGCTGGAGTCAAATACCCATCAGCTCTGATTTCCATAGGTGTCACAGCGCCATAACTGACGAATTGAAGTTTTTCATGCAAATGACAAAATTCAAAAGACTATTTCGTAAAATTATAAACATAGATTTCATGTTTAAAACCGAACAATCTTTGTACTATGACGTCGTCAAGGCGTACGAGAAAATATAAGACGTTCGAATTCCCCAAGTTCTTTGGAAACGAGTCAGCTGAAGGCGAGGAGACAGTTGTTATGGAGGACCTCACAGCGAAGGGCTTCCAAACATACAGCAGGTTGAATCTGCTGTAAGTGTGTGGACTGCACGCCTCGTGCGCTATAGAATACTTAATCAGGTTCCACGCTTTATCTTTCGCGAACCAAAATGCAGATCGTGAAAATTTAGCCAAGGACTCAAAGAGAGTAGAAATGAAGAAAAGGGATGATTCGGATAACCGTAATTTGGAGGAAACTTTGTCAAAAATCGGAAATGCCTAAAATGCCGTTAAAGAAGAACATAAGGAAAGAACGGTAGAGTTATTAGAAAATGGGAGCAATTTTATTTTACGACTTTAAGTTTCCATTGACTAGGTACCACGGTCCTGTGTCATGGCGACTACAGGGTCAGCAACTTGTTTTAATATCTGGACGCCCGGGTTCGATCAGCCAACATACATCTTGCTGAGCATTCCTAACAGTAAATTTTCCTCTTTGGTCAAAGAAACAGGAGAAAGAATGACCAATTTCCTGTTTGAAGTCGCCAGAACGAAAATGATTTCTTTGCTACGTATGCCTTGCAACTTTCAAATCATCTTTGACAGGTGACAAGTTTACAGCATACTGCGTAACGTTCTCGACAAAACCATAAAAAAAATTACAATTTAAAAATGCAAAAATATCATCGAAGGAACTTACTCGTGCTGGAGTCAAATACCCATCAGCTCTGGTTTCCATAGGTGTCACAGCGCCATAACTGACGTATTGAAGTTTTTCATGCAAATGACAAAATTCAAAAGACTATTTCGTAAAATTATAAACATAGATTTCATGTTTAAAACCGAACAATCTTTGTACTAAGACGTCGTCAAGGCGTACGAGAAAATACAAGACGTTCGAATTCCCCAAGTTCTTTGGAAACGAGTCAGCTGAAGGCGAGGATACAGTTGTTATGGAGGACCTCACAGCGAAGGGCTTCCAAACATACAGCAGGTTGAATCTGCTGTAAGTGTGTGGACTGCACGCCTCGTGCGCTATAGAATACTTAATCAGGTTCCACGCTTTATCTTTCGCGAACCAAAATGCAGATCGTGAAAATTTAGCCAAGGACTCAAAGAGAGTAGAAATGAAGAAAAGGGATGATTCGGATAACCGTAATTTGGAGGAAACTTTGTCAAAAATCGGAAATGCCTAAAATGTCGTTAAAGAAGAACATAAGGAAAGAACGGTAGAGTTATTAGAAAATGGGAGCAATTTTATTTAACGACTTTAAGTTTCCATTCACTAGGTACCACGGTCCTGTGTCATGGCGACTACAGGGTCAGCAACTTGTTTAAATATCTGGACGCCCGGGTTCGACCAGCCGACATACATCTTGCTAAGCATTCCTAACAGTCAATTTTCCTTATTGGTCAAAGAAACAGAGAAAGAATGACCAATTTCCTGTTTGAAGTCGCCAGAACGAAATATAATAATGACTTCTTTGCTACGTATGCCTTGCAACTTTCAAATCATCTTTGACAGGTGACAAGTTTACAGCATACTGCGTAACGTTCTCGACAAAACCATAAAAAAATTACAATTTAAAAATGCAAAAATATCATCGAAGGAACTTACTCGTGCTGGAGTCAAATACCCATCAGCTCTGATTTCCATTGGTGTCACAGCGCCATAACTGACGTATTGAAGTTTTTCATGCAAATGACAAAATTCAAAAGACTATTTCGTAAAATTATAAACATAGATTTCATGTTTAAAACCGAACAATCTTTGTACTAAGACGTCGTCAAGGCGTACGAGAAAATACAAGACGTTCGAATTCCCCAAGTTCTTTGGAAACGAGTCAGCTGAAGGCGAGGAGACAGTTGTTATGGAGGACCTCACAGCGAAGGGCTTCCAAACATACAGCAGGTTGAATCTGCTGTAAGTGTGTGGACTGCACGCCTCGTGCGCTATAGAATACTTAATCAGGTTCCACGCTTTATCTTTCACGAACCAAAATGCAGATCGTGAAAATTTAGCCAAGGACTCAAAGAGAGTAGAAATGAAGAAAAGGGATGATTCGGATAACCGTAATTTGGAGGAAACTTTGTCAAAAATCGGAAATGCCTAAAATGTCGTTAAAGAAGAACATAAGGAAAGAACGGTAGAGTTATTAGAAAATGGGAGCAATTTTATTTTACGACTTTAAGTTTCCATTGACTAGGTACCACGGTCCTGTGTCATGGCGACTAAGGGTCAGCAACTTGTTTTAATATCTGGACGCCCGGGTTCGACCAGCCGACATACATCTTGCTGAGCATTCCTAACAGTCACATTTCCTCTTTGGTCAAAGAAACAGGAGAAAGAATGACCAATTTCCTGTTTGAAGTCACCAGAACGAAATATAATAATGATTTATTTGCTACGTATGCCTTGCAACTTTCAAATCATCTTTGACAGGTGACAAATTTACAGCATACTGCGTAACGTTCTCGACAAAACCATAAAAAAATTACAATTTAAAAATGCAAAAATATCTTCGAAGGAACTTACTCGTGCTGGAGTCAAATACCCATCAGCTCTGATTTCCATAGGTGTCACAGCGCCATAACTTACGTATTGAAGTTTTTCATGCAAGTGACAAAATTCAATGGACTATTTCGTAAAATTATAAACATAGATTTCATGTTTAAAACTGAACAATCTTTGTACTAAGACGTCGTCAAGGCGTACGAGAAAATACAAGACGTTCGAATTCCCCAAGTTCTTTGGAAACGTTTTCCTGAAGATAGTGAAAAATTAACTTTAAAAATCTTAGGTGTCCAATATAACCCATTAAATGTCAGTTTCGGTTACTCAGAGTCCTCTATCGAGGACGGTAAATGTACCAAGCGCTCTATTTTATCCAGCATCGCAAGTATTTTCGATCCTCTACTCACACCTTTTATCTTAAAAGCCAAATTGCTCCTTCAAGATTTATGGCGTCTTAATCTTTCATGGGACGAACCTGTGCCGAGAGACATAGCACAAAAACAGCAGAACTTTATGACTGATCTCCGTAACTTAAAACTAATAAAAATCCCTCGTAGGATTATACCATCTCAATCAAAGGAATTTCAGCTCTTCGGATATTGTGATGGATCCACCAAAGCATATGGATGTTGTGTTTATCTCGGTGTCGTTACCTCTCACGACGTATCTACATGTCTATCTTTTAGTTGAGTCTAGTTTAAGTCCAAGGTAGCACCTCTAAAAGTGTTGAATGTCAACCGTTTAGAGCTTTGTGGTGCTATATTACTGTCTAAAGAAATAAATCGCATTCAATCCTTGTTTAGTTCGAAATTTATCTTGAACAAATCTATATCATTCACAGACAGCTCGACTGTATTGTCATGGTTAAATACCGAGCCGCATAAACTTAAGAACTTTGTTGCCCATTGAGTGATCCTAATTAACGACATACTTAGTCTTTTTATTTTACCTAAATTATCAATTTATATCTCCTTGGTCAAAATGGTGAACGGCAAGGTAAGTGTGGAACTAATGTAAAAGAATATTCCGCTACTTTTTAAATTTCTGCTTCCGTTTAAAATTTCAGATTAAATATTTTTATTTATTTAATGATTTTATTTCAGAAACTCGTCACTGGAGAGGGAGATATCCCTAGGCGTTGGGGCAGACCAGCGGGACACAACCAGATGCTTCTCTCGCAGTTGCGTACTAACATTAGAAACTTAATACTTCCACCATATATTTCGCATTGATATTTTTTTAATTTTTTTTTTTTGGAAATTTGGATTTTTATTTCATTCTTTATTCACAGGAAGAGCATCGCGCACGCAACACTCAATATGAGAGGGAACAGCGCCAGGAGACAGCAGAAGCACTGCCGGAGCTGACCGCAGCTGCCGGCTGTGGCCCCAGCGTAAGTTACCATTATTTTATTCTTTACCTTAATAAATGTTTGTACGATTCACGAAACCTGACTAACTTTTCATTTATTCACAGATATCTCAAGCCGAGCTACTGGCAGTACTAATCAGTCGCATAAAGAGTGCGACTGAAAACGAGAACGTTGCTGCCTTGAAGCGGCTAAATCATATATACATTAATACCCTTTTTTTAGTGTTGAAATCATCCAATGACTTCTCCCGCTCTGGGCTGAGTGCAAGGGCGAGTCAAACTTTACATTAGGTATATTTAGACTGGACGTAATTCATGTTTCCTTTTAAACTCGATTTATCGCACAGCTTTGAACAGAAATGTATTTATGTAAAACATGATTTCTGTTTGAATTAACGTAACTTAATCACTAACTCGTTCATAAAGCTAGTATCTATGTAGGTACAAGCTACTACACAAGTGCCGCCTAAATGTTTGAAAGCAGCTATAAAAATTATTTGGCTTAACTGTAAGGCTCTAAACTTACTGAATGTCATTTTAAATTATATTTCATCGTAAAAACACACCGCAGTGGCTTTACAATTTAACCAGAAGTCACTAACAAAAGAAATCCTAGAAACAATAGATAATTCCCGATCGACCAATAACAGAGCTCGAACATGTTCCCTCCTTGGTACCCCTGCGTAAGCGCAGGTACCCTATATAAATTCGGAGCCGGAAAAATTTAAGTTCATTACTTTGGTAGTAGCTTATTTGTGCAGTTCGACTCGCAGTACGTACTCCGTTTGTCGATCTCGAAACATATTCTTTTTGTACTAAATTATCAATTTTTATTTCAAAAATGGTGAACGACAAGGTAAGTGTGGAACTAATGTAAAAAAATATTCTGCTATTTTTTATTATCTGTTTCCGTTTTATATTTAAGATTCCGTATTTTTATATATTTTGTGTTTTTATTTCAGAAACTTACTAATGGAGAGGGAGATATCCCGAGGCGTCGTGGCAGACGAGCGGGGCATAACCGGGTGCCTCTCTCTCAGGTTCGTATTAAAATTAAGACACCTTATATTTCCAGCATATATTTCGCTTTAATATTATTGTTTTGTAAATTTGTTTGTTTATTTTATTATTTATTTACAGGAACAGCGTCGCGCACGCAACGCTCAGTATGAGCGGGAGCGTCGCCAGGAGACATCCGAAGCGCTGTCGGATCTGACAGCAGCTGTCGGGTGTGACCCAAACGTAAGTTATCATTATTTTATTCTTAACTTTAAAAAATATATGTACGATTTATGAAACTTGACTAATTATTCTTATTCACAGATATCTCAGGCCGAGCTACTGGCAGTAGCAATCAGTCGCATTCAGAGTGCGACTGAAAACGAGAACGTTGCTGCCTTGAAGCGGCTAAATAATAATTTGACATCTCAAAGTAAGTTAACCTGTCTAGTTGCTGTGGAAGTCTTGTTGTGTCATATTGTATTAAATTTTATTTATCTTTTCCAGTTGCAACGCTTCAAGAAAAGCTCGGCCTAGATGTTTTAAGTTCAGACGACGACGACACATGTGACAGTACCGACAGTGACGCTGCGGTAAGTTTCTGTACCATTTCGAATTTATTTTGCACCTGAATAACGTATTGGATCCTAACTTATTTTTTTTTTTCTTATGCAGGACACGGACAGAGCTGGGTCGCCGTTCAGTTCCAGGAAAGACACTAAAAAATCACCAGTACGTGTTTGTGTTTTACTAAAATTACCACTTTTGATCCATTTTAATTATTATTTATTTGTTTATTTAAGTATGTTTTTTACAGAGAAAGAAGCGCAAGCGCTCGGAGTGACTGTCATCAGAACAACGAAGATAAAGCGCGGGCGCTTGACTTTTTGAGTGAATATTCCTTTAAATCTTTTCTCTGTGACAACCGCGGAAGCCCAGTCGTGTAATCCAATCAAATATAAAGGCTGGGTATGTAACTTACTGCAGTTCGACTCGCAGTACTTACTTCGTATTTCGTTCTCGAAACTTATTCTTTTTGTTTTACCTAAATTACCAATTTATATCTCCTTGGTCAAAATGGTGAACGGCAAGGTAAGTGTGGAACTAATGTAAAAGAATATTCCGCTACTCTTTAAATTTCTGCTTCCGTTTTAAATTTAAGATTAAATATTTTTATTTATTTAATGATTTTATTTCAGAAACTCGTCACTGGAGAGGGAGATATCCCGAGGCGTTGGGGCAAACCAGCGGGACATAACCAGATGCCTCTCTCGCAGGTTCGTACTAACATTAGAAACTTCATACTTCCACCATATATTTCGCATTAATTTTTTTTTTTTTTTTTTTGGAAATTTGAATGTTTATTTCATTCTTTATTCACAGGAAGAGCATCGCGCACGCAACACTCAATATGAGAGGGAACACCGCCAGGAGACAGCAGAAGCACTGCCGGAGCTGACAGCAGCTGCCGGCTGTTGCCCCAGCGTAAGTTACCATTATTTTATTCTTTACTTTAATAAATGTTTGTACAATTCACGAAACCTAACTAACCTTTCATTTATTCACAGATATCTCAAGCCGAGCTACTATTGGCAGTAGTGATCAGTCGCATAAAGAGACAGAAAAAGACAACGTCGCTGAATTGAAGCGAAAAAAGAATAATTTGGCAATTCAAAGTAAGTTAACCTGTCTAGTGGCTGTGGAGGTCTTGTTGTGTCATATTGTATTAAATTATTTTTATCTTTTCCAGTTGCAATGCTTCAAGAAAAGCTCGGCATAGACGTGGAGGGTTTCAGTTCGGACGACGACACATGTGACAGTTCCGACAGCGACGCTGCGGTAAGTTTCTGTACCGTATTGGATTCTAACTTTTTTTTTCTTATGCAGGACATGGACAGAGCTGGGTCGCCGTTCAGTTCCAGGAAAGACACTAAAAAATCACCAGTACGTGTTTGTGTTTTACTAAAATTACCACTTTTGATCCATTTTAATTATTATTTATTTGTTTACTTAAAGTATGTTTTTTACAGAGAAAGAAGCGCAAGCGCTCGGAGTGACTGTCATCAGCACAACGAAGATAAAGCGCGGGCGCTTGACTTTTTGAGTGAATATTCCTTTAAATCTTTTCTCTGTGACAACCGCGGAAGCCCAGTCGTGTAATCCAATCAAATATAAAGGCTGGGTATGTAACTTACTGCAGTTCGACTCGCAGTACTTACTTCGTATTTCGTTCTCGAAACTTATTCTTTTTATTTTACCTAAATTACCAATTTATATCTCCTTGGCCAAAATGGTGAACGGCAAGGTAAGTGTGGAACTAATGTGAAAGAATATTCCGCTACTCTTTTAATTTCTGCTTCCGTTTTAGAAACTCGTCACTGGAGAGGGAGATATCCCTAGGCGTTGGGGCAGACCAGCGGGACACAACCAGATGCCTCTCTCGCAGGTTCGTACTAACATTAGAAAGTTAATACTTCCACCATATATTTCACATTAATATTTTTTTTTTTTTTTTTTTTGGAAATTTGAATGTTTATTTCATTCTTTATTCACAGGAAGAGCATCGCGCACGCAACACTCAATATGAGAGGGAACACCGCCAGGAGACAGCAGAAGCACTGCCGGAGCTGACAGCAGCTGCCGGCTGTGGCCCCAGCGTAAGTTACCATTATTTTATTCTTTACTTTAATAAATCTTTGTACAATTCACGAAACCTGACTAACTTTTCATTTATTCACAGATATCTCAAGCCGAGCTACTGACAGTTCCGACAGTAACGCTGCGGTAAGTTTCTGTGCCATTTCGAATTTATTTTGCACCGGAATAACGTATTGGATTCTAACTTTTTTTTTTTCTTATGCAAGACACAGACGCAGCTGGGCTACCGTTCAGTTCCAGGAAAGACACTAAGGGCTGATTTCATCATTCAATATAAAAACTTAGTTGAACTAAACTGAGCTCAGCGTAATCTAGTTTAAAGACCCGTGTCGTAAACATGGGCGACAACAAAATAATTGAAACTGAACTGAGTTTAGCATAAACTAGGTTCAAGTCATCGCAGTGAAACGCAACATGCAGCTATAATCTCGATTAGGCGCTCAAACTGCGTTTTGATTGAACGAATCGCGATTAGTTTATTGGTGAATTTGGCTCTTAAAAAGACCAGTACGTGTTTGTGATACAGATGAACACTCGCCGGCAGTTCACATCAAGTACGATGCTTACCATCACACATTGTCTAAACACCATCATGGACTCGCACCGAGTGCTTTTTTTTTTTTTTTTTTTTTTTGGTGGTGGGTAAAATCATCCAATGACATCTCCCACCCTTGGGCGGAGCGGGAGATAGTGTCAGACTCTTACTGACTAAAAACCCACCCCGTTCCTTCGTGGCCTTAGATACCAGGGCCGGGCTTTCCTTTCGGAAGCAAACCCTTGGCCCCAGTAGGCTTCGACCCTGCCTGCCTGCAGCTAGCAGGCTGGGTCTCTACGGTTTGCTGACAACTCCTTGAGGCGCGCGGGAACAGTGCGCGCCGTTGACGACCTGGGCTTGGTCCGGATGTTTACCGGACGGTCGGACAGCGAGCTACCCATAGCTCGCCGTCCGCAAGCCCGCGTCTACGTTGGCTGGAAATCAGGATCGGAATCGGAATCCCCGCGGCGGCTGGGCCTTGTGGGCCGTTGCCTCTCGCGTGCGGCCTCCTCCTTTGCTAGCATTACTGCTTCGCAGAAGGAGGCGACCGCCTGCCATCCCTCCTCGCTTCGGACCATGGCCCGTACCAGGGCCTGGCGCGAGAGATCGCCGCTGCCGATCGCACTCACGAGAACACGGCGATGCTCTGCCCAAGCGGGGCACACTTCGACCGTGTGCTCCACCGTGTCCTCCGGGCAGTCCACGCAGTGGTGGCACCCGGGCGTCGGTTCCGCACGAATCCGGAACAGGAACCTCCCGAACTTACCGTGTCCGGTGAGAACCTGGGTCATGCGGAAGGTTAGGACGCCGTGAGGTCTTTCCAGCCACGCCTCAAAGAGGGGCCTTACCGCCATAATTAAGGCGTGCCCAGCACTGGGTTGCGACAGTCGCAGTCGCCATTTCACCATGAGATCCCGCCGGAACTCTTTCCGCCATACCTCGACTTGTCGTGGCAGGGGACTTTCGCCCCGGCGTTGCATCTCCACGCGCTTATCGTGCATGTGTGCAAGGACTGTTGCCTCCAGATCCCATGGTGGCAGGCCAGCAAGGAGGCTTGCCGCTTCGCAGGACACCGTGCGGTATCCCCGCACCATGCGTATGGCCATGACCCTCTGGCACGCGTTCAGCTGGTTCTTTGGCCTTTTCTTCAGCGTGGGCGCCCATACCGGTGCTCCATAAAGGGCTATGGACCGAACGATGCCTGCGTAGAGCCTCCGGCAGGAGGCGTCTGGACCCCCCAGATTCGGCAGGAGCCGCTTGAGGGCAGCCCCGGTCCGATTCAGTTTGGGGGCCAGACGTCGGAAATGTTCCTCGAAATTCCACCGGCTGTCGAGGACGAGTCCCAGATACTTCATCGTCGACCCGACGCCGATGTGAATTCCTCCTACCGTTAGCTGGGAACCTGGTGGTGGTGCGTTCCGAGGGCCGTGAAAGCACATGGCCTCGGATTTGTGCAGCGCCACCTCTAGTCCCAACTGCTCGATCCTCTCCACGACTGTCGCAACCCCGTGTGTCGCTAGTTCGACCGCCGCCTGGTACGACTCTCCCTGTGCCAGGACCAGCGTGTCGTCTGCGTAGCAGACCACGCTGACCCCGCCAGGGAGGTCGCCGCGCAGCACGTAGTCGTAGCCGACGTTCCACAAGGGCGGCCCCAGTACCGATCCCTGCGGAAAGTACCGATCCCTGCGGAATCGCACCGAGTGCTGGTCACGGACCAGGGCGAGTCCCCGGGTTTGACCAGCCGACATACATCTTGCTGAGCATTCCTAACAGTAAATTTTCCTCTTTGGTCAAAGAAACAGGAGAAAGCATGTCCAATTTCCTGTTTGAAATCGCCAGAACGAAATTTTTTTAATGATTTCTTTGCTACATATGCCTTGTAACATTCGTATCATCTTTGACAGGTGACAATTTTACAGCATACTGCGTAACGTTCTCGACAAAACCATAAAATGCAAAAATATCTTCGAAGGAACTTACTCGTGCTGGAGTCAAATACCCATCAGCTCTGATTTCCATAGGTGTCACAGCGCCATAACTGACGAATTGAAGTTTTTCATGCAAATGACAAAATTCAAAAGACTATTTCGTAAAATTATAAACATAGATTTCATGTTTAAAACCGAACAATCTTTGTACTATGACGTCGTCAAGGCGTACGAGAAAATACAAGACGTTCGAATTCCCCAAGTTCTTTGGAAACGAGTCAGCTGAAGGCGAGGAGACAGTTGTTATGGAGGACCTCACAGCGAAGGGCTTCCAAACATACAGCAGGTTGAATCTGCTGTAAGTGTGTGGACTGCACGCCTCGTGCGCTATAGAATACTTAATCAGGTTCCACGCTTTATCTTTCGCGAACCAAAATGCAGATCGTGAAAATTTAGCCAAGGACTCAAAGAGAGTAGAAATGAAGAAAAGGGATGATTCGGATAACCGTAATTTGGAGGAAACTTTGTCAAAAATCGGAAATGCCTAAAATGCCGTTAAAGAAGAACATAAGGAAAGAACGGTAGAGTTATTAGAAAATGGGAGCAATTTTATTTTACGACTTTAAGTTTCCATTGACTAGGTACCACGGTCCTGTGTCATGGCGACTACAGGGTCAGCAACTTGTTTTAATATCTGGACGCCCGGGTTCGATCAGCCAACATACATCTTGCTGAGCATTCCTAACAGTAAATTTTCCTCTTTGGTCAAAGAAACAGGAGAAAGAATGACCAATTTCCTGTTTGAAGTCGCCAGAACGAAAATGATTTCTTTGCTACGTATGCCTTGCAACTTTCAAATCATCTTTGACAGGTGACAAGTTTACAGCATACTGCGTAACGTTCTCGACAAAACCATAAAAAAAATTACAATTTAAAAATGCAAAAATATCATCGAAGGAACTTACTCGTGCTGGAGTCAAATACCCATCAGCTCTGATTTCCATAGGTGTCACAGCGCCATAACTTACGTATTGAAGTTTTTCATGCAAATGACAAAATTCAATGGACTATTTCGTAAAATTATAAACATAGATTTCATGTTTAAAACCGAACAATCTTTGTACTAAGACGTCGTCAAGGCGTACGAGAAAATACAAGACGTTCGAATTCCCCAAGTTCTTTGGAAACGAGTCAGCTGAAGGCGAGGAGACAGTTGTTATGGAGGACCTCACAGCGAAGGGCTTCCAAACATACAGCAGGTTGAATCTGCTGTAAGTGTGTGGACTGCACGTCTCGTGCGCTATAGAATACTTAATCAGGTTCCACGCTTTATCTTTCGCGAACCAAAATGCAGATCGTGAAAATTTTGCCAAGGACTCAAAGAGAGTAGAAATGAAGAAAAGGGATGATTCGGATAACCGTAATTTGGAGGAAACTTTGTCAAAAATCGGAAATGCCTAAAATACCGTTAAAGAAGAACATAAGGAAAGAACGGTAGAGTTATTAGAAAATGGGAGCAATTTTATTTTACGACTTTAAGTTTCCATTGACTAGGTACCACGGTCCTGTGTCATGGCGACTACAGGGTCAGCAACTTGTTTAAATATCTGGACGCCCGGGTTCGACCAGCCGACATACATCTTGCTAAGCATTCCTAACAGTCAATTTTCCTTATTGGTCAAAGAAACAGGAGAAAGAATGACCAATTTCCTGTTTGAAGTCGCCAGAACGAAATATAATAATGATTTCTTTGCTACGTATGCCTTGCAACTTTCAAATCATCTTTGACAGGTGACAAGTTTACAGCATACTGCGTAACGTTCTCGACAAAACCATAAAAAAATTACAATTTAAAAATGCAAAAATATCATCGAAGGAACTTACTCGTGCTGGAGTCAAATACCCATCAGCTCTGATTTCTATAGGTGTCACAGCGCCATAACTGACGTATTGAAGTTTTTCATGCAAATGACAAAATTCAAAAGACTATTTCGTAAAATTATAAACATAGATTTCATGTTTAAAACCGAACAATCTTTGTACTAAGACGTCGTCAAGGCGTACGAGAAAATACAACATAAGGAAAGAACGGTAGAGTGATTAGAAAATGGGAGCAATTTTATTTTACGACTTTAAGTTTCCATTGACTAGGTATCACGGTCCTGTGTCATGGCGACTACAGGGTCAGCAACTTGTTTAAATATCTGGACGCCCGGGTTCGACCAGCCGACATACATCTTGCTAAGCATTCCTAACAGTCAATTTTCCTTATTGGTCAAAGAAACAGGAGAAAGAATGACCAATTTCCTGTTTGAAGTCGCCAGAACGAAATATAATAATGATTTCTTTGCTACGTATGCCTTGCAACTTTCAAATCATCTTTGACAGGTGACAAGTTTACAGCATACTGCGTAACGTTCTCGACAAAACCATAAAAAATTACAATTTAAAAATGCAAAAATATCATCGAAGGAACTTACTTGTGCTGGAGTCAAATACCCATCAGCTCTGGTTTCCATAGGTGTCACAGCGCCATAACTGACGTATTGAAGTTTTTCATGCAAGTGACAAAATTCAAAAGACTATTTCGTAAAATTATAAACATAGATTTCTTGTTTAAAACCGAACAATCTTTGTACTAAGACGTCGTCAAGGCGTACGAGAAAATACAAGACGTTCGAATTCCCCAAGTTCTTTGGAAACGAGTCAGCTGAAGGCGAGGAAACAGTTGTTATGGAGGACCTCACAGCGAAGGGCTTCCAAACATACAGCAGGTTGAATCTGCTGTAAGTGTGTGGACTGCACGTCTCGTGCGCTATAGAATACTTAATCAGGTTCCACGCTTTATCTTTCGCGAACCAAAATGCAGATCGTGAAAATTTTGCCAAGGACTCAAAGAGAGTAGAAATGAAGAAAAGGGATGATTCGGATAACCGTAATTTGGAGGAAACTTTGTCAAAAATCGGAAATGCCTAAAATGCCGTTAAAGAAGAACATAAGGAAAGAACGGTAGAGTTATTAGAAAATGGGAGCAATTTTATTTTACGACTTTAAGTTTCCATTGACTAGGTACCACGGTCCTGTGTCATGGCGACTACAGGGTCAGCAACTTGTTTAAATATCTGGACGCCCGGGTTCGACCAGCCGACATACATCTTGCTGAGCATTCCTAACAGTCAATTTTCCTTATTGGTCAAAGAAACAGGAGAAAGAATGACCAATTTCCTGTTTGAAGTCGCCAGAACGAAATATAATAATGATTTCTTTGCTACGTATGCCTTGCAACTTTCAAATCATCTTTGACAGGTGACAAGTTTACAGCATACTGCGTAACGTTCTCGACAAAACCATAAAAAAATTACAATTTAAAAATGCAAAAATATCATCGAAGGAACTTACTCGTGCTGGAGTCAAATACCCATCAGCTCTGATTTCTATAGGTGTCACAGCGCCATAACTGACGTATTGAAGTTTTTCATGCAAATGACAAAATTCAAAAGACTATTTCGTAAAATTATAAACATAGATTTCATGTTTAAAACCGAACAATCTTTGTACTAAGACGTCGTCAAGGCGTACGAGAAAATACAACACAAGGAAAGAACGGTAGAGTTATTAGTAAATGGGAGCAATTTTATTTTACGACTTTAAGTTTCCATTGACTAGGTACCACGGTCCTGTGTCATGGCGACTACAGGGTCAGCAACTTGTTTTAATATCTGGACGCCCGGGTTCGATCAGCCGACATACATCTTGCTGAGCATTCCTAACAGTCAATTTTCCTCTTTGGTCAAAGAAACAGGAGAAAGAATGACCAATTTCCTGTTTGAAGTCGCCAGAACGAAAATGATTTCTTTGCTACGTATGCCTTGCAACTTTCAAATCATCTTTGACAGGTGACAAGTTTACAGCATACTGCGTAACGTTCTCGACCAAACCATAAAAAAATTACAATTTAAAAATGCAAAAATATCATCGAAGGAACTTACTCGTGCTGGAGTCAAATACCCATCAGCTCTGATTTCTATAGGTGTCACAGCGCCATAACTGACGTATTGAAGTTTTTCATGCAAATGACAAAATTCAAAAGACTATTTCGTAAAATTATAAACATAGATTTCATGTTTAAAACCGAACAATCTTTGTACTAAGACGTCGTCAAGGCGTACGAGAAAATACAATACGTTCGAATTCCGCAAGTTCTTTGGAAACGAGTCAGCTGAAGGCGAGGAGACAGTTGTTATGGAGGACCTCACAGCGAAGGGCTTCCAAACATACAGCAGGTTGAATCTGCTGTAAGTGTGTGGACTGCACGCCTCGTGCGCTATAGAATACTTAATCAGGTTCCACGCTTTATCTTTCACGAACCAAAATGCAGATCGTGAAAATTTAGCCAAGGACTCAAAGAGAGTAGAAATGAAGAAAAGGGATGATTCGGATAACCGTAATTTGGAGGAAACTTTGTCAAAAATCGGAAATGCCTAAAATACCTTTAAAGAAGAACATAAGGAAAGAACGGTAGAGTTATTAGAAAATGGGAGCAATTTTATTTTACGACTTTAAGTTTCCATTGACTAGGTACCACGGTCCTGTGTCATGGCGACTACAGGGTCAGCAACTTGTTTTAATATCTGGACGCCCGGGTTCGACCAGCCGACATACATCTTGCTGAGCATTCCTAACAGTCAATTTTCTTCTTTGGTCAAAGAAACAGGAGAAAGAATGACCAATTTCCTGTTTGAAGTCGCCAGAACGAAATATAATAATGATTTCTTTGCTACGTATGCCTTGCAACTTTCAAATCATCTTTGACAGGTGACAAGTTTACAGCATACTGCGTAACGTTCTCGACAAAACCATAAAAAAATTACAATTTAAAAATGCAAAAATATCTTCGAAGGAACTTACTCGTGCTGGAGTCAAATACCCATCAGCTCTGATTTCCATAGGTGTCACAGCGCCATAACTTACGTATTGAAGTTTTTCATGCAAATGACAAAATTCAATGGACTATTTCGTAAAATTATAAACATAGATTTCATGTTTAAAACTGAACAATCTTTGTACTAAGACGTCGTCAAGGCGTACGAGAAAATACAAGACGTTCGAATTCCCCAAGTTCTTTGGAAACGAGTCAGCTGAAGGCGAGGAGACAGTTGTTATGGAGGACCTCACAGCGAAGGGCTGCCAAACATACAGCAGGTTGAATCTGCTGTAAGTGTGTGGACTGCACGCCTCGTGCGCTATAGAATACTTAATCAGGTTCCACGCTTTATCTTTCGCGAACCAAAATGCAGATCGTGAAAATTTTGCCAAGGACTCAAAGAGAGTAGAAATGAAGAAAAGGGATGATTCGGATAACCGTAATTTGGAGGAAACTTTGTCAAAAATCGGAAATGCCTAAAATGCCGTTAAAGAAGAACATAAGGAAAGAACGGTAGAGTTATTAGAAAATGGGAGCAATTTTATTTTACGACTTTAAGTTTCCATTGACTAGGTACCACGGTCCTGTGCCATGGCGACTACAGGGTCAGCAACTTGTTTAAATATCTGGACGCCCGGGTTCGACCAGCCGACATACATCTTGCTGAGCATTCCTAACAGTCAATTTTCCTTATTGGTCAAAGAAACAGGAGAAAGAATGACCAATTTCCTGTTTGAAGTCGCCAGAACGAAATATAATAATGATTTCTTTGCTACGTATGCCTTGCAACTTTCAAATCATCTTTGACAGGTGACAAGTTTACAGCATACTGCGTAACGTTCTCGACAAAACCATAAAAAAATTACAATTTAAAAATGCAAAAATATCATCGAAGGAACTTACTCGTGCTGGAGTCAAATACCCATCAGCTCTGATTTCCATAGGTGTCACAGCGCCATAACTGACGAATTGAAGATTTTCATGCAAATGACAAAATTCAAAAGACTATTTCGTAAAATTATAAACATAGATTTCATGTTTAAAACCGAACAATCTTTGTACTAAGACGTCGTCAAGGCGTACGAGAAAATACAAGACGTTCGAATTCCCCAAGTTCTTTGGAAACGAGTCAGCTGAAGGCGAGGAGACAGTTGTTATGGAGGACCTCACAGCGAAGGGCTTCCAAACATACAGCAGGTTGAATCTGCTGTAAGTGTGTGGACTGCACGCCTCGTGCGCTATAGAATACTTAATCAGGTTCCACGCTTTATCTTTCGCGAACCAAAATGCAGATCGTAAAAATTTAGCCAAGGACTCAAAGAGAGTAGAAATGAAGAAAAGGGATGATTCGGATAACCGTAATTTGGAGGAAACTTTGTCAAAAATCAGAAATACCTAAAATACCGTTAAAGAAGAACATAAGGAAAGAACGGTAGAGTTATTAGAAAATGGGAGCAATTTTATTTTACGACTTTAAGTTTCCATTGACTAGGTACCACGGTCCTGTGTCATGGCGACTACAGGGTCAGCAACTTGTTTTAATATCTGGACGCCCGGGTTCGACCAGCCGACATACATCTTGCTGAGCATTCCTAACAGTCACATTTCCTCTTTGGTCAAAGAAACAGGAGAAAGAATGACCAATTTCCTGTTTGAAGTCGCCAGAACGAAATATAATAATGATTTATTTGCTACGTATGCCTTGCAACTTTCAAATCATCTTTGACAGGTGACAAGTTTACAGCATACTGCGTAACGTTCTCGACAAAACCATAAAAAAATTACAATTTAAAAATGCAAAAATATCTTCGAAGGAACTTACTCGTGCTGGAGTCAAATACCCATCAGCTCTGATTTCCATAGGTGTCACAGCGCCATAACTGACGTATTGAAGTTTTTCATGCAAATGACAAAATTCAAAAGACTATTTCGTAAAATTATAAACATAGATTTCATGTTTAAAACTGAACAATCTTTGTACTAAGACGTCGTCAAGGCGTACGAGAAAATACAAGACGTTCGAATTCCCCAAGTTCTTTGGAAACGAGTCAGCTGAAGGCGAGGAGACAGTTGTTATGGAGGACCTCACAGCGAAGGGCTGCCAAACATACAGCAGGTTGAATCTGCTGTAAGTGTGTGGACTGCACGCCTCGTGCGCTATAGAATACTTAATCAGGTTCCACGCTTTATCTTTCGCGAACCAAAATGCAGATCGTGAAAATTTTGCCAAGGACTCAAAGAGAGTAGAAATGAAGAAAAGGGATGATTCGGATAACCGTAATTTGGAGGAAACTTTGTCAAAAATCGGAAATGCCTAAAATGTCGTTAAAGAATAACATAAGGAAAGAACGGTAGAGTTATTAGAAAATGGGAGCAATTTTATTTTACGACTTTAAGTTTCCATTGACTAGGTACCACGGTCCTGTGTCTTGTTTTAATATCTGGACGTCCGGGTTCGACCAGCCGACATACATCTTGCTGAGCATTCCTAACAGTCAATTTTCCTCTTTGGTCAAAGAAGCAGGAGAAAGAATGACCAATTTCCTGTTTGAAGTCGCCAGAACGAAATATAATAATGATTTCTTTGCTACGTATGCCTTGCAACTTTCAAATTATCTTTGACAGGTGACAAGTTTACAGCATACTGCGTAACGTTCTCGACAAAACCATAAAAAAATTACAATATAAAAATGCAAAAATATCGTCGAAGGAACTGACTCGTGCTGCCACGACTGCGGCGTCCAGGGCTGGCCCATCGGGGCAGGCCAGGCGCGGGACCGCGGTGGACGTGTCCCCTGGGTCACTAAACGAGCAGGAAATGCGGTGGTAGGCCATAACATCGGCTGCCGGCTTTAAAGTTACCACCCACCAGACAAAGCCATGCCGCCAAGCGATCCGTCGTGTTCCGGTATGATGTTTGGCGAAGCCGTACGATGGAAGTTGGGTCTGTACAGTTGTGTTGCGGTGGATAACGGGTATTATGCACCAGCTGTTGTTGCGTCGGACGTTTGATCGTGGAGGGTAGCAGAATCCGAAGCACGGTGCTCCGCTGACCGACCGCAGGTAGTTGGGGGCCCAAGTAGTGTGCCAGCCACACATGAAAGGCTGCCCCGCCAACTGCGAAAAATCCCAGGGTGGCCCCATCGTGCCGCTTGGCGACCGGACGAGAGGACCCGATGGCGATCCCTGGGGGGGTTCGGGCGTCCCCGCAGTCTCCAGATTAACCTTCCATTGGCGCGACAACACTGGTTGTTTTGTTGGCTTTATCTTCGCATCACCTCGCTGAACTGCCATCTTCCATCAACCCTATTCAATGAAATAAAATGAAGGTCAAAAAGAGAAGAAAGTGTCAACAGCGGAAGCACGTCCTCTTATTCAAAGTGCACCTCTCAAATATTCGAGGACTGCACTCCAATCTCGATGCAGTCTATTACCACCTAGCCACACTTGCTTTTCTTGACGGAGACCCAGATTAGATGTCCGTCAGATGCGGCGTACCTCAACTACCCGGGATACTCATTGGAGCATCATTTCTTGCAGCGAGCCGGGGTCTGTGTGTACGTCCGTAATGACATCTGCTGTCAGTGTCTCCGTCACCTTGAAGACCCAAATCTTTCCACGCTATGGCTGTTGGTGGACACTGGTATGGACAAAATCGTCTATGCCTGTGTCTACCTATCGCACAGCGGTGATCAGGAGACAACTCGAATGTTTGGAGACCAGAGGACCGACCACGCAGGGAGAGAAACGCGAAACTTCGCGGTATCGTTGGGCCTTTCCCAGCTGGTGAAGCAAGCGGCCAGGGTGCCTGATGTAGTTGGTCATACTGCTAATTGTCTGGACTTTCTGCTGACCACCGATCCGGACAGATGTATCGTAATAGTTTCTTCGCCACTTGGCACTGCAGATCACTGTCTGGTGAAGTCTGTATCGTACTTACCGTATTTTACTTAAGGAGAATAAACGTATTTTCTTTCTTTCTTTCTTTCTTTCTTTACTTCTCCCCACCTGACTGCGATGAACGGCGGATGTGGCGTTACAAGTCAGCAGATTGGGATAAGGTGCGGCACTTCTTTGCGTCTTATCCTTGGCAGCAGGTTTGCTTCTCTTCTGAAAATCCGTCGAGCTGTGCATATCCGATGTGATACGACAAGCTATGGAGTATTTCATCCCTTATAGCGACGTAGCCATCGGTGGCTCAGTTCACCCATGGTTCAACGCCGATTGCATACAAGCTGAAGAGCGTTAGCATTCGGCGTTTCTCACCTGGGTTGATGCTCGTGACCGCAAAGCTCCGGATCTGGGTTCAAAGAAGAGAGCCTTCAACCAAGCTGCCAGGTCCTACAAAAAGGCACTAAGGAAGGCTCGCTTTGACCGCATTACCCATATCATAAAGCCGATGTGGGTAATATATGATATGTTTGTCTAGTTTTTAGTTGCGTCATTCCGTGTAAATAAACTGATTTTCTTTCTTTCTTTCAAAGCTCTCTGCCCAACCATCCGGTAGCAGAGCTTTTTACAAGAAATTCAAGTTGTTCGAATTCCACAAGTTCTTTGGAAACGAGTCAGCAGAAGGCGAAGAAACAGTTGTCACAGCGAAGGGGTTCCAAGCTTACAGCAGGTTGAAACCTGCTGTAAGTGTGTGGACTGCACGCCTAGTGCGCTATAGAATACTTAACCAGGTTCCACGCTTTATTTATTTATTTAAAAATCTTTATGCACTAGTGTACAAAGGCGCGAACCAAAATGCAGATCGTAAAAATTTAGCCAAAGACTCAAAACTAGTTGTTTTAATATCTGGACGGCCGCTTAGAACCAGTAGTGGAGGACTGCCAGACACTACCCTCAAGCTCTCCGGTCGTCGACTTGCTATATTTCTGAGTTCCAATGTACGGACGGGGAATTCAGGAGGCAGAACCATTAGCGACCCATCGACCACTACCTCAGTTGCTTGTTTACCAATCACATATCCGTGGTCATAGGTACGCCGCTGCTATCAAATTCCATTAAACATTTCTTGAGATTTGAAGTGTGGCGTCACATATTGCATGTGTGAACGCACCTTAGATTTAGTGTATGCATGTTAATATTTAAGTCAATATTTTTAAGTTAGTTAAGTGGCAACACGAGCCGAGAAGGTGGGGCGCTATCCTTAGCGTTTGTAACTAACAGTGTTTGAAAATACACATTAACACTGCAAGTTGGATTTTTACTTCTGATACCAATCATCACTTCATCGCAAATACATAAAAGGGGACAGGCGCAATGTCTCCCATCCGCCGCCGCATCGCCTAACTGGTGACCCCGACGTGATATGTGACTGCGACAACCAGTGATGAAGTTTCTTGTTCAAGCGCGAGTTACGAATTGAATTTGTACCGCACCTGAGCTCACCACGGAGGAAGCCATAATTAGTTTTGAAAAAAAAACTATTTTCTTTTTATTTTCATTGTTAGGAACAATTCGCCTTTTTCTTCCATTTGCCACTAATTAGACACTTCACACAGTCACGCAGAGATAAGCAAAATTGAAGAACTAAATTCTGATAAAACTTTTTTCGTTCACGATCCGTAAATAAATTAAGTTTAAACAATTTCTTTTGTTGCTCACCGTACTCAATTTCTTCAATTGGACAGTTCGCCGTGACGTCACAACATGGCAATCGATCCTATTCTCATTTGGACCGCAATGTAATCAGTTTTTTTTTTTGTTATTCGTTCCTTTACCCACCCACGGCTAAATACTAACATTACCGCTGCTTATTTGATTTGGTGTTCTGCTTATAAGTGTATTCCTTCACCTTTTCTTTCATCCCAAAGGGCTGACATGGCTGATGAACTAAAAGCACGTCTTTTAGCACTCGAAGCTGAAATTGTGTCATTACGTGCTGCACAGGAACGGTCTAAGTCTCAGGTAGCCGTTGCTGCAGCAGTATCTCCCAAGCTTCCACCCTTGTCGCCCGATAAAATAGCGGTTTGGTTTTCTCAGGTTGAAGCGCAATTTTTACTCGCCGGCATTACACAGGATGCCACCAAATTCAGCCACATCCTAAGTCAAATAGATCAAAAAACAGCAGGTGAAATTGAGGATATTATCACCAACCCGCCGGCTGAAAATAAATAGGTACAACATTTTGAAAGACACATTGCTGAAACGATTTTCGGTTTCAGAAGAGCAGCGAGTCAAACGACTTCTTGGCAACGAAGAACTTGGAGACAGGAAACCGTCCCAATTTCTCCATCACCTAAAGTCGCTCGCTGGAAATAATCTTTCAGACGAAAATATATTGCGTCAGTTGTGGGACCGCAGCTTGCCTCAACACGTGCAAGGAATTCTTGCAACTCAAACCGATCTCGGGCTTGAAAGGGTGGCGGACATTGCAGACAAAATTATGGAGGCTCAACCAGGTCCTGTAAACATATTTGAAGCTGATGCAGCTACGCCTACGAATCTCCATACGAATAACCAAATAGAGGAGCTGAGCCGAAAATTGGATGCTTTGATGTCTGTGCAATCTCGGTCTCGCAGCAATTCCAGATCACGGAGCAAACACAAAATAAATCCTAATCGGGCTACTACAATGTGCTGGTACCACAAAAAATTTGGATCAAAGGCTAACCCGACAAGCAGTCAGTAGCGACGGCAACTGACTGCGATAGCACACAACCCTCCAGTCGCCGTCTTTTTATAACTGATCAAATGACCAAACGCCAGTTTTTGATTGACACTGGTTCGGATTATGCTGCTTTCCTCACCGCTGGCTCACAGATAGAAGAAAATCCTCCGACTATGAGCTCTGTGCTGCTAATGGTAGTAGCATAAAAACGTTCGGCACGATCACCTTGACACTCAGCTTCCGACTGCGTCGCCAATTCGTCTGGACTTTCGTTGTCGCAGATGTTAACAGCGCCATCATTGGTGTGGATTTTCTGGCACACTATCATTTACTACCAGACTGCCGCACCAAGCCTTTGATTGACGGTATTACGAGCCTTTCTACTGTTGGGTGCCATTCCGTAACATTTATGTCCACAAAAAAACTTACCCATCAAAGGCGGAAAGCTAATTTTTGAGTTCTTGGAATCGGCACTAAGCGATCGTTAGTGTACTTATACATTAAATAAATATTTCACGGTCAACTGCAGGGCAGTATAATGTTTCAGTTCAAACAATTTGAAAGCATTTGCACACTGCTGGACTAAATAATATAAGCCAGCACGTAAAATTACTTAACTGCTGCTCGTCGCCAGGTAAGAGTCCACTTTGCCTTAGAATATCTGGATGATATTTACTGATGATAATTCTTTCAAATTTTATGGCAAAAGACAGATGAACATTACAACGACAATTGTTTATTGCTGTGTAATACCAGCAGTAGTATAACTTTGGATTACTGGGGCGGGATGTCTTTTATGGGACCTAGTGAACTTGTAGAAGTAGGCCGAGTCTATAGTCCCTTTGGCAATATTAAGTGACAAAATGTTGCCAAAAGTGCGTGTTGCTTATCCAAACACGGATATTTACTTTGAGCAAGACAATTGTAAACGTACCTAAGTCCTTGGCCCTGGAGATGATGTTGCAAATGACCGAGAGGTTCACCACAGACTTTCTTGGATAAATGACGGCAGTCACGAGGATTCTGGAGTCCTGGCTACGCACAGAGGAATTTATGGAGCAAGGATGTATAAACACTTTTTTATGAAACAATTGGCTCATAATATCTTTATTTTATAAATTTTACATATCAATTTGCTTACATGTAAAAAAAAGGTTTTTTAGGTTGACGTAGCCGGCAGAACTGGAGTTGGCCAACTTACACTGATAATGACCCTGCTTTGGCTCAGCGATATAATAGTCCTGGCACGAAAAAAATAAGCAAGCAGATACCTCTTATCAGTTTACCAAAAAACGATTTAGACGTAAAATTACGTTAGATTTAATTAAAAATAAATCAGTCGTCATAAAATTCATTATTCAATATGAAACACATACTTCTACAATATAGGGATGGCTAATCATAAACCTCGAATTTAAACAGATGTTTTGATACAGCTCTTTGTTGTAAACTCCCAAACTTTGCAACATTTATCAAGAAGAGAGACCAAAAAGAAGACAATACCAAATATCCGTACTGGTTCTCAAGACAGCTCATTAAAAGACTAAGCGAAAAGAACCGTCTACGTCTTAGAGTTAAAAAGTACAATAATCCAATGGATATTGTTGCACTGGATTTAGTTGGAAAAAGATATGAGCGTATGGCTACGGCTTTCTATAACGCTTACATTACTGACATAGAGGATAAAATAACTTCTAACCCAAAATATTTTTGGAGTTACTTAAAAATTAATAGAGGTGGGGGTGGGGTAGTTACTAGTAACTACCCCAGTTCTATGTCAGATGGTATAACCTCTAATGAAATAAATGTCATTTGTAACTATTTCGCATCTCACTTCTTTAAGGTGTATAGTGGTGATGTGAACAGTGTGCATGCGGGCGTGGGTAACATGGATAGCGGCATAAGTAATTGTATGTTGGACCATATAACTATATCTCAGGATCAGATCCGCAAAGAACTAAAAAAAAAATGTTTACAAAGGAGCTGGCCCTGATATTTTTACCAGTCTTGTTTTTACATAAGCTGCCAAACGTACTATCACTGCAAGCATAATATTTAATCACTCTGTGCTTTGTGGTAGTTTTCCGACCATCTGGAAAGACAGTAGGATGCAGTAAAGTATTTTTTTTCAAACCCTTTTCATGGAACTTATACCATATTCATATTTTGAATTCCTAATCTATTTTTCCATTTAATGGTTTTTTACAGCAAGAAGTCTGAATGGAAGTCAGTATTGACCGCGTCTCTGCTAGGTATGCCTGGAGGCGTCCGCCTGTTCATCCCTATCTATCAAACGCTGCACGACGTCTACAAGATCCACTCAAAAGTTAAATTGACGTCATCTCAACGCTCAGTCACGTGGTCGGCCGAAACGATTGTAACTTGGTTATGGGGGGGAGGGGGGCTGCCGGGGGCTGGTTAAGTTCAATATTTTGAACTGATGTGGTTTGTCCCCAAAGGACTAAGTGCATTCACACCTGACAGCTGGGGTAAACGTAGTTTCCAAAGGAGAAGCGAAGTTATTACCCGACTGCGCGACGCAATCTCAGGAATAAAAAAATATTGAGATAGTCCTTTTTTTAGTCTCTAGGAGCTTTGTCACAATATTGACTATGTGTCGCTCCATCAAGCCATCTCGGATTCGGGTATTTCGATATTGTTTCTCCCGGTTTCAGTTTTTCTTTTTTCGCTTATCATCTAAAAACATCAAAAGTTGTTCGTATATAATGCTACTCGTAATACCTACTAAAGTAAAAAACAAATCATAAAACCGGTCAACTGGTCCGGCGCGCGGCAAGTCGAACTCGCGAACCAATGTATTACAACGCATATTTCGACACTTGCAAAACCGATAAGGTAAGTGCTTGCCATTGACCTAGAATAATGATATTTCGTAAAGAGCAAGCTCTCTGAATTTTTGTAAACTCTTAACGAGTCTGATTAACAACTGATCAGATTTTTGGTTATTTTAGTTTTTGACCAAAAAACAAATCAGGATCAAACTCGGGTTTTAGTTAATTTTAAATAGGAGAGAAAATCTATATCTATAAATATAAAAGAAAGTCGTGTTAGTAATACTATTTATAACTCAAGAACGGCTGAACCAATTTGGCTGAAAATTGGTAGGAAGGTAGCTTAGAACCAGAAGAACATAGGATAATTATTATCCCGTTAAATAAATAAAAAATCCAAAACCTGTAAAATTTATTGGTATAAGGTAGAGTAGGGTGGAGTAGGGTAGAGTCGGAGTGAAGCCACGGGCAAAATCTAGTATAACATAAATGAAAAGAATAGTTGTAGTTAATGTACTTTTTACTGTAAACTTTTGCACTCATACAACAACAAATTCATTCAAAACGTAATCATCTAAACATAGTAAATATTTTTGTCTGCGATAACTTTTAAATACACTTACAAAGAAAGCAACTTAGCTATAATTCTTGTCCATAAACATAGCCATTCTGATATCCCTCTTGCTCAGCCCATTGACATCATGAGAAGACAAAGTGACCTGTAATAAATTACTTATTTAATTTCATAACATTACAGACAAGTTATGATAAACTTCACAATATTGATAGAATCCAGTTTATAATACACCTAATAAAGTGATAATTTATTAGAAAGAATTGATTATATTAATAATAATAATTTATTTTTTCCAAAAATAATACAAGACCTTAAAATTATTGTAGAACATTATTGCACTTTCCATTAAAGCTTGTGAGGGACATCTGTGTCTGAACTAGATAAAAATCTGTATTTCAGACATCAGCACTCTCCCTTAACCCTTTGTATACTGTAATTAGAGAAACAATAGAAAGACAATATGTGTGTGGACACCGGTGCGCGCTTGGGGCTTGAGTAACTATGTCTAAACAACACTTTAAAATGCCTATTAAAACAAACCTTTGTGGTTAAACTAAAAATTATAATTTTTAGTTTTACCACAAATTTTAACAATAAAAGAATAAAATAAATAATAAAACATTAAAATAAAATTATCACTCGAGCTCATTGATAGTTTAATTATTAAATTGTGAATCATAGTAAATCTTAAAAATACTGATATTAAAAAACATATTAAAGAACCAAAACTAATTAATATTACATATTTAGTCACACTCTGATTACTGTTGTAACTAACCAATAATCAGTAAGTCACAAAAAATGGCATTGAACTCAATCGTGATTGGAAATTAATTATGTAAACATTCCATTGATAAATAATCAATTAACTACTTACTTGAAGTTTATTGTATACATTAAACCACTCTGGATGGTGATCCATCTTCTCAGCCAGGAGTGCCACTCTAGTCATAAAGCCAAAGGCCTGGTTGAAGTCCTTAAATTGAAACTCTTTCTCAATAGCATCCCGGTTAGCTTGTACTTTCCAACCAGACTGTAGCAGTGGCTGCAGCAGTGCGTCGCGGTCTTCTTGACTCAATTTGTCTGCCTATAAAATAATAACCCCATGAGATACTAAACACATGAGTCAACTTAGTACTTTATTAGATATTGAACGTATTTAACACACCATTTTCCTTCTACTGGGCGAGGTCGACGAAACACTAGCGTATCGTACGGCGGACTGACTGGCATTGAGTGCAGGCTTCGACCCTGTTGGGTGAAAGTGTATCGCTATATAGCGAATGCTATTCAAAATTCGATCTATATACATTGGTGTCGACAGGAAACTATAGGCTCCCAACTGGTATTTGATAATCCTTAAAATGTGGGATACCTGAATTTAGATTCAGGCGACTTTTAACAAATAAATTGTTTTATTTTCAAATAAAATGTTTTCATCAACAATACCGCTTGCATATCTGACACTGACAATGTCACATTGACATTGATTGTTAGTGACATCTGCCCTACGATCACTTTTTTTGTTAATATTTTTGGCTTGGATACAAAGTCTTTTAAGCCATGTCTTCGTGTAAAAACTTTGGTTTACTATTAGAATATGGATGTACACATTCTAATGTTTTTTTGTTTTGTAGTGTTTGGCAGCAAATGTATCAAGTCAACCTTCTCGGCAAACTTCGCTGAGGTAGGTAATCAACACTACAATAAAATTCTCAGCTCCATTTTACCAAGATCGCGCCTGTTTCAATGATTCCACATATTGTCCAGTTGCGCAGACACTTACGATACAAAACTACACCAATTTTACATCACAATATCCACTAGGAATCAATTCGCGAATAATTAAAGCAGCCACTGAACTTCACTTAAAGAAATCCCGCCAAAAACCGCCCTGCGTTCAATAATAACCAGTGGGGTAGAGTTGCGACCCCGAGTCGTTCTTTTATAACTCGAGTCATATCGCTACCCTAGAGTTAATATTGTTATTAAATAATTTTAGATTTTGTACCGTTTCTTAGTATCGTTATAGCCGAAGAAAGAATTTGGTTACGATCCTGGTGTAACGTTACAGAATATCGTTAACGGAATAACACGTATTGTTATTTTGAGTAACGTTTAAGTCCCTGTCCATTACACAATAAGTTTTGCTGACAGTTTTGCCACAGTCAATATTTTGATTGACGAATAACCACGACTGGTAATCATACAACGAAACGTAGGTCGTAGCGGCCATATTTTTTAACATTTTATGACGTTTGTGCGCTGGCTGTGGGCTAAAATTGATCACAGGCAAATTTTTTTTTCTCTAGGTGTTGGCTATGTGGCTCCTGCGACAACCAATCACAGCCAAAACAGTAACGACATACAATACGTGAGTGGGTTTCAAATTGTGTAATTAACTTTAATTTTGGAAGTCAGTGTGTACTAAAAACGAAAGCAAGTTATTTTATATTTTTAGTCATCATCATCATCATCATCACCATTTTAGCCGAAAGACATCCACTGTGGAGATAGGCCTCCTCCAAGCGTCGCCACAATGAACGGTCTTGTGCATCTCGCATCCACCGCATTCCCGCAACCTTTACCAGATGATTGGTCCACCTTGGGCCTTCCAACGCTACGTCTTCCGGTACGTGGTCGCCAATCCAGAACCTTTCGGCCCCAACGGCCATCTGTTCTAAGACAATGTGCATTTTTAGTAGTCGGTTGTATGTTCTTCTAATCTATTTTTGTATGTCATACAGGCAGCAGCTAGTACATTTTCATTATCTGTTAATGTGAGAACTGAGGGTCCCGTTTTAAAAACCGCTATCTTCAAATCTACCGCTACCGTCCCCGGACTGGGCCAAGTCTCATTTTTTAGTCCCAGGACTCCAAATTGTCTTCCAGTCTAAATTGTATTGAGACTGGAAGCCCTATTTGCCACATCAGTATTACCCCTCTCCATTCCAACGGCTATATAAGCGCGAACAAATCAGAAAGCCTTTTTCAACCATCAAAGGTAACGCACAATTGCTTGCTAAGACCCTCGTAGTTAGGCAATAATAAATTGTCTTTCTTTCTAATTTCTAAATATCAATCTATGAATGAAATTCTTCGTAAGTTTCCCGAGAAGTGTTGACAATGTTTTATTAATTGCTTCTCATATTTGTGTGGTCAAGTAGGTACTTGTAAGACGGAATAGCGAACAGCGCGTTATTTTTCACACACGCCTCAAAGATATGCTTAGCTTGGGACTAGACAGTGTTGTGTGATAGTTGTGGAAATATTATATTATATCGTATATTATTATATCTTGGCAAAATAAGTGGTTTCAGTCAAATCTTTTAACTATTAATATAACTAAAACAAATTATGTAGTGTTTGTAGCAAAAAATAATTGATAATTTTGAACTTAAAATAGACAGCCAACTACTTGAACGAAAACCTAAAGAAAAATATCTCCAACTTATCTTAGATAGTAACCTAAATTGGATATAGTAATACCTAGAAAAAAATAAACTTAAACTAAGTCTACTCACAGAGGTATTACGCAATGTAACAAAATTAAATTGTCTCCCTCGAAAAACGTGCTAATAACTGACTTGCAGTTAACTTACGATTGGATATGTTAACTGTTTAGGTTCATCCACATTTTATTTTCTTTCTTTCCTGTTTTGTTATTTTATACACGTACATCTGAGCGCTCTAATTATTTATTAATCTTAGTTTTAGATATTGTTTCTCAGTAAGTCAATTATGTATGCAATTCTTTATCAGAAATAAAGTTGTTCTTAAACAAAAAAAAAAAATTAGGCCAGTTAGGGCCTTCACCTGCTGGGGCTGCGGATTTTTCGAAGGAGTTAATGTAACCGTCGCAAAAAGGGCAACTGAAAAAAAAGTAAAGGGTTGACCAGATCAATATGACAGGTTGTAAAACAACGTCAAAACCAAGGTGACCTTGCTAGTTTCAATCCGTGCAGAAGGTGATTTTAAACCATGACCTTCAACGCCTTTGGTTGGGAGGCGCGGTTTCCCAACCGTTGTAAAACTTCGTATCTAATGGTGACCATTACGAAAATCCGCCCATAAACTTAATTGTACGTCCTATGCTTACGCTCCAATATCAGTGAAGGATTGGCAGAGGTTTATTCGCTGGACATTTCCAGGGTTCGTGGTTGTGAGTTTCGAGGAGAATAAACACGTTAGCTTCCATGGCAAACTACGAGTATTCCATCCTCGGGGTCGACTTCTCAGCTCTGCGGCATTACCAGCTACGCGATAATCAGGACAGTACTTTTCGCGCCTACCTTTTCAAAGTGGAAAAATATCTGACTGACCTTTTTGTTACCTAAGACCTAAATGATAAATCGGTGCGAGTCCGCCTTTTCTTTCTAAATTCTTCTCACCACGCGTCATTGGCACTTCTATGAAGGTTATTTTTTCCGTTTTGTGGAGGTAGTAGTATTGTTGATGTGTAATGTGTTTTAGATTTTGTGAAACGTTTTCTTTCTGGTTGCAAGCAACTAAAGTGTACGCTATGCTTACATATTTTATTCATTTGTTTATTAGTGTTAAGTAAATGAAAATTGACAAATATTTCATTTTCACAAATAACCAAAAAATTCCAGTTAGTAGGTCGACCTATGACCGTCCGCGAGCTCAATAAAAACGTGTTCCCACATATTCTTCTCTTGCACTTCCGACGTCTGGCTCCCAGGTTGAATGCGACTGGGGCTGCGCTCAAGCGGCTCCTGCCGAACCTAGGGGGTCCAGACGCCTCCTGCCGGAGGCTCTACGCAGGCATCGTTCGGTCCATGGCCCTTTACGGTGCGCCGGTGTGGGCGCCATCGCTACGGAAGCGAGTGGCGGCCCGGCTAACCGCCTGCCAGAGGGTCATGGCCATCCAGATGATCCGCGGATACCGTACGGTGTCCTGCGAAGCGGCGAGCCTCCTTGCTGGCCTACCACCGTGGGATTTGGAGGCAACAGTCCTTGCACACATGCATGACTTACGCGTGGAGATGCAACGTCGGGGCGAAACTCCGCTGCCGCGACAAGTCGCGGCATGGCGGACAGAGCTCCGGCGGGATCTCATGGTGAAATGGCGAGAGCGATTGTCGCAACCTCGTGCTGGGCACGCCACGATCGAGGCGGTAAGGCCCCTCTTTGAGGCGTGGCTGGAAAGGCCCCACGGCGTCGTCACCTTCCGTTTGGCGCAGGTGCTGACCGAGCACGGCAAGTTCGGTCCGTACCTGTACAAGATTCGTGCGGAGACGACGCCCGGGTGTCGCCACTGTGCGGACCGCCCGGTGGACACGGTGGAGCACACAGTCGAGGTGTGCCCCGCTTGGGAAGAGCAGCGCCGTGTCCTCGTGGGGGCGATCGGCGGCGATCTCTCGCGCCGGGGCTTGGTTCAAGCCATGCTCCGGAGCGAGGAGGAGTGGCAGGCGGTCGCCTCCTTCTGCGAAGCAGTAATGCTAGTAAAGGAGGAGGCCGACCGCCTTAGGCAAAGGCGGACACGCCGCCGCCGCCGCCGGGTTTCCGATCCCAATTTCCGGCCACCGTAGGCGCGGGCTCGCGGACGGTGGGCAATGGGTAGCTCGCTGTCCGTCCGTCCGGTAACAGACCGGTCCGAGCTCAGGTCGTCTACGGCGCGCACCGTTCCCGCGCGCCTCAAGGAGTTGTCAGCATACTGTAGGGGTCCAGCAGGGCCGAAGCCTACTGGGGCCAAAGGTTATGTGAGACTGTCACCAAAGGCCCCAGGATAAAGGCAAGGAATGGAAAGGTAGGTTTTTTAGTCAGTAAAAGTCTGACACTGTTTCCCGCCCCACCCAAGGGCGGGATTCGTCATTGGATGATTTTTACCTACCACAAAAAAAAAAAAAAAAAACATATTCTTCTCTTTTTTCCATGTGGTCATGACATTTTTTCCATTTGCTCGACTCTACTGTTGCTATTGCTTCATATTGTTAATGTTAGTGGTAATGTTTCTGCACCACCCTAAGGTCGACTGGTAGAAAATGCCTAACGCAGTAAGTCCGCCTTTGCACAGTGTTATGTGCATAATGATTCTTTAAATAAATAAAAAATACAAAGGACCAGGATCGGGTCATGATCTAATGATATGAAATTAAATTGAGGCAAATCTTCAAATTGATTGATAAATAATTATAAGTTTATTTCGACCATCATAAGATCATAGCACACAATAAAATAACAACAAAAACTATTAGAATAGGGAATAGGCACACTTGTAATGGTTATATTCTATATGGACGACCTTAATATAGAACTTGCACACTAGGTTTTATAATTGTGTGGTACCTACCACAATTAAAAAGTGTAACATAAAAAAACTTTTTACAACAGTAACCACCTCAAAACAAAAAAAAACACTAAAAAGTGCAAAATAAGTGTTTCTGGGTTTTGTCTTTATTTAACACCGTTTTCCGAAATAAAAATTGTTATGCATTTTTTGTGTTTTTGTATTGAAGTCTGTTATACTTTTTAACCCAGCGTTGCTAGATTTTTTCTTTGCCAAGTTGCCAAGTCAGGATTTTGAAACTTTTCGAAGCGGGATTCTTTCGTCGAAAGCGAGGATGAAGTTAATAAGTTTAATCTAAGAATACATCTATCTACCTGAGAGTGAGACCAAGTGAATGTACGAGTAATTATGTATGTAGTTATTAAAAGAAGGAAAGTGTCGCAAATTGATAGTAATAACCATTTAATTGATAGAGTGAATAATTTATGTACCTATACACATACAGTGTAACCTGGTCAAGTGAGACCTGAATAAGTGAGAAGTCTCCTCCGCTGGAACTCATGCTCAGATCCTGACACTTTAGCACTGAATTAGCTCTGTTAGTGAGACAAAGCGAAAGCATACATCAGATATTTGCATAAAATTTGGAAAATATCGTGAAGAAGGGCGCCTGCGTGGATTACGTCCCATTCCCTCTCTTCGAGAAGCGACTTAGTCTCAGCAGTGGGAACATTTTAAGGTTGATTATGATACGCTTTATGCTACCCAACGAAAGCGAAGATATCCTATAGATAGGAACATATAAAACCATTAAATGAAGTTATTGGGCTATCATCCCGTACAGCTGTCACATCTTTTGATGTGTCCCGAATTCATCATTATATATTAATATAAAAAAAATAATAACGAATTCCCACATCAAGGAATTAGCCCTGAAAATTATATACCCATCTGGGTATCTTCCTCGTTCTCTTTTATTTCGTATCTAGGTTGTCGAGGTATCTACCAGGACGATTTAAAAGCAATCGTAACATCAGAACCCGATGAAAGTGCATTCATTATCGCACTGATTTACCGACGACTACGAACATAATATCTTCATAAACATCAACCAATTCAATTGGATGATGCTACATTTTTAGGCAATCATGCTAACATTTAAAGATCACGTACAACTTAGCAGGATAAGAATGAAGCACAGCAATATTTAATCATTTTTTAGGTATTATCGCAGCATATGCTGAGATAGAGGCCTTTTTGACCTCGCACAGGTCTTTTATTTTCTCTCTCAATCTTTTTTTTTTGTGTTCTTTTATTTATGTTGTAAATTTATTTATAGTTTTTGTATTGTTGTTGTATATTTATATTTTTTTGTCCTGTGCGAGTCTCAAATAAATATTTTTCTTTCTTTCTTTCTTTCATCATCTCGAAGAAATGTTGGTGTTAAAGATCTCGAAATAATTTATGATCTGCGGGATGAGGGAGATGTTACACATTCACAATAATAATAATTATAATTACATATCACGTAAAGCGCTGACAAAAAACCATGAAGTGCAGCTGCCACGAACACGAGGCGCCGACGCAGACTCTGTGGGTACCTCCATGCAAACGTTAACGTCCTCTACGCCTCGTAACGGACAGTGATCGACCGGTGCCCCATTCAATTTAAGTGTTTACTGGGCCTCTGTTCATAGGCTCCGGTCAGACCTGTTCTCTTCTAAATGAAGAGAATGTCAAAAAATCTACAAAAAAAATTGTTGGATTTTTGTTGTTTATGTCGATGATCCTCACGATGATGTTGCAAATGACCGCAAGGTTCAACGCAGACATCCTCGGATAAATGAAGGCGGTCGAGAGAATTCTGGAGTAACCTGGTCAGAGGAATTTATGAAGCAAGGATGTAAAAACATTGTTTCATGTAACCACTGGTAATAAGATCTCATTGACTTTGATTTTGAATCCAAAACCTATTTTAAATTTGTGATTCTATTTTCAGCAACATAACCAGAGAAAGAATGGCCCACTGCTGGCAATGTAGTATTCTCAAATGTATATCTCAAGTATGCAACTGATGATCCACCGGTGTTGAATTTGAACTTTGAAATTAAAACGAGATGAAAGGTAACAATCATGTTTATGTGAATCATTTTACATAGTCTGTATTTTAAGTGTGCTTACGTACGATGTTCTTTTATATTTTTTAGGTTGGCGTAGTCGGTAGATCTGAAGCTGGCAAATATTCACTGACAGCTCTGTTCCGGCTCAGCGATATTACAGTGTGTAACAATCCGGATACGAAAGGAATAGTCAAACAAGGACCTACAATAATTTAACCAAGAATTCAAAAAAAAACTTCATAATAGAATGGTTCCTCTACACAATATTAAGAAACACTTCATTAATTAACAAAAGGCCCACTAATTACTAAGCCGAGTGTTAATAGAATTTTCAAACATCCAACATCAGCCATTTTGTACAGGGACCATTATTAAGTTCAGAATTATTATAAGTCATATTTTTATTAAGCACATCAAGGCTAAACTTTCCTTTATGGGCCGTCGAGTTGGATGTTCATTTTTTTTTTGTAGACAGTACTCATAAACAGAAGGCATTTTACGAAATCTTAAGTTGCGGAGACTCACGGTTCACGAGATATAATTTTTTAAAGTTTCCATATAAATTGATAAATAACACGCCATTTTGGTGGGTAAATAGTCATGGTAGACGTCAAATTTGACGTTTCACGTTCCGTTGATGGTGGAGGTGTATTTCAATCAATTTTATTATTTTTATTTTTTTAATATAATTACATTTTCACATGATAAATATAATATTTAGTTAATATGTACAAAAAATGTGCTGTACTATGCAATTGCATTGACTTTTTTTACATAAAAAATAACGAAAATTTGTTTACACTGTGAAACGGAACGTGAAGCGACGCCATTTTGTTGTTTTGTTGTTAGTGTCAGTCATCGTTCGTTTGTTGTCCTTGCGAGTTGCGTTCGTATGACTACCATGGCGTCTCCGAAGTCCTGTGCTTCCGTGTCTGAAGAGTCGAGTGATGTGCAAGTGTTGGACTCTAATGAGCCGCTTGTCACGGCCTCCTCTTCAGTGCCTGTGTCTTCTAGTAGTGCGCGAGTGATGGACTCAATAGAGCCGCTTGTGCCTACTGCGCGAGTACAAGTGTTGGACTCAAATGAGCCACTTGTGCTCCCGTGTGTGTCGTCGTCGTCGTCGTCGTTCGTCCTCGACGAACCGGTTGCTGGTCCCAGTGGAGTAGCAGCTGGCTCTAGTGGTAGCTTACCAGCTATCGCTAGTACTTCGGAGGACGAGGATGAGGATATTGTTCCTGTGATGCGCAGGCTCACTGGGTCAACTGGCAGAAGGATCGATCTTAGCTCGGATGAGTTAAGGTAAGTTTTGAATTATTGTTTATGTGTTATTGCTCATGTGAGTTGTTATTCTTCAGGCTACCTCCTTCGAGGTTAACATTTTTTTAAATCACCCAGAAGCAGAAGCCCTATTAATCCAAGAGCGAGCGAAGCGAGCTCCGAATTATTGGGCACCCCGACTCGGATAGATTTAGGTTAGAAGGAGGTGGCGGGGTCGTAGTGAGCGAGCGAAGCGAGCGAACACAGACCCCGCCACCTCCTTCGAGGTTATTTTTTTTTTAAACCACCCAGAAGTAGGAGCCCCGCGTAGCGGGGCTCCGTCGACCTATCTTAGCAGGTAGCCAACCACCTAGAAGTAATAACTAATTTAAATCACTTTTTTATTTGTTTCAGAACGATGTGGAATTGGAGGAAGATTTTCTCAAGACTTGGCACAAATGAACAGTGTGTTGAGTTTGCGGAGGAACGAGGACTCATCCCTAGGATAAAACTGTGTTCCTACCATCGTTCACCAATGACATTGTCAAAAGACTCCGGGCAACTTGGGAAATACAGGTGTCGGAAAAGCAACTGCCGGTCAAAACAAGTTTCCCGTGCTGCTGGGACATGGTTTGAAAACGCACGGTTATCCCTGACAGCAATATTCCAAATTATGTATGCATTCAGCGTGGGACTGACATACCAAGAGACTCGGAGGGAATTAGCTTCTGATGATGGTCCAATTGTTTCGACTAGAACTGTGGCGGACTGGTTTAGTTATTGCCGGGAGACAGTCACAATATATGAATTGGAAAACCAAAGGTCTCAAGGGAAGATAGGTGGCCCAAATAAAGTGGTGCAAATAGATGAATCAAAATTTGGAAAAAGGAAATACAATCGCGGTCGCCACATCGAGGGACATTGGGTGGTTGGCATGATACAGGACGGTAGTGATGATTTGCGGCTGGAGGTGTGTCCCGATAATGACAGGTCTGCAGAAATATTAGTGCCACTAATAAAAAAACATGTTGAGGAAGGCTCCATTATTCATACAGACTATTGGAGAGCGTACCAGAGCCTTCCTCAGCATGGCTACATCCATAAACGGGTCAATCATAGTGACCCAACTAATAAGTTTGTGGCACCAGATGGGACACACACTCAACGCATAGAGAGCCAGTGGAGGATTCTAAAACAAAAATTTAGACAACAACAGAATAAACAAAATTTCACCGATTGGTTATGTGAGTATATATGGAGACGGAGAAACACAATTGAACACTTCGATCCCTTTGAGGAATTATTACTAACTATCAAAAATGTATATAACTTTGAGTAATATAATAATAGTGATAATATTCCTTGTGTTTTATTTAATTTATTGAAAAATACCCTAACCTAACCTTTAAATTTTAACCATGGATATCTTCGTAACCATGGGTTTCTGTGGGGTGGGGATGGTACAGGGGTAGGCCTCCTTGCTCTCGCCCTCCCTGCCCCATAAATCTATAGAAATTAGTGTTCAATATGATAGAAATTAGTGTTCTAACCTAACCTAACCTCAAAACTTTAACCATGGATATCTCCGAAACTATGGGGCTCCGCGGTTGGGGGTGCCAAAGGGGGGTAGTCCTCCTCCTCCCCCCCCCTCCCCCCCATCCCGACCCTTAACTCGACGGCCCATAAAGGAAAGTTTTACCCACATCAATGCAGCGATATCATAATATGTTCTCAGTTTTTCAGATCGAAAACATCAATTATTCCCCAAGAGCCCGTCCTATTCTCCATTACACTACAGTATAATTTGGATCCGCTCAACGACGATAGTGATGATTATATGTTGAGTATTAAACAAATACGACTTCATAAGCCAAGGTCGCTTAGTTTTCTGCACAGAACTTACAGAAAACATAAAGCTAAGAGCTGGAGGCTTTAATTTATAACGCCCGCATTAGGCAAGTCTTATCAAGCAGACGAGAAACTCATAGGATGACCTACTAGAGTTACTTAAAAAAAATTAAGATAAAAAAATATTCTGCAACTCATTTAATGTTTAGAAATAGTTTAATTTTAACTGATTCCAATGTGCAATGTTAAATTACTATTATATTGTTAAAATGCGAAATAATTAGTGTTGGAGCCAACTACACATCAGCTTTATTTGCCATAAGTGTCACAGTGCCTGCACATGCCACTTTGAATTTGTTCGCCAGTGGCAAACGTCAATGGAATATTTCTTAAAATTGTGAACATATATTTCATTTTCAAAACTGAACAGTCTTTCTACTCAGATCTCGTTAAGGTGTACGAGAAAATTCAAAAGGAAAAAATTTGCAGAGGCGAGTCAGCTGGAGGCGAGGAGACAATTGTTATGGAGGATTTCACAGCGAAGGGCTTCGAAACTTACAACAGGTTCAAGTCTGTGGACTGGGAGCACGCCTCGTGCGCTATAGATTACTTAACCAGGCCCCACGTTTTATCTTTCGCATTCCGAAATGCAGATCCTAAAATTTCGCCAAAGACTCAGAGACAGTAGATAAGAACAAAAGCGATGATTCGGATAACCCCAATTTAAAGGAAACTTGGTCAAAAATAGTCGGAAATGCCGTAAACGATGTTTAAGAAGAACATGAGAAGACATGACAGAGTTATTAGAAAATGGGAGAATAAGACTTACGAGTTTCAGGTTCCAATGAGTACTACGGTGATGTGTCACGGCGACTAAACGGTCAGCAACTTGTTTCGATATCTGGGTGGCCGCTTAGACCCTGTAGTGGTGGACTAATACCAGACACTACTCTCAGGCTGTCCTGTCGTCGACTTGTCGTACTTCGAGTTCGTACGTATAAACGAAGAGAGAACCATCAGCAGCCTTAGAGTATCCTCGGACAGGCTTGGAATGTGACCAAACTAATATCCACGACTGGTAAACTACTGTAAAAAAATAAGGGCCTCGATTTACTTTAAACGAAAAATTGATTGCATTTGCCATAATGAAGCAAAGTCCCAAACGTTATCGATTTTTAAACCAAACCTTTATATTGCCATCAAGGTCAACATACATAACATTTAAGATAAAAGCTTGTCGCGAGAATTATCGATGTTCACAACATGCCATACAAAGAGTCAGACAAAGATGCAACAAAAACAGGAAACATAAAGATCTTACAGCACACATTAAAGTTAGAATGGAATTTGTTATTAAATCAGTTAATGCACAATTACAAGTTAAGGAAATAAAAGATCTCATTCAAGGCAAGTTTGATCTATTGCTAACAGAAGCGTGTATTCGAACAACTTTGGCTTTCTCACATGTGTATCTCTGGTTGTACCTCTCATCCAAGTTAGTTCTTCTGGAGCAATGGAATAACTCTGAAGTTATTGGAACTAATATGTTGCAAAAAAAAATTGAATCACAGAATTTACAATCTGACACAAACATGCAAATATATCGTTGAAGGAACTAATTAGTTGTGGAGCCAACTACACATCAGCTTTATTTGCCATAAGTGTCACAGTGCCTGCACATGCCACTTTGAATTTGTTCGCCAGTGGCAAACATCAATGGAATATTTCTTAAAATTGTGAACATATATTTCATTTTCAAAACTGAACAGTCTTTCTACTCAGATCTCGTTAAGGTGTACGAGAAAATTCAAAAGGAAAAAATTTGCAGAGGCGAGTCAGCTGGAGGCGAGGAGACAATTGTTATGGAGGATTTCGCAGCGAAGGGCTTCGAAACTTACAACAAGTTCAAGTCTGTGGACTGGGAGCACGCCTCGTGCGCTATAGATTACTTAACCAGGCCCCACGTTTTATCTTTCGCATACCGAAATGCAGATCCTAAAATTTCGCCAAAGACTCAGAGACAGTAGATAAGAACAAAAGCGATGATTCGGATAACCCCAATTTAAAGGAAACTTGGTCAAAAATAGTCGGAAATGCCGTAAACGATGTTTAAGAAGAACATGAGAAGACATGACAGAGTTATTAGAAAATGGGAGAATAAGACTTACGAGTTTCAGGTTCCAATGAGTACTACGGTGATGTGTCACGGCGACTAAACGGTCAGCAACTTGTTTCGATATCTGGGTGGCCGCTTAGACCCTGTAGTGGTGGACTAATACCAGACACTACTCTCGGGCTGTCCTGTCGTCGACTTGTCGTACTTCGAGTTCGTACGTATAAACGAAGAGAGAACCATCAGCAGCCTTAGAGTATCCTCGGACAGGCTTGGAATGCGACCAAACTAATATCCACGACTGGTAAACTACTGTAAAAAAATAAGGGCCTCGATTTACTTTAAACGAAAAATTGATTGCATTTGCCATAATGAAGCAAAGTCCCAAACGTTATCGATTTTTAAACCAAACCTTTATATTGCCATCAAGGTCAACATACATAACATTTAAGATAAAAGCTTGTCGCGAGAATTATCGATGTTCACAACATGCCATACAAAGAGTCAGACAAAGATGCAACAAAAAAAGGAAACATAAAGATCTTACAGCACACATTAAAGTTAGAATGGAATTTGTTATTAAATCAGTTAATGCACAATTACAAGTTAAGGAAATAAAAGATCTCATTCAAGGTAAGTTTGATCTATTGCTAACAGAAGCGTGTATTCGAACAACTTTGGCTTTCTCACATGTGTATCTCTGATTGTACCTCTCATCCAAGTTAGTTCTTCTGGAGCAATTGGAATAACTCTGAAGTTATTGGAAATAATATGCTGCAAAAAAAAATTGAATCACAGAATTTACAATCTGACACAAACATGCAAATATATCGTTGAAGGAACTAATTAGTTGTGGAGCCAACTACACATCAGCTTTATTTGCCATAAGTGTCACAGTGCCTGCACATGCCACTTTGAATTTGTTCGCCAGTGGCAAACATCAATGGAATATTTCTTAAAATTGTGAACATATATCGTCATAGTCGTAGAACAACGACGGTTTTGATAATTTTCAAATTTTATTTTTTTGCATATAATGAGTTTATATCCTGTCCTTTAATAACCAATAACTTTTTTTTTTAAATATTATTTAAAACAACGCAGATACTGACTTGGAATACTGACGGATTTGATTTTTAAACGTAGTAAAACGACGAATAATTACTTTCGCCAGTGTACAGCGTTAACCCCTGCCCCCCGCGCCCCTCTTACACTCGGCGTATGATCAGTACCGCTCATGTTCTCGGTTAGGTTGCGCATGCCGCTAAATATTACGCTAGCTTATTTTTATAACCCGATACGCTATATTAAATATCCAGAATACTATCTTAAGCATGCCTAAATGTTAAACCAAAATTAAGTATGTCGTCGAAAAGGGGAATTATGATATTAGCCCTAATAAACACGTCGAATAAAAATGTGAGCAATCAACGAATTGCTGTTCTTTCAAAAAATTAGACCAAAGAATAGTTTTTCCATACGCCAGGTAAGTTATTATTGCCTCTTTTAATACTTTATTTCGAATTTATAAATTGGTTTTGGTGGTTTTCGTTTTTTATTAAACTTTCGCCGTACAACGACGGTTAGTCAAATCCGTCGTTGTTCGTGGAAATCTGAAGTAGTTAGTTTTTTGACTTTTATTTATTATACCAATACCCAATTTTAACAAATGTTAGTTTATACTTAATTTTTAATCATAAACAAACCTAATTTATTTTTCGGTGACGAATATTGAAATCCTACAATGTTCTACGTACGTTTAATGAACGTATGATACAAACCGCCGTTTTTTTACGGATGGTTGTGGGTCGAATGTGCATAACTGACGTTATTCTTTGAATATATTAACTCATACGTCATTGTTTTGTTATATGTTAGGGTTTAATTAACTTTTATAGTATTAAATTCTATCTATGTTATTTATATTTTTGAATGATAATTTATTTATATTCTGAAATTTTATTTTGCAGTTGAAAATGAGCGTTATTTACCATTACCACCAGGAGCGGATACTATCGTCCGAAGAAATTTAAGTCGTGTGGGGTGAAGTATTTACTAATAATGATCACCGGGAAGAACCAGTCGCAACTGCCGTACAGGTACAAAAAGTTATTACTGAAGATGCCTGTATGCCGACAGACCCAATGACTCCAGTAAATATAATAAGTGATTTCCCGCAATCATTACAATCAGGACTAGGGTCTATCTATATAATCAGGATTGTCCCATGACTCCTATTTTTAGTAATTTGCTAGATCAACCTACACTATCTACAGTCACTCAAACTCAAAGTAATATTGAACAGCCTTAGCAAGAAATCTGATGTTTAAAATACACCAGTCCATCTCCAGTTAATTAACATGCAAAATGTAATGATCCTTTTTGCTGCCAACACAACCCTGATGAGTATGATTAGTAGATTCATTAGTAGATTCTATAGGTACTTACTATAATTATACCCAACTCCAGAATCCGCTACCTTGGCCAAGAACAGGGGGTAAACAACCTCGAATTTATGACATTTGAGGGGATATCAAGAGAGAAAAACTAAAAAATCAAGGCAAAACCTATTTATTAAAGAGAGGGCGTACAATTGATGCCAAAACTATGGGCTGGCTGTGTCAATGTAGATTACAAATGTGCCACAAAAATTGTAGAAAATGAGTGTAGTGAGATATTTACCAGATTTTGGGAATCAGGTGTAAGAGAACAACAACATTCTCATCCCGTACGTAACAAAAACTCTCTTTGGCAGCCATGCTATAAATGGTAAAATTATATTAAGAAAGCTTGCGTTTGTAATAAAGTATGCTCATTTGACCATGTGGACAAGTTAACACCTTTTGAAAATTAAAGATCGCACATAAGACCGTTCCATTGGACTGTACAAGAACTGCATGGACCGAGTACGACGGTAGCACGGCTGTAGAACAAGATATGACATGGCGTCATAAGAGTCACAGAAAACTAATTAATGGCAAAATGCTGCTGTCCGTGTGCGCTCATGTCAATTCTTTTCTTTTATACCGATTGAGTCGCACCACTGTCTTTGTGAAATAAAATATAACATGGCTACCAAAGAGGGTTTTGTTACGTATGGGATGAGAACGTTACTGTTCTTTTACAACTAATTCCCAAAATTTGATAAATATCTTAATACGCTAATTTTCTGCAATTTTTGTGGCACATTTATAATCTACATTGACACGGCCGGCCGGCATTGGCCGGCGGGTTTTGGCATCAATAGTACACTCTTTGAGCAATAAGTTTTGCCTTGATTTTTTAATTTTTCTCTCTTGATATCCCCCCAAATGTCATAAATTCGAGGTTGTTTTCCCCCTGTTCTTGGCCAAGGTAGCGGATTCTGGAGGTGGGTATAATTATAGTCAGTACCTATAGAATCTACTAATGGACATGCATACTCATCAGGGTTGTGTTGGCAGCAAAAAGGATCATCACATTTTGCATGTTTATTAACTGGAGATGGACTGGTGTATTTTAAACATCAGATTTCTTGCTAAGGCTGTTCAATATTACTTTGAGTTTGAGTGACTGTAGATGCTGTAGGTTGATCTAGCAAATTACTAAAAATAGTAGTCGATGGTATGGGACAGTTCTGATTATAGATAGACCCTGGTCCTGAAGGTAATGATTGCGGGCAATCACTTATCACTTACTTGTCACTTAGAATCATTGGGTCTGTCGGCATATAGGCATCTTCAGTAATAACTTCTTGTACCTTGTACGGCAGTTGCGACCGGTTGTTACTGGTGATCATTATTAGTAAATACTTAAACCCACACGCCTTGCATTTCTTCGGCCAATAGTCTATTTGTTATAACTGTTATTTATAATAATTTTTACATTTTTATAATTGTTATAATTTTAAAAGATAACTTATGAACCTACATTTTTTAATCCTAAATAAATGCATTCTAAGTAATATTTATTTTTCATTTGCTAACCCATCAAATTAAATCCGTCAATATTTTTTTATGAAAATTTCGTAGAAAAACGACGCAATGTACTTTGTGTCACGTAAAGTGAGAGACAAATGCACACAACAATGACGTAAAATAACATACGACACAAACATTTTCGTAGAACAAGGACGCTTGTGATTTTTTATGAAATTGGGTCACTTTTTAAATTAATCTTTTACGTCATATAATAGAAATTCGCCAACAGAAAAACATGTCCAAATTTAAAACTAATCGGATCAGGGGTTTTTAAAATATACCCTAAAACTCCATTCAAAAACTTTGATGCGGCGTACTGTAAAGTTGCTGATTTGCAGAACCGTCTTTGTTCTACGATTATGACGATATTTCATTTTCAAAACTGAACAGTCTTTCTACTCAGATCTCGTTAAGGTGTACGAGAAAATTCAAAAGGAAAAAATTTGCAGAGGCGAGTCAGCTGGAGGCGAGGAGACAATTGTTATGGAGGATTTCGCAGCGAAGGGCTTCGAAACTTACAACAAGTTCAAGTCTGTGGACTGGGAGCACGCCTCGTGCGCTATAGATTACTTAACCAGGCCCCACGTTTTATCTTTCGCATACCGAAATGCAGATCCTAAAATTTCGCCAAAGACTCAGAGACAGTAGATAAGAACAAAAGCGATGATTCGGATAACCCCAATTTAAAGGAAACTTGGTCAAAAATAGTCGGAAATGCCGTAAACGATGTTTAAGAAGAACATGAGAAGACATGACAGAGTTATTAGAAAATGGGAGAATAAGACTTACGAGTTTCAGGTTCCAATGAGTACTACGGTGATGTGTCACGGCGACTAAACGGTCAGCAACTTGTTTCGATATCTGGGTGGCCGCTTAGACCCTGTAGTGGTGGACTAATACCAGACACTACTCTCGGGCTGTCCTGTCGTCGACTTGTCGTACTTCGAGTTCGTATGTATAAACGAAGAGAGAACCATCAGCAGCCTTAGAGTATCCTCGGACAGGCTTGGAATGTGACCAAACTAATATCCACGACTGGTAAACTACTGTAAAAAAATAAGGGCCTCGATTTACTTTAAACGAAAAATTGATTGCATTTGCCATAATGAAGCAAAGTCCCAAACGTTATCGATTTTTAAACCAAACCTTTATATTGCCATCAAGGTCAACATACATAACATTTAAGATAAAAGCTTGTCGCGAGAATTATCGATGTTCACAACATGCCATACAAAGAGTCAGACAAAGATGCAACAAAAAAAGGAAACATAAAGATCTTACAGCACACATTAAAGTTAGAATGGAATTTGTTATTAAATCAGTTAATGCACAATTACAAGTTAAGGAAATAAAAGATCTCATTAAAGGCAAGTTTGATCTATTGCTAACAGAAGCGTGTATTCGAACAACTTTGGCTTTCTCACATGTGTATCTCTGATTGTACCTCTCATCCAAGTTAGTTCTTCTGGAGCAATTGGAATAACTCTGAAGTTATTGGAACTAATATGTTGCAAAAAAAAATGGAATCACAGAATTTACAATCTGACAATATACGAGAAGTTATATGGAGTGTAAAAATTCTAGGTTAGCAGTATTTGCGAATATGGAGGAAGAAGAGAATGAAGAGGTAAGAAAACATTTTGGAGGAAGGAAGAGAAGGGGCTTCAAAATAATGTGCACATGTTATTTCAGAAACTGCATAAAGATTTGCCGCAGGTAAACTTATATCAAACCATAAAGTAAATATTTTTGCAAATATGCTTATTGTATCAATGGTTACCTAGATGCAGAAATTGATCGTGAAATAGGTCGTGAACTTATGTGAAAAAGAACATAAAGTGCATGATGATTCAAAATAAAAAGATAAAAAAAATTGGCGCGAGATTACGTATTTACCTACTTAAAAACTTTGAAAATTATAACCAATCAGATCAAGTTATTTTTCATGTTCAAAACTGAACAGCTTTTGTACTCAGACCCCGTCAAAGTGTACGAGAAAATTCAAGACGAACTAATATCAATGTGAACCAGCGGTTCGAAATTGACCAAGTTTTTCTGAGGCGAGTCAGCTGAAAGCTAGGAGAACTTGTTATGGGGGACCTCACAGCGAAGAGTTTCGAAACTTACAGCAGGTTCAAGTTCGTGGACTAGGAGCACGCCTCGTGCGCTATAGAATTCTTAACCAATTAAGCAGATTCCAAAATTTCGTCAAAGCCTCAAAGATAGTGGACACAAAGAAAAGCGGTGATTCGGATAAACCTTATCCTTACCTATAGGTATAACTCACTCAGAAAGGAAAAGGAAAGGAATATTCTGACAAGAATCGAGTTCCTCTTTCACAGGTTCGTATCAACATTAAACAACTTATTCTTTATTTATAGGAAGAGCGGCGCGCACGCAATGCTCAGTGTGAGAGAGAAAGTGCCTGAGCAGATGAGTACTGTACAATAATAATTAGGTACAATTTGGATCCCTTTAATGATTACAACAACGATGATTTGCGGACAACTTTGTATCATGTAAGAGGCTTCGAAGTAAACTAAGTACTAAAAGAATTTAAATGGCGGAACTAGAAGGAGGCCATTGCCTCGGGTTAAGAGCGATAAAATAATTAAAGCACAAAGAACATTATAACACACACTACACACAATAGGTATTTGTGACCTACTCGTATAACCTCCGAGCCTGGTTCAGACCATGGTCCGGAGCGAGATTTAACGGGAAGCGGGCACCTTCTTCTGCGAAGTAGTATTGCCAGCTAAGGAGATGGGCGAAACCGTGAGGCAGATAACATCCTCACACCGGCCGCCAGCACAGGAGACGCCACGGCTACCGTAGGCCCAGGCTTACGTATGACGACCAATGGGTAAAGTAGGAACTCAGAAGCCTAATGAAGACGGAGTGATTTGCAAGTTTGGTACGGATAAAAGAAATAACAATAGACAGAGAATAATAGAGTTAGCTCAGTTAAACAATTTTCGTTTTAGCAACAGGTTTTTTATAAAAATCCAGAACACAAATGGTCTTCTCAACCAACAAAAAACGAAATAGATTACATAGCAACAAACTAGCCGAAACCATTCTGTGACGTAAATATATTAATAACTTAGAATGGTGAGAGCAACATTGCACATAGATTAGTAAATAATTATCTTAAAATCATGTTTCTTCGTACCAAACTCTATGTGGATACCCCGACAATTTAATAAGTGAAACGCCAATCGTGAGTCTATCGCTAACCATGTCGGATGTGGAGAGCGTATAACGTAAAGTTCTCGACAAAAACAACGAAAAGTTATAACACAAACATAAAAATACCAGTATCGTTGAAGGAACTTACTATGTAACGTTGTATAATAAATCTCAACGTTCCTGTCAAAATTATCAAAGCAAACTGCGGTAAAGACTTGCACTGATCAACAAAAATATTAACAGGAACCTTACAACCTAATAACTTAAAATAAATAACAAACAGATAACAGTTTGTAGGTAATAATATTGATAAAATAAACTAAACCTAGCTATAACTAAGTATGTACACACTATAATGAACTACTTAAAGATATTGAAAAATCGACTAGTAATTACATTACGGTTCCAACTCGCTAACTCGCTTCCCGAGTGGCGGTAGTTACACATTAATTAAAAAAAAAAAAGAATTTATGAAGATCCTAGACGGTTCGGCTTTTGCAGGACGCTCGGTCATTGTCGATCGGACATATCAGCCGTAATACACGTTCACACGCTCCTTACGTATCATTTATAATACATAGCGTGTGTCATCATACGTGGTTTTAAATATTCACGGCATTGATCATATTATCTTTATTTTGTTTTTTTGTAAAGAAAATTAAACTAGCTTCAGTGTTAACCCCGTATTGGGGTCCAAAGTTCCGGTTCAGGCACCAGGCCTGAGTTCATCCAACCGTTCGGCAGCTCACCGGACCTTCGTCTACCTGCGGCACGTCTACCTGCGGGACGTCTTTCTGTTGGCGCCTAGTCCTCGTTCTCCAGCGTCTAAGAGACCAGGATAGTACTTAGCGCGCCTACCTCCATAGTCGTCAACATTTACATAAGTGATAAAGAAAAAACGGCCTTTTGTTCCTGCGACCCTAATTAATAAATTTATTGTTGTAGATAGTGTTGCGTATTATTAAGGTTGCGTGTTCAAATCACGTCGGGGTCACCACTGTAGCGCTTAGGTGGTGTTTCGTAATGATACTCCAGATGTAATGACAACTTTATATTGATGAATTCAGAAGGGAATGATTTACAGAAAATATGTACAGAACTTATAACTAAATACATAGGTTCAAGTAGTGGACCGGTTGACTATCTAATTTCCGAGGTATGGTTCCTAGGAAATACGTGCGGGGGCGCACGGATCGCTGTTGTCGAGACGGCTCACTGCTGGATTCAACGCTCGCTCCAAGCGCGGCTAGTGTGTCTCGCGTATAAATATTTTCGGGAGGCGCGCGAGGCGCCAGTACACCGATGGCGGCGGCAGCGAACGGATGCGTAACGATGTATTGCAGCTACAGGTAGTTAACCCGCAAACGCTACAACTAGCAACTACAAATTAGCTTTCATAAGTGTCACAGAGCGCTAGATCAAAATTGTTCGCTAAAGTGGCAAACGTCAATAGAATATTTCGTGGGAGCAATGAGTTTTACGAGTTTAAGGTTTCATTGAGTACCACGGTGCTGTGTCATGGCGACAACAGGGTAAGCAACTTGTTGTTTCGATATCTGGATGGTCGCTTAGACCCAATAGTGGTGGACTACCAGACACTACACTCAGGTTCTTCTGTCGTCAACTACTGTACTTCGAGTTCCTAGGTACGGACAGGGAGTCCAAGTCAGAGAGCCATCAGCGACTAATCGACCACCACTCAAACAGCCTGACAGTATCCTTGGACAGGCTTGGAATCGACGTCAATGAGATGTATTCCACGATACGATACGATGGCAGTGCTGCCATTCGTCCTGATGGAAGCGGAGCAGGCTCCGCACATGAGCGGCATACAAGACGGCAAGCAGATGGCCATTTCGCCCGGCGAGCTGTAGGCGTAGCGACCTCGACAGCGATTGTTTTGACTGGAGACTTATATATAGCAAATTAGTATCACGGCTACGTGGAATATGCAGGGAGAGAGTGGAATTTTAAGTCTGACCTTATTCTTTGCACTTAGAGAACAGGTTGATGAACCCAACCTTACTTTTTATTCCAATTACACAATATAAAAAAAAGACAAATTCACTGGGTTCACTGTATGTAATTACGATTCCCCACCCTAAGCCTAATTGAAATATATAAATATTTTTTTTACATCACATCAAGTTTAGTAGTGAAAGGCATTTAGTGATTTTACTTAAAATTATATGAAGTAAGAACATAAATTGTTATTCGACATGAAAAAAACCTTTTTTTTTTGGAACGATTGGCTTTCCTCTTATAGTCATTAGTGGCAGTGTCCCTCTGAAGGATCCTACAGTAGTCCACAAGCATGGCTGGCAACCATCTACCTTGATAACGCTTTTTATACCCTGTAATTTTTTGATGAAATCTTTCACCGTGTTCATCACTTATTACATCCATGTATACGGAAAGAAACTTAAACGGGAGTGTAAGAAATGGATTTTCAAAGTCATTTTGCATCTTTGCTTATGATACACATTTGAAAACATGTTAAGTTTTTCATAGAAGTCTCGTAACTAGTGATTCCCAAGGATTTTTTTTTGTAATGTCAACAAATTAAACTGACCATGCATTTTTTCAATGGGACTGAGGCTATCATCGATATATATGTACTACAGAGGCTATAAAATAAAGTGGAATCTTTGATTAGTGCTCATATGCCAGGAGCAAAGAAATTGTCATTGGTTTTTGCCCTACTTAGTGTTTGAGAAACAAAAATTCAGATCTGTCCTTGGAGGGTGAGTTTTACCATATTTTTTTTTTATCAATCCAACTTAGGTGTCTGGAGAATTATCTTCATTACCGCTGATGACATATTTAGCATACTTCACTGAAAGTTTCGAGTTTTTGAAAAACTTTTCACAGTGGTTGTGCAGTTATAGACGCCAACATGATTTTTAGGTTTATAGCACTGCATTAGTCCACAAAAAAGTCTGGTTTTTAAATATTACCTATAGGACAACTCGTCAAATATTTATACCATTTTAAACAACATTCTATTAACCCACAATTAGTGCTAGATTTTAAATTTCAATTTTAGTTTAAAATAAGTAATACTCTCAAACTAAAGCGAAAATGCCACTAGTTTTTTTCACTTTTATGAATTAATTGACCACAAATTGAACAAATTAAGTGAAACTTAACAGAAAAATGCGACATTTTGTAGATTTAAGAGTAACATTGCTTTGTACACATTAATGATCTACCTAATCGAACATGTACGCTCGAACAAGTGTTGCGCAAAGTAAACAAAGTGAGATTTCGGTTTTGGGATGTGATATCTAAATATAAATGTGTAGTCTATCGTTTATAAGGTATACATAATACAAATCACCATCCGGAATAACGGTGATTTTTTCGGTGTTGCATAGTGTTATTAGTATGAGAAGACCTCCAACAAGAGACCGCCTCAATACGATGATTATGAAACTTTGTGAAATATCTTTTAATATGTGACCTAAGTTTTTAATGCCAGGCACTCGCGATCTAGAATGCGGATGCAATCTCAATTTATCGACTGTACCGAACAGAAGACCATTATCCATCATTTGCTTAACTGACTTACTATAACGAATTAGTACATACACACGTCACACCTTGCCTGCGATGGAAAAAAAAGCTTGGGAAAAATTTAGAAATAAACTACAAAATAAATCATCTTGTCAAGCGTGCTTCATCGTTGGCCACATAATCGCTTGCCATCAGGTGTGATAGTGATTAAACGCGAGCATATCCAGAATAAAAAATAATAATAACTGATGTTATGTTTTAATTATATTTTCATGCAAATCAGATCAGAAAATTAATATAAGTATAAAACACGGTACGTCATCCTATATGCGACGCATTTCTTTGCAATTGTATGCATTGATGTCTGCGCATTTAAAATAAAAAATTAACATCGATGATATTTAAAGGCGACGCTACAAGTCAACATTATTTTCATCTAGAATCCGCAGTCTGTCACTATGACCTTCATTTCTGTCTGGGTCGCTTGTTTCGGATGTCAGAAAAAAGCACCACTGATCGGAGGATCTCAGCTGTTCCAGGACATATTATCCATCAAAGGGGCCTTGAATGGCCCCTTTGATGGATAATATGTCCCACGACAGTTTACGAGGCTCAAAAAAAAATATAGTGCAATGTTCAAGAGGAAAGAACGCAAAGACAGGTGAACAACACACAATATGGCTACTATGACTATGACTATGGTCGGAGACACTTCCTCTCCTTCTTCTGAATATGAAATGTGCCTGAAAAGAAGAACTGCAAGCCTCTTCAGCTGGGTTGATGTACGGCGAGTCACTGTAGCTATTTGGTGAATTCTTGCAACCAGTTACTCATTACTTAAGCAGACTTCTCAGCACGGCTAAGAAAACATATTTGAATGTAAGCTATCACCTGCATCAAAACCAAGTCATGGTGAGAAAATGTTTTGTTTTCTCAAAGATCTGAATACAGCCACTCAAATTTTCCTGCGGAAATAAACTTTAAAGAAATCATTTCAATCATCTTCCTCTGGCCCACACCAAGTAAGTCATTGAAAGAGGACCAAACACCTTCACAATAGACGTCCAAGGGAAACATATAACAGTAACCATGAATAGGCTAAAACCAGCTTACATGGCTTACAACGATGATGTCTTGTCGCAGAAAACATCACTTCTACCATAACCACCATCCAGCTCCATCGCTAGTTCCACTACAACCGCAGTCCGAAACCATCACAAGAAGAGGGAGACCTGTGAGATTTCCGCGACTACCTTTCTCACTATCGACCGTGAACCGGCTCCCAGCTAGGGAGTGATGTATGCTAATTACAAACATAAATGTCTAACTAATAACTCATAAATAATATCTAAATACTTATTACATAATTGTCAAATACAACGCAGATGGTTTTTTTTTACCGATTTATTTGACAGCGTCAGAGGAGCTGCAATATTTCCTAGAAAAACAAGGAAAACATTCTAAGATCAGTAATAGTAGTAAAATCAGCTCATCATCACTTTTAGAAAGTGACAACAAATTGAACGAAATTAATTTTGTCGATTCAAATGGAAAGGAACCGTCAGTGCTCTCTTTAGAGAATTTTATTATGATACTTTTATGTGTGGCTGATTTTTGAAAAACCATGGTATAAAACTAATGGGAACCAGATATTTTAATTCAGGTTCAATAGAAAACTATTTTGTCAGGTAAGAGCATATAACTACCGTAATAATAACCCAAGCTGCCACAGTTTCAACTATACCATTAAGTAATTATTGATAACCGAACTTATACAGTTCCACAACCAAAAACTTAATTGTGAGCATGATCTGGCAAACCAAATAATAAATTTACGGCCGCTGTTTACTAAGGAAGTAAAAGAAATTGTCGAACCGGGTCATTCAATTATAGGTCAACACATAGAAATGATAGCAGAGCAGGCTCGACAAGAACGTTTGAATGTCTATTCGCGAGCTTACACTGCCGGATGGGTAGCACAAAAAATTGTTGATAAAATGCAACTTAAACGTAATTCATGTAAAAATAATCTTACAAGTGACCAAACTAAAATCTATGACTGGTAGATCACCGTAAATAAACAGTAAACAGCGGAAAATTATGCTTATCCCAAGGTGTAGTAAGCTGCAGTAGGTAACTGAAATAAATGCATACTTAGAACACAATTCCCATCAAAATAATGTAGCATTAAATGTTATAAATACAGTTTTATACAAGTATTTATTTGATTTTATCGACTGTGCCGAACACAAGACCAGACCCTTAATCATTTTATTTCCTTTACTGTGATGTTCAAATAATCTTACAAATGACTGTTAAACCACCGTAAATAAACAGCGCAAAATTATGCTTATCCCAAGGTGCAGTAAGCTGCAGCCAGTTTCACCAAAATCGCAGGAGCTTAACACAGAAACATTTTTAGAAAAATTAACGCACACATGAACCAATTGCAAAAGAATCTTGAAAATACAGATAGGAAGAAAGGACCTCGATTTACTTTGGACAAAACAAATTGATTGCATTATCCATAATGAAGCAAAGTCACAAATGTTATTGATTTTTAAACCTTGTCTTTATATTGCCATCAAGGTCAACATAACATTTAAGATAAAAGCTTGTCGCGAGATTTAAGTACTCGTATTTACCGGAACGTGGCCATGAAGTTGTGATAACAACAAATCCTATGTTCAAGAAAGGTGAAGTTCCGAGGAAGGTAACGGAAATCGATGTCCACGGTATATCGCATAAAGTGTGGGAGAAATTTATAGCAACAGAAAGAGGAAACAAAGATCTCACACAGCAAATGAAAGGTAGATTGGAAGTTGTTATTAATACAGTAAATGCACAATTACAAGTTAAAGAAATTAAGGATCACATTCAAGGAAAGCAGAAATTTGATCCAAGATAATTCTTTCACTCTATCTTTCGACCCAAGATAGAGCAATTTATTCAGGGTTATGAAGTTATTGGAACTCCGTCATTCGCCGCAAAATCATTATAATCATCTTACTCTGGCCCACGCCAAGTAAATCACTGAAAGAGGACCTAAAACCTTCACAAATGACGTCCAAGGGAAACATATAACAGTAACCATGAATAGGCTAAAACCAGCTTACATGGCTTACAACGATGATGTCTTGTCGCAGAAAACATCACTTCTACCATAACCACCATCCAGCTCCATCGCTAGTTCCACTACAACCGCAGTCCGAAACCACCACAAGAAGAGGGAGAACTGTGAGATTTCTGCGACTACCTTTCTCACTATCGACCGTGAACCGGCTCCCAGCTAGGGAGTGATGTATGCTACAAACATAAATGTCTAACTAATAACTCATAAATAATATCTAAATACTTATTACATAATTGTCAAATACAACGCAGATGGTTTTTTTACCGATTTATTTCACAGCGTCAGAGGAGCTGCAATATTTCCTAGAAAAACAAGGAAAACATTCTAAGATCAGTAATAGTAGTAAAATCAGCTCATCATCACTTTTAGAAAGTGACAACAAATTGAACAAAATTAATTTTGTCGATTCAAATGGAAAGGAACCGTCAATGCTCTCTTTAGAGAATTTTATTATGATACTTTTATGTGTGGCTGATTTTTGAAAAACCATGGTATAAAACTAATGGGAACCAGATATTTTAATTCAGGTTGAATAGAAAACTATTTTGTCAGGTAAGAGCATATAACTACCGTAATAATAACCCAAGCTGCCACAGTTTCAACTATATCATTAAGTAATTATTGATAACCGGACTTATATAGTTCCACAACCAAAAACTTAATTGAAAGCATGATCTGGCAAACCAAATAATAAATTTACGGCCGCTGTTTACTGAGGAAGTAAAAGAAATTGTCGAACCGGGTCATTCAATTACAGGTCAACACATAGAAATGATAGCAGAGCAGGCTCGACAAGAACGTTTGAATGTCTATTCGCGAGCTTACACTGCCGGATGGGTAGCACAAAAAATTGTTGATAAAATGCAACTTAAACGTAATTCATGTAAAAATAATCTTACAAGTGACCAAACTAAAATCTATGACTGGTAGATCACCGTAAATAAACAGTAAACAGCGGAAAATTATGCTTATCCCAAGGTGTAGTAAGCTGCAGTAGGTAACTGAAATAAATGCATACTTAGAACACAATTCCCATCAAAATAATGTAGCATTAAATGTTATAAATACAGTTTTATACAAGTATTTATTTGATTTTATCGACTGTGCCGAACACAAGACCAGACCCTTAATCATTTTATTTCCTTTACTGTGATGTTCAAATAATCTTACTAGTGACCAACCTAATATCCATGACTGTTAAACCACCGTAAATAAACAGCGGAAAGTTATGCTTATCCCAAGGTGCAGTAAGCTGCAGCCAGTTTCACCAAAGTCGCAGGAGCTTAACACAGAAACATTTTTAGACAAATTAACGCACACGTGAACCAATTGCAAAAGAATCTTGAAAATACAGATAGGAAGAAAGGCCTCGATTTACTTTGGACAAAAAAAAATTGATTGCATTATCCATAATGAAGCAAAGTCACAAATGTTATTGATTTTTATACCTTGTCTTTATATTGCCATCAAGGTCAACATAACATTTAAGATAAAAGCTTGTCGCGAGATTTAAGTACTCGTATTTACTGGAACGTGGCCATGCAGTTGTCAACAAATGCCAACAAATCCTATGTTCAAGAAAGGTGAAGTTCCGAGGAAGGTAACGGAAATCGATGTCCACGGTATATCGCATAAAGTGTGGGAGAAATTTATAGCAACAGAAAGAGGAAACAAAGATCTCACACAAATGAAAGTTAGATTCGAAGTTGTTATTAATACAGTAAATGCACAATTACAAGTTAAAGAAATTAAGGATCACATTCAAGGAAAGCAGAAATTTGATCCAAGATAATTCTTTCACTCTATCTTTCGACCCAAGATAGAGCAATTTATTCAGGGTTATGAAGTTATTGGAACTCCGTCATTCGCCGCAAAATCATTATAACCATCTTACTCTGGCCCAAGCCAATTAAATCATTGAAAGAGGACCAAAAACCTTCACAATAGACGTCCAAGGGAAACATATAACAGTAACCATGAATAGGCTAAAACCAGCTTACATGGCTTACAACGATGATGTCTTGTCGCAGAAAACATCACTTCTACCATAACTACCATCCAGCTCCATCGCTAGTTCCACTACAACCGCAGTCCGAAACCACCACAAGAAGAGGGAGAACTGTGAGATTTCCGCGACTACCTTTCTCACTATCGACCGTGAACCGGCTCCCAGCTAGGGAGTGATGTATGCTACAAACATAAATGTCTAACTAATAACTCATAAATAATATCTAAATACTTATTACATAATTGTCAAATACAACGCAGATGGTTTTTTTACCGATTTATTTCACAGCGTCAGAGGAGCTGCAATATTTCCTAGAAAAACAAGGAAAACATTCTAAGATCAGTAATAGTAGTAAAATCAGCTCATCATCACTTTTAGAAAGTGACAACAAATTAAACAAAATTAATTTTGTCGATTCAAATGGAAAGGAACCGTCAGTGCTCTCTTTAGAGAATTTTATTATGATACTTTTATGTGTGGCTGATTTTTGAAAATCCATGGTATAAAAATAATGGGAACCAGATATTTTAATTCAGGTTCAAGAAAACTATTTTGTCAGATAAGAGCATATAACTACCGTAACCCAAGCTGCCAGTTTCAACTATACCATTAAGTAATTATTGATAACCGGACTTATATAGTTCCACAACCAAAAACTTAATTGTGAGCATGATCTGGCAAACCAAATAATAAATTTACGACCGCTGTTTACTGAGGAAGTAAAAGAAATTGTCGAACCGGTCATTCAATTATAGGTCAACACACTGAAATGATTGCAAAGCAGGCTCGGCAAGAACGTTTGAATGTCTATTCGCGAGCTTACACTGCCGGATGGGTAGCACAAAAAATTGTTGATAAAATGCAACTTAAATGTAATTCATGTAAAAATAATCTTACAAGTGACCAAACTAATATCCATGACTGGTAGATCACCGTAAATAAACAGTAAACAGCGGAAAATTATGCTTATCCCAAGGTGTAGTAAGTTGCAGTAGGTAACTGAAATAATTGAATACTTAGAACACAATAACCATCAAAATAGTGTACCATTAAATGTTATTAATACAATTTCACCCAAGTATTCATTTTTTTTTATCGACTGTGCCAAACACAAGACAAGACCCTTAATCATTTTATTTCCTTAACTGTGATGTAAAGGTTGAAATATATAATGAATTGGTGCTATGTAAAAAACAATTTTAAATGGAACGTTTGTTATTAGTTTACAACCGCGTAATTAGCCTGCGATGCAAAAAAAATGAGTTTGAAACATTATAAAAAGAAATGATAAAATAAATAACTTAATAAAAGATGTTGTGTATTAATTATTTTCCTTCAAATTTATCAAAAAATTAACAAAATTATAAAACACGGTTGGTTGCGCCAATTTGCTATGATCCGCGATTTTGTTTTTTGTAATTTATTTTCTGGCCTAGCAATCCTATCCCTTCCGTTTCCCTTCCCCGCACGACCTCAAGAAATGAAATGACATTGACGTTTTGTGCTTCGATTGTGAATGTGACCGCTCCGCTAACATCGCCCGCTCGAAATTACAAGAAAATTGACTATTTCGTGATCCAACCATTCAAAGACTCAACAATAGTGCAGTGTAGTGCAATACAGGACCTGGCAGTGATTTGAAAGTACGAAGTCGGGGTTCGCCGGCCGGCGCCACGTGGAACCTTCGAGGTCAAAAGGTCAGTGTTCCTCCCTAATACGTCCATCCCATCCAGGCACAGTACCTGCATATTGTTAACAAACCTTAGATCGCTTTTTCAAACATACAGTCCACACCAAGCTTATTTGCGCAACCATTACTTTTTTGGTCCTACGAGCAGGATCGTGAATCATTTTCTTGTAATTTCGCAATATAGTATTTGTTCCATAGGGAATAAACGCAACGCGCCTGTTTACCTAGATATAATAGTAGAAAACCCGCATCTAGGCATTTAGGCAACTAAACGTTATTTCGCTCGTATAGTTGAAGAGCCATTGATAATTACGGTACCCACGCCGTCAACCGCACCGCATAATTATAGTTAGCTACGTAAATATCAGCGTAGATATAAATCGATCGCATTCTTTTTCTTGACAAAATTCATTCGGAAGTCCTACAAATTGCATGTAGGTAGACGCATTTCAAAAATACCCGTTCATTGTTGAGTGAATATTTGTAGGAAACGGATAAACCATAGATTATATACGCATATGAACGACGTGAATGATTTAATCGAGAAATTGGGTAATATTCACTCATTGATTCAGGTTATTCCGTTCGTTCGCCGTTCACTTTGTTGTTTACAATATTACCATATTGTTATCTGATAATTATCGCTTACTTAATAATTCGTTAAGTGTTTGTTTGAGTGTATAGTGTGAATATATCAAAACAAGATGTCTCTTAAGGGCATTAAGGTTAGTACTGATTTAAAGGTTCAGTTAAAGCTTTTATACGCTAAAAGGGACTCACAGTTTTCACGTGTTCAATCAATTTGTGATAAATCTTTGCAAACCTCGGATCTGGCGATTAGAGATGCTTTCTTGTGTTCGTTGGAAACTTTAGATAGTTTGCGCGCGGATTTTGAATCTACAATTAATAATATAAACATTTTAGAGTTGGAGTTAAATCCTGATTACTGTGTGAGTTATCAGGCATTGTCGTCCTTTGACGACTTGTATTGTCGTATCAAACGTATTGCTAGGAGTTTAGAGACTCCCCCCCCCCGCGAGTGGTTTATCCAACCCTCCTCGCGAACGCCCACGATTGCCGCCAATTCAAATACCTGAATTTAATGGTGACATTCGAAATTGGAATTTATTTATAGATAGTTTCGAAAATATAATACATAGGAACACATCGCTGACAGATCACGAGAGATTGCATTATCTCGTAGAAAAATTGACCGGTAAGGCAAAGGCTGTCTGTGCTGGAATTACGTTTAGCGCTGAAAATTACACTTTAGTTTTGAAGACTTTAAAAACAAAATACGAAGATAAGCGATTAGTAGCCACCGCATATTTAGATCAATTATTCGATTTGAAAAGTTTTTCCGTTTGTAACGATCATAATTTAGAGAAGTTTTTAAATATTTTCGCATCATCTGTTCGTGCAGTAAAGAACCTAAAGGTCAATGAACTCTGTGACTTTTTGTTTTTGTATATCGGTTTAAATAAATTAGATCCTGAAACTGAATGGTCGTTATGTTGTCGCGCTCCCTTTCAAGGGTGATATTTTTTCGCTCGGTGGCTCCCGTGCCTCCGCAGAAAAACGCTTTCTATGCTTGGAACGTAAGATGCAGGCGTCTCCTAAGTTGAAGCAAGCCTATGATGATGTGCTGATCGAATATTTAGATAAAGGTTATATCTCATCAGCGCCTGCCGAGACTGAGGAGACACGTGATTACCCGTTTTATATCATCCCGCACCATGGAGTTGTTAGAGAAGACAAACTTACAACTAAACTGCGTGTGGTTATGGATGGTAGCGCTAAAACTAGTACTGGCATATCGCTTAACGATATCTTGTATTGTGGTCAGAACCTCCAGGGTAACTTATTTGAAATAATAGTAAATTTTCGCTTGTTTGCTATTGCGCTCTCTGCTGATATTCGGCAAATGTTTCTTAGTATTGGAATCAGAGAATGTGACCGTAGATTCCAACGCTTCTTGTATAGATTTTCTCCGCAGGAACCTTTGAAGGTTTACGAATTCAATCGTGTTTGTTTTGGGCTTAAGTCTAGTCCCTTTCACGCTCTTCGCACTATCAAGCAGTTGGCCGCTGACGAGGGTGATACATACCCGAAAGCAAGGGCCACTATTGAAACCGGATTGTACATGGACGATTTTGTGTACAGTGTACCTAGTGGAGCAGAGGCTATAGAGACCGCTGCTCAAGTAATCAGCCTCATGAAGTCCGGTCAATTTGATCTGGTGAAATGGACAAGCAACTCGCAAGCTACATTAGAGTCGATTCCACCGTCACACCGGTTGACTTCGGTAAAGGAATTCGATGATAGTGATTCGCATAAGATCCTCGGTTTAAGTTAGTCACCCGCAACTGATATGTTCAGTCTTAAAATTAGCTCGACTCCGCCAACTTGTACCAAACGCGTTATCCTAGCATGTGTAGCTCGGATATGGGATATAATGGGTTTTGTAGCTCCTGTCGTTTTGTATGCAAAGCTGCTTATAAAAGAGCTTTGGCTTTCCAACTGTGATTGGGACGACACCGCTCCTGACAGTGTTGCCAAGTTGTGGGCTCGCTATAGGAAAGAGCTTCCAATGCTCGATCAGATACAGATTCCTCGCCATGTTGGTATAGTACCAGACACTGTTGTTAATGTGGTAGGTTTCGCAGACGCCAGTGAGAGGGCTTACGGGGGAGTGGTTTACTTTCAGGTCCAAAATGGCGATAACATTTCAGCTTTCCTCATTAGCGCAAAATCAAAGGTATCTCCTCGTAAGGTTGTCTCTCTTGCTCGTCTCGAACTCTGCGCTATTCTTATGTTGGTTCAATTGATTACATCTATAGTCAAAACTTGTCGTCCTCGCATTAATATAGAGAGAATTGTAGCGTTTTCAGACTCAACCGTTGCTCTATGTTGGGCCCACTCTTCACCCCATCGATGGGGCACGTTTGTCGCAAATAGGGTGGCTAAGATTCAAGCTGAATTGTCACCGGAAAATATATTCCATGTCGCTGGAACAGAAAACCCAGCTGATTGTCTCTCACGTGGTTTGCTTCCTGCGCAAATTTTAAATCATCCGCTTTGGTTTTGTGGCCCTCCCTGGCTTCATACCACTCCTAACGAGTGGCCAAGTGCTCCGTTTAACCCCGCTACTGTTTCAGAGCCACCCGAGGAGAAGAAACATACGCTTGTAGTATCAGTTCCGCGTGAAGAGTCAGTTGTTTTGTTGTTGTCTAATCGAGTCTCGTCTTGGTCGAGACTATTACGCTGTGTAGTTTACGTCCTAAGATTTTTGAGATTATTACCATCGCGTGGTTCTATAATCGCAGCTGATTTGGATAGAGCTGAATCAGTTGTACTTCGAGAGTTGCAGAAATTTTATTTTTCAATAGAATTTCGTAGTTTAGAATCACATAAACCTTGTAGTCGCGCACTTCAACATTTGAAACCATTTTTGCAAGACGGACTCGTTCGTGTCGGTGGCCGTCTGCGAAATGCTAAGTTAGAGTTCGAACAAATGCATCCAGTAGTTCTACCACGCAAGGATCACGTTTTGGATTTGTTGGTGGATTATCACCATAAGGTCAATTGTCACGCTGGTCCCGATTTATTAATGTCCATTCTTCGACAGAAGTACTGGATACTTTCCGCTCGCAATTTGATACGCGCTAGAGTGCACAGATGTGTGCCCTGCTTTAAGCTCCGCCCGCGTTTCAACGCGCCGGAAATGGCCGATCATCGTTCTTGTCGTGTTGTACAGACGGTGAAACCTTTCATACATACTGGGACGGACTATGCTGGTCCGTTTAAAGTCACTATTGCCCGTGGTCGTGGTATACGTTCCACAAAGGCATACATTTGCCTATTCGTTTGTATGTCGCGTCAAAAGTGGAACACTCCTTCAGATCCAGTCACAGTCGGTACTGTGGTGATACTGAAGACTGAGAGTGCGCCTCCTCTGCACTGGCCTCTTGGTGTAGTGGAAGAAGTTTTTCCGGGTTCGAACGGAATAACGCGAGTAGTAAAGGTTAAACCCGCAACTGGATCGTACCTGCGTCCGGTTATTCGCCTCTGCCCTCTGCCTAATCAGCAGTAGTGGCATAGTTAGTTATAAGTTGTTTCGCTACCTAGTATTGATAGTTTAGATATAGTAATAGGGTTTAGTTTCGCTTTTGTTTTTTCCTTTTCTTTGAAGGTAACCCTTCAAACCCGGGGGGAATGGTTGCGCCAATTTGCTATGATCCGCGATTTTGTTTTTTGTAATTTATTTTTTGGCCTAGCAATCCTATCCCTTCCGTTTCCCTTCCCCGCACGACCTCAAGAAATGAAATGACATTGACGTTTTGTGCTTCGATTGTGAATGTGACCGCTCCGCTAACATCGCCCGCTCGAAATTACAAGAAAATTGACTATTTCGTGATCCAACCATTCAAAGACTCAACAATAGTGCAGTGTAGTGCAATACAGGACCTGGCAGTGATTTGAAAGTACGAAGTCGGGGTTCGCCGGCCGGCGCCACGTGGAACCTTCGAGGTCAAAAGGTCAGTGTTCCTCCCTAATACGTCCATCCCATCCAGGCACAGTACCTGCATATTGTTAACAAACCTTAGATCGCTTTTTCAAACATACAGTCCACACCAAGCTTATTTGCGCAACCAACGGTATATTATGCTGTATCCATCGCATTCATTTGCCATTGTTTGCAGCAATGTCTGCCACAATCAAAAAGAAAATTAACGTCAGATGATACTAAAAGTCGACGCTATTAGAGATTGCAAACTGGGCCCTGCCGGGTTGGCGGCGAATGTTACCGGACCCGGCCGGTTTGAAAAACATACCGGGTTGCAATCTTTTTTTTTTATTGATTTATTCAAGACAATTTACATAAATAATGTAGACATAATCTTCTGCCAAACTGCAGCACAGTTTGTCGGCAGATTGATTGCATTATCCATAATGAAGCAAAGTCCCAAAGTTTATTGATTTTTAAACCTTATCTTTATATTGCCATCAAGGTCAACATAACATTTAAGATAATAACTTGTCGCGAGATTGAAGTACTCGTATTTACTGGAACGTGGCCAAGAAATTGTGATAACAGCAAATCCTATGTTCAAGAAAGGTGAAACTCTGAAGAATGTACCGAAAAGCGATATCCATGGCATATCCAATATAATAAAACCCACCAAATACAATAAAATAAAATATCGCATAGTGTGGGAAATTTATGGAAATAGAAAGATGAAACAAACAAGATCTCACAACACAAATGAAAGTTGGATAGGAAGTTGTTATTAATAAAGACAATTACAAGTTACAGAAATTAAGAATCCCATTCAAGGAAAGCAGGAATTTGATCCAAGATAATTCTTTCGCTCTATCTTTCGATCCAAGATAGAGCAATTCATTCGGGGTTATAAAGTCATTGGAACTCCGTCATTGCTGTATCTTAAAAACATGCATCAGAGAATCTACAATCTGACAATAGACGAGAAGTTATATGAAGCGTACAATAATTACAGGTTAGCAATATTTGTAAATATGGAAGAGAATGAAATGGTCAAGAAAACTCTTTGACTAGATACAATGAACATAAGGAGCTTTAAAATAATGTGCATATGTTATTTCTGAAAATCAATCCAATTTTGGAAGGAAGCCGACCTGTATCTCCGAGTGTCATACATTTAGGAGGACTGCCAGAGAAACCGCATAAAGAATTACCGCAAGTAAGCTTATTCCAAACCACTAATTAAAATATAAATTTTGCAAAAACGCTTATTGTGGCAGAGGTTAACCTAGATCCAGAAATTGATCGTTTATGGTCATTTTGATAATAAAACTGGATTATGTACAACCTACGAGAAAACACAAACATAAAGCGCAAGATGTTTTAAAATAATATTTAAGATACAGGCTTGTCACGAGGTTTAGGTACTCGTATTGACTTAGTTTAAAAATTAACATCAATCATATAAAGTATTTTTCATGTTCAAAACTGAACAGCTATTGCACTCAGACCTCGTCAACGTGTACAAGAAAATTCAAGACGAACATAATATTCGGTTCGAATGTACCAAGTTCTTCGGAGGCGAGTCAGCTGAAGGCAGTTCAGTCAGTTTTCATGGGAGGACCTCACAGCGAAGGGCTTCGAAACTTACAGCAGGTTTAAGTCCGTAGATTAGGAGCACGCTTCGTGCGCTGTACAACACTTAACCAGGTTCCACACCTTATTTTTCGCGTACAATCCAGATCCTGAAAATTTCGCTAAAGACGCAAAAAGCGGATACGAAGAAAAGGTATGATTCGGATAACCCAAATCTAAAGAAAACGTGGTCAAAAATGATCGGAAATGCCTTAGATGTTGTTAAAGAAGAACATAAGGAGAGATTGGCAGAATTATTAGAAAATGGGAGCTGTGTCACGGTAAATACAGTGTTAGCAACTTATAATAATTCTTTTACTCTATCTTTCGACCCAAGATAGAGCAATTTATTCAGGGTTATGAAGTCACTGGAACTCCGTCATTGCTGTATCTTGAAAACATGCATCAGAGAATCTACAATCTGACAATAGACGAGAAGTGATATGAAGCGTACAATAATTACAGGTTAGCAATATTTGTAAATATGGAAGAAGAGAATGAAATGGTCAAGAAACATCTTGGACTAGATACAATGAACATAAGGAGCTTTAAAATAATGTGCATAATGTTATTTCTGAAAATCAATCGAATTTTGGAAGGAAGCCGACCTGTATCTCCGAGTGTCATACATTTAGCAAGACTGCCGGAGATACCGCATAAAGAATGTCCGCAAGTAAGCTTATTCCAAACCACTAGTTAAAATATTTTTACAAAAACGCTTATTGTGGCAGAGGTTAACCTAGATGCAGAAATTGATCGTTTATGGTACTCATAATTTTGATAATGAAACTGGATTATGTACGCCCTACGTGAAAACACAAATATAAAGCACAAGATGTTTTAAAATAAGATTTAAGATACAAGCTTGCCGCGAGATTTAAGGACTCGTATTGACTTAGTTTAAAAATAATTAACATCAATCAAAACAAGTTGTTTTTCATGTTCAAAACTGAACAGCTATTGCACTCAGACCTCGTCAACGTGTACAAGAAAATTCAAGACGAACATAATCTTCGGTTCGAATGTACCAAGTTCTTCGGAGGCGAGTCAGCTGAAGGCAGTTCAGTCAGTTTTCATGGAGGAGCTCACAGCGAAGGGCTTCGAAACTTACAGCAGGTTCAAGTCCGTAGATTAGGAGCACGCTTCGTGCGCTGTACAACACTTAACCAGGGTCCACACCTTATTTTTTGCGTACAATGCAGATCCTGAAAATTTCGCTAAAGACGCAAAAAGCGGATATGAAGAAAAGGTATGATTCGGATAACCCAAATCTAAAGTCAAAAATGATCAGAAATGCCTTAGATGTTGTTAAAGAAGAACATAAGGAGAGATTGGCAGAATTATTAGAAAATGGGAGCTGTGTCACGGTAAATACAGCGTTAGCAACTTATAATTCTTTCACTCTATCTTTCGACCCAAGATAGAGCAATTTATTCAGGGTTATGAAGTCATTGGAACTCCGTCATTCGCCGCAAAATCATTTTAATGATCTTACTCTGACCCACACCAAGTAAGTCATTACAAGAGGACCAAAAACCTTCACAATAGACGTCCAAGGGAAACATATAACAGTAACCATGAATAGGCTAAAACCAGCTTACATGGCTTACAACGATGATGTCTTGTCGCAGAAAACATCACTTCTACCATAACCACCATCCAGCTCCATCGCTAGTTCCACTACAACCGCAGTTCGAAACCACTCTCAAGAAGAGGGAGAACTGTGAGATTTCCGCGACTACCTTTCTCACTATCGACCGTGAGCCGGCTCCCAAGCTAGGGAGTAATGTATGCTAATTACAAACATAAATGTCTAACTAATAACTCATAAATATTATCTAAATACTTATTACATAATTGTCAAATACAACGCAGATGGTTTTTTTTACCGATTTATTTCACAGCGTCAGAGGAGCTGCAATATTTCCTAGAAAAACAAGGAAAACATTCTAAGATCAGTAATAGTAGTAAAATTAGCTCATCATCAGTTTTAGGAAATGACAACAAATTGAAGAAAATTACATTTCTCTATTCAAATGGAAAAGAAAAGTCAGTTCCCCTATTTAGAGAATTTTATTGTGACACTTAAAACTTATACGACTTGCTGATTTTTAAAAAACCATGGTATAAAAATAATGGGAAGCTGATATTTTAATTCAGGTTCAATAGAAAACTATTTTGTCAGATAAGAGCATATAACTACCGTAATAACGACCCAAGCTGCTACAGTTTCAACTATACCATTAAGTAATTATTGATAACCGGACTTATAAAGTTCCACAACGAAACATATAATTGTGAGCATGATCTGGCAAACCAAATAATAAATTTACGGCCGCTGTTTACTAAGGAAGTAAAAGAAATTGTCGAACCGGGTCATTCAATTATAGGTCAACACATTGAAATGATAGCAGAGCAGGCTCGAAAAGAACACAAAAGACGCTCAAGATGCAAAAAGCGGATATGAAGAAAAGGTATGATTCGGATAACCCAAATCTAAAGAAAACTTGGTCAAAAATGATCGGAAATGCCTTAGATGTTGTTAAAGAAGAACATAAGGAGAGATTGGCAGATTTATTAGAAAATGAGAGCTGTGTCACGGTAAATACAGCGTTAGCAACTTATAATTCTTTCACTCTATCTTTCGACCCAAGATAGAGCAATTTATTCAGGGTTATGAAGTCACTGGAACTCCGTCATTGCTGTATCTTGAAAACATGCATCAGAGAATCTACAATCTTACAATAGACGAGAAGTTATATGAAGCGTACAATAATTACAGGTTAGCAATATTTGTAAATATGGAAGAAGAGAATGAAATGGGCAAGAAACATCTTGGACTAGATACAATGAACATAAGGAGCTTTAAAATAATGTGCATATGTTATTTCTGAAAATCAATCGAATTTTGGAAGGAAGCCGACCTGTATCTCCGAGTGTCATACATTTAGCAAGACTGCCGGAGATACCGCATAAAGAATGTCCGCAAGTAAGCTTATTCCAAACCACTAGTTAAAATATTTTTACAAAAACGCTTATTGTGGCAGAGGTTAACCTAGATGCAGAAATTGATCGTTTATGGTACTCATAATTTTGATAATGAAACTGGATTATGTACGCCCTACGTGAAAACACAAATATAAAGCACAAGATGTTTTAAAATAAGATTTAAGATACAAGCTTGCCGCGAGATTTAAGGACTCGTATTGACTTAGTTTAAAAATAATTAACATCAATCAAAACAAGTTGTTTTTCATGTTCAAAACTGAACAGCTATTGCACTCAGACCTCGTCAACGTGTACAAGAAAATTCAAGACGAACATAATCTTCGGTTCGAATGTACCAAGTTCTTCGCAGGCGAGTCAGCTGAAGGCAGTTCAGTCAGTTTTCATGGAGGAGCTCACAGCGAAGGGCTTCGAAACTTACAGCAGGTTCAAGTCCGTAGATTAGGAGCACGCTTCGTGCGCTGTACAACACTTAACCAGGGTCCACACCTTATTTTTTGCGTACAATGCAGATCCTGAAAATTTCGCTAAAGACGCAAAAAGCGGATATGAAGAAAAGGTATGATTCGGATAACCCAAATCTAAAGTCAAAAATGATCAGAAATGCCTTAGATGTTGTTAAAGAAGAACATAAGGAGAGATTGGCAGAATTATTAGAAAATGGGAGCTGTGTCACGGTAAATACAGCGTTAGCAACTTATAATTCTTTCACTCTATCTTTCGACCCAAGATAGAGCAATTTATTCAGGGTTATGAAGTCATTGGAACTCCGTCATTCGCCGCAAAATCATTTTAATGATCTTACTCTGACCCACACCAAGTCATTACAAGAGGACCAAAAACCTTCACAATAGACGTCCAAGGGAAACATATAACAGTAACCATGAATAGGCTAAAACCAGCTTACATGGCTTACAACGATGATGTCTTGTCGCAGAAAACATCACTTCTACCATAACCACCATCCAGCTCCATCGCTAGTTCCACTACAACCGCAGTTCGAAACCACTCTCAAGAAGAGGGAGAACTGTGAGATTTCCGCGACTACCTTTCTCACTATCGACCGTGAGCCGGCTCCCAAGCTAGGGAGTAATGTATGCTAATTACAAACATAAATGTCTAACTAATAACTCATAAATATTATCTAAATACTTATTACATAATTGTCAAATACAACGCAGATGGTTTTTTTTACCGATTTATTTCACAGCGTCAGAGGAGCTGCAATATTTCCTAGAAAAACAAGGAAAACATTCTAAGATCAGTAATAGTAGTAAAATTAGCTCATCATCAGTTTTAGGAAATGACAACAAATTGAAGAAAATTACATTTCTCTATTCAAATGGAAAAGAAAAGTCAGTTCCCCTATTTAGAGAATTTTATTGTGACACTTAAAACTTATACGAGTTGCTGATTTTTGAAAAACCATGGTATAAAACTAATGGGAACCTGATATTTTAATCAGGTTCCACGCTCTATCCTTCGCGTACCGAAATGCAGATTCCAAAATTTCGTCAAAGCCTCAAAGATAGTGGACACAAAGAAAAGCGGTGATTCGGATAAACCTTATCCTTACCTATAGGTATAACTTACTCAGAAAGGAAAAGGAAAGGAATATTCTGACAAGAATCGTGTTCCTCTTTCACAGGTTCGTATCAACATTAAACAACTTATTCTTTATTTATAGGACGAGCGGCGCGCACGCAATGCTCAGTGTGAGAGAGAAAGTACCTGAGCAGATGAGTACTGTACAATAATAATTAGGTACAATTTGGATCTCTTTAATGATTACAACAACGATGATTTGCGGACAACTTTGTATCATGTAAGAGGCTTCGAAGTAAACTAAGTACTAAAAGAATTTAAATGGCGGAACTAGAAGGAGGCCATTGCCTCGGGTTAAGAGCGATAAAATAATTAAAGCACAAAGAACATTAATAACACACACTACACACAATAGGTATTTGTGACCTACTCGTATAACGTCCGAGCCTGGTTCAGACCATGGTCCGGAGCGAGATTTAACGGGAAGCGGTCACCTTCTTCTGCGAAGTAGTATTGCCAGCTAAGGAGATGGGCGAAACCGTGAGGCAGATAACATCCTCACACCCCAGCCGCCAGCACAGGAGACGCCACGGCTACCGTAGGCCCAGGCTTACGTATGACGACCAATGGGTAAAGTAGGAACTCAGAAGCCTAATGAAGACGGAGTGATTTGCAAGTTTGGTACGGATAAAAGAAATAACAATAGACAGAGAATAATAGAGTTAGCTCAGTTAAACAATTTTCGTTTTAGCAACAGGTTTTTTATAAAAATCCAGAACACAAATGGTCTTCTCAACCAACAAAAAACGAAATAGATTACATAGCAACAAACTAGCCGAAACCATTCTGTGACGTAAATATATTAATAACTTAGAATGGTGAGAGCAACATTGCACATAGATTAGTAAATAATTATCTTAAAATCATGTTTCTTCGTACCAAACTCTATGTGGATACCCCGACAATTTAATAAGTGAAACGCCAATCGTGAGTCTATCGCTAACCATGTCGGATGTGGAGAGCGTATAACGTAAAGTTCTCGACAAAAACAACGAAAAGTTATAACACAAACATAAAAATACCAGTATCGTTGAAGGAACTTACTATGTAACGTTGTATAATAAATCTCAACGTTCCTGTCAAAATTATCAAAGCAAACTGCGGTAAAGACTTGCACTGATCAACAAAAATATTAACAGGAACCTTACAACCTAATAACTTAAAATAAATAACAAACAGATAACAGTTTGTAGGTAATAATATTGATAAAATAAACTAAACCTAGCTATAACTAAGTATGTACACACTATAATGAACTACTTAAAGATATTGAAAAATCGACTAGTAATTACATTACGGTTCCAACTCGCTAACTCGCTTCCCGAGTGGCGGTAGTTACACATTAATTAAAAAAAAAAAAGAATTTATGAAGATCCTAGACGGTTCGGCTTTTGCAGGACGCTCGGTCATTGTCGATCGGACATATCAGCCGTAATACACGTTCACACGCTCCTTACGTATCATTTATAATACATAGCGTGTGTCATCATACGTGGTTTTAAATATTCACGGCATTGATCATATTATCTTTATTTTGTTTTTTTGTAAAGAAAATTAAACTAGCTTCAGTGTTAACCCCGTATTGGGGTCCAAAGTTCCGGTTCAGGCACCAGGCCTGAGTTCATCCAACCGTTCGGCAGCTCACCGGACCTTCGTCTACCTGCGGCACGTCTACCTGCGGGACGTCTTTCTGTTGGCGCCTAGTCCTCGTTCTCCAGCGTCTAAGAGACCAGGATAGTACTTAGCGCGCCTACCTCCATAGTCGTCAACATTTACATAAGTGATAAAGAAAAAACGGCCTTTTGTTCCTGCGACCCTAATTAATAAATTTATTGTTGTAGATAGTGTTGCGTATTATTAAGGTTGCGTGTTCAAATCACGTCGGGGTCACCACTGTAGCGCTTAGGTGGTGTTTCGTAATGATACTCCAGATGTAATGACAACTTTATATTGATGAATTCAGAAGGGAATGATTTACAGAAAATATGTACAGAACTTATAACTAAATACATAGGTTCAAGTAGTGGACCGGTTGACTATCTAATTTCCGAGGTATGGTTCCTAGGAAATACGTGCGGGGGCGCACGGATCGCTGTTGTCGAGACGGCTCACTGCTGGATTCAACGCTCGCTCCAAGCGCGGCTAGTGTGTCTCGCGTATAAATATTTTCGGGAGGCGCGCGAGGCGCCAGTACACCGATGGCGGCGGCAGCGAACGGATGCGTAACGATGTATTGCAGCTACAGGTAGTTAACCCGCAAACGCTACAACTAGCAACTACAAATTAGCTTTCATAAGTGTCACAGAGCGCTAGATCAAAATTGTTCGCTAAAGTGGCAAACGTCAATAGAATATTTCGTGGGAGCAATGAGTTTTACGAGTTTAAGGTTTCATTGAGTACCACGGTGCTGTGTCATGGCGACAACAGGGTAAGCAACTTGTTGTTTCGATATCTGGATGGTCGCTTAGACCCAATAGTGGTGGACTACCAGACACTACACTCAGGTTCTTCTGTCGTCAACTACTGTACTTCGAGTTCCTAGGTACGGACAGGGAGTCCAAGTCAGAGAGCCATCAGCGACTAATCGACCACCACTCAAACAGCCTGACAGTATCCTTGGACAGGCTTGGAATCGACGTCAATGAGATGTATTCCACGATACGATACGATGGCAGTGCTGCCATTCGTCCTGATGGAAGCGGAGCAGGCTCCGCACATGAGCGGCATACAAGACGGCAAGCAGATGGCCATTTCGCCCGGCGAGCTGTAGGCGTAGCGACCTCGACAGCGATTGTTTTGACTGGAGACTTATATATAGCAAATTAGTATCACGGCTACGTGGAATATGCAGGGAGAGAGTGGAATTTTAAGTCTGACCTTATTCTTTGCACTTAGAGAACAGGTTGATGAACCCAACCTTACTTTTTATTCCAATTACACAATATAAAAAAAAGACAAATTCACTGGGTTCACTGTATGTAATTACGATTCCCCACCCTAAGCCTAATTGAAATATATAAATATTTTTTTTACATCACATCAAGTTTAGTAGTGAAAGGCATTTAGTGATTTTACTTAAAATTATATGAAGTAAGAACATAAATTGTTATTCGACATGAAAAAAACCTTTTTTTTTTGGAACGATTGGCTTTCCTCTTATAGTCATTAGTGGCAGTGTCCCTCTGAAGGATCCTACAGTAGTCCACAAGCATGGCTGGCAACCATCTACCTTGATAACGCTTTTTATACCCTGTAATTTTTTGATGAAATCTTTCACCGTGTTCATCACTTATTACATCCATGTATACGGAAAGAAACTTAAACGGGAGTGTAAGAAATGGATTTTCAAAGTCATTTTGCATCTTTGCTTATGATACACATTTGAAAACATGTTAAGTTTTTCATAGAAGTCTCGTAACTAGTGATTCCCAAGGATTTTTTTTTGTAATGTCAACAAATTAAACTGACCATGCATTTTTTCAATGGGACTGAGGCTATCATCGATATATATGTACTACAGAGGCTATAAAATAAAGTGGAATCTTTGATTAGTGCTCATATGCCAGGAGCAAAGAAATTGTCATTGGTTTTTGCCCTACTTAGTGTTTGAGAAACAAAAATTCAGATCTGTCCTTGGAGGGTGAGTTTTACCATATTTTTTTTTTATCAATCCAACTTAGGTGTCTGGAGAATTATCTTCATTACCGCTGATGACATATTTAGCATACTTCACTGAAAGTTTCGAGTTTTTGAAAAACTTTTCACAGTGGTTGTGCAGTTATAGACGCCAACATGATTTTTAGGTTTATAGCACTGCATTAGTCCACAAAAAAGTCTGGTTTTTAAATATTACCTATAGGACAACTCGTCAAATATTTATACCATTTTAAACAACATTCTATTAACCCACAATTAGTGCTAGATTTTAAATTTCAATTTTAGTTTAAAATAAGTAATACTCTCAAACTAAAGCGAAAATGCCACTAGTTTTTTTCACTTTTATGAATTAATTGACCACAAATTGAACAAATTAAGTGAAACTTAACAGAAAAATGCGACATTTTGTAGATTTAAGAGTAACATTGCTTTGTACACATTAATGATCTACCTAATCGAACATGTACGCTCGAACAAGTGTTGCGCAAAGTAAACAAAGTGAGATTTCGGTTTTGGGATGTGATATCTAAATATAAATGTGTAGTCTATCGTTTATAAGGTATACATAATACAAATCACCATCCGGAATAACGGTGATTTTTTCGGTGTTGCATAGTGTTATTAGTATGAGAAGACCTCCAACAAGAGACCGCCTCAATACGATGATTATGAAACTTTGTGAAATATCTTTTAATATGTGACCTAAGTTTTTAATGCCAGGCACTCGCGATCTAGAATGCGGATGCAATCTCAATTTATCGACTGTACCGAACAGAAGACCATTATCCATCATTTGCTTAACTGACTTACTATAACGAATTAGTACATACACACGTCACACCTTGCCTGCGATGGAAAAAAAAGCTTGGGAAAAATTTAGAAATAAACTACAAAATAAATCATCTTGTCAAGCGTGCTTCATCGTTGGCCACATAATCGCTTGCCATCAGGTGTGATAGTGATTAAACGCGAGCATATCCAGAATAAAAAATAATAATAACTGATGTTATGTTTTAATTATATTTTCATGCAAATCAGATCAGAAAATTAATATAAGTATAAAACACGGTACGTCATCCTATATGCGACGCATTTCTTTGCAATTGTATGCATTGATGTCTGCGCATTTAAAATAAAAAATTAACATCGATGATATTTAAAGGCGACGCTACAAGTCAACATTATTTTCATCTAGAATCCGCAGTCTGTCACTATGACCTTCATTTCTGTCTGGGTCGCTTGTTTCGGATGTCAGAAAAAAGCACCACTGATCGGAGGATCTCAGCTGTTCCAGGACATATTATCCATCAAAGGGGCCTTGAATGGCCCCTTTGATGGATAATATGTCCCACGACAGTTTACGAGGCTCAAAAAAAAATATAGTGCAATGTTCAAGAGGAAAGAACGCAAAGACAGGTGAACAACACACAATATGGCTACTATGACTATGACTATGGTCGGAGACACTTCCTCTCCTTCTTCTGAATATGAAATGTGCCTGAAAAGAAGAACTGCAAGCCTCTTCAGCTGGGTTGATGTACGGCGAGTCACTGTAGCTATTTGGTGAATTCTTGCAACCAGTTACTCATTACTTAAGCAGACTTCTCAGCACGGCTAAGAAAACATATTTGAATGTAAGCTATCACCTGCATCAAAACCAAGTCATGGTGAGAAAATGTTTTGTTTTCTCAAAGATCTGAATACAGCCACTCAAATTTTCCTGCGGAAATAAACTTTAAAGAAATCATTTCAATCATCTTCCTCTGGCCCACACCAAGTAAGTCATTGAAAGAGGACCAAACACCTTCACAATAGACGTCCAAGGGAAACATATAACAGTAACCATGAATAGGCTAAAACCAGCTTACATGGCTTACAACGATGATGTCTTGTCGCAGAAAACATCACTTCTACCATAACCACCATCCAGCTCCATCGCTAGTTCCACTACAACCGCAGTCCGAAACCATCACAAGAAGAGGGAGACCTGTGAGATTTCCGCGACTACCTTTCTCACTATCGACCGTGAACCGGCTCCCAGCTAGGGAGTGATGTATGCTAATTACAAACATAAATGTCTAACTAATAACTCATAAATAATATCTAAATACTTATTACATAATTGTCAAATACAACGCAGATGGTTTTTTTTTACCGATTTATTTGACAGCGTCAGAGGAGCTGCAATATTTCCTAGAAAAACAAGGAAAACATTCTAAGATCAGTAATAGTAGTAAAATCAGCTCATCATCACTTTTAGAAAGTGACAACAAATTGAACGAAATTAATTTTGTCGATTCAAATGGAAAGGAACCGTCAGTGCTCTCTTTAGAGAATTTTATTATGATACTTTTATGTGTGGCTGATTTTTGAAAAACCATGGTATAAAACTAATGGGAACCAGATATTTTAATTCAGGTTCAATAGAAAACTATTTTGTCAGGTAAGAGCATATAACTACCGTAATAATAACCCAAGCTGCCACAGTTTCAACTATACCATTAAGTAATTATTGATAACCGAACTTATACAGTTCCACAACCAAAAACTTAATTGTGAGCATGATCTGGCAAACCAAATAATAAATTTACGGCCGCTGTTTACTAAGGAAGTAAAAGAAATTGTCGAACCGGGTCATTCAATTATAGGTCAACACATAGAAATGATAGCAGAGCAGGCTCGACAAGAACGTTTGAATGTCTATTCGCGAGCTTACACTGCCGGATGGGTAGCACAAAAAATTGTTGATAAAATGCAACTTAAACGTAATTCATGTAAAAATAATCTTACAAGTGACCAAACTAAAATCTATGACTGGTAGATCACCGTAAATAAACAGTAAACAGCGGAAAATTATGCTTATCCCAAGGTGTAGTAAGCTGCAGTAGGTAACTGAAATAAATGCATACTTAGAACACAATTCCCATCAAAATAATGTAGCATTAAATGTTATAAATACAGTTTTATACAAGTATTTATTTGATTTTATCGACTGTGCCGAACACAAGACCAGACCCTTAATCATTTTATTTCCTTTACTGTGATGTTCAAATAATCTTACAAATGACTGTTAAACCACCGTAAATAAACAGCGCAAAATTATGCTTATCCCAAGGTGCAGTAAGCTGCAGCCAGTTTCACCAAAATCGCAGGAGCTTAACACAGAAACATTTTTAGAAAAATTAACGCACACATGAACCAATTGCAAAAGAATCTTGAAAATACAGATAGGAAGAAAGGACCTCGATTTACTTTGGACAAAACAAATTGATTGCATTATCCATAATGAAGCAAAGTCACAAATGTTATTGATTTTTAAACCTTGTCTTTATATTGCCATCAAGGTCAACATAACATTTAAGATAAAAGCTTGTCGCGAGATTTAAGTACTCGTATTTACCGGAACGTGGCCATGAAGTTGTGATAACAACAAATCCTATGTTCAAGAAAGGTGAAGTTCCGAGGAAGGTAACGGAAATCGATGTCCACGGTATATCGCATAAAGTGTGGGAGAAATTTATAGCAACAGAAAGAGGAAACAAAGATCTCACACAGCAAATGAAAGGTAGATTGGAAGTTGTTATTAATACAGTAAATGCACAATTACAAGTTAAAGAAATTAAGGATCACATTCAAGGAAAGCAGAAATTTGATCCAAGATAATTCTTTCACTCTATCTTTCGACCCAAGATAGAGCAATTTATTCAGGGTTATGAAGTTATTGGAACTCCGTCATTCGCCGCAAAATCATTATAATCATCTTACTCTGGCCCACGCCAAGTAAATCACTGAAAGAGGACCTAAAACCTTCACAAATGACGTCCAAGGGAAACATATAACAGTAACCATGAATAGGCTAAAACCAGCTTACATGGCTTACAACGATGATGTCTTGTCGCAGAAAACATCACTTCTACCATAACCACCATCCAGCTCCATCGCTAGTTCCACTACAACCGCAGTCCGAAACCACCACAAGAAGAGGGAGAACTGTGAGATTTCTGCGACTACCTTTCTCACTATCGACCGTGAACCGGCTCCCAGCTAGGGAGTGATGTATGCTACAAACATAAATGTCTAACTAATAACTCATAAATAATATCTAAATACTTATTACATAATTGTCAAATACAACGCAGATGGTTTTTTTACCGATTTATTTCACAGCGTCAGAGGAGCTGCAATATTTCCTAGAAAAACAAGGAAAACATTCTAAGATCAGTAATAGTAGTAAAATCAGCTCATCATCACTTTTAGAAAGTGACAACAAATTGAACAAAATTAATTTTGTCGATTCAAATGGAAAGGAACCGTCAATGCTCTCTTTAGAGAATTTTATTATGATACTTTTATGTGTGGCTGATTTTTGAAAAACCATGGTATAAAACTAATGGGAACCAGTACCTCTACCATGAGTTTACAGCAATAGTATTCGTCGCTACTCGATATCGACTACGTAAATATTTTGTATGGCATATTTTACAGCGCCTCTAGTGGTCACTTACGGAACCAAAATCGGTAGTATGAGTCTTCAAGTAAAAACGTATCGAATACGAACTCGTTAGCGACTACGGTTTTTAGCAGTTTTCAATAGAAAATCGGTACCATGAGTAACACATTTGACAGGTGCTATCGAAACAAACCGTTACTACTGTAGTAAAGTAACTCACTAGCATTTTGAAGGGTGAAAGTGTTGTAAAAAGTGTCGCGTAAAACAATATTTTATTTATTTGTGCATAAATATGTCCGATACAACTTATTTAACGTGGAATATGTTAGGTACGGCTTCATCTATAGACGAATGACGCGTCAAAGGAAATTTCCAAACTACTATACGAAAGGTATTGGTTATATTAGTGAATACTTACACATATTAGTGAAAATAATTTCACCAAACAATGTCTCAATAAAGAAGCTTTCGAACATTTATGTGGTAGAAGGTCTTAAAGGATTTGAAATCTACAATATTAAAAACACTTGAATTGAAGATAAATTAGAAGTAAGATAGAAAAACTGTAAACTTATTTGTACACGCATTTTATAAAATAAATAATCACTTTTTACGTTTAATGTGCACTGTAATTCCATTTTTTTTCCATTTAAAATTCACATAAATTCACAACATCACTGAACCATCAAAACATTTGTACAATAATTACATTTTCAATAGGCCGGGTTATAGAGAGAATCGGTGTTTCAAATTGGTAGGGTTTAAGGTCTATCTACCTTACTCTGTCTTTTACTGTAGTTAGAAAGAGAGCAAACTTAAGTATGAAGTTAGCTACGGTGCGGTTTTACCGTAATAAACTATCGAGTAGTCGCTAGCGAGTCTGTCCGACTCATGGTACGAGTTTAATAGTAAACTATTCGATGCGCGTTTATTCGATATCGACTGCGGTAAGATGATGTCGTTTTTCGATAGTAACTCATGGTAAGGGTACTGATATTTTAATTCAGGTTGAATAGAAAACTATTTTGTCAGGTAAGAGCATATAACTACCGTAATAATAACCCAAGCTGCCACAGTTTCAACTATATCATTAAGTAATTATTGATAACCGGACTTATATAGTTCCACAACCAAAAACTTAATTGAAAGCATGATCTGGCAAACCAAATAATAAATTTACGGCCGCTGTTTACTGAGGAAGTAAAAGAAATTGTCGAACCGGGTCATTCAATTACAGGTCAACACATAGAAATGATAGCAGAGCAGGCTCGACAAGAACGTTTGAATGTCTATTCGCGAGCTTACACTGCCGGATGGGTAGCACAAAAAATTGTTGATAAAATGCAACTTAAACGTAATTCATGTAAAAATAATCTTACAAGTGACCAAACTAAAATCTATGACTGGTAGATCACCGTAAATAAACAGTAAACAGCGGAAAATTATGCTTATCCCAAGTTGTAGTAAGCTGCAGTAGGTAACTGAAATAAATGCATACTTAGAACACAATTCCCATCAAAATAATGTAGCATTAAATGTTATAAATACAGTTTTATACAAGTATTTATTTGATTTTATCGACTGTGCCGAACACAAGACCAGACCCTTAATCATTTTATTTCCTTTACTGTGATGTTCAAATAATCTTACTAGTGACCAACCTAATATCCATGACTGTTAAACCACCGTAAATAAACAGCGGAAAGTTATGCTTATCCCAAGGTGCAGTAAGCTGCAGCCAGTTTCACCAAAGTCGCAGGAGCTTAACACAGAAACATTTTTAGACAAATTAACGCACACGTGAACCAATTGCAAAAGAATCTTGAAAATACAGATAGGAAGAAAGGCCTCGATTTACTTTGGACAAAAAAAAATTGATTGCATTATCCATAATGAAGCAAAGTCACAAATGTTATTGATTTTTATACCTTGTCTTTATATTGCCATCAAGGTCAACATAACATTTAAGATAAAAGCTTGTCGCGAGATTTAAGTACTCGTATTTACTGGAACGTGGCCATGCAGTTGTCAACAAATGCCAACAAATCCTATGTTCAAGAAAGGTGAAGTTCCGAGGAAGGTAACGGAAATCGATGTCCACGGTATATCGCATAAAGTGTGGGAGAAATTTATAGCAACAGAAAGAGGAAACAAAGATCTCACACAAATGAAAGTTAGATTCGAAGTTGTTATTAATACAGTAAATGCACAATTACAAGTTAAAGAAATTAAGGATCACATTCAAGGAAAGCAGAAATTTGATCCAAGATAATTCTTTCACTCTATCTTTCGACCCAAGATAGAGCAATTTATTCAGGGTTATGAAGTTATTGGAACTCCGTCATTCGCCGCAAAATCATTATAACCATCTTACTCTGGCCCAAGCCAATTAAATCATTGAAAGAGGACCAAAAACCTTCACAATAGACGTCCAAGGGAAACATATAACAGTAACCATGAATAGGCTAAAACCAGCTTACATGGCTTACAACGATGATGTCTTGTCGCAGAAAACATCACTTCTACCATAACTACCATCCAGCTCCATCGCTAGTTCCACTACAACCGCAGTCCGAAACCACCACAAGAAGAGGGAGAACTGTGAGATTTCCGCGACTACCTTTCTCACTATCGACCGTGAACCGGCTCCCAGCTAGGGAGTGATGTATGCTACAAACATAAATGTCTAACTAATAACTCATAAATAATATCTAAATACTTATTACATAATTGTCAAATACAACGCAGATGGTTTTTTTACCGATTTATTTCACAGCGTCAGAGGAGCTGCAATATTTCCTAGAAAAACAAGGAAAACATTCTAAGATCAGTAATAGTAGTAAAATCAGCTCATCATCACTTTTAGAAAGTGACAACAAATTAAACAAAATTAATTTTGTCGATTCAAATGGAAAGGAACCGTCAGTGCTCTCTTTAGAGAATTTTATTATGATACTTTTATGTGTGGCTGATTTTTGAAAATCCATGGTATAAAAATAATGGGAACCAGATATTTTAATTCAGGTTCAAGAAAACTATTTTGTCAGATAAGAGCATATAACTACCGTAACCCAAGCTGCCAGTTTCAACTATACCATTAAGTAATTATTGATAACCGGACTTATATAGTTCCACAACCAAAAACTTAATTGTGAGCATGATCTGGCAAACCAAATAATAAATTTACGACCGCTGTTTACTGAGGAAGTAAAAGAAATTGTCGAACCGGTCATTCAATTATAGGTCAACACACTGAAATGATTGCAAAGCAGGCTCGGCAAGAACGTTTGAATGTCTATTCGCGAGCTTACACTGCCGGATGGGTAGCACAAAAAATTGTTGATAAAATGCAACTTAAATGTAATTCATGTAAAAATAATCTTACAAGTGACCAAACTAATATCCATGACTGGTAGATCACCGTAAATAAACAGTAAACAGCGGAAAATTATGCTTATCCCAAGGTGTAGTAAGTTGCAGTAGGTAACTGAAATAATTGAATACTTAGAACACAATAACCATCAAAATAGTGTACCATTAAATGTTATTAATACAATTTCACCCAAGTATTCATTTTTTTTTATCGACTGTGCCAAACACAAGACAAGACCCTTAATCATTTTATTTCCTTAACTGTGATGTAAAGGTTGAAATATATAATGAATTGGTGCTATGTAAAAAACAATTTTAAATGGAACGTTTGTTATTAGTTTACAACCGCGTAATTAGCCTGCGATGCAAAAAAAATGAGTTTGAAACATTATAAAAAGAAATGATAAAATAAATAACTTAATAAAAGATGTTGTGTATTAATTATTTTCCTTCAAATTTATCAAAAAATTAACAAAATTATAAAACACGGTTGGTTGCGCCAATTTGCTATGATCCGCGATTTTGTTTTTTGTAATTTATTTTCTGGCCTAGCAATCCTATCCCTTCCGTTTCCCTTCCCCGCACGACCTCAAGAAATGAAATGACATTGACGTTTTGTGCTTCGATTGTGAATGTGACCGCTCCGCTAACATCGCCCGCTCGAAATTACAAGAAAATTGACTATTTCGTGATCCAACCATTCAAAGACTCAACAATAGTGCAGTGTAGTGCAATACAGGACCTGGCAGTGATTTGAAAGTACGAAGTCGGGGTTCGCCGGCCGGCGCCACGTGGAACCTTCGAGGTCAAAAGGTCAGTGTTCCTCCCTAATACGTCCATCCCATCCAGGCACAGTACCTGCATATTGTTAACAAACCTTAGATCGCTTTTTCAAACATACAGTCCACACCAAGCTTATTTGCGCAACCATTACTTTTTTGGTCCTACGAGCAGGATCGTGAATCATTTTCTTGTAATTTCGCAATATAGTATTTGTTCCATAGGGAATAAACGCAACGCGCCTGTTTACCTAGATATAATAGTAGAAAACCCGCATCTAGGCATTTAGGCAACTAAACGTTATTTCGCTCGTATAGTTGAAGAGCCATTGATAATTACGGTACCCACGCCGTCAACCGCACCGCATAATTATAGTTAGCTACGTAAATATCAGCGTAGATATAAATCGATCGCATTCTTTTTCTTGACAAAATTCATTCGGAAGTCCTACAAATTGCATGTAGGTAGACGCATTTCAAAAATACCCGTTCATTGTTGAGTGAATATTTGTAGGAAACGGATAAACCATAGATTATATACGCATATGAACGACGTGAATGATTTAATCGAGAAATTGGGTAATATTCACTCATTGATTCAGGTTATTCCGTTCGTTCGCCGTTCACTTTGTTGTTTACAATATTACCATATTGTTATCTGATAATTATCGCTTACTTAATAATTCGTTAAGTGTTTGTTTGAGTGTATAGTGTGAATATATCAAAACAAGATGTCTCTTAAGGGCATTAAGGTTAGTACTGATTTAAAGGTTCAGTTAAAGCTTTTATACGCTAAAAGGGACTCACAGTTTTCACGTGTTCAATCAATTTGTGATAAATCTTTGCAAACCTCGGATCTGGCGATTAGAGATGCTTTCTTGTGTTCGTTGGAAACTTTAGATAGTTTGCGCGCGGATTTTGAATCTACAATTAATAATATAAACATTTTAGAGTTGGAGTTAAATCCTGATTACTGTGTGAGTTATCAGGCATTGTCGTCCTTTGACGACTTGTATTGTCGTATCAAACGTATTGCTAGGAGTTTAGAGACTCCCCCCCCCCGCGAGTGGTTTATCCAACCCTCCTCGCGAACGCCCACGATTGCCGCCAATTCAAATACCTGAATTTAATGGTGACATTCGAAATTGGAATTTATTTATAGATAGTTTCGAAAATATAATACATAGGAACACATCGCTGACAGATCACGAGAGATTGCATTATCTCGTAGAAAAATTGACCGGTAAGGCAAAGGCTGTCTGTGCTGGAATTACGTTTAGCGCTGAAAATTACACTTTAGTTTTGAAGACTTTAAAAACAAAATACGAAGATAAGCGATTAGTAGCCACCGCATATTTAGATCAATTATTCGATTTGAAAAGTTTTTCCGTTTGTAACGATCATAATTTAGAGAAGTTTTTAAATATTTTCGCATCATCTGTTCGTGCAGTAAAGAACCTAAAGGTCAATGAACTCTGTGACTTTTTGTTTTTGTATATCGGTTTAAATAAATTAGATCCTGAAACTGAATGGTCGTTATGTTGTCGCGCTCCCTTTCAAGGGTGATATTTTTTCGCTCGGTGGCTCCCGTGCCTCCGCAGAAAAACGCTTTCTATGCTTGGAACGTAAGATGCAGGCGTCTCCTAAGTTGAAGCAAGCCTATGATGATGTGCTGATCGAATATTTAGATAAAGGTTATATCTCATCAGCGCCTGCCGAGACTGAGGAGACACGTGATTACCCGTTTTATATCATCCCGCACCATGGAGTTGTTAGAGAAGACAAACTTACAACTAAACTGCGTGTGGTTATGGATGGTAGCGCTAAAACTAGTACTGGCATATCGCTTAACGATATCTTGTATTGTGGTCAGAACCTCCAGGGTAACTTATTTGAAATAATAGTAAATTTTCGCTTGTTTGCTATTGCGCTCTCTGCTGATATTCGGCAAATGTTTCTTAGTATTGGAATCAGAGAATGTGACCGTAGATTCCAACGCTTCTTGTATAGATTTTCTCCGCAGGAACCTTTGAAGGTTTACGAATTCAATCGTGTTTGTTTTGGGCTTAAGTCTAGTCCCTTTCACGCTCTTCGCACTATCAAGCAGTTGGCCGCTGACGAGGGTGATACATACCCGAAAGCAAGGGCCACTATTGAAACCGGATTGTACATGGACGATTTTGTGTACAGTGTACCTAGTGGAGCAGAGGCTATAGAGACCGCTGCTCAAGTAATCAGCCTCATGAAGTCCGGTCAATTTGATCTGGTGAAATGGACAAGCAACTCGCAAGCTACATTAGAGTCGATTCCACCGTCACACCGGTTGACTTCGGTAAAGGAATTCGATGATAGTGATTCGCATAAGATCCTCGGTTTAAGTTAGTCACCCGCAACTGATATGTTCAGTCTTAAAATTAGCTCGACTCCGCCAACTTGTACCAAACGCGTTATCCTAGCATGTGTAGCTCGGATATGGGATATAATGGGTTTTGTAGCTCCTGTCGTTTTGTATGCAAAGCTGCTTATAAAAGAGCTTTGGCTTTCCAACTGTGATTGGGACGACACCGCTCCTGACAGTGTTGCCAAGTTGTGGGCTCGCTATAGGAAAGAGCTTCCAATGCTCGATCAGATACAGATTCCTCGCCATGTTGGTATAGTACCAGACACTGTTGTTAATGTGGTAGGTTTCGCAGACGCCAGTGAGAGGGCTTACGGGGGAGTGGTTTACTTTCAGGTCCAAAATGGCGATAACATTTCAGCTTTCCTCATTAGCGCAAAATCAAAGGTATCTCCTCGTAAGGTTGTCTCTCTTGCTCGTCTCGAACTCTGCGCTATTCTTATGTTGGTTCAATTGATTACATCTATAGTCAAAACTTGTCGTCCTCGCATTAATATAGAGAGAATTGTAGCGTTTTCAGACTCAACCGTTGCTCTATGTTGGGCCCACTCTTCACCCCATCGATGGGGCACGTTTGTCGCAAATAGGGTGGCTAAGATTCAAGCTGAATTGTCACCGGAAAATATATTCCATGTCGCTGGAACAGAAAACCCAGCTGATTGTCTCTCACGTGGTTTGCTTCCTGCGCAAATTTTAAATCATCCGCTTTGGTTTTGTGGCCCTCCCTGGCTTCATACCACTCCTAACGAGTGGCCAAGTGCTCCGTTTAACCCCGCTACTGTTTCAGAGCCACCCGAGGAGAAGAAACATACGCTTGTAGTATCAGTTCCGCGTGAAGAGTCAGTTGTTTTGTTGTTGTCTAATCGAGTCTCGTCTTGGTCGAGACTATTACGCTGTGTAGTTTACGTCCTAAGATTTTTGAGATTATTACCATCGCGTGGTTCTATAATCGCAGCTGATTTGGATAGAGCTGAATCAGTTGTACTTCGAGAGTTGCAGAAATTTTATTTTTCAATAGAATTTCGTAGTTTAGAATCACATAAACCTTGTAGTCGCGCACTTCAACATTTGAAACCATTTTTGCAAGACGGACTCGTTCGTGTCGGTGGCCGTCTGCGAAATGCTAAGTTAGAGTTCGAACAAATGCATCCAGTAGTTCTACCACGCAAGGATCACGTTTTGGATTTGTTGGTGGATTATCACCATAAGGTCAATTGTCACGCTGGTCCCGATTTATTAATGTCCATTCTTCGACAGAAGTACTGGATACTTTCCGCTCGCAATTTGATACGCGCTAGAGTGCACAGATGTGTGCCCTGCTTTAAGCTCCGCCCGCGTTTCAACGCGCCGGAAATGGCCGATCATCGTTCTTGTCGTGTTGTACAGACGGTGAAACCTTTCATACATACTGGGACGGACTATGCTGGTCCGTTTAAAGTCACTATTGCCCGTGGTCGTGGTATACGTTCCACAAAGGCATACATTTGCCTATTCGTTTGTATGTCGCGTCAAAAGTGGAACACTCCTTCAGATCCAGTCACAGTCGGTACTGTGGTGATACTGAAGACTGAGAGTGCGCCTCCTCTGCACTGGCCTCTTGGTGTAGTGGAAGAAGTTTTTCCGGGTTCGAACGGAATAACGCGAGTAGTAAAGGTTAAACCCGCAACTGGATCGTACCTGCGTCCGGTTATTCGCCTCTGCCCTCTGCCTAATCAGCAGTAGTGGCATAGTTAGTTATAAGTTGTTTCGCTACCTAGTATTGATAGTTTAGATATAGTAATAGGGTTTAGTTTCGCTTTTGTTTTTTCCTTTTCTTTGAAGGTAACCCTTCAAACCCGGGGGGAATGGTTGCGCCAATTTGCTATGATCCGCGATTTTGTTTTTTGTAATTTATTTTTTGGCCTAGCAATCCTATCCCTTCCGTTTCCCTTCCCCGCACGACCTCAAGAAATGAAATGACATTGACGTTTTGTGCTTCGATTGTGAATGTGACCGCTCCGCTAACATCGCCCGCTCGAAATTACAAGAAAATTGACTATTTCGTGATCCAACCATTCAAAGACTCAACAATAGTGCAGTGTAGTGCAATACAGGACCTGGCAGTGATTTGAAAGTACGAAGTCGGGGTTCGCCGGCCGGCGCCACGTGGAACCTTCGAGGTCAAAAGGTCAGTGTTCCTCCCTAATACGTCCATCCCATCCAGGCACAGTACCTGCATATTGTTAACAAACCTTAGATCGCTTTTTCAAACATACAGTCCACACCAAGCTTATTTGCGCAACCAACGGTATATTATGCTGTATCCATCGCATTCATTTGCCATTGTTTGCAGCAATGTCTGCCACAATCAAAAAGAAAATTAACGTCAGATGATACTAAAAGTCGACGCTATTAGAGATTGCAAACTGGGCCCTGCCGGGTTGGCGGCGAATGTTACCGGACCCGGCCGGTTTGAAAAACATACCGGGTTGCAATCTTTTTTTTTTATTGATTTATTCAAGACAATTTACATAAATAATGTAGACATAATCTTCTGCCAAACTGCAGCACAGTTTGTCGGCAGATTGATTGCATTATCCATAATGAAGCAAAGTCCCAAAGTTTATTGATTTTTAAACCTTATCTTTATATTGCCATCAAGGTCAACATAACATTTAAGATAATAACTTGTCGCGAGATTGAAGTACTCGTATTTACTGGAACGTGGCCAAGAAATTGTGATAACAGCAAATCCTATGTTCAAGAAAGGTGAAACTCTGAAGAATGTACCGAAAAGCGATATCCATGGCATATCCAATATAATAAAACCCACCAAATACAATAAAATAAAATATCGCATAGTGTGGGAAATTTATGGAAATAGAAAGATGAAACAAACAAGATCTCACAACACAAATGAAAGTTGGATAGGAAGTTGTTATTAATAAAGACAATTACAAGTTACAGAAATTAAGAATCCCATTCAAGGAAAGCAGGAATTTGATCCAAGATAATTCTTTCGCTCTATCTTTCGATCCAAGATAGAGCAATTCATTCGGGGTTATAAAGTCATTGGAACTCCGTCATTGCTGTATCTTAAAAACATGCATCAGAGAATCTACAATCTGACAATAGACGAGAAGTTATATGAAGCGTACAATAATTACAGGTTAGCAATATTTGTAAATATGGAAGAGAATGAAATGGTCAAGAAAACTCTTTGACTAGATACAATGAACATAAGGAGCTTTAAAATAATGTGCATATGTTATTTCTGAAAATCAATCCAATTTTGGAAGGAAGCCGACCTGTATCTCCGAGTGTCATACATTTAGGAGGACTGCCAGAGAAACCGCATAAAGAATTACCGCAAGTAAGCTTATTCCAAACCACTAATTAAAATATAAATTTTGCAAAAACGCTTATTGTGGCAGAGGTTAACCTAGATCCAGAAATTGATCGTTTATGGTCATTTTGATAATAAAACTGGATTATGTACAACCTACGAGAAAACACAAACATAAAGCGCAAGATGTTTTAAAATAATATTTAAGATACAGGCTTGTCACGAGGTTTAGGTACTCGTATTGACTTAGTTTAAAAATTAACATCAATCATATAAAGTATTTTTCATGTTCAAAACTGAACAGCTATTGCACTCAGACCTCGTCAACGTGTACAAGAAAATTCAAGACGAACATAATATTCGGTTCGAATGTACCAAGTTCTTCGGAGGCGAGTCAGCTGAAGGCAGTTCAGTCAGTTTTCATGGGAGGACCTCACAGCGAAGGGCTTCGAAACTTACAGCAGGTTCAAGTCCGTAGATTAGGAGCACGCTTCGTGCGCTGTACAACACTTAACCAGGTTCCACACCTTATTTTTCGCGTACAATCCAGATCCTGAAAATTTCGCTAAAGACGCAAAAAGCGGATACGAAGAAAAGGTATGATTCGGATAACCCAAATCTAAAGAAAACGTGGTCAAAAATGATCGGAAATGCCTTAGATGTTGTTAAAGAAGAACATAAGGAGAGATTGGCAGAATTATTAGAAAATGGGAGCTGTGTCACGGTAAATACAGTGTTAGCAACTTATAATAATTCTTTTACTCTATCTTTCGACCCAAGATAGAGCAATTTATTCAGGGTTATGAAGTCACTGGAACTCCGTCATTGCTGTATCTTGAAAACATGCATCAGAGAATCTACAATCTGACAATAGACGAGAAGTGATATGAAGCGTACAATAATTACAGGTTAGCAATATTTGTAAATATGGAAGAAGAGAATGAAATGGTCAAGAAACATCTTGGACTAGATACAATGAACATAAGGAGCTTTAAAATAATGTGCATAATGTTATTTCTGAAAATCAATCGAATTTTGGAAGGAAGCCGACCTGTATCTCCGAGTGTCATACATTTAGCAAGACTGCCGGAGATACCGCATAAAGAATGTCCGCAAGTAAGCTTATTCCAAACCACTAGTTAAAATATTTTTACAAAAACGCTTATTGTGGCAGAGGTTAACCTAGATGCAGAAATTGATCGTTTATGGTACTCATAATTTTGATAATGAAACTGGATTATGTACGCCCTACGTGAAAACACAAATATAAAGCACAAGATGTTTTAAAATAAGATTTAAGATACAAGCTTGCCGCGAGATTTAAGGACTCGTATTGACTTAGTTTAAAAATAATTAACATCAATCAAAACAAGTTGTTTTTCATGTTCAAAACTGAACAGCTATTGCACTCAGACCTCGTCAACGTGTACAAGAAAATTCAAGACGAACATAATCTTCGGTTCGAATGTACCAAGTTCTTCGGAGGCGAGTCAGCTGAAGGCAGTTCAGTCAGTTTTCATGGAGGAGCTCACAGCGAAGGGCTTCGAAACTTACAGCAGGTTCAAGTCCGTAGATTAGGAGCACGCTTCGTGCGCTGTACAACACTTAACCAGGGTCCACACCTTATTTTTTGCGTACAATGCAGATCCTGAAAATTTCGCTAAAGACGCAAAAAGCGGATATGAAGAAAAGGTATGATTCGGATAACCCAAATCTAAAGTCAAAAATGATCAGAAATGCCTTAGATGTTGTTAAAGAAGAACATAAGGAGAGATTGGCAGAATTATTAGAAAATGGGAGCTGTGTCACGGTAAATACAGCGTTAGCAACTTATAATTCTTTCACTCTATCTTTCGACCCAAGATAGAGCAATTTATTCAGGGTTATGAAGTCATTGGAACTCCGTCATTCGCCGCAAAATCATTTTAATGATCTTACTCTGACCCACACCAAGTAAGTCATTACAAGAGGACCAAAAACCTTCACAATAGACGTCCAAGGGAAACATATAACAGTAACCATGAATAGGCTAAAACCAGCTTACATGGCTTACAACGATGATGTCTTGTCGCAGAAAACATCACTTCTACCATAACCACCATCCAGCTCCATCGCTAGTTCCACTACAACCGCAGTTCGAAACCACTCTCAAGAAGAGGGAGAACTGTGAGATTTCCGCGACTACCTTTCTCACTATCGACCGTGAGCCGGCTCCCAAGCTAGGGAGTAATGTATGCTAATTACAAACATAAATGTCTAACTAATAACTCATAAATATTATCTAAATACTTATTACATAATTGTCAAATACAACGCAGATGGTTTTTTTTACCGATTTATTTCACAGCGTCAGAGGAGCTGCAATATTTCCTAGAAAAACAAGGAAAACATTCTAAGATCAGTAATAGTAGTAAAATTAGCTCATCATCAGTTTTAGGAAATGACAACAAATTGAAGAAAATTACATTTCTCTATTCAAATGGAAAAGAAAAGTCAGTTCCCCTATTTAGAGAATTTTATTGTGACACTTAAAACTTATACGACTTGCTGATTTTTAAAAAACCATGGTATAAAAATAATGGGAAGCTGATATTTTAATTCAGGTTCAATAGAAAACTATTTTGTCAGATAAGAGCATATAACTACCGTAATAACGACCCAAGCTGCTACAGTTTCAACTATACCATTAAGTAATTATTGATAACCGGACTTATAAAGTTCCACAACGAAACATATAATTGTGAGCATGATCTGGCAAACCAAATAATAAATTTACGGCCGCTGTTTACTAAGGAAGTAAAAGAAATTGTCGAACCGGGTCATTCAATTATAGGTCAACACATTGAAATGATAGCAGAGCAGGCTCGAAAAGAACACAAAAGACGCTCAAGATGCAAAAAGCGGATATGAAGAAAAGGTATGATTCGGATAACCCAAATCTAAAGAAAACTTGGTCAAAAATGATCGGAAATGCCTTAGATGTTGTTAAAGAAGAACATAAGGAGAGATTGGCAGATTTATTAGAAAATGAGAGCTGTGTCACGGTAAATACAGTGTTAGCAACTTATAATTCTTTCACTCTATCTTTCGACCCAAGATAGAGCAATTTATTCAGGGTTATGAAGTCACTGGAACTCCGTCATTGCTGTATCTTGAAAACATGCATCAGAGAATCTACAATCTGACAATAGACGAGAAGTTATATGAAGCGTACAATAATTACAGGTTAGCAATATTTGTAAATATGGAAGAAGAGAATGAAATGGGCAAGAAACATCTTGGACTAGATACAATGAACATAAGGAGCTTTAAAATAATGTGCATATGTTATTTCTGAAAATCAATCGAATTTTGGAAGGAAGCCGACCTGTATATCCGAGTGTCATACATTTAGCAAGACTGCCGGAGATACCGCATAAAGAATGTCCGCAAGTAAGCTTATTCCAAACCACTAGTTAAAATATTTTTACAAAAACGCTTATTGTGGCAGAGGTTAACCTAGATGCAGAAATTGATCGTTTATGGTACTCATAATTTTGATAATGAAACTGGATTATGTACGCCCTACGTGAAAACACAAATATAAAGCACAAGATGTTTTAAAATAAGATTTAAGATACAAGCTTGCCGCGAGATTTAAGGACTCGTATTGACTTAGTTTAAAAATAATTAACATCAATCAAAACAAGTTGTTTTTCATGTTCAAAACTGAACAGCTATTGCACTCAGACCTCGTCAACGTGTACAAGAAAATTCAAGACGAACATAATCTTCGGTTCGAATGTACCAAGTTCTTCGGAGGCGAGTCAGCTGAAGGCAGTTCAGTCAGTTTTCATGGAGGAGCTCACAGCGAAGGGCTTCGAAACTTACAGCAGGTTCAAGTCCGTAGATTAGGAGCACGCTTCGTGCGCTGTACAACACTTAACCAGGGTCCACACCTTATTTTTTGCGTACAATGCAGATCCTGAAAATTTCGCTAAAGACGCAAAAAGCGGATATGAAGAAAAGGTATGATTCGGATAACCCAAATCTAAAGTCAAAAATGATCAGAAATGCCTTAGATGTTGTTAAAGAAGAACATAAGGAGAGATTGGCAGAATTATTAGAAAATGGGAGCTGTGTCACGGTAAATACAGCGTTAGCAACTTATAATTCTTTCACTCTATCTTTCGACCCAAGATAGAGCAATTTATTCAGGGTTATGAAGTCATTGGAACTCCGTCATTCGCCGCAAAATCATTTTAATGATCTTACTCTGACCCACACCAAGTAAGTCATTACAAGAGGACCAAAAACCTTCACAATAGACGTCCAAGGGAAACATATAACAGTAACCATGAATAGGCTAAAACCAGCTTACATGGCTTACAACGATGATGTCTTGTCGCAGAAAACATCACTTCTACCATAACCACCATCCAGCTCCATCGCTAGTTCCACTACAACCGCAGTTCGAAACCACTCTCAAGAAGAGGGAGAACTGTGAGATTTCCGCGACTACCTTTCTCACTATCGACCGTGAGCCGGCTCCCAAGCTAGGGAGTAATGTATGCTAATTACAAACATAAATGTCTAACTAATAACTCATAAATATTATCTAAATACTTATTACATAATTGTCAAATACAACGCAGATGGTTTTTTTTACCGATTTATTTCACAGCGTCAGAGGAGCTGCAATATTTCCTAGAAAAACAAGGAAAACATTCTAAGATCAGTAATAGTAGTAAAATTAGCTCATCATCAGTTTTAGGAAATGACAACAAATTGAAGAAAATTACATTTCTCTATTCAAATGGAAAAGAAAAGTCAGTTCCCCTATTTAGAGAATTTTATTGTGACACTTAAAACTTATACGACTTGCTGATTTTTAAAAAACCATGGTATAAAAATAATGGGAAGCTGATATTTTAATTCAGGTTCAATAGAAAACTATTTTGTCAGATAAGAGCATATAACTACCGTAATAACGACCCAAGCTGCTACAGTTTCAACTATACCATTAAGTAATTATTGATAACCGGACTTATAAAGTTCCACAACGAAACATATAATTGTGAGCATGATCTGGCAAACCAAATAATAAATTTACGGCCGCTGTTTACTAAGGAAGTAAAAGAAATTGTCGAACCGGGTCATTCAATTATAGGTCAACACATTGAAATGATAGCAGAGCAGGCTCGAAAAGAACACAAAAGATGCTCAAGATGCAAAAAGCGGATATGAAGAAAAGGTATGATTCGGATAACCCAAATCTAAAGAAAACTTGGTCAAAAATGATCGGAAATGCCTTAGATGTTGTTAAAGAAGAACATAAGGAGAGATTGGCAGATTTATTAGAAAATGAGAGCTGTGTCACGGTAAATACAGTGTTAGCAACTTATAATTCTTTCACTCTATCTTTCGACCCAAGATAGAGCAATTTATTCAGGGTTATGAAGTCACTGGAACTCCGTCATTGCTGTATCTTGAAAACATGCATCAGAGAATCTACAATCTGACAATAGACGAGAAGTTATATGAAGCGTACAATAATTACAGGTTAGCAATATTTGTAAATATGGAAGAAGAGAATGAAATGGGCAAGAAACATCTTGGACTAGATACAATGAACATAAGGAGCTTTAAAATAATGTGCATATGTTATTTCTGAAAATCAATCGAATTTTGGAAGGAAGCCGACCTGTATCTCCGAGTGTCATACATTTAGCAAGACTGCCGGAGATACCGCATAAAGAATGTCCGCAAGTAAGCTTATTCCAAACCACTAGTTAAAATATTTTTACAAAAACGCTTATTGTGGCAGAGGTTAACCTAGATGCAGAAATTGATCGTTTATGGTACTCATAATTTTGATAATGAAACTGGATTATGTACGCCCTACGTGAAAACACAAATATAAAGCACAAGATGTTTTAAAATAAGATTTAAGATACAAGCTTGCCGCGAGATTTAAGGACTCGTATTGACTTAGTTTAAAAATAATTAACATCAATCAAAACAAGTTGTTTTTCATGTTCAAAACTGAACAGCTATTGCACTCAGACCTCGTCAACGTGTACAAGAAAATTCAAGACGAACATAATCTTCGGTTCGAATGTACCAAGTTCTTCGGAGGCGAGTCAGCTGAAGGCAGTTCAGTCAGTTTTCATGGAGGAGCTCACAGCGAAGGGCTTCGAAACTTACAGCAGGTTCAAGTCCGTAGATTAGGAGCACGCTTCGTGCGCTGTACAACACTTAACCAGGGTCCACACCTTATTTTTTGCGTACAATGCAGATCCTGAAAATTTCGCTAAAGACGCAAAAAGCGGATATGAAGAAAAGGTATGATTCGGATAACCCAAATCTAAAGTCAAAAATGATCAGAAATGCCTTAGATGTTGTTAAAGAAGAACATAAGGAGAGATTGGCAGAATTATTAGAAAATGGGAGCTGTGTCACGGTAAATACAGCGTTAGCAACTTATAATTCTTTCACTCTATCTTTCGACCCAAGATAGAGCAATTTATTCAGGGTTATGAAGTCATTGGAACTCCGTCATTCGCCGCAAAATCATTTTAATGATCTTACTCTGACCCACACCAAGTAAGTCATTACAAGAGGACCAAAAACCTTCACAATAGACGTCCAAGGGAAACATATAACAGTAACCATGAATAGGCTAAAACCAGCTTACATGGCTTACAACGATGATGTCTTGTCGCAGAAAACATCACTTCTACCATAACCACCATCCAGCTCCATCGCTAGTTCCACTACAACCGCAGTTCGAAACCACTCTCAAGAAGAGGGAGAACTGTGAGATTTCCGCGACTACCTTTCTCACTATCGACCGTGAGCCGGCTCCCAAGCTAGGGAGTAATGTATGCTAATTACAAACATAAATGTCTAACTAATAACTCATAAATATTATCTAAATACTTATTACATAATTGTCAAATACAACGCAGATGGTTTTTTTTACCGATTTATTTCACAGCGTCAGAGGAGCTGCAATATTTCCTAGAAAAACAAGGAAAACATTCTAAGATCAGTAATAGTAGTAAAATTAGCTCATCATCAGTTTTAGGAAATGACAACAAATTGAAGAAAATTACATTTCTCTATTCAAATGGAAAAGAAAAGTCAGTTCCCCTATTTAGAGAATTTTATTGTGACACTTAAAACTTATACGACTTGCTGATTTTTAAAAAACCATGGTATAAAAATAATGGGAAGCTGATATTTTAATTCAGGTTCAATAGAAAACTATTTTGTCAGATAAGAGCATATAACTACCGTAATAACGACCCAAGCTGCTACAGTTTCAACTATACCATTAAGTAATTATTGATAACCGGACTTATAAAGTTCCACAACGAAACATATAATTGTGAGCATGATCTGGCAAACCAAATAATAAATTTACGGCCGCTGTTTACTAAGGAAGTAAAAGAAATTGTCGAACCGGGTCATTCAATTATAGGTCAACACATTGAAATGATAGCAGAGCAGGCTCGAAAAGAACACAAAAGACGCTCAAGATGCAAAAAGCGGATATGAAGAAAAGGTATGATTCGGATAACCCAAATCTAAAGAAAACTTGGTCAAAAATGATCGGAAATGCCTTAGATGTTGTTAAAGAAGAACATAAGGAGAGATTGGCAGATTTATTAGAAAATGAGAGCTGTGTCACGGTAAGTACAGTGTTAGCAACTTATAATTCTTTCACTCTATCTTTCGACCCAAGATAGAGCAATTTATTCAGGGTTATGAAGTCACTGGAACTCCGTCATTGCTGGAACTCCGTCATTGCTGTATCTTGAAAACATGCATCAGAGAATCTACAATCTGACAATAGACGAGAAGTTATATGAAGCGTACAATAATTACAGGTTAGCAATATTTGTAAATATGGAAGAAGAGAATGAAATGGGCAAGAAACATCTTGGACTAGATACAATGAACATAAGGAGCTTTAAAATAATGTGCATATGTTATTTCTGAAAATCAATCGAATTTTGGAAGGAAGCCGACCTGTATCTCCGAGTGTCATACATTTAGCAAGACTGCCGGAGATACCGCATAAAGAATGTCCGCAAGTAAGCTTATTCCAAACCACTAGTTAAAATATTTTTACAAAAACGCTTATTGTGGCAGAGGTTAACCTAGATGCAGAAATTGATCGTTTATGGTACTCATAATTTTGATAATGAAACTGGATTATGTACGCCCTACGTGAAAACACAAATATAAAGCACAAGATGTTTTAAAATAAGATTTAAGATACAAGCTTGCCGCGAGATTTAAGGACTCGTATTGACTTAGTTTAAAAATAATTAACATCAATCAAAACAAGTTGTTTTTCATGTTCAAAACTGAACAGCTATTGCACTCAGACCTCGTCAACGTGTACAAGAAAATTCAAGACGAACATAATCTTCGGTTCGAATGTACCAAGTTCTTCGGAGGCGAGTCAGCTGAAGGCAGTTCAGTCAGTTTTCATGGAGGAGCTCACAGCGAAGGGCTTCGAAACTTACAGCAGGTTCAAGTCCGTAGATTAGGAGCACGCTTCGTGCGCTGTACAACACTTAACCAGGGTCCACACCTTATTTTTTGCGTACAATGCAGATCCTGAAAATTTCGCTAAAGACGCAAAAAGCGGATATGAAGAAAAGGTATGATTCGGATAACCCAAATCTAAAGTCAAAAATGATCAGAAATGCCTTAGATGTTGTTAAAGAAGAACATAAGGAGAGATTGGCAGAATTATTAGAAAATGGGAGCTGTGTCACGGTAAATACAGCGTTAGCAACTTATAATTCTTTCACTCTATCTTTCGACCCAAGATAGAGCAATTTATTCAGGGTTATGAAGTCATTGGAACTCCGTCATTCGCCGCAAAATCATTTTAATGATCTTACTCTGACCCACACCAAGTCATTACAAGAGGACCAAAAACCTTCACAATAGACGTCCAAGGGAAACATATAACAATAACCATGAATAGGCTAAAACCAGCTTACATGGCTTACAACGATGATGTCTTGTCGCAGAAAACATCACTTCTACCATAACCACCATCCAGCTCCATCGCTAGTTCCACTACAACCGCAGTTCGAAACCACTCTCAAGAAGAGGGAGAACTGTGAGATTTCCGCGACTACCTTTCTCACTATCGACCGTGAGCCGGCTCCCAAGCTAGGGAGTAATGTATGCTAATTACAAACATAAATGTCTAACTAATAACTCATAAATATTATCTAAATACTTATTACATAATTGTCAAATACAACGCAGATGGTTTTTTTTACCGATTTATTTCACAGCGTCAGAGGAGCTGCAATATTTCCTAGAAAAACAAGGAAAACATTCTAAGATCAGTAATAGTAGTAAAATTAGCTCATCATCAGTTTTAGGAAATGACAACAAATTGAAGAAAATTACATTTCTCTATTCAAATGGAAAAGAAAAGTCAGTTCCCCTATTTAGAGAATTTTATTGTGACACTTAAAACTTATACGACTTGCTGATTTTTAAAAAACCATGGTATAAAAATAATGGGAAGCTGATATTTTAATTCAGGTTCAATAGAAAACTATTTTGTCAGATAAGAGCATATAACTACCGTAATAACGACCCAAGCTGCTACAGTTTCAACTATACCATTAAGTAATTATTGATAACCGGACTTATAAAGTTCCACAACGAAACATATAATTGTGAGCATGATCTGGCAAACCAAATAATAAATTTACGGCCGCTGTTTACTAAGGAAGTAAAAGAAATTGTCGAACCGGGTCATTCAATTATAGGTCAACACATTGAAATGATAGCAGAGCAGGCTCGAAAAGAACACAAAAGACGCTCAAGATGCAAAAAGCGGATATGAAGAAAAGGTATGATTCGGATAACCCAAATCTAAAGAAAACTTGGTCAAAAATGATCGGAAATGCCTTAGATGTTGTTAAAGAAGAACATAAGGAGAGATTGGCAGATTTATTAGAAAATGAGAGCTGTGTCACGGTAAGTACAGTGTTAGCAACTTATAATTCTTTCACTCTATCTTTCGACCCAAGATAGAGCAATTTATTCAGGGTTATGAAGTCACTGGAACTCCGTCATTGCTGTATCTTGAAAACATGCATCAGAGAATCTACAATCTGACAATAGACGAGAAGTTATATGAAGCGTACAATAATTACAGGTTAGCAATATTTGTAAATATGGAAGAAGAGAATGAAATGGGCAAGAAACATCTTGGACTAGATACAATGAACATAAGGAGCTTTAAAATAATGTGCATATGTTATTTCTGAAAATCAATCGAATTTTGGAAGGAAGCCGACCTGTATCTCCGAGTGTCATACATTTAGCAAGACTGCCGGAGATACCGCATAAAGAATGTCCGCAAGTAAGCTTATTCCAAACCACTAGTTAAAATATTTTTACAAAAACGCTTATTGTGGCAGAGGTTAACCTAGATGCAGAAATTGATCGTTTATGGTACTCATAATTTTGATAATGAAACTGGATTATGTACGCCCTACGTGAAAACACAAATATAAAGCACAAGATGTTTTAAAATAAGATTTAAGATACAAGCTTGCCGCGAGATTTAAGGACTCGTATTGACTTAGTTTAAAAATAATTAACATCAATCAAAACAAGTTGTTTTTCATATTCAAGACGAACATAATCTTCGGTTCGAATGTACCAAGTTCTTCGGAGGCGAGTCAGCTGAAGGCAGTTCAGTCAGTTTTCATGGAGGAGCTCACAGCGAAGGGTTTCGAAACTTACAGCAGGTTCAAGTCCGTAGATTAGGAGCACGCTTCGTGCGCTGTACAACACTTAACCAGGGTCCACACCTTATTTTTTTCGTACAATGCAGATCCTGAAAATTTCGCTAAAGACGCAAAAAGCGGATATGAAGAAAAGGTATGATTCGGATAACCCAAATCTAAAGTCAAAAATGATCAGAAATGCCTTAGATGTTGTTAAAGAAGAACATAAGGAGAGATTGGCAGAATTATTAGAAAATGGGAGCTGTGTCACGGTAAATACAGCGTTAGCAACTTATAATTCTTTCACTCTATCTTTCGACCCAAGATAGAGCAATTTATTCAGGGTTATGAAGTCATTGGAACTCCGTCATTCGCCGCAAAATCATTTTAATGATCTTACTCTGACCCACACCAAGTAAGTCATTACAAGAGGACCAAAAACCTTCACAATAGACGTCCAAGGGAAACATATAACAGTAACCATGAATAGGCTAAAACCAGCTTACATGGCTTACAACGATGATGTCTTGTCGCAGAAAACATCACTTCTACCATAACCACCATCCAGCTCCATCGCTAGTTCCACTACAACCGCAGTTCGAAACCACTCTCAAGAAGAGGGAGAACTGTGAGATTTCCGCGACTACCTTTCTCACTATCGACCGTGAGCCGGCTCCCAAGCTAGGGAGTAATGTATGCTAATTACAAACATAAATGTCTAACTAATAACTCATAAATATTATCTAAATACTTATTACATAATTGTCAAATACAACGCAGATGGTTTTTTTTACCGATTTATTTCACAGCGTCAGAGGAGCTGCAATATTTCCTAGAAAAACAAGGAAAACATTCTAAGATCAGTAATAGTAGTAAAATTAGCTCATCATCAGTTTTAGGAAATGACAACAAATTGAAGAAAATTACATTTCTCTATTCAAATGGAAAAGAAAAGTCAGTTCCCCTATTTAGAGAATTTTATTGTGACACTTAAAACTTATACGACTTGCTGATTTTTAAAAAACCATGGTATAAAAATAATGGGAAGCTGATATTTTAATTCAGGTTCAATAGAAAACTATTTTGTCAGATAAGAGCATATAACTACCGTAATAACGACCCAAGCTGCTACAGTTTCAACTATACCATTAAGTAATTATTGATAACCGGACTTATAAAGTTCCACAACGAAACATATAATTGTGAGCATGATCTGGCAAACCAAATAATAAATTTACGGCCGCTGTTTACTAAGGAAGTAAAAGAAATTGTCGAACCGGGTCATTCAATTATAGGTCAACACATTGAAATGATAGCAGAGCAGGCTCGAAAAGAACACAAAAGACGCTCAAGATGCAAAAAGCGGATATGAAGAAAAGGTATGATTCGGATAACCCAAATCTAAAGAAAACTTGGTCAAAAATGATCGGAAATGCCTTAGATGTTGTTAAAGAAGAACATAAGGAGAGATTGGCAGATTTATTAGAAAATGAGAGCTGTGTCACGGTAAATACAGCGTTAGCAACTTATAATTCTTTCACTCTATCTTTCGACCCAAGATAGAGCAATTTATTCAGGGTTATGAAGTCACTGGAACTCCGTCATTGCTGTATCTTGAAAACATGCATCAGAGAATCTACAATCTTACAATAGACGAGAAGTTATATGAAGCGTACAATAATTACAGGTTAGCAATATTTGTAAATATGGAAGAAGAGAATGAAATGGGCAAGAAACATCTTGGACTAGATACAATGAACATAAGGAGCTTTAAAATAATGTGCATATGTTATTTCTGAAAATCAATCGAATTTTGGAAGGAAGCCGACCTGTATCTCCGAGTGTCATACATTTAGCAAGACTGCCGGAGATACCGCATAAAGAATGTCCGCAAGTAAGCTTATTCCAAACCACTAGTTAAAATATTTTTACAAAAACGCTTATTGTGGCAGAGGTTAACCTAGATGCAGAAATTGATCGTTTATGGTACTCATAATTTTGATAATGAAACTGGATTATGTACGCCCTACGTGAAAACACAAATATAAAGCACAAGATGTTTTAAAATAAGATTTAAGATACAAGCTTGCCGCGAGATTTAAGGACTCGTATTGACTTAGTTTAAAAATAATTAACATCAATCAAAACAAGTTGTTTTTCATGTTCAAAACTGAACAGCTATTGCACTCAGACCTCGTCAACGTGTACAAGAAAATTCAAGACGAACATAATCTTCGGTTCGAATGTACCAAGTTCTTCGCAGGCGAGTCAGCTGAAGGCAGTTCAGTCAGTTTTCATGGAGGAGCTCACAGCGAAGGGCTTCGAAACTTACAGCAGGTTCAAGTCCGTAGATTAGGAGCACGCTTCGTGCGCTGTACAACACTTAACCAGGGTCCACACCTTATTTTTTGCGTACAATGCAGATCCTGAAAATTTCGCTAAAGACGCAAAAAGCGGATATGAAGAAAAGGTATGATTCGGATAACCCAAATCTAAAGTCAAAAATGATCAGAAATGCCTTAGATGTTGTTAAAGAAGAACATAAGGAGAGATTGGCAGAATTATTAGAAAATGGGAGCTGTGTCACGGTAAATACAGCGTTAGCAACTTATAATTCTTTCACTCTATCTTTCGACCCAAGATAGAGCAATTTATTCAGGGTTATGAAGTCATTGGAACTCCGTCATTCGCCGCAAAATCATTTTAATGATCTTACTCTGACCCACACCAAGTCATTACAAGAGGACCAAAAACCTTCACAATAGACGTCCAAGGGAAACATATAACAGTAACCATGAATAGGCTAAAACCAGCTTACATGGCTTACAACGATGATGTCTTGTCGCAGAAAACATCACTTCTACCATAACCACCATCCAGCTCCATCGCTAGTTCCACTACAACCGCAGTTCGAAACCACTCTCAAGAAGAGGGAGAACTGTGAGATTTCCGCGACTACCTTTCTCACTATCGACCGTGAGCCGGCTCCCAAGCTAGGGAGTAATGTATGCTAATTACAAACATAAATGTCTAACTAATAACTCATAAATATTATCTAAATACTTATTACATAATTGTCAAATACAACGCAGATGGTTTTTTTTACCGATTTATTTCACAGCGTCAGAGGAGCTGCAATATTTCCTAGAAAAACAAGGAAAACATTCTAAGATCAGTAATAGTAGTAAAATTAGCTCATCATCAGTTTTAGGAAATGACAACAAATTGAAGAAAATTACATTTCTCTATTCAAATGGAAAAGAAAAGTCAGTTCCCCTATTTAGAGAATTTTATTGTGACACTTAAAACTTATACGAGTTGCTGATTTTTGAAAAACCATGGTATAAAACTAATGGGAACCTGATATTTTAATCAGGTTCCACGCTCTATCCTTCGCGTACCGAAATGCAGATTCCAAAATTTCGTCAAAGCCTCAAAGATAGTGGACACAAAGAAAAGCGGTGATTCGGATAAACCTTATCCTTACCTATAGGTATAACTTACTCAGAAAGGAAAAGGAAAGGAATATTCTGACAAGAATCGTGTTCCTCTTTCACAGGTTCGTATCAACATTAAACAACTTATTCTTTATTTATAGGACGAGCGGCGCGCACGCAATGCTCAGTGTGAGAGAGAAAGTACCTGAGCAGATGAGTACTGTACAATAATAATTAGGTACAATTTGGATCTCTTTAATGATTACAACAACGATGATTTGCGGACAACTTTGTATCATGTAAGAGGCTTCGAAGTAAACTAAGTACTAAAAGAATTTAAATGGCGGAACTAGAAGGAGGCCATTGCCTCGGGTTAAGAGCGATAAAATAATTAAAGCACAAAGAACATTAATAACACACACTACACACAATAGGTATTTGTGACCTACTCGTATAACGTCCGAGCCTGGTTCAGACCATGGTCCGGAGCGAGATTTAACGGGAAGCGGTCACCTTCTTCTGCGAAGTAGTATTGCCAGCTAAGGAGATGGGCGAAACCGTGAGGCAGATAACATCCTCACACCCCAGCCGCCAGCACAGGAGACGCCACGGCTACCGTAGGCCCAGGCTTACGTATGACGACCAATGGGTAAAGTAGGAACTCAGAAGCCTAATGAAGACGGAGTGATTTGCAAGTTTGGTACGGATAAAAGAAATAACAATAGACAGAGAATAATAGAGTTAGCTCAGTTAAACAATTTTCGTTTTAGCAACAGGTTTTTTATAAAAATCCAGAACACAAATGGTCTTCTCAACCAACAAAAAACGAAATAGATTACATAGCAACAAACTAGCCGAAACCATTCTGTGACGTAAATATATTAATAACTTAGAATGGTGAGAGCAACATTGCACATAGATTAGTAAATAATTATCTTAAAATCATGTTTCTTCGTACCAAACTCTATGTGGATACCCCGACAATTTAATAAGTGAAACGCCAATCGTGAGTCTATCGCTAACCATGTCGGATGTGGAGAGCGTATAACGTAAAGTTCTCGACAAAAACAACGAAAAGTTATAACACAAACATAAAAATACCAGTATCGTTGAAGGAACTTACTAGCAACTACAAATTAGCTTTCATAAGTGTCACAGAGCGCTAGATCAAAATTGTTCGCCAAAGTGGCAAACGTCAATAGAATATTTCGTGGGAGCAATGAGTTTTACGAGTTTAAGGTTTCATTGAGTACCACAGTGCTGTGTAATGGCGACAACAGGGTAAGCAACTTGTTGTTTCGATATCTGGATGGTCGCTTAGACCCAATAGTGGTGGACTACCAGACACTACACTCAGGTTCTTCTGTCGTCAACTACTGTACTTCGAGTTCCTAGGTACGGACAGGGAGTCCAAGTCAGAGAGCCATCAGCGACTAATCGACCACCACTCAAACAGCCTGACAGTATCCTTGGACAGGCTTGGAATCGACGTCAATGAGATGTATTCCACGATACGATACGATGGCAGTGCTGCCATTCGTCCTGATGGAAGCGGAGCAGGCTCCGCACATGAGCGGCATACAAGACGGCAAGCAGATGGCCATTTCGCCCGGCGAGCTGTAGGCGTAGCGACCTCGACAGCGATTGTTTTGACTGGAGACTTATATATAGCAAATTAGTATCACGGCTACGTGGAATATGCAGGGAGAGAGTGGAATTTTAAGTCTGACCTTATTCTTTGCACTTAGAGAACAGGTTGATGAACCCAACCTTACTTTTTATTCCAATTATTAGTATGAGAAGACCTCCAACAAGAGACCGCCTCAATACGATGATTATGAAACTTTGTGAAATATCTTTTAATATGTGACCTAAGTTATTAATGCCAGGCACTCGCGATCTAGAATGCGGATGCAATCTCAATTTATCGACTGTACCGAACAGAAGACCATTATCCATCATTTGCTTAACTGACTTACTATAACGAATTAGTACATACACACGTCACGCCTTGCCTGCGATGGAAAAAAAACCTTGTGAAAAATTTAGACATAAATTACAAAATAAATCATCTTGTCAAGCGTGCTTCATCGTTGGCCACATAATCGCTTGCCATCAGGTGTGATAGTGATTAAACGCGAGCATATCCAGAATAAAAAATAATAATAACTGATGTTATGTTTTAATTATATTTTCATGCAAATCAGATCAGAAAATTAATATAAGTATAAAACACGGTACGTCATCCTATATACGACGCATTTCTTTGCAATTGTATGCATTGATGTCTGCGCATTTAAAATAAAAAATTACCATCGATGATACTTAAAGGCGACGCTACAAGTCAACATTATTTTCATCTTACGACAGCTTACGAGGCTCAAAACAAAATATAGTGCAATGTTCAAGAGGAAAGAACGCAAAGACAGGTGAACAACACACATTATGGTCAGAGACACTTCCTCTCCTTCTTCTGAATATGAAATGTGCCTGAAAAGAAGAACTGCAAGCCTCTTCAGCTGGGTTGATGTACGGCGAGTCACTGTAGCTATTTGGTGAATTCTTGCAACCAGTTACTCATTACTTAAGCAGACTTCTCAGCACGGCTAAGAAAACATATTTGAATGTAAGCTATCACCTGCATCAAAACCAAGTCATGGTGAGAAAATGTTTTGTTTTCTCAAAGATCTGAATACAGCCACTCAAATTTTCCTGCGGAAATAAACTTTAAAGAAATCATTTCAATCATCTTCATCTGGCCCACATCAAGTAAGTCATTGAAAGAGGACCAAAAACCTTCACAATAGACGTCCAAGGGAAACATATAACAGTAACCATGAATAGGCTAAAACCAGCATTACATGGCTTACAACGATGATGTCTTGTCGCAGAAAACATCACTTCTACCATAACCACCATCCAGCTCTATCGCTAGTTCCACTACAACCGCAGTCCGAAACCATCACAAGAAGAGGGAGAACTGTGAGATTTCCGCGACTACCTTTCTCACTATCGACCGTGAACCGGCTCCCAGCTAGGGAGTGATGTATGCTAATTACAAACATAAATGTCTAACTAATAACTCATAAATAATATCTAAATACTTATTACATAATTGTCAAATACAATGCAGATGGTTTTTTTTACCGATTTATTTGACAGCGTCAGAGGAGATGCAATATTCTCCTAAGAAAAGAAGAAAAACATTCTAAGATCAGTAATAGTAGTAAAATCAGCTCATCATCGCTTTTAGAAAGTGACAACAAATTGAACAAAATTAATTTTAACGATTCAAATGGAAAGGAACCGTCAGTGCTCTCTTTAGAGAATTTTATTATGATACTTTTATGTGTGACTGATTTTTGAAAAACCATGGTATAAAATAATGGGAACCAGATATTTTAATTCAGGTTCAATAGAAAACTATTTTGTCAGGTAAGAGCATATAACTACCGTAATAATAACCCAAGCTGCCACAGTTTCAACTATACCATTAAGTAATTATTGATAACCGGACTTATATAGTTCCACAACCAAAAACTTAATTGTGAACATGATCTGGCAAACCAAATAATAAATTTACGGCCGCTGTTTACTGAGGAAGTAAAAGAAATTGTCGAACCGGTCATTCAATTATAGGTCAAGACATAGAAATTATAGCGAAGCAGGCTCGACAAGAACGTTTGAATGTCTATTCGCGAGCTTACACTGCCAGATGGGTAGCACAAAAAATTGTTGATAAAATGCAACTTAAACGTAATTCATGTAAAAATAATCTTACAAGTGACCAAACTAATATTCATGACTGGTAGATCACCGTAAATAAACAGTAAACAGCGGAAAATTATGCTTATCCCAAAGTGTAGTAAGCTGAAGTAGGTAACTGAAATAAATGAATACTTAGAACACAATTCCCATCAAAATAATGTAGCATTAAATGTTATAAATACAGTTTTATCCAAGTATTTATTTGATTTTATCGACTGTGCCGAACACAAGACCAGACCCTTAATCATTTTATTTCCTTTACTGTGATGTTCAAATAATCTTACAAATGCCTGTTAAACCACCGTAAATAAACAGCGCAAAATTATGCTTATCCCAAGGTGCAGTAAGCTGCAGCCAGTTTCACCAAAATCGCAGGAGCTTAACACAGAAACATTTTTAGAAAAATTAACGCACACATGAACCAATTGCAAAAGAATCTTGAAAATACAAATAGGAAGAAAGGACCTCGATTTACTTTGGACAAAAAAAAATGATTGCATTATCCATAATGAAGCAAAGTCACAAATGTTATTGATTTTTAAACCTTGTCTTTATATTGCCATCAAGGTCAACATAACATTTAAGATAAAAGCTTGTCGCGAGATTTAAGTACTCGTATTTACCGGAACGTGGCCATGAAGTTGTGATAACAACAAATCCTATGTTCAAGAAAGGTGAAGTTCCGAGGAAGGTAACGGAAATCGATGTCCACGGTATATCGCATAAAGTGTGGGAGAAATTTATAGCAACAGAAAGAGGAAACAAAGATCTCACACAGCAAATGAAAGGTAGATTGGAAGTTGTTATTAATACAGTAAATGCACAATTACAAGTTAAAGAAATTAAGGATCACATTCAAGGAAAGCAGAAATTGGATCAAAGATAATTCTTTCACTCTATCTTTCGACCCAAGATAGAGCAATTTATTCAGGGTTATGAAGTCATTAGAACTACGTCATTCGCCGCAAAATTATTATAATCATCTTACTCTGGCCCACGCCAATTAAATCATTGAAAGAGGACCAAAAACCTTCACAATAGACGTCCAAGGGAAACATATAACAGTAACCATGAATAGGCTAAAACCAGCTTACATGGCTTACAACGATGATGTCTTGTCGCAGAAAACATCACTTCTACCATAACCACCATCCAGCTCTATCGCTAGTTCCACTACAACCGCAGTCCGAAACCATCACCAGAAGAGGGAGAACTGTGAGATTTCCGCGACTACCTTTCTCACTATCGACCGTGAACCGGCTCCCAGCTAGGGAGTGATGTATGCTAATTACAAACATAAATGTCTAACTAATAACTCATAAATAATATCTAAATACTTATTACATAATTGTCAAATACAACGCAGATTGTTTTTTTTTACCGATTTACTTGACAGCGTCAGAGGAGATGCAATATTCTCCTAAGAAAAGAAGAAAAACATTCTAAGATCAGTAATAGTAGTAAAATCAGCTCATCATCGCTTTTAGAAAGTGACAACAAATTGAACAAAATTAATTTTAACGATTCAAATGGAAAGGAACCGTCAGTGCTCTCTTTAGAGAATTTTATTATGATACTTTTATGTGTGACTGATTTTTGAAAAACCATGGTATAAAATAATGGGAACCAGATATTTTAATTCAGGTTCAATAGAAAACTATTTTGTCAGGTAAGAGCATATAACTACCGTAATAATAACCCAAGCTGCCACAGTTTCAACTATACCATTAAGTAATTATTGATAACCGGACTTATATAGTTCCACAACCAAAAACTTAATTGTGAACATGATCTGGCAAACCAAATAATAAATTTACGGCCGCTGTTTACTGAGGAAGTAAAAGAAATTGTCGAACCGGTCATTCAATTATAGGTCAAGACATAGAAATTATAGCGAAGCAGGCTCGACAAGAACGTTTGAATGTCTATTCGCGAGCTTACACTGCCAGATGGGTAGCACAAAAAATTGTTGATAAAATGCAACTTAAACGTAATTCATGTAAAAATAATCTTACAAGTGACCAAACTAATATTCATGACTGGTAGATCACCGTAAATAAACAGTAAACAGCGGAAAATTATGCTTATCCCAAAGTGTAGTAAGCTGAAGTAGGTAACTGAAATAAATGAATACTTAGAACACAATTCCCATCAAAATAATGTAGCATTAAATGTTATAAATACAGTTTTATCCAAGTATTTATTTGATTTTATCGACTGTGCCGAACACAAGACCAGACCCTTAATCATTTTATTTCCTTTACTGTGATGTTCAAATAATCTTACAAATGCCTGTTAAACCACCGTAAATAAACAGCGCAAAATTATGCTTATCCCAAGGTGCAGTAAGCTGAAGTAGGTAACTGAAATAAATGAATACTTAGAACACAATTCCCATCAAAATAATGTAGCATTAAATGTTATAAATACAGTTTTATACAAGTATTTATTTGATTTTATCGACTGTGCCGAACACAAGACCAGACCCTTAATCATTTTATTTCCTTTACTGTGATGTTCAAATAATCTTACTAGTGACCAACCTGATATCCATGACTGTTAAACCACCGTAAATAAACAGCGGAAAGTTATGCTTATCCCCAGGTGCACTAAGCTGCAGCCAGTTTCACCAAAGTCGCAGGAGCTTAACACAGAAACATTTTTAGACAAATTAACGCACACGTGCACCAATTGCAAAAGAATCTTGAAAATACAGATAGGAAGAAAGGCCTCGATTTACTTTGGACAAAAAAAATTGATTGCATTATCCATAATGAAGCAAAGTCACAAATGTTATTGATTTTTATACCTTGTCTTTATATTGCCATCAAGGTCAACATAACATTTAAGATAAAAGCTTGTCGCGAGATTTAAGTACTCGTATTTACTGGAACGTGGCCATGCAGTTGTCAACAAATGCCAACAAATCCTATGTTCAAGAAAGGTGAAGTTCCGAGGAAGGTAACGGAAATCGATGTCCACGGTATATCGCATAAAGTGTGGGAGAAATTTATAGCAACAGAAAGAGGAAACAAAGATCTCACACAGCAAATGAAAGGTAGATTGGAAGTTGTTATTAATACAGTAAATGCACAATTACAAGTTAAAGAAATTAAGGATCACATTCAAGGAAAGCAGAAATTTGATCCAAGATAATTCTTTCACTCTATCTTTCGACCCAAGATAGAGCAATTTATTCAGGGTTATGAAGTCATTGGAACTCCGTCATTCGCCGCAAAATCATTATAATCATCTTACTCTAGCCCACGCCAAGTAAATCACTGAAAGAGGACCAAAAACCTTCACAATAGACGTCCAAGGGAAACATATAACAGTAACCATGAATAGGCTAAAACCAGCTTACATGGCTTACAACGATGATGTCTTGTCGCAGAAAACATCACTTCTACCATAACCACCATCCAGCTCCATCGCTAGTTCCACTACAACCGCAGTCCGAAACCACTCTCAAGAAGAGGGAGAACTGTGAGATTTCCGCGACTACCTTTCTCACTATCGACCGTGAGCCGGCTCCCAGCTAGAGAGTAATGTATGCTAATTACAAACATAAATGTCTTACTAATAACTCACAAATAATATCTAAATACTTATTACATAATTGTCAAATACAACGCAGATGGTTTTTTTTACCGATTTATTTCACAGCGTCAGAGGAGCTGCAATATTTCCTAGAAAAACAAGGAAAACATTCTAAGATCAGTAATAGTAGTAAAATCAGCTCATCATCACTTTTAGAAAGCGACAACAAATTGAAGAAAATTAATTTTGTCGATTCAAATGGAAAGGAACCGTCAGTGCTCTCTTTAGAGAATTTTATTATGATACTTGGCTGATTTTTGAAAATCCATGGTATAAAAATAATGGGAACCAGATATTTTAATTCAGGTTCAAGAAAACTATTTTGTCAGATAAGAGCATATAACTACCGTAACCCAAGCTGCCAGTTTCAACTATACCATTAAGTAATTATTGATAACCGGACTTATATAGTTCCACAACCAAAAACTTAATTGTGAGCATGATCTGGCAAACCAAATAATAAATTTACGGACGCTGTTTACTGAGGAAGTGAAAGAAATTGTCGAACCGGTCATTCAATTATAGGTCAACACATTGAAATGATTGCAAAGCAGGCTCGAAAAGAACGTTTGAATGTCTATTCGCGAGCTTACACTGCCGGATGGGTAGCACAAAAAATTGTTGATAAAATGCAACTTAAATGTAATTCATGTAAAAATAATCTTACAAGTGACCAAACTAATATCCATGACTGGTAGATCACCGTAAATAAACAGTAAACAGCGGAAAATTATGCTTATCCCAAGGTGTAGTAAGCTGCAGTAGGTAACTGAAATAATTGAATACTTAGAACACAATTACCATCAAAATAGTGTACCATTAAATGTTATTAATACAATTTTACCCAAGTATTCATTTCTTTTTATCGACTGTGCCAAACACAAGACAAGACCCTTAATCATTTTATTTCCTTAACTGTGATATTAAGGTTGAAATCTATAATGAATTGGTGCTATGTAAAAAACAAAATTTTAAATGGAACGTTTGTTATTAGTTTACAACCGCGTAATTAACCTGCGATGCAAAAAAAAAGAGTTTGAAACATTATAAAAAGAAATGAAAAAATAAATCACTTAATAAAAGATGTTGTGTATTAATTATTTTCCTTCAAATTTATCAGAAAATTAACAAAAGTATAAAACACGGTATTTTATGCTGTATCCATCGCATTCATTTGCCATTGTTTGCAGCAATGTCTGCCACATTCAAAAAGAAAATTAACGTCAGATGATACTAAAAGTCGACGCTATTAGAGATTGCAAACCGGGCCCTGCCGGGTTGGCGGCGAATGTTACCGGACCCGGCCGGTTTGAAAAACATACCGGGTTGCAATCTCTAGACGCTATAGGCCGAGAACAGTTTGGTCTAGAGTTTGCAGTTTACCCCTTTACATAATACATGAAGCAGAGTCTGCAGGACGATTAAGAAAACACATTAGAAGGCTATCGCCTCCATCTTCACCTGTAGCTGGATGTTCAAGCCATGGTGAGAAAATGTTTTATTTTCCTAAAGATACAGCCACTTAGATTTTCTTGCGGGAAGGACTTTAAAAGAAATCATTGGAATAGACCGTACTCTGGTAAACACCAAGTTATTGAAAGAGGACCAAACACTTTTATCACGGACGTTCAAGGGAAACGTATAACACGAACCTAGAACCTATGATGGCTCGGAGCAAAAAACGTCACCTTAAGCACAACCACCATCAGCTCCATTGCCAGTTTCACCAAAAACCGAAGAAGTTTAACACAGAAACATTTTTCGAAAAATTAACGCACACATGAACCAATTGCAAAAGAATCTTGAAAATACAGATCGGAAGAAAGGGCCTCGATTTACTTTGGACGATAAAATTGATTGCATTATCCATAATGAAGCAAAGTCCCAAAGTTTATTGATTTTTAAACCTTATCTTTATATTGCCATCAAGGTCAACATAACATTTAAGATCCTTGTCGCTGAGCTTGTCGCGAGATTGAAGTATTCGTATTTACTGGAACGTGGCCAAGAAATTGTGATAACAGCAAATCCTATGTTCAAGAAAGAAGAAACTCTGAAGAATGTAACGAAAAGCGATATCCATGGCATATCCAATATAATAAAATCCACCAAATACAATAAAATAAAACATCGCATAAAGTGGGAAATTTATGTAAATAGAAAGATGAAACAAAGACCTCACACCACAAATGAAAGTTGGATAGGAAGTTGTTATTAATAAAGTAAATAGACAATTACAAGTTACAGAAATTAAGAATCCCATTCAAGGAATTTGATCCAAGATAATTCTTTCGATCGATCTTTCGATTCAAGATAGAGCAATTCATTCGGGGTTATAAAGTCATTGGAACTCCGTCATTGCTGTATCTTGAAAACGTGCATCAGAGAATCTACAATCTGACAATAGACGAGAAGTTATATGAAGCGTACAATAATTACAGGTCAGCAATATTTGTAAATATGGAAGAAGAGAATGAAATGGTCAAGAAAACTCTTGGACTAGATACAATGAACATAAGGAGCTTCAAAATAATGTGCATATGTTATTTCTGAAACTCAATCGAATTTTGGAAGGAAGCCGACCTGTATCTCCGAGTGTCATACATTTAGGAGGACTGCCAGAGAAACCGCATAAAGAATTACCGCAAGTAAGCTTATTCCAAACCACTAGTTAAAATATTTTTACAAAAACGCTTATAGTGGCCGAGGTTAACCTAGATGCAGAAATTGATCGTTTATGGTACTCATAATTTTGATAATGAAACTGGATTATGTACGCCCTACGTGAAAACACAAATATAAAGCGAAAGATGTTTTAAAATAAGATTTAAGATAAAAGCTTGCCGCGAGATTTAAATACTCGTATTGACTTAGTTTAAAAATTAACATCAATCAAATCAAGTCATTTTTCATGTCCAAAACTGAACAGCTATTGCACTCAGACCTCGTCAACGTGTACAAGAAAATTCAAGACGAACATAATCTTCGGTTCGAATGTCCCAAGTTCTTCGGAGGCGAGTCAGCTGAAGGCAGTTCAGTCAGTTTTCATGGAGGACCTCACAGCGAAGGACTTCGAAACTTACAGCAGGTTCAAGTCCGTAGGTTAGGAGCACGCTTCGTGCGCTGTACAACACTTAACCAGGTTCCACACCTTATTTTTTGCGTACAATGCAGATCCTGAAAGTTTCGCTAAAGACGCAAAAAGCAGATATGAAGAAAAGGTATGATTCGGATAACCTAAATCTAAAGAAACCTTGGTCAAAAATGATCGGAAAGGCCTCAAATGTTGTTAAAAAAGAGCATAAGGAGAGATTGGCAGAATTATTAGAAAATGGGAGCTGTGTCACGATAAATACAGTGTTAGCAAATTATAATTCTTTCGCTTTATTTTTCGATCCAAGATAGAGCAATTCATTCGGGGTTATAAAGTCATTGGAACTCCGTCATTCTTGTATCTTGAAAACATGCATCAGAGAATCTACAATCTGACATTAGACGAGAAGTTATACGAAGTATGCAATAATTACAGGTTAGCAATATTTGTAAATATGGAAGAGAATGAAATGGTCAAGAAACATCTTGGACTAGATACAATGAACATAAAGGAGCTTTAAAAGAATGTGCATATGTTATTTCTGAATATCAATCCAATTTTGGAAGGAAGCCGACCTGTATCTCCGAGTGTCATACATTTAGGAGGACTGCCGGAGATACCGCATATGAATGTCCGCAAGTAAGCTTATTCCAAACCACTAGTTAAAATATAAATTTAGCAAAAACGCTTATTGTGGCAGAGGTTAACCTAGATCCAGAAATTGATCGTTTATGGTCATTTTGATAATAAAACTGGATTATGTACGACCTACGAGAAAACACAAACATAAAGCGCAAGATGTTTTAAAATAATATTTAAGATACAGGCTTGTCACGAGGTTTAAGTACTCGTATTGACTTAGTTTAAAAATTAACATCAATCATATAAAGTATTTTTCATGTTCAAAACTGAACAGCTATTGCACTCAGACCTCGTCAACGTGTACAAGTAAATTCAAGACGAACATAATTTTCGGTTCGAATGCCCCAAGTTCTTCGGAGGCGAGTCAGCTGAAGGCAGTTCAGTCAGTTTTCATGGAGGATCTCACAGCGAAGGGCTTCGAAACTTACAGCAGGTTCAAGTCCGTAGATTAGGAGCACGCTTCGTGCGCTGTACAACACTTAACCAGGTTCCACACCTTATTTTTCGCGTAAAAAAATGCAGATCCTGAAAGTTTCGCTAAAGACGCAAAAAGCGGATACGAAGAAAAGGTATGATTCGGATAACACAAATCTAAAGAAACCTTGGTCAAAAATGATCGGAAATGCCTTAGATGTTGTTAAAGAAGAACATAAGGAGAGATTGGCAGAATTATTAGAAAATGGGAGCTGTGTCACGGTAAATACAGTGTTAGCAACTTATAATTCTTTCACTCTATTTTTCGATCCAAGATAGAGCAATTCATTCGGGGTTATAAAGTCATTGGAACTCCATGTATCTTGAAAACATGCATCAGAGAATCTACAATCTGACAATAGACGAGAAGTTATATGAAATATACAACAATTATAGGTTAGCAATATTTGTAAATATGGAAGAAGAGAATGAAATGGTCAAGAAACATCTTGGACTAGATACAATGAACATAAACGAGCTTTAAAATAATGTGCATATGTTATTTCTGAAAATCAATCCAATTTTGTAAGGAAGCCGACCTGTATCTCCGAGTGTCATACATTTAGGAGGACTGCCGGAGATACTGCATAAAGAATGCAAGTAAGCCTATTCCAAACCACTAGTTAAAATATAAATTTTGCAAAAACGCTTATTGTGGCAAAGGTTAACCTAGATTCTGACAATGATAGCGAGTAGGTTGGACTGTCTTTATATGCAACACTGCTGTAACAGGCAAGTTACATATAGTGTCGCTCATTATTATTATTATTATTTATTTATTTATTTTTACACTTCATGCACATAAAGGTACAGAGGCGGACTTAATGCCTTAGGCATTCTCTACCAGTCAACCTTTGGGTGATGCAGAGAAAAAAAAAATCAAAAGTGGAATCATTAGTGGTAGACTATCAAACACTACGCTCAGGGTCTCAAAAATTGTATAGAGTCCAGATTTGCTCTCGCGAGATCAAGGTCTCAACTGAATAAAAACGAAAAAGCAACAAACTAGCCGAAACCATTCCATGACGCAAATGTTATAACGGGCCCGACTTACCGAGTTGTGAGACGAGGTTTCAAACCCGCGCATTACTTTGTGTAATATATTTCAACAAGCTACTTTCAAAACTGTGGGAAAAATGAAAAATGTGGAAAATATCGTGAGGAAACCGGCTTGCCCTAAAAACAAAAATTCGAATACATGTGACATCCATCAACCCACACTGGACACATTTAGATCTCAATTCCATCAGAGGGAACATAATAAGGCTAATTATGCTATGCTTTATGCTCCCCAACTTGAGTGAAGATATCATGTAGAAGAGTAGTAAGAAACATATAAAACCCTTGAATGAAGTTATTCGGCTATCATCCCGTACAGCTGAGACATCAAGGCGCCCGAATTTACAATAACATATTCCCACACACACACTCTGGAAATTATGTATCAATCAAGCGCAACACCACTATCCGGTGCAAATACATTCATTATCGCTCTAGTAAAATCGCCTAAAGAAATTATCGCATTATTCGAGTTGGAGGTAGATTAGAATATTCCTGCTACGACTGTATTGTCAGACGCCCCATATAATACAGCAAGCGCAACTTTGATAAACTTATCTTTAACTCTTGTCATTTATAACTTTTTCATGCCAGTCCACAGTTTCTCTTAGTCACAATCAGTTACGAGTACTTTTGGATGGTCAAAACTTAGCTAAATCTAGTGGTCCTACATAAGCGCTAGTGCCGAGGGTTCAACGATAGAACATTTTAACCCATCATGGCTAATTTGCGTAAGGAACGAATTCAGTTAAATTTTTCGTTCTAAGAGACTGACACAGACTGTACTGGACCCATCCTTCTAGTTGACAGCAAGTTCTAGCTGAAACACCCTTTAAGAAAGGGGGCAATTTTTTAGGTTCTTTTTCACTTTATTTTAAAATAGATCCAACCATATGGTTCAATTACAAAAATATAATCTTCACTGCGTACTTCAAACAAATTAAAAACCAAACCAACAGTCCTTTCGAAAGTTGGACGTGAACATGTCGTGAGTTGCCTGTGTATCTAGTGTTATCTTAATTGTCAATACTAAATTCGCCTATTTTTAATAGCGTTTCTGTTATGAATTATACAAAAAATGAGAAAGGATATTTGAAATTTCTTTACCAACTGCATCCATTAAACAACTATCGATTTTTTTTTGCCATCTTTGAATTCAAACTTAAGTTTAGTTTAACAATGAAAATAACGACAAAAATTACGAAATTTTCATACAACATTTTTTTTTATAATATTGAAAATTTGTATTTTAAAAATTCTAAATAAGTTTTAAGATTTTTTAAAACCCTTTTGAACCCAGTTGAACCATAAATATTCTATGTATCTTAACAAAACGCAAAATCCGAAAAGGAGAAACTGAAAAGAAGAAACTTTTTCTCAGTTTTCGTGAAAATTAGGGACCCAGGTCTCTAATTCTCATAAAAGCTGAGGTAACGGTTTCGCCATCAAAATTGTCAAAAATTATATTGACCCAAATATTAAAGTGTTAGGTGACATCATTTGGGTCAATATCAACATAGTGCATTTATTTTTAATTTTGGAGGCGAAAGTTTTTCTTCGGTTTTCGTAAAAATTAGTGCTAATTCTCGCAATAACGAGAAGAAGAAACTGAAGAGAAGAAAAAACAAGTCTGAGGGAAGCTGAAGAAAGGGATTCGCCACCAAAATTAAAAAAAAAAATTTTTTTTTTCAATTTTGGTGGCGAAACCCGTTTCTGACCCATCTAAAGAATAACCAAAAACAACTATTTAAACTCAATTTCAAGTAGAATCTTTACTTTATACTTCAAATATTAAACACCGAACTAATTTACATAATCCAACCAATTTTAACAATGGATCCAACCATAATTCAATTTCAAATATAATCTTCACTGCATCCTTCAGTCAAATTAAAAACCAAACTAATTTAAAAAACCTTTTTCGATTAATTTTGAACAATAGAACTGTCTACTAACAGGCGATGGTAATTCTTCCTCCATTCAAAAATGTACAACGCCATCTATTAAACATCACGTTCAACAACCGGTGAACGTGAACGATTAGTCTAAATCACCTAGTTCTACTTTCAGTCTTTAGATGGCATTTCGAGTGTCATGAGTTGCGTGTGTAGTGATATTTTAATTCTTAATACTAAATTCGTCTATCTTTTAATAGCGTTTCTGTTCTAAAATATACAAAGAATAAGAAAGGATATTTTGAATTTCCTTATCAAATACATTCATTAAAGAATTATCGAATTTTATTTTGCAATCTTCGAATTTATTTATTTTCATTCTGATTTCTGAACAACCCTAAAAAACAATGACATTAACGATAACTATTAAGAAATTTTTATAAATGCCTTTTTTTATAAAATACTGAAAATTTATGTTTTAAAAATTCTGAATATGGGTGTCAGAATTTTCAAAACACATTTTAACTCAGTTGAACTATAAACATTCGATCAAAATGAACGGAGACGACAACAAACAAAAGACTCTTCATTGCCTTTGTGAACGCTGCTAACGCTGGTGGTGTTTTTAGAGGCTAGAAGTTGATACCAGCAATTAAGAATTTTTGATAAATCCTTTACAGGTTACGTTCACAAGAAACAGATCTCCACAGCAATCGCATCTTTGGGAGTAGCTGCTAAATCAGAAATAGCTACACCCCTTCACCAACTATGACTTAAGATTGGCGTGTTCATCATATTTTCCCATAATTTAAGCCGACTGAAACCTTGCAATGGAAAATCTTGAAATCGTTGTAAAAACTCGTAAATATTGGAATACGGAAGTGTTATGACAGACTTTTTACACGAATACCCATAATATTAACGACTGCTATTTCTTATTAATACTTTGAAATAGATATGACACATACCAAACATTAAGTAGTCTGATGCAGTTGGTAGAGAATGCGTGGTGCTCTCGGTCATACAAAAACCATAACACGAGCTTGGCGTCCCTTCAACTAATTACTACATAATCTTTTTCTGATTCTCGAGGTCTACTTAGTCTCATTTTTTTAGGAAAAGTTTTACCCTTTCCCGTTTGAAAGCTGAAAAAGTTTCGCCACCAAAATTGAAAAAAGAAATGATTCCGACCCAAATATTAAAGTGAAACAACTGTTTGGGTCAATATCAACAAAGTGCATTTTTTTTCAATTTTGGTGGCGTAACTTTTTCCTCAGTTCTGTTGAAAATTTGGGACTCAGGTCATTAATCGTTTCACGAAAGCTGAAGAAAAGGCTTTGACACCAAAATTGAAAAAAAAAATCTATTTTGGTGGCAGAACCTATTACCGGCCCCCGGCCCATTTAAGGGTACACCAAAAACTACTAATTAATCTTCATTACTCAATTTCAAGTAGAATCTTCACAGCATACTTAAATCAAATTAAAATTCAAACCAAAAGTCCTACACCAATTTAACAATAAGTTTTTTTGACAAATTTTGAACAATAGAACTGTCTACAAACACGGGATGATAATTCTTCCGCCATTCTAAACTGCACAACGCCATCTATCAATGTGTCCTGTTATGAAGTATACAAAAAGTGAAAAAGGATATTTTTTGTTATTTTCTTACCAACTACATCTCATTAAACAATTAATTTTATTTTGCAATATTTGAATTTAAACTGAAGTTTAGTGCCATTATGAACAACCCTAGAAAAACAATGAAAATAACAACAATTGCGAATTTTTTTTTTTGGAAAATTTGTATTTTAAAAATTCTAAATATGTATTAAAAAAAATTTAAAACACACATTTGAACCCAGTTAAACTACAAATATTCGATGTAACAAAACGAACAGATAATAAGTAACGAAAGTTTGTTAGTTACGTGAAAGGTTTGTTATCTTTTCCTAAAAGACATTTTCAAGGATAACAACATCAAATCAATAAATCAAATAAATTAAAGTGTTAGGTGAAACACTATTTGGGTCAACATCAACAAATTGCTTCTTTTTTTCAATTTTGATAGTGAATCTTTTTCTTTGGGTCAATATAATTTTTTCAATTTTGGTGGCGAAAGCCTTTTTTAGCTTTCGTGAAAATTATATTGACCCATTTAAGGAATTACCAAAAACGACTATAAAAATACAAGACTCAATTTCAAGCAACATCTTTTCTTCAATCAATCTTCGAATTCAATCTAAGGTTTAGTGTCATTATGAACAACCCTAAAAAAGCAATGAAAATCACGACAACTCATTTTATAGACGACAGTTTTTATGTAAGTAATATTGAAAATTTGAATTTTAAATATTCTAAATATGCGTTCAGAATTTTTAAAGCACACATTTCAATCCAATTAATTTACAAATATTCGATAAATCAAAATTAACAAAGACTAAACAACGAACACAGAAGACTAGAACTTAAGATTGGCATGCCCATCATACCTATTATTCCATAATTTAAGCTCATCGGAACTTTGCAATCCAATAATTTTCAAACGTTGTAGAAGGCCGTTTAATATTGGAATACGGAATTTTTAGGACAGACATTTATTTATAACACGAACGAATACCAAGAGAGAACAATTTTGAACGATAAAAGTCTACAAACAGGCAATGGTCATTCTTCTGCCATTCGAAAATGGACATCGCATACCAACCATTCATCCACCCATCGCCATCTATGAAACATCATGTTCAACAAACGTTGAACGTGAACAATCAGTCTACTTCATCTAGTTCTACTGTCAGCCTTTAGATGGCGTTGCGAGCGTCGTGAGTTGCGTGTGATATATTAATTTTTAAAATTTAAGAATGAAATGAATTCATTATTTTTAGTCATTGGACACGCAATTAAAAAGCTATTGTGTCTCGAGTGGACCTGAACTCCCCCATACGAGTCAGTACTCAATTCGTCTACCTTTTAATAGTTTCTGTTATGAAGTAGGTACACAAAGAATAAAGGCCCATTTAGACGGTGCGAGATTCTCGAACCAAACCTTTCTCGCCAGAGTGGACGAGCCAGAGGGTAAGTCATACTTCTCGCTCGTCCTGTCCGGCGAGAATCGTTTGTTTAAGACGAGAAACTCGTACTGTCTAGGTATGTTTATACGAAGAAACTTTTTTCTATATTCTTACGACTATCGTACGTGCAAGACGAACAACTCACAGCGTCTAAATTGGCCTTAGGAAAGGCTATTTTAAATTTCCTTACAAACTACATTCATTAGACAACTATCGAATTTTATTTTGCAATCCTTGAATTCAAATTGAAGTTTATTTTCATGAATATGACGACAACTACTTATTACGAAATTTTTATAGATGATTTTTTATGTAATATTGAAAATTTGTGTTTTAAACGTTCTAAATGTCTTCACAATTTTCAAAATACACAATTTAACCCAGTCTTCTTCTTCTTTTCGAATCGATGGTAAACTCTTTAAATTATTTGGGCCCAGTAAGTTGCCACGTTAACTGCAGACCCGTCGGATACTCAATGCGAGTGCGGTGCTGTTCAAAACATGACCCACATGTTGGAATGTCCCAGGTGCCCTTACACCTGCACTTAATGGGTGCCACCGATGCTGCAGTTATTTAACCCAGTTGAACAACAAATATGTATTCTATAAATCAAAATGAACAAAGACTAAACAACAAACAAAAGACTCCTCATTGACAGTGTTAATGATGCTAGAGGCTGCAGTATTTTTTTTTTGGTAATATTTAAGACATTTTTGACAAATACGTTCACAAAAAAGATCTCCACAGCAATCGCATCTTCGGGAGTAGCCGTTATTACAGAAAAAGGTACACCTTGTCACTTACTAGAACTTGAGATTGGCGAGCCTATCGTATTATTACATTATAAGCCCACCGAAACCTTGAATGGTTCTAGATTGCGAGTATTGTCATTGCAAAGACCCATTATAGACAGTCGTGTAATATTTGAATATGAAAATTCTAAGATTGTATTTATTTATAACACGAATGCCCACAATATTGACCAATTTTCCCTAAGACTACAATTTCTTATCAATGCTTTGCTATGTCAATGAAGAAGTCACAAGGGCAAAAAAGCAAAGCTAAAATAGATATGACACTTATTTACCAAACTGAAAAACTCGTAGTCAATACGAGTTTTTCAATGACATTAGCGATAATGATAAATTAATAAATAACGAACAAACCAAATAACAAAACCATTAAGCAGTCTGATGCAGTTGGTGGAATTTATTTAATTTTTATCACAGATATTTATTTCGAACTTTTTAGTTTTTTTTTTGTTTACGGTCAGATGTTTTTTTTTTCGACATAATCAACCTTTTTAATTCCCACATTTTAGAGACTAATACTTATTGATATCCTACACACACTCACAGGCTCCAAATGATGTTTTACATCAAAAACATAACTTGGAGCTATTTTCTTTTTTGCCATTTTCTTTTTTTCTCATTTTGGTGTACTTAGTGGCACTGTCACAACTAAGACTAATCTAACGAGACCTCTCAATCTAAACTGCAACAAGAAATATACATACATATAATAGAAAAACATAAGCCACCTCCAGACGAAATCGAGTTTTAGACAAAAAAACAACAAAAAGACAAAAAACAACAAAAATATTTATTTCGAACTTTTTAGTTTTTTTTTGTTTACGGTCAGATGTTTTTTTTCGACATAATCAACCTTTTTAATTCCTACATTTTAGAGACTAATACTTATTGATATCCTACACACACTCACAGGCTCCAAATGATGTTTTACATCAAAAACATAACTTGGAGCCATTTTCTTTTTTGCCATTTTCTTTTTTTCTCATTTTGGTGTACTTAGTGGCACTGTCACAACTAAGACTAATCTAACGAGACCTCTCAATCTAAACTGCAACAAGAAATATACATACATATAATAGAAAAACATAAGCCACCTCCAGACGAAATCGTGTTTTAGACAAAAAAAAACAACAAAAAGACAAAAAACAACAAAAATATTTATTTCGAACTTTTTAGTTTTTTTTGTTTACGGTCAGATGTTTTTTTTTTCGACATAATCAACCTTTTTAATTCCCACATTTTAGAGACTAATACTTATTGATATCCTACACACACTCACAGGCTCCAAATGATGTTTTACATCAAAAACATAACTTGGAGCTATTTTCTTTTTTGCCATTTTCTTTTTTTCTCATTTTGGTGTACTTAGTGGCACTGTCACAACTAAGACTAATCTAATGAGACCTCTCAATCTAAACTGCAACAAGAAATATACATACATATACTAGAAAAACATAAGCCTCCTCCTGAAGAAATCGAGTTTTAGACAAAAAAACAACAAAAAGACAAAAAACAACCAAAATATTTATTTCGAACTTTTTAGTTTTTTTTGTTTACGGTCAGATGTTTTTTTTTTTTTTGACATAATCAACCTTTTTAATTCCTACATTTTAGAGACTAATACTTATTGATATCCTACACACACTCACAGGCTCCAAATGATGTTTTACATCAAAAACATAACTTGGAGCCATTTTCTTTTTTGCCATTTTCTTTTTTTCTCATTTTGGTGTACTTAGTGGCACTGTCACAACTAAGACTAATCTAACGAGACCTCTCAATCTAAACTGCAACAAGAAATATACATACATATACTAGAAAAACATAAGCCTCCTCCTGACGAAATCGAGTTTTAGACAAAAAAACAACAAAAAGACAAAAAAACAACAAAAAGACAAAAAAAAAACAACAAAAATATTTATTTCGAACTTTTTAGTTTTTTTTTGTTTACGGTCAAATTTTTTTTTCGACATAATCAACCTTTTTAATTCCTACATTTTAGAGACTAATACTTATTGATATCCTACACACACTCACAGGCTCCAAATGATGTTTTACATCAAAAACATAACTTGGAGCTATTTTCTTTTTTGCCATTTTCTTTTTTTCTCATTTTGGTGTACTTAGTGGCACTGTCACAACTAAGACTAATCTAACGAGACCTCTCAATCTAAACTGCAACAAGAAATACACATACATATACTAGAAAAACATAAGCCTCCTCCTGACGAAATCGACTTTTAGACAAAAAAAACAACAAAAAACAACAAAAATACAACTCGCAGAGAACAGTTTTTTTTTTATTGACAGGATCGCACTTGACCACTGTCACCTAATGGTAACAGGTGATGTAGTCGACAATGGAGCACGATTACACAGACGCAGAGAATTGCCAAGACACACCTGAGACATAAAAGTCACTCGAGACACAAAAACCTTAAAAAAGTTGCAGCCATTAGCAAAAAGGCTTCGACCGTTTTTTGAGTAAACAAAACAAACGACAGCAAGAACAAAAACCACATAATATTGCAACCTCTATAAAATGCAGATTTTTTTTTGTAAATTAAACAAACTTTTTGTTAAATTCCACGAGGGTGATGCGGGTAACACTTGGGGCTAAAATCGCCTGTTTGCTTTCACAACGTGATAAATACCTAATATTATAGGTCCTATCACGTTGTCAAAGCAAATCTTCGTGTAAACAGGCCTTGATAGCGTGACCATAGAGCTACCAAAGATTTATATGTGAGCAAATATTATGGAGACAAACTGGCAACCCTTACAGAAATCGAAAAAGTATATTTTTGTGAATCTATTTTACTCCCGAAGACGAAAATGTTCTACATGTGGACTCGTAGATCTCATAGTTGGTAAATTAAAGTTACTGCCCTCAACATATAACTCAAAAGAATATAATTTTTAGATATCTATTTGTAACCACAAATAGATATTTAAATATTATGTTCTATTAAAATTGTAAAAATAGGTGTTACCTAGGAGTCAAATTGCCTCTTTGTTTCGATAACGTTAAAGTCCCATAATAATATTATTGGACTTAACACATTGTCGAAGTAAAGAGGTGAAATATCTGTGTGTTCTGATATTAGAGCAGAGGGTAAAAAATTCGAAAACAAAATATTAACAGAGTACTTATGTATATTTTCTCGTTAAAACTATTTAGCCTTCTAGAACAAAAACATTTCCGCTCTTTACAAATAACTTTCTTTACTTACTTAAAAAATATTATTATCTAACATTTATTTGCAATGACAAAATATAAAAATAATAACTATCGCGAAAAATACCTCACTTCGCTCACAAAATATTGCACATTATGTACCTGTACAGTCGTTATACCACAAGCGATCTTCAATCATTGCAATTTAAAATGTACTTCGTTGACATTAAGTTTAAATCGTAATGATTGACTAGTGCCCGTGAAATATGTTCATCGGCTGTACTAATCGACGTAGGCCAAGATGGGTCCATATATTTTTTCAATTTAGGTGGCGAAACCGTTACTAAAGCTTTCAATGAGCAACCGTTACTTCTAAAATTTGGGACCCGGGTCCCTAATTTTCACGAAAACCGAAGAAAAAGTTTCGCCACCAAAATTAAAAAAAAAACCAGATACTTTAATGTACATTGTTAGTTAAGTGCACAATTTTGTTTAGAGATCTTATTCGAATTCATTGTTCAAGAAGACTAAAACTTACATCTATCACTTCATATTGAATCATCTTACAATCATGGATAGTGTACTTACAGAAAAAGACACGGAAATGTTTATTTAATTAAAGAATATAATTTTGGTACATTCACGATAAACTTAATAACTTAAGTAAATATTTGCAAAAGACATAAGCAAATTGAATCATTAAAACCATCAATCAACTTCTTATTCAAGCTATATTTGAACTGAAAACTACTTTAGGCGCCTAAACAAATTTTAGCTGAGCTCTTCATTATGGCAATAAATGAGATGGAGCCGTCATGTTCTGCTAATAATACCAGTGCCGTAACTAGGGCGACGCCAGCGGTACCCAGGCACAGGACGCAGTCTTTGTCTGTATTGAACTTTGTAAGGGCGCAGTTATAAAAGCTTGCACCGGCTGTATAAAAGGCTAGTTACGGCACTGTATAATGTTCAACTTGCTAATGGTAAAGTTTGCTAACACGAAACAAACTTATCTCGACGAGCGTTATCACCATTATTTATTGCTTGCCTTTTAGTTTTCACCGTGAGGTTAAAGCACACCCTTTTTTATGTGTTTTATGAACATCTTTCTACAGCAGGTAAAGTACCTAAATGTAGGTAAAGGTTTGCTTACAAAAAAGTTTTTTTTTATTACTTATTGCATTCATTCTTAGATGAAATTGCTTCGTGTAAATGGGCCTTAATGGCGGGACCATAGAGCTACCAAAGATTTATATGCGACCAAATCGACTGTCCCTAGGTATTCTATCGAAAGTAAAAAAAGTTACTTTACCGGAGAGCAATTTGAAGTTTATTTTATGGATAAATTTGTCATTATTAACTACTATATGTACATCCATTTAAGGTTGGGTTTAAGAATCATTAGACAACAATATTTTTTATTAAGCTAGCTAGTTTTTATCAAGCGTGAAACGGAAATAAAAATAATGATATTTTTTTCAGATTCGATAATTTACGTAGGGACAATCGAAATATTATAGAAACAAACTGGGCACATTAGCAGGATTCGAAGAGTATGTTTGTATGAATCTATTGTACTCTCGAAAACAAAAATGTACTACATATTGACTCGTATATCTCATAGTTGGTAAATTACTGTTACTGACCTCAATTTAAAACTCAATATGGTTTACAAATAGATACCTAAACATTATAATATTCTATTAAAATTGTAAAAATACACACATAATAATTATTATGTCATTAAAAAAAATAGAACTGCAACATGCAGTTGCTTAAATTGGCATTTATTATTCATAGTGGAAAACGATTTAATCTTGGTTATAGAAGACATTTATTTAAAAGTTTAAAATTGAACATCAAAGTGTGATATAATTAAAATTAAACATGTATCGTTTTTCACTTAATAATAATCGTTCAATAAAAAAATAATTGAAAACAGATCAACAAGAAAATTCAATTTAAAGTTCACTTAACACATTATTTATAAAAGAACTTGCATTCAAAATGTTAGAAAGATGAATCACTCTCAGCAATTAATGTCATTGTTACAACAGAAAGAAACCAATATATTTGTCTAATTATTATTAGTCTTCTAATTACATAAAAATATCACAAGAATGTGTACTGTATATTAGGATATTTAGAATTTTAAATCAACCAAGTAAAGATAAAAACGTCGTTACGTATTTCATGATGGTTATATTTTATTCTGTCATTACATTCAATATAATACAATAAAATTTTGAGAAGTAGAAGTACGTAACGAATTAATCAGCCGGTATAAATACATATACATACAATTCGATATTCTTAATTTAGTATGTACAGAAAACAACACATAACAAAACTATTTTTAAAAGTCCAGCTCTTATCTGCGAAACTAGTCGGTGTATAATGTTGCTGTAAACTAGATTAATTCAGTTAAGTGCCTAGCTTGATAACGAAACGGCGTCGTCGAACTAGCGCCCTGAATGATAAATCAAGACGATACGTCTATTACAAAATGTAATTAACTAGCTGACTAATGCTTAGGCCATTCATAAAATATGCTGAGGAACCAAGGAACGCGGTCGCTGTGGCCGAAAACTGCTAGATGGCATCATCATCGTCATCATCATCAGGCTGAGTGTGACGAAAAATAACTTAGAGTTAGACGAAAAGAAACTGAAGTTAGGTAAGAAGGAGAAGACAGAAGCTAGAATAAGACAGGAGCTAGAATGAGACAGGAACTAAAATGAGACAGGAACTAAAATGAGACAGGAACTAAAATGAGACAGGAACTAAAATGAGACAGGAACTAAAATAAGCAATTAAACCAAGCGAACAAACTGTGCTAACAAAGCTCCCGTCATTTCCTTTATTTTATCTAAAAAGGAGATGAAGGGGACTGCGTTTAAAGGAAACTGTGCTGATAGAAATGTCAAGTAAACTTGTCAATCCAAGTCATTTGCCTAGCTGTTTGATTAAATTACTGAATATCATTCGGGCGTTTAGTTGAATGGCGTCATTATAAAAAGGGTTAACTGAATAGTGAATTAAATTAGTTGGCTGCAACATATATAACATTCATAACTATTACAATATAGACAAAACACTAACACACTACATATTATAGATAATTTTAACTAATTTCATTTTATCTGTATCAAAAATATAATTATGTATTGGAACAAAGTGGTTTAGGAGGCTTGAATTATATTGTTCAAACAACTGAACGAATCAGCCACTCCGCTACAAATTCGCAAGAAATTGTTACAAGTGCTGTCTGCAGCTGCATCTTATTTTTAAAGACCTCTGAATGGTTGAGATTATGAAGTTAAATCCAGATTTAGAGTTGCTGAATAGTTCAGAGAATCAAATTTCTTGATCACAACAGATTAGAAAAACCCGCCAACCCGCCTGGTCGACCAAACAAATATAATCCAAGCCATATCGGTTAAAAACTTGTCTGAAATCTCTGTCATCATTAGCTAAGATGAATTCATCTCACAACCAGCTTAGTTACTAGACATCACACCGTTGATCTTAAGTTTCTTGACCCGGCGCGTGGTGGCCTCTCCGTCGGAACTGTCGGTGTCGAGTGAATCACCTTCTGATTTGACGCCAAGCCCCAGTTCGTGGGCATCTGAATAGTTGCCCGATTGCCGGGCCTTTTCCAATGCTTTTACTGTAAAGGGAAAATGTTATCTTTATTAAACGTATTATAACATAAAAATTTGCCTTGTATCAAAGCCTTAATTTATAAGAACGGGACAAGGGCGAGTCGGTCGGAATACTCAGAAAAGCAGTCGGGATTTTTAGTTTTTTAAATTACCGTTTTATTTTACACTCATTTTTACGAAATTTATTTGGCCGAAAATTTTGGTTTCTATATTTTTGTTTTATGTAGAAAAAATCAGAAAGATTTTTTTGGTGAGTTATTTATTTATTTTTATAAAGGGTCAATGCCCCCTCAGTGACCTCTGGCGTCCCAGGGGTTAAAATAAAATGTAGAAAACTTTCGAAAACTTTGATAATAGAGAAGAACTCAAAGGTGCATTGGTAGTACGTAACAATGGTGTGCTTTTTTTGCACGTATGAATTCAAATTACAAAGAGTCCCGGTAGACAGACTATTGGTTTTTTTTTTCTGAATTTCTCCTTTTCTGTTAAAGATCCTTTGAAGGTTAATACACGATTCAAGAGGTACATTGGCACAAGTTACGATCAGTATTATTTTTATGTATTCCGAGCGTAAAAGAACGGAGGGCCCCGCTGGATAGATGATGCTATTAATTGTAATTTCTATCGAAGTAGTTGAGGTACATTGAATCATGTTAATAAATTCGGAAACACATCAGGTTAAGACAATCAGCAAAATGTAGGACAACATACAGTATGTACATAAATCTGAAGTCCAATTTTATTACTGTACACTGCATTCTATGTTAAGTGTGAATAAAATTGATTTGAATTGTATTAAGATACACAAAAGTCCTAAGGGCGCTTTCATTTTATGCGTTTTGTGACGGCCTGCTGCGACTATACGGTGCGCGTTAGTCGTACCTACTGCGTACGGAAGATCGCATTTTTCATACAAAGCGCGCGGTGCGACAACCGTGTGCCGCCGGTACCGCGAACGGTGCTAGACAACAGGACGGCAACGTCACAAGCACCACGTGTTCAATTCAGTGTTGAATAGTCATTGCAGCGCTTGTTGTCTGATTGCTAACTCTCATTGTCGGCACGCTAAACGTGCGGCAGCGGTCCGACATGGGGACTTACTCTCTAGTTTAATTCCGATCGGTCGATATTGGAATTGTGACGATAGGTACTCTTGAATTCGATTTAAGGGCCAAATTGCGTGACCTTTTTGGGAAACTAAGTAAAATGGGGATAGGTCTTGGCCTGTGGTAACGCAATTTTAAACCAATTTGGCGCTAGCATCGAATTCAAGAGTACCTAAAGTCACAATTCCAATGCGACCGATCGGAATTAAACTCGAGAGTAAGCCCCCAGGTGGCGCGGGGCCCCGAAGGCGCGGGGCCCCCGAATAGGATATGCGGGGCCCGATGCATTTGGTATTTTTGCTATATAGCTAATCCGCCACTGGTTACAGTTGTTTCAAACATTACCTGAAAACATTAATCGCAATAAGGTTTGCTTATAAGTAAAGCTCCCGAACTACAAACGACAACGTTCACGAATGCGATGCCCGAGTTGTACGTACTCTGCGAACTGCTTAGCGTGGCGTGGGTCTAATGTAGCTCTACAAGTCTAGTTGCCATATTAAATGTATGGTGACAGACGCGCCCAGATCGGCGTACGTGGCCCACGTGTGCGCAATGTAGTTCTACCGGAATAGACCCGTATAAATAATCAATTTTGGCCTGCTATTGAAATTTAACCTTGCAATGGCAATGCCATTAAAAAATAAAAAACGCAATAATAGAAAAAACATAAAACGGTAAAAACCAAACAGTAAAAACGGGACCCCATTACCAAGACTGTCTGTCTGTCACCAGACTGTATCTCATGAACCGTGATAGCTAGACAGTTGAAAATTTTCAGAGATGATGTATATGTGTTGGAGATACGACTAGAAATACTAAAGAGTAAAATTGCGTAAAAAAGTAATCATTGAAAATGTATTAGTACGGAATCCTTCGTGCGCGAGTCCGACACGCACTTGGCTGTTATTTTTTTTTTTATTGTCAGTAACATACAATAATATTGAAACTTCATGCAACACAGAGGTACAATACGCGGCATATAAGTTGAACCAAAATGGCGATCGATCTTCAATGCGCAGTAACAGATTTTCGGATCTCAATCCAAGTGGGAGCTTGTAACCATAACAACGACGGCCATTTTGGTTCAACTTATTTGCCGCGTACTATACAACAATGACTCGGGAGACTGGTATAGTATATTGGGCTGGTATCATGTCTAAAAAGCACCTTTATTGAATGAATTATTTTGTTTATTTTTAATTGATATAAATCTGTGCTTGACTGCGATCCTACCTGATAGTAAGCAGTGATACAATCATTGATGGTGATGCGCACTAGTTTATTAAGAGCCCAGTTCTTTGATACTATTATGTATTGTTATACCAAAAGTGTTAAGAAATGAAAGAATGGAAGAAATAACAAGTTACACTTACTCTGTGTTTCCAGCATATTGTTCTGTCTTCTCAAGTCATCTATATCTTGTTGGTGTGAATTGTTTTTTCTTCTCATAAATTGTATGTACTCTGCTGCCTTTTTTAATATTTGAGCACGACTCGCCTGTAACAATTGATACCTAGTCAAAATATTTGTGGAGTAACATAGAAAATTTCAAGTTAATACTTATTTTATTTTATTTAATACTTATAAAGAAAGAAGATAATAACTATTTTATTTTATAATCCAAACTTATTTCTAGGATCATTGTTTTATTTAATATAGCCAATCATGCAACATACCATTTTCGCAATCTAAGTAATTTTGTAATTATTTCAATTGAGGGTAATCAGATAAAATATTTCAAAGCTTTGTTACTGTTAAATAATTGCTAAAAAGAACTATATTATCAAAACCGTCATAGGTGCTTTAATTTAAACAAAAATATCTCTCTTTCATAGATGTAATGGTGTTAGTAAATCTGTTAAACAACAAATTCATTCATTGTTTTTTATTTTTCATGGACAACATGATTGAACAACAAAATATATGACTATAGTAATTAGCGTAAGCTACTTACCCTAATTCTAACCGTACATTCAGTATTCTATTAAATTTTTTTTTACTCACACCATACATCCACCAAGTAACACAAAACTTAAAAACTACAAAAATAAAGGTAAAAATTACCACATTTAAAATGTGAATGCTTACAATTTTTGAACATACCACTTTCTCATTCTGGAGAGCTGGTACTGCCTCCCGTAACGATGTAAAACTGTCTTTTATGTGGTCTCTTCTCTTTCTCTCTAATGCATTGTGGTGTGCTCTTTTTTCGGCCTGTAACATCAAAAATTCCTCTGAGTGTCATGGTTCAACAGATGCACAGCTAAAAACTATGTGCTTCAACGAGTTTCCATCTAAGCCATCCTAATAAATACATATATACAGTTCCTTTTGATAAAATATTTGATAAATCTGATGTAGGTAGGTACTTTTCATGGTTAAGGTGTCATGGTTCAGCAAATCCGCTGCTAAAAACTATGTCCTTCAACGAATTATAAATTAATTTGTTGAAGGACATAGTTTTTAAATCAATCTAATAAATCATTTTCTAAATCATTCTAATAAATGTCCTTCAACGAATTAATTTATTTCTAAATCATTCTAATAAACACATACATACAAAGTTCGTTTTGATAAAATATTTGATAAATGTGAGGTAAGTAGGTAGTTTTGAAATGGATACGAACACAATTTACCTGCGAGTAGTATCCGCTGCCACCTACACTGTTCCTGGCATGTGTACGAGAGTCCGAGTCATTTTCAGCCTGGAATTGTGCAAAAATATTATCAGTAGCAAAATAAACATGCAGCTTGTACCCACTAAGCTGTCAAATCAGGAAAACACCTACATCACTTTCAATATCGATGTCGCGATCGTCGTCACTCATCATCTTTAATGAGTTCTTATCAATTGCACGGCTACAAATATTAGTAAACAATCATGAGGAATATCCACAAATACAATTTTTTCCAAAACACGCGATATTTGTCTATTTTATTCAGCACAAAAGAGACCGTAAGTTGGTCGAACAGGCGTGACAATGACAGATCTTTGGTAAAGCAACCGATACCCAATAACGCGTCATTTACACAGAGTGCGATAGCACTATTACGTTTTACATAAGAGAAGTGAAATAGAATTAGTATTCCTTGACCTTCTAATTTAGTCGTTTATACAAAGATTTGACTTTTTTAATAGTCTATGGTAATGTTAAAGAAGGATCGAGTGCTAGTTTTTTTTTTAAATATTTTCTTGACCATGGATACAAAGTTCTTCAGCCAAGCCAATGTCAGAAATAAATAGTTGCTACATGTAAATATCAATCACTGATAACTACCACCGACACCGAAACGCACTGTCAGCGAATTCACGATTATAGCGGCGAGCAGGTGATATCGGTAGACGATTTGTCGAGCGCGTGCCACTATGGCGGCTATGAGCAGCGTCGACCAATCGCCAACCGATACGGCCGCTCGCCGTGCTGCTCGCCGCTAAGACTGAAGTCGTGAATGCGCCATGTGACAAAAACAATGTTTGGATGAATTAAAATAAAGTTATTAAACCTGTACTATTACGTTTTGCAAGGATTTATAAATGTTTTAGAATTTGTAGGAATTTGTGGTCGTGACGATAGGTAAATGTATTAATCCATATAAAAAATATATAAGTAGTTTTATAAAACCGTTTAATTTTCAAGAAAATGTTTATTTAAATAAAAATGACAGACGTCTACACTCCGAAAATATGAAAAATATATTTAATAAAAAAAATGTTAATTTACAGACGAAACTAGGCAAATTGATTTCAAATCGTCGAGATTCGTAATTTTACAAAACTAATAATCTACTACCGACATGACATGCAGGTAGATATATTAAAATCAAAATATACCTACCGACATGCCAAATTGGTAAGTAGAAAGAAGGATTTATGGGTTGATCAGATGGTTGTAAACCAACGCCCCAGCCAAGGGGACCTTGCTAGTTTGAATCCGTGTAGACGGTGGCCATAAACCATGACCTTCAACGGCCTTGGTTGGCTGGCGCGTTTTCCCAACCGTTGTAAAACATGACCTTCAACGCCCTTGGTTGGGAGGCGCGTGTTTCCAACCACAGTAACTAATTTGCAAACGTGTTGCATACGGTCCAACCAAAATTTTTCACAGTGGTAGACCATGATCATCCATGGTCTGCTCTTTGAAAAATGTTACCAAAAATAGTTTAGCCGTTAAGGTATAATCGAATAACAAGCATTTATAAATATATACCTACAAAACAAATAGTAATAACTATTAAAGGAAGTTTGCAAAGGTACCAGTGACAGAAATTAAAAGGGAAATGTTTTATTTGGTACGGTGATGTGAAGAAAAAGGATTGAACAGATGTTACCTACTAAAACCGGTAGATAGAAAGAGGGACGGAACCCAAAGTAAAGATGGATGGATTATGTAAAGAGTGATATAAAATTAACATGGAAAAAGGGCCAGGCAGAACGATAATGATGATGATACAAAATCAAAAATAAAGATTGTGTGGATGTGAATTGAAGAGGCATAAACCTGCATAAACCAGCCTGCAAATTGCCAGCCGCTAAATTCACAGCGTGTGGATGTAGCATATTAAGTATCTTTGCTTTTGTCAATGCTGCCGGTAGCTTTTGTGGTAGTCTATATTTTAGTCTATGTTTTTCATAAACTGGCGGGAAAAATAAAAAATATTCGGGGGCATTTGCAGCGTCATAAATTTATTTAATTCTTGAAAATATGGATGAGAAGCCAGGTAATATCGAAGATATTGATATCAACAGTCAAGAATTCTATGAAAAAGTACAAAATGAAATAGACTTTGACATGGCCCGAATGAAGAAAGGGGTAGAAGTTGTCATGAATTTACGCAGTAAGTTTATAACACTAGCGTTTGCATGCTTATACACCGTTAAATTTTGATCGTTTTAATCCTGTGGAGGGTCGATCAGGTACATGAAACACTATCCATTTGTAAAGATGAAATTAAAAAATAATATAAGTATCTACTTTTTTTCTAAAACTCGAAGTAGTATACGAATGTACGGAATTAATTTCTTTAAGTAATGGTAGCCACACCCTACAGTATACTTGCGCAAGTTAAGACTTGCACAAGTAAACTGTAACGTGTGTTGCTACCATAAACGTCAGCTGAGCGAGGCCAATAAACTGTAGGTAGTTAGTACGCAACGACCAACAGCTACCTACAAGGTCATTGATTCGTTTTCTGAAAGAAATTAATTTCGTACATGCGTATAATAATTCGAGTTTTAGAAAAAAAAAAAGTACCTACCTACTATAATTTATATAAGAATAAATGTAGATACCGAATCGACCCCCCGCGGGATTAAAACGACCACAATTTAACGGTGTATACTTAAGTACCTACCTTAATAATGCTGGTACTAGCGCTTGCTCCATGTCACCTTTATCGTTTACTTCTCCATTTACCAGGAAGAGGTAATCAAAGTGAGCTCCCTCACCTAGGTAGGTAGATACATATTTACCTGATTACATCAATGAGGAGAGGATCTCTAGTGGTTGCGCATTTGTTGTAATACTCTGTGTATTAGCAACCAGTAAAGATAGGTAAAAATTTGTAACACTACAGTTTTAAGTGGAAGATTTCTATCTATTCAGCCTATTTAGAGACGTCAGCATGTGTAAAACTATAACACAACACCTAGAAAAAAAGACATGAATTCTAAGTTAAGAAGACCAAAATATTGTAATGTTACCAATCCTAAACAAAAAACAATATCAAAACTAATCTATAACCCAAGCAGCACGCAAGCGTATCAAACATCAATAAAGCAGCCGATATACAGCTTAGAGCTGTATAAGGGCTGTACAAGGGTGTAAAACACAGCTTTAGGCTGCATAAAGGTATCCGCGTACGCTTATGGTTCTATATCAGAGTATTTTTACTCAATTAAACAGCTTTAAGAGTTTTTTGACACTTAAGGCTGCGTTTTACACTTAAAGCTGTATATAGGCTGTATATTGCACGTCACCACTTCCTTTATACAGGTCTAAGTGTTATATTAGTGTAAAATGATACTTATTGCTGTATATTGGTGTAAACGAACTCCATTATACCTCTTATTCGTTTGGTGTAATTGTACACTCTTATAACTATTGTGGTGTTATAACTACTGCCTACAAGGGTGATATACAGCTATAAGAGTAAATGAACGCTATAGTACAGCGTTAGGCTGTATTACTAATGGAATCACTCGGATTGTGTTTTTGTGAACATCAATATGGAGGAAAAGACCGGTCAAGTGCGAGTTGGACTCGCGCACCAAGGATTCCGTAAAAACTTACTCGCACCGTGTCCGTTCTATGGGCCCTATGATTAAAAAAAGAGAAATTCAATTATCTCGAAAACGGTGCGTCCTAGGTCAAAAATAACCAAAATTTGAACCCCCCTGTGACACCTCCGTGCAAGTACCAATAGAATACAAAAACGTAAAAAAAAATTTTTTTTCGTGTTCGAATCAGAGCAAGAATTCATTCCATATTTTAATATAAAATAAAACTAAAGGCACATAACTCATAAGGCCATGAAACTTGGAACCTAAATAGTTTCTATGGTTGAGGTTAACCCAAAACTACAAAAAACAAAATGCTGTAGGTATTCTGTACCAATCAACTAAGGGTGGTGAAGAGAAAACATTGAATTAAGAGGAAGGTCAAAAGGAAATATTTAAATATTACAAATACAGATAATTTATTTAAATACAACAGACAGTAGAGATAGTAAAGTATAATTTATTGGAGAAGATAAAGTAATAGATCACAATCTGCTTCTTCAATGATGATAATAATAGACTTTATATGCAGCATTTTAATGTAATCCCACGATGATCTGGAGGGTTAGAACTGTCATCCTTCACCAATGCGTCCGACGTCTAATCACTCGCTTAGTAATTTTAGATCGCCTTCTGATTCTCGTGACCTTGATATTAGACCAAGTCAAAGGCCTTATTGTACCTTTTCTGAAAAATAGATGAAAGATCGGTTACTTCACAATAAGTATATAAATTGTTAAATTGTATTCGGACATATGAGATTTAGTCGTAGGTAGCTGAGGATTTTTTATTCCTTATACGTATCTCTAAAGATGGTTAGAAATGTACGTACTTGTTATGAACAATTACACAGATTATGGAGTAAAAATACTCTATTATACAGCCTAAGTCGTAAAAATACTCTATTATACAGCCTAAGTCGTAAAAATACTCTATTATACAGCCTAGGTCGTAAAAATACTCTATTATGCAAGCTGTCGCCATTTTGCAATGTACATAATGATTTTATAAACATAATAAAAGGCTTATTTGGCAAAAGCCTAAAGTCATATCATGATTATCAGCTTGAATTACGGTTGATTTGCATCTATACCTATTATTTCAACATATTTTTTTAATATAACCTAAAAAAATTATAACATTACTTACCGTATTTACTATTTTCCTTGATGTTAAAATTGATTATTTCGCTGGCGCGTTAATATTTTCACCGAAAATATACACACTTTTACAATGAAATTAAATCGGCACTATAAATTCACCATATTACTAAGGTCAACAAGTCCAATTTAACATATTATATTTAAAATTAAATGTATATGGCGTAGTCGCCATTAGTAAAATATTATAAAAAATAATCTTTAAGTTTGGATTCTTTCGTATTCTTACACCAATTAACAGCTTTTTGCTGTATATGATAGTTATAATTGAATATCTGTAGAGTTAAAGTGTAATTGTACACCGATATACAGCTTAGGGTGTACAAAAACGCCTTTATACAGCCGATATACAGCCAACACGCAGCCAATATACAGCTTTTATTCTCCACTTACACTTAACGCTGTATATAGGCTGTATATGTGGGCCCTTTTTGGAGTTACAGGGGCTGTATATAGGCTTATACAGCCTATATACAGCTTACTATACAGCTTAGAGTGTAAACCCGAACCTATATACAGCCCTTGTACAGCCTTTTGTGCTGCTTGGGAAATAGACGGCAATTTCTTTTGCTCATTACTTAGTATTGTAACGTGGGTACAAAATAAAAATACCTAACTAATAATTAAAATCGAATCTTGGATTGATAGATTACAGGCCCATGTCTACCCACACACCTACTAAGATTATTATTTTTCCTACAGTTCTTCCATACCGTACTGTAAACCTCTTTTTATCACCCTACTTTCGCAGGTATTCTAAAGAAATTTGTTTAAAAATATGCATCACTTTTGTAACTATGTATTTATCAGTAGGTATGCTTCTTCTTGTCTTTATTTTATGTACAGAAATTGGTAAATAAATAGATAAATTAACGAACTAACACGTTTTTATGTTTTAGTGGAAGCTGCAGAAATAGAAGTCGAAACAGCAGCTTTGTTCCACGCTGAGCTGTGGTACGATTTGTTAATGGTTAACAACGATACACACGAAAACTCCGGAGATGAAGAGAATGAAGAAACGGAGGAAATTTCAGAAACATCTAAGATACCTTTTGAAGTAAATACTGAAGACATTAAAGATAATATAATATAATATCTTTATTTGAATTTGATTTAGTACCTAACTGACTTTTTTTTTATTCTTCTAATTAAGTTATAAAAAATCTAATACTACCCACATACCTCAAGAACCTTCAGCGAAGTAGTAATACTAGCGAAGGAGATGGCCGTAAACGTGAGGGAACGGTCATCCTCACTCCCCAGCTGCCTTCACAGGAGATGCCGCGGGCATCGGAAGTCACAGGACGATGAATATTGGGTAGCTCGCCGTCCGGAGCGAGCCCAAGTCGTCAATGGCACGCATTGTTCCAAAGAGATGTCAGCATTACCGCATAGGCCCAGCAGAAACGATAGCCGCCTATCCTAGAGCGGAAGAAGTTTTTGGATGATTTTCTAACATAAAAAAAACACATACCTAATTAGTAGCCCAGTGATCTATAGGTATCAATTTTAATTTCCATCACCGGTATAGATCGCCCAATGCCATCAAGCCAAGTAACGTCTTTAGTTTTGTCTATTTTTTGTCTATTTTTAAATAATAATTGCAGTTTATACTAAAAGAAGCCATTTTTATAAAATGTGTAGGTAGTACAACAATATTACAAAAGAAGGAAATGATTACTTAGCTTCCTTCTTTTGTAATATTTTAGTAAACCTAGTTAGTATAAAATATCAGAATGACTTCTATCACAATATTACACACTACACTATTAATATTATCATTGTTAAATAATATTAAAGTTTAAAAATCTTACCATCTGCAGCTCAGACGCTTGGTGTTTTTTCTACATTTACGTAAGGAGTCCATTATTTTTTTAATTTATGGTGAGAAGCCAAAATTTTGAAATTACGGAAATATATTTCATAGAGTGATTTCATTGTGAGATATTCTTTCGTAGATGTAATAAATTCATCACCAACATAAAAAAAAAAAACGGTTAAGATGTACTTTACACAACCTCTTCGACGTTCTAGGACCAAATACTTTTCAACTGTACACTGCACAGTTTATAAAATGTTAGAATGAATTCAGAATCAATTTGTGGGTACTCTTGTAATAAAATGTGAACATACCCTAACAAATATTTTCAACTGTGCACTGCACAGTTTATTAAATGTTAGAATGAATTCAGAATCAACTTGTGGGTATTCTCGTAATAAAATGTGAACATACCCTAACAAATATAAATATGTTTGCGTTTAGATATTTTCACTAAATAAAACGATACAAAAACTGGAAGGACATGACCTTTAAGGGCCAAATTCACCAATAAACTAATCGCGATTATATAAAACAAAACGCAGTTTGAGCGCATAATCGAGATTATAGCTTCATTTTGCGTTTCACCGCGATGACTTGAACCTAGTTTACGCTAAACTCAGTTTCAATTCTTTTGTTGTCGCCCATGTTTACGACACGGGTCTTTAAACTAGATTACGCTGAGCTCAGTTTAGTTGAACTAAGTTTTTATATTGAATGATGAAATCAGCCCTAATTTATTTTGTAAATCTAATAATTATCTTGAAATCTGGATTCAAATATACTTACAACTATTTCGAATTGTTGTCATAGTTTCCATTCTCACTCTGATTTACTTTTTTTAGGCCGTAGACAACTAAAGTATGTATAGTACCTACGCAGCAAAGAAGTTGAACCATTTGCTGTGGTTTCGCACGGCATCCCACTTCGATTCGGACCCGAAAATCGGTTACTGCGCATTCAAGGTCGACAACCATGATGATTCAACTTGTGTGACGAGAATAATAACCGATTTCGGTTTCAGTGAGGTGGGGGGTTTCGCGTAACCGTGACGAATGGTTCAACCTATTTGCTGCGTACTATATGTAACTACTAGCTTCGCCGGCATGAGTCAGTTTACCCCCTTAGGGGTTTTTTTTTTAACGTAGGTAAAATCATCCAATGACAAATCCCGCCCTTGGGTGGGGCGGGAAATAGTGTCAGACTTTTACTGACTAAAAACCTACCCTTCCATTCTTTGCCTTTGTCCCGGGGCCCGTGGTGACATTCTCACATAACCTTTGTCCCACCCCCTTAGGGGTGGATTTTCGTAAAATCCGTTCGTAGCGGATGTCTACACCCTATAAGCAACCTACTTGTAAAATTTTAAGTTTGTAGCTGTTACAGTTTCTGAGACGCCCCCTGCGCTTAGCCGTGGCGGATGGTTAAATTTATTTACAGCGTACTATACACGCCATAATCGCGGTGATAGTCCCTTCTTTCAGGAGTGGTTAGAGATGCGACACGGCTTTTTTACTTTCCGCCTGGCGCAAGTTCCCAGATTCCTGTTCCGGTGCATCTGAACATGGCCCTGGAACGCTAAAGGTAACTGAGGAATCAGGGGTGGCAGGGGCGGATCGTGAATTTGTGGGGCCCTGGGCTACAACTGGATACTTACTGACCTACCTAAATGATCAAATTGATTGACATTTCGCCAATAATCTTATCTATCTTTTTTTATGGGTACGCCCACAGATATAGATATACCTAGATAACGCAAGAGCAACTACTTCGCGTGCCTAGCTTACGTACAAAAATCGTAAGTGGTCACTTTCGCGCTCAGTCTGCATCGGAGTACAGCTAAAAATGTACACAGTTAAAAATATAAAAATGGTTAATTGTGCTGTTGGTGTGGGGGTGGAGCGAGGGGAACGCCGTACGCGGCGGCGTCTTCACTAAATAGTGCTTGTGACGTCATAATAGGTAGTCAAAAAATGGCACGCTTGGTTTTCATACAGATCGTGATGCTTGCGTTATCTATGTCTATCTATATCTGTGGGTACGCCATATTAATTGCGGTAAGTCCCATCTATGAGGAGTGGCTGAAGAGATGTCAGGTGTCGAAGTGTGAAGTTTAATCGTAACAAGACCAAAATAATGATTTTCGACAGAGCGAACAACAACTTAGCTCACAGTTTCCCATATTTTTATACGCCGCTGAAACATGAACCCTACGGTCGGTGGAGACCAAAAAGATATACGCTTTGGAAATGTGGTGTGAGAGGAAAGTACTTCAGGGTAAAGTTTTATTAAAAAAAGGTTTAGATACACTACAATACACTACAATTGCTAGAGGATGGTGCGGGTGACAGCTGCTGTAATATTCATACAATGTAGCTACCTGTCCTTTTCTTTCATCTTACAGATGCAGATGCATAATTACACGACTGTCCCAAAAAAGGAGTGTTATGTTTTCAGGGTTCATGCTCTTGGACAAACGGTACAATATGTACTGCACCTATTGTGGTAAAACCACTTTCGTTGACGTGAGCGTTAAGCCCTAAGTTTTCCAGGACCGGTGGTATTAATAACAATATCATAACGTTAACCGACTCTGCTAGAAGAAAATGCAAGCATCTTCTCCCGCTAATGCTAATAATTGCCCGCCTCAGAAAAGGCGCCTAAACTGTACAGATCAAATACACGTGTAATGATATTAAGGGTTAGTCAGGTAGAAGATTAAACGCCGCAAATGGAACTGGATCGGCCACACGCTCCGAAGGGATCCTGAGCATATACCAAGGCAAGCCCTAGACAGGAATCCCAAAGGAAAGCGAAAACGTGGTCGCCCTAAGCAGACCTGGCGACAAACGGTCATCGCAGAGGCAAAGAACATAGGGAAGACCTGAAGCGAAATAAAACGCGAAGCTCAAGACCGAACGGGATGGCGGCGCACTGTGGACGCCCTCTGCCCCATCTAGGGGACACAGGAACGATAAAAATAAGTAAGTAAGTAGTAGGTAGAAGTGATGATAACTACGTTATATTAGCTATGGCTCCACCCACGTTTTGCAGATCGTAGATGTCGAAACATGTCGAACATTTTATGACGTGTTCAACCATTTCATCATATGGTCGTATTGCATGATATAGTGCAGTTAAATCAATGAACACTCAGCATATTTAAGGAAATATGTCATATTTTATCTGATTTATAATATTCCGCAACTTTCACATAACATAACGGTGACATTGATAAAAAAAAAACAACGCTGGTGGTTTAGGTAGGTACCATGAGAATAAAATTAATTAACTAACGCATTGCCACTTTGTTTTGTTCTGATAACATAACTGTTTTCTTAGAGTCAATCTTGAATTTTATATTATCGAAGTAGTGGTTCCTTTCTTATTATTGTTTTTTTTTCTTAGGTTTTTTACATCGTTTGTATAATTTTACTTAGGTATTTATTTAGTCACCCTATATCTATCTTTACAGTTTTTTTTATCCCAATGCGATAAATGCGCTTATCCTAACTTATTAATTCTAAAATCTATTCCTAATTATAAATAATGCCTTCCTTGTGAATTCAACCCGAGTACCTACAACAAAAACCGTCTCATTAGCAATCGGGTTGAACGTGCGAAATGCACACGTTAAGCGACGCCTCTCTAAAAGGTAACTCCTATAATAGCAATGCTAGGGCTGAAGGATTGTTAGAAAGATATAAGACCTTTGACCGCAAAGCCAATTGGAAGAACACATATTGGGTACGCTACAATCGCGGGCGATAAGTTCTCTGTTTGAGGAGAGTCTGGAGAGGCGCCACGGCGTCCGCAGCTTTCGCGTTTCCCAGGTTGTCAGCAGACATGTCCAGTTCGGAGCGGGGATCGTGTTTCGGATTCAGACGGAAGAAACACCCAGGTGTCATTATTGTACAGACCAACCGGTGGCATACGATGGAGATGTGCCCCGTTTAGGCTGAGCGCGCTGTGTCCTCGTGGAGATGATTGACGACGGATCCTTTCGCATCGAGATCTGGCTCAGGTCATGGTCCGAAGCGAGAGAATTCAGGTGTGGTTGCCACTTTCTGCGTAGCAGTAGTGCTCGCGAAAAAGATGGCTGCAATCGTGAGGGACTGGACATCCTTACGCCTCTGGAGCTACCAAAGACGCCCCGGGCGCTGGAAGTCGCCGAGCGATCCCCGGATAAAGTAGGTATGGGCTTGCGGACGACAACCAATGGGTGGCTCACTGTCCGGCCATCCAGTAAGGACCGAGCCCTAGTCAATGCCCACTCAGGCCGCAGCAATTTTTGAAGGTGTTACCGTGGACCCGGAACGCAAAAGGTCACTGAAGGACACAGATCGGCAAGATTAAAAAAAAACTAGGAAATGTATGTAGGTAGGTTAGACGCCAGCACGTCAATCTACCCCAAGCTGTCAAATTTTAGCAATCGAACATTAACTTTCCGTTATTGTGATAAGGTTGAAAATCTATTAAAGAAATTTGACAGATTGAGGTAGGTTGATGTGCTGGCGTCTGTACATAAGGGCACAACACCATTATTTATTTTGATAAGGATTTTTTTTGACCACTTTCTATCTGTTTCTTTGTGGCCCCGTCAACAAAGCATAAAAATCTGAAGCCCATTTAAATGGCAAGCATGGAGAAATACGCTTTTATTGTAACCTTCCCAGTCACATTGAACAACTCATTATCAACTTCTTATGGACTTTTCTTCTTCTTCCTGCCCTTATCCCATATTACTTGGGGTCGGCGCAGCAAATTTTTTCAAAACCTTTTTATCATCCTCTTAAGGTCTGCAGGTAAATAATTAATCATTGTATCAAAACAATTCGATTTCATTAAAATTTACATGATATTGCATAATTAATTCCCACGTAACCCTAATCCCATCGCGCCTCAATTTTTGCATTTTAATTGGCTTCGATAAGTACACTATATAAGCTAATAAAGTAAATATTCCGTCACTGTGATTTTAATTTCGAAAATATGAATCGCTATTCGATATTAATAGTTTTATTGTTTTGCATTTTGGTAAATTCGTATAATAGAAGGAATAGAAATCGCCACAATCTGAGGTCTGATAGTAAGCTGAACTCGCTGTCCTCACCTCCTTATTGTACAACAGTAACAAAAGGTTAGTCCTGAAGTATCCCGTATCCATTAGATCTTAGCTATTGCCAGGTTCTTAGTTTTCGCATATATATCCCACTGTCGACGTCCCGCGTCTATTGTTTTCGAAAAATTAAAGTTCGAACAATAGTTCCCAATGAGTTCAAGTCATTTTAAAATATATAAAAATTTTTTCCGTACGAGTCCATGAGAATGTTTAGTATAGTCAGCAGTTAAAGCTTGCATGAGAGATAAATCTTATTAATTGAATGAAATATGAATGGTTGCCGACATAGCACGAAGAATCGCCAAACTAAAGTGGCAATGGGCAGGGCACATTGCCACATTGCTCGCAGAACAGATGGCCGTCGGGGCCGAGAGGTTCTGTAGTGGCGGCCGCGTACCGGAAGACGTAGTGTTGGAATTGGAAGGCCTCCTACAAGGTGGACCGATAACCAGGTAAAGGTTGCGGGAATGCCATGGATGTGAGGCGCACAGGACCATTCATTGTGGCGGCATTTGGGGGAGGCCTATGTTCAACAGTGGACGTCTTTGGGCTGAAATGAAGATGATTATGATGATGAATAAAATATAAGATGCGAACCTTGAGGACCTTGGATTTAAGGATGAACATGTCGAAGATCACGATCATGACCAACAGTTCTTCAGAGAGAATGTGTTATATGTCGAAAAATATCTCTTATATTTTTTAGGTAAACCAAGGTAAGGAAATAACACGCAGAACAAAAAATATGTGGACCAACGGTCCACAAGAGAACTGTTTATTTAAAGGTGCTCTGCCTAAGTCACGTATGCTATGCTATGCTAATGGAAATGTGTATTCTACCCATTCTGACCTATGATGCACAGACTTCGTCTTTGACTATCATCCAAAAGTCCAAATTCAAGGTTTGCCAACGTGCTATGGAATGCAGCTAGTATCCTGCATTCCATAGCACGTTGGCAAACCTTGAATTTGGACTGTTTTTCTAGTATATTTGAATTTAGACTTTTGCGGTCTTTTTTTTTTTTTTTTTTTTTTTTTTTTTTTTTTTTTTTTTTTTTTTTTTTTTGCAATTTATCTCCTAATTATTCCTTTAATTTCAAGAAATTCAATAGAAATTAATAGTGTCGCTTGCAGTTTGCGGTCTGCAGCCTGTCTCGGAATTGCACCTTCATGTGGCTATTTATATATTGAGTGACATTGACTGCACACAGGAAACCGTTGGGACTGAAAGCTTCTAGCCATATCTACCGCAAGGCGTAATGTCCAAAGACTCCTTACCTGGATGACAGCAGCTAAGCTTAAGTGCAAATGACGACAATGATGAACAATATTTTATTTATTGTTATTCTCATGTCAAGTTCTATTATTGTACACGTACCTACATCAACTCTATCTTTTCCAGATACCAATTATGCAGCAGTAACAAGGCTCGATTATGCAGTCGCTTACATTGAACCGGGACAAAATGAGGCTTATCAAGAAGTTAGTAAAACCTTTAAATATGGAAATTCCAGTCAATGGGATCACATATAATTTAATTATTGAAAATCTTGATTAACTGCTAATAGTATGTACATTGTGATACAAGTGTGTAAGTGGTTACCGTCGAGGCGGTATTAAGCCCCGAGCCGTGGGCCGTAGGGTCTTAAGAGAGCCAAGAACCGTAACCATACATTACTAACGTGTATCATACGACGTTTTTCAATACAATTGTAAAGAAAAATAATTTACCTAACTACGAGTATTATTACAACAGCAAAATTAGTAAATTTTTTCATAATATGGCAGTAAAAATTAAATCTGTTTTCATAGGAGAACATCTAATTTTTTTTTAAGTTAACGATAGCTGAAGGCTATGTTTAAATATAAATTGCCTAGTCGTTGTTTGTTTTCTTGCGTAAAAAGTTTTTACGATAGTGTCATTTTTAGTGATCATAGAATACGGATGTAACATTATCTAACGTTTTTTTAGTATTTGATTTAATTTAATTAATACAGCCAATGAACTTCACGAAAAAATCATACCAAAAACCTCGCGCCTCTTAAAATGGCGGCCATAGACCACAAAGAAAAAACAATTTCTATATGAACGAACGATTTATATTAAATGTTTTGTTATTAAATAAATAGTTTTTACAAGTTAAAATGGCCGAAATTACATTAAATAAGTAAGCAATACACTAATTAATACTACTGAACGCAATAATCTAAAATGATTTTTTGTCGTATTCAAAATTCGATTTGTGAACAAAGAGATTGACCAAAAAGGTTATAGCTACATCACAGCACTAGTGCGGAATGGTAATAAAAATGTCACAGTTTGGTAACAGGTGCCATTATATGTCTAAGTGTAGTGCAATAAGACCCGCTTTCTGAGCAAGTGTATTGAAAAACATTATTATCAAACTCCGCTTTGGTAGTCGAACATTGAGTATTCTAGCAGTAGGTACGAGTATATTGATAATTAAAACCGATAGTATTTGTCAGACACCTCCCTATCAGCACATTCACATTAGGTAGTTCTTTATACTACCAGTCAATTTGACCATCAATAACAATCTGATTATAAGTTTTAAATCTGAAAATTCTGGGACAAAAAACCCTCTGCTCGGTCAAAAGGTGATATTTTGTATGATATTTCCAGCTATACTGCGTGAACCCTCCCGCAGTAAACAAAGCGGTGACAACCGTGTGTGACTGGTCAGCGCCTCCTCAAGTCCACTTCATGTTGGGTGATGAATATGTGCACGTTGTACGCCAGGATCCCACCGGCCGCTTCTGGGGTAATGCTATAATCTCCACGTACCAGTATTGCGGTCATAAAAGGAATATCAGCGGCACCAGATCCGTGCCAGATGTAACCGTTACAGCTTTGTAAATGAAAATTGATTGAGTTTCGGTTGAATTAATAAAGCTATTTTGATGTGTGTGGCTATCTTTTTTAACCGACTTCGAAAAGGAGGAGGTTCTATGTTCGGCTGTATGTATTTTTTTTTTTATGTATGTTCACCGATATCTCGGTCAATTGTGGACCGATTTCGAAATTTTTTGTTTTGATTGAAATATTATACTTCCGAATTGGTCCCATAAAAATATCTTTTTGATCTGATGATAAACTTCGAAGATATAGGACGAAATTCTTCAAAAATTCATAGCAGAACTGTCGTTTGTATGTTTGTTCGCCGATATCTAGGTCAATTGTAGACCGATTTTGAAAATTTTTGTTTTGATTGAAAGATTATACTCTCGAGTTAGTCCCATAGAAATATTGTTTTGATCTGATGATAAACTACGAAGAAATAGAACGGAACTCTTCAAAAAAACCTTAGCAGAACTGTAGTAACAAAGTAAAATTGCTTTGTTTATACATGTAGTCGGTGGCTGACTAAAGGAAAAAGGGGGTACATAGAACTGATCTGATGATCAAGACGGAAGGTAGGTAAGAGCCGGAACTTTGTAATAAATCAGTGTATCCTAGCCGTGTTTGGTATTATTAGAATTGTCATGATGATTTGATGATGAAACCGAATGACGGAAGGTACCTATCTATTTAAGTTTGGCTGAGGGGTACTACTACTAAAAAGTGTGAAATAAAAAACTTTTTAAGTCGGTGTTTCTTTAATAGTTTGGTCTCTTCGTTATTTAACACCGACTTCCGAAATTAAAAGTTATTTTGCACTTTTTGTTGGTTTTTGAAGTCGGTTGGTGTTTTTTTTTTGTAAAAAGTTTTTTTTTGGTTGCTCACCTTACCTTCCTTACCTTCCTTACCTCTGGAAAACCACAAATATAAAAGAGAACCCCTTGAACAATTATTTTATTGAAATTGACCATTTGACCCACCGCTGGGTAAAAATCAATACATGATATAAATTCGTTGGATTGATACAAAAATCAGGAATTTGACCCTAACTTACGATGTTAAACGTGTATATCTACAAGATTACGTCATGAATATGTTTGAAAGTTACATAAAATAATAAAGTTTGTTTTTTAAAAGGGTCTGGCAAAAACAAAAATCTTGAATAGTCACTAGTTTTTTTTTAATAAAAATAAAGCCGCTGTTAGATACATACTGTTAGGTAAGTACATAGACGAAAAGTGGACATAAACCCGGGTCCTTGTTTACTATTTTCATAATATCATCCTTCCAACACGGTCTCATTGTCATTTTGCTAAAAGTTCGTAATCTGTTAATTCATAATAGCCGATCATTTTTCGGACAGTGGTCTCGTAATAGAATTCTGGTACGATCTTCCTTGTAATGAATTAAAAGCAATGACTGCACAATGACGTTCTAATGGTAGGTCACCGTTCAAAGGAACTGTCGAAATTTTAGTAGATTACCACATAAGTCAGACATTAATTTGCCATTATGTACGATAGATTACCATTCTATGACATTTCTTTCAATGGAGAGTCGATCATTGGAATTTCATAATGACGGCATTATATTAGTAGATTACCAAACTTGTCAATATCAATAATTACGAAATCAATGATAGATCATTCTGACACTATTGTAATAACAGACTTGAGGCCTGGGCCTCAAGTCTGTTGCTAGGGCCAGTAACTACAAAATACTCTGTGACTACAACCAGTTCTTAAGGTACCAAAGTAATATTTGATACAATTTAGATACAATAATGTATAGAACATATTACACTGAACCTATCGGAGAAGGGACTGAGGCATTCTGAATTAGGAATATCTATACCATGATTTTTAATTAGATGAACCAAAGTGACAGCAGTGGACAATAACCAACTGTCAAATAACAATGCCCAACTGTCAAACAACCATTGTTATAACTGTCACTTTAGTCCGTCCTAATAAAAAATCATAGTATAGCATTCAATTATTTGTAGGCGTAACTGCGTTGTTTATTATCTAGTTTATTATTACTATTCAAGACATGATCTGCCTTATTTAACTTCAGAGGTAAGTAAAGGTACAAAATATTACATATGCTATTCACCAGCGTTGCTCTACTAAAAACATCACCAAGTCTTAGTTACATGACTGCTTGAAAAAAAAAACGACAGGTTTACCTCAAGGTACAAAGTTCAGCCCAGTTTATTTTCTGGTTATTTTGTTCATGATAATACAGTTTTAGTATCTAATAGGCGTTATATAGGCATGGATAACATAAATAGAATTCTATATAGACAGTACCGTTTCTTTTAAAATTCAAAGGTTCAACAAAAGTAATATGTAGGTAGCAGGTAGCATATCATTGCAATTTTTTATGCTTAAATCGATGATTGATGAATCACAGGTCGTGAATAATTGTACTTGGATTAAGAAATTACGTAGGTACCTACATCATGCACTGTAGGTACTGTAGTGGTGATAAAGTGCTTGCAGAAACAATGTTTGACCAATTACCAATTTTCAGTTTAGGATTAATACTGTATATTATATGCAGTACTCCCGTTACTGCTAAAGGAATATCAGTTTTCGAATATGGTGGGTACTAACCTAACAGGATCAAATTGAATAAGTTCGTAAAACTCGGGTCTACCTGAAATCGAATGTCGTTAGCTCGAATAACACTTGCTCGAAAAAAGTTAATTGACAGTAGGTACTTGAAATCGATAAATTATGAGCGCGACAATTAACTACCTCGATGCATCAAAATCTCGAAAACTTATCGAATCATCAGCAGCGCGAAAGCGTTGTAACATTTCTCGATCGACCATCTAATCGATTTACAGAATAGTTTTATGGAATTTATTTGAGTATCTTGTAATTTGAAACCTATTAATGAAACGCCGTAAATAGGGTAAAAAAGACGACTCCGCAGACGATGATGAAACCAAAAAAGGTTTCTTAGTGATTCTTTTAAATATTTTTTTCAGAAATTGGTGCTAGCTACCCCTGTTGTTCCTTTTAGGGACATATACACCGGTAAATTTTGATCGTTTTAATTCCGTGGAGGGTCGATCCATTGTCAGCAGCAGTCGATTACATGAAACACTATGGATTTGTAAAGTTAAAATAAAGTACCTACTTTTTTTCTAAAACTCGAATTAATATACGCATGTATGAAATTAATTTCTTTTAGTAAACGACAGCTGATTAAAACGATTACCTATAACCACAATATTAATGAAACTATAATTAAAAATTATTAATCATTGGTTACCGGTTCTTCCTAAGTATTAAGTGGGTATTTTCACATCTAGCGGCCACTGCCGCTAGATGTGAAAATACCCACTATTGTCAACCTACATTGCATTTGAACCAATTGTCACAAACAAGCGCAAATCCCGCCGACAAACTGTTACACAGTTTGGTGGATTTATGAAATGTACAACATTGTTGGTCCAAATAAACGATTTATTTATTTATTTACTTTTTTTTTTGTTAGTCGAGGGGTCAAAACCAAATAACTTTTAAAATCGACACATTCGAAAACATGTATAAAATATTTCATTTTTTATGTAAATTTTTATTTTGGTACATAGCCTAATACGAGCTGTCAAAAGAGGTTGTACCTAATCGTTTCGTGAGTCCTGCCAATCTGAGAGATTGACGAATATTTGAATTTACGTTAGACAGCAAAGAAGAAAGAGATAATTTGTGTTTTTACAACAATTGTAAAACTATCACTATGTATAATATATACTTTTATCTATATATGATATGTATGTATTTAGAAATATATATCTATGTTTATCAGTTGTCTATTACTCATAACACAAGCTCTCCTTAGTCCCAAGACTAGACGGCGTTGTGTGATAGTTGTGGAATATATTATATTATATGTTATTTATACATATTTTTTATATTTCTAAATATTTCTTATTACAAATTAAAACTAATTATACTTAATAAAAAACACATTTAAAAATATAAAAATAGTAGTCCGCCGGTGTCGGGAGCTGGGTTTAAGCTACCGGTGGTTAGGGCTCCAGAGACAGGAACCTCCTCACAATGCGAGCCGTATCGAGGAGTACTATATTATATTATTATTATGAAATAAATACTTGATTTTCCTGTTTATTTTTTTATTTATTATTTTCAAAATATTAGTAAACAAATACTTATTTGAATTATTTTTCTTGAACATTTTTTTATAAATAACTTGCTTTAATACGTACATATACCGATTCTTAAAACGTAGGTAGAAGAAACAACAGGGTGTTTGTAACATATTGTTGTATACAAAAGCGAAATACCGCTCACTGATTTATCACGAAATCTCTCTCCTTTTTGAACGGGTTTTACGAAACTTCACCCCAAGTGCTCGATTACGAAGATGCGGTGTGTTGCGCGGTGCGTCGGGCGGTGCGTCGTACATTGCCATATGTCTGTGTTTGCGCGAGCGATGACGCGGCCCGCTGCTGCAATGTACGACGAAACGCCCAACGCGGCGCGCAACGCACCGCGTCTCCGTAAACACAGCCTAAGGGTGTAAAACGGGGGTTGGAAACGCGGGCGAAGCCGCTGGCAGAAGCTAGTTATTAATATACATCTAAACTAATCAATATTATATCTTATCAGGTATATACAAACTAAAAATAATAATATGTACAAACGGAAACAAAAGAACTCATAAGGTCATCAAAAAATTTATCCACATCGATGTCAATGGGGAAAGTGACCATAACACTGACAGCATTGCCACGTTAGATAGTAATGTTTCGTTGATTCGTTGACCGAAGAAAAGCCCAGTCCTCTGGTCACTCAAAGAGTCAACCAGCCGTTTGCTGATATCCCGAAAAATTCGATGAGCGCTCGGACCGCATGGCCCTAGTGTTTTAACCCAATCGGCTCAAACAACTATCTTCCGATAAGGTTATTAGTATATTGACGCCATTTGAGGTTTTCTGCACCTGCAGCATCATAATTATACGCTTAGTGTATGTCTGCGTGAAGTTTACATACAAAACTATGAAATTGTCGTTGTCGCTTCGTCTGCACAGACCTTATTAGACCCGTTGGTCTAATAAGGTCACATTTAGCAATTCATTTCCTGAATTCCTGTCATATTTACGATCTTTTAGCAATTCTGCTAATATTCGTAAAATTTTACGAATGTGCTGTCATTTAGACCCGTCTGTCAAAAAAACTGTCAAATAGGTGAATTGCATTGCAGAATCATATCTAATATGAATAATGTTTACGTATAACAATATGAACAGCCAATTCATGACCATTTTGCGATTTTTGATATGATTCATATTATTATCCGAATGCAGATCTGCTAAAGTGGCCTTTTTAGCCCCCCAGTTGTATGTTCCAAGCCTTCGAAATTTTAAATGAAGCAATTCACCAAACTTTTGTTTAAGGTATACATATCGAAGGCGAAGAATCAACTTTCGCAATGACTGGTGTGATACCAGCGATGACTCAAATTCATACGGTCAATGCGACGGTAAGTCTTATTACTTCTACAAAAAGTTTATAATCATTTTCTTAAAATTTATTTAAGAAAATTGAATTCGCAATTGAATTTTCTTTTATTTAATGTGTACAATCTTCGATGAATGTAAAATACGGTCCAAATGAGAATAGGATCGATTGCCATGTTGTGACGTCACGACGAACTGTCAAATTGAAGAAATTGGGTAACGGTGAGCAAAACAAGAATTTTTTTAAATATAATTTATTTACGAATCGTAAACGAAAAATGTTTAATTGGAAACCAGTTCTTCAATTTGGTTCATCTCTGCGTCACTGAGTAAAGTGTCTGAGTAGTGGCAAATAGAAGAAGGCGAATTGTTCATAACATTGAAAATAAAAATAAAAAGTTTTTTTTTTACTAATTATGACTTAAAACAATATATTTGTCTAATTTATATTGAAAAATAACGTGTCGTTTTTACTTCACCTAGATTTAACTAAGACTTAATAATACAAAGCAAAAAAACCTTTATTGATACGAAAATAACTTTTTTTTTTGCAAACCGTACTTTTCACTCAACATTTGACGGATCGAGATTATTGACTTTCCTATTCTTATTTGGAACGCATAGTAATCTATAAATTAATAAAAGGAGAAACTGACTACTATACTCTTTGAAACTGACTGACTGACATATCAACAGTTTGGAACGGACTCATCCACAAAGGCCATTAATCTGTCCTAGCTCAGAGGACACCGGTGTCCTCTCACATCCACGCCACTATAGGCCTTAATTCCGATGTTTAGAGTCTACTTTTGTATGAACAAGTTGGGTAGTTGTGGATCGAAGTGTTAATGAAGAGTTGAAGTTGAAGTTGAACTTTTGCATCAGGCTTTTATGATGTAGGCGAGCACTAATTTTTTAAAACAGTTTAGCCTTTGTTTGGTGTTTTTTAAAAATCAACCTTTTTGAGGGTACTAAAAACGGCAATTCGTTTGTACGCAAAATTTTATTCCTTGGGCCCTTAAAAATAAAAAATAAATCAAAAATAGTAACTTAAGCAATTCTTTTTTCGTTTTTCAAAATTACCCCTATAAAACGAATTAAAGGGTGTTTTTTATTATGGTGGGAAAACATCCAATGACTTCTCTCGCTTTTGGATGGAGTGCGAGGGTGTGTTAGACTTTTGCTGACTAAAACCTTTGCCTTTGTTCAGGGCCCCGTAGTTCACTTTCACTTGAACCATGGCCCCAGTAGGTTTCGACCCTCCTGGGTCCCTTCGATTTGCTGACATCTCTTTGAGGCGTGCGTGGAACATTACGCGCCGTCGACGACTCGAGCTCAGTCGCCGTCCACAAGCCTACGCCTACATATGCTGGCTGGAAATAGGGATCACTTTATTAATTATATTATTATACAGCTCCGCTCCCATGGGCCGTAGCATGCTTTTAAAGCATTCTTCGATAAATGGGAACGTTTTGGTTTAGTTTTGAAGCAGATTTGGCTATGTGAGGAAAGTTTTTTTTTGGGGTTCCATCTCTTAAAAGGAAAAATCTGGGCGAGTGCGAGTCGGACTCGCACACTGAGGATTCCCTAACAATTTATATAAATAATTAAATTCCCGAATAGAATCTCTGAAGATTTTTCCGAATCGAAAAAAGTTTTTTTTTTGTTACGTAACCGCCAATTTTTAGGTTTCAAATGTATTCCTGTACTTGTGCGATAGGGTCTTGCTTAATGCCAAATTTCAGGACTCATGGCTATTCAGGACATATGTTATTCAGGACTGCAGTCCTTTGAAGCTGTACAAAAATCAAACTTCCAAGATGGCGCGCTTACGTCACGCGAGGACACCGGTGTCCGCTCGGGTTAGAAGAGGTCGGAAAAAACATATATTTCGACATTCTCAAGGGAATCAAAATTCATAGGGTACTTCCCGTTGACCTAGAACCCTGAAATTTGGCATGAAGCAAGATCTTATAGCACAGATATAGGAATAAATCTGAAAACTGAAAATTTGTAGTTAAATAACAAAAAAAAAAAAAAACTTTTTCGATTCGGAAATATTTTCGAGACTCGATTGGGGAATTGAACTATTGACGTAAGTTAGTTTGTACGGAATCCTCAGTGTGCGAGTCCGCACTTGCCCATTTGTTTGTTTTTTCAATGACGTAAACTAGTGCTTGACTGCGATTCCACCTGAAGGTAAGCAGTGGTGCATTGAATTGCGTCGATGGTAAATTGCACTAATTTTTGAGTGTCATCATCATCATCATTTCAACCAAAAGACATCCACTGTTGGACATAGGCCTCCTCCAAGCGTCGCCACAATGGCTGGTTCTGTGCGTCTCGCATCCATCGGACTCCAGCGACCCTGACCAGGTCATCGGTCCTCCTTGTGGGAGGCTGCGTCTTCCGGTACGCGGCCGCCACTCAGAACCTTTCGGCCCCAACGGCCATCTGTTTTTGAGTGTGTGAAGTTATAATGTCATTTATTTTTATTTTTAGCCAACTCGACCAGGATTTGAAAATAAACTCTCATTTGTGAGAGTAGAGTATGACAGCCCTATGTCGCCGGTGGAGATAGAATTTAATCCAAGCAATTCTGTGCTGGTGTTCTACATAAGGTTCCCATTCATGGACGTACCTTTTGGAATCGTTGGTTACTCTCTCAGAGCGAAACCTGGAAATAAATTGAGATCAAAACAGAAATGCGTGTGCCGCAGAAATAAAAACCGCTTTTAAAAAAACGTTTACTCAATGTTAATACACTATGTTAATCTTTATATAAATATAAATATACTTCTGTACGTGTGTGTCTCATTGGACCTTTTAACGGCTTAACGATTTGAATTCAATTTTATGTATACAATTAAGTGGTTCTCTGGTTTGTTTGATAATACAATTGAATTCATAAAAGTATTATTAATTAAACTACATTATTAAACGAGACACCTAGTGTCCCAACTATTACTGAACCCCACTAGAGTACCTACTTATAATGTCATTGAGTCACGTACAGTACGGCCGACGGATCTTGGCGCGTCTGAAGTTAGGCTCTGCGAACTTTAGCGCTTGTGCACTCGTAAAAAAATAAATGGATTGAAAAAATAAATACCAATAGCAGTTGTTATTGCTGTTAACAACTGTTATTGGTATTTATTTTTATAAATCATGTATTTGGCGCGCTTATTTTGAGTGTTAAAGTTCGCAGAGCTTAACTTCAGACGCGCCAAGATCCGTCGGCCGTACTGTAGATCCCACGATACAGGGTATCCTAGTGGGTGTTTCCTATTTGTCTGCGAAAGTTGATGATTCGATTTTTATTACATCGAACACGGTGTGTCGATAATTCAGTTGTACGTTTTATTTCATCGATGCTTTATTGGTGCGATGTAACGTTTGTACGAAAAATACTGTTGCGAAAAATCCTACAGCGATGGCTTATTAGTTCGATAGTAAGTCGGTTCAAAACGCCTATTGTTCCGTGACATTTAATATTAATAACCTTATTAAGGAAAGGAAATAGATTATTTTTATTTAAACCATATTTCGAATTATAGGCGTTAAGGAGATACATTAAACTAATTCGCCTGATACCCTCACCACCCAAAAATATATCTTGATGTAAATTGTAGTGTAGTGTAGTGTGTAGCGTGTAGTGTAGGAATTTATAAATTTTTATTAAAAAAATATATAAATTCCTAGTTCATAGGAATTTATATATTTTTTTAATAAAAATGAATCTGGTTCCATAATGACGTTATTAAACTTTAAATTCAAAACGCCTACTGTTCCGTGAACAGTAGGCGTTTTGAATCGACTCACTGTCGAACTAAGGAGCAATCGCTAAACGGTTTTTCAAATTCATTTATTCATTTTGTGAACATAGGTGATTACAGGTGTATTTTTTCAATATTTTATTATACAATCCATGTCCGGCCGATAAGCATACAAAATCAGTCTTACGATGTCAGTGTACCATTGATATAAAAGAAAGAAGAAAAATTGTGTCAATTAAAATAGGGCAAATATCATGAAAAAAGAAAAAAAAATACGCAATGTCAAAAATTCCAAAAAAAAACACTAACAAAAACCAATATTTGTAATTTATATATATTTTATATATAAATTACAAATATTGGTCAAAATTTGTCATCCAGATAGTCCTTGACTGAATAATATACCTTGTCATTTAATAGCTTAAAGAGCTTAATTTTGAAATCATTATTATTCTTACAGTTTCTAATGGTAATTTATTATACAATTTAGGTGCCATTGCATATATACTTTTATAGGCAAAACAGTCTTAGTGATTATTGTTTTTAACTTATCTTTCGCAACATTATTTTTCACACAAACTTTACATCGCACCAATAAAGCATCGATGTAATAAAACATCGTACCACTGAATTATCGACACACACCGTCTAATTCCAAAACGCGATCTAAGCTTAGTACCGGGACTATTACCGGGTTTAATACCATGACTGATGAAAACGTTATTAAAAAATTAACATTAACACTAGCTATCTTAGACCACCGAAACCGCTAGTATCAACCTATGGCACTGTGGTGGGTGGAGGCGTAATCAAAGAGCTTCGACGCTTATTAAAATATTAAATTGTTATTAGTAGCTCAATTAATACTATCCAACTCTTTCCATTGTTTAGGCAATGTGTTAAATATCATAGGAGCCATGCAAACGATACTCTTGCGTATGAGGCCCGTTTATTATTTGCCAGGTAGTTTTACATTTATTGTCTGATGTTTTAATTCTGTAGTTATTTTGTGAACGCTGTGTCAGAGTCATGATTTTTCTGAATAACTTAGAATAATTTTTAAAGCGAGTTCTTTTTACTTCAGTCGGTTTAATCTATAGATCCAAAGAAGTTGCCGTTTTTTTTTTACTACAGGATTTAATACATTTAGATATCCACCTTGGCTTGTTGACATTTATTGTAATGAAGTTCTTAGGAAAACGGAGGTTATAAAATAGCGAAAATACTTTATGATACTTGTTGTAGGCAAAGTTAGGGTCCTCTGTTTCATATATTTCCCAAAAAGTTATTTTGCTCATATAGTTTTTAAATTTAGATTTATTTTCTTTGTTATAATTGCGTCTAATAGCACCGTATTTGTCGATGGTACAGATTTTATTCACCGGACATTTTAACAGTTGGGCTGTATGGTCTGAAAAGGCAAACTCTAAGACTTTCGATTTACATTTTTTATTATAATTATGCGCAAAATTACTGATACATGTGAACATTTTTACACTGATACTGATTTCCCTGATATGTGTGAACAGGGGTGACGGATGGCACGTTCCTGACGGGGACACTGAAATGAACAACACTAATTACACTGACCCGGAAATGTGTTGAAAAGAAGGTTCGGCCCTGGTATGAAAGGCAAGGAAGGAACGGGGTGGATTCTTAGAAGAGTCGGACACTATCTTCCGCACCGCCTACGGGCGGAAGAAGACATTGGATGACTTTACAAACACTACAAAAAAAAAACTCGGAAATGTGTGGATTTATTTGAAGTTTGCGCCTTTTCGTATTTTTGTATAGCAATAGTCTGTCTTAAAACTGTCGTAACTCAAGTCTGCGCTCAGTCTTAGAGGTTTAATAAATAGTAATTAATTACATTGTTTTACGCAGCAACCAACAAGTGTTATACACCTACAAAGAGACCATAGTCACACAAAGTTAGTTTAAGATTATTTATTTATATATTAAACTTCTTGCACAAGTAAAAAAAACTGTACAAAGGCGGACTTAATGCCTTAGGCATTTTCTACAAGTCGACCTTAGGGTGGTGCAGAAACATAATAATTAGCTATTAATTGCAATTTCGTACGGCTTGAATCAATTATTTCCAAATCGCTTCCAAATATTTTTATCAGTGAACTACTAGAAAAACACAATGTTGAGCATTTTAACGTATTTACAGTTAACGACAGGATTAATTTTGTTAATTTTATGTGTTTGTGGTGAAATCATAACTATTCCGGAAACTACACCACAGTCAATATTCATAAGATTATTTGAATGGGGTATGTTTTTTATACAGACTAAGCGTTGGTACTAACAAAACTAGAATAAGCGTACTACTTGTCTATTGAAAGTCCTTATTCTGCAAAGCCAGCACAGGGACAAATTGTTTGAGCTCGTCGCGGTCGTGACGGCGGGTTGTGATCCTCGTGCACCTCAATTAAATACCAGTACCAGAGACCAAGCCCGCTGACATAAAGTCTACCAAACCCTCTTGCTCAAACTAAACTCCATCTGTTAAGGTAGTTAACTAAATGTATTTATCTAAAAATTGTCTACAAATGTTATCTAAAAACCGAAACCGAACCTAAACCGATGTTAGGTATTAAACAAAAAATAGTCTTTCTATGTCTTATATACGATTTTTTTTTAAATAAAAATATAAATCAATATTGTTTACGTTTAGTTAAGTACCTACCTAAACAGATGGAGGATAGAGCGGAAAGTGTCATTTGATAATTTCAAACATACCATGTTTCCTCAAGGGCAACCCTTTGCGGTCCAGGGTCACAGAAACTCTTTAGAACCAGCCCCGACAAGCATCGGCATCACTTACTCCAGGATGACCACCTAACCTTGGGTTTGCGGACGGCGAGCAATAGGTAGCTCGCTGTCCGACTGTCCGGTCCGAGACCAAGTCGTCAACGGCAAGTACTGTTCCCGCGCGCTTCAAAGAGTTATCAGCAAACCGTAGAGGCCTAGCCTGCAAGCAGGCAGGGTTGAAGCCTACTGTACTGGGGCCAAGAGTCTGCTTCTGAAAGGAAGGCCCTGGTATCAAAAGGCAACGAACGAACAGGGTGGGTTTTTTAGTCGGTAAAAGTCTGACACTATCTCCCGCTCCGGCCTCCGCCCAAGGGCCGGGCTTTGTCATTGGATGACCCACCGAAAAAAAAAGTACACCTAACCATTGACTTCATATCATTATCAGCACTCCAGCCAATAGTCATTGACTACAGCGCACGAACGACACCCGACTCGGCTCCCACCGACAGTTTTTGATGGTTCAACTATTTCATACAGCGATTCAATAAAAGACCTTTCATGTTGTCCTCATTTTCCGGAAGTTAACCGCAAATTGTTTGCGTTTGCGGTGTCTTTGTGAACCAAATCTGCTTCCGATCCCTTCTTCTCCCAACCCTTGAATATGCATTCATTTAGACATTTAGATCAAACTGAAGTATAGCTAGATAAGCTTGAATGCCTCCAATACTTTTGTATTGGCTGGTGCCAATATGAACATATTTTTTAACCAATCCATCTTCACTAAAAATTAATGATGTTCAATTCCGCTATAAACTATAGTCGCGCTATAGACTATTGAATATATTTTTATAGCGCGCTATTTTATACGCTATCATTAAAACATGTTACAACATAACTCGACAGTAGTCTGAACGCCATTGATTACCCCATTACTCTATTTGCTGATGATAGTACAGTAACAGTAGCTTGTAATAATCCTGGCCTATATGAAGCAGATGTTAATAAAGCTTTAATCTCAATAATCTCTTGACTTAATAATAATAATCTGAAAATTAATCTAGATAAAACACAAATTATGCACTTTGGCCCTAGAAAACCTGACATTAAACTGAACATGAAATTCATGAAAGTGTCCCCACCCACCAACAGATTTGAAACAGGTCACTCGAAGCGTCTAGTTGAATATAGTTTTTTTACTAAGGCAACATACCTGAAAAGTATGGGGTTTAGATTTTATAAGACATTACATTGCAACCTAACCTAACCTAACCCAAGTGTTTAAATACCTTAAATATACTCATAACATAGTATTGTCATACATTTTTGAATTTGGCTCGGCGTGTTCTGTACAATCCTACAAAAATATTTGACAAAGGGCATTCCGTAAGACTGTCCCCAAAAATTACATCTATTTAAAATCTATTGGTGAGTACCAACAAGAGAGTTGGATTTGACTGGGTTAAAGAAGAAATTTATGTAATAAATGCTGTTATAATTTAAATGACTACTTAAATGACACTTTGACATCTTAATACAATTTTTATTTACATGTATGACTTTATTTGACTGACATTTCTAATTTTAACTATATTAACTATAACAGTTTCATGTACTTAACCTTTTTATATTTGTACGCCCACGTGGTAGAACGTGCAGAGACTGAATGTTTAAACCTAAGACCATGTAATGTGCATACTTACCATGTTCTAACAAATAAATTAATAAGATTGAAAGCATTATTTTGAACCTCAAAGATGAATGTGCTGTCGGTTATGACGGGATCCCATCCACAGTTATTAAGGCCACGAATGATACAATTGTCCCTATCCTTGTCCACATTTTCAATCTCTCTCTATCCTCTGGTATTTTTCCAGATGTTTACAAAACTGCCATAGTCCATCCTATTTACAAGGAAGGAGATAAGGATCTAGTTACTAATTATAGGCCTATATCCGTTCTTTCAACCATCTCAAAAGTTTTTGAGAAAGTTATCAATGCGAGACTTATGAAGTTCTTGGCTAAGTTTAACATTTTAGCCGAAAACCAATATAGTTTCAGAGCGGTAAAATCAACAGAGGACGCTTCTTTGGAGTTCACAAACACAATAGTTGCACACCTTAATAACAAACAGAAGACGCTTGGTGTCTTCCTGGACCTCTCAAAGGGATTAAAAAGCTGGAACAAATTGGCATTCGTGGCATTGCCCTCGAAATCTTTCGTAGCTATTTATCGGGACGTAATCAGGTGGTCAAGGTTGGATCATATATAAGTGATGAAGAAAATTTGTTTTATGGGGTCCCTCAGGGCAGTATCCTGGGACCAACCCTCTTCCTTATATATGTAAATGAGCTGTGTCAATTATCTCTTCCGAACACAAAAATTATTACATATGCGAATGACACAGCTCTTATAATCCACGGCAAAGATTGGGCTGAGACTCGTGAAAGAGCAGAATTGGCACTGAGGATGGATATGAGGTGGTTAACCTCGAATCTGCTCACGCTCAACATCTACAAGACTAAGTTCATCACCATCACCCCGAGTATTCTTAGCCAACCGCCTTTGTCTTTTGGCATCAAAACCCATGTGTGTATGGAAGGCCTCTTACAAGGTGGACCGATGACCTGGTAAAGGTTTGCAAGACGCACAGGACCGTTCATTGTGGTAAAAATATATTAATTAATATAATTTATCTAAAGGTGAACATGTAAACGGCGATGAAGAATCATTCCGTTATAGAGGTGATGTTGATTTATACAGTCCCACGTTAAAAGTGAATTTAAAGGTAAGTGAGATTTATACTTCAATTTCGTTCTTGATAAACCACAATCTCAAATCAAATGTTTCTACGTTACAGAAGTAGTGGTAACCTCAGTAAGTTTGTTCACGCCATAATCATGGCGGTAAGTCTTTGAGGAGTGCCTGAAAGGGCGTCACGGTGTCCTCACCTTCCGCATGACGCAAGGCTTCACCGGACACTGTAAGTTCGGGAGATTCCTGCACCCGATTCAGGTGGAAGAAACGCCCGGGTATCTCCACTGTGAAAACAACCGGGAGGACACGGTGGAGCATATGGTGGAGGTGTGGACCGCTTGGGCGGAGCACCACCGTATCCTCGTGGAGGCGATCTCTCGCACCGAGTTCTGGTTCAGGCCATTCAGAAATGGCAGGCGATCGCCTCCTTACGAAGCAGTAATGCTAGCAAAGACAGTAGACAGTAGCCTGTAGTATTCTACGCACTCTACAAAAAGATGTCAGCAGCAGCAAATTGTTGTACCGCAAGGTTCTATTTTGGGACCTCTCCTATTCATTTTATTCATCAACGACGTCGAAAAATGTTTTAAAAATTCAAAATTGCTGTTGTATGCCAACGACATTAAAATATTTAGACCCATTAAAAGTAACCTCGACTCGGCTCTCTTTTACAAAAAGATTCGGACGCCTTCTCGGAGTACTGTACACGCAATAAGCTCCAACTTAGTGTATCTAAATGTTGTGTCATTAGTTTTACCAAAAATAAGAACATCATAGTAAATCCTTATACCTTAAAAAACGTTAATCTGAAAAGAGAAACATTGGTCCGGGATCTAGGAATTTTGTTGGATGACAAACACTTAGATTCCCATGTCAGCAAAATTGTTAATAACAACTGTAGTAGCTCAGTAGGGCCGATGCCGGGTAGGGCCGCGAGGACTTTATTAAAAGGATACCCGTGGTCCTAAAACACAAAGGGAAACTAAAGTAACACAGGTGGGTTTTAGTCAGTAAAAGTCTGGACACGCCCTTTCACCCCAACTAGAACATAAAAAGTTATTAATTAATGATTTCCTATCGAAAAAGAAAAAGTATGTTTTTAAATCTAATCCTATACACTACGAATTACGGTTACATCACGTAAGATGTTTAGTATATAAGCACTAGCTGCTGCTAACAGCTTCACCCACGTGATTTTAGAAATTGTCCCAAGGAAAGATACTCCCAGGATAAAAAGTATTCTTATCTGCTTTTACCTGCGGCCAAAATCTATTAACATTAAATTTAAAAAAGCCAGGATTTTTGAAAGGTTAACTCTTAATTTTTCATGACTTTTTTTTATTTAGTTTTTAATTGATAGGCTCGCGTTTGACCACTATGAGATAGTGTTCAACCGCGAGCCTATCAATTATACTAGATGTAGACGACTATAGAACACGTTTGCCTAGAAATAACCTATTCACTCTTGATTTAAAGACTTGACTTAAAGGTTTGAAAAGTGTGTCCTACCGGAGTCTGTATTTCCTGATTGCTACATCAGGAAATACAGACACTTGCAGAGAATTCCACTCCCTAGATGATTGTATGCAACCTTCAATGTGGCGCAACGTTGTACGTCTAAAGTGGTCTGATAATGGAATTGACTTGGAATATTCCAAACATGTAAACGATAAAAAACCGACAGGTTAGCGATTTGGCTTCGCTGCTGACTTTGGAGTTTTGACACGACGCGCGCATCATTGCCGATGATCTTCTTGTTTCGGTTGTCAATCAACTCTAGCCCATCAAGCTGGTATTTGGCAGATCCGTCCTAAAAATGAGAGCAGTACTACATACGCAATCGATGCCTGCATTGTATCTCTCTGTTGGGTCTCTTTTGGAAAGGAAGACAGAAAGAAAATTAATGTATTTGACACAACACAAGGCACACAAACAATAGTTAGGTAAACACGAAATAAAAAAGAAGCGAAAATAAATTATATTTTGTGCGTCACGGTTGCACCAAAATAGGTCCAGTTCTCAACTGCTTGGTTTTTAACCGAACTTGAGGTTGTCACAAAACAGACACCAAAACCACCGAAAAACCTCTGAATAATTAAATTTTTTTTTTTTAGAAATCCAATGAAAACTTTACGAAAGGATTCACATATCTCAAGGTGGAATACATCAGCCCCTTTTCAGATGTGACAGTAACTTATAATAATATATCACAGGATTTATTATTTTACGTAAGTGATCCAATAATGGAAATCCCATTTGAAATTTTTGGTTACTCTCTTAGACGTAATGCAACTGTGAGAAATCGGTAATTATGAGCCTAGTGTTATTTTTTTTTTTTTTTGTGTAAATCTCAGATTTAAAGAGATCTTTTAAAACTAAATGAATTTTTATTTACAAAATAAAACACCAAAACCCTTGGTAGGCTGTGTTGTAGTTTTTATTTTCATAAAGATAAAACATTTACGATTGAAGAATTGCTAAACTTAAGTGGCAGTGAGCAGGGCACATTGCTGGTGTTGTTAGAACAGACAGTCGATGGTGTTGAAACGCCTTCCACAAGGTGTACCTGATGAGGGTCGCGAGAATCCGACGGATGCGAGAAGCACAGGACCGTTCGTTGTAGCGACACTTGGGAAGAGTTATGTCCAAAAGTGGTCGTCTTTTGACTGAAATAATGATTTACGGTTTTTTTGCTCTATGCAAAATTTTGTCTAAGTAAATCGGTTCTGTCTTTTGAACGTAAAGGAGTAACAAACATATACACCACTATTTTTTAATTAGTGCAAATACTTTTAGGGCTTATTAAAAAAGGTCTTGTTATTATTTAAGTGAAGTCTCAATAAATAATATTCATAAACAGCAAAGTTATGAGCGTCTGTTTATATCCCAAAATCTCACTAAATTTATGGAAAAACTGTACAGCTTATTGTTTATGCTTTGTTTATGCATGAAAGAATGTCATTAAAAATGGAAAAAAACTGCGCTTAGTATTTTCCAGTAGTAGTTGTTATGAATGATGGTTCAATTATGAATTTACCAATAATGACAAATTTTCATGGTCAATTTTGGGATTTCGTTTTTTATACTTTTGACTACACAAATATTATCAGTAACGGGTACTGATTGAGCCCCATTTTTTTGTGCACTAATTAAAAAATAGGGGTGTACATAATAATAATTATTATAAATTATTAATTTTTCGGACTGAGATCCATAAGAGGGTTAGTAACAAGACAAGTGACAAGTTTCGCCTTTATATTATTTCTGTGCATTGTGCAATAAAAAAATCTTAAATTCGTATAAGCTACATCGATATGGGTTAGTAAAAAAAGAACAATAAACCTATGTTAGTTACGTTAGGTTAGGTTATTCACGATGCATCTGTAAACAACATCACCCAACAGAGGAGAATCGTACCTCCCCGTTATGGTCTTCAGGATGGAGTTGGAGCTAGCCCGCACTCTGCAGAGCAAAGAGGCAGATTTCTGTCTGACGATGGCGTGGAAGCCATCAACGCGTGCCTCTGCAAACACACCTGATGCACTACAGAAGCGGGGCAGCCCCATCAATATCCCAAACCCATATTATATTGAACCCGCAAGGCGCTGATAGTCCGCTGAGTATAGTTGGCTCACAGACTGCACGTGTTAAACACTTGGCAGTATGCTTTAAAAAGTGTAACTTTAACTGGTCTGCTACATCGTGCAAATCTGCGAGCCAACATATTACATCGGACTGCCAGCGCCCTACGTTCCCTCTCAATATCTTCTTGGTGCTGGAAAGACCTCACGGCGTTCTCAACTTCCGCACGACGCAGGTGCTTACCGAACACGGAAAGTTCGCTAAGTACCTGTTCCGGATTCGTGCGGAGGAGTCGCCCGGGTGTCGCCACTGTGCGGAACATCCGGAGGACACGGTGGAGCACACTGTAGAGGTGTGCCCCGCCTGGGCGGAGCATCGCCGTGTCCTCGTGGGGGCGATCGGCGGCAGCGATCTCTCTCGCCGGGCCTTGGTTCAGGCCATGGTCCGTAGTGAGGAGGGATGGCAGGCGGTCGCCTCCTTCTGCGAAGCAGTAATGCTAGCAAAGGAGGAGGCCGACCGCATCAGGCAGAGGCAACGGAGCGCTCGCCCCAGCCGCCGCCGGGATTCCGATCCCGATTTCCGGCCACCGTAGGCGCGGGCTTGCGGACGGCGTGCAATGGGTAGCACGCTGTCCGATCGTCCGGTAACCGACCGGACCGAGCCCAAGTCGTCGACGGCGCGTTCTGTTCCCGCGCGCCTCAAGGAGCTGTCAGCACACCGAAGAGGCCCAGCCTGCTAACTGCAGGCAGGCAGGGTCGAAGCCTACTGGGGTCATGGGTTAGTTCCGAAAGGAATGCTCGGCCCCGGCACGATAGGCTACGAAGGAACGGGGTAGGTTTTTAGTCAGTAAGAGTCTGACACTACTTCCCGCTCCGCCCAAGGGCGGGATTTGTCATTGGATGATTTTAACCATAAAAAAAAAAAAAAAAAAAAAAATATCTTCTTGGTCATTAAGGTCCTTGGTGACGTAATGCCCCAAGTACTTAAACTTAGACACCTGCACTATATCCTTCCCATTTTTTATGGGGGGAACATATAATCAGGACATTTACCACCGACGGCCTTAAAGACCAAGAACTCGCTCTTTTTGACATTATAAAAGAGGCCATGCTCCTTAGAATAGCGCTCACAGCAACTCAGCAACTCTCTTAGCGCCATAACTGTTGGGCTTAGCAGCACCATATCGTCAGCATAACTGATGTTGTTGACACTCACGTCATCAATGCGACACCCGATTTTTTTGATGCTAAGCTCAACAATCAGATCGTTAATATAAATGTTAAACAACTTTGGTAATGTTATCCCCCCTTGTCTAACCCCGCACTCTAGTCCGTATGCCACAGAGAGCCTATCAGCCCATCTTACACAGTTTGTCTGGTTATAATACCAATACTGAAAGATACGCAACAGCTCCGCCGGAATTCCTCTCTTCCGCAACTTATCCCACATAACATCGTAAGAAACAAGGTCAAAGGCACGGGAGAGATTTAAGAAACAAGCATAAACTGGTGTCTGACGTTTGGCATAATACGAGTATTGCACCGTATGTTTGAGGCCTAGAATCGCACTTTCAGTACCAAGATCATTACGAAACCCGAACTGTGCATCGTGTAATTTGAGTAAGCCATCTAACCGAGCGTCCAGCTGGCTGTCGAGCACCTTCGCAATAATAGTAGCCAGGGAGATGGGCCGATAGTTACATTCCAATAACATTAAATTTATAACTTAGAGATCACTTAATTCGAAGTTATTTTTATCTTATCATGTCAACATTCAAAATTAATAAAAAACGGTAATTGAAAACAAATACAAGAACAATGTCAAAGCTTTAAAATATATGTCTTAGAGGATTTATATCAAAGTTACAAACTATAAGTCAAAATATAATTATCAAATTTACAATATGGATGTCAATATTACAAGATGTCAAAATATTGAATAAATATGTCAAAATAGCAATATAAATTTCAAAATTACAATAAAAATGTTAAAATTACAATCTCTTCTTCTCTGTCGTTTCGCTCTTGGCAGAGCGGTCGTGGTCACGTTGAGGCGTCCACATTGGTGATAGAGGCGGACACAGCTTTCTTAACGATCTCCCGCCATCTCTCTCTGTTGGAAGTCTGTCGGGCGCAGTCTGACACGCAGTTACCCACTGCGGATTTCACCAGTCTGGCGAAACTCCCTAAGAAAAAAATGATCTTCGCCAAATGTATGAAACGCGTACTAATTTTAATGGCGGCCAAAATGGCGGCTATCGCTGTCTCGCTTTAACATCTATTCGACTCTGTCGCAACTATCCATCCGCCATATTTATCTTTTACTTCTCAAGAGGTGAATTGTAAACAAAGTTTAATTTTTGTTTTTAATATGTGTTTCGTGAATTTTAAGCGAAAATTCCTATTAATAGGACGTTTACGTGTACCCATGTGAAGCAATCTGTTGATATGCACTATAAAATCTGTGAAATATTTGGTTTACGAGCCAGCCGGTCGGACGGTCAAAAGCCAATGTTCATGGCTAAATATCCATTACATTAAGAGAGGTAAGCGTAAATAAACGTTGATTTTCAGTTACAGAAAAGGATTTGGTGATTTACAAATCAATTTTAATAAAAATCTGTCGAAAATCTATAAAATAACCTATTAACAGTGCTGTGTAGTGGATTTTTTATCGACTATATCGATAGTTTTAAATATTCATTATTAAAATTTACAAGTTCGTGATAAAAAATGAAATTCTTCAATTTTAAAAATGATCTATCACTACTGCTGGGCATGTTTAATCGACTATCGATACTCTTATAATTTAAACTTTATTTAGTATAATTCAAATAGAACGATCATGCTATTCGAACAATAAATATTTCAGGTATCTCAATATGAAATGCTAATAAGTAATGCAATACATTTTTTTCTTCTAGATGTAAACATTGGATTGGACGTTCGTACGTATTGGTGGAGCTTTTTAGCTCCACCAATTAAACACGTTTGTAGCAAACATTTTCTGCCAAGGATTTTACGAAGACACAACTAAAAAAATCTGCAATTCCTTCTGTGGGACTTACTGCAGAACCTTAGGGAGATGATTGGATTTCTTCTACACATTGGCAAAACTGATACTGATTCGACTCTTAAACGCAAAGGTAAGATTCTTAATTAGAGCATCATTCATGTAAACTTTGTTATATTTACAATTACAGATCTAATAAAGATCAGAATCAGAAATAATAAAGCAAGATAATGATACTTTTAAGGTTTATGCATTATAGAGAATAGGCAAATAGGTTATAGTTTCTGTATTTGTTTAACCATAAAGAAAAACAAAATAAACTGTTATTATTAAAATCCGTAAAATGGTGTTTCCTTTAGCGTTAACCACACCCCCACCCCACCTTTGAAACCCAACCTCATTTGCGTCAACGTAAATTCGCTGGTAAGTGGAATATTCCATATCAATTAATGAAACCTTGGGTTTTATTTTTTGATATGGAATATTCCACTTATTCTTAGTTAAACTGATGGATAAAGTTGGCGTAAATAGACCTTAATTCAGATCCAATAAATGGACCTATAATTTTTTTTTTTAAATACTATCGATAAAAAATTACCATGAGCACCTAGATACACCACTATATCGGCCGTTATGTTGGCAGCCCCTTACGTCATGTTTATGGTCATCTATGTCAAAGTTGGTATTGAATCTTAGTACACGTTTTGACGTTTCGTGTTGAGCCATTTTTTTCTATGGGAGTCCCGTCTCTTAAACGTAGTGCTTATATTCTCTTTGGATTTCACCTGATCAGTCCATCGCATAGGTGATCGGCCGCGCAATCTGGTTCCTTCCACTTTTCCTTGTAAAATTACAATATAAATGTCAAAATTACAATATAAATGTCAATATTACAATATAACTGTCAAAATTATATCACAATAAAAATCAAATTATATGTATAGAATAAAATTTTACAGAACAGATTAGTTACATAATTTTAAGTTTTATAGTTATAAAATTCACTGTATAAAAACAGTTTTCTATTAACCATAATCTGATTTGCTTTAGAAACTTAATTATGAGAAGTTCTCTAAGCCGACGTGGAATATGATTATAGACTTTGATGGACATCCTATAGTGGTTGCGCGAATTTGCTTGATGTTTTAATGGACTGTATGTTTGAAAAGCGATCTAAGGTTTGTTAACAATATGCAGGTACTGCGTCTAGCGTTTATTAATGGGATAAATGTATTAGGAAAGGAACACTGACCTTTTAACCTCGAAGGTTCCACATGGCGCCGGCCGGCGAATCCCGAACTTCGTACTTTCAAGCACTGCCAGTTTCTGTATTGCACTACACTGCACTATTGTTGAGTTTTTGAATGGTTGGATCACGAAATAGCCAATTTTCTTGTAATTTCGAGCGGGCGTGTTAGCGGTGCGGTCACATTCACAATCGATGCACAAACGTCAAATGTCAAATCATTTCTCAAGAGGTCGGATAGGATTGCTAGGCCAAAAAAATAAATTACAAAAAACAAAGTCGCGGATCATAGCAAATTGGCGCAACCATTCCCCCCGGGTTTGAAGGGTTACCTTCAAAGAAAAGAAAAAAAACAAAAGCGAAACTAAACCCTATTACTAATCTAAACTATCAATACTAGGTAGCGAAACAACTTATAACTAACTATGCCACTACTACTGATTAGGCAGAGGGCAGAGGCGAATAACCGGACGCAGGTACGATCCAGTTGCGGTTTTAACTTTTACGACTCGCGTTATTCCGTTCGAACCCGGAAAAACTTCTTCCACTACACCAAGAGGCCAGTGCAGAGGAGGCGCACTCTCAGTCTTCAGTATCACCACAGTACCGACTGTGACTGGATCTGAAGGAGTGTTCCACTTTTGACGCGACTGCAGCGTATGCAGATAATCTGTCCTCCATCGCTTCCAAAAGGACTGAACTAAGCTATCTAGCAGAGCGTGACGCGGGTGGAGCTGCAGTTTGTCAGTCTCGACATCTAAAGCGGGCAAATATTTAAGAGGAGTCGTCGTCAAGAAGTGAGCCGGCGTCAACGCTAGTGGCTCCGATGGATCACTAGACAAAGTCCGACACAACGGACGCGTATTCATCAACGCCTCTACCTGAGCGAGTACAGTGCTCAACTCCTCGTACGAGAGAATCTGTTCGCCTATGACCCGAAACAGGTGCGACTTAAGGCTTTTAATATTCGCCTCCCAATTGCCACCAAAATGACTAGCTGCTGGCGTATTAAAACACCAATCAATGCGATTCTCAGCTAAGACATGGGCGAATTCACTTTGGTAGTACTTGGAGCGTAAGAATGTATGTAATTCCGAAATATTGCGTCGCGCTCCAACATAGTTTGTGCCGTTGTCAGAGTATAAGCGCTTAACGGGACCACGGCGAGATAAAAATCGTTTAAATGCAGACATAAAACCCTGCGTACTCAAATCACTGGTTAACTCTATGTGAACCGCACGAGTTGTCATACAAACGAATAGGCAAATGTATGCCTTTGTGGAACGTATACCACGACCACGGGCAATAGTGACTTTAAACGGTCCAGCATAGTCCGTCCCAGTATGTATGAAAGGTTTCACCGTCTGTACAACATGACAAGAACGATGGTCGGCCATTTCCGGCGCGTTGAAACGCGGGCGGAGCTTAAAGCAGGGCACACATCTGTGCACTCTAGCGCGTATCAAATTGCGAGCGGAAAGTATCCAGTACTTCTGTCGAAGAATGGACATTAATAAATCGGGACCAGCGTGACAATTCACCTTATGGTGATAGTCCACCAACAAATCCAAAACGTGATCCCTGCGTGGTAGAACTACTGGATGCATTTGTTCAAACTCTAACTTAGCATTTCGCAGACGGCCACCGACACGAATGAGTCCGTCTTGCAAAAATGGTTTCAAATGTTGAAGTGCGGGACTACAAGGTTTATGTGATTCTAAACTACGAAATTCTATTGAAAAATAAAATTTCTGCAACTCTCGAAGTACAACTGATTCAGCTCTATCCAAATCAGCTGCGATTATAGAACCACGCGATGGTAACAATCTCAAAAATCTTAGGACGTAAACTACACAGCGTAATAGTCTCGACCAAGACGAGACTCGATTAGACAACAACAAAACAACTGACTCTTCACGCGGAACTGATACTACAAGCGTATGTTTCTTCTCCTCGGGTGGCTCTGAAACAGTAGCGGGGTTAAACGGAACACTTGGCCACTCGTTAGGAGTGGTATGAAGCCAGGGAGGGCCACAAAACCAAAGCGGATGATTTAAAATTTGCGCAGGAAGCAAACCACGTGAGAGACAATCAGCTGGGTTTTCTGTTCCAGCGACATGGAATATATTTTCCGGTGACAATTCAGCTTGAATCTTAGCCACCCTATTTGCGACAAACGTGCCCCATCGATGGGGTGACGATTGAATTCGACGATTGAATTCGTAAACCTTCAAAGGTTCCTGCGGAGAAAATCTATACAAGAAGCGTTGGAATCTACGGTCACATTCTCTGATTCCAATACTAAGAAACATTTGCCGAATATCGGCAGAGAGCGCAATAGCAAACAAGCGTTTTTCTGCGGAGGCACGGGAGCCACCGAGCGAAAAAATATCACCCTTGAAAGGGAGCGCGACAACATAACGACCATCTTTATCACGAGTAGTCGTGCGGGTATAAATCTCCTCAGTGACCTGATCCTCAGGGCTGAGAATAGGCGGGACATTGACCTCTTCAATCTCCCAGAACTTGCGGATGGTAGACTCAAGCGGCGGCTCGACGGTGCAACAGTGCGACACAGTCGAGTAACTAACTAAACAAGCGGGTGCGGAACCAACTATAACAAACCCGAGAACTGTTTCCAGTGCGTGCGGAGCGGGGTACATCGGAAGACCTTGAATTTTACGTGATAACTGGAGATGCGGGAGAATCGAAGCACCGATCAATAGATCGATATCTCCAGGGAAAGCGTAATTTCCGTCGGCTAACTGCAAGTTCCTAAACTCCGTCAGCATGGACGTGTCAACCGGTACCGTGGGCAACCGTTCCGTAATCTTATCTGCGACTAGCGAATCCATTTCAAACGAAATATTACGATTAAAACGTGAACTAAATATTATTTTAATAGAACCGTGAATCCTTTAAACCTCCAAAACCTTTCACTTCTGAGCGGGATGACCAATTATTAAAACTAAAACCAAGGCGTTGACAACAATCCCGAGTAATAAAATTACTCTGGGAAGCGCCATCTAGTAGCGCTCGAACGGTGTGCGGTTTGCCAAAGGCATCTACAATGACAACTTGCGCGGTCGCAAGTAAAACGGTAGTGACTTGAGTACCAGCGGCGGAAAGCGAACACAATGTTACGTCGTTTGCACTTGCAGCAGGCCGCGCGTCACAAGCGTCGCGCGTCTGCGCAGGCTGCTGCTGCGATGGCAGCTTACTACTCTCAAAATGTAAGAAGGTATGATGTCTAGCTGGACATTTACGACAGCTAACACCACTTTTACATGACGTAACCAGATGTTTGTCACTTAGACAATTAAAACACAAATTATTATTGCGGACAAACTTGTAACGATCCCTAGGCGATAATCTCTGAAATTCCGAACACTTGTACAGCTGTGTATGGCTACCCTTACACAGAGAACAGTCAGGTGTTGAGACGGTATTAACTAGCGTATGTGCAGTCTTGACTGACTTCGATGACGCGTCTATACGGCGATCGGAACCTGTCCTATTCGTGACTTCATGACGTGCCGACGTGCGCTGCAATACCTTAATATGGTCGCGAATAAAAGATTCTAAATCTTCGAACTTAGGTATTTCTTTACCGCGCTGAGTCGTTTCAAACAGACGAACAGTTTCAGGATCTAATTTATTTAAACCGATATACAAAAACAAAAAGTCACAGAGGTCATTGACCTTTAGGTTCTTTACTGCACGAACAGATGATGCGAAAATATTTAAAAACTTCTCTAAATTATGATCGTTACAAACGGAAAAACTTTTCAAATCGAATAATTGATCTAAATATGCGGTGGCTACTAATCGCTTATCTTCGTATTTTGTTTTTAAAGTGTTCAAAACTAAATTGTAATTTTCAGCGCTAAACGTAATTCCAGCACAGACAGCCTTTGCCTTACCGGTCAATTTTTCTACGAGATAATGCAATCTCTCGTGATCTGTCAGCGATGTGTTCCTATGTATTATATTTTCGAAACTATCTATAAATAAATTCCAATTTCGAATGTCACCATTAAATTCAGGTATTTGAATTGGCGGCAATCGTGGGCGTTCGCGAGGAGGGTTGGATAAACCACTCGCGGGGGGGGGAGTCTCTAAACTCCTAGCAATACGTTTGATACGACAATACAAGTCATCAAAGGACGACAATGCCTGATAACTCACACAGTAATCAGGATTTAATTCCAACTCTAAAATGTTTATATTATTAATTGTAGATTCAAAATCCGCGCGCAAACTATCTAAAGTTTCCAACGAACACAAGAAAGCATCTCTAATCGCCAGATCCGAGGTTTGCGAAGATTTATCACAAATCGATTGAACACGTGAAAACTGTGAGTCCCTTTTAGCGTATAAAAGCTTTAACTGAACCTTTAAATCAGTACTAACCTTGGTTCCCTTAAGAGACATCTTGTTTTGATATATTCACACTATACACTCAAACAAACACTTAACGAATTATTAAGTAAGCGATAATTATCAGATAACAATATGGTAGTATTGTAAACAACAAAGCGATCGGCGAACGAACGGAATAACCTGTCTATATAATCTATGGTTTATCCGTTTCCTACAAATATTCACTCAACAATGAACGGGTATTTTTGAAATGCGTCTACCTACATGCAATTTGTAGGATGGTCGAATGAATTTTGTTAAGAAAAAGAATGCGATCGATTTATATCTACGCTGATATTTACGTAGCTAACTATAATTATGCGGTGCGGTTGACGGCGTAGGTACCGTAATTAACAATGGCTCTTTAACTATACGAGCGAAATAACGTATAGTTGCCTAAATGCCTAGATGCGGGTTTTCTACTATTATATCTAGGTAAACAGGCGCGTTGCGTTTATTCCCTATGGAACAAATACTATATTGCGAAATTACAAGAAAACGATTCACGATCCTGCTCGTAGGACCAAAAAGTAATGGTTGCGCGAATTTGCTTGATGTTTTAATGGACTGTATGTTTGAAAAGCGATCTAAGGTTTGTTAACAATATGCAGGTACTGCGTCTAGCGTTTATTAATGGGATAAATGTATTAGGAAAGGAACACTGACCTTTTAACCTCGAAGGTTCCACATGGCGCCGGCCGGCGAATCCCGAACTTCGTACTTTCAAGCACTGCCAGTTTCTGTATTGCACTACACTGCACTATTGTTGAGTTTTTGAATGGTTGGATCACGAAATAGCCAATTTTCTTGTAATTTCGAGCGGGCGTGTTAGCGGTGCGGTCACATTCACAATCGATGCACAAACGTCAAATGTCAAATCATTTCTCAAGAGGTCGTGCGGGAAGCGGAAACGGTAGGGATAGGATTGCTAGGCCAAAAAAATAAATTACAAAAAACAAAGTCGCGGATCATAGCAAATTGGCGCAACCATATAGCTATTTCTCTGATACAAGGCGCTTCTACAAGAAGTATGGGTTCTCAATTGAAGAAAGTTGCTACTGCTATTACAATTTTTGTAGGCGCTGGTCATTTTGTGATGGTCTAATAGTCTAATAGTTTAACCTTTTGAATGCCACAGTCGGCTATAGCCTACAAACGAAAACGTGCCCAGCACGCCACCGTCGGCTATAGCCGACAAGAAAGCGACATTTTTAAGTACCAAATAAATATACTACATAAAAATTTCTGTTTCTTTTTCTTATTATTTAAAACTTCATAAAAGATATATTGTAAGATGGCACAAAGATACATACATTAGTAACATTTCACTAGAAAAAACAATCATCAAAATTGCTAATTGTAATCTTTAAAAAGGTGTCCAGTACGGCTGACTGATCTTGGCGCGTCTGAAGTTAGGCTCTGTGAACTTTAGCGCTCAAAATAAGCGCGCCAAATAAATGATTTAAAAAATAAATGCCAACAACAGTTCTTAACAGCAATAACAACTGCTATTGGCATTTATTTTTCAAACCATTTATTTTTTTACGAGTGCATAAGCGCTAAAGTTCGCAGATACTAACTTCAGACGCGCCAAGATCTGTCGGCCGTACTGTACTTCCCCACGCCACAGTCGGTAGGAGACGACAGCTAGTGATGAGTATGTAAGGTAAATTATATATTTCAAAATAAAATTTTTGATTAAAAGTAGCTTACCTTTAAAATTATTTTTAATAAGAACGATTCGTGTCTGAATATTCATCATGCATTATTTTTTTAGCAAATAAATTATTTGATTGATTGATTGATTTTATAAATGTGGAAAATAAAACGAATTGAGTAACCTCCTTTTTTGGAAGTCGGTTGAAATACATAATTTATATCTGACGGCTCGTTCAGGATGGTTCGAGCTCTGATCATCTACCAGGTGGGCCTACGTGGGTATCGTGCAATGAATAAAAACGGTTGGGAACTAAATCAGTTTACTTCTCAATACATTTCGGTACAGTGCACTGTTGTTAGGTAGGTACAAACAACAAAACGGACAGTTTCAGAACGTCTTGACTCTGCGATGGCCTGGCCATCTTATAATATATTAGTCTATGGGCCTGGCCGAGAGTGTCCGTTGTACTCGGCGGATTCTCCCTCCCCAAGCTCGTAGCCAAAGCGGAAACGGCTGACTCTGTCTAGGCGCGCCACCTCTATTTCTTCTATTTGCTACTAGATGGCGTGCCTTGTTTTGTTGTCAACAAATCAACGCCGGATCCGACATATCTATCAATCAATAGTTTGTTTTAAGGAAAGTGCGGCATTAGAAGGCCTTGGATGACATAAGCTTACCAAGCTATGAAGAGTCAGACTAATTATTTCATTAGTAAATCGTTGATTAAATCGTTGTCACATTCTATATAATATTTTTTTTTATTTCATATGTAAATTATTTAATAAATCGTTGTCACATTCTATATGATTATTTTTATTATGTGAAGTATTCTCGGGGTCAAAAGAATAGACCGCATAAGGAACAGTATACTTTGTTCCAAAACACAAATTGCAGATGTAAGGTACTACGCCGCTTAACTAAAATGAGACTGGGCAGGCCACTTCTGCCGCATGTCGCAACACAATTGGGCGAAAGCAACCAATGACTGGATCCCGAGCAGGAGCCGGCGACGCGGTAGACCCAGAAGGAGATGGCGTGACGATTTAGACTCCTTTCCGGATTGGCCGGAAGTGGCAAAAGATAGAAAAGAGTGGAAGAATAGAAGGGAGGCCTTTGCCCTGCAGTGGGACACTACAGGCTCATAATAATAATACCGCAGGGAAGTATGGCAGAGCAAGGAGCTTCACGGATGCTTTTATCGGGCCTTACATGGCCCGCTGTAGACTTATTAGCGTCCGTATCCTGGCTGCGTTTTGGTGAGCTCTTCAGGGAAACCGAAGGTTTTGTCTGTGCGATGATGGACGAAGTTATGATGACGAACAAACAACGATACCGGAAATATATTGTGAAGGAAGGTACGGTTGACATCTATCAGGCATGCCACCGGCCCGAGGAATCAATCCGACACATTATTTCTGGATGTTCTCATCTAGGTAACGAAGACTATTTGCATAGACACAACCTCGTAACCAGGATTATCCACTAGCGACTTGCTCTTAAATACAATCTTGTGGAATCAGAAGTACCGTACTATAGGTATGTGCCCGACCCAGTTCTCGACAATGGCAATATCACATTGTATTGGGATCGATCTATCATCACTGACAGGACTATTGTTGCCAATTCGACTGGCGTGTTGGTCTAGTGGTTAGTGGCCCTGACTGCTATGCCGGAGGTCGTGGGTTCGATTCCCACCCAGGACAAATGTTTGTGTGATGAGCACGATCATTTCTGTGTCTGGGTGTTATTTATAATATGTATGTATTTAGAAATATATAAGTATGTTTATCAGCTGTCTGGTACCCATAACACAAGCTCTGCTTAGCTTGGGACTAGACGGTGTTGAGTGATAGTGTGGAATAAAAAAAAAATAAGCCTGACATAGTGGTGATAGATTGACCAGAGCATCGCACAATGATTGTTGAACCTCGTGAAAGCTGAGAAAGACAAACAAACTAATAAACTATATCTTGACTTGGCTCGCGAGGTTGTCGACATGTGGGAAGTGGACACAGCAGTCATTGAGCCGATAGTCGTGACGGCCAATGGCTTAATAGCCAAGAGCCTTGACCAACATCTTAGGAGGCTCTCGTTAGGCAGTTGGATCAGGAGCCTGATTCAGAAGGCAGTACTCCTGGACACGGCGCGTATTGTCCAGAGGTTCCTCTCTCAGGAGCCCTGACCACTGGCAGCTTGGACCCTGTTCCCAATGCCGGTGGGCTACTATTTTTTATATTTTTAAATATTTTTTTTTACCCGACTGCGCCAGAAGGAGGGTTTTTTTTTTAATGGTAGGTAAAATCATCCAATGACAAATCCCGCCCTTGGGCGGAGCGGGAAGTAGTGTCAGACTCTTACTGACTAAAAACCTACCCCGTTCCTTCGTAGCCTATCGTGCCGGGGCCCAGCATTCCTTTCGGAAGTTAACCCATGACCCCAGTAAGCTTCGACCCTGCCTGCCTGCAGTTAGCAGGCTGGGCCTCTTCGGTGTGCTGAAAGCAGCCGTCGACGACTTGGGCTCGGTCCGGTCGGTTACCGGACAATAATAATAACAATAATGTGCCACAAAGTTACATCCTTAATCGCATGCGAGAAAGCTTTCAAAAGACCTGACAGTCGTGTCTTCCCGACAGCGGATGACAACGATGAAGGACGAGATTAGTGAAGTACCTTATTATTATTTGGTATATTCGTGTCTGGTTCTAAAGTCTGGGGGTCTACTCTCTTTCTCCGAAAAACGAAGTTTCGTAAGAAATTTCGCGTGTTTCCTAACACGGTTCATTTCGTTCCCGAAATTTCATACGAACGAAAATAGTTTGACATTCCGATTCTCTAAACCTACTCTAATTGGCAATGTTTCGAAAAAAAAAATGAGTTTGACACACGAATGTTTTGAAATTTTAACGTCAAATTGACGAAACCAAAAACGTTACCTTTTGATTTTCGTTTTTGTGGATTTCGTGTGATAATACATTACAATGGCCTCTAGAATGCTCTAAATAAAAGCAGCTCCACGTGAAGAACGTTTAAAGTACACAAGCAACCGATGAAGATGGATTATTCGGAATTTTAACCTCAAACCTACGAAACCAAAAGTGTTATATTTTGATCTTCGTTTGTGTGAATTTTGTAGGAAAATTGCTTAAAATGGCCTCAAAAATGCTTTAAATCAAAGCGGCTCTACGATATACAATGCCCTTCACACCGCCAGAGATAGAATCATATCGAGAAATATCATTCAAGGAAAAGTGATGAAGCAGGGTGGTCACGATTCTCAGCATTGAGGAAAACAACGCAAGGAGGAGTAATTACAGCAGCTCTACGTGAAGGACGTTTAGAGCGTACAAGGAACCGGCATCACTTACGCAACCAGCTTAACATTACGCAAATTCTTGTCTTAGTTTGTGGGAAAAGACAGACTCAGTCGGCAATTATTTGAGGAGTTGTGCCAGGAAATAATGCTTTTATTACCTCCAACGGCTTCTTCCCACCAAAGCACTAGAAAGTGGAGTGCTACTGTGATATGTTCAGGGTAGCAAAGCACTAGGCAGTGAAGTGCTACTGTTATATGTTCAGGGTAGCAAAACTCTAGGAAGTTGAGTGCTACTGTGATATATTCAGGGTAGCAAAGCGCTAGAAAGTGGACTGTCTTAAGTTGTTGTTGTTCAGTGAGATTTTAATAAAAGACTAAAATACATGTATAATGTTTATAATTTTTATTAACTTGAACCCTGTAAGATTTAGGAATTTTCATGACACTAGTAGTCGACTGGCTGGTTATGCCTATCTTCCTGTCTGGGTTCTAGGTTCACAGCTACCTCAGGCTGTGAAAAGTTTAGAAGTTGGCTTGATTGACAAGAGGTGAGAAGGTGGATGGCATTGGTTCATTGATCTGAAAATAAAACGGATTAAATACCTAATTGTCATTGAAAAATTGTAATTATATAAGAATTGATGGAATTAAAATGGATTTTAAATTCTTATACATAAAAATTTGGTAATAAAATCAATATTATTATTTTTGAAAACAAAATTCGGACACAACTAAGATTGTGAATAAAAGAATTCTAAGAATAGACTACCTACGACTAAATACAAATACTAGTAATATTGTAAATTTATGTTAATATTTACTTACAAATACATATTTACTTCCTTATATCCAAAACAAAGCAGCATGTGGAGGCCGAAAATGTTACGCGATATCGACAGTTTAACTTGAAACTGTTTTTACAGAATGTGTAAAACGATCACAAAGTATGTATCATGATGTATTAACACAACACTTGAGTAATAAACTCGGAATAAAAATCTTTTGAAAAAATCAAACAAAACATCCTAAGTTGACGAGTGCTGCCAACTCTATAAAACATTTTTTGCAAAATCTACATTTAAAAAATGCCAAAAAAATACTAAAATTTCTAGAAAATGTAAAAATAAAACAACGACGCGCATTTATTAAAAAATCCTAACAATAATGGCAAGGAAGCACTGAAAGAACTAATTTTGTGACACAAATAAAATATGAAGACCTTCGTTTGTATCCTCTTCATTAGATACAACCGAAGCAGAAGACCGGCTGGCTCTGAAGCCACTCCTTTAAATCGGATATCAATTCCCAGTCCCAAATTGTGATATTTTTATGGCATTGTCAATTAATTAACTCTATTAGTTCTATTTCTATCTCTTATTCAACGCACGTAGCCACATACGAATCAAACAAAACAAATTTGCCTTCGATGACAACGCCGACTTATACAATAAACCATTATGTAGTTCAATTCAAGTGGGATTCCCCTGATCACTAGTTCACTACGGTCGTGTTCAGAAACATCACCGCGTTATTCAGGTTTATTTTTGTTTCTGGAAATTCAAGTATCAATATCTTCCCGAATAAAATGCAAAAAAATATGCTAAACTGTGCCCATTCCCTCTCCTAAAGAGGAGTCCTGAGTCCAAGCAGTGGATACATTATAAGGCTGATGCTATGCAATGCAATGCAATGCTAAACTGAATTTATGCATGCCAAATCACTTATAAAATTGCTAAATTTAGCCATAATAATGCTAAATTGGTAACACTGAAGTTAACAGTTTTGACAAGTTACAAGATTGTTTTTCTTCGTCCCATTTGGGCAGGCTAAGGTCTTAAACCTCACAACCTCGCCGCCAATAATAAGTACTTTTTTGAGTTCAATTTATATTCTATGTATAAATATTACAAGAAAAATTTAATAAATCATATATTAAAATACAAATAAATATACAAAATGTGTATTGCAATTGAAAAGTAGGTAAAAAAAGCACTGGCAGCATGATATATTTTTCAAAAAGTCAAACTAAAAATCAAGTTGAAGTTGACATTTGTTATAATTGACACATTACGTGTGATTATACGGATATTTTTAATTGTCATACGTTAGTACCGATGTTTGACAAGAAATGGTGCTCTTTAAATAAGTCGGTTAGCAAAGGTCGTAAAAAAGGATGTTTTATAATGTCGTGATGAATTTCATCAAAAATCAGTATTTAGCAATACATTTAAATTTTATTTATAAATATTACTAGTAATATTTAATAAACCACATAGTAAATGCAAAATTTTAAAATAAAACCAGATTAAAATTAGTTTAAAAACCGTAATTTATATTAAATGACTTATAAAAAGACCCACACAATATTGTTCATTCCATTCAATCACGAAGATTGTCTGTGGATCCGAACTTCATGTGCGTGTCCGAACATGAAACAGAGTAGGTTCACTGACGAAACTTCGTTTGAATTTCGTTCGTTTACGAAAGTTTCGTTTCGGAGAAAGAGAGTAGACCCCCTGTTTTTAAATTGTTTAGAACTTTGTAAATGTTGCGTAATGATAGTATGATACGAAATGGGGGCAAATTAAATAAAAGAATGATGTAACGAATAATATTTTATTAAAACAAACAGGACACAAAAAACAATTACTAATTGGCTATCGACAAGACGTTGGAATCCCTGTTTTTTTTTTTGTAGGTATTTGTGCAGAATTCGTGGCTTGGCGTGGAAGGGGCGCCGATGTGTTTATGCTCATTCTTTCAAAAGGTTAATTCTCTTAATTAAAGAGTAACCAGCAATTGCAAAAGGTACCCTTACATATGGTTTCTCCACCATAAAGTACACAATCATCTCAGTCTCGTTATAATCTACTTCCAATGCTTCCATTGGTGACATTGGGTTGATATACTCTACTCTGACGTATGTGTAATTATTCAGAAATACGTATTCCGGGTCTTTCCATTCTCCAGTATCATTTAGTCGCTAAAAAAGACTACTAATAAATCGAATACTTACACCCGTATTTATATACAAGTTTAACTTGTATCTAATTACTTGAGTAAAAGCAACTACTTAAGTAACAATTTTGTATGCTATAGTTAAGAAAAATTTAGGTTTATAATGAAAATTTCTAGCCTCAAGTTATGTCTTAATAAGAAATTACTTAGCAACAAGTAATTAATTCTATATAAATACGGGTGTAAGAATAAATTGGTTGGAGTGAGGACCGCAGGACTAGTAGATGGATGTGGGCGATGTGGGTACTCGTCCACGGCCTCGCACCCAAGGGGGCCTCTCGCAAGCCCTCGCTTCTTTAAGAACGAAAGTTTTTTATAGGTAATAGATGGCTCTCCTTTAACCACTTTTTCACCTGAAGCTTAGCGACGATGTGGTCGAACGCTGAGTTGCGACAGTGGTTTCTCGTTTTCGAATTCATGAAAGAAAATGGCCTCGGTGATACGCTTTCGCCTACGTTTAAACTAGTTCACGCTACGCTTCGGCCCCAAGACTACTACTAACTTATTCACCCAAGCGACCTCGATCTTTTCGAAAACTAGGTTGCCATATGAGGAGCATGTGGCAGGTATTTGAAAAGATCTTTCAGTTAGTGTATATCTTATAGCTATGCGAAGTTAGTGGTTTTCTAGAGCCTAGTCTTTGTTGCATATTTAGGTCAATAACTCCGAAGACTACTAACAACCAGCGAGAGTCATCTTAGTAGCAAAGGTTCTCATAAAAAAGATCTTGTCACTGGTATATAGCTTACAGCCATAAAGCTTTCGGGATAATTCCGAGAAATCATTGCCCACGCTCCTTTATTCCAACATTAATGTACCTAATATTTTGAGTGACCCACTTAAAGTATATATTTTTTTTATATATATAAAATTAGCTTCTGCAGGCGGCTTCACCCGCATGTAGGTTTTTTCATACAAACTTTAGACCCTCGTTCACAGTACGTTCGACGGTTCTTGGCGCGCCTGAAGTTAGGCTCTGCGAACTTTAGCGCTCGTGCACTCGTAATAAATGGTTTGAAAAAATAAATGCCAATAGCAGTTGTTATTGCTGTTAACAACTGTTATTGGCATTTATTTTTATAAATAATTTATTCGACGCACTTATTTTGAGCGCTAAAGTTCGCAGAGCCTAACTTCAGGCGCGCCAAGAACCGTCGAACGTACTGTACCTCGTGACCCTTAAGGGGGAATTTTGCTAACTCCTCTCTTAAGGCCTATGCATACTAAGTTTTTCAAACGCGCCGTTTATGCACGTTTTAGAAATGTGAGTCGACGGTGCGCTTTTATTCTATTAAAGGTCTACAGGCCACGTCTGTATCGCAACAAACGCGTCAACGGCGCGTTGAAAAAACATGGTGTGTATAGGCTCTAAATGCTCGCTCACGTCACAAAGGAAACCTGCAAAATTTCACTCTGCTATTCACAGTAGTTTCGGCTGGGAGTTGATATGTTATTCAGCTTCTCCTTTTATATAAATAGATAAATAATTAACTGACTGGCCTGTTGGTCTAGTAGTTAGTGGCCCTGACTGCTATACCGGAGGTCGTGAGTTCGATTCAAACCCAGGACAAAAGTTTGTGTGATGAGCACGATCATTTGTTCTGTGTCTGGGTGTAATTTATCTATAATATGTATGTATTTAGAAATATATAAGTATGTTTATCAGTTGTCTGGTACTCATAATACAAGCTCTGCTTAGCTTGGGACTAGACGACGTTGTGTGGTAGTTGTGGAATAAATAGGAATATCCAATTCCAAAAAATAATAATTAGGAATAACTCACTTACCGATATCGGGTATTCAAGATATGACACGTTACTTTCCAAAAAATCGTATGCTAGATATGATTGTTTGTCGAGTTTTTTACGTTCACCTTTTGAAAAAAAAAAAAAAAAAATTTAATCATTTGAATACCGTAATAGAGACACTATAGAAAGACAATAGGAGTGAGAACACTGGCGTTCGCTTGGGGCTTGAGTAATTAAAAAAATATTATAGTACACGGCAAACAAGTTGAACCAAAATGGCCTTCGTTGCTATGGTTATGCGAAACCCGAAAATCTGTTATAGTACGTGGCAAATAAGTTGGTTACGCGCAACTCTCCACTTCGATTGTGTCCCGAAAATCGATTACTGCGCATTCAAAGACGCCATGATAGTTCAATTTGTGTGACGGAGATTATAACTTATTTTGATTTAATTTATGATTTGATTGTTGATTTAATAATAATAATTTAATTTATGATTTGATTTTATAATGTTATTTTATTTTATTCTTAGTGTATTAGTTTTAAAACTAAATATAATAATAAAAATTAATTATTTTAAATCAAGTAAATGCTGTGCATAGCTTTATGTAACTTTTGACACAGCATTAATCGTAAGTGTATTGTAGTGTAATGTTTAGTAAATAAGTCGATGGTGTTTTTTTATGGTAGGTAAAATCATCCAATGACATCTCCCGCCCTTGGGCAGAGCAGGAGGTAGTGCCAGACTCTTACTGACTAAAAACCTGCCCTGTTTCTTCGTTGCCTTTCATACCGGGGTCGAGCCTTTCTTTCAGAAACCGACCCTTCGCCCCAGTAGGCTTCGGCCCTACCTGCCTGCTAGCAGGCTGGGCCTCTATGATGATGCTATACTATGCTATACATTCATATATCAGCACTCCAGTTACGCCACAACGTATATCAATACTAAAAACAAAACCTAAACCTAATTAACTGAATCCGTTCATCCGTTGTGTGTGGTTGAAGCACAACACATAAACTTACGAATTTAAAATAAATAGTAGCAAAGATTACAACAATACACTTTCGATGCCATAATTAGAGAATTTCGGAAGTATACGAACTTCGCAGCATAAGGGTGGAAATCATCTTTTGATTTCTCCTGCTCTGGGCGGAAAGGGTCCTCCACCTGTGTCCTTCAGTTGCACTTTGCGTTCTAGAACTACGAGTTTCCTTTTCATAAATTCCCCGCTGTCCTAGCTATAGGGCATCGGCTCTTCTGGGCTCCTACGGTTTGCTGACATCTCTTGGAGGCACACCGCTTGGAGGAGCGCGTGGAGCACTACGCGCTGTTGATGACTGGGCTCGGTCCAGTCAATTACCGGACGGCCGGACGTCGAGCTACCGATTGCTTAACGTCCGCAAGCCCGCGTCTACCGTGGCTGGTAGTCGTAGTCGGAATATAGGCGGCTGGGGCATGAGGATGTTCGTTCCCACACGCGTACTCAACCTTCGTTAGCATTACTATTTCGCAGAAGGAGGCGACCGCCTGCCATTCCTCCTCGCTTCGGACCAGAGCCTAAACCAAGGCACGGCGCAAGAGGTCGCTGCCGCCGATTGCCTCCAAGAGGATACGGCGGTACTTTGCCCAAACGGGGCACACCTCCACCTTATGCTCCATCATGTCCTCCGGACGGTTATAATAATGGTGACTTCGCAGTAATGTTCAGTTACAGCAAAGTTTTCGGAGTATTAAAATTCAAACATGAAGTTTGACTGGTCTACCTTTAGTCACACTAGTTACATTTACTTTGCAACTCGATCTGACAATGCACCTTGAAAGCTTAATTTTTTATGCAGCTAAATTACGCACATCTGGATAAATGTCTTCATAATTTTGTAGCTAAGTTACATAGATACATACATACCGAATTCTTCAACCACTATCATGCCTAGTATAGGATCGTAAAGAGTATTACATCCATTGAACATATACAGAATTAATGCTATGACGTACACTAAAGTACGGTACATGGTTTCTTGCGAGCACTGTTGGTAATAATGATAACATTTGATTTGGAAATAATTGATTTAGACCATAAGAGATTGACATCAATTGCAGATTAATTAAAAAAAACCGGCCAAGTGCGAGTGCCCTGGTAAATAACAGAACACCAACAAAATAGGTAAAAAATTGCGTATTTTGTATGGGAGTAAAAAAATATATATTTTATTTAAATTTTATTATTTATTATTAAAGTAAAAATACAACTGTATATTTTTTGTGATTATAGATATCGAGCAAAAAAAGGCAAAAAATCTAGTTTGTTTTATGCCCAAGTTAAATATTTATTTTATTTTTAGTATTAATTGTTATAGCGGCAACAGAAATACATAATTTTTGAAAATTTGAACTGTCTAGCTATCGTAGTTTTGAGATACAGCCTGGTGACAGACAGACACAAGCACGGACAAGCTGCATGCCAAAATGTACATTTAATAGTATTTTACGCGACTAATAACATTAGTAGTCGCCATCGACCTATATTCTTGCGATAGACAAGCACGTTCATACAAACTCTTTGTCAAAATACTGAAAAGTTCAAACAATAAATCGCTGCAGCGCTAGATTGCCATTATGTCGCCTAACAAAACTTTTAAAACTTACAGCGCTAAGATAGCTTATAGAGGATACTTTTTCGCGACCAAAAGGTCTAAAGCGCTATGAATTTCCTAGTACTTACGCCGTAGTACATATATATCGATGGTAGTCGCCATCTTCGCCTGACGTGTCGATAGTGAAATAGAGATGGCCAATCAATAATAATCGATCGATTGTGATTTTTTTTCTAAAAGTGTATTTCTAAAAACCTTTTAAGAATACTTTATCATACCCGATTTTAAATAAGTCAGGCCGATTATTCAGAGTTTTCTTAGATTATTTACGACAAAAGTAACCCAAGGAGGATTACTTTTGTCGTGAGCTCGTGGGCTTAATTAATTAAAAAATATTTATTTTTAATAAATACATTACAATTAATGTTTTATTTAAAAAAAAACAATGTTGCAAACTAGGTACAGATGTTATTATGTATTATTATTACAAGTATAAAAGAGTGTTATAAGTAAAATAAGACATTGACTAACTAAAGTTGATATAAGACAGTTTGTAACGTATGACTATAGTAAATCTTAGAAAATATCGATTAATGGTGTCGTATTTGCATCCCTAGTTTTGACCTGACCATAGTTACGTCATTACTCATTGTTAGAGTTACAGTCTTACCTGTGCTTTATTGTATTCGGTGTGTTTTGGTGACCTTCGGAGCTTATTGCTTAGTACGACTTGGTTATTTTACTGGACTCGGATTGCTTTAAAAAACATACTTGACAAATCATACCTAATATTCGTTGTTATGGTTGGATTATAACCTCAAAATCTGATATTTTTTTTTAAATAGATCTTTTCTGCAGCTAGTCCGCTAAAAAAATAAGATCATATAGGAGTTTACTGATGTTAGAGAATACATTACATAATTTTCCGATGCTCTTGGCTCCAGGGCCAACAAAGAACGGACGCAGAGCAATGTCCTTTGGCATGAAACAAGGTCTTATAACATAAGTATGAAAGTAAATCTGACAACTATAAATTTCTAGTGACTTCACAAAAAAACCACTGCTCTAAAAACAGTGAAGAAAAACATCCTGCCTAGGTGCGTACAAATATATGGTAGCATGCAAAGAGATAAAGTATAATATAAACCATGTGAGATGTAAATTTGGAATTATTAGCTAGATATGTCAAAATTAATTTGTAGATGATACATGAATATAACAAAAAAATTATGAATGTCAAAATATGTAGTAATGTCAAAGAGTAAATAAATATCTTACATTTCTATTGGTCACAACATCTAATAAATAATTCTACATTAATTTATCATTTAGAAATTCATCAGTCGTATAGTAACATTTTTTAATCAATAACTGTTTCAATTTTGGTTTAAATTTAAAAAAAAAATGTTCAATTTTTTTAATTTATTGTAGATGCGCGGTGCCATACCTAAAACGCTCTTTCTCATCAAGGCAGCCTTACAACACTGATTGCTTAAACCAGTGTTTCCCAAACTTGTCGGGACCACGACCCATCTACAAGAAAGTTTAAAGTTCGCGGCCCACCTTGTGTCATGAAGACAAAAAAGCAGCGGTATGTTGCTGCCGCAGCATTTACGCGTTTATTCTTATCGTAGTTCACCATCAGCCTACTGACGGTCACTGCTGGACTTGGGCCTTTTCTAAAGCTCGTTACCACACCCATTTCAATTAAGAAAAAAGAAAAACTTCCAGTTGTAATATATTTTTTTAATTAATAAAATTATTTGACATGATATTTCAATGAGAATGAGAGGGATGCTGAATTTGTTTTCTATTTTTTTCCATTACAGCTTTAGCGTCGACATCGATTTTAGTCACTTTTAATCGTAATGAGTTCAATACGGCCAATCTATTTCGGTATTTAGTTTTTATATTAACCAAGGCTGAAAAACCCACTTCACATAAATATGAGGTAGTGAAGGGGAGGAGGGCTTTCATTGCTTCGTCAAACAGGCAAGGATGGCTGTCAGCAACTGACTGCCAGAATTTCGTCAATTGCTTGCGATTAAAAGTATTTTTCAGTGAGGTATCTTCTGATAAATCGATAAGCTCTTCACTTGCTTTTGTTGACATTTCAGTTGGTATGTTGTCTTGAAATGGGTTACAAATCCAGTTCTTCGTGTCGAACTTCCTCATCTCTTCCCCGAAGTAGGCATCAAAGTTATTTTTCAACTGTGTTAAATGAGTGGAAATCGCAGACACTACATTGATACCTGGCTGTACTTCGTTTTCTATACTAAAAGTTTCAAATGTTTCGAAACAATCGTACTTGCCTTCCTCGATACATCTCAGCCACAACATAAGTTTTTTCATGAACGCTCGAATTTTATCGTGCACTGTAAAAATATTGGATCCGTCTGATCCCTGCAGATACAAATTGAGTTCGTTTAATTTTGAGAAAATGTCCGCCAAGTATTTGAGTTTGAGGATGAATTCTTCGTTCAGGAGAGATTCAAGATATTCTTTTTTTTTCTTGCAGGTAAACTGTGATTTCATTGCGTAATTCCACTAATCTTGTTAACACTTTTCCTCTGGATAGCCAACGTACCTCTGTGTGCAGAAGAAGAGATTTATGGAGACTACCCATTTCTTCACACAGTTTTTGAAATAAACGTGATTGTAAGGGTCTTGCTTTGATATAATTTACAATTTTAACAGCGGTATTTAATACTGTTTTGAAATCATCAGGCAATGCTTTTGAAACCAGTGCCTGCTTTTGAATCCATGAAGGCTACAATGTGTCCACGAAGCAATGGGACTTCGTTCAAGAATCCTCGTGACCACACTGCTATTTTTGCCGCACATAGTTCGAGCTCCATCAGTGCATATACCGATACAGTTATTCCATTCCAAACCTTTTTCTTTTGTATAAGAATCAATTTCTTTGAAAATTTCTTCGGCCGTTCCACGAATAATTGTTTTGCAGAACAAGATATCCTCATGCGTATTGTTTTGCCATATATAACGTACGAAAACAAGTAGCTGAGATAGGCTTTGTACATCAGTAGACTCGTCCAGTTCCAATTAAATATATTTACTACCAACTACCCTACGGATTAACTCATCCCATTCGGACATCTCGTTAATTCTTCGAGCAACAGTATTATTGGAAAGTGGTATACGTTCGATTTCTTTTAATTCCTTTTCTCCAAACATCGCTCCAACAGCATCTTTAATCGATGGCAACACTAAATTTTCCCCAATCGTGTGCGGTTTCCCAGATTTGGCAATTCTCAAGCTAATGAGATACGAGGCATAAGCAGCATTTTCATTAATATTTATGAAATGCGAAACAATATTTTTCGAAGATTTTATTTCCAATAATTTTCGTTGAAAAAATCCAATGGCTTATTTTTTAAATGAGAATGTTTCGTTTCCATGTGACGTGTCAACTTATTAGGACGCATTCTTTCGTTCGCTAATAGTTCGTAGCAAATTGGTTCCACGTGAATCCTAGTTTTAGATATTCGATATAATACTTTCGCACAACTTTTCTACGTTTCGTTTCATGTGAACTCGTTGAGGGAGCTAGTAGGTCAGGCTCAATGTCACTTTTGTCGTCCGCAATAACGTCTTCTATTTTTTTTATCACTTTGAACATCATCCGCCTGCGGCGGCGTACTTTTTGATATTCGTTACAACCACTTGTGCATTATTTAATGTTAAAAAGATTGTAAATGCACGCACGACACCACACTCGAAGGCAAACAGCACAAACAGTGCTGGACGACAGACGATAAGACAATTGATCTCGCGACTCGTGAGTACGCAACTGACTTGTGACTCGTAATTACGTTTGCGTTCGAATGCCCCACCCCCGTCCCGCACGCACCCACGACGACGAACGAACGAGTAAAATGACAATTGAACGAGTACGACAATCGTCCTATAGTAGTAGTAGGTAAGAGTCTCCATGGAGTTTCTTGCACGTTCTTCTTCATAGAGATCTAAGCTTTGGAACGTGCAATTTAGCTTCACTTTTTTATGGACTTACCGACATTTTGACAATTCAAATGTTCCTATAATAGGTCTATTTGAAATAAACTATTCTGATTGTGATTCATCACGTAACGTTGACCCTTTTTCAAACAAGCTTATGCTTGTTTTAACGAAAACACTTATTTCAAAAATATATAAAGAAGGTAAGGTAAGTATTTTCAGCGACTTAAAGAATGGTACACAGCTATCATCAATTTTCAGACCACACATTGCTCGTATGCATCTTTTTTGTGCAATATCTCTGTCAGTAGAAGTGCCCCAAAAGACAATGCCATATCGCAAAGCTAAGGCTACTAAGTCATGATATACAACTAATAGCGCATCCATGTTCATCTTTTTAGCAATTTGGAAAAGTGCATATGCTGATTTATTGATTTTCTTACTTAGCTCGTCTATGTGAGCCTTCCAGTTAAGTTGGTTGTCAAGAAATAAACCTAAGAACTTTGTTACTTCAACTTCTTCAATGTCACAATTACTATGCCTGATATTTACATGTGGTACTGTAGTTCATTGGTGAAAGTGCATCATTTTCGTTTTTTCTAGGTTTATAACTAAGTTATTTTTTATCAAACCAAGTAATTATGTCCGATAGTGTACTATTTATGTCATCTTGATAAATATTGCGATCAATACATTTAACTATAGCAGTACTGTCGTCTGTAAACATCACCATTTGATGTTGAGTTGGCAGATCATTTATATAGATTAAAAAAAGAGGTGGCCCAAGGACGCTACCCTGTGGGACTCCAAACTTAATCAATCTAGAGTCAGATAAAAAACTCTTTTCAAATTTTGTTTTTTTACATCGAATTCAAGAGTACGAAACGTCACAATTCCAATGTCGACCGATCGGAATTAAACTCGAGAGTAAGCCCCCTGGTTCGATTGTTTACTACAAGTTTTATTTTACATTTTCATTTATTTTCTATTATATTACAAATTATACCACTTGATTGTTGGCAAATATGTTCTTGAATATTTCGATTGAACGCCCTTGGATTTTCTCCATGTGCTCCATGTTCTGCTTATAGTACTTAAATTAAGAGAGTAACCTAGAACTCCATAAGCTATTTCTACGAATGGAAACCATATCGAAAAAGTCACTATTGAGTTATTTGGATTAAAAGTTATTTTCACAGGTGACAATGGGCTGTGATATTCCACTCTGAGATACGTAAATTTTTTTTCATGATGTGATCCTTCTGGCTAAAAATAAAGGAGAAGAAATATTTACTAGACATAAATTGGAGTACATAATTACAATAAAAGTAGTCCAGGTAAATAGCAAATAATTGTGTAAGCGCTAGCTGTTGCCTGGAGTTTCGCCCAATTGAGGTCCAAAATATCTTTACGAATTCTTTACTAAATTTCTGTAGTCACAATACGTTAACTTATCAAATACTTTGCGAGATCGGGCTTGCTATGATCTGTGAGGACTGAGGACTGAGGGAACTCACTTTAAAGGCTGTAGTTTTTAGTATATTTGTTTACGAATTCCCAGATTTGTTCTACAATTATTTTAAGTCTAATACTAAATCTTATGATTTTTATTTTGCAAAATGCCAATGTAGTCTTTCAGTTCACACATGACAAATGCCTGGAAAAAAAACCCTAAAAAATCCTACCCTATGTGCTATTCCAGGACATAGTTTGCTTGTGCAGCAGGTTTCATGAAAATCCTTTCACCCATTCGAGCGTGATAAAGTAACAAACCCACAAATATTATTTTGCACACTTATGAGTGTTTTTGTGAGCTTAGCAAACTTCCTTGACTCGTTCTGCTTCCCATATTTGCGCGCAGGCTACTAAGTGTGGCTTCAAACAAAGCTACGTAAGTATGTGAAGTTACCTCAGCAATGCAAGTAAAGGCAACTTAGCTAACCAATGCAACAAACTTGAAAGCGAAACTGGTATAATTAACCCTAGAGTACTCGCACTTTCAGCAAGTTGCCGCAGATAAAAACAGACGTTCTTTTCAAAACTTTACAACATACACATTGGAAGAACATCTTGTCTATCTGGAGTTTTGTGAGATGGGTGTATGACTGCCGTGTAGTTATTATTTTGTGTGTAATTTTCAAAAACATGCCTTTAACCAATGTTATAGGCCTTTGGCCGTGTTATGTTAAAGTAAATAAATACACGGTCAAAAGTCTCAGTAGCTCCATCCTTCACCTATTCTGGGGCCAAAGGTTATGTGAGATTGTCACCACGGGCCCCGGGACAAAGACAATGTATGGAAGGGTAGGTTTTTAGTCAGTAAGAGTCTGACACTATTTCCCGCCCCACCCAAGGGCGGGATTTGTCACTGGATGATTTTACCTACAATAAAAAAAAACCTTCACCTATTACAAGTAATACCTGGGGCTTTACGGACTTATCAAGACATGTTAAAATGTCAAGCGTGCCAGTGAAACAGTCATAGAGCATATACAACCTATAAGTATATCGGCTTATATCGATGGCGTTAAAAGCATGAAGATATTTTTTTTGGAGCTTGGCTTCGCTAATTTGTTTTCATATTATTTATCTCAGTTGCACATATACAGATACAGTATATTGTATTTACAGTATATAAGTATATATTTGTATGAAATAGTGTTTTAAATAATATGTAATGCTTATTATTGTACCTACCACAATTGCATTAATTTTATTTCTGCACCTGTAGCCTGTGGGTACGGTTTATGCAAAAATCGTAAAGTGCCCTTCGCGTGCAGTATAATAATGCTTTCAGGGTGTTGATGGGGCTCCCTCGCTTCTATAGCGCATCAGGGATGTTTGCGAAAATGCATGTTGATTTTTTTTATGCGTTAATGCGTAAAAGATGTGCATCCCTGGTGCGCAGGGTGCGAGCCAGTCCTAGCAGCATCCTGAGCATAATTGCTGACAGGCTGGACTGCTACATAATGAATCGTTGCTCCAGTAGCGCAGCGGGAGTGCTGAAGCGATGATTATTTTGTTATGTGTGTTAATGTATTTCGCGGTTGTATTTGTGTCACTAGCATAGTTGTAAGTTTATTGTTATTAACACTAAATGAGGCTCATTGTAACTCGAAATAAAGATTATTATTATTAAGTCCACCTCTGTACTTTTGCTTGCATAAAGAATTAAATAAATAAAAATGTATTCCTTGACAGGAACGCATTTCTATTTCCTGGTTGAGTTCGGCGACAATAGGATTATACTTACTTCTACGTTCAGCGTAAAGAGCGGGACGAAAGGAGGTATAGTACCGGTCTTGAAGACTGAATTATCCTCGCCTTCCACATGTGTACCTTTAGATAAACATTATACTTAAGTGTCTATGGGATATATTTTTTTCTTTCCTGGATTTAAATGTAATTAGAAATCATAATTAAGGATACTTAGTAGGTAGTAAATCCGTGTGATGGTAAATAGTAGTACGCCTTATTAACTGTAAGTGTTGTTGAAGAGTACTATTTAACTGTTCCTCAATCATTATTATTTTCAACTACAAAATATGCCTTATTCCGCCAAAAATACTAATTGAGCACTAAAATATACTTTTTGGGGTAGTTTTAAAATTAACCACGAAGGGTATAACGATGTCTGTACTCGTTTGCTTCGTTCGCTCACTAGACCCCGCCATTCCCATCTAACCTTACCTGTTCGAGTAGGGGTCCCGCATTTCCCTTAATAATTGTAAAAAATTCATGAATTTATGGTGTACAATTAACACTTTACAATAACAGATACATTACATTTATATATTATATTAATAATATTAGATAATAATACCCACCCGCTCTACAATATTTTTAAAAGTGAATTTCTCATTATCAAATTTTGTAATTTAATGCTATATAAGCATGTGTTAGATATTTATAATACAGTTTGTCTATTTTGCACAATTATAGCGGTATCATAGAAAATACATAACCCAAAGAAACAATGAATTTCGCGAAAATAATAACTTGACTTGAGGTGGGCAATCCTCCAAACTAAAACCAACCTGTTTTCCTTCAGTTGCCCTATGCATTCCATGGTAACTTTTTCAGTCATTTTCGCAGCCTTAGGAACCATCGGCCCTGATGGACCCCCGTCCATTTTGCTGTTATTCCTTTGAGATGCGCATGAAACACTACTCGCCGTGGACTCGGGCTTGGTCCTTACCGGATGACCAGACAGAGAGTTACCCATTGCTCATCGTCCGATTCATAAAACGGCAAATTCATAGTTAAAGACATAATAATAAATACCCACCATATTCAAAAAACTTAAGTTTGATAGAATTTACAAATCTGAATCCACTAAAAATAAGTATTAATAATCTTAGGTCGTAATACGATAAAACGGCGTTCATGGTCTCGTGAAAGCTACTGTGATTTTTTGAGATTCGTAAATAATTGATTCAGACCATACGACATCGCAATTAGCATGCTACCTATTTTCTTAATTAAACTTTGTACTTCGTTATCTCTTGGTCCCCGGAGGACACGGTGGAGCACACAGTCGAGGTGTGCCCCGCTTGGGAAGAGCAGCGCCGTGTCCTCGTGGGGGCGATCGGCGGCGGCGATCTCTCGCGCCGGGGCTTGGTTCAAGCCATGCTCCGCAGCGAGGAGGAGTGGCAGGCGGTCGCCTCCTTCTGCGAAGCAGTAATGCTAGCAAAGGAAGAGGCCGACCGGATCAGGCAACACGCTGCCGCCGCCGCCGGGATTCCAATCCCGATTTCCGGCCACGTTAGGCGCGGACTCGCGGACGGCGGGCAATGGGTAGCTCGCTGTCCGTCCGTCCGGTAACAGATCGGTCTGAGCTCAAGTCGTTTACGGCGCGCACTGTTGCCGCGCGCCTCAAGGAGTTGTCAGCAAACTGTAGGGGCCCAGAAGGGCCGAAGCCTACTGAGGCCAAAGGTTATGTGAAATGTCACCCGGGGCACTGGGACGAAGTCAATGAATGGAACAGGGTAGGTTTTAGTCAGTAAGAGTCTGACACTATTTCCCGCGAGCGGGATTTGTCATTGGATGATTTTACCTACCATAAAAAAAAAAACTCTTGGTCTCACATTACAGTCTCTATACAACATTGATCATCATTATTTAATTAATTGACTTCAACTTCAACTTTTGATTAATGGCCTTTGTGGAAGATTTCCTTACTTATCTTTTGACATTTCTATTTAATCTAAGTTTTTTATTGGTGACATTTTTGAAATAATATATAAGTTCGGTATTTGTTTTGACATTATATTGTTGTGAATAATCGACACTTTCAAAATATTCTGTTAGTTTTGTATTTGTTTTGGTACAGAATTTTCATTTGTTTTGACAGGTTAATATTGTTCTGATCTTATTAATATTTTTAAATATTGTGTAATAATGATACATTATTATACAATGTATGTACTATGTGCACGGTGCATCATAGATTTGTACGCCTAATGGCAAAGCATAGAGAACCATAAAAAGTGTAACATTTCACACTCCCAGATTCATCATCATCAGCCTTTTAATGTTCCCACTGCTGGGACTCAGGCCTCCTCTCTAAGAGAGGGAATGGGCCGTAATCCACCACGCGGGCCCAGTGCGGGTTGGTGGATGTCACATGGCTTCGAATACTCCCAGATTCAGATTTATTTATTTGTAACCTACGTTTACAAATAAATAAATCTGAATCTGAATCTGAATCTGAACATTATTATTTTGTAGTATAAACGAACCTTGAATATAGTTTGTTCAAAATCAGTAACTGAATCGAATCCAACAATTTTTACACCATGTTATATTTTGTCCCGAAATTATTTGAAAAAAGACACAAGTTAGACACTACCGATACTAAGTACGACTCAGATCAAGGCAGGTCATATTTAATGTCTTTGAAGTAAAATGTTAATAAGTGAATGGAAAATAAGCTCGTAGCCCTCCCGGACTTTGACGGCTGTGAGAAGGGCCTTTTCTGCTGCTACGGTTTCTGCAGGTCTCGACCAGCCATGCAAGACCTATCCGCCAAGCCATGTGAATCTTTCCTACTGCTCCGGTCTCTGCAGGCCACTACAGGCCTCTACTGGCCTTTTAAAACCTGTCCGCCCCGCCATGTGAACTTTTTTTCGGTTCCGAAAAAAAGTCCGTCTACTGATCGTGCGAGACCTGTCCGCCGCACCCCGTGAGCTTCTGAGTGCCGCATGTGATGTTTTTAGTCAGCTGCTGGGAGGAACTCGCCGACTTCGCATCTACTGAACCTTTTTTTACGTTATATTTGTGTTTCAGTGCTAATTGTATCGGACTCTTTTCTACGTTATAATTGTGCTTCAGTGCTAATTGTATCGCGTAAATGGATAAACTCCTCCAAACACAGTTTGTATTTATTTATTTTTTCGTGAATATTGCTGATATTTTAATAGCCGTTCTTGAGTTATAAATAGTGTAACTAACACGACTTTGTTTTATTTATAAAAAAATCGCATTTATTCTTGGTTGTCAATCGTGAAATGGCTGATCGAATGATTGAATGTTTGACCGAATGATTGAATGATTGACCGAATGAAAGAATGATTGGGAAAAATATATTTGACAGTTGCTGTCATGTATTTGGCAGCTGCTGTCATTTGACTGCGGATTCGAAAATTTTCCCAAGGAAACATAATCCCAAGATAAAAAGTACTTTATGCGTTATTCTATGATATAGTCTACCTGTGTACCAAGTTTCATCGAAATAGGTTCAGTGTTTTTTGCGTGAAAGTGGAACAAACATCCATACATCCATACACACAAACTTTCGCATTTATAATATTAGTTAGGATCTTAGCCGTGTGCAGCGCCCCTTAGTGAACTCCACTGCGCGTGACGTAACCTACGACAAACTTATTATTTGCTTAGGGGATTCAGGGCTAAGCAAAACCAAAGTGGACTCAAACTGTTACTCTGAAATATACCTCGCTCGATCCTTACCAGTTCGCTGTTCCTTTAGATATGTCGACATCCTGGATAGCGTAGGACTGTTCTCCATTGCCTCATACATCCGTTGCATCAATTTTGTAAACTTCTAGCTCCCTCATGAGCCATGTATGACGAACTGAGTCGTAGGCCTTGTTATGATCTATCCAACATATCGACAGATCCTTTCGGGAACCTCGAACCTGTAGGCTAATAGTCATTATCAATGAGGAGCAGCTCCTTAGTTCCACAGGACCCGTTCCTACATCCATTCTGAGAAGGTGACATGATCAAATTTTTGTCAATATGACTATTTTGCTTCTCAGTATGGATGTAAGAACTTTATAGACCGTTGGCAAACACGTGATCGATCTATCATTTTTAGGCTCCGGAGTACTACCTGATTTATGGAGTAGGTGGGTTATTCCTGTTTTTAAAAACTGGGGCAACGATCCTGACTCTAAGACCAACTGAAAGTGATAAGCCAAGCGAGCGTGCGATCTTGTCAACCACTTAACCCAGAAATTGTGCAGCCCATCCGGCCCTGTAGACTTCCAGTTTGGCAACGGACGGATTGCACGAGCTACATCTTGGGGGCTGATGTTGATTGCCTCCATTTGTAGTATAGGATCGCACGCACGCTCCCGAATCCAGTCACCCTCGGTGTAACTGACAGGCATCGACCAGATGCTGCGCCAGAACGAAATCATGGCGTTATCATCCGGAAGGTGTGCGTCAGCCACACCTTGGTCCGGACGCTCCCGAGCCCTATAAACCCACCTTTCATTACTCCGGAATGTGCGATTCTGGGTGTATCGCTCCACCCACCGCTTATACCTACAGATACGGTTTGCCCATGCATACACCTTCTGCTTCAGGAAGTCGATGCACTCTGTGACTCGGGACATATAGTCTCGGGGGCTGATGTCTGTCCCCGAAAATGCCCGTCTCACAAAGCGCATCACTCTTGGGCGAGTGTTGCCCTCCCTGAAGCAGATTAGTTTGCCGATGAGTGCTCTGGCCCCAGCAATACGACGCTCGATTCTGTACTGCCAGGTCGACACAGCTGGTTTCGGTCGTGTAGCTGGTTGGGAATTTGACGTGAGCTACACGACATGCCGCTACGGCCGCGGAGTACATTATCGAGTGTGTATTTGTGAGATTTTCGCAGTCATCAAAATAGCTAGACAACTGCGAATCCAGAGCAGCCACCAACGCCCTATTTTTGTTGTGCATGAGCAAACGAGGTAAGCGTGGCCTAAGTTCGGGCGGCATGTTCCGATATTCCCGAATCGCACACTCCAAAGCAATCCTCAGTTCACTATTGCACTGGACACTCACGTTAGTAACCGTGTCAGTACTCTCCCCGTCAACTTGGCTGGACATGTGGTGGGAAGGTGATACTATAAGTGGTGCCACAGACTGCGACGGAGGGGTAGTGACACGGTTACTCATTTCCATTCGGAGGCGATCAAGTACAGCATCATCCAACATATCATTACGCAGGATGACCCGCAACTGATCCGACAGTCGTTGGGTTGACACGGCTGGCTCAAACACCTGAAACAGAGAGAGCAACAGCAACACGGTACGCGTTCAGGTTGTTTCCTCCCTCTGTAGCCCCGTAGTATGAGCGCATGACGACGTTCTCGTTGACGGATTGTTCCATCGCATGCGCTGCACACTTCCGCCGGGGGCTGGGACCATATCAGAGACCGGTGGGCCTCGAGGTCCTAAGCCGCTCGGCGGCCGATGTCCTCTCCGTCGACGCGCAGATGGTGGTGACGTAGGCGGAGAGTAAAAATCGTCGCTGGAGCTTGATGCAATTGCCACGGCCGGTGTCACAGCACTGACGGTGGGGCTGGGTTCCGACGGCGGTGAGGCGGAGCTGGGCGACGAGGCTGGAGATGGTGGGCGTGCACGGCGTGTTGCGGCTCTCTTCAACATAACTTCAACTTCAACTTTTGATTAATGGCCTTTGTGGAAGAGTCACCACATTCTCAAATTATTCACCATTTTCATTGTCGGTGTTGATTGAAGTGACAACAGATGTCACTAGCATTTTTTAGGATTTTGTAAATAATAGTACATTATGATACAAGTGTGTAATGTAGGAGGTTACCGTCGAGGCGTTATTAAGACCCGAGCCTTGGCGAGGGTCTTAAGAGAGCCAAGAACGGTAACATTCATTACTCACGTGTATCATACGACGTTTTTCAATACACTTGTGAAGAAAAATAATTATGTTAACTTATTAGTTTACAAAGGTAAAACTAGTAAAATTTTTCATAACATGGCGGTAAAAAAATTAAATCTGTTGCCTATGAGCACGCGCTAGGCTATGGCTATATGGTCTTTTGATCTATTGCCTAGTCGTCGTTTGTTTTCTTGTGTGAAAAGTTTTTACGTTAATGTCATTCGTAGTGACAATAGAATATGGATGTAACATTTTAAAATGTAGTATTTGATTTTATTTTATTAATACAGACCATGAATTTCACTCGAAAAATTACGCCAATAAAATAAAATAATTTAAAAAAATTAAAAAACACGACTGCTATGTCAAAAGAATAAACTAAAAATAAAAGAACAAGATATTTCGATGATGATTCAAGATGATTAGAAAAGTGAAGAAAATAGTCACTCGTTGATTAAGCACGCAATCTCGGAAACTACTTGATCTACAAAACTGAAATTTTCATCGCAGTCGGGGGACCACTCTGAAATACTTTCTTATAGTATAAAAAGTCCCCCGACTGCGATGAAAATTTCAGTTTCTTATCTTAGAAACGATACCTACCTAATTTAAATTTAATATTTTATTCTTGATATATTTTTAAATATAGTTTTATTTTCTTCACGCTGAGATGACATTTAAACTACCTAGCTTTCGCCCACGACTACTTCGGCGTAAATTACGAAAAAATAATAATAATGTAGCTTACCTACATGCTTTCTTGAGGCTCAATCTTAGTCCGTAGTCCGTACCACATAATTATCATCGAAAACGGTTCAGTAGTTTAACCTTGAAAACGCGGTACTTGGACAGTTATTTTCGTATTTGTAATATAAGTAAAAGTATGGATATATGGACCAACTTCCGATGACGATGATTTTTTTTCAATTACAGATTTCCAAATGATGCAAAGCGTAAAGAGATTTGGAGTCGCATTATTCGGGAACAACAACCGAACTGTACCTACCTTTATGGGCATGCAATTGATTTAATTGTACCTACTGACTGCTAAAATACGAAATAAAAATCCCATACGCGCGAACAAGGTTACGTCGATCACCTGTGCAGTGCGGCAGTCACGTAATTCGAATGAGTTATCACAGATGTCGCTATTTTTGCTTGTATTATGAAAGTTTATAAGATATTAATTAAATTAAATCAAATACTACAAAAACATTATAAAATGTTACATCCATATTCTATTGTCACTACGAATGACATTAACGTAAAAACTTTTCACACAAGAAAACAAACGACGACTAGGCAAAGTAGGCAATATGATCAAAAGACCATAAAGCCATAGCCTAGCGCGTGCCTATGAAAACAGGTTTAATTTTTTACCGCCTTGTTATGAACAATTTTACTAGTTTTACCGTTGTAATATCAGTTATCTAGCTAAATTATTTTTCTTCACAAGTGTATTGAAAAACGTCGTATGATACACGTGAGTAATGAATGGTTACCGTTCTTGGCTCTCTTAATACCGCCTCGACGGTAACCTCCTACATTACATACTTATATCATAATTTACTATTCCACATTATAATTCGTTATATTTTTTCCTGTATTATTGTTATTTTCTTAATTTGTTTTCTATACATATTTTTGATATTTTTAAATATTTCTTTATACAAATATGTATAAAATAAAATATATATACATAAAAACAGTAGTCCGCCGGTGTCGGGAGCAGGGTCCAAGCTACTGGAGGTTAGGGCTCCAGAGAATGGAACCTCCTCATAATGCGAGCCGTATCCAGGATTACTGCCCTCTGTATAAGGGCCTCGATCCAACCGCGCAACGACAGCTTCGACAGATGGTCGTCGAAGCTTTTGGTTATAAGGCCGTTGGCAGTCACGACAATCGGCACAATTACAACCGAGTCCACATTCCACAAGTCGATATATTTGATTTGCTTCTCTTTCTCAGCTTTCACGATATTCTCGTCATGTGGGATGGTGACATCGACTATCATTGCGCGGCGCGCTAATCGGTCTATCATCACTATTTCCGGCTTATTGGCTACAATAGTCCGGTCAGTGATGATAGACCGATCCCAACGTGGCATGGTCATTTTCGAGAACTGGGTCGGGCACATACCTGTAATACGGTACCTCAGAATCCACTAGGTTGTATTTCAAAACAAGTTGCTGGTGGATAATCCTGGCTACTTGGTTATGCCTGTGCAAGTACTCGCCGTTAGCCAGACGAAAACAACCAGAGATAATAATTATGTCTGATGAACTCACCCGGACGATGGCATGCCCGACACACGTCAACCGTCCCGTTCTTCATAATATGTTCGTTAGGATAACTTCGTCCATAATCGCACAAACTAAACCTTCAGTTTCCCCTAAGAGGTCGCTGAAACGTAACCAGGCCACGGACGCCATGAAATCTACATCGGGCTCATGAAGAGCCCGGAAAAAGCGCCCGTGAAGCTCCTTGCCTTTCCATACTTCCTTGCGGTCATCAGTAGTAAGCACCACAGGTTTGTGCCAGTTCTCGCGCGCTGTTCGAGGAAGGTAAAAATAACACTGTTTAGAGCTTATTGTACATCCCTCTATACGTGCAGTCTGTGGGCAAAAGTATACCGTGCGGCATACAGCGCCATCCGCGTCTATTTCGGCCACGGATATAGATGGGTATCTACGAGTTCAACAACGCGCTCAGGGCGATGCTGTGGCTGCCTCACTACTGTAGCACCTTGGGCATGTTCGCGGAGGCGCGTACCGACTGTTTCCACGCGACGATGCGCGTCTCTGGTACGCAGAGTGCGGGGAAGCGCTAAAGCGTCTATTACACCACTCTCTATATTCCGCACACTTTACACATACTGTCACTTTCAAGTAAAATAGTCTGACCCTTATTACACTACGCGACGTCGACTAAGACCGGTCTGAATATCGAGCAAGGGCATCGCCAGCTCAAAGAGTATAGTAAATAGTGATCTAATCTCTATCTAATGAGGCTATTGGAAGTATAGAGAATAATAAGGTTTTTTTTTAAATAATAATAAAAGTTTTTCTCTCCACATTATAACTCCTAAATTGCTAGCCTTAAACCTACGGTAACATAAGGATCGGAATTATATTGGTGAATACTGGTGCCTAAACTAGGCTCTGAAGCTGTAAAGCAAGCCTCTAGGAGGGGGCGCAACAAGTGGTGTAATAAACCCTTAAACACCGTCCTCGACAGACTGGATTCCCGTACATTCGGCAAAGCTCCAGTCGGCATAATTATGTTCACGGTGTTTTTGTTTTGCTGTGTTGTGAATGTTATTGTGTAATTGTGATTGTATATTTGTTTATACGAGTCATGTCACTTGAAGGAATTTTAACTTACCTAATCCCCCGTTTCTAGTGGCCGTAGTGTGATGTTATGTAGACTTTACGATAAATGGGTTACTCAACACAACGAATTGTTAAATTCTAATCACAGTTCAGTTCATGAGATTAGCGCGTTTGAAAGAATAATGATACTGTTCTGGTACACAGCAAGGTAATAACCTCCCTTTCTTCAGTCTCCTCTTGCCACTTTCCCTCTTCTACAATTGTGAGCCAGTATATGAGGAGTAATTCATCCTGCAATTTCTTTCTGACAAATGAGAATTATCTACTGGAATAATACAAAACCAGAATTATGGTATTTTATATAAAACTTTATTTTCACTATTGCCGACCAACAATAGTTAAGTCGTCAATTGTAAAAAAAAATCAAAATAATAAAGTGAATTTTCAATTTTTGTAGGTCAAAAATATTTCAAGATTATTAACACTTTTTGCGTAAACATTATCGATACATAGTAAATACTATTATTATTAAGTATTAGGGTGCTTCAGTCGTGGGTGCGCATGTTGATGTCGTCGTGGCGCTCGCGCTCGGTCTCGCGGTGGTCGCCCGACACGCGCGCGCCGGCCGACGTGCCCGCCTCGTCGTGCTCGCGCTTGCCGGGCGAGTGTGGTGCCGAGGGGGCCGACTGCACCAACCGCCCCATCAGACTCGCGCTCTTGTCCTTGCGCGGCCGGGTCCACTCGTGCGATAGCACCCGATCTAGCGTGAGGCGAAGCGTGATGTCAGGCTCCAGAATGTGGCGCACGATAGACTTGGCCGCCGCTGATACTGTGTCACGAATTCTGGATCTAAAAACCCAGTTGCGCGACATTTGGTCCTTTAATAGTTTGCGCAGATTCGAATCATCGAACGGCATGGAAGCATTCAGCATTATGAAGAGGATAATCCCGAGTGACCACACATCAGCTAGTTTGGGGTTGTAAGGCGTGCCACTTACCACCTCCGGAGCGGCGTATGCAGCGGAACCACAGTACGTTTGGCTGAGTACACGTCGATTGTCGCCGTCCGTGCAGAATCTAGCGAAACCAAAATCCGCCAACTTAACATTGAAACGTCTTGAAAGCAAAATGTTCTCGCATTTCAGATCGCGATGTGCTATATTCTTGCTATGCAGGTATTGCAAGCCACTAGCCATTTGTCTAAACCAAATTTTGGCCTGGTTTTCTGGCACAACTCCATTCCGTTTTATAAAATCCAACAGATCGCCATTGTCAGCATAACGCATAAAGATAAACACTCTCGGTCCACGCTGTAAAATACTGTGCACTTGAATAATATGAGGGTTCTCGATCTTGGTTAGTATATCAAGTTCACGAGGAAAAAACTTTTCTAAAAAATCCCGAGGTGCTTTTTCTTTATCGAATATTTTGCACGCGAGGTGCATTCGCTTCGGGCTGGCTGCATCGCAGTACTCAGCCAGGTGGACGGTGGCGTATGATCCTTGCCCGACTTTCTTGCCGATGAGATAGCCTCGTTGTTCCAAGGCATTCACCTCGGAGCTTCGAGGACTGAGGCGCTCAGCCATTGAGCTCTATCGACTCTATCCTAACCCGTTTAGGATACATTGGACATCTCACTACTCACGTATGTCCAAGGTTTCAGTGATCCTCCTGTCAAAATGTTAGCTTTTCGATTGATATTAGCTTTCAACACAACTCTCATGAAAGAGAGTAAAACAATATAATAATAATAAATCGTTAATAGCACGCACAAAATTTTGTTAAAATATTACGACATCACAAAGAATTTGGATATAAAAAACGCTTTCACTAGTAAGAAATCTTCCAAAAAGACGTATTTGCTACATTTATGACATTTTTTTCCTTTGTTTCTAAAATTAAAATGATATTTTTTCAGAAAAGCCAACATCAAATAATTTTACAAAAAGATTTTATTTGCAGAGAAATTGGAAACGCCCGGATGAGCGATAATGGTGAATACGATGCCCACTACGAAATTGTGATGGTTAAAGAAGCCAGTTTTAAAGGAATGGATAAATCGCTTGTGTCGAATATGTGGTGAGGTATGAAAAGGTGCCTGGTCTGGTACGTGAAGTGCAACACTACAACAATGGTTAGGGACATGTCCTTGAGAAAATAGTCTTATATAGTGTAGACAAAATAGTGAATGTGGATGGACTTTATCGGAAAAGAAACGATACAAAATTAAAATTATATTAAAATCCGAACTCAGAAGCTAAAACAATGTGGCCCTATGGCTATATGAATACATGTCATGTTAGAAATAACACTTCTAGTAATCACACTTTTTGTGCAGAATAGGGTGTAAAGACCTGCAAACTTGCGTTTAAAGTAGATGGGTATTGTGTCTGGTCCGGGCAATTGCCCGTTAGCTGATTTCGGGCTTTTTTATAATAAATTATATTCTATATCTCTAATACTGTGATGAACGATTTTGGATTCTAGTTCTTAAGTGGCGTAATTAATGTCGCTACAAAATACGATACAAAGCATTTACCTACTGTTCTTGCAAAAATTATAATTATAAACTAATGTGCAAGTTTGCCGTACGATTATTTATTGACAAAATGGAAATAAAGGCTACAGGGGTCTAACTCGCAACTTTGACAAATCGGGTCATCAGTAGAATGTGCACCTGTTCGAACCATATACCGGTCAGGGCGATCAATAGTAATAAGGTAATAACTTATTTAATGGATACTAATAGTACCTAATACAACGTGCTTTATTGTTTGGTATTCAGTGCGCTCTACAACCCCACGAATGCACTCGGACAGGTAGGCGGCGATTGTCACTGACCTGACTGGACGCCTGAGGGACAATATCGACGCGCCGCGGAGTTCGACCATGGCGAAGGTGGTGTGACGATCATCTGGTCATGTTCGCTGGGCAAACTACTTGGCTAGAGATCGACTTGGACAGAGAGGTTTGGAAGGAAGAAAGGGAGAACTTTACCCAGCAGTGAGCACCAGGGCCCCGGATCCAAGGCAGGGAAGGACCAGGGCCCCGGATCCAAGGCAGGGAAGGAACAGGGTAGGTTTTTAGTCAGTAAGATTCTGACACTATTTCCCGCCCCACACAAGGGCGGGATTTGTCATTGGATGATTTTACCTACCATAAAAAAAAACCCAGCAGTGAGCAGTGAGACACAATTAAAAGGTATTCTGTAGATAGGACAATATGTACCGTGCTGCTGGTCAGCATTCACATATTTTTTGTGTCTGTGAGCTTCTCGCAGATCAACCTATAAGATTGTTATCTGCTTGACTGGGCTGACCTGTGGCGGCCTTAATAAATTAAAGCATGGCTTACTCAATACGTATAACTAAGCGACTACACGCTAAGGGTACCTACCTAACTCTGTGGGGTACTGACTTCGGTTTAGGGCGTCGCTTGGGGAGTGTAGCAGGAGACGGGCTGAATATTTGTAAAATTGTTAGGTATTATTTAGGGAATTTAAAACTATGGCCTCAGTGGCGCGAGCTGGCTCGTGCAAGGAATGGGGTGATGGAGAGGTTGAAAGGATATTAGTCTGTATTTTTGATATCAAAGGGTGCTTTATTTCCCTCCGGTATTCAGATAGATTAAAAATGTCAATATTGTACAGCATATGCTTCGTTACACTAATCTATATAGTACAAATATAGAATAGGTAAACTAGCTTTGTCAGCGGCTTCCCCAAACAAACTTTTCAAACTTTGGACCACTGTTTCATCCCCTTAGGTAGTGAATTTTGGAAAATACTGCCCTAGTGCTCGCCTCCGTCATAAAAGGAAACATTGTGCAAAATTTAACGCTAGTTCTCAGCCAGCTAGCTTGCCAGCTTCTCCTTTTAGTCGATCTATTACAAGGATAATGTAGATAGATGTACCTATTTATAATACTTAAAACTTACAAATTAAACAAATGCAACGGGTTATTGAATTCCTAATCTATAATCTAAATAAATTATCTGTATTATTTTATACAAGCTTGTATTTCTATATTGAGCATTGTGTTTGTGTTTGAAACAGATATCCCGTAAATATACTCTACAAGTTCTTAACCGAAATAGATATCATCAAGCAAATCCACAAATAGTTTAGAGCATAGATAAAGCATTGAAATAATGTGAAAATGACTTCATACAGTGTACCTTGTTTTCTTTGCCACCATATTATAATGATTATACTTTTATAGTTTTAGCCTTCACAGCCACACGAAACCACTCATAAACAATTCTGACTTATTTGCAACAAAAGGGACATATTTTGCTACTGTTTGTAGAAGCTCATCTAAAACACCTGATCCTACGACATGTAACAAAAATCATTCAACCTGTATTAATGTGATAGCATCACCGTACGACAAGTGGAGAAAATGAATGCCACACTCTAGAAAACGAAAAAGAAAAAAATTAAGAAAAAATAATAATAATAAAGAATATACTAATATATCTATCTATCTACTTTTAGCATTAAAAACTCAAAACTTTTCCGGTAGAGAACTGGGAGATAGTTTACCGCAAACCACTATATACGACGACCAATTGCACGCCACAGCGAATGTCGCAGATCCACGAATGGAACTTCCATAATTCCAACTAGGCTCAGCAATTCTATACAAGTATTAATAAAGAAGCTGAATAGGAGTAACAAATATGAACCATAAGTTAATGAGGTAGAGTTTACTGCACAGCAATCCTGACTACTCCTTCATTAGGTATCCCAACGGAAAGTGACAACAGTTCAAAGGACAAAGGACATAGTTCCACATGAAATTGAAAACCAGGATTCTATATCGCCTGATGGATGTATTATATAAAACTGTATAGAACCCATCTACCATCTATTCGACTGAAAGACTTGTATCTATGGTCATTAATAATTTTTTTTTTTTCTTTTTTGGTAACAATGGAGTTTTTGGCGGGATTTCTTGGAATGAAGTAGGTTTTGTGTGACAGTCTGACAGTGGCTGATTTAATTATTCGCGAATTGAGTCCTAAAATTGGTGTAGTTTTGTATCTCAAGTGTCTGCGCAACTGGATAATATGTGGAATCATTGAAACAGGCGCGATCTTGATAAAATGGAGCTGAGAATTTTGTTGTAGTTTTGGCTACCTCAGCGAAGTTTACCGAGAAGGCTGTATCGTACATTTGCCACAGTTAACAGACATTTGCTGCCAAATACTACAAAAAACATTAGAATATGTTGCACTCGCATTCTAATGTGATTACTCATTCAAAAAAACGGACGAAAGACTAGACGATATGATCAAACGACTATAGCCTTCCAATGATGACGTCAATCCAACCAATTGGTTTTATTTTTGGCGGGATTTCTTTAAGTGAAGTTCATTAGAGAATAGCTGTTTTAATTATTCGCAAATTGATTCCTAGTGGATATTGTGATGTAAAATTGGTGTAGTTTGGTTTCTCAAGTGTCTGCGCAACTGGACAATATAATATGTGGAATCATTGAAACAGGCGCGATCTTGATAAAATGGAGCTGAGAATTTTTTTGTAGTATTGATAACCTACCTCAGCGAAGTTTACCGAGAAGGTTTATTTGATACATTTGCTGCCAAACACTACAAAAAAAAAACATTAGAATGTGTAATCCATATTCTAATGGTAAACCACAGTTTTTACACGAAGATATGACTTAAAGGACTTAGTATCCAAGCCAAAAACACTAGCAAAAAAAGCCAACCAATTGTCAAACTGACAAACATTTACAAATATGTCAAATGTCAAGTTGAATGTCATCATCAGATGAAATTTTACTATTTTTTTTTCAAAAGTAGGCGTTTTGTGTTGGTAAATTCAAATATAATATAAAGTTAAACAGTATAACCATTTTATATTTCGTTGTATCTAACATAAATCAGCCAAGATGATGAACCAATATATAAAAGAGCTAGAACAAGTAAGATTGTTTTCTATTTGTTGAGATTGTAATATCTTCTAAAATTTTTTAGTTCAAATACATTTTTTTATTTGTTAATTGTGGCTTTGTAGGATCCATTCGACCCTGATGAATTTGTGGAAAGAATGGTGAGAAGGAGTATGCAGGAATCTCATTTAAAAAATGACCAATTTGATCCCGAAATGATTCATGACATTTTTACACAAGCCATACAAGATCTGAAGGTATGTATGCATGATATAATCCATTGAATGTAGCATTTAACCCATGGGAACACTGTGTCAAAAAGTATCTTATGACATGGTCTACACATTTGTCAAATTTTGTCCTTACTTGGTATGGTATTTCAGTCATTGTTTTGATCAAACATGTAAGCTATTACATTTCTTAAAGTTAGCAATTGAGCACCTTAATCATAGTTATTATGTACAGGCGTAGGATAAATGCATTTTGGAGAATATGCAAGAATTACATGACAAGATTCTGTCATCTCCTTCCTACCATCAGACAATGTGACGTAGGGTGAATACTCGCGTATTCATCTTTACGTTGTTGTTGTGACAATAGACTGTGGTGTAGTTAAAAAGAAAGGCAAGTGGACTGAATAACAAATAATGATAGAAAAATATCAATTACAATAATAAACTAGTGTATCTCACCATCAGCGATTGCATCACTGCTTACCATCAGGTGGGATTGCAGACAAGCGCTAGTTAAAATTAATAAAAAAAATTGCATGAAACATAGGGGAACAATTACATTTGCATAAATTGACAGGTTTTACAAGAGAGACAAGAAAGAAAATGTGCTCGACTGGAGCAGTCTGTTCAAGAAGAAGAAAAACTATATGGTGCTAAATTGGCTGAAATTATGGATCAACATACTGTAAGTAAGATTCAAAAACCCTTTTTTAAATAAGAATAATTTAAAATATCATCTGATGTGGTGATGTTTTATAAGTTGGTGTTTCTCATTTTATTCCTTTGTTTCTTTTCTTTTTTAATGACTTTGGTTGTGCATTTATATTTTTTATATGGCACAATTAATTACTAAAATTTTATGCTGTAAAAATATAGATGGTGTTTTCTTGAGACTTAACAAATATATTGGTGAAGTCGTTTGAAGCTTGAGAATGAATGACTGAACGAGCTAAGTGACATGTGTCACTGTTTTAAAATCCGGGCTGATGTTTACTCAAGCAGAACAGAGAAAAGTTCTGACTGCAGAGTAACGGGGGTCTTTTCTTTGTCAACTGCCATGTGAACAACATCTAGTCCAAGGCCTCCTTCATAGCTCATTGTGAAGTGAATACCTAAAGCATCATAATGAATTTCAAAAAAAAAAACACTAGAGACAAAATTATCTGGACCATCTAACAATAGGCCAATATGTATAATGATATTTATTTTACTTAACAGAGTACATGTTATTCACTTACAATGATAAACACATGGCTAAAGTAAAAGTCAACACCAGGGCCCTGGAATAAAGGCAAAGAAGTAAAAGGGTGGGGTTTATAGTCAGTAAAAGTCTGACACTATCTCCCGCTCCGCTCAAAGGCGGGAGATGTTATTGGATGATTTTTACCAAGAAAAAACAAAAAAAAAAATATTTATTTATTTGAAGAAGTAGGACTTACACACGATTAATAGAAAAAAGGTGGTGTAACTGCTATGCTGTATTGTATTGCACAGGCTGGTCTGCAACTCCACTCCTAAAGTGCGTATCTTGCCTATGAGTGAAACAAACATGTCATTAGATTCGCCCCAGCTACTCAAGGGAAGGCCAGCAGCACTTTGATGTTATTGATCATTTCACGAAGGGTACCTGACTTTTCTAAGAACTTTGTCTTGTATCCTATGACCAGGTAGCTTAGAAGCAGAGTTTTTTTATAGTAGATAGGCTCTCTTTCGGCAACTTTTTCACCTTATCGTAAGCAATGATGTGTTCGAATGGTGGGTAGCAACAGTGGCTGTCTCGTTTTCGAATTTATAAAAGAAAAAGGCCTTGATGATGCGCCTTCGCCCACGTCTAAACTAGTCCATGTTACGCCCCCTCATAGTTTTGGTGCATATCAAAGGCACAAATAAGTTATAAAATGTTTTTTTTTTTTTCAGCATTGTGTAGGTGTATTCAGCGCGTTGGATGAGCGCATGTCCCGTTGCGGAGGTCGTGCATTAGACGTAGGCGAGAAGCTTGGGGCCGCACGCGCACCGCGGGCGCGGGCCTCTGCAGCCAGGGACTTGCTGTCCCATCTCTCACACTTCCTCAGCCCTGGACCAGTTCTTATTGACTTGTTTAATGATGCTAGCAAGGTTTGTTAAACAGTATTTATTCTGTTAATTGCTTATAATTACTCTTTTACACGATTGAATAATATGTATAAAAGTAATTTGGTTATTTGATAATTTAAACAAGCTGAGACATTATGAGCTGAGTATATACTCTAAGAAGAAACATCAAAACAGTAATTTAAAGTTCATAATAGAGCATATGCATGAAAATAATAAGTACCTATCTTATCAATAAATATACAAAAATAAATAAGTAAAAATGAAAATAGAAACAAAATTGAGTTGTTTAAAATCTGTATAACGTATACTGTGCATTTACCATGTAGGTAGGGTATTGTGTGTTAGATGTGGATCCACCTGTAAAAAAAATCTTTAACCTGTATCTAAAGGTTGAGCTACAACTAGCCGCACCAAATCGCACTTTCGTATGCTTTTATAGTTTTCTGTCACTTACAGCCCATTCACGACCTTGCCGCTATGAGCGGCAGCTAAGCGCGGCAGCGGCGAGCGGTAAGAACAAAAGTATGAAAATATTTTAAGCACGCCACGAGACGCCGCTCATAGCGGCGCGCGCTCGACCACTCACCTACCGATACCATCCCGCTTGCCGCGCCGCTTGCTGCTAAGACCGAAGTCGTAATTGGGCTCTTAGAACCGTCATCCACATAGTCAGCGGGTGTACGACTGCACGCGGTGGAATCAAAGTGGCGGTCAATCACCACGTTATAAAAAAAATATACACCACTAAGTACATAAATATCAATTATGTAATTCAATTATATATATTTTTTACCCTCGTCCGTGCGTCACTACGGGGTGCCAACTGAAAACTAGCGCTGGGTGTCTCACGCCCAGCAAATACTGGTCACCCTTTTGGTGCGGGCACGCTCGGCGCATTCTGTACTTTTGTTCTTTTTAGGGTTCTGTATCTCAAAAGGAAAAAAACAACGGAACCATTGTGTGTCATTTTGTTGTCCGTCTGTCTGTCTGTCTATCAAGACCCTTTGTCTTGGGATCGCGTGAAGATATCAAGTAGAAATTATATTTTTTTGCAATTGAGAAAAAAGGTTTTTCATAGGAAAGTTTGTACGGAACCCCTCGAGTCCGACTCGCGCTTGGCCGGTTTTTTACTTTGTGTTTATAACTGTTGTGTTGTGTCTGTCTCGAATAAAAATATTTCCATTATATTCTTCACTTTCTCGCTTTAGTAAATGACGGTTCTAAGTGACAGAAAAGGATAGAAACATAGGACAATGTGATTCAGGGCGGCCAGATGAGGCTCAAACCAAAATTTGACTATTGAAAATTTTAAGAACAATTTTACACAAACAAAGGTCTTTGCCACAATCAATGTTCTTGGCAGCCGGCCAGGTTAATATCTGGGTTTGGACTATATGAGTATTTCAACTTGATTATTAAGTATTTGTCCTTAGAAATCTATTGAAAGGATTACTTACTTAATTTATACTAAAATATAAATTAAGTAAGTAATCCTTTCAATAGATATAGATATGTATAACATTCATTCAATATTCGTCATCATTTTGAATTAATTTGTTTTCGTGAGCTGATCTTTTAAATATTGCATTTGCTTCGCAATCCGCTCTTTACCGTGAAAAATTTCCATTCTTACCATCCAAAATGTTATTATAGTTGAATGAAGCAGCTGACGTCATACAAAAACTGCATACAATCGCTCAAGAGTTGCCGCCAGACAAATTCGAGGTAGCCAAGAAGAAGATCGAAGCTAAGTACGACGAGATCGAGAGGAACCTTATAGAGGAGTTTGTGAAAGCGCAGAACCAGGGCAACATGGCTAAGATGAAGGAAATAGCGAATATCATGACCAACTTCAAGGGATACTCGCAGTGTGTGGATGCTTTCATTGAAACGAGTCAAATGGTGAGTAGATGAACCTTACCCGTAATATCTGTGATGGTCCTATTCTGAAGATCGATATGTCATACTCTAGATCAGTGGTTGGCGAAGTTTCTTAATGGGGGACCAGAAAGATGAAGGAATTGCATAGAGAGGGCTAGAGGAGGGCTAGAGTTATATACATAAGAAATGTATTTTATTTTAAAAATTTTAATCACATAAAAACGATATAGAATTACACACTTGCATAAATGTTAAAAATTACGATTTAAGTTTTATTCGAAGACCCTGCCATAGTAGGCGTGTGCGTGTACGCAACACAATCATGAATTACGCAGCTAGTTTACCTGGCTCCGTTACTTATGCATCTATTATTCTATTAACTACAATCTACTTTATACTTCTGGACCGTCAAAATATATCGCGGGCCATATACTATTCATGTCGAAGGACCGTCGGCGGGCCGGATTAAAAGCTTTCGGCCCGCGGGCCGTACTTTGGCCCATCACGACTCTAGATGTATGCGAAACAGGGCCTAAAGTCTGGCATACGTCCATTGAAAGTCGAGGATCCGGCGTCTAGACTTTAGTTGATTCCGTATATGTTCTAATCGTGCTGAGTTATGTGACGTCATAGATGTCGCTACAGTACTCCTCTGCTTATATTCCCACTCTATTCGTTCTCTAGCTATTAATTACCCCTATAATATTCAATCTCAACTCGGTCTCCCTTGGTCTGTTATAGCATGTTATTGTTTTATCAAGTGTCTATCTATCTATTGTGGTCTGGTTTCCACACTCAGTCCTTAGCGGACCATTGGCGTGGGCCATGTTGGCCTTTAATCCAACCAGCCCACCTCACTTCAGAAGCAAATGAGCGTCTATGTGTGAATTCGTTGCTCCCAAGGTTCGTGTTCTTATTTCGCTGACGGGTGTACACTCGAGGAGCTCTTGCATCATAGTTAGGACTCCATGCATCCTCTGCACAGACGACTAATCGTGATATTCATGTGTTCAGTTCAGTGAAAAGCAGTATCCGGTGATGGTCCCTGGTGGTTTATCAAGGGTTTTACCCACTATTCTGGCGACTATGTCGAGTGTAATGAAGAAAAATCCTGAGTTGGTTTTATTTACATTCAGAGACTGTATTTTAGTGTTACTGTATAAGACTTTCTAGAGCTGATTTTAAGTTTTTCTGGTGCATTTCAGCAGGACTCATCAGGCAGTTTGTCACGGCTCTGTTCTGGTCGTCGCTTCTCTTGATTAGCTAACTGACTATCAGAACTTACAGCTGTTCTTTTTTTTGGTGGTGGGTAAAATCATCCAATGACATCTCCCGCCCTTGGGCGGAGCGGGAGATAGTGTCAGACTCTTACTGACTAAAAACCAACCCCGTTCCTTCGTTGCCTTAGATACCAGGGCCGAGCTTTCCTTTCAGAAGCAAAACCTTGGCCCCAGTAGGCTTCGACCCTGCCTGCCTGCAGCTAGCAGACTGGGTCTCTACGATTTGCTGACAACTCCTTGAAGCGAGCGGGAACAGTGCGCACCGTCGTCGACCTGGTCTTGGTCCGGATGGTTACCGGACGGTCGAACTGCGAGTTAGCCATAGCTCGCCGTCCGCAAACCTGCGCCTACGTTGACTGGAAATCAGGATCGGAATCGGAATCCCCGCGGCGGCTGAGCCGTGAGGGCCATTGCCTCTCGCGTGCGGCCTCCTCCTTTGCTTGCATTACTGCTTCGCAGAAGGAGGCGACCGCCTGCCATCCCTCCTCGCTTCGGACCATGGCCCGTACCAGGGCCTGGCGCGAGAGATCGCCGCTGCCGATCGCCCTCACGAACTTACAGCTGGTCTGATAGAACCCCGCCACACTTGCAGGTGGTCTTCCAAAAATAAGCTCATTGAGTATGCGGCAGACTTAACCAGCCAAGTCCTTCTTTAATTTTGCGGCTGCTTTGAGGGATATCGTGACTATACCAGTATTCAATGCAATTCAAACAAGAATAGGAACGTTAATGACCTCTATCATTCAAAACTTGAAAAGTATAGTTAGCAAAAATATGAATATTTGCGTATCAATAAGTTTCTTTTTGATATCTTCTCACCGGTAACATGCGTAAAATCCAGATTTGAAGAGGTAGATTGTGATTAAAATGTACGTCCATGGTTCGTAAATAAGTACATATTTTAAAAGATACTTTTAAGCTCTTTTGCTCACCCTACCTATCTAATTTGAATTGGCAGCTAAGACGTCACAATTGGCAGAAGGTCGATCCTATTGTTATTTGAATCGCATCTTACGTAGTATCATATAATAATAATAAATTAAAATCTGCTATCTTAAATACATGTCGCATTCTCAGTAAATTATTACAAATAGACTAACACGAACTAGGTCCACATCATAATCGTAACGCATCCTCACCACACGCTTAATTTACTTGGCTTTTCCAGTGAATGTAGTTAAACACCAGCCTAAGCGTTGAGAAGAGAACACAGAAACAAAAATAAATTTATTGAGCGTGCAAATTACCCCCTGCCTTTTTATCGATTGCTATTGTTCAGACAGGGGCCATTGTCTTGGTAACCAGTCCACTTAAGAGTCCAAAAACCATAACCCTATTGTCTTTGTTTTCCATATATTGCAATAGTTTTTAACCAACCGGGGGTTGCGCGTACAGGGATAACCGTCGGTTGGTACTAAACTATACTAAATAATAATAATGACAATCAATCATTTTCAGAACACACTAATGGGCAAAGACATATTTTCCGCCGTGCTCCCTCTTTGCAAGAAAAACTACACGATCATAAGTAACGTGTTCCCAAACCCGGACCAGGTGATGTCCAAGTTTGTGCTGAACATCTTTCACCTGAAGCTTCAGAAGTACATACAGACCAAGCTGGCTGATAAGAATGATGTGGAGAAGTACTTGAAGAATTTGTATGAGATGTACACTAGGTAGGTGGTATTAAAGTATTGTAACGTTAGTTAGTATCAGCCTTATAATGTTCCCACTGCTGGAACTCAGGCGTCCTCTCTAGGAGAAGAAATGGGCCGTAATCCACCACTTGGGCCCAGTGCGGGTTGGTGGATGTCACATGTCTTCGAGTTTTTGGTTCTATGACATGCCGGTTTACTCACGATGTTTTCCTTCACCGTTTTTAGAGCAGTGGTGATGATATAAATTAAACAAAGTTATGCGCTGAATTTGATGAACCCGCGACTTACAATTCCGTAGTCGGGGAGTCGGGGCTGTTACCACTCGACTGCTCTCCAAAGTTGGTTAAGTTCTTGAAAAAAACCTATGCCGCTGTGGAGTTGTATTGATTAAAGCAAAATGTTGCCTCGCTTTAGGAATTACTCCTGTATTGTGGGACGTGGGTGCGTTTACAAACATGTAATCCACATAAACAAGACACAGACCCAAACCAACTACTGTAGACCATACAAATATTTGTCATATTTGAATGACTAAAACGTGATTTGATTACTAAACCAAAGACATGACTGAACAATTCTATTCGACATAGACTTGCATGGTCTACTGATGTGTGTGTACATTATCACGATGTTTTCGAACAAGCAAAGTATCAGCAATTAGCAAAAAACTTAAATTCCAGTACCCAGCGAGTATGCGACGAACTTGTCCACGCTGGGCTTGTCTCCGCCGAAGGCAATACGACGACCGGCGATCTTCGCCGAGACGCGCTCGTCAACGGCGCGATGGCCGGGGCCAACGACGGCTATGCGGCCATGGAGACGCGAAGACTAAAGGCAGTCATGTCTAACGCACTGAACGCGTATTATGCTGAGAAGCAGCATGTCAAGAAACAGATACAGGGCGGCGGGTAAGACTTCTATTTGTTTAGACACAAAACACATTTAAAATAATTTAGGTATCTATACATGGTATATGGTAATTAGTAACCGATACTTAAACACGTGATCGTAGTCATGATAACAAACAACTTATACTATAGAACCAAACATGAAATCGCGAAAGAAATCAGCAAGTTCAGTACATTTTGACCAGTTAAGTGAACATATTATGTACTGACCAGCAGACTTTTTTTACGCAATTCCATTTCGAGTTTTAGTTTTATTCGAGTTATAGAAAAAAAGTACTTTTATTTTTTTATTTTATCTTTACAAATCGAGTGTTTCATGTACCGGATCGACCCTCCACGGGATTAAAACGATCAAAATTTTACGGTATGAGGCCCGCTTACGCCGATGTTTGTCACAGCTATAGGGTTGTTCAGAACAGTGAATGTGGGCCTTGGAACGCAAAGGTTAACTGTAGCAATACTGCTTTATTGGGTTTTAGACGATAAAAGTCTAACACTCGCTAGTACACATAGATTCTAACTGACTAACATTTTTACTGCATATAACACTGAATAGTCAACGTCATCCACGGAGGCGGGTAAATTGTACTTGTCGGAAAATAATAAAATATTTCACTTTAAGTAAAACTGTACTTCTTTTCCTTCTTAGTAAACTCATATAGTACGCGGCATATAAGTTGAACTAAAATGGTTGTCAACCTTCAATGCGCAGTGACTCATTTTCGGGTCTCAATCGAAGCGGGGGGGCTGCGCGTGCACATAGCAACGACAGCCATTTTGAGTTAACTTATTTGCCACGTATTATGTCTTCAAAAAATCTGTCCTAGCAAAATATTTCGTTCTTAGCTTTATTGTTTGTGTTAGAAGATAGCTGCTATTACGATCACCTGAAATATAACCCTATTCCCGTCCCAACAGTTTCCAAGAGCTGAGACGCGATATTCAAGCGGTGATCGGCACCCGCGCCAATATCAACATAGCGCAGATTGAGAACTATGGCGGGGAGACGTTCCTTAGCGAGCAACTGGTTCAGAAGATGATCAATGACGCTAAAACTTCTTTCACGAGATGTAAGACTGTAAGTAATAACGTAATTTATTACATTTATTTACTAGTCTAGCAGCTTAGCGAAGCCCCTTGACCAATAAGATGATAGTAAATTTAAAATCCGTATACAGTACGGTCGACGGTTCTTGGCGCGTCTGAAGTTAGGCTCTGCGAACTTTAGCGCTCAAAATAAGTGCGTCGAATAAATGATTTATGAAAAGAAATGTCAATAACAGTTGTTAACACCAATAACAACTGCTATTAGCATTAATTTTTTCAAATCATTTATTTTTTTACGAGTGCACAAGCGCTAAAGTTCGCAGAGCCTAACTTCAGACGCGTCAAGATCCGTCGGACGTACTGTACACATTGACCAGTGTCCAGTTGATGTAAGCTCAGCAGACACTACGGACGGCTTTTGTCAATTTAATCCATTGAATGTCGAAATTGGCTACACGACTAAAGTCGGTTGCTAACATACATTTATCTATTTACGGATATATCCGTAAAATGCTTCAGCGAAAAAATACGCACTCTGGGTGTCAGTATATCGATAAATAAGTATAATTACGTAGACTCGGCATCATTGCTCCCGCTTCGCACATTTCCACGTCACGTATCCTCTCAGGCACCAGTGTACTAAATATAGTACACCTCATACCAGCTAATTGAAACCTTATTGTATAAAAATAAGGTTTAAGTTGGCTTGTAGCGAGGTATACTTGTTTCTCGGCTTTTATCTATTACTAGCTTCGGTCAGCGGCTTCGCCCGCATGAAAGTAGAAAATAAATAGCCTATGTTATGTAACTTTCTATTGGTGAAAGAAACTTTGAAATCGGTCAAGTAATTGTAACATACAAATAAAGCAAATATCAAATCTTTCGTCTTTATAATATTAGTTTAGATAATACGCATATACATCGTATGTATTATATAAATACAAACGTATGTATTATATACGTTTGTAAAAACACATGCGTAGTATATACATGGTTTATAGGTATAAATCTTCCACATGATTATTTTTTTATTATTTGATATAAACTAGTGCTTGGCTGCGATCCCACCTGATGGTAAGCAGTGATGCAATCGTTGATGGTGAGGCGCACTAATCTTGAAGACAACCAATTTATAATCGGATTGGAAATCCGCAGCAGGCAAATTGTTCCAGTCCTTCGATGTACGCGGTATAAACGACGAGGTGAAACGCTTAGTCCGGATCGTAGTGGTTTTAACAACGTAAGGGTGGATACTCGCTGTACGTCAGGTTGTCCAATGGTACAAATGAGATGGTGAAATCAAGTCATGTAATTCCCGCGCACACTCTCCAAAATCCAACCTGTGGAATACCGAAAGGCTGGCAACCCTACGCCTGTGCTCAAGCCTTTGAAGATTAGACTTAACCAAATCTGGATCACCAATTAGCCTCTTCGGAGGTCGTTCCATGGAGTCCAAAGCTGCCAATTATTCTGTCTATTGATGAAACCTGCCGGAAAAATCCGTTCAGTAAATTTTGAATTTACCACGAAGAGAAAGACAGACACACAGACGGGGTCGAAGTTTTATAATATATACGAATTTATGAACATAACTTTGGATAAATGGGGAAAAGTAAAAGTGTGACATGCCCTCTCACTCCACCCTAGAGCGGGAAAACGAGAAGTCATTAAACGATTGCCCACCTAAAAAAAATTGTCTGCGACAAATATGATCAATCCTGTTTGGGTCCAGCTTGGCAAGTTTCACGCCAGCGAACCCGCTGGCAAAAGCTTGTCTTTAATAGACACAGTAGCTATCTGTTTAAAAAAAAATGATGTAGGTACTCGAAAATTCGACAAAATTATTAAAAGACAATGGAGCATTGTAGGCGTTATAGATTAGCGAACGCCGAGCCGTCTGCTGCGCTATCTGTTCAAGTGTTTTATGTTTATTAGGTATTTAAGATTACATTTAATTAAAGAGAGAAAAATATTACATTTAAACTTGACCTAATGACTGCTTAAGAATGTTAAACAGGATAACCAATCTGTTTGAGAAATTTTTTACGATCTTATGTGACCTCGAATCGGAACGACTGAAATTACTTAAAGTGGCATACTCGACCTGTAAGATGACCGGGCTTGCGGACGGCGTGTAATGGGTAGCACGCTGTCTGATCGTCCGGTAACCGACCGGACCGAGCCCAAGTCGTCGACGGCGCGTACTGTTCCCGCGCGCCTCAAGGAGCTGTCAGCAAACCGTAGAGGCCCAGCCTGCTAGCTGCAGGCAGGCAGGGTCGAGGCCTGCTGGGGTCATGGGTCAGCTTCCGAAAGGAATACCCGGCCCCGGCACGATAGGCAACGAAAGAACGGGGTAGGTTTTTAGTCAGTAAGTGTCTGACCCTACTTCCCGCTCCGCCCAAGGGCGGGATTTGTCATTGGATGATTTTACCTACCATAAAAAAAAACCTGTAAGATGACAGTTCCCTGAAATAAAGTCACAATGCTTTACGTGAATACTATATAATTGGATGGGCTCAAAGTCAGCCTAAATCTGACAAGATCGGAATAAGCGTTTCGTGTCGTCGTTTGTGCCGTATACGTCGAAGAACTGGAACAATTGGTCTGCTGCGGTATTCCCCTCCAATTATAATTAAGGTGTCTTCAGGGCTAGAGTGAATAGGCTCTTAATAAACTAGTGCGCTTCACTATCAATGATTACATCACTGCTTACCATCAGGTGGGATCGCAGTCAAGCACTAGTTTACGTCATATAAAAACGGCGAAATATCGTTTTATGTGTCATAGATGTTATAATTTGAATCATAACTCAACGCCGAACATTCATAACTCACAAGACGGTGTTGAGTTTTAATATACAAACATTTTAAGATTTTAATACTCAAGACTTCCTTATCCTCGCCATAGTTTTTTGCTGGTTCTTCTCCATAGGAAAAGTTCAATTAAAACTAAACACTAACTTCTGGCATTTTATATGTCACTCAAACTTATTTTATTTCACATGTGAAATAAAATAAGTTTGAGTTTACATAATATAAAAAAAGTTCCTCACTGCGTCTGTCTGTGTGCAATAATCTCATAAACTACTGATTGGATTTTCATACGGTTTTTACATGCAGTATATTATAGTCGAGAAAAGCCAAGAATTTCAAAGATTTATAACACCTGCGCGATTCTGGGGTGGGACGCTAGTTTAAGTACATAATAATCAAAGCTAAAGTCTAAAACTCGGATGTTATATTATAAGTTATTATCAGTGATAGGAATAGGTAGTGCCTATTAGCCTAAACTTCGAAGAACAGAGACAAAAAACGGAGACTTCCTTAGGACTAAATTATTTCCGGGACATCTGTCTCGACATTTCGAGACAACATTTAAATACATTAAAAAAAATGTGTTATTTGGAATAAGTAATTCGTCTATATTTATCTAAAGTTTGCGATTAGACATAACATTTATATATAACTCCATAATAACAACTTCTCCTATATCAGCTTATCCTATATTAGTCTATATATCCCTCTCCTAGAGAAGAGGCCTGAGTCCCACCAGTGGGAACATTATAAGGCTGATGCAATGCAATGCAAGGCTATATCAGCCTAGTGACACACACTGCGTGTTTTTGTATTGTTGTGATCAGAGAGGTCTTCTTAAAATGTGCATAATATAGATGACTTCCGTATTTTTTTCACGCCTTTATCCCGGAGCAGTAGGCAGAGACCACAGACTATGTTATATCTAATACCTATGCAATTACTAATATTATAAATGTGATAGTTTGTATGGATGTCCATTACTTAATTCCACTGAAAATGCTGAATTTGGTAGTAATATAGATTAAGGTGTGGATTAGCACATAGGCTACTTCCTATTAAAAAAATATATAGTTCCCATGGGATACAAAAACAGTAGTACACGCGGGAAAAGCCGCGGGCATTAACTAGTTAAAAAAAAACGTAAAGGTCCTTTCACACCACCGATATTGTATGGCGATTCTTAGGAGATTTCCATGCAAACAAAAACTTCAATAATATTAAGATCATACCACTTTGTATACCTACATTCTGGTAAATAAGTAAATTATTTATTTATTTTAAGTACCTTTTTTTTTAATGATAAATTCTTTCTACTATAGAGAATGGTAAAATGATAAAAAAAATCCGTTTTATTATTTGAAAGCCTTTTTTTACACTTGAACTTTAGAAATCTCAATAAACGTAGCCGAGAGTGAGCTAGAAAGAAGATATTTACTTCGAAACGTGTACGGCTTCTTATAGAAACATTGTGATTCATTGTGTATTACGATCAACAAGTCATTTACAAAATGTTCTCCAAAAAAAAATTCAGAAAATTTTATGGTTGTAACGACTGTGTATGTTATTTAATAAGATATATCTAGTCGCAAACTTTAGGTAAATATAGACGAATTACTTATTCCAAATAACAATTTTTTTAAATGTATTTAAGTTCTGTCTCGAAATTTCGGGATAGATGTCTTGGAAAAAATTTAGTCCTAAGGAAGTCTCCGTTTCTTGTCTCTGTTCTTCGAAGTTTAGGCAAATAGGCACTACCTATTCCTATCACTGGTTATTATATAATTTAAGTCTGAGTTATCAGTATCAGCGGTCATCATTTCCCTACATAGTTCTGGTCATCTTCCAGTCTGGCAGCTGGGTCCACGAAAGTGCTGCCTATCTGGCCTCCACAACATTATGTAACTAACTCCACGACTAAAGCGCGTATTTTGCGTACGGAACATTATGTAATAACAACTTGTTATTTTCAGCTATGTACTCCAAACGAGTTATCGAGCACGACCGTGGCACTACTAGAAGTGTTGATCCAGCATCTACTTATTGAACACGTGGACTACGCACTAGATTTGGGCCTCCAGTCCATTCCTATTGCCGAGAGCAAGTCCCCACCTCAGGTAAAACAATCTTTTTACCATGCAATTATTATAGCGCAGGCTTTCTAGATATAATAATATAATATAAGGGGCGTGACCTGGATCTCAATTGAAGTGGGGGGTCTGCGCGTAACCATAGCAAATGGTTCAACTAATTTTCCGCGTACTATACTTTTTTTTATAAGTTTAATTTATTGTCTTAAGGGCTGTTTATGCTCACTTCTCAATTTCAAGTCTGACACTATACGTGAAAACTTACAATTGGCAGTTTTTTTATAAGCCAAGCTGTAATATATAAATTCGTCACTACATGTAGCAAGAATTCTTATACAAAACAAATACGGCTGTTATATGAAGTTATAAAATAAAAGTACTATAAACAGTAACGTTACTCCACAAGCAAGGTCATAAACCAAGATGGAAGTAATAATATTTTGTAATTTCGCAGATTTATTTCTTCGACATCGTGAAGCAGGCTAACAAAATTGTGAGAATGTTTGAGGAGCATTATCAGGAGTCTGTCCTTATTTGTATGACGTAAGTATTATTTCTAAAGATAGCATGCAAATACGTTACTTAAGAATAAATATAAAGTAAAGAAGGCTATAAACATGTAAAATTCATTGTTTTATAGTTATAGAATAAACTATATTGTAACAATTTCTATATTCACCAAAATAGTAACAATTTCACAGAAACTTAAATCTATGGGTATAATGGCGGTCTTATCGCTGACAGCGATATCTCCCAGACAACCGTAGGTTGGACTATAAGAACTTAAACTAAAAAAGGGTACACTTGTATATAGCAATCTCAGGAAGCAGATTGCTTGAGAGAGCAATGGTGGTCCAGTGGTAAAAGCCTCGACTCGACCTTTATCGGTCGGACCCGACCGACGGTTTGCTAACATCTTATCAAATATTACGCGCTGTCGACGACTTAAGTTTGGTTCTTTCCAGACGGCGAGCTACCTACTCATAGCTCGTTGTCCTCAAGCCCGCGCCTATGATGACCGGGGATTGCCCTGGGATTCTTGTGGCCGTGACTAAGGCGCCTTAAACTGTCTGTTCCCTCACAGTTGATGTCCTCTCCTTCGCTAGTATTACTGCTTCGCTGAATGAGGCGAACGCTCCCGATTCCTTCTCGTTCCGGACCATGCTCTGAACAAGAGCCCGGAACCGATCGCCTCCACGAGAACACAGCGATGCTCTGTCTAAGCGGGGCACTCCTCCACCGTATGCTCCACTATGTCCTCCGAGTGGTCCGCAGAATGATTACACCCGATCGTTTCTTTCACCTGAATTCGAAACAGGAATCTCCCGAACTAGCCATTTCCGATGAGGACCTGCGTCAGATGGAAAATAAGGAAGCCGTGGCGTCTCTCCAGTCACTATCAAAGAGAGGACTTTTTTTATTTTTTATTTGATATAAACTAGTGCTTGACTGCGATCCCACCTGATTGTAGTAAGCAGTAATGCAATCGTTGATGGTGAGGCGTACTAGTTTATTACCGCCGCGCTCGTAGCGTGCCCAACGGCCCCGACCGACCTGATGCAGAACGAACCCCCGACGAAACACAGGCAGAAGATTTACTTAGTTTCATTTATTTCATAACCACTGCTCTCAAAATGGTGAAGCAAAACATCGTGAGGAAAGCGTGATATCCACCAACCCGCACTGAGCCCGCGTGGTAGATTGCTACCCATTCCATCTCCCAGAGACTGACTCCCGACAGTGGGAACATATAACTAAGGCTGCTTATATGCTACTGACCGTATATAAAAACATCACCGAAGACGTCGGAAAAAGCAAGCTTAGTGTTCATAAAATAAAAATATTTGTGTAATTAAATGTAAATCTGTGATATAATTTTTTTTTTCGTGTTTTGTGACATGACAATACGGCTAATTTTGATAGAAATGACTGAAAACCTAACTAATATTATTGCTTTTTAAATCAATTACCTGTATTTAAAGCCGGCCTTTAGCAACAACTGGGATTAATTCCGCTCGACAACGAAGAAGGTAAAGAGTAGTCGGAGTAGCAACCCCGTTGAATAAGCGCGCAGGCGACCGCCTATGGATCCGTGAAAAAATTGTCCTAGTCTAGCCGTTTTAGGCCTAGTGTTCACGGACGTATAGCTTTATATCATTCAATTTATAGATGCGTATTCTACATGTTACGCTTGGTCTACGCCTGCTCACAGCTACTTACAAACTGTCAACGAAGGGGCAACGTCGTGCGGTGTGGGGCCTTTCAAGTATTACGTAACAGATTTTTGCAAATATGTACCACCCTCCCCCTCGTCAGCAAAAGTAAACAAAGCTCTCTTAACCTTCCCCTCTCCCTCATGCTTACGTAAACATTGGTAAGACTCTAAGTCTTCAAGGATAATAGATGTTTGTTTCTTTCGTACGATTTTGGATCATCGATATCGTTCTAAAACTAACAAAATATACTGCTGGCGTAATCACCATCCAGACTCCCCCCCCCCCCCCTCTGTAGTGCTTACATAATACTTGAAGGCCCCTGTGCTGATGTGTCGTTGCCGCTTCGTCTAAGCGTCACGCAGGCGTTCATAGACGCGTATACGTAATTAACGCTTAGTTAATTACGCGTCCGTGAACAGCAGGCCTAACATAATGAATCTTCATACCTATTCCCTACATAATGATTAATTACAGCTGATTTTTATCATCAGTTGAAAACCAGCGTCAAGCACTATTTGTCTGAGGTTCATGCTGAATTGGAGCTAGTTTTCAATAAGGTAGTTTTCAGCAGCCGTGAGCCACAATATATTTTAATATTACTTATTATTTTTAAAATAATATTAAAATATAGTGTTTGAAACCATAATATACAACCTTATTTTTAGTCTATGCGGAACCTGAAACACTGGTTTATCATTTTTATGCAAAGAATCTATGTACAAAATTTCATAATTGTATCATGAAAAATCACAAAGTTACAAGCTTGTTTTGCTACCTGGTTGTCCACACAAACACATGGCCAAAGGATTATCAGGGCGACTGAGAGGTTGTTTTACTCCCGCACTTAGCTGAGCGCTGGCTCCTAATGCCCGCTATGACCTGCCCTGACCTGTGTTGTGCTTAGCGTCGATGTTGTTCAACTTGTGACTTTTTAAAAAGTTTTTTGGGAAAAAATACAACTGTGTAAAAATACTGGAATCGATTGAGTTACTGATTCTGAACAAACTATATTCAGGTTTCACATATACTAAAAATAATGTTGTATAATACATATGCTTGGGAAAAAGTTTGATTATTAAAAAACTTGCTCTAAATACTTCCCTTATGTAAGTAAGAGTATTGAACCGGGACAAACAATTTTTCATAGTAAAGCCAAAAAAAAAAAATTAAAACTCTAAATTCCAAATCATCATCATCATCATCATCTTTCTGCCCTTGTCCCGTGTTATTTGGGGTCAGCGCAACACGTTGTTATCTTCCATTCTATCCTGTCATCCGTTATGCTACCTCTAACTACATTTTCTTTCATATCACTTTTTACACAATTCATCCATCTTTTCTGTGGCTTCCCCCTCTCTCTCCATCCATCCACATGTATACTCATAACTCTTTTAGTAACATGCGTCTCATCCTCATCCCTTCTCTTTACAAGACCATTACAAGACTAACGATTACCCTTCAAATTTTTAGTCACTGGGACTACCAAATTCCAAATCAATACTTAATTAAAATAACTTTCAACGATCATTCCTGTAGGTTGTTAGTATGCAACGACCGACAACTACCTACAGGTCATTGGAGTCGCTCAGCTTAAAGAAATTAATTTCGTCATTTACTTAAAGAAATTAATTTCGTACATGCATAAATTAATTCGTATTTCAGAAAAAAAGTACTTTATATTTTTATCATTACAAACGATAGTGTTTCATGTACCGGATCGACCCTAAATAAATAATATGTAACTGTTTTTTGTCCCAAATAAATAAAATACAATAAACAGGGCTTCGCCCAAAAGTATAATAGGCTAATTAGTTATTGTGCAATGACAAAGGGTTCACAAAGTGGTTTGCTATAAAACGATAAACTTCCTAAGAAAATAAGTACATAATTAATCGGCAAGGCAAATTGGTGACATCCCTTGAATCGGTCGTCTGCGTTGCGCCTCAAAATCTCCCATATCCTAACGTTTTATCATATTGCAGTTCATCGACGCGACAGAATGAATGCATGCAAAGGAAGGCCGCTATAATGGAGCAGCTTGAGAACAAGCTGGACGCTGGGTTAGAACGAGCTATCGTAGCTATAGTGAGCTGGGTCAAGCTGCATTTGCAGACGGAGCAGAAGAAGACCGACTTCAAGCCGGAAGGAGATATTGATACGCTCGCTTCATCGGTAAGTGGATTACGAATTTTAGGGCACTGAGTGGACTGAGACCCGAACCTGAGACCTCTACAGAGAGTGTAAAGTTCCGCAAATCTCCATTGTAAAGGGAGGATCCTCCGACCAGACGGGTGTTATGTCTGGTGGACAACTGCCCAATAGATGATTTCAAACTTTCGTGTATAAGGTGACTGGTAATTAGTGGCCGATACTTAAACACGTGATTGTAGTCATGATAACAAATAACTTTTACTGAGACCAAACCTGAAATCGCGAAAAAAGTCAGCCAAGTTCAGTACATTTTGACCAGTTAGGCGAATATAAATATTTTGACCAGCAGATTTTGAAAAGTTGTTTGTTATCATAACTACAATCACGTGTTTATGTATCGGTCACTAATTACCAGTCACCCTATATATATCTGGCCTTGAGTTAACTAGCAGATCTTGTTATAATAAAATAGAGTTATGGCGCAAAGTTCTATCACACTCTGAGTCAGTATTTAATGTTTTTATAAATACAAATATAACGGGGACATTCTGTGACAATGTTGAGATGACAATGTGATTGAGTGCTCTCAATTTATTGGCAACACTTATCCTTTTTTTGAGGTGAAAAGTCATCGAATAGCTCTTTTTTATGGTAGGTAAAATCATCTAATGACAAATCCCGCCCTTGGGCGGACCGGAAGTAGTGTCAGACTCTTACTGACTAAAAACCTACCCCGTTCCTTCGTAGCCTATCGTGCCGGGGCCGGGTATTCCTTTCGGAAGCTGACCCATGACCCCAGTAGACTTCGACCCTGTCTGCCTGCAGCTGCAGGCAGGCAGGCTGCCTGGAGTGGTCGGAAATCGGGATCGGAATCCCGGCGGCGGCTGGGGCGAGCGCCCCGTTGCCTCTGCCTGATGCGGTCGACCTCCTTTGCTAGCATTAGTGCTTCGAAAAAGGAGGCTTACTGTGTTCCGCACAGTGGCGACACCCGGGCTAATCCTCCGCACGAATCCGGAACAGGAACTTAGCGAACTTGCCGTGTTCGGTAAGGACCTGCGTCGTGCGGAAGTTTAGAACGCCGTGAGGTCTTTCCAGCCATTCCTCAAGGATGGGGCTTGATTGTGGCGCGCCCCGAACGAGGTTGCGATAGTCGCTGACGCCATTATCGAATAGCTCTTCCCCTCTGGGTGGAGCGAGAGGGCTTGTCAGACTTTTACTAACTCCACCTGTGTTCCTACAATTGCTTTTTTGCGTTCCAGGGCCACCTTAACGACCCCACTGAGATCTCTTTAAAAAGCCTGTGGATCACAACGCGCCGTCGACTTGGGCTTAGACCTTACTCGACTGCCAGAGAGCGAGCTACCCATTGCTCGCTGTCCGTAAGTTCGCGCCTGCTGTGGCCGGGAATTGCCCTGGCAGCTAGGGCGTGAGGATGTCCTCTCCCTCACGGTTTCAGCTACCTTCTTAGCTCGCATTATTGCTTCGCTGAACGAGGTGACGGCTTCCCATACCCCCTCGCCCCGTGAACCAGGCACCTTGGCCTGAATGAAAGCCGGATGCTAGAAATTTGCTGACTGACAGTACCCTGGCGTGTACTTATGACTCTTCGGCATTAGAAACAGATAGAAACATAAGTAGGTAAGGTTCTGTTTTGTTTAAAGATTGCAGAATCTTCAAACAAAACAGAACCTTACCTACTTATGTTGCATTGCATCAGCCTTATAATGTTCCCACTGCTGGGAATCAGGCCTCCTCTCTAAGAGAGCTAATGGAATACAAACTTAAAATTTGGCAGGTAGGTTCCTTATAGGGTGTAGACATCCGCTATGAATTTTACGAAACTCCACCACTAAGGGAGTAAAACAAGGGTTGGAAGTTGGTATAGAGAAACCGACTTTCGTGCGGGCGAAGCCGCTGGCAGAAGCTAGTATCTTATATTAGCATCAGCCTTATAATGTTCCCTCTCCTGAGACTCAGGCCTCCTTTCTAGGAGAGATAATGGGTCCTAATCCACCACGCGGGCCCTGTGCGGATTGGCGGATGTCACATGGCTTCGAATTTTTGGTTCTAGGACATGCCGGTTTCCTCACGATGTTTTCCTTCACCGTTTTGAGAGCAGTGGTGATGAAATAAATTACACAAAGACCTATTTATATTATTATATTATGCTACGTTACTAACTCCCGTGTTTCTCTAATAGGCGTGTCTGGCAGTGGTGTCGTACCTAAACAACGTGATGGACAAGATCCACGGCGGGCTGGACGGCGACAACCTTCACGCCGTCACCTTGGAACTGGCCGTCAGGCTGCACAGGGTCATCTACGAACATCTGCACAACTACCAGTTTAATTCTGCTGGTGAGTTCCACTTCAAGTTGAAAGTTAAATCTGATATGAGCGAATTCTAAATAAATATTTTTATCTGCTTACTAGTTAAGATCACACGTCAATTTTAAAAGGCTTTCTATTGGTGAAATATGAATATGAATTTAAGAAAAAGGAAACTTAGTCCTAAAACGCAAAAGGTAACTGAAAGACACAGGTTTTTAGTCAGTAAAAGTCTGACCGGCGTGTCAGACTTTCCCGCTCCGTCCAGAGTGGGACAAATCATTGGATGTTCTCCGTGCAGAAGACACAGCGTTGGAAGGCCTCCCACAATGCTGACCAATGACTGTTGAAGGTCATGGGTATCCAATGGATGCGAGACGCACAAAACCGACTCCAAGTAACAAACAAGGGCAGGAAGAATGGTTGTGTTCACACCAGATCTCTAATTTCTCTATTTTCTTTTTTTAAATAATGCATTCTATTCTTAATTTTATGAACGAATGAAGTATTTTGACCGATTGAGACAGCTCTTTAACCAAATTGTCGGTATCGATTGTCGCTAAGATGGAATCGCAACTCTATTAGAAAAAATTTCAACCTTTTAATCGTCTATGTCGGATATAATATATCGACAAACACTCTCGAGTTAATTCCACCAGAATCGTATATCCACGACCAAATACTCGCATCTCTTCAGCTCTTCTGTCACCTATGGGGATTGAAGAGCTAAACGGGATGGAGTACTCAGTCGCAAGCACACGACCCTGGTGAAAACAGTTGTCGGGCCAAACCGACACAAGCGGTTAAAAGGATACGAGTATTGACCTTCAGAAGTACAGCAAGTTTATAATGTGCAGGCGCAATGATAGCCATATGCGACGTGAAGGAGTACCGCAGCGCAGCGTGCGGGCGGGGCGCGCGCGCCGCACCGCCGCCCGCGCACGCGCTGTTCGACGCGCTGCACGCGCTCTGCAACCTGCTGCTCGTCAAGCCTGAGAACCTGCATCAGGTCTGCGAGGGAGAGACGCTTGTGAGTAGCATATCTTTTTTATCTAACATTGGGACATTCACATTGGTGACGGTGAAGGAAGGAAATACCAGAACCGGACGTAAATTACTTTAAAAGTGATTTGTAAAGCTTCAAACTTTTTAAAGCACATTACTTTTGCGGCCTGGTTCAAAAATGTGCAATGCAATTTTGAACCTATACTTAAGACCGACTTGGACACCGTCGGCCAAACCTTCTAATTCAATTAAAAGGACCAAAACTGGAGATTACTAGCATTAAGACTTCCCCCACCCCCTTAGGGGTAGCTAGAAAAAATAATGAGTAATTATTAAAATTCTCAATATATCTCAGAGCCGAAACCAACTCGCAGAGGCTCTTTATACCCTTATAATGGATTGTCATGTCAACCGATAACTATCCCTGTACGCGCTATGCTAGTGCACCCAGGGACAACCCCCGGTTGATGAAAAACTATTCCGAAATATGGAAAACAAAGAATAATTAATATTATTATGTTAAGCAAGTTGAAGGAAATCCTTAAGTTTCCTTCTTTCCTAATGGCTTCAACATGCACGTCTTTAAGTTAAGAGTTTAAGGTGAGGTAGTTGTCTAACGTGAGCCTTTTCAATTTTAACCAATTATGGTTATCAGACACAGTTCTGGTCGAAACTTGAGGGTTTCAATCAGAAATCGACCTTCGATCGGACCCTAGCACTGTTAGATCATCTTCTTAGGTCCTCATAAAACAAAAATTGCAATCTTGACTTAACCTTGCCTTAGCGCACATAGTTTCCTGTACATAACTGTGATAATGTGTTATGTCGACGATAAAAAAATAATAAAATGTGGCTGGTAACGTAATTTTTGAGAATAATATTGTAGACAGGTTCTGAATATGGCAGTTTTTTTTTTTATTCTTATGAGTAGACTCGCCTTTTGACCACTATATCACAAGATGGTTAGAGATAATGTGGTCGACGGTTGAACACGCTTACCTAGAAGTAAATTGCTCACTCTTGACTGAAAGATTTATGCCGCCTTAACTAAGGAATAATGAAAAGCAAAACTCCAAAGACGAAATGAATAATGATATTTATTTTGCAAATAAGTTAAAAACAAAAACACCCACACGTCAATTTAAACTAGATAAGACTGGTATTTTTGAGCTGACTACCCTGAGAAGAAACACCAAAACAAATTCAGAGGTCAAAATCTCTTCTTAAATCCATAATCCATGAAAAAAATCTAAATACACAATACACATAATACAACACTTAACTGTGACTTCGTTAAAAGCGTATTGTACGCAGCAAATAAGTTGAACTAAAATGGCTGTCGTTGCTATGGTTTCGCGCAGGCCTCCGCTGTGCCGCACTTCGATTGAGACCCGAAAATCTGTTACTGCGCATTGAAGGCTGATAGCCATTTTAGTTCAACTTATATGCCGCGTACAATACTTGAAACTACGAGCTTTTTAGGTTTCCGTACCCAAAGGGTAAAAACGGGACCCTATTACTAAGACTTCGCTGTCTGTCCGTCTGTCTGTCACCAGGCTGTATCAAGAACCGCGTTAGCTAGACAGTTGAAATTTTCACAAATTATGTATTTCTGTTGCCGCTATACCAACAAATACTAAAAACAAAGTAAAATAAATATTTAAGGGGGCTGCCATGCTTTAAACGCGATTTTTGTGCCCCTTTTTTGCTCAATATCAATAATGGCAACAGGTGGGCACTTGAACTATTCACAAAATACTTAGTTTTATTTTTACTTGAATTATAAATAATAAAATAAATATTTAAGGGGAGCTCCATACAAAAAAACCCCATTTTTCACCTATTTTTTTGTTGTTCTGTTGTTTATCTAGTCAATGATTCGGAACCCTTGCGCGAGTCCGACTCGCACTTGACCGGTTTTTTCTTTTATCGTTGTAACATGGATACATTCGATACCTATTACGTCTGTCAATTGCTAACTAATTTAATGTCACATTATAATTATTTTCCCCGTAGTTCACTGATAATATAACTTGTAGATAAATCGTTGACCTAGTTTTGAAAACCTTTATAGGATTTTTCATTACGAATGTTCGTACTTTGAAATTTAATTATTTCGGTAAAAAAAAAAAACAAAGTTCGAGAGCTCATAATGAAAAACCGTTACTTAACAGATTTTTAAAATTAGAACAAAAAAACAGTTTAAGCGATATTACCACAATCTTTTTTTTAACATTTCTCTCATGGCATTTCTGGCCCTCTGTGGCGGCCCTTTTGATTTTAACCTTTTGAATACCGTAATTAGAGACACAATAGAAAAACAGTAGGTGTGCGGACACCGGTGTCCTCTTGGGAATTAATGAATATGCATTCAATGCTATTTTGTTTGTTTACAAAAAGCCTCTATAATCGCACAATTTTGCACCAAATCTTTACATTAATGGACCCATTTTTTTTTTAAATTTGAATAACAATTTTATACAGTTTACATTTAAAAAAATACATTTTTTTTTTTATTAGGATAAAGCCGATGAAAAATTTCACAACTAATAAAAAAAAATCATTTTACAGAAAATATTCAACTGATATCAGTGTAAAAAAAAAAACTGCAAAATAACTTTAATTTTCGAAAGTCTATACCTAACAGTTTGGCCTCTTCGTTATTTAACACCCGACTTCCGAAATTAAAGTTATATCGGACTTTTTGTGGTTTTTTTTTTATATTGAAGTCGGTTGTATTTTTATTTGTAAAATGTTTTTTATTTCACACTTTTTAGGTGTAGTACCCCTCAGTCAAACTTAAATAGATATCTTCCGCCATTCGGTTCCAACATCAAATCATCATGACAATTCTAATAGTACCAAACATGGCTAGAACACAATGATTTATTACAGAATTTCGGTTCTTACCTACCTTCCGGCTTCATCATCAGATCAGTTCTATGTATCTCCTCCCCTTCTTACTTCAGTCAGTCACCGACGCCATGTATAAACACAGCAATTTTACTTGCTACGACACTTCTGCTATGATTTTTTGAAGAGTTCCGTTCTATTTCTTTGAAGTACAGGTAAGTATAGGTTACTTCTAGGTAAGCGCGCACCATCGTCGACCACATCGTCGCTTTCCATCAGGTGAGATAGCGGTCAAGCGCGAACCTGTCAACAATAAAAAAAAAGTTCGGGACTATAATCTTTCAACCAAAACAAAAGTTATCAAAATCGGCTACAAGAAATATGTAACCAAGAGTTATGTACAATGCGGTCCAAATGAGAATAGGATCGATTGCCATGTTGTGACGTCACGTCGAACTGTCAAATTGAAGAAATTGGGTACGGCGAGCAAAAAAAGCAATTTTTAAAATTTAATTTATTTACGAATCTTGAACAAAAAAAGTTTTATCAGAATTCAGTTCTTCAATTTTATTCATCTCTGCGTTATTGTGTGAAGTGTGTGATAAGTGACAAATGGAAGAAGAAGGCGAATTGTTCCTAGCAAAGAAAATAAGAAACAAAATAGTTTTTATTTTTAACTAATTACATTGATATATATGTACTACGCACTAGATGAGGCGTGCCGTACAGTCACTTTACTTCACTTAATTGACCTGCAGGCCGAACACTTTTACATTGATGGCATTAGTGCAGTTTTGACGTTCATGCTGTGTCAGAGCGACGCTTATAAATACAAATTTAAGTGAACTTGGACATATATAATAATTTTGTAGTCAAGTAAGTAAAATCATTGGTTGTTCAAGCAATGTAATAGCTTCTACTATCGTAATAGTCACGGAACACAGAAAGAACCTGGAAATAGTAAGTAGGCGTGGCACTGTCGCCGCTAGTGAGTACTGCAATACGCACTTGCTGTTCAAGCGCTCTCATTCGCAAACTAGACTACGTCAACATACAATTTACATAAAATAATATTAAAATGGCTTATTGTGCCATTCTGGACTGTAAAAACCATAGTCGGACTAAAAATCTAACTCATGGAGGTGTATCATACCACCGGTAAGTATTATTTTCGAATTTATTTTAATAAAATGAAAAAATAAAATTTCGTCAAACATTGCACAAGACATACAAACAAAAATTGTCCTTAACTTCATGCAAACAAAGTTGATTTTCTGTTCCCGGTTATTAGCCTTTCCGGAATATTCGCATTTCTACCTATACTTTTGACGCTATCCAAATAGTGCGTGACTTTATCGATAAAATCAATCGACATGTATTGCATTGCCTTTTTAAAATAAAAGTATTTATACTTGAGAGTATGAGTATTAAAATACAGATAATTATTAAATTAATAAAGTTAATAAAATAAATATTATAGGATGATATTCGTGATGCAATTTTAAATAAATCTAGCTAAAGAGCTTGGAACAACATAGGGCGTTTGAATTATACTTTATGTTTAGTCGTCGCCGGCTTCGTCCGATCACACTTTTCGTAACGAATGCATAATAACTTTAATTTCGGAAGTCAATGTCAAAAAATGAAGAAACCAAACCGTAAACACCGACTTCCGCAATCAAAGTTATTTTACATTATTTAGTTTTTTTTGAAGTCAGTTGTATTTTTTTGTAAAAGAGTTTTTTTTTTGTATTTTCAATATTAAACACACAATGAAAATAAATTACCTTTTTCCCTACGTATTTATACTAAGTTCTTATTTGTGAAATTGCAATACTTGTTACATTGTTACACCAATATGTCCGTAATATTCAACATAAATAACATAACCTAAATTTTAAAACGGGCAACTAACTTGATCATTTAAAAGTGCTCGTTAATATTTTAATTAAATTCTTTGATCAAAATCAAATAAATATAAAACAGTGAAAAGATTATTATACAAATATAATAATCTTTTCACTGTTTTATATTGTCTTAAACTCAAATAGCAATGTAATAATAAAACATTGCGAGTATTCAGCATTTTTTTTCATTTACCCAGTATAAAATGAACAAATACAAACAAAAAGGTATTTGATTTACATGCAAATAAATACCCTTTTTACTACGTTTAGAAATTTACTACATATTAATTTCATTATTTTAATACTATCGCATATGATATTTTTTCGCTTTATATTTTATGTTTGTTTTCATACTATCGATATTATTACGATCGAATTAGGGTACGTCACTATTTGAGTAGCGACCTGCATTTGTGTCAGTGATACGCCATTCAAATACCACCCTTATTTTTATAACATTACAGTTCATACTGTACAACGCCATCTAGCGACGAGTGGCGGTACTTGGTAGTCCAAGATGTATTTCTTTCTTGTTTTTGTCAATTTGATTTATAGATCGTTGACATTAAAGTTGCATTTCGTATAATTTTTTTTTTTTAAATTTGTTTACGCCCAATTTTTGTTTTAGCCAATCGTATCTTCCGGTTTGCAGTAAGAGTAAATCGTAAATGTGTGAGTTTGGCGACACCGGTTCTGGTACAAAAATTTTCTCAAGCTACTTCTAGTGTCTTTCTGTGTTCTGTGGTAATAGTACGTTAGAGAAGATATTATTTTATTTAAACTCTTCCCCATTTTACAATCATAGACTAAAACATGCAGATGTTCCCTCCCACAAAAAGCTGAATTAGGTTTTTACCTACAGCTAGTTTACCAAATACAGACTTCGCACGATCTTTTATACTGTTTGAAATTTTTAAATATTTTATTTAACGCTCTTTCTTTTTTTGTATAATTAATAACAATGTTTTTTTTTTAAATAAATTACGACGAAATGTCAGCAAATCATGAGGTATCAGTTTTCATCGGTAAGTTTTGTTGTTAAGCATGCTGTCATTCGTTAGCACTTAGGTAATTTACGTACCATATTACGTGCAGGTTAATATTAAATTTGAATTAGGTTCAGTTGAATTTGTAGTCTTATTAGTGATTATTGATTTATTTATTTGTTTTACTGTTATTGAGATCTCGTTTTTACATACACTATAATTACATTTTGAAATAGAATATTATTGTAATGAAGTATTGTAGGCAAGAAACTGTGTCACTTCTGCGGTATAAAAATCTATATAGATGACATATCATCACACTAAGTTGAACGAAACGCGCAAGTACTAGGAAATGCATGGCGCTTTAGACCTTTTGGTCGCGAAAAAGTATCCTCTATAAGCTGTCTTAGCGCTGTAAGTTTTAAAAGTTTTGTTAGACGACATAATGGCAATCTAGCGCTGCAGCGATTTATTGTTTGAACTTTTTAGTATTTTGACAAATAGTTTATATGAACGTGCTTGTCTATCGCAAGAATATAGGTCGATGACTAATTATGACTTAAAACAAAATATTTAGCTAATTTATAATAAAAAATAACGTTTTTACTTCACCTAGACTTAACTAAGACTACGTAATAAAAAGCGGAAAAAAAGCCTTTATTGAAACGCAAATAAGTTTTTTTTGCAAACTGTACTTTTCACTCAACATTTGACAGATCGAGGTTATTGGCTTTCCTATTCTTATTTGGAACGCATAGTAACTCATAACATGATTTAAAAGAGTGTCCATGGAGTTTCTTACAGGTTCTTCTCAAAAGAGATCTACTATTAGAACGTATTACACTTTCTAAAGCATAGATCTCTTAGCTTCACTTTTTTTGACTGACCAACATTTTTACAATTCGAAAGTGTAAGTGGTCTATTTGAAGTAGACGTTTCGGATTTCTTTCGAATTTTTACCCGACTGCGCCAGAAGGAGGGTTATGTGTTCACCTGTTCACCTTGACATATGACCGGCAGTGCCAAATTACCACTAATCGTAGCTACCGTCGTTTACCATTACCATCAATTAATAGCAATTTTTCTGTACCTACAGGCGGAACTGGACCATTCCATACTACACAACTTCATTCAGCTGAGGGCGGACTACAAGACCCACAAACTATCCGGATTTCTAAAAGGACTGTCGTAAAAATAACGAAAAATGCCTTTGCCCGCTCGCGTCGGATAGCTCCGACGACGATTTTCGTGTTCTATTCGCCAGGGTCGAGTGTTTGCGACTGGGTACTCCATCTTGTTTAGCTCTTCAATCCTCAAAGGTGACAGAAGAGCTGACGAGATGGAGTATTTGATCGTGGATGTGCGACCCTGGCGGAATAAATGTGAGAATGTTTTTCGGATATATCCGACGTGGCAAAATAGAGAGTCAATAGTGATAATATTTTAAGAGAACAATATGGTACTCAGGAACGTAATTTTTTCTCACAAAAATGCAATATTTTTATAATACGCTCAGTAAACTCTTTAAAAAATAAAAGGCCTGATTTGACATTTGAGAAAGACCCTAGAATGTAACTTGGAACGAAACTGAAAGAAACAATAAAATTAGGGGGTAGTCAAAAACAAATGTCAAAACGGGCCTTTTATTTTTCGACAACTTTAATAAAAAAAATATGGAATACATTTTTTTACTTAGTGTTCTAGATTCATTATTACGATCTCTTTTTAAAATATTATACACTATTTTGTAAAATTGTTATGTCTCGGAAAAGTTGCTAGGAATAGGCCTCCATATACTCGATTGACTGAATTTACCAGAGTGTAGTCCTAGAATTTAGATAGACACAGTGTTATAGGTAGTTACAATAAGTCATACCTAGTAGGCCCCACATAAATTTGCAATAAAGTACATTGACCTTTTCCTAATGTCTCCGCGTAGATACCCGAAAATTTGTAAAGGATCGCGACAGATGTCCATTCAAAACAGCTTTGTCCATCCGATTTATAAATAAAAAATGTCAATAAAATATAAGAGGGTCAATGACCACTATTGCAAATTTATATGGCTCCTTCCATAGATTGTCTATATCGCTTACTTAAGTACATATTTATACTTGTATTACATATCTAAATGATATATTGTTGCTTTTATATTAGTAAGAGAATATTATAAGTTTGAAAGTATTAAAAATTATTTAAATTCTATTTATTTTTTTTTTATTTACATTCTCATCAATCTCAGTTTGTTTCTAGAGATCGTAACGTCCAAATATTATTTCGCTAATAATGCTGATTGTGTTAGTCTAGTGAGGTAGACACTGGTTTATTTTGTAAGATCTGTTCGTAATTTCGAAATATGAGGTACAGTATTATATTGCGCTGACAAGTAGGATATACAACGATTAGTTGATTAGGTAGCGGTAACGCAGCGAGGCGATCCGCTCGCTCGTATCATGTTGTATAATGCTTGCATAGCGCCTTATCAGCGGTATCTATACGACATGGCTTCACTACGTCCATTCATAAGTCCTCCCCTCCCCTTCGCGACGTTATTTGAATGAAGCTTGTGTGTGCGTGCGACGCGGGCGCACCTACGCCTGTGTTCACGCGCAGTGTCGCCCCGACCGGCCGCCCGACCTGTGCTCTCGCTCGCGCCGCGAATACACCCCTCGGTCATAACAGTGACATGCCCACTAGTTCAGTGTAACAACACATTGATAACGAATTTACCAAGTGCTGTGTAGATACCGCTAATCTGGATAAAATCATTAAAATCGAGAGGTAAGCAGTCCGCAGAATATGTTTATTTTCATTCAAGCCCCGACGCCTACGCTCCGAGCTGTGTCGCGATTTGTGAGCGACGAATTTACATGTTATAAGTTCATTCATTGGACGTTTGGGCCTATTTATATTATTATCAACGTGCGTGCCGTATGAATGGGTGATTAGGGCGACTCATTGTGAGCAGTTGGAGATCGAGCTGATGACTGATTCATGGCGATATGACGGCGCGCGCTTTGCCGACATCGCAATGAGGTCTTTTTGAGAATTTCTAAGTATCGTCGTGTATCGCCGGCTATGGCGCGACTGTTCTTTTTGTCGGCGATCGCTACGTTATCTAGGTGAGACCGGGCCGCGTCCGCTCCATTTCAAGTGGCGTTTTTATCCCGGCGCTACCTGAGCGTCGAGTCGAGTGGAATCGTCTCGCCGCAAGTCGATCTCGGTAACGTCACGGCGCACCATATCGGCAGATACCGCAGACCACACCTTCGTGCAACCTGCGATACTGTGAGGTAGCTTTTTCTCGACAGTCGCTCCGATAGCCTCACTATTTATAGACAACTGTTTAGGAATTCTCTACCAACACACTAGATCGACAACTCATGCCATTTTGTAATAAATATTGATCATTAATCTTTATCAGTGGTAAAGTGACGAAAAGATAAAGAACAATAAATCACAAAGTTTACGATCATGTTTACCTAGCCGGCTGGGCAGTGAGACGTTGCGTTAATAATTTCACTATAGTGTAGGTATGTTATAACCTACGCGCGGCGAGTAAAACAAACTAATCTAACGGCCAGCTATTGCACGAAAACAATGACGTCACTTTAAAAAATAATATCACGAGGTGGCACACTCACGTTATGAAGAAATCAAGATAAGTTCGTGTAAACGCGCATCATTCCCGAAATAAGTGGCCCTAATTTGATAGGGAAATAAACTATAAGGAAAAATTATAGATAATAGTTCCGCCCATACACCGTTACCATCAATTTGATAGAGTCAGAAAAACGATTTATGAGACTTGCAACTAAATTAATTAAACGAAAATAGTCAATTTAATGACAAACATAATTCTATGTAGGTACTCGTAGGTACCAACAACATTCATAAATCTTCTAAATTTTAAATACAGAACGTCAAGCCAGGCTCGATTAAATTATTTAGAAAACAAAACAAAAACTGTAGGTATGCATGAAAAAAAAACATTTTATCAATCATTAGTAGGTATAAAAGGGCTGAGGAATGGTACCTACGAAAGTGTAATTACGGCTCTGAAATACAAAAGATAACTGAAGGAACACCGGTGGGCTTTTAGTCAGTAAGTCTGACGTTCCCTCTCGCTCCACCCTTAGTATAATTACATGATTGAATTACTGAAATCATATCCTCAACGACGTGGTCCGATCAATGTCAATACAAATCATATTGGAAACAAGAAATCACCGGTAAAATCAAGTATAGTAGGTACGCGGCAAATAAGTTGAGCCATTTGCTATGGTTACGCGCAGCCCCCACTTCGATTGAGCCAAAGTCGACCGTCATGATGGTTCTACTTGTGTGAATAAGATTATAACCTAAATATTGTCGGGTCTCAATCGTAGTGCGCGTAACCACAGTGAATGATTCAATTTATTTGCCGCGTACTATATCGTATCTTTAGTATCAGATTTTTTTTTGATAAACTTAGTAACATGTTGTCATTATTTGTTTTGTAAAGAACTCGAGGAATTCCCCCCGCACAGGGAAAGCAGGAAAACTCTGCACCTAAACTAATTTTGTATCTAGACTCAGATTAGATACAGTCAAACGGCGTGAAAAGCAACAAACATTTGAAGAAGATTTTCACGTTAATTGACAAATTTCCCTGCATATCAATAAGTAGTCCTATTTTCTCATTAATTGTAATAAAATCCTGTTAGAAATCAATAATATGTATAAAATATTGTAAGATTGAAAATTGTGATAAATTTTTTATTCCTATTCATTCCTCTTGACAATAATTATATTATCAGTATCCACAATTTATTGTTTTGTTTTGGAAATAAGTACTACCTATAATATTGTTGGAAATCATATACTTGCGTAAATAACGTGCTACTGCCAGCAGCTTAACTAGCGTGGAAAAAGAAAATATAGGTAATATACAGGTATGCCTATATAATTCAGTGATAAACCAGCATTCTACTCTTAAAAGCTTTAAAAGCTTTTAAAATCGGTCCAGCCATTTTTGAGTTATTTCATTATAAAAAAAAAAACTTTCCTCTTCATAATCTATATTAGAAAGAGGAAAATTTGTAAGTTTATAAGTAAATTCAAAAAATTCTCTCACTAATTTGTAGCTTTCCACAATATATTCCACAACTATCACGCAACATCGTCTAGTCCCAAGCTAAGCAAAGCTTGTGTTATGAGTACTAAACAACTGATAAACATACTTATATATTTTTAAATACATAATATGATAGATAAATTACACCCAGAAACAGAACAAATGATTGTGCTCATCACACAAACTTTTCTCCTGGGTGGGAATCGAACCCACGCATAGCATTCAGGGGCACTAGGCCAACAGAACAGTCAAAATAGCTACACTATCCTTGTGTGTTATAAGCTAATTAATAGCTTATAATAGCATCGTTTTCATATCAGAAGCAAGTATCATCTAATATACAAATCATTATAATAATCAATCATTAAAACACTCCTGAAATACTAAACATACTTACATTCTCATGAAAATTCTCACCCCGAGCCCTTTCTAATGACATAAGTTTAAAGTTTCGTTCTCAGAGTTGTGGCGATAAATACTACATATGACATTCCGACACCTCAATATAACAAAACAACTAGGTCAGGTACAATGAAATTATTGTCGCTAGTCCATTTATATACAACTACCTACCTATCAATGGACTGTAGCGACAAGTCATACCTAATCCAATTTTAGTCATGTGGACTTGTCTACCATAATCATAGTTTCCATGCCTTTGTCCAATGTATAAGGGGTCTTCTTCCCTTTCTATGATCATTTTCATTTCATCTTTCACACAAAACGTCCATCGCGTCTTTTGTGGACCACCAACAGCTCATGAGGTAATTTTTCTCTCTCTCTCAAACACATTATATAAATTAAATATTAATCATAACATTCCCATCATTGTTTAAATTTTAATACTTTGATACAATGCAGCTCGCAAGAATGTATGGCCTTCTGCCTACAGCCTACCTTCATATTCATTGAGAATTTCTTTAAAACCATTACTCCTATTTCGTTTTTGACTGCCAGAGCAAAGAATACTTGCGCCCCTCTTTCATATGTTCACTTCATCATAATTAGCCGAAAGGCGTCCAGTGCTGCACATAAGTGTCCCGAAGTATCGCCAAACGCCCGATCCTGTGCGCCTCGCATCCATCGGATACCCGCGAAAATCGCTAGGTCCTCGGTCCACTGGAGAGGCCTTCCAACAGCGCTGTGAATACTTTAACGCAAGATAAATCTATGAGTAGTCAAAGTGGAGCTATCATCTCCTTAAGTCTTATAGAGTTTAGTTTTACCACCCTCTTAATATTTTCTGCTTTTCATTCAAGCCTTGCTCCTTCAAAGAGGGGAGGCCTGAGCCCCAGCAATGGGAACATTATACGGCTGATTATGCTATGCCATGATACAGTTCTGGTACTGAGTTCGACTGTACGTAAGTACTGTAGAACCATTGGCTACACTATTTTAAGAACTACATTCTCAGAAGGGAATGAAAATAGGTACCCATGCAGCTTCCACGTTGCAGAGTCACCTAGCTATCTTAGGGTAGAGATATGATGCTGATCTCGATGAAAAGGTACGCACTTGCCTTTGGGGCCGTAATTAGCATTCCAAATATCTGTACTAATATTTGTAATTTTTTGCGTACGAGGAAAAATAAGCGCCCGGTGGTAAGTGGTACATCTCGCCATTTCTTTTCTAGGCGCATAATTTAATGGCGGTGATGTTAAATTGCAGTTTGTGTGTATCTTTTTTTGCTACTTTACAATTTCCCCTTCAACCAGATTGAAAAGCTTCGAACATAATTAAGTTTGAACTGTAAAAAATCTATTTGTGATTTTGGATAAAGTTACTTTTTGATATGACTAAGAAAAGTGTCAATTAGGTATCTAGGAATAATAATTTCCAAGTATCTAAATCTTTTTCAAGTCTTATAACTGGTCTAACATATTCACACCTGTTTTATGTGTCTTACAACAATTCGGTCTTATCATTCGCTGTAATCGATAACCGTAAAATTTTTGTATAGGTTAAGTACAATAACGGAATGTAATCGCCAATGCATTGGGGCACATTGTTTGTGTTTCAACGTAGTGCGGCAGTTATCGATTACTGTTGCATCGCCATAAATCCGGTAATGGTTATTGGTGAAATGAAATATCTTACACGTGATGCCTCAGCTAACCGTGAAGGTTGTTCGGACAAGTTGTGGGCAATCTATAAAGCTGTGTTCACGTTTGAGACATTTTGAGGGGCCAGACACTGTGACTGATAAATACGTGAGGCAAGAACGAATGTAGATGCAGCTTTACATTTCGAATGTTGAATTTCTGAAAAGGAAACCCTTGTTCCTAGAACATAAATGGTACGAAGGAACATAATAAGTAAGTTTCAGTCAATAAAAATCTAAAACGCCCTCTCGCTCCACCCTAGAGCGCGAGTAGTCATCAGACGATTTTCAACCTCCTAAAAAGTCATATTCATAAAAATCTATCTATAACTTTTGGTAAGATACACTTATAACACCTATTAACTGAAGCATTTGTTTCAAATAGTTTGAAAAGATTTAGTTTTTCTAGCCGATTTTTGAAGCAATCCAAAACTTCTGTTTATGTAATGTTTGTAAAGACCTACCTAAGAGGGTAGATTGTAATATCATGTAGACTATTGGCTTGTTGGAGTGACAATAACAGCACAGTGACGATGGATGACGTGTGATGTAGCCGTGGTCTATCACATATTCGATTAGGAAATTCTTGTCTACACGAAGCAATAACTAGTCACCTCCAAAAATGTTGTTGCTGTTTTGAAAATAGCCAAGTGTTTGACATTTTCAGGGCGGAAAACATGAACAGGATGGTGTACGTATGCGCTTGATGTTGTGTTCATCGCATTCTAAATGAGGAATGTGACAACTGTGGTTCTCGCTATGCATTCACTCACTTTTAGTAGATACTAACAACCCACCCCTGTGTCTCACAGGTTTCAGAAATCCTTAGAATACTTCGCTTTTCTCTTCTATAATACATATAGTATTATACACCTAAACCTTCCTTTTGAATTACTCTATCTATTGCTGAAAACCACATGAAAATACGTTCAGTAGTTCTCAAGTTATCGCGAACAAATGAACAAACGCGGTTGGGACTTTTGATTTGGTCTATTACTACACTCAATTAAGTATTTACTACGTAAACATCAATATTTAGTTTATTAATAAAATTTCAGGCTACCACCTGAAAACTAGCGGCGAGTACTTAGAATAATAACGCTATTCTAGGGCTGGGTATCTAACGCCCAGCAAATGCTGACATGGGAACCCTTTGGGTACGGATAAGCCCAGGGCAATTTTATCGTACCATTCTATAGGATTTTCGCTTTGCTCTTTATTTCATATTGTATTGTGTGTGTCGAATAAGTGGTTTTCTATTCTATTAAAGCGTCTATCTAGGTACTTCAATACTTAGTAGATGTTTAGAGTAGGTTAGCTATTTTATCATCGGATTACACTATAAAGTCAAGAGTGAACGTCGGCTCTTTTTTAACCATCGCGCCTCGCTTTTCACTCTTCATTATCTATGATGTTTTATTATGAAAATCATATCACATTGTTATGTGATCGTCTATTCTATTAGCCATGTTTCTAGTTATCTGCGTCTCAAAGAATCAGGCTCTGCAATGCGCCATTATCGTATTATCAGACACCACCCACGCGTTATCTGAACGCCTGAAGGTCAAATGCTCCCGACGTGTGATTCTATTGTAATTCTATGCTCGATATTTAGGTTTTTCGTCAAATAGAGGTTACTGGTATAAGTAAGTTTGGTACCCACATTTAGTTCGTTGAAAAGTTACTATCTATCGCCTAATAGCCTAAGAGCCCGTGGTTGCCAGACTTTCTTTATTTTATAAAAGCTGATTGTCAGTACATGTGCCTAACAAAGGTAGAAACGATGCCCTATACTATAAAGTTTCGCTATGGTGGCTATGGCAGGTAAGTCATTAACTTAATTTTCCTAAGTTTTTAGAAAATCCCAATTTAAAAACAACATGTTATTCTGCCAATGATAATCCAGTTATAAGACTGTTCATCTTGTTAATTCACTTAATCCGTAAATGCGGTTTACTTGCCACCAGCGACTCGAAAACCAGTATATCAGAACTAGTCAAAGATGTGCAAATGATTTACCCCTACCTAATTCCTCAGCCTTGGGCGTTCATTTTATCCCAGAGTAAACAAAAAAATCTGTCGATCAACATCTGACGAGCTAGCGCAGCTGAAGTTCGGTGTACTATGGGGCGTCGCCGGGGGTGAGGGCGGAGTGGGGCGACATCTGCGCAGGCGCATGTTGTGCCTGTGTGCGTAGTCAATCTAGTGTGTGCGTGTAGGGTGCACTACACCTTGCACGCAACGGGACCGAACCCCGAGCAGGTAGACGCGTCGCTCGCCCGCTGACATAATTTGGAACGGATCTCACTTTCTTGATGGCGAATATGAGTTTGAAACACGCAGTTAATAGATTGGCAAGTTGTTGAAATTTAAGAATCCTGTGCATTTTTAATAAGAGAGAAAGGTACTAGTACCGAAGGCAAGTTCCTAGATGAGATAGACACAGCGCCTGTTACGTAAGTGGTATAGCCATAAATAACATCTGATTAATCTGTTTTAATAGAAATACGGAATGGCTTCATAATGCCAAACTCAATCTGCATCACTTGACCGTTCTGTATTGCAAGAAATAGAAATGAATACACAGACTTTAATAAAATACAGAACTTTACGACTTCGTCCGCGTGAATGTCAGTTATTGTGGAAGCGAAGTCGAAGCTAAAAAGTCCTGTCTTTCCTTAGGGTTCAAATTCAAACTGACAGCGTACCTATAAAAAAAATAATTATGGATTATGTACTTACCTAATATTTATAGAACTAAATAGGAACCTATTTGTATGAACTCTCACTAGCTTATTTCGCCCGCGTAAAAATAGGTTTCTCCATACAAACTTTAGACCCCCTTTCATCCCTTTAGGGGGTGGCTTTTGTGAAATCCTCTCGAGCTCTTAATGCTCGCCTACATCATCAAAGGTAACTGTATAGCGGACGGCGTGCAATGGGTAGCACGCTGTCCGATCGTCCGGTAACCGACCGGACCGAGCCCAAGTCGTCGACGGCAGCGTTCTGTTCCCGCGCGCCTCAAGGAGCTGTCAGCACACCGAAGAGGCCCAGCCTGCTAACTGCTGACAGGCAGGGTCGTAGCCTACTGGGGTCATGGGTTAACTTCTGAAAGGAATACCCGGCCTGACTCGATAGGCTACGAAGGAATGGGGTAGGTTTTTAGTCAGTAAGAGTCTGACACTACTTCCCGCTCCGCCCAAGGGCGGGATTTGTCATTGGATGATTTTACCTACCATAAAAAAGGTAACTGTATAAAATTTCATGTTCCTAATTTCAGTAGTTTCGGCTGTGCGTTGATATGTCAAACAGTCAATTTCTGCTTTTATATGTAAGTATCTATATAGAGTTGTTGGTACCTACTTAATGAGAGCAAAATGTTGACTAAATGCAGTCAACACAATGCCAAAACAAAGAAAAACATTAGCATAAAATCCACATTATGCACCAAATTCCTTTTAAAAACCGAAACAAAAATTCATAAAATCTTTTATCTGGCAGAAATCTAAACTAGTGAGAAATAAATCTCGAAAACATTTTTTGTGGTTGTGAAACCGATAATAACAGATGTTCGGGAGTGTTCGCCACACTCGTTCGTTTACTATTTGCACACACATACTGACACACACATACAAACGGCACGACTGTTTGTGTAGGTACGAAATACACTTAGGTCACAAATATAAGATCTTTGTCATTCTAAGTACCCAGCTACGATACTGATGGCGTAAGAAGATGACTAATATAACATCGCCAGCAAAATCTACGTAAACAAAAACTTCATTATAATTTTACATCAATTCAATACATAAATAAGCATCTATTAATATATAAAATGATGTACAAGTATGCCAATCGCCTCACATCGCTCTGTACGACGCTGGCACAGTAACAATTCAGTCGGTGTACTAAATATAGCACAAAATAAAACAACTGTCTCTTGCCCTTCATTCACAACCCTTATCACGTCATAAATGAACCCAATGTCCATGGCCGTAGTGTCCACATTCATATGATGCGCGTGGGCAACGTAATTGGTTGACGCGGCCGTCTGCGCGGGCGCACCAGAATTTTTAATTATGAATTAATTAATAACGATCAACAACAAACGCGCCTAATCCCGATTACTCATTTTCATGTCGTTTATGGCACGGCACACATAGATGATGTTATCATTGTATATTTTGACGGCTCTGCCAATTGAGCCGTTAAAAAGATCTGTCTGTCTTCGCTTAGTATCGTCATAGGGCTGAAAGTCGTGTCAGAAGGCCTAGTGCGACGTTATTAATGTACGCAATGTCAAATCGTGTAGAAAAAAGATTTACTTGTCCATATTTTCTGCCGACGCGACGGCGCTTGGTCAGTTTTAGTTTAGGTAATGTTATTTAATAGTTTTTCTTTATTATTGACTGGCCTGTTGACCTAGTGGTTAGTAGCCCTGACTGACAAATGATTGTGTGATGAGCACGATCATTTGTTCTGTGTCTGGGTGTAATTTATGTATCATATTATCGATTACGTTAACTGGATGACTATGTTAAAAATGTTGTACTAAGGCCACTGTTTAGGAAGCCACCGCATGTAAAATAGACTGAACCATATTTTACTTGATAAGTTGATACAATTAATATTATGCGCGCACACGCCCATGTGTTGGGGTCGACGACTCTCTGATATAAATATTATTAAATATATCGCTGGAGATACCAAACTCCATCTATCTACGGCCATACAATGCACACAACTCTTGCGCAGATAATATATATTGATATTCTACAGAAACGGCGAATTGCGACATATCCAGTAACGCGATTGATTTTTTTCGGTAGTAATTTTTTGGCATGAATATAAACTCGTTTAATTTCTATTTGTCTGGACAACTCCCATTTTATCTACTACTAGCTTCTGCCGAGTGAGTTTCTCCATACAATCTTTGGACCCCCCTTTCATCCCCTCAGCGGACGAATTTTGGAAATATCTTTGTAGGTGCTCGCCTACATTATATAAGGAATTCTTGCAGTAGCGTAACTATGTGACCAAGGCCCTGGCTTGGGGCCCCGGGGCACTGCCCTGCCTAGCCCCTTAGTAGCTAAGCCACTGAATCTTTGTGCCAAATTTTACGCTCTGAACCTCAGTAGTTTGGCTATGTGTTTATGTCAGTTTTTCTTTTTATAAATATTAAGCAGATCTCATCAAATTACGTTTCGAAAAAAAAAATCTTGGATCCTGTTTAGCTCATTTTGTCAAAAATACAGGTCCCAAATCGTATGAGGTCCTATTAACTTTTTGGCTCGCTGTCAACAATTTTTTCCTCATCTTTTCCTTCTACATTAAACAATGTAAGTGCTTATGTATGATTTGCATGAGACGACCATAAGCGTCATCTTATGACTTCTAATAGATGCCAAAAATGTTCATGTACACACTTGAAGACATATCTAATCTTAATTATTTGTCAAGTCTTAACAACTCTGCTACTATCTTTGTTTTTATCAACCTTTTGGGATATTCCATTACAGACTAAGCTTAGTCTCGTGTTAATGACTATAGTTCTTTATTTCTAAGAATCAAAGTATCTTTGAGCCAATTACAACATGGCTTTGGCGACGTTTTCTTTTATGGTATGTAAAATCATCCAATTACAATTGTTAGGTTTTGTTCTTGATAATAAATAGTGCCTTATGTTTTTAAAGATAATTGTTAAAATGAGTTAAAATTTTAAGGATTCTTGTTTTATATAAACAATAATGTTTTAAGTAATACCTAAGCTATATTATATAAGTTATTTATTTCTGCTGTTTGGAAATGTTAACCCTTGATCTAATATTGATCGTTAGAATGAATGGGGTAATAAGTGACTTAAAGATTGGACCACGACTCTGGGATCACCTGATATCGTGGGCCAATGAGAGAGCGGAACGCACGGGGGTTTTTGGCTAAGAACTTGAGCGCGCAAGGGCATTCGTTCCCGGAGGGACGATTGGGAGAGTCGATAGGAATAGTAGCTTTGAGTACTGTAATAATTAAGTATCACATAGTTGTTTGTTCTTAATGTAATTAATAAAAGTAAGTGAACAGTTTGAGTTTGTCTTTATACAGTCCTCCCAATTGAAATAGTCTTCCCTTAAGAATTGTGACCGCTAAGGCAACGAGTTTTATACTTCAGAAGTGACAAGTGCACCCAAAACGTAAGTATGCGCCCAAATTTTATATTTTCTTTGTTTGATGTGATTATAATTACGGGTTTTGCCTTTAAATTAACCTGAGTCAGTCTTAAGATAAGTCATACAGTGTGTTAGTTAGGCACCAATAGGATTTAGTTTTTTTTTTAATCTTGTTTTTGTAACTAATTTTATTGATACTATATTATATTTGAAATTACTGTTATTTATTTATTGTGCACACCTACCACAGTTTTGTCTTTTTAACCCAAAGGTTGACTGGAAGAGAATGCCTTGTTGCATTAAGTCCGCCTATGTACCACTATTGTACATGAAGATTAAATAAATAAATAAATCATTAGCACAGAGTAAGTAATAGTACAAGTCCATTAGTACCATAGTTGAAAGTTTTCTTGCTAAAAGCTGTAATTACATTTTGTTTAATATTTTTGTAAGACAGTATTTTAGCGAGTGATTACCCGTTAACACTATTCCGTGCTCTCACTATGGAAGACGTAATAGCTAGCAAACAATGGAACTCCATGTTAGAATTTCCGTTAGTAACCAAATCGCAAGCTTAAAATCGAATGATTGAGGTGGGTGTCAAGAAACCCTTCTAAACAAAGCTAAAAATATTCAACGATAGAGGTGTTTTGTATTTTTCGTTAGAGAACTTTTTAAGTTTTTACAATAAGGTTGATATTGGGTTATAACGGCGCTTACCTACCAAGAGCGTCACCCGACCCTTCCCACGATAAGTTCGACCGTGGCGAGCGAGGCACTTATGAGGCACTTGACGCCGCATACCGCATCTATCGCTTATGGGACTTAAGCGTTTACATTTGGGACACAGGTACCTATGTTCTATTTTTAGAATAGGACGAATTAAACTTCATTCTTTATTTAAGAAATACCAATCTTGATTCCGAAAATAAAGGCGACTTGCTCAGCACACATGCTCGACTTTTCAATTTTCCAATGGTATTAAAAGAAAGGATAAACAATTTCAGACCATCGGCAATTAGTAACTTCTTATTCACAACTTCATTATACGGCTCTCAAGTTTCTTTACCGTGAGTTTCAGACAATGCTACAGTCATCGGGTCAACGAAGGCTTGTGACTCCGGGTCACCGAGAGCTGCACTCCGCCACGAGGAGCCGGAGTCGGCTGCGAAGTCGAAGCCCCGTGCCAGACATCGAGCTGAGCCGAGAGCGGCTTCGGGTGCTGGAGAATGAAGTACGGCGTGAGCGCGACCGTGTACGCGCCGCCGAAGACCTGCACCTCGCAACACGTCGCAGCGACGAGCCGCGTGAGGACAACCGTCTCCGCAGCGCTTCCACGGCATCGACACGGCGCCGGGACGCCGAGCCACGTGCAGAGCAACGCGCGGAGCGCAGACTACAGAACGAAGTACGGCAGGAGTGCGACCGTGTACGCGCCAACGAAGATCTGCACCACGCATCGCGTCGTAGCGGCGAGCCCCAAGCGAACAACCGTCCCCGCAGCATCTCCATGGCATCGATACGGCCGGGATGCTGAGCCACGTGCAGAGCAACGTGCGGAGCGCGGACCACGGCAGCACAACCGCGTGGAATGGATTGAAAGGTCACGTAGTCTTTCTTTTTCGAAAAGAGATTTGTTTAATATTATTAGGGACTTGAGAAGTGCTCTCACATCTCCACCTGTAAACCAAGACGCAGCCCAACCACTACAGAAAATTAACCACGAAAATATATTGTCGAACTTTGATCCCTCGTCCAAAAACCAGCGAATAGACGTGTGGTTAAGAAAAGTGAATGAGTGCGCTTCGGTATACGGTTGGGATGAAAGCACCACCGCTCATTTTGCAATGCAAAAGTTGCAAGGTCTGGCCAAGTCGTGGTACGAAAGTCTACATACCATCCTATTTACTTGGCAAGAATGGCAAGAGAAGTTACTAAGCGCGTTTCCGTGTGAACAGAATTACGGTCAGACCTTGGAAGATATGATTAGGAGAAAGAGCAGATATAACGAATCCATTGAGGTTTATTACTATGAAAAACTTAGTCTAGTGAATCAATGCGATATAGTAGGTACCCGCGCGGCAGAATGCAAATAAAACACTCAAATCAGGAGCTTTAGCACTGAGTTGTACCCAACCCGATCAGCTGTTACAGTATTTACTCAGCAATAGGGACTATAATCAATCTGGTCGGGACCGTTTTTACGCTAATAATAGAAATTTGGATAATCTTAAATTTTCCAAAACAGCGAGCAGTAGTTCTGGTAACCGACCAAGCCACACTAATGGATGTTACAATTGTGGGGAAATAGCGTAGACGTTGAAAAACTCTTCATTTTACAAAAAAAAATGTGTGAGAATTCTTGCGAACATAGACCAAATGCAGAGCTGTAAACCTCATTTCATTAAATATAAAATGCTCACCCTAACAAGCATATACATTTTGGAAGTAAGCAAGTTTGTAAGAAAGCATATGTCGTTATTCCCTTTAGCTAAGAATCAAAGGCAACAACGCTCCTTAAGAGTAAAAAAAATGAAATAGCAGTACCGAGCTCAAAACTAGCTATGTATCACTCAGGACCTCTTGTAATGTGCATAAAAATTTACAATAAATTACCCAGTGAAATTAAAGACATAGAATTTGACAATAAATTTATAAACACACTTAAAATGCACTTAATACAAAAGTGTTATTATAGCCTTAATGAGTTTCTAAATTGAAATTACGCTATTATATTGATTACACTATTTGACGATATTATTTGAAAAATTGACATTCTAAAAAAAAATTATCAATATTTGAAATTTGACGCAATGTAAAAATGTAGAAATGTAATAAAATGTTCAAAATAAATAAATTAATAATGAAATGATAGCATAGTAATTGATAATGTGATAATAATATTTAACTAAATAACTTTTACAATAATGCATGCAATACAAATTAAGATACATAAAATGTTGCGGTGCCCTAGCAGGGTTCATGTACGAAACTTATATTATATAACAAGACTTTGTAAACGACATGAATGCAAATAAATAAATAAATAAGATTGGCCACATCGCGGAAAAATGTTACAGATAATCAGATGATAGATTGACAAACGTTAGTGGTACAGCGCAGAAAACGATTTTATAAACGACAAAAAACGCACATATAGGCAATTATCCTGGTTCTAAGTTCATAAAAGAGGTAAAAGTAAATAGTTGTTCGAGTAAGTAATAGTTAGAACTTTTATAGATTTTAGGAGTGACGTTACTCTGATTAGGGAAACTATTGCCAGCCAACTAGGAGTAACTCGCGATAATGTATCTACACTATTGAAAGGATTTGGCAACAACGTAGTCCAGTCGCTAGGAAATCTGACTCTTGACATGATTGTCTATGAGGTGGAGGCTAGAGCTGCTTGTTAAGTAGTGCCCAAATATCTAATAGAGGTCCCTGTGCTTATAGTACAATTATTCACAGAGCAATCTTACATAGCAGTCTACAAAGATAAAAGTAAATTGCAATTGTATAATATTAGGGATGAATTGCCTTGTCCCGAACTTGTTGTTAACAGTGATAGCTTATTGAGTTTTTGCTGCTAATACAATAGACATATGACCCTGCTGCTGAAATAGAATTACACACAAATACAATTAGGTTAGGAATCAGTGGAATTGTTCTTCAACGAAAGCAAGACTTCGAGAATTTTCATTCTGTATCATACTATAGTCGGCAGACTTCTCCGGAAGAAAAGAATTTCCACCATTATGAGTTAGAAACCCTAGCAATGGTTTGCTACCTTCATAAGTTTAGATTATATTAATTATGAAATGAGTTCAAAGTTATCACTGATTGCGGCTTTCTGTGTTCTACACTTTCAAAGCGGGACTCGATACCAAGGATAGCATGGTGGTGGCTGACATTACAGGAATTCGACTGTACTGTCGAATAAAGAGCTAGAACTAAAATGAGTCATGTTAGTGCATTGTCTCGAAATCTTGTCAGATCGTCAGAATCACTCGAAGATCAGTTTCCAGTAATAATGACAATTAGTAGTGAAGTTGGTTTCATACGCTACAGTTACGTGACTCCAAGCTACGTAGGATAACAGACGTTCAAAATAGTTAACTAGGTGAAAAATGCCTACAGTACATTAGTCAAAATTATGTCATTAGGTTACTTCGCTATAACCCTTTGTGAAGCCAAATAAAGGTTTGACTCACCTGTTTGTAGTTGTGGACGGTTTTACAACATTTTGCTTCCTAAGACCCGTTATAAACACGAACACCCAAAATGTAACTAGGATTCCAGAAGACATCTTTAGTACGTTTAGAAACCCTGAACGTCTCATGAGCGCTTGTGGTATTTGTTTTGCCTCGCATACATACAAGCGATTTGGCCTAAACAAAGGCATAAAACATGTTTTAAATGCGGTAGCCAGCTCCAAGTCGAGCGGTACAATCCCACCATTCTCGATTCATTGAGAGCGTTAAGCATTCGATAGATAGATAGATGTATTCTTTATTGTACACCAAAAATAAAATTACATAAAGAACTTAAAATTAATAGGGTTTAATACAATAATAAAGACTGGTTTCAGTAAAAGACGGAAACAGCAAAAAAACTTATGCCTTCCTTTGTAGGACCGTAACGTGTTAGCAAATTTCTAGATATGGACTGTTACACCCGTATTGTGGCACCAATACCGGGGCTAGTTGATACAGAGAGTAGACGTTCGACAACGGTTGCTGCAGATCGCATGAAGCCGTGGTTCCACGTAACCGCTCTAGAGATCGCATCGACAGAAAAGACGTAGATGATAGTTACAATAGTGACGATAATAATGCGGGAGTAATTCCAGTTAGAATACGAGTACCTTACTTATTATGTTGTGTTTTGTTGTTGTTTTTTTTTAATGTTTTGTTTTAATATAATAGACCATTTATTATGTACAGAATTTTATCCGTTGTTACAGATCAAGTACGCGAGAATCGATCGGTTCGTGACTTGATGTAAAAGTGGCCTTACGGCTGCCATCTCGGGCACAAATCGATCGGCTCGTGCGGGCGTCGTTAGGTGATGAATAAAGTGATAAAGTAAGTCCTTCCGGCTGCCATCACGAGCATAAATCGATCGGCTCGTGCGGGCGTCGTTAGGTGATGAATAAAGTGATAAAGTAAGTCCTTCCGGCTGCCATTACGAGCATAAATCGATCGGCTCGTGCGGGCGCCGCGTGGCATCCTGATTAATCGATCGTTCAGGATAGTAGGGCACCCTGATTAATCGATCGTTCAGGGATTTGGTTTGTTCACGACATAAATCGATCGGTCGTGAACTTACTCTTAGATGTTTTGTGACCCAATTAATCGATCGTTTGGGTTCACTTTGTGTTGGGGTTATAATGCCCAACAGTGAGAGTATTGGTTCAAGGTACAGCGTGGCTCGTACAAATTGTTTCGATCCAGCAAATCGATTGCTGGTTGAAATTGAAAGTTAAAAAAAAAAAAAAAAGTTTGTTAATGTCTCTTTCTACCTATAATGTAAATGTGAGAACACTGTAGACTCCGCAAATTCTTAGATTAATTCTTATCATGACTCACTTTTTATGATTATTTTTGTTGTGCTTTCTGGTACAATATTGACTGGTCTACATTGTCCTAACATAATTTATTAATGAATACTGTAATATGAAAATATTGTAATATAAACCTTTTTTTTTAAAAGAGTAACCATGGAGTTTCTTGCCGGTTCTTCTCCATAGGAAACGACCAATTTGGAACCGTGCACTAGCTTCTGACGTTTTATAAGTGCCCATGTAGGCCTATATGAAATAAAAACATTTTGACTTTGACATTATTGTATTAAGTTCAAACAACTAGTAATAGATACTAATTATTATTGTTATAAATTCAAAAACCAATTAAAAGTCCGATTGTTAGGTTTCCACCTGGAGCCGTGTGCAGGGCCGCACACGATGTCAGGACGGACGATTGTTAGGTTTTGTTCTTGATAATAAATAGTGCCTTATGTTTTTAAAGATAATTGTTAAAATGAGTTAAAATTTTAAGGATTCTTGTTTTATATAAACAATAATGTTTTAAGTAATACCTAAGCTATATTATATAAGTTATTTATTTCTGCTGTTTGGAAATGTTAACCCTTGATCTAATATTGATCGTTAGAATGAATGGGGTAATAAGTGACTTAAAGATTGGACCACGACTCTGGGATCACCTGATATCGTGGGCCAATGAGAGAGCGGAACGCACGGGGGTTTTTGGCTAAGAACTTGAGCGCGCAAGGGCATTCGTTCCCGGAGGGACGATTGGGAGAGTCGATAGGAATAGTAGCTTTGAGTACTGTAATAATTAAGTATCACATAGTTGTTTGTTCTTAATGTAATTAATAAAAGTAAGTGAACAGTTTGAGTTTGTCTTTATACAGTCCTCCCAATTGAAATAGTCTTCCCTTAAGAATTGTGACCGCTAAGGCAACGAGTTTTATACAATCCTGCCATCGGGCGGGGCGGGAGATAGTGTCAGACTCTTACTGACTAAAAACCTACTCCATTCCTTCGTTGCCTATCATACCGGGACTGAGCCTTCTTTTCAGAAAGCGGCCCTTGGCCCCAGTAGGCTTCGAACCTGCTGGGCCCCTACGGTTTGCTGACAACTCCTAAAGGAGCATGGAACGATACGCGCCGTCGACGACTTGAGCTCGGTCCGGACAGTTACCAGACGGTCGAACGGCAAGCTACCTATTGCTCGCCATCCAACTTTAACCTACCTATGTTTCTTTAGTTGCCCTTTGCATTCCAAGGCCATGGTAACTTTTTCGAACAATCCCGACAGTGACACTCAATACCCAAGTCAAGTGCTACATGTTAAAACTTAGATAGGACGAGTTTATTAACGCCCACCACAAGACTACTTACTAAGGCTATTTTAAGACACGATACATAATAAAGACAATTAACCATACGTAAGAGAGCTAACTTGTACCTAGCCTTGAACATTTTGATAAGACATGTAAATAGTAACACATCATCAACAAATTAAATTTGTAAGTACGTTATTTTGTACCAAGCGTATACACCGTTAAATTTTAGTCGTTTTAATCTCGTGGAGGGTCGATTCGGTACATGAAACCCTATCGATTCATAAAGATAAAATAAAAAAAAAAGATTTTTTTTTCTAAAAGTTGAATTAATGTATGCATGTATAAATTTTTAATTTCTCTAAGTGAACGAGTCAATGACCTTGTAGGGAGTTGTCGGTCGTTGCGTACTAACTACCTACAGTTCATTAACCTCGATCAGCTGACGTTTAATTAAAGAAATTAATTTCAACAAGCCCAACTATCGTTTACTTAAAAATTAATTTCGCGTAAATTAATTAGAGTTTAAAAAAAGCATTTTTTTTTTAATTTTATCTTTACAAATCGATAGTGTTTCATGTACCGAATCGAGAGTCCACGAGATTAAAACCAATCAAAATTTAACGGGGTATCAGTATCATTTACTCACAATCCAACCATTTTTTGGCCTTGGCATATTAGGCATTCATTGGCTTTAATTCGGATTGAAACTTCGCACATTCCTTCAACACCCACACAGTTTGTTTATGAAGCTCCGATTCTCAAAACTAACTTGAAATAAGTTCAACAAAACAGATCAAAAGCAATATTATTTGTCGGCGTTTGTTTTAAGTTTATTTGAATCGACTGAATGAAAGGCACTTGTCTATGCTTTTAAAATATACTTCGTAAGAGCTTGTTCTAAGTACAGGGAGGTCTCAGAGATTTTATAAATATGTTGCTTCTGCTGCGTTCACTTTATGATGATTCAGAATACGTATTTTCAAATACGATAGGTTGGTAGGTGATGTAAATCTCATTATTTAAATAATACATTCATTTGTGTTCTTTTTTTTCATTGATTTCAATCATAATCAGTTCTAATCAATTCAATTATATTTTAAAGATCAATTCATTATTATTATTTTATGTTTTACTATTTAATTAATTACAATGGAATTATGGATTTTCGAAAATCAATTGTTGTTATTTTATGACTATTTACTTTATTTATTTTATGAATTTATTTTAGCAATAGTTTACACAACTAAATACCTACTTCATTAATGATTATAATATGATATCGTGACTAGTAATTCTGTTAATGGGATTCAATTTCAATTTGACGTGTATCACACAGTGCAACACAGTGCCGGATTAAGCCAGCGTGGAGCCTGAAGCAAATTTTACCAAGGGGCCCCTAAATCTTTGTAATTGAGAACAAAATAAAACATCTTTAGATTATTATTTTTAAACAGGCCACAGGGCATTAGCCTATTGTCTTGTGTTACATTTCATGTGGTACAAGTATTGTGGCTAATTTTTGTACGTCTAAGCAGGACCCACCAAAATCTGTGGGGCCTGTAGCATTTGCTACCCTTGCCACGTGGCTGTTCCGGCACTGTCCAACCATGGGTAAAACAGTCGTATTAGGAACAAGTCCAATTAATTGTTTGTTAGCTGTTTCCATGAAGTTCATTCGTAAACACAACAGATAGTCGCTGAGAAGGTATCTTATTAGTCTGCTGTCCCATCTAAGGAAACAGGAAGAGAAAAAGAGATTCGCCAATATTAAAGTTGCTTTTACTGACTCCATCTATATTCCTTCAGCAGTTGTTTACGTTCTAAGCCTTATGTAACTCTTTCGAACAATCACGAGCAATTTTATATTTTTGTTTTGTTGTTGTAAGTCACCTAATGACTAAGATAGCACTGAAACAGGTATGCTCATAATTAATTGACATATTATTTACCTACATTTTAAATATCGATGTATCCTAATAAATTAAGCCTAAGTAGGTACCTACCTAGTTGTTCAAAATGTTTATTCAGCGGCATTCCTTTGTGTGCGTTCGTGTTGCATTACAAGTGGGTGTCACATCACATCGAGGCACGGTGTAGGCCAAGGTTTCTGATTTGAATCTACGTTTAACAAACATCGACGAACAGAAATATATATATTAAATTTAGTTTTTGTATCTGTGAGACAGAAATAAGAAAATTCTCTGATAGCAAAATGGCGCCTGAACGGGATTTTTTCGAGAGAAGTTCACTGGCTATTTAATTAATCGAAAATTATTTCCTAGTGTATATTATGTTGTAAATTTGGTGGAATTTTGTATCCTGAGTAGTATACACATGGACAATAAATATGCACCTTGAAACAGGCGCAATCTTGGTAAAATGAAGCTGACAATCTTATTGTAGTTTTGACTACCTCAGCAAAGCTCGCCGACAACACACGTTTAACATAAATATATACTGCCAAAAACTGCAAAATCATTAGAATGTTACTTCCGCATTCTGATGGTGAGTAAATACATTATAGACATGACGCTGGCTAAATGCAAAATCTTGCGAAGCCAAAACAACAACATAAATAAAATATCTCAAGTGTCGGCACAACTGGACAATACCTAATATGTAGTATCATTGAAATAGGCGCGATATCCGTAAAATGGGGCTAAGAATTTTATTGTAAAGTGTAAGAATTACAATGCCTACCTCAGCGAAACTTGCCTATAAGGCTGACGAAATACATCTACTACGAAATACTGCAAAAATATTATACATAAATACGCATTATATTAGAAAACAATGTGACAATTCTGTATTAAACAAAGTGACACCGTTAATTGGCCATTTATGCTTTTACAAAGCCATAACAACTGCCTACATACAAAAAATATCTTGCCTACTTTTATCTTTCAAAAGTTGTACCGCTTTTGATTTTCAGTTTCAGCAGTTGATCAAATAGAGAAATAGAAAGAAAAAAAATTAAACCTGACAGTGTATTTTTTTAAGTCTTATCAATCAATACCTAATCTTATTAGCACACTAAGATGACATTTTTTTGAATACCGTAATTAGAGACACAATAGAAAGACAATCGGTGGCGGACACCGGTGTCCTCTTGGGGCTTCACAGTTTAATGTAATTTTCAGACAAAAACATGCCTAAGCATAGAACTATGGAGACAAACTGTTTTTGTACTAAAACCACACATTTGACCCGGGATCAAATGTAAAATTGTTATTATCATAATGGTCTATTACGTCAGTCTCACAGTTTCAGAATCGTTGAGATCGTCACATGTTTGAATATTTTCATCTTACAGCTACACACGTGCTAATAAATGAGTAATCTCAATGCGGCAAACAACGGTTTTTAATCTAGGTACTAGTACCTACTTCGCCAGCGAATTCGTCGTGAATGTTTTCATAAAACTAATCATTCCTTGAAGCACCAGTAAACGAGTCAATGACCTTGCAGGTAGTTGTCGGCCGTTGCGTACTAACTACCTACAGGTATTGAACTCGCCCAGCTGACGTTTACTTAAAGAAATTAATTTCGTACATGCGTAAATTAATTCGAGTTTAGAAAAGAAACTTTAATTTTGAATAAATCAATAGTGTGTCATATACCGAATCGACTCTCCACGGGATTAAAACGATCAAAATTTAAAGGTGTATAGGTATATTATAAACGAAGCAACTAAGCAACCGTCTCTGTTCTACGTAAATAGCTCGTAATGTAATGTACTTCCCTAAACATCGAATGATGCACTTACGAATATCTACTTACGATCAAGCAATTACTCGCCGGAAATACGGAACAACACCGTGACAGTAGTTCCTGTTATGACGGAACCCTAAAAGCTTCCGATAAACACTGCACCGAGTGTACCGAGCGTTTTAGAGTTAGAAGCAAGCAATGCATTTTACATTCTGTTTCACACATTAGTCATCGAGTTATGAATGGCTGAAGGGGTGTGAGGACGGGGAGAGGGGAGAATGGCTGCTAAATATAGCGGGCCAGTAACAGGTGGTCGTTCCTCACCCTTCCACATCCACCCACGCTGCATAATGCCAACACACTCACTCATTGTGTACCTATTACCTACATAGAATAAAGAAAGTGAAAATCTTAAAGAAAAATTTCCCTAACACAAAAATCCTCATTACATTTACAGCTAATTTACATTAATCTGCATTGTTTATTTTACGATTCAGTTTATTTTTATGGGTTCCAATGTATTGAGAAAACTAAAGTTACGATTCTAAAGATTTTAAAACTCTGCCGGATATTTCGCGTAAAATCTTGGTCTATCTTAGAAATGTAGGTCTCGACCTGTGTGTTTTTATTTTATTGCTGTATCTAAGCGAATCACGTTTTGTGATGAAGACGTGATGATGTATTAGTGCTGATAGGATCTGTAACAGAGCTTTTGCATGTATTTACATGCCTTCAACAATGAAGATGCTAAGCTATGCGGTAGATGGACATGTTCGAGACAAGAGAATGCGACGTACAGTACGGCCGATCGATCTTGGCGAATCTGAAGTTAGGTTCTGCGAACTTTAGCGCCCATTAGCAGTTTTTAACAGCAATAACAACTGCTATTAGCATTTATTTTTTTAAACCATTTATTTTTGTACGAGTGCACAAGCGCTAAAATTCCCAGAGCCTAACATCAGACTCCCAAGATCCGTTGGCCGTACAGTACGGCGAGTAGATAAAGGTATCAAGCTGAAGTTCTATGGTTCGGACTAAGCGTTTCGCCTCGATGTTTATACCGTGTACATCGAAGGTTTGGAACAATTCGCCTGCTGCGATCTTCCCGTCCTATTATAATTTAGGTGTCGTCAAGGTTAGACTGAATATACTCTTAATAAACTAACGCGCTTCACCATCAACGATTGCATCACTGCTTACCATCAGATTTATTATTATTAAACCGATTTCTACTGATCGCGTTTTCAGTCGGACATCCGTCCAGGGTGGCGATTGATCTGCGATTATCGGTGACGGTCCTCAAACGCCGAGGAAACGGAAAAGGATGTTACAGTTGTAATTATAGAACTATCCTCACGCGACGGACTTTTTAAACGATTTTACGGAACCAAAGTGTTTGTTGTTACAAGAATAAAGAGTTCGTTTCCTACTATTGAGTGGGCGACGCGACTTTGTAAAACATTTAGAGGATGTTTGACAGGATTGCGTATCCTGTCTATCAATTTGTTTAGTATACAATGAAATGATCGGAAAGTATGGAGTCCTCATACGACTGCTGTGGACTACAGGACCTAAATCGCGGTCACCCTTGAACTGCATACAAAAAAAGAAATGCCCGAAGAATACTTGCAAAATATAAAGCACTAGACTAGCTTTTACACCCGTATTTATAAAGAAGTATTTACTTGTCACTAAGTAAAATCTTATTCAGTCATTACTTGACGTTTGAAATCTGCATTCAAAATTCAAATTTTCTTAACTTTGGAATACAAACAGTAGTTACTTTTACTCAAGTATTTAGTTTTACTTTTGTATAAATACGGGTGTTAGCCTATGTTACTCAGTGATAAAGTAGCTTTCTACTGGTGAAAGAATTTTGAAAATCAGTCCAATAGTTTTTGGGTTAAATCTAAACATACAAACAAACAAAAATCAAATCTTTCATTTTTATATTAGTTTAGATTTTAGCGGTTTACTAAACAACCACAGGTTTGAGGTAAGATATAAGGTAAAACATTGGAGAATAATCTGACAAGTAATCGGAGTGATTGCATGTATGTTGTAGTTTGGTTCCTAATCGCTATAAGTAATCGTGATTTTTTTCTATCGTAAAATAAAAAGAACCGGGTAAGTGTGAGTTAGACTCGCGCACTGAGGGTTCCGTACAAACCGAAAATAGTTCAATTCCTGAATCGAGTTTTTTAAGATTTTTCCTAATCGCAAGTTTTTCTTTGTTGACTACAAATTTACAGTTTTCTGATTTTTTTCCTATACTTGTGGTACGGGAAGTACCTTATGAATTTTAATTTCTTTGAGGGGACGAAATATAAGTTTTTGGCAACATAAACGGCTGTATCTTTTATTTCGTTAACTTAGAAGTTTGACTTTTTCTCAGCTTCAAGAGACCGCAAACTTGAGTATAATTATGGTTTTAATTCCAACTCGATACCTCCTCCTCGCGCTCCTGAGATAAAGGGTCTTGCTTGACAGACTGACAGACGAACAACAAAGTGATCCTATAGATAAGGGTTCCGCTTTTTCCTTTTGAGGTACAGAACCCTAAAAATCACGATTTATTGAAAAATATATATTATTTATCAGGATAATTTAGTACGCTAAATTCAAAATATAATAGGTAAAGCTAACACATAGGTAGGTATCACGCATCTAACATTTATCTTGAAGAATTACATATAATTTGCCGATTCTGTTTTACTGCAGTAGGTTATATATTTTTGCGCATTATCCTTTAAGTAGATTAAAACCTCTAAAAATCCAAATTCGACATCTCTTTCCGACGATTCGCTATTAAATTGCAATATACATACAAAGTTGGGCGTCATACTTATAATAGCGCCACCGTTATAATGAAATCGTACAGGGCGAGTTTTCTCGGAAGAGGTGCGGGCGTCTGGCCGGAACAGTTAGCGCCCGTCAAATGCAGCCGACTGCGCTTGCGCCCACACATGCGAGACAACTTCATTCATACACACAAGATTTTGTATTGAGTTTGAAAACTTTAAATGATGCTAAAATGGCTCTATAAAATCCTAAACTCAATACATCAGACCTTTACTTTTCAAAACATTACAAATCATGTTCAAAAGTGAAAACAACGTCTTAAATTGAGCTAATCTGAACACAGCTTTATTCAGATGCAGCCACTCCACAAAGAGACAAAAACAGTAATCCCAAAATAACTATCGTACTTAGCATAGGGTTACGGATAAATTATCCTACCAATGTTAATTAAAGTGAAACAAGTCTGGGTGAAACCTAAACCAATCATCAATCATAATTTGCTGCGCGCAACTTGTTGGCCGGAGTATCCGCGGCGACCCTGAACACTACACTATATTTAGACCGAGAGCAGCCCTTTAATACGACACACCTAGGGTTACCGAAGCGAGAAAGATGAAATGGCAAACTGCACGGATTCCAGAGAGCATTGCTCGCGATCCTAAAGCTTTTTTTATAAATAAAACTGGCCGTTTACCCCTAATTTGCCAGATGCTGTTTTCGTTGGAGTAGGTAAGTAATTGAGCAGATTATCGACTGTTCAGTAACCCTTATCAAAAAACAATAAGTCACGCGATATTTGCACTTGGCCTAAGGCGAGTCAGGCGAGCCGACGCCACCGTCTAACCGTTTTGCTCCACGCATTCACATGTGAACAGTATACCAAGAAAACCTTTTCAAAAGGCTATTCAGAAACATTTTATAAATTCCGTAGATATGTAAATTCGTTAAATATTTCTTCGAAAACTCTGAATATGAATGAACATAGCAAAATGGAAGCAATGAATACCAATTTTGTATGTAAAAAAAAATATATTAAAGAATCGGCGAGACATGAAGATGTAGATACGAATCTTGCCTTGAATTGTAAAAGACATAGCACAAGCATAGTCGAGGGAAACCTTCTGTTCCTGGTTTCGTTCTATACTTTAGTAGTGGGGTCGGTATAACCCAGTTGCTCATCTTCAGTGTGTGGCCAAAATGAAGGTCTGTTCACGCAATCTAAAGCAGTATCGGGATACATATCTCGCACCATTTCCAAAGTCATGTCTTCGAATTTTGGAAGAGCATTTATGCGTGCCATCTCTTTTTCCGCCCTGCGGAAATAAGGTAATGTAGGGTAAATAGAACTTATTGTTTATGGTACTGGACGTCATGTTTAACTATAAAAAAAATATGTTCCTGGGATGTTTTTCTAGTTTGCCAAAAATCGATTAGCAAAAAAACTGTGACGGTGTACGGGCGTATTTCGTTTAAAATATTACAAAAATACATGATTACCCAATATCAAGCTCTTGAATGTATTTTACTAACAAAGTTAAAATAAAAGGAAATTGGAAAATTTAAAAATTTCAATTGTAAATTTGATATTTACGTTATTTTTTAGAGGAATAAGCGGCCGCGGTTAAAAAATGACTATACGACTTAACCTTTATAACATACCTTTGCAGAAATATAAACAAATATCGATACCAGAAGTGTCAATTAACGTATCATACGTTAATTTATACTTCTGGTATCGATATTTACATATTGTATCTGTAAAATATGGTACGCACGCTGCTATATGAGCCTTGTTGGTTTCAGCAAACTTCGCGATTAGTGGCTGCAGTTCTGTCCACTGTTGGTCGACTGACGCCGAAAGTTTATCTTCAGGGTATGGGACCTTGAAGGATGTATATGCTGACTGAAACTTTTCCACGAGCCCTGGAACTGGGACGAGCTTCTTATATTGTTCCCAGTCTATCTTAGGCGGCTCCGGCGGGCTAGATAGCATGCTGTGAAAGAATTTAAACGAGATATTGCGCTTGCCCATGCCTCTCCTAACCTGCTGTTGACAATGGGAGATTAGAAAACAGATTAGAGTAGATGTGTACCCCAAGTTGGGACTGGATCATGTTTTTTAAGAGGCACAGATTCTTATTATGTTCTTCTTATATTAATTAATAGCTGTTAGTTAGTCTCGCTAAAACTTGACAACCGCTGGACCGATTTGGCCAATTTTTGTCATGAAATATTCGTGATCCTCCAGGGAATGTTTAATCGGTGAGAAAATAAGAACTATTAGGCGTTACGAAGTTTACCGGGTCAGCTAGTACTCAAATAATCTTTGGATGATATGTTCAAGGAATGCAGGAATAGGAATAGGAAAACATTATTTTATTAGCTATTACTAGACCGTATGGTCCCACTACTGGGTAAAGGCCTCCCTCCATCCTCTCTAACGACCACGATTATTCGCTTCTATTTTCCAATTCTCAACGAAGGCATCCAGGTCGTCCCGCCATCTCCGTGGTTTACTGCGGCCGTGTCGCTGTATCTAGGCACCAATTCTATGTTTTACGAGCCCACAACTCATTAGGCATGCGATAGACTATTCTGTCCAGTCCTGTTTAAGTTAGGTAGCTTTTTGATCCACATCAACATTTTTGGTTTTGGAGTGTATAGGATAACAATTGAGTCTCAATTTCTTTGTGCGTATCTTGTTAAGATCTATCCACGGCTTGTAAGTAATGGTTTATAGTGCGTACAAAGAATTATGCTAACAGTAGTAAATACAACGGAATATTATTTAATTACCGACGCAAATATGCCTCCGATTTCCCCTTAAAAGCAAAAAAGTTGACTCGCTGCTCAGGTGGCACTCGCCGTTCAAGTTCTTTCCAATTAATGGCACTGTTTGTTATCCTTTTTGCCATTTTATTTTAATATATAAATTCCAGACATTTAATTTGAAATTCTTACTGTCAATCTAACTATACTCTTTGCTGTCAATTTGACAATATCTATGGGTATTATATTCAAGGCTTTTTTTATTTATGATTGTTTTTTGATAATTTTTGACCAGTATAATATACCTAGCTACAGTAGGCCAGTTTTTAAGATGGGAAACCAAACCATCAAATAACTTCACATATCACACTACTTTAATTAATAACTATAAAGACTAAAGTTTGTTGTGAGTATTGTATGTTAGTTACTTCTTAACTCTCGAACGGTTGAACGGATTTTGATGAAATTTGGCACACACAGATCATGTCCTATAATTGCTCAGGCTTTTTATCCCGGGAGAATGTTCCCTTGGGATAATTATCTCGATTCACGAGGGTAAAGTTGCTGGTAGCAGCAATTATGTTATAATAAGGAATATATACTAATATCTAATAATCAAAAGATGTAAATATACATTAAATGTTAATGAAAAGACGTCTTTCTCCTCTGAGATCAGTCTGCTGAGTGCGAGTTACTTTTACCGTATTTCGTTAACGCGATCGAAATATTTACCGCGTTTGGCTATCTGATTGGTTAAGAGCTTGAAGCGGGCCAATAAGAGCACCGAACGTCATAAACGTGTCGATGGCGTTAGGTACTTGTTTAGAAAATGATTGGACGGGCGAACAGTCACGCGATGCAAGACATCAGATCCTCATGCAAACTGCGTGCCTTCAGTGCACGGGCTCTTGTTTCATAGGTCGCAGAGCATTCGCTTGTCTTCTTCATGACAAGTGAATACGTGTAGTAATATACGAGGAATAGCGAGTAATATTTCTCCATTAGAAAAAGGTCTTAGTTTTATTGCCAGTTTTGTCACTGATTCATTTGTCCGTTTTCATTGGCTTGATATTAGAAACTTGTCCTCCAAGATGTTGAGAATTTACGATTCATCATTTACATTATGTGTGGCACAATTGCCTTCATTAAATTTCAAAGTAAGATCTAAGATGACAAGCTTATACAAAATTAAATTTTGAGATTGATTACGTACTTTATTTTTTAATTTTATCTTTACAAATCGATAGTGTTTCATCTACCGAATCGACCCTCCACGAGATTAAAACGATCAAAATTTAGCCGTGAAATATCAAGACAAGAGTTAGTTTTATCTGTAGGAAGCGGTTAGCGCCGATATCCGTGGTTGGCGCGCATTCAAGGTCGAACATCATGATGGTTCAACTTATGTGACGAGGTTTATATTATAACCGATTTTCGGATCTCAATCGAAGTGCGGGGCTGCGCGTAACTAAAGCAAATGGTACAACTTATTTGCCGTGTACTATACACTAAACACTTATAAGATCGGACTCGAACTAGGCACAGAGGCCCTACTACGAACTCCTACGGCGATCCATTTGACGACCTAAACTGAATTGTTAAAGGGATGGAGCTATATAGGGTGCATTATGAGGTGTACAATAAAGTATATAATAAATAAATAAATAATAGTTCCACTCGTCTTGCTCGCTCGCACGTTTGCGATGGTAAAGCCTTAAACCCTCTGAAGAAATTACACGCATCAGACTTTTACTAGGCAAATCTAATGAGCGTGATTACTAAGAAGGGGACATACCTATGATATCAACATCGCTTGTAGATATTATGCGCTATTTATGTTACTTATTACGTACTGATACGTTTATCAGTCTTGATTAGATAGCGCGTACATTGTCATTTTGTACGGTCATGCGATATTCGCGGAGCTAGTTAGTCCTTTTGAATTATTCGGTATTGTGATGCGTAATATTCGGTCATTCGGTCTTAATTTGTTTTTCCGGTGATTACCGCTTGTCCGGTTTTTCTCGCCATACTTTTGATTCAGTGTCATTAGTTTTGACAAGACAGTGCAGCAGTGTTCGAAATCGTTTTATAGTTCGTAAAGTTTTCAATTGTGGTGTGTGTTTGCTTTGAGAAACGATATTAATCTTGGTAGGTATCAGGTGTTTTTACTATGAGTTCATCGTTATTATTAGTCTAGCTTAATTTATATTATGAAAAAAAAATGGAGATTTTTTGAGGTTTTCCCAACCTGCTAGTCTCTTTCATCATGTGGACGAAAAGACAGTTCTTTTTTTAATCAATTCGATATATTTCTAGTATATATCAAATATATATAAAGGTGGGACTTTCTTCTATTATATTGACAATCGATCATTACGAAAAAGTGTGACTAAGGATCTGTAGACAAAGGTGTATTTCATAAAGCAAATTAAAAAAAAAAACGTAAAATATTACTATCTATTTTAAAACCTCTGAACAATAGTTGTTTTTGTAGTTGTTGGCCTATTATGTCCCGCTGCTGGGCGAAGGCGTCCCTCTCCCTTTTGCACTCACGTCTGTCCTCAGCCATGACGGGCCAGTCCCTCCGATAGTTGTCAAGTTGATCTATCCACCTTCGCCTTGGTTTACAAATATAGTATACAGTAACTTAAAAGGGAACTGAGAAATTTATAAAATTACCTTATTCACGTAGATCCACAACTACCAAACTTGTTCATACAAAAGTAGACTCTAAACATCGCAATTAAGGCCTATAGTGGCGTGGATGTGAGAGGACACCGGTGTCCTCTGAGCTAGGACAGATTAATTAGTATTTTACCTCAGGGTGACCAAAAACCGATAGCCAAAGACACTCAAGAAAACATTCCACCCCATTCAAGTTGATAAATTAAGTTCAAACTTCAAACAATTGAGTAGCGCATCCTCTTCAATCACTGGCTACTAATTTCGGTGACTTGAGGGAACATTTAAAGCTTGGGGGCAATCTATCAGCTTCCCCTTTTCCACCCCTGCATTCAAATGAACAAATCGACACGCCGGTTCAATTACAAGACAATAATGTCGGGTGGTGTCAGATCGTGCCGTTTCCGGCGGATATTAGCCGTAACGACGCCGCTCCGGCTTCAGACGAGCCGAATTCTGACGACACATTTACTGTATAAAGTGTTCTGGCGATTCGACGAACAGCGAGCCATAGACTAAAAATAATATTGGTGAACTCTTTCGAGTGATGTGTATCGTTTTTAATTTTCGAATTCAACCTCTTCGTACGAATAGTTTGATATAATTAGGTAAAGTTTTGGTAGAGATCACGGTAAAGATTAATGTTCTTTTGATTGCTTTTAATGAAGAATAGAGTTAATTATCTTAATGATAAAGTTTTATTAATAAAAAGGAAATTAATTGTACCTATTAATTGGGCACGAACCTTTAAAAACTCTCTATGGTTATAAAACTCAACTCAACTGAGCATCCTTACAACATCAAAAAAGAAAACTCCACGATTCCTACGCAGGTTTACACAAAAAACAAAAGACGGATAGAGCGAGTAGGTGTCTCGATATAAGGAACAGGTTCACTACCTTATCCAGGCTTCGACTAATTTGACGTCTATCTCTTTCAAGCTTATGGAGTGTGAGAAGGACAGAAAGACATTGATAGTCGAATATTGGCGATAGTAGGCTTGCTTGCGGTTACCGAAGCCTTATTACGGGAGCTTGATGGAGCGACGTTGCATCAACTGGTAGTCATAAAAATAAATGTTGATGGGTGAACGGAACGGTAGCGAGACGCCAAGTATATTTTATAGGCAAATAATAAACATTACTTTTTGTAGCTGGGATCTTTGGATATTATTTCGATTTTGTTTTATGGCTCTTGGAGATTTATTTCTTCATCGGGCTTTGAATATTTATTTTGCTTTTGCAAAACGATTTGAAAGTTAAGAGTATTTATTGGATAAGGCGTTGGTCTATCTAGCCAAGATCTTAAGACATTTTAATGGTTATTCACAATTCAACAATAAGATTTGACTTATGTACAAGCGTTAAGAGTTAAATAGAGGATATTGAATGGAACATTTTGGTGCTAAAATGTTCCATTCAATGACCGCTATCCCGCGCGCGTGTATACGTCACTTGCCCTTTGTTAGTACGTCACATTAACCTTATCGTCTGTTCTTTACAGCCCCAGCACGATGAAGCTGGAGTGGGCCGAGAACGAGCCAGACTACGGTCTGGAGGAAGCCGCGTTTTATGAGGGGCCGCCGGCCGTCGCGCCCCCGCCCACCAAGCACGTGTCCTTCAGTCTGAGACTTGATCTGGTAAGTGTTTATGGACTTCCTTTTAGCTTGGTTGAGGCTACTGTAGAAGAAGAAGGACAATAGAATAAGGAAGAAGGTGAGTGGTCCGCGCCTACAGTACATATAGTCTAGCGTCTAGTTATCCAGGATGTTGGACTATCGATTCGATTTTTTTTGATGGACGCCAAAATAGTAACAAACAACAACAAAAATCAGGCGTATCTGCCAGCAAGCCATCAGATATTTACGGAATTATAAGTAATCATCAAAATAGTCGTCTCAGAAAGTTCAAGTTTCTCAAAAGTAATTTAATATATTTCCATTTCCATTAACAAGACCATTCAATAGAGTTAAAGGAAAAACAAATTTTCTATGATGATTTGTTTATGTCTTTGACACAGACCTGCAAAATGCTAAAACTTAATTTGAGTTTCGCGGGTACTTTGGCGCTTTCACCTTCAGCAGTTCCATATTATATTTTATCTTGAATAAGTCATGAATAACTTCGAATAGTGTCCATTGTAACTAGTAGGTACATATTTTCTTCAAAAGTGCAGATCTATATCTTTTCTATGTGTAGATATACTACCTAATAACAAAATAATGTCATTGCTTATAACACGTACTTGTACGCAACGACTTTTTCACTTCTTCGATCTTGTCTCAACATGGTTGCATTCATGAAGCTAAGTAAACAGGTTAGGATTGATCCAGCAGACGCTTGAAACCTTTTCGAAAACGATATTAACGTTAAACAAAATCTTCTTTGATGTAGTTCATATTCCCAGAATTAAAGTTGCCTTAACAGAATTCACATCAAACAACGAAATGCCTATCAACAATAATTGATGCGATTCATTCATAAAAACATGTGTTTCGGATTCGTTTAGGTTTAGTTTTGATGGCCTTGTGTCAAATGTTAAAAGTTCAGAGACCTTCAATGTCAACCGCTTATACTTTATGAGAAACTTTTGGAAATGCGCGCGAGAATGACGAAGTAAGTTTTTTTTAAATGGTTTTTGGTATGGATACCAAGGCCTTTAAGTCATGTCTTCGTATGAATAGTTAATTTGCTAACCATTAAAAAATGGAAGGATACTTGGCAGCTTATGTATCAAGTCAACCTTCTCGGCAAACTACGCTGATAAATCAATGGTTATCTACATATTGTCCAGTTACGCAGATAAATGAGATCCATAACTAAACTAATTTTACATCACAGTATCCATTAAGAATCAATTTGTGAATAATTAAAACAACCACTGAACTTCGCTCGAAAAAATTCCACCAAAAAAAAGGTAAATAGACTAGCTTCTGCCAGCGGCTCCGCCTGCGTGAAAGTAGGTTTCCCAAACAAAGTTTGGACAGTAGAATGATGTTACTCTGTATCAGAAATGTTACGGAGGTTGAATTCCGATTCTTCCGAATTTCCTATTGATTTTGCACCTCCGATTCCGATTACGGTTCCGATTTTTAAAAACACGTCAATTTTGACTGACAGACCAATCTCTGTAAAACATCAGTCACGCAGACCAAACGTGTTTAGCACTCAAGTACATTACACCTTTAGCACCAACAACTTCCGAGCACCGGAACTGAGGTACAAGTTACGACTAAATAAAGTAAGAGTACTTTAGAAAGTACGCTCAGAGGCGCTTACACTTATCAATGATCCCTTCGCGCTGATTAAGAAATGAGAGGAAATCCGAATGGGCATGAAAAAGCAGTATCGTTTATGCTAAACGATTGGTTTTCTTTAGAAAACTGACCACGGCAAGTTTCGTGTTGGCACTGGCCCACATATCGACGTGGTTTCCTTACACTGTTTACAAACGCGTTATTACTGCTGTTTCACTAAATACAGGTGTCAGAAAAAAATGCTGATTTCTTGAAAATTTTGTTGTGACTACGGCAAGAAATATTATGTAAATTAATTTCCGTTTTGACATCGTTAAATTGCTACTAGAATTTCATTGCCTTAATTCCCAGACTGGAATTTAAAAAAAACTGGTCTACTTTAATTTGTTTTATCGCTAAGAATCAAGCAATAGATGGTTCCTGATCAAATAAATTAGCAGGGTCGACGACACTCACCGATTTAAAATTATGATTCGCAGATTTGACTATCAAATTAGTTTTAGGACGTTTTAAATGTGTACAAGACAAACAAGCGCAACAACTGTATTTTCTGTTTTTTTTATTTTATTTATTTAAGGGAATACACAATTACACATTCACACACATAGCCGATTATATATTAAGAATTACATATTAAGACAGAATATTTGGTAGTTCTAATTTCTTTATTGATATTAGATTTTCCTTACAATTTTTTCTTTCACTACCGCATAATTTCCTGATTTCATTTGTGTCGTAATCGGAAAAAATAATGTCGAAATAACCTGTTTTCAACCATAGACACCATTCACTGGGAGTTTGTTACTATATTTCTCCTCAGGGTTGTCTGCTAGGAAATATCGGCCTCATCTTGTCATTTATCATTAATAATAAATTGACGAAAAAATCGGTGTAACGAAAATACCGTTTATTCGTTTATGTTGTCATATTTTGCACCATAAATCGAATTTAAGTACTTATGTTCTAAGTTTTTCGGAAATTTATGTGATTCTTTTTGTCTTATTGTTCTTTACTTTTGAAATACCCAAGAAACGACGACGGTAGTACCAACCTAAAGTCAGAGCTTGCTACTGGTTGCTTACAAAGTAACAATGTACCATAGACCAGTTGCTTTTCTTCTTAATGAACGAGTCCAACTGTCCATGTCGTAAACACGTTTCCATACACGCTTCCTAAAGAACACTATAATCAGCAGAACTTATTCTGAACTGCATAGACAGGTTTATTTTCAAATGAAAACAGTAGCGTTTTTGTAATTAGCTGGGCGTAGAAACCGGTACCGATACCGGGCCTTGGAACTTATTTGTAATCTGTATGATTAAGGAAGGGGTAAGTATGGAGAATAATTCATACTTATGTTCGAGTGTGATTTTTTTTCTGTTTTGAAATACACATATGTCGCAGAAGTTGACAAACTGATGTTAGTTTTGAGTTGTTCTCTTTTTTTAAGTGTTGTTAGGTTCACGCTTTACCACTATCTCACCTATGGAATGCGACTATGTAGTCGACGATGGAGCACGCTTGCCTAGAAGTAGCCTATTCACTCTTGATTTAAAGATCCCCAGGTTTTATCTCTCAAGAAATAGGCTCCGGCAGGGAATTCCGCTCCTTAGCTGAACGCGAAATGGATATGTTTTCTCATCCTAAAACAAAGCAGTACAATAGAAAATCATATGTCTAATTACAAAAAATTACGTCTATTTTCTCAGAACAATAAAATAGAGATGTAGGTAGAACAGTACGGCGTAGTTGTGAGATATCTCATCCAAAGAAAAGCTTTCATCATAAAAATATATTTCTAATAATCCAATTAATTTAAGTATATAAATATAAAAGAAGAAACTCACTGACTGACATATCAACGTACAGCTAAAACTACTGGGATTTGGAGTATGAAATTTTGCACATGGTTTTATTTATTTATTTATACAAACTTCATGCAACACAAAGGGAATAACTGTCAAGTAAACACCAGCGGCTCACTTTAGATAGTCTTTCCCTCACAATTTTAACACATTTTTTTTAAAGCTATGTTTCCTTTATGACGTAGGCGAGCACTAAGAATATATTTTCGGTATTTTCCAATATTCACTAACCTAAAGGAGTGAAGCTGGGGTCAAAATTGTATGGATAAACCTACTTACGCGAGTGAAGCCGCTGGTAAAGCTAGTATAAGTTATACAATGACCATTAATAAAGGTGTTTTCTTACACGAATGTCACGTAAGTTGCGAGGGTGAGCTCACGTCCCGGATGTGTCGCTTCGCGCCACTGGACCGTGATCTCCCTGATCAACTTGTATTGCTGTTTATTTTTAATACGATATTGTTCGTTCATTTATTTTCGTTTAGTTTTATTAAGGGCTAGTTTTGTTACAGGTAGTCAGAGAGCAGATAGACTGATTAATTATTTAATTTTATACACACTTTGTCTACATTTCTTACCTAACTCTCCTGTCTCAGGTCTGCTGGAAGAAATTTCGTTAAAAATTTTGTTCTTTTCGTTTTTAAGTGTTTGTGTGTACATAAATAACTAAATAATTATTAGTTTATTCAATGAGTATCCTGTTTTGAAGTAACTGGGTTGTGGAGGTCTGATAGGCTGTCATGAAATAAGTACGGCTATTCAGCCGCATCTAGTTGGCCTGGAACTGAGTGGCTGACTCCAAGGTAGTTGGGAAAAGGATAGGGAGTAGTAAAGGGCTTCTACTTGCGAACTCAATGGTAGTATAAAGTGTCCTATATCCTGATGTACCTACGCCACGGTTCACCCCAGTTTTAGGGTTCTGTGCCTCAAAAGGAAAAAACGGAACCCTTATAAGATCACTTTGTTGTCTATCTGTCTGTCTGTCAATACCCTTTATCTGGGGAACTCGTGAAGGTTGAAATTAAAACTATATACTCATGTCTGCGGTCCATTGAAGCTGTGAAAAAATCGAGCTTCTAAGTTAACTAATGAAAAAAAAGCCGTTTATGTCGAAAAACCTATATTCTCAAAGAAATCAAAATTCATAGGGTAGACCCTTGAGCTAGATCCCTGGAATTTGGCATGAAGCAAGGTCTTATAGAACCAGTATAGGTATAAATCTGAAAACTGTTTTGTAGTTACATCACAAAAAAAACTTTTTCAAATCGGAAAAATCTTCGAGACTCTCTATTTAAATAAGTAAGTTAGTTTGTACGGAACCCTCCGTGTGCAATACCGACTCGCACTATCCAGAAAAAAACAGGGGAAAAAAATTAAAAATTAACAGAGGGAATTACTTTTATAATTAATTAATTACGTAGTACCTATTATAAAGGCAAAAGGTCCTATATCTGTATGTGTAGTTTGTACATAAATTATATGCTAAGGTCACATACCTACTCCCAGGGAGACATCTATGGTCCATCCGTGTATCAAACATACAAATCCGATCAGCCGACTGAGCGTTAAGTAATAGGTAACAAACATTACACACAATATACAAAAAGGTTTTTTAGGTTAGTTCGTTGGCCGATTACTCGTATGACCCACTGCTGGGCGAAAGCCTCCATCTCCCTTTTCCACACACGTCTGTCCTCGGTCATTGCGGGCCAGTCCCTCCGGTAATTGTCCAGCTCATCTCTCCACCTTGATCTTCGCCTTAGTCTGCCGCGATGTCACCTTGCGTTTACATGAAATTAAACTACCTATTGATATTAAGGCCGGACATTGTATATGTGTGTTTTAGTTTTAGTTCCTGTTTTTTCTATGTGTAATGGTGTACAATAAAGCATATATAATAAATAAATAATAGTATAGATGTTTCTATGTAGTAGACATCAGAAAATTGTTGAAATACAATATTCGCTTGTATTCAAGGAAACAAGTCTGTTTAACAAAAACTAGACTACAGAAAAACAGCTAGGCGTACACAACATGCAAATAATTAATGCATTCGCAGAGACGATTAGCTTTTCATACCCACGCTACCAGTATTCAGGTTTCCAGCCCAAACATAAATAACAATATACCTACACAGATTTATTTCATGCACACGGTCAAAATCAATCAACGACTAGAAGAAAGGAGTATTGAAAACAAACTCGTGTTCTTATTTCAAAGATCCCGCGCTTTTTAACTTTTTTTTTATTTTATTTTTAAACTTGTCCGTGACACTGACGCTAAGCTGCACTAATGAGTTTCGACATTAGCTGAGTACGACGAAAAACTGTTGGAACTTTTTACGAATGGGTTACAGAGTATTGTATTATTTTTAATGATTATTATTCGAGAGGGTTCGGGTAACGTATTGGTTTGGAATAATTATACGAAAATTGATTATAATAGTAGGCACTCCGGGAAGAATAACTTGGTCACCGAGGGATTCATAATTTTCACACTAGGTTATGAAGATAAAGCCACGTGAAAGTTTTATGTAAGTGCCAAGATGTTAAAAACAGAATCAGAACGAACATTTCATTAAAATCTTTCAAAATAAATTAAGACTGTAAAGCAATAATGCGCCTCAGATATTTTTTTTATTTACATACAGTCTATATTCATAAACTGAAGGTATCATTAAATCATATTAAGAAAGACTCATTAATATCCGACAGGGGTGAGATAAAGAGGCCGTCAAGAGTTATGAAGTTAACACCTTCATTTCATACAGTGAGTGCGACCATAAAGTATAATCGCTCACATGATTTACTTACAGTCGACAGCTGGCTCTGAATATGCTGAGGAATTCAAATTTCGAATCGAATACGTTCCTTTGGATTGAATATTATAATTTTAACTCCTTGCTCCGGCATTGCATAGGTAACCTTACAACAACATACTTACTTATCTAACCTTCTTTCTTTATCAATCTTTCTGCATCTTCTTCATTCTTTGTCAAAACTGCTTCAAAATCGGTTGCTGACAGACAGACTTTGTTACTATATAGAGAAGGATGATATACCTAAGTAGGTACCTAAAAATATCAAAATTATGTTTTTGTGTTATTCTTCACGCTATGGCAGACTTTGCGTTCTCTAAAGTCGTCAAGTTCTTCAAATAATATCTTTATTATTATGCAAAATTGTAAGAAAACTTGAAGCCTGATTATATGTGATAACGGAATGAAATTGTATTTCATATCTTGAGTATGTATTGAAACTGAAATAAAGCCTGCAAATACTGAAACTATTCGAGTTGTTACCACATTCTACATAAGGGTTTTACTCCCTAACACAACACAATTTCTTCTAGCAACTTTACTTCTACAAACATTACTTTTATTTTTCGTTTCCTGAAAAAAAAACCTTAAAGGAAGAAGGTTGTTCACTTTCATCTATTGAGCAAGCCCTTAAAGCTGAGACCTGCTCCTTACACCGTGTATAATTTTATTTTTTCTTAACTTTCTTGGCGTAATAGACAATAAATTATTTATTAAGTAAATAAATATCGCAAAAATTCAACGTAATTAGGTATATACTATAATAATATACTTAGATATGATCCGTTCTATCCTGGAGCTCATTAGGGAGAGCTAGTCGATTTCCGGCTGCTAATTAAAAGGACGACGCTAGTTACGTCCGCCTCGCAGGATATGACATATTTGTTGTGATTTTTCTATGTTATATTATTTTTTAGTTGCAACTTGAGCTATATCGGGTCATATTTTGAGGATATTTAAGTTAATATTAATAAATAAAAATCTGTACAGGAAAGGAATCGTATAAACTTGTCCTAAGTAATATGTCCCTTGCTTCTTTTGGCCCTTTGGCATGCCCTGATGTAAGTAAAAATAAATCTGTAAAAGTCTATAAATGCAAAAACTTACTAACATGCCAATGATAATAAAAACGATGAGATTTCTAACGTGTTCTGTTCACTTCGTTTCCCGAAAGCCAGAAAAGTGTTTTATTGAAACTTACGTGCTTCCAAATACCACCCAATTCATTCAAAATATTGGTCCCCAATGCAAGCAATAGTTTTAACAACCAACGACGACTAGCCCCAACTTCGCACGAGTGTTACTAATCTTTGAAATTCTCGGCTTTTCTCTACTATTGTATATTATGCATGTATTATGCATCTAAACCTTCCACATAAATCACTTTGTCAATTGGTGAAAACCTAATGAACGGATTTTTGAGTTTATCGCGTAAAGACCTAGAGACAGACGCAGTGGGATTCGTTTTATAAAATGCAAAAAGAATAAGTCTAGGATTATAAATATAACAAGTAAGTAACAATTTCCACTCAATTGCAACATAACATTTTCCTTGAAAATCGTCACGAGCGCCTACGCAAAATGTTGATAAAGCCTGATGTGTTCATAATGTTTTGTAAATAACGGTTACGCTATAACTGCCGTTTGCACGTTTTGCACAACTCTAATCGGTCCCTTTTTGCCCGAAACTACTTCATTAGCGTTTTGCGACCAATTTGAATACCAGTCAGACCTGCTTCCGAACCCGTTCTTACAAATTTTCATTAAGAATAAGATAACCTAATGTTTTTGAACGTTTGTGGAGCAATTGTCTGCAGTTTTATTTTGCGTCACCTACAAAAATACTTAGTCAACGAAAGTATAGATGAAGTTTAGTTTCTCCTATTTTTCTACTAATTTCTATTATTCCTTTCTTTTTATTATTCTTTTTCTACGCGTACATATTTAATTTTCTATACCAGTTATGTAAAATGGAAACCGTTAACGATTTAGCTACTACACTTACTCGAACCAAACAACATCGTTCCAAAATTAAACAACAAAAAACCCCATTATTCACTCTCTCTGACAATGGAACACAATTTAATCTACCAATAATTTACTTTTTAACGCCGTTTGAAGGGTAATTTATCAGCAGGGGGATCAACAACACCAGATAAATCAGGGCACGTTTAAAAAGTAGCGTCTCTTGATGCAAGGAGACAAGATCTTGACACCACACACGTTCCATAAAGATGAACGAGCGACAAATTGTCAATTAACCTCGACCACAAGTTATTCACATCCCTATTTTACTTTTTTTTTATTTCGTTCGATTTTTGAATAGGCTGCTTATATCTTTATACTTACTGACACTTAAAAAGTTCTTCCAAGAATTTATGCTCAATAAGGATGTCTGTACTCAAGTTAGGATATTTTTTGTTTTTGTGTACTTTGCCCTTTATGGCTATATGAAGTCGCTTAAAAACTCCAATCACAATAATATTAAAATGGTGAAAGTGAGTGTGTATATTTGCTGCTTCACGCTCGAACGGCTGAACGGATTTCGATGAAATTTGGTACACGGGTAGACCAGAGATAGAAAGGATATTTTTTATTCTGGAAGTATGTTCCCTTGGGATGATTTGCTACAACACGCGCGAAACAGAAGCTACTTATTTAAAAATAAGAACATTTTATTTTATTATTTTCTCAACCGCTGCTATCGGCTACGTCGACCGTTGCGGCTACCGACAAGTCTTGTGGTCAGTTTGACCCCAGCTATGTGCCACACAAGGACACCACCCATTGGAAAACCTTATAGTAATAATCGTACAGTCCCCTTTGAACGCTCCAGTGATTTAGCACTCAATGTCCCCTTTTCCTGCAAACGATCTTACCTACTTTGTAACGGACACGAACGCTTTGATTTAAAGTTTTAAGAGTTTTTTTTATTATGTGTAGGCTCGCGTTTGACCACTATCTCACCTGACGGTAAGCGAGCACGCTTGTCTATATAACGTATTCACTCTTGACTTAAAGACCTCTAAGCGATAAAATTGACTCAGTCTTTTTCTGTTTTTTTTTTTCATTTATTTAAGTAATGGACAAATAATTCCTTTCTTTTTATTTAAACGACAATAATAATATTTTAATTCGATAAATCTTTCTCAACATCTCTTTGACAAGAGAATAATATATCCCCCAGTAATCAATAGCCAGCAAAAAAAACAAGCAGCCAGATAATAAGAGGTGTTCGAGTGAATTGGGATCGTGCCCCCCATCGCCCCAATATCGGTAATCACGTGCCAAGGAATAGGGGTGACCCGACCCCACACTTTGAACCGAACCAAAATACCCCATGAATGTTTACGGGTTAATCAACAAGCACGGCTCAATGGACAAGGAATTCATTATTCTGCCATATGCATTCAGTTAAGATGTCAAGATTTAGTCCCCTGTGTCACCTAATTAAAGCGTCACATTCTGAATTACTTACAATAATGATTATTATGACATTAATGTCTGCTTTATTTCGAAAATCCTTTTGAATTTCGGACTTCCTGTTACATAATGTAGGTATTTCCTGAAATCGTTACGTTTGGTTTAAAATAGACGTTGGGCCTATAATGGGGCTCGAAAACTCTTTCCTTTTGCCACTTTAGAATCAAGTTTACGCAAATGAGTGCTGATAAGAACTTAGTTAGAAAGTAGCACTCTACCAGGCAAATAGCAGTTAGGAACACCAGCCATAGTTTGTATTATCAGTGGCGTGTCTATGGTTAAGTTTAGGGGAAAGGAGGAGGGACTGGCCCCCGACATGCCTAATTTTTATGTTATCAGTATTTTGGTGTTTCAAATCGGCAGCCTAGCATCCTGGCATGGACACGGCTCATTGGACCGCCAGTCCCCTCCCTTCTATGTATGTCTATGCGTGTTATCCCCCACACACTAAACCTTCAGAAGATCATACTGTGTAAACAAACCAATTACAATTACAAGCGTTCACATCACTTACAGATTACTTACATAAAACTTTACGCACTAATGAAAAACTGTACAAAGACAAACTTAATGCTTTTGGCATTTTCTTCCAGTCAACCTTACGAGTATATCTGCCAAAAGAGTTTCCCTAGCGTCGCGATCATCGCCATAATGGCTGGTTCCGTTCTTCTTGTCTTTTTTTTTTTCTTCATTGTGCTCACATAATAGAAGCGACAGTAAATTTGTAACCAAGATTATGTAACTCATGATATGATTTAAAAGAGTGTCCATGGAGTTTCTTGCACGTTCTTCTCCATAGAGATCTACGCTTTGGAACGTGCAATTTAGCTTCACTTGTTTTTTGGACTGACCGACATTTTGACAATTCAAAAGTGCCTGTAATTGGTCTATTTGAAATAAACTATTCTGATTCTGATTCTTGCAATCAGTGGACTTCCGAGGTAGAACGACATTATATTAGATACAAAAAAATATGTTTATACACTATAGCATTACGTTTGTCAATAGGGTCTCATAGAGTCACATCATGACGGAGCATAAGTTGATTGGCCCGAGGGGACACGCTGATTCGATTTTGACGTTTTTATTGGACCATATTGATATACTTTGTGATTAGGAGCTGTGTCATGGGCCACGAGATATTCAATTGAGAAGGGTCAGCGAGGGATACGCAAAAGTCTTCCTTTTACAGACGTAAATATGTTCACAAGCTGATCTTACAATTCATAATAACGTACAAAGCGTTTTGGGAACACATTCATTATGCGTACAGCTCAAGAGTGGAATTCCCTGCCGGAGTCTGTGTTTCCTGTTAGCTGTAACCCCTAGGTTAAAGCTGTCATAAAGACCCCTAGATCTTTAAGTCAAGAGTGAACAGGTTTCTTCTAGGCAAGCGTGCTCTATCCTCGGCCACATCTTCGCTTACCATCAGGTGATGGTATCCACTTTTTTATTATGGATATGCTATAAAAAATAAAAAATGTAACAGTTGCAAAATTGTTCGAAAGGGCAACTGGAGGAACACAGGTGAGTTTTAATCAGTAAAAGTCTGACACGCCCTTTCGGTTCATCGAAAGCGGAAAATTTGAGAACAAGATCATTTCTGACCCAAAAAAAAATGGGTCAAAGCTTTAGGTATGTCTGTAACGGGTGAAAGCATTGTTTCAAATGGTTAAAAATCTAGGAGTATCTCTCAAATTATATCTAATAATGACTGACTGCCAAACTATTACCCAATTTCTTATTGCAACAGCTTCCTTCATTATAATAAATATACGTGGCGTATAAATATACGTTACATTTGTACTCATTTGAATATGAGCTACTCCGTATTTTCCTTGTCCTTATATTTTCACTGTTTTGCTCGAGAAAAATAAATAAAGTAGAAGCCTAATGCCTTGTTGAGACAGAGGCATCAGCGGAAGCTGCCAATTTGACTGTAGGTAATCGTGTACATTCTGACAAATAGTACAATTTATTTGTTTAAGCTTTATGTACAGCAGTGGTATATAGGCGGACTTAATGCAACAAGATATTCTTTACTAGTCATTTTTTAGGTTAAAAACTTGTAGTTAATATATATAATATCACACACACTATCACACAACGTCGTCTAGTCCCAAGCTAAGCAGAGCTTGTGTTATGGGTACTAGACAACTGATAAACATACTTATATATTTCTAAATATATACTTATTATAGATAAATTACACCCAGACACAGAACAAATGATCGTGCTCATCACACAAACATTTGTCCTGGGTGGGAATCGAACCCACGACCTCCAGCATAGCAGTCAGGGCCACTGACCAACAGGCCAGTGAAATAAAAAATAAATTGTGTTTAAATTTGAATTGTCGTTAGGAGTAAGTACTTATAATAATAAGCAGCATCAGCAGTGCCTTTTAATTCATTTTTATAATGTATTATTATTTCTGTTTTATGAGTGTAAAAAATATTGTCTGCTACCACCATCGCTCCAGTCTGAATGCATTACATATTTCTGCCGCACTTATTAAAAAATTCAGTAAGGAAGGATTTTTGAAAAATTTTGTTACTTATAGATGCGGATTCCTCATAATGAGCCCTGTATAATTATTTGATCCTAAAAAAACTACTAATAACCTTCTTACTGCACTTTTAATTAGCGCAGCAGATTTTACGTAGGGATTTATATTTTATCTTACGCTAGGCTACATAATTGCAAAATATTATGAAATACCAAATTACTTAGTTTTAATATGTCTTAATATATGTGGGTAATCAGTCAGAGAACGATTAGTATCTTATTATACGAGTAGTTTTAGTAAGTATTGCTCATAGATAAAGTCATATAAAGATTATTTCTACGTAAATGTAAGCAATGCTTTCGCTCGATTTAGATAGCAATCGATTTCTGCCGCTGTCCAGATTATGTTGTTTAACAAACTGACCGATAATGGCTTATCGTCATTAAAGATAACACAAAATTCTGACATTTTGTTTGTTATATGAAAACAGATGAAACAATATGGACGGGATTCTAATTCTGCTTCACAAGTTTCCGAAGAGATACTCAATCTTCTATATCACTACTTTATCTTTAAAACTACTCAACGGATTTTGATGCGGTTTTTTTAATAGATAGAGTGATTCAAGAGGAAGGTTTATATGTATAATACATGCGTATTATATTTAATATCAACATTGCATCCGTGCTAAGTTGGGGCGGGTCGCTAGTATGTATTTAAAAGCGAAATACCACTCACTGATTAATCACGAAATCTCAAAAACTATAATACCTACAAACTTAAAATTTGGCAGGTAGATTCCCTATAGGGTGTAGACATCCGCTAAGAAAGGAATTTACGAAACTCTACCCCTAAGGAGGTAAAACGGGGGTTGGAAGTTTGTATAGAGAAACAGACTTTCACGTGAGTCTATAATATTAAGGGCGTGGCAGACTTTTACTGACTAAAACCCACCCGTATAACTCCTTCAAACATTACCACAGCCCTTGCTTTGGTACCTACGTTTCTTTTTCAGCAGAATCACTTGACAATTGATTTACACATTATTCTCGTTGCGTATTTAAAAATACATTGGTTTCGAAACCTTGACGTTAGCTCAGAGTTTATTTCTTATCGCATAGACTTTATTCTTTTGAATAAGAATGAACATAGATCAAAGAATCTTTTGAACCATTGTGTTGTTGTGACTTGTGAATATTTTTTAAAGCGAGGCATGTCCGAACAGCGAACGGAAGTGGCGGGAGTGTGGATAGCATACTCGGTCCTGTAATGTGCTTTGGGCCAACGATGCGATCACCTCAGTGGCTCCTCCACCATATATATTTATAATATCCTCTTTTGAAGTACACTGCGAGGTTTTTAAAAGCCTACTTGTCGATTCGGGTGTCTTGTCTGTATCTGATTTATAGGTGCCATTTAAACACTAACGTTTGTTTGAAGAATTTTGAACTCGTCTTAATGGTAAAATGATTCGTTTATTTGCAATGAGCATTGTCCTTATGTTGATAATGGTTTTAATTAATATTGATAAGTGTAGAATTCTTAAATATACACATACATTTTGATAGTTTTAATCCCATGGAGGGTCGATTCGGTACATGAAACACTATCGATTTGTAAAGTTAAAATTAAAAAATAAAGTACTATTTTTTTAACTCGATTTAATTGACGCATGTATGAAATTAATTTCTCTAAGTAAATGTCAGCTGGGCGAGTTCAATGACCTGGTATTAAAATTCACGGGACTAAAATTATCAAAATTTAACGGTGTACTTTCGGTTTCTCTCTATGCAAAGAGTAGGTTCTAAAGTTTATACTCGTATCTTGCAAGGTAGCTCATCTAAGTAGAATATTTTTTTTTAATCAAAATTTAATTTATTTTCCACTATGCTATATCTTCCACGTCGGGCCGTGGGCCTCACACTGTCACATATTTCTGTTTCAGACGATTGTCCTTATACAATATTGTGAATTTTGTTTTGAACATACAACCTAAATTATATCGTTATCGTACTATTATAATAGTGTCGGCGAAAGTTTGTATGTATGTGTGTGTAAGTATGTGTATGTTTGTTAGTTTGTTACTCCGTTACGCTACAATGGAAGGGATTTGGATAGACAACAATAATAAACATGTTCCACCACTAGTTTTATTATTTAAAGTTCTATGACAAACGGAACTTGTAACGTCACAATATGTAGGTATAATCGAAATTATCAGTTGTGATTTGATTTATATTGGTCATTACTTATTTATCAAAATGTTTTAAAGGATTTGTGTCATTATGATCCTGATATGAGTAGGTATCTTTAAAATCTTAGCGATAAGGTTGATTTTCGATGATCTCACTTAAGCGTGTGATTTCAGTAGGTATATCAAGTACCGTTCAGGATAAAACATGGAAATTGTGAAGATGTCATAATAAAAAAAAAATATTTCGAATATTCGTTAACTTTTGCTGTTCGCTTTTGCTTTTGTTTTAGTGTAATTAAAGTTCAGTGTGCAAACTTAAGAAATCTAGTAAAAACTAAAAGTAAATTATCATAGGAAAAACGATGTTTTTTGGTAAGTAACTGTACCCGGATTTACTCGATACTCAAAGGTTAAGTGAAAAACCCGAATTTATGAAACCAAAATTAATTATTACATCATAATAGGTAGATTGTAATTAAATACCTAATTCAAATTAATAGACGGATACAACATTATTTACTAGACTACCAGAAAACTAGCATAAAGTCAGAAAAAAAAAATGCGGCACCTACCGGGACCAATAGCATTTTCAAACCATCCAGGGATCCACTCAAATAACACACAAAATCTATGGACAAGTTGCGAGACAGCTCATGTCATTACCATAGATTTTGTACGAGGACGCTAAAGGGTGGACCTGACGTTGGCAAACTAGCGATCCAACTAAGGTAACCTTGGTTGGAGCTTGGTATTAAACCACACACCAACACGTTCGCAAATCAGTCACTATGGCTAGGAAAACGCCCTCAACCAAGGGCGTTGAAGGTCATTGATTACAACTGCTGTCTGAACGGATTGAAACTAGCAAGGTCACCTCAGTTGAGACGTTGGTTTGCAACCATCTGGTCCACCCACAGATATAGATAGACATAGATAACGCAAGCATCACGATCTGTATGAAAACCAAGCGTGCCATTTTTTGACTACCTATAATATCCAGCATTCCTTAGTCATATAAATATAGCGGCAGTCCTTCCTAACTACTGTTTTTGTTTCTAGTGCGATGAGGGCGGCGGCAATGCAGACGGCATCAAGACTGAGCCCCCGGAGGCCGAGGAGCCCCGCGCGATGCAGAAGGTGCCTTCTCTCTCCGACTTGTCGGACCCCGAGGCTTCTCTAGGTAAGTCCTAGTCTAAACCAAACGTTCATAACTTGTTGCGTATTATACCGATATAGTACGCGGCCAATAAGTTGAACCATTTCATAAGGAAAATCTTCGAAAATTGCTTACTCTGTTTAAGGTCAGTCGCCATGATGTTTCAACTTATTTGCCGGGTACAGTACTTATATCAATTATTTCGAGAATGGAAAATCATTAAATAACTTTCCCACTCTGGGTAGAGCGATAAGGAGGGTCAGACTTTTACTGACTAAAACCCATCCGACGCCAAATGCTAAACAAAATGTATGACAATGACATTACCTGTTAAGTGACCTCTCCGCAAGTAATGGCATTACCATACATTTTGTACTAAGCGTTTGACAGGAACGCTTACAGAAAAGTGTGTAAGGCTGCGGTGACTATTTCTAACAATTTTGCGGCCCTGGACGTCTATCTCACGTAACTGTGATTATGTTAGTTAGCAGATCTATTAGAGACATGTTTCTTTTGAGATAAACAGAAAATCATTTCTGTCTAAATTAGATCTCTTGTACAGTTTACATTTCCATTTCATTGTTAACACATTAACTAATGAAGTGGCTAATTTTAACGTTAAAATCGGACCAGCTGGCATTATTAACTCGTATAATAAACCGCTACAGATTCGACGCCAAACTCTCGCCAATTTGGCTAACCGTCAGTATTCCGTCATCATCTGTTATTAGTTTGTTTATTAGGAAAAGATTAAGAATAGTGTACAATTATTTTCGGATATTCACTCACGCCTCTGTCATCGTTCGGATATTTTTAACAAACTTTTCTACAACACTAGCACTAGTTCTCACTGAAAACAACGCGGATGTTAATAAAAGATGATGAGTTTTGGAAAGACAGCAATACTGTACTAGCTACTACTGTAGCTTCTACCGTACTAGCTACTACTGTAGCTTCTACCGTACTAGCTACTACTGTAGCTTCTACCGTACTAGCTACTACTGTAGCTTCTACCGTACTAGCTACTACTGTAGCTTCTACCGTACTAGCTACTACTGTACTAGCTTCTAGTACCTAAAGCACAGTACAGCTGACCACTGCCAGTCGCTTCGTCCGCGTGAAAGTAGACAGTTAATAACTGTCCGACAGGTCTGACAGTTATTCTAAGATAGCATATTACCGGGATAAAAAGGATCCTATGTCTTATTCGGGGATATGATCTACCCATGAGCCATATTTTTTTTTAATCTTCTAAATCTAAAAAAAAATACGATACATAGGCTCGCGTTTGACCATTATCTCACCTGATAGTAAGCGATGATGTGGCCGACGATGGGGCACGCCTAGAAGTAACCTGTTCACTCTTGACCTAAAGACCACTAAATTGTAGCTATTAGGAAACATAGACTCTGGCAGGGAATTCCACTCCTTAGCTGTACGCACAATTAATGTGTCCCTAAATCAACGTTCGTCGCAACGCCTTACGTCTATTGGTCGTAGGTATGGGTTATTTCATTATAAGAGGTTCTAGAAAAAAACTCACAGGTATCATAGGTATATTTACCGTACAGCATAGTTCCTAATTTATTAAAAACTCGCAGAAAAATCCAATTCAAATCGCAAAAATCGCACACCCACTCGGAATAGTTACCCAACAAATCTTGAACAATCTCGTTCTTGAACCGTCTCGTTGACGTACCAATCGTTTAGCTAACTGACTAACAACGGCATCCAGTGGAAGTGGAAGGTTGGCTTGATGGGGCGATTCGCGACCTCCTCCCTCCGTTCCTCGGTTCCTCCGGTGTTCCAGTAAATCACCGAGGAACGGAACTGGGTCGTGACTGTCTGCCATCTCCGGACTGCATCCTGTGCTTGCGTTGTTGCTAACTTGCTTACCTCCGCCGGAATTGACGGGTTCTTGTCTTACAATCGCTTGATAATATAAAGATGTCGTAATTTTTGTCTGTCTTTATGTGCGTGTAAAGCTTGTGCTATGGGCACTATACAACTGTGAAACATACTTATATATTTCTAAATCCATAAATATTATAGACTAGCTGTTGCCGGCGACTTCGTCCGCGCCAAGTTCGTAAAACTGTACAAAAGTATACGACAATAATCCTTTGTTTGCGATTCATTCCGAAATAATCCATTTTATTTTATTTAGTTTCACTTAATAACAATTCTAAGCTCGAATGCCAATTAATATTCGAACGTAAACAAAATGGTTTATTGGAAATAAAGACATACTTACGTATATTATAGATAAATTAATTACACCCAGACACAGAACAAATGATTGCTCACTTGCTCATCACACCAGCATATACAAGCAGTCAGGGCCACTAACCACTAGACCAACAGGTTAGTCAAGGAAATATTTCCAGAAGGAAACAATTCCTTGCCAATTTACCATTACTGCTAAGCAATGCTAATGTCAAAAACAATATTGTTTGAACTCTACAACAAGTATGTTAGGTCAGATATAAATTGATAGCAGTAAGCAGCTCATTACTAGCAAGCTCATAACTTGACAAGTTATTACTAGCAACACTAAATCCAAAGTATGTTTAATGTTGCCATAGCGAAACAAAACATTACATTTAAGTTACGTTGTCGCTTAAATGTCAAAGGCCGGCAAGGCTTCCAGTTGCCCTCAAAGAGAAAACTGGATATACCATCTGTCCATATGTTAAAGACCTACGAAAAAGATACTAGAATGTTGCAAAGCTAAAACAAGAAAATGTTTTGTAAAACGATTTAAGAAAAAAAAATCCTCACAATATTTATTTATTTATTTATTTCTTTGTTGCACACCTTAACTTATTATTAGGACATACATTTATAAAGAAAATACGTGTAGGTACATTAAGCAATAATATAGATACAAGATTCAATCATAATTAAATTTCTTGATATGAAATCTGTTTGTGTACATTTGCAATTAACATAATTTTAATTAGATACTTAATCGAGTTTAATAAATAATAATAATATGATACGATACTATTGGAAACCACTGGTTTAGACAATAAGACATTTGCACATCTCTACACGAGTGGGCTACGAATGTACGGAAGCGTCACCAATGATTTACGTCGCGTCCCATATGCCCTGCAGTTTATCTAGTCTAGGTATGATGCAGACTGTTATGGACGTGAACTAATCTGAAAGTGCACCGAGGTAACGAGGATGCGACGTATTATTCTATTCGGGCTTCACCTATTTATTAATACCAGTACACAAACTATAGCTCCCGAGCTATGTAACAAATTACTTTAATGCTTTTGGTTATATGGTCCCCTTTTATTCAAATTTAGAATGTTTTTTAGAGTTCTGTACTTCAAAAGGAAAAACCGGGACCCTTATAGGAACACTTTGTTGTCCGTCTGTCTGTATAGGCAGACAGCTCCTTATAAAACACAGGTATACAACTGCATTCGGTTAGCGTGAAAGCCGACCCTAAGCTAATTGGGAAAAGGTTAGGGAGATGATATTTCACCCTAAGGACGTTTTTATTATCATACGGACTTCATCACGCATGCGGGATGGCAACGTGCACATATCCTGCGTGCGTATTCCCCACATTACAATAAATAATTGTGTATGAAAAGGCATACGCATGCGGATTTACTCTGTATGCAGAATCCCATTATTACAATAAATACTTGTATGAAAAGGACATTTGCAGGTAAAGCATGCGGAACAAATCCGCATGCGTGATGAAATCCGTACTATATTAAATCAATAGTTTGCGGGCCACGGTTGGGAACTACTAGTCTTAATCTTTAGAACAAGACAGGATTTCTATAGGATACTCTGTCCTAGCTCAGAGGACACCGGTGTCCTCTCACATCCACGCCACTATAGGCCTTAATTCCAATGTTTAGAGTCTACTTTTGTATGAACAAGTTTGGTAGTTGTGGATCTACGTGATACTATAGAGGTTCGTTGTCGGGTCGGCTTGCCTACAGGAGTCGTAGTGGTTGTGACTTTTGTGAGTAGTCTATTCAGGGGCCTTACTGTGACCTGATAAAATGTCAAACGTGAAAGTGACAAAGGGCGTTGGAGCTATAGACACTATAGAGTGTATAATATATTACGGCTAAAGAGAGGTGTGAACATAAACTTAAGATTAGCCAGCTAAACTTAGGTTTATCTTCGAGGACCGGGTAATGTTAGTTTCTTCTATCATTAGCCGGCTAAACTTAAGAGTAACCGCAGGCCCTTGGACAAAAATGTAGAAGCAAATGAAAAAGGAAATGATAATTATGTATTTTAATTATCTTACATTAATTATGTTATAATTTAATACTAATAACATATTAAATACTGTTTCGAAAACTTTTACTAAAAAAATAATTACTCTCATTACAGATACTTATGTATTCGAAATTGCAGTGTTAATTACTTAAAACTACAATTACTACAAACTCTAGTCCCTCCGCCCCCCTCAGGAGACATGTTTACCACCGCGCGTCCATCGAATATACTTTTAGCCGTTTCGTTTCGGCTAATGTGCACATTAGCCGGCTAAAGATGAAAAGTCACGAAGCATATTAACATGATATAGAACATTAGCCGGTCCTCGAAGATAAGTTTAGCCGGCTAATCTTAAGTTTATGTTCACACCTATCTTTAGCCGTAACATATATATACTATGCGTTTCAAATAAGAATAGGAAAGCCAATAACCTTGATCTGTCAAGTTTTGAGTGAAAAGTACTTATTTGCAAATCAATAAAGGGTTTTTTTTTTTGCTTTGTATTACGAAATCTTAGTTATGTCTAGGTGAAGTAAAAACTTCAATGTTTAATATATATTAGCTAAATATTTTGTTTTAAGTAATAATTAGTTTAAAAAAAAAAACTATTTTCTTTCTTAGGAATTCATTGTTAGGAATAATTCGCCTTTTTCTTCCATTTGTCACTAATCGGACACTTCACACAGTGACGCAGAGATGAGCAAAATTTAAGAATTGGATTCTGATAAAACTTTTTTCGTTCACAATTCATAAATAAATTAAATTTAAAAAAAAAACTTTTTTTGCTCGCCGTACCAAATTTCTTCAATTTGACAGTTCGTCGTGACGTCACAACATGGCAATATCAGTTCTTGTTTGAATAGTGAAAATATCACAATGACAGGAGAGTATAAGTCATATGGACTAGGACTAGCTATACAACATTAGTTTTAGTATAATTATGCGAAACCCGAAACACGTGTCTAGTATTTTTATGTAAAGAGTCTGTGTACAAAATTTCATAGCTGTATCATGAGAAATCACAGTTCTAAGCTTGCTATGTCAGCAAAAATACATAGTCAGCGGGCCATCCCGGCGACTGAGGGGTGGTTTTGCACTTGCACCCAGCTGTTTGCTGGCGCCTTATACCCGCTATGACCTTCAGTGACCAGTGTTCTACTTAGTGTCGTTGATATTCAACTTGTGACTTTTTAAAAAATGTTTGGGAAAAATATAACATGGTGTAAAAATTACTGGAAACGATTCAGTTACAGATTTTAACCCAACTATATTCAGGTTTCGCATATACTAAAAATAATGTTATATAAACTGCAGGACACATGGGACACAACGTAAATCATTGGTTGAATGCTGAAGCTGAAGCTTCCGTACATTCTTAGCCTACATAAACTTAAATGTCGTGTAAACGTCTTATAGTCTAAATGGTCCGAGTCAGTTAATCGCTTGTCTTGACATGTCAAGATTCACTGTCAAGACGCTTTTCTGGTTAGGCGAGGTTTGAACAAGTAATAATTTTAAAAAAATAAAAAGCTCGACGGCCATGTCAAAAAATGAACTAAAAAAGAATTGCAAAAATGAATATGTTTTTTATTTACACTTCAGTTTCGATTGACGGTGTAGATAACATATTTATATTTATGGAATCTGCTCGTCAAATCTTAGACGATAATCACATACATGACAATATAAAAAAAAAAAATGTGTGGCCGTTCATTTATTTATCATACCCACCACATTGGATTTTTATATTTTTTCGATGACGATGCAAGGATTTTAGCGATACCTCATACATGTAAATCAGTTCAGTCAAAAAAACTCACATACATACATACATGAACCCAGAAAACACACCACCGTAGGCGCGGGCTCCACCGTAGGCGCGGGCTTGCGGACGGCGCGCTGTCTGATCGTCCGGTAACCGACCGGACCGAGCCCAAGTCGTAGACGGCGCGTTCTGTTCCCGCGCGCCTCAAGGAGCTGTCAGCAAACCGTAGAGGCCCAGCCTGCTAGCTGCAGGCAGGCAGGGTCGAAGCCTGCTGGGGTCAAGGGCCGTTTTCTGAGAGGAAGGCTCAGCCTCGGCACTATAGGCAACGAAGGAACGGGGTAGGTTTTTAGTCAGTAAGAGTCTGACACTACTTCCCGCTCCGCCCAAGGACGGGATTTGTCATTGGATGATTTTACCTACCATAAAAAAAAAACCCGGAAAACACAACACTACTTTTCTGGGCAGTCGTGTAAAAAGCAATATGGCCATTTTGATGCCCCATTTCATATCCTGATAATCATCAGGTTAACTGAAAAAGATCATGAAATACGATAAACCCGCCTATTGTATGTGGTCCAATTTTTTTTTTTGTGTGTAGGTATCATATTGCACAATAAATAATTGGCACAAAAAAGTGCGAAAATGACCGATTACTCAACCTGTTTGTAACCTGGTCATTGACTGAACTTCTTAACAGATGTCTTTGACCCAATTAAGTGCTCAATCAGAAGGTCTTTTATATTTGCACGGTATGAAGTGCGTGAGGGCATTGACTCGCTATAGCGCCGCCTCCGGGGTGGGCTGCATACGGGCCCATTGTTTCTTGTATGTTCGTCTGCAACGTGGGAACATCACTATCTGAACACGTGACGTAAATCCATCGATCCAATATTTAAATCGTCTTCGATGCATAAATAGTGGGTAACTAATGTGCTTGTTTGGCGTTAAATCTTTTGTGAACAAAGAAGAACAAAATTAAATTTAAATAGGGTTGGTTAAAAATAGTACGTATATTTTGTGCAAATGTTCGTGCGAGTTTACCATTGCGGCTGAGACTTGAGTCGAAGCCGTGGCGTTAGGGAGCCGAGAATGCAATGACAATTTCTCACGCGTGTTAAATACACTTACGAGGAAACAGATACATAACAAACAATTCAAAAACATTTAAATTGTTTACTGTCGTTGGCAACGAAGTATCCTAAAATCCTGAAATAGCTTCGCAAAAGCTCCAATGGGTATTATCGAAACATAAATAGCCGATACGATAACTGGCAGGTTTGTTCGGAACCACGCAAGGATTCTCGCACCAAAAAAGGAAATTAGCACTACTTTTTAGTGGAATACGAACTATATAAGTACACAACATTATCAACAATGTAATATAAACAATAGGTAGGTAAAAATTACTATCAGATACATTGGTACACCTAATTGGCCCCTTCGTTCAATGAAGCATTAATTAGTTGATAAACCCTATAAAGCACCGGATTTTCCTAACTAGACTTTATGAATGGAAACAAACTATAAATATATTTTTTAAATATGATATAAAAATAAAATATAAAGTGTTATAGTTTTTATTTCATTAAAAATATAAACGGAAGTATGGCGATACTGACTATCCGGGAAAATCGGTCTCGCAGTATTAATATTTATTGATGATAAGTAATAATTACGAGTATATTCGACCGGATTATCCTTTAGGCCAAAAAGCGCAGTGTAGCCTAATAGGAACCATTTTTAACGTTTCGTTTTACTCACCTAGTTGCTTAGGCTCTAGTCTAGACGATGAGCAAGTCGCCTTTTTTGGCGTGGAAAATCATCAAACAACTTTTTCACCTCTAGGTGGAGTTAGTGGGAGCGTCAGACAGACTTTTACTGAGTAAAACCTACTCGTATTCCTTCAGTGCTACTTTACAAAAAATCCTGCAGCTAAGCAAGCCATTTGCCAACGCGTTTTTGCCCTTAGTAAACAAGCTGCATGAATGAGTAGCGAATGAAGATTGGTTGAATGAATGAATGAATGAAACTTGATTGTTCTCCCTTGTCGCGGTGCCTGATCGCGATGATTACTTCTGCCAACTTATTAACCGATCGTTATTACTAATGCCACCCTCGACGCTTGACCTTTCTTTGAAATATACAAGTCAAAATAAGGCTGAATTAATTCTGCACTTAAGTATTGGATTGGTTTGCAAAAATTAAGATTCTGTCTAAGACACTGATATGTGCTTTTATGATTAATTGTAATGTAAAATGATCATGAATCCCATATTAATAAGACTCGCATCTGCCAGCGGTACTGCCCGCGAGTTTCCAGAAAATCATTTTAAGGGAGCATACTCCCGGCATATTTTATTGTATCCTATTTGTTATTCAAGGACATTGTATAATTGTACAGTGTGTAGATACACACAACGTGTATAAAACATAGAAATGCAATGTATTACATATAGATAACATTGCTTGTTTATTAGCTTAAAAAACACGTTAAACAAAGGATAACTTTGAAAGGCATAAGATGTGGATTTAGTGCCATATAGTAACTTTTATTGAGTTCCAAAATACCTATCCAATGATGTAATAGGTATCACACATAGCTATTGAAAGGTGGGCCCAAGATTTGCATACTCCTTTATAATAACAATCACTTTCAATGTTGATGGTAATATTAAAATTATTCAGAACAAAAGCAAAAGACCTATAAATAAAACATATCGTCGTGAAAACGTTGAGGCCATGATAATAATGAAATTACAAATTGTCGGCAGTTCCTTATCATTATTTTATCAGTTCCCACTAACCATAGAGTGGTACAAAGAGAGCAATTTGTATGACACTATCAGACGGCCCGTCGGACTGCAATACATATGATTCACCACGCACAATACCGCGTACTGGCCACTTAAAATGGACTAATTATTATGTATTATGCCACATTAAACTGTGTGTACTTGTTGTGGTTTACTTTACATATTATTATTGTGGGCGGGTGTGGGTGTAATAAGGCCTTTCTTGTTAGACTACTTGAATTAAAATGTTGACTACTTTGTATGAAAACTTGCTAGAGGTGAGGTTGTTTTATAGAATTACCTCAGCTCGGAACGAAAGGGCAACTAAAGGAACACAGATAAGTTTTAGTCGGTACAAGTTTAAACCAATAAGAGCGAGAATAAGTTGATCTTAAAAAAAGAAATTTTGCAAACATAGATTCTCAAAAGTCCTACGATTTACGGAACATGTTAGAAGAGTTATCACCCCGCACTGGGCCCGCGTGGTATATTACGGCCCATTCCCACTCCTAAAGAGGAGGCCTAAGTCCCAGCAATGGGAACATTAAAAAGGCTGATGATGATAGAAGAGTTTGTTGACAAATATTAACATAAGTAACAACAACACAACATAACATACCACATAAAATATTTAACATGCATTTTAAATATTTGGGTATTTCCAAATAACATCTATATTTAAAATATTGTTTAGTTGCCACTCGTAAAGTGATTTTTTATAGAAAAACTAGCGACCCGCTCCAGCTTCGGGCGGGTTATACGAATCATTTAAATTCACGACTTTTCTCTACTACAATGTTATTCATCAACAAGCGCGCGTATCGTTTCACGCGCGCCCTACGGTGTTATCTATCAGCAAACCGTAAGCCTAGTAAGGTCAAAGGTGTCGGTTTCTGAACGGAAGATTCGGCCCCGGTATGAAAGGCAACGAAGGAACAGGAGTGGGTTTTTATTCAGTAAAACTCTGACACTATCTCCCGCCCCGCCCAGGCGCGCGGAGATGTCATTGGCTGAACTTCCCAACAAATAAATAAGAAAAAGAATTAAAATATTCATGTTATCATACACCTAAACCTTCCTATTAAATCTATCTATTGATATAAACCGCATAAAAATCCGTTTAGCGATTTTTAGTTTTATGGCGAACAGACGGACAGACTCAGCGGGGACGTTTTAAAATATTTTGTATAAATAAAGCAGAACATTTTAGCAGTAGGACATTATTTTAAAGTCTGGGAATGTTATGCTAATCAAATTTTAGCCATCAAATCTATTTTTAAACGGTATACATAATTCACTAAATTATATTAACGACAAAGCAAAACAATGGTCGTTCCATGAGTGGGACGCACTGTCAAATTAAATATAAAATACTGGCATTTTTATAAAAAAAAAAATCTCAATCGATATAAATCCATAAAAATGCAGGAAAAAAAAGATGCGAAAAACCAGTTGGGTCTTGGTCACCTCATGGTCGGATGTTGCGGTGTCCATTTCCCTCGCATGTTGTTCCATATACACAGGATGTTGCCAAAACTACGATGCAACTGTGTATACTTTACTCGCATAACTACTAAAGTTACATTTGGTTACGTGGAAAACAATTATTATTTAACTTTTAGTTTACAAACATAGTGCTAAGTTTTAGGCTGGTTTACATTGTTGTTTGTCATTTCAGAAGTTAGTTTGCGCTTAGTTTGACTGTTTTCAACTTGATTTGTTTGGGACTGGGTGACTAGGAACGCAGGGGTGTATGGGAAAAAATAGGTTGAGCTTTGCGAATACTGACAAATGCTTGCACTGACTGGACAGGGTCACTCAAATCTGTACGGTTCTTTCCTCAAAATACCATCTCAGACACCAATCTGCATGGTTCTCATGTGATTTGACCATTACTTATTGCTGTATGGACTTTAAGGGCCTGTGCACACCACGTTTTTTAAACGCGCCGTTGAATGTCGTCGTCGCGTGCGTAATACTACAAACGCGCTTCAACGGCGCGTTTTAAAAAACGTGGTGTGTACAGCACAGGCCCTAAAAGAGACTTTGACCCCTGAGTTTGTTTCCGTGTTTCTTCTCAGGGTAGTCAGCTAGCAAACACCGGCCTCATCCAGTTTAAACTGACGAAAAACTTTACGTGTAAAAGTGTTTTTAAAAACCTATTTGCAAAATAATTGTCAATTACCTATCATAAAACATTAATTAGGATTTTTACTTTAATATACCTACAGCGTTGAAACGACAGATTTCCTGAAAAAGGGTCATTGTACTCATCAATATGAACAACTTTTACTATTCGACAAACCCTGAAATCAACAAAATAAAATGTGCTGCTACATTTTCCAATTTTATCGAGTTAAAAGTTGAACATAAATGTATGGACAAGCAGGTTTTTTTTATTGCAACATAAAAACTGAATTTCTAGTTTATTTATTATTGAAACTTAAAAACGAATTTCTATTTAATTATTGTTGTTTATCAATTCAATATTTATAATTTTTTAATAGCCATTTATCGAAGATGTATACTGATCATAAAAATTATCATTATAATGTAACTTTATATTACCTATGGCGTGCTAAGCGGTTTTTTATGTTCGATCAAGTTGAAACCAAGTTTCAAATGTCACCTGGTTTTATAAAAAATGTTACTTTCATCTTTATTTTTTCACTATTAAAGTTTAATTTGGTTTGCAGTTGGTTATTTAGTAATATTTTCACATAGCGACGACACATGTGGATTGTCTGCTGGGTACACTTGCGTGTCATATGGTGGCATCATAATCAATGGTGACAAGTTCAAATTAATTTGATTTGTTGTTTCACGGGTGTGTCTAATTATGGGAAAAATTATATCAAGGTAACGGAAAGTCACAGTAAATGAAATATACATATAATTAGCTTTTGCCCGCGGCTTTGCCCGCGTACATAAAATATAGCCTCAAGTGTGTATGTGGCTCAAGAAGAAAGCAGCTTTCTACCGCTGGGCAAGAGCAAATCGGACTCGCACACTGAGGGTTTCGTACAAACTAAATTAAGTATGTAAATAGTTCAATTCCCAAAGCGGAGTCTCGGAAGGGTTTTTCGAATAAATAAAAAAAAAAAATTGTACGTAAGCGGAATTTAACATTTTTCAGATTTATTTTCATACCTGTGCTATAAGACCTTCCTTCACACCGAATTTCAGGGTTTTAGGTCAACGGAAAGTACCCGATGAATTTTGATTTTTGAGATTGTAGAAATATACGTTTATTACGACATAAACGGCCATAACTTTGATTTAAAAAACTTAGAAATTTGTTTTTTTCACAGCTTTAAGGGACCTCAGACCTAAGTGTATGGTTTTATTTCAACTCCATACCTCCACGCGTTCCCGAGGTAAAAGGTCTTGACCGACAGACAGTGATCCTATAAGGGTTATAACTTTTAAAGTACGGATCCCTAAAAATAATCTTTACCTGTTTATAATATTAGTGTAGGTAAATATGCATTAGTTTATGTTTGAGCTTCACAATTTTCTTTCAAAAGCTCCACATTAACGCGTACGGAACACCCGCTTCAATGGCCACACAAAGCTCTGTAATTAACACCTGAAATAGAGACTCCATTTTGCATTGTACGTTTTGCAGTTGCACGCAAGATTTACCAGACCACCTTGTGGCGTATTATTTTAAACGAATAGCTAGCGTACTTTGCAACTTTGCGTGCACAAAGCTACGAACTATTTCTGTACTGAGTCGTTGTTGACACAAGAAAATTCTCATGAATGCCTACCATGTTGGCTCAAATAAACACGTGTTATATACGCACACAATCACACGTGTACTGCGCATCGCGATGTGCGCAGCGCACACAGAAGCGTTCCATTCATAAAAGTGGCTGGTGAATGGGCGCGGGTGGCGTGCAGCGAAAGCTCTGAGCGACTTATGCGCGCTTGGTACCGCAAGCGAACCAGTCGTCGGACATGTTGCTTTGTTTGTCCGCCAACGCTGGCCGCTGCGACTACTACAAAATGAGTAAAATGTCCAATATTTTGCTAAAGAGACAAAATTACGCACATTCCTTCATAAAACAAAGTCCATGATGTGACAGACTTTCTGTATATATACATATATCTATGGTCTATATGCTTACCCTATCGAGTCTGTCTGTATGAACACGATGATCTCAAAAACTACTGAACGGATTTTCATGCGGTTTCATCAATAGACAGAATGATTCATGAGGATGGTTTAGATATACATTACATGTGTAATAATGTAAAGAAAAGTGGAGAATTTCAAAGATTTGCAGTAATAACCCTGCAAAGCAGGGGCGGTCGCGTTATCGAATTCATTGATCACGGACTTATTGCACATACCTTTTAAAAATGATAAGATATATAATTTACTTAGAAACATAATAATTATGTCAAATCTAATTATAAAACGTTGCTATAATCTAGATAGATTTGTTTATCGGTTCTGTCATAATATAATAATATAAGGAATAAGATTGTACCTATTGATAAAATTCATTCATAAAATAGTTGTTGATGTCATGTGTGCTGAGTTTGGTGCCGCAGCCGTTCTCCATATTACCGCTAGCAACAAGTAAAGAGGCATTTTTATTAATTTGTTAAAGTTTATCATGTTAAAAAACGTCGTCGCATGCTGGTCACGTTTGCGCAGGAGTGTGCGCATCCTAATGTCCTGTTCGTCACCTCGCTACGCCTGCCTATCGTACACTTTGCATACTAATCTGCTATCTCGACACTGCAGGCACATTTAAAATCATATTTTAAACAGGTAAATAATAATAATTACGTAGGCTCTCCATTGAAGGTTTTTCAACCCGATATCGCAGCTTTTTGAATATATTATAATGTATATTTTTAAGTACCTACCTGTGTACAATTGTATATAAATATGTAGATGTGTTTTAGTAGGTACTCAGTTAATATGCTGAAATGCTGGTAGCGGATATGATAGAGTAGGTAATACTTACTTACCTATAATATTTCTTGTTTTATCTACTTGACATCTGTATCCTTCTTTGATAAGTAGGTACATAAAAGCATTCCGATTTTTTGGTGGTATTTTAGAACGAAAATGAAAAGATAAAACTGTTCAATTTATTTAAGTATAAAAAACTAATTTGAATTTGAGAACATGTCAAACTCCACAGACACAATTTCTAAGGTTCTCATGCTATATGAAATGTTTTCGAGTAAAGTTCAGTAGCTATTTTATTTATTCACAAATTGATTCCTAGTGGATATTGTTGTAATGTAAAATATATGTGATTTTATTTTTCAAGTGTCTACGCTACTAAAGAATAGGTGTGTGAAATCATTCAGACAGGCGAGATTTCGGTAAAATAGTGCTGGGAATTTTATATTGACCTATTTATGTATCTCTATTTAGGTGCCTACCTATCAACAAGTATCTTAACAAAGCCTGCCGAAGCAGCAAAGGTTTCGGGCTTGCTGACTCGAAACGTTTGCTACCAAATATGCAATATACTAATAGGTACACATAAATGCAATAACATTAGATCGTGCTGCATCCGTATTCTGATGGAAAACAAAGTTATTCTTCCAAGACCATGTCCTGAAATAGCACACTGGTTATAATATGGCAACAGCTAGTTATAATATAAAACCCATATAAGTACCTATATATCAAAAGTATATGTGTGTATATATATGTGTGTATGTATATAAAAGAATAGCCTATAGAAAAAAAAGATATCAAGGTTGGCACAAATTATGTCAAAGAAATTATTTTCCAATTGGCATCAGAGTCTTTTCGTCTCTCAGATCTTGTTATAATTTTCTGCATTACCTCAAAGTTTGTGCTTCAAAATGTGATTTATACTGCTATAAATCCATTGCCGACTCGTTATGATACACCAAGCACATTTGAAATCTTGCCAACTTGCTGCAAATGGCTACCAACATACTTAGCACAGTTAAAAACACACTGTATAGCCCTAATTATCTCGGAAATGAGAGGTAAAGGGAACTGAAACTTTTAAATAGTTTCGTTTACGAATGATTTAATAAACTCAGTGTTTACAAAATGTAGCAATCCATTCCATTACCTAATTGTTGTCTAGTATGGTACAAACGAGATAAATAAATTGAACTAGTACATCACTAAATATTAACTGCTATACCGAACCGCCTACCCAGAAATTATAATTATTGGTTTTATAAAACTCAACCGTATAATCTCTGTAATTCAGTCATTCATTAACTAACTAGTTACAAATTAATTCGGCCAATCTATTTCGGAACACCAAACGCCGTACTAGCGATTACACAAAAAAAAATGGCTCTAAAAACCGTAAACAAAGGTAAAAAGCTCGCGCCTACGCGGCTACGACTTGCTACGATCACATCGATCGAACGCTTTAAAAGCTCTGCCTACAGCGCCATCTATCGGCGAGCGAAAAAGCAAGGTCTATATTCAAGAGGCTGGCTTGTGTCGTAGTTCTCAAAAATGTCGCTAGATGGCGGTGGTGATCGACTTTAAATGTTTTTAATACTTTGCACTAGAGGGCAGTGCAGTCATATTTTTTTATGTATCAGATCGAAAATTAAAGTAGCATTATTGCGCGAGGTGATACTTTATTATGTTCGTAATATATTATTTAATTATTCTATTGCCTTATTATGATTCATTGTCTTTTGTTGTTTCTTTTGTCGTAGTAAAATTTTTCAGCACAGCAAACACTTTCAGTTGTTACAACAAAAACCTTGTCAATCATCAGAAATAACTTAAAGAATAAGAATAAAAATGTTAACCATTTTAATATTTATTGTTATTGTTTCAAGCTAGACTCGAACACGCGACGGTTGTTGTAGAAATCGCCTTCACCTTTGAGCTATTGCAGCATGGCATTATTATTTCCTTTATCCCTCTTTTGAATCGCAATAGATAGGAATGACAGATATCTATGGATCCTTGAGGTGTTGAGGAACAAAACAAACCATTAGAATGAGATGATACGAGATTGCGTATGAATGAATTGCAAAGAAATTAAAATAAAGAATAATATTGATACTTAATTTTATGTACTTAGCCAATACTTCTGCTTCGTGAGATTTTTCCTCGATAAAAACTTAGATAAACTCAGTGGAACGGAAATGCGTGAACACAAGTACCTAAAAACTAAAAATATAATCGCGATATAAATTGTAATGAACCGGATATTTATAATCATTTATCTCATTAATTCACAAGAAATAAGTATAATTGCTTTCATCGCACCGTTCACATTGTGGTTATCAATTTTATTCGGCCATATATTTTTAGGAAATTAAAAGTGTATTAAGAATTAGGATATTAAATAGTTTTATTAATTGTTTAATCTAAAATTTAGATGAGGTAAAATAATAAAATTATTCTTCGTTTTCTACAATATTGGTGAATGTTGTCGTCAAAAAACAAAACAAGCTTGGTTTGCGGACCGTTGTTTATGTGGCTGTGACGTGCGGGCGAGCGCGGGGGTGGGGTGCGGGGGGCGAGCGTGGGAACCGCGCGGCAGGTGCGCGCGCGCCGGCCACTGATCCTGAACACACACACACACTCATATCAACATGCACACACGGACGCCGTCAGTCTCCATAGGCTCCGTTATTGAGAAAGTTCCGCTTTTCCAATAAAAAGGCTCTAGGATGTGTGACCAGGCGCCGGCTGAACCAATTAAAAAAAATAAAAATTCTTTTAACAAATTAAACTTTCATTCATTCAATGAATGTTAAAATTTCTCCGTTAGCTTTGGCACTCGGCATTCATTATAAAAAATAAAGATTCGTATAGAGTTTATGGCTGTTATTAAAAACGAGGAAGGAAGAGGATCGTTATTTACTACGGTCGTTATATTATATTATAATAAATGATATTAATAATTATGTGGTAATGTTTATTCGATTTTTTTGCATGAAATCTTGTCAGATTTAAAATAAGGAGAGGAAATCGTTAACCTGTATCGATTTTGTCTTTCGAATTTCAAATCGATCTTGTTCCAAGTTCACTTTTGAAATTCACAGCAAAGATTATCAATTATAAATACCTGGATATCCATTAATGATTAATAATTTACCAATAATTCATGATCATTTTAAAGAGGCTAATGGCAATACCTACCCTCATCTATCTCGAACATGAGGAAACTAATCTAACTATATTAATATTACAGAAAGGAATTATTTTCATTTTTGTTTGTAATGAAAAAACTGAAAACTACCCTTAACCGATTTAAAAAAAAATCTATTATTAATAAAATATTTCTGTATCACTGAGTGACTTTCACTCGGGCGAAAACGCCTATAGAACCTAGTCTATATTAATTCAGCTAATTGGATAGTTTTATGTTTTATATAAGTTTTTTCCCAGCTTTTGGGCAAAGGCCTGCACTCCCTCATTTTTCGCAACACCGCGCTTCCTCTTTCTAGTACCGACGAATCTGTCCAGTTCGTGCAGCCATCTCCTTCGTGTTCCGTCACTGCCGTGACTCCGTCTCATTGTCTCAGGGGATCCACTCTGTGCTACTTTGGCCTACAGTTGGTCGGACTTCCAGAAAACATGTCCTACCCAGTCCCATTTATGCTGGACACCAAATAAATAATTTAAATAATATGTATGCCTTTTTTTGAGGTCGAGTTAAATGACTTCTTCCGCTCTAAAGAGGAGGGAGTCTGCAGGTCAGACTTTTACTGACAAAAACCCACCTGTATTCCTTCATTTGCCTTTTGCGTTCTAGGACCACGTTTTTTGAAACGGTCCCGCAGCCTTAATATTAGGTACAACGGAGAAGCAAAGACATTGCCATAAGTTGGCCACTTCTCCAATAAAACAAAAAGACAAGTTAATATAGTAACCCCAGTTTCCGTGAAAGCTAATAAAAGGGCAATTAATTTTAAAAGCACGACACTCTAAACTCCGGTGTTTGAGTAAGTTTTAAAAACCCTAAGGTAATTAACAGTAACTCAGTTACTGCTGACCGAGCGGGGTTCAATAAAAGTGGAGCAAAAATTAAATTCGTCCGGGCCTCCGAGCCCCCGGGTTGCAAGGCCCCCGGGCCTCTCGTTAGGGAGGTTCTTCCCTTTGATGTAAGCACACAAAGTACAGTACAGCTAAGTGCACTAAGTTTAGTTTGCATAAAAGCTAGTTAATGGTTTTAATTCTTTATGCCAAACATAATGCGATTTATTTTTAAGGTTCCGTACCCACAGGGTAAAAATGGGACCCTATTATTAAGACTTCGCTGTCTGTCCGTCTGTCTGTCACCAGGCAGTATCTCAAGAACCGCAATAGCTAGATAGTTGCAATTTTCACAAATTATGTATTCCAGTTGCCGCTATAACAACAAATACTAAAAACAAAATAATAATAATGTAAGGGTGTTTTGTTATATGGGGTCCCATACAACAAACGCGATTTTTTTTCCCGTTTTTGCTCGATATCAATAATAGCAACAGGTAGGTACTTAAAATATTCACACAATACTCAGTTATGGTTTTAAGTACTTTAATAAAGTAATATTTTAATAATAAATAATAAAAATAAAATAAATATTTAAGGGGGCTTCCATACAAAAAATGGCATTTTTTGCCTATTTTGTTGTTGTTCTGTTGTTTGCCTAGTCAATGAACGGAACCCATCGTGCGCGAGTCCGACTCGCACTTGGCCGGTTTTTTTATTTCTGTCTTGTACTCTTTAACCGTGCTATTATTTTAGAAATCTTTTTTAAATAAGTATTGCTATTCAATTCTAAATTCAATCGGCACATTATTTTACATAAACGGCAACATTGGGCAATTCAATTCGGTAACACAAATTATCACCATTACCTAAGAATATAATATTAATTATTTGTGAAATCCATACAGGTAAAATTACAAGCAATATCGAAATACTGTACTAATATTCAATTACAATTGAAAATTATAGAAAATACTATGAATAAACCGCGAAAATCAATTATATTATTATCAAGCTGTAAGATGTATTTCGTTATTTACATCGACTAATTAGTTTTTGCCCATAGCTAAGGCCTCATCAATATAATTTCAGACAAAAGACGTACTCGGCTGGACATTGGCCTCACTTAAATGTACCGACAATTACCTCCTTATTATTTGTGCTTCTCACATGTGTTGATCGAGATCTTGCAACCCCCATTGGTTTAGCATTCCACCTTGGGAAAAGTCTTCTAAAGCCTATTCCACCAGAAACATGCAATTTCACAGGACAAAAGTAACCGATGGCAGACAGTCTTACATACCATACTTTACTATGATTCTTAGAATATTTGTCTCAGAATCAGTACTTCCTTACCTACTATATATTTTTTCTTTAGCCTATATTTTCCCAATGCTGGGCAAAGGCTCCCAAATTCTTCCAAGTATTTTTCACTCGGGTCACCTCGAACCAGTCCTTGCGGTAGGCGTCTAGGTCATCTCGCCACCTCTTCCCAGGTCGACCTCGGCGGCGTCGTCCATCTTTAGACTCGTGACCAACGGTCAGTGTGCATGCGCCTGATGTGACCCGCCCAATCCCATTTTAGCCTGGCAGCCTTTTATCACACGTCTATAATCCCCGTCTTTAAGCGCAGCGTGGTGTTCCTCATTCTGTCTGCTCTCTTGGCACCCAGAATGCTGCGCTCCATTGCTCGTACTTACTACTTACATATAAACGAAAAATTTTACCTCTATAAGATACTAAATTCTGCCAGTGGCGTCAACCGCGTGTTTAGAAAATATATAGCCCTATGTCACTCAATGAAAAAATAGTAATCTACTACTACTAGTAAAAGAATTTTTCAAACTGGCCCAGCAGTTTCACAGATTACTCCCTATATTCAAAATTACTTACCTCTTTATGTAAGTAATATTAGTATGGATTTGTTTAGATAAATTACTCATACCAGGATATATCTATTTGACCTTTAGAACACTTCAATGCCTGGTAAGGCCAAACAAATTGCTTAGCCACAAGAATATTTGTAACATAATACATCCATCGATTATTATATTACAATAATAGATATTAATGAATACATTAAAATGAGACGAAACAGTACGCATTAAACATCATTAGTATTAAAAAAAATATATAAAAGTACCGTTCTGCCACTAATCATATTTTCACGATACGTTTACAAGTAATAATCTGCAGAAGTGAATTCTCTGAAGGTAAATGGCTCGAAAGAAGACACTAAGAGGTAGATAATGTATCCATAAATTAATTCCAGGAAGAAATGATCAAGCCAACAACTACTAATGCGCGAATTAATTTCATAATCACATAACGATATCAATTTATTGTAATAAATTATATCACCGATAATTCTAGAGTCAGAGTGAATTCTGAGGGGCGTCAGAGCAGGCCCCGGGGCGGGACGAGCCTAGCATTGATTAATTTATTGTTAATGAGCTGGCTGCTAAATGCACTCAGGTTAACTACTGATGGTACAACCACCAATTATCGGACCTGGTGCCTTCCTCCTCGTTTGAAGAGTAACTGTAGTTGTAATTGTGGTTGCGGACTTGGCATACCATTTGTCTTGAGCTAACCTGTGATTGTGATGTTTATTGGTAACCTAGCCTCAGCCATCGCTTTCATCCGCTTCATATTAGATTTTTCCATACAAGATTTAGGCCCCTCGTTTTATCCCCTTAAGAAATAAAATTAGGAAAATCCTTTGTAATTCTTTGTCATCAAAAAATTGCAAACGCCATAAGGCAGTTTATTTTTTTCTAAATAAGACATGTTAATGTTGGAAACTAATTAATGTGGATGTGATTAATACAAAACGATAATTTTATTCAATGTTACGTAGTCTACAATTTTCCGGTTGCATACGAGTATACAACATTATGAGTATACCTACTCGTAAGAAACCTCCTCCGCGAAATTTCAGTGTTCTAGGTCCAAGAGTTTCGGCTAAGCCTTTATAATAGTGAGCAATTGATGACTTGCCTTTTACGTATAGATAAGCATGACTTTGGTGCCTTTCCAAGAATGCGGGAAAATAGAAAAGTTTTAAACGGACACTTATAAATCTATATATATATATATATATATATAGAAGCGAAATACCACTCACTGATTAATCACGAAATCCCAGAAACTATAATACCTACTTACAAACTTAAAATTTGGCAGGTACGTTCCTTATAGGGTGTAAACATCCGGTAAGAACGGATTTTACGAAACTCCACCCTTAAGGGGGTATAACGGGGGTCGGAAATTTATATGGAGAAACCGAACTTCACGCGGTGGAAGCCGCTGGGAAGAGCTAGTATTAAATAAGTGTAACGTGTCACATTATCCAATTACTTACACAATTTCAAAAGACAACGTTTTAAATATGAATCAGTAAATAAGTAAATGCAAAAAGATCTCGTTGAACATTTGAAACCCAGTCAAATGCAAAGATACAGTGTAAATTGTCCAACAAAGACAGGAAATCAGGTTGCAGAAACAAACTAAAAACTTAAGACAATAACGCATTCAGGATTCGACACGATTTTCACCATTTACCATTGTTGCCAGCCTTGTAATGCCGAAATCTAGTTTGTTGTAACGTTATGGCTTTCTCTAGGCGACGGACGACACCTCGGAAAGTTTATGCTACGTTTACATGTGGGCCCAGCTTCGGCCAATTGCCATTGTAGACGTGGTTTCCCCGCTTATACAATGGCTACACAATAGCAATTGGCCGAGGCTGGGCCCACATGTAAAGTTGTAAACGTGGCATTACGAACACTGAACAATCCATTACTAGTACAATTTGAGTCCTGTTACGATTTATTACCGTATTATATTAATAGAACTAATTCGGATTGACAATTTGATTCGATCGAATGATTAGACAATTGATAACACTGACATTCCTGAAAGCCCCAAAATACAGTTTTCAATCGGATTTGACTTAGCTTTTCCTTTAGGGGAAATCCTTTTGTTTTCTAAAATAGAATAGAATAAACTTTAATGTACACCAATAAAATAACACCACTTACACTTACGACCTACCTATTTGTTTAGGTACTTAACTAAATGTAAACAATCTGCACATGTATTTTATCTAAAAAAATGTCTATTAGTTATTTACCTAAAGCGAAGTTAGGTAATAAACAGAATTTAAATAATCGTTGTATGTCTTTTAAGCGATTTTTTAAAATAAAAAGACATCAAGATTGTTCTCGTTTAGTTAAGTACTTGAACAGATGGAGTATACGTACGTGAGAAATCATTAAATAACTTCTCCCGCTCTAGGAACAAGAGGTAGTGTTAGACTTTTACTGACTAAAACCTTGCCTTTGTCTCCAAATTGCATTTTGCATTCCAGGGCCACTATAACTCTCTGGAGCAATCCCGCAGCCCTAGCTGTAACAAGATATATCCAAAGTCAGGTTTCAACATCACGAAAACCGTTGATTTTAAGTCCTCGGCAATTAAGCGTGAAATTCTATAAAAAAAATAAACATAGACTAAGATACCAGTATGTGTGCTCAACTAACCTTTTCTTGTTGCCAAAGATCGCGTGCGCTCTATCAGAATAATGTGTTGCCCGCTAAAAGCTCTCATTAAGCTTCGTAATTATTGCATGTGGCAACTCATTAAGTAAGTCCAAACATATGTAGGTACTTTATCAATAAATGTTTGTTTGCTTAAGCTTGCCAGCTTCACAACACATAGGCCATATTAACAGCCATCCTAGGCTTAGCTGGGTACAACATAAGCCTATTATATGGGTCCCGTTATAAGCTAGATATCATGGGATGAGCCCTTTTTGGGTTTCTTTCCTCAAAATAAAAATATGGAACCCTATAAGATCACTTTATTGTCCATCTGTCTGTCAGTAAAGACACTTTAGCTCGGGAACGCGTGGAGGTAACGAGTTGAAATTAAAACCATATACTTACATACTCAGGTCGCGTTATGGAGCCGAGGGCTGCAGTGACAAATTTGCACGTGTATCAAACGACGTTTTTCAATACACTTACGAAGAAATACTTTCTCTAAAAATTACATCTCATTTTTGTTCATTTTGCACTGAAGAAAATTTTTCAAAGTTGTCATACATTTTACTTTTGATCACAAGTTAACCTTAATCACAATATCTGGCGGCGGCGGCGTACCATCTAAAGAATTCTCTTCAAGTCTTAAATTCAACATTTTTTTCACAAATAACACAAATAAATAGGTTAGATAAATAGTATTATTTAATGGACTTTTTTCCCGTGTTTAACCTTTGCAGGTTGAAGGAGAAGCAAACTTATCAACCGTTATACATTCTAATATTAATAAAAATAGAAATTCAAATATTTTGAATTTAGAACACCGATAAATGTTAATTTGTTGGTAATAACAAATTATTGTGTAAGTTATATTCTGTTTAAAAACACAATTTAAATTTTCATTAAATATTAAAACCTTAAAAATATCCGCCTCTATGCTGCTTTAAAAAAATAATCACCCTTGACCGTGACGAAATAGGAATGAAACAAAGCCCTTGGTGGGATGAATTAAAAAAAAAAACACGCTTGATATACATGCCATGTCGAACCTAATCGTAGTGCGATAAGAGGCAATTTTCGTTTAAGTGTATTGAAAAAAAAACTCTAATAAATTTTATACCAGGCTCATTTCTCTTATCAAGCAAGTGATCTTATACTTCTAAAGTAAGATATTGGCTGAATCCTAACACTGTTTAAAAAGTTATTTTTATGGAAGCATTTTCCCACAAACTAAAACGGCCTAGGCCTATTTGACTTACCTATCAAGCTATCTCTTCATTTCAACTGAAAATAATATCATCATCATTTCAGCCGAAAGGCATCCACTGTTGGACAAACGCCTCCCCCAAATGTCGTCACAATAAAAGGTCCTGTGCGTCTCGCATCCATCCGATTTCCGCAACACTTACAAGGTCATCGATCCACCTGAAGCCTTCGAATGCTACGTCTTTCGGTATGTGGTCGCCATTCCAGAACATTTCGGCCCCAACGGCCATCCGTTCTGAGAGCAATGTGCCCGGCCGGCGGTTTGGCGATTCTTCATCTTCTTCTATGTCGGTAACCCGGGTTCTCTTGCAGATATTCTCATTCCTGAAAAATAATATCAGCAATCACCCTACCTCTTTCAGCCTATTATGCATTCATGCCCAAACACTTGCTTCTTCCTTAATTGAACGTGGTAAATTACAGACTTGACCAGAGACACATTGGCCCGTCAACATTATTTTGAGAACTTACGTACCTAATAAGTCAACACGAATAAATAAAGAGCAAATTACCTACTTGAAAGAAACTCTTTGACTCCTGAAAAAACTAAATCCTTATCATTTTAATATCTTTAAACCATTATCTGATGACATAATATACTGCATTGCACTACAAGTCATAGTATACCTATCGTCAGTGTAACCCATGCGTACGCGCATGACGCACGATGTTGCAACGTTTCCCCGAGCGTTCACAGAACATGGCCGTCAGCGCCGCCGATGTTGCCAGTATCGCATTGTGATCACTGTTAGTAAATATTCACTCATTATGCGCAAGGGAACATTTCACAAATGCTTTCCTCTGTTTGAGAAACGATTAGCGCTAACATTTTTGTTGTTAATCTGCCAAACGTCATATAAGTTACTCGTGAACTTCTTCAGTACTTTTCTTTGCTTTTTGTAAGAGTTATGAAAATAGACACCGGAGACCGTGGAAGAAAAGCAAATAAAAACATAATATCTTGCTTAATATTGCATGCAGATCTCAAATATCAGAAAATTACACCCGAGCCATTCAAACCGTATGCTATAGCGGCACTCCATAAAAATACGCAGTTTACTTCATATATGGGAAAAGTTCTGCTCAAAGAGGTGGTGTAGCATCAAATTACGAAGTATGAAAAGCATAAAATTATCGCACTGATGGTATCGCAGCCCGAGGATCCGATAATGTGGGAACTGAGGCACGCACCTGCTGTCACGCCTCGGCACACGAGGCTACACAATCACACTCCATCATTACTGACTATAACGAAGAAGGACACTGATTTGTCCACCTCTTAAGGAGTCCAACAATCAGTCCTGAACTCTGAGCTATATTTATGTGACATTTGCCCAACCGTACAACTTTGACCAATTAATAAATCTCGTTTATTGTCAAGCGACCATTTATTTTCAGGGATTGCTAAATTGTCTTTAATTAATTTTAATTGAGAGTCCTTTCGAGTCTTTGCGAGGAATGTTATTGCGAACGCCCGCATCGACATCATGTGGGGACTGGGGTAAATATGACCCCCATACTTAAGAATTCACACGAAAACCAACATCACGGCTCGATTAATTTATTTCTGCAGTTTTTAATTAGAAAAACAAACGGGTGCGTTGTTTCCGTTCTGTTGTCAGAACACATTAAGGCACTGTAATGTTAGATACATTTTCATGAATGGAGATCTAAGAATCGCAACAGAATTAGCTCTTAAACCCGTTCGGGTACATTTACTTCCAAAGAAAAAAGGTGAATCCGAGCCGCGATGTATCTCCGACACAATGGTTTGGCTACAGTTTACAGAAGCTGCCGTGTAAAATTTCACTAGCTAGAAATCCGGCAGTGTTTTCCGGGCTTCCCGGCGCATCCACAATGGCGTCCCTTCCGGCCAGGTTCCCGCCAAAACAGAAATAAACTGACCCAGTTGCGCGGGCGCACGTCCGGCTCGCGCGCTCCGTCTACGATCTGCATTTCCGGTTCACTTGTAATTTTTTATGGCTTATGATTTTTTCAATCTGTCTGTCATAATGAAACATGGTGAAACTAATTATATCGCACAGTGAATGTTTCGTTGTGGTTTTTGTTTAAGCTTGTTATAGGTGCCTTCGCTTTGTAGGTTGACATGTTATTTATACGTTTATCATGAAATGCCTAGTTATTTTATATTACGCCAGCTTCCAATGCTGATACATATCATGATGAAACGGACATAACAATTGGCTAAAGTTATAAAAGTAAACAGACGAGAACGGGTGTTCTAGTGGTTGCGCTAGATTCTTGTCAACGTTTTATGATCCTAAATCAGTTGTGTTCGTCATTATTTCACGTCTTGCAATACTTTTCAAAATTCTCAGAAATGGTTTAAATTAAACACATGGGTACAAATTATAGTGACTATTTTTTCCTTTTAAAATAAGATAACAATTCACTGACAACAAACAATTAATTTAACTTTAGCCACAATTAAACTTGTAAAGACATTACCAGACCTACTGCAGTCATTATTATCAACTTGAAAATATTAAGTCACCTAACTGGTGTAATATTTCGCACGATTCATAATTTGGGTAAAGAAAACGCAAAAAAATCCTCAGTAACCTCATTGTTTTATTATTGAAAATGTACGTTATTTAAGCTAGAACTACATTCGACCGACGCACACGCGTAACTCGCTTGATTTGAACGTAGAACGATGTCGCGTGGCGTCGCGTTGCGTGGATCAAGTGTAGTTCTATAAGTCTAGTTTCCTTAAAAAATGTATGGAGACCGACGCGGCTAGATGGTGGTGTGACACACGTGTGTGCAGTGTAGTTCTGGCTTTAAAATAAACTTCTTCTTCTTATCGAATCGATGGTTTCTGTTTCCCTCAAAGTTTTTGGGCCCAATAGGTTGCCACATTTATAGCGGCGACTTAGGATTATACCTAAGTTCTAAACTATCAGTAAGTATATGTTAAATAATCTCCTGCTGAAAAAATACCTCTTACAACATATAGCTACTTAGCAATCTGTCAAAGAAATTGGGCCTTCGTACCAGCCTACTCCACAGATCTGTATGGAATCCAATAAAATGTTACTTGCTCAACCATATCCACAATTTTATTGCCATTTATGAAAGAGAAAAGACAATAGAAAAACACACATAGGGTGTGCAAAGTACAGTAGCGTATGTGTACAGTATGAAGAGGTTTGCATAACTTGCCTGCTTTTTGGAGCGGAAAGGGACGCGTTGCCTCACGGAGTGACCTTGCCACGGCGTGCTGCGCGGGCGCGACCTACAAAACATCTGGATCTTGCATCAAAGGACGCATTTCATGAGTCCTGCACTGAAGTTGACTGAAATCGTTTTTCAGATGTACGTATGTGTATGTGTGTGTGTATGATGTGTGTGTGAGCTACGAAAGTACTTGTCATCCAAATTATTTTAACTTAAAGATTTTACTGTAAAGAATAATTAGAATTAACCTGAAACTTTTTAAAATTTACTGGCTATGATTTTTTTACTAGTGACCCACCCCAGTTGCGCACGAGTGTTGAGAGGCGGAGCTGTACGAGGGTTACAGAGTGGCGAAGCGCACCCTCCGAGCAGAGATTAAGCGGGCCAAGTTGGAGGCCCGCAACGTGTGGCTGGAGACTCTGAACAGGGACCCATGGGGACGCCCCTACAAGGTGGTTCGGGAGAAATTGCGTCCCTGGGCTCCCCCGCTGACCCAGAGTCTCCGGCCCCAGGTTGTAGAGGGTGTGGTGAGCACTCTGTTCCCTGCGCGAGGGGAACACTCCCCCCCGCTCATGGCTCCGCCGCCAGCAGTGTCTGACGCGGACCACGACGGTGACGACGACAACAATACTCCAGAGGTGACCGAGGTAGAGTTGAGGGTGGCGGTACGACGGCTGAGTGCCAAAAATACCGCCCCAGGACCCGACGGCCTGCCTGGGAAGGCTTGGGTCCTGGCCATGGAGGCTCTCGGGCCTCGACTAAGGGGGCTCTTTAGCGCATGTATGGAGAGGGGCCAGTTCCCACTTCGCTGGAAGACGGGAAAACTGGTCCTCATTGCGAAGCCGGGGCGCCCTGCGGACTCTCCGTCCGCGTATCGGCCCATTGTGCTGCTCGACGAGGTGGGCAAGCTCTTTGAAAGAGTAGTTGCAAACCGCCTCGTCGCGCGCCTTGCACGGGTGGGGCCGGACCTTTCGGACGGACAGTTCGGTTTTCGCAGGATGCGCTCCACGGTGGACGCCATCATGCGCGTGCGAGCCCTCACGACGGGGGATGCGGTTTCCCGGGGCAGGTGTGTCGTGGCGGTGTCCTTGGACATTGCCAACGCTTTCAACTCCCTGCCCTGGAGTAGCATTAGAACGGCACTCCGGTACCACCGGGTGCCCGACTACCTCTGTCGTGTGATCGAGGCCTACCTGTCAGACAGGTACATAATCTACCCTGGTCACCAGGGAGATTGGAGACGGCGAGAGATGTCGTGCGGTGTTCCGCAGGGATCGGTACTGGGGCCGCCCTTGTGGAACGTCGGCTACGACTACGTGCTGCGCGGCGACCTCCCTGGCGGGGTCAGCGTGGTCTGCTACGCAGACGACACGCTGGTCCTGGCACAGGGAGAGTCGTACCAGGCGGCGGTCGAACTAGCGACACACGGGGTTGCGACAGTTGTGGAGAGGATCGAGCAGTTGGGACTAGAGGTGGCGTTGCACAAGTCCGAGGCCATGTGCTTTCACGGCCCTCGGAACGCACCGCCACCAGGTTCCCAACTAACGGTAGGAGGAATTCACATCGGCGTCGGGTCGACGATGAAGTACCTGGGACTCGTCCTCGACAGCCGGTGGAATTTCGAGGAACATTTCCGACGTCTGGCCCCCAAACTGAATCGGACCGGGGCTGTCCTCAAGCGGCTCCTGCCGAATCTGGGAGGTCCAGACGCCTCCTGCCGGAGGCTCTACGCAGGCATCGTTCGGTCCATGGCCCTTTATGGAGCACCGGTATGGGCGCCCACGCTGAAGAAAAGGCCAAAGAACCAGCTGAACGCGTGCCAGAGGGTCATGGCCATACGCATGGTGCGGGGATACCGCACGGTGTCCTGCGAAGCGGCGAGCCTCCTTGCTGGCCTGCCACCATGGGATCTGGAGGCAACAGTCCTTGCACACATGCACGATAAGCGCGTGGAGATGCAACGCCGGGGCGAAAGTCCCCTGCCACGACAAGTCGAGGTATGGCGGAAAGAGCTCCGGCGGGATCTCATGGTGAAATGGCGACTGCGACTGTCGCAACCCAGTGCTGGGCACGCCTTAATTATGGCGGTAAGGCCCCTCTTTGAGGCGTGGCTGGAAAGACCTCACGGCGTCCTAACCTTCCGCATGACCCAGGTTCTCACCGGACACGGTAAGTTCGGGAGGTTCCTGTTCCGGATTCGTGCGGAACCGACGCCCGGGTGCCACCACTGCGTGGACTGCCCGGAGGACACGGTGGAGCACACGGTCGAAGTTTGCCCCGCTTGGGCAGAGCATCGCCGTGTTCTCGTGAGTGCGATCGGCAGCGGCGATCTCTCGCGCCAGGCCCTGGTACGGGCCATGGTCCGAAGCGAGGAGGGATGGCAGGCGGTCGCCTCCTTCTGCGAAGCAGTAATGCTAGCAAAGGAGGAGGCCGCACGCGAGAGGCAACGGCCCACAAGGCCCAGCCGCCGCGGGGATTCCGATTCCGATCCTGATTTCCAGCCAACGTAGGCGCGGGCTTGCGGACGGCGAGCTATGGGTAGCTCGCTGTCCGACCGTCCGGTAAACATCCGGACCAAGCCCAGGTCGTCAACGGCGCGCACTGTTCCCGCGCGCCTCAAGGAGTTGTCAGCAAACCGTAGAGACCCAGCCTGCTAGCTGCAGGCAGGCAGGGTCGAAGCCTACTGGGGCCAAGGGTTTGCTTCCGAAAGGAAAGCCCGGCCCTGGTATCTAAGGCCACGAAGGAACGGGGTGGGTTTTTAGTCAGTAAGAGTCTGACACTATCTCCCGCTCCGCCCAAGGGCGGGAGATGTCATTGGATGATTTTACCCACCACCAAAAAAAAAAAAAAAAAAAAAAAAAAGTTGCGCACGAGTGTTAGTACCTAATCTTTAAAATTCTCTGCTTTTCTCTACTATAATACTTAAACCTTTCTCATCAATCACTCTGATCATTGATGAAAACTGCGTAAAAAGCCGTTCAGTGGTTTTGTGTTTATTAAATCATGTTCATACAGACAGACGCCATCGAGAACTTTATTTTATAATAATTTGTATTTGTATTTCGGGCTGGTGTCCGCAACTCCACGACTAAGCGCGTATTTTGCATACGGATTTTATAATAATTATGTCATACTGATTTAAGTTTTTTTTTTTTAATATCCGATATAGTTCATACAGTTTTTAATACGCCTAAATAATATGTATTTAAAGAAAAAACTTAAAAGGTTCTCCAGCGTCGAAACTGTACACTTTTACACAGAGGACCAGTTCTGAAAGAATTGCAGATTGACCTTGTCACCGCTATAGCAAATTGCGACGTGACCTACAAACTCACATCTGGATGATACATGAAAGGCAATCAACACCAGAGCCCCTGAATAGGCCTCTAGTGTTCGACAGTACAAACTTGCTACTTACTCCTTTGAAAAATAGTCCTTTAATATTTCTTTGTCATTGAGCTTCAAATACGCTTCAAACGTTTTGATTTAACGTTTATTCTTAACATAAGTAGGTATCTACACATAAATTATATACATTCTTGAAATTTAAAATGAAACAGGCGGTTTTTTTTATGGTAGGTAAAATCATCCAATGACAGATCCCGCCCTAGGCGGAGCGGGAAATAGTGTCAGACTCTTACTGACTTAAAATCTACCCCGTTCCTTCGTCGCCTATCGTGTCGAGGTGGAGCCTTTCTTTCAGAAGCTGACCCATGACCCCAGCAGATCCCTCAGGCGGTCAGGGCTCCAGAGAAAGGCACCGAATCTATGTACATCCACATGTCGACAACCTCGTGTGCCAAGTCAAGATACTTGAATTGCTTATCATTTTTGGCTTTCGCATCGAGCAGGACCGTAATGTCAACAATTACTGCACGCCTTTCGATCGAGGTTTATTGACTACTATAGTACTACAAATTATGATGATACAACCATTGTCGAAAACTGGATCGGGCACATACCTGTAGTACAGCACTTCCGATTCCATATGACAGTATTTTAGAGCAAGTTAGCATAGTTATAATCAGATTTATAATGTTCCCAGAGCTGGGACTCAGGCCTCTGGTCTAGGAAAGGGAATACTTATTCCGTAATTAGTCACGCGAATCCGGAGTAGACATTTGTTTAAAAATATTGACCATAATCCTGGCAAGTAAGATTAATGCTTTTAATAATGGAAATGTATTTATTATATTACTAAGTATTTATAATTTCTCATTTTCACGCGGGCGAAGCAACAGTGCTTCACCAGCGTAAAAATGGGAAATTGTTCCAAGGGAACATGCTCCCAAGATAAAAATTATCCTATATGCTACTCCAGATATGGTCTACCCATATGACAAATTCCATCCAAATTAGTTTACCCATTCGAGCGTAAAGTAACAAACATACACACAAATTTTCGTTTATAGAAATAGAAAGATAGATACATAGTTTGTAGAATATTTTTTTTCTTTTTTAGAGTCTGTTTATGCTCAATTTTCAATTTTAATTCTGCCACTACACGTAAGGACTTGTAATTGGCTAAATGTCGTCTGTAATTGTTTTTCTTTTTAACAAGTTTTTTTAATAAGCTGTTAGTCCTCCAAGCTTTAATAAATAAATAAATAATATTAGTGTGTTTTCGCAGGAAATGAACAAATAAAATGTTTTATTTGCCTAATACATACATTTCAACCTACAGTCTTTTCACACGAGTCGATTAAGCTTTTTTCAACAATAAATCTGTCTTCGGGGCTTTTTATATTTATATTTTTTTGCTCCTAATACGGCTAGTTTTACTGAGCGGTAATTAAAATGTAACACCGGTAGTCGGGCGTAGTTTACATCCTCTATCAAATAATAAGACATAAATAGTGTTTTAGTACATAATAATGTTTCGTCATTAAACTTGATGTCCCTGTGTGTGATCGATGTGACGAGACTGTTGAATTTTTTTCTGTGTTTTATGACTTTTGTTTTTAGTATATTGTAATGGATGGCGAGGAACTATGCTGGTATCTCACTTGTTTTGTGCATTGTATACCTTTCGTCTGTAGAAGTATACAATACACTAATCAAGTTAACAAACTTTTTTTACAAAGCACAGATAGGTTATAGTATGAAACTTCTGGATGCAAGTTTAGAGGTATGGCGAACTGAGTGTATAGTCACGCACACTTTGAAAAGGGACGGGTCCTCTAACCAGACGGGTGTTATGTCTAGCATAGCATAGCATCAGCCTTATTATGTTCCCACTGTTGGGACTCAGACCTCCTTCCTTAGGAGAGGGAATGGGCCGAAATCCACCACGCGGGCCCAGTGCGGGTGGTGTTATGTCTGATTTGGCCAAATGCCCGATAGATGATTTCAGGCTGTTGTAATATGTACAAATTGCGCGGAGTACATAGATGTCGCTACACAAAAAGCTACTACAAAACTCAAAATCGCAATGTTGGGAAGCGTTCAGCTTTTCTGCTAAAATTATGATGGTTATAGGTGATGTTGCATTGCCATCTATCAGTGTTTCACAAGCAACAGCTATTCATTTCTAATCGATATTAATCAAGCACTAAATCAATGTTTTTTAACAAGGTACATAGGCCTTGTATACACAGTAAGTGTCGGTGTAGCGAGGTCTTAGTGCGTCGATCAAGCGATATGAACTAATATAAAATGTAGTACTTAACATAGTTGGGAAACAAATACGTAATTACTTTTTTTATCGCGTTAACTTTAGGACTGATAATGCCTTCATTTTACAACATTTCAGGTAGCGTAATTCCTTTGCTGTTTCTACAACTTTATGATATTTCATTACAACTATTTTATTAGGTAGGTATAGGCAGTCCAATTTAAGCTTTTCTTTTTCGTCGATCATTCAAAGCGCCAAAAGAGAAAAAAATCAAATCCGATGATCAATTCGATAGTCCGACCTGAATTCCTGATACGCCAAGCTCCATTTTAACTCAAAAATAACACCAATCAGCAGGTTTACAAATGACTTCTGTTAACGTTCCCGCCAAACGCTAAATACAAAATCTATGGCAATGACATTACCTGTCACGACACTTGTCACGTGAATTCTCTTTCATTGCCGTACATTTTAGGAACGATAACAGAAAAGTTATTATTTTAATCCTGCAGATTTCATGTAGACAAATAGGCTTACTTCAATTAAAATTACAAGATGAGCAAAATCTGTATTTTATGGAAAATTACCATTGCCATCGCAAACTGTCAAAACCACATTTATTTTGCTTACCTACATTGGCATTGTGACAAGTGTTTGACAATAATGGTCCCTGAAGTTGAAGTAATTTTACCATGTTTTAAAGGTACAAGAATTGCCTCAGATAGATGCAATGAAGGGGGTTTTGTCAGGACTTTTTCAGTTAAAGTTCAGTAACTGATCTAAGTATTAGCAAATTGATTCCTAGTGTATATTAATGCATATAAAATATATAGAATGCATTATAATAATATTACTTAAGCATTAAAAAGGAAAACAGTGTCAAAATCTAAATTCTATGAGAAATCAGTAACTGGTTTATTTATTTCAAATAAACCATTTACAGCATGTCATAAAAATGAATCTAAATTGCACGTTCCAAAGCGTAGATCTCTATGGAATTGTATCTAACTTGATACTGGCTAAATACACAAAACGTGCAAAGTTAAAAGAGAAACAAAAGCTGCAATAGACAACACCAATGACCAAACTAAAAACATAAATTCAAAAGTAGTAAGTACTTACAAACCTTAGTTACGCCTAGACGCGCCCCGCGAGCGGAAGTGGCTGTTACGAAATTAATGTGGCTCTAATTAAATAACAAGCTCCGGGCTCCCGTGGACGCCATCTTGTCGTTACTGTCAAAATAGAACTTCCCTGTCAACAGTAGCCCACTTCTGTGTAAATGTAAACCTGTATTTTTTCCATTGAAATGTATGGAGTGTTTAGATTTGTAACTTGCATGTTTGTGCGATGAATGTTTGAACTGCATGTGTTGTATGAATCTTCTGTTATGTGCACACATTTTGAAATCAAAATAGAAACAATGTATTAATAAGAAAAAAGGTTCAATACCTAAATACTTTTCCTTACAGCATTTCCTTTGAATACAGGTCTAATTAATTTGGTTTCTCTTTGGGAACATAACTTCCATATTACCATGAAATAAATACTGAACAGAAAATTACCAAACAAACAAACTCAAAAGAACTGCAATGTCGAAACTCTTACAATAATGAGCGAAGGAACGACATTCCTCCGAGGAGCCTCGACTCACGACCTCCTACGCGATACATTTTCAGGAAGTACACAAAAATCTATATTTATCAACCACAAAGACCATTATTGTCACTTTGTTAGAACAAAAATCGGTCTCTCGCGAGATAAGAGCGCGGCGCGTTTGTCGGCATACTTCAAACGCTGCGCACGCGTCTCACACAGACACGTTCGGAGAACGAGAGGTCCGGGGTTCGAGCCCGGCTTGGCTAATCAGCCACCGATACGTCGCGTTTAACCAATGTTCTTGGAAAATACCACAAAAACATAAGTGACAATTTGCGCAACTAAGTACAAACTTATTTAGAACTAAGATTTTTAAAATTATTCTTTGAAACTCAATCGATATAATTTTGTATAGCTTCTATAGAAGTTCAGTCTGTGATAAAACCAAGCTATGAAGCTGGGAATTTAAAAGAACCTTGTTACAAAAATACGTTGCAAGGCAAATATTTTACACGCAGCATTTATATAAATATCCCATAATTCTGATTGGCGTATAGGCTTCGTTGTAATTCTTAAAAACGGTCGTCTCTTCTTGGACCCATTGGAACGAAAAAATGATAAACCAAAAACAAAAGTTATCATTTTAGAGAACGTCATCAGATTGAAGTGCGCCAAACATCAGGATTAAATCAATACACTAGCCTTTTTTAATATAAAAAAAAAAACAAGTAATATTTCAATGGTATTCTATATTTCTATGGTAGCGTTGTTAGATTGGTAGCGCTTCGGTGGTAAGTTTTGAGTGGTGGCCCCATTGGTCATTATGATCGTTATCTGTGGCCCATCGACACGAGCGCGCGTTCATAGACAAATTGCTACCATTTCATTTGTACCTTTTGTTGAGGATGAGTTGAGATTTTTGAGATGTAAGTTAGGCTTGATCTAAATTGTGTTGTAAGTTGGTACATGGAAATAAGACGATGTATTTTTGTAGCAATAGTTGAAGGAACAAGATAACTAGAAAACTTTTAGTAGATTTTAGCTTCGAATTAAAAATAATTTTGATCGTGATTTGCATTTGTATTTTTTATACAGCTTTATCATCTTCCTTCCCCGGTCCCGTTTTATTTGGGATCTATGCAACACGTTTTTTTCTTCCAATCTATCCTATTACTATCATGCTTATTTTTCCTTCATATAACTTCTCACCCAATCTTTTATTTGACCACCCTCTCCCTCTCCATACATCCACATGTATACTCATAACTCTTTTAGTAACATGCGTTTCATCCCTCCTTTTTACATGTTCAAATCAAGTCAAACAATTCCCTTTCAACTTTCCAGTCACTGGCGCCACTTTCAATTTCCTCTATTAAACTCATTTCTCACTTTATCCATTCTCGTCACACCACACATCCATCTCAATATTCTCATCTCCGCTACATGCAAACTTTTTATTTTTTGTACAGCATTGTTCACAAAATTAGGCTTCATAGCACGATCTAGGAACTATCGTAGTTATTGAATGTGTTCTAAGTAACATAAGCACACTTACCAAGGTCTCTATTATGTAGGAAGTAGGTTTCTCTTATTATGATTTATTGAGCAATCAAGTAATATTTTATTTAAAAATAAATTGCCATATACAATCTTGAAAACTGCATAAACATCTTAATATATTTGCTTATAGATATTGTATGATTGCAGCTACTGAATGAGTCACATAGCCTCTCAGGACACACCTCATTTTTAGTAATGAATATTAAATTTATCGCTCTGTTACTAGCTAATAACACTCTTTATTCATAATTATCTGCGCGACCAGTTTTAAGCATTTATTTGCATACCGCAATTTACCCAGAGGGGCATACTTCTTACAGGTACTTACTTACACACACATTATATTAAATACAGCCTTTCGACTTTTCTTCTATATTTATATCTATAACTGGCTGTTGCCTCTGACTTTTCCGCGTCAAGTTTGTAAAACTGTCTAATGTAATTATTAATTGTGTGCTAGCGATTCATTCCCAAATTCCTTTTTTTCCTATGTAAATTACCTAAAATCTACTAAAAGTTTTGCGGACGGCGTGCAATGGGTAGCTCGATGTCCGATCGTCCGGTAATCAACCGGACCGAGCCCAATTCGTCGACGGCGCGTACTGTTCTCGCACGTCTCAAGGAGCTATCAGCAAACCGTAGAGGCCAAGCTTGCTAGCTGCAGGCAGGCAGAGTCGAAGCCTACTGGGGCCGAGGATCGGTTTCTGAAAGGAAGGCTCGGCCCGGATATGATAGGCAAAGAAGGAACGGGGTAGATTTTTAGTCAGTCAAGAGTCTGACATTATCTCCCGGTCCGCCCAAGGACGAGATTTGTCATTGGATAATTTTAACTAACATAAAAAAAAATACTAAAGTTTCCTAAATATACCTAGTATTTCTACGCATTTAGAGAAGCTCCTGTCAAAATATCCCGACACTAAATGTCACTTGAATTTAAACTTTCTTTTGGATAGCCCATCCAGTGGAAAAACAACCTCCAAAAATACTGAATAACTGAGTTAGACACATGTTTTTTCCATATTACATACCACATGAGAAATTAAAAAAAAAACAAAGCTTGTGTGTGAGAGGTCTATATATTTCTCACTTGTCCATAGGATGTGTATTGAAATTGCTAAACCGGCGTACAGTATATAATATAATATAATAATATAATATTCCACAACTATCACACAACACCGTATAGTCCCAAGCTAAGCAGAGCTTGTGTTATGGGTACCAGACTGCTGATAAACTTACATACATGTACATATATATGGTAGGTTTATAAATTGAATACGAATAGTGCGTAAATATTGATCCGTCTCTTTACGTGTGCTGAAAGTATTCATATCCTTCTGCATGATTTTAACCGACTTTGAGACAGAGGCTTTCAATTCGAATAGTTAAGGCCTACGACTAAGCTGCGTATAAAGAAGTAGTTGCTTTATTGTTTTCGATTTCATATCCGTAGTTATCAACTATTCTATGAAAGTTATCCTGTGGTATTAGGTGATATTGGAGCACTCTAGCAGGGTAATAATATTCGCAAGTGCATCAGTGCCTACAGAAAATTTACTGTTTACAGAAATAAACAGTTTCTGTTTTCTTTAAGGACGTTTTGTCTAGACGTGAAACTTACCTACCTATTTTAAATTTAGAAAGGCAAAAACTAGTACAATCCAATGTATACAAAATACAGATATACAAAAATAAATACACATACTTTCTTCAACAGATACAAAAATAAACACTAAAGTAACACATTGTATAGCGATTTTTGATGTCAAGGGTACCTGATATAAACTAAAAAATTATGTCTTTACTTTTCAAAAGAAACAAAATGCGTAAAAATCACAAACTACGTTCAATAGAAAGCTATGTATGTTAAAGCTAGAAACAGGCTACCGTCTTGTTAATATTATAATTATTTCCCTAATGTGAATTGCAAAATAATCTAGCGGCTTCCGGTCCATAATTACACACATACATCGAACATTTTATATATACTTATCTGTATCTCTATCTATCTATCTATAAAAAATTTGAAGTCATCTCACATTTTTTTTCAAATAAATGACTGGGTTTAAATCTGATTGTAATAATTTAACAACAGAAAAATGAAAGTCGGAGGCTTGTAATTAAATAAAAAACTGACACTGGTATTGCCAGATGTTAAATCAATATTTTTTTGCAAAAAAAAAAAAAAAACGATATGGAATATCAAATGAGTTCGCACTGAGTGTTGAACCAAGAAGTTTCTTGACGCTAATGTTGCCTGCCAGTATTTGCTGTTATGAAATTCTTTGATGAACAAAGGAAGACCGTTTGGAAATATTATTTTTAATTTCATCTTCCTGTCATTTTCTTGGTTTTTTTGCCTGATAGATGTATTTCGCATTTCGCGAAAAACTAGATTTAAAAGCTTCTTATCGGAAAAGATGTTCGAAATATAGTTTTTTGAGTTTTCAAAGTCGTGAAATATTCTTAACAATCCCATGATCAACGTAGAACCAACCAGGGAGACTATCTCTTGCAACTAGTTTTCGAAGTCACGTAGGCATAGATACCGTGATAAAGTACCAAGGTTTAGCAAGTCGAACAAAATCACACAAATATAACTCGATTCCAACATAACTCCTCACCACCACTAAGGAAGCTTTAGAATTTCCATATAACGGGTAAAGTCGGCTGCATCGAGGTTTCAATCGTTATAAAATCACATAGCATTGTGAAGGTTCTATTAAACTCGGCGGCAGTAACTCATTGCCTACAGTAAAAGTAGTTGGAGATTATCTGAACGAGATTTGTACCCTGACTAGGTTGGCTGTGCGACCAAAACTAGACCCAGAACAGCACAAATTTCGGCGACGATTAGATAAATTTCAACTTTAAGTTAGCTTAAATAGAGTACGTTTTTATGTGATGTAGTTCTTAGATATGATGTTTTAAGGTTGTGTGCTTGAGACACTGGTCCACAGTACTAGGGCGGCAGGTGTTCCGAGGCAGCCTCCTCCCACTGCCGGCGCCGATCTCTCGATCAATAGAGATCAATGATCTACTCGAGATTTAAATACTAGTTGAAATGCCCGGTTTCACTTAGATTTAAATTAATTTATTTGAATACAGAAAACAAATAGGAGCAAGGTTTGTATATATTTATTGTGAGGTTTGAGAGCTTTATTTATGAGTTTACGAATGATTTCTAAAAGCCTATTCAAATCCCGGATCTGTAAATCTGCTGTCAATCGTTTGTCGACTGATTTTGTTGGTTGCTGGTATTTATTCAGAAACCTGGCAAGTCTTTCAGAAATGTTTATAATGATTACACAGTGACAATCATGGGGTGGTGTAGAAACTAGAAAGAGCTTGTGACAAGAAAAATGGACTTTTTAAAAACCCATTTCAGCTGGGTTACTTTAATGCTTCTTTATTCTTGCTTCTTAACTTTTTCTTTTTGTTTTGCTTGTTTCTTTTCTTCTTTAATGCTTGATACTCACTGCGCTTGAACAGTGGGATGCGATATGGCTACTTCAACTGTTTAGGGTTTCTTAAATAAGAAATTTATTTCTCTGTAAGAGACCCTAGACCAGACTAGGATCTCTTTACATAGAAATGTAGGAAATCCTACAGCATGAAATTCGAGAGGAAGGCTCAGCCCCGGCACTATAGGCAACGAAGGAACGGGGTAGGTTTTTAGTCAATAAGAGTCTGACACTACTTCCCGCTCCACCCAAGGGCGGGATTTGTCATTGGATGATTTTACCTACAAAAAAAAAAAAACAAACAGCATGAAATTCAATCGCGGTTTAAAATGAAGGAATTTACTAGCCCTGCTTAACTGTTATGTGATTAAACCCAAACATTTTCTACTTTTGAGACTAGTTATGACTGATCTAAATAGGTTTTACTGTTTCTTCCTATAGAAACAAAATCTTTCTGGCAGTCATAAACAATACGGAATATTAAATTAGACATCCACAACAAATGATTAGCTGATGATAATTTTGTACGGGCCAGATCAAGTTTTTTTTTGTGTCTTTGAAGAAAGTGGTTCATTTCCATGAACCGAAGTAGTGTTTACAATATCTAGTATTTATTTACTGTGCACACCTACCATAGAGTTGTCGTTTCTTAACCCGAAGGTTGACTGGTAGAGAACGCCATGTTGTATAAAGTCCGCCTATGTACCACTAATATACATGAAGAAGATTGTGTTTTACTGCCTTGTGGCCGTACCTGGAAGTAGGTAGGTAGGTGCCAATTTCAGAGCTAACGACAGCGTGCCTAACAAGCTTACATAAAAACCTACACGAAGACATACAATTAGGTGTATGTTGTTAAAACAAATATAAATTTATCGCGTGTTCCATCAACTTGGTCGTTAGGTGTGAGGAGGCGGTGTTTGCATCGCCATTTAATTTATTTGGTAATATAAATAATCTTTAATATCTAAGAACATGGAAACCGTTTGAGATAGCAGAATCTTAATAAAGTCTGTTTCAATCAATGTTTCTAAGGCTCAATATTGAATGAACATGTATCCCGGGTCTATTGGCTCTCTTCTCTTAAAAAACGAACTAAAGATATCATCGGAACTTGGAAAGCGGTTTTCTCTTTTAAATGACTGGAGTCTGTGTTTCCTTATAGCTATAACCAAGGAGTCTATACGTCAAGAGTGAATAGGTTACTTCTAGGCAAACGTGCTCCATCGTCGGCCATAGCACCGCTTACGATCAGATGACAAGCTGGTCAAACGCGAACTTATACACAAAATAAAAAAGTAGGTAAGTTATAATTTTAACTTAGAGGTATCATCACAGGGTTGTGGGAATGTCCGAGACAGAAGAGACAAAAGAAACACGAGTTTTAGTCAGTGAGAGTCTGACAAGCGCTGTCTCTCCACACAGACGGGGGAAGTTATTTGATGATTTCTCATTATCACAAATCCGTTTGCCAATATTTACTAAATTACTATTTTAGGAGCCTTATCCCTAGGAACTAGACGTAAGGGTTAGAGAATGAGTATGATGATTTTTAGAATCCTATCACACCCTATGGAATAGTGTCACACCCTATGGGGTAGGGTGTAATAGGATAGCGCACACTCACCACAGATCATCTTCTAAGTGATCATCAACTATCCCTAACCCATAGTACAACTAAAAATCTTCACGCTCCATTAAAACTAAGTGCGTTTACACTTCCCGAAATGGTGTAAAGATTAGATCGGCTACCGACTTCGATAAATTTAATGGATATACCGATTAATCTGTGGCTGCCAATTAAATCGCGAGAATCGATTCGTAAGTGGCGTTACAAAATTAGTTAGTGCAGCTCGACACGCCACCGATTAGCAGGGATTGTTCGACTCACTTTTATATTTCGAAGACTATTCGGACTGGCTGGAAGAAAATGAAAAAGTTTTTTTTTTAAACTAAAATCAGTTTGAATTTAAGAACATGTCAAACAGTACTTATATGTCAAAGTTTGACAAGAGGTTTTGGCGGGTTTTTTGGAGCGAATCTATAGCTGTTTTATTTATTCACAAATTGATTCCTGGTGGATATTATGATGTTAAATTGATGTCGTTTTGGTACCTCAAGTGTCTATGTAATTGGGCAAATTATGTGGAATCATAGAAACAGGTGCAGTCTCAGTAAAATGGAGCTGAGAATTTTATTGTAGTTTCAACTGTCACAGCAAAGCTTTCCAAGAAGGTTGACTCGATTTTGCTGACATTTGCTGCAAACACTGTAATGTATAACATCCGCATTCTAATGGATACCAAACTGACTGGTGGACTCACAAATGAACTATTTGATTGTCTAAATGCTTTTGCGAAGCCATAACAAAGAAAAAAAAATTGACAGATTATCATACTACCTACTATATTAAGTTTGACAAGGGTCTTTACCATAACATGTTAAAATGTCAGGTGTGCGAGCGAGGAAGTGGGATAGAGCAATACACCCGATATAGCTCCATCTCTTTCAGTTCAATTCAGGTCGTAAAATGGATGGCGTTAAGAGCTCGTGGTAAGGCCTAAGTTCTCATTTTCCGATTTTTAGAAATCAGAAATCAAAACCGCTGGTAAGTTTGTGTAATTTATAATGAATATTTTTGGTAAACAGAGAATAGGACTCACAAAATTCCAAAAAAATATTTCTATTTTTAAACTGATGGAAGATTTTATAATGAGACTAGCTGATCCGGCAAACTTCGTACTGCTTAAAAGTAGGATTTTATTTTTCATGATTTTTTCCATATTTTCTTTTTTATTACTATCACGAATATTTCAAAACCAAAGTTGGCCAAATCAGTCCAGCAGTTCTCGAGTTATCGCGAGACTAACGAACAACTATTAATTTTTACATAAGAAGACTAGCTTTTCCGGCAAACTTCGTACGGCCTAATAGTCAATACATACTTTTTTTCTCGCCTTTTAAACCTACCCTGGACTATTACAAACATTTTAAGAAAAAAATGAACCAAATCGCTCCAGCCGTTCTCGAGTTTTAGTGTCACTAACGAACAGCTATTCATTTTTATATAAGAAGATTACTCGCAGTGGTTCAATAACGGCTATTTAAACTTTAAAAAAAGATAATGTACTTAACCTATTATGAACTAAAAAACATATGTTTCCTGCGTTAATTAAAAAACTATAAAAATAATGCTTAAATATGAAACAGCTGTCATTTTTTGTGAATTAGCAAAAGGAACTATAATAATTAGTATGCAAATCGGTTTTAGTATAATCTCAAGCTGGTTTTCGCATGACTCATATAATTTCAAGTGATATTTAGATTTTGTCGGTCGATGCATTGATAAATGACTAAAAACTCATGTAGATAGACACATGGTTCACACGCAAGCTTTTAATCCAAACAAATTTAAACTTTATTTTTAAGCGTGTAAGGTTTTTAATAACACACCTGTATATGGACCTCATGATTTTGACAAAATATTATCTTGATCTTTTGTCGACTTCCATTTTAAAGTTAGATGTTACAACCGGTGTGATTCATTCAATTAATATAATTCAAGAGCAATTAAATATTTTTTATAATAACTATAAATAACGGATGTGAGAACTTGCTGCAATAAAATGGCACAATAAATGTTTTGTAATACCTTTGCAAGTTCGTGTCATGCCTACTGGCTGCACATAATGCCTATATACTAAAAAGTCAGTACAGTATACATTTTAATACCAGATTTTTTACCTAGATATTCAGGACATTATACAACCTTTAGAGTCCTATTACTTTTAAACTTGCTACAAATCTCCCCTCTATTAATTTCGTCGCAAGAAAAAATATTCTATCTTTCTAACTAAATAAATAAAACTAAATGACTAAATGTATTGTTTACCGCACAAAAGAGACAGAACCAATTTGGATGCACTTTATTTTAAACTGTTTTAGTCCCAGAAAGATTCTTAGGAAGAGAAAATTGGGAAAATGATTTTTTCCAAATCGTTTTTTTACTAGCCCTTATTGTAATGAGACAAAGTCTAGGCAAAGGCCTCCCCCAAGTCCAACTCATTAGGATTAGCTCAAGTTTAATTCTAGTCTATCTTTAATCCCATAGCTCTTGTTTTTTATTATAGACTACCCTTAAGGAAAGGCTTTTGACAGTATTGCCAAGTCATAAGACTAACTACTTCTGCAAGCCAAAAGCCAAAGACTCCATAAGGCTTAAGACAAAAGCCTTATGGTAAGTCCATGTTTTCTTGCATGATAAGCTTTGAACATTAATGCCTTTCATATTTTTATTTTGTTGCCATTAATATGAATTTAACACATTCTAATGTTTTTGTGGATTTAGTTGCAAATGTGTCGAGCCAGCCTTTTTAGTAAACTCCGCTGCGGTAGCCACTATATGTAAAATCCTCAGTTCCATTTTACCAAGACCGGGCTTGTTTCAATGATTCCACATATATTATTCTCCAATTGTGTAGCCACTTGAGATACAAAACTACACCAATATAACATCACAATATCCACATTATCCACTAAGAGGGGCTCTAGAACTAAGCAAAGAAGGAACAGGAGTGGGTTTTAGTTAGTAAAAGTTTGACACGCCCTCGCGCTACGCCCAGGAGCGGGAGAAGTCATAAGATGAGTACCAACCTAAACAAAGAACCAATTTGCGAATAATTAAAACAGCCACTGAACTTCACTAGAAAAAGTCCCGCCAAAACTTCCAATAACATTTGATAGAATGAAGTCTGTCAGGACAACTAGTATATAAAAAAAACCGGGCAAGTGCGAGTCGGACTCGCGCACTGAGGCCTCCATACTCCATACATATACCCACCTATGAAAATAATTCAATTTCAGAATCGAGTCCCGAAGATTTTTCCGAATCGCAAAACAATATTTTTTTTGTGACGTATATTTTTACTATAAGACCTTGTTTTATGCCAAATTTCATAGTTCTAGGTCAACCGCAAGTACCCTATGAATTTTGATTTTTTTGAGAGTGTTGAATATGCGTTTTTTGCGGTTCCGTTTTTCTTTTGAGGTACGTAACTCTAATAATCAATAAAAACTCGCCTAAACCCCTTTGTACACTGCAGTCCATAATTCGCTAGTAAAAACACATAGTAGTGGTGTTATTACATATGATTACGACTCGTTGAGTCGTTGACCGCTCATATAGTTCGTGTAGACTCGGGTTATTTCTATTGGGAGCAAACAAATTGATACCGTCCACGATCGACGTACATTAAGGCTGTATTATCTACTCGTAGAACCCACTTTATATTAATTACGTTGCCCGAGAAATTGTTTTTGTTTGCTGGAAAGGAAAAAATCTTAGCCAGCAAAGTTTTTATTTTGGTAATGTTTAGATACAATTTTAGAATGGATGTACCGACTGTTTATATTAATAACAGACTATAATCTTGTTTATTAAATGTGTCTCATACTTAACTGATTGGGTATATATACAAATTAAAAATAATAATATGTACAAACTGGTAGAAAAAGAGCTTACTGGGCATCAAAAAATTCAAAATATCAATGGGAAAAGTGCTTGTACATGTACATATAGGCTAGGTTAAATTAAAAAAAAAAATGGTTTCGCAAATCCTTTATATGTTTATACTTGACTAAATGCAACAATTCATTTGAGGTGTGCACAATAAAAAAAAATAGATATTTGAAATAAAATAATAAATTATACTAAAATAATGATCTACTAAATCTGATAATTTCTATACTATATCTATATGAAAGGTAGATAATATGTCTGATGACTTCAGTAATTTACACGAAAATATTTAACTCAAAAAACGATTACCACGATATCTAACGTTACATATTGAACAGTTTATTTCCGATGATACGTGAAAAGTGCTCACAACACGAGGAAATATAAATTGTCAAGATAAATGGAACGCGATACGTACAGTAAAAGTTGTTTCATTTCAATAACACGGGTTTATATTGATGGGAGCAATTAAAATCAGTCCAGTTTCCCGAACCACCGCATCTAATATAAAGTTGAGCGGTGTGCGCTAGCGCACGTTAGTTAAGTGTGGCGCTGAAAGGGGTAACTGACGGCCCTCCAGCCCGAGTTATTTATCACACAGGATACGTAATGCTTTTAAAATTTATTTGCGTTTTACTCAGATGACACGGCAATACATTAAAACGAATGTCCTCTCCCAAACATACATCTCTCATACAGAGCTTTTTCATTCCAAACTTTTTACAATACCTTTTGTAGAGCTTCATTCATCGAAACAAAAATAGAATCGTAAGACCAACGACAAGCTACTGTTCTTTTCTTCGTTTTTTACTGCCAGCCATTCATTATTGTACACTCTTTATTGAGATCGCAACATTATTAATAAGCTTTTTGATTACAATCGTGTTACAACGAGAGTATAAAAAAGAGGTCATCATTTGTCCATGGCGGCCGACAGACAGACAATTTGGTGTAGATACTTATCCGTAGTCCATACGGTAACGGTAGCTCGGAGCATATGCGTATGAGCACACGCAAACACATACATACATCACGCACACATGTATACGGCAATGAATGGGATGCTGCCACCGGCGATTACAGATAGGGTTACCACCACACAATAATATTTTATCGTCACCGAAAATCACTACTAATTTAAAAACGGAGCGATTGAATTTGATAGAGGTATTTAAACAGAAGTGGCTCTCTTAATTGTAGATAATGACAGAGGTTGAATTAGCTGCATTGAGGCAGGAGATAAATGATCTTAATCAGAATGTGAAAGCTGCGATTGGTAAATTACTCGGTCGGTAGTATAGTTATTGCGGCGGCACAGCCCTATAAATAAAACAAGGTAGATTATTGCGCGTGTAAGCGTGTTTCCCACGGCGTGCAAAACAAGTTCTTCGGCAAAGATAAGCTGAAACTTACCATGAGGCCGGCTAAATTAGTACCTCAGTGACAGTTTCCTGTCTCCTTTACATGTTTTCTATAGTCCGAAAGAACGCCTTCTACTTATTTGATTTCCTATTATTTAAATGAATTGTTGGAAAGCAGTAGTGGCCCAGAGGTAACGGCTTCAACTTAACAGTGGTAATAATATGTCGTGGGTTCAGAAATCCAGACAGACACTTTACTTTGTGTAATTTATGTTATCACCACTGCTCTCAAAATTGTAAAGGAAAACAGGGTGAGAAAACTGGCATTTCTTATTGTTGATAGGTTCACGCTTGACCGCTATCTCACCTGATGCAAAGCAACGATGCGGTCGACGATGGAGCGCGCTTACCTAGAAGTAACCTATTCACTCTTGACTTTAAGATTCCCGGGTTGCAGCTATCGGGAAATACAGACTCCGACAGGGAATTCCATTCCTTAGCTGTACGTGTGGATAAGATCCTTGGTGGCATGTCCTAGAAACAAAAATTCGAAGACATGTGACACCGCATGTTGGATTAATCAATCAAAATCAATCGAAATAGTTTTCTTTTCACTTAGACCTACATGGGCACTTATAAAACGTCGAAAGCTAGTGCACGGTTCCAAATTTGTCATTTTCTATGGAGTAGAAAGAAAAAGAAGAAACTCCATGGTTGCTCTTTTAAAAAAATGGTTTGTCGTACAATATTTCATATTACAGTATTAATAATTAGATATGTTTGGACAGTGTAGACCAATCAATATTGTACCCAAAAGCACAATAAAAATAATCATAATAATAAAAAAAGTGAGTCGTAATAGGAATTCGCGCAGTCTACAGTAAGGCCCATTCCCTTTTCTAGACAACAGTAATAACCATTATATGATAAATATGTTAAATACGATAATAAGGCAAAAGTTTGTTACTCTGTATGTCTGTTACTTCTTCACGCTTAAACGGCTGAACGGATTTCGATGGAAGTTGGTACACAAGTAGACCATGCTGTGGAATATCACATAGGATACTTTTTATACCGGGATTTTGTTCCCTTGGGACAATTTTTTTTTAGATGAACGAAGCTGCCTTGGTTAAGTATTACTTTTGGTATTAAGGAAAACCGCAATAAAATTCAACAATGAAATCGACTTTGTTTTAAACTGTGTAACTTAACACATAAGTCATTTTCTTCTTAACCGACTTCAAAAAGAAGGAGGTTATATGTTCGGCTGTATTTTTGTTGTTATTGTTGAACTTTCCGTCCACATCGATAAAGTTTCACAAAATTGTGTAAGCAACACTGAAATCGAACATCCAAATCAATAAAGCTACCAATCATAAATTATGTCGAACGTGCCCGACGCACAGCGGTTACAAAATTATCGTATTGCCCAATCGTTAATGGATTGTTTATAATATTGTACTTAATTAGCGTCCGCCATGTTCTCGTGAGAAGCTGCTGATCATCAGATTACATCAGCAACGGTAGGAGATAGCGCTATTGCTCTAATATCTCATATTGTTTTTATACTTTATATTAACACGCTGTTCCATTCATTCAGATAAATGAATAAAGATTAAATTTATGTAACATAAATTGAGACACCATTTTATTAGATTACTCTGATGATCAAGATAGGCTGTACTCTATATTTGTATATGTAAATTAAATATATTTTACGAAATTAAAAGTCTCGTTTTGAAACGTACGGATAATAAATTCAGTGTATCAATTCTTGTCTATAAAACAGCTGCAATAAATAATCCTGTATTGCAGTGGTAGTCGTCACAGACGGTTGGACACCGTCACCGTGTAACCAATGGAGCCTGACACGTAAAGAACTGTACACGTGGCTAGAGCCGATCATCCGACTAATATCTACGCTCCAGTTACGAATCATTCAAGAAACATATCACACGCACACACACATTCAGTGAACACACACTCATACATCAAAAGCTACTTTTTTGTTTTCAATTACCGATCCGAAAGGTTCATTATCTCTAGCATTATCTTGTTCTTTTTTCTAGTTCAAACCGGTGTTCGACTGAAAATAACCCGTGGCGACATCTCATTAAGCCCGTCAGCGTCGAGGCCGCTTTGAAAAATGTCTCATTTAACCCCAACAGTCCCTTAATAGCCGGTGAAGGGTTAACCGACACAAATAACTCAATACGGAAGTAGAGACTATCGTCGACTACACTTTTTAATAGTTTTAATTAGGAAATAGTTTAATTTTTATGTTGTGTGAGTGGTGCTTGGAGGTTGTCAACGCGTCAACCAATAGCAAATTGGCGTGAGAAATGGTTAGTTGTATTGGTGTTGAAATTGATAGCCGGAAGAGCATATAAATATACGCATAACTAGTTTCTGTTCGGTTTGGAAACTTAATACTAGCTCGCAGTTTACTGACGGTAGCAGAAAATTAAACACTTGACAGCAACATCATTTGTATACAAATTATCTCATTTCTGACTAAAATCCCATTCGTCTGCTATTTATTGTGCTAATATTGATATCGGAACTGTTTGGTTATTCCTTTTTTAAATTAAAAATCATTCAAATAAAAGATGTGAAATTTTTGTGGTATATCAGAAGTAATGTTTGCATCATTGCTAAGTGTCCAAGAAAATAAGACGGAAAACCGATATAAAATTTTGCACCTAGCGCTCTACAGCTTCTAACTGTCAACACGTTATGTGAACTTATGCACCTGTGTACTTATGTACATACAGCAACATCAACCCCTGGTTATTGTTATTTTCAATAGGTACCCAATTGATGTAGCTATCTGTACCTGTCTGCTTAGAATAAAAGCTTAAACCTATGGTCATAGTGAAAAGCGTTGAACGGTAGCTTAGTTCATCAGGCTATTTTTAGGGTTCCGTACCTCAAAAAGGAACCCTTATAGGATCGCTTTGTGGTCCGTCTGACTGTCTGTATGTCTGTTTGTCAAAACCCTTTATCCCTGGAACGCGCGATTAAAACCGTACACTCATATCTGCTGTCCCTTGAAACTGTGAAAAAACAAACTTAAAGATACGGCCGTTTATGTCGCAAAAAACGTATTTATATAAATATTTCGACACTTTCAAGGGAATCAAAATTCATAGGGTACTTCCCGTTGACCTAGAATCCTAAAATTTGGTCTGTAGCAAGGTCTTATAGCACAATATATACACATAGGAAAAAGTCTGAAAACTGTAAAGTAGTAACGTCACCAAAAAAAACTTTTAGCGTTTCGGAAAAATCTTCGAGATTCGATTCGAGAATTGAACAGTTTTCATAGGTAAGTTTGTGCGGAACCCAGAGGCCAGAGCGCGAATCCGACCCGGACTTGCACGGTTTTTTTTTAATTTAATCTTAAAAATCACGGTATCATATTTACGCAACTACAATGCCAGAGATAAACCCAATTGCAACTTACAAATCTCCTTATTCTTCAAATACAAAAAAAATATTATACAGTATAATTCTTGGACACGGGAATCAAAAACAGTAACACAAAGGGCAAAAAACTGGTTCCAAATGCTAAAACATGTTTCCCTTTGTTCGTTATCTATCTGGATTATGCACATGTCCCAAGTTATATAAAGAATCGGTATCAAATGTCAACAAGTGAAGTTCTCGTTGGAAGTAGTATGGTGACCACGCCTCTTCCTCAAAAAGATGACAGTTATATTATCATCACCCCTCGAAATAAAACGGTAAAAAGGGGTGAGACTAACAATAGATTTTTTATTGTAACCGTACATACATTATCTCTTTTATAACCAGCCGAAAATATATATAACGTCAATTTAACAATATTGTTTTTCAAGAACCGGTTTGCAAAATATATTTTTTTTTTAAGTAAGATTCTATTTTTTAATTAATTCCAACCATAGAGCCATATTCAAATAACGAACGAGTTAAAGGTGGGTTTTCACGTGTGAATTAACATCTCAACCCAATAATGTTCCAAATCATAAATTATCTTTTATTGTTTCAGGTATGTATCAAAGGCCACTAAATCATTCAAGACGTCAGGACTCGACGATATCAAGGTACTCGTACATAATATATTTCAATTAACGCAAACAAAACCAGACATAGACAGATAATAAAAACGCTGTAGAAATAATTTTACAGCCATACAAAATGGTTTTGGATAATCCAATCTTGTGACTACTAGTTATGAACTGGATTGAAAACAGCAAACCGGTCATAGGTTCATTCACTCACTCAGTTCGGCCCAGCTGCCATTAGCCGGGTGAAGATTTCCGTCTCATTGAAAACACACGCTAAGATAAAGTACGACGCGCTAAGATACCAACAGACTTATTTGAGAACGATGTTTGACTAAACAATTGTTTGACATTGTTGATTTCCGTTTGGATCTCCATCTTACAATGCTTTAACGTTTTGTTAGATGTGATATTGTTGTTGCTATGTTGCTGGAATTATTACTATTTCATGTTTTACAATTTCAGTAATTTTAGTTTAAATTAAAAATTAGGCTGGTTGCAAAAATCACATTAAAATAAACGAAATAGTAGCGTGCTACGCACGACGAGTTTGCACACAAAACGCAGAATAAATAATTATATTTAATTAGGACAGCAGCCCACTTAAATGCATATTATTTTTCGTGTTTAAATGCTACTGAATAAATATTCAATTATTAAAGTTCAAAAATAAGTTTCGAAACATCCTGTTGTATTTGCCAAATGATTTCGTAAACAGTGGAAATAAATCGAACTCCCGGCAGGTGAGAGAGTCGTTATTTCAACAGTCAGTTATTTTCGCCGTTTAAAAACTATATTTAAAACTTGGTGTAGCTTAATTTTGTGCTTTGGGAAAACAAAACACGAAGACGTCCTCGTGAAAAATCACCTCGCGCTTTATGATTGATCATTTCTTGAAACTGGAGAGCGTCCCAAAGCTGCGCCCGCGACGACCGAACACGCGACACATATAATATTTTGAAAGCGTAATGTGTTGATTTGTTGAAAGCTCCCGAATGAGATATTGTGACGATATGACAGGCTATTTTGTTAGCGATCACATAAATAAACATCCGATCCGTATAACACTTTTATTATGAACAAATAAAATATGTAAAGAAGCGGCCATGTCAATTTTTGTTCTCTATGCTATAAACCGCTTAAAACCTTGTTGTTACTTTTAGCGCTTAGATCTGCTTGAGTCGATACAATAAAAAAAGATACGATTTGTTCTTCGGACAGCACGATGACATTTATTAAGCGCCGTATGTGACAAAAATTTGAATTTAAAATATTGTAATTGACAGGTACATGACCGTTGTTTATGGACGTGCTGCACTCACTAATGAGTGTTTTACATGAAACTGAGATGAATTATTCTGACTGCACGGCTATGCATGTGTAAATCAAAACATAAGTTTATTTGAGGCTTCAAAGATTCGGTATTAAAGGGTTCTCAATATGCACACCATATCACATCTTATTTCGTCTGCATTTTGAACATAAAATATGCTGAAACAGAAACGTATTTTATAAAGAAATATGCCATCCTCTATCTCATTACACTGACATTTAATATGCAATAAAGGGCAAAATAGTACAATTATGTGAAGCTTCCTCTAACAACATCTTCCGCGTAACGTGATCCAATAATCACGCCGCGCCGCGCCGAGCCGCGCGGCGGCCGCGCATCGTATCGGATGACGGCGACAAATCGCTCGTGCATAATCGTAAATACGACTTTTTTATCCTACCACCATTCATGGACGATCCCACTATATCCGGTGAGCAGTGCCACCATATTGTACAGCAGGTAACACAAAAATATTACCCCTTATAGCCAAAAACACAAAACCTACCCAAAAACTATCCTTGTAGAGCAGGAATTCGCAAAGCAAAAGCGCAGGTTGCATTTCTAAGGTACCTTAAAATTTGTAAAAAAGGACGCTCTTTTGTGGCTGCAGACTGTGTGGCACCGAAGCCTTTTTGTTCCTGCAGAATAGGTACTCCAAAATTTGAATGGGAACTCATCGATTATTTCCGAGAACATGCGATGACCGTCCGCGACTGACAAATTGTCTGTAATACTATACCAGTGCTCGTTAATTACAGCTTGTGAACACCGTAATCGCAGGCCTGATGTATTGTATCATCGTTGAGGTCCCGAAACATAGTTTACAAGTAAACTGTGTAAACTATTACAGTTTTTAGGCTTAGAATACTCTCAGAACTCAGTAATTTTCACAATGTACTTTCAATCCGGTCTGTGTGACGATGCCCTATAAGTTTTCATTCATATAACAGCCTATAAGGTACCTAAGCTAGGGTAACATCTAAATATAACTCTAACGGCACTTTCTATTACGTACCAGCTTCTCACTGAGCCAGACTTGGCCAGTATTGGCCAGCACTTGGCCACAGTGTAGACGGCTGGTCGGCATCATTCATTCCTCTATAACCAGTAAACTTAGCCAGTTTAGCTCACGTCCGTACACATACCTAATAAATATTATTAGTTACATAAGGTAAGCAGTTTTGTTATAATCAACGTGCATATAATGATATAGGTGCGGGCCTGTATACACGGTCTAGCATGTTTCGAAATATTGATCAACCATTTTTTATGTCTGGTAGACTTCCTCCGCTGTTTGTTACAAAACATCCTATGCATGAAATCGGAAGTCGTTGTCTAATTTTGAGTCTGCATATTAATTTATTTAAAAACACGATTTGCTAACAACATAGTCCAATGAAACGTAAAAGAAGTTAGCCTCAGAAATGTGAAACGTGTCCAAAGCGCTCATAACTATCAGAGTAACGCAGGATGTCGATTTCTCTTTTAAATTTAGCTTATAGAGATGTCCTTATAAGTTTGAGTCTTGGAGGCAACCTCATACCAATCCCCAGTTTCCATTACGTCCAAGTTTCCATAAAAGAAATGTAATGATTAGATTCTCGGATTGAATGTTGTAAGAAATGTAAGGTGATGGTGGTTTTCCGGCAGTTGCTAGGCGAGCGGTGTGTCGTCGTGGACACGCCAGCCAGGCCCCGGCCCGGCCGCCCAGGGGACAGCAGCGACTTCATTCACCGATTACTAGATCTTCGCACCTCACCGACCACAGAACGCATCCCATTCACGACAAGCGAGTAAATCAACCGAGAACGTTAACACCTTATAAGGTCTAATTGGTGTCGTTTCCTCAGACGGAAAACAACTTTCTGCTATCGATGGAAAAACCACTTTCGTATGTGTTCGCTTTGAGTTACGACTTTTTACGATAACTATTTCTGTGCGCAAGGTGTGCTATGGATGAATGTTGTTTGTGCTCGTGCCAAAGATGGAAAATGAACTTTTTGTTCTTAAAGCTAGAGTTGATATTGGGATGGATGGTAATGTGAGTTAGTACGTTTAGTTGGAGATATTTGGTTTTATGAATGAAGCGCAACGTTGTGAGCGGAAGCGGAGCCGGGCGTAGTGCGGCTTTCCCGCGGCGGCCGGTTTCATTAATAATTAAAACGCTGCAACTGGCGGAATGGCCGGACGTGGAGATGATTTCTAGCCGCTCTTGTTGCGGCCACAGCTTCTGGTCCGTTGCCGTTACACGAGCCGTACCACTGTGTCATTATTTATATATTTTTAGAACGGAACATATAAATAAAAATTTAGACAACATCGGATATTTTGTTATAAAATATGAGCAGTAGAGATGTTGCTCTGTAATGACGTATCATTAAACAGTAGCAGTTCAGAGTCGTCGTGTTCGGCACTCGGCTCCATGACGCCGCAATAATATAACGGTCAACATACAAAGTAAAATTTGACCGCCTCATTACGCAACACGCGAGTGGAATGGTACCGGAGGGAACAGGAGAGAATAACACAAGTTACATGAGCAGAAAAAGGACAAAAGTAGGTCTGAGAGAGCGAGATGGTGGAGTATGACAAATCTATAAAGAGAATGGGATAGATAAGGTAGCTAGATACGCGCGTCCGGCAGAGCACTTCCTGTCGCGGGAATAATAGTGTGCCAGTGTCCTGCAAACATTATTAGCTGTCGATAAAAATGTTACAAAATTAGACTTGCATAATCTTTTATTTTTTGAGATAAGATATAATCATAATCCAATGACTTCACCCGCTCAAGGGTAGAGCGAGAGGGCGTGTCAGACTTTTACGGACTAAAACCACACCTGTGTCGTTCAGTTCCCCTTTGCGGTCTAGAACCACGGGTTTCCTTTTCAGAAACTCGCCGTGGTCCAGGTGGGTATCGGCCCTGCTGGACTCCTACGGTTTTGTTGACATTTCTTTGAGTAGTGCGTGGGACACTACGCGACTTCTGAAAATTACATAATCTGAACTTTGTAATAAAAGACGAACTAAGGTCAGAATTTATCTACATTCCAGGATATTTCCAGGTCTAATTTCGAGCTGGTAACATTACTAATACGAACGACATACTCCACTAAAAACATATCCGAAAGATGCCTTTTTTCACAATTGTTAACCTAATCTGAAAAAAGGAATCTACTTTAAACATACTCTTATGTAGGTATGCCATTTGCCTTCCTTCCTCTGCATCAGGATCGCCAAACTTCGTAAAAAATCGTATGATTTCGTGAATGTCTCCTCACGTGCTCAGGCGCCGCTGAATCTGAGCATCACTTCCGTCGCCCACATCGACTGTAATGTGTAATTGTTGGCTACTCATTCCTTGTCCTTCAGCTAATGTGGTTAATGGAACACGACTCATGACTAACCCTACGTATTTCTGTCTCTTCTTAGAACTCATTCTGATCTTTCTATTACATATCGTGTTTTGTTTATGTTGAGTATGTTTTATGAATGGGATCCTATGTTTAACTCCGCTGTAAGCTTGAGTCATAGCTTCAGTTTCTAGTTTCCAACTTTGGCTTGGGGTCATAAGTGAATTTCTTATACTTTACTAGCTGTAACCCGCGGTTTCACTCCTATCCTATCTATATATTTCTATAGCTTAAGTCTTCCTCAATAATAAAATAAAAAGTATCCTATATCCCTATTTTAGATCTTCTTGTGTGCTAAGTTTCATACAAAACCGTTACGCCCAATTGAATTAAACATACATCTAAATAAACTTTTGCCTTAATAATATTACTATTATAGCTTTTATATACACTGTTAAATTTTAGTTGTTTTAATCCCGTGGAGGCGACCCTCCACGGGATTAAAACGACTAAAATTTCAACTGAGTGTTTCATGTACTGAATCGACATTCGGTACATGACACACTATCGATTTGTAAAGATAAAATTAAAAAATAAACTCGAATGAATATATACATGTACGAAATTAATTTCTATAAGTAAACGAGTCAATAAACTTGTAGGAATTTTTTTTTCTACCTACAGTTCATTGACCTCGCTCAGCTGACGTTTACCTAAAGAAATTAATTTCGTACATGTGTAAATAAATTCGAGTTTTAAATAAAGTGCTTTATTTTTAATTTTCTCTTTACTAATCAATAGTGTCTCATGTGCTGAATCGACCCTCCGCGGGATTAAAAAAAATATTTAACGGTGTATTATTAAACTCGTTACAAATCATAGGCATCCTCTATAAGTACATATTTAAAATTCTGTTGAACAGTTTCAGAAAATGTTCCCCTAACATCATCCCCATCCCGACAAATAAAACATTTTAAAACCGCTCTATCGCAGTTCATAATTGACTTTTTGTACTGCAGCCATCTCGGTAAGTTCGTTAGGCAGCCCTGTTAGCGGAAGCGGCCCACGCCTGCTAATTGTGCTACTCTTTTTGTTTAGATGTCCACTCGTCTTGACTCGATTACGGCAATCAGAACCGCGCCCTTTGCCCCGGCCCGAGCTCTCGACGCCCCTTCGTCTCGCTCGGGATAATTGTTCGTCATGACTCTTTGTCTATATTGAACAACAAACATACTTGTTCTGTTTGTTTTCATGAGTTTCGTAATGTTCATAATGATGTTTCAGACGTGGCTATCAGTTTTCGAGAGCGCTGTGGTTTTTATCTAAAGTGCTCATTCTAAAACAAAATATATTCGCTTTTTATACATGTTAATGTTTTGCAATAAATGTTTTTGTGGCTTGTGATTACTATTCCAGTAGGTAATTAAATTTTGAACGTCCTGTTTATTCAACTGGTTCTGATAACGTCCACAACACCTGTGATGTGTACACTTCGGCTAGATTATTTTCTCCCTCAAACATATTTTTTTATTTTTTCTAATCATATATTATGTCCAAACAAAACCTAGCCGTGGAAACTAAAACAGCGTGGGCTAGTTGACATAATGTTTGTTCACATTTCTACTCAATTAAGTGCTGCGTTTCATTCATGTTTAATTATTTAAGGCTCGCTGCTCCGGCAAAGTAGGTCTATACAAGGTATAAATAGAAGTGAGTATGGCTCGGTGCGCCAACCTGTCATACAACATTGTCGCGCCGGGCCTTACATTTATGAATGAACTCACAGATCTAGCGATTTCCGGCTAACTGTTGAGATAGTACGACACTCTTCCTGGTTCCTGCTATGGTATCTTTAATTACGCCGCCAGCATAAACGGACCGGTGTTGGAGCGGCCGCACTGCTCACCAAATGCGATCGTGTCGTGCAAGACGTAGAGTCCAGTTTTTCCCGCGGCCAGTGATCGATCGGAGTCCATTTCTGCTTTATCGAGATCGTTCGAAATATGAATAAAGATATTCTAAAAGTGACCAAGCGATGCTAATCGCCAAAGCGTTATGAACTTTACGACAGCATGTTACGGTTAGATATGGATTAACGTGATCTGGTGGCAAGTGTGCCTCGCATCCTGTGGAGCACGTTTTTTTCCTGCCTCCTTCCCGGCGTTTCACCGTTACGCAATATATCGTAAATAATTAGCGGAAGGCAAGATTCCCGTGTCTTATGGAGATGCTGACTATCAGGTTTTTTTCGCCGGACGTTTCCTGCGTCCGGCTAACCGTAAAGTATCGAGTCTTCTTTATATGTACACCTAGTAAGTCGGCTCTTGATCATAAACGTCCATTCAAACATTCTGCAATGAATGTAGCTTTGAAGAGATTTTTTACGGCTGACAATCTCGACTTGTTCTTGCACCGTCTATGATTCAAGCCATGCACACGTGTGCATATTGATTGATATCTGAAACTGATCTATTTCCGACGCGTTTTCAATACATAAACGTCATTCACTTTACCTTATTCCTTTGGCTGTTGCTGGAATCGTTCATAACATGCCTCCGCGCTTTTTTGAACATAACAACAAATAATAAGCTCATTAATGTATTGAAAAAAGTATATTACCGTGTCGATTTGCCCTTGTGCGGTGCCGGCCGATAGATGGGCATCGCCGGCATTGCTGGGAGCTCAGTGCCGAGCCGGCCCGGTCGGCCCGGAACGGCAACGTGTGCTCACGTCTTCACTTTTTGCTCGCACAGCTAATTGTACGTATAACTTTTACCAAATTGCGCAATTTACTGCGCATTGCCCCTTAAGATCTGTAAAAGCCTTGTTTTTCCTCGCTAACCGATTTCGAACACCTGATAACGAGATCGTGTCCTCAGTAATCGCCTGTAATTGAATTCTGAGTTTTACCACATATTTTGTAACGACGACAGAATCAGAAGATAAAGCTGTATAAACTTTCTCGTTTATTTAGTTCATTATCTTTTCTCACGCGATATGAGATAAATAAAACTCGGTTAATCGATCTAGTTTATTCAGTTCGTACCGCAACCGCACCTATTTATGTTTATTCACAAATGAGCGTTTTTGCTGAGGCTGTGTGATGGGCACGACGCGACGCTGCGCAGTCACTACGACTCTTCATGTCATGAGCACTCAAACATGGGCCGATCATTTGGACGTAGAACAAAAATAAAATGTTAACCGTACATGTTCTCACGATGGCGCTTAAAACGTTCGACAAGATCAGATATAAAATGTTGCAACGCCGAAGACCGGTCGACCGCGATACCGAACTCACTCCGGCCGCGATTAGAAAAGAATAACGATCGAATTTAATGGAAAGAGTATGTTAATGAGTGCGGCCCACAACTCGCACAGATTACGCGTCTGATAGTAATCAGAAATCACATCGCTCCGATTATTATGCCTATTTAAATGTGTAGCTACTCGAAAAACATAATTATAATTCTATGCGGCCATCAACCCGTTTGTTCCCCTATGATTTGTGTCCATATTAAAGGTCTATATAATATACAATTAATATAGCGTTCTCTTGTACTATTCTCTAGATAATATTATTAGAAGGATCATAAAAATATGATCAATCAATTCGTCAGGAGACTGTTCGGTATTGACTAATTAGCTGCGAACCCATCCGTTCCCACGAGAAGATATCTTAAAGAAAAATATTTAATTTATTTTACTATGTGTATTTCTGTTAGCCATGCTATAATTTTTATGGATGTATGATTTATTATGCAATAATTTATTGAAACAAAAAACATCACTGTATTTCGCGCTCTAGTTAAATAGATACCTATATTTGAGGCATTTAAAAAAATCTATCATAAAGTAACATTATTCACATTCGAAAATAGAATTTTTCAAAACCGATCAATATTAAGTAAGTTAGAACCCTTTCATATCTGTTGGAAAGGGAAAATTGAACAACAGAAAAAAGAAAAAGTATCATGTGACGTCACTGCCATTGATTACATGCTAACAAAAGAGAGATAGCGAGATGTTTCCACCTCGTCCCTATTGTTCCTCATCCTAATATTTAAAACACTAAGGGTGTTTTAATATCGTGCCGATTACTCCGCATGCGGAGCTACTGTTCGGGATCCCGCCCCGCGTCCCGCGTGCGTATTCCACACATTACAATAAATGCTTGTATGAAAAGGACATATGCGGAAGTAAGAGCGAAGCAATTCCGGATGCGTGATGAAATCCGCACAATATTAAATAACCTAATTGCTGCTTCATTTAAGTGCCAATTTAGATGCTTTTTTCAGAAACGTCAAAAAAAATATTTTTTCTGTTTTTTTTCGTATAAAATATTGTGCAAATATAAACAAACCAGCTGCTGCCAGTGGTTTCGGCTGCGTGATAGAAAATTATCCCAGAGCACATACTCCCGGGATAAAAATCCTATGTGCTATTCCAGGACATGGTCTACCTGTATACCATGATTCATCAGAATCCGTTCAGCCGTTCAGCCGTTCGAACTTGAAGAAGGTACAAACATACAAACACACGCTCACTAGCTTTTCGCCTTCATAATATTAGTGTGAAAGTGTGATGAAAATACCTCATTGGTATTGTATGTTTGGGGCCTTACCAGGTGTTAAAATGTCAGTCGTGCAAGCGAGAAATAGGGACGAAGCTATTTACTCTATATAGCTCCATAATATCCCTTTAATAGTTCAGTTTAGGTCTTCAAATACATTGCATTAAGAGCTCGTGGTAAGGCTTATGAAATAGATCCACCTGTTCGGGCGCCCTCGGCCACTCGGCATTCTTCGGCTGCTTTCGTGAGACATCGGAGGCGGTGAGCAGCGGCGACGGCGAAAAGAAGTGCAGCGTGTGGGACTTCACTCGACTTTCGTATTTTTCAGACACCATTGGTGGTACATAAACATAATCAGCAGATCAGCTTTATAATGTTCCCACTGCTGGGACTCAGGCCTACTCTCTTGGAGAAGAAATGGGCCGCAATCCACGCGGGGGCCAGTGTGGGTTAGTGGATATCACATGTCTTCCATTTTTTGGTTCTAGAACATGCCGGTTTTTTCCTCACGATGTTTTCCTTCATCGTTTTGAGAGCAGTGGTGATGAAATAAATTACACAAAGTAATGTGCCTGGGTTTGAACCCGCCACCTACAACTCGCAAGTCGGGACCGTTACCGCTACGCCACCACTGCTGTCACATGGTCAATTATAATACTTAATATGAGCTATCTGAACATTCTGTCACCTTATTATTATTATTAAATAATTATCAACTGACTGCAATTCACGTCACTTATAAATGCTCCTGTGAAGACGCATGTACCACTAATTGGTAATCAATTGAATGCATGGCAGTGCAGGGCGACTGACAGGGGAGATGCTATCGCCTTAACTCAAGATCCTATCGACGAAGCCTCCGTCCACCCGTCCGCCATATCTCAACATCTCGATAACTACTTAAGCGCAACTATATTACGTACTCTCCAAATTAAGACGCATTGAGAAATCTCACGAAGCATCGTTTAATTAAAAAAATAAATAAACCTGTGCTGCATAGGTTAATACTTGCACAATAAAAATTTGTCGATGGGGCGTAGTGTTTCACATGCGCCTTAAGAGTAGTCAGCAGAACCGTAGAGGCTCAGCAGAGCCGATGGAAGGAAACCCGTGGTCGCACTCTACGGGAGAAATCATTGGATGAAGGAGGTTCGTTGGAGGTTTTCAGGCGAAGATTTAGGGAACATTTCCTGTCATTATATGACCCATAAATAAGTATGTATAGATTTATTTATTGTAAATAGTATGTTTATATATTGTGCTGCGCACATGTTTGTGTAGATTTAATTTAGTTTGTTATCTTAAGTTTTTGTTGTGCATAGTATGAGTTACACTCATGAATAAAATTTCTTTTCATATAATACTAGCGACCCGCCCCAGCTTTGCACGGATGCAATGGTGATATTAAATATATTATCCACGTATTATACATATAAACCTTCCTCTTGAATCACTCTATCTATTTAAAAAATCGCATCAAAATCTGTCGCGTAGTTTTAAAGATCTAAGTATACATAGGGACAGATAGCGGGAATGAATGAATGAATTAATGATATATTAGGATATATGGGGTTTCACTATATTCGGCATTTAAGCCGTACAAATATTTAGATTTTACATCTTTAGCATGCAATAGGTCACATCTAGTTATAGTTACAGACTTACAGTTACACGTCTAGTTAAGCAATTTCATAAAATACCAATAATTATAATCATTTCAATTAACAATGCATCCATTAAATTAAAATTAAATTTTTAAGCAACTCTGTTTTATACTATGTAGTGATAATATAAGGTAAGGATAAGGTTTACTGTATGAAAACAATTGTGGGTTAAGCTCGCCTGTGTACATCAACTATGTTTTTTTTATTATTTATAAAAGTTTTGTACAATATAGAATATAAAATGACTTCCCACCTTATAAAAAAAAACATAATAAACATTCATATGTAATAGATGTATCAAATGATTCTCGTAATGTCGGGAACGATGAGAAAATGAAGGCATTGATATAAAGTAATATAAACGGACTATTACGGAAGTAGAATAACCGATTTTATGTAAAACAAATCGATGGTATAAGCAGCCGAAGCTATGATTAGCGATCACCATCTTTATCAATATAAAGATATCGTCAGACGATATCAACATATCGTGATGCATTAAGAGGTTTATTTATTGTGTTTTAGAAGCGTAGATATGCTGTCTTTTAGTTAGGTAGGTACTAGCTTTAACAATTTATTGTAGTCTAGGGAAAAGATAAGATACGCATAAAAAATATACAGTTGTCTGTAAAAAATCGCTTTTAGCGATAAGACCGCCCATTGTGACACCCTATTATATTAAGTTCCTGTTGTAATTTTATGATTGGTGTACAATGAAGAGTATATATATCTATCGCCCTATCTAAAAGGTCTGCCTGTAACTAGCACTAAAGCATGCTGGCTGGGGGCGATTACCAGGTGTGACCAGGTAGGCATGCTGATGGTTCAGGATACCCTTTGAAGCCGTGAGTACTGGCTGAATGGCTCGCTGCTCGGAAGCTTGAGGAAGTGATGTGTCGTCACGAAGTAGTAGCTGCACGAAGGCAGCGCTGACGTTCTTTTGTAGAATTCTTGCAACCACCTCCGGAAGCTCTTGTGGAAGGCCTTCCAGCACTGCGTCTTCTCGTACGCTCCACTCCACCATCTTTCGGCCACACCGACCATCTGTTTTGCGATCAATATACGAGTACTTGGCGATTATTCGAGCTATGGCGGCATCCTTGCTCAACAACATACAGAGAGTGAATAAAAACACGAATGTATTAATAGAATACCATCATTGTAAGATCTATATAGTAACTAGTAGTGTAATATATGTACCTTAATAGTACACATTCTCAATAGATGACGACATGACCGTTCATTGAGAATTTATTGACATTATTGATATTACACAAAGAATCATCACTACAATTCCTACCTCAACATTATAGTCGTAGTAAATAATTACTTACGGTCGCGTAAACGATTCTACTATCATATTTCCATCAATACATTCAATACTAGCTGACCCTGTGGTTTCACTCGCGTTTTTAATTACTGCTCCGCTCTTGTGGACCTTTCCTTGATAAATGGGCTATCCAAAAATACATTTTTTTGTTTAAATTTGAATTGGTTCCTGAAATTAACGCGTTCAAACAAACGAACAATCAAAGTCTTCAGCTTTATAATATTATTAAATAACACCGTTTCCGTAATTTTTGAAATTCTAAGATTTTCTCTACTTACGTACGAGTACCTATGTATTATACACCTAAACATTCCTCATGAATCACTCTTGAAGTTAGTGAAAACTGCATGATAATCCGTTCAGTGTTTTTTGAGTTTATAGCATACAGACAGACGTTTTATAATATGTAAGGAAGTTTTTTTTATTATTGATAGGCTCGCGTTTGACCACTATCTCACCTGATGAAGACAGAAAATCTGTCATTATTTTTGCCAAACAGGGAGTTACACAGTTTTTGGGTTGTAGAGGAAATATAGACAGTCGGTTCAAGAAAAAGTTAAGTTCACCCGGTTATACTGGCAATCGAACTCAACATAGATTGTGTAAGGCTATGCAGAATTATTAGCTCAGTTACCTAACGTTATGAACTTTTATTCGGTGGGAAGTGATCAAATAACAGGGGTTAATTGATGATTTCCTGCTGGAAAAAAACCCGCTCTGGATAAAAAACTCAAAACTAATAAAACTCAAAATCTTTTATTTTACATAGGCCTACATGGGCACTTATAAAACGTCAAAAGCTAGCGCACGGTTCCAATTGGTCGTTTCCTATGGAGAAGAACCGGCAAGAAACTCCATGGTTACTCTTTTAAAAAAGTGATTGTCTGCAATATTTTGATAGAGTGAGATCACGCTTTTGATGCTTAAAACCTGCCTATGTTCTTTCCGTTGCACTTTGCGTTCCAGGAATAAGGTAACTCTTTCAAACGACCATGGCAGTCATCCACCCTAGAGGGCCCCGTCATTTAAACCATGGTAAACCAACATTTTGAGAATATTGTACATATTTCTTATTTCAAACTCCATTCATTATCATTCTTAGATAACAATTGGAATGCCATAAGCGATAATATTTTCCAACAATACAGATACTTAGATATCCTACCATTCATAACAATAGTTTGTTGGCTTATTATTACCTCGTAGACTTTTATTATTACATATTGTTATGTTATGAGTCACGAGCTTTTAGAGGCTTTCCAGCGATTCCGAAATGTTGACACAGTAAATACAAAAGTTATGGCGTTATGCCTACAACGATGTGCTAGTCTTGAGACATATACTACATCGTTATGAATCACTCACAAAATAAGGGCATAGTCCCATCTCGGCACCTTCCCATTTCTGACGTGTATCTCAGCTCCCATGAATTTACGATGATGATGAAAAATTCTCATGTATATATTTAATCATGGGTACTGAGATGCGAAGATGCCTAGATAGGAATTAGAAATCAAAATAAGAACATATCGCAGGTAATTTGCATAGAAAAATTGTCCACTTTGACCCAAAAAGATATGACACAGCTACATGTATATTTTTCTAGTCAATAATAAACTTAACTAATGCTACGCTATTAGGCTAAACAATTCAGCAAATCGGCAGTGCAGCTTTCAGTAAAATTCATCAAAGACAAACCAAGTCAATGAAAACTATGTCGAAATTCAATAAATCTACGAATCCATCAGTCTAGCATATTGTATTTGCAAAGAATCATCAACTTCCTTTAGAATCAAAGACAGATTTCTGCGTAAACTAATATAGTTCTGAGAACTTTATTTTGAGAGCATTACAATAACTTCCGAATCAATATTCGAATTCGTCGAACATTCGCGTTGAGGCAAGACGACTAAGACGAGTTATTTGAACGATAACTTGAGGCTACAGAGTACGTTGTACACGTAGTAAAGTAGAACGGGTCCGGTCCATTCATAGTTTCGAAGACAAACAACCTCGCCCATCTAGTCGCCTGCCCGCCTGTCATTCACAACGCTATGCCATGTTCAATGAGCCGCGATGTTGCCACATTGTTGTACGAACACTCATACATCACTCACGTTGCTATACCACAGATGTTAACATATGTAATAAAGAATCGATAACAGTAATAACTTTACTAACTTTACTTATATAGAAATTATAATTAATTAAACATGCCTTTTTTTTCATCGCTCCAGTGATTTACTTTGTAAATTCATTTCAAAATGTTCTGGAGCGCTTAAATGAACGGAAGGCAGATTTCCTTTGTCGTTAAAACCATTTAAAAGCAGATTATGTAAAGCACACGTCGTGGCTGGAGCAAGTTCCGTTGAGGCAAGCTGTCATGTTGACATTATCGAAAGCAAGCTCAAACAGCGATTGGACCTCGGGCCTCGGCCATGTTTACACATTGTATATTTCGAAAAATAAATAAATTGTCTTTCGCAGTTTCCACGAACAGGTCAATGTTAAAGAGATACACGACAAAAAACTATTACAAACATGTTCAGATGCACATCAAAAGTAGTTTATACAGATCTTAATTTGATATTAGGTGATTCTTGTCTTGTATTTGTTATAGACTTTTTTAATCAGAGATTTAGCACTTCCTATTAATTAATTAATTAACAAATGATTTAGCACTTTTTGGTCTAACATTTTGAAAGAAGCCTAACAATTTGGAAGCCATGAACGTACCTTAATTACGATGAATATTTTTTTTACCTCACATTTTTTTAAGTTCCTATAATTATTGTACATCCATATAAATAATAATTAATAGCTAAGGTTAAAATGCTACCGATTGCTCAGCGCCATACTATATAAATTACCGCTTACCGTAACAAATTATATCGACAAAAAATCGAGAAATACGATTATTAATCGAATCAATTTCACGGGAGCCGTGATCGCATATCTATGCCTCAATTACGGCGACCTCCGACTCGCTCGGTTTATCCATAACATGTTTTAGTACCTCATGTTCTCATGTGGGGAAAACTGAAAATATATTGAGAAATGTATTAAGTTTTTCCCGACATATTTTAAGTATATTTTTCTACAAATCTTTATCACCTTAGTATTGTTCATTTGTTTTACCAAAAACAATAGTATGTCTAAATAAAACCTCAATTTGCGAAGAGTATTGTTCTGCCCTTCATATTGTTGTGTGCGGCCTTGGAGATGCGGGTTGCCGTGCACTAGGGCGGCGCGGTATTGCGCGAGGCGTCGAGCGATGATCGCGCGATATGAGCCGCCGCGCCGCGTCGTCGCCGCGACATCGCGAGGCTTCCGTTCCCGCGACCGACTCCGTGGGAACCGCTTTATTTTCGTATTTAAATTCGACCCTCATTAAACTGGTTTGCTTCAAAATTCGCTGCCTTCTTTCGACGCCTTTTACTCAACTTTTTATGGTTCCGTTCGACATTTACTGTTTGTGATTATTTTTATTTTGAGTCTAGACCTCGCCGCGAGCCGCGGTCGTGTGCGTCCACAATGAGCTGCCTGTATGGCAAGTACCAGTTCGTCTTCATTTGTAAGAGCGCAGCGTTCTTGATAACCGAACAGTTCGAGTTTAGTTTATGTTTATTTTATAATAGGTTTTCTTGACGTGAATTGCTCGTATTTTGTTTTTGTTTTACTTAAAAGTTGATAATATGAAATAATCTAAGATAACATACGTTTAATATTCCATAGATAATGTTTAGATTTCATGTTAATTTAATTTGGGCAATATAAATTAATGGATGGAGTAAGAACCAGTTGTTGAATGGCCAGTGAGCCAGCGTGGCCAGTGAGCCAACGTGGCCAATGAGCCAGCGTGGCCAGTAAGCCAGCGTGGCCAGAGAGCCATCGTGGCGAGTTGGGAAGAAAAACGTATCAGTGAACCATTATATTTAATTAATACAGGACGATTTATGTAGTAGATACGGTTGCATATAATTTTTCTCATAACACTACCACGTAGGTAGATATTTGGAAGTACTTTATTATTCTCATTTGAGTTATGGTTATAGTCTCACGACGTGGCTGAACTTCGGCGCTATTCAATTATTTTTTAGAAGTACTTTATGTTAATTTCGAGTCACATCTACTTTTTTATCACATCAATCTGAAGGTTGGTAATTATTTTGTAATAGAAACTTCTTACAAATTAAATGTAAGTGTAAACAGATTGAGTGATTACGTTTTCGGTATTTATGTGGCAATAATAATTATTTCTTTTAATTTTTATATTCAGAAGTTGAAAGCAGGAACTCATAATATGATATCTTAAGTGCCAACTTATAACATTTCAATAATAAAAAGTCTTATATTAATTGAACAAAAGCGTTATTCCAATCACGGCCGGAAACGTCATTGAAAAGACATAAACGCGAATCTTAATTTGATAAAAATTATTGTAACTGTATCTGAACCTTAAACACTCGTACAAATGTCTTATTAACACGTTTAATTATGTTAATATCATCGAAGGGTTATCTTTCCCCGAAATGGTGCTCACTTCCCCACGGTATCACCTTACACCGGATGGTGGGTAACCCTGCAGTGCAACTTAGTCTAAAACCTTACTGAACACTGCTGCTGTATAAAACTGAACTTTAAATTGAGAGCAATAACATTGAAATTACTTTAATGTGTCTCATATTTCAACATTTTGAACGTAGAACTATTTTGCTTTCGTTTTACATTAGAATTTCTACTTTGAACTGTTTGAATAGGGTTTATTTTACGGTGACTAGTGTTGAGATCGGATACCGGAAGGACACATTGTATAGGCCTTAGCTACCTGTTGATAATTTCTATTGTGAGTGGTGAACGAGCACAATACTATGTTGTACGTTGAAAGAAGCTTTTAAAAGCATTCCTTCGATGAGTAACACTTCAATGAAATAGACTTAACTTTTATCTTTTTTGCAAAAGACAGCTACGTCACTAGATGATAAGTTTGAGTTAATAATATAGAATAGAATAAACTTTATTGTACACCAAAATATATTGTATTTTTATATATAATATTATGTTTCTTATTAAAGTCGCTTTATAGAAGAGTTATTTATAATAATTAATTTATTTATTTGAAAATAACTTTAGGTCCAAATGATATGTTAGTATCGTTTATATACAACCTTATTTTTAGTATATACGAATTCCGATATACGAGCCTAGTATTTTTATGTAAATAATCTATGTACAAAATTTTATAACTCTAACATGAAACACAAAAATATTAGCTTGTTATTTTACCTGGTTGTCCACACAAACATGGACACCGGGCCATCCGGGTGACTGAGGGGTGGTTTTGCTCCCGCACCTATTTGTTCGCTGGCGACTAATGCCTGCTATGACCTGCCGTGACCTGTGGTGCGTCGGAGGTTATATTTTATCAATATTTAAAGTTGAACACATTAAATATTAAAAAAATATAATATGGTGCAAAAATTATTGGAATCGATTCAGTTTTTAATTCTGAACATATTTAGGTTTCGCATATACTAAAAATGGTGTTGTATAAGTTAGTCTAGAAGTTCAATAATATTACACTCAGTTATTCTTACCATAAAATACATTTTATATACTATAAGATCTTTAGAAAACCCGTAAATTAAAAAATTACTTCTGTATCACAAAATCGAAATTAAATTGACCTGAAACTGGAGTTTATCATTATTACACAATCAATATGATACTTAACAAGACGCGTCATCAACATCGTATAAGCTTGTGAATGAAAATCTCTGAACATTCGTTTGTTAGCCATAAATACTCCAGCAATGCAAGTTGTCAAAAGCTCTTAGGGCGGCGCGTTTCAGGCGTCAAGAACAAGCGCTTTAAATGACTATACTTTTAAATTAGCGTCCACTCAATTCATATTTATATCCGCCATTTTTCATGCGCATCGAACTGCGCATACGCAAATGCAAGCCATTAATAAATTACAGAAATACACAGCCACATTGATCTCTACGTCGACGTCGACTACGTCACAAGTGCGCGTGTGTGTGCACTTCCTCTTGTGTTGTTTGTATGTGTGGAGGATCGTGGGGGGGTAGAGGTGCGGGGGAGGGAGGGGCGACTTCCCGCGTAGCACCTGGCGCTCAGAGGTTACATGCATCGACGGGATCCCATTGATTTGTGGCGAGAAGCACTTGAACTTAATGCTCTGATCTGATTTGCTCCTTTGTTTATGGTTTGCTTCTTTGTTGCGAAGCTTGCAAATATGTCCGTGTATTTGTCGGTCAATTCTCACATTGCTTTAGTTATTTTAGGACTACCTTGTTGATGACTGTGGTATTCTGGGATCAAGAAACAGGTTACGAACGTTGTAAACACTTCCCTGTCCAGAATAATTAACAAGCCCTACAAGTACACAAACCACTAACTCACGCCAGTTATTTAATATGCAGTTAATTTCTTCTTCATCTCATTAATAGTTTTGCCAAAATGTATGGCATCGCGTTGACAAAATATAGCCTAAAATGTCGAAAACTCAAGCTCAACAAGTCCGCAATTCAGTATTCGAGCTGTGATGACAATACCGACCACATCCTCTATTTGTTCAAGTGAAAGGCAATTGTAAGCCTCTTATTTGTTTTGAGCAAACCTTTTTGAAATAAAATACGTTTTTTGACCATAACCAACCTCTTAGTCAAGGCCTTAACCATATTCATCAGGATTATACTTATATGTGGCCAGCTCCATAATTCAATAAAAATTAACTTCGTATTTCAAAATCTCCATTTATTAGATCCAATCAATGCGCAGTGAGAAAAAAAATGTTAATTGCGTAGAATTGGAACCGGTATAAATTAGTGATCTTTATCTTTTGTATTAAGTGGACTAGACACTGATATATTACTAAAGAAATAGTTCTTTACATTGCGAACATCTTGGGAAATAAATATTGTTTGCATATTAAAGAGTTGTATTATGTTGTTTATCTACTCGAAAACTTTCAGTCCGTTTGTCAACCTAATATCTTTGATCAGAGATTGTATCTGCATTCTTTAATATATCTATTATCTGATGCATGTTACTTTTGATATAAGATCTTCGAGCGGTATAAGCTGATGTCAAAATATTTGCCGTGATCAAAGGGCCTCCACGTGGTGTCAAACATTGACTCGCCGGGCGCGGGCGCACCTCAGCAGATAACAATACCGCGAACAATGAACACCCGACACACCTACTAACAACACAAACTCAACGCACTTCAAACTGATGAGTTTGACTTATTCTCAAGTATTTGCCTCAACCATCAAGGATCTCTGTCGTTCTTCATTAAGCCCCTCCGCAGGCCTCCTGCATTACATCCTGTCTTAGTTTCATTCATTTGTCATAGTCAAGAATCAATTGAGGTACTCTATGTTACTGCCAATTTGTACCACTTCCTGCCTACCTGGGCTGTAGCCTACTACAGAACATTATTGTGCAATTTAGTACCTACACCGATATTACTATTTAATCGTCCTGTTTGAACATGGTTTGTTATTATCCATAGATTGTAAGCTTCAACAGATTAATTTTAATGAGCGTTACTGCGTTACTATTCATTGAGGAATGCACCGCTCGATGTGTTGCGTGTGTGCAGATCTATGAATGAAGACGGTGGACTGCACTTTATGGTGCCACAAAAACCGAGGCCCTTTAGAAAATACTCCCGACGGATACACGGAGCGCAATATTTACTACGCCCCCCGACCCTTTCACTTCCTCTACGGCGACAACCTGCGTCGGAGCGAGACTGCGTTACGCAAGCGCAGCGGCCAGAGCAGGACGGCAGATTCATTCATAACCGAGTCCGCCATCCGGTCCGCGTTCTGCTCGATCACTTCATCTCCTTCTAACACGCAGTCTCCTCTCGAGTGCGAGCAGGTGGCACCGGATGCTTAATGATGTACCGGAGCTTCGATCGGAAGCTCTTTAAAAAAACCTCGTGCTCTTTCACGTCACCTCGAGCCGAGCCACATCCCGTGGCAGCGGGTATCTAGTGCACCCGCGGCGCCGGCTCGACGCGTATCGAAACTACAAGTGTGTCGTTGTAATGTGAAATTACCTCGTTTAATGAGGGGACAGTCGCAATTGGTGATTTTCGTAAGCTCGCTGGGAGTGAGACGGTGCGAGCTTCGCCCCTCCGGCTCGGCCGCGCGCCCATTCAGCTGCGAGTAGTCGCTCGCCGGCCACAGCGACGCACGCGCGCGCACCTCACGACAGTGCCACCACACTCTTCCGATCCTACTCCAATTTTGACATGACCGGTTCCAAACACGAACGCGAACGACCGACCTGTGTCCACAGCTCCACACAGTGTTAGCTCGCTAGTGATTTCTCTAATTGGTGCTTTGAGTGAGTGTCGCCGGGAATGTACGAGAACTCGGCCTGGACAACTTTACAATGGCCCAAATTGCATTAAATGGGTAATTGGTGTACGTCATTGGATAATGGATTCGGCTCATATACCTAGTACATGTAATCCTTACAGGAGCGTGGGCCGCTGAGAATTTTGCACTTGACTCCCGGCCCTGCTCTTTGTTTGATGCCGTTCCATTTAAATATTTAAATTCAACAATGCGATTTCTGACCTCATGAGATGAATACGAAACTGTATATTTGTAGTATTTATTGTTTAAGTACATAGTTAGCCACATTCGGTTTATATTGTTCGCTATCAATTGAGTACAAACACGAAACAACCGCGATAACAAACTTCCAAGGATTTTTTTCAAAAGCTTCATGTATACCTAAGCTAAATATTATTATTTATTTAGTATATTATAAGGTTTGTTTTGCTCCAATTATTTGTGAAGTAAACACACTGAATCTGTTACACTAATTGGATGATATTGCACCTGCTGAATAAATAACTTACAGTGTAATATGCTACGAAATAATAATATTTCAACTTTACGTTTGCTACTATGAAATTTGCAATATAATTAGCTACTTTCAACTAACAGTTGTACTTGCCACTTAGCACCTAAGTGGTTGAGAAATAGTTCTAATATAATGCTGAACATAAATCTCGTAGGCCATTTTGTGTGAAAGAGGACTTTCTACCGTAACTACAAGTGCTTAGTGGATGAGGTTAACAATTAAGTGCGCCATTAAGCCGGTCCTAATAAATCCTGGAGGGATTTCAATTAGTTGATTTCCGAGCGTTTTTCCCGCTATAATGCACATAGTGAGAATTCCACGAGGCGTTTTCTCGTCCGCCACGACGCAGGTACGCCGCGTTATCAGCTGCGCGACCGTGGGAATGAAAGAAGCCTGTTAAACAATGCCAACAGATAACAACATCGTCAGAACCCATTTGGGGTACCTTTAAGTAATTAGTCGTGTTTTCATTTACGGGCTCCGCACTAAGTCCGTTTTGCATCACAAATTCCCGATGATTCATACTTGGATTAGGCTGAGTTAAGATCTACGCTTCAGCGATTATGTTAATGTTGCAATAATGTTATATTTTGGTTGTTTCTATTGATAGTAACAGATGAAAGGTTAACGTTGTACAGCGTCGCTTACTCGCTCGGTTCATGGCTAAAAACCTTCGCGAAAATTACCTTTGTTCTTTGAATTGGGGCCTGATTTAAGTAAAAAACTTACTTCATTGTGTCTACGAATGTAAATAAGATTATAAATAGTCCTTATCAGATTATAAATAACAATTTACAAAACACTTGTAATTTTTATCGGTGCGTAGGTTGTCAATTGAACAATTCCGGTTTGGTAAGACTGTCATTTCGAATTAACTTGAAGTTCGTACTTTTATCAATGATTTTCTTTTTCATTCGCTTCAACATATTCTCACGTGAACATTCTTTAAATAGAAATTTATTTGTTTTTGTTTACTTATTCGGAGAAGTCGTATATTTCTATCTTCCTTTATGAAGTTACGAATATTCGAAAAACGTCATGATGCGGTATTTAGGCCTAATTATAGTTCGCTTGAAATAATGTCTTTTACAAAAATTTGGCAGTTAGTGACTCAGTGAATACTTTCCTGGTCTAAGGACTTGTACACACTGCGGGGGAACACAAAAACCCCGTGTGCCCGCAACGGATACAGGTGTTTATTTTGAAGCCGTCCTACAATCCCCTACTTGTGGTTTTTTAAAACTTTTTTCTTTAAAGAAACCTTTCCGATGAGACTTTCTTACTCGAGAGATGAGCAGAAAAACAACATACCTGGCCGTTTTGTATCTTATTTTGCCATTTGCAAATTTTTATTAGTAATTAAAAAAACATTTTTGCTTTGATTATAAAATTATTATTAAACTTCGGTTTAATTTAATGTCACGTCACTTATACACATTTCCACGCTTCTTTTCATTGTTTCTTTTTGTCTTTTGACATACTTCTTAGCTTTGTAGTTTTGCTGAATAAAACGCAATCATACTCGTAGTTAGGTAGTTCTTAGCAAGACTTAGCAAATAAGAAATCACTTTGGGGTTGATTAAGTACAATACACAACAAATTAGCGATTTATTTTAGGTTCATTTCATAGCAATACATACGTCATCTTAAAGTAAATGTTTTGACGTTTGAGCCACGCGCCAAAATCGTTATAATAACTTGTATACTTATGTACTATTATATCTATACTAATATTATTAAGCTGAATAGTTTTTGTGTTTGGATGAATGCTCTAATCTCAGGAACGACTGATCCGAATTTATTTATTTTTCTAATATTGGATTGCATAGACTATATAATATCAAACTACGACCAACAAGAGCGGAACAGTACTCAATAACGCGGATCAAACCGAGACGGAAAGTTTTAACACATATGTGTACAAAATAACTTCCACTAATGTATATACAACGTCATATGGTTCAATTTTAAGAGCAACCATTCAAAAAGTATTTAATAAAATTTGATTTGAAACGAACTTGATATAATTTAAGTTACAGTTTGATTAAAACATCTCCTGGTTTTAATTACAGTGAAATATTCTGTCGAGTTCTATACGGTTAACTCATAGCATATAAGAGACAAAAGAAAAGAGATACGAATTGAGTGAAGAACGGTATATGAAAGAAAAGAGTCAGTGATAGTGTGACGGATGATAGGACAAAAGGGAAGAAATAAAAAAGGTGCGATGACCCTAAGTAACATGGGACAAATTAGTGTTGGGACTATGACAGTAGAAACCTATAAAAACATATCGTAATTCAGCATTTTCCAAGAGACTTATTAAGAGAGATTGAGAATCGATTGTATTTAACAATGTGAGAGATTAGTTAGCTGGAATACTATTTTTATTTATTTATTTGGTCAGCCAACAGTTGCTTACACAATACATTTATACAATATTAAAACCAAAATTACATTATTGAGTGTAGCAATTAATTATAGGCTAACACCTCTTGCACTATTTTCGGTTATACAATTAATATATTATACTAAAAACAATAAGATTACTAATTAATACAAGTTATACTACAAAATACCTACAAACTAATTTTGTTGTAATACTGAACCTGCCTATGTAGGTACCTATTACGTCATCTGCTTACATAAATTCACTAAAACATGCAAGATTCGTTAAGAACAACTCGAAAAATTCAACATTTTCCTCAAAGTATCAAATACTAATAACGAGTTACCCAATTACGTCGATGTATCGATATTTCTAAATAATTACTATTTCCAAACGTTAAAGTGCTTACCTAAACTAAAATATCAATGTATTAAAAGGTTTCGCATCGCTCGTTTGAAGCGCGAGGTGTACGGTCGGACAAATTTTCGCAACCAGCGAACCGTGCCCTCTGACTCACAAAGGAGCGTTAAACTGAACGCTTAGCATTCAAATTCAAATGGTCCCCTCACTAGCTGTTCTAAAAACGAAATGAGCAAATCGTTTCGTAGTTTCGTGCAGCTAAAGTCGCTGTTGCTATATAGAAACTAGATGACCCAGCAAACGTTGTAAAAAATATCAAAGAAAAAATTGTTTAGACCTATTCTCGGACCTACCAAATATTACACAAAAAAAAACATAAAATTCGGTTTAACCGTTTAGGAGGAGTTTGATAAAAAACACACGATTATTATATTAGACTAGCTTCTCCCAGCGGCTTTGCCCCCGTGAAAGTAGGTTTCCCAATACATACTTTGGCCCCTCGTTTCACCCCCTTACGGGGATTTTATAAAATCCTCTGTAGTGCTCCCTTACGCCATAAAAGGAAAATTTCACCTTGTGCAAAATTTCACGCTCGGCTGTTCGTTGATATGTCAGTCAATCAGTTTCTCCTTTTATATATGTTACCGGGAATCTACATAATCCGATATTCTATACAATACCGTGGCAATGTATAGAATACGGTTTAAAGTGCTTTACTTTTTTCTCACGTGGTAATAAAAAATAATAACGCTAACCTAACCTGTCCGAGTCGGGGTGCCCTAAAATTACATCACCTTTCATGCTCTTGTCTTTTACTCACATTACCGGCTGCGCATTCGGTATTGTATAGAATACCTGAATTATACAGATTGTCGGTAACGTATGCAAAGATGTAAACAATCATAAAGATAATTAGCATTTGAAATTACATATATCTAATGTCATACTCTATAGATCCTCAAAAACCAACTTAATGTACTAGTACCTGGTAATACCTTCTTCAAAGTTTTATTTATATCAGTATTGACAATGAAACAATACCTAATCCCTCAATGATGGCATAAGGATGGCAGGCCTCGCGATGAATGGCAATATGTGTGGCATTTACTCTACAGACCGGTCATACATAATTGATAGCATATATTGAACTAAGTAGGTCCCTACTGTTTTTTTACAATTCCACAACAATTCTTATTTGTTTTACCTCTTTTACTCGTAAATTTTCCTTAATACCTTAGGAAATAATGAACACTTAAACTTTTGACATTATATGAATAAATTTAAACCATCTCTGTTTATAATAACAGCTTTAACGAACAATGCCATTTAATATGTAGATTATATCCTGACCGTAGGACTACAATCGCATAACATGGTCGTTTAGGCGAATAAGTTCAGAAATTTGACTAATGAAGGACAATAACAAAGCCATTAATAACGTATCATTAGTTAAGTTTTATAATTTCCAAAATAAATCTGTAGTTTTATGAGGATTGATATTTTTAACAGAACGTTAACATGTTGTTAATAGTCACTAATGTTGGACGTTGGTCGGGAGCGCCGTTGCGCTGCGCCCACGACGACCCAATTTTGAATGTGATGAAATGGATATCTAAACGAAGTAGCTCACCGGTATCAACATTAAAATTTATCCTTCCGTATTCCTGCTTTTAGTGACAGATTAGTTTACGAGCATCGTAACTCTTCACCTACTAAATAGAGTAACTTTAAAAAGTATGTAAGCGTCACTTAATAACTCTAAAACTGGCTGGTTGTAAAACAACAAAAGGATGCCTTCGAAATTTAAAATGATAGTGTTGTATTTGCCGTATAACAATTGTTCATAAAAGCGAATCCGGACAGTATTTTTTGTGTTGACTTTTATTATTGTGACAATTTTCATAAATTAAGGGGTTAATCACCTCACTATTGTTTCATTAGAAAAGTACTTCAGTTTTCATTATGTGTCTGTTATTTCAATTATATAGCTTAGGTACTCTTCTAAAATATGCTGGAATTATAAGTTTACATCCAATATAACACAAAAATCTTTATTTATTTAATAAGTAGTTAACATGAAAATGCAGTGTTAGTCCCCAAGTGAGCATAATGTCTACATTGTGTTACATAAAATGGCGGTTGCGACACTGAACTTAACCTTACAGCAAATGAATTAACATACAAAAGTACTGAAAATGGATGCATTTGAATGTCTAATTAACGCGTTTATATTTATTCTCCTAAACGAACATTTTGTGATTGTAATTTGAATTTTTATTACGTACCTTAAAGTTAATTGTGTTCAAGTTGTGTTGTTTTAAATTAACCTGAATGTTGATGACACACTTTTGCTTTTTTAGCGTACTGTGGCGTAGACAAAAAACAGTGTTATCTAAATGTCTCGACAGTTTTATTTATTCGGTGCTTCAGGACATTAAACTGCTATTTAGTTTTCATTGCATCTTCTTATTTTTACAAGGGAAAAAGAAAATTTATTTAACGCTGGCCAATAATGTGTTGATAAACCGCGGTAGCCATTTTGTCGAGTCAAGTCATCGAACGACTATTATGCCGCCCACGTATTGTAAACAAACGTTAAGAATATGGAACTTGCGGAGTTTTCCTCGCGAAGATTTTTCTCGCGTAAAGAGCGGAGAGCGTGGGCGTTGGGAGGTGTTCGCCAATCGGCAGCCAGCCCGCCCCGCGCCTCACGCCTGCACGCACGCCCGGCCGTCTCCAAGACACCCACACCACAGAATGTCGCCCAAACCATACCCGTTTTATGACAGCCGTTCTACAATTATATTTTTCCTTGATAATTAGAGAGGTGCCGGAAAATCTCGCGTTAAGCAGCGCTGCCAAATTCCGACGCTCGGAATCATTTTGGTCTGTGGAATCTGACGTTAATTTGTCGACAGACAACCCTCTGAACTACTGGACATTAATTTCATATATCGAAAAACATTCACAGTAAGTCGCTACTGAAATTTTTCTTAATCAGTATGTAGATTTTTAAAAAAGCAAAAGCCCTGCTATGATTTAGATACTTGTGTAGATTTTAGCGTCATTTATGGTACGTATTAGTTTTTCTTGTAGTAGCCAAGATAGGAAAAGTCGTTCAACGTTTTTTTTTTTTTTAAATTAAATTAAGCAATTTTAATCACGTCCCTACATTGAGGCTACATAGGTAGTTTCTAACTATAACTGCGAGTGATACCTTTAAAGTTAATCTGAGATAGTAACCATTAAGTCCGCGTCTGTGTGCCTTTATGTGCATGAAGTATAAATAAATAAATAAAAAACACATTTTTTTACAATCCATTGAAATAGATATCTTATGGCATATAGCTCTCTGACATAATGCCCTCGCCTGCCCATAGACCGTAAATAAAAATAAAAAAACAGTATAGCGCATGACCTGAAAAATGAATAAGTAAACAATGTAATCTGTAATTAAATATAAGGAGAAACCGAATGACTGACAGCCGAGCCTACTGGGATTAAGAGCGTGAAATTTTGCACAAGATTCCCTTTTATGACGTAGGCAAGCACTAAGAGACGATTTTTCAAAATACACACTCTAAGTGAAGGAAACAGGAGCTTAAAATGTGTATGGACAAACCTTCCTTCACGCGGCCGACGCCGCTGGCAGACGCTAGAAATAAACTAAAATGTAACAGATACCTTACATTAGTTGACATGGCCATTTGACCCTAGCTTCTAGTTAAACAAATATGTCCCAACAGACGTGATACAATACGAGCCGGAGCGGAGCGAGCGTCGTCCGTAATAACGTTTTAATTGAATGGTCGGAGGTCAAATCACTTGCGCCCCGCGTGACCCAAGCGACACGCCGCAGATATACGACCAGAACACGACAAGTTCCACTCAGCAAACTGGCATAAGAACAAATTCTGGGTAAAAAATAATCGTTCTAAGTTACTTTGAGTTCCTTTAAAACACTGATGTAATAGGTACATTCTAATGTTTTTTGCAGTATTTGGCAGTAAATGTATTGGGTCAGCCTTCTCGGTAAACTTTGTTGTGGTAGTCAATAGGTACTACAATAATTGACAGCTTTCAATGATTCCACATATTTTCCCACTACGTCTCACTACGTAGACACTTGATATACAAAATTACACAAATATTACATCACAATATCCACTAGGTATCAATTTGCGAATTATTAAAAGCCACTGAACTAAGTTCGAAAAATTCCTACCAAAGACCAAAAATGAATAAGTTTTTTTTTTCATTGATCAAATTAAAAAAAAAGTTACAAAGACGCATTAAAGTACAGAAGTGGGTTTGGTACGTCAAAAATCGTTGTAGGTAAAAAGTGATAGAATTACTTTGTTTTTCGTAGGCATGACATCAGACAAAGTTTCTGTCGACTTAATTTTTTGTTTACGTGACAAAAGAAAAAATACGTGCCCTATGTTTTTTGGTAATCTGACGGACAGGAACAGACCAAATAGATTTTTTTAGTCATCTACCCTAAATAAAGACTACGCTGGTCGTATGCTAATATTGACTCAACTCAGGCTTACGCTAACAATGTTACGATCATTATTATGTGGCAACACTAAACAAAGTATAAAAGCTCGTTTGCTTGCGCACAAACTGCACAATCTATTGCTATTGTTCACATAAACAACCCGCCGAATTGTTAGCGCTTGTTATACAAGCTCGCATTGTTCCACATTTGAATCGTGCGTCCCGCGTCACTCAGTTCGCCGAAGCATCCATTGTCGCCGTGTTTGTTGATGCGCGCGCAATCCGTGCAAAACGCGCTAAATCTCGCGAATACTTTGGCCGAAATCAAAACATGCATTGATACGCGGCGCGGGAACAAACCAGTTCTCGGACGCATCACGTAGCTAGTGGCTGAATAAATGAATTATCTTGCCTCATTTCTGTCAAGAAACCCATAAAGCGTACTTTCATTGCTTTTTATTTCAAAACTGGATCGGGTGTTGCCAGTTCAGTCTTAAACCAAAAACTTGATGTATTCAGTACGACGTTACATCATACGATTGTTCCCCCGCATTTATCGTAAATCCACTTAATTTAGAAATATTAAAATCTACAACCGAATTAGTGTCTGTCTGCTTCATCGGTCCAGATATGCGGGTGTCCACTTTCCCATTGAGATGGGGTCGAAGATGAGACCCCAGCGACCGTATGACCGCGGGTTCATTCCGCACACCTAACACTTAAATAATACACATTTGCTTCATGAATGCCGCTACTCGACTAGACGGGAGCCATCAATTAGTGTCGCTCGACATTCGGTTACATTGTACATTAGCACTTATGTAGGTTATTGGTCTCGGCTAACTCGCCAACTTTTTTTTGCATCTTTTGTTATTTAACCTTTGTTATCACTAAACAAATACGTGACAATATTCCTCGAATTTGCGAAAATGAACACAGAAAAATGTTAACTTTTTACGCTTGCTTTAATTCGTATTCGACGATTGCCAAATGATTTAGTATTACGGTTCGCCGCGGTGTCAAACAAAGGGAGCCTAATATCATAGAACGTGATCAAAATGTAATCTAGTACAAATAAGATACAAATGTAATGCGGTCGGTGTCATTGAGGCGTGGGGTGACAAATTGGGCGCGACAATCGAGTTAGTTGACCCGCGCCCGGCCAATCTGTGCTCGCACCACACGATTAACCGCACAGACACATAGACACACAGACAGACCGACAGACACACAGTCACGCACGCACTAACTGCCCCGTAATAGATACGAAGCTATCCGACTCACTCAATTGTGCTGCACAGATTATTAGAAGGGTTACTTACAGTCAATTAAAGGTACAATCTTACTGATATAATAGTGAAACACATCTTTATTTTGATCTCGTTTACATGGTTTTTTTTTTCAAACTGTATTTTGGGAAAAAGTTTTGAATGGTCATTCGGAATCATGACCGGATTTTCAGGAAATTAATAGGTGTAATACCGCCAGATACTAAATTATTGTACTTTTTTGGAAATAAGTAGTTGGGTCGAAAGTATTCGCTACGAAGCAGCTGCAACGCAACGTAGACGCCTACGCATCGTAGCAGCTACGCGACGTAGCAGCCTACGCAAAGAAAACGCACTTACAAAAACGCTCTAAAAAGATCATTTCGTTATAAAAAATACTAGTCCTTGAGGTAGGCGTCCACGTCAACTCGCCACTTCTTCCTCGGTCGGCTTCGGTTTTGTCCATACTCAGTCACTCGCTTTGTGAACACTCTTGCTCAGCGGTCAATGTGCATGCAGCTGATGTGGCTCACTCAATTCCATTTTATCCATCAAGCCATTACATCATTATCATTCACAACCATTCCAAAGATCAAGAAGTCAACAGACATACATACAAAAGGACTAGCCTCTATCCTACTAATAATATAAACACGAAAGTTTGTAAGTATGGCTGTATGGATATTTGTTACACTTTCACGCAAAAACTACTGAATGGATTTCGATGAAACTTGGTACACGGGTAAACCATGTCCTGGAATAGCACATAGGATACTTTTTATCACGGGAATTTTTTCTCTAGGGATAATTTTCTACAAACACGGAGGCGAAGCCGCTGGCAGCAGCTAGTTAAACATAATTTTCGCTTTACGCCCGTCGGGAGCAGCAGTTATTTGACTATTGTCCTCCAATATTGGTCGGGCAACTAGACTCATTGAATGCCGCTACTTAGGACACAAAGGACTCTTCCCGAGCTTCAATAGAGATTCACTCGCTTTATTCAGCACTGGATTTAATGATCTGGATTGCAGTAGCATTTAATAGGCATATAATACGATTTGATTGATTGAATTAAACATGTACATGTGACTATGCTTCTTCGTCTTAAGTCAGTCTGTAATATATTTCTTTTTTTTATTAAATTTTTGATAGGCACGCACTTACAACTATCTCCCCTGATTATAAGCAATGATGTGGTAACTGATGTGGTGTGGTGATGATGTGATTTGGTGATTTAAACTTGTCTAAAAGTAACCTTTCACTCTTTCAACTCAATTCACTCTTGACCTAAAAACTCCGGCAGGGAATTCTATTCCTTAGCTGTGCTTACACACAATGCATTTTTCCCAAAATTTTTTTGCAAATAAAATAAAAATACTGTTAACCTTTTTGATTGTCTTTGATGCTGTGCCCTTAAAACATAAAGTTCAGTATTATTATTTCATACAGCGTCATTTGTCCAATAAAATGTCCGACCAATAATATGACAGTTATGTTTCTAAATGTGATTTTTATTAGATACAATTCGTCGCCCCCATCATGACTGAAGTACCTACGTTTTATTGACTCATACTGCGTCAATTGTATAGAAAATCTACGAGAGCATAAATTATACGTGTTATATAAACGTTCATAATATTCGTAGATCACAAAAATATTCAATTCAATTATATATCTTTATTTTCAGACTGGTATCCATATAGTGTTAGTAAAAAGACTATATTATAATATCAGCGTGAGAAACTGTTTCGCAGATACAAAAAACCATAAATTCTGAAATGATGATCTTATCTGCATAATCTATAAATAAAAAAGAAATTAGTGCCAAAGACAAGGTGGAAAAAAAAGCAAAAAATAAATATGCTCTATCACCGTGTGAACCGAAAAATATTCATTGAAAAGTTTTAACAGATTACCATTAATCATTTGTGGCAATACTCTTTTTTTGTAATAACAACACGCATTGGAACCCTTTTTTAATAAAGCAAAATGAAGATGTTTACTGGTACTTAACCCTTGGACTATTGATGGGGTTAGAAGTACCAATTTCATCAATTTGTGTCGCTCAGTTAGTTTGTTGAAAGCGTTATGACTATGAATATTAAGAATACATAAACATTGGATGATTATCTCGTTGCATTATGATTAAGTTACGTTCAATACCCACATGATGTTAAGTAGATATCAATTGTTGATTAATGAATATTCAAACAATAAAAAATTAATTTCCATTTGAAATTATGGGTCGGTTTCTGAACTGAGCCATCTAAGAACATATCAACTTTTGAACATCAAATTCTTAATTCAAAAATCGGGAGTTCAACAAATATTGTTGCTAGAAAGTGTTGTAAAAAAGCGAGTTCTTGTTTTTCCGTTAGAGCTCCCATAGTCAACATTATTGTAATTGTACCATATCGTGGTCACGCACAACAAAATAAGCATGGGCGATTACGATTATGTTCATTATAACTACCGAATGTTCACCACTTGTTGAATAGGTTGACCAACCATACACGAACATAGATTTATTTGTAACTTAAAAGGTTGAAAAAATACAATATGGTACTGAAAAACTTGTCCAAATTATGATAAATGTAAGCAGCATTTTATTTACTCTTTAAAACAGTGCTGTCAAAAATTACTAATAGGTACCTAAACCTTAACTTGTAGTTAGGGGCTATTTGCCTAGAGTGACTACTAACTTCTTAACATTGTTACTAAATTGACTTGGATAGTTCGACACTAAGTTAGCAAAATGATCAGTCGCGGGCTAGTGGTTTGCGTGAGAACCACCCCACGGGGTTACACGCGGCAGGGTGGTGCGAGGGTGGGAACTGGGAACTCGGGGTAAGTGGGGTACCGGGCCGGAAGCCTGCATCGGATCGTTCCGCACACCTGTGGGAATGTTTGTGTACCTCTATACCTCCTCCGCCACTCTGTGAGCCTAGTACTTTTAACAATTATCACACTACCGCGCCGTCGTTTATCTTTTAATTAACACTTGACTATTATTTATAACTATTGCTGCAGATAAAAACTAACATTGTGTTTAATGTTTTAATTTATTACATCTACGAACAGTTAACGTATTCATCTCAAACGGCAGAAATAGGAGTCAAGTACAATATTACATGGATTATTTCTCTATTAACAGGTGCTGTTAAATGAATACAAAAAAACAATGAACAGTGATACAATAAGAATGAACTTTTCCTTCGTCACGTGACAATAATATCATCGCCAAAATGAAAAATAGCGAAGAGTGTTTAGACTGACGATAAAACTATAACAACAGAAAAAGTGTGATATTTATTGATCTTATTTAAATTTTAAGTAAATAGTGTTAAAAGTCGTTGTAAATATAAATATAAGTGAAAGACAATAGATAATATCGGCCTGCTGGCGGGTTGTGATTCGGACTTCAAGAGCCCGCAGCAGACCACTCATCAAGGCGACGGCGGCCATCGCAGGCATGGGAATCAAAGTCATGATGAAAGCTTTCAATAAGCCAAAAGGTAAGATTTCGCAAAAACAAATCAGTCACTTAACAAGAACATCCAACTTTCAATTAATCAAATATCTGCTGAATTTGCATACAACGAAAAATCATCCACAAACAATTGTATCGACCAAATCATAGAGTCAAGAGTTCCACAATAGCATTCGAATTTCAAATATGGATCGTGGTCGAAGGAATCGTAACAAAAATGGCATCCTCGCTTCGCTTAGTGACGCAACTTGCAAAACGCTCTTGGTTTCGCGTGCACTTGTCCCGAATGTGAACCAGCCGTGACCGAAGGAAAAATATGAAAACGTTCATTTTCTAAATTATAACCTACGGCTGTGCTAAGTTTACAGAATATTGGACATATGTCGTGGTAGGAATTGCGAAATTGTTGTGTGCAAAGATGGGACTGTTTACAAATACCTACCGTGTAATCTTTGAGTTAACTTTTCTCGTATTGGTAAATGATAGCCGTAGTGTTTAAGAACGGTAACGTTGTTCGATTTAGTCATTAAAAATCTGACATGGGAATGTCAGATTTTTACTGACTAAATCTCGCTCTCTCTAAGCGGGAGAAGACATTTAATGATATAACATCTCAAAAAAAAAAGCGTAAAAGAATTTCTTCTGTCCATTTTAAGAACAATCCTATAGATAAATAGATGGAAGACATATCATAACCGATTTTGACCTTGATCTTGCCTGATGGACAGCTCTATGCTAGACTGAGCGAGCCCAGAATATGCCTGTTCGCTGTGTTCACTCTTACTTAAACACTTTCGACCCTTAAGGGGGTCGTATAATATAAATGAAAAGTCTAAAAACATCTAAGCGTACTTAGATTTGGACGTTAGTCGTTATAGTTGGAGGTTAGTCGGACCCTAGGCATGAACCACAAGCCAACAATACAGACCTACGTACAACAAAGACTCGGGAAGCGGGTTGTGTAGTGGGCACACGAATGAGGGCTCAGATACATTAGGTGATAAAATATCTCTCTACATGATGCGCAACGCTCACCTACGTGACGCTGCAACTTGCCTGCCCAATATTTTACGTTGCATTCACGTAGAACGCGTAGGACATGTTGACATGGTCAATTTGACAGCTTTGCGCGTCATTTTGGAGGACATTTGGTATCTGAGGCTTTGCGCGTCATTTTGGAAGACATTTTGTATCTGAGGCTTTGCGCATCATTTTGGAGGTTATTTTGTATGTAAGACTTTAGCGTCATTTGTGAAGACATTTCGCATTCTGTGGGTTCAATTATTGTATGTTATTGGCACCAAAAGTGTTAAAGACATATGGGTCAAGTGATAGGAAAGGACAGCGGCAAAGAGATCCACACTTACCGTACCTCTCAAGATTACCTCCCATTTCGAGTAACAATACAAGGTTAACAAAACTCACAATCAATAACCCAAAGGGCCGACTATCGTCGCTCATCATATCGCAACTCAATTTCCTTTAATATCAGTGTATTTTGAAACACCGTGTCCGGCCGTTCGCTAGGACAGACGGTTCGGTTGGGCAACACTCGGCCAAGCATTACCGTAATTATGACTAGCTGCTCGTATGCTCTGCTGATCTTGAAAGTAAAGACCTTGCGTGCTCATAACATGAGAACTGGAAACAATGTTTGTATACAAACTGGCTGGTTGTTCGACCCTGATATGTGACTGTGCTTAGTGGACCTGGTGATTGTGTTTGATCAGGCTAAGCTGATGGTAGCAGACTCTAACAGAACAAAGCATCAAGTTTAGCACATCCAGCTAGATGATGCTTTAGAGTATCTTATCCCCGTGTAAGCTTCTTTCGAGAAGTTTAAATCAAACTGCTAATTGAATACAAAAATATATTAATTTTATTTAATACCATATACCTACTAAAATAATACCCACCCAGCACCCAGCTTCCGTTCAAACATTACGTTAACGTGCGCAAACGCATCTCACCTGCGTCCGCGCCGGTGTCCGTACAACGGACATGTCACCTCCGAGCTAACAAGCTGAACTATGTAACCGGTCCAAATGCAGTAGCTGAAGAGTTGAAGACGCACGTTTTCTCATGCGACGAACAATAGCGTTATCAATGAGGCAAACATCGGATTTACGAGTTTACGACTCAACACATTCTTTGGGCCATAAAAAGTCATAACAATTTACGGGCATAACAAAGAAACAGTGGCATCTAGTACGGGAGCTAATAACGCGCAGCACAGCGCTCGCGGGGGCGTCCATTCACGCTGCTGATTGGCCCATCCGGTGCGCGCTCAATGAGATGATGCGCATGCGCCGGCCGCCGCGCCGCCTCTGTCATTGAGCAAAGGTCCGTCGCCTACGTTCGTGATCAACACAGCACAGATCACTGCCAGATAAGTGAGCATTGTTAGATTCTCCACCTCGGAAGGTAAAAACGATGAGGACTGTGATACCTCACTAGGATTGCTGCAACAAATGTGCATTCAAACAACTTAATCAACTGTTATTACTTTTGCCTTGTATGGTTATTTTAAAAGACCCTGTATCTTACAATTTATTAAAGTAGAGCAACGGCTGGGCAGCGTAACGAATTTTAAAAGTACAACTCATACGCAAAACGTTCATTTTCTGCGTCAGTGACCAGGGAACCGTTTGAACAATAACAATTTCACCGCATTATGGCATAACCCTCCTCCACGCTTCAACGACTGGAGGGTGACATCGGTAAGCAAATGAACAATTTTTCAAAATGCGTACATGCAGACAATAAGTGGCTTCACACGGTAACGACATGTCGCGGGGTATGAGGGTAATAAGATTAGACACAAATTATTCATTTGGTTAGTGTAATTACGGGGCATTAACTTAATACAAACTTCGCTTCATAAAGCACTCAAAGCATGCTAATGCAAGCCTTTTTTGATGAAGTCTTTCTAAATTGACAGTTGCATTTGTAAATAAGGCAATTACTTACAAAGTAGCACTTTAATCGTGGCTTTTAGCGCGAATGATCGTTTTGCAATGATATTTAGTACAATTATAAGCAAAAAGAAGGCGATTTGAATGCGAAACAGCGCACGCGCCGTTTACGTCACGCGACGTTCCAAGTTCAAACGGTGAACAATGGGTTCGGTAAAAATGGCGCGAGCTTTTGTTCTGCCTGCTATTGTGGCGGCCGCCGGTGGAGATCGGTTCACTATGAAGATACGCATAACATATTCATGTATCATCACCTCATTTTCCTTACAAAATAGGGTAAAACACAGAATCACACAAAACCTCCACCAAACAGAAGTACAACATTGTTTATAGTAGGGTCTCAATGATTGCAATAGAATACCTACGTAATTTGAAAATAATTCGTCTATTGATCGATTCCAAAGCAGCTGTTCCCTTCACTTTATTTCCAAAACAATTTAGATATAAATTCAAAGTTACCTAGAACATAAAATTACGTGGAAATAATTGTCGTTTACAAGTCCTTCAGTCTAGATAAACAAGGGGCATAATAGAGTCATTACGTCCATACATTTGTTTATCAACGTGGTTTAAATTTGCTGGACGCAAGTTGATGCAACAAGTGTCGGTTAGGTTCCCCCGAGCAACCCTTGTCGGCCACCTGTTACTGTGAACCCGACATTAACATAAATGAAATGTGTTGGAGTTGTAAAGAAACGCGGCCTGTTGCGTGCATTGTTCTTGTTATACATTCTTATTTTGCGGTACTCGGAATTTGTTGATTGCTACGCGATATAAAAATGAAGTCGAAACTTTCGAAGAATTTCACTATAAACTAAAATTTAGAGCAGAAAGTTGATTTGTGAATAAATATATTTTATAAACGATCTGAAAAATACTGAAATACATTCAGTATACTGCTCCAAGAATTTTCCATAAGGGACTCGGATAAAGAAACATTTTGTCATTAATAGCAATACTTAAAAGTCTTTAGTTTTTGGGTTTGGCCACGCGGCATTTTGCCCATAAAGTCCTAAATCTTTTTTAGTCGTTCCCAATCTCACTAAAGTAACTGGCTGGATTTGATATATTCTGTCACATTTTCTATTATCAAAAGTAGACAGACAACACGTAAAGTTCCTAATTCAAAAACAAAGCAGGTATGGTATTAGTAAATACGGCCGAAAGTACGAAGGTTGCGGGCTGTCCTCGGTCGGGCCCGAGCCAGGCAGCGCATCTCCGGTGTTTTGTGCACTTATCTACGCCATTCACGATTCTCTACACCGCGGCGATACCAAGAACGTTCGGTTTTCGATATGTTGGGAGAACTCGATGACTTGGTGGTTTGTTAAATGGTTCTGTTATTAAGCAAATAAAATTGGGTAATTAACTTTAAAAAAAAACCGTTACTCCACTAGGAAATAGGTACTCCTGTATCATGAGTGCGCATATACACAAGACACCCTACGTCGCCAAAGTATCTAATCTACTGCTGGAAAACGAAATTGCAAAAACCGTTTCAGCTGAAAAAAATCCCATTCAAACTGACGGTTTTTTTCTATGAGAAATTACTGGACAATTTCTGTGGATCTTTAAATCAAACTTTTTTACCATCATCCATGATAGCTCTTTAACTTTTTTCGAATTGGTCCTACGAGTGTTTTCGTGTCCTATTCGCCAGGGTCGTGTGTTTGCGACTGGGTACTCCATCTCGTTTATCTCTTCAATCCCCATAGGTGATAGAAGAGCTGACGAGATAGAGTATTTGGTCGTATCGTAACGTATCCGACGTAGGCGATTATAAGGCTATCAGAACATTTACGGCAAAAAAAAGTAAATACTGAAAATTAATGAGCAAACAACCATAATTAAGTAATCCAATTTTCCGTCCTTACAAGCTATCAGTGACAATATAGTATCTTACAACGGATGGCGCTCATCGGAAACTACGCGACAATTAAACCGAAATCACTCGAGATTAATTACTTTAATTACGGAAACGGAAGTCAAAGCCATCGTGGTTTTTGTACATCCAAAAATACCATTCCAGATCTTAATGCCAAGCACGACTGTTATTCGTGCCACCACCTTCTTGCATTATCCTCTGCAGATAATTACAATTAGCTTTATTTAAGTTATTAAAGAACACAAGAAATAAACAAGCCCATCTCAACATTCATTTCTTCAGGGCGATGATAGCTTCCTTATTTAAACTACAACTTTAAAGCACATTTCCCAAGAAATAACTGTCTATTTCTACACATATTTGCATCAGAACATCCACCTAGTAATTACTTGTTATCAAATTATTTCTTCAGAAATGTCCGACAGTAAGTTTTACTGTCGCAAATGATATGACACTCACATTCTGCAGACTTCATATAAGAGTCAAAGAGAATTAATGTTCTTTTCATCATTCAAAAACCTTGGTACCATCCCAACACTTGAGTTAACGACCATGGAGGCGGTGCATATATATGTTTAATCCTTTTTGATGACACGACTTTTCTATTACTTATAAAATAATTTTAAAGAACATGAATTTAAATATTATGTACTTTTTATTTAGCAAGTTTTTTGATGTGAAAATATGTGTAGCATCATTAATTAGTTGAAAATGGTTTGATCTGTACAATATTTTATGGTACGTATTTTTTTTTTCTTTTTCATTGAGAAAAATAAGAATTAGAGAGCCATCAGTTCTGTACAATTACTCAGGGCCGGAGGCTTGTTAGCGAAGAACCTCACAATCAGTTGTATTATATCTGTGCAGATATATCGCACGGGCAGGTGGCTGATAAATGCGATACATTCTATACGCTCATAATATAATACCATCACTACAATGTGCATAAAAAGCGTATTGTATAATGCACATCGCATGTACAAACTTACCGAGATGAGTTTAAATACTTCAGTTAAACGAGCCTTAATATCCGTTGAAGTAAATAAAAATTCATCAAGACGCAATGAGATGTTTTTTTTTTCGTTTCGAAAACAAATTACCAACATGAAATCAAACGAATAATATTCTTGAGAATTTTAATGCGAATGGGCAAATATGGTATGTATTTAGGAATAACTAATGTAATTTTAACGTTTGTCGAAAAAAATATTTACGATTTAAACAAAATAATTGCGAAACAGCTAAAATGATAAAGATTGGCCTAACAACGCAATCAAAGCACGCAATTCCTATTTTATTGTAACGTTAGTACAAAAAGCTGCGTGTGCGCAATAATCGTGAGTCAAGTGCAGCTGCGCGAGATATATAGTGCGAGTAAATCACAATGTGCTGCAGCACGGCAATTAATGCTGGCGTGATTCGCAACCGGCGACGCCGCCCTGGCCACCTTGCACCTCCGAACACCTCTTATGTTATCCACTGCAAATATAGAATCCACAATCCCCCATTGTTACTTTATGCAGCTTATTTTCTCCACAACCGATTTCAATCTTGACAACTTGTTCAAAATAAAAATACGAAGCCACAAGAAAATAAAGCAATAAAAACACATTTAATATCAAAAGTTTTACTGCATGTTTCATAATAGATCTGAGCAGTCTTCATACGGAACATTTCTTTCAACTCATTTAGAAACATGAAAACATGACACTATTGAAACAAACACCGCTTTTACACAACATCAAAGAGCCGAGCAGCATCTCAACTTCTTGAGCCTTATTTCACTTAATTGTGATTGGAATACAAAATTCTTTGGCTCTAATTGAAACTAAAACGACGAACACAGAGAAAAATTTAAATTATATCAGAACGAGGTTCAGCTAGAGCAGATCAGAGGCCGAGCGGGCAGCGACCGTGGGAGAGGTGCACAAATCTCCGCATCTCAGAACTGGTCGGCAGGTGCGCGCGCGCAGCACACGCACACAGCGGAGGGCCACGCACACCGCCGACACAAACCAGGCGCACTTATGAATGAAGCGCACAAACCTGCACAAGTACTACACACACTCACACAAACACAACAAATTCAATCTTGCTTGTTTATCTCTGATTTATTTTATTCGAAACCATCAAGTCTCAAAAAGTTGGCTATTAATTTGTTCTTCGGTACTCGGTATAAATGCCGTAGATAAAGTAATTAATCCGATTGATAATGATCTTGGTTGACAAGGGATTGAACTCGCTTCCACGTTCAGGAAACTCCAACATTAAATAAACTGTGGCATTAATGTATGTGGATATAGTTTAAAATAACCCTGGGGCTTATGAATAACTCATTGCAAGCAGATCATATCTAGCACCCATGCATATGAACAAACCTGATTATAAGGAGCGTATTAAAATATATGGCTTCTACGATGAGGCAGTGATTTCTTTCACTGCTGTAGTTTCAGAATAAGTATGAAGACTGATGTAAAGAAATGTTCCTAAGTTGGCAAGGCAAGGAATTTATTAACCATAGGGTTAAACGAACAATTTCAACATGTATCAATAACACAAAACGTTTCACGTAAATCTGTATTAAGCACGCCAAAATTTGTCTGCACTGCCATGTTGCTCATACAAAATTATCTACACCGTTAAATTTTGGTCGTTTTAATCCTGCGAAGGGTCGATTCGGTACATAAAATAATATATATTTGAAAAGAGAAAATTAAAAAATAAAATACTTTTTTTTAAACTCGAATTAATTTACGCATGTACGAAATTAATTTCTTTAAGTAAACGTCAGCTGAACGAGGCCAATGAACTGTAGGTAGTTAGTACGCAACGATTAACTCGTTTACTGAAATTAATTTCGTTTATATTAATTCAAGTTTTTGAAAAGAAGTACTTTATTTTTTATTTTTTTTTCTTTTCAAATCGATAGTATTTCATGTAGCGAATATTGTTTTGTAGCGTTAAATTGTAGTCGTTTTAACCCTCCGTGGGATTAAAACGACTACAATTTAACGGTGTATAAATCTACGCAATGTACCGTGTGGACGCGCCACAAACAGCCAACAGCATTCGGCTTACCATCAAGGGTAACTTTCTAAGCCTGTTCCACAACTTCCAAAAAAGTTCTTAACTCAAAACTCATCGGCTAGGCAAAGTAATTTAATTTAATTCTAAGTTTGCATTTTCTGCCAAAAGGGGTACAAATCCTTTTTAAAACAACTGGCATTTTCTATTAAAATGGTCCTTAATAAACCTGAAACATATAAATGATAACATAATAGAGATTAAAGATATCCTTAACGTTTTGTTGCAGACATCCCGTCGCAGGTGCCGCCGCTGACGCCGGGCACCAACAAGAAGATGGCCGAGGCGCTGAAGGCTACCTTCGCCTCCTGGGAGAAGGAGCAACTGCGCCTCGGCGTACCAAAAGGTGACACTTACTTTCTTTTTTGTATTTGATCTACTGCGTGGAAGAAGGAAGTAGTTCCAAGGGACTTCAGACATAAAAAGTTCTCCTATGTGCTATTCCAGGACATGGTCTACGTGTGCCGAATTTCAACCAAATCCTTTCAGCCGCACACACACACACAAACTTTTGCCTTTATAATATTACTGTGAATCTATATTGTTCCACTGTTATGTAGAATTTCCTAGATTTTTTGTCAAAACATTTGCCGCTACAACTTAATTATAGGATAGCAAGCTACAAAAACGATCGGTTGTGTGCATAAACAATTTATATAACTAATTTTGGCATTTAAACTCAACATTTTTACTGCTAATTTGGACTCCTTTATGTCCTAATAATTAACTTTTGTTTATAGACAATTAAAGTAAGCATTGGATGGAGGTTGAGCTATAAAATACACTCTAATTACCGTTTAACGTTCAGTAAATGCTTAGATAATTTCATAAAAGACATTTCATTCACTTCAGCCGAGAAGAATTAAGAAAATATCCATGTGATGGTAATGTAAACGCCGACATTTCATTTGAGCTCAGCAATAGCACTTTATGGTCAGGAAGAAAAGGTAATAAAACCACATAAATATTAATTTTAGACTTCAGTCGCTCGAGATCTGAGAGATGGAGGGAAAAAATCATCGCATGTTATTATTAATGCGATCAGTTCATTTTAATATGATGCACCTGCTTTTAAGTAAGCTAATAAAATAATGATTAATTTCTGTTACTAAGTCGCAAGTTGCATAAGTAAGAATCCCGTCGCTCGTTTAGCAGATGATCAGGCTTGAAATTATTTAAGTGCAAATGGGTCGTCTGGTGTGGTCTGGAGTGGTGGAGCATGCAAGCGCGACAAATAATCGCGCCACTTTTTGTCGCTGCGTCGGTAAAGTGAAGTCGTTAGCGCGTAAGAATGTTGTGATAGCCAACTTGTTTTTCCCTTGTTCAATATTTAAGTATATACTGGTTACAAGCAAAAACTGTTAGCGTACAGTTGACAAAGCGTATAAATACAAGGTATCATTTGCATATGGTAATGTGACGGACGCGTCGCCGCGTCGCGACCGCCTGCGATACGCACTGAAACCTTTGTTGGTGGTTGCTGGCGACCAAAGTATTTCTTACATTATGTTAGAAGCATTTTCCTTAAAAATTGATATCGTGGGCTTTAGATATACGTATTCTTGAGTAAGTTGAAGACGCTCGCTAACCGCCCTATGTGTCAGTCGAATAGTAAATACAATAATATTAAAGAGAAGGTAATTTTAATTACCATCCCACCGAGTACCCAAAGTGGTGACCCCGACGTATTTATATATGGACCCCAAAGAGCAAAAAAAAGCAGGAAAAGCAGTTTTCCCTGCATAAAGAAATACTCAAAGCCAAACATAGAACCTCCTCCTTTTTTAAGTGGATTAAAAAGTAACATCTTGTTGGCACATAAAAATATCAATATAGGCGAAATATCAATTGGCTACGCAAATGGTAGTCGGTGTAAAACGTAATGATATTTGCCTAGGATGATATTGTGGACAGGTGGCGGGTTCGATGCCCTAGCGGCGGAAGTGCGTGCGTCTGCGCCGCGTCTATTCGCGCTTCCGGTGTGCCCGCACTGCCCGCGCGCATCTAACACGAAATCACGCGCAGGATGTGAATAACACTTGCTAAATCTTTTATGATTATTATATTTTATCAATGAAGTCAGATTGGGAATGTATTACAACTATTTAGAGGGCTGGTAATCTTGAAATTGATGAAATTCAAAATCTTTTTATTTCATATAGGCCTACATGGGCACTTATAATACGACAGAAGCTAGTACACGGTTCTAAATAGTAGTTCCCTATGAAGAAGAACTGGCAAGAAACTCCCAAGAAACTGCCAAATAACTCCATACCGCACCGAATCTTTATACTTCGACGATTTGCAAGAGTAGACACTTACCCCTTTCGATGAACTCAAATCAAACCTGAAATTACATAGCGACAAAACAACGACATTGTGTCTTTTAATTATTATTCATCAACAAATTAATCCCACCAAACGCGTTCCATCATCGGACCACTGCACGTACGGCGTTGCGCTACTGGGCCATGGTGAACAGGCCACACATGCGCTCAAAAGTTTTGGGAACACATTCATAGTGCTTACAGCTAAGAAGTAGAATTCCCTGCCGGAGTCTGTTTCCTCATAATAAGTTAATTCTGAGCAAGCGTGCTCTATTGTTAACCACATCATCTCTTACAATCAGGTGATTTAGTGGTCAAAAGCGAACCTAAAAGCAATATTTCAAGGGATGGTTATATATGTGAATATAAACAAGTTTTACTGTGAGACCAACCCTGAAAGCAGCTATCTCTGTATTCTATCGAGTTATGCAAGCTAAGCAATTTCTAATCTTTTCTTTTTAAACCCATTCTAAAAATCTGTTCTGCTTCTATTTCATGACATTCTTATTTTGATCCTTTTTAACTTACATTTTATTTCCGTTTGACATTGTTAATTTCATCCTGTTTGACTTACTTTATTTCCGTTTGACATTATATAGTTTTATTTTACTTTTTATAACTGTGACCTATAATACGCTGACATTTTTAACATACATAACTCACCTGTATAACTCAGAGAGCGCAGTGGTGGCCAAGTGGAAACGGCCCCGACTTATGAGTTGTAGGTCGCAGGTTCAAACCTAGCCACGTGCATTACTTTATGTAATTTATTTCATCACCACTGCTCTCAAAACGGTGAAGGAAAACATATTGAGGAAACCGCCATCTCCTAGATCCTAAAATTCGAAGTGATATTCACCAACCCGCACTGGACTCGCGTGGTGGATAACGGCCCGTTCCCTCTCCTAGAGAGGATGTCTGTGTGCCAGCCGTGGGAACATTAAGAAGCTGATTATGCTTATGGTAATATGCTGTATGTACTCTTCGTCGTCATTCGAGAATGAAGTTCGTTGTAAAAGTACTAAGGAGCTATGTGTGTCATCTAAACACCTTGCACGACTGCTGCCAACCTCTGAAAGATTGACTGCCTCAGCTTCGCATGGGTGCGATGGTGATATTAAATATATTATGCATGCATTATACATATAAACCTCCCTCTTGAATCACTCTATCTATTATAAAAAAACCGCATCGAAATACGTTGCGTAATTTTAAAGATCTAAGCATACATAGGGACAGACAGCGGTAAGCGACTTCGTTATAAACTATGTAGTGAAGTCATCTTGTATAAGTTTTCATCGTCAATCGAGTATAAGGCTCGTTATCACCGTACTACAGAGCTGTGTGCGTCAACTGAACACGTGTTGCCAAATCGACTTGATTCCTTAATTGTTCAACGTAATAAATTCAGTCATAAAACCCAATTTGATAAAGTTTTAAAGTACTTTGAATGAAATTAACGTTTCACAATGTTGAAGATCGAACATTAAAAGTACCTTTACAATCAATTTAGGTAATTATTCAGGAGTTAAATGATTACAATACATACATAATCAGCCTTTTAATGTTCCCATTACTGAGACTGGGCCTCCTCTCCAGGTGAAGGAATGCTAACCGGGCGTAACATAGTTGCTGCAGATTGGTGGATGTCATACATCTTCGAAGTTTTGGTTTTAGGACATGCCGGTTTCCTCATGATGTTTTTCTTCACCGTTTTGAGAGTAGTGGTGATGAAATAACGCGATTACACGAAATAAAGCGGCTGCCAAAGTTTGAACCCGCAACCCGTAAGTCGGGGCCATTACAATTGGGCCACCACCACCACTTCTCCCTATTTATAGTACGGTAGTTAGGGGGTTATTACATAAAATTGAGAAAAGCTTTCAGTCAAACAACATGTGCCTGGCCATAATACAAAAACAAAAAAAAAAATGCCGGTTTCCAATCTAGTGGTCCGGCTATCTTGTAGTATCCACTACTGAATACCAGCATTTTACATTTCATTTTTAGGGTTCCGTACCTCAAAAGGAAAAACGGAAACCTTATAGGATTTCTTTGTTGTCCGCCTGTTTATCTGTCTGTCAAGACCCTTTATCTCAGGAACGCGTGGACGTATCAAGTTAAAATTAAAATCATATTATAGTCCGGTCTGCGGTCCCTTGAAGCTATGAAAAATCAAACTTCTAAGTCAATCGTGTCGCAAAAAACGTCTATTTCGACACTGTCAAGAAATCAAAATTCATAGGGTAGTTCCCGTTGATCCATCCTGAAATTTGGTATGAAGCTTGGGCATATATACGTCACGGTAAAATATTTTTTTGCGACACGGAAATATCTTCGACACTCAATTCGGGAATTAAACTACATATCTATTTACATAAATAGATAAGTTTGTAACCCTCAGTGCGCGAGCCCGACTTGCACTTGTCTAGTTATTTATTTATTTATTTATTCTTTATGCACACAAACAGTACAAAGGCGGCCTTAAGGCATTTTCTGCCAGTCAACCTTTGGGTGATGCAGAGACAAATTGTGGTAGGTGCAAAATTAAGCATTACATATTATCTTATATAAATATATACCTATATCCTATAAATACAATATATATATATATATATATATATATATATATATATATATATATATATATATTATATTTTTTTTTATTCTTCAACTGTAAGTTTAAGTCAGTAAAAGTCTGCCACACCACACACTGACGCAGAGTATTATGTTGCCCAGTAACCAGGTTGTCTAATAGGCAGTCGCTCCATGTAAAATACAGTTATTCCGCCGCATCTGGTTGGACTAGAAACCTACCCCAAACTAGTTAAGAAAAAGCTAGGAACATGATGATGACGTCCTTTGCTCCGCCTGGAGTTGGTTATTTGCCCAACAGGTTATTTCCCACTAAAATAAAAAAAGCATGGTCTACTGCCATAGCTTACCATCGTGTGGGGGGACCACCTTAGTCCTGTTCGTAATATCAATTTAGATAACGGTGAGATCTTATCAGAGCAGACACATGGTAGCGATAAGTAGCAGCGCGGAACTGGCAACACTGGCAATAAGGTTTTGCTCTAATTAAACTTGTTTGAAAGGACGAGAAGGGTTTGATAAAGAAATGTGCCTTCAAATCTTTTGCTATCAGGCGTCATTGTAGTTGTGAGATTACATGTTTGTGATAGCACTCACTTTACAGTTTTAAATTCCTAGCGTTAGGCAACGTTTTCTAGTAAAAGACGAATTTGCAAGAGGTAGATACCGATCTATTTTAGTTTTTAATAAATGCGCCTGTATTACCCAAAGGAACGGCCACCTCAGGGATACCCCACAATATTTTTATTTTTCGCTGTTTTCGGTAAATTTATTAAAAGGGTAGACAATTGCCGTTTAACTTTGGAAAATTATGCTAGAACTATACTAGTAAAGTTCTACAAAAACTCAAAGTGTTGTTATGGACAGTGAAGCGATCATCAAATAATACACATAATAAGAAAAAACCTGTAACGCAATTATCGTAAAGAAGTAGCCTCCGACATGTGTTAAACAAACATTTGTTGTCTAAAGAACTTACTAACAAGCAGTTTCCGTACAAAAACATTTTTATAATCCATCGCATTATTTCTTTATAACGTTCCTCCACCACATGTAACGAAGACACGCAATGGAACGTAAAACAAACTTAAAGTTCGTTGATTGTAGTTTTACAGTCGTAGAGCTCGTGTGTTATCTGCGTTGAGATCTCAACGTTTAATAAAATGAATCCCAGCGTTCACATTGACGTCCTGTAGTCGCAGAGACAGCGCGCAGCGTTATCTTACCATCGATTGTTAATAAAATTGCTCCATTAACATACTGACGGGCTTTGTTCTACCTGTGGGTTTCAATTAATGTACGTGTATGAGATTCGCAACTATGTTTATTAGTTCATTTAAAAAAAAAAAACATCTTGTGGTAGCAGGGAAACCAAGTGTAAAACTAAGCACGCTTTCCTTTTTCATATACACTGCTAAATTTTTATCGCTTTATTCCCGTGGAGGGTCGATCCGGTACATGAAACACTATCGATGTGTAAAGATAAAATTAAAAAATAAAGTACTTTTTTCTAAAACTCGAATTCGAAAAAAGGTCATTGGACTCCCCCAGCTGACGTTTACTTAAAGAAATTAATTTAGTACATGCGTAAATTAATTCAAGTTTAAAAAATAGTACTTTATTTTTTAATTTTCTCTTTACAAATCGATAGTGTTACATCTACCGAATCGACCCTCCACGGGATTAAAACGATCAAAATTTAATGGTGTATAAGCTTTTCATCTTAGATCTTACTTTGAAATTTAATGAAGGTAATTGTACCACACATAATGTAATAAATGATGAATCATAAATTCTCAACATCTTGGATGACAAGTTTCTAATATCAAGCCAATGAAAACGGACAAACGAATCAGTGACAAAACTCGCAATAAAACTACAACCTTTTTCTAATGGAGAAATATTATATTACTACACGTATTCACTTGTCACTATTTCAACAGCATCGATGGTAAATCATATTTTTACTGTCGCACGACTGAATACGTTGTCATTTCCCTTTGATGTCGCCATTTTAAATCGCTTTAAAGTTATGAAGTGACAGCGTCGCGTTCGTCGCGGTTCTTGTGGCCACACAACCACGGCATTAACATTAAACGTCATGTCTCGTCGGCCACCGACTAAAAGCTGTAATTAAACTAATTATTTATTATTAGACAGCTCTCCCGCATCCAAAGGAAAAACTTAAGTTCTAAGTGTAGGAGCAATTTATAACATCGTGCGCAACACATAACTCCATTTGTATCGATCTTTTTCTCGTAGTTAACCTAGCTAGGAGTGATTAGAAAATCTTTAATGGCCTCCACTGATTAAATTGATGGATCTTCCTTCTAAGCTAGGCGATAAACCCCTTTTCGCTTTAAGTACTTGTGTTCCATCGGTGTTAAGTTCACGACTACTGACCGTCATAATATTTATTAAATAAGTAAATATACACCGTTAAATTTTGGTCGTTTTAATCCCGCGGAGGGTCGATTCAACGCATGAAAGCCTATCGATTTGTAAAGATAAAAAAGAAAAAAAAGTACTTTTAAACGTCAGCTGATCGAGACCATGAACTTTAGGTAGTTAGTAATAAATATGCAACGACCGACAACTCCCTACAAGGTAATTGACTCGTTTACTTAAAGAAATTAATTTCGAGTTAAAATATTAATTCGAGTTTTAGAAAAAACTACTTTATTTTTTAATTTTAGCTATATAAATCGATAGTGTTTCATTTACCGAATCGATCTTCCACGGGATTAAAACGACCAAAATTTAAAGGTGTATAATACAATAATACTAACTTAGTATATCAAAAAAAAGTCGTCTACTCTGTAAGATACAAATCTATAGACCAAGATTCCTGATAACAAATGATTATATTATTATTATAAATCTCATCTCCCTCCAAAACAGTTGAACCACTCTAGTATTATAAAGGCGAAAGTTTGTAATTAAATTAAAAATTGATATGTGTGTGTATATTTGTTACTTCTTTACTATAAAAGGGCAGAATGGATTTGAAAATATTTGGCACATGTATAGACCATGTCCAAGATTAGCGCATAGGATTTATCCCAGGCGAATGTGATCCCTTTAGAGATCAAGATCAGGCGAAGCCGGTAGTATTAGCTAGTTACAGGATAAAAATATACAACACATTAGAAATACTTTCAACACCGCTATAAAAAAGGAGCTCAGAGAAATGATGACATTCCATTAGCGATAGCTATTGCCGAAACTGGAAAATATTTGAAGATTGACCTCTATAGCGCACTCAGAAACAATTGAACTTAAAACAAAACCAACACATTAGAAATCCTTTATCACCACTATAAAGACAATCGACTCGACGCATACATTGGGGCGTCAAGGTCGCCGCGCTTCCGCCGCCTGCGCAAGTTCCGCTGTTGGCCAACCATCGGTTCGCTGCCCTGCTAATTGTCGATGTTGCAGCCCTCCGCCATCCGGCTACAATAGTGCACTTTAATACTTGATAGCGATAGTGTCTAGGCTTAGACTGTTTGTGTGTCAGGGTGTATGTAGATAGGAGCTGGAAGAAAATACTCGGGACGATTTTAGACGTTTATTGTAGTACTTTACAATTTTGTATTTAAATAAAATTTACTAAGTGAACTATGCTAGGTAATGGTACCTATCAGACGTAGACGCCGAAGACCGCGGTACACGCACTATATATAGGCACGATTTGTAGGGAGTAGGGAGATGGTGGCAGTGCGTCCCGCACCCCGCACTCCTGCGCGTTAACATACTCCCCCCGTTGAAGGTCACACCTTCAACTGTCCGTCCTCAGGCTCGAACAAAGGGCACAGGCGATTGATAGCTCTCCGCACCGTGCCATTAGCCGTCCTCACATCAGCTACTCTGGATACACCATCGTTACCCATGTGTAGGTCTTGTATACGTCCGATTTTCCATTTTAAGGGCGGCAGGTTATTTTCCTTGATTAGGACCATATCTCCAATACGTAATGTAACATCAGGGTTGCGCCATTTGGTACGGTGCTGAAGCTCACTTATGTACTCGTGTTGCCATCTCATCCAGAAATGCTGCCTCATCTGTTCCAATAGTTCATATCTGTGGAGTCGATTACAGTTAATGTCTGTCAACACTGGCGAGGGAAGAGCTATCAGCGGTTTGCCGACGAGAAAGTGCCCGGGAGTCAGGGGATGGAAATCGTTGGGATCGGATGACATGGGACATAAAGGTCGGGAGTTTAATATAGCTTCTACTTGGCAAAATAAAGTTGAAAGTTCCTCATATGTTAAGTGCCTGTTCCCTAATATTCTTTTTAAATGGAACTTGGCGGATTTTACACCGGCCTCCCATAACCCTCCAAAATTCGGGGCATAAGGTGGAATGAATGCAAACTTCATGCCTTCATTACAACAAAATTCCGTTAATTTATCCTTATTAACTAATAAAAATTTATTAAGTTCATTGCTAGCACCTAAAAAATTGGTCGCATTATCACAACATATCAAATAAGGTTTAGACCGCCGAGAAATAAATCTCCTGAGAGACAGTAGAAATGCTTCAGTGCTTAGGTCGCTCACAACTTCTAAGTGCAGTGCCTTAGTAGCAAAACAAACAAATAAACACATATAACATTTGCTTATTTTACAACCGCGACCTTTCCTATCGGTTATGAAATAGGGACCCGCCAAATCAACTCCCGTGGTTTCGAAAGGCGTCCCGGGGTTCAGTCGCTGTTTAGGTAAGTTGCCCATAATTGGGACTATAGATTTAAATTTAAATCGCTTACATACTATACAATTCCTAACTACACTTCTAGCCACCTTTCTTGCATTAACAACCCAATAATTTTCTCTTACTGCTGATAATAATAACTGAGGACCCGCATGAAACAACTTATTATGTTCATTTTCAAAGATAAGCCTCGTTAATCTATGTTTATAATCTAAAACTAAAGGATGTTTCCTTTCATACAAAAATGATGAGTTAATAAGGCGACCTCCTACACGTATTACATTGAAGTGTGAATCCAAGAAGGGGCTAAGTGATAAAATTCTACTCTTGTTATGTAACGGCTTATTACTCAATAATCTATTATATTCATCACTAAATGCATCTAACTGCGCAAATTTAACCAAACACATTAAGCTATCATTTAACTCATCAGCCGTTAAATAACTACAGGTAAGTCTATCTTGCATTACTTTAATTCTACAATTTTTAATAAATCTAAGTACGTAGGCCATTGTACGTTGTACCATATTAAGTTTAGAATAACGCTCATAGTCAATTAACATGTTGTTTACGTTCGCATCTTTTATTAATGAGCCTACCTGCTTCATTTCTGGTAACGTTATACTATTTAACTTATAGTTACCCACATTAGGCCAATGAAATTCAACTAATGATAAAAATTGAGGCCCACTCCACCACAAGGTTTGTATTTTATCATTCATCTGGTCTACTCCGCGAGAAATATAATCAGCTGGATTGTGTTCGGTTGGTACGTATCGCCAGTCAAACTATTAATTTGATTTACTCGATTTGCAACAAATACTTTTAATTGCTTTGGGGTAGCGCGCGATGTCCGCAACCAACCAAGCACCATCATCGAGTCTGTCCAGTAAACACAACGAGAAATAGTACATCGTAAGGAGTGGGTCACCTTATTCCCTAACTCGGCGGACAACAGCGCGCCGCATAACTCGAGCTTAGGAATGGTTAAACCTTTTAATGGGGCGATCCTTGATTTAGAACAAAATAACCGTACATGAATTTCTCCGTTCTGGTTCACAGAACGCACATAAACACATGACCCATATGCACTGGCCGATGCATCACAAAAAATATGAATTTCGATATTCACTGCATCCTTACACATCGCCTGTCTAGGTACTTCTATGCAACTAAGGGAATTCATATTTTTTATGAAGTTATACCACATTTTTTTTATTTCATCGTCTACTGGATCATCCCATTCTAATTTGCATAACCATAGCTTTTGTAAGATTAATTTAGCTTTAACAATAAATATACTTAAAAGACCTAATGGGTCAAAAATTTTTGCAATAGAAGATAATATATTTCGTTTTGTGATTTTTTCATGCATATCTACTTGTACTGAAAATTTGAACAAATCAGCCTCAGGTGACCATGTCAAACCTAAAGTACTGGTAACTGTTTTAAATTCGGTAAGTTCTTGTACTTCATTTAATTTGTTTTCTACAAACAATTGATTTGCATTCGATCGGAATTTTCGCAAATTAAAACCGGCTGAACTTAACGATTTAGTAATTAATCTGCATATACGATTTAAACCTTCCTCTGTCTCATGACCCGTTAATAAATCGTCCATGAAAAAATCGTGCTTAATTATCTCCTTAACATCTGGATTCTCACACTCATATGCTAGTTGTAACAGACAACGGGTACTTAAGTACGGCGCGGACGCGGTTCCGTAGGTAATAGTATTTAATTTTAAATGTTTTACTGGGTCATGCTCGTTCTCCCTCCATAATATCATTTGCAAATGCCTTTGACTCTCAGAAATTAATATTTGTCTATACATTTTTTCAATGTCTGAAGTCAAAACATAATTATGTTGTCTAAATCTGAGCAATATACTTAATAAATCATCTTGAATTACCGGTCCCACCATTTGTATGTCATTCAACGAATACCCGGTACTGGTTTTCTCGGAGGCATTAAATACAACCCGAAGCCTTGTGGTCTCGCTCTTTTCCCTAATAATCGGGTGATGCGGTAAATAACATGCAAACGGAGGTCTGTTACTCTCAGATAAGTGATTTAATTGTTCATATTCATTGATAAAATCTACATAAGTTCCTTTTACGTGAGGCTGCCTTTTAAACCTTTTCTCCAAATTTATTAAACGAAATTTGGCCTTTACAAACGAGTCTCCCAATGCAGAAGGAGAAGTATGGAAAGGCATTTTTACACAAAATCTTCCATTTTCAGTTCTATACATATTTTTTACAAAGTGTTTTTCACAAAATTCTTCTTCAGTACTAATCGGTAATTGGTCTATACATATAACTTCCTCAACCTTCCAAAATTTCTCCAACTGTTCACTAACATTTCTAGCTAAGTTACATTTTGCTTCATATTTAGGTATGCATATATCCACGGGACCCGTAACCAGCCAACCTAACTTAGAACTCTGCAGTGTGGGAAGGCCCTTACCTAATTTTACTTGTTGACCTGTTACAAGTTCCCAAAACAAATCGGCTCCTATCAATATATCTACCTCAGAGGGCTCATAAAATCTGCTATCTGCCAAATCTACCAATATGTCACCCGGAATATCCAATTTATTTACATTTACCTTTACACTTGGCAACATATTAGTAATTCTTGGTAAAATCATACAATTAACTCCTACAGAAAAATTATTATGTAATGAGTTTATTACGAAGTTACTACTTTCTACTAATTGTAGTTTAGTATTTCCTATACCATTAATATTAAAGTTATGATCTATCCGTTTGCAAGGTAATCCCAGTTTGTTACAAAAACTTTCCGTTACTAATGATATTTGACTACCTGAATCTAACAATACGCGAGCTACGTAATACTTATTTTTCATTTCGCTAAAAACTTTAACAAGCGCGGTCGACAAAAGAACGTATTGAGTAGCAACTGTTGATAAGGAAACCGGTTCCGCGCCGGGCGGCACATACCGCGTAGGCACAGCGCAGCCCGCGGCGGCCGGCAGCTGAGTCGGTGGCGATTCGAATCCAGCCACAACTCCGACTGACGACGTCGAGTGTGACGTAACCGTAGTGACATCTTGGGTCGGACTCACCCCTTTACTGGTGTCCTCGGATTGAGGTCTATTTCTATGCAATAATGCGTTATGTTTATATTTACAAATTTTACAACCGAATGATTTGCAGTTATAAGCCCGGTGACCCGGTTTAAAACAGTTAATACATAATTTATTCTTAGAAATAACATTGTTTCTTTCATCCAAACTCATAGAAATAAACCTCGTACATTCAAATAGGCGATGATCTTGATTACAAATGACACAGTTATTATTAAAATTACGGTTACTATTTGCTTGCGAGGATGCGACAAAACTAGCTGCCTTCTCATTTTTAATATTCGATTTACTTGGCCTCGCCGCTTCTAGTACATCCGCTCGATCGCGTAAAAACTTAAAAAACTCATCGAGGGTAGGAACCTCTCCTAATGAACTTTTATGTTCCTCCCACCTTCGACTCGTTGCATTATCCAGTTTATTTACTGTTAAATGGATAATAATAGTATCCCAATGTTCTACTGGTTGGTCTAACGTCTTTAAACCTCTTAAATTCCTAGTTATATTATCAATTATAAGACGCAGTGATTTATCAGACTCCTTATTTATGCCTTCCATATTAAATAATGACTTCATGTGATTGGTTATAAGAAGGCGTCTATTATTATACCTTTCACATAATAAGTCCCACGCTACACGATAGTTGTCAGAACTAAAGGTTAAGGATTTAATTATCAAAGCGGAGCTACCCTCTAACGACGATCGCAAGTAATGGAACTTATTTATTGTTTCAATACAATCATTTTTATGAATTAATGCCTCGAATGTGTCTCTGTACTCTAACCATTGACTATAATTACCATCGAATGTTGGTAATTTAATCGTAGGTAATTTTATTGAACCAGAAAATGAGTTCGCACTTTCGAAACTACCGGTTTGCTTTATAGTTGGATGGGCCAGACTTTTCCTTCTAATGTTATATTCTTCTATTTTCTCTAAAATACACTGACCTTGAGAAATTAATAAATAAAATTGACCTTCTATTTCAGAACGAATTTTCATTTGTTCCTCTGGATTTTCAGATTCTATTTCAATTTCAGATTGTAAGTCATCGAAAGTGGAAAAACACGCTTCTAGTTTGGATAATCTTAACCTTAACTCGGAAATTTGCTGATCAGTTAATTTATCTAAATTTGTAATGTCCTCTATGTAACCTTTAAAAATTGTCAATCTACCTTTTATATAACTTCTCTTTTTTATTGGATCTGCGAGTTTCCTGGAAGCTTGAGACATTGTTTCTAATACGACCAATCCTACGTTGTGTTAAATAAATTAATTGCAATTGGATATCAGGAACTTTACCAATAATTTGCCAAATATTTGCACACGGTTCAAATAAGTAGGTAGGAAGGAAAAAAAATGGAACGGGCTCACCTCGCCTCGTGGCGTTTGGAAATTCCTTTTTATAACTCTCTCTTCCCTTTATCCTTGGATTCCTTGACTTTGTCCTTCAATCCTTTTTATTCCTCAATATCCTGGTCACGGCACCAAAAAATGTCTAGGCTTAGACTGTTTGTGTGTCAGGGTGTATGTAGATAGGAGCTGGAAGAAAATACTCGGGACGATTTTAGACGTTTATTGTAGTACTTTACAATTTTGTATTTAAATAAAATTTACTAAGTGAACTATGCTAGGTAATGGTACCTATCAGACGTAGACGCCGAAGACCGCGGTACACGCACTATATATAGGCACGATTTGTAGGGAGTAGGGAGATGGTGGCAGTGCGTCCCGCACCCCGCACTCCTGCGCGTTAACAGATAGCAAATCACTACCACTGACGCCGACGGCCTGATTTTATACGCGAGCCCTATCTACACATGTCTATCTTGAAATTGTGGCTATTCTGATGTTAATTATAGATATTTTATTTGTTCTGTGCAGTCTAATTAGTATTTCTGCGAAATATTCGTATGTAGGCGGTGCATTTTAATTAAATTAAGCTAAGACCAGACGAATTTCAGATAAGCAAATTATATACATAAAATGTAACTTGTAAGAAGTGTTTGTCACAGAGTATTAAAACAGGTTAATGAAACATCGTGCAATTTATTAAAAATCCTTTCTGCAACTGAGGCGATGACTGACGACCTCTGCTACAAAGCTTCAACGCAGTCAAGTGTATTTGAGTGCAGCGGCTTATAGTTTTACCGTCCTCTTCGCAATTAAAAATGGCTAGGCAGATTCTTTGAATTTAACCTTCACAACTTTAGCTAGCGTTTGTTCCTCAGATCCTCGCCAATGGAACGAAGCGGCGGTGGCAGCGTGGCTGCGGTGGGCGGCCAGGGAGTTCTCCCTAGAAGGTGTAGCCCTACAGCAGTTCGCCCGCACCCAGGGCAAGGATATCTGCGCTATGGGCCGCGAAGAATTCGTCGCCCGGGCGCCCGCCTTTATGGGCGATATTCTATGGGAGCATCTCGAGATACTACAAAAAGGTAGGTATTGTACACTGCTAGAAGCATGTTTACTATTTCATTCTTGTAGAACTACCCTAAAAAAATATAACTGCAAACTACAAAGCACAAGATATCTTTAAGAAAAACCGTTACTCCAATAGTTTTCAAAGCTCCATTTTCAATCACTTTTCGCACTAACAAAAAAGTTTTTGTTCTATATCTGATCCGATTATGTCTTGATGATCACAAAAAGGCATCAGATATAAAAAGGACCCTTATTCTGAATGCAGTTTTAATATTGTTAATTGCCACTAAAGTTAACAGAAACCCTGTCGAATTAGAACACCTAAGTCTATTTCCAAAAGGTCTCATGTCAGAATCAACTATAAAACACAACCGTGACCAATGACAGTTAGACTCAAACGTCAGAATGTTCCACAGACGTGGAGAAGGAGCGCTCACTGCTGGCCAACGTGCCGCCGAACATGTACGAGAGCAACGTGTGCCTACCCGAGCTGCCGGAGTACATCCCGCCTCCGGCACACCACTACAACAACAACAACAACACTGGTAAGTTCTTCTTCTCCTTTCTGCCCTTATCCCATATATATGTATATATATGGTAAGTTAACACCTTTAAAGTCAAAGTCAAAACGTTCATCGTCGTTCGTTCGTTCTCAAAAAAGGTCGTAGAAAATATTGGCACTTCATCATCATCTTCCTGCCCTTGTCGCGTGTTGTTTAAGGTCGGGTAACACGTTTTTTTCTTCCATCCTGTCCTGTCACGCGTCTTACTATCAGTAACTTCCTTTTATTTCATATCACTCTTCACAGAATCCATCCGTCCACATGTATACTCATAACTCTTTTAGTAACATGGTTTCATCCCTCCTCTTCACATGACCATACTAAGACAAACGATTTCCCTTCAACTTTTCAGTCACTGGTGCCACTTTCAACTCCTTGTTTAAGAGACAGGGTACAAATTTTGTATTGAATATTTATTGTGTAACAGTTACGTTTACTACAAATGTGTTAAATTTGCATTTTATGGTAAGAAAATTATTATCATTAATACTGGTAAGTCACACTCAATACCCTTTTATCCTCCCAAAAGTATTATTCCTGTGCGTCTCGCATCTAGTAGATTCTCACACCCTCCAAAAGATCGACGGTCTCCTTGTGAATAGAATAGCATATTGTTTATTACTTGGTTAAAAAACATTTGACATGTCACGGGCTCCTTATTGCCTTGGATGGCTACCTTAGTCACTCTTATGCATCATAAAATATAACTATTTACGTACTAAGTTACATTCCAAAATCAATTAGTCTATATCTGAACCATCTCAGAAAACATTGGCAAGTGAAAAGTGATTTTTAAATGAAGCGTAGCATAGGGTTGGTCCGGTCTACGAGAGGTCTACGCTTGCTACGACGTTGTCGTAGCCGCTACGAAGATCTATACTATTGATTTATTTTCACACTAAAACGGTGATCTATGAAATTATTGATCGATTTAAACTTCTGATCACGATTCGGATCAAGCTTGGCCAAAGATTACGCAAGATAGATTAGAGTAGAGAATGAGAAAGGGAAGTGTTTGCCTAGCAGTGGGAAACAAATTAGGGTACGACAAAAAATATATATTATCACACCTATATATGAACATTAATATTTCAGAAGGTATTGTGGTATTCTATCTACATATCTATCTAGTTAGCCTATTATGTCCCACTAATGTGCGAAGGCTTCTCCTTTCCTTACCACACGCATCTGTCCTCATGCATTCCGGGCCAGTTCCTCCAATAAGAGTCAAGCTCATCTCTCCATCTTTGTTATAGTCTGCTGCGATATTTCCTTGCATTTTGGAACCTAATAAGTGGCTTTTTTAGCCCACAGCTCAATCCCAATCCCAATTAAGGGTAGCAGCTTGATTTTTAATTTATTTATTACAGCTAAAAGGCCTTATATCTTATTAAAATAAACAGACTAAAAAGAAAAACAATCATAGGCGATAGCTAGACAGTTACGATTCGTCACGTATAGTGTTAAACTTAAAATTGAGATGTGATCATAAACATCCCTTGACACAATGAGTTAAACTTATTAAAAGAAGGTTACAGTATATATAAAATCAATTGCAAGGGTTAAACGAGCAGTTTACTTAAACTTTTGTATTAGCGGCGATTATATGCAATATTAACAAATTGTATGACAGTTCAGAGCCACATCGATTGAGAAAAATGTCGAGCAAAAACTCGGTAACTTCAATTAGTTAGCGAGTTTTTGCTCGAGTTTATTCCAAGAGCAGAAATACAAACGTCCTTATCTTACAGAATTACAGATAAGGGTGAGCGTTAAGTGCGCTAAAGTGAGCCTCATTACAAGTAGCTGATAGTGCATGATGGCCGACAATTACGCTCGAACCCCAGCCAGCGTTTATTGGTGATGGCATACCTTTATGACAAGTGTATATTTACTCGGTGCCTTTACTTACGAGTAAAAGTAGTTGGAAACACCCGGTTAATATTTAATGAGAATGATTTAAAAGTACGGCGAATTTGATCGTTTGTTTCTTGTTTTTAGATTAAACTTAGTTACTTTTCGTGTTGTTTGATTTGAATCAATTTAAAATAAATTAATTTGTTTTTTATTAGCTGGCCCGTGCTCACTTTAAACATTTTTATTTAACCATATCCGTTCAGGAATAATGTAGCTTTCTATTGGTGATAGAATTTCAAAATAGATTCAGTAGTTTTTGAGATTACTTCCCACAAACAATTTTACAAACTTTACTTTTTTGTAATATCAATCTGGATATTTTTTTGTGAATAATTTTACTTAAAATAGTGTTTGTTTAATATTTGTTCTACTTATTCCCCTTACTTTACTTCAAACCCGATTTTTATGCCATTTGAACAAACCACTAATATTCTAAAGCATAAAACTTTCAAAACCAATATTTTTACCTCCAATATCAAGTGAAATGTACCAACACGCAATTTATTTATTTGTAGATTTTTTTCACGAATTTTAGATTACGAACCATAAAACCAGAGAGAATTACGATTAGATCTATTATTTAATTTGTTTTGACACGAGAAAACAGTTAAACTTCGCCCGCACTGTGGAAATTCGGCTCATTTCACATCGACCTGTTAATCAGAACATAAATCTGATCGCAGTCACATATATTACGTCGAATTATATAACTAACCTAATACAAAATAGATGTACGTGCACGTTTTGTAGGAAAATAGACCTTATTGTTAATCCTAGTTGTATATATCCTGCGAATTATTCCTCGATAGGGATTGTAAAGTAGATTTTGTGGTTAACAAAAAGCCTCAAACGCCAATAAGGTCGTATTCCCAAACAGCTCATTCACATCGAATGATGTAACGGCACCAATCTTTAGGTACACGTCGGTAAATGATAATTAATCAAATTTTACAATCGGGGGTGGCTGCGTAATCTCACGGATAAAAGCTCATTTCCATTAGATATAAAACGTTGTGTTTATTGCATTGTAAATCATCGGCGCGGGATGTTTTGACTGGTGCGCGGGCTCGGCCACTGAAATAATAAATTAACTAAGGAGACAAGTTGTCCTCTAGCCGTCGCTGGCGCGGGTGGTCTCGTCACCACCTCAAACATTTGGACAACTAATTTACACGACTAATTGATGTACGGCATATTTTATCATGTTTTAGAAATAGGTGATGATGGATAAAGTCTATATTAAGGTGCATTCGGTTAGACTGAAAATCATTTACGTTGATAAAAACAGATCGTCGTGATCTTACTAGGGATGCTGAAGAAATACAGATGAACGTTCAAAGGTGATACTTTTGAACGTTCATCTGTGATATGTTAAGGTTTAAATAATTTACCAAGTCTTATTGTTTAAATGGTCTTCTAATCAATTTAAAGTAAAATAATTAGACATAAGTGACTTAATTATGAACTATACTACGAGTATTTACAGCCTTAGGTATATATATATGAAAAATCAAATACACCTTGCATCGTCATAGGTAAGTACACCTCCACATCACTGTCTGTCTGCTGGACACGCCAAAAACGTGCCCAGAAGACTAACAGGATGGCCTCGTTAATGACAAAGATAATTATTTATGAGAAGAAAGTTAAATTATAATTAACAACTATTTGGGACATCAAAACAGCCTTATATTACAGGAACTTTATATTTACACAATAACAATTAAGTCGAATGCAAATAATACTAAATTAAATGATTACTCGAAAGAAAAACATCAAAAACACAATAACTTTTACTGTTGCGATCGCGAACCTTACTCCGATACCGTTTCGACTAGTTAACTCAATTATAAAAAACGCTATCGTTGATAAAAACTACGTTTTACAGTACTTTAAGTATCAGCACACACACGGTTTCCAGTTGGCTGGGCGTATGGCGCAACGTTGCGACCTTGGCGTTGTTTTTCCGCTCTCTTTCAGCTGAACCGAGGTCTACCAACCCGTCTTGCACCTTGTACCATAATTTCAAACGTGACATCTTCATACATACATTATTTTGACTGAATTTTAATTTCCATGACGAAAGAATAACTTGTGCCTAACCTGGGCACAATTTTTGCAATGCTGCACGTTTATCTAGGCAAGGACAATACGGTTGGTAAAGTGATTAAAAAAACAAGGCCAGACAGGGAATCCTACGTTAATTTAGTGTATCATAAATCACAACCCACCCTTTTAGCTCAATTACTTGATCATTAAAATTGCGCTGACGTTACTGTAACAATGAAATGTTGCGTCTATTTTTAGAGTATGTATGTGCGGTTTCGCAAATAACGTTTATATATAAATCTATGCACCTTAGCTGGCTTTGTATTTCAAGTTTTATTTATTTTTAAATATTTATCGTTTCTTTTGCTGACTTAGGATTTTATTTAAATTATTAGATCAATTTTAACTTTAGAAATCTTTATATAAAAGCTTTCAGACTACCATTTTTATTAGGCAAGAGATTATTTAAAAATCGGCCCCACAAAAATTGATACAGCCATATATATATATGGTATACTTTAACACTATTTTAGTTCAGAAAACAAACTCACCAAAAGTACACAATCAATTATAATCAAATAACAGCAAGTACATCTAAGAGTAGATTGTCCAATCGCCCCTACCACGAGGCGCAGCGCGTGCGCAGGTCGCTTCGCGCCAGTCTTCAATCGCTACGCTCTTACTCATCACTCGCATTATTCTCGCACGCACCTGAAAGTTTAAACCCGTAAACTATATACATAAACCTTCAATAATTACTTTTGTATAGTTCCTTTGTCATATCCTAAAGGATAAGTGCCCAGTGTTCCGAGTGTTTGTGTCACAGTATGGAGACATTGGATTCTGGTTAAGCTATGTTTTTGCACCCTAGTTCGCGGTCTAGGGACTCCACAGACCTGGACCCTGGCATGGTGTGGCGTGGTGAGTTTAGACTAGCTCTTGAACAATGCTTGGTCAATTAGTTTAGACTTTTTGTTAAACTTTGTAATCTTTTAGACACCAGTCATTTCAGTTAGTTATTCTTATTTAGCTTTTTTTTCAGCGTTGTTTGTAAGATAATGTCGTTTGAAAACTTTTCTGCATTTCTCAATTTTCCACCTTTTACAACCAGTCATTATACATAATTAAATTCCACTGTTCTTGAAGACAAAATGCATATGCTGAACTGAACAGAAAGTTATCAGTAGACTGCATGAAGGCTGCATGGTGTGTCGTCACCGTCAGCGCATGCGCCCGACGTCGGGTGAGATTCGCGCGTCCTCGCGACAACCCGAGCGTGCCCAACTAATGCAAGTGGGCCGACGAAGCTGAAGGTTAACGCACAAAAACACATCGTATATATTCAATATTTTGCAACTGCACTCGTATTAATAAACCGTGTGGTATATGGTTAATGTTGTTGGTGCAATTTCGCGGCATCCGCGCTGTCGCAAGGGCCAGCGATACTCGCCGGCGGCACATCCTCGCGTTGCGCACTCGCCGCTAATCGCCGGACGTGCGCCTCGGAACAACGTTGCTAAATCGCTTACAGTTTAGACAATATGTCTAATGTTCTGAAAAATTCATGGGCACGCGCCACCTTGTCGCCGCGGCTTGCGGCGCGCTCGGCTGAAACGAACTCCTCCGGTGTGCACACCGTATCCTTGTATCTATTACATACCGATAACTGTTGATTACACATGCGGTTGAACATAAATTATAAGTAAGTACAACAAACAAAAGTCAAAAAGCGGGTCCTAAAATAATACAGCATCATTGAACTGGTGGTATCGGCAATAAACCGCTGCGGGTACAGTCATCCTTATTAGCGGACATTTACGAGTTAGCAGAGCAATATATCGGGCGTATTACGTGGCAGCCAATCATAATAATTTATTGCTATAAAGTGATATGGGCAGTTAATGTGGCGACGACTGCCGGCCGCTGTCCTGCGCATACGACTCGCACTGATTTATCAGTCGGCGACGCCCCGCCCCGTCCTGATAGCCTTACCCTACAACCATTCAGCTTTTAATTGAACTAACATTAATTGATACAATATAAAAGCGAATATTCAGTATCGAGTGTCGTTCCCAACACAGTTTTTAACGTAATAGGCTCAGTTTGTCGTAATTAAAATATAAATTCTGCTATTTACGACGCTTAATTACCATTTTCAACAAATAATAAGGCGTTCTTATTCAGTGAGGCGTGTTGACTTCTAAACATTTGTATTGGACTGATGTAGTGTAGGTAGGTGTTCGTGAGGAATGTCCCTTGTTGGGCAGGAGTAACAGATACAGGGCATCTGAGTATCAGGCTTCATATTAAATGGCTGGCAGAGGACACGTTACATACCTACATGCATACCACATAGCTACTATATACTCATGGTAATATGAAAAACTTGTATTATGTCAATATTACAGGTCAAACAAACCTGCTATGGCGCAGTGACTTACCAGCTTTCATAGGTCCTGTTATATTAGACAAAAAATAACCAACACAATCAGGACATTACAATCAGAAATCAATATCATTTACATTCACTTCTTAACCGTCAATAGTTTTGAAGTGTCGACAAGAAAAATATTGAGCTTTCTAAGATATCAATAAAGAGATACGTGTCGTTTCGAGCAGCCACATCCGGCCGCCATTGTGTTTCAACTGGCGAACTTCCGGTGCAACCCGATACACACTCCTGCGCACGTGCGCAAGCTTTTCAAATTTCGAACTACGAAAATTTCGTACAAAGAACATTATAAAGGAATAAGGGATGTAATAAAAAACAGATAAAAGAAATAAGACAGTTAAATCTATCAAACGTAATTGGATGACATTAACGATCTAGTTTTATTATTTTTTTAATGTAAAGACCTAATCGCTCCTGGAAAACATTCATTTATTTCCTACATTTTACAAAGTGTATGTACATAAATTAAACTACATACGAGTACATATGTACATACTCGTGTATTTACAAAATTAAATCAATTTAATTTTCAGTATTTTTATAAAACAAGAGGATTTTCACAAAAAAAAAAAACTATTTAAAAATAGATAAATGCAAATACGAAATCTTTAAGGAAGACTATCTTCAGTGCTTTTTAAACTAATGATAATATTTAATTAGTTCAAATAGCTATTTGAAAAGCACAGCAGTAGCATTTATAACACAGTAATTACATAACACCAATATTCTGTTAACCACTTTATCAACCAATGAAAGTGCATACACAAAAGGTATTTACTTAAAATGATACTTAGCCATCGGTAATAGGCCGTAGAGATCATATTCATTGTATAACTATTTAAAAAAGCATGTAATCCCACCTTAGCACCCATTCAAATACTGGCAGGTAAGAAGGTAATAAAAAAATCAGCCCTCAAGGGTTAGCACACGAAAAGAGCAAGGGTACTTCTTTGATGGGGTGCTTGGGGACCCTAAGGAGCCCTTGTCCTCCAATAAGCCCGTAATAAGGGCCCTTCGCAAGTGCCCTTTCAATCAGGCCTTTTTCTTCGCCTATCCCACGTGTCCTTGATTCAAATTCTAAATCTGATTTGCTTGTCAATGTTATTGTACGTATAATATAAAGAGGGGTCAGCGAGTCACAAAGGGTTTTAATATTCAAAGGCTGCCCTTATCGCCTGATTTTACTGCTATTTTAATATCGTCGAAACGCATTGATAAACATTCATAGCTTTGTTAAAGTTTCAGTTAAATAAAATGCGTTGATCCTTAACCATTCTTTTAATCTTCAAATAGTCAATAAGAACCATTTCTTTCGTTTGGCTATTATTATACGTAGGTTTTTATACCTAGATATTTTTTTATGTTCCATTTTATTCTCTTGATAACATTTGAATAGGTACCTATAAACATTGATGTGTGTGGGTGTATTTAAATAAGTCATGGAATTTTTCACACAATCGTACCTACTCAGATAACAATTTAACACACAGTTTTATATTTTTTTGATTACGATTCTTTCGGGTGTACTTTCAAACATATTGAATTAGTGGATGTTAGCATAGTTTTTTTTTTTTGAAAATCGATACGTCTATAAATTTGCAGGGGTTTTTTCGGCTTAAGCTTTTTAATAGGATCTTTAAAAGTGTGAGAATAGCGGCAAGTGAAGGAGTTTCGCGAAGCATCGCGTTCCCGATGTTCCCATAGTGTCGGTAGACAAGCGTCTATACAAGTGTTGGGTTACTACAGTTGGCGCATCTCGAGGCGCCGACAAAGCCCGCCGGCGGCACCTTTGATGTGCCGAATTCAATTAATTGCCTTATTTGCGGCAGTGGTACGCTCATTGTAGGAATCCCCGCAAAAACAAATATTTGCTGAGTCTTCATTATCCGTTATTAGGTGGTGCGCATTTTAATTGTCTCCGCGAGTCGTTTGGTTTGCCTTGATTGCGCTCCAAGAGCAGTAAATCACATAAATCACTCATTTTTCTCGACGCTTTTAATGACACTTTTAAATGCCTGTCGAACATATAAACAAAGCTGACATGTCTTAAGTTAAATTAAAAGTAAAAGACGAGCCTCAATACGCCCCTGAAACTTTAGGTAAAGAAAACACAATTGAAGGCACATTATGTACATTCAATTATGTCTTCTTTTTAATTAATCCCAGTGCACGGGGTTTTCCAAATAGTAAAAGAATGAAGTTTTGCAATGAAATCTGAATTAAATAACCCTGGACATTTCAAAAGAGCACGCTCAAACATTATTCCAATCTTCTCCACGACTCCACACAACACAAAGCATGGAGTGCGATAATGTATTACGTGTCCCCGATACGTTATCAACTTCAGCAGGGGTACAAAGGGGGGCGAGGGAGCTCCGCGGGGGAAGGGTGTCTGGCTGCCGGACGGCGTGGGCGCCTGTCCTTCGCAACACTGCCCCTGGACTGATATGCCTGTCATAACACTATGCTTTTTATTATTTTCAACCCACGATAACATTTTTTTCTTCTTCTTTTATGCGATCCTTATTGGCTTGTCATGCCAGTGTCAACTTATTTGTTATTTCAATGATAACAATGTCATCTTTAGAACAACAAATAATTTCAGAAATAATCATGCTCATGATGAATCAGTGTTCGGTTTTTGGATTCCACAGAGTCAACTGCGCAGATTTGCTATTTCAAATATTATATTAAATGTGTGCCATTATAATTATATTATGAACACATCAATACATGTGGACAGCTATGTAGTTCCGAGGTCGCTCAAACAAGAATATGTCACAATCATAATGTTCTCAGAAATCGTTCCAAATATAAACGTGGATAAATGTCGTATCACGCGCCATCGCGACACATGACGGAGGCCGAGAGAAATAAATTATTGCTACCGGAAGTGACGTCCCGGGCTCGCTCCAATTTAAAACACAACCCACGGAACAGCGTATAACGTCGCACCGTTGACAAAAACTGCCGCGATGCAAGCTAGAAAATAATAGCCGTCAAACACAATCTCATAAAATTTACCTTTCAATGTAATAGCCGCTATTTCAACTAAAATAAAAACAAATTACAGTGGACCCCCGGTAATCCGGCAAACATTATGCAGGGCAGTGTCGGACTATCGAATTTGTCGGATTATAGAGCACTGCCTAAGACCCCTATAGTCCGGATTTTTTTACGAAAGAGTACCTTGTAATCCGACAAATTACATATCTAATGACAAGAATCTATATATTATACGTACATAATATATGTATGTATGTACTTTGAAGTACAAATCAGACTTAATTTATGTAAGTCGGATTTAGTAAATTAAATAACAATTGAGAGCTTACGTTTTATTATAAAATTAGCAAAGATTGTCAAACATACATGTAATTCTAAGTCATGTCGGATTACAGGGGGCGCCGGATTAGACAGGGGCCGGATTATCGGGGGTCCACTGTATACTTAATGAATGTCACAAAATAATATATTATATCCTTAATTCGCCGGAAATAAAAATTTTAAAACCTTAAACTCGGACTAATAGAGAACACAAATTGAATTTCAAATTAGAATTCAATCAGTTTGTATAATCGACATGAGGGCCGGATGCGCTGCTTTTTAATTAGTGCAAAGGTTAGGAACGTTACCGAAAAAATCTTTTAATGTTGTCAATGGTCGGCAGCGGTGTCATTATATGCCACCGTTAGTTGCTGTTGAAGCTCATCGCTGTCTCTCTGACAGTTCTGGATGAAGTGCTCCCGTGTTTAACAGATTTATGGACCGTTTTCAGTGTTTTTATCTAAAAAAGATTGTTTATCTGGCACTTCCGTCGCCTGCCGCGGCCGATACGCTCGCTAACGCTTTATTGTTTACACTTAATGTAATTCAAAGCAGGGAATTCCTCGGTAAATTGTATTTTTAAATTTAAAGCGGCGATGGGAATGGGGAGTTTACTTTGTGAATATCGATTGCCGACGCCTTGTATCGATATCTGTTTGGGCTTTTGCGATCGATATTACGCCGGTACCATACGTAATTCTTTCCTTTTTGATGCCGACTCTTTGACTGTATGACGTGTCCAGATATGAAACAATGGCAAAGATAGCTGTTGCTTCAACCGCTTCAACTAGCTATTGATGGGTTCTGTCGAAAAAAGTCTGTACCTACCTACATATAAAATAACGGTGCTAAAATAACACCTAATGTCGTACTTAGTTTTTGCGCACATCACTACAATTCTCCGCGTTTCCATTTCCTGATGCCTGCGTTACATGATGGAGATTGTTCGTCGATCACAATATCCAGCGCGTGTTTATTTCCTTTACATTTATTCAAATATTGGAAACTCATTTCCCGCGCTATTTCCCGGTGGAAGCGCGAGGCGCTCGCGGAGTGCTCTCGCAGCGCTAATTGCGTTCCGCGCTCCATAGACTCATTCTCCCAGTTCCACAAGCCACATGTACTTGTAAGTAAGTTACTTGACAACGTGCCTCTAAATAAGTTAGGGCACTGTGCTTTGCTGCCGGGCTCGCTTAAAAATACGTATACAGCAGTTACGTGATTATCAATGTTCAGGGCAGCATGTCAAGCAATTTTCTGAACTGTAAAAGCATTATCGTGCGTTCGTAAATAATCGAATGATTCCAAAGATCGTTAAATCAAAGTTCGACGCGATTAATGTCATGACACTGTGTGGTCTGCTGTCAAATTAGGCAGCACCACTTTATGGTCACTTTTCTCCCTTATCACGCACTAACCATTATATTTGTGGCTGCTAGTTATAGCATACTAACAAAAAATCGGCGTCGGATCTTCCGATGGCGGCGTCGAAATCGCTTCCTCTGGCAGACAATAGCGTCCCGTATCCGGTAGCACACGTGCTCAGGTGGCTATTATGTCCCGGAGCGATCCGCGCCCCTTAACTACCTTTTGTGACCCAACTTAGTGCCACCCCCTGTAACTTGACCCAGATTTGGGCCAGCCCACTAGCTCGTGCCCTCCCATCGCTTCGTATTCTATCATATCGTGTGTAAGCGCATCTGTCTTGAGGATCTTGTAAAGTGAAACTTTTGTCAACATCCTGGAGAGTTTATACATTTGCCATCACTGTGCCTATTCAAATATCAATATCATCTCTATATTTTTTCTGTCATTCATTCGTCTTTGCTGTTTTATTCGCGATACCGAGAAATAGGGGTGGCTACAACTTAAATATCGTTATCATTATTAGATCCATTTCTTGCCATCGAACAAAGATGTCTATGCTATGCTATTTAAAAATAAATTGATTAAAAATTAAAGTTCAAATTACATAAAGGTTACAGCAATAGCAACACTGACTTACAATAGACACGAATGGAAGTATTCTAAATTTAAAATTCAAGTGTGTTGCGTCTCGCGTGCCAGTCAAACAATGAGAATGAGAATCATAGTCAAGGCCGTACGCGTCATGGTCATTATTATAACGTAATTATGATCCGCGACGTTACCTTACACACTGAATTTGCGAAACAATCCAACTGTTTCTTTTTTCTCAAGTTTAACGTGATCTTTACTCTTTTGTCTTGTTTTAATACGTCACTGCTGCGTTTTTTTCCTGAGTATGAATTTCATTTTCAAATTTGGTATTACGAGTGATTGTGCTGGCTGAAAATTTGACATAATAAGCCAGAGCCATTTATTTATCTTTATCCGTTTAAAAAAGTCATTTTAATACAATTTAATCGTTTTCAAATAACCAGATTATGTGTACATAGGTAGGCACATTAGAAACTCTAACAATAGGACTTAAATCTAAACTCCAAAAACTAAGACTGAATATTGCAAAACGCGTTAATTATATGCTTGTAAATTCATTTCCATAAGTTACTGTATATTATCTACAGTCTAGTTTACATGCAAAAGTTTTGCAATATTACATTTTACGTGGTCACAGAAAAAAAAAAACACAATTAGATGCGTCACTTCATCCATTATGCTAGTTCACTATCAGTCTAGTGTATCGGCCGGACAATTTAATCATTTTGTTTTTATATCTTCGCGAAACAATGCTTCCACGACCACACTCGGAACCTGCAAAGTATTTTTTAAGTGAAGAAGAATATAAATTACATCGCATTGTTCGCACTAAAATAAAAATCATGTACTCTCAGTTACTTAGACCATGTCCAGTTTCCATAGATCTTTGTAAAATTGCCGTGTTCCTAATTTCACGTGCCCTACAAACGGGACTCTACATTGTTTTCGTTCAGCGCTCAGCTCTAGATTTCATTTTCCTTAAATGATAACAAACAGGAAAATAACTCCACATTTTAATAAGAATGAAATATTTATTATTGAACGTTCATTCGTTATATTTGCATGGCTAGATTAATTAGAATGGCAATAGGTACATTTTGCAAATGCGTTCGTAGATAATTGACCTGCGCTATTTTTAGCATGTTCAAAGGCTCGAACAAAAGCTGATTGTGTATTGTGTTCGTATATATTTCGATAGAAGGTGCCCCGTGCTAATTTTCGTGATACTCATCAGGAGGGTTAGCAAAAAAAAATCAACGGTCGCGCAACAGTTGGTCTTGTAGCAGGTGACGCGACAGGTCGGCTCGTGTTAGTTCGTAGCGCTTCGTGTGCGCTCGGCTCCACTCGGGCCACATTTTCCACGGCCGCCCTCTCGATCCGCCCGAAAGCTCTCAGTCGGAGATTAGGCGCGACGCGATACGGTGCTACGAATGCCTCTCGCATACAAAAGCTCGGAGTCGTCACGAGTAACGCGATAACATTACGTCGGCCCTTATTTATTCATAGTTGCGTTGTTTAAAAAGATTTTTACTTTTGCAGTGGTTTTTAACTTATAACATAAATTAAGTTTTAAAAATAATAACCCTAAAAAAAAAATTTTTTATTAAAAAAAAAATAAGACTAATAAAAATTAATGAAATAGTTGAATCAGTGTTGGGGTGTAATGTGTTGGTGAGCAGTGGTGGAGTGCGCGCGTGCCGGGGCGGGTGCTCGGGCCGCCATGCTGCTGGTGGAGGCGCCGCGCGAAGCCGCCGTGCCCCCGTGCGCGGCGCCCCTCGACATCCCCATGTCCTCGCTCACCAAGCTCAACTTCACAGACTACAGTGCCAAAGTGAACAAACCGTACTCGGACACGGAAAACAGGGACAATACGAGACTCAACTACGAGCAGGCGCTAGCCAGCGTGGCTAGGCTGAGCTATGAACAATCAGTGCCCAGCGCAGGCAAGCTGCACTACGAACAGAACAGGCTGGCGTACGAGCCTGCGGTGGACTCACTGTGCGGAGACCCTTCATTTATTTTAAATACAGGTTCGTAAAACGTGAACTGAAAGAACTGAACTGTAAAAAAAAAACGTACGATACAAATTACAAATTACTTAATCTCAAATTTTGTAATCTTTTAAATATTTTAATAAAATAATTAACTAAGATACCAGCTTGCTTTGTAACTACATTGAAAGCATTAAAAAAACACACATTTTTAAATGACTATCTTTATTGTTATTGGTTTATTTTATATACTTAATTTAATTGGAATATTAATTCTGACAATTTATATATCTCATAATAATGAAATACCAACAAACTACACTCATTTAGTCTGCGGTTACGGTAATTATTAGAAAACATGAACATGTAAATAACTTATAATAAATATCTACAACAATACTAACCATTAATATTGCATAAATAATTAAAACATAATTATTTATGCGACACTCAGTTGTATTTATTTACTTCACTTGGTTTATTAATTTATTGTATTTTTAACTATTTTTAACAATGTCATAAACCTACCTGCCTTGCCTTATTTATAAAGGCAAAACTAATATTTAAAAAAAAACATATGTTTTACTGAATTTATAATTACGAAACTGCGCAAACTAAAATATAAAAAATATAATTCTGGCTATCAATATCCTACTTCTCACAAAAATATAATTAAATTATTCTTCGCCTACCATTAATTTGAGATTTCTAATCTGTGTTTCCGATTTCATAACAGTTATTTCATTGAGGACGGGAAGTGAGCTAAGTAAACGAACGCTGACAAATCTCGTCGTTATAAAAGCGTAACGTTTATTTAAATCATAAACACATTTACGTTATAAATAAGCAGAGCTTCATTGAGAACTCTCAAGTTGGGAGCGGAAGCACTTTCGCCGCCGCCATGTTGGATCCGGCGGCGGCGGGGGTGCGCGGGCGCACCTCGCGTGCTTCCGCCGCGTGACGCGCATAAAAAGCTTTGCAGTATTGTCACATCGCTTACATTTGCATACATAGATTACGTGAAAGCATTGTTAACGCCTCGATCAAGTGCTCCACACAATAGCTAGCCTACCGCGTACTACCGCGCAATACTTATTTAAACTTCATTTATATTATCTACTTATAGCGTAACTATTACATGATATCTAAAAGTTTGTGTACGCCCTTGTACTATGTCGGTTCAAATACAGGAAAATCCAGTTTATAATTATTTTTATTGATCTCATAAAATGAATCTACACGAAATCACACATCCATTAACGTTGGAAAACATTATAATTATAACAATAATTTATAGCTCTATCGTATATTTCACATCCAAATTGAGTTTAATTCGCCATGAGTAAACGTTAATTGAAAATCAGATAGTAGATAATTTTCTAAACCACAACACGTATCGCGTATGAATATTCATACAATAGCTTCAGATGTAATCGATGTCGAGGCGTGTCGACTGTCATCCACGGCTCTCGCAAATGGTGGCCGGTCATAAATGGTGACCATTCTAAAGGTAACGGTCCAGGTCGCTCACCTTTCAGTAATCGCTTCCTTCCTTTTACAGGTCGTCGCAAATCTCGTAGTTGACGTGATCGAAATCACGATTTGAACGAGCCGACGGACACTTTAATACTTATTTATGATTCTATCTTAAAAACAAAAATTTTGGAAGGTCGTTGCCATCGTAAATCTGATTTTAACAAAAATAGCTGCATTCTGTCATCAATGTCAGAGTCTGATGAAACGTGATAATTTAAGGATTTCATTAAAGGTGATGGGAACTTGTGCAATGTCTCACAAACGTCTTAATTTCATAATCATGGATGAAGGCCGTCGGGCACTTGACATCTCTATAATTCGCTATAAGTAGCTAAGGTTCAAGACTAATTATTTAAAAACTTCCGGCCAATTGAAGACTTATTTTAGTTCTGGTTTTAACGACATATTAGTAAATAAGAAGATTACATATTTAAACATAAATTAATAGTCCATTTGTGATCAAAATCATAGGTTGGTACCAGTACCATAACATCGTAAAGACCACTTTTCCTTAATTATCTTGGGTACCTAAATGTGCACCAAATCTCCTTCCCAAATGTTCCCCTTTTTGTGATGGGAAATCATGAAATATCTTCTCCTACTCTAGGTGGAGTGAGAGGAAGTGTCTCAGTTTTACTGACTAAATCCCATACGTACCAATCCTACGATAGGTTCGAAAAGGTTTGAATAAGATGCAGAATACTGCCTAAACAAAAAATAAAACTGCTTTCCTATTAACGTTTCTTTACATTCCCTCTTTTAGCACGATCAGCTAAAAGTATCTCAATTTCCATCCTGACACACACACCACACTGACACCACCACCACCACCTGACATTATGTCCACCCTTACGTTGTTGGCACCTCGACGGTTCGATTTAAGCGTTTTGCCCCGTCGTTTATACCGCATACATTGAAGGTTTGGAACAATTTACCTGCTGTGGTCTTCCCGTCCGATTATAATTTAAGTGTTTTCAAGGCTAGAGTGAATAGGCTCTAAACCTTGCTTCATGCCAAATTTCAAGATTCTAATCAATGGAAAGTACCCTATGATTGATTTTATTTGATTTTGATTGTTTTTTTTTTTATGATTTGATTCCTTGAGTGTCGAAATATACGTTTTTTTGCGATTTGAACGGCCGTCTCTTATTTTTTCGTTAATTTAGAAGTTTGATTTTTTCTCAAGAGACCATCGACTTTAGTTTAAGATTTAAATTTCAACTCGATACCTCCACGCGTTCCCGAGATAAAGGGTCTTGACAGACAGACAGACAGACAGACGGACAACAAAGTGATCCTATAAGGGACCCGTTTTTTCTATTTGACGTACAGAACTCTCCACAGAGCAACTTAGATGATAATGTAATGTTATCGTGCGCTGTGTGGAGCGACAAACAACTTGTCACGTTAGATACACCTGTCTAACGCCCGCAGCTGCCCGGTGACCTAAGAAACATGTGCACGATACCAAAGTTTATCACTTACCTATACAAATACCTACAAACGGCCTTTATTCATTAGCAGATACAAAAAAAAACTACCCGATCGACTTCGTTAACTCTGAAGACCACATTTTTCTGCTTAACAACAAAATATGAAATATCAATACTTAATTAGAATTGATGTAGCGTAAAAACGACTTTGACAAATCAGAAATGTATTTTTTTTTCCGAGTCTTTATTTTAATCAGCATTCATGGATTCATATCGTGTCCTTAACGAGCAGTTTTGTCCTACGGATAATTTTATTCATTCCTAGTTTAATTCTCCATTTCGCGAACTGAATACTGTGTGCGACTAGAACAATGTGCATGACGGATGACGTCAGTTGCCGTCAGTGACGTCACGTAGCTCGGTTCATTCATAAATTAATATGGTAACTTCCGGCCGCCGCCCGCCGCAGCCGTAATCCACACCAACTTTTAAACGCTTTCAGTCTAATCGATACTTTCTAAGAAATTGGTTTTTAATGCAGATTAGGAAATTCATTTACACATTTGCAGTGCGGTCAAGTATCTTTAAAATTTCTTTTAAAATTCGTAGAACTGTTAATCGAATTTTCTGTAGACTTCAATTTTCCTTTTTTTTTTGTTGGTAGGCTCATGCTCACCAGATGGAAAGCGACTCATTCACACACTCAATTGAAGACCGAGATTTTCGTAAACGTTACCCCTCTCTAGGAATTACCTCTGTGTCGTGGGTGCGTTCACAAACATGTAAACTCACATACACAACACACTTAGACCCGGAACAACTGTCTGGGGGCCTGCATTACCGACAAACATTCATTCAAACATTTTATGGAAAAATCATTCAAACGCTCATCATTCAAAACCGATACACTATATTCAGGACAAGGGATGTTTGGCCATAAACAAAACAAGGAAACCCGAATATGACATCACACGTATCCGCTTCCTTGCTCATCTTTACACAACAGTGATGAGCTTACAACACATACTGATTAATCGATTGGAAATTACAATCGAGTTGATCTTGGCTGTAGATTAACAGCCAAGTAACGGATAATTTCCCACTACAAATTAAAACTGTCATGAGTTTTCTAGTAGGTAGTAGTTTTTTCTAAATTACTTAGTTTTGATGTGATTATTATACATATGGATGAATAGATAGGGAGAGAGAGCCCAAAGAAAATATGGATGGATTCTGTAAAAAGTGATATAAAAGAATAGGAAGTCTGTGATAGCGTGACACTTGCCAGGACAGAATGGAAGAAAAAAACCCAAACTACCAAAGGTCAAGAGCAGGAAGATGATTATAAATGATCCAACGATGTTCATTAAACTTTTATAAAGGATTTGATTCTCTTTTAGTACCAAGACGCAGTTACTGTTCCGAAAAAGCCAATTTCCTCTCATCTATTTTATTTTTATAAATGTCATCAAAAGAAACTATTTTCAGTAACACAGGACATTGTCAAAATAGATTCGCGAATTTAGCAATCAAAATATAGCACATATTCACTTCAAAGTTTGAGAGCTGAATGGGTGTGACGTCAGAGCAGGTCACGTCGCCATTGATGCGCCCGCGCCGCCACTTCCGTCGTCTGTAGCGCCGCTACATCCTGCCTGCAGTTTTATGTCTATCACACTATTACCCACACCACACCACATTTATTTGCTTTAAATCTATTACTTGAGCTTTTTTTTGAGTGGTGTGTCATTGATTTTATTTTCGTACAATGAATTTCGGGCTATTTGTCGTTGAACACCATATACCTCTATGATCAGTTTTAGTACCTAGCTGAATTAATCTACGACATCTTGTATAATTTTATAATATTATCGCACTATGCATATATGCGTCAGCAAATTGCAGTGTTGCTAAAAAAAGGAAAATATCTGAGTAACTTATAAAATGTAATTCGATATTTATTTCCTCCAAATGTCGGGCTCAACTAAATCGGCTTTTAAACGTATATTATTAATACAGTGAGGCAGGTTTAATGGCTTCCCTTATGTCAGCTATGTTCTAAGTATGACGGCGAGTGTTTACGTGGTGCTACCCCCCCTCGTAGCTCGCGCACGGTTTTTGTAACGACCGACGGCGCGTGCGCAGGTGGCCGCGCACCTGCCGCGCATACCGACTACCGACAACCGTAGACAAGGCATAGTGCACGCGATTTGACATTTTTGACATTATTATTAGCAACTTAATTGTACGTAGGTTGTTGCTTCGCTTGAATAAATGGACAAAGTTCCGGGTGAATATGGAGGACTCTTTTCCTTCTAGAGTCTACGTGGAAGAGAACACTGATTTATAAGATAAGATGAGATAAGAATTGCTCCTGACATAATTGCCTACGTGAGCACATGATACCTACTTACTGCCGACAAAAGAACCTTTAATAATTACAAATTGAAATTAAATAGGAAAACAATTGAAGCCATATCTACTTACACAGCTCGTTACGAGGATCTACCAGAATTTAAGATCACAGTAACTCGGAGTTCGAAACGTCCAAAGTGCCGGTTGTATCGCTTGGTGACTCTACGTTTTATTGAGTCTAGACAATGTAATAGCAGAACGATTTGCCGAGCGGTGCGAAGGTTTTATTGAACCGCTATCGAGTCCCAGGAATCGTTTACGAGTCTTTAAGCACAATCGGCATGTGCACCTATTAGTCAATCCATTTATATTTTATTTCTACGGGCTTTGAATTTTAAAGTAGAATCCTTGATTAATATAATCACCGAACTTTTATAATTGTATCAAAATCAACGTCGCCATCTGCTGCGACAGATTATAAATTAAAAAAAAAAAAAAAACAATATTCTACCGGATATTATTATAAGACCCAAATTATTTTTGTGACTAAACTAAACTCTGATATTTTTTGTTTAAAATGGACGTATAAATAGTGAACTAAAAAAGTGTGTTTGTAATTATTATCGGCTCGCTACACGCTATTTTATTGGTAATAAATATCGGTGGATCTGGTGTTAGTCGATTTCGCGTCGGTCGCTCGCAGGAAAACCGATTGCGACTCTTTATTTTTAAACGCAAGTTGAGGTCATGTGCTGTTATACCGTCTCACGATTGCGGGCTGCTATGTATCTCCTGCTTTTTTATATTATATTTAAATCTTATAGATAAAACCTTCTTTATTACTTGGCTTTTCAATATTTTGCTCAACAGCCATTTTCTTGATGAAAAGTTGACAAAAAACCGATAGGAAATTCCACATAAAAAAAATATTGTGTGTAATATGTATAACGCTTTGATATCTTAATTCTCATAATAAAATTTTACTAGTTGAAGAACACCCATTTCATGATATACTTATTAAACACAATGGACACCTCGTTCGCGATGTCATTGCTCACACATCGCGACTTTAAAATATTTCATGCTTCCTGCCGAAAGATGTTCCAATTTTGAATTTGATTTAAACACCACTTGTTGACAGCCATTTCCTCTTATCCAAGAATAATGTAGTTTTCTCCACTATTATTTTCTCAGTTCACAATTTTTCTGGACCATCCTTCATTCGAAAAATTATAGTTATTTGCACCTGTTTTAAACGATAGTCTATTTCTAAAATAAAAATATATAAAAAAAAAACAATAATCAAGTTCTATGTAATACAGAAAAATATTAATTTAAACTGCAAAATTATTCAGGTCAAAAACCTAAATCATTTTCATTCATTGTACGCTGAAATTTCAGGTAGCAAGATTTATTTTTACATTAGTCGAGTAATCAAAACCAAGAATTACAAAAAAGAAACAAAATTTCCTTCATTCACATCTATCAAAAATATTTTCAACAACTTTATCACTGTGAAATATAGAATTCCTTAATTGTGACTATTTACATTTTTAATTAATTAATGAGGCCAAATTATTTATGTCAAAACACCGGGCGGCGGCGTGCTGTCGTCGACTGCGGGCTGTCGCTGTCACAGAGCTCACCTGCGTCTGCGCACCGCATAAGATTCTAATTTTAAAAATTCATATTTCGACTTCCGTTCCCAAATGGGAATTGGCGCGATATGCGTCTCAACGTTATTATAAAATACGTTCGAATGTAGACCACTTTGTGCTGGACTTATGTAATCGACTACAACTAAATAGTCGAATTTTAGCATGGCATTTGCTCTCCTCATGGACTTGTTAGTTTTTGGACAAGGTACTTCTGTCCACACATTTAAATAACCACCGAGATTCGGGCATTCTAATAAAGGCCTGTTATGAACTTTCGAAATATGGTTACAAAAACGTCGATATTGCTCGTCTGTCGGGACACCATATGGCATCTTAGCGCGTGCTCGCCACGACAAAAAACGACGACTCCAAGTTTTCGCAGCTCGAATTTCGTCGCAGATAACAAGTAAAAAAGTGCGATAGTCGTTTCGCAGCTGCTGCAAGGTCTAAGGTTACTGTCTTAATCGCGAGTCTTACGACTTTTATTACATTACTTTATACAACTACTTAAACTGCGCTTAAGTCTTAATTACTATTGATTTTAACTACCTCATTTACCAGTAATTCATTAGAGAGGTAGATTAGATATCAGCCATTGAGCTTTCTTAGTGAAACTAACTATAAATGCTTTGTGGTATCTCTTTGTAAATTGATCACCTCATTTATTTATCCGATAGTTATCTTAGTTTTATATTCACTTTGAATCTATCATCAAAAACTAGATTCAAACTTGCATCTCTACCATTGGCATTATCAATCTTTTCTTTGGACTGCTTCTTTGTGATGATACACAGTTTAAGATCATCATTCCACTGTTATCGGCCCAACATTACTTAGGTAATTCATATCACTATCACTAAATCTTTTATCCAATTCAATTTTAAATACTTTTTTCACGTATTATACCTCGACACTTTTAACAGAAACTAATATGCACGATTTCAATTGGTCGTCATTATCATTGCCGTTGACGTCGTTGAAGAAGGATTTCTTAGATTACATTTCATGCCATCAATGCATGTTTCTGTATCTTTTCTTAACTATTCACATTGATACCAGTAACTAGGAGTAAAATCATTATTAATTTATTAATTCAAACTTCATGTACAGTAATGGTTAGTAGGTAATATAGGTTGACTTAATGCCATAAGGCATTCTCTACCACTCAACTTTTGGGTTAAAAAAGACAACACTGTGGCATTATATTCTTGTCTTTATCCTGACCTGACTGTTTGGAGTTGGCACAGTTTTCAAGATTTTATATGGCATGTGACCCGTCATCTCATTGCTCATTTTGTGCTTTGATATCATCTTTCACAAAATTCTTTTGTTTTTTGTTTGGTCTGTCTCTTTCTGTATACCTATACCTACATCTGGCATTTATAGTAACCAGCTTATCTTTCACAAAATTCTTCATCGTTTCTCTTTTTGTGAAGCTTTGAAATTTTTCGATCTGTTTTTATATTATGTCTAACTTTCGTCTGGATGACTATCAGTTAATGCGGACACGAAATCAATGAATTCTATGTCCTTATTTAAGCTTCTAGCTTAATCATTTACACATTTCATCAAGATCGGTTCAATAGTTTATGCATGAAAGCGTAACCGACTAAATAATGTTTGCAACTTTCTATATCCTGATTATATAGCTTTAGTTTTATCGTTTATTTACCTTTTTTAGCTTTAGTTTTATCGTTTATTTTGCTTTTTTTTTGTTTCGTAATTTTGAGTGCTGTTGTTTGTACTTAATGAATTCATCGCTTACGGTGCTGGTCCCTAATATTTAGAGACCAAGTTTTCCTTCTCGTTATCCTCATTACTAGACTCCTGTTTTCCCTAATCATTACTATTATTACTTTTTCTAGATTGATATTGTTTGTATTATTTGAGATTTTTCTTTATTTCTTTGACTCTTTTTTCACAATCTTGACCCTTGTACTATCTAGCCTACTCTGCAGGCCAATGAATGTTTTTTTTTTCTTTTAACTCAAATATCTTCTTTAATGTAATTCCTATAAATAGGCTCGGTATGCTAATGATTTAGATAAATGAGTAGTGCGTCTATGATCAGATATGGAGGCATGTGAAAAATACCTTTTCAAACAATGTGGGTCTCATTAACTATGCTGTGATATCTTGCCATAGATGGTTTTTAAAGCTCCATGAGCAAACAAGCCATATTAGTGCGCATCTAGTATTTGTAATGATAGCAGCGACGATAGATTTAACACAATACTTAGTCTAGGCAATAGACATCAAGGGCACCATGATGTGTTAAAATGTCTATATGAGCTATACACCCTACATATCTACATCCCTTTAACGGTTCAGTTTTGGTCGTAAAATGAATGGCGTTAAGAGCTCGCGGTAGCATGGCAGTATAATGTAGGTACCCAGTTTGCCAAGACACAAAAAATGTTTACAGATCGAGATTTTTAGTAAGCGAGTTGCGTAGATCTTACTTTAGTTTCTATCTGAAATAAATCAGTGTGTGGAGCCAATGGCGCGTTGGAGCGGCGACCTTTCGACCCGAGCGTTGGCGCGCGGGGCGTGGCCGCGTGCGATTGGCTCGCCCCGCCCCGCCGCACCGCACCCGCCCCTCTCCACGCCCCACTACTCGATCTCGATGTGATGCTGTGACTGACGTATTTTTCTTACCATACATTTTTATAAACGGATCGAAAAACGACTTTGACTTGTTCATACACTATTTTTTTTCTTCGACACGGTCTTTAAAATAAATACGGATGTTGCAGCGGACGGATATTGATAATAAATATTAGATTAATATCATAACGTTGTCAAGGTGTCTAATTAAGAAATAATTACCTTCAAGATTATAAATAATCATTTTTAACGACATTAATCTAAACTTGTTATAAATTATAAATCTATAAATAGGTTGTTTTTCCTGTGAAAAAATTAATTTAATTAGAAATTATGTATTAGATTATAACAACATTTCTATTAACTGACACTGAATAGAATAACAATAACAAAAAAGTGTATCAAAAATCCTAAAGTTTTTTAACCAAAAAGTACAATCATCTAAAAAAAACTCCTCGAAGGTCACAGGTCACTCCCAAGAGTGCTATTTCCCTCATTCACAGGATTTATAGCTCCATTCCTCCGGCTCAGTCGCCGAGGGAACAATTGCTTCATTAAAATTCTTCGACTTGTCAAAGTGACAGATCGTAATTTGTTCACAAGACTGTCTACTGATGCTTCATTTGTTTCGTTAAAAAACATTTCTATTCCACTTTTAGTTGACACCTTCACCCGTACGAGTAAAAATAAAAATAATTTGTTCGTGTTTAAAATTTTAATTACATTATGGGTATTTTGTTCTTTAAATTAGGCATTTTAACAACCTTTGCGGGTCTTTTGTTCTTTAGATTACTTCAGTCTTTGTTGCCTAAACTATCGGCTTTATTCGTACTTACAGTTTTTTTGGTAACTATAGGTACTTTAATACCTTTTTTTTAGTTTCTAAAATACCTAATACTCCAAAAAAATCTATATATATAAAAGCAAAATACCACTCATTGATTAATCAGAAAATTTCAGAAACTATAACACCTACAAACTTAAAATTCGGCAGGTTAGTTCCATATAGGGTGTAGACATCCGCTAAGATCGGATTTTACGAAACTCTACCCCTAAGGGGTAAACCGACTTTCATCGGGTGCGGGCGAAGCCGCAGGCAAAAGCTAGTATGTTTATATGTGGAAGTTGGGACCGCGGTCTCGGTCCAAAGAGCCCCACGACCCGACCGCACGTTTGTGGCACTTGACCTTGGAGCTGGCCTACCGTAGTATCTACGGGACTTCAAAATAATGCAAGATCAACTTATGCTGGGTTTCTTACGTGTTTCTGGGCACTGGCCACCTAACCAGTGACCATATCAATCAATTGAAACCACCGTTTATCGCACGACACAGACCAACATTCGCAGCTTCATTAAACCTCATTCAATTCATTCATTCAAGAGTTGTTTATTTATATCTCTCGTATATTTAGGAACGGAATTACTGAATGGACTGATATGTAGTTTTCCTTGTATCTTTACTCAATTATATAAACATTCGCCATTGTTATATTTTAGACTTCAGTTTACTTTGGCTTGATAGGGCCTATATGTGTGTACAATATAGGTACCTAGGTTACCTACGTACTAGTTCTAAACGAGCGGAAATACCGAGTAGTACTTATTTATAAGCTTCTTTTAAAACTGAATAATTCAAGAAATTCCTTAAATTCTAAATTCAGCAAAACGTACGAACCCAAGCAAAGCGGAAAACGTAAACAAAACAATGAGGAAATAAACTATCTATAGGGAAAACTGCAAAAATAACTGGAATCCTTATGACCGGAGCTTCCCCATAGGTACCTCATACCACGTGCTTATAAAAACTCTTGCAGCTCTTTAAGACCATAGCTACCACACAGATACCATAGGTATACCACGTAGGTACGTACAAAAGTACCTACAGCTCTTTAAGACCATTGTTTCCCCACAGGTACCGCATACCAAGTAGATATGTATAAAAATACCTGATCGTAGTTTCTCGATAGATACCGCTACCGATACACTGTGCGTATATAAATACCTGCAGCTTTTTAGGCCTGATAGTTTCCCCATAGTTTCCACATATTTTATTATTATTAATATGTCAATTAGCATTATACCAAACAAACTGTTTGATTAATGTAAAAAAACTGCATGAATTATGAAGGAAACGGTCTCAGGTTAACTATTTAGTTCAGGAGGCTGAGCATTTGTGTAACAGTGACACTTGTTTGCAAATAAATGGTGATGATTATTATTATTATTTCATCACCAAATAGAATTTTGGCTTCTAGGACAGGGCACTCAGTATCAGCTCTGCTTTAAATTCAATTCATGACAATAAAGACTGTAACTTGGAATCATTGTCAACGAAGCTGTTATTATAGCATCAATGATGGCCCTTAATCTTCACGATAACAAGATGAAATAGATCGGCGGTCAAACGACAGACAATGAGCGACTACTGACCCCGCGGCACACATGCACAATACAGATGTACACGCACACACATGCAGAGTAACGTACCCTATTGTTAAATTGTTCAACCACACCGCCATACTGCGTGTACGGTGGAACATCATAGGTATATGAAATAAATAAATATGAATGACTCTCGATATTGACCGGATCTTGGATACATTTTTTTTTTACATTTCCTGAAGTGTGACGAAGGTTCAGTTACAGGGAACATTGGAAAAACTTCACGGAAAACCATAAATACCACCCATTTTTCTTTATTACATTGAAACTGTTCCTGGCTGCAGCCCATATACCTAACGCGCGATTGCTGCGCTACATTCGCGCTGAAACCTATATTTTTTTTAATTTACGTATATGAAATAATAAGGCAGCGCGACACTTTACAGCTAATTTGAAAGCGCCCTAAATCTCCTTAATACTCGTATACTACTTTTATTTATCCATAAAGACACTATCTTTTTACGATAGCCACAAGATTGTCGATATTCTAAAATGTTAGGAAATAAATACGTGATAATTCAGTAAAGCATTGTAGGTAATGTCAGAGTTCTCTTATTTAATATGGAAAATCATGAAATAACTTTTCCGCCCAGGTTTAGAGTTTTATTGATTAAAACCCAACTGTGCTCCTTCAGTCGCTCTTTGCGTTCCAAGGACGCGGTAGCTCTTTCAAACAAGTTCTCAAATTGTTTAGAACCCAAGTGCTCATTAAGGAGTTATGGTATCGAACACCATAGCATTATCATTCTTTTAATGTTCCCACTGCTGGGACTTAAACCTCCTCTCTAGGAGAGGGAATGGGCCGTAATCCACCACGCAGGCCCAGTGCGGTTTGGTTTACTGAACACCGTTTATAGTGAAAAAATCTGTAACTAAGCAGTATCAAAGTTTTAGTCTATCGTAGGGATGTATTGGTTTATTGAAATTCAATAGTCAATAAATATAAAACCTAAAAAATATTTGGGAGTAGCTAGCTACCTTTGGTGATAGATCGATCATCAGGACCGGTCGTTATGGCGACACTTGGGGGAAGCCGGCTGACATGATCAAGATGATAATGATATGAGATCGATCATTGAGCTTAGAGCATTATAAACACAGGCACCTAATTCCAGTTAAAAAAAACCATCGGTACAATATTGCAATTCAACAGTATTTTTATCGTTCTTACGCGCAGTAATTAATAATTACTTAACGCTGCATACTCTCAAAGTTTCTTCGAAATCAATTTCTTTGTTTAAATTTAAAATCGTAGGCCATTTGCAAATTACATCAAACCTCAATTCGATGGTCGGTGTTATATCGTGACTACGTGGCGCGAGGGTGTCGGGGAGCGGTGTGCGAGGTATGGCGGGGAGGGGGGGTATGTGTGGGTCCGTCGGCGCACGCGCAGAACAAAGGGCGCGCCGTGAACCGCGACGGACGCGCTTCGGTACCCCGCGCCCGCCAACACACCTCGATATGCATGCCGTACTGATTTTTTTTTAATGGAAATTTTGTCTGACTGAGATATCACAGTCACAGAGGTACCTACGTGTTGGAATTTAGTGCGACAACTGAGCTAAAATAAAAAGAAAGAAAGAAAAGAATTTATTTGGTACAGCATAAGGCATGAACACAATTAGGTAACACAAAAAATAACAAATTAACAAAAAAAAAAAAAAAAAATTTTGTGCCTCATGGCTGCACCAAAATAGGTCCAGTTCAGCATGAATGCCAGACAACTAGTGCCTGACGCTGGTTTTCAACTGACCTGTTGTTGTGACGCAACGAACGTAAAACCGTTTTGGAGTGTGTGTATAGTACTAAAATAATATAGACCTACAAAATAATATATATATATATATAATATTAAAAAAATATAAATAAATTTTGGTTAATAGAACACCAAACAGAAACAAGTTACAGACTACAAAATAGGGTTTTAATAATTTACAAAAAATATTAACTGAACTAAATAGGTGTAAGACAGTGTATTTGTTTAATGTGTGAAAATAAATAAATAAAAGACGAATCAAACAAGAGCGAAAAAATAAAAAGAGTAAGTAATAACGGTAGAATAAAGATATAAAATGTGGGTAGGTAAATCTCGAACGAGTTAGGATGCAATCAGTGTGATCACTGGCTGTACAAAATGGCTTCGTTATTAATCATCATAGGTTTCGTTTGACCGGTACCCTGTAGCTGAAGTTAGATTATCCACTGACCATGCTAATCCTAACTTTTGCAGGTTTAGGACATGTTAGAGGCGTAGGTGCGACGGAGAGCTATTTAAAGGTGTTTTACCATATAATCATTGCCTTTTATTCTCTCTTCACAATGACAAGACAATGTCTCAGCTGTATAACCTAGCTGGCTCGAAGTTTTCCTTCACCTCCTACTATATCCTTCACTGACCACTGTCCACGCGCTAAAACTACTGACATTTGTTCCAGGCGGCTACACGACCGGTGGTCCTCGCGAAACGAACGCGTACGGGTATTCGGAGGCGAGCGGCGGGTCGGCGGCCGCGCCCACCGCAGCCTCTCCCCTGGACGAATACTACCCGCCCGAGTACCCGCCCGGGCCTGCGCCGCCCGCGCAGCCCTACATCGACGAGTACTACCACCATGCGCACGCGCACTCGCAGCCCCTGCTCACACACGAGCAAAAATACCAGCCGCATCCCTACACCAAGCCTTATCCAAGAGGTGAGTCAAGAAAAAAGCAATACAATACGCGACATATAAGTTGAATCAAAATGGAGATCAACATTCAATGCGCAGTAACAGATTTTCGGGTCTCAACCGGAGCGGGGTCTGTGCGTAACCCACTGGCATAACTACCGAAGGGCTAGGCGGGGCAGTGCCGCAGGGCCCCCGAGCTCCTGAAAACCTGACTAACAAGTAACAATCCTTTTTAAACTAGCGAAAAATGCCCTCACCTTCGAAGTGTAAATGAAATTGGCTTCAACGTCGCTTTAATGATGGAAACTCGTTTTAGTCAGTGACATCTGTCTGACACTTCCTTACGCTTGCCTTAGAACATAAGATTTCGTCCTAAAAGATTTCTAAGAAAGACCTTTTCTACAAAAAATCAGATTAAATGTAGCATCTAGTAAAAACAATTGCTCCATAAATAAAAAAAATAAAACGCAGTGATAAAATCACGCAATCATAAGTAATTAAAAACAAACATGGACATTCTCTCATTAGGAGAGATCAGAAGACAACTGACTTGGTCACTTTAATTGATGTGGTGTACAGTTTCAACATCGTCGCTTACTGAATCTTTCATGTGGTTATTATTTTGTGGTGATCATATTACCTCGTATTTTTACTTGTCATCGTCACTGGAGTGCACTAATTGGTGTTAGTCAAACGATTCGTTTTATTTCTGGTTTTGTCAAAGTTCTATTAACAAATATACGACCCATAAGAATGGTTACGCTTCAATAGGAGGTTGAATAGCACCTAAAGTATTGCAAAAATCTTAGCAATTTATGCTAGGCTTTTCCGAGACTAACTTGTAGCGATATCTATGACACCACACACGAACTAAAATTCAAAAACCTGCATCGCGCGGTGGTCAACTTCTTCGTAGAATTCATCATCGTTATTTCAGTCGAAAGACGTCCACTGTTTAACAAAGGCCTCCCCTAATTGACGCCATGACGACCGCTCCTGTGCGTCTCGCATCCATCGGATTCCCGCGACCCTCACAGGTCATCGGTCTGCCTTGTGGTAGGCCTTCCTCCGCTCGATTAGTACATACATATACATGTCTGAAATCAACTATCGTTCAATTAGCCATACCATTTTACCTTGTTTTCTAACTATGTACTCATAAGATCTCTATTACAATCTTCCTCTCTTGTTTACACGGTGCCAACTTTTATGATGAGAATGATGTTAGGGTTAGGCTCTGAACTTCACTCTTATCTCTTTTTACCCTTTGCGTTCCAGGCTGAAGTAACTTTTTCTAACAATCCCGTAGCCCTGGCAGAAAGTTAGGCATCTAGTATTTGATCATTATGGGTTCTATATCTGGCAATCTAGCTAGTGATGTTTTTAATAACAAAATGTTTTCTTCCCATTGTCCAGGCGGCGGAGGTCGGTACGGCGGCGAGGGTTACGGTGAGAGCTACGTGCAAGAGTACGGCGGCGCTTGTGCAGAGTGGAACGAATGGCCATCCGACCAGCACGCGCTTATCCCGCAGGACAAGCTCGCCTACCCCGCTACAGGACCCTGCTTCACCGGTATGTACCTTGACTGCAGTAACTTGAATGTACAATCCACCATTACATGCAAAGTCAAGTCAGTCTGCTTTTCATACCCCTACTTATAGGACCTTATTTCACTGGTATGGCCTTGACTGCAATAACTTAAATCAAGCATCTAACTGGACTACTATACAATTCGTAATACGATGAATAGTTTGGCTTTTCGTCGTTAGATCAAGATTTTACAAGCCGCCTGCTTGTCTTCGCTCTATTGTTATCGTTTAAATTCCATCATTTAACATCAACTTTGGCAGTCCGTCCTCTTCTGAAATGGTCCTCATTAGTCGTATAACGTAAAGCAACTGTGTGGCACGATTACAGGATCAGGGCCCATCCAACTGTGGCAGTTCTTACTAGAGCTTCTGACCGACAAGAGTTGCCAGGGATTCATCTCGTGGACCGGCGACGGATGGGAGTTCAAACTCACCGACCCTGATGAGGTAAGGGATCTTTTTTTTATTGTTCTCCAGCTTCAGAAGAGCCATTAGCTCTTGAAAACCTTAAACAGTAATTGGGAAAAAAAGTGTCAGAAAAATCTCGTTTTGTTTTTTATTTTATGTGCACTTGGCTTATACGTCTCTAAGGACCATTCAATTCTTCCTTTGAGGTAGGGAATTATAAAAATAAATAACTTCTTCTGCTCTCGACCAGATGGCGTGTCAAATATTTACTGGTTTAAACCGACCTGTCTTCTCCTTCAGTGGCCTTTTGCGTTCTTAAACCACATTTATCTACTCTTTCGAACATTCCCGCAGGCCATTCAACTCTACCGCTCATTTCAGGAAGTCCAAATTAAAGACTAAATATTTCATTGTTTACAGGTGGCTCGGCGCTGGGGCATCCGCAAGAACAAGCCCAAGATGAACTATGAGAAGCTGTCTCGCGGCCTGCGCTACTACTACGACAAGAACATCATCCACAAGACCGCCGGCAAGCGCTACGTGTACCGCTTCGTGTGCGACCTGCAGAGCTTGTTAGGGTAAATTGCAATTATACACGACATGCGAGAGAGATGGATGGAAGATTCTGACAGAGATGTGTGAATGAAACAAAATTATTGCACCGATACTGGTTATAGTATATTGATAGTTTTCATCTGCTAGAACATCTGTATAGGGTAAGATACATCCACTACAATTTGGATAAACAATCCCTTGGAGACACAGCCAGCATGCTTTGGCTACATTCAACATACACAATGAACAATAACGTTTTGTTCGTGCCAATTACTAACCTACCAAAATGATTTTAAATTAAAAATTTGCATCAATCAGTTAGGTCGACATTTGCTTGATAAATAAGTTTTGTGACTGATGCCTCGCTGTGAAACAGCGCCACCTAGGGGTAGATCTGCGGAACTAAACTGGAGTGCTTTGATTGCGATCGTTTCTGATTACTATAGATCCTAACATAACCCTAGTATGAAGCTCGTTTTGGACAGTCAAAATTTCAATGCATTTGGCAACACAACAATTTATATTTGATGCAATTTTGATTAAGAAAACAATGAAATTAAACAAAAGCCCTTTTGTTACAGCATATCACCTGAACAACTGCACGCGATGTATGAACCCAAAATGGAAAAGAAAGACGAGGACTGAGCGGACTTGCGCTCCCACGTCGTCCCCTTCGCAGAACCTCCAACCCAACGTACTATTAGCTACACTACTCCAGCATTCTACAGACTTCACCTGCAGTACGAACAATACGTACTAAATGACTCAAGAAAGGTCTCGTATCTTTCCACCCCAGACTTACCTAGCGTGTTTTCAAAAGCTAATTGCTAACACCGTAGGCCAAGAGCCTATAACAATCATTAAGATTTTATATTCATTTTTAGAACTTCATAATATTAAAATGGATTTGATCTCATATGCAGCCACCAGTGGAATTAATATTAACCAACTAATGAAGGCTAACACCGGAAGGTCCTATGTTATTGTTCACCTATATTTTACATTCATACACTTGTACCCATATAACCAATGGTGCCTTATTGAAACTTGTTATTTCATTTTGGGTTTGCAAATATTCGTTTTGATTGTATCGGACGCACGTAGCACGCAGCATGTACTCAGTGCAGTATTACGGAGCACCCTATATATTATCGTCTACTGTATCAAGTATTGTGATAGATATGCGTCTACACAGTTTGCGACAAAGCAATTTATTTAAATTCCTACAACACAGGAACAGAATTCAGCGAGATAATCAAAACTTAGTGCTAAAATAGTAAAATTTTACTATAATTTTAATGATAACTGTAAATATAAGTTAATTTTGTTACTTTATAAAATAATTAGGTAGGTATTATATTATAGTAGTTGTTAAGTGTTGTATGTTTAATTCGCAAATTGTTGCAATATGCGATTAAAATAATGAGTAGTCAGAATGAGGACGGACATAAAACGATTTTTGTATTCAGAGATTTTAGTCCAAAGATTATTAAATCTAAATTCCCACCTATTGGTAAGGATATGACAAAATTACCAAAGGGACTTCTCATGTTTGGTTTAAAGTGATTATGTTTTTTAAACCTGTTTTATCGACCAGAGTTTTCAAAAAGTGACATCTTACAATTCATGCAATATACTACTTATACATGAAACTCCGATGTACGTAAACATACTTGAGTATCCAATACATATGATTATGTGACCGCTGCAACACCGGGTGACGTCATCTGTCGCTGATCTCGTGGTAAGGGATTGTAATGTCTTACTAGTTATGAAATTAAATTAGTTGTATTATTTTCAATTTTTATAGCTCCTAGCGTACACCGAAGATATGTCGATAAGTTTTATTTTGTAAAATAACTCTCCTCCATCAATATGATACTTGATTTTCATTTCGTGCAATGCGGTTGGTAGGTTAGTTTATGTGGATCTTTTTGTCTTTGGTACTTTTACACGGTGCTGTTCGCTCGATATTTAAATGTAACAGAATTGTAAAACGATGTCTTCCCCGTATTATCAAATTGATAGGTCTGACTCCGATTGACATAGGTACTCTTTTACTGTTAACGATACCTTATTGTAGTTATAATAAAGTCCACAGTCGAATGTATTTTGCTCCTGTTTTATGTGCTAATAGATATCTCTACACGTTTACTTGTAAGCGAAGCCATTGTAAGTGAGACCTATAGTAGTTACGGCCAAATTTTGAATGTATAAGTGTCGTTGTATGTATTGATGGAAGATATAAAATTAAATATATATATTTACGAAATTATAAATATGTCTTTCTTTTCACGAAACAGTCTCCAGTGTCATTAGAATCTATATTTTTAGGAATGTGGAGCAGAGACCACTTTCCCAAAATTATAGATTCTGTTGAATACAATTCATTTTACCACCTATTATTTAAATACATGTTTATTAGACTCAGATTTATTAGAGCTGCAATTTTACAGAATTATTTATTTAATTGGTAGAGTATGGATCAAACCCGTTTGGAATAGCAGTTATTGTCTAACATCCTGTCATAAATTTCAAGTGAAATACAAAAGGACCAAGAAGAATGAGCCCTTGAGAATCTCCTAAATTACAGTCCATCACCCCATCGCGAATATAATATATTCGCGACGAAGTTAGAGAAATTAATTTCGTACATGCGTAAAGTAATTCAAATTTAAAAAAAAAACGACTTTATTTTTTAATTTTCGCTTTACAAATCGATAGTATTTCATGTACCCAATCGACCCTCCGCGGGATTAAAACGACCAAAATTTAACGGTGTATATTTAATATACAAAAAAAACATTCGAGAGGTATTACGATCAGTTGAAAAAAGTAATGGGCTGTTAGGTATTTTATTCATCGGTGATAGGTATCAGCAGTGTGACAGTAAAACATGGACAGAAGTAACAAAAAATTGGCCCATTATTTTATCCTACAATACTAGTACTAAAAATTTGTAAGCAGTTCATTAGATAAATGTCCAGTCAAAATGATGGAAAGAACAGTTAAACATAGTTTGGCAGTTCACTGGAAGCAGATACACCTGAACTCGAACAGATTGGCACCCTGACAGGGGCAGGTTTGTTTAGAAGGGGATTACGGTGGATAAAGTGAGCGAGCAAACCAAATGAAAAAAAGCCGAATTATAATTGTACAGTAGAATATTTTTGTCACACACCGCAGGGCTCTTAGATAGAAATATTCATAAGGCTACAGAGGTAGTTGCTTACATTGTCTTTATGGATAATTCGGAATCGATTAGATTTCATATTGTATAGGTACCCTGACTTTTTATACGACCAAGCAAGAAGGGCCCCGGTAGTCTCACAGGGCATTTGGTTTTGCAGTCCTGAGAACTCCTGAGAAACAAATTCTTCATCGAAACAAACCAGCTTGAAAATTCTAGGCACGGTTATACTTCTTTTTAAAGAAATAGTAGTCAAATTGTGGCTGAACAGTTTGGAACAGAACGAGCAAAGAGAACTTGAAAGTTATTCGTGTCCCCAACTGAGTTATACCACCCATATGTATAGTTGAACTTAGTATGCTTTATTCTCATTAATGTATAACAAAAATGGTAATTTAAAAAACTAAAAAACCCGACCGCTTTTCTGAGTATTTATGAAAAAGCCCTAAAACAAGAAAGTCGTTGTAGCAGTCGGGACCCATTCTAGAAAGTCAGCCGTCTAGTCAGTAGATCTGACGGTAAGCTGATGATGTAATGGGTCCCGACTGCTACAACGACTTTCTTGTTTTAGGGCTTTTTCATGAATACTCAGAAAAGCAGTCGGGTTTTTTAGTTTTTTAAATTACCATTTTTATTTTTTTAGTTTTATTTTATTACGATATCACTTTCACAGTAATTACGAATCTAACGACACCTCGCAAACTAAAATCCATCAAGCCGTTCAGGCCGCAGAGCGTGCCAAACATTTGAATTTGGCGCCAAAAACCCGCCATTTTGTTTTTTTTTTATTTTGATATACCCAGTGTCACTCTCACAGTAAATACGAATCTAACGACACCTCTCAAGCTAAAATCCATCGAGCCGTTCAGGCTGCAGAGCGTGCCAAACAATTATACATACATACATACAAACATACATACATACAAACATACATACATACATACATACTCTCGAAAAACATAACCCTCCTTCTGGTGCAGTCGGGTAAAAAGTTACACTATAGGTACATATACTGCTTATTATAGTATAGATCTATGTACATACCTACGAGTCTTTTAGCTTAGAGATATCGGCAAATGTGATGCGCAAAGCATTTAGTTTATTTTCCGAGCGCACAAGACTCGTGCCGATATCTATACGTCAGCTTTGTGATGATGAACATTTCTTATGGGTTGGATGAATTAATATCATACCCTATAAACTAAATCCACTATAACTGCGGTAACGACTTTTTTAGTTCTCCAGTAACCAGTGTGATTGAGAGCATTTTATTTATATGACAATGAAATTGATGAAAATTCCACAAAGAAGAAAGAAGACAGACAACAAGACCCACCGACAAGGAATAAGACAAGACAAGACAAGGAAGGGGGAGGGGGCAAGGGGTGTCAAAACATGGAATTTATACAATACTTAGGGGTTTAGGAGTTAGGTACAGTCTTCTCACAATTTACTCTCCAATCTAAATACTCCCCAGCCTGGGGGCTTACTCTCGAGTTTAATTCCGATCTGTCGACATTGGAATTGTGACGTTAACTTGAACTCGATACTAGGGCCAAATACGTGACCTTTTTTGGTAAACTAAGCAAAATGGGCTTGGGTTTGGCTTGTGGTCACGCAATTTTAAAACAATTTTGTGCTGGCATCGAATTCAAGAGTACCTAACGTCACAATTGCAAAGTCGACCGATCCGAATTAAACTCGAGAGTAAGCCCCCTGGACCGGGCAATTGCACGATAGTTGATTTCGGCCTATATATGTATTCTAATCGTTCCTATGTGGATGTCGATAGTGGCGTAGCCCGGATTAATTTAGACGTAGGCGAAGGTTCGTAGGTTTGTGGAATAGAGTGTAGGTAGTCCCGCAAATCTCTGTTCAAAAGAGATCCTCCGACCAGACGGGTGTGTTAAGAACTAATCCTGCATCGCGCAAGTAAGATTCGCGGCGCGATTGGAACATATAGAACAAACCCGAAATCATCTATCGGGCAGTAGCCCACCAGATATAACACCTGTCTGGTCGGAGGATCCTCCCTTTTCAACGGAGGTATGTGGGACTTTACTCTCTGTTCCACGACCCCCAAACTGGTGACCCTCGACAAAGAACGTCAGCGCAGCCTTCGTGCAGCTATTACTTCGTGACGTCATCATCACTTCCTCAAGCTTTCGAGCTGCGAGCCATACAGCCAGCACCCACGGCTATATGGGTATACTGACCACCAGCATGCCTACTTGGTCATACCTGGTCATCACCCTCAGCCTCATCAGCGACCTTGGCTAAGCACTTGCACCTTCGGCCAGTCATATGAAGAGCTTTCTCCTGGTCGACGACAGCAGTCAAGCCCTACGTCGCACAGCACCGCTCCGACTCACTGGAGCCAACCGCACTACTCCGACTCACTGGAGCCTGCAGCATCGTATCCCGACTCACTGGGATAGCACCACCCCGACTCACTGGGGCATCACCGCAGACAGTTCCGACTCACCGAGAACTATGCGGAATCCGGTTCCGACTCACTGGAGCCAGCCGCACTACTCCGACTCACTGGAGCCTGCAGCATCGTATCCCGACTCACTGGGATAGCACCACCCCGACTCACTGGGGCATCACCGCAGACAGTTCCGACTCACCGAGAACTATGCGGAATCCGGTTCCGACTCACTGGAACCAACCTCCATTGGCCTGGCACGCATCACGACGCCTCAAGAAGCATCAAGAACCATCGATCTCCGATCTCCGGAGGGGAGTGATGTAGCGACATCCATGTCGTCACAAAAAGAACTAATCCTGCATCGCGCAAGTAAGATTCGCGGCGCGATTGGAACATATAGAACAAACCCGAAATCATCTATCGGGCAGTAGCCCACCAGATATAACACCTGTCTGGTCGGAGGATCCTCCCTTTTCAACGGAGGTATGTGGGACTTTACTCTCTGTGCCACCACCCCCAAATGTATATAGTTAATTTTGATTGGTTACATTTTTTTTTAAATGATGCCCCACTCAGCCCCACACTAAGAATAACTCCTGTATCATGGGTGCGTTCACATCTAAACACGTAAACTCACATACACAAGACCCCCAGAACACGTATCTGTAGGCCATACAAATATTTGTTCCGTGCGGGAATCGAATCCACAGCGCAGCAGTCAATCGCTCAACCACTGCGCCAGCCGTGCCGTCAAATTTTATATTACATAATTATTATGTTTCAAACGCGCAGAAAACTTTAGATATAGCGATGCAGAATTTTTGAATTTTAGTTCAGCAAAGATATCGCTACAAATCCAACTTTCTGCAACTAACCAAGTTTGGATAAATGGGTTTAAACAATATTATCCTACAAAAAGCTATCGAAGTCCATTCGGCTCCTTTTCTTTCAGGTTCCCGATAAGTATATGAGCCGACGAATGAATTGAATAGGTACTATTTCTGATCAATGATATAAATAATGGTCTCAAACATTTAGACTGAATAAAAATCCCGAAACTTTATCATTTACTAGGTTTTTCATTAAAATACTCTCAGACTTAAAAATATACACAAAAATTTAATAAAAACCGATCAAGTCGTTTCGGAGGAGTTCGATAGTTCACTATGACACGAGATTTTTCTATATTTAGAAGATAAAATTTCATATGACCCCAAATAAAACGGGATGTGGGTAGGATGATGATGATGGTGAGAAGATAAAATGTCATCTCACGTTGCTAATTCGACTAAGGGCTGATTTCATCATTCAATATAGAAACTTAGTTCAGCTAAACTGAGCTCAGCTTAATCTAGTTTAAAGACCAGTGTCGTGAACATGAGCGAACACAAAAGAATTGAAACTGAGTTAAGCGTAAACTAGGTTCAATTCATAGCGGTGAAACGCAAAATGAAGCTATAATCTCGATTAGGCGCTCAAACTGCGTTTTTTTTATATATAATCGCGATTAGTTTATTGGTGAATTTAGCCCTTACTAACATTGTAGCCCTGGGATAAGATGTGAGTTTAGAGTTAACTCTAATAACGTCACAGGTAGATACTCTATACTCGCATTTTTGAACGCGAACGTAGAGTTTAACTGTCAATGTTATTTATGGCCGCATAAACTGGTGTTTATGCGGCCATAAATAACATTGACCCAAGTAACTCTAATATCGAATAAGGTAGGTTGGTACCTACCTTATTCGATATTAGAGTTACTTGGGTTAACTCTAGGGTAGCAACTCGAGTTACAAAAGAACGACACTGCCCTGCGTTGAGGTTAGAGTTAACTCTAATGACGTCATCGGGTAAGTACTCTACACTCGCATTTTTTAACTCGAACTGTCAATGTCATTTATGGCTGCTTACATACCCTGCTCGAAGTTTAGAGTTAGCTCGAATTATAAAAGAACGACCCTGGGTCGCAACTCTACTCTACTCTGGTTATTTTTGAACGCAGGGCTGGGTCGCAACTCGACCCTACTCTGGTTATATTTGAACGCAGGGCAGTGGGCCAACTGTCACTACTGTCAATGTCAATTTTGACATTTAAATATTTGTCAGACTGTCAAATCTGTCAATTCGGAAAAGGTATATTAGGTTATGTTTGTTGAGGTTAGGTACTGTTTTTAAAAGAAATCTATAAACATCCATAATAATGCGGCTATCACAAGTATTAAATCGACAACACATCGACTTTATGTTCAAAAAACATTGGTTGGTCCAGGGAAAACGCATACCTATCGATACTGGGGTCGAAGAACATTTGAAAGCTAAAGGCATAAAAGTTGAAGATGCTCTCGAATTTATTCAAGGGGAGCCAGAAGAACGTGAACGGTAAGGTACTTTCTTTAAAATGCATGCATTAATTCATATTACTTATAGCTTTTACTGCAACAAGTATTTTCTTTCAGAATTAATATAGTAGGGCCTTATGAACGTCAAATCCCATTGGATCGAAATCACCCTGATTACAAAGAACAGCCATGCTTCACTTTGAAAAGCACGAATGTACTGCTAGAGGGAATAGCTCAAGCCCAGGTGCTAACCAAGACAATAATAGCAGAGAACACACTGCCACCTAGCATTGAAGAGCTCGCTAATGTGCCAGCACCCGCAGCCATTCATGAAAATATTAAGAAAGCTATTCTATCTGCTAATGTTTTCGATTGTGAACAGAAAAAGTTACCTAAGATTAAGGACCCAAAAAGACCAGCTTTTACTTTTCCTAGGATACTGGGTATCACAGACAGAAGAAGAAAGTAAGTATACTATGTAATCTTGTCTTGAGTATTTTATCAAATGTCAAACCCAGAAAATTAATAATGCATGGACATGATGTTTTAGCCATTATTTTGAAAAGGAAGTTCTCTATTTGTCTGTTTAATCTTTTCAGTCAAATTCTGACAAACAAATTGCTACAACTAGTTGAAAAGAGCAGTGACAGTGAAGCCACCCTGTCTAAATATGTTCTGAATGATGTTGAAAGCCAAACTGTATTTGAAAAAGAAGATGAGTTGATACAATTTCAAGATATATCCCATATACTGGTGACCAGCAACAAACCTGTAAAGCATGATGTAGAGAAGAATGTAGAGTTTTCTGAGATCCCTAATCTGTATCCTGTCAAACACACTGTTACATTACCACCTGAGCATTTCTACGATGAGACTAGCAAGTACCGTAAGTATCTTAGCATAGCATAGACTATCAGAGGTGTTGTATATAAACTTTCCAATATCATTTTTACCTAATGATTTCATTAAATGATTTGTCAAGTTACCAATTTATCATAGAACAATTTTACCTAAAAATGAAATTAATCATACTGGACTGGCCTGTTGGTTTAGTAGTTAGTGGCCCTGACTGCTTTGCCGGAGGTCGTGGGTTCGATTCCCACCCAGGACAAAGTGTGATGAGCACGATCATTTGTTCTGTGTCTGAGTGTAATTTATCTATAATATTTATGTATTTAGAAATATATAAGTATGTTTATCAGTTGTCTAGTACCCATAACACAAGTTCTGCTTAGCTTGGGATTAGACGACGTTGTGTGATAGTTGTGGAATCTTATTATTATTATACTTACGTTTCTCTAAGCCATAAATTGAGATAGACATATCCGGTTCCGGTATGGTGAAGCACTATAAGCCCCAGCAGCTTCATACCCGCCCCCAATCTGGCAGGTAGTGGGGATGAGTTTGCAAGGCGCATGAATCAGCAGACAGAAATATAAATTGGCTTAAGAGAAAGGTAAGTAGGCTTAATACCAATTTTATTTTAGGTAAAATTGATTAATTAAGCTCAACTGTACCTTTCTCTAAGCCATAAATTGAGAAGTGTTTGTTATCGAATGCTGGATTGGGGCTACATTAATAGAAGGCCAATGTGATCGGCTAAATTGTTAATTGATTTTTAAACTTTAGGTTAAATAACTCCAAAAACCATCTCACCGTTTGAAACAGATTATTGAATGGATTTGAACAACTTGAATGATTTGTAGATAATATTTCTGAAATGTCAACGCAAAACGCCTATTTTGTCTCTCCCGAATATGATCCATAGGAATATTTTGTTAGTTTCGATATAGCCATTTAGTTGCCAATTTAAATTGAAAACCTGGGGAAAACGAAGACATCCTTTTCTGATATTAAGAAAATAAGAAAAATTTGTCGAAACAAAATTCGAAGGCAGTGAAGCTTTTTATCTTTAGTACATATAAAGGTACTCCCAAATTGCTCCCGGCTTGAAAACGTTAACAACATTCAATCAACTCGTTTATCATGCAGTGTCAGGGCACAACGTTTACCATAATGTATGACGAAAAACCTCTTTTGCCCTTCTCTTTCGCCCTTGCGCAAGATTAGAGCTACTAGTAGTACTAGAAGGCCGATAGTTTGCACTGTTGCGCACAGGCACTATATTTCCCACTTTTGGACAGTAGGTTTATACGATCTACCCTGCGAGGATAGTCCAGTTAGTACTTTTAAGGCGCCTCCTTATTTACCTATAAAATTTGTAAACCATGCATCGTCTTTTTAGGGTTCCGTAGCCAAATGGCAAAAAACGGAACCCTTATGGATTCGTCATGTCTGTCTGTCCGTCCGTATGTCACAGCCACTTTATTCCGAAACTATAAGAGCTATACTGTTGAAACTTGACAAGTAGATGTATTCTGTGAACCGCATTAAGATTTCCACACAAAAATAGAAAAAAAATCAATAAATTTTGGAGGTTCCCCATACATAGAACTGAACTAAAATTCAAACATTTCTTTTTCAACAAACCCATACGTGATATCTATGGTTCTAAACTGAATAGTTTGCTCGAGAAACACTTCCAAAGTGGTAAAATGTGTCCGTCCGTCCCCCTGTAACTTCCAAAATAAGACCAAAAAAAAAATATGATGTACATTACCATGCAAATTTCCACCAAAAATTGGTTTGAACGAGATCTAGTAAGTAGTTTTTTTTAATACGTCAAATCGTAAACCGCAATTTGTACGGAACCCTCAGTGTGCGAGTCCGACTCGCACTTGCCCGGTTTTAGGTAAAGTCATCAGTGGTCGTTGCGTTTAATAATATAAATTGGCATTTAATTTAATTATATTTATTAATTACAACGGTCTTACAACCAATTACAGTAACTAAACAAAAAAAAAAATGAAAAATATAACAAAATACAAAAATGTAACGAGATATGTCTTGTTATACTCATACATCAATCCCTCTCACAGTACTTCTGACATGCCAATAAAATCGTCTTCCTTTCATCCGCAAACAGATCGCTAGTTGGATTGGAGTCCAAGGGACCATTTAGTGTAGCCAAAGAGCGAGGTATTGGTGACTGAGCACGGGCAACAGTGCGACACTGAGGCACAACAAACATCCTGTGCTTTTTACCGCGGTAGTAATTGTCTGGGACAAAGAAACGTGCCAACACAGCAAGTAGGTCAGGCGCATCAGTAGCTCCACGGAGCGTCTTGCAGGCTATAGTGAGCTGATCTCGTACTCGTCTTACCTCTAGCGCGAGTTATATCCGAGGCAACCCAGTAGAAATTTTGTGGGATAGAGGTATGGGTAATAGCCATGCATCCGCTTGTGGAGGAACCTAAGGATCGCTTTTTGTACTTTTTCTAATAAAAGCACGTAAGTACTTTGGTGCGGGTTCCACACGCAAGAGCTGGATTCCAGCTTACTATGCACGAGCGCATTAAATAAAATTTTAATGGCGTGCGCGGTGCGAAAATCACGTGAGCGTAGTTCAAGCGTAAAAGTGTAGAATGTCTTAATTTCAGTTTAGCAGATATTTAGTGTATGACGTCCTGTAAATGTGTATGGTAAGTTCAGATTTGTGCATCCAGCCATTCAGCAGATATTCAACAAAAACTGTTTCCGCCAGGACTACGTATTCTGAGCGTAACTTTTTTTTTTCTATGGACATACAAGAAAACAAATACATACAATAATTAGTGTGTAACGAGATGTAAATGTGTATGCATAAATGAAATTTGTGTGTCTTATAATTACGAAGATATCCGAGTTTCCGCTGCGGTGACGTTTGCCAATTTGATGAAAATCATATAAAACGGTTTAGTAGAAAGTTATAATTTTTTATGCACGTTACTTTGGATTTGTGTGTAATGTGTGTAAAAGCAGAATTTGAAAAAAACATACCGTTCAGAAGATATAAAAGTAAACGTAAAATAAGGTTATTAGGTCAAAGCTCTTAAAATAGGAACTCTAGAGTCTAACTTTTTACATGTATCTATAACTTGTAAGGCTCTACAATGTCCTGCAAAGTTTCATGTATGTGCGCTAAGTAATTAATGAGCAATCGCATAATTACTACGACTGGACCACTATATTTTATGACATCCGATTATAGGACTTTTTAATGGAAAAAGCAAAATAAAATATATACCAATCATTAGTGTATTAATGCAACTAATCCTATTTGAAATTTCAGCTCATTACACTAAATAATTAAAGAGATATAATAAAAAGACCAGAACAACTACAAAACATGGATAAACCGACCAAGTTTGAATGGGTACGAAAAAGCGGCCGTGCAGTACTTAGACCTAACGTTCTAAAATTTCCAGTGTAATAGCTTCGTACAGATGCGTACACAATTCTTGACGAATTTGTGATAAAAAATAGTACCTACAAATTTGTAGTAGTGATTGTTTACTGACGACGTTTACTTACGAAATTATTACAATTTAATAAATGCATCTGTACCTATTAACAAATGTGCCTCGCTTGGGAAGAGCATCGCCTGTCCTTGTGGGGGCGATCGGCGGCAGCGATCTCTCGCGCCGGGGTTTGGTTCAAGCCATGCTCCGGAGCGAGGAGGAGTGGCAGGCGGTCGCCTCCTTCTGCGAAGCAGTAATGCTAGCAAAGGAGGAGGCTGACCGCATCAGGCTACGGCGTACACGCCGCCGCCGCCGCCGGGATTCCGATCCCGATTTTCAGCCACCGTAGGCGCGAGCTCGCGGACGGCGGGCAATGAGTAGCTCGCTGTCCGTCCGTCCAGTAACATACCGGTCCAAGCTCAAGTCGTTTACGGCGCGCACTGTTCCCGCGCGCCTCAAGGAGTTGTCAGCAAACTGTAGGGGCCCAATAGGGCCGAAGCCTACTGGGGTCAAAGGGTATGTGAAAATGGCACCCGGGGCCCTGGTACCAAGGCAAAGAATGGAACGGGGTAGGTTTTTAGTCAGTAAGAGTCTGACACTACTTCCCGCTCCACCCAAGGGCGGGATTTGTCATTGGATGATTTTACCTACCATAAAAAAAAACCTATTAACAAATGCATTTATTTGGCAGACGTAATATTTACAAAAAATTGATATAGTAGGTACATATTTACTAACGCCGCGCCGCCAGTTTAAAAAATCATAACTCGTAAATAATACAAAATGTGGTTTGTAAAAATGCTAGAAAAGGCAATAAAGTATTTGTATAGCACATTGTGTTTATCTAAGTGCTCGATTACGGATACGCGGCGCGTCGGGCGGTCCATCGTACATTGCCATATGTCTGTGTTTGCGCGAGCGATGACGCGGCCCGCTGCTGCAATGTACGATGAAACGCCCAACGCGCCGCACAACGCGCCGAGTCTCCGTAAACACGGCCTAAAAGTGCGTTAAAAACAAAACCAGCGCGGCGGTTTTAATTTCAATTAAGGCGCTAGTGGTCCTTGAAGGTAGAGTTACCAACTTTTTTTACTAGAAATAAAGTGTATTGAGGTTTAGAAGGAAAATGAACAGTATTTAAAAAAAGAAAGTATTCCATTTTTAAACGTTTCAAAAAATATTTTTTTGTGACCGCACGTACCTATGCACAATTAATGTTCCAAATTAAGTTTACTTTTTGTTTTTTTTTTCTATGTGGATGATGCGGATCTGGTATGGTTTCTTGCTACACTACTGCAGTAGTAAGTTGTTAGAAGGTTGATTACAATTTGCCTTTGTTACTACCTCCACTTGAAAGTAAAACTTCTTTGTTAAATAGTGCACTTGATACTCAGATAAAACGAAAAGAAATAGGAAATATCTTAAATAAAAAGAATTCTTTATTTTAAATGGAAAATGTCACAGTCAGATTCAAACTCAAAAATTTAACTTATAATAAAAAATAGGCGAGTATCTTCTTAATAAAACACTAAAACACAAATAGCTGGTTGCATTCCGAGAGTAGCATTTCGAGAAAAGCTGAAACTTTAATGGAGACATCAAGAAAGCGGGTAATCATATTTTTTCACTATATACTGTTTTACTACTTCACCTCTAAGATATTCTTGCCTGTGGAATTTTGAGGAGCACTTCCGACGTCTGGGCGTCAAAATTCCACCAAAATTCCCAGACTGAATAGGACTGGGGCTGCTCTCAAGCCGCTCCTGCCTAAGGGTTCTGACGCCTCCTGCCGGAGGCTCTATGCAGGCATCGTTCTTTCCATTGCCCTTTACAGCGGCCCAGCGGAACGCCTGCGGTCTACGCACGGAGCGAGGAGGAGTGGCAGGCGGTCGCCTCCTTCTGCGAAGCAGTAATGCTAGCGAAAGGAGCCCGACCGCATCAGACAACGGCGAAAACACACCGCCGTCGTCGAAGTGCTCCTCAAAATTCCACAGGCAAGCAATCAACTCAAATACAAAAATAGACAAAAACTGGGCAAGTGCGAGTCGGGCTCACACATTTACGTAAGTTTGTTTTGTGCGGAACCCTCAGTGTGCGAGTCCGACACGCACTTGCCCAGTTTTTTATGCTTAACATTTTCTAGACTTCATTGTAGACTTTACTACTTCTTATTTACGTTCTTGGATAAGTAGGTACCCTACAAATAGAACACTCAATATTTTATAATCTACGCGGATCCCGCAATTCTAGCATTCGCTTGGAGTTTGACAGACAGAATGGCGGGAATCCTGCGCAAACCGGCATGCGGCATTCGCTTCGACTTCATGTTTGAATAGTAGGCAAGTATCTTCTGAGCGCGCGCTTCCTGTTCCGTTTTGTTTAGTAACAGTCACAAATGTGCAGTCAAGGACAACGTGCGTATGCACTGTTTATTTTGCCATCAACGTAATATTATGTAGGTACTTACTGGATTCGGATATTGACGTAGCTAGTGTAAGTGACTGTGAACCATACTTATTGAGCCAGTAGTGAGAATGATTGGAAGATAAACAAGGTAAGATCATAAATCACGTACTTAGATACTTACTGTTAGTTCCTATTTTATTATTTTTTATTAATGTCGTTTATTTGTTTTAGTTAAATCGTTACCTAATAAATACTTTTATTAATAGAAAGTTATTTTATTTCCTGCAAAACAATTGTGTACGCACCTGTACGAAATCATTCAACACAATAACAACATTATACTGGAAATTTTAGAACGTTAGGTCTAAGTACTGCACGGCCGCTTTTTCGTACCCATTCAAACTTGGTCGGTTTATCCATGTTTTGTAGTTGTTCTGGTCTTTTTATTATATCTCTTTAATTATTTAGTGTAATGAGCTGAAATTTCAAATAGGATTAGTTGCATTAATACACTAATGATTGGTATATATTTTATTTTGCTTTTTCCATTAAAAAGTCCTATAATCGGATGTCATAAAATATAGTGGTCCAGTCGTAGTAATTATGCGATTGCTCATTAATTACTTAGCGCACATACATGAAACTTTGCAGGACATTGTAGAGCCTTACAAGTTATAGATACATGTAAAAAGTTAGACTCTAGAGTTCCTATTTTAAGAGCTTTGACCTAATAACCTTATTTTACGTTTACTTTTATATCTTCTGAACGGTATGTTTTTTTCAAATTCTGCTTTTACACACATTACACACAAATCCAAAGTAACGTGCATAAAAAATTATAACTTTCTACTAAACCGTTTTATATGATTTTCATCAAATTGGCAAACGTCACCGCAGCGGAAACTCGGATATCTTCGTAATTATAAGACACACAAATTTCATTTATGCATACACATTTACATCTCGTTACACACTAATTATTGTATGTATTTGTTTTCTTGTATGTCCATAGAAAAAAAAAAGTTACGCTCAGAATACGTAGTCCTGGCGGAAACAGTTTTTGTTGAATATCTGCTGAATGGCTGGATGCACAAATCTGAACTTACCATACACATTTACAGGACGTCATACACTAAATATCTGCTAAACTGAAATTAAGACATTCCACACTTTTACGCTTGAACTACGCTCACGAAAATCACGGCAATTGCGCAAAACAAAACCCTACCTTTGGTAAGAGAATTTTGCTACCGTGGCCATGTGGTCGTGGAATGTAAGCTTTCGATCGAATGTGACTCCCATTATCAAGATGGTATTCGAAATCAACTGGGTACCGCATTCGAACGAAGGTCATAGCGAAGCATTTAAAGCTATTAAATTCCATCTTGATACGAGTATCTAAACTCCACTTATAGATTGCGTAAATGCCTTGTTGTAGTGTCAAGTAGTCAGACTCGGAGTTAACTTCAAGGTAAAGTTTCAAGTCATGGGCATATAAAAGAGATCTTGCGTGACGCAGAACTTGAGAGTGATCATTAACCATGATTAGAAAGCCTGTTTTAAGCTATCGACACGCATAAGCCTGTTTTGAGTTCATCGACACGCGAAGAAGAAAAAGCCTGTTTTGAAAGGCTTTATTTTGCAAAATAACATCATATTACACAGCAGCTAAAATATAATTGTCGACCGCTAACGAACAGTTACGTTCAAATTTTAAATATCGAGCTCTACAAAACGTGGGGTAGAACTATAAAGTTTTTATACTTGAGAGAACTTACTTGAGCCCAGTCAAGCAAGTTAAAATATTGTAACTTTTTAAGAAATTCGAGGCAAGTATTATTTATCTGAAATAAATGCAATTTGAGGGTAGTTTGCAATATGTAATCAACTCCTTTTTTTATGTTCAGCTCAATATCCTGTTCTGTATGACTCGGATTATATAGAACAGACTCTGTCGGGCATGCAAAACTGAGTATTATTTTTAACAATAAGATCTTACAAGGAGGATACTTTTTCAGCAAGCTTTTCAAAAGTATCCTCTAATTTACTTAGCTTTATACGGTGACGCTGCTCCTTTCGCCTGCGATGTCTCCTTTTACGCGCCGTCGAAGCAGAACCGCTGCTACTACTCGAACCACTAAATTGCGTGCGACCGAGCACATAGGGCATTGTCCATACTAACATTATTAAAATTATTCGAAACCCTATTTTTTCATTACAGATAATGATTTGATAAGTGTAAATGTCAAACTTCGGAAATAAGATACCAGCTTTTTAATCAAAATGATGTCTCCAAATTCGATTTTTTTATACAGGTTTTTTTAGTAATACAGCCTTTAAGGCAAGTAGGACCAAGAAATGTTAGTGTTTATTTATATTAGAGTCTAATACGAATTTTAAAATAATAATACTTTAAAATATTACTATATTTTTTTAACACTCTGCCTTTTACTTAGGCTTGAGTCCCAGCAGTGGGTACATTATGATGCTATGCTATATGCACCCAGAACTAGGTCTTTTATTTTTAATTATTCTGTGAAGTAAGTATAACACAAAAGCTCTTTACTCGTGTGTGTCCGTGGCGATCTGGAGCCCAACTGATAATAATTACCTGCTCGTTTTATTTGCCATCAAGTTTGCGAGCAATAATCGTAACCGCATCGGTTCGGCTAAGATCCGCGCGAAAATACAAGTAGTACAAGAAGAGTAACTTGTTTTTTAATTATCATACCGAAGTCATTACATTGTATTTCTGGCTGGTTTCCGCAACTCCAAGACTTAAGCGCGTATTTTGCGTACGGTCATTATTACTAGAGATGAAACGGATAGCTGTTTGGCCGGATACCGGATGCCGGTTATCCGGCTGCCCTTCTGGCCGGATGGCCGGATAACCGGCCGCCGGATATCCGGCCGTTCGATATTGTTTCAGCAGAGCCATCTTGTGCACCTATAGTGTACTTTTTGACACACCTGGTCATTCTCGTTGCAAGTAATTGTGTTGGCTCGGTCCGATCCGAGTGTGTTGGTAAGTAAACAGCGCCATCTAGATCGATTCCTGTGGTATTGTTAAACAAGTATAACACAATTTTGTTTAAAGGTGTCAAATTCGATAGCGGATCAATAGAGTATGATGTTCAATTTGAAATGGTCGAGTTATCTCTTGTGGAGTGTAGCTAGCGAGTGTATTGTTTGAGGTTATGTATGACACATAAATACGAAAATGGCTTTTACTTTTTGGAGATTGACTTTTACTTAAAATCGGTGCGCATTGATCGCAATCAAGATCCATACAAGTGGTGGTCAGCTAATAAGAGGCAGTATCCAGTCTTGAGCAAATTTGTCAGAATTTATCTTTCAGCACCATGTAGCAGTGTTTACAGCGAAAGACTTTTTTCCGAAGCTGGACTTATTTATGAGGAGAAGCGAAACCGTTTGTTGCCTGTTAACGCAGAGAAGTTGGTGTTCATTCACCATAATCTGCCTCTAGTGCACTATGAATACTAAATCTTATTTGAATAATTTTCACGCATACATTGTTTTGGTGGTAAATTTATGTTTTGTTTCGGTGTAATAATTAAATAATGTCCTAATATTTTAGTCTTTTATTGTATCCGGTATCTGGCCGGATGTTGGTTACTATCCGGCATCCGGCCGGATAGTGTTTTTACGCCGGATAGGCCGGATAACGGATAGTTGCCGGATATCCGTTTCATCTCTAATTATTACCTATTAGCAAAGTTGTAATAAAGTGTAAGTAAAAATATCAGGTTGAGTAATTCTATACTTTCGTCTGGGTTGTCACAAAATCGAGATGAAAAAAATAAAATGACTAAATGGTATTTTATTTTATGAGTTAAACATTTGCCACTGTTAAATTGTCCTCAGGAAGTACAAAAGCTGACCATAATTAATCGTAAAAATTTAAAATAATAATTCTTACGATTTTTACGAATATTTTTCGATCTTTCGGTCAATATCGGTAGCGGTACCTCACTATTTATGAAATGGAAAAAACATGCAACATTCGAATTGTCAAATCATTATCTCTAATGAAAAAATTCCCTTTAATGCATTCACTTTTGAACACCAACAAATAACTCTAGTTAACACTATAACCTTTGCTTTAGGCTTAGAAAAAGGTACAGTTAAGCTTAATGACAGATTTTATAGAAACTTACAACATTAATGTTGCAAACAACTTATATTTCAGCAATCCGTCCAAATGTCAGCATGAGACATCCCCATACAACCTGGTTACATTACAATGCAACTGAAGTGAGCAACATCTATGAGACACCAGTCACTCAGCAGCAAATCCTTGGGAGATCACTGACTCATGCATTCACTGTAGCCAGTTCCTATGCCAAGCAGTTACATGGGGTATGTTTCAGTTTGATCATGTATAGTCTAAGAGCTTAACGCACTAGCGGCTAGCCATAATGCGGCGTGCCGTTACGGTTGGCCGCACTTCAATTTTTTTATGAAACCGCTTGACACTAACGCACTGACTTGCGGTCAGCCGACAGCCACTGCGGTTGTCTTGGAGCTGCGACGGGCCGCAACGGTTCAATATAGCGGCGCGCCGCAAACATTGTATGCAGGGCGTGCACGATTTTGATACAGAAAAAAACATTTTAGAGATCCACGATAATTTAAATAAATAACTATAACAACTTAGCATTTCTAGAAGCACTAACGACGAAATGCGGCGGACCGCAACAGAACCGCGACGACACGGCTAGCCGGGTTGCGGCGCGCTGCCGTCGCGGCAGACCACACCTACATACTGTGGCTAACCCCAGCGGCACGCCGCTTCACACGCGTTCACAAGTTAAATCTGTACTATAATGAAATCTTTTCATTTCATCAAACCCCAAGGGCTGGCTATTACCTTGGACATTGCCAGTTGACATCTTTTGGCTACATTGCCAGTTGACATTGATGCAAAGGAATTTAACAAACCAATTTTTGATTTTTTCTGGTTAATTTTAAATACCTCTTTCATTTCACTTTTGAACTACAATTATACTTATTTGACTTCCAATTATTTACCAGGCTGCTTTTCGATAGGGAAAACAAAAAAATTCATACAATCAGAATTTCATCTATTGAGTTTGAGTGTTCTAAACCTGGCGGGAACTGGAAAAATTCACTAAACCAATGCTGCTCTAGTGAACTTTATTTGTACGCATAAATTGAGGTGTAATTGCATTGGTGGACTTCTTTTAAGTTAAAACCTCTGTCAACAACATGATTAAATAAACGATCCTGGGTTTTTTTTTTCTGATAGGTAAAATCATCCAATGACATCTCCCGCCCTTGGGCGGAGCGGGAGATAGTGTCAGATTCTTACTGACTAAAAGTCTACCCCGTTCCTTCATTGCCTTGGTTCCAGGGTACTGGTATACATTTTCACACTTTCCCAAGGCCCCAAATGATCCTGGGGTGTGAGTAGGTAATCAGAGGCCAATATGTAAAATGGGCAGAAGATGAATAACACATAATTTAATCATCTTTTTCTCCAAATATTTAATTTATACAAGTAACTAATAAATATATTGTATGTTTATCTCACAGGAGGATGTAAAGGACCTACCAGAGCCGATATACATAAATTGTATACAAACAGATGGTCAAAAATATCATTTTGGTGTTTTGGAACTGAATACACTGAATGTAGATGGTACTGAGGGCACTAAGAACGTCTGGTACAGCAAGAACGACTTACAACTGTACGGCGCGAGTCGCTACTTCAGTGGCATGCCTGTCTTAGAAAACTATAACAACAAAGTATATGGATACATAAATGCTTTATATAACTGCTAAGCCACCAAATTTACCTATTAGCGTAGTATAATTATATTATAGATAATGTAAAAAAATGGTTTTATTTCATCACAACACTGCCACAGTAATTATTCAAACTTCAATCATATTTATTTAAAGTGTCTGTTACTTCTAATATAAATCAACAAAACTATGGAGAATGCGATAAGAAAGCAAAGTATGATAGTAATGTATTCATGTGTATATCCCATTATATTTACAAGAACATAAATACATTTATTTTAGATTAGAATAGATAATGCTTACACATACCGAAACACTTTGTACATTAAATAATAGTACATCAAGAAATCGAAACGAAAACATATAAACAAGCTCATTTATCCATCGCGAATTTTTGCAATCGACGTCTTCTCAGCTCGTCGGCAGCATCCACATCAGTCTTGTCTCTGGAATGAAAACAATTCTCATATCAAGGTTACAATTTCTTTTAAACTTACAGGGTTACTGATATTCCCGGCAGGACGCGGTAGTGCCCTATTTGCAACATTTGGGTACTTGACTCATTTTTGTTTTTGTTATTTGTGTAAAAATGTAATTTAGAAACCTATCAAATCTGTTGGAAGAGGTAACTAACAGCAAAAGAAAATGTTTGCGCAAACACAATGTTGTGACGCGCGTAGAAAACATAGCGAGACTTCTTACCACGCCCCCACTCTTCCTCATACAAATATTTGAAATGTTAATTGCTGCTTAACTTTATAACCAATTTTGATACAATTTACAGAAAAACATTTTACAGTACGTTCGCCGGTTATTGGCACGCCTGAAGTTAGGCTCTGCGAACTTTAGCGCTCAAAATAAGCGCGTCAAATAAATTATTTATAAAAATAAATGCCAATAACAGTTGTTAACAGCTATAACAACTGCTATTGGCATTTATTTTTTTACGAGTGCACAAGCGCTAAAGTTCGCAGAGCCTAACTTCAAGCGCGCCAAGAACCGGCGAACGTACTGTAAGTGTTAATAGTTATTAATACAAGAATCAACACAGGCAAGTACCCAAATAAGCACTGATTGAACAATTGATCTACAAATCGTTGTAGATTAATTGAAAGTTAAAAAGAAGCCTAGCGATTTTGAATTGGTTGGGCGATTGGATGCTGCGCTGCGTACCGCGGGTTCGATTCCCGCACGGAACAAATATTTGTACGACCTACAGATTAGATAGGTGTTCCGGGGTCTGGTCTGGGTGTCTTGGGTATCTAGTTTACATGTTTGTGAACACACCCAGGATAGGGGAGTGTAGTACAATGGTTATTTTTTTTATTAAAAAGATGAAGAACATCCATTTCATATCGGCTAGACCTTTAACAGTTGTTATATGTAGTGAAAAGCCCGAAATATGACAATAGTGTTGCCAAGTGGACAGCCGTATCTTATACTGAATTGCTGTGTTGTGGAGGTCAGTGGACAGTGGTGATGAAGCTGGAGTATTTTACATGAAGAGCCATGTAAAATACTCCAGCTGCATCTCCCCAACATAGTACGAAAAGGTTAAGGTTGGAAATGAAAGACATAAGTATTAAGTACCTATTAGTGTCTACAGGGGTCGTGGTATCAGGTTGCATGGGACTCGGGTCGTCGATGGTTTTGCTTGTGGAGGGCATCGGCGCGGGCTCCTTGTAGCTCGACGTGGTCGGCACCACGTCCGGCTCCTTCTTCACTTGAGACGTCGGCAATGTGGACGCCGTATTCAACTCTTCTATTCTCCTGTAATAAAATATTTATACATATATTAAAATGGCTGTCTTTTCAAAAAACTTTGCTCCCGTGAAATATAATATGTATATCAATATCAACTTAAGTTATAAAATAGATTGTTTTTTGAGGTGGAATCATCCAATGGCTTCTCTAGCTCTAGGATGGAGCGCGAGGGGTGTCAGAATTTAACTGACTAAATCCAAACCTCTGTCCTTCAGTTTCACTTTGCGTTCTAGGACCACGGGTTTCCGTTACAGGAGAAAATCCTCGCGGCCCTAGCGGACATAGCCCTGCTAGGGCCGCGGGATCTTGCGGTTTGCTAACATCTCTTTGAGGCGTGAAACACTACGCGCTGTCGACAACTTGAGCTCGGTCCGAAAGGTTACCTGATGGCCGGACGGCAAGCTACCCATTAGGTACTATTTATTGGCTAAGAGTGCTCATAGAAGGGACTTACAGCCATGATTATGACGTGCTCAATATCGAACTAGATTGAATTGTGAAGATTAAATAAATGCACATACAGACAGATAAAATATCAAGTGCAAAGGTTATTTATACTGAAGTTAGCTGGCTTTAGGCAAACTTGATGCAATATTTAAGAATTATTATAAAAGACTTATGTATATCACGGTTAACATACATATATCGTGGTTTAACTAACTCGAAAGATTATTACTATCAAAACTAGCCATGTCTTCTAATAAAATTTAAAAATGATTAAATAAAATATAAGTTTAATTATAGTTTTGTATGCATCAGTGGTGATTAATTTTCGTTTACTTTAGGTTTTGAAAGTATTTGAATGATAACTTACGTTTCCGTTTGTGTCGACACTGTAGCGTTATTCTGGGGCAAGTTGGCTACGACCGTAGAATACTGCTGCATGAGCAGCACAGAGGCGTCCAACATAGATTGAATTTCTCGCAGTAACTGGAAAATATAAAATGTTCATCTGGTATAGTTTGTTTTGCTAATATTAGTTATGAGCGTTTACATAGACGAAGATTATATATTAATAAGGGAATAATAAATTTACTACCCTCAATAAGATTATGATGATTTTTATTAATATCTTCTAATATAGCAGCTTCTCCTAGTTTAAATTTAATAGGAGAAATTAGTTTAATAAAAAAAAGCCTCAATTTTCAGCAACACATTTCACATTTAAACTGCCCATCTACAAATGTTCGGTTGGTACACTTAGTACCCGCCTTTGGGTTATATGAGGTTTTTAACAGGAGTCACATTTGTATTATCTTAAATGTACGTAATAATTAGATCCGTAAATACATATAAAGCTTGGTATCGCCTTACTCAAGTAGGGAATCAAGTTGCGGTCCAAGAGGGCCATAAAAAGATATATCAACAGCAGCGGTATTTTTATTGTAGAATAAAGAATCAAACTATTCCAGTCTCTTTCACACTACCTCCCTCATTAAATATTGCAAGTCATAGTTGAAAGTTTGCAATTCTAAAACTTCACTTTATTTCACAAAACTTGTTTTTTCAAATATGTCTACTGCTGAGGCCCTACCACGAGCTATTAACGCGATCCACTTTACGACCTAAACTAAACTGTTTAAGGGATGGAGTTATACAAGGTATATAGCTCCGTCCCTCTTTCTTGCTCGCACAACTGACATTTTAGCACGTATGGTTATGGTAAGGCTCGTGTTCTAAGGAAGACTGTTACCTGTAGTCGAGCCTCAATATTCCTGCGCTCATTGCCTTCCATGCGCTGCAGCTCGGCGGTGGTGAGGCTGGCCAGGCTGGCGGGCCGCGGCGGCGGCGGCGGCGGCATGCCCCACGCCATCATGGCTGCATTACAAACTAGATGTTAGCATACAGTGGATGGCATCAAACTCGACTCTTTTTTCCGGGAGTTCAACAGGACTACATAGTATATTACATAATAGTGAATAGGCTCTTAATAAACTAGTGCGTCTCACCATCAACGATAGCACCACTGTTTTACCATTAAGTGGAATTGCAATCAAGCACAAGTTTTATTAATTTAAAAAAAAAAACCAGCGAAATATAGGTACATCTGAAAAGGGTCTTCAAAGGACACAGATATGAATACTTACTTGTAATATAATTATCGCTTTAACAGAGCGACTTATCAGCGTGTGTGCAATTACGAATCCTTATGTCCTTCGGGCATATCACCCGTAACGAAGACTCGATGGAACGATTGGTGGTGCAAGGAAAAGTCGAGCGCAAAAGATCACGTGGACGCTCTCCAACACGGCGGAGGGACCTCTTAAGTCTCATAACATCTATGACATCGCATGACATATGATGACATCGCGAAAGAGAAGGTGCGCAAGACTCGACCGAGACATGACCACGACCACTCCGTCAAGAGTGCACGACTAAGAAGAAGAACCTAATTAATTGCTGTAATAATGTTTTTTCTTATCCCGGCCTGGACCTATAAAATAACCTGGCGTGGGCGAAGGTACTCAATTTATTTTTTTGTCGAGTTATGTGTCGGCTGGCTGCATTGATTGTAGGGTCAGAAATCCTGGATAAATAAGTCTCCCCATGCATATAAAGGTAAATCGCAGATTTACTAAAAAACCAAAATCAAGTCATCAATTCTAATTTATCTAATGTTTTAACTGGGAAGAAGAAGTAGCGCAACAAGGCGAGTATCGAGTTAGGAACTCACGCGGTGGCGGCGGCATGTTCGGGAAGGGTGGTGGTGGCGGGCCGGGAGGCGGAGCCGCGGGCGCGACGTGCGGCGCGTGCGGCGCGTGGCCGGGCGCGCCGGGCGCCGGCGCCGGCCCGGCCGCGCCCGCCTCGGGTGCCGGCGCGCGCAGCACGTTGAGCCGGCACGTCGGGCACGTCTGCTGCCGCTGGAACCACAGCCGCAAGCACGCCGCGTGGAATATGTGGTTACACGGTAGTTTCTTTGCACCTGTGAATTAAGATTGGATTTATTGAAGTAGTGGTGGCCGAGTGGTAAAGGCTCCGCCTTACATCGCCACTGCTCTCAAAACCGTGGAGGAAAACATCGTGAGGAAACCGGCCATAGAACCAAAAAATCGAAGACATGTGACCTTCAACAACCCGCACTAGGCCCACGTTTCAGCACTGGGAACATTATAAGGCACAGTTCACCGTTACAAAAGTCCCGTTAAAAATGTTCTTTCCCTTTTCACTTTTTTTTTTAATGTAGCAAAGAGTCCGAAAGATCCTTGAATAATAAAAATATACACGTTATTCGAATAATTGGACAATTCAAATCTGAAACTACTTTTCATTTATGCACACAAAAGTACAGAGAAGCAGGCAGAAAGTGTACTTTTCTACCATTACCCTTTTTCTTACCTTTTCAGTATGAGGTTTTTCTATAAAATTGAACAGGACGTCTGTTGGGTCGGCTAATAGATACAATATCATATAATAGACGTACTTATGGCCGAAATAAGAGCCGCTGCGCCTGACCGGAATAATTTGGGCAGGAGGATTCTTTTATTGAACAGACACACAAACGTCCTGTTCAACTTCAAAATCAATGTGATTTCAACTTCAGCCGTGTCGCGTGATTATTCTGTCGATGTGTTATGTTATAACTACTAGGATTTTGTGATTTATAATTATATCACAAGGTCCGATAAAGTCGTCCACACTAATGACTAAAAACCCATAATATCCGAATAAAATATGCATAAGAAAGTAAAGTAATGACTTTGCCACGACATACAAACACACGTCACACATAATACCTACCAGGTGTTCGAAGGCATCTGACCTCGCGTTGAGTTGAATTCGTTATGTCTTAATTTAACCACCCAAGTTTCAAGTTTCACCGGCCTTGTACTTTATCAACACGAATGCTAAGAATTCAGCAATAACACTTGCAATTATATGCACAACACGTAACAGTTGCAATATTATAAATATTGTAACTACAATAATATTCTATAGAACCGTATCAACAACGAGCGATTAGGAAAAAACTGTGTGAAATCATGACGTAATATTTGGTATGAATTCTGAAAGTCACGTACCTATTTATTTTATCGCTGTACTTTTTATCTATGAAGTAATTATTATACAGGCAATAATGTTATCTAAATATTTTGACACATCGATACCCTGCCAAGTAAAAGGCTGTATGCCATATTTTGGGTAAGCGTCGAATGAGAACAGTAATAGAATGAATAGACTTCAGGATGTATTTAATTAAGGCGAACAAATACGTATAATACGGTGTCGTGCGAGGATGGGCCACTTTTCGACCATGATTATATAAATTTACATTATAATAACTGCGAGACATGAGTATTGGTCTAAACTCAGTTCAGAAAGGACTCATTATCATCATCAGCCTTTTAATGTTCCCACTGCTGGGACACAGGCCTCCTCTCGAGAAGAGGGAATGGGTCATAATCAACCACGCGGGCCCAGTGCGGGTTGGTGGATGTCACATGTCTTCGAATTTTTGGTTCTAGGACATGCCGGTTTCCTCACGATGTTTTCCTTCACCGTTTTGAGAGCAGAGTGATGAAATTAATTACACAAAGTAATGCGCCTGGCTCGGTTTGAAACCGCGACCTACAACTCGTAAGTCGGGGCCGTTACCTCTCGGCCACCACTGCTCACAGAAAGGACTAATAGGGGTGTATTTAATATCGTATCCACGCATGCGGATTTGCTCCGCATGCGTAACCTCCGCAAGTGTCCTTTTAATGCAAGTATTTATCGTAATGCGTGCAAAACTCCCGCGGGACGCGTTTTTATAATATTAAAAACACCCTAAGGACAGAAGTGCAGGAGTCGATCAATCATACTAGTTGAGAGTCGAGGTACACATAACATGTCGTCTCGCCTAAGTCTGTGATTGGCCACTCCAGCGAGTGTCCGCTCCAATTCCCTTCAATGGAAACCCACCCTTATAACTGATCCTTTTATGTAAAGTCACGGAAAAAATAGGTTGTTTGTTCAGTTCAATACAAAACAATGTCACATAATGACACCCTAATTAAAAATATGACACTGACATTGAAATAAAACAGATTCGATTATTACTATTGACTCTTCCACAAAGGCCATTAATCAAAAGTTGAAGTATTATTTCAATGGACTTCTCATTGGAAGGGTTTTATTACCTCTTTGCCGTAAAAAGTTTACTACTGACTGATGACTGACTGACTACTGTTGATTACTGACTTGAGACCAGAAAATAAAGAATTTGTTAACTATGGTTTACTGCTTACTGTCCATGGACGCATAGCTTCATAGACGCGACGCGACCGCACGACGCTGCCGCTTCGGCGACAGACTATCATAATTTTGTAAGTATGTAAGTTTCACGCAGGCGTACACCAAGCGTATAATGACGAATACGCGTCTACACGTCCGTGAACAGTACGCCTAACAAAGGTATTAACAGTATATCGACTTGAATTTAATTTTGACAATTAAAAGAGACCTGTAGGTACATACCGGTGTGCATTTCTTCACGACAAATGATGCACTCGTTGTCAGCAGCTGCCAGTTCCGCGGGCGTCGCATCCGGGTACAGGGTGTTCATATTCCGGATGGCTCGCCGCGACAGAACCACGTCATTATACGCCTTTTTGAAGCTCCTGTAATCGTATACGGCGTTATTGTACCATTGCCAGGGCGAAATGCCGTAAGGGCGTGTCAGACTTTTTACTGACAAGGGCGTGTCAGTTAAAGTCTGTCACGCCCTGTTCGCGCTCCTCTAGAGCGGTAGAAATCATTAGATGATTTCCCACCCCAAAAAAGACGGGACTTTTTTGACGAGACATCATAGTTTTAGTGAAGAAAAATAGAGACAAGAGCTATATAAGGCGCATATCACTAACACTTTTCCACATCGAATCATGATGGCATTAACACGTCATGTAAGGCCTGTAGCCTGTCCGAGACCCGACCAGTCCCACCCACTGCTAAGTCTATGCTAATTGGGGATCAGATGAAATACATATGTAAATGAAGCCCTATAAATACGGATGGCTTATCCTTCGAAAGTATTTTCTTTTAACTGCAGGAACTATACAAGTGATATATCTAAAAACCACGACTTTGCTGCGATTTATTCCTGACGTAGTAATTGAATATTATCCTGTCTTTGGGCGGAGCACCGCCGTGTCTCCGTGGGCGATTGGCGGCAACGACTCTCGCGTCAGGTCCCATGGTCCGGACCGAGGAGGATTGGCAGGCGGTCGCCTCCTTCTACGAAGCAATAATGCTAGCGAAGGAGGCGGCCGCAGGCGTGAGGGAATGGTTTTCCCCAACCGCCGGGACCCTGGCCAATTTCCAGCCACCGTAGACGTGGGCTTGCGGATGACGAGAAATCCGGGACTCCGGGTCGGTCCATCCGAACCGACCCCGAGTCGTCGATTACGTGTGGTGTTCCACGTACGCCTCAAATACCCCTACTATTACATCTCGTCTGAATAACCGTAGGGGCCCAGCAAGGCCAAAGCATACTGATGGCCTCAGTAGTCCGAAAGGGAACCCCGGGGTACTGGAAAGTAAGGCAAAGAAGGAACATAGGAGTGGGTTATTGGCAATTTGAATATTTTGTATGAGTTAGAGTGGAGGTGTGGTGTGGAGGAGATGGAACATCACCTTTTCTCTCTTGTACACACGCAACACGTAACCTAATGGCGGTAACGTCACATTTCAGTGTGTGTATCCTTACTATGCTACTTGACAGTTTCCCCTTCTCCCAGATATGTTAATTTTGTAACTTAATATTTATCAAATTTGAAAATGCCTCCCCATTTGCGATTTTGAATAAAATTACTTTTTGATATAGATAATAACAAAAATATGAATTAAATACTCAATTGCAGTTGCTAGCCATCTGCACTTACCTAGCTTCCTATTCTTAAACCTTTTGACAACCTATCAAACTCTGCAGTAATCGCAAGAGGGGCTTTTAGCTAATTTTGAGATAGACTTATAGCGGAAATCGGAGTACAGTTTGCATCTCTGCGAAAAGTCTAAATGAGTAATCATTCTTGAATCTGAGAACAAGACTCAACAAGATTTACTAGCCTAATGTCCAATCCTATTATTTTCTTTAATACAATTACAAGTTTTATAATAAAAAAATCCACAATCAATAATAATATAGGCATTGCTTTGCTTTAAGATTGGAAGTTTTATAGTTTAGGTATGAAGATAATTTGTTCTATGCAACTATAGCAATTTAATGCAACAAGCAGGGTTGTATAAAACATTGCAAAATTATCTTACCTCATAGTTTCATACATGGGTCGGAATGCAAAGAGTGGCAAGGTGTAGATCCTGACCATAACGGCAACAAAGCCAATATATAGTAATACTTTGAGGAAGTTGATAGCCAACTCTGTATACAGTAGAACAGCGGCTTTGCTCTCCCAGGGAGCTTCCCAGCGAGAGTCGATGGCATGAAGAACATACTGGGAAAGAAAATAAGCAATTAGAATTGTGATCTAGACATAAAAAGAATTATAATCTAGACCTGTGATCAAAGAACAATACAGAAGTATTTGTACAAAAATGGTTTAGGCCCCTCGCCCATGGCGGCTTTTTGTACTGATGCTATCGCGCGATTACGAAACGCGCGTTAGTAGTGACAGCATCACTACTAACGCGCGTTAGTCGCATTTGCAAGCGCTATAGGAAAGATGCCAACATGCTACTAACACGCTACAACATCGCGACTGTATCGATGCAAACGCACTACTGCATCGCTACAAAAAGTTGCCATGGGCGTGGGGCCTTAAATTATAATAAAGTGAAAATATCACACTTAATATTAAACTAGGTTTCACCCATCAATGTCAAGTCACCATTAAGCATACTTAAAGCCTATTCTGTAATAAAAGTAATTGTAAACAAAAGACTCACCTTGATCAATATATTTACGATCATTATTATTAAAATACTGTACTCAAAGCCAAAGACAAGTTGAACTGAGGGTCCCTTAGAGGCTGTGAACTGGTATGCATGATGGATGAAGTAGGAGTCTGCATGAGCTAGCAGCATCAGCAGAGTCAATATCCTCACATGGAACAACAAGCCTATTACTGGACTTCTCTCCATCTGAATAAGATAATAAAATGTGTTGTAGTATTTTACAGATCGTCTTGTATTATTTTACAGATAATCTTTTTTCATTTGTAATTTCAAGCACATGCTTTAGAATTCTACAATGAGGCTCAAATTATAGTTTACTTTTAAAAAATGACAGATTTTAAGGATTTAATAAAAACAATCTTTCATGCCCATCCAGTGTGTTTTTTTTACACAGGGGCACTAAATAATATTATTAGTATAAGCCATTTATCCTCCTAATCTTTAAAAAAAAAACATTTAAGCAAGATTAAATTGAAAAATGTTTTTTGAAACTGACTGACTGAAATAAAGTAGGTAAGCAATTAGTAATCATGTTTTTTTATTTTATTTATGCTCTTTTCAGAATTTCAATTTTGAATTTTGTTTGTATGTGGTTATAATCTCAACCTCTCTTCTATTCATTTGTTAACTACAGACAGATGCATCATCCTACCTTAATTTTTATTGCTTGTTGTTATGAGAAGAATGTATAAACATACATTGTTTAATAAGACATTGATAAGTCTAATAAGACAAAAATTATATACTTTAATGAATTCATAATCTTTTGGGCACCACTTGGCAGTCGCAAGTTAATTACACCCTAATTACAAACTATAATTATAGTTTCTTTGTCTCATACTAATTATAGCATCTATACTTACATAGTCAACTCTGTCTTCAGCGAGCCAATGGAATGCTTTGAGAAACAACAGAAGGGTGAACAGCGCAATAAACTTTGGATTAAAATCATCTCTGAATACAGTAAATGCCAAACAGGTCTCTGTTATGGCATACCAAGACCTTTCTATCAAATGCTGAAACAAAAAACAATATAATTAGTAAGTAGTAATATAGTAGTAATAGTAGGTACTCACCGGTGATACAAATAGGAAGAGAATTCGTTAATTTACCTCGAATTCCGCTGGACGAAGCTGCCCAAAGAATATCTTCCTTAACAGTTTACCAACTAGTAAAACTAGTATAAAAGCTTGCAAATACATTACCTGAAAGTTAAAGTTTAATGTTAATAAAAAATAACGTAATTAGAAGGTTATTTTGTATGTTCATTATGGCTTTACATAATAAAATGTTAAAATTATTGTTTAATCAAATAGTATGGCGGTGCGCCCATGCACCCTTAAACTTTTGTCTACAATTTTTTATGTAAAGTGAACAGGTATTACTTACAGCCATACTAGGATTGGAATTAGTTAGATAAACTATCGAAGGATAAAACTGTTTCTTCTGGTAATAGGCATTGCCGATAACTACAGTCGTAAGTCCAAGACTGATCACAGTTGCTAGTAAAGCCTTCATTTTGATACTATTGCGTTCCGCCGATGCACTAAAATTTTCATACGACTTAACCACAGAAATTTCTACGCACTCCAAAATCGTGAGACTGTCAGTAAATACATTTTCAAAACATCATTTCGTGTCTGATCTTCGTAAAACACAAAACTATTTTTGTTTGACGTGTTCAATGTTCATTTGTGTGACATTCCTGTTGCCACAGATGTAAAATGTAAACAGATAACAATAGTTGGTTGATATAAGTCTGCAACCCTGAAAAAACATAAAAGTACTTGACACAAACTCGACTATTTTCTAACTCCTCGTTCCGAATTCCGTCAAAAGTGATTATAACGCGAATCCAACCAACGCGCAACGTCATAATTTAATACTTAGAAAAAAAAAGCCCATAATATTTGTGATTATGGTCGGATTCGCGCTATAGTCGCTTTTGACGCAATCCGGAACGCGGAATAGTCTATTCTCTAAGAGTAGTTTTTATAGCATTTTTTATTATACTCTTTGGCATTTGAGTTTTGAGTTTTTGAGTTGGAATTTCTGGTAATACCACGTTACTAATGTCACGCACGCCTGTCATTTTATTAGTAAAAAAAACACGCAAATGGAAAGATGGATGTTGGGTTTCAAGTGCATTTTTAGTAATTACTAACTTCTATTTTACAAGTGACATGTAAATGTGGTGTTAAATAGTAAAGGTAAGACATTTTTCATCAAATTCTCTGCCTGAAACATACAGGTACCATAGCTTCTGATGTTTGCCGCGCAATCTACTTTCTTTTCCATCCTACGCTTGTTGTCACTGCTTGTTGTGATTATTTGAAACATTTGCTACGTTAACTATTTCGAATGTAACTCTGTTACAAAACAAATTACACATATAACAGCAATTGAATATGAATGATTTAAAAATTCTATCTGCCTATCAAATTTTCATGGAATTCCTATTATCCGACGGCAATTAGACCCTGCCTGCTGTGTCACTTATTAAAATCTAAGCATTCTCCAATATAAGTATGTCATAAACTGTAATTATGTCGATAATATTTTCTCATGCTTCTGTAATAAATGAAATACCATTGACTCACTAATTGTTAGCATCATCTCTTTTCAGAATTGGCAGGTATTATACCATCAAGGCATTCTATAAAATGGTAAGTCATGTTATGTTTGTAAAACTAACTTGTTGATATAAAAATAATAGCCTAAAAAAAAATGTAAAGTAAAAATTTTACTAATTAACTGTTTTTCACTTTGTAGCAGGGTGACGACCCTCCATTTTTGCCAGTAGGTACAGATGTTAGTGCCAAATATAAAGGAGCATTCTGTGAAGCTAAAATAAAGAAAGTTGTAAGAAATATTAAGTGCAAGGTAAGAAAACATATACAATACAAACATATATATATAAATTAATTTACTTTTTAGTTAAAACAATGTTTCTAATACAGAAACATTAGTAATCAGAAGCTCAAAGTTAATTGTCCTTCTAATTGCAGGTTACATTAAAAGCAGGTGGTGGCTCTATCACAGTGAATGATGATGTACTCAAGGGCACCCTACGAGTTGGGAACATAGTGGAAGTAAAGCAGGATCCTAAGAAGGACCCTATGGAAGCTGTTATCACAAAGATACAAGATTGTAGCCAGTATACTGTTGGTAAGTAGAGGCATCTAAAGAGCCACACTCACCTTTTTTTCTCAGACCTCATATACACTTCTATAATGAAATTACATGAACTCACTTGTACCACCATTAACTCACTTGTTGCACCTTTATAAGGCCACAAATAGAGTGTTACATCTAACCGCCAAATGTATATGGTTGTTTTAAAAAAAAAAATATCACTTATGATCAGAAAATTGTTTCAGTAATATCTGGGTTAAATAGTATGTACAAGAATGAGATTTGGGACTCCACTAGCCTTACCAGCTAACATCAAAATATTTGTATAAAAACAACAACCATATACAAACTAAACCTATATAACAAAATATTCACATGAACTAGACAAATTAGAATAGAACAAATAGAACTACAATAAACAAAATGTCTCAGAACACAACAGATCTCCGCAGGAAAGCTAGACCAAAACACTTAAAAAAAGTCACATTTATTAATCAAAATTGCAACACTACTGGTACAAAGGTTATGTGAGAATGTCACCACAGGCCCCGGGACAAAGGCAAGGAACGGAAAGGTACGTTTTTAGTCAGTAAAAGTCTGACACTATTTCCTGCCCCCCCCCCAAGGGCGGGATTTGTCATTGGATGATTTTACCTACCAAAAAAAAAAAAAAAATACAAGAACCTTAACATTACAGGTTTTAGCCTTAGCCTAGCCTTAGCATCAGGATTCAGCTAAAACTAGAACACTTATTAGGGAAAAACTATGTCATCTTAGAAAGAAAATATACAAGAATGTGAAAACTACAACCTATATCACAAAGGTGATACAGCTGGTCACAGCCATGTAGGATTCCCAATACAACAATACATGCAAGCAAACAGCCATAAGAAAGTATGGACAATCATTCTGGTGTAAGTCCCTATTGAACAAGCCACCACAGAACATATTGAAGACTTGTAGACACCACAACCAATCTGACATTACAAAGAATATTTTGTTCAACAGCACTGTAGGCGCATTGGTTTAGCATTTGGCTGCTCCACTGCATGTCACACGTTCAATTCCTGCATGGGAAAATGTTTTTATGTCCTACAGATAGTATTTTTCATGTTCAGATCTGGGTGTCTTGTGTAGTGGATGCACCTGCATTTCAGGAGTAATCCTAGTGTTTTACAGTTTTAGTACATACTTAAACATCACTATTACTACACAGTATAAAACAAAGTCGCTTCCCGCTGTCGGTCCCTATGTATGCTTAGATCTTTAAAACTATGCAATGGAGTTTGGTATGTTTTTTTTTAAATAGATAGAATAATTCAAGAGAAAGGTTTATATGTCACCATTAATATGTGCGAAGCTGGGGCGGGTCGCTAGTAATATAATAAGTTATTTGCATTTTCTTCCTGGGATTTTATTATCATGTTTATTATTCTTGGATTCTAGAGAAGGAGAGATCTATTACTCTTACATATTCTGATCTCTACTAATAATTAAAAAAAAAAAATACAAAATAAAACTTGGCATGGGATATTTTTTACTTTTGAAAGAAGCTGCTGCTATATAATAAATTAACTTCTGCCTATATTTTATAATAAATAGTAATCCCTTGGGACCTATGACCATTTGGGATAAGAAGTACCATCTGCAATATTCAAGTCCACCACTGTATTTGTATCATTAAAACCTGATCAACTAATTAGTTGCGATTGGTAATCACTACATATTATAAAACAAAGTCACTTGCCGCTGTCTGTCTCTATGTATGTTTAGATCATTAACACTATGTGACGGATTTTGATGCAGTTTTTTTAATAGATAAACTGATTCAAGGGAAAGGTACCTATTTATGTATAATATATTACATATGGATAATATATTTAATATCACCATTGCACCCGTGCGAAGCTGGAGCTGGTTGCTAGTCAATAATAAAACAGGAGCAGAGGAAGGTACAAGAATATATTTCATATCTTGTAACCACTTAGTTTTTTAAACTGCCCTATAGATTTTAATCTTTAAAGATTTCTGGGCTTTATTGTGCCCAGAAATCTTAATGTAACATGTCACCACATCAGTAGATTGGATCCATGTGAAGCAAGGGTGATTCCCGAAATATGCTGATGTGATCACTGTTGATTAAACTATAAAAGCAAAGTATGTGTTTACTTAATTTATCTACTCCCTTCTAGTGTTTGACGACGGGGATATAACAACGCTGCGGAGGTCGGCGTTGTGTCTCAAGAGTGGGCGGCATTTCAACGAGAGCGAAACTTTGGACCAGCTGCCGCTCACACATCCAGAGCACTTCTCTACACCTGTGATAGCTGGGCGGAGGGGGAGGCGCGGCAGAGCACAGTATGTTCTCTAAAAAAATACAATTTACTTCTTTTTTGCTGACTACATACAATCACATGCTATATTAAAAGAACTTCTACATTTTTAGTTGTACTACTGTGTTATCACAATTAATCAAGATACACCTGTGTGTAGTTTTCCAACCATCTTCAATCCCATCCTCCTGCCTTCATCTCGGTTTTTTTTGGTTTGTCGCAACACTTCTGCTTCTTCCATACACTACAATCAGCCATATCTCAGTATTCACCACTCTCATCTTTCATACTGGCTGTACTATACACTGCTGCCTACCCCTTCGGGGTCCGTAGGCGTGCTGTGGTTTTTCTCATTCACCAGCACCATTTTCAGACTTCATTTTTCATTTTAATTTCTATGGGCCTACCACTTAACTGAAACGTGCCTGTGGTAGCTACACGCGCGGGTGAGTGGTGACTTGTTAGTCACTGCTGATGGGCGTTTACAACCCCTCCTGTATCGCGCACCTACCTCAAGTTCGGTGTCTCAGTTGAGGATGAACCAGGCTAACCCGAAAATTATTTATTTTTTACGTATTTTTGCAAAATAGCTCAGCATTAGGTTGTATGTTATTAGAAAAATTATTTATCACCTATAATAATATTTACTGCAGTATAAAAATTAAAATCATCAATAGACCTCTCGTAGTTCGAATTACCTGATTGAATATTCTGTTTCAAATCATATTTATGGGTAATTCTTAACTTAGCAAAATGTATTGATGATTTTAATTAATAAAATATTATTTTTACTGTGACAAATAACAATTTAATAACATACAACCTTATACTGGATCTGTTCTAATGCCATCATGAGTCCAGTCCGATAAAGAGATGGATGTCATGATAGCAATAAGTCATAATTAAATGGTCCCTTGGGTAACTGTGACATACGAATGCCAACATGATTCTCTGTCGGAGAGAGACGGAGCTATACAAGACGAATAGCGCTATCTCTTTTCCACAGCGAATGACGGCAACAACATGTCGTAGTAAAGAGGGTTGCCATTTGCAAAAACACGTAAGCAAATTTTAATTTCGAGGGACCCTGGCACTTTAGCCAAACGGTAACCAATACTGTAATATTTACAAATGAATTTGTTTGGCAAGGTCTGATGAGAGTGAGGGCTCCGGGTCGGGGCGGCGCGTGAAAGCCGACGTGGAGCCCCACGTGGGGCGCGTGGTGCTGGTGGAGGCGGGCGGCGGCGCGGAGCGGCGGCGGCCGCACCAGCCCGCCTTCCCCGCGCTCGTGGTCGCGCCTACCGCGCAGATCAAGGTCAAGGAAGACTACCTTGTGCGATCCTTCAAGGATGGCAGATAGTTAGTATATTGCTTATCTTTTCATTATGGGGACTTTTCATTATCTTTGCGTTTTTAAAGCATTTCAGGATGAACTCCAAATTAGTGTAAATCTTGTCCATTTTTACCCGACTGCGAGAGAAGGAGGGTTATGTTTTTCGAGAGTATATATATGTATGTATCTGTGTATGTATAATTGTTTGGCACGCTCTGCAGCCTGACGGCTCGATGGATTTTAGCTTGAGAGGAGTCATTAGATTCGTATTTACTGTGAGAGTGACACTGGGTATATCAAAATAAAAAAAAACAAGACGGCGGATTTTTGGCGCAAAATTCAAATGTTTGGTACGCTCTGCGGCCTGAACGGCTCGATGGATTTTAGTTTGCGAGGTGTCGTTAGATTCGTAATTGCTGTGAAAGTGATATCGTAAAAAAATAAAACTAAAAAACGGTAATTTAAAAAACTTATAAACCCGATCGCTTTTCTGAGTAGAAAAAGCTCTAAACAAGAAAGTCGTTGTACCCGATTGCACTTAAATATATAATATTTTAAATACAAGATAAATTGTAGCAGTCGGGACCCATTCTAGAAAGTCAGCCGTCTAGTCAGTAGATTGGAGTAATCTGCAATGTAATATACTCGTAGGTATGTGCTCCCAATTCACTAAGCCTCCATTTCGAGAATGAGTCCCGACTGCTACAATTTATCTTGTATTTAAAATATTATATAGTTAAGTGTAATCGAGTACAACGACTTTCTTGTTTAGAGCTTTTTCTTCTCAGAAAACGGTCGGGTTTTTTCGTTTTTTAAATTACCGTTTTTTTCTTCTGTGGGGAAAATATTGATATGGGGCAAATAAAAGAGTGGTCGTACTTCAATTTACTAATGCCCCTCGATTCCTTTTGTTACTTAGAGTCGAGTGCCCAAAAATACTCCCAAATATACTCACCCCCTAGCTGTTAACATCTGTCTGCAATATCCTGTGCATTAATCTCTCGTGAGTACTTCAATTAAAAGGACACAAAATCGTTGCAGCAAAATGATTTGCGATGCTGGATACATACAGTTTACACACACTGGTCACTGGCAACAAAAATGTTGCCGAAATATTGATTTCTTACTTTATTTCTTCAATGGATATGAGCCTAGTAGAATCTGTACATTAATATGAAAAGAAAGCTTAGAACCTATTTCTAACCATGTTGGCACAGTTAGTTTATATAAAGGTGTGCAGAAATCCAAAATGCATAACTATTTCAAATAATGTATGGTGTACTGGTAGCTGTAATGATGCTTTTCTGAAATGCCTGGTCCAAGCTGTCAAAATCTCTCTGAAATCTTAGGTGAAGTGAATGAACTTTCGAGCTGAGCTTTTGACGTTTTATAAGTGCTCATGTAAACCTATGTGATTTTTCTTTTTTTGTAATGAAGAAGAACTGACAGCTCACTCAAGCTCATTCCATTTAAATTTTTACAATAAGATGCTTACAGAATGACCTGGCTGTTTTCCAAGTTCGACACCTTTTGCCAAAGTAGCGCCAACTGGTTGCGAGTATTTTCCTGAAAATCATCATTACGTTAGAATATCGACCACAGGTCCACACGGACCACAGGTTTGCGTCGGCCTAATGTAGTTCTAACTTAATTATTATACAAAAAAAACACGTTGAACAATGTAAAAATGTCGTACTTTGTCGCCAGCTACACGGTTCCTAAGAAGGAGGCTCGCGAGTTCCGCAAGGGCAGCGCGCCGCTGGAGTGGGCGGGCGTGGACGCGGCGCTGCAGTACCTCAACAACGCCGTGCTGCCGCCACACTGGGACCGGGACGCGCTGTTCAACGAGCCCAGGAACACTTCCGATGATGTATGTAACCTGTAAATCTGCTTAGTTTATCTGTAAACTTATGACTAATCTGTTGGTCTACCGATTAGGTTAGGTTAGTCGTGCGTTCGATTCCCACCCAAGACAAATGTTTTTGTGACAAGTATGATCATTTGTTTTGTGTCTGGGAGTAATTTATCTGTAATATGTATGTATTTATAAATACATGAGTATGTGTTTATCAGTTGTCTAGTATTCGTAGCACAGGCTCAGCTTTATTTGATACTAGATGGCGTTGTATGAAACTTGTGAAATGTTATTATTATAAACTTAACTAGCGACCCGCCCCAGCTTCGCAAGGGTGCAATGGTGATATTATACTACATTATGATATAATAGGTAGGTATAATAGGTCTTAAGACATACGACGTTTTTCAATACACTTGTGAAAAATAATAATTTAGCTAACTAATATTACATCGGTAAAACTAGTAAAATTTTTCATAACATAAAAAATAAATCTGTTTTCATAGGTACGCGCTAGGCTATGGCTATATGGTCTTTTGATCATATTACCAAGTCGTTTATTTTCTTGTGTGAAAAGTTTTTACGTTAATGTCATTCGTAGTGATAATAGAATATGGATGTAACATTTTATAATGTTTTTGTTGTATTTGTTTTTATTTAATTAATACAGCCCATAAACTTCATTCGAAAAAATCACGCCGAATACCGCGCGCATCTTAAAATGACGGCCATAGACCACAAACAATTTTTATTTTTTCATATTCAAAATTTGTTTTGCGATCAAGGAGGTTGAAGAAAAGGTTATAGCTACATTACAGCACTAATGCGTAATGGTAATCAAAATGTCACAGTTTGGTAACAGGTGCCATTATGTACCTAAGTGTACTGCAATAAGAGCCACTTTCTGAGCAAGTGTATTGAAAAATAAATTATGCATGTATTATACATATAAACCTTCCTCTTGAATCACTATCTATTAAAAAACCGCAGCAATATCCGTTGCGTAATTTTAAAGATCTAAGCATATGTACGTAGTAACAGACAGCGGCAAACGACTTCGTATTATAATATGTGACGGATGTGAGATACACGTTTTGCTGCGCAGTACCCCTCTCCCGTCCCGTCACTCCTGCTGGCACTTGAATTTACTACCGCGCAGTGACACATGGAGTGTTCCAGTGCAATTAAGTCACAGAAACTCCAGTTGAAACCAGTTTTTGGGCCGAAATCGAGACCGAACCCTCGGTCTGTCTCTAGTGGTAACCACATAAGATACATTATTAAGACTACTTACACTCTTTGGCAGAGTTCGGATGACGAGCCTCGAGAGGAGAAGGACCACTTCGTGGCGCAACTATACAAGTTCATGGACGAGCGCGGGACGCCTCTGAACAGGAACCCCACTATCGCTAACAAGGATATAGACCTGTACAGGCTGTTCAAAGTAAGTTATATCTTTTACATGCTGTATAATCTACAATAATGCATCAATCAATCAAGTTAACGTCATTTACTTTCTTTACCAAAATCATAACTTTGTAATAGTATTTTTAATTAGATTCGGTTAATTTTATTGTATACTGTATACTGTTTTTTGAGAAATCAAAAAAACTCACATCTGTTTTGTATTGAAGCATAAGTATAAGTTAAATTACAATAAGGTTTTTTTAAACATTTGGTAATTATATGCTGATCTATACCAGGTTGTGGAGAAGCTGGGTGGCTACAACCGTGTAACCAACCAGAACCAGTGGAAGACGATCGCAGACAAGATGGGATTCCACCCTGTCACCACAAGCATCACTAATCTTTGTAAGCAAGCCTATAAAAAGTAAGTAGTATACAATTTATTTATTCTGATTACTAACTGTTAATTGCGACTTCGTTCGTGTGTAGTTAAAGAACTACTTTCCTTCTTGTGGAAAATGATTAGTTGTTATAACATAACACATCTAAGCAGAACTTTCACAGAACTAAATAAATATATCTTGGGAAGCTTGAAAGACATCCCAATGCATTAGCTGTACGGCTGACAACGCGAAGGTACAAAAAAAGGCTAAAGTGCAAAGATGTTTTGACTGTATAAATTAATATAGTCCACTGAAGAGAAGATGCCTTTACTGAAAGACACACTCGAAGCAACAAAGTCTCACAACACACCTGCTTATATCAAAAGCTGATTGCAGATTTCTTGAAAAGAAAAAAATATTTTTTTGATCTGATGATGAACTTCGAAGATATAGAACGGAACTCTTCAAAAAATCATAGCAGAACTGTCGTAACAAGTAAAATTGCTTTGTTTATACATGTAGTCGGTGACTGACTGAAGGAAGAAGGGGAAGGGATACATAGAACTGATCTGATTATGAAGCCGGAAAGTAGGTAGGAACCGGAATTCTGTAATAAATCCGTGTATCCTAGCCGTGTTTGGTATTATTAGAATTGTCATGATGATTTGATGATGGAACCGAATGGCGGAAGGCATCTATTTAAATTTGGCTGAGGGGTACTACAACTAAAAAGTGTGATAACGACGAGTAATAACGAAGAGACTAAACTATTACAAAAACAGCGACTTCCGAAATTAAAGTTATTTTGCACTTGTTTTTTTTTTTACATGGAAGCCGGTTGTTTTTTTTTTTTTTGTTAAAAGTTTTTTGTATTCCTTCGAATTAAAATGTGAACTTGAAAACTCCGTAGACTGCAAATACATGGACTAAATTTTAATTGTGCTTTTGGTTACAGAGCTGACCGGTCTATACTGACTCTCATATCTATAAATACTTCAAACAATTTTTTTTTTAAAGTGTAACCAGAGTTTCTTGCCGGTTCTTATCCATAGTAAACAAGCAGTTGGAACCGTGCGCTAGCTTCTGACATTTTATATGTGCCCTTCTGATATTTTGAGTTTGAGCTCATTATAACTCACTATAATATTGGCATATATATACCAGTGAAAATCCCAACAAATCCCAAGTAGCACAAAAGTACTTTAAAACAGCATTTTCACAGTGCACTGTGAAATCATTATGCAAATGCATAAACTTGCTGTATAACAGCGTAGGCAGCGCATTCTCCGCTGATATAACTCTAATTTGGGCACAAATTATTCAGCACAGCTGTTTATGAGTTCCAATTATCAAATAATTGAATTATATCAACATCATATTAGCATTTATGTGTGTAACAGTCACGCCAAGAGCTGAAAGTCGCCTGAATAGCAAGACACATGTTACCTATAATACAACAAAAATACCAATGTGTACATTATAAATGCTTTTACGAAGTTGTTGTTGTACACTTTGAGCAAAGTTGTGAAATGCAATAACTTTATTATTTATTTTTCCTTATTATATACTGTCAATTTGTTAAATATGAAATGTTTGTATTGTGTACAATATCTCAAGCGCCATTATTTTATCAAAAATAAATATAATTTACGATAAGTGAAACTTCGATTTCTTCCTATAATGTCTGAAATCTTATTGGGGAGGTAACTTTACTGTAAAATACTATACTTAAATGGTTCAAAATTTTCACGCGCTCTCAAAATACCACTAAATACAAAAAAACAACCAAACTTAAATAAACAGTAATTGAAATTAATGTTATTGTTTTTTACAAAGAAATTGATACAAAACTGGTTACGTGAAAATTATTTTTAAACCATATAAATTCCAATCGAAATCTTCTAAAATAAAAAAATAAAATTTTACAATTATTCACAGTCACGCTGCAAAAATGGATAGCGAGTGAACTGTTTTAATATTAATTTAATGCTAAGGTCTGTACGGGTGTTCTCATGTGGCATATAATTCAGCAAATAGTAAATTGGTTAAGCATTTGTGAGAAACAAATCAGCCATGGATCGCTGTGAAGAGCAGTAGTGGTTCACATTATGCAATAATGTTTGCTGTATTTTTGGGCGTATTCCGCCAGTCCTTTTTTATATTTCCACATATCACAATATCGTAAAGGAAGCGATTAGCTACTAATACCTACGAAGTGCTGGAAAAAGAAGTCTTCAAGGTTTAATTAAACTACACTAGCAGATTAATGGCCAACGCTAATACAAGTATTCAGCTCTCACCAAGATCATGGGTAACATATGAGCCAATTTATAGCAGTTTGATGTAATTTAGCATCATATATGTTCACCCATAATGATCATGTGGGCTTTATTACAGCTATTATAAGGTTGCATGTAACAAGCGAATTAATATTACAAAAGTTCCACTGTGTGCAGTAAAACGCATTATATCATTGTTAATTGAAGTCACAGAATAACTGATTACATTTAGTAGCTCACGCGTTCCCTTTTAAAATGTAAGCGGTCTAAGGGTACAATTTGTAGTCTTCAATTCAGAATATAGTATTTTATGTCCACAAAAATCCTTCATTGCAGCTTACGTTACTATTAATTGCTAAAACTAATATTGCTATTAATTGCTGTATAATATTGAACTTGTTACCTATATTAACTCTCAAGCGTTACAGTGTCATCTCAGTGACGTATAATAACGTTCTAATACAGGCGAATTCGTACTTTTCACCCATTGCTGGTCGAGTGTACTGTAATAACTCTTCGTAAGTGCTACAGTTACCGATGTTACCTTTTGTGACATCTATAATGTAGTTTTGTGCTACTTGGGATCTTTCTCAACTTATTTCGATTAAGTATTCCGTATTTTGAAATGCCATTCCCGCGCTATTGATCAATTAATGATTATAATTCCGTAAAGAAATACGTATTACAACCACCAATCTACAACTTGACGCTATCAAAAGCGGAAAACGTAAGTTTGATCATGTCACTGTGACCGTTCTTGATGAAGAATCGCGGTACGGAAGGGGTTGAGACACATCAACGGGCGAATGATTGATTAGTAACCGCACCGCGTTTTTTTTAACATATTTGAAAGGAAAACGCTCAGCCTCATTGGTCGCCGATTTACATAGAATATGTTTTCAGGTTCCTGCACAGTTACGAGGACTTCTACCGCAAGCTGGGTGTGACGTTGGTGGCACACCCTCGAGGCGCGCGCACCCCACCCGCTGGCCGCTCGCTCATCCGCGACCGCGACCGGCAGCCGCCCGCCTCGTCCTCCGCATCCAGCTGCTCCACGCCCACTCCGCCTGCGCCACAGGTACGCTCGCTCGGCCGTTGACCATGGTTGTTTGGGGCTGTAATCACCTAGCGCGCGAATTCCTAAAATTGCATTTTGTCTCGCCCAACTTACCTTAACATTGTGAGTTCAATTCAAGAGGGGGAAGCTTTATACTCCCTTACTGAACCGAATCTTCATTTCATTGCAGCGGGGCAAAGACAAAGATTCCGACAAAAGTGAGACAGACAAGAGCGAAAAAAGTGAAAAAGATGAGAAATTGGAGAAGATGAAGGAGAAAGCTCGCACCAGCGACGGAGAAGACAGCGCTGACAACCAACCACTTATTAACACTGCTCCCAAGTATGTAGACCACTAAAATCATCATTTAATTTTAATTTATGACGTCTCATACAGCAAAATAAACCAGTATTTATTCATTCACACAAACATAATTTGTAATTATATCACAACAAGCAACAGGCTCGACCCATTTAAATGGGTCACTAATTACTAGCAAAATGTAGGTGTTCTTTCTAGATGTACAAACTATACGAACTTCAAATATGACATGCGTGATATTAACTTTACTTTTACTTACAGGGTGGACAAAGATAAAGAAAGAGAAAAGGAGAAAGAAAAAGAACGAGAGAAAGAAAAAGAGAGAGAGAAAGAAAGAGAAAAAGAAAAGGAGAAAGAAGAAAAAATAAAGGAAAAGGAGAGGGAGAAGGAGAAACAAAACGAGAAGGAAAAAGAGAAAGAAAAGGAGAAGGAAAAAGAAAAAGAGAAGGAAAGAGAAAAGGAAAAGGAGAAAGAAAAAGAGAAGGAAAAGGAAAAAGACAAGGAAAAGGAAAAAGACAAAGAAAAGGAAAAAGACAAAGAAAAGGAGAAAGAGAAAGAAAAAGATAAAGACAAAAGCTCAGCGTCGACTAGTACTAGTGAAGAAAAGGAGAAGGTTGTGGTTAAGCCTCGGTCGCAGTCCAAGGGTCGTACCATCACGCCGGTCAGGACGGAACGCGACAAGAGGACGCCGAAAAGACGCCCCTTGTCTTCCAAGAGTAAGTATACAACAATCTTCTTCTTATATTTAAAAATGAAGAGCTGTTCGTTAGTCTCTTTAAAACTCGAGAACGGCTGGACTGATTTGGCCAATTTTGGCCTTGAAATATTCGCGATACTCCAGGTTAGGTAGGTTTAAATGGTGAGAAAATATGAACGAAAAGAAAGTCTATTATCACAATATTCATAAACTATTAGGCGGTACGAAGTTCGCCGGGTCAACCAGTTACACATAAATATGAATAAAAAGTAAGCCGAAAACTGCGAAAAATATTTAGGGAAAAAATATAATAGAGGTTAAAAAATTACAAGTATTTATTTTCACCCTCAAATATTTCCAATGAATTAAAACTATAAACTTAACGTTATTTATTTCCATTAGATTAATTAAAAATGGACTTATTTCATCTCAGTGTGTATCACAGAACATATACATATTATTCAAAGCAATGTTTTGAAATACTCGAAAACTGGCTCCTGAAATGATACTTTGATCGTTTTTAGTCTCATAAACGATTCTTTATGGCAGCATTAATAAATTAAAGATTTTAGCCAGGGTTTACAAAAAACTTAAAACTAAGCGACACACACCAATGGCACTCACTGTGGAGTACGGACGTCAGCTTAGAGCGTTGCTGGGGAGGATAGCAAGGGACGGGGTGGGCATTAACGGAAACACCGGGGCGGGCCTCGGCAGCGAGGACGGAAGGACGGTGATCTGTGTGTAGTTTCGAAGGGTTCTAGTTCCTTTACGGCTCTATTGGAGCAGGATAACTGCTTTATCGAGAGTATGGTGTGATAATGTTCAAACGCGAGCCTATTAATAATAATAACATCGGATTCAACTATATCCACTTATATGGGAAAGTGATTTTCTGACAAATATTAGTAACGAAATACTTTATGTATAAATTATCGTCTCTCGACTCTATTTTATTTCGCTAAGTCTATTCAATGATCCGTGTGTCCGTGATATCACAACGGGCCCTAACAGAATAGCGCTGCGTTATTTATTGTTTTTAAATATCGCAGCAAATAATGAGTTACGCGCATTTTTAGCCTCGCACAGATTATTATTTTAGGCTTTCTTTGTATGTATTTTTAATTTTTTTACGACTGTCTGAGGCACACATTAACATTTCTTCTTTCTTTATTTATTAATAACGCCTTGACTGCAATCACAAACTTCTTTCATCGAAATGTAATATTCTTCCAAACGGAATTACACTAAAAAGCACGTTTTTCTAGGCGAAGGCATGAGTGCGGGAACCTCGCGAGCTTCTCGACGACCACACGCTTCAACAGACAGCGACAGTTCTGGACGGGCTTCAAGGTAACATTGTCTTAATTTAAGAACATAATTTTAAAATGCGTTGGTGGTTTTCTGTATTTATGTTAATCTAGGCGCTCTGTGGCTGAGAGCAAATTTTTAAAACTCTCAATTTGAAGTAGACGTCAATTTATAAGCTTTTTAGCCTCTTCTTTTTCTATACGTTTTGGCAAAAGTGAACGCTTACGTTGACACGAATGAGTACGTTAAAAAACTCGCTTTTAACGCTCTGTAGCACTTTTAAAATGCAGGTTTATGAGAACTTTATGCACAAAAAATACTTTATAATTATTTCAAAGCAATGAAATTACAGTAGTCTCTTTCCTATAAACACCAATCGCTAACCCGACTAAGACGATGAGTTATATGTATAAAATTAATTGTGATTATATTGGCTTAATACCGTACTTTTATGTTTAGATGTGGTCCTATAAAGAAGATGCAAAGCCGCCGCAGCCAGAGCGCTAACTCGGCAAGCAGTGGCAATACTATTAATTCTAACAGCAGCAAACGACCGCGCAAAAGGAAGAACACAGAGTGAGTACTTATATGCTTGGGTTACATTTGAATTTAGAATTAGTGATCATTATCAATTTTTGACACAAGAAAGTCTTACTATGCGTTCCAAATAAAAATAGGATCGATTTTTACGCCATTTTGTGACGTCATAGCTCTCAAATCGAAAAATTGGGTAGGGTGAACAAAACAAGATTTAAAAAAAATATAATATTTACTTATTATCATGAACAAAAAATTTTATCAGAATCCAATTCTTCAATTTTCGGGTCTCAATCAAACTGGGGGGTTGCGCGCAATCACAGAAAATGGTTCAACTTATTTGCCGCGAACGATAACCTGTCGCTCCTATATATTTGTGACCAAAATTCTGTAAAACGTTTTTTCGGTGTGGTGAAAAATGGCAAATAAATCATTAGGCAAATTAAAAAAGTTTAAAAGAGGCTTCGGTCTGCAATTCGGTGAAATGATATTTATGACACATGAAACTTTGATGATTTAAAAATATGTCAAATAAGGCACATAGAAAAAAAAGTTGTTGGTCAATAGTTTTCGATCAAATGAAATTCGAACAAAAAAAAATGGGTAAAGTGATCGGTTACCACTTTTATTACAAAGTGTATCCTAAAAAACATTTTTTCATTCAAAAAACATTCTTTTGGAGAGCTTTTTACTTTTGTTCTTTTTCTTTTTACAAATCGTCACCAAAATCAACATTATGATTATTTTTGAAATGTTTGTTAACCTTTATTAACAAAAATTTCAATAATAATCTTTCTCTGTATGTTTTACAAATTTCACAATGTTCTTTTGTACTCGTAGGCCTTCGACAAATGAACCAACGCCTCGATCTGGAGTTTCAAACGTTAAGGCTCAAGTGGGGGACAAGCTGAAAGTGTACTACGGACCCACCCAGTCCGAATCTAAGGTAAAAGTACGAAACAAACATCTGTTTTTATTTTAGTTTTTTAAGTTTCATTTGTGATTTTATTAATAAGTTCCTTAATAATGATTGTAAGCATGGCTGGTCCAATCCAATAACATTTCAAAAATCGAAGGTCTGTTTGCTAAAACCCAATAACACTTTGAGAGATGACATTGATTGATAGATGCTTTATGGCGCAGGTGACGTACGAGGCGAAGGTGATCGACAAGTCGGCGACGGGCGACCTGCTGCGCGTGCACTACACGGGCTGGAACACGCGCTACGACGAGTGGATCAAGCCGCAGCGCATCGCGCTCAACGTCACGCAGCATGAGCAGCGCAACAAGAAGGTACGCCTGTTCTTTTGAACTAGATCTGAATGTAGCGAGAAACTGTGGCAGACTTCTCCTGACCGCGACCTTTCTGTATGGCAATCCCGCTGCCCTAGAAGATGCGCCTACGCACACACCCAAAGACTAGTACTAAACACGCACTGAAAAAAACTTTAGCGTAATTCGACCAAACTTAAGTTATCATCATCATCATCATTTCAGCCGAAAGACTTTTTGACGAAAATTTAATAAAGTCTCGTGCGACTGCAGAGCTGCAGCCAGGTGCGTGTAGACGCGCCGGACTTATAGCCGGTTTTCTGCAAATTGAGTGCCGTCTACCTACATTTTTAAAATTGGATGATAAATTTAAAAAAAAATTAATTATTTTGATCGTTTTCGTAATTTGATTTTTTTTTGTGAAATCGATTTTAACCAACATCGAAAAGGATTGAAGGAAGGTTCTATGTTCGGCTGTATGTATTTTTATACCTACATCGGGGCTAATTAAGCTTAAGTACACAAAGTATTCTGGCTCATTTCTTTTTATTAGCTATATCTTTGGTATGTATGTATTTATGTATCTATTTATATAGCATATGTATATATTTGTGTATCTATTATAGTATATTGTAATAAACTTTTGTTGCAAAACATATTCTGAGAATCCAATTCATTCAAGGTTGCCTGGAAGAGATCGCGAAATGCCATAAGGCCGCCTATAATTTGTATTTTAGACATAAGTTTTCTTTGTTGTGTTTCTTAAAGTGCGAAAAATAAAGTGTATAATAAATAAATAAATAACTACTTCCTTAACAGTTTAAAACTAGCGCATATAGACCGCACTCATAGCTAACATCCATCCGGCAAAAAAATTATATGTGTAAAAGGATATCCGTTTTTGACGGTCCGTTGTCTGTTGAAAAAACGCATGTCTGCAAGCGCTCTTATAGGATCACTTTGTTGTCCTTCTGTCTGTCAAGACCCTTTATCTCGAGAACACGTGGAGGTACCGAGTTGAACTTAAAATCATATATTCAAGTCTGCAATCCCTTGAAGTTAATTTGTACGGAACCCTCAGTGTGCGAGTCCGACTTGCTCTTGCCTGGTTTTTTTTTAATATTCGACTGTATCTTTATTTAACCGTTTTTCCAGGGGTCGGGTATGAGCAGGCGAGTCCGAAGCAAAAGAATCGAAGGTATGCCTTTTATAGATTGACTGAATATTTGGTCTCTATTTAATCACCAATAATATTGTGAACCAATTTTGAAACTATTTCCTACAGAATCATCAGCACGATCGGATTCAGACAGTGACTCGGAAAGTGACGATGACGTCAAAAGGCCGCCTAAGAAGTCCGACGAAAAATCAAGCTCAAAAAGTAAAACAGTTTTTTGCACATATTAATAAAATGTTGACATATTTATTTTATAATGCCGTGTCCATCGTCCACAGCTACATCAAGGTCTAAAGACGTGAAGTCAAGCGACAGCAGCAGCTCGAGCAAGCCCCGCAAGCGGCCGGTGCGCACCGTGTCCACTCCCACGTCCGTGTCGCCGCCCAAGAAGACGCGCCCCAGCGCCGGCCACCAGGGCCGCGACTACGACCTCAACGAGATCCGCTCCGAGCTCAAGGGCCTGCACACCGTCAAGCAGGAGCCCGACGACTCCAAGCCCGACACCGACAAGGACTCCCCGCCGCCCGCGCCCGGCGCGCAGCCCCCTGAGCCCATGCAGCTAGACAAACAACCCGAAGACGTCTACGAGTTCAAGGAACCCGAGCCCTTCGAACTAGAGCTGCATGACGAAAAGAAGAAACGCACTCATCGAATTTTTGATGATATATCACCGAGCAAATATACATCTACTCTATCTAAGTCTTTGAGTGAAGAAATCTCAGAAGACCCATTGCGACCGCGGCCTTCGTCCCTCAGATCTCCTTCTTTATCTCCTTTTAGAGATTTCGGCGCAAGCCGTGACGCTAGCCGCCAGAGCCCCGAAGACGATTCTAAGGATGGACTGTTCTCACTCGACGATGACTCATTCCCTGGTGATGGCAGCTCAGGACCCACCTTTGAAGGCTTCACTCCAGCGAAAAACCAAGAAACATACTCCAAGAAGAGCAAAGTATCAAAGTTAAGAGAACTCATAGATGACTCCCCAGACAGTCCAGCAGACGATGAACAGTCTTCGGATGATGAGCCTGAAGATATAACAATAAAGGAGGAAAAAAGGGAACAAACTCCAGTATTAGCAGTCATTGAGCAACCTAAAACCCCAGAGACTCCTGTAAAAGACGAACCAAAGGAACCCGAACCTGTCGAGCCTATTCCAGAACCCGTAGTCGCAGAAGTCAAAGAACAACCTAAAGAAGACATTCCCGAGCCGCCTAAAACGCCTCCGCCACAAAAGAAACCAGATACTCCACCTGCTAAAACGAGCGCACAAACTACAACCACGCTTCCTACTCCTAGTATTACTGTCACTGCTGCAACCACTCCAGAAACTAAAGTAGAAAATACAGAGAAACCAAAGGAAGAGGAACCATTTAAGCTTCTCTCGGTTGCTATACCTGTCATGGAAGAAAAACATAAAGAAAATACACTCAAACTTAAAATTGAGAAGAAACTGGATCCTGTACCGATAGAACCTGCTGTATTGAAGCTACAGCCTCCGTCGAGTCCCTTGATCGATACGGAAGAAGATAAGTCAGAGCCGGATAGTCCTGCGAGGATCGATGTGCTTCCAGAGCCACCGCCAGGATTCCTACTGCAGTCTGAAGGGCCTAAGATAGCGGAGAAATTGCTAAAAGCCATCAGCAGCGCTAAGAGACTGTCTATGTCTCCCCCGCCCATAGATGACCGCCCGGTCACGCCCAAGACCGACACTATTAAGACGCCTAAACCAGAAAATAAACTATCACCTATATCTCCCGAGCAAAAAACTTTAAAATCGGAAACCATTAAACCTTTGGTAAAAACTGACGCTACAAAGCGAGCGACACCGCCGGTCGGTACAGAAACGATATTCGGTGAGCCGTCAAATTTACTTGATTTAAAGCGTGATTTACTCGACGTTAAGAAGGCGAAGCCCGAGGACGTCGTGCCTAGACTGCAGAGTCCGCTGAACATCCTGGAGCGGCGCAAGAGCGTGGCGGAGCTGCCGCTAAGCGTTCCCGGGAAAAACAACAAGGTGCTGAGTGACACCATCCAGAAGCTGTCGAGTCAAATCAACCAGTCCGCCGCCGCCGCGGCCGCCGCTGTGCCGCTGCCCTTCCCCAGCGACGAGCGCACCGACTCCAGTGACTCCGACGACTCGGACAGGAGGTAGGTTCCGTAGATTAATTCAAGTAGGCTTATCGCAATACTCTTTTTCAAAACACTTGTTCAGAAAACGACTCTTATTGAACTGCACTTAGGTATATAATGGCACTTGTTACCAAACTGTGAAATTTTGATTACCATTACGCACTAGAGTCTGTCTAACGAAAGCGCGACCGGAGAAAATGAGGTCAAATAAAAAAATATTGAATATGTTATTACTGTCATACTAGGAGAAAAAAATTTGATACTTGAGTATTTTTTTGTATTTGCGACAATCGTATAATTCTTTTTGACGAACTATATTCCTAATATGAGGCACACAACATGTTTAGAAATAAATATACTCAACCAATACGCTTTTAACAGCATCACACACTCAGAAATATTCAATTCCCTTACAAAACAAAATACTCTCGAGAAATAGAATCCACACATACTTTTTCCAGCAAGTTAGAGAGATTAGATCCTATGTTTAAAACTCTTAAGGGAGTCAAACAGGGCGTCCCGTTGTCCCCAAAGTTATTCACCACTTCTTTCAGACATTAGCAGTCGAATGGGAAGAGAAGGGCATTGTCATCAGCGAAGCTAAGTAATTTGCGTTTCTCTGATAATATTGTCCTGTTCTCTCCTACAGCCACAGGACTAGAGCAAATGCTGGTTGGTCTACATATAAAAATTTTGAAGACCAAAATCATAACCAGCAGCTCCAAAAGGAACGTACACGTAGGTGGAAAGAATATACAATACGTCTTAAAATATATTATTGTCTACTTGGGCCAAGTAGTCTCTTTCTGGGCCAGGTAAGACAAAGAAATAACGTGTCGAACAGAAAAATACCTAAAAAAAGTTACTGGTCCATCAAAGAACTATTTAAGGGCACTTTGCCCATATCACTAAGCGTAAGCTTATGGACATGTGTAATCTCCTCATTTGACCTATGGTGTATACAGACTTGGTCTTTGACTAACAGCCAAAAGTCTAAACTCAAGGTTTGCCAACCGACCTGGATGTGGAGCTTAATAAATGGAATGTGTGTAAGGGACTGAGACCATTAGAAAGAGTGGATGGCTTATGCACAGCAGTAGAACAATATTGGATAGCTATAATAACCAATACAATACAAAAACGAATAAAGATTTATTTATTGGTATATTACTATTCTATCAAGAAAGTCACGGGAAAAGGTCAATAACACAAAATGTTGAATTTTATCATCCTCAAAGAATGCTATTTCATCACATCAATTCGACCACTTTTGAACGTATAAAGCACGGTAGTGAAGATTTTTCTTCTTAAAGCTTAGTTTTAAGTGTAAAGGTTTTTTCTCCAAATTCCTTAACGATTCAATGTTTTTTTATTTATTTCGCGCAGTCCTTGAATATCTTCAAGATTATCTATAAACATAAGAAAAATTATTATCATATCGTAAAATATATCTAATAGTCAGTCAACAATGATCAAGATTATAATGTCATACTAACGTAAAAACCCGAGATCGTTTATAAAAATTGTTGTTTTTCTTTGAAAACAACTACTTTCTCTTCTTGTTTTTCTTTAAACTTACTGATCATAGTATTTCACAGCTTTCCTACATAACTTTTTATTGTTTTACCCATGATAAACAATTATATTTTCAAAAATTATTCTTTGTTACAAAATACTGACAATTGCAATCACAGACTTTGACGTGCTTTTGACAGCAACATTATGTTGCCAATTTAATTTTAAAAAAAAAACTCCAGGTCGCGCTTTTGTTAGACAGACTCTAGTGCGATAATGTAGTTAAAACCTTTTTGTTAAACCTCATTATTCCCAAAAGAGTTTTAACACGAAAAAAATTCATTAGGTTATTGCGTTCAATAATATACATTAATATCTTACTTGCTTATTTTGACTTGTAAAAACGATTTATTTAATAACAAAACATATAATGGATAAATCATTCGTTCAAATAAAAATTGTTTTTTCTTTGTGGTTTATGGTCGCCATTTTAAAATGCGCGCAGATTTTGGTGTGATTTTTTCGAGTGAAGTTCATTCCTCATTATATTCCATTGTTTCACTCCTCAATGAATTTTTAACGGATAAAATGGACAATGGGGCACAGGTCGATGTACTTTACACAAATTACAGTAAAGCTTTTGACAGAATTGACCAGTATTCTGAAATCAAAGCTTTTTAACGATGGTAGTTGAGGAGATCTTCTTCGCTGGTTTACTTCATACCTTGAAAACAGGTCTCAAGCTGTCGTTATCAGTAATTACATATCGAGCTTGGTCTCAACTCTAATGGTGTCCCTCAAGGTTCTTTGATGGGTCCTTTACTTTTTATAAATTTATGTCAGCGACATCGACTCGTGTTTCCACCATTCTAATTTACTTTGGTTTGCTGATGACATGAAGATATTCTCTGCAATATCATCAGAGGATGACATGGTGGCTCTTCAAAGCGACCTGGCGCGATTAGATGATTATTGCTTGACTAACAAATTAGATTTGAACCCTGTTAAATGCTCAGTAGTCTCCTTCAGCAGAAAAAGGGTCCCTCACCCTACAACTTATAAACTTAAAGGGCAGCTGTTGCTGAGATATGACGGTGTACGTGACCTAGGCGTGTTTCATGACTCTAAACTTTGATTTAATCTTCACATTGAGCAAATAGTGGCCAAAGCCTCGAGATCACTGGGTTTTGTAATGAGACTCGCAGGGTGTTTCAAGTACGCCAAAACACTTAAGATCCTCTATTGCTCTTTTGTTAGGAGTCAACCTGAAAACTTTTATTTAATCTTCACATTGAGCAAATAGTGGCCAAAGCCTCGAGATCACTGGGTTTTGTAATGAGACTCGCAGGGTGTTTCAAGTACGCTAAAACACTTAAGATCCTCTATTGCTCTTTTGTTAGGAGTCACCCTGAAAACTTTTATTTAATCTTCACATTGAGCCAATAGTGGCCAAAGCCTCGAGATCACTGGGTTTTGTAATGAGACTCGCAGGGTGTTTCAAGTACGCCAAAACACTTAAGATCCTCTATTGCTCTTTTGTTAGGAGTCAACCTGAAAACTTTTATTTAATCTTCACATTGAGCAAATAGTGGCCAAAGCCTCGAGATCACTGGGTTTTGTAATGAGACTCGCAGGGTGTTTCAAGTACGCTAAAACACTTAAGATCCTCTATTGCTCTTTTGTTAGGAGTCAACCTGAAAACTTTTATTTAATCTTCACATTGAGCAAATAGTGGCCAAAGCCTCGAGATCACTGGGTTTTGTAATGAGACTCGCAGGGTGTTTCAAGTACGCTAAAACACTTAAGATCCTCTATTGCTCTTTTGTTAGGAGTCAACCTGAAAACTTTTATTTAATCTTCACATTGAGCAAATAGTGGCCAAAGCCTCGAGATCACTGGGTTTTGTAATGAGACTCGCAGGGTGTTTCAAGTACGCCAAAACACTTAAGATCCTCTATTGCTCTTTTGTTAGGAGTCAACCTGAAAACTTTTATTTAATCTTCACATTGAGCAAATAGTGGCCAAAGCCTCGAGATCACTGGGTTTTGTAATGAGACTCGCAGGGTGTTTCAAGTACGCTAAAACACTTAAGATCCTCTATTGCTCTTTTGATAGGAGTCACCCTGAAAACTTTTATTTAATCTTCACATTGAGCAAATAGTGGCCAAAGCCTCGAGATCACTGGGTTTTGTAATGAGACTCGCAGGGTGTTTCAAGTACGCTAAAACACTTAAGATCCTCTATTGCTCTTTTGTTAGGAGTCACCCTGAAAACTTTTATTTAATCTTCACATTGAGCAAATAGTGACCAAAGCCTCGAGATCACTGGGTTTTGTAATGAGACTCGCAGGGTGTTTCAAGTACGCTAAAACACTTAAGATCCTCTATTGCTCTTTTGATAGGAGTCACCCTGAATATGCGTCACAAATTTGGAACCCTTGTTATGGCAAAAACATTGATTGTATTGAGAATGTGCAAAAAAGATTTGTTCGTTTTCGGCTGCGTATACCATACCATTCTGATAATCACATAAATCTTTGCAAGAAATTTCATTTACAACCACTTATAAATCGACGTCGACTGGCAGATTGCACTTTCCTACTAAAAATTATATCGAATGAGATTAACTGTCCTGATCTCCTACATAAACTACGCTTTAATGTCCCCCAGAGATCGGTTAGATTTAATCCATCTATCTCCATTCCTTCTTCCTCTTCTAACTACAGGTGAAAGTCTTACATGGTGCGAGCGAGTAAAGACTTTAATGTAAAGAGTTTTCATTTGACCCATTTACCACTAAAACCTATTCTGCACGCACTCGGCTGAATGCGGACTTTTTCAAAAGTGTATAGTGCTGATTTTACCAAGTGTTATTTTATTATATTCTTTTTTATCGTGCTTGTTACTGATCCTAAGTTTTCTACTACTTTTTCGGTTTCTATCCGTGAGAACCTGTAATTGGCTCAATGTTTCATATAATATTATTATCCTTTTGTAATAGCTGTTGGTTCTCCTTCGATTAAGTAAATAAAGTTGAGGGAATACCCACTAAAATGTCCGAGGAGACTTGTAGTCCTCACCAAAATTCTTACCATAATAGTGCTAAATCTAGCACTTAAAGTGCTGAGTTCGCAACACCAAACGAAGCGCGTTGCGCCATATTGCCTGCCCCCACTTTCCTTAGTTCCGGCCAGTGAAATGTTAAAGCCACCAAAACCAAAGTGGCCCCCTTGACGGCGCATTTTACTGCTTCAAATATTCCTTTTAACTAATCGAGTTTTTATAAATGACAAGTAACAAATGTTACGTATGTGGCAGATTAGATAAAATAAATTAATCTCTAATCTCTAGGGGACGGCCGTAGCCCCCCCCCCCTCCCCCCTGCCTCCCCTTGGTGACGCCCTTGAGAACGGATATTAGATTTAATTTGACACGGTTTTTAACTTTTTCATCATCATCATCATTATTTCAGCCGAAAGACGTCTAATGTTGGACATAGGCGCCCTCATATTATAGCCACAACGAACGGCCCTGTGTGTCTCGCATCCATTGCGTTCCCGCAACTCTCATTTTTTTAGGCTTTTTTCCCTTTTTACGACTCGTTGAAAATACGTGTTCCCGAACTGAAATGACAGGTAGTAGTCATCGTATATCAATTAATGCACCTTATGCAAATTTGATTAGTCAATTTATAGCAAGTTTTCTATTTAGGTTAATAATCGACAAACTAGTTGTTGACGAGTGGGGCAGCGGGTCGCGGTCGTCGGGCGCGCACAGCACGCACAGCGCACACGGGCAGCACGGGGGTGGCTCGCTGGCGTCGCTGGGCTCGCTGGCGTCGCTGGGCTCCCTGGGCGCGGGCGCCGCCGCCATGACGGTGGGCGCGCGCGCGCTGCACGCTGGCAAGTCGCCCGGCGAGTGGAGCGCGGGCGAGTCGCTCCTCATGCTGGAGGACGCCTGCAAGAACGAGCGAAAACACAGTACGTACTCCATTCGCTTTTCTTTCTACCCTATATTTTTTTCATAGTCGAGTTTGCTTGGTGTATTGTAATTATGTAACAAAAACAAGTCAATAATACCGCGGCAGCTTAATTTTTATATTTCTTAGACGATGATTTAATGATTGAAATTGTTGCAGGTGCAAGCGTTGTAGTGGCGGGTGGGCCACGGGAAGCTTTGCCGACGCGAGACGCTCGGGAGGCACGCGAAGGGAGGGAAGGGCGAGAAGGTCGCGAAATGCGAGAGGGACGCGAGTTGCGAGAGGGACGGGAGATGCGCGAGGTACTCGATACTCAATTGTTTGATAGAATCTACAATGTATGCTTAGTTTTTCGAAGCGGGGCAAAAACCTCTTGTTACCTTTATCATCATTTCAGAGCTATTAGACGCACACTGATGGGTACGCCACAATTGCGGCGGTAAATTTCCTATTTTAGGTGTGTCTGCACAGGCGCCATAGCGTTCTCATCTTCCGCGTGACACGAGTCCTCACTGAACGTGGCAAGTTCGGGAAGTTTTTGTTTTTGATTCAGGCGGAAGAAATGCCCGGGTGTCACCAATGTGCGAACCGTCCGGAGGGCACCCTACTGTGTCCACTTTTTTATTATGTAAAGGCTCGCATTTGGCACCATCTCACCTAATGGTAAGCGATGATGTGGACGACGATGGAGCACGCATTCCTGGAAGTAACCTATTTACTTTTGACTTAAAAATTGTAGCTAACTAGAAAAAAAAAGACTCCGGCAGAGAATTCCACTCCTTAATTGTACGCATAATGAATATGTTCCCAAAAGGCTTTGTACGTATGGGTAGTTACGCTTTGTACGCATATCCACCATGTACGGATGATGGAACGGACTTGGCGAAATTAAATTGTGCAATCCAATGCATACCCCGAAATGTAAACGATAGAAAACCGACATGCTTAACAGCGTCGACGCTGAAGACTTAGGAGTTTTAACTCGAAAAGTGCATCATTGCAGAGATCTTGACTCGCTTCTCAATCGAGTTTAGTGTATCATGCTGGAACTAGGCAGACCCATTCCAAAGTTGAGAGCACTCCATACTCAATGCTAGCGAAGGAGATGACAAGGCCGCAACCATGAGGGAACATACATCCTCAAGCCCCAGTCACCGCCACAGGAGACGCCCCGAGCGCCGGTAGTCGCCAGGCGATTCCCGGCCACCGTAAGCATGCAAGCGTGGGCTTACAGACGGCGAGTAATAGGTAGCTCGCCGTCTGGGCGTCCAGTAAAAACCGAGCCCGATTCGTAGACGACGCTTAGTGTTCCATGCGCCTCTAAGAAAGGTCAGCAAAACTGTAGGGGCGCAACAGGGCCAATGCCCGCTAGGGGCACGGGAATTTCTGAAAGGGAAACCATAATCCTGACACAGGTAGGTTTATCAGTTATAATCTGACATGACATGAGCTCTCGCTCCACCTTAGAGCGAAAAGTCATGACAACAGTCCTCTACAACGACTGGTCACCGCGGGCGAGCGCGGTTGGAACCTCTTCTAGTATAAACTGATTATCTTGTAGAACCTATTTGCAAGAAATAAAAAAATAAATTAAAAATCATAGTCATATTAGTTTATTGGTAAGGGATTCATTCATTCTTCTTTTGGGATTTTTCATTTGATATTTTGTCATGTCAGGTGCGTGAGGGCCGCGACGAGGACGGCAACATCTCGCTGCTGCTGTGCGAGGAGACCATCCCCGGCTCGCCCGCGCCCGACGCCGAGCCCGCGCCGCCGCGCCAGCGCCTGCACATGCCCTTCGCGTCCGCGCTACCACACCAGCACACCAAAGGTAATTACAACAACTCTTCCTTCCTGACAGTTACGTCTTTCAATTTTCCAATTCAGAAAACTAATAGTTGTTAATAATAATAGTATAAAAAAAAAATGTTTAAAGCGTAGGTCTTTTAGTGAGGCTCTGCTAAGAAAAGTGTAACGGAACACATCAGTTCATTTTTTTAACTCTATTGTAATGAGACATTTGTACAAATACTATGCCTAAATCGTGTACCCCATTTCACACTTAGGATATAGCGAGTGAGAAATGACTACAACCACAGAATAAGTTAAAGTGCAAGTGGAAAAAATTTCAGTCTCGCAAATTTAAACATTTTAAACTTACTAACAACGTTTCTAATGTTCATTATACATTGCACGGCACGGACGTGACCTTCATTATATTAGCCTACCAAAACTAAAAAAAAATATACCTATATATTTATATCCGTACTTAAAAATGTATTTTTAGAAAGTAATAATAATAACATAATAATTAACATTTTGTAACATACAATTACAGTTGGTTGATCTTGCATTAGTAAGGTAGTCACTAGTACTGGGAGGCTTACATTGATTTTTAAAGTTATTGACTTTTTCTGTGAAAATTGACATAAATACTCGAAAGCAAACTCGATAGAAAATTCGGTAAAGAATTCAAAAATAATTTTTGTTAGCGCGCGTCAAGCAGCAGGTCGAACACGCGTGTGACACACAACTGAATTATCCTTGCGAAAGGCCGCGCGGCATAGGTACCTTTCTATGCTTACAGTGCGGAGTGCGCCAGGCCTGCTACGACTAAGAAATTGCTTATGTTAGGTCACGTACATCAAAGTTTTTTCGTTTGTGATGTTACATAATAATCATGATGTATTTACAGAGGAGCGTCGCACGGGGGCGGGCTGCGGAGGAGGTGCACTGGGGGCAGGCAGCGCGGCCGCCGCCGACGCCGCGCGCGACGCCTGGCCGCGCCGCGCGCTGCCCGACCACACGCCGCCCACCACGCCCGACAGCAGCCTCGACCTGTCGCCTCCGCACAGGTAACAACACTACTGGGGCGCACACTAACGGTTCCTCATCCGGAGGAGGTGCACTGGGGGCAGGCAGCGCGGCCGCCGCCGACGCCGCGCGCGACGCCTGGCCGCGCCGCGCGCTGCCCGACCACACGCCGCCCACCACGCCCGACAGCAGCCTCGACCTGTCGCCTCCGCACAGGTAACAACACTACTGGGGCGCACACTAACGGTTCCTCATCCGGAGGAGGTGCACTGGGGGCAGGCAGCGCGGCCGCCGCCGACGCCGCGCGCGACGCCTGGCCGCGCCGCGCGCTGCCCGACCACACGCCGCCCACCACGCCCGACAGCAGCCTCGACCTGTCGCCTCCGCACAGGTAACAACACTCTACTGGGGCGCACACTAACGGTTCCTCATCCGGAGGAGGTGCACTGGGGGCAGGCAGCGCGGCCGCCGCCGACGCCGCGCGCGACGCCTGGCCGCGCCGCGCGCTGCCCGACCACACGCCGCCCACCACGCCCGACAGCAGCCTCGACCTGTCGCCTCCGCACAGGTAACAACACTCTACTGGGGCGCACACTAACGGTTCCTCATCCGGAGGAGGTGCACTGGGGGCAGGCAGCGCGGCCGCCGCCGACGCCGCGCGCGACGCCTGGCCGCGCCGCGCGCTGCCCGACCACACGCCGCCCACCACGCCCGACAGCAGCCTCGACCTGTCGCCTCCGCACAGGTAACAACACTCTACTGGGGCGCACACTAACGGTTCCTCATCCGGAGGAGGTGCACTGGGGGCAGGCAGCGCGGCCGCCGCCGACGCCGCGCGCGACGCCTGGCCGCGCCGCGCGCTGCCCGACCACACGCCGCCCACCACGCCCGACAGCAGCCTCGACCTGTCGCCTCCGCACAGGTAACAACACTCTACTGGGGCGCACACTAACGGTTCCTCATCCGGAGGAGGTGCACTGGGGGCAGGCAGCGCGGCCGCCGCCGACGCCGCGCGCGACGCCTGGCCGCGCCGCGCGCTGCCCGACCACACGCCGCCCACCACGCCCGACAGCAGCCTCGACCTGTCGCCTCCGCACAGGTAACAACACTCTACTGGGGCGCACACTAACGGTTCCTCATCCGGAGGAGGTGCACTGGGGGCAGGCAGCGCGGCCGCCGCCGACGCCGCGCGCGACGCCTGGCCGCGCCGCGCGCTGCCCGACCACACGCCGCCCACCACGCCCGACAGCAGCCTCGACCTGTCGCCTCCGCACAGGTAACAACACTACTGGGGCGCACACTAACGGTTCCTCATCCGGAACTACTCCTCAAAGGCATCCATTCATCATCATCAGCCTGAAAAATTACTACTTTATATTTGAACTAGCGGCCCGCCCCGGCACGGGTTGACATGATTTTTTAATATTTTTGCCTTTCATTTATATTATTTCGTTGTTTCATTTCTATATTTTTTAAACGCAGTATAACTCCCGCACTCCGATTTGGACGGACGCTTGTTGTGCATAATCAACCTGCGGATCATATCTGAAAGCCAGTCTGTTGCTGTTAGCTAAAATTCGATTGCGAACTCTATTTATGGACAACTGCTGTCTCTCTGCCTGAGCTCTAAGTCGCTGCAAACGCTCGACACCCGACTCTCTTTCGCGCAACTGAGAGGTCCTTACATTTTGTTCATGAAGACGTTGGGAACGCTCCAGCATCGACTCTTGAGCGCGTAACTCGGAGGTTCTCAGACTTTGTTCGGCAAGGCGTTGCGAACGCTCGACACTTGACTCTCGTTCGCGAAGTCAGAGGTCCTTACATTTTGTTCATGAAGACGTTGGAAACGCTCCAGGCTTGACTCTTGAGCGCGTAACTCGAAGGTTCTCAGACTTTGTTCGGCAAGGCGTTGCGAACGCTCGACACTTGACTCTCGTTCGTGTAAGTCAGAGGTCCTTACATTTTGTTCATGAAGACGTTGGGAACGCTCCAGGCTCGACTCTTGAGCGCGTAACTCGGAGGTTCTCAGACTTTGTTCGGCAAGGCGTTGCGAACGCTCGACACTTGACTCTCGTTCGCGAAGTCAGAGGTCCTTACATTTTGTTCATGAAGACGTTGGAAACGCTCCAGGCTTGACTCTTGAGCGCGTAACTCGGATGTTCTCAGACTTTGTTCGGCAAGGCGTTGCGAACGCTCGACACTTGACTCTCGTTCGCGTAAGTCAGAGGTCCTTACATTTTGTTCATGAAGACGTTGGGAACGCTCCAGGCTCGACTCTTGAGCGCGTAACTCGGAGGTTCTCAGACTTTGTTCGTCAAGACGTTGCGAACGCTCAACACTTGACTCTCGTTCGCGAAAGTCAGAGGTCCTTACATTTTGTTCTTGAAGACGTAGGGAACGCTCCAGCCTCGACTGTCGTGCACGTAACTCAGAGGTTCTCAGATTTTGTTGTGCAAGGCGTTGCGAACGTTCGACACTCGACTCTCGTGCGCGTACCTGAGAGTTTCTCTGATTTTGTTCAGCAAGGCGTTGTGAACGTTCAGGTGAAGATGCTCCCATACAACGTTTTCTTGCTGCCCGTGCTTGAGAACTATGTTTAGAAAGTTGAGACCTGGCTCTCTTAGGCATTTTTAAATGTTTAAGAAAATGTTAATAGCGTGTAATATTCTAGCTCTGAAAAGAACTGTTGGTTAGCCCTGAAAATAACTGTTGGTTATGCGCGGGTACCTTACTCATAGATCTAAACTCCCCTCTCGCACGCGCACTCCCGCCTTGCTGACACCCACTTCGCAACGTGCCGTGCAGCAGAAATCGTAATATTTTAATTTCGCCATAACTCCAAAACCAAACGTCCAATTTTAATCATTCAAAGACCAAATATTATCTACATAAACTGTACTTAGTGATGAAATAATTAATTTTGATAAGGATTAATAGCATGAGTAAAATAAATGCGTTTAAATGTAGTCCAAAAAAATTCAAGATTTTTTTAAATAAAAAAATGGTTGTTGTGCCTCACTCGACATAGATAGGTATAGTGTGTCGTGGACTTTTTTGTAGATATTTATAAGATCTACAATTAATTAGAACATTTTATGGTTTTATCTTTTATAGTTTAGGCAACGTACGCAAAATAAGTAACTTTCTGGTTGATTTTTTACACCTTGTGTCCGAATAACCCAAATATCTTACGGATCCCTATTTTTTTCCAAAATAAAATTTAGCCTATGTTACTCGTGGATACTGTAGCTTTCGCATGGTGAAAGAATTTTTAAAATCGGTCCAGTAGTTTTTGAGCCTATTCATTACAAACAAACAAAGTTTTCCTCTTTATAATATTAGTATAGATAAAAAACATAGTTTGTGTTGTTCAGTATAATAAAACTTATTCTAACGTGTCGTTTTAAACTTTAATTTATTAGAGAGCGTCGCATATCAGAACGGGACAGTCCTTCGGAACGTAAGGAGGACGAAGACGAAGGCCGAGGCAATGATGCGGCAGCGCTTGACGTCGAAAAAGCACACGGTTAGTTACACACATTTATTCATACACACACTAGCTACTCCTCCTTTTGCTTTGCACAGGTGTAAATCAAAATTTGTACAAAATATTAAAACTAGTTCTTTTCCCGTGACTTTATACGCGTGATTTTTTTACTTTCTCAGCGAATGTCTTTTGTTTGTCGGACCGCTAACCTCTAAGTTACACAGTGGATTTTATTGCGAAGGTTCATATGTGTTCGTTTATTATGATGTTTGATTGACACGCCACCGGTGTTCAATTTGTGTCGGGTAATATAAATAAAGGAATGTAAAGAATGATCCGGCCGCGCACAATTGCGGACATGTTAGCTATGCACATGGCGTTTGGCATATTGCGCCGCTGGCTTACAATATATATATATATATATACAATACAATATATATATGCAGTACATTGTAAGCCAGCGGCGCAATATGAGTCCTTTTTTCGATGAGAAATAATATATATGTATTGTGGTCAGGGTCGGGGCGCTCGCGCAAGGCGTCGGAGAGCTCGGGGCGGCAGCGCACGCGCCGCACGCGCCGCGACACGGACGACGCGCACGCGCCGCACGCGCCGCACGCCGTCCACGCGCATCACGCCATCCATCCGCCGCTCAAGTACAACTTTTACGTCGAATTGGGTAACTACAATTATTACAATTTTTATTCAGTATCCACACAAACACACCAAATTCTTACGAACACATACAAAATCACACCGTCGTGCATAACACACTACACATCCACATGGGTAACCATTTTATTATTGTTGCTTTTATTGTATTTATTTTTTTGTTGTAATCTATATTATTATTATTTTTTATATATGAGTCTTATTTTAGATGTATTTTTTTATTTTTATATATTTCATTCAATTCAATATATTTATTATCAGACTAGTCGGCTGCTCTACGGAAAAACAAAGTTACTAACATTTTTTTCATAAAACAATATTTTCACATATTTGGTACTTTTAAAGCGTAACGGATGTGGCTACTTTGTCAGAACCATAAAAAGCTATAGATGTAGAAAAAAAAATCGACAAACAAAGTAACTACATGCAAAAAAGGCAAAACGTCATAAAATCTACCGAAAAACAAAGGAAAACACAAGTAAATGTCAATTACTTTGTTTTTAAATTGTAAATTAACTAACTGGGATGTTTTTGATCAGTAAAAATATTTTTAATTGACACTACAATTCAGTTAAAAATAAAGGAAACAACACTGTTTTTGTTGTTGTATTGTAAAAAAGTAAATTATATTATAAAAAAAGTTGTCTATCGGAAAACATTCTTTTTTAATTTAAAAGATATTATACACAATAAAATTTACGAGAATTGATACACCTAATTATGTTGGATTCCATTTTAAGTCCAAACGGATGCAGCCGACTAGTAGCGTTGAACATGGAGCGGCTATGTGGCCTCCACAATCCAATCACTGGGCAACACGACATCAATATCTTTATCTATATATGGTGTCAAATTTCCTGGCTCTTATAACACCTGTCTAAGCTAAAATATTAAGCTATTTAATAACATAAACCCACGGGATTTTTTGAAAGAGTTACCATGGTTTTGAAACGCAAAAGTCAAGTGAAGGACACAAGTGAGTTATAGTCAGTAAGTTTGATACACCCTCTCGCTCTACCCTAGAGCGGGACAAGGCATTTGATGTTTTCCAACTCCAAAAAACCTCTAATAACATAAACAAGTCTGTTCATTGATTGTAAACTAAAAAAAAAAACGTCCATGCACTGTGGACAAATGTCCGCGGCCGCGGCCGCGCCAGGCACCGCTTAGTTCGTCATGAGTGAAGTGTGGCACAGATCCTTCGTGGGACTGCCAGACGCGCATCAACGTGCTGACGTCGCGGCTCGCGGACCTGCGCAAGGCCTACCACTCCGTGAAGGCGGAGCTCGCGGCCATCGACCGCCGACGCAAGAAGTTGCGCCGGAAGGAGAGGGAAGGTCAGTAACTATAACTGTAATGTATCTTTAAACAAACATCTATTTTTTTTATTCAGACGTCAACATATCACTCCTGGAATTTGATGAGTTTCATTTTATCTTTGTTATTTTTGTATTGATTTGATAAAACAAATGTGCCAATATTTTTTACGGCCCATTTTTTTTTATTTTTTTGTGTAACATAACGCCCTACTTGACAAAATATACCTATACAATAAATAAGATTTTTTTTTTAAATCAGAATCTTACAGTCATTTGAATATGAGCAGAAGAAATTAAGTCATTTATAGCTTTCAGAGCAAAATCCCCCATAGGACAATTTCTATATGGAATTATGTGCAAGTGCAGCGGTCCATTTGCAATATATGCCGCCCTTTTACTCTTAGTGTTGATTCTGGAATGGTTCACCGCACAGCTAGTTGGTTTGGATAGATTACAATTTGTGCTTTAGAATTTAGAGCTGGGATCATCATTATTTTCAAATGTTCGTGTATTTCAGAGATCCTCAAGAACCATGGTGAGTTAGGAAATTTGTTATAGGATATAATTTAGAACCCTCTTTATAATGATGGAGACCTAAGAACCCATATGTTCAAATCGGTGTGAGCATGGTCTTTTATATAAGGACATTGTTGTCCAGGGATACCTTGGAGTTTTGCTGCAAGTAGGTAACTGCTGTAGTTCTGAGTATTTTGTTGAGGTTTATTTCGTCCCTTTACCTTTCTATGTATTTCGTCCATGAGGGTCTATGGTCTCAGTGCATTCTCAGATATTTAGCTGAATCACTATGTGGAAACTGATTGTTCCGTATGGAGACAGGTAGGCAGTTTCCTCTGAACTAATTTATTTGCACTAGATCTTCTTTCAAATGGGCCACTGGTCAGTATTGTTCATGGTTCTGTAGGATTATAGAAACTTCTGTAGGACAACAATAGCAAGAATAGCAGTGTCATCCGAATATGTTGCTACTGTTACATTGTCATTCTACAGTAAATCAAAGGTGTATAAGGTTTGTTTGATGTGCAGTGGTCTTCTTTTATGTAAAATATTCTATCCCTTAGATTTAGGGATCCAATCATAGTAAGGAAGGACGATGACAGAAGGGATTTTATCTTGTCTAGTAACCCCCTATATAACTTGATAGGTCAAAAGCCAGTTCCATATCAAAGAATGCGAAAGAAACTCTCCTTTCGAATGCTTGTTTAATCATGTTACATACTCTGTTCTACGGTGCTGGTTCTCGGATTAGCGCAAACATGTAGCAGTCTGGTTAGCATTACTTTCTTGAGCATTTTTTTATGGTAACAGGTTTATAGTTCGCCCGGTCGGTACGAAGTTATTCTTTGTATATTTTTCCGAATCCCATACATTTTTGCAATAATTTCAATATAATACTCTTGTAACGTGTTGCGCCGGCCACGAGTAATATGGGATAAGGGCAGGAAGAAGAAGACTCTTCTAACGAGATAACTTCGGCTACTGAATGTTTCTAAAAAAGTGAATCGTTTTTTTTTTTTTGTAATTGAAATAATTGTCTATTTTTCCAGCTGTGAAAGCTGCAAAGGCCGCATGCTCCTGATCAAAATTGTTCAAAAACTGGCCGCCAGGACATGGGACAGTGAAAAGCGGGGTTTGTTCGTTTTAGAATAAACACGACAACCATAGTGAGTGTATTTTTTAGCAATAGAATATAGTTTTGTCGATTTAGTACATTTATTTAATCTCAAATGACGATAAAAGTCAATAAATTATAATGAAATTTTAATCTCGTTTACATAATTATGTACAAACACTGGTCATGAAAACCGTAGCGACGAATGTAAATAGAAGATGGAATCAGTTTATTTTAGTATTCTTTACCAATTTGTACTATATGTATGCATTCCTCGTAGCGAAAGAGGATTTATTTTAATTTTCACTGTAAAATGAATGAACTTGTAACAGTTTGTGCGCCGTGTATATTGCAAGTCGCTTTGAAGTCAGGTTTTACGATGGACAACACATGGCGCGTTGTTCTTTCGAAATTAATTAGTCATTTATACTTCAAAACGGCTAACTTACATGTTATGAACTGTGAATCCTACCCCCATTTTTTTTATTTGACTCATTTCAAATCCCTGTTCAGTCAAGGGGCTTTTTGTTATTTTTGTAAAAAAAAATTGGCAGCACCATTATTTATGGTACTTACGCTCCATGGCCCACGTCAACTGTGAACAGTTGTATAAGAATTGTATAATATTTTAATGTATTTGAATAGCTATGGACGTATTGACCTCATAAACTGATATTGTAAATATCGAACAACAATCATTGGTCATTGTTTCATAACATACATTATGGCTTACTTACATTAAGTTGACTAGACTGGACGACTTGGTGGGTTTCGAACGAATTTATCCAACGGCCCAGTGTAAACTCCTAGTCATTTGAAGATTCAGTAATCAAGCTATAGTCGATCAAGATCAACTTCGAGCTATATGGAAGATCGAAACCATCATACCATCTATGTACATAAAGCAATAAAGTATTGAGTATTGAAATGTTACATACATGCAAACCGCGGGATAATTACGTTAAACGCAAAGAATAATTCTGCTTTTCTTTTTTAAATTCTATAACATTCCTTGCATTATTTCGGTGGTCGAACACTCTTTTCTTTTTTCTTAATATATCATGTACCAATCGGGAATTTCTTTGGCTATTCTTCGGGGTAGTTAGGTCAACAGTTTCAAGTGTCCATATTGCTCAATACCGAAATTCGCTGCTAATTTAGAAGATTCGCAGAAGAATAGGCGCTTATACTGGGGCTAGACAAACTTCTGTAACCCGACGAAGTCTTCTGTCGACCTAAACTAAGAAAGCCTTTAGGATTACAATAATGGATGGCAATGGAAGGTATTATATTATTGAAGACTGATGGATTGTCGAAATAAAAAATGTTGGATTCTGAAGATAAGATTTATTTCCTAAAATTAAATGTACGTTTGTTATTATGTTTACATCAATAAACATTTCCTGTAAATCGTAATAAAGTTTTTTATTTTAAAGAAAACGTCACAATGTTGTAGTACCGTCAGTGAAGTGAAAATTTCCTAGTTTAATACTTTGACGATATCATGATATCGTATATACAGAAACCTAAGTCAAATGAATAGAATCAGGTAATAAAATTTAATAAGTAGTAAGTGCGCTTAGTAGTAGTTAGGGTACTGCGGCCAAGGGTGCGGGTGGTGCTGGTAGGGCCCCGGCGGCTGCTGGTAGCCCCAGGCGGGCTGGTAGGGCTGCGCGTACGGCTGCTCGTAGGACTGCGCCGCGGGCGCCGGCGCGGCGTAGTAGCCGCCGCCGCTCGACGGCGACGCCGCCGTGCCGGTGCCCGTCGCTGCCGTCGTCTCTTTCTTCTTGCTGGACTCCACGCATGTGCTACTGTGTTAATACACTAGTGTTAGTGTTATATGATAATATCGTAAACGGCAGTTGAAGAATTGTTAACATTATAATTATAATTCACAAGTTGGAAAGTAGTTAAAGTTTGAAGTATACAACTTTATGAAAGTTGGTGCGAGAGAAGAATGTAAATACACGTGAATCTAAAAAGTAATGTATATAAATAAATAATTATCAAAAGTAGTGTGTTACTTGGGTGGCGGTGGCGGGTCGTGCTTGTCCTTGCGCGCGCGCTTGCGCAGGTGCTTGGCGAGCGCGCGCGCCTGCGCATGCGCGTCGCGCGCCGCCGCCGCGCTGCCCAGCTCCTCCGCCAGCTCGCGGCGCCGCCACGCCAGCTGCGCGCACGTCTCCGCCTCCGCGCCCTCCTCGCGTCCGTACGACGACACCAGCTCTGCACCAGATACCACACATCATATATCTACAGGATAAACTCTTCAAGCGGCTGTGGATTGCCAAATTCGAAACTATCGAAGAATACCGAAAAATACTTCCGAGTATTTTTCGAAATCTCAGGCAAAATTAAAAATGCATCATGGGATAAAAAAAGACTTTCTTTTTAGAAAATCATAATTCAATAACATGTTTATAAATTTACCCACGATATAAAAGTTATTACTAGTGTGAGGCAAAGAATAAAAAAAAATGTTGGACAACTCGACACCGTCAAAGAGGATGTGCAAAGGATAATCCTCAGCACACAAGTTAAAACATTATGACGCAGTAATAGATTTTATCTCTTGGTCTCAATCGAAGTGGGGTCTGCGCGTAACCATAGCAACGAGTTCAACTTATATGCCGCGTCCCATAAATAAGCACAATCGAGTACCGTCGAGGTCGTGGTAGGGCGTGCCGGGCGTGTGCAGCGCGAGGTCGAGGCGCTGCGCGTGCAGGCGCGCGTTGAGCGGGTCGCGCAGCACGGCGGCGTCCAGCGCGGCGCGCGCGGCGGCGGGCTGGGCGCGCACGTGGAACAGGAAGCGCGCGTACTTGATGGCCAGCGCCGACGCCACTGCCTTGCTCTTCGCAGACGCTATGTAGCCCTCGTATAACTGAGCGCACTTGTCGTAGTCGCCCCGGCGTCGTTCAAGATTTACCCGTCTGAAAACGTTGTAATGTTTCAAGTTTTAAAATTATTTGTTGACCAGTAACAGACCAGTTTATGTTTCATGATAAGAAATTTTTTACAATTTATCCAGAAAGATCCGCACGGAAGCTAATCCTGAAACAAAAGCATATTATTGAACAAAACTCGGTACCTGTACTGTATCTGCACGAGGTTGGGGCAGGTCTTCTCGATGCGGTCGAGGATCTCAGCCGCGCGCGCAGCATTGCCGTGCGCCTCCTCGAAGTGAGCCCAGTGCAAATGTAGCTCGGGTTTGTCAAGATGGTGCACGCTGCATGCACGCTCGAGTACCTCTCGCTCCACATTTACCAGCTCTGGGTTGCTCTCCACACGCTCTTCTAGGAACTTTATCAGCTGCAAAATAAACAATGTTGACAAGATAAATAACGACTAATGAGACTTATCATATAGTTTATATCAATTAAAAAAAAAAACGTTTACCACCGAAATTTTAAAAAGGAACAGTATTTGTATTAAATAAAGAAGCTGATGAGAACTAAACCGTAGGTTGTGAACAGATCCATGTATTATCAATTTTTGCAAGCTATTACTTACAGCCCATTCACGACTTCGGTCTTAGAGCGCGCCGCTATGAGCGGTGTCAACCAATCGCCTACCAATACCGCCGCGCTCGCCGCTAAAACTAAGACACTTACTGTGTAGCTTTTGTGTAAGAGAGATCCATTACTATCAGCCTAGATTCTAAGTAATTGACAGTAAACCAGTAAAAAAACAAAATACTAGTAACGGGCTTCAAAGTGATTACAGTATAACATTATCCTAAGAGCGTGAATTTTAAGGGTGTGGGAGGGGTGGGGCTTTATGTTTATTATTATGAACATATGCAATTAATTGAGTTAACGGTTTGAAGGTCAATAACATTTAAAAACGGACCCGCATGCGGCGATGTTAACTGAAGGAGTTATAAAAATCCCATTTCACGATGGAAGAGTAGAAGAAAGTATGCGATTGTGAAAAATATTGATAGCGGCGTCACGTAATAATTTAAATACTACAGGATTGTTTTTATGAAGATTGTCTTCATTAAAATCTCCCAATTTAGTCCTTGTATATTTACAAAAACTGTTATGGGATAACAAATTATTTACAAAACCTATTGCAACATTTGGAGCATTTACAAATTTACATGATCTATATACAAAGCTACTTCCTATCTTGTTTATTTATTTTTTATTGGTGATGTTTTTAAGAGTGGGTGGGTGGCCATATTTAAAACTACGAGAAGTAGGAAAAACACTTCAAGGATTCTAGGGGCCGATTTTGACAATTATTAAAAAATGCAACATTGTTTTTTTTTTAAAATCAACTTTCCCAACCACAAATCGAAACCATGATTAAAAACATCAAATACAGAATTATTTATTTCACCATTCGATAGTGTCGCTAATAAGGATCAAATTCTAAGTGATGTAACGTACCCTCATCCAGAACTCTTCGTAGAGCGCGCAAGCTATAAGGCAGCGCTCATGTAGCACCAGCGCCCTCTTCAGCGAACCATGCTGTTTCTCCCACTCCAAATACGTCTTCCAGTTCTTGAGCTGACAGCGCTCCAGCGGCTTTACGTGGAAGTATGGACGTTTGATCTAGAAAAACACATGTCCATGGAGATAATGAAAAATTTGTTTATTTAATCTTCATGTACAATAGTGGTATTAATGTGGACTTAATGCAACAAGGCATTCTCTACCAGTCAACCTTTGGGTTAAAAATACAAAACTGTGGTAGGTGTGCACAATAAATAACAGATATTTCAAATATAATATAGTATCATTAAAATTAGTTACTTATAATAATAAAATATGTATTTAAGCTAATATTATAAACTAATAATACTAGTATATATATCAAATCATTAATAGGACTTAAAAATGACAATTATGACAATGGTGAGAAGGAATATGAAGAAGCATGTTTTTGGAAGCTCGAAGGTTGAGATTATGAGAACTGCCCAATACTTAATTATAGGTATCTGAAAAAAAAATATAGGTATCTGAAATGTAAATGTGCTATTTAAGGTATAAATACATTGGGCACACGTGGGCCACGTACGCCAATCTATCGGTCTCCATAAATTTTACATAGCAACTAGACTTGTACAGGTACATTAAATCCACGCCACGCGACGCGCCGCTACGTAGAAATCAGGCGTGGCCCACGTGTGCATCGGTCACATGTAGTTCTCGCTTAAATCATCCTTTTTTTTAACTGAAAAGTGGTGGTGACATATCATCGTGATTTCTATGCTGCAAAATTTTCGCCTGCGTGAAAGTGCCTAGTAGGCACGTGCTAGCGTTATAGAAAGAGTACCCTATGACCTATACCGGGCTTTTTGATCTACTCATGTGATTTTCATCTAAATCCTTACAGCGGTTAAGATTTATTTCACTAACAAACATCTAGTTTGTTTTTTTTTTTCGTCACAGTAGAAATTACGTAGCTAGCTTATAGAAGCTAGCTTGCATGGGTTTTCACCCTTATGGTGATACAATGAAAAAATGAATTCATTGGGTAACAAAAGTATCTACATCCTGAATTCATCAGTCATTCAGCCGATAATGCGGTAAAAGGCAACAAACAAAGAGCTAATATTAAAAATACTTCCGCATTTATAATTTAGTTTGAAAGCATGGAAGGACAAAATCTCATATCAAAATCTATTGTGCAATTTACAAGATCTAAACAGTGACACAGACTTGAAAAGCGATTTAACTTACGCCTTCTTCGAAAGTCCACCTGGCTGCAACCTGTTCTCCGGTGGTCTTGTGTACTTTGCGTCGAGCCGCTATGATGCGTTCCTTGATCGCCTGCGCTTCTTCCTCAGACGCCTGGGGTAAAACATAAATATTGAAATAAAAAGTTAACGATTAGTGGACACAAGACGTACATCGTGCATGACACGTAAGGTGAAGAAAGAGGCAACTCAAAAATAGCTTGTTTTGTAAAAGTTTATTAGCAAAACTTTATTAGATTGAGGCTACGGTAAACTAAAGGGTCTTTCAAATAGGGCGGGTCGATGTTGACAGTTTGTGGCGGCCATGTTGTTTTGGAGGCATCTGTCAAATGCTTTTTTTCTTCAGTTACTGATGCCAAATCACCATGGCAAGTTACACAATTGAGCAGCACGTCCAAATGATAAAACTTTATTATCAAAATGAGTGTTTGTTAGTGCAAACGTTGCGCGCATTACGTCCATTTTACGGCAGACGCGGTGGCCCTTCAAAGTCGACTCTCCAACGTTTGGTGACCAAATTCAAGACAATTGGCTCGGTAAACAACCAACCAACACCCTTACGTCAAAGGAACGCCAGATCGAACATAGCTGCTGTCCGTGAGAGTGTGCAGGAGACTCCGAGGTAGTCGATTTCTCACCGTGCACAAGAACTCGGCCTTTCGCAGATTTCAACTTGGCGAATTTTGCGTCGGGATTTGGTCCTACACCCGTACAAGATCCAACTGACCCAGGAGCTCAAAGTGAATGACTATAGACAACGGAGTTTGTTCGCTGACTGGGCTACAGAACGTTTGGAAGAGGACCCCGATTTTAGCCGAAAAATCATCTTTAGCGACGAGGTGCATTTTTGGATGAATGGTTTTGTTAATAAGCAAAATTGCCGTATATGGGACGACCATTAACCTTTTGTGGATGCATTAACACCTGGTGAACCATGAGGTTCACCAGGTGTTAATGCATCCACAATAAGTTACGGATTTTGGTCCGGCGGCGTCATTGGTCCGTACTTCTTCGAAATGGATGATTGCGAGGCCATTACTGTCAACGGCGAGCGCTACAGATCAATGATTAACAATTTTTTTGGCCTGAATTGAAACGATATGGACGTGGACAACATGTGGTTCCAACAAGACGGCGTTACGTGCCACACAGCAAGCGACACAATGGACATTCTGCATGATCGGTTCGAGGGTAGGGTTATCTCTCGCAGAGGTGACGTGAATTGGCTACCAAGATCGTGCGATTTGACCCCGCTAGACTTTTTCTTGTGGGGTTTTCTCAAGTCACAGGTCTATGCCAACAATCCGCAATCAACCGATGCTCTAAAAGTCAACTTTGACTTTATACAAATTGTATCTGTATTACTTTCCAACGTACGTCTGTAAAATTAATAACAATAATGAAACGTATCCGAATACGGAAATTGTTTGTTTTTCAATATCATCTGCTGCCTGACTCCGCCTGCTGAGCATAGACCTCTCTGTTCTTATGCCAAAGCCCACATTTCTGTGCCAGCTTCACACAAGTTCTGTCAGCATATCTCGCCGCCACACGCCCAATATTTCGGCTACCGGTCCTTGGACACCACTCAGTCGACACCTTACTCGGTATCCTGCCTGAAAACCCTCGGATCTTGACGTATAGAATTGTGGAGCGTAGAATGCTTCATAGCTCTCTGTGTAACTGTCAGCCTGTACCCTTAAGTGAGCTTCCACGGCTCAGCACTGCACTAAATCATGGTGGATAGAACACACTGCTTACACTTATAGAGACGGGTCTTAAAGCAGTGTGGAATTTTGATTGATTTCAGAATGTTGTCCAATTTGCTAAAAGCGGCCTATCTAAGCTGCATGCTTTCAATAACTGTTTGTTGATAAATACTTTGCCAAATGAAAAGATATGGCCAAGGAATGTTACCTAGATCATATCCTATGGGAAGTTGTGGCACATAATGTATGCTAAAGGGCAAGAAGCTCCTGTTAGTACGTACGACATGGTCAAGCGGCTCGTCCTCGCCGGGCGGCAGGTCGAGCTGCGGCGCGGCGCCGGCGGCGTCGCGCACCTCGCCGCGCAGGCGCACCAGCTCGGCGCGCGACACCACGCCCGCCACCGGCTCCGACATCACGTGCTCCTGGAAACTGAACACCATACCTCCATATATTCACTAAAAATCGCTCTAATGCACTTTTAAAAAACTTTCATTTTTTACTATTTGTAGTTCTCTTTTTTTGAGGTGGGAATCATTAATTAACTTGCTCTGGGTGAAGTGCGATGGCTTGCCAGACTTTTACCCACCTGAGTTCCTACGATTGAACTTTGCGTTCCAGGGCCACGGTAACCCTACGGACCTTCCCGCAGCCCTAATTGTATTCATCTCTACAAGTTAATAGTTCCAAAGTATGTTTAGAAACAGAAAAGTCAATTTGTATGTGAACATATAAAAAATATACCAATTTCGAATATTTCCCGGGCCTGTAAGTTGGCTCGCAATGTTTACGTGTTAGGGACGAACTAGCATGATTTCCAGTACATCAAACATTGCATAGCAAGTGCATCATAAAAACGAAGGTGTAAAAAGATACTCATACCGTGTCCTTAGGTAACAATGTATTTAAAAAATAACCCGAATTTTAAATCAAACTGAGACTATGTGTATTGACATTACAGTTAGCAGCAAATGAGCAATAAATATAAAGGTTACGTTACCAATACGCTCAACTTTTTTCTAACAGGAAAGTAAGGACCAAAAAAAACAATCAATAGTGCTCTTATTTTTCTCTGTTATTTCTTACAATAATAATAATTATATCATTATCGTTAATGATTTAAAAAATTCACGCACTATTATAATATAAACTATTGACAACACAAAAAACGTAAAAGAATCATGTAAATGCAAGGAATTGTAGGCTTAAAGTTAGCAGTTTGTTCACCAGTGGCGGTAATTAAGCATAAAATGACTTAGTACAAACTTGTCGAAGTGTGAAGTGTATCCAAGAGTGGGCGTGGCCAAAAGTCGATCATAAATATTAGTGACGTTGAGAGCCGATCCGTTCTCCGCTTCCCACTTGATGTATGATTCCCAAAGGCGGTCCGAGCGGAACTCTAGGCCACATGCCTCTGTAAACAACGTACAGTCGGTTATATCCGCAACTAATTCACCAAACACACACATGGCATTGTAACACATCTCAACAGCTAGTCCTGACTACTTCCAGGCCTCACTTTAGCTTCTATTAATTTGCTTGTTCTTCAAAATCCTTCAAACAGCACACTTACCGTGGTCTCACAAAATTCCGGCGAGCAGATCGTACGTCAGTCACGCAGTCTTGATTATTAGAGAACCAACCGTCATTCTCAATTATATTCGCAAATTACTAAATGTCTATGATGAAACTAACATCCGGGGTATTTTTCTTTAAAAAAAAACTTGTTATATGTCCATTTCCAACTTAACGGTTAATCTGCTAATATCTAATAATATTTCGTCAAAAGTGCTACTTTAATAATAGGTAGTAATGACGCTAAAATAGGAAGCCAGATGCAAATGAATTAGCCATATTCTGTTGGTGCTCCACCAAGTTTGTTGATTATGCATGTGATGATTTGCTTTGTTTAGTTATTATTGACGACCTTAGCATGGAGAAGGTAATTGAAGCCTTACCTATAGCCCTCTCATACTGCGACCTAATGAAAGTGTGGTCTTCAGTTCTTGTTGCCTTAATATGATTTAGAAAATGTATCCATAGATCCACCGACAGTGGGATGGCTTTGAGGCCTCTTTCCAAAACCTGCAACACAAGAACATGTATCAAAGAAGTTCCACATGTCTGTAAGCGTCGCCATGCTCACGGCAACACTATGAAGCAAGGGAATATTGAATAGCATAATAACATGTGTCATATATTTAAGAATAGAGCAAGCGAGACGCTGCGTGGCGCGAGCCGCGGGCGGGCGCGGCCGGGCGGCGAGCGCTCACGCGACGTCTCGCTCGTGTCTATCTATTGTATAAAATGTTTGTCTGGTTATATTACACCTGTTCGCAGTCGACGCGCTGGCGCAGTTGTCGGCCACCTCGCCGCTCTCTTCCGTGACTAACGCCATTCAATGGCTAAATATGAAGATCAGCTGCGTTCCCATGATACCATGGTAGTTAACCTTAATCTTAATTATATCCACCATTCATTTAGTACTTACTTAAATATAAATACATGAAAAAGTATTACAATACATCATGCATGTACAAAGTATTATAAATATATGCACTAAAATACAAAATATACACCACAAGAAATGAACCACTAGAACGAAATCTATGTGATGGTAATAGAACTCTCCGGTGCGAACGGACGACTTTGCCTTACGAACGATGACCACGTAGCACTGTTGGGAAAAAAAATAATTGCAAAATACCAGTTATGGCTAAAACAATTCAAAATCCAAGTGTTAACGCACATCATTATTCGACTGATCATCGGGTGTACCGCCTAACCAGTCACCACGTGATTTAAATAGATTATAAACAATGTATCAACTGATAGTGGGAGTACTCACTTCGAGGCACTTCTTTTTACTTCCTTTACGTTTTTCATAGTCGGCATATTTCCTCCAGTAGCCGTAACAGTACGGGTAATGCGACAGAAACGCATCGTATGCTTCGCGCGCCGCCTCCACGTCGCTCTGCAACAGCGATCAACATGCGTTACCAAACTTCCACCTACATAATATACGCAGCGTTGCCGCGATCACTATTCAGTTGGCCCTTGCCGATCGTCAATATTCATTCAGTTCTCATTGCTTCATAAAGCAATAAGATTAGCGACAGCTTTCATCATTTTGGGTGGATGAGCTTAAATTTGAATTGAAACTGTGTATTGATTTTTAGTATGTAGTGCGGACGTACCTCTTGATCAACATATTGCAGTAAGTATGTCCAGCCAGTAAAATCAGTAGGGTCGTCGTTGACAACTTTCCAGTATTTATCTAGCTCAGGTAATGCCTTCTTCTTTGGTTTTTCATCAATTGAAGACCTTTTCTCAGATGGAACTGGCTTGCTTTCTCCATTCTGAATGAATAATGTAAACAATATTAATAATACTCAACCAGACCGAATTTCGATCATGGTACCACAGTGGCCAGTCACAACCGAGTTACATAGTATGCAGGAGATATTATACTGCACAAGCGTGTGTGCAAACACAGGTGTACACTCCGTTATGTTTATAACGGACTATGTGGGTTTCCACATAGTCCAATAGGATGGCAAACCGACACGACCGGGGAGAGATCGCGTGCAGGTCAAATGGCTTTACGTGCTTTCAAAAAACCGGCGCTGACCACTAGCAACTTCCAAATTCCAGACCGCAAAAGAGTAATTCCTAATGGGAAAACATATACAATTTACCATCAGCCCAGCGCGACAGTTAATATTGAAAATAAATATTCTCAACGCAACCAAGTTGTGAAATTTACGGTGAAAATATCAATCAGTTAGCAGACAGTGCGCCATACTAACACTTAGTACCCACACGCTTTTATAGTTGTTATAGAATAAAACATGGCTTCAATTAATTATCATAATGGAGATTACACATGAATATTACAGTATCTGTATCACTACCTTAGCAACCGCTTGTTTTTTGTTAGAAGATTCAGTTTCGGATGTAGGTGAGCCAGGATCGTATCCATCTCGTTCATCTTCGGTTTTACGTTTTCGAGATTCTTTGATCTCTTTCTTTGCAGTCGGGAGCTCATCTTCTGATACAACCTAAAATATAAATTTTAATTTCAATACATACATCTTTAGGATATGTTTGAGTACATCCGAGATTGGGGTAGAATACACAAAAAATTTAATAAGCCGTGAACATAATGACGTGTCGGGTATGAGCTGCTCAATAAAGCTAGCCATTCATAAATATTTCTTATAAGGAATACGATCACAACTACGCGACGCAGATATTACCTTAATACTATTATGGTCATGATGTTTAAATAGGTGAACTGTAAATGGGTGTATAGGAGGTCAAGGAAGGAATGGATTTATGTTATGGATGGATGGTTGGTAGCTGTGGCAGTTCATGTGCGCAAGCTACATCCCGCGAGGCCTCCTGGCGTGCGACGGATTTATTCAATTATATCACATCCGAACAGAGAAAGACTGTGTCCAAATACTTTGATTGGTTTTCTAGCTATTGCGAAGTGTGAAAGTAATATGAACTTATAGTAACATTGTTGACTTGTACAGAAAGACTAGACACTGAAGATAAATGTTCAAAGCAAATGTTCAATTCAAAGCAAACAAAGAGGATTCGTAAGTATTAGCATTGGAGAATTGTCTTATGCACAAAAGATTAAGACCCGAGAGAACCCAGGCTTTAAACCGTGGGCAAAGCGATTTCAAAAATTGCCTCGTGTAGAACTAGACTTTTTATAGAATGCATTTTTGAGCTGTAAACAACGCCGTGGGAGGAGGCCCACGTCACCCACGAGATTCGCCACCTCTGGTTGGCAGGACATAATAGGAGAAAACGGGTTGAATCGATTACAACTATCATAGGACAAGGAAGGCATTCCAGAAACAAAAGTAAAACAAAGATGCCTGGACGTCTACCCTCTTTCTCCGAAAAACAAAGTTTCGATAAAAACTTCACTTGTTTTACGGTTCAATTAGGCTCAGCGCAAAGGGGGCCACCGACACAGCCACTGTTGGCCATCGACAGCAACTTAACACACTTTTTTATCACTTTATATTCAGGCACAGGTGACTCTGGTCTGAGCCTTAATTCCCGAAATTTTTAAAGAGTAGACACCCTGATGTGAAGTATTAAATTTTCGTCGATTTGTTCTGGAAAGAATAATATCTATTCCACCTCAATTTGTTGCATAAAAAGTTCAAGTTAAACACATCCACAAAATTTGATTACTTATTATTATTATATAACTTACTAACGACCCGCCCCAGCTTCGCACGGGTGCAGTGATGATATTAAATACACCGTTAAACCACATCAAAATCCGTTGCGTAGTTTTAAAGATCTAAGCATACAGACTTTGTTTTATACTATGTAGTGGTCATTGAAGAGACAACTGTAATGGTACCTCAGTGTCAGCAGGCAGCTCTGCAGGCTTGGGTCCAGGCAGCTCATCGTCAGACACATTCTCGGCATCTTTGATGCTCGGTTTCTGAACCTCAGGTAGTTCATCTTCTGACACTACTTCAGTCTCCTCAGCACTTCCCACCTTTTATTAAAAGTTGACATTTCATTTCATTCTGCTTTGCACTAATTAGGTACACATAATGCAATTCTAAGTTTATTTACAAGGTAATAACAAAAATGATTTTAATCTACATATATAAACTTTTGTTTTACAATAAACTGACAAAAACATTTAAGATAATAGTGTGGTGGTTACTAATTTAACTGTTTAAGATATATCTATCAGTATTAAATACATCTTCAAATAGATTAAAGGATACTCATATATGCTTTGACAACACCAAATGCTGATACCATTTCAACACTGAACGATGACACTGAATTTCTCTTCAATACCTATCAACCTTAGGCAGATGCATGTGAAAAGTTAATGTAAAAAAAGTTTAAAAAGTACTAATACACACTTATTTTAACTATTAAGCTAACCTTGTTAGTTTTCTTTATCAGAGTAGTATTTTCTTCCTTAGAAACTGTTTCAGAAACTTCAGTTTTAACAGTAGTGTCTTCAGTTTTAACAGTGGTGTTCTCAGTTTTAACAGGAGTGTCCTCAGTTTTAACAGTAATGTCCTCAGTTTTAACAGCAGTGTCATCAGTTTTAACAGTAATGTCATCAGCCTGAAACAAAAGTAAACATTACTGTACTAGTGTTAATTAATATGTCATACTCTTATGGAGCTTTCAATTTAGATGTTTAGTGTCGGACTGCTGCCACACGATTTCCCTGCCATAACTGGCTGGTTGCAGTATGTTGGCAAACCAATAACAAGTGCCTAAAACTTTTGTGGCTGCTGTGCGTTTGTATGCCAGTGATGCTTAACTAGAGTTGAATTTTTAGATGTAAGTGGTACAGATAGGAGGTGCAAGAAGCCTGTGCTAACATTCATTGTTGATGGTCACCAGTTTAAGAGTTATGCAAAACAGGTAAACAGTCCCGTGAGCCTCCATTAAAAGGAAGGAAAGAATCCTTGGACTAGAAGGGCCTTGTGTTGGGTCCGGGCAACTACTAATTTTACTTTCTATGTGGTGTCATAGATGTTGCTACAATTTGAGCAATACTCAATTTCAAATTCTACAAGAAATTAGATGCATTTTCACAAATAAACCTTCTGATAAAAATACATACTTCACTTTTTTCTTTGGGAGCCACCTCTTCTTCTTCCTTTACAATTTCTTTAAGTTCAGCTGGTTCCTTCTTTACTGGTGATACATGCTGACAAACATGACAGAAATAATTTAAAAAAATAAAAATTATGCTTAGCAAAAAATCTCAATAATAATTTAAGACAATAATAAAGGTAGGGCACACATGTGCCTCGTATGTATATCTTGGCATGTTGGTCTCTATACATTTTATATAGCAACTAGACCCAATAAATCCATACAATGCAACGCAACTCTATGTACAAATCAGGCAGGGCCGATGTGCATTATCATCATCATCATTTCAGCCGAAAGACATGCACTGTTGGACACAGGCCTCCCCCAAGTGTCGTCACAATGAATGGTCCTGTGGTTCTCGCATCTATCAGATTCCCGCAATCCTTGCCAAATCAGCAGTCCACCGGCTGACATGCGCATCAGTCTAATGTAGTTCTCACTTAATAGTAACTAGTATATTACTGTATAAGCTAATATACTATTGTGCTTATATACATATTTTCTGGTTCAACTGTAAGCCAACACTTAGTAATACAGTCAATGTAAAACAAACCTCATCAATTTCCATACTTCTTTGTTCACTTTTCACAATAGGTGTACTATTACACTCAACTGTAGGCTCAATCTCTGCCTCAACTCCAGCTTCCAACTTGATCCCCTCTACCTCGGCTACATGGTCACCACTGTCATCTGTTTTGGGTTGTGTCATGTCATCAACTGGCATTGTAAAGCCAGCATCAGATATCTCATTGACTTCAAAGTCAGTGTCCACCGTCGCCTTCTGACTTTCTGTAACATCACCATCAGTATCAGAAGTGGCCTTATATGCTGTGTCACTAAGAAGCGAGTCGCCGTCGGTGAGCACGTTATTAAGCGAGTCACTGGGAAATGTGACCGCGTTATCGCCCACATCAAAAGGGTCGGTGTTGAACCCATCAGTATTGTTGTCCAGGTAGTCGCCAACGCTACCCGCAGACAGCTCCACCGCATTGAGGAAACCTTGGTTTGATGTCGACGTATCGTCCACCGCTGCCTCGACGCTGTTGAACTCGCCCTCAGTCAACAAATGCGACAGTCCATTCGAGTTCTCGTTTATCAAAGGGCCTTCATCCGTGTCCATCGGTCCGTCAGACAAACACTTCTACAAGAAAAAATATCAAATTAAATTGTTATGTTCAATCAAAGTGATAGAGAACATCAAATTCTTTTTTTATAACCTCGTGTAATTTATGTCAAAACTGACGATTATCACCTGCAAATCGGAACTGGCCTCATCATCCATTTCAGTGAGTTTTAAAAAACACAACACCTATTTCAGACACACCTTGTTGTTTTAATTACAATGCACACAAGCCAAAAGTTGTTAAAGTCAAACGAAACCCCAAAGAGTATAGTAAATAACGAAACCCCAAGATTCCGAGAACGATTTACGTTTGACCGAACCACAGATAACAGATTAGTTAGAGAAAGATACCACAGAGTACTTTGTAAAAGGTATAATACACTTTCCGATTTTTAGGAAACCAAATTAGGATTAGTTAGGTAGCAAAGTTGAAAGCGAGTGATCACACTATCCTACATTGCATCCTAAATCGTACCCAATCGTACCGACGACTAAACATGGGTGGTTTTAGTTTTAAACGCTAACGGATATATCAAGGCAATAAAGAAATGCGGAAAGTTGAACCAAAATGGCCGTCGTTGTTGTGGTTAGACCCAAAAATCGGTTTCTTACTGAGTATTCAAGGTTGATCGCCATTTTGGTTTAACTTATATGCCACGTGTTGTAAGGAACGTATTAGTGAAGCTAAGGGCTAAAGAAATCGGATATTGAAATCGAATTCTAAATCAGAAATCGATCCGTTTGCATTCAAAACCAAAAACGCCCATGTCTACTAAATCGAAACGCCACAGATTACTGATATGTAGCAACGAAACGCTGTGATTACAATGTCCCTGGTATCTAGATATCTGTGGTCCTATTCTGTGACTTGATATTTTTTATAGGGCACAAAAGCCAAATTACCATGCCAAAAACATTAATAAAAAATAAATGCATTTAAAGTTATCTGTGACATACATAACTAAACGTAGTGCTAAACGTAGTGCTTATATTCTCTTTGGTAGTGCTCAGTCTGGTGCAACTCCCTAAGAAAAAAATGAACCATCTCAAATGTATGGCGTTTGCGCTAATTAAGATGGCGGCCAAAATGGTGGCTATCGCTGTCTTGCTCTAACATCTATTCGACTCTGTCGCAGCTTTAAGCCCGCCATATTCATTCTTTGCTTGTCAAGAAGTGAATGAAAACAAAATTTGATTTTTGTGTTTTACAACTGTTTCGTGAATTTCAAGCGGAAATTTGTATTATTTATTGTTACTTTTATCTATTATTGGTATTTATACGTGTACCCGTGTGAATTAATATGTAAATATGCATTAAAAAACTTGTGAAATATGTGGTCTAAAAGCCGGCCACTCGGATGGTGAACAGCGAATATTTATGGCCAAATATCCATTAAATGAAGAGAGGTAAGCCTAAATAAACATTCATTTTCAGTTACAGAAAAAGATCTGGTGAAAAATACAAATTTCTGATAATAATCGGTCGAAAATCTAGAAAATAAGCTATCAATAGTGCTGTGTAGTGGAATTTTTATCGATTATATCGATACTTTTATATTTAATCTTATTTAGGTTAGGTTTAATTTTGTTTCAAATTTTATTTAGTTTTATTCAAATAGAACTGTCATACTTTTCGAACAACAAAGGTTATGCTTAAATCTTAAAAAGTTTTTTTTTTATAGAAAAGCTTCGTCAGACTCCGTACTTCTATTCGTAGGGAGATTTGGCGCAGATATCGAGAGATTTTAGACCCACTATTGCCCTTAATAACTCACTAACTAGCAAGATAATACTTTTTAAGGTTTATGCATTATATAGAATAGGCGAATAGGTTATAGGTACTGTATTTCTTTAACATTATTAAAGAATAAACTGTTATTATTAAAATAAAAAGGCGTTTCCTTTACCCACACCACCCACCTCCACCTTTGGAACCTAAAAATTTACCTGCGAGCTTACGTTAACGCAAATGCGCCAACGTAAATTCGCAGGTTATACTTGGTTTAATTTTTTCATTTGAAATATTCCACTTATTCCTAGTTTAACTGGTGAATAACGTTGGCGTAAATAGATCTTAATTTAGACCCAAAAAAAGGAACCAAATTTTTTATATATATATATCGACTATCGATAAAAAATTACCATGAGCACCTAGTAACACCACTATTTCGGTTGTTATGTTGGCAGCCCTCATGCGTCAAGTCTTTGGTTATGTATGTCAAAGTTGGTATTGAAGCGTAGCGCAAACGCCCTACTGAGCCATTTTTTTGTATGGGAGTCCCGTCTCTTAAACGTAGTGCTTATATTCTCTTTGGTAGTGCTTATATTCTCTTTGTACATAACCTACAAAATCCGTACTCTGACTGAAAGTTAAAAAAAAAATATTTACAACAGTATTACTCATTTCTGATTTCTTTCTTATAGTTTTAATTATGCTGGGATTACGTGCATTAATTCGTAGTGCTATTACTTCCGGGGCTAATGTAATTCATCAGCAAACAAGGGTAAGTAATTAACTTTCGAGGATCGGTACTTAATCGGACTTGTTATTATTTCGGCACAAACTTTATGAGATATCGAGGATACTAGACTATAACGACAATATTAAACGATCAACATGCGACGGTCAGGAGTGCTTTTTTGTACGAATCAGAAAGCTTCTTATTGGGCCAGCTACAAAAAAAGATACCATGTAAGGTAATTGCATTCAGCAGGAGAGAATGAGAATGATAAGAATGGAGAGTGATGCTGATGAATGGTGTTTCGAAATGAAATAATAAAAAAAACACCCGCTGATAACCGAATAGTCGTGAAATCTGTTGTTATGGTGAGCCCATATGATGCGGAAGAATGAAGAATATGTTGTCAGAAAACTTTTGAGTACCTATCTATTAATGTGGATGGTTCAATTCAATTCAATTTTTATCTGTATGGCTCCATCGACGAACGTCCAATGATTTTGCCAATGTCAAGGTATGAGGTGGAAATGATCGGTAATTTGCCAAAAATACTTTTATCTATTGATCACTTTTTGTAGCGATGGCATCCATTGGTCATCATGCTAAAAAGGGACAAAACAATTCTAGTTAGTACACACATAACAATACAAAATAAGTATTAAAACATGAAATAGATACATACTATATAAATAGAAGGACTAGCTACAACTGGATTTTATTGATATTAATAAATTTATAAAGAATTTTTACTGCATATATAGGCTAAAGTTAAAAGGAAAGGGATGTTAACTGGGCGGGGAATATTAGAAGGGAGTATGTTGTAAAGGGGAATTCTTAAACGAGGGCAGGAGAAAAACAAGTGTTCCAATGTGGATGGTTACAGAACTAGGGGAAAAACATAAAAATGATGGCAGCTAGAATGACAAAAACTAATTTGAATACCTCATAAATAACCAACTAGGGAACCTCTTACTGTGACTGGTCTGACACTTGACTGTTGTGTGGTTTTATAGCTGTTACTAATTTGTTATATCATTTGAATTTGATGACGTGGTTAGCACAATGGTTGAGTGAATGGCTGCTGCATTGTGTGGCGGTTCAATTCTTGCACAGAACAAATATTTGTATGGCTTACCTTATTCTGGGTCTGAGTGTCTTGAGTTTGGGATCACACTCACAATACAGGAGTAATTCAAGGGGGCAGGTGCCCCCTTGAATTTACTTTTAAATAAAAATTGTGATATGATCATAGACTTTTCTGAACCATGTTCTGTACTTTATGTTCCTATTCTAACTTGATTGTAATCTATGCATATACATTGTGTATGTTGTTTTTACAGAACACATTTATTTTAAAAAGAAGAAATCCAATTCCCCTACACAAGAAGGGTGGTCGGCCATCAAAGATGAGGGGCAGACATTTTGTGTATGACCTGGTAGAAGATACAAACATAACAAGAAAACCTGACATTAAAGTGATCCTTAATCAATTCATTGATGGTTTGTTATTTCATTGATACAATCAATTATTGTTAAGATTAAGTTTGAGACAATGTTCTTGTTTTGTTGCTTTTTAATTTTTTTTATTATAACATCAATCCAAAAATTCCATAAAATCCCAGTTGTGCTCCAGGTTTGTGTACCATTACTCTGTTGCTGCACTATTGCTGGGTTCTAAGAATAGAGATTGCTGCCTTGGTTTCATTACCTTGCCAATTTACTACACCTTTGTATGCAGTTGATGCAACAATCACTTAACAATCAATAAATCATTAGCTCTAGTAACCATACAGTTTCAAGCAGCAAACTTTACTTTGTATAAAGCATGGTATTACATATTTTAAATATGTGTTTTTGTTAAAATGTTTGTTTCGAAATCTTTGACACATGCAATTTTTCTAGGTGTTGGTAATAAAGGTGACATACTTACATTACGCCCAATCCAGGCATATCGTGATTATCTTATGCCTGGATTAGCTGTATATGCCAGCCCAGAAAACCTTGAGAAATTTAAAACTTATGGTGATAAACCGAAGACTCAAGACACCTTTAGTTCACCCTATGTTCACAGGGTAAGTAAGTCTTTGTGCTCTTTGTCGAACTTCAGAAACCCCGGGCTGGGCTGAATTTCAGTACAGTCGCGCCGTAAATATTTTTCAAATCTGCTTCATTTAATTTAATCTGGGATGTTGTGTAAAAAACTGAAAATCTTACTAACTCAAAAACTACTCAATTTTTAGAACATTTGGTGGCTTAATTTGTTGCATTTTAATCCTACTATGACGTCCTGCAAGGAATATGTTGAGTTACCAGTTTATAACACGTGTGTTTTTATACACCCGTGTTTTTACCATAATGCGGATTTGCTCCGCATGCTTATGTCATTTTCATACAAATATTTATTGTAATGCGGGGAATAAGAGCACGCGGGATGCATGCGGGGCGAGGCAATCCCGCATGCGTGATGAAATCCGCATAGTAATAAAAACACCCCAGTAAGTAGCTTGGCATGGGTGATGTGGGACCTCGCTCACGGCCTCGCACCCAAAGGGGCCTCGCACAAGTCCTCGCTTCTTAAGAATCAGGGTTTTTTTTATAATAAGCGGGTAAGCGATGTGGTCGAACGCTATGTTGCGCCATTAGCTGTTTTGTTTTTGAATTTATGAAAGGAAAAGGCCCCGCTGATGCGCCTTCACCCACGTCTTAAGTAGTCCATGTTACGCCTTCTGTGTGGCAGAACGTTTGTCACAGAATTTTTTGTTTTCGAAGTTTCGTGTGATACTTATTGAGAAAGCTTCACTTTTTCACTCATTAAAAGGGATCATCTTGTTATTGTTATCATCGTCTTTATTTTCAGACTATTGGCTGCTTATCAAACACAGTTTTACAAATTACTATGAACAAATTCGAACCATGGGTACTGGAGCCCTGGCACATAAGTGCTTCTTTTAGGAAATCGGGCTTCATAGTACCTGAACATGTAATTGAGATGCCCTCTGCACAAATTAAAGGACCGGATCTATCATTGCACGATAAAGAATTTTATGTTACCGTCACAGTAAGTATCTTATAAACAATTAGAATGCGACTTTTAGAACGAACGTAAATAATGTGGCAACTGGAACTGGAATTATGTAATTTTAAATCATGTTGAAGATCATCAAAGTAAATAAGGGCTCTTTCAATTTAGACGTTTTATGTCGGACTACTGCCGCACGTTTACTTTACCGTGCCACAGACAGTCGGCCGGTTGCAGTACGTTAACAGTCCTACAACAAGCGTCTAAATTATAAACGTATCTGGCTGCTGTGCGTTTGTTGCGCTATTGAAAACTGCACTATTCAACACCGAATTGAACACGTGGTGCTAGTGATGTTGCAGACCTGTTGTCGACCGGTTGCCGCACCGCGCGCTTTGTATTAAAAATACGATGTTCTGTAGGCATAACGACTATAGCGCGAGGGACCCCATCTGCAACGCAGCAGATAATCGAAAAACACAAAAATTGAAAGCGCCCTAATAGTTACGCTTTGATCGACATAATCGTAACTTCACGGGGTTCCTAAGGGTTGAGTTGTCGCACCGATTCACACTGTCCTATGTTTATTGTCTACCAACGTCAATTCCGCCGAGTGCGATTGCATTCCTTCTCTCTCTCTCTCTCTTTCTCTCGCTCAAGTAAATAATTCAGGTTACAGATTTGGATAGATAGGAAACGAATCGATGCGACCAGATGTAGCTCAACCCTTAGGATGGTGAGATATCACGCTACGATCCACCAGAGCGGAGCAGTGAAACATTCGGGTGAAACCGCGGGGGTAGCTAGTAACGAACAAACAAAACCAGATATACCGATTTTCGAAAAATTATTTAGGCTTGATCCGTTTATCCACCCTAAGATGGATCGGAATTGCGTGTCCATCCATTCACCCTAAACAGAATAGATAATTACTATCTTTCTTCCAATTTCCTCCCTACAGTATTATGATTTCGACAGATATTATTATACCTTTCGTGTTGCAATTATATCTGATGAAAGGAAAACAAACTCACATCGCGCTCGGGTTTTAAAGACAGCGACCGGGTCCTCCTTGCGTCCTGTCGTGCTTTTTTGCCCATTACCTAACCAATAGATTAATTATATTATTTATTGGGCTATAACTATAGTGTAGTTTAGTCTTCGTGGATTTGCTTTACCTCTTGAAGGCATCTCTTCAAACCCATGGGAACGTTTATGCCGATTCTATCTGCGAATTACTCATCATTTGAAATGGCTGGTGCGTGGTGTGGGATTGACAATTCGTGGGAAAAGATAGGTCAAAACGACTCTTCCTTTAAAAGGAACTTTTGCGCAATACCTGGTAGTCCTACAGCTCAGCACGCATTATGACAATTTTCAAGACACAACACCCATCATCATCATCACATCAGCCCAAAGACTTCCACTATTGAACATAGGCTTAGGCCCCCAAATTTCGCTACAATGACCGGTCCTGTGCCTCATTAGGCAAGTCCACACAGAGCGAGCAGCCTCGCGAGGCATTTACAACGCGCGAAGCAGCTCGGTTAGTGTGGACGTGCCTCTGTCGAGGTAAGCGCGGTTTTTTTTATTAGGCCTCAGCCGAGGCACGTCCACACTAACCGAGCTGCTTCGCGCAACATCGCAGTGGTTTATTAAAAACCACTATATCTAGCCTTTAGGATTATGACACGTACATACTGTCAAATAGTAGGACCATCATGCAGTTTGCTCATTCACACATTGTACTCACTTTATATTGGCTTTATAGACACCATTAATTTTAATTAAATTATCGAAGTACCTAGTTCTGCAAATATTAAGATACATATCCCCGATGCAAATTTTCTAAATAAAAATTGGAGTCAAACAATGCGATCTACCTATTATCCCTCAACCTGTTCACAAGTGCACTACAAGAGGTATTTACCTAACAACTTGCCTCATTCATGGCACTCACGATGCATAAATGTTGGTAGCTACCTACTCGTAGCTACCAGCTAACAAACCTAGGCCATGGGGACACGCGTTCCCGAGTATCTATTATGCTAGGATGGATTAACGGAATAAGTCGTTAGTAAGTGTCATTACTAGGTAATGTTTTTACAAGAAATTGGTATAAAAGAAAGTATGAAAAAAATTGATAGTATTTCAAAGTTGATAAGTAGTTTTTTTTTTGTTTGAGTATCTGATTGTTATGAAAATTATATTTTAAAATACTACAGAGGCTTCTTATTCTTTTCTGATTCAGGGGAAATTATTCTCTTCGTGGTTTAACCATTTGTTCTCAAATTTTCAGATCAACAAAACGGAAAAAGTAAATGTGAGATGTAGGATTTACCACTGGGCTACAGGTGTGGACAGGCTGCCATGGGAGGAATACCACTGGAAAAAACCCAAAGAACCACTATTTCCCGAACAAGCAGCAGAATTGGAGAAAATGTCTCTGCCTCAATAAATGTTAGCATTGTTTATAAGTGTGTACAGTGTTCGAGTAGTAAGTAGATATAATATACCTCTTGAATAAATGTTTCCTTGTACGTCTGACGTTTAAATAATACAAAAGAATATTTTTTATTAAATTCTCTATTTATTGTGAGTCTGAGATAAACAGAACAAAACCATCCTGTAAACCTAAACAAAACCTTCCTGTTTTAGCTAAACATACTAATGAATAGAATACGCAATATTAATCAAATAGCGAAATAAAAGGTTCTCTTTTAAAAATCGTCTTTCTCAAAAAGAAACATCAATGAGAGATCGCCCGCGGCAACTTTTTGCAGCGATATAATCTCAAAAAGATGGCGATGCTGTCACTGGTCTTATACCTACCCTCGCCCACGTAACCACGATTCAGCAGCGCTAGTACCGTGTAACAGCATCGACGATAAAGAAAGACATTTCACCCACCACAAGGTGAGAATAAAGGCCTGGGCACATCATGTTTTTTAAACGCGCTTTTGGCGCACTTTTTAGAATCATGCGACGTCGATGGCGCGTTTTTATCCTACAGAGCAGTTTGTTTTCATTAGTATCGATATACGCGCGTTAGTATCACGTTTGTATCGAATCAAAATCGCGATAAAGGCGCGTCTGTATCGACACATACGCGCGTTTCTATTGTTTTAAACGCGCGACACCGTTGCGTCGCTAGCGCGCGCGCCTTCGATTCGGGCGAGGTTCCCCACAACCGAAAGTTCCATTTTACAAAAATGGAGCCTTTCGAAGCAGAAAACTTCATATTTGAAATTAAAATCCGGCCAATATTGTGGAATCCGGATTATTCGTATAAAGTGTTAAAGAAAAAAACCTGGGAACGACGACGCGACGTCATCCTGCTACTGTTGACGAGGTTCTGCTTAAAAACGCAATATGTCAGAGCGTTATATGAGCCTTGTATCGATACACACGCGCTTTTTAATCAAACGCGTGTTTGAATTTATACAGGTGTGCAAAGGTCTACAGGCTGCGTCTTACTCGCATCTGTATCGCTACAGATGCGCGAAATTGGCGCGTCAAAAAAACGTGGTGTGCACGGGCCCTAAAACTACAACACAGACGTTAGGTACGTAATGGTAAGAAAACTATCAGTTTGCCTAGCAACTAATTACTAACAACATTGTTCGGGTTAAGGCACATTAAATTAACGTAGATGAATTTTAGCCATCTGATTAAATGTGACGATCAATTACTTACGAGTTGTCGTTCAGCAATTTAGTTGAATGTCGGCGTTTAATGAACGGTCTAGGCATTCGATTAACTTATTAATTTAATCAGATTGCTGCGAAATGTACCTACATTTATAGATTTACACTTCTACCCTGCAGTCTTCGTGAATGTGCCTTGATCCCTAGACACCGAAGTTGTCTTAAAATAACACGATCGATGTCAACAAAGATTTCAAAGTTTACAAATTGCCTAGACCGCTACAAGGATCTATTGGTACGTAGCCAGAAATTCACTGACGTTTGAGCAGAACAGGGGGGCTAAAAAGGCCACTTTAGCAGAATCATAATATGAATCATATTTTTTAATACTGCAATATTTACAAAGAATATGATTCTGATATGCAGTGAATTCAGTATGATTCGACTAATTTGTGCAACCATTTTACGAAAATTAGAAGAATTGCTTATGATCTGCTAGAAATTCGGAATATGATTTGTTCTAAATGAATTGCTCATGTGACGTTTTTAGGCCCGCTGAGCTCCCCTGTCAATGTTAAGTACCCAAGAGATCCTAGCAACACTCCTGCCGACCTACTGGTGAAAAGAGAATATTTTCTTAGGAAACTGCTTATGAACTTGTCATGGCCTGACAAGACGCTGCTTTCAGCTTTGCTTGTCGTTAGTGAAAACAGGCATTCTTTAAATTATTCAACCCAAAACTTAAAATAATGAACAAATAAGCTAGTAACTAGAGTGTTGTCCTTTCCACGCACACCATTATCAAGAACTTAGTATGTGCTGGTTTACTAGTGCAGACTACATAAACAATTTTAAAAGAAAAACCCTGTCCAATCAGTGCAGGTGTAAAGTATCGTACCTACTAGTATTCACGGGATGGTTTTCAGAAAAAAAAAAAGGAACCTACGGAGTATTTTTTTAAGCTATGGCATTGTGCATTTTTCGGATTGAACAAGGTATTTTACTATTCCTACCTAGGTGCGTTTGTTAGTACATAGTAGATATCTGTAGATAGAATGCTAGCAGCACTTCAAGAAAAATAAATGATATTTAAACACTAATATCTCTATCATAGATACCCAGATGAGCCGTACCAGTATAAAAATAATGCGTAAACGAAGGGAAGAATATGAATTATACAACTTGCGGCTTGATGATTCCCGTTACAGTTTTTTTTTTTTTAAATCTCTAAAGAGTTAAGGTCAATAGAGGCTTCCCCTTGAAGCTAACAAACATCAAAAATTATTTACTCATAGTAGGTAACCTTCTTTAGAATAAAATAATAACAATCGCGCTATTATCTGGGTTTCTTAACTATACGGCTGTACCTATACGTTTCTTAACTCTTATTTAGTTACTAGTTACAACAGGTTCTTTTCTGTCATTAGACTTGTCAATTTCAATAGGTTCCTCGTTGGGCGGAATTTCGCTAGCTGGTACCTCAGATTTTTGCGCTGTGTAACCGTCTTCAATATCTAATGTTTCCTGAATTTCTTGCTGACCCTCAAATTGTTGCTCATATTGCAACTCTTCATACTGAGGCTCGACTTGATCAGTAAACCTTTCAGGTTCTTGGTATTGCTCACCGTATTGTTCCTGTTCTGGTCCTTGATCTAATCCCGTATATTGTTGATCGTAACTTGGGTCGTATTGTTGGGTCACCTCTTCATCATTCGATGCGACAGGATAAGCTTCTTCTCCAGTATTTTCATAATAGGCATATTCTTGATTTTGTGAGAATTGGTCTTGAGGAAAGTCTACTGGATGCTCTGCGTCACCGTGTTCAGTTGGGTAATTCTTATCCGTTTGTTCTGAATAGAACATTTCTCTTTGTTCAGCATCAAAATCTTCGATTGACTCGGTAATGTTATGTGGATTTTCTGTTTGCTCGATTACAGGTTCTGTCTGTTCTACTGTTTCGAAGTTACTATTTAAATATGGTTGCTCTTGTGGAATATCAGTGACATCTTTCTGCAGTTGGACGGGTGCGAATTGCTGATCGCTGCTAACTTCAGCTACTCTTTCATTTTCTAATATGTCATCACTACTACCAAGTGTCGCCTGTGAATCATAATTTGCAGCTTGCATCGCGTTTATTTCATAACCATCATCGTAGACTACTTGTTCTGAATCTACGGGCTCGTGTTGTGTAACAGACACATTTTGATCATGTATGGGAGAAACGGCTTCAATAGGGTATTCATCTTGAACATTAACATTTTCCTCACTTTGTTTTGAATAGACATCTGGAATCTTCGATATCAAGTTAACATCGGATTCAGGTTGTGTTTCATGATTGTTGAAGACCGCTCGCGGAACATCAATACTGGGCTCATCGGATTGTTTGTACTCTAAAGTAATATTTTGTAATTGATCACCAATTGCATCTGTTTGTTCCACATTAGCTACAAATATATTGTTATTTTCGCTTGTATTTTTAACTAAATCCTCAGTTGCATGTACCGTATTCAGGCTATATTCGCTATCCTGGGGTTTATCATAATGTAATATATCTACAGGTAAATCTTTTTCTGGAAACTCATTGACATCTTTTTTCGGAGTTTCAACACGTACGTCTGCATTTACGTAGTTATCATAGTTAATAGCAATTTGATCCTTTTTATTTCCTTCAAAACTTTCCTTGCGTACACTGTGTTTAAAATTGACATAACTAGGTTCATCATTTCCCATTGGATTTCCTTTTTCGTCATTTTTTAATATATTTAAAATCTCATATTTGCTTTTCCAATCAGTATTATCGTCAGTATTTGTTCTCAATTCTTTTATAGGAACAGTGTCCTGATCGAGAAGCATTTCTTCCAACCTTCCTGTGTTATGATCAGTTGTTCCATTCCTTATGTTACTATTCATGAACGTTGTTCTCGACTTTGGAATTAATATGTATTTTTTGCTAATTTCCTGGAATAAATATGATTCTTCATTATTTCTAACTTGTATGTCTGGTAATATTTGTTGTCTTTGATTTGTGATTGTTGATTGGAAATCACGAACTGATGACAACTCTGATTGAAATCCAGGACGATCGATTATAGCTGAGCGAACTTCGAAGGCGCTGGGCTGAAAGTCACATGATCACATTGTTTAATCAATGTATTTTCAAACTATCTTTTTAATAGCTTAGAAAAATAATAACTGATATTCAGCTGCATTCAGTTAGACTGGAAGCCGACTCCAACATTTTTGGCAGGCAGATTGATTTTGACTACTGCTGACACGGTTGTACTCACCTTGTGTCGTACTGGAACCAACGCGGTGGTATATCGCATTTTATCGAGCCTTCCCAAAATAAATTCATTCCGTTCCTTTCGCTTCTTATCTTCTTCCAGAAATGCGTCATATTGTTTCCTCAGAGCGTTGATACGGTCCGACTTAATTCTATGATAAAAAAAAAATAGGTTAGTGCATCTATAGATCTAAATGATAATTATTTTGCTCTAAGCGCGTTACTTTTTGTTTGACTTCCCCATATGATTTAATTCACTTTTACTGAACGTAGCAGCCTCGAGTTGACCCGCATGGCATCGATGTAAACAAAGCAGTGCCGTGTCGACCTTCGAGAAGGTCTGTTAGGTAAATAAAAAAGAAGTTCTGAACTATGATGACTGTACAGAGATTGACTACACTTTAGTCAATATTTTTTTTACTCCACCTGCTCGATTATGCTTTTTTATATACAATCATCACCTAAAGCCCTTGTCAGTCATTTTGTCCTATAGAAGTACAATTTATTATTGTAATGTATTACGCGCGTTCTCTAAGAAATGAGATTTGAATTTGAAACGTCAAATCAAAACCATTATTCTGAAAAAAAAAAAAGAGTGAATTTAAAATTGTTTCGTGCATGTATGTACCTACCGTACATACATGCATGAAACAAGTTAATTCAAAAATCAAACTGGCCACTAACAAAAAAAAATAGAATGTGATTACGGACGAGCCTTTAAAAAAAACGTAATAAAAGAGTGCGAGCGTTATAAAAAAAAAAATACTTTAGTTCAGACTTGAGAGTAGTGAATTTTTTAACTTAAAAATAACTAGCGACCCGCCCCAGCTTCGCCCGGGTGCAACGGTGATATTAAATATATATTATGCATGTATTATACATATAAACCTTCCTCTTGAATCACCATATATCTATTAAAAAAACGCATAGTTTGAAAGATCTAAGCATACATAGGGACAGACAGCGGGAAGCTACTTTGTTTTATACTATCTACTATATAAAAATAAGTCGGGTTTTCCTTCCTGACGCTATAACTCCAGAACGCACTAACCGATTTCCACGGTTTTGCATTCGTTGGAAAGGTCTCGGGCTACGTGAGGTTTATAGCAAAGAAAATTCAGGAAAAAGCCGAAGTAGGGTAGAGTAGGGTAGAGCGGGAGCGAAGCCGCGGGCAAAAGCTAGTGTTGTATAAATAATACATAATTTTCTCTAATCAAGATTTTGTTTCAGTATAATTATTGTCTTTTAATTATCTCACAGAGGTTGTAAAAAGAAGTAGGTATCTGCTTGAATTCCTCATTTCACTCAGGTTTCTATATTAACTCCCTCGCGTGCCCAGGAGTTAATAATATAAATACGTCACTGGCGTTCGAGATTAAAACTTAGCAACATTCGTTTTGTTCGAAATTCGACAACTTAATTCGATGCATGCAGGATTTGATAGCTCAGACGGCTCTAGAATCGGTGGAAGTCAGAACTAAGTACTTGAACAGCACAAAACGCGCAAATAGTTTGGCCAGTATCCAGTTGCCTTAGACACATGATTCTTCAGTCTGGCTATTAGGAATCTGATAATCTAATGCCTACTTGTATCTCTCTTGTCAGTTTCGCTCAGCAAAAACTGCTTCTAGCAGCTAGAGCATTCGAGTTCTTTTGGAAAAGCAAAAGAACCTAGGTATATCCGGTATATCATATAACAACCTACCTTAATCAACGGAATGAAATGTGTCTGGTAAAATATAAGAGTCGCCACCGTAGCTTGCAGAGCTAGAAACCGAAAGACAGTTGTCAGTAAGCCGCTCATCTGACTGAGATACATAATTTATACTGCCACTGGCATTTTAAATGATCCGCCACCATTCACATGGACCGCCCGTTTGCTGTTCTGTATGCCTTATGTTACAGATGAGCTCATTGAGAAGCTTGTTGCATGGAACTGTGCCGTTGGGCAAGGCCGAGTGCCTTATATAGGATGTGTTGCTTCACACCTCAGATGAGTCCATCCGAGCATGTATAGTATTTGGCTTATCTGCTGACTTGAACCACAACTTCCAACTGATGTATAAAACACCATAGGTACAGCCTAGGATACAAAACGTTTATATCTACAACTAGTTCTACTTTCTATGCCTTAGCTTATTTATGGCGACCAATTTGGATGGCGACAACACTATGTTGGCGTATTGCAAAGAACAACGCACAAAAATGTATGGACACCGACTCCACTCTTGTAGCACTTTAAAACCATTGTTAATCGACCAGTTACAGCCATATCATAATTTTATTGTATGAAAACTGAAATGTCTATCTGAAAAAAATGATATCGACATGAAGAAACCGGACTCAGTGATCAGTCACTTATATGTTGTCTCCTAGAATATTAATTAGTATCAGACTACCTAAAATTTCTAACATTTTAGGACCCTTATCTACCTAAAATCAGATGCTTTGATTATGAAGGATATCATGAATAAATTTTTTTCTTCGATTTCACTACCTACTTGCCTCTAGAAAATCAGTTAGAATCGGAATCGAGACTTTAGGTGATTTGTCTATGAGTATTGAATGTGGCTATGAGCTTCATATGCAATCACTAAAGACAGAAACGCAACTTAGTTCACGAATGAACAAGCCAATAAATCGTGTCTAATAATAATTGTGCGCTGGGCCTTGATGCCATAAACGGGAGATTACAACACAACTTTAAAAAAGCGTCCTATTACCGACCCATAGAGAATATCGCACGACGTCTCTCGCTATTTCCATTCTTCCAGGTGACCGGAGTAGTAGATGATAAACCTGTCCATCATAGTAGGCCTTGATCACACGACAGAGGTCGGCACCCGGTGATACCGGAGTGCATCTCGAATGCAACTCCAGAGCAGGGTATTGAACGCGTTGGACATGTTCAAAGTTACCCGATAAAACTACACCGTCCCGGAACACCGCATCCTCAGTCGTGAGGGCTCGCACGTGCATAATGTCGTCCACCGTGGACTGACCTCTGCGGAAGCCGAGCTAGCTGTCCGCAAGATCCAGCCCCACTCGTAGTAGCTACACGAGGCGGCCCGCAATTACTCTTTCAAAGAGCTTGCCCATCTCGTTGCGCAGCACGATAGGCCGGTATCCAAACGGAGAGTATGCAGGATGCCCCGGCTTCCCGATGAAGATCAGTTTCCCAGAGTTCCAACGAAGTGAGCACTGGCCCCTCTCCATGCATGCGGTAAAGAGCCCTCGTAGTCGAGTCCCGAGAGTCCCAAGGCTGAGACCAAGGCTTTCCTAGACAAGCCGTTAGGTCCTGGGGTAGGATTTTGGGCTGAACGTGGCTAAACCGCCACTTTCATCTCTACCTCGGTCACCTCTTGAGCCTTGTCCTCGTCGTTGCCGTCGTGGTCCGCGTCCGCAGGTGGCGGAGCCATGGGTGGGGGAGGATGTTCCTTACGCGCACAGAGCGTTCACCCCACCCTCCATAAACTCCTGCAACCACTCCGCCTTGATGTTGATGCCGACGGCCTAGGTATGTCCGGCTTACACCCGGGCCTTCGCGGCTTCCATGAGGCGCTCTTAGTCCAGCTGCTTTAGCGCCCGGGGATATATCATGCATGATGGCGTCTAAGACATAGTGGTTCGTAAAAAGCAAAAATAATAATTTGAGAAATGTCTAATCAAATTTTTTTGAGATAAGAAAGAAAAATGCCCATATTCAATTCTTATTTCAGCATGAAGTTTCTCAAGTATGTAAGCGGAGCAGCTGTACCAGGCGCCGCATTGTACCACATTATAACGTCAGCTAAATAGCGCCATGAAACGCGAACACTGCCAGCCGAATGACCTTCGACCTTGGTTTACGATCAACCATCAGAATATGTATGTGGATCTATGCAATTTTGAAATTCAAACTAAAATAGAGAAGCTTTTCAATAACACAATTTAACCCTGTCATATTTTCAGACTGCGTCCATAATTCTGCATTCAGACAATTTTGTGATGTACGATTAGGTAGGTATATACTGCTCATGTTTGAGTAAATAAGGGATTATCTCATCTTGTCAGATTTGAAATAGTAAGTACCTAAATAATCAAAAGGGTCTCGCCTGATCCTGGTGATCAGTACACGCCAGGCGGTCAGTGGCCCTCACAAGCCACTTATCGATTATGTGTTGTGCAAAATCCTGGTCGGCTTCGCAATGTTGGCACGTTTCCGTGGACTAGTTCAATCCAGTTCAATTTGAGTATGATTTGACCATTGTGCGTGGGCCATGGCAGCCAATATCTTTGGTGGACTTATTCCAACCAGCCCACCTCTCCAAAAACTGATTAGGCATCTCAGGTTTATCAGGGCGTCAGTGAGGGATCGAGTCTGGGGATTCTAAGATTTGTGTGCGTACATCCACCGATGTACGCACACAAATCTTAGAATCCCTTAGAAGAATATTTGTTCTGTTGTGCAGTCAAGAAGCACATGCGCGATTGTCTCCTCCTCCAAGCATGCTCTGCACAGGGAAATGTTTGTAATGCCTATTGTGTGGAGGTGCTTATTCAGTGTACAGTGTCCAGTGATGGTCCCGCCACCAGGCGCAGGCTGCCTCTGTCCAGTCACATGAGATTTTTGGTGAGGGCTTTGCTGAGGTAGGTGGTATGGCCTCCTTGGGCTACCTGTGTCGAGGACAACCAGCGCTCTGCTTGTTTATGTGTGTTCACATAGCCAAGTATGCAGCTGACCAAAGGGGGTCGGCACTATGGGTTCGAGTATGAACACCTACCGTACCAGAACCCTTCCTGGCCAGTTCATCTGCTGTGTCGTCACTCGTTGCCCAGTTAGCCGCTATGTCCTTTAATCCACCGTAGAGTCCACAGCCTAGTATTGCGTTTCGGCACTGTGATTTTTTCCAGTGCAGAGTGAGTGGCATTCTTGTATAATACTCGAGGTGATAGAGTTTATACTTATGGATTGTAGTCCTACAATCCCTAGGTGAGGCACTGTCGAAGAGTATCCGAAAGTGTGTATCCATTACATTCCTGGTTTCTATAGCGTGGGTTGCTGGGATTATGCACAACAACACATTCCGCCTGATAGACGGTGTTGAATTTTACTCGCGGTCTGGATATTCCTAAGACTATCGCTCAGGACGGTCGGACGGCAAGCTACCCATTGTCATTGTCTGCAATCCCGCGCCTACGGTGGTCAAAAATCGGGACATCTCTCATGTTATGGATCAGCAGCTCTTCTAAGCATGTACAGTTTGTCTTGCAATATCTTTGCCTTGCGACGCGTATAAAGAGACTACTTGGCCAAAATTAAGGTATTCCTAGACGTGTTGTATTGTCTTCGTTGACCAATCAAATCATGACTGAATTCAGTCTGCGTCATATTTAAACAACACATTGAATTATTTAAATGACTATAAACAATAATACGTACAGATGAAAAATCCTTTTGTTTTTAGTAATCCCACGCGTTGAAATCATTTTTAATGGTGAAAAACTTAGTAAAACTAAATCGATTTTCAAAATGAATTTCGTGACATTAGGACACATTAGGATAGTATCACGCAAAGAGTATAATAACTATATATGGTATCACGATAGTATTCACAGTTTGATTCACAGATTACTGATATGCAGTAGGTACTTAGACGTGGTTATTGTATTCTCTTTGCTGATATGTAGCAAGCTAATATAGGATATATAAGATCCTTGGATATACTACAGTAATCTGTGCAGTAATCTATGAAAGCAAACATGAAAGTAGGTCGGTTATAACATATCCTGGAGTGTCAGACTTTTTTCTATAATAATTCTTTTGTACGTGTATTTGTCACCATTGTCACCTACCTCCTCGTAAACGGCTTGACCGATTTGGGTAAAATTTTGTATGTGTGTTTGAATGGGTCCATGGATAGTTTGAAAATACAATTAAGTCAGGTAGGTACAGACTTGTAACGTAATATGTCATGATCATGTACCATAAGATACTCGTAGGTTACGCGGTAACAACGCAATCAGAAAACTTGGACGCGAAACTAGCACATCTACACTATGTCACAAATCTACACACCTGTAGTCACTGATAAACAAGGACAGAGATAAGAGCTGGCGCTGTCATGCGAGCGAAATAGCGTTAGCCGCCGAATGTGTGTAATCGTCGCGACCGATGTGAAATCGTGCCAGTTGGCACAATATCGGTCCACGCGGTAAAGGCGAGTCACCTATCTTCCGATGCGTAGTTGAATTGAAATTAATGCTCTGTTCACACGCGTAAGGCTTCCACACTGTAAAAATTCTGTCATATTGCATGATATACTGCGACAACGTGGACGACAAATTCTTTCATTGCTTGTTACGTCACAGTAGTCTATGTACCCGGCTTGAAATTCGGCAGGTAGTGTTGTAATAGAGGCTTCAATTATTTTTTTTAACGAAAAGACAGCTTTCGGGCAACGGGCAAGACAACGTCCGCCGGACACGCTAGTACTACAATAAAACTCTCGGCTTCATCATATTACCGAAATTGCGCATGTTTTATTTTTTCATTTATTAACTAATTCTCAAATCACAATATCCACCAGGAATAAATTTGCCAATAATTAGTTAAACAATTTGTACAGCGGCTGAGCGGCTTAGATTGACTGCTCCGTTGCGTGTCGCGTGTTCGATTACCCCACGGGATAAATATTTGGATGGTCTATTATACAAATAGTTGTTCCGGATCTGGGTATTTTGTTTAGGCATGGTATTTTCATATTTATGAACGCATCCACGATATAGGAGTAATTCCTAATATGGAACAACGTTAAAATAAATGAATAATAAAACAGCCACTGAACTTCACTCAATAAAAGCCCGCTAAGAGTTTTTGGCGGTATTTCTTCGACTGAAGTTCAGTGGCTGTTTTAAATATTCGCAAATTGATTCCTAGTGGATATTGTGATACAAAATTGGTGTAGTTTCGAATCATTGAAACAGGCGTGATCTCGGTCTCGGTAAGATGGAGCTGAGAATTTTACTGTAGTTTTGGCTACCTCAGCGAAGTTTACTGAGAAGGCTGACTCGATACATTTGCTGCCAAATACTACAAAAACATTCGAATACGTTGCATCCATATTGTAATGGTAAACTATGTTTGTTCCTAGTTTCGCGAAAGCATAATGGTAAACTAATGAACTATTGATACGAAAACATGGCTTAAAAGACTTAGTATCCAAGCATTAAAAAAAAACTCGACATAAATCTATTTGTACTGGGGTTGCCATCCGTGTTCTAATACAATTTATTGTACTTTATTTTGCTTAAATTCTGATGCTTTTTATCTTTTCAGGTAGAATAAAAAAGCTATGACTTCATTGACATTGTATAAAAGTCGTACAATTGTCATAGAAATAAAGAAATGTTTGTAAAAGCAATAATGGATACTTATTTTTCGAAGACAAACAAAAGTTGGCTGCCCTGACTAGCATATATATATAAGATTCACATGAGCGTCCAAACCTTACCTAGACGTCGACGTTAATGCCTTTATAATTAACACTGTCAGCACAGTAGATTTAATGTTTTTGAACCGTCACTTTGTTATAAAAGAATTTAGTGGTTTTTTGATTTGAATATGGTAGAAAACTAGATTAGCAATTTAGCTGTTGGTAACACTAACATTGTCAGATGTCACTTTTTTTTTAATTATTCTAACCTAAAACTTTAGGTTTAAAATTGTCAAGTTTAATAAATGATTTATAAGTGGTGGCACCGGTTTGTCCGCAAAAGGACCAAACCAATTCCTGAAGACACAGCAGTACTTTGGAAACGACGACTAAGTATAGCCTATGGCTTGTTAGCTTGGAATGCTTTTGGTTTAGTTGTTTATAATGTTTACAAAGGGAAGGCTGACTGGGCTCACTATTATGGTATAAAATCAGACGAGGAGCACTCTACCCCGCCAGGTAATTATCGACTAAACCAAGTCTTCATGGTACGAGTATAAGCTTTTGAATGGGTAGTATACCCAGTGACTTAGATTATGAATAATGTTATTTTGTTACCTACCATTAAAGTAAGTATTATGTAGCTATAGATACTGTGCAATTGATAATATCTTAAAAAAAACGCTTTATAGCTTAACTTGGCACTAGCTGGCTCAGGTAATATGTTGACCTACCATTCTCCGAACTAAGTTGGGATTTGATTCTAGTCTATCCGGTTGCAGTTGAATACCAGTATTTTACATGCAAGATATCTCTGCAGTGTAAATTTCCTGGTTTCTGACTTTATAGTGGCTGGAATCTCATAATGTTAAAGTAGGCCACAAGCCTTCCTTAGCAAGTATGGCTTAATCTTGTAGATCAACCTTTGCTGTTGATATTATTTTATCCATAGGCTCCTGCATAAGTTAATCATGAATGACTAAATGCTTGATGGTATAAAAATGGAGTATATTGTGTATTTACAGTGATCCATATTAGTGTAATAATGTTTTGATCTTTGTGATTATGTAAAATTATGTTCATCACCAAATTCACCATGTTACTACTGTTATATAGGGTGACTGGTAATTAGCGACCGATAGATAAACACATGATTGTAGTCATTATAACAAACAACTTTTACTATGGGACCAAACCTGAAATCATGAAAAAATCTTGTATGTAATGTACTCTATTATCCAGATGTAGAAATGAATTTTATGTTTTATCTATTTCAGGTGAAGCATGGGCCAAAACATTAGGTATTAAAAATGCAAAAGTTTATAGAATATCTGGTCTTAAAAAAGTTGATGAATATGATATCATAGATGGAGAAGGAGTAAGAATGAAACCAGTTGCTAGTCATGATAATGAAACTTTAAATGAATGAATAGGTCTAGATTAAGTAGGTAGAATCAGAATTATTTGTGTAAATTAATAAAAAGCTATAAGAAAAATAAAATATTTTATTTATATGATAAGGCACCAATCAATTACCTACTTAGCTATAAATAAATTGATTTCTAAAAGTATTTCACTTGGTCAAGTAACAAATTGTAACTTAGTAGATAGTAATAGTATACTTAGTTCAAATGTATTTTTATTATTCTAGTTATTATATAACTGTCTAGAATATTGTTTTTGTAAGATCACAGTACAATAGGAAAACTTAAGCAATATCAACAATTGGAGTGTGCATGATATGTGATGGCATGCCGCCTCCTCTCGATTTCTTGCAAAAGGGCAGACCTGTAACAAGAAGAGAAGCATGTATAATATATATGTGACAAAAATTAGCCTTTTTAGGTAAAACATACTCAAATTATTTAAGCTACAAAGACCCAAAATTGTTTACAAAGTCAAGTCAAACTAAGTTTGTTTTATTGAACCAGCTTGTGAAAGTAGGAAACTCAAATATATCCAGTAAAACTGGATCCTACAGCTTGAAAAATAAAAATATGAAAAACTTTTACATAGAAACCCATGGTCCTAGAATGCAAAGATTGCTGAAGGAACATAAGTATGGTTTTTGTCAGTAAAAGTCTGAAGCAACCTCGCGCTCCAGCCTGAGGCGGAACACGTCTTTAGACGATTTCCCACTTTAAAAAACCTCACCCTACTCCCCATTCTATATAAGCGATGATAATAATAATAATATAAGAAGTCCAAGTGAGTCCATCAGACATATAATCTCTGGTTGTTCTTGTCTGGCTAACGGCGAGTACTTGCTCAGGCATAACCAAGTAGCTAGGATTATTCACCAGCAACTTACTTTGAAACACAATCTAGTGGATTCTGAGGTACCGTACTACAGGTATGTACCCGACCCAGTCCTCGAAAATGACCATGCCACATTGTACTGGGATCGGTCTATCATTACTGACCGGACTATTGTAGCCAATAAGCCAGATATAGTGGTGATAGACCGATTAGCGCGCCGCGCAATGATAGTCGATGTCACCATCCCACATGACGAGAATCTCGTGAAAGCTGAGAAAGAGAAACAAATCAAATATCTAGACTTAGCACAGGAGGTTGTCGACATGTGGAATGTAGACTCGGCTATCATTGTGCCGATTATCGTGACCGCCAACGGCCTTATAGCCAAAAGTTTCAACTACCATCTGTTAAAGCTGTCGTTGCGCGGTTGGATCAAGGGCCTGGTACAGAAGGCAGTACTCCTCGATACAGCTCGCATTGTGAGGAGATTCCTATCTCTGGAGTCCTAACCACCGGTAGCTTGAACCCTGCTCCCGACACAGGCGGACTACTGTTTTTATATATTTTTAAATGTTTTTCATATTTGTTTTAGAAAATATTTAAAAATGTTAAAAATATGTGTAGATAATAAATAAAAGAAATAATAAGAACTTTAAATACTTATTAATTATGAGGGATTTCAAATGGAAGGCCTATATGGGCCCAAAATTGCAGGTATGTTGAATGAAATACCAATTTCGGCCAAGTGCTTACCTATATCTCTCATACTTCATAACAATAAGCTGTAACTCTTGTTTGTAGAGCCGCGTCAGCATATCCGAGTAGCAGTCTAGCTCACTCAGCCTGAACATGTTCCAGCGTAATTTGTGGTCAAGTTCTTGATCAGCTGTAAAATAAGACACAATAGACAATTATTATATTTTATGATTATCAAACACCAAAAAAAAATTGTGGATTAGTGTTAATGTTGTAAATATACGCACTGAAAGTCGAGGGTTGAGCGCTGAGTCGATGCATTTGAGCGACTAGAAAGATTAGAGTGTTGCGAAGGTAGGACTAGGGTAAGCTGATGCGCCCATACCGAGATGCGATCACGCGTCGTTTTTTACCCGACTACAGAAAAACTAAAAGGAAAGTTATGACCCGTATATATGTATTGTAATTATATTCAGCTGTTCTTTCATAACTTCTAAACTACTGAAGATAATAATAATTTGATAAAAGAGATAGGTACCGTTAGAATCGACCTTAATTCATACGCGCAATACGATTTATTATCGCCTACGAAATACTGGATCCTAAAGACAATTTCCGTCGCGCCACCACGAAAGATGGGAGTGTGCAAAGAAACATGGATTTACAAAAGAAATTAACCATGCCGGTTGCGCTAGCGATTTTGTTTTTTTTTTTATTATTGTTAGGCTTGCGTTTAACCTAGTGGTTAAACGCAAGCCTAACAATAATGAGGTGAGATAGTTCTCACCTCATGGTAAGTGATGATGTGGCCGACGATGAAGCACGCTTGCCTATTAACCTATTCACTCTTGATTTAGAGACCCCTCTGTTTATCCCCAATTAGCGGATCTCGATTCTCGATACCGTTTCATAGTCATAATATACCTATGTAAAATTTCGCATCTGCTATTTTAAATCGAAAATGATTTATTTTCGCAGTGTGTGGGTTTTATTGTATTTCTGTTGTTCATAATTTACGAAATTTTTTTTGCAACGATTTTTTTTTATCGTGAAGCGCTAGGCTTCAGCCCTCCCACATACAACTGCGATGCGAAACGGTTCACAATTTCGACGGCACGGTTGGCTGCGCTGTGGCTCGCGGGTTCGATCGCCGCACGGAATCTGGGTCTAGGTATGTATGTGAGTTTAGATGTTTGTGAGAGCTCCTTAGATAAAGGAGAAAAACAAAACACTCAATACAGGAGTAATTACTAATGAGGGGCAAAGCCTTTAAAAAAAAAAGAAGAAAAGAATGAAAGTGATATGTTGTTTGTTACCTTTCGAATATACAATGAGCCAATGGGGTATCTCTTCAAGTAAATAAGGCGGCACAAGAGTAGGAACATAGGGACTGACTAAATAGCAGCCACCAACTAAACAAGGATGTGCGTACGTTGTCTGATGAGTTATTTCACTGTAACAAAACAAAGCCAGATTAACAACTACGTACTTATCATAAATTTTAATTAGTGTTAAATGAACACGGTCAGTTATTTGGCAGAGTACCTAACGGATATCCGGTCACTTTCTGGCTAGATATGCAAATGTGCTGTTCGAGCGGTCGGGCAGATAAATTCGAGCATTATCGATCATGAGTTAGCTCACATTAGTCTCAATTAAGACTTGTTTTACTGACTCTAACATGTGTTTCATAAAACTATCTTAAAAAAAGTCCGACTTACGAAATGTTAAGTTCTTTTGCACTTTTGTGTTTTTTTTTTTATTGTATTGAAGTCGCTTGTATTTTTAACCGTCTTCCAAATAAGGAGGAGGTTCTCAAGTCGTCTGAATATTTATTGTATCTTGTTCGCCGAAATTATTTTGACGATTGTTTTTGTTTCGAAGAGTTTGTGCTGTATTTGGTTGTGTGTTCACGAGGATTGTCTTGCTTTAGAACCAACCCATGACGCACTCGTTACGCAAGTGGTATTACCTGAGGCCTGATGACTTCCTTAATGTAATGCTAAGAAGTTATGGTACTCTTATTTAAATAATCAGGTTTTGACTGCAGGTTTGGGAAACCTATTCATAGACTTTGCCATGATGCTTTTCATAGACACTCGTCTATAAAAAGCACAGATAAGGAGCATTTTAACTGGGGCATATGTACCCATCCAAATATCAACGGGAGAACCTTAAACGATTCGTATCCTGAAAAAGTATTCCTAATGACTTGTCGGTAATAAGTGTACCCGATGTCAGTCAAACGCCATTTTGTAACTTTCAAGCCATCTACGATCTCACATCTGGTCGAGTGGTAACGGCCCCGACTTACGAATTGTAGGTCGCGAGTTCAAACCTAGCCAGGCGCATTACTTTGTGTAATTTATATCATCACCACTGCTCTCAAAACGGTGAAGGAAAACATCGTGAGGAAATCGGCATGTTCTAGAACCAAAAACATTCGAAGACATGTGACATCCACCAATCCGCACTGGGCCCGCGCGGTGGATTACGGCCCATTCCCTTTTCTAGAGATGAGGCCTGATTTCCAATAGTGGGAACATTAAAAGGCTGATGATAATGATGATGATGAAGCGATCTCGACGGGCTTAACCGGATGTATAGATTCTTATGAACAGTTGCAATGTGAACTTTATGGTCTCCTTGCAATATTATCGGCTTCAATATTAATTAAATTGTTACACACATTTACAATAACATACGACTTACTTAAAGTAGTAAACTCCATGGTGTGGTGTGGATACTCTTTGCCACGGTTGTGGCACACTTTCCAGTGGGTGAGTCCAGTGTGTGGTCTGCGTGTTGTGGTCCATGTAGTAGCGGCGCCCGCGAAGAGTTCGGTCCGCAGACCATCCGGGAGGCAACGGAAGCTCACACTCGTCAGAACCTACAACATAATTATAGTTCTACATAAAATAAGTTTCCAATTATTGATAATATATACTGTCTGGTTCCATTTTAAAAACAACTGATTTCTACATTTTGTAGGGATATGCGAACAAAATGTAATGAACAGCAATTTTGTTTTTAACCCCCGACGGCAACGAGGTATAAGTTTGACGTGTCTGTCTGTCCGTGGCACCGTAGCTTCTACACGAATATACCGATTTTGATGCGGTTTTTTTTTGTTTGAAAGCTGACGTAACCGAGATGGTTCTTAGCTACAATTAATGAAGATCTATGCAGGTGTTCAAGGTCAACAGCTCGTTTGTAAACTGCGGTAGGGTTTTTAAACACTTAATGGTTTATTTTATTCTAAACATATTGTGTGTGACCTAATATTTAAAATACTCGTGTACAATCTGGTGCCATTGAGCTGGTCTGATGATGGAGTTAAGAACCCTGGATTACTTATTAACATAGTTAACCTATCGAGTTTGGACTCATTACATTCGCCTTAACCAGTGCTATACATTGCTCATGATGACAAAGACCTGATGCTAGAACAAGGGAGAAGGTTGATGGATCTTTGGAATACCTATTACCATCAAGTTTGGGCTCATTAGATTAGTCTTGACCAGTTCTATACATTTCATATTGAAGACAAGGACTGTCGGAGCTTTTTTAATTTTTATTTTTATAGTTATTTCTTTTTTTGTGAAACTGAGAGAAAAATCAAGTGGTTGTCTAGACGAAAAAACTAAAATAGACTTTCTTCGTTAAAGTGATAGAAGCTGATTCAGCATAAATGGACAGAACAGAAATATGTAGGTAAAATTTAGGTTTTTCGTACATACCTTGAGAGCCAGTGATAATCTTACTTCCGTGGGCTTTATTGTAAGGCAGAACCGAGGTATTCACACAATTCGAGTATATTGGCGACGACTGATTCGCTGTGGCGTATGCTACAACCATAAAAATGTATGTGTTGGATTACTGGAAATGTCAAATCTATGAATAGCATAGAATTAATACATTGTTTGACATACTGGAATCTAAGATAGATTTTCGAAGGTCTGCAATGAAAATAATGTGCTGGATGGGCTCTTAAATAGATCATTTTTTTAAGTGGCAATTCATCCAATGGCTCTCCCTCTAGGGCAGAGCGGGAGTGTTAGCCATTTACTGATTAAAACCCACTCCTATGTTCCTTCGTTCTAGGGCCCTGGGATTCTCTTTCACACAACCCATTACCCAGTAGGCTTCACCCTACTGGGTAATGGGTTTGGCTTGGACCTTACGAATTTGCTGATATCTTTTTGAGTTGCGCGTGGAACACTACGCGCCGTCGACGACTCGGACTTGACGGTTATCTGACGGCTAGACGGCGAGCTACCACGATCATTGAGAGTAATTATGTGTCTATTGTCTGTATTCTGCTGAAGAATTACAGATAAGGTGGATACTTTTAATGCTTTGAGTTCATATTTGTACTTGCAGATCACACAGTGCACACTCACGCGGTAGACCATCGTTTTGAAGGAAATAGGATTTTTTTGACTCGACTATTTGAATTACAGCGTGTTTGTTATTTCTTCACACTCTAACGGCTGAACGGATTTGGATGAAATTTGGCACACAGGTAGACCATACCTTAAAATAGCACATAGGATACTTTTAATCTCAGGAGTATATTCCCTTAGGGCAATATTCTACTTTCACACACAAAGTATTTAAAATGCAAGAAAAATAATGGGAAAGTCTGTGTACTTCCAACAATAATTAAATAGCAACCTCAACCCAGAGCACAGAATAAGTAATAGTAGATAATTATACAGCGTAAAATTTTAATCATTTTTAGTCCCATGGAGGGTCGATCTGGTTCATGAAAGTTAAAACACAATTAATTTGTAAAGATAAAATAAAAAAATAAGTCCTCAAGCTGTGGTGTAGTAATGACCATACTTTGGCATGGCTGAAGCAGACGGTCTCCGAGCTGACTCTCCCGGCTAGCACTTCGCTAGTTGTCCGCAGGCAGTCTGAGATCCAGAAGCGGGTGCGTTGTGGCATCGCCATACCAGACGACCAGGGAGTGTACGAGGACTCGAGGAACATCGGACGAGCCCTCAGCTACCAAAACCCCTGGATCGATGTGAAGAGGTGGGTACTGCTGCGTGCCGACAAACAGGAAGCATGCTGGTTCCTCATCTTGAACATCCCCGAGGACCAGATTCCGGCCCTGATGCAAGCTGAGCGCCGACTCTCTATAGGTTTAGGGTCGGTGTACGTCAAGTTCCAGGGCCTGAGCGGCAAGTTTGTCGACGTCCCTCGGGGCTGGGACCGGGCTACGAACCAGATGCAGGATGCAGGGGGGACTCTTCCCCCACCGAACAACCCGGAAACACCAGCGGTTGGCCCAGCTGTAACAGCGGAGCCAGCTGCCACCGCCGTCGCCGTGGGTGCCGTCCCTCCGTCGGGAGGGGAGCGAGACGACGTCATGTTGTCCCCTGCTTCAACCCTGGAGGGGGGAGTGTTCGACGACGGTGACCTGTTTGCTGGGCTGCGACTAGAGGGCGAGGAGGAGGGGACTGCCAGCGATGGCGACCTCTTCGGCCTGTAAAGTCGTGCAGGCGAACCTCCACCACAGCCAAACAGCGACGGCCCAACTCCGCAAGTGGTTGGAGGTACAACACACGGCCATTGCTCTAATCCAGGAGCCGTGGATTAGGGGCGGCCACATACGAGGCCTCTCTGATCTTGGAGGTAAGCTCCTTGTTACTAAGGACCATGATCACCCTAGGTCGTGTATCTATGTCACAGGTAACCTCAACGCACAGCTACTAAATGACTTCTGTTGCAGAGATGTCTCTGCAGCAAGGCTGACGATACAGCGTGGCACCACAGCGATGGCGATTGTCTTTGCCTCAGTATATATGCCAGAGGCGGAGGAACCGCCACCCCACGACCTGATCCGCCTCGTTACCCACTGTGAGAACGGCGGGGACGAGATCGTGGTCGGGACCGATGCGAACGCACACCATCCACTGTGGGGAATGGAAACGCAAAATGCTAGGGGTAAGGCATTGGTGGATTACTTGTTCACAACTAACCTATCCCTACTAAACACAGGTTCCGAACCAACATTTGTAACCAGACGCAGTCGCACGATAATCGACCTCACTCTGGCAACAGAGGGAGCAGCTGAACTCACTACTGGGTGGCATGTCTCCAAAGAGGCCTCCTGCTCGGACCACAGGTGGATCCGTTTCGACATCCAGGTCTGTGTAACACCCACGCTACCATGGCGTAATCCGCGAAACACGGACAGAGCAGCATATAGACGCAGCCTAGCTTCCAAGCTTGCGCCACCAGGCGATTCGATGACATTTGAGGACACAGCTCAAATCGACGCACAAGTGGACCAACTCACCGAATCACTGATAAACAGCTACCACACTGCTTGCCCAGAAACCTTCCCGCGCGATACACCGGGCAAACAACCCTGGTGGGGCGCGGATCTGGAACGCAAGCGTAGCAAGGTAAGGAAGGCTCTAAACAGAGCCATGAACACATGTGCGGATGAGGACTGGGACGCTTACTATGTGGCCAAATCCAGCTACAAGAAATGCATCAGATTCAGACGCACCACAGGTTGGCGGAAATTCTGTGGTAGCATCGAATCCTGCCAACAAGCAAACAGGGTAAGGAAAATTTTGGCAAAACAGGATACTCCTGGGCCTACCACGCTCCGTAAACCTGACAACACACTCACCACGTCACCTGAAGAAGCAAGACGCGTCTTAGTTGAGGCTCACTTCCCAGACTGCGTTTTCACACAGGTAACAGACTGGTCAGATGTGACCCAAACACCATCAGACGATGAGTGGCTCTATGCACACAGGATGATTACGTTGGAAAAAATCCAATGGGCCATCCAAAGCTTCAATCCTTTTAAGGCTCCTGGTCCTGACGGTGTGTTTCCGGCACTATTGCAATGGGGTGGGACACCGTTAGCGACAAATCTGGTGCCCCTAATGAGAGCGTGCCTGGCTTTTAGATACGTTCCCAAAGGATGGAGGGAAGTGAAAGTAATATTCATTCCTAAACCAGGTAAGAGTGACTATACAAACGCCAAATCCTATCGACCCATAAGTCTAACCTCCTTCCTATTAAAGACGATGGAGAGGTTATGTGAGAGGGAACTACGAGATGGCGTTTTAAAAACAGTACCACTACATGGTAACCAACATGCATACAGCTCAGGTAAGTCGACAGAGGCTGCTCTTCATCTGGTGGTAAGCCAGATAGAGGAAGCGATCCATCAGAAAGGTACCTGCCTGGGCACTTTTATAGACATCGAAGGAGCCTTCGACAAAACAAACTTCTCCAGCATAAGTGCCGCCCTCTCCAAACACGGGGTAGATCAGGTATTAATATTCTGGATTACAAATATGCTAAGCAAACGAGTAGTTCGCCTTGAGAAGGAACAGCAGCTGGCGCTGATAGCTAGAGGCTGCCCACAGGGAGGGGTACTATCACCACTACTGTGGAATCTTGTGATCAACGAACTCATCACCATACTCAACGCGAATCGTTACTACACCATAGGGTACGCTGACGACCTCGCAATCCTTATACCTGGTAAGGTGACCGGAACGATCTGTAACCTTATGCAGCAAGCACTGCGCATCGTGGAACGATGGTGCAGAGAATATGATCTCTCGGTGAATCCCTCTAAAACTGAATTGGTCATGTTCACGCAAAAACGAGCACTAGGGCGCTTCAATCTGCCTAAACTGTTCAATACAGAACTCCAGTTGTCGAGCGAGGTTAAATATCTGGGGGTTACCCTTGACAGTAAGTTAAACTGGAGCACTCATCTAGACAATAAATTAAGCAGGGCTTGCATCACCTTCTGGCAATGCAGGAGAATGATAGGTAAGAGGTGGGGCCTATCCCCGAAAATTATACTCTGGTTATATACCGCAGTGATTCGGCCCATGATTACTTACGGCGCTGTGGTGTGGTGGCCTCGCACCAAGTTAGCCACCGCCGTAAACAAACTACAACACATGCAAAGGCTGGCCTGCATGGCTACTACGGGCTGCATGAGGACCACTCCGACTGCAGCGCTCGAAGCTATGCTGGGACTTCCCCCACTCCACCTGTTTATACAGCAGGAAGCGACGATGGCGGCCGTACGTCTTAAGACACTGGATCTCTGGGGTAAGAGAGAAACACAACACACCGCTCTGCTTGCGGCACTCAACGACGAGCTTCCCATAACGCAAGCAATCAACGACCGGATACCTAAGCAATTTATCTTTGATAAAAAATACAAAATCCAACTGTATGAGGACCACCGCTGCGAAGGGCTGTGCCCTGCAGAGCTGCGGATCTTCACTGATGGATCCAAAACAGGTAATGGTACTGGTGCTGGAGTCTTCTCGGAGGATCTCAACATTCACATAGCCACACCATTGGGAGTTCATAACACTGTGTTCCAGGCTGAGTGCTTGGGCATTTCCCTGGCAGCCTTAGCCGTCGCAACCAGGAAAGTTAAGGACCACTCTATACGCATACTTTCGGACAGCATGGCTGTACTGCAAGCGCTAAACAGCCACACGGTTAACTCCGGGCTGATTTATGAGTGTCACCAACGCCTCAACCAGGTGGGTAAACACAACCAAGTAACCATTCAATGGATTAAAGGACACAGCGATTCCCGAGGCAATGATGCTGCGGACGAACTCGCCCGAAGGGGATCGAGTATGGCGGCGATAGGGCCTGAGCCCATCGTGCCGCTCCCCTTTGCACACCTACGCAAACTGGTAAGGAAACGAACTAGAGAATTACACCACAAACTATGGGTAGATCATAGTGAGTGCAGGCAGGCCAAGGAGGCACTTCCCTCTATTGATGGCCGCTTTACGAAAAAGGCCCTACAACTGACTAAACCGCAGTTACGGAAAGTGACGGCAGTTACAACTGGCCACGGGACCTTTAATAAGCACCTCTCTGTCATAGGAGTTACAGACAGCCCACTGTGCAGAGCCTGCATGGAGGAGGAAGAGACTGCAGCACATCTGCTTCTGAGCTGCCCTGTTGTCGCTGGATACAGGGCAAAGTACTTCGGAAACCCAGGTAACCTCCGCGAAATGGTCAGTAACACCAAGGCGCTGCTGGCCTTCCTCGAGGAGCTGGGGTGGATCGAATGACACATTTGTCCCACCCGTACGCAAAATACGCGCTTTAGTCGTGGAGTTGCGGATACCAGCCCGAAATACAATACAACAATACAATACAATAAAAAAATAACATGCTTTTTTTTTCTAAAACTCGAATTAATATACGCATGTTCGAAATTAATTTCTTTAAGTAAACATCAGCTGAGCGAGTTCAATGACCGTAGGTCGGTCGTTGCGTACTAACTACCTACAGGTCATTCAGGACTCGAGTTTTAGGAAAAAAGTACTTTATTTTTTAATTTTATCTTTACTAATCGATAGTGTTTCATGCACAATAGCAACCCTCCACAGGATTAAAATGATCAAAATTTAACATTTTATAAAAATAATCATAAATAAAAGAGAGTGACACAGACATTTGTCTACCACATCTCACATATTATGAGTGTAAATATTAAAAATATTGGCTTGGGATACCCATAGTTAGATAAGAATTCAAACTTATAATTTAGTTTGAATTAAATTACTGATATTACTTTAAATTAAATTAAATTTGCAATATACAAATTAATAATAATATCAAATTCTGTTAAATAAATAATACCAAACCACACATTATAAAAACCAACCAAACAATAATAAATCAATTACAGTACAAAACTTACAATCTGTATAATTTTGAAGACGAAGTGAATGTGGAGAAGGAGAATGCAGTCTCGGTGTTAGACTCATATTGGAAGACAATCTTGGCATGCTGGATTCTCTTGATCCATATTGTTGTTGTTTTTGCTGTTGAACCTGGTGTGTTAAAATGGTAAGAATATTTTAATTCCATTTTGATTTCCTATTCTAGTTTACATATTGATTTAATTCACAAAACAACACAATAGAGTTGTTTCTATTGTTGACACTCAATAGTGTCAACACTCTATACTCTCTACCCTCTATACTCACAACAATAGTGTGACACTCAATAGTGTCAACAAGGGATCACACTAAGAAATAAGCAGTATTTTTGCCCTTTATCTTTCTTTTGCTGCATTTTCCTTTGTCTATTGTGTAGGCTCAAATTATAGTAATAAAAATTCTCTTGAATCTCCAAATTTAAAAATGGGCAATAGGATAATTAAGTATGTTTAGCCTACTTTTCCAAATAGAGACTAACACTTTATGTGCAGTTCAGAAGATAGTCATTAATAATAATATTGATTGATAAATATACCTGTTGTTGATTCTGGTATATTGGATCCTCTTGTTGCTGCCTGTAATACCTGTAGCTAGTTTGCCTGCTAAATGAGTCATCTCTTTCATTTAAAGTTGTATGAGAAGCCTATAATACACAAAACAGTTAAAAATACAAGTCAATATATAATCAACATTCACCAAAACATTCCTACTTGAAGATATTTCATTACCACATTAGAATCTAAGAGATATTGAGAGTTGTAGCTGTTTGATGTACTTGCAGTATCACTAGTGGATAAACTGGCAAACCTGCAACAAAATCATTACTCAATAGTAACTGTGTGGCTAAATCAACACACATGTTATCATATTTTACAATATTACTTGCTATTTATTACCTGTGAGCTAAATTTGGAACTGACTCACTGGGTGTATATTTTCCTGCATGTCCACTCATAGTTTGCGCTTTGCCAAATTTATTCTCATGGGTTTGCGAAACGGCATCATTCGCACCAAAAGGTTGACTTCGAGGTCGTTTATTGTGACCGGTTGTCCACACATTTATAACTAAGGGAAAAAGAAAGTTAGTACATACTTAATGCTGACGACTATAAAGGATTAAATTGATTGAATACATTGCAATCAAGTCTTGAAAGCATTGTTAACATTCCAGTAGGACAAACTTACTGGGTAAATCTGGAGGAGTATCCTTCTTTATATATTTTCCAACCACACCCTCGTTAACAGCTTTTTGACCTTTTCTAGAAATCATGTTTTCAGTTTCTATATATTCTACAACATAATCTTCGAATTTTCAACACAGTAACTTATAATGTACACAATTTACAAATATTAATAAAATTAAATCAAACATAAAATAATGCCACAGATAAATGAAAAAGAACACAACAATGAAGTATGAACCAAATTGTGACGTAAATAATGTTGACGTTGACAGAAAGCAGACAGTGACATTAAAGAATTATTGCCATATTGGAAAATAAAATTATGTAATAAAGGTGCACATAGGGCCTAGTTACGACTTCGGTCTTAGCGGCGAGCGGCGCGGCAATCGGGGCGATACCGGTAGGCGATTGGTCGAGCGCGCGCCGCTATAGCCGCCATGAGCGGCGTCGATCAATCGCGTACCGATACGGCCCCGCTCGCCGTTAAAAGGCTTATTACACTTTCCGATTTGTAGGAAAACAATTTAGGAACAGTTATGCCGTGTTTACGTAGACGCGGAGCGTCGCGCGGCGCATTGGGCGTTTCGTCGTACATTGCAGCAGCGGGCCGCGACATCGCTCGCGCAAACACACACCTATTTCAATGTACGACGGACCGCCCGACGCGCCGCGCAACGCGACTCGTGTCTGTAAACGGGCACTTAGTAAGCAAAATTGATAGCGGGTGATCACACTATCCTACATTGAATCCTAAATCTTATCCAATCGTAGCGACGACTAGACATGGGCGGTTTTGGTTTTAAACGCAAACGGATATATATCCGATTTCGGATTTTGAAATTGATTTCAATATCCGATTTCTATAGCCCTTAGCTTCATCAATTTGTTCCTTACAACATGCGGCATATAAGTTAAACCACAATGGCGATTAACCTTGAATACGCAGTAAGAAATCGATTTTTGGGTCTAAATCGAAGTGGGGGGCTGCGCGTAACCCCAGCAACGACGGCCATTTTGGTTCAACTTATTTGCCTGATTTTTTTATTACCTTGTTTGTGAATTTCATTAGAATGTGGGTGGTTTAATCAAAATCTATTGCACATTATAAGATCAATGTCACCCTTATTTTGAGGGAACGTAAAAACTAGTTTTCAGTGATTTTGTGTTGATTTATTTTGGTTTTAATCTAGTGTATAATATAAATTTTTTTCGTTCAGAGATGCAAACTTGAACTTGGCGAAAAGTGCGCGCGTCTCCGTATCACCATATCAGTGAAAAGAATTTCCCGACTATATGTGTTAGTTTAGAGTGGATTAATTAAAGATAATTAATAAATGTAAATAGTTAAGTACCTATTAAGATTTTTTGATTTATTTTAATTGATTTGTAATGAAATTCAAACAACAGCGTAAATCAAAAATGTATAACTACTACGCGGTAAGTAAGTTGAACCAAAATGGACGTCGTTGCTATGGTTACGCGCAGCCGTCCACTTCGATTTAGTCCCAAAAATCGGTTACTTAGAGCGCATTCAAGGTCGATCGTCATTATGGTTCAACTTATATGCCGAGCATTGTAAGGAACTAATTGGTGAAGTTAAGTGACACGGGAATCGGATATCTAAAATTGGATATTGAAATCAATTTCAATATCAGAAATCGGATATACATCCGTTTGCATTCAAAACCAAAAACGCCCATGTCTACAGTAAATCGTAACGTATTGTACACAATTTATGGCACAAAGGCCAAATAGCCATGCCACAAACATTATAAAAAAAAAATGTACACAATTTGGGAAGTAGAGTGATCGCGTCTCCAATTTTACACTAAATTGGATCCAATCTCTCCTAACAGCGATTACATCTTCCCATTTCCTAAAAATCGGATAGTGTAATAAGGCTTTAAGACTGATGTTGTGAATAGGGCCTTACATTTGGCATGGAAGCAGGTGAAACAGTGCGCTCGCTATTTACCTAGCGCACTATAACCCAAATTTATCGTTGAATGACTAGGCGAGAACGAATATGCATCGCTGTCATTTTTGTCGATGTCGCATAGTGTAATAAGAGTCAGACTGTCTTACTCGGAAGTATAAATAAGACAGTCTATGTAACTTGTGCAGAATACCGAGTGGTGTAATTGACGCTTAAAACAGAATGCTGCTGTATTCTAAAGGCAGAAACATACTTACATGTCGTGGCGTGTCGTGTTGCGCCAGAAGCATATCGGTTTCATACATATAATATGGTTAGGGACATATTTGTCTGTCGTGTCGTGTCGCAACGCGTTCTGTCGTGGTGCCGACTGCTTGCCACCGATTGCGCCAGAGTGGTGGTGGCGGTTTATGACGCGACACGACAGACAGGCAAATGTGTTTCTATACGTGTATATGTGTATATGTATATATATGTATGTGGCTCGTGGCGCGAACATCTAGCGGACACTTTTTCATTTTGTTATATTTGCAGCAAAATTACTTATTGAACTTGGACGTCAACGAAAAGTTATTTATGACTCAAAGTGTAAAGAATACAAGGATCATTTGACCAGAAATGCTGCTTGGGTAGAAATTGCAGAAATCCTTCTGTTTATAGCCTGAACCCAGTATCTTCTTTTCTTTTTTTTGCTCTTAAGAAAATTAATTGCTAAGAGAAATTGAAGGTCTTCATCAAAATCGATGTATAAACGCTGCAAAGGTTCGTTAAGTACTGTTCAGAAATAACGCCAGAGTACGCCACGACACGACACATTAGTGTGCACACTCACCGTCACGACAGTAAGCATCACGACACGCCACGACACGTAAGTGTGTTTCCGCCTTAATACCTAGGATACATAAGATCCTTGTTTAAAATTTCCAATCCAAATTGACATTGACAACTGACAAGACATGTTCCATCGCTCTGTATTCTGTGCATCATATTTACTATCTTTGCTGTACATCACTGTGCATGTTCAAAGATGGGTTAATACCGATATTTGTCAGTATTAGATAATATGAATATATTCGTCAAGAAACTAATATTTGAGTATTAGTAATATCTGAATATGATGGAATACATAGATATCACTGCTGTATTTGTATTCAATAAACAGATATTACTTTTGAGATAGTATCTAGATACTATTTGATATTGCTATAGTAATGAGTGAATATGGTCCGCGGTAATCAAATGAATCCCGAGTGATATTATATTTACAGAGTACTTTTTCATTATAATTTTCGACCTGTGTTGAATGGTCCTTACATATTATATGAATATCAAATATTAGCCTATCAGAGTTAGTCGGATTACTAATACATTGAATATCACTAATATCTTACTGGATACTAATCCGTTGAATATCACTAATATTTTAGCGAATACTAATATATCAGTCACAAGTGTCACAACTCTAGCATGTTCTAACTTGTGAACCGGCGGATGTTGTTCGACTTTAATATTAAATTCTAATTATAGTAATAATTATTAATTTTATATTAAAATGTTCTATTTAATAGGTTTAGGGTTAGGTGACGCTAAGGACATTACTGTAAAAGGTTTAGAAATAGTTCGAAAATGTGACAAAGTTTTACTGGAAGGTTATACTTCGATACTTACAGTTGGGAAAGATATTTTGGTAAATATTTGGTTTCTTAAACATAATATAGTAAATGATAAGTTAATACCGTAAGCCATGTTGAGATTATCTATAAGAATAGCTGAAGTTTACGCGAGCATTACTTTTTAAAAATAGCAGATAACTGTTTAGGAGGTACAGATTGCAGTTCTTGAAACATTTTACTCTATAAAAACCCCTTCTCGATAGTAGGACTCTTTTACTATGTTATAAGGTTTTTGATTAACCAGCTAACATTTACGGAAACACAAGTTATTAACTAGCTGTTCCCCTCTGTTTCATCCCCGTCTTAGGTTATTGCTCCACATCCGTAGGTCGTAGCGTGATGCTATAATTTAACAGTCCAACTTGACTGGTAGTTCCAGAGAGTATTGTGTTTAACCCTTTGAATACCATAATTAGAGATACTATAGAAAGACAATAGGTGCGGACACCGGTGTCCTCATGCGGCTTGTGTAATTAAACAATCAAAAAAGAACTTTCCGGCTTTCAAAATCTGACACTGAAACAGTTTCTTGAAGAGTACTTTCCAGTAGTGATCTTGCTTTGAAGATTAGACTGCATAAACGTCTCTGAAAATGTGTTTTCATATGTATATCAGGTTTAAGAATAAAGATTTATATTCTTATTTTCCTTCCATTCTTTCATTGATTTCCACAAATTGCAAAACTATATTTCAGACTTGATATCCTTAACCTTATATTTAACCTGTTGAATACAGTAATTAGAGACACAATAGAAAGACAATAGGTGTGCGGACGCCGGCATCCTCTGGGGGAATAATGAATTAATGCCAACATTGATAGAATTTTGGGCACAAAAACTGCTGAAGATATCATTAAAATGTTACTTTTTAACTTAAAAGTTTTCACTTTATTAGCTAGATATTGTAAAACTGAAGTTGAGATATATTCAGTCAATGACTCAGGTTCACTTGGTTAATATTATTTCCCATTTTCATAAAAAATTGGGCAGTCTAGAAGAATGGCCTGTTATTTTTTTGTTTATTGATTCTCTGCTTTAGGCATTAGATTAAATAAAAATAAAATAAATCAACATAATATTTTATTATCAAGAAATATTATAATTTCAGGAAGAGTATTACGGCCGACCATTGGTTTTAGCAGACCGAGAATTATGCGAAGGTGCTATTGATGACATATTATTAGAAGCCAAAAATGCTGAAGTAGCCTTACTGGTTGTTGGTGACCCACTGGGAGCTACAACCCACACTGATATGTTGTTGCGAGCTAAACAATTTGGTGTCAAAACTCAGGTAGCAAAATTCTATAACTTCATGGGCAGCTTTTAACTTGGCATAAATTGGTATATTATTTATTGTGCACTACTTTATAGAATGTAAATTTTTAATTAAGTAAATTATTATACTTATACAGAGTGAAAATTTAGAACATTGGAATTTTTGTTTTTCGAAACCCTAAAAATTCAATTTGCAGGTATTCAAAATGTTGCCTAGAAATTTTGTTTTTTTACGTATAATGATCAAATAATTGGATGGCAAAGATGCTCACAACAAATTCTCGATTGTCAAATTGTAAAATGAAGTGTAAAAACAAACATAAACCTATATACAGGCTAAAATCAAAACCCTCCTTAGCTTATCTGACATGTATTTTTCTCTGGTATCCTACAAATGGCTCATGCTCCACTAAAACTTTATTGTTTACATTTCAGATTGTTCATAATGCATCAATAATGAATGCTGTAAGCTGTTGTGGATTACAGTTGTACAATTTTGGGGAAACAGTTTCAATACCTTACTGGACAGATACATGGAAACCAGATAGTTTCTTTGAAAAAATTCTTGCAAATTACTCAAGAAACTTGCACACTCTTTGTTTATTAGGCAAGTAATATTAATACCTCTAAAACAATTGGCTTATAAGTAGGGTTTATACATATCTCTAAACACTGCATTTAATTGCACACTGATAAATTGTGCCCATTAATAAATCAAACCAAAGATTGCTTGCACTGGTCTGCCAATCCCAAAGCATCATCACTATCACTGCAATTATTTGTCTACTGAATTTAATTCAAGAAGAAGACTCTAGCGGTTTCTCTCAACCCCCCTCCTCAGAAGTAGGAGGCTGCACGAAATGGTTCAACTGATTTGCCCCATACTATAATTGATTGAGGTTTTTTTTTTTATGGTTGGTAAAATCATCCAATGACAAGTCCCGCCCTTGGGTGGAGCGGGAAGTAGTGTCAGACTCTTACTGACTAAAAACTTACCACGTTCCATCGTTGCCTATCATGCCGGGGCTGAGCCTTCCTCTCAGAAAACGGCCCTTAACCCCAGCAGGCTTCGGCCCTGCCTGCCTGCAGCTAGCAGGCTGGGCCTCTACGGTTTGCTGACAGCTCCTTGAGGCGCGCGGGAACAGAACGTGCCGTCGACGACTTGGGCTCGGTCCGGTATGTTACCGGACGATCGGACAGCGTGCTACCCACTGCATGCCGTCCGCAAGCCCGCGCCTACGGTGGCCGGAAATCGGGATCGGAATCCCGGCGGCGGCTGGAGCGAGCGCCCCGTTGCCTCTGCCTGATGCGGTCGGCCTCCTCCTTTGCTAGTATTACTGCTTCGCAGAAGGAGGCGACCGCCTGCCATCCCTCCTCACTCCGGACCATGGCCTGAACCAAGGCCCGGCGAGAGAGATCGCTGCCGCCGATTGCCCCCACGAGGACACGGCGATGCTCCGCCCAGGCGGGGCACATAATTGATTGAGGTGGGCTTTTTGGTTCAATTGCAACCAAAATATTATAGTTCCAGCCTTTTCAGCAGCCCTGCAACTACGGGCGTTAGATGTGGTCTCACAGTGAGAGCACATCTAACTATCCCTGAGTGCTTAGGGTATAGGATATTATTGCAAAATAAGCCCATCTATCATGCAGACAGTGACAGGATCTACATGAAATCACACAGGCCCATACCTGGTTAGGGGGTTTGACAAACTAGTGTCACAGCATACAACACAAGCTGCATTTTTTTTATTTGATATAAACTAGTGCTCATCTGATGGTAAGCAGTGATGCAATCGTTGATGGTGAGGCGCACTAGTTTCTCATTTGTGTCCATAGTTATATACGCAAGAAGAAATGAATGTTGTTAAAGCATTCTATTATATATTATTCAGGGACGTGCGCACCATAGAAGCAAATAAGACGCTTTTACCTACCACCACCACTATCACCCCACCTAATTAAAATAATTATTTGCATGCATCTATAATAATTAAATAAACAAAATAAAAACTCAAACTTCAAACTTCGCGCGTCTTACGTCGCGAACCCATCGTTCCGAATTGCATCAAAAGTGATTCTAACGCGAATTCAACCAACGCGCAACGAGGCGCAACGTCACTATTTCGGACGGTTTCGCGCTATCGCTTTTGGCACAATTCGGAAAACGCGGGTGACTTAAGTTCATTCATAAGATAATGCAACACCCAGCAAACTGCGATCTCGCTCTAACACGTAACAAAAAAAGAGATGAACACTAGTGTTTTGTCGTCTCTTTCTGTCGCACAGGCTTCCCCATTCTACTTAGAAATTTCGTTTTTCCATGATCAGAATCTAGAGCGGATAAGAGTTGCCCAAAAATATCGATAGATTGCTGCGTTTAAGTCATTTATGATATAGGTATGGTGTTTACATAATTAATTTCTGTCATAATGTTAACAAATGAAAATGTTCGCAATCAATTTGTACAAAGAAAGCTTGTTTTAAAAAGTTCCAATTTCACAACTAGATGGCGTTGTTAATTAAGACGTACTTCCTACATCGCGGTGTTAAGATTTTCCGTCAATAATGTATTAACTGAACCACGGATATCGAGGGATATGCCTTGGGGGCGTGGCACGTGGCGCCTCGATCTGGGCAAACGACCCTTATAATCGAACAACGGCTGTACGCTTCATTCATTCGCTTTGCAATTGCGTACAGGGTACTACTGATGCGTAAAAAACCAAAATGCCGAGTTGTGCAGTAATTATATGCAAAAATAGGTCACTTATCATCAACCTGAAGACAAATGGCGTATCCTGCCACCGGTAATTAAACAATTAAGTCACTGTTTTATATTTTAAATCAATTTTTAAATATTTCACGAACTCAAGTTCGGAACGACACGAACTAGACCGAACTAGCCCGAATCTTCCCGAACGCAATGACCGCAATGACCGTTCAAGATTTAGAGAGGTGCAATCGAGTGCGTGAGGCTGATTTTATCGATATGCGTATTATTCGCAGTTCAATATATTTTTTTACATTTCTATGAATATTGTCGTATTACATGTATAGTAAGAGTTAAATTAGTTATTGAATGAATGTTGTTTGAACGAAATTAAGGTATTGTTATTTCAATACCCGTGAACTTAAATTGACATTATATCTAAAGATTGAGATGATCAAAAATTATAGTACAATATGATAAGTAGCACGATAAACAAGTATAATTTTATACAGTTATTTATTTTTGGTCAAAAGTTACAATATTTTATGTTCGCTATGCAAAACTATTAAATCATAATTTTTTTAAATCTGGGTATTTGGTGTTTTCATACGCCCTAGTTGTAGTGGAGCTGGACCAGCATTGATCCAAGCATTTTTATCTTGAATATAATTCTCCAACTTATAATAATATAATTTCTATTCCAACTCCTTCTGTTTTCATGCAGTACGACTGTGTAACTCACTTCCAGCAAAGATTTGTGATGAAAAAAATATCTTTTTTGCGATTCGGAAAAGTCTTTGAGAAATTTTGGAATTGAACCATTTACATAGGTAAATTTATACGGAATCCTTGGTGCGCGAGTCGGATTCACACTTGACCAGTATTTTTTTGTTAGATGTATTTATTTTGAGTAGTTAGTGTGAGTTATTTCATCATAACGAATTCGATCCTGTCAGCATCAACTACCTACAATTTGTTTAAAATGAAAACGAGTTTGCTAGATGACGCTATTTTGATTCCATAGAAATTTATGTTAACGCTAGCGAGTTTGAATACGTGTATAAAATTTACCTAAATGTTTAAACCAACTCTGAATGTAGGTAGTCACATAAGATTAAAATCATATAGTTAAGATTAAGTAATATATTGTTTAATAATAACAGCATGATATTTAACAGAGAACGTTCCCTTGAACCGGTAATACGATATAAAGAAACTAATTCCTATTTTATTTTATAATCATTACTCACTTTTCGGATAAGTATATAAAAAAGAAATTCTTCTTCTTCTTCTTCTTCTTCCTGCCCTTGTCCCATATTACTTGGGGTCGGCGCAACACGTTTTTTTCTTCCACTCTATCCTGTCAGCCGTCACACTATCACTAACTTCCATATAAAAAAGAAATTATTTAAAGAAAATTAGACGAAGTAATTATATTACAAGAATATGCTGAAATTAAATATCGATAACAATTATCGACAATCGGTTCGATGCTCTAATTGCATGCGTGTGCATTGAATGTTTCTGTGCTTACAAGCGAATGCCCCGCCCATTCTATTTATGTGTGCTATTAGAAATTGATTTAGTGTAGCTGCTTTCTTCTTAGTGTGCGTGTACAAATTTTGAGTGTGTGTCGTAAATACACTATTTGTGAATGTTGTAATTATTTTGGTGGGAGATAAGCGGTTGCGCAAGGATTTCTTATTACTTTGCAATGAAGGCATATCTCCGGATATCTATGAACTGAACTAATGCAAGCTTTTAGTTCCAGTTTTACAACTAGATGGCGTTGATAGTCCAGACCCAGTTTCTACATCGCGTCAATATTATTTATACTGTTAATGTATTTTTTTTTTATCCTGGGTTTTGAGGTCAAGTCGGTTACATTATCGTACAATTAATACATTAACTTAAAAATCGGGATTACAGCAGCAAGAAATTTTGCACTGATGATACATGACGGCGGATTTCAGCTCGAGTTTTTTTTTTAATTCGGAATATTAGGTAAAGATTAGTCAAGGTTTCCTCGGCTGCTCGGCTTGCCCCCTATAAAGGTATCAGGCACGCCACCGATATTATTCTCTCATAGCCTCAGGCTCCTTGTTTGTTTGGTCTGGGTCCCTAAATCCGGTCTTGCGTCTTTATCTCTAAATGGTTGCTGCAGTTCAGCTCCTCACGTCGTTGCACAGCATCATGCATGTAAGGTGGCTGTGCGCTCACTTGTATTAATATATACATTTTTTTTATCAATTTTTATAATACGCGCACTTACTTATATCACCACTAGTCTATTACCCTGCCCGCAATCTCCGGTCATGGGTCAGCTTCCGAAAAGAATACACGGCCCCGGCACGATAGGCAACGAAGGAACGGGGTAGGTTTTTAGTCAGTAAGAGTCTGACACTACTTCCGGCTCCGCCCAAGGGCGGGATTTGTCATTGGATGATTTTACATACCATAAAAAAAAACCCTAAAGAAGACCTTTATTATAATATCAGTTTTCCGTACCCATACAAATAGCTTTATCTACATCTACACTAATATTATAAAGAGGAAAGATTTGTATTTTTGTGTGTATGTTTGTAATGAATTAACTCAAAAACAACTGTGCCGATTTAAAAAATTCTTTCTTCACCATTAGAAAGCTACATTTACCCTGACTAATATAAGCTATATTTATTGCTAGAAAAGATTAGGGATCCTTACTAAAACTTTAGTTACGTAACCCAAGGCGTAAAAAAATGCCGTAAAACATCTTTCGTCGCATGCGCTGCAGAAACTATTGATGATAGAACAAAAGTATGTTCTACAATATTAAAGAACATATCGATTACTACAAAAATCTTCGCGATACTACATGTTCAACTATTATCGTTATGTCAGAATAACCACATTTTACATTTTAAAAGTTGATAGAAATACTGACCAAAATTAGACCATGTTATTCATACTTCTGTTTAAATCCTTGTTTAAATAAATCATACTGTTTTCAATACTGTTTCAATTCATGTAGATTACTTTTTGAATTGTTCAAATCGGCTAATGCATTCAATAGATATTACGAATTTAAAAAGTCATTGATACAGATAAGGTCTGCCGCGCCGTGTCGTGGCTAGCCAGGCGTTGCAGCGGTGCGGGAGAGGGGCGGGCACATCTAAAACGATGAACAAATTCGGATTAAAATTAAACATAGATAATGTGATACTGCGTTTAAAAAAATATAGAAATGAAACAACAAAAAAATATAAATTAAAGGTAAAATTATAAAAAAAATCATGTCCACCCGTGCGAAGCCGGGACGGGCCGCTAGTTTAACATAATCCAAGATATTAATGATAGTCTCCAAATTGAGTGTCACTCTTACCATCTGATAGAAAGTTGCAGGGAACAACTACTACATTTACTAAGATAGGACTTTTTAAAATTTGTTACAGTTAAAATAATTTAATAAATCTAATTTATAATTTAGTAATAAGAAACCTCAATATCGATTTGGATTAGTCTGTAAGGATATTGCTGGGAATAAATCAATAAATAAATAAAATAAATAAATACATACTGACTACTACTTCAAAATACTAACATTCAGTATTAGGAGTTACCAAGGCTTTAGACGGAGAAGATCGACAGAAGATGCTTCTAACTAACACTGCGTCGTCATTTTCAAGCTCGGTGATATCTCCAACAACCTACTTCCTATCACCTATGGAATCCCACAAGGTAGCACACTTGGTCCGACGCTTTTATTACTTTACATGAATGATATCTTGAATACCTCTGTTACCAGTTCTGAAATAATAGCGTATGCAGATGATACAGCTATCATTTTTCATGGTCAAAATTGGGACCAGGTGTACAGCTATGCGGAAGAGGGACTACTCAAAATATCTAAGTTCTTGATAGCAATTTACTAACCTTAAACGCAAAAAAGACTACGATAATTTATTTCTATAAAACCAAGGCATCAAGTCCACCCCAACATCTCACTCTCACACTTCATACTTGCTCCCATAACCTTAATAATCGATCTGCGGGCTGCTCGTGCACTGAGATTGAGGGTATAACCTCCATAAAATATTTAGGAATTACTTTAGACAAGAATTTATCTTTTAAACCTGAGTTTCCAGACTCTGCCGGATAGTGCGTGTATTTGCACACGCACTATCCGGCAGAGTCAGGAAACTCATTTATATAATGAAAACATTACGCGACTGCACACCCTCCCCTATACTGCGCAATGTGTACTATGGTCTCTGCCAGTCCGTCCTCCAATATGCTATCTCTGTCTGGGGTGGCGCAAGTAAAGACACACTTATTAAAGTAGAAAGAGCGCAAAGAGCCGTCAGTAAAGTTATGCGCAGGGAACCTTTAATGTATCCTTCCGACCAACTCTATAACGACTTCTCGATCCTCCGTGTCTACTCTACTCCCGCTCTACTCTACTCCACCCTACTCTACGCTACTCCACCCTACTCTACGCTACTCTATCCTACTCTACGCTACTCTACCCTACTCTACGCTACTCTACCTTAATCTACCCTACACTACCCAACTCTATTTTACTCTACCTTACTCCATCCTACTCTACCTTACACTACCCTCCTCTACACTTTACCAATAAATGAGCAGGTTTTGGAATATTTTTAATTTATTTAACAGGATATTACTATGTCCTTCTCCTGGTTCTAAGCTACCTTCCCACCAATTTTCAGCGAAATCGGTTTAGCCGTTCTTGAGTTATAAATAGTGTAACTAACACGTCTTTCTATATATAGAAGATGCAGTTCTTCATATACCTACACAAACAATTGAAATCCAGACCAGACTACGCGGAGATAATATCAAAGCGAACTTTTAGGATACTCACTCCTCAAGGAAACTCTTATGGCAAGACGCTCCTCAAACTATTTATATCCACGCACAAATACTTTTATCGTTCTCTTCTTTTTTTACTATTTATTTTTATTCTTTAACTTCACTCTTAGTTTGATTTTGTATAAAATCACAATACGACCTTGTGTATAAATAGAACATTTACAACTCTGATTCCCATGATACAGACTAACTGTATAATGTTTTTTATTATTAATATACTTACTTACTTAAATATTAGAATAAAATCACAAGGGCAAAAAGCAAGATCAGAAAGGCTCTCAATAGACAGTAAGGACGTATTTGCGAGTCGATAAGTATTTCGCATCCGAGTTACTACAGTATTCTCAACTTGTCTTATTTTATTTCAGATATCAAGGTAAAAGAACCTACTGAAGAATCATTGACAAAAAAAGTCCGCCAGTACATGGAACCGAAATTTATGTCCGTCAAAGAAGCAGCAGAACAGTTGGTGCACATAATAGAAAATAACCCAGACACCTCAGGTTATAATAATATTAAAATTTATGCTTACTATGGTTGAATGGCCGTTTACCTACATATTTTTTGAGGCTAAGGTGAATCAACTGAAATTTCCGATATCTGCGGAAACCATTTCGTTGACTAGCTTCATGTCATGAGCGTTAATAATACAGCATAGTGGTCTGAGGAGGAACTTTCATTTTATGACTAAGTTTTAATAGAGAGCTTAAAAATTTCTCATATGATGGAAAAGAAGATGAAATACTAAATTGGAATCTGCTGGATAGTAAGTAGTAGGTTGTTGTGGAGTGATCAGTTGTTTCACAGGAGATTATTTTTCTCGACTAGCTTTTAACACTTCGATCCACAACTACCCAACTTGTTCATACAAAAGTAGACTCTAAACATCGGAATTAAGGCCTATAGTGGCGTGGATGTGAGAGGACACCGGTGTCCTCTGAGCTAGGACAGATTAACTGGCGTTCACTAGTGATTGTTAATCTCACGGATGTTAGTCTGGATCCGACATGGATATCCAGGATCCCCAGTGCTTTGGTTGGTATTGGTATTTCAGCTGGTGTCCGCAACTCCACGACTAAAGCGCGTATTTTGCGTACTGGTGGGACAAATGTGTCATTCGATCTAGTGTATAGGCCAGGAAAAGGAAGGCCAGCGGCGCCTTGGTGTTACTGACCATTTCGCGGAGGTTATCTGGGTTTCCGAAGTATTTAAAAAATAATAATAAAATAGTTTATTTTCTCCACAATTATTCTTAATTGCTAGCCTTATTTCTACGGTAACATATTAGGTGGGGCATTATATTGTAGGAGACTGGTGCCTAAACTAGGCTCAAGGCTTGTATTTCGGGTCACCAGGACTCCTCCATTTAAATTTTCCAAATTATTATGAACTCGTACAATCGGTATGCAATTGAAAACATTTTTGAGAAGCTTATTGAATTAAATTAAATTAAATAATTTTTAGGTAGTATGGTTAATATCAGGGTGGGGTGAGGCTGACTGTGTACTGTATGTGTGTAGTTAGAGAAGTGTGTGTGCAGTGGTTGAGTGTGTGTGTGTGTCTGTGAGGTTTTTATTTTGGTATTATTCGTAGTATATTTGTATAAGTGAGGTTTATGTTAAGATAATTAATAACTTTTCAGTGTCATCGTAATTGAGTTCTTGAAGCCAATTTTGTAGTTTCATTTTGCACTTTATTTTATTGAGTTTATAAATAGATATATCCGTATTTATTTTATTGTAAAGATGTCGACCGAGGTGATAAAATAATCGTTTTGAAAATGAAGTTGAAGGTGAAATATGATGGTTGACAACAGGATTAAATTTTCTCTTACCTCGAGGGAGTAGAGGATTGTAAGTTAGTAAACTATGTTGTTTCAGGATGATTTGTTGTATAAACAGTTGACGCACCGTCAAGACTTTCGCTTTTTGGTAAAGTAATGCTGTAGGGTAGCGAAAAGGTAAGAACAAAGACACCTTAGGAATGGCTCTTTGTGCTCTTTCCAGCTCCAGGAGTGTGCTACTTGGAGCACCACCCCAAGAGGTGATGCAGTATGTTATCAAGGACTGAGCGAGAGCACACTATACCATTCTTTTTATTTTATCATCGGCCACATCATTATCATTTTGCCCTGAATTCAGTGACAACAAGGCAGCTTAGAAGCAGATGTGCTGCTGTCTTTTTCTCCTCCATGCAAGTTCTGCACAGTGGGTTGTCTGTAACTTCTATGACAGAAAGGTGCTTATTAAAGGTCCCGTGGCCAGTTGTGACGGCCGTCACTTTCCGTACTGAGGCTTAGTCAGTCATAGGGCCTGTTTCGTAAAGCAGCCATCAATGGAGGGAAGTGCTTCCTTGGCCTGCCTGTACTCACTGAGGTCTACCCATAGTTTGTGGTGTAGGTCTCTGGTTCGATTCCATACCAGATCCCCAGGGATCCCCAGTGCTTATACTTAGCATTCCAGTCCGTCTTTAATAAGCGATGTACAAAAGTAGGTACCTAGAAAGTCAGGACACAGGTTCCCTAAATGGGTACGTCATGGCGTCTTCACCTTCCGCATGACGTAGTTCCTCACCGGACATAGTAAGTTCGGGAGGTTTCTGCACCTGATTCGTGCGGAAGAAACGCTCAGGTGTCACCATTTTGTGGAGCGTTCAAAAGACACGGTGGAGCTATATATAAGCTTGGGTGGAGCATCGCCGTGTCATCGTGGTGGTGAACGACGGAAGCGACTTCTCACCTCCTCCCGTGAAGCAGTAATGCTAGCAAAGGAGGCGGCCGCAGGAGTCAAGGAACGGGACATCCTTACGTCCCCGATTTCGAGACATTGTTCCCAAGCTAAGCAGTCGCTTGTATTTAGGGACTTGGGATACAGTGTTCAGCCGTGGTTATTGTTGTAATTTTGTTTCTTTAATTTATTTAAATTATTGTTCATTTGTTATGAGTGTACCACAGCTATTCCAACAACGGTCCATAACATGAGGATGAGTAGTGACATAACGTGAGTAATCAGAAAACTACCAATAGTGTGGTTGTGCTTTGGGGTTCCGATTTAAGAAAGATGTCAAATTTTTGTTGAGCTATTAGTAATTCTAAGGCACTGAACTCACGAAGCGGTTTTCTCCTGCGGCCACCGCGGCAGAGGAAACGGTTGTTTTATTTCAAAACTCACGAGGCGGTAGATTCGTCGACGCCGCGCAAGTCCGGTGGCCGATAGGGCGCCGTCGCCGCTGACCGACTGCAGGGCGTGCGGGCACAAACCGCCAAAACGGCGGCGGGCGACTGCGGCCGTAAACCGCGTCGTGAAAATTGATTTAATTTTTTATTTGCATTCTATAGAAGCTGCGGGCCCGCAACCGTGGCGGCCGCGGGAAAAAAACCGCTTCGTGAGTCTCTCCCGTATCCTCGATTGTTAGAAGTTAACCCAAATATGACACGGTCCACGGTCCTATTTTCAGTGCGGCTATTTTGTTAGTTTGTCGATTAGCTTGGCCATGAGACTCATTAAGGTACTTATGACCGAAACACATAACCGCGTTACGTGGCCGGCTCGCTGCAACGCTAACATCGTTCGTGTAATTGTACGGGGCGGCACTGCTGATTTTACAACGCGGATATGTTTCGGCCCTTACCCACTCGATCATTTGTTGAAGGTATAATATTATTCTTTTTTAAATTTTTCTTATTATTGACTATGCTATTAGTGTCCGACTTGACCACATGCGTTTTGTATGAATGAGTATTGCGACAGCTAAATGATAAGAGTAAGTACTTGTTTGGACTTATCTTGGCTAATTTAGACGGTACGAGTTTCTCGCCTCGGAACGTACGATAATCGTAAGAAGATAGAAAAAGTTTCTTCGTCTATGACACATACCTACCTAGACGGTACGAGTTTCTCGTCTCGAATGTACGATAATCGTAAGAACATAAAAAAAGTTTCTTCGTCTAAACATTCATACCTAGACGGTACGAGTTTCTCGTCTCCAACATATGATTCTCACCAGAGTGGACGAACAAGAGGTATGGCTTATCTCTCGCTCGTCCACTCTCCGATGCTTCTACATCTATGGCGTTTGAGTCTGCCATCTCCAACGGTCCCAACGGATGCAGATCTGCTGGATCTCGTGATGACAAACCAGGATGAAATCCTTGCTCCACACTTTGTTTAGGACCCCGCGCCTTCAAATTAGCCGCAACAACGTGCCGAGCGAGTAAAGTACTTTGTTACCCCTACTCGCTTTGGCTGAGTGGCCTCTATCTTCCTGCTCTCTTTCGAATGTTTGGGAAATTACCTATAATATTTTTTGTTCGTTCTGAATCCAATCGACAAAGTGTGAAATAAATTTATTGTCAGAAAAATATACCGGAAATTAAATTACATCCGAAACTGGAGCGGGCCGCTAGTTAGTAATAACAATAGCTATATAATAGCATTAATGAACATTTTTATGATTTCTGGCTACGAACAATACTTTTCAGTACCGAACTAGGAGAGCCTACCGTTCTAAGGTATTATGATACCTTAGAACGGTAGGCGCTCGCCGTTCGGCCGTCCGGTAATCATCTTTCTTATGCCCCGGGCCGATGTCCGTCGCGCCGAAGGGAAGCGGTGGTGTATCTGGCTTAAATTGTTCGCCGCAGCGATGCCGATGTTCGATGCGTGTACACACATACATCGATATCCGTGCACATACATTATAAAAAAAAAATACACCACCGCGAAATCGGTGGAAAAAACAAATCCGTAGTCCGTTGAAAAAAACGGACGTGTACAAGCGCTCTAAGGCGTTTTATCTTTGAATAAAATGTTGTTTGTTATAGTTGCATAAAATTTTCATTAATAAAGTTAAACCTACATTTGTTTTCAACAGGTATTGGCAAGAATAACACAGCAGTGGGTCTTTCGCGAGTCGGAGCTACAGACCAGCAGATAGCAGTAATGTCACTCGACGCGATGCGAAGCTTTGACCTCGGCCCGCCGCTCCATAGCCTCGTCATTCCTGCTCCCAATTTACATCCGTTGGAAATGGACTATCTTGCACAATTCAAATCAGTCAGTTGATTTATCAAATATTGTTGTTAAATAGTGTCAAGAATAAATAAAAAACTAAAATGAGTTTAATTAATATATTTTTATTATTTACAATATAATAAGAATAATAAAAAAATCATGATATTAACAAAATTTGATACGACCATGAGAAACCACATTCAAACCCATCGTTGGTCCACAAAGCTACCACAAAATACATACTACAACAAAATTATTCTCAATTATAAATGTTAAAAGGTACATTAATTATTATTTGGTCTAAGTTTCACAATTATAAATAATGAAAACTATTATTATAATAATATACAAATAACGGAATGTAGATATACCAACATTATAATAAAATAGTACACCTATTTATTGGTATACATCAAACATCTCTAGATAAAACTGGAAACTGGTGGGTCAAATGATTGTAATTAATAATTAGGATCTTACAATATGGAATTTTACATAACACTAGCACAATTCTTAACATAATTATACAGTCTTTAGACTTAGTTGTAAAGGGTACATACATGATTTTAATAATATATTAAACGAATTCACATAACTCGTGCTTTCTATTTATCATGTGAGATTACAAAACAGGGAACTATATAAATAGACATTGAGTTAGAGTATTTAATTTTTTTAAACAGCTTTTTTTTTTAGGTGGGAAATCATTGAATGACATCTCCCGCCCTTGGGCGGAGCGGGAGGGCGTGTCAGACTTTTACTGACTAAAACCCACCCGTTTGTTCCTTCTTTGCTTTGCGTCCCAGGGCTCCGGGGGGTTAATTTTATTTAACCCATAGCCTCAGTAGGTTCCGACATTGCTGGGCCTCTATGATTTACTGAAATCTAGAGGCGCGCGTGGAACACTACGTGCCATCGACGACTTGGGCTCGGTCCGGACGGTTACCGGACGACCGGACGGCGTGCTACCCATTGCTCGCCATCCGCAAGCCTGCGCGTACGGTGGCTCGCGATCAGGGGCTTACTCTCGAGTTTAATTGCGATCGGTCGACATTGGAATTGTGACGTTTGGTACTCTTGAATTCGATGCTAGGGCCAATTAAACTCGAGAGTAAGCCCCCAGGGTCCCGGCGACTAGGGCGTGAGGGTCGTTACCTTGCGCGTGCGACCGCCTTCTTTCCTAGCGTTACTGCTTCGCAGAAGGAGGCGACCGCTTGACATTCCTCCTCGCTCCGGACCATGGCCTGTACCAGGGCCCGGCGCGAGAGGTCGTTGCCGCTGATCGCCCCCACGAGGACACGGTGGTGCTCTGCCCAAGCGGGGCAATCTAGAGGATCCTCTAGATTGCCCCGCTTGGGCAGAGCACCACCGTATGCTCCACCCATGTCCTCCGGGAGGTCCACGAAATAGTGACACCCGCGCTTGACGACGATGATGACGATCAACAAGTATCAGCTGTTTACTTAAACAGCTGATACTTGTTGATCGTCATCATCGTCGTCAGGCGTATCGTGATAATAATCATAAGGGCGCGTAACGCCCTCGTGAGAGTGTGCCCGACTGAGCCGCTCGAGCCGCGCCACTTGGGCGGCCAGGGTGTAGGGCGCTTGCGGCATGCGCGGCGGAGGCACGGGGCGCGCGCAACTCGCTGCCGTGCACGACCCGTGCCCGCTGTCACTCGACGTTGCGGACCCGGTCTTTCGTAGTGGCAAGTTTACTAAAGATGTAACACTACTGCTCTCTGCCGATAAGTCGACTGGGAGTGGTGTAGGTGTATCGGAGTGTGATCTCTCGTGGGCTGTGCGAGGACAACAAATACCAGGGCCAGGTCCATCGCGGCGATGCGAACAAGGCGAGGGTCCCGGTGGTGGCGGCCGAGGTTGATGTGGTCTTGTTTTAGCTGGTTCTGAGAGAGCAAGCAATTTCCTCACCGCTTGAGGAGACGCCGTACCAAACTTATTACCTGCAAAGCTCTTTTTACTCTCACTAGCTGATGAAGCACTGCTTGTTGTAGATAAAGATGGTGATGGGTGGCGTCGACGTGGGATGGCGGGAGCTGGCCCGGCTCCTTCACATTCCAATGATAAACTGTGAAGACGTTCTTCATCAGTTTCGACGTGCATTCGATTTAAATATGCTTTTACACGTCGAACCATTTGCGCCTCCTCAAACATTTTTTTAGGGTTTGGAACATTTGAAGATTTTTTCCTTCTTTTTACTGTCACTTGGCCTTGCTGTACTCCTCCAGTAGTAAGTTGGTTCAAAGCAACCATAGCATTCGAAGGTGGCTGCTTACCTAGCTCCAGTAAGGTAAGAAGGTCATAAGGAGCACTGCACATATTTGTAAGTGTACGAACTTCTTTAGCAATCATTCGCAACTTTTCGAAATTGACCATGCCTTCTACTTTAGTGTCATTGCCCAAATGTATAAACGTAAGATCCTTTTTAACCACTGGGTAAAATGGTATAACTGGTGATCTGCCTTGCTCTGTAGTAACCAGCTGCCTATACTTAGACATGTTCCTTGAAGGATCCATCAGCATTTGCAAATCAGTAAACAATTTTAAATACTTTGTTGGTAGTTTCTCCCAAGTCATTCTTAATCTTGACACTGCACCATGTCCTAATCCAGATATTATAGCAAACATGGAATTAAAGTTTTTACACTCTTTACAATGACGAGCCACTTTAATAAACTGTTTTATTATTTTCTGTCGCCGTGCAAGAGTCTGCTCATTAACTACTTCTGTTACAACCCAAAACATTTCCTTGTTTACAAGTTCAGCAAATTGTGACAACATTGGTGTGCCATATCTACTTTTCAGCTCAAACAGATCATCTACATACTCAGTACTCTCAATTTGTCGAAAGATGCAAAAATCTTGTAATGTTAGTTGCACTGCAACCTCAACTGCGTTTAATTGTAGAAAATGTACCACACTCTCTCTTAAAAGTTCTGGTGCCATTTCATCAGGTACTAAATTTTCAGTAATTCCATTGGTTTTTAGGTAATATCTAGAGCTGAGACCAATCCTTTCTGCAAGATTTTGTAACTGGTCAGGCAAACGGTGTTGTTTTATGATACCACCCTGAGCAACAGATACTTCACACAGTGAAAAGTTAGAACTGGGATCAGTGATACCAAATTCCTGTAAAGTTAACATTACAACTTCCCTTGCAGTTGTCTCTTTGTGTACCAACAAATATTTGCAAGTTTGATCAGATTTGTATACTTTGAGTACATGTTCAGGATAATCAGAGGATTGATATTCATCATAACATATAGATATTAAATCAGGATTGCTATGTGAATTATAAAAGGAAGTACTGGTATTTGCTTTGTTTAAGGATTCAGAGTTAGAAAGAATACTGTCATCAGAAGGTAAACCATCAGTAATTGTGTTTTTAGGAAGAAGATTCATTTTCATTAAAGCTTTCTGTAGTTTTCTCTTAGGTCCCAATGTCATAAAACCTTTTTGAGGTTCTTTCTTAATGCTCAACTGCTGTGGTTTCTTGGTGGGAGATTGGAACACTGGAGTTAATGTTATAGGATCATCATTCAGTAGTTCTGCAGTTGATAATCTGGCTCTAGGGTCAGTGTGCCAGTGAACTCTATTAGAGCAACCTCTTTGCCTTGGGGAATTTTCTGGCATTAACAACATTTGTTTAAAAGCTAATAAGTTACTTTTTACTGTGATGCTTAGATGCGTAGATCCTGTTATTATTTCCATTGCCTTTGCATGACTCACATGCTGAAAAGATTGACCATTTACCTCCAAAACTTGATCTCCTCTTTTTAATCCCACATCCTCAGCCTTTGAATGCTTTTCTACTTTAAATATAAATATTCCATAACCTCTTTCATATCCACCCAATATAGTAAAGTTCAAAGGTTCGTCTCTGGTAGGACGAGATAAAGTAACACTTCGTGTTCTAGCTTTTGCTGAACAAGCAATGTTTAGCAGCCTCAATTGACTTTCCATTTTTTCACGCTCTAAGGCAATTTCAAAGTTCTCAAGGAACTCCATCATAGTTGAATCAGTTTCAAAGTCTGTAAAATGATTGTTGACCCAAAGCAGCACCACACGAGTTACCTTGTCTCTAACAGATGGTTCCGAGAACCAAGCTAGTAGTTGTTTTGCTACAACTAAAGGACTTTCAATGAATGTTCTATGTGTCAGCAGGAAGTCCTCAACATATGTAGAATCACGTGAGTTATCCTCAATGAGTTGTAACATTAATTGTTCTGGAGTTCCACGGATAACAACATGGCCTTGTTGTCGTCCTGACTCTCCAGCTGCTCCTCTATATTCTGTAACCAATACTACAACACCATTCTCATTCTCATGCCGTCTTATATTTTCTTCACCTTGGTGTAGTATTCGATAATAGTCAGTTTGTGTGATACAAACAAACTGACAGTCATCACATTTTGTAGTCATTACACCTTTATGGTATAATTTCTCAAGTGTAGCTTCAGCCATCCCAAAGCTGTCACCAACATTCAGGTGTTCTACTTCACCACTTTGGTGCTCAATATTAACATGGCCATTAATGAGAACAGACCAAGAGTCATGTTCTTCTCCATCATTCATAACTACTGTTCCAGCTTTCTCAACCACTGCAAACACCATGACAGCACATAATGCCCGACGCACTGTCAATGTCATGTTTGTGAATGCTTTCAAGTGTTGAGTGAACTCCAAAAGTATTTCTATGTCATCATCAGTTCGCTCACTTGGATCCTTTTCAAGACATTCTCGAACAGCATCACGAACAGTCAGACTGTCCATACTTTCTTCTAAATCTTCTTCCTCATCTGAGTCAACAATTGACTCGAGGAGACCTGAAAGGTCTACCTCCATATCCATGTCGAGAGAGCTATGTACTGAGGTCATTGTATCACTACCACTGTATGCAGAACTGGTGTCACTGGCGTTGGAGCACTTTAGCGTGTGGGGGTACAGCTCCGGACTGTGACGGCCTCCACGCCCACCTCTCAACATCGTGAAGTTTCGGACCTGTCCGAATGACGTCCAGCTTCTGAAAAAAATTATAAAGAATACGTAAAGAAAAATCGATACTTCCTCCATTTGTCATTTCATTGTTTATTTATCTTTCGTTTAATCCTTTTAAATTTAACTGAACTGTGCCCTTGATAGTAATAATATAAAGTGATGAACATTCAGGGGAGAACCAACAAATGCGGGAGACTTTCTTCTGTTATGACTTAGTATTACAAGATTGAGAGGCGCAATTGAAATCATAAAAGTTATGTCATGTCTTGTTTTTAATATCTGCTTTAAACAATAGGCGTCCGTAAGAAAAACAGTAAATAAATATATGAATTTCAAACCTTCACAATTTCTATTTATTTTGCATTCATGGCGGAACTGTCAGCGCTTCCATGTTGCTTTCTAAATTAATTACCGTTTTCCAACGACCTACAGTAACTCAATGTTTCTGTACTTCACAATACACACAATTTTTTATTGTCTAATTAACACAAACCAACACTCAATAATTAATTTAAATGCCGATATTTAGGTAGTATTTGAGGAAAATCATTAGAAAGCTACTTTCCTCTCCAAAGCTGAATAATATTACCATAGAGAACATAGAAGAAAACGTTAGCATAGAGCCAGAGCCAATCAGAATATAAAGTAACATTCAGGCTTCCAGGCTTCCACTTTTATTGTTCCGATAAGAAGAAAATAAACTTTTTTCTAAATTAAATAAAGAAAATATACGTAAATAATATTTTTACGTGTCTTAGCCGTAGACTGTGATAGTGACATAAGGCAGTAAAATAATTATTTTGAACTGGTTGACCATATAAGTATAATCATCAGCTTGCGCTTTGTGTTGAAAAATAAAATTAATTATATTACTGTATTTAATAATATAACATATAAATAAATCTTACCTTCCATGCAGCGCTTATGCTTAGAGCTCTAAGCGCATATACGTGATTATTCATCGCACTGATGATGAGTGAAGAGAGATTATTTTCGGACATTCAGCTTCACACATACGTAATTATAATTGTTGACGAATTTATTGGTAATAGGTAATTATGTATATCTTCCTTTTGATTTATAAAGATCAAACCTGTATTTTTTTACTATATAACCATTTAGTCTATTGTCTATTATTATTATCAATCATTTTTTACCTGTATCATTGCTCCGTTTTACAACCGGAACAAGTAAAAACATATTCATAGCTTTTTATTTTTCAATAAAAAGTTTTTGCATATTCTGTTTATAATTAGTTGTTTGTGACGTGATTTTACTTGTTAAATTGTTATTTTTTTATTCCTTACGAGAGGTATTAACGAATACTCTAAAGAGTGGTTGGACTGACTAACTGAACATTTTCTATCTCCATCTATTTTCAGAAATAGGTACTTTTGTATGAGTGTAGCGTTTTCGCAGCAAACCAGTGATGTTAATCTTTTAGTTACAAATTTTGTAAATTGATCGCTTCTCGTTGTGAAAAAAGTCGCATATACGTTGGATTAGTCTTGTGAAAGTGCAACATCCTATAATAATCTTGTGTATAGCGTTAAAATGCGCCCAGTTTTAGAGTCGAAACGGATGGTGAGCGATGGCGAGAATACGGTGATAGATTTTTGGTGTTAAGTTTTGCTCCGTGTCATCACCGCTATAGTTTCCGATTACGTCCAGGAAAGACGATAACCGTTTTGATTCGCTGTTTTACGCGTTATTACAAGTAAATCTTATAAAATCTCTTACGATTATTGTTAGAAAATATATTGTCATTGACTGACCGGCTGATATTACACGAGGCTTGTATGTATATGCGACTTCTGCCTTCTGCTATTCGTGACACGCCTCAGAAAATAAATCTAAATTTGTGAATCGAATTATTCTTTTCTGTATTTGTGTCATTTTAGTGATAGAGACGGTTTAAAATTACGTAACTGTTGTGGAATCTTGAAGTGTATAAAGAATGGCCTGAGTGTGACCACTCCATTACCGTCATGTGTGACGAAGAATTGTTTGTTTAGGCTCTAATATTGTGCATCCTACGGAAAGTGCGCGTTCGTCTCGTGGACTGGGCCAGATCATGACTCTGCTTGAAACAAAACAATTTTCGCATTGATCGCCGTCTACCTATCGTCATTTGGGACACTTTTATATTACCAAAATGTCTTCGGGAACTTTTGTGGACAGAATTGACCCTTTCGCCAAGCGGTCGCTGAAGAAAAAAACCAAGAAGTCTCAGGGCTCTTCTCGATACCGTAACACGCAAGATGTTGAGCTGCAGGCACTGCCCTTGCTCAAAGGTGGGTCCAATCATTTCTTTTTTTGCCGATTTATACTGGAATTGCCGTTTTCTTTGCATTTTTGCTAGGTGTTTACATTATAAAAAATGGTTTTATAAAATAGTTAATTCTAATTTTGCCAGTTCATTGAACTTTTGCCTTGATTTTTGTTGAACTATGTAACTAGGTTAGGAATAAAATCTTGTTTACTTAGAGAAGAAAATGTTCACTTGGGATACCTATGAAACATGTTATCATTTTTATGATAATAAGGAACACTGAACTGAAATATTTATTAACTTTTGAAGGAATTCTTGAGCAAGTCTTGAATTATTGTCTGAATTGTGACCAGATTTCTACCTCTAGTTTCTGTGTCAAAAATGTATGTAATTACGTTTTTGAGTACCATGAGCTCAGTTTTCTTTAGTTGTATATTATTGTTTAAAAGTCATAAATAACTAAAACTGTTCTGTAGTGTAGGTATTTATGTTATGACAAACATACATCAATGTAAATTGTTGATAGTATTAGAAAAACACTGTGTTATGTTGTTTCTCCTCAATATCAATTAGCAATGACCTGCTCTTTTGACTGTTGTATGATATAATATTGATTAGCACCAATACTGACAAAATACTCCTTTAAGAAGAACATTATGAACTTGAATTCTTTAAGATGGGCTGGCCTCTAGCTAACAATATTACAAAAGGATGAGATAAGATGACTTTTGCCCTGTTCTTGGATTAACAGAGGCATTCTATTTATATACATAGTATACCTGTGTAGGTATGTTACTATTTCATGTAATATACATTTAGATATAAATAGACTTGCCAGATCTTGCAACTATTTATATAAACAGGAACTTGATAGCTGATAATAAAAAACTATGGAATCTGGCCCATTAACAGTGTTGAAGAATACAACATAATTATGAGAACTCACTTACTCAATAACAAGTCTCCTGAAGACTGTGTTTGTCAGTTATTGCAATAATTGGTTAACATTTATTTCATTATTTATATAATTTTAGTTATTTTATTGCAAAAAACCTTGATTAGGTTAGACTGAGTAGCAAAAAGGCTCAGGAGTTCCATTCCTCACCGGCTTAAAACTTTAGCTGCAAGAATACATTGGATCTTTCTTTAAAAGTTTTCTTCTTTAGAGAAAAACATACCTAATTATTTATGCAATTAAAATCCAAGTAGAAAATTAAAATTTAAATCATCACTAAATATTGTAATTAAATTAACTCAGGTATGTAAAGTGGGAAATCAATACCAAAAAATATACATTTTTGTTCTATATTCACTTAATTCTTTTAGTATCAAATATAAAGCATCAAATGTTCATACTAGTTTAATTGTTTTCAGATGTTCCAAGCAGTGAGCAGGAGGAGCTATTCATCCGTAAGCTGCGACAATGCTGCGTGGCATTTGATTTCATGGATCCTGTTGCTGACTTGAAGGGAAAGGAGATTAAGCGTGCCACCCTCAATGAGCTTGTAGAGTACATTACTGGAGGTCGTGGGGTTCTCACTGAACCTGTTTACCCAGAGATTATTAAAATGGTAAGGACAAGCAAAGCCATTATGACTATAGTAATAAGAATTTATCACATCTCAACTATACAACACAAAAGTTGTTTCTATAGATGCCCATTATATACTTTTATATCATCTAACTGAAGTGCCCCAAACCAGCTTCATTAGAAAGGCAATAATGCATAGACGGCTTTACGATATGGTCTATGGTCATTATTTGCTTAATTTTTTTTTTTCTACAAATAAATGTATCGATTAGTAATATCAAAATCTATTTGATTATGATAATCTAATTCACCAGTTGTAAAATACTGGATTAATATTTGAAAATTTGTTAAAAACAAGATACGGGCAAGTGCGAGCCGGACTCGCGCCCTGAGGGTTCCATGGATAATGACTAAGCATATATTATTAAGAAAGGGGCACCCTTCTCAATAAAACAATTTGCTTAATCTGTGATTATTCCTTAATTAAATGTGGATTGAATGCAGCTTGTTATAATTCACTCATTACTACCATTTCCTGATAACCTGCATCCAATCACTAATCTATTATCACCTATTAGCTGAGAGGTGCAGAAGTATTAGAAACTTGTCATCTTCTGCCCTTAACCCATGTTATTTGGGGTCATTGCAATACCATTATTTCTTCCATTAAGTCCTGTCATGCTATCCTACTCCTCATACAATCCATCCATATTTTCTTTGGCTTCTCACTCTCTCTCCATCCATTCACACTCATTCATTACTGTATCACTAACATGCATATCAATTTATATGTCAATAAGAAGAAGAGATGGACATCAAAAGTAATTATTTATTTCGCCATTTTTCATGTCACGAAAATAACTAAGATTCATCCCAAATCGCTTGTCACCTATCTGCTCTCCGATTATGTGCCTACTACCTATTTATTGATAACCTATCACTAATCGCCAATATGCTATCATCAATCACATTCCACTGATGACCAATCACTGTTGGAATTAACATAATTTCGCATTATTAGGGTGAAGCAATCAAAATTACATGCACACCAGTTCCCTGTGTTTTTGTTACCAATGACAGAAAAGTGCTAATCCATTGTGAAACTAAGGTTTCCCCCTAATCCCAATGCTATGAATGAGACTGCATGCAATGTGAAATGTTCTACTCATCCAATGAAATTGTAGGTGAAACTAAAGGCTTATTTGAACCACAGTCGAGTTTTATCACATCCTTAGTTACAAAATAATATTGTAGAAAGACAAATTCAGTCAACTTATGATTGATTTGCCTTTCGTTATTAGCTTCTAGAATCCCTGTAGTGTGTGTGTGAGAATACTTTTTTCTCCTATTCATTATTTTATTTCATGAAAAAAAAAAAGATATGTTATACAAATTAAACATTTGTCTAAAATATATTTTTTTTACTTAAATATCCAGGCCTGCATTATAAAAGCATGTTATCTGCTTAGGTTTTTCCAACTATGCTTGGGGTTTCTACATTCTAACCTAATGAAGCTGAGGCCTGACTTTTATCTGCACAAAACAATCTAGTAAACGGATAATACTATTATACCGCCTGGTAAAACAGGTACCTACCCCAACTACTCAATTTCATTAAAAGACCAAATTTTCAGAAAAACAAACCTAGCGAGATGAAATATTAACATTTAAATTATGTTTAAACTATTCTATAATCTCAAAGTTTGTATCTAGTACCACAAAGTACCGCTACACGATGGCCATCCGTGACCTATATATTGCCATGTGAAATATAATTAAACTCCAAAAAAAAATCATCATCACTTCAGCCGAAAGACATAGGCTACTCCCATGCGTCGCCACAAAGAACTGTCCTGTGCGTCTCACATCCATCGCATTCTAGCTACTCTTACGTGGTCATCGGTCCACCTTGTGGGAGGCCTTCCAAAATTGCGTCTTATGATGCGCGGTTGCCACTCTAGAACCTTTCGACCTCATCGACCATTTGTTCTACGAGCTATGTACCCTGCCCACTGCCACTTAAGTTTGGCGATTCTTTGGGCTATGTTGGCGACCTTGGTTTTCCTGCAGATATCTTTATTCCTGATGTATTCACGCAAGGAAACTCGAATACCCCTTTCCATTTCAGTTAAAAAAAAATGTGTATATATATTTTATAGTAATCATGTTGAGTCTAATCTTGTGGTCAGACTCTCAACCCAATACTTTACAAACATTCCACTCACGGATCGGACAGGGTTTTTAGCATATTGTTTTTTGGTTTTCTCGTTAGTACCAGATTCTAATAATATTTTTAACCACGGGAAATAATAAATGTTCGTCTAGTACGCGTCAAATAAGTTGAATAATTTGTTATGGTTACGCGAAGCCTCCGAATTCGATTGAGACCCGAAAATCGGTTACTACGAATTCAAGGTCGACCGTCATGATGGTCCAACTTGTGTGACGAGAACTATAACCGATTTTCCGGTCTCAGTCAAAGTAAATGGTTCAACTTATTTACCGCGTACTATAATCAACGTTTTGTGCTTTTGTGCTCGCATGATTATGGTTACCACTCCTTTTTTTTTTATTTGACTCGTCCTAATTTAAGGTGGGTTAATAAAGTTGGAGACAAAATAACACCAGCAGCAGAATGTTAGGACCAACCGTAGCACCAGCAGTTTTGTGTGATTGACGTTTGAATGTATTCGTGTGTCTGCCATACGTCGAACTAGTCAGAAGATATAAAAGTAGGTGAGCCGTATAGGGGATTTTTGGATTTGCTGAAGCTCGTCAGATTAATGTACCTATGGGGGATATCTTGGACCCTGTTAAGTAGCTCCACCATATATAAGTCCTTTAAGTAGGGCCGTACGTTAACGGCAGCGGATCAGAATAGTAAAAAATCGATAGCTACAAATACTCGAGCGCGTCAGATTAAGTTATGGTGGGTTAATTGCATGGTCACATCAGCGAGTGGGAGGGATACAAACCTGCAAAAAAACTTCACTTTACTTTTCTCAAGTACGGTCGTTTTTATTTTATTTTAAAGGATAACTGAATACAATGGGACGTACTTAAAAAAAAAACATTGCAAAAATATTAATTTCGGAATCCGGTGTTTCTGTTTGGGTGTTCTATCTTTTACAGTTTTTAATAAAGTAGGTTTCTCGTATGCGACTCGCGAATGCGGATCCCCAAATCGGGGTGTTAAACATAATTGTAGTATCAATATTATACAATGTAAACGATATACATAATGATTTTCGATTAAATAAACGTTACATCTAAAAACGTTATACGAAATAAGTTTTAGAATATTTAAATGTTATATGTAAAGAAATTATAGCAACAGTTGTATATCTCACGTTTATTATGTATTGTGAACGTTATTGAAATAAAAATATACCAAATAAGTTTATGTGATATGAGACGCACCCGACTCGTATGGACCTAAATTTTTCACAAAAACTACTGATTCAATTTGGATGTGGTTTTCGATCATTCTCATTGTGCATTGTTAATAATATTATAAAAGTAACTCATTCTGTCTGTTACCCCCACGAAAGGGCATAGGATTGACTTCGATTTCGCGTCTGTCATGAACAACATTCACGTGAACGAAGTCATGGCAAAAAAAACTAGTGATAAAAATTAGGATCTGATGAAAATGTTCGGAGATAGATAATGCAACCACGATAGCTCCGATCGTATGTCTACGTATTGTTTATACCGTTTCATTACATCACGGTATGCTTTGAAGAAGTAAGCTGATGTGTACGGTTTACCCTGATACAGTCACGAACAATAAGATATAACATTGTCACATTTTCTATTCAATTTCCTGTTTAATTTTAGTTAATTTTGAACAAATGGTCATACACTTTCTTGTGTGGGAGAAGTTGAGATAGATAGAATTGTTCTTGTTATTGCTCATGACTGTACAAGCTCAATTCACAATCAGAATCAATGTGTTGATGAAATCATTATAGGCATTTTGTCATTCCTATAGGTACCTTAGCGTAGGAATGCCTCACTCTTCAGTTTTAGTTGTGAATGATGTGATGACTATTAAAAAGTTGTTTTACTGATAACCCTATCTTTCTTTCACTTGTGTGGGGTCAGAATAGTCAGAAATAAGGGTAAGGCTGTAGGGGCATACCAAGCCGTTAAAATACGTGTCGGACCACAAACAGGCACCGTATGACACAGGCGCTCAATCTGCTGAACGCCTTGATTGCTCTAAGCAGTAACTGAAATTTGACATGTTTTTATAAAACAATAAAGTTATAATCAATGCTTGTATTCAATTCTTTAGTTTGTAGATTGTTGCATTTTTTCTTTTTATTCCTTCTTAATTATTATAGTCTACAGTTTTGTTTTCGTTTTGTACCATTAATCCAGAATTGGTTTATATTGGTACTCACATTCGCATGACAACATTTTTAGGGTGAAGCCAGACGAGCGTAATTTGCTTTAAGCTTGCTTTAAGCTTGCTATACGCTTTGGTGCATACTCTAAGTATAGTAAGCAATTGATTAATAAATAAATTAATACCTGGCGGCCCATTGTAGCCCTCGATATTTTTGATAATAATGGGATATTGGACCAATCTAACTTCAATAAATCTACAGTTTTTGAGCCCACCATTTTTTTTTTTCGTCGGTTACTCTCTTGATCTCGTCCTATGTCGCACATTGACAGACCCTGAAAAGTGAGCTGAGTGAAGGCTGTTTTAAATATGGCTAATGATTAATAAAATTATCTATTTTGTCGCAGATATCGGCCAATCTATTCCGCACTCTACCGCCAAGTGAAAATCCTGATTTTGATCCTGAAGAAGACGATCCGACTTTGGAGGCCTCGTGGCCACATCTTCAACTAGTCTACGAATTCTTCCTGCGCTTCCTTGAGTCAACTGATTTTCAGCCTACTATTGGCAAAAAAGTCATTGACCAAAAATTTGTACTGCAGGTAAATATTTTTTATTTTTTATTGTACACAAACACATAACATAGCAATAGCATACAGTAATATAGAATTCATGCACAAAGGCGAGCTTAACTGAGTAAAGTTTTCTCCCAGCAAACCTTTGAGTTACAGAGAGAGAACATTTAAAAAAAAATCTAAATTCAATTGAAGTATCTGTTTGTAATATCAGGATAACACTTTTTTTTACTAAATACATATTAAAGTATATTCAATACCTTAAACAAAATTGCAATTAAAAAAATAGTTTGCCAGTCTGTCTGTTTGGGCCGACTAATCTCCGAAACGGCAGGACCGATTTCGACGTGACTTACTGACAGATCTCTGATATTATAAGGAGTAACTTAGCCTTCTTTTATTTTAGAAAAAGGATAGGGTTCTGCGCAAAAAAAATCTGAATTGAGACTAAAATGATATTGTGCTGTTTTAAGAGGCCTATTACAAAAAAAAAACGAAATTGCAGGTTTCCTACGTTGAAATTTTAGGTTTTATGTTCGTTGTATGAAATAACGATTTCATGGTTAAAATAGTTCGTTTTCTCTACTACAATCTCCTCAGAACCGATTTTAGATAACTAATTTAATTATGTAGTAATAAGCTTTCTCCCGATGCATGTTTAGGCAAAAATTCACGGAGACGTCATTTCAGGGCTCTAATTTTGAGATTCTACTAAATATCAGCCAAAAACAAAAATACAATTAGCTCTCAAATATCCTATACTTCAATTATAAAAGGTTATATTTTCGTTATATGCCTTATATGTAAAGAAAAAAAAAATCTACGTAATTCAATTATCTACCGAAAAGGCTTCAAAACAAGCCCCAATATCTCCAAAGTTATACATTATTTAGACTTAAAATTTATACCAAAATAATCATCAACATTTGCTTAAACGATAGTATTATTTTTATTTTTTTTAAACAGCTACTATTATTTTTTAATTAAATAAATCAAAATACTATATATTTCACTGCGCCGGCCATCTGCGATTAGTACCGCGCGAGCGCTTGTCGAGGTAGGACCTATGTCAGTTTGTTTCCCGCGCGCCTTCGTTCCGATATTACCGTCGTGTGCGCCGACTGTCACATAGACACTACCGCATTGCTATTGTGTGCGTGTGAACTATGAACGCAGTTTTTGATCTTTGTAAATATTTATCTTCGAACGGTATATTTGGATGAATATAAAGTTCACTCTTTGTTATTATACCAGATACTAAACTTATTATAGTTGAAGTCATCGACTCTAGAAAAGCTCAATGAATGCCTTTGCGGAAAATATTTTTCTGATGCAAAAATGTAATGTTTGACTGTACCAAATAATAAAATAAATAATACATTTGGTGGTTTCATTTACTGGACTAGATTTCAACCATACTACTATATACTAAGGTTAGAGTGAACAAGCACTAAATAAACTATTTCATCAATGATTGCATCATTGCATAACATCAGGTGGGATCGCAGTCAATCACTAGTTTGTATCACTTAAAAAAAAAAAACTACTGGTATACAACTATGCTATGAACAGTAGATATTATAATCGACTACTGCATAACAATTAAAATATTTAAATGAACACGCTTCAACAGTAAAGTTCATAAATAATAAAAAATGTAACAAATTGATTAATTAAATTAAATTAAAATAACTCGTCAAAAATTTCAACCTCTATCTGAAATATTTAATTTCGAAAGATCAAGATCGTTTAGTCGTCGTATTCGCAATATCATAGTACGAGCGTGACTGCAAGAAGCATGAATGAAAATATCGCTCACGTAGTTCGCCGCCCGCTCGATGCGTAAAATACCTAAATTTGCGTAAAACCGAAATGTGAAAGGGCTCTTAAGAGACCAACGTGAACGTAGTCGCTAGAATTTTTTAAATCGGCTCAGTAGTTTTTGAGTTTATTCATTAGAAACATACACACAAAAATACAAATCTTTCTCTTTATACTATTAGTGTAGATATGTAATATACATTATAAAAGTCATTTAAAGGGCAATGGAAAGGGCTATGGTCGAAGTTTTCTTGCGTGATCGAATTAGAAATAAAGATATCCGCAAGACAACCAAGGTAGCCGACATAGCACGAAGAATCGCCAAACTTAAGTGGCAATGGGCATATTTCATGTAGAACAGATGGCCGTTGGGGCCGAAACGTCTTGGAGTGGCGACCGCGTACCGGAACACGCAGTGTTGGAAGGCCTCCTACAAGGTGGACCGATGACCTGGTCAGGATCGCTGGAGTCCGATAGTTGCGAGACGCACAGGACCGGTCGTTGTGGCGACGCTTGGGGGAGGCCTATGTCCAAAAGTGGACGTCTTTCGGCTGAAATGATGATGATAAGAAAGAAAGAAAAGAAAGAAAGAAAAACATGTTTATTTGGCACACCATGATAATAAACAAAAGTGATTGCAAATTTTAATTAAACATAAAAAGAAAAAATAGAAATATAAACTAATAAAAAAATAACAATAATAAGTTGCACGGCTGCGCCAAAAAGGTTCAGTTCAGCATATGTCAGACAACTGCGGCTACGCAGCAGTTGCCGTAATATTATCTAAGTACCCACTCTTGCTTCGCACGTGTTTTATAACCTCGTTTACAACTACAAATATTATGTACCTATATGTAATTGACATACAATTCATAATTAATCCAAATCACTTTGGTTTTGAACAATCATGTAGCTTGGTAAAACAACGCGGTCCCACAGACACGAAAAGCGACATTATTTAAATATCTATAAATAAGTAGTACTACAATAACTATAAATAGGGCTTTTTTTAAAGCGGGAAATCGTTAAATGATTTCTCCTACTCGTGAGCGGGAGGAAGTGTCAGACTTGCTGGTTTCGCACTACGTGCGATCCGAAACCGTGAAAAAGGTGGCGGTACTTCACACCGGGACAGCTTTTAATGTTATACAAAGTACAGGTCCGATCGTGTGTGGAGTACTGTAGCCACATATGGGCTGGTACTGTAAAATGCCATCTAGCAGCTTTTGACTCGGTGGAAAGGCGAGCGAAGAGGCTAATTGGTGATCTATATATGGCTAAATCCAATTTACAAAGCCTTGAGCGCAGGCGTATGGTAGCCAATCTTTCAGTCTTTTATTTTGGAGAGTATGCGCGGAAATTGCATGATTCATCATTCGCATCTCATTTTTACCATCGCACCCGACGTACGGCGAGTATCCATCCTTACGTTGTTGAAACCTCTACGGCCTGGACTAAGCATTTTGCTTCATTGTTTATACCGTGTACATCGAGGGACTGGAACAATTTGCCTGCTGCGGGCTTCCCGTCCTATTATAATTCAGGTGTCTTCAAGGTTATAGTGATTAGGCTCTTAATAAACTAGTGCACCTCACCATCAACGATTACTGATCATTGCTTACCATCAGGTGGGATAGCAGTCAAGCACTAGTTTATATCAATAAAAAAAAATACAGAGCAATAAATCTTGAACCGAATTCGGATAGCGCTTTTTAACCGAATACGAATTTGGAATTCTGACTGACTGACTGACTGAATTCGTATAATGCTTACGCACTAGTCCGATCTTTGATCTTGTCCAAGCAAATAAGGTCACCCTTTGTCACACTGCTGCCACATTGAACTATACTGGATGCTTGCTGTGCTCAGCATTCCCCGGCCACGTACCCCGCCTGCCTCTCTGCTCAGATTCGTTCCGGACGCAGTTCGCGAGCGTTCATACAAATAATAGTACGGCTACTTCGGTCCGACAATAATAACTTTCTCCGGCGTGGAGATACACGGATGACGGAAGTCGGATCTAGTGGGTAAACTACCATAGGAATAGTTCTTTGACTAGGTACTCCGGACCTGAGTCCGGATTGGATTTTGATCGGACGTTGTGCGAAACCGCGCTAGAACCCGCAGTATTCCTTCAGTTGTAATTTTTTCAAGTCTACTGTAATTCCTTCGCACATGTACAATAAGCGGGATAAAAGTTAAGCCAAATTTGCGATCGACCTTCAATGCACAGTAACAGATTTTCGGGTCTCAATCGAAGCAGAGGGCTTCGCGTAACCATAGCAACGGGTCCAATTTATTTGCCGCGTACTATAAGCAAGTAGTTGTGAAGTACAGATAGGGCTGCGGAAACGTTTGACGGAATTACCGCAGTCATAGAACGCAAAAGATAAATGAAGGAACATGTAAATGTCTGACACGCGCTCTCGCTCCACCCTAGAGTGGGAGAAGTCTTTTGGTGATTTCCCACCTCGAAGATAATCCTATTAGAATAAACTAGCTTTTGTCAGCAGCTTCGCCTAAGGGGTGGAGTTTCGTAAAATCCGTTTTTAGTCCATATTTTCAGTTTGTTGGTGTTATAGTTTCTGAGATTTCGTGATTAATCAGTGAGTGGTATTTCGCTTTTAAGTATTGATAACTATTGTTAGACTAAGTGTAGGTTTTTCATTGAAGAAAAAAGGTACGTAGTCTAAAGTAATGTTCTATGAATAGTTTAAGAATAAAATCTACGCGGATATGAAATACGCATAAAGTGCCGATCCATGTAGGCAAAAAAGTTTATAAATGACTAGATGTACTCGAGATAAACTTGTGATAACTGATAGGTGTCATCATCACATCGATATGTATTATTTTCTCATTGTTACATTTTGTATACATACCTATGCTCGTTTTCACTAACGAGCTACTAAAATAATTATAATCACTTAAAACATATAAATATGTATGTATCTCTTGAAATTATATTTGCCGCAATTAGTCTAATTACGTGAAAATATGAGAATGTGCTTCAAACAAAGTAGGTAATTTACTGACGATCTGATCTGATCTGACGACATACATACTTTTTTTTTTTTTTTGTAAAATGTTGCCCACACTAGGAATTACTTCTGTTTCGTGGACACGTTCATAAACATACATCTAACACATCCCGTCAGACATCTAGACATCTAACCCCGGAACAAAAATATCTGTAGGCCATACAAATATTTTTTCCACACGATAATTGAACACACGCAGCGCAGCAACCAATTGATTAACCACTGCGCATATCCACTCCGTAGCGACACCGGATCGCCTCGGTTGTAAGTTGATGTAGTGAGCGCCTACCCATTCAAGTCCATATAAAGACTACTAGCCGCAAGAGGCGATACGATGCGGAGTGGGTTCCGGGTGGCTCTAAAGAGCTGTGACCATAAAGTTATATGTAGACGACGAGACTCTAAACCATGAGTCTAGAATCAGTAAATATTTAATTCAGTCATTACTTGTTGCCTTCAAAGATGCGTCTCCAAACAATGGCCATGTCATAAATGATTGAGCAGCACACTATCTTACTTACGAAAAAAAGAAGCAATCTACAAATGCAAGACTAAACTAATGTGTTGATTTTATTTCCTGTTTAATAAATTATGACAGATTTTTGATAGCATACTTATTTTTTGCAGCTTTTAGATTTGTTCGATTCCGAAGACCCGCGTGAGCGTGACTTCTTAAAAACGGTGTTGCATCGCATCTACGGCAAGTTCCTGGGGTTGCGAGCCTTCATACGAAAGCAGATTAACAATATATTCCTACGATTTGTTTATGAAACGGAACATTTTAATGGTGTGGGCGAGCTTTTGGAAATTTTGGGAAGGTTGGTATCATATTCTCGTCCGTGATATTCACCTAGTTACATAATTGTGATAAGATTGATTATGACATACTATTCCATCGTTCTAAGATACAGTCTGTTATTTTTCTCATTACAGTATAATCAATGGATTTGCTCTCCCGTTGAAGAGCGAGCACAAACAATTCCTAGTGAAGGTGCTGCTGCCACTGCACAAGGTGAAGTGCCTCTCGCTGTACCACGCACAGCTCGCCTATTGCGTGGTACAGTTCCTTGAGAAGGACGCTACACTTACGGAGCATGTTGTGCGTGGCCTTCTCAAGTTTTGGCCCAAAACATGTTCGCAAAAAGAGGTAATAACTCATTAATAAAGATAGGAATGAGCATATTTACTTAAACTTCAACAAAATTAGTAACTACCTCTAAACTCGTCCGCGACAACACCTAGGCGCTGCTAGCCTTCCTTGAGTAGCTGGGGCGGATCGAATGACACATTGTCCTACCTGTACGCAAAATACGCGCTTTAAGGCCAAAATTGTGTTACGCGGGCGCCAGCGATGAGCACCTGTTTCGTAACGCTGCGCGTGTGCCGTGTGCGACAGTCCTCGTCACGGAAACCGGATTATTACTTGCACAGTGTCACTAGTTCAATTTTAACGGTGTGCATGTAGTCGTGTCGATGGAGAACTTAATGTATTATTACGTAGCAAAACGTTCGCGGGGCACTGCTTCACGCGATAAATGACCTCGCGGCGGGCCGCAACGAAGCACTGTTGTTTGGGACCACGCTGGCGCCCGCGTAAAGCAGTTTTGGGCCTTAGACTGGATGTTGCGGACACCAGCTCGATAGACAAATATAAAAAAAAAATCCTCTTAAATCCTGATATAACAATCGTGACATATTTATTTACACATTTTCAAATATAAGTCAAATTGTAATTTAACTTATTTATTGAACATAAAACAAAACATTTTTATTTGATACAATGTTAATATAAATATCTAAAATTTAGTAATTTTACGCTTCAACATAATTGTTTGTTTTCAAAATCTCAGGTTTACTAGAGAAATTCCTACTGTGGGGCAACATATTATCAAAAGAAACAGAAATAAGCCACGATTGTAGTTCCGTGCTTATGAAGTTACTACATGTTACTTGTGCTTATGAAGTTTATGTAAAATACTCTACCTATATTACACTACTATTATACATATATCTGCTTCCACAAAATTTGCATGTGTATTTATTGACCGATAAGAAAGTCAAAAAGGGAAAAACTTTTAATATAAAAACTGGCCTAATTATTTTGTAAGTGTGGCGCAAAGTGCCGCTTGACAGCAGCATGGCTGCAGCGCGGCCGCCGCGCTGCTTTGTTATTGCCTAAAAATAAATAAAAACACGCGGCCGCAGCGCGGATGTGGCGCAGCAGTCACGCGCGTGCAAATTTTAAGCGTTCTAACGGGTTTGGATTTGGAGAAACAAAAAAGTTCTGAGACGGCCGTAAAGTATAGTGTTGCTGATATTTTTCGAGGCAAAGGTAAATGAAATAAAAATAGTATAAAAATTATAACTCCAAATATTTTTGGAGAATGCTATATCTTATAACTTGTTAGCTCAAATATCATCTATCCATATAACCCAACTTCACCATGCCCCTTTAATTAGCGAGAGATAAAACTGGTGAATACAATGATGGTTTACTGTCATGAGAACACACTAATTTCCTGAGATATAGTTCCGAATAGCATCGTTATACATATTTTCCATATTGTCAAGATATTTTAATGCTAAGTTCACTTAGCGATGTTTGTTTCTTAATGTCTTGGCATGAACCTCATTGTTTATTACTCGTAGTGTCTCCTACAGAAAAATCAAAATAGTGATGGGTGACTAGGCCACTTAGGTTCAATGCATTTTTTATGTCATACTAAACGTACCTAATGATTTTTTTTTTTTAATTATATACCTTCATAACTGACGAAGTAATGTTAATTTTGCAAATTTATCAAAAATATATGGCACGTAGCAACGCCGTGACGTCACGAGACTCGTGTTGGCTTGAATACGCGGCGATCGTGCTCTGCTCGCGGTGTAGTTGAAAGTTTGTGCTGAGCTGTGCAAACTAGTAGTACCACTAGTCTACCTGCTTAGCCTTTTCCAACTATCTGGGCTCTGCTTTTGTCCGAACCGGATGCAGCTGAGTACCACTATTTTACATGGAGTCATTGCCTATCTCACCTCCACAACCTAATAACTGGCTAACACGAGATTCCTTGGCAAGGCCAGTGTTAGGTTTTTGGCTTCTGACTATTCGTAACGACTACCAAAAATGTTCAAAAGACATCCGGGAGAAGGGTTTGACATGCTTTCCGAGGCACGGAGGAGTCTCTATATGTAATGAATGGACAGCTATTCGCGACCCGGACTAAGCAAGCGTTGCTTAACCTTGAAAAACGACCCGTACGACTGTTATTACTTAGCGAAGTCATGCCTAAATTCGTTATATTTAAGTTACTGTTTTACTCACTTCATTGTCGTTAACGTCTCCTTGTCTCTCTCCTCCTTTGCTTACTTTCAGTGATTTGACATGACGAAACTTCCTTGATGACAAATGACAATTTTAGGTCAAGAACAAATATGTTCCGTCGTATTACATTATAAGTACTGAAACGTGCCTATTTTATACTTTCCAGGTGATGTTTTTGGGTGAGATCGAGGAGATATTGGATGTAATTGAGCCAGCTCAATTCGTCAAAATACAGGAACCGTTGTTCAGACAAATAGCTAAATGTGTTTCTAGTCCACATTTTCAGGTAAGTGCCATTTTTCGTATTTTGACCCGACGAGGAAAAGGCAGAGTGCCTTTAATTTCATTTAAATCGAGGTCATCTTTATGTAGGTTTTTTTCAGTCTACCAATACATTTCAAGTATTTGATTAGTTCTCTGTTCTATACAAATAAAATCTGGCCAAGTATAATAACACCCATAATATGTTTATTAAAGCCGAGTTTCTGAATTTCAACTTAGTTTTCCTTTATAATTCAACTAAAGGCATCATAATTATTTTTCATAATTTTGACTTCATACGCAAAATGTCTGCAATTTTTCAAACAATATTAAAAATAAAAAAACTATTGCTCCAACCAGAAGCAATGGAACACTGTTACTGAACCTCGCTCCCCATCTGTGTCACCATCTGCCATCTGTTGCCACTACCAACATACAATAAAAATAAGATAACTATTTTCATGACACTTTCAACCCAGTATAATTCCTTTATTTTAAGTGAAACAGCTTTAAAATATGTGGATCAATAATAATGTTAACCTCTATTCAACAATCCTAACATTTGGTAAATTGAGAGAAAAACGTTGGACACACTATCTATATTATAATAGACAGATATGGATAAGAAAACCAGACTAATTTTTACAGAAGATGAAATTCAATAATAACTATAAGATGCTTCACTTGAGCATTTTTTTCAAATATTTCTCACATAGGCGTGATTAAAAAGATCAGCAACTCCAGCTACGTCAGTCGATCGTGCGACGATAGTGGCCGGCCAAATAATACTAACGTTTTCTTTTTGCATATCACGTTGACGTCTATGCTATGACAATGATACTAGCTCTTCCCACAGCTTAGCTCCTTTAGCTAATCTTACTGGATTTTAGTTTTGTCTTGTTGTTGCCTATAAAGGCTATGGAAGTGAAGCGAGCTCTAAACACATAGCCATAATGTATTCTTCGATTACTATATCAAGCAAAATATTTGATAATAGTATTGAAAGAGAATTAATCGCGAACTAGATTTGGTACAAATAAAAACAAAATTGAATCTTGCTAGTGTCTGAGTGTCAGTCAAACTTGAATATATTGAAGGAGCAATTTTTTTTAAAGTTTTTTTTTATGCTTATGTTGTAACACCAATGCTCGTCTTAACTAACGTCCAACGTGCTTTGCAAGTGTCAGTCGAGATTGGCTACTACCACGATACATCTCGACCTGTCTGCTCTAAACATGTCTCAAACTAAACCAAGTGTAGCGTTCAAAGATGTCGATCCAAGCAGTCTCGTCTTCTTTCTGTCCAATCACAACTATCTTCTTCAAAATTGTTTCCTATGTTTTTTGAGCCGAAAAAGGGCGACAGCAGCGGGGGAGGTTGTTCTGAAAAACAGGTAAAACAAGAAATTCAGTAAGAAAGGTACTGCTCAGCCTGATGAAAGAGAAATATTATTTCGCTTCGACTTTTTCTCAGCTTTCGGCGGTTGCAACAATTTATGTAACGCATTTGTTTGTAAAGATCAGCTGAATGCTGCCATATAAGACTCATGTGATCTATGGCGATTATCACACTGCGAAGTATCACGCTGCATGTGGCGTGTCAACGCACCTACACACGTACTTGCGGGAGTGCAGTCTGCACCATCGTGCGGGTTTTTTACAAACTCACGCGAGTAGTCGCGTTTTTTGGATTCACGGCAACTCTGACTCGTTTCATTGTTCAAACACACGTCAAGCCTACTAAAATCACGCACGACACTGCGAGACTCGGTGTGCCATACGTCGCGTCTCGCCGCGCACCCGCGCGTGTGCGCATGTTTCTCCGCTTGTAGGCGCGTGATCTGAATGAACGCGCGTGGATGCATTTTTTGTGTGTTGGACTGTGCTTGTTTTCTATACAAACGGACATACTTACAAGCAACGCTAAAACATGCATTCACGCGCTACGCTGCGTGGAGCTTGGCAGTGTGTTAATCGTCTAAGCTAAATGTCGGATCGACCTGCCAACTAATTTTTACTTTTTTGAGTTTACTTCAAAGAGTAAAGTTAAAAAAGTGGTGGCTTTCACAGTTTTTATTTTCCGTGGAGGTTTTGCTTGCTAGACCCCGTGCACCAGCGTGTAACCATAGAGCACAAAACCCCCGGTCTTTCCTATTAGTTAGCATGGACACGTTTTCATGAGTAGATTTTTCTCTTAAACAGGGTTACCACTTACACCTCATAAAAAAATGTGTGTAATTGTTACTCATGTGTGTATGTGTGTGTAGTCATACACATTTAAATTAATTTATCTCCTAGAGAACAAATGATAAATACCCGATTCTTATAATTTGGGTCACAGTCGTATGATTGTAGCATTGGCTGTTTTTATTTAGTGAGAAAGAAGAAGTGTTAAATGAATGAGTAACGTCAACAGAACCGCGGACATAAGTCGAGCGACTCGACGAGTCAACTGCCACAGCTCTGTGTTTTCTTTGTTATACCTGTTATAAATAGTAATAATCCAAATGTAAAGTTCTTAAATAATATATAAAATTTTGCTTCCAGGTGGCTGAAAGAGCACTTTATTTTTGGAACAACGAATATATAATGTCACTGATGGAAGAAAACAATCACGTGATAATGCCTATAATGTTCCCCGCGCTGTACCGGATTAGTAAGGAGCACTGGAATCAGACTATAGTGGCGCTGGTCTATAATGTGCTTAAGACTTTCATGGAGATGAATTCCAAGCTCTTTGATGAGCTCACTGCTAGCTATAAGGCGGAAAGGCAGAAGTGAGTGCATTATAATTTATTATGTACTACTTAATAATAGCGACATTTTCTGGTTTCATAGTGTGTAGCAAAATAGCTGTGACAAACGATAAACATTTTTTTGTTACTTCTTTGCATTGATTTTGGGTTGAACTACATCTGGCCGCACCATATCACATTTTACTATGTTTCTATCCTTGTATTTGCCGAATGCCTCTTCGATTCCTCTCTTTGTCATTCTATACGGTTCTAAGTGACAGAAAACGATAGAAGCAAAGGAAAGTGCAAGTCGGTATGGCCAGATGTACCTCACCTCTTAAAGGGCCTATTACACCCCTCGATATTTAGACCGATCTTGTCGACGTCGCGTAGTGTAATAAGGGTCAGACTGTCTTACTATGAAGTAAACTTTAAGACAGTCTGTGTATCGTGTGCGGGAATATCGAGTGGTGTAATAGTCGCTTAAGTTGTCGAAAAGTCTTAGAAGTTATACAAGCTCTGTGCTCAGAAGCTCTGTGTTTGACAAGCGGTGAGTTAGGGCCCCGTGTAACAGAGCTGTTGGTTGCAGAGAGAAAAAGCGCGAGAAGGAGCGCGACGAGCTGTGGAAGCGGCTGGGCGAGCTGGAGATCAGCCACAAGCGGCAGCAGGCGGCCGCGGGCGGCGCGCCACAGCTGGCCAAGTGATGTCCCGAGACCACACCCTCCATCCACGACCTAGAATAATGCGATTGAATTTGTTTTCAGCTATGTATTGATATTTTCTATTCGATTACATTTTTGTTAATGACGTTATTAATTTTTAATACCTCTAACGGTCGGTCGTTCGGATACGCTGTCGTGCCGATGTCTCCGTGGATTCGGTTCGCTCGCGAGGCCGTCGGACCGCATCGCGCGTCTCGACTCATGTTCGGTGTGACTACAAATTACTAATAGTGCTAAATGTTAATATGTCCGCATCCCGATGCACTGTCATAATGATTATTACTATTTTATATACGTTTACATAGGTCTCTAGTTTACTTTAGGATTTTTTAATATTGTTAAATTGTTTAAATAAGTTAAAGTTGTATGTATTATTGATGCATGATCGATTGTAACGCATTTCGGATCACCGATAAATGTATTAATCGGGCACCCAGCTTTGGCTGAATATGATTGTACAAAAATGAATAAGAAAAAATTAAAAATGTAATTTGTTTAGTGTCCGCGGGACGTCGCGGCGCGGCCGTCGCGTGCCTCGCCGTCGCGGCCCGCGCCCGTAGATCGTTGTATGAAATTTTCATTTAAATTAGATGCTCGATTCAATAATGTAATTTCGTCGTACTATCATTTTGTATAGTTACATAGTGTAAATAGGCATTTATTTATTATAAATTTATAGCAGTGTGATTTGTATACATAGCTGCGGGAGAGGAACACTAATTGGGCAAAATCGGTCTGAGCGAACTGGAGACTATTCATGTATCATGCATACAGCTCGGTAAAACTAAAAAGTTAATTTGGATTATATTGGAGTAGAACAATGCTAAAAGTAGATATAATAATTTGTAAGGGAATAGTCATTAATTTGTATGATATTATTGTAGCAATTAATTTTTTCTATCATCACTTGTAGAGCGCCGCGGGCGCGGCAGGCCAGTGGCCGCACGCCGCACGCGTCCGCGCCTCTGTATATACCGATACGCGCCGCGACATAGCGTACTGCGTGTGTATGTATGTACACTATGGAGATGTTTGTTATGTAAAATGTATTAACATTGCAAAAATTATATATGATCTTATATAAATTACTATTATAGAACACAGTATGGAAATAAAAAAGTTGACTCACATGAATTGAATTCTTTAAGTAAACATAATGTAAGCGTAGGCGCCCCGCGGCGGCTAGTAGTAAGCGCCGGCCTCGCTCGCCCGTCTCACCTACTGTCCTCCAGAGATAACGTTCCCCTAGTGATTACTCAGTTGCGTAAACATCATTGGAAATACACAAGAAATTTTCACATTACCCGGTTTTTCATTTCGAAACGAGGCCCGATTAGAATATTAGATACTAAACAAGTATACAGTCTAATAACATTCTTTAAAAAATATCTTCTTTTCAAACGATTAAACCAATCTTCAAAAATTAATATTTCTTATAACGGTCGCTAATTTTGGACCTTTTGAATAAATATGAACACGAGCGTACAATGAACTCGTGCGATCGATATACCGCAACAAATCAAGTTCATTAACACATCACTATGACTACCGCACCTCAAACACTCAAAGCCCAAGGTGATTGGGGCGGATACTACACACATTTCCCTTCATTTCTACACTGCCTGGAATACACACAGCAAGACGCTACACAAGGAGAAGTTTAAGTGCTAAGAGGAAGTTCGCCCTGGATGAGCTGAGTATTTCAACCATCAGTTTCATACAATTATAAAACAATGAGGCTTACTGGCTCTCGTGCATATTATAGGACGACGCCTCCGAAGATGCCTCCAGGGTTAGTGGAATTAATAGAAGGATTAACAAGGGAAGTGCTGAAAAATAATCCAAGCGATATTTATGGGTTTTGTGCTGGCCATGTGCAACAACTGCTGGAAATAAGAGATGGTCCTCGTAAGTTATATATATATATATATTTACTATTATACAAATAGTCCTAAAGATAGTGTAATTTTACAAGGGGTCCTACAGGAAAATATCCTTGAAATAATAAATTTCTAACTTAGTGAATGCCAACTGAACTTGCACTAGGTTCTTTGCCTTTGCATGTTTCAATATTTTTTTAACCTAGATTACTTCAATCATTGTTTTCAAGATCCCAGAGCATCCAGAATCCACTTATTTTCTCATTAACAAAATTTGTGGGATAGTTTTAGTATGTAACACTTTTCAAAAGTCAAGGACGGTTCTATTTCTGTGTTCCAAATCCTGACAGGTTTACTTTAATAATATTAAAATGGAGCTCGGTGATCTTGCTTCATTAAAATTAATTGGCTCTTTTAAAAGCTTCATCAGATCTGGGTGTTCGGCAAGTATTTTATGTGAATGATTTCCCACAGCTGATTTATATTCCTGTCACATTAGTTTAAAGTAGCGATAGATTTTGAAACAGTATGGTTTGGTATAACTCTTTATTATTTGGCATAAATGACATCAGGAAGTTAATAATGAACTTAATAATTTTACAGTCCAAAAGAAAACTTTAACATTGGAAGAAAAAATCGTGAAGGCTCAAGAAAAAGTACGGCAGCGGGCAGAGCAGCGAAGACAACAGTATGATAACGACCTATTCAATCGACAGAGTGGTAAAGGATCTAAAATACAAGCTGTCCCAATAAATAAAGATGATACACCACCGATCCTTCCACAAGGGCCTACAGCAGGTCCTATTCTTGAGAATCCTACGCAAACTGAACAAGATTTGGGTAACACATCAGAAGTAGAATCATCACATGAGCTGTATACACCAAGCGAAGATCTTCAACACCAAGAAATTAAAGTTTTAAGTAGACAAGATGATGATTTAAAAGATGATATAAAATTTGAACCCATGGATACGAAGTGCGAGTCGAAAAGTAATACTGATTTAGCCGAATTATCTAATGAAACAAGCGGTGTAGACTCTACTTTAAACGAGCCACCGAAGAGCGATACTCCTGCTTCTAAAGTAGAAATGTTAGATGATATACGTGCAGATGATGAAATGACGCATGCTAGAGAACAATCTTTTAAGGAACATCAAAAATTGGTGGCAGACGCTAGTGTTTTGCATGAATTCACTCGTAATCCAGAACAACCTTTATCGACTCCAATTAAATGTGATACTGCTGAGAAAGTTTCTGATGGTTTGTCACAGATCGAAAATACAACTGATGTAGATAATCAGAACTCAGTTACACAAGAAGTAAATTTAATTTCTAATTACAATGCAGACACTCAAAATGACAATATTACTTTACCACTTAATAAAGAAGAAAACGAAAACTCGAGTGAAACTTTAAGCAATCAGAATGTTATCGATCCCGATATTATGAACCAATCGAACACAGGTAATGTTGCACAGATGACCAACAGTGATGATACTGTAAATAAAAACGGAGAAGATCTTCAGGAAACCAATACATTTGATATTTCTTTCAAAGAATCACCTACTGTGGAATTACAAGACCCCCAAAGGAATCCAGATATGCTTGAATCGTTACTAGAAACGAACACTGACAGTGATATCGTGACACTTCTTACACAGGATTTCAATAAAGCCGAATTGAACTCGTCGTTCATAGATTTGCAACAAGACACTTTCAAACATACTACTGGAAATACAGAATTATCTGAAGGTTATAAAGATAATTCTGAAACGAACGGGATAATTGGCACACTTGAAGAGCTTGAAGATAATACCCTACACAAAACTGGTGCTAGTAACATTGATGTGATTGAAAATCACAAAGAAAATGATGCCATTGATAATAATGGTGTTGAGAACACGTCAACAAATTGTGAAACTCCTCAAATTCATAATCAAGATGGTAACATGGATTTAGAAACGGCAGCAGTAACTATACAGAAAGTTTTTCGGTCGTTTCTCTTTAAAAGTAGAGCCTCAACTTTTGATGACTCAGGAAACGATGAAACAATGTTTTTAAATGAAACTGACAAAGAAAAGGTAATTTTTAAAATATCTAACTAATTTCTATGTCTTTCAGAATAGAATAAACTTTTATTGTACCCAAATTTGGTACAGTGGGTGGTCTTATCGCTGATAGTGATATCTTCCAGATAACTTTAACGAATTTTAAGAACTTAAACTAAAATATTGATTCAGGTTGTGTTTTAAGTCTAAAAAATGTGATTTTTGTCTTCCAGGAAGAATGCGATTTTCCTATTGCAGGTTCTTTAAACGAAAGAAGACCACATGGACTAACAAGAATGGATACGGTTCTGCAAACGGTTAACGAAGAAAAGTCTCTTTCCTTGTCTACTGATGACTCTTCTACGATGTCCAGTGCAGCAACTGTTATTCAAGCCCATGTCAGGGGTTTTTTGGTCAGAAATAAGTTTAATTCAAATAAGACAGTTTCATCAACTTCTTTAGCTGCTACTAATTCCAACGAACCATCTCTAACTTCGCTAGAAACGGACAATGAACAAAATAAGAATAAAACAGTGTTGAATATTCATATTGTTCCCGAAGGAGGTAATTATTTAAGTAGAGATGAAAGTTTAATCACTTCAATGGACTTGTCTCTAGATAGCAGCCCGCCTTCGTCTATCAACTTACACCCTTTGGGTTATGATAAAAGCGAAAGGCGGAAACAGTTAAAACGAGAAGATGCTATACAATCTGTATCCCCACCAAGTAATAACAGTGGAAAATTAAGCGAAGATGTGGATTCCGTGAAAGAATTACCACTTAATGATTTTGAAATTACAGAAGAGCATCAAACCGAAAGCAATGTCGTAAAAGATGATTTGACTGAAGCTGAAAATGCAGAAGAAGGTAAAAATGAAGCCCATGCTGAAAATATTGCATCAGAAACGATCATTTCTGATAAAGTAGAAAAAGTAATTACATCAAAAGAATGTGTAGAAAAAATGAATTGTGATGAAATGGACGTTGTAACTCCTTTCATTTCTAATGAAGATAACAATTCGTCGAATATAAGTCTAATGCACTCTGGAGAATTCCACGACGCCGTGCTTCCCACCAAGGTGTTGCGCAGCGACACAACAGTCGCCAGTGGTGAGTGAAGACATCTATTGTCAGGTGATGATAATTTCCGTTCTATCAAGGCCATCGCATGAACTGCTATTCAGTAAATCGATGACGCTTGCCTTGTTATGTAGATAGCGATCAGTAGCAAGTAATGTAGTATAAGCATCGCCAATACGCATTTAATAGTTAAACAAATAAACGAAAACAATAGATGACGTCAGTACAAAAGCAGAGTAGCGGCAGAACTGCAGTAAAGTAATTGATTAGCTTTTGTAATAGAGCAGGGCTAGGTTTTAGTAGTGTATTTAGTAGGTAATGGATCATTTTAACATTTTTTTGTGTGACTAATATACGTAGGTAGTTTTTTTTTATTTATTGACACCCGATTTCTGAAATGTATCAAACATTTTATTGTATTGATCCTTTCATGATACGGGGTTTAGACTGTGTTACACTGATTGTGGACTTTTATTAATTTTCACTTGTGGACTTTTTAGTGTAAATAAATTCAGTATCTAATGGTAAAATTTGTGGTGCGTCGTTGTCAAATTTTTCGAACACGAAACGCAAACGTTACCGTGGATCAAAACTACTTAAGGAAACGGTTCTCGTTGCAACGGGTTTGTAATGAAAACGGTTATAAAATATGCGTTTTCATTAATAAAAACGATTATGTATTTTATTATAAATCGGTTTTGCAAACGGACAGACGCATGCAAAAGAGTTGCGATAAGTACTATTTTGAATTATTAAACTCTCGACTGTCTTTTCTAAATGTTTATATAAAAAATATATATTGCGAAGACCGTTTCGATCTAAAACCGAAAACGGTTCTATCTTACCAGAGCAGAAACTGTCCTTGGAAACGGTTCGTCTTTGCAAGGCCCACTACTGAAAATTGAATATCTGGACTGAAAAGGCTTGATCGTGTTTATAATGTTGTTTTTAGTTTCTGATTAACCAGATGCTAATTATTCTAATTTTCTTTTCAGAATTCAAGAATGTACTGGTGTATTTCTTACTTTGGAATCATTCATAAAGTTGAATTGTAATAGTCAATTAAGTTAGAGCCTTTGCAAATAAAATTATAAAATAATATTGAATAAAGCACGCTTATGTTTTCTTGTGTTTATTCTCTTGTTTTTATGGTAAAAGTTCCCAAAATAGCTAAAACCAGATTAGTAGTAACCCGCTATCTTTTTCCCCATTCGTATGGATTTGTGCGTGAGCGCGTGGCGTGTTAGCCAAAGAACAAAAGCACTACGTTTGTTAGCAAAAGAGTATCTAGTGAGCGCGGGTGCGTGGAAATAAAATTTACTGCTGCTGATTAGTACTCACGGTTTACGCATTAAAGAAACATCCATACATATGAAACACGAAGTAGATAGAAAAACATAATAGACACATCATGAAACAATAAAAGGTCCACTTATAGATTCAGATCGCGTAATAATTAATATTAGCGAGATTGCAAAAGGTTCGCGAGCGGAAGCGGTAAGCGGCGAGGTCTGTTGTGTTTTTGTCTACTCTAAGTACTCCTTCTGTGATGTGTGTTTCATATGTATGGATGTTTCTCTAGTGCGAGTAAACCGTGAGCACTAATCAACAGTGAACTTTAGTTCGCTGCACCCGCGCTTATTACATACACTTTTGCTAAACTGGTGACCCTGGGCGACGAAAGAACGTCAGCGCTGGCTTTTTATTTTTTTACTTCCTCTAGCTTTCGAGCAGTGATCCATACAGCCAGCACCTACGGCTATAAAGGGTATTCTGACCACCAGCATGCTTACCTGGTCATCACCCTCAGCCTCACCAGCGACCTTGGCTAAGCACCTGGGCCTTCGGCCAGTCAGATGAAGAACCTCTCCTGGTCAACGCCAGCAGTCAAGTCCTAGTAATAGAAAACAAAACAGTCAATGGCAATCTATCAGCATTGTTGCGGACGCGTAGGTGACGAAAGCAAAGATGTGGGCTTTAGCGATTGAGCATGTTGCGGTCTTATCTAGATGACTTGTGCACCCTTTTTTTGTTGTGAAGGTAATGAAGGTGGGACACTGACCTCTACTATTTGTAGTAAATAGGTCAGTGAGGTAGGAGCTTTCGGTGTTACAAAATGCAAGTGAACGTTCATAAATCACATGATTAAGGCCAAATAGTCTTCATTTAAAAAATATAAGAGTATTTCTCAAAATACATGTACATCTTTGAAAAAAAAAGTGTGCTTTGAAACAGTTCAAAAGTTTTATATTTATAAATCATCACACAAAAAAAACACACACTCAATTTTGTAGGATGAATATTAATCTTTAAGATAACGAAGAATTATAGCTATAATCATACTTATTATCAAATATTTCGATATTTTAAAAATAGCTTTTTTTACCTTTCATACAAAAACCTGTTTGCCACTCTACCTTTTTCATGTGTTTTTGTTTCATAAAATGCGATACGTAACTAAATTATTGTAAATTTCTTTGTATCATCGTTCTACAGTAATCGCAGTTTCTGTATCAAATTGATTTTCTATGGGGTGTCATAGTGAATTGGCAATTTAAAGCAAAAAAACAAAATGAGTCGCTCTCATTTACTATTTAGTTATTACTCTTTAGTTACGATTTATTTCTACTTTCCCATGATTTCTGAACGATTCCGTAATTTTTTTACACGGACAACACTAGCTTCACTCTGATTGGCTATTGGTTTGACGTCTCCGCCATTACATCTATCGTGAAAATCAGTGAGAACGTGTGTGTTTTGTGGGGTTACTTTTTCGAGACAGGAAGTAAAATCAGCGATTTTTCATAGAACGGTAAGTCTTCATTTACCCATTTTTTGTAATACGTGTTGTACGAATATTTAATAAGCTTTTATATTTGCTGTAACAGCTTTTATCAATAAATATATTTTTTCTGACCTCAATTTGTCTAATATTTCGTAACGTTTTTTACGAATTTCGTTACGTAACGAAAAAGTACAACATAAAGCTGAGTGTATACTGTTATAACCTGACTAAGCATAGTAATATTCACTACTTAATTTATGAAAAAAAAATATATAGAGCGTCAATAACTAAAGGATTGGATATTATCTGCTATATAGAAGTGCCACCAGCAAAAAATAATGAAATAATTTAAATTACGTTTTTATGTGATTTAACAACTTTTTACCCCTGATATTACTTACATGAAGTTCTATTGAGAACTTCCTCCTTTTCGTCGGTTAAAAAACCTCGCGGCTTTGTTTCAATTCGCTTGAGAATAGAATTATACCGATTGTTACAAATACTTAACTCTTGCTAATGACACTTCTGTAGAGATGCCCACTATACTTGTTGGTTTGACTTATCAAATTGGTTATTACTTACAACTGCTTATATACAACTGCATTACTTCTTTTGTTTTTTAAGGAATGCCGCCAAAAACCAATGCCGAAAGGCAAAAAGCTTACAGAGAACGACTCAAAAAGGATAAACCAAATAAATATGAGGAAATCCGTGTCAAACATTTGGAAAAAGTTAAAGAAAATATCAAAAAGAAAAAAGAAATTCTTACAGAAGAAGAAAAACAAGAGCTACGAGCAAAGTGGAGACAAGCCAATGCTATAAGAGCTGAAAGAAAAAAAAGGCCTACTCTACGACAAAACAAAACAACACATTGGAAGTAAGAAAAAATGCTAAAAATAATACAAATATCCTAAAGGAGAGACTACAAAACTGCCCCCGATAGTAAAAAAGACGCATCTAACATTTTTTCCGGATTTGAGTTAAAAATACAGGCAGATGCGCCTTTTTTTTCTGATTCCGGAAATGTATATAACTCAAATCCGGAAAAAATGTTAGATGCGTCTTTTTTACTATCGGGGGCAGAAAAGCTTACTGAAGAAAATACTCAATTAAAACGACGAAATAAAAATTTAAGACAGGCCTGCAATCGGATGAAAAAGCGAGTGGAAATTCTGAAAAAACGACTACCCCAACAAATTAGGCCTGATAATGATGCTATTTCCATTGAAACTCGTCAGTGTGATGACACACCGTTAACAAAATCGAATAGTTTTTTAGAAGAAACTTTACCAAATGTGTCCGTGACGGAAAAAGAAAAGGTAAAAAAGAAGTTAATTTTGCTTAACACAATTACAGATTCTTTAAAAACAGAGTTTAATAAAGCAGATACCAAAGAGAAGAAAGTACTAAAAAAAGTTGCTACCAACGATATTGCAAATAAATACAAATTAAAAACAGCTATTTCTAATGTTCTTGGTCTGAAAGGAAGAATAAGAAAGACGAAATCAATAAACGAAATGAAAAAGAAATTCATGAAAGATATACAAGATTTCTTTGAAAGAGAAGATGTAAGTAGACCTAGTGCGGGAAAAAACGAGTGCATAACGAGAAACAAAGAAAAAGTGCAAAAGAGATATTTAATGGAACCAATATACAAGCTCTATAGAAAATACAGGTTAGAGGGTGGTAAAGCGTCTTTGCAAACTTTTTATCGTTTTCGACCGTTCTCCGTTGTGAAACCAAGACTTCAAGATAGGAATACTTGTGCTTGCATAAAGCATAGTAATTTATCTTTCAAGGCAATATCGTTGAAGAAGCTAGGTTTGCTTCAGACATCTGACATTGACGAACTTATGAAAAATGTCACTTGCAGTAAATGTTTTAAATGCATGTACTCTGAGTGTTCTGAATGCAAAAATAAGAAACTAGCTGTTGATTTGACAATAAATGAAGACAGCCCTGTGGAGTGGCTTCAATGGAAAATAGGCACACACACTTATATTAAAATTGACAAAAAGAAATGCGTAGAAAAACAGACGAAAAAGTATTCAAAACAGGTAGTGAAAGGGACAGTGAATGCATTGATAAAAGAATTTCAAAATGATGTTCAAAAATTTAAAACTCACTACTACAATGTTCAACATCAGTACTTGGCGTGGAAAAAGTGTATTGAAAACCTTGATGAAGACGAAGCTGCATTGATTTGCGATTTTTCAGAAAACTTTTCGTGCAAGCAGTCTGAAGAAATTCAGGCGATACACTTCGGAGGGTCTAGAAATCAAGTCACATTGCACACTTGCGTCCTTTACAGAAAAAATGTGAAACCCCAATCGATATGCTCCATATCCCCCCAAATAATGAACATGGTCCTGGAGCAATCTGGGCCCATTTGGATCCAATAATGAAACTGTGCCAACACTTTACCATTAAAAAGATTCATATATTTTCTGATAGCCCTACAACTCAGTACCGCCAAAAACAATTTTTTCTTGTTCCAACATAATATAAAAGAATACGGATTTGAATATGCAACTTGGAATTTTTTTGAAGCCTCTCACGGCAAAGGGCCAGCTGACGGGGTTGGTGGGGCATTAAAGCGCCAACTTGACAATCATATTTCACATGGCAATGACATAACCAACGCAAAAGAAGCATATGACTATTTAATGGTTAACAGTAAAGTAAAAATGTTTTATGTTAATGAAAACGACATTCAGAAGATGACCAAAAATATCCCTGAAAATATTATTCCCATAAAAGGAACAATGAAGCTGCATCAGATTGTAACGGATGGCAACACGACAATTAAATATAAATTGCTGAGCTGCTTTGATTGCCAGAAAAACATCTGCTGTGATTGCTACTACACTAAAGAACATGAACTTCTATCCAACACCCTATCAGAACCAAAAGCATCATGCAGTAACAAACCGCAAGCCTTGAAAAAACAAAAACCAGCAGCGAAAAGATTCAAAAGAATAAATAGTTCTACTACGACGGAGAGTGATGTCAGTATAAGTTATCATAGTGATTCAGATCTGATAGATGCGGATTTTTGGAGTGAGGACAATGATTTACCCAGGATAGATGACAGAGAGAGTGATCAAGACTTAGAGGTGAATGTCCATTTGAGAGCAAATATAAAAGAGATTTATTTATGATTTTTGACGTATTTTAGGGTCAAACACAAATAAAAAACTAATAAATACCTTTCAAAAACAATCATAAAAAAAAAATATTTTTAAATACACTTTGATGTCATGTTTTTAATTTTCAGGACACATCAAAGGAGGAAAATGTTAAACGGCAACCCCCAGAACAAGTAACATTGTTATCTTCGTCAAGATTTATGTCTGCAAACCATGCTTTCTATGATACTGAAGTAAAATGCCTCAAGGCAGACGAAACACAACAAGGCAAAGAAAACTTTAAGAATAAAGGAAAAGGAACAGGGAAGAAAACAGCAAAGCAACAAAAAGACATGGAAGAAGACAAATATCCAATTGATATAATGAATGTATTAAAACAAAAAGGTGAAACAGACAAACCAAGTAAAGAAATAAAAAGTCATGAGGAAGAAGGATCAACAACTGATATCAATACAAAGCCAATAATTCTCGAGGATTTAATAAGTGACGAAGCTGTAACTACGGATGAAAAATATATGAGTGATGCAATGTCATTTAATGAACCGGAGTTTAATTTCAATGATTTGGACAATGTAGATGTTATAATACAAAATAATAATGCAACAAAAAATAACACTGAATATGAAAATAATGAAAATGTACCAATTGAAGGCACTCACAAAGTCAAAGGCGAAACATGTGGACTGACTATTCTTAACGACGAAATACTGGAAAATATACACACAAAAAAGAAAGTGGTTTATAAAGGACTTAAACCTCTATCGCTTAATAATTATCTTCACGCGCCAAAGCGATGTGATCCAAAGATTAAAAAACGGATTGTCAAACCAAATGTGTTTCGGAAAGAATTCAATTATTACAAAGATAAGGAAGAAATTTATAAAGCGCTAATGGATAGTGATTCTAATTAAGTTTTTTTATGTTTAAAATAACGTCAGGTTTTCATTTTTAAAAGATTGGGGAAAAAAAATAATTTGATTAAAATAGTATGAATGATTACTCCCTTATTTTATTTCTAACCCCTTAAGTATTTGGGTACATACTTACAAATATTTCGTATTGAATAAATGAAGAGCATTCACAATATTTCGCCAATGTGTAACCAGCCTTATGGTTACTATTTAGTTACATCTAAGGACTATTTCGTAACAATATTTCGTTACTACCATTTCGTTACGTACATTTATTTTGAGAAATACTCATAAAACAATTGATTTGTTACTTCTTAATTCCATGCTAAAACCAAAGAGTATTTAAGCACTACGTTTGCTAAAACCATTGATTAATTGAAAATAGACAAAATGGCGTACTGTCAGCCAATTGTCATTCATGTGTCAAATCATCAAATGTCAAAAAACTATCAAAATTATCCGAAATCGAATGGCAAAGAACAAGAAAACAGCGACGCTTTAGTATTTTTTTAAAATAAATAGCAAATATTTTCTTAGCCATGCCTCTACCACCGGCTTTAGCTGCGCGTTTAGCTAAAAGGGGGCTATTGAAACCAAAATCTGCAGATCCCAGCCCTACCAATGAAACTCCTCCTGTGCAGTCAAGTGAAGAAATCATAGCTGAAGATTATGACAACAAACTTGATGAGCGTGCCAATAAAGAACACTTTTGGGAAGGAATCGAGGGCGTAAATGTTGACCCCATAAAAGGACATAAAAGTTGTCCGAATAAAAGCAATATATACCACGAGTGCTCAAAGTATTGTGTAAAGAGATGGAAAACTGGTAAATTAGTCCCTACCGATAGTTACATGGAATATAAAAAAAAGGCACTGGAATTGTGGCCCTTGCCTGCAGGCTGGGAGGAAGTGTATGACGAAGGATTTGGTCAGCATTATTTTTGGAATGTTCACAATAATTTGGTTAGTTGGTTGCCACCTGCCCACCCGCGAGCGACCCCTACTGAAAGTGCTGCGCATTTACGAGAAGAGCGATTATTGAAAGAAGGTGATGAAAGTGATGAGAGCAGTGAAGCTTCTGACCAAGAAGTACCTCAACAGCAACAACACAAGGAGAAGAAGCAAGAACGCAGAGAAAAAGAGAAAGACTTGGTGCATCACAGGAATAAAAGACAAAGAGTTAAAGACAATGACTTAGATCCAATGGACCCTGCAGCTTATTCTGATATAGCTAGGGGCAGCTGGACATCTGGGCTAGACACCCATGCTAAAACAGGAGTGGATTCAACTGCTACTGGATCTTTATATCAGATGAGACCATATCCTGCCCCTGGAGCTATACTCGCAGCAAATGCAAAACAATCGTCTCCATCACCATAAATATAATAATAAAATATATCAGTCTATTTTTTTTTTTACTTTTTGAGTCAATCATTAATGGCAGAAATTTATTAATGAATTCTGGGGCCAGAAAGCCATGCTTACAAAACAGATGCCAGGTATTTAATAATTTCAGTGTATATTTAATAATTATTACAGCAGGTACTTGCAGAGGTCACATTCTTTTTCAGAATACTTTGCTAAGACTCACAGCCCAAACTGCTGTAGATACAAACTTTTTGCTGCATGCATTTGGTCTCTGATTCTACACAAAATCACAGTGGCTTGTGTAGAATGGTTTCCATGAAATATTTATGTGACTTCAACTTTGCTGCTGCTGCCTGCAATCTGTTATGGAATCACAATGTCACACCTTATGTGTGGTTACAGTTAAGATGTGATTTTGTTAAGGTTCAGTGCGTTGAGTGCGAGTTGTTTTTACGTTAACGCGATCGAAAAGTTTGCCGCGTTTGGCTCTCTGATTGGTTAAGAGCTTGGAGCCGGCCAATCGGAGCGCTGAACGTCATAAACGTGTCGATCGCGTTTACGTAAAACAAACTCACACTAGGCACTCAGGAGATAGTTCCATATGTAAATTGTGAGACTGTCACTTACCAATTTAAACAGATAGGTAGCTATGTACTAAAAAAAGTACTAACTAAGTATGGCCGCTATGGCCCACGTACAATGGTCCGTAGAGGACTGAGTGCGGAAACCATACTCAGAAGATAGAAGATAGATATGTACTAAAAAAATCTTCATCAGTGTTCAGGTCACAACAACAATAATGTACTTGTTATTGGCACTTTTATCTAATAAGTTAATTTGCTGACAATTCTGGTTACCCTGCATTGTTTTCTAACTATAAAAATAAACTACACATCAACCATAGTTACTATAATAGTATTACAAATGTAAAGGTGAGGTATCTGATGAATCCTAGATAAGGACTTTTTGATTTTTTCACAGCTTCAAGGGACCGCAGACCTGAGTATATGGTTTTAATTTCAACTCGATAACTCCATGCATTCCCAAATAAGGGACTTGCCAGACGGACAACAAAGTGATCCTATAAGGGTTCCGATTGTTTTTTTGATGTACGGAAACCTAAAAAGTAAAACAGAAATCAGATAGCCTTCACCTTCTATATGGGCTCCCAACCCCCACTTACAAGTAATAGTTCCTCTCCTCCAAATTTCATCTCTCCGGTCGAACATCTGCCACCGGAACACGAACTGCTGCAGAAATTGATCAAAGGGGTATCATGATCAATTTCTTGTCACTTGTCTCATGTCTCGTCACCTCCTTTCCTGCCCAGCATGCACAACCACCTGCACCTTCCATGACTTATTTGAAACCAACTATAAATAAAGCTATGCAGGTCACACAGAGTCAAATTGAGATTGCCATGAAAGATCATAGTTATTTAGGCAGCGTAATTCCAGCTCATGTGGTTACTTAAGTATATCTGTTATGATACATACATACAAACATTGCTGATTAAATAGAAGCTTGAAATAAAATCACATAGTCAAAATACATACTATTTATTAGAAGACTATACAAAATCCCTATAACAGTATACAGTATTTAAACCTTATTTGGTTTAATAAATTTACCAAATGTTTAGTTTGCTTATTTACCAAAAGTATTACAGTCTAATTATTATTAATAATTAGTAGACTGATGGGAAATCATCAGTGTTTATGTGTAGCACATTCTTTTTCCCAATTTAACTGCTGTTGTAAATATCAATATAGCCAGACTATATGTCACCAAAATTATTTACAATCATTTACATTTCAAGATGAAAAACAGCAGCAATTAATAGCAGCATTACAATTTCATTCATTTACAAAAATGAAAATAATGTTAGTTTATAATCAATAACATTATTTTTGTTTGAATTTAAGTTCAAGCTAAAACTTATTATGTCAGTGGATATTTAAAACATCAAAGTTAAATATCATTTGCTTTTTTTGTAAACATTGGTTACAAATTTTAGCTTCCATTCATGTGTTTAGTTTCTGTGGGTATATTCGACAGAATATTTTCAGAAGTCATAAGTCCAACTGAGGTCTGAGTATTCGTTGATGCATCTGTAAAATGAAATAATGGTTGAGAATGTTAACAAGAACGTGGCTAAAACAGAAGGACAGGAGAACTACGAATATTATTGGAAATTTCTGTTATATTGTATTAATTAATTTATTGTATGTCACAAGCTCTGTTTAGCTTGGGAATAGACGGCGTTGTGTGATAGTTGTGGAATATTATATTATTATATATTTATTATCCAGATAAAATCAGAGAGGGTAGTGAGAATTCACTAACAAAGGTTTTAGGTGCTGGGTGTATACGCGTATTCCGTCGTACATTGCCATATGTGTGTGATTCGTAACCAGCAACGCAGTCTTCATCATCTTCCTACCCCTGACGCGTGTTTGGGTCGGTGGCATACGTTTTATTCTTCTGTTCTGTCCTATCACCCGTCAGGTCACTAACTCCCTTTTCTTTCATATCACTTCTCACACAATCCAACAATCTTTTCTTTTTAATTTTCATAATGCCGTGAGTAAAACATAGTGATCATGAACTTGGTCTACATAAGCCTAATTGTGTAGGTAAGCCTTTCCCCATCTACTTTTATTACATTTAAATAAAATTTTAAATATCTAATCAAACACTTGATCAATAGTTTATACATAGTAAATATTTACCTGATTTAACAACAACAACGTATGGTGCAATGTCGAGCATCCGCGAGACTAATCCGAGCGTCGGTTTGTGTGTAAGGTCTATTTTATAAAACTTTTTGATGGTGAATTTTTCGAGCGCTTCCGACAGTGAGTCCGACAGGTTGGCCAGCCGGCGACGGGCATTATCAGCCGTGAACACACCGACCACAGATCTAAAACAAAATACACCACTTGTATACCAGCTTGTTATAGAGACCCCCGTTTCATCCCCTTATGGGACGAATTTTGGAGACTTTCATTCTTTATTTAATAAATGATGAAAAGAAACCACGAGCAAAAATTCTATGTTCTAAGGCCAAAGTTTGGGCTGGGCGTTGATGATTTTGAATTTTGCGTTTTATTTATACAGAAGAACCTTTTATAGTATAAGTAACTAGAAGAATAGAAGGCAGGAAATGGAAATAGTGTAACTATACACTGTAGACGTTCACTATGATACTGACGTAGATCCTGTAGCCGTGATAATCCAGAGCATTTTGTAAAGTGTAGGTGTAGTGTATATACATATTATGTTATTTATTTATTGTAACTTTATGCACACAAAAGTGTACAAAGGCGGACTTAATGCCTTATGTATTTAGAGCTATAATACAAATAAGGGAAAGCAGGGTTTTTTCTGCAATCGAATTTACTATAATCTCATCTCAGTGAAGGTTATTTACCATGAAAGTCTCTATTGTTAGTTTAGCGTGGGTGTTTGGCAACAAGAGCCCCCGGTCATGCACTGGTTTCGTGAAAGTTGATTTACGAAAACTACCACTATAAATGTATATAAACATAACAATATACATAGGTAGAAGAAATTCATTACACAGGTTCATCTAAAAATCTAAACTTTTCAGCGAAACCAGAACATGTTTGTTTTTGGGCGTTTGTTGTATCTAAAACATTAACGACTGATATTTTTAGTGACAAAAGGTGTCAAATATTCTTGTAAGTGATTTAAAAAAATATTAATTTAGCGAATGAACAGACTATGGAAAAGAGTATAAATAATGGCCTATGGTCTTGGTCACTGATCTCGAGCTACCTCTTTAGTCTTGGTCTATTCTGACGCACAATTTATAAACGCAGTAAATTACATGTGAAAGGTATTGTCTTTACTGCGTTTATAAATTGTGTGGCAGTATTAGGTACCTAATCCTTTTTATTTTTAGTTTTGGAAAAGTATCATTGATTGTAGTTTCAGGCGGGGTTATTTTCGAGTAAAGTGTCCACACAACTGGGCAATATGTGAAAACACTGACAGGCGCAATTTAAGTAAAATGAAAACTACAGTGAAACTTGCCGAGAAAGCTGACTCGATACAGTTGCTGCCAAATACTTTATGTTGCATCGGCATTTTAATAGCAGGAATACTGGTCCAGACAAGGAATTTAACTAATTTTGCCATGGACACGTTAAGATAGCAAACAAAATGAACTAATTGTACTTTCTAAGCTGTACGCTGAACGAATGGGTCGTGGCGGGGCCTTTTGGACCGGACCCAAATAACACTTAAAAAAAATATTTTTTTTTTTCAGGTGTATTTTGGGATCACAAATGAAATAAATACAGTTTTTTTGGTAGGTTTTTTTCCTGTGGTCCCAAAATACTATTGTAAAAAAATAATTAAAGGTGGAAGTTGGGATCGCGGTCCCGGTCATAAGAGCCCGATATTCCCGGCTGAATACACAAAACGTGCAATACCAAAAGAAAAAAAAACGAAAACTTTGATAATACAAACGATTAATTTCTTAAAAATAGTTAGTTAAGTACGTCTAGGCACATGCGCCCGTTGTCTTCCACATCATTACATACTATCAGATGTGATATTAATCACACGCGAGACTATCAATAATACTTTGAAAAGCATTAGGTACTTGCGATCTAATTCTTGTATTTCCTGTTCCTTATTGTAAATTACTACCGAGACGACTAGTTGGTTTTCCCGACTGGTCACAGTCCATTCCTAGTATTTAATACAATACCTTTTGTAATTATTATTTCCATATGAAAAAAAATAATATTGATAGTAGATTTCAGTCACTGTTTAGTTAAAGAAACTAAGAGAATGGTGCCTATCCGAAGTGGAATAGTCGTTTTGCCTTTTTTTTTTTAGAAGAAATTGAGTGATTTTAGTATGGGAAAATTAATAATACCTTATTAGAAAAAAAAGAGTCTTTTTGGCGAAACAAACTTTTCGCTGTTTTAAAATACTACCGAACCGTTTCAGCGGTGGTTTCTTTCATAGCCACTTAGTGATTTACCTATGACCAAAATGACAAGAATTATTCAGTAAAATACTTAAAACTGTTTTTTTTTTTTATGGTAGGTAAAATCATACAATGACAAATCAAAACCTTGGGTGGAGTCGGGAATAGTGTCGACTCTTACCGAATAAAAACCTACCCTGTTCCATTCATTGTCTTCGATCCAGGGCCCCGGGGATCATTTTCACCTAACCCTTGGCTCCAGTAGGCTTCGGCCCAGCTGGGCCCTTACGGTTTGCTGACAACTCCTTGAGGCGCGCAGGAACAGTGCGCGCCGTAAACGACTTGGGCTCCGTCTGTTACCGGACGGACGGACAGTGAGCTACCCATTGCCCACCGTCCGTAAGCCCATACTTAAAATGGTTGGATTTTATTCATTTTTAATTTAAATAGATAGAGTATTATAGCATACTGTTACATGTACATTATAAAGTGCGTATCTACTTTCATTATATCCACCGTTGGGGATATAATGAAATTAGGATAATGGTAATGGTTTTTAGGTTACTTGCCCTGTTTATCTCGTGGTGGAGGGTAATTCTGCAGCGCTTCGGGTCCTGAGTTCGATTCCAAGGACTGTAAAAAAACAGGTGCACCTGTGCGATTCGCAAAAACAGTCGGTAATATTATTTCTTACCCTTTATCGTTAACAACCGTCAACAGTTGTGATTGTGTTTCTTTGAGAGTGGCGAGTGCTTCGGTTGGCGTGCTGTTCTGAGGGACGCTCTTGACAGGCTGCACCATGTCTTGCGTCACCGGTTTGCTCCACCAACTAGAAAATTTACATACATCTAAATAATAACCCTTCATGGTAGTCGGGCATACATTATAAAATACCAATAGCGATTGGCGACATGGATAGGCTGCTGCACTACTGTCATGCTAGTATGTACAGCTATCCACCGCGGTTTCACCCGCGTCTTTGGTTACTGTTCCGGACCCTTGGGCCGCAGCGTGATGTGTATACCTTTTTTTTTAGTATTCATAGGCTCGCGTTTGACCACTATCTCACCTGATGGTAAGCGATGACGTGGCCGACGATAGAGCACGCTTGCCTAGAAGTAACCTATTCACTCTTGACTTAAAGACCCCTAAGTTGTAGCTATCAGGAAACACAGACTCCGGCAGGGAATTCGACTCTTTAGCTGGACGCAGAATAAATGTATACCCAAAACGCTTTGTACGTATGGGTGGGATGTATTGCCGTACGTCTAGTGGTCCGATGATGGAACGGACTTGCAGGAATTAAATTGTGTAATTCCAGCGCACATTCCCCGAAATGTAAACGATAGAAAACCGACAGACGAGCAACTCGGCGTCGATGCCCAAGACTTTGGAGCTTCGACTCAACAAGTGCATCATTACCAATGATCTTCTTAGCTCGCTTCTCAATCGATTCTACTGCATCAACGCACGGTTGAACGACTTGAGATGAAATTTGGCACACGAGTTGCTCATGTCCTGGAATAGCACGTAGAATACTTTATCCCGGAAGTGTGTTGCCTTGGCATAATTTTTACTTTGACGCGAGTGAAGTCGGTTGGTTTATACACTTCGGTTTAACTATGCGGGTGTAGGTAATCATAATATTAACACTTTTTCTTATTGTTATTAGAAACTTTACCCGCGTTATCTGTTGAAAACATGTGCTAAAATTCTTAATTAACATGATAACACATTGACACTCAGATAATAATTTTGCATTATTGACATTAAATGAAGATTAAGTTGAATATTACGTAATTTAAACGAAATTGATTGTTGTTTATCTATGAGGAAGGTCAACTTCAATATTTCACGGGTGATCTGCAAGGTACTGATAAGTCAGTAAACTGTGGAAATAGGTACATCAATAACTTGTCATTTTATTTTATGGGCCCATAAAAACACGCACAAGCTTAACCACAGTTTTGCCCGCGCAGGCCGGTTTGTACACGCAAAACTGTGCGTGTGATTAGTAAGACTCTTAGGGAGAGAACTCACGCACTTGAAATAAAGGCTTTTAAATTGTATACTAGCTACGGCGGCTTTTAAATTGTATACAGGATGCATTTTGGAGAGTGTGCGCGGGAATTACATGACATAATTCCGCCATCTCAATTCTGCCATCGGACAACCCGGCGTACGGCGAATATCAACCCTTATTTTGTTGAAACTTCTACGGTACGGACTAAGCGTTTTGCTTCGTCGTTTATACCGCGTACATCGAGAGACTGGAACAGTTTGCCTGCTGCGGTCTTCCCGTCCGATTATAATTTAGGTGTCTTCAAGGCTAGAGTGAATAGGCTCTTAATAAACTACTGCGCTTCACCATCAACGATTGCATCACTGCTTAACACCAGGTGGGATTGCAGTCAAGCACTAGTTTATACCAATAAAAAAAAAACTAGCTTCTGCTAGCTTCGCCCGCGTAAACGTAACTTATTCTATTCTAAGTCCTATTAGAAGCAACTTACTAGCCCCAAGAAGGAAATACATTCCTTTTTAAGCACAGAAAAGTAAAAGAGGTACTGAGAGGTTATGTGAGTAGTTTAACCATGAAAGCGTAACGAGTTACTTTCACATTTATAATATCAGTATGGATTGTTTTAAAAAAGTTCTTTACTAATCTTATCAGTACCTATTTAGTTCTGATAATACCCCGATAAAAAGGTTATCGTTATGAAAACGAGCAACTCTTAGACCGACAGATATTAGATCAGAAATATTTGGCTGGAAGCCTGTGGAATTGTTTTAAAGAATTACGGTGTCCCTAGAACGCCCAGGGCAACTGAAGGAACACAGGTGGTATTAGTCGGTAAAAGTCTCACTTTTCTCGCTCCGCTTAAGCGGAAGAACTTATTTGATGATATTCCACCTCTTAAAAAAATAGTGTTGGGGTTAAGAGTTGGATACCAAAGTAAAGACCGTATTAAGGATTCAATAATATTACGTGAGACGTGTGCTCCTAATCCTAAGCAAGGCTAGTGGGATACAGTAACGGTGACTATACTAGAGATATCAGTCAAGTGGTGACAGGGGGACTCTGTTCATTATATATAATATTTATTGGTTAAAAAGAGAAAGACTATAGTGCTGAAGTAGGATAGATTTGAAGTAGGATAGGTCACCTACCTCAACAGCATGTTAGTCTGTTGTAGCCTTTGGATTACGACTGGACTATGGGTTACGAAATAAAGAAGCTTCTAAGGTCATAAGCAAGTACAACACAATGTAAAAAAAACTTTAAAAAAAAGTCCGCCATATTGGATTTGTTATGACGTAGTATTTTTTCCGTGTTCTACTCAACGGAGCCTTTTAAATGATACATATTATACTAGCGACTATTATTGTGGCGACGCTTGGGGGAGGCCTATGTCCAACAGTGGACGTCTTTTGGCTGAAATGATGATGATGATATTATATTATGGGGACAGCATAAAAAAATAACTAATAATAATAATAAAACGCGATAATCTTCGCGAGAGCGTGTAACTGTTTTAAAATTCATTTGCAAGATTTAACCAAAACAAACATACCTATTTATAAACAATGCAAATAAAATAAAAGCTTGTAAAAAATCAAAAATACTCACGGCAGGTTTTCCTTCTTGACTAATGGTTTGAAGTTGCGCGCCTCCATCCACGGGTCGGAAATGAACTTGGTCATGTAGTTGCGAATGTTATCAGGTAGCAGCACGACGCACTTCTGGCCTTCCTTCAGGGAGCGCGCTGCTTGGATGGCGCCCCACATCGCGGACCCACTGCTGCCGCCTGCCAAACAAGACAATGTTTATATTAAGGAGCATTTAATACCAGCTTGATACGCTTGAGTTAAGAAGCGAGCCAAGAGGATCCTACTTTTTTACCGTTCTCAGTAGGAGATACATTAGTCAGTCGTCAGTTTATTTCTACAGGGACGCTTGTTTGTCGCACCCGCTTCGCACGAGTGTTACTTCATTCAAATTGAACCGCATAAAATTTTGTTGAGTAGTTTGTGAGTTTGTGGTGAACAGACAGATAAATTTCTGTTATTCACGTGGATGAAGTCACAGGAAAAAGCTAGTAATATATGTTTATGTAAGGATTTAGTTGGATTTACCTCAACTCATAATGGTTGGAAGATAATTTGAACAGTATCTAACCGAGATCGTAAAAGTTAAGTAGCTCACCACATAGTAATCCCTCGTCCTTGATGAGTCTTCGCGCCATTTCCAACGAGGTGTGGTCTTCGGTCTTCACCCATTTGTCGATGACACTTCTGTCGAGGGAGCCGGGCAGGAAGTCGTAACCGATGCCCTCCACCTTGGGACAAGTAGTGACAGCTTTGTACAACATACAACATAATAAACGCACATCCTGAAAGTAGTATGTTCAAAACCGGTGGTACTGAATCGATTATCTATTTTAGAATAGGTAATTTAAAACTACCTATTTTGATAAATTTCAATTGCGTCACTTGAGTATGTGTGCGTAATGTAATAAACGTAAGTAAAGACTTTCGGTCATATGAAAAGTTATTAGTATGGATGCTAAACGAATGACAATTTAAATTCGTAAATATATGAAAATACTTATGTGACTAGTTTATAAACATGCAAAGCATAAAATAACAAAATATTGATAACTCTATGTTTACAACGAGTGCTGCGCATGTGGCCCACGGCCGGATGATGTAAGAGAGCAATAAACTTGTAAGATCAATAATATTTTTCATATATTAACGTCATGTGGTTTAACAAAAACACTGGGTTATAGTTTTATAAGGGTATTTTGTAAATTTTGTTTGATCTGTATGCGACGTCGCGCGTCATGGCTGATGTTGAATGGATTCGGCATGGCAGGCCATCCGTGTCGAATCGATTATGATTTAGAGATTGCCCGAAATAGCACATAACAGGTTTCGTTCGATGCTATCACGTTAACCCCGTACGTGTAGACGTCAAATATAATAACATTAAAACGTGATATACAATAACGTGTTCTTGTGTTGAACGGTTTGAGTGATGAATAATGTATTGCATTAGAAGACGTCAACATACTTTTATAGATACCTATGCTTTAACTAAACTCAAGTGATACATCACGACGACTCGACGATCGACGATTTCTCAGGTACTTGATGTATCAAGTAGTTACACCTGAGAAATCGTCAAATAACTTCTGCTCTAAATGGAGTGAGAGGTAGTGTTCGACATACAAGGAATAAAACACAACTGTATTCCTTCTGTTCCGTCGCTAACTCTTTTGAACCATACCGCAGCCCAAGCTATTTTACATTTCTCATTTCTGTTTAGAGGGCACACACAGGACGGAAGTACTGATAAGAAGTAATTCTAATTACGATGACTGTCACTTCAATAGTGATTTCAAGCGTACATATGCGTCGTCCATTGGCACGTGCATAACGTAAGAACATACATATATCAAATAAAAATATTCATGAAACTCATCACTCATCTACACTAATATTTAATTTTCAATGAAGAAGAATGAAGTTTGCAAGTTTGGATGACTGAGGCAATCTCTGGTCGTACCTACTAATCAGTGGCAGATTAAGTCAATGCGGGGCCTGTAGTAATTCGATAAGGGGGCCCCCTAGGTAGACCTTTTTTTTATTAAGATAGATTAAATAAAATATTTTATGTGTCAATCAGCTGTATTTAGATTTATTGTAGTGTAGATACATTAACTAATTTTTGTAACGATCGGGTGGCGCAGGGCCCTGAAGGCGCGGGGCCCGTAGCATTTGCAACTTTTGCTATATAGCTAATCCGCCACTGCTACTAATCTGTTCAATAGTGGGAAGCTACACTACACCATAACCGAGACTCAGAGGCTAGGTAAATATCCAGGGAAAAGGAACAGTTCATTCACTATCTTTGCTATAATTTTTCTTATTGATACAATTTTAACAAACATGTAACCAAAGACATCTTACTACACCTTAGTGTTTTGCCTTTGATTTGGTGACTCAATCCATTGCTGCAGAATTAAGAAAAAAAAATGGGTTAAAAGGGGTCTGCCCTTCATTGGATATCATTATACGTGAACACAAGCGTTTTAGCAAAAACCTATCGACATGCCATCTCATACTCATCCGATTTATAAATGCAACAAATATGGCGTCCCCCAAGGAAGTCTCCTGGGGCTAATCTTGTTTCTAATATATAAAATTCCATTAACAGATTACAAACTTTAATATAACATAAAATGGGCGATAAAATCACATCATGCTTTAATTGAATCGTTAAGATATAGTCGTATAATCGGTATAATGTGGGGTAACAGTACCGATCACAATAGAGTAGGTATTTATTGCGCAAAAAAAAAACGCAATAGGGCCATTCCAGATGAGTTACGTACTATTCAAAAAGCTTGGTTTATTACCGTTACCGTCTCTTCACATCTACGCAATATGTATATACGTTAGGAAGCATCCGAATTTATTTGTTAAGGCTGACAATATTAATGTTCGAAACCAACGAGACTGCAACAGGCTCGTACCAAGCAATATCCCAAGGTTAACCAATTATAATAAAAGCTGCAGCACGTACATACGCATAAATAATAATAACTTATTACCAAGTGATTTATAAACTTTTAAAACATTTTTTTAGAAATAAATGATAAATGGTTATCGATAAATACTTTTTATTGCGTTGAAGATTATGTTAATGTACGAAAATACTAAATATTTGCATGCTGATACTTAGCGAAATATGTTTGCACTTTTTTATCACCTTTTATACCATGTATTTTTACAAATAAATACACCGTTAAATTTTGGTCGTTTTAATCCCGTTCAGGATCGATTCGGTACATGAAACCCTATCGATTTGTGAAGATAAAAATGAAAAATAAAGTTTTTTTTTTAAACTCGAATTAATTTACGCATGTACGAAATTGATTTCTTTAAGTAAACGTCAGCTGATCGAGGCCAATGAACTGTAGGTAGTTAGTACGCAACGACCGACAACTCCTTGCAAGGTCATTGACTCGTTTACTCAAAGAAATTAATTTCGTACATGCTTATATTAATTCGAGTTTTTGAAAAAAAGTACTTTATTTTTTAATTTTTTCTTAACAAATCGATAGTATTTCATGTACCGAATCGACTATCCGTGGGATTAAAACGACTAAAATTTAACGGTGTATACATATTATTATTACAGTCATGTGCAAATAATGTGCACGCAAGACATGCATACTATTGGATCATAGCTATTATTTCAGTTATGCACATATAAAACATCAGGACCTACTGCATGGTTCCAGTTGTTTGTTTCTTATGGAAAAGAACCGTCAGAAATACGATGGATCACTTTAAAAAAAGTTTTGATTTATACGATGTTTCCATATTATAGTTTTAATAGGTATGAGAGGACCAAGTACATATACCAGTCAATATCGATCTGTGGAAATATTTACCTCGTAGATCTGCACATCCGATACGTTGAGTTCTTCAGGCTGCGCAAGTATGGAGCCATAGGGGTCGACACCGACCACGATGCACTGCGGGCAGCGCTCCTTAATCTTATGGCCTACGCCGGAGATGGTGCCGCTGGTACCAGCGCCCATCACCACCATGTCCACATCGTCGTCTAGCGACCACAGGATCTCTTCCGCCGTGCCGTCGAAGTGCGCCAGGGGGTTGCAAGGGTTATTGTACTGCAATTATTTTGAAACTCATACATCTGGGTTTACTTAGGGGTAAATCATATCGCATGGTTTGGTTGCACCTTTAGGCTTTGTCCTAACAAAGTGCTGTGATTCGTACTTAAATACTCCATTGCCGAGTTCATCTGTACAGCAATTCTAGCACGCGCTATTATTTGCTTTTAGCTCTCACTCGTATATTTTTTTTAATGTTGGTGATTAAAATCAATTAGCAAAACTATATGAATATATGAATTACCTAAATGAAAAAATCTATGAGCAGTGAACAAAATATAAAATTATAAATATCAAGCAATTTAAGGGTCCCTATTCCAATAGAAGAGTTTTAGTGGTGGTGTGAGAGAAGTAGTCAGCGCCTACAGCTAGAGGGTGATAAATATTTTGTGAGGAAAGTATTAAGATTTATCAATATTTATGAATAAACCTGTTGGTTATGAATCAGGTTAATGTTTATGAGAATGCCACTTGAGGTAAACAACAACTATTGCAGAAAAGAGAAAAGCTCTCTGACCAAACTAACCTACCAGAGTTAATTAAACATTGTCAAACAAACTCCAAGTTTTGTCCCATGTTCCTCTTGCACAACCTATGATAACACTTTATTTAATAATAGTACACATTCAATTATATACCACTACTAATATATACATATATTCTTCACATAATACCATCTTTAATTTATAATTAGAATTTCATAGGCAAGAAATATTATTGATTTATAGATTGGCACATACTTGGTCCAAGAGGACTGCATCAGGGATCTCTTTGGCTAGTCTGTTGGCCACCATGATATTACTGGTTGGATCATCCCATGCTGCTTCAGTTGGGGTTCGGATTATTTCAGCCCCCAGGGCTGTTAATGTGTTCACTTTTTCGTCAGACATTTTTTCTGGTAATACTATTATACACCTGTAACCTGCAAGAGATGGAATTGAGTTTATTCAACATTTTTATTCACATATATATCTACATTATAATGTGTTACTTTCTTCTTGGATATCAAATTCTATAACAGAGAACAAACAAGAAAATGGAATTTATTTATCATTTTACTATGAGTATTACTTGGTTTTCAGAAAATCTATTTAGTCTTAATGGTGTAATGGTATCCTGCATGGAGGTGGATGAGACAGCAGCTAAGCTACTGCTAAGCTGCCCAGTTGTTGCTGGATACAGGGCAAAATACTTCGGAAACCCAGGTAACTTCCGCGAAATGGTCAGTAACACCAAGGCGCTGCTGGCCTTCCTTGAGGAGCTGGGGTTGATCAAATGACACATTTGTCCCACCTGTATGCAAAAAACGCGCTTTGACCGTGGAGTTGCAGACACCAGCCTGAAATACCAATACCAATTGTGTTAGTAGTCATTTACCTCTAACAGCAGCAGCGAGGGCCAGCCCAATGCCAGTATTGCCAGAAGTAGGCTCCACAATAACAGACTTGCCAGGCTTCAGTATACCCTTCTCCTCGGCATCAATTACCATCCGATAAGCTATGCGGTCCTTGACAGATCCTCCAGGGTTTAAGAACTCGCATTTTGCATCTGATAACACAATCTTAAATAAATTAAATGAACTTTGTCAGCCATATTGAGCACATAGTTGTCTCTATTTTTTAATATTTACAATATTTATTTTTCCCTAGATCAGTAATACCCATTTTATTTGACAAAATAAAAGAATATACTATAAATATCAGGTGCTAAATTACAATTATAAAATAAATAAGTACATATTTGTTCAAGTAAAAAAGTTGTTAGTAACTGGCCATGAAACATTCTGAATGCCTGCATCACTATCAAATGGAGAAGTGCCAAAATTTAAAATGAAAAGAAGTTAAGGTGAAAGTTCATGTTGTAAAATTAAGGTTTTATAGTGATTGCATTTGCATTGGGAATTAAGAGTAGGGAAAAAAAGCCTAGCAATTACATACACTTATTTAATTAATTAATTAGAAAAAAATACTCACACATATCACATTTTATACCTTCTTCTTTAGGTATTTTCGAGAGTTTTACTAGTGGGGTATTACCAATTACATTTAGGATATCAGGATGAATTTTCTGGTTTCTATCACTGAAAATTTAAGGAAATATTTAATCTCAGTATTTGTTTTGTCTTAGGTTTACTTGCAACATTTATATTATCGTTGATATACAGTATACTTACAGCGGTCTTACAATGTGCGGCATTTCCTTGAGGTTAAAAAATTTCTTCACCACATTTTCAGCAGTGTTGTTCACTTCCACATGATTAGACATTTTACAGCTTTTTCAGGCAGTTTAACCTAAGGGTTATAACACTGTTATCGTATATATGCTAAGAATTTTGAGATAATAAAAGTTAGACCCGTGATTCAAACTGGCGATAACTTTCAATACTGATTAAAGATGTTATCTTGACATAATAATTACAATTCTACTTTATGTTTCGTAACACAAACCAAGGCACTGTAGTTTCCACTAGCCACACAGCAGCTTTTTATTAAAAAAAAAGTTTATTCCGAGCACTCAGCCACCTTGAGAGCTCACACACTCACACACCACTTTGCACCAAAGAGTATGTAAGCACTACGTTTCTTTGCACTAGCACAAAAACAAAAAATGTCAAACAAGTGCTCTGTAGAGTTGTGACTGATATATTAGTGTTCGCTAAGATATTAGTCATATTCAATGGATTCATGTATTAGTAATCCGACTAACTCTGATATGCTAATATTTCATATTCAAATAATATGTAAGGACCATTCAAAACACACAGGTGGAATAATATAATGAAAAAGTACTCTGTGAATATAATATCACTCGGGATTCACTCGATTACCACGGATCATATTCACTCACTACTATAGCAACAAATTTAATGTACCAATGAAAATAAATGTTGTATCACTCATAAGCAATAGTATTAATAACATTAATTATCTACTTAGCAATATCAAATACCTTTATCTCAAAAATAATATCTGTCTATTGAATACAAATACAGCAGTGATATCTATGTATTCCATCATATTCAGATATCACTAATACTCAAATATTAGTTCAAATATTACGATATTACTAGACGAATATATTCATATTAGCTAATACTGACAAATATCGGTATTAACCCATCTTTAGTGCACTGTGACACCAATAGTACTGTTGTTCCACTGGTTGGTTTTGTTCAGTGTTCCACGTTCCAAAGAGTATCCCCGCGTTCCGAATTGCGCCAAAAGCGATTATAACGCAAATCCGACCAAATTTAATAGTCACAGACTATAAGGACTATTACAATGCGGTCCAAATGAGAATAGGATCGATTGCCATGTTGTGACGTCACGTCGAACTGTCAAATTCAAGAAATTGGGTACGGCGGGCAAAAAAAGAAATTTTTAAAATTTAATTTATTTACGAATCGTGAACAAAAAAAGTTTTATCAGAATTTAGTTCTTCAATTTTACTCATCTCTGCGTCACTATGTGAAGTGTCTGATTAGTGGCAAATGGAAGAAGAAGGAGAATTGTTCCTTAATAAGAAAATAAGAAAGAAAATAGTTTTTATTTTTAAGTAATTATGACTTAAAACCATATATTTACCTAATTTATCATAAACAATAATGTTTTTACTTCACCTAGACCTAACTAAGACTATGTAATACAAAGCAAAAAAAAAAACCTTTATGGTTACGCAAATAAGTTTTTTTGCAAACCGTACTTTTCACTCAAAATTTGACAGATCGAGGTTAACCTAACCTAACCTAACCTAACCTAACTAAGACTATGTAATACAAAGCAAAAAAAAAAACCTTTATGGTTACGCAAATAAGTTTTTTTGCAAACCGTACTTTTCACTCAAAATTTGACAGATCGAGGTTATTGGCTTTCCTATTCTTATCTGGATCGCATAGTAAGTATTAATTGTGACGTTACGCGTTGGTTGGATTCGCACTATAATAACTTTTAGCGCAATTCGCTCGTTCCGAATTGCGTCAAAAGTTATTATAGCGCTAAGTTTTTTTTTTTTTTTTTTTTCTGGCTTCGCAAAAGCATTAGCCAAAGGCTAAGTTATTATATTTGGGTATGTATTAGGCCCTATTTACGACTTCGGTCTTAGCGGCGAGCGGCGCGGCGAACGGGGCCGTATCGGTAGGCGATTGGTTGACGCCGCTCATGGCGGCCATAGCGGCGCGCGTTCGACCAATCGCCTACCGGTATCGCCCCGCTCGCCGCGCCGCTCACCGCTAAGACCGAAGTCGTGAATAGGCCCTTATAGTAAATATGTCAAATGTCACACTGAGAAACTGTCAATGTTGTCAACTGTCAAGTTTTTTCTATTTAGCCCTTACGCCAAGCCCTTAGCGGCTTAGGCCAAGGCTATAGTCGTTCGATCATATCGCCAAGTCTTTCGTTCATGTTTTCTTGTATGAATAAAAACATTAGATGTGGGTGCAACGAATTCTAATGTTGTTGTAGTATTTGACAGCAAATATATCGAGTCAGCCTTCTCAGTAAACTTCGCTGAGGTACTTAGAAAAAAAAACTTAGTACAAAAAATAATCTCAGCTCCATTTTACCGAGTCTGTTTAAATTATTCGACATAATTATTATCTAGTTGCGCAGACACTTGAGATACAAAACTACACCAATTTTAAATCACAATTTCTACTAGGAATCAATTTGCGAATAATTAGAACAACGACTGAACTTCACTCGAAGAAATCCCGCCAAAAACTCCTGTCAGACTAATCCAGTCATAATCGAGTAAAAATATATTGTTTTCTATTTAGTACTAGCGGTCCCGGCGGACTTCGTACCGCCTTATAGTCAATGAATACTTTTTTCTCACCTTTTAAACCTCCACTGGACTGTTAAGAATATTTCAAGACCAAAATGAACCAAATCGGTCCAGCCGTTCTCGAGTTTTAGTGAGACTAACGATCAGCTATTCATTTTTATACATAAGATTAAGAACTTAGAGAATAGAATATATAAGGAGGCGACATTCGTATGCTATACATTCCTTGCTTATACAAATATCTATTAAATCGATGTAGATATAAAAAACTACATTTTGTCTCTTTTTAACTAATGTGTAATGTCGTTTGAAGAAAGAGATGTCATGCTGTTTGTTTTTTCTCTCTCTGGCAACATTTTTACATTTTCGTCAACACACCTAACTCGCGTGCCATCCGCCATCTTTAGTGCCCGCGGTCTTGTAGTACGTCAGGTGTCAAGTAAATAACAACATTGGATTTATATTGCGATTTTTAGGACTAAAAACGCTCCCAACTACAAGTGGTTTTGTGCTGTGAGTGTCAAGGGATAAAAATTGGATATGCCTTCGTGTTCCATAATTCAGTGTGGTGCAAGGAAAAACACCAATCAACCTCAGTTAACCTAACTTTATCATACTATTATTTTTTCCGTATAAGTGTCCTTGTTTTATATATATAATGAAAGTTCCTAATAGTACAAACAAATTATTTCTGTTAAATACCTCTATTTGCTAAATTTATAACATGTTTTGTTTACAATATTATTAACGATTTAAAATAGTGATGTCCTTTATTTAATAAGCTATCGATAAAGATTAATCATTTTTTTAGTTTGTGTTTGGGGTTCAGTAAAATATGTTGAAGAGACGATTTTGAAAATAAAACTAACAGATATTAAAATAGCGAGACCTAGTACTTACCAAAACAATACAGTGTCATTCGTCATACAGTAGGTGGTGGTTATTTAGTTCAGTCTGTGATTGGTTTTACTCCTACCTACCTATATCCAACTGAAATAATTTTGTATGTTTTTTATTTGCACAGGTTCCCCAAAAAAGAAGTACTGCGCCAGAAGTGGCTTGAAGTCATTGGGATAGAAAATATTAAACCTGGAATAAAAACAACGTGTGTCTGTTCATTACATTTTACTGAATCATCGTTCAATAATACCCTTGATGTAATTAGGCTGCGTGATGATGCAGTACCATCAATCCACCTTGTAGTAAGTTAATTAATTAATTTGGGGTTTGGGTTTGAAAGTCAGCCGTCTAGTCAATAGATTGGAGTAATCTGCAATGTAATATACTAGTGCTCTCAATTCTAGAATGGGTCCCGACTGCCAGTATTTAAAATATTATATAGTTAAGTGCAATCGGGTACAACGACTTTCTTGTTTTAGGACTTTTTCATGAATGCTCAGAAAAGCAGTCGGGCTTTTTAGTTTTTTAAATTACCGTTTTTTATTTGTTATCATTGTTAATATTTAGCAAGAAATAAAAGGCTTTTTATTTTATTTATTATTTATTTATTAGATGGCAGCAGGCAATCACAAGTATTGGTTTACCTTAATCACAATATCTGGCGGCGGCGGCGTAACATCTAAAGAATTCTCTTCAAATCTTAAATTCAACATTTTTTTCACAAATAACACAAATAAACAGGTTAGATAATATTATTTAATAGACTTTTTTCCCGCGTTTAACCTTTGCAGGTTGAAGGAGAAGCAAAGGTATCAAACTGTTATTCATCCTAATATTAATAAAAATAGAAATTTAAATATTTTTGAATTTAGAACGTCGATAAATGTTAATTTGTTGGTAATAACAAATTATTGTGTAAGTAAAATCATGTTTATTTATTACATTTTATTCCAAAACATAATTTATATTTTCTTTAAACATTAAAACCTTAAAAATATCCGACTTTGCTTAAAAAAAGAAAATAATCACCCTTGACCGTGACGAAATAGGAATGAAAAAGCACGCGGGTGATGTACATGCTATGTCGGATCTAATCGTAGTGCGATAAGAGGCAGTTTTCGAGTAGGAAAAAGAAATAAAGGCCTTGGTACAGTTATTTCAAAAGTAGGTAAAAAATAATATAAAAAAAAGTAAAATCTAATTAAGTATCCAAAGTTTAAAAGTATTGTTACATTCGTAACCAATTCCCATGTTATAAATATAAAAAGTCTGGTATCGATATCGATACATTTTGGTTTTGATTGTCTAAGTGCTTCCCTAACAATGGCCGCCATTTTTAGTGCCCGGCTATTAGTAGGTATGCACGCTTATTTTGTAGGTATTTCTGGTCCTTATATTCTAAGGTCTTTGATTAAGAACAACTGTTTTGCCAATGTCTAAAGCCGCATCGAGGCGAACAGCGAGTTACGAACATGCATATAGATAGCGTGCTTGTTATTTACCTACCTCATGTACTCTATTCTCGATAATTTTGTTGAACTACGAGGCTCCTTCGCCTCGTGTATAAATGTGTAAAAGCAGTACTTAATTTTACAATTTACTTGATTTATTCAATTCACTAGTCTACAGCCAAAATGTAACAGAGTGGCGTTTGCGGTTTTTAAATTTATCAATACATACCAAATATGATTCTGTATTCGTATATTTTTCTAACCATCGACCTATTATGTATCGATGTTTCTAACCGTTTCTTTTTTTGTCCTGACTAATTCTGAGTGTATTAAGATTAAAACTCAAGGACTAATGTTTAAAAAAATCACGTTACAATAATTATTTTTAGAATTATCATAAGAAAAAAAATGTGATCAGCACGATTAATTTAAAATTGTAATATTACCAATGCCATGTAAATATATTTTTCTGAATTTATTTATCTCAGGACGTACTGAACCTTTGGAAGGCGTACAAGGAGCCGAAACCAACTCGCAGAGGCCCTTTATACACTTTTAATGAAACTTGATACCAACCGACGATTATCCCAGTACGCGTTATGCTAGTGCACCCAAGGACAACCCCGGTTGGTTAAAAACTATTGCACTCAAAAACCAAGTCAATAGGGGCTATAGTTTTTGGAGTCTTAAATGGACTGATTACCAGGTATTATGTTTAGACTATGGCCCCTGCCTGAACAATGTTATTAATTTCCATCGGTAAACAGGCAGGGGGTGACTTACACCCTCAATAAATGGGCCCTCAAGAATGGCCGGTAGCACAAAGTGACGTAGCAACAAGAGGGCAACATATCCTGAGGTGCTTGAGGGGTGGAGGGGTATACCACGACCAAACATGGTCAAGATCCCTACCAGCAACTTATTGGATTAAATAAATCCTCCTCTCGAGCACGTTTGCTCTTGTGAATCTCCACTGAAACCAGCCAATAAAGACAAGAGAGAATTGGGAGTTCTTTTTCTCATCAGTGTTCACTACGGGCGGCCGCCCAATAAAAGCAAGCCGGAGATGAAGATCAAGAATTCTTCCGGGAGATCGGGTCCCTGGGGTCGCTAATGCCCAACAGTTCGCTACAAAACTGCCCTACGGATTATATCTTTTAGTTTGGCCCTCAACCTAGGCATGTTACGCTTAAGCAAACGCTACCGATACACACATACCGCCTTATTCCATAACGCGATCTAAAATAGTTCCGGGGCTATTACTAGTTTAATGTTTAATCCAGATTAAACGCTATCTAAATGTAGTTTTCGGGATTATTACTAAATTTGATGCCAATTAAAAGCGATCTAAATGTATTTCCGGGACTATTATTAGGTTTAATGCCAATTAAAACTAGTAATAGTCCCGGAACTATTTTAGATCGCGTTTTGGAATAAGGCGGCTAGGGTTTATTTTATTGGAGCGCGCAAGCCTCCTCATGACGTCAACGTAGAGATACGGCGATGGGATATTTTTTATCATTATTTTTCAAGAAATTTTAATGCAATTGTAAATGTAGACGTGATGGAATTTTTGCTACTATCTAATTCGAACTAAGGAGCCTATAAATACAATGAAACAACTATGGTAGGTCATATCTGTTGTATTTTTATATAAAACCCAAAATATAGACTGGGTAGCTCGCGTAAGTTTTTAGCATATTTCAGGTCAGAGTCAAGTTATAACTGTGGTTAAGTTGTAGATATGATTGGCGGCCGTAATACGTATTTGTATACGGAATTATAATCAGCAATGTACAGCCCTCTCAGTTCGTCTTACCCTATTATTGAATGGCTACTTCATGAAAAGTGTATACCTATTAGGATCGATGCCTGCCAAGTTTTCGCAGTCCGCAAAGTTCCTGGAGGCACACAGGTGGACTTAAGTTACTAAAAGTTTGTTACTCCTACCAGAGCAGAAGTTATTTGATGATTTCCCACCTATAAAAGTATCGACTTCCTCAGGAAAATTATACAAAAAGACTGGCTACAAAAAAATATTATTACATCAGCATTCTGATGCAAGCAAATATTACTACTACTAAAAGAGATAAATAGTAGAGAATAGTAGTCATACAATACATGTCATATGACACACTGATTTGTCACTTGCACGGAACACAGTACGGTCACAGTTTATATCAGTTCCCGATTTCTCAGCACGATGCGAAGGGATTTATTTACTACGTTATTAAATTTAGATTCAGTGCAGAAGAAATGTATGAACAATTTATTGACAGTTTATAATCTTTCAAGATGTTCTATTTTCAGTCTCGCCATGTTAAGTGAGGTAATTGTAATTTGGTATAGTACCTATAGATATACTATGTAGGTACTTAAATGAAACAAATAATTTTGATTAATAAATAGATATAATTGTAATATTGGGTAGGTATTAATCATTAGCCGTCATGCGTAATTGTAGGTTTCTCAGTAGTTTCTTGTTTGATCAAATATGCCGCTGATGTTCGATGATATAGTCCAAGACGATTTCAGATGTAATTATGCCTTTTGGTATAAATCCTGAAAGATATAATTAAAATAGTTCACTATGCGATGTAAAAGTTACACTTAGTCTTAAAAATATCTTCGTTACTAAGTTTAATAACGTATTTAGGTATTTGGAAATACCATAATAAGTTTTTAAAACTGGGTCAGGCGAGGAACGGCAAGGGGGACATTGTTTGGTAGATTCAAATAAATTCGGAAACACGAATTGGTATTTATTAGTGAATACAAACCGGTTTCATCAAAAACCGAAGAACTGTTTTTCGGCATAAAGGTATATTCACATAGTATGTATTTTTCGGAAATAATTTCACGTGGGTGGTTCCACGGCTGGCAGTAGCAGTATTTAATGCAATCAAATACGTTTTTTTTTACTCGTTACAAGTAAATGGTAAGTAGGTACCCAGTTCTGGATTAAGCCAGCGTGGAGCCTGTAGTAAATTCTACCGAGGGCCTCCTAAATTACTTTATGTCTTCAAAAGATAGTGAATTAAAACAATTTTTCAAATACGCCACGGGGCCTAGTTTAGTAGCGACGGGTCCATAGGCAGTAGGCTCTATTACCTTCATGGAAAATGCGGAATTGTTACAAGTTTTTTGACCTGTTTTTGTACGTCCAAACTGGGCCCGCCCCAAAGCACGGTGCCCGTAGCATTTGCTACGTGGTTAATCGAGTCCTGAAGTCACCTTGTCCAGTTGGGTAGGTCTAACATTGAGAAAGAGGTCAATCGTCGAATCCAACTCGGCTCGTCCAACGCACAACAACCACAGTGTCTTAAGACGAAAGTCTATGACCAGTGCGTGTTGTCAGTGGTGACATATGGCTCCGAAACGTGGTCGCTTACCATGGGCCTCATCAGAAGGCTTAAAGTCACCCAAAGGGCAATTGAAAGGGCTATGCTCGGAGTATCCGGTTGTTACCGCATCAAGAATGAAGATACCCGTAGGAGAACCAAGGTCGCCAACATAACCGTCAAACTTAAACTCGTCAAACTTAAGTAACAGTGGGCAGGACACATTGGTTGTAGAACGGATGGATGATGGGGCCGAAAGGTTGTAGAGTGGCGACCGCGCACCGGAAGACGCAGCATTGGAAGGCCTCGAACACGGTGGTTCGATAATCTGGTGAGTCGCGGGAATGCGATGGAAGAGAAACGCATAGGACCGTTTGTTGCGGCGACACTTGGGGGAGGCCTATGCCCGACAGTGGACGCTTCGGTTGAAATAATGATAAGTCACCTACCTATAGATTCTAATCAGTTTAAACTAGAAGAATTCGTTTAATAATCTAGAGCATAGGTGCCTGAGCACCGTCTAAGGCGTGTGACTCGAACGAGGCGCGTGTATTGATTCACGTGATCAAAATCGAGATCATGAATACACGGTCTAGTTATTCAGTGCCATTTTCCTCATAGACTGTAGTTCTGTAAGCATTTTAATTACCTATTTAGCATTACTTAGATACATAATTGTGTATTATTATGTGAACCGGTTTCTTTATATTCTTGTGTTCAGCCGGTTAGTAACTTAGTCGCGGGAAAAGCTGATAATTAATAAAGCCTTATTATTAATTATTATTAGCTTTTCCTGCGACTTAAACCGCGTATATGTCGGTTATTGCGCATGCGAGGCGTATATTTCCTTGCTTGGGGTTCAACTTAACTTCGTATCCATCAAAACCGATTTTATCGTAAAAGAAGCGTAACAGACAGAGTTACTTTTATACTTATAATGCACACAGTATAGATCGTAGTATAGATTAATTACTTATCTATAGTTTATACCTAGGTTGACTTACAGTACAGTAAATATTAACGAAAAACAATTGCCGGCCGGAATATATTTGCGCACTTATTTTTGTTGATGTGTATGGTGTATGATGACTAAAAAGGTCATCATACACCTTTGTTGGATGGACTCGTTTTAAAATTACACTAAGGGTGTTTTTAATATCATGCGGATTTCATATAATCTTATATATAAAAATGAATAGCTGTTCGTTAGTCTCACTAAAACTCGAGAACGGCTGGACCGATTTGGTTCATTTTGGTCTTGAAATATTCGTAATAGTCCAGGGGAGGTTTAAAAGATGAGAAAAAAAGTATTCATTGACTATTAGGCGGTACGAAGTCAGCCGAGACAGCTAGTTTAATATATAATTATATTCCACAACTATCACACACGTCGTATCACCCATGTGGATTTGCTCAGCAAGCGTAACCTCAAATTTCGGGACGATAAAATTTTGTGATGATATCCGCATGGTAATAAACACCTTTATATTATAATGGGGGAACTTTATGAGCTTATGGGTGTAAGTATTGTTACTTCTTCACGCTCGAACTGCTGTACCTCTACCATGAGTTTTAAGCAATAGTATTCGTCGCTACTCGATATCGACGCCGTAAATATTTTGTATGGCAAATTTTGGTTCTGCAAGTGACCGCTAGAGGCGCTGCAAAATTTGCCATACAAAATATTTACGGCGTCGATTTCGAGTAGCGACAAATACTATTGCTTCTGAACGGATTTTGGCGGAACTTGGTAGGTACACGAATAGCAAATAGGATTTAGGACTTTTTATGCCGGGAGTTTGTTCTCTTCGGAAAATTATATTTCTAATAAATCACAAATTACGATTCGAATATAAGAGCACAAACGCTCTTCTTGCAGACAAAAAATCGGAGTTTAGAACATGAACTAATTATAATATTACTAGCTTTCGCCCGCGGCTTCGCTCCTGCTCTACCCTACTGTACCCTACTCTAGCCTACTCTACTCTACCCTACTCTACCCTACTCTACTCTACTCTACCCTACTCTACCCTAAATTTTCATTGCTATAAACCTCACGGAGCCCGAGACCTTTCCAACGAATGCAAAACCGTGGAAATCGGTTCGTGCGTTCTGGAGTTATAGCGTCAGGAAGGAAAACCCGACTTATTTTTATATAGTAGATTTTACCTGGGCCGTTATTGTTCCCATTAACATATTCTTCGACGACCACCACAAAGGGCGCTATATCTAATATTCTCGCCGCTAGCCCCACGGTTGGGTTCCCTTTGTTTTCTGCAATCTTGTAATGTTTTTTCATCACGTATTTGAAGACTGAGTCGTTGAAATCGAGATTTCCCTTCTTTTTTGGATTTGTGGCTTCAGATCTTAAACTGTCTTTACTAACGACGCCTTTGAGGAAACTGAAAGAATACATATTTACGTAAATAAAAGTTTTTTTTTTAAATACTATTCGTATTGAAGATGAAGGGTTGAATAGAAAACCTTTTAATAGGTACAATGCTTGCGGTACAATGAGAATGTATGAAAAAAAATATTCATCTGAACGACGACATAGTCAAATAGAGTGGCAAATTTAATTCATGCTGTACATAGTTCCTAACACAGCGCAGTATAACATTAAGTTTCGGGCATTATGGTTTGGCGCAGTAGTTGTCAACTTTTTTTGACCAGGGACGACTTTGCATTCTTTGTTGTTAGCAGGGACCAGATGTCCAGAATAGAATTTAACCATTCTGGCCTTGTACCGTTTTTTTTCTACAATTTAAAATTCTAATAGAATCTTAAAATCAATTAGCGTTAATGCGACTTTTCAGATATTATGACATTTTAAACGGACTGACGGAATTTTTCGGACCATATTTTAGCGCTTGCCGATCATCAGTGGTCAGCGGCTCTCAAGTTTGGAAGCACTGGTTTAGAGAGAGTTTTTTAGTATCTAGCTATAGGACCCATATGCACAGAACTTGTTCCTGTATATAATTCATTTAATTAAAGTCATAATACAGGAAAGTCTAAATAATATAAGGAGATCTACTACATACCCATCATCATTGACGACGAAAGCTACTGAACTGTGAGATCCCATGGCGGCGAGGGCGTCCAAGCAAGAGTTTCTTTCTTTAACAGCCGGCACCGAGCGGATGATTTTTAAATTCGAAATACACCTTTTCCACCAACTGAAATATTTAAGAAGAGTTAGACGTTTTTACTTATATTAGAAATCTGTGTAATTAAAAATAAAATTAAATATAAACTAACAATCTATGAAGGTAATTTTTTTTGTAAAAGGTAATCTCAGAAATACAGAAAATTTATTGAATTGTTTTTTTTTTTAAATCAAGTTTTATAAAATTTCCAGCAATATATCTGTTCGCGATTAACTTAAAAAACCTACTGAATTCTTCACTAATAGACGCAGCGATTCTTGAGGAAAGTTTACTTGTGCGCAACCGTGAGACACACAATTTTTATCCTTTTTTTATCTTAAGTGTCTACATGTTGTTTCTGCATGTGCAGTGTGTGTCTATATGTGTCAAATAAAATATTTTTCTTTCTTTCTTTCTTTTTACAATGCCTACAATGAAATTTCATGGATTTTTCTAACAGCCGTATCTAGTCCTAACTAGATACGGCAGTTAGAAAAATCCATGAAATCCATGAAATGAGTTAGGCGGGCCCTAGTGGTCCGCCCTAACTCTTAACATTCTCAATAAAAGTGCAGATTTCTGGCTTTTTAAGTTACGACTTAATACACCTTTTATATACATAGAATGAAAGTGTACCTAACACTGAAATTGCAGTTTGTGAAAATTAACTAAGAACGTCTTTAAAATGTATACCTAAGTAGTGTAACTGTTGATATGAGTATCAGCCGTGTTTCTCTCTTTCTTATAATTCGGGATATTTTTATAGTAAAATCTTGAGTTAGGTCACTTCTATCTATGGATGTGCTATGTCAACCGACTGAATTTTACAGCGGGCTCGTTATGATTGAAATATTATATATGTAGACATACAGGAAGTCGCGTTCAGGCGGCTCCTTGAACAGATTGGCCTCCATCCACTGGTCGCTCACGAACTTTGTCATATAGTTGCGGATGCCGTCGGGGAGGATCACCACCACTTTCTTACCGCGGCCGAGTTTGTACTCTTTCGCGGCTTCAATGGCTGAGTATGTTATTGCTCCGCTGCTCCCTCCTGAAAATATGGGGAATGGAGTATGATGTTTATCAAGAGGGCTGCGCCGGAGCGCATTTTAAAATGTCAAAAGAAATTGAAGCGATCATGAATCAGTACCTAAGTCATAATTAAATGTGAAGATCTGCACGACTTCATTTGTTATTTAATATATCTACAAATATATGGTAATACGGTATCTGACAATTCCACAACCACTTCGAATTCTCTCAATTACATACATTGCCAAACACGGTCCCACGCGTCCGTGAAGATATATTGTTTCCGCTGCTTCTAACTTCCAAAAAGGCATTGTCAATTTTGAGCACTCGCAAGGATATGTTTTATACCAGGAATATTATGAAGCTCCGTAACTATCGGATATCCGAAATAAAAAAATATCCGCAACACTAACCGAAACCGATATTAAACTTTTGGATAGTTCCGTTTTGGATAAAGGTGGAGTCTAAAAGTCAGGTGATTGAGCTTATAACTTTGTGATATTTTCGTCTTTACAAACAACACGTGTTTCAGGTTTCGCATATACTAAAACTAATGTTGTATAATTTAAAAATTCTAACTCCGTAACCGAAACTATTGGAAACTAGCAAATATGTAATCCGAAATAATTTCATATCCGAAACGGGAATAATATCCGTATCCAGATTATTTTCATATGCATTACATCCCTACCTTGTATTCGCTACTAGCCACTAAATCGCTCTCAAAACATTCCTTACCGCACAATAATCCTTCTTTTTTGATAATCTCTCTGGACATGTTGAAGGACTGGTAATCATTAGGCTTCACGACCTTGTCGATCACTGATTTGTCTAACACTTCCGGCACAAAGTCTCCGCCAATTCCTTCGACCTGGAACATATTTACATGAGTGTACTCCCTACATATATACTGGCTAGACGACCCCTCGTTAGAGACATACAAAAAATCGTGACCAAATTAAGTCGGTTGACGACAAATTAATTATTGTACTTATTACTTTTAGTATAACGCTTATTATAAAATCTAAGCCTTTTTGAAGGACGCTCCCATCGCTCCAATCGACTGTTTTGACAAAGGATAAATAAAGACCTCAAATAATGTCTTAAAATAACTAGCTAGAATTGTCTATTTGGTTGAGTCGAGTAAAGGAAATGTCTTAACTACAGAAAGTAGGGGTAAGATTTATAGTTTTTACGTAATAAGAAGCAGGTCTCTCAGAAACATTACTTAACAGTAGAGCACAGAACAGTAGTATAACCTGCCTAGGTATAGTTGATCAATCTCACGAAGGAAGATTGAAGAAAGAATGTCACTTACAAAATACAGGACCGGTTCGCCCTCACCAAAAATGATGGAGCCCTGCGGGTCCACGGTGACAATGACGCAGCCGGGGCACTTCTCTTTTAGCTTGCGGCCCACGCCGGTCACCGTGCCGCCCGTGCCCGAGCCCATCACGAACATGTCCACGCTACCCAGCGCGTCCAGGATCTCCTCTGCCGTGTGCTCATAGTGAGTCAGGGGATTCACTTGGTTAGAGTACTAAAATATACATAAAAACTTAAATATCAAGTAACTGTTTAATGTTTATTCTAACACCATCTGCAATTGCAAATCAAAGTTTTCCACCACATTTCATTTTTTTTTAATATTTTGTAGGTAGCTATTACACAACGCCGTCTAGTCCCAAGTTATGCAGGGCTTGTGTTATGAGTACTAGACAACTGATAAACATGGTTATATATTTCTAAGTACGTACATATTATAGATAAAGTTTAAATAAGTTTAAATAAACTTGAGCGTTTGCAAAATATTTGTATTCGTTTTGTCTTCAATCTCAAAAAGTATGATCATGTCTCAGGCTCTCGCAAGATACTCAAGTGGCTCCCTATTCGACTTCGCAGGAACTCTCGAATATTGTGTTTGCTATTTAACATCCTTCACAATCCTAAAACGCCCTCCTATTTGCGGGAACGCTTTTCCTATTCACGTCCTTCTGATGCACCTTGCAGGTCGCATCTAAGGAATCTCCTTAAATCCCCTCCTCACTCCAGCAATTTCTATTCCTACTCCTTCACTGCGCATGCAGTACGATTGTGGAATTCTCTACCAACTGACATTAGGGCCTGCCAAACTCTTGCAGTCTTTAAAAGTAGAGTAAAAGAACACTATCTTTCTCTTCCGTCATAGTTGCATATTAGTATGTATTATATAAGTATGTATTCTTGAGATATTTATTTTACTTTGTGTATGTTTATATTTATAATAGTGTGTTTTTATTTACATATTATAATTGTTTATTATCAGTAATTGTGTGTGTACTAATTTTCCTTTTACTATTACACACAGTGTCTACTTCTCTTTTTTTTCAAACTATCCTTTCGCAGGTGTGCTGGAAGAGATTTCTTTAGAAATAAGCATCACCTCTGTACCTATTTATCTGTATTCTTCATTTTTTTTTTCCTTTTTTATGTGTGTGTACAAAATTGTTAAATAAATAAAAAAAAAAAAAAAAAATTACACCCAGACACAGAACAAATGATCGTGCTCATCACACAAACATTTGTCCTGGGTGGGAATCGAACCCACGACCAGCAGCATAGCAGCCAGGGTCACTAACCACTAGACCAACAGGCCAGTCATTCTGCTGCTGAACAGCTCCACTCAATTATGTGTGATTTCTTCCCTCAGAAGTGTTCTTTCCTCAAAAGACTACCAAGACATGTTTACTTTTTGAACTTTGATAATACTTGAACTATTTCCGGATACAACACATAGCTACTTACACATTTTTATTTCATTATACTTAATCTTTTCCTTACTACATATTTGCACTTGGTTTAAGTGGTACGATTTTCAATAATCGATCAAAACCATACTTCACGGTACCCACTTAGTCTCAAAGGTCTGAATGATCTTCGAACTGAACAGATTCATGATGTACATATTTGAAATGATATACTATGTACCTGGTTCATAGACATCGCGTGCGGGTTCTCGTCGAGTAGCCGCTTGGTGACGGACACGAAGCTGTCAGGGTCCTCATGGTGCGCCATAGCCGGCGTCTGGATGATCTCGGAGCCGAGCAGATTCATGGTGCTCATCTTCTCATCCGAGTTCTTGTCGGGAGTTATGATGGTACAGTCATATCCTGGAAACGTATAACTTTTAGCGTATTCCACTGCCACAGTGAGCGATTGAGCAGTTGTGGCCGAGTGGTAACGGCCCCGACTTACGAGTTACGGTCGCGGGTTCAAACCCAGCCAGGTGCATTACTTTGTGTAATTTATTTCATCACCACTGCTCTCATAACGGTGAAGGAAAACATCGTGAGGAAACCGGCATGTCCTAGAACCAAAAATTCGAAGACATGCAAAACCCACCAACCCACACTGGGCCCGCGTGGTGGATTACGGCCCATTCCATCCTAGAGAGGAGGCCTGAGTCCCAGCAGTGGTAACATTATAAGGCTGATGCTATGCTATGCTATGCACTGCCACAGTTTTCGATCACTTGAGAAAGATTTTCAATGCCATACTAGTTAAAAACCATTTGCAAAAACTCCTGCTTATAAACTAGCAGCCTTATCAACTATAAAAATGATATCGGAAAATGGAATTACGAATAACAGCCATAATAACGTTTCGTTAAAATTGGCTAAAAAAAAGCCTATCACTGTTTTTTATTTGGCGGCTGATATACTCGTAACATGATGTGAGTTTGTTTAACATGTTAAACTATACTAATTGTGTTGAAACCATAGTTACCGCAAACTGCAGCTGTGAGGGATACTCCAATGCCAGTATTTCCGGACGTTGGCTCAACGAACCTGGTGCCAGGCTTAGCGAGGCCAGCATGTTCCGCTTCTTGAACCATTGTATACGAAATACGATCTTTTATTGATCCTCCGGGATTCAAAAATTCGCATTTTGCATCTACAACAAACAAAAGTATTGTAGAAACTTTAATTAAGACTTGCAGGGAAGGAAAGATACGAGAAAGCCACATACTCGTAGCAGATGAAGCAACGTAAACGCCGCGTAGTAGATGAAGCGACGTAGACACCGCGTAGCAGACGCAGACGCCGCGTAGTAAATTAAGTAACATAGACGCCGCGTAGTAGATGGGGCTACGCAGACTCCGCGTAGCAGATGAAGTAACGTAGAACGGGCTACGCAGATTCCGCGTAGCAGATAAGTTTGCGCAGACGCCATGTGGCAGACGAGGCTACGCAGACGCCACGTAGCAAATAAAGAAACGTAGATGGGGCTACGCAGACTCCACGTAGCAGATGAGTCTACGCAGACGCCGCGTAACAGATGACGCTAAGCAGACGGTGCGCCGCGTATCAGATGAAGTAATAAAAACGCCGCCTAGCAGGTGAGTCTACGAAGACGCCGTTTAGCAGACGAGGCTACGCAAAACGCCAATTATCAGATGAAGTAACATAGACGCCGCGTAGCAAATGGGGCTACGCAAACGCCGTGTAGCAATTGAAGCTACCCAGACGTCACGTAGTAGATGAAGCAACGTAGACGCCACGTAGCAGATGGGGGTACGCAGACGTCGAGTAGGAAATGTATAGTAAAAATGTATACTGTTGAACCGATATGTTGTTAATAGTTCAACGTCGAATATATGAATATACTAATTTATGTATACTGAATCGAAATCGGTACAAGCGTTTCGTAGGCCGTGTTTGCGGAAACGCGGCGAGTTGCGCGGCGCGTTGGGCGTTTCGTCGTAAATTGCAGCAGCGGGCCGCGTCATCGCTCGCGCCAGCACAAAAATATGGCAATGTACGACGGACCGCCAGACGCGCCGCGCAATGCGCCGCGCCTCCGTAAATAAGGCCGTAGAGTAAATGGGGGGAGCGTCGTACTGGCTATTGCACTCACTCACACGGTTATTAAAACGCAACGGGTGATTCTGCTGTTATAGTACCGTATCTCAAAAGTAAAAACCCTTATGGGATCTCTTTATTGTCCATCTGTCTGTCTGCCTGTCAAGACCCTTTACCTTGAGAATGCGAGGAGGTATCGAATTGAAATTAAAACCTTATAATTAAAATTCTCAGGTCTGCGGTCCCTTGAAGTTGTGAAAAATTAAACTTCTAAGTTAAACACAACTTATTTAAATTTCGGCTTGCACGCACAATGTACGAATTCTGTCGATAATTTGTTGAGGATAATGGCACACGCAAAGGTGGATTAAATCTTTTCGACTTCCTAGGAGTGTTAAAATAAAATTTGGACAGAATGTCGGGGCAGTTTATACTACCATTGAAAATTTTTTAATAAACAAATGCAATCAGAAATCTCGCGACGATCAACCAAGGGTATGTAATATGTGATATTTTTTGCAGAGGTTTAGATAATTTTCAGACTGATACGGTACTTTTTGATGATAACATAAGTATTTAATAAATCTTTTTTGAATGCTCTCTATGCGGTTAATATATTTATGGTAACACGGGTTCCATATTTCAGACGCGTATTCTAAGTGGCTTCTTACAAAAGTACAGTATAGAATTTTTAAAGTTTTGGCTTGAGAGAAGCACTTGGATAACCTCATTATGAAATCCAATGATTTAGATGCCTTCGCAATTATTGCGTCAACGGGCGTCTCAAAACTGAGCTTGGAATCGTGGTAAACTCCCAGATCACAAATGGAATTTGATCTGGGTAGAACTTGATCACATAAGGTATATGATGCGGCAATAATTGAACGCTTCCGAGAATACGTAATAACCGAACATTTTGCGGGATTGAGATCCAGTTTGCTTCGTAGACAATAGTCCTCAAGACGGTGCAGGTCATCTTGGAGTGCTGTTACATCCATCTGCGATGATATTGTGGCATAAATCTTCATAACATCAGCAAAACACAGTAGTTTGGATGAAGTCAAGCAAGAGTCGATGTCGTTAATATAGATAATAAATAGCAAAGGACCAAGCAATGATCCCTGCGGCACACCACTAGGAACAGTTACCCAGCTTCAAATATAATTATCCGACACGATCAAGAATGAAACTCACAAAGATTAGACACATTAGTTGTAACATCAAAGGAAATCTGTCTCTAAATTCGTCAATTGGTTGTTGTTTTTTTTTCAACTGACTGAACTTTTTTTTAGTTGATATTATTCTGACGTCGCCAGCTCTTCTAGAAAAAGCGCAGAGATTAACGCGTGCCTTCTCTGTATGACTAGGGGGAACGATCTTCTTATCTATCGACAACCGATCCGTACAAAATAGTATGACGGCGACGTATTTCATCCACTCTGACACGCGAATTAAAAATCCAATTTGCTTCTGCCAGCACAGCGGCATCGCCCGCGTGAAAATGAAAATCCTGCCAAGGAAACATACTTCCGGGAGAAAAAGTATTCTATGCGTGCCATTTTGACATGTTTTGCCCGTGCGGTACATTTTGTCCAAATCTCATCAGCAGTATCGCTGTGAAGTAGTAAAATTCTAATGAAATCATCCAATGACTTCTCCTGCTGATGACTTCTCCTCCTCGATGGGCGGACTCTAACACCTCACTAAGTTCTTGATAGCGCAATAATAATAGCCAGTTAAGTTAGTACGAAATTTAATATAATTATATGATAATGACATAATGACAACGTTTCTGACCATTCCATTTTATTATTATTTTAAGTTTTACATAGCAGAAATGGTTAATATGACCTTTGCTGCTCGCCGTGCTTTTGCCGGCCCGTGTCAATAAATAACCCAAAAATGATTTTATTATGCATTCATTTTACCTTGAGATCTTAATATAACTTCTTGTGTATGTTTGTATTGCTGTTACGAATGTCACACTCATGCATTGTGTACGTAAAATTTTAACAATTTGCTAAACACGCGTCGTGTAGTTGTCACAATAATGACGGCAAAGATAACTGTCATATTGCACTCAGTTGGTGAAGAATTGAAGATAAATAATATTATTGATGTAAAGATAGTTATCAAGTCAATGCACAGAGGCTCTACCGCGAGCTCTTAACGCGATCCATTTAACGACCTAAACTGAATTGTTAAAGGGATGAAGCTATAGTATAGTGTGTAGCTACACCCCTTTATTTTAACACGTCATGGTAAAGTCTCAGGAGGTTATTATGTCCTGCTATCACAACGAAGCGATTATATCAGGATAATAATAAAATATCCATATATAATCACCAACCCGCACTGGGCCCACGTGGTGGATTACGGCCCATTCCCTCTCTTAGAGAGGAGGCCTGTGTCCCAGCAGTGGGAACATTAAAAAAGGCTGATGATAAAAAAAAAATAGTTGATAACACAGATTTTATATTACACTTAGTTTTTTTTTTGTCGTGAAGCATATTATCAAATATTTCCCCTCGGTCTGGGTGGAGCGAGAAGAAGATTTACTGCTTAAAACATACAGACTTGTGTAAGTCATGACTACCTATGCAGAATAATGCAGAATGCAACTAGAAGAACACTCTTCTAGTTGCATTCTGCATTCCAGGGTTGCGGTAAGCCTTTTAAACAATGTCGCTGCCTTAAGGTAGGCCCTGATGTATCATACATAACTTTTTGTAAAACTATAGATAGACCTTCAAAAACACTCGTAATTTAATTCAAGATATTCTACACAACTGACTTAGAACTTACTAGACTGTGAATATATGAAAAAGTTCGCTAAGCCATACAAAAATGCAATAGGTAAACACCCAATAAGAAGCAATTTTTTTAATCTGAGACCTGCCACCAAAAAAAATAAAATAAATATACTTACATATTTCACATTCCAGCCCGTATGTTTGAGGTATTCGGTTCAACCTGACTAGGGGAGTGTGTCCGATACACTGAAGTATGTTGTCGTAAATTTTTTTCCCTCTGAGAACAATATTTCAATAAATTATCATTAATACATTCTGCTAATACTATATTTCAGATAGATTCTTGAAAGAGCCAAAATCAAACTATAGGTACATCATTACTTTACCACTGTTGTATAAAAGTGTATTATTATCACGGTTTTTGTAACTAATTTCTTGTTTTTTTTTTGATAAACTAAAAAAATGTACAGTAACGTTACAAATTAAGTATCTTTACAGTTTTCTTAATATAGCTAAAATTATTTTCAATCAGCCTTGCTTTCTATATGTTTAATGGCTGACTCGGCAAACTGTCAGATGTTTTGCAATATAAATTATTTCAGGCCACCCTTATAACCCAAGGGCATAAAAAAATAGCCTAGGGCCTATTCTCAGACCTAAAAAATATACACAAAAAATTTCATAAGAATCGGTCGAGTGATTTCGGAGGAGTTCGATAATAAAACACTGTGACATAAGATTTTGACATATCAGATTTAATAAATATTTGGTCGCCCAACTTAAAAAAGCTCTAAAAATAGTAACTCAAAAAGCAACCCACCGTTCGTTGTGACTGACGTTCATTGTTGCAATCCGTGTTGGCTGATCTTCACAACAACACTAACTCACAGAAACACTGAGAGACTCGCTAAGTGCAAGGATGTGATGGGACTTATATATATGAACATGAGCGTTTCATTTTATAGCTTTACGTATATATGTTCGATAATGTATTTTTTTATCACAAATCAAAATGTTGATAATGTATTTCTTATCGCGTAAATCAATGTATACCTTAGTATCGTTACTACAGTTATTAACTTTGATTTATTAACAAGCTCCGTTTACTTTTCTTTATAGAAATAGTGGACATGCGAGCAGAACATTAACGCTGACAATATCTATAGCAATGCGTGCGCTTCTTTCTTAGCGTATTTTATATAACTAAAATATGGTCATTTAGTCACGTGGTAGTAAGTACTCTATCACATGATATCCAATAGAAGATACAATTTTAATTGTAAGTAGATTTAAGAGTAAATACTTTAATTAAATATTTATATTACCATGCAAGTTATAAGCACTTTCATAACTTCTTAGCAGCAGTATATAATAATTAGATCAGACAAAATTATACATCTACACAGGCGTGTGTTTTTATCTGATTTGTCTAAAAGGAACATAACTATTGTACCATTTTATATACATATTTAATAAATAATGTATCACGTATTCATCTCATTTGTAACCTTCATCCGTAGCCTTCATCTAAAGGTTTTCATGGTCAACATGTTATTGATCAGGAAGCATAAACATAGTATAACAGTAAATAGTAGTAAATTGATTTCTATTTGTGTCAAATCCATCGACGCACCTTATTTTTCCTAATTCCAATAGGTACACATCGGAAGCCGCGTTTGTTTGTGGTCGGTGACCATGGAAAGTTACTCATGTTGAATTAATTAATAACACGCGTATTTATTTTTTTAGTAAACGCGTTTGTTTAATAGTGACAAAAAATAATTAAACGTAAAAAAGGATTAAATAAAAGATGAAGAATTTTTTAAATTTTACAATATTTTCAGACAATATTTAAAGATACAAAATTCTCAGTCTAAAATTGGCTTCGGTCGTGTTATATCAAGTTCTGAAATTCGCTTTGGTCATATATATAGTCGAGGACATCGTCGCCCGTCACCACTCCAGTGGGGATGAAGACTTCTGAAAACAATAACTTTTTTTACTAAACATTATAAGAATTGTATCGTGAGTGCGTTCACAAACCTGTAAACTCAGATATACATGACACGTAGACTCGGAACAACTATGTGTAGTCCATACATAAATGTGTTCCATGCGGGAATCGAACCCGCGACACGCAGCGCAGTAGTCAACCATTGCGCCAACGCGCCAACCGCGCCGGCTTACTTTAGCTATACAGATAGATATCGAACAGCAGAGGTGAACAAAATTTAACTTAAACTTTTTATTAGATAATTTTCGATATTACTCGATAAAGCCGACTTTCGGCCACTTTCGTAGCCGACGAATATTAGACAAGAAACGCCGACTATTCAGTTTGTTACTGTGTAAGTGCCGGTTCTTACTTTATTTGTAATATGTTTTTTTAATAATATAAAGGGTGAGGATGTCGGTATGTGCTATGATTGTTCATATTCAAGTTTTTGCTGATTCCTGCCCGTCATAAAAAAATATAATTTGACATTGGTCACACTTACGCGGAATCTTGGTCCGATTAGTCCATAAAAAAGTATACACGAGACTTTCTTTTAGTCATTATTTAAATTTTAGTTGTACTTTTTCACTTTAATGAACAATATTTTTTTTTGTGTTTTAACACAAAAACACCGCTCTGACCGGTTCAGAAGTAAAAATTAGGTAAGTAACATTTGTGAAGTAAACATAAACGTTTTCCGTTTATGTTGCAAACGCAGCCGGCCAGCTTGTCGGAAAACATTTTGTTGTGCGCACGAATCAGTGGTTCGAGAGTTTTCGAAAATTGCCGAATACCTACTATCGAAACCGTGATCGGATTGGACGACTAGTCGGTTACCTGACTACTTGTACTTGGCTAGTCGGTCAAAGTCATAATCAGCACATCGTTACTTTTTACACTTCTTAGTTTCTTATAATGGCTTTCCTCCATGGAACTCTAATCAAAAGGACCATCAAATATATTTTAGCGATTCGACTTTAATAGTTACTGGTAGCTATTGATTGTTATTTTTCATGTTATCAGTGGATAACTATTTACACAGGTTAGGAGTATTGGAAGATAAGACTGTTTATGTATTTAAGTACTTATCTGTGATATGTAGACAGTCTCGCAGACGGCAAAAATAATGCACTGATAAGTTGTGGTTGAATAAAAGGATTTTCAGTATCTATGAATAGTAAGTTCTTTTTTACGTTTATATAATGTAGTAAAACCTGATTTATGTTTACATACCCTTCTCGTCAGGGGTACTGCCGTACCATATATGTTTCTTTCCAATGATCACGAAGGGAGTGATGTCCAATATCCGGGACAGAAGACCGACCGTCGGATATTCAGCTTCTGCGTTGTCAGCTAAAGTGAAAATGTGTTTGTCAAGGTGGTCGAACACCACTTCTTGGAAGTAGAAATTCTCAGAATCTTGTCCGGGCAACTTGGTAGGGTTGGTCGCTCGGTTGCGGAGGTGGTCTTTAGAAACAGCTCCCACAAAGTGTCTAAAAATACATGTTATAGTTAAACTTCACTTTTAGTGCTACATTCCAGCAGCTCTGATTACCAGATTGTTCGGTTTCCCAGTTTTTGCCCGCGGTTTCGCCCGAGTGGAATGCATAAATTATTATATCAAAGGAGTAACAAAGTTATCTTCTGTTCTGTGGTAACAAACATACTGACATACGTAAAATCTTTCGCGTTTATTATATTAGTGTGGAATAAGACAAGAAAATGTTTATATAATAATAGTTACCTACCCGACATCATCCACGATGACCGCAATGTTCACATTGTAGCTGTTCATAGCCCGCACGGCCTGCACGCACGTGCTGTCTTTATTCAACTTGGGATATGTGCGCGCCAAATTTATGTCCGTAATCGGTTTTTTCCACCATCTAAAATAATCATAATTTTGTGTCTACACGGTTCTTCTCAAGTATTTACGATGTAGAGATACGATGGGAAAATGGCGCATTGGACTTTGGTCAAAGTGGCTTTATGTATGTTTTAACGAAATAGTCTTTTTTTTTAAAAGAGTGGAAATTATCTACTAACTTTTCCTGCTCTGGGTGGAGCGAGAGGGCGTGCCATACTTTTATTGACTAAAACCACACCAGTGTCCTTCAGTTGCCCTTTGCGTTCTAGGAATACGCGGCTGCCCCATATCAACATCTAGTAAGGGCTTAAAACTAAATTTTACAGGAGAGCGCAAAAACATAAAATACTTCAGCCTATGAAAAGCATTTAAGTTAAGTATGAAAAATGCTATTGGTTGTAAAGAATAGTAAATCGACCGACGACGACTGAGCGCAAATAAATGTTGACTTAGTGTGTTGGGTAACACAGTAAGTCAACATTTATTTGCGCTCCGTGAAATGTTGTTAGTTTATCTTCAACAACTAAGGCTCATCGAAGCATTCCTAGATATTGAAACAAACATGTGCGGGGACTTCACCCCGCCTGCCAGAGCATAAGAATGGTTTAAGAAAACATGTGAATATAGTGCAAGAAGTGTCTTAAGATAAATTCAAGAACTCGTGTCCTGTTTTTGAAGGGGAACACTTTGCAATATAGTGCAAGAAGTTCAAAGAACCCAACATTATATGAGATATAGGAATTCCTTCATTAAGAAACCGAAGAGTTGTTATAAGTGTTTACGATTCAAGCATTATTCATTGTCACAAGAACTGAAAAATACCTCTCAAATTAAATTTAAGCCCTTCATTTCTTTGGTTTTTGTTTTTTAAAGTAAACTGATAAAACTGAAATAAGTTGAACTGATTTATCGAATTAATAAAATAATTATTGAATTTACACACCGTATACTGTAACTATAATTTAGTCAACGAGTTAGAAAGAAAAGAAAGAAAGAAGAAAGAAAAACAGTTTATTTACACGGAATGACGCAACTAAAAACTAGACAAACGTAACATATTAAAGGAAAGATATGCGCCACATCCGTGCAAAACGGCCGAACGCTCAGCATAAAGCTGTGCCCTCATGCACAATGCGATGAGCACACAGCGCTGGTTTTCAGCGTTGGCCAGTGCTGACAGAAAGACGGTGCAATGTGCATAAAGATAAAAATAAAATAAAAAAATCATAAATTTTAGATAAATAAGAATATAATATAAATAAAAATAAGGAGACTGTGTATTTATGAAGTGAAGTGACAACACCACGGCGCGCCCATGACATTATGTTCATCTCATAGACTGTGGCAATTTGCACTGACGAAGTTATGCTGTGCATAAACCATATCAAAACCTAACAAGTGTGTGCCTTACTTTTTTTTTTTTTTTTTTGGTTAGGTAAAATCATCCAATGACGAATCCCGCCCTTGGGTGGGGCGGGAAACAGTGTCAGACTTTTACTGACTAAAAACCTACCTTTCCATTCCTTGCCTTTATCCTGGGGCCTTTGGTGACAGTCTCACATAACCTTTGGCCCCAGTAGGCTTCGGCCCTGCTGGACCCCTACAGTTTGCTGACAACTCCTTGAGGCGCGCGGGAACGGTGCGCGCCGTAGACGACCTGAGCTCGGACCGGTCTGTTACCGGACGGACGGACAGCGAGCTACCCATTGCCCACCGTCCGCGAGCCCGCGCCTACGGTGGCCGGAAATTGGGATCGGAAACCCGGCGGCGGCGGCGGCGTGTCCGCCTTTGCCTAATGCGGTCGGCCTCCTCCTTTACTAGCATTACTGCTTCGCAAAAGGAGGCGACCGCCTGCCACTCCTCCTCGCTCCGGAGCATGGCTTGAACCAAGCCCCGGCGCGAGAGATCGCCGCCGATCGCCCCCACGAGGACACGGCGATGCTCTTCCCAAGCGGGGCACACCTCGACTGTGTGCTCCACCGTGTCCACCGGGCGGTCCGCACAGTGGCGACACCCGGGCGTCGTCTCCGCACGAATCTTGTACAGGTACGGACCAAACTTGCCGTGTTCGGTCAGCACCTGCGCCAAACGGAAGGTGACGACGCCGTGGGGCCTTTCCAGCCACGTCTCAAAGAGGGGCCTTACCGCCTCGATCGTGGCGTGCCCAGCACGAGGTTGCGACAATCGCTCTCGCCATTTCACCATGAGATCCCGCCGGAGCTCTGTCCGCCATGCCGCGACTTGTCGCGGCAGCGGAGTTTCGCCCCGACGTTGCATCTCCACGCGTAAGTCATGCAAGTGTGTGCCTTACTAGATTTTGAAACAAATTGCTACATGAACCTAACTATCGCGTGTCAATTATCAAAGTTAGTAAGGGCTTTAATATACACTTATTAAAATATTGGCAGTACTATGTGTTCATTATTTAGTATTCTTTACATTATTTAGCATTTTTCTTACTTAACTTAAATTCTTTTCATAGGCAAGTATTTTACGCTTCTGCGCTCTCCTTTAAAATTTATTTTTAAGCCCTTACTAGGTTTTGATATGGAGCAGCCGCCCTCGTATATCTTCTCTCTACTTTCAAATTTGGTCTTGATTTCAAAAACTTTGTGGGACTTATTAGGTTTTAATTATGTTAAAGTGACTTACTAGGTTTTAAAATGGTTACGAGGGAGTGAATGGTGCACTTAATAGGTATCACTGTTTTTTTTTTTTATGGTAGGTAAAATCATCCAATGACAAATCCCGCCCTTGGGCGGAGCGGGAAGTAGTGTCAGACTCTTACTGACTAAAAACCTACCCCGTTCCTTCGTAGCCTATCGTGCCGGGGCCGAGCACTCCTTTCGGAAATAAACCCATGACCCCAGTAGGCTTCGACCCTGCCTGCCTGCAGTTAGCAGGCTGGGCCTCTTCGGTGTGCTGACAGCTCCTTGAGGCGCGCGGGAACAGAACGCGCCGTCGACGACTTGGGCTCGGTCCGGTCGGTTACCGGACGATCGGACAGCGTGCTACCCATTGCACGCCGTCCGCAAGCCCGCGCCTACGGTGGCCGGAAATCGGGATCGGAATCCCGGCGGCGGCTGGGGCGAGCGCCCCGTTGCCTCTGCCTGATGCGGTCGGCCTCCTCCTTTGCTAGCATTACTGCTTCGCAGAAGGAGGCGACCGCCTGCCATCCCTCCTCACTACGGACCATGGCCTGAACCAAGGCCCGGCGAGAGAGATCGCTGCCGCCGATCGCCCCCACGAGGACACGGCGATGCTCCGCCCAGGCGGGGCACACCTCTACAGTGTGCTCCACCGTGTCCTCCGGATGTTCCGCACAGTGGCGACACCCGGGCGAATCCTCCGCACGAATCCGGAACAGGTACTTAGCGAACTTTCCGTGTTCGGTAAGCACCTGCGTCGTGCGGAAGTTGAGAACGCCGTGAGGTCTTTCCAGCCACGCCTTAAGGATGGGCCTTATCGCCCCAATTGTGGCGCGCCCCGAACGAAGTTGCGATAGTCGTTGACGCCATTTCGCCATGAGATCCCGCCGGAGATAGGTATCACTTTTTAAATATATCTGCTTAAATGACATTTTTAAAAGCTGGTGTTTTTGTATTTGGTAAGGGTTAGATTAGCAAGATTATGTAATAAAACATTTTTTGTAAAAAGTGTCCCTTACTAGATTTTGAAATGGGGCAGCCGTTCGGGTTGCCTTTTCAGAAATTTCCCGCGGTCCTAGCTAATGGACATCGGCCTTGCGGTTTGTTGGCATCTCTATGAGGACCGCGTGGATCACTACGCGCTGTCGACGACTTGGGCTCGGTCCGGTCGATTACCGGCCGGTCGGAACGAAAATAGACTACGTTGCATATTTTTATTCTTTATTAAACACAAATAGGACAGCAGATGTAGACAGGCGAGCAATTCAGTAACTCACTTCATGGTATGTGCTGGGGGCTCCATGAAGCGGTGCGCCTCCATCCACTGGTCGCTGACGAACTTGGACATGTAGTTGCGGATGCCGTCGGGCAGGATGACTACCACGCGCTTGCCAGCACCGATGTTCAGTGCTTTGACAGCCTTGATGGCTGCAGCCATAGCTGTTCCACTGCTGCCGCCTGGTTCACATAATATTGACAATGTAATTGTCACTAAGAATAGAATAGAATAAAACTTTATTGTACACCAAGAAAGTTACTAAGCTAAGCATGAGTCCGCGGATCGGTAGTTGCAAATATCCTTACGTACATTAAATAACGCATATAGCTGACTAATATCCCCCGCTGGTAATGCAGTGTCAAAACTTGATTTACTACGTTACTCTTTGTTCAAATTTCAAGCTGTGAATGGTCATTCATGATCAACTATAGCGAAACCAGTTCAGTTTTCAAACTATATATAATATCTCCTTACTTCCACATCCTCATAGATAATCATGAATTAATAACAATGTAGTTTAATAAAAATAACAGGAAGTACCATTAATATCAAATACACCGCGGCGTTGACCGGCGCCTTGCTCGTTGCTGATAACATTATCCGTAAATAAATTAATCAAATAATTGTGTAATTTAGATAATTATAATTACCGCAGAGCAAACCCTCCTTCTTCGCCAGTTCTCTGGACATCAAGAAGCTTTCTTGATCAGTGACTACCTCAAAGTGGTCTGCCACGGATTTATCACATACGATTGGTAGAGACGACCCTCCTATTCCTTCCACCTACAAAAATAATCGAATACTTTTATTTAGAAATTCACGGCAGTTGCATTCAGAACACAAGGTGGCCCTGACAACTGATGTCTAATTGTACAAATCTTCTTCTTATGTAATATATATGGTGACTGACTCTCTCATTAACTCATCAACGCTGAGCCTAAATCCATGGACCTAGAACGCCCTACCATGATATTTTGTGCAAAGTTTTTTTTAAAGATGTAGATTCATTCAAAAAGAATAAGATCTAACTTTCCGAAATTCACCCGAAACGGGCACAGAGATGGCGTAAGGGCCACATGAGCCACCGTCTACCGCTTCGCGGTCCGGGGTAGGGTTGCTAACATTTCTTCGACGAAATATAGTATTTTTCAAACTAAGCTATAAAAAAATATAGTACACTTCAAAAAAATATAGTATTTTATGGGAAAAGCAAAAAATATTAGTTGGTATTTAGGTTTTTTTTTAACTATATTTGTTTGCACTTCTTGCATTTTTAACTATTTAAATTCTAAAATAAAAGTTTCATGCTTTATGACAACCTTTTAAAATTAATTATATAAATCAAAAACTATATTTTTGTTAAAGGTTTATATTTTTTTAAGTCTTTTTTGTATTTTTATTTTTGACTATCGGTGATAGTGACCCACTTTCGCTACCGCTACTATTTTCTCTAACTAATTTATTTAGGACTTCTTATAGAAAATGACAATACTTAATTAAAAATAATTACTAAAATCAAAGAACATAAACATAGCAGACCAATGACCAAACATTCGTTTGACATTAACAAGTTTAAAACGTTCATACGATAGATACGTTCGGATACACGCTACCGCATCGGTCAAATGAGACTCAAAGTATAGTACAATATTATATATTATAGTACGGTTGGCAACCCTAGTCCGAGGGACCTCGCTCATGATTGGAAAATCTGTAGTCACTCTCTTACATCCTGAGTATTCATGGTTCTTAATCATTTTTGCGAAAGACAGCAAAGATAACAGTATCTTTGCTGTCTCTCGTAGGTAATAACAGTATTACCTACCTACTTACGTATGATTGAGAATTAAAAATATATTAACCTCTCCACTGTTATATGCTATAATTTTTCGTCGTAGTGTCGTCGTGGATAATATATGATACCTTTACTTACCTACATCTGAAAAAAAAACGACAGTTTTACTCCGCCAGAAGACCTTGCAGCACCTTGTTCATCACATTTAGCCGCACCATTAGAAACGAGGGTTCAAAGTTTGTTGGGAGGTCTACTTTATCATGTGTTTAATCGCTAGCAGAATGTAATACCTTTATAAAAGCCGTTGTATTAGTTTTATGTAATACGTTGAATTAGTTTGTCATCCAAAGATTACGAATGTTATATTTTTATTACGAAATTTCTAGTTAAAGAAAGCGTACGACGCTCGTGTGACGACAAAAGAGCATATAGATAAAGATTTCGAATAGGTATTTAGTACCATTAAAAATGTTTAAAAACAATAAATATATTTATAGATCATATTTATATAGTATATTAAATGTTACATATCCCAAAAAATATATTTTTTAATACACTTGCTCAGAAAGTGGCTCTTATTGCACTACAATTAGGTATATAATGGCACCTGTTACCAAACTGTGATATTTTGATAACCATTCCACACTAGTGCTGTAATGTAGCTATAGGTAACCTTTTTGTTCAACCTCTTTGTTTGCGAAACAAATTTTGAATAGGTATGAAAAAATAAAAATTGTTTGTGGTCTATGGTTATCATTTTAAGATGTGCGCGGTTTTTGGCGAGATTTTTTCGAGTGAAGTTCATGGGTTGTATTAATTAAATTTAATCAAATACTACAAAAAACATAAAAAGTTACATCCATAATCTATTGTCACTACGAATGACATTAACCTAAAAACTTTTCACACAAGAAAACAATGACGACTAGGCAATATGATCAAAAGACCATTTAGCCATAGCCTATCGCGTGCCTATGAAAAAAGATTTAATTTTTTACCGCCATGTTATGAAAAATTTTACTAGTTTTACCGTTGTAATATCAGTTAGCAAAATTATTTTTCTTCACAAGTGTATTGAAAAACGTCGTATGATAAACGTGAGTAATCAATGGCTACCGTTCTTGGATCTTAATACCGCCTCGACGGTAACCTCCTACCATAATGTACCATAATGTACTGTACATGTCATAATAAAAAATTGTAGGTTTATTTTGATAAAACTAGCTTTTGCTAGTGATTTTAACCACGTGCAAATATAAGACTTGGGATAAAAAATTACCTATGTGCTATTCCGCGACATAGTTTACCCGTGTTCCAAATTTCATCTAATTTCTTTCAGTCGTTTGCGCGTGAAGGAGTATCAAACACATATAATCATACATACATATACAGGTACACATTAAGGAATTATATTTACTAAATAAGGATGGTCTTTGCCCTTCGTGTTGAACATGACGGAGCCGTCAGGTTCGGCCACTACCACGACGCACTTGGGGTTCTTCTCCTTCAACCTTTCTCCAATACCAGTCATGGTGCCGCCGGTGCCTGTCCCCATGACCACCATGTCAACGTCACCCAGTGCAGATAGTATCTCCTCTGCAGTATTCTTGTAGTGAGTCCTCGGGTTTACGGGGTTGTCGAACTGAAATTAAACGCTCCGTACAGTTAAAAATACATAGAAAAGTGATTATTGTTTTTCTACTCCATAAAGTACCGACCGGTTGAACACAGATCATATTTTGCGGCATAGATACGTGGTATTCCATTTTTTTTTTTAAGAGTGACCTCTCCTAAATCAGCCTATGAGGTTGTCGTCTACCTGATCGGAATTGAATGTGGCGGCTATAATAAAATAAAGCATCCACTTATAACAACCTAAAACTAAATTAAAAACAAAGTGACTATGCCATAGCCATAATAAAGGCAACCCCTGGAAACAAACCCTTGCAACAAAGGAATTGGGGGTGTGGCCAACTGCAAGCGTTTACGCTAAACGAAACGATTATAACTTGGCTAGGGGGGCCGGTTTCCGCGATGGGAATCGTCCGCGTGAACACACGCGCTTTATTACGCGTCGGCAGCACGTCGCGGGCGCCCGCGCCTTCGTGTTTATATTTAGGCTCTAAGTGCATATTAAAGACTAATTGTGTAAGTATGATGTCTGGCTCACCTGATTCAACATCACTACTTTGTCTGGATTTTCATCTTTCAGTCGACGAGCAATCGCCAATTCCAAAACTTTGTTTTTAGTTTGTATGACTTCGGCTCCGAGCAAATTGATGGTATTCACCTTCTCGGATGAGTTTTTATCTTCAGTAATGATAATACATTTGTTTTCTAGAATTAAAGATTAAGTTTAGAGTCTGATTCTGATGATTGAATATTTGCTGTTTGTGGCACAGTTCATACTATACAGTCATCAACGGTAATTTTGAAGCGTGTTTTAAGTTATTATAAATTTGTATTCGACCTATGTAGACTAAGAAAATAGGTTATATGCATCGATATATATGTACTACGCACTAGATGACGCGTGCCGTATATTCACTTTTTTCTAATTAGTTGTTCGGCAGACAGTAAAATCCGCGCTCAGCTGACGTTAGTGTAATTTTGACGTTCATGCAGTGTAGGAGAGCCGCTAATAAATTCGAATCAAAGTAAACCAGGAAATAAACAATAATTCTGAAGCTAAAGAAATAAAACTACTGGTTATCCAAGCGATGTTATAGCTTCTAATATCGTAATAATATAATAGAAAAGATAATATTCCAAAAAACCACCCTCCATTTTACAATCATAGACTAAAAACATACAGATGCTCCCCCCTACGAAAACGAATTGTAGGTTTTTACCTACAACTGTTTTACAGAACACAGACTTTATGCGGTGTTTTATAACAAATTCGATATTTTTGAATATTTTTTAGGGTTCGTACCTCAAAAGGAAAAATCGGAACCTTTATAAGATCACTTTGTAGTCCGTCTGTCCGTCTGTCAAGACCCTTTATCTCGAGAACGCGTGGAGGTATCGAATTGAAGTTAAATACTCGAATTGATTTATTTCATCACCACTGCTCTCAAAAACGGTGAAGGAAAACATCGTGAGAAAACCGACATGTCCTAGAACCAAAAATTCGAAGACATGTGATATCCACCAATCCGCACCGGGCCCGCGTGGTGGATTATGGCCCATTCCTTCTCTTAAAGAGGAGGCCTGAGTCTCAGCAGTGGGAATATTAAAAGGCTGATGCAATGCAATGAAACTCAAATCTGTGTTGGTACAGCCTGCTTGGGTATTTGTAAAGAAAAAATTAAAAAATAAACTACTTTTTTTCAATAACTCGAATTAATTTCTTTAAGTAAACGTTTCAATGACCTTGTAGGTAGTTGTCGGTCGTTGCGTATTAACTACCTACAGTTCATTGGCCTCGCTCAGCTGATATTTACTTAAAGAAATTAATTTTGTAAATGCGTAAATTAATTTGAGTGTATAAAAAGGTACTTTATTTTTAATTTTCACTTTACAAATCGATAGTTCATGTACCGAATCGACCCTCCGCGGGATTAAAACGACCAAAATTTAACGATGTATTACATATTTTTTCAAAGTTTAAAAATTACGACGACATTTTTTGATACCCAATAAAAACTCATCAAGAAATGTCAGCGGAGAGAATTTATACCAACGAAGACTATTATTACATTTTGAAATAGAGTATTATTGTAATTAGGGTTGCCAGGTCGCCAAACCCAATAGCCGGACAGACCAGCCAGTTTGGCCGGACATTTCGGTAGAAAAGCCGGACACCCTATATTATTGAGGATTTTGTCTCAGTATTAATAGGTACGACAAAAAAATTGTATGTAAAATCAAGCTTTTTTGATTATTATCATAAATCTTGTTAATTTCTAGTGAAATAATAAATAAAATCGAATGCCAAATCAGTCTTAGGTAGGTACTTTATTATTAATCAGTTAAATAGTCATCAGTCAAAATTAAATTCTAGATACTTAAACATTTATCAACATATTTAAATTCTTCTTAAATACTAATGAAAGGCACAAATAAGACTTTTTTAACTAAAAAAATAAATAATCAAAAACTTCTTCTCTTTAAGTTAAACAAAAAAACAAAAAAAACTTTTTCTCTTTGAGTTACACAATAAAAATAATTATTCATATTTTTGGTTTGCCGAAACCTGCTTTAAGAGCTCAGTTTCTTTCAAAATGTAGTTGTAAAAATCCTTACATGTCAAATGTTTTAAATTAAATTCTACAATCAACATTTTGGCAACAGTGCCAACATGTAATCTGTTGCGTTCTTTCGTCCATTGCTGACCTATCAAGGAAAAAGCTCTTTCAACGTTTGCGTTATGTCCTGGGATAGCAAAGTAATACTGACAAATAGTTAGGAATTCTGAAAAGCAATCTTGAGTTATCATCGATTTAAAATAGGCTACCCATTTCTTATGTGCTAATAGCTTCTTGAAATCAACGTTCTCTTTGTTAATGTTCAGAAAACTTTTAAGATTTTGCAGTTGGTCAAAACATTTGCTATCGTCAATTTTGACGTTGTTTTGTGATAGGATACTTATAGTATCGGAAACTTGATTCCATTCAGGAACATCTTTTAAAGTCATCCATGTGAAATGTTTTGTGTCTTTGTATAAGTTTTCAGTCCAAGATCGTAAATATTGTACTGCAATAATGTACATGTTTTTAATATCCTCTTTGAACGCAGTCACCTGTTCAGAATTTTCGTTGTTCTCTTTGAATTTACGCAAAATGGAAGTCACTTTCAATGGGCAAAAGTCTTGTTCAATTCTTGCATTTATGCTATTCATTATCTCAGAACAGTTTTCCAAAACCTCATTTACAGAAACATCAGCCTTCTCTGTATCTTTAATGCGATTTTGATAAATGGCCATGAAAGAATGAACAGCCCACAAATAGCCTTCGTTAAGGTCGTTTTCAAAAAAATCTCTCAAAGTTCTGGATGTATTATTCTTTTCCTTTTTTAGGAAATACGACTTAAGAGGTTCAAACATTTGTAAAATCCTTTCTATCGCTGGAAAAAGACTCAGCCAGCGCGTCTTTGAATGATAAAGTATTTGTTTAAAATGAATTTCTAATTCTGAGCTAATACTTTTGAGTTCCTCTGTACGTACGGTAAATGTAGCAAAATGATTGTGAATCTGCATGACAATACTTTCAAAACACACTGGCAAGGAATCAAGAGCACTGTGGACAGAATTATTAAAAATATGTGCAACACAGCCGACTCCAATTATATTCTGATTATTCGTTAGAGATTTTAATGTAAAGAAAACATTATTTTGTCCTCCTCTGTCTTTGCCGCCAAAATTTGTAGCAGCATTATCAGCCGAAAATGCCACTAGTTTGTCTGAGAGGTTTTTGTCACGCAGTGAATCGTAGACGTAATTAGATATCGTTTCGGATGTCTCATTTTGTTGTGATTGAATATCTATTAAGGAAACCTGAATTCCGTCTTTCTGATAGTCAAAATACTGAATTAACAGCGGGAATAACTTAATAGCACCATGATTGCTTGCGTCAGTCGAAGCGCTTATGTATTTTATATCAGATAAGTCCTCCAATATATTTTTTAAAACATATGGCGCAAGAACATTTTTCAAAATTGCTTCTGCCTTTGTTCTCGCACAGGTTACTTCTTTCGCAATGTTTGAATCAGCATAAAGGCACTTTTGAAGTGGTACTGTACAGTCTAATGAATTAAATGATTGATTGTGCTTTACTGTGTGAAAAACTAAAGTAGCCTCAGCCGCTTGCACTTCTCTTTTTGGTCCCGATCTTGTTGTTACAAAATTGTCTATTTTTGACGAACACACAGCGGTCCTAATATTTTTACGGTGTTTTTCGGTATTTAAATGCTTTTCAAGCTCATATTTTCCCTTACTGGCTATTGATATTAACTGGTCGCAAGGCTCACACTTCACCTCCGACGGTTCTGCTGTTGGCTTAAACATTTTAAATTTTATTTTTAATTCTTCTGAAAAAATACATTTTCTCTTTGGCATTTTGAGATCTGAAAATTAAGAAAATGACTGTTTTATTTGTTTGTCATCATATCACTCGCAGTCGCACGGTATGTGTTTGAAATCTACAGTTTGAATTTTTCATTCATAATTTTTGTTTTAAAAAGACTTCTACTAAAAATTGTCAAAATTCACTCAGAAAACGCGCATTTGGTTTTTTCAACTTATTTTTGACTACACGCAATAAAAATATAAAATAACTATGTTACTATCTAGAACTCAGGGAAAAGTATTATTCACTTCAAAAAGTTGGTTGAAATTATCAATATATTGGTCATAATATGAACAAAATACATTATAAAATGTATAAGACCTTTTGAAGTAGCATCAATAGTACAGTACAAACAATACTTACCAAAATTATTGTCGCTAAATACAAAAACTGACAACGCAACGTACAGCACGTGCGCTGTCAATCGAGGAATGAACAATACCGACAGAGCGCAGGGGAGCGGGCGACGGGCGGCACTTCGGCTTGCGTGGGCGACCGACAGTCGACTCTCGTCGCCTGCGCTCGGCCACGCTCGGCGTTCGCTCGTTTGCGAAATGTAAAAAGCCTAACAAAAGCCGGACAAGACAGACACCGTTTATTTTGGCCGGACACGCAATCAAAAAGCCTACCTATGTCCGGCTTTATCCGGACGCCTGGCAACGCTAATTGTAATGAAGTATTGTAGGCAAGAAACTGTGTCACGTCTGCGGTATAAAAATCTATATGGATGACATGTCATTAAACTAAGTTGAAAGCAACGCGTAAGTACTAGGAAATTCATGGCGCTTTAGACCTTTTGGTCGCGAAAAAGTATCCTCTATAAGCTATCTTAGCGCTGTAAGTTTTAAAAGTTTTGTTAGACAACATAATGGCAATCTAGCGCTGCAGCGATTTATTGTTTGAACTTTTCAGTATTTTGACAAAAAGTTTATATGAACGTGCTTGTCTATCGCGTTATATGAAATTGGCTAAATAAAGTACATACTCCTTTTTTCAATTTTTGCACCAGTCTAAAGATTACTCCTGTTCTGTCGATGTCATGCGGGAATCGAACCCGTGACTCGCAGTGTTTATACATCTCTGAAAGGTATACCACGGCCAGAAGCCTACTCGTAGGGGCCAAGTTGAACATATTTAAGTGAAATGTGACAACAAGATTAAGATTACCCCTGTACGTGCTATACAAGAGCACCCAAGGACAACACCCGGTAGAAGTGGAACTATTAATGCAGGATATGGAAAACAAAGATATTGGACTATGGTTTTGGGAGGTTAACGTGGACCAGTTACTAAGAACTATGCAAAGACTATGCCCTTGGCCCTTACTTGAACAATGTTGTTAATTTTAATATGTCGACTGACATCCACAGAAAGTAACTTGCACACTCAATAAACGTGCCCCAATAACGGTCGCTAGCCCTTAGACGTAACAATAGGACGTAACAATTTAACAAGGTTGCAACATATCAAGGTATTTTATTTTTTTTATTTATGGGACAATAAAAATCTTACTGGTTTTTTTAATCCATATGTCGATACATATATATGTACCTACATATAGATTAAAAAAAACCAGTAAGATTGCCTGTATTTTTTTTTGGCTTGAGGTGAGAAATAAACATTATTATTATAGTACAAACGACTAAACGAGGTATACCAAGACTTTCAGGATAATACCGAAATTATAATGTTTCATTAGTGCATAATGTTTTAAATAAATAAATACATTCAAAATCACTATCAACACCTAACGGCATTATGTATATCCATTCCTCTATAAAGCACGCTTGCTCTAGCGAATCACACTCAAGCCAGCCAATAAAGGCAAGCTACAAAAAGATTTCTCCCGAGAGATCTATCGTCCGTTGGGTCGCTACTATTATAGTTTGCCATATTATTCTGTTTAAAAGAGTATTTATATAAATACCCGAAAGTGCAGCATTGAAGGCAATTCCAATGCCAGTGTTTCCTGATGACGGTTCCACAAATTCGGTGTCCTTATTAACTACTCCCGCCTGCCTTGCATCCTGGACCATCGACAACGCAATCCTATCTTTTATGGAGCCGCTCGGATTAAAGAATTCACATTTGGCATCTAAAAATAAAAACTGCGTTCAGTAATTCTCCTTCTGATGTGATGATGATCATAATGAGACTTGAAAGGATTGCAAAGCTATAAATATTTGAAGGAACTCACAGATTTCACATTGCACGCCATGGTCATTAGGCAGTTTGTTCAGTTTAACGAGAGGCGTGTTGCCCACCAGCTCCAGAATACTGTTGTAGACCTTGTTTTCGGCTTTTCCGCTGTTTGACATTCAATGTAGATAAAATTATTATTCATAAAAAGGCTGCCAGAGTCATGATGCTCATCGCAAAGAGAGTTGGAACATCTCTACGCGTTCAAGCCGGCTTGTGTCATTGATGGAGCACGCGGAGTGTTTGCTGACCTGGCAAGGTTGGGTGTGTTTCCCTACCTGTTTTTGATCTGCGACCACTTTCGAGTTTTTGTCGTTAACAGGAACCAGAATTTCAGAAGAACATTTAATTATTTATATATATAAATCTACCAAAAAAAATGTATCGTAAAATCAAAACTTGTAGCAAACCTACAAAATAATTATTAGTAATGAGCAATAATATTTAAAACACAATATATCCGATAAAACTTAAAATCAGTTTGCATCAATGTTACTTTTCAGTTGTAAAGTTTATGATTTTCAGCCTTTCGCGGACCATATTCTATCTCTTGCGGACCACCAGTGTCCATGGACCACAGGTTGGGAATCACTGTACTAATGATGAAACAAAACAACCTTATAATGGATTAGTAGCTTGTAAAAAACAGAACGCGTAATTCGTTCAAAATTATCCGTTCTCTGCGCCACCGATGGACGCTGGTCCACCGGTGGCGCACCACACCCAGCAAGACTTGATGAAGATTTGCCCATTGGCTACGAAATACCTAATTATGAGGTGTCAGTTTGAACATGCTTTTTTCGTTGGTAGGAAAATCATCAAATGACATCTCCGCGCCCCCAGGCGAGGCGGGAGATAGTGTCAGACTTTTACAGACTAAAAACCCACGCCTGTTTCTTCTTTGCCTTCGTTCCGTTCGACCTTCACGTTCACATTACTCATGGTCCCGATGGTTACCGGACAGTCAGACAGCGAGCTACGCATTAATCGCCATCCGCAAGCCCGCGCCTACGGTGGCCGGAAATCGAGATCGGAATTGCGGCGGCGGCGGTCGCCCTGCTCCTTTGCTGCTTCACAGAAGAAGGCAACCGCCTGCTACTCCTCGCTTCGGACCATAACCTGTACCAAGGCCCGGCGCGAGAGATCGCCGCCGGGTCTGAACATGTTAAGTAATTAAATTAACGATTTTTTTTTTTAATTATTCAGAACTATGGAAATGACTGAAACTTACCCCAAATTATAAACATTTCGAGATTCTTTTTCAGGACGTCTTCTAATGCTTACTAGGTTGCTTGCCATCTTATACATTCTGATTTCTGATTCAGCAGCTACCACACCGCGAATGCAGGACTTCAGACTGATATCCTATTGACCCAGTCTGTATATATATATGAACTGAAATCATTTCAATTATTACGTTTAATATCATTCGTTTCGGTTCATTTTCCGTCATGAACTTAAATATTACTGCAAGTTTTATCACACTTTTAATGATGGTAATAAAAAATAACGCAATTTATCGTTATTGATTTGCTCATTCACGTTTAAAACTACATACTTGGTTAGAAATTGTAAGCAACGCCAATGTTAAAAATAAAATACCGTAATCTAAAGTTTAAAAACTTGTTATATAATGATAATCAAATAAAAACAAAAAAAAATGGGCAAAAATTTAAAAGCTACCAAAACAAATTCTTTGTCTTCCTTTCCTCATTTTCAGGCTTTCGTACCTACCTCAAAAGGAAAAAACGGAACCCTTATAGGATCACTTTGTTGTCTGTCTGTCTGTCAAGACCCTATATCTCGGGTACACGTGGAGGTATTGAGTTCAAATTAAAACCATATACTCAGATCTGCGATGCTTTAAAAGCTGAAACTTCTAAGTTAACGGAAAAAAACCTCTTTTTTTAAATCGATTATATTTCGACACTCTCAGGGAAATCAAAATTCATAAGGGACTTCCCGTTGACCTAAAATCCTGAAATTTGGCAAGAAGCAAAGTCTTATTAAATAGTACAAACCCTCACGATATAGCAGAAGCCTTAAATCATTTTTTTGTAGACAAAATAAAGCCAATCAATAACACAGGCATACAAGTGACATCCAAGATCTCAAAGTCAAGTAACTCGATGTTTATGGCACCAAGCAATTCAAATGAGATCAAAGCCATAATTAAATCTTTAAAAAATAAAAATTGTGTAGGTAATGATGGAATATCTACCAAAGTAATTAAATACGTGTCAGACTATATTTGTGGACATTTGAGTTTTATTCTCAATCTGTGCATAACTCACGGTACATATCCAACTAGTCTAAAAATAGCTGTGGTCAAACGATTATTAAAAAAAAAAATACAAAGAATGCATGGAATCTTATAGACCTATTGCATTGGTGCCGATAATATCGAAGGTCTTTGAAATATATATATATACACTCAAACTATCTAGATAAACAAAATATTTTGACTAAAGAACAGAAAGGCTTTCAGAAAAATAAAACTATTAACATGGCTATTTATGACTTCTTAAACAATGTAATTACGAATGTTGATAAACGAATACCTGTGTGCTCTATCTATTGTGATATGACTCAAGCCTTTGACTATGTGGATTATAATATTTTTCTTAAAAAATTGGACGCCTACGGCATAGAGGTAATGTGTTGAATTTAATAGAATCGTATTTAAATAATAGAACACAGTACGTTGAAATATCGACAATAGATCCTAAAACAAAACGCCAACGAATTTATAAGTCTGATTGTAGGACAATAACATATGGAGTGCCCCAGGGTAGCGTACTAGGCCTCCTTCTGTTTATTATATATATAAATGATATGCCAAAAGTAACAAGTCATCCTATGTCACTATTTGCCGATGACAGCACAGTGACTATAAACAACAAAAATAATTATTGAAAAGACGAATTTGATGGTGTTTAGCCAACGTTCAAATACAAATATAAGTCTACAGTCAATCAAATCGTAACTCAAGTAGACACATCTAAATTCCTAGGATTAACGATAGATCAAAAATTAAATTGGAAAGCACACACGGAGGAGCTAACTAAACGAATTAGTAAGTCTAGCTATATAAGCTTGCCTCAGTGATAAGTAAGGATGCTTTAGTCACAGCATATCATGGCCTGGTGGGTTCAGTTTTGAGATATGGTGTTATATTTTGGGGGAATTCAACCAATAAGGAAATAATATTTAAATCACAGAAAAGGTGTATCAGGATAATGTTTAGATTGCAGGTCATAGATACATGTAAACCCTTCTTTATTAAATATAAAATATTGACACTTCCATGTCTATATATTTTTGAGGTAGCTGTATTCGTTAAAACCAATCCAAAATTGTTTATTATGTTAATTGTCAATATTAATAATATGTTTTTCAATACACTTGCTCAGAAAGTGGCTCTTATTGCAATAAACTTAGGTATATAGGGTGACTGGTAATTAGTGAACGATACTTAACCACGTGATTGTAGTCATGATAACAAACAACTTTTACTACGGGACCAAACGAAAAAAATTAGCGAAGTTCAGTACAATTTGACCAGTTAGGCGAACACAAATATGTACTGATCAACAGATTTTTTTTCGTGATTTCAGGTTTGGTCCCATAGTAAAAGTTGTTTTTTATCATGACTACAATCACATGTTTAAGTATTGTTCACTAATTACCAGTCACCTTATATAATGGCACCTGTGGCTGTTACCAAACTGTGACATTTTGATTACCATTACGCACTAGTACTGTAATGTAGCTATAACCTTTTTGTTCCACCTCTTTAATTGCGATTCTTTTGAAGACGAATAAAAAATGTGGTCTATGGCCGTTATTTTAAGATGCGCGCGGTTTATGGCGTGATTTTTTTCGAGTGAAGTTCATGGGCTGCATTAATTAAATTAAATTAAATACTACAAAAACATTATAAAATGTTACATCCATATTCTATTGCCACTACGAATGACATTAACGTAAAAACTTTTCACACAAGAAAACAAACGACGACTAGGCAATATGATCAAAAGACCATATAGCCATAGCCTAGCGCGTGTTTATGAAAACAGATTTAATTTTTTACCGCCATTTTATGAAAACTTTTTACTAGTTTTACCGTTGTAATATCAGTAAGCTAAATTATTTTTCTTCTCAAGTTTATCGAAACACGTCGTATGATACACGTGAGTAATGAATGGTTACCGTTCTTGGCTCTCTTAAGAGGTTACCGCCTCGACAGTACCCTCCTACATTACACACTTATATCATAATGTACTATTACCTATTTAAAGTTGGACCTTATTATAAACCCGATGACGCGATGCGAATGCAGTGAATGTATGGAATTAAAACCTGACAATTAAAATTGTCTCTTTATTAGTCTCTCTCCTATATTAGTTCTCTTTCATAGTATATTTTCAACTTTAGTAAACTTATTGCAAATTCGTCGACAAATATGTCACATAGACAATTAAATATGATCCAGTTTGTAATTGGGTTTAAGTTTCTATTGCATTTTGTAAAGGGTATGGTGTGGTCCAAGAGAATGTTGTTTTTTATTGCAATAACAACATAAACACATAAGGTGGTAGGAGAAAACTTAAATACCGAATCAAATAATAATTATTTTTTTTTTATTAATAATTTAATATAGGTAAAATAAAAAAAAGTGTTACAAAATGACTTTTTATAAAGCAAAAACAGTCATTGACATTACAAAACTCGTAATTCTGTCAAAACTGCGTTTAAAGCGGGTTCCAGATAGTTCCCATTGCAGGGTTGGCTGTGCTCATGGATGTAGTCCAGCACGTCATCTCCGGTAACCACTCCACTTGGAACGAAGAAAGCTGCAACAATAATGGAACATTATAATAAATATATAAGAATACAACAGGACGTATAGGAACAAATACGGATTTACAAGATCTAAAAACTGTTTTTAACTTGCTCTGGCAGGTCTGCCTCACGTGTCATCAGATCTTTACTGGGTTGAGCAGGTAGATGCCATAAATATTGTTTTTTTACAATTACTCGAAAACTCTCCCCTATCCCTACCGTTTTTAGGCACGCAATTTACTTTTTTCCGCACTACTACGGAAAGTACGTGAGCCACCCACGCCACAATTTTTTGTATTTATCGTATGAGGCTTCGCGAGAAGTGAAAAATGTACTACTTCAGTTCTTTACTGTTATGTGCTGTAAAGGAGTAGTCCTAAACGTAACTAGGTATTTGTAGAAGAAAGCAACTGTGTTCAATGACTACGTTTCTTACCGCTAATGTCGTAACCTTCTTTTCCGATGATGACGTAGGGAGTGATGTCTAGGATGCGGGACAGAAGGCCGATGGTTGGCTTCTCTTTCTCCGCGTTGACAGCCAGCGTGTAGACGTGCTTATCAAGATGGTCGGTGACCACGTCCTCAAAGTCATACTCCACGCAGTCCTCGCCGGGCAGCTTGGTGGGATTCGTGGCTCTGTTGCGAAGGCTGTCCTTGGAAACAGCGCCCACGAAGTGTCTAAAAGGAAACGTCATACCCATAAAATTGTGACTTTCTGAAGCTTACTCTCGGTAACGGCTGGATTACTATATTTGGAGTTTTTTTTTTTGTTAAAGATTCATATTAACCACAGAAATCTATTACGATTTCTGTGATATTAACATTATCAACATATAAGATTTTTTCGTATGACTAAAACTTTTGCCAAAATGATCAAGGGACTATATCTCAGCTTTTACTGATTGGAATTCACGGTTTCTAATGTGGAATAAATGAGTTACCCGATGTTATCGACGATGACGGCAATGTTCACGCTATGTGACTTCATAGCTTCCAGGGCTTGCTGACAGGAACAGTTTTTGTTCAACTTGGGATAGCTGCGGTCCAAGCTTAATTCGCTGATCGGATTTCTCCACCACCTAAAAAGATCAAATGTTTAAAACAATGGAGATTTTGATTCATTTTCGTCAAATAATAAACTGATGCAAATGAAGTTTGATAGTAATTTGACTAGTAATAGTAATTTTGTGCCAAATAAATGTGTTTTTCTTTCTTCTTTCTTAGTATTGACTGAAAGGAGAATAATATAACCACAGAACAATCGCTCATGGAGGTGGCACCTTAGCTATACAACATTATTTTTAACCCCCGACGAAAAGAGGGGTGTTATAAGTGTGACCTGTCTGTCTGTCTGTCTGTGTGTCTGTCCATGGCATCATAGCGCCCAAACGAATGGACCGGTTTTGAAGCGTTTTTTTTGGTTTGAAAGCTGGCTTAATAGAGATGGTTCTTAGCTACAATTTATGAAGATCTGTGCAGGTGTCCAAGGTCATCAGCTCGTTTGTTAACTGCGGTAGAGTTTTTAAACACTGAATGGGTGTTGTGTTGTAAATATATGTGTGACTTAATATTTGAAATACTTCTGTACAATCTGGTGCCATTAATTGAGCTGGTCTGATGATGGAGCTCGAAGGTAAGAACCCTGGATTGCTTATTAACATAGTAAACCTATCGAGTTTGGGCTCATTAGATTCGCCTTAACTAGTGCTATACATTTCTCATGATGACAAGGACCTGATGCTAGAACTGGGATGTGTCAGGGTATTTTTTAAATTTTATAATTATTTATTAGTATATGCGAAACCCGATATACGTGTCTAGAATTTGTAAGTAAAGAATCTTTGTACAAGATTTCTTATCTGTAACATGAAAAATCACATAGTTATAAGCTTATTACCCATATCACCGTACAAATACATGGTCACCGGGCCATATTAAAAATAATGTTGTATATACAAAGGTACTGTTAAAAAGAAGTTCGTTTTTAAAACTAATATAACTCACTTCATGGTATGTGCTGGGGGCTCCATGAAGCGGTGCGCCTCCATCCACTGGTCACTGACGAACTTGGACATGTAGTTGCGGATACCGTCGGGCAGGATGACTACCACGCGCTTGCCAGCGCCGATGTTCAGTGCTTTGACCGCCTTAATAGCTGCACACATGGCTGACCCACTGCTTCCGCCTGGTCAAACGTATTTTTACGTTAAATAATAAGAACCTACAACTAACATCGCGGCGCGGCGGCAGCGCTGCTAATTTGATGGCGCTCCTATTCGTCATAAGAATTTAGTAGCATAGGTACGATCACAGGTTCATGAGCACATGAGTATTTTACAAAGGGCTTTCAATTTCGCTGATTTCTTCCACTTCTTTATTTTTTTGTAGGTGCCTTATTCTTATTACATATTGTAGCGAAATTTAAAAAAACGTTTTCCTTTTCATTTTCATTTCTTTACAAAATGGCTATCGGACATTTGTAACAAAATAAAAATAAAACGTAACCTTTTTTATTTTGCTACAATATGTAGGTAGATACTAAAATAGTAAACAATATGTTATTAAGAAACAATAGATCGTAGGTCTACATTCTATTGTTTCTTTATCATATTTAAAAAAATCATGGTCAACTGACGACAGCGAGTCCGTCATACAGACTTGTTTTAAAGTTAATATAAAGTTATATCAAATCTGAATATAATATGCCTAATCGCCTTGCTTTTTATTTTTATGACCTTATAGATTATCATGGGTTGATAGCAACTTCGATATATTATAATCGTTATGGGAAGGAAATACCAAATATATCATTTGACCTAGTACAGAAACGGTTAATGCGTCATTGTGATTGACATCTCACCACATAACAAGCCCTCCTTCCGCGAGAGCTCCCTGGCCATCAAGAAAGCTTCTTGATCGTTGACGACTTCGACGTGGTCCACCACTGACTTATCCAGTACAATCGGCGCCCAGGTTCCTCCGATGCCTTCCACCTAGAAATAATGATAGTTGAATTGGCCACAAGCTATAGGATTCGAACATTGGCTGGTACTGAATGCCTTAATGCATTTAATCTGCATAATGTACTTACATCTTTGTGCTGAAATAAATGAATAATATACCTAATAAAGAAAGGAATTCCCTGGTGGACTCTGTGTTTGGAGTGTGTGTTTGATAGCTGTAACCTTGGGGTGTTTATGTCAAGAATGAATAGATGACTTCTATCAGATGAGATAAAGTTCAAACGCAAAACTAGCGACCCGGACCAACTTTGTGTGTTAGAAATCTCTCTAATTCACAGGTGTCTACTATAATAATTATGCATGTAAGTATTATACACCTAAACTTTCCTAATGAATCACTTTGACTATTGCTGAAAACTGCATGAATATCTATTCAGTAGTTTATGATTTGTAGACATGTAGAAAGAAACACGCGGTAATGGACTTTTTTTATAGATAATATGTAAAGGATGAGTCGAGTTTATATTTACCAAAAACGAATGAGCTTTCCCATTCTTGTTGAGCATGACAGAGCCGTCGGGTTCTGCCGCCACTAGAACACACTGGGGGTTCTTCTCCTTCAGCTTCTTGCCGACTCCAGTCATGGTGCCGCCAGTGCCAGCTCCCAGTACCACCACGTCCACGTCACCCAGGGCTGACACTATCTCCGCTCCGGTGTTCTCGAAGTGAGTCCTCGGGTTTACGTCATTGTCAAACTGGAATTTGTTAGTAACATTTTTTATTTATTGGTATGATAACTAAGCGTAATTTCTAGTGGTAGTGTTAAAGGCTACTAAAAGTCACCGTGAGGTACGTCACAGGTGCGCGATGCGGGAAAAAGACGGAGTTTTTTATTGAGGTCGGTAATTTCCCCCTAATTAACCCCCCCGCCCAATTAACTTTTACTGACTAAAATCCACCTGTGTTTCTTCAGTAGCCCTTTGTTGTCTAGAACCACGGTAACTCTGCAATAAGATGGTGTTTTTTTATGGTAGGTAAAATCATCCAATGAAAAATCCCGCCCTTGGGCGGAGCGGGAAGTAGTGTCAGACTCCTACTGACTAAAAACCTACCCCGTTCCTTCGTAGCCTATCGTGCCGGGGCCGAGTATTCCTTTCGGAAGTTATCCCATGACCCCAGTAGGCTTCGACCCTGCCTGCCTGCAGCTAGCAGGCTGGGCCTCTTCGGTGTGCTGACAGCTCCTTGAGGCGCGCGGGAATAGAACGCGCCGTCGACGACTTGGGCTCGGTCCGGTCGGTTACCGGACAATCGGACAGCGTGCTACCCATTGCACGCCGTCCGCAAACCCAATAAGATGGTGTTGGTCGAAGATATTGGTCGATATTATTTGCTTAGTAAAAATTAAGTAGGGAGACACCCATACCTGATTCAACATCACCATAGTGTCCGGGCTCTCGTTCTTCAGCTGACGAGCGATCGAGATCTCTAGGTTGCCATTCTTGGTTTGAATGACTTCGGCCCCCAACAAGCGCATGGTGTTTACCTTCTCCGATGAATTCTTATCTTGTGTTACAATAATACATTTATTTCCTAGAAGGGAAATTTTATTATGATTAACTAGTTTACCCAGATTACCTATATGAGATTCGTACAATGATTGACTCATTATTTTTTTGCGTTTCTGTTGTGTGGTCGTAAAATCTACTTAAATATCCTGAATGAGTTTTTAATACCTTCTACTTTACTCTTAGTTTCTAGGACGAAAATTATCGTAAAACTAGTCAAGTAATATGAAAGAATTTCGTTTCTGAAACTGACATTAATTGGTCATCACAATTTCTCCTCAATTCAGATTTTTTAAATTCAAACCAGCTGTTGTTGATATTAACTCGTTCAAACAAACAAATTCTTTGACTTTGTAATATTAGTATAGATTGTCCTCATATGAGGTTCCTAGGAGCTATCCCTATTTATTATTAAGTACATATACACCGTTAAATTTTAGTCGTTTTAATCTCGCGGAGGGTCGATTCGGTACATGAAATACTATCGATCTGTAAAGAAAAAATTAAAAAATAAAGTACTTTTTTTCAAAAACTGGAATAAATATACGCATACACGAAATTAATTTCTTTAAGTAAACGAGTCAATGACCTTGTATGTAGTTGTCGGACGTTGCGTACTAACTACCTACAGTTCATTGGCCTCGCTCAGCTGACATTTACTTAAAGAAATTAATTTCCTACATGTGTAAATAAATTTTATTTTCTCTTTACAAATCGACAGTGTTTCATGTGCCGAATCGACCCTCCACGGGATTAAAACGATCAAAGTTTAACGGTGTATACAATGAAGAAATCAACAAGCAATTAAAGATGATCTTTACCCATAAGAGCGGCATTGAACGCAATTCCGATGCCCGTATTCCCTGAGGTAGCTTCCACAAACGTAGAGTTTTCATCCACAAGTCCCCTCTTTCTTGCATCCTGGATCATTGCTAAGGCGATTCTATCCTTTATAGAGCCACCAGGATTCATGAATTCACACTTGGCATCTGAAAATCAAAACAGTCTGATTGTATGTATATACCCATCATAATCATCATGATCATTTTAGCCCCACTGCTGAACATAGGCCTTCCACACGTTGCTATATCATTAGGTCTTGCACGGCTCGTATCCAGCAAAATCCTATGGCCTTCACCATCAGTCCTCCTTAGTGTTCGATTACGGAGACGCGGCGCGTCGGGCGGTCCGTCGTACATTGCCGTATGTTTGTGTTTGCGCGAGCGATGACGCGGCCCGCTGCTACAATGTACGACGAAACGCCTAACGCGCCGCGTCTCCGTAAACACGGCCTTAGCAGACAGCTTCCAACTCTGCATCTTCCGATATGTGTACTCGCCACTCTTAAACCTTTCGGCGTCATCGACTACCGGTTTTGCGAGCGAAGTGCCCTACCCACTGCTACTGTATGGCAGTTCTTCGGGATTTATCGGTAAAATTGGTTCTCCTGCGGTTATCTACTTTCTTCTTGTTGTTAGTTCGATTTAATAAAATGTTTAAATAAAAAATGGGCACTTACAAACATCACACTCTAGTCCGTGGTCTTTCGGCAGCTTGTTCAATTTAACAAGGGGTGTGTTACCCACTAATTCCAAAACGCTGTTGTACACCTTGCAGTCAGCTTTACCACTGAAAGAGTGACGAGAATTAGGATAACGCACTATTGATTTAGAAAGAACATAGTAGGAGAAAGGTTCATTATAGAATGAAATTGAAATCGTTAGAGATATTTGTCAAGAGGAATGCTGAACTGAGACATGCTTAAAACCTCAGATAGGTACATTAGGGGACAAAATGTCCCACAATATGATGCGCAACGCTGTGAATTTTTCTTTGAATGCATTTTATTGTTGTTGGGAGCAAGTTGTGGGACACTGGCCGACGTTGCTTAGCGCGTCATCAGAGGGAAGAACTTTTCGAAAATGGAAGTGACAAAGTTTTAATTAAAAAATATACTCTCTAATTTACAGAACTCAGCGCCAGCAATTTATGAGAATATTACGACTGAGTAACTTGAGTTCTGTTTTCATCAAGTGTTCTAAATCTTAACTTTTAGATGTTAAACACCGTTAAGGTGACTTGTATAGAACCAGATCCTCAATCCAAAGCTGAAGTAAGTTCGTTGACTGACACGTAGACTTACCTCGAATTATAGGTATTCTGTGGTTCCTTAGTATCGAAACGCCTCCTGATGCTGACTAGGTTTCCGGCCTTCTTATACATGTTGGAGCAGTACAGTTATTTAACTTTATTGCAAAACTGACGCGAAGGCGTATGGGTGCAGGAACGAGCACGCTTCCAGACTGATCTTCCTTGGACCGAAATGCTCTTATATATTTCAAAGTTGTTAAGGTAAAGGGAGTTTATGACGTATAGGGAAATCAAACTAACTAAACTGTTACTGAATCATTTTCAAATCCAATTTTCCCCCTGTTGTTATTACGTACACAGTTGATTCGCTAACTTTTCTTGCTGTGTGGAAATGGTCTTCGCGTCAATACTATGTCCAGTTAGACAAACAAGCGTCACGCAGAGCGGAACTTGGGACCGTCATTTCGGTTTTAACTTCGCTTTTTATTAAAACAACAGCAATATTTTATTTGCTTACATATTTTATTATTATAGAAATACGGTACCTAACTTAGCAGGAATAAAATATCTTAAAATATAAAATGAACAATATAAAAATAGATACTTAAAGATTTATTATTTACATTGCAGTTAAGAATTAGTAAAGTAGCTAATTTTCCATTTCCTTCTTCGGAATTGGAATAAGCCTCTATGAAATACGCAGTTCACCTGTAGTCCAATGAAACAGACTCATTCACCGTATAGCGCCCGCACAAAAATTGCGATGCGATGCAATTCGAAGCTTCATCGCAGAAACTTGCGATGCGAATTGCTGCGAAGCGATTTCGCGCGGCAAAGCATCGGTTCAGGATAACCATACAATGTGCGATGCGAACTAATTCGCAAGTTCTTGCGATGTGTTGCGCGACCTTGTAGATTTTATCGAAGCGACGTCGCAACGCAATTTTGTTTGCAGTCACTTTTAATCGCCATTTACTGAGATCACCCATGTTGTTAGGGTCACAAAGTTTGTTTTTGTATTTTGAAACTCGGTGATAGCGGAGTTCATTAAAGTCACACTGGCAGAAACAGTGTCTGGAGATGATGACACACTTATCACAAAATTGCACTTTGTCATTCGTTCACTAAAGTTGTATTGGGGGCTGAGTGTCCCCCGGCTGCGTAGTTATCGTACAGCCAGTTCCAGAACTTGACTCTCTTGGGCTCGGGGTCCGTCCGCACGGTGAAGTTCCCGTCGATGTCGAGGTAGCTGATGTGCTCTGTGTCGTTGACTTGAGGCCAGTTGAAGTCGACCACTGACTCGTAATCCACAGTAGGTGTAGGGTTCCTGAAACACAACGATACAAATACTTAGATATAACGCCTGTTAGATTTCACCTCAATTTTTAGTCAACGTTGCTACTCCGCTTTTTTTTAAAACAGTTTTGTTGTGCCATGTATTGATTTAAGTATTACATTCGGTAATCAGGATTTAGTAAAAGCATCGCAATCACTTAGGGTAGATAGTTAAGTTTGACAGTTCATCCAACGCAAGAAATATTACGGCCATTCTCCGATAAGCAAGTTTTACGTGTCCGGGCTTGCATAATCCGTAATATTATCATATTCAATCATGGATTTTTTTTATATGTTAGATAGTATCCGTATCTAGCTGTAAACAAAAACATAGGCTTCTGTTTTAAGTAGTTAAGACTAAATTAATTGAACCTATGTTCAAAGAACCTCTGTTCTCTAATTACCGTGGTGTGTCCGCACACCAACTTAATGTTAAAAATTGCTTGTAATTTTTGTAACGTACATCATTTACTTTTATCCATTCAACGTTTGAAACGGTATTAAGCAACGTGTATCGTTTATCAAAATGTGGACTCAATAGAACCAGTCTATAATTAACTATCACTAAGTAACCGCATGTCCAGTCGAAAGTTATAATTGCCGTGTCATTTTCTGTTCTCGGGTGCACACCCCTAAATAATAATATTTTGCACATCACTACCGTATGTATCGCGTCTGCTTAGCATGTGCCGCAGCCCATCAGCAGTTGCTCGTCTCTAACGTTAGTGTACCGCCAATGAAGCACGTGAGTGTATAATTACCGTAGCCTTGGTTAAAAACTTTTCTAATTACCGTTGTACTTATTTTAACACTTGATTTTTTAAGTTAGACCCAAGTTAATCATGTAAATGGAGACAGTACTTTGACCTCCTTACGTTGTAATAAGCTAATATTTACATACTGTGTCGGTTTTTGACATTTTTAAGAAAATCTGTCGTTTTCTAATTTCCGTATACTAATTACCATACTTATGCTTATAATTACCGTTGTATGTAAAATTAATACTTTTTACGCCCTTGGGTGGAGCGGGAAGTAGTGTTAGACTCTTACTGACTAAAAACCTACCCCGTTCCTTCGTTGCCTATCGTGCCGGGGCCGGGTATTCCTTTCGGAAGCTGACCCATGACCCAAACAGGCCTTTACGGTTTGCTGACAGCTCCTTGAGGGAACAGTACGCGCCGTCGACGACTTGGGCTCGGCCCGGTCGGTTATCGGACAATCGGACAGCGTGCTACCTACCCATTGCACGCCGTTCGCAAGCCCGCGCCTACGGTGGCCGGAAATCGGGATCGGAATCCCGGCGTCGGCTGGGGCGAGCGCCCCGTTGCCTCTGCCTGATGCGGTCGGCCTCCTCCTTTGCTAGCATTACTGTTTGGCAGAAGGAGGCGACCGCCTGCCATCCCTGCTCACTCCGGACCATGGCCTGAACCAAGGCCTGGCGAGAGAGATCACTGCCGCCGATCGCCATCACGAGGACACGGCGATGCTCCGCCCTGGAGAGGTTTGAGAGGTTCGAAAAGGCGGGAAATAGCGTAAAGGAGATGTCCGCTTTTTGTATGGACGTTGGTTTTTTATTCCGAGAAAAATCTAACCAGCATCAAAGTCTACTCAACTAAATAAGCCAAAAATAAGGAACTTGAATGTACTGAAATAATATTTTTAAACCCCTCCATTTAAGCGAAAAATCATAAAATAATAATTGATGTTATTGCTATTTTATTATTTGTTGGCAATCCTTAAAAAAGCTCATTTACTTTGTGACAATGTCATATTTGACAGACGATTATTCATCTGTCACTGGAGTTGTGCCAACTTAGCATAAGACACGCGTCAAGTTAACTCGAATTAAAATTCAATTGATTCGGGATTTCGATACTTATTTTATTGCCATATGAAAGCATTTATTTTCTAAATGTATTTTAAATTAGAAAATATATAATACAGCATAAAGTTCCAACAGAAAAAATCAAATGTTGATTTTCTAGGATCAATCGATTTTACTGGCTCGAAAAATCAATTGTTCAATTAATTGATTTCAGATCGCGACCCTATACAGTGTGCACGTGGGTTGTAGGAGTTGTAAATGGTCGGTTTAAACGAGATTTTAAAATCTTTCGAAATAAATATTTTAATATAGGGTCTCAAAACCTAATGGATGATTTCAAAATTGCAGGAGCCATTTTAAATAATTTTCATCCCGTTTTGACTGACCATCCTGATGCTCAAAGTATACTGGAAAGAGCTAATCAGAGAACGCATATGCAAAACTATTTAGCCGACCATAATCACATGGTCGGCTAGGCATCAGCTTAATAGACGCCGAGCCAGTTTCGTCCATATAAATGCTCAAATGCCACAGCTGAATCTATTCCCCATCATGGAGATGTCCGATTTAGTTTTATTTAGCTTGGGTATTTATCAAATTAAACAGGCACACTCTTATTATGGGGAACATATTCGGCTAAACGTTCAAATAAATGTTTTTTCTTTCTTTCTTTTCAAACGGTACTTTTACCGTAGAAGTAAATGTAGATGTACAATCTATAAATATTCCGGGCATTTCGTCAACACATGAGACAGTAGGACGACTAAAGTCACGCCACATTAGTAGTCGAATGTATTACACATATATTTTATTGAAAGTGGCAGAGACTAGTTGGCAAAACTGTATTTCTGATTATTATTGTAGTTGTAGTTGCATAATTGGGAAGAGGACTGTTGGAAGCTGTGCTCAAATAATGACAATTGTCTGGTATCTTGGATGGGCTCGGCATCAAAATAATATAACTCCACCTGCTCAGTTTCTCGACAATATTTTAATAAGAGAAGACGTTGAAAATGAAGAAAATCAATAAATAAATACTATTTAAAAACTTAAGTTTTATTCATTACAAAACCGTACATTGTGTCCATTATAGCTTGGTATTAATCAGTTTTTAAATAGCATAATTTTCGAAAGGCTTTTCATCCACTTCCGATCTCGATTCCCAGTCAAATAAAAGGAATTCTCCTATTTATTTGAACAATGGTTTCGATCAGTAGTTAACATTATTACTCTGCTGATTATTATCTTCTGCTGATTATAAGCTCTTGTGTAATATGCTGAAACATGCACTTCTTGTTATGATGGATAATGCTACACATTTTAGACGATGAATAATGTAATAGCGATTGTATTATTGTTATGTTTACATTGACAAACAAAAAAAATGTGTTTGTATTGACATATTAAATCAAATATTGATTGACACTGACAGTAATGACAGTTCTCCTGTGTCCATTTTGACAAGTTTACTTTTTTTGGGTGTGTGTCACTTTATTAACCTAGATAATTAAAAAGGTTTGTTCGTTTTAGAAGTAAATTCTCACTAAAATAAAAAAATATTTTTCTCAAAATTGGAGGGCTTTAAAAATGTATGATATAGGTAGAAGCACTAGGTTTTGAGATGTCTATCCAAATATATTTAAATTACCCTGGTTAGAATTATTAAATAATAAAAAACCATTTCCGGACATGTCCTTTATCTAACATAGTGCGATTTATTTAACCAGTGCATGTTGCCAGTGATGACATATGGCTCTGAAACGTGCTCGCTTACAATGGGCCTCATAAGAAGACTTAAGCTCACCCAAAGGGCAATGGAAAGGGCTATGCTTGGAGTTTCCTTGCGTGATCGAATCAGGAACGAAGATATCCGCAAGAGAACCAGGGTTGCCGACATAGCACGTAGAATTGCCAAACTTAAGTGGCAATGGGCAGGGCACATTGCACGCAGAACGGATGGCCGTTGGGGTGAAAGGTTCTGAAGTGGCGACCGCGTACCGGAAGACGCAGCCTTGGAAGGCCTCCGACAAGGTGGACCGATGACCTAGTCAGGGTCGCTGGAGTCCGATGGATGCGAGACGCACAGGACTGGCCATTGTGGCGACGCTTGGGTGAGGCCTATGTCCAACAGTGGACGTCTTTTGGCTGAAATGATAATGATGATGATCTAACACAGACAGTTTTTCGGCTCCATGTCTCTTGATTCCAACGTTTTCCTTTAAAATTATGACAAACGTTCCAAATAATAGTATTAAAGATAAGAAGAATCTATTTTTAAAACATTAATATTTATATTCTGTTTTTATATTGTTTTTTGTTTGCTTGTTATTTTTAAATATAAAATTACTATAAAACAAGACTGATTGAAATTTATGACATATTAGTCGAGTGTATAATTATGATGATTCTTTATCAAGTATATATGTACTTAGTAATATTAATATAAGCAAATCTTAAAAGAGCTGTGAGTAGCTTTAAGCGAAAGATAGATCTATCTTTATTATCTAAGAAGATTTAGAATATTATTCTTTTAAGTTCCATCCTACTCAACTTTTTTTATAAATATCGTTTCAACAAACTAAAAAAAATACCAATTAAAACAATGTTAGTTTTATTCAGTTTGTTTTTACCTGATTTTCATTGAAAGTGTCTAATTTTTAATAAATTATAGTAATGATAAAGTGTCTTTTTTGTACTATTTATTATGGTTATGAGGGACATCTTTAATTCTATTGCTTTAATTATAATTATATGTGTACAAATTATTAGTGTGTGTTATTATCATTTTAATATATCATATTTTACATAGACTTGATGATATTTTCTAATTACCGTAACATAAAAACTTTTTTCTTTCTAATTACCGTACTCATAAATTTTTTTAGTCTCAATAACTAGAAAACCACTATTAATTGTTACGTGCCACATTAATTATTGAATTCGTATCTTTGATTTCTTTCATATTTTAATGTGTTTAAGTCAAATCAGTGAAAAATAAAAAAAGTTACGGTAATTAGGCAAAGAACGCCGAATTGGAGAATGACCGATGAATGTTCGTGATTTAAATTTAAAAATTGACATGTCCGGGTCCTAAAACAGAATTGTAACACACTTGAATTATAGAGTTTTCATATATGTAGGTTTTGTATAGAAGCTCTTTAGAAACCTTTCTTAGGAGTGTTTAGTTTTTCCCCTGAAATCATATCGGCGTCACTGCACAGAGCACAGATTAGAACAATTTGTTATTATTTTATATCAAAGTATCGGATATCGAGAAGGAACACGATTGCTAGGATAATCGGGTAATCAGTCAACGTGCAGTAGGTACTCGACCACATCATACACTATAACAGAAAGTAATTGACTTGCTACACTGTGCTGAAAGGTAGCCACATCACGGACCGTGTAAATTCATTGCATGTTGTTTGGCCACCAAGGCAAAATACTTGCAAAATTCGATCACAGTGGGCAATCTCAATAGAGATTAGAAAAGTACGCAGGCGATATTATAGTGCACGAGTTTGTGTGCAAATACAGGTACACTTTTTGTTGCTTTACTCTCATAGTCCGATAGGACGTCATTCGACATGACCAGAGAGAGATCACGCGCGGGAGACGGCTTTACGTGCTTTCCGAAGCACGGAGGTGTCACACCACCAGCTTCCAAAGTTCAGGCTGCTACAGAGTAATTTCTAATGGACTGGAATAACCCAATAGCACTTTTTACCTGACCCGGGAATCAAACCCAGGAGCCCAGGCTCAAAATTCGCCCTTGCAACCACGACACCAAAACTGCAGTTATCAAACGAGGGACTAAATAATATCGTAAATAGCTTGAGCTTACCCGGTTTTGGCAAAGTTCGTCCACATCTGAACCATACGCCGCGAGACTGCGAGCTCGGGCGAGTCATCGTCCAACCTGTAATTCAGTCTTGAAAAATAGAAGAGGTATCCCATCTCGTCGCCGTGGCAGGCGCCGGCGTGCGCGATGCCCAGCATGCGCTTGAAGAGGCCGAGCGCGCCGTCGAACGCGAACCGGTACAAGTACGTGGGCTGGCTCCTGTTGCTCGCCACTTGCTGGCGGACCGTCTCCAGAACCGGTCGCAGGAACATCACATCTGTGAATAGCTAATGAGAAAACCATATATCATTGTAAGCGAGTTTGTCTAGATTTAAGTACATAATAATAAAGGAAGGATAGAAAGCACTCGTGAGAATGCCAATTCCTTTAGTTTCGCTGTAACTTAAACTGTAATAAGATGTAGGTGAGTATACAACATGTAACAAGAATAATGGACACCCTATTACATACCAATTAGAAAATAACTTTAAAATCATTAGTGAGGTACTGAAGTTTTACTTAGGCAGTGTTTTCGCTTTTAAGAAATTAGCTATCCTAATTGCATGCAATCAAAAATTCATTAAAACTGCGTAATATTTTTGTTCTAAAATATTTTTTGATTACTTTAGCGAAAAAAAGACCTGTATGACAGTATCAGGATACTTAACTTGGATTAAGTTTCAATGTTCATAACAGTTCAAAACAGATAGGCGTTTAGCTTGATGCTGAAACGTATAACATATCTTCTAAACTTACGTCAATTAGGCTGTCAATGTTCCTGTTCTCGATGGGTTTCTGCTGGAAGTAGAACGCTCTGATGGCGTCGGATATCTTGTCAGTGAGGGTGTCGTTGTGCCCGAGGAGCGCGGGAGGCACCACGCGCCGGAACTCCTGGTCCAGCTCGCTCAGCAGCTTCGGGTACCGCTGGAGTCCTTGAATCATCAAAAATAAAACTGAGACTTGTGACAGACGAATTAGTTTAGACGTGGGTGAAGCGCGTCAGCGATGCCTTTTTCTTTCATAAATTCGAAAACGAGATAACCACTGTCGTAACACAGCGCTCGACCTTATCGTCACTTACCGTCAGGTGAAAAAGTGAAAAAAAACCCAAGTTCTTAAAGAAGCGAGGACTTGCGCGAGGCACCTATAACAATTTGAATTTTAGATAATTCTGATTTTTAGATGCCTGACACAAACGGAGTAGAACTACAAAGCCTACTTCAAAGGTATGCGTCGAAGAATTAAAAACTATACAGGAAAATTTTTTAACCACTGCGTAAATTTTTTTTGGTGGCTCAGTGTAAGCAATAGAACACATTTCCATTTTTAGTTTATGACTTTTTTTTTTCTCATTTTTCCACTTTGTCCCAATTTGAAATAAGCAAGACATGGATATAATTTAATAGTAATACTATGAATGAGCATGAATGAAAACGCGAAGGCCGCCGGCCGCTTGACCACGCCCAGCGCACGAGACGGGGGTGCGGGGGCATGCGGCGCCGGCGTTTGATAAACAAAACGCATGCACATGCAGTAAGTCACTTGCGGAAGTGGAGGTCGGACGTTCGCGCCCTTCGCCGTCCCTGCGCGTGTGCCGCGTACTAGACTAGCGTAGTGACAATGTCTCATTTTACTCACCGCGAGTGTTATGAAATGGTGCGAGTGTATTTGTTAAGTAATGAAAATTTACGAGCAGCACGAAGAAGATACGAAAGGGAGAGCGTACCTCGTATGCGAGCCCAAGGGATCCTCAATCCCACGGTCCCTAATGAGAGGACAATTTTAGCAGCTAACCAAAGGCTGCTTGATCACGGCCAGTTCAGAACACCGAGCCACGCACAAGGGTCTGGCAGACCTCGACTGGCAGTCGAAGCCGAAGACGTCATATTTGATTTTTTTGAACGCAATCCAAGAGCCAGTACCTACGACGCAGAACGACGTTTTGGTGTTAGCCAAAGCGCAGTCGGACTCCATCCATACCACTTTCAGCCGGTACAACAACTCCATGACCCAGACCCAGCACCACGTCGAGCCTTTTAAATCACACCACAATTTTTTAAATACGCCAAAATGCAATTGTTTCAATCTAAATTGTATCATGTCTAAATACCTATCATACCTAAATGTTTTATTTTGAATGGATTAAAACGTATTACCTACTTTCTTACTTATTATGATTTATTTTCTGCATTTTGATGGTCCTAAGCCCATGAAAGTATGAAGGATATACGTAGATTGGAATTACGTTTACAAATAACTTAACTCAGTCTAAACTTAAAAAATTGTAGCGCTAAACTGGGGTCAATAATCGCACCGCATAAGTAGGTACCGTCGCATAGAGCGAGCGCGCGTGAGTACTTCTGATACCAGCTGGCGCGTCAGGCGAGCGGTCGACGCGCGGCGTGAATCGGGCGACCAGTCGACGGACTGGCAAGCGACGTCCATAAAATAAATTTCTGAGTAAACAAGTCTCGTAAGCGTTAACTTAATTTTTTACTATTGAAACATATCAAAATAAAAAATACGTGTTTATTAAAATATATTCAAGTTTATTATGTCAAAATTTGCGCACTGGTTAAAAACTTTTCCTGTATTATGGAAGACATTGGCCCATCTAAGTACGCGGATGTATGACATGATTAATAAAACTATTATTAATGTCTGCATCATTTTAGTGGTGTGTACGTATTTGCAGAAGAGTCCGACGTGGTCAATGATCAGGTTACCGTGATGTTCCTTGGATTAACACTTTCGACATTATTTACACAATATTTTCTCATACAAAATGGGCATACGTTGATAAGCGTTCTGCTAATATTCAGTATTTGCAAGAGTTGCAGTGAAAAAGTAGAACTAATAGAATTTACTATGGCTGCTTGGCGTTATGAGACGTAGTGCAAATGATATATTTTTATTGGACGTGAACGTGATAGAGGTTGTGTTAACAAAAAGTTGTACAAAATTGACTACATAGGACTGGTCAGAACGAGTTAACGAAACGAAGTTGACGAAAGACAATAAAGAAGTCAACAAAGAAATATAGAAGCCCCGCTGGGCGCTAACATGATAAAAATTACTGTAATAAAATTCCATTTCGGTTTTTCTCGCCATAGATTTCGTGTTCAAACTTTTGTAGTATATATCCTTTCAGCAGTTTTAGTGTGAAGGAGTAACAGACACACACATTTAGAAACTTTTGATTTTATAATACTAGTGTATATGGTTACCCACAATACTTACAAGGGTAATTTTTAGTGACGAACGTTTTTTAGTAAAAAAAAAAAAAACATTAAATGCATTATCTGACAATCAAACTGAATTAAACCAAAGTTTTCCTTTTTGCAATTATTATGTTTTACCGGAATCTACAAATTCAAATACCCTTGAAAAAAACCCCAATGTCATTGATGTTGAAACTAACGTAAACAAAACACTTGCGCTGATGAGTAACTACAATCAATAGTTATTTCAATTATGTGTTCGTCTGAGCGTAGCCCACTGGCCCTTCCCAGTCATTAACAATCGATAAGCCAAATTAGATATTCTACCGCCATTATACGGACACCGACGGTTAGTATCATCGATCACAGTTTTGTCGCTGCAATAGTTTTGAGATAGTATATTATATTAAACACTACTTTAAAAATTACGGTAAGTAATGTAGAGCATACAGTCGTAAGTGTTCGCCTCACAGAAGCAGGATATTGTTAATGTTATTGTCAAGCGTGTGGGAAAGTAGCACGCAGTGGATATGATCGCATGTGTTATTTATTATGTAAATACGAGTAACGACTCGGTCCAACTGCGGTCGCCGCGGTTACTTTGAACACAGTTAGAACATTATGCAACGGAACAGTTTACATCATCGAAATAGCTATATTTTATGTCTTTTCACTCAATTAACGACCAATGCTAAATGATTTTTGTCAATATTACCTCCGTGTTCTACTTTTAACCATATATTCCTTGTTCTTTTTAGGTTTCCGTCCTTTGCATATGCGGATGCGTGTGACTTGCTCTAAAGTATGCAATCCTCCATGTCATTGTAGCATAATTTTAAGGCGTTTGCGGTGCGAGTACCGCACTGTTTTTTGCACCTTGTTATGAAAGAAGACTTTTGACTCAGGGAGTGCTGTTACATCGCTTCCATGAACAAGTAGGTACCACAAGATAGTGAAAATGAAATGTTATCTAACAAAATAATTTAATATAGTTACCTATGTATGCTAATCTATAAGGTATATGAGATAAGATTATTATTAAAACAAGATTCTGATTGGTGACTGACACTATGACATGCAATGATGAACAATAGGCATCGACTACTAGGTAAATAGGATAGAATTACCCTAAGTTCCTGTAAGACGAGATGACGCAAAGGATGCCTCCCCAAATAATATATTTTGAGGAAAGTCTCGTTTACATAAGATGAGTCGTATATTTTCTAGAAAAGCTTTTGTCGTAACCATAACACATCTGTTGTGAAACCAAAACGTCGCTAATGTGTGAGTCACATTGAAATTAGGCTCGTAGAAGAGACGGGTAAACCGTTCAAAGATGGAGTGACATAATAGGTACAAAACGAGCAAACAGTTTGAAATGTTTATCTCATTTTAACATCGCAGTGACGATAATGATTTCATCCATAGATTTTATCAGAGTATCGTAAGTACCTACTTACTTCAAATGTTTCTGTTCTGCTTTTATGCTCAGAAAGTCTGGTTTTGCGTAAAAAATAAAATCTTTATCAGAGTTTGTGATAGGTATGGCTGTGTGGATGAAGGCGTTTAAGTAAAGGTCACCTTCATCTTTTGCATATTTTAATGCAACAATAAGGCACCACAACACCAACCAGTGGCGTAATTATACCATCTGAAGCCCGTGGCAAAATCAACGGTTGGGGCCCCAGGAAAAAAATCAAAGTCGTTTATTTCAAATAGTCCAATTACAGGTACTTTTGAATTGTCGAAATGTCGGTCAGGGTCAGTCAAAAAAAGAAAGTGAAGCTAAATCATCAACTTTGTAATTTAATTTAGATTCGTAACTGAAGCACACGTAAGTAGTACCTAAAATATTCTTAATTATGAATAAATCGGCAGGTTTTCTAATAAAGCGTATCTATAACGTGGTAAGGCTGACAAAATTCCACGGGAAGTTGATCCTTTTCTTGTGAATGCGTTTAGTGAATGAGTTCAAGACTAATGAGCTCAAGGCTTCTTGGACCGGGGGCCCCACCAGGCCAGGGGTCCGTGGTATTTTGCCAGCCGTGCCACCCTATAGTTACGCCACTGACACCAACCATATTTCCAAAAGCAAAATTAAAGTTCACGAGGCGTGTCGATTTCTAAAGAACGAACTTAATAAATTGAATGAGTTATGGCGGTGTTTCGCTAAGGTGATAGTTTAAAGTCTTTGTGAAGGGCCCCAAGTCCGTAAAGTTCCGTTCACCCGGATTGCAACATGTCACCAAGGATTTATTAAGTCGCCTTCATAGTTATTAACGTTAAATTGCTTTCCGTCAACTGCGAGAATGTCCCGCATCGAATTGAGCAACATGTCATACCTACATACATCGACGTTGAGAGGTAGTTCTCAGCTGCAGTTAGGTATTTCCGAATAGGAAAGGACTTGAAATAACCAACTGGTTACTTCGATAAGTACTCCTACACCTCATGAGTGTGTTTTATATTTGCAGAATGTGTATAACCTAGTGAATTGTAATGCATATATTTACCTATATTAAATATTGACTGTAGCTGATTTTGTGATATGAATGTTTGTCTCCCTTTTTTCCATGTAAATATTTTGTGCAAAACATTGCTTGTAGTAATAAGACTGCCTCTTGTTACGCCCTACCTAATTTTTTTTAACGAATTCCTTCTTAATTATTATTTCTAATTGTGGGTCTAATATCGTCGCCTTGGAGGCCAATGGAGCTAAGCCACAATTTTTGCGAAATGGAGTTAAGTGCATTAACGTACTCAAAAAGAGCCATACTTTATATTAGTCAATACATCTAATAGATATCATAACTGTAAGCTAATTATTTTTAAATGTGCCAATAAATTTAAGTGTAGTTTTAATAAGAGTCAAAAAGTATAAGCAGCTTAGATTCATTGCGATTACAAGTCATAGAAAATAATTATTGAGTAGTCAATAGTTGTAAGAGCTCATAGAACGCTTGACCTCCAAAATTATGACATCGTAATACTGTATTCTAGACTCTTGTCATTTGTAATTTTTTTATCAGATCTAATCCCGATATTATTTGGGAACATTTAACTGGTAGAGAAAAACCGTCAATCGACTTCTAAAGATATTTTTTTTAAATGGCGATTTACGTCAATCTTTTTCTAGAATATTATTCGTGTAGTTTTTAATAATCTGCTACAAGAATATTTATCTTTACAATCAGAACACGCAAGATAGAGTTACATAAGTAAGTGTGTACAACGTGTAACTGTTAAACGAACCTACAAAGGAGAACAGAGTAGACGTCAAAACACATTGGTATATACACACTTCAATAAAAGTTTGAGATCACGAAATCGTTTTTGTTACGTTACAATAAAACGTTTTTTTTTTTTTTTTTAAGATTTCATTTAAAAATCAAATCTTTTAATTACAATAGAATTTAAAATATCAATTGTTTTTCTGTATAAAAAGAGATTAAATCTTTGTTTACACTCATCAGAAATCTGGCCAACTTGATTCAAGCGTTTTTTCTGACTTTTCCAAAAAGGAATTCATTCAAAAAATGCCGAGGGATTATCAGAAGTTTTACGAGCAAGAATTGTTACTTTGGGGGAAGAAGGACATTCTACGAGAGAAATAGCACGCAGAGTGGCTGTAGCCCACTCCTGTGTCGTGAACACGTTACGGAGGATAACTTTACTGATCGACCTCGCAGTGGTCAGCCAACTGTTTTTACTGCTGCTCAGAAGCGTTACATCAGATTGCTGGCTGCCCGAGACCCAACAATCAATGCCATTGGAGAGGTATATCATCTACCCCGGTCACCAGGGAGAGTGGAAACGTCGAGAGATGTCGTGCGGTGTTCCGCAGGGATCGGTACTAGGACCACCCTTGTGGAACATCGGATACGACTACGTGCTGCGCGGCGACTTCCCTGACGGGGTCAGCGTGGTCTGCTACGCGGACGACACGTTGGTCCTAGCGTGGGGAGAGTCGTACCGGACGGCGGTCGAACTAGCGACACGCGGGGTTGCGTTGGTCGTTGACAGGATCCAGCAGTTGGGACTCAAGGTGGCACTGCACAAGTCCGAGGTCATGTGTTTTTACGGCCCTCGGGGTGCGCCACCACCGGGTTCCCAGCTAACGGTAGGAGGGGTACACATCAGCGTCGGGTCGACGATGAAGTACCTCGTCCTCGACAGCTGGTGAAACTTCAAGGAGCACTTCCGAAGTCTGGCTCCCAAACTGAATCGGACTGGGGCTGCTCTCGGGCGGCTCCTGCCCAACCTCAGGGGACCAGACGCCTCCTGCCGGAAGCTCTACGCGGGAATCGTTCGGTCCATGGTCCTCTACGGGGCCCCGGTGTGGGCACCGACGTTGACAGAGCAACCGAGGGTCATGGCAATACGCATGGTGCGAGGGTACCGAACGATTTCCCGCGAGGCGGCGGCCCTCCTTGCTGGCCATCCGCCATGGGATCTGGAGGCAACAGTCCTTGCACACATGCACGACAAGCGCATGGAGATGCAACGCCGGGGCGAAATTCCGCTGCCACGACAAGTCGAGGCATGGCGGACAGAGCTCCGGCGAGATCTCATTACGAAATGGCGTCAGCGACTATCGCAACCTCGTTCGGGGCGCGCCACAATTGGGGCGATAAGGCCCATCCTTGAGGCGTGGTTGAAAAGACCTCACGGCGTTCTCAACTTCCGCACGACGCAGGTGCTTACCGAGCACGGAAAGTTCGCTAAGTACCTGTTCCGGATTCGTGCGGAGGATTCGCCCGGGTGTCGCCACTGTGCGGAACACCCGGAGGATACGGTGGAGCACACTGTAGAGGTGTGCCCCGCCTGGGCGGAGCATCGCCGTGTCCTCGTGGGGGCGATCGGCGGCAGCGATCTCTCTCGCCGGGCCTTGGTTCAGGCCATGGTCCGTAGTGAGGAGGGATGGCAGGCGGTCGCCTCTTTCTGCGAAGAAGTAATGCTAGCAAAGGAGGAGGCCGACCGCATCAGGCAGAGGTAACATGGCGCTCGCCCCAGCCGCCGCCGGGATTCCGATTCCGATTTCCGGCCACCGTAGGCGCGGGCTTGCGGACGGCGTGCAATGGGTAGCACGCTGTCTGATCGTCCGGTAACCGACCGGACCGAGCCCAAGTCGTCGACGGCGCGTTCTGTTCCTGCGCGCCTCAAGGAGCTGTCAGCACACCGAAGAGACCCAGCCTGCTAACTGCAGGCAGGCAGGGTCAAAGCCTGCTGGGGTCAAGGGCCGTTTTCTGAGAGGAAGGCTCAGACCCGGCACTATAGGCAACGAAGGAACGGGGTAGGTTTTTAGTCAGTAAGAGTCTGACACTACTTCCCGCTCCACCCAAGGGCGGGATTTGTCATTGGATGATTTTACCTACCATAAAAAAAAAAACAATGCCACTAAAATAAAAGCTGAGTTGCGGGCTGCTACTGGACTAGAAATTAGCACTCAGACCATCAGGAATTACTTATACCAGGTTGGATTATGAGTGAGGAGATCCTGGCGAGCACCCCTGAACGCACAGCAACGACAGCGACGCAGATTGCAGTGGGCTAGACTCCACCAAAATGAAGAAAATGACGAGGAAAACATTTGGCGGAATTGTCTCTTCGTTGACGAGTCCAGAATTAGCACTCATCCAGACAACCGACGTCTTCGTGTCTGGAGAAGACGTGGGGACGCTGAAAGACAAAGAACGGCCACCGGAATCGTTCAACAAGGCGGGAAAACGGTATCCTTTTGGGGCGTCGGATGACTGCAGCTTTGTACCAAACCAGTGCTATTGATGGAATTGTCAGTTCATTTAGAATAAACCATGGCCCTCGATTCGTAATGGTTGATAATAATACACCCGCACATCGAGCACAACAAATCAACGCTATTCTGCGTGAATACGACCAAGTTTTCTATATCACTTTTTAACTGTTCATTTGATTTGTAAAAATAAATGAAAAAGTAATTATTTTGTATTTCTTTTCAAATATTGTACTCCGCTTACACCTTTTTATGTAGTTAGTTTACATGTCATCAGATTAAAAAGTCAACGAGACAAGAGAGTTAAGTGACTTACACCCCCTACTACGAGTATTACACTTTACATAAAATATTACTCAATAGGCCTAAGCCACTTAACTTAAAAACAATGATATTTTGATAATTTTTAATTATAGCATTCAATAGTTACATGTTTTAATAATCTAGGGTAAAATTTTTAACCCTCTACTACAATATGACACTGATTTATGTCAAAATAACTGTTTTACCCGCATCCTTTATTTTTTAAACGTCCATAACTCAGAAGTGTAGTTCTGTGGAATAGCTCCATTACCCTCCAAGGCGACGATATTTAGCAGGCTCTAAGACTTTAAATTTTTGTGTACAAAATCGAGAACATAACAAGAAGTTACGATAGGTAGATACTTACGTCGGAACAGTATAATGCCCTCCTGCGCGTTGTACCCCGTGAGGAAAGGCACGTCGGCGCCGGGTAAGGTGTCCGCGGGGGGGCGCGTGAGGAAGGCGTCGGGGCCGTCCTTTTCCAGGGTGGGCAGGAAGGGGAGCGCCACGGTGCTCTGCAGGTCGGCTGACTTGCCAGGCGCGCTCGACAGCCGCGCGCCCGCCTTCACCAGTAACTCGCTCGGAGTCGCGCGGAGGTAACCTGGCATCGAAAACAACACATGAGCACCTCCAATTAGAACTCAGTGGCATTCATCAGAGAATTCCATCTCGGTGCAGTAGACCGCTCATTCAGAGATGTAAGCTAGCTGGCATACAGACAAATGTTCCATAACTTAACGCTTGACCAGATCAAAAAACAATACTATTTGAAGGAGCACGACTGTTTAATGACTTACCGGAACAATTTAAAAAATGTTAATATGTTCAAATCTAAATTAAAAAAGCATATATTACATAACCTGTGACGTCACCAACCCATCCAGATGCGAATACTACATTACTTATAAGGAAAACTATTTGTATCTCATTTTAACTGAACTGTTGTTCTTATGAGAATAAAATTCTTTAAACCCAAGACCAAAATGTTGTTACCATTGAAGAAGATTTTTGGTAGATAAATATACAGTTTAGCGCATTTCATAAGTGAAAAGAATACATTCTGTGTACATACACCTTTGCACGCACAAGGAAGCATTAGAAGCCGACTGAGAGTCTATATGGTCTAAGTGCAGGCAAAGGAGTCCACTTACGTCTACATCAAGAGCATGCAGCTCCCATACTGGTCTGGCCGCATTTTAACAGTGTTAATACTTGCCCAGCAGTTCGTCAGTGTTGTTGGTGTCGATGCCGAGTTCCCGGCCGAGCTCAAAGGCCCGTGCGCGGGGCTCCTGCGCGAGCGCCCACGGCGCCACGGCCACACCGCTCTGCGCAATGGCACCGTGGAACAAACCCTGCCAGAACAACAATTTTAGTGGTATAATGTTTGGTTATATGAATAAGAACTAAAAAAAAAAACGAAAATTGTGACGTTCACCAACCAGCACTAAATACGCGTGGTGAGTTTCGGTCTATTTCCTCTCATAGAGAGAAGACTTATGCCCTAGAAGTGAACATGAGAACATTATTGGTTAGGTATGCTATACTTTTTTTTATGGTAGGTAAAATCATCCAATGACAGATCCCGCCCTTGGGTGGGGCGGGAAATAGTGTCAGACTCTTACTGACTAAAAACCTACCCTGTTCAATTGCCTTTGTCCCAGGGCCCCGGGTAACATTTTCACATAACCTTTGGCCCCAGTAGGCGTCGGCCCTGCGAGAGTATAGTTAGGTATGCTATACTAACTATACTCTCATGGCTGAACAAAAACTGTCGAACGGATGGATCAAATGCTATGATTAGCTAAGGTTTGCTTCTCTAGGTCCGTGAACGGGTGAACCTGACCAACAATGACATAACAAGAAACATATATTACCCAAAAAAAGGGTTATGGGAATGACGGTAAGTTAGAAAATATAAAATTAAAAGATTTTGAAAAACCCTCGACAGTCCATAGCATCAATATGAAATGTATAGAACTGGCCAAGACGAATCTGGTGACCCCAAACTTGTTGGGTTTACTAATAAGCATTCCAAAGTTCCATTAGCCACCTCCCAGTTTTAGCATCAGGCCCTTGTCATCATGACAAATGTATAGCACTGGTTAAGGCGAATTTAATGAGCCCTAACTCGATAGATTTACTGTTTATAAGGAATCCAGGGTTCTTACCTTCGAGTTGAATTGCACCCAAAAGTAATATTATTTGAAGTACACAAGTATTTCAAATATTAGGTTACACATATGTTTAAAAAAAGTAAATACCCATAAAGTGTTTAAAAACCCTACTGAAGTTAACAAACGAGCTGATGACCTTGAATACCTGCACAGATCTTCATAAATTGTAGCTAAGAACCATCTTAGTTACGTTAGCTTTCAAACAAAAAAAACGGCATCAAAATTGGTCCATTCGTGTTGGAGCTATGGTGCCACGAACAAACACACAAATAGACAGACAGACACGTCAAACTTATAACACCCCTCTATTCCGTCGGGGGTTAAAAACGGATCTTAATAGTCTTTTTGTCCAGTTTACCAAGAAAAAATACTAACTAATCTGGACCGGCCGTTCGGAGTGAATGCTGATTCCAATATGGTTTGAAAAAAGATTAGGCAGTTGAAGTGGGCTATATGACCCCAGGGAAAACGGTGACGGATGGTTTTTTGGTGTAAAGGTAAGCTTCTGTCTTCTTCTGTTACTCATAGTATCGTCGTAGCTAGGGTTTGTATTTTTGGCATCTAGATTTACATAAATTTCTTTCACTCGACTCAATTAAATTATTGTCGTGGTGTGGATGAGGTTTCCTTCAAAAACACTACTGCAGATGTTAGTTTGGATTTTTAAAGTAGAAATAAACCTGCGTGCAACAATTTAGGTATCTTTTTCTGCAAAATTCTCACATTTTCCAGCAAAAAGGACAGAACAAAATGGTCGCTGTATATATTTCAGTGTTAAATTACTCTACTTAGTTTTTTTTTTACTTAATTTGTTTTCGACGAATGCGCCACATATATTGATGTAGGTTTTTTTTATATAGGTTGCAGATGTTTTTTATAGATAAATATTTATCCTTATGTAACATACAATAATAGATATGCTAGTTCTTACTTGTACGTAGGTAATTACGTAGCAGGATAAACAATAATATAGAGCTGTTATTGACAATGAGATAATAAATGTGTCACCTTCATCTGTTGTTTTTTTACGTTTTTTACACATTTTACATTATTATGTTCATTTTCGTCGTCATATTACTTACATAAAATGTATGTCAGGGATGCATCACTTAGCCTGTCGCGTCATCCGGACATTTATGTAATATACGAAATCCGCTTTTACATTGGCATGCGCCAATTTTTACCAAGGTATTGTATTTGCATATTATTTCGACATTCAGATTTAACGCCTGTAAACTAACCTACCACTTATTATTCTAACATCTTTGAAGACGTCATTAGAATTCGGACATTCCACAGGCTCCAGAGGATTGTCCAAAGCTATATTTTGCAGGAAACAACATAGTGTGTCATGAATATAACGCTGGTGATACACAAGCATGTTTTAACTTACGTTTAGTAGACAGAATGTGTAATGTGTAACAAACCTGGGAAGTAGGCGACAACATATGCAGATGCACGGAGGCGGCGCCGGCCGACTCGCCGAAGATGGTGACTCGGCCGGGGTCGCCGCCGAACGCCTCGATATTGTCCCGCACCCACTTCAGCGCCATCACCTGGTCCTTTACACAACATCACCAAATTAGGCCACTACCACACACGCGACTAGCGAGCGAGCCGCACGTCCGTGACTCGAGCGTGAGCGTCACGGCCCGTGCAACACCTAAGGCGGATAAATCGCTTTCATACACGTTACCTAACAACAATTTGTGTCGCAAATCTATTAGCGAACTAATAATACAGAGAGAGCGATCGGATATCAATCTTATTTAAATCTTCAACATAATTTCATAATCAGCGACAATTTATGTTGTTATTTGATAAATATAATTGATATTTTATTAATGGGGGCAAGTAGTGCCAGGGCTGAGTTATCACGCAATCTAATGACTAATTAATTGTTTTGTACATGAATTAGGCATTTAGGAATCACTTTAATTTCCTTAATATGCATTTTCGTTGTATCTTGCATCAAAGATTGCGAACTTGACCGGAATGTGTAAACCATGACCGAGAATTGTTATCTATAGTATATGATTAAATTGTTATAAAATATTTGCACTGTTACAACGACCAAACATAAGGCATTAAATCTATAAGAACTAGTTTATTAAGTACACGTTAACCACCCACTCGCTGCATACTTGCGCAAAAATTACAGAACTTACTTTAAAGGCGTTTGTAAAGATGTTGTGAAAAAGAATGAAACTATAAACTACACTTTTTCTTTACATGAAATCTCGACCAAAACACACTCGGTCATGAAAGTCGACAGAACTATTTTCAGGGGGGAGCATTTTCAGCACATCGATCACCACGAATAGAGATAGATCTGTTTTGCCAACTAAAGAAGGACGAAGGAGCCACGAGCGGCCGAAGCGAGCTAGATAATTTAGCAACTCGCCTCGGAATAATTTAATATTATTATCGACTGTTTGATCTTTTTTGAAAATTAAAATGAAAGCCAGAGGGGTGCAAATGTAAGAACACCCCCTTGCACAGCTCTTCTGGTGTCCATGCACTTATTCACACACTTTACTATCACCAATTTAATAAAGGATTTATTTAGTTCAATAAATAGAAGGCAGTCATTATATTCTGAACTCTACCTTAAGGCCCATATTTCCGGAAACTTCATCATTTTCGAGACTTAAGAAGCCCAGCGCTCCTAGCCTGTAGTTAAGCGTGACCAGAACCACTCCAGCGCTGACCAGGTGGTCGGGACCGTAGAGGAACGCGTTACCAGATCCCATGGCAAAGGCTCCGCCGTGAATCCAGACCATCACAGCAAGCTTTGGATTGTACCTGGCAACAAAATAACTTCAAGTTTAAGTATAAAACCTTGCTGCGAGTCATGGGGCCTAAATAAAGCGTTATTCTAATAGATACGATTTCAAAGAATTATGAAATTGACATGCACTAACGAAATGTTGGCTTTACATTTTGATTTCGATAATGGCTATCACTAATAGAATGAGTTTGTTCAGAAATCCTTTTTTTGGAGTGGGGGAAATTATCAAATAACTTCTCCCACTCTGGATGGAGCGAAAGAGACGTTTGCTGGCCAAAATTCACCCGTGTTCCTTTATTTGCCCTTTTAGTTCCAAAACCGCGGTGACTCTAGATTAAGAACAATTCTTACACCTTAGAACAGTCTCGTCTAAACTCAAGGCTAATTAGTCTAGATGAATGAATATCATGTTTTTAAATTTTGGTGGCGAAACTTTTTCTTCACCTTTCGAAGAAAAAGTTTCGACACCAAAATTGGGAAAAATGATATTCACCCAGATAAGACAAAGATAAAGCCCATCATTCCATCATCAATCTGGATTATCCAGAAGGGTTTCCTCAGTCATCATCAGCACACTAAGACCACGTAGGTTGTCTTAATTACTAACCACAAACATCCCACCGGTGACGCTACCTTTCATTTCCGGTCTCAGTTATTCCGTCCTGCACCGCAAGGCAGATGATTCAATCAACGTCATCATTCTTTCGTCCGAGTCTCATTAGTCAACGAAAGAGAGTAGATGACGTCGGCACGTGGGGAATCCAACGACATTACACTCAAGTACATTATGAATTGAACGACCTTTGGGTGACTTCATATCCTTGAATTTTATCACAAAATTGTGTCTTGTCTCCACGATGTTTGAGCCAAAATAGTGATTGGCATAGGTACTTTAATTGCTAATTTAAAAAAGTATTTACTTTATTTGTCTACGCACAATAACATAATATGAAACAATAATAATTTCGCACGAATAGCTGAACTTCTGCTATAACCTTGAGTTCATTATAATGAACTAGGTTATTTTATACTCTATATTCGGTGTTTATTATGAAGTTGCCTTACCCAGACATCTTATCAGGGAGTGCTGGAGTGTAAACGTTGAGGAAGAGGCAGTCCTCGTCCCCTTTGTAGGTGTCGAATAGCATGAATCTGTGAGGGCACACGGCGCCCTCCTCCAGCGCATCTCGTACTCCCGACCACGGCTCCAGGGGCGCAGGCGGCCGGAACCGAAGCGATCCGCGGGGCGGCTGGGCGTACCTTCAAGACAATCATTACTTTATTATTATCGCGTTGGTCAGTAAAGATATTAAAACGCATTTATTTATACTGCATCTCTAGTCTGTGGTAGTGCTGTGTAAAATGGTACTGCTAAACATATTAAGGGTTTCGAGTCCCGAGTGGGCAAGTGTTATTGGATTTTTTGATCTAGAATTACTAGCAGGTAGCAGTCTGGAGTTTGGACTTTTGCTTGGTCGATGGAGAGGCTCGCCACTTATTGCGTCGGCGAAACTGGCGAAAAGTGGGTCTATTGTATGTAAGTACACGTGTGGTAAAATTCTTCGGGGCATGCGGGTACTAACAAAGTTAACTATCTAAACGCTAACGAATGGGACTCGCCGATGGACACCGTAAGCTTGTTCGCCTTCTGCCTAAAACGAACCAAGACAGTAAAGGCAAATGAACGCTAGGGAAGTGATAGAAGAACAGAATGAGTGTGGGTGTGGAGCCTAGCAAACGTCCAATAAGTCCCACACATTAGCGAACGTTCGCTCAAGTGTGATGTTTACATAGTAAGAAATCTGAACTTGAAAATTTGTCGTATCCTACCTGATACCCTTAAAGCTGTAGTAGGGCATCTGTGCTGTGGTCCTGGTGAGGAGCTTGCGGCCGCGGAGAGCGCCCAGCTGCGTGGTGACGAGTGGTCCGCCGCCCACACGCATTCGGTCCACCAGAGCGTGCACAAGTCGCGCGGCGCGTGCAGGCACCGCCTGGAGTCGCCGCAGCGCGTGCTTGAGCCCCACCGATTCGCTCACCGTGCTGGACAGCCGGCGCCATGCTCCCGTCACCTGATTAAGTAAATCAAGGTCAATTAATACATCCCACACCTATTTTTCGACTTACAACTCATCAGTCTTCGTAGCCTAAAATTTGATGCCAGTCTTGTCAATAGATATTGTGTTACTCAGTTACTGGGTGGTGGTGGTTAGATACGCATCCGCTCTATCTAAAATATAAAGTGCTCAGCTGCGGTTGGTTAGACTGAAGGCTTACCCGAGAAAGGCTTGGCAGATTGATTAACTCTTCAGAGGCCCTGTCACGAGCTCTTAACGCGATCCATTTGACGACCTAAACTGAACTGTTAAAGGAATGAAGCTATATAGGAGGGAGTATAGCTCCATCCCTCTGTTTCACTCGCACACTTGGCATTTTAACACCTCAAGGTAAGGCCCCAGGTCTCTAATCAAGACTGACCATCTTCTGAGCGGTATTCCATCGCACTTATCTATCATCAATGAGATCGAAGTCAAGAGCGACTCAACCAACAAGAAAAAATAACAAACTCAGGAATTAATTAACTCCCGAACAATGCGAGGGAGTTAATGTAGAAACCTGAGTGAAATGAGGAGTTCAAGCCGCTCAAGATAAAGACTGCGTTATCCCTGTGTTGGTTATTCTACTTTTTACACCAACTGTGAGATATTAAAACACAATTTACGAAAACAAACTATTTATATTTTAGAGAAATTTAAGTAATATTTACAAGCTAATCTTTTAAAACTCGACATTCATAATAAATTCAGTAGGTACCGTAAGATTCTATAGTTTTAACGGTTAATTTTCTATAATGCTCCAGCTTATTCATTACTTTTTTAGTCAGTAAACACATTATATTGACCAGTTGGATTTTTGAATAAACTTATTTAATTTTAATTCAATGTCTTTTGTTTTTGACGTTCCAAATTTAAATCTCATTATTCTCTAGGGATCGCCCATACTACATTATCTCCATAAAGACAGAATAAATTTGCTTTAAAGGGTTGTATGACATATATGCGCATTGCATAATAGCAGCATTATCGAGCAGGTGTAAAAAAAAATTGATTCTCAGAACTCTCGGAAAACGTGCAGCAGACATTGAGCAGCAGATGTCAAAAATCTTGTGCATAATAACGATGAAATAACTATAATTTGAGCGATTTTCACACCGTTGCGTGTGTTTAAACATAGCCGTTAACTTATTAAACCAATTTCAGTAAAGATTAACTGCTTGTTGTGATCATTGACACCACATGCTCTCACAGACCACACGCAAGCCTCACACACTACGCGCGTCGTAATATCACGCTACGCAATCAGTAATTAATTAACATGTCAGTTAAGTTATGCAACCAAGTACGAGACCAAAATTAACACGGACTTCCGAGACTAACCTAATGTTATATTTACTCGGTACGTTTTTCTTTTAAAAACGTTGCCCCACATCAAGAATGACTCCTTTATCATGGGTGTGTTTTATGCGTTTAGAAACACGGAAACTCACATACATAAGACACTTAAACTGTCAAGCCCCAAGAGGACACCGGTGTCCGCACACCTATTTTCTTTCTATTGTGTCTCTAATTACGGTATTCAAAAGGAATCGGAACAACTAGGTATCTGTAAGCCATGACAAATATTTGTTCACTGCCACTCAATTTTGCCGATTCCTCGGGCTATTTCGGTAACCTTGATTCTCTAGCAGCTGATATCTTTATTTCTGATGTGATCTTGCAAGGAAACTCCTAGCGAAGTCCTCCGAGCATAGTATGCGTTACGACCTTAAATCTGATAGAATTCAGCACTCTAATTCGGATTCAGATCGGATTTAGTACACAAACACTTTTAGATAATGTTAACATTGGTTGTGGCAGCCATAGATTTATTGATGGATTAATACTCTAAAAGCACATATTAAACTTTATATAATACAAATGTTAAACGCTCCTAGAGATCGAGGATCTTCCATCGTGTAAATATAAAATGACATTGAAATGAATGCCATAGACATAAGCGCTTATTTAGTCGCTAGTCAAATAATGTCTAGGAGGTCGTCCTGATATTTTAACAACTTTTTTAACACTACATTCTTCTGTTCTGTAGTTTTAACCCTTTTCTACGATAACTATAAAATTAAAAAATAATGAGTGACCTAATATTTGAAATACTCTTGTACAATCTGGTGCCATTGAGCTGGTCTGATGATGGAACTCCAAGGTAAGAACCCTGGATTGCTTTGTCTGGGCTCATTAGATTCGTCTTGACCAGTTTTATACTTTTCTTATGATGACAAGGACCTGATGCTAGAACTGGGAGGTGGGTGTTGCATCTTTGTGAACCCATCGAATTTGGGCTCATTAGATTCGTCTTCATATTGATGACAAGGACTGCCGGGGGTATTGTTAAAATTTTAAATTTTATAATTATTGAATATCGTCTTTGGTAAGAAAACCGTTGCTCTGGCTACGGCGAGTCAAAGTCACGTGCCGTTATTTTAGAAATGATATAGTTAATACATGTGTTATCGAACTAAGCCCCCATTGAGTTTGTGATATTCTATAATTTTTTTTCGATATCATTTCTCCTTTTTGGGTCTAATCCCTAGCCAATAATGATCTACATAGACTTCGCTTTAAGTAACGTACGAATGTTACGACACATAATTTTTACCCGACTGCGCCAGAACGAGGGTTATGTTTTTCAGTATGTATGTATGTATGTATGTATAATTGTTTGGCACGCTCTGCAGCCTGAACGGGTCGATGGATTTTAGCTTGAGAGGTGTCGTTAGATTCGTATTTACTGTGAGAGTGACACTGGGTATTTCAAAACGAGCTACCCCCAAACTTGATATCGTGTGCTAAATTCAAATATCAACTTAAAAAAATTCTGAAAAAACACTATCTGTCACTGTTTCCGTAGCCATGTGGATTGCGTAACAAGCAAGCCCCGCATTCTGCATCCATGAACAGGGATGAATGTCCATGGTTATGGAATGTGGGATTGTTTGATTTCGTACCTATGTGTTCCATTATTTTATTTTGTTAGCTTAGCTTAAGTTTATTGAATACGTCTTAACAAAATTTGTTTAATTGTGAAACGAGAACAACTGCCGACAAACTGTTTTACAGTTTGGCAGAATTTTATAATGTAACAATGTAAGCAAATTTTTAATAAACCAAATAAAAAAAAAATGGCGGATTTTTGGCGCCAAATTCAAATGTTTGGCACGCTCTGCGGCCTGAACGGCTCGATGGATTTTAGTTTGCGAGGTGTCGTTAGATTCGTAATTACTGATAAAGTGATATCGCAATAAAAAAATAAATAAAAAAAAACGAAAAATAAAAAACGGTAATTTAAAAAACTAAAAAACCCGACTGCTTTTCAGAGTAGAAAATGCCCTAAACAAGAAAGTCGTTGTACCCGATTGCACTTAAGTATATAATATTTTAAATACAAGATAAATTGTAACAGTCGGGACCCATTCTAGAAAGTCAGCCGTCTAGTCAGTAGATTAGAGTAATCTGCAATGTAATATAGGTATGTGCTCTCAATTCACTAAGCCTCCATTTCATGGATGGGTACTTAAGGACAGGGTACTTTCAGGAAAAAATTTTTTAGTTTTTCTATAAGTGTATTTTGTTTTTGGGCTCGCACGGTTTGTGCATTTACTTAATGTCTAGTTTAAAAAGTATTTAGTTTTTACAGATTGTTTGAGTTACTTTGACTTCCGTTAGAATAACGTCCCGTTTTTCAAGTATTTGGCGGCAAATATATCGAATCAGCCATCTCAGCAGGTTTTGCTGAGGTAGCTAATCCTACAATAACAACCTAAGCTCTATTTTACTGAAATAGCGCATGCTTCAATGATTCATAATATTGTCACCAATTTTACATCACAATGTTCATTGAACAAAACATTTGCCACTGACTTCATTGGAAAAAATCGCGTTTCGTCAATAACAAAGACCATAGAGATTAATTTACTTATTTGGTGTACAATAAAGTTTATTATAATAAAGTATTCAGCTTAGTACTTTGACATATTTCAATATAAATACATATATGGCACATATTTAAACACAAAATTTTACTTTTTATTTAATATGATTAATATAACTTCTGTTCTTTAATCTCAGGGGTAGATTCTATAGGTTCCAGGATTGTGGGATTGTTCCAGAGATTTACCACGACCCTGGAGTGCAAAGTGCAACTGAAGGAACATAGGTGGGTATTAGTCAGTAAAAGATTGGCATACGCTCTCCTTCCACACAAAAGTGGGAGGAGCTATTTGCTGATTTCCCACTTCAAAAAAAGGGGTTGATACTTTGTCGTATTCGTTTAGGTATTATGCATTTCATCATCATTTCAGCAGAAAGTTGTCCACTGTTGGACATAGGCATCCCTGAAGTGTCGCCATAATGACGGATCCTGAGCGTCTCCCATCCATTGGGTTCCCGCGACCCTAACCAAGCCATCGGCCCACCTTGTGGGAGGCCTTCCAACGCTGCGTCTTCCGGTACGAAGTCGCCACTCCATTATACACTTATTAAACAAAAACTGCAAAATACCTACACAATAAACTTTCATAGTGTTAATGACCGATTAGAATGTTATATGTTGCCAACACATTGTAACAGTAGCAGCTGGATCGACATGGCCGCCCAGGGACCGCATCGGCCTCCAACCACGCTCCAAATACTACATAATTATGAAGGTATTTCATAGGTATCGGAATTAACACGTGTAAGATATGACCATGTTTCGACATTTTTAATGTTGTTCCGGTAATTTTGTGTTGCAAAGAATGATGATTTCATTATATCATGCTTAGAGAGATATTTCGGTAGGCTGGTACTTAAAACTTCCCAGAGCGTTATAAGCCTTAACAAGCTACCTACTCGTGTCTTCTGTACGTATGAAACTTCCCCTTACCACAAGAACTCTTTAAGCCGCATTTGCATTTGGTTTAAGCCGACCGAAGAGGCAAATAAGCCCCTAATCACTCACTGACTCATCAACGCCCAGCCTAAACCTTTGGACCTAGAATGCTAAAATTTTGCACAGAGGTTCCTTTTATTATGTATTTTTTCCTTTTTTTAGGTAGGAAATCATCCAATGTCTTCTCGCGCACTTGAGCGGAGCGTGAGGGCGTGTCAGAGTTTTACTAACTAGAACCCACTCTTATGTTCCTTCCTTGCCTTCGTTCCAGGGCCCCGGGGGTTCACTTTCACATGACCCACGGCCCCAATAGGCTTCGACCCTGCTAGTCCCCTACAAATTTTCTGACATCTCCTTGTGGTGCGCGAGGAACACTACGCGCCGTCGACAACTCGAGCTTGGTCCAGACGATTGCCGGACGACGGTATGCTCCACCGTGTCTTCCTGGCGGTCAACACAATGGTGGCACCCAGGTGTTTCTTCCGCACGAATCCGGTGCAGGAACATTCCGAGTGGAAGGTGAAGACGCCGTGACGTCTTTCAAAGAGAGGACTAAACGCAATAATAATGGCGTGCCCAGCACTGGATTGCCACAGTCGCTGTCGCCATTCCACCATGAGATCCCGCCGGAACTCAGTCCGCCATGCCGCAACTTGTCACGGCAGCGTAGTTTCGCACTGCACTCGAAAATCGTGCATGTGTGCAAGGACTTTGTCTTCAGATCCAGATCTCGCATGGTGACAGGCCAGGAAGGAGGCTCGCCGTTTCGCGGGAAATCGTGCGGTATCTCCGCAACATCCACCCCCAACGGGATGAAACGGGGTTCCAAACTTTGTATGGAGAAACCATGATGTAGGTTTCTCCATAAAAAGTTTGGAACCCCGTTTCAAGCGAGCAAAACCGGTGACAGAAGCTAGTATTTTTAAAATCAAATAAAAAATTAATCTCGTACGCGTTCTCGGATTTTGACAAACATCTCTTTATAGATGATACCTACTTTAAATGTTTTGTAACTTGTCTCGCTGTTGCTCAAGCTACCAAATTGAAAACGAAAAAAGACGCTTCAATGAAGATCTCGAAGAATTTGCGCAATGTTAATATCGAAGGATGGCCTTTACGAACACATTGGTCAACAGTAACAATCAAAGAGGTGCCCAAGTAGGTACGTAAATTGTGAAAATGCCAAGGTGTTATATATTGTAAAAAAACTTGTACTTATGACCTTAAACTATCCAAAGTTATAGAAAAACGTCATCGAACATTTATTAGAAGCTGATTGTGATTTGTGGTGGAAGTGTTATGAATGTTACCAGATATAGTAACTAAATAATTATCAATAGGAACTGTTTTTAAAAAAACTCAACTGTCAAATAAATATGTTGATTTGTTGCAATTGATTTTTTTCATGATTTCCAGTTTGGCCTTATGGTGAAAGTTATTGTTTTTTTTTTTAGTAGGGAGTAGAGAAATCATCCACAGACTTCTTTCGCTCTAGGGTGGAGCGAGATATCATGTCAGACTTTAACGACTAAAACTCTCTTTTTATTTGTATTCGTTCCAGGGCCCCGCGGCTTTCTTTCGCCATGGCCCCAGTGGGCTTCGAGCCTGATGGCTTTTGCAAACATCTTCTTGAGGTGCAAAAATTGTTGGTAATGATAAATATAATCAGTATTTTCATTTATGATTGTCTCCACATTGTATACATGTATGCTATTTATCTACTCTCATATCGTTAAGTTTCTATTATGAAATAAAAAGTAATATTTTATTGACCCCTTTATCTATAGATCTGCTTCATATAATTAAAAAGTTATTTCAAAGCATTATTTTGGTTCGGATGGTCTAGTTAATAACTTAAAAATACAGCTCGACCATAGTTTTCTTGCCGTTGCCGTTTACGTCAATGCCGTTCGTCATACATTCAAGTTCACAAACCGTGCGAAGCTAAAAGGAATAATAAACAAAATATGATTGAAACTCGTTTCTCGAGAAAATACTCATTGAACTGTTTTTTGAGCTGTGCTATTATTTTTGCAATGTTTTTTGCACTACACGGCAGCATTAATTCTCTACATTTTATAATTCATTTTTTTTTTTTTTTTTATTGCCACTATTGCCATAGTATTTGTGCATCTTAGGTAAGTCTGCATCTCATCGATGTCTATGTGTGTATTTATTACACGAGTACTACGCAAATCATGAATGACTGAGGGACCTCACTGATATTTTGCATAATAAATCGTAGGTTTTAGTAGTAGACGTAAAACAATTGCAGAACAAATCTAGGAATTTGTAAACATACTCGTATATTTAAATTACAAACCTTCAGCCAGACTTCGCAAAGAGTCAGAAAAATTAAGGTATGTAACTTAATGTAACTACAGACATTTAGGAAGAATTCGTAAAAATAAAGACTAGATAACAGACCAAAGAGCATTCAAGATAAAAATATTATAATGACTAAACTGAGGTCCTTCATGCAACTCAAAAAACATAGATATTTTAGTGAGGAAAACAGATTTTATTTGTTAGATCCTAGGTATATTAATGTTATATGTAACGCAAAAAGGTGAGTGTTATAAGTTGGACCGCTATGTGTGAGCATCTGTCTGCTTGTGAGTCTGTCTGTGGCACCGTAGCTCTTAAACGCGTGAACCAATTTAGACGCAGCTCTTTTTTAAACTTGAGAGCAGATTTTCTAGTGTTGGTTCGTAGATTGTTATTTCTTAGTCATTAACAATAAATGGAGATGTGAAAACGGGAATGAACAACGAAATGTTTGCCAAATAGGGTATTTGATATGAGAGGTATATAACAAAGATGTATGTTGATTGTGATGTTTTTTTATTTTAATTTGAGTTTTTTTATGTTTCTTCTATCACCTTATATGGGGTATAAGCTGGCAATTAAAAAAAAAAATATTGCAGAAACAAAATAAACTTAAATATTTACTAAGTATTTATTTATACTAAAAAAATATATAATTTATACGATTATAAATTATTTGAAGGTTTCATATCTTTAGATAGGTACAGTAAGTAGTAACAGGTCCTTATATAACTTTTTGTGTCAGGTGATTTAAATGTTAATTTGGTAATAAAGATGTCACACGTACTGAAACTGTAGGTACATGTACTCGTAGGATTACATATACTATTTTGGTGCCACGTTCCCAATCGTGCTCATCTTTTATCATCTCGTATTTAGTGATATCTGAATTAATTTAAGATATATATAAATTATAAATTAAATTATGTGACCCCTCCCTTGAACTCTGTGAAGCTATCAATTACAGATAAATCATATCATTGGGAATAATTCTGTACAAGAATAAATTAATTCAATTAGACATTAATTTGTATTATAATTTTGGAGAAACAAAAGAAACTTAAAAAACTAAGTATTTATGCAAATGACGGCGAAGTGGAGGAGTACTTCGACGCCTGAGTGTATTTGTATTATATTTGTACATAGTTAGGTCTTCTTCTTCTTCTCGAATCGATGGTTTCTATTTCCCTCAGAGTTTTAGGGCCCGTTAGGTCTAGTGTACATTCTTAGTTTAGTTTTTATCTACAAAAATAATTTTAACTGTTGAATATTGTTTGAAAAAGGCTGTTTTTGTTTTATTTAGACAATATTTGACAAGTGTGAATCGGACTCGCACACTAAGAATTCCTCCCTTATTGTATGCCACCATTTTATTAATAGAAATATACACATTGTAAAAATTTTAACTGTTTACCTATTGGGGTTCATGAGATACCGATACAGATGGACGGACCAACGGACAAACAGCGGAGTCTTAGTATTATAACAGATTTCCGTTGGTTACCATTCAGGTACTAAACCCTGAAAATGGAATTAATATCCTAGAAACGTAGGTATACAGATCTTACACACCCACACAGACACACAGGTCTTACTTCATTCGTTATGAAGACAGATATTTTTTTGATGTGGTATAGGGTCTAGGGTAGAGCGAGAGGGCGTGTCAGAATTCTATTAACCACGGTAACTCTTTCAAACGTTTCCGTAGAAGTAATGAATTCATATTAAATCACTAAAGACATTACATAATATACCGAGTGTGGGTAGGTACAAAGAGCTATCCAACTTATGTAATCTAGAGTCGGTTGCAAGCGCAGTAAGACGAGAAACATTGACTTTCGTATAAGTAATAATAAAAAAATAAAGCATCAAGAAAGACGGCCAGGGTGCAGTGTTGCGAAAATGCCAGCCATAATACGATTCTTAACGACATGAATGATTGTATGGTAATGATTGCTTTTAAAGTCCTGATAATTGTATTATAGCCTCCTTAATAACATGGTGTGGACGTGCTGTGAGTCACAGTGTGCGCTTAATCTCGTCCAAGTGTTGCAAGACACTCCTACATTGGTTTAGGTAGGTGCTTACATGGGACTGGCCAGCCACGAGAGACGTGTAAAGGAAAAAAAATCAGTTAGTCAGCAATAGGCCAAATATATTCGTACTTCAAAAGAGGTCACATTTTCTTAAATGTGATCGCGTTATCGACGAATATACAGGCTGCATCTGACAGCGTACCACAAACGAATACCATGGATCCAGTACATGATTCTGGACGCCCAGTGGTGGAATTTTTCATCTGTTTTTCCTTATTAATTAAAATTGTATATCTTGATAGACTTCGACGTCAAAGTAAGACTTTTCTTTCTTATAAGCAGCTTAGAAGCTACGACTTCGTTGTTGATAATGATATTTAAAAAATTCTTTCATATTTGTTGACTGGAACTAAAATATTAGTTTAATTTAGCAAATTAAAAAATTGTATGCATATTCCCCAATGCCCTCAGATCTTAAAATCAAGATTGAATAGGTGCGTTACTTCTAGGCCAGTGTGCTCCATTATCGTCCACATTACTATCAGGAAAGATAGCGATCATGACCTACACAATAATTGTCCAACAATTCCGATTCTGATTTTTGTTGAGAAAGACAACCACTTTAATGACAGATTAATATTAATGCCTTTTTTGTAAACATTAACAAAGTGTTACAGTAATACCTGGACTAAATTCTATAGGAAGTCATTACACTATATTACATGAAATAAAACATGAACCGATTTACTAGCTAGTATGTGCAGCATGGAGATTAACCTAAAATACATTGCAGATATCTGCATGGAATGCACATAACAATATTACAGAAAACTCTAGAAAACATATGATTAAATGGTTATTGCGGTTTTAATCTATTTTGAAATTGCTTGACAAACATTAAATATAGCTTTGAAACTAGCTTACTAACTTCAAAGCAAAACTAAATACATATACGACCAACTACCAGCTACTACTTTAAGATACTAGAGATATTTTTCATGCAATCTCCTTCGATACCTTAACACCTATGCATTTTTCATAGAGTACAGTGCCAGTGCGAATTTCTGAAAGTACTCGTCGCCTATAAAACGTCAATTAGTACTAAAACTAATTTGCTGCCTGCAATTGGTAGGTACTAAAACTAGGCTGTATACCTGCTCGTTATCTGATGAAAATAACTCTTTACTCTCTATTTTCCTATACGATTTGAGATAAGCAAACGTTTACGTGAACGCAATCGAGTAACGTGAAGCCCTCTGAATAATCTATTTAACCGTTTCCCACAAGTTCAAATCGTGCAATGCTCAGCAGTTATTTATTGTCAAACTCAAGACAAGGATTTCAAAAGCCATGTTGCCAAAACTACAACACTTGTGAAGCGCATAATGTAGATCGTATGAATGCGGCACACTTCTTGTTGCTTCACTTCTGATTTGACTGTTTAGAACAATTCCCTGGATGACAACGCAACGCACTGTTGTAACTTCGCGTGCACAGTTTGAAAAACGCCACATTTCTGATGCAGAGCAAGGTTGTACACGTAAACAACGCAAGACCTTTGTGGGAGATTAATAAGATGGGACTTGTGTCGTAACATGATTTCCTAATTGTTGCAAGGGCTATTAGATAACTTACACTGTCCCACGGTCTCGTTTGGAAACTTACACAAATAGATTTTATTTCTAAGTTCCTTTACTGTACGTGGATGTCGTGTACCTGTACATCAGTCGCGTAACTATATACACCCAAGGGGCCCTTTATAAAATAGGTCCTACTTACATAGAACAGTAATTGAATAGTTTACTCCCATGCTGACAAGAAAACGTGCAGCTCGCGAAAGATCATGTAAAACCGTGTTCGAAAAATTAATTACTCTGAAGTCTGACTAGGACAGAATATATTTGTCTTGATTGAAAATGAGCTCGTTTATTGCTATTAAACGAGCTAGGGTAGGATAAGTTTTTATTGTGCTCTTATGTAGAAAATGCTATTAAAACATCCCATTATACACCGTTCAATTTTGTTCGTTTTAATCCCGCGGAGGGTCGATTCGGTCCTCGCTTAGTTAACGTTTACTTGAAGAAATTAATTCCGTACATGCGAAAATTAATTTGAGTTTAAAAAAAAGTACTTTGTTTTTTAATTTTCTCTTTACAGATCAGTAGTGTTTCATGTACCGAATCGACCCTCCGCGGGATTAAAACGACTAAAATTTAAAAGTATATAAATTTCATTCACTGCTGACCTCTTATAAAACAGATTCTAATTTTGGCACATATCGGAGTCCCTATAGTGCGGGGGCTCCGTATCATTGATACCTACACCTAATACAGCGGTAGCTAATACGCCTCTACTCTTTATCGTCAGTCAGTCATAGCCTCGCATGTATTGGGACATATAAATGCAAGGTAAGTTAAGTTGCCATCCTTTTTTTTTTATATTTTATAAACTAGCACTTGACTAAAATATATCTTTTTATCTGCTGATATAAACCTAAAAGAGGCTTTAGTGTAAGTTGTTTTAACGCACGTTTGCTTATTAAATGTTTTTTTTTTTTTTCAGTTATTGTCACTACACGGTGCTTATTTAGTTTTAGTCAAGAAAGAATGTTTATACAATAAAATTGTGACTCGCACAGGACAAACATATTATTCATTCATACGGTCTAAGGGCGGGTTTCTGATTTTACGTTAAGAACTTCTCAAACCTTACTTTAATGCTAAATTACAGGTTTTCAGGCTAAAGCTAAGTTTGAGACTTATTGAACTTCAAATTCTTAAACGTACGGCAGTACTTTATCCGTTGTTTTTGTTGTGGTCAAATCGCTGCACACGAGCACACACGACTTCAAGCTTGCTAACTTAGCGCTGCCTTAAATTTTGCTGCTCCATTTTGTTTTAATTTAATTATTTTAATTTCTTTTTTACTAAAGTTTATTGAATGTTGTTTTTATATTATTTAAACCTTAGCCAATTTAACTTCATTAGTGATTTATTATTGTAAGATCTCATTTATTAATAGTTTTAATTTTCATTTATATAACTAATAGCCCCTTTTTTATAACGTGGATGTGAGAACACTGCACACTGTAGATAGACTTCGCGGATTCATCATAGACTACTTTCTATTTCGAGTCACTTTTTTATTGTGCTTTTCGGTACAATGTTGACTGGTCTACACAGCTGTCCTTTCATATCTCACTATAAATATTGTAAAATGGAAATATTGTAAAATCAATCATTTTTTTTAAAGTAACCATGGAGTACCTTACCGGTTCTTCTCGCTTCTGACGTTTTATAAGTGCTCATGTAGGCCTATGTGAAATTTAAAGATTTTTAAGTAAATAATATTGATATTTCATGAACTTATTCTCTAAACTACTTTATATAATTGTTTTGTGAAGTGTAGCAACACATACTGGGTATTACAGCTATTTGTTTATCAATTACATCACACACGGCCAAAATAATGCAACAGTATAGAATTGCATACAATTGTTGTTAGCATGCATTACGTAGATCACCTTTTCAGAATTTCATATTTTTAAGAATGTGAAGATACCTATTATAAAACTTGATTTGCGGCTCAGTACTTTACTTTTTTTTTCTAATTTTTTTTAATAAAAATTGATAAATAAAAACCGGAAAATTGGAAAATGAAATCCAAATAAGCCCATTACTTTGCATTTAACAAATTAAACTAATATATACCTGCTACATGACAAGACTGCGGCGTGGGTCTCGTAGTCGCAAGTGAGAGTTAAGAAACATTACCTTCATGGAATTGAGGCTGGTGGCGGCGTTAGCGACGACATCCCCCAGCGTGGCGGGCGGGAGCGCATCGCTGCGCAGCACGAGCGCGCAAGCGCACAGCAGGACACCGCGCCACCAGCGCACGCGCATCTTCACAGAACACGGTCCCACTCACTCAGCACTGTTGTCACACGTAGGTATCACCAACACTAGACACTGGCACTCACTCCGTCGGTTGCCTATCGAGACATCACTTTATTTTGAATACGGTTGTGTATTCAATAGGGTTCAGTCTTCTCGACTTGTACAGATCCTCTGGTTATACAGAATATCCAGTCCATCTAATATTAGTCTGTTTACAAGGGCTTAAAATGACTAGGTTCTGCCAGCGGCTTCGTTCGCGTGAAAGTCGAGTCGGTTATAGTGAATGCCAAGTCGAAGCCAAATAAAAAATAACCTATGTCCTTCCTTGGGGTTCAAGTTTACTTCGTACCAAATTTCATCAAAATCGGTTCATTAACCAAGAAAGAGTGCCTAACAGATCGACTTTTTGACTCTTATTCTTGTTTCTAACATTAAAATATTTTAGTCAGTTAATGTAAAAACAATTTTCAAAATGCTCAGAGGACTATCAGAAGTTTTGCGACCAAAAAAAAAACTTTAAGTGAAGAAGGTTACTACGAGACAAATAGCGCACAGAAAATCCGTTGTAAAGGTAGATGCTTGAGTACAGCTTACTTGGCTAATCACGCTCAACTGTTCTTATTGCTGTTCAGAAGCATTACGCCATGCGCCAGATTGCTGACAGCCCGTGACCCAACTGTCAACGCCACCCAAATAAAATGACAGTTACAGGTCGCCATCGGATGAAATTACCACTCAAACAAGCACTCAAAACATTTGGAGTTGGTGGGTTCTTAAGCCAAGGAGGTCCTAGAGAGCACATCGTTTCATGTTTTAAAAAAATAACTATATAAATTAATAAAAGTATTTATTTTATATTTAAAATCATCGTTTTTCTTTATCACTACTATTTCATAGGATTGTTTGATTTTTTCCAAGTGAACGTAAAGTTTTTATGTGTAGCATAGCATCAGCCTTATAATGTTCCCACTGGGGACTCAGACCTCCTGTCTAGGAGAGGGAATGGGCCGTAATCCACCACGCGGGCCCAGTGCGGGTTGGTGGATGTCACATGTTTTTGAATTTTTGGTTCTAGGACATGCCGGTTTCCTCACGATGTTTTCCTTCACCGTTTTGAGAGCAGTGGTGATGAAATAAATTACACAAATTAGGTAATGCGCCTGGCTAGGTTTGAACCCGTGACCTACAACTCGTAAGTCGGGACCGTTACCACTCGGCTACCACTGCTCTCGATGTACTGCTTTATGATGTGTACTAAGTACAATAATCACAGGAAGTAATGCATATATACTACGCTGTGTTATAACTAGGCAGTATCAATATGTATGATTTACTCATATTTCTATGACAGATAATTGCTTTACATCTCGCCGAGAACAACCAACTTAACTAACAATGAACAATGATTGATGTTGACTTCTTGAGGCTAGTAAAAAAAAATATTTCACAAGTTCAAGCGAAGTGCATTAACAAAAATAATGATTAAGAAATGATAATGATTTACCGCTTCACCAGATGCGACTGTGGTAACTTTTGGAAAATCATCGATTGATTAGTTCTATAGATGTCGACAAAGATGAGAATGAGAGACCTTCGTAAGCATTTCGTTTTGATTAGACAATAAAACCGCCAATTTTATGTACAGACGCCAGCTCTTCAATCTAGGGTCAATCTGTCAAATTTTACCAATCGAAAATTAACCTTCCAATATTGTGATAAAGTTGAAGATCTATTAACGAAATTTGACAGATTAAGGTAGGTTGATGTGCTGGCGTCTGCACACGCGTAAAACGCTAAACAAATTTTATGAATTTTGGGATGCAGATCTATAGATTGAAAGTTGAAGAAAGCAAAAAACAGTAAAACTCAGCAAATAGCAGTAAAACTTGGTATAATTTCCGACTTTCTAGAGGGCGAAACCGCTGGGAGCAGTTCACCAGAAGGGCTAAGATAAGTGAAAAAATATTCATTTGTGCTTTTCCTTCAAATGGCTTAGGAATGGTCAGTAATGAAGAAAATATATTCTAAATGTAATACGTAAAAAAAATATACTGAAAATATACTGAAATATTATTTTAAGAGTTTATTTTTACAGTCATTTCTTTGTTTAATAATACTTAATGCCTTTTACACAGCGTGGAGTGATAAAAAATCGGCAATATAGTATGTCATCTCTAATGCGAGCTGCATGCTCCACTACTCGCGCCAGTCGACTCGCGGCGAGTTGCCGACCGACCCGAGCGCGACGCTCGACATTATTCAACTCGACTTGCACTTTCACTCACCATGCACGGAACGACGCTGGGTGACAGGTTCATTACAAACAAAGATATTACCTTACTTATTAAGTAATATTTTTTATTAATTTCGGATCGTGGGTTTTGGGGCTAGATATAATCTCAGAACCTTAGTTTACCTTAGAATTTTCGAATTTGTTGTTATCCTGCAACGGTCTTCCCGTCCGATTATGTTATTAGGTGTCTTCAAGGCTAGTGAATATAGGCTCTTAATAAACTAGTGCGATTCACCATCAACGATTGCATTATTCTCTGCTTACCATCAGGTGAGATCGCAATCAAGCACTAGTTTAATCAATAAAAAAATATTTTTTTTTACCAATCTATAATGAATACCTACCTACTATGAAAATTTATCAAAAAAGTAAAAAAAAAATATTCTCCTTTGAAAAGACATCAACGACTTCAAGGACAACAATGTTTTATTTTTAAGTGGTTAAGTACACAAATGCAAACACATAATCACGTAACGTACCCTTTCGTCATGTTTTCCCTAAGCAATATATCATCACTTTTGGAAGGCTGAGTATCATCATCATCATCAGCCTTTTTAATGTTCCCACTGCTGGGACTCCTCTCTAAGAGAGGGAATGGGCTGTAATCCACCACGCTGGTCCAATGCGGGTTGGTGAATGTCAATATTTTCTAATTTTTGGTTCTAGGACATGCCGGTTTCCTCACAATGTTTTCCTGAAGGCTGAATATATCCTGCCCAAATAATTGTATTTTATGGCAATAAATCGTACAGTACCTCTCTAAAATGATTAGCTCCTAACATTCTCCTCACACTAAACTCGTAACACAACAAGGCAGTAATGTGTATAAATAAGATCAGAACCCCGGAACAGGGTTACACAACGCTTGAGTATTTTATAATATTATATATACCAGTTATTTCAGACAGACAGTTACATCACCGGAGGATAATATCCCTAAATGTAGGAAGTTAAACGGCATTGCTGGTGAAGGGATTGTCGACTACTTTAGTTCGTAGATCCGGTAAGTGTCACCACGAATATTGCCTTCCAAATATATACCTTATATTATTTTATTTAGGGCTGATTTTTCAACAGTAATATATTATTATTGAAGAAAAATTGAAGAAACTGCCAAACTGCCATTTTAATCTTCGTGTAAATGTTGAATCTGGTGTGTGCATCTGGATTGAGGGCCCATTTTTTAAATCCTTACGAAACGAAATAAAATTTACAGGGAATTTAGTAAAAAATTAGTAAAACGTAAAGCAATGACTCATAAATTTCTTAAACGTAAATTAAAAATGTTATGATTAAATAACGTGGGCCCTCAATCCAGACGCTTGCATAATGACGCATAGTCTAAATCTCGGAAAGTACTATGTCTGGGTTAATAATTTTTATTTAGGAATTTAGTTAAGAATTTCTTAAATATTTTAAGAAATTCTCAAATCTGTAGAGTATCACATTACAGATTTATGGCGATTTACCTTGGGCCCTCAATTCAGATATGTCATTTTTAAAGAATCTGCAAAAACTTAATTTATTTGACGAAATCCATCATACGACTTTAATAATATTTTAGTTAGATATCTCTATGAATTAGTAAAAAAGAAATAATGACCCAAAAGTTAATCGATAAAAAGTAAATGAGAGTTGAATTTTACTGAAACGTCTGAACTGAGGGCCCAAGATTTTCGGCTTTATTAACTAGACTTTACCTCATACATTAAAGCAAAGAAGATTGAGGTTTTTAACTATTTTTTAACTAAATCCTGACGTATCGTCCGTTCTTCTAAATGCTATGTTTTAAAAGAAAACCGATTTTTGATTTTGTATGGGAGAAAATTTTGTAGGGTGACCGTACTGTTCATCATATCTACACATTTTGTAAAGCGTAGACTAAAATTCTTATATTTGCAGATAAAAGTATTCAATATCTACGATGATCTTTTTTATTTTTGTATTGTCCTAGATGCCTAAAGCAAATAGTTAAAAACGTTTATTTATTTAGCTTCAATAATATGTTTGCAAAAATGAAAGATCAATTAACCGACCAGTACCTAGCATGTAAAAGTATGTACTTAATACGTAAAAACCATATGTTAATAAAGTTTAAAGAAAAATCAATTATATAATAAAAACAAATCTAATCTATTAACCCAGCCCATATCGAGGAGTGGGATTCAGAATGTCACTGTAGGAGTCATGACTGAAGTGGTTTGGACTTCTTCTATTCTTCTTCGCCGTCAAATTAAATACTTTAATAACTTATAAGATTTATTTATAAAACGGTAATTATGTTAAGTTCGACGTACGACGAGTATCCATCCTTATGTTGTTGAAACCTCTACGGTACGGACTAAGCGTTTTGCTTCGTCGTTTATACCACGTACATCGAGGGACTGGAACAATTTGCCTGCTGTGGTCTTCTCTTCCGATTATAATTTAGATGTCTTCAAGGCTAGAGTGAATAGGCTCTCTGAATAAACTAGTGCGCCTCACCATCAACGATTGCGTCACTGCTTGCTACCAGGTGGGATCGCAGTCAAGCACTAGTTTATATCAATAAAAAAACGTGTTTGATCGTAATTATTGTATCGAACATGCTCCTGAGGGAAAGAAATGACATAAAATTGTAAACGGTTACTGTTTTATGGCACTAGATAGGAGCAAGTTAACGTGTTACACTTCTTCTGTGATTAAAGTCCAAATCAGAATTTAAGTCACAATAGTCAAAAGTCAAAATAGATAAACAAGTATTATAAACATTATAGAAATTTCCAATAAATATTAAGACCTTAAAAAAAGTTGCGCCTCTTTGCTGCTTTTTTAAAAAAATACCACCACCGCACATAAATAATGTTTTATTTGGTGTCACTTGTTTATTGATCAGTGAGGAAATCTGATAACATAAATTTTAAATAAGGATACAAGACAGTTTTATAACGCATGCAGTCTGTTTATTGGTACACAATGAACTGACTGCATGCGTTATAAAACTATGCCGAAATTATAAAAGACAGGAAAAACTGCGAAACACATCACCTATCATCATCACAAATATCATCCAAAAAACGTAACTACAAAAATTTCACTTTTAATTTTGTTTTTTTTTTCAAAACAATTCGCGCCTTCTTCAACACTACACAACAATTCGCCATTTCTTCAGTGTTGCCAATTTCTTTATCAAATTTTCCCGACTTAACGTTATTTTATTTTTGGTACATTAGTTGATTTACTACTGAGACCAAGGGTTGTCTGAAAAGGACCCCGGGGGTCCTGGGACACAATGTAAAGAAGAAAGGAAAAAAGAAAAGTCTGTCACGCCCTTCCACTCCACCCTAGAGCAGGAGAAGTCATTGGATGATTTCCTACATCACACACTCAGCAATATTCAATTCCCTTACAAAACAAAAATAGAATCCACACATACTTCCAGCAAGTTAGAGAGATTAGAGATCCTATGTTTAAAACTCTTAAGGGAGTCAAACAGGGCGTCCCGTTGTCCCCAAAGTTATTCACCAATTCTTTCAGACATTAGCAGTCGAAAGGTAAGAGAAGGGCATTGTCATCGGCGAAGCGGAGTTAACTAATTTGCGTTTCTCTGATAAGATTGTCCTGTTTTCTCTTACAACCACAGGACTAGAGCAAATGCTGGTTAGACTAAATATAAACATGTTGAAGACCAAAATCATAACCAACAGCTCCAAAAGGAACGTACACGTAGGCGGACAGAATATACAATACGTTCCAGAATATACTATTATCTACTTGGGCCAAGTAGTCTCTTTCTAGGCCAGATAAGACAAATAAATAACGGGTCAAACAGAAAATACCTGAAAATGTTACTGGTCCATGAAGGAACTATTTAAGGGCACTGTGCCCATATCACTGAAGCGTAAGCTTATGGACATGTGTATTCTCTTCATTTGACCTATGGTGTATACAGACTTGGTCTTTGACTAACATCCAAAAGTCTAAACTCAAGGTTTGCCAACCGACCTGGATGTCTTTCTTAAGAAATGGAATGTGAGTAAGGAACTGAGACCATTAGAAAGAGTCGATGGCTTTTGCACAGCAATAGAACAATACTGGATATCTATAATAACCAATACAATACAAAAACGAGTAAAGATTTTTTTATTGGTATTTTACTATTCTTTCAAGAAAGTCACGGGAAAAGGTCAATAATACACAAAATGTTGAACTTTATCATCCTCAAAGTATGCTCTTTCAAGGCTGGAATCGAATCGTCCTCAGCCCGGCTCATATGCGATTAAGTTTTTAGAGAAAATTTAGGTCTTCTGGAGCGGCAACATGTTTCTTACGGATGTGATTGTTTCAAACGATACGGGTCGACTAGTGAGACACAGAAAGTTCAGCAGCTATATCTTTCAAATTCTAAAGAGGATTTTCAGTCACTGTTTTCTTCGCTTTACGATGTTAGCTGCAGTTGAAGACGTTGATGGCCTACCAGACTGAGTCAAATCTTTCATCACATCAATTCGACTGTCGATTGATTTTCGGATTGACGACGTCGCTGGTGCTCCAGATCTTGTCCATAGATACGATGACTACTTAAAAAATGCTAGGTAATGGTCGGTTAATTGATCTTTCATTTTTGCAAACATGTTATTGAAGCTAAATAAATAAATGTTTTTAACTATTTGCTTTAGGCATCTAGGACAATACAAAAACAAATAAGATCATCGTAGATATTGAATACTTTTATCTGCAAATATAAGAATTTTAGTCTACGCTTTACAAAATGTGTAGATATGATGAACAGTACGGTCACCCTACAAAATTTTCTCCCATACAAAATTAAAAATCGGTTTTCTTTTAAAATATAGCGTTTAGAAGAACGGACGATACGTCAGGATTTAGTTAAAAAATAGTTAAAAACCTCAATCTTCTTTGCTTTAATCTATGAGGTAAAGTCTAGTTAATAAAGCCGAAAATCTTGGGCCCTCAGTTCAGACGTTTCAGTAAAATTCAACTCTCATTTACTTTTTATCGATTAACTTTTGGGTCATTATTTCTTTTTTACTAATTCATAGAGATATCTAACTAAAATATTATTAAAGTCGTATGATGGATTTCGTCAAATAAATTAAGTTTTTGCAGATTCTTTAAAAATGACATATCTGAATTGAGGGCCCAAGGTAAATCGCCATAAATCTGTAATGTGATACTCTACAGATTTGAGAATTTCTTAAAATATTTAAGAAATTCTTAACTAAATTCCTAAATAAAAATTATTAACCCAGACATAGTACTTTCCGAGATTTAGACTATGCGTCATTATGCAAGCGTCTGGATTGAGGGCCCACGTTATTTAATCATAACATTTTTAATTTACGTTTAAGAAATTTATGAGTCATTGCTTTACGTTTTACTAATTTTTAACTAAATTCCCTGTAAATTTTATTTCGTTTTGTAAAGATTTAAAAAATGGGCCCTCAATCCAGATGCACACTCCGGGAATCGAACCCGCGACACGTAGCGCAGTAGCCAATAACCTCGACCACTGCACCAACCGTGCCAATAAGTATAAACACCCAGTAACACTCAATAGGTATGAGTACATCAGCAGTTAGCACACCCAATACCTGCTGGACACAGTCAACCAGTGAAATTATCAAACTACATATTCATATTTACATACATATTTACGAAAACTTAGCCCATACATAGTTTCAGGGACGATAAATTATCGCAAAATTATTGGGACAAATTGTCAAAAACGCGATAATTGGTCAAATGACAATAATTCTATTGTCGTATTACTTGAGTTGGGTTCAATATGTGACGCATCGATAATTTATTCCCAGAAATCGGGGTTCCGATTTTTGCACGCCTTGGTAACAAACTTCAAATTGGTCATTAGGTACCTAACAAAACAAGATTTCTCAACGAATTTTTACCCAAATGTTCCGATTACTTAAAAGCAACAATTGCGCTCAAACAGTCGAACTCAGACACAACACTTTACAACTGGAGTACATATGCACTGCTTACAATAGGGTCAATGCTTTATAAACTTTATTTATACGGAGTACTAGGCTACACTGTTGTTAAAATTTCGTCAACAGATTCGACAGCGGTGAATGCGCGCGCGTGTCTCTGGTACGTTCACTTCACTGGTCGGCCACCGTCGGTCGTGACTCGTAACAGGCCTAAGAACTGTTACCCAACACCCGCGTCAGCCACCACCACCGCCGACAGTACATATCCGGGGATCTATGTTATCCAACACATGTTTTTGGACTCTGCTTTAGTGCTTGTATAAGTAGGCTGTGTTGAGGATACTACGAGTGTGCCCGTTGTTCCCATTATTTTCGTCTCCGTTAGATGGAGGTTTAAAAAACAAAAAAAAATTAAAGTTGACAACGATACGTAAAATCTTAACTGACCAAAAAGGAAAAAAACTGTAAGGAAATTTTATGACGTGCAGTCGTCCGCATGATGGAGTGACAGATAATGGGTATATATTTTTTTTATATTTAAGATTAAAATTTAGCTAGAATAAAACAAACGGGTTTATCAAATGATAATCGTTATACTAAACGTTTTAATCGTTCCCACTGCCCTGGCCAGAAGCCCGTGAGGAGGATCGGTTCGGTTATCTACGTTGCGTAAACACATACGCTTCACGAAAATTCAAGTTTTCAATCAGCAGTTTTAAGGAAAATCATAATATGTAAAGAATTTCGTAAAAAAAAAAATGAAATTTTTCCTTCAATAATTCAATACACACATCAAAAATATTTGAGATCACTAGCAAAAGATGTAATATTTTTTAAATTTTATGTTTTAAAGGAATGTTGCTTACGTAAAATCTTTTTTATAAAAAAGATACACTTCTTGAATTTAAAAAAATTAAATTGTTTTTTATTTTTTACTAACAAAAATTTAATTTAAAAGTCCTAATGCAATTTCGACTAATAAATAATTGAAAGAAAAAGAGGTTTAACTAAATATTGTCGACATTTATTATGAAATTGTTTTTATTTAGTACAAGATAACTCCTCCCCTGGCTCGAACACATCCGGCAATCCTTCTAGGCATGCTGAGAATTAATTTATCCAGCATTTCTTGCGGTAACCTGTCCCATTCTTGAATAACGGCTTCCGGATCTCTGGGACTGTCTGGGGAGGTGGCTGACGGTTCCAAACAGCTCGCTTGACAGCATCCCACGGGTGCTCTATAAGGTTTAAGTCAGGCGAGCCGGCAGGCCAGTTTAACCTGGTAATGTCGTATTCACGCAGAGCAGCGTTGATTCGTTGAGCTCCATGTGCGGGTGCATTATCGTCAACCATTACGAATCGAGGGCCATGGTTTATTCTAAATGACCTGAAAATTCCATCAATAGCAATGGTTTGGTACAAAGCTTCAGCCATCGAGCCACGATACGGGATCAACGGCGTTCTAGCACCAATCATTAAACTGCCCCAAAAGGATACCGATTTCCCGCCTTGTTGAACGATTCCGGTAGCAGTTCTTTGTCTTTCAGCGTGCCCACGTCTTCTCCAGACACGAAGACGTCGGTTGTTTAGATGAGTAGGTACTAATTCTTTCCTCGTCGTTATCTTCATTTTGGCGGAATCTAGCCCACTGCAATCTGCGTCGCTGTCGTTGCTGAGAGTTCAAGTGTGCTCGCCAGGATCTCATTGCTCATAATCCAACCTGGTGTAAGCAATTCCTGATGATCTGAGTGCTAATTTCTAGTCCAGTAGCACCCCGTAACTCAGCTTTTATTTTAGTGGCATATTTTTTTTTTGGTGGTGGGTAAAATCATCCAAGGACATCTCCCGCCCTTGGGCGGAGCGGGAGATAGTGTCAGACTCTTACTGACTAAAAACCCACCTCGTTCCTTCGTGGCCTTAGATACCAGGGCCGGGCTTTCCTTTCGGAAGCAAACCCTTGGCGCCAGTAGGCTTCGAACCTGCCTGCCTGCAGCTAGCAGGCTGGGTCTCTACGGTTTGCTGACAACTCCTTGAGGCGCGCGGGAACAGTGCGCGCCGTTGACGACCTGGGCTTGGTCCAGATGTTTACCGGACGGTTGGACAGCAAGCTACCCATAGCTCGCCGTCCGCAATTTTAGTGGCATGATTGTTGAATCTCGGGCAGTCAGCAATCTGATGTAACGCTTCTGAGCAGCAGTAAAAACAGTTGGCCGACCACTGCGAGTTCGATCAGCAAAGGTATCCACACCGCGGTATCTCCATAACGTGTTCACGACACAGGATTGGGATACAGCCACTCTGCGTGCTATTTCTCTCGTAGAATGTCCTTCTTCCCCCAAAGTAACAATTCTTGCTCGTAAAACTTCTGATAATCCCCTCATCATCTTTTTGAATGAACTCCTTCTTCGAGAAGTCAGAAAAAACGCTTTAACAATTTGGTCACATTTCTGAATAAGTGTAAACAAGGATTTACTTAAGTAATCTCTTTTTATACAGAAAAACATTGATATTTTAAATTCTTTTGTTATTAAAAGATTTGATTTTTAAATGAAGAATCTTAGAAAAAAAGAAAAAATCGTTTTATTCTAACGTAACAAAAACGATTTCGTACTATCAAAGTGATTTCAAACTTTTTTCGATGTGTGTATGTCGAGTTACAAAGTCGCGGGTAAAAGAACTTTTATGAAAGACATGCGACCACGTCTTTCTCAAGTCTGTCACTCACTGTGCGAACTGGTCACTTTTTGGGCGATGTTTGGATGGAAATTTACTATATCAATACATTTACTTGGTCTAGCTAGTAGGTATATCCTTTAAAAACAGGCCAGGGTAAAGAAGTCGACCGACGTTGTCAAAAACGACAGAAAGGGCTAAGCTGCTGATAAAGCGTGATCTACAATTATGCCTATAGCGCAAACTCATCGACCAACCATATCACATAACCATCATAATCAACCTTTAACGCCCAAACTTGGTCCCTTACCGTGTTTCAAAAGTTCTTTGAGACTAAAGGGCGATGGAGCGTAGCGTATTGATTTAGTATTATGCGTATTGATAATATGTAGCGTGGGTTTTAAGTAGTTATTCAAGCCCCAAGCGAAAGCCGGCATTCGCACACCTATTGTCTTTCTATTATTTCTCTAATTACGGTATTCAAAAGATTAAACAAGACACTTTAAAACAAGAATCTCCGATGTAGGCAACAAAGCTGAAGTGGGAATGGGTGCGCATGTATCACAGAAGATTTGTTATGCAGGGATGTAGGATCCAGAGAGTGGATGTCCCACCGATTCGACTTGATGACTTACAGCCGTTTATGACGAATTTGTTGTAGAAAGATACGGTATGGACTATGGACGTTAGGTATCTATTAGTGAGTAGTGTTGGCGTGTTCGGCCAGGGGGCGCCTGCTTGCAGTCTATCAAAAGATGCTGATAAAAATAATAATTTGTCAATCCTGACCACAGTGCAGTACCTACGTACCTAGAGTCTGTCTAACGAAAGCGCGACCTGGAGTTTAAAAAAAAAATTAAATTGGCAACATAATGTTGCCGTCAAAAGTACGTCAAAGTCTATGATGCAATTGTCAGTATTTTATAACAAAGATTGATTTTAAAAATATAATTGCTTATCATGGGTAAAACAATAAAAAGTTATGTAGGAAAGCTGTGAAATACTATGATCAGTAAGTTTAAAGAAAAACAAGAAGAGAAAGTAGTTGTTTTTGATCTCGAGTTTTTAAGTTAGTATGACATTATAATCTTGATCATTGTTGACTGACTATTAGATATATTTTACGATATGATAATAATTTTTCTTATGTTTATAGATAATCTTGAAGATATTCAAGGACTGCGCGAAATAAATAAAAAAAACATTGAATTGTTAAGGAATTTGGAGAAAAAACCTTTACACTTAAAACTAAGCTTTAAGAATTTTTCTTAAAGCTTAGTTTTAAGTGCAAAGAATATTTCTATCTTCACTACCGCCCTTTATACGTTCAAAAGCGGTCGAATTGATGAAATAGCATTGGTTGCGCCAATTTGCTATGATCCGCGACTTTGTTTTTTGTAATTTATTTTTTTGGCCTAGCAATCCTATCCCTACCGTTTCCGCTTCCCGCACGACCTCTAGAGAAATGAGTTGACATTTGACGTGTGTGCATCGATTGTGAATGTGACCGCACCGCTAACCGCGCCCGCTCGAAATTACAAGAAAATTGACTATTTTCGTGATCCAACCATTCAGAGACTCAACAATAGTGCAGTGTTAGTGCAATACAGGACTTGGCAGTGGTTAAATGTACGAAGTCGAGGTCCGCCGGCGGCGCCATGTGGAACTTTCGAGGTTAAAAGGTCAGTGTTCCTTCTAATACATTTATCCCATTAATAAACGCTAGACGCAGTACCTGCATATTGTTAACAAACCTTAGATCGCTTTTCAAACCTACAGTCCACAGCAAATTCGCGCAACCATTACTTTTTGGTCCATACGAGCAGGATCGTGAATCATTTTCTTGTAATTTCGCAATATAGTATTTGTTCCATAGGGAATAAACGCAACGCGCCTGTTTACCTAGATATAATAGTAGAAAACCCGCATCTAGGCATTTAGGCAACTATACGTTATTTCGCTCGTATAGTTAAAGAGTCATTGTTAATTACGGTACCTACGCCGTCAACCGCACCGCATAATTATAGTTAGCTACGTAAATATCAGCGTAGATATAAATCGATCGCATTCTTTTTCTTGACAAAATTCATTCGGAAGTCCTACAAATTTCATGTAGGTAGACGCATTTCAAAAATACCCGTTCATTGTTGAGTGAATATTTGTAGGAAACGGATAAACCATAGATTATATAGACAGGTTATTCCGTTCGTTCGCCGTTCGCTTTGTTGTTTACAATACTACCATATTGTTATCTGATAATTATCGCTTACTTAATAATTCGTTAAGTGTTTGTTTGAGTGTATAGTGTGAATATATCAAGACAAGATGTCTCTTAAGGGAACCAAGGTTAGTACTGATTTAAAGGTTCAGTTAAAGCTTTTATACGCTAAAAGGGACTCACAGTTTTCACGTGTTCAATCAATTTGTGATAAATCTTTGCAAACCTCGGATCTGGCGATTAGAGATGCTTTCTTGTGTTCGTTGGAAACTTTAGATAGTTTGCGCGCGGATTTTGAATCTACAATTAATAATATAAACATTTTAGAGTTGGAGTTAAATCCTGATTACTGTGTGAGTTATCAGGCATTGTCGTCCTTTGATGACTTGTATTGTCGTATCAAACGTATTGCTAGGAGTTTAGAGACTCCCCCCCCCCCGCGAGTGGTTTATCCAACCCTCCTCGCGAACGCCCACGATTGCCGCCAATTCAAATACCTGAATTTGATGGTGACATTCGAAATTGGAATTTATTTATAGATAGTTTCGAAAATATAATACATAGGAACACATCGCTGACAGATCACGAGAGATTGCATTATCTCGTAGAAAAATTGACCGGTAAGGCAAAGGCTGTCTGTGCTGGAATTACGTTTAGCGCTGAAAATTACAATTTAGTTTTGAACACTTTAAAAACAAAATACGAAGATAAGCGATTAGTAGCCACCGCATATTTAGATCAATTATTCGATTTGAAAAGTTTATCCGTTTGTAACGATCATAATTTAGAGAAGTTTTTAAATATTTTCGCATCATCTGTTCGTGCAGTAAAGAACCTAAAGGTCAATGACCTCTGTGACTTTTTGTTTTTGTATATCGGTTTAAATAAATTAGATCCTGAAACTGTTCGTCTGTTTGAAACGACTCAGCGCGGCAAAGAAATACCTAAGTTCGAAGATTTAGAATCTTTTATTCGCGACCATATTAAGGTGTTGCAGCGCACGTCGGCACGTCATGAAGTCACGAATAGGACAGGTTCCGATCGCCGTATAGACGCGTCATCGAAGTCAGTCAAGACTGCACATACGCTAGTTAATACCGCCTCAACACCTGACTGTTCTCTGTGTAAGGGTAGCCATACACAGCTGTACAAGTATTCGGGATTTCAGAGATTATCGCCTAGTGATCGTTACAAGTTTGTCCGCACTAATAATTTGTGTTTTAATTGTCTAAGTGACAAACATCTGGTTACGTCATGTAACAGTGGTGTTAGCTGTCGTAAATGTCTAGCTAGACATCATACCTTCTTACATTTTGAGAGTAGTAAGCTGCCATCACAGCAGCAGCCTGCGCAGACGCGCGACGCTTGTGACGCGCGGCCTGCTGCAAGTGCAAACGACGTAACATTGTGTTCGCTTTCCGCCGCTGGTACTCAAATCACTACCGTTTTACTTGCGACCGCGCAAGTTGTCATTGTAGATGCCTTTGGCAAACCGCACACCGTTCGAGCGCTACTAGATGGCGCTTCCCAGAGTAATTTTATTACTCGGGATTGTTGTCAACGCCTTGGTTTTAGTTTTAATAATTGGTCATCCCGCTCAGAAGTGAAAGGTTTTGGAGGTTTAAAGGCAACCATTCACGGTTCCATTAAAATAATATTTAGTTCACGTTTTAATCGTAATATTTCGTTTGAAATGGATTCGCTAGTCGCAGATAAGATTACGGAACGGTTGCCCACGGTACCGGTTGACACGTCCATGCTGACGGAGTTTAAGAACTTGCAGTTAGCCGACGGAAATTACGCTTTCCCTGGAGATATCGATCTATTGATCGGTGCTTCGATTCTCCCGCATCTCCAGTTATCACGTAAAATTCAAGGTCTTCCGATGTACCCCGCTCCGCACGCACTGGAAACAGTTCTCGGGTTTGTTATAGTTGGTTCCGCACCCGCTTGTTCAGTTGGTTACTCGACTGTGTCGCACTGTTGCACCGTCGAGCCGCCGCTTGAGTCTACCATCCGCAAGTTCTGGGAGATTGAAGAGGTCAATGTCCCGCCTATTCTCAGCCCTGAGGATCAGGTCACTGAGGAGATTTATACCCGCACGACTACTCGTGATAAAGATGGTCGTTATGTTGTCGCGCTCCCTTTCAAGGGTTTTTTTTTTTTTTTTTTTTTTTATGGTAGGTAAAATCATCCAATGACAAATCCCGCCCTTGGGCGGAGCGGGAAGTAGTGTCAGACTCTTACTGACTAAAAACCTACCCCGTTCCTTCGTAGCCTATCGTGCCGGGGCCGAGCATTCCTTTCGGAACTAACCCATGACCCCAGTAGGCTTCGACCCTGCCTGCCTGCAGTTAGCAGGCTGGGCCTCTTCGGTGTGCTGACAGCTCCTTGAGGCGCGCGGGAACAGAACGCGCCGTCGACGACTTGGGCTCGGTCCGGTCGGTTAACGGACGATCGGACAGCGTGCTACCCATTGCACGCCGTCCGCAAGCCCGCGCCTACGGTGGCCGGAAATCGGGATCGGAATCCCGGCGGCGGCTGGGGCGAGCGCCCCGTTGCCTCTGCCTGATGCGGTCGGCCTCCTCCTTTGCTAGCATTACTGCTTCGCAGAAGGAGGCGACCGCCTGCCATCCCTCCTCACTACGGACCATGGCCTGAACCAAGGCCCGGCGAGAGAGATCGCTGCCGCCGATCGCCCCCACGAGGACACGGCGATGCTCCGCCCAGGCGGGGCACACCTCTACAGTGTGCTCCACCGTGTCCTCCGGATGTTCTGCACAGTGGCGACACCCGGGCGAATCCTCCTCCCTTTCAAGGGTGATATTTTTTCGCTCGGTGGCTCCCGTGCCTCCGCAGAAAAACGCTTGTTTGCTATTGCGCTCTCTGCCGATATTCGGCAAATGTTTCTTAGTATTGGAATCAGAGAATGTGACCGTAGATTCCAACGCTTCTTGTATAGATTTTCTCCGCAGGAACCTTTGAAGGTTTACGAATTCAATCGTCGAATTCAATCGTCACCCCATCGATGGGGCACGTTTGTCGCAAATAGGGTGGCTAAGATTCAAGCTGAATTGTCACCGGAAAATATATTCCATGTCGCTGGAACAGAAAACCCAGCTGATTGTCTCTCACGTGGTTTGCTTCCTGCGCAGATTTTAAATCATCCGCTTTGGTTTTGTGGCCCTCCCTGGCTTCATACCACTCCTAACGAGTGGCCAAGTGTTCCGTTTAACCCCGCTACTGTTTCAGAACCACCCGAGGAGAAGAAACATACGCTTGTAGTATCAGTTCCGCGTGAAGAGTCAGTTGTTTTGTTGTTGTCTAATCGAGTCTCGTCTTGGTCGAGACTACTACGCTGTGTAGTTTACGTCCTAAGATTTTTGAGATTATTACCATCGCGTGGTTCTATAATCGCAGCTGATTTGGATAGAGCTGAATCAGTTGTACTTCGAGAGTTGCAGAAATTTTATTTTTCAATAGAATTTCGTAGTTTAGAATCACATAAACCTTGTAGTCCCGCACTTCAACATTTGAAACCATTTTTGCAAGACGGACTCATTCGTGTCGGTGGCCGTCTGCGAAATGCTAAGTTAGAGTTTGAACAAATGCATCCAGTAGTTCTACCACGCAGGGATCACGTTTTGGATTTGTTGGTGGACTATCACCATAAGGTGAATTGTCACGCTGGTCCCGATTTATTAATGTCCATTCTTCGACAGAAGTACTGGATACTTTCCGCTCGCAATTTGATACGCGCTAGAGTGCACAGATGTGTGCCCTGCTTTAAGCTCCGCCCGCGTTTCAACGCGCCGGAAATGGCCGACCATCGTTCTTGTCGTGTTGTACAGACGGTGAAACCTTTCATACATACTAGGACGGACTATGCTGGACCGTTTAAGGTCACTATTGCCCGTGGTCGTGGTATACGTTCCACAAAGGCATACATTTGCCTATTCGTTTGTATGACAACTCGTGCGGTTCACATAGAGTTAACCAGTGATTTGAGTACGCAGGGTTTTATGTCTGCATTTAAACGATTTTTATCTCGCCGTGGTCCCGTTAAGCGCTTATACTCTGACAACGGCACAAATTATGTTGGAGCGCGACGCAATATTTCGGAATTACATACATTCTTACGCTCCAAGTACTACCAAAGTGAATTCGCCCATGTCTTAGCTGAGAATCGCATTGATTGGTGTTTTAATACGCCAGCGGCTAGTCATTTTGGTGGCAATTGGGAGGCGAATATTAAAAGCCTTAAGTCGCACCTGTTTCGGGTCATAGGCGAACAGATTCTCTCGTACGAGGAGTTGAGCACCGTACTCGCTCAGGTAGAGGCGTTGATGAATACGCGTCCGTTGTGTCGGACTTTGTCTAGTGATCCATCGGAGCCACTAGCGTTGACGCCGGCTCACTTCTTGACGACGACTCCTCTTAAATATTTGCCCGCTTTAGATGTCGAGACTGACAAACTGCAGCTCCACCCGCGTCACGCTCTGCTAGATAGCTTAGTTCAGTCCTTTTGGAAGCGATGGAGGACAGATTATCTGCATACGCTGCAGTCGCGTCAAAAGTGGAACACTCCTTCAGATCCAGTCACAGTCGGTACTGTGGTGATACTGAAGACTGAGAGTGCGCCTCCTCTGCACTGGCCTCTTGGTGTAGTGGAAGAAGTTTTTCCGGGTTCGAACGGAATAACGCGAGTCGTAAAAGTTAAAACCGCAACTGGATCGTACCTGCGTCCGGTTATTCGCCTCTGCCCTCTGCCTAATCAGTAGTAGTGGCATAGTTAGTTATAAGTTGTTTCGCTACCTAGTATTGATAGTTTAGATTAGTAATAGGGTTTAGTTTCGCTTTTGTTTTTTTCTTTTCTTTGAAGGTAACCCTTCAAACCCGGGGGGAATGGTTGCGCCAATTTGCTATGATCCGCGACTTTGTTTTTTGTAATTTATTTTTTTGGCCTAGCAATCCTATCCCTACCGTTTCCGCTTCCCGCACGACCTCTAGAGAAATGAGTTGACATTTGACGTGTGTGCATCGATTGTGAATGTGACCGCACCGCTAACCGCGCCCGCTCGAAATTACAAGAAAATTGACTATTTTCGTGATCCAACCATTCAGAGACTCAACAATAGTGCAGTGTTAGTGCAATACAGGACTTGGCAGTGGTTAAATGTACGAAGTCGAGGTCCGCCGGCGGCGCCATGTGGAACTTTCGAGGTTAAAAGGTCAGTGTTCCTTCTAATACATTTATCCCATTAATAAACGCTAGACGCAGTACCTGCATATTGTTAACAAACCTTAGATCGCTTTTCAAACCTACAGTCCACAGCAAATTCGCGCAACCAAGCATACTTTGAGGATGATAAATTCAACATTTTGTGTTATTCACCTTTTCCCGTGACTTTCTTGATAGAATAGTAATTTACCAATAAATAAATCTTTACTCGTTTCTGTATTGTATTGGTTATAGCTATCCAGTATTGTTCTACTGCTGTGCAAAAGCCATCCACTCTTTCTAATGGTCTCAGTCCCTTACTCTCATTCCATTTCTTAAGAAAGACATCCAGGTCGGTTGGCAAACCTTGAGTTTAGACTTTTGGATGTTAGTCAAAGACCAAGTCAATACACCATAGGTCAAATGAGGAGATTACACATTTCCATAAGCTTACGCTTTAGTGATATGGGCAAAGTGCCCTTAAATAGTTCCTTGATGGACCAGTAACTTTTTCAGGTATTTTCTGTTCGACACGTTATTTCTTTGTCTTACCTGGCCCAGAAAGAGACTACTTGGCCTAAGTAGACAATAATATATTTTAAGACGTATTGTATATTCTGTCCGCCTACGTGTACGTTCCTTTTGGAGCTGCTGGTTATGATTTTGGTCTTCAACATTTTTATATGTAAACCAACCAGCATTTGCTCTAGTCCTGTGGCTGTAGGAGAGAACAGGACAATATTATCAGAGAAACGTAAATTACTTAACTTAGCTTCGCTGATTACAATGCCCTTCTCTTCCCATTCGACTGCTAATGTCTGAAAGAAGTGGTGAATAACTTTGGGGACAACGGGACGCCCTGTTTGACTCATTTCTGTTTGAAACACAGGATCTAATCTCTCTAACTTGCTGGAAGAAGTATGTGTGGATTCTATTTTTTGTTTTGTAAGGTAATTGAATATTTCTGAGTGTGTTATGCTGTTAAAAGCGTATTGGTTGAGTAAAATTATTTCTAAACATTTTGTGTTCCTCATATTAGGAATATAGTTCGTCAAAAAGAAAATTATACGATTGTCGCAAATACAAAAAAATACTCAAGTATCAAAAATTTTATCTCCTAGTATGACAGTAATACCATATTCAATATTTTTTGATTTGACCTCATTTTCTCAGGTCGCGCTTTCGTTAGACAGACTATACGTAAATACGTTACTGGGTAAACAGTAACGTATTTAAATGTAAGTCAAGAAGCTAATTGCCTATCAGACGGCGAGGGGCGTCACAAGTCAACCCATCATCCAAACCACCTGACTATTAAGTTTTTAGGACAAATTCCAACAAACTCCGGTAACCTGCCACCCACTGCCTCTGCGTACCTACATAATAGAAAAGCAGAGAACAGCGAAAATGAAATAAGTAATTTTATTTACATTAAACATAGGGATAGTGACATCCCTTTTTTAACCACACCACACGCTATAGTTTTATAGTACCTATAACCAGTTTGTACAGTTAGACAAGGGTCTCAAGACACGTGGCTAAAAATGGAACTAATGTCGCCACTTTGTTTATTCAATTCAATTTTACAAAAATTATCACATAGAATAATAATACAATAATAATATCACATAGGATAATAATAAAACAATAATATCACAAAGAATCACTTTCTATTTTATGTGTATTTATTTATTTATTTGTATTTATATAATTATTTTGTACTAGCAATTTTTCAATTTCATTCCAATTTGTGTATCCGAAATTCCATACGATCGGAAATTCGATCAGAGTGCGTGATTTGCTTTGTTTTTCACTCAAGCACCTGATAGGATGACACTGACGTATGACGTCATGTTATGTTTTAACTATCAAAGTAATCAAGCAATTTCGTGCATAGTTTTGTAAAGAATTGTTATCAAATTTAAATTTACGAGAACTCGAGTCGTCTAATCCTTTTCGTTTATTTAAACCCCACCCGACGCCTGGCATACAAATATCTTCTACTTGAAAAATTAAAAAGGAAACAATGGCGAATATTCCGGGGCCAGGTGCAGTGGCTTCAGCGCCTGAAGATCTTCCGCCGCCTTACTCAGCTGTAGTGGGCAATCCACAATATGGTTTCGTAGCGCCTGGAGGGGAGCCGTTTACAGCCGCTGGAGCCCCATACCCGCATCCACAGCCTAAGCAGTTTACAGCACCGGGGGTGTATCCGCACCCTACCATCACAGTGACGAACACTCAGCCTCAAGCGGGTGACATGGTGCCGCCGCAGCCGCCCATGCCCGTCGGAATCGTGCTCCCGCCCGCGGTCGGTACTGAGCCAACGACAATTAATTGCTTCAACTGTGGAAAAGTTGTCACAACAAGAGTTACATACACAACGGCCTGGCATACTCATTTAGTTGCTGGATCCATTTGCGTTATTACTATGTAAGTAATCTTCTTTAATACAAATCTATTTTGTGACAAAAATATAAGTTTATAATAATTGCGATGAAAAAATGTTGCATGTAGTGCAGATGAGAATGTTGAGATGGATGTGTGGTCTTTCGAGAATGAATAAAGTGAAAAATGAGTATATTAAAGGAAGTTTGAAATTGGTGCTTGTGACTGAAAAGTTAAAAAGGAATTGTTTGCCAGTTTGGCAATTTAAAGAGGAGGATCAAAATTGTGTTACTAAAACAGTAAATGTGGATGGAAAGAGAGGGAGGCCAAAGATGGATGGATTGTGTGAGAAGTAATATGAAAGAAAAGGAAATTATTGATAGTGTGACAAGTGACAGGACAGAATGGAAGAAAACAACATGTTATGCTGACCTTAAATAAAAAAGTAGAAGGGTACAAAGATGATGATGATATAGGTTTATAATAAAATTGCTTATATTTACAATTATAAGCCTTGTTCTTTCAGATTCCACAGAGTTGATATTCGGTCCTTGTGATAACATTAGAGAAAGAAAACAACATATATTTATAATATTCTGCCACCAATCATTCTAACAATTGTTCTTATAATTTTTCCAGGGTTTGCTCTCTATGCTGTCTTGGCCTTGTCCCGTACTGCTTTGATACCTTCAAAGATGCCGAGCACTACTGCCCCAATTGCAATACTTTCATCGGTAAAAGTAGCAAGTGTTAATTGGGTGAAAACACTTCCATCATACTGGTTTATGAAGATTGCAGCTTTGAATATGTTGAAAAACAAAAATATTAAGGAATATATTAAATTGTAAAAAGCAATTAAGGTGCCATCAACTCCACTTTAAAACCCATGTGTCCCTAATTGCTAATGGTTATATTATTATCTTTTTGAGTTTTGATGCTTGTGAATTCTCACTATGTATGACTAATGTAAAATATTGTTACACAATGGTACAAGGTACTTCACCTGCAGTGTTATCAGTGTATTATGAATGGCACTGCATCTATTAATCACAGTACACAACTAAGGTATAAGACGCGGGTGAAGTTGTGCATGAGCAATATATTAACCCTTAAGAATTTGAGTAAAGTTAAACAGAAATATGGCTTGTTTAACCCTTTAACCGCTTGCATCGGTTTAGTCCAAAGAGTGTTTTCATGTCCTATTCGCCAGCGTCGTGGATTCGCCACTGGATCTTAACATCTCGTTTAGCTCTTCGAACCCCATAGGCGACAGAAGAGCTAACGAGATGGAGTACTTGTTCGTGGATGTGCGGCCCTGACGGAATAAACGCTAGAGTATTGGTCGGATATATGACGTAGGCGGTTAAAAAGTTAATTAATAAATAAGACAGGTCATCTACTGTGATAGCCAATGTCTACCGGTCCACTGGCTTGGATGCAGCTTCCTTTAACTTCTGCAATACTCTTAATTTGTACTGTCCAACATTAATGCCTGTTTACTGCCTAACACATCAAACGGCCTAAATAAAATGACAAAGGAATAAATATGGCAACAATGTAAAGGCTTTAAACCTTAAATGACCTCAACATTTTGAATAAATTGGTTTTATCACTATAATTAACATTTTATCAGTGTTTACTGCAAAATTAATGTAATGTGTGTTTCACATAATGTTATATATAAATGACTGTTCAATAGTTTTACTTATCTGTATATAATATTTCTGGAACCTTATTTTTAAATTATTATAGATGTTCCTGAAATGTGCACCCGAAATACTGCTGTACAAGATATTAATACATGTAATGCATCAATTTGAGTAATTAATTCCAACTGTTCACATCTTTATAAATATTAATATTATGAAATCCCAAGAAAATTACATACAATTAAAATAACATCAAATTGATTTTCTTCCACAAGTTATAAATAATGCATTCCATCCATTTTTAAATGTTCTTTTTTAATACTTGCTTTAAAAACAAAATTAATTACTTTATTTATTTAGAATTAAATGAAAGATTAATGAAACAATACTTAAATGGCATTCTGCGAACTAACAGGTAACATTGTGATTGAAATTAGACTGAATTATTATGATTGAAAAACAGTGAAATATAAACAAAATAATAAGTATTACGTAGTGCAGCTAAAACTTAATAAATTCTTGAATGTTTTTTATTGCAGTATGTTATCACTTTTTAGTTTTAAATGCAAAATAATTTTAGTAAATAAAATCAATCCATTTTTTAAGGGGTAATGTTATAAAAACCTTTTGTAAATGTTCTTCATTCACTGTTTACAAAATATATAATAAGGTATTTATACTATGAACTAATTTTGTTTTATTACCAGTGTTTTGTTTTATTATATGTTATGACCAGTGTAAATATGTGCAGTGCAACAAAAAGTAAATATTGTTTCTTTTAATTCTTTTTGTTTTGCAGTGGGTTCGATTGCTAGATTTAGGGCCAAATTCACCAAGAAACTAATCGTGATTATATAAACAAAACGCAGTTTAAGCTCCTAATCGAGATTTTAGCTTCAATTTGCGTTTCACCGCTATGAATTAAACCTAGTTTAACCTAAACTCAGTTTCAATTCTTTTGTTGTCGCCCATGTTTACGACACGGGTCTTTAAACTAGATTACGCTGAGCTCAGTTTAGCTGAACTCAGTTTTTATATTGAATGGTGAAATCAACCCTTAGAGCCAAATTCACCAATAAACTAATCGCGATTCGTTCAAACAAAACGCAGTTTGAGCACCTAATCGAGATTATAGCTTCATTTTGCATTTCACTGCGATGACTTGAACCTAGTTTACGCTAAACTTAGTTTCGATTCTTTTGTTGTCGCCCATGTTTACGACACGGGTCTTTAAACTAGATTACGCTGAGCTCAGTTTAGTTGAACTAAGTTTTTATATTGAATGATGAAATCAGCCCTAAGTGTGGATGCCTGCCTAAAATGTGTGGATTTATTTCTGCAACTCAGGTTGAAATAATGATCAACAATAATAGAATTTGTGATTGATTGCCATGTTATAATAAAGAGGTAAAATCGTACAACAACATATATCTATCTTATCGCCTGGGGGCTTATTCTCGAATTTAATACCGATTGGTCGACATTGGAATTGTGTAAGGCTCGACCGAGATGGGTTTTTCGTTCTCGGCCGAGACCGAGACCGAGACCGAGAATAAAATAATATCTCGGCCGAGACCGAGAGCCGAGAACGAGAATAGAAAAAGCGTGAATTTTTTTTTTTTATACTGTTTGCTTTTTAATACACTACTAATTGTTTAACAAAATTAATTGTTTTAATAATCAAAGTTAAATAACATTATATTATAACATAAAAAAAGCAATTTTTCGGCATTTTCGCCCTTCAAAGAATGTTGTCTCTCGTCATACAATTGTCCAGCTTTGCTAAAAAGTTGTTCACTTGCTACGCTAGTAGGCGGCGCAGATAAAAACTTATTTGCTGCGGGCTTAAGCACCTTATAAGGCGACGAAAACCAATACTCAAAAATATTAGCATTTCTTTGCAGTCTTGGCTCTCTAAGAAAGCTTTCTAGCGCTATTTCGATCACAGAGCTTGAACTGTATTCGTCATTGGTCATTGGCTCGTCTTCCAACTCTATCGAATCATGAGCTGCCCATAAGTTGGATTGACTTGTTGCAGCCATGTTTGACGAGTTCTTCAGTAATATTCCCAAATAGGATTTACTTTAGGCATATTTAGTTTTCATCTGCAACAATACAATATTATACCTTCTTAGTAAACATAAACATTAAACACATTAAATCGAAACAAAACTGAAAAAATAGCACCTGATAAGATTGTTGTTTAAAAAACAAATAAGTCGTTAACTTAGATCAAAACCAATTTTCGATTAATTTTACTAAGAAACGGTACCTAACCTACGTATCGTATTTGATTTTAGCAAAAAGCTTTGCAAGTGCTATAGGTACCTATTGACAAACAAACCATGTGTTTAGTTATTTTTAATTGTAGGTATTTTATTAATTATAAACCTTACGTATTTTCAGCAAAAAACATACGCATAACGTCACAAAACCCTATCAATCTGTAATATATATTTAATTTACTTATATTTATAAAAGCAACTTACCCGCTATAGATTCCACCGCAAAACTATAAGTAATGATCTTGCTTTCACCAAACCAGTGTAAATTAATCAATTTACAAGTATCAACAACAAGTAATCACAGCAAGTAGCAACACAACACTTAAAAGAATTTATTTTAATTTACTGTGTTAAAACAAACTTCCACTCATTACTATTGTAAACATAAACAATTACAAATACTGCTCGAATGGGGCGAAAGCGGCCGGCCGCAGTTCGCCAGCCGGGACTTCAACCAATCACAATTCAGCTCTCTCACGCACTTACACCAATCGACTACGCGCTGCGGCGCGTTGCCACGCACGGTAAAATTTGAATGCCGATCCGAACAATGTTACAATCTCGGTCATGACCGAGAATCTCGGCTATAATTAGCCGAGAACCGAGACAAGTTTCTCGGTTGGATTTGTAGCCGAGAATGCCGAGACCGAGACCGAGACCGAGATCTCGGTCGAGCCTTAGAATTGTGACGTTAGGTACTCTTGAATTCGATGCTAGCGCCAAATTGCGTGACCTTTTTGGGAAACTAAGTAAAATTATAGGGATTGGGCTTGGCGTATGGTCACGCAATTTTAACCTAATTTAGCGGTAGCATCGAATTCAAGAGTACCTAAAGTCACAATTCCAATGTCGACCGATCGGAATTAAACTCGAGAGTAAGCCCCCAGTTCTCTCTCCTAAAGAGAAGGCCTGAGTTCCAGCGATGGGAACCACTGACGACTATTGGGAGCATTATAAGGCTGCTTATACCGGTGGCGTGGCTACACCCAAAAAGTCATAAATATTATAGTGGCGGGACCATCTATTGTATTTAATAGTTTTACGATTTATATTTAGTATTACATACATATTTTGTACCACGTTAACAATGGCCTCGCCATTATGATTCGTCACAATAGCGGGGCCATGCTTGTACTCCAAACTATAACGAATTCATCATTCTGATCAAACTTTTATTCAGTACCTCCACAAAAAACCACTTCAGGTGATGGAAGTATTAGTATAGCTCGCGCCAAATAAGTTGAAAAGACCGTGTTGATACTTTCAAACAACAGGGCCGAGTTCCTGACTTGGGTATAGTTATTATAAATGTGTTATAAAAATCCATCAAATAACTCCTACCTCGTTACATAAAACGAGAGGGTAGGTATGTCAAACTTTAACTGATCCGTTCCTTAAATTCAGTTTCCCTCTACGTTCTTCTAGGGCCACTCGGTAACTCTTCCGAACAATTCCGCAGACCTGGCACGCATCGGCTCTACGAGTATACAGGACAGCTCTTTGATGCTGGCGTGGAACACACCGCGCCGAGAGTTACCTAACCATTGTTCAACATCCGCAAGCCTGTGCTTACAGTGGCCGGGAATCAATCTGCAACACCGGCTCTGAAAGCTCTGTTAGGTGCCCTGACCTAACCTTTTCAGACATCCACCAACAATAAACAAAAGATTAGCTAGTGAATTGAATGACGAATATCAAAACAAAAAAAAACCATGCATAATCCATTCCTTAGTAAGTACTTACCTACAACTATATCAGGTCTGATAGATAAGATAGCAACAATCACTGAAGATAACAAGGTAAATTTTTAGTGTATAATCGTAATCAATACTGTATTCATGCGAAGTAAAAGTTTCAGTATCACTACATTTTACTAACAATATGGATATGAATAGTGGTGTGAATCCGGCTCAAAGTGAAATAGTCAGGCAAGTGTATCAAGAGGAAGCAGAAGAAAAAGGTATACACCACAGAGAACCACCACCGTCATACGACGCGACATTCAATTATGTGCCGCCAGTGACTAATCCACCAATTACTAATCAGCCTGCAACTAATCAGCCACCAACTCGAACTGTTATCTTACATCTTCCACTGAAGCATTCTCCGACTCTCTTCAACTGTCCTAAATGTGATGAGAGAATCGTAACGACCGTTACATATACCAGCACAAACAAAACTCACATGCTGGCTGGCTTCGTTTGTGGGATTACTTGGTAAGTTAATAGAATGAAATAGGTATTGATCAGTACCTACCAAAAGAACCCTTTATCACTGCCACTATAGGGCATGGACATCTTTGTCCATGCCTATAGTGAAAAAAGAAAGAAAAACAGTTTATTTACACGGAATCGCGCAAATAAAAAAGCTATACATATAACTCTCGCCATACGAGGGGCATTCAATAAGTACCTAGCCTCATCGCCAGAGGGCGCTGTAGTTTCAAAAGAGTTTTACCACAGTGTAGCACATTCTTTTTTAATTCTTTTTTCAAATTTTCATTCCAATCCCTTCATTTGTTTTAATTTGACAACTTAAGGAAGCGAACGTGTCGATCGGTTTTACAAAAATGGAAAAAGAGCAATATCGTTCGGTAATTCGATTTCTATTTTTGGAAGGGAAAACGCGCATCGAAATCAAAGAGCGCTTGGATGCTGTGTACGGTGACTCTTCTCCATCGATGGCCACCGTCAAGAATTGGTTCAACGAGTTTGCACGTGGCCGTACGTCGGTTTTTGATGAACCACGTCCAGGTGCACCGAAAACAGCTGCTACGGAGGAAAACATTAAAAAAATCCATGATCTCGTATTGGCAGATCGCCGATTGAAGGTTCGGGAGCTAGCTGAGACTGTAGGCATTTCAGAAGGAACAGTGCATCATATTCTTCACGAGGAACTCGGCATGAGAAAGCTGTCGGCGCGATGGGTGCCGCGTTTACTCACACCGGAAAACAAGCGCAACCGTGAGACCACATCGGAGACGTGTTTGGCTCTGTTTAAGCGGAATCCAGCGGAGTTTTTGCGTCGTTTTGTGACCGTCGATGAAACTTGGATCCACTGGTACACACCAGAGACCAAGGAGCAATCAAAACAATGGATCCAGACCGGGGAACGTGCTCCAAAGAAGGCGAAAACTGTAAAATCTGCCGGAAAAGTTATGGCCACCGTTTTCTGGGATTCACAAGGTGTGATCTACATCGATTACCTCGAGAAGGGTAAAACAATTACAGGGCTTTACTATGCCGATTTATTGGGCCGATTCGACGCCGAATTAAAGAAAATACGACCCCATCTGGCGAAGAAAAAAGTGCTGTTTCACCACGACAACGCACCGGTTCACACGTCTGCCGTTGCCATGGCCAAATTGGTCGAATTACGCTACGAATTGCTGCCCCATCCACCGTATTCTCCAGATTTGGCCCCTTGTGACTTCTTTCTGTTTCCTAATCTGAAAAAATCACTCGCCGGGAATAGATATGGATCAAATGAGGAGGTCATCGCCGCCACGGAGGCCTATTTTGCAGAGTTTGACAAAAACTATTTTTCGGACGGGTTAAAAAAGTTGGAGCATCGCTGGGCTAAGTGTATCGAACTAAAAGGAGACTATGTTGAAAAATAAATTGCCACTTTTCCAAAATTTTCGTTTACTTTTTGTAGGCTAAGTATTTATTGAATGACCCTCGTACATATAATACTTTTTCAATCTATAGCTAATGTGACCCACGGCTTGTTTGTTTAGTCCAGCTTATCCTATGTTTTTCCTCTTCTTAAAAAGCTAGTAGCTATACCTAAATACCTCGGGCACGCCATAATTACGGCGGCAAGTCCTCTCTTTGAGGAATGACTGGAGCAGCCTCACCTTCCGCATGACGCAGGTCATCACCGGACATGGCAAGTTCGGGAGGTTCCTGCATCGCATTCAGGCAGAAGAAACGCCCGGGTGTCACTATTGTGTGGACCGCCCGAAGAACACGGCGGAGCATACGATGGAGATATGGCCCGCGTGGGCAGAGCACCGCCGTATCCTCGTGGAAGCAATCGGTGACAGCGACCTTCTCGCGCCGGGCCCTGAATCGGGCTATGGTCCGGAGGAAAGGCAAGCGGTCGCCTCCTTCTGCGAAGCAGTGTTGCTAGCGAAGAAGGAGGCCGCATGCGTGAGGGATCGAGCGTCCTCGCGCCCTAGCCGCCAAAATTCCGACCCCGACTACCAGCCACGGTAGACGCGGGCTTGCGGGCGTCGAGCAATGGGTAGCTCACTACCCGGCCGTCCGGTAAATGACCGGACCGAGCCTCAAAGAGATTTCATAAAACCGTAGGGGCCCAGCAACGCCGATGCCCGCTAGCAAGGACCATGGGGAATCTCTGAAAAGGAAAGCCGTAGTCCTAGCACGCAAAGGGCAACTGAAGGACACAGGTGTGGTTTTAGTCAGTAAGTCCCGCTCCGCCCAGAGCAGGAGAAATCATTGGATAATTTCCACACTTAAAAAAAGCTTGCCCATCGCAACAGTATAGATAGGTATGAAAGCTTCCTTACCACAGATATAGATCTGTGTTCCTTACCTATAGCACAGAATAAGTAATCCTATACCTATAGGTATCCTAGGCTGCTATTAAAAAAGTCTTCAAGTTCTCAAGGCTTGTCAGTCTAAACTTTACGCGGCATACTGGTGCTCGATTACGGAGACGAGGCGCGTTGCGCGAGCGATGACGCGGCCCGCTGCTGCAATGTACGACGAAACGCCCAACGCGCCGCGTCTCCGTAAACACGGCCTTTTAGGCATACACCAAGCGTATAATCACGAATAAGCGTCTATGAAGCTATGCGTCCGAGTCTGTCCGAGGACAGTAGACCTAAAAGGCTTATTACACTATCCAATTTTCAGGAAAACCATTTAAGAAATTGGAAGGTGTAATCGCAGTTAGAACAGATTGGATTCGATTTAATGTTAATGGGGGTCTCGACCGCTCTGCTTCCTAAATTGTCTACGATTTAGGACAGTATATTTAGAACGAATATCCGTCTTCTTTGTTAATATTTATTTGAATACCAATGTTTTTTATCTTTATTTATAGAGCTTTTACACTAATGTGAATACTTATAACAAGTGATCGAGCTGCTTGGAATGATGTCACAAAGTTCCTGAACAGGCACTATTTCCTTAATGAACCGCTTTTTTTTAAATAACAAATCCTAATGGGTCTATTACACCACACGATATTCAGACCAGTTTTGTTGACGTCGCGTAGTGTAATAAGGGTCAGACTGTCTTACGCGGAAGTAAACTTTAAGACAGCCTGTGTAACTTGTGCGGAATATCGAGTGGTGTAATAGACGCTTAGAAATTGGATAGTGCAATAAACCTTTTAATTACAGGCGTGTTGTGTGAAAGCTACGGGCAAAGAGAATATTAAGCACTACGTTTAAGAGACGGGACTCCCATAGAAAAATGGCTAAGGGCACGATCGTGGCCAATTCTTACTAAATGACGCTGAAGTCAACAATTTTAGTTTATCTTGTGTCAAGAATCAAGGAAATGGTTTCCAGTCCACGGAAATCAGACATTCCACTTTATTAAAACGTAGTGCTTTTATTCTTTTTGCTTTATTGACCTAAGTCAAATGATTGCCTTTGTACCTAATAATAATCCTAAACTAATATCCAACTCATATTAGAGTAATCCAATGCAGTCAAACGGGGTGAAAAATAATGCAGGGGTCAATAGGAACAAAAACATTAACAGGATTTTTCATATTGTTGTTTTCCATTTTTCCCAGTTTATAGGTACGGTAGCTTCGCAATGGGTGCAATGGTGATATAAAATATATCATGCATGTATTATACATATGTATAGATGCATAATTAACCTTCCTCTTGAGTCGCAAGCATACTTAAGCATACATAGGGACAGGCAGCAGGAAGCGACTTTGTTTTATACTATGTAATGAAGTGTTTTAATTTTTCATGTTTCAGTTGGTGCTGTATTTGCTGTTTGGCTGCAATACCATACATCACAAAAGTGTTCAAGGAGGCTCAGCACAGCTGTCCAAACTGCAAGGCATTTTTAGGTTCTTATTCTAAATTCTAAATTGTTGCTGTAATACTCATACAATATATTTTCCAGAAATATTTGCTATTGTATCCAAATGTATAATTAATATTAGTTTCAGGATCAAATATTAAAAAGTACCCAATGTAGGTTTAATTAATGTTTTTAACATGACATTTATTCAAGTATTGTTTATACTAAAGTTAAATTTAGAATAATAACAGTATAAAATGTATTATTTCTATTGTGGTACAGCAATGTTTTTCATAAGGTACTAGTTTCTTGTTCATTCATAAATATAGTTTTTCATGTTTTAATTTCCAGAGCTTCATAACTGCTTCTTTTGAGTTGCTTATTAAATTGTACACACAGCTTATCTTATATATTATTACCACTTCATTGATGTACTTTCTTGTTTTTCTCACTTTTTATCGCCATCTGAAAAATAAATAATACCATTACCAATTTTAAAATTGTATAGGTCTTACCATAGACAAAAAAAAAACACTATATTATGTCTTTCCCTTATTTTTAGTAATTTAACAGACAAATAGATGTAGCTAAGTGATTTCTAATACTTCAGGCTGGCTCTGGATAAACACCATGCATGGCATTTTTCCTACAGTAGCAAACCTAATAGATTCTACTTTAAGCTATATATTTATAGACAATCTTGTAAATAATGAACATAATTATTATTATTAAATATTTAAATATCTTAACATAAACATATTTGTTTCATTAGGTATAACTCCATACCAACCAAAATCCACCCAAAGAAGAATTGATGTCTTTTTTCTTGGTTAATTTTTTTTTGATTCTCACCAGATATACTAATACATTTATTACAATTACACGTTGCAATTAGCAATTGCTAACAATATTTGAAGAAAAATAAATAAATTTCACAGAAATTCCTGGAACATACCTCAAAAGTAAATCCAAAATTGCTTAATTGTTATAAGGAACTTGTAATCTGAAACAATCTGATGCAATTTTCCATTTCCCATCGACGGCAACGATCACAAACGTTTGTTGAAAAGGTTTTTTGGTATCATCGTTTTGATAGGTCACATCTCCACAAGCTTGAATGAGGTAGGTCAGCTTATTTGACACCAGATTCTCTGATATTGGTTGTGCGTCTAATGTCTTGAGCACATGATTACTAGCTGGCAAGTCCATCAAGAACTTTTGGATCTTGTCATTACCGTTAATACCATTGCCATTCCAAACCAGCAGACCAGTATCCAAGTATAGTTTTGATGACAAATGCCGGTTGTTATCTACCTGCTTGTAAAATATTTTGGTAAATTCTTCTGCAGTTTCACAGGCATTATCAATATTTTTGACGGCCGCCTCTGACATTGTTATAATCACTTTTTATCCAAACACAAGAAAAATACAAATAAAATAACACCACCCTTTCACAACAATGTGCAATTGATTGACAATATGATTGACAATTGACATATTTTCACATTTGACAATTGACAATGAAATCTTTGAGTCATTAATGACATATTTGACTTTTTTTAAAGTAAAATTTTGACTTGGATACTAAGTCTTTTAAGTAAAGTCTTTTTATAAATAGGTCACAGAGTACATCTTTATATAGAATACGGGTTTAAACTTTTTAATGTATTTGAAATATTTAGCAGCAAATGTATCAAAAGAACCTTCAAAATTCCCAGCTTTACCGAGATCGCGCTTTGAATGATTCCACATATTATCCAGTTGCGCAGACACTCGGGATATAAATTAAATGGATTTTATATCACATTACTCACTAAGATTCAACTTGCAAATAATTAAAACAGTCACTAACTGAACCACAGATTACTGATATGTAGCAAGCTACAGATAAGACAGTCAAATTAGCATGTTGCTTTTTTATAGAATTTTGGCGCTGTAATGGCCTGTCAAAAACAAAATATGAATTGACAGCACGCACACATAGATGCAATGACATGTGATAATCATTAGTGCTTGCAATAGCGATGTATTTGAAAATTATCGATATCGATAAATATTAGTGATGTCTCTGATCGATAAAGCGTCCTATACTTTGGATTGTAATATTTTTAAAGGCATTTTGTAATAAATTAAACAAACGTAATTTATTCATTATTTATATTTTCTCTTATGACTTTGGTTTTTCTTAAGAGCTAGATGTTGGATAGTTGATATTCTTGAAGCATATTTGGCTTCTATTTTGCCACATAAAATCTTATTTATAATTAATATTACACTAGTTGTAAAGCAGGCGAATTACTAAATCATAGTAATGTTTTATTTCTTTATTATGTTTGGAACAGCCTAACCATGACATGTCGCAGTTAGCCATAAACATAAGCTGTCATACCCCTGCTGGACTGAACTTCACTAACCAGCCAGCAGTGTTACCCCTTATTTTAGACAAAAAAAAAATTAAGCTTAAAAAATGAACGGTTTATTACACGACTGCCCCAAAAATGGAAAGTTTCATGGAAGTCAGGGGACTTCTTATACTATAAGAAAGTATTTTACAGAGTGGTCCCCGACTGCGATGATCAGTTTTGTAGATCAAGTAGTTTCTGAAATTCCGTGTTTTATCAACGAGTGACTAGGACGGTACTTTCTTCACTTTTCTATGAATTAACAAACATCAAACAAATATTTTGATTTTTATTTTATTCTTTAGACATGGCAGTCGTGTTTTTTATTTCCATTATTGCATTACTGTTTGTAAATAATAATAAACTATATAGTTTTTATGTATTTTGGAATTTTTAAACACTTAAAAACATGGAAATAAATCAAATATTGTTAGTATACATGTTACTGGCAATCTGTTTAATCCGGTATTCTATACTAGCTTGCTACATATCAGTAATGTGTTCCATAACTAGACTATGTGTAAAATACCTAAAACGTGTAGGTTGATTTGTTGATTGTATGTAAACGTAGTGCTTACATACTCTTTGATTGTATGAAATATTATTTATTTTATACTTTGCCTAGGTATTCTAAACAATATCGAATAGCCCCGGCTCGGACAGGTTAGATGTGCGAATATGCATAGCTCCGCTCCCGCCTTTGCCTAAGGCAGTCTACGAAATTCAAATTGTCTTAGCATTTTTGCATTCACGACTTTTTCGTGAAAGTCGTCATGAAATGGGGTAAGACGAACTAAGAGGGTTGCGCTTCCCCACTCGCCTATCGTTAACATCGAGCATGGTTTAAAAGATTGTTACTTCATCTAAAGCAATTCAACGCGATGAAGTCATTGGACGATTTACATCCTTAAAAAAACCGCGATGTTTGACGATGAGGCAACGCGAAAAAAGAGATAGAGAGAGAGAACACAGGAAAACTCTGTTAGCATTCGGAAATTCCGTGATTTACTCGAATATTTAACAAAACTTGTTCCGGGAAATACGTGTTTAACCCTTAAAAGTTTTTGAGATATTTGTCATAACTTAAAATCCCGATTAAATGTGCAAGCCTTCTATGGTACTTATTTATATTTTTAATAATATGACTTCATTATGAAGGACAAAAGTTTACATAAAATAGCAGATTTTCGGCGATCTTTAACACAAAATGTTTTGATTTCTATGAAAGCCTAGATAATATCCATAAGATATCTTTGTATCCAAAATACCTGAAAAAGATGTGTAACAACATCATAATCACGTAAGAGCGGTTATATGAGCCTCGGGTTGCTATTTCCTTTCTTAATTCTGTAAATAAATATGTTATACCGGGAGTATTTTTCGTCATTGTCATCAATCATATTTTAATAACCTGAAAACACATTTGAATTTCGCGGGTTACCTTTGGGCCTTGCGCATCTTTGCTACCATATGTGCATATCTGTGCATATGTTCTAAAATAAACCTTCGTCAAAATAAACAATAAAATATCTTGTAATTTAACCCTGACAGTGCATTCGCCTAAAAAAAAATAGGTGGACGGGTTTCCAGTCCTCGTGGGCCCAAAACTTAATGCCTTTTTACTTAGACGAAGGTAATGTTGAAAAAAGAACTCAAGAAATTAGGAAATAGTTTATTTGATGTCTTTCTATTATCATTTATCATACAAAGTGGCTTACGTATTATACAATTAGATTTAATAATATTATTACTACTTTTATAATAGGTGACCATTCGTATCCACGGATTCGGTTGCTGCAATTTCTATAAATATATGCTGGTCTGGATACTTATAAATATATTTTTTAAATAGATGTCAGTAATATTTTGTCGAATATTTTACATCACTGAGGTTCATAGTTAAAATAAAATCGCAGAACCAAACCGTTCGCGGATACGGGCATTCTACTGTAGGTATATTAAAACATTTTGACACAGTGATCCACTACACGCGTCGTACTCTATTGAAACAATAAAAAATAACATAAAAATAACTTCAAACTAGATCTTATCTTTAACAAGCATTTGATTTATTTATTTCTAGAAATAAAACAGTCAGCATTTTAAATTCAAATCTTACCCTAAGGCACTGACAAAATGATTATGCGCTAGATAAAAAAAAATATTTATAAATAATAATATAATTCTAAAGAGTAAATAACATTCCTTAAAATTATTAAGAATAGAAAATTGTTAATTCGGCAAATTAGAAATAGGGTATATCTGAGTTAGGTAAATGGGAATTTTATTCATTATACAATTATACAATCGCTCGTCATAATAATTAAATTTGTTGCCATAACTTACGCTTTATTTTTTTTATATTTAATAAGCTAACTAGGTAATTAGGTATTTAAATAAAATAGTAATTTTCAAGATCATCAGTATTGCTCAATTGCCACAACAAATTGATTTTATTTCACATCACAATTAAATATTTACTGAAAAATATTTAAATAATATCTTTTGATCAGGCAGATATCGAATTATTTAATCGATGATTGAATTTGATACAAAGTAGTTCAAATATTGCTAGTTATAAAATTATCGTATTGCCTATACAGTCCCAAAAACGACATTAATATTCGTAAAATAATAAGATATGGAATAATTTAAAAATAATTTACTCATAATGTTTTTGTACATGTCATTCATCCTCCCAAACAATAATGATTGATTGTTGCACCACATATTTTGTAAGGATTTACGTGACACAGTATTATTTATTACAATGTGTCAACGCGACGCAGCATCCTGTGGGTGAATGAAAAAAAAAATGGCGTGCAACCATCTGAATGTTAATCAAATACCTGTCTTTTCTTTCTTCGTTTACAATATCATAAACCATATATAATTTTCAAAGTAGATATAGATTTAGATTAACGATTCTATTATTAAACTATGCTGCCTCTTTCCTAACCGTTTATTAGTCGGAATTAAATGTAAATGAATCAGAGATGCAATCTGTATCGTTTTAGAATCTTCATTGCTGCCAAAACACGCTGCCTAATCAACACTACTCAATAATGAAGTGTAATGTTCAAAATAAATGTAAAATAAACGGATAATTGTTTTTTTCTTTAACATGAACCTGGGAAGTGCACAAAGATTACACTTAGTTTTTGTAATATACAGTACACATCCTACCAAAAACACAAACGTCAACATTACTCTGGTGCAATTTATATCACGTTGCGCGAAACTACTTGAATGGACGATATTGCGATTGTATGTCGAGTACGATTAACGCTATTACTTTACATTCTGAACAATAGTTTGCGAGTCCCTTATAATATAATTACCAATATTGATTAATAGTAACATACATCAGAGCGGCAGCGCGCGGCGGCGTCTGCACGTCTATGTTACCTGTGCGCGAGCGCACGCACTGGGCAGGAATGACACCTCGATGCTACGTCGCAAACGCTTACCTCTTGTTATTTTTCTTCGAGCCCCTGTGGGATTTATAACATAATTGTAAGAATTCAATAATGTTGTAATCACAAAACACTTTTGTATTTCTTTTTTTGAAAACATAAACTTAATAATTTACCTGTAATGGACCGTTGCTAACGTCTAAATTGTGTTTGTCAGACAAACCAGCCATAAGTCTTTCCTGTCGACAGAAGTGAATAAGAGAGCGTTAAATATATAGAATATAGAAATAATAAAAACAAATAGTGATGTTCTCTTATCTTACTTCATGGTGAAAACGATAGTCTCAACAAACCTCGGCACTCCGTTCTGCATCAGCAAATGTGTGGTTGTGGATGGTCTTTGCCTGTTGCAGCTCTTCTTGTAATGAGTCGATTTTATTTTGCATCTGTGGGAATTGCAGTAAATAATTTATGTATTTTTATTAATACATTTATACCATCACCAGGGTTTGCGCAGTAACATTGTTCGACAATCAAATTAGGAGAAAACAGAAAATGTTCCACTGAAAAAGTAATAAGAAGGATAGGACACCCCACTGCCGAAAAATGAAATGTTTGCATTTTTAATGTGTTTACTCTTATATTTTTTCTTCTCAGGTATGTAACATGTTTCCCATGCTTTGATTAAGAGGCGTATTACAAAAAAAACACGAAATTGCAGGTTTCCTACGTTGAAATTTTAGGTTTTATGTTCGTTGTATGAAATAACGATTTCCTGGTTAAAATAGTTCGTTTTCTCTACTATAATCTCCTCAGAACCGATTTTAGATAACTAATTTAATTATGTAGTAATAAGCTTTCTCCCGATGCATGTTTAGGCAAAAATTCACGGAGACATCATTTCAGGGCTCTAATTTTGAGATTCTACTAAATATCAGCCAAAAACAAAAATACAATTAGCTCTCAAATATCCTATACTTCAATTATAACAGGTTATATTTTCGTTATATGCCTTTTATGTAAAGAAAAAAAAAATCGACGTAATTCAATTATCTACCGAAAAGGCTTCAAAACAAGCCCCAATATCTCCAAAGTTCTACATTATTTAGACTTAAAATTTATACCAAAATAATCATCAACATTTGCTTAAACGATAGTATTATTTTTATTTTTTTAAACAGCTACTATTATTTTTTAATTAAATAAATAAAAATACTATAATTATATTTCACTGCGCCGGCCATCTGCGATTAGTACCGCGCGAGCGCTTGTCGAGGTAGGACCTATGTCAGTTTGTTTCCCGCGCGCCTTCGTTCCGATACTACCGTCGTGCTACCGTCGTGTGCGCCGACTGTCACATAGACACTACCGCATTGCTATTGTGTGCGTGTGAACTACGAACGCAGTTTTTGATCTTTGTAAATTTTTTTTTTTTTTTTTTATTAGTGATAGGTTCGCGCTTGACCGCTATCTCACCTGATGGAAAGCGACGATACGGTCGACGATGGATCGCGCTTACCTAGAAGAAACCTATTCACTCTTGACATAAAGATTCCCGGGTTGTAGCCATCAGGAAACACAGACTCTGGCAGGGAATTCCACTCCTTAGCTGTACGCATAATAAAAGTGTTCCCAAAACGCTTTGTACGTATAGGTGGGATGTCCACCATGTACCGGTGGCGCAACGCCGTACGTCTGGTAGTCCGATGATGGAACGGGCTAGGCGGAATTAGGCTATGCAATTCCGACGCACACTCCCCGAAATGTAACCGGTAGAAAATCGACAGGCTAGCAACTCGGCGTCGATGCTCAAGACTTTGAAGCCTCGACTCGACGAGTGCATCATTGCCAATGATCCTCTTGGCTCGCCTCTCAATAGTCTCAAGCGCATCAAGCTGGTATCGGGCAGATCCGTCCCAAAGATGAGAGCAGTACTCCATACACGATCGCACTTGCGCTTGATAAAGTTTGAGCAGCTGATCCGGCGTGAAGTACCGTCTGACCTTTGCGAGGATTCCTAGCTTTTTTGCAGCCAGTTGAGCCTTTGCTTCGATGTATGGCCCAAAGTTGAGAGTAGATGTCAACGTTACACCAAGAAGATCAAGATGGTCGGATATCGGCACGGTTACACCCCGGAAAGTTGGAGCAGGGCTGAATTGACTCCTTTTAGCGGAAAATAGACACGCCTGGGTTTTAGCAGCGTTGAACCTGACCAAATTGGCATCGCCCCATTCCGAGACAGCCTCCAAGGACAAGCTCAACCGCTCAACCATAGCCTCTCGAAGAGACCGGATCTGGGACCCACTAGCTCGTGCACTAGATATGTAACTCTCAGCAACAGTGCTGTCGTCTGCATACCCAAAGGTACCGGGTTTAAGCAGATCGTTTATATGCAGCAAGAACAATGTTGCCGAGAGCACTGACCCCTGAGGGACCCCGGCATTAATGGTCATTTGACCAGACGAGCAACCATCGATGACCACTCGGATGGACCGGTCCCTCAGGAAGTCTGCGATCCAAGCACACAATCCAGCAGGTATATCGAAAGAAGGAAGCTTACTAATCAGGCTTTCGTACCAGACCCTATCGAAAGCCTTCGAGATGTCGAGGAAGACGGCTTCCCCGTGCCTCTCGATGGCCTCACTCCAGGTGTGGATGGCATACGCTAGAAGATCACCAGTTGACCGATTTCGGCGAAATCCGTATTGTCGGTCACTTAGGATATCATTGGCTTCTAGGTATGCCAGGAGCTTACTGTTGAGTACACGTTCCATTGTCTTGCAGAGAATGGACGTTACTGAGATTGGCCTATAGTTTGCTGGGTCAGCACGACTACCTTTTTTGGGCACGGGCTGTACATTAGCTTGCTTCCATGCAGTCGGCACTTTTCCGGTCTCAAATGAGAGCCTAAATAGGCGTGTCAGGATTGGAGACAGTTCAGGCGCACACGTTTTCAACACAACTGCCGGTATCCCGTCAGGACCACTAGCCTTGTTCACGTCAAGATTACGTAGCACCCTACGGACTTCCTTCTGATGGATGCAAATATCCGACATACTCGTCTCGCAACTATCAGGATAAGCAGGGGGCCGCGCGTCACCAGGATCTAGACGCGAAGATTCCGCGAAGAGAGAGGCAAACAAATTCGCTTTCTCCTCAGCAGTGTGGGCCAGCGACCCATCGGGTTTCAGCAGCGGTGGTAGTGAGGGACGGCAGAAGTTCGATTCAACCGACTTAGCCAGGGACCAAAACGCTTTACTACCAGCAGAGTATGAAGCGAGTTTGTTCCCGATGCGGCTAATGTGGTCGAACCGAGACCTCCGCATCACCTTCTTGCAAGACTTGGCAGCCCTGTTGAAGGCTTTCTTCTTCTGACTCACGTCACTCGCCTTGTGCATACGAGCGTCGGCCCAAGCCTGGTATGCCGCGTGTTTAAAATATTTGTTTTCGAACGGTATATTTCGATGAATATAAAGTTCACTCTTTGTTAATTAAATAAAATTAAAATAACTCGTCAAAAATTTCAACCTCTATCTGAAATATTTAATTTCGGAAGATCAAGATCGTTTAGTCGTCGTATTCGCAATATCATACGAGCGTGACTGCAAAAAGCATGAATGAAAATATCGCTCACGTAGTTCGCCGCCCGCTCGATGCGTAAAATACCTAAATTTGCGTAAAGCCGAAATGTGAAAGGGCTCTTAACTACCTAGATTTCAAATTAACTAAGTAAGGAGTAGACATAGAAGTCAGCGCAAATAAATCGCAGATAAATCATAGATGTATTTGAACCCCAAAAAGGGAATTCATCATGTAATTTTTTTTCTAAACGCGCATGGGTTTAGTTACATCACTAATGAGGTCAAATCATACAAACAAGATATTACACTACACTCTCTAGTACCTCGACATAATAACACAAAAGCACACAAAGTGCAAACACAAAGATCACCGTTATCTGTACCTCCTCTACGATAGCAGGCAATGACTTTTCTATGCAGGAAAATGCGAACGCCAGAGGTTCCTACGTAAAATAGTAAATTGTAATAAAATTATGCCGTTAGCACCAACAAATAGCAGAAAATAAGTACAATGTGCGCTGATATTGCTTTGTTACAATGGATATTGGATCATTGAAGACAAATTTTCATTTGTTTGCTAGTGGAATTATGGACCCGCAAAATCATTGGCAAAAATCGTATATTATGCATGACAATTTTATGAATACTTTGCCTTTGAATAGATGGTACATATAACATTGATCGCATCATACCTGCAATACGGTGCGCTGCCTGAGATCGTCTAGTTCGCGTTGCTTTTCAGCCAACTGTTGCGCCCACCGTTGCTCCTCTAACGTCACATTCTGTTGTAGGCGGCTTAGTACTCCTTCCTGTTTCATTTAACACGGTTTAAAACAAGTTAGAGACATAGGCAGGAAGATGATGATGACTAGAAAATAAAACTTACAGTATCGTCAATGATTCTTTTGTACTTTTCGACGAGACTTTGTGAGTGTTCATTCTGCTGGATCAAGTCCTTGAGCCGCGCGTCGGTGTCGGCGGCGGGCGCGGCGGGTGCGGGCGCGGGCGCGGGCGCGGCCAGCTGCGCGGCGAAGCTCTGCAGCCACTCGCGCCCGGCGCCCGCCGCCGCCACGCCGGGACACGCCTCTCGCAATACGTTGGCCACTTCTATGTATTGTGCCTCGAGTGCTTTCTCGATAGCCTCCTAACAAAACAAGCATTACATTCTCAAAATATGTTAAGGAATTCAACACTTCTACAACATTCACGACTATTAAGATTCTGTTACAAGAAAATTCAAGGAGATAATAGTGACATTGATAACACAAAACAACACGCCATTTAGTATTCACAGTAATTCCTGTAGTATTTAATTCTACATCTTAAGAAATTCGAATTGTATGAAACATTGATAAATTGTATAATTTCTAACTAAGTATAGGAAGTGCATAAACTATGTTAGCAACAAGTATAAACAACAAAGCGAAGCCGGCCGAAGATGATGTACATGCGAGTGTACATGGATACATTGTACATAGGCCGCCTGGTGTACGTACAGGAGATAAAGCGGGGCACTTACGCGCAGTGAGTCTTGGGCCGGCATCGCACTTGCCGCTTTCGTCTGAAGAGCCTTTTCGGCAGACTGTAACGCCTCCATTACTTTCCAGTTTTTAGTTCGCAATTCCTATGCGGGACGAGTCAAGTAGCTTCATTAATTAGGTTAAAAGAAAGAAAAACAAACTCTAACATCGTAAGTTTTTTTAAATTATAAAACCATGCATTGTTATTGTAAGAAGAATTAGAAGGTTGGAAGCACGACATTTAAAAATCGTGTGTTGAGCAAGTGTTTAGAACAATTCAAAATTCAAGGAGACGCTAAAGATTAATACTTTGAATTTGATTTAAAAACTGTACTAGTTTGAACTATTTTGAGTTATCAGGCGCCATCTCTTTGAGTGCGTAACTCGCGGCGATATTATCGTCCTGTGACCTAGTTTACAGTGGCGAAGGGTCCATATAACACGATTTCCACCGGCTTCCCTTATGAAAATGTATTTTGAAGGTCAACGACCTTCTAAAATCGTTCCATTGTTCACTCACTTCGAATTTTTTAAACTTCTAGCAATGCCAAAATCATAAGACGAAACAATACCGAGTTCCCACTTCGAAAAACAAAATCCCATGCTGTACAACTATCTCTTTCTTTCATATGAACTAACTCCTATTACTCCAACTCTTTCCGTCTCGCTCTAGCACGCAGAAAATTGTACCAAAATAACTCGCTGCCTACCGGGTTATGATGAGTAAGATATATGAGCAGTGCGCAGGTGCAAGCGCGACAGTAAAATTCATTCATGATGTAATTGTAATGATTCCAAAATAAGAATGGATTTAGCTGCATAAAACTCACACTGACAAGAAATACACTTTATTTGGCAGGATTTTTTATAAGATAAAATTGAAATGGCGGCCGGCGGCGTGTGTGGCGCGAATTTTTCGTTATTTGATATTGTTAACTTGTCGGATTTTATTTGTTTTTAATGTTTTAGTGTATTTTGTGTGTTGGGTCGCAGACGTCATGGATAGATAATAATAGATTAGATTGTTTGTAGATAGCGCAATGAAATTTCGTTTTCAATATTAAGTTTTGAGTATTAAAATAAAAATGTGCAAATAGGCAGTGCCACTCCAAATATGACCATTATTTATAAACGCCGGGATGGATTTGGTTCTATTTTCTGCATCATTGAGCTAGTCTTCTTCTTCTTTTCGAATCGATGGTAAATTCGTTAAATTATTTGGGCCCAGTAAGTTGCACTCCACAAAAATTCTCAAACTGTGGAGACAGACAAGAGTTGTTGCGATTCCGAAACCAGGGAAGTCTCTCAATGACCCCAAAAGCTATCGGCCAATATCTTTACTATGCCACACTTATATGCTATTGAGCTGGTGATATTTGGTGAGTGAACTTTTATAATAATTCGGTTTCCCTTCTGTTAATATCCACGCTTCGCCACTGCAACTTTATAAATATGTCTCCACACGGCGATATTGCCAAGACGATACGACGAGTGACATTGATGGACAAAACGTGAACTCGCGACAATTCACCGTCTCGTGGAGATCGCGCCTTGATGGTTAACTTTGGTACGGTCATATAACAATAGAACTGGCACGTGGAGAGATTAGTAGTGCGGCGTCCCTCACATTGTTTTTGTCCTGGTAGGTCTGCAGCTGCTCGTGCAGGCGCGCCAGCTGCTCGCGCTGCTCGCGCGCGCCGCGCTGGGCCGCCGCCAGCTCGTCGCGCAGGGACTCCACTATGCTCTCCACCTTAGCCAGCTCTGCCGCCTGACAATGACACATAATTACGTCACTCAGGAACAGAACGCAACAATTTTTATAACCTTCGTCTAAAATTAAGCACATGCGGGCATCCAAGCAGTAAAGGTCCAGTAGAGGGGTATTGTTTTAAACCTAAATAAAAATTAACAAAAACTGACTGGCTGACATGTTGAGACCATCCATTCCAATAGTATAAAATAATGTGTAAGTGTCTCTTTGTTTCATTTTCACGTCTGATCTGCTGAATGGGTTTAGTTAGTCTAATTTATTTCGTTAGTAGTTGTAGTTCCAATGGGTGTTAAAACACTTATGACGAAGGCAAAACTGTGACCTTCAGAAGCTAATCCATTATAAATAGAAGATGGCTGTGAAACAAGATTAACTTTAAAAATTATAGTGAAAATATTCAGTAACATGTACACTAACCTTAACTTGTTCATTGGAAGGTAGTCCATTTTGCGCGGGCGCTGCTTTCAATTGTTTAATTTCAGCTAGTTCAGTGTCCCGCGCCGCCAGCTGTTCACGTAGTGACGCGATTTCATTTGACAACTGGGCAAACAACATTAGACAACAATAAATTAGAACGAACGCAGAACGAGGCATTAGATATCGATGCAACAACTGTAAATAGATAAGTAAAAAAATGTGAAATCAAAACAATAAGAAAATCAAATTAATTCATATTAACTCAGAAAAACAAAAACACTGTAAACTTGATTGGAATACCTGTTGTTTTTGTTTTTCGGACTCCTCCTTGAGCATCTCAAGGTTGCTCTCTGCAGTCTGGGCACGGCTCGCTAATCTCTGCACTTCATTCTGAAGCTCTGCCATAGCTGAAATTATTGTATTAGGTTAACTTACAGAAAACATACAACAATATGAACGCCGGTGCTAGTGTCGTGGCTTTGAGGAACTAATATCGACGTCACGAATGTGGCGGGTAATTCATGAGCACTCAATGCGACTTGGTTGTAGTGTAGAAATCAAGGCCAAATATTAGCTGTCGATATCTTGGGCCGTATTTTTAGTATTATGATATCTATATAACTGTGAGGTCTCTCGAACAAAAAAAAATGCTTTTATTAAGTTATAAGCTCTATAAATCTGTCGTACTAGAATCATGATAACTTAAAGCACGTGAATCAGACGCAGCCTGTAGACCTTCTATAGGATAAAGGCGCGCCGTCGACGGTTTTAAAAAGCGTGGTGTGCGTAGGCCTTAAACATCATAATCATATGACGGCATCAGGGGTCGTAACTCGTACAATGTCAAAACCACATCGATTTCGTTGTGAGAAAGAGAGAGACCAGGTTTTTTTGTAAGAATTATGAAGGAAACTTTAAATCATAGTTAGACATCTGACCAGTAAGTTTAACGCAGAGTTGTGTTAGTTGGTAAAACGAGAAATATAGAATTAGTTAAGCCTGATCGTTGAGTGCATGTCGGCCATTGACCTGCGAGCCGCTCCTGCGCCTGGCGCAGCTCCTGCGCGGCGCGCTGCTCGCCCAGCGCGGCGTGCTGCCGCTGCTGCTCCAGCTCGCTGCACGCGCGGTTGGCGTCCTGCACAACAATCTACACGTGAATCATGCCGCTCTACTGGGAACCTACATTGGCGTTAATATACATCTAATGATGAACACAAACTTTCATCCATACATTCATCATTGACTGACCGATATTACTGGCTTTCTTGGTTTCAAAAACGTACAACGATAGTTATTTTTTGGGTCATTACGAAAAGATGTTAGGGAGAGGACAATGATAGCTATTGTCATACTAGAATGTAACATGTATAGTGTTCCTAGGATATACACCGCGTCGCGTGCGCATGTGGTGTGTAGTGGTCGCTAGCTAGTTGTACAGGTACCTGCAGCTGCTGTGCCAGCTCGGCGGCGTGCTGCTGCGCCATGGCGGCCGCTTCCCGCGCCGCGCCCGCGTCCATGCGCAGCTGCGTCGCGTGCGCATGTGGTGTGTAGTGGTCGCTAGCTAGTTGTACAGGTACCTGCAGCTGCTGTGCCAGCTCGGCGGCGTGCTGCTGCGCCATGGCGGCCGCTTCCCGCGCCGCGCCCGCGTCCATGCGCAGCTGCGTCGCGTGCGCATGTGGTGTGTAGTGGTCGCTAGCTAGTTGTACAGGTACCTGCAGCTGCTGTGCCAGCTCGGCGGCGTGCTGCTGCGCCATGGCGGCCGCTTCCCGCGCCGCGCCCGCGTCCATGCGCAGCTGCGTCGCGTGCGCATGTGGTGTGTAGTGGTCGCTAGCTAGTTGTACAGGTACCTGCAGCTGCTGTGCCAGCTCGGCGGCGTGCTGCTGCGCCATGGCGGCCGCTTCCCGCGCCGCGCCCGCGTCCATGCGCAGCTGCGTCGCGTGCGCATGTGGTGTGTAGTGGTCGCTAGCTAGTTGTACAGGTACCTGCAGCTGCTGTGCCAGCTCGGCGGCGTGCTGCTGCGCCATGGCGGCCGCTTCCCGCGCCGCGCCCGCGTCCATGCGCAGCTGCGTCGCGTGCGCATGTGGTGTGTAGTGGTCGCTAGCTAGTTGTACAGGTACCTGCAGCTGCTGTGCCAGCTCGGCGGCGTGCTGCTGCGCCATGGCGGCCGCTTCCCGCGCCGCGCCCGCGTCCATGCGCAGCTGCGTCGCGTGCGCATGTGGTGTGTAGTGGTCGCTAGCTAGTTGTACAGGTACCTGCAGCTGCTGTGCCAGCTCGGCGGCGTGCTGCTGCGCCATGGCGGCCGCTTCCCGCGCCGCGCCCGCGTCCATGCGCAGCTGCGTCGCGTGCGCATGTGGTGTGTAGTGGTCGCTAGCTAGTTGTACAGGTACCTGCAGCTGCTGTGCCAGCTCGGCGGCGTGCTGCTGCGCCATGGCGGCCGCTTCCCGCGCCGCGCCCGCGTCCATGCGCAGCTGCGCCGCCTCCAGCGCATGCGCCGTGAGGTCCGCCTGCTGCGCCGTCAGCTGCGCTACCAGGTTTGCTTCCGACTACAAACAAACATGCTCAGTGCTAGTATTTGACCAAAATTTCGGTTAAGCCTTAATTCAATCCAAATGAGGCCGACATGATCGAAATGAGAGGTCGAGTTTTTCGTTTGTGACACTTCCAAAGGTCGCAGATGACTTGGGTCAAACTGCGAATGTGGTTACTCAGATGCGGGCAGCACCACCAGTTGCACGGCGTTGAGTTTTGCAACAACCTTTGTTATAAGATACAGCTGCGCATCTCACAACAGACGTGACATAAATTATAATTTATTTACATAATTATCTATCACTAAGTGCGAATTTGTCTCGCATACGAAAATTTTAATTTACATTATTTGTTTCTAGCACCAATAGAAATACACATTCCACATTCTGTGAAAATTTCAACTAACAGTGTATCTATTACGGTATATGAAACAGACCACTGGGGTAAATAACAATAGGGTTCAGTGGTTACCCATCCGGTACGAAACCCCACGAAAAGGAGGTCAAACCAAATAAATTGCAATAGATAAATAAATATAGAAAACAAATTCATGCTTGAAGCACATCTGTTAGTCTGTAAGCCATCTCTAAAATAAATAAATACATAGAAATAAAAATTATTACTGTATAAATGCTGTAGCATTTTTGCTCAATTCTTATGTTACTCACACAATCCCAATTGAATCAGGATGGAATATAGGTAATAGTAGAACCTCTAAGAGACATCTCGACAATCACGGGTTTTAAATTTTGTCATTTTTAACTTACAAATGTTTACTTCGGGGTCATTCATTTATTACGTAAGACGATTTAGTGATCCCAGGAGGGATGCACATGTCTTTTTTTTTTCCTACAAGGGGGTAGGAGGGGTCTTCATAGTCCTAACGTAAGGCCATAAAAATACGGAAAGTTAAGATTTGAAAAAGCGCTGGCAACCGAGGGAGTGCAGATGTGCGTTCAGAAAGGTAAACTATTTCCATGGTATCTTCACTGCGCCTCCCCGATTGCCAACTAGACGTTACTTGTTCGCGTAAACAACACACTTATAAACGTTCCTAAAAATATTACTTTTAAAAATGAACATAAAAACCAACCAAACGTATATTCTTTTTTTTTTTCTTTAGATTCTTACGTAATAAATATTAAACAGGGGGGACGGGTCGGCCTATTCTTATTTTTTCTTATTTAGGAGAGGGAAGATATCAAAAAGTAGTAAAAATCGTCTTACGTAATAAATTAATGGATACTTTTACAGATTATTTTTTTATAGACAACATTCTTTCGTGTAATTTACATGATCTAAAATAGTTGCGGGACTACACTAGGTTTAATTGGCATTAAACCTAGTAATAGTCCCGGAAATACATTTACATCGCGTTTAATTGGTATTTAACCTAGTTACAGTACTGAAAACTACATTTAGATCGCGTTTAATCGGTATTATACCTAGTAATAGTCCCGAAAACTACATTTAGATCGTGTTTAATTGATATTAAACCAAGTAATAGTTCCGAAAACTACATTTAGATCGCGTTTAATCGTTATTAAACTTAGTAATAGTCCCGAAAACTACATTTAGATCGCGCTTAATTGGTATTAAACCTAGTAATATTCCCGAAAACTACATTTAGATCGCGTTTAAGGGTCGGTACTAGGCAATCGTATTGCGGGAGTCTGATAAGTTTATATAGATAACTTAGTAATTGTTACGAAAAAAAAAAAAACATCTGTTTAGTTAAAGACTTTCATCAGTAAGTGCAACAATTGGATTGGGGATAAACCTTGTAGATTATTGTTAAAAAAATATTAAAAATCACTAAAAACGTGCAAAACACCGTCGCATTTTGGTAGTTTAATACTTAAAATAAACTATAGAAAATAGAGAATCCAATGCATATCTCAGTTTTTCATAACGCTATTTCTCTTTTGAGTAAAAAAAATCGGAAACTGTCTTAATTTTTACGCCCGAATTTCCCATACAAATTACTATGGCCGCGAGCCACACAGTAAAATTTTATTGTAGATTTTTACTTCAGATTCTATAAACATTCTTTGTTTATTGTCATTTATTTTTTAACCGACTTCCAAAAAAGGAGGAGGTTCGCAAAGTGTCTGATTGTTTTTTTTTTTGGAATGATTGTATGTATTACAATTTTTGCTGACCGATGTGGATTTGTGGACCGATGACCTTGTAAAGGTTGCGGGAATCCAGTGGATGCGATACGCACAGGACCGTTCATTGTGGCGACATTTGGGAGAGGCCTATCTCCAACAGTGGATGTCTTTCGGTTGAAATGATGATGATGACAAGCTTCTTTGTTTGTAGGTAGGTGACATGATCTATCAGGGTTTGAGCTCGAATTTTTGTCATGGGTCTAGTTTTATAGTTTTCGCTAAAAATTAAAATACAAGATGGTGGCTGCGAAAATTTTCAAATTTTCCATCATGGGTGTCGTTTTCATGGTTTTCGATGGTGCATAAGCCGTTAATGAGGTCAAAATGAAAATTCAAGATGGCGGCCGTAAAATTTTTCAAATTTTCCATCATGGGTGTCGTTTTCATGGTTTTCGATGGTGCTAAAGCCGGTAATGAGGTTGAAATGAAAATCCAAGATGGCGGCTGCGAAAATTTTCAAATTTTCTGTCATGGGCAGAGGTCGGAGTAGGTAGATTGATTTAAGGTCGTTGACGTCAAACGTAGAGGACAATATGGATATGCCTCCAAAATACCGGAACTTCATATTTATTGTGATATTTGTTCCGGAATTTTGAAATTAGCACGAATTTGTGTTTAAGGTGAAAGAAATCAGTATTTTATTTTATACAAAAATACCTTGGAATAGTTACACCGTATTTTGTCCCTTACTGTTACTTACCTTACTGTACAGTATGACGCTTTATTTTATTTTAGTCCATAATTCCAATCCCGGAACTTTTTCCGGTACTTCCCGCACATTATAGATAAAATGGCATGTCCATATTATAATATTTTGACGCAAGTATATACAATCAATCTACCTACTCCGACCTCTGGCCATGGGTTTTTTTTTATGGTAGGTAATATCATCCAATGACAAATCCCGCCCTTACCTCTGGTCATGGGTGTCGTTTTCATGGTTTTCGATGGTGCATAAGCCGTTAATGAGGTCAAAATGAAAATTCAAGATGGCGGCCGCAAAATTTTTCAAATTTTCCATCATGGGTGTCGTTTTCATGGTTTTCGATGGTGCTAAAGCCGGTAATGAGGTTGAAATGAAAATCCAAGATGGCGGCTGCGAAAATTTTCAAATTTTCCGTCATGGGTGTCGTTTCCATGGTTTTCGATGGTGCTAAAGCCGAAAGTGAGGTCAAAATGATAATTCAAGATGGAGGCTGCGAAAATTCACAAATTTTCCGTCACGGGTGTCGTTTTCATAGTTTTCGATGGTGCTAAAGCCGTAAATGAGGTCAAAATGAAAATTCAAGATGGCGGCTGCAAAACATTTTCAAATTTTCCATCATGGGTGTCGTTTTCATGGTTTTCGATGGTCTTAAAGCCGTTAATGAGGTCAAAATGATAATTCAAGATGGAGGCTGCGAAAATTTTCTGTCATGGAAAGAAAGAAAAAAAAAATTAATTTCGTGTATGCGCATATTAATTCGAGTTTTTTGAAAAAATACATTTATTTTTTAATATTTTCTTTACAAATCGATATTATTTCATGTACCAAATCGAGTCTCTGCGGGATTAAAACGACTAAAATTGAAGGGTGTATATTTAAAATAATATATACCTAAATAAATATATTTATATAAAGTAAAAGATAGTAGTTTTGACGACTCCGCTATTTGTGTAGAAAAAAAACTTTTTACAAAAAAATACAACAGACTTCAAAAAAAACACCAAAAAGTACAAAATAACTTTAATTTCGGAAGTTTTGTTTTATTTGAAGTCGGTTGTATTTTTTTTTGTAAAAAGTATTTTATTTCAGACTTTTTAGTTGTAGCACCCCTCAGCCAAACTTAAATAAATAGGTACCTTCCGCCATCCGGTTCCATAATCAAATCATCATGACAATTCTAATAATACCAAACATGGCTAGGATACACTGATTTATAACAAAGTTCTGGCTCTCATCTACCTTCCGGCTTCATCATCAGATCAGTTCTATGTATCTCCTCCCCTTCTTCCTTTAGTTAGCCACCGATTACATGTATAAACAAAGCAATTTTGCTTGTTACGACAGTTCTACTATAGTTTTTTGAAGAGTTCCGTCCTATATCTTCGTAGTTCACCATCAGATCAAAACAATATGTCTATGGGACCAACTCTGGAGTATAATCGTTCAAACAAAACAAAAAAATTCAAATTCGGTCAACAATTGACCGAGATATCGGTGACCATACGTACTAAAACGACAGTTCTGCTCTGATTTTTCCAAGAGTTTCGTTATATATCTCCGAAGTTCATCATCAGATCAAAAAGATATTTTTATGGGACCAATTCGGAAGTATGATCTTTCAATCTAATCAATAATTTTCGAAATCGGTTTACAATTGATCGAGATATCGGTGAACATACATAAAATTTAAAAAATACATACAGCCGAACATAGACTCCTCCTTTTCGAAGTCGGTTAAAAATAATTACGTAACTTCCTTTTAAATGCATACTGACTGGTGGCCGTCTTGATGTCGAGCGGAAGCGCATTCCACAAGAGTATGGACTGTATATGAAAGGAAGAATAAATAAAATCGGAAATATGAGAAAGACAAAGAAGTAGAAGAATGTTAAAAGAATCGAACGCAGATATTGAAATTGTAATATAAGATACACGGTGGGGCACACAGTAGAGGTGTGCCACGCCTGGGCAGAGCATCGCCGTGTCCTCGTGGGGGCGATCGGTAACCGTCCAGATCAAGCCCAAGTCGTCGATTTCGTGCACTGTTCCCGCGCGCATCAAGGAGTTGTCAGCAAACCGTAGCGACCCTGCAGAAGGGTCGAAGCCTACTGGGGCCAAGGGTCGTCTTTTAAAAAGAAGGCTCGGCCCCGATATGAAAAGCAATGAAGGAACGGGGTGGGTTTTTTAGTCAGTAAGTCTGACACTATCTCCCGCTCCACCCAAGGTCATTGTGTCATTGGTTGATTATCACCCACCATAAAAAAAGTGTATAAGATTGGAAGGAGGAGTGAGAGAGTTTAGCAGAGAGAAAAGTATGGTCAGTGTGTGCAAACTTCTTCTCTGGCGAATAGGCATCCATTTGAGCTCAGATCTTTAACTCGAAATAAAGTTAAATTTTATTATTTTAGGTTTAAGCTTAACTCTCTTGATAGGAGCGTGTCTGTCGTATTCTAAAGCGCAAGGACCGTCCGATTAAAAATATCCAGTTTAACGTCAACAGATGTCACCGCAGCAAGCTAGTCTTAATCAAGTGTTGACGCATCCTGACGTAGCTTATCAGCATCCATACGAGCGAAGCAAAGCGTGCAAAACTTTGTTTTACACAGATTATTTATTCTATAGAATGATATGAAACTACACCCATGACAAAAAATTCGAGCTCAAACCCTTATAGGTCACGTTACTTACCTACAAACAAAGCAAGCTTGTATTACCATTCCAAAAATCAGACAACTTGAGAACCTCCTCCTTTTTTGACAGACCACATTGTTGTCTGTCTGCCAAGACCCTGAGGGTTCAAAAAACGGAACCCATATAGGATCACTTTTGAGGTACGGAACTCTAAAAAAGAATTTTGTAAATCGGGTCATACTTATATGACGGATTTAACAAACAGAAAATGTACATCCGAATTGAAAACTCTCCTCTTGTCTTTAACTTAGCATAAATGCAATAAATAAAACATGTACCCCAATAATATTTTATAAAAATATCATTGATGTACCCACTTCAGTTTTAAATATTTTGTTTTTACGTTTTGTCGTCGTCATAGATACATTTTATGGTCGTCGGTATCTCGACGCTCGAAAACTATGCAAACATCAATGTGTGCGTGAACGGTGACCGCGCGCGTCTGTCGCTGTGTGAGCAGCGCTTCAATACCTAATCTTCACTCGCGCTCGCGGCGGTGACGAGCCTTAACTCGTACCATCAAGTTATTAACTTTTTAACGACCTATGTCGAAAATATCCGACAAATACTCTCGCGTTTATTCCGCCAGGGTTGTACAGTCACGAGACCAAATACTTCAACTCGTCAGCTCTTATGTCACCTATGGGGATTGAAGAGCTATAAGAGATAGAATACCCAGTCGCAAATACAGGACCCTGCCGAATAGGACACGAAAACACTCGTCGGACCAATCCAACGATAGCGGTTACAGGTCATGCTCAAGTAAAGGTCAAAATAGAGTGTACGCTTACCTCGGACAGCCTCTGGATATGCAGCTCCAACTGCACGCGCGCCGCCTGGGCCTCGCCCTCCGCGCCCAGCTTGGACTGCAGCTGAACATAAGCACCAAGTGAAAATCACGTGGCATAGAAAACAAAACAATAAGTGGTTCATCTATACAAATACAGGGCCCCGGGTATGATTTCTGGACCAGGCACTGTGTCTGATCAGCGAAATGTGAGGTGTACTGTAGGTACACCTTTTAGCCTAACGCTTCCGGGAATAAAGTCGTGATTGTATATAATGTATTATCCAATAGAATGCCAGTTACGCAATATTACGTATACGCAATATTACTTACAACGGCATTCTTCTATGGATTGGTATCCGTGATGTCAACAATGAAGTACTAAGTAGCAGGCCATTTGTATGATGGCTTAATTGTGATTTGACGGTTAATTTCGGCTTTCAACAGATTAATTGTATTAGTTAGTGTGGTTGGGTGGTGTGCTAGTTGGAGTGGGTAGTACCATGAGCTTCTCCTGCGCCAGCTGGTGGTTGTCGTCGAGCAGCCGCTGCAGGCGCGCCTGCTGCGCGTGCAGCTCGGCGCGCGCCGCCGCCGCCGCCTGCTCGCCGCCGCGCGCCGCCGCCGCCGCGCGCGTTCTCTCCGCGTTCAGTTGCGTTCTGCAACACCCACACCTTATTACTGGGATGCTCAGGCGCATAGTGTTGGCGATGGACTTCCAAATATTTAGGCAGCAAGAAATTACATATTATTTAAAGAATGGAGTTATTTTTCTTTCAATTATTATTTAATCTTTATTTTACCTACTGCTTTTTAACTATTCGAATATTTCTAATTTGCGATTAACTCATAGTCCGATTCAAGAGACTATATCTATTACCTGAGTTCCTTAAGCTTAGCGTGCAGCGCCTGCGAGGCTTCGATCTCGTCTGCGAGCGCCTTCTCCTTGTCGGCCAGCTGCTTCTTCAACTTCTGTATGGGGTCGTTGGGACCCTAACAAAAACATATACAAATGAGACAACATAATATATAATGGCTGCTTTGCAAACACGTGCCGCCCTTGCCCTGACAACAGTTCAATTTCTAGACTCTTTCATTAATTTCAAAATAGACAAATAAGACTTATTCCAAACTTATTGCTCCTATTTAAGGTGAATGCTTTAGTGCTCGATTACAGAGACGCGGCGCGTATCGCGGTCGTACATTGCCATATGTTTGTGTTTGCGCGAGCGATGACGCGGCCCGACGCTGCAATGTACAACAAACGCCCAACGCACCGCGCAACGCGCCGCGCAGCGCGCCGCGTCTCCGTAAACACGGCCTTAGTGTAGCCCGCAAAACTCTAGTTTACTTTTTTTTTTGCAGAAGACGGCGACCGCATGCCGTTCCTGCTCGCTCCGTACCATGGCCTGTAAAGTGTTCACCTCCCAACACTATGTTGACACTCTACCCTGGTATTTCTGCCGCCAGAACATTGTAGCGATGGAGTGCCAAAATTTAGTTTACTTATGTACAAAATCAAAACCATAGGTATATGAAAAATACTTTGTTGCGTTCGATTTTCTTATTTGCTTTAAAGAGACTTAAAACGATTATTTACACAGTTGTTATTCCTGTGAGACCACTAAACATTTTTAGAATTAGTCATGCAATTAACTAAATATACTTCGAATGGCATATTGTGTTGTTTTAAACTACTTTTTGGAGTTTTACCCCCGATTCCTGATTTAAGCATTTGAAGTTGAGAATTACTCAAACTCTAGCCTGTAAACCTGTCTTAATTTGGCATTTAACTATGGTTTGAGACGTTCTTAACTCAAAATACTCAATTCAGAAACTCGCCCTTAATCTCACGCTTGTATTGAGTACTGTTTAATTGACAGGAAACCATATGTAATCGGATAATTGTACTACTACTTATTCTGTGGTGTGTCAAAGCCAATTCTCGCCCTTAAGAATAGAAACGCACACACTAACAATTTTTTTTAAATTGCTATTATTAGGCACACCTTTAACTTCCAATCTAGCCACTACAAGCAACCCATTTGTAATCCGATTGTCAAAGTGTGTCCGAATAGTTAATATTCCTCAGTAATTGATTCGCAACTTCTTATCGAGTAAATATGTACATTGAAAACTTTATGACGCTCTTCTGAAAAATCATCTTTTTGATATAATTTTGTTTTAAAGGTGCGAAACGTTCAAAATCAAGTCATATATATGTATAAAAATGTAGTCTTGGTGAAATCTGACATTACAAGTGTTTTTGATCGATTGCGACTGCGATTAAAGCGTGAACGTTCCTTTAAAATATGAGAATTGTCCCACTTCTGGTTGATATCATATAAAACCTCAAGACGCACCACCCTTCGTTATGACGCGCGCGAGCGGCAATACGATAGTTCCGGACATCACTCCTGCATACTATTCACACAATGGCTGAGCGACGTCAAAGCAATTTAAGTGAGTGCCCGTCTTGTGGTCACCTGATCGGCATACTATGTATGTACGTTGCATCGGAATAGTGTGAAATCGTTCTTTAAATACGCATTCTTTCGTTCTTATTTTGATGCTGGCCAGTGCATCGGCATCAAAATAAGGTCAAAAGATTGTTATTGTGAACCTAATATATTATTATATATATTTTTTAAATATGTATTATTTTATTATTTTGTAAGATTGAAATATTATATATTTTTTATTTTATCTGTGGGCCTTATTTGCCAGACAATAAAGAAATAATAATATAGTATTTTTTTCTGGCGAAATAGAGGTAGGATACTACTTTATACATCAGTGTTGCTGCTTTTGGTGCACACAGGTGTGACGCTATGCTTTTGTCGACCACATTTGTGACTAGACAAAATGTTACTTTAAAGCCTCAGTGACATTAGGGGACAAAACGTCCCTGAACTTGAGGCGCAACACTCGTCGCCACGTGATGCTGCAACATTGCTCAGTGCCCCGCAACTTGCCTTCCAACATTTTGCGTCGCGTACACTTGACGTGGGACATGTTGTTGGACAATATGACACAGTGTTGCGCATCATGTTGGGGGTCATTTTGCCTGAGGCTTTACCAGTGATAGCTACTGTCGAAACTGACAAAATTATCCCGTGAAGCGATGGGCATATTTTAGTCAACACACAAATGTTGAATAATATAATTTAGCTGTAATACGTATTTCTTTACGGAATTATAACAATTTAAATCATCAATACAACTCTCTCAGTTCTTCTTACCCTATTTAATGACTATTTTAAGTAAAAGTCATTCAATATGGTAACTAAGAAGATTTAAATTGCGTGGGCAACCTTGGAGCATCCCACTTAATAAATTATGTAATGTTAGTATACAAAAATATCACCGAACGAAAGATAGAGATATGAGAAGCTAGATCAATAAGCAGCAACAACTGTCGCGGGTCGATGAGAAGGAGTTCAAGCTTGTAATCTCTTGCATTCTCAACTTTTTGCAGTAAGCGGCAAACTGTCGCGAGTGCACTTGCAACGTCGTTGACACCTGCCAGCTACTATCTGGCACTTCATACAGTTTTATGAGGAGACGCGGCCTAAGTTGTGGACGCTTCCTGGAAACACGACAAAGCTTGTGAAGGCAATAAGAGGCAATAATAAGGCGTACATACCTCAGTCCACTCGGAGTGCTCAGGCAGCGGGTCGTGGTGCTTGTTGAGCAGCGCGTCGGTGAGGATCTGTATCTCCGTGCGGGACAGCGCCGCGTCGCGCACCACGCGCACCAGCTCGCCCACGTTCACGCCGCCGCTGTCGCCCGCTACTGACCACAACCATGCATCACAATCTGTTATATTATCCACGAGTCGTGTGGAGATGAGAACGTATGAAGAATGGATAAGGTGAGAAATGAGTATATCAGAGGAAATTTGAAAGTGACGACAGTGAATGAAAAGTTGAACGATAATCTTTTGTCTTGGCATGACCATGTCAAGAGGATCGATGAAACGCATGTTACTAGAAGAATTCTACATGTGGATAACTAGAGAGGAAAGCCAAAGACAAGATGGATGGATCGTGTGAGGAATGTTTGTGATAAGAGTTACGGCTGCCAGGAAAGAATGGAAGAAAAAACGTTGCGTCGACTACAAATAACATATTTTGTGTTTTGCTCTTTTGACATTATGAACCTAAATTGACTCGCCTAAACGCTCAAGAGCGAGTGTTCACAACTCGTAAAAGATAGTATACCTACACTGAAGTCCACGCCATAAAAACTCGTCACACTTGAACAAAGCTGCGGTTCGCGACTGCACATATCTCTGGGCGTAATACGGTGGATAAGATTTACAGAAACAAGTGTTCAAAAGATCGATCATTTATTTATGTTATTTTGTATCCAGTATATCATAAGCAACGTTATAATGTTTCCATTGCTGGGACCGGGGCCTCCTCTGTAGGAGGGATTCGCCTTGCTATAATAATGCAATTTAGAATATGTCACATGTCTTCCAATTTATGGTTCTAGGACATGCCGGTTTCCTCGTGACCATTTCCTTCACCTTTAAATTGGAAATTTATTTTAATTATTCTTATGAATTTGTGAAGAATACAAAACCAATTGTTCAGTCAATGCCTCCTGTGAAATAAAATAGCATAAAAACTCGCAATAACAAGTCTGAATTCAGTTGGTTGCGACGTCTTCTACAGTGTATCATATTTGTGTCAAACAGCTGGTGGTTTACATTATTACAAAGCTCAGCACAGACAAAGTCGGTGTGTAGAAGAACAATACTCACCCATAAGCGAGAGTACATTGGGCTCTGGTTTCTTCTTCTTGCTCTTGGGAGGAGGGGAGGAGGCCGGTGGCGGCGCGTTGGCCAGAGCCTGGCGCAGCAGCTTCTCCGTGGTCAGCTCGCTGGGCTGCGGCGCGTTCAATGGAGGTACCACCTCTTCGCGGACGACCTCTGTCACTTCCTCAGTGGGCTTTTTCTCCGTCTTCTTACCTAAAGTTTATTCACATTACATCCTAAGCTCTAGGTGCTAATTGCGATTATACCTATTTCTTTATCCAGTGACAAGTGTGCATAGGTGTATGTAGGAGGGCTAAATATCTGTGGCCAAAGTCCTGATCACTTCACACAAAAACTAATGTATTTCTATCCAGCGGGGCCCCCCGAGTTAGAGCGACAAAACTAGTGGCATTGCTTTGCTTGTTCAATGTACCTCACGAATTTATTGAAAAAATCCAATGTACCTTAACTATTTTGATAGAAATTACGATTAATGCCGGAGGTCGTGGATTCGATCCCCACCCAGGACAAATATTTGTGTGATGAGCACGATCATTTGTTCTGTGTCTGTGTGTAATTTATCTATAATATATATGTATTTAGAAATAGTAGTCTAATAGTAGTCTCTCTAGTACTCATAACACAAGCTCTGCTTAGCTTAGGACTAGACTGCGTTGTGTGTTGTAAAAAAAATGTACAAAATTGCGTCGTAATTATCGTGAAACTACTTTTCATGTTATTGTGTAAGAGAACTGTTCAGTAAATCATACTTCGCATAATCAGCCTTTTAATGTTCCCACAGCTGTGACTCAGGTCTCCTCTCTAGGAGAGGGAATAGATCGAAATCTACTACGCGGGCCCAGTGCGGGTTGGTGGATAAATCATACTGACCTTCAGGAAAAATTGCTACTTGTTTTATTGACCTTACCATATCAAGTGCCTATTACCTAATATTATATTAGTGCCTATTACCTAAGATTATTTTGTATGTAAAATAAAATGTAGAAAACTCGCAAAAAAATTTGGTAATAGTGAAGAAATCAAAGGTTGGTAGAACATAACAATGGTGTGCTTTTTTTACACGTATGAACTCAAATTACAAAGGGCCCTGCTGGATAGAACAATTTTTCCTGCTGAATTTCTAGTGTCCTGTTAAAGATCTGACGTACATTGGTACAGCTTACGATCAGTATTTGTTTTATGAACTTCGAGCGCACAATAATCGAAGGCCCCACTGGATAGACAAGGCGCTTAATCGTAATTTCTATGAAAATAGTTGAGGTAGGTTCATTGGATTTTGTCAGTAAATTCGTGAGGTACATTGAACAAGCAAGTTCTGTCGCTCTAACTCGAGGGGCTCCGCTGGATAGAAACACATCAAAAACTGGGTAAGTCATTGGTCAGGCTCCAGACAGTGTAATGCAGAAGGAAAAACTGGTAGTTTGCTTCATGGTATAACGTAAATACAAGCGTGTGTAATTCCATTAGTTTTACAAATATATCTATACGCACTCTTGCGCTGTTCCTTCGCAGCTTCGCCACTGTTGTGTCGCTCACGAGTAATTTCCTCCTTAACGACTTCAACTGGCACGGAGGGCTTGGCTACTACCTTGGTAGTCTTGACAGGCTTTGGTGGTTTGTTCTCCTTCTTCTCTACCACTTCTTCCACTTTCTCTGGAGCCTAAAAATATTAGATACAATAATAGGTCGCATTCTTAAATCCATAATAAATAACATGCTATTATCAGAAAATACATACAAACTATTGTTACTTTGTATTAAATCATGCTTACGAACGCGCGTGCATTGATAGTGATATGCTTACAGTGAAGCCACGACACGACATAAAGACAGTGACGCAAAGAGAGACGGGTCGAGAATACGACTCCGCCACGTGTTTATCATGATCTAAATCAGGGGTGCTCAAATTTATGGCGGTTTTCACTAACACCGGAACACTTAAAAGGACGCTTAAGTTAAATCGCACTGTTGGATTTTCAGCTCTTGGTGATAAACAAAAATGCAAGTTAAGTGTAATCTAGACCTTTAGTTAAGTGTATCCAGATAATAACGGCGATCTATCTAAAAATATGTAATCAGGGATCGACGGACAATTTACCTACTCTAGGTAACAATTATGCATGTTTTACCTAAATCAGAGTAGGTAATTATTGGTAATTGTATTATTACTTCAGGCATAGTAAATAAAGATTAGGTTTTCGTAGTAAAAGTAATCGCTGTCATTTATTTATTTTTCTGGGATTTCCCGCGATCGATTTTTGAGCGCCCCTGGTGTTAAGAATGAGGACGAGTCGAAAACATCAATGCAATGAAGAATAATAATTTCAGTAATTGTTAGTACTAAAGCACATGCGAAAACTAGGAGCTAATTTCTAAATTATTTATTACAATTTACTAATACTTTTACATGACTTTTTGCAGAAATCTAAAACTATAATGTATTAATGTTCATTGTAAAATAAATTTGCGACCAAACCCGATGAATGAATTGATGCTTTATTCTATTCTACTTAATTACAACAGCACGTCACAAGTTAATCATACATAGACACAACATCTCGGACACATATAACGTTCGTAGGTGTAGACTCACTTTTTCCGCTACCAGTGATGAATGCATCAATTCAAACTCATCTTTGGGATGCATTTCCTCAAAGTGGTTGGCGACAGTGGTGGTGGCAGAGTCTGGCACCGCGCTGGGATCGCTAACGCAACTCGGATCCTCTTTGTTTATCAGTATCGGCTTTACTTTAGGATCCTTGCCGCGTTTGCGGATCTGTACAGACAGTGACGCACTGTAGTGGACCACTCATCTAATACCATTATTTTTATAAATACATCCAATTGTTAGTAACAAGATTCACCCATCCTTAAATTTTTATATTAAAATATTGCCCACAATGAAGATCAGATGCACTATAGGTATTTCATATTTGAAACAAGGTGATCTATAAGTCATTTGAAATACAAATACATTAATCAAAAACTGGCCAAAGTCAAACGATTAGGTGATGTTCCTTTTGGCTTCGTCGTAGTCGGTAAAAACGGTACCTACATATGTTTTTACGTCTTAATTTAAACAGACTACAAATACTCAGGGCATGTCAATTCTATAATGAAAAAGCCATTTCTCTCCAATTTTTTTTTTTTATGGCTAAAATCATTCACCAGTAGGTAAATGTCTTGCTTGACACATAAAGTAACGTCAAATTCATAGTATTTAGATTTAAACTACGTGGTGTACACAATCGTTTGAACTTATCGAGTATCAATAAAGTCGTGCAGATTGTGAAGTTCTCGAATCCGAGTCGTGCATTGTACCCTGAATTATTGTTGCAATAAAATGCGTATACATATAAAGACTGGGGTTCGCATTGAAAAGATATTTGGAATTAAAGTTGCCAGTGCCACACTTTTTATTGTTTCGGATATCCAACCAATAATGTAGCATTTCGAATGTGCGCGGCAACTTTGCAGAAAAAATCGACATTGTGACGGGACGACTGTGCAAAACTTGATAGGAAAATGTTCAAACAAACCCATTTCCTAGGACTTGTAGGCCACCTTGTGCTTTATCCCATGCAAGGTTCTACAAGAAACCTGTTTTTAATACTTGAAGGAATTCAGTGAATGCTAAGACATTTGTCCCATTGTTAGTTTTCTGAGTTAGAGAATAATCTCTCAATATACAAGTATTTTAGTATTTTGAAAATAAAATAACCTGCTGGATAGAATCCTACAACCTATTAATGATATGCCTACTGTATTGGTTTATGTATTCATTAGTAAGGAATCAAACTATACCAAAATATGACATTGTAAAGGTGCTTCTTATAAAATGTTTAAAATTAAATCAAAGCCAACAAATTGTTCATAATTATGGTTTGACAACTTTATCTTTTGAAAAACATATTTTTTTAAGATAACAATTATTTTTAAATTATGATAAAGTTTTAATGTATTTACTATGCATACCATCATGCAATGTTAACATTTTACAGTCCAGTATCACAAAGAAGTTATAAGAGTCACTTTTAAAGATTTTTATCTCTTCAGATAAATCAGAAAAAAGTGCAATAATTAATATTTGCAAGAAGATAGATTGAGATATGGTATGTATTTATAAAATGAAGTCACTACATTCCTAAAGCCATATTAGTAAGGAAAATCAACAATAACCCCTACCACAGTTTATAACCAAGAAAGTACTCAATAACTTGAAGAACCCATTAGAATTTACCATTAGAAGCCCACATAAATAAAGACATGCTACTGGCTAGTAGTAAACATATATTTTGTGTTCTCAATTTAAAACAAGAGAACTTACCTTGACGCTGGATATTTCCCTGGGAGCATCAACAACTACCGCTGGGTTAAACTCAACATGTCCCTTAGGAGCCGGCATCACCTCATCTTCCACCCCACTCTCGGCTAGTGCCTCACTCTCTGGCTCACTGCCAGTCACCACTGCACTCTCTTTGTTCTTTTCCTTCTTTGCTAACTAAAATACAATGTCCATTATTTTATATGTTATTAAAAAAAAAGTATGGGTAGCATTTTTTACTAAGACTAATAGAAATGCATCTGTTACATGAATATGATTAAATTGTGAGGTTAGCATATCTGGTCAGATAAAAACCCCAAAATAAATAAAGAAAAAAAAAACATGAATAATCTGGAAAAGGAAACAATTTCTCATGCACTAAAATTAAGTTTTTTTTTATTGTTGATAGGTTCGCGCTTGACTGCTATCTCACCTGATGAAAATAAAAGACAGAGTATCTCTTAACCTCTCAGGCACCAGTGTACTGAAAATGGTACACGTCATACCAGCTAACTTATTTTTCTTGAAAGTAATTCACACTTTCAAAATAAAATCATATATGTATGCCTAAACCAACAAGGTATGTCATAAAAAAAAATATGATCTACCTTCAATTCTCCAAAGAATTTCAATTTTTTTTTTTATCATACACTATTGCATTTAAATTGGTCAAATTTTGTTTTTGTAATTCAAAGCAGACTTGTAACTTTAATAATAAAAAAAAAGTATATAAAAACAATATATTTTCTAAACCTATGTACATAAAAACTAAACTAAGAATGTATACTAGAACTATGTACATACAATACAAAAACACTTTGACATGTTCCTAAATGAAAATATTTAACTTAGTAACTAGTCCTTTAGTCAATCAAGGTATACTTAAGCCAGCCTGCTGTTGTTAATGGTAGAAAGTAAACTCAGGCCCTGAAGGGGAAGTACACTTAATATTTTATTACAGGTTGGATAAATAACTTTCACTATGTACTTCCCCTCCTGGATCCACTTCAACTTAACTTTGTTTCTCACTAATTATAATGCAATAAAATATAAATTTATTATTGTTTTTCATTTTTTTCGTTGCAATCATTTAATTCATATTTCCCAAGAGGACACCGGCGTCCACACACCTATTGTCTTTCTATTGTGTCTCTAATTACGGTATTCAACAGGTTAATGTGATAACTTTTTAAAAAAAAGAAGTCTACTATTTTAATTTTATATGTAAATATTTTCTAGAGTTCTAGTTAATCAGTGTTTCCAGATTCTAACAGATATTATTATAATACCAATCTGTAATGTCACACTGATAGACAAAGGCCTCCCTCTATTTTTATTTTAATCAATCCCACTTTTTTAGGTGTCAAATTTAAATGTGTTACCTTTTTGTTAGCTTTCTTCTCTTTCTTTTTAGGTTTATTTTTGCTTTCAGCAAGAGCAAGTAGTTCAGTGGTTGCTCGGCGTTGTTGAGCAATAGCCTCCTCATAGCTGGTGCCCGAAGCCGAGAACAGCCCCATGAGGAGCAGCATGGCGAGTCCAGCCACCCCCACACCACACAGCACGAGCAATGCCTGCAGCTCCATTGGATCTGCTGCACACGCCTACCCTTTATCAAAATTACGTACAATCTAATTATCGACAATAAGAATCTTATAAGAATTTTTACTATGTGATGATCAAAACAGCAGTAAACTGCTAACGCAATAATTTATCTTAAAATATTTACAATAATGCATTTCATATAACATCTTCGATTCTAGCGGCAGTCCTAACGGCAAATAGTACCAGTATTGTACAGCGTATTTACGAAATATTTGAGAATGTATACGAACCGCTGACTTGATAAAACACTTTGAGGGAATTGCTAGCAATAGCAAGAAGTTAACTGAAGTTTTTCATTAATTTACTTGGAAATATTCTAACAAAATGAAGGTATGAGCTGACACGTAAGCAATGACACATGTCAAAGGTTATTGACAGTCCTTCGCAAAAGAGCTGATGATACTGTAAAAAGTAATATTTCAATTGGTACGATCAGTACCGGTATTTTGATCCAGGACATAAGGGATTACTATTATCAGATAGGTAGATTCACAAACAGTAATTGAAATACCAACAGCAATTTAAAACGTTAATTTAGAGTTTAACGATAAGATAAATTGTATTTACCCGTACTTAGTAAAATCTGCTGTGTTATATGAAAGCAAACCTTTTATTTTAACTATTTTATCACCAATTTACACTTAAGGTCACAACAAAAGAAATTGGTAACGAAAATTGTATTTGCTTTCAGCTTTTCTTTTTTCCCCGACTAAAACCGGAGGACCGCCGGACACAGACAACCGAACAAACCAGCCCAACCACAGACTACTTATAGACCATGTCCAACCACAGCACCCAAGCAATCAGTCCACAGACTAAGTAGGCAACAAAGTTATTCCCAATGAGACTTGAGAGTTTTATTTTCGTGACTGAACGGATAGTCGTAGCTCCGTAGCTCCAATGCAGATCCAGAGTACGCGTGTCCGTTAAATGGGCATTTCAGGTATTCTGTCTTATTTATCTCATACATGGCTCATGAGGGTGCTAGAATTGTACAAAGTAGATACAACTCTGCGCACCTTCCTGTTGACGTGTATGGGGCAGTGGAGAACAGTCCTTCGCTATCCGGGATGTCGACAGATTCGAGGGAACAGTGAACCGATAAGGATCGAGCGTGGCATATTCCAGGGTGACAGTTTGAGTCCACTGTGGTTTTGCCTAGCCTTGAACCCTCTCAGCACACTGCTGGAGGGTTCTGGCTTAGGCTTCCGGTTGAATAGAGGTGGTCAGGTCATATCTCACCTTCTTTACATGGATGATCTGAAACTCTTTGCCCCCAACGACTTGCAACTGCTGGAGCTACTGAAGATAACTGAAGCCTTCAGAAGTGCCATCAAGATGGAATTTGGTGTGGACAAATGTGCAGTCATGCATGTAAAGCGAGGAGAGATTATGGAATCCGTGGGAACTCAACTTACGGATTCCATACACCTTAGATCCCTCTGCTCAACTGAAACTTACAAGTATTTGGGTATGTCGGAAGCGTTAGGCATCAATGCTGATGACGTGAAACGGTCGTTGAAGGAGCGCTTCTTCGGCCGCCTGAATAAAGTACTGAATAGTCTTTTATCAGGCGGGAACAAGGTGCGCGCTTTCAACGGTTGGGTCATGCCGGTGTTGATGTACTCTTTCGGCATACTCAAATGGACTCAGACAGAACTTGACGCCTTGGATAGGAGGGTCCGCACACTGCTTACCGCAAATCGGATGCATCACCCACGGTCATCGGTGATGAGACTGTATATCCCGCGGAAGTGCGGGGGTCGCGGCTTTTTAAATGCTAAGACCCTACACAACCGTGAGGTGTGCAGGCTCAGGGAATTTTTCCTAGAAACCGACGTGGGCATGCACCGAGATGTGGTAGCGGTGGACAAGGGCCTCACTCCGCTCTCCTTGGCTAACGAGAACTGGCGCAAACCTTTAGTACTGGATACTAATGACCGCAAAGAAGTATGGCAGAGCAAGGAGCTTCACGATCGCTTTTACCGGGCCTTACATGGGCCCGTTGTAGACCTATTAGCGTCCGTATCCTGGCTGCGCTTTGGTGACCTCTTCGGGGAAACCGAAGGTTTTGTCTGTGCGATAATGGACGAAGTTATGATGACCAACAGCTACCGGAAATATATTGTGAAGGACGGTACGGTTGACATCTGTCGGGCATGCCACTTTATATTGTGGAACATTTATCGTCATCAAATAAGTCTCTTCACGCCGCTGCAAGGCTGAAGGCTAAAGAAAAGGGGTATAAGTATGTCTGGGTGAGAAACGGCAGGATTTTTATGAGAAAGGCTGATGGTGAAGGACTTATTTTGATTAAGAATTTGGACACTCTGAACAAGATTTTGTAATGTTGTTAACTTTTTAATTATAGTTATTTGCGTGTTATACGGAACGTCTTAAAAACTAAATTCAATTGCTTAAAAATATATTACCAAAATAGTCGCGGCCTACGAACGAAGACCCATGTTTTCTATCAGAATTTATGTTGTAACGACTTTGATATAATTATACTGACGGAGACATGGCTTAATAGTTCTGTTTTGAGCAGCGAGCTGTTCGACGACAGGTACGTAGTCTATAGAAGGGACCGGGAAAGTGCAAATTTAACTGGTGGGAAAAAAGAAGGAGGAGGAGTTCTGATCGCTATTAAGAGGGGCATCAAGTCAAAACGTGTAAATAACTGGGAAAGTAATTGTGAAGATCTCTGGGTTACTGCAGAACTGCCATGGGCACGAACAGTTAGTCGAATAGCTCTCTGTGCGGTATACTTGCCTCCGCCAGTACGTCGCTGTAATTTGGAACACTTTGTAGACTCTTGTAATGCGGTCTTTGAACAAATAACTGATAGTGACGTTTGTCTCGTGGGTGATTTTAACTTGAGTGGCATCGATTGGAAATGCGTGAGTGGCCCCGGGAATAGCGTTGGACAATGTAATATTAATGAACTCTTGATGGATTTCGCTTGTGTTAACGTGTTGAAGCAATGTAATTTTGTTAGGAACTCTGCTGATCGTATATTGGATCTTGTGCTCTCGACAATACCTCTATGTAGTGTAACTGAAAGCATGTGTCCTTTAAGTAATGTCGATCAGCAGCATCCTCCTTTGGACATTGTTATTTCATTTGACAGGGTAACAGGGCTCCCCTACAATATAGGAAAAGCGACTCCTGATTTCCATGGGGCGGATTATCAAACAATTCGCAAATTTCTTAAAGAGCTTGACTGGGATTTATTATTCGGAGAACAACGTGATGTTAATGGGATGGTAGAGGTCTTCTATGATACTATTAGTGCTGCTATACAACAATTTTTGCCTCAACGTAAACCTAAAAACCGAAAATACCCGTTATGGTTTAGTCATAAATTGATTAAATTATTGAATGAAAAAAATAAGATTCGAATGCGTTTTAAAAAATATAAGAACCCATTAGATGCAATAGAGTTTAAACTAATTAGGAAAAGATGTGAAAATCTCGCAGCTACTTTACAAGAACTATTTAAAACGTCTAGAAGACGAATTGGCATCTAACCCTAAGTTACTTTGGACTTATATAAAAGCTAAGCGGGGAGGTTCAAGTGCTTACCCATTAACCATGACCGATGGAGCTTCCGTTACTTCTGAAGGATCTAAAATATGTGAACTTTTTGCAGACTATTTCTCGTCTGTTTACAGCGCTGATGACAATAGTGATGTTGAATACTATTCCGAATCCATGAAAACTTTAGAAAATAATAGTTTGGAGCTAACTAGTCCCGTTATTTCCTGTGAATCTCTCCAAAAAAAATTAAAAAGCCTAGATCCAAAGAAAGGGGCTGGACCTGATGGGATACCCCCCGTATTCATTATAGCTTGTTCCTCTGAGCTAGTTTACCCACTAATGTTAATTTATAACACATCATTGACAACCGGTATATTTCCTTCTAAGTGGAAAATCGCAAAGGTGGTTCCAGTTCATAAATCCGATGATCGAGATGTTGTAACTAATTACAGACCTATCTCAATTTTATCCACGTTTGGCAAAGTATTCGAATCACTGATATGCCCATATATTCAGGATCATTTAAAGAATTTTTTAAGCGACCATCAGCACGGATTTGTTAGGACCCGTTCTACATGTACAAATCTAGTGCCTTTTACAGAACTTCTCATAGAAGCTATTGATACAGGTCATCAAGCTGACGTTATTTATACAGACTTCAGCAAGGCGTTTGACAAAGTGTCCCACAAAATCTTGGTGACGAAATTGCGTGCCCACGGAATCTCTGGATCTTTGTTAGATTGGCTACGTTCGTATTTAAAGGACAGATTTTTCTTTGTGGTCGTTAACGGTTATCAGTCAACCTTACAATGTGTTTCCTCCGGAGTGCCCCAAGGCTCGCATTTGGGGCCCATTTTATTTATTTATTTTATAAATGATATTCCAATGTGTTTTCTGTACTCGGATTTTTTTATGTATGCAGACGATTTGAAGTTTTTGAGAATTATTAGGTCTGAAGAGGATATATTAAAACTACAATGTGACCTAAATCGCCTTGTTCAATGGTGTAACAGTAATAGAATGGAGCTGAACCCTAAAAAGTGTTACCATGTTAAATTCACAAGAAGGAACATCCCAATACGCAGTAGTTACCACATATCCGATGTTGAAATTAAGGAAGTTGACACAATAAAGGATCTTGGAGTACTGTTTGACAAGAAATTAACTTTTACACCACACATTGACAGTATTATTAAAAGAGCCTCGAAAATGTTAGGGTTCGTCTTAAGAAATTGCAAAACCTTTCGTCACAATAGAACCAAAATGCTACTGTATAACAGTCTCGTTCGTAGCATTCTTGAATATAATAGTGTAGTTTGGCGTCCTCACTACGCAACCCATTCATTGCGACTTGAACGTGTCCAGAAACGCTTCGCATGGCATCTCGCATTTTCAAATGGTATCGCCAAAAAAATAAAGTCATACAATAAAAGACTTGAGCATTTTAACATGACCTCACTAGACAAGCGTAGACACTTAATTGATGCATTGTTTGCTTACAAGGTCATTAAGCATAAAATAGACAGTCCTAGCTTACTTGCCCTTTTCAGATTTCGTGCACCCTCTAGGATTCCGCGTAATGCCATCACTCCTCTTTGTATGCCCATTAGAAGAACAGTTCTGGGAGCCAATTCACCTGTAGCGAGAATGTGTAAAGCAGTGAATGGCTACAGCGATGTTATTGATCTCCATTTTGACTCACTTGCTAAACAAAAAGCCATACTTTATCGTTTACCCATCAACCCTTAGTCATCTTTTTTTTTATAATTGAGTTAATTTTATCATTGTTGTTAATTTATTAATTTTATCGCTATAATTTATCACTACGATTCATTTTGTAAATTTTATTACTGTAATTAATTTTTCAATATGATCAATTTTATCCAATTAATGTTTATGATTTCTTATGATCTTGTTATTTTTTTATGATTTTAATGAATTTTTATGAACTTTTATGGATTTTTTGTAACTTTTTATGAATTTTTTGTGAATTGCTATGTTTTTTTATGAATTCTCATGGTTTTTTTTTATGGTTCCCTTTATAATCTGAATGAATTTATATGGTAGTTTTAAATTTCTAATTTATTGTTCATGCATGAGGTGTTTACCAGTAAGTGATTGTTGCGCTGTTGTTTAATCTGTCCTAGCTCAGAGGACACCGGTGTCCTCTCACATCCACGCCACTATAGGCCTTAATTCCGATGTTTAGAGTCTACTTTTGTATGAACAAGTTGGGTAGTTGTGGATCGAAGTGTTAAATTTATATGATTATGTGTTATGTTATTGTATTCAGTGTGTACAATCGTTGGTGAACCTAATTTAATAAATAAAATAAAATAAAATAAAAAATGCCACCGACCCGGAGAATCAATCCGACACATTATTTCTGGATGTTCTCATCTAGCTAACGGAGACTATTTGCATAGACACAACCTTGTAGCTAGGATTATCCACCAGCAACTTGCTCATAAATACAATCTTGTGGAATCAGAAGTACCGTACTATAGGTATGTGCCCGACCCAGTTCTCGACAATGGCAATATCACATTGTATTGGGATCGATCTATCATCACTGACAGGACTATTGCTGCCAATAAGCCTGACATAGAGGTGATAGATCGACTAGAGCGTCGCACAATGATTGTTGATATAGCGGTCCCTCATGACGAGAACCTCGTGAAAGCTGAGAAGGATAAACAGATTAAATATCTTGACTTGGCTCGCGAGGTTGTCGACATATGGGAAGTGGACACAGCAGTCATTGTGCCGATAGTCGTGACGGCCAATGGCTTATTAGCCAAGAGCTTCGACCAACATCTCAGGAAGCTCTCGTTAGGCAGTTGGATCAAGGGCCTGATTCAGAAAGCAGTACTCTTGGACACGGCGCGCATTGTCCGGAGGTTCCTCTCTCAGGAACCCTAACCACCGGCAGCTTGGACCCTGTTCCCGATGCCGGTGGGCTACTATTTTTTATATTTTTAAATGTTTTTTTTTTGTAAGTTTTTTAAAAAATATTTAAAAATGTAATAAGTAAGTATATAAAGTAAATAAATGAAATAATAAATACAATCTAAAATCAAAACAAAAGAAAAAAAAAATGATATTATCAACTGTTTTACAACAACACTGGAGCAGGTCAATCCCAAGCCTTTTTGTCCTCAGTTGTAGCAGTTATAGTCCTTAAGGACGCTTTCACGACTCGCGACGAAAACTTAATGTTTTTGAAGTTTTTCGAGATCAAAATCGTAATGATGTGAGCAAATTATTTCACAAAATATTACGGCTTTAGAAAGAATAAGTCTAATAAGTCTTAATGTAGTACGACTAGGAAGTTTATTATAGAAGTGTATACATTGGCATCTAAATGAGCCCCCTATTTTTTTTAAGCCTGGTTACAGGAACCACAAATTTGTGTTTGTTCCTATTTTTTAGGATTAAAATTATGAATATCACTATATTTTTATGGGCATACAAAATATTCTCGTAAATAAACTGCGAAGGTACAGTCATTATATTGATATCTTTAAATTTTTCTCTGAGGGTGGTCTGAGCATCTGGGACTTAATTTATAAATCAAACGAATAGCCCATTCTTGCAAAACGAAAATTGTCTGGATATCGGCGGCATTTCCCCAAAGTAGGATACCGTACGACATGATTTTTAGACACTAGAATCTATTACACCACTCGATATACCGACCAGTTTTGTCGACGTCGCGTATTGTAATAAGGGACAGACTGTCTTAAGGGGCTATTACACCTTTCTAAACTCAGGTTGCGAAATGTAGGCACGCCTAAATTCAGGGAAGGATAATTGCATTTAGGTAGGAAGGAGCCTACTTAGGCTCCTTCCTATGGGAAAAAAGTGGATTCCGGCGTCCTGAATCATATCTAGGAAGGGTGTTATCGCGCCGCTCGCCTACTGACGCGAGCGCACTCTTCTTCGTTTTCTTTGATTGTGTGGATGCATGCAAAACAAAATGACGAAACGAAAATAAAATATGTTGGTACCTAAAAAGAACATGCTTTACCTTTGGAACAAAGGTGATCCAAACTATTTATTTTATTTATTAGGGACAAAAAACTGTTACATATCAAGGTGAAACAAAGAATTATTAGATAAATAGGTAAACATAATATGTTCACCTATTTAATAATTCTATGATAATAAATAAATGGACTACCAAATAATATTCCACAACAATCACACAACGCCCCGTCTAGAAAATATACAATTACTTATATATTCTTAAATACATACATAATTATTAAAGAGCAATTACACCCAGACACTGAACAAATAATTGTGCTCATCACAAAAACATTTGTCCTGGGTGGGAATCGAACCCACGACCTCCGGTATAGCAGTTAGGGGGCCACTAACCACTAGGTCAACAATCCCATCTCAAAAAGAATATCTCTTTTTTTATTCAATAAAAATATCTCATAATTTCTCTTGGGCCAACCGCTAAGGTTATGACGATTTATTAATTTAATTAATTTAAAAAATAAATCGTCATAACGATTTATTTTTTTTTGTTTTACGATAGTTGATATTGGGGCCATTTTGTCATAGTTCTTTTCACTCGACACGTCCGTCACGAGTCGCTCGCCCTTGGCGACTGACATATTATTACAAAGTACTCTGTGGCGACTGATTCAGTAACCTGAATCAGTGAACGTGTAATCAAAAGCTCTGGCGACTGACTTTCTTTTTCTAAATCGGCCCCTGATTATCGGAACCTGAATTTAGAAAGGTGTGATAGGTTCTTAACTTGTGCGGAATATCGAGTCGTGTAATAGATGCTTATGGAAATAGCTAAAGTACACTAAACAGGCTGTCTCTATATCAATTAAATTTCGAATTTGTCTAACAGCGTATGCCTATGCATTGGCATTACGACTTATAATATACTAATAAACTAGCTTTTGCCAGCAGCTTGTCCCGTGTGAAAGTCGTTATAACCCCTTAGGGGTGGGGTTTTCTAAAATCCGTTCTTAGCGGACGTCTACACGCTGTAAGGAACCTACCTGAAAAATTTTAAGTTTGTAAATGTAAGTGTTTTAGTAGGTATTTCCTAAAATCCGTTCTTAGCGGACGTCTACACGCTGTAAGGAACCTACCTAAAAATTTTTAAGTTTGTAAGTGTTTTAGTAGGTATCTGAGATTTCGTGATTAATCAGTGAGTGGTATTTCGCTTTTATATTTAAAGATACCACTTTTGCCGACTTTATTCAACTAATATCTTCGGAAAATTCTTGTTGTATTATTGTTTGTGTTTTTTTTTGTTTGTGTGTATCGGTCTAGTTGTATTGTATAAATTTGAATTGTTTTTTTTTTTCTTAAAAAAAATTGTTTTGGCAACAGTACTGCACAGAAGAACGCGTCCACAATCGACAATAATACAGAATACGAGAATATCATACAGTATTAAAACTTAGTTGACGTTTATGAACGAAAATTAAAAAATGGATGATGGTTGTTCCACCAGACACAGACAGATGTCAGCACAGGATGTCAGCTTTCATAATCAGTTGCATTTCATCGTAGCAAATTTTTGCCAATTACTAAACAGCTGTCCTAATTCCGTATTTATAATTCAACAGTCTTCGATATTATGTAAAAAATATTTTATGCAGTGCGCCAGTTGTGTGAAGTTTATTGTTCTAATGTAATTAAAAGTGTCACAATAAATCCTTGATTTAATCTTTTTGTCCAAGAATGTCGATTCCTCCACTCGTTTGCAGTACACCTCCACCACCCGACCAGTGTGAAGACGAAAAGGATCCTGGAGATTTCGATATATCATATAGTTGTTAGTATATCTCTTTTTTTATTGGTCGTATAATAATAACATTATAACAAGTTGCCTGAAACTTCTTGTGTGAGTAATAGGTTTCAATCATACAATAACAATGGCATGTATTATGTTAGTAGTAATACTATAAATATTTGATTAGTCCTACATTCTTTGACATCCAATGTAAAATAATCTTAAAAATGGTATAGGAAGCCCATGAAAGTCTTGTCTAGTTTCGTCATTTTTGTGTACATTTGCTGCTGTTCAAGATTAGTTTTGTCCATACCTTATTGTAATTTGTGACACTTAATTCTTTCAGTATCACAAGATGATGATGATGATGATGAAAACAATGATTACAATTATGGCAACTTTTCTTCTTACAATCATTATCAATCTGATAACAAACCACTTGAAATTAAAGATCCAGAGATAACAAAGAGCATAAACAGTGGAGAACATAAAAACTTATACAAGGAGTATGAACCTAATAAGGACACAGAACAAAGTGGTGTTAGCCATGATGAGTTTGAAACCAATGATATTAATGAAAGCAAATTAAAATGTGAAGAAGATTTAAATATTGAAGATTTAAATTTAGAACTTGATGAAGAAATTGTAACTAATATTGTTGAAAACAGTGATGAAAATGAAAGTAGTGACCAGAACACTGATAGTTTAAAAGATTTAAACATTCCATGTTATTCTAATAATAGTAGTCAAGAGGACAGAACTAATGAAAATGTGATTGACCCCACTGTTGCTGTAAAGCAGACGCTTGTAGATTCAGATGAAGCAATTGTTGAACAATCTATTGATGTTAATGAAAAACATGAGACTATTGCAGAAGATCTTCATCTTGGTAAAGTTAAAGAGAATGTAGTGGTACCACCTATTTTAGAAAATGAACCCACAGAACAAGAATGTTCTTCACAAATTTCAAATGACTTTCCAGAAAATGTTGAACATTCCTTGAAGCAGTTGGAAGTACAAGCAAATGAAAATGTAGTAGAAGATGATTTTGGAGATTTTGATGATTTTCAATTTGCTAGTACTAAAAGTAATGTTACCAATTTTGTTGAGAGTTCCAATCCATGGGAAAGTAATGATACTAATGAGATGGATTTTGGTAACTTTACAGCTAACTTTGAAGAAAACAAATTGCACATACAAGATTCATTAGATTTAGAAACTAGTTCTTTGTCTAATAATGATCAATATGAAAATCAAGTAAAAGAAGAAGATAATAATTTAGAAGATGATGATTTTGGGGACTTTGATGATTTCAAATCATCGGCTGTAAAATCACAAGAAACAAGTAAAGTCCAGGAAGAGGAAGAATGTCAAGAATTATCAGTTCTTAATCTACAATCAACAGATAACGAACATCATATCATGGAAAGCATTACTAAAGTATTAACTTCAGTATTTATTGAAGAAATATCAGAACCTGATGTAGAGTTTGAGGGGAAGTTAGAATCATTGCTTAGTGAAACATGGGGTCATTTGATGGAAACTGATGAAAGGCAACCATATATTGTGAACTGGAATAATTCTTTAGGACAAAAAACACTTTTAAAAGCTTTATGCATAGACTCCAGAAATATTGTAAGTTATTCTCAAACAAAATAATTTTATTTATTATCCTAAACACATTTGATTTGTAGGTTTGGAATCTGAAAGTGTGGTATTTTATCTAAAAGTACAAAATAAACCATCAATAATAGTCTTGTTTGTTAACTTTTAGCTTGTGTTGTTTCACTGCAAGATAAGGGCATCTACTAATATTAGAAACTAATGTTTCTGAAGTTAACTCTGTCAATAACTTCGATATATAGATGCCTACACTTTTGCAAATATATTAGTTGGACATTTTGCAATTAAACGTCTTACTTTGTTTTTAAATATATGATCATATGCAACTAAGTTCTCTATCTTGGCTGGCATAAAAAGTTTCTGAAATAACTTTAGAAAAATAAATAGACTAAAAACACTAAATTAACCTCAAATTCAGTTTCGTGTTGTGTTAAAGCAAAACAAGTAAAAATGGTAGAGTATGTAAACATTAGTGTAGCAAGGCGTGGGCGAAGCGACCCCTCGCCCACGGCCTCGCACCCTGAGGGGCCTCGCGCAAGTGAGGGTTCTATAACAACGAGGGTCTTTTAAAGAGTCAGGCTCACTTTTTCACTATTTTAGGATTGACCACTATTTCAGCTGATGGTAAGCGACGAAGTGGTTAAACACTGGCTTGCGACAGTTGCTGTTTCATTTTCGTATTTATGAACGTATAAGACCTCGCTGATGCGCGTTCGCCCATGTATAGTCCACGTTACGCCCCTATATGTAAATTTCGGATAAAAAAAGTATGTGTTACCTTATGGCATATATGTTTCAGCTTTTTGGACCAAAGTGGAGTAGCCACATGCCTAAATATGCAGCCAACTTAAGTGTTGCACCTCTTCAGCCACAAAAACAAGTTTCTGCTCCATCAAATGTTGGTCAAAGTGAACCAGTTGCTGACAAAGTACCTAGCAAGCCCACCACTTGGTCTGATCCTTTCACTTCAGATGGACAAGAATGTAAGTCACAGTAATCTCTGATTTCATTAATTTCTAACAAAATTACAGTGAATCAACCTCAATTAACATTATGTAAATGGCACATTATGCAACTCAGTAAAACAACACGCAAGTTATGCACAGTCCAGTTGAAATGCCAGAAAAATACTAATATAATTGTAATTGTTATTGAACCAAAATATTGTGAATATTTGAAAAAAAAAAATAACAGCTTGACATAATATACTCACCATGGTAATTCTTTTGCATGTCTTGCACTTGGATCAATAACATCCACCTGTAAATTATCTGCTTCATCCTATTCCAATAGTCACCTATGCCGAAGCCCTTCTCCTTGACCTAGAACACCTTATGGCCACCCTAGACCAAATGGCTCACAACCATTCCACCCTCAAGATATCTGAATTGCTATCACATGGTAAGTTGATCTTTAACACAGGACTCCAGAACAGTTGGTAAGACTTAGTGTTTAATTAATTACCCAATAAAACCTTTGCGGGTTCATAATCCCTATATAAACGAAAACAGCTCATTTGTCATAGTCGTTTTTTGCTATAAAACATGAGGACCCGATGCACTTTCGTGAGCAAAGCAGAAACGATTGTATCACACTGTCAGTGCGTCTTATTGCGTTAAGTGAGAATTGGCTGATTCTCACTTAACGCAATAAGACATCTGGCTGATGCGCCGCTTGCGACACGCTTGCTTGCTGCGTGTATGCATTTCAAGTTCACGCGCTGTTTCTGCACTGTCTACGCAACGTTCGCGCGTCGTGCGCGACCAGCGTAACAGCCGTGCGCAAACGCTCCGCGCGCTGCAAATAGGAGTATATGCCCGCAGATAGACTTTGCTTTTAGCAAAGGAAACTTACATGCACGCGCGCGCCTACAGTGTAAGCCTTGCCCGAGTAAAGAGACTCATTAAACAATTGCAGTTACTGCACTCATGCAGTGCACGAGCAGCTCGCGGGCGGGTCGGTAGCGGCGCATTCGTCATATGTGAACGCACCCTGATGAAATTGGGCTGCAAACAACATAATCATTCTATTGGTGAAATCACAGTTAAGTGATAGGACCACCATTCGTCTTGGTAATTCGTATTTTTATGACGAAGCTCCATTCAAGTACCTGCATTTAGTGTATCAAATAATAGATAAATGTAGATACAATATTTTAATAATTTTAATCTTTTATGCAATTACATTACACCGAAATATCATTTTATCCTATCAATACCTGTTTCAGCTTGTAACACAGAACACGAAAGTACCACCATAACGCCAAGACCGACAGATTTAGATGTCTTTGAAGCTGCTATGTCGACTAAGTCTGAGAAGATATACTCAACTACACTTAGTGTACAACCAATACGACAAATAAACTTACCCGATACCCATATTTTTACGCCGACTGACTCTGAAATACCGAGGTCTAAAACGATCCATTATGATCCCGGTCCTACAGTTCTCTTGCCACAACCGGTTGCAATGGATAGCAAGAATATGGCAGACAAAGCTCTTGCGTTGAATACAAACACTGTAGTTGAAGCTGACACAGATGAAAGTGAATACTGGGAATTCCAAGATTTCAAGAGCACATCGGACGCCAGTTCCTTGCCAAGTTTAGTAAATCCAAAAACACCAGAGGAAAACAATCTTCAGACGGCTACAACGGTAAATGCGTTACCTCAACCAAGCATTGCATACCAAACGCAGTTGTTGCAACCCATTAAGGTAGAACCTTCAATGCCTACACTAAATTGGCCTGATCCTGGTGAAGTTAAAGTCGCATATGATGATTTCACGGACTTTATATCATCATCACAATCAACTGAAAAACAAGACAGTGCTATAATACAGCCCCACGAATTAGAAGCACAGATAAACATCCCTATCAAGTCTGAATATTCGAATGATCTCAAAGAGAAAAATAAGGAGCCTTTTAATGAATTAGCAAAACCTGAAAATGACGGTTTTGATGACGATTTTGATACGTTCCAATCAGCAATGCCTTCAGAAGTTGCACGGAACGACTTTAAGACAAACACTTTTGGGAAATCAATTACTCAAATGCCATCGGGTCGACAGACAGGCTTTGAGTATGCATCTCCGAAAAGTAACAATATAAAGTCTGATTCCATATCATTTACGACTATGCCAAGACCAAACGAAGCTTTAACACACAATGTAAGTTACAATTCGAATACAGTAGAGCTTACAAATAGAAGTTCTCTATATTCAAACACGCCGGTACAAGCCAGTGTTCTACAGCCCACACCCGCTAGTTTCAGCGCATTGAACACGCAAAATCAAAGAACAACAGGTCAAATACTGCAGCCTTTGTCTTTAGAGAGTTACTCACAAATAAACTGGCCAAGTCCTGGTATAGACTTGCAGGACCTCTCGAGATTCAATCCTGTTGAAACTCTACAATCTTTAAAAAGTGATTTAAGTGTCAGTGGTCACAGTAAGGGTGCATCACCAGTTCACACACAAAAAAGCTCCGTAGCTAACCAATCAGCAGATGATGACGTATGGGGCGATTTTGTATCAAGTAAACCTAAACAACAGCCTTCTCAGCTCAAGAAACCACCGGTCTTTGCTGAAGATGATGAGTGGACAGACTTTATATCAAGCCCAAGTGTAAAGCCCCAAAATGGTTTAAATACAATAAGTTTTAATGTTTACACTAACTCAAATAACCAGAAATCTGTACAGAACAAAGTAACAATGAAAAATAATCAGATGCCTGTCGATATTCCGACATTAAATTACATAACTCCCAAAAACAACCCTCACAAGACATATAACGATAAACATTTCCAAAATTTATAACAACACAAACACAATGATTATTCTCATAATTTATTATAACTGTACTTAATGTAATAAGTATTACATAAAATTATAATTATGTAAATAGGGTGGTGGTATAGGTATGTATAATAATTTGTAATATTTTTTAAAAGTATTTATATGAAAGTCAGAATTTATTAAAATTGATTTTGCACTAGATTTGTAGTAACTATAGTTGGTAATTGTAGGTACCTTACTCGATATCGACTGACATTTGCTCGAATACCAAAATCTCCATTTTAACTGTTTGACCGCCACAGTCATACATGACAACGCAAAATGTGTCCAGCACGCCACGATCGCTACTACGTGACAGACAGATTAGAGAACGAAATCGTAGCTTGGCGCCGCCGGGAGCACGCATTTGCTTTTTTGATTTTCAAAAGTCTATCTAAGAATTAATAATGATTTTACAGTCATTGACCAAAATGCATTCGCAAAACTTACGAAATGTACCTACCTAATCATTACGATTTACGTCCAAAAGTCGTTTAATCCAGTATTTTTTTTATTTTCTACATTATCTTGTTCCCAAAGTTTTAGTTCGCTTTTATGCAGTCAACCACTGCACACTTGGTGCCTTCACGAATGTATCGGGTATCACTTCGTTAATTACTTGCCAAGCGACTCAATAAGCAAACCGTCTCACTGCTTTACGTCTAAAAAGTCAAGATCAGTCTCTTAAGGGGATTACATCGCCCAAATCCAAAAAAAACCTAGGTTGATTGAAGTTTCCTTATGTACGATTACCATATAAAAAATGAAGGGGATACTTAAGGACATTACTAATAAATTGTATTGATTACGTTTCTCAAAAAAATACCCTAACTCTAGAAAAAAAATCTGGTAAATAGGCCTTTTTTGAACATTAATTCCATATTTTCTCGAAAACGGCTCTATATTTATACATTGAATTTATACCAAAATATATGTTACGATAATTTGAATAACTTGTATTGATTTTTTGCGAATTTCATTGAATATCGATAAGTAATCAAGAAAAAACTCGAATCAGTACTAACACCCCGCGCGCAGCACCCCCTGCAATGCCTGTTTAGAGGTCAAATCTTCTCTACTATTGTAGAGGTAAATTCTTGAAGGTCATTGAGCGATGTAATACCCTTAAGAATGTTTTTCTATAACCATTAAGGATAAAGTTATTTTATTTTTATCCTACTAGTTTCTGCCGTCGGCTTCACCCGCTATAATGTAGGTTTCCCCATACAAACTTTGGGCCCCCTTCCATCCTCGTGGGGGGGGGGGGGGGGGAATGTAGTCAAAACCTTTCTTATTCTTTGTATAAATCACAAAATGCACACCTGTGCAAAATTTCAGCTTTGTAGGTCCTCGTTGGCTTTGATGAGGTGAGCGTATCAGGACTTTGCCATATATAGATACAGCGATTTACGCCCTAATTGGCCCTTCTCGAAAATCTACCATTTTTATTTTAATTTTCAAGATCAATTGGGCTATCGTGTTTACTTGAGCTTTTTTTACTCGCGCAAATGTGAATCGGTTTAGAGCGGGGGTCCCGGTAATGTTCCCGTTATTAGCTGTTACATTAGCACTTGCACAATATGACTAGAGAAACGTTAACGATGTACATACAAGACGTATCAAAATAATATTTTAATGTTTATTTAAATTCGTCATAATGTGCAAGTTTGTATCAAGTCCCGTCCTTAATTGTTTTGAATTAGTTTAACATTAAGTTTTAGTTTGTGCGATTGAAATAAGTTATGACTGTGTTAATAAAAAAATGTAAGCCAGTAAAAGCAATATGTTATTGTAAAAACTAATTGTTTTATTGTATTTGTATATAATGTGAATTACTTATGTAAAAATTGTAAATTTATTTAGTAGTTTATCTTTATGAGAACAAGAAGTTATTATTTTGTTTGTTAAAGCACTGATTTATCAAAATTATGTAAACTAATACTATAAAGAAGTGAAATTATTTGTTTGTTTATATTTTGAAAGGTAATAATTATAAACTCTGGAAGTACTAGGCCTTTAAAGAAATTATTTCACTAATTTATCACTAATACAAAAATACCTACACTGTAGCTGAGTATCTATTTATATACCGTTAAATTTTGATCGTTTTAATCCCGTGGAGGGTCGATCCGGTACATGAAACACTATCGATTTGTAAAGATAAAATTAAAAAATAAAGTACCTTTTTTAAAGTAATTTATTTAAGTAATTAATTTATTTTCAGCTGGGCGAGTTCAAGTGATTCGTGGAGGCACATGAGTAGATAAACCGTACAGAGACAAAACTTCCTAATAACGTGCATTATTTTTACCTATTTTGATAGGGTTGTCACAATATGTGAAAACAAAATGAAATAAAACATTTGTTAAATAGTTTTCAGTATAAAAGCACAGATAAATATATCTATATTATGTATATTTTACATTCAACACACATACCTACTACGTACATACTTACCTATTTACATACCTACAAATGTTTAGTAAAAGTTTGTAATAACAATAAAAAGGCAAAAACACCGTGAAAAAGCAATAGCTAAATATTTATTTATCTATCATACTTCTTGGGATAATTAAAGTATGACATGGTTTTATTTATCTAGTACTGTTTATACACACAGTATAATAAACAATCATTATTAATAATAAAATACCATGTTTTTACAATAAAATATTTAAACTTGTAACTAATAAAATAAACAACGTGCGTCGCGTAGACCCTATAGATATTCCACTGCCTGTGCCCGCGTCAACCGTTTTTTTTCAGTTTCGCCGCGTACGCAACAAGCGGCCAGTGGTCTCGCACACATTCTCCGCGTGCTTGTAGTAGTGCAACCGATTCGCGCGGTTGTATGAAGCTTTGTCTCTGTACCGTTTGTCTACTCATGTGGTGGAGGGTCCACGGGATTAAAACGATCAAAATTTAACGGTGTAGATTATGTGTAATAGTGAGATTTTTTATTATTATTTATTCACTCTAATTGCGAATAAGGTCTGCTTTGTTGGTTTATGCTGAATAAATGTTTAGATTATAACACACCACGACGTTTTGCGTAACATTTAAATAATGGTCTGAAGCAGTTCTATAAAAAGTCTGCGATACTTTACTAATCAAACATTTTCTTGAGACACAATAAATATTTTTTATTTAGACACAATAATGGTTTTAAAATAATTTTAATTATTTATTTTATTTTAAGCATTGGCACCATAAGCATTAATTGCACTGTCCGGTTAATGAGTTAACTTCGATAAAAAAAATGGCTAAATAGCAATGTAACGTGGAACAAATGCGCTAAGTATGAGGTAGGTGCGTTGGGGATAGACTCGTTTTCTACATAGGTAACTAAGTAGGTAAGCGAATGTTGACTTCGTGATATTTTTATACTTCCACGCGAACGTAGTCTCGGGAAGGAGTTAGTGTCATATATTTACACCAAAACTTTAAAATAGTTGAGGTTGTATTCTGAGCCGAGGAGCTAAGAAATTGTTTGTAAAAGACATGATTAGCTACTGGATATCACAAAATAGGATCTTTTTTTTTTTGGTGTTGGGTAAAATCGTCCATTACTGACTAAAAACCCACCCCGTTCCTTCGTGGCCTTAGATACCAGGGCCGGGCTTTCCTTTTGGAAGCAAACCCTTGGCCCCAGTAGGCTTCGACCCTGCCTGCCTGCAGCTAGCAGGCTGGGTCTCTACGGTTTGCTGACAACTCCTTGAGGCGCGCGGGAACAGTGCGCGCCGTTTACGACCTGGGCTAGGTCCGGATGGTTACCGGACGGTCGGACAACGAGCTACCCATAACTCGCCGTCCGCAAGCCCGCGCCTACGTTGGCTGGAAATTAGGATCGGAATCGGAATCCCCGCGGCGGCTGGGCCGTGAGAGCCGTTGCCTCTCGCGTGCGGCCTCCTCCTTAGCTAGCATTACTGCTTCGCAGAAGGAGGCGACCGCCTGTCATCCCTTCTCGCTCCGGACCATGGCCCGTACTAGGGCCTGGCGCGAGAGATCGCCGCTGCCGATCGCCCTCACGAGAACACGGCGACGCTCTGCCCAAGCGGGGCGCACTTCGACGTGTCCTCCGGAAAATAGGGTCTTCAGGTTCAAAACACGTATTCGTAACGCACGCAATGAAGCTAGCGAAGGAGAAGTCCGCAACCGTGAGGAAACGGACATCCTCACGCTCGGGCGTCGGGAGTCGCAGGGAGATCCCCGACCACCGCATGGGCTTTTGGATGACGAACAATGGGTAGCTTCGCTGTCCGGACGTTCGATAAGGACCGAGCCCGAGTCGTTGATGGGGAGTAATATTCCACCAGCGCTTCAGAGACGTCGTCAGCCAAAACCGTAGGATCTCAGCAGGGCCGATGCCCACTAGGGCCACGGGTCTCCTGCCAAGCAGTAAGCTAGCAAAGGAGAAGGCCGCACGCGTGAGGCAACGGGCCTCACGCCCCAGCCGCTGATTTCCGGCCGTAGGCGCGGGCTTGCGGACGGCGAGCAATGGGTAGCTCGCCGTTCGACCGTCCGGACCGAGCCCAAGTCGTCGACGCGCGTATCGTTCCACGCGTTCCTCAAAGACTTGTCAGCCAATCTTATGGGCCCAGCAGGGTCGAAGCCTACTGTGCCAAGGATCAGTTTCTGAAAGGAAGGTTTAGCCCCGGCATGAAAGGTAACGAAGGAACAGAAGTGGGTTTTTAGTCAGTAAAAGACTGATACTATCTCACGTCCCGCCCAAGGGTGCGGAGATGTCATTGGATGATTCTTCCACAGAAACGGTGAGATAGTGGTCGAACGCGAGCCTATCAACAATAAAAAAAAGAGCTACGAGGAATTTCTGAAAACGAAAATTGTGGTTCTAGAACGTAAAGGGCAACTGAAGGACACACGTGTGGTTTTAGTCAGTAAAAGTCTGACACGCCCTTCCACTCTACCCATAGAGCTAGAGATGTCATTCCCACTTCAAAAAAAAAAACGTTAGTCCCTACGAGGCCCTTTTGAGTAGCATTAGGTAGGTACACCTCTGTATCGAATGAAACTAGATCGTATATGGTACGTAATGCGGTCACACAATCAAAATTAATCAAATATTTTTTTTTACTTTTTTATTTCAAATGCGTCTGTATCAGCTTTTCGCACTAGCCAGTGGCGGCTCTAGGTATATAAGACCCTTTGTCATACCAACTTGCAATGTATTTTAATTTTAAATCGAAAGAAGGTATGTAAATCTGATGATACCTACTCAAGAAATGCAAGTTTTAGATAGGGTAATAAAACACATTCGATACCGGAGTCCGTAAGTCCTTTTCCTGTCTGCTTAGTTACTCGGGCAGAAAATATTTAAAATCTAGAGAATGTATGATGCTTGATCGGACGAAGCGTAGACCTACATATAATACACTGTCACATTTTCATTCTAGCTTAACTTCTGCCATTCAAGAACCTTCTCTCATTTCTCTTCTCCCCTTATTATATGGTCAGCTAACCAGCTTATTTCCACTTTAGCGTTTTTAATAAGAACACCACATCTTGGGTCTTTGTTGCTTTCCTGATTGTCCTGTGATTGATTTTATCTATTTTCGTCTTCCTCATCATGCCCCCCCCCCCATTTTTCGCTGTTAAGTCTGGTTTGTTGCGATTTTATGAGCTTTCAATTTAGGCAATCATATATTAGGATCCCTATCCTAATATAAGTATGCAGATGTTAGAATATAGTTTCCCTTTAACAGAGGTACCTATTTATTGTTTTGTCCTTCATTACTTCTCTAGGTAAATGCCCAGTATCTCTTCCACGCTTATTTTATACGTGTCACAATCTCTCAGCTAGAATAGCATCAGAAACATTATAAGATGTGCCCACTGCTGGGACTCAGGCCTCTTCTTTAGGAGAGGGAATGGGCCGTAATCCTCCACTTTAGGATCTTGAGGACCACACCAATTTAGGATTTGAACCAAATATGTATACTTACTCTTCCACATAGCCAATGGGAATATTGTTTACTATAATCGTTTCTTTCTATTTGTGATTGCCTTTGTTTTTGAGACCCACTTCCTTACTATGTGTATCAAGATCTGTTAGCAGTGTTTTAAGTTCGTGAGAAGAAATGGCGAACAAGATGCCATCAACGAATCTCAAGTTTGTTAGTTACTCGCCATTGATTCATCCCTACCACTGGAACTGTTAATAGACTTCCTCAAAGACTGCAGTAAAAAGTTTTTGTTGACAACCACAAACGGGTAATTAGAACAATAATAATTGTCATACATTTATTTCTTGAATAGCAGAAGTTAAGATATATAGAAAATGTGACTATGTTATAAATCTTATCTTTCTCCACTGGCGTAAGACGCAAAAATGTGTTTCGAGCCTACACTGAAGACTCCAAAACGTATGTTATGAAGTTGAACTATCAGTTGTTAGAACTGATAAGAGTTTATTTTTGTCAGTATTCAAATAAAAAAAAAATAAGAAAAAAAATTAACGCAATTTTTTTTTAAGTCGGACAAAATATTTTACTATTAAATAGGTACTAAAGTTTGTCATTATTTTTTATAACTACTTGCAAAAATTGATCAACATGTTATTCCTCTCTTAAACATTATCTGACGATTGAAAAATCAGCCTTTAGGTCTTCAGATGATATTTATTTGATGAATTACTTAATTACTTTTGAAGACCAATAATTATAATCTTAAGAATATATTTGTTTATACTGTAAACGATTGGTTAGTAGAAGTCATAGAGCTGATTGTTTAATAAAGTGTAAATAATGAGACTTATATCCTTCTAAACTGTGGTTTTATTGTTATTAAAACATGTCTGTGTTTAGTTTTCCGCATCTGAGTGCTCAATATCTTCTATATGAGTGCCTATGCCTTCTTTGTCATCATCATCGATATGTGTAAAGAACTTCGGTAAATTATTTTCCATTGTAACTCTAAACTGACATTGCTCGAACTCAGGCCAAGACACGAATCTGAAACAAATAATAAGACACATTTTGAATTATTAAGGGATTTTCAGGCATACAAATCATTGATTTATAATATTTTCCTGTAACTAGTACTTGTGATTACGAAAAACTTAATTTAGAACATGGATGCTTTGAAGATTAAAATTTGGAAAGTTTTTGTTTCAAGTCTTTACTACTGTAAAGTATCATAACGTGGGAGATCTTGTATGTTGGCTCCCAACTAAAAGTTGCCAAATAATAAAATAACCGAGCCAACGATGCCTTTCTAACTTACTTCTTGAATACAGTAATTTTTTGTTGTAAATTTAAATCTCCGAATTCAGTGAATATGGTCATGTGAGGTAATTGGGCGTCGTCTTTAGTTGGTGCTAATTCTTTATTTGTATCTGGAGGATCTTGACCTGTGATTAGCCATACACCGCAACCAGGTATCCATTGTCTGAAATAAATAGCCATATATAGAACACAAAACTCTGCCCTTAGAGGTTACCCATAAATTACGTCACACTTTAGGGGGTCGACGAAGTGTGGCAAGTGGTGGGACAAGTTATAAGTATTCCGTTTCAAAATTATACACTTAAATTTTGGTCGTTTTAAATAATCCCGCGGAGGGTCGATTCGGTACATGAAACCCTATGGATATGTAAAGATAAAAATGAAAAATAAAGTACTATTTTTTAAACTCGTTTTAATTTACGCATGTACGAAATTAATTTCTTTAAGTAAACGTCAGCTGATCGAGGCCAATGAACTGTAAGATATAGTTAGTACGCAACGACCGACAACTCCCTACAAGGTCATTGACTCGTTTACTTAAAGAAATTAATTTCGTACATGCGTAAATTAACTAGACTTTTAGAAAAAAAATACTTTATTTTTTAATTGCATCTTATAAATCGATAGTGTTTCATGTTCACGAATCGACCCTCCACGGGATTAAAACGAACAAAATTTAACGGTGTAAGGATACTGTAATTAGAGAGACACTATAGAAAGACAATAGGTGTGCGGACGCCTGCGTCCTCTTGAGAAATAATGAATTAATGGAAAAGGAGATTTTTTTTACTATGAGCTCTGGTCCTAAAAATATGTTTGCGGTCCTCAGGCATGAACCCATTGTTGATCGACTCATTCATTTGAAGTTACGTGTGCAAAGACGCAACGAAATCGAACCAGAAGTTTACGGGTTCCATTTTCTATTAATTTATATAAATTAGTGCATGACTGCGATCCTACCTGATGGTAAGCAGTGATGCAATTATTGATGACGAAACGCACTTTTAAAAGCCTATTCACACTAGCCTTGAAGACACCTAAAGTTATTTTAGAACTCCTTTATGACAAGGTTTATTTTAGTTTTAGTACTCGTAGTACATAGGTTTGCGATGGATGATTAGGTGCTTAGGCCCGAATAAAAACCTAGTATTTTTTTTAAGGACTAATTATTTGCTTATATATTATCTGGATTTCTAGAGAACAGACTTTTTTGATTCTATTAAACAAAAATAATTTTTGTTTAATAGAATCAAAAAAGTCTAATACAATTATACGGTCTAAACGGTACGGTATTAAACGGTCTAATACAATTATTGTATTAGACCGTTTATGATACGTAATGCGGTCACACACGATGATCTTACAAACTAATGGCAGGGGTCATCATACTTTTTTTTTTGACCATTTTTGGACCAAAAAAAACATTCTCCTTTACAAATATTTTCAACTCTTTAATTATTATTATGACTATAAGGTTTAAATTTTCTAAGTTCGGGACTGCTGTTTTAATTTAATGCTTTCTAGATGCATAATTGCATAATATGTGACGTAACACTAGGGAGGTGCGGTCTCAGAAATGTGAACAGCTAGGACGGAGGAGGGCGGGGGAGGGGTGTTTCCGGGGTTATAAAAAATCAATAAATACGTTGTAATGAACTTACTCTAACATTGGTATAACCCTTGTTGATTTGGAAAACATGTGTGGTTTGAAGAAATACCATAGAAGTGGTAAATATTGTGATTGACACGGCAACTTGTCTTTTTGAGTGATGTTAACCAGAAGAAGTCTATGTTCATCCATCTGAAATATAAATATTTTTTCAATACACTTGCTCAGAAAGTGGCTCATATTGCACTACACTTAGGTACATAATGGCACCTGTTACCAAACTGTGACATTTTGATTATCATTACGCACTAGTGCTATAATGTAGCTATAACCTTTTTGTTCAACCTCTTTGTTCGCAAATCAAATTTTGAATACGAAAAAAAATCAGATTATTGCGTTCGTTCGTTATTTATTACTATAAGTAATTAGTGTTTATTTATTTCATGCAATTTTGGCCATTTTCATATAATAACAAAACCTATATTGTATAAATCGTTCATTCAAATAAAAATTGTTTTTTGTTTGTGGTTTATGGTCGCCATTTTAAGATACGCGCGGTTTTTGGTGTGATTTTTTCGAGTGAAGTTCATTGTCTGCATTAATTAAATAAAATCAAATACTACAAAAACATTAGAAAATGTTACATCCTATTGTCACTAAAAATGACATTATCGTAAAATCTTTTCAAGCAAGAAAACAAACAACGACTAGTGGGCAACTTGATCAAAAGACTATGTAGCCATAGCCTTCAGCTATGGGTCAATTAAAAAAAAATAGATGCGTGCCTATGAATGTTACCGCCATATTATGAAATTTTTTCCTAGTTTTGATGTTGTAATAATAGTTAGCTAAATTATTTTTCTTCACAAGTGTATTGAAAAACGTCGTATGATACACGTGAGTAATGTATTGTTACCGTTCTTGGCTCTCTTAAGACCCTCGTCACGGCTCGGGTCTTAATACCACCTCGACGGTAACCATGTACATTACACACTTGTATCATAATGTACTATTGCTAAACTGGACGGTCTAATCTTTTCTCAACTGTGTTGGAGTCGGCTTCCAATCGAATTGGATGCAGCGGGATATTCATAGATATCCGGTCTACACTAATATTATAAAGAGGAAAGATTTGTATTTTTGTGTGTATGTATGTAATGAATAAACTCAAAAACCACTGGGCCGATTTAAAAAAGTGGCGACGGCTGCGTAACCGCGTAAATCTGCCGTCTCGTGAGATTTTAAGTAAAATAGCTGTTTCCTCTAACGCGGAGGGCGCGGGTGAAAATCACTTCTTGAGTTCTTAGCCTCAAAGATCTACAAATGAATAAATCTCAACATATTAACTCCCGTATTTATACACAAGTAAAACTAAATACTTGAGTAAAAGTAACTATTTAAGTAAGAATTTGTATTCTATAGTTAAGAAAAAATTATGAATGAAGATTTCAAACGTCAAGTAATGAGTTAAAAAGATTTTACTAAGTAACAAGTACTTCTTTATAAATACGGGTGTTAGATGGTCACCTATCCACAGCGAGCCTTCCATGAAAAGCTTTCCTTGCCTTAGAGATTACTTCGATTTTTTTTTTGAGAGGAAATCATCAAATAACTTCTCCTGTTTAGGGCGAATTGAGAGGGCGTGACAGACTTTTACTGACTAAACTCCGGACTCGAAACACACCGTCGATTTGGGCTTGGTCCTAAGGTTGTGTTTACGGAGACGCGGTGCGTTGGGCGTCGCGGCACGCACTAAATTCAAACATTTATGAAGTTTTATATGAGTGTTTACGGACACGCGTTCGCCGCATTTACGCGTTGTATTGACATATAGGCGGTGCCCGCGGGCACCTCCTATATTTTAATACAAGCACGCATCGATTCTGCCAGTCTCGATGTGACTTGCCGACAGCCATGGAGGATGACATGATCGACGACATTTTCTTAGAAAAAAATACTGTTTTAAAAAGTGTGTCTCCGTAAACATCATCGAACATTGCCATATGTTTGTTTTTGCGCGAACAGTGGCGCGGGCCGCTGCACGCGGCTCTTCTACGAAAAAAAACGTCCGACGCGCCGCCCAACGCGTCGTGCAATGCGCCGCGTCTCCGTAAACGAGCACTTAGTGGACGGCGGGACGGCAATCTACCCATTGTGTGCCGCTATTGCTTTGGCATGAGCTAATTAAACATTTTTGCTAAACATAATTATATAATCTCAAAAACATGCTGCATAATTGGCACATAAAATAATAAATTCAAAAATACAAAATTATAAATAACTCTTTGTCACTTAATTGTTTCTACCCCTGTCAGACCAGGGGCGCGCCACAATCGAGGCGATAAGGCCCATCCTTGAGGCGTGGCTGGAAAGACCTCACGGCACTCTTAACTTCCGCACGACGCAGGTCCTAACGGAATACGGAAAGTTTGCCAAGTTCCTGTTCCGGATTCGTGCGGAGGATTCGCCCGGGTGTCGCCACTGTGCGGAACACCCGGAGGACACGGTGGAGCATACTGTAGAGGTGTGCCCCGCCAGGGCGGAGCATCGCCGTGTCCTCGTGGGGGCAATCGGCGGCAGCGATCTCTCTCGCCGGGCCTTGGTTCAGGCCATGGTTTGGAGTCAGGAGGGATGGCAGGCGGTCGCCTCCTTCTGCGAAGCAGTAATGCTAACAAAGGAGGAGGCCGACCGCATCAGACAGAGGCAACGGGGCGCTCGCCCCAGCCGCCGCCGGGATTCCGATCCCGATTTCCGGCCACCGTAGGCGCGGGCTTGCGGACGGCGTGCAGTGGGTAGCACGCTGTTCGATCGTCCGGTAACATACCGGACCGAGCCCAAGTCGTCGACGGCGCGTTCTGTTCCCGCGCGCCTCAAGGAGCTGTCAGGAAACCGTAGAGGCCCAGCCTGCTAGCTGCAGGCAGGCAGGGTCGAAGCCTGCTGGGGTTAAGGGCCGTTTTCTGAGAGGAAGGCTCAGCCCCGGCATGATAGGCAACGAAGGAACGGGGTAGGTTTTTAGTCAGTAAGAGTCTGACACTACTTCCCGTTCCACCCAAGGGCGGGACTTGTCATTGGATGATTTTACCTACCATAAAAAAACAACCCCTGTCAGACCAGTTGTATTGTTACAAACTTGACATCTTGACATGTGTGTCTGTGATAATCTGAGTGTCTGTCTGTAGCGTTGTGGCTCCTAAATAGATGATCCAATTATGATTGACTCTCCAAATAATTTATTAGAGCCTACTGGAAAGCTGTCACTGTTTCCACAAACTGCATGGGAATTATGAACTATGGCTAGTTTTGGTTTAAAGACAATATTTATTTTTTGTGCATTTTGTATGTATAAATATATATAATATAATTATTTTTCCACAACTATCACACAACACCATTATTATATTTTTTATTTTTATTAGTGAGCATTTTGGTTTTGAATATTTACAACAACCAAATCATGTGCTCATGAATGTTACTCATTGTTATATGTACCATCAAAGACACTTCCGCCTGGTGGCTTACTCTCGAGTTTAATTTCTATCGGTCGACATTGGAATTGTGACGTTAGGTACTCTTAAATTCGATGCTAGGGCCAAATTGCGTGACCTTTTTGGGAAAGTAAGTAAAATGGGCATTGGGCTTGGCGTGTGGTCATGCAATTTTAAACGAATTTGGCGCTAGCATCGAATTCATCAATTCATCGAATTCGAAGTCGACCGATCGGACTTAAACTCGAGAGTAAGCCCCCTGATTACCGCTAAGTTCATGTTTGCTTGCACTCGAAATGAAAACTTCAAAAGGTCTGGCTTGGCGCCGCGCTGCAGGATTTAACCGAAATAGTTTTAAGTGATCAGGCAGAAATGACCGCGATCTTACCTAGTATAGAATTAGATTTTAATAAAATAGCCTTTCATCAATCATTTTTTTGTTGTTTTGTTTGATTCATTGTCATTCATTATCAGAAACACAGTCAAGTGTAAAAATTATTTGGAGGGTATGTAGTACAATAATAATCTTATATTTTGAATTGAAACAAAAGGTACTAACCATTGTGATTTTTTTGGTGTTTGGTCTATGTGTCCATGGCAAAAAGTGAACTTTTGGCACAGTAGTCAGAACTTTATGATCAAATAGCAGCTGAAATAGTGCTGGTATTGATCTGTGTTTTGTCAACTGCACCTCATTATCTGTAAGAAACTAAAGGATTGAATAAAATAATATTGTAAAAAAATACATGACTAAATAATAATATATTTAAGTTATACTTCATAGTGGTGGCCTGGCATAGTGATGAATAGATCAGGCCTTCCAAGTTGATTAGTTGAATTGTGAAATATGATGTTGTTGACTAAATGTTTTACAAAAGACAATCCAGGCATTGATCCAATTATTTTAACAACTCTATCTGAAAAAAAAAGTAGGTTAATCTTGTTAGAACACTTTTTACACATATAATTGTTTTATTTCCAGTAGGACTTTTTTGCCTATATTTTATTTTGATAATAGCAATTAACAACACAATATTCTCATTAAAAAAAATCTTGCCCATTCTTTTCCATAGAGATCTACAGTTTGTAGTGGGCAACAAGCTTCAACTATCTGATTGACTGACTCTAACATATAAATGGTTAGAAAAATATGTAAGTTTTAAAAATATTTAACCTTGGAGTCAATATAAAAAATAATGAAACTATTCATTGTTATTTACAATATTTTCATATTTAAAAAAAAAACCTTTAACTGTACTGTATAAATATATATAGATCGCAGAATGCAATAAGGCTACCCAATTTTTTTTATAATTTAAGGCTCAAATTGTATTATTTCTTATCTTGGTGAATAAAGTATATTTAAATAAGTAAATATACACTAAATAAAACAAAACCCTTAAGAACTAACTAAAAATAAACAAAAGTGTCAAAAATCTCCTTTGCATCACTGTCTACTGGTAAAGTATCCAAAAGGCTGGCAGCATTACCACAATGAATGGCAATGCTTATTCTCTGTCCAAGGTAAAAGCCAGCCCCTGGGTAAAGCGAAGTGTTTGGGAAGTTCATTAACCAACTTGTGGGCACTCGGACCCCACAATCCGACAGTTTCAACCCCAAACAGCTCGAAGAAAATATTAAAAAAACATACCTTTGTCATCTGTGCAAAGATCTCCCAGTAGTTCTTGAATTCTGTTTCCTTGATCTATTTTATCTTTAAAAGCCAATTTCCACATGCCAAAGAAATCTGCTACTTTGAATTTTACTCTACCTGGATATTTCTCTTGTATTTTCTGATAATAAAATATAGAGCATAAAATATTATTTACTTGAATGGGAGTGTAGTAGAATGACAATCTATTTATGAACTAAGATAAACTTACACTCAAATGAGTTGAAAATTGACTTGACATTTCATACATATAGATAGGATTATTTTGACAATGCAATAATTCTTCACTCAAGAAGCCGAACCCCGGATTCACTTCTATTAGAGGAGAGTTGTTGTTTATTCTTTCTTTGATAGTGCTTACTATTTCTTTAGCTGTGTTCTTGTTTATCAGGTACATACTTTCTGGGGTCTTATACTTTTTAAGAAGTGCGTTGGGCACTTTATCTTTAATGTCATTGTAATCAGGTGTACTATTAATGTAATTGACGACATCTGCAGAAAGTTTTGGAAGTGGTTTCTCCTTTGGTTGTCGGCTGGTTTTATGAGATAACCTCAAATACAATTTCAAGGTACTTCTTTCGCTAATCAGCCGGACACTAGGAACTGATTTTTTTAACATTATGAAAACAAATTTATACTTGTGTGGACTTATTTTCGTTAAAATATTTTAATTTTACGAAGACCTGCGAAGTACTATTAAGTTGACAAATAAACAAACAAATATGTCAGTATGTCACTACTAGAGTTGTGACTGATATATTAGTATTCGCTACGATATTAGTGATATTCAATGGATTCATGTATTAGTAATCCGACTAACTCTGATATGCTAATATTTCATATTCACATAATATGTAAGGACCATTCAACACAGGTCGAATATTATAATGAAAAAGTACTCTGTGAATATAATATTATATTGTGTGATCATATTCACTCTTAGCATTATCAAATACTAGCTTTTGCCCTCGGCTTCGCTCCCGCTCTACCCTACTCTATCCTACTCTACCTTACTCTACTCTACTCTACCCTACTCTACGCTACTCTACCCTACTCTACGCTACTCTACCCTACTCTAACCTACTCCTACCTACTCTACCTTCCCGCCAATTTTTAGTACACCTTATTTTAATACACTGACCTGTGTGGTAGGAGTCAGTGTTTTAATATGACACTGGCTGGTCATTTTTAGTCTCTTGATATATAAAAAAAAAAAATTGAATCTAGTGTCAGTCTGGTTGTCAGCTGAATTTTTTTAAGATCGTCAGTGTGTTACAGTTGAAGTAAAACAAAGAGATTTAAAGATATACTTAATGTCTTTGAAGTAAAATGTTAATAAGAGAATGGAAAATAAGCTCGTAGCCCTTCCGGACTTTGACGGCTATGAGACGGGCCTTTTCTGCTGCTACGGTTTCTGCAGGCCTCGACCAGTCATGCAAGACCTATCCGCCAAGCCATGTGAATCTTTCCTACTACTCTGGTCTCTGCAGGCCACTCACTGGCCTTTTAAAACCTTTCCGCCCCGCCATGTGAACCTTTTTCGGTTTTTTTGGTCTCTGGAAACGTCTACTGATCGTGCGAGACCTGTCCGCCGCACCCCGTGAGCTTCTGAGTGCCGCATGTGATGTTTTTAGTCAGCTGCTGGGAGGAACTCGCCGACTTCGCATCTACTGAATCTTTTCTACGTTATATTTGTGCTTCAGTGCTAATTGTATCGCGTAAATGGATAAACTCCTCCAAACACAATTTGTATTTATTTATTTTTTTGTGAATATTGCTGATATTTTAATAGCCGTTCTTGAGTAATTAACAATGTAACTAACACGACTTTGTTTTATTTATAAAGAAATCACATTTATTCTTGGTGGTCAATCGTGAAATGGCTGACCGAATGATTGAATGTTTGACCGAATGGTTGACCGAATGAAAGAATGATTGGGACAAATATATTTGACAGTTGCTGTCATGTATTTGACAGCTGCTGTCATTTGTCTGCGGATTCGAAAATGATCCCAAGGGAACATAATCCCAAGATAAAAAGTACCCTATGCGTTATTCTATGATATAGTCTACCTGAAATCAGTTCAGTTGTTTTTGCGTGAAAGTGGAACAAACATCCATACATCCATACACACAAACTTTCGCATTTATAATATTAGTTAGTATTATCTAGATACTATCTCAAAAGTAATATCTGTTTATTGAATACAGCATAGATATACAGCAGTGATATCTATGTATTCCATCATTTTCAGATCTCACATTGTTACTAATACTCAAATATTAGTTTAAATATTACGATATTACGAAACGAATATATTTATATTAGCTAGTACTGACAAATATCGGTATCAACCCATCTTTAGTCACTACTGACTGACGTCACTGTCATTAGTGTGATTTGCTATTTTTTATATACCTAGTAGTGGTCTTTGGAGTAGGTACTTTCATCGTATGACTTTTTTATCGTTAGAATACGACACAGACACACAGACGGAGTAGTATTTGGCAGTAAATGTATCGAGTCAGCTTTTTTGTAAAACTTCGCTGAGGTAGTCAATAATTCAATAAAATACTCGGCTACATATTTAGTTATAGCTACATAATATTTAGAAGAAACTTTTTACAAAAAGTTGAGTACATTAGAGTTCCTGATATTCCTCTAGCCTAGCAGCTAATACATGTTCAATATCTGTGAATGTGAGAACTGAGGGACCCGTTTTAAGAACCGCTATCTTCAAATTTCGTCGATTTTTTTTAAATTATATTTTTACAAAATGCTTTACGACTTTTACAAAAACTTGGTACAGAAAAGGAAAGATTTTATGTATTAGATTCGGTAATATTCGCTAAAATATTTTTCTCTCTTGTGTGGATTGAGGGACCACAGTTTAGTGATTATATTTTTTTTTATCTTAGGTGTTTTATGGTCTGAAATTTTGTAAATTTCTTTACAATTTTTTTACGAAAAGTCTGTAATCGCAATACTTCAATTTTCCAGATACTTTTCGAGATCTGGCTGATGGTCTGTGAGGACTGAGGGACCCCACTTTAAGGGCTGTATTTTTTTTGTATATTTTTACAAATTCCCAGACTTGTTTTACAATTGTTTTAAGACTTTTACTAAATCTTTAGATTTTTATTTTGCGAAATGCTTTCCCTCAGTTCACACACACACGCAAAATGTATGTACTTACTGAAATTGCTGAATTTTTTCGCGATTTTAGGTTTGGTCCTTTTTGTTATTGTGACTACAATCACGTGTTTAAGTACTGGTCACTAATTACCAGTCACCCTATATTATTGTTTACTGTCACAGGAATTATAATCAGAGGTCGGAGTAGATAGATTGATTTTATATACTTGCGTCAAGATATTATAATATGGATATGCCATTTTATCCATAATGTGCGGGAAGTACCGGAAAAAGTTCCGGGATTGGAATTATGGACTAAAATAAAATAAAACGTCATACTGTCAAGCGTCATTTCTAATTCAACAGTAAGGGACAAAATACGGTGTAACTATACCAAGGTATTTTTGTATAAAATAAAATACTGATTTCTTTCACCATTAGCTAACACTGGCAGCGTAGATTGATATTATTAATATGTTTTTCACCTTAAACACAAATTCGTGCTCATTTCATAATTCCGGAACAAATATCACAATAAATATGAAGTTCCGGTATTTTGGAGGCATATCCATATTATACTCTACGTTTGACGTCAACGACCTTAAATCAATCTACCTACTCCGACCTCTGATTATAATAAATAAGTTTATTATTTACGTAATAATAAATATGAATAATTTTTAATTATACCTAATGTGTTAATGATACTTAATAATAATAAACGTAAATTCTAATTGTAAATGTTTTTTGATTGTGCATATTTTTTAGTGCGCATACTAGTTGACCCGGCTAATTTCGTACCGCCTATTTACCGCGGATTTCTTTTTCGTGGATGTTTCCCCGTTTAAACCTTCCCTGGAGTATAACGTATATTGCAAGACCAAAATTGGCCAAATCCGTCCAGCCGTTCTCAAGTTTTAGGGAGACTAACGAACAGTTATTAATTTTTATGTATAAGACTAGTTGATCCGGCAAACATTGTTCCGCTTAATAGTCAGATTTTTTTTTCATGACTTTTTCCATATTTTCTCACCGTTTAGATCTTCCCTGAACTATCACGAATATTTCAAGACCAAAATTAGCCAAAAACGTTAAGCCGTTGCGCGCCGTTGATGACTCGAGTTCGGTCCGGACGGTTACCGGACGGCCGGACGAAGAGCTACCCATCCAGTCTGCAAACGCTCTTCACCTACAGTCACCGGAAATCAAGGTCCGGATCCCGGTGGCTAGGGCTAGGGCGTAAAGAAGTTCGTTCCCACACGCTTCAGCTGCCGCACCTTCGCTAGCATTACTGATTGGCAGAATGACGTGACCGCCTGCCATTCTTCCTCGCTCCGGACCATGCAGGCCTATACAAGGCCCCGGCGCGAGATGTTGTTGCCGCCGATCGCTCCCACGAGGACACGGTGGTGCTCCGGTCAATTTGATCTCAAGTGCTATTAACTTAAAGAATCGTTTGAATACTGCTAAAATTGGGCATTTTTGGCGAAAATGCAAAATAAAGATCCATGGGCAGAAATATATGGAGCATGGTTTCTTCCACCAACAGAGATGAGATCACTTCGAATAGACTTGAACGTCAATAAATACACAAATATAAACTTATTTTTGTGAAAAAAATGCACACCAACTGAACGTCGCTTACAATCACTTACAATTATAAAAACTTAAAAGTATTTGGGCAAAGGAAAGTTTCCGAAAGCTTTAAGCATCAATGCTGCTGACGTGAAACAATCGTTGAGGGAACGCTTCTTTGGCAGTCTGAATAGTCTTTTATCAGACGGGAACAAGGTGTGCACCTTCAACGGATGGGTCATGCCGGCATTGATGTACTCTTTCGGCATACTTAAATGGACTCAGACGGAACTCGATGCCCCGGATAGGGAGGTCCGCACACTGCTTACCTCACATCGGATGCATCACCCACGATCATCGGTGATGAGGAATACTTTCTGAAAACCGACGTGGGGATGCACCGAGATGTGGTGGCAGTGGACAAAAGCCTTACCACGCTCTCCTTGGCTAACGAGAACTGGCGCAAGCCTATAGTACTGGATACTAATGATCGCAGGGAAGTATGGCAGAGCAAGGAGCATCACGGACGCTATTAGCGGGCCTTAAATGGACCCAATATGTAGATCTTTTAGCGTCCGTATCCTGGCTGCGCTTTGGTGATCTTTTTGGAGAAACCGAAGGTTTTGTCTTTGCGATTATGGACGAAGTTATGATGACGAACAACTACCGGAAATACATTGTGAAGGACGGTACGGTTAACATCTGTCGGGCATGCCACCAGCCCAGAGAATCAATCCCACACATTATTTTTGGGTGTCATGGCTTTGGGTGTTTGGCTGGCTCATCAGCTAACGGAGATTATTTGCATAGACACAACCTCGTAGCTAGGATTATCCACCAGCAACTTGTTCTTAAATACAATCCTGTGGATTCAGAAGTGCCGTACTATAGGTATGTGCCCGACTCAGTTCTCGAGAATGGCAGCATCACGTTGAATTGGGATCGATCTATCATCACTGAAAGGACTATTGTTGCCAATAAACCTGATATAGTGGTGATAGATCGACTAGAGCGTCGCACAATGATTGTTGATATAGTGGTCCCTCATGACGAGAACCTCGTGAAAGCTGAGAAGGACAAACAAACTAAGTATCTTGACTTGGCTCGCGAGGTTGTCGACATGTGGGACTGGGAAGTGGACACAGCAGTCATTGTGCCGATAGTCGTGACGGCCAATGGCTATATAAATAGCCAAGAGCCTCGATCAACATCTGAGGAGGCTCTCGTAAGGCAGTTGGATCAAGGGTCTGATTCAGAAGGCCGTACTCCTGGACACGGCGCGTATTTTTCGGAGGTTCCTCTCTCAGGAGCCCTGACCGCCGGCAGCTTGGATCCTGTTCCCGATGCCGGTGGGCTACTATTTTTTATATTTTTTAATGTTTTTTTTTTATATGACTTTGTTAAAAAAATATTTCAAAATGTATTAATAAGTATTTAAAATAAATAAATGAAATAATAATAATATATATTCCACAACTATTACACAACGCCGTCTAGTCCCAAGCTAAGCAGAGCTTGTGTTATGAGTCCTAGGCAATTGATAAACATACTTATATATTTTTAAATACATACATATTATAGATAAATTACACCCAGACACAGAACAAATGATCGTGCTCATCACACAAACATTTGTCCTGATTGGGAATCGAAACCACGACCTCCGGCATAGTAGTTAGGGCCACTAACCACTAGACCAACGGGCCAGTCAACACATACATACACATACATACATAGCCTTGCCATACGTGTTAGAGGACTAAAGGTGGATGCAGGCAATTGAAAAATGCGATGATGGCGCTGCTACGGCTACCCCTAAAATTAAAACAGTTAATCAACTGCATCTATGGAACCATTTTTAGTTATGTGTAAAATTAGTAAGTCAGAAGATTCTGCAAGCGTTCTCCGACAGTCGTTTCTCCTTTGGACTGTTCACTGACAGGACGTTTCATTTTTTGAGAGATTCGTCGATAGAACGTTCCACCTATGGATGTTTCGCCGACAGAATGGTTCGCATTTGTTTGTTTCGACGACAGGACTTTTCAACTATGCAATATTCGCCGTCAGATCGTTTTGTCTACGATTGTTTCGACATGGCTTTTTCACTATTTAACTACAAAGCCACCAAAAAGCTACTAGCTTGCTACTAAGACATGAAGAAAGAAAATGTTTTAATGAAAGACCACCTTTACTCCATATCCTTCTATTTTGTAAATAATCTTCACATGTCTAGCTTTTGCCCGCGGCTACGCTCCCGCTCTACCCTATCTTACCCTACTCTACTTTACTCTACCTTATACCAATAAATGAGCAGGTTTTTTTTTGTATTTAACGGGAAAACAAAAAATATTCCTAATTAGTCCTCCTCCTGGTTCTAAGCTACATTCCCACCAATTTTCAGCCAAATCGGTTCAGCCGTTTTTGAGTTATAAAACTATTTATAACTCAACACGACTTTCTTTTATCAATACGAGTAGATTGTGTCCAAAAATGGTTAAAATTAGTTAATTATGCAAATATTGGGGAAATATAAAAACAAAAGATTAATTACCACTGAGTAAGTGCGAAAGGTGCTGAACTAGACAATAAGTATCTACCTAATAAATGATAGTAAAACTCACCAGGTAAAAGTAAAACATATTTTCGCAATTTTTAATATAATACAAGAAATAGTTTTACCCATTGATGAAAAACCAATTAAAGTTACGTATTCAAAAGAAAAAGTATGAAAAACATAGTTGTGCATTTTTGTTTTTATTCTGTACCTACTTAGGCTACTTATGACCTTAAAACAGAATTCAGTTATTTTTCGTCACATTTCAGAGTAGTAATTTGTCGAACGTATGTTCCGTCGAAACAGAGAACCGTAAAACAAGTGCCTGTCGAAGGGTTCTGTCGACGTAGTGTTCTTCGAAGGTGTGTTTTGTCGAAGTTTGTTCTGTCGGAATAATGCTAGTCGAATAATTATATGTTCCGTCGAAGCAATGAGTAGTCGAACTAGTGATTTTCGAAATTGAGAATCTGTTGAAACAATGAACTGTCGAGATACTCACTATACTTTACGCTCGATGCATTAACACATCATCGGTTAAGTGTGAAAGGTAGAATTTTTTATTATATATTTGCCTGTTCTGACGTTACGTGACCGATAATACGCGACGTATTTTCCGCCAGATATGTACAGTACGGCCGACGGATCTTGGCGCGTCTGAAGTTAGGCTCTGTGAACTTTAGCGCTTGTGCACTCGTAAAAAAATAAATGCTTTGAAAAAATAAATACCAATAGCAGTTGTTATTGCTGTTAACAATTGTTATTGGCATTTACTTTTATAAATAATTTATTTGGCGCGCTTATTTTGAGCGCTAAAGTTCGCCGAGCCTAACTTCAGACGCGCCAAGATCCGTCGGCCGTACTGTACCGACCCTTAACGTTTTCAATTTCATTTTAATTTATTTTATCAATTTCGCGAGATAGATTTAACGCTATTTACAATTTTACGCTGACATATATAAGATAAAAAACGTAAACAAGAATAGTGTCTGTCGTTTCGGATATTGGTATCTAACAGTTTCGCCCAATAGAACTAGGTAATATCGGCGGCAGCTACTGTTTCGGCCAAAAGCGTCCCAATATTCTCTCGAAAGAAACTTGCGTTGAGCTGATAAATGTTATTGGCATAGAGACATAGATGACGACAACGACGATTTTTGTTCGTATATGACTGATTGTAATCTTTACTAATGATTAGTAATGATGGATTGAATCTACTAATGATTCATTAGTAGATTCAATCCCATAACCGGCCAGCGGCAATAGGTCTATTATGTGGGTTTAGACATGGCAACATGCATACCTTCTGGGAAATGCACAAATATTCCTAAGGTGTGACGTAATGTTAACATTAAACATTAAAAATTTACTGTACCTTCAATTATATAAATAAATCATTTTGTTTATTTATTATTTATTTAGTCAATTCCTAGCTAAATATGGCGTCATAAAACTCAACTGCCCAAAAGGCAGGCGGCATTGCCACGTTATATAACAAGGCATAGCAATGCTTAATCTCTGACCGAGGTCACATGAGTAGAGAGGTACAGAGATAAAGCTTCATAAGAACGTGCAATATTGTTACCTATTTTGATAGGGTTGTCACAATAGATGAAAACAAATTAAATAAAACATTTGTTTAATTTATTTTAATATTCAGTACATAAACTCAACTATATATATATCTATATTATGTATATTTTACATTCATCACACATACCTACTACGTACATACTAACCTAATCAGATACCTACAAATGTTTATTAAAAGCTTGTAATAACAATAAAAAAGGCAAAAACACACCGTGTTTCTCACCGCTCTTCTTACTAAAAAAAGATACTTACTTGAAAGAGTAATAATTAAATATTTATTTATCTATTGTCATAATAATAATAATCGTAATAATAATCATCATCTTGGGATAATTAAAGTATGATATATTTTTATTTAAGTATCTAGTATTGTTTATACATACAGTACGATAAACTACCATTATTAATAATAAAATACCATGTTTTTACAATAAAATATTTAAACTTGTAACTAACAGAACAAACAACGTACGTCGCGTCGACCCTAGAGATCTTCCACTGACTGTGCCCGCGTCAACCGGTTTTTTCCAGTTTCGCCGGGTACGCAACAAGCGGCCAGAGGTCACACACACATTTCCCGCGTGCTTGTAGTAGTGCAACCGATTTGCGCGGTTGTATGAAGCTTTGTCTCTGTACCTCTCTACTCATGTGCCGAGGTAGAAGCCAGCCCTTGGGTCACGCAAAGAGGCAACTAAGCGTTGATAGATGTTTTGAAGTAGTGGTTTTTTGAGGTTTTGTTTGAATTTTTAAATAAGTATAATAAGAATCATATTTTGTCACAGTATTTTACATAAAAGAGGAAAGCGGCTAAAAATTTTCGTTATAACAGAGAAAAAGGACCAATAGAATATAGATAAAAGACCATAATGCAACTTTTGTGTCCATTATTGTTATCTGTAGACCTAAAATACGAAAACAAAAAGTCCCATCGCTGAATCAAAATATTTGTACCTACCTCGGAATTGCAGTATCCAGCAACAAAGAAGTGCAATGAATCCAGCTGAGAAGAGAGGTCACTTTATCTTAATGACATGGTAGCTAGATATTATGTGATTTTGCTTAATTACCTAAGTACTTACCTAAATAAAATTTAATTAATTAAGGGTAATCGTAATCACCTTTCGTCCAATGCAGCTGAACCTATACGGGCCCGTTACAGTGTTATCGGAGCCGATAATCACTGGGCCTGTCAGACTTGATATATCATTTAGCACAGTAGCAAAACTTTCATTCTACTTGTATAAACATTACAGTGATTTTGGAAATTTAAGAATAAAATATGTTTAACGTGTACATTTTGCTGCAGCTGGCTTTTGCGAGCGCGCTAGGAAATGCCTTATTTCATGACTGTGGTATGTACTTAACCTATCCTCTTATTATTATATTTGTGACTAGAATAATAAGAACCTTTTTCAGCGCGTCAGATTTTTATACAGAGGGTTCAACTTGATGTCTTTGTCGTCCTAAATGATAATCTAACAATCATATTTATTGAGGAGCATTATCAATATGACAATTTGAATAAAACGATTAAAAAAGCAAAAAAATAATAATTAAATAACCAAGTAACATTTAGAAAAGGTATAAATAGTAGATTAATATGAATTGAAGTTTGTGATAGAATTCAACAGTTTACTATTAAAATTCAACTAAATTAAATTATTTTGGTCCAGCCGACCAAAATAATTGAATTTAGTTGAATTTCTTTAACGACTCATATTTTCCAAGGTAAGACGGTGCGCGATAAAGAGAGAGTGAGAAGGTATTTCCATACCTACCCTATACCTTCTCACTCTAGGCGCGGAGTGGGGAATACACAGTCCTCAGCATCTGTACGCTTCATCCTTTGTCGATGGTTTTAGCTACATCGCCCCATGAAAACCGTCAGATTATAATGTTTTTCGTAATCCTTACAGCAACTCCTTCAAAATAAAAATAAAATCTATCACGCAGGAGTATTTTGAGGTTACGTTTTTTTTTACAACTTTGTGACTCGCCCATTTCCTTATGCCACGCTCAAATTGTCAGATTATTGAAATAAACACTTTTCTGTATGCACTTAACTTACCCTGTCTTAATCTGACGAGCTCGAGTTTTTCCTAGGATCATTTGATTTACTAATCTGACGGGCTGCCACCAAGGCACCCCCCTATATTAAGGGTTCATAATGTTCATATGTGGTAGGGGTACATTACAGGCCCCACTCGGGCGCCCCTACTAAGACTTTGTACTACACGCCCTACCACGAGGTCTTATCGCGATCCATTCGACCACCTAACTTGAACTGTTAAAGGGTTGGAGCTATACAGGGTGTGTAGCTCCTTCCCTCTTTCTCCCTTGCACGGTTGACCCCTACACACAACCTCAAAACCAAGGGTTCGCGAAGATTAGTTTTGTCGCTAAATCTGTTCCAACTTCAACTGTTAAAATTGGACCTCTGATGATCATAAATTATACGGCCAGCTGCTAAGCCTTCCAGTGGTGCTATTCTCTAAGAAAACGCAGCGCTGCCGCAACGACGAACATCCAAATAGGATACATTGAATTAACAATCCAATGTATTGGTCCATTAGGTTGACAATCCAATGTATCCTATTTGGGTGTCTCCTAGGCGTCGCCCAAACGGATATGTATTTTTAATCAAAATACAAATGACTGAATTAATTCCTGTCGGATTATGAGACTGACAATTAAGCTTTATCTTTAGGTGTAGGTAAGCCAAGCCATTCATTAAATTCATCGTCATATTTAATTTTTAAGGAGATAAGATACATAAATTTTAAGAGAAATATTTATTTAGTATTATTGTAGTAAGTAATATACTTTGAAGATAAAGCAATATTGTAATTTGTTGAAAAAAAAGTGGGGGTGTGTATAATAAATTAGAAACTTCAACCGTATGTTTCACCGCGTTCTGCGAGCGATCCTCACCAACTGTGACACACGGGCGTTTGTTCCCACCGAATCCGAAACAGATATCTGCTCTCCTGGAACACCTATGTCCGCTGAGAACCTTCGATAGGCGAAAAGTAAGGACGCTCCCATAGCCTGACTATCTGGTGAAACCGGTGTCAACCAGTTCTTCTTCAGATAATTACTTGTGTTATAGCTGTTAGGCGAGGGTGTTCCTACCCTTCGGTTACCAAGCAGTTTCGGTTCCTCTTTAAATTGGTCAAAAAGAACATCTATCGCCCTACGCTGCCCACAATGCTGAAACCAGATCAAAGGTTGCTTCTTGCAGAAAATTCACGTTTTGATACAGCTTCCAACTTAAGAAATTACTACAACTACAAAAAAAATCAAGGCAAGGCCAATTGCCCTAACTTTTTTATGAGTATTTTAATCTGTTGTGGGTTCATCCCGGTTGTCATACGTAGATCTTTAACAGTCGTTCCAGATAGTCAGATGTTAGAAAGTCTGACCAACAGTCTAACCAAGGGGTATCGTGTTGCCCAGCACCTGGGTTGTGGAAGTCTGAACATTCGTGTTTTGAATATTCGCATCCAGTTAGACTGGAAGCCAAGCCTAAGCTAGTTGGGAAAAGGCTAGGGAGATGGTGAATATCCGCAATCTTAGCGCCGGATTTCCAAACTTAATTAGATTTTTATTATAATGCATTTAAATTGTTTTACAATTTATTAATTTTATCAACATTCGTTTTGATTAATTGGTGGTTGGCTCTTAATCAGTTCTTTGTCACCCTATCATTGAGTAAAAGTCACTGTAAAAATAAAATAGGTTATTTGAACGTTTAGTACAGTCAACCTCAAGCAACGTTATCACTTATACCTTGAGCTGGCCTAGGTTGGCTAGGAGTTTCAATAGAATTCAAGACCAGCTTGAACTATTTTATTTCTAATAACACGTGCTCGGGCGACTGTATTGCGGCAATTAGTACTTATTATCTACTATTCACGTACCTACTTATAACGATAAAATTCGATAAATTAAGTATTACTCTCATTTACTTTTATTATATACGCTGCTGTGATTTTAAATGCTATCGATTTTGTTAAGCTTCGTCATAATCTCATATGACTTTCTAGAAAGAACTGTTTTCCAAACTACTTAGGACCTGTTTTATATCTTTTCAACATTCTACATGCTCGAAAAGTGCCTCATCTTATCAACACGGGCCCTTTTTACTTTGCAATCTTTCACTAGGTGATTTGCACTGCAAATGGAAATAGGTATGCACATTTTGACAAATAATGTTGAGGGAAATGACGTGATTGTCCGACTGCAGTGTATTGAAAAATTGGAGTCTAGGTACTTGTCTGAAAATTGAAAATCCTCAAGTATGTGCACAAACAAACGTGTACTCTATTTTCTCCGCTGTCATAATCCGATGGGTTGGCAATCCGACGTCTGGTCGGATTGCCAACCCATCGGCAATCCGACCAGATCCTAGATCCCTCTGCGGTCTCGCAGAGAGATCTAGGCGAGTACTAAGGCCCGGTATTCACCAAAGCGGAGAGGAGAGGAGACGTGAGGAGATGTGTTTGAATAAACCAATCCGATTTCGTTATGTCCACAGCTCTACTCCACTTAGCTTTGGTGGAAATGGATCAAGCGGAGAAGAGATGAGATGTCTATTTTTCTATAGATTTTTGTGCGGCGAGCGAGCAACCGGTGCGGCAGGGCGGAGAAGTGTCTAGTCGTGCGGCCGGGCGGCGCACGCACTCGCTACAGTTCTCCTCTCCGCTTTGGTGGAAATAACCTGCCAGCTTCGCAGGACATCTTCTTTCGTTTCTTCTCCTCTTCGCTTTGGTGGAAACCGGGTCTGACGGTTAAATGTGTTTCCCGAGGCGTGAGGTATCACACCGCCGACTACCAAACACCTGTCTCCTACTGAAAAATCACTAATGAGAATACCAGCATGGTTGAAAAGAATAGCCATGGAGTTTCTTGTAGGTACATTCTTCTCCACTGAGACACGGTAATAATATGTAGATTTACGCTTTGGAATGTGCAATTAGCATCATTTTTATGGTTTGTTTTTGGTCACGTTTGCTACCGCAACACCAACGATGCCAAAGGTGTAATTCTTTATAGGTATCTAATTATAAAGTAGGTTTTGTCCTAGATATAAGATTATTTTTCGATTTGTTTATTATAACAAAAAATAAAGAAATCGAAAAGTAAGTCATCGTGAAGTAGGTAAAAATAGCGGGTCAGTTCAATCGTTTCTAAAATAGAAACACGTAATCTTATCTTGAATCTTTTCCAATTATACATATTAATATTTTTATCTTTCGTCTTATTAGCACTGATTTTCAGTCTAATTCCAATTAAGTGGACATTAGGTCTACGGAAATGAATGTATCGATCGCTACTGTAAATGGAAACCTGTCGATTAGTATATTTAATAGAGTCGAACCGAAACATGATTTTAAGCCGAAACCGTAACCAAAATATTCGGTTTTACTTCTTGTTTCGGCTCATACTCTTTTAAGAGAGTTGCTAGACCGAAAGTATTCTCTGTCACGCTGTGCAGACACACCGTTAAATTTTACTCGTTTTAATCCCGCGGAGGGTCGATTCGGTACATGAAATGGGTACTATCGATATGTAAAGAAAAAATTAAAAAATTAAGTACTTTTTTTCAAAAACTCGAATAATATATGCATGTACGAAATTAATTTCTTTAAGTAAACGAGTCGATGCCTTGTAGGTAGTTGTCGGTCGTTGCGTACTAACTACCTACAGTTCATTGACCTCGCTCAGCTGACGTTTATTTAAAGAAATTAATTTCGTACATGCGTAAATTAATTCGAGTTTAAAAAAAAGTAGTTTTTTTTTTAATTTTCTCTTTACTAATCGATAGTATTTCATGTACCGAATCGACCTTCCACGGGATTAAAACGACCAAAATTTGACGATGTATATTATCTTGCAACCTTTCTTAGTATTGTACGTTGAAAGGTAGCGCAATGAAATGTCGCTCCTCTGTCGTGTGATCGAGGCCTACCTGTCGAACAGGTACATTATCTACCCCGGTCATCAGGGAGAATGGAATCGGCGAGAGATGTCGTGCGGTGTCCCACAGGGATCGGTACTAGGACCGCCCTTGTGGAACATCGGGTACGAGTACGTGCTGCGCGCCGACCTCCCCGACGGGGTCAGCGTGGTCTGTTACGCAGACGACAAACTGGTCCTGGCGCGGTCTAACTAGAGACGCGCGGGGTTGCGACAGTCGTGGAAAGGATCGAGCAGTTGGGACTCGAGGTGGCATTGCACAAGTCCGAGGCCATGTGCTTTCACGGGCCTCGGAACGCGCCACCTCCGGGTTCCCAATTAACGGTAGGAGTTCACATCGGCGTCGGGTCGACGATAAAGTACCTGGGACTCGTCTTCGACAGCCAACGTCTGGCTCTCCAACTCAATCGGACTGGGGCTGCCCTCAAGCGGCTCCTGCAGAACCTGGGGGGTCCAGATGCCTCCCGCCGGAGGCTCTACGCTGGCATCGTTCGGTCCATGGCCCTTTACGGGGCGCTGGTGTGGGCGCCGTCGCTGCGAAGACGACCGGCGGCCCTGCTGAACGCCTGCCAGAGGGTCATGGCGAATGATTCGGGGATACCGCACGGTGTCCCGTGAAGCGGCGAGCCTCCTTGCTGGCCTGCCACCATGGGATCTGGAGGCAACAGTCCTCGCACACATGCACGATAAGCGCATGGAGATGCAACGCCGGGGCGAAATTCCGCTGCCACGACAAGTGGAGGCATGGCGGACAGAGCTCCGGCGGATCTCATGGTATCAGCGACTATCGCAACCCCGTTCTTGGCGCGCCACAATTGAGGCGATAACAAATAGGCGCTGCCTGGGCAGAAAATCGCCGTGTCCTCGTGACGGCGATCGGTGGCAGCGATCTCTCTCGCCGGGCCTTGGTTCAGGCCATGGTCCGGTGTGAGGAAAGATGGCAGGCGGTCGCCTCCTTCTGCGAAACAGTAATGCTAGCAAAGAAGGAAGCCGACCGCATCAGGCAAAGGCAACGAGGGCGGCGAGGGGGCTCGCTCCAGCCACCGCCGGGATTCCGATCCCGATTTCCGGCCACCGTAGGCGCGGGCTTGCGGACGGCGTGCAATGGGTAACACGCTATCCAATCGCCCGGTAACCGACCGGACCGAGCCCAAGTCGTCGACGGCGCGTTCTGTTCTCGCGCGCCTCAAGGAACTGTCAGCAAACCGTAGAGGCCCAGCCTGCTAGCTGCAGGCAGGCAGGGTCGAACCATGGGTCAGCTTCTGAAAGGAAGGCTCCGCCCCGACACGATAGGCAACGAAGGAACGGGGTAGGTTTTTAATCAGTAAGAGTCTGAGACTATTTCCAACTCCGCCCAAGGGTGGGATCTGTCATTGGATGATTTTACCTATCATAAAAAAAAAAATCGCTGGATAGTTACTTTCGATCGAGCCGAATATTCAATCAGTTTCTGACAGACGAAACCAAAAAATAAAATATTTTCCGAAACTAGTTCTTTTAACCGAAACCGAAATTTCGGACGTTCTCTAATGATCAAAATGATGAGGTAGGTAAACCATTAATCTGAAGATAACACCGTGATTTATGGAATTTGATAAGATAGGTTGTAATATCAGTGACCATACAGATTAATTATATTATTGAACTAAAATGCCGACTCCTTACTAAAATAAAACCGGGCAAGTGCGAGTCGGACTCGTGCACTTAGGGTTAAAAAATATCAAATTGTAAAGAAAAAATCATGCAAGTGCGAGTCGTCGGTACAAACTACCAATGAAAGCAGTTCAATTCCCGAAATGAGTTACGAAGATTTTTCCGAATCGCAATTTTTTTTTTGTGACGCGGGACGTTACTACAAATTTAAAGTTTCCAGATTTTTTCCTATATTTGTGCTTTGAGATCTTCCTTCATGACAAATTTCAGGATTCTAGGTCAACGGGAAGTACCCTATGAATTTTGATCCCCTTGAGAGTGTCGAAATATACGTTTTTTGCTACATAAACGGTTGTATCTTTTTTTTAACCGACTTTTGCTAAATTAGAAATTTGATTTTTAGACCTGAGTATGTATATAATTTAAATTTCGAACCTCTACGCGTTCTCGAAATGTAGGGTCTTGACTTGACAGACAAACAACTTCCCTTCAACAAAAGTTTTTTTTGTGACGTAACAAACAATTTACTGTTTTCAGATTTATTCCTTTAGTTGTGCTATAAGGCCTTGTATTGCTTTGTGCCAAACAGGATTCTGGGTCAACTTGAAGTACTTAATGAGTTTTGTTTTCCTTGAGAGTGTCGAAATATGCATTTTTGCGACATATTTAGGTCGCAAAAAATCCGTATCTTTTTTTTTCGTCTAAAAGTGTACACAGCTTCAAGGGACCGGAGACTTGAATGTATGGTTTTAATTTCAACTCGATATCTCCACGTGTTCTCGAGATAAAGGGTCAGACGGACAGACAGATAGATAGACGGACAACAAAGTGATCCTATAAAGGCTTTGTATGTAAAACTATGAAGTATACGTCAAGTGTTTTTGGGATGAGAATAAAAATTTATAACAGACTCCCAATTCATATTAAAAATATCCCGTCCTTGAATATTTTCAGGTCCAGGCTTAAAGAGTTTATTTTAAGTAAAGCATATAATTATTCAATTGATGAATTTTTGAATGACCGAGCTATTGATTAAATATATATATATTTTTATTTTACTGTTTAAGGCTATTATTGTGACTGATTATTGTATGATTATAAATGATGATTATTAATCCAGATGAATTTGACAAGATTTAAGTAAAAAGTGACCTGACACGTATATTATTTTAATTAAAATTGTAAATCAAATTGTAACTTGTCATTTATTTTATATTTATTGAAATTGACATAAGATTTATGTAATCAGTGTACCTAATTGTGATCAGGAATGTATTTTATTATAATTGAAATTGACATGTGAACTTTGTAATTAGTACAATTATGTCTAGTGATGTATTTTATTTTATTTAAATTCAAATTCTGACATATTATTATGAATATTGCACACCTCATGGGTATGTTACAGCGAGATATAACAAATAATTATAAGAACTGCCATACACCTGTAATAACCAATAAATAAATTTGTTTTTTTTTTTTGTAAAGGTTCCGTTTTTTTCTTTTGAGGTTAAAAAGCCGTGCAAAATGAAAATTCCTCTAATATTTATATTATTGTTTTTCTTTTCATCAGGGTCGGCTTACGAACTAACTGCTGTGAACATACAGGGGTGCGAAAATTTTGCTAATCCATGTTACGTCACAGTCGGCGAAGACGTGCAGGTCAACTTGACATTTTATGCGGGTAAGTTTACCGATATCTGTGCAAAATACAACGTTAAATTTTTGTCGTTTTAATCCCGTGGAGGATCGATTCGGTACATGAAACACTCGATTTATGAGGATAAAATTAAAAAATAAAGTACTTTTTTTCTAAAACACGAATTAATATACGCATATACGAAATTATTTTTTTTATGTAAACGAGTCAATGACTTTGTAGGGAGTTGTCGGTCGTTGCGTACTAACTACCTACAGTTCATTGGCCTCGATCAACTAAATCAATTTCGTACATGCATCAATAAATTCGAATTTAAAAAAAGGTGCTTTATTTTTAATTTTTTATCTTTACAAATCGATAGGGTTTCATGTACCGAATCGACTCTCCGCAGGATTAAAACACTAAAACCACCAAAATTTAACTGTGTATACACGCACTTCTAGCTATTGAAAACTTCACAGCTTGTGCCTTATCTTGGGTGGGAAATCATCATTATACTATTAATAGTAGTTACAATATGCGGCATTTAAGTTGAACAAAAATGGTAATAGATGAAAAGTACGGTTTGCAAAAAAAAACTTATTTGCGTAAATCATAAATGGTATCAATAAATGGTTTTTCTTTTTGCTTTGTTACTAAGTCTTAGTTAAATTTAGGTGAAGTGAAAAAGTTATTGTTTAATATAAACTAAATATATTGTTTTAGATCATAATTACAACCCACTCTTTCTTCCCCCTTTTTTTCTCTCTTAAGACCCACTCTTTCGGAAGCTAGAATGAGATCATTGAGCATTGTGTTAAGCTCCTCCGTAATTTCAGCTATGACTACTACGACATTGACATTAATGCCTAGTTCACTCCAGTCCAGAACCTTGAAGACATCCTTCATTACGGCCGTGAACAGTTTTGGAGAAATGACGTCTCCCTACCTCACACCCTGCTGCTGGAGGATAGGTTTTGAGGTCTGGTCTTGAAGTCGGATTGACATAGTGGCGTTTTCGTACAAGCAATTCAGCAACCACGTACAATGGTCCGCATAGGTCTAAGTGCAGAAACCATGTTCAAAATGTTCAAATAGTAGAAGAATAGAACACTTCAGCACTTTGAAGTACCGGTAGTCAATCTGGCACCGTTAGAGACTGTAGCACAGCCCAAGTCTTAGAAATGATGTCTCAACCTTCCAGTTTAGATGCATCAATATGTACTCCTAGGAACCTGACATGGTCTACCACTTCGACTTTATTGCCACAAGATGAAACTTTAAGACTAGCCTTGTTTCGTACGTTCGATTTGAATAAAACACACTTTGTATTTGTACGTTAGGTTTTAAATTATTTGTACCAAAACCGTGTTCGAAAGCTCTTAACATGTTATTAATTTTAGATTCTAGATTTTTTAGGTTGTCAGCAGACAATATTGCGTCGGTGTCATCTGCAAAAATAATTACAATTTGCTTCAGTTATAAGCTTTTTAATAAACTCAATTAAATCATTCAAGAATAGAATGCAGAATATTGGTCCTAAGACCGATCCCTGAGGGACACCACGATGTACTGTCATGAGGTTGGAGTTGAAACTTTTCCTTTTCCGTCCAGACTTAATCTCTATAAATTGACGTCTGTTTTTCAAATAAGAGCTGAACAACCGCAAAACCTTACCCCGTATACCATAATATTCTAGTTTCGCTAGCAGGATGTCATGATCCACTGTGTCGAAGGCAGAACTGAGATCCAGGAAAATACCTCTCGTCTCAATCGAATCAAAGGCTTTGTCGTAGTCCACAAACGCTAGGGAGAGTTGCAGATTATACTCCTCGGTCCCTGCCTGCCGTAACCTGTCGTAGCGTATGTATGTGGTCTCCGGTTCTGAAGCCTTTTCTTTTATTGTCCTACAAGAATTTAAATACAATAATGCTAATCTCATCAAAAACCGTTCGATCTTCCCCCTTACCTACTAAATCTGCAGATCTTTTTTGTTTGGTTGAATCTATGGAACCTTTGTCTAGTTCAAATGAAAAAATCTTTTAGAGTTGAATAGCCCATTTTGCGTGGTAGCTAGGCTAAACGGAAGAAGGCGGATCAGTAACCAAAGACAAGACTGAAACAGCGGAGGACAGTTAGATAATTATGTTATACTCGTATTATTCCATTTATTTACATAACTCATACATTTTTAAATATTTCTTAACAAAAACCTTATAAAAAAAAACATTTAAAAATATAAAAAATAGTAGCCCAACGGCATCGGGAACAGGGTCCAAGCTGCCGGTGGTCAGGGCTCCTGAGAGGGAAACTCCGGACAATGCGCGCCGTGTCCAAGAGTACTTATGTTTTTATTTTTTCGGGTTTATTGTTTTATTGAATACGTGTAAAACATGTGGGTATTTAAAATATCATAGGTATGCAAGCAGTCTGATCCATAGCGGCTCCATAGCGGCTTATTGCCTTCGGCTAGATAGGGCTTAGTCTTTCTATACTGGCTCGGCTGTACCTATGTAATGACATAGTTTGCAAACTTGCATCAAAATGATGATAAACACTGGTTCTGTTGTAAACACAAATAAACCAGTATGTACCTACTTATCTATAAAAGAAATGTGCAGAAAGTAATGTTACTACAAACTTCACTAAATGTTTCAAAACTTTTTTGCAGATTTCGTGTCTCAAAACCTTGACCAAAATGTTGTGATCAGCATAAATCATCTTAACTTGAAGCCGGATGTTACTCCCGGTAAGTTTATCTACTACTTGCTTCGTGATCGCCCCTATTCTCCATGAGCGATAGGATAACGGTGAGTCGACGACGTAGAAACGACGACCTCTCCGAGCAAACGCGTGGGCGAGACAGTGCTCTCAGCCGAATACTCGGTACGTACGAACATAGCGCGGAGGGTTCGGCCGAGCGCTTATCTCTACAAATCGCTTACTGTCTCCGTCGAGCTAAATTTTACTAATTCAGCTATTTCAATGATTGTTAGCTTGCCATTGTTCTTCGGTACGTGTTCTTCAAATGCGCTATTTGGCTCGCGTGCTTACTCAAACTGCTTTGCTCGCAAGGATTACTTACCAATTTTTTCAATATTTAAAGCACAAAGATTTAAAACAGCCAATAATATTATTAAAAAAATGGCTGCAGCGTTTTATAAGAAACACTGTTTTATCTAATATTCTGAACATAATTTATATCCCATCTTCAGTCATCTCGCTCATTTCTGGGCTCTGAGAGAGCAAAAAATAATGTATTTTATTATTATTTTGTTGGTAGAACGCTGCGGGATCTACGAGTGTCCAGTGATGACCACAGACGTAATGAATTCTCTCACCAGTGTGATGTCGGTTCCCAGCAGGATCGCATTGGTAAATATTTATCACATCTACTTGTCTCGTTAATTAAAATTGGCACTGCCACAGGCAGCTGCCAAGAGTCTGATAATCACCAGGATGAGATTTTCTACTTAGGTACTTTTAATTCTCTTACATCTATATGTGCAATTAATGAAAACTTGAATCAGACAACATTTTTCAACACAGCGTTGGAGATATCTAGAGACATCGCCAAGACGACCCTGAGTGCTCGATTTTGTGTTTGCGCGAGCAATGACGCGGCCCGCTGCTGCAATGTACGACGAAACGTCCAACGCGCCGCGTCTCCGTAAACACGGCCTCAGGGTCAAGCAACACGGCGGTGTTGCTCATTAATTTTTGTTACAAAAAATATTGTTTACGGAGGAACTTTTTTATGGTTTCTTCGTAAGTGTGTTGAAAAATTTCATGACTTCGGTTGTTGACACACGTTTGCATTAGGTATAGTCATTACAAAACAAAAAAAAACTTTTTTGCACTTTTTAGTGATTTTTTTAAGTCGGGTGAATATTTTGTAAGTAGAACATTTTTTTGTTTACAGAACCAGCGCGGAAATCTGATTTGGAGAATAGAAAATGAACTGGGAAGGATGGTGTTGTGTTACGAAGTAAGAGTGCAGACACAGAGTCGTCTCCAGAAACTTCTGCGAGAGTATATGAAGGCAGCTTCAACTGATCGCGACCTCCAGCCCTGACGTCACCCGACCGATCCTGTAGCGAACTTAACTAACAACAACCAAATATAAGTACTAACACCTTAGGTACTAAAAAAAACTGTTTTACTTTGTTTTATTTACCTTCTAGCTTATGCCCGTGGTTTCGCTCCCGTCAACTACTCTACCCTAATATACCTAAACTCTCTAAACTCTAGCATAGCGTCAAAAAGTATAATTTGATAAAGTGGAACTGTTGCAGAACACCACAGTTACCCAATGGATCTTCACACAGTTCACCCTCACACAGTTTTATAACCTATGACATGTGAATTTATACGAAGTTCAATTTTGATACAATACTTACTAAAATTGTTGTATAAGTACTTGGTCGATATTTGTAACAGTACGCCCGGCCGAATTCGCGAGACTTCTCCGCATTCACTAAAGGATGTATTACACCACTCGATATTCCGCACAAGTTACACAGAGTAAGACAGTCTGACCCTTTTATTACACTACGCGACGTCGACAAAACCAGTATGAATATCGAGTGGTGTAATAGACCCTTGAAACTACGTTATCTCAGCAATTACGTAGCGTAGCTCTACACACCTTATAAAGGTTAAATTATTATAAAATAAGCTATCTGGAGGAATAAAACAATGTATCCTAAGCTGTGTTTGGGCTTATTAGAACTGTCATGAGGTACACTTTAGCTATAAGGTACCATCAATCTGATCTGATGATGAAGATGAAACCGGAAGGAAGATACGGAAACTCCGTAACTTTTTGAAGCCAAATCGTCTGTCTAAATCAGTGGTTCCCAATCTTGTTTTAACCGGGGACCACTTTTGTTTCTTTGTTGTTAGCTGGGTCCAGAAAAAAACTTGCCTAACTATTCTAATAAAAAAAACCTTTGTCATCAATTCCAAATTTGTAGTACACCGATTTGTTAAAATCGGAAATATCGAGCAATGTTACAGAAAACACATTTGTGATATAAATTTATAATCTGTTCCGGTTGGAAAGTTTAAAATTTTTTCCTCTTCCGGACTATATTTTAGCTCTTGCAGACCACCAGTGGTCCACGGACCACAGGTTGGGAACCACTGGTCTAAACGTTTGAGAGTTAAAAAGATAAAATAAAAAAATAAAGTCCTTTTTTTTAAATTCGCATTAATATACCTACGCATATACGAAATTAATTTCTTTAAGTTAACGAGTCAATGACCTTGTAGGGAGTTATCGGTTATTGCGTACCTACAGATCATTGAACTCGCCCAGCAAACATTTACTTAAAGAAATCAATTTCGTGCATGCGTAAATTAATTCGAGTTTAAAAAAAAGTCGATAGTGTTTTATGTACCGAATTGACCCTCCACGTGATTAAAACGATCAAAATTTAACGGTGTATATTTGCGATGTTAGGACATATTTCACAAGAAGCAACAACGATATACGGATCTAATGAAATATTAAATTATTATTATGACATGACAACGAACAAGTGGTAAATTAGTTAGAATAACAGCTTTTACAATACCGTATCCAAAGGTTATCGACGGACCCTGTTTATTTTAGATAAATCTAAACAAAGAAACAATATCATTAATTTTAAAGACGAACAATTTCTCGAGTTGTCGTCACTAGACATCTACCTACTATCATAATTTGCCGCTAACTTTATGTGGTGGGGAGAAATTATTTGATGATTTATCAAATAATTTCTCCCGCGAGAGCGACAGGGCTTGTCAGACTTTCACTGACTAAAATCTGCGCCTCAAGAAGTTGTCAGTAAACTGTAGGGGCCACAGGGCCGAAGCCTACTTCTAGGGCCAAGGGTAAATGTGAAAGTGAATACGAAGGCCCTGGTACGAAGTCTAAGAAGGAACTTCTTTTAGTCAGTGAAAGTCTGACACTAGCTCGCATTCCGCGCAAGGCCGGCAGATGTCATTGGATGATTTTTACCCACCGGAAAAAAAAAACGAGTTCCTTCAATTGGCCTTTGCATTGCAAAGAGCCACTGTGAACGATAACTCTTTCGAAAAATACTACAGAAAATTTGTCGTCTTTATTTTATTATCGCATCAGCAGGACTATAATGTATCCTTACATTATACACCGTTAAATTTTGATCGTTTTAATCCTGCGGACGTCGATTCGGTACATGAAACACTATCGATTTGTAAAGATAAAATTGAAAAATAAAGTACTTTTTATTAAACTCGAATTAATTTACGCATGTACGACATTAATTTCTTTAAGTAAACGTCAGCTGGGCGAATTCAATGACCTGTAAGAAGTTAGTTTGTAACGACCGACTACCGTCAACTACCTACAAGGTCATTGACTCGTTTCCTTAAAGAAATTAGGCGTATATTAATTCTAGTTTTAGAAAAAACGTACTTTATTTTTTTATTTTAACTTTACAAATCGATAGTGTTTCATGTACCGGATCGACCCTCCACGGTATTAAAACGATCAAAATTGAACAGCTACTTTCTTTATTCCGTGTTTAACAGTTTATATCTACGTATATATTCCTACAGACGCACCTAAGATTATATTCTATGACTAGACCGACCACTAGAGTATCTATTAATATTCTCTCAACTATCTAATGTAAGGACCGAAGATAAAGAAAAGGGTCCTACACGTTAGACTAGGTATAGGAATACAGGGTTCATTCCAGTGAGTAAAGTCCCACATACCACATTGAGTACCTATAAGTGTGTCGCAAATACATACATTTTTATTTATACTGCAAGGTTACATTGAAAGCTATCCGCAAAAATACATTCAGCCGAACATAGAACCTATACAATATAATATTATAACCTATAAATATTACAAGTGCAGAAAGTTTGTCATGGCGACCAAGGCTACAATCCGCCCTTTGCAGGTTGAAGGAAAAGCAAATTAAAAATAGAAATAAAAATATTTTTTAATTTGGAACAGATAATAATTGTTAATTTGTTGATAATAACAAATTATTGTGTAAATAATAATTTAATTAAAGTTTTTCTGTTCATAAACACAATTTAAATTGTCTTAAAAAAACTGCGCCAAAAATAACCAGTTAACCACCCTTGACCGTGGCAAAATGGGTAAGAAAAAGCCCTTGTTGTGATGGCATATTGAACCTGATTTGTAGTGCAATAAATGTCAGTTTTCGAAGAAATTAATTAAAATCTTTATAAACCAGTGTATAATTCGAACAAAAATTACAAAATTGCATTTTTAGTTTATCTTTCTATATGGCTGGGCCGATTTTGATGTCAGTGTCACTAGTAGATAAACAAAATAACATCATAGTCAGTAACATCAAGGCGCTGCTGGCCTTCCTTGGGAAGCTGGGGTGGATCGAATGACACATTTGTCCCACCCGTACGCAAAATACGCGCTTTAGTCGTGGAGTTGCGGACACCAGCCCAAAATACAAATGTGAAAACCGTGGCCCTGGAACGAAGAAGAACGAAGTCAGTAAAAGTCTGACACGCACTCTCGCTCCGCCCAGAGCAGGAGAGGTCATTGGGTGATTTCCCACCTAAAGAGGCTACTTTTTATTTTAGAAAAAGAATTAGAGTTCTGGAAAAACAAATTCTGACCAATTGACATTGTGCTGTTTAACGAGTCTAACGCGGAAGGAGTCGCGGGCACAAGTAGCCAGTTAGTTTTATTTTATATTTCGGCACTATAGCATGGGTAGTCAGTTCAAAGCGGTCATAGGAAACAATGCGGTCACGCTTCATTTTTCAGATATTTCTATTGACTACCCAATAGCGTAACAAACACACCTCCCGCTCCGTGTTGATTAGTCATTGTGTATACGGTGAAATGACGGGGAATTACGTGTTCTGTTAAAATAATGCAAGGTCAGTTCAACCTTTTTGGTCAAACCTCATTGTATGTATTTGAATATTTCATAATGGTTCAATAATTCAATTTAGCATTCGCTCCGAAATGATAATTTATACGAGTACTTACTTATAAAAAGCTTTTGTCCCGAACGACTGACGACCCATGCACAGCCTACTAAACCGCTGATCGTAAAGACCTGAAATTTGGAGCGTATATTCCTTGTATGACGTAGGCATCCAATTAGAACGGATTTTTCAAATTTCACCCCCAAGGGGACAAACGGGTGTTTAAAGTTTGTATAGAGAAATAGGTTTAAATACGTTTTTTTAGGGCAGGACTTCTCGCGGGCGAAGCCGCTGACAGAAGCTAGTAATAGATAATGTGAGAGAAGTTTATGTTTCAAATAGAATGGTTAACAAAGACAAAACGGCCCGGGCAAGCGGCTTCAAATCTGGCCACATTACCACGGCGGTCGCGGCGCCTGACTGGTCTGACCGTGACACGTTGCCGTGTATAATATAAGTATAGGTACGGTACCCGGTACCAAATAAAAATACGGTAGCCTGCGGTACCCGATACCAAATACCACCGGTTATCATACTTATTTAGTATCGGGTACCGCATGTAACCGACATTTGTTAAAAATTGCAAACCTTTAAAAAAAAACCTCGTTAACAATTTGCCAAAAATAACTATCGTGGATATAATATACCTTAGTCATTTCTGAAAAGGAAACCCTTGGTCCAAGACCGCAAAGGGCAACTGAAGGAACATAAGTGAGTTTTAGTACGTAAAAGTCTGACACGATCTCCCACTCCACCCCTCAGGAGAAGTCATTCTATTTTATGACTTTCCCATCTTCAAAAAAGACATTTTGTCCATGTTTATTTTTATGCAAATAAGTAAGTTCAGATTCACCGAATGCCCTCAAGGCAGGCCAGTCATGTAATTTAGTCTAGCTAGTTTTCTCTCAAACGTAATTAGCAATTTAAAAAAAGAAGTAATATTATCGTTTTCATACACTGCAGATCTCGCTCGCGCGTTGGACATCGCACTTAAAGCAGGGCTGGGAGGAAGATGGCAGCGGCCCTCACTTTACAAAGGAAGGTTAATTTTAGTTTGTGTAACTTTTTATTAAGTTTTTTTTTTTTTTAAATAATTTGTGTAAGCTGTATTTTATAGAAAACTCTAAAAATCCTGAGATTTCATGAGATTTGCAAAATCCAGCCGCAATCCGCGAAGAGTCCGAAAATCCTGAAATTTTAGAACAAATCCTGAGATATACCCAAGCAGCACAAAAGGCTGTACAAGGGCTGTATATAGGTTCAGGTTTACACTCTAAGCTGTATAGTAAGCTGTATATAGGCTGTATAAGCCTATATACAGCCCTTGTAACTCCAAAAAGGGCCCACATATACAGCCTATATACAGCGTTAAGTGTAAGTGGAGAATAAAAGCTGTATATTGGCTGCGTGTTGGCTGTATATCGGCTGTATAAAGGCGTTTTTGTACACCCTAAGCTGTATATTGGTGTACAATTACACTTTAACTCTCCAGATATTCAATTATAACTATCATATACAGCAAAAAGCTGTTAATTGGTGTAAGAATACGAAAGAATCCAAACTTAAAGATTATTTTTTATAATATTTTACTAATGGCGACTACGCCATATACTTTTAATTTTAAATACAATATGTTAAATTTGACTTGTTGACCTTAGTAATATGGTGAATTTATAGTGCCGATTTAATTTCTTTGTAAAAGTGTGTATATTTTCGGTGAAAATATTAACGCGCCAGCGAAATAATCAATTTTAACATCAAGGAAAATAGTAAATACGGTAAGTAATGTTATTATTTTTTTAGGTTATATTAAAAAAATATGTTGAGATAATAGGTATAAATGCAAATCAACCGTAATTCAAGCTGATAATCATGATATGACTTTAGGCTTTTGCCAAATAAGCCTTTTATTATGTTTATAAAATCATTATGTACATTGCAAAATGGCGACAGCTTGCATGATAGAGTATTTTTACGACCTAGGCTGTATAATAGAGTATTTTTACGACTTAGGCTGTATAATAGAGTATTTTTAAGACTTAGGCTGTATAATAGAGTATTTTTACTCCATAATCTGTGTAATTGTTCATAACAAGTACGTACATTTCTAACCATCTTTAGAGATACGTATAAGGAATAAAAAATCCTCAGCTACCTACGACTAAATCTCATATGTCCGAATACAATTTAACAATTTATATACTTATTGTGAAGTAGTGAGTAAGATTTGTAACCGATCTTTCATCTATTTTTCAGAAAAGGTACAATAAGGCCTTTGACTTGGTCTAATATCAAGGTCACGAGAATCAGAAGGCGATCTAAAATTACTAAGCGAGTGATTAGACGTCGGACGCATTGGTGAAGGATGACAGTTCTAACCCTCCAGATCATCGTGGGATTACATCAAAATGCTGCGTATAAAGTCTATTATTATCATCATTGAAGAAGCAGATTGTGATCTATTACTTTATCTTCTCCAATAAATTATACTTTACTATCTCTACTGTCTGTGGTATTTAAATAAATTATCTGTATTTGTAATATTTAAATATTTCCTTTTGACCTTCCTCTTAATTCAATGTTTTCTCTTCACCACCCTTAGTTGATTGGTACAGATTACCTACAGCATTTTGTTTTTTGTAGTTTTGGGTTAACCTCAACCATAGAAACTATTTAGGTTCCAAGTTTCATGGCCTTATGAGTTATGTGCCTTTACTGCCTTTAGTTTTATTTTATATTAAAATATTCACCAATTGCTCGGATATTTTTTTTTTCTGGAATGAATTCTTGCTCTGATTCGATCACGAAAAAAAAATTTTTTTTTTACGTTTTTGTATTCTATTGGTACTTGCACGGGGGTGTCACAGGGGGGTTAAAATTTTGGTTATTTTTGACCTAGGACGCACCGTTTTCGAGATAATTGAATTTCTTTTTTTTTATCATAGGGCCCATAGCACGGACACGGTGCGAGTAAGTTTTTACGGAATCCTTGGTGCGCGAGTCCAACTCGCACTTGACCGGTCTTTTCCTCCATATTGATGTTCACAAAAACACAATCCGAGTGATTCCATTAGTAATACAGCCTAACGCTGTACTATAGCGTTCATTTACTCTTATAGCTGTATATCACCCTTGTAGGCAGTAGTTATAACACCACAATAGTTATAAGAGTGTACAATTACACCAAACGAATAAGGGGTATAATGGAGTTCGTTTACACCAATATACAGCAATAAGTATCATTTTACACTAATATAACACTTAGACCTGTATAAAGGAAGTGGTGACGTGCAATATACAGCCTATATACAGCTTTAAGTGTAAAACGCAGCCTTAAGTGTCAAAAAACTCTTAAAGCTGTTTAATTGTGTAAAAATACTCTGATATAGAACCATAAGCGTACGCGGATACCTTTATGCAGCCTAAAGCTGTGTTTTACACCCTTGTACAGCCCTTATACAGCTCTAAGCTGTATATCGGCTGCTTTATTGATGTTTGATACGCTTGCGTGCTGCTTGGGTAGTACACCCAGTTACTTGGCAAGAGTAGGGATTGCAAAATCCGGATCTTTTTGGAATCCGGATTTCTGTAATCGATGATGAAAATCCGGATTATCCGGATTTTTCGAAGTTTTGAGTTGATTTGATAAAACTGAAATAAAATAGCATAAATTATTGAAAATGTGTATTTATTCGCTCAATTCGCAGCTCGACAGAATAAAATCAACTAAAATAATCAACAAAACTTTTAGGTATCAGTAATTTTTCATAAATACAAGCTTTAGATAGTTAAAGTAAAAATATAAACTTAAGACAATTAAGGTACTAGGCACATCATAATTATGGCGGTAAGTCCTCTCTTTGAGGAGTGGCTGGAAAGACCCACGACGTGCTCACCTTTCGCATGACGCAGGTTCGGGAGGTTCTTGCACCAGACTTGTGCGGAAGAAACGCCTGGGTGTCACCACTGCTTGAACCGCCCGTAGGACACGGAAGAGCACACAGTAGAGATGTGCCCCGCGTACGCAAAGCACCGCCGTGTCCTCGAGGTGGGCGATCGGCGGCAGCGACCTCTCGCGCCGGGCTTTGATACAGGCCATGGTCCGGAGCGAGGAGGAATGGCAGGGAGACACCTCCTTTTGCGGAGCATTAATGACCGCACGCGCGAGGGAACGGCTCTCTCGCTTCAGCCGCCGGGATCCCGATCCCGATTTCCAGCCATCTTAGGCGGGGGCATGCGGAAGGCAAGCAATGGGTAGCTCGCCATCCGGCCGTCTGCTAACTGTCAGAACCGAGCCCAAGTCAAAGAAAGAACCGGAGTGGACTTTTAGTCAGTAAAACACTATACCCCGCTCCGCCCAAGGGCGAGAGATAGCATTGGATGACTTCCCTACCTTAAAAAAAAGATAATCAAGGTATCCTCCTTTTTTATAAAAAGCAGTCTCAAGAAAAAAGTTTAACGTAAGTCAGTTACAAATTAGAAAAAAAAAACTACTCAATAAATTCTACTTCTATTCTATATATTCAGTCAGTCAAATCACAGAATTAATCGGTCTTCTTTAAAAAACGAGATCTTAAATCATGAACGCGTAAAGTGCCTCATCCTTTACGCGCGATCTTATTTTATTGCGAAACATGCAGTAGATTAAGCTCTTTCGGGCTCAACACTGGTCGGCGGTATAGATAGCAACCTGTCCAGAGTTCTTATTAGAGTTCCTTCACCACCTCCACCGATTTCTCATAACGTTATTTCAACGTAAATCATTGAAGAATCAGTTGCATTGATCACAGACGTTGACTGGTGATGATGATCACTTTTCACACTTGCCCGCAAGGCGCAGGGCGCAGGTGGAAGGGCGCGCGCGTGTCGGCGCGGCGTGGCGTCGCACTGCATGGTTTATACCAGAGGTTCCCATACGTTTTTTTCTAATAGACCACTTTAAGCATTTTGCTGGATCTGGTGGACCCCCTGCAGCTATTACATTTGCTAACTTACTTCCGAAACCCGAAAAAAGTATATGTCTATTGAAATCTGTGTTGTGGCTATTTTTCAATCAACTATGAGTTAAAAGTTTTTGAAGCTCCCACTTCGGAGTGGTAAAAAGTAAAAATAAATATTTTCTTGTTTTTAACCGACTTCAAAAAAAGGAGGTTTCTCAATTCGACCGTAAATATATGCTTTTTTTTTTCTTTTTCTATGTTTGTTCGCGGATAACTCGGTCGTTTATGGATCTATTTGCAAATTTTTTTTCTCCTTAGAGGGTATGCTTCCAGATTGTTCTGATGATGGGATCCATGAGGAATCGAGGGAACTCCTCAAATATTATAGGCAACCATATAGTGATTTTGGTATTTTTATCGAGGACTTAAGCATTTACAGTCAAAAAGTAACATTTGATGAAGTGGCACTGATGACGAAGACCAGAAATGGCCAACGAAACTTCGTACTCGCATAGATATCACAATGAAGATAGTTAAGCGACTATGACAATACAAATAAATAAATGGTTCTGAATAACTATGTATTCAGAACCATTTATTTATTTGTATGTTGAAAATGGTATCAAGTACAGGTAGGTAGTGACCTGATGATGATGATGGAGCCAGAAGATAGGAACTGGAACTCCGTAATGAATCAATATATCCTAGCCGTGTTTGAGCTTGTTAGAATCGTCATGAGATGCACTTTGGCTATAAGGTACTGTCAAACTGATCTGATGATGGAGCCGGAAGGTGGAAGGTAGACACGAGAACTTCATAATAAAAAAATGTGTCCTAGCAGTGTTTGAATTTATTGGTATTATCATGAGAAATAGGCACTCTGATTATAAGTGTGAAATAAAAAAACTTTTTACAAAAAAAAATAACCGAAAATGAAGTCGGTTATTTTTTTTTGTAAAAAGTTTTGTAGCTATTTATTCAAACACAAAAATTACTACACTTTTAATTTTGTTGTTATAACAGTCGTAGAATCAAAATTTAACATAAAATCTAATAATGATTATTATTTTAAAAACAGTCGCAAATCACATATAATCAAAATTTTAATTTCTACCATGGTAATCTGAGATAAAAGTTATAATTTGAATGGGAGGGATGTATTTGGTGAATTGACAGCAAATTATCAGTATTTGGCTTGAGTTTAGTTAAGTATAACCGTAAATCGCCTCGCTCTGTAATATTTAATCTGCTCCGTTTTTTTTATCAACAAGTTTGTTACGGCACTAAAACTGCGTTCGACAAGATATGACGAAGGAAACGCTATGAGAATTTTTTCCACAATTCCCCACAGTCCTGGATATTTTTCAGGTATTTGTGCCTGCAGCCAAAATGATTAATACCCTCTTTTGAATGCTACTTTGAGCTCCTCATTAGTGCTAAGCTCGAGTAGCTCTTCTTGCAGTACCACATTTTCGGGCGGGCGGGCGGCGCGGAATCGGCGAGTCTTGACACGCTCTTTCTAAATATGGAATGCAAGTTCTTACAAAAACAATTGCTGAGCTTCTTATAATATTGTCTGCCTATATTCATAGGAGATGTCAAGTCGGGTGTACCTAATACATTTTTATAGACCCCCGTTAACGAGTTGTGGAACCCCATTTTTTTTACACGCAAGCGTAGACCCCTGTCGGGGGACCACTTAAGGAATCAATGGTTTATACTAATCATTCACGGATCTTGCACCAAATTCGCTCAAATACACTACACTATACATAATCCTACCAATTCAAAAAATTTTCGGGCTACTTTTAATGGGAATTTGTGGATAAATACAAATATTACTCGTTAAGATCAGTTTTTGACAGAAATCCGAAAAAACCGGATTTGAATTTTAAAAACCGGATTTCAGAAATTTAATAAAGTCCGGATTTTTCAGTTATTTTCGAATTTCGAAGAATCCGGATTGCAATCCCTAAGCAAGAGCAAGACTGGTGCCAGTTTTTCGGCTGCTGACTTCCCTTTACGACCACTAAAGATCTACAAACAGCAGCTGTAAGTTTTTGTGTGAATTTTATATTATAAGCAAATGACCAAAATATGCAAAATAATAAATTCTTGTGTGTCATAAATATCTACCTATACCTGAAGTTTTATTGTATGAAAGTTTACTGAAGCTCGCTTTGGCGTTTATTAATCTTCGAAATTCTAATATGAATAACGAAAAATTAAAAATATATGGTTTCCTACCGACTATTTTTAACCGACTTCGAAAAGGAGGAGGTTCTATGTTCGGCTGTATGTACTTTTTTTTTATGTATGTTCACCGAAATCTCGGTCAATTGTGGACCAATTTCAAAAATTTTAGTTTTGGTTTAAAGATTATACTCCCGAGTTGGTTCGAAGTTATAGACCGGAACTCTTCAAAAAATCATAGCAGAACTGTCGTAATAAGTAGAATTGCTTCGTTTATACATGTAGTCGGTGAGTGACTGAAGGAAGAAGGGGAGAGGATACATAGAACTGATCTGATGATGAAACCAGAAGGTAGGTAAGAACCGGAATTCTGTATACCGGTGTTCTGTGTATCCTAGCCGTGTTTGGTATTATTAGAATTGTCATGAAGATTTGATGATGGAACCAAATGGCGGAAGGTATCTGTTTAAGTTTGACTGAGGGGACAACTAAAAAGGGTGAAATAGAAAGGGTGAAATAAAGGTCGGTGTTTCTATAACAGTTTGGTCTCTTCGTTATTCAACACCGACTTCCGAAATTGAAGTTATTTTGCGCTTTTTGGTGTTTTTTGAAGTCGGTTGTATTTATTTTGTAAAAAGTTTTTATTCCTGTGTTTTCCAAAAGTACCTACGATATAGTTTACAATCATTGTGAAAAATACTACATTTACAACCCTATGACATGGATGGTTCCCCATCCTCGGATAGTCCTCGGCAAGCGTTGCTTAACCTTAATGGTAGACATGTATGGAGTGCGTGCCAGTATTACTCAGTTCCCATGCACTTTCTTTCTGAACAAGATACCCACAGAAATATTAAAAACTTTTTTCTTTTATCTGTGAAGATACCTATCCCAATCTTCTTGCTCCAGGGGCCATTGATAAGAAAGCCATTGTATTTTCATTATAATATATTTTTTCCGCCTTTAATCAGCGTTGTTGTTTGACCCCTGCACTCGCTGGACGACAGCTGAGTCACTCACTTTATAAAGTTAGATCTATAGCTAATAAATAAAATATTACAATAATAACAAAACAAGTATTTCTTTTATTTATTTCTACGTCAGTAAAAAACATCGTTTTTTGGGTTCCGTACCCCAATATAACAAAGGGTAAACCCTATTACTAAGACTTCGCTGTCTGTCCGTCTGTCTGTAACCAGGCTATTTCTCAAGAACCACGATAGCTAGACAGTTGAAATTTTCACAAATTATGTATTTCTGTTGTTGCTATAACAATAAATACTTACTAAAAACAAAATAAAATAAATATTTAAAGGGGGCTCTCATTCAACAAACGCGATTTGCTCGATATCAATAATGGCAACAAGTAGGCACATAAAATATTCTTATACTCATTGTTTAATTCATTAATTCCCAAGAGGACGCCGGCGTCCACACACCTATTGTCTTTCTATTGTGTCTCTAATTACGGTATTCAATATTTAAGGCGGGCTCCCATACAAAAAACGCCATTTTTTTTGTATATTTTGTTGTTGTTCTGTTGTTTACTAGTCAATGGTATGGAACCCTTCGTGCGCGAGTCCGACTCGCACTTGGCCGGGTTTTTTTTAAGCTTCATAACGCACATCCCGACTCCAGTGCACTGACTTGTCCCACACAGTATCAAAATCAATCTAAAATCCAATGCATTTTAATATCGGGAGGAGATATCTTCTGCGAATCGATTCGCAGCCTAACATAACGCCATAACTCACGTACCTAATTTATTTATTTTTAACACTATGGGTAGGTACGTCATGTTATCCCTACATCAGTTAAATAGCTCATAAATTTTCAACTCCAGTTCTAAAAAGATACCTACATAGTACATAATAATATAGCAGCACGCGACCACCACTGTATATATTGGCAAGCGCGATCATAGCGAATTTGTTTCACCCAGCGTGTTTCATTCGGAGGAGGCGCGCGCGCGTTGTATTGTCGTGCAGTGTGCTCCGTCTAGTAGTCCGAGCGTGACCGGTGCTCCGTCAGACCTCGCACGTCGCATTCACTGACCACTCGCCACTCGTCAGACTCAACCATGGTCGCTCCCCGTGTAGTCGTGTGCTTCGCCGTGCTCGCGGCCTCAGCTCTCGCCACCAACGTGCAGCAATGTCCAGGTAATACTTGCTTTTACATAAGCCCGTTAGTTGAGAACACGACCTGCTTTCGTTTTGTTTGTCGTTCTCAGAAAACTGTGTTTCTCAATAAGATGTATTGTAATGCGATGCCAATGTTTAGACAGTTGAGGTCAGTAAAACTCAATAAAAACGGGTAAGTGTTAAAGATACCTGTTTATTTACAAACATAATAGTTAAGTTGTACGCTCAGACCTTCTTTTTTGTTGGTTTGAGGTTGTACGATTTAAAAAGTTAAGAGATATCTCGTTCTGTTTATAACTTACAGATAAAGGAATTTAGTAGAGAAACAATTAATTTATAGTTCCTGCGTAATTATTTACTGCTTACCTCACGGAACAAAGGAACAATTAAATGAAGGCAAGGATTTCAGTATTACCGGCACGCATGTCTGCCAAAAAAACATGAAATGTGTTGATACAATACAATGCGCGCCAGTGCGAGATGAATCCTTTGCACTTGCGAAACGTTGCAGGCGAAGAGTTCGCTCGGTCTCCTCTAACTTCTGCACTTGAGCACCTTGAATCAGTGTCAGTCTTCAAGTTATGCAACTGTCTCATATTACAATTAAGTAAGCAGGTACGGAGTTATTACAATAAATTATAAACAATACTAGACCAAAGCTAGCAAGACACTGATTATAGACAACTTCTTGAAGAAGTATGTAAGCATGACTTACCTAGACACATTGTATGAGTTTTACGTAATATTAATATCAATATGACCTTTGCCATTGCTTTATATTGTTCCACAAATAGATATCCGTTTATTGTTGTCTTATTTTAAATGAATCTTTTGCCCACTTGCCGGATCAATTTTGACGGCACGATCGGCGCAGTGGGCGAGCGATTGACTGCTGCGCTGCGTGTCGCGGGTTGGATTCCCGCTTGGAACAAATATTTGTATAGCCTACAGATAGTTGTGTTGCGTATGTGAGCTTAAATATTTGCGAATACACCCACTATACAAGAGTATTTCGTAGTGTGGGAGAACATTTTTCTTTAAAAATAAAATTAAGTATTGTACGCGGCAAATAAGTTGAACTATTTGCTATGGTTACGCGCAACCCCCCACTTCGATTGAGACCCGAAAACCGGTTATAATCCTCGTCACACAAGTTGAACCATCATGACGGTCGACCTTGAATACGCAATAACCGATTTTCGGGTCTCAATCGAAGTGGCGAGCTGCGCGTAACCATAACAAATGGTTCAACTTATTTCCCGCGTACTTTAAATGATTTCAATATCTAACTGTACAAACAAATATCGTTGTAAACTAAGTTACCTAATACAAAACTATGTGGATAGCAAGATTAGCAACCTGCTTCGTTACCGAGGTTTTAGGCTGACACCAAACACTTAGCCAAAAGTCAAAGAACTCAATACTTAACCTCGGTAGTTTTATTACGTAGTGTAGTCTGTGTTGTGGTTTCTGGCGTGCTTCAAGTGCATCTATATTTTATTATATAAATATTAAGCATCAGCCATTATTTATAGTGTAAATATGTAAATTGATGTCACATTAACGTGTCCATTGGCTATGATTTATTTTACTTAGATATAGGTATACAGCGTGATTTTTGGAGTCGGCATAGACAAGAATGGCGATAAAAAAATACAAGCGACTTCAATGTAAAAATAGAATACAAAAAAGTGCTAAATAACTTTAATTTCGGAAGTCGGTGTTTAATAACGAAGAGACTAAATTATTATAGAAACACCGACATCCGAAATTAAAGTTATTTTGCACTTTTTTGTGTTCTATTTTTACATTGAAGTCGGTTGTAATTTTTTTGTAAAAAGTTTTTTATTTCACACTTTTTAATTGTAGGTAGTACCTACCCCTCAGCCAAACTTAAATAATTACGTTCCGTCATTCGGTTCCATCAATATTTTTTTTTAATCAATATTTCTGTGACCAGGAATCGAACTTGTAGATTAGTGTCGTAGAAAAAAAAAATCTGTATGATTGTTTCTTTGTTATTTAACATCTACTTCCGAAATTAAAGTTAGTTTTAACTTTTTAGTGTTTTTTTTTTTTATTTAAATTCGGATGGGTTTTTTTTTAAATAAGTTTTATTTTTATTTTACACTTGTCGATTGTGATATCCCTCAGCTAAACTAACATAGTGTATCAGTGTGAAGGTAGGTAGGTACTTTATTGCTAAAGTGCATCTCAAGACAATTATAATAAGCCCAAACACGACTAGGTTACATTGATTTATTACGGAGTTCCGATGCCTATCTTGCGGCTTCATCATCAGATCAGTTCGGTGTGCCTACACCCTCCCCTCTTCCTTCAAGTAGTCATCGACTACATGTTTTCTTTACAACGATACTTTTCATATGATCCTATAAGGAGTTCCCTTGCATTTAGAATAATTATTTTGTTGTTCTGTGTACTTTACACAAAATAAAGGACAAAATAAAATGTGTAACTTTCAACTTACTAAATAGGTACCCAAGATAAAAAAGTGGATGTAGGTACCTACGTTTATACGCAGAACACCATAATAAATAAGAGTAGGTGAAAGCGGTAAATCTTAGCTGAGACTAGTTTGAGAGACTAAATTGCCTTCCTGTGAATCGCTCAACGAAGGCAACCCAGTACAGCCACAGTACTTATGAGTAGTATTTAATTAGCCAACCGGTCTTCAATATACACATTAGGTAGGTACACGTTTTATATCTTGGGAGATTAAAACTACATCAAGCCTAATTAGAAAAACTCAATAAATTGAATCAAAAGCAAAGGTCGCTCGCAAACTAAATCGATTAACCTTGTGCGATTCCAAGTGTTATTGATAAAACCGATGACACTCAACAAAATGTTAGACCTTCCAATTTTCAAGTTGTCAATAAAATTAGTAATCTAGTTATGAGATATTTAGTTTATGTTTGTTATTTATTATAGTTATTTTTAGCTTTAAGGTTTAAAGGTCAGTGTCACCAGTGACATTAATGCCTAGCCTTCTCCAGTCCGGAAACATCCGTCGTTGTAGCTGTGAACAGTTGCGGCGAGATCACATCACCCTGCCTCACACCCCGCTGCGGGAGGACAGGTTCCAGAGTCTGAGGCATAACCATAACGTGTTAAAATGTCAGTCGTGAAGACGAGAACAAGGGATGGAGCTATATACCCTATAAAGCTCCATCTCTTTAACAATTCAGTTTAGGTCGTAAAATGGATCGCGTAAAGAGCTCGTAGTAGGGCCTCTGTCCTAAATTCGGAGCAATATGGTGACGTTTTCGTACAAACACCTCAGAACCTCGATGTACCGATATTCGATCTAGTAGGAACCGTCGCAGAGACTGCAGCGCAGCCCAAGCCTCGGTTGAATCTAAGGCTTTTTCGTAGTCCACAAACGCTAAGCAGAGGGGCAGATTAATCTATAGGGGAAGACCCTATAGATTATACTGCCCCTGCCGCAGCGTAAGTACCTATGTGGTCTACAGTGCAGAAAACTTTTTGGAATCGAATGTTCAAGAACCTGAAAATCGTCATTCCTACGCACGTGAGATTTAATGAGTCTTGAATTTTAAGAACCGGATTTCGACCCGCCTTCAGGAGTTCGGATGTAGTTCCGTCATTACTCGACTCCATGTTGTTTTTAAGCTGCATCAGAGCCTTCCTAATCTCGTACAGGGTAACGTCCAGGATGTCTTCGGTATAGTTTCTGTTGAATTTAGCTTTTATATTTTTTGCTAGATTTGCAGCCAGTTTAATAATTAACATCAGCCTGCTATCTATAGAATGCCTCGATCCCTCTCAGAAGCTTCGATTTGACGGGTAGATATAATATGATTCCAACCCCAGCCAACCTCGCTCTTGCATTAATTCGTCGTCGAATCATGGGTTAAGCGCGTCTGTATACATCACTTCACTCGAAAAAAAACCCCTCTCGCGGACGAAGCCCCTTAAAGAATCTAGTAGTTATCCAATATTTTACGGAACAATAGGAACACTGCAATGTTAATAAAATTTATCACACAATTAGAAACGTCCATTGAACAATCGTCAGGCCAATTAAGACGCATAATTATACGGATTATAGGTACGAAAGATGATAATTATACTATATTAGACTTGGGTACTGAGTACCTACATGCGCAGCCACAGTCATGGCTATCAAGTCCATTACAGTATGCAATTAACTGAGATTCTAATGACTGTGAAGGGCTTACTGCGAGCTGTGGTACTATTAACTAACTTAGAGTAAAATATTAAACAAAACACGGCAAAAACATAACTATTATTTGCAAACGGATATCTCGCGCAATCATCTATCTATACTGAAGCACGATCCTGACATAGACTCGCTCCCGCCTGTAATGTATGATTCTGTGCCCATATTATATGTACTCAAAAAGCACTAAACACCTTGGCGTGCATATGAACACTAACCTTGATTGGAAGGTTCATGTTGCTGTTGTGAGTAGGAGGGTAGAGTAATTTTTTAGTCTCTTGAACGTCTCCAAAAATTTCTACCATTTCACACTAAGGTTAATCTTGCACAATCTCTTCTTCTACTGCTCATTAACTATGCGGATGTCTGTTTTCTAGATGCTACGGAGGTACTTCTAAACAAACTTGAATGATTTCAGAATTCGTACATCCGTTTTATTTTTACCCTCCGCAAATACGATAATGTGTCGGAGTTTCGGACAAGATTAAAGTGGCTGTCGATTCGGTGTCAGCGAGATACACATATTCTATCTCTTTTCTATACAATCCTACTGCTCCTCAATACCTTTGTGAACGCTTTGAGTACCTCTTCCCAAGGGGTAAACTCTGTCTCACCACCTCTTCTCTTCTACTTCGTACTCCACGTCACACTTCCAGCCGCTATGATGGTTCCTTTTCTGTAACTGTAGTGCGTCTCTGGGACTCCCTGCCACTCTCTTCGCGACAGCCCTTCTCTATTTGTCTTCAAGAGGAAACTTGAAGAGCACTTCCTTTCATTATTGACATCTTCTATCTATAAATATAAAAGCGAAATACCACTCACTAATTAATCACGAAATCTCAGAAACTTTACTTAAAATTTGGCAGCTAGGTTCCTTATAGGGCTCTTACGAAACTCTACCCCAAAGGGGGTAAAACGGGTGTTAAAAGTTTGTATGGAGAAACCGACTTTCACGAGGGCGAAGCCGCTTGCAGAAGCTAGTATTAGTATATATAATATGTATTAGTGTGTATAATATGTATTAGTATGCATATTATAATTATGTATGACTCATGTAAAATATAATTATATATTAGACTTATTTATGTAGGTTTATATTGTGCACAGGATTCTACCGTTGTATATGTTCTCTCTCTATAACTCAGAGCCTCGGAGTTTTTGCTCGGAGCTAACTCATTGCTGAGTTAAGTTCGCCTTTGTACATGAACTGTCTGTATATTCATATATTATGTCATGTTTCTGTGTACAATAAAGAATTAAGAAGACTTATAATAAAGGATGGACTATATTGCGAACAAGGCTCCAAAAATTTTTTTCATCACAAACTCGTCACATCACGAACGACTTTAATTAGAAAAAATAAAATTCGTCTGTTTTTAAACACGACAATTTATTTAAGTAATTGGTATGTAGGCAGGTATAGTTAGGTATATCATTACAAAGATAAACGCGAAAGAATTCCTTTATGGAAACAGGTTAAGAATATGGTTGTAGTTTTTTTTGTAGCACTTTGTGGTATAAGTACCTACAATTCGACAACTGTTCCGTCCTAGTGATATTTTTAGGGTTAAAACATGGTTTAACGGACTACAGCAGTAGTAGAAGAAACTGCAGACAGACACACGCGCGAGGGTACGCCTCAATAGCGGCAGTAGGACCTATTATGACGGAATGGCTGGAGAGAAGACATGGCGCCCTTACTTTCCGACTGACACAGATACTTTCCGGACACGGTTGCTTCGGATAGTACTTGAGTCTCAAAGGCCGGAAGCCGACGCCCGCTTGCCAACAACCTCGATGACACGTCGCAACACACTATTGAGAAATGCCCAGCTAGGGCAGTGCAGCGCCGCCGTGATCTCATCGCAGCAGTCTGTGGGTTAGGAAGTAAATGTTATCCGCAAGCTTTCGCTTCCAGAGGCGGTCCAGTCTATGAAGTCGCTGAAAAAGGGAGCGGAAAAATATAACCTTTCCCTATTCGTAGCAGACGCATACCGATTCCGAGAGCCGGAGGGCGCGGAACGGTCTCCGGCCATCATAGAGTGAGACCTACAGATAACAGATTTAAGGAGACTTTTGCCTAAACAGTGAAAGGTCCGAGATAGCGGCGCACTGTGATCTACGAGTGCCTCCCTGGAAGAATTGTGAAACAATGTGGCTGCAGAGAGTAACAGGGTTCACCTAATAAACCTGCAGGGGGAGCGTGACACAATGCTTCAAGCACTCTAACGGCCAAAGATAGCTGCAGAACACCCTATGGTTTTAGTCAGTAAGAGGCTGATAAAGCCTTACGCTTTCGCACATTAAAAAAAAGACAAGCGATTTTGTAGTAGTACCTAGCTAGAGCATGTTGGTACCATCTGAATACTGAATTGATCAAAAGGGTTCCAAACCCAGATGGGTTGGGTATAAATTTATTATAGATACAAGTGTGTATAAATAAGTGTCTGCTTGTAAACTGCAATGACTACTTAGTTAAACAATAGCCATTAAGTAGATTAGTAGGTACATCTTTTTTCAATATATTAGGTAACCAGCTATTGTTTAAGTCGAGCAAAGAAACGCGCGCGTGCGATTGCAATCACGAGATGAATCTTGTCGAGAAATTAATTTGTCACAGCAGATACTATCAAAGTGCTTTACAGAGATGAGAGAGAATCTATCTAACGTGGTAGGTACAAAGCAATCACGTGTGTGCAATGTGCATCTGATGGGCAATTAACGAGCCACTTGAACTTGACAAACGTAGTGGACAGCGGAGAATACAAACATGGCACGACACGGGGCAGATACATGGTAAATGAGTCATTATTTACTACCCGAAAGCTCTACTTTAATAAAATCTTCTTACTCACAACAAAACTGTTCGTTTCAATTCCATGATACTTATTAACCTCGTTCTTAGTAATATAGTATAAAAATTAATCAGTTAATTTTTCTTGTTAAACACGATAAGCGTTTATTGTTGACCTGTGTAATTTGTGAAGATGACAATGTACGCTCAGATCTATGTATAACAATACAGGCACGGGCACCTACGTGATTACATTTAAATAGATAAGTACCTAATTTAAACTTCCTCATCGATTTGGACTGTAGTTTTATTGACTTTAGATAACAAAGGTTTTATTATTGATGTTCTGGCCATTCCTCCGAACATTTAGTTAAAGAATAATACTCAAATTATAATTTAAAGTAATTTAAGCCGACTAACATTCTGGTCACGAAATTCATCGACTCATTGTGCATACTCAAATATCTTATTTGACGGTTTGTTATGGAAAAACGTTTTTATATGGTCTTATCTTCTGAGAAATACAATTAACTAGATGGGAAAATCCTTTTTGATAAAACATGTATTGAATTTATGGCTCTTTTAGAATCCCGTACCAAAATGATAAATAGGAATCGACTGCTTAGTGCTTATTTCAAGAATCGTTTATGCTACTTACCGATTTATTTAGAATTAATAAAAAATTCGAAGTCTGTAAAGTGAAATAACTGTAATAAACCTGCTAGGTTTTTGTAAACTAAGTATCACGATTTTCAGTTCTTACCTAGGTAATCAGCAGAAAAAAACCCTTGTAAACAACTACTAGGTTTAGCGTTCGCAAAAAAAATCTAAATATAAATACTTACTTAATAAATGAAAATATCTACTTGGAAAATGGAAACATGTAATTCCTACGTATTATAATATATGATACGATATAACGATAGGTACTTTGTACTTGTACGGAACAGTCAAAGTCGGTGGGCAAAGTCGGCTCGCTAATCTTTTTTTTTGTTTGGGCGTGCCTGCTACATGACATTTGTGTACCTACCTCTAAAGATATGTTCGTATGCGGTTTTAAAATACCATTGTTGTGAGGATGGCGGCGAGTCGTCATGTAGGTACCTAGTGACTACCTATCTAGAATCCTCTGATTTACGAACAGAGCCGATAAAAAAACTAATTACAAAAAAATTCTATATGTCACCAAAAAATAAAATTTGTATCGCTAAAAACCGAAAGTGACAATTTACCCTACATGTCGAAATATATTGTACAAGGATTTTAAGAAATTCTCGTAAGATAAAGCGCTTTCAACATTTATTAATTATTAAGTCCATACTCCGAAAAAAATGTCATCGACCGTCGCATGGTGCGATAACTACAAGCTACAAGTATATTATTATTATTTGTATATGATATGTATGTGATATACTTTATTGTATATAAACCTCATATTAATACAGAACAATCATTTATTTAAAAAAATAAGTAGGTACTTACCTGTATAAAAACTGTCTTATCACAAAAGGCAATCTCTTACTGACAACAACCTTTGGATGGACAAGCATATTTTTATTTCCCTAAATGGGGGGCAGGTAAGGTTATCTTAGTAAACTACAAAGTTGGTGCCCGCAACCTCACCCGCATTAGACTCGCAAAACAGGACCACGTCATTCGGTAACAATTTGAAGATCCTTTTATCCTCCTAATTCTTTTTCTAAAATAACTAACCAGTGAAAGTCCCGTCAAAATCGGTCTAACCGTTTCGGAGATTAACCAGAATAAACAGACCTTCCCTCTCTTAGAGAGGAGACCTGAGTCCCAGCAGTGGGAACATTAAAAAGGCTGATGATGATGATGGTGATGAAACAGACAGACAACAATGTCAAAAATGCATTTTTGTTACAGTATCGAATATACTGTCATATGCATTTAATATTACAGACACTTTAATTTTATTTATATGTATAGAAGATGTATATATAATTATAAGATTATTGAATTATATTGTACTGTCAGCAATTTAAGACCTATAAGATGTCACGTCTCGTCGGATCTGTAAATACGGCAGACGTGATTAAGATAAGACAAAATTCCATCAGTACCTCTACCATGAGTTTTAAGCAATAGTATTCGTCACTACTCGATATCGACGCCGTAAATATTTTGTATGGCAAATTTTGCAGCGCCTCTAGCGGTCACTTGCAGAACCAAAATTTGCCATACAAAATATTTACGGCGTCGATATCGAGTAGCGACGAATACTATTGCTTAAAACTCATGGTAGAGGTACAGGTACCTTTTTGAATTGTTACCTAAACTACGAGATCACACGTAGGTGCCTAGATGATACCAACGACATGTAGGTACCTACTGGTACTTACACGAACAATGAAAATAAACTATAGAATTACTTTATTACATGCAAACAGGTTACATCCAGCTAGCGAATTTACAACATTCAATAACACGTATTACACCACGTCATTCTAAAGAGCAATTATTTATTAATAACCGACCAAGTTTTTTTAAGTTTGATGCCGGATCTGTGATATGATTGCACCTGAACAAAAAGTGCAAAAAATCGGCCAAGAAGGTAGATGTTGAATCATGCAGAGTGATCGATTCCGAATTCGGGATAAATACATAGGTACGCAAGCGTACGCAGTGTTGATTTACCAATCGTTTTTTTTTTTTAATTCAACACTGAGGTATCTTTCGAAGGAGTCACCGCTGAAAGGGTAAATGAAAGAACATGGTGGGTCGTCACTAAAAGTCTGACACTTTTCTCTCGCGGCGAAATTTGGACTTCGCCGCGAGAGAAAAGTGTCAGACAGAAAAGTTGTTTCATGATTTCCCTAATAAAAAAAAAGATTTCATATGTCGTAGGTACCTACTCTAAAGGTACTTGACATGTGCTTTCCTGAATGCCGACCCCGTAGGCCTGAATGTGATGTTTGCGGACAAATGGACTTAATGAATCAATTATGGACTGGCAATCCTACAGGATTCACGACATAAATTACGTCACACGAATTTCATGATTTTTTGCCCCTGCCCCCGTCCTTGTCCGTCACATGTTTTGCAAATTTACAATTAGAAATTATTGAAGGAAAACAGCGGAGTAGTTAGTTTAATAAAACTCATTTCGGTGCCACTGAAAATAATTTAAATGGATATTAAATAATAATTTAAATGGATATTTAAATGGATATTAATAAAATGAATATCAAATCAAACAATCATTAAAACAAAAAGCGATTAATTTAATAAATTAACAAAATAAAAAATATTAATAGAATTATATTAATAAAAGACACAAACTTAATAATCTTGAGTCCCTGGACTTTGAACTCACTCCTTTAAATTATTTACAACTGGCATAGCAGCCACTTCGTTCTCGTTTGGGTTGTTAATGTCAGGAACAATTATAGTTGTGTCAACATATTTTTCATCCAACCATACAGCATCATCGACACGAAGAAGTTGCACGTCTAGCAGCAATTCTTTGTGTTGATTAGTGGCCTTGTATGATGCAAAAAACAGAGGCCACATCACACATGATCGCTTAAGCAAGTATGCTTCAACACTAGGGCAATAGCTATCATAAGGAACTTGCTTCAAATGTGATGACGCTCGGAGATCCAAAGCTAACTGAAGTAGGAATGGAGCGAATTCACCATCGGAGTCATCTTTTTCGGTGGTTACGTACCCGTTTGACGTCTGACCAATTAAAACAGGTGGTAGTAAGAACCCCTCTCGCAATAGTCGCCAAAGATTGAATCTTCGCACACCACAACATGGGACAACCTCGCATTTTACAATTTGTAATAAATATTGAGATTCACGCACATGATTTGCGTACCAAGACGCATCACTTCTGTCTGTTGTTACAAAGCATTCTGCAACCACATGGGGAGGCAAGGATGCTAAATTTGCAGTTACTAAAGCGTCACGGGGACCTATTGAATTGTGAAGATTAGGTCCTAAAATGAAAAAAAGTCTATGACAACTTTTCATTTTGGGATGAGCGTGTAAGAATTTTCAAAAATGTAAAAAAAAACAGTCACATTGAAATACTCGAGCGCGTCAGACATTCATACTATAGACGCGCTTTGTCTTTCAGATAACCGATAGGTATTAATCTGACGATTAAATAGTGGCGGGTGGCTGTAAAAAGGGGGAAAAAATACGAAAAAAAAAGTTATTCGAGCGTGTTAGATATTCAGACTGAATGTTAAGTGAACTCAAAAAAGTGTCCTAAACGACTGACGATTTCGACGTGGCTAAAAATAAATGCTGATTTTTGAAATGTAAAAAAAATGTGACCTTGAGATACTTGAGCGCGTCAGATTTTTATACAGAGGGTTCAACTTGATGTCTTTGTCGTCCTGACAATTATATATTATATGTCGCTTAGCTATTATATATAAAAAAATATGATAGGTAAGCGACATTTCGAAAATGTAAAATTATACATTGTAGTATGGTCATTAAAGATTAATATGAAATGAAGTTTGTGAAAAAATTCAACAGTTTACTATCAAAATTTGACTAAATTCAATTATTTTGGTTGGCAGAGTTTTAAACAACCCATATTTTCCATGGTGGGTCGGTGCGAGAGAGTGAGAAAAAGTGAGCAGGACAGACCTTATCTCTTTTTTATCGCTCACTCTAGGCATATATTTGTGATAATATATATGTCAATGACAACACTAGTAATATATATGTCAATGACAACACTAGTAAGTTCGCGACTAAGAGGCGCCATTCGTCGTTCCACTCTGTTGAAAGCACTTTTTCCCGGAGCTTTTGTGGCAATGTAAATAGCACCTAAATCAAAATCTTTAAAATGTTGTATAGCGGAAACTATAACTCGCCCGCATCATGGATTTTCGTCTGGACAGTCATCGCAACTAAAACTTTAAACTATGACTTTACGAAAACCTCAAAAACATAACAAGTTTTCAAAAACATAACATGTTTTTGAGGTTTTCTTAAAGTAATAGTTTAAAGTTCGTGTTTTAACACTTAGATTATAATAGATTTTGAAATGTGACGTCACGAAATTTAGGACCACTCCCACCCCCTTGTCACACAATGTCACACTTCGTCGACCCCCTCCCTCCCCCCAAACGTGTGACGTAATTTATGGAAGGCCCCTTGATTGATTACGCTCTCGTCTTAGATGCGAGCTGCAATCGCGCCTTGTGCACAATGACAAGTTATTCACATTTGCATTATAATGGACCTACTGTTTTGCAACACTGTTTCAAGTATTGTAAATCTGTGCACTTTACCTGAAGTCTAATTAGATTTTTTCTGATTTTTACAGGCCAAGAATTCGAAAACCTGAGTGAAAACGTGCAGCTATCACCATGCAAGAAGCCTCCCTGCAAACTCAAGAAAGGCACCAGTCAATCTATCACAATTAACTTTACGCCAGGTACCTAACTACCTTACTTAATGATTGCCAAAGAATATTTTATTAGAATATTGGAATTTCCTAAGAATAATTATTCTAAGGGGATTTTCCTTTAAAATCCTACGGCTTGTAATAGGCAATGTTACGCAGTTATACTCTTTTTTTTTTTTTTTTTTTTATTGGTAGGTAAAATCATCCAATGAACACGAATCCCGCCCTTGGGTGGGGCGGGAAACAGTGTCAGACTTTTACTGACTAAAAACCTACCTTTCCATTCCTTGCCTTTATCCTGGGGCCTTTGGTGACAGTCTCACATAACCTTTGGCCCCAGTAGGCTTCGGCCCTGCTGGACCCCTACAGTTTGCTGACAACTCCTTGAGGCGCGCGGGAACGGTGCGCGCCGTAGACGACCTGAGCTCGGACCGGTCTGTTACCGGACGGACGGACAGCGAGCTACCCATTGCCCACCGTCCGCGAGCCCGCGCCTACGGTGGCCGGAAATTGGGATCGGAAACCCGGCGGCGGCGGCGGCGTGTGCGCCTTTGCCTAATGCGGTCGGCCTCCTCCTTTACTAGCATTACTGCTTCGCAAAAGGAGGCAACCGCCTGCCACTCCTCCTCGCTCCGGAGCATGGCTTGAACCAAGCCCCGGCGCGAGAGATCGCCGCCGATCGCCCCCACGAGGACACGGCGATGCTCTTCCCAAGCGGGGCACACCTCAACTGTGTGCTCCACCGTGTCCACCGGGCGGTCCGCACAGTGGCGACACCCGGGCGTCGTCTCCGCACGAATCTTGTACAGGTACGGACCGAACTTGCCGTGTTCGGTCAGCACCTGCGCCAAACGGAAGGTGACGACGCCGTGGGGCCTTTCCAGCCACGCCTCAAAGAGGGGCCTTACTGCCTCGATCGTGGCGTGCCCAGCACGAGGTTGCGACAGTCGCTCTCGCCATTTCACCATGAGATCCCGCCGGAGCTCTGTCCGCCATGCCGCGACTTGTCGCGGCAGCGGAGTTTCGCCCCGACGTTGCATCTCCACGCGTAAGTCATGCATGTGTGCAAGGACTGTTGCCTCCAAATCCCATGGTGGTAGGCCAGCAAGGAGGCTCGCCGCTTCGCAGGACACCGTACGGTATCCGCGGATCATCCGGATGGCCATGACCCTCTGGCAGGCGGTTAGCCGGGCCGCCACTCGCTTCCGTAGCGATGGCGCCCACACGGGCGCACCGTAAAGGGCCATGGACCGAACGATGCCTGCGTAGAGCCTCCGGCAGGAGGCGTCTGGACCCCCTAGGTTCGGCAGGAGCCGCTTGAGCGCAGCCCCAGTCGCATTCAACCTGGGAGCCAGACGTCGGAAGTGCTCCTTGAAGTTCCACCGGCTGTCGAGGACGAGTCCCAGGTACTTCATCGTCGACCCGACGCCGATGTGAACTCCTCCTACCGTTAATTGGGAGCCCGGAGGTGGCGCGCTCCGAGGGCCGTGAAAACACATGGCCTCGGACTTGTGCAATGCCACCTCGAGTCCCAACTGCTGTATCCTCTCCACGACTGTCGCAACCCCGCGCGTCGCTAGTTCGACCGCCGCCTGGTACGACCGTCCCCGCGCCAGGACCAGCGTGTCGTCTGCGTAACAGACCACGCTGACCACGCAGTTATACTACTATTCTTGAATGAAAGAGTTTTGAGGGATGAACATCAAAGGGTTACCTACGTAAATTTTTTCTCGGCCAGATATCAAGGACCTAAGTAGCATGACATAAAATAAACATTTATTTACTAGTATCTTCCAAAGAAGTGTCTCACAAACTAATGTTATAAAAAAATACAATTATTCCTTTGTGTGAGACTGTTATCTGCAGTACGATCCTCCTCCCAACTGTTTTCATTTTAGAAACACAGTTAGTGGGGTGACTAGTATGACAAGATAATTTGGAATAGTCAGGTAAGCCGCTATGACCTCGAAAAACAAGTAGACTGTTTATTAATAGAGGAAATAAAAAAGGACCTTGGCTTCCTCTACAATATTACGTAGACCAAACAAGACACGAATATAATTAATCAGTGTGTAACACAATGTCTATTACAGAGTCCGATCGAGCGAAATAAATTCATCAAATATTAATAGGTTGTTCAAGTTTATGACAACAGGAAAATGTGTCAGTTTATTCTGCAATAGGAAATAAATATTAATGAAATTGGTCACTGGTTAAGGATCTACTTCCGACATAGCAAAAGATCAAGTTCAACAATAGATGGGGTACAAGGGCACACAAGCAATAGAGCAACTAGTTTTGTTGGCTCATTAATGTTTCACCAAAACTCCATTGTCAAATTATTAGTTTACAACCAACTTTTCGTATACTATTTATTTCACAAACAAATCTTTCTGCAAATATTTTTTTGGCAAATGCTTCTTTTGATAAATGGTTCAGATGATATTTAATCATTTCATTTAATAATTTGGGTTCTTTTAGAAAAGTTACGTTTATATAAATTTCATTTTATAATAAATTTTCTAAACGATCATGACGGCATTGTTTTGCATAATTTTTTTGAACTACCTCCTTATACCTATTATTGCACTGACATACTAAGTAGATGTGAATCCTTCTGTTATCAATGAGTACAGTATTTGAATTGGTAAATATGCTCTCCTGGGTGGATTTATAGGTGGTTTCCCTTCCCTATGTTGCCCGAGGTTAATTGCCGACACGCAGCATGCAAGAAGGCATGCATCATGTAAGCAGGCATGTAGTATGCAAGCAGGCAAGGAGCATGGAAGCAGGCATGCAACATGCAGCAGACATACAACATTCAGCAGGCATGCAGCATGGTAGCATGCATGTAACATGCAGCAGGCATGCAGCATGGTAGCAGGCATGCAACATGCAGCAGGCATGCAGTATGGAAGCAGGTATGTAGTATGCAAGCAGGCATGCAGTATGCAAGCAGGCATGAAACGTGTAGTAGGCGTGCAGCTTGCACGCAACTTGCAGCAAGCATTGTTTCTGTCACGGCTCCGGCGCTGCGGGATATGGGCGGCCCCACGCGAGCATCTGGGTTTCGTCAGATGGGTTTGAAGATCCCGCCACCGCGCGAAGGCTGGCCGGCTAGTCGGCCAGTAAGTCGAAGCTGCGGTGACTGGGGAAATCATGAAATAATTAATTTTATGTCAGGTTTACTATAAATAGTCTAATGTATTTTTGCCACTTTTTTTATGGTAGGTAAAATCATCCAATGACAAATCCCGCCCTTGGGTGGGGCGGGAAATAGTGTCAGACTCTTACTGACTAAAAACCTACCCTGTTCCATTCGTTGCTTTCGTCCCAGGGCCTCAGGTGACATTTTCACATAACCTTTGGCCCCAGTAGACTTCTGCCCTGCTGGGTCCCCACAGTTTGTTGACAACTCCTTGAGGCGCGCGCCGTAAACGACTTGAGCTCGGACCGGTCTGTTACCAGACGGACGGACAGCGAGCTACCCATTGCCCGCCGTCCGCGAGCCCACGCCTGCAGTGGTCGGAAATCGGGATCCGAATCCCGGTGGCGGCGGCGGCGTGTACGCCGTTGCCTGATGCGGTCGTCCTCCTTTGCTAGCATTACTGCTTCGCAGAAGGAGGCCACCGCCTGCCACTCCTCCTCGCTCCGGAGCATGGCCTGAACAAAGCCCCGGCGCCGATCGCCCCACAAGGACACGTTGATGCTCTTCCCAAGCGGGGCACACCTCGAATGTGTGCTGTGCTCCACCGTGTCCTCCGGGCGTTCCGCACAGTGGCGACACCCGGGCGTCGTCTCCGCACGAATCTTGTACAGGTACTTCGCGAACTTGCCGTGTTCGGTTAGCACCTGCGCCAAGCGGAAGGTGACGACGCTGTGGGGCCTTTCCGGCCACACCTCAAAGAGGGGCCTTACCGCCTTGATCGTGGCGTGCCAGCACGGGGTTGCGACAGTCGTTTTCGCCATTTCACCATGAGATCCCGCCGGAACTTTGTCCACCGTGCCGCGATTTGTCGTGGCAGCGGAGTTTCGCCCCAGCATTGCATCTCCACGCGTAAGTCGTGCATGTGTGCAAGAACTGTTGCCTCCAAATCCCATGGTGGTCCAGCAAGGAGGCTCGCCGCTTCGCAGGACACCGTACGGTATCCCCGGATCATCCGAATGGCCATGACTCTCTGGCAGGCGTTCAGCCGGGCCGCCACTCGCTTTCGCAGCGACTGTCGCCCACACCGTTTTCCAGTGGATTAGGCCTCTTAAAAAAACGCACTTGGCTGGATTCGTTTCTGCCACATTATTTTTTAAATATGATAAATAAATCATTTGGTAAATGAAAAACGTTCAAAAGAGGCTACGGCCAATATTCCCAAAAAGATATTTTATAAATCGGCGAAAACGATCAATTAATGCATAAGGATATCTATCAAAAAAGTTTTCGGTAAAATGAAATTCGAACAAATAAAAATTCGGAAAAGTGATCAATTCCCAAAAAAACACTGAACTGGTATTCCAAGCGTTGTTTTAAGAAATAAAATTAATAAAAAAATAATCGTTGAAAAATGACACGTTATACCTGTTGAATACCGTAATTAGAGACACAAAAGAAAAACAATAGGTGTGCGGACGCCGGCGTCCTCTCGGGGAATAATGATTTAAACAAAAGTTGACTTAGAGATTTGTTTGTAAACAATTTGGTAAACTTGTTGTATAATGACGAAATAGCGAAACATGTTTTTGGCAATCACTGATTTTAAAATGATTTGTAAATCAATTTTTAGTGAAATGACAGGACACCGGTTTTGTTAGATACTAGCTGTCGCCCGCGATTTTGCACCCATGAGTTTAACACTGGAGATTCTCATACAAAATTACTTATTTTGAATTTGGGTTACTATTAAACCACCTAAACTGTATACGTAAACATGTAAACGAAAAAACAAAAAAAAACTATTCAAGTTGACCGACTTGAATAGTTTTTTTTTGTTTTTTGTCATCTCTTGAATTTTAGCGAGACTAAGATAAAAATGCAGAAAACTAAGTACCTAGTCGGTCATTAGTATCTAATGGTGTGTTCACATCTGACGAATGCGCCACAAATGCGCCGCTAGCGACCCGCTCGCGAGCTGCGTGCATGTATTTCATGTTCGGGCACTTTCGCGCCGCCCGCGCCCGCGCGCTGCACGTACTTCATCTCGCTCGCAGATGTACTACACAGTATACAGTATGAAAGCAAACGAAATTGCATACGCGCGATCTGTGCGCGCAGGTCGTGTGGCGCGCGCGCCCTCTTTGCAAACCTTGCCCGAGCTGCGCTAAAGAGACCAAATAATTGCAGTAAATATTAATATTAAATGCACGGGGTAGTGCACGAGCAGCTCGCGTATGGGTCGCTAGCGGCGCGAAGCGACGGCGCGGCGCATTCGTGGCCCATTCGCCAGTTGTGGACACACCCTAATAAAACCTCGACTTCATACGGATGCAAATATACTTACATGAACCTTTGTTTGTTATTATTTATGTACAATAAAGTATATAAATAAATAACCTTCTTCGTTTATTGTTTTTTCTATTAGCGGTTGTATGCAGTTTTCAGTCATAGTAAATTTAGCTTTACTTTTAAACTAGCTTTTGCCCGCGGCTTTACTCCCGTCAACTACTTATTCTACTCAATCCTACTCTACCCAATTTTTTTCTTTCATAAAAACCTTCTGATAAAAACAAACAAAAAAAGAATTAGCGAAATCGGTTCAGCTGTTCTCGAGATTTGCGCTTAGCAACATATTCAGCGATTCATTTTTATATTATAGATGTACCTACATATTATGTCTGTTTAAAAATTAGTTTTCTTTTTCAAAACTCTAGTTTTAAAACATATTTTTCGTACGTAGGTAGGTATACTAGGAAAGAATTTGTCTCACTCAATCAACATCATCCTTTCGTCTATTGTCAGTCTTAGTTTTAGACTATCCATAGCCTACTTAATTTTGAACTAAGTACATTATTAATAAATTCCAAATAAAAAACTTTTAAAAAAAAAGCTTTCAATTAAATGGGCTAAAAAGAATAAAATAAACTTTTCCTTTATAACTTTTACTATCAATATTTATAACGGCAGTACACGATTTATATGATATAAAAAGCTTGTCGCGAGATTTTGAAAATATTAAAATCAATAGATGAAGTTTTTTTAACTTATTTAACTGTGTTATTTAGCTGTGTATTTACACAGTTAAATCTCGCGACAAGCTTTTATATCATATAAATCGTGTAATGCCGTTATAAATTGATAGTAAAAGTTATAAAGGAAAAGTTTATTTTATTCTTTTTAGCCCATTTAATTGAAAGCTTGGTTTTTAAAACAGTTTTTTTATTTGGAATTTATTTTTTACTTTTTAGTTATACCTTATTTAAATCACAATTGTATTCTCAGCAAATCCTTTCATTTGTTACCTATATTATAGGAAAGCCTATGAAACTTAGTCTGCTATCTTAAGAAGTCTGCCAGGTTTTTTTTATGGTAGGTAAAATCATCCAATGACATCCCCTGCCCTTGGGCTTGGTTCGGTCTATTACCAGACGGACGGCCAGCTACCCATTGCCCGCCGTCCACAAGCCCGCGCCTACGGTGGCAGGAAATCGGGATCGGAATCACGGCGACGGCTGCGGCGTGAGCGCCGTTGCCTGATGCGGTCGGCCTCCTCTTTTGCTAGCATTACTGCTTCGCAGAAGGAGGCGACCACTTGAGAAGTGTACCAGGTTGGATTTATGAAACAAAAATGATGGTGGTGGATCGTAAGACTAACAATCAACCTAACTTCCATGAAATAGCCAATTGAGAAGTTGTCCAGAGTTTATCTACCTCGGATCCACAATCACAAATACTGGGAAATGTGGAGAAGATTCACGCACCGTAAAAAGATTGACGCTCTTGAAATGTGACGCTGGAGGCGTCTACTGAGGATAAAACAGACTGCTCAATGCACTAACGTTTCCATTCTTAAAGAGCTTTGCATCAAAACAAAAACTTTCGTCGATTGTGCAAAAGCGAATTTTTAAAATGTTTGGATATATCATACGCAATGAAAGCTCTTTGGAACGTTTAGTGGTACAGGGAAGAGTAGAGGGCCTACATTCTTGCGGCCAATCGCCTATCAGATGGACAGACCTCACCAAATCATCTTCGAAGTGTTCCCTCATTGAATGTACACGAAGTGTCATGAATAGAGAGAGATAGAGAAGTCTCGCAAAAGCCGCAACCGACCTACCGGGCGATCCATGACCACTACCACTCCACCAAAAGTATGACTGAGAAAAAGGAGAATATTGGATTTAGAGTTATGTCACTTTATTTTTCAAGTTACTCTCTACAAGCCCTTTCAATTCGTACCTATTTTTTAGGAGTGTGTTAAAACTAACTAGCTATAATTTACTTATGGTTTGTACCGAACCCTCCGTGCGCGAGTCCAAGTCGCTTATGACAGGTTAGAACTTAGTTTATTCGATCTGAAATTCGATGGGATTGTGTCGTTTTATTGCGGAACTCCTATGGCCACCTTCCAGGTCCATCATCAGATCTCAACTGCCATATTGATCCAAATACAAATCAAAGTACTTGCCATTACAAATCTAACGAGACCAAAGACGAAAGGGTTGTGTCGTTTCATTGCGGAGTTCTTGTAGCCACCTTTCAGCTCCATCATCAGACCCTGGTTACCATATAGGATCCAAGTACTCATCAATACAAATCAAATGAGCCCAAACTCGATGGGATTGAGTCGATTTCTTACGAAGTTCCTATGGTAATCTTCCAGCTCCATCATCAGAACCTGTTAACCATATAGGATCCAAGCACTCGTCAATAAAAATCAAACGAGCCCAAATTCGATGGGGTTGTGTCGTTTAACTGCGGAGTTCCAATGACCACGATCCAGCCCCATCATCATATCCTGGTTACCATATAAGCTCCAAGTACTCGTCATTAAAAATCAAATGAGCCTATAGTCGATGGGGTTATATCTTTTAATTGCGGAGTTCTTATGGATACTTTCCAGTTCCATTGTCAGAACCTGGTTACCATATAGGATCCCAGGAATCATCAATACAAATCAAACGAGCCCAAATTCGATGGGGTTGTGTCGTTTAACTGCAGAGTTCCTAGGACCACGTTCCAGCTCCATCATCAGACCCTGGTCATAATATAGGATCCAAGTAATCGTCATTACAAATCAAATTAGCCTAAAGTCGATGGGTTTATATCGTTTTATTGCGGAGTTCCTATGGCAACCTTCCAGCCCCATTATCAGACCCTGGCTACCATATAGGATGAAAGTACTCATCAATACAAATCAAACGAGCCCAAATTCGATGGGCTTGTATCGTTTAACTACGGAGTTCCTATGACCACCTTCCAACTCCATCATCAGACCCTGGCTACCATACATGATCAAAGTACTCGTCAATACTAATCAAACGAGCTCAAACTCGATAGGGTCGTATCGTTTAAATGCGGAGTTCCTATGACCACCTTCCGGATCCATCATCAAACCCTGGCTACCATATAGGATGAAAGTACTCGTCAATACAAACTAAACGAGCCCAAATTCGATGGGGTTTTGTCGTTTAAGTGCGGAGTTCCTGTGACCACCTTCCAGCTCCATCATCAGACCTTGGTTACCATATAGGATGAAAGGACTAGTCAATACAAATCAAACGAGCCCAAATTCAATGGGGTTGTATCGTTTAACTGCGGAGTTCCTTTGATCACCTTCCGGCTCCATCATCAGACCCTGGCTATCATACAGGATCAAAGTACGCGTCAAAACTAATCAAGCGAGCCCAAACTCGATGGGGTTGTATTGTTTTATTGCTGAGTTCCTATGGCTACCTTCCAGCTCCATCATCAGATCAGCTCCATGTCATCATAATGTTGCATTGTCACCCGATTTACACACGCATGTAAAATTTCAGCTCAATCGGTTGAAGATATCTGCTTCAAAATTGAGGTGCAAGATTTGAGCCAACATACATAGTTACATACAGTGCAAGCTAATAGAAAGCTTGTAAAAAAGTAGGTACTTTTTTCTGGCTTGCATATCAATAACATCTTGCTTTCTTTTACAGACAAGAATTTGACTGACATCAAGAACCACGTTACTGCGGACGTGTTCGGCGTCGAGCTGCCGTTCGTAGGAGTGGACGGCTTGTCCATCTGTGAGAAGCTCTACACGGAAAACGGCGACAAAGCCGCATGCCCACTCAAAGCAGGCACTAAATACACGTACAAGGACTCATTCCCCATACTCGCATTCTACCCCACGATCAGTCTCAAAGTACACTGGGGCTTGCACGACAGTAATAATAAAGATCTTCTCTGCTTCGAAATGCCCGCGCGAATTGCCTAATTTTACAGAACCTTTACCCATAATCAAACAATCAATCAGCCATCACAATAGCAATAAGAGTGCCCGCTTTTTTAAAATATACTCATGGGAACGACGATACATTCTATTGTGTACATTCCTTTAAATATTCAGTTCCTAACATTTAAAAAAATGACAAAGTTGCAATGTGTTTCGGATAACGATCTGGATAGCTGAAATTATTGTATTTGCCGGTACAGTTAAACCAGAAAAGTTATGCTTTCGGTAACCTTTTCTCGTGTTTCAAAATTAGCACGAACACTATTGCACTACAGAATGGATTATTCCGTGATTGAAACATATTTCCAAACATAGTCGATGAAGCGTAGACTATACTTTTTCTGGAAGATCTGTATGTGGTACTTGTAATTAAAGTAGATGTAAGTTTCTATGTAAGGAGGAAAGACGAAGGAAATGGTTTTAATTTGTTTTAATTGCCATTACAAGTAATTAATAAAATGTATCTAATAATTATATTACAAATGTGTTTAATTTTATATTTATAACCCATTTACCTCTAAAATATAATAGTCCGATCTAAATAAACTAGCTAGGGTTAATGTTTTGAACCGGATGTAATGGCCGCAGGTACCTCGAAGCAAATTAAGCTTTTTTTACCGGCTTTGAGGCTCCAATGAACTTTAGTGCTGAGCGTGGGATACACGGGCAGCACAGGAAACACGTTGGTGTACTCGTAGTCGCCCGGCGTCAGCGGGCACGACACGTACTCGTCAGAAGCCGCCCGCTTCACGTGCTGGCACGCATCCGTGCCGTCCACGCCAAGGAACGGCACTGCCGCACCCCCAATGTACGCGAACACTTCATTCGTCATTGATTCAATTGCATCGACTGAAAACAAAAAGTGTGAACAATTAATATTCTCAATTAATATTACTTCGTGAAAGAAAACCTTCATAATTAAGAGAAGAGTATTCACATACTAATGAATGCTTATGTTCTAATCAGAGCCGTCTTTATTAACTAAGTGCGAAACAGTGCTGTCGGCTGTATTCAGAACTACCGGGTTTTAGAATTGTTTTTTTACTGCGTAGCAAGAACAAATGTCGCCGAGAGTACCGACCTACCGACCCCTGAGGGATTCCGGCATTAATAAGCAGATCCTAAAACTACCTCAAAGATAAATTAAGTCATATCATAACGATTTTGCAAGTCTCTTAAAAGAAGCAGAAGTAATGATTTATAATTCTATGATATTTTTTTTCATATAAATATAGTATCAATAAAGCTTCATTCTTCATAATATTTATTAAAACAATTTTAAACAAACTAACCGCCGTGCGCGCGCGCTTATGTGCGCCGTATTTGTCGACCTATGGAGAAGAACCACCAAAAAAATGCATCTGTGATCTTTGCATAACACAGTGACGTCTAAAATGTGTGTAGCTCTCTTGGAGAAGGGTAATTGCGTCATCGGGAGTGACGAAAGTATGCCGAGGATCTTGGAAATGCGGAAAGGTTCGTAACGAGAAGCCGATTTAGTAGAGCCAATTAGAGGGTTGCGGTGTTTTACAGCAATTTCAAAGAAATGCTTAGAAAAGCATTACTGAACTGCTGGTGAACTGGTGGGGATTTCGACCTGTATGTAGATTCTCTTTTCGAACATAATAGGGAGATTTTTCGAAGGAATCGGTTTGGAGCGTCCGCAGTAAGTTGCACTCCATAAGACAAGACAGAGCAAGCGAATGTCATGATCGGAGGATGACCGTCGTGAAAATGTACAATTTGTACCTCAGTGACAATTTGCTGTGGATGGTCAAGAAGATGTGGTGGAGCCTACTTTGAACGAAAGTTGTACGCGTTCGCGCCTGCTTTATGGCCAGCGAAGGTCAGATGCTGGTCTTAGATCACACCAAGGTATTTCGCTAACTTCTCCGAAGGGATCGGTTTTCTATACATGGTGATCGAAAGGGGGTTTACTACAGTCATGAGTAGAGGACTACCGGATTCTTAATAGAGTTCATTCGATTCTCCATTTCAGGAAACATTAACCCAAAATATATGTGGAAGATTAGAGACTGCGAGCGATAGCACCGAGATCTCGACTTATGTACTCGTAGTAGGTAAATGGTCGTGTCGTCAGTGAAAGGAGCCAACTGGCCTTTTTACTTTTTTAGGTACCCCTGGAGAACAGCGTGTAAACTAGAGGGGATAGCACAGAGCCCTGAGGTACTCCTGTTCGGAAAGCGCTAACTCTATGCGATAGTGGAAAATACGATTTGATAATGTAGCGACATCTATGTCGTCACAAATGAACTAATCCTGCATCGCGCAAGTAAGATTCGCGGCGCGATTGGAACATATAGAACAAACCAGAAATCATCTATCGGGCAATAGCCCACCAGATACAACACCCGTCTGGTCGGAGGATCCTCCCTTTTCAACGGAGGTATGTGGGACTTTACTCTCTGTTCCACATACCCCCAAAATAATAAGTCTCGCAAGATGAGTACGATATGATTTGGCACACTGAGTTAATATAATTACTAATAAGCCACTTTACTAGATTTTTCGCCATATTGAAGATGCTGCATATACCAGGGCACTCAGAAAGGTTTTGCGAATAAATGTTTTATTTTTTTATTTTTAAAGCATTGGCTAGTTTTAATTATTTTGAACACTTTGGTTATTTAAAAGTAAAAATACTATTGTTCGAATTTTGAATTTACCTCCTAATTTTTTATAGAGTCAAATCAAATTATCGTGTCTCATTTAAAAATGCTGCATCGAAAACATTTTCGTGCAATGATTTTCTACGATTTTAAATGTGGCCTAAAACCTGATGAGTCATCGACTTCAAATTGCTTTTATGGATGAAGAACCTTAATCAAAGATCAAAAGCAACCACCTACATAGCGAGTTCAACCGCGGTCGTCTTACTTTGGGGGATGAACAAAGCAGTGGTCGTCCTACGACGGCTGTCACGGAAGAAAGCAAGCTGGCAGTAAAAAAAATAATCAAAAAAACAGGCGAATTACATACGAAGAGATTCAGCATGTACTGCAGATTGGTTCGGGAAGCGTTCAAAAGATTCTACACGAGCACCTTCGCGTGAGAAGGATAGTTTGCCGCTGGGTGGTGCACAACCTCAAAGAAACTCAGAAGCAGGCCCGTGTGGAGTGGTGCCGTGATTTGATTCAAAAATTTGAAGCAGGCTCGTCTCGGCGCGTTTACGACATTGTGACAGGTGACGAATCAGTCGATAGTTTGGCTGTTTTAAAACGAACCAACGCCTACGAAAGTGAAGCGATCGAGAAACTCAGGGAAAATTTTGATTGCTAGTTTCTTCACTTTGACGGGGTAACTAAAACTCAATTCCATTACGAGACCAAAGCAGCATCAACTCCGAATGGTATACCACAAAATGCCTGCCAGAAGTTTTGTCTGCAATGAGCAACAAGCGAACACCGGGCTCTGCATGGTACTGCTTCACCATGACAATGCACCCGCGCACTCAGCGCTCAAAACCAGGGATTTCACCACACCAGTCAGTCTTGGGGCACCCTCCTTAAAGTTTTGATCTGGCACCGTGTGAAATCTTTTTATTCCCTAAAATAAAAAAATCAACTGATAGGGATACAGATTTCATAGCCGAAAGACGCACTAGCAGCGTTCGAGAAGGCCGTGGAAGAGTCTATCTGCGGTGAACTGGAAAAAAATGTTTCGAAAATTGGTTCAGACGCATGCCGTTGCCGGTCCCAAGCCCGGATGAGAAAAGAGGAGGGTTAGCTGCGAACGACGTCAAATACTATCAAAACCTTGGTATTACCAACATCCAGGCAGCCTTAAAAAGACGTCAACGCCGAGTAAGGGCGGCGATTACCTGTGTCGTGTTGTGATGTGTCTGGTCGAAGTGTGAGAATTTCTTATGCATTGATCGGTAGCTGCGCGATGCGACCCAGGTATCAAATTAACCCTACCAGGCTACCGTAAGCCTTGAGGCTTAAATACCCTCAAAAAGAAACGGATGCAAGTACATGGGAAATACTTGCATTAGTGTCCCGTTACAACCATGTCTGCAGAACAAAAAATAGAATTACCCCAGGAGGGTACCGGCTGTGCCGGAGAATCCCTCCCTGAGCTTAGCTCAGGCTGCTCCACGTATTCTGGGGGGAGCAATGTGCTGCATCATATGGATCTTACTACGCCCAATACAAGCAAAAAAAAAAATTTTGTCCAACAAGCCTTTCACCCAAGTCTTTTCATGTCCAGACCCAGGAGTTTATCACTAAGCTCCACAACAGATAACGCAAAGCAAGTCGAAAGTGGTCAGACACACACTCGAAACAGGGATACCGTAACATCCGAGATATTCAGCTCCACAGCAGAAACCACGCCTCCTACATGGCAAAGAGCACCAGTACTAAGAAACGCCAAAAGGAGAAAAGTATCCTCTCCATCCCCTGAAAGGTTGATTACCAATAACCAATTTAGTGGACTACCTGTGGATGAAAATGAAGACTTCACTACTCAAAATAATGTGACAAAAAAGGTCTCAAAACCTCCACCAATAATTCTCTACGGCATTGAGGATATCAACAAACTCTCCGAACTCCTCGAAAGAGTCGTGGACAAAGTAGATTTTACTTACAAGATTACAAACAAAAACCAAGTAAGGATCAATTGCACAACAGTTGATGCATATAAAAATATTATAGAGATTGTAAGACAAAAAGGATTAATTGGACACACTTTCAATAGTAAAGACAAACGACCTTACAGAATTGTAATTAGAAATATTCACCCTACCACGCCAATCAATGAATTAAAAAATGCAATTGAAGAGACAGGAAACACAGTGATTGGGGAAATAATAAACGCCAAGTATGGACCCAATAAGAAACCAACTTCTACGTTTTTTATTAATATACAACAAGGGCCCAACAACAAAGCTGTGAAAAATATCAAATATATTTACCATCAATCGGTCACTATAGAAGACCCACGAAAACGAAAGATAATTGTACAATGTCAGAGGTGCTAGCAATATGGTCACTCTAAAAACTTTTGTATGAGACCATATCGGTGCGTGAAGTGTGCAGAATCCCATAGAACATCTGAATGTCCAAAGACTGACCGCAACACTCCAGCAACGTGCGCTCTCTGTCTTGGTGCCCACCCGGCAAATTTTAAAGGCTGTGAAGTATACAGAGAAATTTATGCCAGAAAATTTAATGCAAGATCACGCTTAAACACCAAGGATAAAAAGTCGAAAAATGATGAGCCAACTCCTAACAGCTCTACTAGCTCCAGCCAACTTCCACCAAAGCCTACCGTAGAAAAAGTTAGATCGAAGATATACTCCAATAAAACGGAAAGCTATGCCGAGGTTTTAAAGTCCAACGTAAATGGCAAAGGAGCAGAGAACCCTTCATCAAACAATATAATTGAGCAGATGTTCCTAAAACAAGCAGAAAAGCTAGATATCATCCTTCAACAAATGAGTACCTTAATCAGTCTCATAACAACCATGCTGTCCAGAGATTCAAAATGACTTCCCTTAAGATTGCAACCTGGAACCTTGATGGATTATCTCCAAACAAAGAGGAAGTTCAAATTTTGTTACAATCGCATAATATAGACATACTTTTAGTGTCTGAAACTCATTTTACCGAAAACAGTAGTATTAGAATACGAAATTACAATATTTACGCTACCAATCACCCAGATGGCACTGCACATGCTGGATCGGCTATTATTGTTAGATCTAGCATTAAACATTATGAATTACCACAGTTTAAAAAAGCCCACATACAAGCAACAACTATTGCAATAGAAGATCGGAATGGAGCTTTCAATGTCTCATCCATATACAGCCCTCCGAAACACAAAATAACAGAGGAGCAATACAACGAGCTCTTCAATACCTTAGGCCCGCGCTTTATAGTCGGAGGAGACTGGAATGCAAAGCATGTGCATTGGGCCTCTCGACTAACAAATACGAGGGGAAGAGAACTCAAGAAAAGCCTAGATAGAAACAAACTGGTTACAATCTCAACGGCGGAACCCACAAACTGGCCTACAGACCCAAATAGATTACCAGACGTCATAGACTTCTTTGTCACCAAGGGTTTATCTAGAGTATACTACCACATTAAAACATGCCTAGACACTGACACAAACCATGTTCCGGTAATTCTATCTATTGGTACTACAGTTCTTAATGTTGAAAAGATCCCAAAATTATACAACAAACGCACGGATTGGAATAACTTTCGCGAGTTAATTGAGGAGAGACTAGAACTTAAAATAGCTCTAAAAACTAAGGATGACATTGACGCAGCTACCGAAATAATAACCACTACCATCCAAAAATGTTGCTGGCTCTGCACACCGGAATTTAACGAGCACCCACATCAACGTAAAGTCTATTCTGAAAACATACGACAACATATACAGGAAAAAAGAAGACTTCGACGAATATGGCACACTAGCAGACATCCAAGTGACAAGAGAGCGCTCAACAATGCGACCAGGAAGCTAAAAATGCTGATATCAGAGGCAAATGCTGTCGCCCTAGAGACGTACCTAGAAGGTCTTTCGCCTACTAAAGCCACGAACTATTCTCTGTGGAAGGCATGCAAAAACTTCGATCGACCTCTATATCACAAACCTCCACTCAGGACACGAGAAGGAAACTGGGCCAAAACTGCCCAGGAAAAGGCTGACGCATTTGCACAACATCTTAGCCAAGTTTTTAGCCCAAATAAAGCAAACCCAAACATAGACGAAGCTGATATAGACTCTATACTCGACCAGGACCTCCAACTTGATCTACCCTTGAAACCAGTGACACCCAAAGAAGTCTCTAGAAATATCAGATGTATGGAAAATAACAAAGCCCCGGGGTTTGATCTCATTGACAAAAAGGTTCTGGAAGAGCTACCGCGTAAAGCAATAGTGTATCTTACCACCCTATGTAATGCCATTCTCCGTGTGGGTTACTTTCCAGATTTGTGGAAGGTCTCCCAGATCATAATGGTACACAAACCTGGCAAACCAAGCCACGAAGTGACTTCATACCGACCCATTAGCTTATTACCAGTTATGTCCAAGCTATTTGAGAAAATACTGCTGCATAGACTAGCTAATGACCTAAAAGAAAAGTCCATCATTCCCGACCATCAATTCGGCTTTCGGAAAGAACATGCAACTACGGAACAGGTTCATAGAGTGTGCAGAGCCATTAGAAAATCATTTGAAAAAAAAGAATATTGCTCATCAGCCTTCCTTGACATACAGCAGGCTTTTGACAGGGTTTGGCACAAGGGACTGTTATGCAAATTGAAATCACTTCTGCCACATACATATTTTGGAATTCTAAAATCATATATGTCCAACCGGCTATTTCAAGTCAAAGAAAACAACTGCACATCAGATTTCCATAATATCACCGCAGGAGTGCCACAAGGTTCTGTCCTAGGGCCTGTCTTGTACACCCTGTATACTTCTGACCTACCACAAAGCCCAGAGATCACAGTTGCGACCTTTGCAGATGATACGGCTCTAATAGCTTCAAGCCCATGTCCAGTTCGGGCCTCAGAGCTCCTGCAAACAGGACTATATAAAATGGAAAAATGGTTGAGTAAATGGAGAATCGCAGCCAACGTGTTGAAATCAGTGCACATAACTTTTACACTCCGCAAAGAGGACTGTGCTCCAGTTACTCTCAACGGTACCCAACTTCCACATCAAAATACAGCTAAATACTTGGGATTACACCTGGACCGCAGACTCACCTGGAAAAAACATATCCAAACAAAAAGAGACGAGATGAATTTGAAATATAGAGGTCTCTACTGGTTGCTAGGTAGAAACGCAAAACTAGGAATCTATAACAAGATTCTTATTTATAAAACTATCCTGAAACCAATCTGGACCTATGGCATTGAACTGTGGGGTTCAGCATGCGACTCCAACACTATGATAATTCAAAGGGCACAAAACTGCATTCTAAAGCAGATATCTAATGCACCTTGGTTCATCAAAACAGAAGAGATCCATGAAATTCTGAATGTGCCAATGGTTAAAGAGGTGATCAATTGCCATGGTGCTAACTACAAGTCACGTCTCCAAAAGCACCCAAACCAACTAGCAGGACAGCTTACTATTCCCGAAAGTATTCGTCGACTGAAGAAGCGGCGGGACATCTTTGACCAGAAAAGTCACACATAAGTCTCGTGACTTCATTTCAGGAAGGGCAGGCCCCGCAGGGGGCAGCAGCCTACAAGCCATCCAGACTACATCTCATCTGTTTATAGTCCACAGGACTGATCACATGATAAAACTAATAAAAAAAAAAAAAAAAAAAAAACTGATAGGGATACAGATTTCATAGCCGAAAGACGCACTAGCAGCGTTCGAGAAGGCCGTGGAAGAGTCTATCTGCGGTGAACTGGAAAAAAATGTTTCGAAAATTGGTTCAGACGCATGAAACTTTGACGCATGAGGCTGGTGAAGAGTTGTTTGATAAGATTTAATAAAAATATTTTATCCATAGAAGTTAGTTTTTTGGTTTCCTTTGGTTTCTCAAAACTTGCCAAGTGTCCCACGTATTTTCAAGTATTTTTACAAAAATAAAGTAATAAAAAACAATTAATTACACAAGTGGTCTGAAAAGTTTCCGACCTAACAAAGATGTCAGACATATTTTTTTTTTACATTGACTCCTTGTAACTCTACATACTTCTTCCAGCGATGCCCTCATTCCTCTAACCCGTTCAAATAGTAGTCAACATTTTTCTCTACAAAATAATTTTTCACCAAGATGATGGCCTCCCAATTTGACGAAAATCTCTGTCCTCCAAGCGCAATGATTAGATAACTAAAAAAACAAAAGTCGCTTGGGGCTAGATCTTGAGCAAGATGGATGATCAAGCAGACCGTAATTTGTAAATTAGCGCCGCGGCGACCGCTGAGGAGTGAGAGATCGCGTTGTCTCTCAACACAAATATTGTAGGTAATCATCTGGTGGCTAATGACTGCTAATACCTAGGCTAATAATAAATAAGTTTTCAGGGTGTCATTTAACACTTCGATCCACAACTACCCAACTTGTTCATACAAAAGTAGACTCTAAACATCGGAATTAAGGCCTATAGTGGCGTGGATGTGAGAGGACACCGGTGTCCTCTGAGCTAGGACAGATTAATTGCACTAGTAATTTAATTAACGACGGTAGTACAAGTATTCATCATCATCATCATCCTCATTTCAGCCAAAAGACGTCCACTGTTGGACATAGGCCTCCCCCAAGCGTCGCCACAATGGCTGGTTCTGTGCGTCTCGCATCCATCGGACTCCAGCGACCCTGACCAGGTCATCGGTCCACCTTGTGGGAGGCCTTCCAACGCTGCGTCTTCCGGTACGCGGCCGCCACTCCAGAACCTTTCGGCCCCAACGGCCATCTGTTCTGTGTGCAATGTGCCCAGCCCATTGCCACTTAAGTTTGGCAATTCTACGTGCTATATCGGCAACCCTGGTTCTCTTGCGGATATCTTCATTTTTGATTCGATCACGCAAGGAAACTCCGAGCATAGCCCTTTCCATTGCCCTTTGGGTGACTTTGAGTCTTCTTATGAGGCCCATTGTAAGCGACCACGTTTCAGAGCCATATGTCATCACTGGCAACACGCACTGGTCATAGACTTTCGTCTTGAGACACTGTGGTATGTTGGACAAGAAGATATCGCGAAGCTTCCCGAACGCCGCCCAGCCGAGTCAGATTCGACGATTGACCTCTTTCTCGAAGAGTATTTAGTTCTGACCGAAATCATGGGTAATATGTGAGCTAATATATAGCAGCTTGCTGTAATTCAGCATTATATAAGTTCACCCACAACACCATGGGTGAACATATGGTCTTTATAAGAGCTATTATAAGATTACGTGTAACAAGCTGATTAACATTACACAAATTCCACTTTGTGCAGCAAAACGCATTATATCATTGTTAATTGAAGCCATAGAATAACTGATTACATTATAGAAGCCCACGTGTTCTTTCTTAAAATGCAAGCCGTCAAGGGTACCCTTGTGGTCTTCAATTCAGAATTTAGTTTAAAGTCCTTCATTGCAGCTTACATTACTATTAATTGCTAAAAGCTGTATAATACTGAACTTGTTACCTATATTAACGCTGCAAGCGTTACAGTGTGGTCTCCGTGACGCATAATAACGTTCTTATACAGGCGAAAGCGCACTTTTACCTATTGCAGGTCAAGTGTACTGTAATAACTCTTCATTAATGTTAAAGTTACCGCTGTTACCCTTTGTGACATCTTATAATGCAGTTTTGTGCTACTTGGGACCTCCTACACCTTTTAAACGTTAGTTATACGGTATACCTACGAGTAGGTAATCTACAATACTAGAATTCCATATTTGAATACTTACCTACCTACTCCTTTAAACATTATATTTTTTCAAATGTTAAATTATGCAAAACATTTTTTTTTATTGGTCTGAATGGCCTTATCATAGACCAAAAAACCAATTTCATTAAATCAAAAACGCCTCAGTAAACAGAGGCGTTTTTGCTACTGCATATATACTGTGTATAATTATGTAAGTAGGTATATAATTTTTTTTTTACTTTTGTATTCCAAAAATATTTTGATATATTAATTACAAAGTTAATTGCGTAAGTATACCAAAAGAATAGGTAGGTATGTATACATTATCACAAGGCGCCTGAGCGGATTTGGATGAAATTTGGCACAAGGCATCAAGGCTATCCTAAGTGCTATTCCAGGACATGGTCTACCCGTGTGCCCGTACAAGTAATAACAAACATATAGGTACTTTACTTCATCCACAAGCTTTCATCTTTATCTAATACTAGCTTTTGCCCGCGGCTTCGCTTCCGCTCTATCCTACTCTACCCTACTCTACCTTATAAATGAGCAGGTTTTGATTTTTTTTTTTTATTTAACGGGATAAAAATTATCCTATGTCCTTCTTCTGGTTCTAAGCTACCTTCCCACCAATTTTCAGCCAAATCGGTTTAGCCGTTCTCGAGTTATAAATAGTGTAACTAACACAACTTTCTTTTATATATATAGATAACTTCTAAGGGCAAAAGTTTATGAGTTTATTTCTTTGATATCTTATACAGCAGGTACTTTTTATTTAAATACTATTCATTTTTCTAAAATAACTTTCGTCGAGTTAGCTAAATAGTAAAATTCTTTGCAATTTTGCATCTTGTTATTAAAAACGAGTCTTTAAGAGCTCTTACAGTTTTCATAAACAATCTTTGCCTTAAATTCAAATAATTATCTTGGCAACGTGACGTGACCCTTTAGGATACCATACCCAGTACATTTAAATGTTCTCGGTCAGTAAAAAAAGGGGCTCCTCCCATAGAAAAAAACTTATCCCATACAGTTTCAAAGAGATTTTCCATGGGAAGTCCCATCGAAAACACGGCTTTTATAAAACAGATGTTTATATTTATGATACGGAAATAAAAGATGTTAATTTTATGATTCCATTGTAATTTGAAAATGAGTTGGATGCTTAATTGACGGAAAAAACAACAACTGAATTTAATCGAGGCCACTTAGCAAATACCTATTTTATCAACAAACAAACTACAATATCACATAACACAGTGAGCCCTAATAAAATACTAGCGCTGCGTTATTTATTGTTTAAGCAGCATTGCTGAGTTGGGCCTCTTTTTAACCTCGTAGGTAGGTACCGATTATTATTTTAGTTTTCTTTTGTGTATTTGTTATAATTTCTGTGAGGCACAAATAAACATTCTTTCAATATAATTATGTTTATCTTTATGAGAAATCACAAAGATAACGTAAGTAATTCAGAAAATCGCAAAGGTTTACCAATAGCACATTCTTTAAATGTATCCAAACACATATAAGCGGGTAGCAGGCAGTGTACTCACCCACAGAGAATTTCATAATAACGGTAACATTGGTGTTCTTCAGTAGATTGCAGCGATTTTCGCCGCACGGTATCACATGAATTTTATCTTGTAAATCTTCGAACGTCTCTCCTGAAATTAAAGCAGTTATTACACAGTTTAATTTATTATAATTACTGGCAAAAAAACAAGCTGGCCTCGCCCACCGAATGTATGGCCAGAATGACTCATTTTCACTTTCAAAGTTGTCTTTTTTTAGCATTAATCTATTTTATTAGTAATTAGGGGTAGGAGTTCGCAGTTCCAAAAACTCCGCGGGTAATGAATGCGTTCTGCTATAAATAAAATGATCATTATTAGTCCAAGAATTAAAAAAAAATCAGAACTCGTTGATCGATAGATATCTTTGAACCCGTGTTTGATCAGGAAGGTACGTTTGTCTATGTTTGTAGCCTTTGTTTTGCGCCATGTAGTGTAAAACAACCAGCCATTGGTGGTCTTCGGTGGAATTTGTCATTTATGTTTAATGTAATAGTTTGGTACGTAAAAAATGTTTTAAATTTTAATACTGAATAGTCAGTCAACCAAACATTTCTATACTCAGATAATACAATCGAACAAATAAAGAAATATGACACTTAATAGTTAAAGTATCACAGCCAGCCTCGGTCTCCCCTTCGCAATATTAATGACGATACCTTGGCAAAGACTCAAAACTGCTAACGAACGAGCTTACCTCTCTCCAGGCAGTTATGGGATAGAATTTCCAAAACGAAAGCTATAAAACCAATAACAAAAGTACCTTCGTCAGTAGGTGGGAGTAGCTCTACATGTTATTGATATTAAGTACTATCGCGGTCATTTCTGCCTTATCACACAAAAATATTTTCGCTTGAATCCTACCGCCGACGCCAAATCCCACCGTTTGAAGTTCTCATTTCGAGTGCAAGCAAAAATGAACTTAGCGTTGGCCAGGCGGAAGTGTCTTTGTTGGTACATGCTTAACGCATGGTTTCGGCTTCAACGTTCGAACTCATAATAAAATTAAAACATTTTTTTTTTGAGATTTATTATATGGTCATAAATATTGCATTATTAAAACATCAAAAAAAAAAAAAAACTATACTTACGTAAAATAAAAAAGATATAAAAAAATAATAATGATACAAATTTAAAAAAGGAATAGCCATAACACATGCTCATTGAATGACTTCCCTGAACTTCCTTGAAGATTCTTACAACGGTAATATCAAAGGAAAGACTAAGTAGTGGCTCTTCCTCATACAAGAAAAAGCATACCTGGACACTGCTGCGCTGGTGTTACATTACCGCTACAAGATATTGTTGCGAAGACTGTAAGTAGCGCTGCAACGAACCACACTTTAAAAATCATTTTAAAAATTGTTAGTAAGTACCCCAAAAAGCGCCAGCAAAACGATACAAAAAAGGGGTTTTAAGTTAAATAATGAGCACAATGAACAAAGAACCGCGGCAAGTCTAAATGTGGCGAACCGACGATCTGTTTATATACCTCGTAACCGCACACTAATTTTGGAGCAAAAAACTAATAATTATTTTTTTATGACTTTTAATTATGTTGTTGTATAAGTAAGTACCTGAGCAACTCCAGACGTTTAGTCCATTTTTAACCGACTTCGAAAAGGAGGAGGTTCTATGTTCGGCTGTATGTATTTACACACACACACTACTGTAGTTATCTCGCCCGTGGTGTCTGCGATATACGATACCTGATACCGAATATGAGCTAGCACCGAAAGGTCGAACCTACCTGACAATACTACATGCAATAGTCTCACACTACGTACGACCGAATGATGTATCACCGTAAAGTAAAACTGAAAGTTTTTTTAATTGATATAAACTAGCGCTTGACTGCGATCCCACCTGATGGTAAGCAGTGATGCAATCGTTAATGATGAGGCGCACTAGTTTATGATGAGCCTATTCACTCTAGCCTTGAATTAGTACCTATCTAAGCACAGTACCTACTAAACAATACACTATTTTATCAAATGGTATTTTTTTGTTTTTCAAATCAAGAAATATTTACCTACTTTCTTGGCCGACAGTACATACTTCATTATTAGCTAATATTATAAATTTGTATTATAAAAACAGTCTCCATCATCATTCAATTTTAATTATTAGGTACTTATAGTCTACTTTTGGTTCTTATAATCAACAGCAAATAGAGACGTATGCTGCCATATCTGACAATCGCATGAACAGTTGCATGAGTTCTTGACAAATATGCTTTGAAGGATTTTGCATTTCTAGAATAGGTTTGAAAATTTGATAGAAAAAATGTAGTGCGCTGTATTATCTGTTGTATAGAGTGACCTTTGAAGTGAAATGAAGTAATTTTTATATCAGAATTTCTACGCTCTGAGTTGTTTTCTTCACATAAACATCCCGGAACCAGAGCCGGATTAACCTATAATGCAGGGTGTGCGTTGCACACGGGCGCCGGTTCTTAGGGGGCGCCGAACAGAGAATAATGTTCTGTGGCGCCGAACGCTGCTCGAGACAGTGAAATAACTACAAAATTGTGTGAAAAGGATTCGTATAACGCATTTCTTCCTGAAAAATATACTATTACTTCCCGACATCATTGAAAATTCTCACCCGAATTTCCGTTTGAAAAAAAAAAAGTTGACAGTGCCAAAAACCCGACCATAACATTCAAAACCGGTCACTTTAAACAATCTCACAGTTGGTGTAATTCATTTTAGTTCAATTGTAGAGTTGACACCACCTACTACATCGGAATTTTTTTGAGTATGTGTAATTTTTACCCGACTACGGCAAAGCCAAAGGAGGGTTATGATTTTGACTAGCTATGTATGTGTATATGTATATGTGAGTATGTTCATCTGTTCCGTCATAGCTCCTAATCTACTTATCGGAACTTTACTTATGAAGTATCGTTAGAATCGTCTTATTCGTCCGCTGAACATAGGCTACATAACGTGTCACAAAAATCGATGTGGCGTCCTCTAGCGGACAAAAAGAATGTGTTAAAAAATAAAAATGAGATAAATACGCCGTGTTTGGTATCATTAAAAAGCGGACAAAACCGCTAGAGGGCGTTAGTTTAAATTTAAATAATATTTTGGAAATCTACAAGTCAAGCCCTTTTCTAATAAGCCCTTTAAGTATTTGCCATAATTAAAAAATAGTGGTGTATAGGTACCAACGTATAATAACGTGTGACTACGGCTTTTCTTTTTGTTTTGTTCTTGTTTCTCCAGTAACCTTGTTTATTTCAGTATCCCAAAAATCTTGTTTCATACTTTTTCATACGTTTTTTTTTGTCGTAGTCGGGTTTTAGTTTTTTTTTTTTTTTTGTAGTTATGTTCTCGATGCGTATTTACAATATGTACATGGCTAGAACGCAAGGGTGTGAAACTAGTCGCGAAGAGATTGGAAATAACTTTTTAATCAAAGTCTTCCTATGTATACAACAGTAGTACGCAAATACTTGCGTATACTTTGTAGTGGCCAAAGTAATTAGCTTTGGTCCATAATATACAGTGCTAGTCCGCATGAAACTAATAATGTATAGATCGGAATAGGCGCGGTTTGACCTCTCTTGAATAATAGTCATAACTGCGTATCTATTCTAAACATTGTATCGTCTTTCCGCACGTGCTGTTTGTTTTTTCTTTTCTCGTAGAGTCAAGTTCAGAAGGAAATTTCATATACACTGTTGATATTTCACTGGCGTGTTGCAATTGTGTTGCAAGTCAAGGTGGTGCCTTCTGCAAAGATCTGTGTGCTGTTGAATTAAAATATGGACCAATATTACAGACTTCCCCAAATATATCAAGCACAGACAGAGTGACATGCACAAAACTCGGCTCCGATGACCCACTCCCTGACGAGTTTTACCAAAATATGGATGGTGATGACGTCTTTGAGAAACACACTGACGTGATTCATTCAGATATACCCAGAGACATTTGTACAACATCAGAACATTCACCAACCAATCTAATAAGCGACGATGTTGATGATCCCGTTCTTCCTGTTACTTACAAAGAAGCATTGACTGAAATGAAAAAACTTTCAGGAAGTTAACAAATATATAAAAAAAACATCCATCGTCGCCCAATTTAAAAGCTATTAATTTATTTATCATCTAATTTAAAAATGTCTCTACTGACCAACAGGCCCAAAATGTTTTAATCAATAATTTCAAAAAGGCATGTCCCGCAAAATACGTGTACCTACAGCCAACGTCTGTATCAAGACGAACCATAAAAAAAGGGAACCAAAAACCGATACTTCAGGGAAAAAACGGAAACACGACCTAGCATTTAATGTTTCCCAGAATATTAATAATGCTTGTTAATTTTTCTACTTCTATTTTTTGTGTTTATTTTACTACAAACACAAAAAATAGAACTAGCAAAATTCGTAACAATAAATATGCTTAAATAAGTTATTTTTTTATATTAAGTAAAACTCAGACTCAAAAGCCTTTTTCGCGATTTCAGGTTTGGTCCCATAGTAAAAGTTGTTTGTTATCATGACTACAATCATGTGTTTAAGTATCGTTCACTAATTACCAGTCACCCTATACAACGTGTAATGTTAAATGCGCAAAACCTGAAAAAAGTTTGCTCACGAGTAACAAGCAGAATCAATTGAACCACTTTTTAATATAGGTCACATTTTTCTAAAACTTCTTCATTAAATATATTGCGTACGCAAACCTGCCAAAATAGGTAGACGAACTCAAAAGATTGTCGCCCAATTAAAATTTTCTCATAATTATGCGGGATAATAAATAGTTCTTATTTCAATGCGCATACGAATCTTGCAACAAGTACTTGTAATGCTAATGAGTAAGACAATTTGAAGTAAACAAATCAATCGGCTGTCGCAGACGCAAGAAATAATCAGAATTGCCAGTAAAACTAAAACAGCAAATAAATCCTTTAATTTTTTTTCTCAGTATTACGTCAACTGAATTAAAACTCATTTTGGGTGTCTGAGGTTTTGCGCATTTAATGTTACACGTTGTATAAAAGATATCAGCAAACCGTATAGGGGCTCTAATGAGTCCCCATAAATGCCGATGCCTACTATTTTCATGGGGAAAAGTATGAAAGGGATACTTGTGGTCCTAAAACGCATAAGGCAACTGAAGATCATAGGTGTGATTTTAGTCTTTCTGTATTCCATTTTGTCTGAATGTATACTAGGGGGCGCTAAGGTATCGATCGCACACCGGCGCTCCGATGTGCTTCGAAGACTAGAGCCGCCTCTGCCGGGAACCGAAGCCTACCTGAGCTGAGCTACGACATATATTAATTCAGTAGGTAAAATTGTACAACATTTTTAAAAAAATATGGCAATAAAGAAAACAATAAAATTTTATAAATATTAAAATCATATAATTGTATATAATTAAATTATAAATGTCGCTACTTAAAGCTATGAGGCAGATTTAATACTTTTGTATTTTTTAAACTATAATATAATAGGTATTCAAAATTACAAACTGATACTTATGATTAAATCAAAATTAATAAATAAGTTGAATATAACATAATAGCACTTCTGTTGGAAGTTCCATCAGTATTTAACGATATATCAAAATGAAATCTACAAAATGAATCATGTAATTTATTTATTTACAACTTGTACAACATATCAGAGCACATCGAAGGCGCTGCACAAGGAAACTTATAAACTAAAAAAACATTTATTAAAACAATAAATATATACCTTATAATTAATATTAATGTAATATTATGAATTTCAGCTTGACATATCTGTTATTTATAGATTAATATAGATTAAATAGCTAGCTACTCTATATTTGAGGAGTGCTTAGAAAAGCGCTACGAAGTTCTCGCTTCGACTACGATGGTCATCATTATTCCATTCGCATTCGGTTCTGGTTCGGTTCTGGACATGATCCGGATCGAGAGGCAGTAATGAGAGCGAAGGAGATGGCTGAAACTGTAAGGGTAAGATAATCCTCACGCCCCATGCGCGCCTCAAAGAGAGCTCAGCAAAACTGAAAAGGCTCAGTAGGGCCAATCCCTGCTAGGTTTGCGGGAACGTATGAAAGTGTGACCGTGGATTAAGAACGCGAAGGGCATCGGAAGGACATAAGTGAGTTTAGTCCGTTAAGGTTTGACAGTTTTGACACGCCATTTTGCTTCACTCTATAGCGGGGAAAAACATTTATTGATTTCCCATCTAAAAAAACTAGTCTGCACTTAATATTATAAAACTGAATAGTTTGCGTGTTTATTTGAACGCGCTATTTTCAGAAACTCCTAGCTTGAATTGAATTTTTTTAGTGTACTATAACCTATTTATCGAGGAAGACTAAAAGCTTTATGACATCATGCTACGACCTACAGCTAGTGTAACAGTAATCAAAGACGCGGTGAAACCACGACGGACAGCTTTTTTTATATTTTAAAAACTAAAATCACATCATTTAGGATCAAATTCAAAATCTTCAAAAATAGGGAACACATACGAGGGCTGTTAATTTTTTATTTTTTATTTGATATAAACCAGTGCTTGTCTGCGACCCCACCTGACAGTAAGCAGTGATGCAATCGTTGATGATGAGGCGCACATGACTGAATTGCGTGGATTGGGTGATTAGCTACGCGGTTGTTTGTGATTGAGTGACCTGAGCGAGCAGACTTGTGTTGACATTTGTGTTAAACTCGGAAAATCTGCGGATGAAACTTTTGATTTAGAGTCAAGTGGAGTGAATAGGAACGCAGGAGTGAATAGAGACAAACATTTTAAGGGGATTGTTACGGTGTCTATCAGTTTTTCCCAGCATTTAAGTACTCTAATTAATTAATTAAATATAATAAAAGTCGATGCTTTGATAGAAATCAATAATATAAATAAATACCAAAGTGAACATCCTAATCAAAGTTTTATTTCTATTTACCCCGTTTAGCGGTAGGTACCTACTCAAGACGGGTACTGTCAAGCGTGCAACATGTTTTAGTTGACATACACGTATTAAAAATGTTGTTAGTCGATTGAAGATTATGTGTATCTTAGACGTCCTTCCACGTCAACTGATTATTCCCATGTCAACCAAATCATTTCCCTAGTTCGTACTACTCGACCTCGTGACTGTATCAAAGCCCTTGCTGATAAATGTGGGACAGCAGTTGGATCGACACGAGATTTTAACCGAGATACCTTAACTGCACCGCCTTGATTTGAAATTGCTTCACGCCTAATTCCGGATTATCAAAAAGCCTATCGAGTCCAGGTTTTTCACAAATTGAGTCGAAAACAGGAAACAAGATTTGTTAGATACGATTGCTGAGATTGAAGGAAATAAACGAAAGAACTGCGAGCCTAAAAACGTCACATGAGCAATTCATCTAGAGCAAATCATATTCCGAATTCCTAGCAGATCATAAGCAATTATTCTAATGTTCGTAAAATGGTTGCACAAATTAATCGAATCATACTCAATTCACTGCATATCAGAATCATATTCTTTGTAAATATTGCCGTATAAAAAAAATATGATTCATATTATGATTCTGCTAAAATGGCCTTTTTAGCCCCCCAGGACAGTTACCAAAAGTGGATACACTATTCGGAAGTGTGTGCGTCTTACCCAGATTCTAACTTCTAAATAATAAGATGTTTTTGTTTTATGATGTTAGTGTTTGTATTTTTTTAAGATGTAACCGTATACATTTAAAACAAATAAACATATTTTCTGTTATGTTTTTTTTATGGTAGGTAAAATCATCAAATGACAAATCCCGCCCTTGGGTGGGGCGGGAGATAGTGTCAGACTCTTACTGACTAAAAACCTACCCTGCTCCTTTCATTGCCTTCGTCCCAGGGCCCCGGAATTCATTTTCACATAACCCTTGATTTTCTCGGCGGCAGCGATCTCTCTCGCCGGGCCTTGGTTCAGGCCATGGTCCGTAGTGAGGAGGGATGGCAGGCGGTCGCCTCCTTCTGCGAAGCAGTAATGCTAGCAAAGGAGGAGGCCGACCGCATCAGGCAGAGGCAACGGGGCGCTCGCCCCAGCCGCCGCCGGGATTCCGATCCCGATTTCCGGCCACCGTAGGCGCGGGCTTGCGGACGGCGTGCAATGGGTAGCACGCTGTCCGATCGTCCGGTAACCGACCGGACCGAGCCCAAGTCGTCGACGGCGCGTTCTGTTCCCGCGCGCCTCAAGGAGCTGTCAGCACACCGAAGAGGCCCAGCCTGCTAACTGCAGGCAGGCAGGGTCGAAGCCTACTGGGGTCATGGGTTAGTTCCGAAAGGAATGCTCGACCCCGGCACGATAGGCTACGAAGGAACGGGGTAGGTTTTTAGTCAGTAAGAGTCTGACACTACTTCCCGCTCCGCCCAAGGGCGGGATTTGTCATTGGATGATTTTACCTACCATAAAAAAAAAAAAAAGAAAACCCTTGATTTTCTGTTATGTGCCTTTTGTTTTATATTGGCGTTAGTTTGTAAGATTTTTTGTTGTAGCAGGTAGTTAGTGCAGGCTATATCTTATACATAACAAAGCCAGTCGCTTAGCTGAGAATTCTTAAATTAACCTTGATACATGAGTATTTCTCAAAATAAATGTACGTAACGAAATGGTAGTAACGAAATATTGTTACGAAATAGTCCTTAGATGTAACTAAATAGTAACCATAAGGCTGGTTACACATTGGCGAAATATTGTGAATGCTCTTCATTTATTCAATACGAAATATTTGTAAGTATGTACCCAAATACTTAAGGGGTTAGAAATAAAATAAGGGAGTAATCATTCATACTATTTTAATCAAATTATTTTTTTTTCCCAATCTTTTAAAAATGAAAACCTGACGTTATTTTAAACATAAAAAAACTTAATTAGAATCACTATCCATTAGCGCTTTATAAATTTCTTCCTTAATAAATTGGCCTAATTTGTTGGGGTAGTCGTTTTTTCAGAATTTCCACTCGCTTTTTCATCCGATTGCAGGCCTGTCTTAAATTTTTATTTCGTCGTTTTAATTGAGTATTTTCTTCAGTAAGCTTTTGTAGTCTCTCCTTTAGGATATTTGTATTATTTTTAGCATTTTTTCTTACTTCCAATGTGTTGTTTTGTTTTGTCGTAGAGTAGGCCTTTTTTTTTCTTTCAGCTCTTATAGCATTGGCTTGTCTCCACTTTGCTCGTAGCTCTTGTTTTTCTTCTTCTGTAAGAATTTCTTTTTTCTTTTTGATATTTTCTTTAACTTTTTCCAAATGTTTGACACGGATTTCCTCATATTTATTTGGTTTATCCTTTTTGAGTCGTTCTCTGTAAGCTTTTTGCCTTTCGGCATTGGTTTTTGGCGGCATTCCTTAAAAAACAAAAGAAGTAATGCAGTTGTATATAAGCAGTTGTAAGTAATAACCAATTTGATAAGTCAAACCAACAAGTATAGTGGGCATCTCTACAGAAGTGTCATTAGCAAGAGTTAAGTATTTGTAACAATCGGTATAATTCTATTCTCAAGCGAATTGAAACAAAGCCGCGAGGTTTTTTAACCGACGAAAAGGAGGAAGTTCTCAATAGAACTTCATGTAAGTAATATCAGGGGTAAAAAGTTATTAAATCACATAAAAACGTAATTTAAATTATTTCATTATTTTTTGCTGGTGGCACTTCTATATAGCAGATAATATCCAATCCTTTAGTTATTGACGCTCTATATATTTTTTTTTCATAAATTAAGTAGTGAATATTACTATGCTTAGTCAGGTTATAACAGTATACACTCAGCTTTATGTTGTACTTTTTCGTTACGTAACGAAATTCGTAAAAAACGTTACGAAATATTAGACAAATTGAGGTCAGAAAAAATATATTTATTGATAAAAGCTGTTACAGCAAATATAAAAGCTTATTAAATATTCGTACAACACGTATTACAAAAAATGGGTAAATGAAGACTTACCGTTCTATGAAAAATCGTTGATTTTACTTCCTGTCTCGAAAAAGTAACCCCACAAAACACACACGTTCTCACTGATTTTCACGATAGATGTAATGGCGGAGACGTCAAACCAATAGCCAATCAGAGTGAAGCTAGTGTTGTCCGTGTAAAAAAATTACGGAATCGTTCAGAAATCATGGGAAAGTAGAAATAAATCGTAACTAAAGAGTAATAACTAAATAGTAAATGAGAGCGACTCATTTTGTTTTTTTGCTTTAAATTGCCAATTCACTATGACACCCCATAGAAAATCAATTTGATACAGAAACTGCGATTACTGTAGAACGATGATACAAAGAAATTTACAATAATTTAGTTACGTATCGCATTTTATGAAACAAAAACACATGAAAAAGGTAGAGTGGCAAACAGGTTTTTGTATGAAAGGTAAAAAAAGCTATTTTTAAAATATCGAAATATTTGATAATAAGTATGATTATAGCTATAATTCTTCGTTATCTTAAAGATTAATATTCATCCTACAAAATTGAGTGTGTGTTTTTTTTGTGTGATGATTTATAAATATAAAACTTTTGAACTGTTTCAAAGCACACTTTTTTTTTCAAAGATGTACATGTATTTTGAGAAATACTCACATCTAGTTTATTTTTATTGAAACTGGATATTACAAATAAATATTAATTTCCTTATACATGCATACAAGGCAACAACGATAAATGTTAAGCTAAGAATTCTAAAATTAACTTTGATCAGTGACGGATTAAGACTACTTGATGCCCTAAGCAATCCACCCCTGTGGTCCCCCCTGTCCGTATTTCAACTAGAATCGGTCTTTAAACCTTTACCGCCTAAAACATTATTTTTTAGGTCTTTGTTCCTAAAGGGTAAAAAACGGAACCCTATTACTAAGACTTCGCTGTCTGTCCGTCTGTCTGTCACCAGGCTGTATCAAGAACCGCGATAGCTAGACAGTTGAAATTTTCACAAATTATGTATTTCTGTTGCCGCTATAACAACAGATACTAAAAACAAAATAAAATAAATATTTAAGGGGGGCTCTCATTCAACAAACGCGATTTGCTCGATATCAATAATGGCAACAAGTAGGCACATAAAATATTCACAAAATACTCATTGTTTAATTCATTAATTCCCAAGAGGACGCCGGCGTCCACACACCTACGAGTATTGTCTTTCTATTGTGTCTCTAATTACGGTATTCAATATTTCCCATACAACAAACGCAATTTTTTTGCTCGATATCAATAATGGCAACAGGTAGCCACTTGAAATACTTATTTACAAAATATGTTTTTAACCGACTTCGAAAAGGAGGAAGTTCTATGTTCGGCTCTATGTATTTTTTTTTATGTATGTTCACCGATATCTTTGTCAATTAATGACCGATTTTGAAAATTTTTGTTTTAATTGAAAGATTATACTCCCGAATTGGTCCCATGGAAATAATGTTTTGATCTGATGATGAACTTCGAAGGTATAGAACGAAACTCTTCAAAAAATCATAGCCGAACTGTCGTAACAAGTAAAATTGCTTTGTTGAAACTGTTTTTAATAGCATGGTGTTTTATAATAATATAAATAAAACCATTAATAATAAAGCGCCTGCAAGAAATGTAGTTGCTACTTTTTACTTAAAGTATTTTTAACTATTCAGGCGTGGCAAATGTCAAAAATTAAAAATTATGTTTGTAAAAAAACTACTAAGATCTCCGTCACGTACTGTTGATTTTTGGAGGTACTAAATCAGGTATAAAATACTAGTTTGATTAGAATGATGAAATTCGTTATAGTTTTGGAGTACAAGCATGGTCCCGCCATTATTACGCGTTATAATGGCGGGGCCATGGTTATAGTGAAATTACGTTTATACCATGTGAGGTACAAAAGTTTCAGGACGGGTACAAAATAGTACAAAAAAGTACTAAATGTACGTGGTAGAATCATTCCAATACAAGTCTTGGTCCCGCCATTATGACGTTTATGAATATTCGCAACATCCTTGCTTTGTACTATGACTTATTCTGTGCCCATGGCCGGGATATACTGGCATGAGACGGCCATGCATGGGTAGGGTAGAGGACAAATAATCAAGAAGAAAGTACTTGCAATTATGTACTATTTATTAATTAGTTTCATATATTACCCACAAATATATAATTTATTTACTTTGCAACCTAACTAAACTCACTTTCGTCCGTACACTCAACGCAAGTTTCACTTGAAAACTAGTATTTTACTGAACTGTGTGCTGAGTGCGAGTTGTTTTTAAGTTAACGCGATCGAAACGTTTACCGCGTTTGGTTCTCTGATTGGCTAAGAGCTTCGAGTAGGCCAATCGGTGCGCCGAACGTCATAAACGTGTCGATCGCGTTCACGTAAAACAAACTCACACTAGGCACTCTGAACGTCTTCGGCGCAGTCATGAGTCACACAATTTTATATCTTTTTAAAGTAAGTATATTTACATCAAAAGAAAGCGTTTCATGGGCACATACAAAAATATTCGCTTTACAGACTTCGAAGATACGGTCACTACATCTTCAAAGCGGAAATAGCAACACCTTAGAATTGTTAGAACAAACTATAATAAAAATATTATATGTCAATGAAAAATATTTTGTTGCTTTGGATATGATTGTGTTGTTCTTAAAAAATATACGGAACCATCGGTGAGCGAGTGTGACTCCCTTTTTGTAGGTTTTTGTTATACAAATCAGACAGATTTTAATTGAAGGAATTGCCAGCTCGGCGTCATAAAAAGAGTACCTACTAAGCTGTCGGTCACAAGGTTCCACAACAGGTTGTGTAAGAATATCTTGCGTCAAGCCTCTGGCTCTCAATTAACATTTAAAAGCTAGATACCTACATAGAATATTTCATAATATGATGGCATTTAGATTTTTTCCTTTAGTTGAATATTATTTTGGGAACATCGAACGTCTTACAAATAATGCAAAGATAGAATATAACCAAACCCTACAAGGGAAGTGCCTAAATAATTTTTTTCACGAGTAATTAAATATCTACGTTTCTTTAAATGCGGTTTAATATGCTTTTGCAAATACTTTTTTTACAAAATTCAAATCGATGCGATTAGTTCCTCAAACACGCAGCAAAATAAAATGGGTTCTCTACGTATTAACCCATGCACCATAAATAGCACACAATTTTAAACATTATGCTGATAAACACCCTCTGTGCGAGTATATCTCTATCCCTTTGCTACGGCATCACGTGAGAACCATTCTACACGAATACAAATTAAACTCTGTATAGTCTTTATATTTAGCTGCTGATATAGCGAGTAGCATAGCTTAGCAGCGACAGGGCATAGCTTAAAAACTATGACATGTTAACTTGATATGTCTATTATATACACCGTTAAATTTTGGTCGTTTTAATCCCGCGGAGGGTCGATTCGGTACATGAAATACTATCGATTTGTAAAGAGAAAATTAAAAATAAAGTTTTTTTTAAAACTCGAATTAATTTACTCAGGTACGAAATTAATTTCTTTAAGTAAACGTCAGCTGAGCGAGGCCAATGAACTGTAGGTTGTTAGTACGCAACGACCGACAACTACCAACAAGGTCATTGACAAGTTTACTTAAAGTAATTAATTTCGTACATGAGTAAATTAATTCGAGTTTAAAAAAAAATCTTTATCTTTAATTTTCTCTTTACAAATCGATAGTATTTCATGTACCGAATCGACCCTCCACGGGATTAAAACGGTGTATTATTTACCTACATTTTGTTGATTTTCAGATCTAAATAAAACATAAAATTATAAAAGAGAGAATAACTATAATAGAATAACTATAACGTTTAACGTAAAAGGTGGTATTTTTTAAATAAAACCCTGATATTTAGATTATATCTCACCACACTCTTTCTCATAGGACGTGTTATCTGTCCGGCGCTGGATATAAATTACTAAACGTTCTGGTCGGCACTTTGAGGAAAGCGTCTTTCAGATTGCCGCAGTTGGAGGTGGGAGCCTGGGAGAAATACTGATCCATATTTGCAAGTACATACTTCGACGGGTCAGTCCCGACCACGTATTCATCTATCGCGCGATAGATCGCCTGAAACAATACAATTTCGATATAATTATCATAACCAAATTAATGTTTATCTGAATCCTGAAGTGGCGGAGAATTGACAAGCTATTAACAGAGACTTTATCAATATAAAAGTGGGTACTAATAGCCGTTTTCAATAACAGTCAGCTTCACAACCCGGTAGTGTCTCACCTGAATGAAAAAAAATTTAACCTGTTCGATATAGGGCGCTAATATTTTCGAGAAGGTAATTAAACAACCAACGCTGCATCTTTGTATGTGGTCGCTATTCCAGAACCTTTCGAGGCCCCAACGCAACGGCCCCAACATAGCCCTAGCATAGCTGCCTTAGCATAGCCCTTTCTACTGCCTTTTGAGTGACTTCAAATACTTTAAGGCCTCCTACAAGGTAGACCGATGACGTGGCAAGAGTTGTGGGAATCTGTTGGATGCGAGACGCACAGAATCGTTTATTATGGCGACTCTTGGGGAAGGCCTATGTCCAACAGTGGATGTCTAACAGCTGAAATGATGATGATGATGATTATTTCCTGAGACAAAACGTCTCATAGATTAAGATATGTTTTTTTGTTAATCAATAAAATGTAATAATAATATCTACACATATACTACACGCCGATGTTAGCACTAGCTAGACAAGACCTAAATTAATTCCTCTCTATAAGTATACATATTTATCGGACTACTGATATTTCAACAGTATGTCGACGCTGAGCCCGTGCGCATTAATTATGACATTCATTTAAGCCTAGCGTGCACTGGTGACTTTTGTCACCGTGACTGTTTCGTCACTTTTATCATGTCCATGGATATTGTATGGAAATGCGCGCATGTTACGACGTGACAACTGGGTGACATTTTTGTACGCCGACCAGCGGACAAGCCCGTAACAAAACTGTCACGGCGCCTTTATGTTTTCATAGCGGTGTGGTGACAAAATTGTAACTCTCGTCGTCGGTCGTTCGCTATTTGCATTCTGACTACCACGGAAAATCATTAAATTTTGGGGGTATGCGGAACGGAGAGTAAAGTCCCGTGCACCTCCTTTGAAAAGGAGGATCCCCGATCATTGACATATATATTACTAGCGTAAGGACCAGGCCAACCGCGCGATTAAATGGCACTAGCGCGCTGGCCCTAAAATTACAGTTTAGGGCCAACGCGTCTCAGTTGACAGTGGCCCGTGTGCGGGAGTGAACGAATATTTGCTTGTCATAAAAATGCCTATTTGTGTGGTAAAAGGCTGCAAAAATTATGATACAAAGGTTAAAAAGGAACATGGGATATCGTATCATCGATAAGTAACCTTATATTAATTTTGTTACCATTAAGTTATTAAATAAACACATTTTATAGCGATAAATATTTTACTACCGAATACCACAATGGCAGCCATTGTGTGGCCGGTACTGCACGAAGTAAACTTGTACGGACGTAATTTTTATTTCATTGTTGTACTTAGTACTTGTAATTTTGAATTTTAGTATCTAATGTGTTTTATATTCAATAAGGATACAACAAAAATATATTTTAAAGAAATAAGAATCTTAGAAACGATACCTACCTAATTGAAATTGAATATTTTATTCTCAATATATTTTGAAATATAGTTTTATTTTTTCACGCTGAGATGACATTTAAACTACCTAGCTTTCGCCCACGACTACTTCCGCGTAAATTACGAAAAAATAATAATAATGTAGCTTACCTACATGCTTTCTTGAGGCTCAATCTTAGTCCGTACCACATAATTATCATCAAAAACGGTTCAGTAGTTTAACCGTGAAAACGCGGTAGACAGTTATTTTCGTATTTGTAATATAAGTAAGTAAAAGTATGGATATATGGACCAACTTCCGATGACGATGACTTTTTTTTCAATTACAGATTTCCAAATGATGCAACTCATGCAACGCGTAAAGAGATTTGGAGTCGCATTATTCGGGAACAACAACCGAACTGTACCTACCTTTATGAGCATGCAATTGATTTAATTGAACCTACTGACTGCTAAAATACGAAATAAAAAACCCATACGCGCGAACAAGGTTACGTCGATCACCTATGCAGTGCGGCAGTCACGTAATTCGAATGAGTTATCACAGATGTCGCTATTTTTGCTTGTATTATGAAAGTTTATAAGAAATGTTCAGTTGGGCGCATCCTTCCTTTCGAAATCATTGTCCCCGATAGATGATTTCGGGCGTTTTTATCTATTCAAATCGCGCGGAGAACTTTAACCGCGCGATGTGGGATAGCTCCTTTGTGACGATATAGATGTCGCTTCAATATTAATTCTTACATTTAAAATTAAAATAACATTGTATTTTGATTGAAATAAACATCCTTTGAAATTACTTATTTTATTTTCCTTAAGTTAGGTACTCAAAGTTACAGCGAGTCTTTCTTCAGTTTTCCTGACTGGCCTGTTGGTCTAGTGGTTAGTGGCCCTGACTGCTATGCCGAAGGTCGTGGGTTCGATTCCCACCCAGGACAAATGTTTGTGTGATGAGCACGATCATTTGTTCTGTGTCTGGGTGTTATTTATCGATACGTATTATTTATTTAGAAATATATAAGTATGTTTATCAGCTGTCTGGTACCCATAACACAAGCTCTGCTTAGCTTGGAAATAGACGGTGTTGTGATAAAAAGAAAAATTGGCACTGACAATCTGAAATTCGTATTTTCATATAATTACTAACGCAGGTTCTAAAGTGCGAAGTAATTCATCAAGTCTCATGAGTACACAGAGAACGGCCGTCTCTTTAAAATTCCTATCGACAAATCACTGGGGGCGCGGTGAGGGCCATGGCCCCAGGCGGCATACGAAAGGGGGCGGCAGGAAGCGCCAATTTATTAATTTGGAATATTTAAAAATAAGTAAACTTAGTAACTTATTTTCGAAATCGCATGAGCAATGTTACGTACGTACCAAGCAAAAGGGTAAATTAACGTACGAAAAAGAGGCGGCTAGAGTGATTGGCTGAAATTCGTGCTCGATTTTAACAGCTGTAAAATCTAGCGCAAAAGTATGTCATTTTAATGCTTGCAGTAATGTTGGGCTTGGAAGAACTGAACCTAAATCAAACTCCTCAGGACATAAATACAGAGTTTCGACGTGAGCGCGCACGTCTACGAGCCTTCGTAGGAACAGAACCAGATTGTAAAAAGGAACTCATTAAATTTGGTTCCTTGTGCTTATTAAAATATATATTTCAGTCTAAACTAGAGCAAGTTTAAATTATAGTTAAGTAAATTTTACAGGAGAAGGAAAATAACGGAAAAATCTTTACTTAGAATGTGGGTTTGATACTAATGCGTGAAATAGTTTAATCTACCTATTGGGTAACAATTTTGTGACAAATTGTGTATAATATCTTTTATATTTAAGAAAATGATTTCCGGTAGACAATTTCATTTATTTATTTTTTTACTTTTTTTATAACATCATTTACTTTTTTCACTACACAACGAAAGTAGCGGTGTTTCCTTTCTTTTTAACTGAATTGAAGTCTCAATTAAAAACATTTTAACTAAACAAAAAATCCCAATAATTAAATTTACAATTTAAAAACAAAGTAATTGACATGTTTTTGCTTTGTTTTTCGGTAGATTTTTTTGACGTTTTGCCTGTTTTTACTTTGTTGGTCGATTTTTTTTCTCTAAAAGTAAAGGTTTCTTTATGGTTCTGAGAATGTAGCCACATCATGTATGCTTTAAAAGTACCAAAAATGTAAAAACATTGCTTTATGAAAAATTTTAGTTACTTTGTTTTTCCGTAGAGCAGCCGAGTGGCGTATATAAAGACTTCTAATGTTATTGAAAATGGCCATTAGATCAGGTAAAGCTAACCGAGAAATCACTCATCGCCTCGTCTTTAAATGGTTGCACATTATTTACACAAAGCCATTTTTTTTTATTGCTCTTTCTGTTACTGAAAACTATATTAAAATCAGTTTAGACATGTCGTAAACAAAGAATCAGGCAAAAGTAGACAGCAACTTCTTTATATTTACTCATTGACGATAAAGAAGACAATAAAGTAGAGTGATCACCTGAAAGGCTGGCTGCTTATCACTGTGGAAGGCTTTGCGGCTCCCGTGCAGCAGGTAGACGCCGCGCTCCGTGGCGTCAGCGCACGCGTCGCCGTACATGCACTGGTCTGAGCGGTAGTTGTAACGGCACGACAGCACGTACACCGCGCGCTCGTGGTAATGGAATATTATGTTTATTATGTCCTGCAACCAAAATCGTTTTTTCAGCACTCGAAAAATTGCTCGTAGACTCGCAAAGTAATGTAGGTATTTCACATTGGTGCGAAATAGATCCGACGGTTAGATCCCGTTAAAATTTACAATAGTAAATTGTGATACAAGTGCAGAAAGTTTCTCATTGTGACCGAGGCGGAATTCGCACGAGCCGTAGGCGAGTGTGTTAGGCTGAGCGCCCAATTGAGACAAGACAGTCTTTAGACAGACTATTGCTTTACAAAACATTATGAAGACACTTAAGACAAAATGTCTCATAGACAAAATTGTCTAACACCAACAAAAACTGCACAGCGACAAGTCTGTCTAACGACTGTCGGTTTCCTTTTTAACCCCCGACGGAAAAGAGGGGTGTTATAAGTTTGACCTGTCTGTCTGTGTGTCTGTCCGTGGAATCGTAGCGCCCAAACGAATGGACCGATTTTGATGCGTTTTTTTTTTGTTTGAAAGCTGGCTTAATCGAGATAGTTCTTAGCTACAATTTATGAAGGTTTGTGCAGGTATTCAAGGTCATCATCTCGTTAACTGCGGTAGGGTTTTTAAACACTTCATGGATGTTTACTTTATTTTAAACACATGTGTGACCTAATATTTGAAATTCTCGTATACTATCTGGTGCCATTTAGCTGGTCTGATGATGGAGCTCGAAGAAGAACCCTAAATTGCTTATTAACATAGTAAACCTATCGAGTTTGGGTTCATTAGATTCGTCTTAACTAGTGCTATACATTTCTCATGATGACAAGGACCTGATGCTAGAACTGGGAGCTGGCTGATGGAACTTTTTAAGGTCTACTAGTAAACCCATCGAATTTGGGCTCATTAGATTCGTCTTGACCAGTTCTAAATATTTCATATTGATTACAAGGACTGTCGGGGTTTTTTTATTTAATTTTTAATTTTACAATTATTGAATGTATGCGGGAGCGCACATCAAAGACAAAATGTCGATTGAACAAGGCTACGCAGTAAAATCGTTTGCAATACCTAACGTTTTTTGATGTTACGAAATATCGCAGTAACAAGACGTCGGCGTCGATTTAAAAATACGTAGCAGTCAGTTTATGTATATGTTACCGGCAATCTTTATAATCCGGTATTCTATACAATACCTAGACAATGTATAGAATACGGTTTAGTAAGGCTTTTATTTTTAGGTGGTGATAAAAAAAATAACCCTAACCTAACCTGTCCGAGTCGAGGTGCTCTAAAATTACATCCTCTTTCCCTGCAATCCCTACTCGTGCTGTTATACACATTACTGGCTGTGCATTCGGTATTGTATAGAATACCTGAATTATACAGATTGCCGGTAACATAATAATATAGATATCGTTGAAAAGTTTTCAAAGAAACCAAATTCGGTGATACGGTTTTCGCGCTCAAGTAGGAATTCAGACTGAGCAGAGGAATAGGAATAGAAATGGATGAAATAGGATATTCTGATGGTATTTAAGGCAGGATCTACATGGGGCATTGGCAGGGTGAGTGAACGAAAAAGGATTGCGCAAGTAGCCAGAGTATGCAGGGTAAAAAGGGATTCATTGGTACAAGAGACATTATATCCTAGTGTTCCTACAAAGGCGGATAGGGAGCAAATTGAGATCTTTGCAGCTGGGAGACATGGCCGTATTTTCATAGACTAATAACGAAAATGAATGCACAGGTTTTCAACCCTATTTAAGACCTCCTCAGTGGCATCCAGATAAGAGATAGCAAGAATCAGAATGAACGATATTTTGATTTTAAAGAGACTTTTGGATTTCAAACAGTGGAAGGAAAAGTCCATCCATTTATTATTCTAGAAACTTTACTGTTGACTAAACTAGAAACACAATGGAGGTCATATCGGAACCGAATTCCGAACTGGAGTTTTTAAAGTTTGTTTTGACGGTATCGGAACCGAAATCAAAGGTAAGGTAGAAGTGTCAAATGAAACACTACCACAGAATAAGAAATAGTACAGGGTACAGAAATTTCACTCCGCGAAAGCAAACATGCGAATTTAAACTTACTATCAACGGTTTAATGTTCATAATAGTATTGCACGGCACGAACGTAATCTTGAATATACAGGAAAAGTTTTTAACCAGTGCGCAAATTTTGACATAATAAACTTGAATATATTTTAATAAACACGTATTTTTTATTTTGATATGTTTCAATAGTAAAAAATTAAGTTAACGCATACGAGACTTGTTTACTCAGAAATTTATTTTATGGACGTCGCTTGCCAGTCCGTCGACTGGTCGCCCGATTCACGCCGCGCGTCGACCGCTCGCCTGACGCGCCAGCTGGTATCAGAAGTACTCACGCGCGCTCGCTCTATGCGACGGTACCTACTTACGCGGTGCGATTATTGACCCCAGTTTAGCGCTACAATTTTTTAAGTTTAGACTGTGTAAAGTTATTTATAAACGTAATTCCAATTTATCCTTCATACTTTCATGGGCTTAGGACCATCAAAATGCAGAAAATAAATCATAATAAGTAAGAAAGTAGGTAATACGTTTTAATCCATTCAAAATAAAACATTTAGGTATGATAGGTATTTAGACATGATACAATTTAGATTGAAACAATTGCATTTTGGCGTATTTAAAAAATTGTGGTGTGATTTAAAAGGCTCGACGTGGTGCTGGGTCTGGGTCATGGAGTTGTTGTACCGGCTGAAAGTGATATGGATGGAGTCCGGCTGTATTTAGCAGCTTCCATACTGCGCTTTGGCTAACACCAAAACGTCGTTCTGCGTCGTAGGTACTGGCTCTTGGATTGCGTTCAAAAAAATCGGCTTCGACTGCCAGTCGAGGTCTGCCAGACCCTTGTGCGTGGCTCGGTGAACTGGCCGTGATCAAGCAGCCTTTGGTTAGCTGCTAAAATTGTCCTCTCATTAGGGACCGTAGGATTGAGGATCCCTTGGGCTCGCATACGAGGTACGCTCTCCCTTTCGTATCTTCTTCGTGCTGCTTGTAAATTTTCATTGCTTAACAAATACACTCGCACCATTTCATAATACTCGCGGTGAGTAAAATGAGACATTGTCACTACGCTAGTCTAGTACGCGGCACACGCGCAGGGACGGCGAAGGGCGCGAACGTCCGACCTCCACTTCCGCAAGTGACGTACTGCATGTGCATGCGTTTTGTTTATCAAACGCCGGCGCCGCATGCCCCCGCACCCCCGTCTCGTGCGCTGGGCGTGGTCCAGCGGCCGGCAGCCTTCGCGTTTTCATTCATGCTCATTCATAGTATTACTATTAAATTATATCCATGTCTTGCTTATTTCAAATTGGGACAAAATGGAAAAATGAGAAAAAAAAAAGTCATAAACTAAAAATGGAAATGTGTTCTATTGCTTACACTGAGCCACCAAAAAAAATTTACGCAGTGGTTAAAAAATTTTCCTGTATTTGCCTACAGCATCGAGTCGCGGTCGTACCGAATCAAAATGCACCTTAAGTCTACGCAGCGAGAATTTCTTTTATTACGCCCGTTGTGCGCCTTTGAACTTGCCGACATGTAGTAGGGTTTGGCCACGGATATCGAGGGATATGCCTTGGGGGCGTGGCACGTGGCGCCTCGATCTGGGCAAACGACCCTTATAATCGAACAACGGCTGTACGCTTCATTCATTCGCTTTGCAATTGCGTACAGGGTACTACTGATGCGTAAAAAACCAAAATGCCGAGTTGTGCAGTAATTATATGCAAAAATAGGTCACATATCATCAACCTGAAGACAAATGGCGTATCCTGCCACCGGTAATTAAACAATTAAGTCACTGTTTTAAATTTTAAATCAATTTTTAATTATTTCACGAACTCAAGTTCGGAACGACACGAACTAGACCGAACTAGCCCGAATCTTCCCGAACGCAATGACCGCAATGACCGTTCAAGATTTAGAGAGGTGCAATCGAGTGCGTGAGGCTGATTTTATCGATATGCGTATTAATCGCAGTTCAATATATTTTTTTACATTTCTATGAATATTGTCGTATTACATGTATAGTAAGAGTCAAATTAGTTATTGAATGAATGTTGTTTGAACGAAATTAAGGTATTGTTATTTCAATACCCGTGAACTTAAATTGACATTATATCTAAAGATTGAGATGATCAAAAATTATAGTACAATATGATAAGTAGCACGATAAACAAGTATAATTTTATACAGTTATTTATTTTTGGTCAAAAGTTACAATATTTTATGTTCGCTATGCAAAACTATTAAATCATTATTTTTTTAAATCCGGGTATTTGGTGTTTTCGTACGCCCTAGTTGTAGTGGAGCTGGACCAGCATTGATCCAAGTATTTTTATCTTGAATATAATTCTCCAACTTATAATAATATAATTTCTATTCCAACTCCTTCTGTTTTCATGCAGTACGACTGTGTAACTCACTTCCAGCAAAGATTTGTGATGAAAAAAATATCTTTTTTTGCGATTCGGAAAAGTCTTTGAGAAATTTTGGAATCGAACCATTTACATAGATAAATTTATACGGAATCCTTGGTGCGCGAGTCGGATTCACACTTGACCAGTATTTTTTTGTTAGGTGTATTTATTTTGAGTAGTTAGTGTGAGTGAAGTGAGGATCGAATTCGTTATGATGAAATATCATCATAACGAATTCGATCCTGTCAGCATCAACTACCTACAATTTGTTTAAAATGAAAACGAGTTTGCTAGATGACGCTATTTTGATTCCATAGAAATTTATGTTAACGCTAGCGAGTTTGAATACGTGTATAAAATTTACCTAAATGTTTAAACCAACTCTGAATGTAGGTAGTCACATAAGATTAAAATCATATAGTTAAGATTAAGTAATATATTGTTTAATAATAACAGCATGAAATTTAACAGAGAACGTTCCCTTGATCCGGTAATACGATATAAAAAAACTAATTCCTATTTTATTTTATAATCATTACTCACTTTTCGGATAAGTATATAAAAAAGAAATTATTTAAAGAAAATTAGACGAAGTAATTATATTACAAGAATATGCTGAAATTAAATATCGATAACAATTATCGACAATCGGTTCGATGCTCTAATTGCATGCGTGTGCATTTAATGTTTCTGTGCTTACAAGCGAATGCCCCGCCCATTCTATTTATGTGTGCTATTAGAAATTGATTTAGTGTAGCTGCTTTCTTCTTAGTGTGCGTGTACAAATTTTGAGTGTGTGTCGTAAATACACTATTTGTGAATGTTGTAATTATTTTGGTGGGAGATAAGCGGTTGCGCAAGGATTTCTTATTACTTTGCAATGAAGGCATATCTCCGGATATCTATGGGTTTGGCGGTGTGTGTTTTTGAAAAATGTAAAATAGGTAGCAGCGTTTTAAAACATAAAACATAAATTAATTAAAAATGTATTTTTCGAAAGGTTTGTCAAGATTGTTTACATTTTGTTATGTAGTTAAGTAGATATCTAAACAAATAGAATAAAAGTGGAGTCGTGTTATCTACTTGGGTATAACTTTGTTGGTTTCCGCAGCGCGATTTTTTAATCTGTCCTAGCTCAGAGGACACCGGTGTCCTCTCACATCCACGCCACTATAGGCCTTAATTCCGATGTTTAAAGTCTACTTTTGTATGAACAAGTTGGGTAGTTGTGGATCGAAGTGTTAAAGATGCTAGGTACCTAATCTAAGACGTGACCGCTGTTTTTAAAGATTAATGATAGTGGAAATACGGCCGTTACAAACCACGAAATGAAAATCAAATAGAAAAAAACACGAATCCAGTATATGTTGACCTTGCATTAGTAGACAGTCACTAGTACTAGAACTGGGAGGTCTACTTACACTGAATGGTCTTTAAGGTCATTGACTTTTTGCACGACAAAAGTCGCAAATGTATGAAAAAAAATATATAAATAATATGATATGAAATAAAAACTGCATACAATGTTCGATAAAGAATTTGAAAATAATTTTTGTTAGTCTGGCGCGCGGTACGCGTCAAGCGGCAGGTCGAACACGCGTGACACTCTATCGTACTAACCCCTCTAGAGTGGCCGGCCGCCGTAGGTATAAATTTATATTTTCACTGAGAAGTGCGCCAGGCCTGACACTACTAATTCCAAATACGAAACAAAACAACAAGTGAAAGAATCGACAGAAGGCATGGGTGGCGTGTGTAACCTCCTTCCAGCAGAGGAGTGGCAGGCGGTCGCCTCCTTCTGCGAAGCAGTAATGCTAGCAAAGGAGGAGGCCGACCGCATCAGGCAACGGCGTACACGCCGCCGCCGCCGCCGGGTTTCCGATCCCGATTTCCGGCCACCGTAGGCGCGGGCTCGCGGACGGCGGGCAATGGGTAGCTCGCTGTCCGTCCGTTCGGTAACAGACCGGTCCGAGCTCAAGTCGTTTACGGCGCGCTCTCTTCCCGCGCGCCCTGGGACCAAGGCGAAGAATGGAACGGGGTAGGTTTTTAGTCAGTAAGAGTCTGACACTACTTCCAACTTCGTCTACTACAAGGGCGGGATTTGTCATTGGATGATTTTACCTACGGAAAAAAAAAAAAAAACCTTCCAGCAGGCTACCCACGCGACACGTATAAACTAGTTTGTATCTCCGATTAAAATTTATCAGAAACGAAAGTACAAAATCAATCGGAAATTTCGAAATTTCAAACTTTCGGAACCAGAATCAAACCTCCATAACATATCTGATGTTCACTACCTACTAGCCTCAAAAAAGGAATTGTCAGCAAACTATAGGGGCCCAGCAGGATCAAAGCATACTCTGGGGCGTTGGGATAGTGTGAAAATGTATACCAGGGCCCTGCAACCAAGGCAAAGAAGGGATGGGGTAGATTTTTAGTCAGTAAGAGTTTGACACTATCTCCCGCTCCGCCCAAGGGCGGGGGAAGTCATTGGATGATTTTACCTACCATAAAAAAAAAAAACTACCATAACCATCCTATCAACAGCAAAGTACGAATAGCTGTCCTCATTAGATGCTACTCCTACTAACCCAACAAAGGCATTTAAAAAAAAACTGCTTGCAAGAAATTAAAAAAATCAAAAACAACATACCTGATCACCCCATGGTATGTAGCGCTTCCATTTCAGCATGATTGGAGTAACATAGTCTACCCAGCCGAAAGACCGCATCCTCGTCAAATTCATTAACATCACGCCGGAGTTCAGACCTACAATAAACACAGTAGTAATGAAGTGCTAAATGGATAAAGAGTGATTTTGTTTAAAAATACCTTGCCCTGCAGTAAGGATTACTCGTACAAGGTGCGCTATGTGTGTACACAAGACATCCAGGCCTGAAAACTGTCTGAAGGTCATATAAATGTTTGTTATGTGTAGGAGTTGAACCTGAGACGGCAGCCAATGGCTCAACCACTGCACTAACTGTGCAATAATAGCAGTACAGTGGTCAAAGGCACATTTTGGATAGAATTGAAACTGCATTTAATTTTGTGATAAGGACTGAGTTCCTGGTCTGGCTGCTAGTAAAGTTTTGTTTCAAAAAAACCTTGAAAGAAATATCAATTCACCAAAAAAGAAAACATTGTGCTGTCATTTCATTTTGGAAAAATATTTATAAAACACATTGTACATAGTATTGGAAACATTGGAGCACTGGATTGGATTTGTTCAGAGCTACAATGTTATTAAGATGACATTTAATAGGCAAGCTTGAAATAAAATTATGTTCTATGCAAAACCCAAATTGTCCATACAAAGGAATTATGCATGATGGATGATTTACAGTCTGGTACAAAAAAGAACTTTTCTGGTTTATTAGATTTGCTTAAATGTATAGACGCTACTGCACTACCCTTACCATATTTGCCATAAAAGGGATGTTTTGCAAATCTTGGATACCAAGAAACATTTGGATTATCATCTTCTAGTGACATAGCAGATATTTGTGATGTATTGAACTGTGAGAAAAAATGCCATAGCTCTTCCACAGGGCCCAAGAACAATGTGTCAGCATCCACATAGATCATGGCATCAATGTGTGGTATTAACTTCTGAAATGTAATTTAATAATTTTCTGTTAATAAATTCTTATCAACTGTTGTTGTCAAAGTTGTTTATTAGTTTGGTTGCCAATCTATACCGATATTAAGAGAAAATATTTGTATTTTTATTTGTTACTAGCTGACCCGGCAAACTTCATGCTGCTTAATAGTCAATGACTACTTTTTTTCTCAACTTTTAAACCTTCCCTGGACTATTACAAATATTTCAAGACCAAAATTTGCCAAATTGGTCCAGCCGTTCTCGAGTTTTAGCGAGACTAACAAACAGCTATTCATTTTTATATATAAGACTAGCTTTTGCCCGCGGTTTGGGTTTGCGCCACCCTACTCTACCCTGTTCTACCCTACTCTACACTATATCAATAAATGAGCAGGTTTTGGAATTATTATTATATTTTTTATATACCAGAAAAAAAATATCCTATGTCCTTCTCCTGGTTCTAAGCTTTTTTTTTTTTTTTTTGGGTAGGTAAAATCATCATGACAAATCCCGCCCTTGGGTGGGGCGGGAAATAGTGTCAGACTTTTACTGACTAAAAACCTACCTTTCCGTTCCTTGCCTTTATCCTGGGGCCTGTGGTGACAGTCTCACATAACCTTTGGCCCCAGTAGGCTTCGGCCCTGCTGGACCCCTACAGTTTGCTGACAACTCCTTGAGGCGCGCGGGAACGGTGCGCGCCGTAGACGACCTGAGCTCGGACCGGTCTGTTACCGGACGGACGGACAGCAAGCTACCCATTGCCCACCGTCCGCGAGCCCGCGCCTACGGTGGCCGGAAATTGGGATCGGAAACCCGGCGGCGGCGGCGGCGTGTGCGCCTTTGCCTAATGCGGTCGGCCTCCTCCTTTGCTAGCATTACTGCTTCGCAAAAGGAGGCGACCGCCTGCCACTCTTCCTCGCTCCGGAGCATGGCTTGAACCAAGCCCCGGCGCGAGAGATCGCCGCCGATCGCCCCCACGAGGACACGGCGATGCTCTTCCCAAGCGGGGCACACCTCGACTGTGTGCTCCACCGTGTCCACCGGGCGGTCCGCACAGTGGCGACACCCGGGCGTCGTCTCCGCACGAATCTTGTACAGGTACGGACCAAACTTGCCGTGTTCGGTCAGCACCTGCGCCAAACGGAAGGTGACGACGCCGTGGGGCCTTTCCAGCCACGCCTCAAAGAGGGGCCTTACCGCCTCGATCGTGGCGTGCCCATCCTGGTTCTAAGCTACCTTCCCACCAATTTTCAGCCAAATCGGTTCAGCGGTTATCGAGTTATAAATAGTGTAACTAAAACAACTTTCTTTTATTTATATAGATTATCAATATTATTCAACTCCAGTGATTTTTCCATTCACCAGTAGAATACTACTTTATCACTGAGTGACTGGCTCTACATAAATTTTCTACTTTTACAGGGGCTAGTAGAACCTAATATTCAAATAATTAGAAGTGAAAAACCAAAGAGAATATAATGAAAAACTATTAACAAAAAGATTTCGTAACATGGCAACAAGTTTCTTACGGGTATAAACAATCGTTGAGCTGCACATTTACTAAATAGATTCATCCAATCCTGTTCATGTTCTTCAGGAAAGCTAACTTCATGAAGTTCGAATTCCAATTGATTCTTTGTTAAATGACTCCATCTTGTTAAAGTTTCATTAAATCTTGGTCGGAGGCTGTCGTCAGCGAATATTACGAAGTGTACTCGAACTCTTGTAAACAATAACACAGACTTAACCACATTCAAAGATTCATTGAATCTCGAGTCGCAAACTACAAAAGATAACACTACTCTTTCTGGATCTTGACTCTTCTTTTTGTTAAGAATCCTGGAAAAATCATTCATTTATATTTTGTGATAAAATCTAAAGTCACTGCATTACATTACAACAATAACAATTATTTACAAGAAATAATCGTCATAAAGTTCATTCTTACTTGTTGGACAGAGGCCTTTTGACTGTAGAATACTCATTTTTATTACCACTAACTTTAGAATATAAGTATAGAACAGTAAAGCTGCTCAATATTAACAAAATCATAACTTTAAGTGATAACTTTTTCATATTTTTGCAGTTAAATTACTCACAACAAAAACAGTGTTTTTCATTTTATTGACGCAAAAAATTGATATGACATTACACAAATGAAAATTGAAATGACAAAGTCAATGTCAATGTCAATATCAACTTTTTTTTTTTTTTTTTTTTTTTTTTTTTTTTTTTTTTTTCTGGCTTCGCAAAAGCATTAGCCAATTAAAAAGTTAGGGAAACATAAAAATAATGAAAGGAAAATCGGAAAGGATTAGTAAGGAGTTGTGATAGACAGATACATAGGTAAATATATTATATTTGAATATTATTACTTTCTATGTATTGAGCTAATATTTTATATATATCATAATTATTATTGAATAGTAAACAAATAATAGAGGTGGGAAAAGGAACACGGATCGAAAGGAGTTGGGAAATAAAGTTGGACCGATCATATTGTGGACAGTTGAAGAAAATATGATTTATATCCCCGTATTCGCCACAGGAGCACTTAGCACTAGAAACTATTTTAAACTTAAACAATTGAGATGGTGTACAAACATGACCTAAACGCATTCTACAGAGAATAGAAGTAGTTCTTTTATTTAATTTAAGCTCAAAAAACCACGGTCTATTTGGAATAGATTTCTGTACACATCGGTAATACTTCCCCTTGGGAGCACTATCGACCCAAAATCTATTCCACGCTTCTGTTAAATATGTTTTTGCTAAACAAATTAAGTCATGCGAATAATTATGGTAAGGGACAATATCACCCACTCGAATCGCCTCATTAGCCAATCTGTCAGCTCTTTCATTTCCATATATGCCAACGTGACTAGGAATCCATGCAACGACAATACTGTAACCCATGCGTAAACACGTTAATAACAAATTTCTAATAGCAAAGATAATCGGATATTGTTTATTACTTTGAAAAGGAAAACGCGATAAGGCCTGCAACGCACTTAAAGAGTCGCTGAAAATGATTGCCTTTGATAGTCTTGCAAGGATCACGTATTCAACTGCTTTGAAAATCGCAAAACATTCTCCAGTAAAGACGGTAGACTGAGGCGGCAATTTAATCTGTTGGATAACTTTATACTGGGAATGGTAAACTCCAACTCCAACGCATTCATTATCCGAATGCTTGGAAGCATCAGTAAATAAGCAATGCCATGTAGCCCAATCACTATTAATTATTCGATTAAATTCAGCGTTCGGATTAATATCGTTTCTACTTATTCCTATGTTATAATTAATCTGTGGATTTAAAATTAAGGCACTATAGCTGTATTCATATAGTGGAAGCCGTTGGCTTTGCTGTATCGGAGCTTCAAGATCACGACATTTTTGGAAGCTTTTTATTAAACATGGCACATCTTTATGACGCCAGTAGTCGGAGGACTCTACTTGTTCTGCAAGCATACGCACTTTAGGAAACAATTGGTGATTATTTAATTGCAAGTTACGGATGTAAAACCTATCAGACAAATATTGCCTTCTCATTGATAAAGGAGGCTCGCAACATTCTACCTGTAAACAGTTTATCGGACTAGATTTCATCACACCCATGATAATTCTTAACGCCTTTGCCTGTATGTTATCCAATTTTTTGAAAGCCGCGATATTACCTGGATGCAGCAAAAACGTGCCGTAATCTAACACACTTCTAATAAGCGCATTATACAAAATTTTCATAGTAAAAGGGTGAGCTCCCCACCAAACACCACTAAGACATCTTAGAATATTTAAATTTTTTTCACATCTCATCAAAACGTTATCAGAATGGGGAACTCCTGTAAGTTTAGCATCCAGAGTTACGCCTAAAAATTTTGCTTGATTTTTCACAGGCAAAAGAGATCCATCATAGAACACATTAACTACAGGAGGTGATTTTTTCCTTGTGAAAAGGACAACTACACTTTTAGTCGGTGATAGTTCTAAACCATTATCATCTAGCCAAACCTTTAAATCCTTTAATGAATTGGATAACGTTTTACAAATATCTTCTACCAAACTACCAGAAACATAAAGGACCAAATCATCAGCGTATTGTAGGACATTAGTATTACTATTAAAGGCAGAATCCAAATCAGAAGTATATATATTATATAATATTGGGCTTAAGACTGACCCCTGCGGTAATCCTTTCCAAACTGTTCGAATAATATTAGTGCTTTGATCAAATGTAGAAGAGTATTTTATGAACCGTTCTGATAATAAATTTATAATAAAGTTAGCTAAATTACATGGGATATTTAATGCATACAATTTCTTCTTTAGAATTAAAATATTAACATTATCATAAGCCGCAGTTATGTCCAAAAAAGCAGCTACCACAGAGTCTTTTCCAGAGAAAGCTAATCGTATATCTGTAGTGAACAGACTTAAGCTGTCAATTGTACTCTTTCCCTTTCTGAAACCAAATTGACTTTTTGTCAACAGTTTGTGGTGTTCGAGATACCATTCAAGTCTAATTTTAATCAGATGTTCTGCTATCTTTGCTAAAACGGATGCTAAAGCAATAGGACGATAAGATGAAGGATCTGTTCTGGGTTTGTCCGGCTTTAATAATAAAACTAGTGACTGAGTTTTCCACGCCTGTGGTATACTTCCTGTCATCATAGCTGTATTTATTACGGAAAGGTAAAATTTCAGACTATTATCGTCCAAATTTACTATAAAGGAATAAGGAATACTATCTTCCCCAGGAGCTGAATCCTTCAGAGATGAAAGTACTCCTTTCAATTCACTCATTGTGAAAGGAGAATTAAGATCTATGTTATGGTTATCGGCTATTGCAGGAATTGAAGGTAAGGGTGAAACCACACTTAGTTCTTCAGGTACAAACGGGGGTGCAAGACGGTCCATGATTTGTTCAGCAAGATTTGGAGGAATCTTATTTTGTTGGTTACTATTAAAGGCAGATCTAAATCTTCTAATATTTTGCCACACAATGGTAGACTTTACATTGGGGCTCAAAGTTTCACAGAATCTACGCCAGGCTTCAAATTTTTTCTTTTTAAGAAGTTCCTGTGTTTCCTTAGAGACCTGTGAATATATCTGAAAGTTTTCATCAGACATTACTGTACAATATTGCCTCTCTGCATCCTTTCTTAATTTCACTGCATGAGTACATTCTTGATCCCACCATGGGGGCGATGGTATCTTATCACAACCCATGCTTTTAATTGGAAAAGTTTCATCTGCTACTTCAATCAATGTTTTAGCTAAAAATTCAGAAGAGGCAGACACATTTGAGTAAAATATTTCAGGCAATTGTGATATTTTACTCTCTACCCTTGTTTTGTATAAATTCCAATCTGCATTTTCTAATTTATGTTTTATTCGGGGTTGTTTTATCTGTTTTACAGGTTTGTTGAAGGGGAGAGAGATTATTAACGGGAAGTGATCACTACCATGTGTGGACTCAAGAGGGTGCCATAATAATGCTGAAGCTAAGTCAGATGTACAGATGGATAAGTCTGGAGCACTTATACTCTCTGTAGGACTTGTGAGACGAGTTGGTAAGCCTGTGTTTAGTATACATAAACCATGGGAATCAATTAATTCTAGTAATTGCTCTCCATAGAAACTATTGGAAGCGCAACCCCAGACAGTATGGTGGGAATTGTAATCCCCCAAACATATAAATGGTTTTGGAAGAAAATTAAAAAGCTGATTAATTTCATCAAAAATACTTAAACTAGGTCGAGAGAAATATATAGAAACATAACAGATTTTATTTACAATAGCAGCAACTACTGAAATACCACTACTAAATGAGGGAAGTGAAAGGGGAGTGTAGGAAAGGAGATTATTAACAAGTATGGCTACTCCACCATACCCATCATCCCTGTCAGATCTTATGCAAGTGAAACCTGGAATCTTAAAAATGGACTGTTGTTTAAGCCAGGTCTCTTGCAGGCATATAATGGAAGGAGCATATTTGTTAATCATATCTATTAGAGCAGGTTTCTTATTAATTAAGCTTCGACAATTCCACTGAATTACTTTGGCCTTGTGATCCATTATTAGGTTTATTATAAATTTGATATAAAGTATTAATTACTGTTGCAACGTTGGCCGGTAAAACAATGTTTGACTGAGACAGCAATTGGATCAGTAGTTTTATAGTTTCAGAAATATTTACATTATCTATATTATTTGAGCTTTCATGATTAAAAATAGGTGTAGAAGATAATGTTGGTTGTCTTATTATTTCAGAATGGGCTAGATGATCATATCCCTTAGAAACTTTTGGGAGTGGTTTTGGTTTCAGAAATACGGTCTTTTTGTATGATTGAGAAACATGTAAAGGAGCAGTGTGTGGAGGATTATTGAACACTCGGGTTGGACTTGGTGGAGGAGGAGGAGAAGACAGTAATGCATCAGCATATGTAATTTTTGATGATGGAGGGTGTTGTTTTGTTGCTTCCATGTAAGAGACACAGCTCTTACTCATAGTCTCTTTTATAGCTTTTTGTCTTTGATACTCCAAGCATTTTCTGCTAGTAGCTTGGTGAGATCCATTACATTGACAGCAGTAATAAAAATCTTCCTCGACATTACAATTGTCACCACAGTGGCCTTGACCACATTTATAGCACCTCGCGGTTGACCTACACTGGCTTTTCATGTGCCCATACCTGCAGCAGTTGAAACATTGCACAGTTGGGTAAATGTATAACGAAACTGGTAGTGCAGTGTAACACATGAAAACACGCGTTGGCAGCACTTGGCCATCAAAGGTGATGACTACAGTGCCTGTGTTTTCGAATTGTCTAATATTATTAACCGTAATTTTTCTTCTCAGCCTCCTTATTTTGATTACGGGACCACACCCAATTGGTACTGAAATATTAGATTTTACTTCATCATCGCTCCAGTCCAATGGTACCCCTCTAATTACTCCAATTCTTGTTATGTTGAAAGTGGGAATAAAAACTTTATAGTTTTCGGATTTTAATTTATTGTTTGACAAGAATAGATTGGCTTCTGCGTGATTAATGAATCCTAAACTTATACGGTTCCGTCCTATGCGTTTAATACTACCATTAACTATGCCTTTAATGTTATTTCTTTTCAGGAATCGGCCAAAAGTAACAGGATGGAGAGTCACCCCATCATTACTGGAGTATATTTCTTTCTGTACATGTATAACGAAAGGTGCTACATCAGACGCCTGATATAATGTTCGACCAATAGGTAAACGAGGGGACTCTTCTTGGCTTTGCAATTGTCCTTGAGTTTGAACAGTTTCAGTGCTTATTGTTTCCTGCTGCGCTTTCAATAAACATTTACAATCATTTGGCTTTTCAATCTTAGATCCTTGTCTCCTTTTTTTTTTATTACAGGTTGTACACAGAACCCGAGATGTAATGCGTTTTCGTTTGAGTTTATTATTCATATCTGATCCCGAACAATCTGTGTCCATAGAAGATTCTACGGCAGCAATAAGCATATCAATCGGGTTTTGTGCATTTAATTCATTATTATTACTACTACTACAACTTAAAATATTTACATAGCTAGCCACTGAAGGCACTGCTGTCCCCCCGGGGTCTTCGGGTGGATCACCCATTTTAAAAGAATGTATTAAAACTTACCCAATATTTACAGGATAATATACACACTAATCCTAAAGAAATATAATATTAGAGTAATAAATATATACAATCACAACTACTTTACGTCAATCCTTTGTACAAAAAATTAAATTTTAATTTTGAAACGAAGAAACAAGCCCGCTCAAATCGAAGTTTCCCGCCCTTTTTCCAATATCAACTTACTGCTTAGCAAAGACCTTACACCCGTATTCACAAACGTTACTATGAGGTCTCACAGTGCGCGCGAGCGCACAGGGCCCCTAAAACTTATTCATAGACGATACTTGAGTGGCGGCTAGCACTATGCGTCCCTTAGAATGAACGCACAGCTAAGGTAGCCTGCTAGCTGTTTTAAGCAACGCATAGCTAGTGTCTCTCGATTTTCTGAGGTTTATTATGTGTTACGAGATTTTTTTTTTTATTGTTTGTGATAATTTTCCATTTTAATAGCGTCCTTTTACAATGGATTATAGCAGTGAAGAAGAATTTGATAATTTTAAATATCAATGAGGGATTCACAATAAATACCAGAAAAGTGATACGGGATTTCCAAAATCCTTTTGATTATTACAGTTCGTACGGTACCTACTAATGAAAACTGTAGGTACTATACCATTATAAGAGTTTTGTAAAAATATTATGCTATATTTGAATTGTGTCTATTCAATCAACTCAAACCTATTTCTACTATTGTTAAAAGGCTTTTAACTTTATTAACGAACTATCTATATATACTATTACTTTATCTATTATTATCATCAACTAACTTTTACTCTACCCTATCCTAAAAATCTTCTCCTGACAATAACGAACACAACAAAAAAAGAATAAGTGAAATCGGTCCAGCTGTTCTCGAGATTTGCGCTTAGCAACACATTTAGCTATTCATTTTTTTATTATAGAATATTAATTTTGCAGATTACGGGAGACCTTATAAGTGTGAGTCAACCAACCAACAGTATCAAGAATAGTGAAAAGGGTCTCTTATCTCTTCAGTTTGAAGATAAATTTAGTTATTAATTTTCTAAACAACTTAGGAAGAATTAAAGAAGTATTTTTGGTTTTATAAACCTGAAGCTTTTGCTTTATCCATATTTATTTAATCCACAAATACACAATAAAATCAATACGAAGACGAACGAATTTCTCGAATACCGGTCACCATTTATGTATTGAGGTTATGTCATACAAATGAAATGATCGTCAAGCAGCGAAGTGAACTACGCAACACAAACGAACCAATCACAGAGCTCTATTCAATGCAGTGCGTTTACTTAGTCAAGGGTCGTTTGAGAATTGTTTATGAATAAAAAGGCTTGCCATATGCAACGCAGTGAGAAATGCCTTACTTCGCATAGCGTTGCTACTTTACTGAGGAAAGTATTGTTTGTGAATACGGGTGTTAGATCAGTTGCCAAAAAGGAAAAAAAAAGACCTTAGATATAGATGGTCCCTGAAAATGAGGAGCAGTGAGCCAAAGAAAAGAGAATACAATAACAGAGGAGTTTTTGGCGGGATTTCTTTAAGTGAAGTTCAGTGGCTGTTTTAATTATTCGGGAATTGATTCCTTGTGGATATTGTGATTTAAAATTGGTGTAGTTTTGTATCTCAAGTGTCTGCGCAACTGGACAATATGTGGAATCATTGAAACAGGCGCGATCTCGGTAAAATGGAGTTGAGAATTTTATTGTAATGTTGATTACCTCAGCGAAGTTTGCCGAGAAGGTTGACTTTATACATTTGCTGCCAAACACTACAAAAAAGCTTTAGAATGTGTACATCCATATTCTAGTATTCTAATGGTAAACCAAAGTTTTTATACGAAGACATGGCTTAAAGGACTTAGTATCCAAGTCAAAAATATTAGCAAAAAAAAAAATACAATAACAGTGAGCATAAACGTAGTGCTTACATACCTACTCTTTGGTGAGCATTTGAGCAAGTGAGTGAAGAGTTGAAGTGAAAACAATTTGCTACGAAAAATTATCACGCTTTTGTGGTTTAAATCAGTGTATACCGTCACCAATACGATTAAAAGTCTACTCTGGTGCAGTAGACTCCTTTACTTTCAGTATTATAATTTACATTCATAACAAATATATATAAATATATTTATATATTCCTCTTTCATAATGAGTGCGAAATCGGAAGACCAGTTAAAAGAAAAAATAATAAACGTAGCAAAGAAAAATCCAAAAGGCATTTCACATAAAGACATAACAGCTGCAATCCCTGAAGTATCATCTGCTGATCTTGTATCTGCAATCAATGAACTGTTACAACAAGAATTTTTCGATTTATTCAATCAAAATGGTGTTTTAGTCTATAGGTAAGGCAATTTTTTACTATTACATTCTTGGCTGTTTTAAAAACAAAAATTCATTCATTTACATGCCATAAAGTATCACTGTTACTCTTTGAAGACCTTCTGATCAAATATTGCAATTCAGGTTAAAAACTCAAACAAGTAAGCAAGCAGTGAAAGGCGCTGACAACGAAGAAAAAGTTGTATTTAATTTAATAGAAGAAGCTGGAAACAAGGGGATATGGATAAGAGACATCAGAGTTCGATCTAATCTGGCTAATACACAGTTAACTAAAGTATTGAAAAGTCTTGAAAGCAAGAAACTAATCAAAGCTGTAAAATGTGTTAATGTGAGTTGATAATTAATTACTTTCATTGCAGAAACAAAAGAAACTTAAATATTTACTAAGTATTTATACTAAACCTATGTACACAAAAACTGAACTAAGAATGTATACTAGACCTAACTATGTACAAATATAATACAAAAACACCAAATACACTCAGGCATCGAAGTATTCCTCCACATCACTGTCATCCGAAAACATAACCAAAAGACTGGCAGCATTGCCACATTGAATGGCAATGTTGATTCTTTGGGCAAATAATGAGCCAGCCCTCGAGTCACGCAAGAATAAATGTTATTACTTTCTAATAATATGGTTTGCTTTTGATAATCATCCAATAGCTTTTAAACGGAAAGAAAATTAGTCTTAGTTGCTGTGACAAAACATGGTGAAGAGGACTGTGATTGTTAACGAGATTTCATTTTAATTTTCAGGCTTCTAAGAAAAAAGTGTATATGCTTTACAACTTGGAACCTGACAGATCCATATCTGGAGGTGCATGGTATCAAGATCAAGATTTTGAGTCCGAATTTGTGGACATTCTCAATGTCCAGTGCCATAGATTTCTGAGTCAAAGGTCTGACAAAATGAAAAACAATCCACGTGGGCCAATTGTAGGCAGGACTCAGTCTTATGCCACAGCTGCTGAAGTACAAAAGTATATCACGGATCTAGGAATAAGTAAGGTAAAGTCACTCATTATATATCAGCTTATTTTTATTAATAATCTAAATGCTATATATATGTTACATTTTATACATAAGGAGTAGATCACTAAACTAATATTAGATTTAAAGCAACAAAATACTCTTGCACATTCCATAGGATACTGTTTCAAACAAAATGCACATTAGTTAAAAATATTGTGTGATCATATTTCATACATAACATATCAAGCTTAAAAGTGCCAAGAACCTAACCTTTTTAAAAGTTACATATTTAAAAAGTCAGTACTTAAGATGATCAAACTGCATGTGTACTGTCCTAATACCTATAAGATTATAAATTTTTTATTGCTGATTAGACTAAAAGCTCACACTCACTTGTATATTACATTTTATGAATTAAATTTTTGTGACAATGGCAATGTGCAATTGTTTCAGGTTGAACTAGATGTAGAAGATGTAATCACAATACTAAATACTTTGGTCTATGATGGTAAGGCAGAGAGCAGTGTGTATCCTGATGGGAGTAAAGTTTATCGTGCAATAGACCCTCTCATACCAGCACCAGGGCTGGTACAAGTGCCGTGTGGAGTGTGTCCACTCATCCATAAATGTGCTTCCACTGGACTTGTTACCCCACAAGATTGTACTTACATGAAAGAGTGGTTGGAATAAAAAAAAATATAACATTAAGCTATGCTTATTTATTCCCTGATGCCTAATTTACTACAACAGTTAATATAAATTTAAGTACCTACTTAATCTAAAAATTTACAAAAAGATGAACATTGGATAAATACAATTTCGGCACCTCCTATGCATATTCTATAATACAAACAAGGTTGTCAATAAAAGCTATACAGATTCCAGCTTCTGTATTACTTCACACTATACTACTTCACTTCTTGTGATGTACTATTTAAAGTACATCACAAGTCATATATATTTTCTAACACTACAAAAAGTAACCATACACAATAAGTCACCTTTTGCTATGTATCTTTACTGTTTGATTCAGGAAATATAAATAAAAAGGTATCTAAAACAGTTAACAAGATTACTAATTAAATAAATTGCCTTATGTATCGAAGAAGCAACATTATACAACATAACACTTTAATATTTCAAAACAAACTTCTAAAATTATTTTCTATATTATGTAATGCTGACGAGAGTATGGCAGGCTCCCTTTTTGGAATAAATGCATTTGCTTCTGTAGCTGTATTTATTTCCTCATGAACTATGTTCCTATTGTTATAGTTGGGGAAAAGAGAACTGAAGGCATCCATCTGGATATAGTTCAGAGACTGTAGAATTAATCCCTTATTAGGGTAGGGAGTAGCAGTAACAATGACTGTATCATAATAAGAATCCTTATGACTGACATTTTGAGGCTTTGGTGCTTCTGGAGTTGGATGTGGTGGTGTTGAAGGAGGTACCAGCACGGGAGGCTCCTTCAACACAGGTGGGGGAGTTTTTGGTTTCTCTCCACCTGAAAGTTAATGATTCATGTATAGTTAACTTATGTCTCAGTATAGAGTATGGGGTTTAAGAATGCTAAAGCGTCTATTACATCACTCAATATTCCGCACATACACAGACTGTCTTAAAGTTTACTTCTGAGTAAGGCAGTCTGACCTTTATTACACTACACGATGTCGACTAACACCGGTCTAAATATAGAGTGGTGTAATAGGCCCTTAAAAACTGGAAGTATAATAATTACTTATTGAATAAATAATCCTCTCCATTTCTCTCAGCTGAGTTTGTTGAGTCTGAACAGTAAAGTATAGATCCGTTATGGTATCAGAAATGTGCTTCATTTCCTCTTCTTTCTTAGCTTCTTTGGCAGCTTCCTTTTTACTTTGCCTGAAAAAAAAACATACTAACAAGATGTCTTTTGCACCTACTTTAAAAATTTGCTATAAGTACACTAGAAAAAATATGTAAGCTTTTATTTGAAATTATGAAATTTACGAAAAGTAACATGGCTGCCCCATGGTAAGTTTGCAGTAGATCAAGAAGTTATTCTGCTCTTTGCTAAAAATAAACTGGTGCAAGCCTGAAATAATTAATATTAACAATTCTGACATTTTATTTAGTTGTAAATATAGCCAAAATACATTACACTTTATAGTATTTTTAAGAGGAATTTCCTTGTTTCCATGAAGTATGTTTAAAAATGAGAATAACATTTGACTTTTGCACAAATTTTATCTTTTAAAGTTTGTATTCATGATTTTATTAATGTGTTTAAATTGAGCAAATGCTTTAGGTGACACTGAGTAAAAATAATATTTATTTATCATAAGTTTTTTATCATATAAAAATGGATGTTTCATAAATATCAATAGCCAAGGGGTGTACACATGCCAGCTAGTTTAATAAATGTGTAATTTTAATATTTGAACTAGAACTTAGTGTGAAATTGACTTTGTTGGTCACATCTGTCAGAACATCAGTTTCCTGTTCAATTAATAATTAGGTATTTAATGATGACTATGCTTACCTGTTGTATTCAAACATTAATATGGCTGCTCCTATGGTAAATATCAATGATTCGCCTAGAAGGTTTGCACCAAGCTCAATCGCCATTTCTTGGCTGAGAACCGGTATGTTTACTGGTCTACCCAAGTTTAAAATCCACATTTTTGCCTTTACTTCACACCAATTATAGACTGAAAAAAATTATATTGATAATCCGTCTTGAAAAAAGTCTAAAAAAGGCTTTTTGGAGAACTAGGTTTTGTGATATAAGTATAATAACGATGATCTAGTTAAATAATGGTACTGTTCATTATGAAAACGTTTTCAAAAGTAGCGATGTCGTAATCGCCAGGAAGAGGTATCCTGTTTTATTCAAAGACAGAAACATTGCAGGCATTACATGATAGAATGATCGTGGATTAAGTGAACAATATCAACACTTACATTGGGCAGGAGGCATACAGACATAAGTCCTAAAAAAAGGATGATGTTTGGCTCGTTCTTTGCAAGCATTTGCAATCGGTTTACTTATCTGCTTAATCAATAAAGCGCCTAGTTTTGCGATTGGAAATGCTCCTACAACCATTGTTAGGTTGATAAATTATATCTACTTGATTATGTAGTCAGACAGAGCAAAATAGTACTAAATATTTTAAGAAGCACAAGGTCAGTATTATTGTCTATTGAATTGATCGGTTGACATATTGACATTGACATATGGTGCGTTCCGAGAACGCTGTCAGCGCTATAAGCGCGCTCAAAGTCGTTCCGTTTTGACCTGAGCGCGCCCACGAACGATTTCTTGACGTCATGCATGACGTCATTATCGACGCCATCTTGTGCTTACAGTGCCAAGCCAACACGTAGAAGCAAAAGTACTGTGGGCGCTGTCAAAAGTGACAGTTCAAAATATTGTTTGTTGTGATTGTTTGTTTATGTTTGCTTGGTTTGGTTAATTTGTATTAATTACTTATTACATTTTTCTTTTTTACATACGATTTAATTACTTTAGTAATAGATAAATGTCAAGCAATAAACATATTTATGTTTTTAAATACATATACCAAATACATATTTGGTCTAATATAATTTTATTCCAGTAACCTGAAATGGGTTTTAAATGTTTCCGGGTTATACTTGGGTACGACTTTTTCAACATATCCTATGATACGGGGAATGGGTTGAATACGAGCCCTCCTGTGCCGCATTAAAATATGGGCTATTTCTTCTACATCCTCATCAGAAGACGACGATGAATCACTTTGCTCACTTTCATCATCGCTGAAAAGCATTTCTAGTAAAAAATGGGGTTCCATTGCTCCTGAAGTTCAGTTAATGAAAACTTCATTTTGTTTTTTAGCAAATTATGACAAGAGTTAAACTGAGTAAATTGCCAAATCACAGAATGATTGTCTACACAAACAATTATTATCTTAAAGGTGAATCTCTGAAAGCAAACTCGAGTATGAGCGAGCGAACTGTCATCAACAACGCGAAGTGACATCAGTGTTGCCAGACGACTGTCACGAATTCCCCCCAAACCTTTCCCAAAATCCCCCCAAAATTGAAGTTTTGAAGAAAAAATCCTCCACAAATATCTTTTTTTAAATACGAATATCACAAATAAAATTAAAAAAAAAAAAACTAAAAAAACCTGACAAAAAAACGACAAAAAAAGTGCAAAATAACTTTAATTCCGGAAGTCGGTGTTTCAATAGTTTGGTCTCTTTAGTATTAAACACCGACTTCCAAAATTAAAGTTATTTTGCACTTTTTGTTTAAACAATTTATTTCACATTTTTTAGTTGGAGTACCTCTCAAACAAACCTAATTAGATACCTTCCGCCATTTGGTTCCCTTATCAAATCATCATGACAATTCTAAAAACAGAACTTCCTTTTTTGAAGTTTGTTAGAATACCAAATTCTTCTCCAAAATGTGCAAAATGATTTTCTGAAAACCGCATCAAAATCGGTTCATCCAAACGCGAAATAATCGCGGACAAACATACAGGCCAAACTGAGAACCTCCATTTTTACAAGCTTTCTATTAGCTTGCACTGTATGTAACTATGTATGTTCGGCTCAAATCTTGCAACTCAATTTTGAAGCAGATATCTTCAACCGATTGAGCTGAAATTTTACATACATGTGTAAATCGGGTGACAATGCAACATTATGATGATATGGAGCTGATCTGATATTGGAGCTGGAAGGTAGCCATAGGAACTCAGCAATAAAATAATACAACCCCATCGAGTTTGGGCTCGCTTGATTAGTATTGATGAGTACTTTGATCCTGTATGATAGTCAGGGTCTGATGATGGAGCCGGAAGGTGATCATAGGAACTCCGCAGTTAATCGATACAATCCCATCGAATTTGGGCTCGTTTTATTCATATTGACGAGTACTTTCATCCTATATGGTAACCAAGGTCTGATGATGGAGCTGGAAGGTAACCATAGGAACTCAGCAATAAAACTATACAACCGCATCGAGTTTGGGCTCGCTTGATTAGTATTGACGAGTACTTTGATTCTGTATGATAGCCAGGGTCTGATGATGGAGCCGGAAGGTGATCATAGGAACTCCGCAGTTAATCGATACAATCCCATCGAATTTGGGCTCGTTTTATTCATATTGACGAGTACTTTCATCCTATATGGTAACCAAGGTCTGATGATGGAGCTGGAAGGTAGCCATAGGAACTCAGCAATAAAACTATACAACCGCATCGAGTTTGGGCTCACTTGATTAGTATTGACGAGTACTTTGATTCTGTATGATAGCCAGGGTCTGATGATGGAGCCGGAAGGTGATCATAGGAACTCCGCAGTTAAACGATACAACCCCATCGAATTTGGGCTCGTTTTATTCATATTGACGAGTACTTTCATCCTATATAGTAACCAAGGTCTGATGATGGAGCTGGAAGGTGGTCACAGGAACTCCGCACTTAAACGACACAACCCCATCGAATTTGGGCTCGTTTACTTTGTATTGACGAGTATTTTCATTCTATATAATAGTCAGGGTCTGATGATGGAGCCGAAAGGTGGTCATAGGAACTCCGAAGTTAAACGACAGGAACCCATCGAGTTTGAGCTCGTTTGATTAGTATTGACGAGTACTTTGATCCTATATGGTAACCAGGTTCTGATGATGGAGCTGGAAGGTTAACATAGGAACTCCACAATTAAACGATATAACCCCATCGACTATAACCTCATTTGATTTTTAATGACGAGTACTTGGATCGTATATGCTAAGCAGGGTATGATGATGTAGCTGGATCGTGATCATTGGAACTCAGCAGTTAAACGACACAACCCCATCAATTTGGGCTCATTTGATTTTTATTGACGAGTGCTTGGATCCTATATGGTAACCGGGTTCTGATGATGGAACTGGAAGGTAGGAACTTCGTAAGAAATAACACAATTCTATCGAGTTCGGGCTCATTTGATTTGTATTGATGAGTACTTGGATCCTCTATGGTAGCCAGGGTCTGATGATGGAGCTAGAAGGTGGCTACAAGAACTCCGCAATGAAACGACACAACCCTCTCGTCTTTGGTCTCGTTAGATTTGTAATGACGAGTACTTTGATTTGTACTTTGATCAATATGGCAGTCGGGGTCTGACGATGGAGCTGGAAGGTGGCCATAGGAGTTCCGCAATAAAACGACACAATCCCATCGAGTTTCGGATCGAATAAAATAAGTTCTAACCGGTCATAAGCGACTTGGACTCGCGCACGGAGGGTTCCGTACAAATTTACATAAGTAAATAGCTAGTTAGTTTTAATACACTCCTATAAAATAGGTACCAATTGAAAGGGCTTGCAGAGAGTAACTTGAAAAATAAAGTGACATTACTCTAAATCAAATATTCTCTTTTTTCTCAGTTATACTCTTGGTGGAGTGGTAGTGGTCATGGATCGTCTGGTAGATTGGTTGTGGCTTTTGCGAGACTTCTCCATCTGTCTCTATTCATGGCACTTCGTGTACATTCAATGAGGAAACACTTCGAAGATGAGATGATGATAATGATTTAGTGAGGTCTGTCCATCTGGTAGGCGATTGGCCGCGAAAACGTAGGCCCTCTACTCTTCCTTATACCACTAAACGTTCCAAAGAGCTTTCATTGCGTATGATATATCCAAACATCTTAAAAATACGCTGTTGCACAATCGACGTAAGTTTTTGTTTTGATGCAAAGCTCTTTAAGAATGGAAACGTTTGTGCGTTGAGCAGTCTGTTTTATCCTCAGTAGACGCCTCCAGCGTCACATTTCAAGAGCGTCAATCTTTTTACGGTGCTCGAGTCTTCGCCGCATTTCCCAGTATTTGTACTTGTGGATCCCAGGTATATAAACCCTGGACAACTTCACAATTGGCTATTTCATGTAAGTTAGGTTGATTGTTAGTCTTACGATCCACCACCATCATTTTGGTTTCATAAATTCGACCGGGTAGACTTCTCAGGTGGTCGCCTCCTTCTGCGAAGCAGTAATGCTAGCAAAGGGGGAGGCCGACCGCATCAGGCAACGGCGCTCACGCCGCAGCTACCGCCGTAATTCCGATCTCGATTTCCTGCCACCGTAGGCGTGGGCTTGCGGACGGCGGGCAATGGGTAGCTCGCTGTCCGTCCGGTAACAGACCGAACCAAGCCCAAGGGCGGGGAATGTCATTGGATGATTTTACCTACCATAAAAAAAAACCTGGCAGACTTCTAAAATAGCAGAATAAGTTTCTTATGCTTTCCTATAATATGGGTAAGAAATGATAGGAACTAAAAAGTAAAAAATAAATTACAAATAAAAAAACTTTTTTAAAAACAAGCTTTCAATTAAATGGCCTAAAAAGAAGAAAATAAACTTTTCCTTTATAACTTTTACTATCAATTTATAACGGCATTACACAATTTATATGATATAAAAGCTTGTCGCGAGATTTAACTGTGTAAATGTAATACACAGCTAAATAACTTCATTAATTAAATAAGTTAAATAACTTCATCTATTGATTTTAATATTTTCAAAATCTCGCGACAAGCTTTTATATCATATTAATTGTGTAATGCCGTTATAAATTGATAGTAAAAGTTATAAAGGAAAAGTTTATTTTCTTCTTTTTAGGCCATTTAATTGAAAGCTTGTTTTTAAAAAAGTTTTTTTATTTGTAATTTATTTAGTTTTTTTTCAAGTCAGTATAAAAAAAAAAAAACATTAGGAAGTATTGTTTTGTCGTCTGCTAAAAATAAGTATAGTATAGGTACTACAATATAAGAGTACTGAGACAAGACAAACACAGATGCGAAATTCGCAAGCTTTGCAAACTTGTGAACGTTGAACCAAAGAATATAATATTCTCTGACGAGAACACAGAGTACTTTGGACAAGAACGTTGAACGATGCACGTCGTGGGGCGAGGGGGCGCAATATGGTAACTTTGAAGATACTCGGATAATATCATCGTGCGCAAGATTGCTTTTTTTTTTGTTATGTTTTTGGCTAAAATTCGTGAATATCAATATCAAACATGAAAAATTATGGAGAAAAAATTGTTTATAAAAACCCTCTAATTCCCTCCAATCCCAAAATTTTACCTCCACGTATCCCCCCAAAAATACTGTCCCTCCAATTTTCCCTCCATAACTATAAAAAACCTCCAATTTTGGGGGAAATCCCCCTAATCTCGCATCACTGAGTGACATTCACTGTTTGCGCGCCCACAGGTCGTTCCAAATTGAAATATCGCTATCAACGCTATGAGCACGAAAACTAAATCGGAACGGCTGTTAGCGCTCTGAGCGCTCATAGCGATGTAAACGTAAATCGGAACGCGGGGATAATAAGTTGAAGCAGTGTTGCCAAAGTGAGAAAAACTTTGACATCTACAATAAGTGGGTTTTAAGGCAGAAACAGATTATTCAACTTTTGATTAATGGCCTTTGTGGAAGAGTCACAAAAATTTTGCCAACAACAAACTGTTAATATACCATCAAACGCTGAAGAGTATTTAGTGAGAATTTACCGTAAAATTAAAGTACAAAATAAAATAAAAAAATTCTTTGCAGACCAAAGAGTATAATAAATAAGGAGGGGAACGCAAACCGACCGTCATAGACAGTCAATCTTATGACCACAGATTATGACTATGTAAGAAGTTTATACATAGCAGAAACTAGTCTAAAAGCGCGGGAAACTTTGTGCGAATCGGTGCATTTTTTCTTGTTAAAAATTTCAATTTTATTTTTTTTCTATTTAAGGATCAGTTTTGTATTATATTGTAAATTATATTAATATTTAGTGCACATATATTAGTTTTAGTCTTTTAGTGTATAGTTTGCCGGATTCGGTAAGATTTTTGATATTTTCCAATTAATTTATATTTTCTTTGTACCCCCGGCTACAAATTTTGTAACAGTTCCTTCGTCAACGTTATCGAATGAATCTGGAATGGAGACGGATGGTTCTTATGTTCAACGTGGTCTTAAAAGGAATAGACTGCATAAAATATGCAGAGTCTGTACCTAACAAAAAAAAAGGAAGCACAGTCAGGCGGTTGATGGTAAGACAGGATGTTGTTGTGCTAGTACAGACAGTGAAAATAGTGACTCTGCCCCTGTTGTTAACATCTCACTCAACACTGTCACACCGACTAGTGGAGTGGTCCGGGTCCCAAGGTTCAAGGTGGTCAGATTCAAGGTTCGTCTCTTTATATTCTGTTCTCTAGGTCTAATGTATTAACTTAGAGAATATCAACCACACAGATATGACGTGACAGTGACAGTTGAAGTACTCAGCTTGAAAATTAGTCAGTGTTGCCAGTATTAGCAAAAATGTTCCCAAAACATTATTTTCATTACTTTTTTGACAGACTGTATTTATTGGTACAAATCACTTGTAATAGGCTCCCCTTCGCCAATAACCTTGAGCAAATACTCAAGGTCATCGGCTAATAGGAGCTAATGACATATGTACCATGAGTTTTAAGCAATAGTATTCGTCGCTACTCGATATCGACGCCGTAAATATTTTGTATGGCAAATTTTGGTTCTGCAAGTGACCGCTAGAGGCGCTGCAAAATTTGCTACACAAAATATTTACGGCGTCGATATCGAGTAGCGACGAATACTATTGCTTAAAACTCATGGTAGAGGTACAGGTTGTCGTCACCTCACACCACTTTAAGTATCTCGGGGATGAATAATATAATTGGTGTAGGTACAACAAACATGGATGTTAGAATGCATCACATACCTGCCGATCTGAACTGCCAATCTTCGTAATAGATTTCTTTCTCTTATAAATCATCTGCTTCGCTTATGACTGAACTTCTACCATCTGTAAAGTTTAAAGCTCCCTGAACATGAATATATCAACGCAATTAACCCTAAACTTATTGTGTATACAATACACCAACAATAACATCTGAAGAACATCATTTCAACAGTGTATAATCAATAGCTGTACCAGGATGAATATGACATAATAACAGCTTCATCACAAATCATTAAACATGAGGTTAAATAAATATTAGAGCCCGAACTCCCTCGGGACTCCTCCCCCAGGATCAGGTCCTGGGAGCATCAGGTTAGGTTAAAAGAGGAGCCCGATCGCCGTCGGAGCTCCCTCCCCCAGGATCAGGTCCCGGGGGGACCAGCTGGCTTAAATTGGTGTATAACACACCCATGTAACATCGGAACCTGGAGGAAACCACCTCTCCAGGACTCGGCTCACACCCCTATCATACTAGGGGGAGCCTACCCGTTAAAACGTACATGCCGGAATCCTGGAGACTAACTCGCCAGGCCTCAGCTACTTCCGCCCTCTCCGCCCGGAAGCAACCTACTCCGCTAACCTTCCGCATCGGGATCCTGGAGATTAACTCTCCAGGCCTCATCATACTGACGCCTCTCGCCCCATCAGTATACTACCCCGAGCGAGTCTACTAAACCTCATACAGTTAGGCATTCACCTTTAACATTAACATTTATAGGAATCAATTGCGCTGAGACACCAAATAACCACACAGAGCTTGACTAAGATATTAACATAAGTAATACTTAGCTTTCATGCCTTCGACGTCTGGATACATGTCCCTCTTCCAGACACGGCACGAAAGGTCTTTAATTAACATAATTCACGCTCGGTACACAAGTTATCACAGTACACTTGCAACTTAGCAACCTTTAGAAATGGCGGTATAGAGTTATTGTTCGCGCCAACTAATATTTGTAAAGTCTATTATCTATGCTTACCATAGTTAGTCAAGATAGCCCTCGGGATGTTGCTAGTGTTGAATATATATATTTGGTCTATGGATTCGCGTTAGTCGCGACACAGGTGACATTTAAGAAAACTACTACGATGTCAACAACATATTTAGAAATAAAAAACTATTGTTGCCCATGAAGGATAATCACATATATCATACCCATAGTGTGACCTGTCTTGATCTATGATGGCGTTAGTTGCTAGGCAATACTTTTCTAACAATGGTTGTTAACTTTTTATCTGAGTTGTATTCTGTTCACATATTAATTAAATTCCACTGTGCAATATATACTTGCTTATGTATTTTTCCCCTTTATACCAACATTTATTTACAACCTAAGCCTAGACCAAGAAATAATTAAAGCCAATACCTAAAATATATTATTATAGTCATGAATCACACAATTATAATAGAACGAAAAATTTACGTAAAATATGATTTGACATTTTGATGCTGTAGCATGGCGTCCATGATAATTACAAAATATTTACCAAGAATTGAAAAAATCACATTGTTTCTGTTTGTTATTAAAAAATGTATTTCTACAACATTCACAATAGTTAAATCTTTGATTATATACCTGGTATATAATCAAAGAGTTAAATTCTCTACCGACAGGTATATATTTTGTGTTGGTAATTACTTAGGTAATCAAGTTGAAACTCAAACAATATTCACAAATTGTAATTTTTTTTAATAGTTTGTACATCATTTTATGAAAAAAATAATCGTACAAAATTGAAGACCATGAATCAAAGTATTGCATGTATTTTTTTTTTAATTTTTGATGCCATTTTATGGTACTTTATACGAGTTGAAAATCTTATATTTTCAAATGGAGCTCCTTAAAACCCAAAATATTTGCGGATGGCAATAAATATGAACTTATTTTTCATATTATCAAATAGCTTAATCGGATCGCAGGGTTATGATCAAAGATTAATAGCCAAAGATTCGCGCTAAAATCGCCATGTACGTCACTACGTTTTAGTTGACATTGACATAAACGTAGTGCTTATATTCTCTTTGATTGACACTTTGACATTTGACATTGAGACATTGTGTTGGTGTGACTGTGTGAGACTGAGTAAAGCTACAGAATTTATATTTAATGACATCTTCATATTATACATTATAAATTAAATGCTTTATGTGTATGAGCCACAAAGCCCACAAACAATCGAATGATTTATTTGTATACATATATCACGTCAAAGTTCTTGGCACACCTTGCGTTATTATTGTTTCAAGTGCTATCTTAAATTAACCACAGGTTAACAGGTATTTCTTTCGAGGTAGAGCTCAGAACAGAATTAGCTCTCGCAAATAAATACATGCCGGTTTAAAAAAAATCGAGTAAAAGTCACATAAAAATCCTAAAAAAATGGAAAACCGAATTAGATGTTTTGAAGAAATAGCTGCGGAAGTATTTGATGTAGAGAATGTAGTGACGGATTCGTCGTCTGATCAGGTAATTTTGTACCATTTACTCTAGATTAATCCCTTAATGGATAAAAACTTACGTAAATCAAATAATTCAATAAACAATATTTTTATCATTTATTATTCTAGGTACCTACATAAAATAAGTCTTTATTATCGGTATGCAATGTATTATATTGACTTCATATTTATATAAAAGAGGTTGTAATTTTGTCCTGGCTCACTAACCTTCTTAAAATAAGATCTTCATTCATTTCAGGTTGATGTTGAGACTATGATACTGAAAATCTACAAACAATTCGAGAAAAATGCTGAAATTGAACCAGAAATTCCTGTAGTACGAAAAAGAGTTCATAGTCAATTATTGAAAGATTGTCTAGGATCATTACCACAGAGCTATGAATGCTTGGACGCGAGTAGAACATGGATAGTCTACTGGGTCTTGCACTCATTGTGGCTACTTAATGATATGCCTGATGCAGAAACATTATCTGATGTAGTCAAGTTTCTGACATTATGCCAGCATGAGGAAGGTGGGTATGGTGGTGGCCCCGGCCAGTACCCTCATCTTGGAACTACTTATGCTGCTGTAAATGCTCTTAGCATTATCGGAACTGAGGAAGCATACAACTCTTTGGACAGAAGCAGTTTACAAAAGTTTTTATGGACCGTAAAAGATGTTGATGGATCATTTGCTCTCCACAGGGGTGGGGAGCAAGATATCAGAGGTGCCTACTGTGCTGTCAGTATAGCCAAAATAACAAATACTTATACAGAAGCCTTATTTGATAAAACGGCAGAATGGATAGTCAGCTGTCAGACATATGAAGGTGGATTTGCTGGGTGCCCTGGCATGGAGGCCCATGGTGGATATGCATTCTGTGGGATTGCATCTTTGGCATTGTTGAATAAAACACAATTATGTGATGTTGATGCACTGTTGAGATGGTGTGTGAATCGTCAGATGCGTGTAGAAGGTGGCTTCCAAGGAAGAACAAACAAGTTGGTGGACGGATGTTATTCATTCTGGCAAGGAGCTGCATTTCCAATCATCAGTGCTATTCTCTCTCAAGGTAAAATCTTGCATTATAAATCATCAACAAATTATCTATTAAAAGCCATCTTCTAGTAGCGGTGGGTGTTTCAATAACGAACAGCTTTAGACTGGTCTAGTGGTTAGTGACCCTGACTGCTATGCCGGAGATTGTGGGTGGTTAAAAATTCGATAGCGACCCACTCCTATCTTCTAGTATTAAGTGGATTTAAAATTTTTTGTTAGTTCTGGGTACAGGTTTTCAGTACTTTATGCATTTATTATTTTTCAGTTGAACATTAGTTGGGTTATAGTGTAAGTAATTGAAAATTATTCTGAATTGTCTTTTTTATCTTCACCACTCATAATCACTTTTTTTTTCAGAGAATAAGGAACTAATTGAAACAGTACTTTTCAATCAGGGTGCCTTACAAGAGTACATAATTATATGTTGTCAAGCCTTACCTGGTGGTGGTTTTATTGATAAACCTGGCAAGTAAGTAACTTTATCATCTGTCTGTCTGTCCGTCCGTCCGTCCGTCCGTCCGTCCGTCCATACGTCTGTCAAAAGTAAAAAAAATAGTAAGGTTTCCTTTTATAATATATATTGTAGTCTTGGTGTACAATAAAGTATAAATAAATAAATAAATCAGTGTGTCTCCCTCTAACTTTTAAACCATAAGTTTAGAAAATATGAAAAAAAACTCAAAAAAAAGTAGAAGCTTATAAAGACTTTCTAGGAAAATTAATTTTGAACTTGATGGGTTGAACAGTTTTTGAAAAGTTGTACAAAATAATTTCTGAACTAAGTTTGTATTTTACCATATATGCAAGCATTTTTTTTTTTTAACTTAGTTTACATATTTAGTTATCCTCAATGTAACTTCTTTAAAAAATGATTAATATCGGTTCACGCAATCCAAAATTACCACCGAAAACCCAACATACATAACCTGTCCAGTTTGTATATGTCACTGTAAAATTGTAAATACCGTTTGATTACAATCTATCTCGCGAGATTGCAAACTATCGAAACATTGTGAACCTTAACAAACAGATCATGATTTAACGCATTATTTATAGATACGTAGATTGTAATATATCGAAGTGCAACTGTTAAATCGCAATCTATCGCGCGTTAAACCGCCAATTGTCCGAATCCTGTCGCTGATTGGTCGGTTCACAGAACAGAAGAATGTAGTTAGAAGTCGTAAGTAGGCGGGGCGCGCGTACCCCGACCTTTGCGATGTTCCGCGTATGCTGCTACGTGCTTGCTACGCGCATGCGCCGCGCACGTCTGGTTTGTTACAGTCGCCACGGTGATAGTAACTAGATAAAAAAATATAAAAATACCCTACTGTGTTGTTTTAGAGTGCAAACACGATAGCAGAACCAAGAATTTATCAAATGGTGGTATATCCTATCATCGGTTAGTCCGGATTTATTTTATTTTGATTATTTTTGAAACACAAGATCTTAATAAAAAAACAAATAGAAGTTTACTTTATTTTGTGATCCATAAGGTCTACTTTCAAAAAATACTCTAGAACATTCAACAAATGTCACTGTCAGCTGCTCAATTAGAGATTACCAATATCAATAGTGAGTTATCGATATTGCAAAATTATAATGTCCTTTTTTGTATCGGATAAAAATACCGCGTCGACAAAATTATAAATGTACACAATTTTTTATTTTAGCTAAATCGCTCAAAAATAAAAGTTAAACAGGGTTAAACATCCGATGGGTTCGAAATGTATCTTTCGTGTTATCTTGTAACTTCATATTTCCTAAAGATCAAGTTACCAAAGAAAAATGCATCGATGTAACTGGAAGGCAAAATTAGTTTCCTGAAAAAACTAGCATAATTTGTTCCAATCACTTTGAAAAACCAGATTGTTTAATTAAAAGGGAATGACATACCATACCGACACAACCGTGCCAAAACTTGAGTTCTGTATTGTACTGTATTCATAATCTGAAAAATCTGGTTACACCGAACCCTAGTAGCTTTAAAAAAGATCAAGATAGCACTGATCTATTCAAATCGGTATGAAAGCGAATTTGTAGTCAGCTAAGAAACACTGACTTCATTTAGTATAAATTAAGGAAAACATTGATCTATAGAAGTGCCCCATACAAGCCAATAAGCCCGGCTTTTACCTACCACCGCCGCCATCACCCCACCTAATAAAATAATAATTTGCATGCATCTATAATAATTAAATAAATAAAATAAAAACTCAAACTTCAAACTTCGCGCGTCTTGCGTCGCGCGAAACCCCCGTTCCGAATTGCATCAGAAGTGATTCTAACACGAATTCAACCAACGCGCAATGTCACTATTTCGGACGGTTTCGCGCTATCGCTTCGGAACGCGGGTGACTTAAGTTCATTCATAAGATAATGCAACACCCAGCAAACTGCGATCTCGCTCTAACACGTAACAAAAAAAGAGATGAACACTAGTGTTTTGTCGTCTCTTTCGCTCGTCACAGGCTTCTCCATTCGGATTATCTGCCATTTAATTTTTACCTATAAAAACACAAAAAATTGTGTCTGTGCGGGTAAAATTTGACACTGTGTGCAAGTACTCATCGAAAATTTATTATGGATAAAAAGCACGGCTTCTCGAAAAGTATGAATGGATGTTTTTTTTACGCAAATTACGAGGCGCCCCCTATGATGCGTAAAAACTTGTGCAAACTGCTTTGAGCGGTTAGGTATCGTTTTGTACGTACCTAATTGTTTTATTAGATTTTTTTAGTTTTCTCTTTATGCCATTTAGAGTTTAAAGTTTTATGATTAGTTATTGTTGTGTTATGTGATTAGTTATTGTTGTGTTATGTGATTAGTTATTGTAGTTTTACTTAGATATGAAGTGATTAAAGTATCTTTGAAATGAATTCGGAAACATACAATAACTTTTCCTTGTGATGGATTAAAATGTGTGGGCGATACTTGGCCAAGTAAGTCATTATAATGTATATAGGTATAGTATAAGTAATACGATAAATATGAGCTCGTAACTTCACCTTTAAACCTACCCCTGATATTTAGTGTTGCTTATTTTTTATCAAACGATAAGAATAACTACTTGGAATACCTACATCAGGTTATAATGACATAAATAACTACGCTGGTGCCATGAAAATACATCAGAATTCTCAAAAGTAATTGAGTGATGTTATTTCGTTCTGTAGTTTTGGTAAAATGTGAATAGAAACTTTTCTCTTTTGACAATAAGTGACGAAATTTCTACTTAGAAATTTCGTTTTTCATTGATCAGAATCGAGAGCGGACAAGAATTGCCCAAAAATATCGATAGATTGCTACGTTTAAGTCATTTATGATATAGGTATGATGTTTACATAATTAATTTCTATCATAATGTCAACAAATGAAAATGTTCACAATCAATTTGTACAAAGAAAGCTTGTTTTAAGAATTAGTTCCAATTTTACAACTAGATGGCGTTGTTGATTAAGATGTACTTCCTACATCGCGGTGTTAAGATTTTCCGTCAATATTATTTATACTGTTAACGTTTTTATTTCTTTTTTATCCTTGGTATTGAGTTGAGATCACGTCGGGAATAGTCGTTCCGCGGACTGTCGTACAATTAATACATTTACTTAAAAATCGGGATTACAGCAGTAAGAAATTTTGCACTGATGATACATGACGGCGGATTTTAGCTCGAGTTTTTTTTTTTTAATTCGGAATATTAGGTAAAGATTAGTCAAGGTTTCCTCGGCTTGCCTCCTATAAAGGTATCAGGCACGCCACTGGAAGTGTTTATGTTGTTATTCACTTAGTTTTATTATTTCAGAATTAAAAGAAAGTCTTAATTTCAATTAAATGTAATTGCATGGTTAAAGTAATAGCTACAAACCCCCTAATAAATAAAATTAAAAACATACGTAGGTATTTCTTTTTGATAATAATTTATCGACTCCAGCTGTTGACTTTATTTTATTTGAAAATAAAACACAATATCGATAAAATAAGGCATCGCCAATGGTAGATCTCTAGAAAATGACGTTTAGTTACAAGTCACGTCAATACGTGACATTGACTTTTTATAGGAAATATCAATCTAATTGCAGCAAAATAAAGCTCTAAATGAATTGCATATATTATAGAGACATCTAGCAGCGAGTAGAGGAAATTGTTCATAAAAATATTCAATGCGACGTAATATGTTAAAAGGTAGAGTAGAGAACAAATAACTCTGCACTCGTTAACATACGGTTTATTTTCTAAAACGGAACGATTGATGAACTACCTTCTTTTAATTAATATTAAAATGCTCAATCACGTCCAAGATTTCTTAGTGTTATGAAATAATGATATACCTGTCATTGTGTGATTTTGGGTACGCTGGTCCCGATAGAAATGAAGTGCTATGCGATTTCTAACTACATTCTTCTGTTCTGTGGGTTGGTCTTACAGTAAGCAGTTCTATTGTGTTAGTTTTATAACTACGGTAAATTCATCTTGATTAACAATAACTGTTATTTCTGAGTTTTGTTTATGGACAGGCTCAATATCAGTCATTGTAAATATTATCTAATGAGATCACAATAGGTTCACAACATAAAAAAAAATGGAATCATGGAAAATGTATGTAATTTAGGCTATGTTCGATGGCTAAAACTAACTTATCATTCAATCTGCACTTCGTAGGTTAATCACAGATTCAGTTTTACTTTCATAACAATTTTATGTTATTAATTCTAAAGCTGCGAGTTATTTTCAACACGAAATCAATTTACAATCACTAAAACACTGTTTGTTTACATTCGATAACAAACGAATTCACAAACAAATATGGCGGCGCTGGGCACATGACGCTCAACCAATCAGTGCGCGAGATGAGTTCCGTGCTATGCCATTTGACAATTTAACGTTTTACCTTCGATATATTACAATCTACCGAAAAATCTTTCAATACTTTACAATCTCGCAATATAGATTGTAATATGACGGTATTAGAACGGTATTAGTAATATAACGGTATTAGATTGTAATAAGATTGTAATATAAAAATTTACGGTGACATATAGGTACATTAGTAACCCAAGATCCCCAAAGATGGCGCTGTACTTTGGGCTACTTCGCGCTGTTAAGATTTTTACTGAGTTTTGATGTGGTCGGGACGGTTATGAGCTATTAAATTACCGAATTGTTCGGTTGGTCTCTAGTCAGCATTGGTGGTATTTGTTCTTGCTCGTTGTCTGTCGTTCATTGTTATTAATAAGACTATTTGGTATAGTGGGAACTCCTAAGCGGGGACACTAATTGTGACGGACGGAAAACGCTCAGTGAAGGGTTTACACTGAGCGTGGCCCGACACGCTCTTGGCCGGTTTTCATCATTAAGCCAACATTTACTTTACTTTACAGGGAAATTAGTTCTATTTTTTAACTATTTCATTTGATAACTATGTTTTAAACAAAAGAGCAAAATACCATTAACATCAAATGGAATCTATGGAGTGGAATTACTCAAAATGTTTCTGGGTCTCGACAACGTGATAGACGTGCGGCAAACGCGTGGTTACTGTTCGGCGTGTTGAAAAGGTTCTGAGGAATTTCAGTATTTTACCTAGTAAATAAAATCCACATTCGCTATCACGCAGCAAACGCTGGTGACGGCAAGAAACCTTTCGCATCGTCAAACTGAGGCCAGCTTATTAAAATAAAAAAGAACTAGTTCCATCTTCCCATTTCTATTGATCTATGTCTCAACTTTCTATACAGCCAGTCAATTACAGCGCGATGCAAAATTGAAATTAAGAGATAAGTATCTATTTTTTTTTAAATTACATAATTATTTATAATTTACTTTCAATTAATTATTTAATTCTTTAACACTAACATAGATATGAGAAATATTTACCATTTTTCACTGATATAGGTAAATGAAAAATGATGGCTGAAAAGCCGATTGACCACAGAAAAAAAAATGGCGGGAAACTTGTTGTAGAATTTTGTTTATAAGAACTTTACTAAATCTCTGCTGTAAGAAATTTTTTAATTACACAATAATCAGATTCAGTTAACGATTCAACGCCTGATTCTTAAGAGAAGAGGTTAAAGCAGTAGTTGGAAACTTTTTATCGCCTAAATCAAAAGAAACATATTTATCTAAAATCATACGACGACCTTTGACGACGACTCAGGTTTTTATTTTTATTTTCCTTTTATTCGTAATGAAAAGCAATCCCTCGAATATTAGCGACCTCGCTTCGCTCGGACGCCAAACTTGTTCTCGGGACTAAATAAGTTACAATAAGTTAGTTAGTTCACCCCTAGGGTAACAATGTACTATTTCGATTTTGGTTTGTGTGCCGTAAGGACGCATCATGAAATATACAATATATTTCTATGGATACTACACAAAATAAAATTGAATTGAAGTTCCATTCACAGTCTGCATCCACATATCACAACAACGCGACACTTTAAGGCACCATATTTCAGGAAATGATTATTTGTTCAAGTGTGCTCAACTCGTAATAATACATTATCATTGTGCGCCGGTGCCGTAACATGTTGGCATATTCAAGATGACTAGGCAAGCAAGCTCAGAAGAAAAGTCTAACCCCTTTGGCATTAACAAATAAACGAATTATAACCAGAACTGAGAGGTTTAAAACGTGGACACGACACAGTCACGGCGGTAAGTCCCCTCTTGGAAGACTGGCTATAGAGGTGCCACAGCGTTCTCGGTATCCGTCTTACTCAGGTCCTTACCGGAAAAGTGTTTCAGGAGGTACCTACCTATTTGCACGGGTGGGGCCGGACCTTACGGACGGACAGTTCGGCTTTCGCAGGATACGCTCCACGGTGGACGCCATCATGCGCGTGCGAGCCCTCACGAAGGGGGATGCGGTTTCCCGGGGCAGGTGTGTCGTGGCGGTGTCCTTGGACATTGCCAACGCCTTTATTTCCCTGCCCTGGAGTAGCATTAGAACGGCACTCTGGTAGAATAGAATAGAATTGAATGGAATAGAAAAACTTTTATTCGAGACAGACACAGCACAACGGTTAAAAACAAAAAATAAATAAAAAAGAACAAAAGTACAGAGTACGCTGACCGTGCCCGCATCGAAAGGGTGACCACCGGGTGCCCGACTATCTCTGTCGTGTGATCGAGGACTACCTGTCAGACAGGTACATAATCTACTCTGGTCACCAGGGAGAGTGGAGACGGCGAGAGATGTCGTGCGGCGTTCCGCAGGGATCGGTACTGGGGCCGCCCTTATGGAACGCCGGCTACGACTACGCGCTGCGTGGCGATCTCCCTGGCGGTGTCAGCGTGGTCTGCTACGCAAACGAGACGCTGGTCCTGGCACAGGAAGAGTCGTACCAGGCGGCGGTTTAACTAGCGACACGCGGGGTTGCGACAGTCGTGGAGAGGATCGAGCAATTGGGACTAGTCCGAGGCCATGTGCTTTCACGGTCCTCGCAACGCGCCGCCACCGGGTTCTAACTAACGGTAGGAGGAATTCACATCGTCGCGTCGACGATGAAGTACCTGGGACTCGTCCTCGACAGCCGGTGGAATTTCGAGGAACATTTCCAACGTCTGGCTCCCAAACTGAATCGGACCGAGGCTGCCCTCAAGCGGCTCCTGCCGAATCTGAGGGGATCCAGACGCCTCCTACCGGAGGCTCTACGTAGGCATCGTTCGGTCCATGGCCTTTTATGGAGCACTGGTATGGGCGCCCTCGCTGAGAAAGAAACCAAAAGAACCAGCTGAACGCGTGCCAGAGGGTCATGGTCATACGGATGGTGCGGGGATACCGCACGGTTTCCTGCGAAGCGCCGAGCCTCCTTGCTAGCCTGCCACCTTGGGATCTGGAGGCAACAGTCCTTGCATACATGAACAATAAGCGAGTGGAGATGCAACGCCGGGGTGAAAGTCCGCTGCCACGACAAGTCGAGTTATGGCGGAAAGAGTTCCGGCGGGATCTCATGGTGAAATGGCGACAGCGACTGTCGCAGCCCAGTGCTGGGAATGCGTTAATTATGGCAGTAAGGCCCCTCTTTGAGGCGTGGCTGGAAAGACCTCACGGCGTCTTAACCTTCCGCATGACCCAGGTTCTCACCGGACACGGCAAGTTCGGGAGGTTCCTGTTCTGGATTCGTGTGGAACCCACGCCCGGGTGTCACCACTGTGTGGACTGCCCGGAGGACACGGTGGAGCACACGGTCGAAGTGTGCCCCGCTTGGGCAGAGCATCGCCGTGTTCTCGTGAGGGCGATCGGCAGCGGCGATCTCTCACGCCAGGCCCTGGTACGGGCCATGGTCCAAAGCGAGGAGGGATGGCAGGCGGTCGCCTCCTTCTGCGAAGCAGTAATGCTAGCAAAGGAGGAGGCCGCACGTGAGAGGCAACGGCCCTCACGGCCCAGCCGCCGCGGGGATTCTGATTCCGATTTCCTGCCAACGTAGGCGCGGGCTTGCGGACGGCCAGCTATGCGTAGCTCGCTGTCCGACCGTCCAGTAACCATCCGGACCAAGCCCAGGTCGTCTACGGCGCGCACTGTTCCCTCTAGCCGTAGAGATCCAGCCTGCTAGCTGCAGGCAGGCAGGGTCGAAGCCTACTGGGGCCAAGGGTCTGCTTCTGAAAGGAAGGCTCGGCCTTGGTATCTAACGCAACGAAGGAACGGGGTGGGTTTTTAGTCAGTAAGAGTCTGACACTATCTCCCGCTCCGCCCAAGGGCGGGAGATGTCATTGGATGATTTTACCCACCACCAATAAAAAAGGTACCTACCTATTTCTGATACAGGTGGAAGAAAAGCCCGGGTGTCACCGTTGTACAGATCACCCGCAGGACCCGCGGTGCTCCACTTGCGCTGAGCAGCGCTCTGTGTCCTTATGGAAGCGATCGGTGGCGGCGAAATCACGTGCCAAACCGTAATTCAGGTCATGGTCCGGAGCGAGCAGAAATGGGGATCGGTCGCCTCTGTCTGTGAGGCAGTAATGCGAAGGAGATAGCCGTAACTGTGAGGAAACTGACGTCCTCACATCCCAGATGCCGCCGCAGTTGACGTTTCGGGCATCGGGAGCCCCTGAGTAATCACTCCAGCCATCCAGCCATCGTAGGCGCGTGCTTTATGACAACGAGCAATGGGTAACTCGCCATCGGTTAAGAACCAAGCCCGAGTCCCAAGAATGTCTAATTGTCCGCTGCGGGGACGTTTGAAATAATTAAAGTGGTCCTAGAACGTAAAAGGGCAAATGGAATAACATAGGTGGGTTTTAGTCAGTAAAAGTTCGCACTCCATCCTAAGGGTGTTTTTATTACCATGCGTAATTCGTCACGCATGCGGATTTGCTCCGTAAGCTTATGTCATTTTCATACAAGTATTTATTGTAATGAGCTCGCGGGACGCGCGTGGGTCGGGGCAATTCCGCATGTTAATAAAAACACTCTTAAACAAAAGAAGTCATTTGAGAATTTCGTAACTTCCAAAAAAAAAAATTTAATGAGCGATGATTTTTCTTTTATTGATGCCCACTGTCACATTTTTGTCTCAAAACTTTTTCACGTCCTCATTTTTGACATTTTGATTTATGGTCTCTTAACCAAGCTGGTGACCCCGACGATGTCGATATGAACAGGTTGGAAACGAGCGGATGGTAATTCGACATTACCGAGAGGAGCAAGATTATGTCGCGATACCTTAACAAAATGTGACCCTCCATTAATACCAATAACATTCCACCTCCCAACCAAAACCGAATCAAACCACTAAAAAACAGCCATACACCACAATATCTGGCAGGCGTGTAAAATTCTAGGATTTCTCCGATTTTTGTTAACCCCTTACTGCATGGATTTAAAAAAAAAAAGACCATAAAAAATCTACCCTCAATATTTTTGGAAACATTCCCAAAAAATTATCAAAGCCAGATATGGCATCGTATGCAGTTCTGGATTTATTATTAACTTTGCCAAATATGTCATTGTATGCAGTAGGAGCTGGCGCGAAATAAAAAATTATGACGAAAATGAGAAAACACACGGTGTATAACGATATAGGTCTTCCAATTCTGACTCTGAATCTACGTCACTATCTTCATCAGACTCGGATAAATATAATGGGTCCGATCCACGATTATCTCTCCATTCCATATCTTCATCAGACACCTCTTCGTCTTCACTCCCATCTGGAATGTTGACTATATGCACTTGCTTCCGTCTCGGCATTTTTATTCAAACTGTTGGGAAAGCAGCATAGTAAGGTGCAACAAGCAAGCAAGCCAAATCAAACCAAACAACCAAAAAGTATTGTATCCACTTCTTCAAATGTTATGCACACAATCGCATACTATCCCAAATATGGTTTTATGATTTTTGTAGTCGGTCTGCATGCTATCCCATTTCTGGCAAACAGTTTTTCCTGTGACTGCATACTATCCCATATTTGGGTACTAACTTTAGCAATAAATATATTTGCAATCATTCATGCGAATCTAGTTTTTTTTTGCTTATTTGCCTTATAATATATGTGTATTGTATGCAAAATAATTATGGTAGCTTTATGTCGTGCAAAATACCCCAAAACTTGAGAACACTTACCTCTTAGCAACCGCCAGAAAACAAACTCACAGTTTCGTCAGTTACTTTAAATCTACTAGTGCTGATACCGATTTTCTTTACAAACGTCAAAGTGTATTTTCGGTTTTTGATTTAAGAGTTGCAAGGAATAAAAAACTTGTGCCAAATTTAAATGAGGTGACAAAAACCTTTGATATGTCATGCTATGCGGTAAGGGGTTAAATCGGTTTATCCTTCTCCGTGGGGGGGGTGGTATGGCGTCACATATTGCATATGTGAACGCACCTTAGTTGCATGTTAATATTTAAGTCAATATTGTTAAGTTAGTTAAGTGGCAAAACGAGCTGAGAAGGTGGGGCGCTACCCTTAGCGTCTCTCGCTCTCTTCCCGGTCAACCGTCGCGAAACAAGGACTAGATTATTTGTTATCATTAGTCCGAACCTTTATACCTGACTTTACAATTAGTTAAATAGCCTTACTATATCTTGTATCTATCAGTGTTTGAAAATACACATTAACACCGCAAGTTGGAATTTTACTTCTGATACCAATCATCACATTCATCACCTCATCGCAAATACATAAAAGGGGACAGGCGCAATATCTCCCATCCGCGTCGCCAAAAATTTATAATTAATCTACTATTCTATAATTTTAATAACCATAACTAATTGTTTCAGGCATAGAGATATTTATCACACTTGTTATGCCCTAAGCGGATTGTCAGTGGCACAACACGGCACTGGGGCTGGCGACCCGTTCGTAGTCGGCAGACCAAGCAATGAACTCAACAGAATACACCCCCTGTACAATGTTGCACCGCATCTCGCCTACAATGCTGTTCATTATTTCATCAGACATCCACCACCAGTAAAGGACAAAAACTAATGTTTGAAGAAAATTCCCTAATGCTTAGATGAATATTCCAACATAGTATTGATTTCCTTTATCATAGGGCTCATTTCTGAATTGTGAATTTTGAGTTATAAAGTTGACTTGTTTTCAGACTGAAATCAAAATTGATATATCAGGGGTGTAGGATCAAAACTTGCTACGTCCATCGAGGGAAATTTTACAGGAAGTAAAAATCCTTCGCATTTTTGATGACAACAACTAAACTTTAAGGCAACTACTCCAGAAAAATGAAATAAGACACACTCTTACTAGTGATATTACATTCAACATACCCATAGAGTAAAAAAATACGATAAATTGATAAAAACTATTGGACATAACCAGTTTTGATTCCAATCAGTGGACATAGCCATGTTTGATCCCAACTTCCTAGGACTTAACCAAGTTTGATTCCAAGGTAATCTCAGGGCTGGATTCAGTAAACTAGTGCTAGTTCATATTCAATTTGTAAATTGGAAGCTGTAAAGTATTCGAAAGGTAAATTTAAAAAAAGTAGTGGTTTACTTATTTATTTATATCGACGTACATTATCAGGCACGAAATTCCGAGTAACTACACAATTAAAAGCGGTGGCTCTTCTCTGGGTTCACATTCCAATTCTTCAGTGTGATTTTCATCCTCAGGCAGAATTTCAGCGGTGTTTATAATATTTGAATAGAAACTTAATTCTTCCCGGCTTTGCCAGTCTTCTCCAAAATGTTTCGACAGGAGATTTTTCACGTCCCTTACTTTTAATGCCTTTACAGGTATGTTTGGTCTTATTTCGCTAGGAGCGATCATGCTCATAATTTTATCTTTCCGGCAAACGTTTTCATATTTTCCTGTTTGCGTTTTATAAAATCTCTCCGATTGGACCAATACATTTCCGATCCGCTTCGATCGTTTTAAATAGAACCTTCTGCACTGTGTAAACTGTACTTTCCACTGTCCCGGCGGTTTCAATATTGTTTCGGCTTCCTTTTTGAAATCGTACACAGTAAAATCTTCGCCTATTTTCACAATAGTTGCCTGCTGTGAAATTATATTCAGATACTGCTCTGGAGTTAGTATTGTGTCCATTTTACGAAATATCTTTTCACTATTTCCGAATACTCTGTCTGCCGGAAGATAGGAATGACCAGTAACAGGAAACACGAGTTCTAGTTTTTTGATCGAGGGATGTTCCAGCAACCATTTGCAACACATTGTGATTATGGTGGAATTTTTATTTTGACCACCACAGCCATCTGAGATCAATCTAATAGTAGTTATATTGGTGAGATCAGTTTTGTTTAGATGATTATACACAGCAGATGCAATTGTGTTAGAATTTTTCGAGAAAGTGTTTTCTGTCCAGACATTTGCGAAAACGTTGTTTTTATTAAGTGGGGCCTTTGAAGTGCCTTCCACAATAGTAAAATTAAAAAGATAAATTTGCCTGCTATAATAGCATGATTGATCGGGCACTTTAGGAAGGTTCATGTTTTTTTGGCAATCATATGAAAGTATTTTCACTCCCTCTTCTTCCGTCTTCAGCAGCGAATAGAAAGCTTTTGCCCTCAAACTATGAACCCTCTTTTCTACTCTGTACTGTTCCTTCTTCTGTTCATCTTTTTCTCTTTTTATTTTCTCTAGAAGCTGTATGCACGTAGAGCACATATCTGTATAAGGACTACCAAATCCTAAATTATATTCAGTATTAAAAATGTGCCTAAAGTAGGACTCTTTCGCTGGTGCTGCACATTCAGATTTGTATAGTCTATATAGTTTTCTGATATTTAGGTCACTTGGCAAATATTTGCGTGTTGAAGTTTGGCTTCGGCAATAGTGTGGTTCTGAACACTTAAGTTTTCGAATAAATGCATGCACTGATGCCTTTAAATCTTTGAATAGTTCGGTTTTACGGTCTCCTCCTCTTTTTTCTATTGGAAACTCGCCGCTTACAAAAGACTTTTGTACTAGGTTTGTGACACGCCCTTTTTTCAAAGAAAGGGCTGCTAGAAACAACTTTTGGCAGACAGTTATAGATTTTTTATCGACTTTTACTTTATATTTTATGGTGCACTGCTTGGTGGCTCTTGAAGCGCTTTGGACTCCAGTCGTAGGATCCAGTCTAAGGGTTCTTGGTCTTTTTCTGTAAATCGGCACAGCCTGACAGCATTTCAATATAATAGCATCCTGACACGATTTGACAGGATTTTTATAAAAAGCTGTATGGAATTTTCGTAATATAGTACCGGTCACTTTGTTGCATTCAAATACTTTGCTTTTGTGTTCACAACGTGGAATTCTTGGCAAAGTCTTTGAAGAATACCTACAACAAAAATGAAATAGACTAAATTATTTTTTATGGTAAATACACTCTATGGTGGGGACGCCTGCCGAGCATAGGCGGGTTATCCGTCTATGTCAGGCTACTTCACTCAAAGGTGCACTCTCTACTCTGCTTGAAACGCAAGGCGCTTCAAACAATGACATCAATGACGCATCACTGCAACTTTATAAACAAGATAAAACCATGGGTAGATATTTCTGCACGATGATCAAGCATACATTTCTTCCAATGCAGGAATCGAACCTGTGAACTTTTTCGCGGTATCGGAGAAGAAATATATATGCCTACGTTTTCTATTCTAAACTTATGAAAATCTGTTCAATCGTTATAGTAACACAAATTGCAAAATAATTATAAGAGCGCCCGTCCAAACAAACACTTTAACTGTACGCAATAGGATATTTTACTACTATCAATCTTCAAACTCGTTGCTACTTACTATTTTAATGTGATAATAATTTTATAGTAATAACAGGTTCTCCTCCCTCTATGTTAGATCTGAAGTACGGCCCTGGCAAATACAAACGTACCTGATTTTTTTCGCCACATTTGCCTTCCAATTATGTGGCTGTGCAGTCCGTTTCCGTGCCTGGTTTTTATTAACAGGCAAAGGAAAATCATTCATCTTGCTAATAAACGATAGTTATCACACGAAAACAAAAGAGTTCTTATTTAAATTGCTAAAAACTGACGACTAAATCACACAGAAATTGTATCGGCAGCCATTGCTGTTTTGATTCTAATGGAGCGCTCCTATTGGCTGGCGCGAGTGTAGCCAGTTTTGATACTGAACTTTTGTGGACGTAACCACGTTTGTTTCCAACCTCATTTTTTAAATCAAAATAACTCGGGACGTAGCCAAGCTTGATGCCAAACTGTTTTTTTGGGTGAAAGGTAGTCTCGAAACAAAAATGTTGCCATCAAAAGGTGAATTTTGAAAAATTGTGGACGTAGCTAGTTTTGATCCTACACCCCTGATATGTCGAATTGTTGTAGTTGTTAGTACCTAAATATTTTTTCCATGTGTTGGACCTACTATAGCGAAATTGTAACTGCGGTAAATTATAGTTGGACTAGAGCTGATAAGGGCGTGGGATTATCTTTATAACTGTAGTATGTACTATGTTGCAATGCGATTATTTTCGACATTCACATCACATGTCCTAATCCAGAAAACAGCTGTAACAAGTGAGTGAGTGTTACAAAATTAAAAAATTGAACCTTATTGAGCACGTCATGTGATGATGTTTTAACTGTGACTTAGCTTAGTACTTGGCTCTATACGTTCATCTTGCAAACTTTTAGAAACTAGTCACATAAAATAAATTTCACAAAATACTTATTTTTTCGAGTTTGCGTACGTAAATACATGTAAGAGCGTGGACACATGTCTGCGGCGCGGCGCTGTCGCCGTGAGACGGCGCGGCACCGCGCCGGGTGCAATACAGAAACCATTGTTCACATTTTGTCTTGATATGGATCCCAAAATACATAATTTATTATTATTCTTTATTTGTTTTTTCTTTATAGTCAAAAAATATTTCGGCAAACATCTTTCCATCCCTGTTTTTGCACCGTAACGCTGCACGCACGACGTGGCGACGCGCGCCCGCCGTGCCGTCTCGCACCGTAGACGTGTGTCCGCGCCCTAACCGTCAAATTTTTTTTAGACACTTAAAGAATTTATGTCTAAAAATATATTTTAGCTATCATGTTTGTGAGAGATTTGCCGGGTTATATCGATGTATAGATGTTTATATACTTTTCGTGCAAATATTTTTGGTGTTTTCCAATTCTTACATCTGTTTCTATATTATTATTGAATGCTCTCGTTTCAAATAACTCTCGTCTCGCGCAAAATATTTCGATCGAAAGCCACCAGTACCTCTACCATGAGTTTTAAGCAATAGTATTCGTCGCTACTCGATATCGACGCTGTAAATATTTTGTATGGCAAATTTTGGTTCTGCAAGTGACCGCTAGAGGCGCTGCAAAATTTGCCATACAAAATATTTACGGCGTCGATATCGAGTAGCGACGAATACTATTGCTTAAAACTCATGGTAGAGGTACTGATAGCCTCCAAATTATCTCATGTTATTATTATTCTGTCGATGTATAATGTGTGTGACATCATAAATAGGTAATAAACACACTTTATAACTAATTGTACCTATACCTACTCAACCGCCGATTCATGGTGATAGCAGACTTTAAGCTGGGTACAGACTATTGTAACGTAACATGCAATGTAAAAGAGTTCCCATAGTTCATGGAAGCCTTTCGCGCGCGAACCATGCACAGAGCATTTCAACTATGTGTATGCCTATTAGTATATGCTCGGATTGCTCGGCAATAGTACATTTTGATACAAGTGGGGAAAGTTTGTCATTGCAGCCGAGGTGAAATTCACCCGAGCCGTACAGGCGAGGGTGTTATGGAGCCGAGTGCTGCAGTGACAAATCTCCACGTGTATCAAACGACGTTTTTCAATACACTTTCGAAGAAATACGATGAAAAATCAACCAATAATATATCTTCTATCGGAAAATTACGACGGATTTTTGTTCATTTTGTACTGAAGAAAATTTTCCTAAGTTACCTTACAATTTAGTTTTGATTTGATGGCAGCAGGCTATCGCACGTATTTTTTACCTCAATCACATAATCTGCGGCGTACCATCTAAAGGATTCTCTTCAAATCTTCTTTTTCACAACTCTCACAAATGAATAAGTTAGTTAATAATAGGTGTATTTTTTACCCGCGTATAATCTTTGCAGGTTGAAGGAGAAGCAAAGGTATCAAACCGTATACATCCTAATAAAAAATATAAAAATTAAAATATTTTTGAATTTAGAACACAGATAATTGTTAATTTGTCGGTATTAGCAAATTATTGCTTAGTGCTTACATAATCAAGTCTATTTATTATATTCTGTTCAAAAACACAATTTCAATTTTCATTATATATTAAAACCTCAAAAATATCCGCCTCTGTGCTTTAAAAAAAAAACATCCTTGACCGTGATGAAATAGGAATGAAAAAAGCCCTTGTTTTGATAAATTGAAAAAAGCACGCGGGTGATATACAATTAGGGCATGCAATATCGGAGGGTTTTCAGTTCCGGAACTGGATCCGATACTGGAGAGCTAATTCCGGAACTGGTTCCGGAATTGGTAATTTTTTTATTTTTTTATTTATAATTGTCTCATTGTCTCTGTTAGATCCAGCAAAATACAAAAAAAAATGTTTTAAACGAAACAAAGCTTATAATAAATCAGTCTTTTAATGATTTTGAGTCAAAAATTGCGCATTCTCACGATAATAAAACCGACAAGGTATATGAAACAAAATAAAATTATAAAACAGTAATAAAAACATAAAAAATAGTCTCGAAACAGTCTCCTTCCTTTATAAAATTATTGTAAATCAGTCTTTATAATCATTTTAAGTTACAAATTAAACATATTTGGTCATGATTTTTCCTTATTACTCTAATTAGATATACTCACTATATTCAAATCAACAACATTTATAAAAAACAAAATAAAGTAATTAAACAGTAAAAAAACATAAAAATAAGTCGAGATAGTATCCTACATAATTAAAATTAATATAAATCAGTCAAAAACAAAAATCAATAAAATTTGGTTACCATTTACATTAGTTACTCTAAAATATTCTAACAATAATAAAATCAATAAAATGTATATAAAACCAAATAATGTAATCAATCAGTAACAAAAATAAAAAATATTCTCGAAATAGTCTCCTACCAGCTTAAAATTATTGTAAATCAGTCTTTTAATAATTTTGAGTTACATATTATACATATTTGTTTTTATAAAATCAAATAGAATAAAGAATTAAAAATATACTAACATGAGAATTATTGATAGTGATTAATTGAGATCAATTAAATTATTTGAAAGAAATATTATTTTTTTGATAAGAACCGTTGTTCTTGGTAATGAATTCTTAAGAATAATAACGCGTCTAACATTTTATCTGATAAAGAGCTTCGTATTCGGTTACAAAAGTATCCAGCACATGAAAAACTCTCTCACTTTCTACACTCGTGGGTAAAACCGATGAAATATACGTATATGCTTCAGTCAAATATACACCTCGGTCTCCTCCGTTATCGTTGTGGAATATTCCACAGACGTTACATTGCGTGCGTTCAGAAAAATATAATAAAATCAAAATATTAAAAAAGAACACATGAATATCGGAATTCCGGAATTATTCCAGTCAATTCCGGAACTGAAAAATTAGTCAAATTGATCCGGAATTCCGGAATTGCATGCCCTATATACAATGCAATATCGAACCTAATAGTAGTGCGATAAGAGGCAGTTTTCGAGTAAGTGTATTGAAAAGAGAATGTCAGCACTTGATGCTCGGTTTGTGCGCGCGCTGCGTATGTTACCTTGCATGTTACGTTACAGCAGTCTGTGTCCGGGTTTATTCATCATTTATAAAATTACTCTATTCGCCCCTTTTATACGTCCATTATCTATGTGTAAGATAAACAACGAATTTTACAATCAAGTGGCAGGTAGTGAGTGGAGCCAGAATGGAGAATTGGAGCAACAACAATGTATTAAATTCCTATTAGAATTCGACCACAATATTAATACCTAAGTACTTACCTTAATTGTTTGTAAATAAGATTCAAGAGATCTATTTAAAATTAATGTAGCACAGAAATTTCTTATCTTAATTACAAATATCATTCTGTATGGAGATGTTTCATTTATGACCTCATCCAACATCGCCAATGGTTTTTAATGGTTAATAATATTTTTATATTCATAATAATATATTTTAATATTATTAACTATTACCATACTGATTAGTGCGGACTTCCCGTCCGATTATAATATAGGTACTTATCTACAAAGTTAGAGTGAATAGGCTCTTGATAAACTAGTGCGCCTCACAATCAACGATTGCATCACTATTTACTATCAGTACCTCTACCATGAGTTTTAAGCAATAGTATTCGTCGCTACTCGATATCGACTCCGTAAATATTTAGTATGGCAAATTTTGGTTCTGCAAGTGACCGCTAGAGGCGCTGCAAAATTTGCCATTCAAAATATTTACGGCGTCGATATCGAGTAGCGACGAATACTATTGCTAAAACTCATGGTAGAGGTACAGGTGAGATCGTAGTCAAGCACTAGTTTATAACAGTTAAAAAAAAACTTATTGTAAAAAAATGGAGTGCCTTCGTAATTTTCGTGAAAATCGGCTTTCTAAGAGGGGTGTAGTTTCAATGGAAAGAATAAGGGCCGCGCCGCTAAAATCAACAGTGCTGCTTGCCGCAACACAGGTTTTTTAGTCGAAAAGGAGGAGGTTCTATGTTCGCCTGTTTTTTTTTATGTATGTTCACCAATATCTCAGTAAATTGTGGACCGATTTCGAAAATGTTTTTTGATTGAAAGATTATACTTCCGAATTGGTCCTATAAAAATATCGTTTTGATCTGATTATGAACTTCGAAGATATAAACGAAACTCTTCAAAAAAACATATCAGAACTGTCGTAACAACTACAACAAGTAAAATTGCTTTGTTTATACATGTTGTCGGTGACTTGACTCAAGGAAGAAGGGGATACATAGAACTGGGGCCCAAGTCTGCTATTTTTATATATTCGTTATTCCAACACGATTCCATTGTCATTTCGCTAAAAGTTCGTAATCTGCAAAATTCATAATGACCGATCATTGGTCGATCAGTAGTCTTTTAGCTGTCAAAGTCAAATGTGTTCATTATTTTGTTTTTGTTGTGTATCAGTGTTTGTGTTTTTATTATGATGTCAGCCATTCATTTGTCATTATGAAGGTAAGTACGAGATTACCATTCTATGCCAATTCTTTCAATAGAGTGTCAGTGGTTGATCATTGGAATTCATTATAACGCCATTATTTTAGTAGATTTCCAAACTTGACAAAATCAACAAATATGAAATCAATGATAGATCATTCTGACATGATTGTAATAGCAGACTCGAGGCCCAGATGTGATGATGAAGCCGGAAGGTAGGTAAGAAACGGAATTGTTTTAGTAAATCAGCGTATTCTAGCAGTGTTTGGTATTAATAGAATTGTCATGATGATTTAATGATTGATTTACATATAATAATATCAGATCCACCTAGTTAGTCTCATACGCCGACTTTATGAGGAAGGAACTGCGACTGTTCGTATAGACGACGTTGACTCAAAAAGCTTTTACACCCGCGCTGGCGTTCGACAGGGTTGTATATTGTCTCCACTCCTGTTCAACATTTATACGGAGTATATAATGAGAATCGTGTTGGAACAGTGGGACAAAGGGATCTCAGTGGGAGGTAGAAAGGTGTCTAACTTGAGATATGCCGATGACACTACCCTTCTAGCAAAATCGAAGGAAGATATGGAACACCTGCTGACACTTCTAGAGACAACAAGCCTCTCCTTCGGTCTTACACTCAATAGAGACAAAACCAAGATGATGATAGTGGACCGAGCTGTACTGAATCATCCTGATATCACTGTGATTGCCAATTGTGAAGTTGTTCAATCATATGTATATCTTGGTTCCACCGTCACCAACACTGGAGGATGTGAAGATGAGATTCGAAGGAGATGTGCTATCACACGATCTGCTGTTGACAGGCTGAAAAGGATCTGGTGCAACCGTAACATCACTAAAGCTACGAAAGTCCGCCTCATGAGAAGCTTGGTCTTCCCAATATTCCTTTATGGCGCAGAAACGTGGACGGTTCGCCTCAAAGACCGACGCAAAATCGATGCACTCGAGATGTGGTGCTGGCGGCGACTGCTGCGGATCCCTTGGACAGCGCGGAGGACTAACGTCTCGATCCTGGAGGAGTTAAAAATCAAACAGAGATTATCGTCGACTGTGCAAGTACGAATCCTTAAATATTTTGGTCACATTGTTCGCAACGAAGATTCCATGGAGCGACTCGTTGTCCAGGGACAAGTGGAAGGGAAGCGGTCACGCGGGCGCTCACCTACGCGTTGGACAGACCTCATCAGAGCTGCAACACAGACTTCCATAGTCCAGTGTTCCCGAGACGCCGTTAGCCGGGAAAAGTGGAGACGCATCGCGGGAGCCTCACTCGCCAACGAAAACGCAACATCGTCAACCACGACCACTCTGTCAAGAGTGAACGACTAAGGAGGAATATCAGAGATTTACATATAATAATATCAGAGACTACATCCAGCCTGGAAACGAAGCAAATGCGATTTAATATATTATAAAGAATTTCCAGAATTAAGGACTAGTCTAAAATCTCGTATTACCACTACTTATGATTCTTACATTAGGTGCATTGAAGGTAACATTTTAAAAAAACCCCAAAGAATTTTTGCGACACGTATCTAACCTTCGGTCGAAAGGGGAAAATGAACCTAATATAACTCATAATGGGACAACTTGCAGTGGGGTTACGGCCGCAGAAGCTTTCGCAGCATACTTCACGAGTGTTTTTGTGATGAGCACGATCATTAGTTCAGTGTCTAGATGTAATTTGTCTTTAATTTATTTATGTATGTATTTAGAAATATATAAGTGTGTTTAGACTGGTTTAGACAGGTCGTTGTGTGATTGTTGTGGAATATTATTAGGTATTCCGTTTATTTATTATCCTTATTCATATAATATATAAAACAAAGAATTATTAAATAGGTAAACATATTATGTTTATATATTTATCTAATAATTCTTTGTTTCACCTTAACATGTAACGGTTTTTTATCCCTAATAAATAAAATAAAATAGTTTGTTCCAAAGATAAGGCATGTCCTTTTATAATACCAACATATTTTATTTTCATTTCGTCATTTTGTTTTGCGTATGCATCCAATCAAAGAAAACACGTGCGCTCGCGACAGTAGGCGAGCATTGACCTCTGTGGCATCGATTGAGCTAGTAATCGAAGGACGTAGGAAACCTTTCTCTTCCTAAATCGAATTCCTTATCGGATCTTTTCTACCTAAATGCAATTATACTACCCTGAATTTAGGGATGCCTAAATATCGGAACCTGAATTTAGAAAGGTGTAATAGGCTCTTAAGAAATACTGACCCTTATTACACTACGCGACGTCGACTAAGACCGGTCTGAATATCGAATGGTGTAATAGATCCTTCAATGTTGATGTTATTGTGGATTAGGTATATTATTATTATACACCGTTAAATTTTAGTCGTTTTAATCCCGTGAAGGGTCGATTCGGTACATGAAATACTATCGATTTGTAAAAATAAAATTAAAAAATAAAGTCAAAAATCAAGAACTCGAATTAATGTACGCATAAACGAAATTAATTTCTTTAAGGAAACGAGTCAATGACCTTGTATGGAGCTGACGGTCGTTGCGTACTAACTTCCTACAGTTCATTGACCTCGATCAGCTGACGTTTACTTAAAGAAATTAATTTCGTACATACGTAAATTAATTCGAGTTTAAAAAAAAGTACTTTATTTTTTATTTTCATCTTTACAAATCGATAGGGTTTCATCATGTACTGAATCGACCCTCCGCGGGATTAAATCGACCAAAATTTTACGATGTATATTTTTTTAAAGCCTATTGTGTGTCCCGCTCCGTCGCTGAATATCATATTCTCAAAAGACCACATTCGTAAAACACCACATTCGCAAAACACGATATTCGTAAAACATCATATTCTCATAACATCATAATCTCAAAATATCATGGTCTTATAAGACCACATTCGCAAAACACAACATTCTGTAAACATCATATTTTCAAAAAATGTCAAAATGTACACTGGACACCAAAAATAATAATGCCTAATGCGGCGTTATGCACTAGTACAAATGGTAAAATCTACAATACAGGCGATGTAACTTGGCGTTCTGTGAACTTTATACCTATAATCTTTGCTCTCTTACCCAATAAAAAAAAATGTACTTACAAGAGATTGTTTTTAATACTAAAACAACAATTTGGATTAAAAATAAATTTGTACAAATGCGACTATGAGTTAGTAGTAATAAAAGCAGTAAAAGAAGTGTTTCCACGTATTGCAGTTAAAGGTTGTTACTACCATTTTTGTAACGCCGTGTTCAAAAATGGCGTGAGCAAAAATTTAAATCTTGTAGAACCTGAAGACCAAAAAGTAGCAAAATACTGTTCACTCTGGCCTTTACTGCCTTCAAAATTGATACCAGAAGCCTTTAACACCATCCGGGGCTGCCCTCAAGCGGCTCCTGCCGAATCTGGGGGGTCCAGACGCCCCCTGCCGGAGGCTCTACGCAGGCATCGTTCGGTCCATGGCCCTTTATGGAGCACCGGTATGGGCGCCCACGCTGAGGAAAAAGCCGAAGAACCAGCTGAACGCGTGCCAGAGGGTCATGGCTATACGAATGGTGCGGGGATACCGCACGGTTTCCTGCGAAGCGGCGAGCCTCCTTGCTGGCCTGCCACCATGGGATCTGGAGGCAACAGTCCTTGCACACATGCACGATAAGTGCGTGGAGATGTAACGCCGGGGCGAAAGTCCCCTGCCACGACAAGTCGAGGTATGGCGGAAAGAGTTCCGGCGGGATTTCATGGTGAAATGGCGACTGCGACTGTCGCAACCCAGTGCTGGGCACGCCTTAATTATGGCGGTAAGGCCCCTCTTTGAGGCGTGGCTGGAAAGACCTCACGGCGTCCTAACCTTCCGCATGACCCAGGTTCTCACCGGACACGGTAAGTTCGGGAGGTTCCTGTTCCGGATTCGTGCGGAACCGACGCCCCGGTGCCACGTTTGGACACGGTGGGGCACACGGTCGAAGTGTGCCCCGCTTGGGCAGAGCATCACCGTGTTCTCGTGAGGGCGATCGGCAGCGGCGATCTCTCGCGACAGGCCCTGGTACGGGGCATGGTCCGGAGCGAGGAGGGATGGCAGGCGGTCGCCTCCTTTTGCGAAGCAGTAATGCTAGCAAAGGAGGAGGCCGCACGCGAGAGGCAACGGCCCTCACGGCCCAGCCGCCAAATTTATCAGTAAGCATAGAATTAAATTTTTGTTTTGTTTATGAGATAATTTCACTAACGTTGTTTTGTAACTCCCGTTTTTAATAAAAAATAATAATAATAAAACTATAGTTTGAATATGACTGTACTTTGAATGTGGTATCACAAGAATGTTGTGTTTTGCGAATGTGGTCTTATAAGATCATGATATTTTGAGATTATGATGTTATGAGAATATGATGTTTTACGAATATCGTGTTTTGCGAATGTGGTGTTTTACGAATGTGGTCTTTTGAGAATATGATATTCAGCGACGGAGCGGTGTGTCCCACTGCTGAGGAAAGGCCAGCTCCCCTTTCTGCTTCCAAACTTCTATGCCTAAGGTTTTTTTTTTTTTTTTTTTTTCGGTAGTTAAAATCATACAATGACAAATCCCGCCCTTGGGTGGAGCGGGAAGTAGTGTCAGACTCTTACTGACTAAAAACCTACCCCGTTCCATTCTTCGCCTTGGTCTCAGGGCCCCGGGTGCCATTTTCACATACCCTTTGACCCCAGTAGGCTTCGGCCCTATCGGGCCCCTTCAGTTTGCTGACAACTCCTTGAGGCGCGCGATTGATTCCTAATTGAATTGATGCCTAAGGTGATCTCTGTCCAAGTTTGCCCCGCGAACGGTCGTCACACCACCTTCGCCGCGGTCGCCCTCCCGGGACTATATTAAACTAGCTTCTGCCAGCGGGTTTCGCTTGCGTAAAAGCAGATTTCTCCGTTTTACACCGTATGGCACCTACCTGCCAAATTTTAAGTTTGTACTTATGTGTTATAGTTTCTGAGATTTCGTGATTAACCTATTGTCTTTCTATTGTGTCTCTAATTACGCGATTCAAAAGGTTAATCAGTGAGTAGTACATCGACCTATGAGTGGTTTCGTTTTTTTTTTTATAGGTTTTAATTAGCCATAAATCAGTTCATAGGAGGTCAAGGTTTGTTCTTGATGAGGACAAAGCAAATCTAGGTTTAGTAGTAACCTGGGTTACAGTGATATTAACTTCAGATTTAATAGCTCTGGAACATCGGACTGAAATGAATAATAATTTTGTAAAGAAATGTCTGGTCGGAGAAACGTCTACGTTGTTCTAAAACAAACAAAAATTGAAATCGGTGTTTCTGGTATTGGTCAGTATTGTTTTTTTTTCTCGTTTGAACGAGGAACGCAGGGCCGACACGGTAGAGTTGTTCCCCGCTTGGGCGGAGAAGCACCACCGAATTCTCGTGGAGGCGATCGGTGACCTCTCGCGTGGTGTGCTGGTTCTGGAGCGAGAAAGAATGAGATGCGGTCGCCTCCTGCTGCAACTGGAGTAATACCCCAACCGCCGCCGCGAAATTTTTAGTGTTATTTGTTGTCTAAAGATGTTATAAAAAAACAAATAAACAAAGGAAAATACCCAATAGAGCACAATTACTGACTAAATTTGGTAGCGATAGGCGATAGTGTACTGGCCATAGTTAAGGACATATTTCAATAATGGAATTATCATAAAACTGCATTTTATTATGCTATAATTTATTTCGTCGTCTTTGTAATAATAAAAATGTAACTATTACAGGATTTTTATCTATAACCTTAATCATATCTGTAATAAATACATAAGAAACCTATAATACACATTTTCCAAGTAAACAAATATGCAACATTAACAATTTGTGTGATGAAGATAAACTTTAAAGAACTACATAGATAAATAAGCATTATATATTTGGTAAAAGTTGCACTTGCTTTAATTTACACCAACACAAATTCCTCAGATTCAATGTCTGTATCACTGTCTTGGATATTTGGAGTCACCCAGTTTTGCTCTGTTTCATAAATTGAGTATCTAACATTGGGAAAGTTCATAACATTACTACAAGAGCCACTGTTTAGAGTGAATATAGGATACTCTAAATTAGTAGTAACTCCCTGGGGGACTAGGAATGATTGTATTATATTAATATAAGTTTCCAAATCATGCTGTGTTGCCAGGTAAAAGCCTATACAACATGATGGATCCATTTTACTAAGCGGCATTTTTCTTGGAGATCTGCAATGAAATGATTGTAAGGAAAAGTTTGGTTGCCATACATCAACCATTTCCTGACAGTAATGAGGGTCCAAGTGAATTAGTCTATCATCTTGGTAACCCACAAAGTACAGGGAATGTTTGGGTCTTCCCCCAATTATACCTATGCAGAAATCTAATGTAAGCAGTGACGTAAGACAAGGGCCATAAATAGGATTAAATTTATCAGAGCCCAACTTAACAGGTACTAAAAGAATAAGTGATTTCCAAGAACCATTTGGTAAACGACAAAGTGAAAATACGTCTTGAATATAGATAGTTGAATCTTGAGCAACATAAACTTCTAAATTATCAAATTCATAATTTTCCTTTGAAGCAGCTGCCATGACAGCTTTTAAACAGTGAGCAACAGATGCAGGGCCATACCAGTCTCCTGGTTTTTTTCCCAGAGCTTCGCCCAGAGTCACCATCTGGTGTATAGATAGAGGACTGTTTACTGATGACTTATCACCAAACCATTTGATGATCATGCGGTGTAGACAATCTTCTTGGAATTCCCTAGCATTTTGTATAGCTTTCTCGGGAGTCCACCTCCAAGACCGCCCAAGAAAGTGAGTCACTAAAGCTTGGGCCAGTAACATTTGTCCACTTCTGAGCATGCAACCCCAACCGCAGTCAGTTGTAAACGACGACCCTGACATGGTAGGGAATTCTCTTCTGTAGGTCATCCAAATTTTGCTAATGAAGTCAGATTTAAAGCCTTCAATGCCTTCACCATATATCTGCTCTATCGGGTGGTTTGCAGTTGCTTCTGTACCAATTTCTGTAGAAGATTCTAATGATCCAGTCGGACTAAGTTTACGATGGTAGCATCGTCCTAGTAGCCATACTGGTGATTCCTTTGAAAAGCTGGTTTTCATTTTGACTGTCCATCCAAACTTCACGTTATTCCACATGGATAGGAGGCGGGATTCAACTTTACCTTTAAGATCGAGTAGCTCTTCCGACCCATCGCGAGTATTTGAACCTGCAGCTTTACTTTTATCAACATTTATCCCTGTTGCATTTTGAGTAATCCCGTTTTCAGATGGTTTCAGTTCAGAGTTGTGTGCAACGATGCTACTAGCGCCGTTCATTATATTACTTATGCATCATACCTACTGTTACTGTTGGAATTATAATCCAATATTTGTTGACTAGTCAGCAGTACGTAATATCTTTCTCAGATTAAGGGTCAGTCCCATTTTCAATATATTTATGCTGGCTTAAAATTACAGTATTTGCACTGAATTATTTAAAACATTAACAGCACATCTGTTTATGTTTATAAATAAAAATTAATGCTATTTTCGTAAATTATGAACAAAAACATTATAATGAAATATACACGCACGGCACAATGACTGACAATGACAAATCCTGACATGACACAATGTTCAGTGTTGCCCGTGCCAAAACCATGTCGGTGGATAGAAATAGCGGATTCATTAATATTAAATCCGTTAGGATTTTTATAGAGAGATGATCAGACTACACGGTAAAACCGGCTATCCGGCTGCTTTTCTAGTCAGCGATTATTCAGCAAAGTGGCAAACTATCCGGCTTCTTAGTTTTGTAAGTATGTAGAGCTACACTGCTGCACTCACAGCTGGACAGGCAGTTTCATATGTTTGACCAAAGAGAATATATGCACTATGTGTTTGACAGCTATCTCCTCAGTGACCGACAGTACGGGTTTCGTCGCAATCGGTCTACTTGGAGACCTACTACTCTAGTGTATATGCCACCTACTTGTTGGGCGAGGCCCTCGAGAGGAATGGAGAAGCGATTGCCGACTTGCCGTTTCCTTAGACGTCTATAAGGCCTTCGACAAGGTTTGGCACGCTAGACTTTTGAGTAAGCTTCCAGCGTACGGCATTTCCCCTGGTCTGATTAACTGGGTAAAAGTCGACTTCCTGAGTGAACGGTCTTTCCGAGTTGTTGTCGATAGATTCTTATCAGAGCCCATGACGAGTAATGTCGGAGTTCCTCAGGGGTCTGTTCTCTCTTCAACTCTATTCCTACTGGATATCAATTATCAGATTATGGCACAATTATAGAGAGATAACTGCCAAGTGCTCGGGTTAGTACCCTTGCTCCCGTTCACCTTGGCTCCTGCTTGTCACAATGTATCCTTGGAGTGCACCAAATTTCCTTTGACCTTAACTTTGGGCGATTCATTTAGTCTAAAACCAGCTATTTCCAGCAAGGAAACTCTGCGTTCTTGTAAAAGTTCGACGGTACTTCACACCGGGACAGCTTCTAATGTTATACAAACGTCCGACCGTGTGTGGAGGAGGTACTGCAAGCACATATGGGCTGGTACTGCAAAATGCCACCTAGCGGCTTTGGACTCGGTGGAAAGGCGTGCGAAAAGGCTAATTGGTGATCCAGATTTGGTTAAGTCTAATCTTCAAAGCCTTGAGCACAGGCGTAGAGTGGCCAGCCTTTCGGTTTTTTACAGGATGCATTGGAGAGTGTACACGGGAATTGCATGACTTAATTCTACCATCGGAAAACCCGACGTACGGCGAATATCCACCCTTATATTGTTCGGAGGACTCGGTGGAGCACACAGTCGAGGTGTGCCCCGCTTGGGAAGAGCATCGCCGTGTCCTCGTGGGAGCGATCGGCGGCGATCTCTCACGCCGGGGCTTGGTTAAAGCCATGCTCCGGAGCGAGGAGGAGTGGCGGGCGGTCGCCTCCTTTTGCGAAGCAGTAATGCTAGCAAAGGAGGAGGCCGACTGCATTAGGCAAAGGCGCACACGCCGCCGCCGCCGCCGCCGGGATTCCGATCCCGATTTCCGGCCACCATAGGCGCGGGCTCGCGGACGTCTACGGCGCGCACTGTTCCCGCACGCCTTAAGGAGTTGTCAGCAAACTGTAGGGGTCCAGCAGGGCCGAAGCCTACTGGGGCCAAAGGTTATGTGAGAATGTCACCATGGGCCCCGGGACAAAGGCAATGAATGGAAGGGTAGGTTTTTAGTCAGTAAGAGTCTGACACTATTTCCCGCCCCACCCAAGGGCGGGATTTGTCATTGGATGATTTTATCTGACAAAAAAAAACCCTTCTATTGTTGAAACTTTTACGGTCCGGACTAAACGTTTTGCCTCGTCGTTTATACCGCGTACATCGAATAGGGTGTATACGGGATCCCAATCAACATCTATCGCTGACAAACGAACGAGGCTCTGGCGACCTGCCAACACGCACTGGACCAGCGTGGCTACGGGTTATGGTCGAAACCCCCAATGAACACAACGACAAGAAACAGCAGTGATGTATTCTGCAGCGTAACCGGTGATCATTTCTTGTAGAATGTTAATATTTATATCACCCGCAAAAATAATATTTTCGGAGTGGATATTGGTAAGCAGATCGTTAAGAGAAGCGATGTAATTAGATGGGTTTGCGTAACAAGGAGGTCTATACGATGCAATGAGCGTGTCAATGTTAATTATAAGACAGTTCCCGTCTGCCAGTTCTGGCTCTTGACCCTGCACATTTCCAAAGCAATTCCTGACATATACAATGACACCATGACTACGAGTGGTGTAAAATGGATTGTATTGTCAATGTGGTGAACCGGCATCGGTCCAGCATTCGGTCAACACAATGCAGTCAACAACAATGTCAATGTTAGAGAGAAATATCATCAAGCTATCAAAGTTTTTCTTAATGCTACCAATATTCACAGCGAGAATAGTCAGTGAATTTTTGGATTGAGATTGATTAAACAGGTTTTTAAAAGAAGAATCGTCAACCACAGAGCACTTAATTTCACAGCTTGCTGCTATTTCGTTATTTATATTGATGCTATCAGGGTTGAATTTGGGAGATAGTTTCACAGAGCGCAGAATCCTTTGTTAAGCTAGTATTGGCTTTTTGATAAACCAGATACAAGAGCAATATATTGCAATGTAGGCTATATTTTTATGACAACGTATATTAGGAATCGAGAGATGACTTTAGAATGTGTTAATATGAGAGTTTTATGAAAGAAGCTTAGATATATGGTGTGAGTTGTGTGAAGTTTTAGCTGAGTGTAGTGTTTGAGTTTGTTATAATTATTTGGGTGGCCTTTTTTTAGTATAGTAAGTATAATAAAAAGTAATTATATATGGAAAAATAGTCGGAAGTACCTACTTAACAAAACATTTAAAGTTACATTTGCGGTTAAAATAAAATATCTATGAAAACGACAAAATCTTATCCTTTTTGAAATTAGTCATGACTTGAATCAAGATTGCCAAACTATCCTCATTGCGTTAATTTTGCACGCCGCCGCCGTGCAGATTACAGAGAGATACTACGTATGACGCAGTGTCGCCGTCCTGTTTGCGTATATAGATACTACCGTGTGCAGTCCAGCAGTACTTGTACTCGTTGGATTTGGCGAAGTCACGAGCCAAGGCATAAAGGCGTTTTCCCTTGGTTGTCAGATTATCAGAAATGTAAATAAGCAAAGCAGGACCGTCAACGTTAATTTGAGTTGCAGTAGGTCGGGTGTTGTGCTTCTTCTTATACGCTTTAAGTGAGTATATGACATCTTGCTTTTTGAGTACGGACGTAAGTTCTACGGTGATGGTAGGTATTGTTGGAAGGACCTTTTGTATGTATATGAAATATGTCTCTAATGTCAGACGGTTGACAAGTGTTTTTTGGATTCCTTTGGTTTTTTGGGTATATACGTAGTATCTCTCTGTAATCTGTGGGGTATATTAATTACGGATCTCTAGGTTTCCGGATCGAGCATTTTTTCGAGAGTTTCTAACTTGGTTTCCAGTTGACCAATGTAGCTGTGGTATTATTTACGCTCAACTTCTAAAGACAGAAGTTTATCCTTCATTTCATCTTATTTCTGAGACATAAATTGATTGTTTTTGTTTAATTCATCATTTTGTTTTTTAATTTCAATTACTGTGTCCTGCAAGGAAACTAGCTTTTGAATATGTTGCGCTGTTGCGCAATCGATTTTTCCAACAACTCTTTCATTTTATCAATTGCGTTTAGTAACTCTTTTTTGCCTTCATCAGTCCATTTGCGTTTGTAGCGGCATGTCACGTTCGTGGCAGTATCGTCTAATTCTGTGAGATTAGGTGTCGAACTAGACGGAGGACGACGAAACAATGATGTCGCTAAATAGACGGAAGTCTATTTAGCGACATCATTGTTTGTCTTAAATGAACAACTGCCAAAGATGTTTTTTTTTTTTAATTTATAAAACGTTTTGCAGCTACTGGGCCCCTGGGGTTCGAACGTCCGCAATGTTGAGTTGGAAATGTAGCAAAAGCCACAGAGCTGGCGCTCACTTTAACGAAGCAGCGAAATACCTACGTGCTTTAATATAGAGTGCGCTGCGCGGATTTTGCTTTTTGATGAGGGTATTTAAGCAAAACCTTGATGTTTTTACCTACTCACTAGTATGTTTACTTTTGTCCGATGATATTACACTTTTTTCACTTAGTTTTTGTTTGTAGCTACTTTAATCAGTATTACATATAAAAAAAGAAATATTGTCAAAACACGATGGATAACACCTAAGCTTACTTTTGGTCAACAATATTTAATCGTTAGCGACAGTGATATGCGTCTATCTCTTAGCGCGGGTAGAGAGGGTCACAGATTACAGAGAGATGAGAGGGTATAACTGTAAACGTAATGGTAGCCACACACGTTACAGTATACTTGCGCAAGTATACTGGAACGTGTGTTGGAAGATAGTTAGAACGTTTGAAGTTTATACTGTAACGTGTGTGGCTACCATTAGGTTACAGAAATTGTCTAAGGCCCGGTTTTCACCAAAGCGGAGAGGAGAAGAGACGAGAGATGTGTTGCGAAGCTAGCAGATTATTTCCACCAAAGCGGAGAGAAGATGTGGGCTTTGTGTAGCAGAGATGTGAACTGTGAGAGAAGAGGCACGGGAGAAAGGAGCGAGGTGCGCAGTACGCGAGTGCATGCACCGCCCGGCCGCCCGACTAGACACTTCTCCGCTCTGCCACATTGCTTGCTCGCTCGCCGCACAAAATAATATAGAAAAATGAGACATCTCCTCTCCTCTCCGCTTGATCCATTTCCACCAAAGCTAAGCAGAGAAGAGATGTGGAAATAAAGAAATCGGATTGTTTCATTCAAACATATCTCTCGTCACCTCTCCGCTTTGGTGGATACAGAGCCTTAAAGAAATTAATTTCGTACTTGCGTAAATTAGAGTTTTTAAAAAAGTACTTAATTTTTTTATCTTATCTTTACAAATCTTTGTTTCATGTATTGTTGTACAGGATTAAAACAATCAAAATTTAACAGAGTGTAATAGGTTACCTGAAATAAAACACTTTAAATTCTATTAACTTGTTTATTATTATTAAAATCATTAAATCTCCATTTTGTATTGGGTAATGCTTGTTTTATCTGGGAAACTAGTGCGTAATATAAACATGCTATTTACTTCAGGAGTTGAATCTAAGGTTTCTAAGTATCCAAACCAGTATATTACTAGACCGGGGCCAAACCTGTTCCAGTAGCAAAGAAGTTGTTCCTTTAGATAACCAGAGTGGTTTTCTTCATCTCCAAAGAGAGCTTTACTTTCAACCCAGTTGACAATGAATCCATCAACAGCAATGGGTACATCTAACTTAAAATCTGGTGTTTTGTCATAGCCTCGTGACCGTAAGACACTTTCATCAGAAAATGTGATGTTCATTAGTCTTAATTCTCTTTCTAATCTTAACTCATACTCTAACCCTATAGACCTGAAAAAAATAATATATTATGTACAAAATTTACAGCAACAATTTTTTTTAAAGTACAACTATTTTCAATAGGCATTCAAACACTTACTGTTTTATAATATCTGCATAGGGGCCATACTGGTTATCATTCATAATACCCTGAAACATAGTTTTAATAGTAAAGAATAAAACTTTATTTTACACCAAAAAAGTTACACAGACTATACATAAATCTAAATCTATGGGTAAAATGGCGATCTTATAAAAATACTACAATATTTTAGAAATAATCATAGAAAATCAGCCACTTAAAGAATATGATAAACAGTGAAATGATTGTGTCATACCATAAACACTTGGTATGCTAGATCCTTCTCCTCAATCAAAGTTGTATCTTTGATGCATTTTTTAGCTAATGATGAATCAGAGTACACACCCTGTAACAGTGATCTTGCAAACAATGCAGGACTGATTCCTTGACAATCCGAGAGCCTGTTTATAAAATAAAATATATTGGTTAAATATTCATTTTCATTTAAAACGTAGGTACCTAATGATTACCCATAACTTAATGTTACACTTACTGTAAAATTACATTTTCTTTACTCTTGTCCCGCATTAATCCTTCATAAAACTCATGATATTTACTAGAAATTTGCGGAGATTTCCTGTAACTGTGTTTCATTGATCTTTGAACTAATAAAGATATTAAACTGCCCAAAGTAGATGGTGGTAAGCTGTAAATTAAAGTGTATTTTATTTATTTATTTAAACAAACTTTATTCACATATCACTGTACAAAGGCGAACTTAGCCTTAGGCATTTATTTTATCTATGTGTTAGGTCGTATTTTTAAATAAAGCCTATGTTTTGTGCGGGTAGATACTCACTGTTTATACTTCTTTTTCAATTCATTTTCGGATTTGCGACTAAAAGATGTAAATTTATTGAAGTCTTCGACAATAGCGTTGTATTCTTCTATCTTCATTATATTCTGTGATTTTGTATCCGTCATATTAAATGTTTTTCTTTCAGAGCATCGATAATAATACTCGTCCTACCGCTTCACAGGGAATTTGAAGATAAATAATTATACAATACAAAGAATATTGTGAAGTTTATCTAAAGATCTTAGATTATTATATAAACACGATGTTATTATGAAACATGGGCGAAACTCCCTAAGCAAAGAGAATGTAAGCAAAGAGAATATAAGCACCAAATAAGCACTACATTTAAATGTAGAGACACAGAGATACTACCAAAGAAAAAGTAATATATGTTTTGATCCACTTTGATCTTTGATGACCAATAAAATTGCAACTTCAACTTTTAACTAATGGCCTTTGATTATATACCCGCAAATGGCCTTTGTGGAAGAGTAACCACAATTTTGTCAATAACACGTACAAACTGTTAATATTCTATCAAACGCTGGAGAGTACTTAGCGGGAATTAACAGTAAAATAAAAATAAATATCTTTTTATAATAAAGTAGATCAATTTTATTGCAAAGAGAATAGTAAATAATCAATTCACAGATTGAACTTCAACTCTTCATTAATGGCCTTTGTGGAAGAGACACCACAATTTCGCCAATAACACGTACGAACTATTAATATACCGTCAAACGCTGGATAGTATTTAGCGAGAATTAACAGTAAAATGAATATAAATATATTTTTAAATTAAAGAACAAAATAAAAGAATTTCTTCGCAGACAGAAACCGTCCGTCAGTCAGTCAATCTTATGACCACAGATTATGACTAAGTAAATAAGACTGGAAAAAAAAGTATTTACGATAGTTACAATTTAATATTGTTAACTTCAATGAATTTACATAGTTTAAAATATAAAACGCGTAAACACAAAAAGAAGAAGACATTTGATCGAGGTGGGACGAGGGATATGTGAAGGAATGATATCATGAAAAGAGAAGCGCAATTTAGGACAGGAGAAAAATAAATGGTCCACGTTTCCTTCATCCAAACCGCATTCACAAAGAGAGATAATCAATTCACAGATTACACTTACAGAGAAATACTACGAATCAATTGTCAATAGGTATATAGCTATTGTCATTATATTTCAATTTGTCATTGTCAAAAAATAGCTGACGTATTTTTTTTTTTAATGCTTTGGCTTGGATACTGTGGGTAAGCTTAGTTTGCTATGCTATAATTATGTCAGTAATCTGAGGGCCCCCTGTTTTACGACTTCCGCGGTATTATTTAAATTGTATTCTGGCCACACTGTATGTGGATGTGTCAGTGTTTTAGAGAATAGAGTATATATAAAGATGCCCTTAGTATACTAAAGCCTTAGAGAATAGAATATATAAGGAGGCGCCCTTAGTATGCTATACATTCCTTGCTTATACAAATATCTATTAAATCGATGTAGATATAAAAAACTACATTTTGTCTCTTTTTAACGAATGTGTAATGTCGTTTGAAGAAAGAGATGTCATGCTGTTTGTTTTTTCTCTCTCTGGCAACATTTTTACATTTCCGTCAACATACCTAACTCGCGTGCCAGCCGCCATCTTTACGGCCCGCGGTCTTGTACTATGTCAGGTGTCAAGTAAATATTAAACAACAACATTGGATTTATATTGCGATTTTTATGACTAAAAACGATCGTGCTGTGAGTGTCAAGGGATAAAAATTGGATATGCCTTCGTGTTCCATAATTCAGTGTGGTGCAAGGAAAAACACCAATCAACCTCAGTTAACATTGCATAGGTTAGTAGTCGTATTTTATGAAAAACTTTATCATACTATTAGTTTTTCCGTATAAGTGTCCTTGTTTTGTATAAATAATGAAAGTTCCTAAAAGTACATACACATTGTTTCTGTTAAATACCTCTATTTGCTAAATTTAAAACATGTTTTGTTTACAATATTATTGACGATTTAAAATAGTGATGTCCTTTATTTAATAAGCTATCGATAAAGATTTATCATTTTTTTAGTTTGTGTTTGGGGTTCAGTAAAATATGTTGAAGAGACGATTTTGAAAATAAAACTAACAGATATTAAAATAGCGAGACCTAGTACTTACCACAACAATACAGTGTCATTCGTCATGCAGTAGGTGGTGGTTATTTAGTTCAGCCTATGATTTGTTTTACTCCTACCTACCTACATCCAACTGAAATAATTTTGTATGTTTTTTATTTGCACAGGTTCCCCAAAAAAGGAGTACTGCGCCAGAAGTGGCTTGAAGTCATTGGGATAGAAAATATTAAACCTGGAGTGAAAGCACCGTGTGTCTGTTCATTACATTTTACTGAATCATCGTTCAATAATACCCTTGATGTAATTAGGCTGCGTGATGATGCAGTACCATCAATCCACCTTGTAGTAAGTTAATTAATTAATTTAATATTTTTTTAATTTTCCTACCGATTTTATTCTTCCTTATGGTTCATCAAATACTTTACTATTGTCGTTTCCTTAAATTTAATATCATCATATATCTGTAAACAATGTTATGTTAAACGCTAGTGAAAAAAAGGGGTTATTCAATCAAAAAAATACTTTCAGCCTCCAAAAAAAACACATGGGCCTATTTTGCGTGAAATCGAAAATGTTCCAGAACATCGGTCTCCATGATAAATCAACCATCTTTACCAGTGAAAAACCTGGGTCAGATTGATAAAGAGGTAAATAAAATAAACTTTGATTTGTCATTTGAGTAAGTGTTGTTACAATAAACATTTGTATATCTTTAAGTTTTTATATCTTTAAGTTGAATAAAATATGGATATGATTCATGATGTCTCTATTAATTTTATTTTTCAGATTAAAACCGAATCGATTACTTTTGAGGAAGCGATGCCGAGCACATCTGGGTTGTTGGTGGTAAGCAAAGAGAATATAAGCACTACGTTTAAGAGACGGGACTCCCATACAAAAAAATGGCTCAGTATGGCGTTTGCGCTACGCTTCAATACCAACTTTGACATACATAACCAAAGACTTGACGCATGAGGGCTGCCAACATAACAACCGAAATAGTGGTGTTACTAGGTGCTCATGGTAATTTTTTATCGATAGTCGATATATATATATATAAAAAATTTGGTTCCTTTTTTTGGGTCTAAATTAAATCTATTTACGCCAACGTTATTCACCAGTTAAACTAGGAATAAGTGGAATATTTCAAATGAAAAAATTAAACCAAGTATAACCTGCGAATTTACGTTGGCGCATTTGCGTTAACGTAAGTTCGCAGGTAAATTTTTAGGTTCCAAAGGTGGAGGTGGGTGGTGTGGGTAAAGGAAACGCCTTTTTAAGGATTTTAATAATAACAGTTTATTCTTTAATAATGTTAAAGAAATACGGTACCTATAACCTATTCGCCTATTCTATATAATGCATAAACCTTAAAAAGTATTATCTTGCTAGTTAGTGAGTTATTAAGGGCAATAGTGGGTCTAAAATATCTCGATATCTGCGCCAAATCTCCTTCCGAATAGAAGTACGGAGTCTGACGAAGCTTTTCTATAAAAAAAAAAACTGTTTTAAGATTTAAGCATAACCTTTGTTGTTCGAAAAGTATGACAGTTCTATTTGAATAAAACTAAATAAAATTTGAAACAAAATTAAACCTGTCTGTAAATAAGATTAAATATAAAAGTATCGATATAATCGATAAAAATTCCACTACACAGCACTATTGATAGCTTATTTTCTAGATTTTCGACCGATTATTATCAGAAATTTGTATTTATCACCAGTTCTTTTACTGTAACTGAAAATGAATGTTTATTTAGGCTTACCTCTCTTCATTTAATGGATATTTGGCCATAAATATTCGCTGTTGACCATCCGAGCGGCCGGCTTTTAGACCACATATTTCACAAGTTTTTTAATGCATATTTACATAATAATTCACACGGGTACACGTATAAATACCAATAATAGATAAAAGTAACAATAAATAATACAAATTTCCGCTTGAAATTCACGAAACAGTTGTAAAACACAAAAATCAAATTTTGTTTTCATTCACTTCTTGACAAGCAAAGAATAAATATGGCGGGCTTAAAGCTGCGACAGAGTCGAATAGATGTTAGAGCAAGACAGCGATAGCCACCATTTTGGCCTCCATCTTAATTAGCGCAAACGCCATACATTTGAGATGGTTCATTTTTTTCTTAGGGAGTTGCACCAGACTGGTGGTAAGTTAATCATTTTTTTCTAAGTTGACATCTATTAGAAAGTAGCAGTTGTGGCATGGTCTAACAGGCATTCTTTTTTAACCTATAATAAAATAAAATAATAATTATTATTCTTGTTATCAGGGGACTAAGGACCATAGATAAAATACATAGTCCTGAAAAACTAATAACCTACTACATGTAAAAGAAACTCTAACAAATTATTAAACAACTATTGCATCACTGCTTACCATCAGGTAGGATTGCAGTCATGCACTAAATAATAAAAACTTTAAAAGTAATTTGAACTGCATTAAATATAAATTAATCAAATGGAATTACTATTAAAATAAATTGAGTACACTTCAATTCTTATAAATTAAAGTAAAACAAATTTTAGATAATGAAGTTATATTGAATAAATTGTGTTGAATTAAATTTAAAAAAATGAATTAAATAAAAATATTGATTTAAATTAAATGGAAATAAGAAAAATAAATTATACACTATACTCGTAATTATGATTATAGAAACAAATTATTTTGTTATTTATGAAGCTTTCACAGAAGGCAATGTATTTTGTAAACTGTTATCACCTCCGGTCATCTTGTGTCCTTTTCTTCTGTTATTCATGTGGTAAGATGTGGACATTGGAGTGGGTTACACATTTGTGCATCTAAATTTTAAAGTTTTTTTTTGTACTTTTTTAACATGTTTTTTTTTGTGACTGGCTTTTTTTTGGGTTTATTCAATATTAACCATTGGCTGTCACGACTATCGGCACAATTATTGTTGTATCGCGAGCTAAGTCAAGATACTTAATTTGCTTATCTTTCTTAGCTTTGACGTCTTTTTTACTCGTCGTGAGCTTTATTAACAAACATTGTGCGACGCTCTAGTCAGGGCTCCTGAGGGGGGAATCTCCGGACAATACGCGCCGTGTCCAGGAGTACTGAAACAAGCCCTTGATCCAACTGCCTAACGAGAGCCTCCTCAAATTTTGGTCGAGGCTCTTTATTATTATTATTTCGTATATTAATTTTATCAGTATCAGGCCCTTGATCCAACCGCGTAACGATAGATTGGACAAATTTTAATGATCATCGAAGCTTTAGGATATAAGGCCATTGGCGATTACGACAATCGACACAATGATTGTGTGGACTCCCACATTCCACATGTCGTCAACCTCGTGTGCTAAGTCGAGATATTTGATTTGTTTCTCTTTGTCGGTTTTCACGAGATTCTCGTCATGTGGGATGCCCAAGCAGCACGCAAGCGTATCAAACATCAATAAAGCAGCCGATATACAGCTTAGAGCTGTATAAGGGCTGTACAAGGGTGTAAAACACAGCTTTAGGCTGCATAAAGGTATCCGCGTACGCTTATGGTTATATATCAGAGTATTTTTACTCAATTAAACAGCTTTAAGAGTTTTTTGACACTTAAGGCTGCGTTTTACACTTAAAGCTGTATATAGGCTGTATATTGCACGTCACCACTTCCTTTATACAGGTCTAAGTGTTATATTAGTGTAAAATGATACTTATTGGTGTAAACGAACTCCATTATACCTCTTATTCGTTTGGTGTAATTGTACACTCTTATAACTATTGTGGTTTTATAAATACTGCCTACAACGGTGATATACAGCTATAAGAGTAAATGGACGCTATAGTACAGCGTTAGACTGTATTACTAATGGAATCACTCGGATTGTGTTTTTGTGATCATCAATATGGAGAAAAAGACCGGTCAAGTGCGAGTTGGACTTGCGCACCAAGGATTCCGTAAATACTTACTCGCACCGTGTCCGTTCCTATGATTAAAAAAAAAAGAAAGAAAGAAAGAAAAGAAAGAAAAAGAATTTAAAAGGAAATTCAATTATCTCGAAAACGGTGCGTCCTAGGTCAAAAATAACCAAAATTTTAACCCCCCTGTGACGCCCCCGTGAAAGTACCAATACAATACAAAAATGTAAAAAAAAAAAATTTTTTTCTTGGTTTTCGATCAGAGCAAGAATTCATTCCAGAAAAAGAATATCCGAGCAATTGGGGAATATTTTAATATAAAATAAAGCTGAAGGCATATAACTCGGAAACCGTACACTATAGGGCCATGAAACTTGGAACCTAAATAGTTTCTATATTTGAGGTTAACCCAAAACTACAAAAAACAAAATGCTGTAGGTATTCTGTACCAATCAACTAAGGGTGGTGAAGAGAAAACATTGAATTAAGAGGATAATTTTTATTTAAATACCACAGACAGTAGAGATAGTAAAGTATAATTTATTGGGGAAGATAAAGTAACTGACGTCCAATGAACAGAGTTCTGTTGTGAAAACTTTTAACAGTTATTTAATACTGATCACAATCTGCCTCTTCAATGATGATAATAATAGCCTTTATACGCAGCATTTTGATGTAACCCCATGATGATCTGGAGGGTTAGAACTGTCATCCTTCACTAATGTGTCCGACGTCTAATCACTTGGTTAGCCATTTTAGATCGCCTTTTGATTCTCGTGACCTTGATATTAGGCCAAGTCAAAGCCCTTATTGTACTTATTCTGAAAAATAAATGAAAGACCGGTTTCAAGTCTTACTTACTACTTCACAATAAGTATATAAATTGTATTCGGATATATGAGATTTAGTCGTAGGTAGCTGAGGATTTTTTATTCCTTATACGTATCTCTAAAGATGGTTAGAAATGTACGTACTTGTTATGAACAATTACATAGATTAAGGAGTAAAAATACTCTATTATACAGCTGATATACAAATACAAGTGTTATATCACCTTCCTACAAGAATTTAGGCTGCTTAAGCAAAATGTCGCCATTTTCTTATGTATAATGATTTTAGAAACATAATAAAAGCCAAGTTGCAAATGTGTAATAAAATATTTTTGTTTTTTTTTTTAGAGAATTGCCTACTCCTCTGGGTAAAGAAAGAGATTTGAGGAAGTAGGTAGTTTGAAGAATCGTGTGAGAAGTGGAAAATTCCAAATGAAATGTATCCAGATCAACCAGCCGTGCAAGTTGGAATTCATACCTACGCGTGCCAAGTAATAGCTATAATTACGTGGAAGTTTTAAATGACATAATGCTACCCTCGGAATGTTTAATAATGTTTATCCCTCTGAAGACTTTAGTGAACTTAATTTTGTTCAAGATAATGGTCCGATACATAGTGTCAGTGTTGTAAAAGAGTGGTTTAGTCAACATTAATTAGTTATGGGAGAATTTACGTAGCACTGTGGATATATGTGCAAACATTCTCGCCTCCATGCGACGAGGTCTACTTAGCTGTGCATTGACATTAATTCAGATCATATGAAATATGAATTAATTAACATTCATTTTAGTTTTGATTTAGATGGCAGCAAGATTCCCCATTTTCAGATAAGACTCAAAACAAAGGTAAAAAGATGCTCTCAACTATGCGCTAAGACAAAAATGGCGATGGGCTGGACATGTAGCTAGACTCAGTGACGGTCGCTGGACTACAAGAATGACGTCATGGCTAGGTCCGTCTGGCCAAAGAAAAAGAGGTAGGCCACTAACTCGATGGGTCGATGACATCGTTAAAGTCGCCGGCACTCGGCTGATGTATACAGCCAAAGATAGAGACCGATGGTCATCTCTGGAGGAGGCCTTCACCTTTTACTAAGAGGGGTTTTTGATATTAGGACATATCGTTTAAAATACAATGTATAATGTAAATAACTTTAATAAATTAAATAAATTATAATAAACATATAATAAATAACTTTTTTATGATAAATATTTATAATAATTAAAACGTGATAAATAAAAATGGTTTGTTGTTTTTAAAATTAGTTCTAGTAATAAATAATTACATTAATTTTATTTTTATAGAATCAATTAATTATTAAATTACGATTGCATGCAGATACTATTTACCCGACTGCGCCAGAAGGAGGGTTATGTTTTTCGAGAGTATGTATGTATGTATAATTGTTTGGCACGCTCTGCAGCTGAACGGCTCGATGGATTTTATCTTGAGAGGTGTCGTTAGATTTGTATTTACTGTGAGAGTGACACTGGGTATATCAAAATAAAAACAAACTAAATGGCGGATTTTTTGCGCCAAATTCAAATGTTTGGCACGCTCTGCGACCTAAACGGCTAGATGGATTTTAGTTTGAGAGGTGTCTTTAGATTCGTAATAACTTTGCAAGTGATATCGTAATAAAATAAAACTAAATAATAAAAAAAAAGCCGGGACCCATTCTAGAAAGTCAGCCGTCTAGTCAATAGATTGAAGTAATCTGCAATGTAATATAGGTATGTGCTCTCAATTCTAGAATGGGTCCCGACTACCAGTATTTAAAATATTATATAGTTAAGTGCAATCGGGTACAACGACTTTCTTGTTTTAGGACTTTTTCATGAATGCTCAGAAAAGCAGTCGGGTTTTTTAGTTTTTTAAATTACCGTTTTTTATTTGTTATCATTGTTAATATTAAGCAAGAAATAAAAGGCTTTTTATTTTATTTATTATTTATTTATTAGATGGCAGCAGGCAATCACAAGTATTTGTTTACCTTAATCACAATATCTGGCGGCGGCGGCGTAACATCTAAAGAATTCTCTTCAAATCTTAAATTCAACATTTTTTTCACAATTAACACAAATAAACAGGTTAGATAATATTATTTAATAGACTTTTTTCCCGCGTTTAACCTTTGCAGTTTGAAGGAGAAGCAAAAGTATCAAACTGTTATACATCCTAATATTAATAAAAAATAGAAATTTAAATATTTTTGAATTTAGAACGTCAATAAATGTTAATTTGTTGGTAATAACAAATTATTGTGTAAGTAAAATCATGTTTATTTATTACATTTTGTTCCAAAACATAATTTATATTTTCTTTAAACATTAAAACCTTAAAAATATCCGCCTCTGCTTTAAAAAAGAAAATAATCACCCTTGACCGTGACGAAATAGGAATGAAAAAGCCCTTGGCGTGATAAATTTAAAGAAAGCACGCGGGTGATGTACATGCCATGTCGGATCTAATCGTAGTGCGATAAGAGACAGTTTTTGAGTATGTGTATTGAAAAAGAAATAAAGGACTTGGTACAGTTATTTCAAAAGTAGGTAAAAAATAATAATAAAAAAAGTAAAATCTAATTAAGTATCCAAAGTTTAAAAGTATTGTTACATACGTAACCAATTCCCATGTTATAAATATAAAAAGTCTGGTATCGATATCGATACATTTTGGTTTTGATTGTCTAAGTACTTCCCTAGCAATGGCCGCCATTTTTAGTGCCCGGCTATTAGTAGGTATGCACGCTTATTTTGTAGGTATTTCTGGTCCTTATATTCTAAGGTCTTTGACTAAAGCCCGGACGCGGTGCAGGAAGAATTTCGTACTTTGACCTATTGTTACCTGTCTATGTCACGCCCGCGTAAATATAATGCGTCTCGCTCGCACAGTTGCAATGGCCTCCGTCGTCAGGGATTGTAAACCCTTTACTGTAAACTTTTTACCGTTAACATTTTACTGTTATTGTGAGTTTTGTTCTTTTTTGAATGTGGTTTTTGTGGTTAGCATTTAGTCACTACAAAAAACCTTGACGAAATTCATAAATTTAAATAATGATTGACAATGATAATTTTTATTTTATTATCATATTTTTACCGAATTAGTAATTTTAACTCGATTTTTAAATTTGTTATAATATAAAATCTAAATAAATAATTTATATATTTAATAATAATAATTTATTTAATAAATTAGTAATTTTTTCGCCTTCAAATGTTTAATGTAAAACGCACTTAATATAAAAATGTTTGCGACCGCTGTCAGTAGGCCCAAAGGTCATTATACGAAATTCTTCCTGCTCCGCGACCGGGCTTTACACATTCCTTGCTTATACAAATATTTATGAAATCGATTTATGTAGATATAAAAAACTTCATTTTGTCTCTTTTTAACAAATGTGTAATGTCGTCTGAAGAAAGGGATGTCATGCTGTTTGTTTTTTCTTTCTCTGGCAACAAATTCAAATTCAAAATTCAAAAGCATTTATTTCAAATAAACCATTTACAGGCACTTTTGAAAGGTCAAGGTGTCAGTCTGTCAGAAAAAAAATGATGCTAATTGCACATTCCAAAGCGTAGATCTCTATGGAGAAGAATGTGAAAGAAACTCCATGGACACTCTTTTCAATCATTTTATGTATAACAAATATCTCTGTTACATGTTTCTTGTCGCTGCTATTATGTGAGAACAATATCAATAAAATAAAGTAAAGACAAAAAAAGGCATTCTAAATAAAGATATTAAAATAACAACAACATTTTTACATTTCGTCAACATGCCTACCTCACGTGCCATCCGCCATCTTTATTGCCCGTGATTTTGTAGTAAACGTAGTGCTTACATACTCTTTGTTTTGTAGTACGTCAATACGTAGTATCTCTCTGTAATCTGTGGTACGTCAGGTGTCAAGTAAACAACAACAATGGATTTGGATTGCGATTTTTAGGACTAAAACCGCTCTCAACTAAGTTGTTTTGAGCTGTGAGTGTCAAGGGACACAAATTGATATGCCTTCGTGTTCAATAATTCAGTTTGGTGCAAGGAAAAACACCAATCAACCTCATTTTAACCATGCATAGGTTAGTAGCCGTATTTTATGAAAAACTTTATCATACAGTTATTTTTTCCGTATAAGTGTCCTTATTTATTTATATAATGAAAGTTCCTAAAAGTACATACAAATTATTTCTGATCTAAACCGCTATTTGCTAAATTTATAACATGTTTTGTTTACAATGTTATTGACAATTTAAAATAGTGATGTCTTTTATTTATTAATAAGCTATCGATAAAGAACTATGTTTTTTTTTTAGTTTGTGTTTGGGGTTCAGTAAAATATGTTGAAGAGACGATTTTGAAAATAAAAACTAACAGATATTAAAATAGCGAGACCTAGTATTTACCAAAACAATACAGTGTCATTCATCATGCAGTAGGTGGTGGTCGTTTAGTTCAGTCTGTGATTTGTTTTACTCCTACCTACCTACATCCAACTGATGTAATTTTGCATGTTTTTTATTTGCACAGATTCCCTAAAAGTGAAGTGCTGCGCCAGAAGTGACTTGAAGTCATTGGAATGGCAAATATCAAACCTGGAATTAACGCACTGTCACTGTGTGTCTGTTCATTCTGCTTTACAGAATCATCGTTCAATAAAACCTAAAATAAAAATATAAAAACAAATAATTTCATATTTTTAAAATTTTCCTACTTATTTTATTCTTCCTTATGGTTCATCAAATACTTTACTATTATCGTTTACTTAAATTTAATATTATTAAATATCTGTAAACAATGTCCAATTACAAAACCAATTCCCATGTTATAAATATAAAAAGTCTGGTATCGATATCGGTACACTTTGGTTTTGATTATCTAAGTGCTTTCCTAGCAATGGCCGCCATCTTTAGTGCCCGGCTATTAGTAGGTAGATATGCAAGCTTATCTTGTAGGTATTTCTGGTCCATAAAATTCTAAGGTCTTTGGTCAGTGTCGTCTCAAGTGTCACTGTCAGCTGTCAGTCAGTTCGAGAAATCGAGAGTGATCGAGAGAGGCTGCTCTCCAGAGCACAAACACAGTAAATAAAGTAAAGTTATTTACTTGAAACAACAATAAACTTTAAAGTACAGTGATTTATTTCAAATAAATCAAGATGATGCCAGGAAGGATCGGTAATTTACCTATAGCAAATGAAAACCCATTGGGTTTGTCGTGGCACGACTCTGCATGGATACCTCTGCTTAGCCCCTCCAATATTATGGATTATTTTTCTGAAAGATCAAATCCGTTTTTTGATCGTACATGTAATAACGAAATTGTAAAGATGCAGCGTCTCAGTATGGATCAACTTCAGTAAGTATCTGTCTATAATATCGACATTCAATCATCATCGTGTACTATTCATTATGAGTTCTCTTTTACACGTTTTAAAGTGCTGTTGGTTTAATTACGTTACAGAAACATGACGGGTCTTGAATATATATTGCTGCATGTGCAGGATCCAATCCTGTATGTTATTCGTAAGCAGCACAGACATAGTCCCACTCAGGCTATACCTTTAGCTGACTACTATATCATTGCTGGGATTGTGTATCAAGCTCCTGACCTGGCTAGCGTTCTTAACTCTAGATTGGTAAGCTACTAGAATTCAATTACATGGTTAAAATTGTATACAAAATCCTTAAAGCCTAAACATAAACTAAATTATGGTTGTGTCATGGTATGGAAATGTTTATGCTGTGACCAAGATAAAAGCCAGCCTTTGGGTCACAAGCTACATGGTTTGAAGTCCTGGTCTAAAATATTTGAACCATTGTTAACTTATTAGTAGATTTGGTAGTACTGTCTAATGAATTTAAACATAGAATTAGGCCCTATTGAAGAAAGTATTCCAGTGATTTTCTGGTTGAATTCTTAACTGTACATCTGACATTATCCAGCTGGCTTTAGAACAATTCTACACTCCTGAAGCACCTCAGAATACATTACTCCCTTATTGCTATGTGATTATTGAGCTTAGCATCACTTTTTGAGGCCCATGTGACCTGCCAATTTATCAATGTGTTCAATATGATTTTGGACAACCTCAGTACCTTGAGTCCAGCTCTAAGTAAACTAAAATTTTCAATTATCGTATGACCCAGCTTCCCAGGTAAGATTGTAGAAATAGTTCTTCTATAGTAAATCTAGGTAAGTAGTCTAGTAGTAAATATAATAATTATATAGCTATTGTTTTATAGCTGTCTGCTGTCCATCACCTACAATGCTCATTTGAAGAAACTATGTCATACTCAAGATATCACCCCAGCAAAGGATACTGGTGGGATTTTAAAGCAACTAAACCAGGTATACCTATCTATATTAGTTTCCACTGTGGTCCATTTATGATGCATGACTATAATTAGGTCTGTCGGCTAACTAGTTGATCTACTTAAAAAATCTTAGTAATGTTGCCTGCATAATTCATATTTAATTTGTTTCTAGGGCCAAGTCCATACAATACTGGTCAGTCCTCGTCTAAAGATGTAAGCAGCACTCCTAAAGAAGAACCATCCACATTATTCCAGCGACAGAGGGTAGACATGTTGCTGGCTGAGCTTGTGAGACAGTTCCCACTGCCTGTCACGCAGGTACCCAGCCAAGTGAGTGCTATTCTACATTCACAGTCTTTATTTATAATATTTAAAAAGTATATTTACAATTATGGTACACAGACTTCGTCTTTGACTAATAACTAAAAGTCCAAACTTAAGGTTTGGCAACTTGCTATGGAGCGCAGTATACTAGGTGTTAAAATAACAGGTTGCATTCAAAACACTATAGTGTACTCAAATCGGAGATCATTGACATGGCTCAGAAGGCTGACCAGCATAAGTAGGACTGGGCTGGACATTTCTGCCGCATGCCCATCAAGCAGTGGGCCAGTAAAACACAAAGTTGACACCCTGAATTCAAACGACGAGGTCACAGCATACCAAGGAATTAAAAAATTTTTGGCCCACGAGCTAGACAAGGGGCTCATGCTTCTAAAAGATTATATAAAAAACCTGTTCCAAAATTGAACACTGTATTCTGATTGTTTAAATTATACTAACTAAAAATTTTCAGGCAAATGGTGTTACAGTTAAAACAGAGAATTCAAATGACAAAAGTAATGATAAAGCTGCAGATGGGAATATAAATAACATAACAATAAAACAGGAACCTGTAGACCCAAGCAGTTCAGATATGACTAATGGAAGTTTACAAGGACATGCTGAAATAAAAACTGAAATCAAACAAGAAAATATGAAGCCACCACCAGAAAAAAAACCAAGATTATAATTTTTTACCATTTGTATGTTTATTGAATAGAATAAATTAGTAATTAATGTCAACCAGTGATTTTATTTCCAGGCCAAGAGGGTGCTCATGCGGTCTCATATAAAAGTGCTCTGTTCGGGCTCGTATCGCGCATCTCGCATCACTCATCTTGCTAGCATTACGACCGCCTGTCATCCCTCCTCGATACGGACCACAGCCCGAACCAGGGCCCGACGCGAGACGTCGCTACCGCCGATTGCCTCCAGTATAACTAGTATAAGTGTATAATCTATGGATTGTCTCCACGATTACGCCGTGTAATCGTGGAGACAATCCAGTGGTCCGGCTCGAAGCAGGGCACACCTCCACCGTGTTCTCCGGGCGGCCCACACAATGGTATACCAAAGGTTATCTGTAAGAAATTGCCCTGTGCGATAAGACCACCACTGTACATTTATTTTGTTTCTCCTTTATTTTTTCCCGAACTTGCCACATCCGGTGAGGACTTGCGTCATGCGGAAATTGAGGACTCACCTTTTTGTCTCACCTCAAAGAGGGAGGGGACTTACCGCCGTTATTATGGCGTGCCCCAAGAGAAAGGTTTAGAATCAAGTCCTTTGTTGATGAAAATAGATAAAGGAGTTTGTACCTTCAGTCATAAACAATAGTTGAAATTCGCCAGCTTGTAGAAAATGTTATTTTTTTTTGTATTTATGACCTTAACTGCATTGTTCTTGAGTGACCTTGAAATGTCTCTCTGGAAAATTCTTGTTCTGGTGTTTAAGCAACCTCCATGACCAGAATTCTGACACAACCAACTATTACTGAATTGTTTAACTCGACTGTGCTGGTAAAAAGGCTAAAGAGTAAGCACCATCTATAAGTAGGAGGTGCAGCTGTGGCCTTTTCACCATTAAGCCATTTATTATTGCAATATTAAAAATTTGTAGGTTCTTAACATTTCATGATAAAATAAATTATAAGAGTTTATTTGGATTATGTGTTGATTCCTTTAGCTAGGTGATAGCACAAATGAAAATCTATGAAAATCAATAGGCGTTTGTTAGTCTCGCTAAAACTCGAGAATGGAATATTAAAATTAATATTTTATATATTTTTTTATTATTATTATTTTTTTTTTATATTTTTATTAATATTTTCACCAGCATACAAGTTATAGCCAAGAAAATATGTAGGGTAGGTTACTCAGGTAGGTAGGTAGCTGGTAGGTAGGAAATTATTATCAATCAATATTACTACATCTTAGAAAATATTCAGTGTTCTTTTCCTGTTGGATGTTATATAAATTGCCAATATTATCTTGAGCATTTGCACCATTTGTACAAATTTGGCAGTTAATTTTGCGTTGGTCTTCTAAGTCTAGTAAATTAGTTTTCTTTTGGCACATACTGAAATTAAAAAAAAAAAATACAGAAAACTTAGCCATAACAAACATTAATATTAGAATATAATGATACGAAAATTACAAAAAACTTAATAGCCTTAAAGAGGTAACAAAAATTAAAAATGGAATCTAATGTTAACTCCAGTGCAGGTCTGTGTCGAAAAATGTTAAGTTTTGCATAATTCAAACATAATTACAAGAATTTGACCTTTTGTAGCCACATGATTGAATCATAATTATACCTTGACATAGCTTCCCTGAAGCCTAGTTCAACACCAGTGGCAAAACCTTGTTTATAACCAACATTGAAACTGTCTTGGAATGTAGCAGTTTGTCCATCAGATGCCCCATCCATGTAACCAATCTGGAAGGTCATTAGAATGATAATTATGGACTTTCTGTATTAAACATAACTCTGATGTTGTTGTTTTACCTTCATGACTGGCTCTAATGTGCGGGACAATGTCTTTCTTGCTAAACTTTCATTATATTCTGACATTTCTATTGTTTTCAGATTGTTGTTGCACGTAATTGTTTGGAATCTCTGAATCTTGGGTAATTTAATTTAATAAATCCATTTTTCATATGATAACTGATAAGTTACTTTTTTTTCTGTTGATGTTAATTATGTCAATACTTAGCTGATAAAGTCAACTACAACTCTTAATAATTTTGCCAATGACACGAGTAACTATTCACTGTATTTAGCGTGAATTTAACAGTAAAATAAATATATCAGTTTTTGAATCAGTCCAACTGTACAAAGAAAGAATCAGTCAAAAACTAAAGTACTCTGCAAAGAGTATGTACAATGCGGTCCAATTGAGAATAGGATCGATTTCCATGTTGTGACGTCACGTCGAACTGTCAAATTGATGAAATTGGGTACGGTGAGCAAAAAAAAGATTTTTTTAAATTTAATTCATTTACGAATCGTGAACGAAAAATTTTTTATCAGAATTCAGTTCTTCAATTTTTCTCATCTCAGTGTCACTATGTGAAGTGTCTGATTAGTGGCAAATGGAAGAAGAAGGCGAATTATTCCAAACAATGGAAATAAGAAAGAAAATAGTTTTTATTTTTAACTAATTACGACTTAAAGCAATATAATTAGCTAATTTATATTAAACAATAACGTTTTTACTTCACCTAGACTTAACTAAGACTACGTAATACAAAGCAAAAAATAACCCTTTATTGATACGCAAATAAGATTTTTTTGCAAACCGTACTTTTCACTCAACAATTGACAGATCGAGGTTATTGGCTTTCCTATTCCTATTTGGAACGCATAGTAAGCACTACGTTTAAGAAACGGGACTTCCCAAAGAGAATATAAGCACTACGTTGGGACTCCCATAGAAAAAAAATGCTCAACACGAAACGTCAAAACGTGTACTAAGATTCAATACCAACTTTGACATAGATGACCAAATACATGAAGGGGCTGCCAACATAACGGTCGAAATAGTGGTGTAGTGATTATCTAGGTGCTCATGGTAATTTTTTATCGATAGTTTTACAAAAAAAATATAGGTCCCTTTTTTGGATCTGAATTAAGGTCTTTTTACGCCAACGTTATCCACCAATTTAACTAAGAGTAGGTGGAATATTCCATATCAAAAAATAAAACCCAGGGTTTCATTAATTGATATGGAATATTCCACTTACCAGCGAATTTACGTTGGCGCAAATGAGGTTAATTATTAGGTTTTGAAAGGTGGGATAGGGGTGTGGTTAACGTTAAAGGAAACACCATTTTACGGATTTTAATAATAACAGTTTATTCTCTTTTTCTTTAATATGGTTAAACAAGTACATAACCTATATCCTATTTGCCTATTCTCTATACTGCATAAACCTTAAAAAGTATCATTATCTTGCTTTATTATTTCTGATTCTGATCTTTATTAGATCTATAATTGTAAATATAACAAAGAAACATGAATGATGCTCTAATGAAGAATCTTACCTTTGCGTTTAAGAGTCGAATCATTATCAGTTTTGCCAATGTGTAGAGGAAATCCAATCATCTCCTTATGGTTCTGCAGTAAGTCCCACAGAAGGAATTGCAGATTTTTTTAGTTGTATTTTCGTAAAATACCTGGCAGAAACTGTTTGCCACAAACGTGTTTTAATTGATGGAGCTTTTTAATGGGTACATCCAATGACCAATCCAATGTTTACATCTAGAAGAAAAAAATGTGTTCCATTACTTATTAGCATTTCATATAGAGATTATGTATTTGTTGTTCGAATAGCATGACCGTTCTATTTGAATTATACTAAATAAAGTTTAAATTATAAATTTATCGATAGTCGATTAAATATGTTAAGCAGTAGTGATAGATAATTTTCAATTATTTTTTTTTATCATAAACCTGTAAATTTTAGGGAGCACTTCCGACGTCTGGCTCCCAAACTGAATCGGACTGGGGCTGCTCTCGGGCGGCTCCTGCCCAACCTCAGGGGACCAGACGCCTCCTGCCGGAAGCTCTACGCGGGAATCGTTCGGTCCATGGCTCTCTACGGGGCTCCGGTGTGGGCACCGACGTTGACACGGCAACCGAGGGCCCAGCTGAATGCGTGCCAGAGGGTCATGGCAATACGCATGGTGCGAGGGTACCGAACGATCTCCCGCGAAACAACCCACCTTGCTGGCCAACCGCCGTGGGATCTGGAGGCAACAGTCCTTGCACACATGCACGACAAGCGCATGGAGATGCAACGCCGGGGCGAAATTCCGCTGCCACGACAAGTCGAGGCATGGCGGATAGAGCTCCGGCGGGATCTCATGGCGAAATGGCGTCAGCGACTATCGCAACCTCGTTCGGGGCGCGCCACAATTGGGGCGATAAGGCCCATCCTTGGGGCGTGGTTGGAAAGACCTCACGGCGTTCTCAACTTCCGCACGACGCAGGTGCTTACCGAACACGGAAAGTTCGCTAAGTACCTGTTCCGGATTCGTGCGGAGGATTCGCCCAGGTGTCGCCACTGTGCGGAACATCCGGAGGACACGGTGGAGCACACTGTAGAGGTGTGCCCCGCCTGGGCGGAGCACCGCCGTGTCCTCGTGGAGGCGATCGGCGGCAGCGATCTCTCTCGCCGGGCCTTGGTTCAGGCCATGGTCCGGAGTGAGGAGGGATGGCAGGCGGTCGCCTCCTTCTGCGAAGCAGTAATGCTAGTAAAGAAGGAGGCCGACCGCATCAGGCAGAGGCAACGGGGCGCTCGCCCCGGCCGCCGCCGGGATTCCGATCCCAATTTCCGGCCACCGTAGGCGCGGGCTTGCGGACGGCGTGCATTGGGTAGCATGCTGTCCGATCGTCCGGTAACCGACCGGACCGAGCCCAAGTCGTCGACGGCGCGTTCTGTTCCCGCGCGCCTCAAGGAGCTGTCAGCACACCGAAGAGGCCCAGCCTGCTAACTGCAGGCAGGCAGGGTCGAAGCCTACTGGGGTCATGGGTTTATTTCCGAAAGGAGTGCTCGGCCCCGGCACGATAGGCTACGAAGGAACGGGGTAGGTTTTTAGTCAGTAAGAGTCTGACACTACTTCCCGCTCCGCCCAAGGGCGGGATTTGTCATTGGATGATTTTACCTACGATAAAAAAAAAAAAAAAAGAATTTATAAAACTATCGATATTGTCGATAAAATTTCCACTACCAGCACTGTTGATAGGTTATTTTATAGATTTTCGACAGATTTTTATTAAAATTGATTTGTAAATCACCAAATCCTGCTCTGTAACTGAAAATGAACGTTTATTTACGACGTAGTTTATACGCTTACCTCTCTTCATGTAATGGATATTTAGCCATGAACATTGGCTTTTGATCATCCGAGCGGCTGGCTCATAAACCACATATTTCACAGATTTTACAGTGCATATCAACTGATTACTTTTAATTAATAGGAATTTTCGCTTAAAATTAACGAAACACATATTAAAAACAAAAATTTAACTTTGTTTACAATTTACCTCTTGAGAAGCTAAAGACCTTTGATTATATACCTGTCTAGATAGAGCCAGTCTGGCGAAACTCCCTAAGAAAAAAATGGTCTTCGCCAAATGTATGAAACGCGTACTAATTTTAATGGCGGCCAAAATGGCGGCTATCGCTGTCTCGCTTTAACATCTATTCGACTCTGTCTCTGCCATCCATCCGCCATATTTGTCTTTAGCTTCTCAAGAGGTAAATTGTAAACAAAGTTAAATTTTTGTTATTAATATGTGTTTCGTGAATTTTAAGCGAAAATTCCTATTAATAGGACGTTTACGTGTACCCATGTAAAGTAATCTGTTGATATGCACTGTAAAGTCTGCGAAATATGTGGTTTATGAGCCAGCCGGTCGGATGGTCAAAAGCCAATGTTCATGGCTAAATATCCATTACATGAAGAGAGGTAAGCGTAAATAAACGTTCATTTTCAGTTACAGAAAAGGATTTGGTGATTTACAAATCAATTTTAATAAAAATCTGTCGAAAATCTATAAAATAACCTATCAACAGTGCTGTGTAGTGGAATTTTTATCGACAATATCGATAGTATTATAAATTCATTATTATACTTTACAGGTTTGTGATAAAAAAATATTGAAATTAACTATCACTACTGCTTAACATGTTTAATCGACTATCGATAATTTTATAATTTAAACTTTATTTAGTATAATTCAAATAGAACGGTCATGCTATTCGAACAACAAATACAGGTAACTCTATATGAAATGCTAATAAGTAATGGAACACATTTTTTTTCTTCTAGATGTAAACATTGGATTGGATGTACCCATTAAAAAGCTCCATCAATTAAAACACGTTTGTGGCAAACAGTTTCTGCCAGGTATTTTACGAAAATACAACTAAAAAAATCTGCAATTCCTTCTGTGGGACTTACTGCAGAGCCAAAAGAGATGATTGGATTTCCTCTACACATTGGCAAAACTGAGGCTGATTCGACTCTTAAACGCAAAGGTAAGATTCTTCATTAGAGCATCATTCATGTAAACTTTGTTATATTTACAATTATAGATCTAATAAAGATCAGAATCAGAAATAATAAAGCAAGATAATGATATTTTTTAAGGTTTATGCAGTATAGAGAATAGGCAAATAGGATATAGTTTCTGCACTTGTTTAACCATATTAAAGAAAAAGAGAATAAACTGTTATTATTAAAATCCGTAAAATGGTGTTTCCTTTAGCATTAACCACACCCGTACCCCACCTTTCAAAATCTAATAATTAACCTCATTTGCGCCAACGTAAATTCGCTGGTAAGTTGAATATTCCCTATCAATTAATGAAACCTTGGGTTTTATTTTTTGATATGGAATATTCCACCTATTCTTAGTTAAACTGGAGGATAACGTTGGCGTAAATAGACCTTATTTCAGATCCCAAAAAAGGGACCTATATTTTTTTTTTATAAAACTATCGATAAAAAATTACCATGAGCACCTAGATACATCACTACACCGCTTACGCCGTTATGTTGGCAGCCCCTTCATGTATTTGGTCATCTATGTCAAAGTTGGTATTGAATCTTAGTACACGTTTTGACGTTTCGTGTTGACCATTTTTTTCTATGGGAGTCCCGTCTCTTAAACGTAGTGCTTATATTCTCTTTGGATAGAGCAATGCTAACAAACGTCGCGCTGAAAATGTCTCCAATTGCGTGATATGTGTGAGTACCGCTCGTGTACTTATTGTCGTCAAACTGTCAAGGTGTGCGTGTTTAGGGATGCCTGCTCCAAATTATTAACTTTCCTTTTCTCCATGATTTATTATGATGAAAGTTTAAAATAGGTCGAATAAAATAATTATTTTGTAGATTAAAGAAAGAAAGAAAACACATTTATTTAGAACATTCTTAAAGACACACAATACTCCGGTTAAATAAGTACATAAAACAAACAAATAAAAAGTATAAATTCCGATGTGTGAATATAGCAAGAATTTGTGACTCACGGCTGCATCAAAAAGGCCCAATTCAGCAAAAATGCCAGTCAAGTAGTGCCTGATTAGTGTATCATTCATCATCATCATTTCAGCCGAAGGACGTCCACTGAACATAGGCCTCCCCCAAGTTCCACCACAACTAACGGTCCTGTGAGTCTCGCATCCACCGCATTCCCGTGACTCTCACCAGGTCATTGGTCCACCGTGTAGGAGGCCTTTCAACACTGCATTTGAATTGAGAACTTCTTATTTTTCTTGAAGTCGGTAAAATAGCCATACTGCATATCGTGCCTGGTACCGAATACCGATCCCTTCTTTAGCCGGCGTAATCCCTTTTTCGTAAATATCATCATAAGAGAAATGTCTGGAACACACGACTGAAGCTTGTGAGGTTTCTACTGGTCTTTATTTCGAGTCTGCAGTATAATGCCTCTCCAGCAATTTGCTAGTATGGGATCCGTAGGCAATCTAAAACCCACAATATTAGAAAGTAACTAACAAAAATACTACACATTGTGATCAATGAAAGAATATTCAGGAAAACCCTGCAGTATCATGGGTTCTTCTTTTTCCAATATGACGTCAACCTCGTTAGTAATGAAACCCGGGCTTTTTTGAAAAAGCTTTTGAGCTCAGTCAGTTGACCCGCTGCCAGAAAAGAGTTACTAATATACGTTGGCGTATTAGGCGTATTAAACAGGATGACAAATCGTATTAGGCGTTAAGAAATGTATGGAAACATGTCTCAAGTTGCAGGGACTGGCGGAAAATGTATTAAACGTGATCGTATTAAGCGGGTTCTACTGTATTTAGTGCATGACGTCATAGTTTTCATTTATTTTGTAGGTATAGATTTTTACTGATCAAATAAATACTGTAATTTTTAAAATAATAATGTTCTCTTGATCGAAAGATGATGTAATGATATTTGTATTTTGTCTCCCATAGTTTGGCCAAATCTCCCTAGCAATAAACTGACAACACTAGCAAATCAGACTAAACTTCAAAATAACGAATTAAAACATCGTGTTTTCTTAAATAATAGTGGTATAATTACAAACCTTACCGATGAAAAGTGATCTTGGTGTTATTAAACGGTTTTTCCACATAATTGCGACACAGTCTGATAGAACAAACCGGCATAATTAATTATTTTTCGTGAGCACGTCATCCTTACGTATTCAAAATGACACTGACGCATGGGAGAAGCGAGTCTACCAATTTTGGTAGACTTTTTTTGAGCCGTTTTAGTACGGTCAATGTGGCATCTAGACAGGTATATAATCAAAGCTAAAGACAAATATGGCGGATGGATGGCTGAGACAGAGTCGAATAGATGTTAAAGCGAGACAGCGATAGCCGCCATTTTGACCGCCATTAAAATTAGTACGCGTTTCATACATTTGGCGAAGATCATTTTTTTCTTATGGAGTTTCGCCAGACTGGTACTCTGTGCTCTTAAAGAGAACAACACAAGGTGTTGCCAACTCTACTACGAGTGGGTGCTAAAAACATCTCAAATAGTGCTAGATTGCTATGGATTTCCAAAATGTGATGCTAAAATCATTTTTGATAATTTAAAAAATTACTAACAGCTTTTAAGTTTCAGAAGGCTTTTATGCATAATGAGCTAAGATGATCAATTGACAAGACTGCTGTGTGTTGCGCCGCAAACAAAACATTTTGGAGCATAGCCTTGCTTGATAAACTTCAGTTTAACCAACTGTATAAACTTTTTCTATAAAAAGATTCACCAGAGCCAATAAATAGTTTAAGTTTATTCGTAATTATGTTTTTTTTTATTCCGAATGCCGCTTACAGTACGACCGTTTTAACTTGGCAAGTTTGAAGTTAGGCTCTGCGAATTTAAGCGCTGAAGTTTCAGACTCGCCAAGTTAGAACGGCCTAAATAACTAGTGAACAGCATAAATTGTTTAAAAATGAATGCCATTAGTGGTTTAAAAAATAAATGCCATTAGTAGTTGTTATTGCTGTTAACAACTGTTATTGGCATTTATTTTTTTTAAAGTATTTTTCACATGTTTGATTTTATTTTTTGTACTTCGGATCGTTCTTCCACTCCTTTCTGTAATTTTAAACAAAATTACCTTTTTTGCTCAAAGGAACACTGTTTACCGTTTCCTCAGTTTTTCTAACACACTGAACTTTTCCTCTCTAGTTACACAGTCACATACTGAACTTTATCAAACTAACAAAAAGTAAGACAAAGAATATAAACAGAACAAACATTTCTTGCAATCTTCCGTTTGTTAATAAAAAATAGTTACAAAACTAATTTACGTTTTATTCTGTAGTAACCAGAAATTTTCGCTTGACTACTATTTAGTGCTAGATTCAGTGCTAGAGTCTGTCTAACGAAAGCGCGACCTGAGAAAATGAGGTCAAATCAAAAAATATTGAATATGGTATTACTGTCATACTAGGAGAAAAAAATTTTGATACTTGAGTATTTTTTTGCATTTGCGACAATCGTATAATTCTTTTTGACGAACTATATTCCTAATATGAGGCACACAACATGTTTAGAAATAAATATACTCAACCAATACGCTTTTAACAGCATCACACACTCAGAAATATTCAATTCCCTTACAAAACAAAATACTCTCGAAAAATAGAATCCACACATACTTTTTCCAGCAAGTTAGAGAGATTAGATCCTATGTTTAAAACTCTTAAGGGAGTCAAACAGGGCGTCCCGTTGTCCCCAAAGTTATTCACCACTTCTTTCAGACATTAGCAGTCGAATGGGAAGAGAAGGGCATTGTCATCAGCGAAGCTAAGTTAAGTAATTTGCGTTTCTCTGATAATATTGTCCTGTTCTCTCCTACAGCCACAGGACTAGAGCAAATGCTGGTTGGTCTACATATAAAAATTTTGAAGACCAAAATCATAACCAGCAGCTCCAAAAGGAACGTACACGTAGGTGGACAGAATATACAATACGTCTTAAAATATATTATTGTCTACTTGGGCCAAGTAGTCTCTTTCTGGGCCAGGTAAGACAAAGAAATAACGTGTCGAACAGAAAAATACCTAAAAAAGTTACTGGTCCATCAAAGAACTATTTAAGGGCACTTTGCCCATATCACTAAGCGTAAGCTTATGGACATGTGTAATCTCCTCATTTGACCTATGGTGTATACAGACTTGGTCTTTGAATAACATCCAAAATTCTAAACTCAAGGTTTGCCAACCGACCTGGATGTGGAGCTTAAGAAATGGAATGTGTGTAAGGGACTGAGACCATTAGAAAGAGTGGATGGCTTATGCACAGCAGTAGAACAATACTGGATAGCTATAATAACCAATACAATACAAAAACGAGTAAAGATTTCTTTATTGGTATATTACTATTCTATCAAGAAAGTCACGGGAAAAGGTGAATAACACAAAATGTTGAATTTTATCATCCTCAAAGAATGCTATTTCATCACATCAATTCGACCACTTTTGAACGTATAAAGCACGGTAGTGAAGATATTTCTTCTTAAAGCTTAGTTTTAAGTGTAAAGGTTTTTTCTCCAAATTCCTTAACGATTCAATGTTTTTTTATTTATTTCGCGCAGTCCTTGAATATCTTCAAGATTATCTATAAACATAAGAAAAATTATAATCATATCGTAAGATATATCTAATAGTCAGTCAACAATGATCAAGATTATAATGTCATACTAACGTAAAAACCCGAGATCGTTTATTAAAATTGTTGTTTTTCTTTGAAAACAACTACTTTCTCTTCTTGTTTTTCTTTAAACTTACTGATCATAGTATTTCACAGCTTTCCTACATAACTTTTTATTGTTTTACCCATGATAAACAATTATATTTTCAAAAATTATTCTTTGTTACAAAATACTGACAATTGCAATCACAGACTTTGACGTGCATTTTGGTGCATTTGACGGTAACATTATGTTGCCAATTTAATTTAAAAAGAAAACTCCAGGTCGCGCTTTCGTTAGACAGACTCTAGGTGCTTTATGTTAGATTTCAGTGCTGACCGTGTGAAAATAGTGTCAAATTTAGCACTGAACTGCTAAGTTGGCAACACTGACAAAACGAAACGTCAAAACGATGGCACAAAGGCCAAATAGCCATGCCACAAACATTATAAAAAAAATAAAACGTCAAAACTTGTGCTAAGATCAAAACACTCTTCCACAAAGGCCATTAATGAAGAGTTGAAGTTGAACCTTATAATAGAAAACTATGGAATAGAAACAAAGATCTTAGAAAACTATGGACCAGAAATAACTACAAAATGAGCGTGCATACCTACTAATAGCCGGGCACTAAAGATGCTCAAAACCAAAATGTATCGATGTCGATACCAGACTTTTTATATATATAACAAGGGAATTGGTTTTGGAATTGGACATTGCTTACAAATATTTAATAATATTAAATTTAAGTAAACGACAATAGTAAAGTATTTGATGAACAATAAAGAAGAATAAAATCGGAAGGAAAATTTAAAAAATATGAAATTAATTGTTTTTATTTTCCGTTGTATTGAACGATGATTCTGTAAAGTAGAATGAGCAGACACACAGTGCTTTAATTCCAGGTTTGATATTTGCCATCTCAATGACTTCAAGCCACTTCTGGCACAGCAATTCACTTTTAGGGAAGCTGCGCAAATAAAAAACATGCATAATTATTTCAGTTGGATGTAGGTAGGTAGGAGAAAAACAAATCACAGATTGAACTAAATAAGCACCACCTACTGCATGACGAATGACACTATATTGTTTTGGTAAGTACTAGGTCTCGCTGTTTTAATTTCTGTTAGAGTTTTATTTTCAGAATCGTCTCTTCAAAATATTTTACTGGACATGGATGGAAAAAATAACAGTATGATAAAGTTTTTTATAAAATACGGCTACTAACCTATGCATGGTTAAATGAGGTTGATTGGTGTTTTTCCTTGCACCACACTAAATTATTGAACACGGAGGCATATTCAATTTGTATCCCTTGACACTCACAGTACAAAACAACTTATTTGAGAGCGTTTTTGTCCTAAAAATCGCAATCCAAATCCAATGTTGTTGTTTACTTGACACCTGAGGTACTACAAAACCAACAACGGGCACTAAAGATGGCGGATGGCACGCGAGATGGGTGACGGAAATGTAAAAATGTTTTCAGAGAGAGAAAAACAAACAGCATGACATCTCTTTCTTCAAACGACATTTTACATTATATAATATAATAATATGTATATAATATAATATAATCTTCCACAACTATCACACAACGCCGTCTAGTCCCAAGCTAAGCAGAGCTTGTGTTATGGGTACCAGACAGCTGATAAACATACTTATATATTTCTAAATACATACATGTTATAGATAACTAACACCCAGAAACAGAACAAATGATCGTGCTCATCACACAAACATTTGTCTTGGGTGGGAATCGAACCCACGACCTCCGGCATAGCAGTCAGGGCCACTAACTACTAGACCAACAGGCCAGTCATTAGTTAAAAAGAGACAAAATGTAGTTTTTTATATCATCGCTTTAATAGATATTTGTATAAGCAAGGAATGTATAGAATTTTAAGGGCGTCTCTATATATTCTATTCTCTAAGGGGTAAATAGAAAAAAAAAGCATGCCACTGTCATTGTCATTGTTAGTGTCATTCTTCAGAGTACTCAAATATACGTCACTTTTTGCCTCTGCCGCGTGCGTGTGTCATTATACTCTTTGGCGTGCGTGTTGTTATTGATAAGTCAGGTTAAGTTGTCGTATGTTGCCGTAAATATCAAAATAAAAACGTTACTGGTCTACTTTTCATTTAAAGGAGTAAAATGAAAAAAAGTAAGAAGTTTTTTGGAAAAAAGAAAGGTTCATTTAAACCTACAACAAAAAAGAAAAAAAAAGCTGCAGAAGAAAGGATCGTTAACAAAAAAGCAATTTTTAATAGATACAAAAATGCCCAAAAAGTCGAGGAAGAAATGCAGAAGAAAAGAAAAATGGAGGAGAAACTACAGCAGCGAGTAACATATTCAGAAAGTGAGGAGGAGGAAGATGCATACGATCAGTTGTTATCCTGTTTTAGTAGCAAAAAATCAGTTGTAGCAGACAGTGATGAAGAAAGCAGTAGTAGTAGTGACATGGACGAGGTGCTGGACACAAATGAAGGAGAGCATGCACGTAATAACATTGATGAAGACCAAGAAACTTCAAGTGGAGCAGATAGTGATGAAGATGTCGAGGTAATAACATTTTATTATTAAATATAAGCTGCTTAGCAGCTGGCCGCAGCTAGTACCATCGCAGTTTGTTGGGACTTGTGGACATGATGATAATCTCTCCTTGATTAACCCTAGAAAGATAATCTTATTTTGACCTACATAAAGATAATCATATGTCTTTGAGACATACTGATATTTACAAGTGCTTATTGAACAAGTTTCCTTATATAAACTTTTTAAAAGTGATTGGATAATTAGTTTGGGGTTTTCTAATACAAATAAAACTAAAATTATAATCAGAAATGGAATATAATTAAAAAAAATAACAAAATTCTGTAAACCTCTTACAAATAAAATAAAATATTAAGACTTTCTTTATTGAGTCATTATGTTCATTTTAGTATAAAATCTCATTATTTTTTTTTACTTCATATTAAAGATTAAGTACTAATTAACAGATTAATATGATAAATCAACAAGTCTTACGTTTAAATTATATTTAGATGCAGCCTTTACATACATCAGTTTTGTGTTGTCCACAAATGCTTTTTTTGCATTTATTTTTAGTCATTTTCGACATCCGCCGTGATTCTTCCGATGTCGAGCCTATTACTTCAGCAGCAACTTCATCAACCAATTCATCTTCGGTGTCACTCTGCACGTCATCTTGACCCAAGTCATCTTCTACTTCACTGTCAGTGTCTGAAGGAATTGCATCTTAACTATTCTCCAATATTTATTTAAACTTCATGTACAGTAGTGGTACTACAATATTGCTAAAATTTGTTTAATATCAAGGGCACCGCATCCAGCCATTGTAGCAATAAATTACTAAAATTAGATAAAACATAAAAAAATACTGATAAATAAGAAGAACTACAGGGAAAGAAGTTTAAAGTTACTCAAAGGATATTCATAAGTCTGCCGAAAGTAAGCCATCCTTATATCTACTTAATTATTGTACTTACCGTGGTGACAAAGCTGTCTCACGTAAGCGCTGCCTGGTGACTGGGATAACTGAGAAGGAAGGCACGCTTTGTTGCGAAATAAAAATGAGATAGCAATATTTGTCGGGCTTACGTCTTAAAGACTTAGATTATCTTTTTAGGGTTAATAAATTGTGTTATAAACCTCAAAATAAATCCTGTGTTAACTTTTTGGATAACAATGTACTCCTGTATAGTTTCAGACTACAAGGGTCCAGTGGTTCAACAAATATTCATCTGATGAATATAGGTCAATTGATTTTTCACCGAACAACTTAATTTTTCACCTGCTGAATTATATGTTTTTCAAAACGTTTGAAACAAAGAATAAATATTTGTCTTTACAGCTTTAGTGACTATGTGATTTACTTTTCTCATCTTAATATACAAATTCTTCATTATGTTACAAACTTAACACATGTGTCAATTTTGCAGGTGCCCATAGATCATGAAATGGACACTGGAGAAGATAATATGTCTGATGATCCTTTCACAAAACATCTGCAGCATGATCTAGGAGATGAACTACTAGTCTCTCTCACCACCACTCCACCGGCTGTAGAAATCACAAGCAAAACTTGGCCAGTTTTAGGAAATCTATCCATAGTTATACCAAAGCCTTTAGAAACACTTTCTAAGAAAGTTAAACCAAAAGTTTCAATATTAGAAGAAAACACATATGCAGCAGTGGGCACAGTGCCAACACTAATTAACAGAGTTGATTTCCAGCAGTTACACATCAAATCTCAAATACATGGCAATATAGTATCAGCTAATAAAACCAATTTAATAAAAAGAGACTTTGAACTTACTGAAGTGTTCACACCTTTGCAAAAGGAACTGTTTTCTATATTTAATAACTACCAAGATGTGTATTACACTGAGAGATCATTCAGCAATGCAGATGAAATAAGGTATACATACTGTCTTCATGTAGTGAATCACATGCTAAAAACTAGAACAAAAATCCTGCATCATAATGCTAAAATTTCCAAGAAGAATGATTTGTCAGATGAATATCGTGATCAGGGATTGGTGCGGCCTAAGGTATGTTTAGCATAACAATGCATATTCTGCATTTAGTTTGTTACAAAATGAGTGCTGGTTGAGATTTTAACTTGTCTTAGGTAGTGTAACTTGGGAGCTTTAACAATCTATATCAGTTCAGGATTGCACTTTTGGTGTGTTTAAAGTTTTACTTTGGGCTAATCCGACCAAAGATCCTGGCATGTGGATGGCGAGCAATAGGTAGCTCGTTCTTGAGCCGTCTGGGTAAGTACTAAGTCAGAGTCGATTGTTAGCAACACAGGTGAGATCCACTAGGGACGATGCTTGATGAGGCTGTGGGATTGTTTTAAAGAGTAATTGTGCCCTTGGTACACAATGGGCAACTGAATGAATATAGGTGGTTTTACTAACTAAAAGTCCCTGTACATACACATGTACCCTGTGTACATACACATCCTCTCGCCACACCCAGAGAGAGAAAAAAAAAAATTGGTGATTTCTAAACTCGTTCTACTTTAGTTAATCTTCTTAATATTTCCCTAGATAGTTTGTTTGTCTAAGCACACAGACACAGAGACAGAAGACAGACACACACACACACACACACACACACACACACACACACACACACACACACACACACACACACACACACACACACACACAGAGATCGAGGGACAGAGTTTGACGGTTTTATATTACATTCACACATTGTAAATGTGCCTTGGTACATCACCAATGAAGTTGCGCCTTGGTACATCACTTGGTACATACACAGAGACTTATAAATATTGACCATAGAACAAGAGATACTGGAAAAACTTAAAAAATGCAAAAAGAGACTATCTCAACATCCCAACACGTTGACACACAGACTTATGGAAAGCAGCCCCATCTTCTAAAGATTAAATAGAAAAGCACCCCAAGATCTCCTGTAGATAATAAAAGTTCGATGTATCACTGGATACATACCGCGCAAGACACAATATTACATTCATAAAATCCAGCTTAATGTCAGGAAAAACAGATCGCAGGAAATAATGGGGAAAAAAAAACAAATTCATAAATAATTATTTAAATCCTTTTGCAGGTTCTTATTATGGTGCCCTTTAAGGATGCTGCCTATAGAATAGTCAAAACTTTAATAGAAATTCTTGTACCTAAAGAAGCAGGAGAAGTAGTAAATAAGAAAAGGTTTGAAGAGGACTTCACGGGTGGGGAACTGATAATGCCCCGGAAGAATCCAAAACCAGAAGACTATGAGCTTATGTTTAGTGGCAACACTGAAGACACATTCAGACTTGGCATGACAGTCACTAAGAAAACTCTTAAGGTCAGTTATCCTACAAAGTATAAAATGTATTTTGAAATAAAATAGATATTTTGCTTATTTATAACACTTGATTGCAGCTCTATACAGATTTTTACTCTTCAGACATCATAGTGACATCACCACTGGGCCTGCGCATGATAGTGGGCGCGGAGGGTGAGGAAGACCGCGACTACGACTTCCTGGCCTCCATAGAAGTGCTAGTGATGGATCAGACTGATGTCTTTCTCATGCAGAACTGGGATCATTTGCTGCATGTCCTTGATCATTTCCATTTACAGCCGAAAAAAAGCCATGGGACTGACTTCTCAAGGGTCAGATCTTGGGCTGTTAATGGATGGTCTAAGTATTACAGGTAGGTTCATTCATATACAACTAACTCGAAAGTATACTGGATACATTTTTGAAGTGAAAATAAAACTATGAGGACAGAAGAGTATCGAAAAACAGCTAAAGAAGTCTCTCACCAATTTCGATTTTGATGAAAACTAAAACTGTATCAATTAACTTTTGAAAAATGGATTTTCGTAGCCAGGAACTGAACCTGTTGAATCTGATAAAAGTTGTCCAATAGTGTTGCTAATGAAAATCAAATTCTAGGACTTAATAGGAAGTGGTTGATTTTAGAATGTTTTGTTATACACCGTTAAATTTTGGTCGTATTAATCCCGTGGATACATGTAACACTATCGATTTATAAAGATAAAATTAAAAAATGAAGTATTTTTTTTCTAAAACTCGAATTAATATACGCATCTACGAAATTAATTTCTTTAAGTGAACGAGTCAATAACCTTGTAGGGAGTTGTCGATCGTCACGTACTAAATACCTCACCTACAGTTCATTGACCTCGATCAGCTGACGTTTAAAGAAATTAATTTCGTACATGTGTAAATTAATTCGAGTTTAAAAAAAATGTACTTTATTTTTCATTTTTATCTTTACAAATCGATAGGATTTTATGAACCGAATCGACCCTCCGCGGGATTAAAACGACCAAAATTTAACGGTGTATATATATTATTATTTATTTTAGTATCATTTGGGTAATAAATCCGAAATACTACTTATGTATTTCGGATTTATTATCCAAACATTCCAAACCCGCTTGAAAAATTCAACCTATGTAAGGAGAATAAGTAGGTAAATTAATATGTGTACAAACTCATTGAAAAATCATTGTAAAGTTATTGTTTTTTCTTTTGCAGACAAACACTTTTATTCTCATCTGTATCATTGCCAGAAATAAAGTCTGTGATAAACAAGAAATGTCATAACTATGCAGGAAAAGTCATAATCGAGAATCCTGCTCAAGTTGGCAGTATACAACAGGTGTTGGTCCAAGTGCCTCAGGTCTTCCACAGGTGAACTATTTATTCATTAATTTTAATCAAAGTTTGTATTCAAAGTTTCCATCCTGCAACTCCACCTATGAATTTGGGGCTGGCTAATATGCACAGAACAGAAATATGTAGTTAGAAATCGCATAGCACTTCATTTGTATCGGGACCAGCGTACCCAAACTCACACAATGACAGGTATATCATATTTCATAACACTAAGAAATATTTAACGTGATTAAGCATTTTAATATTAATTAAAAGAAGGCAGTTTATCAATCGTTCCGTTTTAGAAAATAATCCGTATGTTAATGAGTGCAGAGTTGTTTGTTATCTACCCTTTAACATATTACCTCGCATGGAATAATTTTATGAACAATTTCCTCTACTCGCCTCTAGATGTCTCTATAATGTAAGCAATCAATTTAGAGCTTTATTTTTCTGCAATAAGATTGATATTTACTATAAAAAGTCATTGCTAAAAATCATTTTCTACAGCTGTACCATTGGCGTTGCCTTACTCGTATTTTATCGATATTGTGTTTTATATTCAAGTAAAACATAGTCAACAGCCTGAGTCGATAAATAATCAAAACGAAATACTTACGTATATTTTTAATTATATTTATTAAGCGGCTTATAGCTTAATAGCTACAAGCCGCCTAATAATGTAATCTAATCATTTCATAAGTTAATGTAATCATTAACCATGTAATTGACTGGCTTGTTGGTTTAGTGGTTAGTGGCCCTGACTGCTATGCCGGAGGTCGTGGGTTCGATTCCCACCCAGGGCAAATGTTTGTGTGATGAGCACGATCATTTGTTCTGTGTCTGGGTGTTATTTATCTATAATATGTATGTATTTAGTAATATATAAGTATGTTTATCAGCTGTCTGGTACCCATAACACAAGCTCTGCTTAGCTTGGGACTAGACGGTGTTGTGTGATAGTTGTGGAAAAAAAAAATACTTATATTGAAATTAAGGATTTCTTTTGATGCTGAAATAAAAATATTAAGTGAATAACATCATAAAGACTTTTACATATCAATGTTTTCGTTAATTTAAACTAAATGAAGCCAGTGTTTCTTGGCTGTCAACAAATTCGCTTTTAAAGTCCATACAGTTTTGTATACACCTGTAATATCGAAACCCCTTCTTCGAAACTACTAGGGTTCGGTGTAACCAGAGTTTTGCTCTAAGAGTACAATAAGTTTTGACACTGTTGTGTGGGTATGGTTGTATGTGTATGTGGTTTCTTACCGGTTTAATTACACAATCTGGTCTTTCAAAGTGATTTGAACAAATTATGCTAGTTTTTTCAGGAAATTAATTTTGCTTTACAGTTACATCTATGCATTTTTTTGCTATCTGGATCTTTAGGAAATATGAAGTTATAAGATAACACGAAAACTACATTTTGAACCCTTCAAAGTTTAACCCTGTTTAAGTTTTATTTTTGAGTTATTTAACAATAATAAAAAAAAAATACATACAGTACATTTATAATTTAGTCGACGCAGTTGGGTATTTTTTTCCGATACAACAATGAACATAATATTTTTTCAGTATCGGTAACTCACTATGGTAATGTCTAATTGAGCAGCTGACAGTGTCATTTGTTGAATGTTTTAGAGTATTTTTTTGAAAGCAGACCTTATGTCCAACAAAATAAACTTCTATTTCTTTTTATTTATTAATATCTTCTTGTTAAATAAAATAAAAAATAAACCCAGATTAACCGATGATAGGATATACCACCATTTGATAATTTTATTATTCTGCTATCGTGTTTGCACTCTAAAACAACACAATAGGGCATTTTTATATTTTTTAATCTAGTTACTATCACCGTGGCGACTGTAACAAGACTGACGTGCGCGGCGCATGAGCGTAGTAAGCGCGTAGCAGCATATGCGGTACATCGCAAAACTCGGGGTACGCGCGCCCCGCCTACTTACGACTTCTAACTACATTCTTTTATTCTGTGCTAATATGCTATGAATAAAATTACAATACATCAGAGGTTGGTCAAAAGAGAATGGATGCTTTTGTGCTATCTTATCTGGAAGTAATGTAAATGTTGTAAATGTAATTGTTCCATATTACAGGTTTGTAGCAGCTAACCCCTTAGAGGCAGTGGAGGCCAGGTTCCAGTACTTCATCAAGGAGATACTGCCGAAACAGCGTGACACGCTCATGAGTCACACGCTCATTTACGTACCGAGCTACTTTGACTATGTGCAGTTGAGGAACTACTTCAAGAAAGAAGATATTGGATTCGTTCAGATCTGTGAATATTCTAAGGTTAACCCATGAGCCTATAGCAATATTAACTCGTACATTAATGAGGATGTATATCATTTAAATGAATATTATTTAAATAGTGATACATTTGATGTTGTCTGTTTTTTTATAATTGGTTTTGATTAATTACAGGATGCAAAAATAGCGCGTGCAAGAGATATGTTTTTCCACACAGAAGCCCACTTTTTGCTGTACTCAGAGCGAGTCCATTTCTTCAGAAGGTTTAGGATAAAAGGCATACGGCATATAATATTTTATCAGCCTCCTACATATCCACACTTCTTCTCAGAAATGTGTAATTTAATGCAGGTGAGATTTGGTGTAGGTTATTTTTGTTTTTCTTTCAACGTTTCATGTGCATGGATATTCCAAAAGGAGCTGTGCTTTCTCTTATATCTCTCTGTCTCTCAAAAATTATACCTTTATAAAAATTGCGTAGATCCCTATAGTTCCGATAAACGAACATCTTTTTTCGCATATATTAAAAATAATACTGCTTTAAAACACTGCTCTGTCATCATCAGTAGCAGAAGTGGACGTTTGAAAGCCTCATGTTGTCGATACAAATATTGCTGTGTAATCGACTGAATACCCATCTCCACAGGAAGTGAACCAGAACAAGTTCGGCGGTAGCGAGTGCAACATGACGGTGACGGTGCTGTTCTGCCAGTACGATCTCAGTCGCGTGGCGGCGCTGCTGGGCGCCGGCCGCGTAGCGCGCCTCGCGCGCTCCGACAACCATGTGCATATGTTCGTCACAGGAGAAAAGTGATAGCTCAGAAATGATTATCAATAAATCGTGTTAAATAAAACAATCCTGTATTTAATTTAGTCTACCAGTACCTCCACTTTATAGGGAAGAGGCTAGGCAGATTGATTTTGACTCTATCAGTTAGTTTTATAAAGTTACTAAGCCAGTACTTGCTACCTACATCGACGTCTCCGGACAATGAGTCGGTAACCGCAAAAAATATTATTTTCGATTATTTACTTTATTACCGGACAATAAGACGGTAAATCAAAAAATAACTTTACTTTCGGAAGTCGGTGTTTCTATAATAGTTTAGTCTCTGTAATGTATTAATTTTGTACTTTTTGGTGTTTTTTGAAGTCGGTTGTATTTTTTTTGTAAAACTTTTTTATTTCACACTTTTTAGTTGTCGATCGACTAGAGCGTCGCACAATGATTGTATTGTTTGTTTCTAATTTAACACCGACTTCCGAAATTAAAGTTATTTTAATCCTTGTAGTGTTTTTTTTTTTTTTTAATGAAGTCGGTAATTTTTTTTTGTAAAACGTTTTTTATTTCACACTTTTTAGATGCGGTGCACTTATAATCAGAGTGCCTATTTCTCATGATAATTCCAATTAACCCAAACACTGCTAGAATACTTACATTATTTTATTATGAAGTTCTTATGTCTACCTTCCACCTTCCGGCTCCATCGTCAGTTTGATAGTAGGTACCTTATAGCCAAAGTGCATCTCATGACAATTCAAACAAGCCCAAACACGGCTAGGATGCATCGATTCATTACGGAGTTCCGGTAACTATCTTACGGCTCCATCATCATCATCAGGTAATTTTGATGATACCATTTTATTTATTTATTTATTTATTATACACTTGATTCGTTGTATTTTCAACATAATTATTCAGAACCATTTATTTATTTGTATTGTCAAAGTTGCTATGAAGTTCCGTTGGCCATTTCTGGTCTCCTTCATCAGTTCCACTTCATCAAATGTTACTTTTAGACTGTAAATGCTTAAGTCCTCGATAAAAATACCAAAATCACTACATGGTTGCCTATAATATTTAAGGAGTTCCCTCGATTCCTCATGGATCCCATCATCAGAACTGGATTTTGAAAAAAATGTGACTACTCAAGAAGGGGACAAAAAAAATGTAAAAATCGGACCATAAACGACGGAGTTATCCGCGAACAAACATAAAAAAGCATCTAAACGGGCGAAATGAGAAACCTCCTTTTTTTTGAAGTCGGTTAAAAATGCTCAATATGTTCCATGCCGGAAAATCACCTTACGTAAATTCTATAATAACAGGTGTCGAATCTTGACTATAGATACTACTACGGCGTAAAATCTGAGTCTAAAAACAAGTTATGGATTTTTGACGATGAGGCACAGCCGACCACCGTCAGTCTCGATCCGTGAAAAAGAAAATTATCGTATAGTCTTCTTTGGCAAAAGGGGTATATAAAGACTATACGTCTTGATGAACTGTTACCGCAAAATGGTAAGTAGGTACGCAGAGATTTGTTTACCTCAACTGATTGAATCTCTCAAGACCCTCCGACCGAACTCGCATTTGTAGGCTGCACCACGATAATGAACCTGCACATCGCGCTCAATTAACTCAATACTTTTTGCAGCACTGAGTTACTTTCGCTTTAGCACCCTCCCTACAGACCTGACCTTGCACCCTTTGATTTTGGCCTCTTCCCTATGATTAAGAATAAACTGAAAGGGCAACAGTATTCCAACGATGAAGAATTAATTCACGCGTGGGACTTACCGTGTGAAGAAATATCTAAAGAAATGTGGCAGAAATTTTTTGATGTGTTTTTTCGGCGTATGGAAAAATGTATCGCAGCCGACGGAAATTATTTTGAAAAAAAAAAAAAATGTAATTCAAGTACTAAATCTCAAAACTTTCCTAGTGACCTACGTAAACAACTAGATTATTGGAAGACATAGTTGAGTAGGTGTACGCTAGCAGTATTCCTACCTACATACGTTTCTGCACAATTAACATCTTCACTCCGCTAGAACGAGGGCATTATTTCAGAAGAGAACGTATCGAATCTTAACTGTTCATTGATCTGTTACAGTTTCGTCATACCGAAGGTTGATGAGTGATCTATTTTGATTTCCCAGTACGCGTTCAATGAGGCTGTAGCGAATTGGTTAGCACAGATTAATCGCTTGAATTTATCGACATGTGCTAGAAATTCAGTTTCACTTTGTTGATTTGTTTAGGTGTGTTTTTCTGTACAATGATGCAATGTTTCATTCGATTTGAAATAGTACATTTTGATACAAGTGTAGAAAGTTTTTCATTGCCACCGAGGCATAATTCTCACGAGGCGAAGGCTGCATCCTATCCTACTCTACCCTACTGTACCCTACTCTACCCTACACTACCCTACTCAACCCTACTCTACCCTACTCTTCCCTACTCTAACCTACTCTACCCTACTCTACTCTACTCTACCATACCCTACTCTACCCTACTCTACCAATAAATAAGCAATAAGATTTTGAATTTATTTATTTAACGGGGTAAAAATTATCCTATGTCCTTCTCCTGGTTCCAAGCTACCTTTCCACCAATTTTCAGCCAAATTTCTAACTAACACGACTTTCTTTTATAAATATAGATTAAAACCTTAACAATATCTGACGCTTTGATTTAAAAAAAAAATCACCCTTGACCGTGATGAAAAAAAAGCACACGGGTGATAAACATGCCATGTCGAACCTAATTTTAGTGCGATAAGAGGCAGTTTTCGAGTAAGGGTATTGAAATAGTACATTTTTTAACTGCGAGTCTGCAATAGTATAAGTAACGTAGAGTAACCCGAATCCATAAGAGATACGGGATTACTAAATATTTACTATACTATTTTTTTTTTTGTTGGATAAGAACGAATTTCTTGGTACAATAAAGTTAGCTGGTAGCTTATTCAGAAGAATAGATGCCTTACGTGGTGGCTCATTGATTTTAATAAATAACCACCTGAAATATAAAGAATTTAAGGATATTGTGAGTCTACTGTTGAGCGGTTAATTGAAATAGTCTGTATTGAATTGGAGCAGTATATTATATTAATCTGTCCTAGCTCAGAGGACACCGGTGTCCTCTCACATCCACGCCACTATAGGCCTTAATTCCGATGTTTAGAGTCTACTTTTGTATGAACAAGTTGGGTAGTTGTGGATCGACGTGTTAAGTGTACAAACTCCCTTCTGGATTGTATAACTGCTTTGAAAAGGTAATGGATGAAGTATTTCACAAAATTTGTAATTCAAACAAGTAGGTACATAAATCACTTGTGGTGATTTTATTTATTTATTTAATATACTTTATTGTACACCTTATAATGTGGACAGGATAAATGTTAATTTATTAGAAATTTCAGGTTTATGTGACAAAATTATAAATCTATTTCAGTCCTACAATCTTGTTAATTTATTTTTGGAGTCCACAAGAATAACTCCTACTAGTGCCACATGCATAGATAATATTTATACGGATGTTGTACCTAGTCGTAAAGAGATTATGAACAATGGGTAATTTTGTATGGAACCCGTACCCACTTTGTAGCATTTTAGACTAGGTATCATTTAGAAGAGGCCTGTTTGACTAACTCAAAAATAAATGAACGAATGAAGACCGAAGTTATGATTATAACTTCTTTATTGCATTTTTAATTGCCATGTTATAACAATTGCACCTATTTCTGTTTTGTAGACCAAATAAATAACCAATCGTATTTTCTATCCAATGAGAGACCGACTTACACCTGTATTTATAAAGAAGTATTTACTTGTTACTAAGTAAACTCTTATTAAGTCATTACTTGACGTTAGAAATCTGCATTCAAAATTAAATTTTTTCACAAATAGTAGTTACTTTTACTCAAGTAAGTACCTATTTAGTTTTACTTATTTATAAATACCGGTGAGAGTCTTGCAGTCTGCTGGGCCTCTACAGTTTGCTATATACTCCTTTTTTTTTTTTTTTTTTTATGGTAGGTAAAATCATCCAATGACAAATCCCGCCCTTGGGCGGAGCGGGAAGTAGTGTCAGACTCTTACTGACTAAAAACCTACCCCGTTCCTTCGTAGCCTATCGTGCCGGGGTCGAGCATTCCTTTCGGAACTAACCCATGACCCCAGTAGGCTTCGACCCTGCCTGCCTGCAGTTAACTATATACTCCTTGAGGCGCGCGTGGAATACTACCCGCCGTCGACGACTTGGGCTCCGTCCGGAGGACACGGCGGTGCTCTGTCTAAGCGGCGCACACTCTGCCGTATGCTCCACCGTGTCTTCCGGGCGGTCCACACAATGGTGACACCCGGGCGTTTCTTCCGCACGAATCCGGTGCAGGAAATCCCCAAATTTACCATGTCCGGTGAGAACCTGCCTTATACGGAAGGTGAGGACGCCGTGAGGCTCTTTCTAACAACTCCTCAAAAAGGGGACTTTCCGCCATACTTATGGTGTGCCCAGCACAGGGTTGCAAGAGTCGCTATCGACATTTTACCATGAGATCTCACTGGAACTTGTAGCAGCAGTGAAGTTTCGCCCCGGTGTTGCATCACCACGCGCAAATCTTACATGCTTGTAAGGACTGTTACGTCCAGATCCCATGGTGGCAGGCGAGCATGGAGGCTCGCCGCTTCACGGAAAATCGTATGCTATTATCCCCGCACCATCCCGATGGCCATGTCCCTGTGGCGTTCTGCTTGGTCGCTTTCGCAGCGGGCGCCCATACCGGCGCTCCGTAAAGGGCCATGGACCGAAAGATACCTGTGTAGAGCCTCAGGGCCTAACTTGGGCAGGAGCCGCTTGAGGGCAGCCCTAGTCCGAACCAGTTTGGGAACCAGACGTCTGAAGTGCTCCTTGAAATTCCATCGGCTGTTGAGGACGAGTTTCAGGTACTTCATCGTCGACTCGATGCGGTATGACCCACTACTAGTACTGCGAGTAACTCTCATGCCGACTACATCCGACCCTACTACCGATCTGTTTCACTCGCACTTATGTGTATGTTGACTCTATGGTACTACTTACTCACCAGATGTGGCTATACAGAGTGAACATTCATATTGAATGCTAATCAAGACACACCGACGCTAGCGCATAGTAGTTCGAAGTACCTAATGGCAAGTTTCTGCACAACACACGTTTCAGTATATTGTGCAAGTCTTAACTTGCGCAAGTATACTGGAACGTGTGTGGCTACCATAACGGATAAAATCGTAAAAATGTCGAATATGCGTGAATAACTTTACTAAGGATTTTCAGCACTTTTAAACTCGAATTTCTTTTTTTCCACGCTAGCTACAAAGTTGCTCCCATATAACAAATAAATATATGTTTAAAGACCTTTCTAATGTTACCAATATCAATATGCTACAACGTGGGTACGTTTTATTATTGCGAGCAATTAATTACTTTTCAAAACCAAAACCACGTAATAGCTAAAAAGAATATCACTGTTCTGTTAACTAGGGCTTTCAAATACCGGATTTTTTTCAATACCGGATCAATACCGATATTAGTATGAATACCGGTATCAATACTTTTAAAACTTCATTTATTTAAAAATTCATTAATAATAATTTACCATACTGGTCTATCTAGGGTGACTGGTAATTAGTGAACGATACTTAAACACGTGATTGTAATCATGATAACAATCAACTTTTACTATGGGGCCAAACCTGAAATCCCTAAAAAAATCTGCCAAGTTCAGTACATTTTGACCAGTTAGGCAAACACAAAATGTACTGACCAGCTTTTAGATTTTTTTCGTGATTTCAGTTTCGGTCTCATTGTAAAAGTTGTTTGTTATCATGACAGCAATCACGTATTTAAGTATCGTTTACTAATTAACAGTCACCCTATATATGATGATCTCAATCATCAATGTGAAGGTTTCTTTAACATGTAGGTACTGTAATAAATTTAATTCTACTTTTATACCTAAGATCATTTCGGTTAGTAGTAACGTGTCGTTCAGTGAATGGGCTACCACTGGTATTCATAAAAGTAGAACTCGACTTACGAATTGTACGATGAAAAGATTCTTGTTAATACTGCTGAATTTAGTTTATATGTGCGAAATTATTCAAAATTATTTAAAAGAAATTGTTCTGTAGCGAAATCGCATTATTTGAGCTCCAAAATTTAAAACAGTACTAATATAATTAAAACTACTTGGAATGTTATAAATAGTGAAACTGGAAGGTCTACAAGACCATCTAGTGACTATAGACTTGTAATTAATGACAATGTGATCACATCGGACTCCCTGGATCTTCTTACATAATATCTGAGTGAAAGGATTCAGAGAGTTGAGGTAAACGGAAAAGATCTCCCGGATCTGTAGTAAAAATTCTCTCTCAATAGCTCAATTCTTGGCCCATTTTTGTTTCTTATTTATACTAACGAATTTACCTTACCTCGTAAAAGATAACCATAATATAGTGTTTTTTGCAGACGACACTTGACCTTTGTTCAAACTTAAACGTCAGCAGCCGGTGACTGACGATATAAATATCGCTCTTTCAAAAATAGTACACAGGTTTAATGTAAATAAACAACTATTTAATGAAAAAAAATTAATAAATATATTAAGTTTACTATGCCCCATGTTAGGCAAGTAGAAACTAGTGTGCTAATCAAAGGTAAAGAGTTGAGTCCTGAAGATACTACAGTGTTCTTGGGCATAACTCTAGGATACTAAGCTTCAGTGGGGCCCACATATAGACAAATTACACTACTTTACAACATTTTTTACCTATAGATGAAACTAGATGAGTAATTAACCCATAGTCAGATATTGAAGTGAACAAAAAAATTGGGACATCAAATTTAAAAAATAATTTTTAAATCTTTTATTTCGATTTTATTAAATATTTAAGGGCTTAAAAAAATCATAATTGGCACAATTTTTATTTATACTGATTAGTGTCAGTTTCTCTTGAGATAGGTACTCCATTAGTAATCGGCTAACATATTTTTATCCCTTGATCTCTTTAGGATTTTAAATTTTGAGGAAGAGTTCGCTTTGTTCACTACTCACGCTTCCAAGGTTTTCAGGAAAAATATTCAAGTGCGAATGAAAAAAATACATTTTCAATTACATGTTTACTCCCATTTTGAGATATTTAATCTATAAATTAGATAAAACTTCTTCATAATCCTTAGTTTTATTGTTGCCCAAGAAAGCAGCTACTGGACCTATCATCTTTTTCAACAGTGGGTAATTGGCAATCAAATTGTTATCCTTCAATTTTTTTTTAAGTGTGGTTTTCAAATATTTGTTCTTTAAATTTAGCATTATAGAGTTTAGGAAAAACGATTTTTAAATATGTAAAAATCCATGTAAATGTGTGTGTTGTGCTTTTTTTAAAATTTTGTTGTTGAACTCAAGCAATAACGGGTAAGGAACGCAAATATATTTTATTCCCTGCAGTCCAGTCAGTTAATATTCTTCTACAATTTTTACATATTACTCAATGAACCCGTTGTTTTAGTGATCGTTACTGAAATTTGGAAGTAGTGAAATTACGCCTGTTTATTGTTTCAGTAATTGATGTCTTTGTGTTTTTTTAAAATAATTTTACCACAAACATAACAAAAGTTATTCGAAATTAGTTAACACTTTTTTAAGGACATTAAAAAAAATAAGTACCTAACCGATTGTGCTAATTAAACGAAACAATAACGATTGATACACGTGATACTCCGAAGAAAATTATTTCAAGTTCTTGTAGGTATATTTAAAAAAAATTACGTGATAATAAATTTTACATACAATTTTGAGTTATGAACGAAGAAATTAAGATCGGTATAAATTTACGAAAGGGTAAACGAAAAAAAAAATTTGGAAAAAAATGTAATCTAACGGTGCACGGTGGAGAAATGCCACCGATCAATTTTCGTTTTGCAGAAAAGTGCTATTCGTTCGATTTATAAATTAAGTCCCTCAGAGAAAAAATTAAAGATATCAATATAATGACTGTACCTTCGCAGTATATTTACGAGATTATTTTGTATGACCATAAAAATATAAACATGTTTAAAAAATATATAATTTTAATACTAGAAACAAACACATATTTGTGGTTCCTTTAATTAGGCTTAAAAATAAATTTGATAAACTTGTCAGCCATATTCAAAAATTATTATGCCTTAATAAATTCCAATCGTAAAGTAAAGCGAAAATTTTGCCAAAAGACTTTTTACACTGTAACCGCCTTATTCCAAAACGCGATCTAAAATAGTTCCGGGATTTCGGGAGAGTTGTAATTGGCATTAAACCTAATAATAGTCCCGGAAATACATTTAGATCGCTTTTAATAGGTATTAAATTTAGTAATAATCCTGAAAAATACATTTAGATAGCGTTTAATCGGTATTAAACCCAGTAATAGTCCCGGAACTATTTTAGATCGCGTTTTGGAATAAGGCGGTTACAGTGTAAAAAGTCTTTTGGAAAATTTTTCACTATATTGAGGACGAAAAGGCTTGGGATTGATCTGCTCCAGCCAGTACGCTCTACAACGGTTGTTTTTTTCTTTTTCTTTTGTTTTTATTTTCGATTGTGTTTTTTATTATTTTTATTTTTTTAACAATTTGACATTGTTGTTTTATTTTTATTTATTTATTACGATTTGATATTGTAGATTATTTTTATTTTACAATTGGACATTTTTTCTTTCTTTTAAATGATGTTGTGACATTTTCCTTTCATTATTGTGAATGTGAGAACTATGTGGATTGCTTTTTTCTTTTCTTTTCAGTAATTTTAATGTATGTAGGTATGTCTAGCAATTTGAGTAGATATTTTCTGCGGCGTATCCAAATATTCTTTCTTTGGTATTGTTCGTCAAGTTGTTAAGCTCCTAAGTAGTCCTTAGTTAATCTTTGCGAAAACTAACAAATGCTTGCACTGACTGGACAGGTCCACTCAAATCTGTATGGTTCTTCCTTCAAAAGATCATCTCAGACAAATCTGCATATTTCTCATGTGATTATTTTGACCATTACATTATTACTGTATCTGTAAGAACTTTAAAAGAGACTGTGACCCCTGAGTTTGTTTCGGTGTTTCTTCTCAGGGTCAGCTAGGAAACACCGGCCTCATTTAGTTTATACTGGCGAAAAAAAATATTGACGTGTAAAAGAGCGATTAAAACCTATTTGCAACATAAATATCATTTATCAAAATACCTATTCCGAAATATGTTCATGAAAACAAGTAATTATTTCCAAAGACAGTTTCCCGAACTTTTTCCCATTCTAGTTAAACCTTTTAATAAATAATCTCTCTTCTGCGCTCTCTGTTTTTAAAAATTTAATTATCCTGTTTGACCTTGAGGTCAAGGTCACATTCAGTGTCCCCACCCTTCTAGTTCCACATCGCACCGGATCCTGAAGGCATGTCATCGATTAATAAATATTCGATGAATCGTTCAGTCAAGTAGCGTTTGGCGATAAAAGGTTGTTTCGCAATAAATTCTATTCGATCTATGGTTCAGTAGACTTTCCGTCAATCGACCATATTACTCTCGAGTAACTTTAAGGACTCAATTTTAACTGTGCATCAAAATCTTATCTTTGCTAAAATACTAATTGTATACCAAATTTTAATGGACTTTTTACAATTATTAATAATGGAGGGACTTGGGCACACCGATCTGGACGGGTTAAGTTAGTAGGGGAAGCGAGCTAACACAGACCCCACCACCCCCTTCCTTCTTCTTCAAATATTCTTTTTTGAGTTGTTTATAAAAATAACTACGTAGTTATTTTTATAAACAACTCAAAAAAGAATATTTAAGTACATAAATTCGTTTTTTTGATGGAACAAAGGCATATTTTGTAGTTGAAAACAAGAACAAATCGAGAACCAGTTTAATACTACCCTATTTGTAATATTAAGGGAATATAAAAAAAAACTTTGTTTATTTACTATCAAAGTCATTTTAATATACGACATACTACATTACATACACTGCCTCAAAGTAAAAGGAAACCACTACACACGTATAACGAACATATTTATACACAAATAAGTCCATAATTTTCTATACTTAGTTTAATTACGAAAACATAATCTTAGGAATTTCTCTAAAACACAGGTAAGCTACGTAGGTACTCTGGTGAAGTATGGCGCTCCGAACTAAGCGCATACTATGATGCTGCGCATGTAAAAATTTCGTAATATGCGTTCACCTTAGAATAAGATAGGTGCTGCACATCCAATTGAGCGAAGTTCGGAGCGGCCAAGATATTAAGACCATACTTACTGTACATCATAACTACATAATACAAATCTAACTAAACCACCGACTTCTAAAAAATAATACTTATATTATATTTATTTATTACCTAACTAAATATATTTATTTAAATAAAATAAATCTCCTGTAATAATGGTTTGCTTGCCATTTTAGTGCTAGAGGTATAAACGATATACTTCATTATGCAAAGTAGGCAGGTTTTTATATAGTTTTTCGCAAGAAGTCTCTAGTAACGTTTTGGACTTTATGTGGGTAGTATTATATACCTAATAGCAGTATGTAACTATTGCTATTCCATAACAAGGGTACACTACGTGTGGCGATCCGCGACTGTAGCGAATGAACTAAATTTATTCCAAGTTAGAATTATCTTCAAAGGTCATGATTTCATGAAATTGTCGTCCAATAGAATAATTTGAATTAAGTTGCATGGTGATGTTATTAGCACATACCTACAATGTTATAAAACGTAATCTAAAAGTGTTAGTTACAGTACTGAAAATTCTTCTGGTCCGTGGTTTTATAGATGAATATTAAAATTTCGCGGGTACCCTTGCGCATTTCTTTTCTGCTCGACTTCACTTTCGTCACTTTTTTCTTGCAAACCTAACGATCAGTATTTTGTAGGTCCCCTCTACAACAAAATAAAGGTACTTAGCTACCTGTTCATACATGCTTACCCCCTTCCCTGTTAGCAGTTTGGAGCAAGGTTGGGTATTTTCAGAATAAATGCTTTTTTATTTGAGGTCTATATACAAGTGCAATGCATCCATCCATACCCAGTGCCTGATTAACCACGTAGCAAGAGTAAGAAGCAAGTACTACGACCCATCTCACCCCTTGGAATTTTAATTCGTTCTCATTTATAAAGATTTAAGGGGCCCCTTGGTAGAATTTGCTACAGGCTCCACGTTGGCTTAATCCGGCCCTGGCCAGACCTGCAACAGACGTTTTTCTACTATCTCTTTTACCTACCTATCCCTATGTTTATAAATTTCAAGATTCTTCTCTCACCGTTAATCTTGCATTAATCTTCAGTTCAGCCTTCCTATGTCACTGGTGCCAAAATAATACTACTTATTTATAATGAAATATAAGTACTAAATTAACCTTATACACCGTTAAATCTTGGTCGTTTTAATCCCGTGGAGGGTCGATTCGGTACATGAAACACTATCGATTTGTAAAGATAAAATTAAAAAATAAAATATTTTTTTTCTAAAAGTCGAGTCAATATACGCACCTATAAAATTAATTTCTTTAAGTGAACGACTCAATGACCTTGTAGGTAGTTTTCGGTCGTTGCGTACTAACAACCTACAGTTCATTAGCCTCACTCAGCTGATGTTTACTTGAAGAAATTAATTATTACGTACATGCGTAAATTACTTCATCTTCGAATTTGAGTTTAAAAAAAAGTAAGTAATTATTTTTTTTATTTTCTCTTTACAAATCGATAGCGGGATTAAAACGACTAAAATTTAACGGTGTATTCAGTTCCTACAAAAAATGCATTAAGTATTTTTTGTGGTGGCGAGAACAATCGTGAGATCTTTAAGTGAGTAGGTACCTACTTGAAAAATCCTACTGATCTTTTGGAATGTTTTTAATTTTTAAGTAAGTAAAGGTTTCTAATTGACGAAGCTTTTCGGCGAGTTTTGAAAACTATGCCTACTTTGACAAGTTTTAATGATGAACATCTGTTTGTATCACCTACCTACTACTTATAATCGGAATTGGGCATTAGGTACCTACCTACCTATTTACTTACATTTTATGCTTACATTGTTATCGGCCGGTTCCTATGTTGTTACTGCGTAGGGTTAAATGTTACCTATTTGTAACTAATCTAAAACGGATGGGCAAACTCTTTTTACTTGTGAACAGAAACTCGTTTTGCTTTTGTCAAAGTAAGTGTGGCGAATTCGTAGGTACAGGAGTATGCCCGAAGTATTCCTGTTTCGGCATCAATTTTTTCTGCACCAAAAGTTTCGGCACCCGAGATATTCCTCTTTCCGCACCAATAGGTATGTTAGCTTGGCGCCGAATCTGGAAAAAACATACCAAAACTACCTATTGGTGCCGAAAGAGGAATAGCATGGGTGCCAAAACTTTTGGTGCCGAAAAATAGGTGCCGAAACAGGAATACTTCGTTTGCCCGCAGGTCCATAGTTTATCCATCCCTGATTTAAAACTATCTAAGAACTTATAAAATAGCTTTTCACTAGTGCGGTACTCGTCACTAACTACACTATGTCGTGAAGAGTTATAAATCGATGTTAGTTACAGTGGGGTTTTATTCAATAGACCTACCTAACTGATAGAATGTCTGACTAGACTGCGTAGACTGACTAATTAGTTAAGCTGACACAATATTATGTATCTACAACTGTATCGCAAAAGCAGTTCCAATAATCTTCACGTTATCTTAGTCACATTGTTTAGTTTACGAGTGAGTAGGCGTCATGTGCCGCTTTCCGTGTCGTTGGTGCTAAACGCTGAAGAAGAAGTGTTGAGTCCCGGCATGATGTCGGGCAGGGCAGTCGCGTTGAGGGTCGCGTCCAGGCTGGGCTCTGTGACGCCGTCTTCACTAAAGCCACCGCTGATGTTCTCCGGCGTTGACTGCATGATATCGCCACTCACTGTGGTATCGCCTCCTCCTAGGGATATGAATTATAGAATTAATAAATTAAACAGGTCAGCTCATTTTTACTAAAGGTCATCACGGGACTGTTTTATAAATAGCAATATTGCCAGAATTCAGAAACGTTTATTTCAAATACCTTTACCTACACCATTTACAGGTACTTTTGAATGGGTTCCCTATTTGATTTCGAAACTTGTCTTTCGGCTGAAATGATGATGGTGATGATGAATGAATGCCCTAAAAGTTATATTGGCGGTTTTTTTTTGTGGTGATAGTGATAGTACTTAAATCATCAAATTACTGTTAGAGAGAGTGTCAGACTTTTACTGACTAAAAGGGCCACTAAACGCAGGTGGGCCTGGGTCCCTTTAGTTGCATTTTGCATTTCAGGGCCCCGGTACCGAAATTTCCCGCACCCCTTAATAATCTGGAGGTAACAGTCCTTGCACCCACGATTTACGCATGGCATAGAGATCTAACACCCACATGCAAGTATTTGATCAATCTTTACATATCGTCGGCCTAATTCGTTAACCTGCTAAATCCATTTTTGGGCAAATTGATTTTTGTACCAGTCAAAAAGTTAAATCTAATATTTACCGTAGTGTAAAGGAACAACAGCGATATTAGCTAAAAATTAAGAGATATGCCTTGCCCGAAAAACTGCTTTCTGACCACCAGTCAATCTCCACAACGTAAACCTGCTAAATCTTGTTAGAACTTCAGTTTTGTACTGAAAACGCTCCCACACCCACGTGCCGTTTACGACACGATTATTACAGACAAACCAACTGTAACAGATTTTTTATGAAGAGAGTCAATTGTTTGCCAATTGTCTGGACCTACTGTTGACCACCGATCCAGATAAATGTATCTTAATAATTTCCTCACCACTTGGAACTTCAGTACACTGTTTGGTGAAATCTGTAACGTCCTTCCGACTGTGACTCACGCGGTGAACGGTGAATGTAGCATTACAAGTCAGCAGATTGGGATGAGATGCGGCACTTTAAATCACACAACACTTTGCGTCTTATACATGGCAGCAGATCTATCTTCTCTTCTGAAAATCCTTCCAGCTGTGTGGATGCTGTATCCAATGTGATGCGTCAAGCTATGGAGTGTTACATCCTTTATAGCGACGTATCCATCGGTGGCTCAGCTCACCTGTGGTTCAATGCCAATCGGCATCGGCGTTCAAGCTGAAGATCGTAAGCATTCAGCGTTTCAGGTCTGGGTTGACGCTTGTGACCACAAATCTCCGGATCTGAGCTCAAAGACAGCTTTCAACCATGATGTCAAGACTCGCTCCGACCGCATTACCTATTAGCACAAAGCTCTCAGCACAGCATTTTGGTACCTTACCAAGTCGGTCGAGGCGAACTTCTGTTGGCCCATCATGCCTCCGCTGGTAAAACCTGATGGAACACTGACTCATAAGGCGAGAGAGAATGCAGGTCTCTTTGCATCTCTTTTCGTCCATGATTCTCGTCTTGACAGTAGCAATGCTACTCCACCGACTATGCCTCACTGTCAAACAACAATGCTCGAGGTTCACATAAGGAAGAAATAAATTCTGAGAGCACTGTGTCGTCTAGACGTGAATAAAGCTAGTGGACCAGATGGTATACCAGCGACAGTTCTCAAGCTTTGTGCGCCCAGGTTGTTTTCTGTATTGACGCGCTTGTATCGCTTCTCATTTAGGGCTGGTATAGTCCAGTGGTATAGTGGTAAGTCCTGGAAGCTTTTCAATGTGCAACCCGTGCTCAAAAAGAGCAGACGTGCCGATCCGGCCAAGTTTCGGCCGATTTAAATAACCTCCATACTATGTAAGATTATGGAGCGTGTATTGAACTCGCGCCTAATTCCATTTCTGGAAAGTAAAGATCTCCTCAGTGACCTGTAGACCGATTGCGGGTTTCCCCGCAATCGGTCTTCAGGAAACCACCTTGTGGGGCGAGGACCTCGAGAAGAATAGGGGAAGCGATTGCCGTTTTAGACGTCTCGAAGGCTTTCGACAGGGTATGGCACACTAGCCTATTGAGTAAAATTCCAGCATACGGCATTTCCCCTGGTCTGATTAACGGAGTAAAAGACTTCCTGTGTGAACAGTCTCTCTGAGTAGTTGTTGTTGACGGATGCTCATTAACGACTAATCCCAGAATTCCTCAGGGGTCTGTTCTTTCTGCTACTCTCTTCCCGCTGCATATCAACGATTTGCTGATACCCGGTATCTTTGGGTAAGCAGATGATAGCACAGTTTAGACAATCTATGATAGATTACTAACTGAATTCGTTTCACTGCATTTTTATTTTTTTCTTTATTTATTTTGGGGTTTTTATCTGACCAGATATGCCAACCCCATCGTAATTAATTAATCTATACTCCTTACTAAATTTAAGTAAAAAACTGCTAAGTCCTCAAACAAATTGAAACTTCACCTCGAAAAACTGCTAAATAATTGTTTTCCTGATTTTTATAAAATGTTTTTAAGTTTTGCTACTATTTATATTATTATATTATATTGTTAAAATATCAAGGATAATTATAGAAACCAACGGGATCTTCAGAATTTTGATTGTTAAATTAATAAAGATTTTATTCAGTTTTTCTTCGTCCTGAAAACTATGTCAAAATGGATTCAGCAGGTTAACAAGTTAGGCCGACGATATAGCATGCCAAAAGTCAACGGCCATGTCATTTGTGAAACTGCCCCCAGTCAAAAATTAAGTGACTTGTTATTAAAGGTAGACAGTTTCTTTATCCTATGCAATTGTCAATAGTCCACACGCAATAAGCGATTAGAGTCACTTCGTCACCAGGGGTTATTTCAAGTATCGCTTTTGATTTCGTCTTTAAATGCGCAAACAATTTATAAAATACCTACTTGATCTTATACTTATCATATCTTTATATTTTGTAGTGCTAATCAGTATTGAACTATGGATTCAGAAACTACAGGTAATTTCTGAATCCAAATACCTATATTTTCATATTCTTCGCAAAAAATATTTTTTCTTTAGTGTAAAACATAAGTTTAATTTTCTGAAAAAAAATTCTTAAATCTATTGGATTTTGTTATAGTAGGGTTTGAAAGGTTGGTCTCTTGAATACTAAAAAAGGTTAACTATATAAGCGACGTAAAATAAATGACCACCTAAGACCAAATTCCCCTCTTTGAAGCGCGGCTGGAAAGGCCCCACGGCGTTGTCACCTTTCGTTTGGCGCAGGTGCTGACCGAACACAGCAAGTTCGGACCGTACCTGTACAAGATTCGTGCGGAGACGACGCCCGGGTGTCGCCACTGTGCGGAACGCCCGGTGGACACGGTGGAGCACACAGTCGAGGTGTGCCCCGCTTGGGAAGAGCATCGCCGTGTCCTCGTGGGGGCGATGGGCGGCGATCTCTCGCGCCGGGGCTTGGTTCAAGCCATGCTCCGGAGCGAGGAGGAGTGGCAGGCGGTCGCCTCCTTTTGCGAAGCAGTAATACTAGTAAAGGAGGAGGCCGACCGCATTAGACAAAGGCGCACACGCCGCCGCCGCCGCCGGGATTCCGATCCCGATTTCTGGCCACCGTAGGCACGGGCTCGCGGACGGTGGGCAATGGGTAGCTCGCTGTCCGTCCGTCCGGTAACAGACCGGTCCGAGCTCAGGTCGTCTACGGCGCGCACTGTTCCCGCGCGCCTCAAGGAGTTGTCAGCAAACTGTAGGGATCCAGCAGGGCAGAAGCCTACTGGGACCAAAGGTTATGTGAGAATGTCACCATGGGCCCCGGGACAAAGGCAATGAATGGAAGGGTAGGTTTTTAGTCAGTAAAAGTCTGACACCATTTCATATTGCATTGCAGTATGGGGTGGTGCCACTAAAATCAAGTTTCTAGACTTAGAGAGAGCCCAGAGGTCACTTATAAAGGTTATGTACCTACTTCAAACCTTAGAGATACTCCACTAACCACCTTTACAGAGTCAGTGGTCTACTATCTATCAGGAAATTATATATCTTAAATATAACTTTACAGCTACATAAATCGCCGTCTTTCGAATTAGTTAATCTTAGCAAAAGACGTAAAGATATAGTGGCTCCCTCCCAAATGGTCCGTACTATTTTTGCTAGACGGCAATATACGAAACAAGCAGCATACATATACAGGAAAAGTTTTTAACCAGTGCGCAAATTTTGACATAATAAACTTGAATATATTTTAATAAACACGTATTTTTTATTTTGATATGTTTCAATAGTAAAAAATTAAGTTAACGCTTACGAGACTTGTTTACTCAGAAATTTATTTTATGGACGTCGCTTGCCAGTCCGTCGACTGGTCGCCCGATTCACGCCGTGCGTCGACCGCTCGCCTGACGCGCCAGCTGATCGCGAAGAAGTACTCACGCGCGCTCGCTCTATGCGACGGTACCTACTTACGCGGTGCGATTATTGACCCCAGTTTAGCGCTACAATTTTTTAAGTTTAGACTGTGTAAAGTTATTTGTAAACGTAATTCCAATTTATCCTTCATACTTTCATGGGCTTAGGACCATCAAAATGCAGAAAATAAATCATAATAAGTAAGAAAGTAGGTAATACGTTTTAATCCATTCAAAATAAAACATTTAGGTATGATAGGTATTTAGACATGATACAATTTAGATTGAAACAATTGCATTTTGGCGTATTTAAAAAATTGTGGTGTGATTTAAAAGGCTCGACGTGGTGCTGGGTCTGGGTCATGGTGTTGTTGTACCGGCTGAAAGTGGTATGGATGGAGTCCGGCTGTATTTAGCAGCTTCCATACTGCGCTTTGGCTAACACCAAAACGTCGTTCTGCGTCGTAGGTACTGGCTCTTGGATTGCGTTCAAAAAAATCGGCTTCGACTGCCAGTCGAGGTCTGCCAGACCCTTGTGCGTGGCTCGGTGTTCTGAACTGGCCGTGATCAAGCAGCCTTTGGTTAGCTGCTAAAATTGTCCTCTCATTAGGGACCGTAGGATTGAGGATCCCTTGGGCTCGCATACGAGGTACGCTCTCCCTTTCGTATCTTCTTCGTGCTGCTCGTAAATTTTCATTGCTTAACAAATACACTCGCACCATTTCATAATACTCGCGGTGAGTAAAATGAGACATTGTCACTACGCTAGTCTAGTACGCGGCACACGCGCAGGGACGGCGAAGGGCGCGAACGTCCGACCTCCACTTCCGCAAGTGACGTACTGCATGTGCATGCGTTTTGTTTATCAAACGCCGGCGCCGCATGCCCCCGCACCCCCGTCTCGTGCGCTGGGCGTGGTCCAGCGGCCGGCAGCCTTCGCGTTTTCATTCATGCTCATTCATAGTATTACTATTAAATTATATCCATGTCTTGCTTATTTCAAATTGGGACAAAATGGAAAAATGAGAAAAAAAAAAGTCATAAACTAAAAATGGAAATGTGTTCTATTGCTTACACTGAGCCACCAAAAAAAATTTACGCAGTGGTTAAAAATTTTTCCTGTATAATAAATTAAACGGGATACTTAATATTTTTACAATGCTTCTTCGTGACTGCAAAATAACCTTAATCGACTGGTTAAAACCTCTCTCGTATGAAGAAACGGAAAGTATCTTAATTAGACTAAGATAGACACAAAAATTGTAAGAGCGTATAACATACACACACATTTTTACACAAACCACACTCTATACGCTTCACACAAACACACACACACATAACCATCACAATAGTCTTTCATGTCCGTTCTAACCTAACGCTGTTCATTCTGTTAAAATTTTATATTTATTTTATTGTATTTCTACAATAATATTATTAACTTGAATTATTATTTTTATTCTTTATTTACTTATTGCAAATTATAAATGAATTATGAATTAATTTAAATTGTGAATTAAAACGTAAATTAAAATTAAATTATTAGCCGTAAATATGATATAGGTCGCAACATTATATAAGTAGTAGTATGGGAAATAGCGAGATAGCCCCAACACAAGTGTATTTTATAACTTACTGGGGTTACGTCTAACTCTGTAATGCAGTATAATGTATAAGAAACAATAAAACCATTTTGATTTGATTTTGATTTGATTTGATATTTCCCGCCCCACCCAAGGGCGGGATTTGTCATTGGATGATTTTACCTACGATAAAAAAAAATCTAAGACCAACTTTTGACTTATGGTTGTTTAAAGTTCAGTAGTCCAAAATATTAAAAAAAAATACATTTTACTAAAAACGTGTTTTTATTATTTTAGGCCCCTCTGCCAAACGTAGAATATCTTATAAAGAAATATTTGATGCTGTGAAGACTCAAAAACATTTGAATTATAAATATATACCGAAAATCACTTAATGCTCGTATCGTTGAAAACTACTTAATTTATATGATGGGGAGCAAATTAAGTAAATAAAACATAACTTTGCAATTCTAAAGTCGGAATTTAACTTAAAAAGGCTAGCCTTGCTTGGGTGGAGCACCGCCGTGTCCTTGTGGGGGCGATGCGCGGTAGCGACTTCTCGATACAAGCTACCCAAGTAGCAAAATATACTCCTGTAGTTATTCTAGGAGCATATATTTTTTAGCCCTATAGAAATCCTATAAACGTTTATAGAACCGCATTTGGGCGCAGTTTATAGGACTATTGCGCCCTTTTAACGTCATGTTACAGTCCGGTAAAGTGCAATCTGATTTTATAATAATCTTATTAGGTGCTTTTACAGGATAAATTGTCCTATAAAGGTTCGGTAAACGCACTGACTAAGCGCGATTAGTCCTCTAACGATCTAGTGTATGACGTGAATTGGAGATTTTAATCCTGTAACGATCTAACGCGTGCTGGTACTGGTGTGATTGATCCCACATTCGTTTTGTAAAGTTGCCGTGCTGAGTGTCTTTACAAAAAATATTTTTAAAGGGTAACTTAATTATCCACATTAAATTATTTAGCATGTGTGAATTATGTATTTTACTTTTTGTGTTAAGAATGCCTAATTCACTTGCGAAATTAATTTTATTGGTAAATTGTTAGAAAATAATAAACATGTCTTCATGCCCCTTCCAAACTAAACGTATTTAATAATTATTTTATTCGAAAATAATTAAAACACTTGTAAGCCGCCATATGATCGGATCATGTGCCATTATTTTGCATTCATCAAAACCTTTACAGGGTTATTTAGTCAGAGTTAAAACTACTACAGGACATATCCTTCGCCTCCATGTTTCAGTTTTAGGGTTCCTTTAGAGAAAACATCAGAAATACCCCGCATCCCAATACATGTACTTAGTGAGTCTAATCAGTACTAATATTTTCAGCACTATTCGAAGACTTACTCTTTTATATAAAATTGATTATGAAATAGAATTATAAAGAGTGGGTGAAGAATTGATTTTAAAATAGAGAAAGGGTGAGTATAAGGATGCAAATCGATAAATCAATATTTTATCTTTTCAGTACATTTTTAACAGCACTTTTAAATTATTATTCGATAAAAAACTTTAAGAATATCGATCCGCGCCTGGATCCTGATTTGATTTCAAGATTTTTTTTTTTAAATTCTTCTTCGACAACTGCCACTGCGCTTAAATCTTTACCATTTGTGTAAATCAATTTTTAGGGAACCGTACCCAACGAGTAAAAACGATGCGGAACCCATCGTGCACGAGTTCGACTCGCACTCGCTATTTTCTTTTTTTCTTTGACTAATAACAAAATGGCCTGTTACTCTAGTAATAGCAAATGTAGGACACATATAAGTAGATTTTGCCTATAAACATCGGTGGGCATGTTAGTTCCGTGCTAACAATCATTTAGCAGGCATGTCTCAGACAAATCAATCCTATAATTTAATTGACCTATAGCACCTATTTTTAAGACGTTTATAGAAGTGCATGTTTTATAGAAGCATTAAAAATGACGTTAATAAGCACGAACAGTCTTATCAAATGCGTTGATAGGATCAAAATGCTATACGTGCTAAATAGTTTTATATTATGCGCTTATATAACTACAAGTACTAGTAAGAATCGTATCCAGATAATCCTATAAACGTCTATAAAACTAAGTAATTAGATCGAAAGTACCTGTAGCGCAAATGGTTTAAGGAGATGCCGTTTAGGGAACTGTGATTTTAATCAAAACGACTATTAGATTCCTATTAGACATTTAGTCTTATAAGTCGATTACTATAGGACCTATTTGCTACTTGGGTATGGTCTGTAGCAAGGAGGAATGGCAGCTAGTTGCCTACTTAGGTGAAGCTATAATGTCCGTTCTTTCTAAAGCCATAGCAGGCATGGGCAAGCGGACGACCAACAGTGGGTTGCTCGCCGTCTGGCCATCCGATAACCATGCGGACCGAGCCCGAGTTGATGACCGCGCGTAGTGTTCCACGTGGGCCTCAAAGAGATTACAGCAAACCGAAGGAAACCGGGGTAGCCGACGCCTTCTGGAGCCATGGCTAGTCTGGAAGTGAAACATAGGGGTGGTTTTAGTTAACAAAAAGATTAACACACCCTTCCACGCCGCGCATTAGGTTGGGAGAATTAGTCTTTGGATGATTTCCTATCTTATAAAACGGCCGCAATATCCTTACCGTACTTTTCTGGGGCCAAGGGTTATGTGAAAATGAACCCCGGGGCCCTGGGACAAAGGCAATGAAAGAAGCTGGGTAGGTTTTAAGTCAGTAAGAGTCTGACACTATCTTCCGCCCCACTCAAAGGCAGGATTTGTCATTTGGTGATTTTACCGACCATAAAAAAAAACCGTACCTTGGACTTAACCTCCTCACTGAATTTATACTACCCACAGTACATAAAAACAGAAAATTCTTGTAAGTTGTTATCCACGTCCTGACAGATAAATAAATGTATGACATTATTGAATTGGAGATAGATTTTGGTAAAAAAAAAATATTTGTAAGCTCTTCTTATGTTAATTGTGTCAAAGTGACTCCTAGACGCGGTAATATTATCTATAGACCCAGACAAACCGAAGCGCGCTCAAGCAATGGTAAGTTCAATGTTCTTATATCTTGAAAAAAAAATGACATTTCTGTTGATATATGTTCAAATCACGTTTCCTAATACATAGTTGATTTACTTATATTTAAACGCATTATACATATTTATCAATAATAAATAATAAAATAAAATAATAAATTATAATATTCAACATAATTTTGGTTTTATCAAAGATGATAGTTTTATGCTCTTGATGATTTCTTGATGGTACTCTTCAAGATTCCTAAAAACAGAATTTTTAGGCATCATGAAGAGTACTTATGTTGAAATAATATTATTATGTCCAGTGTGCACGACAATATTATTTGACCAGTTTTTGAAGGCTTTCTTTAAGTAAACGAGTCAATGTTCTTGTAGGGAGTTGTCGGTGATTGCGCACTAACTACCTACAGTTCATTGACCTCGATCAGCTGACGTTTACTAAAAGAAATTAATTTCGTACATGCCTGAATTAATTCGAGTTTAAAAAAAAAGTACTTTATTTTTAATTTTAATCTTTACAAATCGATAGGGTTTCGTGTACCGAATCAACCAGGTGTATGAACCAATAACTAACACAAATAGTAAATTGTATAAATGGTGTTTCACGGTTTAATGGAAGTCGGAACTGTGTTGAAGTTTTCCGTAATCCTGATTTTATATATAAAATAACCTAAAATTATTTTGAACGAGATCTAGTAAGTAGTTTTTTTTTAATACGTCATAAATCGTAAACTACAATTTACCTTTCATTCCCGTACCGTATCTAATTATAATGTTTACTTATCAATAACTTAATTAAAAAAAAATACACTATTAAGTATTAAAACATCGATCAAAGTTACAACGAACTACAAGAATTTTTATATTATGTTACTTCTTGATACGGAACCCTTCATGGGCGAGTTCGACACGCACTTGTCCGCTTTTTTTAGATCTTGTGGAGGTACCCGGTCGTATGTCTTTTCGAGTTCAATGAATAGGTACCATGGACAACTCTGTACTTTTCGCACAGCTGTCGTATAGCGGAAATGGCCACCGGAGTTCCCATAGAAATATAAAGATCTATGGTAGTACCCCATTTTATGATATTTATATCGCAAGTACAAATTTAATGTAACTGAGTAATTGAGCATAATATTCAAACAATATTAAATCTAGGGAATAGTGGTGAGAAGTAATAAAATTGAAATTTTAAATAAAAATAATTATGAATTTGTAACTGTAGAGACCGATTAATTTACACTTTCATCAAAAGTTTTGGAACAGGTTAGTATGGTATATGTATGTATAGCTGGTGAAGATTACATGTAGGTCTCTGTATACCTGTGTATGTACACACACCTACTTTCAAATGAAGTCTTCTAAATATTTAGAAAATGCTCAGTGTGTGCATTTCGTACGATATCTATTATTAGAACAAGATTTAGCTGTATGTTTATTTATCAACTCAGATTCACAGAATGTTGCAGATGTAACGTGCGTGATGTTAGATTGAAGTTTTGAAGCCATTGAAGCGTATTTACAAGATTATTCTTCCAAGCTACCACGCACAATAATCTTGTAAATAAATTATTGCCTAGTTTAAAGAGGCTCTTCGCCGACCGAATAGCGCATATTATATCGCTATTTCCGACAAGAATGAAAACTCAAATTAAGATTTATGACATAAAATGCTACCAAATATAATTTTACTCAATTCGGACTAATAAATATATTTCGTTCCAAGTATAAATAGTATCATATTGTATGAACCTTTAATGAATAGAAAATGATTATGAGGATATTCTTTGGTTACCTATTTATAAAACTCTCTAGTCGTCTTTATCGCAAAAGAGCGATATCTTTAGGCACTTACGCTTTAGGAAGCTTACTGTCACTTTCTTCCACTAGAGTTAATCTGAAGTTGCTGGAAGATGCAGTGAGTTCATGGGTTTGGCACTCGGCCTCGGGGCTGGGCGGTATGTTTTACGCTAGGTCTGTGCAAGTTATCCGCTTAGGAGCATTGGGAAACTTCGAGTTCGAGTATCCGCGCGAGACCGTACCTCCACTTACCCGATGCACGTTACGCAGTGCGCTATTTTGGGCAGTTCACCAGAAACCGTTTGTGATTTATATGTTATAAACATGATCAGTGAATAAGCGAGAGCGAGTTATTGTGACTACCAACATCTATAATTAGAGCGGCTGCTGGAGGCGCTTGCACGAACACTCAGACTTCCACGGTCTGGTCGAACGTCTTGAGAATTGTATTAAAGTGGTTACGTATAAAATCTCTATGGTAAGTATCCACTTACCTACACTACATTCAATTTGCCTAACCCTTTTCCAACTATGTTGGATTTGGCTACCAGTCTAACTGGGTGCAGCTGAGTATCAGAGGTTTACATGGAGCGACCGCCTATCTGAACTCCTTGTAATTAGGAGAATACGATGGAGCGCAGGCCGCATAGCACGGCACGCTAGCATCAAATAGATTATTTGACGAGCTCTTGTCACCACCATAGTAACCTAGGTACCTGCCGTATTAGAACCTTAGCTTAGTACGCGACGATGGTAAGAGACCAGGTGGTATGACGTTGGTGCCATGGAAGGTAGATAGGCCTCTAATGTGGGGCACAACTGGTGTCGACACTCTTGTGTCATTTCCATGTACCATTTCCAAGTAGGTACATGTGTATAGGGGGTCTGAGCTGGTTTTTACAAAAAGAAAACATGTGAAAACTGAGTACTGGCAAATAAGAACCCGTTTTTATAGTTACATGCAGCCCTCCACTTCGATTGAGACCCGGAAATCGGTTACTGTGCATTCAAGGTCATCCGTCATGTGTGGTCATGACGGTTCAAATTGTGTGTTGAGGATAAAAATCGGAAACAACGACGACAATTTGACATTCGCGCGTTTGATAGTTCATAGCAAAGAGCCGAAACACATAACCGCATTGCGTCGCCGCGCGGCTACGCAACGAGTTTTTGAGCGTTGCGTTGCGGCGCCGCGAAAAAGAGCGTTCTGTAGGGTAACCAGTACCAAGTGATTTTTTAGAGTGGATCTTCGATGAAACATGTACTAGATTACTGTTCCGAAAACGACCCGACAAATATTACAATAAATAATTATGGGGTGATATTTGAAGTTAGTGTGATCCAATAGTAGCCAACATTAGCACGCGAAAATGGCGCACTGCGCGTTCAAAAATCGTACAAATTTCGGAAGGAATATCTTTGTTTGAAATATTTTACATTAAGTTGTTGATGAAAAATTGTATATCTTGTGTTAAAATAAAAAGAGCAAATGTTCGATTTGATGGCCTAGAAACAAACTGCATCATTTTCACCAAATATGACGTCATAACGCTGAAATTTGCGTCGCGTTGCACCCCGCAAAATTCTGCGTTGCATCGGGTGGCACCGCCGATTTTAGCGTAGCGGCGACGCAACGCGGTTATGTGTTTCGGTCCTAAGACAAGAGAACGTCTGTCAGGTCAGCGAGCAAACTGCTAGCTGACTTGACAGACGTTCTCCTTGTAAAGATGAGAAAATCATAGAAGTCAAAAGTCCCAGTCATTCCTATTAGCGGAAATTTTAAAGCATATTTCGATTAGAAGTAGGGGATTTATTTGGAAACTGAAACAAGCTCGGTTGTCTGTAGTGCTAAGTACACGATAAACCGGGCGCTGGCGTCAGGCCATTCCAACTGGGACACTCCTCTATACTCCTCTTCTTAAAATTATTCAGTGCCTAAATGTAATAATTATGTGCGTAGGTACTTAAATGTTAGGATAATATAAAAGAGAGAAATACATGTTGATGTATCTTTCGGCACAACAGTGCATTGGAAAAAAATGTTGCAGATCATTGCTTCTTTATTTAATTTAGGGCCGAAATACATAACCGCGTTGTAGCGCCACGCCACTAAAATTGGCAGTGCTGCCCGCCGCTCTTTGTCGCGTCGCCGCAACGCAACTTAGCGTATATTTTCGTAATCTACAGGGATAACCAGTTTTTCGAGATTGTTGAGTATGGATAGAAGTTTCTCTGCCATGGATCGTAATATAAACTTATGCTAAGACATTACTCTATTTTAAATAAAGGACAAAGATCAAATTGAAATAATCGGTTAGACGTAATGGAGTGAGTACCACATGCGATGCGTTCCATATTAATATTTTATGGTTGCGTTCCTAAAACTATCTTCAACAGATACTGGTTATACCCATTTAATAAAGCTTTGCGGTGAACACCGCAAAATTCTGCGTTGCAGCAGGCGGCACTGCCGAGTTGACGGCGCGCTGGCTTCCTTGCGAACCTCAAAGAAATGTCAGTAAAACTGAAGAGGCCAACAGTGGGGCTGACGCCAGCTTGAGCTGCGGGATTGTTCGGAAGGAGCTGATTGTGAAACCACGGAGTTATATGTTTTACGTATCTATGACATTGTTTTGTTGGATGAGCACAGAGCAGTATGATGTTGGATGTTTATTGTTATGTGCTCAACTTTTCTGTCATTTCTAATAGAGCTTCAGACAAAAAAAAAATCAGTACTTAATACATAGTTCATTAGAATAAACAATATTTACTACTAATATATTACTTCGTGTCTTTTACTTTAACCGGAAAATAACAAATTGTGTATTTTTTTTGACCTAACGTTGATATATGGCAACAGCCAAAAACACCAAAATAAAAAAAGGGGTTAAAAAATAAAATAAAAATATTTTCATAAACTCAAGCTCTAATGGGGAAGCTGTCAATGTCAAACCATATCACCGTTAAATTTTGGTCGTTTTAATCCCGTGGATGGTCGGTTCGGTACATGAAACACTATCGATTTATAAAGATAAAATTAAAAAATAAAGTACTTTTCTTCTCAAACTCGTATTAATATACGCATGTAAGAAATTAATTTCTTTAGTAAACGAGTCAACGACCTTGTAGGGAGTTGTCGGTCGTTAAGTACTAACTACCTACAGTTTATTGACCTCGATCAGCTGACGTATGCGTAAATGAATTCGAGTTTTAAAAAAAAGTACTTTATTTTTCATTTTTATCTTTAAAAATCGATAGGGTTTCATGTACCGAATCGACCCTCCGCGGGATTAAAACGACCAAAATTTAACGGTGTATAAGAAAAATTATATTTTTAAATATTTAGAATACAAACATTAATTGGTTGATAGCAGTAAATTAATGTAATAACTGACTGCTACCAAATACATCATCCGCGTAATTCGCCGGTAACTAGCCGCTAACTCAGGAGCACTAACTCAGCGTACTAGCTGAAGGGTAACCATGGAGTTTCTTGCCGGTTCTTCTCCTTAGGAAACGTCCAGTTGGAACCGTGCGCTAGCTTCTGACGTTTTATAAGTGCTCATGTAGGCCTATGTGAAATTAACGATTTTGAGTTTGAGCCATTAAATTAGAATTATTTTTTGTTTGATCGCTTTATTATGGGAGGTTAGCGACCTGCCTTATAGGCCAGAGTTGTTAATGGATTCCAGTTCACGAGTAGTTGTTGAAAAAATTGAGGTTTCTATTCATTCCAATTGACTCTGGGACCGCAACCCTAAATATGTTAGTAACTACAAGCATACGACTTTAGCACAAACTTTGATTATGTAGATTAAGTACCTATAGTAAGTGTAGTAGTGTGTAAGTGTAGTGTAGTGTATTTTAAACTATCGATCCCGGCAGACGATTTCCAGCCCGAAAGCTCACTTGTAGTCAGAAAAAAATAAGAATTCGATTGCAGCGCCACCTACCTTGTTAATTATTTTATTTTATTCCATGTAGAGAAACCTACTCAAACATACACCCAAAATTACTTTCAAATCGGTCCAGCTGTTTGGGAGGAGTTAGGTTACAACTCATGTTCTGACACACGTTTGTGACCTGAGCTAACTTCTGCACGTTGGTTCAGAAAAATTATATACACCCCTATTATTTAATTAGTGCACAAAAAAATGGGGCTCAATCAGTACCTGTACTGATCATATTTGTGTAGTCAAAAGTACAAAAAACGAAATCCCAAAATTGACCACAATTTTTTTTTATTATTGGTAAATTCATAATTGAATCATCATTCATATCAACTACTACTAGAAAATACTAAGCACAGTGTTTTTCCATTTTTATTGACATTTTTTCATTCATAAACAATAACCTGTACAATGTTTCCATAAATTGAGTGAGATTTTGGTATATAAACAAACGCTCATAACTTTGCTGTTTATGAATATTATGCATTGAGACTTTACTTAAATAATAACAAGACCTTTTCTAATAAGCCCTTTAAGTAATTGCCATTCTTAAAAAATAGTGGTGTATAAACATAAAGATAATTTATATTACCTATAATATATAATTAAGGAGCACAAATGACTTCGCTTGGAAGATGCTTTAAAGTCTATTAATGCGTGTATTTACGACGTAATTATACGGTCGTAAATTTTACTTGCAGACGTGACTATTAAGCTAAGTCTACATTATAGCGATCGATCTATAGAACATAAGAAAAATAATAGGGAACAGTTTTTATTTTATATGTTCATCAAATAAAATTTTAAGCAGCTGTTCAATATGTCCTTGCATAACTCGACAGAATGTTTAGAACAGCTGTTTGTTTTTTCACGCAACAAAAATCACGAGTGCGACAAAAACTGCGCGTAATATGCATTTATTGACTGGCCTGTTGGTCCAGTGGTTAGTGGCCCTGACTGCTATCCCGGAGGTCATGGGTTCGATTCCCACCCAGGACAAATGTTGTTTATCTATAACTAGCTTTTGCCCGCGGCTTCACTCCCGTCAACTGACTACTCTACTCTAACCCTACCCTCCTCTACCCTCCTCTACCCTCCTCTACCCTACTCTACCCTACTCTACCCTACTCTACCCTACCCTACTCTACCCTACTCTACCCTACTCTACCCTATTCTACCCTATCCTACCGATAAATAAGCAATAAGATTTTGAATTTATTTATTTATTTATTTAACGGGATAAAAATTATCCTATGTCCTTCTCCTGGTTCCAAGCTACCTTCCCACCAATTTTCAGCCAAATTTCTAACTAACACGACTTTCTTTTATAAATATAGATTAAAACCTTAACAATATCTGACTCTTTGATTTAAAAAAAAAATCACCCTTGACCGTGATGAAAAAAAAGCACACGGGTGATCACGGAAGGCACCCTACTATACCCTACTCTACTCTACCCTCCTCTACCCTCCTCTACCCTCCTCTACCCTCCTCTACCCTACTCTACCCTACTCTACCCTACCCTACTCTACCCTACTCTACCCTACTCTACCCTACTCTACCCTACTCTACCCTACTCTACCCTACTCTACCCTACCCTACCCTACTCTACCCTACTCTACCCTACTCTACCCTACTCTACCCTACTCTACCCTACTCTACTCTACATTACTCTACCATGTACCAATAAATATGCAGATTTTTTTTTCCTTTAACGCAATAAAAATTATCCTATGTCCTTCTCCTGGTTACAAGCTACCTCCCCACCAATTTTCAGCCAATCGACTTTCTTTTATATATAGATATGTATGTATTTAGAAATATATAAGTATGTTTATCAGCTGTCTGGTACCCATAACACAAGCTCTGTTTAGCTTGGGACTAGACGGTGTTGTGTGATAGTTGTGGAAATAAAAAAAGTTAGTACAGTTTTTAAACAAAACCCACGTCGGCTCAAATTCGTCAAAGGGCAACGTTATACCTAATGCATGCTATCTCTTGCAGTTGCAACATCTTGTGTGAAAGTTAAAAACACTGTACGACAATAAGGAGGTAATATTTTTATTACTCATTACAGCATCTAGTATACATACAGATATCTGTCTGTATCGACGAAGTTTGACAACTTCGTCGATTGACATTGTCTACAAATAATAATTAATCTATCCCTGTATGGTAACTATTTTTTCTTTGCATACTTCATAGCTCCTCCCATTTACTCCCACAGATGCGTGTGCAGTAATATGGAAGTTTCGGCGCTAACAATTTGTAAATCTAACTGTACCTATATTTTTTAGTTTTGCTCACAAAGCTAGATGGCATCATTGTTGTTTTACACTTGATAATCAAACTTAGTTAATAAACCTAATTTACGTTCGACAAACTGACAAATCAATTTGGAAATGAACCAGTGTAACTGAGTCGGTACACACGGCACGTGTGCATAGCAAAGTATAAAGAAAATAAATCTTCACGTTGCACCGTTAGCCACGATTATTCAAGTACGTGACCTTATTTTAGTTCAATTAATTGAAGATGTGTATTGGAAGTTATTACGTTGTTAACCAAAATGCCACACTGCCTGGTAGATATACGTATATAGGTGTAGTTATAGATTTTTATTTGCGATTTGACTTCTTAACGTCTCAAAAATACGAAGCAACTGTATATTATTTTCATTGAAGCAATAAATGATATTAAGTTATCTTTTCTATTTGAAAACATCATATTCAGAATAGTTGGTGCCGTTGTGCGCCTCTCATGCTGAACAAAATGCTAGCTATGGATTCGATTAATCATCCCGCGATCCCGTGGAGAATCATCCCACGCCCTATCATCGCTTATTTAGTAATCAAAATATCAAGACTCAATTCTACAAAAAACATTTTTCATAATAAACCCGATTATATTTGGACCCGAACCCTAATGTATTATGACATCTTATAATAATCCAATAATAAATTATAATTAATAAATCAAAATAATAAGATTATTTAATAATGTGCATTATTACTTTGTTTTATTTATATTTATTTATACTTATAAAAGTAATTAGCTTCTGCCAGTGGCTTTGCACGCGGATATTTATAATAAAGCCTATGTTAGTCCGTGAAGATAAAGTTTTCTAATGGTGAAAGAACTTTGAAAATCGGTCCAGTAGTTGTTGAGTTAATTTGTAATATACAAACAAACAAAAAATAATATCTTTATAATATTAATTCTATGTAGCTTTAAAGCCACCAATTTTACATGACAGTAAATCTGCACTGTTTTGTTAGAATCAGCTGTTGTTGAGTGCCAGCGATGCTGCAGTGACCAAACCATTTAATTTTACTATCAACTGAAAAAGAAGAAGGAGCAGCTGTTTGTCGTTGCTGCAAAACTTTTTGTGGCTGCTCTCAAGTAGAACAGTTATGAAGTACTAGCACTTTGCCACCGACTTCGTTCGCGAGGATGTTTCTGTGAAAACATAACACCCCTTAAACCATATTTAGAAGGAACCTGTTAACTAATAATGTCAGTCCTTATTATTAATTTTGGATAGAATTTGTGGCAAGTCCCCAAAACCCCTTCTTAGTGCTCAGCTACATGATAAAAGGAAGTCTTGTGCAAAATTACGCTTTCCTAAAGCCAATAGTTTCGGCGGTGCTTTAATATGTCAGTCAGTCAGTGTCTCCTTCTAGATGAATCTGCATATATATAATTGAGATGGTGATGGTGTAGCGACCTATAGTTCTTGATGATGTTTTAAACCAGATTTAGATAAATAAATGTTAGTCATGTCATGAGTTATTGTTATAAGTTTAGTACAAAGCTCAGGAGTATGCACGCTCACACGGGGCATCGTTATATAAGTACAACGATTATCTGGAGTATCTCGTATGCGTATCTGTACGAGTCCATGTTTACGAGAAACACGTAAGTAGTGGTAGGAGTAAGAGGGAAGCGTGTCGGTGGTGTGACGTACCGGTGAGGGGCATAAAGCATGTGGGCATTGGTGTGGTGCTGGTTTGCTTCTCTACAGTGTGAAACACCTTGCGTTGCGCATACTGCGCGTCCTTGGGCTCCCAGAAGAACACGTAGTACAGCGAGAGCATGATGGCGGCGAGCGACACGCAGAACACGTACACGATGACGGTGAGCACGCGCACGCTCTTCTTGTCGCGCTTGCGCTGCTCGTAGAGCGCGTCCAGCACCACCTCGTGCCCGCTGGCGGTGCCCAGCCGCACCGAGCCGCCCAGCGAGCGCACGCTGCCCGACGCGCACGACTTGCCCGACATGCTGCCAGCAATAAGCACTGCCGCACCGCACGCGACAAATCCAGGTAACTGGGACACGCTTATTGATATGGCCCAGTTCTCCTGATGCGCCGCGGCCGAGTTCCGCGCCGGGTCACGCCGACCGTGTCTGCCGCTTGACACCTCCTGATGCCGACTGCTGGCTCATTATTATGGCGCCCGCTTCGGAATTCATTTGTTTATCCTTTAATTTCACGCTCGGTATACGTAAATCTATTCCAGTTCCTCTGACGTAGCCGTACGATCGCGAATCGTCTGTCATAGAACCGTCCCTGAACTTACATTGTTTTCAGTTAACGAGCATTGTGTTATTTTTTCAGTTTTCTTTGTTATGAGTAAGAGTTAGTATATTGAAGTATTGTAACTTGCAGGAAATGTAGCTGTCACTTTGTTAGTTCAAATACATCATTACGAAGTCACACACGAGCGCGCCGGTTGAAGGGGTTCACACCTCGTTATTTGTTTCGAATGAGAGCGAGAATAATGACGATGAAACGAAGTTAATTTACTTGACTAGTGGCACGTTATTGTGACGGCGTGTCGCGGTGCCGGGGCAGGCGCGTGGCGCGGGGCGTGCGCGCGGCGACGGCTCCGCGTGTGCCGCACGCCGCCGCCGCGCCGCCGCCGCCCGCTGCCGAGCGGCGAGATCAATATGCAACACTTCTCTTATTTTTTGAATTACTGTTTGGCATCCCAATGCAATTTTCTGGTGTCTGGTTGAAAACAAAGTTTTTTTTGTGGCCACCATAATACTTAATGGTGTGTCGATGTTTGATCGACCTAAATTAGAACTATAAAACAAGCACAAATAAAATAGAAATGAGCCACGAAATTCATAAGATGCCAGAGTCTTACAGTTTAGAACGGCTACCACCTAATTATAATTAACTTTAGAAGCCACTAGAAGCTATTCGAGGCAATATTGTCATAACTGTCATCAATTTCTACAGAGCTACAGAGCGATCGGTTGCAGCTTCCGGGGTAACAGATAAACACTTATGTACTTTGATCATAATTAAATTACTGGCTCCACGATAGTTAAGTAATTTGATGCCTTAATTACACCAATTTAATATTTGAATTTAAGTCGGTTTGCTAAATAATACGAGTCATCGCATCGCCGTCGAGTAGTCAAATGCATCAAGTTCAATTATTATAATAACAATAATAGTGTAACATAGTTCTTGGTAACCAGTCCACTTAAGAGTCCAAAAAACATAGCCCTATTGTCTTTGTTTTCCATATGTTGCAATAGTTTTTAATCAACTGGGGATTGTCCTTGGGTGCATTAGCATAGTGCGTACCACATGCGTACAGGGATAACCGTCGGTTAGTATCATGTTCCTTTAAAAGTGTCTAAAGGGCCTCTGCGAGTTGGTTTCGGCTTCTCTGAGGTCCAGGACCTCAGAGGGTCCTGAGATAAATAAATTTATAAAAAATAATAATTTTCCCAATCGCCGTATCTCTACGGTCGTTGACGTCGTGGTGGGGCTTGCTCGCTCCGATAAACCCTAGGTCTGTGGAAAGTGTTCTGAATTTTGAGAATCGACTATCCCCTACCTATTCAGAAAGAAAAGAAAAGAAAGAAAAAAAGTTTATTTGCCACAAACATGGCGCATATCTTAAAATAACAGCTACACACACTGACTAAAACCAATACTTACTTAAAACATGACCGCCCATTTCCGTTACATCCAAACTTAAAGCCTAAAAATCGAAGGCTATCGAATTATAGGCTGATATTATTTATTTTTATACTATCCTTTTTTAAATTATATATTTTGATAAATTTTATCTCAGGTATACATATAGGTACCGGCACGAATCTTGAGCCACAGTGAAAGAGAGGGGATCGCTTTGTGCATCATACACATCGGCGCACCACTATTACAAAGATTGCACATCAACAACAAGATCCGTGCCGGTATCTGTAGAACACAGCTTCTGACTGACCGCAAAAAATTGTATTAATGACCATGAAAGATTAGTACTGTCCTACAAAACCACCAAGCAAAGCATTGTGTACATCGCGCGCCGAGAGGGCTCGGCACCTCTACGCCCGCTGTGCCTCTACGCTAGCGCGCTGTTATGTAAGCTGGCACTGCTACGCCGTAGGCTCGGGGTCTCTACGTCTACGCCCGCTGTGAGCTGGCGCTGCTACGCCGTAGGCACGATGCCTCTACGCAAGCGCGCTGATATGTAAGCTGGCACTGCTACGCCGTAGGCTCGGGGTCTCTACGTCTACGCCCGCTGTGCGCTGGCACTGCTACGCCGGCTCGGGGTCTCTACGTCTACGCCCGCTGTGAGCTGGCGCTGCTACGCCGTAGGCACGATGCCTCTACGCAAGCGCGCTGATATGTAAGCTGGCACTGCTACGCCGTAGGCTCGGGGTCTCTACGTCTACGCCCGCTGTGCGCTGGCACTACAACCCCTAACGTAACCTCAAGTTGAAGAACCATCTAAACGTCGCCCAAGGATTGCGGTCATTGGTGTCCCCATAACCCAGACTGAAAAAGAAGTATTCTACTGCATTTACGTCCTAAACTTGTCAGATAAATTGCCGAACGTTACTCGAGAGTCCTTCTTAAATAGTTTGAAGTTGAACTATAAGTTGGGAAAAAAGGACAATTATATTAATTCCATTGACTATGATGGCGCCTAGGAGCGCCGCCAACAACCTAGTTAATTTAGCACATAGATAGTAGGTTAACTTTCACAAATAATTTTCTTTGTGTGGCTAATCAGCTTGATCATGATAAGTTTTCCGTGTCTGAATCTAAAATCTGTAATTTTGAGGAGTGCAAAAACCTAGTCTGAACAGGGGATATATCATTGACTTTACTTACACAAAACATAGACAGTATAACCGGTAATTTTAATGGTTTCCAAGTTTTGTTACCAAACCTTGATATATGCTGCGACATCATCGTTCTAACAGAATGTTGGTTATCCAAACAATCGGCCAATTTACCAACTCTCGATGGCTTTAATCTTCACAAAAGCGATAGAACAATATTTAACCAGAATGATTGGTTTTTATTAAAAACTAGCTGTGCCCGCAACTTAGTTCGCGTGAACGACGAAACTTATCAATGAGTTTTTTGTGTAAAGTGCTATTTGTGTAGAACGTTATCTATCGAGCATACTTACCGGTATTAATACTTCTGTCTCGGCGCGGGCCTTTTGTGGCTAATTACAATAGAAACGGGTGACGTAACCTGCGACAAACTTATTATTTGCGGTTGTTACAGTAATCGGGCTTAGGAATCGAACCGCAAAATTAAGTTTGTTTTTTATTGTATATACTTTTCCGGGATAAAAAGTACCCATCGTGGTGCCCAGGATATTAAAGAATAATTATACCAAGTTTCATCGTAATCGAACCGGTAGTTATTGCGTGATGCCTGAACAAACAGACAGACAGACAAAAATTTTTTTAAATCACATTTTTGGTTTCGGTGTCGGTCTAGTAACACCCCCTGCCATTTATTTTTTTGATATTTTCAATGTACAGAATTTTAACTTCTACAGATTTATTATAAGTATAGATAATTTAAAAATATTATTAGAGGAACCCCAATTTCCAGATTGCAATTGCTTAATAATTATGTAATTATGGCTATTTATAGGCCACCATCCCAAAGTATTGATGGGTTTTTGGACTCGCTTAACAGTAACTTAGAAAAATTGTCGTCATTTCAAAACATCAAGAAATCAACATAAACATTGCTACCGAACAAATTGATATTCATTCTCTATTACCACATTGGATCTCTTATTACATTGGATTATTACCAGCTCATTATCACTCAACTCACCAGGGCGGCTCTTGTTTAGATCATATCCTTATAAAATTGAAGAGTCTATGCAAAAAATTGGTTACTAATTCATCACTTAACGATCATCAAGCGGTTTTACTAACATTGCAAATAAGTTCACCTCGGAATAACTGCATTCGCAGCTATACTAAAATCAATATGACGAGTCTTGAAACTGACTTACGCGGCATTAATCTTGACCCCGTTTACAATTCACACGATTCGAATATTTCTTTACGTCGATGTATTCCAATCTATGATAAGAAAAAATACACATACTAGTGTAACACATAGAAAATATAGTAATATTATACCATAGATTACGCCCGGGCTTGTTCGCTGTATTCGACATAGAGATAAACTACACCAAAAATCTAAAAATGTACCGGGTAATGAACATCTGTCAATTATTTACAAACGATATAGGAATTTTTGTAATTAGTGGAGTGCGTGGAGCGTCAAAATCATACAAACCTTGGACTTCTGTTACAGAGGATGAAAAAAACAGAAAATATGGAATGAATAGCTTATAACATAAATAAAAAAGTTTAGCTATTGAAAATTTGTGCTTTTGATTTAAAAAAAAAATATAATAAATAATAATAATTCAAATAGCATGAGGTATATTAGTCTGTAAAATGTTTTTTTTTTTTTATAACCAAACTGGCTTTTGCCCGCGGCTTCGCTCCAGTTCTACCCTTCTATACCCTACTCATCTCTACTCTACCCTTCTCCTATACCAATAACTGAGCAGGTTTTGAAGTATTTTTATTTTTTTCTTTAACGGGTTTTTTTTTATGGTAGGTAAAATTATCCAATGACAAATCCCGCCCTTGGGCGGAGCGGGAAGTAGTGTCAGACTCTTACTGACTTTATTTAACGGGATACAAATTCTATGTCCTTCTCTTGGTTACAAGGTACCTTCTGACCAATTTTCAGCCAAATTGGTTCAGCGGTTCAGCCGTTCTTGAGTTATAAATAGTGTAACTAACACGACTTCCTCTCTTAGAGAGGATGCCTGTGTCCCAGCAGTGGGAACATTAAAAAGGCAATTATATATAGATATACAAATTAAGTTAATGAATATTTTTCTATATGCATGTATGCATAAGTGGGAAAATTAAGTAATTCAAGAAAAATCTAAAAGAAAAGTAACATTTAAAATAAAATTTTGCTTTATTTAGGCATTATTTATCTGCATCAAATACCTCTCTTACCTTCCACTTCAGTTATTTAAATGGTAGGTAAAGTATTAAGGCAACTGTTTCCGTTGCACTGTAAACTTGCTATACTACAATATAGATCACTCTTCCGACATCCACAAGCAGCTCCACACCCTTTTTTGCAATTACAAAATAACATTTGTAGTAGATTATCCGGTGCTGGTAATTGGTTCATCACCCCTAATCTCCAATATTTATGTTATTTCCTAACCATGTCTGGTTTTGCAGGTACACTCTTTTCAGGTGTTCGAATGCGGCATCAGTTGTAGGTGGTAACGATGACAAAATAACACTTGTATTTTTGGTTGGAGCTTTAATGAAAAAATTGTTTCTCAATGTATTCAAAGTCTTTAATTTTTGCCGAGCACTATAAAACGCCAAAATACATGCTACACCTGCTTGAAATATATTATCTGAGTTTTCATTGACACTATCTCCCTCCCAAGGGGCGGAGCGAGTGTCAAACTCTTACTGACAAAAAAGCTGCCCCCAGCCGCCCGCTTACTGACAAAAAGCCCTTCATACTGGGGTCGGGCCTTCCTTTCGGAAAACGGTCCATGGCCGCAGTAGCTGGGCCTCTACGGTTTGCTGACAACTCGTAAAATATTTTAAATACAAGATAAATTGTAGCAGTCGGGATCGGGACCCATTCTAGAAATGGAGGCTTAGTGAATTGAGAGCACATATGATATTACATTGCAGATTACTCCAATCTACTGACGGCTGACTTTCTAGACTGGGTCCCGACTGCTACAATTTATCTTGTATTTAAAATATATAATTAAGTGCAATCGGGTACAACGACTTTATGGTTTTAAGGCTTTTCCATGAATACTCAGAAAAACAGTCGGGTTTTTTAGCTTTTAAAATTATCGTTTTTTTATTTTTATTTTATTACGATATCACTTTCACAGTAATTACGAATCAAACGACACCACGCAAACAAAAAACCATCGAGCCGTTCAAGCCGCAGAGCGTGCCAAACATTTGAATTTGGCGCCGAAAATCCGCCGTTTTTTTTTTTTATACCCAGTTTCACTCTCACAGTAAATACAAATCTAACGACACCTCTCAAGCTAAAATCCATCCAGCCGTTGAGCCTGCAGAGCGGCCCAAACAATTATACATACATACAAACATATATACATACATACTCTCGAAAAACATAACCCTCCTTCTGGTGCAGTCGGGTAAAAAGCAGTAAACTTGTATGGAAATTAATAAAAGCTAATGCTGTTAGGTCCAAACATCCCGGACCAGCACTTGAACTTTTATCTTCTGTGCAAAGCCCTACCTTCGTTAACGTAGGAAAAAATAAATTAAATAGCATAAAAAATCTTATTTTCTAATAGATCTTCTTCCAGTGAGAGCCAAACCAAAACATATAACAAGAAACTCTTTTGCCCTATTACATACCGATGTTAATGAGGTAGTAGGTATAATAAACGGATTAAAGGAAAATTGTGCCCTAAGGATATAACGACTTACCTAATATTATAACATACTTAAACGATTTAAATACGTCATTGCCCCTCCCTTGACTCATATTTTTCAGTTATGTTAAATTATGCCACCCCTGTGTTAAAAGCTAGAGACAGAAATTGTGTTAACAATTATAGGCCAATTTCAGTTTTACTGGCCTATCAAAGATATTAGAAAAAAATATAAGCAGCAGATTACTTACATATCTTGAAACTAATAAATTACTCTCTGATTATCAATTTGGTTTTAGGCCTAAAAGATCAACGAGCCAAGCTGTTCACAATCGAACAAATTTTATAGGCTCAAACCTGGATAACGGTTTGCACACCTTAGGCATCTTTTTAGACCTAGCCAAGGCGTTTGACACAATTTCTTGTACTTTGCTTTTGCACAAGCTGGGAATACGGGGAGCACAATTGCAACTAATATCTGATTACCTTAGCGACCGCTATCATGCTGTAAAAATAGGTCGATGTATCAGTTCTGAACTTAAAAATACCAGTTACGGAATCCCACTCCTTCTACTCCGGTGGTCCGTATGTGTATAAATTTTTAAACTAATTTGCACTTTCTGTCCACTGAACAGGAAAAGAGGTGGACAAGAAGCCTTAGGCAGCCTTAGGCTGCGGAGAAATATTAACCAATAGGAATGCAGGAAATCTTCGCTCCTCTTCGGTGGACAGGGAATACAAACTAATGTAAAAATTTATGCAAAAAAGGGAAGCGGAGCGGGCTAACGGAGCGGGTAAGCGGAGCGGGGAAGCAGAGAGAGGAAGTGGAGATGAGAAATGAGTGCGCGCGCTATAACAGAACTGCAGCTAAAACAGTTTGCAACTCCGCTCCGCATTACTTTCTCTCTCTGCTCTGCAGCTTCGCTCCGCTTCGATGGACAAACATAGTCCGCAATTCCGCTCCGCATTACTCCTTTGCTCCGCTCCGCTGCCTCGCTCCGTTCCTGTGGACAGATAGCTTTAAGCTCGGTGTTTTTACACTGCTCTTAGTTGGCGCTGGTCTTCACGTTTTTATGTTAATCTTGTGCCGTGGTAAACCAGTGGGGCTTACCAAAAATACTATATACTAACATATATTTTAGATCTTGCATGCATGTATTATTTTAATTCCGTTTGTAATGTACACGTTTGAGTAAATAATTTTCTTATTTTAAAACTTCTTTAATTTTTTATAGCAAAAATATCGACTTCTGAAATTAATAGTACATTGTTATCCTAGGGGTGAAAGTAACTTATTTAGTCCCAAGAAAAAGTTTGGCGTCCGAGCGAAGCGAGGTCGCTAATATTCCGAGGTAAACACTGTGCTTTTCATTACGAATAAAAGGAAAATTAAAAATTAAAACCTGAGTATGATTTTAAATATGTTTCTTTTGAGGCTGTAAAAGGTTTCCTACTACTGCTTTTATGAATCAGGCGTTGAATCGTTAACTGAATCTGATTATTGTGTAATTACAAAATCTCTTACAGCAGAGATTTAGTATTGTATAAACAAAATTCTGCAACAATTTTCCCGCCATTTTGTATATTTTTTCTGTGGTCAATCGGCTACTTAGCCATCATTTTTCATTTTTAACAATGAAAAATGGTAAATATTTCTCATATCTATGTTAGTTTTAAAGAATTAAAGAATTAATTGAAAGTAAATTATAAATAATTATGAAATTTAAAAAAAAATGTAGATACTTATTTCTTAATTTCAGTTTTACATCGCGCTGTAATTGACTGGTTGTTTAGAAAGTTGAGACATAGATCAATAGAAATGCGAAGATAGAACTTCTTCTTTTTTAATAATTTGACAGCTATCAGTCGAAAGTGATTCTCCCTAGGGATGAAAAGTATTACTTTCAACCCGCTCTTCAGGCAACTTCAGACCTACTTTCAGCGTATGAGTAATGAAAAATTAGTTTTGTTTTTGTAGTAAAATCGGTTATTTATTTCTAAAAGCTTTTTTGTGAAACAACAGTTTTTAGTTCTCATACACTTAAAGTCAGAGTACCTTCCTAGGATAATATATTTTATGAAAGAAAGAAAAACGTTTATTTGTACCTCACATAAACAATAGAAATAAAATAGATATAACATTAAAATTTATGCAAGGCCAAAAAGGCGCCTAACTCAGCACAAAAATAAAAAAATATCACTGACAAAAAAGAGGCCATTGACGTTCCTATTCTTGTTTGAATCGCTTTATATTGTTCATAGAATGTGAAGACATAACTTTTGGTTCCGGGTGGCCCCGCGCTCCCTGTAATTTGCTTCTATTTCTTGTGAACTTTAGGCTAATCAAGTGGTCCCGTAGTGTGTGGTCCGTTGTCGTAAAATTTTGGAGACATCAAGAAACAGAGTTGTATGTCATCCAGCATGGACACATGGACACACGGACACACAGTATCAACAATCACAAGAAATAAGGGGTACTAAACCGATCAAGTGCGTGTCAAAATACGCACAGCAAATAGATGAGTTTATGCGCATCTAAAATATTGACTCACAAAAAAGAGTTGTATTTAACATTTTTTACAAATATACTCTTACTTATACTGAAAAAAAAAAGTTAGGTACTAACGCAGTAATAAGAAGCGTACAAAGCGCCGAAATGATCCAAAACGGTCTCTACATAATCGGTTAAATACATCATGGATGAGGACTGTTGTGCTGTGCACAGGAGGGATTTATATCCCTACCAAATGTTATCGATATAATACCGATATATAAAGAACGACAGAACAAAATTTTAAAGGTTCCGTTTAAGCCATACGTCTACGGATCACTAAAATGATCAACTCGCACAAATGATACAGAATAATATGTTGTAGATGAATTTTCATTTGGTCAATTAATAATAACACTATGCAACACCGAAAAAATCACCGATATTCCGGATGGTGATTCGTATTATGTATACCTTATAAACGATAGACTACACATTTATATTTAGATATCACATCCCAAAACAGAAATCTCACTTTGTTTACTTTGCGCAACACTTGTTCGAGCGTACATGTTCGATTAGGTAGATCATTAATGTGTACAAAGCAATATTACTCTTAAATCTACAAAATGTCGCATTTTTCTGTTAAGTTTCACTTAATTTGTTCAATTTGTGGTCAATTAATTCATAAAAGTGAAAAAATAGTGCCATTTTCGCTTTACTTTGAGAGTATTACTAATTTTAAACTAAAATTGAAATTTAAAATCTAGCACTAATTGTGGGTTAATAGTATGTTGTTTAAAATGGTATAAATATTTCACGAGTTGTCCTATAGGTATTTTTTAAAAACTAGATACTTTTTGGTGGACTAATGCAGTGCTGTAAACCTAAAAATCATGTTGGCGTCTATAACTGCACAACCACTGTGAAAGGTTTTTCAAAAACTCGAAACTTTCAGTGAAGTATGCTAATATGTCATCAGTGGCAATGAAGATAATTCTCCAGACACCTAAGTTGGTTTGATAAAAAAAAAAATTGTAAAAGCACTCTCCAAAGGCGGATCTTAATTTTTGTTTCTCAAACACTAAGTAGGGCAAAAACCAATGACAATTTCTTTGCTCCTGGCATATGAGCACTAATCAAAGATTTTACTTTATTATATAGCCTCCGTAGTACATATATATCGATGATAGCCTCAGTCCCATTGAAAAAATGCATGGTCAGTTTAATTTGTTGACATTACAAAAAAAAATCATTGGGAATCACAAGTTACGAGACTTCTATGAAAAACTTAACATGTTTTCAAATGTGTATCATAAGCGAAGATGCAAAATGTCTTTGAAAATCCATTTCTTAAACTCCCGTTTAAGTTTCTTTCCGTATACATGGGTGTAATAAGTGATGAACACGGTGAAAGATTTCATCAAAAAATTACAGGGTATAAAAAGCGTTATCAAGGTAGATGGTTGCCAGCCATGCTTGTGGACTACCGTAGGATCCTTCAGAAGGACACTGCCACTAATGACTATAAAAGGAAAGCCTATCGTTCAAAAAAAAAAAAGGATTTTTTCATGTAGAATAACAATTTATGTTCCTACTTCATATAATTTTAAGTAAAATCACTAAATGCCTTTCACTACTAAACTTGATGTGATGTAAAAAAAATATTTATATATTTCAATTAGGCCTAGGGTGGGGAATCGTAATTACATACAGTGAACCCAGTGAATTTGTCTTTTTTCTATTTTGTTGCATAGTGTAATAATAATAAGCTTGCGTGCTCCAATAAACCCTAGGTTGTAACTCGCCTGGGGGGAGGGGCCAGACTAAGAGAGATACAATCCGCAGGGCAGTTTTGTGGCGAACTGTTGGGCATTAGCGACCCCACGGACCCGATCTCCCGGGAGAATTCTCGTTCTTCATCTCCGGCTTGCCTTTATTGGCCGGCCGTAGTGAACACTGACGAGGAACAGAGCTCCCACCTCTCTCTTGCCTTTATTGGCTGGTTTGAGTGGAGATTCGCAAGAGCAATCGTGCTTGGGAGAAGGATGTATAATCCAGTAAGGTGCTGGTAGGGATCTTGACCGCACTTCCGGGATTGTCCTGATAGCCGTGGTATACCTCTCCACTCCTCAAGCACCTCAGGATATGTTGCCCTCTTGTTGCTACGTCACTTCGTGCTAGCGGCCGTTTTTGGGGGCCCATTTATTGAGTGTGCAAGTCACCCCCTGCCTGTTTACCGATGAATATTAATAACATTGTTTAGGCAGGGGCCATAGTTTTCACATAGTTCTTGGTAACCAGTCCACTTAAGACTCCAAAAACCATAGCCCTATTGTCTTTATTTTCCATATGTCACAATAGTTTTCACCAACCGGGGGTTGTCCTTGGATGCACTAGCATTGTGCGTACAAGGACAATCGTCGGTTGGTATCACGTTCCATTAAAAGTACCTAAAGGGCCTCTGCGAGTTGGTTTCGGCTCCTCGTACGCCTTCCAAAGGTCCAGGACCTCAGGGTCCTGAGATAAATAAAATCATAAAAATAATAATAATAATTCTTTATACGTTTTTTAGGAAATATTTAAAAATTATAAAAGACATGTATAAATAATTAATAAAGGGAATAATAATAACTTTATTGAAACAATTTTACCTTATACACAAAGTTAAGACTTACATACATAGGTACATTAAATTCGGAAGGTATTTTCTAATATTAGGACCCTGCCTCCTAAACTAGGTGAGACATGTGACTTAGGAGTCAGTGTTCTGCTGTTACATCGTATACTATAATTGTTCCTTTTTGGTGTGTTTACAGTAGGTAGGATGTAGGTCTAGCCTTAAGTAAAATAAGAATGAGTTTCTATTTTAAAATAATACAATTTTTATTTAAATAAAAATAAAAATGGTGTATAGTGTGAGGGTGTGTGTGAGTTAATGTGTGTTTGTATGGGTGTGATAGTGTGTGTGAGTATGTTAGTGCGTATGTTGCGTGTATATGTTGGGTTCATGTGTGCAATCACGCACACATGAACAGGTGTTCATGTGTTTCATGTTTAGGACTAGCGTTGGAACGCAAGTAAATCTTGAGTACGAGAATAGTCCTGATCGTACCTATAACCAGAGTTTCAACCTCTTCTTAAGTTCATGCTTGTTCAGGTGATTTAATTGAAGGTTCTTGCTAATTTTCCTGTAAATAAGTGAACCCAGAACATAAAGCTGACGGCCAGCAAAAGCTGTTTTGTGAGGTATTGCTGGACATGTGATTTTTGCCCTACGTTTGGTAGGGTCTGGTGGGGGGATGCCATGATGTGTACGAAGGGTGGCTTGGAGCACAAAAAGTTGCCGCACAGTGAGTACCCCACAGTCCGAGTATAATTCGGAAGTAGGGAACCTGTACGGCTTGCACAACATCACCTTCAGCACAGCTCTCTGCGCTCGTTCCAACCCAAGCATCTTCGTCTTACCACTCCCACCCCAGACGGGAATGCAGTAATTGAGGATGGACTCACAGAGAGTAAAATACACCATTTTGAGTGTTTTTAAATCTGCGCACTGTCTTAATAACTTAAATATATATATGAGTTTCCTGAAAAGCTAGACTGTCAATGTGAGAGTGCCATTTTAATCTGTCATTAATTATGACACCCAGGTACTTACTTCGTATTGGTGACTCGAGATATCATTGTACAAGTACATGTAGTGCACGAAGGATACTCTGAGTATGTGTGTGCAATTATTGTAAAGTCAGTTGGAGCTTTGGTTCTAGAGCAAATGGAGAAGGGTATGTAATTCGTTTTGCCCAAATTGAGTGAAAGAAGGTTACATTGTAACTTGTGTAATTGATAAAGTGGCTTCAATAAATAACGTTTACATAGTGAACGGGGACTGATCTTGTAATCGAACCGTCGCCGACACGGAGCGGATCAAAAGATCAGAGTATTTGTGAGGATTCGGGGAAGGGGATTCGACACATAAATACAGGGTTACTGGTAATTTGACTGAGTACCAGATAGTGTGACCTATTTGCACGAATTAAGGGTACTTAATTGAGATGAGATGAGTGGTCGCGAGGTTTTTTTTTATTTTGCCAGAGTTCTTCGCTAACGAACATTTTTCTTTTGGGCAGTTGGTCTTCTTTTCTATTTGAAACTAAAACTTTAAGAAGGCTACGTAAGAAATTCTTTTTGCAAAATTAAAGTAATAAATGTTATTTAATAAAAAAAAATCCCACTAAACGAACATTGACACCGAAATCTCTCAGTGGTGCAATTCTCTAAGAAAACGCAGCGCTGCCGCAACGACTAACATCCAAATAGGATACATTGAATTAACAATCCAATGTTTAGGTAAATTAGGTTGACAATCCAATGTATTCTATTTAGGTATTCGTCGTTGAGGCAGCGCTGCGTTTACTTAGAGAATAGTAACACTGCTTGGACACATGGCTACGGCGCGACACCGTCGGTGTAATACCAGACTATATATAATAGTGACTGTAATACCAGAGATACAAAAACCATCGTTCACTTTTTGTCTCGATATAGACCGCAAAAGACGTATTATTCTTTTACGTTTTTTCTTTACTAATGAAAAATATTTCAGCAAACATGTTACAATCCCTCTGTTTTTTCACAGTGCCGCGGCACGACGCCGTACCGTCTCACGACGGCGATTATTGGACAGTGGGACGGCGAGCTACCTATTGCTCACCGTCCACAACTCCGCGCCTATGGTGGCTGGAAATCCTGGTCGCGATCCTGGCGGCTACGGCGTGAGGGTACCCTGGCGAATGCGGATGCTTCCTTTGCTAGCATTACTGCTTCGCAGAAGGAGACGACTACTGCCATTCCTCCTCGCTCCGGACCATGGCTTGTACCAGGGCTCGGCGCGAGAGTTTGTTGTCGCCGATTGCCCCCGCGGCGCCGCGGCGGTGCTTTGCCACACACCGTAGAGGCCCACACAATGGTGAGGCTTAACCGTGTCCTCCAGGCAGTCCCGAGCGTTTCTTCCGCACGGATCCGGTGCAGAAACCTCCCGAACTTACCATGTCCGGTAAAGATATACGTCGTGCGGGAGGTGAGGACGCCGTGACGTCTTTCCAGCCACTCCTCAAATAGGGGATTTACCACCATAACTATGGTTGTGTTTTCACGGCCCTCGGAGCGCGCCACCTCCGGGCTCCCAATTAACGGTAGGAGGAGTTCACATCGCCGTCGGGTCGACGATGAAGTACCTGGGACTCGTCCTCGACAGCCGGTGGAACTTCAAGGAGCACTTCCGACGTCTGGCTCCCAGGTTGAATGCGACTGGGGCTGCGCTCAAGCGGCTCCTGCCGAACCTAGGGGGTCCAGACGCCTCCTGCCGGAGGCTCTACGCAGGCATCGTTCGGTCCATGGCCCTTTACGGTGCGCCGGTGTGGGCGCCATCGCTACGAAAGCGAGTGGCGGCCCGGCTAACCGCCTGCCAGAGGGTCATGGCCATCCGGATGATCCGCGGATACCGTACGGTGTCCTGTGAAGCGGCGAGCCTCCTTGCTGGCCTACCACCATGGGATTTGGAGGCAACAGTCCTTGCACACATGCATGACTTACGCGTGGAGATGCAATGTCGGGGCGAAACTCCGCTGCCGCGACAAGTCGCGGCATGGCGGACAGAGCTCCGGCGGGATCTCATGGTGAAATGGCGAGAGCGATTGTCGCAACCTCGTGCTGGGCACGCCACGATCGAGGCGGTAAGGCCCCTCTTTGAGGCGTGGCTGGAAAGGCCCCACGGCGTCGTCACCTTCCGTTTGGCGCAGGTGCTGACCGAACACGGCAAGTTCGGTCCGTACCTGTACAAGATTCGTGCGGAGACGACGCCCGGGTGTCGCCACTGTGCGGACCGCCCGGTGGACACGGTGGAGCACACAGTCGAGGTGTGCCCCGCTTGGGAAGAGCATCGCCGTGTCCTCGTGGGGGCGATCGGCGGCGATCTCTCGCGCCGGGGCTTGGTTCAAGCCATGCTCCGGAGCGAGGAGGAGTGGCAGGCGGTCGCCTCCTTCTGCGAAGCAGTAATGCTAGTAAAGGAGGAGGCCGACCGCATTAGGCAAAGGCGCACACGCCGGCTCCGCCGCCGGGTTTCCGATCCCAATTTCCGGCCACCGTAGGCGCGGGCTCGCGGACGGTGGGCAATGGGTAGCTCGCTGTCCGTCCGTCCGGTAACAGACCGGTCCGAGCTCAGGTCGTTTACGGCGCGAACCGTTCCCGTGCGCCTCAAGGAGTTGTCAGCAAACTGTAGGGGTCCAGCAGGGCCGAAGCCTACTGGGGCCAAAGGTTATGTGAGACTGTCACCAAAGGCCCCAGGATAAAGGCAAGGAACGGAAAGGTAGGTTTTTAGTCAGTAAAAGTCTGACACTATTTCCCGCCCCACCCAAGGGCGGGATTTGTCAATGGATGATTTTACCTACCCAAAAAAAAAAAAAAATTATAACTATGGTGTGCTACGACTAGTCACGACAGCAGTTTCGCCCAGGTTTTTGCATATTATTCCACGCGCAAATCGTGCATACGAGCAAGGACTGGTGCCTCCAGATCCCATGGTGACCGGTCAGCAGTGAGGCTCGCCGCAAAATTTGCGGTTTGCACTATCCGGATGGCCATGATCCTCTGGAATACGATCAGCTTGGCCACCGGTCGCTTGCGCAGCGACGCGACGACGCCCACACCAGCGCCCCGTAAAAGGCCATGGACCGACCGACATCCTCGTAGAGCCTTCGGCAGGAGGCGTCTGGACCCACTGGGTTGGGCAGGAGCCGTTTAAGAGCAACCTCATTCCGATCCAGTTTGGGAGCCAGACGTCGGAAGTGCTTCTTGAAATCCCACCGGCTGTTGAGGACGAGTCCCATAGGTACTTCATGGTCGACTCGACGCCGATGTGAACACCCCTCCTACCGTTTTTTAGGAACCCGGTGATGACGCGTTCCGAGGGCTATTAAAACACATAGCCTTGGTCTTGTGCCACCTCGAGTCCTTACTGCTAGATCCTCTTGCTTTTGGGTGGTTGCAGTCGTCTTGCGTACACTTTTTGCTACAACCGCTTAGGCTAGAGTACTTAATTGTCACGGAAATACGTCGGGTTACCAGCAAGTCAGCTAGCTACTCTGTACCAATCTACAAAAGTTCAAAACGTGAATTTTACGATAAACCTTCTAAATATACAAATTACGATTGGCATCAATAAATCTCAAGGAAGACTTTATTGTAAATCATTTCCCAATTTTACGAGCACTGTCCAATTTCACTTTGATTTAGGTATGTTTTGATGTACATGTTTGATCGAAGGTTTTGATTGATGAAAATTAAAACATACCACACACATTATCACCGTTTCCAATGTTTTCAAGCTTATTTAAACTAGAGCACTGGAACCATCGACAACATCCGTATATTATTAGGTTTTGCACGAAGGGTTTCCTGTAATCCAATTAGCTTAACCCAATTGTGTCCAAAACTGAACATCAATTACCTCATTTTGTTGACTTTGTGTTGGCTTTGGGAATTTTTATGTGTTTATTTAAATGTTCGCAATACCACTTCGGTTTGCCATTTTTACTTTTTGTAATTTATTTTAGGGATGGTATAAATTGGGATGTTGTTCAATGTGTTAGTCATCAATCTTTAGAAGGCTGATCCCTCTTGCATAAAACGTCAAAAAGAGATCAACTTTACTAGGAAGTTAAACTTCCTGCTGCAAATTGTAGGTCGAGTCTAGTCTGTCTTCAACGCCGAATTAAGGGAAGACTCAAGCTCCATTTTAAGCCGTCGTCTGCCTAAACTAGCCTTTTCCTTTTCTTTTTACTGCAACTTTTATACTATAAGTAATATACATAAATACTTTCAGCTCAAACAGATAGCCGCGTGTTCAACAGCAATTTGCATGAGATTTAAACCATTTTACTGAATAAAGTATTTTGAATGGATCGGTCACCCTATCTTACTATCATAACAATTATAGTGGTTAAGGTCTTTGCAGTGTAAAAAGACACATCACAGAGCCAGCGTCTCCTATTCTCTATATTAAATTATCTGAGCAGAAAAAGATAAACATTACTCAGAAACGACTTTTATTCTTTGAGTAAAAATACTGCTTTTGGAAAAAAAATATAACCACCATTAGCCAGAAGCTTCCTCGGTTAGGTTAAGTCAGAAAATACCACAACGGGAAAAGTGAACAGGTAGTCAGACGCCAGAAAGTCTGACTATCTGTCTATCCAAGGAGTGTCAAGTTGCCCAGTAACTGGATCGTGGAGGTTGGGTGTGCAGCCGCGGTGAGGCGGGAAGCCAAGCCTACGCTGCGGTAGATGGGACAAGGTGATGATGATGGCAGCAGGAAAAAGTGACGGTAATTCCAAATGAACGTTCCGAATTTTCTAAGTCCTGGGTAACAACATAGAGGTGCAATACGTCCAGCTGCTTGTATTAACTTTGTATAGCTCCACAATGTACCTTGAATCCCTTTGTTTCATGTAAAGTTATTATTAATTTAGTCTTAGTAAACTTAATCGTAATATTGAGAAGATTTTTCGTCCTTTTTAATGTGGTAGTGTCTTTGATAATGCCTACCTACCAACTCGTACCTTCACTTTTAACGTAATAACTAAGTATATACAAAATACATAGGTACATATGCATATAAGCTGGTTATGCTTGATTTATATAGGTATTGTTTTATTGAAAAGGTAAAATACTTCAAGGATATTCCATGAAATTGTTTTTATGTACCTAATCATTTTTGCAATTTTGCCAAATTAGATTTTTGATAAGGTAAGTTTTATATACTTACTTGGTAGAGCAGTGAGTGTCTCCGTTTGAATTGATATACCCTTTGTTTAATTTTGCGGGGATGTATATTTGATATATATCGTTTTTAATGTATATTTTCGATTTATAGATACCGTTTGCGAAAATTCATGGTCCTAGTGAATAGGTAACAAAGCACCAGACTAGGTCAGAACCTACAACCTAGTAAGTAGTAAACCTACAAAATTTCCAATACTTAGTAGCGGAATCACAAATATTATTTAACCTCGTGGCTGCCATGGATTTGGATAGGGTTTATTTTTAGTAGAGGACCACATGGCCTGATCAAACATTCGTGAAGCACAGACTACTTGTACTTCCTGATTTGGTTACAGTTCTGTTTGAATCGCCGTAAGTATCTACAAAAACATTTTTAATATTCTCATTCATCCTATGAAGAGTAACCCAATGTGCGGGCGGTAGTGCAACACTCGGCGATCCCCTACACTTAAGTAATTGTAGTGTATTCACCCAATTAAGTAATTAATTAATTGAAACCGCGATGTTACGCCGTTTTGCTATATAATATCCCTGGAGGATTCCACCCAGCCACACCGCAATATTTCTTTAGTTATTTTTTTTTTATTGAACTGAGTAGTTGATTTTTAATTTCTTTTTTGTTTGAAGTAATAAAGTTTCACTTTTCGAGGAACTAACCTGCTATTACCAGGTTTTATCTGCTGATTAGAATATTATATTACCCCAACTTAATACAACTTGGAAACAAAACGCTTTGAGCGTGTAAACTTACCGTAGGTGTTAGTGGTAGTAGGAGGCTCGAGTTCGAGGAGTTGCTGGCGCTGGTAGTGCGTGTCGTTGTCGTGGTGGGCGCGCGGCAGCTCGGGCGAGCGCCACACGCACACGTAGTACACGGACAGCAGGATGGCCGCCAGCGACACCGACAGCAGGTACGCCAACACCGTCAGCACGCGTACCAGCTTGCTGGCCGGCTTCTGCTTGTAGATGTCGCGCGTCGCCGACGGCGGGGTGGGCGCGCCCTCCTCCGTCGCGCTATCCTCCTCCACCTGACCACTTTGACCACACACCGACATGCTGCTGTCGTTAACTACATGCTCGAGAGATATTCGGCAAAAAATAAGTCGGCCGTGTCCGCGTGTAGTGTCCGCGGTCGGGTGAGTGCGGCTGAGCTGTCCCGCGCCGACCGCGCCGCGCCGTCCGCTGACTCCCGCGCTATTCGCCGCGATCAACTACACGCGTCACAGATTTACGACTGCTACCAACCACCGATACACAAACTTAACATTTTATACCTATAGAAAGATTAAAGATGTTCGTCTCTATCTATAAAATTATGTTGCATTCAATTTTTATAAGTAAGTAGGTACTTAGAAGTCTAAATACGTTTACCTGCTTTCTTTGAAAGCATCTTTCTTTCCGACGGGCGGCGACCAAGGAGTCGCCGCCCGTCGGTTATTGAGCAAGCCTGTTTTGTACTTACCAAGTTTTTTTATTTCCAAATGTTACTAAAAAAAATCCGGTTGAGAATGGTAAATCCTAAGATTTGCTTGTACAACCAAAGGATATTAGTTCCACGTTTTGAATGTAAAACTCCTTTCACTGATCCTTGTATTTCATTGTTACATTAGGTAGGTACCTACACTTTTTCTGAAAATCCCACTAAATATATTATTTGAGGTCACATCCGTCTATACGTAACAAGTTACCTAGGTAGGTACCTACTATTTGTCTTTACGGGATGGAATAAGAATTATTTTGTCTTAGAAGCAAGTTTAAAATAAAAACATTGATGTACGACTCATTAAATAAATAATATTTCAATCTCTAGGCCAGCCGGTGATAGCCAGATAGCTGTAACATATTTTGTACGTCTTGATAGAGAGCCAATAACAATATTAAAGAATAATTCATTCCGTGAATTAGGTGGATTCCAAGATTCTGATTCTTAGCTCTGGAAACAAATTGGAAACGGTGATCACGGCGGATGCTTAGGTACTCACATATCATTAGGTAGGTAGGTATCTATATCTATAAAGTTACGCGGAGACGTTACGGAGGTTCGATTCCGTAACATTTCCGTATTCTCCGATAAATTTAATCGGAATTTATATCTGAGATACTTGCAAGTTTTAAATGTCGTTCGGGCTTCGGGGTACCTCCCTTATACTTCCGGTCAATTAAGCTATACTTATTTATATTAGACTGATTTGTACGTAGAACGACGTAGCGTGGCGTAGATCAAGTGTAGCTCCCGAATTCGGGGCCGATACAACCTGCACTTCTATTACGTCCTCAATATTCATGTATCTAAAAAGATAGAAGTGAAAATTCGCAAAAATTTAGTTGAGCAGCATCTTTTCGCTGACTAAGTTCCGGTTGCAGTAGATCAACCATTGCAGCGGTTTTTTCTCGGAGAAGAGGTTAATTTTTGACAAGCGACGAATAAGGTAAAAAACATTTGCTTGGGGTTTTTACAGGGGTGGTTTGTACCCCAACTCGTAAGTACCGTAGTGAGCACATTTTTTATGCTTCCAATTAAATTCATTATTAAAAAACCGGGCAAGTGCGAGTCCGACTCGAGCACTGAGGTTTCCGTACAAACCTATTAATTAAAATAATTCAATTCTGTCGTGAAGACTTTTCCGAAACACAAAAAAAAATTTTTTTGGTGACGTAGCTACTAAATTACAGTTTTCAGATTTTCTCTTATATTTGTGCTATAAGACATTGTTTCATGCCACATTTCAGGTCAATGGGAAGTACCTCATGAATTTTGATTCCCTTGAGAGTGTCGAAATAAACGTTTTATATTTATTTATTTAATCTTTATGTACAGTAGTGGCAGATAGGCATTTTTTTCGAGTTGCGTCATAAACGTCCGTATCTTTTTTTTTCGTAAACTTGTGAGGTACGGAACCCTAAAAAGTTTGATTAATTGTTTTTTAAATAATGATACAAATTTTAAGCTAAAGTTAATGATTTTCTAATAGGACAAATAGTTGTTTTTTTTTTAATATTCTCTGAACAAAGATTCTACAAAAGTGGCCTTTTTAGACCTGCTGTAAGTGTGTACTTGTGCGTTGAATCGATTTGGTTGCTTGCGAGTGTTACACCCTTATTTATAAAGAAGTAATTACTTGTTGTTAAGTAATTTATTTGTAAGTCATTACTTGAGACTAAAAATCTTCATTCAAAATTATGATTAAAATTCCCGACTCGCCTGTCGTCAACGTCGAGCATGGCTCGACGGAGAGATAACGCCTGAAAACTCTGTTGACATTCAGTAATTCCGTGATTCACACAAATACTTCACAAAACTTGTTCCAGGAAATACGTGTTTTTTTTTAACACTTAAGTTTTTGAGAAAAACTGTCGTCACTCAAAATCTCGATTAAATGTGCCAGGCTTCTATAGAAGTATTTCTTTATATATTTAAAAAAATGAGTGCATTATGGAGGGCCATAGTTCACGTAAAATAGCAGATTTACAAAGGTCTATAAAGGGTTAGTTTTACACAAATTTATGTTTTGCTTTCTATAGAAGCCTAGATAATATCCACAAGATATCTGTGTATCCAAAATATTTGGAGAAAGATCTGTAATAACACCATAATCGCGTAAGAGCGGTTGTATGAAAATGTACTGCGGGTTGGCCGGCCTTAAATATAGAATACAACTAACTTAAGTAGTTACTTTAACTCTAGATACTAATTAGTTTTACTTGTTTATAAATACGGGTGTTAGATCGAAATAACCTTTGTACTATATTCTGTGCCTGTACCTAAGTATTATTTTTTATAGTTTTTGTATGGAAGAGGTTTTGTCATCATGTAAGATAAATAAGAATTAAGAGATTACTCTGACCGGGATAGGACAAATCTAGATAGAAAATGAGCTCGTTTATTGGAACATGTGATGATATGTAGAGAATGCTAGAACGAGCGTCACGTGTATCTTTTCGTGTAGTAAATAATAGTAGATTATGTGACTAGGTGATAAAGCAGTTTTTTTAGTGTTTTTAAGTCGCGGTCGGCAAATTCCGAACGAATCGATGGTTGCTAAATTTAAATCCCGAACGTTAATGAAGGATTTATATAATTAACTCCCGAGCAAAGCAAAGAAGTTAATGTAGAAACCTGAGTGAAGTGAGGAGTTTAAGCCAAGCCACCCAAGACAAAGACAGCTTTATTCCCGTGTTGGATACTCTACTTTTTACACCAACTGTGAGATAATTAAAAAACAATTTACGAAAACAAACTTTATTTTAGAGAAATATAAGTAATATTTAAAAGCTAATCTTTTAAAACTCGACATTCAATAAATTCAGTAGGTACTGTAAGATTCTATACAGTTTTAATTTTCTATGATGTTCCCGCTCTTTCATTACTTTTTTAAGAAACTCGTCAGTAACAAAATTATATTCTTTTTTTGTTAATAGCCAGTTGGGTATTGGCATTGCTCGGGATTTATTTATAATAATATAAATCCCTTACTAACGTTCGGGATTAAAACTTAGCAACCTTGCCCTGCCCTCGACTTATAGACACTGCTTTATCCCCTACTCACTTAATCTACTATTGTTTTGTTTGTAGCTAGTTTAATTTTTGAATATATTTAATGCACATATATTTTAATTCAATGTCTTTGGTTTTGGAGTTCCAAATTCAAATCTCACTCTGTTTTTTCATTAGAGATAATGATTTGACAAGTGCAAATGTCAAACTTCGGAAATATGATACCAGCTTTTTGATCGAAGTGATGTCTCCAAATTCGATCTTTTTTGTACCGGTTCTTTTAGTAATACAACCTTTAAGGCAAGTAGGACCAAGATATGATAGTGTTTGTTTATATTAGAGTCTAATACAAATTTTAAAATAAAAATATTCAAATATATTACAATCTTTTTTCACACGCGGCCTTTTATTTAGGCTAAGAACTAACATCCACCGCGGTTGTGGGCCTGCCGCTTCGTAGGCCGCGGGTTCAAACCCAGACAGGCGCATTTCTTTGTATTGTCTCCTCCGTCTCCAAGAATGCTCTGCACAGGAGACTGTCTGTGTTGCCTATTGTGTGAAGGGGTTTGTTTAGTAAGCAGGATTAAGGGTGGGTCCGGTGATAGCCCCACCACGCGGACTGCCTGTGTCCAGTCGATAAAGGCATTTAGTAAGAGTTTCGTTTATATATGGTATGACCTCTTTGACCCGTCTACATCCTGGTGTCCAAGACCACCAGCCCTCCGCTTGTGTGTGGGTGTGTTTACGTAGCTGACTATAGGGGACGTGCACGATAGCTTCGGGCCCGAACTCCAATACAATGTTAAAATCCCTTCCTAGACAACTGCTGAACTCAAGTAGCTTCTTTTTATATAAACATGTCAGGACTATTTATTATGTTGTCTTTTATGTGCCTATTATATTTTAGGTCATACTGTAAATTTTACAATTGAAGTAGGTAGCGATTCTGATGATTCATTTTACTCGGACTCTTCAGAATCAGAATAAAGACTCTTTGCGTAGCCTAGCAACGGTGTTGATATTTGGAACTTGTCATTCTATCAATATACTAATTGAATGTTTTTTTTTACGTAATGGACATATTATAATTTATTTAACATTGGTGACTAGGAGGTCTGTTGAACAATAGAGCCTGAAACCAACCAACCTTCAGGTTGTGCTAACGAAGACGAAAAATACCTTAAAACCTACCACCATACCTTAAAAGAGATCAAAGCCAGATTGACAACTTTACAAAACTTTTACGAATCCGCAGTTTTGATTTAATCTAAGACGAATCCTTACAAAGCTTACAAAAAAAGATTGAACTGGAAACAGAAAATGATAACTCGAAGCAACAATGCAATACAGGTACGAATGTGAAACCTACATTGATGGTACCATCATTGGTCGTCAAGCTGTGATTTCAAATCTCTGCATTACAAAAAATCGACACTCGATTCGAGCCTGAGTCCCAGCTGACCATAATTAGTCGTAAAAATTTAAAATGATAATTCTTACGATTTTTACGAATACTTTTCGATCTTTCGGTCAATATCGGTAGCGGCACCTCACTATTTATGAAATAGAAAAAACATGCAACATTCGAATTGTCAAATCATTATCTCTAATGAAAAAATGAGCCTGAGATGAATCCTCGAATGTGCAGATAAGGCGTCAGTAGTACTGTAGTAGTAGTAGATACTACTACGACAGTGCTACTGTGCTAGTGCCTTTAGTTCTTCTACCTCTGTAGGCAACCAGCACCAGGTTCACCTATGGTTCGGGCCTGGTGCCAAATGCACCACAAAGCAAAAAAAACTTAATCATTGCATTGCAAACTCAATTATTGCTTAAAAATTTGGCCTGTATTTCGTAAATGTATGGACCACTTGATCGAGCACGCCGCACAAGAGCGCAAGGAGTTCATCCATTAGACATAATTGGATAGTCGCCCGGTACCTAGGGAACTGTATGATATTGTGTGCCCGCCTCTATTGTTCCATGTTCAGCAATCAATCATCCCTGTAATGGACAAGCTATCGTCGTCGGGGGATATGGTGGAGTTACTTTTTCATTTTACCTGCTTTATATACAAAAAATCAAGCTGTAAAACAGATAATTAATTGATTCAACCATCTGGATAAATACTGGTCGAGATACCCGTGGAACATGAAAAAGGAATAAATTACTGTATTACGGATTATTACATTTATCAGCGTTTTATTACTCTTGACAACAATGTACTTAGATAAGATTGAAGGTTTATAGGAACGCGAAGTCGGAGCCTTGTGAGTAGATTGTGAAATGTTTAATAATGATTGATTATGGCTCTGCTGATTGATTATTATTTCTACCGCTTTTAGACACGCAATCGACTGTTTTCCGCACTGGGACGAAAAAGTGCGCGAGCCGCGGAAGCGGCTTTGCGCGTGTCGGCCCCCACATGTCGTCGGTAAACCCCCGTTTATTCGTTTCTTCGTAACTGCATTGAAAATAGTTGTTTGATATTTGATACATTGAAATCACTGCAGTGTCCCAAACTCGGCTTCAAAACGCGTGATAGAGTTAGGTACACTTTGCGGCACTCGTACGTCAAAACTATTAACTTCATAACATTTATGTAGAAAATTGTCTCTGTACCATGATTTTTAATTAGACGAACCAAAGTGAAAGCAGTGGACAATGCCCAACTGTCAAATAACAATGCTCAACTGTCAAACAACCATTGTTATAGCTGTCACTATAGTCCATCTAATAAAAAATCACAGTGTAGTTCCATTTTATAGGTATACTAGCTTCTGCCAGCGGGTTCGCCTGCTTGAACGTAGGTTTCTCCAAACAAACTTTGGACCCCTGTTACGTGCCTTTAGGGGCTGAATTTTGGGAAATCTTTTCTTAGTGCTCGCTTACATCATAACAGAAAACCTTGAGCATAATTGTATGTTCCTAGTCCCAGTACTACGACTGTTTATGTATTTATACAAGCACTCAGTTATTAGTTTTAGGAGTCTACTTTTGTAAATGTAAACACTCCTATATCCATAAATTATACATAATTGGAAAGATGTTTTTTTCTTGTAAAGGAAAAAAACATATATTATACTACTAACACAACTATTCTCATATCTTTTTGAAATATAGGTAGGTACTTAGAGTGATACATCGGTAATTTTGAGAACATTTTCAAAGTTAAGCAATTTTAACGGGTAAGTTAGAAAAATTAAAATTCGAAAATAACTTGTCGAAATCTGTAAAATCACCAATTTTTAAAGCTCGTGCTTAGACAGATATTAAGGAGGTAAGGATAGAGATGTAAGCGCTGTATTATACCATTTCCAACACAATGAATAAAACGAAAAATACCGTATAATACGGTATTATACCATTTGCTACGGTAAAAAAAAAAAAAAAAAATTAAAAAATAAGTAAGTAAAGTAAGTTAATAAATATATTTTTAAGTAAATTATCTGAGTAATCATTAAAATACTGAATACGGTGGAAATGCACAGAAATAAAACAGAAATGGTATTTTAAATTTGTATTAGGTATTTATATATTACAAAAAAGTAGTTAAAAGTAGTAGTGGGCGTTTCATTCAGGAACGGTTCTTCTATGAAAAACGAACGATTTGTTTTACGATTAGCCAACATTACGTTGTTAAAAACACTTGAAACTACCACAAATGCTGAACGACTAAACGAAATGAACAATTCGCTCGTTTTTTCGAATGTGACAGGAATATACTCCATATTGCTATTATGATAAGACCAAAATTTGTATGAATTGAATGTTTTTAGGTTTTCGTTTTTTAATTATGAGTAGGTAAGTTAAAATGACTCTTATTTTCAGCTACGTAGAAATCAATTAAGATACTCTAATAGTAATAGACCAATAAGAACTGGTTTTGTTAGCTTGAGTTGACTGATGAAGGTCAAGCGTTCGTTTTATTTGTTTTGAAATTTAACCTTTTGAATACTGTAATTAGAGACACAATAGAAAGACAATAGGTGTGCGGACATCAGTGTTCTCTTGGGGCTTAACAGTTTAAAATCAATTGACAGCAGAAACGAGCGCGCGTTTTAATTGTTGGATATCGTTTGCAAATAAGTTCGACCAAACTGGCCGTTGTTGCTATGGTTATGCGCAGATTTCCCCTCACTTCGATTGTAACCCAAAAAACTGTTATCTACTGCGCATTCAAGGTCAATCGCCATTATGGTTCAACTTATATGCCACGAATCGTAAACTATTTTTTTATGTGACGTTTTCTTAGAACTGTTCTTTTTTTAAAAAAAAATAAGCGGTTAGGTTTCGTTTTACAAAAAAACGACCCAATACTACAAAAAAGTATCACGTCAATGCGCAAGCGAGATCGAGACGACACTACACGGCGCGAACACAGTGCGGTAGAACATGTTTTAAGAGCCCTTTCACATTTCGGCATTACGCAAATTTAGGTATTTTATGCATCGAGCGGGCGGCGAACTACGTGAGCGATATTTTCATTCATGCTTCTAGCAGTCTCGCTCGCACTATGATATTGTGTATACGGCGGCTAAACGATCTTGATCTTTCGTAATTGAAGTATTCAAATAGAGGTTAGAAGATGGTTTTTTTTTTAAATGTCGTTTTAATTTTATTTTATTAATCAGTTTGCTACATTTTTCATTATTTTATAAACTTTTCTGTTCAAATATGTTCAAACAAATATTTTAAATTGTTGTATATTTTTTTTAATTCGTATAAATTAGTGCTTGACTGTGATCCAACCTGATGGTAAGCAGTGATGCAATCGTTGATAATAATTAGTTTATTAGGTGTATATTCACTCTAGCCTTAGTTTTATGGTAGTATGGTTGAAATCTTATCGAATAAATGAAACGACAAAATGTATTATTTATTTTATTATTTGTTACAGTCAGACATCATATTTTTACATCAGAAAAATATTTCCCGCAAGGCATTGATCGAGCTTTTCTTGAGTCGATAACTTCTGGCAGTACACATTTTTCATAAAAAGCTTTTAATTTGGGTAACATTTTTAACGACCAAAATTCGTCGTCTTTGTAGATTGTTATAGTTCTTACAGGAAAGTCTGGTCCAGTCCATATGGCAAGTAAGCAGACATTTTTATTGGCTATATGAAGCTGTCCTTGAATTTGGTAGAACCAGTCATGACTTTAACTAGTCTAACTTTAATAAGCTCACTATCTGGTATACTAATAAAGTGTGAACTTTATACTAATTGAAATATTATTTCAATTAGTATAAAGTTCACATTTTATTATAACTTCAATATAACGGTATATTATACCGTTCGAAAAGAAATTCTTACAAAGATCAAAAACTGCGTTCGTAGTTCACACGCACACAATAGCAATGCGGCAGCGTCTATGCGACAGTCGGCGCACACGACGGTAGTCACGGTAGTATCGGAACGAAGGCGCGCGGGAAAGAAACTGACATAGGTCCGACCTCGACAAGCGCTCGCGCGTTACTAATCGCAGATGACCGGCGCAGTGAAATATAAAGTGTTTTTATTTATTTTATTAAAAAATAATAGTAGCGATTTAAAAAATAAAAATAATACTATAGTTTAAGCAAATGTTGATGATTATTTTGGTATAAATTTGAAGTCTAAATAATGTAGAACTTTGGAGATATTGGGGCTTGTTTTGAAGCCTTTTCGGTAGATAATTGAATTACGTAGATTTTTTTTTTCTTTACATAAAAGGCTTATAACGAAAATATTACCTGTTATAATTGAAGTATAGGATATTTGAGAGCTAATAATATTTTTGATTTTGGCTGATATTTAGTAGAATCTCAAAATTAGAGCTCAGAAATGATGTCTCCGTGAATTTTTGCCGAAACATGTATCGGGAGAAAGCTTATTACTAAATAATTAAATAATTAATCTAAAATCAGTTCTGAGGTAATTGTGGTAGAGAAAACGAACTATTTTAACCAAGAAATTGTTATTTCATACAACGAACATAAAATCTAAAATTTCAACGTAGAAAACTTGCAATTTCGTGTTTTTTTGTAATACGCCTCTTAACGTGTCGACGGCGACAAATGCAACGTTGAGCCGTGGGCAGGCCGATCACGCGGTAAATCGTACCTACTGTGCGGTTGGATGATTTTACCTACCATAAAAAAAAAAACCTACTGTGCGGTACATTTAAATATTTAACAAACACAATAATGAAAATTAGACGTCAATGCAATATTGTAATAATATCTGTGAAGTTTAATTACGAAGTAATCATTAAATTAGAATTACTTAGTCATTCTAAAAATAGAATACAATCGAAAGTTAAAATATTATTTTATTTATTAAACTAGAACTCTTCGTAATATTGCAGGATCTTAAAAAGTGAATCAAAATATAAAATACATAAAATACCAATAATACCGTAAGTTATAATAAAATACCGGTTTAATACATAGCCTTTTGGTATGATACGGTATTTTTACAACTCTAGGTAAGGATAGTAAAATTCTTGCTTTCGAAATAAAAATATATATTTGTGATTGTGTTTTTTTTTTAATCATACAATATGAAAAGAAAATATTCACAATTTGCTTTTCTGTCTGTCGATTAGTTTCTGTTTGAGTGCTCTGCGCAGGATCTTGCCGGACGGGTTCTTCGGAATGTCGTCGACGAATATAACTCCGCCGTGCAGCCTCGACACGGCTGATAACTGAGAAAAAACCAGCACAACACAAAACGGTTTAATTTACATAAAATAAAATATATTTATTGCATAAAATATGGATTAATTAACATAAAATAAAGTAGAACATTATCATGTATTTTCCGAAGTCGTAGGCAGGCAGAGGTGTAGGGTATCTAGGTTGGTACATGGTTTATGCCGAGGTGTGATGAGAAAGTCAAGTGCAAAAATTGATGCTGTAGGAGCAGCTTAGCGCTGTTTTTAAGCTCTAAATGCTACTGATAAACTGATAATAGACTCGACAACAGAATTGAATTCAGGAGCACACGCTCAGGGTTCACAATGTCAACTAGACCAACGAGGTAGCCACTTCGAACCTTTCTATGATATTACATCTATGACTAAATAATAAATTATCTTCAATACACCTAGGTACACAATTTACTGTTTTTCGCATTAGTGCGGAAAAGTGCGCGTGCTCGCCCTGGTCTCAATTTTATAACGTTTAATGTCGCCTTTCGCTTACAGCTCGGGTGTAGCCGTCTCGGTCGCAATGACAAACTTTCTCCAGTTGTAAAAAAATGTAATATTCTATCGTTAGTACTGCATCACGGAACTTGGGCGAAGTTCGGCTAGGCCTATGTTTTATTACTCAGAGAATAGTTTGCGTATGAACACTATCACAGCTGATGGTAAGCGATTGTGTTAGACGATTGAGTATACTTGTCTAGAAGTAACGTATTCAATCTTGGCTTAAATGTCCCCTTTTTTGAAGTGGAAAATGTAATTCATCAAATAAGTTCTCCCGCTCTGGGTGGATGGAGAGGTAGTGTCAGAGTTTTACTGGTTAAACCTCACCTGTGTTCTTTCAATTGTCCTTTAAATTCCAAGGTCACGGTAACTTTAATTGGCTTTAATACCCCGGAGTATACATCTAGGATTAGCTTTTCTTTTTCACCCAGTCTTTTGGGCGACACTCCTTATAACATCTCACCAAGCTTTGCATATATATAATCTTGCTGGAAAACAAGTTTAGTACCCGTGCAGCTGTGAACTCCAGCAGCTCCTTCTCGGTGACGGTGGCTCCAGGCCTCTTGACGACGAAGGCGGTGGCCAGCTCGCCCACCGCCTCGTCGGGCGCGCCCACCACGCCGCACTCCGCCACGCCGGGGTGCCCCAACACCACGCTCTCCACCGCTGCTGGCGCCACCTGTGCCACAATACAATCATTATTATGGTTAATAACTAAACCTAGAAGATGATGAATAACGATGCATTACCTCCTACTGTAATGTTATATGGTGTACAATAAAGAGTGTAGGTACCTATCTATCTAAACCTAGAGATCTGTTAAGACCTTGGTAAAGTCAATTCCGAACTTAACACAAAAAATAAAGGTTTGAATGGGAGCCAAAGTTAATTGTATGATATTGTGTGGCGATCGCCTTCACTGAGAAAAGAATTCAGATCTAAATAGATTTCAACTTCTGCAGACGATCCTGAAATGTACCTATTTATAAAAACGAACTTTTGAAGCTCAACATTTGAATAACTTTTATGAAAAAGTGGCTCCAAATGATTCTTGTACCTAATACTAGACTCGTGTCTCATGTGGAACTATAAGTTAGCACTCGTGTGCTAACTTATAGTTCCACATGAGTAGAGAGGTACAGAGACAAAGCTTCATACAACCGCGCGAATCGGTTGCACCACTACAAGCTCTAGTTCTCTATTCTTGACGAAGCCAGTTCAGGCTTGACATGCTCGCGCGACTAGATGACCTGAACAATAACGATGAATGTATTATGCATACGTGCGTAATTAGTAAAACCAAAAATAGAAGCGGTCGACTCTTTCTACAAAGCAATAATGGTAACGAAGGTGATGGCCGCCACCATGAGGAAACAGAGCTCCTCACACCCCAGTCGCCGCCGAAGGAGACGCCCAACGTCGGAAGTTGAAGAGCGATTTCCGGCCACCGTGAGCGAAGCCTTGTGGACAGTGGGCAATCGGTAGCTCGTCATCCGCCCATCCATTAAGAACCAGGCTCGAGTCGGCGGCGCGTAGTGTTCCACGCAAGCCACAAGGAGATGTCATCTAAGCTCAAGGGGCCCAATAGGGCCGAATATGTCTGTGAGGACTATGCGAACGTTTGAAAAAGTGACTGTAGCCCTACAACGTTAAAGGCAGCAGTCCTGCTACAAGTGTGGTTTTAGTCAGTAAAAGTGACACGCTCCTCTCCCGCCTCACCCTAGAACGCGAAAGGTAATTGGATGATTTTATCAACGCATTTGTTTCAGAAACACAACTGATGCATTGTTATTTTTTATGTTAGGTATCTATCTAGAACATAATTATTACTATGTGTCCCCTATGCAGAGGAATTTTAAATGGGTAGGTAAGTGAATTGACCTAATCTAACGTAATACCTATCTATTATGATTAGAAATTATCAGAAAATGTACATTGAAAAGAATATTTGCGCCATTAAACAATAATATCACTAGGCACCAAATGTAGATAAATAGTCATAAAACAGGGGATTGGGACGTTATTATCAATAGATATAAATTATCTAATAGTAATAAAGTAGTAGTTTATCAAGATAAAAATAAAACGCAAAAATTCGTGAAATTACGAAGAGTTATAAATGCAAATACCTGATTATCGCGTAGAGGCAATTAGTTCAAGTGATCTGACTGATTCTTACGACACAGCGACATTAAACGAGTATTTTCGCGAAAGTGAGAATTTAACTCGTATTTTCATAATACTCTATCTAGTTCAATAAAAATAAAAAAAAGTTGTAGGATTTAATGAATAACATCGATACAGTATAAAGTATTACCTGATGTCCCTTATATTTAATGAGTTCTTTAAGTCGGTCCACTATGAAGAAGCATCCATCGCGGTCGTAGTAGCCGACGTCTCCAGTCTTCATGTACCCCTCCTCGTCGAAGATGGCGCGCGTGGCGGTTTCGTCCCCCGCGTACCCCTTCATGATGATGGGTCCTTTCAGGCAAATCTCTCCGTTTTCGTTGGGGCCCAGCTTTTTACGAGTATCTATGTCTACAACCTGTAATTGGTGTCGAAATTGAAATTAACACCGATTTTCCCGAGTATATACCTACTGTACCTACTTGAATTTAATTTTTTTACAGATTCGTCTGCAACGAAAGTAGAGATACAATAAACAAGCTCCTATCTACAAAAGTGTGAATGTTGTAAAAAACATCTTATTAATAATAATTTACTTCTAATTTAATGTAAGAAAAGGGCTGGACAAATTAATTGAATAATTTGAAAATTAACAAAATTAAATTAATCTATGAAATTTACCTTCGCCTTCACTCCATAAAGCGGATAGCCACCGCTTCCCGGCTTTCTCACAGTCTTCTCATCGTCTATGTCTTTTGTAGCTGCCAGTGAAGTCTCCGTCATTCCGTACGCTTGGAATATGCCCTTGCAATTTGTCATACTGCAAGTGAAAAAATCAAGATGTAGAAAAGTGACACAAGTTAGTGTGACAACTAGACAACTTCTATTGTAATTATCAAGTAATAGAAAGTACTATAGGTAGGTATTTGAACAAGGAGTGGTTAGTGAGGAGTTAAGACTACTGTACAGCTATAGCAAATGTTATTACTGTAGGTATAGCAGCAAAACCTCTGCATCCTAGAAACTGGAGTGGAATTCTCTGCCAGAATCTGTGTTTCCTGATAGCAACTTAGAGGTTTTTAAGTCAATAGTGAAAAGGTTACTACTAGGCAAGTGTGCTCTATCGTCGGCCACATCGTCGCTTACCATCAGATGAGTTAGCGCTTAAACGAGCCTAACAATAATAATAAAAATAAACTACCGTTTTAACTACCTACTACTATTTTTTTGCGGTTTTAGACCTTGCGGGAAAACGCGGGCGTTTAATCGCAGTGCGTGCTAAGCCTTACAGGTTACAGCAGACCCACGAGTGTGATGATACTACGATTTTAGAGAAAATAAGTATAAAGGTCTTTACCGTTTCAAACAAAGTGTGATGGTTTCCGCGGAGAGCGGAGCAGCGCCGCACCACACGGCGAGGATGGACGACAAGTCAAACTTCTCCACTACCGGCGCCTTCGCCAGGAACACCACGATAGGGGGCACGGCTGCCAGGAAGGTCACCTAAAAGTTTAACATACTGTTAAGTCTTATATCTTTTTGACGGTCACCTGGCTAATAGATACGTATTTGGCGCTACGTATCATCCATAGATATACTCGTATATTACCAACACCCACCACACACACACAAGTTCGGTTTTTTATATCTTATAACACAAGTTATGAGATGGATGGAGAGGGAGAGGGAGGCCAAAGAAGAGATGGATGGATTGTGTGACGAGTGACAGGACAGAATGGAAGAAAAAAACGTGTTGCGCCGACCCTAAATAAAACGGGATAAGGGCAGGAAGATGATGATGAACACAAGTTATGACAAATAAAAAAAAATCGTTCAATTGCGAGTCAGACTCGCGCATCGAAGGTTTCCCGTACAAACTTAGCTCGATTCCCGAAAAAGTCTTGAAAATTTTTCATTTGATCGATATCAATAATGGCATTTTTACTTTTATATTATACAAATGAAATTAAATTAAAATAAAATATTTGAAGGTTGTTTTTGTTCTGTTGTTTACCTACTCAATGGTACGAAACCCATTGTGCGCGTGTCCGACTCGCACTTGACCGAGTTTTTTTATTCTTTACTTGTGCTATGAGCTTCTTTTGTGCTTTGCCTTTCCTTTCTTTTCTGCTTTTTCAAATTTCGGGATTTGCGTAACTACAACAGTTTTCAGACTAAAAAAGTAACGCATATTATAAAAGGAAGATTTGATTTTTTATTTATTTGTTTGTACGTTACGATTTAACTCAAGAACCACCGGAATGATTTTAAAAATTCTTTCACCATTAGAAAGTTACATCTTCATTGAGTAACATAGGCTATTATATTTTCTACTTTCACGCCAGTGAAGCCGGACATATTTACATAATGGAAGTTAGTTACTTTGTATTTCTGTATGGCCCCTAGATATTTCACAGGGTTGAATCCATTCATGTACACCAGCTTCTTCTTCACTAGGATGTAGTTGATAGTCGACATCAGGCCGTAGGCGTGGTACCACGGCACTATCGTCAATAGTGTGGTGTCCGGCAGTCGGGTCTCGGTTCTGAAATATTAATATTATTCATATTCATGTTTATCATTATTCTATTTATTTTTTATACCTCAAGGCTTGTTTTTTTTTATATATCTCAAGACTGTTTGTATGTCTAATATATCTAATGATGCTAAAAAATGCCTTTTTATGAAAAACAAAAAACACTCTGCGCTCTCCAAATTGTGTGTTTGACCATCATGTGACATTCTATCAGCCACCAAATGAACTATATGTGATATATTTAGGGTTCCGTAGCTTATATTTAGGGTTCTGTAGGGTTTTTTTTCATTAAACCCATACGTGTGGGGTATCTATGGATAGGTCTTCAAAAATGATTTATTTATTTATTTATTTTATTATTTATGTACACACAAATACAGCAGAAGATACATTAAACAATAAAAATTGTACAAAGGTACTGCTTATTTCTGAAAGAAATTTCTTCCAGCAGACCTGCGATAGGAGACATTGGAAGAAATGTAGACAATAGTGTGTTGAAATAAGAGAAGAAGAGATTGTGAAAACTTAAGTCAAATTAATAAATACATATATAACTACATTAATAAATAAATAAAATAATATAAATATAATGTGTGTATATATATATAAATATAAAATATATATTTATCAGACTAGAGAGGAAAGATAGTGCTCTTTGACTTTAGCCTTAAAAAGTGAAACAGTTTTCAGATCTCTAATGCTAGGCGGAAGAGAGTTCCACAATCTTACTGCGTGGACAGAGAAAGAGTAGGAATAGTAGGTAGATTGATATTGAGGTTTATAATATATTTCTTTTCTAAACCAGTTTGCGCGAGAGACACTTCCAAAGTGGTAAAACTTTATCCCCCCCCGCTCCCGTAACTTCTAAAATAAGAGATTAATAAATTTAAAAAATAGATGATGTATATGCAACGCAAACTTTCACCGAAAATTGGTTTGAAAGATATCTAGTAGCAGTTTTTTTTTTAAATTCACTGTCATTAAAACATCGTACAAGAACTTTTATAGTATGTTACTTGCTGCTACGGAACCCTTCATTGAGCGAGTCTGACTCGCACTTGGCCACTTTTTTATAGGTTATTTTTTATGCAAAGTTAATAGTTTTAAAGTTAGTGACGTAGACTAACCACAAAATTAATTCCTTGAGGGTATACTCGTAAAATAAGTTATACCCCTTCTCACATAAATTAAATGTTAATTTAAGAGCATTTGGAATGATTTTATGACACAAGGAAATACAAAGAAATATTGTTATTAAAAGTTTAGTTTTAGTTTAGTTTGGTAAAACGAATTTATGTTTAGTAATATCATTACTTAGATACTCAAGGACCATGTATTGTAGTATTGTTAAACGCCAACCAAATAAAAACGTGGGCAAATTTTGAAGTTAAGTACCTACTTAAATTTGATTAAAAAAGAAAAACAATATCGGTTCGTTTAAATGAGTACTTGAAACAGACTTATAGTTTTTGTTAATGTTTTTATTTTTAAAAATGGCTTGGGTCCGATTTCACCAAACGATAGAGCAATTTTTTTTGATAATTTTACATTCTTATATATTTAGGTAGGTAGTTGTCGGTCGTTGCGTACTAACTATCTACAGGTCATTGGACTCGCTCAGCTGACGTTTACTTAAAGAAATTAATTTCGTACATGCGTATATTAATTTTATCTTTACAAATCGATAGTGTTTCATGTACCGGATCGACCCTGCACAGGATTAAAATCATAATTTTACGGTGTATTTCTAAAGGTAGGATATGAATAACAGATTCTAAATTCAAATATATACGTTTGTTTTTTAATTGTAGCGGTAGGGAATACCTAAGTATTTATAGCTATAATATTATTGGTAGGTATTAATAATAAGTAGATATATTTTTTTATTCGCAGACGTCTCCGAAGTCCGAAACATCATCCGAAATGGATAGATGTAACATTTTAACACGATTGCCCCAAAAAAGGAGAATATGTAATGTCCTTTAAACTCCACGCGAATGAATGAAGTCCCAGGTAACAGCCTGCTAGTTACTAGGTAAAAATCGAAATGACTAATATAATTGGATATGGCTATTTACAAAATATCTTCCTGACAACTCGAAATTATCTGTTAATTTTTACAATAATCTGCAAATTCATGACACTATCTGCAATCTACAACGACTAAAACGTTAATTATCTGTGCTGAACTTTGGCCGCTTATTTTATACATCAATCTACAAAGGTAAGTAAATACGTGTCTATTTTAGTTTCGAATTCAGTGATGCAGCGGTCAATCAATCGATCTGCCACACAAAATCTATGGCCTCACCTTTTCCCAACTTCATCGGGTCGGCTTCCAGTCTAACGAGATGCAGCTTAGTAATTTATAGTCCATGGCAAATAAACTGAACTAAAATGGTCGTCGTTCCTATGGTTACGCGCAGCAACCCGCTTTGCCGCACTTCGATTAAGACCCGAAAATCTGTTACTGTACATTGAAGGTCGGTCTCCATTTTAGTTCAACTTATATGCCGGGTATTGTACGGTTTGACCTTAAGAACACATATTTGGGTAGGTAACATAATAATAACACCGCACAAGAAAGGCGATATCATCATCATCATCAGCCTTTTAATGTTCCCACTGCTGGGACGCAGGCTTCCTCTCTAAGAGAGGGAACGGGCCGTAATCCTCCACGCGGGCCTAGTGCGGTTTGGTGGAGGGCGATATCATAAAAATAAATAAACCAAAAACTATTTTATAATTACTCAAAACTGGATGCGGAGTACAGTACGTTTAGGTGTGTCAGCATAACGCCCTTGGGCAAGCCGGTGGTGCCTGAAGAGTACAGGATGTAGGCGACATCGGACCAGCCCTGCACATCTTCTACCTCGAATTCATTCGGGTTCACATGTACCCCCACACTCTTGTATTCAATTATACCGCTCGCAACCGGTTTGCCATTTAATTGTATTATTTTTTCAATACTCGGCACTGTTTTTATGGTCTCCAAATTTTTTTGAAGCCCCACTTCAGAGGCCAAAATAATTTTTGGCCGTGATATATTTAGCACGTGCGTCATTTCATCTGAAACAAACGGAAATTATTTGTAGGTAATGTTCACATCTTAGAATAATTATTCTAAGGTTCACATCTAGCTACGTTTTTTTTTTTATTTATTTTTTATAAACTAGTGCTTGACTGCAATCTCACCTGATGGTACGCAGTGATGCAATCGTTGATGGTGTCGCACTAGTTCATTAGTTGCACTCAATCGGCAGAAATTATGCACTTTACCTACACTAATTTTATACTGAAATCTTCTTGGTAGGTACCTCTTTGATTAGGCCAATGGTGCTATTCTCTAAGAAAACGCAGCGCTGGCTCAACGACGAACACCCAAATAGTTTAGTTAACACCATTGGATTGTCAACCTAATACTCGTAGGTACATCTATACGTACGTATTGGTTTATATGGTAAAAAAACAAGTCGTTTATGGATAAAGTTGCTTTTTGATACACATGATTTAAAAAAAAATGTTCTACAAAAACAAAATTAAATAAATATTTGTGTGTCGATTTTAATAGTTATTTGATTTTGACCCCTCTAGAAGCCAATGATTTTTGTTTTAATTCTAATTTCATTAAAATTGCGCTTGTAGGTAAATAAGGAACAACAGGGTTTTTGTTATATATATATATTGTATATTTTCCTTATAACAAATATGCGAATGGGTAAGTAGTATTCATATCTCTATTTTGTGGTAGTATGTACGAATATGATAGGTACAAATCATAAAGTTTATCTACTCTATTTATTTATATTTATATAGCCGTGATATTATCACGGCTTGTTTCACTCCGTAATTTGCCGTAATTCATCTTGGTGGGTACATTTTTGTAAGTATTTTGTTATTAACTGATTTCAAAACAGCTCTACCGATCACTTGCAAGCAAGACAACAAACATTTGAAATATTTAACTTTCAACATCGAACTCCCAGCAGTGGCAGGCCTAATAAGGAGACGGTATTAGGAAAGCTTTCCTAATACTAGACACCTTATTAATAATGTTGAATGTCAGGAACTGACCACAATTTTCAGCAGTAAGTAGGTGGGTCCAGTCATGAATTTGGGATAGAACAATCATCATGATGACATTAATTATACAAAGTAGCGCCGCCAATACAATAAATTAAAATACTCTAAGTACTAATCGATAGGAATATTATTAAACTAGCAAAACAATAACGATGATTTTTACTAATCGTAAACTTCATATTAAGCATCATGTAAAAATACATAAAATAAACAATAATGTTGTTTATTTTGTTGTGTGACTAAACAACTGAATGAATTCGAATTTTTGGTATACCGACTGGGAACATCATGAGATATACGCGGTTTATTTTTTTATTGGTTATAAACTGTTATAAACTAGTGCTTGATTGCAATCCCACCTGAATTTATTGTTGTATTGTCGGCGCCACCCTGTAAGTGTAGATATTCTATATTTGTCTACCTGAAAGAAACTAACTCCAGACTTGTTTCAGGATATAGAGTATTAACCTTTAGTGTAGAGCACGTTGAGTGTGGTGACGGTGGCGCCGCAGCAGACGATGGCCAGCGCGGACGGGATGAACTCGTCCCTGTTCTCGCTGCACAGGGCCACCACATCACCGCGCTTCACCCCCAGCCGCTTGAGCCCCGTCGCCACATTTACAGTCTCTTGTAGTATCTGCCTGTATGTTATCGTTTGATCGGTATCGCCATTGATCTGTGAATAGGGAATATACATGACAGAATATTTGCTATCTAACTCTATGTAGTTAGATAGCAAATATTCTGTCATGTACCTAGTCCTACCTATATCAATAAATAGGTATACAAAAACTAGAATCCTACTAATATTATAAACGCGAAAGTTTGTATGTTGTACATATGTATGGATGCTTGTTACCTACTCTTTCACGAAAATGCTACTGAATGAATTTCGATGAAAGTTAGTACGTGTATACAGTTAGACCATGTCCTGGATTAGCATATAGAATACTTTTTATCATAGGAGTATGTTCCCTTGGGATAATTTTCTACTATCACGCGGGCGAAGTCGCTGGCAACAGTTAGTAGGTACTAAAGAAATCTTTCTCGCCAAAACGCCAGCGCGTTTTCTACGGCGCGGCGCGGCGGGCGCGGCGGCCGGCCGTACGAGGCGACTAGTGTCATGATGGTCTTTGACGTCAAAGACCATATATCGGACTTTTCTTTTTTAATATGTATTTGATGAACATATATTTTTCATATTTATATCCGTGGCGAGGTGTTAAAATTTTCGAGCCCACGTCGCTTTTTTCCTCCATTCTACTTCTTTAGCTCTCAAATTGTCATGCATAAATCGACAAAGTTAGTTACATCCTGTACCCATTTGGGCAAAAGAAAAACTATCCAAAGCGGGGTATTGAAGATGCACCCGCACCTCCCGAATATAGCTGGCGAGTACCACCCGTGTACACTAACCATTAGGAGCCACTTCATAACTCATAATCTATTTAAACATAAACACATCAAATCCCTATTACAAATTAGTACTAGGTATACTAGTCTACTAAGTAGGTATTGATCTTGGCCCCCATTTTCACATTTATGTTTTTTTCACATATTGTATGGCACATTAACTTGACTAGATATAACGTAAATGTGTTAAGCCAACAGTGCGCTGCGTGTTGGTAGATACTTATAAACATAATAATAATAAATAAATAAGTAGATAATAAATTGTTTATTTATCAAGAAGGTTCAGATGATAAGAAAAAAAAAAAAACAAATCTTAAACTATAACAAGCAGGATATACCTACAAGGTTAAGTAACCACATAGGTATTGAATATATTCATGTAAATATACATGGTACATCTGTATCTGTTTACAAATTACGTTTCCCTTACATTATTCCTCTACATATTGGTACATCCATAGATATCCGGATGTACCAATATGTCGATATCCGTGGGTACATCTGTATCTGTTTACAAATTACGTTTCCCCTAATATCTCGATCGTTAGTACCTATAACGAGATATTATAAACAGCATACCTACCACATCGACCTATTAATTATTATAAAATAAAATTCATTATTTATAACAGACCGCCTCTTGCGCTATTTTTAGAACAAACTCGAATAATTTATCTGTACACCACTTCGTTGTACGCAAGATCACATTGGAGGTCAAAGTCTACTCCAATGCGTTAAACTAAAAAGTATCGTAAGTAAAAAAAACTTACCATAGCAACAGCATCTTCTCCTTCGCAAGCCTGTGTCAATTTGTCTATGGCATACTGTCCTAGAGACAAGTGGCTAGGCACACACAACGCCGGACCGGTCGAAACTACTTTGTTTATTATCATTGTATATTTAGAAACTACACACAAGTTTTATAAATGCGTTAATCACCGGCACTACTAAGCACAAACACCACCGACTGACACGACTCACTAGCCTATAACTGAGTTAATACTGTTGTAATACCATTTATCAACAAGCGCTAAGTATTCACGTAATCATTTATTAAGTCTATACAGTTATAAACGTATAAGTTAACACGTTTGTGCATGAGGCCCACCAGGGTTGCTACCTGTGCAACATCAAATTGTATTTTCAATACACTTCCTCCAAAACTGACTCTTGCAATGTATATCACCCTCGAGTTTTTTCTTTCCGCTTTCTTCAGGGGCCATTCATTTATTACGTTCAATACATTCCAAATATGATTAGGATCGATTTTTACGCCATGTGTGACGTCAAATCAAAGAAATTTTTAAATTAATAAAAAAAAATTACTAATCTCTGAGTCACTGTGTGAAGGGTCTGAGTAGTGGCAAATGGAAGAAGAAGGCGAATTGTTCGTAACAATGAAAATAAGACAGAAAATAGTTTTTTTAACTAATTATGACTAAAACAATTATGTAACTAATCTAGATTAAACAATAACGTTTTTACTTCGCCTAGATTAAAATAAGACTCAATACTACAAAGCAAAAAAAAAACTGTTATTGATACGTAAATAAGTTTTCTTTCCAAACCGTAGTTCTTACGTAAGATCATAAAATACGCAAAGATACGATTTGAAAAATCGGGGGCAACATCGCGAGTACCGACGTGCGCTCAGATGCGTATACGCACAGAATAAGTTGTATAGGTTAACTATTTTCAATACATTTATTTCTCTTAGACCTACCGCTTTTAGGCACGAAATTTACTGTTTCCCGCACTAGTGCGGATAAGTGCCTTGCAAGAAAAATAAAGCATGATCGACTTTCCGGGAGGAAGGGGCGCCAACCATGTCCTATTTTTTAAATAATAAAATAAATAAAATAATAAAAGCATTAGCATTATCAGCCTTTTAATGTTCCCACTGTTGGGACTCAGGCCTCCTCTCAACGAGAGGGAATGGGCCGTAAACCACCACGCTGACCCAATCCGGATTGGTGAATGTAACATGTCTTCGAATTTTTGGTTCTAGGACATGCCGGTTTTCTCACGATTTTTTCCTTCACCCTTTTGAGAGCAGTGGTGATGAAATAAATTTCACAAAGTAATACGCATGCTGGGTTTGAACCCGCGACCTACAATTCGTAAGTCGGGGCCATTACCACTCGGCCACCACTGCTCTACTACACTAGTAAACATATGATTTTGTCGTGTTCATAATAAATTTATAATTGTTATTTTTAATATTTCTTTTGTGAGACGATTATACTCGCCGGTTCTTACTTCAGTCAGACTTCATTTATGAAATTCAAAATTTTAGAAGAGATCACCCAGCATGATTGTCGGAAAAATTGTGGGGTGGGGGTTTCGAAAGATAACTAGCACGTAGAGAGGTCGATCTAGACAACTAAGACTTCGTAATACAAAGCAAAAAAAAAACCCTTTATTGAAATGCAAATAAGGTTTTTTTTGCAAACCATACTTTTCACTCAAAATTTGACATATCAAGGTTATTCGCTTTCTTATTCTTATTTGGAACGCATAGTACAGTGTTTTCTTATAAAGTACCTATAGTGCAACTTCTGGTTCCTATTTATCTAATTTACTTGTGTTGTGTTATTGTCTACTGCTGGTCTGCCACTGCTACCGGCTGAGGCACCTGCGCCTGCTAATGACAAGCAGGATCTGCTTGGCTTATGGCTACTCCTGGTCTCTGAGGGCCTCACCTCTACAGTCTACTGTTGTTCTACGTCTACGTGGGGGGGGGGCCTACGTGCCTGTAGTACTCCCGTCCTCTTTGTGTCTCCTCGCGGAACTTTTTTTTCTACAATAATAGTTTATGTTCAACCTGACAGGGGACATAATTTTTATTGTTTACCTTTACCTCTCCCTCTTACCTCTCTTAACGTTACACGTAATGTTACAGCCAGAAGTCAGCCACCGGAACTGTAAATAACCTAACCGTGTTTGGGATTACTGCACACTATTTCAGTTTGGCTTAGGGGTACTCTTTAGTTGTGGTTCCACTGCTAAAACGCGACTTTCTTTTATATATATAGATTAATTATGGGGTAATTTTTCCCTGAGATGATAGCCCTAAATATACTGAAGTACTTTTTTTGACCCTTTCAGCGACACGCTTTCTGACTCTATAGTTTTAATTTCTCTAAGGTGAAAGGTCCAAGGGTTTTTTAATCCGTAGGATAAATTATGATCCTTGGTAAAGTCACAGACTTTGACGTGCTTATGATGGCTAAATAATGTTACATTTTAGTTTAAAAAATAACTCCTGGTCAAGCTTTCATTAAACATACATTAATATACAATTATCGTCGTAAATACAAAACTATTATAACACATTGTGATACAAGTGTGTAATGTAATTGGTTACCGTCGAGGTGGTATTAAGACCCGAGCCTTGGCGAGGGTCTTAAGAGAGCCAAGAATGGTAACCATACATTACTCACGTGTATCATACGACGTTTTTCAACACGACGTTTTACACTTGTGAAGAAAAATAATTTTGCTAAGCATTATCAATTTATCACAACAGCAAAACTAGTAACATTTTTCATAATATGGCGGTAAAAAATTAAATCCGTTTTCATAGGCGAGCATCTAATTTCTTCAAATTTATCCATAGCTGAAGGCTATGGCTATATAGTCTTTTGATCAAATTGCCAAGTCGTGGTTTGTTTTCTTGCGTTAAAACTTCGTTAAAAGTTTCTACGATAATGTCATTTTTAGTGACAATAGAATACGGATATAACATTTTCTAATGTTTTTGTAGAATTTGATTTTATTTAATTATAAATACAGCCAATGAACTTCACTCGAAAAAATCACACCAAAAACCGCGCGCAACGCGGCCATAGACCACAAAGAAAAACAATTTTTATGTGAACGAACAATTTTTATATTAAATGTTTTGTTATTAAATAAATCGTCTTTACAAGTTAAAATAATAATAATAAAATTATTATTATTATTATTTTTGGTTGAAATTGCATGAAATAAGTAATAAGACACTAATTTATACTATTGAACGAAAGCAATAACCTAATAAATAAATAATTATGATTTCTTTTCCTTTTCAAAATTTGATTTGCGAACAAAGAAGTTGAATAACATTACAGCACTAGTGCGTAATGGTAATCAAAATGTCACAGTTTGGTAACAGGGGCCATTATATACCTAAGTTTAGTGCAATAAGAGCCACTTTCTGAGCAAATGTATTGAAAAAATATTTATTTATTTATTTAAACTTCATGTACAGTAGTGGTACATAGGCGGACTTAATGCAACAAGGCATTCTCTACCAAATATCAATACCTTTTTCTCCTACTATAAATAGGTATTTTATTTAATATTTTTTTATTTGACCTCATTTTCTCTGGTCGCGCTTTCGATGGATAGGCTATATTTTCTAAGCTACATTAGTATTACTTTTTCTATTAACAAGGTTCCTTATTTCCTGAATCTCACTCAAAGGCCCATCACACTATCCAATTTTTAGGAAACCAATTTAAAAAAATCGGAAGGTGTAGTCGCAGTTACTATGCGTTCCAAATAAGAAGAGGAAAGCTAATAACCTCGATCTGTCAAATGTTGAGTGAAAAGTATGGTTTGCAAAAAAATATTACTTGTGTATCAATAAAGAGTTTTTTTGCTTTATATTACGTAGTCTAAGTTAAGTCTAGGTGAAGTAAAAACGTTATTGTTTAATATAAATCAGCTAATTATATTGTATTAAGTCATAATTAGTTAAATATAAAAACTATTTTCTTTCTTATTCCCATTGTTATAGGAACAATTCGCCTTCTTCTTCCATTTGCCACTAATCAGACACTTCACACGGTGAGAAAAATTGAAGAACTGAATTCTGATATCAATTCTTTCGTTAACGATTCGTAAATAGATTAAATTAAAAAAAAAACTTTTTTGCTCGCCGTACCCCATTTTTCAGTTTGACAGTTCTACTTCCTAAATTGTTTACGATTTAGGAAAGTGTAATCACAAAGCTACGATTTAGAACGAATATCTGTCTTCTTGTTTAATGCGAGGGGCGTTCAAAAAGTAATGAGAATGACATATTTATTGAAGGTATCTGACCAAAATGATTATTGTTTCGTAAAGTTTAAGTCTTCGTCATAATACTCACAAATAATTAAATTTCTATCTTGCCGGTGTCAGTTGTTAAAAGAATTTATTTGTATAAAGTCGATACGTTTTTGTGAAAATGGATAAAATCGAAATCCGTCCGGTGATAAAATATTTTTTCTTGAAAAATTTTACCACGGAAGAAGTTTTCAAAAAATTGCATGAGACTTTAGGAGAGTCTGCTCCACCATATTCTACGATGGCTCGGTGGTGTGCTGAGTTTAAACGAGGAAGAACGATGGTTCAACATGAACTGCGCTCGGGCCGCCCTTTGATGTCAATCACCCAGGAAATGGTCGAAAAAGATGAAAAATTTATTTTGGATGATCGCCGTGTCTTTTTTATAGCAGAAGAGTTGAAATTATTAAAAAACGACGAGGAAAACTCGCAAAAAATGTTTTGTTTCACCAGGACAATGTGCTGGCACACAAGTCTGCAGTTGCAATGGCAGCAATCCAAGATACAGGCTTTGAGATACTCCATCATCCACCATATTCAGCGGACTTGGCCCCCAGTGTTTTTTACATCTTTCCGCGTTTGACAGAACACTTGAGAGACTCAAAATTTGATGATGACGAAGACGGTAAACGATTTTTTAAGTACTCTAAATCAAGATTGTTTTAAAAAGGGAAGTTTGGCTCTAGAAAATAGATATACTAAATATAACCTAAAGGGTGATTACGTCGAAAAATAAAATAATATTAAATATAATAATTTTCTAACCTAGCTATTCTCATTACTTTTTGAACGCCCCTCGTATATTTGAATAGGTACTATACGCGGCATATAAATTGAACCAAAATGGCGATCAACCTTCAGTGAGCAGTAACAGATTTTCGGGTCTCAAGCGAAGCGAGGGGCTGCGAGTAACTATAGCAACGACGGCCACTTCAGTTCAACGTATTTGCCGCTTTTTTATATTGCCATTTTTATTACCCGACTGCGCCAGAAGGACGGTTATGTTTTTCGAGAGTATGTATGTATGTATGTATAATTGTTTGGCACGCTCTGCAGCCTGAACGGCTCGATGGATTTTAGCTTGAGAGGTGTCGTTAGATTCGTATTTACTGTGAGAGTGACACTGGGTATATCAAAAAAAAAAAAAAAAAATGGCGGATTTTTAGCGCCAAATTCTAATGTTTGGCACGCTCGACCTTTAGTTTGATTTGAGAGGTGTCTTTAGATTCGTAATTACTTTGAAAGTGATATCGTAATAATATAAACTAAAAAAATAAAAATAAACAGTAATTTAAAAAACTAAAAAACCCGTCTGCTTTTCTGAGCATTTATGAAAAAGCCCTAAAACAAGAAAGTCGTTGTACCCGATTGCACTTATCTATATAATATTTTAAATACTGGCAGTCGGGACCCATTCTAGAAAGTCAGCCGTCTAGTCAATAGATTGGAGTAATCTGCAATGTAATATAGGTATGTGTTCTCAATTTTAGAATGGGTCCCGACTGCCAGTATTTAAAATATTATATAGATAAGTACAATCGGGTACAACGACTTTCTTGTTTTAGGGCTTTTTCATGAATGCTCAGAAAAGCAGTCGGGTTTTTTAAATTACTGTTTTTTTTTTATCTTTATTTAAATACTATTTTACGCTAATGCGTATATAACAAGTGATCGAATTGCTTAGAATCAAGTCATAAGTTACTAAACAAGCATAACAAATATCATTATACCCCACACTTTCTAATTATTATTTTTTTGAGACGATTGTTCCCACCGTTACGGCCAGAGCAAGCCCATTCTTATGTTGTTTTGATAATTACGGTGCCATCGATCGAAAATTCGAAACGTGCATCCCAGTACGACCCCTCATGACGAATGCCTCATCTTATAATATATTAGTCTATGACGAATGCGTCGTCTCTACAATTTAGGATTCAATTTATTGTAGTGTAATCACTAGCTAATAACTTTACTTCCTAAAAGGCTTATTACAGTTTCCGATTTTTATGAAACCAATTTAGGAACAGTTAGGAATCAAAGTTGATAGCGAGGGATCACACTATCCTACATTGAATCCTTAATCGTACCGACGACTAGACATAGGCGGTTTTGGTTTTAAACGTAAACGGATATATATCCGATATCGGATTTTGAAATCAATTTTAATATCCGATTCTATAGCCCTTTGCTTCACCAATTTGTTTCTTACAACACGCGGCATTTAAGTTAAACCACAATGGCGATCAACCTTGAATACGCAGTAAGAAACCGATATTTGTGTCTAAATCGAAGTGGGGGGCTGCGCGTAACCACAGCAACGACGGCCATTTTGATTCAACTTATTTGCCGCATTTTTATATTGCCCTGTTTGTGAATTTCATTAGAATGTGGGTGTAACACGACCTAATGTTTTTGCAGTATTTGGCGGCAAATATATCGAGTCCGCCTTCTCGGTAAATTTCACTGAGGTGGTCAATACTACAATAGCATTCTCGGCTCCATTATACCGAAATCTCGCCAGTTTCAATAATTCCACAATTAATGTCAAGCTGTGGCTGTGTGTGTTAGCACTACGAAGATGCGCGCGCTTGTTGTCAGTTTCCGCGATTGCCAAACAGGTCTCAGCTGTGCGAAGGTACCACGGGCCCTGGCGGTTCGAGAAATGACGTCATCCTCAGTACCACCAGTTTCATCATTTCATCAGGTGAAGGATTTCTCACACATGTACGCATTTCCTGGGTCTTCCGCGTGTTTATTTTTAGCCCAGTATTCGCTGCCTCCTGCCGAAAGTCGATCAATTTTGCTTGCATGTCGGCGTGAGTATGACCTATGCCTACAGGTCATCGGCATAGTCCAAGTCTTCTAAAACGCTGGACAATCCCCACTCAGAATTCCGTCCTAAACCGTAGACAATTTAGGAAGTAGAACGGTCGGGCCACCAATTTACACGGATCCAATCTGTTCTAACTACGATTACACCTTCCGATTTCCTAAATTGGTTTCCTGAAAATCTGATAGTGTAATGTAGTGTAATAAGCCTTTAATAATAAGGCTTCACTGTTCCTAAATTGGTTTCCTAAAAATCGGATAGTGTAATAAGCGTTTATGTCTCACTTTTGCTGTTTCAGAGTTTTGCAACACTGATCCTCAGACGACAGACACCACATGACATACGTAGTATCTCTCTGTAATCTGTGCACATGACCTGACATGACCACAGTCAACTGTCATGTCAAATTGATTTACAAGAATATGCTCTTTGTGTCATTGTCAAGTCAACTGTCTAATTTTAAGAATAAGTATAATATACTAATTATAAATAAAAAAAAGCCATCCAAAGTCTAACAGAGCTAATCCATTGCTAATCATATTGAATAGATATTCGAATTATAGATACCTTCTCGATAAGATTATAATTATTTCTGATAAGCAACTTCAAGTTTCTTTCAAACTCAACATTTTCTGAAGTAAGAAGTTGACTTTTAGCACTTGACTACTTATTACAAAAATGCCGGTAACTGTCCATAATAATGTGGTGTCTGGACCTGAAGAACGAAGCATTCCAGCGCATTTATCATATGGCCAATTTCTGTTTGACCAACTGAAAAACGGTGGTGATAATGTAGCCTTAGTAAGTATAAATATTTACTTATTTTTATTAGGTTTTGAAATTATTGTCAACAAATTAATAACTCTTTTGAGAGACACCAAACCTATCACGTCATTGTTACAAATATGTATACCTAATAGATCTCATTAACCTTGAACCCAATTAACATGAAATTGTTAGTCTGTTAGATAAATATTCTATGAAATATTTGATCATCTTTTAAAAATTCAAATGAATTTGTGAAGTATGCTCAGAACTTTGTGTAGGTATTAGCTAGGTATTGAGTAATTTACATAAATATATGGTTTTTAATCTCAATTTCTGGCCACAATCTTTTAATTACTCAAGCCGGAGTTGGCACACCTATTGTCTTTCTATTGTGTCTCTAATTACGGTATTCAAACTATTATAATGCATTAAATTAAAAAAATTGGTTTTTAAAGTTTCAATGCGAAACTATTTAAGTCTTTAATTTAATTAAAGATTATAATGTATACTCAGAAATATTTTATAATTTTTTTGTAGATAAGTGCAGAGACAGGAGAATCTGTAACATATAGGTATATCCTTCAAAAAAGTGTAAACCTCGCAGTAAGTCTACGTAAGCTAGGATTGAAAAAAGGAGATGTAGTGGGCCTAAGCAGTGAGAACAGATTTGAGTTTGTGGTGGTAGCACTGGCTGTTATATACTGCGGAGGAGTGCTGTCCACACTCAACATCACATATACACCGGGTAAGAAGTATTGAGTATTTTTGGGGAAGATCTGTTTGCAAATACTACAGAAATACTCATAAAATTTTATATCCACTAGCTTCTGCCAGCAGCTGCGCCCGGGTTAAAGTATATTTCTCCATATAAAGTTTGGACTCCGTTCCAACCCCTTAGGGAGTGAACGAAGCTGCTGTGCCAGTGTAACAATAAAGACAAACTTGCCCCCACATTTGATTAATACAATTTATTTTAATTTACATGTTGTTTTTAGGTGAAATAATACATTTACTAAAAATAACAAACCCAAAATTCATCTTTATTTCGCCTATCACATCACAGAACATCTATGATTGCTGTCAAGAACTATCGTCTCCTTGCAAACTTATCATGCTTGGAGAGTTTGATGTTGTTCCGGATTGTATCATGTATGATAATCTTATAAAGGATCATGTAAATGTGGATGACTTTATTATGACTGATGTTGATGGAGTGCAAGATACAGTAGCCGTGATGTGCTCCTCGGGAACAACTGGCATGCCAAAGGGTGTAGAACTCAATCATATCAACTTCCTCACATTGTCAGCACATATGAAGTAAGATCCTCAATTGTTCAAAAAATTACCTATTGCTTTATAATGTTTGGTTGCTGTGGAATATTAAGAATAAGCTTCATGAGTGTTAAGTATAAGTAAAGCTTAACATAAAAATATTTGTTCACAATGCAATAAAAAAGTTACAATTTGATTCAAATAAAAATAGGAATATCAAAGACCTCAATTCACAAAATGTTTCCTGAAAAGGATGGTTTGCAAAGAAAACTTACTTGTGTATCAAGAAGGGTTTTTAACGAAGCTTTAATTAAATCTAAATGAAAAAAAAAAATTGTTGCTTTATCTAAATTAGCTGAGTATATTATTTAAATCTTAATTAGTTTTAAAAAAATACTGTTTTATTTCTTATTTTCATTGTTAGCAACAATTCGCCTTCTTCCATTCACCACTACTCAGACACTTCACACAGTGATGCAGAGATAAGCAGAATTGAAAAACTAACTTTTGATTAAACTTTTTTCGATAATGTAACTAAATTTAATTTAAAAATGTCTTGCTTTGCTCACTCTACCTACAAAGTATTCTGTGCTCTGATACGATTTGTCAGCTATGGCGTCACAATATGGCGCTAAATAGATCCTATTTTCATTTGAATCACATAATACAATGTTTTACTAAAGCGCCTATTACACCACTCGGTATTCAGATAATCTTCGTCTACGTAGCGTAGTGTGGTCTTACTCGGAATTCTGACAGCAAGATCGTATTCGACGAGACTGTTTTTCAATTTGAATGTAGTGTGAGAAGAAGAGAAGAGTAGTGTAATAAGTCTGCGCTCGCGCCCGAAGGGTGTGGACGTGTGCTTGCGTTACGTATTTGTCTTATTTACGTTACCTTTACCACAATGCTTCCAGTAAAGAAATAGTGCCTTATTTATGGCCAAATAATTATAAAGCTTATTTGAATAAAAATTACGTTTATAGGGTAAATAAAATGAAAAGAGAATAAAATAAAATGCTTTATGGGTGAAGTTTTTTGGGGTTTAAGTTTTATTCGAAGTATACAAAAATTTAAATGACTGACCTGTTGGTCTAGTGGTCAGTGGCTCTGACTGCTATACCGGAGGTCGTGGGTTCGATTTCCACCCAGGACAAATGTTTGTGTGATAAGCACGATCATTTGTTCTTTGTCTGGGTGTAATTTATGTATTGTTTTTTTTTGTTTGTAGGAAGGAATTTCTGAATGTACTGTCCGATTTTTTTTTGACGTGTTATTATATTTTTAAAAACAAAATGGAAAATAAATATCAATAATGATTGCTAAAAATTTTTCACCAGTAGAAGGCTGCTTTATTTTTAAGTGACATGGCTATATTTTATATACGCGGGCAAAAGCTGGCACATATAATTTAATTAGTAGTCAAGCTAATTTAAATTATAGGAGTAAGTGCTACTGCAATATTTTGCGAGTTTCGTCAGTGCAGGTGCATTATAAATTTACAACCGCCAACATCGACGTCTTGCGTGCGAATGAGCAAGCTCGCTTTTTTCAGACTGGTGTACAGTACGACCGACGGACCTTGGCGCGTCTAAAGTTAGGCTCTGCGAATTTTAGCGTGCAAAATAAGCGCGCCAAATAAATGATTTATAAAAATAAATGCCAATAACAGTTGTTTTCAGCAATAACAACTGCTATTGGCATTTATTTTTTCAAACCATTTATTTTTTTACGGGTGTACAAGCGCTAAAGTTCGCAGAGCCTAACTTCAGACGCGCCAAGATCCGTCGACCGTACTGTACCTAATAGCGAGCTGTCTATGTTGACTCGATCACAGTCTGTATATCGTGTGCTGAATAACACGTAGTGTAATAGGCGCTTATGTAGCTGCGACCTTAACGACTTTTATGATTGTCTCAACTCAATGTCAGCCAAGTACGCCATACTAAAATAGGATTTGTTATTTAATTGTATTATTTTGTTTTTATTATCTCTTTATTTCTCTTATTTACATAACATTTACATTTTTAAATATTTCTTAAAACAATAAATATAAAAAAAAAATTGTAGTCCACCGGTGTTGCGAGCAGGGTCCAAGCTACCGGTGTTTAGAGCTCGCAGAAACAGGAACCTCCTCACAATGCGAGCCGTATCAAGGAGTACTGCCTTCTGTATCAGGCCCTTGATCCAACCTCGCAACGACAGCTTCGACAGATGGTCGTCAAAGCTTTTGGCTATTATTATTATTATTCCGTTTATTCATTAATATCACTCATAAATTACTTTTTTAAATGTTAATATAAAAAAAAAAATATCAGTATATCTTAGAACTATGAGGTCCTGGACCTTTGGAAGGCGTGCGAGGAGCCGAAACCAACTTGCAGAGCCCCTTTAGAGATATTTTTAATGGAATGTGATGCTAACCGACGATTACCCCTGTACGTACAATGCTCATATATATATTTTTTATTCACATTTCTTTTTTATTATCACAGGTACTACTTTGACTGTGTACAGAGTCAAAAAAAGACTGGCATAGTAACTGGATTGTCACTAATACCATGGTTCCATGCTTATGGCTTCATCACAACATTTGCTGTAATGGCAATGAATATTAAAATTGTATTTTTAATCCGTTTTGATGAACAGCAGTACTTGGAAACAATTCAAAATTACAAAGTAAGTTTTTTTGTTTGTTTTAAATTCATCTTTGTAAGCCACATTTACAGGCTCATAATTTTTATGATGTGGGTGAATTCCTTTAAAATGATTATTTTTTCTTAAGTTATAGTTTCTTTTTTCGATCATATCATCACATCATTCCCTCGAGCAGGCAGGCAGACACTGCAGAAAGCCATATATGCTGCGACCCTTACCTACTGCACATCTCTTCCACAATCATTCATTTTTTCATAATTATGTGTGCCAGCAGCAAGCATGGCCCATGTGACTTGCCAACATCTCCAATAAGGTCAGTGTATTCTCTTGTCTTAAAAGTACGACGCGAGGCTGAAAGCTAGGTACAAACCAGTGCATAGCTGGTTCCAAAGGACACGCGTCAGGATATATTATTTATATTATTTACGCACCCTGACACTCCTAGCAAGGCCTGTGCGCTGCGGTCCTATTAGCGGTCCTGCCCCGGCTTAGTTTATGGACTCCTCGCTCATCCATGTCTTTTTGTAACTTCAACATGTCAAGTGAAACGAATTTAAAAATATTAAATCATTTTCAGATAAATATGACCACAATAGTGCCACCCCTCGCTGTGTTCCTCGCGAAACATCCTCTGGTTCTTAAGTATGATTTGACGTCATTAGTCGAAGTATGGTGTGGAGCTGCACCATTATCCAAGGATATTCAGAAAGCAGTTTCGGAAAGGTAAGTTTTAGAGGTATATGCATAGAATTAACTTATATCTATGGGTATACGGAACAGTGTTAAGTCCCACATACAGTATAGCCGACGGATCTTGGCGAGTCTGAAAATAAATGCCAATAACAATTGTAATTGCTGATAACTATTGTCATTGGCATATATTTTTTTACGAGTGCACAACCGCTTAAGTTCGCAGAGCCTAACTTCAGACTCGCCAAGATCCGTAGGTCGTACTGTACCTCCGCTTGAGTTTGAGACTCCGTGGTGAAAGGATTAGTCAGCTAGCCTCTGCGTTACCGAGTGCTAGCTGTCCAGGGTGCGCTGGGCGTTTAGAATCGCTGTACAATATACCTCCGTTGAAAAGCCTCTGACCAGTCTTATGCTATGTCTGATCCGGGCAACTGCCCGATAGTTGATTTCGAACTATTGTATAATGTTTTAATCGCACGGAGAACTTCGATACGATGCAGAATTTTGACTTATTTCCTTAATGACGTCATAGATGTCGTTACAAAGATATAATGAGGTTTGCTTCAGCAAGTTAAATAATTTATAAAAAAATAAGAGGCAATGAAAGTCATGTCGTAAAGGTTTCGAAGAGTGCTTGTTTGCAATAAAATCGTAACGATCGTTGTTCTCAGAATCGCACTATAATAACGAAACGAATGCTCACATGCTGCACAGCTGCTGGCCTTGAACCATATTATACCCTACCTACTTGTTACATGCGTTTAGTTATGAACGAGAAATCTTTCATCCTCGCTCAAATCTTTCACTAACGCAAACCTTAGTTGTGTACTCGCGGCGCGACGCGTATATTTACTGTTTACTAAGAAGCGGCACGTGTAGCCCGCGTCAGCGCACGCGTAAACACAAACATAATGCAATATAAGATGTGGTTTATGAAGACACGGGGCGTACAGGGTAGCAGTGCCAGCCAATCTTCTTACAAAATGTTGATCATGTCGTACTCCACCTCTGACGGTGACTCACGTCTGCGTTATGTAATTTCCATAATCGCCGTATTATGGTACTGGCGCGTGCAACGCGGCAGGTCTATCCGTTGAATTCGCTTTTCCGTAAAAACTCTCATATTTTTTAAAATAGTGCGGGCCGCGCCGCCTTCAATTCTAGAGTATTTTAAACGAGGCTTTAAAATACTCTAGAATTGAAGTTAATATCTTTATTTAAATTATGATGATAAATGGTGACAGCCTCCACTACTTACGTCTACTTTTGTCAATGACTCTTAGATTTGCTTTTAAGAAAAAGCAAGAGATTTAGGGTCTGCTCACATAAAGCAGCAAGTCGTTGAGTCTATCATTGGCTCGATCATGAGCAGCTGCTGCCATATTTCTGGCCTGACGCTTAAGTGTAACCGTTTCTGATTGTTAAAATAATTGTTACTTATTTGCAGGACAGGCATCGATTTTATTAAACAAGGATACGGTTTGACTGAAGTTACAATGGCTTGCCTTGTAGACCTAACGAGCGGCGAGAAAGTGGGCTCCTGTGGAACACCTGCGCCTGGCATGAGCGTCAAGGTAACTACTTTCCTGCACTCGGAAAACACACTATTCAGGTCGACAGTCATTCGCACAGCTGGGCAGCAAAATCGAAAATGTATCTTTCAATTCTTCGATAACTCGACTTGGTCGACTCGACTCCAACATTGAAACAGTACCTAATTTGATCGATAATGATCGTTAAGAAACATAATTATATGCATAACACATTCGAACCTACCACAATATCGTGAAGATCATAATATGAGTCTTATAATAATACCGTAGTACAATAATCAATCGATCTTATACTGTGCGGCTGCAGCGGCATCTCGTGTAGCTCACGTCAAATTTCCTAATAGCGTCTGAGCTACACGAACAACTGTTCCAGCTTGGCAGAACAGGATCGAGCGTCGTATCGGTGAGCCTAGAGCAGTCATCGGTAAGCTTATCTGCTTTAGGGAGGGCAACAAGAGTGTTGCCCTCCCAGTCCAGTTGTGAGAGCCCTGGGTGAGTGAGGCGGGAGATTTCAGGTTCTAATATTAGTCCTCAAGATTATTTACCCCGCGTCACAGAGCGTATCAACTTCCTGAAGCAGAAGATCTATGCATGGGCAAGCCGTATTCATCGGTACAAGCGGCGAGTGGAGTGGTACACTCGATTTTCAGATTTCAAAGCAACGAAAGCCGAGTTTATAGGGCATGGGAGCGACCGGATCAAAGTGTAGTGTCATTCTGGTGCACCATCTGGCCGATGCCTATCAGTCACACGGAGGGTGACTAGACCCGGGAGGTCAAGCGCGCGCGCGATCTTATACCAGAAATAGGGGCAATTACCATCAGCCCCCTCGTGCAGTTCGTCCGTTGCCTAACAGGAAATCTCTAGGGCCGGACGGGCTGCACAACTTCTGGCTTAAATGGTTCCGAAGGTCGCACGCTCTCATCTCAATTCCAGTCTGCCCTAGAGTCAGGATCGCTGCCCGAGTTTTTTACGACAGGAATAGCTCGCCTGTTCATGTTGGATAGATTATAAGAAGGTCTATGACTCAGTGCCGCATACATGGCTCATGAAGGTGCGTGGAGCAGTATAAAATTGATGCAATTCTGCGCACCTTTCTGATGTCGTGTATGGATGTCGACAAATTCCGGAGAACAGCGAACCAATAAGGATTGAGCATGGCAAATTCCAGGGCGACAGTCGTAAGTTCACTGTGGTTTTGTCTAGCCTTGAACCTTCTCAGCACACTACTGCAGGGTTCAGGCTTAGGCTACTGATTGAAAAGAGGTGGTCAGGTTATATCTCACCTCCTATACATGGATGATTTGAAAATCGTTGCCCACAACAACTTGCAACTGATGGCCTTACATGAGCCCAAAGTAGATCTTTTAGCGTACGTATCCTGGCTGCGCTTTGGAGATCTCTTCGGGAAAATCAAAGGTCTTTTTGTCTGTGCGATAATGGACGAAGTTATGGTGACGGACAACTACCGGAAATACATTGTGAAGGACGGTCCTGTTGACATCTGTCGGGCATGCCACCGGCCTGGGGAATCAATACAACACATAATTTCTGGGTGTTCTCGTCTGGCTAACGGAGACATATTTGCATAGACCTCGTAGCCAGGATTATTCACCAGAAACTCTTGTGGAATCAGAATCAGAAGTACCGTCCTATAGGTATGTGCCCGACCCAGTTCTCGAGGATGGCAGCATCACGTAGTATTGGTATCAATCTATCATCACTGATAGGACTATTGTTGCCAATAAGCGTGACATAGTGGTGATAGATCGACTGGAGCGTCGCACAATGATTGTTGATATAGCGGTCTTTCATGACGAGAACCTCGTGAAATCTGAGAAAGATAAAAAAAAACTCTGTGTACCTACTCCCTTTATCTTGAATTGGCTCGCGAGGTTGTCGACATGTGACAAGTGAATACAGCAGCCATTGTGCCGATAGTCATAACGGCCAATGGCTTAATTGCTAAGAGCCTCGAACAACAACTGAGGAGGCTCGCGTTGGACGGTTATATCAAGAGCTAGTCCAGAAAGCAGTACTTCTGGCCACGGCTTGTTTTGTAAGTTCCTATCTCAGGAGCCCTGACTACCGGTAGCTTGGATCCAATGCCGGTGAGCTAAAATATTTAAATGTTTTTTTTAAATATTATTTTGTTAAAAAAAAAATGTAACTTATATGTGTTTCCAATAAATAAAGGGAATAATAATAACATTCCACAACCATCACTCAACGTCGTATAGTTCCAAGCTAAGCAGAGCTTGTGTTATGAGTACTAGACAACTTCTACTTCTTAACGTGTTGATGGCAAAATTAGTTAAATTCTTTGCCTGGTCCAGTATTCTGCCACGGCAATGCCGTCCACTGATGCTTTCATTAGGTCCCTACATGAACAGGTAATAGGGCACGTGATGCAGGAGGGAAGGTAATTACTAGACAACTGATAAACACATTTACATATTGCTAAAATTCCTACATATTATAGATAAATTACACCCAGACACAGAACAAAGATTAGATAAGATCATTTATTTGTATAAACATGTGTATGTTAAGATTAAGACACGATCAATAGAGTTCAACATCAAATCAAATGATCATGTTCATCACACAAACATTTGTCCTGTGTGGGAATCAAACCCACGACCTCCGGCATAGCAGTCAGGGTCACTAACCCACTAGACCAACACGCCAGTCAACAGTATATTTTAAATATTGGCCGATTACGGCCACAGCAACCGCGTTCCTTGGGTCCTCATGGTGGTTATGAGCTCAGATGTGCTACTCTGTCATGAGCTCTCACGAAACTTGCATATCCAACTTTGGCCGAAAAACTCCAAGCACAAAGCGGAGATGTCAGGACACCATTATAAAATATAGTTGCTGGTGGTCTAGCCTTGAGGTCGTCGCGTTTCTGGTCTAATTCCAACCTTTTATTTTCAAAGGCCTGTACGTGCTGCTGTACACTACGTCTCCACTCAGGCCGATCTTGTGCGTGTGTTTCCCAAGTCGAGGATAAATATGTATATTATACTAGCTTTTACCCGCGGCTTCGCTCTCGCTCTACCCTATACCAACAAATGAGCAGATTTTGGATATCTTTATTTTATTTTGTTAACGGAATAAAAATTATCCTATGTCCTTCTCCTGGTTCTAAGCTACCTTCCCACCAATTTTCAGCCAAATCAGTTCAGCAGTTCTTGAGTTATAAATAGTGTAACTAACACGACTTTCTTTTATTATATATAATATCCTCGTAATTATTTATTATTTGGTGCGTTTTTTTTTAGGTTATTGATATCGAGAATGGAGAAAAAGTAGGACCGGGTAAAGAAGGTGAATTATGGATCAAATCTCCATTACGTATGAAGGGGTACATGGGCGACCGCGCCGCTAGCGACGAGCTACTCGACAGCGAGGGCTACCTCAGGACTGGGGACATCGGCTACTACGACACCGATGGCTACTTCTATATTGTAGACAGACTAAAAGAACTCATCAAATATAAAGGCTTCCAGGTAAAGTTATTAGTTGCCGCATGTTTAGGTTTGTGACCTGAATTCTTTCATATTGGACTAGGAAAAAAAGTGTTGTCACCGAAATGAGACACTCATCAAAATTTAGTATATTATCAATCTAATTATTGGATGCCATCAGTTTATTTTTAAAAGCAGGAGGAAAATAGTTGTTCATTTTTTAAATAAATCATTTTACTGATTAGAATAGAATAGAATAGAATAGAATATAACTTTATTGTACACCAAAGAAAGTTACTTAATTAATACTAAACTTAAATCTATGGGTACAATGGCGGTCTTATCGCTGAAAGCGATTTCTACCAGACAACCTTAGGATGGATCGTAAGAACTAAAATAAATACAGGGGGTAGTCTGCGGTGTACTAGTAAGAAAATAAATAAATAATTATAAAACGAATATATATATATATATATATATAAATACATATTATAAAATGTTATAAAATGTTACACAATAACATAAAAAAAAAGAAATAAGGTAGAGTTGGTGGAAGAAATAAAATAAGTAGAACCAGGATAGCATTAAAGAGACAGGAAATGGTCTTTAACCAAATTTTTAAAAGAACCTAATGACTGGGCTTGCCTAATAGGTGACGGCAAAGCGTTCCACAAACGCACCGCCTGGATCGCAAACGACTTGTCGCAAAACTTAGTAGAATGCGAGGGCATCAAAAGTTTCAAATTCTCCGATGATCTCAAGTGTCTTGAATGTGTGTCATGAAGGAACTTAAAACGTTCTTTGAGATAAAAGGGGGTTGTAGGAATAAACAGAACACTGTAAAGCAATGATAAAATATGGGCATTCCGGCGAAGGCGGATTGGCAGCCACTTGAGCCTGTTACGAAATTCAGAAATATGATCATATTTGCGCAATCCAAATATGAATCTAATACAGAAGTTTTGAAGTCGCTCAAGCTTATCTAGCTGCACTTCAGTTAGATCCAAATAACTGACATCGGCATAATCAAGGATTGGGAGAAGGAGGGATTGGGCGAGCGCAATTAGATAGAATGTTTGATAATATCCTTTATGAACGCATCCATAAGGTTTAAATTCTAAGAGAGGTCCATTCTTTTCAGTCGATATCGATTTAATTTCGTAATTGAAATTAAATTCAAAGAATTCGTTGTTTTTTTTTATTATTTCATTGAATCAAGTCATGAATCGAATAAAATATTTTGCATCTTAATCGAAAATGCCGTAACTCGATAGAATATGGAGCCACCGTATTTTTGACAATCAGAAGTTCTGTTTATTTTTTTAAGTAATATAGACTTCGTCTTTTAAGCCATGTCTTCGTACGAACAAGTAGTTAATGTTTTATGATGTACACATTCTGAGGAATCAATTTTTGAGTAATCTAAACAGCCTTCGAGTGAAGTTCAGCCACTACACAGACTACACTCGATGAAATGCCGCCAAAAATTATATTTGACACCTTTTTTGAAATGCTACAAATTACTAAATTTTAATTAAACACTACTTTTTCTGTACTATTAAAAATATAATGAATGCCGTACTTAGTAACGATAATTCGGGCAAATCAAACGATATATATTTCATCAAGTTACATTTTATTAATTTTTTATAGTCCAAGCATGTTAGGTGAATGGCCATTGTTCTTTGTTCCGTGCGGGAATCGAACCCGCGGCACGTAACGTAGCAGCCAATCGCTCAACCACTGCGCCAACCAAGTTATCAAACTGAAGTGCCAATGCGATCATGTTTCAGTTCTGAGAACAGGAATGGCGCTTTAAGTCGTGTAAGTGTCCGTCTCTCTCACATACCGGAATCGTGATGCTCTTAAGACGTCATAGATGTTTGTTCAGGTAGCGCCCGCGGAGCTGGAGGCGCTGCTGCTGCAGCACGGCGGCGTAGCAGACGCGGGCGTCGTGGGGCTGCCAGACGAAGCCGCCGGCGAGCTGCCACTAGCGTTCGTGGTGCCACAGTCGAACTCTAACGTCACCGAAAAAGACCTCGTCGAATTCGTTGCGTCCAAGGTAAAAAAGTTATTTTAATGTTGAAACTTAGTCAACTCAGCAATTTCGTATGAGCTTTCAGGATTATTTTCAGTTCATTTTGTACAGTCAAAGAATTATAAGATAGTTATGCACTGCAAAAAATTAAAGAATCTCTCTCAAGTTAACATTGATGTAAAATCTTGCTGTCGCAGTTCACACATAAACGATCCAGCCATCTTGCTATACTACCGGCAGTATACATAATATTAGGCTGACCGCTCACGTTGCATCTGGGGCACATGTTATATCACAGCGAAAAAACATTCGACGCGAGCTTCAGCAATCACCGCTGATGCGCTTCAGAATCGGATGCGCCCCATCGACACCTGGAACGCATTCATTTATTAAATCTAAAGAGCGCTGTTACTCGCTGTACAATTTAGATTTTCATGTAATCAACCCAGGGACTGCTCGCTGATATGGAGATACGATATCGCTTTTGCTGTAATATATTGTTAATTCTTAATACTATCCCACACACAACCTACCTCGTCTATTTATTTATTATTTTTATTCAATATAAGTACAGCGTATACACCAATATTGTTAATTATGTAGTACAAAAATAATTGGGGCTCTATCGGTACCCGTTACTGATCATGTTTCATCATCATCATTTCAGCCAAAAGACGTCCACTGTTGGACATAGGCCGCCCCCAAGCGTGATCATGTTTGTGTAGTCAAAATTAAAAAAAAAGAAACTAAATCCAAAATAGTCCACAATAGTAAACAGCGAAAGATCGGTATCTTCCGGTGTTTTGATTTGACTCGCCTCTAGCGCGTGGACCGCTGAAATCAGGGGGCTTACTCTCGAGTTTAATTCCGATCGGTCGACATTGGAATAGTGACGTAAGGTACTCTTGAATTCGATGCTACGGATAAATTGCGTGTTCTTTTTGGATATATAAGTAAAATGGGGATTGGGCTTGGCACGTATTCTTAAACCAACTTGGTGCTAGCAGCGAATTCGAGAGTACCTAACGTCACAATTTCATGTCGAACGATCGGAATTAAATTCGAGAGTAAGCCCCCTCGTCCCCGTCGCCTAATTTTACTCAGTCGCAATCGGCTAGTGACATAGACCAAAAATGTTATAGTGTTACCCAAAGTTTTTTTTTTAATTCTAAGTGGAATAAAGGTTATTGAAATGCCACCGTGTTCATGCGTTGTGTGTATGCGTTTTACGTTCAAAAAGAAAAAAAACATAAAAACTTATTTCCTATGATATTTCTAATTTCACTTATTGTTTTGGTCGCCATTTTGCGAAGCGATATAGATGCTCACACGACAGCGCTGGCTCATATCTCTGTCCTTGTCTCTCAGTGACTGTAGGTTTGCGACTGTGATGGCACTGATCATAGATGTGTGAGTTTCGGTGCATATAACCGTGCACAGGGTCCAGGCTTTCTGATTGCGATGTTAGCGCGTAATGTTTCTTCTCCACGATATATCAATGATTCATAACAATAAAATTGCTGCTAGAAAATACTACCCGCAGTGTTTTTCCATTCCACTAATGACTGTTTATGACTATTATTTATTGAGAATTTACTTAGATAATAACAAGACATTTTCTAATAAGCCCTTTAAGTATTTGTACTAATTAAATATTAGTGGTTTATAAAGCGTCTATTACACCACTATAAATTTTACTTCCGAGTAAGACATTCTGACCCTTATTACACTATGCGACGTCGACAAAACCGGTCGGTATATCGAGTGGTGAGGTCGCTCGTCCTTGTAATTCTTTGACTGTAGCTAGCTATGTAGATTGTGGTCTACATAGCTAGCTACGGTATTTTTATAAGATTTTGGATAGCCATGCGGCCACTCACACTGCGGTTCCATGCTTTAGTGTCTTATCAAACCAGAAGTTAACGTAATTTAAAAATATCGCAATAAATTTATTATAGAATTATTTAATAAAACATTGATAACAATATTAGTGCAAAGTATTAAGATAAGAATTTCTTTATCAGGTGTCACCAGCGAAACGTCTACGAGGTGGCGTGATATTTCTAAAAGATATACCTAAGAACGCCTCTGGTAAAATTCTTAGAAGGGAGTTAAGAAAAATGTTGCAAAAGTATAAAAGCAAGCTTTAATAACCCAAAGTATTCTTTACATACCTCATAACAATATAATTATGGACAATTTATGTTAAGGATTTCATAAAATATTGCGGTTGTTGATTTTTTATTAAAATCTGCTCATCATGGAATCAAAGTTGTTTTATTTACATTTAATCTCATCATGTTTGTTTACTGTCATACAGTGAATTTGCTAAATTATCCTATTTATTAGCAAGTGCATCTTTTAATTCTTGCGGTATTCTGTTCAATGCGTAACTGTGTAGATCTTTAGAAACGGCCGCCAACACTCCGGTTTTGTTAGGGTGCAACTCTGCCCCGCCGTATTTGTAGAAGTCGCCAAGAATGTCTGTCAGTTGGCCTCCAGCGGCAGACAAGACTGCTTCTGGTGCACACGTGTCCCATTTCTTGCAGCCGGGGCTAGCAAACACATAAACTGACGCCTTGCCTTCTAGTAATTGCAGAACCTATAAAAGTTATTATTGTCAATACCTCAGATTTTTGCTCACTAACTACACAACAATACAATAAAGTGGAAAGATTTGTACTTTTGTTTGTAATGAATATATTAAAAAACTGCTAGACTGATTTTTCTCTGGACTGATTCACTGGTGTAATGCTATTTTAACACTGAGTGAAATGGCATATATTTTGGACTCTTACTAGGGGGAAGCCCCTGCAAGACGCTAGTAGAACATAAATATTGTTTAAGCAAGCAATTTATACCTTGTACCCTGCACCACCAACTCTAAGTATCTGTGCAGCATTCATGACTTGCAATGCTTTCTCAACCAGTGGATTGGAATGACTCCTAGTTGTGGTAATGATGAGGGAATCGGGTGGTGGAGCCGGGGTGAATCCTCCCACACCTACTTCCTGTAGCCCCCATATAGTTCTGCCCATTATCTTCTCCCCTCCCAACATGGTTTTGTAATATGGCTGATGAATTACACCAGCCACTGGTTTCTCATTCACTGATATTCCAATCAAAACCGTCACATGTTCTAGAAAACCTGCAACAATATTTTAAATTATTTTTTATAATATCATTCCAACACCCATGCAACATGCAATTTATTATTTGATTATTATTTTTATTTAAATTAAAATATCTATAGAAAGTAATTAGAAGAAAATATAAAATAAGGTTTTCTGTACAGCCAGAAATAGTCAAAAAATATCAAGTTAATTTATTTATTACATTGGTTAGGGTAATTTTATGTAATAAATATGTACAATACATACATTAAAACAAACTTCTTGACCATGTTCCACTGTGTCCAAACTACTACAGTGCATTCTAAACAACAAAAGCTCAAAAACCTATGCAAATCTTCAATTTACCATAATGTGATTGGAGCAAACTTAAATACCACTTCACACTTATAAAAGGATGAGTTAAGTACATTTTCCATCTTTCCCATGGATCTCTCTTCAACATTAGCGCACCTAGAATTGAATTTTTTGACATACTTATAATAAATAATTTCAGACATTGATTAGAGTGGTATGACATATGAATGTATAAATTGTAATTAAAATAAATATACTTAAAAAAATACTAAAACATGCTGAGGTGCCTGGCTAAAAATAGCTGAAACTGAATAAAATTGTGTTTACCTTGAGTGTACTCAGAGGTGCCATCAAGAGGATCAACCCAGACAACTATATCCTCCTCTTTGACACTCCGAAGATTAACTGGGCACTCCAAAGATAACACATCTTCGTCTGCTTCTGATATCAACCAGTCACTGGCGACATCACCCTGGGCAAATAAATACATAATCTAATAGTCTATATAAATACAATACCATGTCTGCATGAGTGAGCAGGATTTACGTGCCATTCACAATACAATTAAGACAACCAATTTTATTTTTAACCTTGGCAGTCAGGAAATTCACAACTATTATACTTAGAATTACCTGCATATAAAAGTGAATGTTGTTTAAAGCACAATAAAACGATATAAATTGATAAGTGATTCAAAGAAAAAATAATAATGTAAAAAAACCAGCCAAGGGCATGTCGGACCAAGGGCATTGAAAGGTTCTACAGCTGGGATAGTTACTCACAAATGCACAACATTTTGAATGATATCAACTACAGAAGTTTTCCTTTCAAGTTAGTTAATATGTGGTTGTTACTTTAGGATTTACTTTTTTAATCATCAATATTGTAGGTAAAATTTTCAATTTTATTATGGACTAAATAATTATTTGGATGTTTTCAATTTTTTTCTCTGTTACCACATCCATATTATTTATATTAATAAAAAACACAGACTATAGATATATAAAAAACTTAATGCACAAAAAAGTGTAAAACCTGAAAGTCCCCTAAACATATTTTTTATTTTCTGTGCATTGTGTGGCATTAAATACAAAATTGGTTCTATATAGGGTTCTGTTTAAGCCATTTGGCTTGGACCCTAAAAATAAAACAAGTTAAAATAACTTAAAAGAAATTAAAAAAGAAATATGGTGATAGCACAAGTTTACCAAAATGAAAAACAAATATGTTATGTGAATCCAGAAAATGTTATTGATACCAATTTTGAAATCAATCAATTTAAGCTACAAACTTAATAGTATTTTTGGGTGAGCAATTGTTTAGATAATTTATATTCAACTAGCTTTTGCCCGCAACTTCGCTCCCACTCTACCTTATACCAATAAATAAGCAGGTTTCAGATTTTTTTTATTCAATGGGATAAAAATTCCTATGTCCTTCTCCTGGTTCTAAGCTACCTTTTTACTAATTTTCAGCCAAATTGGTTCAGCTGTTCTTGAGTTATAAATAGTTTAACTAACACAACTTTCTTTTATATATATAGATTATGCTGTAATAAGCCATTAGGGGAAATTTGTGTACATGAAATAAGCCTAATTATAGATGGGTCACTTTACCTCACTAACAGAGCCATCCTCTTCACCAATAATATTCACTTTGGGATATTGTGCTGCAAGTGATGCAATTATACAACGCTGAGCAGATCGGTCAGCTTCTGTTTGATAGTCATCTTTACCCTGAAACAGTGAAAGCATGTGCCACCTTATTCATAAACCATGGTTAATCTGGAAAGTTTCTACCTTCACTTTCCATTTATTTACAAGGGGGATTAACTTTCGCAATTGGCGATTTATAGATTTGTTTTTAGTTACAATAAACTCTAAAGAAATTGAATTCAATTGTGAACTTTGGCCCCAGTTTCACAATTCCTTCCTTTAAGTCTTCTATAAAGAAGACTTGATTTTTTAGGTCAGAAAGTCTTTATATAATAAACCAAACAACAAACCTTTTCAACTATTCCTAGTTCTCCTTTACTCATAACATCACGAACAATTTTTCCAGCCCTGTTGGCCACTGATACTGAAGAAGCCAATAGCCTAACAACAAGTGGAACATTTGTCGTCATTTTTCACTATAGTCGTATGACCTTGGTTCCGTGTGATTGTATTTAACAATTGTACTAGTAATTTTAAACTATGAACATAAAATTTAACTCAGCGTCAAGCGAACGCAATCGTCCGCAACAAATACCAAAATACAATCACCTGACAATGACAATTCGATTCGATTATACTGCAGTCTGCAATATACATTTTTTTTGTTATTAATGTTTTTGGCTGGGATACTTAAGTCTTTTAAGCGATGTTTTCGTATGAATAGCTGATTTGTTGCCATTAGAATATGTTGACAACAAAAATAGACTATATCAAGTCAATCTTCTCGAGCGAGCTGAGGAGCAGGTGGTTTGAAGGCCCGCCGCCGTGGCTGAGGCTGGCTGGCAATGCCGACCAGCAAGTCGAAGCTGAGGTGGTGAGCGTTAAAACCATCTACGACGATAAGCTCGCGTGGAGTCGCCCAAATCCCGCAGCGCTGGAGCCGTGACAGAAACAATGCGTGCTGTATGTTACATGCCTGCTGCATGTTGCATGCTTGCTTTCATGCTGCATGCCTGCTGCATGTTGCATGGCTGCTTCTATGCTGCATGCTTGCTTGCATGCTGCATGCCTGCTGCATGTTGCCTGGCTGCTTCTATGCTGCTTGCATGCTACATGCCTGCTGCATGTGGCATGCCTGTTTCCATGCTGCATGCATGCTTACATGCTGAATGCCTTTTTGCATGTTGTATGCCTGTTTCCATGCTGCATGCATGCTTACATGCTGAATGCCTTTTTGCATGTTGCATGCCTGTTTCCATGCTGCATGCATGCTTACATGCTGAATGCCTTCTTGCATGCTGCATGTCGGCAACTAACCTTAGGCAACAAAGGGGAGGGAGAAATCTTCTCACCACCCATAAATCCACCCAGGAGAGCGTGATTACTAATTATAAAACTCGTAATAACAATGTTTCACATCTACTTAGTATGTCAGTGCAATAACAGGTATAACTACCTCCTTATATTCAGTAAAATTATGCAAAACAATACTGTCATGATCGGTTAAAAAATGTATTATAAAATGATAATTAGACAAACGTAAGTTTTCCAAAAGAACCAAAATATAAAAATGTATAAATGATTAAATATTATCCGAAGCATTAATCGTAAGAAGCATTTGCCAAAAAAGAGTTTATAAATAGAGAGTTTGTAAAATGAAACGTTTGCAGAACGAATCGTTTATGAAATGAATAGTATACGAAACTTTGATTGTAAACTAAAAAATTATCAATGGAGTGTTGGTTTTAATGATACTGCATTTTTCGAAAGGTTTGTCAAGATTGTTTACATTTTGTTAGGTAGATAATTAGATATCTAAACAAATAGAATAAAAGTGAAGTCAAGTGTTATCTACTTGGGTATAACTATGTGGGTTTTCGCAGCGGGATTTTTAAAAGATGGTAGGTAATTTAAGACGCGACCTTTATGGGGGGAATACGGCCGTTACAAACCACGAAATTAAAATCAAATAGAAAAAAACACGAATCCAGATTATGTTGACCTTGAATTTGTAGGCAGTCACTAGTACTGGGAGGTCTACTTACACTGAATAGTCTTTAAGGTCATTGACTTTTTGCACGACAAAAGTCGCAAATGTATAAAAAAAAATATATATATATATAAATAATATTATATGATGGAGATGGCGTGACGCTTTAGACTCCTTTCTAAAGGATTGGCCGAAAGTGGCAAAAGATAGAAAAGAGTGGAAGAATAGAAGAGAGGCCTTTGCCCTGCAGTGGGACACTACAGGCTCATAATAATAATATCTCGACTTAGCACACGAGATTGTCGACATTTGGAATGTATCAATAGCCTTATAGCCAAAAGCTTCGACGACCATCTGTCGAAGCTGTCGTTGCGCGGTTGGATCAAGGGCCTGATACAGAAGGCAGTACTCCTCGATACGGCTCGCATTGTGAGGAGGTTCCTGTCTCTGGAGCCCTAACCACCGGTAGCTTGGACCCTGCTCCCGACACCGGCGGACTACTGTTTTTATATATTTTTAAATGTTTTTCATATTTGTTTTAGAATATATTTAAAAATGTTAAAAATATGTACAAGAAATAAATAAAGGAAATAATAATAATAAATTTTTATTTCATATAATATATATGAAATAAAAATTCCATGCAATGTTCGATAAAGAATTTGAAAATAATTTTTGTCAGTGCGGCCCGCCGTACGCGTCAAGCAGCAAATCGAACGCGTGTGTGACACTGACACTAGGTATCGTACTAACCCCTCCAGAGTGACCGGGCGCCGTAGGTATAGATCTATATTTCACTGACAAGTGCGCCAGGCCTGCCTAGGATAATTTTATCTTTATCATCCAGTCATGATTGGCTGACCACAGCTTTGCTTTTTTGGCGATGGGCTCGGGTGCCCAATAAATACTTTCGCCTTCTTGATCGTGTTTGGTGTGCAGACACGTATCAAAGGTGAAGCCAATCTCCAAAAATGAAATGTGACGTGCAGCTTCGTTCCGACTACTAACCGCAGGCTTCACCCAGGAACAGTCATTTGATGATTTTCCACCTCAAGAAAAAACAACTCAATATTTATAATAAAACTTTTATTTAGTGTTGACAAACCAACCATAACCCTAAACTTAATAAAATATCAAAATTTATCAAAATAAAACTGCGCCATTGCTTAATAGTACACAATAGTAGAGTACAATATTTTTTAAGTATACGTATTATATAGGTCCATACTTAAAATTATAAAGGCTTAGAGGGCAATTGCACACCACATTTTTAAACGTGCTGTTGACGCGCCTTTTAAAAACGTACGTCGACGGCGACGGTACGCTTTAATCCTGTAGGTCAACACGCTGCGTCTGAATAAATAAAAAAAAAGTTTGTGCACAGGCCCTTATCTTGAGGCATTTACGGATGAGAGTAAGTAGCAGAAGTTAGTAAGTACCTACATATTTGGTTTTCGCCTTGCAGATGTAGGTAGTTAGAGTTACCTACATCTTAAATAATCACCTTTGTAATATGAAAAGTAATGCCGTAAGCAGAGAAAGAATCTTCTAAATATGCCTTTTTAGAATTGTAGTAAGTAAAAGTATCAGTTGATCTATCTGAACTAATTCCATAACGAAATAGTTTTCTTAATGATAATAATTTAAACTAAAATGTCATTCTTTATTTTACTAATTTATTTATCCCTTTGAGTCTCAGTTAGTCACGTTTTCAATTGTTTAAATATAGTGCTATAATAATATTATCATCACATTCATCACTTGATCGTTTACCATAGGTACTCTTATTTTTTAGATAAAGACAGTAATTTGGTAAAAATAGTCTGATCATTTCTAGATAACGATTTGGAGAGCGATATCGATATTTTATATGATTACTTATTAAAATATTTAAGTAAGAATATCGTAACAACCGCGTTTTAATTTAACACAAATACAGTATTTCAAAGATGATTAGATTCTTTATAAGTTTTAACTACAACAAATTATACTTACAACAATGTTCACATTATATATAAAAGATAAAACAAAAACCCATTTCTTAAAATTACACAAACATAACATTGTTTGGAAGTTTCAATAATAAAATTCTTAGTACCTATAATTCTAAATTCTGTAAAGTTAAACAGTGTTCTTGACATTACATAGCTTAGTTTTAAATGCCGACATACGTTGATTATTTTTAAAATTAACATAGAAAAATAGTTTAGTAGTAAAGAACGATATATATATAGTTATAAATAAAACAATACAATGCAATAGTATGATGATATATGTATGATACACCATTTGATTAACTTCATTGATAATACAAAATAAGTGGGGTTCTTCCTGGAACAACCATAGATTAATTTTGTGGTTAAACAGAAAAAAAAAACACCAATTAATCTATTCGTTCCTAGCGACACGCATGCTTCATCACGAGCCATCCAAAGCTCTAGCTAGAGTGTGAGTTAGGCCGTGGCGCATGTTCAAACGTAAGTTGAAGCGTGCTAATGTTAAATTACTACTAGTGTCTAGCATGTGAATCTGGAATACTTTATTCTTTTTAGAGTTGCGTACCTCAAAAGGAAAAACACGGAATCCATAAAGGATCACTTTGTTATTCGCCTGTCTGTCAAGACCCTTTATCTCGGGAATGCGCGGACGTATCGAGTTGGAATTAAAATTATATACTCAGGTCTGCGGTCCTTGAAGCTATATATGTATAAGCAGGAAAAAAGATTGACCGTTTATGTCGCAAAAAACGTATATTTCGTCTTCCTTAAGGGAATCAACATTTAAAGGGTACCGTTGATCTGGAAACCTGAAATTTAGCATTGAAGCAAGGTCTCATAGCATGAGTATAGGAAAAAATCAGAAAACTGTAAACTTGGAGTTACGTCACAAAAAAAAAATTGCGATTCGGAAAAAATTTCGTAACTCAATTCGGGAATTGAACTGTTTTCATAGGTAAGTTTGTACGGAACCTTCAGTGCGCGACTCCGACTCGCACTTGCCCGGTTTTTTATTCTAATACGTTCAGTAGTTTTGGAGATCGCCCAAACTCATAAAATCCGAACCGTTTCATTAATAAATATAATAATATATCTATCTCTGGTCTTTTGTTTTTAAAGCCAAGCCGAAACTGCAAAAAGCGGACGCCCGCGCGTTCTCGTACAAAAGTTCATACATCTGTCGAGTAATTCGGTTTCCGTCGAGGTTGTACACGACGATTTCTCACGCGACGAGGGGGAGCGGGCGGCATCATCGCTCGCGCAAACACAAACATAATGGCAATGTACGACGGACCGCCCAACGCGCCGCGTCTCCGTAATCGAGCACTTAGGGCCGACGCTGCGGGAACCCGCGCTTGCACCTATCACGTGACGTCGCGCGTGTGTCTTTTGCGGCGGTCCCTGTAGCGGAAACCGGATTATTATCTGCGTAGTGTCTCTAGATCAACTTTAACGGTGTGCATGTAGTCGTATCGATGGAGAACTTAAATTAATTATCACGTAGCAAAACGGGCGCGGGGTGCGGCTGCCCGCGATGGGTTCCCGTGCGGCGAGTCCGGACGGAGCGCTATTGTATGGGCCCGTGCATGCGCCCGCTTCACGCAGCGTTGGTCCTTAAACTATATGGACAACAGAAGTACCCATAAGCAGAACCTGATACCTCATCAACTATGCGAGCCAAGCTAGGTTACAATAGAATATATACACTATCTTTAACAAAATTACTAACTTGGCGTAAGCTTTGATCCGAGGAAATAATATTATATTTAAATGTAGGTAGTAAGAGATAATGTAAATATTTACCTCCTAGTGAGTCTGATCTGCTTGTATCACATGTAAATGTTGATGAATTTATCGCTCTGTTCATGAATGTAACTTGCATAACAAATCTAATAAAATTTAATTTAAAAAACCTTATAAAATATGTCTTTACTTTTACTTATTAATCTAAAATAAAATTTTACATATCTATCTAAAGTAACATTTAAATTTCATTTGCTACCAAACTAAGCTTTAATTGCAACAAAAGATGCTCCTATTTTTTTTTGTTAAAATCTTTTATATAGGTATCCATAATTGTATAATATATAAAAATGCTGCTATAGCTTCTAGAAGCTATTTCATAACAAATAACTTTCTGCTGAAAATATAATAATATTTATATCACACATTTTTCAAAAAAAAAAAAAAAAAAACTGTATAACCATAAAAAAACTAGTTTTTTTTTAACTTTATTATTTATCTCAATGTTGCACCAATTTAATAAGTATTGATACTATAGACGCACTTATTGGTCGGTAGAAGACCAAAATCCGAATTAAACAGCATTTTTACCTCAATATCCACTTTTTTGGGTTATGATTGTGACAATGTTTTAGAGAGTATGCTATTGTTTTATTTATTTAGTTAGTTTGTATTTTTAGTATGATAAAATAGTTGCTGAGTTTTTTTGGGAATTGGGAATATACAGAGCGCGGGAAGATGCATCAGATATGTTTATAATAAATGTCGCGAGATTTATAAACATACGGCTTTTGCAATAATCTGGAGACACATGCAATGGTTTACCGAATTCGAGCCTGTGCATGTGCTACTGCGTCTGCTCCGATACGCTTTTCAGATGTTAGTCGTACTACTTCAGGCCGTCAACTTCAACTTCCTTGGTATCATCTTCGCTGACCTGTTTGAGGATGTGTTTGACGATTTGATCTATGGTGTGTGTGTCGAGCATGCGCGCGATGTTCTTGTCTTCGATCACGTATAAGAACAAATGCTTAGAGTTTTCGCGCAGGCGCTGTACGCGTGTCCATTTCTCACGGTCTGCGGGCTTCGCACCACACTGCTCGATCACTTTTTCTAATATCTGCGTATAAATTTTCAGTATGATTATTTGTCTTTAACATCGCATTAATGTATGAAGTAAAACGTGCAAAATAACATACCACGTCGACGCTTTCGTCAGGCCAACCAAACAAATCTAGTGTCTCCTCATCAATAAGGTGTGAAAGTAAGAGTTTTAAATTCTCCGTGAGCTCGTCCTCTGCTGATAGTAGGGAAAAATTTCCTTTCTGGAATATAAAATTGTATTTATGATTCAACAAATTAAGTTTTTGTTAAGAGTATTGTATTATCTAAGTTAGTTTAATTTTACCTTCTGGGGTTCGCTACTGGAACTACTCTGCTCGTCTTGCATACCGCCGTAGAGTACGCCTGAGCCGCTGTAGCCTTGAAGAATACGATCCGACTCGGCATCTAATAAGTTTACTATAGATTCTATTTCAGACTTCTTCACTCTTTCCACTGAATTGTCGATACCCTGGGAAGAGAAATATAAAGTGAGATTGGCAATTGCATTAGGAAGTTATATCACAGATTAAATATAACGAAGGAGAAAGCATGAACATGGTGAAATGCAATGAGCGGCGTCATCAGAATGGCTGTGGTCTTTGCAGTTTAAATGCAGTTCCATAACGTGTAACTCTGTAGTCTGTGTGTGATGTGAAAACCGCACGCCGACTGCAACCGAATATGTACTGCAGTGCATCCACTTTATAAGCAGTTTGTCTGTTTAAATTTTGGCCTTAGCCATGAAAAGTGTTATGCACCGTTTTATGGGTTTGGCTATACATCTTTTTATCAATTAGGTATTTACTTCATGGCTGGGTTACGACCCCTCGCAAGTACTGGGGTCATGGGTTAACTTCCGAAAGGAATACCCGGCCCCGGCACGATAGGCTACGAAGGAACGGGGTAGGTTTTTAGTCAGTAAGAGTCTGATACTACTTCCCGCTCCGCCCAAGGGCGGGATTTGTCATTGGATGATTTTACCTACCATAAAAAAACCTTGCGCGGGGTTTTTTTAGTAGGTGCGAGTTACAAAGCTAAAATTCAGGTGTCCCTTGAACACGGGAGGAGTGGTGCTTGTGCACTCGGCTGAAGAGCTGCTGCTTTACTGACTACGACACTACACAGAGACTCACGAGCACGATGCGCACGTGCTGCAGGTGTCTCTTGAACACGGGAGGGGTGGTGCTTGTGCACTCGGCTGAAGAGCTGCTGCTTTACTGACTACGACACTAGACAGAGACTCACGAGCACGCTGCGCACGTGCTGCAGGTGTCCCTTGAACACAGGAGGGGTGGTGCTTGTGCACTTGGCTGAAGAGCTGCTGCTTTACTGATAAGAACACTAAAAATACTCTCACGAGCACGCTGCGCACGTGCTACAGGTGTCCTTTGAACACGGCGGGGTGATGCTTGCGCACTTGATGGAGGAACTGCTGCTGTACTGACAAGAACACTAGAAAGACACTCACGAGCACGCTGCGCACGTGCTGCAGGTGTCCCTTGAACACGGCTGGGTGGTGCTTGCGCACGTGGCGGATGAGTTGTTCGCCGCGCACGTAGGCGCGCGCCGACACGCAATACATGCAGCGCCGCGGCCGGTCCAGCGTGTGCGTGTCCAAGTGGCGCCGTAGGTTCACCTCCGAATGGAAAGTCTTGGAGCACACTTCACAACTGTATGCTGCAAATATTACAAAATAATAAATATGGTGCTATGTTAAAACTTAATTATGTACGTTAAATAAACACATGTCCGACTATTGGAGCCATACAGTAAAATGAAGCCATTATTATGACCCTTTAAATAGCAAATAAAAAAAATATAAAAAAACCCTTTAAATAGCATATATGCAACCTGATAAAGCACTAATTCCAAAATGCACATTTCTTTTTTTTACACTTACGCTTGTCATCTAAATGCACTTTCAAATGATTTTCCAAACTAGTTTCACTGATGAATTCTTTTGTAGAGTATGTACATGATGGCACAGGACAGAATAACTTATCTAATCCCATATGTTCTCTCATGTGAATCAGCAGCCTGAAAGCAAATGTATAAACAATAAAATATCTATTATATTTTATAAAAATCTCGTGTTTTCACGGTGTTTATTATTAACTCTCTCGAAACGGCTTAACCGTATTTTAGGACATTTTTTTGTGCTTTTTGGTAGGTCTGAGAATAGGTCGTAGGCTATTTTTTACCCTCCTACCCCCACCCTCCATTTCGTTTTTGATAATTTATAGCAGAACAATGCCGCGTCAGCTAGTAATATAATAATAATTATAGGATATCCAGGTTCATGACTAATAGCAGAGGCTATGCTATAAATATAACTTAAAAATAAAAAAAATAAACAACACACTGAAGCGAAACTGTGACCAAAGACGCGGGTGTAACTGCGAGGGATAGCTAGCTAATTATTTTCCTAAACAACAAAAATAACTAAAATATTGACTAAATTTTTCTCACATGTTGACTGAGCAATTTTTGAGAATACTACTTTGTAGCTAAGAACATTACTTAGATAGACATTAATCTAGACGCATGAGAGTGAGATGACACTACCTGGCTCTGGAGGAGAAGGTTGCGCCGCAACTGCTGCAGAGGTTACCGGTGTGCTTGTCTAGATGGCGCTGCAGCTGCACGCGCTGGATGTACGACTTGCCGCACACGGCGCACTTGTATGGTTTCTCCGACACGTGTGTGAGCGCGTGCCGCCGCATCACCTCGATCGTGAACGTGCTGTAACCGCACTGCACACAGCCACAAGACCAGGTATTACTCATTTTTAGGTGCGAATTTTGTGGAACATAAGTAACTAAGCATCTAACTCTTTTTTAAAGTTCAAATATTTTTTTTAGAATTTTTACTAAATTGAAGTAGACGACGTGTAATATTTATGGCTGATTAATATCATCATTTGTAAATTTTTCAAGATTTTGATGTTGAATTTAATTTACTAACAGTTCACTTACCTTTTAACTCCTAATGCTGTGATAGCAGTAAACAAATAATTAATGGCTTTAATAAAAATACATTATTGTTTATATTACACCAATATTATGAAAGCGAAAAATAGTCATGTTGGAATAACTGAATAGATTTTGATGAAACTTGGTACACGGGTAGACCATGTCATGCAATAGCACAGAGGATACTTTTTTTATGCCGGGAGTTTGTTCCCTTGGGATAATTTTCTATTATCATGCGAGTGAAGGCACTGGCAGTAACTATAGTTTCTTTTACGAAATCGAAAAATTCTGTCACAAATCACTGTGTCTGATGAGATTTCCCATTTGCTTAAATTGTGAACATTAGCAATTCATGCAAACTTCGAGTTCCTCCCTTTCAGAAGAATAATTTTTAAAATCGTTCCTAAATGCTCTAAGTTATGAGCATTTAGGAACGATTTTAAGCAGCCTTATAATGTTGAGAACATTGCACATTGCACACACTACTAGTACTCAAGCCAGGAGAGGAAATGGGCCGTAACCAACCGCGCGGGCCCTGAGCGTGTTGCTGGCTTTGTGTTCATCTTTGTTATTTTAGAAACTCATGAAATGGCTTTAGTTGATTATAGTTCAAATTGATTACGAACAGATGGCTAAAAACTTGGAGGTGATTATGGACTCGTGGACTACCCATATCGCTGAAGTCAATCGCAAATTGCACTACACGTTCCATTCGTTAAAATGCCTTCAGACCTCTTTGCCATTGAAAACCAAAATTTCCTTCGCCCAAACACTCATTGAGCCCAACATTGACTACGCCGACGTACTCTGTTATTTGGATGCCACCGAGAAGCTTTTAAATAAACTTGAGTGTTAGCATAATATTTGTATTTGTTTTGTTTTCAATCTTAAAAAGTATGATCATGTCTCAGGCTGCTGCAAGAACTCTCGGATTGTGTTTGCTATTTATCATCCTTCACAATCCTAAAACACCCTCCTATTTGCGGGAACGCTTTTCCTTCTCACATCCTTCTGATGCACCTCGCAGGTCGCATCCAAAGAGTCTCCTTAAATCTCCTTCCCACTCTACCGATTCTATTACTACTAATAAACTGCGCATGCAATACAGTTGTGGAAGACTACCGCCGCCTGACATTAGGGGCTGCCAAACTCTTGCAGTTTTTAAAAGTAGAGTAAAAGTACACTATATTTCGTCATCGTTGCATATTAGTATTTGTATTATTTAGTATATATTTATGTGATATTTAGCTTACTTTGTGTATGTTTATAATTATAATAGTACATTTTTATTCACATGTTATTTTATTGTTAACTAGTTTGTGTGTACTAATTTTCCTTTTACTGTTACACAGTGTCTACATTTCTGTTTTTCTAACTCGTCTTTCACAGGTATGCTGGAAGAGATCTCTTTACAAATAAGCATCACCTTTGTACCTATTTTTCTGTTTCCTTCTCTTTTATTTTTATGTGTGTACATAAATAGTTAAATTAATAAATACTGAAACTGAGTCATTCTGATAACTTTTTTACAAATATCTAGGTAAACCCAATTAAACATTTATGCCAAATTCAGTCAAACAAGTTATGCACTATTACTTCGATCAAACGTGTACTAGATTACAGATCACTGTTTCGAAAACGGCCCGACAAATATCAAATAATTGTGGGGTGATATTTGAAGTCAGTGTGGTCCAATAATAGCCAACATTAGCACGCGAAAATCCCGCACTGCGTGTTCAAAAGCTGTACAAATAACCAGCGCAATAATCAAGTTTCGGAAGTAATATCTTTTTTCCGTAATTTTATGCTAACATTTGTTTATTTTCATAGTAAAAATGTAACTAATTGTGCGATTTAAATAATTTTATCAATTTTGGTTTGGTATAACGCGCCAACCTTTCGTCAAACATTGGTTTGTTGGTCATTTCGGACTGAATGGAGTACCTAAGACTTATTTTTTGCTACCTATTTTTATTTGTTTTGTAGATTTCCCTCTGATCCATTTCGCTATGCAGAATGGATTATCCTTTGTTGCACAAGAAAGAGGAGAAGAATTTTACAAGTCTTGTAAAACTTCCACGATATGTCCATTAATTTTTACTAATTTGACATAAACTCGAAAAGGCGTAGATTACTAAAAACAGCTATTTCCAAATTACAGATACAGAGAAAAAAAAATTGGTGCTTTATTAGTAAATATCCTGTCCTGCTAAACACCTTATGAGTTAATTTGACATTTCTTTGCCAAAATAATTAAGAGCAGCCAACCCGAGGTACATTTTCATACAAACACTCTTACTTTTTTAAGTTGACACATCTTTCTCCAGATATTTTGGATACACAGATATCTTGTAGATATTATCTAGGCTTTTATCGAAATTCTAAATGATGACAATTTTCTTTCTCTGGGTCAGTCGGATACAGAAACAAGTATGTTTTTGAAGATAGCTGATATTATGAACAAGCTGAGGCCCGCGACTTTGTCCGCGTCAAACTCATAACACAATACAATGTTATTTGGTCACAATTTCAAGTTGTTTTATTAGGCGCTACCTGTCAATCGCTCAACCACTGCGCCAACCGTGCCGACAAATATTACAAAAACACTTCAATTTTATAATCCAATTAAAAACCATTAAGATTTTAAAACCACCTATCCTATCCTAAACCCAAACCGGTCTTTAGCATTAATTGCAACTTATACAAAAAAAAAACGTTCCTTCAATAAAAAAAAAACATTTCTGCAACTCCATCCTGACTCTGTTCTAAGTGTTGAAATATGATATCTGTCAATTATGAAAATAGAATAAGTGTGATTGAAAACTTTTTATAACTTTTTAACCTTATTGCCTACAAGTTTGGTTTAATTTTTGTATAAATATTTTTGAACACATTTAATGTAATTTTTTTTATTTATTGATTTTATGTACTATCTAATGTTAAAAGGTCTTCAATACAAATATAATGCAAATAATATTATAGTTTAGCTTGTGAGTTACGGTTTATAATTAACTGAACTTATTTTTACTTTATAACTTCTGTCTCCAAGAAATATAAATGTTCTTAATCCTTTATCTAGTACATGTTTCATTGAAGCAGTATTATTAAAAGTTAAATTGGTATAATTAGTCCTTACCACATCGCACGCAAATTTCTTCTCGCCATGTATTTCCAGGTGTTTGGTCATGGCGGCTCGAGAGCTGGTCCACTTGCTACAGTGATGACACTGATACTGATCAGGTGTTTCTGTACAGAAATTTTTGTCTCCTTAATACAATAATGTGTTGGCAGTTGGCAGTGATTTAGAAAGATTAATGTTGTAATAGCTTGTAGGTAAAGTTCAGTACATATATATAAATGTGTAATGTAATATAGTTACTAATTTATATTAACCCAGCTTGAGGGTTGGTCTCTTTTTATAACATGATTTGCATAGTGGTTGAAGATTTGCTGCGAGAGTGCAGTAGCATAGCTAGGCGTGGGCGATATGGACCCTCGCCCATGGCCTCGCACCCAAAGGGGCCTCGCGCAAGCCCTTTTAAAAGTAACCAAACCAGTTTTTCCCAACCCCATGAAGCCAGTTTAATATAATGAAGTAAATAACTTTACAGCTTATGTTTAATATATTTCGCATGCCATCTTAAAATATTTGACAGAAAACAATGTTCATTATTCATTTCATAAGACTGAAAAATATGAAGATGATATTACCTGCATGTACTTTGTGCCAATGGTTAACTAATTTGGAAAAATTCTTTGTTGAGAATAGACAGTACTTGCAATTAAAAGCTGTTTTTAAAATATGTTGCAACCTTATGTGGACCATTAAATTGTCTTTTCTGGAAAATTTTGCATCACAAATCTGTAGAGAAAAACAAAACATTATGATTCCAAAAAACACCAGACTTAATGTGAGTAAAAAGCTAAAAAAAAGTTCCAAATTTTGTATGAAGAAATCTATTTTAATGTGGGCGATGCTGCTGGCAGAAGCCAATCAACTATAACTAACTGAAAATCTACAAACACAAACCAGATACGAGTTCCCAAAGTGTGTTGTGACACTGAGGGTCAGACAGAGGCGTTACTCTATCGCATCCCAGACACTGCTTTCAATAATAATCAACGAAGAACAGTTCATGTTGTGATATGAGATAGATAGATAGATATATTCTTTATTCCTATAATATGATTTGGTAAAGACTCTCTAGGATACATTGCACCAAAATTGAAATGCATTCATTTCAATTTTGGTGCAATGTATCCTAGAAATTTCCTAGTCCAGCTTTGAAGTTTAAAACAAGAAACAAGTGGTAAATTAAAACTTTAAATTGAGCTCAGAACCAATTTTATATATTAATATAGAAGAGTATTTGATTAGGAATAACAGTTTTAACTAGTAAAATCCTTTTTGATTTCTTAGATCCTCACTACCATGAGGATCAAAGAACAGTCAGTAGTTGAAGCCACACATTGAAACTGTTTAACAGTGTCCTGATTCCATGCTTTACCTATGTTCCAAATCCATTCATCTGTTGAGATGTCTATAGAATAAGTAGGATTTAAATGATTAAACAACTTACTTCACAACTAAATGAGGCTTGTCCTTGTCCATCACATCCACTCTGTGCCATATGCCGAAGCACATGTGAGCGCCGGACAAATGTTCGCTTACAGTGTGTACACGCAAAAATGACTCTCTCATGAACATTCTTAATGTGATTTATCAAAGTTTTCTTATCTGGACAACTGACATTGCACTTATCACAAGAAACGCTATTAGGTAGCTTGGAATGCTCGTTGCGAAGATGCTGTGAGAAGCTTGTCTTAAACCTGAACTTTTTGGGGCACTCTTTACAACTGTATGATGCCTGAAAATACAACAGATAATGAGATATTAATTAAGTTTTAAGATATGATACATAAGATATCAGTTCTGTCATTTTTGAACTTCCATCTCTTCAGTAATGGTTTTTCTGGAAGAGTGCATTTTGTATATAGTAGCTGTCAAGCCTTCAACTCCCTGACTAAAATTTACTAGTGGTCTTGTATGCCTATCGAAAGCTGCATGGTTTCATGCATTGTCAATAATGAATACCTACTTTCTTTTCAATCACCAATATTAGTATCAAGCGCCTACTTAACTATTTAAAGTGATCATTGAATGTATGTCAAATATTTTGTTTACCTTCGAGAAAACCATTTCAGTATATTCTAAGGCGCGACACCGTTTATGATGTATCAATAACTGCTTTCCTGTTAGGAAAGTCTTATTACAAACGTTACAGACGTATTCAACATCTGTAGGAGAAGTTGTCTCCTTTTCCTTCTTCATAATCACAACACTGTATGAATTGTTTTTCACCAGGTTTTTGTTGGATGTTTTCAGTTGCTTATTTTTGGACCCAGGCGGTCGCCCTATCTTCTTTCGCTTCGGTGCCATTTGTATCAAAAGGCTGATATACTGTTGTTTACATTTATTTCTAAGATTGTTGTTTACCAAAAGATGTGCAATAAGTTCACTTTTATAAAATTTGATATTCTTTTCACTCAGGCGCTAAAACCTTCTTGGATCAATCAAGCGCCACGTATTTTACATTGCGTGCATGACGTAGAGTGTTGCCAGTAGGGGAGATGAAATATGGAGTTAGTTTTCTATTCTGAGACAAATCCTAACTACACTAAGTAAAATTTCATAGAAATAAATAAAGCTGGCACTTTTAGCCACTGTAAACTGTATATTTTAAGAATTTACCCTAGAAAAACAATAGATAAGATTTGACATTGACAGGACTCATTTTGCCTGTTGCCAGTCTACAATTCTACTGACCATAAGACCAGACCAGTCTATAAGTCTATATGTCTATGGTTTGCTCCCTCTTTTTCGAGCCTGGATGAGCCCACCTTAGCTGGTCGAGCCAAACGTGGTGCTTACATTCTCACAGAACAGAATGGTCGAGCCCAAGGATTTTATTATTAAATACCTTTGGACTAGCAGTGCCTAAAAAGAGCCTATTACCCAAATAAACTCGTTCAGCACTGGAAGGGAGTTTGGCAGGATTTTTTCAAGTGAATTTCGGTGGGTATTGTTATGTAAAATTGGTGTAGTTTTATATCTTAAGGGTCTAGATACAACTGGCTGGCCAGCAACATTGAAACACTCACGATCTCGATAAAATGGAGCTGAAAAATTTATTGTATTACCTTTTTTAACTTCTGTCTAATGCTATCGCGAAAAGAGTATAGTTTATATCATAAATCTATAGTTTATACAGGGTGTCCCGTAAATAATGGATCAAACGTAACGGGTCGGTAGCTTACCTCATTTTCAACAACTAATTTGAACAGTAAAAAAAAAACCCATAAGGTAACCAAGATATTTTTTTTTTTCGATTTTTACTATTTTCTGTACCAGCATTCAGTGTTTTTAATGCTGTTGCTGCAAATGGTATCATATTTAGGTGTGATTTTTGTCATACATTTCTGAATAGTTTACTAGTGTTATAAGATACCATTTTTTTAAATAACATTTTATTTGCCTTAGAAAAAAAATCTTGAATTGAAAAGTTTTGTTTTTACGATGAAAAGACCAGAATTGGAAAAATTCTCCTGTAAAAAAAATGTATGACATCAAAGTGTACCATTATTTTAAAAACTTGTAAAATTACTAAGGTTTGCAAATTGGTATAAAACTTACGTCTAGTCCTTGCGGTTACAAAGATATTGCTACTCGTATGAATGTGATGAAGAAGACAGAACAGAAATTAAAATGGTACAATCTAACTTTTCTTTCTCGTAATGGCTTATGCTTGTAATCTAAGCATGTGGTTAAGCGTGTAGCGTAATTCCGAGCCGATGACGTCATGTGTTCGGCATTTGGGACCGCTACCTGCGGAGTTGCACCTCACTCAGTGTGAAAGGGATAGATAGCGCCGCTTTTGTATTTTTGGTAATGTTGCTTGATTTTATTTGTTTAGTTGACACGAATCTCTCTTCGAGTTGATACGTACGTCAGACTACTTTCGCTCCTGCTGTGCCTAACTGTTGTGTTCCTTAAAATTAAACTTGTGCGGTGTATTTGGACTTTGCTTTGCCTAACGATTTGGAACTGTTTGTGTTTTGGATGAATGACTTGGCAATCCTACGGACTTCGAAAACAATCGTTTGTGTGTGGTTGTACGTGTGTGCAGTAGTACGATGCCTCGTTACGAGTACACGCCACGGGAGTATGCCGAAATGCATTTTATCTACGGAGAAGCAAGAGGTAATGCCAGGGCGGCCGCAAGATTGTATCGTGAAAGATACCCGAACCGGGATCGACATCCCGACTATCGCGTATTCATTAGAGTGCATAACGCGCTTCTTGAGGGAAGAATTCTTGGCACCGGAGTTGGGGGTGCCAGTGAAGGGCGACCGTCACAAGTCAATGACGAAATTATTATTCGAGAAATCGAGGAAGATTCGTCGGTCTCAATTCGCGTCATAGCGCAACGCACAGGTATTCCAAGATCGACGGTACATCGAGTTCTAAAAAGGCACCGGTTGCACCCATATCACGTGCAACGTGTTCAAACGCTGACGTCACGTGATTACCCGCAAAGAGTAGCATTTTGCCAAAGGATGCTTAGAATGATACGGGCGGACCCACAGTTTTTTAATAAAATTTTATGGAGTGACGAGTCTTCATGCCGGCGAGATGGATATCTCAATTTGCATAATTTGCACAGTTGGCAGCTGGTAAACCCACATTTGATGCGAGAGGACAGGAGCCAACATCAATTTAAAATAAATTTATGGGCAGGAATAATAAATGGGCAAATAATAGGGCCCTTTGAACTACCAGCAACTCTAAACGCCGAATACTATCTGCATTTTTTAAGGAATGAGTTGCCAACGTTATACGAAAATATTCCAGAAGACGTGCGGCAAGCAATGTGGTTACAAAATGATGGATGCCCCGCTCACTATGCGACGGCAGTAAGGGCGCAACTCAATGAAACTTACCCTGACAGATGGATCGGCCGATTAGGACCAATTTTGTGGCCTCCGCGATCTCCGGATTTAAATCCCTTAGATTTTTTTTATTGGGGATGTTTAAAAGACAAAGTTTACAAACAACGAATAACGTCGGAAGAAGAATTACGTCAGCGCATCCAATCTGCTGTATCAGAAATAAACAACAGCCATTTTGTCCGTCGGATAAGAGCTTCCTTTATTAGGAGGTGCAGACTGCATTCTCGTAGGGGGACGTCAGTTTGAACATTTACTGTAAAAACAAAATAAACGATTTATTTGTATTTTTTTTTTAATTTAACCTCCTAAGTTTTTTCATACGCTGAGATACCTAAACATTTTTAAGAAAATAGTTGAATTGTGCACACTTTTTCAATTTTATTTGATTTCGTAATTTTGCACCTCTGTCAGATTCATAGCAATATCTTTGTAACGACAAAGACTAGGCGTAAGTTTTATACCAATCTGCAAACCTTAGTAATTGTACAAGTTTTTAAAATAATGGTACACTTCGGTGTCATACAATTTTTTTACAGGAGAATTTTTCCAATTCTGGTCTTTTCATCTTAAAAACAAAACTTTTCAATTCAAGATTTTTTTTCTAAGGCAAATAAAATGTTATTTAAAAAAATGGTATCTTATAACACTAGTAAACTATTCAGAAATGTATGACAAAAATCACACCTAAATATGATACCATTTGCAGCAACAGCATTAAAAACACTGAATGCTGGTACAGAAAATAGTAAAAATCGAAAAAAAAAATTATCTTGGTTACCTTATGGGTTTTTTTTTTACTGTTCAAATTAGTTGTTGGAAATGAGGTAAGCTACCTACCCGTTACGTTTGATCCATTATTTACGGGACACCCTGTATAGAATTAAAAAAATATACACTACATACTGACCTTAGAGAATAGAATATATAAGGAGGCGCCCTTAGTATGCTATACATTCCTTGCTTATACAAATATCTATTAAATCGATGTAGATATAAAAAACTACATTTTGTCTCTTTTTAACTAATGTGTAATGTCGTTTGAAGAAAGAGATGTCATGCTGTTTGTGTTTTCTCTCTCTGGCAACATTTTTACATTTCCGTCAACATACCTAACTCGCGTGCCATCCGCCATTTTTGAGGCCCGCGGTCTTGTAGTACGTCAGGTGTCAAGTAAACAACAACATTGGATTTATATTGCGATTTTTAAGACTAAAAACGCTCCCAACCAAGTGGTTTTGTGCTGTGAGTGTCAAGGGATAAAAATTGGATATGCCTACGTGTTCCATAATTCAGTGTGGTGCAAGGAAAAACACCAATCAACCTCAAATAACCTTGCATAGGTTAGTAGCCGTATTTTATGAAAAGCTTTATCATACTATTATTTTTTCCGTATAAAGGACACCCTTGTCTTATATATATAATGAAAGTTCCTAAAAGTACATACAAATTATTTCTGTTAAATACCTCTATTTGCTAAATTTATAACATGTTTTGTTTACGATATTATTGACGATTTAAAATAGTGATGTCCTTTATTTAATAAGCTTATTAAATAAAGGACATCACTATTTTAAATCGTTATCGATATCTATCGATAAAGATTTATCATTTTTTTTAGTTTGTGTTTGGGGTTCAGTAAAATATGTTGAAGAGACGATTTTGAAAATAAAACTAACAGATAATAAAATAGCGAGACCTAGTACTTACCAAAACAATACAGTGTCATTCGTCATACAGTAGGTGGTGGTTATTTAGTTCAGTCTGTGATTTGTTTTACTCCTACCTACCTACATCCAACTGAAATAATTTTGTATGTTTTTTATTTGCACAGGTTCCCCAAAAAAGAAGTACTGCGCTAGAAGTGGCTTGAAGTCATTGGGATAGAAAATCTTAAATCTGGAATGAAAGCACCGTGTGTCTGTTCATTACATTTTACTGAATCATCGTTCAATAATACCCTTGATGTAATTAGGCTGCGTGATGATGCAGTACCATCAATCCACCTTGTAGTAAGTTAATTAATTAATTTGGGATTTGGGTTTGAAAGTCAGCCGTCTAGTTAATAGATTGGAGTAATCTGCGATGTAATATAGGTATGTGCTCTCAATTCTAGAATGGGTTCCGACTGCCAGTATTTAAAATATTATATAGTTAAGTGCAATCGGGTACAACGACTTTCTTGTTTTAGGACTTTTTCATGAATGCTCAGAAAAGCAGTCGGGTTTTTTAGTTTTTTAAATTACCGTTTTTTATTTGTTATCATTGTTAATATTTAGCAAGAAATAAAAGGCTTTTTATTTTATTTGTTATTTATTTATTAGATAGACTTTTTTCCCGCTTTTAACCTTTGCAGGTTGAAGGAGAAGCAAAGGTATCAAACTGTTATACATCCTAATATTAATAAAAATGGAAATTTAAATATTTTTGAATTTAGAACGTCGATAAATGTTAATTTGTTGGTAATAATAAATTATTGTGTAAGTAAAATCATGTTTATTTATTACATTTTGCTCCAAAACATCCGCCTCTGCTTAAAAAAAGAAAATAATCACCCTTGACCGTTTTTTTTTTTTATGGTTGACGAAATAGGAATGAAAAAGCCCTTGGTTTGATAAATTTAAAGAAAGCACGCGGGTGATGTACATGCCATGTCGGATCTAATCGTAGTGCGATAAGAGGCAGTTTTCGAGTAAGTGTATTGAAAAAGAAATAAAGGACTTGGTACAGTTATTTCAAAAGTAGGTAAAAAATAATTTAAAAAAAAAGTAAAATCTAATTAAGTATCCAAAGTTTAAAAGTATTGTTACATACGTAACCAATTCCCATGTTATAAATATAAAAAGTCTGGTATCGATATCGATACATTTTGGTTTTGATTGTCTAAGTGCTTCCCTAGCATTGGCCGCCATTTTTAGTGCCCGTCTATTAGTAGGTATGCACGCTTATTTTGTAGGTATTTCTGGTCCTTATATTCTAAGGTCTTTGATACTGACACATGTCAATTTATGACAGAAACACAAATGTCAGTTTCAGTTTTGTTATGGTTTTTATTATTATTCACTTCGTCACCGTCCGCCGCCATTTTTGATACTTTTGACACTAGTGACGGATTGTCGGATATGCAAGAGTTATTTATTTATGATTTCATTTGTTTTGATCATGTTTTGTCCACAAAGGCCATTAATGAAGAGTTGAAGTTAATCATGTTTTGTTAAGTTTTGGTTTTCAATGGTTTTCATAAAAATTACGATGCGATCACTTTCTTCACATTACAAATAATTGAAAACTTTTTTCGTTTTAGATTTTATATTCGTGTGGTTTTTATTTTATCTTAATATTAGAGGTGTTACACTTACTCAACTCAACCTTGCCTTGATTTTGACTTGACTTAGAGTTCGTAATATTGCTTCATACAGTACCTCTACCATGAGTTTTAAGCAATAGTATTCGTCGCTACTCGATATCGACGCCGTAAATATTTTGTATTGCAAATTTTGCAGCGCCTCTAGCGGTCACTTGCAGAACCAAAATTTGCCTTTAAGGCTAGACTTAAGCAATTTCTTTTAAGCTCACAAATCCAATTTAATAATGTTAATGTCGATAAATCGTTTATATAATTCAATAATAACAGGCTAAAATTAATCATTTTTAAGAATATAAGAATAGAATAATAATCAATTTACCAATCTAATGACGTTTTCTTTGTTTTTAAATAATTTATTTTAATCAACTAATTTTATCTAATAAATCACCAATCTATTGACGTAACGTGACGTCTATGAATTTTAATAAAAAAAAATTAATCGATATTTTATCGCGTAATATAAAACTTACCTGTATGTCATGTATCTATTTCTTCATCTTGGCTATAGGTACGGAGGTGGCCAGTAGGTGGGCTTGATGCGGTGAGCCCGTTGCATCTGTGTCTAGGAACCTCATGGTTGCACTTTCACTGTTGTTTGTTTCCGTCCGACTCCTTTCCAATTGCAATAAAAAATCACCATCAAACCTCTCTAACACTTCATATCTCTCACTCTTTGATTTACTTGGTCTAATTGCCGGGCCGGTGCAGCGGTGTTTAGTATCTCTCTGTAATCTGTGCTTATGCGTCATCGCGTTGATCAGCGCGCCGCGCGTCGCCATCGGCTGATGTAGGTAAAACGTCGGCCGTTATTTTTGTTAGTGGAATATTGTGGGTACCTGGTAATTTTGTAGATTTTGTAGTTTTTATCTAATATGGTACAAATTTTATTTTATAATCTTATGTTGTTATTTATTAAATAGTTATTTATGTATTTATTTATTTATTTACCCTCGTCCGTGCGTCACTACGGGGTGCCAACTGAAAACCAGCGCTGGGTGTCTGACGCCCAGCAAATGCTGAGGTGGTCACCCTTTCGGTGCGGGCACGCTCAGCGTACTCTGTACATTTATGTGTGTGTTTTTTTTTTTAATTATTATTTCATGTTTGTAACCGTTGTGCTGTGTCTGTCTCGAATAAAAGTAAGTATTTGTATTCTATTCTATTCCATACAAAATATTTACGGCGTCGATATCGAGTAGCGACGAATACTATTGCTTAAAACTCATGGTAGAGGTACAGTACGGCTCTTGGCGCGTCTGAAGTTAGGCTGTGCGAACTTTAGCGCTCAAAATAAGCGCGCTAAAAATGATTTATAAAAATAAATGTCAATAACAGTAGTTAACAGCAATAACAACTGCTACTATTGGCATTTATTTTTTCAAACCATTCATTTTTTTACGAGTGCACAAGCGCTAAAGTTCGCTGAGCCTAACTTCAGACGCGCCAAGATCCGTCGGCCGTACTGTAATCAATACAGTTTGTAGAATATAAGCTCCTTGGGTGGAACTGACTTATTTTTTAATCTTTATCAAGACCTTTGTACCTAATAAAATATCTGTGTTAGTTCCCATGGAAACCATTTGTGTAAACAAAATAATCAAAATCATCATGACAACGTGTTTGACACAGTTAATCTTGATTTTAGTGAACATTTAGTGTACTTATTTTAAAGTTTTCTGGAACTATTGATTACTGTTAGATTATTTTTATACGTTTTGTAGCATTATGAACTATGGAAAAAGAATTAGATCCAGAAGTTATCAAAAAGACGCAAGTAGCCTTGGGAAAATATGTAAAGCGTCCTCCGTTAAGTGAAAAATTATTGAAGAAACCACCATTTAGATTTTTGCATGATATATTTACAACGGTAAGTCATAGGTTTATTACAATCTATTGTATAGTTACTAGGAAACTTGTTAGCCTGTCGTCGTATGTACACTTGCCCAGGGTGCGGCTTCGATAACGAGAAAGGATGCGGCAAGAGAAACTGCGCGATATATGACCGCGGCACGTTGCTGAGTCGTGCAAAGCTACGATGCTGAGCACGCTACCGGCGGTGCCGCGGATCATACCACGAAACCGTTTTGGCTTGTGTGATAAGCGCTAACTTAACGTGCCGCGGGCGAATAAAATAAAAAATATTTGATTGATTGATTGTAAGCGCCGCCCTGCGTTAAAACGCTATGCACCATGGTAATGTAATGTGGCCAGGTTCTTATTTATTTATTTTTTTATAAACTGTGAATTTAAATCTAACGCCATCTAGTGAGTGTCCTGCGGGGTATCGATCACAATTCCTTTAAGGCTAAGAACTCACGAACGCGCCACGTTGGAGGAACAGTTTTTTATTTCTAAACCTCCGCCACGGCCGTTCTGAGTTGTAGGGCGATGCCCGACCGCCAAAGGCGCGGGCTTACGAATGCAAGAGGACTTATAGCGCAATGGGTAGCTCGCTTCTCCGAATCTCATATCATGAGGTGGGAGATCATCCAATGGCTTTTCGTTCTAAAGTAAGCGAGTGCGCGTATCAGTTTATAACTGACTAAAACCCTCTTGTGTCTTTGCGTTGTAGGATCATGGTTTCCCTTTCAGAAATTCCTCGCGGTCCTAGCGGGTATTGGCCCTGCTTGTCCCTACGGTCTTGCTGACATTTCTTTGAGGCGCATAGAATATTACGAGCCGTCGACCAATCGGGCTCAATCTTTAGCGGACTGCCAAACAGCGAACCACCCATTGCTCGTCGTCCGCAAGCTCTGCGACTCCTGTAGCGGTGTCCTAAAGGGGGCGTGAGGATGTCCGCTCCCTCATATTTGCGGTCTCCTCCTAGGCTAGATTTTAACTCCTCTTGCTTCTGACCATAGACTACCGCCGGAGTTCCTCATCTATGGGTATGCCGATGGTAGTACTGTTGTAGTGAGATACCTGCCAAGTGCTCGGGTGTCGGCGCCAGTCTGAAAGAGAGGATATGGTCCAACTCCAAGTGCCAAAAGGAGCGTGAGCTTAATTTGTTTATCTTTCTCGGCTTTCACGAGGTTCTCGTCATGTGGAACGGATATGTCAACAATCATTGCGACCGAAGTGAGAGACTTCGGTCCACCACCGATTATATCACAATCCATATCATACCATATCAGGCTTATTAGCTACAATAGTCCTGTCAGTGATGGTGGGCCGATCCCAGTACAATATGATATGACCATTATCAAGAACTAGGTCGGGCCTGTAATACGGCACATCCGATTCCACTAGAGACTATTTCAGAGCATGTTGCTGATGGATAATCCTGGCTACAAGGTTGTGTCTATGCAAGTACTCGCCGTTAGCTAGATGAGAACAACCAGAGATAATTGATTCACCCGGTCGATGACATGCCCGACAGATGTCAACCGTCCCGAACTTCACAATAAATCTCCGGTAGTTATTCGTCATGATAACTTCGTCCATAATTGCACAGACAAAACCTTCAGTTTCCCCAAAGAAGGCCCGGAAAAAGCGTGGAGTTCCTTGCTCTACCATACTTCCCTGCGATCGTTAGTGTCAAGCACTACAGGTTTGCGCCAGTTCTCGTTAGCCAGGGAAAGCGGGGTGAATCCCTTGTCCACTGCCACTACATCTCGATGCATGCCCACGTCGGCAGCTAGGAAGTATTCCCTAAGACTGCATACCTCACCATTGTATAGGGTCTTAGCATATTATTATTATTATTACTCCTAAAAGAGGAGAGTTATCACCGCAATTGTGGCGTATCTATCACTGCGCGTCTAATTATTGAAATGATGATTATGATAAAGGTAAAAATATATGCAAGTGGGGGCGCCATTTTTCAGTTTTTACCCTGCCTCGAAATATTCAAATCCGGTGCTGGTAGATCGCCGGCCGCCCGTCCGGTAAGTTCCCAGTTCAATTCGTCGACGTCGCATGGTGTTCCACGCGAGTCCGGCAGTCCAGCCCAGCAGGGCCGATGCCCGCTAGGGCTATGGGCAACTTCTGAAAAAGAAACTAGTAGTAGTCCTAAAACACAAAGGGAAACTGAAGGACTCATTAAATAGGTGTGGTTTCAGTCAGTAAATATTTCGCTTCATCGTAGAGCGAGGGAAGACATTGGATGATTTCCCACCTCCAAAAAACAAGTACAGGCCACGCTGAAGTACATTTAATGTACTTCGGCGTTGCCGACATTAAATTCTAAAGTTATATATATAGTGTTAAACGAAATTGAATCAATTATTTGCGAAGACTTCGATGTAAATAACAAATAGAAAATCCCGCTCGGCACTGCACGCATGTCGCGAACTAAGCTGACCTTTGGGGATGGATAAATGGATTTTTTCCTTCTTTATAATTTGGACCAATTTCAAATCATATACTACATGTCTAGTTACCTACTCGGTTAAAGTTACAAAATAATAAAAGGCTCGACTAGACAACGTTTTTTCCTTTCTTTCGGAATACGTAAATACCTATCGGAAGTTACTGTCAACTTTCACTGCTGATTGTAAGTCGTTATTTGAAGTTGTATAATTTATATACGTACTTTTTAACTTTCAGGTTTTAAAGACAACAGGTTTCTTTGCAAATTTGTTTGAGGAAAATGAACTGGAATCAGATAATGTAAAAGACAGAGATAGTAAAATATCATTTCTTAACAAAGTGATATTTGTTTTGAGTAAGTTTATTTAAGTAATTACTCCTAATAAGTAGGTACCCATCACCTATATTTTGCTGCAAGTTGCTTAATGTGCTATTATTTTAACTCGTAAACAGGTTCAACTACAGGAAAATCACTAGCTGCAAAACCATCTAAAATAGTTGCAGGTCAAGAACCTGATAAAACGAATGAATTACTTCAGTGTTTGGCTAAAGCACTCGATGAAAAATTGTCGTCAGAAGAAGCTGTAAAAAAATACAAAGAAAATACAAAGTCAGCACAAAATCCTGAAACTAAGAACAAGGAGCCAATCAAATCAAACAAGAAAACAACAGACTCGAAAAAGTTAACATCGCGAAGCAGTGACAAGTTGAGTAGTCAAAAAAATGATGTGACACGAACTGCAACTAAGCCAGATAAAGAAAAGGTACATGATGTTAAATCGAAAAGAAAAGAAAATGGATCGATCAAACCGGAACCGCAAAACCTCAAGAAAATACAACAATCAAAAACAATCAATGCAAAAAACGGAAAGGACAATACTAAGGAAAAAAAAGATCTGCCTACAGACGATAACTTACAAAAGCGGAGTAGAAACATAACATCCAATTCTACAGAGAGAGAAAAGGGGCACGAAACGTTCAACAAAACTCAAAGCCAAGAATCGGACACAACTGTAGAAAAAGGAGATCAACTTGGCAAAGAAATAAATGTTCATCAAGTTGTAAGTCCTAGAATCGAACAGGATGTTGAAGGAAAACTTAACAGCTCCTATACGATTACCGAAAATGAGTTGAACTCATCGTCATCTTCAAATGAATTAAATGAAATCACAAATAATAATAAACAAGATGAAATAGCCTTGCAAGAAACAAATGTAAATAAAGAAACAGCATTTATTGATGTTGAATATCAAAATCAAACAAATACTGAATTTAATGTTGATTTAAAGTCAAAAAGTCTGGATGTAGATGTAAATATTGAAGAAGCACAAAAAATCAACACCCAAGCTCTTATCGAACCCGAAAACAAAATTATAAATATGGAAAAAGACTCTGTGACTTTATTCAAAGATCCACTGAGTACAACAAGTGATTCAAAGATTCCTCGACCACCCAGTGTAAGGCCTTCATCTTCTAGACCAGGAGCTCCGCGAATGAGGGAAAAGCTGGACAATGTTATAAAAGATTCAGATAATTTACTCTTAGGTAAAGTCAACATAATCATTGAAAATACCCAGAACGAAGAGGTTTGTAGAAATTATCATTCACGTATGTACTTGTACTTACATACTTATTACGCATTTATAAAACGTTGGGTATATATTTTAAATAAGTAAATTTAATTTTATTGCAGGAAGAAGAAACAAGCCTGTTAGTAATAGAACAACATGGAGCCTTTAATTCAGTTCCCCAAGACCAACAAGAACTGCAGTTATCATCAAATGAACATGGACATCTAGTTCAGCAGATTTTAGACTCTCAGAAAGAGCTGTCCCATATTACAGGAAAAACAGAGATTGTATGTATTCCTTCATTTAATTCTTAAAAAGAATATTAAATCTAATGATTTTTTGTATTTTTGCAGGAGTGGCAATTCGGAGCTCAGAAAGCCAGAGAGGCGATGAACCAAGAAATCGAGCAACTTCGGTTTAATATCCAAGCTTTGTCTCGGGTAGCGAATCCTTTGGGTAAATTATTAGATCACATCCAAGAAGATGTTGAAGTGATGCGTCAGGAACTTCATCAATGGTCAAACATTTACGAAGACGTTACCAAAGAGATGCTTAAACAAAAGACGTGAGTGTTTTCAGTTTCACACAGTCGTCTTCCCAAGTCGACGGAAGATTTCCTGTACTGTAGGTACTGCGATCACGACAATTAATATTCCATTTTTTGTTGTCCTGTTAAATCTGTTCAGGGATAGTTAAAGGTAAATAATTCAAAGTTTAAATCTTCCTAAAATTTAATTATTATTGATGCAGTTCTGCCTCAATTCACTTGCCAAAACCCACCCCAACAACCCCTTTGGCAAGAGAATTGAAGTGAATCCAATGCGATTCAAACAAAAATAGGAATGTCAATGACCTATAAATAAAAAAGTACGGTTTGCAATACAGAAAACTTATTTGCATATCGATAACGGTGTTTTTTACTTTGTTTACGGAGTCTTAGTTAAATCTAAGTAAATTTATTAAAAACATTTGGGGACTGAGTCACCCTCGTCCGTAGGAGGATACCCACAGCTAGGCCCTACACGTGGTCCCCTGGTGGTGCTAATCAAGTGACACTAACTGGTGGTAGGTTTCGACCGATGGCTTGTGACCACCCACTGGGCAAAGGCGTACCGCCAAGCGGCCTAGCCGTGTTCCGGTACGATGCCCAGTGTAGCCAATTCAGAGGAGTTGGGTCGAAGTGGCGGTTCCATTGCATGCAGACCAGCCTGCCTCGCGTTGGTATTGACGTATCGGGAGACTAGTCGCGGAGGGTAGCGGGATCCGAGGCACGGTGCACCGCTGGCCGACGGCAGTTAGTAGGGGGCCCAAGTAATGTGCTAGCCACACATGAAAGGCTGCCCCGCCAACTGACGAAAAATCCCGGAATGCATCATCGTGCTGGTTGGCGACCAGATGAGAGGGCCCGATGGTCATTTCCGGGGGGGCTCGGGCGTCCCCGCAGTCTCCAGACTAGTACCCCAATGATGCTGTCCTGCCAGTGCGTGGCTGAAGGTTAGCAGCATGGGATTCCATCTCACTTCCTTCTCCTTTTACCTTCACTCTCAATATGCCAAGGTACAAAAAGAGGAACGGTAAACAGCGGCTGCACTCCCTCTCACTTAAAGTGCACCTCAGCAATATTCGAGGTCTGCACTCCAATCTCGCAGCAGTCCATCATCACCTGGAGACTGAGAAACCATCCCTCTTTTTTCTTTCGGAGACGCAGATTAAAAGTCCGTCAGATGTTTCGTACCTGTCTTACCCAGGGTTTATCCTGGAGCACAATTTTAAACCACACGCTGGTGTGTGTTTGTACGCCCGGGACGACATCTGCTATCGGCGTCTCCGCAACCTTGAGGATTCCAGGTTCTCAACGCTTTGGGCGCTGGTGGACACAGGCATGGATAAAATTATCTATGCTTGCGTCTACCGTTCGCACAGTGGAGATCAGGAGACGACCAGGCTCACACAGTACCTCAGTGAGGCGGCGGATGCGGCTCAGCAGAGGTACCCATCCGCACAATTGGTGTTACTGGGGGATTTTAATGCCCACCACCAGGAGTGGCTCTTCCCATACCAGTGCACAGACCATGCTGGTCGTGAGACGCGAAAGCTTGCGCTAACGTTAAATCTCACTCAGCTGGTCCAGGGAGCTACGAGGGTTCCAGATGTTGATTCGCACACGGCCAATTGCTTGGACCTTCTGCTGACAACAGATCCAGACCGCTACTCAGTGTCGATATCATCACCGTTAGGGAGTTCCGACCACTGTCTGGTGAAATCTGTATCAGTCTATTCTCCGCCCGATGCCTGCCCTAGAGGCACCAGGCGCGTTTGGCGATATAGGTCAGCAGATTGGGATGGCATGCGATCTTTTTTCGCATGTTATCCTTGGCAGCCTACTTGCTTTTCTTCGGATGATCCATCGTCGTGCGCAGATGCTGTGGCAGATGTACTGCGGCGGGGGATGGAGTACTACATTCCATTCTCCGACGTCACAATGTCTAGCCTGGCTCGCCCTTGGTTTGGTGCGGAGTGTGATCGCGCTAACGCGCTTAAACACGCGGCATACCAGGCTTGGGCCGACGCTCGTATGCACAAGGCGAGTGACGTAAGTCAGAAGAAGAGAGCCTTCAACAGGGCTGCCAAGTCTTGCAAGAAGGTGATGCGGAGGTCTCGGTTCGACCACATTAGCCGCATTGGGAACAAACTCGCTTCATACCCTGCTGGTAGTAAAGCGTTTTGGTCCCTGGCTAAGTCGGTTGAATCGAACTTCTGCCGTCCCTCACTACCACCGCTGCTAAAACCCGACGGGTCGCTGGCCCACACTGCTGAGGAGAAAGCGAATTTGTTTGCCTCTCTTCGCGGAATCTTCGCGTCTAGATCCTAGTGACGCGCGGCCCCCTGCTTATCCTGATAGTTGCGAGACGAGTATGTCGGATATTCGCATCCATCAGAAGGAAGTCCGTAGGGTGCTGCGTAATCTTGACGTGAACAAGGCTAGTGGTCCTGACGGGATACCGGCAGTTGTGTTGAAAACGTGTGCGCCTGAACTGTCTCCAATCCTGACACGCCTATTTAGGCTCTCATTTGAGACCGGAAAAGTGCCGACTGCATGGAAGCAAGCTAATGTACAGCCCGTGCCCAAAAAGGGTAGTCGTGCTGACCCAGCTAACTATAAGCCAATCTCAGTAACGTCCATTCTCTGCAAGACAATGGAACGTGTACTCAACAGTAAGCTCCTGGCATACCTAGAAGCCAATGATATCCTAAGTGACCGACAATACGGATTTCGCCGAAATCGGTCAACTGGTGATCTTCTAGCGTATGCCATCCACATCTGGAGTGAGGCCATCGAGAGGCACGGGGAAGCGCTTGCCGTCTCCCTCGACATCTCCAAGGCTTTCGATAGGGTCTGGCACGAAAGCCTAATTAGTAAGCTTCCTTCTTTCGGTATACCTGCTGGATTGTGTGCTTGGATCGCAGACTTCCTGAGGGACCGGTCCATCCGAGTGGTCATCGATGGTTGCTCGTCTGGTCAAATGACCATTAATGCCGGTGTCCCTCAGGGGTCAGTGCTCTCGGCAACTTTGTTCTTGCTGCATATAAACGATCTGCTTAAACCTGGTACTTTTGGGTATGCAGACGACAGCACTGTTGCTGAGAGTTTCATATCCAGTGCACGAGCTAGTGGGTCCCAGATCCGGTCTCTTCGGGAGGCTATGGTTGAGCGGTTGAGCTTGTCCTTGGAGGCTGTCTCGGAATGGGGCGATGCCAATTTGGTCAGGTTCAACGCTGCTAAAACCCAGGCGTGTCTATTTTCCGCTAAAAGGAGTCAATTCAGCCCTGCTCCAACTTTCCGGGGTGTAACCGTGCCGATATCCGACCATCTTGATCTTCTTGGTGTAACGTTGACATCTACTCTCAACTTTGGGCCATACATCGAAGCAAAGGCTCAACTGGCTGCAAAAAAGCTGGGAATCCTCGCAAAGGTCAGACGGTACTTCACGCCGGATCAGCTGCTCAAACTTTATCAAGCGCAAGTGCGATCGTGTATGGAGTACTGCTCTCATCTTTGGGACGGATCTGCCCGATACCAGCTTGATGCGCTTGAGACTATTGAGAGGCGAGCCAAGAGGATCATTGGCAATGCACTCGTCGAGTCGAGGCTTCAAAGTCTTGAGCATCGACGCCGAGTTGCTAGCCTGTCGGTTTTCTACAGGTTACATTTCGGGTAGTGTGCGTCGGAATTGCATAGCCTAATTCCGCCTAGCCCGTTCCATCATCGGACTACCAGACGGACGGCGTTGCGCCACCGGTACATGGTGGACATCCCACCTATACGCACAAAGCGTTTTGGGAACACTTTTATTATGCGTACAGCTAAGGAGTGGAATTCCCTGCCGGAGTCTGTGTTTCCTGATGGCTACAACCCGGGAATCTTTAAGTCAAGAGTGAATAGGTTTCTTCTAGGTAAGCGCGATCCATCGTCGACCGTATCGTCGCTTTCCATCAGGTGAGATAGCGGTCAAGCGCGAACCTATCAATAATAAAAAATAAAAAAATACATTATTAATTAATCTAAATTGGCTAAAAATACTATTCAAGTAGGTAATTATTATTTTAACAAAGTTAACAAATGTTTTCTTTCTTATTTTCATTATTGGCAACGAGATTCGCCACGACTTACGACACTTCACACACATTGATACAGAGATGAGCGAAATTAAAGAACTAGATTCTGATTAAACTTTTTCGTTCATGATTCGTAAATAAATTTAGTTTAATAAATATTTTGTTTTGTTGACCCTACTTCTATTTGACAACTATGGCATCACAACATGGCGTTAAGTCGTACCTATTCTTATTGAAACACATATTATGTATATTTCAAGATACCCCACTCAGTATTTAAAACTTGTTCAGAAACCTAACTTTATTATAATTTTATTTTTCAGCTTAAACGAAGACTCATTGACGCCGTTCCATACTAAATTAAAACAAATAGAAAGGGACATTGAGGAAAAACATGATAAAATAAACGACCTTAAAATAATGATCCATAAAAATGGTTTTAGAATTGAAAAGTTACTTACGAGTGGGAGTGTGCAATAACAATTTATCATAATTATAGATTTGATTACTCAAATAAACATAATCAAATTAGACATTTTTCAATTTATTCCAATAAATTCAAAACGACCTTAAATTGAAACCATTTTCATACATCCCTATAATCAAGTAGCTAAGCCAGAAGCCGTCACGAGCAACGGCAGTCACACTGGCAGTAAGTGGCAGTAGTATAAGCCAACCCGGCCTAAATAGAAAATGGTAATTTTCGTATTATTGTATTGAAACTGTCTCGAAGTCGAAACCTGTCGAACAAACGACTTCCTGTTGTTCACATCTACCTATCTAATATTTTTACATTTAAAGAGTACCCAATTATTTGCTTAGCTACCTGTTCACTCGCGCTCTCAGCATCAGTGCTGTCATCTGCCTAATACATATTTAAAGGTAATCGATAATCGTAGATAATCTACGAATAGGAATATGCTGCAGGAACAATGAATGTGGCTTAGGTAACCGACCCCTGAGGGACACCTGCGCTATCTCTGCGTATCTTCCGCTTTACAAATAAAATACATAATGATAAATGTATTTCGTGTTGTTTTTTCACTCGCTTATGGTCAAGAGTGAAGTGCAGTTCAAATGTTTCCAATTATACGGCTAAGCCAGGACCAAAAAAAAAATTACTTTGTCTCATGTATGTCACCTCTACCACATATTCGCATCAACCATGCACAGAATACTAATATAAACAGGCTGAGCTGAAGTGCGCGGCGCACACAGGCGTCAAGTCTCTAGCCTAGTCTTGGGCATTTTACACTTTGGCGTGGAAAATTTCGAATTGAGTGAAAATTATTTTTGTTCTATCAAATTTGAAACTAAGGTGTGATTGTGTTCATTATTTTATTCAAGTTCCAGACTTCGAAACGGTTCATGGTCGTAATGAAGGATGTTTTTAAGATTCTGGTCTGGAGAGGGCTAGGTATTAATTTCAGTGGCGAGTACATCACTCACCTTCGATTTATCGATGTTATAGTAGTCACGACTGAAACTATAATAATAATAATCTTTATTTCATCTTTTACACAAAATAGCTACATACAGCCACAAGTAAATCTTAAACCAATAATTATGCTATTGCCCAAAGAATAACTATATTTTACTTATCAATAATTTAAGAACTAAAGGAAAATTTACTTTATTAAACTAGAATTATGTAGGTATAGTTAGCGGCTTGACCGAGCTAGGTATATAAAACCTGTGTTTCGGGTCATCACTTGATCTTATCAAATTCTGTTTACATGCACCCGTAGTGATAGACTTGTATCACTACGGGTGCATATAAACAGAATTTACAGAATAGGAACTTACAAACTAAACTTACAGTCATACTAAAACATCCAATAGTTTCTCTGTGTCTGTGTAATTAAGGTTCATTATATACTCTGATATCAATGTAACATTAATATAATTTACGCTATATATATTTAAAAATTGATGAGCTTATTATGCAAAAGAGGCCCTAAAAATACATAAAATCTATGTGCAAATATATGTCTTGTCTGCGGTTTAGTGCAAACTGACTTTCCTCCTCCTGGTATAAGGTATTGGGTTAAAAGGAAGCTCAGAGTGCTGATAAAGTACGGTGTGCAATATAAATAGTAGGCGTATTGTTAGTATTTTACATGCTGTGTATAGCTGGTATGTGGGAAACCTAAAAGGGCGGAAGTTTGCAACCTTTAGAATTGCTCTTTGATCACATTCTAGAGGAAGTAAGATAGTCTTTGCAGTTCCACCTCATGACGTAATACATAGGTGAGAACGGATTGACCCAGAGCCAAATAAACCTGTTTAATTAACTTGTAGTCGGCTATGCGGCGAAGGTTCTTAAAAATATACATTAATTTACGCACTCTTGTGCATAGCTCGATGTGTTTACGGAAATTTAGATTTGTGTCAATCGTAACACCTAGGTATTTTATGTGGTCAGCTTTAACTAAAGTAGGATGAGTACAAGCAATGTCAGCATGCTTGCAATTATGTGCAAATATGTTTTGGTTAGTAAGCGGTAGATTATTGTTTCTCATTGAGAATAAAATACTTCTTATAATATATAAACTACTTCTCATTTAGTTTTATCTATATTTGATGTTAGAAGATTTTGATGAAGCCAATTAGACATAACATTAAAACCGTTTTGGGCATGTTCGTATGATTCACCTCGAGATTCAGCGGAAAACAATAGAGCTGTGTGATCCGCATATGATAATATTAGCCCATTACGAAGGACTAATTTACATAGGTCATTTATGTAAATTAAGAATAATGTAGGGCCCAAAATACTTCCTTGTGGTATTCCGAAACAACTATTTTCCATCTCAGAACTTATGTGCTGCCCTATTTTAACGAATTGTTGACAATCTCTAAGATAATTAATCGGAGAATAACTGAAGTTGCCCGCCTCTTATTCCAAGTTTTACAAGCTTGTGCAGTATTATAGAACACGAAATTGTGTCAAATGCTTCAGCGAGGTCCAGAAATATCCCAATGGTATGCATGCCCTTATCTAGTTTAGTACTAATATATTCGGACAGCCTGTGAACTGCTTGGTTAGTTGATCTTTTTGGTCTATACCCAAATTGGTTATTGGTTGAGAGCAATTTGTTAACTCCAAGATAATCTATTAATCTCCTGTTTATATTTTTTTCTAAAATTTTTGAGACTCCTGTTAATACTAAAATAGGTGTATAATTATTAACACAGTTTCTATCTCCCACTTTGAAAACTGGCGTAACTACTGCTTTTTTAAGCAGTTTGGAGAAAATTCCACTAGATAAACATGACTGAAAAATATGAGTTAATGGAGGAGCAAGAAGGTGTTTAAACCTTTTCAGTATATTATTATGAATATTATCCCACCCAACAGCGCAGTCATCCTTTAACCCTGTAATTATCCTTAAGATTTCATTGCACCTTCAATGTATATATTTGAGTCTTGTATTTTCGTTAAAACACATCAGTATCTATACAAATCCTTTGGTGATTATTGTAATTTTAATACCCGTTATCCCAATAGCTTTCCCCTGCCCAATATAAAAACTGATCTATATCGAAGGAACTGTTACCCTATGTCCATTAAATTATTTAACAAATTACCGAGTGACCTGAAAGACTTACCCATTACACTATTCCGAAAAAAATTGTACACCTGGCTAGTCAATAAATGTTTTTATACGACCGAGGAATACCTTAGTTATAAGAATAGAAAATTTATGTAACACCTTACTATGTTCCTATTAGTGCAATAATCAATATGTAATACAATATAATTAAATGTTAAGAATATATAGGCACCTATGTACTTAACCAGTTCATTTAATTATTAATTTAAGTTTCGTATACCAGAAATGGTGAATATGTCGATCTTTCCTGTTATATTATATATAACAATTTTTTACCACCTGTAACTACACATATTATGCGAATAAAATATTTGATTGATTGATTGATTGATTGATTGACGTCACAGCCTAGTGTCTAATAAAACGAAAGATTTTGATATTTTCGTAGGGGTATTCACAGTCGACGACGACGTTTGCTGGGGACAACTACTATGGTTCAAGGATTTCTCAGCTAAAGTTTTGGCAACGTTAGCGAAAAAAAACTGTTTACTTTATTCGCGGCTTCGAATGGGTTTATCTTTGTTGACAGTAATTCCAGTGGAGGTTCAGAATTCTTCTTCGATCCAAAAATATTTGTTTTAATACATTTCCAAACAATTTTACTGTTTTTCCTGCCTTCTGGAATTCGTTCTTCTCGTGTTGATATTTAATTTTTTTTAAAGATTGTTGCAAAAATTACTGTACCTTTTATATGAAATAGAAAGTATTTCATTATCAGGTGCAAGTTTCGACTTTTGGTGTAATTTATCCCTATGTCGTATACAACAAACGAGGCCTGGTGTGATCCACGGTTTAATAGAATGAAACCTTCTAGACATTAATTTAGTAATTGTGTTTTTGTTTATTGCATGTTGTAGCGAATGTATGAAATACTGTAAAGAAATATTTGCATCATTAGTTTCGTAAACAGGGTCAAAGTCAATACCACGAATGTTACGTTCAAGATTTGTACAGCTACGCATGCAGTTTACAATAGGGGAGGATTTTTGTATTGTTAGTAAAATAGCTTGAAAGTCCGTAAGCGATGAATTAGTAACTAATGTTTTGTTCGGATGTTTGGTTTTTACGATGAAATGATCTAAACATGACCCAGTCTGGTGCGCGGGATAATAATGGGTTGGTAAAAGACCATTAAATGAACAAATATTTATGTAGTTATGGACATGTGTATCTGATCTCCCGGAAGCAATATTAATGTTTATATCATCCTTTAGAATAATGTTTTTAAAGCTGATAGATGTTTTAAGTTTACATCAAGTGAATCCAAAAAGCTGTCAATGTTGTGTGACGGTGGCCTATAAATGGCCATAATTACTGTATCTGGAATAATTTTAATTACTAAACAGTTACTATCTTGAACTCTCGGCTCTTTCACGTGTGTTTTTAGGTTGTTTTTGATGTAAACTACTACACCATCATTCTGATTATGTTTGAATTTGTTTTGTGAGTGCAGTAACTAGTGGCGTAGCTAGTCCCACGGGGGCCCCGTATCAAAATTCCCACAGGGGCCCCAATAAAAAAAATGGTGCTTTTTTACAAATCCTTGATTTACCTTACGAGACGGTTGCAGATAACATGTTGCCAATTTTTGCCTGCGTCGTGGGGCCCGTATAATTGATACGGCAGATACGGCGGTAGCTACGCTCCTGGCAGTAACCGTCAAGGGAGGTAAATTGGCAGTCTGAGAAGAAAGCCAACATTCTGTTAGGACAATAACATCACGGCTGATGTCAAGACTTTCTAATAGAACTTCAAACCCATCCATGTTGCGATTAATACTGCGAATATTTTGTGTAAGCAGCGTAAGCGTATGTTACCCAGAAGGAAGAAGAAGTTTACAATCTTCTACATTACAGGTATTGGCTTCAGACACAGAAAATCCATCCAAATCCGCGATTAGCTGACTGGCCATAATAACTAGTTATTAAAATAATAAAAGATAAACTAACTCTTAAGAACCAGTAACTAAATGCTACGAACTAAACTATTCGGGGCGCTCTTATATAGGCGCTTTCATAGTCTATCAAATTAATATAATTCACTTCGGCATATTTGCGTGCCGGACACACTGAGTCACCTGTCTGATGGTCATATTTCCTCTTGAAACGCTTGCACGTCGCACATTGAGGCGGAGAAGATTTCTTATTACACTCCTTGTGGGAATGCCCAGTCTCTGGTGCAAGTACTTAGGACTAGTTTCACGACAAAACTTGGCTGCGTGGCCGAACTACTGGCAGTTGAAGTATCTTGCGACTATTGTGAAATCTTTCACAGGGCATGATGTCCAATTTATAAAAATCCGTCCTTGGTTTATTAGGACTTTCCTGACGACAGCGGGTACTTCTAAGATAAAGTTGCTAGTGGGAAGATCTTTCTTACCTGACTTATGGCTCAATTTGACAGTTGTAAGGAAGGACTCACGAGTAGTGTTTGCCAATTTTTCCGAAAGGTTTTGCTCAAAGATGCAGTCAAATACTTCTCTTTCAGTAAGTGCTACTTCGACAGCAATCCTAGGTCGGCGTTTAGGAGCTTCTTCTACCGTAAGGCCTGATAACACCAGTTTTGTTGAATTCCTGAGCTTTTTGACATCTCCTTTATTTTAGGTTCTAATAAGAACCCCCCCCCCCCCCACTCGTCCTCGACAGCTAGTGGAACTTCAAGGAGCACTTCCGACGTCTGGTTCCCAAACTGAATCGGACTGGGGCTGCTGTCGGGCGGCTGCTGCCCAACCTCAGGGGACCAGACGCCTCCTGCCGGAAGCTTTACGCGGGAATTGGTCGGTCCATGGCCCTCTACGGGGCTCCGTTGTGCGCAACAACGTTGCAACAGCAACCGAGGGCCCAGCTGAATGCGTGCCAGAGGGTCATGGCAATAAGCATGGTGCGAGGGTACCGAACGATTTCCCGCGAGGCGACGACCCTCCTTGCTGACCAACCGCCATGGGATTTGGAGGCAACAGTCCTTGCACACATGCACGATAAACGCATGGAGATGCAACGCCGGGGCGAAATTCCGCTGCCGCGACAAGTCGTGGCATGGCGAACAGAGCTCCGGCGAGATCTAATGGCGAAATGGCGTCAGCGACTATCGCAACCTCATTCGGGGCGCGCCACAATCGAGGCGATAAGGCCCATCCTTGAGGAGTGGCTGATAAGACCTCACGGCGTTCTAAACTTCCGCACGACGCAGGTTCTTACCGAATATGGCAAGTTCGCTAAGTTCTTGTTCCGGATTCGTGCGGAGGTGCCCGGGTGTCGCCACTGTGCGGAACACCCGGAGGACACGGTGGAGTATACTGTAGAGGTGTGCCCCGACTGGGCGGAGCATCGCCGTGTCCTCGTGGGGACGATCGGCGGCAACGATCTCTCTCGCCGGGCCTTGGTTCAGGCCATGGTCCGGAGTGAGCAGGGATGGCAGGCGGTTGTCACCTTCTGCGAAGCAGTAATGCTAGCAAAGAAGGAGGCCGACCGCATCAGGCAGAGGCAACGGGGCGCTCGCTCCAGCCGCTGCCGGGATTCCGATCCCGATTTCCGGCCACCGTAGGCGCGGGCTTGCGGACGGCGTGCAATGGTTAGCACGCTGTCCGATCGTACGGTAACCGACCGGACCGAGCCCAAGTCGTCGACGGCGCTTTCTTTTCCCGCGCGCCTCAAAGAGCTGTCAGCACACCGAAGAGGCCCAGCCTGCTAGTTGCAGGCAGGCAGGGTCGAAGCCTACTGGGGTCATGGGTTAACTTCCGAAAGGAATACCCGGCCCCGGCACGATAGGCTACGAAGGAAATGGGGTAGGTTTTTAGTCAGTAAGAGTCTGACACTACTCTCCGCCCAAGGGCGGGATTTGTTATTGGATGATTTTACCTTGGTGTTTATTGACTCCATTCATTTCTGGACCTCTGACGTCGAAATAACTTCTTCCGGTAGCTCACCCGCCGCTGGTGGAGCTCGAGGTGGTGTTTGCTCCCTAGGTTGAACTGGTTCTGGTTGGGTTGGAGTCGGTGGAGGACTTCGCCGTAATAGTTGGCTACGCCCGAAAGGGCTAGCTTCTTGGTTAGACATAATTTACACAGATATGCTATGACTATGAAATATTTAGTTCATCTTGCCTAATAAAAACATAAAATAAAAAATTGTAAAATTACACACGCGACACACTTTCAATTTCGAACTGACACTAGACAAAATTTTACAGTATCAATTGTTTTAAGTTATTTTCAAGATAATTGTGACATTATTATTAAAAGCAAAGCACACGTCTATTAGGTCTCGCGTCTCGTAAGCGAATCCACAATAATTTTCGAATGGTCAAAGCCTAAGTCAAAGTAAACAACCATCATTCATGCAGCACCCACTCCTATCAAGATGAGACTTTACACTTGCTGTTGTGGACGATAACGTTTACCTAGGATAGACGGTCCATTTAAGTAGGTCTAAATTCGAGAAAGAGGTTAATGGTCGAACCCGACTCGGCTAGGCAGCGGCATTGTTTAGCAAGCTATGCAGTATTTTCTCTTCTAAAATATCATATTGTCTAAAGTCGAAAATCTTATCTATGACCAGTGCATGTTGCCAGTCAGAAATCAGAAATCAGAAATCAGAAGCGTTTATTTCAAATAGACCAATTACAGGCACTTTTGAATTGTCAAAATGTCGGTCAGTCCAAAAAAAAAAAGTGAAGCTAAATTGCACGTTCCAAAGCGTAGATCTCTATGGAGAAGAACGTGCAAGAAACTCCATGGACACTCTTTTAAATCATATTATTAGTTACATAATTCTTGGTTACATAATTCATGTTGCTTCTACTATGTGAGCACAATGTAGATAAATAATGAAAGAAAATACTAAATGCAAATATTTTAACAGAAATTGAAATAAGCCACTGGCAGCTAAGAGATGACCAGTCTCAAATGACGGCGCCCGTTCACGAGCATGACGCGTGCACCAGCCCCACTCAGCTCAACCATAATGAAGGGAACCGAATGACCCAATTACACGTGCCACCATCAGCGAGACATTTAAGTGAGCATGACAAACTCTCAACTGCCATACTTGTAATTTCAAATATATTTGTAACCAATTAAAAATAAAAATGCTCCATGGTACTTCACATTCACAAAATTTGAAAAAGTGCTTCTACATTATACAATGCTATTGGTTCCAAATACAATAAGTAATCAATTGTCAAAAGCTTCATTAAAATAAATAAATTTAAAAAAAAACATCTCGAAAATAACAATACAAAAAGGGTCATCTCATCTTGTATATTTATATATTTAAAAAAAACTAATTAGGCAAAAATGGCTGTGCACGTGGAGCCGGACAGGCATTTAGCCAAGCATTTTTATCTAGGAGATAATCTTCCAATTTATAATATGCTTGTCTACATAGTGTGCGTTTAATGCATGTTTTAAATTTTGACTCATTGAGATTGAGAATCTCAAGTGGTATTTTATTATAAAATTTTACACAGTACCCCATAAAAGAACTATGTACTTTAGCCAATCTGAATCGTGGTTGATCTAATTTGTCCCTATTTCTAGTATTAAAATTATGCCTGTCACTTATCTTAGTAAAAAGATGAATATTTTTCCGAACATACAAAATATTCTCATAGATATATTGACAAGGGACCGTCATAATGTTTATTTCCTTAAATAGTTCCCTAAGAGAATCGCGTCTGCGAAGTCTATATATGGCTCTAATGGCTCTCTTCTGCAGAACAAAAATAGACTCTATGTCTGCAGCCCTTCCCCATAGCAAAATACCGTAAGACATGACACTATGAAAGTAACTAAAATAGACTACCCTCGCAGTATCTACATCAGTAAATTGACGGATTTTTCTAACAGCATATGCTGCTGAACTAAGCCGACCTGCTAGAGATGTTAAATGAGGACCCCATTGTAGCCTCGAGTCAAGCGTGATTCCCAAGAAAACCGTGTTCTCGACGAATTCGAGTTTTTCTTTGTTTAATACTATTTCGGAGCTATTGCTTTTAACATTCGGTAACGCAAATCTCATGCACTTGGTTTTTTTTCCATTTAATACTAAATTATTAACAGTAAACCAATTATGGACCTGTTGCAAAGCGTTGTTTACATCATCAAGGTTTGTGGAACGTCTATTGATCTTAAAGATTAATGAAGTATCATCAGCAAACAAAACAATATGTGGTTGTTTTTTTAATAGATGCGGCAAATCATTTATTAAGAGAAAAGGACCCAATATTGAGCCTTGTGGTACACCCATTTTGACTTTCAAACCCTGGGAATTGACACCGTTTATTTGAACATGTTGTTGTCTGTCATTTAAATAAGATTTCACTAAGCTCAGTGCAAGTTTACCTAGCCCATAATGTTCCAGCTTTAAAAGCAAGGTTTCGTGATTAACGCAATCAAAAGCCTTTGAGAGATCACAAAAAATACCTATCGCATCTTGGGCTTCTTCCCACGCTGCAAATATGAGTATTTCTCAAAATACATGTACATCTTTGAAAAAAAAAGTGTGCTTTGAAACAGTTCAAAAGTTTTATATTTATAAATCATCACACAAAAAAAACACACACTCAATTTTGTAGGATGAATATTAATCTTTAAGATAACGAAGAATTATAGCTATAATCATACTTATTATCAAATATTTCGATATTTTAAAAATAGCTTTTTTTACCTTTCATACAAAAACCTGTTTGCCACTCTACCTTTTTCATGTGTTTTTGTTTCATAAAATGCGATACGTAACTAAATTATTGTAAATTTCTTTGTATCATCGTTCTACAGTAATCGCAGTTTCTGTATCAAATTGATTTTCTATGGGGTGTCATAGTGAATTGGCAATTTAAAGCAAAAAAACAAAATGAGTCGCTCTCATTTACTATTTAGTTATTACTCTTTAGTTACGATTTATTTCTACTTTCCCATGATTTCTGAACGATTCCGTAATTTTTTTACACGGACAACACTAGCTTCACTCTGATTGGCTATTGGTTTGACGTCTCCGCCATTACATCTATCGTGAAAATCAGTGAGAACGTGTGTGTTTTGTGGGGTTACTTTTTCGAGACAGGAAGTAAAATCAGCGATTTTTCATAGAACGGTAAGTCTTCATTTACCCATTTTTTGTAATACGTGTTGTACGAATATTTAATAAGCTTTTATATTTGCTGTAACAGCTTTTATCAATAAATATATTTTTTCTGACCTCAATTTGTCTAATATTTCGTAACGTTTTTTACGAATTTCGTTACGTAACGAAAAAGTACAACATAAAGCTGAGTGTATACTGTTATAACCTGACTAAGCATAGTAATATTCACTACTTAATTTATGAAAAAAAAATATATAGAGCGTCAATAACTAAAGGATTGGATATTATCTGCTATATAGAAGTGCCACCAGCAAAAAATAATGAAATAATTTAAATTACGTTTTTATGTGATTTAACAACTTTTTACCCCTGATATTACTTACATGAAGTTCTATTGAGAACTTCCTCCTTTTCGTCGGTTAAAAAACCTCGCGGCTTTGTTTCAATTCGCTTGAGAATAGAATTATACCGATTGTTACAAATACTTAACTCTTGCTAATGACACTTCTGTAGAGATGCCCACTATACTTGTTGGTTTGACTTATCAAATTGGTTATTACTTACAACTGCTTATATACAACTGCATTACTTCTTTTGTTTTTTAAGGAATGCCGCCAAAAACCAATGCCGAAAGGCAAAAAGCTTACAGAGAACGACTCAAAAAGGATAAACCAAATAAATATGAGGAAATCCGTGTCAAACATTTGGAAAAAGTTAAAGAAAATATCAAAAAGAAAAAAGAAATTCTTACAGAAGAAGAAAAACAAGAGCTACGAGCAAAGTGGAGACAAGCCAATGCTATAAGAGCTGAAAGAAAAAAAAAGGCCTACTCTACGACAAAACAAAACAACACATTGGAAGTAAGAAAAAATGCTAAAAATAATACAAATATCCTAAAGGAGAGACTACAAAAGCTTACTGAAGAAAATACTCAATTAAAACGACGAAATAAAAATTTAAGACAGGCCTGCAATCGGATGAAAAAGCGAGTGGAAATTCTGAAAAAACGACTACCCCAACAAATTAGGCCTGATAATGATGCTATTTCCATTGAAACTCGTCAGTGTGATGACACACCGTTAACAAAATCGAATAGTTTTTTAGAAGAAACTTTACCAAATGTGTCCGTGACGGAAAAAGAAAAGGTAAAAAAGAAGTTAATTTTGCTTAACACAATTACAGATTCTTTAAAAACAGAGTTTAATAAAGCAGATACCAAAGAGAAGAAAGTACTAAAAAAAGTTGCTACCAACGATATTGCAAATAAATACAAATTAAAAACAGCTATTTCTAATGTTCTTGGTCTGAAAGGAAGAATAAGAAAGACGAAATCAATAAACGAAATGAAAAAGAAATTCATGAAAGATATACAAGATTTCTTTGAAAGAGAAGATGTAAGTAGACCTAGTGCGGGAAAAAACGAGTGCATAACGAGAAACAAAGAAAAAGTGCAAAAGAGATATTTAATGGAACCAATATACAAGCTCTATAGAAAATACAGGTTAGAGGGTGGTAAAGCGTCTTTGCAAACTTTTTATCGTTTTCGACCGTTCTCCGTTGTGAAACCAAGACTTTAAGATAGGAATACTTGTGCTTGCATAAAGCATAGTAATTTATCTTTCAAGGCAATATCGTTGAAGAAGCTAGGTTTGCTTCAGACATCTGACATTGACGAACTTATGAAAAATGTCACTTGCAGTAAATGTTTTAAATGCATGTACTCTGAGTGTTCTGAATGCAAAAATAAGAAACTAGCTGTTGATTTGACAATAAATGAAGACAGCCCTGTGGAGTGGCTTCAATGGAAAATAGGCACACACACTTATATTAAAATTGACAAAAAGAAATGCGTAGAAAAACAGACGAAAAAGTATTCAAAACAGGTAGTGAAAGGGACAGTGAATGCATTGATAAAAGAATTTCAAAATGATGTTCAAAAATTTAAAACTCACTACTACAATGTTCAACATCAGTACTTGGCGTGGAAAAAGTGTATTGAAAACCTTGATGAAGACGAAGCTGCATTGATTTGCGATTTTTCAGAAAACTTTTCGTGCAAGCAGTCTGAAGAAATTCAGGCGATACACTTCGGAGGGTCTAGAAATCAAGTCACATTGCACACTTGCGTCCTTTACAGAAAAAATGTGAAACCCCAATCGATATGCTCCATATCCCCAAATAATGAACATGGTCCTGGAGCAATCTGGGCCCATTTGGATCCAATAATGAAACTGTGCCAACACTTTACCATTAAAAAGATTCATATATTTTCTGATAGCCCTACAACTCAGTACCGCCAAAAACATATTTTTTTCTTGTTCCAACATAATATAAAAGAATACGGATTTGAATATGGCAATGACATAACCAACGCAAAAGAAGCATATGACTATTTAATGGTTAACAGTAAAGTAAAAATGTTTTATGTTAATGAAAACGACATTCAGAAGATGACCAAAAATATCCCTGAAAATATTATTCCCATAAAAGGAACAATGAAGCTGCATCAGATTGTAACGGATGGCAACACGACAATTAAATATAAATTGCTGAGCTGCTTTGATTGCCAGAAAAACATCTGCTGTGATTGCTACTACACTAAAGAACATGAACTTCTATCCAACACCCTATCAGAACCAAAAGCATCATGCAGTAACAAACCGCAAGCCTTGAAAAAACAAAAACCAGCAGCGAAAAGATTCAAAAGAATAAATAGTTCTACTACGACGGAGAGTGATGTCAGTATAAGTTATCATAGTGATTCAGATCTGATAGATGCGGATTTTTGGAGTGAGGACAATGATTTACCCAGGATAGATGACAGAGAGAGTGATCAAGACTTAGAGGTCCATTTGAGAGCAAATATAAAAGAGATTTATTTATGATTTTTGACGTATTTTAGGGTCAAACACAAATAAAAAACTAATAAATACCTTTCAAAATCAATCATAAAAAAAAAATATTTTTAAATACACTTTGATGTCATGTTTTTAATTTTCAGGACACATCAAAGGAGGAAAATGTTAAACGGCAACCCCCAGAACAAGTAACATTGTTATCTTCGTCAAGATTTATGTCTGCAAACCATGCTTTCTATGATACTGAAGTAAAATGCCTCAAGGCAGACGAAACACAACAAGGCAAAGAAAACTTTAAGAATAAAGGAAAAGGAACAGGGAAGAAAACAGCAAAGCAACAAAAAGATATGGAAGAAGACAAATATCCAATTGATATAATGAATGTATTAAAACAAAAAGGTGAAACAGACAAACCAAGTAAAGAAATAAAAAGTCATGAGGAAGAAGGATCAACAACTGATATCAATACAAAGCCAATAATTCTCGAGGATTTAATAAGTGACGAAGCTGTAACTACGGATGAAAAATATATGAGTGATGCAATGTCATTTAATGAACCGGAGTTTAATTTCAATGATTTGGACAATGTAGATGTTATAATACAAAATAATAATGCAACAAAAAATAACACTGAATATGAAAATAATGAAAATGTACCAATTGAAGGCACTCACAAAGTCAAAGGCGAAACATGTGGACTGACTATTCTTAACGACGAAATACTGGAAAATATACACACAAAAAAGAAAGTGGTTTATAAAGGACTTAAACCTCTATCGCTTAATAATTATCTTCACGCGCCAAAGCGATGTGATCCAAAGATTAAAAAACGGATTGTCAAACCAAATGTGTTTCGGAAAGAATTCAATTATTACAAAGATAAGGAAGAAATTTATAAAGCGCTAATGGATAGTGATTCTAATTAAGTTTTTTTATGTTTAAAATAACGTCAGGTTTTCATTTTTAAAAGATTGGGAAAAAAAAATAATTTGATTAAAATAGTATGAATGATTACTCCCTTATTTTATTTCTAACCCCTTAAGTATTTGGGTACATACTTACAAATATTTCGTATTGAATAAATGAAGAGCATTCACAATATTTCGCCAATGTGTAACCAGCCTTATGGTTACTATTTAGTTACATCTAAGGACTATTTCGTAACAATATTTCGTTACTACCATTTCGTTACGTACATTTATTTTGAGAAATACTCATATGTGTTTTAATAACGTGACACCAGCGTCAGTCGTACAACGTCCTTTGGTGAAACCATACTGTTGATCATTTAAGATTTTATTGGTGTTAAAATGGTAAAGCATTTGATTAAGCATAACTTTTTCAAACACCTTACTGAAAACTGGCAACACTGATACAGGTCTGTAATTATTAGTTTCACTATGGTCGCCAGACTTAAAAAGTGGTATAACCTTACTGTATTTCATTAAATCGGGAAAAACTCCTTGGTCTACACACAAATTAAATATTAAAGCCAAATATGGTGCTATGGTCTCGATTATGGACGTGCATACTTTAATAGACATACCCCATAAATCTTCGGTTAATTTTATTTTGATTTGCCGGAAAGCCTTTATGACTGTCATAGGGTTTATATGTTTGAATTGAAACTCAACCGGACAGTCTGGCAAATTTGATTTCAATAGAGCAATTGAGGCTGCAGGGGAGGAATTTAAAGCTTCCGTTGTCCTAAGAGGTATATCGGTGAAATAATTAACAAACTCTTGGGCTACTTCTGAATTAGAGCTTATGGGACCATGTGAAGTCTCCAATAAAAAATCCGTGTTGCGTACTTTATTTCTACCAGTTTCACTGTTAATAACTTTCCATACAGTCTTTATTTTATTATCTGCCGCTTTTATTTTTTTGCTAATATAAAGGGCCTTTGCTGCCTTGCAAATCTTTCTGAATAATTTGGAATATTTATTTACATACTTATTAAAGGCTTCGGTGTTGAAGAATGGCTTAAGGCCGTATAACTCATATAGTCTTTCCCTACTTATCCTAATACCATTAGTCGCCCAATCACTAAATACAAACTTAGGGAAAATGGTTTTCGATTTCTTTTCAAAGACAGTATTAAATTCATTGAGTACCAATGAAAAGAAATTATCATAAAATTTATTAGAATCTTCAATATTATGGCCCAGAACATTTAACTTATTTTGTATATTACAATTAAATTCTGTTAATTTGCCACTCGTAATTGACCTAAATTGAATTTGAGTTTTTTCCAATATTGCTTGAGACTTAAAAGTTACCGTTTGTCCACTATGATCAGATGGAAGATAATTTACTATAGTTTTATCTAAATAATCACAATTGCAGAAAACATTATCAATACAAGTTGCAGAGGTTGGAGTTATTCTAGTTGGTTCTGTGAAAACATTAAACAAATTAAAGGATTTAAAAAGGCTTAAAAATCTACTGCTATTTGAATTATTTTCCAAAATATTAATATTAAAATCTCCACAAATAATTAAGGATTTATTACTATCTGCAAGTCTTGCTATAATATCTTCCATTGTTGATTCAAATAGACTAAAGTTTTGAGGGTTCGGGGGTCTGTACACACACACTATAATATGCTTATCTAGCTCCACACATGACAGTTCAATGCAATGTTCAATAGACAAAAAATGCTTAAAATTTAAGCAACGTAAAGACATAGTTAGTCTTTACGTTGCTTAAATTTTAAGCATTTTTTTACTAAAATTAAGGACCCACCACGCAACATAGATTTACGGTTAAAACAACTACCCACACTATAATTTTCATAACTGAGTAGCACCTGGTAATCCTTCAACCAATGTTCACTAAAACATACAACATCAAACATTGTTTTCTCTAGAAACATTTCAATTTCCAATAATTTAGAAGATATACCTTGAATATTTTGATGAAATAGTTTCAAGGCGTGCTGCTTAGACCCTTTTTGTTGTTTAATTACTTGAGAGCAAGAAGATACCCTGTTGTTGGTTGGTATAACAATGGTATTACTGGTACCCTCCATTGTCTTGTGAATTAGTTTAAATGACTATCCGGAGTTTGTCCCAAATCTATAATATTATCACCTGGCAGCGAGTTACAACTAGATTTGGCCTCAACATTTGCAAAAGAACTTTCCAAAGTGATACAAAGTGATACATGGCCAGTGATGACATAATGGCACTGCAACGTGGCCGCTCACGGTGGTTTCAAGGGCAATGGAAAGGGCTATGCTTCGTGATCGAATTCATCGATCGAAAATCAGAAATGAAGATATAAGCAGTAGTATCTACCAAATTCACTGACATAGCCCGAAGAATCGCCAAACTTAAGTGGCAGTAGGCATGGCACATTGCTCGCAGAACAGATTGTCAAAAAGGGATGAAAGGTTCTCGAGTGCAAAACGCAGCGTTGAAATGCCTTCCACGATGTGGACTGATGACCTGGTGAGAGTCGCGGGAATTCGATAGATGAGACTCACTCAGGACTAGTTGTTGCAGACACAGGACACTTGAGGGAGGCTTATGTCCAATAGCCGACGTCTTTTGGTAGAAATGCAAATTCTGGGCAAAGGCCGCCCCAAATTCTTCTAAGTATTCATTTCTCGAGTCACCTCAAACCAGCCCTCGGTTTTTTTTTTTGTTTGAAACCTGATGTAATACAGTTATATAGTTTCGGGTTTTTACGAGCGCTGTAGCGACTGCAGTGGTTCTTTTGATTTTACAATAGCTGAATATATTATTACGTACGGGTAAGTTTATGAACGCAACTCAATGCGATGTGACGTGAGCGGGCTGCGGTCACAGATTACTGATATGTAGCAAGCTGGGGTCACCGCCTCACCGGTGATTCCCCGATTTTAAAACCGACCTAAAACTTTTTTGCACTGCTGAAACTGTGTTTGGTGCACAATAAGTTTTTCACGATGTTTATTACATAAAATAAAAATAATTATACACTAAAATAAATACTTAGTTTTTAGTTTTTTTATTGTTATTCCTTAGTTTTTATATCTGTCTGGTTATCAGAATTGAATACTTAGGAAACGAAAACCAGAAGATGAACCTTACACGCCCTCAAAGACTTGGGCTTGGTCCTTACCGCATGGGAGAACGGGGCGCACCTACACCGTATGCTCCACCGTGTTCTCCGGGTGATATCTACAATAAAACCTGGGCGTTTTTTTCGCCTGAATCAGAAATATTCTCGCGCCAGGCCCTGGTTCAAACCATGGTCCGGAGCGAGATGGAGTGCGGTCGCCTCCTTCTGTGAAGCCACCCAAGCCGCCGCAACAAGTGATGCCCTGGGCGTCGGGAGTATTAGGGAAATTCCCGGCTACCTAAGACATGGGCTTGCGAACGACGAGCGCATCATTCTCCCTTGCGGTAAGGACCAAACCCAAGTCTTTGAGTGCGTGTATGGTTCCACGCATGCCTCAAAGAGATGTTAGCAAAACCGTAGGGGCCCATCAGGGCTGATGCCTGCTAGGGCAACAGGGAATTTCCAATAGGAAACCTGCGATCCTAGAACGCAACGTAAGAAACATAGGTGAGTTTAAGTCAGTAAATGTCTGACACGCCCTCTTGCTCCACCCTAGAGCAGCATAAGTCCCAGCTCAAAAAGACCTTTTGCGGCTCTTAAGCCGATTTCCGAAATTAAGCCGTATTCAATGCTAAATTGTTATAATAATACAAACAAAAATTGCAAAATAACGTTTAGGTCTGGAAGTCGACTATTCTGGTTTTGCTTTTTCGTTCTTTGACATCGACTTGCGAAAGTTATTTTACATTTGTTAGCTATCGCTTTTTTTTTAAGTCGAATTTTGTATTTATCTTTTTTTTTTTGTAAAAGTTTTTATTTTTTCACTTTTTAGTTGTGGTACCACACAGCTAAAATTAAATGGCGAACATGTTATCTGGTAAGTTACCTATGGGATTGACAAAATACCCATAGTTACTTGAATTATCTAAAGAATTATGACGGTGTTATAACTTAAACCAGCACAAAAAGAATCATCAAAATAGGACCAATTTTCTATAAAAAAGTTATGCGCGAATTGATAAGTTCCATTAAATTTAAACATAATTAGTGAATTGATTAAAATAAACTTTACACATCCTTCGGTACCCCTTCAGTGGTGCTATTCTCTAAGAAAACGCAGCACTGCCGCAACGACGAACATCCAAATAGGATACATTGGATTGTCAACCTAATTTACCTGTACATTGGCTTGTTAATTCAATGTATCCTATTTGGATGTTCGTCGTTGCGGCAACGCTGCGTTTTCTTAGAGAATAGCACCACTGAACGTACTGGCGTGATGTTACTCGAATGTTATGAAATTGTATTAACAGTAAACAGACATGCGATTTCAGCATTTGCTGAAGATTTGCTATTAATTGAAGAATTTCATGGTTTATCTCCGAAGTTCTTCATTACATTAAAATAGGGGTAAAACTATGTCAAACAAAAAAAAAAAACATCAATATCGCTTAATATTTGATTAAAATATTACTGAACATTATCCGGAGCGATAAAGATAAAAAAAAATTAGACGACCTGACAACCTCCTCTTTTTTCTTGTAAATCGGTTATTTGCAGAAAGTAACTGTAATAAAGACGGATTTGAAAATATACTGGTTTTATTAATGTCGTTATTGAACTTGTGTTCAAAACCGTGATCACGGTATTGATACCGGTATTCATACCAATACCGGTTTTGAAAAAAATCCGTTATTTGAAAGCCCTAATTGGACCACACTGACTTCAAATATCACCCCACAATTATTTGTTATGATTTTTGTCGGGCCGTTTTCGAAACAGAAATCTAGTACATGTTTCATCAAAGGTCCATTATAAAAAATCACGAGGAACTGGTACGCTACGCAACGCTCAAAAACGTTGCCGCGTGGCGACGCAACGCGGTTATGTGTTTCGGCTCTAAATACCTTTTTTTTTGCTATTTCCCGCTTTTGACAAAACAATCCCGCTTTTTTCACTAAAAAAGATTGATTTGGCGAAGAAAAATCTGGCAACGCTGAATAGTACCTACTCGTCGTCGACTCAGGCTTGGTCGCTATTTTCGTTCTTGGTTACTTCGAAAACAACAAAAAGAGCACCCATGATGAAATTGGCAACTTTTCGTCGGCATGGTAAGCAATGGGTTAAGTTAAGTATCGCGTGCATACGCGGTAGTGGCAAGTGACCCAAATAAGACTAAACTACCGGTTTCGCGTGTGTTCGCCGCACACCGATGGATGCCGCCGCAGTTTTACTTAAATTGTACAATAAGTTATGGCATTAAACATTGTCTTGGTCTTTTCTCAAAGTGTTTCCTAGGTAATAAATTGGATCTGTACCTCTACCATGAGTTTTAAGCAATAGTATTCGTCGCTACTCGATATCGACGCCGTAAATATTTTGTATGGCAAATTTTGCAGCGCCTCTAGCGGTCACTTGCAGAACCAAAATTTGCCATACAAAATATTTACGGCGTCGATATCGAGTAGCGACGAATACTATTGCTTAAAACTCATGGTAGAGGTACTGGTAGTTTTGATATTTTTCGATACGGTACATATCTATTAGTACATATATATTCAAAATAGCATCTAAAATCCCGTTTCCGATTGTGTACGTGGAATTTTACTATCGATTTTGTCAGTTTCGATATGATTTGGTAAGTGCGTTTCCATGTAAATAATAGAAAGTGAGTTTCGATTTCGAAAAAAAAAAATTTTTCTTAAACTATTCGACTAAAATAATGATTCTTAAACCCAACCTAAATATGAAACGCAAAATAGACAGAATATTGTGCAGAATATAGTCATTAATGAAAAAATCTATATAAAAGAAAGCCGTGTTAGTTACACTATTTATAACTCAAGAACGGCAGAACCGATTTGGCTGAAAATTGGTGGGAAGGTAGCATATAACCAGAGAGGGACATATGATAATTTTTATCCCGTTAAATAAAACTACTATAGAGTACGGTAGAATAGAGTAGGGTAAAGTAGGGTAGAGCGGGAGCGAAGCCGCGGGCAAAAGTTAGTTATCCGTAAAATAAACTTTAAATCGCTCTCCTGTAAAGTAAGCTCTTTCTATTCCGATAGTTTACGTAGAGACAGTCGAAGTGTAGTGAGACAAGGTATAAAGAAATGCAATATTTTTATGTAATCTTATTTAATTTATCACAAAGTTACAGAAACACATACACTTACAAGCCTTATAATTTAAGTAATGTATAATTACACTAATATTAACGTTCAGTAGGTACTTGGCCTACATTAATGCTGATAGGTATTCGATTCGATTTTGTCTAGCTAGTCTATGGCTAATTTACATTGATCCAGTGGTTTAATTCAGTACCTAGTACTGGAATTAAGTGACCTTGAAAAGTTGGAGAGAAGGTTATTTACTTTAAAAAAAATCATCACTACCGTTGTGACATCAAGTTGACGTCATTATTTTATTAACGAAACAACTATTCATCAGTGTCAAAACTACTAGTGGTTGATTTCTGGTTTCGGCACAAACTTTAAAAAATGCTAAAATGTAGTTTTATTCCCAGTCTATATACACCAGGATATATACAGTATATCAACAAACAAAAAAGACTAACATCGCAAATGCGCATGTAACTATGATTTTTTTATATGTTGTTATGAGTAGTAGTAGGCCCCTTGAGAGTAGTTAACACCTAAGTTTGCAACCCTGAAAACCCTGTGCTATCCACATGGTGCTCGAATACCCGCGAAATTTTGGCACTTGTTTCAGTTTTTTCGAAAAAAACTAGCCAAAAAGGGAGCGTTGAAGTATGTTTGGTTTATAATTTAATAAAGCTAACTAAATTTACAACAAATTGAGCCTATCCCCAGCACTCTAGGTCCATTAGTTGCGAAGATACAGCAAGTCAAAGATGGACAATTCTCCCGCAGTGCTTTGAAAACTGTAAAATTCTGTCACATGTTGAAGACAGTAGAGGTGGATCAGAATGTTCCCAATATCGGACTGAATATCCATATATTTCCTCTTAACATTTGGAAAAATATAGGTTCCACGCAGAGTGGTTTTATTTCTGCATGTGGCACAACATGTGCAAGGCAAGATACTTTGCAGCCTCTGTAGTTGGGGGAGTCAACCAAGATTGAATTTGAGCGTAAGGCCCAGTATCCACCAAAGCGGAGGGGATAGGAGACAAGAGATGTGTTTGAATAAATCAATACGATTTCGTTATTTCCACATCTCTTCTCCACTTAGGTTTGGTGGAAATGATAAAGCGGAGAGGAGATGTCTCATTTTTCTATGGAATTTAGTGCCGCGAGCGAGCAAGCGGTGCGGCCGAGCGGAGAAGTGTCTAGTCGAGCGGCCGGGCGGCGCACGCACTCGCGCACCCCGCTGCCTTCTCCCCGCGCCTCTTCTCTCACAGCTCACATCTCTGCTACACAAAGCTCACATCTCCTCTCCGCTACATTTCTTTCCGCTTTGGTGGAAATAACCTGATAACTTCGCAACACATCTCCTCTCGTCTCCGCTTTGGTGGATACCGGGCGTAACAAATTCTGAGTATCGCTAGGGCCCCCCCTTCCCCATCTAGAGGCTTGCTTTACAGCTTCAGAGCCTAGTTTAGACACCAGTCTCCCACAATATAATCCATCCTATATGTTACCGCAGTTAAAAGGCTAGCAAATAGGAGTTATATTGTAAACTTTTAATATTATTTAAAAAAAAAACTTTTTTGTTATTCTCTATTCTTCCAATAGCCCCCCCCCCCCCCCATTGGCTGGCGACGCCTTTGGCTAGGGCTAAGCTAGAGCTAGCTGGGGTCTAAGCTCAAATTGTATTAAATTTAGTTAGCTTTATTAAATTATAAAGCAAACATACTTGAAGATCGCTTCCATAAGGTAGTGTTTTTCGAAAAAACTGAAACATGTGCCAAAATTCACCAGTTTTTCGAGCACCATGAGGGTAGCACAGGGTTTTCAGGGTTGCAAACTAGGTTGTTAACTACTCTCAAGGGACCTAACAACATATAATAATGTCGTAGGTTTCGTTTGCGATGTTTGATGTCGATTTTGACTGGCCTAAAAATAGAGTCCATGGTTCTTTCGACCAGTTTGCTATGTAAGTATAGTATATGCATACTTGACTTCGTCTTGAGTTGTCTATCTCAAAAATAACCATGTATACCATGCGTTCCAAATAAGAATAGGATCGATTGCCATGTTGTGACGTCACGCCATACTGTCGAATCGAAAAAATTGGGTAGAGAGCAAAACAAGAAATTTTACAATTTAACTTATTTACGAATCGTCTCGAATCGTGAACGAAAAAGTTTAATCAGAATACAGGTCTTCAATTTTGCTCATCTCTGCGTCACTGTGTGAAATGTCTAAGTAGTGGTAAATGGAAGAAAGCGAATTACTCCTAACAATGAAAATAAGAAAGATTTTTTTTTCGTAGTTATGACTTAAAACAATATATTTAACTAATTTACATTAAACAATAACGTTTTTACTTCACCTAGATTTAGAATACAAAGGAAGAGAAAACCCTATATTGGTACGCAAATAAACTGCCTCTTATCGCACTACGATTAGGTTCGACATGGCATGTATATATAACCCGCACCCGCGTGCTTTTTTAAATTTGTCACACCAAGGGCTTTTTTCATTCTTATTTCGTCACGTTCAAGGGCATCGACTTACATTATATGTGATAGACAAGCTCGTTCATGGAAACTATTTGTCACAATACTGAAACGTTAAAACAAAAGTTCGCTGCAGCGCTAAATTGTCATTATGACGTCTAACAAAACTTTTAAAACTTACAGCGCTTTTAAACTGCAAAATTGCACTAATGTCATCAAGTCAAGTTGTACGGCATGCAATACATGTAAGTCAAGCAAAGTGATTGTACGGCATGCCTAATCTAGTGCGTACGTGCGTAGTACAAATATATCGATTTTCAAGGGTGAATTATTATTTTTTAAGGTTTTATGAAAAATTTAATAGTGTTTTTGAACAGAATATAATAAATAAACATGATTATTTACACAATAATTTGTTATTACCAACAAAATCAACATTCATTGGCTAATTTCAAAAATATTTAAATTTCTATTTTTATTAAAATTAGGATGTAGTTATAACGGTTTGATACAACGGTTTGTACCGTTGCCTCTTTTTCAACCTGCAAGATTAAAAGCGAGAAAAAAGAGTCTATTAAATACACAGCTATCGAATTAAATACTATTATCTAACCTATTTATTTGTGATAATTGGGGAAAAAATGTTGATTTTAAGATTTGAAGGGAATTCTTTAGGTGCTACGCCGCCGCCGTCAGATATTGTGATTAAGGTAAAAGGTAAAAAAAAATACTTATGATAGCTTACTGCCAACTAAATCAAAAATGTCTGACAACTTTTTCTTCAGTGCAAAATGGAAAAAAATGTGTTGTAATTTTCAGAGAAAGTATTTCTTCGTAAGTGTATTGAAAAACGTCGTATGATACACGTGCAATTTGTCACTGCAGCCCAAACTTTCTGAACTTGTATCAAAATGTACTATTTTGACACAACATTTGACAGATCGAGGTTATTGACTATCCTATTATTATTTGGAACGCATAGTAAACTTTCAAAATTAAGTTAACATCCAAACTAGTTTTATACTTTAGTACACTTCTTCTGCCGGTCTGTTGTCAGTCTACCGCACCTTAAACTCGGTTCACCAAACTGTCTCATCTGTAGTCTGCCAGATTTCAATTATTCCGAGCTATCTCCGGGGTTATGGCGACATTTACCCCCAGGAACCGTGGCATTAGCGGTATAGGATAGTTATTATAGGTCTATAGTTGTACCTATGTACATACAAAGACCGTTTTTTCACTAGCCCCGTTCTTTTTGGAAAATACGACGAAAGTCGGTTGTATGTAATCGAAGTGATTATGTTTTCATACAGTCTGAAATCAAGCAGCTTATGCAGCTTCAAAGCTGCATAAGCTTTTTTGAGTCGACTTCTAATCTAAATGCTCGATTACGGAGACGCGGCGCGTCGGGCGGTCCGTCGTACATTGCCTTAGGTTTGTGTTTGGGCGGGCGATGACGCAGCCCGCTGCTGCAATGTACGACGAAATGCCCAACACGCCGCGTCTCCGTAAACACGGCCTAAGGGGTGCACCTCAATACAAGTATTTGATATTGAGCGACTACCTATTTGATCTCCACAACCCAGTAATTGGGTAACACGATATCCCTTGGGTCTTGCCAAGAGGTAGTCAGATTTCCTGACTATCCGTAATGACTATGAAAGCTCTGTAAATGAGAGCTGGGACCAACGGCTTAACGTGGTTTCCGAGGCTCGGAGGAATTATTACCCACAGAGCGACTTCGGCGAGCTTTGCTAAACCTAAGTGTTCGATTACGGAGACGAGGCGCGTCGGGCGGTCCGTCGTACATTGCCAACTGTTTGTGTTTGCGCGAGCGATGACGCGGCCCGCTGCTGCAATGTACGACGAAACGCCCAACGTGCCGCGTCTCCGTAAACACGGCCTTAGAGACCGACCCGTGCGTGTGTATATTATTTTAGTTACGACTTGTTTAAGCAAATCGCTTACAAAGGGCGGGCGTGACACAAGAGCTAAAGTGGCCTAATTGGTATTTGGTAGGTACATATGGTCCGTATTCGCTAGCGGTAGGTGGCACAGGAGGGCACTTAATGAACGCCTTTGAAAGCGTGCTGTTAGAATTTAAATTATTGTAAATCTTGGTCTAGCGCGTCGAGATTTGAAAATCAGACAGTGCAATAATTTCAAGACATTCGATTTATTAACCGTGTCGTAGATATCAGCGAAAACGCAACGGTGGTAAATTTTTCATATTAGTGGAGTTTACAACATGAAAGGAAACACCTTTGTTATTACAGTATTAGATTTTCAACTCTCTTTACTGAGCCAAACGAAAAAAATACTAGTAGGCGGGTATGTAGGTTTTTACTGGGGTGCGTACCGCGAATGGTACGCCTGAGTAAACTACTATCTTGAAGGAATGTTCAAGGAAACACTGGTTCCGGTATTGGCAGTTTATTTTACTCACATACATTGTTACATGATAATTTAGACTAAAGGAATGTAGGCGTGTGCCCGGCTAGCGAGTATCGGAGCGACTGACGACGCTACCGAGTTACGTATCAAATGTCTGAGTCGACATATTACAATGTAGTGTTGGCTCTAACCCTACATCACACCCCTCCTAAAATTTGGTACAAAAGAAATTTTTACAATCCAAATTTTAAATCAGAATTTACGTATCAAAACAACTAAGTGCTACTCTACTGGTTACGAGTACAAAATGCAATTCAACAAAAGTACGATACATTATCAAGACTGTAATACAATATGCTGTTGTTATGACTATGACTAAAGGTGTGACGATAACTTAGTACAATTCGTGTGACCTACTTAAAATATAATGTTGCTTAGCTCTACGTGGTTTAGTGGTTACAAAGCTGTGGGTCTTAGGTTCGATTCCTGTTACATTTTTCGTATATGTGTTAAGTTACACTAGATTGCGTTTACAGGAAAAATGGATATGTTATATGAGTTAGATAACAACTTGTTTCAAAATACATGTTTTTAATTTTAAATGAATATTTAAATTAGTTACAGTAAAATTGGGTTATTTTATTAATTGATCGTCAGTCAATATTTAATCTGATGTTTACCGAAAAAAAGGTTTTTTTAACCTACGAGCTAAAGTTTACAATGTCATTTAAGAAAATATCACCTTAGCTGATGAAGAGTGTGGTTATTTGCGCTTCAGCAAATTGTTCGTAGTCGAGACCTGTAGGGCAGGAAATAGTCGCGACGCGTGATAGCGTGTCTGCTACAACATTGTTTTCGCCGCTGATATGCCTGATATCGGTAGTGAACTCACTGATAAACAGCAATTGGCGAGTCCTACGAGGTATTTCAGAATCGGTACTGAGCTTTGTAAACGCATGTACCAATGGTCTGTGATCGGTATAGACGATTAATGGTCTGCCTTCGAACAATTTACGAAAATGCTTAATCGACATGTAGATGGCGAGCAACTCGCGATCATACGTACTGTAACGCTGCTGTGTTTCGGACAAGCGTTTTGAGAAATAACCAAGGGGTTTCCACATACCTTTGTCTAGTTGTTGAAGTACTCCCCCCACACAGGTATCACTTGCGTCCGTGTTGAGCGCGAGCGTCGCGTCCGCACACGGGTACGACAACGTGACCGCGTTCTCGAGTTGCGACTTACATTCTCGAAAAGCTGACTCTGCATCCGGTGACCAAACAACGGGTGTTTTGTCGTTCTTTTTTGCGTTGTGTAAATACTTAGAAAGAATGGCTTGGCTTTTTACGGCATGAGGAATATGTTTGCGATAAAAATTTACCATACCTAAAAATCGCCGAAGTTCGTTGACGGTTTTAGGCTTAGGGTAATCGCTGATCGCCTTAACTTTGTCATCCAAAGGTCGAATTCCTTCTGCTGACACGTGAAAACCAACGAAATCGAGTTCTGATACGCCAAAACTGCATTTCGCTAATTTTATAGTTAAACCGTACCTGTTAAGTCGTTCGAAAAGGAGCTTAAGGTGTTCCTCGTGCTCTTCCTCGGTGTCGCTCGCAATGATAATGTCATCTATGTAACAGAAAAGGAAATTCAAACCTTCCAGAACGGTATGATGCATGAACCTTTGAAAGGACTGTGCTGCATTTTTGAGTCCGAATGTCATTCTGGGGAATTCGAATAATCCAAACGGTGTAATAATAGCTGTTTTTTCAATGTCCGCTGGATGTACAGGTATGAAATGGTATGCTCGATTGACGTCAATACTTGAAAATACTTTCTTACCTGCAAGGAAATAGGTGAAGTCGTGTAGGCGCGGAATCGGATATCTGTCCGGTTTGGTGATGGCGTTTAACTGCCTGTAGTCACCGCAGGGACGTATATCCCCGTCCTTCTTTGGCACCACATGTAACGCGCTGGCCCAAGGACTCTTCGATGGCCTACAGATTCCTGCATCTATCATTTTCTGAAATTCGGCCTTTACCTTTTTGAAACGGTCTGGTGGCAGCGGTCTTGCTCTAGCATGGACAGGCGGACCACTGGTCTCGATGTGATGAACTGTCGAATGCTGAGGAGGGTCCTTAAAAGAGGTCGGTCTAGTGAGATCTGGGAAAGAATTCAATAAGTCGTAATACGGATGACTTTCACAGATGGTTTTGACTGACGATTCACAAATTTCAATACTTCCTACTACTTGTAAATTTGTCAAAGTGTCAATTAACTTTTTTGTTCTTAAGTCTACTAACAATCCATAATGGCTTATAAAGTCTGCTCCTAAGATGGGTTGTTTGACATTAGCAACAATGAAAGTCCATTTAAAATCACGCCTCAATCTAAGATCTACTGACATGGAATGAGTTCCGTACGTTTCGATTTTAGTGCCATTGGCCGCAAATAAAGCAAAGTCTTCCTGCAAATACTTATTTGTACGCTTAAATATAGCGAAAGGAAGTACAGATACATTCGCACCAGTGTCTACTAGGAAATTTAAATTATTAATCCGATCAAATATACATAATCGACGGTTAACGATACCTCCGATGCAAGATTCCGTCGTCGTCTGCACGGTCGTTAGTTTTCCGAGTTATTGCCTTTCCAGGTGCACGGTGTTCGGCATTTGACAGCCTTAACGCCGAAACGGTCATGGTAGAAACATAACTCTAGCTGACGGGATCGGGATCGCTTTCGACTGGAACTACGCCCACGCGACCCTGACGGCACGCGGTCGGTGCGGCTTTGTTGTCGGCCAACTCGCTCGAAACCTCTGGACTTTCGCAGCTCCGCGACCTCGACGCTGAGCTTGGACACCAGTTCTGCCAAAGAATCAGCACCGCCTCCGGAAACCGATGCCACTACGCTGGGCCTGCTGGTCTCCTGGATCTTGTCAGCCACGGCTGCCAACTTCTCCGGATCCGTGATCTCTGTCGCTGCCAGGACCGTTCTGACGGTCGATGGTAGATGGTTTTGCCACATCAATAGCAAAGTTTCCGACGTCACTCTCTTTCCCGCAAGGGTCTGCATCTGGCGAAGAAGTTGAGACGGCTTCTGGTCGCCCAATTGCATATCTCCGATCAGCTTCTGTATCCGTTGGTTTTCTGACTCCTCGTAAACGTGTAGGAGACGTTGTTTGAGCGCCTCGTATTTGTCCTCCGCTGGTGGGTTGGTCAAGATATCTGCGACCTGTACGATCACCTGCTTGCCGAGTTTCGCGACGAGTAGCTGGAACTTTGAGTTGTCGCTGGCCTTTTGAGGGGCCACGGCGGACTCGAATTGCACGAACCACAGGCTTGGCTGGTCCGTCCAGAAATCCGGGATGCGTGAAGATACCGATATCAGCATGACATCGGGTTTGACGTCTTCTTCTTGCTGCTCACGTTTCTCGTTAGACATGGCGGATGAAAGAAATCGCGGTCCTTGGAGCGCGATGTATGAAGAAATTAGTGCCTACGTATATAGGTCACTAACTTGATGTTCCTCGCTAGCCGCGCGGTGAGTCGCTCCGTGATGTGCAGTTTTACGTTACCGAAAAGTGTTTATTCACAGGGTGTCACCAATGTTGGTTTTTACTGGGGTGCGTACCGCGAATGGTACGCCTGAGTAAACTACTATCTTGAAGGAATGTTCAAGGAAACACTGGTTCCGGTATTGGCAGTTTATTTTACTCACATACATTGTTACATGATAATTTAGACTAAAGGAATGTAGGCGTGTGCCCGGCTAGCGAGTATCGGAGCGACTGACGACGCTACCGAGTTACGTATCAAATGTCTGAGTCGACATATTACAATGTAGTGTTGGCTCTAACCCTACAGGTATAATAGGAGAGTGGAACATCAGAATCAAAAGATCAGAAGTTTTGGTGAAATTAATTTGTAAATTGTATGGAATAATATCATTTAGAGAGCCTCACAAACAATCAGTTCAATTAATTTATTGTACACCAATAAAGTTCACAACTTTATTGATGGATTTATGTGTAGTAAAAATAATGGTGTTAGCGCTGACAGCTCCATCTACCAACAACCATTGAATGGAATAAAAATAAAAACAGGGCGGCCAGCGGCTTCACCCACTTGAAAGTAGGTTTCTCCATAATAATTTTTGGATCCCTGAATTTCATAAAATGTTTTCTGTGTGCTAAATTTCAGTAAAATCAATTTGGTGGTTTGACCTGTGTTTTGATAGATCAGTCAGTAAAGGTTGCCTTTTATATAGCAGACCTGCCTGATAGAAGCTGTTCTGTCAAAAGATTAGTTTGCAGTAAGGATTAACAGCTTATAACAGCTTTTTCTTTTTTTCTATTTACTCCTCATAACCTTTTTGAAACTTCAACAAATAATTTGGACAAAATTAGTCCTGTTTTGCAATTAGCAACACATTTATTCATGAAATCTAATATTCCCAATTTCAAAAAAAGACATAATAGAATTCCAGTGAAAGATTGTCTTTAATTAAATATTTGGGGGAAGTTAGAGACTGTTGTGTAACATAGAACACCAGGACAAATTTGTCAGATTTCCCTTGGGCCTACAACATACAGCATGCGTTTGACAGGTAATATAATTAGGTTATTCATGATGTGGTACCCATGATACAATAAAACTTTATGCTGTAACTTTATCTGTCTCTCACAACTGCTAACTGTAAGAAAAAAAAAATTTTTTGGATTGATTAGATCAGTAATATACCAGTCTTTTCCACCAACATACCAATTAAATGTAACATATTATGAACGAGATGACTGAGGTATGCTATGAATGGAAAGTGAATGTGACAGTTGACAGGACATTATGAAATACAACAAAAGTAGCATGGAAGAACGGCAGAAAGCCATTCATGAATAAGGTCAAATGGGGTATTTTGTTTTCAATGTGGCCAAGACAATACATATTTTGGCACCCAGTGCCGACTGCCACGGCATACACTGTTCATGAACAGATTAAATTTACAAAGTGGGTAAAAGTTTTTGTATGCATGGACACTATGTTTATTTGGGCACATCTTTTGAGCAATATTGTTTGTTTAACAACAGGTACAAAAGTTAGGTAAAAATCAGAGTTTCACCAAAACCAAGCACTGTTCTAACGATCCACCTCCTAATTTATACAGAAGAAACAAAAAACTGTATAATTTTACAAATATTTTTGGTGAGAAAATACAAAGGTAATTTATGAGGAATGTGTCCTTTCCCAATAAATTATATATAAATTGATACTTAACATAACATTATGGTGTTGGTGATGAATCATTTTTATTATTGTTGTCACTATTTTCTTTTCCACGGTCTGTTTCTTGGTCATTTCTTGATCGTTTTAATATAACAGCAGCATGCTCCATCACCATGACTAGTCTATGCTGACTCTCCAATCTTTCTAAACAACCTTTGCAAATTGTTTTTGGCAATGGATCTGACTTTGACACCTGAAATTTAAACTTCTTCTTTATTAAAAAACTAAGAAGTAAATTAGAAAATATAACAAACAAGAAGAGATTGAATATTAAGTATTTTTAATAATGTTTTAACCCCTTACCAACACCACAAACACCAGTAGTGTATGGTAACTAATATCCACCCATCCTCCATTTATTGTTAGACTAACATTAAATCTAAAATCAGTTTTAGGATTTTCATAAGATTTTTATGGCTGACATGTTCAGTGGATAGGGATTATAATATTTGCTATTCCATGGCTAAAAGTTATATGATTATTTAGTACCCACACATAAGCAACAAAAGACGAATAATGAAAAGTATAAGACAAGATGGTTTAGTTAGTCAACATACATTTATTGAAAGATATCTGCTAATTTTTTCGGATACGCCCAAGCGTGTGCCTTCTTCGCCATAAATATGAAGGACTACTCGATGCATTTCAGAACATAATCGACATATAAAGCCCGTCAAAACTGCTCTGTCCAAGCTTCCCATGATGATGCAGTAAAGAATTACTGCTTCGAGAAGGTTACAAGTTAGTCGTTTTGGTTATTTTCAACTGCAACTTTTGGTTAACTAAAGTAATGATTTATTTATTTTATAATTCAATCACAGTTTTGTATACACTTTTTTTTTTTTTTTTTTTTTTTTTCTCCAATCCATCGACAGGAGATTATGGCTGGCACTGTTGTGCATCCGCCAGTGTCAAGTTGTTTTGATGTTTATTTTGGACGGGGTTTGAAGAGGAAGGTAGGGAAACATAATTATAATGCGAAAATTAACGGAATTTGGAATAACATGGATATAGGATCAGGAATGTGTAAAAAACCTATTGTATATTTAGTTATTAAAAATATTACGTAAATAAAAGGGACAAAAATCTATTAAAATACTAATAAATATTTATACATTTTACAGACGGATATTGTTGTCATAAATATAATCAGAAAGAACACTATATATGGAGGGGTTGAAAGAAAAAAGAAGAGTTTTCACTGATGTAGGGAAAGGGACACGGAGGGATATCAAACAATTTAAAAAGGAAGAACGGTCATGAATCGGGCAGGAAAAGAATATATGGTTCAGATCCCCAAAGTCATGTCCACATTCACATTGAGGACTATCTATAATACGGAAGCGTGCAAGGTGCGCTGGGCAAGTAGTATGACCTAAACGCATTCTTATTAAAATGGTTGTCGCAATTTTGCCAAGTTTGAGGACAGAGAACCAAGGTTTACATGGAATTTCTGACTGTATGCTAAAGTAGTATTTTCCTTTTAAACGGCTACTTTCTGCCCAAACTCTATCCCAGGAATCCCTAAGATAATGTCTAGGAAGAGTAGCCAAGTCTTGAGTATAATTTTTGAATGGAACAGTATCCCCACACACCACAGCCTCATTAGCAAGTCTATCAGCTTTTTCGTTACCTTTTATACCACAATGACTTGGTATCCAGACAAAAACAACAGAAAAGCCCTTCACAACACAGTCAAAAAGTTTTCTCCTAATATGTGTTATAAGAGGAGACGGTGTTTTAGACTTAAAAGGATATCTTAAGAGCGCCTGAAGGGCACTCATAGAATCAGTTAAAATTAAACTATTTCTAAGCTTTAAAAGTAAAATATATTCTACAGCTTTAAGGATACCAAGACATTCACCAGTAAAAACAGTTGCTTCAGGTGGGCACTTTACTTTCTGGACAATATTGTACTGCGCGTGATATATTCCTACCCCCACACAATCATCAGATTTATGTTTGGAAGCATCAGTGAAAATATGATGCCGCTCAGGCCAATTTTGTTGAACGATAGAATTAAAATGTGTATTAGCGTTATTTTTATCAATATCTGCAATGTACTTAACAGATGGAGTGTTAGTCAAGGCTTCGTATTCAATGTTAAACAAATCAAGTTTTGGAGACCGGTGTGTCGGTGCATTAAATGATTTAAATCGGATATAACTTTTAACTAAACAAGGAATAGATTTGTGATTCCAATAATTTGACGAGTCAATGAGATCAGCAAGGATTTGAAGTTTTTGAATTAAAAGGCTATTTGTAAACTGTAAAACACGGAAGAACAATCGGTCCGCTAAAAATTGACGTCTTAGACTAAGTGGAGGTTCATTACACTCAATTTGTAATGCGTTAATGGGACTAGATTTCATGGCTCCTGTGATTATTCTCAAGGCCCTTGATTGGATGGAATCCAGTTTCCCAAGGGCAGCTACGTTACAAGGCTCCAATAAGAAGATTCCATAATCAAGAACACTTCGAACTAAAGCATTGTAAAGAAGCTTTAAGGAAAACGGATGCGCACCCCACCAAACACCTGATAGACATCTCATCAAATTTAGAAGTTTTTGACATTTGTTTAGAACATAATCGCAGTGAGGAATACCTGAAAGTTTAGAATCCAAAACGATTCCCAAAAACTTGGCTTGATTTTTAACTGGTATTTTATTATTGTCATACTCTACAGATATCGGAGGTTGAATACGTTGGCGAGTAAATAAGACTAAAGAACTCTTACTCGCTGATATGTTCAGGCCATTTTTGTCCATCCAAATTCTTAAACCAACAAGAGAGTTAGATAGCAGAGTACAAAGAGAATTTGATGAACTTCCCGTAGCGTACAAAACTAAGTCATCTGCATATTGTAGGATGCTTGTTGAATTTTGAAGTGAGGAAGCCAAATCAAACGTATACAAATTAAATAATATAGGGCTGAGTACTGAACCCTGTGGGAGTCCTTTCCATACCAGCCTACTGTCATCCTGTGTTTGATCTAAGTTAATTTTCCTGCCTGAGAGGAGGTTAATTATAAAACGACACAACATTTCAGGAATGTGAAGCATCTCTAATTTTTTTTTAAGAACATTCAGGAGGACACTGTCATACGCTGATTCGAGATCTAAAAATACTGCAAGTACCGATTGATTTCGTGAAAACGCAACTCTTATATCTGTTACCAATGTAGCCACACTATCCAATGTACTTTTGCCTTTCCTAAATCCAAACTGAGACTCTGGTATAATTCCACGGTTTTCAATAATCCATTCAAGGCGGTTTTTAACTAAATTTTCAGCTACTTTTACAATTACGGGCGACAAAGCTATTGGGCGGTAAGATGAAGGTTCTAATGGTGTTTTACCTGGTTTCAAAATAGGAATAATAGATTGAGATTTCCATGATGGAGGGATATTACCTGATAACATAACTTTGTTAATTAGGTCCAAGTACAGTTCAAGTGAAGATTTATTTAAATTAGCTAGGAATGAGTAAGGAATACCGTCATCACCTGGAGCGGAATCTTTAACTGAGGATAGAACGCCCTGTAACTCCTGCATTGTGAAAGGAGAATTTAGTAGACTTTAGTTATGAGAGATAGAAGGAGGAATGTTATCATAAATAATATCTTGCTCTGGAACCGATGGTGGAGCTAGGCGATTAAGGAAAGAGTTTCTTAAATTTGGTGGAATGTTAGAAACATTAGAAAGTGTAACTCCGTTTCTAAATTTTCTGATATTTTGCCAGACAATAGACGCGCTGACATTAGGAGAGATCGAAAGGCAAAACTTTTTCCATCCTTCAATTTTTTTTTCTTTGAATAATTTTCGTGCTTTCTCCATAGCATCACATAAAATTTTGAAATTACTTTCTGACATGTTATTTTTGTAATTTTTTTCGGCTTTCTTTCTGACTTTCACTACTTGGGAACATTCCTTATCCCACCAAGGAGGGGAAGGAATACGACCATTGGCTGAATTCTTTAAAGGAAAAGTTTCATCTGCAGCTTGTATAAGTGCGTTTGTGAAATTATTATTACAATCAATAGGATCCTCTAATAAATTATTTTGTAAATTAGAAAGCTTACTTTCTACAAGAGTTTTAAATTTATCCCATAACCCATCCTCACCAAGTTTATATTTTAACCGTGGTTGCCTCGGCAGACTAGGAGACCTGCAAGGATGTGTAGGAGATATATGAATTGGAAAGTGGTCGCTTCCATAAGAAGATGGCAAAGTGCACCATAAAAGAGATGAAGATAAATTAGGAGTACAGATGGAAAGATCTATTGCGCTTAAGTTTTCTTTTGGCCCTGTATGTCGAGTGGGAGACCCGGAATTTAATAGACAAATATTATGTTGGTCAAATATATCTAATAATATGTTACCACAATATGATGAAATAGTACACCCCCAAGAAATATGGTGACAATTGAAGTCACCTAAAATTAAGAAAGGACGAGGAAGAATAGATACAAGATTGTTGAATTGTTGAAGAGTTGACAAAGAAGGAGAAGGAATGTATATAGAGACAACACAAGTATTATTAATCTGTGCAGCTACCACAGAAAAATCATTATATACAGGAAGGGATAGAGGACAGTAAGAGACAGTATTTCTGATGAGTATAGCGGCCCCACCGTACCCATCAGACCTATCATCTCTGAGGCAAGAAAAGCCATTGATTTTGAAAATCGAGTCTGGTTTTAACCAGGTTTCCGAAATTGCAAACAAAGAAGCATTATACTTATTTAACAAGTAAATGATTTCATTTTTTTTTGAAACTGCACTTCTACAGTTCCATTGTAGTATGTTCTGAATTTGTACTGACATTATTAACAGCAGGTTTTTTATAGATATTGACTAAAGGGGCAACGTTGGACGGTATTTCTATGTTATATTGAGTAAGGGTTTGAATGAGAGTTTGTATTATTTCTGACATTGACATCATTGTAGTTGTTGTATTTGTATTTAAGGCACAGCCGTTATGTGGGCTCGGTAAGTTATATTCATTAACAATCTTTTGGTGTTTTTCTCGGTCGTACCCTTTACCTGGTTTAGAAGGAGGCCGACGTTGTATGTAAACTGTTTTTTTATTAGAGCTTTGTGAAAGAGAATATTGTGTATTAGAAGAGTTTGGATGAGCGTGAGTAGTAACAGGAGAGCTAGTTACATTTGCGTACGATTTAGAAATAGGTGCAATCAATTTAGTAACTTCACCATATGAAATACATTTTTCAGCCATAACAGTTTTAATCTCCTTTTGCCGTAAAAATTCAGGGCATATTTTTGAGGTAGCGAAATGTTTGCCAGAGCAATGACAGCAAGATAGATTTTCGTCTTCAACATTACAAGTATCACCAGTATGTTCCTGGCCACACTTGTAACATTTAGGTTTGGACCTACATTGAATTTTGGTATGCCCAAAACGACAGCAATTGTAACACTGGATAGTGGGAAACACATACAGCTCTACAGGTAGTGAGTTGTAACACATAAATATTCGTGGAGGAAGAACCTGACCGTCAATCGTTACCACAACGTTCTGCGTTGGTTTCCAGACAGGTGAACCTTCTACAACAGTTTTGTAATTTATTCTCCTAACTTTAAGTATTTTTCCACAATTATCCGGCACTGAAGCATTTTCAATTATTTCTTCAGGCGACCAATCAGCTGGAACACCACGTATAAGGCCCATTCTTGTTATGTGGAAACTCGGTATAAATGCTTTTAAATTGCTTTTTGGTAACTCTGGATTGTAAATAAATGAATTAGCATTGTTAAAGTTTGAGAATGCTAAACAAATTCTATTCCTGCCTATCCTCTTAAGAGATCCATCTACAATGTTTTGAATGGCATGGCTCTTTAAAAACTTGCCAAATGTGACCGGGTGTAAGGTGGTATTATCGTTGGGTGATTTAATCTCTTTAATGATGTGTACTATATAAGGGCCGATGTCAGAGACCTCATATTTATTTCTAGCGATACCAGATTCTGAAACCTTGGGACTCGGACCACTAGTCGGTGTGACAGTGTTGAGTGAGGTGTTAACAACAGGGGCAGAGTCACTATTTTCACTCTCTGTACTAGCACAACAACATCCTGTCTTACCATCAACCGCCTGACTGTGCTTCCTTTTTTTTTTATTACAGACTCTGCATATTTTATGCAGTCTATTCCTTTTAAGACCACGTTGAACATTAGAACCATCCGTCTCCATTCCAGATTCATTCGATAACGTTGACGAAGGAACTGTTACAAAATTTGTAGCCGGGGGTACAAAGACCCCCGGGTCCGCCAAGTCAGGCGGCTCGTTCATTGAAAAATATCAAAAAACTTACCGAATCCGGCAAACTATACACTAAAACTAATATATGTACACTAAATATTAATATAATTTACAATATAATACAAAACTGATCCTTAAATAGAAAAAAAATAAAATTGAAATTTTTAACAAGAAAAAATGCACCGATCCGCTCAAAGTTTCCCGCGCTTTTTTCTATACACTTTTCACTTCGTGTCATTTATCTATATGACGTTCGTTCGTTTGACTGACATTGACAGCTTTGTTAGTACTTTCTTTCTTCACCCCATTTGGGCAGGCTTAGATCTTATCCCATACCACCTCGTCGACAGTATAGAATAAATGTAGTTTTCTTGCGTGGTAAGTTTTTAATGATATTGTCTTTCATGGTGACATCAGCATGCGGATGTAATACATTATAATATTTTTGTAGTAATTGGCAGCTGACTGACTCAATACATTTAAGTCAGCTTTCATAACAAACTTTGATGTGTTCTACCAGGTTCTACCACAAGTAGCTTGCTACATATCAGTAATCTGTGACCACAAGACCCAATTTTTCGAGGATAACTTTTAAATAAAGCTTTAAAACAGAATATACGATCCTGCAACAATATCAGATTTATCAAACCATGTATTTGAACAAAACACGAAAATAAATTATCCAGTCGTACTCGCAGTGCTTTTGATGTAGGTACAGACATTAAAAACTTATTCTTATACTGCATTTACACATTCGTGCTTGTCATCCACCTCGTCGTGCGATACAATTGTCTCTTTATATAATTATGTAAGTATGTTATATTTGGATACAAAAATACAAAGAATTCGAAACGAATTTACAAATACGTGCTCGATATTCGCCGCACCATTGCCATTCGGGAGTAGCCAATGGCAATGCCGAGGCGAATGCCGTGCCAGATAGTTTTCGATACCACATGATTTTTGTAAAGCTCCACAAACATTATAGTTTATTGTTTTTGTCAGTCCGATTTATCCAATTACAAACACACACTAATTAAATTACATTCTTATGATAAAAGTCTGAACAGAAGACAAGCTCCTTCACTGTTAGGGTTTGAGAGAATGTTATTTATAATTCCGACTTGTAATTTGTCTATAACTAATGTTTAAATTATTCCTCTCTCTCTTCGTGAAATTGAACACATTCCATCAATTATGATATACATCATCTATTACCCCGCAGGTATCGGTATCAGTCCGATTTGTAATGTGGGGTTTTTACTAGGAAATTAACGAGAAAGCGCATGAGTAAACACTAGTTTGTCTCGCCACTGCCATTCTATTTCCTTTGAAGCTACAATCGCCTCAAATGTTTTGTTAACGAGGAGAATGGTAAGTACGAACGTATACACCGTTAAATTTTGATCGTTTTAATCCCGTGGAGGGTCGATCCGGTATATGAAACACTATTGATTTGTATACTTCGGCATAACGATTTTGGCACAATTTATTTTGGCATAATAATACTTCGGCATAATTTTTTTAGGCATACATTTTATGTTTGCATAATCATCTTAAAGACTAATTTGTTTTGGCATAAATTTGATTCTCATAACGTTAGTAGGCCTAATGACTTAGCATAACGTTAGTAGGTTTTTAAACCAATTTGCTATAGTTTCTGTAACAATTAATTAATAATATTGTTGGTTAAAAATTTAATATGCTGTGCAAAAAAAGTTAGTGACAGAACAGAATGTTGCAAAACCGACTCCACGTAGTCTTGTTTGTCCTACCCCTAGAGAGAGTGTAATTTAAAATCGAGTAGGCGCGTAGGGGTGAGGCGGCCCGCGGGCTGAGGAGCAGCCTCAGCCGCGGCGGTGAGCGAAAGCCGTCTGCGACGATTAGCACGCGTGGGGCCGCCGGAGGCCCACAGCGCCGGAGCCGTGACAGAAACCCTGCCTGTTGCATGCTGCATGCTTGCTTGTTTGCTGCATGCTTGCTTGCATGCTGTATGCTTGCTTGCATGCTGTATGCTTGCTTGCATGCTGTATGCTTGCTTGCATGCTGTATGCTTGCTTGCATGCTGTATGCTTGCTTGCTTCATGCTTCCTACAGTGAAAAAAAACCCACAAAATTGTTCAATACGTTATATTATATTAATATGTTATATATTACCTGATTCACCTAAGTAAGTAAGAATCACTACGTACATAAATTACAACTTTGCAATAATACATTTAGTGACACAATAGTCTTCGTTTTAATATCATTATGCGTAAATAAATTTATGCTTAAAAAAGTTATGCTTTAGAACTTTATGCTTAATAATATTATGCTTAATCATTATTATGGTTAGAGATATTATGCTTAAAAAAATTATGCGTAAGCTGTTATGCGTAATTATATTATGCGAAAATATAATTATGCCAAACAAAATTATGCTAAGTTATATTAGGTCTTAAAATTTTATGCAAATGGATAGGGAACCACGCGAGCGCCATGAACGACCTAAATGCACCATTTAGGTTATAGTGCTGTTTTGTCACTCGCGCGAATGTGGTTATACGGCTATTTGTACTGTTTACTGCCGCTTTTATTTTATCATCGCTAAGTACCTTTACACAAAGCCCTTTTACCAAAGCTTCGCTGTCTAGTCCTCTGTCATTGGGCTTTATCTCATGAACCGCAATGGGTAAACTATATAAAGTTGAGTGACTTTTTAGATAATGTAGAGGAGTTGATAGTGGTCAGTACTTCAACATCAATAGCTTAACATTTTACGAAAATAAACAGATTAGTTTTTCTCTTTATAATAAGAGTTCAGATAAAGAATGGATAAATAAAAATAAATATAAGAATAAGACAATGTGTTAAAAAAAGTTAATTAAATTTATTCAATTCATCCAAAAATGATTTACACTTGTCCCTTAATATTTTAACAGCTTCTACAAATATCACATTAGGCTGCATAGCTCCGACAGACTCCACATTAACTGAAATAAAAGAAGTTGTAGTCTTAGGAATATTTGACACAATATTAAAACTTCACAACAAATTATGATAACAAATATTTAAAGCATCTCGGGACTTTTAAGGGATGGGTCGAGCGGGCCTCTAAGGGATACGAGGGGCCAAAACCAATTCGTATGTAGGTATAAGCCCGTTAATAAAATACTTTGTGTAAAGGCTAGGTTCTGCCAGCGGCTTCGTCCGCGTCTATATGTCAATTAGCGATAATAATCAGTCCAATACCTAGTTTTTGAATTTATTCATTGTAAACAAAAATACAAACATAAAAAAAATCCTCTATAATATTTAGTACAGATAGGTACAAAATAAGGCACCAACGCACTATTGTCCCTGTATCCAGTAGGGATGTAACGGGAGTGGTTACTCGGAACCGAAATCAGAGGTAATCGGAGAACTACTAAACTTTATACATAAATGAAGAGTGAATTCAAAACATTTTGAAATCGAAACAAAACATGTGAAAGAAACGAGGAATCGATAGAAGGCACAGGGCCACAGGCGGACTGAAGTTTCCCTCGTGACTACTATTCTTAAAGGGTACTTATACACCGTTAAATTTTAGTCGTTTTAATCCCGCGGAGGATCGATTCGGTACATGACATACTATCGATTTGTAAAGATAAAAAAATAAAATAAAGTGTATTTTTTTTTAATCGCATTAATTTGCGCATGTACGAAATTAATTTCTTTAAGTAAACGTCAGCTGAGCGAGGCCAATGAACTGTAGGTGGTTAGTAAGCAAGACCGGCAACTACCTACAATGTCATTGACTCGTTTACTTAAAGAAATTAATTTCGTACATGCGTATATTAATTCGAGTTTTTGAAAAAAAGTACTTTATTTTTAAATTTTTTCTTTACCTATCAATAGTATTTCATGTACCGAATCGACCCTCCGCGGGATTCAATGACTAAAATTTAACGGTGTATAAGTACCCTTTAAGAATGATCGGAATCTAAGGTACAACATCAAGCGAAAGTTCCGAATTTTCGGAATCGAACCTCTCTGTAACATCTCTGACATACATAGTATGCAAGCATTAGTCCTATACCAATCGTTCTTGCCCTCAGGCCCCAAAAGGATCACTCAGCGATTAGTGTAGGATTTTTCAAAATGTGAAAACATAATTATTATGATATCATCATCATTCATCATTTCAGCCGAAAGACGTCCACTGTTGGACATAGGCCTCCCCCAAGCGTCGCCACAATGGCCGGTCCTGTGCGTCTCGCATCTATCGGACTCCAGCGACCCTGACCAGGTCATCGGTCCACCTTGTGGGAGGCCTTCTAACGCTGCGTCTTCCAGTACGCGGTCGCCACTTCAAAACCTTTCAGCCCTAACGGCCATCTGTTCTGCGTATAATGTGCTCAGCCCATTACCACTTTAAGTTTGGCGAAGCTCTTAGCTGGCTCTGCCCAATAGACAGATCTCTCGCAAATATCTTGGAGCCCTTATTTCGCTCAATCGTGTCATTGATTTTTTTCAGTGTTAAAGTGACGGAGATCGCGTTTCAAGGACTAAGAGATTCGTTTATTGAGCTGCCGATACATACACACATCGTCTGAAGACTGCAGAATCATCTCACGCTTCTCTTTCATAAGCTCGAGAGATTGATCGGATATCTTGTTCTTATTTGTAAGAGTCTTAAAGAACTTAGACCCGGCCGTATGGACAACGCGCGAGTCCCGAGTGGACCGCGCGCTGCCCGCGAATGGTTCACGCCGGATGGAGGACGATACTTGACGATATTGTTAAATTTGGCGAGGGCCAAGCGACGTCCACTCGTTGAACACGCGGGGTCCAGTGGTTGACGACGCGAGGTCCACTGGTTGACCGCGCGACTTTTATTGGTGCTAACGCGGTGTCCACCCGTGGACCACTTGTCGACAACGAGTGGACACAATTTGATACACACATATACATAGAAATGAGATTGACTTCATCCTGTCAATGAAGAAGCAAATATTCAATGATGTCTGAAATGATCAATGCGGTGAAAACTGGCTTAACGTCTAACATCCATGTAGCACCCACTCCTATCAAGATCGGACTCTACACTCGAAGTTGTGGACGACTACGTTTATCTGGGACAGACGGTCCAGTTGGGTAGGTAGAACTTCGAGAAAGAGGTCAATCTTCGAATCCGACTCGGCTGGGCGGCATTCGGGAAGCTGCGTGTTGTCTTCTCGTTCAACATACCAAAGTGTCTCAAGACCAAAGTCCAGTGCGTGTTGCCAGTGATGACATATGGCTTCGAAACGTGGTTGCTCACAATGGGCCTCATCAGAAGACTTAAAGGCACCCAAAGGGCAATGGAAAGGGCTATGCTTGGAATTTCCTTTCGTGATCGAATCAGAAATAAAGATATTCGCAGGAGAACCAAGATTGTCGACATAGCACGAAGAATCGCCAAACTTAAGTGACAATGGGCAGGGCACATTGCTCGCAGAACAGATGGCTGTTGGGGCCGAAAGGTTCTGGAGAGGCGACCGCGTACCGGAAGACGCAGTATTAGAAAGCTTCCTGCAAGGGTAACGGGAATCCGATGGATGCGAGATGCACGGGACCGTCCATTGTGGCGACATTTGGGGGAGGCCTATGTCTTCTTCGAAATCTCACTAATTAAAGTAACGCCAAGACGCACAACATCATCCGACGAAGTCTTAATAAAGGAACAGATGAATGTGCTTTTCATCGTGTGAACATGGAAAGAAAGAAAAATGTAGCACGCACACAAGTGAACCGTCACATTCCACTTTGGTGAAGTCTCACTGTCACGGTTGTCTGTCTGTCTGTACACGGTAAACTCAAAAACACGGTCGTTTTTGAGTCAGTCCTAGGAAAGATTTAGGTGTCTTATTAATTGAGTTTATTGTAAATTGGCTAAAGTACCTATGACAAAAAATAGTTTCAAAATCAAATAAATAATCCTAACTGACGCCAGTTAAGGGGATTACATCGCCCAAATCCAAGTTCAAATTGAAGTTTATAGATTATTCCTTATGTACGATTACCATATAAAAATGAAGGGGATACTTAAGGACATTACTAATAAATTGTATTAATTACGTTTCTCAAAAAAATATCATAACTCTAGAAAAAAAATCTGGTAAATAGGCCTTTTTTGAACATTAATTCCATATTTTCTCGAAAACGGCTCTATATTTATACATTGAATTTATACCAAAATATATGTTACGATAAATTGAATAACTTGTATTGTTTTTTTTTCTAATTTCATTGAATATCGATAAGTAATCAAGAAAAAACTCGAATCAGTACTAACACCCCGCGCGCAGCACCCCCTGCATTGCCTGTGTAGAGGTCAATTCTTCTCTACTAGTGTTGAGGTAAATTTTTCAAGGTCATTGAGCAATGTAATACCCTTAAGTCAAGTTATACGAAAATAATGTACCTAACCTAAAAGTTTAATGTGAAAAGTGAAGCCGGTAGTTAGGTCGGTAGCTAGTAATTTTTGCTGTACTTTGCCCATAGTTGTTTATAAGCCAGTCCCCAGACGTCGCCATATTCACCAGTCCTGATCTTGGTGAATCCTTCCAACATGCTTTCAGAAGCAAGAAGAAGAAAGAATAAGAATATCTATCCTATAATATTATAAATGTGAAAGTAACTCTGTCTGATTGTATGTTTTCACAGTTAAACTACAGAACTGATTTTCATGAAATTTGGTACAAAGTAAGCTTAAAATAATTGTAAGAATACATACATATAAAATGGTCTCGGACTCGGCTCAATATGACGGCATCCTTTATTTCGTCGTATCTATATACATTTCTGCTGCAAGTGTCATATCTGGCGTCTCGGACATATGCCCGCCCTTCCGAGTCCAAGCTGATGACTCCTGGTGCGAAGCAACTTTGTAGCAACGACGCTTCACTGCCGCGCACTTCGCGTGTCAGTGTCACTTCAGGTAGCAGGCGGTAGGATGCAGTAGCTAAGATTATAAAATTTTTAAATTGTGTTAGCAATATTTTTTAGGGTTCCATAGCCAAATGTCAAAAATAGAATTGTTATAATTTAGTCCTCATGTAAGACAGGATTTACTCAAAGATTTCGAACTAATAGATGGAACTTAACAAAACAAAATGAAACATTGGTTCGACTCTAGCCTCCAGATGTTGTTTAGCATTACAAAAAATATGATATTAAGCCCTAGAGGCATTACAATGTCAGTGATGAGAGCGCAAAATTCGATTGTTTTCATTTTAATTGGTTTACTTTTTCATGGCTTTTTTTTTTCATTGGTTTTACAGTCAATCAAATTGTTATTGTGAATGTTTACATTTCTATTCATCCTGATCAAGTATTAAACTCTGTTCTGTGCATGGCGCTACACACAATATTTTGCTAAATATTACTCTTAAGTCCAGTAATATGTTTTATTTAATTAATCAACTGTTTAATTGATAATATAAATAATTGAAACATACCAACTGGGGAAAACTTAGCATGGTCTCTACCAATGCCTTTGACAGCAACAAGGCTTAGATCCAGCTCATGCCCTGGCCTCATCTTTGACACAAGTATGTCTCCATGGACAGGACCAATATCTGCTTCTTTATGAACTGAAGCCTGATTTCCAATGGGTTGCCATTTTATTTGTGATGAATAAACTGAAAATAAATTAACACATAAAGCTACTGCAGCATCACTCTGTAGAAAACAGGTTATTCAGAAAATTAAGTTTATTTAATTGCAAGCAAATATTAGAAATTATTTTTACTGTTTATTTCCATTCACTCAAAAATAAGAGAGTTAAAAACTTACCACAGTGGTTTTCATATAAATCTTCATCTCTAAATGAGTCTTTTGGTTGTGATTTATTTAAAGTACATTTTACTTTCATTGAAAACTCTAAAGTGTTGAATTCAGTCCCCTCTGTCGCATCTGCAAGCACAAAAGCTATACTAAGTACAACAATCATGTGGTAAATATTACAATGATTACATTTTTCTCCCGACAGATTACCACAGTAAAACAATGTATACCTTCAGGGCGATACTCAAACAATCTAGGGTCTGCTTTGAGTGGAATCAGTCCTAATCTGTGCGCCAATACTTCATCCTGAATAATTGAAGTGTTATTCCTTATCATCACTTTTTCGATAGCCATGCTTGGAACTTCACTCAGCATCAACCTCCGAAATGCGTTGGCAAATGCAGGCTGTATACCAATTAAATCAAATTCCATTTCAAAATTATCCATCCGCACAATAACTATTCGAAACTTCTTTGTGAATTTTTTAAAATTCCATTTGTCGTCAGCCATACCGTAATCGTTAGGAGCATTCTGAAAGATATTATAAAAGTACTGTTAACGTAATTTTATGCTTAAAAGTGGTGTTTACTTATTTTTTTACTGATCTGGGCACTAAACTGAAAACTTCATAAAAGCACGGTCGCCTATTATTGTAGCGCAACCAAACCTATAGAAATTTACCTTAACGCGAAACTCTTCTAAAAGTACACGAGGTTTTTCGTCTAATTGAGGCATTTTACGTTTTAATATAAAATAAAGTTTAGCCTTTACAAACACGTGTCATTAATGAAGTGAACAACAGAGAAAAACTGCAACAACGGTACAGTGCAAACTGACAATGGTCACATACTGTCTTTAATCTTTAATGTCAAGTTGACAAATTATGACAGTGACATTAACGGCTAACCCCCTTAGAGAATAGAATATAATATAGAGGCGCCCTTAGTATACTATACATTTCTTGCTTATACAAATATCTATTAAGTCGATGTAGATATAAAAAAAACTTCATTTTGTCTCTTTTTAACAAATGTGCAATGTCGTTTGAAAAAAGAGATGTCATGCCGTTTGTTTTTTCTCTCTCTGGCAACATTTTTACTTTTCCATCAACATATCTACCTCGCATGCCATCCACAGAGTACTTTGGTGCCATCCGCCATCTTTAGTGCTCGAGGTTTTGTAGTACGTCAGGTGTCAAGTAAACAACAACAATGGATTTGGATTGCGATTTTTAGAACTAAAAACGCTCTCAACTAAGTTAGTTGTTTTGTGCTGTGAGTGTCAAGGGATACAAATTGAATATGCCTTCGTGTTCAATAATTCAGTGTGGTGCAAGGAAAAACACAAATCAATCTCATTTAACCATGCATAGGTTAGTAGCCGTATTTTATTAAAAACTTTATCATACTGTCATTTTTTCCGTATAAGTGTCCTTGTTTTATTTATATAATGAAAGTTCCTAAAAGTACATACAAATTATATCTGATCTAAACCTCTATTTGCAAAATTTATAACATGTTTTGTTTACAATATTATTGACAATTTAAAATAGTGATGTCTTTTATTTAATAAGCTATCGATCAAGAACTATTTTTTTTTTAGTTTGTGTTTAAGATCCAGTAAAATATGATGAAGAGACGATTCTGAAAATAAAACTCTAACAGAAATTAAAATAGCGAGACCTAGTACTTACCAAAACAATACGATGTCATTCGTCATGCAGTAGGAGGTGGTTATTTAGTTCAGTCTGTGATTTGTTTTACTCCTAAATCCAACTGTATAATTTGACTGACATCCAACTGAAATAATTTTGCATGTTTTTTATTTGCACAGGTTCCCTAAAAGTAAAGTGCTGCGCCAGAAGTGGCTTGAAGTCATTGGGATGGAAAATATCAAACCTGGAATTAAAGCACTGTGTGTCTGTTCATTCTACTTTACAGAATCATCGCTCAATAAAACCGAAAATAAAAAAATAAAAACAATGAATTTCATATTTTTTAAATTTTCCTACCGATTTTATTCTTCCTTATGGTTCATCAAATACTTTACTACTGTCATTTACTTAAATTTAATATTATTAAATATCTGTAAACAATGTCCAAGTACAAAACCAATTCCCATGTTATAAATATAAAAAGTCTGGTATCGATATCGATACATTTTGGTTTTGATTATCTAAGTGCTTCCCAAGCAATGGCCGCCATCTTTAGTGCCCGGCTATTAGTAAGTATACACGCTTATTTTGTAGGTATTTCTGGTCCATAGAATTCTAAGGTCTTTGCTTACCCCTCGTTCCGAATTGCGTCAAAATTGATTATAGTACGAATCCAACAAACGCGCAACGTCACAGTTAATCAGTCATCACACTTAAGAGCCGCTAAATTTTGTGACTATTAAATGTGGTCGGATTCGCGCTATAATCAGGGCTGACAGGTCCAAAAAAGGTATGATTGTACGCCAACTTCAAAAAAATCGTAGGCCAAGGAAATATTGAAATAAAAAGATCGTACAACTAAGAAGTACAAAGTTTTTATTAAAAATAACTAAAATTGGTTTAATATTAAAAAAGGCAATAAAACTATTTTTACGCTTACACGAATTTTCTGTGGTCAGATTGTTTAACTTTTTTTTATTGGATTAAATTTCATGCAATTTTCGTTTAAATGCAAGCAATCACAGGCTTTAAATGATTATGAGTCTTCATTCAAGTAAAAGATCTAGGTATGCGTTAGATTGTTGGAGAATTCTCCGAAATTTATACTTGCCAGTAGAGCACATTCGTTGGTTATGAAATGTTGCCAGACTTGTTGGGTATAAAAAAAATCATACATTTTCCGTACGATCTTGGTCCAGCGATCGTACATGAGTAAAAATGCCAAAAAATCGTAGAAGTACGATTTAAATCGTACATCTGGCAGCCCTGGCTATAATCGTTTTTGACGCAATTCGGAACGCGAGGTAATTGACTCTCTGTTCCGAATTACGATTTCTTCGATGTCAGCGCGCAACAGTGGTTCCGAATGATCGTAGACTCTTTGCGATAAAAGTAGCGTAACGTGAAATTAACATTAATGTTTGTATAATTATAGTAAAAGCGGTTGCGCACTACGTCTGATCCGATCTGAAACCGTGAAAATTTGGTTATTGACCATACTTCCATAGCCGTTAAACTATTTCATTACGATAAAATAGTGGCGAGGGCGAGCACGCGCTTTTTACTACACTAGTGCAGAAAACTGTCAATTGCATGCCTAAAAGCGGTGGGATAAGAGCTGGTTTTAGACGGATCAGATTCGGATCGGACGTAGTGTTAAAGTGCCCTAACCCAACTCAGCCATCCGTCAAAAATTCATTGCTTAATTCATTATTCCCCGAGAGGACGCCGGCGTCCGCACACCTATTGTCTTTCTATTGTGTCTCTAATTACGGTATTCAACTTCCTACAAGGTGCATCAGAAGGACGGGAGTACGAAAAGCGTTCCCGCAGGTAAGAGGGAGTTTTAGGGTTGTGAAGGATGTTAAATAGCAGACATAATATCCGAGTGTTCCTGCGAAGTCGAATAGGGAGTCACTTGAGTACCTTGCGAAAGCCAGAGACATGATCATACTTTTTAAGGTTGAAAACAAATCGAATACAAATATTTTGCAATCGCTCAAGTTTATTTAAAAGCTCCTCGGTGGCATCCAAATAACAGGCATCAGCGTAGTCAATGATGGGCTGAATCAGTGTTTGGGCAAGGGAAATTTTGGTCTTCAAGGGCAAAAAGCTCTGAAGGCATTTTAATAAATGAAACGTGAAGTGCACTTTGCGACTGACTTCAGTGATATGGGCAGTCCACGATAAATTCGAGTCCATGATCACCCCCCAGGTTTTTAGCCATCTTTGCGAAGTCAATCTGAACTCCATTCAACCAGAGTGGAGATAACGACGCGAGATCCAGCTTGTTCCGCATATATCTGCCACCAATAACCAAAACCTGGGATTTCTTGAGGTTTATTTGCAGCCCAAAGGACCACGACCACTCCCCAATTCGCTCTAGGTCACGGTTTACGGTGGACACAGCAGCTTCTACATCTTCCCCACGAAAGTGATGGTACAGCTGCAAGTCGTCAGCATAGAGATGGAAGTGAGAGGAAATGACTCTAGTGACAGAGTTAATAAAAATAGAAAAGAGGAGAGGAGATAGAACGCTACCCTGAGGCACCCCGCAATAAGAGAGCACCAATCCGACGAGGACTCATCAAGGCGTACCCGCTGCGAGCGGCCATTAAGATAAGAGTGAAACCAGTTTATTGTAGAGGAGGACAAATTTAGAGATTTAAGGATCCCAAGGAGGATATCGAAGTCAACAGAGTTAAAGGCACTGCTGAAATCAAGAAGAACAAGTAACGTAAGAGATTTATGGTCCATAGCCCAGCGGATGTCATCAGTAACCTTTAAAAGGGCTGTAACAGTGCTGTGACCAGGCCGAAAACCGGATTGGAAAGGACTAAGAAGATCATTACTAGTAAGAGAGTGAGTTGCTGATGGACAATGTGCTCAAGAACTTTAGAGAGATAAGGAAGGATGGAAATAGGTCTTAAATCAGTCAGTGAGACAGGGTTAGGGATTTTTGGTAAAGGGATAATATTGTCTTGCTTCCAGGCATTGGGAACAGAGCATGAAAACAAAGAAAGGTTAAAATGTGGGTCAAGACGGGAAGTATTACGGGGAGGATAGGCAAAATCATTCTTGAGCATTTATTATCATTACCAACTGTGGAAGAGGAGATAGCATGAATAGATTTCTTGACATCACTTTCACTCACAGAACTGAATTCAAAAGGAGAACACTGCGGCAATGGCAAACCAGACAACTTATTTAATGTAGCTGATTTGACGTGTGGATCTAAAGTGACCGGGGGAAGTGAAAAATGTTTGTTCAGAGCACATACTTCAGTATTTGTAAGATTTTATATTAATACTTTTTTTTTGCGGACGCCGAGGCCTCCCATACGGATGGGAAGGGTGGCTGGAGCCCAAGCTCGGTCTTTAATGGCCACCTTTAAAATTGACGTAAGGGTATGCCGGATAATTTGGTCCATTTTTTCCAAAAGATGGGGGTGTTTCCATAGATGAGAAGCGCGAAACAGCTTAAACGAATTAAGGTGATGGCCGAATGCAAAAATAAAATGAATGAATATACAATAATCTATACTAATATTATAAAGAGGTAAAATTTGTAAGTTTGTATGTAGGGGGTAATCTCTGAAACTCATGATCCAATTCTAAAAATTTTTACACTGGTAGAAAGCTACATTATTCCTGAGTGCTATAGGCTTAATAAAATTATTTTTATAACATGTACATTAACCGAGCTATCACAATTTTTGTCTCGCAAGTCGGAAAAAAAATACCTCATAAAACAGAATTATTTGCGTGCGCTGCCTAGAAAGTTGCTTAAAATTTAAAACAATGTATGGCAACCCGATTCGTCTTAATTATATCTACAAAAAAGTCCGCGATACCATATTTCTATCTTTTATATGTTATCTTTTATACTTCTTTATTTGTATTAAAAAAGTATTTTTTCGGCATACTTACGTTTGGTTGATTATTTGAGCAAAGAAATATTAATTCTTGTCACAATAAATTATTTCAGTATCACAAGGACATCATACAGATAAGATTTGCCATTTACAGTATGTCAATTGGTCATATAGGTTCGGAGATAATATAAAATTACTAAAACGCAAAATACCACTAGCACAACTTTCATTCGAGCTCTAGATCGATCATGCTTTGTGCGGACGTTTTATCCATTTGCCTATAGATGGCGTTCTGCAAATACGCCATTTTTCTGAATCGCGGTGTTAAGATTTTCCGTGGATTGATGATGGTCTCCATTTATTGTGCACACGTGGTCGTTTGTTGGTGTTCAAATTGTAGCATGTCAGTCTGTTGCTTATTGGTTTCGGTTGTTTCGTTCGTTTCGTAAAAGTGCGTGCCGTAAAAGGCGATTAAAGGATAATAAATTTACCTTGAGCAGACAAGAGAACTTCGGTAATCTTCGAAATTACTGATCCGATTCCAAAAATTATTTTACTAATGGGAAGGTACAGTAATGTCGAGTGTAAACTTATGTTATATATACTACTACAAGAAATTTTCCGCGGACGAAGTCGCGGGCAGAAGCTAGTATATAATAAAAAGAATGCCGAAATATCATTAAAATTTTGAATATTTTCCTCAACAAAATTGGGAAAGGAATCCTCAAAAATAGGAGACCCAAGGAGACGGAGAGAGCTTCTTTCTATAATTTTTATATCAGGGGCTATTGAGTTAAATTTGGAAAGAGTCGGTTGTCTGTCAGTACTGTCAGATAAGAGTAACTCACATTTAGATAGGTTGAGGTGAAGTCCTATTAAGTGGAGTTGATTTTTTAGGATTTGTAAATCATTTAAAACTGTGTCTGCATTGCCTCCCAGGGTTCCGTTGTCGAGATACCATACGTTAAATTTTGAATTTAACTGCATATTTTCCCTATTTCATGGCAGATTGATATATTAATTTATAACATTAATAACTTACAATATATATATACAATTAATAACTTACTCTAACTAAATATACTAAATATACTACAATGTTTATATCGAGCCTTCTAAAGTTTCTAAAAAGCTAAAATCATTAGACCTTCTAAAAGACTTAGTCCTGGTCCTGATGGCATTCCTCCCTCCTTTTTCATGCGTGTAAACGATCATTTATATGAACCACTACATCTACTGTTCGATAAATGTATCAGCAAAGGTGTTTTTCCCGATGTATGGAAAATAGCTCACTCGACTCCTGTCTTTAAAAAGGGACCAAAGGATGATGTAGAGAACTACCGGCCGATCCTATCACCTTGTCGAAGCTTTTTGAGAGACTGATTTATAACAAAATATATCCCACTTTACCTATGGTTATTAATTATTAAACAACGGAACGGATTCGTCCAACAAAGATCTACATAAACAAATCTGCTTAATTTTGTGGACAATGTTTTTGAAAATATGGATGATCGTCTACAAACTGATGCAGTATACAGTATACACAGACTTTCAAAAAACTTTCGACAAGGTGGATCACGAATTACTTTTACGTAAAATTGCCTTCAACGACATTCGCGGGCAATCTATTGAGATGAGATGGTTCACATCTTACATAATAAACCGTACTCAGAGTGCCTATTGTGAGTTTGTTTTACGGTAACGCGATCGACACGTTTATGACGTTCGAGCCTCCGATTGGCCCGCTCCAACTCTTAACCAATCAGAGAGCCAAAAAACAACTCACACTCAACGCACAGAAGGTGGTTATTAATCTATTATCGCACAACCGGGGTGACTCAAGGCTCAATTTTGGGCCCTCTATTATATATATTGTTTATAAATGATATCAGCAATGGTTTTAAGCATTCAAACTTTTTACTATACGCAGATGACTTAAAAGTCTACAAAACTATAAAAAGTATCGATGAATGTTTGATGCTTCATAGTAACTTAGATCTTCTCCCTATATTTACTATACGCTTTGCTTAGATCGACTGTCTAGCTATTGCACCTTGAAAAAACTCTCATTGAGTTAATTAATGTAATTCGATTACATTCAAAAATAAAAAGCAACATTCTTATAGCCACCATTTACTAAATACACATTTTAAAAAAGTATATTCATTGCGTGACCTCTGTGTGGTACTAGACTCAAAACTTCACTTTAAATCTATGTAGAAAATATTATCAAAAAAGTCTTTCTAATGTTCGGTTTTGTTAATAGCAAAGATTTCAAGCGTCCATCAACTCATAAATACTTATATATATCGCTAGTTAAGCTTTGTCTGGAATTTGCTACTATTATATGGGATCCCTATTAAAAAAAAAATTGCAAATCGATCCATCAACTAACTGAGTTATCAAAAATAAAAAATAAATACAACCAAATTCGGAATCTCTTTTTTTTAAGTTGTTGGAAAAGTAGGATATATTCTCCTCGGGGATATCTTTGCCATGAACTATCTACAATTTCTGCCCGCATTTTGGAATAATAGAATTTTAACTTCTTCGCTTAGTTGGAACTTACCCCGGGTGTTGGGGACCTTCATAACGTTCAGGATTCAGTAGGGCGGTGCACAGCGGCACCCGCAACATTAATAAAGTAATTTTCTTCTATTTATGTAATGTTTTTAATGCTCACTGTATGTACACATGGGTAACCATTCCTTGTCATATCGTGGGAATGAAGACACGGTCATCCCTTAAACAATTCTACAAGCGGGCGCGCAGCGGCGGCGCCCACATCACTACGTGCCATTTACCACCTCGTTTCGTGCCCATACCTGAAAAAACAAAAACATTTGAGCATGAGCAGAATACAGCAAGCCAGAGTGGATCACGAATATTCAATCAACTTAAAATTGTATAAGTGAACAAATGGCTTCTGCAACTATGTCGAATTTCAAGTTGATAGCAGTCTGCGCCGCTGACTGAATGGCCGTGACATACAGCCAAAAAATAAGTAAGCGCTCATAGCTGACTACACCAACGCAGGCTGGTGCCAGAGGTCGTAAGGTCGAGTCTCATACCGTTTCACTCTTAGAAATCCACAGCCGGCAAAAGCAAAAATATTCGCTTTAATGGGAAAAAGTAAAACTATGAATTTTTAGTTTCTTTGCACATCTATTGTAGTCCTATCTAAATAAAGGAACATAAACTTACACCTTTAGTAGTCAGATTCGGACTCCATACCAACTACAAAGCCCTTGAAGGAAAAACATTCGTCTGGAATAAAAAAAGAAACGAGAAACAAAAAATAAAAACAATAAGGTAGCATTCCTTTCAAATATTTATAGTTGTACCATAGTAGATAAATAAACGAGATAGATTTAGATTAGGTACACTGTTTTTATTTTGGCTTCAATTTACTAAAGTATCAAACGCGGGAAACTAAGTGCTCGATTACGGTGCCGCGGCGCGTTGTGCGGTCCGTCGTACATTGTCATTATGTTTGTGTTTGCGCGTGCGATGACGCAACCCACTGCTGCAATGTACGACGAACGCCCAACGCGCCGCGCAACGCGCCGCGTCTCCGTAAAGAAGGCCTGAGAGTAAACAAACGATTTGTTTATTCTGCATCTAAACTAGCGTGAAGAGAATATTGCCACAGAGAGGAGGCATTTGTTCCAGTAGGCATCGAGGCTGATACTCGTAATGCAACTTTTAATTAGTTGGGTACATAGGTAGGTATATGGATATTTTTGTTTATATAATTTTCAAATGATATCCAGCTCTGGGTGGAAAAACACGAATTAATATATGTAGGTACGCATATACAAAATTAATTTCTTTAAGTAAACGAGTTAATGACCTTGTAGGTAGTTTTCGGTCGTACTCGTTACATACTAACTACCTAAAGTTCATTGGCCTCGATCAGCTGGCGTATAACTACGGAAATTAATTTCGAACATGCGTAAAATAATTTTTCTTTACTAGTCGATAGTTTTCATGTACCGAATCAATCTTCCGCGGGATTAAAACGACTAAAATTTAACGGTGTAGTTATGGATGCGTCAGTAACCTTCTATGCTGTGATACGGATTCAAGCCGGTTACAACAGCAGACACCTTTTCCTAATTATTATGAAATACATAATTTAAAATGACGGATAAACCTGTGCAAGTCATTTTGTTACTTCATAAGAAAATTGAAACGGATATGTATGGTACTGTCTCAGACAGTCTCCGGTTGCACGCGCATACGTCACACGCGGGCGCTAATGATAAAGGTGACTGTTGACCTGGTTTTTTATTAAATTGATTTTGACTTACATCATTTGACCATACTTTTTTATTGCTGATCATGTAGTAAGGAAAGGTCCGCGAAATGTAGGTACCTTCTTTCTAGGTCGCCTGTGGATATTATGCAGTCGAGTCGACTCAAGTGACTCTTCGCAAGAGATTAAAATACTGCTTAGTGCCAAGAATATAAAAAAGGAAATACCTACTTATGTGGGAACGGTAATAAATAATTATCCATAAAGCTTTACGGTAACTGTAAATATCTACATAATATGTAGGAAGTTATAACTTATAAGTACGGTCGGTAACCTAGGAACCTAACATGTTTTGTAATAAGAGCATATGGGTACCTACTGACGAGTGACTCTAGTGACACGACTGGTTGGTGCAAGGCTTTGAAATTAGCTCGTAGTGCCAACGTGCGGCCTGAGCCCGGACATGTTACACAAGGAGGGACTATAATTACATGCATTTGTTTTTTTATAATTAACTAAAGAGTAGATATTTATTAATCAAGTTAAAGCGTTTATATTTGCTGACAAGGAGAACGGCTCTTACAAATTATATCTACTGAATCAAAATAAATGTAGGTAACTAAGTAGCGAAAGTAGGTACTGGTGTCCCCCAAATGATAATCTGTATCAACTGTGGCCGGTACTTATGCAACATGACGAGAGCGGGCGCCGCTCGCCAGCATCAGTAGCCACCTTACCGCCAGCTGCGACGGGCAGCACAGACCTCCACACAAACTCCCGCTCTCTCAGTGCCATTACAACTAATATAGTGCCTATATGGATGTCTTGCTACACTAATCTATACATGTGCATCAAAATATAATCTTGCATCAAAATGCTTTCGTTTAATGTTTTCACCTTGATGGCGATGCTCACTATCGGATATATAAACTCAGGTAAATATTTAATTCTTCAACATTTATTATCTACCTTTTTAAAACTATCAGACACTGCGATCACTGTTTTGTATGTTGCTTTTCTTGAGCTTATTGTCACTTTTTGAGCTTAAATTTTACCTCGATCTGTATTACCTCTAACTAGCAATTTCTTGGTACTAAACATTTTATAAAATTCATGACTTATAATGCAACAAAAAAAATCTATTCATGTCCGGAGCTAGCTAATTATTTTCTTTTACTACTATAATAAGACTTGTCTGTACAAAACTATTCTACTGCAGGACAAACGTCTCTTTTCATTCAAAAAAGGCATAACGATCATTCATTAATGACAACGCTTGCACAAGACGGATTAGCGATTGATCAACTATAAGTCCAGGTTACCTAACAAATGTTTTTCCTCACCGGTATCAGTCGTACGAGTATCTAACATAAACTTGGACAGTACACATGGTTTGAAAATGTTACATTAGTACCTACTTGTCCAGATTTGAACCCACGACCGAAACCTTTATTACTATTACGACCGCGCGCGAAACCTTTATTAGAGTACCTAATAAAGGTTTCGCACGCGGTCGTAATTGGGTTATCAAGAAATTAATATTTATTTTTAATATTCTATTCTATACCCTAAATTAAAAGCTGACTCGGTAGACCTTGCTCTGTCCAAATACATCTATAATAAACAGACACACAAACAGATTTGTGTGTCGGCGTAGATTTGAAACTTGGCAGTTGGGACACGGGTGTATTATTTTATCCCGGGAGTGTGTTTCCTTGGGATATTTTTTAACGCTCGGACTATGTGGTAGACTCTAGTATGTAATTTAGTATGTAATTATAAAAATTATAAATATAAAGATAGGTGGGTGGGTGTACTGGGTGTGGTGGCTAGCTACTACGAGCGGTGCTAGTCACCCAGCGCTGCTAGATGCAGTCGCGCGGACAGTTTTCTTTGAGTTTGGAACTTAAATCACATTATCGTTGCCCGGCGCACCATCAGGGGCACACCCCAGGCCCAGCGATTAATATTAATGACTTTTAATTTGGCGATTTCAAACGGGTGGCGCAGCGGTATCGTGAAACATAAGGCGCCGTCTTGCTTGCGGGATCAGAAATGCGGGATCCCACACGTTTGCGGGATTGAATTTTGTTGACCCAGCACAGCTTCATTTATAAGTACCTAAGACATGTGAAACTATACATGGAATTTGTGACTTTTCTATAGAAGGAAAAATTTTAGACGTAGGTATCGTAAACTGAACGCAACGTTATCAAAATTTTTTTCCAAAAAAAAGTCATCAAATAAAACACAGTGACTTCTCTCGCTCTAGGGTGGAGTGAGAGAGCGTGTTAGACTTTTACTGACTAAAATTCACACCTGTGTCTTTCAGTTACTCTTTGCTTTGCTTTTAAAAATTCCCTGCAGCACCAGCGGGCATCGGCCCTGCTGGGCCTTACGGTTTTGCTGGCATCTGTTTAAGGCACTACGCGCCTACGACGACTCGGGCTCGGTCCGGACGGTTACCGGACGGTTAGACGGCGAGCTAACCATTGCTCGTCGTCCGCAAGCCCGCGCCTACCGTGGCTGGTAGTCAGGGGTCACGGTCGCGATAACTGAGGCGTGAGAATGTTCGTTCCCCTCACGTCACGCGTGCTTCCCGCGTCTCCTTCGTTAACGTAAATACTTCGCTCTCACTCTGCTAGACTAGTGGGACTATGGCCTGAACCAGGGCCCGGATAGGTTTTTTGTATATTACCTACTTAAAACAAACAAAAAATATTTAAAAAAATAAGTACAAATCCCGCGGGAACTGCGGGATTGATGACTTCAATTCTGCATATATACATTCTCTAGTTCCGTTAGATACCTTTCGGGCAACCTTCGGGTAAGAAGTCTTTGAAACAAATTGATCCAGCAGCAGGCTATCCTCAAGTCATGCACCAAATATCCTTATTTGTATGGACATAGACAATCAAACATTCCTTTTAGATTATGAAATATAAAAGGTACTTTATAGCCTACATAATACCTTTATTACACAATTACAATATAATACGTCATTCCAATTACATTGTGAACTTTTCTGTAGTTATTACAACTTATCTCGGTATTTGCTTTCACTTTAACGATTCTTCTATTCTACTAGCGAGTAGGTAGGCAGCTGATGATATCTAATGTGAACTGTATGTACGATACGAGTACAGAGGTCTTACCACAACTCTTATTGTGATCCGTTTGACGACAATTGAACTGTTAATGAAATGGAGGTATATATAGATAGCCTTCCATCCCTCTTTCTTAGCACGCCTGACATTTGAACACGTCAGGGTGGCTACGTTGACGTCATGGTGGGGCTTGCGCGCTCATATAAACCTTAGGTCTGCAGCGGTAGAGCTTGCTTTGCTGTAACGTGTCTAAGATGAGGAGGCAGACTAAGACGGATACAACAAACATACAAATTTTCGCGTTTATAATATTAGTATGATTACTTACCTCATATCTTCCAAACCGCTGGACGGATTTTTATTAGATTCGTCTTGATAACCCCAGTGTATTTAGACGTAAAAGAAAAGCCAACTTATGGACTGTCGGACACCATACTTAGAAGTAATTTTTTTTTTTCGATACTGCAATATGGGTATCAAATTAAAGGACTCATCATGAGGATTTCAAAATGATATATCATGAATCATATTAAAAAAAAATACGACAAGAAAAATATTATTTTTATTTTCTACTAGTATTTTGTTACTCGCGACTTAGTTAAGTTACATCCCTATAAAAGTTCCGTCAAATTTTATGTAACTATTTCGCAGATGCTTACCCCTTCCGGGAATCAAGATATCTCCCCAACGCTGGAAGCAAGTCCTGATCCCGCAGGAATATAAAAAGTAGCTTAAGGTTCTCATACCTCATATCGCTATATCCCAATTGGGCACGCCATAATCATGGCTGTGAGTCGTCACGATGTCCCCACCTTCCGCATGACGCAGGTCCTCACTGGACATGGCAAATTCGGGAGGTTACTGCACCGGATTCAGGCAGAAGAAACACTGCGGTGTCACCATTGTGTGAACCATCTGGAAGACACGTTGGAGGAGTGCCCCACATATGCGGATTCGAGCTCCGTCGTGTCCTCTTTGAGGCGACCGGCGATGGTGAATTGTCGCGGTAGGCCTTAGTTCAGGCCATGGCACGGAGCGAGGGGGAATAGCAACCGGTCACTCTTTTTGCGAGGCAGTAATGTTAGCGAAGGAGACGACTGCATGCGTGAAGTAACAGACATCCTTCCTCATGTCCCAGACGCTGCGATCCCGAACCCAACTACTAACCACGATAGGCGCGGGCTTGCGTACGACGAGCAATGGGTAGCTCACCGCCCAGCCGTCCGGCTATTATCGGGACAGTTTTTTTTTTTTTATGGTAAATAAAATTAAAATAAACGTGTTGCGCCGACTCCAAGTAATATGGGACAAGGGCAGGAAGAAGAAGAAGATGGTAGGTAAAATCATCCAATGACAAATCCCGCCCTTGGGCGGAGCGGGAAGTAGTGTCAGACTCTTACTGACTAAAAACCTACCCCGTTCCTTCGTAGCCTATCGTGCCGGGGCCGAGCATTCCTTTCGGAAATAAACCCATGACCCCAGTAGGCTTCGACCCTGCCTGCCTGCAGTTAGCAGGCTGGGCCTCTTCAGTGTGCTGACAGCTCCTTGAGGCGCGCGGGAACAGAACGCGCCGTCGACGACTTGGGCTCGGTCCGGTCGGTTACCGGACGATCGGACAGCGTGTTACCCATTGCACGCCGTCCGCAAGCCCGCGCCTACGGTGGCCGGAATTATCTGGACAGTGCCCAAATCGTCGACAACGCGTGATCACACGCTCCTTAAAGAGATGTCAACAAGCCGCGGGAATTTTCTAAAAAGAAATCCGTGGTCCTAGAACGCAAAGGGCAACTGAAGGACACAGGTGTCGTTTTAATGAGAAAAACTTTGACACGCCTTTTCGCTTCACTCGAGTGGGAGAAATCATTAGATGTGATATCCCACGTCAAGAAAAAAACTATATCCCAATGTAAGTGCCATCAAATTTGATTTAACCGTATCAAAGACTCCCATATTTTGAAATCCCGTTCCCGTAGGAAAACGAATTAGCTTAGATTACTGCTTGTAACATTTGCGGTCCTTCAGTGAATGTCCAGCCAACAGTGGTCGAGCCACGGAATAAAGAAAACATAAGATAATATTAGTTGTACAAAAACTAAACACTTAAAAATTAACATTTGACCCCTAAACTCCTACAATCAAGATACTTAGCCTTTATAGATGTGTATTAGGGCATAATAATATGAGATGATTGTTAGTAATGATTCGGTATAATCTAAGGTGCTCCAGGTGCCCAAAGTGGAATAAAATTATACAATAAAGTATTCCACTTTGGGCAACTGCGAAAAATATGAATGGGTGCCCAAAGTGGAATACCTTAGGTACCATTTACTCGGGTGCCATTTAAGCGGGTGCCCAAAGCTGATTGTTTGTTTCATACGGAAATCGATCCTACGACATGCAATATTCAATATTGACAGAAGAAGACGTCATTCTGTTCAGTTTGGGGACATGGGTATTACTTGAAGCTCGCTAGATCATATTTGGCCGAGTATTTGCAAGGGGGAAAATAGTGGAGATGGTATATATAGGTAAGGCATCTTCTGGCCGTACACTTAGTATAACCACATGAGTAAAGAATTATTGTTAGCTATTTTGGTAGGGTTGTCACAATAGGTAAAAACAAATGAAATAAAACATTTGTTAAATACTCGTAGTTTTAGTATTCAGTATAAAAACACAAATATATAAATCTACATTATGTATATTTTACATTCAACACACATAGCTACTACGTACATACTAACCTATTCACAAATCTACAAATGTTTATTAAAAGCTTGTAATAACAATAAAAAAGGAAAAACACCGTGTTTTACGCTCTTCTTATTAAAAATAGGTACTTACTTGAAAAAGTAATAATTAAATATTTATTTATCTATTGTACTCCTTGGGATAGTTAAAGTATGATATATTTTTATTTATCTAGTATTGTTTATACACACAGTACAATAAACTACCATTATTAATAATAAAATACCATGCTTTTACATTAAAATATTTAAACTTGTAACTAACAAAACAAACAACGTGCGTCGCGTCGACCCTAGAGATCTTCAACTGACTTTACCCGCGTCAACCGGTTTTTTCCAGTTTCGCCGCGTAGTACGCTACAAGCGGCCAGTGGTCTCGCACACATTCCCCGCGTGCTTGTAGTGGTGCAACCGATTCGCGCGGTTGTATGAAGCTTTATCTCTGTACCTCTCTACTCATGTGGTATAACGCAGCATGGGTTAGTGACTGAAAACTGCTTGTTAGTTAGAAGCCGCATTTTATAAAGGCACATATCGATTAAAACATATTAAACATTATATTTTGATCGAAGTGTATGAACAGGGCGGAAAAGCTATCGAAGCATATTATTGCTCCTGCATGATGGGTATGGGTACTCTAGGTGCCTATAGTCTATACCTACACTTTAGCACACTAATATGGTTCCTAAGTGCAGGCAGGCACCTAGATAACTTCGTAGGTCCGGCAAATGCCTGGGATGATTTTATCATTGAGGTAACTACACAAAAAGTTATGTTTCTTATGTATTTGGTAACAATGCTGTGCTTTTAAGATTTATGGTTTTTATGTAATATTTTTTTTGTATCAAAAATAAACTATCGATCTCTCTTTGGACAGAAAATAACGGCTGGTTATATATTTAGTCTACTACAGTAAAAGGTGCAATTGATAAAACACTTTGCAATTAAAAATGTAACAAAAGAGTTATCATAACTTCGGTCTCCCATTCATTCATTCGTTTATTTATTTTTGAGTAAGTCAATTAAGCCTCTTCTAAATCATACCGATTCTAAAATGCTACAAAGGTGGGTACGGGTTCCATACAAAATTACCCATTGTTCTTTGTTTCGCCATAGTTACTAATTTAACTACCTAATACAATTTTAGTGACTATTACGAAACAATTAAAAAATACAGATCCAAGGTATCTGTGTATTTCGAAAATCCGTAGGCCGTATCTGAGGTCTTTTTCGTGATCAGTATATCCACTACATCAAGTGATACTTTTTCAATACTACTGCTTGACCTTTTAATGATATTAACCAAAATCGCTATTATAATATATGTGCCTCAATTTGAGAAGTTCCTTCAATTCCTTATAGACCTCATCATTAAAACTAGATTTTAATTTAATAAAACCAATGTAGCAAACATAGAAAAAAGCAAATTCACAAACAATCACAATTGCAATTGCAGATTTTCTTTTTTTATGCCTTTTTTTAGTGTAAATTAGGTATTGTGCGTCTATTTTAGGCAGAATAAACATTTATTCTTTATTTTCTTTCAAATCTTAAAAAAAAAGTACATTTTGATACAAGTGCTGAAAGTTTATCATTGCGACCGAGGCGGAATTCTCACAAGCCGAAGGCGAGTGTGATATGGAGCTCAGGGCTGCAGTGAAAAATTTGTACGTGTATCAAACGACGTTTTTTAATACACTTACGAAGAAATACTTTCTCTGAAAATTACAACGCATTTTTTTTCATATTGTACTGAAGAAAATTTTTCAAAGTTGTCAGACGTGACGAGTTGAAAGTTTGACTTTTTCATGGTTTCAAGAGAACGTAGAACTTAGTATACGGTTTTAATTTCAACTCGATATCTCTACGCATTCCCAGATAAAGAGTCTTGACAGACAGACAGATAGACGGACAACAAAGTGATCGTAAAAGGGTTCCGATTTTTCCTTTTGTTTATGGAACCCTAAAAATATGAAAGTACAATCGACTTTAAAAAATACCGGCGCGGTGTTTTGGTTTAAATTTTTCTTTTGATACCAATTTCCAAAATTAAAGTTAATTTGAGCTTTAGGCATATATGATTAAAATAAAATAAAAAGCCTATAATTACTAAATGTTACATTGCTTTGGGAGTTGCAAATGTAATAAATAATGAGGACGTGCATGTGGGGACTCAAAAACTTTATTTAAAAAATACTTAAAACTATTATGGGGACTAGTGAAATAAAAAGAATCGTTAAGCGGTCCATAAACCAAAAAGTTATCCTCCACCTTTGCAAGCATTACTGCTTCGCCGAAGGAGGCGACCGCCTGCCACTCCTCCTCGCCGCAATAAATGGTGACATACGATTGTAGCACTTCCGAAAGATTTCGTGTTATTTATTGAAAAGTTCTGTGGTTCCCTTAAATATACATCAAATCTTTATAAAAAACCTCTTTACAAAAAAAAAAAATACAACCAACTTCAATGAAAAAAATGACACGAAAAAATGTAATGAAGTTGGTGTTTCTATAATAGTTTGATCTCTTCGTTATTGAACACCACCTTCTGAATTTAAATTATTTTCAACTTTTTTGTGTTTTTTTTTTTACATTGAAATAAGTTGTTTTTTTTTTGTAAAAAGGTACTCATACTCCCCGTAGTCTAAAAAGTATGAAATACCTACGAGGTACGTAGGTATTTCATACTTTTTAGACTGATACTTATAGATAATGTTTGTAAAACTAAAGTTGTAGTAGGTAACCCTCAGCTAAACTTAAATAGATATCTTCCTCCATTCGGTTCCATCATTAAATCATCATGACAATTCTAATAATACCAAACACGGCTAGGATACTGTGATTTTTTACAGAATTCCGGTACCTACCTTCCGGCTTCATCATTAGATCAGTTCTATGTATTTGTCCCCTTGTTCCTTCAGTGTCACAGACCATATATGTATAAACAAAGTAATTTTACTTGTTACGACAGTTCTGCTATGATTTTTTAAAGAGTTCCATTCTATATCTTCGAAGTTCAGCATCAGATCAAAACAATATTTCTATGGGACTAATTCGGAAGTATAATCTTTCAATCAAAACAAAAACTTTCAAAATCGGTCCACAATTGATTGAGATATCGGTGAACATACATATAAAAACATAACACTCCTTTTTTGGGGCAGTCGTGTAAAAAACGACAGTTCTGCTATGATTTTTTTTTGTTTTTTTTTTTTTTTTTGTTTCGTTCTATACCTATCTTCGAAGTTCATCATCAGATTTAAACGATATTTTTATGGGACCAATTAGGAAGTATAATCTTTCAATCAAAAATTTTCGAAATCGGTCCACAATTGACTGAGATATCGGTGAACACAGAAAATACATACAGCCGAACATAGAACCGAAACCAAAAAAAAATCCTAGTGACCCCATCGGCCTCATGCTCCCATCCCCGGAATGTAGGAAAGTTTAACATCTCCTCTACTAACCTTCAAAAAGAGCATTGTTTACTAAAAATAAGTTTTAATTACTCTCGCGTTGAAAATCGTATAATTTAATTTCACAGATCTGAAACAACAGACGAAAGCATTTTTGTAGACTAGTATAAAAAAGGATGGACCAGTTTTCACAAGAATGTTTAGTTGAGGTTACAAATTCAAATCACATTATACGGTGATAATGAAATTCAGTTGGTAGTACACCATTATTGCACGGCTGTCGCGGTGCGAGTGGGGCTGTGGCTAATTCTCTTTGGGTGGGAACATCTCGCCATCTCTGTTGTACCTACGCCTGTAACCTACTGCAGTAGGTGCTACTGTGCCTACTGATGCTTGATGTTGCAGTTTGTGCATCCTCTTTGTGTTTTTTTTTTTTCCTTATTTAGTGTTTGATCCCCGATGAATTCAGCCCAAAAAAACCTCTTTTTTTGTTACTTGCCAAGTAACAGTTTCTCTTTTCACAAGATTTATGTAACTTACAAAATTTGAAAAGGATTAGAAAAATTCTATTTATTTTCAATTTTGCTTAAAGTTACTTTTTGATACAAATAAAAATAAAATGAGTCAACTAAGAATTATATTTGAAAGCGATTTGAAAAAAAAATGCACTGTCGTGACTGTTCTATATAGCATATTATAATTATTGTATGCAGCAGTATGGTACAACACAATTTAAGCATACCTAGTAGTGACATTGTCTGAGGAGTTTATGTTCTTAAACAATTATGTAGTTCTAATTGTGGCCGCACAGCAATAGTACTTACATAGGCCCAAACATTAGGTAAATACAGTTTTGATGCAAATGGGCAAACTTTGTCATTGCAACCAAGCAGACGTAACCAGCAATGGCAAATGTCATGTACACGTACAATAAACTACGTTTTTCAACTCATTTACCAAAAAGAACAAATAAGATATCGTAATACACGTATATTTTTGTAGCAATGTTTGCGAGGAATTGTTTGCGGATTTTTTTTTCGAGAGTCACTCTCAATTCTTCTTGGGGCTGGTCACCGACCTGTCTGATATATACCTAAATAAGTAGAGTAAATCGGGTTCTGACCTTTTCAGCGGACTTTTCAGTACGAGAGCGAAATGCACTGCATTGTGAGCCTAATTGCATTACTATTATAGGAGCCAGTTTTCAATTAAAAGTGTTGAAAATAAAGTTTTCTATACTTTAATAAAGTAAAAAATAAAGCTTTTTATATTTATTTGAGAGTTGGTTGAGAAAGACTGACATAACCAATCGATACATAAGGAGTGAAAGTTAGTAATAGTATGTCTGTTACCTACGTTATACGGTATCTGCACTTCATAAATAGATAGAACAACAATATAACAAAATATACTGGAGTATCCGTACCGGGTGCGGCGCCGGGTACCTATGATGTGCCCGAATAATTTATCAATGAGTTCTGAGGTGTGGTAAAAATCTTCAAATTTTATCAAACTAATAATTATAATATTTTTTGTGGGAGGTACCAGCACATGAGGAGATAAACCGTACAGAGATAAAGCTTCCTAAGAACGTGCAATATTGTTACCTATTTTGATAGGGTTGTCACAATAGGTGAAAACAAATGAAATAAAGTATTTATTAAATAGTTTTAGTATTAAGTATAAAAACACAAATACGAGTAGATAGATCTATATTATGTACCTATACTTTATATTCAACACACATATCTACTACGTACATACTAACCTATTCAAATACCTACAAAAGTTTATTAAAACCTTGTAATAACATTAAAAAGGCAAAAATACACCGTGTATTACGCTCTTCTTATTAAAAAAGGTACTTACTTGAAAAGTAATAATTAAATATTTATTTATCCATTGTACTTCTTGGGATAATTAAAATACGATATATTTTTATTCATCTAGTATTATTTATACACACAGTACGATAAACTACCATTATTAATTTTTAAAATACCATGTTTTTACAATAAAATGTTTAAACTTGTAACTAACAAACCAAACAACGTGCGTCGCGTAGACCCTAGAGATCTTCCACTGACTGTGCCCGCGTCAACCGGTTTTTTCCAGTTTCGCTGCGTATGCACCAAACGGCCAGTGGCCTCGCATACCTACATTCCCCGCGTGCTTGTAGTATAAACCGATTCGCGCGGTTGTATGAAGCTTTGTCTCTGTACCATTTGTCTACTCATGTGATACCATGTAATAAGTGAAAAAAAGTATCTGAAAATATTTGTATTCTCTAATACCATTCACCAAGTACATACCTGAGTTTTATTTTTTTAATATGCACGGTTTGTGTTGGTTAGGCCACGTGAGAAAGCAGTCTTAATAAAATAATTTGGCATGAACTGAACCAGGATTATCATGATAAAATTTCAAAAGCAAACCCATCTCGGTTTGGACAAAAAACAAATTACAAAAAAAATCAACCGATTTCAATATAAAAAAAAAAAAAACAAAAAAGTGCAAAATAACTTTAATTTCGAAAGTCGATGCGTATTTAATAGTTTGGTCTCTTCGTTGTTTAACACCGACTTCCGAAATTAAAGTTATTTTGCACTGCTTTGTGTTTTTTTTTTCACTGAACTCGGTTGTATTTTTTTTTTTTTGTAAAAAGTTTTTTATTTCACACTTTTTAGTTGTAGTACCCCTCAGCCAAACTTAAATAGATACCCTCCGCCATTCAGTTCCATCATAATCATCATGACAATACTAATAATATAGGATACACTGATTTATTACATTATTTCGGTTCATACCCACTTACCCACCTCCCGGCTTCATCGTCAGAATAGTTCTATGTATCCCCTCACCTTTTTCCTTCAGTCAGTCACCTACTGCATGTACAAACAAAGCAATTTCACTTGTTACGTTATGATTTTTGTCCGTGATTTTTTCATTAACTGCCAACTTTAGTGTTCTTATTCAGAGTAACTGAAAGACTTCGACAACTTCTTATATTTAGCCAAAATTTTGAAGCAAGTTTTTCAATAAATGTGCTGTAGGCACCTACATACTAACCAAACGAAATCTTAAAGGCTTCTACACACCACAGCCGTCAGCCCGGTGGTTTCACCCGACGGATTATTGCTGATAGGCAAGCCCTCCGCCCCGGTACGATAGACGTCGATATCCGAGGATAGACACAAGACAAGCCCAGCGACGTAACCTGGCTTTAGTGTGATTAAACAAAGTCCCCCACCGCGTCTGTCTTTTTGATATGAACGTGTTAAACTCAAAAACTACAGAACGGATTTTCATGTAGTTTTCATCAATAGAAAATAATTCATAACTTATATGAGCAACGTTTAGGTGTATGATACAGCCATATTATAAACAAGAAACTGGGCGGGTGCCAGCAACAACTCCTGTATCGTGGCATTCACAAGTTACATGTACCTAAAGACCGATACATAAGGTTGTCTAGTGAGACCCGGCACTCGTATCTGTAGGCCACACAAATATCTGTTCCACGCGGGAATCGAAACCGCGACAAGCAGCAGTCAACCGCTCAGCTAACCGTATCGTCAATAAATAACTAGCTTCTGCCTCCAGCTTCGGCCGTGAGAAAGTTGAACATTATTCTAACTGGGGGATATCCTATTTCCAGGATATGGTCTGTCCTTGTTTCATATTTCATCCAAATCCGTTCACCCATTTGACCTTGAAGGAGTAATAAAGAAACACACGCATACATACATTCAAAGTATCGCCTTCATGATATTAATCAAATAATATCTCATAAATAGTTATATCATCACCGGATTTTTTAAATAAAAAAAAACAACCAGTCACTTTTAGTTATCAGGAGGTTTTAAAAACAAAGCCGCTTCGTTAACAATTAGCGGCTTCCGTCAATGATGAATTATAGACATTTAGCTATAATACTTAACTATGCAATTAGGTAATTGTTTGACCCACTTAGTGGTGCATTTTCGTCGACCTTCGGCGGCGCAGGCGCTGCGCGAAGTATTGGGCCTAGCCACCGCACGCCGCCGCCGCTCTCCGACACGCCTGCTTACTTTGTCACTATTGTTTTGTATAATTATTGTACCCCAATTAAAAACTCGTTATCTGGCTAGTTGTTCATTATTCAAATAGGTACATTTTAGGTAATGGCAGCTCAGTAAGGCCGGGTTACTTTAGCTCTGGGGTAACTTTGGCCCAAACTTTATAACACAAATTTAGGAACACAGGACACAGTGATTTTCTACTCGTAGCTTGAGCCAAAGTTATACCTCAGTGCCAAAGTCACCCGAGTTTACAAGAAAGACAAATATCTCAGAATGTTAGCTATTATGTGGCTATTATAGTACGAATACTGCTTATGTTTGGGCTTCGACTGCGTGGGTTACGTTAATTTAACGTCATCATTTTTAAAGGTTCGTTTCGGAACTGTCATTTGACGCTGCAAATATGCGTTTGCTATCACACAGCGTAAAAAACGGGTTTAGAATTTTTGCCATTATAGGTGCTGTAAAACCTTGCTTTTAACTGACTTCGAAAAGTAGGAGGTTCTATGTTCAGCTGTATGCATGTATTTTTTTTTATGTATGTTCACCAATGATATCTCGGTCAATTGTGAACCAATTTCGAAAATTTTCGTTTTGATTGAAAGATTATACTTCCGAATTGGGCCATAAAAATATCTTTTTGATCTGATGATGAACTTCGAAGATACACAACGAAACTCTTCGATACGTATGGTTACCGATATCTCGGTCAATTGTTGACCGATTTTGAAAATTTTTGTTTAGTTTGAAAAATTATACTCCTGAGTTGGTTCCATAGAAATATTATTTTGATCTGATGATGAACTACGAAGATATAGAACGGATCTCGTCAAAAAACCATAGCAGAACTGTCGTAACAAGTAAAATTGCTTTGCTTATACATGTAGTCGGTGGCTGACTAAAGGAAGAAGGGGAGGGGATACATAGAACTGATCTGATGATGAAGACGGAAGGTAGGTAAGAGCCGGAACTTTTTAATAATTCAGTGTATCCTAGCCGTGTTTGGAAATATTAAAATTGTCATGATGATTTGATGATGGAACCAAATGGCGAAAGGTACCTATCTATTTAAGTTTGGCTGATGGGTACTACAACTAAAAAGTGTGAAATAAAAACACTTTTTACAAACAAAAATACAACCGACTTCATAAAAACACAAAAAAGTGCAAAATAACTTTAATTTCGGAAATCGGTGTTAAATAACGAAGAGACCAAACTATTATAGAAACACCGATTTCCGAAATTAATAGGACATTGTTACCCTGGGGGTGAAAGTACCTTATTTAGCCCCGAGAAGGAGTTTGGCGGCCGAGCGAAGCGAGGTCGCTAATAGTTCGAGGGACTAAATAAGTCTTTAACCCGAGGTAAACACTGTGCTTTTCATTACGAATAAAAGGAAAATAAAAACCTGAGTCGTCGTCAAAGGTCGTCGTGTGATATCAGGTATGTTTATTTTGATTTATTCCGGTAAAAGGTTTTCCACTACTGCTTTAGCCTCAGGGGATTACATCGCCCAAATCCAAAAAAACACCTAGGTTGATTGAAGTTTATAGATTATTCCTTATGTACGATTACCATATCAAAAATGAAGGGGATACTTAAGGACATTACTAATAAATTGTATTGATTACGTTTCTCAAAAAAATACCCTAACTCTAGAAAAAAAATCTGGTAAATAGGCCTTTTTTGAACATTAATTCCATAGTTCGCTAAGTACCTGTTCCGGATTCGTGCGGAGGATTCGCCCGGGTGTCGCCACTGTGCGGAACATCCGGAGGACACGGTGGAGCACACTGTAGAGGTGTGCCCCGCCTGGGCGGAGCATCGCCGTGTCCTCGTGGGGGCGATCGGCGGCAGCGATCTCTCTCGCCGGGCCTTGGTTCAGGCCATGGTCCGTAGTGAGGAGGGATGGCAGGCGGTCGCCTCCTTCTGCGAAGCAGTAATGCTAGCAAAGGAGGAGGCCGACCGCATCAGGCAGAGGCAACGGGGCGCTCGCCCCAGCCGCCGCCGGGATTCCGATCCCGATTTCCGGCCACCGTAGGCGCGGGCTTGCGGACGGCGTGCAATGGGTAGCACGCTGTCCGATCGTCCGGTAACCGACCGGACCGAGCCCAAGTCGTCGACGGCGCGTTCTGTTCCCGCGCGCCTCAAGGAGCTGTCAGCACACCGAAGAGGCCCAGCCTGCTAACTGCAGGCAGGCAGGGTCGAAGCCTACTGGGGTCATGGGTTAGTTCCGAAAGGAATGCTCGACCCCGGCACGATAGGCTACGAAGGAACGGGGTAGGTTTTTAGTCAGTAAGAGTCTGACACTACTTCCCGCTCCGCCCAAGGGCGGGATTTGTCATTGGATGATTTTACCTACCATAAAATAAAAAAAATAAAAAAAAACATTAATTCCATATTTTCTCGAAAACGGCTCTATTTATACATTGAATTTATATCAAAATATATGTTACGATAAATTGAATAACTTGTATTGATTTTTTTTCGAATTTCATTGAATATCGATAAGTAATCAAGAAAAAACTCGAATCAGTACTAACACCCCGCGCGCAGCACCCCCTGCAATGCCTGTTTAGAGGTCAATTCTTCTCTACTAGTGTAGAGGTAAATTCTTGAAGGTCATTGAGCGATGTAATACCCTTAAGAATCAGGTGTTAACTTCTTAACTGAATCAGATGAACTTATAATGTAATTACAATATATCATATAGCAGAGATTTAATGAAGAATAGGTATAAACAAAACTCTACAACTCGAAAAAAACAATGAAGATCGGATCGCCATTTTCCCGCCAATTTTTTTTTTCTGGGGTCAACTGGCTATTCAGCCATCATTTTTCATTTCTATCAGTGAAAAATGGTAAATATTTCTCATACTGTTAGTTTTAAAGAATGAATTGAAAGTAAATTATAATTGAGTCATTACTTTCAACCCGCTCCTCAGGCAACTTCAGACCTACTTTCAGACCATGAGTAATGAAAACTGTGAATGAAAAGTCATACGCTGAAACTAGGTCTGAAGTTGCCCGAGGTGCGGGTTGAAAGTAATACTTGTCATCCCTAGGGAGAATCACTTTCAACTGACAGCTGTCAAATTATTTAAAAAAAAAACTAGTTCTAACTAGGCATTTCTATTGATCTATGTCTCAACTATACAGCCAGTCAATTACAGCGCGATGTAAAATTAAAATAAAGAGATAAGTATCTACTTTTTTTTTTAAATTATTTGTAATTTAATTTCAATTAATCTTTAAAACTAACATAGATATGAGAAATATTTACCATTTATCACTGATAAAAATAAAAAATGATGGCTGAATAGCCGATTGAACACAGAAAAAAAAACAAAATGGCGGGAAAATTGTTGTAGAATTTTGTTTATACTTTACTAAATCTCTACTGTAAGAGATTTTGTAATTACACAATAATCAGATTCAGTTAAGGATTCAACGCCTGATTCTTAAAGCAGTAGTCGGAAACCTTGTACGACCTAAATCAAAAGAAAAATACCTAAAATCATACGACGACTCAGGTTTTTATTTTTATTTTCCTTTTATTCGTAATGAAAAGCACAGTGTTTACCTCGGGTTAAAGGCTTATTTAATCCCTCGATTATTGGTGACTTCGCTACGCTCGGGCGCCAAACTTCTTCTCGGGACTAAATAAGTTACTTTCACCCCTAGGGTAACAATTTACTATTGCACTTTTTGGTGGTTTTTGAAGTCGGTTGTATTTTTTTTGTAAAAAGTTTTTTGTCTTGGGGTGGTAATGGTGTAGGTACAATAAAGGATACAATAATAATAAAGGTCAAAAGGAAGCAGATAAAGTACATACCCTTGATATATTCAAGTGTCAAAATGTCGGTAGGTACGGCATGAATGACCGTATACCTATTTTAAATTGAGTTGACTTGAAAGCTTGATTTTTTTTTAACTCGACAGACAGATAAACTGATAACGATGTAATCATAAGGTCACCTTCACGAGCAAGTTTATTGTCCTACCGGCCACCGGGCCGCCCACTTCTTTCTTTACGACGCGTCTTCCTAGACTCAGGGAATGCATACCGAAAAAATATCGGTTATAAGGGTTAACGGTATGACGTCATACCTTTTTATTTCAATAACTCAAAATAACGGTACCGTTATTTTTCACTACCGAAAAATTACGATACCTAAATATTTCACTACCGAAAAATAACGGTACCGTTATTTTTTACGGTACCTAAACCTCTAACAATAAGGTATCCTTTGAAACCCCGCGCTTTTTCGTCGTGCCAATCGCAATACACTTGTCGCGATAGCTGGCAACGTCACATTTATCGTAGGTAGTCGCATGAGAAATAATTTCGGTACCGAAATTATTTCGGTTGAGTAAAGGTTAAATAAAGGTATAGCGGTACCTAAAAAAAATAGTGCTAGCGTTATTTTAATACCGGTAGCGTAACCGTATACCTTAACCGAAAACGGTCCCTATCCTAGATGATAAAGATTATACGACGATCTTGTCAATCAAAGAGTTTAATCATAGAGATTTGCAGTGTCCTACTTGAAGCTCGGGAACACACTGCAATGTTAAAAACTATCGTAATCCATAATTTAATCAAATATATCGTCGTGCATCCGTCGTGCGAAAGCATCGTGCGACCTGTTAGAACACCCCATTTGAAACACATGACGAAAACGCATCATATCATCAAACGATTCTTGCCAATTATGACGCAGCCTATGAACATGCCAATTCAAAAAGTGATAAATGATGAGCAAAATGTCATCGACACCGCGCCGCACCCATGTCTTGAGAAGGGACGTGCTCGTCGCGGCCGTCGCGGTACATCACCTCCTACAGCGCACTCAACTCAAAAACTTTTTCAACAATAAAAATGTGCAACGATTTCCCGTAGACATGCAGGAATACGTCGAGACACGCGGCGAGTCGTTGCGTTATTGACTCGTGGAGATCACCTACCTACCTGAATCGAGCTAGGCAGAATCGCGAGGATTCTCTCGCTCGAGGAGGTGGATAAACAGGACTTCTAAGGTAATGTCCTGTTTAGGTAGTATCCACATCAAAAAGGAAAACAAAAACGCCATAGGATCACTTCATTGTTAGTCTGTGTGTCTAGTGTGTCTACCAGTCCACCAAAATCAATGTCATGTCATAAAAAAACGTAGTAATAATAATCTTTTTTTAATAATGAATGTGTAATATGGTGTAAGCTGTGCGTATCTATAATAGGCATGCATACCAGTGTCATGATTTTAATGTTTTATTTCAAAAAATCCTGTAGGTATGTAATGCTGTTGGTGTGCCAATAAAAATAAATAAATAAAATAAAATAGACCAATGTAGACCACGGCGAACATTTTTTCAACTACAATACATACTTACAACTACAATACAATATTGTTTCATTAGCAGAGCGGTATTTATTTGACAAGAAGCTGTAGCTTATTCCACCTTTAGGAGGGTTGGGCACGCCACGATCGAGGCGGTAAGGCCCCTCTTTGAGGCGTGGCTGGAAAGGCCCCACGGCGTCGTCACCTTCCGTTTGGCGCAGGTGCTGACCGAACAAGGCAAGTTCGGTCCGTACCTGTACAAGATTGGTGCGGAGACGACGCCCGGGTGTCGCCACTGTGCGGACCGCCCGGTGGACACGGTGGAGCACACAGTCGAGCTGTGCCCCGCTTGGGAAGAGCACCGCCGTGTCCTCGTGGGGGCGATCGGCGGCGATCTCTCGCGTCGGGGCTTGGTTCAAGCCATGCTCCGGAGCGAGGAGGAGTGGCAGGCGGTCGCCTCCTTTTGCGAAGCAGTGATGCTAGTAAAGGAGGAGGCCGACCGCATTAGGCAAAGGCGCACACGCCGCCGCCGCCGCCGGGTTTCCGATCCCAATTTCCGGCCACCGTAGGCGCGGGCTCGCGGACGGTGGGCAATGGGTAGCTCGCTGTCCGTCCGTCCGGTAACAGACCGGTCCGAGCTCAGGTCGTCTACGGCGCGCACCGTTCCCGCGCGCCTCAAGGAGTTGTCAGCAAACTGTAGGGGTCCAGCAGGGCCGAAGCCTACTGGGGCCCAAAGGTTATGTGAGACTGTCACCACGGGCCCCAGGATAAAGGCAAGGAATGGAAAGGTAGGTTTTTAGTCAGTAAAAGTCTGACACTGTTTCCCGCCCCACCCAAGGGCGGGATTCGTCATTGGATGATTTTATCTACGTTAAAAAAAAAAAAAACCTTTAGGAGGGTGAAGGCCCGTGAAGGGGTCTGTCCTGTCAGACTGTTACTGATTAAGACAACTCTGTATCGACTTGGGTATACGCCCGCAGTTTCTCATGAAAGGTGCACCCAGAACATGATGTGCTGAGGTCTACCTTTTATAGCAAAACTTTTTATGTCAGATTCGTATTCATTTATTAATTTTCAAACATAGGTCTTATTATTATTTTGCATAAAAACGGATAGTATAAACTTCATTTCGCAGAAAATCGTTTCGCATACACTCATTTGTCATATGATTCAAAACTCATAATTTTGTTAGTCAGAATCATCTTTAGGCATAAATTTCATACCCATAATAATTAAAAAGCAGAACCATCATATTGCAGGAAATTCACAGTCAGAATTGTCTTTTGGCAAATTATTTTATATCGATAGTCTATAATTGCGGTGGAAGTAATATCTAAACAGCCTAGTAACCTAAAATTAATTGCTAAACACTGTTGGTTTGAAACTAACCATGCCAACTGTCATGCAGCATGCAAGAAGGCATGCAGCATCCAATAAGCCAAGCAGCTTGCTAGCAGGCATGCAGCATGCAAACAGGCATACAGTATGCAATCAGACATGCAGCACGGAAGCAACAATGCAAGCAGGCATGCAAGCAAGCATGCTAGCAGGCATGCAAGCAGGCATGCACGCAGACATGCAAGCAAGCATGCAACATGCAGCAGGCATGTAAACGGGCATGCAGCAAGCATTGTTTCTGTCACGGCTCTGGCGCTGCTGGGTTTGGACGGCCCCAAGCGAACACGCAAATGGTACCTGCTCCTCGGCTCGCCGGCCGCCCTACCCCTCCGCACCTACGCGGGTTTAAATTACACTATAGCGATTCGTTTCTGTCACGAAATTTTGTAGCACAACATATTAATTTTTATGACACTTTTAATTTTGTATTAGGTAAAAGTGCTACCAAGTAAGGGCCTGTCCGCACAGCGATATTTCACCGCGAGATTTTTATTCTTGCGTATTATATTCCTCGATCGGAATTACACTAGTACGCACTGTGAATAAAATTTCGTACGATTTTTAATAGTTCAATGTTGTTCCCGGCTCAGACGCACGTCTAGAATGGACAATTGATCAAATATATAATTTAATTTATTTTGTGGTGGCGTAACAGACGTATTAAAAGATGTCATGAACATTGGATTCACCCATTTACGGCATTGAGACCATGAATGGTTTTTTAGGGTTCCGTACCTCCAAAATAAAAATAAAACCCTTATAGAAAATTCCGTCTCTCTGTCTTTTATCTCGGGAACTTGTGGAGGTATCGAGTTGAAATTAGAACCATATACTCATGTCTGCAATCCCTTGAAGCTGAGGAAAAACTAAAACTTCTAAGTTAACGAAAAAAAAGAAGATACGACCATTTTTGGCGCAAAAAGGTATATTTTAACACTCTCAAGGGAATCAAAATTCATAGGGTACCTCCGATCGATCTAGAACCCTGAAATTTGGCACGAAGCAAGGTCTTATAGAATAAGTATTGGCACAAATCTGAAAACTGTAAATTTTTAGTTACGTCCCAAACAAAATTGAGATTCGTTTCGGGAATTGAACTTCTTACATTTTGTTTGCAAGGAACCCTCTGTGTCCGAGTGCTACTCGCACTTGCCCAGTTTTTTTTACATAAAATATCAAGAACTGATTAAATCACGCGAATTTTATTTCGAAGTGCGAACATAGCCATAACAACTATATACTGCACAAAACATTCGCGCGGATTTAGTTTCGCACCGCATCGCGACAAATCTGTACGAAATAACCGATTTTTTTATCTCGCGATTTTTTTATCGCGTGTTGTGCGGGTACTTCCATAAGATTCAATGTGTTACAAAATAACGAAAAAAAAACCTCGCGGTAAAATATCGCTGTGCGGACAGGCCCTAACTCCCTTTTTCATATCACTAAACACACAATCCCGATCTCGCGAGATCGTGATCCCGCGAGATCGGGATTGCATTCCCTAGGCACAGCTAGTATATATATATTATAACGAAATTATGCGTATTAACTATGGCCAAATAAAATTCTGCCATGTTAAAAGTAATTTAAATTCGAACTCGTAAACAATCTGCCAAACAATAGTTATACTTTTTCTGCCTTGAAAATATTCGATTAAAGAAGATTACGCCAAGTGTGTTATGCCAAATAAATTTCGGAGTATCAAATTCTGCCAAATAGAGGGATCCCGATAGGCCGATATCCGTGCGTGAGGGAACCCGATGTGCTGCCATCTGCCCATGTGTCTATTAAGAAGACAGACCAATCGATTACTGCTGGCCTGAGCTCAGTAAAACAAGGCATGTTAGCCGCAGTATTTAGTGAGGGAGTCTGTCTGTGTCCTTCCGCACCCTTTCCAGTGCTTCCTTTGAGACCATCATTTCCGAGCTTTCTTTTCTTATTCTGCGATCCCGTCTTGCTCTTGGCCGTTTTTTATTGTGAGACGTTTCTGAATACAGTATGGGCTAATAACACATGAGTAAGTAATGGTGATTATGTGAATAACTGTGATTAGGTATTTCATAGCCCTGCTTAGCATAATATTTATAGATTTAGATATAACATATATGACACTAGTTTTTGCACGCGGCTTCGCTCGCGCTCTACCCTATACCAATAAATGAGCAGGTTTTGGATTTTTTTATTTTTTGTTTAAAGCAAAGTTTCAAGGGTTAAAAAACGTCAGCTGAGCGAGGCCACTTGTAGGTACCCAACAAGAAAAATAATCCTGGAATGCGATTCCGTAATGCTAAGTGGACTTTTAAAGCTCCGGTGATGATTTTGGTGGATGCTACTGCGCTTTTAACAGCATAAATACATGCTGTTTTTACTCAAGTGCATTTAATCCTATAATTTGTAATTATATCGGTAATGAAACAAGAGTAATTGCACTCAAGAGTAATAATTACTCCGGGAACTTGGACTTATATGCGCCTATAAGAGGACATCTGCGCACCATTTAAATCTTAGTACCTACTCATGTAGGAGGATGTAACAGGAATATATGCACTGAGGAGCAATTACTCTTGTTATTTTTACTTATAACCTCATATAAGCTAATATTTTATGGCCCATACAAGTAAAAAGTGTCAAAATGCTGTAAGTCATTTATGGTTTAATTTTACATAATCATTATCGTATGCCATTTTAAACCTAGACATATTTATATAGGCATTCCTTAGTAGTGTTATTGTCCATGTAATCTCAAACCAACCAGTAAAGGCGAAAACACGCTTTATGCACAGTTAAATTTTAGTCGTTTTAATCCCGCGGAGGGTCGATTTGGTACATAAAATACTATCGATTTGTAAAGAAAAAAAATAAAGTACTTTTTTTCAATAACTCGAATTAATACACGCATATACGAAATTAATTTCTTTAAGTAAACTGGTCAATGACCTTGTAGGTAGTTGTCGGTCGTTGCGTACTAAATACCTACAGTTCATTGGCCTCGCTCAGCTGACAAAAGTTGATTCAACAATGGCGAATCTTCATTAGTTTTGAGATAACCCAATAAAGAACCAATATAGTTATGTTGGTACTATGTCACTTGAAAATACTAAAAATACTTATTTTAGGACTATTTGACACTTGAAAATGCTCACCAAGAAAATGGCAGCTGTCTTCAAAAAATTTTTTTTTAATATTCATTAATACTAAAATGTAAATAAACAAATTTCAATAGGCGTTTTAAAATACTAATCATAACCATGATAGATTTCACAGAAAAATTAATTTCCCCTAGGAATAAGCTATAAGACTAACAATTTGACAACATTAAGATTATTTTTCTACTATGGTTGACAATGACAAGAATAAATTCTGATTCATAAACAGAAGTTAAAATTATTTTTTTACTGATTACAATGCGCGATAATCTTACTTTGACAGTTCACAATATATGAGCTTATAGAAGCATTTTTAACGGCGTATTAATCTCATTTTTTACCGTAATTTACTTATATTGAGATTTACAGGAGTAATTGCATTGACGTAATTCAATTACAGGAACAATTTAAGCATATATGGCATTTTAGCGGTCTAATATAAATACATTATGAGTAAAAGTAGACGTATAAAGTGGGCCCTTTTCGCAACTTATATGCGGATATAAGTCTCATATAGTCCGCGATAAATTTAATAATGGTTCTAGAAAAGTTTAAAAACCACTTTTTACTAGTTGGGTAGTTAGTACGCAACGACCGACAACTACCTACAAGGTCATTGACTTGTTTACTTAAAGAAATTAATTTCATACATGCGTATATTTATTACAGTTTTTTATAAAAAAAAGTAATCGATAGTGTTTTATGTACCAGATCGAGCCTCCACGGGATAAAAACGATTAAAATTTATCGGTGTTTATATTGACTAAACCTTTATTAGGCCGTTAAAGTTCTGAGTTCATGAAAAAAATTAAAATTACGCATAATAGGTAGTTACTATATTTTTCAAATCAAAGTAAGTAAGGAACTTCCTTAGTTCCTATCTAGGTCTAATTCGCAAAATAAATTATATCTAAAAATAATTATTCAGTCGTCCAATATAACCGACCGCCGAATCGCGCCGGAATTCGTGGCTTGCTGTCCGGCAAGCCTGGAGTCGCGTCCTCTACCTTGGGATGGCATGGACAGGGCGGGGCCGGCGGCGCCACCGACGGGCTGGAGTGCACGCGGCCGCGGCAGAAGTAGCCGAAGTCAGGTCGTTCAATACTTAGCTTGTCCTTCATGCACTTATCGAACACTTTTTGTGTTTTGCGGCAGTGTCTGAAACTAAAATTCCCCGAGCTTTTGTCCACACAATTAGCATATTGTTTGAATTCATGAAGGCATTCGTTCTTTATTCTTCGGAGAACTTGCATAGCACACGCAGTCACCAGCTTGCCGAGGCCAAGGCAAGGTCGCGGGTCGTTTCGCTCCTGGCGACAGAGGACGAACTCATTATTGACACCCTCGCACTGCTTGCCGATGTATGGAGATGCAGTAATAAGAGTTGCTGTCGACATATTCACTTCGTTTGTGTCCAGATCCTTAAACGAAGGAAGGTTCACATCATCTGTGATAACCATTTCAATCAATCTTTAACAAATCTTTAAGCTAATGTAAGTGTATTATTTAAAGGTCCTAAGGCAATGTTTTGGAGCTTGAGCAAATTTTATTAGATTCCGAAGATTAACTTGGAATAGAAAATTATGCAAGAATTGTTCCATAAATATATAACGATTTCTAGTTTGACGTTCAGTCAGTGTCAATAAAAAGATAAAAAGGTCAGTAAAAAAGGTTGAAGGCTACTTAAGTGACTTACTGCTAATAAGTCACAACTATCGCTATAGCTTTTGATACGTCACGCTATTAATACGAGTAATTCAGCGAGTCTTGCCATTGATCTCATATATATATATTGGGTTTTCTTATGTCAATGAGTCTTGCACAGTATTCTCGAAAACTTAACAATCTTTACATCAATACTCACTCCTTCACGAATTGGGTCGGAGGTGAACTTATCGACAACGTTAGAGCTGAGACTATTTCGGAGAGACGAAAACATCGACAAAATTTATTCGATTCTATCAAATAGTTATATAAATAGTCTATTCGATTTTATCAAATAATTAAACTTTTTTTCTGTTTATAAGATCTAAGTGGATCACCACCACGCTTGTATCAAAATGTAGAACTTTCCAAGTAGCACAAAACTACATTCTAAGATGTCACAAAGGGTAACATCGGTAACTTTAACATTAATGAAGAGTTATTACAGTACACTTGACCTGCAATAGGTGAAAAGTGCGCTTTCGCCTGTATAAGAACGTTTTTATGCGTCACATAGACTACTACACTGTAACGCTTGCAGCGTTAATATAGGTAACAAGTTCATTATTATACAGCTTTTAGCAATTAAAGGTAATGTAAGCTGCAATGAAGGATTATTGTGGACTTAAACTAATTCTGAATTGAAGACCAAAAGTGTACCCTTGACGGCTTGCAGTTTTAGAAAGAACACGTGGGCTCCTATAATGTAATCAGTTATTCTGTGACTTCAATTAACAATGATGTAATGCGTTTTGCTGCACAAAGTGGAATTTGTGTAATGTTAATCAGCTTGTTACACGCAATCTTTTATTAGCTCTTATAAAGACCAAATGTTCACCTATGGTATTATGGGTGAACTTATATAATGCTGAATTACACCAAACTGCTGTATATTAGCTCACATGTTACCCATGATTTCGGTCTGTATACTTGTACTACCGTCGTTAATTATACTACTGGTGCAGTTAAATGAAACCCTGAAAACTAATTTATTCAGCGCTTCCTAGGTATCAGCAATTATTTGCCACCAGATGATTACCTACTTTATTTGTGTAGGTACATGTTACCCACTATCAAGCCTGTGGCTGCTTGGTATCACACAAGAACTTCTCCAGCTCCTTACTGATTTATGTACCATGAGTGGATACTTAAGCAGCCCATTGTGGTTGATAAAGTACACTTTGCTTATCTGCCATTTTTTAGGTGCTAACCTATGTAATACAATTTATTAACAATTTGTTTTTGTTTAGTCAACGAAAATAATAACAGGATTTAAATTGAAAATTCAAAGATTTTATACGTAAACCGCTTATTGTCAAATTACAAAGGAAGAATAAAATAAAACAATCATTTTGTAGAATACATCATCAACCTATTTATCACTATAATTTTCAGTGATATAATTGAGAGCGAGTGAAAATTTTCGTCTATACGAGTAATCACATGGCATTTGACAATAAAATTTCTTTCCCATTCGAATTTCATACACATGGAGGAAAAAACAAACTTTTGCTCATTTAACCACAAATACTTTACTAAATGGTTCACACAAAACAACATATCAAAATAATAAAGTAGTACGGTAAAAATTATTCACAATTTGGCTACTTATGAATTGTCAATTCCATAAAAGAGTTAGAAATATCCTGGAATGCATTTTGTGCTGAAAAATAGGCAACAAAGACTCTATTATTGAGCCCTAGTGTGGTATAAAAGGAAACATATACTCTAATTCATGGCGAAATGGCGTCAGCGACTATCGCAACCTTGTTCGGGGCGCGCCACAATTGAGGCAAAAAGGCCCATCCTTGAGGCGTTGCTGGAAAGAACTCACGGCGTTCTAAATTTCCGCACGACACAGAGGTCCTTACCGAACACGGCAGGTTTGCTAAGTTCTTGTTCCGGATTCGAGCGGAGGATTCGCCCGGGTGTCGCCACTGTGCGGAACACCCGGTGGACACGGTGGAGCATACTGTAGAGGTGTGCCCCGCCTGGGCGGAGCATCGCCGTGTTCTCGTGATCTGCGATCTCGTCGATCGGCGACAGCGATCTCTCTCGCCGGGCCATGGTTCAGTCCATGGTCCGGAGTGAGGTGGGATGGCAGGCAGTCGCCTCCTTCTGCGAAGCAGTAATGCTAGCAAAGGAGGAGGCCGACCGCATCAGGCAGAGGCAACGGGGCGCTCGCCCCAGCCGCCGTCTGGATTCCGATCCCGTTTTTCGACCACAATGGCGCCGGCGTGCAATGGGTAGCACACTGTCCTGTAGCCGACCGGACCGAGCCCAAGTCGTCGACGGCGCGTACTGTTACCACGCGCCTCAAGGAGCTGTCAGCAAACCGTAGAGGCCCAGCCTGCTAGCTGCAGGCAGGCAGGGTCGAAGCCTGCTGGGGTCATGGGTCAGCTTCCGAAAGGAATACCCGGCCCCGGCACGATAGGCAACGAAGGAACAGGGTAGGTTTTTAGTCAGTAAAAGTCTGACACTCTTCCCGCTCCGCCCAAGGGCGGGATTTGTCATTGGATGATTTTACCTACCATAAAAAAAAGAAACATATACTCTAATAATCAGTCATTATTCAGCTCCTGGGACGACGGTTAACTTTAATACCTAATGCTCAAATAACGCTGATATAGTCCAACCAGCTACATTATTCAGCTAACAGCAGATTAATTTGTGCCCAAATCAGAGTTATGTCAGCTGAGTAGGCGCCTCTAACGCTCTTATTCAGCAGGTTTATTCAGCTTCAAATTCCATTGTGTACAGTGATTTAGCTGCTATTCAGCTGTTCTGTGCTCCTTGGGTTACTTACCTATTTGCTACCTACCAAGGTTTGGAACCCTCGGTGCACGAGTCTCTCTTGTACCTTGCCGTTTTTTTTCTGCAACAGTGGTAACGATATCTGATTCCTTAGAAGGTATTTTTAAAGTCCAAGTGTTAATTATGATGTTTCCCTTCTCAGTGGACAGCCAGTCAGTGGTGTGCCCGGCAGTGCGCACGAGTAGTGGCTGGCTTGACCTGTTCCCTCTGCCATGCCGGAAGAATTCTGAGTGTCGAGTTATGAGCAATCAGCATCTGTGTTGCAATGGCTTCTGCACCAAGGGTGTCAAGCCATCAGGGGCAATCCAACAACAACGGTTAGTCTTGTTTATATGCTTTTTACTAACAAGTCTGTCATCATCAACACGATACAATGTAAGCAACTAATTTCCAGGTTATTTTGGTAATTCGTGTAAGCTCTTTTTCACATTAGACACAATATTGAGGGGTCGGTAGTTTCATTATCTGACGATGTCGGGTTGAGTTGATGTTCACTTTGTACGCGTATGCCGATCTGTCCCGTCGAGTTGTACCAGCAACTTGCATCGTCTATTAGAAAAATTATGAAACTACCAGTCCTACGATATTAGTATCGTTATCGCCTAATGTGAAACAGCTTAAAATGAATAACAAATTTAAAAAAAACAAGGTCAGTGATGTTATGGATATGAAATTGCGTATATGGATACGATACGCGGGTATACGGACAAAACAGTTTTGTATAGTTTCGGTTACGGATATTAGAAAATTAAAATTATAAAAATAAAATACAAATAGCAAGATTTGAATTTTATTTCTAGTAGATTAACTATCATTTGTTTGGCCGGGTAAAATAAACAGAAACTTATTATAATCCTATCATTTAGACTCACCCGATATCCCATAATTTCGGTTACGTTGTACCAGTACTTATTCTGTGGTTACGGTTACGAAGCTCCATAATATCCCTGATCAAGGCTTTGCATGACTCATTTTGGCAATCAAACGTTATAGAGCAGCTATGCATATTATGCAGGTATTTAAATTTTGTAAACGATTTCTGAATTGTACCAGCGCGAGCGTGTTACTGGCTTTGACGTTACTTAAATGTTATAATAACAGAGCCCTCAATTACCTCAAGTACCTCCTATGCATAGTTACTATATTAACGGCTTAAGTAATAGGTATCTACCTACTATCAAATTTTAAATGGGTAGATAGATATCTACCTATTTATATATTGTTGGAAAGATGGCTTCTTTCATACAAATTATTGTAGACAACGGAACATCATAACTCACGCTTGGCTAGCTATTTTACGTTGCTTTGTTTTTTGAAGGCTATATCTCGATGTAGTACATACTCCAGTGACTTTCTAGAACGTTAGGAAATTTCAAATATTTTATATATGCAAATAGGTAATCTGCATTATTAAGCAGATTGCTAAATAGCTCATTCAGCATCATTCTGTTGGTTTGTAGGTATCTATTTGAACCAGATGTTGCACAGTAAATAAACAATATAATTAGGTACCTACCTACCTACTAAAGGTCAGGTTTTTTTTGAGATTCAAAATCTACAAATGACTTCTTCCGCTCTAGGATGGAGCAAGAAGGCGAGTTAAACTTTTACTGACTAAAATCCAACCTTTGTTCTTTAATTTGCCCTTTTAACTCCACAAAATAGATCGGTAAACTTTCCAACGTTGTCTGTAACTTGCAAATCCGGTAAGTAGATATACATATTTAATAGACTTTATCTATGTATACTCAACCTATTTAAGTACTTAACTAAATGTAAACAATCTTCACATGTCTTTTATCTGAAAATTGTTTTAAAATGTTATCTAAAAAACACGACTAAGACAAAAAAAAAACGCTAAAAATTATGAAAGAAGATTTTTGGGATACTGAAATAAACAATGTTACTGGAGAAACAAGAACAAAACAAAAAGAAAAGCCGTAGTCACACGTTATATAATAGGTATAGGTACCAACCATAACACTTTAATAACGTGTAACTACGGCTTTTCTTTTTGTTTTGTTCTTGTTTCTCCAATATCCTTGTTTATTTCAATATCCCAAAAATCTTGTTTCATACTTTATAGCGTTTTTTTTTTGTCGTAGTCGGGTTTTAGTTTTTTTACTTTTTTTATTTAAACTATTTTGATGTTAAAACACTGTGCTTTTACATGACTTTTTTCGAATTTTTTGACCATTTGAGGGCGCCACATTGAATTTTGTGAACATCCACAAGTGAAGCCCTTTCAAATTATATTAAATACGGTGTATTTATACTAACGTCTTTTTTAACACATGACTTTTTATCCGCTAGAGGGCGTCACTTTAGATTTGAACTATATATTGGAAATTTACAAGTGAAGTCCTTTCTAATGATACCAAACACGGCACATTTATCTCATTTTTATTTTTTTACGCATTACCTACTTTTTGTCCGCTAGAGAGCGCCTCATCGATTTTTGTGACACGTTACGTAGCCTATGTTCAGCGGACGAATAAGACGGTAATAACGATACCTCATACGTTGAGTTCCGATAAGTAGATTAGGAGCTATGAGGGAACAGATGATCATACATACAAACATACATATGTACATAGCCGGTCAAAATCATAACCCTCCTTTGGCTTTGCCGTAGTCGGGTAAAAAGACATATCAAGATAGTTTACGTTTAGTTAATTACTTATACAGATGGAATAAAAGACAGTTATCTTTAGGGACAGTAGTTAAGACCCATATTTAAGGTTCCGTAGTCAACTAGGAACCCTTAAAGTTTCGCCAAGTCTGTCTGTCTGTCCATCCGCGTATAATCTCAGTGACCGTTAGCACTAGAAAGCTGAAATTTAGTAGGGACGAATATGTATAGGTATCAATCACGCCGAAAAAGTGGTAAAATAAAAAGTGGAAAAAAAATCATTAGGGTATGATTACCACACTAAAGGTTTTTTTTTCACTTTTTATTTACACGTAAAGTGGAGTGATTTTTTTTTTCATTTGAACCATAATGTCTGATATATTGTTGGATAAGTATTTAAAAATGAATAGGGGTTTACTACATTGAAATGAATTACTAAAATCACTTTTTGATAATGTTAATATTTTCCGAAATAATCGCTCCAAAAGCAAAATAAAAATAAATAAATAATAAAATTAAGAAAGATATAAATAACAATTTAAAAAAAAACGTGTCCCCTTCTAACTTTTGGACCATAAGTTTAGAAAATATGAAAAACAATCTCAAAAGTAAAACTTTGTAAAGATTTTTCAGGAAAATTATTTTGAACTTGATAGGTTGAACAGTTTTTGAATAGTTGAAAAAAATATTTTCTAAACTAATTTTGTAATTTAACCGTCTAAGCAAGCATTTTTTCAACTTACTTTACGTATTTTATTATCCTGAACGTATCTACTTTCTTGAAGTAAATTATATTGTGGGTTTAATTTTTTAACTTATACGGGGAAAAAATTCATTGATAGTCATCGTAGTTTAAGGGTTATTTTACATTGTGAGAAATCGGGTTTAATAAAATTACATTGTGGGTAAAATTTAACTTCTTGGAGATATTTTTCATTTTAATTGGTATGTACGCAGTTATTTGATACATACTACTACTAGCTAATTACGATTTGAAGTAGGCAAGTTTGTTAGAATACATAGTGTTGCTTGTACAGTATATATATTACATTGAACACAGTATATAATTACTATTATCCGGTATTTAACTCTTAAGTTAAGGACATAACTTAAGGGGACACTTATTGTGACGGGGGACTACGAACCCTACACTGAGCGTGGCCCGACACGCTCTTGGCCGGTTTTTTTATACATTTAAATTAGGTTATAGGTAGAGAATTGTTGTCAAAAGTGCATTTAAAAGGAGGTCGACTTATCTAACCTACCTATGTATACATTACAGGGTTAGATCGATACCTAATCAAAAAATAAATAGATTTCCTTAGTATCCAATTGCTAGACGGGGTCAAAGACCGCTGGTCCTACTTTATCTACTGTGTGATTATAACTCTGTGCACATCTCTGAATGGTAGAAAGGTAATCACGTATTGCACATGCATACATGCATCTAGGTAAATATTGTAATTAAATGGACTATGAATAGATAGGGGAGACCAAGTCCATACTTTATGGTCTCCTATTAGGTATCATTTTTTTCGTAATATCAGACACGTATTGGAATTGGAATATCGAAACATAAGACATCGCCTTAAGAAATCAAGCAATTAAAAAATGTGGAATTTGTTACAACCATCCCAACCCCTAAGCCAACGCGGGGCCTGTACCAATTTGATTAAGGGGCCCCTGTGTGCCGGCGGTCCTGTTCCACAGCTACAGCCACTTTTACGTACTAAATATTGTAAAAGATGCTATTGCCTTTTTTAGGGCTCCTTAGCCAAATGGCAAAGAACGGAACCCTTATGGATTCGTCATATCTGTCTGTCTGCCCGTCCGTATGTCACAGCCAGTTTTTTCCGAAACTAACTATAAGAACTATACTGTTGAAACTTGAAAAAAAAAACAATAATTTTTGGGGTCTCCCCATACTTAGAACTGAAATGCAGATTTTTTTTTTTCATCACACCAATACGTGTGGGGTATATGGTATATGGATAGGTCTTCAAAAATGATATTGAGGTTTCTGATGATATTTTTTTCTAAACTGAATAGTTTTTGCGAGAGACATTTCCAAATTGGTAAAATGTGTAACTTCTAAAATAAGAGAATGATAAAACTAAAAAAATATATGATGCAAACTTTCACCGAAAATTGGTTTGAACGAGATCTAGTAGATAGTTCTTTTTTTTTTTTAATACGAATAAACCGTAAACCGCAATTTACCAAGTTGTACGGACCGGAACCCTCAGTGCGCGAGTATGACTCGCACTTGCCCGGTTTTTGTATTGTTGTTTTCGAAATGGTTTTTGTATATTATTTGTCCAATGAAGCTTCTGTTAATTTATTATTTTTTTTATTTGGAGACAATTTAGCATTGTTTATGGTAGAAGCACTTTTTCTAATTTTGTAAATGTGAAGTACCATGGAGCTTTTGACGAGAATGACAGTCGAGAGTTTGTCATGCTCACTCAAATGTCTCGCTGATGGTGGCACGTGTTATTGGGTCATTCTGATCCCTACAAAATTTTTGAGATGAGTGGGGCAGATGCACGCGTCATGCATAGACTAATATATTATAAGATGAGACGCGTCATGCTCGTGAACGAGTGCTGTCAGTTGAGACGGGTCATCTCTTAGCTGCTAGCGGCTTATTTCAATTTCTATTTTTCTTAATAGAACCAACATGAAATATGTACTTTCTTAAACAAGATTTAAAAGTGTGTCCATGGAGTTTCCTGCACGTTCTTCTCCATATAGGTCTACGCTTTGGAATTTTTTTTCGAATGACCGATATTTTGACTATTCAAAAGTGCCTGTAAATGGTCTATTTGAAATGTTGAATTAAAAGCTTTTAAGTTTATACTTTTTATGCCTGGCGTAGGTTTTTTTTTTATGGTAGGTACATTTTTCTAGAAGAAATTGCGATTTTCACGCGGGCGAAGCCAATGGCTGAAGTTAGTTAATTTTATGTATGTAGCGTCAACATTTATGTCGTCACAAATGAACTAATCCTGCATCGCGCAAGTTACATTCTCCACGCGATTTCAACATATAGAACAGCCCGAAACTATCTATCGGGCAATAGCCCACCAGATATTACACCCGTCTGGTCGGAGGATCCTCCCTTTCCAACGGAGGTATGTGGGACTTTACTCGCTGTTCCGCATACCTCCAAATGTACATCCGTCGCTGCTTGCTGACTTCGTGTCCGAGACCTTATTGTAAAGTTTTTTTTTTTTGGTGAATGGAAACAAAGTCGCATGATCGCTTTGGATCCGATGTTGATCACCTAAGAAAGCCTGGATCCTAGTCTCGGAGGCTCTCGGAGTCTCAGGCTTCGACTAAGTGGGTAAATTTTATTCAACAATATCAAAGATCTATCCTGTAGTTTGAAATCTTAGTGCCTCGGGAAAATCAAATGTAGTGTAAATTACTCCTTGTAATTTCAGCTATCCGTCAAAAGTCCTGTCGAAATCGGTCCGGCCGTTTCGGAGATAAACCGGAACAAACTGAACAACAATTTTAATGTTGCATTTCTGTTATATGTATTATCGAATATACTTTCATATACATTCAGTAAACAAATATTATTTTAATATTATAGATGTATGTAATACAAAAATACCAACTATGTATGTGTAGCTTGTAATTACAACATCGGGGCCTCAAAGTTTGCTATTACAAAAGTGTCAGATTGGTCTATCATTGATTTCATAATTGTTGTTTTTGACATTTTGGTAATATACTCAAATTCTAATGGCGTCAATGTAACTTACCAATGATCAACCACTGACAATCCATTGACTTTGGAGGTAGCGGAACAGAGAGTAAAGTCCCGCACCCCTCCTTTGAAAAGGAAGGATCCTCCGACCTGACAGGTTTTATATCTGGTGGGCTACTGCCCGATAGATGAATTCGGGTTTGTTCTTTATGTTCCAATCGCGCCGCGAATCTTACTTGCGCGATGCAGGATTAGTTCATTTGTGACGATATAGATGTCGCTACATCACTCCCCTCCGGAGATCGGAGATCGAAGGTTCTTGATGCTTCTTGATGCGTCGTGTGATGCGTGCCAAGCCAATGGAGGTTGGTTCCAGTGAGTCGGAACCGGATTCCGCATAATTCTCGGTGAGTCGGAACTGTCTGCGGTGATGCCCCAGTGAGTCGGGGTGGTGCTATCCCAGTGAGTCGGGATTTGATGCTGCAGGCTCCAGTGAGTCGGAGTATTGCGGCTGGCTCCAGTGAGTCGGAGCGGAGCTGTGCGACGTAGGACTTGACTGCTGTCGTCGACCAGGAGAGGTTCTTCAAAGCTCTTCATGTGACTGGCCGAAGGTGAAGGTGTTTAGCCATGGTCGCTGATGAGGCTGAGGGTGATGACCAGGTATGACCAAGTAGGCATGCTGGTGGTCAGGATACCCATATAGCCGTGGGTGCTGGCTGTATGGCTCGCTGCTTGAAAGCTTGAGGAAGTGATGATGACGTCACGAAGTAGTAGCTGCACGAAGGCTGCGCTGACGTTCTTTGTCGAGGGTCACCAGTTTGGAGGTAGTGGAACAGAGAGTAAAGTCCCACATACCTCCGTTGAAAAGGGAGGATCCTCCGACCAGACGGGTGTTGTGTCTGGTGGGCTATTGCCCGATAGATGAATTCGGGTTTGTTCTTTATGTTCCAATCGCGCCGCGAATCTTACTTGCGCGATGCAGGATTAGTTCATTTGTGACGATATAGATGTCGCTACAGAAATGACATAGAATGGACAATTTAAAATCCTTGTAATCTCGTACATAAAGATAAATGAATGATGATTGCGATAATCTGCTAAAATGTTAACAGTTCCTTTGATCAGTGACTTACCATTAAAACGTCATTGTGCAGCAAGGATCTTATATATCATAGGGACAAGCAGTCATTGCCTATATTTCTATACTCTTTATGTCAAATATTGCTTTTAATTCGTTATACGACAGCTCGTACCACATTAATTCTATTACGAGATCATTGACCTGCCAATGAGCGGCCAGAACTTTTAGCAAAATGACAATGGGATCGTGTAGGAATCACGAATTTATAAAAAAAGCAGACTAGGTTCGTCCCCTGGTTCATCGCCGGGCAGTCCCCACATTAGTCGGTTACTGGGCAGCTCCACAAAAATCGACCTTGTCATTCCGAAAAGGATCCGCAAACCAAACTATTTGAAAGAAAGAATTGCATTTATTGTCATTACAAACACGGAAACACCTTAAAATTAAACAAAAAGTAGGTACACTGAGCAATGTCAAAAGAGCCCAGGCATAATACCGAACGGTAACACCGTAAGACAAGGTCATCATAATTCACACGATAATTTACTACTAAATAAGTACCTATTCATGGATATCGTACCTATTAGATATGTATCTATATTTATTTTAATTTGATTCATTTTATTTGTGTCGTGTCTATAGTTTAAAATTGAACATTACAAATACAAATACAACATATTAAAAAAAACAATACTAAAATTAAAAAAACAATTTTTAAAGACATGCCTTTGTAATTTTTTTCAATTGTGTTGAAAAACATCATTTCATACACGTGAGCACTGCAGTCTTTCGGCTCCATAACTTCGGCTCGGCCGTATACCTATGCCACCTTAGCTACAATGACATTTGTCCATTAGTAAATTGTGCCAAAATGTACTAATTTTGCCCTTTACCGATACAGATACATACTAGGTACTAGGTACCTGCTACCGACACTATGTGGGCCCAACACTTAAATTACGATTACGACATAATTGATAATTGTTTATGACAAGATCAGATAGAAGGCTTTTTATTCTATTCATGGTCCACCATCCCGCCCAATTATGCCACTGATTTTTATTAATCTGACGTTACAATCATGTAGGTACATGTAGATATAAGACCACCGATTTTTAAATCCAATGATTGCACCGAATATGCAGTACATAATTATAACGCAAGAGAACTCATTTAGATATATAGGTAGATATCATAAAAACTAAAACCACCAATGGTCTTGAGACTCGGCATTCACTTCACATTTTTGATCATTATGAAAAAACCTGCACATCATCGCTTTTACGCAACCAGTAGGATTAGAAATATCTTTATCGATATTCTTACATTAGGTCAACAACTTGTATGATATATCATGTTTTTTCATCATAATAACATCATAACAGCTATCGCTGAATCACTTCGTCAAAGGTTTAGTTTAAACAATTCGTTGTTATAATTTGGCCTACTGAATTTACTTTTAAAAAACATGTACAATACGCGAAATATAAGTTGAACCAAAAAGTCGACCTTGAACGCGCAGTAACAGATTTTCGGGTTTCAATCGAGGTGGGAAGCTGCACATGACCATAGCAACGGATTCAACTTATTTGCCGCGTACTTACCTATACTGCGACATAGTTTATTTGCACATAACGCTCAAGCATCACTCCTGTACGCTATTCGCCGACACTATCATCATAAATATCATCTAGAATCCATTGGTGGTTTCCATTGTAGACTGACCAAGATAACGGCTAGCGTAGCGGCGCCGAGTAGTGCAAGCCCCAGCACGAGCAGCAGTACAAGTACAAGCACAAGCACCACTAGTAGCACCACGACCACCACCACCACCACGACCACTACTACATCTGCTCCGAGTACCACCAGCTCGACCACGACCACCACCACGACGACGACGCCGCGCCCGACCACCACCACCACGACGGAAGCGCCGCGCCCCTTCTTGCAGCTATTGCCCATACAGTTACCACAAGCCACCACGCAAGTTAGCGCGCCAGTCAAGACCAGTGAGTATACCCTTAATTAATATTGCTAGGGGTACATAAACCTTTATCAATCTATAAATTAATCAATCAGTGTTTTACCAAAATATAACTAGTACATAGTTACAAGTGAAATTAATTTCAAGGATTGGTATTTGGCAGATACTAGTCAACGATGAAGGTACCTAATAGGGTTTAATGCTATTTAACTAGGTGCCTAGTTAAATATTTGCGACACGCACACCGGCTGTGGGTTGTTTTGTAGCTAATGATTGTATCCTATTCAATTTAATTAATAACCAAAATTATTTTAAAGACGCCAAAAATTATAAATTTCAACGGAATTAGTTTTAAATCTAAGTCGGCATTGTCGTGAAACTGAAAACATAAACAAAACAATCAAGGCTGTCTCTGCGTTCTTGAAAATATAGGACGTGGCCAACCGGATCACTTGCGCAACAAAACCTTAGTAACATTTAGGAAAAATTTCTAGTTCAAGTATTTATAGTAAGCATTTAAATTCAAATTATATAATCCATAATATACCTACGTTTACCTAAGCGAAACGATCACCCCAAACTAACCCTACAAGCTACATACTTGGTTTAATAACCTAATCTGACCTGCCCTAACCGATATTCCTGATCTCAGTTTAGTTGACTTTGGTTTGATTTACCAATTACCAAATGCCGTGAACATAGGTTAACGCCACAACTAGAATCATAACAAAAGCTTGATAATGAATTAGGTTCATAATAATTTGTTCTTAGGCAATTCCATAACTGCTGACGTAACTTATTCACGCTCACACAACTCTGAATCCATTTATGGGTATAACGTGGATTACTCGAGTGCAGGCAAGACGCAGAAACTGGTGTGTCCGAAATCTGGACAAGTGCCGGTGCTGCTGTTCCCAATCCCGTGTGAGAAAAACTCGCAATGCCGAGCGACCAGCGGGCCCGACCAAGTGTGCTGCGAGGGACGCTGCGTGAAAGGTGTTCCGGCGCCGCGACCTACCTCGGCACCCAAAACACACCAACGTATGTTTTTATTACATGCAACTACTTGAAGTAATATAATGTTCAGAATTACGTAATTTCTTACCGGTTTAAAAGTTGACCTAAGAAAAATGAATGTGCTTGCACGTATTGGGGCGTTAATGATCATATTTTTGCAACGCAAATGAAAGGAGCTAAGCAAGGCCTATATCAACATACCTATTGTTTATTTGTATGCACCGAAGAGCACCTTTATTTTTAGGGCATTTATTACCAGTCCATCTTAGTTAGGGTGATGCAGAAACATAACATAGATTAATGATCTATTAATTCATTATTCCCCTGTGATTCCCCATGCGAACGCCGGCGTTCGCACACCAATTGCCTTTCTATTGTTTCTCTAATTACGGTATTCAAAAGAATAAAATCTTGAGCAAAGTTAATGATATAGCTACCGACATATGGCCGAAAGTACTCGGCTTGGAGGCATCGTTAGATAATCTTGTATTCTTACACATACAAAAAAGTGCTACTGGCTACTGGTGAGCGTGTTCCGGGTTCGATCCCGGACGGTCGAGCAGTTTTACGTGTAAAACGTATTACGAAATTCTCAATAGCACCCAAGAGCCTAGACTTATCTTGCGTTCAAGTCCGTAGTCTTAATTCCATATCAGGTAAATAAGTACTGACTTGAACTATGACCGCGCGTAAGTGGGTACCAATTTGCATGACTTTTAGTAACTCGACAATATTATTTATTACACAGCCTTATTGGGTGTGATACCTCGTGAATGTCCATCGGCGCCGCTCGGCGAACTGCTATTCGAAGTTCAAACTTGCAAGGCCGACTCAGACTGCTGGCCGAGGATTTGCTGCCCTGATGGTACACGCTCCTACTGCCGCACTGCGCGGGCTCGGCTGGATCTAGTGCCCGTCGCCAACCAAATTGACGGACGTAAGTATACATTTGTATGCAGATTTATCAAAAATAATTTTAAATAGATAACCGAATAAACCATCTTTGGTGATTTTAGAGGCCATTATTGCAATATAACAAAAGGTGCGTGGTTCAACGGAGCACTTTTGTATGGGACCACGCGGCACCCGCGTTACTCCGTTTCGGCCCTTATTAGTTACGGTTACAAGGGAACATAAAGAATGGACAGGTAATGATAGCCATGTCCATGATAGGTACTGACCTATACCTACATACACAGCATAACCCTTTTGGGACTTAGCCGCATATAGTTTAAAAACATTACTACTGCAATTCTTTTTCTAATCTTTCGTATGTTCATGTTTCTAAAACGATTACATAGTACAGTATGGCCGACGGATCTCGACGCGTCTGAAGTTAGGCTCTGCGAACTTTAGCGCTTTTGCACTCGTAAAAAAATAAATGGTTTGAAAAATAAATGCATATAGCAGTTGTTATTGCTGTTAACAACAGTTATTGGCATTTATTTTTATAAATCAATTATTTGTATTGTATTTTGGTTATTCGGATTATTGTCTTATTAGTATTATTTCTGATTGTACACTGACAACCCTAAATCTATTTCCTTTCACTCAGTCCATCCAAAGGTTGTCTGTAAGAAATTGCCCTGTGCGATAAGACCGCCTATTGTACCCTTATTTATAATAATGTTTGTCCTGTATTTGTTATTTATGCGGTGTACAATAAAGAATATATAATAATAATAATACAGACATTAATGACTTCATAATTTTGTTTCAGCCGTGCGGATGCTTGAGCAATACTTGCAGTGCACGCCTCCTCCTCAATACGACCTGTTTCCCCAGAAGTGTAGCTCCAGTGTAGACTGCTTCCCCAATTTGTGTTGCGCGGAGGGTGGCAAGAAGCATTGCAGGCCACCACAGCGTAGCCTTCTAGCATTGCTCGCCGGAGTCGGGCAGGTAGACACTATTCGTGTAGTGAAGATGGATGGCTTTGAAAATCCGACTAATATTATAAATATGACATGAAAGTTTGCAAGGATTCATACGAGGGGGCGTTTTTAAGTTCGCGGAATCGGGGGTAAGACGTGGAAATAAAAATACAAGTTTATTTTTCCTTTTCAATATATTCTCCTGCAACCCTAATACATTTTTCAGATCTTTCAATTAGCTTATGTATACCCTCGAAAAAAAATGTTTTTTCTTTGTCTGAAAAATAAGCTGAAACTGCTTCCTTCACTTCTTCATCGCTTGAGAACTTCTTCCCCCGAAGTTCTTTTTTCATTTTTGGAAAGAGATAATAATCACTGGGAGCCAGGTCAGGACTGTAGGGTGGATGAACCAAAATATCGAAGCCCACCTTATGCAGGGAAGCCAACGCAACACGGCTCTTGTGCACAGGCGCGTTGTCGTGCAGAAGGAGGACACCTTTGGTTAATTTTCCCCTTCTTTTTGCCTTGATTGCTTCCTTTAATCGCTCTAAGATTGAAGCGTAGTATTCTCCGGTTATGGAGACACCTTTATCTTTATAATCTATCAACAAGATTCCTTCTGAGTCCCAAAAGATTGTCGCCATGATTTTTCCCGCCGACTGTGACACCTTAAATTTCTTTGGTGGTGGTGTACCTTTTTTGTGCCACTGCATAGAATCTTGTTTGGACTCAGGTTCATAATGATGAACCCAAGTTTCATCCCCAGTAACAATTCGAGTCAATACTCCATCCTGGTCTTCATTACAGAGGTCCAAAAACGCGCGAGAACACTCTACGCGCTGTTGTTTTTGAGGCGGTGTGAGCATTCTCGGCACCCACCTTGCACTGACTTTGGTCATGCCGAGATGATCGTGAAGAATTTTAAATATGGTTGTATCGGATATTCCAACCATTTCTGCGAGCTGTTTCTTCTTTAGTCTAGCATCTTCCAGTATTAATTTTTCCACTTTTTGAATTATTTCCGGAGTGGTCACCTCGATCGGCCGTCCTGGCCGAGGATCATCTTCAAGTGAGGCCCTGCCTTGCTTAAAAAGGGTATGCCACTTATAAACCATGGTTTTACCGGGGCGAGACTCCCCGTAAACGGATGACATCTCTTCTAGTATGGTTTGAACCGATTTACCTTGCTTGGTAAGGAACTTTATGACAGCGCGGTGCTCGATTTTCTCCATTTTTCACAATGTTCTTCCCAACTGAGTTGTTTGATCGACGATAATTCAAATAGTAATGGCCCGATTAAAACAAAACGTTCTATTTATACTAATAATGAGCTACTTAACCAGTTACGACTAAGGAAAGTACCCTCATTTATTAATTACCTACCCATTCCGCGAATATAAAAATGCACCCTCGTAACTTATCAAACTGAAAACTACTTTAGCATGTGCTCCACTTACTCTTGATTTTTTTTATTTTTCAGAGAGTCGGATCTACGTTAGGCAACCTGCGACAGGAGCAAGGAAACGCAAATTAACTGTAGAGTAATAATATTGTGATTTAGGTATATAATCTAGCTAGTTTTTATACTTTTGTACAGTTTTGTAAAATAAATATTTTATTTGTTTCCATTTTGTATTAATTTTAGAAATTAAATTGTACCTACTACACTTTCAGGGGCTGAACTATACTATAATGCCAGAAACTAAACTTATTTTTAATGTAAAATAAGGCATCCGTGTGGGGTTTCTCACTAATGTGACCATGTACAGACGCCAGCACGTCAATCTACCCCAATCTGTCAAATTTTACCAATCGAACATTAACCTTCCCATATTGTGATAAGGTTGAAAATCTATTAAAGAAATTTGACAGATTTAGGTAGGTTGATGTGCTGGCGTCTGTACAATATCTAGCTTGAACAAAGGAGCTGGAAAGCATACAACATTGTGTTGACACACTCCCCAGAGGTTTATTATTGAGACCCTGTCTGTTTTTTTTTGTTATTGTTGATAGGTTCACGCTTTACAGCTATCTCTCACGTGATGGAAAGCGACGATACGGCTTTTGAAATGGGAGGTGTGGTCTCTTCACTGAATATTTCCTGAGAGTGTGTTGAAGAACCAAACAATATTTAGCATGGATGGAACTAAGCTGCTAATGAAGATGATTAACAGTTACAAAAAAAAAAAAAAAAAAACAGGAATTCAATGCTGCATTATCAGCAATTTGTTTCTACATAACTGAGTAATTCTGCAGGGCTATTGGCGACTACGTTACTTTTCCAAAACAGTTGACAACTGGCATTTGATGTGTGGTGTGTGTTGTGTTCTATATGTGTCAAATAAAATATTTTTTCAATACACTTTCTCAGAAAGTGGCTCTTATTACATAGTGGCACTTAGGTATATAATGGCACCTGTTACCAAACTTTGACATTTTGATTACGATTACGCACTAGTGCTGCAATATAGGTATAATTTTTTTGTTCAACCTCTTTGTTCGCAAAACAAATTTTGAATACGAAAAAATAAAACTTGTTTGTGGTCTATGGCCGTCATTTTAAGATGCGCGCGGTTTTTGGCGTAATTTTTTCGAGTGAAAATGGGCTGTATTAATTAAATAAAATCAAACACCACATTATAAAATGTTACATCCATATTCTATTGCCACTACGGATTACATTAACGTAAAAACTTTTCAGACAAGAAAACAAACGACGACTAGGCAATATGATCAAAAGACAATATAGCCATAGCCTAGCACGTGCTCATAGGCAAGAGATTTAATTTTTTACCGTCATTTTATGAAAAATTTTACTAGTTTTACCGTTGTAATATTAGTTAGCTAAATTATTTTTCTTCACAAGTGTATTGAAAAACTTCGTATGACACACGTGAGTTATGAATGGTTACCGTTCTTGGCTCTCTTAAGACCCTCGCCACTGCTCGGGTTTTATACCGCCTCGACGGTAACATCCTATATTACACACTTATATCATAGTGTACTTTCTTTTCTTTTCTTTCTATGTACACTAAACTTTGTTGTCAACTAAAAATTTCATAGCTTTGGTATTACGTATGACATCAAGTGGCTAACAAACTATGGTGGGTAAGTGGTGGCTAACAAAAATTAACGGTGCAGTGCCCCGGCTCTAATTTTTATCGACTATTATACAGTTAAGTTAAATATCGCGTCTTCAGCATAGAGCTCACAATCACAATTTTAAAAGTATTGATACAATAACATCTGTCAAAACGTGTTAGAGGATATCAAAGGCACCGGTGGATAATGCCATCATATCAGTTGGTCACTAAAGATAGGCAATACGAATCTAGCTGTTTGACAATTATACAATGTACATTCTAGCAAGTGATCTTCACTTGAGCTGTCAACAGAGTTACGCAATAGCCCCGTTGGAATTGTGTTGTTGGAATATGTTTAATTAAAACCAGCTTATTAACTTAATTTAAAGTTTATTGGATTGACATTTTAATCAAGCTGAAACAAAAGAAACAAATAGGTTAATTAAGTTTATAAAATGGAGGGAGATAAAGGATCAACTGTTTTATTGAAACTATTTTCAAAATTTGAAATACAGTAGGCTCTCGATAATCCGGCGCTCGTCAATCCGGCACACTCAGTAGGCACTTTGGGACTCAGGTAGCCCGCTCTATAATCCAGTATGAGCGCCGAACTACTGAGGGTGTTCAAGTAGTGTTTGTCTCGAAGACAAACCAGTCTCGGCCCAACCATAATAGTGAAGCCACATGTTTGTTTTGCTTTTTTTTGTTTCGTAGTGTCGCTTTGATAAAATGGCAGTCATGGAGGTCATGGACTTCCCATACAAATCCGATAATCCGGCATCGGAGAAAAAATATAGGTTTACCAAGCCGGATTACCAAGCGCCTACTGTATTTCTCAATACTTATGTGAAAAATTGTCATAACTTTGAATCATATTTGCTGCTTGACCGGACAAATCAAAACCATAAACCTACTATAGGGCAGCATGCCAGCAGTTTATCTAGTATAGTGTTACTTGAAGAGAGATGAATGGTGAGAATCTTTACTATTTCATTGGCCGGAAACTTGTAAAGTATGTAAGCTTATAATTTCATTAAACAACTTGTACATAAAAAATAACACAATTTTGATTACTTTGCCACAAACTGCAATGAAGCATCTGATGATAGTCTGACTACAGCTGAAATTGCTAGATCAACTGGTATTTTCAGGTATAGAAATATATTTACAAGAAAACATTCTTATGAAAATGTAATTTTTTTTTGTAGCAAATTATTAAAATTAATTACAGAGAACAAGAAAATGGGTGATTTAAACACGTATTTTTGGTCAGTTTGATACCATTACAAAATAGACTGGTATCACAGTAAAAAATCATAGTAAATACCACAAATGACAATTTTTCCACGCAGTTACAAATGATCAAATTTATCTGCAATATGTAGAAATATATTTTGAGGAGAAAACACATTGTTTAAAGCTAAAAGCCTAGCCATTTTTTGTGCTAAAGTACTTTAAAACATACTCCAGATTTGATTGGAGACTAAACTTGGTACAATTTACATAGTCCAACTTAGGCTATGATGGACTGCATTTAAAAAATAAGCTCTTCTATTTATATAGTAGGTATGTACTTATGTAGACGTTTTTCAGACTGAACGTTACATAGATATTACTGTCACTTTCCACAATCAAAACAATCACTATCATATCCTATCACTAATAAACAGTTCACATGGATACATACCTTCTTGAAACCAATATCGTGAGCGTACTCTCTGAAGCACTGTCTGCAGATGTTCAAACCGTACTTGCGGATAAGACCATGTCTGTTGGAGCAGGCGCGGCTGAAACGTGCAAACCAACACTTCAAACACGTGTTCTAACCAATAACATTTCTTTATCAAAATACACTTCCTTAGAATTCTTACCATGAGCGAGAGCCCTGGCCGTATCTGCGAGGATGAGAATACCAAATGTTAGCGTGACCCATTGTGCAAATTATTTAATTCTTGCGCTGCGCCGCAGTACGAAGCACGTCCAAAATGGCTGCTGCACATAAAAGACCGAATTGACGAATTTTAATCTATGGTACGGAGGTTATAGTTGACATTTACTACATAGCTCGGCACCGAGTCATTTGAAGAGCGCGTAAAAAACTTTCAAAGAGAATATAAGCACTACTTTTACAACTTTAGTCTACGCAAGACGCAAGCTTAAGTTGCCAACATTTCTTCGACGAAATGTAGTATTTTCAAATTAAGCTATAAAAAATATACTACTATTTAGTACACTTAAAAAAAAAAGTATTTTATGGAAAAAGCAAAAAATAGACGGATATAGCTTGCTACATATCAGCAATCTGTGGACAGATATATAAGTAGAGATGTGCCGTTGCCGGCAATATTGCCCGAAGTGGGAATATTGGTGGCAATATTGCCAGCAATATTGCCGGGAGTGGAAATATTTGGGAATATTGCTTAATTTGACAATACTTAAAATTAGTATTAAAAGGCCATAATCGATATAATATACAATAAAATATTGTGTGTATCTGTACAACAATGCCAAGTGTAACTTACACGGCGTCAGAATACACAGACATGATTTTAATTTACGGTGAATGCCGTGGAAACGCAGCTTTAGCTCTGTGAACATACCGAGAGAGGCACAGATTTTCTCTCAATGTGTGGGCTGGTATCCATAATAATAATATTATCGGCCCAGTTACACTGATGAGCTGCCTTTAGCCGTTTATCGCAAGTTGTGGTACCAGCTGGACGGAGCGCCTCCACGTTCTATGATGGCTGAAATATAATAATCTATAATATTTATAATCTATCCAAAATGCCGACAAATTCTTTCGAGAACGTCGAACCTGTTGGCTTATGGCCATATCGATGAGGAGCAGCTCCTTAGTACCGCGTGACCCGTTCCTACATCCATTCTGAGAGGCCGACATGATAGAATTTGTCTCAATATCACTATTGATTTTAACTCTCAGAATGGATGTAAGAACTTTATAGACCGTCGGCAAACACGTGATCGGTCTATAGTTCTTAAGATCCGCAGTACTACCTGATTTGTAGAGCAGGTGGGTTATTCCTGTTGTTAGGAACTGGGGTAGCGACCCTGACTCTAAGGCAGACTGGAACTGTGATGCCAAGCGAGCATGCGACCTTTGAAATCATTTTATCCAGAAATTGTGCAGCCCGTCCGGCCCAGGAGATTTCCAGTTAGGCAACGGACGGACTGCACGGGCTACATCTTGGGGGCTGATGGTAATTGCCCCCATTTCTGGTAAAAGATCACATGTTCGCTCGACCTCTCGGATCCAATCACCCTCGATGTGACTGACAGGCGCCGACCAGATGCTGCGCCAAAATGAACACATGGCGTCATCATCCGGCAGGCGCGTATCAGTCACATCTTGGTCCGGTCGCTCCCAAGCCCTATAAACCCACCTTTCGTTACTTTGGAATGTGCGATTCTGAGTGTACCGCTCCACTCGCCGCTTGTACCGACGAATACGGTTTGCCCATGCATAGATCTTCTGCTTCAGGAGGTCGATACGCTCTGTGACGCGGGGTCCATAATCTTGAGGACTAATATCAGACCCCGAGAACGCCCGCCTCACAAAGCGCATCACCCTAGGGCGAGTGTTGCCCTCCCTGAAGCAGATAAGCTTGCCGATGAGTGCTCTAGCCTCACCGATACGGCGCTCTATCCTGTACTGCCATGCTGGCACGGCTGGTCGTGTAGCTCTGTCACAATTAGGGAACTTAACGTGAGCTACACGACATGCCGCTGCAGCCGCACAGTACAAGATCGAGTGGGTATCAGTGAGGTCTTCGCTGCTATCGAAAAAATCTGATAGCTGCGAATCTAGAGCACACACCAGCGCCCTATTTCTCTTGTGCATGGGCAAACGAGGTAGACGGGGTCTAAGCTCCGGCGGTGTGGAGCGGTACTCTCGAAATGCGTCCTCCAAAGCACTCCTCAATCGTACATTGCATTGGGTACTCACAGATATAGCCGCATCATCAACGGCGTCACTAACGTAATCGGGTCGCGGTGAAGCACTGGGTTGAAGTTGCACCGCGGCCGGTGGTGTAGCAGTTGAAACACGGCTACTCTGTGATTCCAGGCGCAATCTATCAAGCACGGTGTCATCCAACATACGATTACGCTGGATGACCCGCACCTGATCCGACAGTCGTTGGGCCGAAACGTTGACAGCTGGTTCAAGTACCTGAAACAGAGAGAGCATCCGACTACGGTACGCAGTCAGGTTACTTCCCCCCTCTGTAGCCCCAAAGTATGAGCGCATGACGTTTTCATTAATGGATTGTGTCCATCGCATGCGCTGCACACTTCCACCGGCAGCGGGGACCCTATCAGAAGCCGGAGGGCCTCGAGGTTCCAAGCTGGCCGGAGGTCGGCCTCTTCCCCGTCGACGCGCAGGTGGTGGTGTCGTCGGCGGCGAGAAGTATTCGTCGCTCGAGCTCGACGCAACTGCAGCGACCGGAATCTCTTGACTCACGGTTGGCGTTGGTCCCGGCGGCCGCGAGGCGGAGCTGAGCGACGAATCCGATGGTGTTGGGTGTGTTTTTATGTTTTCTGCCCGGCTTCTTGTCAGCATTTCGGTTCCATTGGTAGTTTATGCCATGTTGTCAGGTAAAATCATTTCGGTAGTATTGTATTTATTTTTATTTTATTTCTTGTTTTTTTTCTTATTGATTTCGGGTGAATAGACATAATTTAGGGGTATTTTATTAATAAATTAGCTGAAAAATTTGTATGTGAAAAAACTCGAAACTGTCAATTCGACAGCCGGGCCACAGAAATTATTATTATTATTATTTTTTATGATTTTTTTATCTTAGGACCCTGAGGTCCTGGACCTTTGGGAGGCGTACGAGGAGCCGAAACCAACTCGCAGAGGCCCTTTAGGTACTTTTAATGGAACGTGATGCCGTGATGATTATTATTATTATTTCGGGAACAGGGTCCAAGCTACCGGCGGTCAGGGCTCCAGAGAAAGGAACCTCCTAACAATACGAGCCGTGTCCAGGAGTACCGCTTTCTGAATCAAGCCCTTGATCCAGCCGCCTAACGAGAGCCTCCTAAGGTGTTGGTCGAGGCTCTTGGCTATTAAGCCATTACCCGACACGACTATCGGTACAATGATCGCCGAATCCACTTCCCACATGTCGACAACCTCGCGAGCCAAGTCAATATACTTGATTTGTTTATCTTTCTCGGCTTTCACGAGGTTCTCGTTATGCGGAACGGATATGTCAACAATCATTGCACGCCTCTCGTTTCGGTCCACCACCACTATATCAGGCTTATTGGCTACAGTAGTCCTGTCAGTGATGATGGACCGATCCCAGTACAACGTGATATGACCATTATCAAGAACTGGGTCGGGCTCATACCTATAGTACGGCAGCAAGTTGCTGATGGATAATCTTGGCTACAAGGTTGTGCCTATGCAAATACTCGCCGTTAGCCAGACGAGAACAACCGGAGATAATGTGACGAATTGATTCTCCCGGACGGTGACACGCCCGACAGATGTCAACCGTGCCGTCCTTCACAATAAATCTCCGGTAGTTATTCGTCATGATAACTTCGTCCATAATTGCACAGATAAAACCTTCGATTTCCCCAAAGAGGTCACCGAAACGCAGACAAGCTACGGACGCCAAATGGTTTACATTGGGCCCGTGAAGGGCCCGGAAAAAGCGTCCGTGAAGTTCCTTGCTCTGCCATACTTTCCTGCGATCGTTAGTGTCAAGCACTACCGGTTTGCGCCAGTTTTCCATAGCCAAGGAGAGCGGGGTGAGTCCCTTGTCCACTGCCACTACATCTCGATGCATACCCACGTCGGCAGCTAGGAAATACTCCCTGAGACTGCATACCTCGCGGTTGTGAAGGGTCTTGGCATTTAAATAACCTCGACCGCTACACTTCCGCGGGATATACAGTCTCATCACCGACGATCGTGGGTGATGCATTCGGTATGCAGTCAGCAGTATTCGGACCCGCTTATCCAGGGCGTCAAGTTCCGTTTGAGTCCATTTGAGTACGCCGAAAGAGTACATCAATACCGGCATGATCCAACCGTTGAAGGCGCGCACCTTGTTTCCGCCTGAAAGAAGGCTATTGAAAACCTTCTTCAGGCGTCCAAAGAAGCGCTCCTTCAACGATTGCTTCATGTCAGTGATATTGATGCCTAGGGCTTCCGACATACCCAAATACTTATAAGTTTCGGTTGGAGAGAGGGATCTCAGGCCAATGGAATCCGTGAGTTGAATACCCACGGATTCCACAACCTCCCCTCGCTTTACATGCATGACTGCACATTTGTCCACACCAAACTCCATCCTGATGGCACTACTGAAGGTTTCAGTTACCTTCAGTAGCTCCATCAGTTGCAGATTGTTGGGGGCAAAAAGCTTCAAGTCATCCATGTAAAGGAGGTGAGATATAACCTGACCACCTCTCTTCAACCGGTAGCCTAGACCTGAATTCTCCAGCAGTGTGCTCAGAGGATTCAAGGCTAGGTAAAACCAAAGCGGACTCAAACTGTCACCCTGGAATATACCTCGCTCGATCCTTACCGGTTCGCTATTCCTTCGAATATGTCGACATCCTGGATAGCGAAGGACCGTCCTCCATTGCCTCATACATGACATCAGGAAGGTGCGTAGTATTGCATCAATTTTGTACAATTCTAGCACCCTCATGAGTCATGAGCCATGTATGAGGAACTGAGTCGTAGGCCTTCTTATAGTCTATCCAACATGTCGACAGATCCTTTCGGGAACGCCGAACCTGTTGGCTAATGGCCATATCGATGAGGAGTAGCTCCTTAGTACCGCGGGACCCATTCCGACATCCATTTTGAGAGGCAGACATAATAGCGTTATTGTCTACGTGGCAGTTGATCTTACCTCTCAAAATGGATGTAAGAACTTTATAAACAGTCGGTAAACATGTAATTGGCAGATAGTTTTTTAGTTCCGCGGTGCTACCAGATTTGTGGAGCAAGTGGGTAACTCTTGTTGTAAAAAACTCGGGTACCAAACCAGACTCCAAGGCGGTCTGATATTGAGATGCCAAACGAGCGTGCGACCTAGTGAGCCACTTTATCCAAAAGTTGTGCAGTCCGTCCGGCCCTGGAGACTTCCAATTAGGCAACGGACGGACTGCACGGGCTACATCTTGGGGGCTGATTGTGACTGCCCCCATTTCTGGTATTGATTATTATTATACATACTCTCGAAAAACATAACCCTCCTTCTGGCGCAGTCGGGTAAAAATGTTCCTTTACAATTACCTATTTATATAAAAGGATGTAAGGTGTAACTTTTAAATAATCTTTGTATGTCTTATACGATTTTTTTTTTTTAAATAAAAAGACATCAAGATTGTTTACGTTTAGTTATACCTTAACCGATGGAGTTTACGAGTCATCTAATAAAAATGTAGCTGCTAAATAAGAGCGCTAAAGAAACAATTCGCTAGTGGTAATGTGATTTTAGGATTTTGAGAAAAGGTGTATGTAATAAGTGGTGGAAAGCATTTTTTTTTCGACTTTGGCGCCCGAATTAGGGCCTTAGTAACGAAATGTGAACTGTGTTTGCAAAGGCTTGTCAAAGTCAAAGGACTAATATTCAATGAGGTCAATGAACTTATGAAATAATTAAATACCTTTTTTTTAACGTCGATGGATGACGTTCATGACATTGACGTGTACAATAATCTGATGAGTGACTCGTGTACTATTCGACTAATTTAATCGTATAATTTAATTCGTCTATTCCAATCAACTATTCTACAACATGACATTACGCTTTTCTTATTTTCAATGATTTTAGTGGGTATAAATAAAACTTTTTTGGATCTCTACATTACAAACAAGCTCAAAATTCGGCATGTACTTACCCGTGTTATGTAACCACGCACCCGCCCCTCCTTCCGTGCAATAAACCCTGGACAAAGAGGAATGAGACAGCCAAATTGACCAACGATAACACTGTAACATCTTTCAACTTGTTTCCTGATCCTCTTTTTCTCGAAAAGTAATTTACCTAAACCTTAATTTATGAGATCTACAAATCGATGAATAATTATATTTAGCGTTGTTGGCAACTTGATACGAGTAATTTTCTTTCGTTGTTCGACTAAATCTATACGTTCGACTCGACTCAACCAGTGTTGGTTCTGGTTGACACTAGTTGACAGTTACGTTGTACAATTATTTTATGAATGTGGGGGATTAATTTGAAGCTTTAATTATCAGGTGATTATTATAGATAAATATATAATTTATGTGCTTGTAAGTTTTGTATTGTATTACTTTTTATCAAAACATACGCGGTTAGTATTATCCAAGATTTTTTACGAGGAATTTCACATACTTGATACATAATGTTTAGAGATGTTAAGTTGTCACTGCACGTCTTATCAATTATACAATTTTATTCAATTGTTCAGGCTGAAATCTATCCTTATAAGACGTAAAATTATTGTCTTATTTGACTTGCTGGTGTCTTAGTACTTCATAAAAATCATAAATTTACTTCAACACAGCCACGTTGACGTTCGCATGTTGGCGTTTTTTTCACACCGAGAAAACAATAAAATATTTACCGGTTTAAATTAACTAACTAAAAGCAATGATTATATCTTTTTACTTGAGCTTAAATGTTAATCTATATCTCTATGTTATATTATAATATCTTGCATGATAAGTGTAGATAAATGTAACAACTTCATGTTCTCTTCTACTTTTACCTTTATATAAAATAAAAAACTAACTGAGCAATAGCAATTTCTTTTGATCCATTTTGGTCACTAATGCATTATTTGAAAAAGTTTTCATCCAAAAAACATGAACCTTTGGATATACATTATGATGAAAATAACGGTGTGTAAATATTTTATCAACAAATTAACCTTTTTTTCAGCTATCTACTTTCACAATGGGGTTCATATTTAATGCTATAAAGAGATTAATAAGGACCATCATAAAGCTGTCTTTATTTTTGGCTCTGATTGCCACAGTCATTGTTCTTATACCTAATATGCCTCCTTACACAAAGTTTACCAGCATTGAGTGAGTAAACATTATATTCCCACTATCTTATAAATACCTATTGTTTCCAGTTTTTTTGATTATATAATATCATTTAAGTTGTCCAACAATACAATCTTATAAATCTTACCACTTTTAGTATATCACCAGTACAACCAAGAGTTGGTCCACTAGCCATTAACAGTGCCTTAAACAATGCTGGGAGATCATACAGTGGGAAACTGCTAGGACCTGAAGCTTTCCAAGTATTTAAAGGTGAACTCTACACCAGTCTTGCGACTGGAGAAATTGTCAAGCTGTCACCTGAAGGCCATGTTACATTTGTGACTACAGTTGGCCAACCATGCAGTAAGTAAAATTTTATACTTTGTATTTTTTATAAATTTTGTAATACAAAACCTTTGAAGAAAAGACTACACTATAACAAAGAATGAAATTTTTTTTTTGCTTATACCATTGTATTCAAATTTTCAACCAATAATTTGAACCATTGTATGCATAATTAAATATATGTTTATTGTCTTATATTTTTTAATTTCATAGGAGAGGTTATTGGCTAAATAATAAAAGGTTGTTATTTTAGTACTTTTTGTTAAGTACAACACATCAGTCAGCAGTGGGTCAGTGTACCTATTATTTTACTTTCACAGACTCCTATTTATTTCTACACACATTGTCAAGTCTGAACCTACCCAGCAATTTGGAACCCTTGAATACTATGGGTCAGCTTCAGAAAGGAAGGCCCGGCTCTGGCATGATAGGCAACTAAGGAACGGGGTCGGTTTTTAGTAAGAGTCTGACACTATTTCCTGCTCCGCCCAAGGGCGGGATCTGTCATTGGATGATTTTATCTACCATAAAAAAAAACCCTTGATTGCTTTTGCGGTGACTAGATGTAGAATTTGCTGCCACACATGACCTAGATGTAGGAATCTTTCCAGTTCTCTGCATTCTGATTGTACTTGAAACTTGCAATACAGGTCAAACTTAAAATCGAAATTATTTTCACATAGGCTTACATGGACACTTACAATACATCAGAAACTAGAGCATGGTTCCGATTGGTAGGTAGGGGGGTGGCGGTGGCAGGTATGTAGGTGAAAGTTGGGGTAACTGCTACTGGGCTCCGCTATGTTATGTTTAGGCCTGAATCTTACATGGTTCTGACCTATTTTTTCCATGGGTTGAAAATAATAATAATATAATAAACTACAACATGATAAAAATCAAAGTCTGCTTTTATTTTAAGAAAAGTTTTACTTTTTCAGAATTAAATATTTTTATGGGTGGGAAAAAAAAATATGATTATGCACAGACATTTCAATATTTGAATGTTTTGAATGTTTAGCTACACAGATCATTTCCAAATTATAGCTATGTTCTATGGGATAAATAGACAGTTTGTTTTGCTGTAATGCATGCTATAATCATTTTAATATATTTTTTGTAGGTGGAACTATCCATGAGCATATTTGTGGTAGACCCCTTGGGTTTGCAATAGATGAAAAAGATGAATCCTTATATATAGCTGATGCTTACCATGGCATCTGGAAGGTAAACTTAAAGACAAACAAAAAGCAGTTACTTGTCTCGTCCAGTGTGAAGATTGAAAAACGGCAACCAAAACTCTTCAACTGCCTTGCATTGACCAAGAATGGTGACTTGTACTGGACAGATTCTACTAGCGACTTTCACTTGAAGGATGGGGCAATATCCACCCTGACCGACCCTTCGGGAAGGTAATATGAATTATCATTGTACATACCTTAAAGTAGTATACCTTATAGTATTTTATTGATTTGACGTAATATTCATGTTAATTTTCAATTTTACTTTTAGATTGTTCCACTATGATGCTACAAAGAACCAAAGTAAAGTTCTTCTTGATGACCTATGGTTCCCAAATGGTGTGGTAGTGTCTCCTAACAATGATTTTGTAGTGGTCTCTGAGACTATCCGTTCCAGAATGATGAAATATTACATCAGCGGCCCTAAAAAAGGACAAAAGGAGGTTTTCACTGATGGTTTACCAGGTACTTGTTATTTTATTTGTATAATTGTTATACAAAATTGAGGAGCTAGTGGCTAAATATTATAGTAACAGTCGTAAAGATCGCAATTCGAGGTTAAGCTACGTTTGCCTATGGTGCTCGGTGACCATCTGTTACATACCAAGTTTTCTCTGAGCCCAAAGGCTTAACATGCTTTCTGGTAGATTGTCAAAGATGTTCAAATGACAGTCTTTATGAGTAGACAGAAGCCGAAAAAAAGATGATCCTGTTTTGCCAAAGTGTATTGTATTACCAGGGGAATATTGCTGCTGTTACTGTTCTGTAGAGGCCACATAGGCAATCACTCCAAATAAAACACTGGTAAAAGACTGGAATTCAGCCTAACATAATTGCTTAGACAATGTTTTGGATGTCCTGAAAATAAATTGGTAGTTCAATGTTTAAGCACTTTGTCGAATATGTATTTTTTTTTACAAGGTTTTTCTCGTTACTGACGATAATAACTGAATAATCCTACAATTGCTTGATATCATCAAGATTCCATGATCAGCCTGTGATATTATATATTTTAAAATAAAATTGTGCTATGATACTATATGTATAGAAGTACTTTATTGATTGGTTTTTACAATAATATTTAATAAATACTTTTATATCCACGCTGAGGGCTATTGAATAATTTCTTAATCATATACACTTGCAACATACCAACAATAAACATTAAGCTTATTTGAAAGCCAGACCACACGTCTACGATAAATGTGTCTTCAAACGCCATGTAACTGTCGCGCGACTTAGTGGCGGCATAAATGTTGAGCAGACGACGAGACTTCACCACGTGCCCCAACGTCACAGATAGAGAATCTGCCATTGGCGCCACTTCCAAGTAATATACTTGGCCGTTTTCATCGGTTCCCTGCCACTCCAACACTTTTTTTGCAGCTCCATCATCTTCCGATTCTGCCACTTCTGCTGCAACTGTACTTGTTGAATCTTGATCTTCTACTTGGATATATATAAATACGAGTTTGGAGCTCATTAAGCTGAACGTGTTATCCATACAAAAGGCATAATCTCCATCAACTTCCACATTCAAAATGATCGAATTTTCTAAACTTTTAACATCCTTCACTAGTTTATAATCGTTAGGGTCAATTACTTCGAAAGTAATATCCGGATCTCCGTGTTGGCCGTCCAACACCTGATAGTACACCTCCAGCATTTGTCCAACTTTCCCTGATTCAAAGACGCAAATCCGAGCTCCGGGTTCTATTCTTAAGGTTACATCGCTCGTGTATATATTTTGACCAAAGCATTTCGTGCTTAATATTATAGTAACGAAAAAGAAAATACTGGTAGAATACATGACTGTAATTGTTTTTCTTGATGCTACTATTACCACAAACTAGGGGATACTAGAAATAATGTATGTAATTCATTACATCAGTATTGACACAGATGTTTTACGAGTAATCGTGGTGAAATGACGCGTTCTTTCCAACTGTACAAACAGGCTTGCCCGACAACTTGCGCGCGCTGCCCGACGGGTCTGGGCTGCTGGTGGCGCTGTACAACGCGTTCGAGCCCGAGCGGCCACCCATAACGCAGCTGATGGCCGCCACGCCACTCGTCCGAAAGCTGCTCGCTCGAGTACAACGACTCGTTGAGATACCCTTCGAATATCTCAACACCTTTTACCCTCATATTGTATTTGAAGAAATTGTATACTTTGTAAGTATACTTTTATATTTATTTATTTATTCCCCGTTTGTAGCCCTGAATTATTTTACCCTAAAAGTTTATATTAATTACAGGTTGGTCATTTTAAAAGTATATCCGGCTTAACTCCACCTTTATCTGGGCTACTGCAAGTAGATTGGAATGGGAATATTGTAGCAGGATACTACAACACAGATAAAACCCTGAGCCATATCAGTGATGCTATTGTGTTCAACAACAAACTTTATATAGGCAGTCCACATCAAGATTTTGTAGGAATTGTACCTGTACCTCCTCTTTTGAAAAAAGCATTTGAGTCTTCTATAAAGTCGGACGTTAAGGTTGACAAGACTGAACAAAAAGCTAAACCTATCCAACAAACACCTGTCAAGAAGGTCGAAGAAAAACCTAAAGCAAAAGTAGAGGAAAAGCCGAAGGCTGATACCAAACCCAAAGTCGAAACATCTAAGCCAGCTGAAGAGAAAGCAAAGGCAGAGAAAGAAGCGCCAAAAGTAGCCAAACCTGTCGCGGCAGCACCAAAGCCCCCGCAGGACGCTAAACCTGCCGCCACAAAGCCTAAGGCGGAAGTGAAGGCGCCCCAGCAAGCACCGAAGGCGCCCCAGCAAGCACCGAAGGCGCCCCAGCCAACACCCAAGACGCCTCAGCAAGCACCGAAGGCACCCCAGCAACCACCCCAACCATCCCAACAAGCACCGCAACCATCCCAACAAGCACCCAAGGCGCCTTCGCCAACCAAACCTGTACCTACTGCAGCAAAACCAGAACCAGTAAAAGTACCTACTAAACCTGAACCCAAACCAGCAGCTCCTAAACCTGAAGTAAAAACAACACCTCCTCCAAAACCGGCTGAGAAGACTACGCCTCCTTCTCCTCCTCCTTCGAAAAAGACACAAACGGAAACAAAAACTGAAGCACCTAAGAAAGCTCAGCCAGCCGTCAAACAAGATGCTCCTAAAACTGCTGAAATTAAGCCCAAACCCATAAAAGAAGAAATCCCGTCGGACACCGCCAAGCCAACCAAGGAAACATTAAAGGTGATAAAAAGAGAAGGTCCCGCTGAGATCCATGTGCCTAATCAGTAAGTAAATGTGGTTGTGGTTGTATTCAATCTAGTAGTTTAAAGATCTCTCTGAAAGGAACAAATTATGAAGGGAAATAAAACATTGGTTGTATGTATTTTAATATTTTGATAAGATTTGCAAGCTGCATTTACGCGCTCGTGATTAGTGGTACCTACGAGTATGTTTTCCTTAAATCATTTTAAGACATTCCAATTTAATTCCTTTTGTAGCATAAATACACCTTGTAGAAAAAGAAAATAGAATCTTTACAATGTTAACTAGTTCATAGAAAATTGTATATTTTTTCTTTGAATCTTACAATAATTTTGTTAGTTAAGGGTGTGGCCAAAGGAGCTTAACTTATCGTGATTTTCATTACTCAAAGTGAATTTGCATTTCGATAGGCTTCCTTGCTCAATACAAATATCGAGCAGGCAATTTACTAAAGGTTTGGCGCACGTACGGCGTGATGTGCTTACAATTAAATTTGCAAATTATTATTTTATATTGCACGCTTCTTCATAAAATTATCGATACAAATTTTAATTTATTTCCTTCGTTCAACTCAGACACTCAGATATGCGATTTCTAAACGGGTTTATATAGCTTCGTTGTTTGACCGTGAGTGGGTGTTTTGACGCGCAAATCGCTCTTTAGGGTGTTTTTAATATCGTTCAGATTTGCTCCGCATGCGTAATCTCCGCAAATTCCCTTTTCATACAAGTACTTAGGTATTTATTGTAATGCGTGCAATACGCACGCGGGACGCGTTATTTTTTTGCCTTTTGAATGTGCATGATATTAAAAACATCCCGTCTTTTTTTGTAGTTGGCTCTTTCAACTTTTCCAGTGATCTTTCCAAAGACATTAAATATATACTAACAATAGACAGGACATAGCGAACAAAATCGTAATCCGAGACTTGTTACCTAGGTAATAAGTCGCTCAGTCTAGTGTGGACGACTGGACCTAACTTCAGTTTATTTTCGTATTTACTCTGAAATTAATTAGAATTCAATAATTTTCGCAAATAGTTCTAGATAATAGCGTAAAAACAGATAAATTACAAATTTATTTCGCATGTTTACTATTGAGAGCTAGCTGACATAGGATGACAGTTTTTCTAAGACATTTCTTCTGAGGTCCGCTCTATAGTATCTTTTTAAATCTCTTTAGATCTTTCCAATGATCCAGTGACCTGATACGACTTCAAAATTAGCGTCGAGTTTTTGTAGAACTCCACATCAATATTTTGTAGGAACTGTACTATCACACTCAAAGCAACTGCTTTAAGTGTGTTGGGATAACGTTCCTTTTCAAATCACTTCTCTGATGGTATCTTAGCGGCGGCTCTTCCGTGTTCCGTCCTCTTCTTTATCATCATCATCACAACCGACACGTCTGTCCTGATCATCTGTACTTTTCTTGTCGTCTGTATTTGAGGTATCTCTAGCTTTGCTCATCACCAAAGCTAGAGATACCCCAAGTACCGTCACAATGATCGGCTCTTCCTGCGTTGCAGGCTTTCAGCGGATACCTGCCATTTTATTTTAACAAATTTTAGGTTAGGGTAAGCAGCTGAGGAAGCCACTCAAACTCGAGCACTCACGTTAAAGCTCTATCGGTCGTCTTAGTAATCCCACGCGCTGTCACAGGTTGTTATTTCTCAGCTATTTATTTTACCATGGTTTTCTTACATTTCTTATTCTTGATCCTTTTACGCTGTTAAACTCCAAGCATCCTCCTTTCTGTAGTTATTTAAAGTGAGTTGGCCTATTTCCGTAAGTGAGCGACCAGTTATCAGTCCTATTAATGCCGTATGTAATAATGTATGTATATACCACAGTACAAGATAATATGTATTATTATCTTGTACTGTGGTCTATTTTATAAGTTAATACTCACTCAGCGTTTAAACTCCGACAGTACGTGGTAAAAACACTTGAACGATAGTCTTGAGTAAGTAAGTACTTAAGTGTGGTATTTGCTAGACTTGTTTTGAGTAGGTATACTAATAGTGTATATAAAATGCAAAATGCAACGATATTACCAATTGATTAGCACGGTTTTTGCTCGCCTGGCCCCACCCTTATAGTATAACTGCGAAAATCACACAACACCGTAGGTAGACAACTAGTATTTGCACTGTTATTATTCTAATTCTTAAAATATTTAGGACTGATTTTTCAATAGTGTGATTAATTTTATTTGAAGGGTGGTATATGGTGGTTTTACATATTTTTTTTATAAGCTACCCTACCATCGATTTTATTTCTCTTATGACACTTATCTGACGGTTGAAAAATCGGACCATAATTTAATAATATAAATGTTAAGGTTTAGGAATACTATTTTTGGCTTTACTAAATTGATTTCTTCCTTTTATTTATTATGATTGTGATATAAGTACTACGAGTTAGTTTAAATTTATCAAATTTGACCAATTTATAAATTATGTTTACAAATATTTATGTTATAAGCATATCACAAAAATTTAATTCGCTTCAGATCGTAAAGATTTACATTTCAATTATGCGTAAAATGTTGTGTGTAATGTAATGTTGTTTTTAGTGCAAGTCATTGTATCTATAGTGACCATTCTTGTTACCTTGGTGGCGATTATTTATCTATATCGTGCGTTCGCACTTACGAAATATTCATATCGGAACATGTGCAATGTCTTGATTTTGTCAATTTTCGATTCGCATATGCCTTTATATTATAAAATAATTTACTTTACAATGTTTCTTTATAAGTATTATAAAATGTCCATGACATGTTTTATATCAAGTGGAAAACACTAGATATAAAAGTTTGTAAGACAACAGGAAGAATTAACGAGACAAATTTTATAACAAACATGTCAGTTGAGCATAGAACAGCAAATCTTGAAATCGTCAAAAGAAACTCACATGCATATAGTGCGAACGCGAGTTCAACAATACAAGATGTGGGGTTTTTCATGTGGCAAATAATAAAACGTTTGCATTCGTAACGTTGCCTGGTGCGAACGCAGTTAATAACTCAGATACCTATACTAATTAGTTACCAGTCACCATATAGTGCAATAATATGAATGACATTATAAATGTTTATTCAAAGATTATTTACATATAGTTATGCTACAATTTTAATGGCCACAACAAAACACATAACACATTGATTTCCAAACAGAGAGAAAAAGGAATTCTATATAAGTTAATATGCGTTATACTACAGTTTTCTCCATGTACTACAGTAACAAGTACATTTATGTTTCACCCAGAATACATTTAAAGGAGCAATATTTGACGTGTAAGCAATATAAAGTATATTTTTATTACTTAATGTACATTTACACATTAAACCATTTTAAATTTTATATAATCTTTTTAAATTACCACGCCGTTTCCTTTATACAATAACGCCTACGTTTTTTTTTTTACGCCATCGTTTGTTGCAAACGTAGGCGTTATTGTTCTACCATCCAGAATTTATGTGTCGTTCATTTTAAAGAGTTCGACAAACCAACATGCGTGATCCTTACCAAGAACCACCACCAAGAGGGTCAGTCTGCAGACTTTTAATTTTAATGGCCTTCTCCGATACCATTATTTATTTAAAAAAATTACAGATATCCTTATAGGTTAGAACCAATGCGATATTGTATTTACCTTATTTTAAATATTGCCACTGTTTATAACGTAGCTAATTCTGTGTGATTATGAGGTTGTTTTTGTTAAATGATAGAATCGCAGGCCGCCGCGCCGCTCTGGGCGATGCAATCGAGCTGGACAAGGATGTCCAGCTCCACACATTTTATTACAAAACGTTTTTCAATATATTCTCAATTTAAATAAATACATGTTAAAACTTCTGCCCTTATAGAGCACAATGTAGGGTACATTGTGCTCTAAAAGGGCAGAAGTTTAGAGCACAGGATATTTTTTATCTTTATAGTATGTACTACAGGGATAAAAAATATCCTATACTCTATTCCAGCTAGGACATGGTCTAACCGTGTGCCAAATTTCATCCAAATCCGTTTAGTCGTTTGAGCGTAAAAGAGTAACACACATACAAAAACTTTCGCATAAATAATTATTAATGTTTGTTTAGAAATGTGGCCAGTGTTTTTTGACAACATAGTCTACAATGCGTTCCAAATAAGAATAAGATCGATTGCCATGTTGCGACGCGGCGACGTCACGACATACTCAATACAAATCGAAGAAATTGTGTGAGCAAAACAATAAATATACAAATCGTCAGGACTAAATCAGAATTCAGTTCCTCAATTTTGCTCATCTCTGTGTTAGTGTGAAGTGTTTAAGTAGTGGCATATGGAAGAAGGCCAATTGTTCCTAAGAAAGAAAATAGATTTTTTAAACTAATTATGACTTAAAACAATATATTTAGCTAATTAATATGTAACAATAACTGCATACCGAAAAAATATCGGTTATAAGGGCTAACGGTATGACGTCATACATTTTTATTTTAGGTAAATCAAAATAACGGTACCGTTATTTTTCACTAACGAAATATTACGATACCTAAATTTTTCACTACCGAAAAATAACGGTGCCGTTATTTTTTTACGGTACCTAAACCTCTAACATTAAGATATCCTTTGAAACCCCTACTACCGCGCTTTTTCGTCGTGCCAATCGCAATACACTTGTCGCGATAGCTGGCAACGTCGCATTTATCGTAGGTACTCGCACGAGAAATATTTTCGGTACCGGAATTATTTCGGTTGAGTAAAGGTTAAATAAAGGTATAGCGGTACTTAAAAAAAAATAGCGCTATCGTTATTTTATACCAGTAACTGCAAATTTTAACCGGTTTCGGTCTACCTTTAAAATAAAGCGGTACCGTATTTTAATACCGGTAGCGTAACCGTATACCTTAACCGAAAACGGTACCTGACCTAGATTTACTAAGACTCAGTGGCTAAGGTAAAAAAAAACCTTTATTGTTACGCGAATAAGGTCTCTTTGCAAACCGTACTTTTCATCACTCAACTTTTGGCAGACCTAGGTTATTGACTTTCCTATTCTTATTTGGAACGCAAAGTATTATCTTTTTTAAATAAGTCGGCGAAAAAAAATAAAACAATCTTAGATGTATCAATTCATTTTATTTGTTAAGGAAAATATTATTAATAATATGTTTACATTAGTTAATAATGAAATAGTACATCAGAATGGTGTGATAATATACGTAGGTAAACTGAAAGTATACAGAGAGTATGTAGTGACTTTTTAGTGCTTGGCCACACACCGCAGCGCGGGTGCGGGAAGCGACGCGGCTACACAACGCCGGACGCGCGCGGGGAGCTCATGCCATATTGACCGATCACATTTCCGATTGTTTTTTATTCGAATTTCATTTGGCCGAAAACTATTGACCGACGTCTTTTTAGCTATATGCATTATTTGACATACTTTTAGGTATATCATCGAAGTATGTGTCATTTTACCGAATTGCTATCGAAGCTTCTTTTGAACTTTTTATATTTGCCATATTTTCATAACACCGAAACAAAAATGTACGGAATTTTGGTCGCAAATATATAGACGGTTATAGTACGCGGTAAGAAACTTGAACCATTTGCTATGATTGCGCGCAACCCTCCACTTTAATTGGGACCCGAAAATTGGTTACTGCGCATTCAAGGTCGACCGCCATGACGGTTCAACTTGTGTGTCGAGGATTATAACCGATTTTGGGTCTCTGTCGAGAAGAGGAGCTGCGCGTAGCCATGACGGATGGTTCGACTTATTTGCCGCGTACTATACTGGGTAGCATTTCCAATATTAAATTAAAATAGTGTCTATCTATGTTGTGCTATAAAATTTAGTGACAGAAACGAATCGCTGCAAATCCGACTTCACACAGCCATGTCTGTTCTACCCCTAGTGTAATTTAAACCCGCGTAGGCGCGGAGGGATAGGGCGGCCTTCGAGCTGAGGAGCAGGTGATTTGAAGGCCCGCAGCCGCGGCTGGGAGCGTTGAAACCATCTGCTACGATAAGCTCACGTAGGACCGCCCAAACCCCGCAGCGCCGGAGCCGTGTCAGAAGACCTTCCATGGTGGTATAATGAAGGTTAGGAAACATAATACTTCGAGTAAATGTTATTTCGGCTGAGTGTAACATCGGTAAAAAGTTTTTCGACCAAATGAAACGTTGAAGTAACGAAAAAAATCGAATTGAGAATGGGTCAACTGATACAGTGACAGACGTGACTTCGATGTAATAAAAAAAAACGAAACGATAATAGTTGAAAGATCTATGTGAAATGAAATTCGGTCAAACGTTTTTCGAACTTATGATAGGTAACCATAGGTAATGAGTTTATACAAGTGGCCACAGTGAGTGCGCGAGTGGTGAGCGGCAACCGGCAACACGCGGGAGCCCTCCCGTGCGTAATTTCGTGATATCAGTCTGATTTTAACTGTATTTACAGTTAGTCAGACACCATTGACAGTGGATAAAAAAACTTTAGATTTAAATTTATTTTGAAATATGCGATGGCAACCGCCGCTCCCCGCACCGTGGTGCCAGTGTGTAGCCAAGCAAAACGCGCGCGTTCCCGCGCCCGCGCCGCTGCCGCTGTACGCGCGTCGCGGTAAGGGAGAACATTTTTCCATGCTTTTTTAAGGATTTGGAGTAACTGAGTATAAATGATAGGTATCTTAAAGGATTGCTAGATTACAATGATCCTAAATAATTTTTAGAAGCCTCTCGCAGAGATTTTCAAAAACCCCAGTTCCTATTCAAATTTTCGACAATACTTTCGTTTTTTAATTGCTAATTATTATCTCATGGATTCTGAAGCGATATTTAATCTTTATGCAACACAAAAGTACTAAGGCAGACTTAATGCCTTAGACATTCTCTACCAGTAAACCATATTGTCTCCACGACCTTAAGTGTAGAGACATTAAGGCAGGTGCATAAAAATAGGTATAAAAACATACATTTATATTTAACTAGCGACCTGCTTCAGCTTCGCGCGGGTGCAATGGTCCTATTAAATATATTATGCATGTATTATACATATAAACTTCCTCACTATATCTAATAAAAAAAAACCGCATCTATATCCGTTGCGTAGTTTTAAAGATCTAAGCATACATAGGGACAGACCACATTAAGACAATAATTCTGCAACTTCTGCTTAAAAGCATACTGACTGGTGGCCGACCTGATATCGAGAGTAAGCGAATTGAACAGAAGGATTAACTGCATATAGAAGAAAGGCTGAACAAATTCAGAGAAGTATGAGAATGACAAAGCAGTAGGCGATTGTTGGAACATAGATTAGGAATCTGTGTGAAGAATTGCAATACCCACCAATAATATATTCATGAAATATATACATGACTGCAGAAATGTGTATGTAGGAAGTCTACGGCCTATCTCGATTTGCTTGTTTTGAATATCCGCGACCGCGCACAGCACCCCTACGCTTAAAGAGGGGAGGGTCATACCATTTTATAGATCGAGGGCGAGTTTCGTTCAAAATTAAGAAAAGGTTGAACCCGTTCGTTACATGATTTACGCACATTATCACTCCATTCTTCTCAAATTGATTAACACAAACGGTTATGAAAAGCAAGAGAGCGTAATAATTTATACAAGTGATGAAAAACAGTGGAATGTTTAATGCAAACTTTATCTGAAATGTTCGCAACAGATAATTACATACTTATAAAGAAGTTTTAAAAGACATTCTTGAGCTGGAATATCTTTCTTCTTAAAAGAGATTTTCATGGTTTTAGAGATAAAAAAGGAGGAACATAAGAATTGTTACATATCGTATTCATAATACTTATTTATTTTCAATAAATATTACTATGTACATTGAAAATATTAACACTATTGGTGTCTAATTCAATTTATTGCATTAAATATTCAATTCACTTTTCCGCGCTATCTCCTAATATCTACACTTATTATTTCAACTTGAACGCCTCAATTTTATACCTGTATAGTCGGTCCTCCGTACATTTCGGAACTTAGTATTAAAAATTGGCTTCTGAGCCCTTCAATCTGTTAAAACATAATTATGTTGCATGTAAGGCATACCGGAACGGCGACTTTTTTTATTCACCGTTCATCTAATCATGAACAAGTCTTGTCTATCTTACTAAGTGAGCAAAGAAGGCGGTTGCTATATAAACACTTGCTCAGCCGCGAGTGCGTCCGCAAACGGTTTAACGACACATCTCGTTGCGAAATAGAATATTAAGCCGAATGTTATTGAGATCGGAAGCGCCGGCAGCGCTTTCTTGAGTATTGCTAGTAGAAGAAGAGTCAGGCACAAACCCTGTGAATAAATTCGAAAACAGTTACAATTCAGTTCACTATATTTATGATTGAGGCGACAGGAACGGGCTGATGTAGACCGTTCCTGTCGCCTGCATAAAGCCGAGTAACTTATCGGAAAGCAATGAATGATCAACCACGCAAGGTTAAAAGTAGGTATGACAAACTTCACGACTTCTATAACATGCAGATCAGTGAACACGGTACATAGTCGAAGTGCATATAGTATATAATTATGTGAAAATACTTACGATTAATATAGCTACGAAACACGCAAGAGTGGTGTTCCAGTCTCCGTACGAGCTGGCCTTGCCGACCAACACGCTGTAGAATATGAAGTCGCCCAGACCGAGCTTCACACCCTCTGGGAATTAACCATCAATCATACAAATTAGTTATGGTTTTATAGAGAAAACTTATTTCTATAAGTGTTTAAAGCTTCACTGTGTTGAAAATACCTATTAATGAACAATCAGTTATACACACCGTTAAATTTTGGTCGTTTAAATCCCGCGGAAGGTCGATTCGGTACATGAAACACTGTCGATTTGTAAAGATAAAAATGAAAAATAAAGTACTTTTTTTTTAAACTCGAATTAATTTACACATGTACGCAATTAAGGGCCATGTTCACCGAAACAAATTTAAACATTGATTTCGTAATCGGCCTGTTAATATTTAAACAATGGTTAAACAAGAAGCGGTTTTTTCGTGTTCACCATCACTTTTCGGTGTTCGGTTACTTAACCGGGACATAACGGAACGTTTTTGAATGAATAAGTGAGCAATGCAATACTACCAAATAAAATGTAAGATTACATCTTGAAATCTCGTTCACCCTAACAACTTTTAAATATGGCCAGATAATAGGTTATGCCATAAAATGTGAAAGTTGCTGTTCTTTGTTTCTTTGGCTTTACGAGAAAACCATTTTACGTTAGATGGTTTATTAGCGCGCTCTTGTCTGTCAGTGTTGTTCATTTTGATTCTCTAGTGAAGTTTTATGATATTTTTGTTTTAAATTTATAATATTGAAAACAAAACGACGGATTCCAAGAACAAAAGTGTATATGTAAAAAATATCGAATTACATGCGATATATGTGTGTCATATGATGTTTTGAAGTTCTGTGTAAATAATAAGATTGATATTAAGAAGTGGTGGAGTGTTCGATTGGTTATTCCAAAAAGTAAAACGATATTAAATAAAAAATAACAGGGCCATATAGTTTTGTCTGTACAAAACGAATATTTTTTTTTTTTTTTTTTTTTTTTTATATTTTATAAACTAGCACTTGACTGCAATCCTACCTGATGGTAAGCAGTGATGCAATCGTCGATGGTAAAGCGCACTAGTTTATTAAGAGCCTATTCACTCTAGCCTTGAAGACGCCTAAATTATAATTGGCCGGGAAAACCGCATATGTAATAAAATACTTTTCGTCTTATTTTTCCAGAAGATTTTGTTCTTGGGACCCGTCGAAAAGGAACAGTTTATTACAAATTTACTAATCATGAGAAAGCTATTACCATAGCTTGTTATAAAGTACAAGTATATTGACGAAAATTCTTCATAATAGAAATGATGGTTTTGGAAGATGGGTCTTTTTGTCGTCCTTTCTAACTCATCCAAATAATCTGACACATCGAGATTTTATTCATCATTTATTAAAAAAATAAAAGCCACTATTTTTCACAGATAAATAGGTACTTCGTTGGTAAATCGAACAATATAACCTACAAAAGTTCTGCCAAATTATTCTAACCAACGTTTAAACAACCTCTTGCAGTCCGGTTAAGATAATCATCCGGTTAACGTCAATAACCGACGTTTAGGATGTGGTGAACACGAAAAATTGCTTAAACAACCGTTTTAATATTTTAACGGTTGGTTTAGTGTTGGTGAACACCGGCCTTAGTGTTGGTGAACACCGGCCTAATTTCTTTAAGTTAACGTTAGCTGAGCAAGACCAATGAACTGTAGGTAGTCAGTACCTATAAGGTCATTGACTTGTTTACTTTAAAAAATAATTTCGTACTTAATTCGAGTTTTAGAAAAAAAGTACTTTATTTTTTAATTTTATCTTTATACATCGATAGTGTTTCATGTACAGAATCGACCCTCCACGGGATTAAAACGACCAATATTTAACAGGGTATAAAATTAACATTCGGGCATAGGTTTAATTTGCAATACTAATAAATGTAAGAAAACTACTGTTCTCGAACGGGAGATAACTGGCTTCTCGCGCTATGTGGCCGGTTAATACATCTACTGAATTATGTAGACTTATTTGGGGAATTTAGGAAGAATAAATAAAAAGCAATATTAGGCTTACTTTCTTCGTCGTCGGCGCCGGGCTGCGGCACGTCGCTGCGCTCCACGCGCGTCGTGTAGCGCGCCGGCTCCGCGCCGTCCACGCGCAGGCGCCGCGCCCCCGCGCCCGCCCCCGCCCCCGCCGCGCGCGCGCGCCACGCCGCGGTGAAGCCGGCCGCGTCGCCGCCCGCGCTCTCCGACTGTGCCGCGCCTCCAGCCTCGGGACGCCCACCTGAACCGGATACGCCGAATAACTAATGGACCTTTGTTCCGTAACACAGTCGGGATAACAATCCTTTTTTGATCATCCTTACAAAAAAACAATAGCATTCAACAAAAAAAGATACAGTAATATGTCAACAATGTATCACGCTTACCTAGAAGTAACCTATTCACTCTAAGACTTAAAACTAAAAAAAAAAAAATGATTTAAAAAGAAATAAATATTTTACCAGGCTGTACAGCTCACTTTTAAAACTAATAATTATGTAATTAATTTGATATTTACTAACGACAAACGTTTATTTCAGTTATAAAATATAATGTGTAGTGCACTGTAATGTGTCAATCCCATTTCATTTGTATTTTATTTTCCATAATTGACTTCGTTTTGCAGTAGAAGCATGTTTGAAATTGTATAATGTACTTTGATTTGTTTATTCAATTCGCGGCCCGCTGCTGCAGTGTTCGACGAACGCCCAACACGCCGCGTCTCCGTAAACACGGGTTGTCTCTTCTTTCGAAAGTACAGGTGAAAAAAAGAACGAAAGGACGATAGGCAAAAAAAAATAAAAATAGGGTCCCCTTATTTTTATATGAGAAATTTTTAAATAACTTCTCCTGCTCTGTACAGACTTTTACTGACTAAAACGAGTTGCCAGGATTAAAGTAGTATTGCAATCAAATATTATTTAGATATCGCAGGTAGCTGAATTTTTCGTTAGTTCAATAAGCTAAGGTTTAGGGGCCCCCCGAGCTTGAGGGCCCTGGCTAGCCCTTCGGTAGCTACGCCAGTGCCAAGTAGTGCAACATTGATATCATAGCGCTTCATATATGATTTTTCTATGGCGAATGATTGCGTATGGGATAAGTGGGATGCGATCACGCAGGCATGCAGGACAACGGACCGTGCGGGTTGAGAGGACGCAGCTCGCGCGCTCGCGGCTCACCTTCCCGCGCCGCCTCGGCCGTTTCCTCCACTGCGGCGCCCGGCGTCGCCGCCGCCAGGCAATACATCACCGTCGCTGAAACATTCATCATCATTCAGTTTCGTTAGTTATTATTAATTACTAGCCTTTGATAGTCGGAAATTATCCTAAGGGAACGAACTCCCAGGTTAAAAAGTATCTTATATCCTTTCCCAAAGTTTTACTTATAAAATCTGACAAATAGAGAGCATTTCGCATTTATAATACTTGCTGACCTCACTAATACAAATGACTGACTAATACTATTACTAATCCTCAAAAAAGTTAATTATTTTTTCTCAAATTTTGAGGAAATCTTTAAATTTATCATTCCTAAGGACCTTGTCGAATTTTTTAACACAAATATGAACGAAATTGATCTGGCCAAATTACCCACACAGCTTATCGTTCCAACATCGACCAGTTCAGCTATTTACTAGTACATTTTGAAACAGATCAGTGATCAATACTCACATGAATAAATTAATGCTGGGAATATCGGTTCATTTCGTTCTTGCGCCGTTTCTACAAGTATTCTTAATGGACCCTTTGGCGTTAACACTGCTATCAAGTCTGAAACAAAAGTTGAGGTTTAAAACAGGACTTAAGGTGAAAACAATTATTATCCTCATTGGGCACAAGATGTTATGACAGCTGGATATAAGCTTCACACAATAATATAATACATATTGACCAGTCTGATACTTTGACATCCAGTGGGTTCCAGCGGATTTCAAGAGATCATCGGTATAGGAAGAGGCCTTCCAACGTTAGGTCTTCCGGTGCGCGGTCCTATCGAACATCCGTTCTGCAAATACTTGTAACAGATGTTCGATTGGTTTGTCTAGATAGGTATATCTGCTAGTTACGTTTGGCAAATTATCGTGAATCAACCATATCAAATACATACCCCAAATGGATATAACAGCGAGAACAGCCCATGTAGTCCATTCAGGGAGGTACTTGATGAAGACGAGCGCCATTAGCGCTGCAATGAAGATCAGGTAGGCCTGCTGCAGCCGCAGCGGCCCCTTCCAGTGGATCACGATCATGCCGACCACGCCAAAGTTCCACATCCCGAAAAACAATGTTATGTAGTCCATCGGTATGTTGTACGCCCTCAGTGCTTCCCTGTACATTTGTTTATGTTATATATTATTTTTGACATTATTGAGAGATTAGCCAAAGCCACTTTTGGAAATATTCATTTATTTCTTATTATTCAAATGATTCAGATGAATGTTATGAATGTCAAAAGATTTAATGTAAAAACCGTAATTTTCCTTTTACTCCAGTTATTATAGGATAACACTAATTTAACTAAGCAGTTTTCAGACCTTATATTTTTGTATTAGCCTGTTTAGCGGTATTTATTAAATGCCTGACAATAGGTACATAATATATTTTTCTCATGTGTTGAAAATCGTCATTGATACATCTGACCTTGTCATTGCACTGTCTTTTAATCCAGCCTCTCAAGCTGCACAATAGTATCAAATTAAAGTATATGATAATACCAGGAAAAAAATTTTTTTTTTGTTATGAGGAAAATCCCAAAAAAAAAATAGCGAAACAAAGCATACTTACTCAATATATAAATAAGAGAACAGGAACAGTAGCATAAGTGATGATAGTATGAGCCAACCATGGATGATTTTGTAGCATCTCTTCTTGTACAGCACTATGAGCAACACGGTCATTAAGGCAATCACACTTAGCAGGATCAATGAGTTGGCTAGAGCATTCCATACTTTTGTTACTGCATATGGACTCTCTTCATGAAATGGTGTGTAGGCTCTGAAAAAATATTATACAGTATAGGTATATTTGTAAGACTAAATAACACCACTGGATGTCACACAAATCAGTTAATTAATCATGATTATTTTAAATGTAAAAATACTTACAAATATACATCTTTAACTGAATAAAAATTAATTGAAGAAATAGTGGCGACGACGACGAGCATGCACAGGGTTACAGGCACAAACAATTTGATGACATGACGGGCTCCATATTTCAGTTCAATCTCCTCTAATTGTGGCTCTACTGGTGGTGGCTGTGAAGGCATGTTGGGCGCTGAGCTGCTACCTGCTCCTGAGCCACTGCTTGGCATCCCCTCAACACTCTGAACAAGCAAACATTAGATTCAAACCGTTTATGTTTGTTACATCATCACATAACTGAGTTTTGTGCTCAGGTACTGCTAATTTTGTATGTGAGCATTTTTAATGATATTACCAAAATTTCTGGGAATGTATTATGACAGTACAATTTTGTTCTTTTTTACTTATTTATACACTGCTGCTTTAGTTAACTAACAACTTCCCCAGCTTGGTACAGGCAACATTCCCGTCTTCACATGGATCGCTACCAGGTGGCAATTGTGGCAAACCATGTGGGGGTGACTGGGAATATTCACAATTTTTTTTTTGTTTATTACATAAATATAAATAAAAGAAAGTCGTGTTAGTTACACTATTTATAACTAGAGAATGTCTGAAACAATTTGGCTGAAAATTGGTAGGAAGGTAGCTTAGAACTAGGACAAGGGCAAGAATAATTTGTATCCCGTTAAATAAAAAACAATTCTAAACCTGCTCATTTATTGGTATAGGGTAGAGTAGGGTAGAGAGGGAGTGAAGCCGCAGGCAAAAGCTAGTTGGTAATAATAACCTTCAGTGTGAAGAAGTAGAGAAACCAACATGGGTAGACAGTAAATATCTTTTATAGTATATAAAGATTGATTGAATGCATCCAAAAATATTAGGGAATTAAAAAAATTTAATTAGTACAAAATGCTGGCTTTTGGCCATTTTCCTCCTAGGCTGAAACTGGAATCTTTTAATTTGTTAAGTTTTATTTTAGTATTTTTTATGTAAGTTTCAGAACTAACTCATAGATCTGCTTACTTTTGCTATGTTGATTTTGTAAAGGTTCATTTCTCTTGAGACGTGATTGTCTATTGTTTGGTCATCAATTATTTATTCTTCATGCAACCAAAGGTACAAAGGCGGACTTAATGCCATAGGCATTCTTTACCAGTCAGGCATAAAAAAAAGATTATATTAATTTAAAAACAACAACAAATATTAAGTTAACAATCTACACAAATCATATATTAAGTTAAAACTAAACATACACACATATTTAATAATACATATATATATATACATATATAAATAAATACAGTAAAGGAGTTTTTGAGATGATTCTGCTATTGGTGTAGAAAGTAATTCCTCAACTGCATACTGACTCATAGCCGTCCTGATATCGAGAGGTTGCTAATTCCACAGAAGAATGAATGGTATATAGAAGGATCTACTGATTTATCCTTCCCATACTTCTGATTTTGTTCATTCTACAAAATTAGAAGTATGGGAAGGACAAAGTACTAGATTTTTGGAAGAACACAGATTTTTAGCATGTGAAGAACAGAGATATTGAAAGTGAAATATAAGATAACAAGGAGGGGTAGGAGAGTTTAGCAAAGAGAACAGGGTTTTCAAAGCTCGCAAACTTCTTCTCTAGCAAATAGGCAAATATTTGAGTTCAGATGTGAAGCTTGATATGTGATCATATTTCCTCACATTTTAACAATATTGAAAATTAAAAAGACTACTAAGGGCTAGAAGCAGCAACCTTGTGCCTAAACAAAACAGGTTATAAACAGTAATCACACTAAATATGGAACCACTTGAGTTCAGCAAAAATTTTTTAACAATAACATTTCCAAGTCATCTCAACAAAAAGGGTATTTATATGGGTATATTGTTATGGGTAGCGTTTTTAAGGAATTACGGAAATCCAAATTTCGTGATTCATTATTTATGATATGTAAGCATACAACAAAGCAGCCAACTGTGGTGAATCACTGGAACCACAATCCAGAATACTCATACACATAACTTCGCTACAAGTACTACGTACATATATTTTTCAAATAGATTAGATAGTGATGAAAGAGAGTTACTTAGGTCGTATTAGTCTTACAAACCGAAGAAGTCTTGTAGATGTCGATAGAGTGCAGCAAATTTACTTACGCCATAAGAGCGTTGATTATCGGATTTAGTCTTTCGTTTTTTCGCTATACGTTCTGCAATCACCCGATCAGGGCGAGCTTCAGCGATGTGGCCGTCCATGAGTGCAGTGTGCTCAGTCGCCTCCTCTATTTCGCTGCCGGTGTCACTCATTCAAGTATTATTTGGATATTAGACATTATGTTTAACACTGTTAAGTAATGAAAGTTGGCTTTTAAATTAAACAAAGCTTTATGCAAACGTCATAAAGACCTACGCACAAAGCCTACGCGTTTCGAAAGCCTATTTCACTTAACTAACAACTTATGTCAGCATCACCATCACAGAACATGCAGAACATTTCACCAAAGAGAATATAAGCACTACGTTTACATTTCACATCACAGACTACAGAGAGATACTACCACAGATACTACGTATTTTCCCATTTTTGATTACAAATTGATATGATAGGTCGAGTCGACGAGTCAGAATGTGACCAAAGATAATATAAGCACTACGTTTAAATGCAAAGACCTTAGAATATAAGGACCAGAAATACCTACAAAATAAGCGTGTATACCTACTAATAGCCGGGCACTAAAAATGGCGGCCAATGCTAGGGAAGCACTTAGACAATCAAAACCAAAATGTATCGATATCGATACCAGACTTTTTATATTTATAACATGGGAATTGGTTACGTATGTAACAATACTTTTAAACTTTGGATACTTAATTAGATTTTACTTTTTTTTTTTATAATTTTTTACCTACTTTTGAAATAACTGTACCAAGTCCTTTATTTCTTTTTCAATACACTTACTCGAAAACTGCCTCTTATCGCACTACAATTAGATCCGACATGGCATGTACATCACCCGCGTGCTTTCTTTAAATTTATCACACCAAGGGCTTTTTCATTCCTATTTCGTCACGGTCAAGGGTGATTATTTTCTTTTTTTAAGCAGAGGCGGATGTTTTGGAACAAAATGTAATAAATAAACATGATTTTACTTACACAATAATTTGTTATTACCAACAAATTAACATTTATCGACGTTCTAAATTCAAAAATATTTAAATTTCTATTTTTATTAATATTAGGATGTATAACAGTTTGACACCTTTGCTTCTCCTTCAACCTGCAAAGGTTAAACGCGGGGAAAAAAGTCTATTAAATAATATTATCTAACCTGTTTCTTTGTGTTATTTGTGAAAAAAATGTTGAATTTAAAATTTGAAAAGAATTCTTTAGATGTTACGCCGCCGCCGCCAGATATTGTGATTAAGGTAAACAAATACTTGTGATTGCTTGCTGCCATCTAATAAATAAATAACAAATAAAATAAAAAGACTTTTATTTCTTGCTAAATATTAACAATGATAACAAATAAAAAACGGTAATTTAAAAAACTAAAAAACCCGACTGCTTTTCTGAGCATTCATGAAAAAGTCCTAAAACAAGAAAGTCGTTGTACCCGATTGCACATAACTATATAATATTTTAAATACTGGCAGTCGGGACCCATTCTAGAATTGAGAGCACATACCTATATTACTTTGCAGATTACTCCAATCTATTAACTAGACGGCTGACTTTCAAACCCAAATCCCAAATTAATTAATAATAATAATAATAACCCCATCGCTGTATCTCTACGTTGACGTCGTGATGGGGCTTGCGTGCTCCAATAAACCCTAGGTTGTAACTTGCCTAGGGTGAGGGGCCAGACTAAGAGAGATACAATCCGCAGGGCAGTTTTGTGGCGAACTGTTGGGCATTAGCGACCTCACGGACCCGATCTCCCGGGAGAATTCTCGTTCTTCATCTCCGGCTTGCCTTTATTGGCCGGCCGTAGTGAACACTGACGAGGAACAGAGCTCCCACCTCTCTCTTGCCTTTATTGGCTGGTTTGAGTGGAGATTCGCAAGAGCAATTATGCTCGGGAGAAGGATGTATAATCCAGTAAGGTGCTGGTAGGGATCTTGACCGCACTTCCGGGATTGTCCTGATAGCCGTGGTATACCTCTCCACTCCTCAAGCACCTCAGGATATGTTGCCCTCTTGTTGCTACGTCACTTCGTGCTAGCGGCCGTTTTTGGGGGCCCATTTATTGAGTGTGCAAGTCACCTCCTGCCTGTTTACCGATGGATATTAATAACATTGTTTAGGCAGGGGCCATAGTTTTCACATAGTTCTTGGTAACCAGTCCACTTAAGACTCCAAAAACCATAGCCCTATTGTCTTTGGTTGGCATCACGTTCCATTAAAAGTACCTAAAGGGCCTCTGCGAGTTGGTTTCGGCTCCTCGTACGCCTTCCAAAGGTCCAGGACCTCAGGGTCCTGAGATAAATAAATTTATAAAAATAATAATAATAACGATTCCTAGCTGCCGACGTAGGTATGCATCGAGATGTAGTGGCAGTGGACAAGGGACTCACCCCGCTCTCCTTGGCTAAGGAGAACTGGCGCAAACCGGTAGTGCTTGACACTAACGATCGCAGGGAAGTATGGCAGAGCAAGGAACTTCACGGATGCTTTTTCCGGGCCCTTCACGGGCCCGATGTAGACCAATTGGCGTCCGTAGCTTGGCTGCGTTTCGGTGACCTCTTTGGGGAAACCGAAGGTTTTATCTGTGCAATTATGGACGAAGTTATCATGACGAATAACTACCGGAGATTTATTGTGAAGGACGGCACGGTTGACATCTGTCGGGCGTGTCACCGTCCGGGAGAATCAATTCGTCACATTATCTCCGGTTGTTCTCGTCTGGCTAACGGCGAGTATTTGCATAGGCACAACCTTGTAGCCAAGATTATCCATCAGGAACTTGCTTTGAAATACTCTCTTGTGGGATCGGAAGTGCCGTACTACAGGTATGAGCCCGACCCAGTTCTTGATAATGGTCATATCACGTTGTACTGGGATCGGTCCATCATCACTGACAGGACTATTGTAGCCAATAAGCCTGATATAGTGGTGGTGGACCGAAACGAGAGGCGTGCAATGATTGTTGACATATCCGTTCCGCATGACGAGAACCTCGTGAAAGTCGAGAAAGATAAACAAATCAAGTATATTGACTTGGCTCGCGAGGTTGTCGACATGTGGGAAGTGGATTCGGCGATCATTGTACCGATAGTCGTGTCGGGTAATGGCTTAATAGCCAAGAGCCTCGACCAACACCTTAGGAGGCTCTCGTTAGGCGGCTGGATCAAGGGCTTGATTCAGAAAGCGGTACTCCTGGACACGGCTCGTATTGTTAGGAGGTTCCTTTCTCTGGAGCCCTGACCGCCGGTAGCTTGGACCCTGTTCCCGATACCGGTGGGACACTATTTTTTATATTTTTAAATGATTTTTTTTTCTTTTTTATATGTATGTTAAAAATATTTAAAAATTTAAAAAATATGTGATACAATAAATAAAGGGAATAATAATAATAAACCTTTATTGTCAGGCAACTACGGCCCATAGATAAAATACACAAATAACCATACAAAATTAAAATAATACATATAACCACACTACAAGGTGGATTGATGGTACTTCATCATCACGCAGCCTAATTACATCAAGGGTATTATTGAACGATGATTCAGTAAAATGTAATGAACAGACACACGGTGCTTTCATTCCAGGTTTAAGATTTTCTATCCCAATGACTTCAAGCCACTTCTGGCGCAGTACTTCTTTTTTGGGGAACCTGTGCAAATAAAAAACATACAAAATTATTTCAGTTGGATGTAGGTAGGTAGGAGTAAAACAAATCACAGACTGAACTAAATAACCACCACCTACTGTATGACGAATGACACTGTATTGTTTTGGTAAGTACTAGGTCTCGCTATTTTAAAATCTATTAGTTTTATTTTCAAAATCGTCTCTTCAACATATTTTACTGAACCCCAAACACAAACTAAAAAAATGATAAATCTTTATCGATAGCTTATTAAATAAAGGACATCACTATTTTAAATCGTCAATAATTTATAAATTTAGCAAATAGAGGTATTTAACAGAAATAATTTGTATGTACTTTTAGGAACTTTCATTATATATATAAAACAAGGACACTTATACGGAAAAAATAGTAGTATGATAAAGTTTTTCATAAAATACGGTTACTAACCTATGCAAGGTTATTTGAGGTTTATTGGTGTTTTTCCTTGCACCACACTGAATTATGGAACACGAAGGCATATCCAATTTTTATCCCTTGATACTCACAGCACCAAACCACTTGGTTGGGAGCGTTTTTAGTCCTAAAAATCGCAATATAAATCCAATGTTGTTGTTTACTTGACACCTGACGTACTACAAGACCGCGGGCCTTAAAAATGGCGGATGGCACGCGAGTTAGATATGTTGACGGAAATGTAAAAATGTTGCCAGAGAGAGAAAAAACAAACAGCATGACATCTCTTTCTTCAAACGACATTACACATTAGTTAAAAAGAGACAAAATGTAGTTTACTAAGGGCTGTATAGTATACTAAGGGCGTCTCTTTATATTCTATTCTCTAAGGTCTCTAACCCGGTGTTCACCAAAGCTAAACCGACTGGTAGACAGGCTATCTATCCCCTATTAAACTGGATTTCATCCAATCAAGGGCCTTGAGAATAATCACAGGAGCTATGAAACATAGTCCCATCAACGCCTGCGTGTAATGAACCTCCATTTAGTCCAAAGAATACGGTAAATAAGAGGGGAAGATTGATGATTGATGGGGATGATTTAGTATATGACGTCAATTTTTAGCTGACCGATTGTTTTTCCGTGTTACAGTTTACACATAGCCTTTTAATTCAAAAACTTCAAATGCTTGCTGATTTCATTGACTCGTCAAATTATTGGAATCACAAATCTATTCCTTGTTTAATTAAAGTTATATCCGATTTAAATCATTTAATGCACCGACACACCGGTAACCAAAACTTGATTTGTTTAACAGTGAATACGAAGCCTTGACTAACACTCAATCTGTTAATTACATTGTAGATATACTTAATTGATAAAAACAACGCTAATACCCAATTTAATTTTATCGTTCAACAAAATTTGCCTGAGTGGCATCATATTTTCACTGATGCTTCAAAACATAAATCTGATGATTGTGTGGGGGTAGGAATATATCATGCTTAGTACAATATAATTGTCCAGAAGATAAAGTAGCCACCTGAAGCAACTGATTTTACTGGTGAATGTCTTGGTATCCTTAAAGCTGTAAAATACATTTTACTTTTAAAGCTTAGAAATAGTTTAATTTTAACGGATTCCATGAGTCCGTCTCCTCACATGCACACATCTCAGCATCACAGCACATATTAGAAGCACAGATTACAGAAAGATACTACGTATATTAGAAGTAAACTTTTTGACTGTGTTGGCAAAGGCTTTTCTGTTGTTTTTGTCTGGATACCGAGTCGTTGTGGTATAATAGGTAATGAAAAAGCTGATAGACTTACTAATGAGGCTGTGGTGTGTGGGGATACTGTTCCATTCAAAAATTATAGGTAGGTCTTAGCTACTCTTCCTAGACATTATTTTAGGGATTCTTGGGATAGATTTTGGACAGAAAGTAGCCGTTCAAAAGGGAAATTATTAATACTTTGGTATACACTAAACTGTCATAAATTCCATGCAAACCTTGGTTTTCTGTCCTCAGACTTGGCAAAATTGTGACAACCATATTAATAAGAATACGTTTAGATCATACTACTTGTCAAGGGCGTCGCTAGCCGATGACCAAGGGGTGGGGGGGGGCAAAAGTCGGGGCCAAGTGGGGTCGAAGCCTACCGGGGCCATGGGTTGTGCGAAAGTGAACTCCGGGTCCTGGAACGAAGGCAAAGAAGGAACAGGAGTGGGTTTTTAGTCAGTAAAAGTCTGACACTATCTCCCGCTCCGCCCAAATTTTTCTCCGACTAAAAAAAAACCTTTTGGAAGTATGGCAAAAGTATCAATGGTAGTTAGAGCTTTTGATGCTGTAAAACTGCTAAAGTTGGTGGAATACCCACTAAAATCTCCAAGAGGATGTTGTCGTCACCTCACACCAATTTAAGTATTTCACACGGGGATGAATAATATAATCGATGTAGGTACAACAAACATGGATGTTAGAATGCATCACATACCTGCCGATCTGAACTGCCAATCTTCGTAATAGATTTATTTCTCTTATATATCATCTGCTTCGCTTATGACTGAATTTCTACCATCTGTAAAGTTTAAAGCTCCCTGAACATGAATATATCAACGCAATTAACCCTAAACTTGTCATGTAAGCAATATACCAACAATAACATCTGAAGAACATCATTTCAACAGTGTATAATCAATAGCTGTACCAGGATGAATATGACATAATAACAGCTTCATCACAAATAATTAAACTTGAGGTTAGATAAATCTTAGAGCCCGAACTCCCTCGGAACTCCTCCCCCAGGATCAGGTCTTGGGAGGATCAGGTTAGGTTAAAAGAGGAGCCCGATCGCCGTCGGAGCTCCCCCCCCAGGATCAGGTCCCGGGGGGCCCAGCTGGCTCAGATTGGTGTATAACACACCCATGTAACATCGGAACCTGGAGGAAACCACCTCTCCAGAACTCAGCTCACACCCCTATCATACTAGAGGCAGCCTACCCGTTAAAACGTACATGTCGAAATCCTGGAGACTAACTCTCCAGGCCTCAGCTACTTTCGCCGCTCCGCCCAGAAGTAACTTACTCCGCTAACCTTCCGCGTCGGAATCCTGGAGACTAACTCTCCAGGCCTCAGCATATTGCGCCTCTCCCCCCAGAGGTATGTTACTCCGAGCGAATTTACCATACCTCATACAGTTAGGCTTTCACCTTTAACATTAACATTTATAGGAATCAATTGCGCTGAGACACCAAATAACCACACAGAGCTTGACTAAGATATTAACATAAGTAATACTTAGCTTCCATGCCTTCGAAGTATGGATACATGTCCCTCTTCCAGACACGGCACGAAAAGTCTTTAATTAACATAATTCACGCTCGGTACACAAGTTATCACACTACACTTGCAACTTAGTTAGCAACCTTTAAAAATGGCGGTATGCGGTTGCATTGTTCGCGCCAACTAATATTTGTAAAGTCTATTATCTATGCTTACCATAGTTATTCAAGATAGCCCTCGGCATGTTGCTAGTGTTGAATTTATATATTTGGTCTATGGATTCGCGTTAGTCGCGACAGATGTAGTCACCACCAAAATTCTTACCATAATAGTGCTAAATCTTGCACTGAGTGCTGATTTCGCAACACCAAACGAAGCGCTTGGCGCCATATTGCCTGCCTCCACCTTTCTTAGTTTCGATTTCGGCCAGCGAAACGTCAGCCACCAAAACCAAAGCTCCCTTGACGGCGCGTTTTACTTGTTCAAATGTTCCTTTTAATTAATCGATTTTTATAAATGAAAAGCTTACTTTGTAACATTTGTTAACCACTTGGTTAACAAATGTTACAAATGTGCAGATTAGATAAATTGAATCAATCTCTCTTCTCTAGGGGGGCGCCGTAGCCCCCCCCCTTCTGCCCCTCGTTGGCGACGCCCATGGTACTTGTCCAGCGCACCTTGCACGCTTCCGAATTATAGATTAGATAGCCCTCAATGTGAATGTGGACATAACTTTGGGGATCTGAACCATAAATTATTTTTCAATAGACTTGCTCAGAAAGTGGCTCTTATTGCACCACACTTAGGTATATAATGGCACCTGTTAGCAAACTGTGACATTTTGATTACCATTACGCACTAGTGCTGTAATGTAGCTATAACCTTTTTTCAAATTCAAATTTTGAATACGAAAAAATAAAAAAAAATATTGTGGTTTATGGCCGTCATTTTAAGATGCGCGCGGTTTTTGGCGTGATGTTTTTCGAGTGAAGTTCATGGGCTGTATTAATTAAATAAAATTAAATACTACAAAAACATTATTTATTGACTGGCCTGTTGGTCTAGTGGTTAGTGGCCCTGACTGCTATGCTGGAGGTCGTGGGTTCGATTCCCACCCAGGACAAATGTTTGTGTGATGAGCACGATTATTTGTTCTGTGTCTGGGTGTAATTTATCTATAATATGTATGTATTTATAAATATATAAGTATGTCTATCAGTTGTCTAGTACCCATAACACAAGCTCTGCTTAGCTTGGGACTAGACGGCGTTGTGTGATAGTTGTGGAATATTATTATATTATTATTATATTATAAAATGTTACATCCATATTCTATTGTCACTACGAATGACATATTTACGTAAAAACTTTTCACACAAGAAAACAAACGACGACTAGGCAATATGATCAAAAGGCCATATAGCCATAGCCTAGCGCGTGTTTATGAAAACAGATTTAATTTTTTACCGCCATGTTATGAAAAAATCTTTGATTATATACTTTTAGGAACCAGAAGCGGATTTTAAATAAAGAAGACAACTGTCAGTCTAGCCTACCTTACATTTTATTTACAAACTCATTAATTACAGAAATAATGACGCACTATTTTATTGGAAACATTCGACTACGACAACACACAATAATTAAAGGAAATTAATCAGATGAACTCAATAACTTAGCAGTGATCCGTGACGAAATCCAACGACCTTACTGCGCGGGCGCTGACTGATGAAAAAGGGGTGCGGACTTTTTTTTTGTGTGTGGCCTCTCGCAGGTCAACCTATGAGGTTGTCGGCTGCTTAACCGGGCTTGCCTGTGGCGGCCTCGATTCACGAATCAAAGCCTCCAGCCAGGGCTTATTTACTTAACTAACTTACAAGGGGTGCGGACCGATTTTTTTTTTTCTTCTTCTTATGGCAATTGAGTCGATTTCGACTATTCTGCCAGTGTCACGTTGGGATGGACCGATTGACAACCGCTTTTATAGGTGTTGTGTGAAACGTCAGGGATGACAGCTGTACAATTATTCGAAATATCGATTATAAGCTAACAATACCTTATAATCAGAGGTCGGAGTAGGTAGATTGATTTAAGCAGTGCTATTCTCTAAGAAAAACAGCATTGAAAACAACGCTGTGGAACGTTGTCTCAACGACGAAATCCAAATAGGTATTCACTAAGGTGTGAGTAGCTTCACTAGCGCTCAAGGCTGTGACGGTTGTGAGTTGGAACTACTCACCGGCGAGTAATTTGACAGTTCTTCATATATATATATTCTTCACACATATACTCTTTGGAAAAAACAGCGTCGAGGACGTTAACAGCCTCGACCTCGGGCTCGATTCTATCTTTCAAATCTAAAAGCTACAATTTAGACGCGGATTTCATAGTTAACTACTTAGATTTAACACGCAATTAAAAAAATGTTAGTGTCCACCGTATCTTTTTAAAATTTAATAAACTAATAAATTGATTGAAATGGCAGTGGAGTTAATGATCAAGATTTATCTGCTAAAAGAAGCTGAGAAAAGTGACGATATAAGGAAAGCTCGACGGGCGAAGCAGTTAAGAAAGTTTAAGTCAATATCCCGTGATGTTGACTTCATCCACATTACTTATATACATATAAACTTGCATGTTATTCCTCTTAATAAATATTCTATACTATTTGTTCATACTTTTTGTGAATAAAGGCTATTTGTATTTTTAATGCCTCATCGTTTTAATTAAATAAGTATGGTCAAACATAAACATCACCAAACATAGTTTTATTCAGATGCAAGTAATGGAGAAAAGACTAAGGGGTCTTTTTTTAAGGGGATTTTCATGACATGCACTTTGGCTATAAGGTACTATCAAACTGATCTGATGATGGAGCCGGAAGGCGGAAGGTAGACACAAGAACTTTATAATAAAACAATGTATCCTATCTAGCAGTGATTGGGTTTAATCGAATTATCGTGAGAAATAGGCACTCTGATTATTATAAGTGCACCGCAAATAAAAAGTGTGAAATAAAAACTTTTTACAAAAAAATTAACCAACTTCATTAAAAAAAAAGCACTAAAAGGATTAAAATAAATTTAATTAAGGAAGTCGGTGTTACATTAGAAACAAACAATACCTACCGAGAAACACCGACTTCCGAAATTAAAGTTATTTTAATCCTTTTAGTGTTTTTTTTTAATGAAGTCGGTTATTTCTTTTTTGTAAAAAGTTTTTTTTTACCTTGAATATCTTTTTTCTCCCAACGTCTTTTTTATGGTAGGTTAAATCATCCGATGACATCTCCTGCCCTTAGGCGGAGCGGGAGATTGTGTTAGATTCTTACTGACTAAAAACCTAGCCTGTTCCTTCTTAGCCCTTTATACCGGGACTGGACATTCTTTTCAGAAATCAGTCCAGTAGGCTTCAGCCCTGCTGGGTCTCTACGGTTTGCTGACAACTCCTTGAGGCGCGCGGGAACAGTGCGCGCCGCCGACGACTTGGGCTCGGTCCGGACGGTCGGACGGCGAGCTACCCATTGCTCGCCGTCCGCAAGCCCGCGCCCGCGGTGGCTAGAGTGTAAGGGCCGTTGCCTCACGCGTGTGGCCTCCTCCTTTGTTAGCAGTAATGCGACCTCCTGCCACTCCTCCTCGCTTTGGACCATGGCCTGTCTCAAGGTCCAGCGCGAGAGATCGTTACCGCCGATCGCCCCCGCGAGGACACGGCGGTGTTCTGTCCAAGCGGGGCACACTTTTACCGTGTGCTCCACCGTATCCTTCCGGGCGTCACTTCCGCACGAATCCAGTGCAGGAATTCCCGAACTGACCATGATCGGTGAGAACCTGCGTCATGCGGAAGGTGAGGACGGCATGAGGTCTTTCCAGCCACTCCTCAAAGAGGGGACTTGTCACATATTCATGGTGTGCCCAGCACTGGGTTGCGAAAGTCGCTGTCACCATTTCACCATGAGATCCCACCGGAACTCTATCCACCATGCCGCCACTTGTCGCGGCAGCGGCGTTTCGTCCCGGCGTTGCATTTTTCCACGCAAATCGCGCATGTGTGCAAGGACTCCAGATCCTATGGTGGCAGACCAGCAAGGAGGCTCGCCGCTTCGCAGGAAACCGTGCGGTATCCCCGCACCAGCCGTATGGCCATAACCCTCTGGCATGTGTTCAGTTGGACCGCCGGTCGCTTTCGCGGGGGCTCTATAAAGGGCCATTTATTTACTCTTCAATGCTGGTAACTTTCTCACCTAAATCACGTTAATTTTGATTCTGTTTTCACAATAAGGTACTTCCACGCCTCCTATTATTTTTTTGTCATACAAAATAGGAGAGCACATTCGCACATACATTCGCATAAATACTGTTTGATCTTATGTAGTTATTCTATTCTCTTTGCTATTTGACATTTGAGTTTTCAAACATGTGTCAAAATAAAATGTAATTTAAATTTCACTAAAGAGTATTGATTTCAACTTCGAAGCAAATCACCCTAAAAATAACTTTCTACCCCTTTTTAACTCCTTTAGGAGAGGAATTGCAATTAAATACATAACTTACATTTCATCAATTGGGTTAAAGAATATTCATGCAAAATTTTTTATAGATTGGATCAAGGAGTCACATTGTCCCATACAAACTTTGCTCCCCTTTTTACCACCTTTTGAGTGGAATTTTGAAAAATCCTTTCTTATCGGATGCCTACGTTATACAAAGAACATATCCTCCAAGTTTCAGATTTTTACGATCAGCGGTTCGGTGGCGACTGATCAACGCACAGCCTATGTTGATCGTTGAGCGTCGATCGTTGATCGAGCGTTGATCAGTCAGTCATTCAGCACAAAGGATTTTATATGTATAGATTTTGTTGTACTTATACTTTTTTTCTTTAAAATAATAATTATAAACCTCTATTACATATTTTAAACCTACAAAACTCTAAGTCGAGATTGATCGATTATGATTTAAGAAAATTGTGTCAAGTCCCTATTCGACTACGGATTTAGTGACGAGACGCTACAGCCTAGAATTCGTCGACGACCTTAATCGTGCTCGTGAATACCGTTTAAATCAAGGCTGCACACTTGGTCGATCTAAAGGCTGTCTCGACCTCGACCTCGTCACAGGGTACAGCCATGAAAATGACTTTTAGAGAATAGCAAAGAAGGTCGTTGACGTCAAACGTAGAGGATAATATGGATATGCCTCCAAAATACCGGAACTTCATATTTATTGTGATATTTGTTCCGGAATTTTTAAATTAGCTCGAATTTGTGTTTAAGGTGAAAAACGTATTAATAATATCAATCTACGCTGACAGTGTTAGCTAATGGTGAAAGAAATCAGTATTTTATTTTATACAAAAATACCTTGGAATAGTTACACCGTATTTTGTCCCTGTTGAATTAGAAATGAGGCTTGACAGTATGACGCTTTATTTTATTTTAGTCCATAATTCCTATCCCGGAACTTTTTCCGGTACTTCCCGCACATTATGGATAAAATGACATGTCTATATTATAATATCTTGACGCAAGTATATAAAATCATTCTACCTACTCCGACCTCTGCTTATAATCAAAGGAAAAAAATGTACTAAAACTGTTGTAATATTAGCTAGCTAAATTATTTTTCTTCACAAGTGTATTGAAAACCGTCGTATGATACACGTAAGTAATGAGTGGTTACCGTTCTTGGCTCTCTTAAGACACTATTTCAATACACTTACTCGAAAACTGCCTCTTATCGCATACTGGCCAACTGATCCGACAAAAATCCCGGACCTTCTTGACTTTTTAATTACGAATAGGTTGTCTAGAGATAATACGAAACCAGAATCTTGTTATTACACCCCATCTGACAACACCTACCTATTGTTAACAATTAGCTCAAAGCTAGTTGAGAAACCATGCCCATTTAGACTTTATAATAAACACACTGACCGCAGGAGTCGGACTACATTAACAAAAATGTAGATTTGAAAGTTACCCTAAAAACATTGAAGACATAAATAACACGATCGAATATATATTAACTTCCTTGATTGAAAGAGCGTTTTGGATGGGTACCTACTCCAAAAATCACGTGTCCCAAAGGACCGTCCAACTAACCGAATTTGCAGTACTTGAGAAAACAAGATTGCGTCGAATTAGCCTACAAAGTAGATTTGATGAGGGTAAAGGGGCTATTACACCTTTCTAAAATCAGGTTCCGACATTTAGGCACGCCTAAATTCAGGGAAGTATAATTGCATTTAGGTAGGAAGGATCCTACTTAGGCTCCGATTTAGATCGCCCTTGGCGACTGACATATTATTACAAAGTACTCTGTGGCGACTGCAAAAGTATGAAAAAATGCAAAAGAAGCACAAAAAAATCCGTCCTTAGGGAATCACATCTGACTCTCACGTCACCAAAAACTACACCAAAAAAAGTTTCCCAAGAGAACAATTCAAAATAACGTGTTATTATAGCATCGCTGATAAATTAAATGAAGAGATGCGAAAAAGAGGAGAGATATACAAACAAACAGCAGACAAATTCTCATTCTTGAATAAAATACCCAATGCCGATAAAATTATGTGTCCTGCAGGGCTATTGGCTAACTTTTTCGAAACAGTTGACAACTGACATTTGATGTAGATACAAGTTAAGTGGCTAACAAACTGCGGTGGATAAGTGGCGGCTAACAAAAATTATCAGTGCATATTGTCCCGGCTCTAGTTTTTATCGACTATTATACAGCTAAGTTAAATATCACATCTTCAGCTTAAAGCTCACAATCACAATTTTAAAAGTATAGATACAATAACATCTGTCAGAACGTGTCACGGTGGATATTTAAAGCACCGGTGGATAATGACGTCATATGAGTTGGTCACTAAAGATACGCAATACGAAATTAGCTGTTTGACAGTTATACGATGTACATTCTAGCGAGTGATCTTCACTTGAGCTGTCATCAGAGTTACGCAATAGCCCCGCAGATCAAACTGCAGAATACAGTGAGCACAGGACAAATCTAGTAACAGAAATTCAACAGTTTCATTCTTATGTCATAAGTAAAATAAGTTCCAGACCCAATGATTCGGCTCGCACAAGTTTACATCAAACTCACGCACAATTATATAAAATAATACATGATGATGATAAAAATGAATCAGCTTTCCCTAATGTGGAAACAACCCCGCGTATATATTTATCGCTTATAATCATAAGCGATAAAAATATAAAAATAAATAATAAAAAATACAAATTCCTCAGCGGAACGTACTTTTTTAATATTAAAAATATTAAAAAATGAAACAAGGACAACATTTTTGTAAAAAGATATTTTTAACCAACTTCAAAAAAGGAGGTTTCTCAATTCGACCGTATATATCTTGTATATATATGCTTTTTTATGTTTGTTCGCGGGTAACTCCGTCGTTTAATGACCAAGTTGCAACTTATTTTTCCCCTTAATGGGTATACTTCCAGATTGGCCCCATTTTTTCAAAATCCATTTCTGATGATGGGATCCATGAGGAATCGAGGGAACTCCTCAAATATTATAGACAACCATATAGTGATGTTGGTATTTTTATCGAGGACATAAGCATTTACAGTCAAAAAGTAACATTTGATGGAGTGGAACTGATGAAGAAGACCAGAAATGGCCAACGGAACTTCATACTCGCATAGATATCACAATGAAGATAGTTAAGCGACTGTGACAATACAAATAAATAAATGGTTCTGAATAGTTATGTTGAAAATGCTATCATCAAAGTGACCTGATCATGATGATGAAGCCGGAAGATAGGCAACGGAACTCCGTAATAAATCAATGTATCTTAGCCGTGTTTGGGCTTGTTTGAATTGGGATGCATTTTGACTATAAAGCACTATCTAAGTGATTTAATGATTGAACAGGAAGGTGGAAGGTAGACACAAGAACTTAATAATAAAAAAATGTATCCTAGCAGTGTTTGGGTTTATTGGAATTATCATGAGAAATAAGCACTCTGGTTATAAGGGCACCGCAACTTAAAAGTGTGAAATAAAAAACTTTTTCCAAAAAATAATTAACGACTTCATTAAAAAATAACTCTAAAAGGATTAAAATAACTATAATTTCGGAAGTCGGTGTTATTTAAGAAACAAACAATACCGAGAAACACCGACTTCCGAAATTAAAGTTTTTATTTTAATCCTTTTAGTGTTTTTTTTTTTTAATGAAGTTGGTTATTTTTTTTTTGTAATAAGTTTTTTAGTAAAGTTCGGTCGCAGAGCAGGAAGAATTTCGTACAATGACCTTTGTGCCTACTGACAGTGGTCATAATACATTTTTTTATTAAGTGCGTTACATGAAAAATATGAAGAAGAAAAAAAAAATTACTAGTTTATTATTTTTTTATTAAGTATATAAATTATTTATTTAGATTTTATAATATAAAAATCGAATTAAAATTACTAATTCGGTAGAAATATGATAATAAAATTATCATTGTCATTCATTATTTAAAAATTATGATTTTCGTCAAGAATTTTTTGTAGTGACTAAATGCTAAACAAAAAAACCATATTCAAATTAGAACAATACTTACAATAACAGTTAAAAGTTTACAGTAAAGGGTTTACTATCCCTGACGACGGAGGCCATTGCATCTGTGTGAGCGAGACGCATTATATTTACGCGGGAGTGACAGAGTCATGTAAAAATAGGTCAACGTACGAAATTCTTCCTGCTCCGCGTCCGGACTATAGTTGTTGTTATAGCGGCAACAAAAATACATAATTTGTGAAAATTTCAACTTCTATGGAATCAGAAAAACGAATGTTTTTAGGCGGTAAAGGTTTAAAGACCGATTTTAGTTGACATACGAATAGGGGGAGGGGGGGCACAGGCGTGGATTGCTTAGGGCATCAAGTAGTCTTAATCCGTCACTGATGATAACACATTAGCAGCATAGTTAGAGTCATTAACTGCTTCAGCATTATCCAATTATTCGTTCTGGAAGTTTACAAAATCTATACCTCCCCTTGAATAGAATCAAGACTCGACAAGAACACCAAAACAAAATAGCAGTCATTTACTGAACATCTAGCAAACGTCATAGCCGACATAGTTGAAGACGAAATAGACAATGTCGTAAATCAAGACTAAATCAAGAAATGTCTGCCCTGCAATAGTCAAAAAAGTTTGTGTAACAATAAGAAATTTGCTAGACAAGAACTGGGTATGATTTAATAACGAAAGAAGTCTTAATCCAATTACCAAGAAAGACTATAGTAGTTCCGAAAAAACTGTATTTCATTAGAAGTTCAAAGGCGTTTTGAGGGTCGAATATTACGCAGTCTTGGAAAGTATCCCAAATCCTCATGATCCACAAAGCGGGTAAACCACTAACTAAGGTTTCACTAATCAATCTTCCAGACCTGTCCAAAGTAGGCCATGGCTAATGTGGAAGTGAAAATCAGGGCCCTGGAACGAAGACAAAGAAGGACCGGGGTGGGTTTTTTAGTTAGTAAAAGTCTGACACTATCTCCCGCTCCTCCCAAGGGCAGAAGATGTCATTGGATGATTTTTACCTACCAAAACAAAAATAGACATCTCCAAAGTGTTCGAAAAGATCTTGCTTCGTAGGATAATGCCAATACTCAACACCAATAGAATTATAGCCTCTCATTAATTTTGAATGAAATCCTAACACTCCACTATCGCATAGATTCATAGGTTAAATGACGGAATCAGAAAATCTATGAAAGAAAAACACTCGATCGAGTTTAGCACAAAGGTCTGCTGGCCAAAATTAAAACCTGCCTCTCCTACAGCCACTTTGCACTGTTTGATTCCTACCTAACAGAACGAATCTTCCAAGTAAAAAAAAAACATTTTACAAAAAAAAAAATGCAACCGACTTCAAAAAAGCACTAAAAAGTGCAAAATAACTATAATTTCGGAAGTCGGTGTTTCAATATTAGTTTGGTCTCTTTGTTATTGAACACCGACTTCCAAAATTAAAGTTATTTTGCACTTTTTAGTGTTTTTTTTGAAGTCGGGTGTATTTTTTTTTTTTTTGTAAAAAGTTTTGTATTTCACACTTTTTAGCTGTAGTTTCCCTCAGCCAAACTTAAGTAGATATCACCCGCTATTCGGTTCCATCATCAAACCATCACGACAAGGCTAACATATCTATACTGATTTATTACAGAATACCTTACCTACTTTCTGGCTTTATCATCAGATCAATTCTATGTATTGTCGGTGACTGACTGAAAGAAAAAGCGGAAGGGCCCTTTTTCTTTCAGTCAGTCACCGACAACATGTATAAACAAAGCAATTTACAACGAAAAAAGTTACGACAGTTCTGCTATGATGTTTTTGAAGAGTTCCGTTCTATATTTTCGAAGTTCATCATCAGATCAAAACAATATTTCTATGGGACCAATTCGGGAGTATAAACTTTAAATCAAAACAAAAAAATTCAAAATCGGTCCAGAAATGACCGAAATATCGGTGAACATAAAAAAAAAATATACAGCCGAACATAGTACCTTCTCCTTTTCAAAGTCGGTTAAAGAGTCAGCTGTAATGTACGACGAACGCCCAAAGCGCCGCCCCTCTGTAAACAATAAGCACTTAGGCATTATAGCGGGCGTCCTTCAAGCCTCGGTGCTAGGTTCTGTCCCGTACACTATATCTTTACGGTAGACCTACCCGAAATTGACTTGTGACTACTGCCACCTTCGCTGACGATACGGCAATATTAGACAGCAGCGACTATACTACAATTGCCTCACAGACATTTCATAGGGGAACTGACAAAATCCCGAAGTGGTGGCAAACTGGAGAATCAAAGTCAGCGCATCGAAATCAGTCCAGCGGGGCTATTGCGTAACTCTGTTGACAGCTCAAGTGAAGATCACTTGCTAAAATGTAGATCGTATAACTGTCAAACAGCTAATTTCGTATTGCCTATCTCTAGTGACCAACTGATATGACGTCTTTATCCACCGGTGCCTTTGATATCCACCGTAACCCGTTTTGGCAGATGTTATTGTATCTATACATTTAAAATTGTGATTGTGAGCTTTAAGCTGAAGATGCGCTATTTAACTTAGCTGTATAATAGTCGATAAAAACTAGAGCCGGGACAATATACGCCGATAATTTTTTTTTTGCCACCACTTATCCACTGCAGTTTGTTAGCCACTTGATGTCATACTTAATACCAAAGTTATGAAATATTTAGTTGACAACAAAGTTTAGTGTACATCAAATGCCAGTTGTCAACTGTTTTGAAAAAGTTAGCCAATAGCCCTGCAGGTCACCTTCACATTACGAAGAGGTTTTTTTTTTTTTATGGTAGGTAAAATCATCCAATGACAAATCCCGCCCTTGGGTGGAGCGGGAAGTAGTGTCAGACTCTTACTGACTAAAAACCGTGCACGCCGTCCGCAAGCCCGCGCCTACGGTGGCCGGAAATCGGGATCGGAATCCCGGCGGAGAGGTGACTGCCCGCCAGTGAAGCTCAGTGACGCTGTCCTGCCTCTTAGTTTCTGTGTTACTGTAAAATATCTGAGCTTACATCTAGATCGTCGACCCACCTGGAACTAACGCATAAAAACAAAAAGAGAGAAACTGAACTTTCGGTTCAGAAATCTTGCTTGGCTGATAGGGAGAAATGGCAAGCTGTCAACAAATAATTAACGACTTACCTATAAAGTTATCTTGAAGCCTGTGTGGACCTATGGCATACAAACGTGACGTAAACGAGGGTGTTACGCAAAAATATTATTTTTTGGTTTTAAGTGGGATAAAGGTTACCAAAATGCCTTCATGCTTTTATGCGTTGTACAAATTATTCAAATTAAAAAGAAAAACAAATCATGAAAACTAAAAATTTCTTATGATAGTTCTAAGTTTGCTTATTGTTTTGGTAGCCATTTTGCGAAGCGAGATAGACGGAGCTCAAGTCATTCTTAATCACAGTTCACAGAGTACTTTGTAATATACTTCACAGTTCATAATCGTAAACATTCGGCGGCTAACGTGATTTCACTGGCACGACAGCGCTGGCTTTTATCTCCATCCTTGTCTATCAGTTAATGTACGTTTGCGACTGTGATGACACTGAATATCGATGTGTAAGTTTCGAGTCCATGTTTTCTGATTGCTATGTTAGCGCGTAACGTATTTTCCCTTATAATATATCAATGGTTAGAACTGGTTAGAACAATGTTTGCCAGGTCAGCGAGTATACATGTTACCAGTAATCTGTATAATTCAGGTATTCTATACAATACTGAATGCGCAGCCGGTAATGTGTGTAAAAGATGAGAGCAGGGGAGGAGGTGATGTAATTTTTGGGCACCCTGACATGGACAAAAACCCTAACTTAACCGGGTTAGGGTTTTTTTAACCCTAACCTAACCGGGTTAGGGTTTTTTTTTACCACCACCTGAAAATAAATGCCTTACTTTAAACCATATACTATACATTGCCTAGGTATAGTGTATAATACCGGATTATATAGATTACATACATTTATTATTTTTATCTTAGGACAGATCTGATAAATTAAAAAAAAAACAAGGTAACTGTACTATCAAAGATTTTTAGTTTAAAATATTCTGAATACCAATTGAAGTAATAATAAATTGTGTCATAGTATTAGGTATATGAGGAGCAAATACTACAAGTAGTTCTCTAACATAAGATTCCTGTTTACAAGTATCTAGTTGGTTTTTAGTTTTTAATAGCTGGTTTGTATCAAATGTTTTCAAAGTTTTCTTTAACATGAGCCTAGTGGTGACCATGTTTGACCATGTCAGGCCCAGAGATGGCAATACACTAGATGTATCTTCAAATGAAGCTGTAACTTGATTTATGCAGAGAACAGCTAAATTGAATTCTTGTGCCAGTGTAGTTAATACTGTAGCAATTTCTCTCAAGTCTTCTGCTCTCTTCACATAATTTGTACTTTCACATCTGAAAGGAGCTGCAATAGAATCAATGACTATCAGAGACAAGTCATTCTGTGCTAACAGTTTAGGTAACCGTATGTTTACACAAGACATCAAGTCTTTTGCCTCTGTAATATGTTCTACATAAATATTTTTTCCATAGTCAATTTTCGGGTTGAATTGTGGAAGATTTATTTTCATTTCCTCAAATCTTTTACTTGGAAATATGTCTTCAGTACAAATATACACACACCCATGGGCCCAATTTGTTAGGGATATTTGTAAGGCTAATTGGGTCTTGCCACTTGCGCTTTCGCCATAAACTTCTGTTATTGTACCTTTTAGAAGACCACCTTTCAATTGATTATCTATATTAATACACCCAGTCGATATTCTGAATTGATTGTTGTTTATTCTCTTCAAATCATTCCCTGATGTACTAATTGGACAAATATTATCCGTCACTATATTTTTTAGCAGCAAGATATCATCCACACACAAGTTTGTCGATTTCTTGATGTCCCAAATAGAAAGAATAACTATTTGTTTGATCGTGGATATTCCAGCTCTATCTATTACTTCATATATGTTTGGAGGTAACAAGTGTTCTAATGTCATTGTGTTGCATTAAAATAATAACTATGATTTTCAATGGTTAAAAAATATTAAATAACAACATAAACATAACCAAACAACTTTTAGTGTATTACACAGATTACAGTCACAGATTACAGAGAGATTCAAACAGTGTTGCCAGACAGCCGTCATGAATTCCCCCCAAACCTTTCCCAAAATCCCCCCCAAAATTCAAGTTTTGAAGAAAAAATCCTCCACGAATTTTTTTTTTCAGTTACGAATTTCATAAAGAAAATTAAAAAAAAATCGACTTCGAAAAATACACAAAAAGTGCAAAATAACTTTAATTTCGGAAGTCGGTGTTTCAATAGTTTGGTCTCTTTGTACACAACGACATCCAAAATTAATTATTTTGCACTTTTTTGAGTTTTTTTTTAAAACAAAATTTATTTCATACTTTTTAGTTGTAGTAGGTACCTCTCAACCAAACCTAAATAGGTACCTTCCGCCATTCAGTTCCATTATCAAATCATCATGACAATTCTAAAAAAAAAAAAAATACAGCCGAACATGAACCTCCTCCTTTTCGAAGTCGGTTAAAACCAGAAATTCCTTCTGAAGTTGGTTAGAATACCAAAACCTCCTAAATGTGAAAAATATTTTCTTGAAAACCGCTTCAAAATCGGTTCAGTTAAATGCGAAATAATCGCGAACAAACATACATACATACAAACAGGTCAAACTGAGAACCTCCTTTTTTAAATTCGGTTAAAAATAAAAAATAAACATTTGTGGAGGATTTTTTTGTCGTCTGCTAATAATAAATAAGTATAAGAGTACCGAGACAAGACAAACACAGATGCGAAGTTCGGAAGCTTTGCGAACTTGCGAACGTTGAACCAAAGAATATAATACTCTCTGACGAGAACACAGAGTACTTTGGACGAGAACGTTGAACGATGCACGTCGTGGGTCGAAGGGGCGCGGTATGGTAACTTCGGAGATACTCGGATATCATCGTGCACAGGATTGTTTTTTTTTTTGTTGTTTTTGGCTAAAATTCATGAATATCAATATCAAATATGAAAAATTATGGAAAAAAATTGTTCATAAAAACCCTCTAATTCCCTCCAATCCCAGATTTTTACCTCCACGTATCCCCCCAACAATATTGTCCCTCCAATTCTCCCTCCATAACTATAAACCTCCAGTTTTGGGGGGAATCCCCCCAATCTGGCATCACTGTATTCAAAGAGTATGTAAGCCACAGATTACAGAGAGATAGGTACTACGTATATGTAATAAGCACCAAAGAGAATATAAGCACTACGTTTAGTATATTTTACAAAGTACTCTGTGCCAAAGAGTATGTAAGCACTTTACTCTGTACAAACAACCAAAGAGTATAGGACTTTCAGTACATTACAAAGTACTCTTTGATTTTCAGTATATTACAAAGTACTCTGTGTCTGTGATAAAGGACAAAGAGTTTAATAATAATAGGGGAGGTACTTATAGTCTAGTAAATATGGGGGAACAAACAACATGTAAAGTTTACGGAAATGTAAAAATGTTGCCAGAGAGAGAAAAAACAAACAGCATGACATCTCATTCTTCAAACGACGTTACATATTAGTTAAAAAGAGACAAAATGTACTTTTATATATCTACATCGATTGATTAAATATATTCTATTCTCTAAGGGTACTACCCCCGTTCACGACCTTACCGATGTGCGCGGCAACGGCGCGCGGTGGCGATAGTCGCGAGCGGTAAAATCTAATGTATGAAAATGTTTAAAGCGGCGGCTGCGACGAGGGGTCAGCTGCCGTTCAAAGCGGCAAGGTCGTGAATGGGCTGTTAGCGGCTAGCGGCGGCGGGGGGCGGCGTAGCGAGCGGGTTGATATCGGTAGGTGATTGGGCGAACGCGCGCCGTTATGATCGGCACCGGCGTCTCGTGGCGTGCTTAAGAGCCCTTTCACATTTCGGCATTACGCAAATTTAGGTATTTTATACATCGAGCGGGCGGCGAACTACGTTAGCGATATTTTCATTCATGCTTCTAGCAGTCTCGCTCGCCCTATTATATATTTGTGTATACAGCGGCTAAACGATCTTGATCTTTCGTAATTGAAGTATTCAGAAAGAGGTTAGAAGATAGATATTTTTTTAAAATGTCGTTTTAATTTAAATATGTTCAAACAAATATTTTAAATATTCTGCAGTATTCGATAAACAATCGATTTTATTATATACTATTCATAGCAAAAAATAGATTTATATAGTTGTATATATATATTTTTTAATTCATATAAATTAGTGCTTGACTGTGATCCAACCTGATGGTAAGCAGTGATGCAATCGTTGATAACTAGTTTATTAAGTGTATATTCACTCTAGCCTTAATTTTATGGTAGTATGGTTGAAATTTTATCGAATAAATGAAACAACAAAATGTATCATTTATTTTATTATTTGGTACAGTCAGACATCATATTTTTACATCAGAAAAATATTTCCCGCAAAGGCATTGATCGAGCTTTTCTTGAGTCGATAACTTCTGGCAGTACACATTTTTCATAAAAAGCTTTTAATTTGGGTAACATTTTTAACGACCAAAATTCGTCGTCTTTGTATAGTTTTTACAGGAAAGTCTGGTCCAGTCCATATGGCAAGTCTGCAGACATTTTTATTGGATATATAAAGCTGTCCTTGAATTTGGTAGAACCAGTCATGACTTTAACTAGTCTAACTTTAATAAGTTCACTATCTGGTATACTAGTAAAGTGTGAACTTTATACTAATTGAAATATTATTTCAATTAGTATAAAGTTCACACTTTATTATAACTCAATATAACGGTATATTATACCGTTCGAAAATAAATATTTACAAAGATCAAAAACTGCGTTCGTAGTTCACAAGCACACAATAGCAATGCGGCAGCGTCTATGCGACAATCGGCGCACACGACGGTAGTCACGGTAGTATCGGAAGGAAGGCGCGCGGGAAAGAAACTGACATAGGTCCGATCTCGACAAGCGCTCGCGTGATACTAATCGCAGGTGACCGGCGCAGTGAAATATAAAGTGGTTTTATTTATTTTATTAAAAAATAATAGTAGCGATTTAAAAAATAAAATTAATACTATAGTTTAAGCAAATGTTGATGATTATTTTGGTATAAATTTGAAGTCTAAATAATGTAGAACTTTGGAGATACTGGGGCTTGTTTTGAAGCCTTTTCGGTAGATAATTGAATTACGTAGTTTTTTTTTTCTTTACATAAAAGGCATATAACGAAAATATAAACTGTTATGATTGAAGTATAGGATATTTGAGAGCTAATAATATTTTTGTTTTTGGCTGATATTTAGTAGAATCTCAAAATTAGAGCTCAGAAATGATGTCTCCGTGAATTTTTGCCGAAACATGTATCGGGAGAAAGCTTATTACTAAATAATTAAATAATTAATCTAAAATCAGTTATGAGGTAATTGTAGTAGAGAAAACGAACTATATTAACCAAGAAATTGTTATTTCATACAACGAACATAAAACCTAAAATTTCAACGTAGAAAACTTGCAATTTCGTGTTTTTTTGTAATACGACTCTTAAAACATTTTCATAGTTTTGTTCTTACTGCGCTCGCCGCTGCCGCTCACAGCGGCAAGTTCGCGAACGAGTCGTTATATAGCTGCCGCTCACAGCGCGGCAAGGTTGCGAACCGGCCGTGAGGCCTATGTATCTGTCAAGTTGACATTGACACTGACGTGTTTTGACATTTTTTTATTATTTAGTATCTCTCTGTAATCTGTGTTTACTATACATACCTTGATGTAATAGAAATAATTATTCTGATATTTCTAATTCACTTTATTTGTGGTTTTACGTCTGGAAATGTCTTGTAATTCCTGTGCAAAATCTTTTTCATTGCTTCGTAAAGAGGTATATTCTAGACTATATTAATCAGCAATTTAATGATAATATGGATATCAACCAACTAATGAGTTCTCGGTAAACTTTATTTGATCACTGATGAATAATTTTTTTAATTTATTTCGCTATTAAATTTTTCTCATCATCATTAGTTGAGGATTTTTGAGACGGGGCGGGAGTTTTTAAGAGGCAATTCTTAAATTTTCTAGTAATCGCTAAATTTTTTTTTAGCAAATCGTGAGTTTTGCACTCAGCACTCAGTTGGCCCCTGAGTTTTTTTATTATTATATTGATTAGGAACAAAGTTATCTAAAAAGTTAAGGACAATCTAAGAACCACTCCACAGACTACCATCACTACATAGTATAAAACGTCAACGTAAAGTTGCTTCCCGCAGTCTCTCTGTATGTATGCTTAGATTTTTAAAACTACACAACAGAATTTGATGCGGTTTTTCTTTTAATAGATGAAGTGATTCAAGAGAAAGGTTTATGTATAATACATGCATAAAATATTTAATATTACCATTGCACCTGTGCAAAGCTGGGGCGGGTCACTAGTAATTTATTAAACTGTCAAGCCCCAACCAACACCAGTGTACGCACACCTATTGTCTTTCTATTGTGTCTCTAATTACAGTATTCAAAGGGTTAAATTAAAGTACCTGCATTTACCTAGGTACCCTTTGAAAAAACCATTCTGTATAATCAGTCATCCATCATACCTAGCAGAATCAGAATATATTTACTAAAGTTAAAAGATGTTTTCAGAGAGGATGTCCGAATTGCGGCTTCAGCTATTGCTCCAAATGTTTGGACCACAAAATGTTTTTGTCAAAACTAAACGCTGAAACTAAGGTCAGACCAGGTAGATACATGTGCAGTGGAACCTCGATTATGCAGGCTTTGTAGCAATATTTTTTATTTATCTATGGCAGACCAACAACTTATTCTCTAGGATTACAATTTCATATAACAATTAAACTTAAAATCTGTTCAGTGAATTTGTCACTTACAGCCTACAGGTGTGCATAACATTAACGTAAATTTCAAGTCTTACAGTGGGACAATATCAGTCACACAGTGGTGGACAGTGGAATTATATTATGATCTGAGTGCATAAAGTCTGACAAAAAAAGAGAGAATTTATTACAAAGAGCATGAGCAATAATTTGTTTCTGGTGCTATATTAAGTTGTGGTAAATAAGTAAGTATATTTAATTTGAAAGGTCTAAGTGATAATTTGATTAATACCCCAGATTAGAAACAGATGGGCTCATCTGTTTCTAAGTAGGATACAGGGTGCCCTCTGCAAGATTAATGCACAGCTGGCTTTTTTTGAGTAACTGATGTGAATCAAATTTAATGACACGTTTGTCCCATTGCTTTGGTCTTGAAAGTTGTGGATACCAGCCTGACATACAGTATCATACAACAGAGTTTGGAAGTGTCACTAGTTGAATGCAATAGACTCAACACCCATACATAAAAATTTAACATACCCAACCAGTGAATAGTTATAGAACATAATATAGCCATCTGAATAATCAAGGTTCCACTATTTTAAATATTGCATGACTTCTTAACATCTCATCAGTTTCTGGTTTATGACTTACTTTATTGTTTTAGGTATGTGCTAAATGTAAAAACAATGAATCAAAACCTAGTGAGCCCAAAACAATTGAAGCACCTGATGCTTACTACAGGTAAATAAAATTGTTGAATTTTAAATTTAGTAAAAAATTGTTATAGTACCAGCTTACGGTACTATAACAATTTTTTACTCAATTTATCTGAAAATATTTGTCATAGTAAAATACTTGGTACATTTTAGGAGAATAGGTGTCATGGATCCAAAACAACTGGATAATTCTAACAGTAATTCAAAGACAATAGATGATCAGCTAATTTTAGACAGACTACAAAAGTTAAAAGAGGGCAGAAATGTAACTCCTTCGTCAACAACAGATGAAGATATTAAAAGTCGTCTTCAGAATATCAAAGGTGAAACTCCATCTACTTCAGATGCAGAAATATATTCAAGACTGGCGAAATTAAGAGGAGTGCCCCTTGAAGTTGTTAGCACTAAGGTAATTTTAAATTAATATTTTTGAGATTTTTTTAAAATTGTAGTTCATTATCATCATCATCATCATTTCAGCCGAAAGACGTACATTTTTAGACATAGGCCTCCTCCAAGTGCCACAATGAACAGTCCTGTGCATCTTGTCAGGTCATCGGTCTACCTTGTAGGAGGCCTTCCAACACTGCGTCATCCGGTATGCGGTCGTCACTCCAGAACCTTTCGTCCCCAACGGCCATCAGTTCTGCAAGTAATGTGCCCTGCCCATTGCCACTTAAGTTTGGCGATTCTTCGTGCTATATCCGCAAGCCTTGGTTCTCCTGCGAATATCTTCATTTCTGATACGATCACGCAAGGAAACTCCGAGCATAGCACTTTCCATTGCCCTTTGGGTGACTTTAAGCCTTTTGATGAGGCCCATTGTGAGCGACTACGTTTCGGAGCCATATGTCATCACTGGCAACACTCACGGGCACTGCCGATATTAGCGGCGCGGCGCCACAGCGCGGTTATGTATTTCGGCCCTAAGAAGGGATTTTCCAAAAACTACGCCCAAATCAAATCAAAGTTATTTTACTTTGATTTGATTTGGGCGGGCACTTTTGAATAGTCAAAATGTCGGTCTTTATGTCGGTCAGTTAAAAAAAGTGAGCGATTTTGAAATTGCACGTTCCAAAGCGTAGATCTCTGTGGAGAAGAACTTGCAAGAAACTCCATGGACATTCTTTTAAAATCATTTTATGTGTTACAATAAGTTTGATTACATATTTCTTGTTGCTTCAATTATGTAAGCACAATGCAGAAATGTAGTGAGAAAAAAACTAAAAATAGAAATTCAATTAAGCCAGTCAGCAAAGAGATGACCCGTCTCAATTGACGGCGCACGTTCCCTAGTATGACTCGTGCTTCAACCCCACTTTGCTCAATCATTTTGTAGGGAATAGAATGACCATCAGCGAGACATTTGAGTGAGAATGACAAACTCTCAACTTCCATGCTCGTTTATTTCAAATAAGTTGTAACCTAGTAAAAATGCTCCATGGTAGTCCACATTCACAAAAAAATCCAAACGGACCGTTCACGACCTTGCTGTGAGTGGCATGCCGGCAGCTAAGCACGGGGCGGCGAATAGTAAGAATGAGAAATAAAAAATAAAAAATATTAAATATTTCTATTACAATTTTAGGCATTTTGATACATATTATTGGAGATCACCTTTTAAGCAAGGAATTGCTTGTATTAGATGACTCCGCCCTTCCACTTGTCATTTTTATGCAATTGAAACAGTAGACAATGTTAACATGCAATAATTAAAAACAATAAAGCAAAACAATAAAAAGGCAACTGAAAAACTGAAAAACATCCTTCTTTTTGAAGTCGGATAAAATTTTTACAAATGAAAGTCCAGATCGCGTTTGTAGATGTGGACATGTGGTATGTGTAATTGAGTGAGTGTGTGTGTGAGTGTGTATGTGAGTGTGACTAGTGAGGTTGTGTGGTATGTGAGTAATAGTGAGCAATGCTTAGTTTACTTATTCCAAATTATATACTGCTTTTTATTATTTGTTTGAAGCTAAACAATCCTTTCAACAACCTTGCGCACATCCAACTAAATGTAACTGATTTGGTTATTGCAGAGCAGATATTACAGACTCAATATCGTCGTAGGTTTTAGTTTTAAGCCAATCGGTTACAACTTTTTTACAGTCCCGGAGCTTCATAGAATATATATGTAATTCTTTATTCAGCAAGTTGTATAGAACAGATGACTGTCTTGCGTATTGCCTTCTTGCAAATGCAGATCTAACCTTGAAAGTTGGAGCAACTAAGTAGTTTCTTCTGTTTTTTGGCTTAGAGGGGTCATAAGGGAGAGAAAAGTATTAAAATATTTAAAGCCTGCCACGAGATATATATAGCGCCGCGCGCCCTCTTACTGATGCCGCCCCGCTCCCCGCTAAAACCGAAGTCGTGATCGGGCTGTAAGAGATTGAAACAGGGGACCAAAAGTTAGTATGGAGAAAACCAATTCCACGCGAGCGAAGCCGCTGGCAGAAGTTAATACCTATTGACATAATTGCTTACAACATCTGTTGTGGATTATTACTTATTTTTCCAAAAATCCCCACTAGGCTGACATTGTTTAACTAGTGGGAATTTATGGAATAAACCACAACATCGAAGATATGTGAGGTCCACCAAACCGCGATGGGCCCGCTTGGCTGATTACGGCCATGGATTAGGATTCAGAACCCCTCTAGTCTCCTAAAGAGGGGATCTGCGTCTGAATCGTAGCAGTAAGAACATTATAAGGATTATTTTTTTGCAGTTCACTGAACATATGTATGAAATACGAGCTTATTTTTGCAGCATTATTTTGTCATGCGTTAATACTTATACCAAATACAGTACCTCTACCATGAGTTTTAAGCAATAGTATTCGTCGCGACTCGATATCGACGCCGTAAATATTTTGTATGGCAAATTTGGTTCTGCAAGTGACCGCTAGAGGCGCTGCAAAATTTGCCATACAAAATATTTCAGCGTCGATATCGAGTAGCAACGAATACTATTGCTTAAAACTCATGGTAGAGGTACAGGACCCTGCGCTATGCGTGTTTTTTTTATAGTTTTTGCACCATTATGTTCTAGCCAGTATTACCTCCACCGGACACGAGAACAGAACAAGAGCAAGCTAATGACTTACTAAAGCAATACATGGAGCAAACCAACATTGATACTAAATACACAGAAGAGTTTGAGGGTCTTATCAGTGATATAGAGGCCCGTATGCAGAAACTTAAAGGAAATAACCCAGCTTCACAAGATCCTACACCAATTCAGAAAAATGATGAGTCAGAATCTGAAGATGAGGAGACAGCCGTCAAAAGAATTGTTGAAAAGGTAATTTTATAGTTCAAAATGGGTTGACAGAAACACTTATTGATTTACTTTATAATTTACTTGGACCAGGCACTACATTAAAAAATAAATAAATAAAATAAAAAAGGAATAAGGCTAAGTAAAACTTTATTAAATTCATAATTGCGCTCTTTAATTATGAAAAAAAAAAAATGGTTATTGCACGTCTTTCATCGAAATCTCGGTGAATGTGTGTCCATCTATGCAATGGAGATGGGACCGAGCAATAACGGCACAAAATTGACCACTGTATAGTTGACCTGTTCTTCCCCTTCCTTTCCGTAGTCCTTAGTGACGAAAATGACACTACAAGCCTTGGATGCGGCTCACCCGATAATAATAGTTTATTTTGGAACATAAACAAAAATACAGGATGCAAGCAAAGATAAACGATGATAGCTGCAAAAGTTAAAACTGTGGCGCAGCTATCAACGCCCGACTCCAAGTGAGAGGGTTGGTTGTTCCAGACTTATGAAATAACAAGTTCTACTCTACTTTAAAAAACAATAACTAACAATATTTAGAGAGGTAATAAAATACAAACATAACAAATTACTTGTAAGTGCCGAGTGTGTAAGCACCCTAGTGTAGTGTGAGAGAGTGAATGTAGGTATACACCGTTAAATTTTAGTCGTTTTAATCCCGCGGAGGGTCGATTCGGTTCATGAAATACTATCGATATGTAAAGAAAAAATTAAAAAATAATGTACTTTTTTTCTAAAACTCGAATTAATATACGCTTAAACAAAATTAATTTCTGTAAGTATACGAGTCAATGACCTTATAGGTTTTTTTTTTTTTTATGGTAGGTAAAATCATCCAACAAATCCCGCCCTGTTGGGTTGGTGGGGCGGGAAATAGTCTCAGACTCTTACTGACTAAAAACCTACCCTGTTCCATTCATTGCCTTTGTCCCAGGGCCCCGGTAACATTTTCACATAACCTTGACCCCAGTAGGCTTCGGCCCTGCTGGCCCCTACAGTTTGCTGACAACTCCTTGAGGCGCGCGGGAACAGTGCGCGCCTCAGACGACTTGAGCTCGGACCGGTCTGTTACCGGACGGACGGACAACGAGCTACCCATTGCCCGTCGTCCGCGACCCCGCGCCTACGGCGGCCGGAAATCGGGATCGGAATCCCGGCGGCGGCGGCGGCGTGCGCGCCGTTGCCTGATACGGTCGGCCTCCTCCTTTGCTAGCATTACTGCTTCGCAGAAGGAGGCGACCGCCTGCCACTCCTCCTCGCTCCGGAGCATGGCTTGAACCAAGGCCCGGCGCGAGAGATCGCCGCCGATCGCCCCACGAGGACACGGCGATGCTCCCAAGCGAGGCACACCTCGACTGTGTGCTCCACCGTGTCCTCCGGGCGGTCCGCACAGTGGCGACACCCGGGCGTCGTCTCCGCACGAATCTTGTACAGGTACGGCCCAAACTTGCCGTGTTCGGTTAGAACCTGCGCCAAACGGAAGGTGACGACGCCGTGAGGCCTTTCCAGCCACGACTCAAAGAGGGGCCTTACCGCCTCGATCGTGGCGTGCCCAGCACGGGGCTGCGACAGTCGCTCTCGCCATTTCACCATGAGATCCCGCCGGAACTCTATCCGCCATGCTGCGATTTGTCGTGGTAGCGGAGTTTCGCCCCGGCGTTGTATCTACGCGTAAGTCGTGCATGTGTGCAAGGACTGATGCCTCCAAATCCCACGGCCAACAAGGAGGCTCGCCGCTTCGCAGGTCACCGTACGGTATCCCCGGGTCATCCGAATGCCCATGACCCTCTGGCAGGCGTTCAGCCGGGCCGCCACTCGCTTTCACAGCGACGGCGCCCACACCGGTGCCCCGTAAAGGGCCATGGACGATGCCTGCGTAGAGCCTCCGGCAGGAGGCGTCTGGACCCCCTAGGTTCGGCAGGAGCCGCTTGAGAGCAGCCCCAGTCCGATTCAATCTGGGAGCCAAACGTCGGAAATGCTCCTCGCAGTTCCACCGGCTGTCGAGGACGAGTCCCAGGTACTTCATAGTCGACCCGACGCCGATGTGAACTCCTCCTACCGTTAATTGGGAACCCGGAGTTGGCGCGCCCCGAGGGCCATGAAAACACATGGCCTCGGACTTGTGCAGTGCCACCTCGAGTCCCAACTGCTCGATCTTCTCCACGACCGTCGCAACCCCGCGCGTCGCTAGTTTGACCGCCGCCTGGTACGACCGTCCCCGCGCTAGGACCAGCGTGTCGTCTGCGTAACAGACCACGCTGACCCCGTCGGGGAGGTCGGAGTGCAGCACGTAGTCGTACCTGATGTTCCACAAGGGCGGCCTTAGTACCGATCCCTGTGGAACACCGCACGACATCTCTCGCCGTTTCAACTCCCTCTGATGACCGGGGTAGATGATGAACCTGTCCGACAGGTAGGCCTCGATCACCCGACAGAGGTAGTCGGGCACCCGGTGGTACCGGAGTGCCCTACGAATGCAACTCCAGGGCAGGGAGTTGAAGACGTTGGCGATGTCCAAAGACAGCGCCAAGACACACCTGCCTCAGGACACCGCATCCCCCGTCGTGAGGGCTCACACGCGCATGATGGCGTCCACAGTGGAGCGCCTTTTGCGAAATCCGAGCTGGCCGTCCGCAAGATCCGGCCCCTTCCGTGCCAAGTGCGCGACGAGGCGGTCTGCAATTACTCTTTCAAAGAGCTTGCCCGCCTCGTCGAGCAACACAATGGGCTGATACGCGGACGGTGAGTCCGCGGGGCGCCCGGCATCGCGATAAGGACTAGTTTCCCCGTCTTCCAGCGAAGCGGGAACTGGCCCCTCTCCATGCATGCGCTGAAGAGCTCTCTCAGTCGAGACCCGAGTTCCTCCATGGCCAGGACCCAGGCTTTTCCAGGCAAGCCGTCGGGTCCCGAGGGCGGTGTTTTTGGCACTCAGCCTTCGCACCGCCACTCTCATCTCCACCTCGGTCACCTCTGGAGCGTTGTCGCCGTCGCTGCCGTCATGGTCCGCATCGGACACCGCTGGTGTTGGCGGAGCCATAGGTGGGGAATGACCTTATAGGTAGTTCTCAGTTGTTGCGTACTAACTACCTACAGTTCATTGGCCTCGCATCAGCTGACGTTTACTTAAAGAAATTTTGTTTTCTCCTTACAAATCGATAGTGTTTCATGTACCGAATCGACCCTCCGCGGGATTAAAACGACCAAAATTTAATGGTGTATATGTATGTGTGTGTTTGTTTTGCATGTTATTTTGTTTATTAAACTTCCACAAGTTTCTCAGTTGCATCCTTGGAATTAGAATTCTAAAAAGGACCACTGGCCGTTCCCTAACTTTCTTTCTTTCAAACTTTGCCAGTATTCCGATCATACTTGGACACGGAAGCTCAGTTTGTTTCTGCGTGTTTTTCCGACCCTCACTATTTACAGATATTTTTTTTTTTTTAGATAAAAGCAGAGGCAGTTTTGGAAGATGACATAATTTCACCATCTGATGAACTACCTTTCTGTGAAATTTGCAATGAAGATGCAAGGATGAGGTGCCTTGGCTGCAAATATCTGTTTTGCAAAAGATGCTTTTTAGATCACAAAGATGATGATGACGGCTGTAACAGATATGAGCCTTATGAAGCGCCAAAGGTTCAGTAATGTTTTAAATAATTACCTAATTACGTCCCTATTTGTATAAGCGATCATCCTGACTTCACCCGGGAGTTTTGTGTTTACAGTATTACGCAGTAGCACCTAAATGAATCAAATTGTGGAAAAAAGGTTATAATAGTTCTTGATAATTAACAAAAACGACATTCATTGTTTGCACACGATAGGCAATAAAATAAAACAGCCGCCACCGTCGAAAAGTTGATGCCTGCGCCAATAGCTTTATATTTTGAATATTTTTTAAAGATAAAAGTGGCTATTGTGGTTCTTAATAAGGAAATGGACAAGCATACTTTTAAAAAAAAGGGCCATTTTTCTCCTAAAGGGAAGCAAATTTATATTTTAGATCTCTAGATCTTCGATCTCTCTCTGAGATTTCCTCTTCCGTTAACGTTCACATACTAGTGTGTGTACCCATTATTTATTCTGTTGTTGTGTTTATTGTGTTTCTCACGTTGTGCTGGACGGCAATATTCAGGTCGCGCTGAGGCCCGCTTACTTAGCTACTTCAGTAGCTACACCCTATATCAATCGGCAAATAATTGCCCCGGTTAGGCCTACGGGCTACGGCCAGACCCGAAGTATCAATTTTCTTTCCCTTGAAGGGAAAATTGGTTTATTTCGGCTGTGACTACGTCTTGACATTGAGGTACCTACTTCTTAAATCTGCTGGTGTGATAAAAAACATACAGAATTGAATTAAGTACTGTATAGACTGTAGAAGTTTGTGTAATAGAAAGAATTTGTTACAAATAACCAGTTTTATTCTAGCTAGAGAATATCAATAAAATCAAGTTAAGATATTTTAGAATTTTAACATCATGATATATATCTTTTATAATATATTACGGTATATCACATGATATATGGAGATTGTAATCATATTAACTTCAGGGACCAATGATCACGTATTTGTGGCTTCGCCGCGCCTCGTCGGTGGCATCTAGCCACACGCGCATTTCTGGGTTCTTTAGAATTATCTTTATTCTTAATTTATTTACCATCATTGCTCTTGAATATTTTCTGGTTTTATTTTGAACTTTTGTTTTATTTTTGTAGGTTGGGGATAGATTCTGGTAACGGGTTCAAGGATCGTTGGATCTATCGAATTTCGTGCTAGCGGTATCGTTAGTGATTAGCGAATTCCATTTTGCCCAAAATCGGCTTTATTTGTTGTCAACTTAATTTTTCGCTTATTAGAATGGTCTTCTTCAATGATTATGTTTTTTTTATACTGGTTGACTTTTTGATTCAATTCTGTATTTCACTTATTCCAAGGATCGTTGCTTTTGTTTGGGTTTAGTACTGATTTTTTCCTGTTTATTCTGAAACCTAGGTTTGTAAGAGTTATTATAACCATTGCTACCTCGCTTTTCAGAAGCAGTTGGTTTTGATTCATAATTTAAAAATCGTCCAGGTACAGGGCCATTCGTATGTTTTGTTTTCATAGCAAGCCAGTTTATTATCTTTGAACATTTTTGAGGCACGCTACTCAGGCTAAAAAGAAGCGCCATTAGTGCGTATGTTGAACTGTAGTAGTGCTAGATAACGCCAGTGCTTTTTGCTATTGGTACATGAAGATAGGCCTATGATAGTTCTATTTTCGCCATATGCGTGCCATTTTTGTAGGAAGTAAACTCATATGGATGGTAAACCATCTATATGATGGAAACTACAATACTTTTCTAATCGGAACTTTTGTATCTTGACAAATTTCGTTTAACTTTTCAAGTTGAAAACTGATCTCAATAATAAAGGTCTCTCTGGTGTTAAGAACATTTTTCCTAAAGTCTTATTTAATTTTATTGTGATCTTTTGTTGAATTATTTTTATAATTTCTTTGTTCATCAGCGGGGAAATTGATGTTTGTAATTTTTTTCAGTAATGATTAAAGGTTGTGATTGGTCATTTTTCCTCGAACGGAATTACGCAACCTTTTATGATGATGCTTATAATATTGGATTTACATGTTTCCACGTTGATATGTGGTCTGCTAGTTGTCTCGCTCGAAAGCATTGGTTGTCAAAGGTAACGCCATCTCTCCCCTCCACTCCTTTCCTTGTAATTGTGTGTGACGTTTGTGGTCCTTCGATGACTGTGGTTTCTGAGGTCTCTGTTGGAACTCCGTTTTCCTTGTAGCGACATCTATGGCATGGCACCACATACGAACTAAGAAATTCAAAATCCTCCATCGCGCAATTAGAATTCTCCGCGTGATTTGATCATTATACAACAGCCCGAAATAATTTACGGGCAGTTGCCCGGATCACACATATTATCTGTTTGGTCGCAGGATCGTGCCTGTTCAATGAAGGTTTTCGGGGCATTACACGCTGTTATATCTCTAAATTCTGAATTTCTTGATACCTTGATGTCGTTTTCTGAAAGAGTTGAGGTTTGGGGGCTGCTTTGGTTTGTATTCTTTTTCCGTATACATTTGGTTTGATAATATACGACTAGATGCCGAAATAATTTTAAAGACCCCATGTATTTTGATCGCCTCTTGTAATTTTTCTTCGTCCCTTAAATGTGAACCCGATGATGGAATGTCATTGTACTCAATGACATTCCATTTTTATCCCGATTAGAAAAATATATTTCCAGCTCATATAGTTTTTGTCGAGACACATTTAGTTCGGCACTTGCCGCAAGTGTATTGAAGCAAGTAGTCGGATATTGAGTGGAATTCACTTTCTGACGCTAGCATCTTTTGTACTTCTATGGCCTCAAGATGTTGTTCCGCTACTTTTTTTTTTATCTTCCTTAAGTTTCAGTCACTGTACTAAAAGGTCATGAGTTATGGTACCAAACGCGGAATCACATTTTTACCCAGCAGATCCTTTTGCTGATTGGAGTGAGTGTGTGTACATTTCTGCATTTATCTGGAGACGTGCAGCGTACAGAATCTTATTCCATGTTGATTCCCCAAATCTTTGATATTTAAAACCTTATTGCTCCAGATAGGTTTGCTCTGGGTATGGCAGGCTCATTATTATTGATGGCGAGAACATGTCCTAATTACGATTGGTCTGATTGGGATCAAACTGCTCGAATGATCGGGTTTATTTTCATTATTGTTTGTGCTTATCATTTCCTATGTTTTGTATCATGGCCTCCATATGGCAGCGAAGTTTCGCTTACCACTCATCCTGGCGCTCGTGGCAAGATCTCTTGGGAATCATGAAGTAGTTTCTGCACTCGCATCAAAATGTACCTACTATATTCAATTTGTGTTATTTCTGGCTAAAAAGTCGTTTTGTCTCGTATTATGACGCGTCTCCCCGTTTAGACATATTTACGTGTTTGGAGATAGTTAAGTAGTTTAGCGAGGGAATAAGATAGTTAAATAGGTACACTCACTGATACGTGAAAAGAGGTAATATTTTCTTATGTCAGACTGTAGGCACAAAACGTTTTTCTTTTTCAATCGTCTTTTGCCAAAGCAAAAAAGAGAGCGTGTTTGTCATTTAGCCAACCGCTTTGTCAATTCCACCGCGTGCGATAGTACTTTCGCTTTCTTACTCTACTTTAACTCTTCATTAATGGCCTTTGTGGAAGAGACACCACAATTTTGCCAATTACAAGTAAAATGTTAGCGATATTTTGACCGATTTGGTTCATTAATATCAGCTTCTATTTGAGCTAGGGCAATTTATTAATTGCTTCTTGTGTAATTATGTACACAAAAAGTTTGCTATGGGAATACAGATGAGGGGGGATAAAAAGGCTACTTTAGCAGATCTGCATTCGGATAATAATATGAATCATGTCAAAAATCGCAAAATGGTCACGAATTGGCAGTTGATATTGTTATACGTAAACAATATTCATATTATATATGATTCTGCAATGCAATTCATCTATTTGACAGATTTTTTGACAGACGGGTCTAAATGACAGCACATTCGTAAAATTTTACGAACAGAATTGCTAAAAGATTGTAAGTATGACAGGAATTCAGGAAATGAATTGCTAAATGTGACCTTTTTAAACCCACAGCACAGAAAGAAAACCCATACAATTCTATTCAGTGTTTTGGTTGTACCGCTTGCTGGGACTTCTTATAAACTATGTTAAGATTATTATTTAATACAATCACATCATCATGTACCTATATCGTTATCATTGCTACCTATATTGTTTTTATGATATACTATTTAAATAATTTGAATAAAAAAAATAAAATTAAGTTTGTGTTTTATTTTTTAATTTTATTTGTCTCAAATTCCTCTATAATGTTAGGGATGTGTTTTAGGAGCTCCTCTTCAGATTGCTTGTATTCATTTTCGATCCAAATGTCTTTGAGCTTATTTATAATGGGACCATACATTTTGCCTGGTGGGACTCCAGCATCTTTCAACATTTTACCACTGATTGGGAATCTTGGCACTTCCCATTCAATGAATTGCTTTAAAAGCATGTCTCCTCTGTACTTCAATACTTCTTTAACATATTCGATTGCATCCTTTTGTTTAATTTTTGTATTCAAAACTAGTTTCTCATATGGTCTGAAATATCAAATCATATTTGTTAGAAAGACAGGAAACGAGAATTTTAGAAATACATGGAATAGGATAGGCCAAATCCCACATCCTTCATTAAATAGGGAAGACCCACAAAACAGATGGGTGTCATGTCTAATGTGTTATTGTAAATATATAATGTATGTTAACTCACAATAATGGCCTGGAGGCTATTTTGTCTGCCCTGTGTTCAACCAGAAAATAGGCAAGGTCTCTATCATAGCCTGAGAACTTCAGTCTGCTGTACAGCATTGTCACTTCATCCAGATCTCTTAGAAGAGCTGCTAGGTAACTCATTGGATGCAACTTCAGGTGTTCAGCTCTTTTTAACATTCTATCTAGTTCTTCAACATTGGGAGATGTTGGTAAACCTGCACAAAATAATTGCTTTTTAGCAAATTCCCATTATAATATAAAGAGCATCAACTAGTATAGTAATACAATTAGGTATTTATTAATTATTATACATTAACAATACAAAGTGTTCACCTATATATTCTGCCACTCCCACATCAAGCATTGTCTTCAAAAGGCTTCCAGCAAAATTTCCTTGGAGCATTTTCTTAAGTTCAACCCAAATTCTTTCCCCTGATATATTTTGAAGCCCCTTAACATTTTCTTTTAAAACTCTGAGGGTGTTTTCATCATGATTATTTGGTTTATCTGCTATCTTTCCATAGAAACGAAAATATCTCAATATTCTGAGGTAATCTTCTTGGACCCTTCTTTCAGGATCACCAACAAACACTATTCTGCGCTTTAACAAATCCTCATAGCCAAAAAAGTAGTCGTAAACAGAGCCATCGAAACCTATAAACAGTATAAATTAACCATAGAAAAAAATGTTTTTGTTCAAATGAGGAATTACATTGCCATTTATAAGTTCCTTACCTAAAAACATGGAATTAATAGTGAGATCTCTCCTGTTAGCATCTAGTTTCCAATCTGTGGTGAACTCAACTTCAGCATGGCGTCCATCAGTGACTACGTCTATCCTAAGTGTAGTTACCTCAAAGCTCTCTTTATCATTGATTCTTGCTGTAATAGTGCCGTGCTTCTCACCATTTGCATTGATCATTCGTATGTTTTCAGTAGTGAACATATCTTTCATTTGTTTTGGAGTTGCAGTAGTAGCAAAATCAAGGTCTTTTGGACTCTGGCCCATTAATAGATCCCTGCAAATATCATAAATAAGAAAAAAGGAGCATATTTCACTATAAAGACACACTATAGTCACTACAGTAAACTAAGAGTTTAATTGCCGGTGAAAGTGCAGCAGCAAGCAAATTGATTAAGAACAGCTTGATTGCCTGGGTGATACAAATCATACTGTACTGTGATTGAATTATTTAGGAATGATAATCACTTTTGACAATTCCCAATAAATTGAAAGTATTTGTAACACAGACTTTGTTGTAAGAAATTAATTTGTCTGGCTGATGTTTGAACATCCCAATTACCTGACTGCACCACCAGCAATCCTTATTTCATAATTGTACTTGTCAAATAAGTTCTTGAGATCTGTAACTTCAGGAGTGAATAAACTCTTGAATTCTGCTGATTCTATCTTCAGCACAACTGGATTTTCTCGACTTTTTAATTCTTGATCCATTTTGGAACGTATTCTACGCGTCAAAGTTGTATTGTTTGTTGTGTATACCTAAAAGTTAAATCAAGAGTTACCAACAAAGTATAAGTACAATACGTAACATACAAGTTGAACCAAAATGGAGATCGACCTTCGTGTAACATATTTTCGGGTCTCAATCGAAGCGGGAGCTACGCGTAACCATAACAACGAGGGCCATATTTTTTCAACTTATTTGCTTACTCTATCTGTGCGGGTCTTAGTCCCTTACTGGGGAGAGAGAAAATAATTGTACAACACTAACGGCTTTGTGTTCTTTTCGTGGCAAGGCGATTTCACAGCAAGACTTTTTTAATCCGGGCTCAGAGAGATTCTTAACTGATAACCCCAATTTAATGTTTCGGTAGTCACGCTTACACAACGAAAACACTGGATTTAGGCCATTTACTGAAAATTTCCTAAAAATCAATGTATAAAATAATTTTATTCTATCTTTAACCTAACCTATATAAATAGGATTCGAGTAAATATATGTCTAATTACCCTTTTCGGAATATTTCTACCAATATTAAATATCCCTAAACATATGGTGTGCATAACGCTATCAAAAACTTATTTATCTAATGAATATTCCTAGAATAAGTTAAAACAATAACAAACTTTTTAATGATAGTCAAAAATTTGACATTGACTAGAGTTGTGACTGATAATATTAGTATTCGCTAACATATTACGACTAACTCTGATATGCTAATATTTCATATTCACATAATATGTAAGGACCTTTCAACACAGGTCAAATAATTATAATGAAAAAGTACTCTGTGAATGTAATATCACTCAGGATTCATTCGAGTACCGCGGATCATATTCACTCATTACTATAGCAATATCAAATAGTATCTAGATACTATCTCAAAACAAAAGTAATATCTGTTTATTGAATACAAATACAGCAGTGATATCTATGTATTCCATCATATTCAGATATCACATACTACTAATACTCAAATATTAGTTTAAATATTACGATATTACTTGAAGAATATATTCATATTAGCTAATACTGACAAATATCGGTATTAACCCATCTTTAACTGACTGTATTTTTTGACATTCGTTGATTTTTTTTATAATGTTTGTAGCATGGCTATTTGGTTTTTGTGCCATATCATTCGTTAACGAGTATGATCAGTGTTGCCAACTTTTTTCACAACCTCATGAACGGCTTTTCAAATCACCAAAACGGTTAAAAAAATATCTTGTTTCCTTATATTGTGTACAATTTATGTTTTCAGGAAACTTGTTGATAAGCCATTAAAAAAAAAAACTTTTTACAATAAAAATACAACCGACTTCATTGTAAAAAACATAACCCTCCTACTGGCGCAGTCGAGTAAAAAAAACACAAAAAAGTCCAAAATAACTTTAATTTCGGAAGTCGGTGTTTCTACAACAGTTTAGTCCCTTCGTTATTCACCGACTTCCGAAATTGTTTTGCACTTTTTTGTGCTTTTTTTTACATTGAAGTAGATTGTATTTTTTTTTTGTTAATCTTTTTTATTTCGCACTTTTTAGTAGCAGTACCACTCAGACAAACTTAAATAGATACCTTCCGCCATTCGGTTTCATCATCAAATCATGACAATTCCAATAATCCCAAACACTTCTTACTCCGGTTCTTACCTCGCTTCCGGCTTTATTATCAGATCAGTTCTATATATATTCCCTCCCCTTCTTCCTTCAGTCAGTCACTAACTACATCTATAAATAAATCAATTTTACTTGTTACGAAAGTTCTGCTATGATTTTTTGAAGAGTTCCGTTCTATATCTTCAAAGTTCATCATCAGATCAAAACAATATTTATTTGAGACCAACTTGAGTATACTCTCAATCAAAACAAAAATTTTCAAAATCGGTCCACAATTGGCCCAGATATCGGTGAAAATACATAGAGCCGAATATAGAACCTCCTCCTTTTCGAAGTCGGTTAAAAATAATTAAAATTGCTTGAAATAAAATTACCTTTATTTTTTTGTTTACCATCCATTTCATTTACTTATTTAAGTATTTAGTACTTACCTTACAATAAACAAATTTATCTAAGTAGGCAATTTTAATTTTTTTTATTGAAATTATTATTTATCAAATTGATTGAATTTATCTCGAATAATAAATGTTGTGCACACCTGCTTCTACGAACTTCTTTTGTCTAATACAGAAGTGAATGAAGTATAGAGAGACCATTTAGGACTAGGAAAAATAAAAACAGACATAGTTATCCACCTTTATTGGTTTAAAATACAGTTCAATAATTACAAACATTGAAGTTGACTTATGGCGTAGCTAAAACTAGTGTCATTTACCACCCATTAAACTATTCATCCCACTGGAGCCTTGCTGCAGCTGTCGCATCATATTGTGCAGGCCAGTCATGCCACCCATCTGCTGCAGGATGCGTGGATCCATCATTTTTGCCATTTGTTGGTTAAGCTTAACCATTTGAGTTTGGTTTACATTCTTTGCCATGTCACCTCCTTTGAATAATCCTTTGATGCCTCCCATCTTTTTCACAACTGCTGCAAACTTAGTGTACTGTGCAATTAAATCTTTTACGTCCCTTTCTGTGACGCCTGCTCCTTGAGCCACTCGCGTGATTCTGGTGGGTTGTTTCGAAAAAAGTTTGGCACCATCGCGGTGGTCCAGTTCTCCTTCATTCATGGAATCCATTATTGTCATTAGACGCTTCAGTTTAGCCATCGATTCTTGTTCACTACCTTTTGACATAAGATCTTGGGAAAACCCAGGAATCATGCCCTGTAAGAAAAGAAGAATATTACCATTATATTACGCATTAATAACTAGGAATCACTTTGAAAATATAACTTGTGAACAGGCTTACCATTATTTGTGAAAAAGGTCCCATTTTCATGATGTTTTGAAATTGTTCATACATGGCACGCAATGTGAACTGTCCGTGTTTAAGTTTTTCTAATAATTCATCATTATCATCAAGTTTGAGTTCATTTACTTTATCCAAAAGACCCTCAATATCTCCCATGCCCAGCAGTTTGTTAATAAAAGGTTTTGTTTTAAATGATTCCAAGTCGTCAATATGTTCTCCAGTACCTATAAAAATGATAGGACTTTGAGTAGCTGCCACTCTGAAATAGAGATATAAATAAAGTTATAAATAGTTCAAACAAACAAAGTCTTTTGATTTTTTTCCATTATACACCGTTAAATTTTGGTCGTTTTAATCCCGTGGAGGATCGATTCGATACATGAAACCCATTGATTTGTTAAGATAAAAATGAAAATAATTTAAAAAACTAAAAAGCCCGACTGCTTTTCTGAGTATTCATTAAAAAGCCCTAAAACAAGAAAGTTGTTGCACCCCATTTCACTTAGCTATATAATATTTTAAATACAAGATAAATTGTAGCAGTCGGGACTCATTCTAGTAAAGGAGGCTTAGTGAATTGAGAGCTCATACCTATATTACATTGCAGATTACTCCAATTTACTGACTAGACGGATGACTTTCTAGAATGGATCCCGACTGCTACAATTTATCTTGTATTTAAAATATTATATAGCTAAGTGCAATCGGGTGCAACGACTTTCTTGTTTTAGGGCTTTTTAATGAATACTCAGAAAAGCAGTCGAGATTTTTAGTTTTTTAAATAACCGTTTTTTATTTTTTTAGTTTTATTTTATTACGATATCACTTTCACAGTAATTACAAATCTAATGACACCTCGCAAACTAAAATCCATCGAGCCGTTCAAGCCGTAAAGCGTGCTAAACATTTGAATTTGGCGCCAAAAATCCGCCATTTTGTTTTTTTTTTAATTCTGATACACCCAGTGTCACTCTCACAGTAAATACGAATCTAACAACACCTTTCAAGCTAAAATCCATCGAGCCATTCAGGCTGCAGAGCGTGCCAAACAATTATACATACATACATACATACTCTCGAAAAACATAACCCTCCTTCTGGCGCAGTCGGGTAAATAAAGTACTTTTTTTTTAAACTCGATTAATTTACGCTTGTACGAAATTGATTTCTTTAAGGGCCAAATTCACCAAGAAACTAATCGCGATTATATAAACAAAACGCAGTTTGAGCTCCTAATCGAGATTATAGCTTTATTTTGCGTTTCACCGCTATGAATTAAACCTAGTTTACCCTAAACTCAATTTCAATTCTTTTGTTGTCGGCCATGTTTACGACACGGGTCTTTAAACTAGATTACGCTGAACTCAGTTTAGTTGAACTGAGTTTTTATATTGAATGGTGAAGTCAGCCCTAAGTAAACGTCAGTTGATCGAGGCCAATGAACTGTAGATAGTTAGTACGCAACGACAGATAACTTTCTACAAGGTCATTGACTCGTTTACTTAAAGAAATTAATTTCGTACATGCGTATATTAATTCAACTTTAAGGAAAAAAGTACTTTATAAATCAATAGTTTTATGTCCCGAATCGACCCTCCACGGGATTAAAACGACGAAAATTTAACGGTGTATGTCTTCCAAGTTCATGTAATACTCACGCTGACAATGCACCACCACCTTTAGCGTGGCCGTCCAGTTTAGTGATGATGACTGAACCAATGTCTACTTTTTCCTTGAAAGCTCGAGCTTGGGCCTCGCAAGCTTGGCCAATTGTTGCATCCATCACGAATATAATGTTGTCTGGTTTCTGTGTAATATAAGGATTAGTTATCAACTGGTAATAAATAATAGGAAGGTATATCTCCAACAAAAAATTACAATTCTTAAGCAATATAATATCAAAAGACAGATGGTATAATACTATACTATAATACTATATAACACTCGTAGAGAGTAGGGACCTGTGCATATCACGTTTTTTAAACGCGCCGTTGACGCGCGTTTGTAGCGAAACAGACGCGGTACGCACACGAGTCAGACACAGCCTGTAGACCTTTAATAAGATAAAACTAAAAGCGCGCCGATTCTAAAATGAGTGGTATACGCCTGCTGAATCCCGGCGGCGGCGGCGACGTGAGCTGCTCCTTTGCTAGCATTACTGCACCGCAGAAGGAGGCGACCACCTGCCATTCCTCCTCGCTCCGGAGCATGGCCTGTACCAAGGTCCGGCGCGAGAGATCGCCGCCGATCGCCCCCACAACGACACGGCGATGCTCTTCCCAAGCGGGGCATACCTCGACTGTGTGCTCCACCGTGTCCTCCAGGCGGTCCGCACAGTGGTGACACCCGGGACAGCTTGAGATGGATACAGATTTTGTGAGACATGCACCTCGAACGGCGCACAATGAAGCATGAATGTCGAAAAAATATGACCAACATAACGCTCGGGTAGAGCCATCGCGCGCGCGGGAAGAGAGGCATTTGCTACGCACTGACTGCGTACGCGCGAGGTAAACCTGCGTGTGTCAGCGCACGTGATGCTACGGTTACATCTTGACTGCTGCTTCTAATGCTATACTGGTTGGATCGGCCCGAGTACGCGCTGTTTGGTCTGAGTACTTTTTCTCAATAAAGGCGTGCGTGGATATCGTACGCGGCGCACGCCCCGAATGCACAAGTATATCCACAAGTAATGTAAAGGGTGTCCAGCGGAAACTTTTCAACTTTAAGTTATCGTTATTTATGTATTGGTGGGGCTAGAGGCGCGGGAGGGGTAGAATTGGTTGCGATACCTTTGCGGATTTGTTGGTAAATATGAGTCATTGGTCAGGAGCGCACCGTGCATTTGCAGTTGAGCAATATTTAAAGTGTGGTGAATCGCTAGTTCAAGCGCGTCGCGCTTTCTGTTCCCACTTCGATATTCGACGATTAAACGATGGTCCGAGCACACAGCTTATATGGTCATGAGTACAAAGATTTAGACAAGAAGGGACAGTAGTTAATAGGTCGTCAACGGGACCGTCTACATCAGTAGCAACGCCAGAACGTGTGGCACAGGTGCAACAAGAAATTATCAGAAATCCCAGAAAATCAGTGAGAAAGATTGCGGCTTCTACAGGCATCAAAAAGTCAACTGTCCATGTGATTTTGAAAAAGAAATTAAAACTTCATCCTTATAAAATGCAAATCGTCCAAAAACTAAATGAAAGTGATTATGTTTTAAGAGAAACATACGCCCGAACGATGTTGGAACGTTTTCGGACTCCCAGAACACTTGGAAACATATAATTTAGCGACGAAGCCCATTTTCACATCGGAGGCTATGTAAATAAGCAAAATATGAGTTTCTGGAACGCCAACAATCCAAAGGAACGGCATCAAAAGAGTTTGCACTGCCCTAAAACGACAGTATGGTGCGCGATTTCTGCACATGGAATAATCGGTCCATATTTTTTTAGTGAGAATGAAACTGTCACTTCTTCGGTATACTGCCGTATGCTTGACGAGTTTTTGATACCGCAATTGCAAATGTTTAACGGACGCACGAATAGAACCCATTTTCAACAGGATGGGGCAACTCCACACACTGCCAGGATCTCAATGTTGAGGCCAAGGGAAATTTTCCCGGGAAAATTAATAAGCAAGTACGGAGACATACGCTGGCCACCTCGATCGCCAGATTTAACGCCATGTGATTTTTTCTTGTGGGGTTACCTCAAATCTAAAGTGTACTGCAATAACCCCCGTACAATAACTGCCCTTCAAGAAAATATCCGGCGTGAAATCGCTGCTATTCCCCCAGAGCTTTGTTCGCGCGTACTTGCCAATATGAAGGTTCGCTTAGAAGAGTGCATTATAAGAAATGGACGACATTTGGAAGATATTATTTTTAAAAATTAAAATCCGCATACCTTGGTTACATTTTAAAAATAAAATAAAAGATCTACACTCATTCTTATATTAGTTATTTAACTTTCAAATCAAAAAAATCCCGCTGGACACCCTTTAGTACTTGCACTGAGGCGCTTTGATCTTGAAAAGATAGCTCGAGGGCGAACGTGCGTAGCACATGTCTCGCTACGAATATGAAGATACATACAGTACGGCCGACGGATCTTGACGCGCCCGAACTTTGCGCATAAACGTTTTGTAGGAACAAAATGGTGGCATGAGGCGACGTGCGCGGGGCGGAGATGTTGGCTAGAGATTGAAAGAAATTGTTTAAAGAAAATTAGACGAAGTAATTATATTACAAGAGTATGCTGAAATTAAATATCGATAACAATTATCGACAATCGGTTCGATTCTCTAATTGCATGCGTGTGCATTGAATGTTTCCGTGCTTACAAGCGAATGCCCCGCCCACTCTATTTATGTGTGCTATTAGAAATTGATTTAGTGTAGCTGCTTTCTTCTTAGTGTGCGTGTACAAATTTTGAGTGTGTGTCGTAAATACACTATTTGTGAATGATGTAATTATTTTGGTGGGAGATAAGCGGTTGCGCAAGGATTTCTTATTATTTTGCAATGAAGGCATATCTCCGGATATCTATGTTGAAAAAGTTTTATTTGATTGTTCATGTTGATAATTGTTTTGTTGATTGTTGTTTTTTATTATTAAGATTCTTCTATTACCTTATTATTAAGATTTCTGTGGGTACAATGGACCCACGGCTATAGTTAAGGGTTAAATAATAGGAGTAAACATTTACAAGTACCTATATAAAAAGTTAGTAAAATTATTAGGAAACTTATTCGTAACGCAGTTAAAAAAATATGCAACTGTAGCGACATCTATGTCGTCACAAATGAACTAATCCTGCATCGCGCAAGTAAGATTCGCGGCGCGATTGGAACATATACAACAAACCCGAATTCATCTATCGGGCAGTAGCCCACCAGATATAACACCTGTCTGGTCGGAGGATCCTCCCTTTTCAACGGAGGTATGTGGGACTTTACTCTCTGTTCCACTATCTCCAAACTGGTGACCCTCGACAAAGAACGTCAGCGCAGCCTTCGTGCAGCAACTACTTCGTGACGTCATCATCACTTCCTCAAGCTTTCGAGCAGCGAGCCAGACAGCCAGCACCCACGGCTATATGGGTATCCTGACCACCAGCATGCCTACTTGGTCATACCTGGTCATCACCCTCAGCCTCATCAGCGACCTTGGCTAAACATCTGCACCTTCGGCCAGTCACATGAAGAGCCTTGAAGAACCTCTCCTGGTCGACGACAGCAGTCAAGCCCTACGTCGCACAGCACCGCTCCGACTCACTGGAGCCTGCAGCATCGTATCAACAACAACAACAACAAACAACAACAAACAACAACAACAACAACAAACGTTGTTGGTTTCTAACAATTCATTTTACGAGTGTACATGCGCAAAAGTTCGCAGAGCCTAACTTCAGGCGCGCCAAAATCCGTTGGTCATACTGCACCTTGCGAGACATTCATGCTCGCGTCGCTGCATGCAGGCTGTACGACGCCTGCCGTACCGCATGTCAATGTCTTACGTCGGGGCGAACGTTGAGTGAAAGCACGTTTTTATTTTTGTAAACAATGACGAGAATGTCTTGATCAAATTCAATAATTTGAGGCAATGCCTATCACAAATGATTGAAAACGTACATATTTAATGCGCCGCGTGGACAGGGTTTAGTACACTGTACTGAAGCTTCGCGTCCGTGGTCAGTAGGCCTTAGGTATTGTTAAATAAATGCAACAATTGCACATTCGCACAATGCATAAATCAAAATTAGTTTGGAATATTGATAAATGATTCAAGTACTCACAATAGCATTAGCAACAGCCAACATCTCCTCAAACAATGACTCTTCCTGTTTGTGACGACCACTTGTGTCCACTATAATCATCTCAAATCCTTCTTTTTTAAACATTTCCACACCAGTGGTTGCTATAACTACAGGGTCTACTTCTGTATAACTGTGAATAGAAACATACATTGTTGAGCAAATTTTCATAAAATAATTTAATCAGTTGTATTATAAGTTTGTGTTTGTATCTGTTGAGAACTAGGCTCTTTAAAAATCATTATTTTATTTTAATAGGTAATGTGTGGCCAGTGGCTTCATTATCAGAAGGACAGTAGAATTACTAAGTATAGCAAATCAAAGGCACTGTGTGGGAGTTACAGGTCAAAGCTCATTTACTCCTCATCTAAACATCTAAAATCAGTAAAGAGGTAGAATTGTTTGTTTAAGAGTTTTATTGAAGTATTGACACAAAGTTTTTAAAAAAAAATGCTGTTAGAATGTTATATACTATTTCCAAGTTCCATAGGATGTTTTACATCAGGTGTAAGAAGTCATACGCAGAAGTATGTATGGTAAATTAAAATTATGGATAGAAGGGAAGGAAGTAAAGGAAACCTACCTTCCATAAAAAGGTATCCTGGCCTTAGTACAATTCTGTTTGACTTGGTCATAGGCACCAGCTCTGAATGTGTCAGCACACACAAGACAAGACTTCCAGTTTTTTCTCAAGTAGTGATACGCCAGTTTTGTACATGTTGTGGTCTTGCCGGAACCCTGGAGACCTACAAACATGATGACGTTGGGTTTGCCTTTGATGGGTTGGTATGGCTTCACACCTGGGTCTACTAGCTGAAATGTTAAAAGATTTTAGTTTAGAATTTTATTTTGATATAAATAAAATATATATTTACTTAGGTTTAGGTTCTTTCCTTTTCAAAGTTGTTGCATGGTTCGATCAAGGCCCTGACATAACATACCCTATCCTCAATACGGCTTGCTCTGTGTGGAGGTTTATTTATTTATTATATACTTTATTGTACACCTCATAATGCGGACAGGATCCTCAGGAACAGGATCTTCAGGTTCCTGCCTCTGGAGCGTTGTTAGAACAACTGGTGGTTAAACTGTTACCTGCTGGTTTACAGTGTATCTGAATGTGAGTGTATGAAAGCTCAGGTACATCTATAGACATTACAAAAGTTAATGTTCTGTTATGAACATTAGGTAATTGCTATAAGTATACATGATTTGAGTAGTCGGATGTTTTGCTACTTGGATGTTTTAATTGTGAGGTCTCTCCACTACTGGTGGTTTGTTTTCAATCACTATTAAATAATAGAACTTGTCATATTAAAAAAAAAACGACTAAATTTCTGAAGTTGAAATTCATATAGGAATTATTATTCATATTGGAATATTTAATATACCACATCTTCATTACTAACCACTGTAATCTGTTTATTTACAAACATTTAATTGTTACACAATGGAGCAAGCACATTTTGTAGCTGTAAAATATTGAAAGCAAATTACACAGATCCTACCTTGACCAATTCTTTGAACACAGCTGACTGGATCATCCGGCGCTTGTTGAGGCCACCAGCCATCTCATCAAAATCAATGACTGCCCTAACATTCTCTCGAAGATTCTTTACCAAACGAATGTTGACATCAGCTTCCAAAAGAGCAGCGCATATTTGTTTCAGCATAGAATTTAATACCTGCAAGTGTATGAGAGATTACTATAAATTTAGTAACCTACTGACATCAAGATTGATTAACATATTTATATATGTAACAACTTACATCTTCATTTATGATTGTTGCCCTGCTTAAGGACTGCAAGGCAGTAGTAATTTTACGACCTAAATCTGCTAAAACCATCTTGAAAACGAGTCAAAATTGGCTACAATTTAAAGAATATTGCCAGATTTGTTTGGCATCAGCTGTTAGGGGAAAGTGCTTGTTTTTAACTTAACGAAAATGGATTCTGAAAATTAAACACTTCAGATACATTTTAAGAATTCATTGTTTATAAATCTATAATTAACTTCACGTTTCTTGTAATTTGTTTTAAATTCACAACACCACTTTATGAGTATTTTACAATCCCATTCACAAAAGACAAAATGACATGAAGAGTACACGACGAGGAGACACGTCAAATAGAAAAATATACGTTTAGATCTCGGTTTCAAAAGGTTTGAATATTCAATATAAATACTGTAAAATAGCAGCTTAGATTGTAAAAAAGTATCATAAAAGTTTTTCTTAGCAACTAAGTAATTTTGTCGAATTATTTCAATAATTAGAATTCCAATCACACATTGTTTTAGTTTACGATATAAGAAACAAAACGTAGTTAGATAGCTACACCCACAGATTACTGATATGCAGCAAGCTAGCAACACCAACAATGCCAAGCGATATTAATTTGAGTAAACGTAGTGCTTATGTTCTCTTTGAATTTGAGTAGCGAGGCGAATGGTGAGCATGTGATTTATGCACACCTCTACAATACGCATGATATAAGTGATGAATTTATAAATGTGATGGTCCGTGTATAGGATATAAAATCCTTGGATGATAATGATTTAGACATGTGTGTTGACTAGCTCGTCATTCGTTTTCGTGGTCGTTTTTGTCATTCGACGGAACTTCACGGAACAGCGCGTTTGCTGTTAAACTATTTCATCGAACGAGGAATCGAAAAGCGAGCAACGAATATGTAAAAACGGAAACGCGGTATCAAACAGCGCCAGCGCACTTTGATTACAAATGTTTCGTCGAACGACGAGGCAAATTATAGGACGGCAGCGGAGGGGCCCGACAACTGACTGCAACTGACAGACGGTGACGGCACGGCGGCGACGTGCACTTGGGTGTGCATGCGTGCATTATTTTTTAACCTTGCAATTATTTTTCTTTGTCATCTGTATGTAATGTCAAACCTGTGTCAAAAATGAAACCTCGAATTTTTTTGTCTGTGGCTCAAATTCCGCTTTGTAATCATCGGATTGTGGAGTCATTGATTTTGGGGGAATAAAGTTAAGAATATTACAGTAGTGTGTTTGAACTAGGATAGAAATTTAAAATGGTAATTAAAATGTTTCTTTAACGCTGATTATATAAATACTTGTGATATACGCTTTCGCTTGTAACTAATTCACAATTATTTTTTTTAGGGTCAAAACCAATCTGGCGGAGGAAGCGGCGGAGACAAGAAAGATGACAAGGACAAGAAGAAGAAATACGAACCTCCAATCCCGACTAGGGTAGGTAAGAAGAAGCGCAAGGCAAAGGGACCTGATGCTGCGCTGAAACTGCCGCAAGTGACACCACACACAAGATGTAGGCTGAAACTTTTAAAGTTAGAAAGAATCAAGGATTACCTTCTCATGGAGGAGGAATTCATTCGCAACCAGGAAAGACTGAAGCCACAGGAGGAAAAAATTGAAGAAGAAAGGTCTAAGGTAAGATATTTATTTACTTTGAGGTTACAGAATCGCTTTGTCTATGTTATACTGAGAGATGTGAATTAATACAAAATCGCGAAATGAAACTGTAAAAATGTTCATAAAAAGGTTCGTAAAGCTTAACAATTTTGCTATCTCACTCAAATTAATTCTTTGTTTTGGATGACAATCAAATATACATTACTTTGTTAACCCTTTGAATACCTTAATTAGAGACAATAGAAAGACAATAGGTAGAATAGGTGCAGACACCGGTGTCCGCTTGGGGCTTGAGTAATTGTATTATGGAAAAACCACCATCCAACCATGAATTACAGTTGTATGAAACGCAGGTACCAATTTTGTTTGACCTAACTTCTGATTGCTTAAACAGGAAGAAATCTGTCTTTATTGTGGAAATTACTAATATTATTCTAATAATTTCTCAGGTAGATGACCTTAGAGGGACCCCAATGTCAGTGGGCAACTTGGAGGAGATCATAGATGACAACCATGCTATTGTCTCCACATCAGTTGGCAGTGAGCACTATGTCAGCATCCTCTCCTTTGTTGATAAGGACCAGCTGGAGCCTGGCTGCTCAGTGCTGTTGAATCATAAGGTAAATCTATAAAAAACAGTCTACAGTTCTACAATCTTTTATTATTGATGGGTTTGTGTTTGACCTCTATCTCACCTGATGTTAAGTGATGATGTGTTATGATACAGCTAAGAGTGAAAAAGTTACTATTGGCAAGTAACTTTTTCACTCTTAGACACAGATTCCAGCAATTGTTGTTAACTTTACATCTTGCTTAGCTTTCCTATTAGCTTTCCTACAGGTCTAGGCTTGTCAACTGTCTGGATCACAGACATAAGCTATTTGGAAGTGTGTCTGGTAGAATAGAAAATGTCTCTGCAGTCCAAATGTCTACATCCAGTTACTCTGATATTTATAGAGAGTGATATAATGAGAAAGTTCAGAATTTCTGAGAGTCAAGAACAAAAATAAAAGATGAAAATATCTGGATTTACATACAATACCAATTTCTAATAAAACCTGAAAATCTTTATGATTAAGAAATATGACAAAAATTCAATTTTTTGTTGTAACAAATGCTTGTAGTTTACACATGTAAAAGCATGATATTCAATAAATAATATAATTTTTCAATACACTTGCTCAGAAAGTGGGTCTTATTGCACTACACTTAGGTACATAATGGCACCTGTTACCAAACTGTGACATTTTGATTACCATTACGCACTAGTGCTGTAATGTAGCTACAACCTTTTTATTCAAAACAAATTTTGATTACGAAAAAATTTCGATCGATCGAAAATTTTTAGATGCGTGCCTATGAAAACATTAAATTTTTTACTGCTATATTATGAAAAACTTACTAGTTTTACTGATGTTATAATAGTTAGCTTAATTATTTTTCTTGACAAGTGTATTGAAAAACGTTGTATGATACACATGAGTAAAGAATTGTTACCATTCTTGGCTCTCTTAAGACCCTCGCCACAGCTCGGGTCTTAATACCGCCTCGACGGTAACCACCTTCATTACACACTTGTATCATTATGTACTATAAATTAAATAAATGTTTAGCGTCATAAATAATATTATGAGAATACACTTGTTAAATATTAAATACATTTCTTTTAGGTCCATGCTGTAGTAGGAGTGTTAGGTGATGATACGGATCCCATGGTCTCTGTAATGAAGCTGGAGAAAGCTCCGCAGGAGACATATGCAGATATTGGAGGACTTGATACTCAGATACAGGAAATTAAGGTAGAAAAAGTGTTACTTCAACTTGGGCCACTTATTTCTTTTCAAAATTGGATCTTATTCTACTGTTCATAATGCAGTATATTTGTGCATACCCAATTTAGAGTTACTCATGGCTTTTTAGGTTTAAATTCGGTTTTAGGTAAGCAATAATAAGTCAACCCAAAACTACTGATAAAGTATTATTTTTATTACCATTTCGTTATCAAATGTTAGAAAAAATTTCAGTTTATTGTTAAGAGATTTGAGATATGGGCTCTATGAAAAAACCTGTTCTTTTGTTGTGTCAAATTTTATATTTGAGACATGTTTTTCTCAAAATTACAGTTGGGGTTTTTTTTTGATGGTTTGATATACTATTGCTTTATATTTGTGTGCTTTTATAAAAAGTAAGTTTGCATAAACATACTTGACACTGCTATGTGTGGGTAGAGGAAACCTGATATACCTGGTATTTTTTATTTACAGCTATCACACAACACCATCTAGTTCCAAGCTAAGCAGAGCTTGTATTTTGGGCACTAGACAACTGATAAACATAATTGTATACTTCTAAATACATACATATCCTTGATAAATTACACCCAGAAACAGGACAAATGATTGTGCTCATCACACAAACATTAATTGTCCTGGGTGGAAATCGAACCCACGACCTCTGCCATAGCAGTTAGGGCCACTAACCACTAGACTAATAGGCCAGTCAAATTTCATTCCTTACTAATCATTTTTTGTTTATCATTTTACCTCTACCATAAATATCAGTATCATTGTGCACTGTATTATGGCTTTCATCTAAGTCAAAATTTGAAAAGAAAAAGATATCAATTTACATCATACTTTCTTTTCCAAGTCTGGCCTGTGTAGTTGGGCAAAACCTTTCCTTTCTCCTTCTAAAGCTTTCTGTCAACATTATACTGACTTGCATTATTACAGGAATCTGTGGAGCTGCCACTTACGCATCCTGAGTACTATGAAGAGATGGGAATTAAGCCTCCCAAGGGTGTGATCCTCTATGGTCCACCTGGAACTGGCAAGACTTTGTTAGCTAAAGCTGTTGCCAACCAGACCTCTGCTACATTTTTGCGAGTTGTTGGCTCAGAGCTTATCCAAAAATACTTGGTATGTATACTAAATTATTTGGTGCTAGTTTACTTTCATTAGTTCTCCATTTATAAAATATTAATATAATATGGATTTGTGCAGGGAGATGGACCCAAGCTGGTACGCGAGCTATTTAGAGTGGCTGAGGAACATGCACCGTCAATTGTTTTCATTGACGAAATCGATGCTGTGGGCACGAAACGGTAAAGCGTGTAATATTCATAATTGGTTATTATATATATGACGAAAGAACTGTTCTAACAAATAATATTGTCATAGTTGCTTGGAAGAGATCGCGGAATGCGACAAGGCCGCCAATTGTTTGTATTTTAGACATGTTTTCGTTGTTATATTTCTTGTAAGTGCCAACAATAAAGTGTACAATAAATAAATAAATAAATTGTTACAGTTATGACTCCAACTCCGGTGGTGAGAGAGAAATCCAAAGAACTATGTTGGAGTTACTCAACCAACTTGATGGATTTGACTCACGAGGTGATGTTAAAGTAAGTATAAATAAGACAGGTTGTTTGAGCAGCGATGGCCCATTGGCAACGGCCCTGACTTACGAGTTGTAGGTGGTGGGCTCAAACCCAGTTAGGCGCTTTGCTTTGTTTAATTTATTTCATCACTACTGCTCTCGAAACAAAGATGGAAGACATCATGAGAAAACTACATGTGACATCCACCAACATACACTTGCCCACGTGTTGGATTACGGCCTATTCCCTCTCGTAGAGAGGAAGCCTGAGTCTCGGCAGTGAGAACGTTATAAGATTTTATTTTCTGAATGTTGACTTTAAATACATTCAAATATCTATCTCGAACAAGTAGCTGTGAAGGTCCTCATGTAGAAGAATTTATTATACTGACACAGACTTTAATTTTCAGGTTATCATGGCCACAAACCGCATAGAAACTTTGGATCCGGCTCTGATTCGCCCTGGTCGTATTGACAGAAAAATCGAATTTCCTTTGCCTGATGAGAAGACCAAGAGAAGGATCTTCACCATCCACACATCAAGAATGACACTGGCTGATGATGTCAACTTGTCAGAACTTATCATGTCGAAAGATGATCTCTCTGGTGCTGATATTAAGGTAGAATTGATTTCTGATTTGCAACACAACAATGTTTTTTATGCATTGCGTCACTGTTTTCCGGCACTAAGTCAGGTCGGTCGGTACATATCTGACGGAAAATGCATTGACTGTGTCGTCGGTCGCGTCTATTCTAAGGCCGTGTTTACGGAGACGCGGCGCGTTGGGCGTTTCGTCGTACATTGCAGCCACAGAACACAGAAAGACACTAGAAGTAGCTTGATAAAATGTTTGTACCAGAACTGGTGTCGCCAAACTCACACATTTACGATTTACTCTTACTGCAAACCGGAAGATACGATTGGCTAAAACAAAAATTGGGCGTAAACAAATTTAAAAAAAAAATTTATACGAAATGCAACTTTAATGTCAACGATCTATAAATCAAATTGACAAAAACAAGAAAGAAATACATCTTCGACTACCAAGTATCGCCACTCGTCGCTAGATGGCGTTGTTCAGTATGAACTGTAACATTATAAAAATAAGGGTTGTATTTGAATGGCGTATCACTGACACAAATGCAGGTCGCTACTCAAATAGTGACGTACCATAAATCGATCGCAATAATATCGATAGTATGAAAACAAACATAAAATATAATGTGAAAAAATATCGTATGCGATAGTATTAAAATAATGAAATTAATATGTAGTAGGGTAATTTCTAAACGTAGTAAAAAGGGTATTTATTTGCATGTAAATCAAATACCTTTTTGTTTGTATTTGTTCATTTTATACTGGGTAAATGAAAAAAAAAAAAAAATGCTGAAAACCTCGCAATGTTTTATTATTACATTGCTATTTGAGTTTAAGACAATATAAAACAGTGAAAAGATTATTATATTTGTATAATAATCTTTTCACTGTTTTATATTGTTTGATTTTGATCAAAGAATTTAATTAAAATATTAACGGGCACTTTTAAACGATCAAGTTTGTTGCCCGTTCTAAGAAGTTGAACACTTTTAAAATTTAGGTGATGTTATTTATGTTGAATACTACAGACATATAGGTGTAACAATGTAACAAGTATTACAATTTCACAAATAAGAACTTAGTATAAATACGTAGTGAAAAAGTTAATTTATTTTCATTGTATGTTTAATATTGAAAATACAAAAAAAACCTCTTTTACAAAAAAATACAACTGACTTCAAAAAAACTAAATAATGTAAAATAACTTTGATTGCGGAAGTCGGTGTTTACGGTTTGGTTTCTTCATTTTTTGACATTGACTTCCGAAATTAAAGTTATTATGCATTCGTTACGAAAAGTGTGATCGGACGAAGCCGGCGTCGAGTAAACATAAGGTATAATTCAAACGCCCTATGTTGTTCCAAGCTCTTTAGCTAGATTTATTTAAAATTGCATCAGGAATATCATCCTACAATATTTATTTTATTAACTTTATTAATTTAATAATTATCTGTATTTTAATACTCATACTCTCAAGTATAAATACTTTTATTTTAAAAAGGCAATGCAATACATGTCGATTGATTTTATCGATAAAGTCACGCACTATTTGGATAGCATCAAAAGTATAGGTAGAGATGCGAATATTCCAAAAAGGCTCAATAACCGGGAAAAGAAAATCAACTTTGTTTGCATGAAGTTAAGGACAATTTTTGTTTGTATATCTTGTGCAATGTTTGACGAAATTTTATTTTTTCATTTTATTAAAATAAAATCGAAAATAATACTTACCGGTGGTATGATACACCTCCATGAGTTAGATTTTTAGTCCGACTATGGTTTTTACAGTCCAGAATGGCACAATAAGGCATTTTAATATTATTTATGTAAATTGTATGTTGACGTAGTTTAGTTTGCGAATGAGAGCGCTTGAACAGCAAGTGCGTATTGCAGTACTCACTAGCGGCGACAGTGCCACGCCTACTTACTATTTCCAGGTTCTTTCTGTGTTCCGTGATTGCAGCAGCGGGCCGCGTCATCGCTCGCGCAAACACAAACATGTGGCAATGTACAACGAACCGACCGACGCCCCGCGCAATGCGCCGCGTCTTCGTAGTCGAGCATTAAGGTCTAACGCATCATCGGTTGAGCGTGAAAGGTTGAATGTTTTATAATATATACGACAAATTTCTGGGAACACAGCGCAGGGCTGCTGTACTAGATCACGCCAGACGTCCCGCGTGCGTATTTCACGCATTACAATAAATATTTGTATGAAAAGGACATTTGCTGGGGTTCCGCGTGCAGGGCGATCCCGCATACGTAATCTCAAAACCGCACGATAGTACCTAAAACTGTCTCTAGACGCAAAAAGCCAGGCTGTGGCCTGTTGCACTTCCATTCTAATTAAAAATCAAATTTAGTAGTAATTTAATAAATATAGACCTTAAGGTGAGTACCTTAACGTCTATATTTATTGATCAAAGTTTTCTTGACCTTTACTTTCTTTGACTGTACTTAGTGGTTATATGTTTTTAGGCTATTTGCACCGAAGCCGGTTTAATGGCATTGCGAGAACGCCGCATGAAAGTAACTAATGAAGACTTCAAGAAATCAAAGGAAAGTGTCCTATATCGCAAGAAGGAAGGCACACCCGAAGGACTTTACCTTTAACCAGTTTTCATAGTTGTTTAATTATTATTTTACATCTATCTTCTTATATTTTCTGCGTAAATAAAATGTGTCGTATAATTAAACCATTTGTATTTATATTTTTGCAAACTAAATAATTCGGAAACTAAATAATTCCACATTACATCACACATTACATTACCAAAGGGTTATGAAGAATTCAGACAGGGGCGTCGACTCCGTATAGGCTCGGCCTTTAAGGTTACACTAGTTGATATTTTTTCCATACAAACTTCAGGGGGTTATTACTCCACAGTTTGACATTGTACATCCAAATTCAATCCAATTTAAACATGATATCGTTTTATCTTATTACTGATGTTGTAAGAAAAAAAAAATGCCATTAAAAAGTTATGAGCCAACAAAGTTTCGTTTTTCTCGAAGATTTTAACGCAACTTTGAGTGTGAAAAAGTAACAAAAATCATGTAAAATCTCCAAAACGAAGTCGGTACCGACAAAGTTCGATTACCAATGAGTTCTATAAAATTTATTTGTAATTGACCTATCACCTATGCAGTGATTTTTTCATAAAATACAATCTTCCAAAGCACTAATCGTAATTTTTAACACACCGTCTAATGTTGTTTCAGTTCAAAACGGTGTTTGTGTGCATGCGAACAAGACTTTGTGCATGTAGACTATCATATAATTGCTCTTCAGTGATACTATATCTGTTGGACATATGTCAGATGAGACTGGCATCGGTGTTTTCATCAAGCCCTCGACTATATAAGATCAGCCTTAAGCTGTACGGTAATCCTTTAGCTTGCTGACTTGTAACTTTTTGGTTTATTGTACTGAATGAAAAGTCAGAATTATAGAAAGAAAAAGAAAGAAAATACGTTTATTCTACTTAAAATAGACGCACAAATTATTTACAAAAAAACAGTTTCCCTGTCAGGCCATATGTGAAACGGGCATAACATTCCACCTTGTGACCATAGACACTATATGAATAGAAGCGTGAAAACGTTAATAGCAATAAAATTAAAATTTAAGAGTAAGAGAAAAAATAAAGAGATGAACCCTATAAGGCTTGATCTCTTATGTGTTTAAGAAATACAAAAAAGAAGTATTACCTGGAAAAATTTTCAGTTTCAGAAAAACCCAATCACACAAACACAACCTAAAGGAGATCACCCACGGTTCATACATTTTGGTCCAAATTTAAAAGTACAAAATATACCAGATGAACATAAACCATGACCAAAGAAAAAAAATTCAATATTCTGTTAGAACTTGTTCTTACGAACATTTTTTATTATGGCAACAATGCTGTGGGAGCATTAGCCTCGGTATTATTTAAGTTCAAAAATAATTAGTTTTCAAAGAAAAACGTTCTCAAAAATTGAAATAGCCTATACATGACAATAGTTTAAAAAAAATGCACCAAAAAGAGACAGCCTGTCTGTAGTTGTGTCTTTGTTGCGTTATTTTCTATTTTTTAATATTTTTTGAGATTTTCGAAGAATAAAAATACTGGTATATGTTTTTTTTTTTTTTTTTTTTTATGGTAGGTAAAATCATCCAATGACAAATCCCGCCCTTGGGCGGAGCGGGAAGTAGTGTCAGACTCTTACTGACTAAAAACCTACCCCGTTCCTTCGTAGCCTATAGTGCCGGGGTCGAGCACTCCTTTCGGAACTAACCCATGACCCCAGTAGGCTTCGACCCTGCCTGCCTGCAGTTAGCAGGCTGGGCCTCTTCGGTGTGCTGACAGCTCCTTGAGGATACTGGTATATGTAATGCTCAGTGCTTTTATTGTTTACAAAAGTCATAACAAGTACCCATATACTTATCTTTTAGAACCACAGTAATATTTTCTAAACCCAAAAGCATAATAAAAAAAATAAAAAGCATATGACGGCAAATTTCTAAAATGAGTGGACGGTCAATATCAGAAGGCGGGGTTGCGGTGTCTCATAGCAGTGTTAAAGAAACGCTTGGAAAGCGTTTCATGAAATTCTGGATAATAGGGATTTTATGACATCCCCTGAAAATCCCCTTTTGTGATCAAAAAGAACTCTCATTTCAGACATGATAGACTTCGCGGATTTTTAGGAATCGCTTTTGAAGTATTTGCCTTATATGGAGATGTCGGGACTTTGCATCTGCGAAGACAGAGTAAGCGTATTAAAAATGCGACCATACCTACGGGTTGGCAGAATTTAGTGGAGCCTGCTTTGTGCGAAAGCGGCACGCGTACGTACAAGTTTGCTTTATGTACTCAGCTAAGGTCAAATGCTCATCTAGGATCACACCGAGCTTGCTTCTCCCAAGGGATCGGATTGGTATAGGTACGTGGTGATCAGAGGGAGACCTATGAAGAACCCTTGAAGAACTCCTGCTCGTATGGGTGGAGATCTCCCCACTATCGCAGAGGGAGCGCTACCATCTGGTAGTCAATAGTGGAAGGTACGATTCAACAAAAAGTTTCGCAAGATGAGTACTAGACAATCTGGCACACCGAGTTGATATAGCTTAAATGATGTTACACTTTGTCAAAAGCTTTCGCTGAGTCAAAAAATTAGACGTCCATCATCGCGTTATGCTGGAAACCAGCGCATTGGTGTTCAACAATTCACTGGACTTGTTCGATTCGGAAACCAAACACCGTTGGGAATAAAACTCTTAACTTCAGCATAATCTCTGCGCCGCTTTAGATTTTATCGAGGACATTGAATGGACTGATGAAAAGGTAGCTGGAGGGGTCAAACTTGACTTGGACTTGCATGGTTAAGGAATACCGATATTAGTGACCTTTTTCCACGCTTGGGAGAACATGTTATTCCTTAATGCACCATTGAAGATGACGGTCATTAGTATTATGAGTTGGGATGGGAAGAGTTTAAACACCTTGTTGATTACACCGTCAGAGCCGAGGTCTTTCCGAGGCTAGAGCTTTTTGATGATATTCCCCACCTCCTCTGTGATAAAGGGGGACAAAGGATCATTAGGATCTTCGATGAGTGCGAGGGAAGCTCTACGTTCAACTTTAGCGTCTCTCATATCAAGGTGAGTTTTGTCTATTGGTTGAGGGCTAGGGAAACAATGGAACTATATGCTGTTGGCTAAATATTTTGCTTTGTCAGAGTTATCGAAAGCGATACTATTATCAGGGCGAATAAAAACAAACATAGAAGCCTCTACTTCTTCTGAGGGTGCTAGAAGGCGAGGTGAATGGGTTCTAGCTCACATTTTATCCCAGCGCGCGACACGCTGCTCTGTTGCTTGAGCTTTGTTTACTTCGCCGGGAGTTGCATTCTTTTCGGTTTTCAGACCACATACATTGCCCAGGAGTCATCAGTCACTGTGATATCCCCTGAAAAATCATTCAGGATGGATCGCACGTGGTCCATAAGTGAATCGAACGCCTCTGTCGTGTCAGCGACTGAGACTCAAGAAATCGGGGGATGGAATCTAACTGATTCAATATGGTAGATTTTGGTCTTCACATCCATGATCAATGTGATACAATATCACAGGCGTTACTTTAGGTACCTACTAAAGTAACAGATAAGATATTCGAGGTTCCAACCTATACGCACAAAGCGCTTTCGGAACGCTTTCATTATGCGTAGAGCTAAGGAGTGAAATTCCCTGCCGGAGTCTGTGTTTCCTGATGGCTACAACCCGGGAATCTTTAAGTCAAGAGTGAATAGGTTTCTTCTAGGTAAGCGCACTCCATCGTCGACCGTATCGTCGTTTTCCATCAGGTGAGATAGCGGTCAAGCGCAAACCTATCAATCATAAAAAAAGGTGGGGCGAGCGTTCAGTGGCTAGGGAAGGATGTGTGGTGGTAAATGGCAGCTACCTAGAAGTTTCTATTCAAGCTCTAACTCTTTGTTTTTACAATTCATGTTACCGAAAATGTACGGAAAATGATTTTTTAAAACTTAAATAAAATCCAGGGCTATGGTCCTACAGTTTTGCTGCCATAATAAAAAATGCTCAAGGAGTCAAGCTCTAACAGATTGCCATATTTTTTTTTTTTGGCCGGCACTTTTGAATTTGGACCAAAATAAATGATCTCCTTTGCATTAAATAACACAACACATTAAATATCACATACACATACGCTACAAATATTTGAACCAACTACTAAGAAAGAAATTAGTACAATAATTGATAGCTTAGATCCTAATACAAGTAGTGGAATTGATAGAATTACCGTTAAAGAAATAAAATGCATTAAAAACCTAATGTTAGACCATCTAACCGACTGTATAAATAAATGCCTTGGACAAGGAAATCATCGTCTGATATCAGTGTTACCAGTCATCTACAAAATTTTTCAAAGAATAATTTACCTTTTGTCTTTACTCTTATTTAACAGACATAAACTTCTTTTTTGAGCAACAGCATCTTATCAGCAACTATAGATCTTACCACTAAAATAAAAAATGATAAAGACAACAGACAATATGCCCTTGGTATTGACTTGAAAAAGGCATTTGACACGATTAGTCATGATTTGCTTTTAATGAAGTTAACTGGCGTAGGAATATCGGGACCTGCACATAGAATACTTATGTCGTATTTAGAAAATTGGACACAAATAGTGAAAATTGATAATTGTGAAATTTTACCTTGTAAATTAACCTACGGAATCCCACAAGGATCAATCTTTGGACCGTTATTATTTTTAATTTATATCAACAACATCAGCAGTATAAAACGTCGGGTATTATCACACTTTACGCTGACCATACCTGCTTGTTCTACTTTGGCCTCAATCTTACTGACATGGTGAAAGAAGCTCAAGATGAGTTGAATATCCTAAACATGGTTTCTGTCTAACTTACTAACTATCAACATACTCAACTCAACTTCATACATAATTTTTGCTGCAAAAAATAAGAAAATCCTCAATAAAGTAGTCACTCGTGGATTAAGCACGGAATCTCGGAAACTACTTGATCTACAAAACTGAAATTTTCATCGCATTCGGAGGACCACTCTGAAATACTTTCTTATAGTATAAAAAGTCCCCCGACTGCGATGAAAATTTCAGTTTTGTAGATCAAGTAGTTTCCGAGATTCCGTGCTTAATCCACGAGTGACTACTTTCTTCACTTTTCTACTCATCTTGAATCATCATCGAAACATCTTGTTTTTTGATTTTTAGTTTATTTTTTTGACATGGCAGTCGTGTTTTTTAATTTTTTTAAAATTATTTTATTTTATTTTAATCCTTTTAGTGATATGTCACGAAACTTTAAGACAGTGAGAATGGTTAGTATAGATTAAGTCAGAATATAAGTAAAAGGTATGAAGAATGGTAAGGCCATTGGTCCAGATGGAATGCCAGTTGAAGTGTGGAAGTTACTGCGAGTGGATGGATGGACGTGATTATCTTTGTCGCGTAAAGAAGCCATATCTGATGATTAGTGCAACAGTTCATTGTTGCCCATCTTTAAGAACAGGGCGATGTGCTTGAGTACAACAATTATAGAGGAATAAAGTTAATGTCACATAGTATGAAAGTCTGGGAGAAAGTTATTGAAAGGCGGCTAAGAGAAGAGAGTGTAATTTCACAGAACCAATTCGTTTTTATGCCTGATCGGGGTACAACGGATATCATTTTTGCTTTACGCCCGCTGTGCCAGACATAAAGAGGTGCGCATAAAAACTTGCACATGATGTTCATTGACCTCGAGAAGTCATACGACCGGGTACCTCATGAGGTTCTCTGGTGGGCCCTTAAAGAGAAAGGTGTGCCAAGGAAGTATGTGCAGTTGATCCGAGTGATGTACAGTTAGTGCAGTACCCAAGTCCGGTCTACAGTGGGCAACACTGTCAATGTCAATGTGGCTGTCAAGCTTCAATGTGGCTGTCGGCTTACATCAGGGGTCGGCTCTCAGCCCTTACCTCTTCCTGATGATAATGGACGCTCTGACGTCGGATATTCAGGACGAGGCCCCCTGGTGGATGCTGTTTGGTGACGATATTGTGTTGGTTGCCGAAAGTGGCCTAGAGGTCCAGAATAGATTGGAGGTGTAGTGGTACAGACTTAAGATTGTTGACCTGAAATTGAGCAGAATGAAAACGGAGTACTTGTTTTGTAATTTCGGCGGTCTCTCCGGTCCTGTGCCCTTAGCTCTCGCCGGAACGCCCATACAGATCTGCTCTGTCTTTCGGTATCTCGGATCGCTTATCCAAGGAGATAGCGAGGTAGACCGAGATGTAACACATCGGATCAACTCAGGATGGATGAAATGGCAACAGGCCACTGGAACAACTTGTGACCCAAGGATGCCCCTCAAGTTGAAAAGTAAAATCGACAGGTCCGTGATAAGACCTGTCATAATTTATGGATCAGAATGTTGGGCTGTGAAAAAGACAGATGAAAAAAGATTGCATGTATTGGAGATGAAAATGTTGAGATGAATGTGTGGTGTGACAAAAAAGGATTAAGTGAGGAATGAGTCCATTAGAGTAAGTTTGAATCGTTTGTCTTGGTATGGTCATGTAAAGAGGAAGGATGAAATACATGTTACTAAAAGGGGTTATGAGTATACATATGAGGCCAAAGAAAAGATAGATGTATTGTGTGAAGAGTAATATGAAAGCGAAGGAAGTTAGTGATAGCGTGACGGGTGACAGGGCAGAATGGAAGAAGAAAACGTGTAGTGCCGACCACAAATAACATGGGAAAAAGGCAGGAAGAAGTAGACGAGTCATAAATATAACATGTAACACACAATTTGCTTTGAACCTATATGCCATTTTGGTGGTTGAAATTTGGTTTTAATGTCTTTTTGTTACTCAAACAAAGACTTGTAAAGTATATAAATGTTTTTTGACTGCGGGGGTCACCATAGCCAAAATTCGTCCTACCACTTCTGGTAAAGAAAAAAAAATTAATAGTGTAACATATACAGGAAAAATTTTTAACCACTGCGTAAATTTTTTTTGGTGGCTCAGTGTAAGCAATAGAATACATTTCCATTTTTAGTTTATGACTTTTTTTTTTCTCATTTTTCCATTTTGTCCCAATTTGAAATAAGCAAGACATGGATATAATTTAATAGTAATACTATGAATGAAAACGCGAAGGCCGCCGGCCGCTGGACCACGCCCAGCGCACGAGACGGGGGTGCGGGGGCATGCGGCGCCGGCGTTTGATAAACAAAACGCATGCACATGCAGTACGTCACTTGCGGATGCAGAGATCGGACGTTCGCGCCCTTCGCCGTCTCTGCGCGTGTGCCGCGTACTAGACTAGCGTAGTGACAATGTCTCATTTTACTCACCGCGAGTGTTATGAAATGGTGCGAGTGTATTTGTTAAGCAATGAAAATTTACGAGCAGCACGAAGAAGATACGAAAGGGAGAGCGTACCTCGTATGCGAGCCCAAGGGATCCTCAATCCCACGGTCCCTAATGAGAGGACAATTTTAGCAGCTAACCAAAGGCTGCTTGATCACGGCCAGTTACGAACACCGAGCCACGCACAAGGGTCTGGCAGACCTCGACTGGCAGTCGAAGCCGATTTTTTTGAACACAATCCAAGAGCCAGTACCTACGACGCAGAACGACGTTTTGGTGTTAGCCAAAGCGCAGTATGGAAGCTGCTAAATACAGCCGGACTCCATCCATACCACTTTCAGCCGGTACAACAACTCCATGACCCAGACCCAGCACCACGTCGAGCCTTTTAAATCACACCACATTTTTTTACGCCAAAATGCAATTGTTTCAATCTAAATTGTATCATGTCTAAATACCTATCATACCTAAATGTTTTATTTTGAATGGATTAAAACGTATTACCTACTTTCTTACTTATTATGATTTATTTTCTGCATTTAGATGGTCCTAAGCCCATGAAAGTATGAAGGATAAATTGGAATTACGTTTACAAATAACTTTACACAGTCTAAACTTAAAAAATTGTAGCGCTAAACTGGGGTCAATAATCGCACCGCGTAAGTAGGTACCGTCGCATAGAGCGAGCGCGCGTGAGTACTTCTGATCAGCTGGCGCGTCAGGCGAGCGGTCGACGCGCGGCGTGAATCGGGCGACCAGTCGACGGACTGGCAAGCGACGTCCATAAAATAAATTTCTGAGTAAACAAGTCTCGTAAGCGTTAACTTAATTTTTTACTATTGAAACATATCAAAATAAAAAATACGTGTTTATTAAAATATATTCAAGTTTATTATGTCAAAATTTGCGCACTGGTTAAAAACTTTTCCTGTATATATTTTTGAAATCCACTCGTCAAATCCTAGACGACAATCACATGCATTAAGAGAATAAAAATAATAATAAAAAATGTGAGGGTGTTCATTTATTTATCTCACCCACCACATTGTATTTCCATATTTTTTCAATAGCCTATGTTACTCGGGATGATGCAAGGATTCTAACGATACCCATACGTGTAAATCGGTTCAGTCATTTAGAAGTTACGGTGGAATAAAGAAACTCACATACATACATACATGAACCCTGAAAACATAACACTCCTTTTTTGGGGCAGTCGTGTAAAAACACTACAATTGCCGCTATCTTACACCAACTACCAAAATCTACAATGGTACCAAAATACTTCAAATTAACCAACTCTATGTACTTAAAACATGCATCCTAATACATAAAATCATAACACAAGGCACACATTCACAATTTAATTTTAAAAAGAAAACTTACACATTATAACGCAAGACGAGACAAAATAAAATTAAGAGCACCTAGAACTAACTATGGCAAGATAAATATACTACATGAGGGAGCAAAACTATACAATGAAATACCTGATGATGTATTTATCAAAAAAAGCATACATAATATAAAAAAGAATACGTTAAAATGAAATACTAACACTGAATGTAAGATTAAAAAAAAATCTAATATGTAATTCTGTTGTTTTGTCTACCTGCTACTTTTACTATATAATTTCTATACATTTCTTATTAATTATGTAAGTGAACCGCAATGTTCTTTTTTTGAGAAATAAATGTTTTTAAACCAAATAGGTTAATCGAAAAAAAAAGACACTGCCAAACATCTAGGGTGCCAGAGAATCTTGAAGAAATATAAATGACTAGCCCGCGGCTTCGCTACCGCTCTACCCACTCAACCCTACCCTACGTTACCTACCTATCCTACCTATCTATCTACCTTCTTACCCTACCCTAATTCTTTTTTTTCTTTTTTTTTTTAAGGCCAAAAATAATAAAATAGTACATTTTGATACAAGTGGGGAAAGTTTGTCATTGCAACCGAGGCGAAATTCACCCGAGGCGAGGGTGTTATGAAGCCACTGCAGTGACAAATCTCCACGTGTATCAAATGACATTTTTCAATACACTTACGAAGAAATACGATGAAAAATCCACCAATAATCTATCTTCTATCAGAAAATTACGGCGTACTTTTGTTCATTTTGTATCTAGGAAGAAAATTTTCCGAAGTTACCTTACAATTTAGTTTTGATTTGATTTGATGGCAGCAGGCTATTGCAAGTATTTTTTTATCTCAATCACATAATCTGGCGGCGTAGCATCTAAAGAATTCTCTTCAAATCTTTTTCACAACTATCACAAATGAATAAGTTAGTTAATATTAGGTGAACTTTTTTCCCGCGTATAACCTTTGCAGGTTGAAGGAGAAGCAAAGGTATCAAACCGTATACATACTAAATTTAAATTTTATAAAATTTAAATATTTTTGAATTTAGAACATAGATAATTGTTCATTTGTTGGTATTAACAAATTATTGCTTACGTAATCATGTCTATTTATTATATTCTGTTCAAAAACACAATTTAAATTTTCATTAAATATTAAAACCTTAAAAATATCCGCCTTTTTGCTTTAAAAAAAATTATAATCACCCATAATATATAATCATAAAAAAGCCCTTATTTGATAAATTTTAAAAAAGCACGCGGGTGATAAACATGCCATATCGAACCTAATCATAGTGCGATAAAAGGCAGTTTTCGAGTAAGTGTATTGAAAAAGAATTAGCGAAATCGGTCCAGCCGTTCATGCGTGATGGCGTGATCAAGGGAAATAAAAATGAATCCCTATTCATTTTTATTTATAGATTAAATAGGCTAATCGATCCTTTTTTAATTAGTTTTAAATTAATATTCATTGTCCTATTAGACCATACAAATCTAGATTTCTAATTTGAAATAAATTTAATCCTGGGTAATGGATCATCTCAAATTATAAATAAATTTTTCATCCATTACCATCAACTCAAATGTTTACTTTTGAGTCATGTATTTTAGATTCCTTTATAAGTGGCCTTTTGTATACAGCGTTAAATTTTGATCGTTTTTATCCCGAGGAGGGTCGATTCGGTACATGAAACACTATAGATTTGTAAAGATTTATGTTTAAGTTTTTATTTTGTAACACTCGTTGGTGATCCTTATATGTATACATAAGCTAAAATAAAAAAATTATGACTATTTTTAAAACTCGAATTATTACGTCTCCACGCATCACAAATGGTGGAGACTTATCCATTCGTCTCGACAAACATGCTAGCGAGTTTTCCCCAAAGAGAATGTAAGCACTACGTTTAGTTTTTCTTAACAAAACTGTTAGGCCACGCCCCAATTTTGTTAGCTAACCATGTTATTGTGCTAATTAACTCGAAAACACGGCGCGGCGCAGCGAACGCGGCTTAACATAAGTTAAAAGAACGAGGCCGTAGGTAAGGTCGAACACGAAATCTATTTCTATTTCCATGTTTTTAGCAAATAAATATATTATTATTAATATTATTATCGCCAAAGAATTAAATCTACGATTGCCAAAACAGCTTCCACGTCTTCTTTGTCGGAACACATTTTTGATATGAAACAAAAACAATATCAAAAATATGCGCAGCAGACGGGCGGTATTTTTTCTAACACGTTTTTTAAGAATATTGGCATAGCGGACCTGGCTTTATGGCCTAACATGATGGTGGACGATCCATAAAATGATGACGATGATGACCAGGGCTGTGACGTGAGCAGCCAAATCGATGAAAAGACAACATTGGAGTATACGGATGAACTCAAAAACTCGGTTGTATTCAATGCAATTATTATTTCGCTGATTTTATTCCAGAGAACCAAGATACGTTTTTCACAAAATCTCAAGGTGATCACGATGAAATATCGAATGGAAACCATAACGAATATGGTCATGATGCTGAAAATAAAAATGACCAAACTAAAAGTTTTTTACAGATTGAAACAAGGGAGATAGCCCAGGTGATAAAGTAATAATAATAATAATAACCCCATCGCTGTATCTCTACGTTGACGTCGTGATGGGGCTTGCGTGCTCCAATAAACCCTAGGTTGTAACTCGCCTGGGGGGAGGGGCCAGACTAAGAGAGATACAATCCGCAGGGCAGTTTTGTGGCGAACTGTTGGGCATTAGCGACCCCACGGACCCGATCTCCCGGGAGAATTCTCGTTCTTCATCTCCGGCTTGCCTTTATTGGCCGGCCGTAGTGAACACTGACGAGGAACAGAGCTCCCACCTCTCTCTTGCCTTTATTGGCTGGTTTGAGTGGAGATTCGCAAGAGCAATCGTGCTCGGGAGAAGGATGTATAATCCAGTAAGGTGCTGGTAGGGATCTTGACCGCACTTCCGGGATTGTCCTGATAGCCGTGGTATACCTCTCCACTCCTCAAGCACCTCAGGATATGTTGCCCTCTTGTTGCTACGTCACTTCGTGCTAGCGGCCGTTTTTGGGGGCCCATTTATTGAGTGTGCAAGTCACCCCCTGCCTGTTTACCGATGAATATTAATAACATTGCTTAGGCAGGGGCCATAGTTTTCACATAGTTCTTGGTAACCAGTCCACTTAAGACTCCAAAAACCATAGCCCTATTGTCTTTATTTTCCATATGTCACAATAGTTTTCACCAACCGGGGGTTGTCCTTGGATGCACTAGCATTGTGCGTACAAGGACAATCGTCGGTTGGTATCACGTTCCATTAAAAGTACCTAAAGGGCCTCTGCGAGTTGGTTTCGGCTCCTCGTACGCCTTCCAAAGGTCCAGGACCTCAGGGTCCTGAGATAAATAAATACATAAAAAATAATAATAATATGTTTATTCACCAAAATGTACACATACATAAGGAAACATACAAGTGGTTCCAAGTTATATACGTACAATCTTAATAATACATTCTCTATGTACGAATGTTGTAAATCTGTACAAAATTTTTTTTAGAACCCTGCCTCTCAAATTAGGTTATAACCTGTATTTTGAGAAACAGTGAACAGCCTCAAAACTCTTATACTATTATTTTTACAACTATTGATGGACGGTGTCGTCTTACTACTGCTATAACTTATGTATTCTGTTTCAATTGTGAAGTGTGCATATTATGTGTGTAAAGTTGGGTGTAAAGTTGTGTGAACATGTAGTGGAAGGTGAGTATTGTGCGAGACAGTGTGCATGTATGATAAGTTGGGATGTGTGGGGGGTGCGTGGGCGCATGTTTAAGTGTGTGAATGTTAACGAAATTGGGGTGCGTGAGAGATTAGGTGATGTATGTAAGTAGGGACTCCGTGTAGGCATAGTCCTTTTCTAGTAGCCACTCTGTTACTTTAGTTTTTACCGCGTTGGCGTTTAGTTTTAGGATTTTTAGGTCTTTGTTAATTTTATGGTACATATATTTACCAAGTGTGAAAAATTGATGCTTAGCGAAAGTGGTTTTATGCTGGGATCCTGTTATGATTTCCTGTCGCTTATTTAGATTTGGCGGTGGTAGCGTAGCATGAGTTCGTAGAATCGATCGGAGCACAAAGAGCTGACGTACTGTTAGGACTTTGCAGTTAGAGTATAGTTCAGTAGTTGGGAATCTGTAGGGTTTTCTAGTCATTACTTTAAGAATGGCCCTTTGTGCTCTTTCTACTCTCAAGATATTACTTTTTGTTGCTCCGCCCCATGCAGTAATACAATAGCCAATAACAGATTGGCAAAGACCATAATACACCATCTTCAGAGTGTCAAGTTTGGCTGACTCTCTCAATGACTTAAAGACGTATATTAGGCGCATTGTTCTTGTGGTAAGAGCATCAATCTGTTTATCCCATCTTAGCCCGTCATCAATCTGAACTCCGAGATATTTTACATTTTCAGCTCTAGTAAGAGTTGGACAGTTACAAGATGGAATCGGATTCGAGCATGAGTGAGCTGTTATACTGAAAGTATGTGACGGCCTCATGTTACGCCGGATTGCAAAGGGGATGTACGTGGTTTTGGTTAAGTTGAGTGTTAAAAGGTTAGAGTTCAACCATTTCATTATTTTGGACAGCGCTTCTTCTGCAGCAATCCTAACCGTATCCCAAGTGGATCCGTAAACGAGGATAGCGGTGTCGTCCGCATACGCGTAGATGTCACAGTTAAGTAAGTTCAATTTGCAAAGGTCGTTTACATAAATTTGAAAGAGAATGGGGCCGAGTATACTACCTTGGGGGATTCCATATGTTATTGGTTCCTCGTCACTATAGTACGTATCAACTTTGACTAGTTGCGTTCGATTTTGGAGGTAACTTTAAAAAATTTCCAGAGGCGTTCCACGCACACCAATACGCTCCAGTTTATCAATAAGTTTGGGAACAGAAACTGTGTCAAAGGCTTTCGAGAGGTCTAGACAGACTCCCAAGCACTTTATTTTATTGTCAAGCTTCCTGGCAACCTGTTGCGTAAAGTCTAAAACTGCATCTTCCGTCGACACTCCTCTGCGAAAGCCGAATTGATTTTTTGCAATGATGTGGTGTTTGTCTAGGAAGTTCCTTAGAGAATCTGCGAGGACCCTCTCCATTAACTTGGAAAGTGCAGTTAAAACAGATATTGGCCGATAGTTACTAACACAGCTTCTGTCCCCTCCCTTGTGAATTGGGTGTATTTTTGAAAGCATCTGGAAATACACCAGTTTGAAGGCTGCGGTTACAAAGAAAGGTTATAGGAGGTACCAATACATGTCTGCATTTCTTTAATAGTATGGAGGAAATGCCATCCCAACCGACGGCACAGTCATGGCGTAATTGCAAAATAAGAGATTCCACCTCTGTTTCATCCACTTCCAACATGGCAAGAGAACTGACAATTGGATTATGAGCACTGTTCGGATATTGTTCACTCGCATCTATAGTCTGTCTGGGTGTTGGTGATACGATTTGAGCAGCCAAATTTTTACCTACGTTACTAAGGAAGTGATTTACCTCATTTAAGGATGTTTTAGGATCGTCACTTAATTTGAGTAGCTCTAGAGGGCTGATATGGGTCTTTTGTGTGTTTGTTATTTGTTTAATTGTATTCCATAATTTTTTAGGATTATTTCTAGATTTTTCTAACTCTGTGGTTTCGTATGTTATTTTTAATCTTCGAAGCAAGTTATTACAAAAATTCCTGTAGTGAGTATACGTCAGTAATGACCATTCTCCCATGGTAACTCTAAGGCCGTGTTTACGGAGACGCGGCGCGTTGGGCGTTTCGTCGCACATTGTAGCAGCGGGCAGCGTCATCGCTCGCGCAAACACAAACATATGGCAATGTACGACGGACCGCCCGACGCACCGCGTCTCCGTAATCGAGCACATAAAGTTAAAAGGTTTGGTTTTGATAATTTACTTAAAAAATAAAACTCTTTCAGAAGTCGGTGTAAAATAAAGAAGAGACTAAACTATTGTAGAAATACCGGTTTCCGAAATTAAAGTTATTTTGCACTTTTTTTTTACATTGAAGTCGGTTGTATTTTATTTTTAACAAGTTTTTTATTTCACACTTTTTAGCTTTAGTGCACAGCCGAATTTAAATAGATCCCGTCCGCCATTCGATTCCATCATCAAATCATCATAATAAAAAAAATACATACAGTCCGCTCAACTGTCAAGTCTACTTCTGAAGATATTTTAAAAAATGGCGATTACTGTCAATCTACTTCTAAAGTAGATGCGTGGTTAGGCGTTTTAAATGTACACAAATGTCAATCAAAACTATATCTATCCTGTTTATATTTGAGCAAAGTGTAAGAACATAAAACGAAATAGACATATAACCCCACTTGTTAGACATCTGTCACATTTTTTTAGTGAACGACCACGTAATTTGTGCGCGCGTTTCAAGGTCAAGTGGGCGCTCGAAGTTTGAACAGTAAGTGTTGTTTTGTTTTTTTTGTGCCGGTGTCGTGTTTTGTTTATTAATGTAAGATAGTGTGTCTTAGAATAATTAATACAACAGTTGTTAAACGTCAATCGACTTCTAAAAATATTTAAAAAAAATGCCGTAGATTGTCAATCTACTTCTAGAGTCGTTGAAGTTCATGGTTAAATTAGTAATATATTACAAAGTCAATCTACACAAAACCTACATAATTAAATAGCTTATTTCATACCAATTTCAAGACCGTAAGGTTCATAGAGCTAGGACGCGTATTTTTTGAGATATCGTAGTTATAGTAAACATGCGGAAGGGGAGGCGGAGGTCATGCGGATGTCGTAACTGTGTGAGCGTTTTGAGAACGCGGGCGTTGACAGGCGGGCGGACTAGAACCTCCTTCTTTTCGAAGTCGGTTAGAATGTGGATGGCACAGAAAAGCATGACAACACAAAAGTCCTCCCGTCACATTCGCACGAAAGTCTATCGTTAAAAGAAAGTCCTTCCACCATATTCATTTAAATAAAATTAAATCGCATTTATTAAATTGTTAATATTATTGTAATAAATGTATAGAACAGTCATTGACATTATCTAATCATAAAAAAAACTTCAAGAATTTTGTTAATGTTTTGTTTGTTGCATTTGTTATGATAACATTCATAACACTGCATTATTTTTGAGATCAGTAGGGCATGAAAAATAATATATTTTGTTTGTTTCATGTTCGTTTTTAATGTGGGACGCTACCAACGAAAAAAGAAGGAAGAAGCAAACCACAGAGTACTTTGCAAACTGTGCGTTAAATAATTATTTTATTCTTATATATTTTAGAATAGACTGATATGCTTCTATAATAGATTACGTAGGTAGTTAACGTAGTTTTCAACTTGAATATTTCGAGTATAGCAACATTACTAGCAAAAGGCATGGCATTAGGACATTTCAACCATCCAGCCAAGGATCTTATATTCTACGGACAAACTGGATTGATTACGAAGCAATATTATACCTCAAAAGTGTGCTTTATTGACATGGAACTTAAGTTCATATGTTTCAGTGACAAAAAAAAAGGGGAAAAGGTTCGTTTTGCCAGTGATGGAAAACGGTTCTGAAACGGGCTTACCATGGGCCTCATCAGAAAGCTTAAAGTCATTCAAAGGGCAATGGAAAGAGCTATGCTCAGAGTTTCCTTGCGTGATCGAATCAGGGATGAGGATATTCGCAGGAGAACCAAGGTTGCCGACATAGCACGAAGAATCGCCAAACTGAAGTTTGCAATGGGCAGGGCACATTGCTCGCAGTGGCTGTTGGGGCCGAAAGGTTCTGGAATGGCGGCCGCATATCGGAAGACGCAGCGTTGGAAGCTGCGAGAAACCGATTAATGCGAGACGCACAGGGACGTTCGTTGTGGCGACATTTGGGGGAGGCCTATGTCCAACAGTGGTCGACTTTGGGTTGAAATTATGATGATGATTATGATGATCATTGTGATAGGATTATTGGATGCGGAAATATTGAGTTTTAAATTACAGCTATTATGAAAATCAGCATATTTAGTTGCGTTTTAATATACGTTTAACGCGTTTTAAAAGCGCTAGGGTTAAAATAACCCTACCTTGTATGTCGTTGGTTGAGAGCCTATTCACTCTAGCCTTGAAGACCCCTAAATTATAATCGGACGGGAAGACCACAGCGGGCAAACTGATCCAGTCCTTCGACGTACACGGTATACATAACGAGGCGAAACGCTTAGTCCAGATCTATTTCTTCTAGGATTCTAGTTTTTGTGATACGTTGAAAAAATGCTATTAATTATTAATTCCTTAATAGTACTTAATAATTCCATTTCATTTGTGAAAGACGTCAGATGTCATTATCAATGTCATTATGACTAATGACATTGTTAGTATCAGATAAGCAAGTGGGATTGTTGACGAAAACATTTTATTTGAAAATAAAACAATTTCTTTAATATAAGTTGCCTGAATCTAAATTCAGGTGCCCCACATTTAAAGGATTACCAAATACAAGTTGATGGTCATTGGTTGCCGATAGTTTCCTATCGACACCAATGTAAATAAATCAAATTTTGAACAGCATTTGCTATATATCGATACACTTTCACCCCGCAGGGTCCGACTCTGCGGGGTGAGGGTGAGGGTGGAGCACGCTTAATGCCAATGCCAGTCAGTCCGTTGCGCGATACGCTAGTGTTTCGCCGACCTCACGCAGTAGAAGGAAAATGGTGTGATAATATGTTCAATACATAGTAAACTACTAAGTTGACTCATGTTTGTAGTATCTCATTGGGTTATTTTACAGGCAGACAAATTGAGTCAAGAAGAGCGCGAGGCACTGCTGCAGCCACTACTACAGTCTGGTTGGAAAGTACAAGCCAACCGGGATGCTATTGAGAAAGAATTTCAATTCAAGGACTTCAACCAGGCCTTTGGCTTTATGACCAGAGTGGCACTGCTGGCTGAGAAGATGGATCACCATCCAGAGTGGTTTAATGTATATAATAAACTTCAAGTAAGTAGTTAATTGATTATTTATCAATGGAATGTTTATATAAATAATTTGCAATCACAACTGAGTTCAATGTCATTTTTTGTGACTTACTGATAATTTTTTAGTTACTTCAACAGTAATCTGAGTGTGACTAAATATGTTTTTAATTTCAATTAGTTTTGGTTCTTTAATATATTTGCTATATAATACAATATTTCTAAGATATATAGATATATTATATACTATGATTATTCACGATTTAATAGATGCAATGAGCCCGAGTGAGAATCAACTCTTTCTAATAAATAATCAATTTATCAGGTGTTTTATAAAGAGTATTCTATCTGTCTACTTATAAATAGATATTCCAACCAGAAAAAATTCAACATAACTTATCTGTAATGGTATTGAAATTAAATAAGTAATTTATTACAGGTCACTTTGTCTTCTCATGATGTCAATGGACTGAGCAAGAGGGATATCAGAATGGCTACATTTATGGACAAGAATTATAGCTAAATTGCATTCTTTGTAAGTGTATTTTAAAGTTATCGCAGACAATAACAATAAAAATATTTACCATACATGTTTAGATAATTATGTTTTGAATGAATTTGTTGTTGTATGAATACAGTAAAAAGTGCATTAACAACAAAAAATCTTTTGATTTATGTTACATTTTCTCTCCTAATAATATTAATTAAAACCTGAGTTTGATCCTGATTTGCATTTTAGGTCGAAAACTAAAACAACGAAAAATCTGATCAATTGTTAATCAGACTCGCATCCGACGAGTTTCCTACAATTCAGAGAGTTTGCGTACGAAATATCATTATTTTAGGTCAATGGCAAGTACTCTTACCCTATCGGTTTTGCAAGTGTCGAGTGTTGTAATTTGTAATACATTGGTTCACGACCCGACTCGCCGCGCGCCAAACCAGTTGACCGATTTTATGATTTCTTCATTATTAGCATTATAAGAACAACTTTTGATTTTCTTAGACCATTGATATATTATATGGGAAGATACGTGACGTGCTAACATCGCATCGGAAAACCTGCAGTGCTATTCTCTAAAAGTCATTTTCATGGCTGTACCCTGTGACGAGGTCGAGGTCGAGACAGCCTTTAGATCGACCAAGTGTGCAGCCTTGATTTAAACGGTATTCACTAGCACGATTAAGATCGTCGACGAATTCTAGGCTGTAGCGTCTCGTCACTAAATCCGTAGTCGAATAGGGACTTGACACAATTTTCTTAAATCATAATCGATCAATCTCGACTTAGAGTTTTGTAGGTTTAAAATATGTAATAGAGGTTTATAATTATTATTTTAAAGAAAAAAAGTATAACTACAACAAAATCTATACATATAAAATCCTTTGTCCTGAATGACTGACTGATCAACGCACAGCCTAAACCGCTGATCGTAAAAATCTGAAACTTGGAGGATGTGTTCTTTGTATAACGTAGGCATCCGATAAGAAAGGATTTTTCAAAATTACTAGAAAAATAGGATACATTGTTTTATTATAAAGTTCTCGTGTCTAGCTTCCACCTTCCGGCTCCATCATCAGATCAGTTTGATAGTACCTTATAGCCAAAGTGCATCTCATGAAAATTCTAACAAGCCCAAACACGGCTAGGATACATTGATTCATTACGGAGTTCCGGTGACTATCATACGGCTCCATGCCCTTTTAGTTTGTGAATATACGAGCCTTTTGTAATAAATTTTGACGCTTGCAGCTCTAGTTTGACAGCTGAAAGCGCGGTATGTACTTAAACTTTTGAAGAAGTAAGCGAGATTTTACGTAAATAAACATTCAGAGAACCACTTATAAACTTGGACAGCCACTTTCATTGAAAGTTGTAATATCGCAAGTCGTGATTGTTTTATGGAAATAGAAGAGCGCCACAGATGCACGACGGTCCTACAAATGGAGCTGATGGTGCAGTTTCTGGAACAGCATCAAGACCTTTCTCTTGGACGAGTTAGATCTAAAGAGGCTCGTCAAGTTGCAGCATACTTGTGGAATGAGTGATCACTTAGTTATTAATATTATATTCTTGACTATAATAAATAGAATTATATTAGGTATACCTAAATTAATTTTGTTTGGTTCTCCTGAATTTGAAATTTAGCATTAGACCCCTTAGTCTTTTCTCCATTACTTGCATCTGAATAAAACTATGTTTGGTGATGTTTATGTTTGACCATAATTATTTAATTAAAACGATGAGGCATTAAAAATACAAATAGTCTTTATTCACAAAAAGTATAAACAAATAGTATAGAATATTTAGTAAAACACGCGAGGACGCCGGCGTCCGCTTAGGTTACAACTGGTTAAGAGGAATAACATGCAAGTTTACACAATAAGTGCAGTCATAAACTAGAACAATAATGGAATTCAATAATAAATAGATCTAACCTGAACTAAGATAAACCTGTACTTCAGGTGTCTTAAGAGCTAAATTATTTGTGTTAATATTTGCTAATAATACTTATATAAAACACTTAAGAACTAATAAAAAACACTTTCAATGAAATAACAAGCCGTAACTTAACCATAACTTTTCCGTGTCATCTTAACACAACTTTTACAACCATGTTGATATAACATTTTTACAATGCACCTTTTTAATGAATACATGGATAAAATTAGGATAGTATGAAAAGTAGAATTAATTAGGAAAAAAAAACAATTAAAAAAAGATGAAAATTTCAGATGGACATAGGCTACATAGGTATTTTTTAATTTGGAACACAAATGATTCATAATTATGTCAACTATTATGATAATGATATGATATCCAAATCATACCTAAAGCAAGCTTTTAAAACACCTATACAGCGTTCAACAACATTTCTGGCCGTCAAGTGTAAGTCTTGGTAATATTGTTCCGGAGTATCTGGCCTTGGTTCTGAGATGGGTGTCATCATTGTTAGTCTCAAAGGGTACTCTGAATCTCCTGCAATAACCAAAAATGAATTAAAGCATCTTAAAAAAATAAGTACACAATGTATCAAGTCAGAAGATTGCAATGTAAATTATACTCAAATTAAACATACCCAAAAGATGCAAATCTTCTCCATTATTTATGTGGAGTCTGTCTATATAAACATTCAATGGATGGTTGTTGTTGATGTTTCCTCTGACATTGTTTGAATGGAAAAGCTATATATTTATTCAATATTGCTGGATTGTTCAAGGCTGTTGTTACTTGCTGGATATAATAGCTTTTGAAACACTGGCCTGGGAAATAAAATGGTTCCTGCTTTCTCCAACTATGGTCTGATAGGACCCAGAAACATCAAAGGCCGGGCCAATGCAACCAAAATCTAAAACAAATTGCACACACATTGAACTTTATTAGTTGTCTAATTTGTGGTTATGTTTATAGAACAAAAAACCTTGTTTTCAACATCCAAAGCATCACAACGTAGGATGGCATATGAGGAGTCAGCTTGGAAATTAATTCACGGGTTTCGTAAGTTTATATATCTTCATAAACTGTCGATCAATGTATGAATCACATCTAAGTCTAGCTTTTAAGTTTTTCCTTTTGGTTTCGGCTCGACTACATCGTATTCATAAGATTTCTCCAATAAGTCTATGTAGGAGTACACGGTAATGTTGTATTTTTGCAAGATTTTCACTCAAAATCACAGATTACAGAGACTCAAAATCACTTCACAACAAAGACATAACATTGTATCAACTTTTACGTTTGACAGTGGTTAGGTAACGTTCCAGCACCGATCGCGTTGCGACTTGCGACTCAACTTGCTGTCAAATTTATAGCGCGATACGAAACGGGCAAAAAGTTGTTATTTGGTAGCGATTTGATTGCGATTTCGTTGAAAAAAATTAGCGCGATTGCCCCCCTGGAAGTCAAGCTTTAAATAAAACAAACATTTAGTCTCTTGGTTAAACCACTGGAACGAACTCCCAAGCGCATATAGGGTGATAAATTACTTTCTAACATATCGATTAAATCTTCAGAAAGCCTGTAAATGTGGATGAAGTCAACATCACGGGATATTGACTTAAACTTTCTTAACTGCTTCGCCCGTCGAGCTTTCCTTATATCGTCACTTTTCTCAGCTTCTTTTAGCAGATAAATCTTGATCATTAACTCCACTGCCATTTCAATCAATTTATTAGTTTATTAAATTTTAAAAAGATACGGTGGATACTAACATTTTTTTAATTGCGTGTTAAATCTAAGAAGTTAACTATGAAATCCGCGTCTAAATTGTAGCTTTTAGATTTGAAAGATAGAATCGAGCCCGAGGTCGAGGCTGTTAACGTCCTCGACGCTATTTTTTCTTAGGGAATACCAATATGTATGAAGAACTGTCAAATTGCTCGCCGGTGAGTAGTTCCAACTCACAACCGTCACAGCCTTGAGCGCTAGTGTAGCTACTTGCACCTTAGTGAATACCTATTTGGATTTCGTCGTTGAGGCAACGTTCCACAGCGTTGTTTTCACGGCTGTTTTTCTTAGAGAATAGCACTGCTGGACTCGAAACTCACACATCTATGATCAGCGCTAGAGGCGAGTCATCTATATTCGCTCTTTTGATTTAATCTAAATTTTAGACGATAGAGTGAAAAAAGGATAGGTACATTAAAAGCTGTAGAAAAAAAAATCGATATACCCGAATCCGAGAAAAAAAAATAGTTATAAGTCAAAATACACTGTATTTAATTTATAATAAATACAGGTATTTGGTACACTCACAGAACAGAAGAATGTAGTTAGAAGTCGTAAGTAGGCGGGCCGCGCGCGTACCCCGAGCTTTGCGATGTCCCGCGTATGCTGCTACGTGCTTGCTACGCGCATGCGCCGCGCACGTCAGTCTTGTTACGGTCGCCACGGTGATAGTAACTAGATAAAAAAATATAAAAATGCCCTGCTGTGTTGTTTTAGAGTGCAAAAACGATAGCAGAACCAAGAATTTATCAAATGGTGGTTATAAAATATTCTATCAAATATTCTATCATCGGTTAGTCCAGATTTATTTTATTTTGATTATTTTTGAAAAACAAGATCTGAATACAAACGTTTTACCTAAAATAAAACTTAAAATAAATTACTTACCTAAATTTGAAGCCTAATATAATATGAGAGAGAAGCCATCATTCCTTCCCTTTCTCGCGTCCGTTCCCCCTCCTAGTGGCATACTATCGCTTTCTCTGTCTCTCCTCCCACCACCACTAGCAGCTGCAAACGTCGGTTTGCTTTTGGATTTGACTCATTGAAGTCGTTGTAGAACCAGGCAGAATTTAAATTATTAGGCATCAAATTTAGGTACCTAAGTAATTTAATTTACGTTTTATTTTAGGTAAAACGTTTGGATTAAATAACTTGACCGTTAATTTGAAGCCTAATATAATATGAGAGGCGTGTTTGATATCGCCTGGTGGTGGTGGAGACGTCAATGTGACTATAAGATAGAAAAGATCACAAGACGATGAACTACTCACTCTACTCATTTAATAAAGTAAAACAGATTTGCATTGAAAATCACACTGCATTAAATAAACTTGTGACAGAATTTTGACTACTTGTTGTTCTAACTTCTTTACAGTAAAATCGCCTAAATGTATTTTCCGATCTCCAATTGCCTCTGAAGAGAATATCATCAACTGAGCAGTTTTCACGCCAACTGTTTGAAGTTACAGCAGACCGTACACTTCCAGCTGGAGCCTCAATACCAGCATCTTTTAGTACTTTCTTAACTCAGTTAGCTATGACACAGCGTGAAGCAGGACGAGCTTTACCGCACGCAGTTATAAATAAATTATAACATTGAGCTTCATTTCTTCTGTTCTTGCCAGCTAATATCAACTTTGCAATCCAATGTACGGGATTTAAGCACTGATTGTATTTATTGATCATTAACTTCCAACCTGATTGACGATAATTTTCGGAATCAGTTTTTGAGCCGAACGTTGGCCAAAAGATAATATAATCATTCGTAACTTCATAATGATCAGGATTTACGCTCAATAAGGTTAGGTCATGGACCCTGCGACCAGAACACAGTAGCAAGAGGCAAGCTGTATGTCTCGAAATATCGTACAGTTTATCTGTATCAGGATTCTGTTGACACAGAAAAGATACTACTTGATTAACATCCCAAACCTTGCTCTTCGAGGGTTTTGGAATAGCTAATGCTATGGATTTTAATATTCGCTTAACCAAAGGATGCCCACTTAGTTGATCTGTAGATTCTGGGCTGCACAAAGTGGAAACTACTGCTTTATGGACAAGTATGGTGTTATAAGAGAGCCCTTCCTATTGGTGAAGATCAGTTAGAAATCTAGCTAGAGCCGATCCGCTCGGTTCGCTTACAGATATGTTATTAAGCTTTGCCCATTTTAACTAGCGAGCCCAAGCTGGATTATATGTTCTTATAGTAGACCATCGCCAGCTTTTTATGAGTAGGCTCCTTTGTTCCGTTGACCAGTCACTCAGCTTTTCATTCCACCCCCAATTCTCCAAACTTCTAACGTCATCTCGTTGACCTTTTGAGGGGCACTGTTTGTTGAAGTGTCTACTAGTACTTTGTGCAGGTTCCTGTTCGTCCAAGGCTGATCTAACGCTCGATTCTTCAGGTCTGATCTCCAAAAGACTTAGTCCCATTTGGGAGCCACTACCAAATATATTCCTCGACATTTGTTCAGATGAGTTAGAACTTTGGATACCAAAAATGGCGGCGGAAAAATCCATGCCAACGGGTAGTCCCAGATGTGGCTGAATGCATCTTGAAATACGGCTTTCTGATCTCGGTGATCCAGAGTGCAGTACTTGGGGACCGGGGTTCCCCATTTGGCAAATATCAGGTTCGTAACTTGAGGGAGTAAATGCCACTCTGGTAGTCTTTGCAGTCGGAATAACCTGTCTACTTCCACGTCGTACATGCCTGGGATGTGGTAAATAATGAAGTGCATCTGGTAAGTATCTATGAGCCGTAAAATCTGGTAGGCTAAATCTATCAGTGCTACAGATTTCGTGCCGCCTTCGTTCCTTAGATATGATACAGTGGTCTTTTTGTCGCACTGAACGTATATCACAAAGCCAGTCGGCTTTGTGAAGGACTTGGCCACAATGTTGGATAGTCTTTAGGCACTTTTAAATTTGGACCAAAAATGTATGAACCGTGGGTGATCTCCTTTCGGGTCCTAATTCAATATCATTCGGTTCAATTAAGTAATTATCGTCATTGATATACAACTCGCGACTCACATTATCTTCTAAACAATCCTCCCGATCCGGTTCGCATAATGAACCTAAATCAAATTCACTATTAGCTCGATTTGTGAAATTTTTCTTTAGATCAGCTACGTCTTCATCGTGAACGATGAGATCGCTTATGTGCTGACGAACGGTCAGAGCTACTAGAACATGAACTAGAACTGGACGATGTTGAGCTACTTGAATCACGAACGCGGCGTTTTCTTTTCCGAGATTGTACACTACTATCTTTATTTTCATGTTGAGTGCTAATATTTTCGATCGGTAAGATATTTTGATCACTTATTTCTATTATTCTCACACTGAAATACAACAATAACTTTAAGCCACAGAAATTACAAACGAAGGGTAGGTACATAAATTATTCTAATTATTAAAAAACGAACGGTAACACCGTTAAGAGTTTAGACACTATTATTTACAGAATGAAGAAGTACAGATGCTTTTCAAACTATAATTGAACTTTAGTTTTAAACACTTTTCTTTAACTTAGTTCAGAACTGTAAACTGTACAAAATAGTGTTATAAACTCAATTTCAATGAAGCAATTTTTTAGGTAAATTGGTACCTTGCTATCTCCGGTGTTGTCAGGACAGGAACAACGACGTCAATGAGTCAAATCCAAAAGCAAACCGACGTTTGCAGCTGCTAGTGGTGGTGGGAGGAGAGACAGAGAAAGCGATAGTATGCCACTAGGAGGGGGAACGGACGCGAGAAAGGGACGGAATGATGGCTTCTCTCTCATATTATATTAGGCTTCAAATTAACGGTCAAGTTATTTAATACAAAAACAAATAGAAGTTTACTTTATTTTGTAATCCATAAGGTCTACTTTCAAAGAATACTCTAGAACATTCAACAAAAATATCACTGTCAGCTGCTCAATTAGAGATTACCACTATCAACAGTGAGTTATCGATATTGTAAAATTATAATGTTCTTTTTTGTATCGGAAAAAAATACTCAAGTGCATCGACAAAATTATAAATGTACACAATTTTTTATTTTAGTTAAATCACTCAAAAATAAGTGATAAACAGGGTTAAACATCCGATGGGTTCGAAATGTATCATTCGTGTTATCTAGTAACTTCATATTTCCTAAAGATAAAGTTTGCAAAGAAAAATGCATCGATATAACTGAAAGGCAAAATTAGTTTCCTGAAATAACTAGCATAATTTGTTCAAATCACTTTGAAATACCAGATTGTTTAATTAAAACAGAATGACATACCATACCGACACAACAGTACCAAAACTTGAGTTCTGTGTTGTACTGTATTCAGGGTCTACCCTTTATAGCAGAACTTTTTATGTCATAATTTTATTTTGCATAATAACTGACAGCATAAACTTCATTTCGCAGAAAATCGATTCGCACTCATTTATCATACATTCAAAACTCATAATTTTGTTAGTCACAATCGTCTTAAGACAAAAACTTCATGTCCATAATAATTAAAATGCAGAACCATCATATCGCAGAAAATTCTTTGGCAGATTCATATCTATAGTCATTAAAAGACAGAACTGTCATATAGTTTTTTTTTTATGGTAGGTAAAATCATCCAATGACAAATCCCGCCCTTGGGCGGAGCGGGAAGTAGTGTCAGACTCTTACTGACTAAAAACCTACCCCGTTCCTTCGTAGCCTATCGTGCCGGGGCCGAGCATTCCTTTCGGAAGTTAACCCATGACCCCAGTAGGCTTCGACCCTGCCTGCCTGCAGTTAGCAGGCTGGGCCTCTTCGGTGTGCTGATAGCTCCTTGAGGCGCGCGGGAACAGAACGCGCCGTCGACGACTTGGGCTCGGTCCGGTCGGTTACCGGACGATCGGACAGCGTGCTACCCATTGCACGCCGTCCGCAAGCCCGCGCCTACGGTGGCCGGAAATCGGGATCGGAATCCCGGCGGCGGCTGGGGCGAGCGCCCCGTCGCCTCTTTCTGATGCAGTCGGCCTCCTCCTTTGCTAGCATTACTGCTTCGCAGTAGGAGGCCACCGCCTACCATCCCTCCTCACTACGGACCATGGCCTGAACCAAGGCCCGGCGAGAGAGATCGCTGCCGCCGATCGCCCCCACGAGGACACGGCGATGCTCCGCCCAGGCGGGGCACACCTCTACAGTGTGCTCCACCGTGTCTTCCGGGTGTTCCGCACAGTGGCGACACCCGAGCGAATCCTCCTCACGAATCCGGAACAAGTACTTAGCGAACTGAACTGTCTATAGTAAAGGGTTTACAGTAGTTTCATCTATACTATTTTTTAACAAAATACTTTTTTATCGCTACGCACATACGACGATAATGTTAATTGTAATTGTTATGTTAATCGATAATGTTAAGGCTTGCAGCAAGTAAATAGGCATGCAACATGCAGTAAGCATGCAGCATGCAAGCAGGCATGCAACGTGCAGTAAGCATGCAGCATGCAAGCAGGCATGCAGCATGCAAGCAAGCATGCAGGATGCAGTAGGCATACAGCATGCAAGCAGCCTTGCAGCATGCAAGCAGGCATGCAGGATGCAAGCAGGTATGTAACATGCAGTAGGCATGCAAGCAGGCATGTAGCATGCAATCTGGCATGCAGCAGGCATGCAGCATGCAGCAAGCATTTTTTCTGTCAAGGCTCCGGTGCTGTGGGGTTTGGGAGGCCCCACGCGAGCTTATCGTCGCAGATGGTTTAAACGCTTACCACCGCAGCTTCGGCTTGCTGGCCGGCTAGCCGCGGTGGCACCCCTTTAAACCACCTGCTCCTCAACTCGCGGGCCGCACTACCCCTCCGCGCCTACGCGGGATTTAATTACACTCTAGGGGTAGGGCAGGCAAGACTGTGTAAAGTCGGTTTTGCAGCGATTCGTTTCTGTCACTAAATTTTGTAGCACAACATCTTAACTTTTATGGCACTATTTTGATTTAATGTAAAACATATGCTACCAAGTAAGTACAAGTACCAAGTAAATCTTTATGTTTATGAGCGAAATTTCGTAAAATTTTATTTCGGTGTGAAAATGTGGCAAATAAATCATTTGGCAAATGGAAAAAGTGCAAATGAGGATTTGGTCAGTAACAAAAAGTTATTTTGTAAATCGGCGAAACGAAAATATGCGTAATGATAACTATGACAAAGATAATTATGCCAAATAAAATTCTGCCATGTTAAAAGTATGCTATTGTAAATTCGGACACGTAAACATTCTGCCAAACAATAGTTCTGCAAAATATTTTTTATGCCTTAAAAATAGTCGATTAAAGCAGATTATGCCAAGTGTGTTATGCCAAATACATTTCGGAGTATTAAGATTCTGCCAAATAGAGGGAACCCCTGTATTCATAATCTGAAAAATCTGGTAACACCGAACCCTCGTAGCTTTAAAAAAGATCAAGATATTACAGATCTATTCAAATCTGTATGGAAGCGAATTTGTAGTCAGCCAAGAAACACTGGTTTCATTTAGTATAAATTAAGGAAAATATTGATCTATAGAAGTGTTTATGTTGTTATTCACTTAGATTTTTTATTTCAGCATTAAAATAAAGTCTTCATTTCAATTAAATGTAATTGCATGGTTAAAGTAATAGCTACAAGCCCCTTAATAAATAAAATTAAAAACATACGTAAGTATTTCGTTTTGATAATAATTTATCGACTCCAGCTGTTGACTTTATTTTACTTGAAAATAAAACACAACATCGATAAAATAAGGCATCGCCAATGGTACATCTCTAGATAATGACGTTTAGTGACAAGTCACGTCAAGACGTGACGTTGACTTTTTATAGGAAATATTAATCTAATTACAGCAAAATAAAGCTCTAAATTGATTGCATATATTATAGAGACATCTAGCAGCGAGTAGAGGAAATTGTTCATAAAATTACCATGCGAGGTAATATGGGTAGAGAACAAATAACTCTGCACTCATTAACATACGGTTTATTTTCTAAAACGGAACGATTGATTAACTGCCTTCTTTTAATTAATATTAAAATGCTCATTCATGTCAAAGATTTCTTAGTGTTATGAAATAATGATATACCTGTCACAGGTATATCTGTCATTGTGTGAGTTTGGGTACGCTGGTCCCGATACAAACGAAGTGCTATGCTATTTCTAACTACATTCTTCTGTTCTGTGGTAATTACACTAATGTTATGAAATCGAAAGTTTATATATTTGTTACTCCTTTACGATCAATCGGCCCAAAGTATTTTGATGAAATTTGATACAAGGGTAGACCATATCCTAGAAAAGCATATAGGATATTGTTCTATTTATCTCGGGAATAAGTTCCTTTGGACTTATTTTATTTTCACGCGGGTGAAACCTAGTAATAAAACGCAATCATTACGTTGTACAATATATTTTAAATCTTAAATTATTGTAATTATTATGTTGATAACTGTTTATTAGAGATGTTAATACACGCTGATTAGTCAGTAAAACTGTAGTAAAACCGACTATTCGGCTTCATTCATAGTCGGGCACTATTCGGCAAAAAATCCGGGTTTTTACTTTGTGAATTCAGTCGTTCATGATCAATGTCAGCCTGCCAGGGCTGCGGCTTATTCCGAGACCGACCATGGCCCTCGCAAAAGGAAACTGAAGAAACACTCGGTTTTAGTCAGTAAAAGTCTGACACGTGAGTGTCTTGTTCCATCAAGAGCAGGAGCAGTCATTTGGGGTTGGATGTCTGTTTTGACAGTTTTTCATATTCGTAGTATTTGCTGTTTTGTTTTGTGTTATTCTTAACTTTATGGGATCATTTCCAATTGGTCAGAAAAATAAATCCATACACCGGACTTTCTTTTTGATACTGACTGAATTTTTATTGGAATTTTTCACCCAAACACACGCTCTCTGACCAGTACAAAATTAAAATTAAGAAACAATGGCAAGTAACTAAAACATGGCGAAGCATCAAAGAAGATACTGAATACTCCCGAAACTGTGTTCGGTTCGGTCGACTAGGTGGCTGATTAGATTAGTCGACTTTTTTACAACCGACTAGTCAGCCAAAGTCATAGTCGGCACATTTCTACTGTCTAATTTATAAGAATGTAAGAAGGTAAAGAAGAACCTTTTGAAGTGTTTATCTACCTGCCTATTTGCTAAAAAGACAGGTATTTTATTTTGTTTTCCAGATTGAAAGGCTGACAACAACGTTATTAGGAAATGGCTAGGATTTTAAGCCAATTTTTAAATTTTAGAACAACTTATTCTCAGATAAATTTCAAATTCCATTGCAAACCATACTATTTTAAAGGATTTTTTAACACAAACCGAATTTTAAAAATCATATAAATTCGTACAAACTATAGTAGATAGGTACGAGTTGAAAGCGATGGAATCAATTTATCTTGAATTAAATTTTCAAAGACGTTTTAGGTGATTTTTTTAATATAGCAGGGACATGTCCTCTTGTCGTTAAAAGGCTCGTTTTCGAATACCGAAGTACATGGATAAGCTTTTTCTATAGTCCTCTTCAACTCCAGAGCATGCGCCAAACCCTTCGTCTCGCATACAACTTTCATCTGAAAAAGGGAGGAAATTGAAAAGAAAATCCACTTTGTTAGGGAATGTTTCCCGTTGTTTTGCGTGTTTGTTTGTTTGTGTGTTGTGTTGTTTTTCTTTGTTGTTTTGTTTCTGCTTTGTTTTGTTTGTTTGTTTTTTTGTTTGTGTTTTGCTTTGTTAGTTGGAGACAATGGGCGTTTCCATCAATATCTGCGAATTTACTACAGTATGAAATCTTTCGGCCCTTCATTAGGGATAGTTACTAGTACCTAAGCTGCAAGCCTGTGGAATTTTTCTCGGGTCGTTCCCAAAGGTCCACGAGTTCATTGTTCTCGAAAAATTAAAGTTCACACATTAGTTCCCTACGAGTCCATGAGAATGTTTGGTAAAAACTTTGATAAAGGATAAATGTCTATTATTTCTATTTCTATGAAATGAAAGACAATGAATATTTTTATTTGATATACGCAGTAGTTATGAAACGGTAAACATTAGGTACTCTACATACATGTCTCCCAAAAAGTGAATAGTCTTAAATATATCCATAAATACCAAAGAAAGTCGTGTGCCGATTTGGCTGAAAATTGGTGAGAAGGTACCTTAGGACCAGTAGTAGGACTAAGACAACTTTTATCCCGCTAAAAAAAAAAAGCTCATTTATTGAGAGGGTATCAGGGTAGAGTAGGGTAGAGTAGGGTAGAGTAGGGTAGAGTAAGGTAGAGTAGGATAGAGTAGGGTAAAGTAGGGTGGAGTGGTGTAGAGCGGGAGCGAAGATGCGGTCAAAAGCTAGTATTGTTATAAAAAAACAATTTTATAGTTAATATTTTTAATTTGACACTAAAAAAATTTAAAAATTATAAATCACAATTTTAGAATTATCAAAGTAAGTCAAAATAATTAATAATTAGTTCCTAAGTACTTGTTTTTCCCAAGCCGTAAGCCTTTTTTGTTTGTCTGGATCAGTTTGTAAAAATGATTAAGACAAACCAGAAATTGTTTATACTGACTGTACTTGGGTCAAATCTCATGGACCCGTTGGGGATTGATGTAGGAACATTTCAAAACGCTATTTTTATTCATGGACTCGGTGGGAAATGAAGAACAATAGAAACATGAACCTTTGGGAACAACCCTTTTTTTCTGTAGAATTATCCAAACAAATATATTTTTTTTGCCTTTTTTACATTTTATTTGCATAACTACGTCGATGCAGAGCTACTGGAGTTGGAATATGAGTTCATAAGTGTACGGTCTACCAAATAATAGTGATTCGATTTGATGTAAATTTAGGTACCTCAACAAAGTAATCCGAGCCGTCCGTCCACGTGTTATCTTGAAAGTGACGGTGAATATTGTAGCCTCCGGATGAGATCAGTGACATTAACGTGGATTTAGATGTAGGGTCGTTCCTTACACCAACCTGTTATCAAGATTATCAAGTCATATATTTATGTGTTCATTAAAAAGACGTAGGTATTTACGTATAACTTTATTCATCTCCTCTTTGGATTAAATCAAAACAGCGGAAGATGGTGACTGGCCTCTAGCGCGTGGACCACTGAAATTGTGCCTATATGGCACAATTTCAAATCGGTCGCGACGGTCACACACATTTGGCAGCTGACGCTATTTCGTTCGCACGACAGCGCCGGCTCTTATCGTGATGACACTGATCAATATACATTATATATGTGACAATAAAACCTAGTAACATTAATCTAATCTAGTAACATTTTTCATTAGTGTTTTCATAGGTGTGCATCATTTTTTTTTTTATTTACCCATAGCTGAAGGTAATGCCTATATAGTCTTTTGATCAAGTTGCCAAGTCGTTTGTTTTCTTGCGTGAAAAGTTTCTACTATGATATCATTTTTAGTGATACGGATGTAACGTTTTCCAATGTTTTTGTAGTATTTGATTTTATTTTATTAATGCAGCCAATGAACTTCACTCGAAAAAATCACACCAAGAACCGCGCGCATCGCGGCCATAGACCACAAAGAAAAAACAACTTTTATTTGAACGAATGATTTATTTATTAGGTAAATGGTTTTGTTAATAAATAAATCGTTTTTATAAGTTAAAATAGTTGAAATTGCATGAAATAACTAATAAAACACTCATTTATGATATTAAACGAACGCAATAACCTAATAAATAAATATGTTTTTTTTTTGTATTCAAAATTTGATTTATAATAATAATAAATAATAATAATAATAATTTCGCCATGACTTCGTTTTGGTCGGTGCCTGTCAGTCATACTGAAGGTGGTTGGATTCGAGAGGTCGAGCGAGCGTGCGAATTAATACCAGAAATGGGGGCAGTCACAATCAGCCCCCAAGATGTTGCCCGTGCAGTCCGTCCGTTGCCTAATTGGAAGTCTCCAGGGCCGGACGGACTGCACAACTTTTGGATAAAGTGGCTCACTAGGTCGCACGCTCGTTTGGCATCTCAATATCAGACCGCCTTGGAGTCTGGTTTGCTACCCGAGTTTTTTACAACAGGAGTTACCCACTTGCTCCACAAATCTGGTAGCACCGCGGAACCCAAAAACTATCGGCCAATTACATGTTTGCCGACTGTTTATAAAGTTCTTACATCCATTTTGAGAGGTAAGATCAACTGCCACGTAGACAATAACGCTATTATGTCTGCCTCTCAGAATGGATGTAGGAATGGGTCCCGCGGTACTAAGGAGCTACTCCTCATCGATATGGCCATAAGCCAACAGGTTCGGCGTTCCCGAAAGGATCTGTCGACATGTTGGATAGACTATAAGAAGGCCTACGACTCAGTTCCTCATACATGGCTCATGAGGGTGCTAGAATTGTACAAAATTGATGCAATACTACGCACCTTCCTGATGTCATGTATGAGGCAATGGAGGACGGTCCTTCGCTATCCAGGATGTCGACATATTCGAAGGAATAGCGAACCGGTAAGGATCGAGCGAGGTATATTCCAGGGTGACAGTTTGAGTCCGCTTTGGTTTTGCCTAGCCTTGAATCCTCTGAGCACACTGCTGGAGAATTCAGGTCTAGGCTACCGGTTGAAGGGAGGTGGTCAGGTTATATCTCACCTCCTTTACATGGATGACTTGAAGCTTTTTGCCCCCAACAATCTGCAACTGATGGAGCTACTAAAGGTAACTGAAACCTTCAGTAGTGCCATCAGGATGGAGTTTGGTGTGGACAAATGTGCAGTCATGCATGTAAAGCGAGGGGAGGTTGTGGAATCCGTGGGTATTCAACTCACGGATTCCATTGGCCTGAGATCCCTCTCTCCAACCGAAACTTATAAGTATTTGGGTATGTCGGAAGCCCTAGGCATCAATATCACTGACATGAAGCAATCGTTGAAGGAGCGCTTCTTTGGACGCCTGAAGAAGGTTTTCAACAGCCTTCTTTCAGGCGGAAACAAGGTGCGCGCCTTCAACGGTTGGGTCATGCCGGTATTGATGTACTCTTTCGGCGTACTCAAATGGACTCAAACGGAACTTGACGCCCTGGATAGGCGGGTCCGAACACTGCTGACTGCATACCGAATGCATCACCCACGATCGTCGGTGATGAGACTGTATATCCCGCGGAAGTGTGGCGGTCGAGGTTTTTTAAATGCCAAGACCCTTCACAACCGCGAGGTATGCAGTCTCAGGGAGTATTTCCTAGCTGCCGACGTGGGTATGCATCGAGATGTAGTGGCAGTGGACAAGGGACTCACCCCGCTCTCCTTGGCTAAGGAGAACTGGCGCAAACCGGTAGTGCTTGACACTAACGATCGCAGGGAAGTATGGCAGAGCAAGGAACTTCACGGACGCTTTTTCCGGGCCCTTCACGGGCCCGATGTAGACCAATTGGCGTCCGTAGCTTGGCTGCGTTTCGGTGACCTCTTTGGGGAAACCGAAGGTTTTGTCTGTGCAATTATGGACGAAGTTATCATGACGAATAACTACCGGAGATTTATTGTGAAGGACGGCACGGTTGACATCTGTCGGGCGTGTCACCGTCCGGGAGAATCAATTCGTCACATTATCTCCGGTTGTTCTCGTCTGGCTAACGGCGAGTATTTGCATAGGCACAACCTTGTAGCCAAGATTATCCATCAGCAACTTGCTTTGAAATACTCTCTTGTGGGATCGGAAGTGCCGTACTACAGGTATGAGCCCGACCCAGTTCTTGATAATGGTCATATCACGTTGTACTGGGATCGGTCCATCATCACTGACAGTACTATTGTAGCCAATAAGCCTGATATAGTGGTGGTGGACCGAAACGAGAGGCGTGCAATGATTGTTGACATATCCGTCCCGCATGACGAGAACCTCGTGAAAGTCGAGAAAGATAAACAAATCAAGTATATTGACTTGGCTCGCGAGGTTGTCGACATGTGGGAAGTGGATTCGGCGATCATTGTACCGATAGTCGTGTCGGGTAATGGCTTAATAGCCAAGAGCCTCGACCAACACCTTAGGAGGCTCTCGTTAGGCGGCTGGATCAAGGGCTTGATTCAGAAAGCGGTACTCCTGGACACGGCTCGTATTGTTAGGAGGTTCCTTTCTCTGGAGCCCTGACCGCCGGTAGCTTGGACCCTGTTCCCGATACCGGTGGGACACTATTTTTTATATTTTTAAATGTTTTTTTTTATGCATGTTAAAAATATTTAAAAATTTAAAAAAAATATGTTATACAATAAATAAAGGGAATAATAATTTATTTACGAACACAGTTTACAAATTTAGCAACATGTTGACATCAAAAGAAAACTAACAATGCCATTAAAATTAGCAACGGGTCCCAATTAATTTGCGAACAAAGAGGTTGAACGAAAAGGTTATAGCTACATTACAGCACTAGTGCGTAATGGTAATCAAAATGTCACAGTTTGGTAACAGGTGCCATTATATACCTAAGTGCAGTGCAATAAAAGTCACTTTCTGAGCAAGTGTATTGAAAAATCAGTAACGCACGAGATTTGGTGCCGAGAGGTTGTGCTTATTGTATTTTTTACGGAGGATGGTGCGTCAAAATGAGCGTCGGTTGGACGAACGAGCTGGAACTCATGTTGATCGAATGTTATCATACCGAACCCATCTCATGGGATGCTAAGCACAAAGATCATAAAATAACAATTGGGCATCATTGGGGACTCGCGTTCTGAAGTCTCCGTACAAACTTACCTAAGTATGTAAATATTTATTTCAATACCCGAATAGAGTCTTGAAGATTTTTCTGAATAGCGAAAAAGTTTTTTTTTTGTTCCGTCACAGCTTCAAGGAACCGCAGACCTGAGTATTTTATTTTAACTCGATACCTTCACGCGTTCTTGAGATAAAGGGTTTTGAAAGATAGACAGACTGACGGACAACAAAGTGATTCTATAAGGGTTTCGTTTTTTCCTTTTAAGGTACGGAAAAAGAAAATGTAATGTTGTTAAGGAATTATAGGAAAGAGCTGAAGGATTCTGAAAAGAAATCTGAAGCGAGCAGCAACGAAAATTACATGCCCATTTGGTTTGCCTTCGTCTACGCCATTATTTAAATTTGTTTTTTATCTTTTATCCACCGTTAAATTTGATCGTTTTAATCCCGTGGAGGGTCGATTCAGTACATGAAATACACACAATAAAAAATAAAGTAGGTACTTTTTTTCTAAAAGTCAAATTAAAATACGCATGTACGAAATGAATTTCTTTAAGTAATCGGGTCAATAATCTTGTAGGTTCCAGCGAAATAGCTCTTTAAATAAAGATTAAAAAAACCTTGTATGTATTTGTCGGTCGTTGCGTACTAACTACCTACAGTTCATTGGCCTGGCTCAGCTGTCAAAAAAAAGCCGGTGTTTAATAACGAAGAGACTAAACTATTATACAAACACCGACTTCCGATATTAAAGTTATTTTGCACTTTTTTGTGTTTTTTTTTTTACATTGAATTCGGTTGTATTTTTTTGTAAAAAGTTTTTACATAATAATATTGCAAGTTCTCACCCTGAATTTCACTAAACGTCCTTCGGCGGCTAGTCCTCTTTCCAAACAACGAACCAACATGATATTATCAACGTTTCCTCCGGTTAGTAGGCAGACCACACTATAAAAATAATAATTACACGATCAGCTCGCAAACGTTAAGTAACCTACTAACTCTAAACTTTTTTTTATTATTCATAGGCTCGCGTTTGACCACTATCTCACCAGATGGTAAGCGAAGACGTGGCCGACGATGGAGCACGCTTGCCTAGAAGTAACCTATTCCGTCTTGACTTAAGACCCCTTAGTTGTAGCTATCAGGAAATACAGACTCCGGCAGGGAATTCCACTCTTTAGCTGTACGCACAATAAATGTATTCCCAAAACGCTTTGTACTTATGGCTGGGATGTCCACCATGTATCTGTGGCGCATCGCCGTACGTCTAGTGGTCCGATGATGGAACGGACTTGCCGGAATTAAATTGCGTAATTCCAATGCTCACTCCCCGAAATGTAAACGATAGAAAACCGAACGAGCATCTCGGCGTCGATGCCCAAGACTTTGGAGCTTCGACTCAACAAGTGCATCATTACCAATGATCTTCTTAGCTCGCTTCTCAATCGACTCCAGTGGATCAAGCTGGTGTTTGGCAGATCCATCCCAAAGATGAGAGCAGTACTCCATACACGATCTAACTTGCGCTTTATAAAGGTTAAGCAGCTGTTCCGGCGTGAAATACCGTCTCACTTTGATAAGATCCAATTTTTTAGCAGCCAGCTGGGCCTTTGTTTCGATATATGAGCCGAAATTTAGGGTAGACGATAGCGATACTCCAAGTAGCTCAAGGTGGTCGGTTATCGGCACGGTTACACCTAGGAAAGACGGAGCCGGGTGGAATTGGCTCCGTTTAGCGGAAAAAGACACGCCTGGGTTTTAGTCGCATTGAACTTGACCAGATTGGCATTGTACCAATCGGAGACCGCCTCCAAGGACGAGTTCAAGCGTTCAACCATAGCCTCTCTGTAAGACTGGATCTGTGACCCACTAGCTCGTGCGTCAGCAACAGAGCTGTCGTCTGCATATCCAGAGGTACCGGGCTTAAGCAGATCGTTAATGTGCAGCAAGAACAGTGTTGCCGAGAGTACCGACCCCTGAGGGCATTAATAGCCATATGACCAGACGAGCAGCCATCAATAACCACTCGGATAAATCGATCCCTCAAGAAGTCAGCGATCCAATCACACATACTAGTGGGTAGACCGAAGGAAGGAAACTTAGCAATAAGGCTTTCGTGCCAGACCCGGTTGAAAGCCTTCGAGATATCAAGGGAGACAGCAAGCGCTTCCCCATGCTTCTCGATGGCCTCGCTCCAGATTTGAATGCCATAAGGTAGAAGGTCCCCAGTAGACCGATTTTGGCGAAAACCGTATTGCCGGTCACTGAGCATGTCATTAGCTTCTAGGTATGCCAGAAGTTTTCTGTTAAGAACCTGTTCTACTCTTACAGAGGATGGACGTGATAGAGATGGGACGGTAGTTTGCTGGTTCAGCTCGAATGAAGTTTTGAGTACAACTGTTGGTCGCCCGTCTCTTTCACTCCACTCGGGAGTTAACTGTGGAATACTTCATTATGATCGGGACGTAACATGACGCTTATGACATAAGATAATGCTTAATCCCCTCCTTGCATAATCTACTATATATAAAAATAGTCTTAAAAAAAGTCCTGAGTTTCTCTCTGTTAGCGAGACTTGGCTAATCTTATGCGGTTTTTATCTTATTATTGTATGTGTTTCATCAGGAGTACCTATATGAAAAAGTGCCTTAGTACATACAGGTGCTGAACATTAATGCCAATAAACGGCATAAGTGGATCCAGCGAAAAATATGATTATTGGACGGTATTGATGTGTGGTGCGCTGAATTGCGAAGTGAGCAGTGGTTGCTGAGTCGTAACGGCCCCGATTTACGAGTTGTAGGTCGCGGGTTCAAACCCAGCCAGGCGCATTACTTTAGTATAATTTATTTCATCATCACTGCTCTCAAAACGGTGAAAGATAGGTCCTACAACCAAAAATTCATGACAAACCAAAAATACATGAGACATTCACAAACTCGCACTAGGCCTGATTACAGCCCATTCCCTGTCTTAGAGAGGAGGCTTGTGTTTGTGTCCCAGCAGTGGGAACATTAAAAGGCTGATAAAGCTTACTTGCTTACATGCGCTGAATTAACATAACACTGTACATACTTCTTTGATTTGAGTTCTGGAACAAGGTTTCCGATAATAGCCGCCAATGGACAGGCTCCTGCACCTTCCACTATGAATTTTTCTCTCTCTGCCAGATGTAGCATCGCGCGGGTAATCCAGTCCTCTTTCACTAGGAGCTTTTAAAGACATTAAGCAGAATAACATTCATGGCTAGGGGCTATCTATTAGAGATTTTCAAAAGCTTTCCCAAAAAGCTGGACATTTACAAAAAAAATCTAGACTTTTGTATTTTTAAGCCAATGCAAACTATTGGCATGGTTTACTGTTTTTATTTTCGCCAGAACTAGATTTATTTTCAAAAGCACGAAGAAACCTAGGTTATAAATTAGAGGACAACACAAGGAATCAACAGCAAAAAAACAGGTCTTTGAACCGTAACCGAAGCATTGCTAGTATCGTTACCTATTTTTCTTATAATATTCAAGGGGCGCGGTCGCCGCCAACCGAAAGCAAAGCGTGCGGGCGCAAACCACCGAGGCGGTCGTGAAAATTTCTTTAATTTTTTACATATATATTTGCATTCTACCGAAGCTGCGGGCCCACAACCATGGCGGCCGCGGGAAAAATCCGCTTCGTGAATTCTCTCCCTTAAAGGGTTGGTGCTATATAGGGTGTGTCATCCTTCTATCTCGCTCGCTCTCTCGACATTATAACACGTCATGATAAGGCCCCAGTTCACCTAACGTAACAGAGAGGCATTGTTCAAGTCATCCACAAATTACAGGACACGCGCTATTATAAACGCGTCACAATTTAGGTATCTTTCATTCAGTCTAATAAATAGCATAGACTAAATAGAGAGTATTTAGCTACGGTATCATTACCATTTTGTCTAGAAGGGGCTTCGCGGTAGCATAACCATTAACACCAACTTGACTGACGGTAATGGCATCGGCGACGTTTGTTTGTATCGGCATAGACACCGGTTCATCGTTCTGCAACGACTCGAAAAACGTTGGCGTTAGCTCAGGTTGGACACCCTGCGAGGACATAGATAAAAAGGTAGATTTGTGACGGGAGTGCTGCGTTTAGTATTTAGATAGGTTCAGTAAACTGACTACAATAGTTAGAGAACTTACGTAAATAAGGACTGAAGGTTTCTGGTGCTTAATGACAGTCGCCATGGCAGCGGCTAATCCTCCAGAACCCACTGGCACAATCATAGCGTCCAGGAATGGCATGACTTCCAAAATTTCTACAGCCATGGAGCCATACCCGGCGAGTATATGTGGATGGTCGCGCCTTAGAAAGTAAAAAAAAAAGACGATTCGTCGTCATTTTTCATCATACGGACAGATATCTTATGAGATAGATGTTACTTTTATGTATAAAACGGAGAAACTGACTGGCTAACATATCAACGCATAGTCGAAACTACTGGGAATATGCACGTGAAATTTTGCACAAAGCGCCCTTTTGTAATTGATAAAAGCGAGCACTAAGGAGTTTAAAAAATATCTACTTGTAAGTTTGTATGTAAAATTGTGTTCCTTGGGTATGAAAGCATACTAGTTAGTAGTTAGGTAGTGTACTAGATCTGAATCAAATTCTTTAAATTTTTTGTAATGCCTTTCGTGGCAATATGCGGCAATTTTAATGAATCATAAGTATTAGAGTAAAACATCCACAACAGACACGCCGCCGCCGCCGCCGGGTTTCCGATCCCAATTTCCGGCCACCGTAGGCGCGGGCTCGCGGATGGTGGGCAATGGGTAGCTCGCTGTCCGTCCGTCCGGTAACAGACCGGTCCGAGCTCAGGTCGTCTACGGCGCGCACCGTTCCCGCGCGCCTCAAGGAGTTGTCAGCAAACTGTAGGGGTCCAGCAGGGCCGAAGCCTACTGGGGCCAAAGGTTATGTGAGACTGTCACCAAAGGCCCCAGGATAAAGGCAAGGAATGGAAAGGTAGGTTTTTAGTCAGTAAAAGTCTGACACTGTTTCCCGCCCCACCCAAGGGCGGGATTCGTCATTGGATGATTTTACCTACCCAAAATAAAAAAAAAAAAAAAAAAAAAAACAAGAGGCAGGGCATTAACTACTGTATATATTTATGCTATCTCTACAATTATATAAGTAAAGTTATCGTGAATTTAAAGATACATACCCATTAATATAAGTAAGTCCCTTATCTCTAGCCAGAGCTCGTGCATATTTTTGAGCTTCCACCAAGTTTGTTCCCTGCACAACTACTTTGGCGCCGTACGAATGACATCTTTGCATTTTATCAATGGCCAGTGAAATGGGCATGACCACAATGACAGGAATGTTCATCTTTGCTGCGTGATAGCATAGGGCTATGGCTTCGTTTCCTGTTGATGCCATGACAACACCAAGCTTTTTCTTGTCACATGGCAAAAGTTGAAGAGCGTTCAAAGCGCCCCTTTCTTTGAAACTGTAATGAAAGGAGCTGTGTAGAAACTGACCTAGGGCCGTAACTGTAGTGTATCCAATCTACTTAGCCTTTACCTAAATAGTTAATAGATATGTTGGACTCGACTTCCAGTCTAACTGGATACAGCTGAATTATATGGAGCGTAATCCGCGCTTGCTGTTTAACCTAGGCAACCTACGCAAGACTTCAGATATCCCTTGGTAAGACAGTTGTCAGATTGTCTGGCTTCTGAAGTTCAGATTGCCCATAACGACTGTCGAAGATCTACAAAATGACATCTAGAACCAAAATTTTAACGTACTTTCTGAAGCACGGAAACGTTCCGGTATCTGATTAACGGTCATCCATCCACAGACCAACCTCGGCAAGCGTGGCTTAACCGTAAAAAAAACCGTGTGGGGTTTATAATGTAGTCACGAGACTATACTATTTATGAAAAGGATTCCTGAGGGGTGGGGACCCCTGCACTAAACTACAAGAAAACTACAAGTAAAAGTCTATCTATCCCCACACATCCATGCCGAGTCAGTGACGGGGCAGCTACGTGCCCGCGCCGACACCAAGCTTCCGTGCCCCGCCAGTGGTTTTCAGTTCACACACGTCAGTGTCGTGGACAGGCCGACGCTTTCCCTTACTTCATTCTGTTTCCTTGTCCGACTCTAAGTAGCCTAAGTTTTGTGTGGTGAAATAGATATCGAATTTAAAAAAATTAAATAAACATTTTAACACACTTTCGCAGTTTAATTTTCGTCCGATCTCATTCCATATTTGGTTTTTATACTTGCAACCCATATATTTTGGGTAAGACAAGTGGTACAAAACGCTATATAATAGTGCAGTCTCCATTAATAACTCATCATTAATTTTTACCATCAATAAAGTCAACAAACTGCAAGGAAAAATTATTAATACGGGCACGTCACGGCGTGGAATCGAAAGGCTCGGGCACGTTGCGGTGTTGGCACTGACTCTGACGCCTCGTTGACGGCTCGGCGTCGGATGAGTGTGATCGAATTTATAGAAAATGTATGTTCCGATATTTTTTTAGACTCCCACGTTGCTGCCCCGTCACTGACCCGGCACGGATGTGTGGGATAGACCTTAAAACGCATAAATTGTCCCACACGAACTGTATATGGTATCTTAATGGGTCATGGTCTAGTTTGCAATTTCAGCAAAATCTGTTTACTTGGTTTAGCTTAACCTACAAAACTAAATACAAAACAAAACTTATACAGAATATTACAGATACGTACCTGCCAGATTTCTGCATGAATTCCAATTTATAATAAATGCCTATACCAAATTCTTTCTGTGTATGTGCTGCCTGAAATTTAATTAAATTATGAAGGAATTACAAGGAAAAAACATTTTACAAAAAAAAAAAAAAAAACAATCGACTTCAATGTAAAAAATACGGTGTTTCTATAATAGTTTGGTCTCTTCGTTATTTAACGTCGTGATGTATTTAATGTCTTCATTATGTTTAAAGTTACGTTCTATACCTTCGAAGTTCATTGGGTGATTCGTCAACTCGTACCATATACCTACGGCCCATGTGGTACGAGTTGCACACAATAAAAATTAATTATATTTTTATTGGTCAACTCGTCCAATGTTTGTTTTTGCATGGAAATTTAAACTTTATCAACGGTTGGTACAGTTAGTAACACAAGATTAACAATATTTTTATAAGTTTTTTTATTACATTTTTTTTTTTTTTAATTTGACGAATAAGAACCTCCTTTTTTTATAGGTTACAAAAATCAGTATCTGTAATTTATACAAGTAAATGCATAAGTTCAAGTGTTATCTGAAATTAATAAAAAATGAACAGACATCCTCACGACCCAACCGTCGAGATTCCAACCTCGATTTTCAACCACCTTTGGCGTGGGCTTGCGAAAAGCGAACAATTTGTAGCTCGTCGTCCGACCATCCGGTATTCGTCTGAACCGAGCCTGAGTCATCAAAAGCGCGAGTGGTCCACGCGCGCCTCAAAGAGATGTCAGTAAAATCATAGGGACCAAAAAGGGCCAAAGCCTGCTGGAGCATGGGTTGACTTCCCAAAGGAAAACTCGGGTTTCTTCGCGGTTAAAGGTTATCAAGGTACCTAGAATTTTTGTTAAATTTCTCAATAAGCAATAACAGTTTTTAAAGTTTTGGAATGTATTACCGCGTTCTGGACATATGGTGCTGAAAGAGTTAATTATTTATCAAAACTAAAGTAACCTAAACCAGCCACACCGACTACACTGGACATTGCCAACGCCTTCAACTCCCTGCTCTGGAGGAGCATTGGAACGGCACTCCGGTACCACCGGGTGCCCGACTACCTCTGTCGTATGATCGAGGCCTACCTATCGGAGAGGTATATCATCTACCCCGGTCACCAGGGAGAGTGGAAACGTCGAGAGATGTCGTGCGGTGTTCCGCAGGGATCGGTACTAGGACCACCCTTGTGGAACATCGGGTACGATTACGTGCTGCGCGGCGACTTCCCCGACGGGGTCAGCGTGGTCTGCTACGCGGACGAAACGTTGGTCCTAGCGCGGGGAGAGTCGTACCGGTCGGCGGTCGAACTAGCGACACGCGGGGTTGCGATCGTCGTTGAAAGGATCTAGCAGTTGGGACTCGAGGTGGCACTGCACAAGTTCGAGGCCATGTGCTTCCACGGTCCTCGGGGTGCGCCACCACCGGGTTCCCAGCTAACAGTAGGAGGGGTTCACATCAGCGTCGGGTCGATGATGAAGTACCTGGGACTCGTCCTCGACAGCTGGTGGAACTTCAAGGAGCACGTTCGACGTCTGGCTCCCAAACTGAATAGGACTGGGGCTGCTCTCGGGTGGCTCCTGCCCAGCCTCAGGGGACCAGACGCATCCTGCCGGAAGCTCTACGCGGGAATCGTTCGGTCCATGGCCCTCTACGGGGCCCCGGTGTGGGCACCGACGTTGACACAGCAACCGGGGGCCCAGCTGAATGCGTGCCAGAGGGTCATGGCAATACGCATGGTGCGAGGGTACCGAACGATTTCCCGCGAGGCGGCGACCCTCCTTGCTGGCCAACCACCATGGGATCTGGAGGCAACAGTCCTTGCACACATGCACGACAAGCGCATGGAGATGCAACGCCGGAGCGAAATTCCGCTGCCACGACAAGTCGAGGCATGGCGGACAGAGCTCCGGCGGGATCTCATGGCGAAATGGCGTCAGCGACTATCACAACCTCGTTCGGGGCGCGCCACAATTGGGGCGATAAGGCCCATCCTTGAGGCGTGGTTGGAAAGACCTCACGGCGTTCTCAACTTCTGCACGACACTTCAGGTGCTTATCGAACACGGAAAGTTCGCTAAGTACCTATTCCGGATTCGTGCGGAGGATTCGCCCGGGTGTCGCCACTGTGCGGAACACCCGGAGGACACGGTGGAGCACACTGTAGAGGTGTGCCCCGCCTGGGCGGAGCATCGCCGTGTCCTCTTGGGGGCGATCGGCGGCAGCGATCTCTCTCGCCGGGCCTTGGTTCAGGCCATGGTCCGTAGTGAGGAGGGATGGCAGGCGGTCGCCTCCTTCTGCGAAGCAGTAATGCTAGCAAAGGAGGAGGCCGACCGCATCAGGCAGAGGCAACGGGGCGCTCGCCTCAGCCACTGCTGGGATTCCGATCCCGATTTCTGGCCACCGTAGGCGCGGGCTTGCGGACGGCGTGCAATGGGTAGCACGCTGTCCGATCGTCCGGTAACCGACCGGACCGAGCCCAAGTCGTCGACGGCGCGTTCTGTTCCCGCGCGCCTCAAGGAGCTGTCAGCACACCGAAGAGGCCCAGCCTGCTAACTGCAGGCAGGCAGGGTCGAAGCCTACTGGGGTCATGGGTTAACTCGGGCCGGGTATTCCGAAAGGAATACGGCTCGATAGGCTACGAAGGCACGGGGTAGGTTTTTAGTCAGTAAGAGTCTGACACTACTTCCCACTCCGCCTAAGGGCGGGATTTGTCATTGGATGATTTTACCTACCATAAAAAAAAATATCCCTACTATATAACTAACACTTTTGCTACTGATTGTACCCTTTCTCATTGTTATAGTAACGTGGGACGAGTTGACCAATAAAAATATAATTAATTCTTATTGTGTGCAACTCGTACCACATGGGCCGTAGTTATGAGTTATGTTACAAGTTGACGAATCACCCAGTTCATTATCAGATCAAAACAATATTTCTATGGGACTAACTCGGGACTATATTCTTTTATTCAAAACAAAAATTTTCAATATCTGTCCACAATTGACCGAGATATCGATGAAAATACATATAAAAACGACAGTTTTGCTATGTTTTTGTAAAGAGTTTCGTTCTATATCTTCGAAATTCATCATAAGATCAAAACAATATGTCTATGGGACCAATTCGGAAATATAATCTTTTAATCAAAATAAAAATTCGGTCTAAAATCGGTCCACAGTTGACTGAGATATCGGTGAACATACATAAAAAAAAAATACATTCAACCGAACATAGAACCTCCTCCTTTTCGAAGTCGGTAAAAACATAAAGCAGAACGACCGGCTACAAAAACAATTTAGTTAAAAATAACTCAAGTTAAAAAAAACTTAATTTTTAATCAAAAAAACTTAATAATATTATGTTACGATTTAAATTATCTGAAGAAATTATTGCACTATACAAAGATTTGTTATTAGATAGGTATAATTAAAAATATAATTGAAATCCTTGTATTCTTTGCGTAACTTACCATGACAGGCGTGTTGACAAGGTATTGCCGTGTCCGCGCCGCCGCTTCGACTACATCTTCATACTTGACTATCTTGGGATTATCACAGTCACAATTTTCATCGAAATCTTCCTAGAAGTTATACAAATTCAGTTTTGACTAAACCTTCGACGAAAACAGTAACAAGTAAGAAACCAATACGCCTAGCGTTCATTTATTTTTTTTTTATTTTTTTATTTTGTCGATAATTCGGTCGATAAATTAACGGGAAACCCCGTAGGCGCCATAACGCCATAAGAAAGTAGCAACAGTGAAATTCGGCATTTTATTATTTATTGTGAGCCCCTAGTGTCCTATTGTATAGTAAAAGCTTTCCCCTTCTTTTCAATTTTCGTCTTTGTTCAGCAATTTGAACCCATGATATGCATTACAGATATATCTTCTATTCTTATGGACCTTGTAAAATGAGATTCGAGAATAGCAATATTTCAGTAAATATGTATTTGGGTACTTACATTTCTACGACTCATTTTCTTTATGATTTATATAGTGTGCAAAGGAAGAATAGTTTGTAAACCTGCAGTTGTGCCTATTTATGGGTTTTTGAATTTTATTATTTGTAGTAAGTTATTGTCTTATTGCATGGTTGTGTAACGTTGCTGATGAAGCTTAGTGATGGTGCTCGTTTCCAGTGATGTTCTCACCAAGGATCTTGTATATCTTGGTTCTCACTGACAAGCTTCTGACAAGGTTGTTGACAAATTAAATGACAGTGCAAGGAAAACTGACACGAAGTAAATCATCAACCTTTATAGATGTCTTTTGTGAAATTTTCAAGTATGCAGGTTATATCTGTACTAACTAGACCTATTTTATAGAGGTTTGTGACGTTAATGACTTGCTTGGAGAGTTTTTTTATTAGATAAGACTATTAGACTATTAGACTTGCACCGTGGTCACCTTGTGAGGATTAACGGCAAGTTGTCGTTGTGACCTAAACGATAAGTTGATAGGTGAATACCTACTCTCGATCAAAATAACAATATCAAGATCGCATGCCCGGTTCGTATTTCGGTTCTTTATTAGTATTTCGGTACTGCTGCTGTTAATCATGAGAATCATTGAAGCCGAATCTGCAACTGATGGAGCCACTGAAGGTAACTAAAACTTTTGCTAAAGAGTTTGAGTTTGGTGTGGACAAATATTCGTAGACTAACATGTAAAGCAAGGAGGGGGCGTGGAATCCGTGGGAACTTAACTCTTGAATTCTACAAACCTGAGATCCCTCTATCTAAGCGAAATTTCGGAAGACCTATTAGGAATGAATGTGACATGAAGAAATCGTACAAGGAGTCTGAAAAGGTATACAATAGCCTTCTATCGGGCGGAAAAAAGTTCACGCCTTGAACGTTTGCGCGGTTGGGTTATACTGATATTGATGTACTATTTTGGCGTTCTCAAATGCACTCAAATGGAACTTGAAGACCTGGATATAGGCGGGTTCATATACTCGGACGGTATATTGAATGCATCACCCACGGTCTTCGGTAATGGGACTGATGAGACTGTATATTCTGCAGAAGTACGGAGGTCACGGCTTTTTAAATGCTAAAATCCTCTTCAATCGCGAGATATAAGTTTCCTAGCTGATAACGTGTGTATTCATCGAGATGATGTAGTAGCGGACGAAGGTTTCGTCCAGCTCTCTTTCATTACTGAGAAGTGGTGTAAGCCTGCGTTGTGACAGTAATGATCTCAGGAAGGTCTGGCATATTTACTCCAGCTGTTTTCGTCTATCTAATTTGCAATAATTGCATATACGAGGGTAGGATGGAAAGTTCTTGCCCTGATAGTAAAGGACTACTAAATTCAATTAAAATGTGATTTTATTTTTCTACTAGCTGTCCGGCAAACTTCGTACAGAACCTGCACTTAATAGTTGGACTTTTGTTTTCGTAATTTTTAAAAAAATTCTCAGCGTTTAAACCTTCCCTGGATTATCATGAATGTTTCAAGACCAAAATTAGTCAAATCAGTCCAGCCGTTCTCGAGTTTTAGCAAGACTAACAAACAGCTATTCATTTTTATATATTTTTGTATATAATCTCTTTTAACTTGGTCACACTTGGTCTGCCGTTTCTCTAACGTCACTATATTCCGACCACTAGAATCCCATATCATACTAACAAATACCTTTTAAGTAAGTGCAATCGTCTGCGCTTTTTTTGACGCTTCACCACCGGCTTCCACCCAATGCATGGACTGCTGTTTCAATTTTGGTGTATAGTATACCCATGTCTCATCATTGTTACAAATTGCCGAACAAAATCTGTCGAATCCCTTTTTAAACGGTCCAAAGATAGTTGTGAAAGTCGTTTTCGCATTTGTTTTTGGTCGGCATTCAGCTACACTGGAATTATCAACACAGTCGTTCGTGACGGTAGGCACGAAATCACTGTTGTAATATCACATCACTAGTTAGTAAAACTAATGGTCACAACCCTAGTGAGATATATTTAGTCATTGTCGGTATAGGTGTGATGACCTAAGCAGTGTCTGATTAATCCTAATATTATGTACTTGTTCTAAGTCTAATAAATCTAGTATTCACTATATCAAGTGTTTCAATATAAACATTACATGGTGTCAGAAGTGAAGAATCCAAAAACACGAAGAAAATCGCGAAAAAAATGGACCACTCATCAACAGTCAAAAGCGGTAGCCATTTTGAACAAAGTCTGAACAATGCGATTAAAGCCTTGAAAATCACCTCAGATTCAACAAACAACAATGCGGAAGCATGGAAACGCTGGTGGCAGCAATTTGAGCTGTATTTGTTAGCCACAGGTCTGGACAGGGCAGGTGAAAAACGCAAGATCGCCATTTTACTCCATCTCATTGGTGAGAACGGTTTAAATATATATAATACATTTAACCTCAAAATTGAAGAGACCACGCTAGTGCATGTCAGAGAAAAATTCGACCATTATTTTGAGCCTAGGAGAAACTTGACCATGTGCCGTTATAGTTTCTTCACAAGGAGACAACAGAAATCCGAGTCCATCGAGGGATTCCTGGCAGATTTAGAAAACAAAAGTCAAGAATGCGAATTTGGAACGCTCAGGGAATCACTCATCAGGGATATTTTTATCGCAAATCTAAATCTAGATTTAGCACATGTCCGTCAGAGATTGCTGCAGGAACCTGATCTGACATACCAGAGGATGCGAGAACTAGCAAGGACACTCATCGTTGCTCAGCAGGATGCAGAAAAGATGCTCAATGGTTCTACAAACAATGGTTCTACTAATGAAAATACATAGAAATAGCTTTGTTAAATAAAAACAGCACAGCCAAAAATGTAATTACACATTTAAAGTCTATTTTTGCCCGTCATGGAATACCTTTGTCATTAGTGTCAGATGGTGGACCTCCTTTTCAGTCATTAGAATTTAAAAATTTCCTACATGAATGGGACATAGAACATAATGTAACTAGTCCATATCATTCACAGTCAAATGGTCAAGCAGAAAGTTCAGTCAAAATAGTCAAAAATATGTTAAAAAAATGTAGAGAAAATTCGTCTGACCCATATATAGCCTTATTACAATATAGAAATACACCTAAGAATAACTTACCATCTCCAGCACAATTGTTAATGTCTAGGAATTTAAGAGATAACATTCCAATGTCATACAAAAAATTAAAACCAAAGGTTGTAACATTTAAAAATTATAAAGAGTGTGTCAATAAGAACAATGAAAATAAGTCTAAGTATAATAACAAGAATACTAAGTCATTGTCAATATTATATCCCAATGATCATGTCTACTTCAAAAGAAAACCAAATTATAATTGGGAACAGGCCATTGTCAAACAAAGGTTGACAGGAAATAGGTCATATATCATTGAGGATGTCAATGGAGTTAGGTATAGGAGAAACAGAATTCACCTAAGGCATAAATATTCTCCTATGTTATCCAACTCGTCGCAGGGGAGAGAGGAAGGTGATAGTCAGGAGTCAGCACCTCAAGAATCCTCATCTCAATCCATAGGTCAAAAGTCAACCCGTTATGGTAGAATTGTAAAGCCAACTAGAAGGCTAATTGATGAAATCAATTAAATGTACTAAAGTGTATTTTAGATTAAGTCATATTTAAGCCAAGATGTTTTGTATTGTAAAACTAAATAAGTACTTGTCAGATACTTTGTATTGTCAATTGAATTTAAGTCAAGTCCGTCCACAGCCTATGTTACATTGTTTGTTAAAGGTTAATTTGAACTTAACAAGGGGGATGTTGTAATATCACATCACTAGTTAGTAAAACTAATGGTCACAACCCTAGTGAGATATATTTAGTCATTGTCGGTATAGGTGTGATGACCTAAGCAGTGTCTGATTAATCCTAATATTATGTACTTGTTCTAAGTATAATAAATCTAGTATTCACTATATCAAGTGTTTCAATATAAACATTACAATCACTACCAGTACAAGTACCACTTACCCAATTTATACTTATCACAGGAATGTAATGACATAAAAAAACAAGTTAGTATTAGTGGTTAATCTCTTTTAATTGTATGATAAAAAAAAAAAATGTTCCACTGAACAACACTATGACACATCATTATGTATTCTTTTGTCTTATTGTTAGCATTCAGTAAAAAAGGTTTGGAAAGCAAACGCATTTGTTTCTGAGCCAGAAGGTGTCGCCAGTGAATTCACAGATATTAGGGAAGAACTTTTCTATAAGGTTTTTTATCGTATTCGCTTGATTGAAATTTTTGGTTTCGCAAATTATGTTTAGCTGTAAAATAAAAAAGAATAAGTTTAGGTATTGTGGAGACTACAAAAAGGTTACATGTCGATAACAGTTGTCTAGTACTCATAACACAAGCTCTGTTTAGCTTGATACTAGACGGCGTTGTGTGATAGTTGTGGAATATATTATATTATTATTATATTATAACGGGCATATACTGGCACCACAATATTAGCTTTTAAGGTTTATTATTAAAAAGAAGATGGGATGGATAGATAGATTTTTTCGGATTATCAAAGAAGAAAGAATACGAAATATACAAAATATTTTGTAATATAGCTTCTATTGGAACGTTATAAATTTTTCAATACACTTGCTCAGAAAGTGGCTCTTATTGCACTACACTTAGGTATATAATGGCACCTGTTACAAAACTGTGACATTTTGATTACCATTACGCACTAGTGCTGTAATGTAGCTATAACTTTTTTGTTCAACCTCTTTGTTTGTGGTAGAATACGAAAAAATAAAAATTGTTTGTGGTCTATGGCCATATTTTTTTTTGAGTGAAGTTCATGGGCTGTATTAATTAAATAAAATCAAATACTACAAAAACATTATAAAATGTTACATCTATATTCTATTGTCACTTTTCACACAAGAAAACAAACGACGACTAGGCAATATGATCAAAAGCCCATATAGCCATAGCCTACCGCGTGCCTATGAAAACAGATTTAATTTTTTACCGCCATGTTATGAAAAAATTTACTAGTTTTACCGTTGCAATATCAGTTAGCTGAATTATTTTTCTTCACAAGTGTATTGAATAACGTCGTATGATACACGTGAGTAATGAGTGGTTGCCGTTCTTGGCTCTCTTAAGACCCTCGCCAAGACTCGGGTCTTAATACCGCCTCGACGGTAATCTCCTACATTACACACTAATATCATAATGGTAATACTAAACTCCAGTGATAAGAATTAAAAAAAGGGTAAATATCAAATCTATCAGTTCCCGAAACAATCTAATCTTCTTTTTAATAATAAACCTTGAAAGCTAATATTGTGGTGCCAGTATGCTCGTTACCGGCACGTAACGTTTTTGTAGTCACCACACCACAGTATTATGACAAATTAACGTCGGACTCGTTGCAGCTCGAGGGATACGTAGTATATCTGATTAAAATGAAGGTCCCCACGCTACTGCCATTCATGGGCGTCGCCAAGGGGGGGCCCCCTAGAGGCTTGCTTTACAGCTTCAGAGCCTAGTTTAAGCTTCAGTCTTCTCATCGGCTGGCGACGCCCCTGCTGCCATTAGGGAACAGTGTTAGATTAGGGCAAGCACTCACGTACAGCAATAACATCTTGTGAGTGGTTACTAGTGGGTAGGTACTTTTAACGTCCATAGTAGGTTAATATGGCATTATAATTATGTATTTTTATGGTAGATATCTTACATAAGTATCAAGTAATTTGCTGTCTTCAAGCCAGTCTTGGTCCACTCCTGTACAGATTATATTGCCATGCAAATATTTGATCACCCTTAAAATTTTATTTCGTACCATTTCTTTTCCAGGCGCCACACGTATCTAGGAACATACGTACATAATTATATTTTTTCTATTTTATTTATTTGGGACAACAGACGGTGATACATTAAAATTTTATAGTTATTATACAATTCAATAAATGAAATAAATTTACAACCAACAACATTTTCACATAATATAAAATAGTACCTACGCAAAATTAAAATTCAGTACGTACGAATAAATAAAATTTGATATTAAAATTAAATCGATAATGGATATTTTTTAAGAAATATAGGTATAATCGATAATGGATATTTTTTAAGAAATATAGGTATACCTACCTATACTAATCTAATTTTCTACTCGTCTAATAAATTGTTTCTTACGGTCATTGTGATAATTCGTCCTTCCGCAGCCTTTCCGTGTAAAATGGCTCGTCTTAAATGCCACACATCTATGTTGCCTCCGGACACGACACAAACCACGCTGTAACAAAAGATTCATCTTTTAAAACAACAACAACAATCTTGTTTTCGTTAAACAACATTGATGTTAGGAAAATACATAATTATGATTTTTTTTTTTTGGTAGGTAAAATCATCCAATGACAAATCCCGCCCTTGGGCGGAGCGCGAAGTAGTGTCAGACTCTTACTGACTAAAAACCTACCCCGTTCCTTCGTAGCCTATCGTGCCGAGCATTCCTTTTTATGATTGCGGTTTTCGTATCCAATAAATACAACACTACAATATTGTTTTTTGTCTTGGTAGTCGGAATTCTTTTGGGCTAACTTTTACGCAGGCTTTGTCGGTGACAAAATATGAAAAAATTCACGAAAGAAATTGTTATCACAATATTCATGGACTATTAGCCAAGTCAGCTAGTTTTAAATAAATTAATGTAAAACTTACTTCTTGCCTCTTAACTCTGGAAGTATGCTAGGTATGCACATGAGGGCGCCTAAACTGATTGCGCCTGCGCCTTCTGCTACTATGCTTTCCTCTTCGATCAGATGCAAAATAGCTCGTGCCGTCCAGTCGTCGTGGATCAACACCTTCAATCATTGTGACCAATTTAACTCTTGGAGAAGCAATTGATCTAAGATCCGATAGAAGAAGTACCTTCCCTCATCTGTTATTTGATTAGGATAAGTATTATATGGTAGATGATGTATTTATTGTTACATTGCGAGTAGGTTGCCTATCTAAATCTGGTGCCAATGATGTTAAACACGGAACACAGAAAGAACCTGGAAATAGTAAGTAGGCGTGGCACTGTCGCCGCTAGTGAGTACTGCAATACGCACTTGCTGTTCAAGCGCTTTCATTCGCAAACTAGACTACGTCAACATACAATTTACATAAAATAATATTAAAATGCCTTATTGTGCCATTCTGCATTGTGCATTGTAAAAACCATAGTCGGACTAAAAATCTAACTCATGGAGGTGTATCATACCACCGGTAAGTATTATTTTCGAATTTATTTTAATAAAATGAAAAAATTAAATTTCGTCAAACATTGCACAAGACATACAAACAAAAATTGTCCTTAACTTCATGCAAACAAAGTTGATTTTCTTTTCCCGGTTATTAGCCTTTCTGGAATATTCACATCTCTACCTATACTTTTGACGCTATCCAAATAGTGCGTGACTTTATCGATAAAATCAATCGACATGTATTGCATTGCCTTTTTAAAATAAAAGTATTTATACTTTAGCGTATGAGTATTAAAGTACAGATAATTATTAAATTACGCAAAATACGCGCTTTTGTCGTGGAGTTGCGGATACTAGCCCGAAATTCAATACAATACAATACAATTATTAAATTAATAAAGTTAATAAAATAAATATTGTAGGATGATATTCGTGATGCAATTTTAAATAAATCTAGCTAAAGAGCTTGGAACAACATAGGGCGTTTGAATTATACCTTATGTTTAGTCGTCGCCGGCTTCGTCCGATCACACTTTTCGTAACGAATGCATAATAACTTTAATTTCGGAAGTCAATGTGAAAAAATGAAGAAACCAAACCGTAAACACCGACTTCCGCAATCAAAGTTATTTTACATTATTTAGTTTTTTTGAAGTCAGTTGTATTTTTTTGTAAAAGAGTTTTTTTTTTGTATTTTCAATATTAAACACACAATGAAAATAAATTACCTTTTTCACTACGTATTTATACTAAGTTCTTATTTGCGAAATTGCAATACTTGTTACATTGTTACACCTATATGTCCTTAGTATTCAACATAAATAACATAACCTAAATTTTAAAACGGGCAACAAACTTGACCATTTAAAAGTGCCCGTTAATATTTTAATTAAATTCTTTGATCAAAATCAAACAATATAAAACAGTGAAAAGATTATTATACAAATATAATAATCTTTTCACTGTTTTATATTGTCTTAAACTCAAATAGCAATGTAATAATAAAACATTGCGAGGTTTTCAGCATTTTTCTTCATTTACCCAGTATAAAATGAACAAATACAAACAAAAAGGTATTTGATTTACATGCCAATAAATACCCTTTTTACTACGTTTAGAAATTACCCTACTACATATTAATTTCATACAATATTTACATATTGCATACGATATTTTTTCGCATTATATTTTATGTTTGTTTTCATACTATCGATATTATTACGATCGAATTAGGGTACGTCACTATTTGAGTAGCGACCTGCATTTGTGACAGTGATACGCCATTCAAATACCACCCTTATTTTAATAATGCTACAGTTCATACTGAACAACGCCATCTAGCGACGAGTGGCGGTACTTGGTAGTCCAAGATGTATTTCTTTCTTGTTTTTGTCAATTTGATTTATAGATCGTTGACATTAAAGTTGCATTTCGTATAACATTTTTTTTAATTTTTTTTTACGCCCAATTTTTGTTTTAGCCAATCGTATCTTCCGGTTTGCAGTAAGAGTAAATCGTAAATGTGTGAGTTTGGCGACACCGGTTCTGGTACAAACATTTTCTCAAGCTACTTCTAGTGTCTTTCTGTGTTCTGTGATGTTAAACAATTATATTTTTTAATAATTTTTTTTCATCAACTATCCTGTTAGGTTATTTAAGAAAGTCGAGCATCAGCTGAAAGAATATACTCCAAGGAACTAAAAAAATATAAGTTGCCCACTTTTCCTCGGTGCAACTATGGGGCCTCGTATAAAGAGGGAGGTAAATGGTCGTAATATACTCTCATTTGTTATTTAATCGAATTATATATCAAATGAAAGGTTATTTTATTCCTAATCTAACCGTATTAGTTTACCTTCCTAAAAATGGTGTAAATGAATAGTTGCCTGCATTTAAGATCAAAATTTTCTGGGCTAGTTCTGGTATAAGAAATATATTTCCTCATCTGTAATTAAATGATAATAAAGATTATACGCCAGAAAAAGCATATATCAACATATCGCGAGTAGATTGTTTAGCTAAATCATATGATTGGCATATGCCAATGATGTTAAATAATAAAAGTTATTATTAATTATTTTTATCAACTTCCCTGAGTTGGTGTTTAAGAAAGTGGAACATCAGCTGAGAGAATATGCCCTAAAAAACTGGAAAAATATAAGTTGCCTACTTTTCCTCGGTGCAACTATGGGGGTTGCCTTGTATAAACTGGTAAGTAAAGGTTCACATGATGCTGTCATCTGTTATTTCATTGAGTCGTATATCAAATGAAAGGCTATTTTATTCCTAATCCAGCCCCATTAAGTTGCCTCACCAAAAATGGTGTAAATTCATGGTTACCTAGATTCAAGATGTAAAATTTTCTGGGCTAGTTCTGGTATTAGAAATATATTCCCTCATCTGTAATTAAATGATGGCATCTGATTTAGCTAAGCAATTTAATCGCGATGTATATATATATTATCTAGCATATAATCTTTACTATCATTTAATTATAGTTGAGGGAATATTAACCATGAATTTACACCATTTTTGGTGAGACAACTTAATAGATACACGATTCAATGAAATAAAAGATAAGACTATCATGTGAACCTTTATTTACCTGTCTATACTAGGCAACCCCCATACTTGCACCGAGAAAAAATAGGCAACTTATATTTTTTCAGTTCTTTAGAGCACATTCTTTCAGCTGATGCACGACTTTCTTAAGCTACAAGTCAGGAGAGTTGATAAAAAAATACAAATTTTATTGTTTAATATCATTGGTATGTGATTTAGCTAAGCAATCTACTCGCGATATATCGATATATGCTTTTTCTGGTGTATAATCTTTCCCAGAACCAGAACTAGCCCAGAAAATTTTAAATCTTAAATGTAGGCAACTATTTATTTACACCATTTTTGGGAAGGCAACCTAATACGGTTGGATCAGGAATAAAATAACCTTTCATTTGATATATAATTCGATTAAATAACAGATGAGAGTATATATACGAGTAGGCAACTTATATTTTTTCAGTTCCTTGGCGCGCTTTCTTTCAGCTGATGCTAGACTTTCTTAAATAACCTATCAGGGTAATTGATGAAAAAAATGTAACAACAAATTTAATTGTTTAACACTTTGGCACCAGATTTAGCTAGGCAACCTATTCGCAATGTATAACTAAATGCATTATCTAGCATATAACATTCATCCTAATCAAATAACTTATGAGGGAAGGTACTTCTTCTATTGGATCTCGTACTAAATCCAAAAATACCATGTTTTGATTTGTTTAGTGACGGGTTTAAAGTTGTTTTTTACTTGTAATTAAACTTTAAGAAAAAGTACTGCTGATCTGAACCTGTCATTTTCGTGGGGCTTGCACCAATTTTTTAACTGTAACGATGTGGTAACGTTAACAATGACTATTGAATTTTAGCATCTGCTGCTGCACCACGTAAAATTTTATATATATACCTATATATAGTTATTGATAATTATTACTAACCGATACTTAAACACGTGATTGTAGTCATGATAATGAACTATTTTAAATCAATCAAACCTGAAATCGCGAAAAAAATATGCCAAATTCAGAATATTTTGACCAGTTAAGCGAACATAGTGTACTGACCTGCAGATATTTTTTTTGCGATTTCTGATTTGGTCCACTAGTAAAACTTGTTTATTATCATGACTACAATCACGTGTTTAAGTATCGGTCGCTAATTACCAGTCACCCTATATAGTTTTGACAAATGAGGTCATTAGGTTCGTCATTCAATAGCTACTTTACCCGGTCCATAATTATAGCCTTAAACAGCCCAGATTTGAGCGGGTAATGTATCATTGTAAATGGGAGCAGATTGGTTATTGTTAAAGTTTGTTACAACTCACTCAAACTCGTAATGTTCCATAATTAAAGGCCTGGTCACTAGTTCAGCGTGCGTCATCGTGGACCACATCATCGTTTGCCTCAAGTCCAGATAGTTGTCGAACGCGAATCAATTAAACTACTTAAAAAAAGTTTATTAGTTACGAGATGAGACAAACCAGTTTGTCGATAAGTGACCGCGCTGTGTGGAATGCGTTGTCACCGGCTTTCGGTATAGTGAGGGAGGCCGCCAAACCCTTCTCAGCTGTAGTCTTGTACGGTCTCTCGTTATCTAGGGCTTTGGCAAAACAGCAACTTTTACCTGCCTGTATTCCCTGGGAACAGACAAGTTAGGTTCTAAGACGGAGAGTTTTAAGATAGTAGTAACTACTATCTTAAAACTCTCCGAAACTATTAATATACTAGCTTTTGCCCGCGGCTTCACTCCAACAATGCTCTACTCTACCGTACCCTACCCTACCCTACTGTACCCTACACTACCCTAATTTACCCTACTCTACCCTACTTTACCATATACCAATAAGAGAAATTTTATTTATTTATTTAATGGGTTAAAAATAATCCTATGTCCTTCTCCTGGTTCTAAGCTACCTTCCCACCAATTTTCAGCCAAATCGGTTCAGCCGTTCTTTAGTAAATAGTGTAACTAACACGACTTTCTTTTGTATACAAAGATACCAGTTATTTACGAAATGTTAATTCATTGATAACACTAGCTACAAGAGGTTATCGGTGTTAAACAATTACAAGTGAATTCTGAAACAATGTGAATTTGTTTCATTTTTTTTTTCCTAATTGATTCATCTTCGAAAAGGTTATTAGTAAAAAATAGCTTTTAGCAATGAGACCGCCCTTTTTTACACTCTATTAATTTTAAATTCCATTTATAATTTTATTTTTGATGTTCATTAAAAATATATATCTATCTTCTAACTATCTTCTTTCGTGTTGACCAGGGTTTTCGAAGAGACACTCCTTTGATTCAACCGATTACTAGGTACAGTTATAGTGGACAATTTTGGTTTTCTATAGCTTCAGCTTGGCAAAATTGTCATTTGTAGATCTTTGACAGTCGTTACGGATAGTCACAACTTGACCAGCCACGAAATCAGCTGAGATAGGTAGTCACTCCTTGTAAAATAATGGTATCTAGCTGCATCGACCCCAACATAGTAGTAAAAAGCCAACGCAAATCTGCTTGTTTTTTAGTTTGCCGATATCGTCGAGCAGGATTCGTTTCTATACCGGACCTTTAAAGGAAGATACTTAAATGATGAAGAAGAAGAATAACTTTACGTATATCAGAACATCTGGTTTCACGTGCTTCACAAATGTGGCTATGCCTGCTATCAGCCCTCCGCCGCCGACAGGCACTATGATGACGTCAGTCTCAGGAAGCTGTTTCAATATCTCAACGCCGACACATCCTGCTCCTGCTATCACATCAGGATGGTCATACCTGAAAGGCCAACTTTTATATTATCTAAGTAGTAGTTAGCTGTAATTAACTTTTTTTCGTAGTCTACCTAATCTGAACCAGGGATGTTGTGGAGCTTAGTTACCGTAACCGAAATTATCAGATGACCGAAACAAAAATATCCATAACCATAATCCAAAACTCAAACTCGATTATTTCATATAGGGCCACATGGCCACTTATAAAACGTCAGAAGCTAGCGCACGGTTCCAATTAGTCGTTTCCTATGGAGAAGAACCGGCAAAAAACCGGCAAAAAACTCCAACCGATAAAAATATCCGAAACCAGTATAATGTTATTCCTAAATTCGTATCCAGAACCTAAATTTAATAACCGCGTTCTTACGCTCAAATCAGAGAAGTGCGCTTGTATACGCTAAGAAGTTTCACCGTGTCTGCAGCAGGTAGGACCAATTCATCATGTACATGATAAGAATTTTGTCGGAGCTAGGCACGAAAAGTTATCGTGGCACCCCCTTACTTACCCCGTCTGTCCCCCGGTAGAGAGGGTGGCACTATACATTTTCGTGCCTTGATCCACACCATAGCAACTTCAAGCATCGTGTCTAGCGCAGATAAGATTTTTCTTGGTCAGCGCCAAAGCAGTATACACAGTTCGTGTGTAGAAACATCACGACTTTTCTTAACGTGTACAAGCGGCCTAACTAGGTGGAGTGACCCACCGCATAATTAAATAAGAATATTGGCAATGCATCATTACCCATTCAGGTAGGTGCCCACACGACCCTGGTCAGCTATGAGTTTAAAAGCGCATGTTTTAGCCTCGTCGATGTTCTTCCCACAGAGCACCACTGTGGCTCCATAATCTTGGCATTGATTCACGACGGACAGCCTGGTGTACTCGGGGAGGACTACAGTCACTTGAATTTTATGTAGATGTCCTTGATGCGCTAGAGCCTGTGCGCCGGAAAAAATTACAAAGCTAGTGTTTAATTGCCTTTAGTCAATCCAGTCTGTAAATTAGACTATATAGTCTGTCATAAGATCTTAGACTGAAAGCACATTTGTCAGCAAACTTTCTCATTTTTCTAATGAGAATAGTACTTTTCAGAAATAAAAGAATTGAATGCTTACACGTATCTTCATACAACTGAGTCATTTTACAAATGAGTCGAAATAATGAAAATCACAATATCTCCAATTTTACCCTATGGCTAAGGTGCACAAAGGGTAAAATCATTTGTTTTGTACAGGGTATTATACCTACCATAGCCCAATTCCCTAAGGATGCCGTGAAAACACCATTTTTGCGTTGTTCTGGACTTAATTTTAGTAAAGCATATATTGCTGATCGTTCATGGAAACTGTACAAGTAAAAAGAATGGTTAAGTATTATAAAATAATTAAAACAAAACATGGCAAATATTTATTGTGTACCAAGGTATACCTATATTCCTACATTATTATATCTAAAACAAAATAAATACCTTCCCGTAGTATGTCCGGTTTCTATTTTAAAATATAAAGACATGTTAAATTTTTTAGGAATTTTTGATTTCTGAAAATAAATTATAATTAGTACTACTACTAAGGGCCGAAATACATAACCGCGTTGCGGCGCTGCGCCGCTAAAATCGGCAGTGCCGCCCGCCGCAACGCAGAATTTTGCGGCGCGAATACTATAGCTTTATTAAATGGATATAACCAGTATCTTCTTTATCGTTTATTTACAATAGAGTAATGTCTTCTTAATAACAAATAAGCACAAGTTTATTGCGATCTATGTCAGAAAAACGTCTATCCACACTCAAAAATCTCGACAAACTGGTTATTCCTGTAGGATACGACCATGAACGCTAAAAGTTGCGTTGCGGCGAAGCGAAAAAGGGCGGCGGGTGGCACTGCCGGTTTTAGCGGAGTGGCGCCGCAACGCTGTTATGTGTTACGGCTCTAAGAGAATGATCCCAGTCATCCGATGTGGGGTTTTTGTCGAAAGAACCTTACACCGCAACTTAGACGGCAATCAAATGTAATATATTAAATTACGTAGGTACAGACGCCAACACGTCAATCTACCCCAATCTGTCACATTTTACCAATCGAACATTAACCTTCAGTTATTGTGATAAGGTTGAAAATCTATTAAAGAAATTTGACAGATTCAGGTAGGTTGATGAGCTGGCGTCTGTACAACTGTCTGTACTCTTTTAATCTGACATGCCAATACCAGTAGGTATCTGTGAAATTAATAAAAGTCGATTTTGTTTAGTTGTTTTTCTGCAAGTAAGTGCATCATAAATTAACAAATATAATAATATTAATATTAATATGCAACATAAAAATAAATCACTTCTCATATCGTTTATTGTACTTCTAGATTATATCCGAGTGCTTTTATTAATATGTATGTATGTAATTAAACGGATTATAAAGTATTCCTTTTCAAAACACTTCCTACTAGGATTTTTTTTAGGTGGGAAAACTCATCCAATGATATCTCCGCGCCTAAACAGGGCGGTGCGGGAGATAGTGTCAGACTTTTACTGACTAAAAACCCACTCCTGTTCCTTCTTTGCCTTCGTTTCAGGGCCCCGCGATACACTTTCACATTGCCCATGTAGGCTTCGACTCTGCTGGGCCCCTACGGTTTGCTGACATCTCCTTAAGGTACGCGTGGAACGTTACACGCCGTCGATTAGGGGGGTTCCAATTGGTGGAAGTTCTCTATAGACCGGTAAGTTCGATAATTCAATATCGCCTAGTAAAACGTTTGTCGGATTTACGCGGATCAACTCTCAGACTTCCTCAGAGTTGTGTCTGTACCTATGTTAATGTATTATATGTAGCCTATGTAGGTAGTTTTTTTATGGTAGTTACCAAAAGTGGCGTGACAGGAACAAAGTGTTTCAAAGTATCATTTGCTTTCTTGACGTGGTTAAATTGTATAGTTTTCGGGTTTTTTGGATCGGAATAACGGTCGTACTCAGGATGCGGTGGTTTCTGGAAAAGTTAGTTCTATATTGTTTTTTTATACTCATACTCCTAGGCTAAGCGTAAGCGTAGTTTACGATTTTAAAGCTCATATTTAAATTAGGTTTAGCTAAATAAAATCTGCCTGAACAGGAGTGTAAGAGTCAGTTCACATTGAGACACTACGCAACGGCACGATGCTTAAATTGTTTCGTGTTACAAAGTGACGCGACGGATGCCGAGATGCGGGATGCGCATCGTGAAGCCGCGACGCGACGCCTAATCTAAGGTGCAACACGGGTTTAATGGGCTCGTGCATGCCACGCCGCGCTGCGTGCTGTGTTGCTGCGTCTACTGGCAAAGCATCGTTGAAACGACGGACGTTGCGGTGTGCCACGTGTCAGTGTGAATTGGCCCTAAAACTTTAAAGCAAGACATTATGATAGACAGAACGAAATTATAAGATTTGTGTTCCATGGTTCCATACATCTGGTCGTGTTAGTATAGTACTTTTATTTTGAAGTTGATGATTTCTATTTGATGATTTATAATTACAAATTTAATACTTGGATTCAGAGATTTACCTAATGTGTTCTGTTAAAGTTTACACAGTCGATGACATAATTAAGCCTGAAGAAGGTAAAGAGTAGAATGATACACTTGTAATACAGACCGAAGATTGGAAGTGAGTTAGTTACATTGACTGATGCATGATGAATCTCTATAATGCATATCTAAGAATCTTAAAACTGTTACTTACTGGACACCAAAAGTCTGCCTTTGGTAATTCCCGCTTAGCGAGTGCTGCCGGAGATAAGCCCAGGGAGTCCCTACAATCCGGGGGGGTCGGAGGAGGGAGCGGTGCTCTAGGCATGATGGTAGCAAAATCTTTTAAAAGCTAAATATAAACAAGGTCATTTTTGGTTATTCGATCCAATAATTGAGATTAAAATTTGATAAAACATTGCATTGGCTACATGTTTACAACAGCTGTAAGGGTGATAGTGCATTTGTCAATATTACTCTTTGATTTGTCACTATCACTGACATATGTCACGTTATATAGATACTTTTTATCATGCCTGGGAGTATGTTCTCTCGGGATAATTTTCTACTAGGTACCAAAAAAAAACTAAAATAAATAAACGAGATGCTCTTGTTCTTCTTCTTGCTATTCTTCTCTTCCGCGTACCGGCTGTATTAGAGCCCTGTATTACAATCGTGGCACGCGACGACCGCGAGGTCGCAAGGCAAGAGATCGGATGGCAAGTTTTTATTTTCACGAAAGATTGTAGTAATAGAAACAGGTTTTTAGCGTGAGTTGCTAAAACGATACTCTTGCATCATTCTAGAAATATCTTCCTAGCTCGTCGCATTGTGCTGGCGTCACCCCTGTGGCCACGAAAAATCTCAAGTGGTGGAAATTTTGCAACCTCGTTGGTCTCGTAGATAGATTTTTTCGAATCGTCTATGTTTGAAACTCTTGGATCGTGGGATCCGAGAGCTCAAGCAAATACCTAAAATAAAAAATAAATTATCGTCTGGATCATGGATCTGGATTGACTACGTCAAGCTAAAAATGTACCGAAGAGTACGATACAAAAGGGTAGGAGTGTCATAAATCTCTTTATACTAGTGTGTCCATAGATTCGTACTACGGGAATATAAATTCTGTTCTATTTAAAGAACTTCAAGATGTTACAAAAATATTAATAACATAGACTTGCGAAAACAAAACTATTAAGGTAATCAGTAAATTTTATGTATCGATTGTTCTCAATATGACCAAAGAAAACAATGGAAGTTTTTAGTGATGGTTTGAAAATCGACGGTGAAGTACCGATACGTCCCAAATATCATCATTTCAGCCGAAAGACGTCAGACGATAGTTAAGATTTATGTATTGCTTTAGTTCACCGTAGATATATAGATATCTTTTTTTCTTTAGGTGGGAAAATCATCCAATGACATTTCCCGCCCTTGGGCGGAGCGGGAGATAGTGTCAGACTTTTACTGAAAAAAAAACCCACTCCTGTTCCTTATTTGTCTTCGTTTCAGGGTCCCCTGGTACACTTTCACATTACCCAGACCCCACTAGGCTTCGACGATACGCGCCGTCGACGATTTAAGCCTGGTCTGGAAGGTTACCGGACGGTCGGACGGCCGGACGACGAGCTACCCATTGCTCGACATATACTTACATCGTTTAGATCCTTTTATTTTTCTATTTTAACTTTCACTTCATGTGACCGATGATCAATAGATCATCTTGGCGGATTACTTTATTGACATTTCACGAAAAGTTTAAAGTTTGAAATGATCGATTTTTTTTACGGTCTAATACGATTTTTTTTTATTTGATACAAACTAGTCTTTGACTGCGATCCCGCCTGATGGTAAGCAGTGACGCGTATTAATTAAAAACCTATTTACAAAAGGGCCCACTAGTCTATTTTTAACAGTATCATCGTATTTATGAAACACATAACAAATGAAACACATAACAAGGAAATGTCTCATTGAAATGTTATTTATTGACAAAGTCAGACATAGGGGGATACATAAGGATTAGGAATGGTCGCGTATTCTGAGTCGACTACTGCATACACACAGGATTAGGAGCAAGGCAAGGGCCGCGCTTCCTGCTTGAAGACTTCTCAGCTTTACCGTTCATATCTTGGAACATGTAGTCTTTGTAGTGTTTCTTGATTAGATCCACCATCTGCTTAGTATGGTCCCATCCTCTGGTTTCGCATATAATTTTAAACTGAAACGTGCAAAGTTTTTGTTAGTATTGCTGGTGTGATTACTTATATAGACTTTTATAAAAATATTTTCATTACGCTATAATCGCCCGGTAAAAGGGCCATATTATATGATAATAGACAATAAGCTACCTAAATTAAATTTTAGCTACACTAGCTGAGTAAAGAGTCTACAACGCTATATTAACTGATTAGAGAGTCCACAACGCTATACTAACTGAGTAAAGAGTCTACAACGCTATAATAACTGAGTAATGAGTCCACAACTGTACTGGCTGAGTAAAGTGACTACAACGCTATATTAACTGAGTAAAAAATCTTTAACGCTATACTAGCTGAGTAGAGTATACAACGCTATACTAGCTGAGTAAAGAGTCTATAACACTACACTAGCTTAGTAAAGAGCTCCGTGCCTGAACGCTGAACACGTTCCGCGGCACGCAGGCGATGCAGGTCCGCTCAGGCACGCAGTCACGAATAGTGACGCCGATGCCCGTCAGCCTGCCGCACAGCTCGGCCAGCCCACCCGGCTTGTCCCACACGGCCACCTTGAACTTCACCAGCCGGCCCTCCGCCGCCATGCCCCTGTCGAGTGCCCGCCCTAATGTCGTCGGGTCTATGTTGCCTCCAGAAATCACGACCACAACTCTGAAACCAAATAATTATATTGCCTTTCTAATAATATTAAATAAATATAAGCATTAGTGACAATCTGAAATTCAAACGGTTTGTAAACCAAACAGTTATAACCTGTCATCGGTAATAAATGCTATTATAAAAAAAAAAGATAATTGTATCATATAACGCTACACCACTATCGCTGCATATCATACGTTATGTCACAGTGACCGGTTCATGGGCTATGAGAGCGAAGTCACGGGAAAATACTAAATTAATTTAAAAAATAATTATTGAATAATAATAATAATTAATTATTTTTTTAAAGTTACACTAATAGCAAAAAAAAACCTCGTCGTTCCTATTGTTTTATTACTTTGTAAATTAACCTGCCCCAACTTCGCACGGGTGTCTTTGAAATTTTTCGCGTTTTCTCTACCATATAATGTATGTCTTAATCATTATAAATCTTCCTTAACAATTACTCTGTATATTGGTAAAAATTGCACGAAAATCCATTAAGTAGTTTTGAGTTTATTGGACTCAGCGGCGTATACAGACAGGGTGGGGGACTTCGTTTTAAAATATGTAAGGATGCCGAAGTATAAAAATAAAAGTGATGCTAACCTCTTTCCTTTTAAGTTAGGTAACAGGCCGCACATAAGAGCAGCCATACCCACTGCCCCGGCGCCTTCTACATTGAACTTTTCCTCTTCAATGATATGCATGATCGCGCGCGCCACCCAGTCTTCTGGGACAACCACCTAAAAAAAGATCAATGTAGGCACCGACATAAACATCATCACATCTTAAAGCCCATCTTTCCTGTCTTGATATGGTGGTACTGACATGAATATCCGAACGAGAAAAATAATATTGACCACTAATAGGGAACAAACAACAAAAAAAAAATTAACCAACCAGTTTATCAATAAGTAGACAAAATTAAAATTGTGAATACAATATTAAAATTTTAAAATTAAAGGTTGGTAGAGAATGCCATATTGCATTACTCGTAAGTCCGCTTATGTACTACTACTATACATATTAATAGGTATAAGCAAATGAGATATACCAATTTTAAACAAATAAATCTATGTCTCTCTCGATAAAAACCGTTTTCTAGGCGCGGCTGTACGGTTGTCATGACGTTTGACGTCAAAGACCATGTCGGACTGAAGCTTAGCGACTTCGTTATTGATGAAGATAAGTATATTCTTTTGATATTTAGTTATTTTCAGAAATCAGTCTAATCGTGCCCTGTCGTACCTATTACAGATCCAATTTTAAAACGGAATCATTTGTAATGCCTAAATATAGAACAAATCTTGGTCGTTCCGCTCCTTTATATCGGTTTCTGTGTAGTTACAATAAGCTGAGAGCACGTACTAACAACGTGGACATAAGTATTTTCGAACAGTCTGATTGAATTTAAACGTTTTATCCAAGCTAGTAACAATAGCCCTTGATTAATCTGTTGTTATTGTTCTTTTTTTAAATTTATTTTTTTATTCTTGTTATTTATTAAAATGTAATTGAATGTAATCGTCTTTGTTAATGTAATTGATCTCAATATATTTTCCTTTCTTAAGTTGACAGATCAATGCAATTAATATATCTGTTTTTTAAATTGTAATTTGATCTCAATGTGTTTTTTTTTATGCTGACATATCAATGTATTTTTTAATTTAATTTTTATTCCAATGTAATTCTCAGTTCAATTTAACTTATTTAATTTATTTAAGTGTATTTTTTCAATTAGTTTTAATGTAATTTACATAGCATCATAAAAAAACTGGAGTAACGAAACCTTTGACAAGATACTTCACAGCTACGTTCCATATTTATAATCATTATTTCTGTGGGAAAAAAACAGCGGTCCATCCGACATATTAAAGATAAATGAATCATCGAAGGAATAAACTCACCATTTTAGTAAGTAGTCCTTTGAGATTGAAGAAAGTGTTAACTCCGACTTTATTGACAGCTAATCCATCAGCGATTGAAAAATCTATTGGAAGAAAGACGCGTTCGTTTTTCTTGAATGACTCCGTCATACTGCGTGTTTTCTCTGTTTCGATTCCCTGGATTTAGATGAAAATTTTAAGTAATGATGTTTGCCTGTGGAGTCAACGCAAGTGCTTGGGCTAATGTGTATTGAAATTATACATCGGTGGGTAGTCGGGGCCGAGTATTCGGGAGGCCGGCCCACAAATTTACATAAATCCCGTGCTACCGACTTATAGTAGCGTTAGAAACTTTGGGGTTTTGATCAAAAGGACTTCGCCATGACAATGACGTAAAATAAGGTTTTTTTTTTAATATATATAAACTAGTGCTTGACTGCGATCCCACCTAATGGTAAGCAGGTTATCATATTGTTTTAGAAGACATTTCATGTTTACTAATGGTTGACAATCCAGATAGAATTTACAATCAGTTTTTATTTTGTGAAGCGTCACTGCGGTGGATGCTCTGTATTCCATGGTGGATGCTATGTCGTGTCCCCTACTGAATGTCACGTCGCGTCGTCACACTCGTCACGCAGTACCGCAGGTAAGGCGACGCCCTGACGTGCTTCTGTAGGCTCGTAGCAGCGTAGCACAACCTGGTACAGCGTAGCCGTGCTACGTTAAGGTCGGATTTATGTAGTTATCAATAAATTAATGTATTTTTGGTCCACGCGTTTAGCTACTGTGCTATAATGGTGTGTTATTATTTACAATAAGTCAACTCACATAAACTTCAGTGTCGGGTTTGAGATGTTTCACTGCGATGGCTACTCCAGCGAGGAGACTGCCGCCTCCGCACGGTACTAACACTGCATCCACGTTTGGCACTTGATCTATTATCTCAATACCCACGGTGCCTTGACCTTCTATTACGTTAGGATGGTCGAAACTGAAAAGCAATTTTCATTTCAGTGTCTCTTCTTCAGTCTAAAACTAAGAATGTGCAGTGGAATGCTTACCCGTTAATATACATCATTTTTTTTTCTTTAGCCAAGCCCATAGCATATCTCTTAGCCTCAGCCATGTTGTTTCCGTGTAATATGATCTGCCCGCCATGTCTCTCGGCATTGGCTCTCTTAGTGAGTGGGGCCTTCTCTGGCATAACGACTATACACGGTATGCCTAGCTGGGAAGCATTGTAGGTTAAAGCTGTGCCGTGGTTGCCAGCACTGGCAGTTACCACACCATATCTCTTTTGATCATCGCTTAGCATCATCATAGTGTTGCGTACTCCGCGCTCCTTGAAACTTAAGATTGAATTAGATACATTAATATTACTCGTATATCAGGTAATTTTTATTTACTCGATAATGTCTACAATCAGTTTTTATTTTGTGGAGTGTCACTGCGTCGGTGGAGGCTATGTCATGCGTGACCCCTACTGAATGTCACGTCGAGTCGTCACGCGCCTCCGCGGGCAAGGCGTCGCTCGACGCCGGGCGCGGGGTGTTACCGTAAGCTCGTAGCAGCGTAGCACAATGCTACGGCGTAGCTGTACTACGTCACGGACATTTTTTGATTTTAGGAAAATGTTGTTTTTAATTAACTACGAAAAGGAGGAAGTTCTATATTCGACTGTATGTATTTCTTATACGTATGTTCAACGATATTTCAATCAATGGTGGACCGATTTTGAAAAATTGTTTATTTGAAAGATTATACTTCCAAGTTGGTCCCATAGAAATATTATTTTGATCTGATAATGAACTTATACGAAGATATAGAAGACATAGAGCGGAACTCTTCAAAAAATCATAACAGAACTGTCGTAACAAGTAAAATTGCTTTGTTTATACATGACGTCGGTGACTGACTGAAGGAAGAAGGGGAGGGGATACGTAGAACTAATCATATGATGAAGCCGGAAGATAGGCAGGAATAGGAATTCTGTAATAAATCAGTGTATCCTAGCCATGTTTGGTATTATTAGAATTGTCACGATGATTTGATGATGGAATCGAACGAAAGGTATCTATTTAAATTTGGCTGAGGGGAACTACAGCTAAAAATTGTGAAATAAAAAACGTTTTACAAAAAAAAAAAAAATATATACAACCGACTTCAATGTAAAAAAAAGACACTAAAAAAATACAAAATAACTTTAACTTCGGAAATCGGTGTTAAATAACGAAGAGAGCAAACTATTATAGAAACACCGACTTCCGAAATTAAAGTTATTTTACACTTTTTTTGTGTTTTTTAGGGTACCGTACCTCAAAAAGAAAAAACGGAACCCTTATAGGATCACTTTGTTGTCTGTCCCTCTTTCAAGACTCTTTATCTCGGGAAAGAGTGGAGATATCGAGTTGAAATTAAAACTTGAAGTTGTGAAAAAATCACACTTCTAAGTAAACGGAAAAAAAAGATGTGGCAAATAATACGTTTTCGACATTTTAAGGGAGAGAACTCGCGGAGTGATTTTTCCCCGCAGAAAACCGCTTCGTGAGTTCAGTGCCTCAAGGAATCAAAATTAATAGGGTACTTCCCGTTGACCCAGAGATAAATCTTTATAGAAATAAATCTGAAAACAGTAAATTTGTTGCTACGTCACAAAAAAATTTTTTTTGAAGGGAATTTGTCTCGGGAATTCGTGGAGATATCAAGTAATAATAATATTCGGCGGCAGCGATCTCTCTCGCCGGACCTTGGTTCAGGCCATGGTCCGTAGTGAGGAGGGATGGCATGCGGTCGCCTCCTTCTGCGAAGCAGTAATGCTAGCAAAGGAGGAGGCCGACCGCATCAGGCAGAGGCAACGGGGCGCTCGCCCCAGCCGCCGCCGGGATTCCGATCCCGATTTCCGGCCACCGTAGGCGCGGGCTTGCGGAAGGCGTGCAATGGGTAGCACGCTGTCCGATTGTCTGGTAACCGACCGGACCGAGCCCAAGTCGTCGACGGCGCGTTCTGTTCCCGCGCGTCTCAAGGAGCTGTCAGCACACCGAAGAGGCCCAGCCTGCTAACTGCAGGCAGGCAGGGTCGAAGCCTGCTGGGGTCAAGGGCCGTTTTCTGAGAGGAAGGCTCAGCCCCGGCACTATAGGCAACGAAGGAACGGGGTAGGTTTTTAGTCAGTATGAGTCTGACACTACTTCCCGCTCCACCCAAGGGCGGGATTTGTCATTGGATGATTTTACCTACCATAAAAAAAAGTAATCAATTTAAATTATGTACTGAAAGTCTGCAATGCCTTGAAGCTGTGAAAACATCACACTTCTAAATTAACGAAAAACCAAAGATACGGCCGTTTATGTCGCAACAAACGTTTATTTCGACACTTTCAAGGAAATCAAAATTCATAAGTTACTTCCCGTTGAACTAGTCAAAGCACAAGTAAAGGAAAAAATCCGAAAACTGTAAATTTTTAGTTACGTCACAAAAAAAAATTGCGATTCAGAAAAATCTTCTTCTCAGTTACAGTTCGGGCAATTGAACTGTTTTCATATAAGTTTGTACGAAACCCTCAGTGCGCGAGTCCGACTCGCGCTTGCCCGGTTTTTATACATTGAAGTCGGTTGTATTTTTTTGTACATTGAAGTTTTATATTGTTTTATTATATTACCATCCTGTGTACTGCAGGAACTCTTGTTTCATGTACACTTCCATCCCCAGTTTCTCCGACATGTTAGCTCGCTGTGGTCGAAAAATGAAATTACACATTAAAATATCTGCCTAAGTGATAAAGTAGCATACTACTGGCGAAGAATTTTTAAAATCTGTCCATCGGTACTAAGAGTTTATTCGATAATGCAACAATATCAGTAAAACAATATATAATCTAACAAAATTACAATTTAAGTCTTTCCACTTCATAATGTTACTAGATATAGAATACTAAGCTGTCAACTAAAAGCTATGAGAGTATCACGTACCTACCAGGCATTGAGTCCGAGTGATGAAGCCGACCATTCGACGTGATGCGTCTAATATTCCTTCGAATTTGATCCTATTAGGATGGTCTGGATCACAGAACTCATCGTATTCTGGATCCTTGAAACAATATTTAATATTTTAATGAATTAATATTATTGTGCTATTAATTTCATTATATTTTAAGTATGGCTCACTATATACTACGGCTTTACACTCCGGCTGTTAGGATAAGATCGCCATTGTACTCATCATATATTTAAGTTTGTAGTTTCGGTCCCGTGGTGAGTGTCAGTGCCCGCTGCCAAAGTCGACCATGCCGAACTTTGTCGACTTCGGCAGTATTAACTGAGTCGCCAGTCGGGAGTAAGTAAGTCGTTATGGTTGAAAATTGAAGTCTTCGAGATATACTCACATCTTTAGGATTAGCCATATTTTTTTATTTTTATTTTTTTCTTATGACACACGAGGAATTTTACATATTGATTGTAATAATGGGAATAGGCAAGCTTGAATTTTCAAAACATTGTATGTCAACGTTCTGTGATCTTGACAGTATCACTAGGGTTAAGAATACAGATTATATATATATATTTTTTTACCAGTGATCATCGTGAGATTATTGTTGTGGTAAGTAAAGAGGTAGTTCGAGATCAGTGGATTATTGTATCCTTTTCGAAATTTTGACTTTAACCAGCATCATAACTGAATTTATCTAATTCAAAAACTAGTCAATGGTATAAAATAAAACTTAACGAAAACAGTCAAAAGTAAGTTTACAACAACCTGCCTTCAACCTTCTGTACCTTATTTATGCAAATAAATTATTTAGTATTATTATTATTTACACTTCTAATATCATGTCAAGTATACCAATAATTTTTATACATGTTAAAGAAATGGTCATGTATACATTGGCATGACATTAAAAGTGTAAAGTAATAATTGATTATGCTTCGTTTAGATGAATGTGAAACCTAATTCTGTTAAAGTTTGATGGTTAAGTAATTTAGATAAAACTAGCTTTTGCCCGCGGCTTCGCTCGCGTAGAATTTGGTCTGCCACATTAAGTTACGTGACATTTTTTTAAAAATACTGATATTTTTTTAATGTACCTTCACATCGTACATCCCAGATTTCTAACTTCAAAATTAGTTTCCATACAATCTTTGAACTCCTATACCTAATATTTAGAGGGTATCTCTTGAGGGTTTTCAACTTTGGTCCATAAATATGAGGATTTTAGACATGCGTTAACGTTATTGCTTGGATTGCATTGTTCGCCCCTCCCCCGCGACTGCGACGCCGCATCGCGCTCCGCCCGTGCTGCGGCCGCCGCCGCGGCGTTAGGCGCTCCGTTCAAGTCAATCATATCGTGATAACTTTTAAACTATTCGGCCAAATTACTTAGTGTGAAAGACAAAGTTTATCTACATTAAATACTTAATGCGACAAATGTATTCATTTTGATAAGAGTTTGATAATTATATACTAAATGTGCATTGTAAAATAGTACCAAATTTAATTAGATTTATGGTTCACAATTTTGGTTGTACTGTCTTGCACATAAAAGGTAGATATATGCTGTCGCGGACTTTTATTTAGATCTACTTAAGACAAACAATCCTGCGGTACATCATCTTTATGTAACTCCATTGGTTTAGGCAGCGCACGCCAAGATAGCTCTCAGATGGAAGATTTTTTTCCGACTTAATTGACACGTATCGTTATATTATGACCAAAACTACATAAAATCATTATAAATTGTAGCCTATGTGTTATTCTGATGAATAACCTATATTACTGTAAAGTTTCATCCAAATCCGTTCAGTAGTTTTTTCGTGAAAGAGTAACAAACATACATCCATCCTCACAAACTTTCGCATTTATAATATTAAGTAGGATTGTCGTACACTTAATTCTTGAATGGTAGAAGTTAAGATATTTTAGAAAATGTGACAACGTATATATATTAGTGTTCCTGACTGTACACAGTTACTTGATACGTACAAGTACTAATTACGATTTGAAGTATGCAACTTTTTTAGAATACATACGAGTAGTGTTTGCCTGTACAGTATATTGAACACTTGTGTATAATTACTTATTGTCCAGTATTTAAATCTTAAGTGGCGACACTTATTGTGACGGGCGGGAAACTATGGAACCCTACACTGAGCGTGGCCTGACATGCTCTTGGCCGGTTCTTTCCTCAGAGTATTACCCGATCACAGTTTTTTAAAATCAAAGTTAATAATAATCCCACTTGTGTATTATAACCCCGGTGTGAATTAATCCTACTTATGATTACCTCCCTTTTTTTGCATTTTTCTTTAAAAGTACAGAGGTACATTGAAAAAGAAAGAACTAGTTTGCCGGCCGCGCGGATGCGACCTGCACTTTTCTTGTAATTGTCCTCACATTAGCATGAGTTTGCGTGGACTTCAGAAATGACTTCAAACCAGAATCATATTTATAAACTATGTATTTAGGAGCAATATTATATCTATGGGCTCCGTTGTTCGCTCTTGCATCCATCTTCAGGGCACAAATGCAGACTTGCAAGATCCGAGACGGCATGTCAGACTTTTACTGACTAAAAAACCCACTTCTACATATTTCTCTTATTTACGTGTTGTGTTCCAGGACCATGAGTTTCCCCTTTTCGGAAGCCATACCATACCCCAGAAGGCGTCGGCCCTGCTAGGTTTTGTGGCTTTGCTGATATCCCTTTGAGGCGCGCGCAGATCACTACGCGCCGTCGATGACTCTCGACTATCCTTCAATTACCGGAATGAAAAAAGTAGGTACCAAAAGGCTAGTTCTTCCATTAAACAGGTTGCATGCTCTAGCATGCATTTCGTAACGAAATAAAACAAAATCAATTAAATTACAAGTGTTATTTTGATTGCACTATAATGAGACGGGGTAGAGCAGGCACGTGTTGGTCGCATCTCTACTTCTGCATGCACATAGGGTTGGGCGCGAGGCACGGGCCGCGTTTGGTGCCCGGCGTCTTGTCGGTCTTCTCGCCCATTTCTTGGAAGAAGTATTCCTTGTAGTGTTTCTTAATTAATTCAACCAAGTCTTTAGTATGGTCCCATCCTCTGGTTTCGACAATAACTTTTAACTGTAACAAAGGTAGGTAATTTAGCAGGGAGGTAGAGAAGAAACTATTTCGGAAGGGTAAGTAGTAAGACTAAAAAATACTGGGCAAGTACGAGTCGGACAGACATAACTTAGTTTGAACGGAACCCTCAATGTGCGGGGGTTCTGTATCAACTAAATTCCTGAATAGAATTTGAAAGATTTTTCTGAATCAAAAAGTTTATTTTTTTGAGACATAATTATTGCAGTTTTTAGATTTATTCCTAAACTACTGCTATAAGACCTAGCTTCATACTATTTTTATCTACTGTTCTAATTTGTAATTCATTCAGTTTGATTGTATATCCGTTTTCTTTTTGTTATCTAATTTTAAGTTTGTTTTTTTTTTTAATTGTAATTTTATCTTTTTGCCTCCCTCAAATCACCTTTATGAAATTGTTGTGTCCGACAGGGTCCATGTGCACTTGTAAATTATTTGTAAGACATTATGTAACACATGTGATATGCAATAAAGAATTGAATTGAATTATAAGTTTTTTTTTGCGACATAAACGACCGTATTTTTCCGTTAACTTAGAAGTTCGATTTTTTCACAGCTTCAAAGGACAGCAGACTTGAGTATATGGTTTTAATTTCAACTCGATATCTCCACTCATTCCCCAGATAAAGGGTCTTGAAAGACAAACAGATGAAACAAAGTGATCCTATAAGGGTTCCGTTATTGCTTTTATGGTACAGAACCCTAAAAATAGAGAAAAGAGGTAAATGATGATTAATTCAAGTATGATAAATAAATTTAAAACAGTATACTTGAACACTGAAGACGTCTCCTTTGACCCAGGCACGCTCGGGCACGCAGTCCCGCATGGTGACGCCGATGTTGGCTAGCATGCTGCACAGGTCGGCGAGACCGCCCGGCCGGTCCGAAACGGTCACTTTGAACTTCACCAGCCGCCCTTCTGCCGCCATGCCGCGCTCTAGAGCACGCGACAGCGTCGTCGAGTCGATATTACCCCCAGAGCAAATTGCAACCACTCTGAAAAATACTTTTTATTTGAACATTGTGTCCTTGTAGGATTCTGAATAGTGCCCCAATATAGGAATGACTGATTTTTTATGGAATAGCAAACGGTAAAGATAGAAGTTAGAGAAAACAACAATAACTAGTCGAAGACTTATTTTAAACCTCATTTAGAGGATAAAAGTTTTTATCTGCGGCCTGCGACATAAAATAAAATTAAAACCACAAATGACTTGTATAAACTAAACGTCTAGAGACGGAGCAACTTTTACTGTAGCTACAACGAAGAACAAGACGGGTCAATTTCAACTGAGATACTCGCGAAAAACGAGGGATAAAACTAAACCGGAATTTCACGTATATGCACGTGAACTGCCAGTATCCCACATGGGCCGGTGAAGACCAGCGGGGCCGATAGTATAAATGGAATAAAGCAAAAAATAGGTCATAATTGAGCTTCACTTGCGTGCCTTTATAGGCAAGACATCTATTCAGTCCTGAGAAAGCAAGCGATTTCTATTTGGTTATTATCAGCACTTACTTTTTTCCTTTAAGGTTAGGGAACAATCCAGCCAAAATAGCTGCGATCCCAACTGCCCCGGCTCCTTCCACAACGACTTTTTCTTCTTCGACAATGTGCATGATAGCACGCGCTACCCAATCTTCTCTTACTACTACCTACAAACAAAACATATAGAAAGTCGTGTAGTTTGTTGAAAAAACATGCAACAAACGCATTTCGATTATTTAATGTGATTTGATTGAGTACCATTTTATCGACGACTCCTTTAAGGTTAAAGAACGTGTTAACTCCGACTTTGTTTACGGATAATCCATCGGCAATTGACGGTTCCAAGTTAATAAAGACTCGTTCATTCTTCCTTAGCGCCTCGACCATACTATTAGTGTGGTCTGTTACGATTCCCTGAAAAATATGAGTCATGTTTTATGTTACGTTCAAAGTCGTCATTAACAATGAAGATAAATCAGATGATATCTCACATAAACTTCAGTGTCTGGTTTAAGATGTTTAACAGCTATTGCGATCCCAGCTAAGAGACTGCCGCCCCCGCATGGAACTAATACCGCATCCACAGAAGGCAGTTGTTCTACAACCTCGATACCAATGGTACCCTGACCTTCGATAATATTTGGATGATCGTATCTGCAAATTATATCTACATGTAAACTTTACTGACCACAAATAAGTAAAGATTTGAAAATAGAACTTTGTAACCACGGTACAGTCCTGTGGATGTGAACTTTGAGACTTACCCATTAATGTACATCATTTTTTTTTCTTTTGATTTTGTCATAGCAAAGAGTTTTGTATCAGCCAGTGTGTTACCATGTAATACTATTTTTCCGCCTTGTCTCTCTGCCTTATTAACTTTGTTGATTGGTGCATTCACAGGCATGTAGACCACGCTGGGTATACCTAACCGAGCGGCGTGGTGCGCTAGAGCGCAGGCGTGGTTTCCTGTACTAGCAGCTGCTACACCATATTTCTTTTGTTCGTCGCTCAGCAAAGATAAAGTGTTGCACACACCACGTTCCTTGAAACTATTAAAATTGTGTTAAACTTATCTAATTCACGTTTATTATAGGCCGACCGTCTAACTGAGTCCTCACCTGCACGGTACAGGGGCGCGTGGGTATGACGACCAAGGGGACTGAGACAGGTGCGGGCGGTGGGGGCGCTTAGTAAGATACATACGAGATGAAATGTGCCAAGATAGTTCCTAAGATATGTGACGTCATAGGAAAGAAATAGTGATTTATTTAATGAAAATAATTAATTAATGAAGATACAAAATTTTAATGAATTTAGGTACGTAAATAATATATTTGGTAATAAACTATTGTACTATTTATTATACAGAATAATCATGAAAATAAATAATCAGACAGGTCCATATCAATGTCGGTGGAACTTGATTCTTCACTTTCGACGAAGTCATCATCGGATTCATCAGAGTCGCCCTGAGTGTTAATAATAATATCAACAGCATCATCCCAAATTCCATCATGTTTGCAGTACTCATCCTCGATATTAATAACATGATTAACACAATGCTCCCATTTCTGTACGGAATATTCAGCAAATAATCCCTATAACGTAGTTTTTTTTTTGGTCTATATTAGAGTCCACACTTTTTAGTGCTAATTGTTCCCTTAATGTCACCCCAGACCAACTCAATAGGGTTCAGGTCTGGGTGGTATGGAGGCAAACGCAACACTTCATATCCGTTTCTTTTCAATAACTCGTCAATTTTATAAATATCTTCAGTGTCTGTCCTTTTAATCAATTTAAATAAATCGTCATTTCTAAGCTTATTTACATTAATGTCTTGGTAGAAGCCATAGTCGGCTTTTTTTCTTCTCGAACCGAATGGTAAGCTACGTTAACCATCACGATGATGGAATTTGGTGGTATATTGGGCATTAGCTTTTCATTAATCCATTTACTAAAATTCTCGAAATTCATAGAATCGTGATAATCACCCGTCTTACATTTGGATTTAAATATCACAAGTGCTCCGTCTACAAATCCAGTTTGACCTCCACAATGTACGATGATCAAACGGTTCCCTTTTCCGATGTGAGATAGCACGCCATGTACATCCTTGGATTGCCAGCATTTTGAGACATTATGAAGAAATATTTTATATCTTGACGAAACTTATGTAAATAAGTTTCGTCAAGATATAAAATATGTCTTCGTTCTCTAGGATATTTTTTATAGTCCTTAAGTATTTCCACCTCCACGATGTTATATTTGGCTGTTCAATAAGGAGTTTCCTTTTAGAACCACATTTCTTAAATTTAAAACCTAGTTCATATAGCAACAGCCTTAAATATTCCCTTCCGCAGTGTAATATATTCTCTTCTCTAAGTACAACATTCAACGTTTTCAGAGAAGGTATTTTTTTATCTACTGTATAAAACTGAGTGACCTTTCTTCTTACCACTCCTTTTGTGAAATCGTCCACTCTTTTTTTGCGAACCAGTTTAAATTTTTTCTGTGATTTGAAGCTTTCGTTGTCTTTCAATAATTTCCCTTCATTTACGATTCTAGATACAGTCTTTTCCGATAGTCCAGTAACTTCTGCTACGGTTTGTTTAAATGTATGCCTTGTTGATATTCCATAGAATTCGGGTCCAGTTTCTTTTTTCTAAAATATTCGTATACGTTAAAAGCCATTTTCTTGCACTTGACTATTCACTTTATGTCCGGATATCTTTCGATTCATCTTGAGATTGTTATTACATGTGTACTTCTCACAAGGCGTCCGCAACAATTAACACGTGTGATCGCTACCCGTGTAGCGATCGAAATAAGCTATTACAAAAATTCACCCACCGCCCGCACCTGTCTCAGTCCCCTTGGTCGTCATACCCCCGCGCCCCTGTACCGCGCAGGCGAGGACTCAGTTAGACGGTCGGCCTATAGTAGCTAACATGACCACGTTTATTTAAGGTTCAGTTGCAAGTTTTACCATCCTGTGACTTGTAAGAATTCCTCTTTCATATATAACTCCAAACCCAGTTTCTGCGACATGTGAGCTTTCTAGAAAAATAAAGTGCAATAAGCATATTTATTAATTTAGCAACTACGATGTTCCATTTTAGTGCTGGCGATTATCTTTTATATATAAGTAAGTAAGAGAGAGTACCTGCAATGGAGTCCGAACAATTTGGCCTACTATTCGTTTCGATGCCGCTAATATACCTTCAAATTTTATTCGTCGTGGATTGTCTGGATCACACCACTCGTCGTATTCTGGATCCTAAACAAGTTAAGATGCTAATAATATACTTTTTATTATTTTTCTTAGTTATATTGTGAAAAAAAAACATGTTTCACGAGTTAAAGTTACATGAACTAACAACTGGAGCCCATTTATTTTCCCGTTTTCCGGTGGAAACTTCGGTTTATTACAGACTCAGTCCTTTAGCAAAAGATGTTCACTTCTACTAACGATTTGGAACGTCGCCGCCGTCGCCGGCGCTGCAATCGCGATATTTGTCTCAACATGACGGAAAGGATGCGAAGGAAAGGAAGTGTAGGAATCTCTATTTTGCAGTTTGACAGCCTTCTTCAAAACCTTCCCGTTTGTTGAATAACTTCAAAAAACGTCAACAAACCCAAGCTATGCCCTGATCACTTACGTCTTTTGGATTCATCTTGAAGGTTTTGCGGTTTTTCTGGAGTTATCTACTTTAGTTTGTCTGCTACTTATTTTTCATTTTAAACTATTAATTTTCATCGTGTTGGAAATATGGACGGAATAATTTATTTATTTAAAAAAGCACTCGTAATTCGACATGTTTGTTAAAGTTGACACTTAAATTTTCAGTTTATTTTTGTTTCTGTCCTGTCAGGTGAGTGTTGTAGTTCTCATAAAGGAGGTTGACTGTCCGATGTAATTTGATGATGTTAAGAGGGGCCTTCCCCACTCGCCCATCGTCAACGTCGAGCATGGTTTAGTGTTTTTGCTTCATTTAACACAATCCAACGCGATGCCACGTGAAAAAAGAGAGATATAGCGCCTGAAAACTCTGTTGGCTTTTTAAAAGTTTTTGAAAAAATGTCGTCATTCAGAATCTCAAATTAAAAGTGCAAGGCTGCATAAATGGACTTTTTTGTATTTTTAATACACGTGTGTCTGACATTGACGCACAAACGAGTACCATGGATCCAGTACATGATTCTGTACACCCCAGTGGTGGAATTATTCGTCGGCTTTTTTCGAATAAAAAAAATATCTGTTCTTTTTAAAATATAAACTTTATGAAAATAAAGTTTTTTTTTTGTTTTAAAAATTTTTCATTAAAAATGTTAAAATAACAATCTAATACAGTTCAAATTAAAAAAAGTAAAAATTTAAAATAGGAAAAGGCCTCGGAAGAACTCTACCACAGGAGGGACCACCATCATGTACTGGATCCATAGTAGTCACACCCTATATATGAGTACATTATGGAGGGCCAAAGTTCATGTAAAATAGGAAATTTTCAGAAGTCTTTATTGGATTAGTTTTCACAAAAAAGAAAAAAAAATGTTTTGATTTTTTATCTAGATAATATCCATAATATATATCTGTGTATCCAAAATATCTGGAAATCTGGAAAAAGATGTGTAATAACATCATAATCACGTAAGAGCGGTTGTATGAAAATGGCCGCTCTTAAGGCCCGATATACACCAATAGCGGAAATATGTGTTGAGAGGATTTGTTAATAGAACTTTGGAACTACTTACACATTATCGTTGAGCTGACAGGCGAGGAGAAACCTCATATTTATGATCCAAACTAAAATAAACGCTGCCACGTTGTGCCTCGCTCGCTAGCATGTGGACTGCTGTGTATAAAAGAAGTGTGAGCGATTTTTGTAAAAAGCTTTTCATTTTACAATTTTTAGTTACAATGGATATATGAGATCCTTGGTTGCGGTACACTTATAACCAGAGTGCCTATTTGTCATGACAATTCCAATTAACCCAAACACTGAATTTCATAATAAAACCATGTATCCTAAGTATTTTATTATGAAGTTCCTTTGTCTCCCTTCTACCTTACGGCTCCATCATCAGATCAGTTCTATAGTACCTTATAGCCAAAGTGCATCTAATGACAATTCTGATAAGCCCAAACACGGCTAGGATACATTGATTAATTATAAAGTTTAGGTGCCTATCTTCCTGCTCCATCATCATCATCAGGTCACTTCGATGATACCATTTTCAACATAACTATACAGAACAATTAATTTATTTGTATTGTTATTGTCATAATCGCTTAACTATCTTCATTGTGATATCTATGTGAGTATGAAGTTCCATTGGCCATCTTCATCAGTTTAACTTCATCAAATGTTACTTTTTGACTGTAAATGCTTAAGTTCTAAAATATTTGTGAGGAGTTTTCTCGATTCCTCATGAACCCCATCATCAGAACAGGAGTTTTGAAAAATATGGGACCAGGGACCAATCTGGAAGCATATCCTTAAAGGGGAAAAAAGTGCAAATCGGTCCATAAACGACGGAGTTCTGAGGTAACAAACATAAAAAAATAAATAAAAGAAATAATAAAAAAACCGTCGAATTGATAACCTCCTTTTTTTGAAGTCGGTTAAAAAGAGTTATGAGTAGGTAAACATGTGGATGGATAGAGAGGGAGAGGGAGGCAAAGAATAGATGGATGGACTGTGTGAGCAGTGATACATTACATATTACGAAAGAAAAGTTATAAGTGTGTGAAGGGTGACGGTGGACAGGACCGAATGGAACAAAAACCCTATTGCGCCAACCCCCGTTGGCATGGGATAACGGCAGTAAGATGATGATAATGATACTAATAAACCTACAAAAATGCCAGCTTGCAGTTATAACCTATGATGTAACGTATCTAGTAAGTTCTTCGAGGTATTGTTTGAAATGCAAGACTTATTAAAGTATATCTCTATGTAAAAGTATATTCTTAGATAAATTCTTAACGTTGAACTGTTCTGGAAATTTTATAGCATAACTAATAACAACAATGTACAAACAAATACAAAAAATATTAAAAATGCGCTTAAAAGATCCAATAAAAGTGGAAACATGACTCCAGCAGGATCTCGAATATCTTCGCAGCCATAAAAAATATGAACACAAACTTATTAACAACATTTACCTCACGAGACGCACGACAGAACCGGTCGTTATGGCAACACTTGGGGGAGGTCTATGTCCAACAGTGGACGTCTTTCGGCTGAAATTATGACTAAGACTAGCCTGGCGGGAGCTCATTTAATTTTTAATAATCGTCATTGGTTGCTGTCTTGTTTGTCCGTCTATTCGGTTTTCGCTAATTGACGGCGGTGAGAGGTGACTAAGCTAATAAAAAAAAAAAAACAAAAGATTGCAGAATAATGTCTTTCTTTTTATTTATAAATAACCTTACAACATTTTGCATGTATCTAGTGATCTAGTATTATAGGTTAGGCACTTTGTGACCGACTAAAGATTAACGGTGCGTTCAATATGATTAAATTAATTAATAGGTAATAATAATAATGTTGAGACCTAGTTATTTGGTGTGCTCTTTAATAGTTTCTAATTCTACTCGAAATATTTGGCATAAGTTTCAATCCTTACCTTGCGAGCGACCTGACTAATATTATATCTATATTAGTGAGGACGCTCGCAAGATGTTAATCGCTGCGACTTATGCCTCCAAATGTCGCGATCGAATAAAAAATACAAATTTGTGTTTAGTTGATCTATCTCTCTGTGTAGCTTTCTAATGTAATTCTTTGGCTAATGAGTACCAGCCCGGTAGTTAAAACCTTAAATTAAACTTAGCTTAATGTAGTAATAATGTCATCAGAATAATTGTCTTATTTATCACAGTCATGTGAAATATCTATCTATCGAGTACCTACTCCTGCTTAACCACTACTTGAAAGACACAGTTAGGACTTAAACTGTGCCTGAAGAATAAGGATAGGATAATATTTCTAAACAATCGAGCTCTTCGTCCATACAGGAGCTATATCTTGGCCAGGGACTTTGTCTGACGTTTATCAGTAAAGAATTGGAGAAGTGCAGTCGATCAGCTAATGTGACACGTCGTCGAGGGACTCGGTGCTGTTCCGGCGCGGGTAGGCGTCGTACTCTCCCGCGAAGTCCCACTCCCGGTACGTGTTCGCGATCACTCCTCGAAGCTCTTCCAAGTGGTCGGGGCCACGAGTTTCGCAAACCACTTTCACCTATAATCAAAATAAACACTTTAAAATCTGGCTTTTTGCAACTCTGTTGGGGTTGGCTTGCAGTCTAACCGAATGCAGCTGAAGACCATTACTTTACATGGAGCGACTACATATGTGACCTCCGCAACTTACGTTACCTTTTGGCAAGACTCATAACTGGTGTCAGATTTTTCTGATTTCTGACAACCCGTAACAATGGTGACAACTAGGACTAACGACTTAACGTGCTTTTCGAGATATAGAGGAATCTCGATATTAATGAATGAATGGATCATGGAACGACCTTGACAAGCGATACTATAAAGAAAGAAAGAATGAAAAACAGTTTATTTACGCGAACTGACGCAAAGCTTAAAACTAATTAACAAATACTATATAAGGAAGATATGCGTCATATCCGCGCAAAACGGTCGAACGCTCAGCATAAAGCTGTGGCCTCATGCTTAGAGCGATGAGCTCACAGCGCTGATTTTCAGCGAAGGCCGGTGGCGTATAAACATAAAAGATAGGTCACAGCTAAAATTATTTCTGCGAAATGGTTCTAAAGAGCTACCGTGGCCCTGGAATCAGAAAGGTTTATTTCAAATAGACCGCATTTTTGAAATGGCAAAATGTCGTTCAGTCCAAAAAAATACGAGTAGAATAAGATTAGCTTCTCGTATATTATTGGCGACGCAAAGGGTAACACAGGTAGGTTTTAGTCAGTAAAAGTCTGATACACGCTCTCGCTACACTCCGTTGAAGACATTATTTGATGATTCCCACCCAAAAAAAAACCGGCATATTATTGTTCACAACGAAAGATGCCATTAGACCCTCTTACTAAGAAAAAATAAGAAATCAAATAAAAGAACTCAATCCATACCCGAACACTGAAAATATCGCCATGAACCCACGCGCGTTCTTGCATGATATCCTTGATGGAGACGCCGGTAGAGGAGATAAGCTTGCAGAGCTCGGCGATGCCGCCGGGCCGGTCGCTCACCGTCACCTTGAACTTGGCGAGCCGCTGCTCCGCCGCCAACCCACGCTCTAGGCAGCGGCCCAGGATCGTCGTGTCGATGTTGCCGCCCGACAAGATACACACCACTCTGGAACAGAACCATGTCTTTGTCAAGTGTCAAGGTTCGCATGGAATGAGTCTTCGATCACTAATAAAGTTTTTTTATTAGTGATCGAAGGAATGATTGGATGGATCACTCGGCCTAGATACATAGGTGTGTATTCGCCCGGTATAAAACTGGCAAAAATGTGAATATTGACCTTGCTTTGAATTTACAGTAGACTTTTCACGAATAGTCTCAAGTATATGAATCAGTACTCGAAGAACAGCAAACCGTCAAAGCTTAGGTGAAGTGCACTATTGTGGTGAACTTTCACTCCGCCTGGTAGTGGCGAATAGGTGCGAAAATTCTAAGAAATAAGTGTATGTGCGCTAGTCTATATGCCAGTAGAACTACCAAGCGACGACGACCAGATTCAGCAGGAAGTACGTAGACTTAACGGCAAGCTAGAGTACTCACTTCTTGCCAGCCAGCTCAGGAACGAGGCCAGCCATGATGGCGGCGACGCAGACGGCCCCGCCTCCCTCCACGACGTACTTCTCCTGCTCGATAAGGCGCAGGATGGCGCGCGCGATCCAGTCCTCATTCACCGTTATCTGTCAAACAATGAACAAGATCATTAGATTAGTGTTTGGAAATTTTCGTCACCACAATCACACCACATCGCAGCGACAAAATTGATTACCTACGTGTGAATAGTGTCGCTGCAGCTTCTTGCAGTTGTTTTGTAGTAGGTAGTTAGGTTACTATAAAAGTCGAAGTTATTGTGTTTTGGTTACATTGTAGCGTTGTAGTGTTTGCGATGTCACTGATGGTTGTATTGTGGTAGCGGTGTTGTCAATATCACCCACACGGTTGCGTTCGACGACAAAATGTGGTCAACGTGAATTAAACTATTTATTTTCACACAAAATAGTTTCCAACTACATGTTTGTATTTGTTGTGGTGTGGTCGTGATACGTCTGAGTAGACCCTAAACAGTTACTAAAGATATGGCTAATTTACAAAGTAGAAGATGAATGTCCTGGCGTCCTAGCTAGGTTACACAGTAACCTGTATTAACATTCGCCAGCTCAAGATCTCATTATAACAATAATTTAAGAATATGGGGACACTGCCTACGATAGTGCTATTTATTGTTATTTCATAATTAATAATGACCAACACCTTAGGAGGCTCTCGTTAGGCGGCTGGATCAAGGGCTTGATTCAGAAAGCGGTACTCCTGGACACGGCTCGTATTGTTAGGAGGTTCCTTTCTCTGGAGCCTTGACCGCCGGTAGCTTGGACCCTGTTCCCGATAACCGGTGGGACACTATTTTTTATATTTTTAAATGTTTTTTTTTTATATGTAGATAAGTTAAAAATATTTAAAAATTTGAAAAATATGTGATACAATAAATAAAGGAAATAATAATATCATTTATTTTCTCTCACAATGGTTTTGTTGGAATACACAGTTTAGGACTAAATAATTTTATGAGTTAGCATTGTGAGAGCTGTTGCCTGTTGTAGGTTTCGAAGAAACCTGTGCTACAGGTCACCAGAACCCACTTTACGGCCTCACACAAATTTGATGGCAGGTAATATGAATCCGCCAAACAACCGCAAAAAGAAATATAATTGCAGTTAAAAAAAAAAGATAAAAATTAAACAATAATAAAGAAAAAAAAAGCTGATAAAAAGTAGCAACAGAAAAAAAAAGACGATGAAAACATAAACGAAGCAGTCAATGTATGTGGGATGGAGCGAGATGAATGTGTTGGTGATGGAGGCGAAATGTGCGTGTGGATGGTAGTGAATGTGATATGTGAGAAATGTGAATGTGGATGGTGGTGAATGTGATGTGTGGGAAATGTGAATGTGGATGGTGGTGAATGTGATATGTGTGAAATGTGAATATGGATGGTGGTGAATGTGAAGTATGGGAAATGTGCAAGTAATTCGATATGTGGTAAATTAGAAAGTGGATGGTAGTGAATGTGATGTGTGGGAAATGTGAATGTGGATGGTGGTGAATGTGATATGTAGTCAATGTGAATGTGGATGGTGGTGAATGTGATATGTGGGAATTGTGCATGTGGACAGTGGTGAATGTGATATGTGGGCAATATGAATGTGTATGGTGGATGGTGGTGAATGTGATGTATAGGAAATGTGAATGTGAAAAGTGTCTTGTGAACGTTGGAGGTTGGTATTATGAAAGCATACTATGAATCAGAATAAGTAACAAATAAGATTTATTTATGTGTGTGGAGCAGTTTATTAATGGATCAGAACTACTATTACTAACTACTTGACTAATCATCCACGTCAAGAAATAAACTACGCCAACTACGTTTTAAAATCAAACTTTATAAAAATAAGACGATAAGAATTTTACATTACATATGTAAAACGCAAGCACTTTTGAAAATAATTAAAAATTATCAACACAATATTGTTTTCACGTGATTACGTTAGATATACGCTATGCTTATAATAATTATATCATAATATCACACACATTGTCACACAACGTCGTCTAGTTCCAAGCTAAGCAGAGCTTGTGTTATGGGTACTAGACAACTGATAAACATACTAATATACATTTCTAAATACATACAAATTATAGATAAATTACACCCAGACACAGAACAATTGATTGTGCTCATCACACAAACATTTGTCCTTGGTGGGAATCGAACCCGGCATAGTAGTCAGGGCCACTAACCACTAGACCAACAGGCCAGTCATGTTAATATATATACGATGTCTGGTTTATACAAAACTACATACAATAATTGACGTAGATATTTACGCATAAATTATGTGCCAAAGCTGTATGCGTAATCGTGACGTTTTCTTTTGCTGATTAAAATTACCTACTAATCAAAACACATCCGGTTTGGTCCACTTTGTTCTGGATGAATAACAGAAAATTATTTCCTAAACAAAAAGCAACAACTATGTATGGATATTTTTCAAATACCAATTGTTTTTTTTTTTGTAAAAAATAAAGAAGATCTGTCATTAAATAAAGAAAAGAAGAAGACTACAAACAGCTACAAATGCTAGAGCAGAATATAGTGACGGACATATCGGGACATATCACACAAGATTATCGACAAGTATGAAATTGAAATAACTGAAACATTTTTTTATTGTATTCGACAGTTATAGTAAAGTATGATATTTTTGAAAAACTTCAACTACTCTACTCGACACACGAACATAATTGGTTCGATTCATTTTTTGTTCGCAAAACTTGAGTTTGATGATTGGCTCATTTTGTTTTTGCGATTTCATAACTGGTCGAGTACCTAAAAATTTTACTCGTATTAATAATTTTATAATGTGGAGTACAATGACCGTATACGTAGAATTCAGTTATTTGAATTACACCCTACAGTGGTACCAATTGCTGAGCACTTACCATCCTATCGACGATGCTCTTGACGGTGGCGAATGCATTGTAACCGACGGTGGGCACGGCCAGGCCGTCTGCCAGCGTAGACCTGATATCCACGCTCACCGGCTCCTCATGCTTCATCGCGCTTTGCATACTGGGGCACTTCTCCGTCTCCACGCCCTGGAGCACAACATTATAAACAAACAATCAGTCAACCTAGCCTTGTCCCAACTATGATAGGGTCGGCTTCTAGTCTCTCGTTAAAATGGATGCAGTCGAATTTCAGTAATATATATGGAGCAACTGCCTATGTCACATCCACAACCCAGGTCCTTTGGTGTCAGATTTACTTCAGTCAATCCAAACTATGTAAACTGCAGTTTCTGACTATCCCGATGACAAGACCGATACCTAAGACCGCCATTGTACCGTGAAGTGAAATCGTTATTATTTTCGTGTACAATAAAGTTTATTCTATTCTATCCGGTTCGAACGGCTTTAGGTACCTTTCGAGGCACGGAGACAGTTTTGAGGGTAACAAGACTTTGGAGGGTGGCTTAGCCATTATGAATTCTAAACCCCTCTTTGCTTTATAAGTAGATACATATAGAAACTATCGATACTACAAAATAGAATATTTTTCATAAAAACATCAATTAGGTGTCAACAATAGCTGAAAATTAGTGAGGCTGTCCATAAATAGCACCTTCTATTTTTAGGAACTTGTGTATTTACAATATAGTAATTTATATGATGTAGTGCCTAAGAAAAGAACATTACCGCGGCGCTATCATCATCACTCACCGATACCCTCTCTACGGCTCCGTGATATGTCAATGTCATTTCGATATCAGTATACTCGTGCATGGTATACAGGCATTTGCTTTTGAGGGGTGTGAACAAGGACAGTTACGAATAATCTGCTGGTTATAATTTGAGTATATGTATCTAAGAAAAGATAACTGCGTTGCGTCATGTTCAATCGTTTATGGATTTAAAAAAAAAATAAACAATGTAGCATGTTAATTAGGGAATAAATTCGCTAAACTACTAACTTTTGTTGTGTAAAGTTTCTTAGATACATATACATATGCAAAAGGGCAAGTGTTCACTGCCCTTTTGCAATGAAAGGAATGTTATGTAGATAAATTGCACATAGTAGGTAGATAAAACAGGAAACTAAGAGATTTCCTCATCGAAAAGCATCGCCGCGGCAAAACTGCACATCCCTGCGACTCTGCTTACCTTTGCTTTTATTTGTTTTCTTACCTCAATAAAAGCACCCGATATTCACCATTAGTACCATGGACGGTCCCTGCGTCGTTACCTCTAAAAGACCATTACATGGCAGCTTTTGTGCAACGCCTGTTAGGCCTCACTATACACGGCACGTGGTCACAGCTGCCATCTTCCTTGGTCATTCGGTGGAAGTTCAGAGTCGCCTATTCGAGTACTCACAAAGCAACCGTGCCCGGTCAGCACTTGAGTGATCCTGTAGGAGATGCGTTGCCCTTTTTTTCAGTCAGGCTTCGAGGTGAAGCAGAACGGCTTCGACAAGCGGTTAGGCGAAAAGCGGCTGCTATAGCCACTCGCGCCAACGACAAATCGCAATATTTGTATTGCCTACAAATAGTTGTTCTGGGATTCTTGTGTATGTTAGTTTACAAGTTTATAAATGCACCTAGGATATAAGAGTGAGGAAACTATTTTTTTTTAAATAGGTAAACAGTATAATCAGAACTAATTACAAAATAAGCCAAAGTGTCTGCACGATAAGACAAAACGTGTGTCAATGTTTGTTTATCGGTATAACCTTTGACATCGTTTGTAAATAACGAAACGGGAGTCTTTAGATAATTAAGGGTACAATAATGGGGTGATTACTGACCAGTCTTAAAAATATATACATGTATTACTTTTTTAAAGTAGGACAAGGCCGCTACATTAATCTCAAACACTGTAATTAGTGAAAGCCAAAATCTAATAAGCAGTGTCATATGTCAGAGAGCGTTCTCTCTCTCTTTGCCTAGTCTTATCCCATTTCATTTGGGGTCGGCTCTCCTCGTAATTTTTCGCCAGAAATTTCGGTTCTTGGTCGTCGAGTCATTAACTTGGGCTTTCTTTACGTTATTCAGAGATTCAGAGAGCGTTACCATAAGATAATTATGATGTGCGGATTTTTAATACTGATCATCAGGCGTAGAATGTTAAAAGAAAGGTGAGGCAAACAAGCTTCATCATCTTCTGCCCTTGTCCCGTATTATTCGGGGACGCTCGGCGCAACACGTTTTTTTCTTCCGATCTGTCCTGTCTTCCAACACGCTATCGCTAATGCCCTTTCTTTCATATCACTACTCACATAATCCATCCATCTTGTCTCTGGTGTCCTTCTCCCTGTCCATCCGTCCACGTATACTCATAACTCTTGGTTGCGCAAATAAGCTTGGTGTGGACTGTACGTTTGAAAAAGCGATCTAAGGTTTGTTAACAATATGCAGGTACTGTGCCTGGCGTTCATTAATGGGATAAATGTATTAGGAAGGAACACTGACCTTTTGACCTCGAAGGTTCCACGTGGCGCCGGCCGGCGATCCTCGACTTCGCACATTTAACCACTGCCAGGTCCTGTATTGCACTACACTGCACTATTGTTGAGTCTTTGAATGGTTGGATCACGAAATAGTCAATTTTCTTGTAATTTCGAGCGGGCGATGTTAGCGGAGCGGTCACATTCACAATCGATGCACAAACGTCAATGTCATTTCATTTCTAGAGGTCGTGCGAGGGAAGGGAAACGGAAGGGATAGGATTGCTAGGCCAAAAAAATAAATTACAAAAAACAAAATCGCGGATCATAGCATATTGGCGTAACCATTCCCCCCGGGTTTGAAGGGTTACCTTCAAAGAAAAGAAAAAAAACAAAAGCGAAACTAAACCCTATTACTAATCTAAACTATCAATACTAGGTAGCGAAACAACTTATAACTAACTATGCCACTACTACTGATTAGGCAGAGGGCAGAGGCGAATAACCGGACGCAGGTACGATCCAGTTGCGGTTTTAACCTTTACGACTCGCGTTATTCCGTTCGAACCCGGAAAAACTTCTTCCACTACACCAAGAGGCCAGTGCAGAGGAGGCGCACTCTCAGTCTTCAGTATCACCACAGTACCGACTGTGACTGGATCTGAAGGAGTGTTCCACTTTTGACGCGACTGCAGCGTATGCAGATAATCTGTCCTCCATCGCTTCCAAAAGGACTGAACTAAGCTATCTAGCAGAGCGTGACGCGGGTGAAGCTTAAAGCAGGGCACACATCTGTGCACTCTAGCGCGTATCAAATTGCGAGCGGAAAGTATCCAGTACTTCTGTCGAAGAATGGACATTAATAAATCGGGACCAGCGTGACAATTCACCTTATGGTGATAATCCACCAACAAATCCAAAACGTGATCCTTGCGTGGTAGAACTACTGGATGCATTTGTTCAAACTCTAACTTAGCATTTCGCAGACGGCCACCGACACGAATGAGTCCGTCTTGCAAAAATGGTTTCAAATGTTGAAGTGCGCGACTACAAGGTTTACGTGATTCTAAACTACGAAATTCTATTGAAAAATAAAATTTCTGCAACTCTCGAAGTACAACTGATTCAGCTCTATCTAAATCAGCTGCGATTATAGAACCACGCGATGGTAATAATCTCAAAAATCTTAGGACGTAAACTACACAGCGTAATAGTCTCGACCAAGACGAGACTCGATTAGACAACAACAAAACAACTGACTCTTCACGCGGAACTGATACTACAAGCGTATGTTTCTTCTCCTCGGGTGGCTCTGAAACAGTAGCGGGGTTAAACGGAGCATTTGGCCACTCGTTAGGAGTGGTATGAAGCCAGGGAGGGCCACAAAACCAAAGCGGATGATTTAAAATTTGCGCAGGAAGCAAACCACGTGAGAGACAATCAGCTGGGTTTTCTGTTCCAGCGACATGGAATATATTTTCCGGTGACAATTCAGCTTGAATCTTAGCCACCCTATTTGCGACAAACGTGCCCCATCGATGGGGTGAAGAGTGGGCCCAACATAGAGCAACGGTTGAGTCTGAAAACGCTACAATTCTCTCTATATTAATGCGAGGACGACAAGTTTTGACTATAGATGTAATCAATTGAACCAACATAAGAATAGCGCAGAGTTCGAGACGAGCAAGAGAGACAACCTTACGAGGAGATACCTTTGATTTTGCGCTAATGAGGAAAACTGAAATGTTATCGCCATTTTGGACCTGAAAGTAAACCACTCCCCCGTAAGCCCTCTCACTGGCGTCTGCGAAACCAACCACATTAACAACAGTGTCTGGTACTATACCAACATGGCGAGGAATCTGTATCTGATCGAGCATTGAAGCTCTTTCCTATAGCGAGCCCACAACTTAGCAACACTGTCAGGAGCGGTGTCGTCCCAATCACAGTTGGAAAGCCAAAGCTCTTTTATAAGCAGCTTTGCATATAAAACGACAGGAGCTACAAAACCCATTATATCCCATATCCGAGCTACACATGCTAGGATAACGCGTTTGGTACAAGTTGGCGGAGTCGAGCTAATTTTAAGACTGAACATATCAGTTGCGGGTGACCAACTTAAACCAAGGATCTTATGCGAATCACTATCATCGAATTCCTTTACCGAAGTCAACCGGTGTGACGGTGGAATCGACTCTAATGTAGCTTGCGAGTTGCTTGTCCATTTCACCAGATCAAATTGACCGGACTTCATGAGGCTGATTACTTGAGCAGCGGTCTCTATAGCCTCTGCTTCACTAGGTACACTGTACACAAAATCGTCCATGTACAATCCGGTTTCAATAGTGGCCCTTGCTTTCGGGTATGTATCACCCTCGTCAGCGGCCAACTGCTTGATAGTGCGAAGAGCGTGAAAGGGACTAGACTTAAGCCCAAAACAAACACGATTGAATTCGTAAACCTTCAAAGGTTCCTGCGGAGAAAATCTATACAAGAAGCGTTGGAATCTACGGTCACATTCTCTGATTCCAATACTAAGAAACATTTGCCGAATATCAGCAGAGAGCGCAATAGCAAACAAGCGAAAATTTACTATTATTTCAAATAAGTTACCCTGGAGGTTCTGACCACAATACAAGATATCGTTAAGCGATATGCCAGTACTAGTTTTAGCGCTACCATCCATAACCACACGCAGTTTAGTTGTAAGCTTGTCTTCTCTAACAACTCCATGGTGCGGGATGATATAAAACGGGTAATCACGTGTCTCCTCAGTCTCGGCAGGCGCTGATGAGATATAACCTTTATCTAAATATTCGATCAGCACATCATCATAGGCTTGCTTCAACTTAGGAGACGCCTGCATCTTACGTTCCAAGCATAGAAAGCGTTTTTCTGCGGAGGCACGGGAGCCACCGAGCGAAAAAATATCACCCTTGAAAGGGAGCGCGACAACATAACGACCATCTTTATCACGAGTAGTCGTGCGGGTATAAATCTCCTCAGTGACCTGATCCTCAGGGCTGAGAATAGGCGGGACATTGACCTCTTCAATCTCCCAGAACTTGCGGATGGTAGACTCAAGCGGCGGCTCGACGGTGCAACAGTGCGACACAGTCGAGTAACTATCTAAACAAGCGGGTGCGGAACCAACTATAACAAACCCGAGAACTGTTTCCAGTGCGTGCGGAGCGGGGTACATCGGAAGACCTTGAATTTTACGTGATAACTGGAGATGCGGGAGAATCGAAGCACCGATCAATAGATCGATATCTCCAGGGAAAGCGTAATTTCCGTCGGCTAACTGCAAGTTCTTAAACTCCGTCAGCATGGACGTGTCAACCGGTACCGTGGGCAACCGTTCCGTAATCTTATCTGCGACTAGCGAATCCATTTCAAACGAAATATTACGATTAAAACGTGAACTAAATATTATTTTAATGGAACCGTGAATGGTTGCCTTTAAACCTCCAAAACCTTTCACTTCTGAGCGGGATGACCAATTATTAAAACTAAAACCAAGGCGTTGACAACAATCCCGAGTAATAAAATTACTCTGGGAAGCGCCATCTAGTAGCGCTCGAACGGTGTGCGGTTTGCCAAAGGCATCTACAATGACAACTTGCGCGGTCGCAAGTAAAACGGTAGTGATTTGAGTACCAGCGGCGGAAAGCGAACACAATGTTACGTCGTTTGCACTTGCAGCAGGCCGCGCGTCACAAGCGTCGCGCGTCTGCGCAGGCTGCGGCTGCGATGGCAGCTTACTACTCTCAAAATGTAAGAAGGTATGATGTCTAGCTAGACATTTACGACAGCTAACACCACTGTTACATGACGTAACCAGATGTTTGTCACTTAGACAATTAAAACACAAATTATTAGTGCGGACAAACTTGTAACGATCACTAGGCGATAATCTCTGAAATTCTGAACACTTGTACAGCTGTGTATGGCTACCCTTACACAGAGAACAGTCAGGTGTTGAGGCGGTATTAACTAGCGTATGTGCAGTCTTGACTGACTTCGATGACGCGTCTATACGGCGATCGGAACCTGTCCTATTCGTGACTTCATGACGTGCCGACGTGCGCTGCAATACCTTAATATGGTCGCGAATAAAAGATTCTAAATCTTCGAACTTAGGTATTTCGTTACCGCGCTTTGTCGTTTCAAACAGACGAACAGTTTCAGGATCTAATTTCTTTAAACCGATATACAAAAACAAAAAGTCACAGAGGTCATTGACCTTTAGGTTCTTTACTGCACGAACAGATGATGCGAAAATATTTAAAAACTTCTCTAAATTATGATCGTTACAAACGGAAAAACTTTTCAAATCGAATAATTGATCTAAATATGCGGTGGCTACTAATCGCTTATCTTCGTATTTTGTTTTTAAAGTGTTCAAAACTAAAGTGTAATTTTCAGCGCTAAACGTAATTCCAGCACAGACAGCCTTTGCCTTACCGGTCAATTTTTCTACGAGATAATGCAATCTCTCGTGATCTGTCAGCGATGTGTTCCTATGTATTATATTTTCGAAACTATCTATAAATAAATTCCAATTTCGAATGTCACCATTAAATTCAGGTATTTGAATTGGCGGCAATCGTGGGCGTTCGCGAGGAGGGTTGGATAAACCACTCGCGGGGGGGGGAGTCTCTAAACTCCTAGCAATACGTTTGATACGACAATACAAGTCATCAAAGGACGACAATGCCTGATAACTCACACAGTAATCAGGATTTAACTCCAACTCTAAAATGTTTATATTATTAATTGTAGATTCAAAATCCGCGCGCAAACTATCTAAAGTTTCCAACGAACACAAGAAAGCGTCTCTAATCGCCAGATCCGAGGTTTGCAAAGATTTATCACAAATTGATTGAACACGTGAAAACTGTGAGTCCCTTTTAGCGTATAAAAGCTTTAACTGAACCTTTAAATCAGTACTAACCTTAGTGCCCTTAAGAGACATCTTGTTTTGATATATTCACACTATACACTCAAACAAACACTTAACGAATTATTAAGTAAGCGATAATTATCAGATAACAATATGGTAATATTGTAAACAACAAAGCGAACGGCGAACGAACGGAATAACCTGAATCAATGAGTGAATATTACCCAATTTCTCGATTAAATCATTCACGTCGTTCATATGCGTATATAATCTATGGTTTATCCGTTTCCTACAAATATTCACTCAACAATGAACGGGTATTTTTGAAATGCGTCTACCTACATGCAATTTGTAGGACCTCCGAATGAATTTTGTCAAGAAAAAGAATGCGATCGATTTATATCTACGCTGATATTTACGTAGCTAACTATAATTATGCGGTGCGGTTGACGGCGTAGGTACCGTAATTATCAATGGCTCTTTAACTATACGAGCGAAATAACGATTAGTTGCCTAAATGCCTAGATGCGGGTTTTCTACTATTATATCTAGGTAAACAGGCGCGTTGCGTTTATTCCCTATGGAACAAATACTATATTGCGAAAGTACAAGAAAATGATTCACGATCCTGCTCGTAGGACCAAAAGTAATGGTTGCGCAAATAAGCTTGGTGTGGACTGTACGTTTGAAAAAGCGATCTAAGGTTTGTTAACAATATGCAGGTACTGTGCCTGGCGTTCATTAATGGGATAAATGTATTAGGAAGGAACACTGACCTTTTGACCTCGAAGGTTCCACGTGGCGCCGGCCGGCGATCCTCGACTTCGCACATTTAACCACTGCCAGGTCCTGTATTGCACTACACTGCACTATTGTTGAGTCTTTGAATGGTTGGATCACGAAATAGTCAATTTTCTTGTAATTTCGAGCGGGCGATGTTAGCGGAGCGGTCACATTCACAATCGATGCACAAACGTCAATGTCATTTCATTTCTAGAGGTCGTGCGGGGGAAGGGAAACGGAAGGGATAGGATTGCTAGGCCAAAAAAATAAATTACAAAAAACAAAATCGCGGATCATAGCATATTGGCGCAACCAACTCTTTTAGTATCATGCTGTTCATCCCTGTTTTTCACAAGACCATACCAAGACAAACGATTCCCTTTCGATTTTTCGCTCACTAGCGCCTCTTTCAAATTTCCTGTAATATATTCATTTCTCACTTTATCCATTCTCGTCATACCACCACACATCCATCACAACATTCTCATCTCCGCCTCAAGCAATCTTTTTTCAGCTGTCTATTTATTTATTATTTATTTATTATTTATTTATTTATTCATTCTTTATGCACACAAACAGTACAGAGGCGGACTTAATGCCTTAAGGCATTTTCTATCAGTCAACCTTTGGGTGATGCAGAGACAAATTGTGGTAGGTGCAAAATTAAGCATTACAAATTAGTATCTTATATAAATATATAGCTATATCCTATAAATACAATATACCTACATAATATATCTATATGTACTCAAACTATAATGAAGAAGAGAGAAAAAAAAAGCATAGACAAAAAAAGCACCCTCAAAAAATTGTACCCTCAAAGTTCTTCTGGCCAGTGAGATATCGGGGAAAACCGTAGATGAGCAAGACAATCAGTGATCCACCTCCAACCATATCCTAGCCAACCGCTCACGAATGTATGGGAAGAACGGGAGGCGTGGGCATTTCATAGAACTCCCACATCTGCATTTCCTCCATCCTCCATTTCCATTCGAATAAAAGTTAATTCTTCCCAAACGTCAATCTGTCGTTATATCTTATTATTATTTTTTGTGCCCAATATTTGGCAACATGTACAGCTCTGTCATATTTGTCCTCGTGTAAATCTAGGAAGGTGCACGTGGTTGTTTAATGCGGACAGAATACCAGGCAACGCATGCCCTGTGAAGCAGCTCCACACTGCCACTATGAGCGAGGAGGAGTGGCAGGGAGCGAGGAGGAGTGGCAGGCGGTCGCCTCCTTTTGCGAAGCAGTAATGCTAGTAAAGGAGGAGGCCGACCGCATTAGGCAAAGGCGCACACGCCGCCGCCGCCGCCGGGTTTCCGATCCCAATTTCCGGCCACCGTAGGCGCGGGCTCGCGGACGGTGGGCAATGGGTAGCTCGCTGTCCGTCCGTCCGGTAACAGACCGGTCCGAGCTCAGGTCGTCTACGGCGCGCACCGTTCCCGCGCGCCTCAAGGAGTTGTCAGCAAACTGTAGGGGTCCAGCAGGGCCGAAGCCTACTGGGGCCCAAAGGTTATGTGAGACTGTCACCACGGGCCCCAGGATAAAGGCAAGGAATGGAAAGGTGGGTTTTTAGTCAGTAAAAGTCTGACACTGTTTCCCGCCCCACCCAAGGGCGGGATTCGTCATTGGATGATTTTACCTACGTTAAAAAAAAAAAAAAAAAACAAACACTGCCACTATGATTGGATGTCTAATTTGGCCAAATTGTTTGTGTAGACCAAACTTAAGTGCGCAGTCGGTTAAGAGATTTCCAAATTAGCCACTGCAGTTTGTCGTGTGTCTCTAATTACGGTATTCAAAAGGTTAAGTAGGTACCTAATTAAAAATCTCAGTCTCAAGACAGACTGAGTACACCTGCAACTACCGGTAAGGCTTCAGGGTTAACCCGCCTATACGCTATATATAATCTATATTTAGCTATATAATGTATATGTGGAGATAAATATATAAAAAGTGTGACGCCGCACGCCGTCAACAATAACGACTGACGTCGTACCATCTATACTTATAATAAACCTGTAGAAGTAAAAATTCTTTACATTGAAAATATTAAAAAAATAAATGGCACTAGACTGACACCGAACCCAAAAAAGTTATTAAATTTTTTTTTGTCTGTCTGTCTGTTTGTTCAGGTATCACGCAAAAACTACCGGTTCGATTACGATGAAACTTGTTATAATTATTCTTTAATATCCTGGGCACCACACTGGGTACTTTTTATCCCGGAAAAGTATATACAATAAAAAAAACAAACTTAATTTTGCGGTTCGATCCCTAGACCCGATTACTGTACCAACCGCAAATAATAAGTTTGTCGTAGGTTACATCACCCGTTTCTATTGTAATTAGCCACAAAGGGCCCACACCGGGACAGAAGTATTAATACCGGTATGCTCGATAGATAACGTTCTACATAAATAGCACTATAAACAAAAAACTCATTGATAAGTTTCGTCGTTTACGCGAACGAAGTTGCGGGCACAGCTAGTACCAAATAATAATATAACGGAAACCCCCCATGAGTGAAAAATAATATCTACAAGTATAAAACCGCATGACTAAACAGGCTAATCTGGCAAAATATAGTTTTAAGGGCACCACCAACAAATTACGGTAAAATGACTATAATTATGTAGACATAAAAATATCGTGTATGAGGGAGCTGAACTCATAACCTAAAGAAGTAAGAAATTGCTAATAGATTGCATAAAACCCTTAACGTTTGAAAAAACGGAATCACTGTTGCAAGAAGTAAAATAAAATAAACAATCCATTACACATCCCCGCACACACGGACACGCACCACACATACACACACACACCATCACACACCCATACACCCCCATATATAAATTTAATTATAAACTATCAATAGCAAAAACCAAAAAGCTATTGGAAGAGCGGAGTCTCCTAATACAGGCATTATTTGCTTAAAAGAAGGCTCCAATCACAAAGCTAGATAATATTTGGTTCTGAAATAAACATTTTTGTATTTGTAAAGACTTAAGAAATCGAAATCCTTACCAAATTTTAAAAGGCTATTAAAACAACCATATCCTAAAAGTGACTAAATGTTAATATTACAGCAATATTACTTTATTATTTTCTTTCTGCGATAGGTGTCGTCACTTATCTACACTACATAGTATAAAACGTGCGTAGTACATATATATCGATGTATAAAACACAGTCGCTTCCCGCCGTCTGTCCCTAAGTATGCTTAGATCTTTAAAACTACGCAACAGATTTTGATGCGGTTTTTTAATAGATAGAGTGATTCAAGAGAAAGGTTTATATGTATAACACAGATAATATATTTAAATAACACCATTGCACCTGTGCGAAGCTGGGGCGGGGCGCTAGTAATATTTAATTAATTTTCTTTTTTCATAGAAGTGAATGTATTATTGTTTTCGAATTAATAAAGTATACGAGTATTTTGTTTTTTTTTTTTTTTTTGGTTGAAGCAGGACAGCATGTTCATGTTTGCGTACTCATTTGAGCACTATATTATTTATCTACCGCCTGCCTATCTACTAGGAACTTGAGACTGGCCACCCCACCTCCGTGACCAGTTAGGTCGGGACTCGGGAGGAATACCCCCCGGAGCTATATATATAGCTCTATATAGCTCTTTACACAAACGATGCGATCATTTTAAAGAGGGTAAGGGGAGATGAGGTCATCAAATAAAGCTATATCTTAATCTTATTTGCTGGCTGTTTCATCGAGCAGCACCCTATACAATGCCGTATACCATTGTCACCATGAGACCGTCATGGAAAAAGGACAGTGCTAATTAATGATATGGCCTAACGTGGATTAACATTCTTGGCCATAATAATACCATGAAATGCAACCATTACATGAAATGGCCGGTTACACTATGAAGTGATCAATTTTAAGATCTGGCCACGACATCTATAACCCAAGGAATTGTTACTGCGTAGGGTATACAAGTTCCTTACTATATCCTGAATCTGTTATCTTCCATCAGATTAAAAAAAAATCTAACACTGAACCCAATCTGAACGGATTACAAACATTCTATCTAGGTATTTGCGATTTAAAATGAGGGTATAAATAGTACAAAAGCATGAAGTCAACTACCCAATAATATGTATAATTATTTCAATAATACTTTGATTTTTCTGTTCTAGGTTCACCTTCATTGGAGTAAGCAGGCGGTTGTAGGGATGAACAATATCTTATAGAGATATAATCAATTCTTAGCTATTTTGACAGACCTCTTTTATACAAAATACTTCGGATTATCACTCATATGAGTAGAGAACTAGAAATAGATAAGAATTAACCTAAGACCTCAGTCTCTCAGATAACGTTTGTGTTAACGAATTACATCTAGTTTTGAATAGAATTTATTAACCATTAAATTTCAATAAGCCCGACACTACCAATGATTTTTTACACTAAGTATATAATAATTCGTTTATAGATATCATTATATTATATAAACAGTCTCAAAAATCAATCAATCGATCAATCAATCGTTGGCTTAGTCAGACCTATTCGCTATCGGTTGACATGACAAAATCTAAGTAAAAACCTGTTGCGTCGACCAAAAGTAACAAGCGCAGGAAGATGAAAGGCACAGGTAAACACACAAACTCTAAATACATAGACGTGTATTAATAGATACCTACACCTTATTAAGATATATACGTTGACGTGTATTAAGAGTTTTAATTATTTAATTCTTTATTGTACACCATACCAACTACTTAATACAATAAATGGATAACAAAGGTCATGTACAAAGGCGAGCTTAACTCAAAGTTGAGTTATCTTCCAGCAAACCATCTCTCATCATCATCCATCTCATCTTATCTTTTATCTTGATAAATATTCCTACATGGTAATAGTATTATAGGATAACTTTCAACTTTTACAAGGACAAAGCCACTAGCAAAAGCTGTCAAATTGTCTAGATACAAGCAAGAAAACCGAAAATGGCTTATAATTAGCAAAGAAGACACTAAATCCCTGTAATTAAAATATTTTAAAGGCACACTTATTGATTCGGATATATATCGTCATTGCCTCACTTATCGTCGGCAAAACGGCAATTCGACATCCAGGCGTCCACTTTACGCAAGCACTTGACAGGAGCGAATCAGAATCTCCGTCACATCGATTAGGCTTCGGCTAGGCGTTGCGCCGTAGTCGACCGTCTCTCAGTGGAGCGGCACCGGCAAGACGTAAGGCTGAGCGCCCACTTGAGACAAGACTGTCTAAGACAGACTTTTTTTTTATGGTAGGTAAAATCATCCAATGACAAATCCCGCCCTCGGGCGGAGCGGGAAGTAGTGTCAGACTCTTACTGACTAAAAACCTACCCCGTTCCTTCGTTGCCTATCGTGCCGGGGCCGGGTATTCCTTTCGGAAGCTGACCCAAGACCCTAGCAGGCTTCGACTTTGCCTGCCTGCAGCCAGTAGGCTGGGCCTCTACGGTTTGCTGACAGCTCCTTGAGATGCGCGGGAACAGAACGCGCCGTCGACGACTTGGGCTCGGTCCGGTCGGTTACCGGGCGATGGGACAGCGTGCTATCCATTGCACGCCGCCCGCAAGCCCGCGCCTGCGGTGGCCGGAAATCGGGATCGGAATACCGGCGGCGTCTGAGGCGAGCGCCCCGTTGCCTCTGCCTGATGCGGTCGACCTCCTCCTTTGCTAGCATTACTGCTTCGCAGAAGGAGGCGACCGCCTGCCATCCCTCCTGACTCCGGACCATGGCCTGAACTAAGGCCCGGCGAGAGTGATCGCTGCCGCCGATCCACGATCCCCACGAGGACACGGCGATGCTCCGCCCAGGCGGGGCACACCTCTACAATATGCTCCACCGTGTCTTCCGGGTGTTCCGCACAGTGGCGACACCCGGGCGAATCCTCTGTATGAATCCGGAACAGGAACTTAGCGAACTGGCCGTGTTCGGTAAGGACCTGCGTCGTGCGGAAGTTTATAACGCCGTGAGGTCTAAGACAGACTTGTCTACGACGTCGCAGACTTATCCGCGACAAGACTGTTCTGTCTACAACACTGCGGACACCATCATTGACCATCAACACAACACAATCTAGTGGCGTATGGCCAGTGCTGCCAACTAAGTAGATTTTCCACTGGTGGTTTTAACCCCCCATTTAGTTACGAAATATTGGGTTTAGTGGCTAGTGGATTTTTCTAGTGCTTTAGTAAAATTCAATTTCTTACTAAAAATACGATCACTCGGGTTTATATCAGCACCATGAAATCCATAATTATCAAACTAATACCGACGATGATGGTGCAAACAAAATGATTCGTCTGAAGACAAATTATTTAAATACACAGCTGTTAATGAATAATTTGTATGTTTATTTACCTACTACTGTTAATTAACCCACAAATGGTATTTTGATCAACTGATTGTTAATTTTTATCACTTATTATTAAAGGCAACTAATAATCTAGAAGCCAGCCTTATTTTATTTCATACAACACACATTTTTTTAGTGGGAAATTTTTTGCGATCTTGTGTGTGGGATAATTTTTTGTTAGTGGTTTTCTGGTGGTTTTAAAAGTTGACTCTAGAGTGTGAAGTTAGTGTATCTGTTGGCAACACTGGACGTACCTCCTCTAAACAACCTTGTCGCAGACAAGTCTCGGTGTTGTAGACAAGTCTGCGATGTCGTAGACAAGTCTGTCTAAGACAGTCTTGTCTCCTCAAGTGTGTGCAGGCCCTAAGAGTAGGGACGGTGACGCGTAAGCTCTGTGACGACTGTTATAGGCACGAGGATAGCTAGTAAGTACGCCACACACGGCAACTTGTACCTAACTCCGCTTACCGTTATGGTGCCGATAATGTACGTAGGTATTCCAATAGGGAATTTTATAAAAAGTATACGGACCGGTTCAAGTTGAGGCGATGGTGATCCGTTATCGAGTTGATAAATATGTGCTAACAACCTTTAATTTAAAAAAAAAACCCATGGAAATCGTGGAATTAGTACTAGACTACGGATGGTCGAGATCACACAGACTGACCTCGGTAAACATTACACAACATAATGTTTTTACAGTAGCAGTCAGTTGTATGCACCTATTACACATAAATGCTTCGGTACCCATTAATGTGCCGGAATGTTTCATGGCGCAGTATGTACACCTATCAATCTTTTCATGTCTACATGTCTACGTCACATCATAAGTTTGCAGCGCCTCGACACGACTCATCAGAATAATATGAATGTGTGTGTGCATAGAAATATACATATAAAACTCCTTTCTTATATCTATAGGTTTTAGCTGTTATCTGTAGAAACAAAAAGCACTTACGTAGATGAGGACGTGCGGCTTGAGGTGCTTGATGGCGGTGGCTACACCGGCCAGCAGGCCGCCACCGCCCACCGGCACCAGTACGGCGTTCACCTCGGGCACCTGCTCGATGATCTCCAGTCCCACCGTGCCCTGCCCCGCCATGATGTGGGGATGGTCGTACCTACCAAAGAGAATCACTACGTTTAGTAGCTACCACAACAAGTGTTAGGTTACGATAAAAAAAAGTACGTGGCAAAAGTTGAACCCGTTGCTTACACGCAGCCCCCCGCTTTGAATAAGACCGGAATATCTGTTATAACTACGCGGCTATGCGACTAATAAGTTGAATTAAAATGGCTGTCGTTGATATAATTACGCGTAGCCCTCCGCTGTGCCGCACTTTGATTGAGACCCGAAACTACGATAAGGTACTATTCTGGTTCAACTTATATGCCGGGTATTGTAATTTATTTTTGTTTAAATGATAAATGATATTTATTTTGTAAATAGGTTTAAAAAAAACACTTTTACACGTCAATCTTTTTTTTATCGTCAGTTTATTAAACTGGATAAGGCCGGTGTTTCCTATCTGACTACCTGAGAAGAAACACCGAAACAAACTCAGGGGTCAAAGTCTCTTTTAAAGTCCATACAGTAAACATGTAATGGTCAAATAATATGAGAAACATGCAGATTAGTGTCTGAGATGGTCTTTTGAAGAAAGAACCACACAGATTTGAGTGGACCTGTCCAGTCAGTGCAAGAGTTTGTGTGTAGCTCAAACATAGGACTACTAAGGAGCTCAACGACTTGACGAACAATACCAAAGAAAGGACATTTGGGTAGGCCGCACCAAATACTCAAAACTGCCAGACATCATGTTAAAAATTACAGAAAAGAAAAGTAATCCACATAGTCCCCATATTCACAATAATAAAATAGAATTTACAAAAATGTAACGCTTTACTAACCAGCTTATTGCAAGCCGTAAAATGTAAATAAACAAAAATTATCAATGTCAATTGGTAAAATACAATAGAGAACCATCGAAGTTCCAAGTCAAATTTTAAAATATATCTTTTTTTTTGCGCTTCACAAATAATTTGAATTTATTCAGGCTAAGTTCTTGAATGTGACTGGGAAGTCTATTATAAAAGTGTATACATTGGCATCTAAATGAGTCCCCTATTTTTTTGAGCCTGGTTGCAGGAACCACATATTTATGTTTATTCCTAGTATTGACGTTATGGATATCACTGTATTTTTTAAACATGTTTTTGTTTTTATGAACATATAAAATATTATCATAGATATACTGAGAAGGTACAGTCAATATATTAATGTTTTTAAATTTATCTCTGAGGGTGTATCTAGGACTTAATTTATACATTGAACGAATACGAGTAGCTCGTTTTTGCGAAACAAAGATTGTCTGAATATCGGCGGCATTTCCCCACAATAGAATGTCGTATGACATGACACTGTGAAAATACCTGAAGTAAACTAAACGGGCTCTCTCTAAGTCAGTCAAATTTCGAATTTTTCTGACAGTGTATGCTGCAGAACTAAGCTTTTTAGATAATTTATCTATATGAAGGCCCCACTGAAGTTTCGCCCGCGACTGTGCTGAAGCTAAAGTAGGTACCAACGCTGCTGACCCATTGCAAGGCAAAAGCTTATTGCTTGACTCCTCGTTGTTGTAAGACGGTGAAAGTGTCTAGAATCGATTGCTCCTCAGTTTTACTCAAAGTACCTAAAAGTAGTAGGTACTTTGTTCTCTTTAGGGGTTGATTTCATTCAACAGACGATGTGTCATGATTCTTTCATACAAACTTTAACACCCCCAAACTTACGCCCTAAATGCGGGTAATTTTGATAAACTAATGATTCGTAATTAGTTTGTCAAACATGTTTGTGCCAAGTTTCAAACTCTATAAACCCAAGCAATAAGAATTTTATCTACTAATCCAAGTTTCTACTACTGTATATGTATGTGTTTCCTAGTTAACATAATACATGTAGCTATGCTATAGCAAAAGTAAATTAACTCACCCGTTGATGTAAATAAGCGAGTGATCTTGGGCCATTCTCATAGCGTGGTATTTCGCCTCCTTCATATCGTGTCCATGTATCACGACGTTGGCGCCGTAAGAACGACAATTCTCGATCTTCATGATCGGCGCCACGTTGGGCATCACGACAGTAGCGGGGATGTTGAGCTTATTCGCGTGATAGCTGAGTGCCTGCGAGTGGTTGCCGAGGGATGCGGAAATCACACCGCGGGTTTTATTCTCCTTAGACAGCAACAACAGCGCGTTTCTTGCACCGCGTTCTTTAAAACTTTGAATGGAAACCGATATTTAAGACATTTAGTTAAAACTCTCGTAATAAAAAACTTGTTAAATAAGTAACTAAGAGCTTTTATATTCTTTTTGCATTTACGAGTGCTAAAAATCTCATGCGTTTCAAACAAAGACTATACAATTCTCTTTGGTTTCAGACGACGTTTTTAAACACAAAGAATTTTTATTTTACTTTTTAACACTATTAATCAAATATTTACGAGAAAAGATATTTCCTACTTATAAATACAAAGGCCAAATTTAAATACAGGTAATATGGTATTATCAAATGATATTGTGCGTGTTGGAAGCACGAACCTACGCTAATTGCTTCTGTATGTGTTGGTCAAGTGATGCACCATGATCTAAATATAAACTTAATTACAAAGCTATTTCATTTGTAATTAAAATGGACATACCTCCCAGTGTGTTGAAGAAAATCATTTTTTAAATAAATATCCATTCCAAAAGTTGCAGACATGTGTGACTTCTGGAAAAGAAACTACGTTTAGGTGTCTGAGTTTTATAGAGTTTTAAAAAAATCTAAAAGTAAATACTTAGGTACAGTACAGTAGTCGAAATTAAATGAAGAAATAAAACAAGATTTATTATATTACGAATAAAATAAGTTTGATTTACTTTTAATTTTTATTTAAATAAGTAAGAAGCAAGTTGGTATTACCGATACGTGGGCATCGAAAGGTAAAAAATTCATCACTCACCACGCATGGCGTTTTCACGATATCACTTTGGATTCTAAAAGCAGCCGCCGATACATCTTCAAAAGAAATTTTTTGGGGCTTCTCTTTATCGCACATGGGATCGTACTCAACCGTCTGAAATACCATTTTTATTAAATTTTCGATAGCAAAACTATAACATAATTAAACCTAATGCACCACAAGTCATCGATTCCCCTTGGCTTCTTACAGAGAAATGAGTGTTTCAAGACGTTATCGCTTATAAAAGCACTAATTATTATAATATAAGGGTTAAAGGTGAAACTATGCTCGTGATGCCTTGTCTATTGGGCCAGTAGGTGGGCACATATCAGATATAAGTAGTAGGCACTTACGGCTGGTTCTAACTTATAACATTCCATTTAGATAATGTTATTCACAATTAATTCGTTCAATTTCGACCGACTACGGTGGCGCGCAGTTGAAAAATGACTGTGGTTTATCTTTTGTTTAATTTTCTTCAAGTATATTGATAAGGATTTGGCTGCTGTTATTCGCAAAATACATAGTTACTTGATTTTGTCCTTAATACAGTTTTGTCGTTGATTAATATTATAGCAAATAAAAAGTCTTAAGGTTGGACCGCACTGGACGACGTTTCACGGCAATGGAGCGACGCGACACGCAACGACCAAATATTCTTTGAGAAGAAATTGTATGAGGTATAACGCACTACGCAGTAGCGTAACTACACGCCGCGACACTGTGCATCAAAGTTGACCAATTCATCAAATCTGATGCGCACCATGTCGCGTCGCGTAGTTCCGCTGCCGTTAGTGCGATATAGCAAGCGACGCGACACTTCACTTTATTCAAGTTAGACTTAGTTACTCCTATTATTTAACCTTTAACTATAGCCGCCGCTTTCGTCCGCCTTACTCAAAATAACTTTCAAATCAGTTACTTCCATCTTAGAAATTGCCAAACGACTGACAGACAAAATTTGCTACAAACGGTCGCAGCACTGCAGTTCAAGTGCGGTATACCTAATAATGTCGTTACGTGTTGCGTCGCTCCACTGCCGCGAAGCGTCGCCCAGTGCGGTCCAGCCTTTAATTTAATAAGAAGGTCAACTTTGTAGAACAAGCGGTCGTTATAAGTCTGTAAACTAAGAAAATGCACAGTAACACAAAAAAACTATGATAATCTTAGTGAAAATAGCAATACCCGTGCCACATATTTTTAATTTGCATATTTATTTCTGTATTTATTTTGAAATAATGCACAAGAAATAAAAATAATGAACTAAGAATAAAATGTAACCCAACGAGTCTCGAGGACCCAGCGAGTTTTCTGGCGGAATTTCTTTCTTAGAGTGAAGTTCAGTGTCAAAGCAAATTCCTAGTGGATATTGTGATTTAAAATAGGTGTAGTTTTGTATGTCAAATATCTGCGAAACTAGACAATATGTGGAAACATTGAAACAGGCGTGATCTCGGTAAAATGGAGCTGAGAACTTTATTGTAGTTTTGGCTATTCAGCGAAGTTTATAGAGAAGGCTGACTCGATACGTTTGCTGCCAAACACTATGAAAACATTAGAATGTGTTGCACCCGCATTGTAATGGTAAATTAGTGATGAACCATACATACGAAGTGATGTCTTAAAGAACTTAGTATCCAAGCCAAAAACATTAACAAAAAATGTAGACCCAGCATATGTCAATGTCAAATTGCCCATTGTCAATGTCAGTCGTAGGGATGCCGATTCTTACTAAAGAAAATCGATTTTCAATAGAATCGAATTGAGCTCTAGAATATATCACACACAAAATCAAGTTATAAGGGGTTGAGCGTTTTGTTTTGTTTTTGAGCTTATAAAACAAAAATCGGCTGTTGGTTAAACACTAAGCAAACCCCAGGGTCCGCTTAGATTATAAAATATTGAGCGTTTTATTTATAGGGTATTTATCCAAGATCATAAATAAAAAGTTTTATAAAAAGTAGTCTATAAATAAGGAAAATAAGCAAACCTTTTACACCGTTAAATTTTAGTCGTTTTGATCCCGCGGAGGGTCGATTCGGTACATGAAACACTATCGATTAGTGAAGAGAAAATTAAAAGATAAAGCTTTTTTAAACTCAATTTAACTTACGTAAGTATGAAATTAATTTCTTCAGATAAACGTCAGCTGAGCGAGGCCAATGAACTGTAGGTAGTTAGTACGCAATGACCAACAAGTAACTACAAGGTCATTGAGTAGTTTAATTAAAGAAATTAATTTTGTACACGCGTATATTCACTCGAGTTTTAGAAAAAAAAGTACTTTAATTTTTAAATTTATCTTTACAAATCAATGTGAAAATCATGTTTCTTGAATGAGGGAAATACACAATTACAATACTTAAAAGGTCGGACAATGTTACACGTAAATATTTTTTTCCACTACTCACATATGGCTCAGGATGGGCTGATAACTGACATGGTAAGAAACACCTTACCAAAATAAAAACTATTCAAGCAGCATTCACTGAAGAAAGGGCCTGTGAAGTGGTTGCCATGGATAAATACGGTTTCAATTCTCATTCACTAAAGAAAATAATCGAATAGAGATTAGTTATTCTTCAGGTATGGAAACCTAAAAAGCATGATACAGATGATCCTGTAGTGAAAATCTTCATCTGTTTCATTTAAAAATACGTGAAGAAACTGAGTACTAATGAATACAAATAAATTCAATGTAATTTGAGTGTTTGCAACTAGCTACAAAAAATAAATATTTTTTTTAAATAATAATTTGTGTACAGTCTGCATCTAGAAATATTAATCTAATCGATTCACGAAATCGATACTTTGGTTAAGCAAAATTAACAAAATCGATTTTTAGTCTCATAAAATCGATTTCAGACGGCCATCCCTCATCGTCAGTTGACAGTTTAGTAGATTGGCGTTGGGAGGTTATCTTGTTATTGCCTGATATTTTCATAATAATTCAATAAGAAAACAATACAAGTGTTTGCATCATAAATCGGCAGTATCACGTTGAAATTTATTAACGAAGATGCCTTATGCCAATCAACCTTCTGTACACATAACAGAACTTACAGACGACAATGTAAAGTTTGTCGTTGAAGACACGGAGCTTAGCGTCGCTAATAGTATGAGACGTGTGTTTATAGCAGAAACGCCGACAATGGCTATTGATTGGGTACAACTAGAGGCTAATTCCACTGTGCTTAGCGACGAATTCCTGGCTCATCGCATCGGTCTCATTCCACTTATATCAGATGATGTGGTTGACAAAATTCGTTACTCGCGAGATTGTATGTGTGCCGATTTCTGTTCAGAATGCAGCGTAGAGTTTACACTGGACGTGAAATGTACAGGAGATCAAACAAGGCACGTCACTACTGCAGACCTGAAATCGAGCGATCCGAGAGTGGTGCCAGTCACGTCTAGACACAGGGACGAGGACCAAGCCGATTATGGTGAGACTGATGAGATCTTAATCATTAAATTGCGTAAAGGTCAGGAATTGAAGTTGAGAGCATATGCAAAGAAAGGGTTTGGCAAGGAACATGCTAAATGGAACCCAACCGCTGGTGTTTGCTTTGAATATGACCCTGACAATATCATGCGACATACATTGTTTCCTAAACCTGATGAGTGGCCAAAAAGTGAACACACTGAGCTTGATGAAGACCAGTATGAAGCAGAATTCAATTGGGAGGCAAAGCCAAACAAATTCTTTTATAATGTGGAGTCATCAGGTGCACTTAAACCTGAAAACATTGTGCTCATGGGTATTGTGGTTTTGAAGAATAAACTACTCAATCTACAAGTACAGTTGGCACAAGAAGCACAAAATGATGCATTAGCTATCAATTAGATTGTAAAATATTATTATTAAAAGTTTGATCATTTAACTTTATTTTGTTTTATTATTTTGGATTATATAAATTATTTATTATTAAAAAAAAAAAAACATGTAACACAAAGATTCCAAAGCGGACTTAATGTCTAAAAAAAAAACAAAGCAGGTGCCAAAAATAAAAGATTGTTAAGAAAATAAGTGTACAAAAGTATGTATTTAGACAAGATAAAATTACTAAAATAATAATTACCGATGGATTTCGTAGATACTTCTCCATATTGAAAGTAATAGTGTTGCTGCAGTCGCTGATAAAACCAAAGTGTGCAACTAGATCAATCAAAGAGAATGTAAAGTGTAATTGCATTCAAAACTCGTTTAGCTAGGTAATTTTGTTAATCCAGTTCTATTCTATGGATCATAAATCTTAATAGCAAGTTAAATTACAAGAATGCATTTGTTATCAATGATACCTACCTATTTCAACAAAGGTAGCTAATTAGTGAAATACACTTTCATTTTGTAATTTGCATTATGGTTTGTTTGTGTATTATTGCTTGTTAAATGAAAGTACTAAGAACATACAATAACTTGTTTGTAAGTTCCCTCCTCTAGGATTGATTTAATTCTCATTGAAGTACCCTTTACGTCTCTACATAGAAACCTGTCAATATCAATAATTCCTAGCTGGTGGCAATAACCTTTAATTTCATAATAGGTAAAAATTTGCAAATAATTAATTTATTGAGGATACATAAAAATAACTTCTGTTTTAATTATTATGCAGCATTCATATTTTTATGATAGTGTAGTAGTGTACCAAAAAAGTTAAGAGGTAATACCATAAAATAAATTGATATTATGTTTTAGTTTCCTCAATTTTTGATGCAGTTGCAACTAAATATATAAATAAATGTCTGCTTTGTAGATTTCCTTGGAACATACAGAAAGGCACATTTAAATTATCAGTACATATAAAGTAAGTTAGATCAGTTAGATGGTATGGGCACTTTTCTGTTGATATGTCCTGCACAAAGCTTGGCCAAATTGTTAAAATTTTAATGATGGGTGTTCTGAGATCTCCCACAAATTGCAAATTCACTTATTTTTTTTAACAATTTTCTGTTATATATTCTTACTAATAAAATAAATGTTTTTTGAATTTTATGAGTGAGCATGAAAAGTGTTATGAAGAATTTAGCCATACTATACATCAAATAGTTTCTAGATTAGGTTTAACCTAACTAACTCGACGACAATAAATACCTACTTACTAGTTTTTAATATAGTGTTTCTAACTGCTCACCTTCAACTAGCATTACTCCTCAATGGCGAGTGCGTTCACAAACACATAAAACTACATACATACACAAAACACCCAGTCCCATCCGGCACGACTACAAATATTTGTTCTTTGTGGAAATCGAACCTGCGACATGCAGCGCAAGTAACCCATCGCTCTACCACTACACTGTTTCGTGAAAATTATGGTATTCGGCTTTATCCGACAGGCAGGGCACGCCATAATTATGTCGGTAAGTTCCCTCTTTGTGGAGCGGCTGGAAAGACGTCATCATTACTGTACAGCTGGACGGCTGCTCGTCGGCCGCAAGTCTGCGCCTACGGTGGCCGAAAATCGCCCTACGATGACTGAGGCGTCCTTTGGCGACGGCTGGGGTGTGAGGATGGGGATGGAGCCAGAGCCGGACGCGGGAGATCACCACCGCCGATAGGCTGCACGAGGATGCGGTGGTACCCCGCCCACGCGGGGTTGATGTTTATCGTTAGCATTACCATGCCCACCGAGCAATTCGCACAATAGGGACCTTCGGTCGATGCTTTTGTCCGAATTAGAAACGGGCATCTACCGGCCTGGCCCTCCGGTCACGATTTCCATAAGGTTTATTCTTCATACCTTATTTCCATAAGGTGTTAACGATTTTCAAAAAGGGAAAATCCCCCTTATTTAATATACTCTTTGGGGAACATGCCGCGTGTGCTTGTGCTTGTGGCGCTAGACTATAGTTAGAGACGCAGACGTTATTAACCCGTTCGGGCTCTTACATGTTTTTTTTCTAGCTTTCACTTTAAACAAGAAACCTAGAACTGCGAAGAAGCCTAAGATGCCATTAAATATTTGTCACTAAAATAACATATAGTTTTGTCAGATTAACATTTGATTAACATTAAAATGTCGTGACAATAAGCTGAACTAATGATTGCATTATTCAATTCATTTTCAAATAGAAAATTCAACAAAAAATGTACTTACAATTAAAAAAGAACTGCAAACCTGCAAATTAAATGAAGGAAGAAATTATAAAGCAAAATATAATTTTCATATTATTTTTTACAATAGTTCTAGAGAGAGTCCTTACTAAAACATGTCTCAAGTAACTGAATCTGAACCAACTGCGTCGTTTCTAACGTGCAATATCCCCGGCGATAGCTTTCCGAAAGAATATGAACCTCGTACTGAAGAGCCTGAGGTAGGTATCCACTTACATAGGTATTTTCCCTATATCTTCGAGGAATTTTGATTAGGTATGTGTAGCAAAGCAAATAAGTTGAATCATTTCTATGGTTATATGCAGCCCCCCCGAAAATCGGTTACTGCGCATTCAAGGTCGAACGCCATGATGGTTCAACTTGTGTGACGAGGACTAAGTATAGTTTCATCAATTCTGTTCCTAAATATAGTTTAGAAATAATATTATTACTATCTAAAATTCCCTAAAAGTACAATTCAGACCTAATGAAGCGTGACTGTGCTTCTCCACACTGTAAAATTGTAGTTTTAGAGGAGTTGACCTGCCTACTTAAGTGCGATAAAACTACCAACCAACTGCAGTCTCTGCAGACTGATCTTTTCGCCTGTTACTTTACAAAGAGCCGACTATAGGTATTCTTTAATAGAAACCATATGCCTTAACTAAATACGTTCAATTTCATCTGTTCTTCAGGAAGTTAATAAAAAACCTATAACGGATACGCCAAGCAAACATAAATTAAAATTGCAAGACATTCAAGATGCGCAAAATCGTATCAAGAAGTATGTGGTCTGCACACCAGTCATCGTGAGTTTGAGTAGTTTGTCCCAGTAGATGTAGTACCATTGTTGCACACAAGAACATTGATGATGTTACTGGGTTTACAATGTGATACTAATTTCACAGTCACATAATCTGGTCTTATTGGGAAATCCTTCTCCATTATCTACCGGTGCAAAATGTACTCTTATAAATCATGTAGGGGTAACATCATCAACTGGCCTTTTTCCGTAATTTATATTTTAATCCACTGCTTCGTATATCGTACGTGAATGGTGAAATTACTAAAGTTTTGGCTACAAAGGCAGGTGCGACAAAATGGGACAACGCCTTTTCATGTACCTAAAATCTTAGAACTATTGGATCAGAACATTGTCTTTAAAAATGCATTGTCGTGTCGGGTTACTTCAGCTGAGTAAAAATTTTCTTCTCTTCAGTTTTCGCGAGAATTAGGGACCTGGGTCCATAATTTTCACGGAAACTGCTGAAAAAGTTTCGCTACCAAAATCAAAAATTTGAAGAATTCACCAAAATAAATAATACGTGCATATTAAAGTACCTTAGAATACTAATAGAAGAATTTTTTTAGGAAGCAAAACATATTGGAAGATCATTTTGCAATGTCATGTTGAAATGCGAAAACTTACAAAATACAGGAAGGTGTGTTTGAACGGACTTAATAGTTATGTGTATGGGTTGGTTCTAAATGTTTTATTAATATAACTTTTATTTGTATTATAGTTTCAAAGCGCGTGGAGCTTGCAACGTTTTCACCAACATGTCGCCTTCAGATAGGAGCAAGGGTTGCACTGTGTCCGGGGGCCGAAACTTCGTCAGCGCTATGACATATTACGGGTTTCGACAGTCAGTTCCTATCAACGTGGTTGTTCCTAAGGACTGCCCACTCGTCGACAAGCATCGGTACAAGGAGAACTTTGCAATCGTGAAGGTTCACGGCAACGATCGTAATGATGCCAGTCTGCATGCCCTCACGTATTGTGATGAAATCGGCTCCATTTATGTGCACGGGTAAACGATATTCACATTTTCTAATATTTCCAATAGTAATTTGGTTAGAAAGCACTTTATTTTTTAATTTGGCCAGTGTCAAGCTTAGTCATAACAAATAAAATATTTTTGCAGCGACAATAGCGAATTTGATAAGGTTTTTTTTATACTGATAACTCTAGAGGGTTTACATGGGGTAACGGAAATGGGTAGTCATATTTTAGATATTGCTTCTGCTCATGAAAATTAACAATTTTCTATATACTTAACAAAAACAAAAAAAAAAAAAAAAAAATATTTACCTACCATTTTTTCACTGATAAAAAAATGAAAAATGATGGCTGAATAACCGGCTGACTACAGAAAAAATAAAACAAAATATAGGCGGGAAAACGGCCATCCGATTTTTATTGGTTTTTTCGAAATGTAGAACTTTACTAAATCTTTGCTTTAAGAGATTTTGTAATTACACGATAAGTTCATCAGATTCAGTTAAAGATTTAACGAGAAGAGGCTAAAGCAGTCGTGGAAAGAGCCTTTTACCAACTAAAAGAAACATATTTACCTAAAATCATACGACAAGCTTTGACGACGACTCAGGTTTTTATTTTTATTTTCCTTGTATTCGTAATGAAAAGACTTCTTTAGTCCCTCGAACTATTGGCGACCTCGCTAAGCTCGGACGCCAAACTCCTTTTCGGGACTAAATAAGTTACAATGGTATATACTAGGGTAACAATGTACCACATAGGTCACAGGGATTGACAAGATCTAAATCGATAAGGCGTCCAGTAACAAACCTTATATATTTATTCGTTGATACGCAGGACAGACCGATTGGACTTAATTGCGGGCTATGGCACACTGGGACTGGAATTGTTAACACAACTGGAAAATATGGACGCCATATTGTGTCCTGTCGGCAGTGGTGGGCTTGTGGCGGGTCTCCTGATGGCTGTCAAGAGCCTTAAGCCCAACTGTCTGATATATGTAAGATAAGTTGATAACACATAATGTAAATAATACTTTTTAGTAACAATAATACAAACAATGCTAGTTTACGTAACTATTTATAATTAGTTACGTTAATTATTTTTGCATATACGGGTTTACGAAACGTGCAAAATGCGAAAAAAAAAATTTTTACCTACTTTACGTCGCGGAGGTATCGCAATAGGTAGTGCAATGCATCTCCTCTGCAAAAACGAAGAAGCATGCTGCAAAAATATTAGATGCACCGTAGGATAAGCTGGTTCTGTTGATTTACCTAATCATACCTATGCCTGTATACAAGTTCTACTTAAAGTACTTTCGGGATATTGAGTAGTAGGTAATTTTGTGTGCTATCTTGCAATACGTATTTTCCTGCCTACCGTCCCCATACCTTCTAATATTTGATGATTCAGTTAATTCATACACCATTTTTGCTAGGGCGTGGAATGTTCAGCAGTACCCACAATGACTAAAGCGCTCCAAGAAAAGAAGCCTGTCATGATCCAACAGAAACCGACCATTGCTGACAGCCTCTGCTGTGGTATCGCCAGCCAAAACGCTTTCAACATTATCAGAGGATACCTCGATAGAATGGTTTGTCTGTACACTATTGTAGAACAGTTAGCACCATCCAAAAGTTAGAAACGGGTAACCTCGGGCCTCGGCTATAAATCTTTGTGGCATGATTGATTTTTACTTACATAAAATAGGATATACTTAGGTACCAAAAGAAGACATAATATGTGACATCCACCAACCCGCACTGAGCCCGCGTGGTGGATTAGGTACGGCCCATTCCCTCTCCTAGAGAGGAGGCCTGAGTCCCAACAGTGGGAACATTAAAAGGCTGATTATGCTATTATGCTAAAATAGGATATTATACATCTAAGTATCGTCAAAAAACCTACAACCTATTTGGCTTTGTTTGTCATTAGCACCTTGGGGAACCCTTTGCCGTTCTTAGATATATTTATATATAAGTACGTTATGTATCAAATATTTTATTAAACCAATTACAGTATTAAAAAAGATCTTTTTTTTTAGATAACAGTGGATGAATCGTGGATTTCGCGTGCTATGATCAACATTCTGGAGCGAGAGAAAATGGTGGTGGAAGGAGCGGCGGCGTGCCCCGTAGCCGCGGTGATGGCAGGGAAAGTCCCGGAGCTGCGCGGAAAGAAGTAAGGCGATGTGCACGGTGCACGGTGCACGTCCACGCAGTCACGCTCGCACACACTACAATTTACAGGCGAAATACCGACTGCGACTTCGAAATTAGATACCTTATCTAGAAAGTGATTATAGTGAGATGATGACTTTGGATGCCGACAATACAAACTTGGTCAATGTGGCCGTATTTAGGTTAAATCACAAAACGGATATTCCGTGGCTTAAACGTATGTCCAGCGGTGGACATCTTGTGACAAAAATAATGATGCCTTAACTACAACCTTACGACAAGGTGTTGTCACGAATATTACAGTTTTACGTCTGGAAGTGGAAACTTAGGCGACGAAGTTATATACAAGGCATCAACCTACTGCTGCAGTTAATTGTTAAATGTCTGTTGCAGCATCGTGTGCGTGCTATCAGGAGGCAACATCAACAGCAGCCGCATGTCGCGTGTCATCGACCGCGGCATGGCGGCCGAGGGGCGCCTCGTCAAGTACAGCGTGACGCTGCCCGACGTGCCTGGCGCCATGGCCAAGCTGTTGGCCAAGGTTATGGATATCGGCGCCGATGTCAAGAGCTTCGTGCCCGAGCGTGCCTGGATGAGACGGGACATTTTTACTGTTTCTGTATGTGTTTTAGATTTTTGAAAGACACAAAACATCAAGTAGGTACTTACCTAAATCTGTGTAGATCGTATTTTGATTTGGGTACTTGCTATCATCATTTTCTCAGCAGCTAGACCAACTTAGCAGAAGAAGTAGGTAAACCTAATCTCCAACAAGTGTAACCTTATTATTTTTCCGACAGCAGCGTACATGACTTTTATGTGTATAAAAGTCATCGAGTGTACTATGTACGACACGCTGAATCTGGACATTACTCTAGTGTGCACACAAGTAATAGTCACACAATGTTTGTCGCATCAGAGTTATGTCGAGTTTCAGTGTGTCGTACAAGCGTGCATTCGAAATAAGTTGAGTCGCAGTCCACTTTGGTCGCACGCGTTAATCGCACATCCAGCTCATCGGTGTGATCGGTTGTTGTTTCTAAAAAGTTGCTGTAGCAAGAATGATTTAACGTACATTACGCTTGCAGGTGAACATGCTGATTGAGACAAGTGACCTGCATCATGCCAAGGACTTGGAGAAAAAGTTGCTGAAGGATTACCCTCATTCACACTTCATCATGTTGTAACTTGATCTGTTTTGGTTCAGTATCGTACCTGTGCCTGTACTCATGCTTACACTTAACAAATCTGATACAAATGATAATAAATTACTTATTGAACTTCTATCAAATGCATATTTTTTCTTTTTCTTTTAAAATGAATTTCTTACAATATTAAAGAACCTATAAGGACAGGGCAGTTAGGGTCATGATCTTAAAAGGGCTCGTTTATAGAGACGCGTTGCTTCATTCGATTCTTCAATCAAGGAAATATGGTTGCGTGAAACGTGGCGTTACCGGAGACAACATGAGAACTTCATGCGCTAAAAAAAAACATTAGGCAATGCCTGCCGGTAGCTGTAGATATCGTATCCCCCGCACCTTTGCATTCTTCACGGCGTGCACCGTATCCATGAGGCCATGCTGGGCCATGCCCACTCAACGCTTCTGTGTGAACTTTCTCAAACAAAATCATAAGTTTTAATTATTTGCACGACGCATCGCACAATGTAACATTCAACGCGCCTGCATAGACTGGTCCTAAGAGCGTTTGCTAAAACTTTACCCTCGCGGCGTACACCCTTGCATATAAGATGGATGTCCCAACTCTATGTACATCCAAACACGTATTTTTCGTACGGGTGGGACGAGTAGGATCCTGTTAGATCCACCTCTGCTCCTCGAAGAAGGTCAGCAACGTCGTGGTGTTAGGTACTAGACACTTGTCCTGGGTAACGTAAGCCCTTTAGTACGGAGCCTGACCGAATACCTAACCACTCCGTGCACCGGTGCTTTTTGTTGAAATAAAACCCTCGCCAGTTAACGCCAAGTTAACGCTGTTTCTCTTACATATGTTTCCTACATATTTATTAATAGATTCTTCTTACATTAAAACTTCATCGTGTACTCTGCCATAAGTTGTGTCAGTTTGCAAATCAGAATCACTTGTCAGCTAAAAAACATGAGCAAATAATACAGACTTACAGTTCAGTACTTACATAAATTCTAAATTTCAGTTCTTAATGTCCAAGATAATACAGAAAATGGTAATCATTGAATATATAAAACCCAGAAAATATAGCAATGGCCAAAGTATGTATTTAGGCGAGCTTTTGATTTCAGAATGATTTCCTCGACAAAGATGACCAGACGCACGTCTTATCGTTCAGTGAAATCAAACAAGCTGCAGATAAGATTGAAGGGGGCATCATACATACACCACTATGTGTAAGTAGAGTATCGAAGACTAAAAACAAACTAAAAAATCTCGTCGGAATGTTTGCCAAGTTTTTTTAAGCCTGATTATAATTTATTAAGCTGTTATGTTTTCAGGAAGCAAAAATCAGTAAATACATGGACTACAATATCTATTTGAAATGTGAAAATTTACAATATACGGGCAGGTAAGTATTGATAAAATGTATTGCCAATAAATTGTCGAGACAAACATTCATTCTTTCTATAGCGGAGGCAGCTACGAGAGCGCAGCGTGTCGGCTTATTTGCTACAATCTAGTCCTCTCGCTCATAGGAGATCGGTATAAATATTACGGCGTAGCCAGAGGGCTTTAAGGACGCGTTTACAAAACTGACCAAATTAAGGAGTTTTTCGGTACATTTTGCAGCAGAATTAAACTAAACTAAATATAAATAATAATTTCCACAGATAGATTACTCCTTCATCTAGAAATTGAATTATTTTTTTTATTTGAAAAATTTGGTTTATAACACTGTAATAAATCATTTCCCGTACCTCTTCACACAAAATTGAAGATTTCGTATTGAGTTCCGGAACATTTTTCTTCCGTTTGATAAAAGATTTTGTTTGTTTAAAAATATATTATGTAAGGAGACATAATCAACTAAAAAAGGCGTTAAAAAAAACTACCAAAATGTTCCAATTAGTCTCAGAAAAAAAATTTCAACAAATTTAGCTCGATCGCGCGAATCTTAATGCATTGAACATAAGGGTTATTTTGCTAGTCACTGTCTTGAATTATTGCATAAGAATTGAAATAAAAATTTTAGTCTGCGCTCGGCCGCCGTCGTGATCTTGAGTGGACACTGTGTCGCTAGTAAGCAGAAACTCGTGTGGAATAAGATCGCTGTAAGAATACAAAATATTTGATAAACCTAATTTGATACTTCACGTGTTTTCTGCTAACTAAAGACTATCAATAAGATTTATTTAGTTTCTTTTATTTTTTCTAGAATAAAACATTTCATTTCGAACTTGATGGAGCGACCTGAAGGTATACCTCCAAGATTGCTGATGGAACTAATAAACGAGTAGAGCTAGGTGTACCGAATTTGGGCTCGTTGTGTTAGTTATGATGAGACCTTACCTTAGGACTTGATGGAGCGACCTGAAGGTATACCTCCAAGACTGCTAATGGAACTAATAAACGTGTAGAGCTAGGTGTACCGAGTTTGGGCTCGTTGTATTAGTTATGATGAGACCTTACCTTAGGACTTGATGGAGCGACCTGGAGGTATACCTCCAAGATTGCTACTGGAACTAATAAACGAGTAGAGCAAGGTTTACCGAGTTTGGGCTCGTTGTGTTAGTTATGATGAGACTTTACCTTAGGACAGAGGACTTGATGGAGCGACCTGAAGGTATACCTCCAAGACTGCTACTGGAACTAATAAACGAGTAGAGCTAAGAGTACCGAGTTTGGGCTCCTTGTTATAGTTATGATAAGACCTTACCTTAGGACTTGAAGCGACCTGAAGGTATACCTCCAAGACTGCTACTGGAACTAATAAAAGAGTAGAGCTAAGAGTACCGAGTTTGGGCTTGTTGTGTTAGTTATGATGAGCTCCAAAACTGCTACTAAGAATTGATTAAGATTTTTTTATTTATTAAATATCATTGCATCATTATCTTGCTTTGTACGGCATCCTAATTGCGTAGTGATATACTAGGAATGTTGTCAATCGATTCCAGCTGGACAGTTCAACAACATCTATTGAGTTGACAATGTAGGTATAAAACATTTTATCATCATCATTTCCACCCAAAGACTGTTGGACATAGGCCTCCTCCAAATGTCGCCATAATGAACGGTCCTGTGCGACTCGCACTCTAATTTCAATTTTTCTAATTTCGCTTATTGTTTTGATCGCCATTTTGCGAAGCGAGATAGATAGAGCTCACGTTATTTATAATCGTAAACATTCGGCGGCTAACGCGATTTCACTCGCTCGACAGCGCCGGCTCTTAGTCCTTGTCTATCAGTGAATATACGTTTGCGACTGTGTCGACACTGATCATAGATGTGTGAGTTTCGAGTCCAGGTTTTCTGATTGCGATGTTAGTGCGTAACGTATCTTCTCTTATAATATATCAATGGGATAAACAAATAAATAAATACATGGTACACACGGCGACATGGTACACAGGTACATTACCAGTATAACATTCCCTCGCTTTGTAAGTAGTTCCCGTACAGTGAGAGATGCGCTTAGATTGCTTACCAACCAATCACTGTTCAATGGTAACTACTGCTTTTTACTAAGTATTTCACAATAAAAAAAAATGAATACAAATCACCGTAGGTAAGTTTAAAAAAATACATTTCTAAAATATAAATAATAGTAGGCTCCAGGATCAAGCCGTGTCAGTTCACTCATAATTTTGCCGTTTCGCGCTAGTCGCTGTGCGTGTGAGCCGTGCACGTGTAGTAGTAAGTCGAAATACCTAGAATTGAAGCGCGCAAATTCGTAAATACGTCCTTAAGAGCGTAGCGTACCGGTTCATTTGCTACAGTGTAGCACTCTCACTCGTAGCAGATCGGTTTATATACTACGGCGTAGCCAGAGGGCTTCAAGAGCGTAGCGTACCGGTTCATTTGCTACAGTGTAGCACTCTCACTCGTAGCAGATCGGTTTATAAACTACAGCGTAGCCAAAAGGCTTCAAGATTGTAGCCGCTAGCAGCTACACTCTACTGATACGTTACTCTTGTAGCTACGTACACTTGTAGCGTATCGATTTTGTCTCTACGCTACTACAGCAGTGGCATAGTCTGAAGCTCCGAGAGCGTAGCGTATTGGTTTATTTGCTGCAGTGTAGCCCTGTTGTATCGGATCGGTTTATCTACTCTACTACTACAGCAGCAGCGCAGCCAGAAAGCCACGAGAGTGTAGCGTAAAGGTGTATTTAGGACAGTGTAGCTCCGTTATATACTTGTAGCGGTGTATATTTGCTACAGCGTAGCTTTGCCATAGCGGGTCGGTTTATTTGGCTTGCAGTTTGCAGTATAACGTAGCCTAGCCTTTTAATTCGCAAGATAGAATTACTGCACTTACAGGTGTTGCAAGTAATTGGCTAAAGTATATCTGTCCTTGAATTATCAATATTTATTATTATAATTGTTTTCTAATTGCACGTAGTTGCGCCGAGCGCGGCGTACGCAACGCATTGCTGGCGTATGCCGCGGAGGCCACCACGCGCGGCGTGATCGTGCCGTCGCGGGCCAACATGGCGCTTGGCACGGCGTACCAAGGCGGAACTCTCGGCGTCCCGGTATCTACTTACATATTAAACTACAATGGAGTCTTAATGACAATAACGTACGGCCTCCGTAGAGCTATTCTGTAACAATCTACCCATTAAATCTTAGGTGTGGTGAACATGAAATGAGTTGTCAATCCCTAGCAGCAAGGGAACAACAGCTCGCTTTGCCTAAGTTGTCACGGTGAGCTTGTTACAGGATTGAAGGGCTATTCCCCTTGTATGCAGGTGACGGTGGTGATGCCGGAGCGAACGCCTCCAGCGCACGCGCAGCGCTGCTCAGAGCTGGGCGCCGATGTAGTGCTGTGCGGCGATTCGCTTGAAGACGCCATTAAGTACGCGCGCAAGGTGCACCACGAGAGCAATCAGATACTACTCAGGTAAATAAATTTCTGTCCAGTTTACTAGTCTTTGACTAGGAGCCAGCTAGTGAGTAGAGTACAGAAAATACATATTGGCAATCCGATGTAGGTACAATAATAGTATTCTTTATTTGCATAAACTGTTTCCTTACAATCTAATGGAGCCCTGACTCCATAGAGAGGTTTGAGAGAGAGGTATAAATATCTGTCTTTCAGGAGTCAGTTTTTTTCTGCCTAAATACATGGTGGTCGTTGCACGTATGCAAAAATTACAAAAGTTATAAAGGTACTTATGCACGGACGTACCCTATCAGTTGATGTCTCGCGTATAAATTATTATTTGGACTGGGCCAACTGGACTGGATTCGATAAGGTTTCTAAAACCGGTGCTGAAATAGTACGAGTAGTTAGTGATTTTTCCCCTAGAATTAACAAGGTCTCGATCGCAAACTTGCCACGTGCTAAATCATTCATTTTACTAAGCAGATGTGATGATTTCTGATCTCCAAGTTCCATTTTTCCTGTGAGTTATGAATTGGCCTTCCTTCTGGTTTCGTGTAGATTTTACATTGATCATTACTTTTCTTGAAGGTTTCATAGGTACTTGTTGGATAGCGAAGGCTCGCGGAGGATATCCGTAACTATTGTGTTAGTACGCCTTCTGTAGAATCATGACGTCTTCGTCTTTTAGTCGCGTGACCTATAGGTATCCCACAGAAATCATGATTTTAAAAGGCGATACGCGAGCTGCCATCGCATCGCTTTAAGCGCCCTCTGGTAACGCGATCATGATTGTAATAGTGAGGATTGCTTTATCGCGCGGTGGTCGCTTAAACTAAAACGTGTGAAAAAAAAATTGCAATCCGATCAGTACTTGAGGAAATTGCAAATAAATAAATGTACCTGCTTCTAACAAACGATTACCTACTGGATTAATTACATTATTTTATCTTAATCAATGGAAAACAATGTACCAACTTATTTAACTCTTTTCTATTCAAAATATGTGACTATAGATACCGATTATAACTTTGTTTACCTACAATTTGTATGCTCTTTCAGTTCGGATGATCCGTTGGTAATGGCGGGTCTGGGCACGGTGGGCCTAGAGATCATCACGCAGCTGCCAGAAGCAGACGCTGTCATCGTGCCGGTGGGGGGCGGCGGACTGTTGGCCAGCGTGCTCGTCGCCTGCAAGAAACTCAAGTGTTCCTGCCTTGTTTATGTTAGCTTCATAAGGCCTCTCGCCCACGGTGACTTAAAAGACCCCGCTCGCTACAAAAAATCGTCGTGGGCGAGGGACCTAACACTTCCATTCGTATTACAGAGGCCCTACCACGACCTTTTAACGCGATCCATAATTTGACGACCTATACCAACCTGTTAAAGGGATAGAGCTACGAGTATCACATACATGACAACAAACAACTTTTATTATGGGACCAAACCTGAAATCGCGAAAACATCGGCCAAGTTCAGTACATTTTGACCAGTTAGGCGAACATAAATGTACTGACCAGCAGATTATTTTCGCGATATCAGGTTTGGTTACTAATTTTACCATTCACCCTATATATGGTGTATAGCTCCATCCCTCTTTCTTGCTTGCACGCTTTAACACGTCATGGTGAGGTCCCAGATCTCTGCTAGCTTCCAAAAGTCACCGCAACTTAACGGCACGTCACTGTTGGCGCAGTAGTTAAGCGATTAGGCCAGTGGTGGGCAAACTTTTTTGATGGGGTGCCAGAAAGTATAAAAAAATTCAGAGGAGGGCCATAGAAAAAATGCATTTCCAGTTGAAATTTTTAATCATATTTTAAAAAAAATACAGCATTACAGTATACACACTTGCGCAAAAGTTAAAAATTACAATTGAACTTTTGACGTGTGCGTGTGCGCAACACAATCATAGAGTAAGCGGCTAGTCTAGCTGGCTTTTTTACATATGCGTCTATTATTCTACTAAGTAGAATCTACTTTATACTTCTGGAACTTCCTCATCATCATCATCATCAGCCTTTTAATGTTCCCACTCCTGAGACTCAGGCCTCCTCTCTAAGGGAGGGTATGGGCCGTAATCCACCATGCGAGCCCAGTGCGGGTAGGGTTGGTGAATGTCACATATCTTCGAATTTTTGGTTATAGGACCTGCCGGTTTCCTCACCATGTTTTCCTTCACCGTTTTGAGAGCAGTGGTGATAAAATACTGAAATATACTATATATATATATATATATATATACTGAAATATAAAAATAGCAGTGGTGATTGAGAGCCTGGCTGGGTTTTAACCCGCGACCTACAACTCGTAAGTTGGGGCCGTAACCACTCGGCCACCACTGCAACTTCTGGAACTTTATTGAAATGTAATTATCGCGGGCCATATAATATTCACGTTTAAGGACCGTCGGCGGGCCGGATTAAATGCTTTCGCGGGCCGGAGCTGGCCTGCGGGCCGTACTTTGTCCATCACTGGATTAGGCTGTTGTGCCACGTATCGCGGTTCGATTCCCGCACGAAAAAGCATAATTTGTATAGCCTACAGATAGTATTTCCGGGTGTGGGTGTCTGTTTCTGTGAGTTTACATGTTTGTGAACGCTATAGGTACACGATACAGTAGGAATTTCTAATGTTTCTGAATCAGTAGACGATCGTTGTGCGGTACTACCTATTTAGGCACCGAATTCCCGCGACCATCCGATGATCGAAGCTCAGGTTCAGTCGCTGTAGGTATCTAAATGCTTGGGAAACGCCTAGATGCTGCATTGACATGAAAATTTTACCTATTTGCAACAATTTCAGGGAGCAGAGTGTTCAAAAGTGCCGAAGATGATGAAAGCGCTCCAAGCGGGCCGACCAGTCCCGGTGAACGTATTGCCCAATCTAGCAGAAGGTATCAGCGCCTCCATAGTCGGGGCCAACGCATTTGCAACCATCAAAGGCAGGCTTGACAGGATGGTGAGGCATTTCTTCGTTCTCATCAGCTTTGTTTTGTTTGTAGGTAGGTACTTAGCAGACTATTTTCGGCATTGCAGTTGGTAGTAGACGAGGTGTACATAGCTCGGGCATTGATATCGATGCTGGAGCGCGAGCGACTGGTGGCGGACGGCGCGGGCGTGTGCGCCGTCGCGGCGGTCATGCAAGGACTCGTGCCGGAGCTCCGAGGGAAACGGTATGCCCTACCGCATTAAACCAATACAAGACCAATATAAAATACCTACTACTTTCTGTCTTCTATAGGTTATTATTATTAACATAAAAATATGAAAAAAGTACCTACACAAAATTTGGTAGATAACCTACATAGTGTTGACAAGTGTGCCGTGTAGGTATGGGTAGGTACTTGTTTCAATTAACAATCTATTGAAACTTCGGACGGACGCGGACAATATAGGGATACTTTCTCTCACAGAACACCAATTAATTTATTTGTGTAATTTAATTGAATACAGCCACATCAAAGGAAAAATCTTGATAACAATAGGGACTTATGCACATGACAATTAAGGCGTAGGTACATAGCGCTTACCATAATAATACTGCTGCCTTGAGTAATATGATCTGTCATTACATAATTTAAAAGTCTATTCAATCTACTATATAAAAATAAGTCGGGTTTTCCTTCCTGACGCTATAACTCCAGAACGCACGAACCGATTTCCACGGTTTTGCATTCGTTGGAAAGGTCTCGGGCGCCGTGAGGCTTACAGCAAAGATAAGTAGGGTAGAGTAGGGTAGAGTTGGGTATAGTAGGGTAGAGTTGGGTATAGTAGGGTAGAGTAGGGTCGAATATGGTAGAGTAGGGTATAGTAGGGTAGAGCAGGGTAGAGCGGGAGCGAAGCCGCGGGCAAAAGCTAGTTTAACATAAAACAATAAATTAATACAAAAATAGGTTCAAACTAGCTGACCCGGCGAACTTCGTGCCGCCTACTCGTAATAGTAGATAGTAGTTGATATAGGATGGACATTATATTGTGGGAGACTGGTGCCTAAACTAGGCTCTGAAGCTGTAAAGCAAGCCTCTAGGTGGGGGCCGTAGACCCCCTCCTGCCCCCCTTGGTGCCAAACAGGCCCTGGACTGAGTTTGCTTGGAACCAGTGGTGTATAACAAACTACTTGACAACATTAGGACTGCAATAGGCACAAGCGTTTCTAGAAACGTGATCTTTATATTTAGAAGTCAGACAGCGGTCGAACTGGATAGGTGACTCTCAAGTCCTTTATGTCGGTGATACACCACAGTTGATACTATGATGGTAGGTACATAAGTACAAGGGCGTCGCCAGCCGATGATCAAGGGGGGGGGGTCTATTGGAAGTATAGAGAATAATAAAGTTTTTTTTTTAATAAGTAATACTAAAAGTTTTTTTTTCTCCACAATATAACACCTAATTGTTAGCTTTGTATCTACGGTAAGATATAGGATGGACTTTATATTATGGGAGACTGGTGCCTAAACTAGGCTCTGAAACTGTAAAGCAAGCCCCCTTGGCGACGCCCTTGCATAACTACTATCTGAACTGAAAACTAATGACAATTCTTTGGCCAGGGCCGTGTGCATTGTGAGTGGTGGTAACATAGACTCCGGGCGACTTGCACGCAACATTCAACGCGGCCTGGGCTCCAGCGGGCGGCTCATGCGGTTTGCAGTGCCCGTCCCTGACCACCACGGCGGCCTCGAGCAACTCGCCAAGACCATCTCCGAAGAGAGCGCCGTGCTCAAGAGCTTGGTCACAGAGCAGATGTGGGTGCACAGCGATGTCGGAACCACTTGGGTATTTATGATAATAATGTACTTTTGGAAAATCCTCTTCAATTGTTTGTACGTAACAAGTGAATTTGTTATCTGCATTGGTGGCAATCGCCATTAAACTGGCCTTGAATAAGACACGATTCAGGCAACCGACTTACATATCGTCTTATTTACAGGACACCTGCAAATAGCCCGCCCAAATTTTGTAATCCTTGTTTCTTCAAATAAAGATTCGACTACAGCTTTCTGATCGTTAGGAAATAGAGCCACTTGATCACAATGCTTGAAAACTGTGGCTATCATCACAGTCAAATTGAAAAAAAAAAAAAATCGCTCAATGGCCACCTACAAAATGATGCACAATACTCGTTTTACGGCATGTTGAATTGTTGCTTGCAAAACATCTGGCTCCAAATTTACGATTTCTTCAATTTTAGTTTTCAATACGCGAGATTTCAAAAACCCAAAAGGAAGAAGTCTGGAGCCGTTAGGGCCAACGCTGCGTTAAGCGGGTGCACGCGCGGTCCTGTTCGGCCCTGTCCAGGCACGCACGCGCGGGCAGCCGCTCCCCGCATCCGTTTTGCTACGTAATAATACATTAAAGATCTCCATTGATACGACCACATGCACACCATAATAAATGCTATATAGTAATGCATGCTAGTAAAACTATAATAATGCATGCTAGTAAGACTATAATAATGCATGCTAGTAAAACTATAATAATGCATGCTAGTAAAACTATAGTTTTACTAGCGACACTGCGCAGGTAATAATCCGGTTTACGCCGCGGGGACCGCCGCAAACGACACACGCGCGACGTACACACGTGGGCCCCCGCACAACGCAGCATTGGCCTTTAGATCTGGTCATATCCATTGTTTTACTCGTCTACTCCAGTAGGGTAACGTTTTGTCGTCTATAATTACACTTAGACGCCCAACACTCAGAAGAGGGTAAGCTATTATGGTGAAATACAATCTTGGGAAACATCTGGGTCACCAAGTACGTAAGCTATGATGATTAGGCGACATTCAAACTTGATTTATTGTAAGACGGTCATCAATGAATCTGTCCTGACAACTGGAATACTACAATCAGCATGCATGGTGATAATTTGTGCTGATTTCAGGCCAATGTGGTGGTAGAGACAGCAAACGAGGAGCACGCATCTAATTTTAAGGATCGCCTGCGCGATATATACCCTACTGCTAGGTTCGCCGTCATCGACCTTGATGAGAAACATAAAGTTACAGTACGATGAAAAACTACTAATTAGGTATACAAAGTTCTGATTTTTTTTTACTAAATGTGTATTTTGATCGAGTATTGTATGCCAGTTGAATTCATCTTCTGATTAGTGTGTAAATATTAAAAAAGAAGAGGATTATAAATATGAAACTAAAAATGTTTTTGTTACTTTTTATTGTTTTTTACTTATACATAATCTTATGCGACAGGGTCGTCACCCTTGGTGGCCCTTGTGTAGATCACCTGACCGTGATGCTGGACTACCTGTTTGATTAAACCTGGAACAATGAAACAAACACAATCAAGTAAAAGTTGCAAACAAAATGAGGTTTCCTGTGGATAGTGCAAGTTCAGACTCAATATATCAGTTTGAAACTGTCATGGGTCTATCTAGTAAAAAGGTTCATCACTATATTCTACATTCTTAAAAATTAACCTAATTCATTTTAATATATTTTACAATTCATTGCCTATTGAACAACACTGCTTAAGCCTAACTTTGGAGGGTAAACAGTGGAGTATAAAAACTAAATAATTTATTGCATAAAAAGGGCACTAAAACTACTATTTGATACTAGCCTGCGTTTGGATGATCAACTAAGTTGTAATATATACTTCAATCCTTGATAGTTCTATACCAAGCAACAAATTGTATGTACTATGGATAAAAAATAACAAACTTCATGGTTAAACATAAAAATTCTACAATTAGTATATTTCTTCAGAGAACATACTATTAAGAAATTTCACAAAAATGAAACCGTCTGCCAGATAAACTCAAAAAAATGAGCAGAAAGTAAATAAAATAACCTAGGGCCCCATGTTACTTTCACAATAAATGATAACTTTGACACTAATTTCTATTTTAGAGCTCAAATTCACACATGGTAAGACAACTAGCATGAATTGAATAAAACTATACATACCTTTTTCTCTGAGTTCTATGAGTGCCCGTCTCGCAAGAGAACCTCGGACCTTCAGCCTTTCAGAGACAACGGCGGGTGTGATCAGCTTGTACTGGGGCACTTCCTTGTACAACTTCTCATATGTTGCCTTGTCAAACAACACCTGATTGTTTAATTTGTCCCGGACTTTTCCTTTGGACCACTTCTGCAAGGTAAAAAGAAATAAAGATAGTAGTAATATTGAAGGTTCCCATAAACATGGTTAGGGTACAGGAGCATTGCCATCAGCCTCAATATATCAGTTAATTTACTCTCACAGAGTTCAAGTCTCAATGAATAATCATCTGGCGATACACCTGCAACTATTTTATTATTCCACGATTTAAACAAGTACAATTATTTAGACAATATCTAGATTCAATTGAAACAACCAGAACGCAGTCCTTGAAACACAACACTTATTTCACTCAATGTCCCCTTTCTTTCTCACTAAACTATGTTGCACGGTCTTTCAGTCTGTCACACGCACACATAACCTAACTTTTTAGGTTCGCAATTTGTTTACCTTCTTCTTGGCTTTTCCGCCACCGGATCCTTCCTTCTTCTTCTGTGTTTTTTGGGGCTGCTTGGCCGAAGCTTTAGTGTCCTTCTTGGGCGGCTGAAATTACAAGAAAACATTGTTGACAACAAGCTTCGCCACGAGGTCCCTCTTTCCAAATTCCCGAAACAATTTATTAGTTTTAATACGAAACTTAACCAAAATTATGTCACTTGATATTTAAACGTTAATTATTAATTTAAGTTTTTGGTAATAATTTCATGATCACAACAATATTAATGAAAATCGAAAATAATAAAGCGACAGCTCATTCACTCACCATCTTGAAACCGGAAAGAAGGTTTTGAGAATATTGTCTATGAATTGAGCTGTTCTGACATTTACGTTCCAAAACTGAAATTATAAAATTATAACAAACTAAGCGATTAAATTAAAATGTGAATGTTCTTTTTTTAGTATTGCATAGATTGTTTTATTTACTGTTTATAAATTTAGAACCAAGCCTTTTAACTTCTGGGTCCGTTTCTGGTCAAAAAGTCTTAAGTAAAAATTATAGAGCAATATTGAGTTTCAGAATGTTTCACTGCGTTCACTTAAATTAAACCACAGTATTACAATTATGTAAGTGGTAATACTGTGCTAAAACCATAGACGTTTACGGGCACATTCACGCTGGTGGCGAGGCGAATGGCGAGAACACGAATATTTAGTAATTGCGTTGTATACAACATATAAACAACGTATTTGCTATTCATATCGTGTATTTTTTATTCAAACATTACAGTTCTCCATCGACACAACTAAATGCACACCGTTAAAGTTTAAGGGTATTACATTGCTCAATGACCTTGAAGAATTTACCTGTACACTAGTAGAGAAGAATTGACCTCTACATAGGCATTGCAGGGGGTGCTGCGCGCGGGGTGTTAGTACTGATTCGATTATTTCTTGATTACTTATCGATATTCAATGAAATTAGAAAAAAAATCAATACGAGTTAGAGTCTGTCTAACGAAAGCGCGACCTGGAGTTTTAAAAAAAAAATTAAATTGGCAACATAATGTTGCCGTCAAAAGCACGTCAAAGTCTATGATTGCAATTGTCAGTATTTTGTAACAAAGATTGATTTTAATGAAAATCGAAAATAATAAAGCGACAGCTCATTCACTCACCATCTTGAAACCGGAAAGAAGGTTTTGAGAATATTGTCCGTGAATTGAGCTGTTCTGACCACAGATTACAGAGAGATACTACGTATGTTCTGACATTTACGTTCCAAAACTGAAATTATAAAATTATAACAAACTAAGCGATTAAATTAAAATGTGAATGTTCTTTCTTTAGTATTGCATAGCTTGTTTTATAATTACTGTTTATAAATTCAGAACTAAGCCTTTTAACTTCTGGGTCCGTTTCTGATCAAGAAGTCTTAAGTAAAAATAATAGAGCAATATTCAGAAGGTTTCACTGCGTTCACTTAAATTAAACCACAGTATTACAATTTTGTAAGTGGTAATACTGTGCTAAAACCATAGACGTTTACGGGCACCCACGTCTAAAGCCGCATTTACACATTCACGCTGGTGGCGAGGCGAATGGCGAGAACACGAATATTTAGTAATTGCGTTGTATACATATAAACAACGTATTTGCTATTCATGTCGTGTATTTTTCGTTCAAACATTAAAGTTCTCCATCGACACAACTAAATGCACACCGTTAAAGTTTAAGGGTATTACATTGCTCAATGACCTTGAAGAATTTACCTGTACACTAGTAGAGAAGAATTGACCTCTACATAGGCATTGCAGGGGGTGCTGCGCGCGGGGTGTTAGTACTGATTCGATTATTTCTCGATATTCAATGAAATTAGAAAAAAAATCAATACGAGTTATTCAATTTATCGTAACATATATTTTGGTGTAAATTCAATGTATAAATATAGAGCCGTTTTCGAGAAAATATGGAATTAATGTTCCAAAAAGTCCTATTAACAGATTTTGGCGCTGGTGGACACAGGCATGGATAAAATTATCCATGCTTGTGTCTACCGTTCGCACAGTGGAGATCAGGAGACGACCAGGCTCACACAGTACCTCAGTGAGGTGGCGGATGCGGCTCAGCAGAGGTACCCTTCCTATTACTGGGGGATTTTAATGCCCACCACCAGGAGTGGACCATGCTGGTCGTGAGACGCGAAAGCTTGCGCTAACGTTAAATCTCACTCAGCTGGTCCAGGGAGCTACGAGGGTACCAGATGTTGATTCGCACACGGCCAATTGCTTGGACTTTCTGCTGACAACAGATCCAGACCGCTACTCAGTGTCGATATCATCACCGTTAGGGAGTTCAACAAAGGGCAAAGGGAACGTAGGACACAGGTGTGGTTTTGGAAGCGGGAGATGTCATTGGATGATTTTCACCTTATTAAACGTTTTTAAATAACTCTGAACATTACCATGGTAGAATGTCCATTGCTAACTTAAAAAACTGTTTTCTGTCATAAATTTGTAGAAAAAGAAATACAACTTAATCAAACAATTAACCTTTATTCATAGAAGCTCCCAATTCTTTTACCTCAGCCCATGGTTCACCAGTTGCATTATACGTAATAATAAATATGTACAATATTTCTACTTTCAGGTACCTATATTACCAGTGTTGCCAGTGCCAAAAAGGCGTAATATAAATGGTTTATTATTTATTTATTTATTTAAAAATATAAGTTAACAGTACAAGACCAAAACACTTATATTCTACAATCTTAAAGACTAATAAAAACAAAATATGTGAATAGACTATCTACAAGAAACTTAAAAATGAATATATATATTTACAAATTTGGTACGGCTTGTCGTGGAAGATATCCAGATCTTTATGCTGAGCGAGCAAAGAGTTAAGCAGTGTCACTGCTCGAGCTGTGGGCGCTGCAGCGCCTCGACGTGTGCGCACTCTCAGTGGCGCGGCGAACAGTTTCCTCCGACGACGAGGGCCCTCGACGCCTCCACCTCCATCTAGGAATCGGCTCGGAACACCCGCAAGTCCCACCCGCTCGAGCGTAGTTGGATTATCCACCTTGTTTGTCAGGAGACGATGGTAATGAGTCAGTAAATGTAATTTTCGTCTGAGTTCTAGAGTGTCTAGTCCCACCATCCCCGTAACAAACAAAGATGGATATAGATAGGGGTAGTACCCGTACATGCGCTTATAAATAAAACGGGAAAACTTCCTCTGGACTCGTTCTATTAGAAGAGAATACTTAGCCTCGTGTGGGCTCCATACTATGGCGTTAAATTCCAGTCTACTGCGCACGTATGCCTTGTATAACATTAGGGCAGCTCTTATTCCCTTAAATGTAAAAGACACTCTCATGACAAACCCTAGCATCTTATTAGCGCTTTCACATGCGGATGTTATGTGGTCCCTAAAGTTAAGTCTTGAGTCTAGTGTAAGCCCTAGGTCTCGAATTTGGTTGACACGTTCCAGCGGGGCGCTTGTCAGACTATACTCAAAGTGCAGCGGCGCGCGAAAGCGTGAGAACGTCATAGTTTTACATTATACACCTCTGCCTACCTCCTCTACGAGAAAAACAGTCGTGATTAAATAAATAATTAGAAAAGACTAGATTATAATTGATGCTACATTTGTGACTTCAATGATTCATAGTATGATAACTCCTCTTCGGTCACTGACGACCGGAATGATTCCACGCCGTGTAATAATTCTGAAACTCCCAGGATAATCGAATCAGGACTTAATTCACTTTCTTTTACAGCACCTAAAACAAAAGTAGGTATGTATTACTTATTATCACAAAAATATATAATGGTTCAAGATCAAAGAATCGAATAGAGAAAACGAAAATAATACCACAAACGTAGAAACACTTTTCCCAACATTCATCAGTCAACGCCAATATGTGTGATGTTGGATAGTGCACACTGTCATGAATTCTTGTCAATGTTGAACATAAGCTCCACGCAAAGACACTCATCATAATGATTAAAGAATCCTATCCTACTAATATCATAAATGTTTGAAATTTGAATGTTTGTTAATGAATTATGCTTGGATGTAACATAGCATTGCAACCAAACAAAATGATTTGAGGACGTGTTGTCGCGTGGATTAATTCATTAATTCCCAAGAGGACGGTCCGTGTAGCATTCAGGATTGTGTTGTGACTATACAGATTCAATCCACGCGCCAACACTGTGGTAGGAAAACCGCGCCTACCATCAAAGGATGTTGAAGATCATATCAATATTTGGATTAGGTGCATCTGCTGTCTATATGGATTGCATCGCAAAGATCACCTCAGTTCGGACGCTAAATAACATCCGTGTGGTCCAAGCTGTAATAGCTTTATTGATTTAGCACACAGTTAAACCGCAGTCTGGCTATGTAAGTTACTATTGACACTAATAGTAATTTTTCCGGTTACTTACCAGCATGCAGTTTGGCGACCAGTGCACGGACGGCAGCAGACCGCGCGGTGGACACGACTTGCAGCAGATCGGCCCCCGTGCAGCTGTCCGGCAAGGCCGCCGCCACGGACTCCAGGTCCACTTCGTCGCGTAACTTGTAACTGCAACACACGAAACTATTATAGCATCAGCTAAGAGTAGTGAGTAGTGATGTGTGTGAGTAGTGATGGAGTAGTTTCGGACATGCAAGATTATAATCGGGATCGGGATTGCGCTGGTAGCATTTATTTCGAAATGATAAATGATGATTTCATAATTACAGAAAGAACTTCAAGTACTGTAACAATCTTTATTTGGTTGCGCTTTAATTATTCTTTCTGGTTCCGTCCTGGGTCGTTTTTATCTATTGCAATGCTTCGCGTAAAAATACGTTTTTTTTTTATTATTATTACTTAGAGGCTCGCGTTTGACCACTATCTCACCTGATAGTAAGCGATGACGTGGTCAACGACGGAGCACGTATGCTTCGAAGTAATCTGTACATTTTGGACTTAAAGATCTACCTAGGGTAGGAGCTGTTAGCACACCGAAGACGCCCAGCCTGCTAATTGCAGGCAGGCAGGGTCGAAGCCTACTGGGGTCATGGGTTAACTTCCGAAAGGAATGCCCGGCCCCGGCACGATAGGCTACGAAGGAACGGGGTAGGTTTTTAGTCAGTAAGAGTCTGACACTACTTCCCGCTCCGCCCAAGGGTTTGTCAATTTGTCATTGGATGATTTTACCTACCATAAAAAAAAAAGAAAAAAAAAACCTAGGGTAGGTTGTAAGTTTTCAGCCAGTTTCACTGGCTGTTACAAGTTACAACTTACAACGTACATACTTCTGCAGGGAATTTGGAGGCGTTAGGTGGTCCATATTTTGTTTTGGAAATTTGGAGTTGATAAATCTAGGGAACTGCAATTGTAACATGAAACTTAGCAATCTAACGCAGGAAAATGAGATGCGTCGTTTAGAAACTAAATTAACGTAGCACGAATACTGACTTTCTACAAAGCGCTTTGAGTACGCAGGTTTTCTCTTGCAAGCCGCAGTATGGCCCCACGTATATGAGTTTGTCAAGGCGGCCGGGACGCAAAAGCGATTGCTCCAACAAGTCGGGCCGATTAGTCGCACCCATTATGAAGACGAAACTCGAAGTATCTGCATCTGGAATCAATTAAACTCACACTGTACGGATGTTAATTGTAATACTATGAGAAATAAAACTAGGTATGATTTAAAATTTGTATATTGCAAAGAATTGTACTAAAATTATATTGAAAAAGCGACCCACACCACCTTCGCACGAGTGTTAGAAATAATTCTGATTCTCGATTTTTCTCCACTATAATATGCATATGCATTATGCATGCATGCATGCTAACTATTGGTGAAAACTGCATGGATCGATCAGTAGTTTTTTTTTATATCGCGTTCATGCAGACAGACGTCTTTCTTTTGTTATATGTGTAAGACAACAAAATAAGAATATATTGATCTGTCCCTGACTTTTTGGTTCTATCTCGCATCTTGAATGATGCATATCACTCGACAGTTTGACACCGTGTTGTATGAACCAAACAAAATAATGCTATTTTGCATTGCAAAGTATCACGCGCCAAGATATGATGATAAGGTTGTTACCATGCTTACGAAACTTAACAAACAAAATACTATTGAATTTTGATTACATAAAAAATCGCACCACTGAACACTACAGTACGATTAGTACAAACCTAACACATTGTCGACACCCATAACACTGTTTTATCGCTATGACGTGTAGGATATAGCTACGGTACATAACTAAAATTTATACACATAAATACATATACACCGTGTAATTGACAGGTTGGCAAAAACTGAAACAGTAGCTTCATGACCATGATTATGACTGAAAAACGTTGGAATTTTCTTCAGGAAAATTGTCGAATTTTCCGACCGTTTTTCAACTAGATTTGTGTTCTATTCATTTGTTACAACAAAATCCAGCCCTAAAAACACAATTTTAGTGAAAAAAGCAAAAAAACTTCGGCAATGTAATCGTAAAAGAAAATTTATACAACCCGCGCGGAATCAGCTGTTAGCTGTAAAAGTTTACTGGCTTCGTAGTGCCTACGACAGACAGAGACAGCATACCGCTCGCTCGCTCGCTCCTTTTGTGTGTGTCCTTTTGTGTGCCTTTGCTTACGCGCCGACACTCCTAGGGTTGTACCGCGTACGGAATTTAATACTTGTAATTTTATTTTCTTTATGTAAAATGCTTTAATAATAATTAGATACTCAGGAGTATGATTACTTTATTATTTATTAATTCCAAAAACCTTATTTTAAATCGTTAATGATCTACAGTATCAATTACGAAGCTACCCGAACTGTACACACGCGTTGCATTACAGTAATGTAAATTGTTTGCTTTAGACAATTTAGTGGTACATAAAACATAAAAACATCGTGTTAATATTGCCAGATTCACATTCTTTAACCTGTCAATCCCTGAGCGAAAGCCGGCGTACGCGCGTGTAGTTACGAAAATCTTTGCTTATTTTCGATTTTTACATACTATAAGAAAAACTTCTTATTTACGTTCTTGAATAAATACCCTATAAAAAAAAAACTTAATTTATAATCTATGCGAACGCCGACGTTTGCTTAGTGTTTAGAAAATGGTGCAAAATCGCGCGCGTGCTGCTTCGGGATTGACAGGTACTAGGTTTAAACTTGGAAGCAGAACCATGAGTAAAAGTTACAAAAGATAGCGGTTAATAACAATGTTTATCATACGATTACGATACGATTATTTTTCTATACCTAGTTCTTCATCTTTATCTCAATCGCAGGCCGACCACTGTAACTACTGCGCCATGGGCACCTCGACTAACGTACTTACTATTACCGAAATAAAAATGTTTAATTTCATACCATGTGGGCAGCCCTGATTGCTACACGTGTCACACAACTCTCAAAGGTTTGCCGACAAACGAAACCGTCAGCCGCTGGGGCGCTGAGCCGCCATTTTAGTTTGCCGCGATTGTTGGTGCGTTCTGGACGTCTATTTCGTTTTCTTTCAACTGTCGAGAGTTCGGGACTGTGTATTGCGTTCAGTTGAGTTGTGTGTTTTTGTGTTTTGTGGTATCGTCATGAATCGGCGTAATGAAACGTTTAGTGCTCGCGAATATGGCCAGATGTTAATTTGCTTGGGTGAAGCTAGAGGAAAGGCGTCGTTGGCAAAGGCTCTATGTTCAAAGACACCCAAATGAACGACATCCAGCTAATAGTCGTACTATCACACGGGCATATCAGCGTGTTTTAGAAAATTTACCTATTGTGCCGCGTCAGGAAGGTGCTGGAAGGACAATCCGTGCTCGTTCTGAGCAGGCGATTTTAGATGTTGTCCGTCGAAATCCGCGTTTGGGAACCCGTACTGCTGCAAAACTTGTAAGGCGTAGGTAATAACGGACCCCGTGTTTCACATTGGGCTGTGCACAAAGGCCTTCGAAAGGACAAGCAACGTCCATATCGGATCCATAAAGTGCAGGCTCTGGTACCTGGTGACTCAACGCGTAGACTGGCGTACTGGATATGGCTGATACATCGGCAGCAGCTAAATCGCCAATTCGTTTCACGGGTGAACGACCCGAGAGACTTTAGGTAAGTGACTATTTTAATTTTTGATAGGTGTTGAATTTGTGTTTAAAATTTTTGATAGGTTTGTTTGTGTGTGTAGTGTACTATGTATTTATTCCAAACAAGGTCTACGTCCCGAAGTATGAATGGACAACGCGCGAGGTATAGGGTCGCGCGCGTATCGCAATGTTCGTTATACATTGCGTAGCCGAAATAAAATTGAAAATTGAAAAACGTTCACCTATCATTTCCGGGAAAATATTTCACTATCAAAATATTAACAATAGCAGTCTGAATTCATACTTTTCGTTTTTGCCAACCTGTCAATTACACACGGTATATACAAATAACTCATATACACTAAATCTATACAGGAAAATTTTTTAACCACTGCGTAAATTTTTTTTGGTGGCTCAGTGTAAGCAATAGAACACATTTCCATTTTTAGTTTATGACTTTTTTTTTTCTCATTTTTCCACTTTGTCCCAATTTGAAATAAGCAAGACATGGATATAATTTAATAGTAATACTATGAATGAGCATGAATGAAAACGCGAAGGCCGCCGGCCGCTGGACCACGCCCAGCGCACGAGACGGGGGTGCGGGGGCATGCGGCGCCGGCGTTTGATAAACAAAACGCATGCACATGCAGTACGTCACTTGCGGATGTGGAGATCGGACGTTCGCGCCCTTCGCCGTCCCTGCGCGTGTGCCGCGTACTAGACTAGCGTAGTGACAATGTCTCATTTTACTCACCGCGAGTGTTATGAAATGGTGCGAGTGTATTTGTTAAGCAATGAAAATTTACGAGCAGTACGAAGAAGATACGAAAGGGAGAGCGTACCTCGTATGCGAGCCCAAGGGATCCTCAATCCCACGGTCCCTAATGAGAGGACAATTTTAGCAGCTAACCAAAGGCTGCTTGATCACGGCCAGTTCAGAACACCGAGCCACGCACAAGGGTCTGGCAGACCTCGACTGGCAGTCGAAGCCGAAGACGTCATATTTGATTTTTTTGAACGGAATCCAAGAGCCAGTACCTACGACGCAGAACGACGTTTTGGTGTTAGCCAAAGCGCAGTATGGAAGCTGCTAAATACAGCCGGACTCCATCCATACCACTTTCAGCCGGTACAACAACTCCATGACCCAGACCCAGCACCACGTCGAGCCTTTTAAATAACACCACATTTTTTTAAATACGCCAAAATGCAATTGTTTCAATCTAAATTGTATCATGTCTACATACCTATCATATCTAAATGTTTTATTTTGAATGGATTAAAACGTATTACCTACTTTCTTACTTATTATGATTTATTTTCTGCATTTTGATGGTCCTAAGCCCATGAAAGTATGAAGGATACATTGGAATTACGTTTACAAATAACTTTACACAGTCTAAACTTAAAAAATTGTAGCGCTAAACTGGGGTCAATAATCGCACCGCGTAAGTAGGTACCGTCGCATAGAGCGAGCGCGCGTGAGTACTTCTGATACCAGCTGGCGCGTCAGGCGAGCGGTCGACGCGCGGCGTGAATCGGGCGACCAGTCGACGGACTAGCAAGCGACGTCCATAAAATAAATTTCTGAGTAAACAAGTCTCGTAAGCGTTAACTTAATTTTTTACTATTGAAACATATCAAAATAAAAAATACGTGTTTATTAAAATATACTCAAGTTTATTATGTCAAAATTTGCGCACTGGTTAAAAACTTTTCCTGTATACCACGTAGATACATACCACATAAATACACGCATAAGAAAATTAACCAAAATATTTTACTTTACACCTGTACACAGACTTATGCGTCCGCACGTTTGTACACACCCTTAGTTATACCTACGGTCCAGCCGCTAGCGAAGCCCCGGCGACCGCTCTGCCAACGTACCTACAAATTCGCAGAACCGCGCGGCACACGGCGCACTGTCGCCGCCTCCACCCCGCTCTCGAGCCGCGCCCCCTCGCTTGCCCTTGGTAGTTCGCGTCCAACGTTGATCGCGCGCGCATCGCGTAATATTATGTACTCGCGCAGCTCATTGCAATTTACGGTGATCTCGTTATTGTTATGTACATAGATATATTACCTATATAATAAACTTTTTACGAACGTTAGTGCGTGTGTTTAATTCATCCCAACACACCAGACACTACAGACGTATTGGTCCCCAATGTTTGGCCAATAGTAAAGCCCAAAGTACTCTGGTAAATGTTGTTACTAACCATCCCCGCTGCTAACGCCATCGAGCTCGGCCAACAGTTGGCTGACGACGCGGTCGCTGGCGCCGCCGGAGTCGCCCGCCGCGCCGCGCCGCGGGGCCAGCGCGTCCAACTCGTCCAGAAACACTATGCACGGCGACGATGCGCGCGCCGCCTCGAATACTGCCAGATAATAAATGCCATTTATGTTTTGTGCAGTAATAGTTTCTTATTATTGGTAAAGCATTGTTAGTACCTAGATACAAAGTTTTTCCGATGCCACTTAAATATTTTTAGGATCTTTACAGAGAACAGTAATTCTGAAATCAACTTACAAGTATTGTAGTTTGTACTACTAGTGTACTTACAATGTACACACGGATTAGAAGAATAGAATAGGAGTACAAACCTTTTCTAACATTTTCTTCAGACTGTCCAATATACATGTTAAGTAGCTCTGGTCCCTTGACGCTTAGGAAGCTTACATTGAGTTCTGTGCTAACGGCTTTGGCTACAAGTGTCTTACCGCAACCTGGAGGGCCGTAGAGCAGTATCCCTACAATAAAATTAAAAAAATATAGGTAGACCACAAAAATCGAATGGGAAACATATATCCTTAACAAGTCTGTGATGGTGTTTTTAATAAATAAAATAACATCTCACCTGATCTTTTCAAGCTAGACGTTTTGAATAAATGTGGATATTTTATAGGGAACTCTATAGTCTTCAATAGCTCTTTCTTTAGCTTCTCTAGACCACCTATGTCTTCCCAGTACACCTTCGGTATTTTAGGTGCATCCAAATGCTGACTTTGTAGGCCTCGAATTGACTCTGTTAAGGAATGTGATATTTCGAATCAAGGTTGAGTTAAATCTAAGCAAAGAAAAGGACGTTATTGAAGAAGTTTGTTAAAGAACTCACCTAGCGCTGAGTTGAAATCTTCCTCTTGAACTAAATGCAAGTCAGGCACTGGTGGTAACTGCTTATAACTATTGTGTTGTTTCAAGTAAGACTCTCTTATTGCGAAATGCAGTAGAGTATCTAGGTCACCGTATAGAAACATCTCGGTTTTCGCTGCTACCCTCTGCAAGATGTCTCTTGAAGATTTACTCAAGCACACCATTTCTTTGTCAGTGCTCAACTGGTTTGGAGAGAGCTGTTCTTCGCCATCAATATTCAACTGCATTACAGTGGCAAACCACTCCAGCATTTCGTACCTTTGCTGAACATTCAGTCTAGGTATGTGGATCTTTTCTAGGAACATTCTCAACATATTTGGTTTCAGGTCTTGTCGTTCTGTTATTGCAATGAATATGATTGCGTGTTTGGTGTAGTTTTGGAACAAGTCTGTGATGGTGTTCATGAAGTATTCTAGAACTCTACAGTCTTCGTTGTTTTCGGGGTCCACTGCAAATACCTAGAAAGTAATTATAACTGAGACTGAGAGCAGTGGTGGCCGAGTGGTAACGGCCCCGACTTATAAGTTGTAGGTCGCGGGTCCAGGCGTATTACTTTGTGATACATTTTTTTTTTTATTGTATTTTTAGAAGACAGGTTTTTTTTTTTGGCTGACATTCACCAATCCGCACTGGGCCCGCGTGGTAGTTTACGGCCCATTCCGTCTCCTAGAGGCCTGAGTCCCCACAGTGGAAACATTAAACAAAGCTGATAATGTAATTATAACTGATTTTTAAGAAGATTCAAATTAACATGAACCAAAACAGCATTGTTGACTGTCAAGCACGACACAAAATGGTGCACTGCAGATATAGAAAACTGTCCTGAGAATCTATCAGTTTGACCAAAACAATTAATTTAAACATAGGGAGAGCTTTTTAAGTAAGTACAAGTTGTCATGCTCACTCAAATGTTTCGCTGATGGTGGCATGTGTTATTGGGTCATTCGGTTCCCTTCAAAATGGTTGAGCTGAGTGGGGCTGAGGCACGCGTCATGCTCGTGAACGGGCGCCGTCAGTTGGGACTGGTCATCTCTTAGCTGCCAGTGGCTTAAGAGGCGTATTACAAAAAACACGAAATTGCAAGTTTTCTACGTTGAAATTTTAGGTTTCATGTTCGTTGTATGAAATAACAATTTCTTGGTTAAAATAGTTCGTTTTCTCTACTACAATTACCTCAGAACTGATTTTAGATTAATTATTTAGTAATAAGCTTTCTCCCAATACCTGTTTCGGCAAAAATTCACGGAGACATCATTTCTGAGCTCTAATTTTGAGATTCTACTAAATATCAGCCAAAAACAAAAATATTATTAGCTCTCAAATATCCTATACTTCAATAATAACAGGAATAATAATTACATTTTTGTTATATGCCATTTATGTAAAGAAAAAAAAATCTACGTAATTCAATTATCTACTGAAAAGGCTTCAAAACAAGCCCCAATATCTCCAAAGTTCTACATTATTTAGACTTTAAATTTATACCAAAATAATCATCAACATTTGCTTAAACTATAGTATTATTTTTATTTTTTAAATCGCTACTATTATTTTTTAATAAAATAAATAAAAGTACTTTATATTTCACTGCGTCGGTCATCTGCGATTAGTATCGCGCGAGCGCTTGTCGAGGTCGGACCTATGTCAGTTTCTTTCCCGCGCGCCTTCGTTACGATACTACCGTCGTGTGCGCCGACTGTCGCATAGACGCTGCCGCATTGCTATTGTGTGCGTGTGAACTACGAACGTAGTTTTTGAATGTGACTCAGGTTGGCTGGACAAATCTTCAAAATAGCTTGCATTTAACTAGGTCAATAGGTCACTTTATGTGACGGCTAAACACCCTTATTTCAGAATTTTTGACGCTACAGAATCTTAGATAATCGATCGAAAACGTGTCCAGCCATCTTGAAAAACCACTTTTCGCTGGTCTCTCAATCTCGGTAACGGAAGTGATTTTGACGACTTTTTGCATATCAACGGGCGTCACATAAATTTGTGACGGGCACCGAGCTAAAACTTTTGTGATAAGTACAGTGGTTTAGTAGAAAAATGCAAAAATCTGTGTCCAAATTTACTATGTGAAACTATGTATATTATATTTAAAGACAAGTGACAAAATTGAATGAAACACACCTCCACCTTCAACAGAGGACTCCGTGTTCCGAATTACGTCAAAAACGATTGTATCGCGAATCCGACCAAATTTAATAGTCGCAAAATATAAGAGCTACAGAGTAATAATTGTGACGTTACACGTTGGTTGGATTCGCGTTAAAATCACTTGTTGATGCAATTCGGAACGAGAGGGGAACGTGAAACGTCAAATTTGACATCTACCATGACAATTTTTCTAACCTAAATGGCGTATTATTTTTCAATTTGTATGGAAACTTGGAAACTTAAAATATTTATATCTCGTAAACCGAGCCTCCGCAACTTAAAAATTTGTAAAAAGCCTTATGTTTATGAGTACTATCTACCAAAAAAAGATGAACTTCCAAGTCGACGGCCCATAAAGGAAAGTTTAGCCCTGCAGTAGGGTAACCAATATTGTAGGTTTTATGTAGGACAAGTATATTTTAAGGTGTAACTGAAAGTTTGTAACTATCACTTACAAACAAGTCACACACAGATTACACACAAAGCAAATCTCATCATCATGGCCGCGTTCCGAATCGCACTCATGAGCACTAAAATCGCTCATGCTGCTAATTCATAGAAATGAGTCAGTAGTGATTGAATGTTATGAAGTTGCAGCTAGGTATTGTTTATTTAATTATCAGAATAATAATTTAATAAACAATATCGATTTCAAAATTTGAAATCAACAAATTGCGTAAAAAAATGTATTTAAAGTGATTCCTTCGTGGTAGCCCGCGAATTTCAATTTTTTTTGCGTTCGTTCGTTAAAAGAAATCAAAATATGATTCGCGACAATAAAAAGTATGTATTTACATAATTATAACCATAAGAATCATCATACATATCTATAAGTTATTTGTTTCCGCGGACGAAAAAAATAACTGCAAAAAACTCAAGAAAAATTGAATTTCGCGGGCTACCACGAAAACGTCGGAGGACAAGACAAACTATACTGCCATGATAGCTGATGTTGGTGTCGCCATCTATTGCTTAAAGTTGGTACTACTAGGACAACTGGTCGAATCTTAACTCTTATTTAGGTTGTCTTACCGCAGATTAATTAATAGTTACTAGTACTCTGATTAGTGATAACACTTCGAAAAGTAAGTACATACACTGCCGGCTGTCGAGTTTAGTTCTCATTTTCAGTTACATAAGATAATGAACTAAACGCGAAATACAAGTGGGCTCTCTCTTGCAGCGCTGGTGGTCAATTATTATTTTGAATTAACACATACTTACTCTTTTCACTGCAGGAAAACCTTTTATTCCCACGGGGAAATCAAATACAAAGCAGGCGTGGATGCTACCAGCCAATTATTCGATTAAAAAGAAATCCTTTATTTATGTAAAATTATGGTCATCTCACAATATTAATGGATGTTTGTATGGGGAAATTTAAATGATCAATATCTTTGAAACTACGCAAAGTTTCTCCGTCACAATTTCAGGTTATCATTATCGTCCCCGTCACAACATTTTGAACACATTTCGAAGGTCGTAGATCATCAGGCAGTGGAGATACATGTGTCCAGCCATCTTGAACTCAGGTTGGCTGGACATTAAGTTTTTATTGATTTCTCGTAAACCCTTACATGTGACGCCATAAATCAAACGTTATTACTGTCACACATTGCGTCACCAAGTATTAGTAAAGGAACCATATTCGAAAACGCCCCCGTTATTGAGATTCGGAAGTGCCAGCCATAAGTTTTATACGTAAATTCAAGATGGCTGGACACAGATTTTTGCATTTTTCTACTAAACCACTGTACTTATCACAAAAGTTTTAGCTCGGTGCCCGTCACAAATTTATGTGACGCCCGTTGATATGCAAAAAGTCGTCAAAATCACTTCCGTTACCGAGATTGAGAGACCAGCGAAAAGTGGTTTTTCAAGAACGGCTGGACACGTTTTCGATCGATTATCTAAGATTCTGTAGCGTCACAAATTCTGAAATAAGGGTGTTTAGCCGTCACATAAAGTGACCTATTGACCTAGTTAAATGCAAGCTATTTTGAAGATTTGTCCAGCCAACCTGAGTCACATGTTTTTGATCTTTGTAAGTATTTATTTTCGAACGATATAATATACCCTTACATTGAAGTTATAATAAAGTTCACACTTATAGTGAATTTATTAAAGTTAGACTAGTTAAAGTCATGACTGGTTCTACCAAATTCAAGAACAGCTTCATATAGCCAATAAAAATGTCTGCATACTTGCCATATTTTAAAAATGTCTGCATACTGGACCAGACTTTCCTGTAAAAACTATAACAATCTACAAAGACGACGAATTTTGGTCGTTAAAAATGTTACCCAAAAGCTTTTAATGAAAAATGTGTACTGCCAGAAGTTATCGACTCAAGGAAGTTCGATCAATGCCTTTGCGGGAAATATTTTTCTGATGTAAAAATATGATGTCTGACTGTACCAAATAATAAAATAAATAATACATTTTATTGTTTCATTTATTCGATAAGATTTCAACCATACTACCATAAAACTAAGGCTAGAGTGAATATACACTTAATAAACTAGTTATCAACGATTGCATCACTGCTTACCATCAGGTTGGATCACAGTCAAGCACTAATTTATATGAATAAAAAAAAATATACAACTATATAAATCTATTTTATGCTATGAATAGTATATATTATAATCGATTGTTTATCGAATACTGCAGAATATTTAAAAAATTTGTTTGAACATATTTGAACAGCAAAGTTTATAAAATAATGAAAATCCATCTTCTAACCTCTATCTGAATACTTCAATTACGAAAGATCAAGATCGTTTAGCCGTCGTATACACAATATCATAGTGCGAGCGAGATTGCTGGAAGCATGAATGAAAATATCGCTCACGTAGTTCGCCGCCCGCTCAATGCATAAAATACCTAAATTTGCGTAATGCCGAAATGTGAAAGGGCTCTTAATTCAATTTCTATTTTTTTATTACTTTATTGTACTTTTTCATTATTTTGCTTTCTAATTTTTTTTCTTCATTGTGCTCACATAATAGAAGCGACAAGAATATGTAACAAATAAATAATTTGTAACCAAGATTTATGTAACTCATAATGGAGTTTCTTGCACTTTCTTCTCCATGGAGATCTACGCTTTGGAACGTGCAATTTAGCTTCACTTTTTTGGACTGACCAACATTTTGACAATTCAAAAGTGCCTGTAATTGGTCTATTTGAAATAAACTATTCTGATTCTGATTCAAACTAAGAATTAGTTTCTGCCAGCGGCTTCGCCCGTGTGAAATTAAGTTGAATTTAGGAAAATCCTTTCTTAGCTATGTCATAAAAGGAAACCTGGTGTAAAATTGATTACTTAAAAAAACATTATCCCACCTCAAAGTTATCCAGCACAACAATGACAGGGGCAGCTGCCTTTGCTTTCTGTACCATGGAATTGATCTTGCTCTCTGTCTGTTTGGCAGTGGAGCTCTGAAGAGCATTGCAGTCTATTGGGAGAGAGTTCATTCCTGGAAATGGGTAACAGGCTTATGAGTAAACAAGTTTACAAGCAAATGCAGTATTGCTTTCACATTATACTTCAGATGACGAGATGATTATTTTAGTATTATTTGTGTTGTTTTATTTTAAATATTTACATTATAAACTCACCATTGTATTTAGCTAGTATTTTGATAAGGAGATGTCTGCCAGATCCATTCGAGCCAGTGAGCAGTAGCATAGGAATGATAGGGCTAGACATTGAGGACATGAGCTCATCTGAAATTTTTAATATTGATCATTATTATACAAAAATACATTACAAAAAATTACCAAATTAAAATTGATTATTTAATAAATACTTTACTCATTTCTCCAGTCAAAAATGGGTGGACTGTCTCTTGTATCTGATCAAATTTGTGTTTTAGCCCTGTAGGGCATAGATGCAGTATATTGTTCAAGCATTTGTTTTGCCGTGGTTTGAAGAATTCATCCTTTGGCTTCAGGCTATGTACGTTTTCTCCTAAAGTTAGCTGAGTCACACCCTTTACAATATAGAATGTGTGCACAACTTTGTCCTTGGTTTCATTGTTCATTTCAGCAACATCACTACACAGCTTCTTACATTTGAAATAAAGTCTTCCTGTTGATTGCACTAAGTCTAAATACTTATAATGATACTTTGCAGTCATGTCTGGTGTGAGGTCTATGCTAAACATGTCATCAGTGCTCACTAACTTAGGTGTACCAAAATGGTTATTTAAAACCTCTTTGATTAAGTCATTGGCTAAGTCGTAATCATTCACTATGAGGCTCACTTCTGCAGCTGCTGCTATTTTGGGTGAGCAATCTAAATTGGGCACAGGATGAAATGTCACACCGATGTCTTTACAAAAATTTAAGCCAAAACAAGAAGCAATGTTATAGAATTCATTTTCATTAGTAAATGCAATATTTTCTGAGACATGTTTAGATCCTACTATTGGCACTATTCTTATATTATCAACTCTGTTTTGTGCTGTATCAGTCCAGAGCTTCTTGTGTAACTCTGAGGTCACATAGTGGAGACTAAATTGAATTTCTTTATTGCTATTGTTCTTTTCTTGGTGCTTTCTTTTCTCATCTGGAGTTAACTTTAATGCTACCCAAAGAACGCCATTGTCTAGATAGAATAAATTTTCACTACCCAGTTGAATAAACTGTTCTTTGGATATTATTATGCATTTATTCATAAGAACAGGTAAGTTATCCTCCAATCTTTCTTTTATAAGTGTTTTAACTAGATATAATGGAATAGTTTTCACTTCAAAACAATCCATGGCTTTCCGATTGGAATTCTTCCTTTGCCAACAAATTCTATACTTTATCGAGAGAAAAACCAGGAAGCAGTAGTAGTTGTACTTTGGATAGACAACTTTTAAACAAAACTTTATCACCCATAGTTTACGACAAGTTTGCTCATTCATAGTAACTTCACTTCTTCACAAGATCACTTTTATGTAATCGCTACGGGTCACTAAAAAGAAAAACTAAATAAAAGATAACAAAAAAGAATTAAACTTAAATCCACATTCGGGATTATTTTTCACTCATTTTTTGTTGAATCAATGATAACAATGCGTACTATGCGTTCCAAATAAGAATAGGAAAGCCAATAACCTCGATCTGTCAAATGTTGAGTGAAAAGTACAGTTTGCAAAAAAAACTTATTTGCGTTTCAATAAAGGCTTTTTTTTCGCTTTTTATTACCTAGTCTTAGTTAAGTCTAGGTGAAGTAAAAACGTTAATGTTTATTATAAATTAGCTAAATTTATTGTTTTAAGTCATAATTAGTTAAAAATAAAAACTATTTCCTTTCTTATTTTCATTGTTAGTAACAATTCGCATTCTTCTTCCATTTGCTACTAATCACACACTTCACACAATGACGAAGAGATGAGTAAAATTGAAGAACTGAATTCTGATAAAACTATTTTTGTTCAAGATTCGTAAAAAAAATAAATTTTAAAAATTGCTTTTTTGCTCGCCGTACCCAATTTCTTCAATTTGACAGTTGGACGTGACGTCACAACATGGCAATCGATCCTATTCTCATTTGGACCGCATTGTATGCAGCAGTATTGCTGATAGTCCTGACGCTGATAAAAATCATTCAATTGACATTGACACTTGTTGACAGTGATGACAACAAAAACGTCACTTTAACTGATCGATTGCTACTGGCGTGCGTTCAGTAATTGAAATTATTTTCCGCAACCCAGGGATCTTATACCCTTATGGAAATAATAAAAGCCGCAACCACACCACCACCCACGGACATCACATATCGACGACGCACGTGGATGCACGGAGCAAAGTTCCCTTTTTTAGCCAAGTTTTCCAATAATCACGCCACCAATAAAGTTGCAAACAGATTTTTTAGTTCTGTAGAAAAACCACTCTCATTCTTGTTCTCCTACTTTGTTTTGGTATGACATGCCCAAGGATCTTGTAAGCCGTGTAAAGCCTAAAAAAATTCAAATGCATGCATGCATGGAGCCAATTATTTTCCTAAACCGAAGGCAGATTTATAAGTTCCTTACATGGGTCTTCATTCCTTTTTGTCACAGTCTTTCATTAGGGTACTTAAACAAGTTCCTCGACCTTTTGTAACAGGGTTGTAGTTGTAGATAAAAAATAACTCACGAAATCGTGCTGAAAAAGGGTACTTAAACAAGTTCCTCGACCTTTTGTAACAGGGTTGTAGTTGTAGGTAAAAAATAACTCACACGAAATCGTGTTGAAAACGGTAGTTGAGACTACTTCCATACTAATATGATAGTTATTACTCCTTGGATATTTGGCAATTTTGACATAAATATAGACTTCTAGGATATTATACAGTTTATCGTTGAAAATATATTAATTTAATAAATTAAAATGTATTTAACGTGGGCTTCTTTCAACAATATAAGGATGCTCATGATGGCATGCATGCCTGTAGTAATATTCTATTTGATTTGGTTGGTTAACACATCAGAAGGAATTCGCAGTGAAGAGGGAACTTTGTTGGATCTCGTGTGTTGGCCAGATGGCAATGCTATACCCGTTATTATAGCTTGTGGATCTGTTATTGCAGTTGTTATAGAGGTATCAACAAATATATTACGTTTGTAGTAAAGCTTTCGGAGTACCTAATCCCGTATTAGTTTAATAGATCGCGTGTGTATTACGCATAATAAATTATCTAGGCCCTAGATCACTTATGCGAATACCTAATGCTTATTTCGTTTCTATTCAATATCATTACAAGAAGTTGCTTGCTCACCAGCTGTACGGTTTATATCAGTTATTCAAAGCTGGTTTACCAAAGAGAGAATATGACGTCACTAACGGCCTCTTCTACTACGTCTGGGCGCTTATAATAATGATCATCATTTTCCTCGCAATCATGTTCTATTCGGGACTTCAGTCAACTATAATACGAGGTAGCTCATTCATGTTATAAATTAGAATTAATTTAGTTGACCTTTTATTAAAAAAAAAAAAAAACTCCTACTTATCTACCCTTACATTTTACGTGAGAATCATCAAATTACTTCTTCCATTCTGGTTGGAGCAAGAGTGTCTGACTTTTAATAAAAACCCATCTAGGCTGAGTTCCATTGCTTACCCTTTGCGAGTGCCATATGGTAAAGCGGGAACATTGTAGTTCCCGCCGCTTTACCGTGGCACTCGTGGACCTCGCCTGATTTGTACGTAGATACGGCGTCGCGTGGCGTGGATCTAGTGTAGGTCTACAAATACAAGACTAGTTTCCATATAAAGTGCATGGAGACCGACGCACCCAGATCGGCGTACGTGGCCCATATGTGCGAAATGTAGTTCTACCTTAACTTTTTCAACCATTTCCAAAGCCCATAATGGCAGCACCACCACCTACCTAGCTGTAGATGTTGTGCGAACAAAAAGATTGAACAGATTTATAGTACGCTGCAAATAAGTTGAACCATTTGCTATGGTTACGCGCAGCCCCCAGCTACTTCGATTGAGACCTGAAAATCAGTTAAAGTCCTCGTCACACAAGTTGAACCATCGTGACGGTCGACCTTGAAAGCGCAGTAACCGATTTTCAGGATCAATCGAAGTGGGGACTGCGCCAAACCATAGCAACTAACCGTAACTAAACCTTAACCGTAGCTAAAATAAAAGGCGGAATAACGAAAGCCATGCTCAGATACTCAAGCCATCTGCCTTCCAAGGTGGCTATAGACAGACTGCAGACCAGGTTCCATTGCTGCGGTCGAGTCAATTTCCAAGAGTGGTTCTTCATCCCCTGGTATATCAATGGAGAGCCTACGGACTCGAAAACTTTGTAAGTACATAAGCTTACGATCGATTACGTGTGCTGTGATATATTGGATAAGAACCTATGTATTGTATCGGTTTTGGTCTTTCTAGGGTAAAGCCTACTTGATGGAGGCCTATATGATGAATAGCAATTGTAGCTCAGATTTGGTTCTTCCAACCAACCGATAAAATAATCGTAGAACCTGAGTTCATATAGTGGTTTGTTGTGCAAATTGACAAGCTGCATTTGATGTTATTCTGCCAAAATTTAGACCGAGTGGCGACGCAACACAGAACAATATATTATGGAGTCTAATAGAACCAGATGCAGCGATATTGTGGGCTTGTGGGGCGAGCTACGATAATCACGGGTTGGGCAAAATTCATCGTGACCGCAAAAGGTTAACTTACACTAACGTATTTCAACAGTTCCAACCACAAGTTCGTATCAGACAACGTTCCGTACAGCTGCTGCTCCACAGATGAACTGTATCCCTGCATACACCACGGAGTTACTCAAAAGGGTACTATTTACAAGTATAATCCTGCGGTTAGTGTCAATTTATCTCGTTTTATTACTGCTTCTTATAGTGTTAATAAAAAAAAAAATAAAAAAAAATACACGCTCGAACTTGGTACGATGGATTTGGTCCGTCCGTACTAAAGTCGACTGTCCGAAAAGCAGACCGTGACTCAGGTATATTAATATTAATCTAGTATTATTTAACACATGCTCGAGTTTGGTACGACGGACTTAAGACGAGTCATATCACCATAGAGGAAAATAATCATATCACGCTTGACTCGAGCGTGTATTACTACTATTAAATTGCGTGACGATCAAGTCATTTTGTAGTAGTAGAGCATACATCAATGAAAACAGGTATCTCTAAAAAGATTGAAAAAAACAGAAGGTTCAGTCAGTTCAGTCAATGGGAACCTTTATGCATTTTCTATTCTAAAATTGCGGTACGATGTTGTGTCGTACTCTATCTATACATAATTATATTTATATCCTATCTATAATTTGCAGACACAACTGACGATATGGGACGCTGGCTGTGAGGAAAAACTAATCAATGAAATGATGTCAGTGTCATGGCGGTTCAATGCCGTGATGGCTCTAATAATAATGGCAATGGTAAAATATTACTATCTCAAAAGATCTGCCATTAAAATTCATGAGGAAATATATGTTACCTACTTTTTGCTCACACATAATAATCATTGAGCTATGAACATGTGACTATAGTGACAGACGTAGACATACATTGGGTCAATCATATTATAGAAACTCCCTTCGATTTTGAGGCCTATCTTCTTGCGTCCACTTTGCTGTGATCCTTCGCAAGTCTTCGCTCACGTTGCGCTTTCTAGTTTTTTTTTCGTTTTCTTATGGATGTCGTCCACTCTGGAACGGGTGGTGAGAGACTGATATTGGCTAACATCACCCAGTTTTGATGAACTACTTATGATCAATTATCAAGGCGTTGAAAAACGCACAAGGTAGCGACTCCCATTAGATACTTTAGACGCCTGTGTCCAGAAGCGGATGCCTCGTTTGCAATGATGATTAATACTATTTGATTTTATTTCATTACTAGAAGAGTCCCACTTTCATGTTTCTTAACAAGTATAAACCATCCTCTTTTCGAACAGATAATACAAGTAATAGCAGGGCGGTATCTCCACACAGCCTACAGAGGTGGTCTGCACGTCGATAACCAGATCACCTGCAAAGCTTACCTCCTGCGTTCCATCACCGACACAGAACCACTGAAGAACTCGATTAGGAAGAAAGTGTTTAAAAAGAGGAAGTTCCGTCAAGCGCGGACTTTGCATTGGGTCTCGGTGTCGTACAGGCGCGGGAAGAAACGATATGTGACGTCATCGGCGTCGGATGGGAACAGCTCAGATGAGTTGCTGAAGCCGATTTATGAATAATATTTATGAATTCTATGAAGTGATTTGATAATATGACGCAGATGGACGAGCTAAAACTCAAAATATTTTTAAAGTCAGCGACGTGGTACTTTGGTCGACTATGTCATCACCGGTGGTCGGTGGTAAAATATAATAAAGAAAACTAAAAAATAGCTGTCACTTTATTTGTTCAATCACATCTACATGGTTTGATTTCGTGCTTACTTAAGCTGTGCTTTGAGATTTTCGTCGTGATAAAAGTGGTGGGGTCATGAGGAATATCTACCTAAATAAAAGTAAATAAAAGATGAGAACCAATTCTAAAAGAAAAAATAACTGTTTTCCTACAGCTAAAAATAATAAATTATATTAAAATGAGTTTGCAGGTAATAGGTACATCACAACTATTACAAAAATTACTTTACATTAAGTCAGTAGGTAGATACTTCCTCTCGAAGACATTTCTTACAAAACCTTGATGATGAATTTATTCTACATTCACAAACGACTGTATCAATTCTGGCTCGGCAATTTCATTGAGACGGTGTAGGTTGTCCCACCAGTACGACAGCATGTGATGATGGATCAGCTTGAACCATGGCGTCACGGGGTCTTTGAGGGTTTCTATAAAACTGATCAGAACATACTCCTTTAGTTTTAGAGCGCACCGATTTAGGCTCCTAAAGTGTTGTAAGAGAGTGTTAAAGTCACGATTGTATTAAACCAAAATGGAAACAGTTATGTCTTAACTCTGTCCAAGGAAGTCTTCCCTCCTTATCGCAGCATTAGACAAATAGATATTTTGTCTATGGTCTCTCGGTAGATTCAGTAGCTACTGCTTATAATGGACAGAAAAATCGAATAAGTAGGTTCTAGATAAGGTACAGAGCTCCAACATTAAAGAAAGTAGGTACCTACATTATTAACTGATATGGTTTTCATACCTGTCCATCTTGTTCCTAGGGATATATTTGACGTCATCAATTTCGTTAGGGTTGGGGTTCACTGGCGCATCGCTCTTAAGGATTAGCACGTGGTCCAGTTCGTATTCACCCCATATGCCGTCGCCCGGATCCTCGTATATGAACCGAGATATAAAAGTGAAGTCCTCACGGTTTAACTGGAAAAATTCATTTGTCACTGTTTTTATTTCACATGTGACGGGAGTTATGGTGAGGGTAGCGGTAACCCTTTTATAAAACAACTGGATGTGGCAACATATAACACGCGTACACTGAGGACGGACGAGAAGGTTACCGAATTTGAGGAGGAATTGAGCTGGTTACGATGGAGTATTGTAGGATTATCTGAAGTCATAAGGCAGGGGGAGGACACGATAATTCTCAAATCCTGCTTTATTTTCGGGAGGGGTGACGAGAAGACGCACGCTTGGTGGTGTCGGGTTTTTCGTCCACAAGTCGCTTATGAACAATGTGGTGAAGATCGAAAGTATGTCGACTGGAGGTTTCATTTGTTGAAGGTCATACAGGTCCTCTCCTAGAGTAGAGGCCTGAACCCAGCAGTGGGAACATTATAAGGATGATGCAATGCAATACATACAGGTTTACGCCCCAACCTCGACACACCCCGACGATGAAGTAAAGCTATGGAATTTTGGATACGTTTACGCCGGAATCCCGGAATTCGGAATGATTGGATCTAGTGCACAACCACTGCCACGAATGTATACTTTACTCCGTTTCGACATTTGTCGATTTCGGATTGAATGAAGTTCGCAAAAGCTCTTACTTGATTTTGAGGTATCCCCAGTTCCTGGTTAAGCCTGCGTATAGCGGCGGCCGTGACGTCTTCTGGAACACCGTTGATCAGTAATGGATGACTGCAACATGTGTTTGTGAAGGCATTTGGATACGTTACCTGAAACATATATTTTAGTAAAAGGTTCGCCTTACCGGCTTTAGACGGGTAGGTAATAGAATCCAAGTGAAATTAAAACTTGACTTTGTTTCTTAAATTTTAATATAAGGTAAAAAAATTTTAGCGCAGTCCCGGTTCAAATATATTTTTACCACTAGGACTACGTAAGCAAACCCGCCACTTCATTCTCAACCACTGTAACTCCTAAAAGCCACATCGACAGTGGTGACCAGCAGAAAAACTCCGAGCTAGAACTTAGGACCCGTAACGAATTTTTACTTTTTGAGCGGCTCTCTTCTGAATGAGCATTTCTCCCGCTGAGTTGAACATCAGCACGCTGAAGGCTCTGTGGAGAGGCACTCTGCCGTTGGGACCGACTCTGTGGCAATCCCGCTTGCTGGCAGAACCGACGATATTGTCATTTTCGTCCACCAACAAACACATGTCGTTGTCCAATGATGCTGCCTGAAAATAAATTCATAAATAAGTATTTAAAATACACCAAAATAGTGCTTTTTCTAAATGCGTTAGTAGGTACTGGAACTGTTAAGGTTTGGCTGAAATGAACACTCACATTTTTCGCCATCGAGATTTCAACTCCTTGATGATAATTATTTATACTGTTAAATTTCCGATGAAAAATACACGGTTTTTAAGAAAGTTATCCGCTGGCGAGTAGGTATCTGTATAGACTAACATGAATAATGTGTGAACTATACCTACATTAGACCGACGCACACTTGGGCAAAGCCTCATTTTTTTAAATAAATAAATACTAGCGGCGCATCGCGTAGCGTGGATCTAATGTAGCTCTACAATCTACAAGTCTAGTTGCCATATAAAATGTATGGAGACCGACGCGCCATGATTGGGGTACGTGGCGTATGTGTGCTCAATGTAGTTCTACCTTAAAATAGTACCTACCTGCGCATCTGTTATGTCTCTTGCCACTGTAAATCGTTTCATTGCGGCGTTGATACAAACAAACTTCCTGTCCACGTTCGAAGTATTCCACAGCATTCGTCCACTGTTGTAAGTTATTCTAATATTCCGACCCAACATATTTTTAAAGGTAGAATGCCGAAAATTTTGCTGGAAAATGTATTTAAGTGTTTTTATCGACAAAAAATATCAAATTATTACATTAGTATGATAATTCCGTAAAATGTATGATAGGATTATTGTTCACCTTCAGAATTCATTACGATTGACTGTCGCATCATGACGAAATCTATGTATGTATGTTTATAATATTGTATTTGTATGGAATACAATATTTGTTTTTCTGGTACATGTTTACTCTTTTCTCCTTAAAAGCCGAAGTTGAAAATGCAACGATCCTCCGACCAGACGGGTATGACGTCTGGTCCGGGCATCTGCCCGGTTCTTGATTTCGGGCTGTTGAATTATGATTTAATCGCGAGGAGAACTCTAGGCATGAATACCGCGATAAAGGATTTCGAATTTTCTTATTTTGCGTCATAGATGTCGCTACAGACGTATACCTGCTCAACATAACATTAAGGTTGACGTACAGTTACAGTATCTAAAGATTAGTGCACTGATGGAGCAGTTTCCACACACAATATTATCTATACAAACTTCTATATTGTCATCATATTCTCCCTAGCCTTTTGCCAAGAAGCTTGAGGTCTAACCGGATGTAGCTGAATATCTGTTTTCCATGGAGTGCCCGCCTACCAGACCTCCACAACTCAGTTACTGGACAACAGGTTAGGTACATCGTTCTAGCATTTACTATGAATTTATAGAAAATGCTAGAAAGAAGGGCATTGGAAAGGACTAGCGTGCTCGAGTTACCTTGCGTGATCGTATCAGAAATGAAGATATCCGCAGGAGAACCAAGGTTGCCGATATAGCACGAAGAATCGCCAAACTAAGTGGCAATGGCCAGGGAACATTGCTCGCAGAACTGATGGCCGTTGGGGCCGAAAGGTTCTGGAATGGCGACCGCGTACCGGAAGACGCAGTGTTGGCGTCCTACAAGGTGGACCGATGACCTGACAAGGGTTGCGGGAATCCGATGGATGCACAGGACCGTTTATTGTGGTGACACTTGGGGGAGGCCTATGTCCAACAGTAGACGTATTTCGGCTGAAATGATGATGAATGATGAGTCGAATGAATCGCGTTAAGAGCCGGGGTGTATCCCACTATTTCTATTGATTGAAATACTGGGCCTGATTCAGACTGATTGTCCCACTATTTCTATTGCTGTCGGCTGCGACAAAAAAAAAAAACGCTGCATCACCTCTTTTGACGGCGTGCACATAGAAACTATTTATTTATTTCCTCTTTAGATAAAACCTCTTCATCATCTTCAAATAACATAACTGCGTTTTTTTGTCAAAATAGAAATAATGGCATATAATTCATTTGTAAAAAACGCTGGTCCCACCTTTTCTATTTTGTATTTCCATGGAAATAGTGGGATACACCCGCCCGTGGTAGGGCTTCTGATACCGCGACGCAATATTTTGTATTTTTATTTTAATTATTGGTCCTCACCCTCACGCATTTATTAATATTTATTAATATCACTATAGAAGATATTTATGTGAATGGTGAACCATTTGGACCATTGGAATTAAGTTTTTACAGATGGCCTTGTTTTTTTCAGATAGACCACTCTGAAAAAAGATTTAAGGAAAATAGGTTTTAAAAAAAACATGATTTTTATATTTTCTTTAATAAATATAATATTTATTGTTGCATTTTATAGAAATTGTACAGAGCATAATGTGTTTTCATCTAGGGCTTTTCTTTGAAAATAATCTATTTTGCAAGCACCCGTCGTTATTAATAGAAAAATCTTTTATTTACAGCTTTATAATTATTTTAAACAACGAAATTGTAGAAGACATCAAAACGAGCGGTTTTTTATTGCCCTCTTCTCGCATAATTAACATAATATGTAGTTACCAAGCTAAACAATAAACATAATACATACCTATGACACTAGAACCTACATTATAATTCACGCCGTAAATACTGTAAATCGGCGTGAATCAAATAAAATGAAAGAGCCATTACTTTTCATTTTCCTGTCGTATAAATTAAACCAATGTGTAATAATTGATTGACTATAGCTACTGCAAATGCAACGTAAGACTTATTTAGTTTCATTCATAAACTTCTGTATCTTGTCGGGTTCCGTGAGATCCTTCAAACGATGGAGGTTGTCCCACCAGAGCTTCAGCCGGTGTCGGCGAATCATGTTGAACCAGGGCGTGATAGGACCTTCCAGAGTAGGGATGAACCTGGAGACATTACCACAGATTATTGACTAATCGCACACATACACACTAGGATTAAAAACAAAAGCAAGGCGATAGCTCATAAAGCATTACTTATAGGAATGGACCTATGGACAGAGGTGTCTCTAATTGAATGAGAACTGGATACGAATGAAACAAAACAACATTGCAGCTATAGACTGTTCACGCCGAAGACATATTTCTGCACAAAGACAATGATATTCTTTTTTATTTTAAGAAAAACGTTGCTCTACACTAGGTACTAAATTCACATACACAAGACAACCGGAACAACTATCTGTGACATATTAATATTTGTTCACAACTCGCGACGCATCGTAGAGAGTTGTCAAGGGTTTCGACATGATATGTAACAACAGGTATTAGTCGCAGTATCACCGTATTTTATAGTGACCGACTAAAGGTTCGGGTTCGGTTTTCGTAGTAAATCTACTGAACGTTTAAAACCGAAACGGCGAGCGTGAATGTCGTGCGGCTGAGTTCGTGTCACCTGCCGCTGATTTCTGCTGATTTCGCCGGTCGGTCGGTAAAATACTCAATGAAGTCCTTCCTTTATAATGTAAGTCACTATTGACTTGATCGTAAGCGGCGTGGGCGACGATCGACCATACCCATTTTTTTTACTATTTTTTTTTTTTTATTTCATTTAACACACATTTTAACTGTATGTCTAAAAAGTTTTGTTTTCAGCCGAAATAGACAGATACCGAAGATTCGGTTTCGGTAGAAAGTCCTAATCATATCGGACACTAGTATTGTATTGTACTAGTACTAGTTCATTCTATCACCCACTGGTGTGGTGTTATATTATTATTATTAGCTATCATGAAAAAGTTTACCAAATGCTGTTCTGACTATCACTATAAGGCCTATAAAGGTAGATCTCTGGTTTCCATAGACGTAGTGTAACGTTAACTTACGCGTTAAACTCAGCCTTAGGTACGAAGCAATACTCGGAGATCTCGCTGGAGTTGGGCTTGACCTTGACGTCGCTCTGGAAGAAGAGGATGTGGTCGATCTCGTGCTCGCCCCACACGCCGTCGCCGGGGTCGTGGTAGTGCACGCGCGTCATGAACGTGAACAACTCTGGGTCCATCTGGGTAACAAACACTTCTTTAAGAAATTTTGTTTATCTATAATGTACCTATATAAAGGAGAAACTGACTGACTGATATATAAACGCACAGCCGAAAATATTGCGTCTAGGAACGTGAAATTTTATACAAGGCTTCCTTTTAAAATGTAGACGAGTATTATAATTAAGAAAGGGGTTTTTGAAAATTTAACCTTTAACGGGGTGAAGAGGAGGAAATTCGTTTGTATGCGAAATGTTATTCCTTGGGCCCGTATACTTGAACTTAGCGTAAAGAGTAATCCAAATAAATAAAAAAGGTTTCCAAAATTCGATTTAGAAACTACTCCTTTAACGATTTAGATGGTGTTAAAGGTTCTATGGGAAGATCTTATTCATTTAGTCTTTATTAGTTTCTCAAAATATTAAAAACAGTGAATATTTATGAAAACATTCTCGCGAGTGAAGTCGCTGGCAAAGTCCAAGTTTTATACAAAAATTATCTATTTATTTTTTTCGTAATAACAAACAAAATTAAATATCGAACAACATATCTGCTCTTTAATAGACTGATTGCTGAAGCTATTTAGAATTACTTTTTACTTCTAACACAATTGAGTTCCAATTTTGCAAGTTCACTATTGTCACCCTTTGTCATGCGAAAAGAAAAAATCCTTTGTTAGGAAGCGAACTCTAGCGCCGAAAGGAATAAAATTACCCCATACTTTATTCGCTACCTTGCCTCGTTTTGCTATGTATTAATACATTGAAGTTTTGCATCGACAAGGCTATATGCACACCGTAGTTGAACTGGCGATATTGCACAGGTTACATCCGGTTTCCGCTACTGAGTCCGCCGTACACGACACGCGCGACGGGTGACCGCGCGTGCACCCGTATACACAGCGTTGGCCCTTAGTTATTAAAATTCGGATACTCCCTCTCCCTTCGCCCAAAGCGGGATGGGTTATTTGATAATAATTCAAAAGAAAGGTGTCAATATTTTCAGTTTCTTAGCAAGTACCTGGTCTAAAGGAATGCCTAACTCGTGGTTGAGCCTGCGTCTCGCTGCCGTGACCACGTCTTCGGCCTTCTCGTCTATGTACAATGGATGACTACAGCATGCATTTGTGTAGTAATCTGGGTAGGTTACCTGAAACAAAACAAGTATTATATATAAAAAATCTAGAAAAATTGAACTTTACGTGTAAATACTATTTATGTGAGAGTAACAAACAAAATACAATGCATTCCAAATAAGAATAGGATCAATTGTTATGTTGTGATATCACATCATACTGTCAATTCAGAGAAATTTAGCAAAATTGAAGAACTCAGAGATGAGCAAAATTGAAGAACTGGGTTCTAATTAAACTTTCCTTTTCGTTTACAATTCGTAAATAAATTAAATTTAAAAAATTTATTTAGTAAGACTTTATGCTGAGGCATCAATATCTTTTTTGAAGACTGAACATGGTTAAAATTCAGTCCTCTTTGAGGACTATTGTAGAAGATATTTTGATTATGAAAATTAGGTGACTACGTCCAATTAGACTAGAACCAAAGTGTACTTTGACTTCGTACTTTTTAGCACAACAGAATTACGTAATGCAGAGAGCGTCATGCACAAAGATTAAAGCAAATAATAACAAAATACTTGCACTGCACTATTTATCTATATAAAACTAAGGAGATTTTGCATTGCTCTAATTTCTGGAACTACCAGTTGCATTGAAAAAATCTTTTTGTATGGGATAGCCAGGTACATGACAAATAATAGTATAGGAACATTATAGTGTATATTACTTACTTTTTGGCTAGCCCTTCTCTGCATGAGCATGTCTCCTCTTTTGTTGAACAGAAACACACTGAAGGCACGATGGAGCAATACTTTGCCATCTTCTCCTACTTTATGGCATTCTCTTTTAGTGGCGGTTCCAATGAAGTTATCTTTCTCATCAACTAATAGACATATGTCCTTGTCTAAAGCCTCCAACTAGAAATAAAGAATAAGTCGGGTATTGTATTGTATTGTATTGTATTTCGGGCTGGTATCCGCAACTCCACGACTAAAGCGCGTATGTCGGGTATTTTATTTGTATAAATATGAAAACAGTAGCTATAACAATGTTGCACTCAAAGTTGTGAAAGATTATGTTTACCTCGGACAGATAGTCCAGTTGGGTAGATATAATTTTCAAGAAAGAGATGGACCGTTCTGAATCCGATCTGGTTGGGCGGCATTCAGGAAGCGTGCGGTATCTTCTCGTCCAATATACCAGTGTCTCAAGACGAAAGTTTTTGACCAGTGCATGTTATTCACAATGGGCTTCATCAGATGGCTTAAAGTCACCCAAAGGGCAATGGAAGGGGCTATGCTCGGAGTTTCCTTGCGTGATCATATCGGAAATGAAGATATCCGCAGGAGAACCAAGGTTGCCGACATAGCATAAAGAATCTCCAAACATAAATGGCAATGGGCAGGGCACATTGGTTGCAGAACAGACTATTTATTTTATGAACAATTATAAGTATCTTTACAGATTGCTCAAATGCAATAGTCAAGTGTATACATATTAATACAAATTTATTGCAACAAACAATTAAGATTATGTACCCATAATTATGTGATAATGATTCTTAAAAATGTCAAAATTACATCTTAACAGTTGGTAGTGGTGAGATATTTATTTAATTTAAGTTGCATGATATTCACTGCTTACCTGAATAGGATCTACACCATCTTTTTCTTCAGCCTGTGGTTTCAAAGGCTCAGAGGCAAGTAGCCTCTTCTCCACCCGCACCGTGTTCCACAAGGACCGTGTTAGCCTTCGTACCAACATCTTGAACAGCCAAACAAAGAATGATTTTTAGAATGTTGCAAGTTCAATTTAATGTGACACAGTATTTTAATGGTAATCCAATAGATGTTAATCTTAGAGCACAATGGGACATTCATGTTAGTGTAATTGTGTTTTTTATAAAGATATTTACATATGAAATAAAAGATAAGTATAACAGGAGGCCAGGATGGGTACTAGTATGTAAAATAACTAATTCTATTCTGAATTTCGAACTAGCAACTGAAATTCAAATAAAACAGAACCTCACATAGCTTAGTTCCTTCTGTTGTGGTATTTAAAATTTTAACAATTTTTTGTTGTTATATAAAAAGTATGAAAGTGAAATTTTAAATTACTTTGAGAATTATGAAAACCCTAAGAGATTTAAAGACACATAATGTCTTCACAAAGTCAACCATAGTAATTAATAAATTTAGCATTGCTTCATCATACCTCAAAATAACCTCCACTGTTCAATTCTTCATGAATGGCTTATATGACAGAAGATACACCACGATTTCTTATGCTAATGATTCCCTCATGTGATAAGCTAATAAAGCTATCTTTCTGAATATGCATTTTCTTTTATGTGATAAAGATATTTGCTAGTTGCTTGCCTCTGAATGTCGGGAAACTTTTCAAATGCAGGATATAGTGGAGAAATCATAGTAATGACCCAGTTACGGCATTATTTCAACAAACACAACATGCTTTGAAGTTTGAATTATGATTTTCATTTTGAGTTGGTTAAATTTAATTTTTTGCCTGGTCAAAATTAAAAATGTAACAATACTAATCTGAAACTACTTATTGTGTAAACAATATACTGATGAAATTTTTTCTTGAGGATTGTTGGTGTTTCTGAAAATTTGTCTAGGAAATACATTTATTTAGTATGAGTTTTAATAGAAAAAATAATTACAGTACCTTTCTACGTATATTGCTAAGTTATATGAATAAATCCACCGATGCGCATTTAAACAACACACAGAGATATATCAAAAGAAGACTTCATCCGCCAACAGTACCTTAATTTTTTTTCTCCAAAATGTCTCTTCGCTCGCTAGTGATGTCCAGTACAATAATACATTTGACACTGACAGTGACAGCTAAACCCCTCGTTCCGAATTGCGTCAAAAGTGATTATAATACGAATCCGACCAAAACGTAACGTCACAATTATTACATAAAATTAGCTATGGTATTTTGTAACTATTAAATTTGGTTGGACTCACGCTATAATCGCTTTTGATGCAATTCGGAATGCGGGGAATGTCTTTTTCAAGAATCCAAAAAGTATAATAATATACTATGCGTTCCAAATAAGAATAGGAAAGCCAATAACCTCGATCTGTCAAATGTTGAGTGAAAAGTACGGTTTGCAAAAAAATCTTATTTGCGTATCAATAAAGTGTTATTTTTTGCTTTGTATGACGTAGTCTTAGTTAAGTCTAGGTGAAGTAAAAACGTTATTGTTTAATATTAATTAGCTAATTATATTGTTTTTAGTCATAATTATTTAAAAATAAAAACTATTTTCTTTCTTATTTCCATTGTTAAGAATAATTCGCCTTCTTCTTCCATTTGCCACTAATCAGACACTTCACACAGTGACGCTGACATGAGAAAAATTGAAGAACTGAATTCTGATAAAAAAATTTTCGTTAACGATTCATAAATAAATTAAATTAAAAAAAAAGTCTTTTTTTGCCGTCCGTACCTAATTTCTTCAAATTGACAGTTCGACGTGACGTCACAACATGGCAATCGATCCTATTCTTATTTGGACCGCATAGTACAATGCGGTCGAAATGAGAATAGGATCGATTGCCATGTTGTGACGTCACGTCGAACTGTTAAATTGAAGAAATTGGGTACAGTGAGCAAAAAAAAGTTATTTTTTAAATTTAATTTATTTACGAATCGTTAACGAAATTTTTTTTATCAGAATTCAGTTCTTCACTTTTTCTCATCTCAGCGTCACTGTGTGAAGTGTCTGATTAGTGGCAAATGGAAGAAGAAGGCGAATTATTCCTAACAATGAAGAAAGAAAATAGTTTTTATTTTTAACTAATTATGACTTAAAACAATATAATTAGCTAATTTATATTACACAATAACGTTTTTACTTCACCTAGACTTAACTAAGACTACATAATACAAAGCAAAAAATAACCCTTTGTTGATACACAAATAAGTTTTTTTTTGCAAACCGTACTTTTCACTCAACATTTGACAGATCGAGGTTATTGGCTTTCCTATTCTTATTTGGAACGCATAGTACAAGAAAGAACTATAGTATTGCTATAGATTCGATATCAGGCGTTATAACCAAAAACGAATATGGAAAATATTCAATATTCATTGAAATAGAGTTTGCTAAAACCTCTATTGGAAAATGATAACGATAAGAAAACGAGTCGATTTAATAAGATAAGAATGTGATTATATGACGGATGGGTTGCAAACTAAAATTCTTTTAGTAGTTTTACACTGTCTGTAAATTAATATTCACCAATTTGTAATATGCATGTTTGTATGAATCATTTGTAGGTAGGTTTATTTTTCGGCAAATATCGAATAGGTAGTAGACGTTCTAAATGGAGAGATATCTATTTTTAAGTTAATTATCCTTTCCTTGTGTTTATGAGCTACAGGAAGGGTGCGTCGTTCCTAAAATAACTTTGTCGAACAAACGGGACTTCCAAAACTGTTCATTATAGTTCTGATTTTTACTATAGTCACGTCGTTTACGAAGGTAAACAAGTTTTATTATAAAAAGTTTAGAACTTAACAAAGAGTGCTGACTACAGAGTGTGTGAAAATGAATTTGTATTAGTTTTTTATAAAAAAATCAAAGTTCAAGCTAAACTTAACTTTAAAACACAAACTATGTCTAATGTGAAACTAGCGATACGAGTAAGGCCGTTTACTGAAAAGTAAGTTTTACACCGTTATGTTTTAATCTGAAGAGTGAGGTAGGAAATGAAGGTTTTGAGAATCAATGAATAATTGCTTGCTTGTCAGTGTGTATGAAATATTGTGAAGATTAAACCTAATTTTTAATACATTTAGGTACTCGAAAAGCAGCTTGTATCCCTATCGCTGTCAGGTAGGTACGCAATTTGCTGTTTTCCACCCTAGTGCGAAAAAGTGCGTGACTTCATCCCCACCACAATACCCGTAACCCCCGTATTCATCGTATCCAGTCTGACCGACGAGTCGGTCGCTAAGCAGCCCCCACAAGTCGCCGGGCAGCCCCTTCTAGTTTATTTTTTCGTAAGTGTATCAAGGAGCAGTGGTGACCGAGTGTTTACGGCCGTAACTTACGAGTTGTAAGCCTGAGTTCCAGCAGTGAGAACACTAAAAGGCTGATTATGCCATTTGCTAAATGTATTGAAAAAATTCGTTTGATACACGAGGTTTGTCTCTATTGCATTCGTAGTATGGAGCCGAATGCTACAGTGACAAACCTCGTGTACTACCTACTCTCGCTTGCGGTTTGTGCGAATTTCAATTCGAATGCAATTACATAGTTTTCTCCACTTGTATTAAAGTCTACTTGTCCCTCACGACGGAGGATGCGGTGTCCCAGGGCAGGTGTGTCGTGGCAGTGTCCTTGGCCATTGCCAACGCCTTTAATTCCCTGCCCTGAAGCAGCATTGGAACGGCACTCCGGTAACACCACCCGGTGGTACCGGAGTGCTTGACTACCTCTGTCGCGTAATCGAGACCTACCTGTTGGAGAGGTATATCATCTACCCCGGTCACCAGGGAGAGTGGAAACGTCCAGATATGTCGTGCGGTGTTCCACAGGTATCGGTACTAGGACCACCCTTGTGGAACATTGGGTACGACTACGCGCTGCGCGGCGACTTCCTCGACGGGGTCAGCGTGGTCTGCTCCGAGGACGACACGTTGGTCCTAGCGCGGGGAGAGTCGTACCCGACGGCGGTCGAACTAGCGACACGCGGGGTTGCGATAGTCGATGAAAGGATCCAGCAGTTGGGACTCGAGGTGGCATTGCACAACACGAGGGGTAACACGCTGTCCGATCGTCCGGTAACCGACCGGACCGAGCCCAAGTCGTCGACGGCGCGTACTGCTCCCGCGCGCCTCAAGGAGCTGTCAGCGAAACATAGAGGCCCAGCCTGCTAGATGCTGCAGGCAGGCAGGGTCGAAGCCTGCTGGGGACTAGGGCCGTTTTCTGAGAGGAAGGCTCAGCCCCGGCATGATAGGCAACGAAGGAACGGTGTAGGTTTTTAGTCAGTAAGAGTCACTATTTCCCGTTCCGCCCAAGGGCGGGATTTGTCATTGGATGATTTTACCTACCATAAAAAAAAGTCTACTTGTAAAATATACTACATATTTATTAACGAAATAATTTTATTTTACAGGGAACTGAGGTCTGAAAAGGATCGTGTGCCGGTAGTAAACGTTGTAGATAATAACACAGTTACAATAACTAATATCAAAGTAAGTGGATATTTTTTGATACCTAATCAACATACTTGAGTAGGTAGGTACGTTATTTTGTAATTATGGACATGGTTCATACAAAAAATACTGGTATCACTTATCTTTTGCATTCTGAATCCATATAGACCTACAAAGTAAGTGTGCTTCTGTACTTACTTATATTTGTGACTATCTATTTGTTTCGATAGAATTATTCCGTTCTGTTTTACAAACTTCATAAAAAAGTACTTGCATTAACAAATACGAGAAGTATACAAAAGTCACAAGATTTGTTTTTCCTAAAAATAATGTATGTAAAGATTAACGAAATTTTGAAAGCCCTATCGAAGCCTGTCGAATATTATTATCTATACTAAGTATCTATACAATTCTACTATTTATACTATTTATCCTATTTATACTAATATTAAGAAGTGTAAAGACCGATTATAAAAAAAATCTTTTAAAAGTAACTATAGAGTGCTACCTTATAACTGTGACTTAGAGACTCGTGCGAAGCCGCTGACAGAAGTTAGTAATAGTAGAAAAAGGAGAGCTGTATTTATGTTTGTAATGAATAAATTGAAAAACTACTGGACTGATTTCACCAAGGGAATGCTACAGTAATATTGAGTGACATAGGTATAAACACCCGTGTGTCAGACATCGACGCACAAACGAATACCATGGATTTAGGACCTATATGATTCTGGACCACTAGTTGCGGAATGTTTTTGTCGGTTTTTTAGGAATATTTAAAAAAGAAACTGTACTTTTTAAATTTAACTGTTTAAAAACGTTTTTCTCCGATGACATTTTTAATTTTGTACACTTTCAATTTAAAAAAGTACAGATTTAATAAATAAAGTTAGGAAAAGCCACTGCGGGTCCTGAATCATGTTATATGGTACTTATTCGTTTGAGCGGCGATGACGATGTATTTTCAGTGGCATCACTGGCAGAAGCTAGTGTGAAATAAAATCAGAATGCTTTCTAAAAAAAGGTCCACTGTTCTAGCCTAATTGCGAAGGCAGACATGATCCTAGGCCTCTTTACGACCGCACTATACACCGTTAAATTTTGGTCGTTTTAATCCCGTGGAGGGTCGATTCGGTACATGAATAAAATAAATAAAGTACTTTTTTTCTAAAACTCGAGTATACACGGACATGCGCAAATTAATTCGAGTTTAAAAAAAAGTAATTTTCCCTCTAAATCATCCAAGGTATACTTTGGTACCCACTATTTGATCTCAAGTTGAACCCAACCTGGGTCGTTTTGCGCTGATCCACATAAAATCTTTCAGCCAAGTTGACGCCATATTTGTTGAATCTTGCGCTGATCTTTCTTAAAATTTTGAGCAGCGATCCTACTGATAGGAAGTTTTATTTAAGGATTGTCCACACTCCTAACAAATTATATTATATTCTTCTTTAATAAACTGAGTAGAGTTATACATATAATAGTATAATAAATATAATAGTAGTACTAAGTCTCTTAATGCTTCCGAGCAAAGAAAGCTGGATCGTTGCAATCCGAAAATAGTTTTTCAAAATATGCAAGTGAAGAAATTGTTATGGAATGGGTAGGTACATAGGTATCTATTCTATGTATATCAAAGGTATATGACTTCTCCAGTGATCTTCACCAGTTTCTTTCAATTATTTCATAGCTATGAAGTTTAATAGTAAACATTGAGTTAAATATAACGGAGTAATAACTAAAATACTAAAAGAAGATTTTTGTTGTACTTATTTCGAATGGAGTATAGTTGTATGTTGTGACTGTTATCGTTTGTTTAGCATCGTTAAAAAAACTAGGTATAACTTAAAACTATTCATACTTTTTAGGGTTCCGTATGAAGTACGTAAAGGGAAAACGGAATCTCTATAGGATCACTTTGTTGTCCATCTGTCTGTCTGTCAAGACCCTTTATCTCAGGAACGTGTGGAGTTATCGAGTTCTTATCGAGGACAGCAGACTTAAGTGTATGGTTTTAATTTCAACCATATACTCAGGTCTGCGGTTCATTGAAGCTGTGAAAAAAAAGCTTTTAAGCAAGTTATATGAAAAAAAGGTTTATGTCGCAAAAAAACGTGTATTTTCCACTCACACCACACTCACGTGACACTCTCAACGGAATCAAAATTCATAGGGTACTTCCCGTTGCCCTAGAATCCTGGAATCTGAAATGAAGGAAAGCCTCATAGCATAAGTATAGAAAAAAATCTGAAAACTGTAAAGTACAAAAAAACTTTTATATATTCTTTATTGCAATATGAAAAAACCTTCGTAACTCAGTTCGGGAATTTAACTATTTTCATAGGTACCAAAGTTTGTACGGAAACCTTGGTGCGCGAGCCCGACTCGCACTTGCCTGTTTTTTTTAAATACCAATTCACCAAATTAATAATATCGAAGTGTACCTACGTGTGATATCATTTTATCATTTTCTGTAACTTACAAGTTAGTTATAGTTATTTCTCATGAGTGATCATTTGCCTAGGTTAGCGTATCAGGCGCTGGCGACAGTCGTGAGCGGACCCGCCAATATTATGCTGACTACACCTTCGACAGCTTCTGCCCCGTCACGCATTCATCTTATGCATCGCAGGAAAAGGTCAGTGTCTTCGAAAACCTAAGATATAACCTACGCCTAAAGTGTGTTAGTGATGCTTACGCTATTTTGGATTTATCCTATAGGTACATATACTACCTATTATACTAGCGGTCCCTACAGATGTCTTGCCCAAAAGCAGACTTTACGTCAGAAAAAAAATTTGAGATCTCTTTTGCAGCGCCACTAACAAGATTTAATTATATTTTTAAACCTGGATGGTTAAAAAATAGAATTAATTACTTAAATAACATAAACGAACAAAATTGGTGTCTAATACACATACAGAAGAATTATACACCGTTAAATTTTGGTCGTTTTAATCCGGCGGAGGGTCGATTCGGTACATGAAACACTATCGATTTGTAAAGATAAAAATGAAAAATAAAGTACTATTTTTTTTTAAACTCGAATTAATTTACGCATTTACGAAATTGATTTCTTTATGTAAACGTCAGCTGATCGAGGCCAATGAACTATAGGTAGTTAGTACACAACGACCGACAACTCCCTACACGGTCATTGATACTTAAGAAATTAATTTCGTATATGCATATATTAATTCGAGTTTTAGAAAAAAAGTTCTTTATTTTTTAATTTTATCTTTATAAATCGATATTGTTTCATATACCGTTAAATTGGAAGATCGATTATCTTCCACGGGATTAAAACGACCAAAATTTAACGGTGTAAGTATGTTTAAAGATAGAGATAATCAGTAATACTGACATTAGATTGAAACGTGTGGTATAGTCACAGTTTTTATGTCAAATGTTTACTATTAATACAATTGCATGTATTCACATAGTAGTTGTATGCCAAAGTAAATATCAGTATGCTTGACTTTGTCTTCGTGCGTTTTTCTATGTTCCATCCAATGCCAGGTGTTCGAAGCTATCGGTCAGGACGTGATAGCCAGCGTGTCCAGAGGCTGCTCGGCATGTGTGCTGGCCTATGGGCAGAGTGCGACTGGCAAGACACACACCATGATGGGGACAGAAACCCAGCCCGGACTGATTCCGCGGCTGTGTAAGGCATTGTATGATCAGCAACCAGTGGATTTTACTATCAGGTATAGTGTAATTTTCTAACTTTCACTGTGTTATAAATAAAGCTACAATGCGTTTCAAATAAGAATAGGATCGCCTTACCGCCATGTTGTGACGTCATCACTGTTAAATAGACTAAATTAGGTGGTGAGCAAAATAAGCAATATTTGAAATAACATTTATTTACGTATCATGATGAACGAAGAATTTTTAATCGGTATTTAGTCATGCAATTCCGCCCATGTCTGCATGACTATTTGAGTGGCCATCGTCGTCATCACATCACAATCACTGCTGCTTTTCCTTATAAAACATGGAGTATTATAGGTTTTTCAAATTTATTTCGTCAACTGTTGTTTTAAATGAAAATAGGCATTGTTACCTGCGTTTATAAAAAAAAAAAACTTTAGGAATCTAGCTCTTCCATACCGCTCCTCACGGCATCACCTAGCTCTGTGTAGTTATCACAACAAATCTGCTGCTTTTCCCTATAAAATGAAACATGGATTGATATACGTTTTTAATATTTATTAAACTATTTTTATTGATATAACGTACATATATATCGATGGATTTAACTAAGATTCGGTAAAAAAAAGACTGTACCTATTGAAAAACAAATAAGTTCTTTTTACAAACCGTAGGTACTTTTCGATCAACATTTTTGACCCATAGAGTTCATTGAAGTTCTAATTCTTATTTTAAACGCATTGTATACAGCTGAAGATAAAATGGATTGTTTATGGGATGTTAAGAAAGTAAGCAAAGAGGATGAATGATATTGTGACGTTCGACAGGTAACATGTAACATAGGGCTAGAATTGGAGATTTGGAGACGATTGTGAGTCTAACGTATAAATTAAAGCAATGGTTGGCCCATAAGTGAAAGTTAAAGTAGGTAATCCTCACTCATTACCTTCCTCCATATCTATTTAATTCAAATAAGGTTCTTAGAAAGGGGGCCTCGTAAGAACCTTCTATGAATTCTAATGGCAAGTGCGCTGTGTGAGGTAATCTTGCACACCAGTGGATAGCCACTTGGAGCTACGATAAGCGTGACGAGAATTTACTGTTGAAAATGGAATTTTTAGTAGAAGTATTAAACCTACATTGTTGACTTTTATTTTGAAACAACTTCTTCAATAGAATAGAATGCAATATGTACCTACCTACTCTTTTAGGTACACCATGTACTTATAAGTTACATCGACCATATACACCGTTAAATTTTACTCGTTTTAATCCCGCGGAGGGTCGATTCTGTACATGAAACACTATCGATTTGTAAAGGTAAATTTAAAAATAATGTACTTTTTTTCAAAAATTCGAGTTAATGTACCTACGCATGTACGAAATTAATTTCTTTAAGTAAATGAGTCAATGACCTTGTACGTAGTCGTTGTTAATCGTTAGTAGGTATTCGGTCGTTGCGTACTAACTACCTACAGTTCATTGGCCTCGCTCAGTTGACGTTTACGTTAAATTTTAGTGGTTTTAATCCAAATCCAAATACCAAATCGACCTTTCGCGGGATCAAAACGACCAAAATTTAATGGTGTATAATTTCTCAAATACTATGACACAAGATCGGTTTTCAGCTCTTGCTATTCCTCAGAAGGACAGTTCTGTTTAGGTAATAAAATTAACTTAAGCCTAAGGTTAGGGCCCTGCCTTTGTAAAAACAAATTCTGTAATTTCCTGAGCTATCATCCATTGTTCTATGTAATCTTTGTTGCCTTAACGTCTATTCCCAAAAGCAGTTTGTTTTCGGCAAGTAAATTGTTTCCATCGTTTATGCATTCCGTGTGAAGGAGCCATAGGTGGCAGGCACGCGATGTGATGTCAAAATGAAATGGGTGTCGCGTCATTATTTCATCGGCGCCGATTCTTTCACGGTAAATGATTACGGTTATTATTGCGTAGATACTAACAGTGCTTTTCTTTACAATAAAACTTGGTTTTTTGATGCTTCGCTCTCAGAGGCTATCCAGTACTGCGAGGGCTGCAGGAAATTTCTCGGCCCTGGTACGCAAAGGACAACTGAAAAGAAAGAAAGAAAACGTGTTTTTTTGGCACACAGGCAAACACAATGAACAAACAAGTACATAACATACAGACTTAATTTTAAAAAATCTATGTGTCCATTAAGCATAATGCTAGACAAGAACTATATGTAGCAGTTGCCTGATGCTGGTTTTAAACTGAACCTTTGAATTTATTTCACACCTAACTTCTGATTTTCATCCGTAGGATGAAAATCAGTAGTTAGGTGTGAAATAAATTAATATCTATGTATATTAGTGTGATATAGGTATCTATAACAACAGAAGGACAAAAAAGATGGGTCAGTAGATAAAAGAATGACACTCTTCCGTGCTCCGTTCAGAGGGAAAAAAAGGGGCTATCAAATAGAAATCGCATGTACGGTCAGGGGTCAAAAGTGCAGTTGCACTCTAACAATGCTAAACTGTCTTCTTTGTAGTAGAAGTCCAGTGTTCTGCAACTAGTTTATCCAATATTTTAGATTCTATGCTACAAACTAAATGAGTAATGATCCATTGACCCTCTTTCACAAAGAAATTTTACATACTTTAGTGTCGGTAGAGTGCAGCTGCACTTTTGAGCCCTGACTGTTCTTAACTTAAGTCCCGTGGATTGTTAACACAATTTACCTACACATAGGATTGTTAATATCCAATGTACCTACCTATTTTGATTTCGTCGCTGCGACCAGTGGCAGCAGCGCTGCGCTCAAAGCTGTTTTTTTTAGAGAATAGCACTGCAGTAGATCCTAAAAACAAACTAACAATATTATAAAGCTGGGCCTGTGTGGTGGATTACAGCCCATTCCCTTTCCTAGAGAGGAGGGCTGAGTCTTATAAAGCCAAAAGTTTGATAGTATTTTTGTTATTTCTTCACACTCAAACTGCTAAAATAATTCCGATGAAACTTGGTACACAAGTAGATGATGTCCTGGAATAGCACACAGGCTTTTTATCCCGAGAGCAGGTTCCTTTGGGATAATTTTTCACTATCATGCGGCCACTTTAGACATAATTAATAAGTATTAGAGGTTTTCTATCCAGCTATTTTGGACATAGCTTATAGGTACTTTGTGTAAAGATACTCAATACTTGATCTTGAAATGTGTGTTAGAAGCAAGACCCAATCTGGGGGTAATTATTATGGAGGTATACAAGCCACGTATCAATTGGATTATAAAAGGTCTAGGACCTTTTATAATCCAATTCATACATCGCTATACGTGGCGTAAACAATAGGCTGTTTGATATTAATGTGTGTACCTTACTCTCTAACTATAAATGATCGCAGTGGGATCGCAGTCAAGTACTAGTTTATATCAAATAAAAAAATAAGAAAAAAAAAATGAAACTTTTGTGGTTATTGTGATCAGTAAAGGGTGGTTGCAAAGCAAATTTCCAATAGAGGTGACCTTGTTAGTTTCAATCCGTGTAGACAGCAGTTGTAAACCATGATCTTCAACGCCCTTGGTTGACGAGCGTGTTTTCCCAACCACAGTGACTGATTTGCGAACGTGTTGGCGCGTGCTTTACTATGTACTATGTAGCCGCAACACTAACCGAACACACAAACCAAGCTCCAGCCAAGGTGACCTTGGTTTGGAATGCTAGATTGCAACCAGACCACCCTTGTATTGTAGTCAGCATAGAATAGAAGAAAATTGATGATCTACTTATTATTGTGTACATACATACATTACACGTTTAAACCTATAAATCAATTTCAGTGCGTACTCCAACCCTCTTTTATCTGTTCCGTGGGCCAACCCTATGTCCTCGAGTTGACTGTATCAACCTGTGGTATCAACGATCTGACAATGAGTCCCTAGTCTGCTGGACTACAAGGTTCTTGACACTACACGCTGGCTTTCGCAACGCATCCGACCATGAAATCTAGAGGAAAAATCTGCTGCTTTCTATTTTTTGTTGAGCTATGTTAACGTCATTGTACTGAACAGAACATTTTGTTTCCTATTAATGAGTGAACACTTTCACCCCTGAAAAATTGCTAATGAATTAAGAGCTATGCCTTAAAATACTTTGGATGAAAGTCCAACTACGAGTATAAAAACGAACTACAAATTGTTGACTCAAAAAAATTATAGAATTTATTGAACCACTTTAACTGCAGTAGCACTGCCTTTTAGCAGCAGTTAAAGAAAAAAAAAGAATGTTTTGATTTCTGCATCAGTAATTTTCGCGAGCGTGTGATAATTAAGTTTCTTTTGAATTAGTTAGAAGCGCGTTTCAAAAACTTTTTTTACTGTTGTTTTTTCCAACACTCGTTTAATATATTGTCGGTTGTATTCGATTAAGTTTGAATGGTAATAAAGAGAGGCACCGGGGCTTCCTGACGTCAAGGCTGAAACGACACGCGAGCCTTTAACACCCTGCGATCATGGCTTTATCTGCGCTAATATCTCCCTACACGATATACATGTTTTCAAGTTACGTAGCTGTATACAAGAATTATTGGAAAGATGTTGTTTGTTTGTTTGTTGCAATCATTAGCAACTTTTTAAGGTAGGATAAGTAATTTCTTAAAAAAAAAGAGTCAAGAATGCGGGTTTATCCTAAAAAAGACAACATTTACCTACTCCAAAGTGAAACTAATCATCATCAGTTGTTGAAACAAGACTGTTTTATTTCAGAGTCGATCCATTATAAGAGCTAATGTTACTTAGAAACGGCGTAGATTGAATGTGGAGTCCGCCTTTAGTAATTTGACAAAGCATAGATTCATCGTAGCAGTCGCGTCGGATAAGTTGCGAGGCGGCGAGTGGTAAGATCAAAAGTATGAAAAAGTTTGAAGTACGCCACGAGACGCCGCGCGCCGCTCATAGCGGCGCGCGCCCACCTGCCAATACCGCCCCGCTCGCCGCGTCGCTCGCTGCGTCTCTCGCCGCTAAGACCGAAGTAGTCAACGGGCCTTAAGCTAGGTACTGCAGGCTCAGCGTAGCAACTGCGTAGGCTAGGCGTAGCAACTGCGTAGGCTTGGTATAGTGCATTTAGCGTAGCAGCTGCGTATGCTTGGCGTATCAACTGCGTAGGCTCGGCGTAGCAGTCGCTTAGACTTGGCATAGCAGCCTCGGTTTCATAGGCATTCAGACGTATGATAACGTATAGAAAAATTTATTCCAACATAGAAACAATAACTACGAAATTAAAAAAAAAAAAAAAAAATACCCCGACAGTCCTTGTCATCAATAAAAAATTTATAAAACTGGTCATGACAAATCTAATGAGCCCAAACTCGATAGTTTTACTAGTAGACATTCCAAAGTTCCATCAGCAACCTCCCAGTTCTAGCATCAAGTCCTTGTCATCATGAGAAATTTGAGAAATGTATAGAACTGGTCAAAACGAGTCTAATGAGCCCAAACTTGAGGGGTTTACTTATAGGACTTGTAAAGTTCCATCAGCCACCTCCTACTTCTAGCATCAGGTTCTTGTCATTAAGAGAAATGTATAGGAGAAATGTTAAGGCGAATATAATGAACCCAAACTCGATAGGTTTACTTTGTTATTAAGTAATCCAGGGTTCTTACATTCGAGCTCCATCATGAGATCAGCTTAATGGCACCAGATTGTACACGAGTATTTCAAATATTAGGTCACACATATGTTTAAAATAAAGTAAATACCCATCAAGTATTTAAAAACCCTACCGCAGTTAACAAACGAGCTGATGACCTTGAACACCTCCACAGATCTTTCATAAATTGAAGCTAAGCTAAGAACCATGTCGATTGAGTCAGCTTTCTAACAAAAAAAACCGCATCAAAATCGGTCCATTCGTTTGGGCGCTACGATGCCACGGACAGGCAGACAGACAGGTCAAACTTATGACACCCCTATTTTCCGTCGGGGGTTAAAAATATAGTTAAAATAAACTTTTTAGCTTCGTGTCAATGGCATGATAGTTTCTCTTTGTTATCCCAAAACTTCGACACTTTCAAAGCATTTCTATCAAGACACCCTGAGTTAAGGTAAAGATTGACGTCCAAATTTAATTTAAGTATGGAATTTAATCTCTAGTTCACTGTCTGTGATACATAAGCAAATCATGATACAATTTTGTGTACATAAGGAAATTGTGTTCCTCATTCTATATCATGGAAGATGTTGTCAAAGGCTTTTTTATCCAACTATAATTTATTTTCAGACCAGAAAATTTATAGACACCTACATAGTACTTTGAACTTCATGATTTAAAACAAGAAAAATGGTATAGACTGACTGCAGTGTGTGTAGTAAATAAAGTAATTACCAATATTTTAAAACTTTCCCAATTTGAACACATTATACAAACAGTGCGACTTAGGTCTATTATGTGTGGTAGAGTTATTACTAAGTCGCTTATACCTAGAGCGAGGGGTAAATATTTTCAGTGGTTGAATAGCTAGTAAGGCTTCAGTCCTCCGAGGAATAGTTGTGAGTCGCGCCCTGTCGGTAGTCGCGTCGAGTATCTCCCGCCCTTGACATCGAACGTTGAATATAGTGGTAAAGGATATACACGAGGTATAAATAATATTATTATCTACACAGTTAATACTTATTGTAAAACTACTGATTCGTCCCGCTTTTGCACAGGTACCATTTAATTTCCTATTCCACAGCAAAACACCAAAACTTAGTCCTGAGAATAAGGAAAACAGAAAAAAAAATACAAACCAATGTCTTGAGCCGAATTATAAATGATGTATTTGATTAACAATATTCTTAATTGTTTTTTTTTTTACAAACGAAGTGTATATGATCATAGTTTTGATTAGATTCTTTCTTTCTTAATTTTCTTTAAAAAAATATGTATATTAATCATTAATTATGAATTATATTAGTTGAATGCTGCAAAAAAAAAATTAAATAACATGAAAATACTCTTCAGATTTGGCTCTTTTAACAGTATATATAAATTATAAATAAAGTAGATTTTCGTGTCTGCCTATGGTTCTTCTCTAAACAATCTACGCAATGGATGTGGATGTGGTTTTCTACATGATTTAGAGAATTTAATCCTGAAGGTGTTTTCGGTAAACTCTAACCAGCAAGGGGTACCAATTTTTCAGTTACGAATATGAGTCTTCTGAGTCGTATTTTTATTATCTATTGTTTGCTTTCGATTTCTTTTCCCTTTACGTTTTGGTTTATGCTTCCTAAGTTGAGTCACATTAGTTTTTTACGGTGAGACATATATTGATTACAATACGACATTGTAAAAAACACTATTTTATGTATTATTATATCTGGCCTGCTAAGCAAAGGCCTCTAGCAAATTTTGTTTAATTGTTTTCGGCTCTAGGGTTATTCATTCCTAAAGAAGACATTTAAGCTGTCCAGCTCCATCTCCATCTCTTTCGTGGCCCCATCTCGTGATTATTTGGCATCAATTTTGTGATTTACATATCCACCACTTCATCGGCAAGCGGCAGTTACAGGTAGACAGGTCTAGCCCAGTCTCACTTAAACTCTCACTAAAACCAGAAAATTCAGTACCTAGGGCAATACTAAACTTGTTGTTTTAGTAAGAGTCTGTACCACACCAACGTTATGCAATAAATAAGTAGTTGTGATACAGTAGTACAGACATTGAACAAAGTAGATATGGAACACATGCATGATTCGTAATCTATTGACATACCATTATACACCGTAAAATTTTGATCGTTTTAATCCCGTGAAGGGTCGATCTGGTACATGATTTCTTGTTCTTCTTCCTGCCCTTGTCCCATATTACTTGGGGTCGGCGCAACACAGTTTGTTTTTTTCTTCCACTCTATCCTGTCACCCGTCACACTATCACTAATTCTCTTTTCTTTCATATCACTCCTCACACAATCCATCCATCTCTTCTTCGGCCTCCCTCTTCCTCTCCATCCATCTACGTGTAAACTCAGAACTTTTTTAGTAACATCCCTCCTCTTCACATGGCCATACCAAGACAAACAATTTCCTTTCAACTTTTCAGTCACTGGCGCCACTTTCAAACCTCCTCTAATATACTCATTTCTCACTTTATCCATTTTCGTCACACCACACATCCATCTCAACATTCGCATCTCCGTGCAGTCTTTTTTCATCCATCTTTATCGCAGCACAACATTCTGATGTAATTCTGATCCATACAGTATGACAGGTCTTATCACGGACTTCAACTAGAGGGGCATCCGTGGGTCACAAGTTGTTCCCGTGACCTGTCGCCATTTCATCTATTCTGTCACTATCGATTTGTAAAGATCACATTAAAAAAAGTACTATTTTTTAAAACTCGAATTAATATACGCTTGTGCGAAATTAATTTCTTTAAGTAAACAAGTCAATGACCTTGTAGATAGTTGTCGGTCAATGCGTACTAACTACCTACAGGTCATTGGCGTCGCTCAGCTGACTTTTACTTAAAGAAATTAATTTCGTACATACGTAAATTAATTCGATTTAAAAAAAGTACTTTACCTTTGAATTTTCTCTTTACAAAGCGATAGTATTTCATGTACCGAATTGACCCTCCACGGAATTAAAAAGATCAAAATTTAACGGTGTATATATAAATACAATAGATGCAAAGTTTTCTATAGCAGTTTTCAAATTGAATTTCAGGATGAATTATTGTATAAAATCAATCAATGACATCTCCCGCCCTTGGGCGGAGCGGGAGATAGTGTCAGACTCTTACTGACTAAAAACCCACCCCGTTCCTTCGTGGCCTTAGATACCAGGGCCGGGCTTTCCTTTCGGAAACAAACCCTTGGCCCAGTAGGCTTCGACCCTGCCTGCCTGCAGTTAGCAGGCTGGGTCTCTACGGTTTGCTGACAACTCTTTGAGGCGCGCGGGAACAGTGCGCGCCGTTGACGACCTGGGCTTGGTCCGGATGGTTACCGGACGGTCAGATAGCGAGCTACCCATAGCTCGCCGTCTGCAAGCCCGCGCCTACGTTGGCCGGAAATCAGGATCGGAATCGGAACCCCCGCGGCGGCTGGGCCGTGAGGGCCGTTGCCTCTCGCGTGCGGCCTCCTCCTTTGCTTGCATTACTGCTTCGCAGAAGGAGGCGACCGCCTGCCATCCCTCCTCGCTCCGGACCATGGCCCGTACCAAATTATTGTATAGTTGTCATAATTGAATTACCTATGCGATGACGGTTTAAAGCCAGTGCAATATGCGCGGTAGTAGGTTTTTTTTCTTAAAAAATAACCACCCGTATTGGGTGGAGTGAGAGGGAGGGCCAACTAACTAAAATATACCTCGTTTTCTTTAGTTGCCCTTTAGGTTCCAGGGCTGCTTTCGAACAATCCTGCAGCACAAAGGAACAATTTATTGTAGACCAAGGGGCTTACGCTCGGGTTTAATTCCGATCGGTCGACATTGGAATTGTGACGTTAGGTACTTTTGAATTTGATACTAGCGCCAATTTGCGTGACCTTTTTGGGAAACTAAGTAAAATCGGGATTGGGCTTGGCGTGTGCTCGCGCAATTTTAAACTAATTTGGCGCTAGCATAGAATTCAAGAGTACGAAACGTCATAATTCCAATGTCGACCGATCGGAATTTAACTCGAGAGTAAGCCCCCAGAACTTTAGCTTTATTAGGTAGGTACCATCAATAAAGGTATTAAGACTCTTTCGGTGAATGACACATACGCTATGTTATGTTAGAAAACACGTTTCTAGTATTTCTACATTTTCCACGTTACTTTTGCGGTGGCGAGTTGTTTTATTGCGTCGCGTCTGTATCACGCCGTGGGAGGTGTCTGATACCGCCGCACCGCGCCGCCCTATGTAATATCTTCGTACTTTAAACTGTTTCATTCCCACCATAATTACTGTGGTTTACAAAATAATGGAAACACTGAACCTAGGTATCACTTTAAAAGTTTTGATTATCCGTTGGAGAATCAATTGTCTGAGATTGATACAATGGAAAAATGTGTGAAAATTTTCGTTGAATCTGGAAAGGGGAAAGTCGTAAGGCAAGTTCTTAGTTAGTCGCCGCGACATAAGGGACGCACTGTATGTGTGCGATTCCCGGTCACTGTAAGCGCAGGTCTGCGGACGGCGATCTACCCATTGCTCGCCGTCCGGTGTAAAGAGATGTCTGCAAAAATTAAGGGACCCAGTATGAGTGATCCCTGCTAAGGCAGCGGGGGCTTTTGAGTTACCGTGGCCCATGTTTGTTACTTTATCACGCTCAAACGACTGAACGGATTTTGATGAAACTTGGTACATAGGTAGACCATGTCCTGGAATAGCACAGGGGATAATTTTAATCTCGAGAGTATGTTCCCTTGGTACAATTTTTTACTTTAACACGGGTGAAGCCGGTGACAGCAGCAAGTTCAATATATATTTCAAAATCTTTACTTACCAGGTAATTATTTCCACATAGTTAAAAGTTAAACAAAGTTCAAAACATAGTTCCAGTTAGTAAATTGCGGGATGATTTATTAGCAGGCAATTAGTTTGGTCGTGACTAGCTGACGTTAACTTCCACACAAGTTGCTCAAAGTTACCTTGTTACGGATGGACAGTTTATCTGTTTGAGCAAAACAAATTGATCTGGTTGAAACAGTTCTGAAATAGTAGAATTTTGATACTAGTGGAAAAACTTTGTTATTGGAACCGAGGCAAAATTCGCCCGAGCCGTAGGTAAGGGTGTTATGGCGCCGAGTGCTGCAGTGACATTCTACGTGTATCAAACTAAGTTCACCAATACACAAGAAATAAATAAACGCGGTTTGATTGGCGATTCGCGGGGGTCGCTTAGCGCTCAGCTTGATCCGTTAAATACGACAGGCACTTTTCCGTACTAGTGCGGAAAATAATAAAGTGCGAACCTAAGGGTATTTTTCATCATCATCCCTTTAATGTTCCCACTGCTGGGACACAGGCCTCCTCCCTAAGAGAGGAAATGGGCCGTAATTCACCACGCGGCCCAGTGCGACTTGGTGAATGTCACATGTCTTCGAATTTTTGGTTCTAGGACATGCCGGTTTCCTTACGATGTTTTCCTTCACCGTTTTGAGAGCAGTGGTGATGAAATAAATTACATAAAGTAATGCGCCTGGCTGGGTTTGAACCCGCCACCTACAACTCGTAAGTCGGGGCCGTTACCACTCGGCCACCACTGCTCTACTAGGGTAATTTTAAAATACATGTATTATATTGTATTACAGTTTCCTGGAGATCTACAACGAGAAGGTGCACGACCTACTGGCTGGTGAGGTACCGCTCCCTCCTTGCCACTCGCTCCCCCGGCGCAGAGGCAACGCACGTAAAGACCTGCGCGTGAGAGAGCATCCTTCTAGAGGACCCTACGTGCAGAGTGAGTGGATGTACTTATCAATCTTTCATGAATAACAAAAGCAATAAGGTGCTTTTTTTCCGAGTGGCATAATTTGAGTAAGTTATTGGCGGCCTTAAAAGTTAAGAGACCCCGGGCGGTAGACCTTTGCGAGGCCTTTGTACTCGTACTTTTTGCAGTTACCTATGTGAATCAAAGCTGGGTATTTCATGAGAAAAGTGAGAAATAGAAAATTTATAAAAAAAATACTAAGTACATGAGTCTTGAGTTGAACATATAATTTTAGAAGATTTATAATAGAGTTGTTGCTCGAGGCCCTATATAAGCGAGAGCTCGAGCGGGTGCCCTACTTGCCGCCCTGTAAGGCCACCACTGGAGAAAATGTTTCACCTAAATCACTACACCTACTCACAAATCCGTTGTCATATTTTTGGTAAACTACCATGGATATTTGACTCACGCGCAGTTTTCTGTAGGAATGTATGACCAATCTTCAGCTTTGTTGCCGAATGCCGATCTGCTGCTCACAATATAAAGGTGTACTCTACTACTCTCGATTTGGAAAACTGTACAAACCAGAGCGATATGTACGATCGGCTAAAGGTCCGCAAGCTCACCTCAAGGACGATAATTGTATAGCAAAGCTCACGGCCTCTCGATTCGTATTTTCTCACAAGCTGTGTCTGCACAGAAATATTTTCTTAACTGAGCATGCGTAATTTTTGTCGACTTTACCTAATATGTCTTTCAGCATTTGGATGTTAATTAGTTAAGTCACATCGTGCTTTGGCTTTGTACATAAAACCACATTCACATCATCTCATGTCCCATACACATAGATCTCCGGCGCGTGTCAGTCCTGGACGCCGAGGCTCTTCTGACGCTGGTCGCCGAAGGGGCTCGTCGTCGCCGCACAGCCGCCACGCGACGCAATTCCACCTCATCGCGGTCACACGCACTGCTTGAAATAGCCACACCTCACGCCACACTGCACCTTGCTGATTTAGCTGGAAGGTACTCACCCGCTTGAATCATCTCGTTGAAATATCTTACGTTACGGGCGGGAGGTCCAGGAGAATGATCATGATATTGCCTTTTTATATCTGCCTGTCTGTCACTGTAAAATTGCACAGATTCACTTCAATAGATTATGATCTACCGAAAAATAATGCGTTAAATTGTAAGCAAGTTTACAATATCGCGAGATAGATTTTAATATAACGGTATTTACAATTTTACGGCAACATATTATATAGGTATACATACCGTTTGAAACATTTTTGGATTATTATATTTTAAGTTCACTCGCTCTTCAAAGTGCAGCTACCACTATGGTGGTTGATTGTACATTTATAGTCGACATATGTACATCTCATAATCATCCGGCACACTGTTACAGCCTAGCTTCATTTGTAGGCATTACCCTACATTCTGTACGAGGTTTGAATCCTAGATTGGGAACTTGTAACACAGATGCCAATGACACATTCACTGCGCAGCTGAACCTTTTAAATATTTCCGGAGGTTTACATAAAGACAGGTGATGAAGATGGTATAGTTCTAATAATGCTTGCGGATTCATCATCATCATTTCAGCCGAAAGACGTCCAGTGTTGGACATAGGCTTCCCTCAAGCGTTGCCACAATGATCAGTGACCCTCACCAGGTCATCGGTCCACCTTGTGGGAGGTCTTCCAACGCTGCGTCTTCCGGTACGCGGCCGCCACTCCAGAACCTTTCGGTCCCAACGACCATCTATGGATTATCCAAATAGTATTTTGCTACGCCCTTTGTGTGAATAAAGATCTAGTATTTTTGATAAAAGAAAGGCGTTAGAAGCGAAACTGAAGGATTGTCCAACGCAAGAGCACGCTAACGCTGACAAGCAGTGGATGCAATTGAAAGGTTTCATCAGCGATGCGCTGGGCCAGGTCTCTGGGAAGAGGAAGCCAGAGCAGAAGAAAAAATGCTGGATCTCCGATTGCTCGTGGGAACTCATTCAGCGCAGAAAAGTCTTGAAAACTAAGGGTCTACAAGATCGTGCTGTGATGGCTGAATACTTGGAGCTTAGCAGGGCTATCAAAATTAGCTATCGCAATGACAAAAATAACTTCATTGAGGGCATCTGCAGCGACTTTGAGAAATTTTCCAGCAAGTTACAAACTGCAGACCTTTTTAAGAAAGTTAGAGTCTTGTCCAAACAGTTCAGGGCTAAATCGTGGGTTATAGAAGATGTCGATGACACTGTACTACATGAACTTGACCGCATTGCTGAGAGGTGGCGTGTCTATTGTGAACAGTTGTACACAGACCCCCATTCGATGCCTGGAGCCGTCCCGGACTGGAACGACCTAGAGCTGGAACCCATAATTCTTCGTTCTGAAATATCTGCTGCTCTTCAGTCCCTTAAGAAGATGAAAGCCCCAGGAAGCGACCAAATAACAGCAGAGGTGCTTACGGCTATGGGTGATTTGGGTGTAGAGGCGCTTCACAGAATTTGCTCACATATCTGGCAAAACGGTGATTGGCCGCAAGACTGGTCGGAATCTATAATCCTTCCGCTGCACAAAAAAGGGTCGACCAAGAACTGCGGCAATTATCGAACCTTGTCCCTCATCTCACATGCTAGCAAAATCTTGCTCCATATTCTAAACAACCGCATCCGCTACTATCTGGATTGGCAAATCCCGCAGGAGCAAGCGGGTTTCGTCAAGGGCAAGGGAACAGATTCTTAATGTCAGGCAACTCGTGGAGAAGGCATACGAGTTTGATACGCCAGTGATAATGTGTTTCGTAGACTATAGCAAGGCTTTTGACTGTGTCAACTGGGATTGCTTGTGGAGAGTCCTAAACGAACTTGGAGTACCTAATCATCTCGTAGCTCTGCTTCGCACCTTATATAGCTCAAGCCTGGGAGTCGTAAGAGTCGATAAATCAGCCTCAAAACCCTTTAAATTTCGCCGAGGAGTGCGCCAAGGATGTATTTTATCACCTATTTTGTTCAACATTTATGGCGAATATATTATGTGACGTACCTGCGAGAACTGGGAGGGCGGCATCACGGTCGGTGGAGTAAAAATCACCAACCTGCGCTACGCCGATGACACTACTCTTTTTGCAGCAAATGAGGCGGAAATGGTTGCATTCCTGGACCGAATGGAACGGATTAGCGAGGAGATGGGGCTTTCCATAAACAGGTCCAAAACCAAGATCATGGTGGTGGATAGGTCTGGGAAATTGGAGCTCACTGGCGCGTTGGACCTAGAGATAGTGGACAACTTTATTTACCTGGGCTCCAATATCAGTAATGATGGTTCGTGCGAGAAGGAAGTTCGCAGAAGAATTGGCATGGCTAAGGGCGCCATGTCTCAGCTTGACAGGATCTGGAGGGATCGCAACATCTCCATCAACACCAAAACGAAGCTGGTGCGGACCCTGGTCTTCTCCATATTTTCGTATGGCGCTGAGACTTGGACGCTGAAAGCTGCAGACCGCAAACGCATCGACGCCTTTGAGATGTGGTGCTGGAGAAAAATGCTCCGTATCCCTTGGACAGCATTTCGGACCAACGTATCCATATTGCGAGAACTCAAAATCTCCTCGCGGTTGTCGTCCGAGTGTCTCAGAAAGATTCTGCAATACTTCGGTCACATTGCAAGGAAGGACGGTGGCAACCTCGAGAGGCTTATCGTGACCGGTAAAGTGGATGGGAAAAGGCCTCGTGGACGCAGCCCAATACGTTGGTCCGACCAGATCCGCTCCACTCTTAACTCTACGGTATATAATGCCCTTCACACCGCCAGAGACAGAAACAGATGGAGAAACGTCGTGCGAATGAAAATGATGAAGCAGGGAGGTCACGACCCTCAGCATTGAGGAATACGATGCAAGGAGGGGATTTTTGATACCGTATCCTAAGTATATATAGCCCCTAGTATTTACGAAGATTAATTCGGAGCATATTTAGGCTTCTGTTACATCATGTATCCAAACTGACTTAAAACAGTACAATTATTTTCTTATCCAATTCAAAACCTATTTAAAATTTTCAGCTTTAAAACCAATACCCTACCTATCCTACTTATGGTGGTACCTATAGGCATTACCAACAAAGAACAAGTCTCTTCAGTACCTCTACCATGAGTTTTAAGCAATAGTATTCGTCGCTACTCGATATCGACGCCGTAAATATTTTGTATGGCAAATTTTGCAGCGCCTCTAGCGGTCATTTGCAGAACCAAAATTTGCCATACAAAATATTTACGGCGTCGATATCGAGTAGCGACGAATACTATTGCTTAAAACTCATGGTAGAGGTACTGATCTCCTTCGATATATCACGGTACTGTGTCGAAAAGTTTGACGGTACTTATACAAGATGAAGTGTACCTACTGGTAGACAAATTCAGAGCTACTTAGATCCTATCGGGAAAGTGATGAATTATGTATGCACGTGTAGGTATATTCTGACTTCCGCAATTAAGCAGTCAGAGATCACTGTGTGGTTTCAGGGAGTTGAATTTATAGGTATATTTTCTGCCGTCATGAATCTAGTTAATGAGCATCGCTGTGGGAATGTTCGAAAGTGTTAACGTAGCCCAGGAACGAGCAAAGGGCAACGTGCAAAGAGTAACTGAAAGAACACTGGTGGGTTGTAGTCAGTAAAAACCTGATAAGCCCTCTCCCAGAGCGGAAGAATTAATTTGATGATTTCCGAGATGTCATTAAGGGTGGGACATGGCATTAAGGGCGGGAGATGTCATTAAGGGCGGGAGATGTCATTAAGGGCGGGAGATGTCATTAAGGACGGGAGGTGTCATTAAGACCGGGCGAGTTGTCTTTAAGGGCGGGAGATGTCACTGGATGATTTTACCCACCAAAAAAAAGAACCTCAAAAAAGTTAAATTTGTATTGATATAAATATTACAATAGCTTTTCTTCAAATAATTTATTTAATATTTATACCATTTATTCATAGAGAGAGATAAGCAAACTAGGACGTATGAATAAAAATAAATGTAGATATGCAATATCACCAATGTTCATTACTATTACTATTTGTACACGTAATTGATGCAATAGGTTATTTTTATGTAATTGTAATTACAAATTAGTGACGACACAACAACAGATTTATGTAAGAATACGTAGCAATTGATAGGTACCTACACGTATGTAATACCTGTTTTTGAGATAAACTTTTAAGTAGGTAATATCAGCCACACGGGTCGATCTCCTAAGTTAAGCAATGGTTTCCGAGGTCGGTTTATGGATGGGTGACTAACTTAAACAATCGTTTCGGATATTCATTTTTTCAAGAAAAATATCCCACTTAAAAGTGGACTTTCCCCACAATATTAGCATAAGCTGACGTCTTTTTTATTATAATTCGGATTTATGACTAATTTTTGAAGAATTAATCATTTATTAAAATATACCTTTATCCGCGACACCTGTATAATTACTTAGTTTAGATTTCTACATAATTAGGTACCTATGCATTTGTGAGAGCTAATGATAAAAGAACGGCTTACTTTTTGCTCTGCTAACCTCTCACGTGAATACGGGAATAAATGTCATGCTTTACAAGATCAAAGAATGACAGACAAATGCCCCTAATCCATCGAGTAGGTTAAGCTTCGACGTACCTACCTGTAGATTGAAGAAACCTTACAATCAACGTTATGCTACATATTACGAGTATAAAACAAAGTCTCCCCTACCGCGTCTGTCTGTATGAATGCGATAAACATACAGCTGTATTTGATTGAAAATAAAAATCCGGAAATCTCAGGATAAATACTTAGATATGGTAACCCTACATGTACCTTTGAGATACTCCCCAGTGCCTAAAACCTGAGACCACAATATTTAGATCTAGGCCCGGTTCTGAACAGAGAATTTGGAGTTAAGAATTTGACCATATAGCATGTTTAATAGAAAACAGACCTAACACAACAAAGAGGGTATTTCAAAATTGGACCTTATTATTGAAACATATTTTTTAAGATTCAAATACCTTCTTTTTGAGTTAGGCCTCTTTGCTATTAAGCATACGAGATATTCCAAACTATTTACTCTACTTCTAATCATCGAACAGACGGTAATATCTTGTTATTTAGCGCTTTGATATTAATCAGGGGATTTTTCCGTTGTCATAGAGCGACTGCCTATCAGGCCTCCACAACCCAGATACTGGGCAACACCATCCTCCTTGGATAGACTGATGGCTTGATGGTTAGACTTTCTGGCTAATTACTAATTTTATGAAGAGACTAGCTTTTACTTGCGGCTTCACTCTCGGCAACTGGCTACTCTTTCTACTCTATCTCACTCTACCCTACTCAGTACTCTGCCCTATTCTACTCTATTAGTCTACCCTACTCTACCTATCTACCTACTTACCTACTCTAATTATGCTTTTAAACCTTCCCTGTATGCTGGTGAACAAAACAAAGAAAGAATTATTAAAATTGGTCCAGCTGTTCATAAGTTATAGCGTGACCAGGAGAAATAGGGGTTCCTTTTTTATATCGTATACAGATAAATGTATATAATATCCGTCTTATGTGTCCAGTGAGAAAGCAAGTTGGGAGGGCTGTGGCGGCGGCCGGCAGAAAGAAGGCTCTAATATAAATAAATCATTGGTGGCACTCAGCAACGTCATCTCTGCACTTGGTACGTAATGTGTACATATAAAATATACCATTTTATTTTTTAAAAGGCTTTTGCATTTAACGCGTTTTGTTAGTTATCCGTAGGATGAATGGACTGGCCATGAAGTGATTTACTATAAGTTTGCAATAAGCCTACAATATACACCGTTAAATTTTTGTTAAATTTTCTCTTTACAAATCGATAGTTTTTCATGTACCTAAAACTAACCTGATTATTGCACTATGAAAGGGCACAATCATAAAATGATTGTGCCATTACTACCCTACATATTTTGTCGATGTGTATTTTTTTTTCGTATTTCAGAGTACCTAAGCATAATGAGTCGATCAAAATAGAATACATACATAAAACACAGTTCTTATTGACTGATCCTGGTCCTTTTCGATATTATTTTTAAATTTGAGTGTAATATTATTTGCGTGTTACGAGAAGCGTGTCCGTGAAATTATACTTCGCTCACTAATTAGCTTAAAATATTAGTTCTCTCCAACAAAATTTCTGCATATTTGGGCACGTAGGCATGCAATTAGTGCAAACACGAGACTATAGGACTTCTTTTGAAATACTTATTAATTTTTTCCTGTATTGCTAAATTGTTTAGTAAGCAATGTAGAGATTGGGCGTAAGCCACAGGTATGTTTCTGGAAGCTGGTGTGTAGGTATTAACAGAAAACACGCACAGCAATACTTTGATACTTAAATAATTCAATTTTATTGCAATCTAACTCAAATCCTATTCTGAATTTGCACAACCCTTTAGAAGTAGGACCTTTGTTGACGCCTGATGTAGAAATATTATAATCGTTTCTATATCTTATATCTTCAGAATACCGGCCATTTTGAACGCAAATATTTTAATTTCAAGATTTATAATTATCAATTGTCCATTATTAATAAATATTTATTTGCTAGTGGGTGGGGGTGCTACACGTGGCAGGTTCGTCCCATATCGCGATTCAGCTCTAACTTGGCTACTAAAAGACTGCTTCACGGGTGGAGCCAGCACATTTATCATAGCTAGTAAGTACAATATTAACCGTCATATTATAAAACGAATTGCAACACACAGTTTTGTTTAATTAGAATGTTAGGTAAGCTTCGAGGTCTATGACTAGAGCTCTTATGAGGTGGAACCTTGACACACATCTAATGTAAATTAGTATGCGTGATTATGTCAGTTAACTCAGAGATTTAGTGTTGAAAGCTGTCCTGACCTTGATTCGATGCTTCTATTTATTTTATGAAATGTCTCTTACGTGTTTGTTTTACGAGCATCTCATTAACAACTCAATTTGAAATGGATAGAGATGACAATGAAAAGAATATTTCCTACACCTTTTTTACTTGATTTATGTTTAAAATGATTTCAATTTATCACCACCAATTCTAGTATAAACATAAGGGTTTTGTATTTATGATTGACCTTTAAGAGATCAGTTTTTATTAAAAAAGGCCTAAAAAGGCATGGGACACACTAGGATTCGAACGTTATCATGTATACCAGTGTTTGATGTTCCCTTTGATGATAGTCTCGAAATCAATCAATCGAAATTAAATATGATGATGCGTTTATTCTTCTGTACCTTATAAAGCTGTTTCGCCGAGTGTTGCTTGTTACGGGGAATCAGCATCGACGCTCCGCTGGTCGGCCCGAGCTCGGCAGCTACCCACACCACGTGCCATCAACTGCGGCTCCCACGTCGCCTCACGAGCTGCGTTACAGGCACAACTCAATCAACTCATCTCAGAACTCACTAGGAACCATATCAGATATGTTAGTATCAGAATCAAATCCCACAAGTACAGCTAACCACTTCAACTATGTAAATGCTGTGTTATTCTAACTATGTTGCAGGTCCCGGAAACTGGAAAAATATCATTTGATGACGAATATTGGACATTGCGAACAAATGAACAAGATTTACAATGTAATGATTTAAGTAAAGCAGCAAACATAGGCAACATTATGAACTTAACGCGTCCAAAACCAGACGCGACAAATTCAGAGTCAACCGCTTCATCAGTAGCTAGCGGGAGTTCAGATGTCATTAACAACATAGACAAGAACTCAACAATTGCAAGCGAAATTAATAAAGAGATGGACAAATTATTTGGACCTGCCCTAGAAAGAGCCAGCAGCGGGGATGACTTGAAAGTGGTCGCTCCATTGAGACACAAAAAGAGACAATTCAGATCTCAAGAGGTTTTAGCTAATAACGAGACCTCTTTGCCAGGCCAAAGTAATAATTTGGCGACTCTTCCAAGTCAAAGTGAAGTGCAGATAAATGATGTACCAAGTACGGAAAATCATAAAGTTCCTAGTATAACCATTCTTCACGAAAACCAGAGAGCAGAAATTGTAGCTTCAGTTACTGAAAGACTGTACACAAAACTAAAAAAGAAAGAAGAGGCTGCTGCTTCCAAAGTGGAATCAATGGTTGACAGGAAAATTATAGAGCCACTAAGTGAGCTAAAGATTTGCACAAATGCACGTCAACGGCTCATGGAATTAAGTCAAAAAGCTATTCGTAATAAAAGAAGAATAGGTATACCAGCGCACACTCAGACAAGAATTACCGCAACTCGTGTAAAAGATCAAGCTGTCGACGTGCAAACAGATCTCTACTCTTATATTTCCCGAAATAGGCTTTCTCACACATTTTACCGGGATGTAGCTACTGAGACAGTTCCAATGACACCGCGCTGTAAAGAAATAGCCGTAGGTCCAACAGGGTCACTTGATTCAATTGATATGTCTACAGAAACTAAAACAGTTCTTTATAAAAATTCCTTTATGATGACGGACATAGTAACAAAAAACGAGCGATATACTCAAACACTCGTTGTACCTCCGCCTAGAAGAAAAAAACGAACATCTTCATCGAAACACGTCTGCAGAAAAGAGAATCGTAATTGTACTGAAGAAAGTTCTGCTGCACCAGTTATAAGCATAAATATATCGCAGATGTACCCTGTGGATACAGAATCTCAAAGTTCTGATGATAATTTAGAGAACATAACTCTAACAAATAGCAAATCCAGTGTTGCAACTGCTACTCCAGATTTGTTAACAAACCATAGCACCACTGATCCACAAAATATTATTGATATAAGGGAAGATGAAATTAGTGTTTTAGTTAATGTTGCAGAAGACGCAAAATTTCCATTTATAATTCAAGGCGTTCACGAAGGAAAATTCACAGATTACAGCAAACATAGTGAAGAATTCCCTGATAATGATGATTTAACACTACCAAGAGTGAGTCCCAATTCTGTAAGAAAAGTTAATTCATCTGAGATTAAAAATATGATATTAGGTCGTAATGAAAATATGTACCTACCCTTATAATATTATATTATCACCGCCAAAACAAAGAGATACTAAAAGATTAGTTAAATTCAAAGACACCCGAGCAGATCAAGACATGGCAATTGCTTTAGAAACAGAAAAAGGTAATGAAAATGATGATAATACTAAGAATGATACAGAAACTGCTTCCGATATGACATCCGAGAAAGATTTTCCAGCAGACAAAGAGTATGAGAGTATATATTCTGATTCTACAGAATCTAGTAAAGTGGAAACCGATTCATTCATTTGGAAAAAGGGTGGTAGCAGAACAATGGGAAGTTTAAAGAGGTCGAATTACGTTCCTGTATACAAGAGCGCTAAATATAAAACAACAAAACCAAGGGTTCTTAACGATTTTGCAGGATTAGATTCTGGAGGAAATGGAAGATGTTTTACCAATGATGAGATACGTCAAAATGTAAGGGAGATTAGTTCCAGCGATAGTAAAGATACGGATAACGCATCTGAATATAAAAATAGACTACGCAAGCCATATTATGAAAACCAGTCATATTACAATCGTAGTAGTGATTATAATTACGACGATTTAAATGAATTTCAGAGTATCGAAAGGAAATTACTTGATTCTTGTGGGAATTTGGAGGAGTCGGTTAACAAATATGAAAAATATGTTACAGACTACAAAGGAGGTATGCAAAATGATCGTGTTGAAACAACGGCACGGAGGCCCAAAGAGTATCTACAGCACTTAGTACAGTTAAGAAGAGAAGTAGTTAAAGCGGAGAGCGAAAATACAGATAGTTCTATAGATTTAGCTCATAAGTAATGTCATGGGTTTTGTGTGTTTAGAAATAAGTATTTAAACTTTTTCAGTTTTTTTTTCTTGTAAGAATTTTTGTAACAAAATTATTTTGTATTAAAATTATTCTTTATTGTGTGATGTTTTTATCAAAATATTAAATGACATAACAAACAGTATACGAGTACTTACTCATCTTACATAAGCCTAATTTCATAACATTGTTATGATCCAATCTACAAATTGCAACAACTAACGAGTGACCGGTGCATAGTCAAATTCAAGTTCATTGCAATCGTAAGATTTGTGACCCTGCAGAAAACTAGTAGACAACATTATGAAATAGTCAAGTCTACAGCAAAGTGCCTTAGCTATGAGAACCACACTGTTCATTGACAATGCGCGAGCGTAAGTGAATAACGTCGATAGAGAAATTTAATAAATACTAGGTAAACTATGATAATTTAGCGAATAAAAAGCCTGTTGTGTTGAGTGATTTTTTAATAATTCTGCAATGTCTTTCTTAATAATGCAAGTGTTTAATCCTCAAACAATAATATTTGTGGTTGTCACTATTATTTACACATTTCTGTGGTTCCGCTATAAGTTCACGTATTGGTCGAAACGAGGTGTTATCGGGCCGAAGCCAGAGTTTATTTTTGGGAATATTAAAAAAGTGATTAAAAGAAAGGAACAGTTTTTCCAACCGTACTATGATAATTACTTTAAATATAAACATTTACCTTACATCGGCATGTACTCATTTCACCAACCGGTGCTGTCGATACATGACCCAGATATAGCGAAGTTGTTGTTGATCAAAGACTTCGACAGCTTCCAATCCCGGGGCACATATGCCGGCGGGGTGGGTGACCCGTTGGCGGCGAATCTGTTCAACATTCACGGAAAGCGATGGAAAAGCCTGCGGCTTAAGATGACGCCGACGTTCACTCCGGGAAAGCTGAAGACTATGTACCCTATTGTTGAGGATATAGCGAAACAAGCCCTAAATTATGTAGATGTATTAAATTCTAATGAAGAAACGATTAATTTCACCGATTTTTATTCAAAATATGCGATGGAGATTATTGGAAACGTTGGATTTGGTGTTGAATGTAACGGTTTTGTAAATCCAAAATCGGAATTTTACATAAGAGGACATGAATACTTTGATCATCAATCTCATTACTGGTGAGTGTAATCGTAACATTACATTACGGTCTTATTTTTATGTGACTAAGATAGATCATTTTAATAAATTAACCCTGAGTGCGTGTGTTAGTCAAACCGCAAATGATTTCGCAACGTCCGATGTATGGTTTTCTAGCCACTAAGTATGTAGATGAAGGACATTTTGTGATAATAAATCAAAAAAGGAAAGGCCTATTCCAATTTGAAGATATTGTTGAATTTTGATTTAAATATGTAATTTTGCACTTAATCGATTTTTATTGGGCAATGTTTGAATGATGACAAAAACTCAGAGAGATCGACTAGAGAGGACTCTGTTGCTTACACTCAGCAGAAGATGAGTGGACTATATAATACTAGATATGTACTACCTACTGAGTCTTACGCTATTTAATTTTTTAGGAGACTAATCCGAGCGTTTGCGTTTTTCGCGCCCGACACGTTTGACAGCTTAAAGATCAGACGAATCAGTTCTAAAATAGAGAACTTTTTCTGTAACATTGTAAAAAAGACAGTCGAGCATCGCCAGAAGCATTCTTTAACGAGAAACGACTTCTTACAAACGCTTATTCAATTGAAGAACGGGCATGTAGTCGACGAACAAGGTACGTAGGTGAGATAACTGCATTACACATGTTTAAAACATTATTTTGTAAGAGTAACCTAGTTAGTATGTAGTGCTTCGTTAACTTTATACAACATGTGGAAAAAACACGATTAACACCATTTCCTTATGCAATATTTTGGCATCTACTAAAGTGAATGTCTATGATATGAATGTCAAACAGTAAAGCCTATGCTTCTGCTTTAATAAAATAGGTAAAGTGTAAAAATATCAAAAAATAAATATTCCAGGTGAAGTGAAATACACGAAGACGAATTTCCCGTTCACAATGACTGATGTGGCTGCAAATACCATGTTGTACATGATAGCTGGCTACGAGACATCGGCCACGACGGGCCAGTTCGCGGCCTATCAGCTGGCTTTGAACCCTGACATCCAAGCCAAGGCGCGGGAGGAGGTGGACACCGTGCTAGCTAGACATGGAGGCGAGTGCACGTATGAAGCTCAAAACGAGATGGTGTACTTAAATATGATTTTGGATGGTAAGTGCCTAATTGAAAATAAATATTATAAAAATAAATAAACTGAAATTCTGAGATTTTTTGTACTTGGTGATGTGACCAGGAGCCCAAGTCTGCTATTTTTATAAATTCGTCATTCCGACACGATTCCATTGTTATTATGCTAAAAGATCGTAATCTGCTAAATTCATAATGACCGATCATTGGTCGGTCAGTGGTATTTTAGCTATCAAAGTCAAATGAAGTTTTGACTATTGAAAGAAAGGTTATGTGAAAATGTTACCCGGGGCCCTGGGACAAAGGCAATGAATGGAACAGGGCAGGTTTTTAGTCAGTAAGACTCTGACACTATTTCCCGCCCCACCCAAGGCCGGGATTCGTCATTGGATGATATAAACTACCATAAAAAAAAATTGTAGTAGTCATACAGTATCGAGGTAAAGTATCCTTTGATGTAAGATTGAGGCAACTGGACAAAGTGTCAACAACATTAACGTTGTTGACAGGATTTCAGAAATCAAGATTTTCGTCAAATCGAATTTGCGTCAAGGCTTATTATTTGCACACAACATTTATTACTAGGTTAAGGTTCAGTTATTGCTGCAACACATTCTTAACTTATAATAGGTAATATTGTGCGTCTAACAACAAATGAATTTAGTGCCGTCTCGGTTAAAAATTAGAAGTATTTGTTGAAATGGTAACGCTTTTGGTGCGAGCATGCTCGGCGCGATTTCATTGAATCATTCTGATTTTTTTTTCTCTTATTTTATTTAGTGATTGTTGCCATTATATTGTGTCTTTGTCGAATAAATAACTATTCTAATTAATAACGATAATATTCTATTATGTAGCACTACTGTCCAAGAAGTTTAAATAAACATTCTAACTATATAACGTTTTTTTTTTTTTTTATGGTAGGTAAAATCATCCAATGACAAATCCCGCCCTTGGGCGGAGCGGGAAGTAGTGTCAGACTCTTACTGACTAAAAACCTACCCCGTTCCTTCGTAGCCTATCGTGCCGGGGTCGAGCATTCCTTTCGGAACTAACCCATGACCCCAGTAGGCTTCGACCCTGCCTGCCTGCAGTTAGCAGGCTGGGCCTCTTCGGTGTGCTGACAACTCCTTGAGGCGCGCGGGAACAGAACGCGCCGTCGACGACTTGGGCTCGGTCCGGTCGGTTACCGGACGATCGGACAGCGTGCTACCCATTGCACGCCGTCCGCAAGCCCGCGCCTACGGTGGCCGGAAATCGGGATCAGAATCCCGGCGGCGGCTGGGGCGAGCGCCCCGTTGCCTCTGCCTGATGCGGTCGGCCTCCTCCTTTGCTAGCATTACTGCTTCGCAGAAGGAGGCGACCGCCTGCCATCCCTACTCACTACGGACCATGGCCTGAACCAAGGCCCGGCGAGAGAGATCGCTGCCGCCGATCGCCCCCACGAGGACACGGCGATGCTCCGCCCAGGCGGGGCACACCTCTACAGTGTGCTCCACCGTGTCCTCCGGATGTTCCGCACAGTGGCGACACCCGGGCGAATCCTCAGCACGAATCCGGAACAGGTACTTAGCGAACTTTCCGTGTTCGGTAAGCACCTGCGTCGTGCGGAAGTTGAGAACGCCGTGAGGTCTTTCCAGCCACGCCCCAAGGATGGGCCTTATCGCCCCAATTGTGGCGCGCCCCGAACGAGGTTGCGATAGTCGTTGACGCCATTTCGCCATGAGATCCCGCCGGAGCTCTGTCCGCCATGCCTCGACTTGTCGTGGCAGCGGAATTTCGCCCCGGCAACTATATAACGTTCATGCTTGCTATGCTATATCGTAAGCCCATCTCCTTCAGGACACGGTGGAGCACACTGTAGAGGTGTGCCCCGCCTGGGCAGAGCATCGCCGTGTCCTCGTGGGGGCGATCGGCGGCAGCGATCTCTTTCGCCGAGTCTTGGTTCAGGCCGTGGTCCGGAGTGAGGAGGGATGGCAGGCTGTCGCCTCCTTCTGCGAAGCAGTAATGCTAGCAAAGGAGGAGGCCGACCGCATCAGGCAAAGGCAACGGGGCGCTCACCCCAGCCGCCGCCGGGATTCCGATCACGATTTCCGGCCACCGTAGGCGCGGGCTTGCGGACAGCGTGCAATGGGTAGCGCGTTGTCCGATCGTCCGGTAACCGACAGGACCGAGCCCAAGTCGTACGACGGCGCGTACTGTTCCCGCGCGCCTCAAGGAGCTGTCAGCGTAACGTAGAGGCCCAGCCTGCTAGCTGCGGGCAGGCAGGGTCGAAACCTGCTGGGGTCAAGGGTCGTTTTCTCAGAGGAAGGCTCTGCCCCGGTATGATAGGCAACGAAGAAAAGGGGTAGGTTTTTAGTCAGTAAGAGTCTGACACTATTTCCCGCTCCACCCAAGGGCGGGATCTGTCATTGGATGATTTTACCTACCATAAAAAAGCCTATCTCCTTCGATAGCAAATTAGTTGATGTCGATCCGTAATAAAGTGCTGACAATGAATCTGGTAGTCCCCTGGGACGAGATGAGCCTCAGAAGTTCATCAAGCGCCCAATGGTACGGCACGAGCTATAACTAGTTGTAGCCCGAGAGGTATTGCTTTCCTCAGAAAATCGCTCAAGATTATGGCATATAGCATTCGAGCTTATCCCTATAGTAGGTATAGCTAGAACTACATTAGACCGACGCACACGTGGAGCACGCCTGATTTGTACGTTCTACGTACAAATCAGCGCGTTGCGTTAAATCAAACACGTTGCGTGGCGTGGATCTACGAGAAATATTGTATAATTACAAATGTTTAACTCGCTCCCTAATATATTCTCACGTCATGAAAAATGGCAGAGATATCGTGAGCCTTTCTTATTTAAGATCATGCATGCATGTATTATTATTTTAATTCTGTATGAACATATGTTTTTAGCGGAATGTAGTTCTAACTTAAATGTATGCGTGCCCACTGTTGCCCATCTAACACAACCGTGATGTTAGTTAGACTGCCTTTGTACTCATAAGTTTGTGTATAAGTTGTGTTACTTTTTTGGTGTACAATAAAATTTATTCTATTCTATGCCCATGCTGTGGTGCTATATAATATTGACCATTATATTACAACGTAGTCAAAACTGCCCGAAATCTCGGAACTGACTGTATTAATCGAAACATTTTGTCGTTCCTAATCCAGAAACGATGCGAATGCATCCATCAATGCGCGCTCTGTTCAGAAGATGTAACAAGGACTACAAACTGCCCAAGAGCGACCTGGTCATAGAGAAGGGTACCATGGTGTTTATACCCATACACGCCATACACATGGACCCTGATATATTCCCCGAGCCAGAGAAGTTCGACCCCGAGAGATTTTCACCGGAGAATAAGGCAAAGTTACATCCATGTCATTGGATGCCGTTTGGAGAAGGACCAAAGAAATGTTTAGGTAAGAATTTTATCATATTCATCATAATGGTTATATCACACTTAAAAGAATCAATGACTTAAAAAGATGTAATCTCTGAAGTTGAAGATAGTTAAAACTTATAGGTCCTATCCTAGGACATATTTAATCAGTAAATACGATAGCTCAAATAAATATCAATAGATACCTATTAATTTAAAATAACCCGTGAACCAAAACAGGAGTTATCTCCGAAAATCGAAACCGAATCTACTGTATCTGTCTCAGTGCCGGCACAAAAAGAAACTTTTTAAGACATTTTTTTATATATAACAATTTTCTACATCTTTGCACTAAATACAGACAGTTACTGTTGTCACATGTCAGTCCTGGAAACCGGAACAAAAACCACATTTACCTATTTGCCAACACTTGTCGAAACCGAAAACGAACCTACGTTCGGTTTCTAAAAATAACAACTATCATACGTTTTATATTTAAACACGCATGGTTAATAACTGCTTGAGTAATAATTTAATCATTCTTCATCTTCAAATGGTTCACACAACACATCATTAATTTGTAAATTTTAGAATTTCTAATTTGATAATTATTGACACTTTTTTAGCCTTTAAGTTGTCATTGAGGTTTCTCAATTTTTTCTATTTTATTGCACACTAGGCCCTCCGGGAGTTTCATTACAACACCTAATCATTTCTCATTAATCAAATGTTCAGTTGTTAGATGTTTTTTAAATAAGTTTTGACGGTCCATTGTAGCTTTAATATGTTTTCCAACTGGTGAAAAAAGGACATGGTTATGTGATACCTATAGTATATACCATGAATATTAGATATTGGAGTACCTACTACCGAACATTGGGGATGATGTATTGTTCAACCACAAAATTTAAAAAAAACCTGTGAACCGATTTTGTTGCTCACAGCTGCTACACTACACACACGTAGTTCTTCACAAGAACTATGTGCGATAAGTAAATTGATTTGATAATTAAAGATGGTTTTCAATAAAAAAAAAGTTCGGGTTCACCAGTTTCTGAGATTATTCCACACATCTTTTTTTTTTAATTTTTATAAACTAGCACTTGACTGCAATCCTACCTGATAGTAAGCAGTGATGCAACCGTTGAATGATACATCTGAATAAACCTGGCTGTTTATAGTAGTTGCTTATGAAGATGTATGGATTGTGTAACAAATATTTAAAGCCAATAATGATGTGCACCTACTGGCGTTGTTCTTGACCTGCTAGTACCGGGTTGCATAGCAAACGAGTCATTGACATTAGATAGTTCACGCTATTATGTAAAAATTATTAGATGTATTGCATCAGGTCGTTATGACCGAATTATAATAAACTAGCTTCTGTCAGCGGCTTCGCTCGCTTGAGAGTTGGTTTCCCCATACAAACTTTGGACCTCCGTTTTATCCCCTTAAGGGGTGAATTTTGGAAAATCCTCTCTTAGTGCTTGTCTATGTCATAAAGAGAAAAAGAGAAACCTTGTGCAAAATTTCGCGCACCTATTTCCTGTAGTTTGACTGTGTATTGAAATGTCAGTTAGTCAGATTCTCCTTTTACTCGTGTACATATAGATATTTCTTCAGGATTTAGTTTACAGTATTTATTTTGTTGTAGTGTTTGCTTTAAGGCAGTTCAACGATTGTCTGTACTTACGATTGACCTCTTGGTTAATTTGTTTTAGAAAGTTTGGATGATAATGTTCTCACATTATCCACTGTAACCAAAAACATGATTATTATTATCATCCTCGTGTTAACATTTCTGTCTATATGTATATATCTAACTAGCTGCTTTCCACGGCTTCGCCCGCGTACATAAAATATAGCCTATGTCACTCAGGAATAGAGCAGCTTTCTATAGTGAAAAAAAAATAGCAATCGGACCAGTACTTTCAGAGATTACCTCCTACAAACAAAAAAACAAACTATACCTCTTTATAATATGACTGTAGCTAGGTTTGCTGTAAGAAAACTAAATTTGTGTACATTAGCTGTCCTATTTTTATTATTTGTTAAAGTTGTGCACAATAAATAACGTATTTGAGAAATACCAAATCCTTCAATCAGTAAACTATTTTAATGTTAAATTCCAACCTCTCGATTTTCAGGTGTAAGGCAAGGGTACATCCAGTCGAAGATGGCGCTGATAAAAGTGCTGAGCAAGTACGAACTGATCTTAGATGAGAGAACGGAGGTGCCGATGAAGATCAAGAACTCTTCACTAGTATACGCAGCTCAAGGCGGAGTATGGCTCAAGTTGAGAAGACTGGACACGTAGAAAACATGCCTAGGTAACTGCGCACTATTTCCGGCTATGTCGGTGACCTTGGTTCACTTGCGGATATCCTCATTCCTAATGCGATCACGCAAGGAAATCCCAAGCATAGCCCTTTCCATTGCCCTTTGGGTGACTGGAAGCCTTCTCATGAGGCCCATTGTGAGCGACCGCAAAAATTATATAGATCAATAATAATATGATCCATCAAAATCGATTAGTGACATTTTGGTCAATAATCTCTCTCAGTTTTATTTGTAAAACCGTAAATAAATATGTAGGATATTTATTTGCGGTCGGTGGGGCAAAGTAGAATTTCAATCAATATTATTTGAAGATTTTATGGACTGCCTAACATAAAATATATATGCTAAATCATAAAATTGTTTAGGTAGGTACATACTCGACCTCAAAATACCGTGAATGCAAGACGTACTTAAAGTACCTTCTAGGCAAGGCACTATGCAGTTTCGAGTGTGACGACCGGCCCTGAAGTTCCATAGTGGTATTTGCGTTTGTGCATCATCTAGGTCGCTTATTTATAATACGTAAATTAGGTATTTTGTCTATTTTCGTGCTGTGGATATTATCGCATGAAAATTTGTTTCGCTATAAAAACATATTCGGGTATATGCTAGGTTGTTCGGTATTAGCGGTAAATCGCGTTTACCCGAATACTTTGCGATTCGACGAACTAGTTGATCACATTTTGTCACAATAACGCAAATATTCGCCGACTCCCGATTATGTAGCTACAGCATAAATAACAAAATATCTGAACATAATGTTATAAATTTACAATAGACACCGGTTGATGATATTACTGAATAATGTTTGACAAGCCTGTGGGTCTAGTGGTCAGTGGCTCTGACTGCTATGCCAGGACAAATGTTTGTGTGATGAGCATGATCATATTTCGGCCATTCTCCAATTCGGCGTTCTTTGCCTAATTACCGTAACCATTTTTATTTTTCACTGATTTGACTTAAACACATTAAAATATGAAAGAAATCAAAGATAAGAATTCAATAATTAATGTGGCATGTAACAGTTAATAGTGGTTTTCTAGTTATTGAGACTAAAAAAATTTATGAGTACAGTAATTAGAAAAAGAAAAATTTTAATGTAACGGTAATTAGAAAATATCATCAAGTCTATGTAAAATATGATATAATAAAATGATAATAAAACACACTAATAATTTGTACACATATAATTATAATTAAAGCAATAGAATTAAAGATGTCCCTCATAACCATAGTAAATAGTACAAAAAAGACACTTTATCATTACTATAATTTATGAAAAATTAGACACTTTCAATGAAAATCAGGTAAAAACAAACTAAATAAAACAAACATTGTTTTAGTTGGTATTTTTATTATATAAAAAAAGTTGAGTAGGATGGAACTTCAAAAAATAATATTCTAAATCTTCTTAGATAATAAAGATAGATCTATCTTTCGCTTAAAGCTACTCACAGCTCTTTTAAGATTTGCTTATATTAATATTACTAAGTACATATATACTCGATAAAGAATCATCATAATTATACACTCGACTAGTATGTCATAAATTTCAATCAGTCTTGTTTTATATTAATTTTCTATTTAAAAATAACAAGCAAACAAAAAGCAATATAAAAACAGAAAATAAATATTAATGTTTTAAAAATAGATTCTTCTTATCTTTAATACTATTATTTGGAACGTTTGTCATTGTTTTAAAGGAAAACGTTGGAATCAAGAGACACGGAGCCCAAAAACTGTCTGTGTTAGATCATCATCATTATCATTTCAGCCAAAAGATGTCCGCTGTTGGACATAGGCCTCCCCCAAGCGACGCCACAATAGCCAGTCCTGTGCGTCTCGCATCCATCGCACTCCAGCGACCCTGACCAGGTCATCGGTCAACCTTGTCGGAGGCCTTCCAATGCTGCGTCTTCCGGTAGGCGCCGCCACTTCAGAACCTTTCAACCCCAACGGCCATCTGTTCTGCGTGCAATGTGCCCAGCCCATTGCCACTTTAGTTTGACAATTCTACGTGCTATGTCGGCAACCCTGGTTCTCTTGCGGATATCTTCATTCCTGATTCGATCACGCAAGGAAACTCCAAGCATAGCCCTTTCCATTGCCCTTTGGGTGACTTTTAGTCTTCTTATGAGGCCCATTGTAAGCGACCACGTTTCAGAGCCATATGTCATCACTGGCAATATGCACTGGTTATATAAATTGTACTATGTTAGATAACTTTACGCTATTTCCCGCCTTTTCGAACCTCTCAAACCTCTCCTGGGCGGAGCATCGCCGTGTCCTCGTGAGGGCGATCGGCGGCAGCGATCTCTCTCGCCGGGCCTTGGTTCAGGCCATGGTCCGGAGTGAGCAGGGATGGCAGGCGGTCGCCTCCTTCTGCGAAGCAGTAATGCTAGCAAAGGAGGAGGCCGACCGCATCAGGCAGAGGCAATGGGGCGCTCGCCCCAGCTGACGCCGGGATTCCGATCCCGATTTCCGGCCACCGTAGGCGCGGGCTTGCGAACGGCGTGCAATGGGTAGCACGCTGTCCGATTGTCCGATAACCGACCGGACCGAGCCCAAGTCGTCGACGGCGCGTACTGTTCCCGCGCGCCTCTAGGAGCTGTCAGCAAACCGTAGAGGCCTGTCTGGGTCATGGGTCAGCTTCCGAAAGGAATACCCGGCCCCGGCACGATAGGCAACGAAGGAACGGGGTAGGTTTTTAGTCAGTAAGAGTCTAACACTTCTTCCCGCTCTACCCAAGGGCGTAAAAAGTATTAATTTTACATACAACGGTAATTATAAGCATATGGTAATTAGTATACGGAAATTAGAAAACGACAGATTTTCTTAAAAATTTCAAAAACCGACACAGTATGTAAATACTAGCTTATTACAACGTAAGGAGGCCAAAGTACTGTCTTCATTTACATGATTAACTTGGGTCTAACTTAAAAAATCAAGTGTTAAAATGAGTACAACGGTAATTACAAAAGTTTTTAACCAAGGCCACGGTAATTATACACTCACGTGCTTCATTGGCGGTACACTAACGTTAGAGACGAGCAACTGCTGATGGGCTGCGGCACATGCTGAGCAGACGCGACACGTACGGTAGTGATGTGCAAAATATTGTTATTTAGGGGTGTGCACCCGAGAACAGAAAATGTCACGGCAATTATAACTTTCGACTGGACATGCGGTTACTTAGTGATAGTTAATTATAGACTGGTTCTATTGAGTCCAGATTTTGATAAACGACACACGTTGCTTAATACCCTTTCAAACGTTGAATGGATCAAAGTAAATGATGTACGTTACAAAAATTACAAGCAATTTTTAACATTAAGTTGGTGTGCGGACACATCACGGTAATTAGAGAACAGAGGTTCTTTGAACATAGGTTCAATTAATTTAGTCTTAACTACTTAAAACAGAAGCCAATGTTTTTGTTTACAGCTAGATACGGATGCTACCTAACATATAAAAAAAATCCATGATTGAATATGATAATATTACGGATTATGCAAGCCCGGACACGTAAAACTTGCTTATCGGAGAATGGCCGATTTTGTTCTGTGTCTGGGTGTAATTTATCTAAATATGTAAGTATTTCGAAATATACACCGTTAAATTTTCATCGTTTTAATCCCGAGGAGGGTCGATTCGGTACGTGAAACACTATCGATTTGTAAAGATTTTTTTTTAAAAATGAAGTACTTTTTTTCTAAAACTCGAGTTAATATACGCATGTACGAAATTAATTTCGTTAAATAAACGAGTCAATGACCTTGTAGGAAGTTGTCGGTCGTTGCGTACTAACTACCTACAGTTCATTGGCCTCGCTCAGCTGACGTTTACTTAAAGAAATTAATTTCGTACATCCGTAAATTAATTCGAGTTTTAAAAAAAAGTACTTTATTTTTTAAAATTTTCTTTACAAATCTAGTGTTTCATGCACCGAATCGACCCTCCGCGGGATTAAAACGACCAAAATTTAACGGTGTATACGTATGTTTATCAGTTGTCTAGTACCAACTCATAGTACAAGCGCTGCTTAGTGTGAGACTAGATGGCGTTGTGGGTTAGTTGTAGAAATATTATATTTCGAGACTTCAAGTGAATGACGAAAAGAATAATTAGCTACTAATTGACTGATTGTATTTTGTGGTAATTAAATAGTTTAGTGGTATTTTACATAATAGTTATTATTTTTAAGAAATATTTGTAAGAAATTGATTTAGACATACATATTATATTATAAAAGAATGGGCCAAGTGCGAGCCGGACTCGCGCTGAAAGCATTTTTTTTCAATATTGTTTTATTTCCAATATTTCCTTAAATCATTCAAGTAAAGGTCCATAAATTATAAATAATTTAGACTTGACTAAGTACATAAGGCGGCTGAGACGTGAGGAAGTACGTTATTTACGCGTGCGGCCGCCTCCTTCGCAAGAATTACTGCTTCGTCGAAGGAGGTGACGCTTGCCATTCCTCCTCGTTTCAGAGCATGGCCTGTACCTGTACTAGAGCATGGTTCCAGAGGTCGCCGAAAGGAGATAAAGATAAAGGTGGAACGGGGCAACAGGGTGTTCCTATTACCGATTTTTCTCATTTGTCACAATAATTACAGTGTAGCAGTTTAAAAAAATATGTGATGATTTCAATTTTTCATTAATTTGGTGCAATTTCCTAAAAAGTTGAAAGCGACACTTTATTGTAATAGAAAACAGTCTCTATGAAAGTATTAGTAGTAGTAGTTTTAGCCTATTATGTCCCACTGCTGGGCGAAGGCCTCCCTCTCCCTTTTCCACACACGTCTGTCCTCGGCCATTGTGGGCCAGTCCCTCCGGTAATTGTCCAGCTCATCTCTCCACCTTCGCTTTGGTCTGCCGCGATGTCGCCTTGCGTTTATCGGGACCCAATAGGTGGCTCTATGAAAAAAAAAAGAAAATAGATCCAGTAGGTTAAAAGTAAACGATGATAACTAAATAATTCTCCCTTGACCGAATTTCGATCAGAGTGCCATCTCGACAGTTATTAGCCAAGTAAATACCTAAGTAAGCCAACGCAGGAGATATTATAGTGCACAAGTGTGTGCGCAAACTCAGATTTTCTGTTGTTTACTCTCATAGTCCGATGGGACGCCAATCCGCTACAACCGGGGAAAGACAAGGCCCAGCTTTACGTGCTTTTAGGTACGGGGGCGTCACACCACCAACGTCCAAACTCCGAGCTGCTACAAAGTAGGTACCTAATTCCTAATGGAAAAACCCAATAACACTTTCACCCGACCCGAGAATTGAACTTAGGGCCCCACGCTCATCAGTCACGCTTTCAACCACGAGACCTACTTTAAATAATTATTATGTGTGCAAACTCTTTTATGTAGGCCTAGTTGTCAGCCAATCTCGAAGCATTTGTACCTACTAAACCCTATGGTTTAATACACTGATATATCTATATATCAGTGTATGGTTAATAGATTTTCTACAGTTGTCATGATTACGTTTTTGGAAAACTGTAATATAAACAAACAACGAGCTATCAGCCTAAAATGTTGGCCTTAGTTGTTTTGACGGTTCTTGTTGTTGCTACGTTGTTTGTCGGTGTTGTTTTGGTTGTCGATAAATATGCCCCGAAGTTAGAAGTTTTTAGGAAAACACGCGAAGATTTAGCACTCATTCCAGGCACGCCGATTGATCGGCGCTTTTGGTAACCGGTGCTCTGGCTCGTTGACTCGTCTGGCTCAATGTGGCAACTCTGCCAATCTCTTGGCCACGTATCCGGATGGCAGCGAAGTGAGGAGTTCTTTGACGCCTAAGTATACTGTGGTTCCATATATTTATTTTTTCTAAATATATAATTTGGTTTATGTATATATGCTTAGGTTATATTTTTGTGACATTAATGTATCTTGTTATATAACTACAGACATTAAGAAGCAAGACGCACTCACATATAAAAAGGAAGAAGAAGAAAATCAAGACTGAAAACCAGAAATTGATTCATCAACACCAACAAAACGAACCTACAACCGATGAACCCAACATTTCTAAATAATAATAAAAAAATTAGCTAAAGTCACAGGGTTGTGGGTGGGATTACTTAGAGAGACTTTTATTCAGTAAATGTCTGACAGTGAGAATGAGTTATTAAAAAAAAGTTAAGCAATCTTTTAAGTCCCCCGTGGTTTCACCTGCGTTTTTGGTTACTACGCCGCTCCTATTAGTCGCAGCGTGATGTTATAATAGCCTACCGATTTCCACGATAAATGGCCTATCCAACACAAATATTTTTTCAATTCGAACTTAGTGCCTGAGATTAGCGCTTTCCAACAAACAAACGAACTCTTCAGCTTTTTATTACTTATTAAAGATATTATAAATTATATCAATGTAATATTGTACATATATGTTTAAGGTAGAAATAAATGAAATACATTAATATTATTTGGTATTTTTATTGGTGAAGTATAGCGCCTAGCTCTACTAAGCTGTTTTATTTCTAAACGCACGAGCAGGGGCCTAATTACCGCCCTATCTGCCGTATCAATTATACGGGGCCCCCGCCCTACAAGGGCCCCCAAATAGGCAAAAATTCGTAACATGTTATCCACAACCGTCTCTTAGGGTAAACCAAGCGATTGTGAAAAAACACCATATTTTTTTTATATGAGGCCCATTTTTTTATGGGATTTTGATACGGGGCCCCTATGGTACTAGCTACGCCGCTGCGTACAAGATTCGAGTTTGCGATTTGCCGCGGTTGCGATTATCGCATATAAACTTACAGGTGACAATCGCAAGACGTGCGGTTAATTATATCAGTTGAGCTCTAGACTGCCATGGTCACACACCAGAAACGAGTTGTTGCATCATACATACTTCACAGAAGAATTTAAAAAGAAGGCCTAAAAAGTTCTGAGTGCATCCACTAATTTTCGGCCACTGCAGGCGCCAATCGCAGAACGTGCAACCCGTTGAGGCTGTGGGTGACCACGGCTCGTGCGATTCCTCTAGATGCCCGTGGGTGCAGCGGGAGCTGCTTATAACCGCACAAAGCGCAGGCGTAAAATTCGTCGTGAAATGTGCTTTAATTTTTTACATATATCTGCATTCTATAGAAGCTGCAGGCCCGCAACCGCGGTGATCGCGGGTAGACACCGCTTCGCGAGTTCCTTGCCTAAGATGTTAATTATAAGGGCCTGAGGCCTCCACGAGCTCTTAACTTGATCCATTTTCCGACCAAAACTGAACAATTAATGGGATGGAGGGTGTATATAGTAGCTTTATTGCTCTTTTTCGCTCTTACGTCCCGACATTTTAACACGTCATGACGTCATTGTAAAGTCCCATGTAACATTACCACAATGCAGTGTCTGACTGTGGCATTTTGTCGTGTCGTCAGCGTCGCAAAACCCTTTGGTTTAAGACTGATTGCATGAACAGCGCGGTGTAATGTTACCGTGGCCGTTTTGGGGTGGCAGTTAACCCTCTAAAATGTCAGGCTATAATAGTTGGGAGCCCCCATAGTTTGAGAAAGCTTGACGGCCTAACTGTCCCACCTGTAATATTTGACAGCACGGTCATTCCATTTAGCTCCGAAGTTAAGGATCTGGGTCTCCATGTCGACATCTGCCTCGACTGGCGGAAGCAAGTTGTGAGTGTTAGTAGGAAGATTACCGGAACGTTACGGTCACTCTATCTACTGAAAAATCTTCTTCCAGCTCACATAAAGGTATTGCTTGTACAGTCCCTCATTTTTCCTATTATTGACTATGGTGATATGTGTTACTACGACCTGAATGCAGATCTACTCAATAAACTTGACCGCCTTCTGAATAACTGCATTCGATTTGTCTTCAACCTTCGTAAGTATGATCATGTATCTGAGCATCGTACGCTTTTAAAATGGTTACCTATTCCTCAGCGTAGAGCACTAAGGGCCTTGACTACTCTGTTTTCCTTTCTGGACAGACCTTCTTCTCCTTCTTATCTGACTTCTCAAATACTATTCCTTTGCTCTGACCATAGTAAAAACCTCAGATCTACGAATAATCGTCTACTACGGTGTCCCTCACATCGCTCTGGGTTAATCCATTCCTCCTTTTTTGTACAGGCGATCTCTCTTTGGAATGCGCTCCCTTTGAACATCAGGATGGCATCCAGTCGGTTCTTCTTTAAGGTAATGGCACGTGAACACATTCGCAAGAAGTTGGTAGAATCATCACATCGTTGATTAATTGGATTTGTTTCTCAGAGTAATTTTCGTTATTTATATGTATTTATGTATGTATTTATTACTGTATTAGTTTTCTGTTTGTTTTGTTTAACATTAAGTTGCACCTACTATATTATGTTTCTGCACCACCCTAAGGTCGACTGGTAGAAAATGCCTATGGCATTACGTCCGCCTTTGTACAGTTTTTTTTACTTGTGCGAGAAGTTTAATAAATAAATAAATAATGTTGGTGCCATGGTACGACGAGTCACTGTGTCGGGCGCCGTATATCTCACGACGACACAGCAACGAACCGCTGTTAGGCGCCACGGCGCTTTACGTCGATAGTAGGTACATTTCTTTGTTGCGTTTAAAACGAACAGAACTTTATTTCATAGCACTTTAGGTGCAAATTAACTCTGATTCGTTTACCTATACAAATTAGGTAGGTAAGTCCAGCGATGGGACAATATAGACTTAAAAATAACAACGATCAAATAAGAACTTGTGGATATTTATTGACGATTGCGATCTTTTAGGATAATATCCAATAAAAAAATAATTTTATTACGTTCCTAATCATGTTATGTATAAAGTAGAAAAATGTGTGTATGTATTCTAATCATGTATTATAAAATAAAAAAATATCACCTTGACTAATGTAACAAGTCCAGGCGCTTTACTATGAAGATTCGCCCAGAGAGAGCCGGCTTTACTTGCATTATAATCCTCTTAAGTTTCCATAGTAAGTACTTACTCCTTAAAACTTATTTTTTTTAAAAGGCTTTAACTGCCGCTTTCAAATTAGCCTCAAAGTGCTGCGCGATGGCAGCGCGGCTGTAGCGCTGTCGCCGCGCTGCCGTCTTTTTGCCTTTGTTATTCTTTAAAAATAAAAAACACGCGGTCGCAGCGCGAGTGAAGCGCGACAGTCGCACGTCTAACAAGGAAGGCGCCCTTACTCTAATAGTTGGGTATTACCATGTGTTTATTTTTGTGCAATATCTAAATACAAAATAATAAATGACACTAAAAATAAACCTTTATTGGATTGTTAAATAAAGCAGAACAATATTATACGGATTTGAAATATTCTTTCTATTTGCGAATTTGGTTAAAGTAATCTGTTGATACAAAAAATAGACAAAATTGTATACGTACTGTACTGGTAGCTACGTAGAAGAAATGAGAAATATGGTTGAATTAATCTTGTTTGTCTTTTGTCTGTGTCTCTTTATCGACCTCTTTTTTTTTTGCTGGACTTGGAGTGACATCCTCGGCGACGACATCGTCGTCAGACTTGATTCGGACAACCTCTTCGTCTGCTATATGGACACTGAAAGTTGTTTTATGTTTGTCCGTCTGGACGCCGACTGCTTTTAAATTGGATTTCTTTCTTTTTTTTGGAGGTAAATTCTGTGCAGTCCGTCGTACTTTAGTTTTTTTCGTCTGCAAGTCATCGTCTCGATCCGGTGGTTTTGAAGTAGAGGGTTTAGGACTTGATTCATCCAGAAAATGAATTGAATCTCCCTTCTTTTTTTTAGCTTGATGAAATATAAGGCTGTCAACCCTCGTGGGTGGACTAATATTATCGTCCAAGTCTTCAAAAAGTGAAGAAATAGCTGCTTGTCCGAATTGCCTATGAATTCTTGTCATTGATTGGCTTGGGTCTCTGCTAATTGTGATAACGGATGCTGTTTGTTCTAACTTTCTGTCGATAGTATCAGGCAAATGTAATTTATCGACCAAATTATAAAGCCATTTGACAATAAACGCCTTATCTTTAGGGACACGTTTAATTGCGTCTTTTAGAGCTATTCTTTTCCACTCATCAGGGACTAATGACGGTTCAGAAGATACCATTTTGAGATTTGACAGATAAAGCAAATCACCTCCATCTTCCAATAGATGGGATAGTCCTTTTGCATCCGTTGATATTCTTTCAGTAGGTATGCAATCGCTTGCACATTCGCTTTCAATGTTTATCCACGTCTGAGGCGAAACACTTCTAAGTTGGACCTCGTTCTTTTCCTGAATAGTGAAAAAGCTTTTAATATTATTGAGATATCATGATGACCCAGTTTAGAGTCTACACGAAGACTCGTTTGTTGTTAACTATGGCATTATTAATGGCGCTCAGGGTCCAATATAGCGCCCGCGGTATATCCTACAAGTCGCTGCTTATCTTATAGGTGTATAACGCGGTTTTCACGCCGACGTAGCCGCCGTGCCAACAGAACCTAGTACTTTATAAAGCGAAAGTAATTCTGTCGTCTGTCTATCTGCTACCACTTATCAGAACAAATCGGTTAAATAAACTTGAGCACGGGTAAACCGTACCCCGGGTCCCGAGACAGGACACAGAGTACCATTTTCATTTGGCATTAGGTAGATAGGAACAATACACTTTTACTTGTACCAATCGGAAGAGCGTGAGCGATATCTTTTGTATCGTAGCGTAGGTATGTGTATGATTGGAATATTGACTTAATGTTATTATATCCTTACGAAGTAAAAAAAAATACGCGTGAAAACCAGTAGCGAACGCAATAATTACGTATCTATTTGAATAAATAATTCAAGAAAACTAAAATCCATTGCCGCCAACTGAAGTATATAGTTTAGTGTTGAAGATATACAGGGTGTAAGTAAGGGACAGATTTTTTTTCCGGAAAAAGTTTTGTGGAAGGTTGTTCAGTTTCGTCTACTGAGCAAGCCCTTAAAGTTTGTGGACATCTGTCCTTTAGAATCTGTATAATCACTACATAGTTTAAAACAAAGTCGCTTCCCGCTGTCTGTCCCTATGTATACTCAGATCTTTAAAACTACTTTTTTTAATAGATAGAGTGATTCAAGAGGAAGGTTTATATGTAGATATAATACATGCATAATATATTCAATATTGGTTGCGCGAATTTGCTTGATGTTTTAATGGACTGTATGTTTGAAAAGCGATCTAAGGTTTGTTAACAATATGCAGATACTGTGCCTGGATGGGACGGAAGTATTAGGAAGGAACACTGACCTTTTAACCTCGAAGGTTCCACATGGCGCCGGCCGGCGAACCCCGAACTTCGTACTTTCAAGCACTGCCAGTTTCTGTATTGCACTACACTGCACTATTGTTGAGTTTTTGAATGGTTGGATCACGAAAATAGTCAATTTTCTTGTAATTTCGAGCGGGCGCGGTTAGCGGTGCGGTCACATTCACAATCGATGCACACACGTCAATGTCAAATCATTTCTAGAGGTCGTGCGGGTGGAAGGGAAACGGATGGTATAGGATTGCTAGGCCAAAAAAACAAATTACGAAAAACAAAGTCGCGGATCATAGCAAATTGGCGCAACCATTCCCCCCGGGTTTGAAGGGTTACCTTCAAAGAAAAGAGAAAAAAAAACAAAAGCGAAACTAAACCCTATTACTAATCTAAACTATCAATACTAGGTAGCGAAACAACTTATAACTAACTATGCCACTACTACTGATTAGGCAGAGGGCAGAGGCGAATAACCGGACGCAGGTACGATCCAGTTGCGGTTTTAACCTTTACGACTCGCGTTATTCCGTTCGAACCCGGAAAAACTTCTTCCACTACACCAAGAGGCCAGTGCAGAGGAGGCGCACTCTCAGTCTTCAGTATCACCACAGTACCGACTGTGACTGGATCTGAAGGAGTGTTCCACTTTTGACGCGACTGCAGCGTATGCAGATAATCTGTCCTCCATCGCTTCCAAAAGGACTGAACTAAGCTATCTAGCAGAGCGTGACGCGGGTGAAGCTGCAGTTTGTCAGTCTCGACATCTAAAGCGGGCAAATATTTAAGAGGAGTCGTCGTCAAGAAGTGAGCCGGCGTCAACGCTAGTGGCTCCGATGGATCACTAGACAAAGTCCGACACAACGGACGCGTATTCATCAACGCCTCTACCTGAGCGAGTACAGTGCTCAACTCCTCGTACGAGAGAATCTGTTCGCCTATGACCCGAAACAGGTGCGACTTAAGGCTTTTAATATTCGCCTCCCAATTGCCACCAAAATGACTAGCCGCTGGCGTATTAAAACACCAATCAATGCGATTCTCAGCTAAGACATGGGCGAATTCACTTTGGTAGTACTTGGAGCGTAAGAATGTATGTAATTCCGAAATATTGCGTCGCGCTCCAACATAATTTGTGCCGTTGTCAGAGTATAAGCGCTTAACGGGACCACGGCGAGATAAAAATCGTTTAAATGCAGACATAAAACCCTGCGTACTCAAATCACTGGTTAACTCTATGTGAACCGCACGAGTTGTCATACAAACGAATAGGCAAATGTATGCCTTTGTGGAACGTATACCACGACCACGGGCAATAGTGACTTTAAACGGTCCAGCATAGTCCGTCCCAGTATGTATGAAAGGTTTCACCGTCTGTACAACACGACAAGAACGATGGTCGGCCATTTCCGGCGCGTTGAAACGCGGGCGGAGCTTAAAGCAGGGCACACATCTGTGCACTCTAGCGCGTATCAAATTGCGAGCGGAAAGTATCCAGTACTTCTGTCGAAGAATGGACATTAATAAATCGGGACCAGCGTGACAATTCACCTTATGGTGATAGTCCACCAACAAATCCAAAACGTGATCCCTGCGTGGTAGAACTACTGGATGCATTTGTTCAAACTCTAACTTAGCATTTCGCAGACGGCCACCGACACGAATGAGTCCGTCTTGCAAAAATGGTTTCAAATGTTGAAGTGCGGGACTACAAGGTTTATGTGATTCTAAACTACGAAATTCTATTGAAAAATAAAATTTCTGCAACTCTCGAAGTACAACTGATTCAGCTCTATCCAAATCAGCTGCGATTATAGAACCACGCGATGGTAATAATCTCAAAAATCTTAGGACGTAAACTACACAGCGTAATAGTCTCGACCAAGACGAGACTCGATTAGACAACAACAAAACAACTGACTCTTCACGCGGAACTGATACTACAAGCGTATGTTTCTTCTCCTCGGGTGGCTCTGAAACAGTAGCGGGGTTAAACGGAACACTTGGCCACTCGTTAGGAGTGGTATGAAGCCAGGGAGGGCCACAAAACCAAAGCGGATGATTTAAAATTTGCGCAGGAAGCAAACCACGTGAGAGACAATCAGCTGGGTTTTCTGTTCCAGCGACATGGAATATATTTTCCGGAGACAATTCAGCTTGAATCTTACGTTCCAAGCATAGAAAGCGTTTTTCTGCGGAGGCACGGGAGCCACCGAGCGAAAAAATATCACCCTTGAAAGGGAGCGCTACAACATAACGACCATCTTTATCACGAGTAGTCGTGCGGGTATAAATCTCCTCAGTGACCTGATCCTCAGGGCTGAGAATAGGCGGGACATTGACCTCTTCAATCTCCCAGAACTTGCGGATGGTAGACTCAAGCGGCGGCTCGACGGTGCAACAGTGCGACACAGTCGAGTAACTATTTAAATAAGCGGGTGCGGAACCAACTATAACAAACCCGAGAACTGTTTCCAGTGCGTGCGGAGCGGGGTACATCGGAAGACCTTGAATTTTACGTGATAACTGGAGATGCGGGAGAATCGAAGCACCGATCAATAGATCGATATCTCCAGGGAAAGCGTAATTTCCGTCGGCTAACTGCAAGTTCTTAAACTCCGTCAGCATGGACGTGTCAACCGGTACCGTGGGCAACCGTTCCGTAATCTTATCTGCGACTAGCGAATCCATTTCAAACGAAATATTACGATTAAAACGTGAACTAAATATTATTTTAATGGAACCGTGAATGGTTGCCTTTAAACCCCCAAAACCCCTCACTTCTGAGCGGGATGACCAATTATTAAAACTAAAACCAAGGCGTTGACAACAATCCCGAGTAATAAAATTACTCTGGGAAGCGCCATCTAGTAGCGCTCGAACGGTGTGCGGTTTGCCAAAGGCATCTACAATGACAACTTGCGCGGTCGCAAGTAAAACGGTAGTGATTTGAGTACCAGCGGCGGAAAGCGAACACAATGTTACGTCGTTTGCACTTGCAGCAGGCCGCGCGTCACAAGCGTCGCGCGTACGCGCAGGCCGCGGCCGCGATGGCAGCTTACTACTCTCAAAATGTAAGAAGGTATGATGTCTAGCTAGACATTTACGACAGCTAACACCACTGTTACATGACGTAACCAGATGTTTGTCACTTAGACAATTAAAACACAAATTATTAGTGCGGACAAACTTGTAACGATCACTAGGCGATAATCTCTGAAATTCCGAACACTTGTACAGCTGTGTATGGCTACCCTTACACAGAGAACAGTCAGGTGTTGAGGCGGTATTAACTAGCGTATGTGCAGTCTTGACTGACTTCGATGACGCGTCTATACGGCGATCGGAACCTGTCCTATTCGTGACTTCATGACGTGCCGACGTGCGTTGCAATACCTTAATATGGTCGCGAATAAAAGATTCTAAATCTTCGAACTTAGGTATTTCTTTGCCGCGCTGAGTCGTTTCAAACAGACGAACAGTTTCAGGATCTAATTTATTTAAACCGATATACAAAAACAAAAAGTCACAGAGGTCATTGACCTTTAGGTTCTTTACTGCACGAAAAGATGATGCGAAAATATTTAAAAACTTCTCTAAATTATGATCGTTACAAACGGAAAAACTTTTCAAATCGAATAATTGATCTAAATATGCGGTGGCTACTAATCGCTTATCTTCGTATTTTGTTTTTAAAGTGTTCAAAACTAAATTGTAATTTTCAGCGCTAAACGTAATTCCAGCACAGACAGCCTTTGCCTTACCGGTCAATTTTTCTACGAGATAATGCAATCTCTCGTGATCTGTCAGCGATGTGTTCCTATGTATTATATTTTCGAAACTATCTATAAATAAATTCCAATTTCGAATGTCACCATTAAATTCAGGTATTTGAATTGGCGGCAATCGTGGGCGTTCGCGAGGAGGGTTGGATAAACCACTCGCGGGGGGGGGAGTCTCTAAACTCCTAGCAATACGTTTGATACGACAATACAAGTCATCAAAGGACGACAATGCCTGATAACTCACACAGTAATCAGGATTTAACTCCAACTCTAAAATGTTTATATTATTAATTGTAGATTCAAAATCCGCGCGCAAACTATCTAAAGTTTCCAACGAACACAAGAAAGCATCTCTAATCGCCAGATCCGAGGTTTGCAAAGATTTATCACAAATTGATTGAACACGTGAAAACTGTGAGTCCCTTTTAGCGTATAAAAGCTTTAACTGAACCTTTAAATCAGTACTAACCTTGGTTCCCTTAAGAGACATCTTGTTTTGATATATTCACACTATACACTCAAACAAACACTTAACGAATTATTAAGTAAGCGATAATTAACAGATAACAATATGGTAATATTGTAAACAACAAAGTGAACGGCGAACGAACGGAACAACCTGAATCAATGAGTGAATATTACCCAATTTCTCGATTAAATATATGCGTATATAATCTATGGTTTATCCGTTTCCTACAAATATTCACTCAACAATGAACGGGTATTTTTGAAATGCGTCTACCTACATGCAATTTGTAGGACTTCCGAATGAATTTTGACAAGAAAAAGAATGCGATCGATTTATATCTACGCTGATATTTACGTAGCTAACTATAATTATGCGGTGCGGTTGACGGCGTAGGTACCGTAATTATCAATGACTCTTTAACTATACGAGCGAAATAACGTATAGTTGCCTAAATGCCTAGATGCGGGTTTTCTACTATTATATCTAGGTAAACAGGCGCGTTGCGTTTATTCCCTATGGAACAAATACTATATTGCGAAATTACAAGAAAATGATTCACGATCCTGCTCGTAAGGACCAAAAGTAATGGTTGCGCGAATTTGCTTGATGTTTTAATGGACTGTATGTTTGAAAAGCGATCTAAGGTTTGTTAACAATATGCAGATACTGTGCCTGGATGGGACGGAAGTATTAGGAAGGAACACTGACCTTTTAACCTCGAAGGTTCCACATGGCGCCGGCCGGCGAACCCCGAACTTCGTACTTTCAAGCACTGCCAGTTTCTGTATTGCACTACACTGCACTATTGTTGAGTTTTTGAATGGTTGGATCACGAAATAGCCAATTTTCTTGTAATTTCGAGCGGGCGCGGTTAGCGGTGCGGTCACATTCACAATCGATGCACACACGTCAATGTCAAATCATTTCTAGAGGTCGTGCGGGTGGAAGGGAAACGGATGGTATAGGATTGCTAGGCCAAAAAAACAAATTACGAAAAACAAAGTCGCGGATCATAGCAAATTGGCGCAACCAAATATTGCCATTGCATGTGCGAAGCTGGGGCGGGTCGTTAGTACTTTATAAATAAGTTGATTTTAGTGAATGTACTCCGTGAGCTGAACAAATGGATGTGCGATTAACTTTTGTGCGACAAAACTGTACTGCAATTCACCATAGTTCTACTTCATGCGTGACTAGCTTCTGCCAGCTGCATCGCCCGCGTGAGGATTGTTCATACAAACTTTGGACTAACGATGAAATCCTCTGTAAATGCTCACTTACATCATGAAAAGAAACCTAATTCTAAATTTCTGCTCCTAGACCCAGTAGTTACGGTTGTGCGTTGTTATGTCAGTCAGTTTCTCCTTTTATATAAACAGCTATAATAGTATCTACGTCAGTACTATACGAACCAAAATTCTATCAATGTCCCCATGCAGTTCCACCGACACCCGGACTAGTAGGAAGTCGACAGCCAGTAGTACTCGGATGAGGGCCAGCAGGGCCGACAGCAGCCAGCAGCAGGTGTGCAGCCAAGCGGAGATGATGGTCAGCCGCGTGGCCTGGTACACGCCGCGGATGCGCCGCTCATACGTCAGCGTCGCCACGTTCACCGTATATGTACAGCTATGGATCAGTAAGGAGTGGAGGTACTGGAACTATAGGTGGGTGACTCTTTGAAACTGAGAAGGTGTCTCATTCGTCTGGCCTAGTTTTTAGGGTTTCGTTCAGTAAAAAAAAAGTACCAAGTGGCAATTGCCAAGTACCTAGTGCCAAGCGCCAAGTTTTAAATGCCAGCTACCAAGTAGCTAGTACCAAGTGATAAATGCAAAGTATCAAGTGGCAAGCGCAAAAAATAAAGTGCCAAGTCCAAATGCAACGTGCCAAGTAATTACCAAATGCCAAATGCCAACTACCAAGTGCAAAGTGCCTCACTATGCCAAGTGACTGCAAAGAGAAAAAAAATAAAGTGCAAAATGATAAGGTGTGTCAAGTGACAAATTAATGAATGATAAATGATTTGTGGTGGAAGTGAGCACCAAGTAACTTTTCCGTTCTAGCACGACGGGGGCGGTGCCTTCGAGTAGATATGTTAAAAAAAAATAACAGATGGGTCTAGATTTAGTCGAATTTTAGCTCCCTTAGATAGTTTCATATCTAAGCGCCTATGGTTTCCATCGAACTTAAGTTCGCTTAGTTAGTGTTCAATGTTTTTACCCATGCTTTTGGGTATTTACTGAGTAAAAACCCTGTTTATACCCAAATTGGGTATTACCGGTAAATACCCGATTGGTTTTTACACACGTCCCATCTCTACTTACTACACAAAATAGATAGGCAGGTACGAAAGCTACGCCAGATGAATGAGACGTTCTCTTGGTTTCAAAGAATCACCCAGTTGGCAGTCCAGAAGCATCAACTTCAAGTATTTATAAGATTAATGTTGGGAAGCTGCTTGAATTTTTTTACATTTCTCAAATCTTAGAGAAAAGATAACTCTGTAAACGTACTTCATAAAAGCGATGATATGAGTATGAGAATATCCGTGTGACGTCACACGACTATAACAATAAGCCTTAGATACACAAGGGAATAAATGAACTAAATTTTTTACCAGTTATCCCCAACTGATTGAGCTGAAATTATGCATAAACGTTTCGTTTGAAAGTTAATGCACAATTTTCTGAGAAAAATTGTTTTTCTTTAAAATATAGAAATGTTGTTATTGTGCAATTACGTGGGACTGCCGGTGATTTCGCCAAGTTTGCGGCATAATTCCTCCAAGCCTTTATGTGTGATCACAGATGAGTGTACGCAGAGGCAGCCCATTGCTAGCGAGAACACGAATACAGGTGGCAGCACTCGCCACGGCCGTTGCAAACTGCAGAGAGTAATATCGCATCATCTTGAATATCATTCGAGCGAATAGTTGAATAGCTTCGGTCAGTAAAAATTGGAGTACGCTTGCTTAGAAGTAGTGCCGTAACTAGGGCGTTGGCAGCGGTGCCCAGGTATATATGGTATAAGCCCTGATGCGATCAAACTAAGAAACAGTTTTATATCATTTTTTCATCAGTAGCGTTACTGTTTCCCATTCCGTCTTGTTTCGTATCGAACCAAGGCCGGATGCTCAGGACGACACCGTTGATCACCTCTATGAGGACACGGCAGGGCACCACCCATGTGGACTCAACTTCCATCATATGCTTCATCGTGTACTCAGTGCGTATGGTGCATGCACTACGAGTATGTGTATAGTGACGTTCGAGCGTTTGTATATGGATCTGCATCAGGTTGATTAAACATACCTAACTCGAACATTTTTAGGGGCGCAGTTTCAGATGCTGGCACCGAGCATATAAAATACTAATTACGGCACTGCCTACATATTCACTTTTGTCTTGAAGATCCCTCTTGATGGCTACAATTCTACAAACCAATAAACACAGACTCCGGCAGGGAATTGAGGACTGCCTTAGGGCCTGGCACATTATCACGGGGCAGCGTCTTAATCTTTCGTCTTTACGTAAATAGTTTGAAACGGCACGACACTTTACTGTGGTACCTACTACTGGTACTATAAGTTCACAAAAATGTGGCCAGGCCCCAAATCCTCTAGGTCCAATCTATCTTTATACCAAAGACTCATCACTAATATAACAAAGAAAGACAGAGCTACTTTCGCATTTAACATTAGTATGGATAAATCACCCGGTGAGAGTCCTGGCCCCGGTGGAGCACATGAGGAACATGGTAGTCCACACCAGACCGAAGATGCCCGATACTAGCGGCACGTACGCCGGCAGCGAACAGGTACTCTTCTCAACCCACTGAGTGCTTAAGAAGTCCACTGGCACTGTAAATAGTTTGAATCGGTAACCCTTCTTCTCATTTTGTGCTTATCCCAATTTAATTATCTTCTTGAATACTTTTACGGTGTTGTCTAGTCGTCCATATTCTAACCATATCAAAATCAAATCACTTGGTCCAATTTGATCATGAAATTACACTTGTTGTACCCCACCAAAACTTTTCAAAAGTCCGTCTATGTTTCTTAGGCCTTATCACATTGTTGTAGTAGAGAAAAACCGACAATTTCTAATGCTACGTTCACATGTGGGACCAGTCTCGGCCAATCTCCATTGTGTTAACGGGGTTTTACACAAAAGCGATTGGCCGAGGCTGGGCCTACATGTGAGCGTAGCATAAGATATCTAACACCCAGATGGGACGTGTTGCTAGTTTTATATTATCTACTCGTGTAGGTATATATTAAAGGAGAAACTGACTGATTATATTAACGCACAGTCGAAACAACAGGGACTATTAGTAACGTAAAATTTTACACTAGGCTACCTTTTATCACGTAGGCGATTAACACACTGCCACGCACCACGGAGCGTAGCGCGTGAATGCGTTTTTTAATGTTGCTTACGTAAGTATCTCGGTTTTATAGAAAACACGCACAATCCAACACACAGAAAATGCATCCACGCGCGATCATTTAGATCACGCGCCTACATGCGGAGTAACATGAGCACACGCGTGTGGGTATGGGGCGAGGCGCATGGTATGGCACACCGAGTCTCGCAGTGTCGTGTAAACGTATTGCTTATTCATTTTATTCACTTTGGTGTCGTGCGTGATTTGGGATGGCTTTGACGTGTGTTTTCATTAGACTGTACAAAAACTATACAATTAGTATCACTGCAGCATCTTGAATGAGTTCCACATTACTAACCATTTTTAATATCAAAACAGACGCGACGCTCTGCACTGCAGTATCACCACAGCGAACGGCTTTGAATTAAATGAGTCAGAGCCGCCGTGAATCCACTAAACGCAACTACGCGCGTGAGTGCGTAAAAAACCCGCACGATGATGCATGAAATGAAATCAACGGCTAAATTGGTTGTTAAATGAAGGTGAATATACAAATATTGGTGTGAGGAAGAGTGGGGGTGTGGTGGCGACTTTGTAACGCTCTCTTTTGTACGTGCGTAACCATATTATAGCGACGTCACATTTCAGTTTATGCGTCCTTTTTTTGTTACTGTTTACCCTTCCACCAGATTTAAAATGATTTTGAAACGGTTTCGAAAAATCCATTCCATTTTCGTATTTGGTTAAAGTTATCTTTTTTTTTAAACAAATAATAAATAATGAGTCAATTCGATTGCATATTTGCGTTCAAATCCTTCCTTATTTTGGGAAATCATCAAATAAACATCTTCCGCTCTGGGTGGAGCGAGAGGGCGTGTCAGACTTTTACTGACTAACACCAACCTGTGTTCCTTGAGTTGCTATTTTTGTTCCAGGGCCACGGTGACTTTTTCGAATATTTAGAGTAAGAAAGCGGTGGCGCCACTCCTCAAAGACCGACTTACCGCCGCGATTTTGATTTGCCCATTTATTCAAACATTATGTGATATTAATAATAAAAAAAATGTGGTATGAGTAACACTTACAATCACTTTTTTCCTGGTTGGAGGGTATAAACTCATAGATGACGTTGTGTTTGAGCGATGTGAGTGACATTAGCTTCGGAAACAGCACACATTTCTCGTCAAACAAGTACATTAGCATGTGGAAGCAAAATGTGCAGAACGAACCAAACACAAACGCTAGAAAGAAGAGAAGCAGGTGGGCTCCTGAAAAATATAATGTTTCTTAATTCAATCAATCAAGTTTGTCCATAGCAGTCGTTAATAAGTGTATCTCACAGATACAGTACGAGCAACACCCAATTTATCCGTCAGTCCAGGAGCAAAGATTCAAAAGAATTTATTTCAAACTAGCTGTGCCGGCGACTTCGTTCGCGTGGACGATGATCAATGAGTTTTTGTGTAAAGTGTTATTTGTGTAGAACGTTATCTATCGATGTGGCTAATTACAATAGAAAACTTATTTCTTATATAATAAGAAATAAGTTTTCTTAGCTAATAAGTATCTTAGCCGTGTGCAGCGCTCCTTAGTGAACTCCGTTGCGGGTGACGTAACCTACTAAAACTTATTGTTTGCGTTTGGTACAGTAATCGGGTCTAGGGATCGAACCGCAAAATTCAGTTTGTTTTTTATTGTATATACTTTTCCGGGATAAAAAGTACCCAGTTTGGGGCTCAGGATATCAAAGAATAATTATACCAAGTTTCATCGCAATCGAACCGGTAGTTTTTGCGTGATGCCTGAACAAACAGACAGACAGACAGACAGATAAAAAAAAATTAAATCACAATTTTGGGTTCTGTGTCGGTCTAGTTTTTTTGATATTTTCAATGTACAGAATTTTTTCTTCTACAGATTTATTATAAGTATAGATACATCATTTACAGCCACTTTTGAAAGGTCAAGGAGTCATTCTGTCTGTCACGAGCCACGTCGCTTTCATTGTTCCTGGCCGTCTCAATGAGGCTGTTGATACATTTAGCTAGTTCTACATCAGGGTGACGCATCGGGAAGCCTCATATCCAGTATTTGTAGTAAATGTTTTTCTGTTATTATGGTCACATCATGGTGCTCATAAAGGCTTAAAGTAGCTGTATCTGGCTAGACTTTCAATGGGGTATATTTATAGCTATGATAGGAGCCAGATTTTGCAATAGCGGTCATTGACAGTCTTATATTTGTTGAATATTATGCATAAAGCAGTCTTGAATCGACATTTATCATGATCCTTTACATTTTTTAGTGTTGAAAAACAGTTTATTGTTTGTTTTAAGAGATATTAGAAAAGGGTTAATGTACTTATTTGCATTGTGTATATGCAATTGCATATACACCCGTTAAATTTTGGTCGTTTTAATCCCGTGAAGAATCGATTCGGTACATGAAAAACTATGGATTTATAAAGATAAAATTAAAAAATAAAGCACTTTTTTCTAAAACTCGAATTAATATACGTACGAAATTAATTTCTTTTAGTAAACGAGTCAATGACCTTATAGTTAGTTGTCAGTCGTTGCGTACTAACTACCTACAGTTCATTGGCCTCGATCAGCTGACGTTTACTTAAAGAAATCAATTTCGTACACGCGTAAATTAACTCGAGTTAAAAAAAATAGTTTATTTTTCATATTTATCTTTACAAATCGATAGGGTTTCATGTACCGAATTGACCCTCCGCGGGATTAAAACGAACAAAATTTAGCGGTGTTTTTTTAACTAGGAATACAAAGTAAGCCAGTTGTTTATTTTGCCTTTGTTTCGGCTTTACAGTGTTTTAAAAAAGATTCAGTACCCTTCCACGCTCCATTGATTTCGTTTTCAGATCTTTCGATCAATCTGTATTCTTCAAACAACGGGACTCTTTTATTGACAGGTACTGTTTCTACAGTTACAGATTGTGGTGCAGGCCTCATTTTTTTCTATTTGTAAAACCTGTCGGCATAACCTTACGAGATAGATTTCAAAACAAATCAAAGAGATGTACTAAGAGATGTAAATATAGAGGAAACACAATCTGCCACGAATGACAGCATAGAGGTGAAAGAAGGTAAAGAAAAGGTTTTCCGAAAATGATTCGATCTTTTTACGAGTACTTTTATAAAAATAGCAGGTTTCCTCATTCCTGTGATGATTTAGGACCCTGTCACACTGCAGTGGGACGACGTCACGGCGTCTTAGTCAGGTTAAAATGTAAAAAAAAAAATATGGTTACTGGTCTTGACCTCACGCGTGTGTCGTGGACGGCGGACCCCGAATATTACATGCGCAGTGTCACTAGTTTAACTTGAACGGTGTGCATGTAGTCGTGTCGATGGAGAATATTAATGTATTAATACGCAACACAAGTCCACGTGCGGGCGTCCGTGCCTGCGCCCGCTTTACGCAGCGTTGGCCCTAAGACATCCGAACCCAAGTCCTCGTAGTGGAATACGGTCCATACCCTCTCATAGAGAGGCGTATGTCTAAGCAATGGGAATGTTATCGTATAGCTGGATTCGGAATCGGGAACTCAGATTAGAGAACCTGTCAAACCCTATTTTTTAACCAAAGTTTGTTAGACTTTTGAAGTAAAATTCTTAGTTCAGATATGGCTACAAGTCTCATTAAAAAATACCACAGATGGGATTCTTGGAAGGTTCCGATCTTCAGTGTTCGTGTGACGTCTCTACGCAGACTATGTGTTACCTTTCCTTTTTTGTGTTACCATGTTACCTTTTCACGTAGAGTGACAGTGGCAGCGGATGGTACTGGCGTGGCCGAATACTGGGCTAGATAAGGAAATTCATTTTGAAAAAAAAACCTAGTTTTTTCATCGACTTACTAAAAGAAGGCCCTATAATACAATATTTTCTATCAGTGTTATATTTCTCTAACATTGAACTCATCTTACGACTTCTCCCGCTCTAGAGCGGAGCGAGAGTTGTCAGAATTTTATTGACTTGACTAATCCCATATCTACTTATGTTCTATCGTTGCTTTTGCTTTTCAGGACCACGGATTAACTGACATCTCTTCGAGGCGCGCGTGAATCTCTACGCGCCGTCGTCGACGACTCGGGCTCAGTCCGGACGGCGAGCTACCCATTGCTTGTCGTCCGCAAGCCATGTCTGTGGACTATATCATATCAATAACGATAAATTGTCTATTAGACATGTGCATGTCATGTGATGAAACTCGAGATTGTTGATCACAAACAACGGGGTAATCGATACGACCGCGATCATTGATGATAATCGTTTGTTCTTAGTGATGTTAGCGATTCGATAATTTTATGTTTACAACTAGTAGATTTTTTGTTACCAACGCGCGAAGGCTCCAAAAAAAAATATGGTCAGCAAAATAAAACTTATTTATTATTTTAACCTTTAAATAGATAATTGGCATATTATGCATCAGCACAGATCAATTAATGGTTGTATTCAGAAACTTGTGATTTCAAGTATTTTTTTTACTTGGCATTTATTTAGTAAGCAAAAACCGATTTATGATGAATGAATGAATGAATGAATGAATGAATGATATATTTATTTGCAAGAATATAGGTAGCTAACAAGTTCTTAGGATATATGGGGTTTCACTATATTCGGCATTTCAGCCGTACAAATATTTAGTTTTACATCTTTAGCATGCAGTAGGTACACATCGAGTTATAGTTACAGACTTACAGTTACACGTCTAGTTAAAGCAATTTCATAAAATACCAAATAATCATTTCAATTAACAATTCAACCACTAAATTAAAATTAAATTCTTAATAATTGAAAACAAATAATTCATAATAAAAATAATTTCATGTCAATAAAAAAGTACTTAATAATTTAGAGTAAAAATGATGTCATGTCAATAAAAAATTATTTACAATAAAAATGATTTCATGTCAACAATAAATAAAAATAAAAAATACTATAAAAATGGTTTCATGTCAATATAATAAAAAAATAATAATAAAAATAACAAAAATATGAAAAATGATAACGTAACAATTATAGAAATTTCACACTTTATGCTCAAGATATTCATTGACGGAATAAAAACATTTCTCACACAACCAGTCATATAGCTTTCTATTAAATTCCAAATCTGTAGCACTTCTCAATTTTTCGGCTAAATGGTTATATATTTTCACCGCCATGGTATAACAATTCTTGTTGCATACTTTTAATCTATTTCGCGGAACTACTAGTGGTTTTTGTGTTATTTTCCTCTTTGTCTTAGCCTTTTCATCTTTTTCAAAAAGCGCGTAATTATTTCTTACGAATTTGCAGATTTCAAATATATATAGAGATGGGAGGGTCAGCAGCTTTTGTTTAATAAATAGAGGTTTACAAGAGTCCGTCCACTTAAGATTGAAAATTGACCTTAAACACTTCTTTTGGGCTATAAATGCCCTCTGGGCATGATAGGTATAAGGAACTGGAACTGTTAGGTAGTATACTTCTTATAAGGTCGATTTTGACTAAACCTTCGAAACTGTTTAATAAATTACATGGTAGTTATAAGTTTTTAATTTTTCTGACCAAACACAATTTCATTTGGAGCGGAACGAAAAATTTGGAGCGTATGGGAATAACTTGTTTCAAATGTCGTCCATAAGCTACAGAAGGAACATAGGTGGGTTTTAGTCAGTAAAAATCTGACACGTAAGGAGGCGTGTCCACCGCAGAGTTGAAGAAGTCAGAATAATAATAATATTGCACAACTATCCCAAACGCCGCCGTCTGGACGTCTAGACTGCGTTGTATAATAGTTTCTGCAAGTTAAGCAAAGCTTGTGATATGAGTACTAGAGAACTGATAAAAATACTTTTACTATATATATTTCTAAATACATAAATATTATAGATAAATTACACCCAGACACAGAACAAATGATCGTGCTCATCACACAAACATTTGTCCTGGGTGCGAATCGAACCCACTACCTCCGGCATAGTCAGGGCATATCATTAGACCAACAGGCCAGTCAAAAAAAGTTCCCGCTTCTCAAAAAAATTGGAAACAAGCCGTTGTAGTCTCCGCTTAAAAATAGTAGGTAAAGTATGTTTGAGTTTTATTGAGAAGGTCATGGCTAAGTATTTAAAAATATCCGCACGGGGCGATGTTCAAGGCTTAGCAACACTGGGCGGTCTGCGGATGATTGATTATTAATTACAGGCAGAGATTCTTTAGTTCCTCGATAAGCACGTACTTAAAGCTGTTAATCCAAATATCATTTGTAGATGTTTGACTGTCGTTATGAGTGGTCAGAAGCCAAAAAAATCACAATTCTTGCACATTGTTATCTTACTGCCCGAGTGGTTAATGTTGAGGGGGTCAGTTATGTTGTCGTTGTCGTTCCACTTTTTTTAAATTATATACAAGTGCTTGACTGCGATCCCATCTGATGTTAAGCAGTGATGCAATCGTTGATGGTGAAACGCACTAGTTTATTGAGAGCCTATTCACTGTAGCCTTGAAGATATCTAAATTATAATCGGACGAGAAGACCGCAAAAGGCAATGTATAAATATTATAAAATTTTGGTACTCAGCTACATTCGCTTATGCAGGAAGTCGACGGCATTATAGGCAGTTTTCACGTTTAGCGTTAATGATAACGACACAATATCGGATCCGACTTGAAGTTTCATGTCTCGTCATAGGCCATTTTCACATTAAAGGACAACGACACGATACCGTGGGACTAGTAGTCTCATAATTTTTTTACGTATGACGTAAGTTATTGGTACGACTAAGTAAATGAGATTGCTCAGTGGCATAACGCCTACAAACTGTCAACTCGTCATTTTATACCTAAGTATATGCGTGTAATAAAATGAGAAACTAACTGATTATATAAGGTGACTGGTAATTAGTGACCGATACTTAAACACGTGATTGTAGTCATGATAACAAACAATTTTTATTAAGGGACCAAACATTTGTGTTCGCCTAGCTGGTCAAAATGTACTGAACTTGGCAGATTTTTTTCGCGATTTCAGGTTTGGTCCCATAGTAAAAGTTGTTTGTTATCATGACTACTATCACGTGTTTCAGTATCGTTCACTAATTACCAGTCACCCTATATATTATATCAACACACAATCGAAGCTACTGGGTCTAGGAGCGTGAAGTTTTTTACAAGTTTTCCTTCTATGACCTAAGCGAGCGCTAAGAGAGGATTTTTGAAATTCATCCCCTAAGAGAATAAAACGGAGTTCGAAATTTGCCTGACGCGGACAAAGCTGCTGGCAGAAATTAGTCGTCAGAAAAATTAAACGGGTTATTGTAAACTCGTCACTTTTTCGATTTGCCACAGAAAGAAGTATGTGTAAACTTGCCACACATTTATTATATCTTATTAAAATATTTCAGAGTATTGTAAATTCGTCACACTTGTTTTCCATGTACAGACTGCAGATAAATACTACTAATACACAGGAATATAAAAGGTAATATTTATTTTTAAAATCAACTAAAAGAAAAAATAAAGAGCCCCAGTTTCTTAAGAGTTGCTGGCATTGACATATATATTACTAGCGTAGTAGCTGGGGTTTAATATGATTAACTATCATTTTAGTTCAGCTAACTAGTTCATCACATTTATAACTTTAGACATAACTATCTATTCTATTAATAAAAATTGTACCTGTGTGTGTGCACAAATAAACTTTTTGTATTTGTATTTATATAAAGCGAGTCGAGTCTAATGAAGAGCTATTGGTCGATGAAACACCCAATGAAAAGTCACTGCCGCTTTTCCTCAAAAGAAAACTCGTAGACATGTACATACTTCCTGCTCTTACCTACGGAGTGCAAAACGTGGTCATTAACGAAATGTAGTTCATTCGTAACAGTGGTCATCAATGGAAAGGAAAATTCTCGGAGTCAAAAAAAAAAAAAAAAAAAATAGATCGCATAAGGAACAGTTGAAATGAACTATTCATTTCAAAACACAAATTGTAGACGTAGGCAACTCAGCCGCCAAAATAAAATAGAACTGGGCAGGCCACATTTACCGCATATCGCAAGTAAAATGGGAAGATAACCACTGACTGGATCCCGAATAGCTGGACCTGGTAACGCAGTAAGTCTAGAAGGAGATTACCTAAAGGATTGGCCCGAAGTAGGTAAGGATATAGAAGAATGGAAGGTCTTAGCCCTGTAGTGTGTTAGAAAGCTTCTTCAAAATAACTTAATTTATTCACACAAATCACTTTTTTAATGTCTCAGACGTCGAGTGCACGGTCTCCCAGATAGCGCACCACACCAAAAAATGCACAAAAGTAGGGACTGGAAGGGAAATTCAATTACACTTTTGGCTATGGTTTCATTTGTTGGGAAGCATCTGGCGGCAGGCCAGCTATTAAATTCACATTTCAATTAATTTTTAGTCGAAAAATGATATTGAAAAAAATATTTTATTTTAGTTAATATTTTAAGTTATTAAATAAACTAATGATATTTTTTCAGATTATTGTTAACCAAATGGATAACTAACTTAGGTTTGAAAAGTCTATTTCATGTTAAAATTATGTAAGAGCTAGAACTTTGCTAGTTAACGGTACTTTTTTCAAAAATAGCATCAAATGAAAATGTGTGACGAGTTTACAACTTGTATCTACCAACCTATGACATTTTTTTTTGTGGTTATAACGAATTAACAATGAATTTACTAATGTGTGACGAATGGACAGTGTGGCGAGTTTACAATAACCCAATGAAACTACCAACTCCACGATATCGTGTGTTATCGTCCAATGTGAAAACGGTCATAGTAGGGAAAAGGCTAGGTACATTGAATCTCTTTCCACTGACTGAGTGTCTACACCACTTCCATATGGGTTCCCTATTTGACTGCGAAACTTGATGATTCGATTTTTATTATATCGAACACGGTGTATCGATAATTTAGTTGGACGATTTTTTGTTCCACCGATGCTTTATTGGTGCGATGTAACGTTTACACGAAAATTCCTGTTGCGAAAAACCGTACAGAGATTGCTCATTAGTTCGATAGTAAGTCGGTTCAAAACGCCTAGGTTCCGTGAAATTTAATATTAATAACGTTATCAAGACACAGAGTTTACCTGAAAAACTGCTCACTCTGAATTGGGTAGGATTGGGCCGGAGATGTTTTCAGCAAGCCAGAATAGCTGTGAGCTGAAAGAAACTACTGAATGACCCAATAAATAGTATTAGGTTTTTTTTTATCAATGGATAAAAATCATCCAAGCGGAGCGGGAGATAGTGTCAGACTTCTACTGACTAAAAACCCAGCCACCCTGTTCCTTCTTAGCCCATTGTACCTACCGGGGCCGGACTTTCCTTTCAGATATCAGTCCATGGCCCCCGTAGGCTTCGGCCCTGCGGTTTGCTGACAACTCCTTGAGGCCCGTGGGAACAGTACGCGGTTAAATGCGAAGTGTATGTAATTGTTAGGGAACGACATCGGGACAAACTAAGAGGAAAAAAAAGTGAGATAAAACCTATAAAAACTGAATATTTAACTAGTTAATGAAACTTAAGTAAATGTTCACGCATATTAAAAGAAACTCCATTCATCAGGCAATCTAACCAAGTGAAAATAATATTTTTCGTTACGCTTTCAAATTTATTACTGCTGGAGAAACTCACACGGTAAATATATGTAATGACCGTGTTTAATGTAGGTACCGCGTCACTCTATTATACCTAATACCTATATTTTATTGTTCTTATCGATAGTAACTGTTCAGTAAACGAGTCACATCATTACAATGGAGCCAGCGAGAAACGCCCGATAGCTATTAGCGCTGAACTTCTAAATATTTATCTCGCTTGTCCACAAACAGTACAAACATTTATTTGAATCATGAAGACGTTTACTGTGTTGTGCTCCGTGTTTTTGATAGTAAACGCTAAAAATATCGATCTATCGTCCAGTGGAAATGTTTTGTGGACTTTTATGAACAAGAATAACAGTAAGTTATTTATCCATGGGTCTTTTGTTTACTTTATATACGAGTACGTTGGTATATTTAATATAATACATTGTTTCATTAAAATTCGGACTAAAGTCTTCGGGTCATGTGTTTCTATGGACAGGGACCTCGGTCCCATTAAAAAAAAACTTTTTTTTTGAGTTGCACATTGGAAAAATAAGAAAAAAAAGCATTAAAGTGCAGTTACTAAAAAAACTGTATTTCTTTTATTTTTGGTCCAAAAATGCTACACATAAAATAAAACTATAAGTGTAAATTGCGGTCCCAATCTTTGGACTGGGACCTCGGTCCCAATTTACACTTATAATTTATTTATGCTATACCTATATTTAGAGCCCCACTACCCATTAATTCGATATTTAAATAAACAATCGTTGCGATAAGGAAAGTTCAAAATATAATACCAAAGTGTTGTTTATAAACTTGATTTCAATCAAGTTTAGAAGTTATAGGTTAGGGAAAAAACCTTAGTACCTATTCAACTTGGTTTCATTAAAAATTGGTTTTGCAGTGCTTTATTGTTGAGAAATATGAGATATACTTACCTAACCAACATAACGATGAAGAACTTGTTTCAAACTCGACCGGTATCAACTCTAATCAAGAACCTCTGCGCCAAAAAATGCCGTTTACACACATTAGAGTGTAATATAAACGGTTTTTTTTTCGTTTGGCTATCAAATCAGTCCTTCAGTCGGTCAATCAGTTCTGGTCGTCAAGACTTAAAAAAATGGTAAATGAGCTTTACCTATCACTTTAACTTTTCTTCACCTTTTTAATTGTATACTTGATATTTATTAATATGTAAAGTAGGTAGATACTTACCTATCCTATGTGCTATTGGATACTGGATATGGTCTACCAGTGTGCTAAATTTCATTCAAATCCGTTCAGCCGTTCGACCGTTAATTATCAAACATAATTATCGTACACACAAACACTTAAAAACTTCTTCTTCCAGCAGAACTGCGATTTGTGTTGTAGAGCTGGTTCTACAATTACTTATTCCTTTTCGTTCAAATCATCCAAAAAAAAAGGTTGTCTCTATGTGATTTCTCCGTGTGATAAGATCGCCTATTTAACATTATGATATAAGTGTGTAATGTAGGAGGTTACCGTCGAGACGGTATTAAGACCCAAGCCGTGGCGAGGGTTTTAAGAGAGCCAAGAACGGTAACCATTCATTACTCACGTGTATTATACGACGTTTTTCAATACACTTGTGAAGAAAAATAATTTAGGTAACTAATATTACATCGGTAAAACTAGTAAATTTATTCATAACATGGCGGTAAAAAAATAAATCTGTTTTCATAGACACGCGCTAGGCTATGGCTATATGGTCTTTTGATTTTGAAACGACTAGGCAATAGCCTAGTCGTTTGTTTTCTTGTGTGAAAAGTTTTTACGTTAATGTCATTCGTAGTGATAATAGAATATGGATGTAACATTTTATAATGTTTTTGTTGTATTTGATTTAATTTAATTAATACAGCCCATAAACTTCACATGAAAAAATCACGCCTAAAACCGCGCGCATCTTAAAATGACGGCCATAGACACAAACATTTTTATTTTCTCGTATTCAAAATTTGTTTTGTGAACAAAGAGGTTGAACAAAAAGGTTATAGCTACATTACAGCACTAGTGCGAAATGGTAATCAAAATGTCACAGTTTGGTAACAGGTGCCATTATATACCTAAGTGTCGTGCAATAAGAGCTACTTTCTGAGCAAGTGTATTGAAAAAATAATGTTTCGATACAGTTATTCCTAATTATATTTCGAGACAGTTATGCCTACTTTCTTAAGATACATACTAAATAATCGAATAGATCCACGATTACAATATTTATAGCATACTTAGATGAACGAATTAGTCAGTTTTTGGCTGATGGAAATCATTCCGGTTTTCAATCAAGCCGAATATTTGCTCCTTTTTGGCCGAAACCGAACCTTCAATCGGCCTCTATAATAAATACACTTCAAAGAGCAATGTTTTAATTTTACAGCTATAGGAGGCAACGCGACAGTACCGGGCGGTGTGTACTCGGACTTGCAAGCCAACGGCTTTATTGGAGACATCCTGTCAGAAGACAATGACGTGCGCACGCGCTGGGTGGCTTACGATGGATGGTCGTACACTACCAAGTTTTATGGTACCCGTTTATTGTTTTTATTTTTCGTCTTTCAGATATCGTCGTCCAACTTAGCCTATCCCAACCCTATGATGATCCAAGTAAATCTATATACCTACAATATGTTATAAATTAAATAAAACAATATAAACATAAATTAAAAACATGATAAACTAACGATCCTGCTCAGGGTAGGGAGTGGCAATATAAAATTAATAATTAAAAAAAGTCCTATGATGGTCAGGATAATCGGAGGCCTCTGTTCTACCAAGTTGCGCCCACCTGTTTCCACTTTCCAGTCTTATTCTTTCAGTCCATTTGTGAGGTTAAGGGTGTTATTTACATATTATTATGTTAATTAGCTCTGTTCGGACACTGTGTCATTAAACACAGTGGATTAGTGGTATCTTAGCTATGGTATCCATAATCATGTAGGTTCATCTGGTCAGGTACCCCTATCCATTTAGGAAATGCAGCCGTGATGTATGTTGTATGTATACGTAACAATATTCGATTGCCATATGGAACAACCATTTTTATGACCAACAGATATCTTTTTTGATCTTGCCCCACACTAGGAATGACTCCTGTAACCCAGGTGCATACACAAACATGTAAAGTCACATTCGCATGGTATCCAGTCCCGGAATAACTATATGTAGGCCATAAAAATATTTGTTCCGTATGGGTATCGAACCCGCGATACGCAGCGCAGTAGGCAATTGTTCAACCACTGCGCCAACCGTACCGTCCAAAGTTATTCCGGGTCGAGGTATCTTGTGTATGTGAGTTTATATAGGGTGACAGGTAATTAGTGAACGATACTTAAACACGTTATTATAGTCATGATAACAAACAACTTTTACTATGGGACCAAAGCTGAAATCGCGAAAAAAAACTGCCAAGTTCGGTACATTTTGACCAGTTAGGAGAACACAAATGTACTGACCAGCCGATTTTCGCGATGCCAGTTTTAGTCTCATAGTAAAAGTTGTTTGTTATCATGACTACAATCACGTGTTTACGTATCGTTCACTAATTACCAGTCACCCTATATATTTTTGAACGCATCAACGAACTTCTTCTTTTCGAATCGATGGTAAACTCGCTAAACTGTTTGGGCAGTAAGTGGCTACGTTAACTGCAGCATCGGTGGCACTAATTATATCCTCCATAGTGCAGGTGTATGGCCACTTGGGGCACTCTAACATGTGGCTCATGTTTTGAACAGTGGCACTGCACTCACTCTGAGTATCCGAAGGGTCTTTAAAACCCCATTTCACCAAGCTGTATTTACAGCGGCCTACCTGGGTGCGCAACCGATAATATAATCATCGGTTTTTCCCGAAAATAAAGAATAATATGGAATATGTACTTCCATTCGGGACAGGCAGCACACAAAACACAAAGTAAAAATAACAAAAGTAGCTACAAAATGCGCTGAGCATGCCCGTAGCCGTGTTAGAAGCTCCGGTGTACCTCATACTTCAGGGCTTCATCAGAATTGAGTCACTTGGGCCATATCTTTCATTCTTATATATATAAATAAATTTTTCAGTGTCACGTGACGATTTGGCCGCACGGGTTATACACTTGGTGTTCGAGGGGTTGGACACATCAGCCTTCGTAACACTGAACCAACACGAACCCATTGGCGCAGTCGATAATATGTTCGTGCGATATGTCTATGATATCAAAGACAAACTTGAGGTAAGATTTGAATAAATACTCTACATCCTATAGCCCGTACTTAGTTATAAGATCCTATATGGCCCAGTAGACTTTAGTTTTAGAGAGTCCTACCTAGTGGCGGATTAGCTATATAGCAAAAGTAGCAAATGCTACGGGCCCCGCACATTCAGGAGCCCGGCGCCTTCGGGGCCCCGCTCCACCTGATCGTTACAAAAATCTATCTACACTACATGAAATCTAAATACATCTGATTACACATAAAATATTTTATTTAATCTATCTTAATAAAATTTATCTACCTAGGGGGCCCCTTATCGAATTGCTACAGGCCCCGCATTGGCTTAATCCGCCACTGGTACTACATAAGAAAATACCGATTCCGATTCCGCGTCTTTAAAGGTGTATAATGTAATTTAATAGACCTAAAATTAAGCATATCCATATACAGTCAACGAACGAGATAAGTAACCAGAGCAGTCAGATATAATTGATGTTTTCATGGAAACCGACGGATGGATAACGCGATTGGAGAGCGTGAGAGTTCAGTTCCTTAGTCCGAGAAAATGTTCTATCTATTCCTCTAGAGCAGCCTGGAGGGTGCTACCCATTGTTTCAGAAACCACGTAAAGCCGTTGGTACCTGCGCCTGAATCCTCCGCTGTCAGAATTCTATAATATCTCCTGCGAACTTAACTAATCTACTTCGAACTTGGCGTGGCGTGGTGGCGTGGAAAAGTGATAGTAGAAAATTATCCCAAGGGATCTTACACCCAGGATAAAAGTGTACTATTTATTTATTTATTAAAACTTCATGCAACACAAAGGTACAAAGGCGGATTTAATGCCTGAGGCATTCTCTACCAGTCAACCAAGGGCTAGTGAAGAGAAAACATGGCAGGAGCATAAAAAAAAAAACAATAGATTAATAAGAAAACAAGGGTACAAGTGTATATAAATAAAATAAACATACATGTATAATTCATATAATACAACCTACATATATAAAAATATATATTATTTATAAAAAGTAAATTAAAGGAGTTTTTGAGATGGCTCCACTATTTGTGTAGAAAATAATGCCGCAACTTCCGCTTAAATGCATACTGACTGGTGGTCGTCCTGATGTCGAGAGGAAGCGCATTCCCCAGAAGTATGGACTGGATATGAAAGGAAGAATGAACAAAATCAGAAGTATGAAAAGGACAAAACAGTAGAAGATTGTTAGAAGAACGCAGATTTTTAGCATTTTAAGAACATAGATATCGAAACTGTGATATAAGATAAGAAGGAGGCGAGGAAGAGTTGAGCAGAGAGCTATTCCAGAGTATGGCCCCCGTTTTATCGAAATCCGTTCAGCCGTCTAATAATTTATATTGACTTAATAATTTAGTAGGTAACAACTAGGTACTCGTACATCTGGTGGGGATTGTTATTTATTTTTTCAAAAATCCCCACAAGGCTGATATTGTTTAACTAGTGGAGATTTTAGAAAGAAAAATAACAATCCCCACTGGTCTGGATTCCTGGAATTAATCACAATTTTTTTAATTCACTTTGTACATTAGTGTGATTACCTATTATCTCGTTGCAGGAAGGTGTGAATGAGTTAAAAGTATCTTTCTTATCGCCGGTGGCGGCAGCGGACATGCGCTCTAGCAAATTCTTCGCGGCGCCGACGTGTGTGCCCTCTGTCTACAACGGGGAGTGTCATGTGAACCAGCTCCGCAAGATGCAGGCTTCCTTCAGCTGGGACTGGGGACCCGCCTTCCCATCAGTTGGCATTTGGTAAAAGTTTGGCTTTATGATGACTGCTTCATCTTCTTGGGCTATTCCTCAAAGTGAAACTATTTTTAAGGACAACAAACTAAGCGCATCGAAATTATTCCTTTATAGCACAACCGTTAGTTGCGCTCACAAATTCAAATTAAAAATATGATTATGTTTATTTTTGAAAGCGCAACCATGACAAAAATAGAGAGGGTTGATGGATTAAGAAATGATGTCAATAGACAGTTTTTTTTATTGATATAAACTAGTACTTGACTGCGATCCCAAATCAACTATCCTAATTGTTTATTTAGGTATTAAAACGGACTACCAGGCGATCAGAAATGAACTGGAACTAAGTGTTCAAGCAACTTTGGGTCAAATGCTAAAAATAATATAGAGAGGTATATCTCAATTTTTTTTTATCATGGTTGCGCTTTGAGAAATAAACATATTAAATTCTTAATTTGAATTTATTAGCGCAACTAATGAATGCGCTTTGAGGAATAATTACGTTGCATTTAGTTGGTTGCGGTTGCTTTTGTATGTTGTTACTTGTTGTTTATACTTATTCCATTCTGTCAACCGTCTCGCTGACTCTGTCTTCTTTTATATCGTTGTTTCTTTATTTCTATGGATTTATGACTATCATTATGATTGATTAAGTTGTTTATAAACATCTAATAATGCAGTTACATGTTACACAAACACGATAAGCCGTCCTCTATTTTGCCACTTTAGGCCGTCGTTTTATGTTAAGATATCGATATACATGTATATCTTTCTGTCAGTCCATATCTAGCAATTTGTGATAGTTTTGATAATGTGATCAGTTAAGTTCTTTTATCATTATAAGTGCGGAAAAAATCTAGTTTTGGTTTATTTCCAATAGCAGAACACCAAAATATGCCTGATCTGCTAATATTGGACTCTGACCTTTTGTTGAGAACGTATTGCGAGGACCCAAAATATCATACATAAAAGATACAAATGGGAAAAATAACGTTTAAGTACGTATTCGACGTGTTTCAGGAAGCCAGTCTACATCGAATTGTACAATGGGGCCATTATAAGATCAGTCACAACACACACAAACAAAGTAGGAACCGATTGGAAGTTAGACATCAAGGTATACTTGGAAACGAGCCAGAAAATAACACAAGTTGCTGGAGTGTTGAGTGCCTCGCTACAAGTGGAAGGGAAACAAACCATAAAGACGTGGACGCATGTGGACGCAATGAGCGAAGCTGACGGGACTCACGTTTTTGAAATCAGCATGAATATTAGTGAGGTAGGTAAGGAAATATCAATGCTATACTAGACTGCATCTGGTAATGATATGATTCCGACTATAGTAAAGTGAACTCAATTAGATTGTGAATATGTCGCAGCAAACTTAGCCTAAACATTTACGGCGCGTAACGTTCCACGCGCGCCTTAAAGAGATGTCAGCAAGCCGTCCAGGCCCAGGGGTAAAAGCCTACTGGGGCCATGGGGAATGTGAAAATGAAACCCAGGACCCAGGAACGAAGGCAAAGAAGGAACAGGAGTGGATTTTTAGTCAGTAAAAGTCTGACACTATCTCCCGCCCCGTCAAAGGGCGTGGAGATATCATTGGATGATTTTCCTATCGAAAAAAAGCCTAACCTTTTAACTAAATAGCGCCATTCAACTAGACGCCTGAATGATCTTCAGCCATTCAATCAAAGAGCTAGGCAAATAACTTGGATCAATGACGTTTGTTTATTTCCCTGGGCGAAACATTTGAGAGAGCCACAAACTTTCAAGTCGTAAAATTAATATTGATGTGCATTCAGCAGCCAATGGGCTGACAATGGTCGTAAGTAAAATAAGTCGACGAAGCTCAGCTGGGCTACTATTTTTGTCTGCAAAGTTTAAAGGAACTTAACATGGAGACAATGGGCTTCTTTCGCACGCTTACTCTAGTCTGTAATTTACTTCGAACTTAACCTGTCCGTCTTGGGGTGCCCTAAGTTTATGTTTTCGTCACATGGCGAAACTATTATTTAAAAAATATTCTGCAAAATATGTTGCATAAACGTAACAATAATTTTTCTTTTATAAATCGCGTTTGACCACTATCTCATCTTTCAATGTTGTATAATTTTTGGCAAATATAATTTAAATAATTAAATATTTTAAAATTACATTTTATCAATCGGATCTATGCGACCTTTCCTTACTTTTCATTTTACAGAACAAAATCAGGCTTTGGTGGCCGAATGGTTACGGAGAACAGCCTCTATACGAGTTGAATGTTCTCTGGACTCCGGACGAGTATCAAGATGAACTGTCTCATAAAACACTTATGGTGGGATTCCGAACTTTGCAACTGATTGAATCCGATGCCTCCGAGATATTTGGTGAGCTTTTATGTAATTTTGTTAATGGTTTTATTTACATTATTTAGGTAGGTACCATTCTCGTTTGATAAGACGACATACTAAACAAAAAATTGATCATGCTTTATCTTAGATGCCGATGATTTGGAGCCTTGATCTATCATTTTAAAATTTAGAAATTTTTACTTTTTAACCGACTTTGAAAAGGAGGAGGTTCTATGTTCGGCTGTATGTATTTTTTTTTATTGTTATGCTCGCGTTTGACAACTATCTCACCTTCTGGTAAGCAAGCATATGATCGACGATGGAACACGGTTGCCTAGAAGTAACCTATACAGTTCTGACCAGCTACAGTTTAGACCTCTAGGTTGTAGCTATCAGGGAACACGCACAATAGCATTAATCTAAGTTATTTGCAGGCAACGAGACCGCAGGAAAAGGTCTGACATTTTATTTCAAGATCAACGGCCACCCTCTTTTCATGAAGGGCTCGAACTGGATCCCGTCTCATATTCTCCCGGAATTGGGCGAAAGTCAGCGAGATGTTGGTAAGATATATGCTCGTACTAATTTCTTTATTCCATCAGTACCTACCTACCTACCATTTGATCATTAAACTCTGAGGATTGTGTCTTCATTGGGCATATGGAACAGCGTTATAGATAACCTCAGCTCTTGCCACTTGGCGTAGCGTCCCACATAAATTAGGCCTGGAGGCGTGTACCTAACACAGGGTTTCCTAGTACAGGCTCCAGTCTCTACAAAATCAATTGCTATGGTTTCGCGCAGCTCACCACTTTGATTGAGACCCGAAAATCAGTTACTGCGGATTATGGTCGACCATCATGATGGGTCAACGTATGACGAGGATTATAACTGATTGGCCTCAATCGAAGGGGCTACGCGTAACCATAGCAAATGGTTCAACTTATTTGCAGCGTACTATCTTGTATTTATAGTTATTTTTGCATTATGTGGTGGAGAAAAATAATCGCTTTTATTATTATTTATTATAATCCGGGCTTCTGTAGGCAGCCACGAAACCTAGTCTCAAAGTAGCCTTCTTGAAGTCAGTTACAAATATTGTTTGTTCTAGTTGACAGTCTGCTAACGGCCGCTCGTGACGCTCACATGGGGATGCTGCGAGTGTGGGGCGGCGGTGTCTACGAGTCCGACTACTTCTACGAGAAGTGTGACCAGCTCGGCATTCTCATCTGGCAAGACTTTCTCTTTGCCTGCGCTATGTATCCTACTGATTCTGCATTTATTAGGTGAGCCAAACCCAGTAACACCAAATTATAAATCAGAACTTCCAACGACCACACACAGAGTCTATAAGTAGGTACGCTATGCCTGAAGAAGGGATGTCGCTTTACACTCAAAGTAAACACAACATATTTACTGATTCCAGCACAGTTCAAGAGGAAATAGAGCAAAATGTAATACGCCTGCAGCATCATCCCTCCATAGCTGTCTGGGCTGGTAACAACGAAAACGAAGTCGCGCTAAGAGGCAACTGGTACGACACTAGGCCCTCTTTTGACAAATACAAAGCTGACTATATCAAGCTGTACGTGGACACAATAAAGCCCATTGTCGAAGACTTGGATCCGGGAAGACGTTACTTAGTTTCCAGTCCATCGAATGGCTTGGAATCGGAAAGAGAGGGGTACATAGCAATGAATCCGTATGATCCTCATTATGGGGACACACACTACTATAACTACTTAGCTGACAACTGGAATATGATGACGTACCCTAAAACGAGGTTCGCGTCTGAATACGGCTTCCAATCACTACCATCGCTCACAACCATGAAAACTGCGACGAAAAATGAAGAAGACTTCAGTTTACAGAGTGAATATTCTAGACATAGGCAGCATAGTCCTAATGGCTACAGTTTCATCCGCACGCAAATGGAGAGTCGCTTGAAATTGGATGAAAACGATCCGAAATATTTTGAGAAATTCGTTTTTTATAGTCAGGTAAATTCTTTTGTTCTATGTTTATGAATTTTACTTAATTCAAACTCAAAATTATTTATTTCACATAGGCCAACACAGGAACTTATAAAAAGTCAGAAGCACACACAAACACACACACAGACAACAACACACAACAACACCACACACACACAACCAATCAATCCACACACACACACACACAGATCCAATTGGTCCTTTCTTATGGAGAAGAACCGGCAAAAAACTCCTTGTTAACTCTTTAAAAAAAGTGATTGTACAATATTTCCTTAATACAATATTAATAGATATGAGAGGACAATGTAGACTGGTCAGCTTTGTAACCAAAGCAAATCGATCCCTAACAAAGACACAATAAAAATAGTAATTTGTGTCCTATTTATGTATCCGTAGAGCTTTCAGTGTTACTCACTTAACGTACCTATTAATCAAGTGTATTTCACATCAGCTCCCCTAGCCAAGATACAATCGTTTCGTTTTGCGTGAACGCTTGGAGTTGGCCACGCCCCCAATTTAATTGATCAAAGGAATTGTGGGTGTGGCAAACTCCAAGCGTTCACGTAAAACGAAACGATTGTAACTTGGCTAAGGAGGCAGGGTTGGCAGCCCATTTTACATAAAGATATGTCCGCTTTATCCTCGTAATAATTTCTAGATATCTCAAGCGATGGCAATGAAGGCTGAGACGGAGGTCTATCGCCAAGATCAAGCAAATTGGTACACAATGGGCGCCCTGTACTGGCAACTAAATGATGTGTGGCAGGCTCCCTCCTGGTCTGGAATTGGTGAGTTAACTCTACATACTAATACTTGACATAAGAGAATTGCCCAACCAACTGAACCGAACGCTCGAAGTTAGAATATGTTCGTAATTTTGTTTCCGAAAACGTAAACAAATGTGTTTTTGGAAAATATACTTATACCTACATTTGTAGCTCAGTTTGCGTTGTTATGAATTTTTATTAAGTACATCAGATAAACAGAAAACAAAAGACCACAGATCTATTGCTTTCTATTTTGTATTCTGAAAAGTATAGTTCAATATATCGTCGGTTAAATAGAAAAATGACGTAATTCAGAAAGTACAAATTTTACAGTACAAGCGTTTGAAGTTTTTAATTTAATTAAAATTCGTTTTTCTATAAAAGTGTTATTTTTACATCTATGTGTCATATATCATTTAAAAGGTATTTACATGGGGATTTAGGTGGTGTGTTATTTAATTATTTATTTTTGAATTACAATATTTTTTTAGCAACAAGTGTCTTTTTTCTACATAAAAAAATATATATAACAAGCACGGATTTTCTAAAATAAATAACTTCATAATGGAAAAATAGTTTTATTAAGTAAGTTTCTTTTACAATTAGATGGCACATCCACTTAAAATTACTTATAATGAAATAAGATTCCTTAACAAACCCCTATCTAAAAATTAACACTGTCTTATTAGATAAATCAATGGCTAGATTATTATTGAGATCAATGAGCTTAAACTTAAAACTATTTTATTAACATAAACAAAATAAAATTGTAAATAGAAATGAAACATTTATTTCAATAAACTGTTTAAAAAAAATAGTCTTCTATTAATTAAAAGTTGTAAAACAAAAACACTACCAATGAATATAGAACTACAATATTAACTTAAAACATCTCTTCTTAATTAAAAGTAGTCTAAAAATCAAAACTCTTCTAGAAAAAATAACAATAAGTGGTAAAAAAGAAAAATATCAAAAATCAATGAATTCATAGATTCTCATAGAAGTTTTTATAAAATCTAGGTATTATATTTTTATCTATAAGTGTAAGTATACCTGCTTTCTTACTGTCAGATATAGGTAATTTTGTTGAATACAGTGGTTGTAATTCTGAACTCAAATTCTTTTTCATCTTGCTAGCTCGAGTTTTGACCAGTACAGTTTTGAAGCTATCTTCTTTATAAGAACACTTATACAAGAATCGATCATTGTGAATTTTCTCCACTCTAATAACTTTAATATCCCCCATTTTTACCTTTTCTCTATCTTCATTAATAGAGTAATTTGATCCAACACCGTCTGCGATTTTTTTAATGTCAAAGAAACTTTCATGATTTAGTTCATGGACTCTGTATGGATTTCCTTTTTTTTTAGCGGTTCTAATCAAAGTTACGTATTGTTCCGGGACGTATATAGGTTTTTTTTTTTTTTGGGTAGGTAAAATCATCCAATGACGAATCCCGACCTTGGGTGGGGCGGGAAACAGTGTCAGACTTTTACTGACTAAAAACCTACCTTTCCATTCCTTGCCTTTATCCTGGGGCCTTTGGTGACAGTCTCACATAACCTTTGGCCCCAGTAGGCTTCGGCCCTGCTGGACCCCTACAGTTTGCTGACAACTCCTTGAGGCGCGCGGGAACGGTGCGCGCCGTAGACGACCTGAGCTCGGACCGGTCTGTTACCGGACGGACGGACAGCGAGCTACCCATTGCCCACCGTCCGCGAGCCCGCGCCTACGGTGGCCGGAAATTGGGATCGGAAACCCGGCGGCGGCGGCGGCGTGTGCGCCTTTGCCTAATGCGGTCGGCCTTCTCCTTTACTAGCATTACTGCTTCGCAGAAGGAGGCGACCGCCTGCCACTCCTCCTCGCTCCGGAGCATGGCTTGAACCAAGCCCCGGCGTGACAGATCGCCGCCGATCGCCCCCACGAGTACACGGCGATGCTCTTCCCAAGCGGGGCACACCTCGACTGTGTGCTCCACCGTGTCCACCGGGCGGTCCGCACAGTGGCGACACCCGGGCGTCGTCTCCGCACGAATCTTGTACAGGTACGGACCAAACTTGCCGTGTTCGGTCAGCACCTGCGCCAAACGGAAGGTGACGACGCCGTGGGGCCTTTCCAGCCACGCCTCAAAGAGGGGCCTTACCGCCTCGATCGTGGCGTGCCCAGGGACGTATATAGGTGCAGATTTCAAGGATCTTGAAATATTACGCTCTATCACAGAATGTGCAGAATCTCCCTCATTCTGTGAGTGTCCCTTAATTAGAAATTTGTGGGTAATTGCCGTCAAATTTTCTAAATTAGTAACTGCGTAAATATACATTGCAATCATAAATTTATTTTTTTGTTGTCCACAGCAGTTATCGCTGTAAAATATAGCTTCAAAATCATCCTTAATACTTTCTTTTAGGCTTCTTAAATAACTCAAAACGCAGGATCCTATTTCATTGACTCCTCTTCCGCCTTCACCTTCATGCCAAACGTAACAGTTTACGTCTTTGGATCCAAGTTCGTAAATAGTAAAGTTCAAAACATTTAGTTTTGAAATATAATAAAAATTTGAAACATCACCTCTTGGACACGGCATCACGGCTTGCAAATCATAGACGGCAGTTATGCATTTTCCATTGGTATTTTCTTTATCCAAGTCTTTTTCTTTTCTTACTAAATCTTTTTCTTCTAGATGAGAATCATATTTGGTTTTCAATGGCTCTTTATCTTCTGCATTATTATAAGCTGCGCAATCCTCACATTGATCCTTCTTTGGAGACCAAAATGAAATATTGAACTCTTTGGTAAATATGTTGTAGTATATTTGATAATCAGCATGAGGAATATTTTTTGTACGACAATTTGTAACATAGTCTCTATGTAATTGTGCAATAGAGAGACCTCCTTCAATATATTCCCGGCTCGTACTAGCTCGACAGTAATGACTATCAATTCTAGCTATAGAATGGATATGTTCTTTAATCCCATCAATAATTGCAGTATCAAGCTTATTGTGTTTACCATGCTTGCCTCTTTTGTCATCTTTCAGAAAACCCCCAACTATAGAATTTTGCATTGAAATTACTGTCCTTATCGGTCTGTCGGATATACCCAGAGTATTTTTAAAAAAAGTCTTACACACTCGAATTGTCTCTCTGTCAACTTCAAAATTAAATGCATGGTTATAATCTTTTCTTGTACTTCCTTCGCGAATATATCTGTACTTCGGTTTAATTGCAGTTACATGTTTATTGATAAATTGACGTTGCTTATCTAAATCGCCCATTGCCCAAAAATTCATAAAAATAAGTTGCCTCTTCTCCTCACTAATCTTGTTATAACATTTCAGTTTACATTTTTCAGTACATGTTGGTTTCATTTGTCTTTCTGGCATTGGTTTTTGTGACTTCGATGTCGATATATACGCCTTTCCACAATTTCTTAATAGCTTAGCTTTATTTTTTCTCCATTCTTTCGGTACAGCTTTTCTTTTTCTGCCCTTCTTCGCTTTCTCATTTCCGTCTTGAACTGTATTTTCTTGGATTTCAATAATTGTAGCGGTTTCATCCTCCGAAGATGACACTGCAAGATCTTCGTGTAGTAAAAAATCCGGGTCATTATCTGTATCGTCAGGCGAGAAGTCATTTTTACTATCAGGTATGGAGTTGGAACAACTATCGTCGTCATCCTCAGAGGATAATATATCCGACTCCGATATAACTATATTGTTTGAAATCTTGGAATGGCGAATGTCTGTACTTTCTTCTGATACTGAATCACTTACAGGAGATTGCATAATCCTACTAGGCCCAGGTTGATCATTTGGCAGGTATGGAGAAATTTGTGAATCTGAAAAAGAATTGTTGCTAATAGGATTCGGTGTCTGAACATTGTTATTCAAATTAGTCAATGGAGTTCGTATGGAATTTAAATTAGTTTGCAGTGGCTCAACGTCAATAATCTCACAAAATTTAGATGTGGATAATATGTTTGATGGTTCTATATTTTCTGTAGCTGAGATATGGCTCTGGACAACTACTTCAGATACATTAGAGATCTCTTCTTCAGTCTTCTCTAGATTATTTTCAGAAAGTCCCTTGGACATAATCATTTTTAGCATTTTTTCACCACGCTTCATCCTAAAACAAATAATTAAACTAATCAAGTCAATTGATGTAATATTATTTTAAATTGTAAAATATGATTTACGTTTTGATACCATGTCTCCTTATAATAATAAAACAGACACAAATAAAAAACCGGCCAAGTGCGAGTCGGACTCACCCATGAAGGGTTTTAAGAACCTCCATGTAATTTTGAAAGACCTATCCGACACCCGCATGTGTAGGTTTACAGAATACATCTACCTACATATTTTCAACTGTGTAATCCTTATAGTCTCGGAATAAAATGGCTGTGACATACGAGACAGACAGAAAATCAGGACGAATCTATAAGGGTTTCGTTTTTTGCCATTCGGCTACGGAACCCTAAAAAGTAATAAATTTAAAATGAAATTAAAAATATCAAATAAAAGAATCAATCAATAGTATAATAATTATTATTAACTTGTACTTTAAACGCTAAGATCTCATTAAAATGCGTTTATTTTTACAAGATAATACGTCATTACTTTACAAAATCCATACAAAAAGTGATTTTTCATAAACAAACACAGTCATATTAAAAATTATGTCATTTTTCTGATAAGAAGTTTATCAGAAAAATGTCATTTGTCCAAATATGTCATATTTCATTAACTCCATTTCACAAAACGTAGTCACATTTTAAAAAATGTCCTTTTTCTATTAAAGATATTGTCATAGATAGAGTCAAATTTTAGAGCAACAAGGTAATTTCTCAAAGAAATACATTTTTCTATAATATTGCTTACCTTTTATAGTCTTATACAAACACAATTTTTGAGAAATGTCACTTTTCTTAAAAAACGCACGTGTGTTCAGTGTCGCGGCCGGTGGCAAATGACAGAGGGACATTTTTCTACAATCAAAATGGCGGATAACCACAGAGAATCGAAATGACATTTGCGACATCTGGTGAACTTGGCGTGAACTATTTAAAGTGTCGTTTTTACATATAAAACATATATATCGATGTATAAAATAATCTTGTTATTAGAATCGTTTTATGTAATAATCTTATTTTCCAAAAAATTTGAAAAATGCCATTTTTCCATTTAATCGACGATATTTTTTTTTTTTCAGAATATGGTGGAAAATGGAAAATGTTGCACTACTTTGCAAAATCATTTTTCGCGCCAGTACTTGTGTCACCCCGGCTACTCCCATCCGATGACATAGATGTATACCTCTTGAACGACAGATTCGTGCCAATAATCGATGACAAGATCACAGTGGATTTTTATAATTGGAGCAGCCCAGCACCAATCAGTACTAAGCAATATTCTGCGAACGCCGAACCATTAAGCTCGAACTTACAGAAAAATATAAAGATCAACTTTTCGGACTATAGAAAGGAAGAAGTGTTTGTTAAGTTCTCCTTGCAAGCAGCTGGGATCAATTCGCCACCGAATTATGTCTTTCCGGTGCCTCTGAAGTCGGCGAAGGGGTTGAGGAAACCCAATATCCAGGTAATTTTGAACAGCGAATTGCAATTTATATATTTATTAGCGTTTCCGGCTATCCTTGTCCTGCCCAATAGCAACATGATTTATTTTCCTTAAAAATGGAATATCAGATAACGTTTGGTGTACCCCTTCTTGTATCCTTATGATAAAAATGCTTCTCATAACATGCAGTTTCCAATTTTTCTTTTGGACTTTTTCGTGAAAGTGTTTGCTAAGATTGTCTTGTGTTTTTGCAGATAACAGTAGCGAATACTGTCATGAGACGACAACAGGAACATCTAGAATATGCTATAAACATCCGGGTTGATACCGTAGTGCTGTTCCTATGGCTGGAAACCGACGTCAAGGGCTACTTCGAAGACAACGGAATCATTGTTACCGAGCCACAAAGTGTGCTCAGATTCATAACTGTGGAACAAGTGGCGCCATTAGTTTTACAGAAATCGATTAAGATTCAATATTACGTCAATTGATATAAAAACCCTTAAGATCCAGACAAAGTAAAATTCATAGTTTTACACCCGTATTTATAAAGTATTTACTTGTTACTAAGTAAAATCTTATTAAGTCATTACTTGACGTTTGAAATCTGCATTCAAAATTCAATTTTTTCTTAACTATAGAATACAAATAGTAGTTACTTTTACTCAAATATTTAGTTTTACTTGTTTATAAATACGGATGTAAGTGCCAAAATGTTTGAGATTAATTCCTTGATCACACGTAACGAGTAACAGGGCGATACAGTAAAATGTTGCTCGGCCGAGACAGTGATATAAGCGTTCGGTCGAGCAGTCGGCGCTATGTTTATAGGTACCGAGTATTCGGTCGAGCGCACTGTCTTGCTCGTTTGCTCGGTACGTGTAGGTAATCAAGGCATAACCATGTGACGTTTCGTTGGAGCTTGTCATTTTGCCATTTAAGCTTGTAAATAAAACTCAGTTCTATGTGCCCAAATAAAAATAAGGAAAGTATTTTACAATCATTGTTTTATTAATTTAGATTTTCTAATTAGGTATTTAACAAAACATTAACGTTACGTAACGACGTGACCATATTAATGACTAATAAAATTTCAAAAGAATTTAGCATACAACTGGTTTTTGATGGTAGGTAGATACATAATGTAGCACTATAAATTCTTAGTCTTAAACATTGATATAATATAAGGGATGATACGTTACGCGCTAACACCGTAATCAGAAAACCTGGACTCGAAACTCACACATCTACAATACCTATAGTCATTGATAGACAAGGACAGAGAAATTAGCCGGCGCTGTCTTGCGAGCGAAATAGCGTTAGTCTCCGAATGTGTGTTATTGTCGCGACCGATGTAACGCCGATTGCGACTGAGTGAAATTAGGACAAACTATCATGATTTCAGAGCTCCATGCGCTAGATGCAGGTCATCTATCTTCCGCTGTTTTGATTATATCAATGGTCATAAACGACCATAAGTGATCGTTCCGTTTCTTTCAATTGTTTGAGGAGGAAAGAGACAGAAAGATGTTTTGTAGTGTAAGTGGGGCAACAGTATTTAACAACGCTACACTGAAACGACTCACTAGCGGGTCAAGCGATCGGCGACCTCTCGCGTCCCTGGTTTAGCCATGGTCCATATCAAGAGTGGTCGCCTCCTTCTGCGAAGTAGCAAGGAAGAAGGGGTGCGAAGGAGATGGCTGCAACTGTGACGGAACGGACACCCTCACGGCCATAGCGGCAGCCACAGGAGTCATAGACTGATCCCCGGCTACCGTTGGCGCGAGCTGAAGAACGTCGGCCGGCGGTCCGGTAAAGACAGAGTCGTCGACGGCACGTAGTGTTCTACGTGCGCCTCAAAAAGATGCCAGTAAAATGTAGAGGCCCATTACGGCCGATACCCGCCTAGGGCCACGGGAGAGAGAAAGAGATACCGTGGCTCTGGGACGCAAAGGGCAACTAAAGGACACTGGTAGGTTTAGTCAGTAAAAGTCTGACCGCTAGAGTGGGAGAAGTAACTGTATGATATCCCAATAAAAAAAAAATGGTCCTTGTAAACAACAGTTAACTTGTAATTCGTTTAAACTGTCAAGCTCCAAGCGGACACTGGTGTCTAAACACTTATTGTCTTTCTATTGTGTCTCTAATTACGGTATTCAAAGGGTAGGAATAGTAAAATAAAACTCACACTAAAAAAGCAAATTAATATATTATAAGATTTTTAGTTAACAATGCGAATATGCGTGCGGTTATTACAAACTAATTATAAATACCTGCAATACAATATAGCACAATGATGCATCTAAATTAATCTTTGGACGATTCTTCACGAACTGGTAAGGGCTTTGCTGATATTCTTTAAAGTATCGATACTTTACAAATATTATTTTTATAGTATTAATAATAGGTATAGTCTGTAGTATAGTTTATAGATTTATATTAAACGTTGAATTGGGTAGCTAGAATTTCAGTGGACATCTTTAGAGTATTATTAGGATTTTAAAACACTGGAGTAATCACTGGATTCACTTACTATTTGGTAATGAGTTTTGGTGGTCTACTTGAGGGCACTTATTTTCAAAAACAACGATTTTAAAATTAATGAGTGATAATAAGTACAGTCAAAAGCAGTAAATAGAAAGTTGTCAGCAAAACCTTAAGGGCCCAGCAGGGCCGAAGCCTACTGGGACTATGGGTTGACTTTCGAAAGGGAAACCTACATAAACGTAACAGTCTGACACGCTCTCCCGCCCCATCCTAGAGCAGAAGTGATTGGATGATTTCCCACCTTAAATAAATAGGGTGAATAGGAATAAAAATTTGAAGGGCATTTTCACGTTATTTAACAATTTTTCCCAGCATATAAGTACTTCTATTTAAACATTATAAAAATCGATGCTTTGATATAAATCAAAAATATAAAATGTAGATACACTAAAGTGAAAATCATAATCATAGTTTTCACCGCTGCTGACCATTTCACTACGTTTGACGGTACTTAAGACAGAATTTATAGCTACCCTCATGTATACATGTAAGTTGTCTGACCGTCCAGGCATATAAATAGCATGAGTAAATACCTTAACACGAACAAAACACTGCTGCTAACATTAAAACCATTACAAAATATACAAACATTTGAGATTAAATAGAAAACGTCGATTATAAACAGCTATAGCATTATAGTAAAATAAAGGCCCTTACCTAATAAGGCTAGTACAAAACTTGTCGCAAATGAGACTCGTACCCAGATAACATCTAGTTTACTCAAAAAGCACCATTTTTACACAAATTAATCATCACATTTGGGGCCTGTTTCACCACTTTTACTTAAATTTAATTTACTTTCTCGTTTTTAATATCAAATATCACGCCTATATTCTCAAAGTATAAAGCAGAGGTTTTAAAGAGAGGTACACTAAGGCCGTGTTTACGGAGACGCGGCGCGTTGGGCGTTTCGTCGTACATTGCAGCAGTTGGCCGCGTCATCGCTCGCGCAAATACAAACCTAAGGCCGTGTTTACGGAAACGCGGCGCGTTGGGCGTTTGTCGTACATTGCAGCAACGGGCCGCGTAATCGCTCGCGCAAACACAAAAAAATGGCAATGTACGACGGACCGCTCAACGCGCCGCGCAACGCACCGCGTCTCTGGGCCTAAGGCAATGTACGACGGACCGCCCGACGCGCCGCGTCTCTATAATCGAGCACTTAAGGTAGAACTACATTGGCCACACGTAGGCCACGTGCGACGGTCTGGGCGCGTGGGTCTCTATACATTTCATATAGCACGCGTCGCGACTCTACGAACAAATCAGGCGTGGACCACGTGTGCGTCGGTCTATTGTAGTTCCAACTTTAATACATACATGTTTCGCTATATTTAAATTTGATGTAGATATAATAGGGAGCAATATCATAAGAGAGCTTATTGAGCCATTTGATACCCAGTAATATTTTTCTTAAGTTCCTTTTTCAAAATCTTTTGTAATAATAAAAAAAAAAATGTGAACAAAGATAATATTCCTTCGTTATATAATAAAATAGCGGTCCTGACACTTCTTATCCAAAAACTGGCATTACGTCAGGAAAAATTGACAACCCTATTGCAGCGTTACCATTTAGGGATTCGCTCAAATTTACCGAAATGTAATCGAAAACGGTCAAGCCGTTTAGGAGGAGTTAGATGACAAACTCACACACATAATAATTATATATATAGATTAGTTTTTTATCGAATTATAGTGAGATTTCTACGATAGTGGTGAAACACACTCTTATGAAGCGCTTACTAGCTAAGCGTACACTGTGAAATTGTAATAAATATTCTTTAACTTGTTGACTTTTTTCCATTTGGCGAATACACTGTCGTGCAAATATATTGAAAGGAAGCCCTTTTATTTAAGCACAATCATTTTGAGCAGATTTTGTTATGCAATTTCAATTTCACTATGTAACAGCACAAATAACAATAAACATAACGACTAGGGAAGAGATTTTTATTTCAGTCACTGCAATATAATAAAATTAATTTAATAAAAAGCTGTTTTAACATTTCTTTATTATAATCAACAATATTTCTATAGTAATATTGACATAAGAAAACGGTAAACATTTCTTACAAATGGAATCAGAATAAAATATTATAATAAAAATAAAGAAGATTTCTACTACGATATTTTGGTGAGAAATACTAATATTTTGCTAGTTTTGAATATTTATAACTTGATTTATTTAATTCTTCTATTTAATCGTTGTTGCAGTAAAAGTAAGTTAATACTTAGATACTCCTAGAACTATAAACGTACATGAATACATAATTTTAATTTAATATGTAAAAAAAATATAATTTTGTATAATAATAACTATATTAATTATATAATAATTATATTTAACATCTTTGAATAAATACCTACTGACTACAAGAGTCCCACTATCAAAGTGGTCAATTTATTGGACTGCATTGATGTCATAGAAAAAAATGAGGCGGACAATGTGTGACATAATAATTATTTAAAAAAATAATAATGTTAAGTAGAACGCTTCAAAATAATGTCATAATTGGCAGAAAATACTTGGCTCGTTTTGAACACAAAATATTAATACGTAAGGATAAATAAATAAATAAAAACAAAGCCAACACATTGATTAAAAATATACATTTATAACTAAATAATATAACAGTCATAGATAGACATTAAAATTATTATATTTTTTTACTTTTTTTAAAGGTAATCACGTAAAATTCCGGGACGTTCGAGGATTTTAGAGGATCAAATATAGAATTTGCATCTAGCTGTGAATTATTGAGCATTGAATATCGGCTTCCCTAGTACAGCCCCGTATAATACGAACTTACCTTATATCTGGTTTTTTAAAGTTTTTTGAATTTAATCTCATGTAAAATCTCGTTTTGTTGACGATTGTTTGAAACCAATCTTTAAGCTTCCTGATTAAGTACTTAATTTGACTTTCAGAAAGCAGTAGTACTCGTATGTATTGCCTATGGCACATCTAATATATAAAAACATACACAATAATATTACATATATAATACTATAACAGCACATTTAACGGCATTTTGCATCATGCAATAATAGTTCTTATAGAGATTGTCATTAGCTTCTCTTTGGCATTTGTGTTGACACAGCGTTCTGTGAGTGGCTAATAATAATAATATCGCGTGCGATGTTTGTCCCTAATTAATGATAATTATATTATTATATCCATTAATATAATACATAAGCGGACAAATGAAATGAAACACCTTTCTTGTAGGTTTTGCTTCGTGTTCTACGTGGATTAAGCGAAGCTTCTATGTGTGCTTCTTAATCTGTCCTAGCTCAGAGGACACCGGTGTCCTCTCACATCCACGCCACTATAGGCCTTAATTCCGATGTTTAGAGTCTACTTTTGTATGAACAAGTTGGGTAGTTGTGGATCGAAGTGTTAATAACAGTGTATTTACACATAGTATATTTTTTAAATTTGAGTATGATGTCATTCGGCGTTCATTTAATTTGTCCCGTAGTATATAAAATGAGTATAATGTGATGTTATTCTTGACATTAGATCTTTAATAGTTAAAGGGTGTAAAAAGGTACCCAAATCGTTATCGGGGCAAAAAAATCTTAGAAAATTATTTTTTAGGATGATAAACAGTAATGTACTAGAACGCAACAGACTGCCTTCATGTGTGTAGCAAATTATAAGAGAAGACTAATGTTTGATTTAAAGAAGTATTTGACCTTCGGTCGGTTTCAAAGTAAGGCTCAATAAAAACACATTGCCATAATGGCAAAATTATTGTTTTTTCGCGTCGTCTATGGTCTTTTTACACCCACTATATTGCTTATATCAATTGACAAATGGGATGACGTCGTTACAAGTTAGTGATCCATGCAAGCCCATCAGAGATAAGCACCGAACCTGTAAACAAACATCCATTTATTATAATAGCAGGTATCATAATATTAATACATGTATAGAGAAGAGAAGTATAGAAATTAGTATATAATATAATAATAATTCGGTGGGTTAAACATAATATGGCATAAAAATAGTGTTGTATAAGTTGTACCTAATTTATTAAGTTTTATTATAACAGACATTCACCAGATAGATAACAAATAAATTATTGAGATAGTAGTAATATATAATAGAGTAAAGTAGAATACAGTAGTGCATATAGTAGAGGAAGTCCATAGAGCAGGTACATTCAAAACAAACAAAAAAGCATTAGAGGCGTCTGTCCTCCAAGGTAAAAAGCATCAGTTTTATGCTAATAATAAAAGTAGATTTTTTTTCCAAAGATTTCCAGCGTGAACATTAAAGGACCGGTACCTCATTTTAAATATGTACAATGCATGCTACAAAATCATCTAAGAAGGATTCAAACATGCAAAATTCAGTAGATACTCACCACAGTACACACAAAGCAAGCATTTTAATTAGCTTTTTTTTTAATTTACATTTTTATACAAATTATTAAAACTTTGTATCACTTTAAATTACTAATGGTGCTTCAAAGACTATAAAAGTACAGTGCACAAACAAAAATAATAGTTAGCAACCACTTTAGCGATGGAATACACACCTTATCTTAAAAACATCCCAATAACGACCTAAATTAAGAAAACATCAGAGAAAGTCATAAGTGGACAAGTACTACTTAAGATCCACTAATAATATCAAGTACACATACATGAGGTAGTTTAGTATTTTGTGCGATTATAAAATACAAGAGGAAAATTTAGAATTCAAATAAAGAATTTAACTAGCACACTTTTACAGGGATTTATGGCTTAAATCACAATTTATGATAGAGAACCGTTTAGCTGTAAATATTCTGTTGAACTTACTACCTTTTTAAAGTAAACAACTTACATTTTATTTATTGGTATAGGCACATTGAAGATCACTTTAGAGTTGGGCTATGCCCAAAGGCAATTATTTTATTACACTTGGCAACAGTATAACACAATATATTTTTTTTAAACACGTATTACATGTTTTGGAAATAAGTTCAATAGTATATTTTTTTATAACCACCACTTGTCAGTATGCAGTTGATTACAATTTATCGACAAAAACTCAAAATCCAAAATGGGGGATACGCATAACGCATTCAAAACGCGATCAACGAAGGAATCAGTCCTCATTCGGTACACACATCCGACTGACAATACGTTTATACAAGATCTCCGTCCACCCGGAGAACAAAATTGAATAAAGGTTCAAAGATGCAATTGTTTGACAAGAGACGCCTATGTTTTTTTTTTGCGGATGTCCTGATTTTGTAGTAGGTATATACCCAACATATTTCATATATTTTTGATGTTCAGTTGACCACATTATAATGAAATGTTACGCTTCGAAGTGATGCGACACCCTACACAATTTTGCTCTACCGTGGACAAACACGAGACTGATTCCTTGTACAATCCGCAGATTTACCTGACGCGTGAGTGCAGGGCCGCCCTTTCCTCAGAAGGCGTGTCCCTCAGGAATGTGGAGGACAGATTCAGCACGACCATGATGCAGCAGAGAAGCAAGGGGCCCAGTATAGCTCCCTCGGGGCCCAGGTAGAATATACCGCCGGCTATGGCGAGACCCGTGACGTAAGGGTGTCCACCACTGGAGATGATTGAGATATAATTATTGAAGGCTGGCCTTTATAAAGTTCTATGTTAAGCAATGTTATGGATCTGGAAGTGAGATTGTTATACGTAGTTCTGGTTCAAATTCAATTGCTTATATTTTACCGATTCTGGATTTTTCTCTAGCCACCTCGAATGAGCCCTTGCGGTAGCTGTTTATACATCATTTGAAATAAGATTACATAGTTAACAAACCTTTTTTTACTGGCCGTTCAACCGATTTTCACTTCTACTCCGTAGGTATAAAGATGGCATTGATAGCAAAAATGTGGTTAGAATACCAACTACTTATTAGAAATGCCATGTGTCATACTTTCTTTTTTCTGGTTGGTAAAATCATCCAATGACAAATCGCGCCCTTGGGCGGAGCGGGAAATAGTGTCAGACTCTTACTGACTAAAAACCTACCCTGTTTCTTCCCTGCCTTGGATCCATGGCCTTGGTATGCATTATCATACCTCCCTAGAGCCCCAGACTAGGCCTCGACCCTACTGGGCCCCTACGGTTTATTGACGACTCCTTGAGGCGCGCGGAAACTGTGCGCCGTAAACGACTCGGGCTCGGTCCGGTCTGTTCCCGGAAGGACGGACAGCGAGCTGCCCATTGCCCGCCGTCCGCAAGCCCGCGCCTACGGTGGCCGGAAATCGGGATCGGAATTACGGCGGCGGCTGCGGCGTGAGCGCCGTTGTCTTATGCGGTCGGCCTCGTCCTTTGCTAGCATTACTGCTTCGCAGAAGGAGTGTGCTCCACCGTGTCCTCCGGGTGGTCCGCACAGTGGCGATACCCGGGCGTCGTCTCCACACGGATCTTGTACAGGTACGTCCCGAACTTGCCGTGTTCGGTTATACCTGCGCCATGCGGGAGGTCACGACGCCGTGGGGCCTTTCCAGCCACGCCTCAAAGATGGACCTTACCGCCTCAATCGTGGTGTGCCCAATGTGTCATGCTAGCAACGCAATTAAAGTCAAATTCGGTTGAACAGACAGTAAAAAGGTTTTTTCAAAAGTCTAATCTTCTTTCGAATGGATTATGTCATAACTCATCTCGATAATTTAATCTCGGTGAAAATCTAAGTCAAGAATGTACGTAAAATGAAGATACGGTAATGCCCTCTCTGATGCAATAATATTATGCAATAATGTTTATGTGTCAAATGATGTAAGAGGTGGTATAATAATAAATTGATACTACGCTATTTATACATCTTTTTTTTCGCACTATATCTGCATAATCACAAGTAAAATGTACTCACTCTTTAATCTCAGCGTAGACAGCAGCATCGAGGAAGGCAATGGGCGCCGCTTGTGCTATGGGTAGCAAAAGAGCCGCCATTGGCCGGCCCTGTAGCCACACGTCCAACGCCGCCGGTATGCCTGCCAAGTAGGGGCCCAGGAACGGGGCTGCGCCTAGCACCGCTGCTAATACTGTAACAATCCTCGTGGACTTTATTTGATGTCGAAGTAGGACTGAAGAATCCATGTTATGTGTTCTATGACTCAACATTGTTATGCATTGTGGTAATCTTGTCAAGTTTTTTGAAGAAGATGGACTAAATTAAGTCACATTATTGATTTTATTCAATCAAGCATTATTTTCTGTCACTGTTTCCGATCACGTAATCTATAAACGAATTGCGTCGATGTTACAATTGTTTGGTATTATGTATTCTAAATAGACGTATCATAATCAGGTACAAAACAAAATACACGCATAAATACAATGTTACAATATCTGGAGATAATATTCATACTGGTCAATTGAAACGATAAATGGTGAAATGATATTTATTATTATACTATGTAGTGATCAACAATTAAGTTTTCTTTTTCTTAATCTCATTTTGCTTCGGCGGCCGCAGCTGTGCGTACACGTATTTGTAGAAGTCTAACGCTTTCTGTTTGTCGTAAGCGACATTGTTCCTGCATTGCGCACCGACACAGCGGTTTATGTACTCTTCTGGAGGTGACTTCGGTGCTTCCGCAGGTCTCTTCCGTGACGAACTCGTACTTCGAAGCGTTTCGACGAAATCTTTCGAGGAATCGAACACAACTTTGATCGCCGTTCTGTTAGTCATGTTCAAGTGCGTGTCTTTGAGAAGGTCGTCCTTGTCTACTGCCGTCATGGCGGCGCTCGCGTCACCGTTCGGCGAGTTGGCCTGACGTATCAAGTAGAACGTTGGGGCCGGCTCTGTGACGTCCTCATCTGTCGTCACCTCGTTGTTATGTTTGTCACTGTACAACAGACACATCACTTGTGGGTCGAGGCTTAGCTGACACATGTCACTCTCTTGTAGGATCTTCACAATGTCTAAGGGCAGCGTACACGGTGCGAACATACAAGTATTATTGTTCGAAGTGTTCAAAATCATGTTATTCAGTTCATTATTGGTATTCAGAAAAACTATATTCCGGCATTTACAATCCATTTTGTTACCGGTAAAGGTGACCATAGCTCCGGCAGTTCTGCAACTAGTGTAGTCGAATGTTACGGAGTGAGGTTCGACGTTTTCAATTCTGTTCCGTTTGAAGTTGAACTGTTTCATATTACTTCTTTTCCAGAGACACTTGACGCTGCTTAGGGCGTTAGTTTTAAGTTTCGTGATCTCATTTTGACTTATATCCGTATTGACAGACTTAAGTACTAGACCATTTGCACGTATTTCTCTGAATTTGTTACCAATAAAGTTTAAATTATCGGCAGTTATATTTATGGTCCCGCCAAGTATATCGTTGAACGTACTTTCTGATATAGTAGCCGTCGTTGTTTGTACTGTAATACCTTTAAGTTCTAAGTTCTCAATCCTACTATTTGCTATAGTGAATATCGCGTCGGTGCCCATAATCGCCTCTATGGCTTGATTACGGATGTCTGTTATTGTAACGTTATCGAATTCTATACTTTTTATACCAGTCACATTATAGATCGCTTTAGTATTTATCGAGTTTATTTTAGTGTTTGTCACTCGAATTCTTTTCAATGTTGCTGCTCCAAGACATTTTAGTTCTGTTGTCGTGCTTGGGGACTTGAAAATCTTTTGTGGTAAGGAGATAACTTCTTTGACATTGTCTATGGTGACTTCTGGCGGTGTTTGGAGCAATGAGGTCGGCGCTAACGTTACAAACTCGAGTCTATCGCAGCCTCTGATTGTGAACCTCTGGAGTTGTGATGTTCTCTGCAGTATCGGGCAGTCGAGGACGACTCGCAAATCTCTGCAGTTCTGAACTGTGAGGCTCGTTATGTGGTCAGTGTAGTAGTCTTTCAGGTGTATTATGTAGTCCTAAAACAAAGTAATTGACTGTTAATGTCTGACCAATTCAGGAGAGGAAGGCCAAAGAAAAATTGGATGGATTGTGTGAAGATCGATATGAAAGAAAAGGGAGGGATAACATGACGGGTGACAGGACAGATTAGAAGAAAAAACGTGTTGCGAAGACTACAAATAACATGGGACAAGGGCTAGAAGATGATAATGTCTGACCAATCCAGGAATATTCGCAAAAAGATATGTATTTTGACTACAAATTTTGTAGGTATTTGACCATTTTCCAAACTTTTCAGATAATTTTACTTTAAACAAGAAAAAAAAATACACAAAAACCATTACAAATACAAAGAGGGTACTCACATTGCTTCTCACACTACAACTATAAATCAGTTCATTGGGTAAGTCATTGGCGCAGGCCCACTCGGGGTCTTGGCAGCTCGTAAAATTGATCCTGACACTAAGAGCCGAGTTCACTAACACAGCAAACAACACAAAGTTCCCGTGGGCCATCACAAACACACGTTTACCGTTACAATCACAGATTTGCACAAAAAGGCGCGCGCAGTAAAAATACACGTTCGCGAGTGAACATCATCCCGAGATAATTCTCCGCGAATGACGTACTAACGTTCATGAATTTTATCAGAAAGTTTATTGACATGCCTGGGTTATTTTTTTTTATTATTATCAATTGTACATCCGTATTTTGAAGAAAACATCTTTATGTCATCACACATAGGTGGCACCAAAAAAGAAATGGCATTGTAGTACTTAAATGTAAGTAGGTCTTAAAGTTTTACCCAATTCGACCCATCTTTTCGTCATCGTGATGGTAACTTAATTTTGTAATAATATGTAACGAGAGAATCGGTAATTAAATGTCTGTACATTTTATCGGCACTTGTAATTTTAAACTAAGGTCATGTTTGTTGATACGCACCTAAAATTATATTGTTCTGTCCCTGGCCTTTAGATAACAAGGACATGTTATAAGGATCACGTTTCAAAGGGAACTCCACACTTTAAGCGCTATTAGAGCGCTTTTAGTGCTATAAGAGGATGAACATTTTTTTTAGTTTTGAAAAACGTAGCCTCTTATTGGGAATTATTTCTATATCGTGGGTGCGTTTACAACATTTAAACTCAGATACTCAAGATACCCAGACCCGAAATAACTACCTGTACCTACGCCATAAAAATATTTTTTCATATACATGGCATGCATAAAACAGTATTAGCCGATCGCTCGACTACTGGTTTATCGTCAGTTGTTCGAAACTAAAAAGTTTAGTCTTTGTACAGTACGGCCGCAGGATCTCGGCAAATTAAAAAAAAAACAATACAGTTAACTGTTATTGGCATTAATGTTTTTAAACCATTTATTTTTTACGAGTGCACAAGCGCTAAAGTTCTCAGAGCCTAACTTCAGACTCGCCAAGATAAGTCGTCTGTACTGTACATATAATAATTATGTAAAACATGTATATTTATTTGTTTTCAACGTAATATCGGGGTTGTCAGACTCGTATAAAGAGATCTACTCGTAAGTCATGAACTCAAAACGTCGTTGCCACACAAGGCAAATTATAGTAAAATATACGAAGCAAAACCTTTTTTATCTCTGTTTTAATTATTAATACCAATAAGTCGTGATCGTTTAATGACGCATTTTTATTTGAGTGCTCAATATTTTTTTTATACTAATAATAAAAAATAATCTTCTGACAGTCATTTACTTCAAAATAGATAAACTTTGACACCGATTAAGTTTAAGCACAGAATAAGTAATAGGTTCAAGGTAGAACGATATACGCGGATATTCAAAACGAACTCTTATCACTAAGTGAATAAGAATATGACAGTCTTACCTGAAGGTAGATAGACAACTTTGGCCCCAAATAGGTTGTGTACCAGCCACGTCCATAGACCATAGAACAACGCCATCTTGAATGACGCCCTAAACACCTAAAAAGGAATAAAGCTGAATTTTAGCAGTAATAATAATAAAGCAGACAGGTTGGATCAAGGGTCTGATATACCTAGAAGGCAGTACTCATCGATACGACTCGCACTGAAAGGAGATTCCGCCTCTGGAACCTAACAGTTTATTAGAGCCACCCGGAACACATTCCGCACCGCCCCGCCTAGTGCAGATAGTTTTTTATATGGACTTGTATGGGTATGCGCTCACTACATCAGCTCCGTAGCGTTACCATCCGGTAAGGCTTCGGCCGTAAGCCCTTCACGCGCGGACGGCGTGGACGGTGGTCCACCACCACTCGGTGACAACTCGTTGCTCGCATGCTTGCTTTGCGTTGACTGCGTATTGCCAACGCTCGGCTCACGAGTGGACCGCGCGCTGCCCGCGCTATTCGCATTCACGCTAGGACAATACTCGATGATATTACAAAATTTGACATTACGAAACGCACGAGTAGACCTAGTGTCAATTGTTAACCGATTACTCGAAAATTCGTGGACCAAGCGACGTCACTCATCGACCACGCGGGGTCTACTGGTTGACGACGCGAGGTCCACTGGTTAACCGCGCGATGTTTATTGGTGCTATCGCGGCGTCCACCCGTGGAGCACCTGTCGACAACGAGTGGACGCCGTGCGACGAGTCGGTGACCTTAATGAGCTGTGACCTCTAATCACCGGTAGCTCGGAACCTGCTCATCAGTGAAAAGAAAGAAAAAAAGAAAAATATTTTATGGACTAGTATTTATATTTTTAAAGGCATTTTATATACATTTGCTAAAAAAAAAAGTGTGTATTTAAATAAATAAAGCAATAACAATAATAAAGTATATCAATAAATCTATTTGCGGGAGTGAGCTATGGAATAATTCTTGGAACTGTCGAACAACAATTAATTACTTAAAAACAGTCATAATTTTGCTAATGAAACCAAATCGTCCAAAATAACTTGGTTTTTAAGATTGTCGTTCATGCGTTGTTTTTATTAACAAATCGGAACGGGAAAACCTTGCTTATCATTAAGCTAATATTTTTAGTAGTTTGTGTTCTATATTGATAACCTCATTGATAGTTACATGTTTTAAAAAAGTGATCTCGCCCCGTCTGACACTCTGTCTGTACGCGGTAAACTCAAAAACTACCGAACGGATACCATTAGACGGAGTAATTTACAAGGAAGCTTTATGGGTATAATCCATTGAGGTTTTGTGTGAGCTGGATAAAATGTGGCAATGATAGTTGAAGAATTCGGAAAATATGTCAACTGATAGTTTTAAAGATAAGTTAAAAAAATATAGTAATGTTATGAATTATAATGTCATAAGTAATGTTATAAGGTTTTATGATATTCAGGTATAAAATACCGTTTTATTTTTACTTTTTATTCATAGAGTATAATAGGGTAAAATCTACAAGTTTGTGATAAGGCCTGTCATACTGTATAGATCAGAATGTTGGGCTATGAAAAAGACGGAAGAAAAAAGATTGCACGTAGCGGAGATGAGAATGTTAAGATGGATGTGTGGTGTGACGAGAATGGATAAAGAAAGTGAAAGTGGCGCCAGTGACTGAAAAGTTGAAAGGAAATCGTTTGTCTTGATATGGTCATGTGAAGAGGAGGGATGAAACGCATGTTACTGAAAGAGTTATGAACACATGTGGATGGATGGAGAGGGAGAGGGAGGCCAAAGAAGAGATGGATGGAATGTGTGAGGAGTGATATGAAAGAAAAGGGAGTTAGTGATAGTGGACAGAATGGAAGAAAAAAACGTGTTGCGCCTACCCCAAACAAAACGGGACAAGGGCAGGAAGATGATGAGTATAATAATTTTCTACTTTTAAGCTAGCGAAGCCGCTGACAGATACTAGTTTTAAAACGCACATTAAAAAAAAAATCACCTTTAGCATAGGTTTTTGTAATTTACCATAGACCTTTTCCTATGACTTGTAATTGTGATTATCTAAAATGAAGCTTTAACTTTACAGGAAAAAGGTTTAAAAACCAGGCAAGTTCGAGTCGGACTCGCGCACTGAGGGTTCCGAACAGGTTTTTTTTTTTTTAACTTTAAACTACACCTAGAAAGTTACGTAATCAATACTAAACTTAAATCTATGGGTACAATGGCGGTCTTATCGCTGAAAGCGATTTCTACCAGACAACCTTAGGATGGATCGTAAGAATTAAAATAAATACAGGGGGTAGTCTGCGGTGTACTAATAAGAAAATAAATAAATAATTATAAAACGAATATATATATCCATACATATTATAAAATGTTACACAATTTCATAAAAAAAAAAAACAAAAAAGAAATGGGGAAAAGAAAAGAAATAAGGTAGAGTTGGTGGAAGAAATAAATTAAGTAGTACCAGGATAGCATTAAAGAGACAGGAAATGGTCTTTAACCAAATTTTTAAAAGAACCTAGTGACTGGGCTTGCCCACAACAGTTATTATACAACGCCAGTTTTAGTATATGCGAAACCTTAACACCTGTCTAGTATTTTTATGTAAAGAATCTATGTACAAAATTTCATAACAGTATCATGAAAAATCAAAAGTTATAAGATTGTTATGTTACCGGACTGTCCGCAGAAACCCATAGTCACCACGCGGCGCCCACCCTCTAGCGCTCATTGATAATATTTTTTCAGTTAGTATTGTAATTAACTAGTGACAAAATTTTCCATCATACTTGCAGGGTTAGAATTATGCAACAGTCAAGTGTAGGCAAATATTATTACATACTTTATTCGTAAAAGCCGCGTAAGGACTGATTTCGTCATTCAATATAAAAACTTAGTTCAACTAAACTGAGCTCAGCGTAATCTAGTTTAAAGACCCGTGTCGTAAACATGGGCGACAACAAAAGAATTGAAACTGAGTTTAGCGTAAACTAGGTTCTAGTCATCGCGGTGAAACGCAAAATAAAGCTATAATCTCGATTAGGCGCTCAAACTGCGTTTTGTTTTATATAATCACGATTAGTTTATTGGCGAATTTGGCCTTTAGTGGTTAACTTAACTTAATCACGATTGAGTCGAGTCTCGAAGATTTTTCCGAATCGAAAATAGTATTTTTTTTTGTGACGGCTCTACAAAAATATAGTTCTAAGATTTTTTCGCTATGAAACCTTGCTCCATATCAAATTTCCGGATTCTAGGTTAACGGGAAGTACCCTATGAGTTTTGATACTTTGAAGAGTGTCGAAATATACGTTTTTTGCGACATAAACGGCCATATCTTTTTTTTCCGTTAACTTAGAAGTTTGATTTTTTGACAGCTTCAAGAGACCGCAGACCTGAGTGTATGGGTTAAATTTCAACTCGATACCTCCACGCATTCCCGAGATAAAGAGTCTTGAAAAACAGACAGACGGACAACAAAGTGATCCTATAAGGGTTCCGTTTTTTCTTTTGAGATACGGAACCCTAAAATGAATGCTACCGCTCTATGTTACGCGTTGTACATTAAGACTTTTTACAGTCTACTAACACCTGTCTTACCTGATTGATAGCAACGGAGAGAGCGATGCCAAGTCGTGGTCCAAAGTTAGGTTGCACCTGCGTGATGACTTCCACGGGCTTGTACAGAGCGTTGCTAGACGCCAGCAGATAGAACAGGGTCGTGAAGAACACCACCTGTTCGAAAAGAACCTCTAACTAAGAAAAAAAAAACGTTATATATCTTTTTTGTACGCCTTTATTCCCTGAAGAAGTATTCAGGGTTGGGATCTATATATTTGCTTTACTATATTGCCATCAACTGAAAACACACAGCTGGCTGGTACAAACCTAATGAATGATTTAATAATGGTATAATTCTTTTTTTTTCGGGGTAATCATAAATTAACCCTTTCTTCGCTTTGGGTGAAGCGAGACGGAGTAAGTCACAATTATGCTACGTTATGTTCGTTCAATCGCCCAAACAGTGTTATTAGGGAGCACACACGGTTGAAATTTTACGAAGTTGTTCGCTGGCTTTAGCGACATGATATGAGACACGTCACACACACACTACACACGCCTCACTCACCAAATTGATGAACATGTTGATAAGGGCGCTGCCGCCGCACAGTAGCAGCGACGTGAACGCGCCGAGCGAGCCAGCCAATAGCGACACGTTGCTCGCCAGTGGAGCCCAGATACTGGTCGCAATGGCACTTAATGTACCAACGTTAGCTTGCACCCAGGATACTATGCCGGAGTAGTCGAACATACCTGAAAAATAAGAATAATAGGTTATCAAATTTTTGGGTGGGAAAGAAGTAAATAGAAGCGCGTACCAACAACACGGAGAAAACTTTTGTTGATATATTTCGTATCGCTTTAAGTAGAAAAGGGCCTATGTTTTGATCTGGTACATTAAGACACAAGGTCACAAATCTAAAGTCCGTCACGACACACCAGGAGTATTGATCAACGATGTGTGCTTTGACTTTATTGTTCTAAAGTCCTGTATTGTCGAGCCGTCGATCTGCGGTTCCACCGTGAATGCAAAATAACCCGACGCCCAGCTCTGGTACACTCAGACCCACAATTTTAACATCCGTCATTTACCAGGAGTATTACGCTGTCACACGAGTTTTTGTAAGGCCGAGCAAATACCTGCGGTTCCACCATGGAGGCAAACTAGCCCGACACCCAGCTCTGGTAAACTCAGACCCAAAATTTTAACATCCGTCAGTTACTGGGAGTATTGAACGCGTCGTTGGCGACGTTGTCCCATGAATCCTGTATGGTCTAGCCGTCGATCTGAAGCTCTACCTTAGACGCGAAGTAGTCCGACACCCAGCATTGGCAAATTCGGGTACACGCTAATACCTGGTACTCACCGGGAGCGTTAGACACACCGTTAACAAGGTTGTCCCACGAGTCCTGTATGGCCGAGCCGTCGACTTGAGGCCCTACTGTAGCCGCGAAGTGGCCCGACACCCAGCTCTGGTACACTCGATCCCACAACTCTAACAACTGTTGTTCTACTCGGAATATCTTCTCTGGATCACCTTCTTTTAACATGCTTTTTACCTGTGTGTGTAAAAAAAAGGATTTATAACAGGTAGACAATTTTTCGAAGTGTTTTCAGCGCGGTGTTGAATGTTTGATGAAAGATTTCAAACGTTAGATAAAGGTTATTCGACTTTAACAAGAATAAGAGAAATATTAGTATTAGATACTACTATAAATACGATGTGTCGAAGATCTGTTGATACGTAATGATAATGAGAAGCAGCGGTAGAAATCAAAACTAATTCGTGCGGACTAAGAGAGAACTCTTACTCCGTTTTTTATAATTTCTATTAAATGGACACTTACAATGTTATCAATCTTAAGTACATCCATTTGAAAGCAGAAAAGGAAATATCTAAATTAAAAAAAACAATCATTTCATCATAATTAATAAGTCTGTAAAAAAAATATGGGACATTAATTTGGACTTATTTGTGACTACTTTTGTGTGGACCCTTTTTCTGTGTTGACTGTTGCCTTTCAGAAAAGTTTAAGTAAGATACTAACCGCTGTTGAGATTCCTTCCCTCCCATAAGTGTAAGCGTTATCGATGAGTGAGTCGAGTTTTTCCTCCCAACCTTCAGGAAGGTACGCATGCAACTCACTATTCTGCACATATGTACTATTCAACAAACTGCCGCTCAGCTGGACTACTACTATCGCTTCTGAGTAAATCTGGAATAATGTAATATTAGGTCAATTAAACTCAAAAAACTTACAGTAATTCCAAGCTAGGAATACTGTAATTATTTGTTAACTCAATATCAAAAAAATGAAAAGGATAGTAAATCGTACTTCTCTATTTATAAATTCTCTGTTTAAAAAAACTTCGGGCTCAAGTTTAAGTTCGAGGTACGAATATAAATTGTATTAACTTAATTTTGATGTTCATTACTCGCTGGATTACATTTGCATATAGAAATATGAACCTTACTCCAATTAAGAAAAAGTTCGCATTTGTGTGAAACGCTTGCTGTTTAGCTTGCGAGTGAAAAATAGAAGCTGGAATGTTCGAACTATACCTGTATAAATATAAAGACAATAGCGACAGTCAGAAAGAGAATAAGTCCGACGATGACGATGCAAGTGGAGACCGTGTCCACGGAGCTGTAAGCCATGTCCCTGAAGCTCGCGTTGCAGAGGGACGCCATCTTGCCGAGGCCGCGGACGTGCGCCGGGAGCAATGCCGATTGCCTGATAAAATAGATGGTAAAGTAAATAAAAGAGCGAGAAAATCCAGGTTCATAAGGGTCAATATTGTCTGCATTATGTAAACTGCGACGCAATAAGGCCAAGGCTAGTGCTTCGTGCTTCGAAAATAGAATTAGCTCCAGCGGCTTTGCTCTCGTAAATGTCGGTTTCTCCATACAAACTATGGAACGCCGTTTCACCCCCTTAAAAGTTGATTTTCCGTAAATCCTTTCTCAGTGCTCGCCTACGTCACAAACAAGCATAGCATAGTATCCCGTGGAGGGTCGGTACATAAAACACTATCGATTTGTCAAGATAAAATAAAAAAATAAAGTACTTTTTTCTAAAACTCGAATTAATATAACTACGCATGTACGAAATTAATTTCTGTAAGTAAATGTGTCAATGACCTCGTTGGTAGTTGTCGGTCGTTGCGTACTAACTACCTACAGTTCATTGGCCTCGCTCAGCTAACGTTTACCTACAGAAATTAATTTCGTATATGCGCAAATTAATTCGAGTTTTTAAAAAAAGTACTTTATTTTTTAATTTTCTCTTTACAAATCGATAGTGTTTCTTGTACCGAATCGACCCTCCGCAGGATTAAAACGACCAAAATGCAACAGTGTATATATAGATATTGAATAAAAACTAGCTTGTGATTGCGGCTTCGCAGCGAGTAATTACAAAATTATCTCAAGAGAACGTATTCCCGGGATAAAAACTATCTTATGAGGACATAAATGGTCAACCTGTGTGCCAATTTTCATCTACATCCGTTCAGAAATTTGAGCGTGAAGGAGTAACATGCATGTAACAAAGTTTCGCCTTCGGATATATTCAACAAACACTATCGCGTTTATTCCGCTAGGGTTGCCCATCTACGACCAAGTATAGTATCGTGTTTAAGTATTAAATATTGTTCAGAAAAAATGTAGTTTGAGTTCATCGACACGCAAAGAAGAAGAAGATCGTGTTTAAGACTAAGTACTCCATCTCGTTTAACTGTTCAATCCCTATAGGTGACAGAAGAGCTGACGACATAGATTACCCATTCTCAAACACACGGCCTTGGCAACGACACGAAAATACTTGATGGGACTAATTCGGCGTTCTTAATGTGATTCTATCAGACAGATAGCAGATTTTCTCATACAAGAAACCTTACTTGCTTTTTGCCCGGCTCTTCTTTGTAATTTAGTTGATAAATTAAAAATTCTAAATTTTGTATGGGCAGTAGATACTCATTTCAAAGTGGGCGGAGCCGCGAGGCAGCAGCTAGTTATTTAACCACTAAAACTTATTTTTAGTTACTTACCTAGTTCTCCACCAGCTTTTAACTTTTCCCATGACATTATTATATTGGTTTTCAAAGAACAGCCAAACGCCAAAGTAGTCCAACAGCCTCTTCACCACATGTATGGCCAAGAAGAACAAAGTCACAGGCAACAGCCAGATATGCTTCCAAACGAGCATACACAGGCATCCGAAGAATAACAGCTTGAAGTATAAAGCAGTTTCCTCATCGTTGTCAAAGTTATTTTTCATGTAGTTTTCGTCAAGCGACCTTTGTTTGAAGGCAGCTAAGAATCGGGTATCGCATTTGATTTTCGGATTCGATAATGGTAATGCGGATAATGTTCTCGTTTTAAACAACATTTTAGGGTGTCGTGGGGAGCTTTGGATGGGCTCATTAGCTGCCCAGCTTCCCCTTTTGACTATAGTTTCTGGAGTAACGGGGGATGGTGTGTCTTTTTCAGGAGTACTTTCTTGTTCACTGGATTCTATGTGGGTTTCCTCTTCAGGTTTATCTTCGTTCTTTTTGTCAGATTCTGGCTCATTTAATATGGCTTTGTGTAGTGCTAACACCATCGAAGCTTCTGGATCTGTAGAATAAATAATCAGTAATTATAATCAAACTCTTAAAAAAAACAATATTGCTGAAATTTGATAATATTGTTCAAAACATCATCATAAATTAAATCTAAAAAATCCTCATCGATCGGACCCCTGGAAAAAAATATACTGGGGGTCAAAGGTCACAAAAACGAGTTTGTCGCGATTTTCAGCATAACAATAAGTTTTATAATAAAATAGCCTACACAAACATTGTAGATCAAATAATTATCTACATCTACGTTTTTGAGATATAATGATTCAAAAAGTTGAAACAGGTAATCGTCAAAAAAAGCACACGTAGCCTATAAAGGAATAATATATATACCAAGTTTGTGTTTACTTTTTTTCTGAGTCTTCGGGTTTGAATACAGATACCTATAAATTATATCTGTATGGAGTAGGTACAGATATAGGTATCTGTATTATATCTCATATATATATCTATACCTATCTGTATTCAAATCCGAAAAATCTATACATTTCTGTCCTATTGTTTTTAATAACTTTACCTTTTAGCAACAATTTCTTATGGACATCCACGACTTCTAAAGCAAAGCCAATGATGCAAATTCCTTGGAGGAACACAAAAGTGTACACCTGCAGGGACCCAGTGAGGCTCGCTATGAAGCTTGAGATGACCAGCCAGAGAAGCTGTGACGTTAATCGGAAGGCATTCTCTCGTTGCGGTGTCCAGAGGATATACACGCTGATGACGTATGCTAAGAATATTGTTAATGTCTGGAAAGGAAAAAAAATACTGAAAGCCAAGAAATATGAAAAAGAAGGGGGCAGAATTCTTCATTGTGGACTAACCACAACAAATATGTTTGGTTTTTAAATCCCTTTCTTTTGTTATTTTTACAAACCATATTTTAGTTATTTTAGTCTTTCTCTGAAAAACTACCTAAATTAGCTAAAATGTGGATGAGAGAATAAACATTCATTAGTGGAGTTTTAGTACTGATTAAACTATAGAATTCAATTTAAGGAACTTACTGGCTAGACTTGAACAAAGATCATTTGGTAAACAGTAGTGTTTGAACTCAAAAATTTAGTAGTGATTAAACTATAGAATTCAATTTAAGGAACTTACTGGCTAGACTTGAACAAAGATCTTTTGGTAAACAATAGTGTTTGAACTCAAAAATTTTATTTTATACTAGCTTCTTTTAGTGGCTTTGCCCACATGATAGTAGGTTCCTCCATACAAACTTTAGACCCCTGTTTCATCCCTTTAGGGTGTGAATTTTGGAAACTCTGTTAGTGCTTGCCTGTCTCATAAAAGGAATCCTTGAGCAAATTTCACACTCTTGGTCCCAGAAGTCTCACTGTGCATTGATATGTCAGTCAGTCAGTATCTCATTTTATATATACATAAAATACATCTGTTAGATAATAACTAATAGGTATTAAGATAAAGTTTCTATTCACTTACAATATAGGAACTGCAGACACTGATAAGCAAAGTGGTTGAGAAACTGATGAAGCTGCTTAGCTGCCAGAACAGGCAGACAAAACTCCTCGGAACAGCGTTGTACATCCATGGCAACACAAATATTGCAGACAGCAGTCCTATCACAGTCTGAAAATAAAAGAATGATATGATTTAGAATTATAAAATGGATAATTATTTTTTGAACTTTGTGTTCAAATAAATAGTAGAACAGTAACGTTCACACATGAAGTGGGAACATTATAGGTAGACTATAATATTCCCACTATTGGAAGACAGATTTCCTTTGTTTGAGAATGAGTCGGCTGTAATCCACCACCATATGAGACATTCACATTTTAATGTTGGTCTCATGTTTTCTAATTTTTTAATATAGAAAAGGTTTCATGGTTTCCTCATGATGTTTTTATTCACCATTTTGAGAGCATTGATGATGAAATAAAATTAATGAAGTTGCAACATGAGTTTTAAATGAGGTTCTAACCACTGGGTTACTGCTGCCTTTGCCAAAACACACTAGTTTTTACAAGCTTTCTATTAGCTTGCACTGTATGTAACTATGTATGTTCGGCTCAAATCTTGCAACTCAATTTTGAAGCAGATATCTTCAACCGATTAAGCTGAAATTTTACATGCATGTGTAAATCGGGTGACAATGCAACATTATGATGACATGGAGCTGATCTGATGATGGAGCTGGAAGGTAGCCATAGGAACTCAGCAATAAAACAATACAACCCCATCGAGTTTGGGTTCGCTTGATTAGTACTGACACGTACTTTGATCCTGTATGATAGCCAGGGTCTGATGATGGAGCCGGAAGGTGATCATAGGAACTCCACAGTTAAACGATACAACCTCATCGAATTTGGGCTCGTTTGATTCGTATTGACGAGTACTTTCATCCTATATGGTAACCAAGGTCTGAAGATGGAGCTGGAAGGTGGTCACAGAAACTCCGCACTTAAACGACACAACCCCATCAAATTTGGGCTCATTTAGTTTGTATTGACGAGTACTTTCATCCAATATGGTAGCCAGGGTCTGATGATGGAGCCGGAAGGTGGTCATAGGAACTCCGCAGTTAAATGATACGACCCCATTGAGTTTCAGCTCGTTTGATTAGTATTGACGAGTACTTTGACCATGTATGGTAGCCAGGGTCTGATGATGGAGTCGAAAGGTGGTCATAGGAACTCCGCAGTTAAACGATACAACCCCATCGTATTTGGGCTCGTTTAGTTTTTATTGACGAGTACTTTGATCATGTATGGTAGCCAGGGTCTGATGATGGGGTCGGAAGGTGGTCATAGGAACTCCGCAGTTAAACGATACAACCCTATCGCATTTGGGCTCGTTTGATTCGTATTGACGAGTACCTACTTTGATCCTGTATGATAACCAGGGTCTGATGATGGAGCCAGAAGGTGATCATAGGAACTCCGCAGTTAAACGACACAACCCCATCGATCGTACTAGTTAGTTTTAATATACTCCTATAAAATAGGTACCAATTGAAAGGGCTTGCAGAGAGTAACTTTAAAAATAAAGTGACATTACTCTAAATCCAATATTTTCCTTTTTCTCAGTCATACTCTTGGTGGAGTGGTAGTGTTCATGAAACGTCTGGTAGGTTGGTTGCGGCTTTTGCGAGACTTCTTCGTCTCTCTCTATTCATGGAACTTCGTGTACATTCAATGAGGGAACACTTCAAAGATGATTTGGTGAGGTCTGTCCATCTGGTAGGCGATTGGCCGCGAGAACGAAGGCCCTCTACTCTTCCCTGTACCATTAAACGTACCAAAGAGCTTTTATTGCCTATGATATATCCACACATCATAAAAATTCGCTGTTACACAATCGACGAAAGTTTTCGTTTTAATGCAAAGCTCTTTAAGAATGGAAACGTTAGTACGGTGAGCAGTCTGTTTTAGCCTCAGTAGACGCCTCCAGCGTCACATTTCAAGAGCATCAATTTTTTTACGGTGCTTGAATCTTCTCCGCATTTCCCAGTATTCGTGATTGTGGATCCCAGGTAGATAAACTCTAGACAACTTCGCAATTGGCTATTTCATGTAAGTTAGGTTGATTGTTAGTCTTGCGATCTACCACCATCATTTTTGTTTCATAAATCCAATCTGGTAGACTTCTCAGGTGGACGCCTCCTTCTGCGAAGCAGTAATGCTAGCAAAGGAGGAGACTGACCGCATCAGGCAACGGCGCTCACGCCGCAGCCGCCGCCGTAATTCCGATCCCGATTTCCTGCCACCGTAGGCGCGGACTTGCGGACGGCGGGCAATGGGTAGCTCGCTGTCCGTCCGTCCGGTAACAGACCGAACCAAGCTTAAGGGCGGGGGATGTCATTGGATGATTATACCTACCATAAAAAAAAATCCTGGCAGACTTCCAAAGATAGCAGACTAAGTTTCTTATGCTTTCCTATAATATGGGTAACAAATGAAAGGACTTGCTGAGAATACAAATGTGATTTAAATAAGGCATAACTAAAAAGTAAAAAATAAATTACAAGTAAAAAAAACTTTTTAAAAACAAGCTTTCAATTAAATGGCCTAAAAAGAAGAAAATAAACTTTTCCTTTATAACTTTTACTATCAATTTATAACGGCATTACACAATTTATATGATATAAAAGCTTGTCGCGAGATTTAACTGTGTCAATACACAGCTAAATAACTTCATAAATTAAATAAGTTAAAAAACTTCATCTATTGATTTTAATATTTTCAAAATCTCGCGACAAGCTTTTGTATCATATAAATTGTGTTATGCCGTTATAAATTGATAGTAAACGTTATAAAGGAAAAGTTTATTTTCTTCTTTTTAGGCCATTTAATTGAAAGCTTGTTTTTAAAAAGTTTTTTTTACTTGTAATTTATTTTAATTTTGTTGGTATGTTGGTACTGTGGTTGAGCATTGGCTGCTGTGAGTTTGATTTCCCCACTGAACAAATATTTGTATGACCTATAGATATTTGTTCCAGTTCTGGGTGTCTTTGTATGTGAGTTGACATGTTTGTAAACTCACCTGCGATACAGGAATAATATCTAGTGTGGGCCTACATTTTTTTGAGATTTATAAATACTTAATTAGATTTTTTAAATAGCTTTTTGTACCACTACAAACTGTTATATTGCATTTTTAATGCAGGCAGGAAAGGATGTTAACATTGTGCAATAAAGCATGAAGTTAACAAAGTTATGTGATTCATTGTTTATCTACTTTAATCAGATTTGTTACAGGTACTATAATTTCAACAATACAGCTATACAAATTCATTCAAGGCCAATTATGTCATAATGTGACTAGGTGTAGTAAGAAATTCTCAAAAAAAATCCCAGCTGAAAATAATTGATCCGAAAATGAAATAAAAAGGTGTAATTTGTATTATTATTATTACATACTTTATTTCTACTGATTTTGAGTTTCATTAAATTGGTAAAGCTGAGCTCAGAATGTTCCTGATTGTACATGAGGAACATTCTGAAGAAAAGAAAAGATTTTCTGGTGATGCCAAGTGGTATGTACAATTATTAATATGAACCAATAGCTGTAGTGCAAAGGTGTATTCTTAATTCATTAAACTGATAATGGCAATTAGGGATTCCTTCTATGATATCAGCTACTTTATGATATGTATGACTGACCATATTGTTGCGTAGATGTTACACTGCTATTGGTCTCGTATTCCTAGAATGAAAAGGGCAACTGCAGGGACATAGATGTGGTTTTAATTAGTAAAAAGTTTGACACACCCTCCTATTTCATCCTAGAGCGGAAGAAGTCATTAGATGATGTCCAACCTTAAAAAAAACAAAGCTGTTCATTTAGAAAAACTAACCTTATAGTGATCTATGAACTGCTGTCCAACAGTATCCGAAGCAAAGTTAACCACATTCACTGGTATCACCATTAAACCAACCACCACAGATGTGTTGGACTTCTCTAAATCTTCGAACCATGACTTTAGCTTCTTAGAAAGCTTATACTTAAATGGATGGAGTAAAGAGCCAACTAGCAGGGCCCAAAAAAGAGGCTTAAAGAAAGGCTCTAAAATAAGAAACAGCACATACACTGCGACACAACATACTGCTAATATAAATAGGGCAAAGGCATTGTAGAACCCATGTTTCATGGGTTTCTCATTCCCTTCCGTTATTCCACCGATAATATTGAATATATTTTCGAAAGGTGACTGCTGCATTGCTCCTTCGATGTTTTAGAACTACACGACACAACTATGTACGTAGCATTAAAAAGTTTAAAAAATAGAAGAAAATAGGAAATAGTTATAATCACATTTAAATAATTATGAGATCATAGTTTTTATTTGATTTTCGGGAACATTTCGATTCACGGACACGTTTCAGTATTAGTTGATTTATTGACAGCAGGATAGCACATTGCGTTTAAATCGCGAGTGAAAGAGATATCACTTTCTTGAAGTGAACACTTTGAACATTTTGAGTTGCATGGTTAGAATGCGAAATGCGACAAATATTATCTGAAAACTGATCGATGGACTTTTTTTTGGTTCTGTAAATAGTTGACAGCTCACAGTACTTTTACGAAGTATGCTTTGTATATATTTTTTAAATTATTATTAAGATTATGTGCCTCGGTTTATATAATTAAACTGAGTTACGAAATAAAAGCAAATTTATTAGAACATTAATTTATATCATCTAAAATACTATAATTATTGACACGCAGCAATGTGTTATTTGTTTTGTAATTGTAGGTATGTAAGAAATTGATTCTATGAGAAGGTATACCTACCGTTCCATTACCACCAGACGTACGGTGATACGCCATCAATCGCTACATGATGGAATGGACATTCCTCCATTATAATTATGATAGCAAATATTCCTTATATTCAATTGATAGATGGTTGAGTTATAACTTCGTTGTAATCAGATGGCGTCGACATCTCGTGCCCTGCTTTTTGGTTCAGGTCATGAAGCGAGAAGGAAAATGAAGCGGTAACGGAAAGTCGGTTTCTACATACAAACTTCCAACCCCCGTTTTATCTCCTTAGGGGTGTAGTTTCGTAAAATTTGTTCTTAGCGGATGTCTACATCCTATACGGAACCTACCTGCCAAATAAGTTTGTAGGTGTTATAGTTTCTGAGATTTCGTGATTAATGAGTGAGTGTTATTTCGCTTTTATTTAAATATGTAAATTATACTTATTTTGGTGTACTTTGCGATCTACACATAATAAAACTAGAGCAAGAAGAACATAGGACTGGATCAAATTAAGGACGCCCACGCTTGTACTGTTAAAGTAATGTTAGTACCTACCTAACTAATTTAGAGTTTTAGACTCAATTTGGTCGAAGCTCACGGGGGGGGTAATTAGGCCTGTTTCTTTACCCTACCTATTCGCGTTTGGAGTTAGCCCTCAATATTACTAGGTACCTACAACTACATAATTATATACCTACCTACAAACTTCTTGTTGATATTTGAAATTCATCAGAGGAGTGGGCACATTGTCGGGTTTTAGCGTTCAATAGTGTTTTGATCTCAATTTAAAACAGGACTATCGGTCCAGCATGGACGTAGGATATTCCGGTTTATAAGATATTGTAGGTTTTATTTAGGTGGGGAAAAATCATCCCATGACTTCTCCGCGCCCTTGGGTGGGACGGGAGATAGTCTTAGACTTTTAGGTACTTACTAAAAACCTAATCCTGTTCCTTATTTGCTTTCGTTCCAGGGCCCCGGGTTAAGTGTTCACACTGCTCCATGGCCCCAGTGAAGGCTACGACCCAGCTGGGCCTCTACGGTTTGCTGAAGATATTGTAGGTACATACTAAGCATTTTTAGGGAGAAATAATATTACAGCACAGATTGCTATATTTAGCCATTAGTTCTAAAAAGGTAGAAGTACTACCGAAGTTGTACCGAGCCTAGACAATCATGGTCGATATCCCACTCATACCAGAAAGCGTGTTAGGAATATATTCATTGTGCGTAAAGCTAAGGAGTGAGCTCTCAACCTCAACCGTAATCTATGTTTCCTGATACCTACAAGGATTCATAGATTTCGGATGAGAAATGTACTGAGCAGTGGTGGCCGAGTGGTAACGGCCCCGACTTACGAGTTGTAGGTCGCGGGTTCAAACCCAGCCTGGTGCATTACTTTGTGTAATTTATTTCATCACCACTGCTCTCAAAACGGTGAAGGAAAACATCGTGAGGAAACCGGCATGTCCTAGAACCAACAATTCGAAGACATGTGACATTCACCAAGCCGCACTGGGCCCGCGTGGAGAATTACGGCCCATTCCCTCTCTTAGAGAGGAGGCCTGTGTCCCAGCAGTGGGAACATTAAAAGGCTGATGATGATGATGATGATGTACTTAGATACAAGCTGGGGGTCGTTAAGTCAAGATTAAATAGGTTAGGAAAACGAGGCCGAACACGAGTCTATCAATAAATAAATGTTACCACCTAAGGCTCTAATATATAGACTGTTCCTAATACTGATACTAATAGTGTTTCTAGGCAATAAAACCACCCAATAAAGTAATTCCATATTTTTAATAGCAATGCCCTAATTATGCGTAGCTTACTTACCAATTAAATAATGTTTCCATTTTATATTCGTCAACGGCGATTTAGGTTCATTAGATGTTGATGTGGTACGAATTAATAGTGATAGCTTGGCGGCTGCCTTAAAGATATTACTGATAAAGAAATGATTAATTAGCCTTTTCAGTATCAAGCTGAGCCTATATAAATACAGTTTCTTTTTATTTTAGGTATTCGTTCTTAGAAACTGAAAGTACAAACTACGAACACATGTACTGATGCAATATTTCGGAGTTAAAAATGGAAACATATATTTTTACGTTCTTTTGCATTTGGTCAACTAGTTGTGCTGTATTAAAAATTAAGCAAGACAGTATTCAAAGTCTCACAAGTTGTGTCGTTAAAATGGTAGAATATATTGATTACAAGAACCATTACGACTTCATGGATATAACATTTATGAACGTGAACAATGATTTGAAGTTATCGGTCCTCCATAACGTGAGAGGTGCACGATTTGTTTCAAGAAGGTTCTTTTGGGACACTGAAAATATTAGTAATATGCTTTACATCGTGATGAGTGAAGATTATCAAGAATTAAAGATTGGATTGAGTAAAGTCACTTCTGATGCACTTTGGAATCCATCGGCCAGATTCATCTTTATCTTGCAAAATTTTGAGAGCCTACATGAAATAACTGATCTACTTCATGCATACAATATTTTTCATAACGTATCAGTGATATCTCGTCATGGTGATGAATATGCTATATACAAGTATAATTTTACAAAACCTGATTTATGTTTGAATTTAGGTTACCTAAAATTTTGGTCATGGTGCTCTGATTACCTTACGGACAATAATTTACCTGTCTTATACCAGGGAACTATTCGCAACTGCCGATACAAATTTTTATCTCGTAATATATGGCCGCTCATGAACTTCGACTCAAACTTCAAAGGAACAGAACAATTATTCATTTCAACATTTCAGAAGCAATCCGGAGTGGAAATAGATTTACAAGAGTTTATCAAAGTTGACAGATACGGGACAATCATGAAAAATTCAACTGTGATTATGTTGCAGAAAATCGTGAACAACGAAGTTGAAGGTGTTTTAGGAGGATATGAGATAACTTCGGCGTATGATGTTGATAACATTTCACACAGCTACCCAATAACAATAGATCATATGTCTTACATACTTTCTCATGCCTATCCCTTAGGGCAATGGGTTGCAGTTGTACACCAGTCTTTTACTACTTTTGTTATACTCGGTTTCCTGTTCGTAATCTTTTGTATGGCGGCTACATTTTTATCGATATTTTCTTCACAAAGAGATTCTTCTCGCGATTTTTTAATAATATTTGGATATTTATTAAATACAACTTCTGTTAAACGACCAGAATCTGGATGGCCACAGGCACTCATTTTCTCGAGTCTTCTGTTCACAGGGTTTATAATACCTTATGCGATTCAGGCCAACTTGTGTAGTGTGACTACTCGACCGGCCCGTGGTTACGAACCGAAAACCCCAAAAGATTTAAAACCATATCAAGCTGTTTTACACACTGATTGGCAGCATCGCTTTGAATTTGATGGACATATAGATTGTGGAACTAGAATAAACTGTTTAATCTGTCCTAGCTCAGAGGACACCGGTGTCCTCTCACATCCACGCCACTATAGGCCTTAATTCCGATGTTTAGAGTCTACTTTTGTATGAACAAGTTGGGTAGTTGTGGATCGAAGTGTTAATGACGATTAAACATGACCCGACCAAGTCCCTTTATACTGTAGTTTCGATGTCTCATTATATGGTTTATAGATGGCGGCTGGCCAACGCGCAATGTCGTATGTCAATGTACAAGTTAAAGGAACCTTATGGAAGTATCTATAGGACAGTATATTTACGCCGTGGCTCTGTTTTGCTTTACGAAATGGATCGTTTTGTACTTCAGTTTTCATCAACAGGTCTCATGAGGAAGCGTGCGTCTGATATATTTCACAAAGAGTGGTTTAACTGTAAATCTCGTTTTCTACCTGAACACTTGGCTCTACGACTGTCAAGTTTTTATTATATATTTATGATACTTATTGGCGGTTACTGTTTATCTTTAACCAGTTTTATTTGCGAGGTGTGGGTTGGATTACGTCGCAAGGAATAGACTATATGACCTAATTATGCAGATACATAATTATTTCTTTTTTGTAGAATTATATCTACCAGTTAGCGCTAAATATGAAAAAAATCATTGATGTATTATGCCTTTGTAGCTTCATTCACCAATATATTTTCGCTGTATGATTTGTTTCATTTTTTTCTTTTCCTATTCCAACGGCGCTGACCCGCAAACTACGACCATCCCGAAAAACTATTTCTAAGGGCTTCTTGGTAAACTATATAAATCCGGCCAAAAGTGAGGTTCTCCTGACGGTTGACATAAAGAATGCCTTTAACGCAGTTAATGTAATTATGCCTTACTGCCTTACTTACTTACTGGACTGTTAAATAACAATAATAAATCGTTTATTTATAATGTTGCGCCGTCAAACTTGAACACGCCGTATCTCCGATGAAGTCAAGAGTAGCATCAAATAATTAAAACGCATTGCTGTGCGAAACTTCCAGAATGAAAGTACGTACCAAGACCTTGTAAATTTTAGAAAAGTCCGTCATAAAGTAATAGGTACTTTATTATTATTCCATTTATTTACATTACACATCATATTTTATACACTTTTAAATATTTCTTTATAAAAACATTATAAAAAAAAAATTTTAATATATAAATTATTATTATTATTATTAGAAAGTTTTAGTACGTATTTAAGTAGTTGATAAGGGAATTTGTACCTTCCGTCTTATACGATGGAGTCGAAATTCGCATGAATCGTGGTAAAGCGCTATTATTTCCATGTTTCTAATAAAAATAATTTATTGCCCCCCGCGAAGCGCCTCTATTGTTCTAGAATGGCCTTGAAACGTCTGTATCTAGAATTTTCCTGGCTCTGAGTATAAATACATGCCCCCGACCGGAAGTAAGTCAGTTGTGATTTCGAGAGCGATAAGTGTGAACTTCCTACGTTAAGTGCCCAGTGTTTTCATCTAACGACCTAAGCAACAGTAAAACGGAACTCTAGAGTGCATTATGAAGTGGTTAATCGGTTATTGGACTAACTTATTATTGTTCGTAACAATAAATTAAGGTACAATTACAATAAACTATAGGTATTTGTTTTGAACATCATCCAAAGACATCTTCCGCCCTTGGGCGGAGCGGGGGATAGTGTCAGACTTTTACTGACTAAAAGCCCACTCCGATTCCTTCTTTGCCTTGATTCCAGAGTCCCGGGTTTCTCTTGGCCCCAGTAGGCTTCGACTCTCCTGGGCCCCTACGGTTTGCTCCTTGAGGTGCGTGTTGAACAATACGCGGTGTCGACGACTTGGGTTCGGTCCAGACGGTCACTTGACGGTCGGACGGTGAACTACCTAGTGCTCGCCATCCGCGAGCCCGCGCCTACGGTAGCTGGATGGATGGGATTGGGATCCCGGCGGCTGGGCCGTGAGGGCCATTCCCTCGTGCGTGCGGCACATCCTTTGCTAGCATTACAAAGGTATCAAAGGAGAAGCAAAGGTATCAACCTGTTATATACCCTAATATGTATTAATAAAAATAGAAATTCAAATATATTTGAATTTAGAACGCCGATAAATTTTAATTTGTTGGTAATAACAAATTATTGTGTAAGTAATCATGTTTATTTATTATATTCTGAACCTAACCGTTTATATGATGAGTTAGTAAATTCAAATTGCAAACCTCATTCCTTAGTAACAATAGATCTTACTGAAGATTCTTTAATAAAAAATAATTATAAACTTAGTCAAAATAAGATAAAAAAATATGCAAGACTGAATAAAATTATAAAAAAATGTAAAAACCACAACAAACAACAAAAACACTATTCCAAAAATATTCAACTAAGAAAGGAACGTGTTAACCTAATTAATCAATTAAATAACTATCAGATTAAGTTAGAAGACAGTATAAATATTTATAAAATTGATACTCAGCACTTACAGTCTGAAATACAGACTCTTAATAACTCGTTAAAGTCAATTTATAGCAAATACATATGTTCAGAAAATCAAATAAAAGAACATATTCTTGCTACAAATGAGTTAGTAGACAAAGTAGACTCGCTTACTCTTAGTATTAACAAATGTACTTGTCAGAGAGAATATAACCTGGCGGGCCTCCAACTTGTGGTAGCAGAGGATACATCCCAGGCAATCAGTGCTCAGGATTGTATTCCCAGCCAGGTTCCCCACTTTCAGCATGAATTAACTCAAGGGGTATGTTCAGTAAATTGTAGTTTTTCCTCTGATAACAGCGGGGATTATCAATCAATTATGTTTTCTGATAGTATAGGAAGAGGTTTAGGGCAATTAGTTAGTGGGTGCCTCCCTTTCTCTTCACTAAATCTTTGTAAACCTCAAGCTTCCTATCATAACATAATGTCATTAGTTAATGAACGAGAATATGATCCCAATGCCATTTTAACTGTATTTGTGGGTAATAGCTCAAATGTAAAGAAAGATGATATCACAAATAATGTCACAGAGTTATTGAAGATAAACTGTAAGAAGATTATTTTGTGTGCTTTTCCCTACTTTGAGCACTTGTCATATAGGCAAAATAAGTACATTCATTTGCTAAATATGCATATGCAGTTTTTAGTTCATCATCATAGTGATAAGTTTTTATTTTTTGACATCAACAAGTTTGTTGATAAACTTTTGTCGACTAGGTATACTGTGTACCTACCTATTACTTTTAGACGTAAAATAGCACAGCTATTAGCTTTTATTATTAACACAGACATAGCTAGTATGTCGAAGTATCAATGTATTAGTCCCACAATTAGTAGTAGTACTAATGATAAGTCTGCTGGCTCCGATAGTTTAAACTGACTAAGAAGACAACAGAAGGTACCATTGGCAATTTAGCACAACTTTACAATAAAGTACCTTCTAGCATACAAACTAAAGGGGCTAAGCAGAAGTCATTTACTTTGTTCCTTCAGAACATTCAGGGTTTTTCTTCAAAACAATTAGAAATTGAATTATTTTTAGAAAAAACAATGTTTGATATTATTTGTATTACTGAGCATTGGTTAAAGGATTTTGAAATGTTAATTAATAATGATAATTATAATGTGGGCAGTTGTTTTAACAGAAAATCAATGTTACGTGGGGGTTCACTCATACTAATTAAAAAATGTATTAAATTTAAAACCCGTAAAGACATAGCTGCACTGACCATTGAACATACCATTGAACTGTCTTGTGTTGAGCTGGATAGGCATGTCATAGTGTGCGTTTACAGGCCCCCTAATTATCAAAACTACTCTGTTTTTGAGTCAGTCATGGAAGATGTTATGGCAAAACTTGCAACTGGTAACAAACTAGTAGTTATCTGTGGAGATTTTAACATTAATATTTTAGAAAATAATTCAGATAGCAATAGATTTTTAAATCTTTTCAAATCATTTAATTTATCAAATGTGTTCATAGAACCAACTCGAACTACCACTACTTCTGCTACATGTATTGATAATGTTTTTTGTTGCTGTGACTATTTAGAAAAGGCCATTGTAGATTATCTGCCTTCTGATCATAGCGGCCTGTTGGTAACTTTTGAATCCATTATACCAATACAACAAGTGCAAATACAATCCAGACCAATAACATCCGGTAAACTGAATAAATTTAACAACACTTTAATTAACAAGTTAGGTGATTGGAACCTTGCAGTGAACAATGGTAATATTTTGTGTAACGATTTTTTTTCAATAGTCCAAACCGAATTTAATAAGACTTTTGAGAAGAAAACTAAAAGTATCTGTCCTAAGTTTAGGTTTAGTGACTGGGCGACTAAAGGAATCAGAATAAGTAGGGAAAGACTTTTCGAGCTGTATGGCCTTAAGCCTATTATTAACACTGAAACTTTTAATAAGTATGTTGCTACCTATTCAAAAATGTTTAAAAATACTTGTAAGGCAGCTAAGGCCTTATATATTAGCAACAAGGTTAAAACAGCAGATAATAAAATAAAAACGGTTTGGAAAATCATAAATAATGAAACCAACAGGAACAAAATACATAATAATGATTACATATTAGAGACTCATCATGGTCTTATTAGCGATAGCAAAGTAGTTGCGGAAGAATTTGTAAATTTCTTTACCAGTGTACCAATAAAAACTACTGAAGCCCTAAATTCATCACCATCTCATGCTTTTGGTTTATTACAGGCTAATGTTGCAGCCTGCCCCACTGAATTTAACTTTAAGCATATAAACCCCATAACAGTAATAAAAGCATTTAAACAAATCAAGGTTAAATTAACTGAAGATCTTTGGGGTATGTCTATCAAAGTTTGTACCTCAATTATTGAGACTATAGCGCCATACTTAGCTTTAATATTTAATTTGTGTATAGATCAAGGTGTCTTTCCGGATCTAATGAAATATAGTAAAGTTATACCACTTTTTAAATCCGGGGACAGTAAAGACTCTAATAATTATAGGCCAGTGTCCGTGTTGCCAGTTTTTAGCAAAATATTTGAAAAGGTGATGTTGGATCAAATGCTTAATCATTTTAACACAAATAACATCTTACACGATAAACAGTATGGTTTCACCAAAGGACGTTGTACAACTGACGCTGGTGTCTCCTTACTAAAACACATTTTTAATGCGTGGGAAGAGGCACAAGATGCTATAGGCATCTTCTGCGACCTGTCTAAGGCGTTTGATTGTGTAGTTCATGAAACATTACTCCTGAAACTTGAGCATTACGGACTAGGCAAAACAGCGTTAAACTTATTAAAATCTTATTTGAATGATAGACAGCAATTAGTTCAGATAAACGGTGTCAATTCGTCGGGGTTAAATGTTAAAATGGGAGTACCCCAAGGTTCGATTTTAGGTCCTTTTTTATTTTTAGTTTACATTAATGATTTACCCCATTTGTTGCAAAATAAACTTAATATGGTGTTGTTTGCCGACGACACTTCTTTGATTTTTAAGGTAAATAGAAGGACTAATAATCTTGACGACGAAAATAACGCCCTACTGCAGGTCCAAAACTGGTTCACTGCTAATAATCTAGTTTTAAATGGGAAGAAAACTAAATGCATAAGATTTTCCTTACCGAATGTCAAAAGTAGTGAATGTGACATAGTATTGAACAACGAAAAACTAGAATTCGTCGATAAAACGGTTTTCCTGGGGATAACGCTTGACTCAAGGCTACAGTGGGGTCCTCATTTAACATCTCTTGCAGGACGGCTTAGCTCAGCTGCATATGCTGTTAGAAAAATCCGCCAATTTACGGATGTTGATACCGCTAGACTAGTCTATTTTAGTTATTTTCATAGTATCATGTCATACGGTATCTTACTATGGGGACGGGCTGCAGACATCCACTCTATTTTTATATTACAGAAAAGAGCCATCAGAGCCATATACAATCTCCGCCGGTGCGATTCTCTAAGGGAACTGTTTAAAGATATTAACATCATGACGGTACCTTGTCAATATATCTATGAAAACATCATGTACGTTAGAAAGAATCTTCACCTTTTTAGTAAAAGAGGCGATAGGCATAATTATGTTACAAGGAATAGGGACCTTTTAGTTCAACCAGGTTTCAGACTGGCTAAAGTAGCGTCTTCTTTCATGGGGTACTGTTTAGAATGTTACAATAAAATACCTCCTCACATATTAGAACTCAATGAAACAAAATTTAAATCTTGTATTAAACGCACACTATGTACACGGGCATATTATAGCTTGTATGATTATATTCAAGATAAAAATGCTTGGGTTAATGCTGGTCCAGCTCCACTACCAGCAGGGCGTACAAATTGATTGGAAAATACTTTTTTATCTTTTTATTTAATATTAAATTATTATTGTATAATGTAGAAGCATTTATTTTCAAAGTTTGTAAATGTGAGTACCATGGAGCAATTTACGGTTTTTGGATATTGGACTTGTTTGACATAAATGAGCATGGTGGTTGAGAGTTTGTCATGCTCACTCAAATGTCTCACTGATGGTGGCGCGTGTGTTGGATCATTCGGTTCCCTTCAAAATGGTTGAGCTGAGTGGTGCTGATATGCGCGTCATGTCCGTGAACGGGCGCTGTCAGTTGAGACTGGTCATCTCTTAGCTGCCAGTGGTTTATTTTAATATCTTTATTTAGAATGCCTTTTTTTTTGTCTTTACTTTATTTTATTGACATTGTTCTCACATAATAGCAGTGACAAGAAACATGTAACAGAGATATTTGTTATACATAAAATGATTGAAAAGAGTGTCCATGGAGTTTCTTGCACATTCTTCTCCATAGAGATCTACGCTTTGGAATGTGCAATTAGCATCATTTTTTTTTTCTGACAGACTGACACCTTGATCTTTCAAAAGTGCCTGTAAATGGTTTATTTGAAATAAATGCTTTTGAGTTTGAGTTTGAGTTTGAGTTTGAGTTTAAAAACACAATATAATCGTAGTGTGATAAGAGGCAGTTTTCGAGTAAGTGTATTGAAAAAAATTTAGGGGTATGTGGAACAAAGTGTTAAGTCCTGCAAAGCTTCGTTGAAAAGGGAGGATCAGATGGATCTTATGTCTGATCCAGGTAACAGCCCGATAGATGATTTCAGGCTGTTGTATGTTTTCAAATCGCGCAGATAACTCTAATTGTGCGATACAGGATTTCGTATTTTTTTAGTTCCTATGTAGCGCTACAGATGTCACTACAAATATTAAAAAGAATACAGTTACTTTTTGCCTGAACTAGGGTGAACCTATGCTACAAACTACTCGAAACAAAAATAATAAATTAACTTTAAACGTAACTATTAAAACTTATTAAATTTAAAGATACGGCCTGTTTTATTATTACGTTAAAGAAATATCTAAAATAATTTTTGTCACTTTCTAGAATGATTAGTAAGTGGTTTATTTAATAGCTAAATTCCAAATTATAATATACTAAAATATTTAATATCTGGATGATAGAATCTTGACTTGATTTATAACAGGTTCTCGAATTTTGGCGGTGTATATCTAAACATAATACGTATATGTGTTTATGTTTGCAATAAGTTCTATAATTTTATGTTTATAGGTATGTAGTGTATCACATGATATTGTATTACCTTTTTTTACGTCGCGTAGCTAAGACAGCCATCTAAGACAGATTCATGTATCATTTCTACAGTCAGATGTTGCCTATATAGATACATGATTCAACTAGGCATTAAAATCAAAATCAGTATGCTATTCCATCTCTTCGCCTAATATTCCATGCGCTGCGTTCAATTGTTCAAAAGGCTCCAGCCGTGCGGGGCTATTGCGTAACTCTGTTGACAGCTCAAGTGAAGATCACTTGCTAGAATGTACATCGTATAACTGTCAAACAGCTAAATTCGTATTGCCTATCTTTAGTGACCAACTGATATCCACCGATACCTTCAAAGGTATCGGTGGATATCAGATATCTGTCAAAACGTGTTACGGTGAATATCAATATTCACCGTAACACGTTTTGACAGATGTTATTGTACTTTTAAAATTGTGATTGTGAGCTTTAAGCTGAAAACGCGATAATTAACTTAGCAGTACAATAGTCGATAAAAACTAGAGCCGGGATAATATGCACCGTTAATTTTTGTTAGCCACCACTTATCCATCGCAGTTTGCCACTTGACGTCACACGTAATACCAAAGTTATGAAATTTTTAGTTGACAACAAAGTTTAGTGTACATCAAATGCCAGTTGTCAACTGTTTTGAAAAAGTTAGCCAATAGCCCTGCTGGACAGACTTCGGCTTTGACGGTATCACCAACAAGGCATTCAAATTCTTCCCATCCCAACTTATAATATTAATGACAGTCATCTTCAATGGTGCATTAAGGAATGTTATGTTTTCTCAAGTGTGGAAACATGCCACTATGCCACCGCATCGTTGAACACCTAAGCACTGGTTTTTAGCATAACGCGATTACGTGCGTCTTGTTCTTTGGCCTAACGAAAGCTTTTGATAAAGTGTGACTTAATGGTTTATCATATGGCGTTAAATCGTATTTTCCACTTATTACATAGAAGGAGTGCTACCATCTTGCTATCATTCCATACGAGCAGAAGTCCTTCAAGGCTCTCTCTCTGATCACCACGTATGACAATCCGGTCCCTTGGGTGAAGCAAGCTATTTTTAGCTTGCTTTTCCCAAGGGAACTGACCTTTGATCCTTGACCAGCATTAGACCTTAGCTGAGTACATAAGGCAAACTTGTTCGCACAAAGCAAGCTCGAGCCTGCTTTGTGCGAAAGCGGCACACGGGCTAGCAGGATGTAGTCGACTACATCCTGCTAGCCCGTAACTATAGTCACTGAAGCGTAAATCGCGCATTTTATACAGCAGTCATTCATTCAATTATGACAATAATTTTCCTTTGAAAAACTTATTAAAAATGCTTTAAGATTTAAAATAAATTACATATAAAAAAACTTTTTTAAAAACAAGCTTTCAATTAAATGGGCTAAAAAGAAGAAAATAAACTTTTCCTTTATAACTTTTACTATCAATTTATAACGGCATTACACAATTTATATGACATAAAAGCTTGTCGCGAGATTTTGAAAATATTAAAATCAATAGATGAAATTATTTACCTTATTTTATTAATGAAGTTATTTAGATGTTTATTTACACAGTTAAATCTCGCGACAAGCTTTTATATCATATAAATTGTGTAATGCCGTTATAAATTGATAGTAAAAGTTATAAAGGAAAAGTTTATTTTCTTCTTTTTAGCCCATTTAATTGAAAGCTTGTTTTTAAAAAAGTTTTTTTATATGTAATTTATTTTTTACTTTTTAGTAATACCTTATTTAAATCACATTTGTATTCTCAGCAAATCCTTTCATTTGTTACCCATATTATAGGAAAGCATAAGAAACTAAGTCAGCTATCTTTAGAATTCTGCCAGGTTTTTTTTTTAATTTTTTTTTTTTTTATGAGAGGTAAAATTATCCAATGACATCCCCCGCCCTTGGGCTTGGTTCGGTCTGTTACCGGACGGACAGCGAGCTACTCATTAACCACCGTCCGCAAGCCCACGCCTACGGTGGCAGGAAATCGGGATCGGAATTACGGCGGCAGCTGCGGCGTGAGCCCCGTTGCCTGATGCGGTCGGCCTCCTCTTTTGCTATCATTATTGCTTCGCAGAAGGAGGCGACCACCTGAGAAGTCTACCAGGTTGAATTTATGAAACCAAAATTATGGTGGTGGATCGTAAGACTAACAATCAACCTAACTTACATGAAATAGCCAATTGCGAAGTTGTCCAGAGTTTATAAACCTGGGATCCACAATCACAAATACTCCCAGTAATGCGGAGAAGATTCAAGCACCGTAAAAAGATTGACGCTCTTGAAATGTTACGCTGGAGGCGTCTACTGAGTATAAAACAGACTGCTCAACGCACTAACGTTCCCATTCATAAAGAGCTTTGCATCAAAACAAAAATTTTCGTCGATTGTGCAACAGCGAATTTTTAAGATGTTTGGATATATCATACGCAATCAAAGCTCTTTGGAACGTTTAGTAGTATAGGGAAGAGTAGAGGGCTTACGTTCTCGCGGTTAATCGCCTACCAGATGGACAGACCTCACTAAATCAGCATCATCATTCGATCTTCGAAGTGTTCCCTCATTGAATGTACACGAAGTGCCATGAATATTGAAAGATGGAGAAGTCTCGCAAAAACCGCAACCAATCTACCAGACGATCCATGACCACTACCACTCCACCAAGAGTATAACTGAGGAAAAAGAGAATATTGCATTTAGAGTAATGTCACTTTATTTTTCAAGTTACTCTCTGCAAGCCCTTTCAATTGGTACCTATTTTGTAGGAGTGTATTAAAACTAACTAGCTATTTACTTATGTAAATTTGTATGGAACCCTCCGTGCGCGAGTCCAAGTCGCTTATGACCGGCTAGAACTTATTTTATTCGACCCGAAACTCGATGGGATTGTGTCGATCGCGTCGAACTCCTATGGCCACCCTCCAGCTCCATCATCAGATCCCGACTGCCATATTGATCAAAGTCCAAATCAAAGTACTCGTCATTACAAATTTAACGAGACCAAAGACGAGAGGGTTATGTCGTTTCATTGCGGAGTTCTTGTAGCCACCTTCCAGCTCCATCATCAGACCCTGGTTACAATATAGGATCCAAGTAGTTATCAATACAAATCAAATGAGCCCGAACTCGATGGGATTGTGTCGATTTCTTACGAAGTTCCTACCTTCCAGCTCCATCATCAGAACCTGGTTACCATATAGAATCCAAGCACTCATCAATACAAATCAAATGAGCCCAAATTTGATTGGGTTGTGTCGTTTAACTGCGGAGTTCCAATGACCATGATCCAGCTACATCATCATACCCTGCTTACCATATAAGATCCAAGTACTCGTCATTAAAAATGAAATGAGCCTAAAGTCGATGGGGTTATATCGTTTAATTGCGGAGTTCTTATGGCAACCTTCCAGCTCCATCATCAGAACCTGGTTACCATATAGGATCCAAGCAGTCGTCAATACAAATCAAACGAGCCCAAATTCAATGGGGTTGTGTCGTTTAACTGCGGAGTTCCTATAACTACGTTCCAGCTCCATCATCAGACCCTGGCTACCATACATGATCAAAGTACTCGTCAATACTAATCAAACGAGTTCAAACTCGATGGGTTCGTGTCGTTTAACTTCGGAGTTCCTATGACTACCTTTCGGCTCCATCATTAGACCCTGGACTATATAGAATGAAAGTACTCATCAATACAAAGTAAGCGAGCCCAAATTCGATGGGGTTGTGTTGTTTAAGTGCGGAAATCCTGTGACCACCTTCCAGCTCCATTATCAGACCTTGGTTACCATATAGGATGAAAGTACTCGTCAATATGAATCGAATGAGCCCAAATTCGATGGGGTTGTGTCGTTTAACTGCGGAGTTCCCATGACCACCTTCCGATTCCATCATCAGACCCTGGCTACCATACATGATCAAAGTACTCGTCAATACTAATCAAACGAGCTCAAACTCGATGGGATCGTATCGTTTAACTTCGGAGTTCCTATGAGTACCTTTCGGCTCCATCATCAGACCCTGGCTACTATATAGAATGAAAGTACTCGTCAATACAAAGTAAACTAGCTCAATTCGATGGGGTTGTGTTGTTTAAGTGCGGAAATCCTGTGATCACCTTCCGGCTCCATCATCAGACCCTGGCTACCATACATGATCAAAGTACTCGTCAATACTAATCAAACGAGTTCAAACTCGATGGGTTCGTGTCGTTTAACTTCGGAGTTCCTATGACTACCTTTCGGCTCCATCATTAGACCCTGGACTATATAGAATGAAAGTACTCATCAATACAAAGTAAGCGAGCCCAAATTCGATGGAGTTGTGTTGTTTAAGTGCGGAAATCCTGTGACCACCTTCCAGCTCCATTATCAGACCTTGGTTACCATATAGGATGAAAGTACTCGTCAATATGAATCGAATGAGCCCAAATTCGATGGGGTTGTGTCGTTTAACTGCGGAGTTCCCATGACCACCTTCCGATTCCATCATCAAACCCTGGCTACCATACATGATCAAAGTACTCGTCAATACTAATCAAACGAGCTCAAACTCGATGGGATCGTATCGTTTAACTTCGGAGTTCCTATGAGTACCTTTCGGCTCCATCATCAGACCCTGGCTACTATATAGAATGAAAGTACTCGTCAATACAAAGTAAACTAGCTCAATTCGATAGGGTTGTGTTGTTTAAGTGCGGAAATCCTGTGATCACCTTCCAGCTCCATTATCAGACCTTGGTTACCATATAGGATGAAAGTACTCGTCAATATGAATCGAATGAGCCCAAATTCGATGGGGTTGTGTCGTTTAACTGCGGAGTTCCCATGACCACCTTCCGATTCCATCATCAGACCCTGGCTACCATACATGATCAAAGTACTCGTCAATACTAATCAAACGAGCTCAAACTCGATGGGATCGTATCGTTTAACTTCGGAGTTCCTATGAGTACCTTTCGGCTCCATCATCAGACCCTGGCTACTATATAGAATGAAAGTACTCGTCAATACAAAGTAAACTAGCTCAATTCGATAGGGTTGTGTTGTTTAAGTGCGGAAATCCTGTGATCACCTTCCAGCTCCATTATCAGACCTTGGTTACCATATAGGATGAAAGTACTCGTCAATATGAATCAAACGAGCCCAAATTCGATGGGGTTGTGTTGTTTAACTGCGGAGTTCCTATGACCACCTTCCGATTCCGTCATCAGACCCTGGCTACCATACATGATCAAAGTACTCATCAATACTAATCAAACGAGCTCAAACTCGATGGGTTCGTGTCGTTTAACTTCGGAGTTCCTATGACCACCTTTCGGCTCCATCATCAGACCCTCGCTACTATATAGAATGAAAGTACTCGTCAATACAAACTAAACGAGCCCAAATTCGATAGGGTTGTGTCATTTAAGTGCGGAGTTCCTGTGACCACCTTTCAGCTCCATCATCAGACCTTGGTTACCATATAGGATGAAACTACTCGTCAATATGAATAAAATGAGCCCAAATTTGATGGGGTTGTGTTGTTTAACTGCGGAGTTCCTATGATCACCTTCCGGCTCCATCATCAGACCCTGGCTATCACACAGGATCAAAGTGCTCGTCAGTACTAACCAAACGAGCCCAAACTCGATGGGGTTGTATTGTTTTATTGCTGAGTTCCTATGGCTACCTTCCAGCTACATCATCAGATCAGCTCCATGTCATCATAATGTTGCATTGTCACCCGATTTACACATGTGTGTAAAATTTCAGCTCAATCGGTTGAAGATATCTGCTCCAAAATTGAGTTGCAAGATTTGAGCCGAACATACATAGTTACATACAGTGCAAGCTAATAGAAAGCTTGTAAAATGGGTTCGTGTGCAATCCTGGAGGAGTGCTGGCCTGATGCTGCGTTAGCGAGCGTTCGTGATCCACCACAGCGCCCGCCCCTTAGATGACTACTACTCCACCGCGCAGCAGATTCTGAACTAATTGTGCTCCATTGGTGTAATTGCTGTAAGGCGTTCCGATGTGAGGATAAACAAATAAATAAATAAATAAATAAATGACATACAATTACCCTGTTTTCACACACACAAATCCCCATCATCTCTATAGAAGGCAAACGCTTCAAAATAGATTTCTAAAAATCCTCAGAGCCTCCTATCCTATTATGTCTGAAATATGAGTTAATTTAGATCTCAATATCCCAGTCATTCAGCAGTACACGAAACGTAAAAGTTCTATGGGGAAATATATTTTCGAGAATGGTTGAAGTGTAAATCTCGTTACTGCCACTATCAAATTTTTATTATGTATTTATGATACTTCTTGGAGGTTACTGTTTGTCTTTAGGCATTTTAATTTACGAGGTGTGGGCAGGAGCTCCACGTAAGGTATGTATGTGCAATGAAAAACTTTGTGATGCAATATCAGCATGCGAGTAGTAAACTTAAGTTTATATTATTTTGGTTCCTGTTTGGAATACAAGCATAAGTTGTCCTGCATACAACACTAGCTATAATAAATTACATATAAAAAAACTTTTTTAAAAACAAGCTTTCAATTAAATGGGCTAAAAAGAAGAAAATAAACTTTTCCTTTATAACTTTTACTATCAATTTATAACGGCATTACACAATTTATATGACATAAAAGCTTGTCGCGAGATTTTGAAAATATTAAAATCAATAGATGAAATTATTTACCTTATTTTATTAATGAAGTTATTTAGCTGTTTATTTACACAGTTAAATCTCGCGACAAGCTTTTATATCATATAAATTGTGTAATGCCGTTATAAATTGATAGTAAAAGTTATAAAGGAAAAGTTTATTTTCTTCTTTTTAGCCCATTTAATTGAAAGCTTGTTTTTAAAAAAGTTTTTTTATATGTAATTTATTTTTTACTTTTTAGTAATACCTTATTTAAATCACATTTGTATTCTCAGCAAATCCTTTCATTTGTTACCCATATTATAGGAAAGCATAAGAAACTAAGTCAGCTATCTTTAGAATTCTGCCAGGTTTTTTTTTTAATTTTTTTTTTTTTTATGAGAGGTAAAATTATCCAATGACATCCCCCGCCCTTGGGCTTGGTTCGGTCTGTTACCGGACGGACAGCGAGCTACTCATTAACCACCGTCCGCAAGCCCACGCCTACGGTGGCAGGAAATCGGGATCGGAATTACGGCGGCAGCTGCGGCGTGAGCCCCGTTGCCTGATGCGGTCGGCCTCCTCTTTTGCTATCATTATTGCTTCGCAGAAGGAGGCGACCACCTGAGAAGTCTACCAGGTTGAATTTATGAAACCAAAATTATGGTGGTGGATCGTAAGACTAACAATCAACCTAACTTACATGAAATAGCCAATTGCGAAGTTGTCCAGAGTTTATAAACCTGGGATCCACAATCACAAATACTCCCAGTAATGCGGAGAAGATTCAAGCACCGTAAAAAGATTGACGCTCTTGAAATGTTACGCTGGAGGCGTCTACTGAGTATAAAACAGACTGCTCAACGCACTAACGTTCCCATTCATAAAGAGCTTTGCATCAAAACAAAAATTTTCGTCGATTGTGCAACAGCGAATTTTTAAGATGTTTGGATATATCATACGCAATCAAAGCTCTTTGGAACGTTTAGTAGTATAGGGAAGAGTAGAGGGCTTACGTTCTCGCGGTTAATCGCCTACCAGATGGACAGACCTCACTAAATCAGCATCATCATTCGATCTTCGAAGTGTTCCCTCATTGAATGTACACGAAGTGCCATGAATATTGAAAGATGGAGAAGTCTCGCAAAAACCGCAACCAATCTACCAGACGATCCATGACCACTACCACTCCACCAAGAGTATAACTGAGGAAAAAGAGAATATTGCATTTAGAGTAATGTCACTTTATTTTTCAAGTTACTCTCTGCAAGCCCTTTCAATTGGTACCTATTTTGTAGGAGTGTATTAAAACTAACTAGCTATTTACTTATGTAAATTTGTATGGAACCCTCCGTGCGCGAGTCCAAGTCGCTTATGACCGGCTAGAACTTATTTTATTCGACCCGAAACTCGATGGGATTGTGTCGATCGCGTCGAACTCCTATGGCCACCCTCCAGCTCCATCATCAGATCCCGACTGCCATATTGATCAAAGTCCAAATCAAAGTACTCGTCATTACAAATTTAACGAGACCAAAGACGAGAGGGTTATGTCGTTTCATTGCGGAGTTCTTGTAGCCACCTTCCAGCTCCATCATCAGACCCTGGTTACAATATAGGATCCAAGTAGTTATCAATACAAATCAAATGAGCCCGAACTCGATGGGATTGTGTCGATTTCTTACGAAGTTCCTACCTTCCAGCTCCATCATCAGAACCTGGTTACCATATAGAATCCAAGCACTCATCAATACAAATCAAATGAGCCCAAATTTGATTGGGTTGTGTCGTTTAACTGCGGAGTTCCAATGACCATGATCCAGCTACATCATCATACCCTGCTTACCATATAAGATCCAAGTACTCGTCATTAAAAATGAAATGAGCCTAAAGTCGATGGGGTTATATCGTTTAATTGCGGAGTTCTTATGGCAACCTTCCAGCTCCATCATCAGAACCTGGTTACCATATAGGATCCAAGCAGTCGTCAATACAAATCAAACGAGCCCAAATTCAATGGGGTTGTGTCGTTTAACTGCGGAGTTCCTATAACTACGTTCCAGCTCCATCATCAGACCCTGGCTACCATACATGATCAAAGTACTCGTCAATACTAATCAAACGAGTTCAAACTCGATGGGTTCGTGTCGTTTAACTTCGGAGTTCCTATGACTACCTTTCGGCTCCATCATTAGACCCTGGACTATATAGAATGAAAGTACTCATCAATACAAAGTAAGCGAGCCCAAATTCGATGGGGTTGTGTTGTTTAAGTGCGGAAATCCTGTGACCACCTTCCAGCTCCATTATCAGACCTTGGTTACCATATAGGATGAAAGTACTCGTCAATATGAATCGAATGAGCCCAAATTCGATGGGGTTGTGTCGTTTAACTGCGGAGTTCCCATGACCACCTTCCGATTCCATCATCAGACCCTGGCTACCATACATGATCAAAGTACTCGTCAATACTAATCAAACGAGCTCAAACTCGATGGGATCGTATCGTTTAACTTCGGAGTTCCTATGAGTACCTTTCGGCTCCATCATCAGACCCTGGCTACTATATAGAATGAAAGTACTCGTCAATACAAAGTAAACTAGCTCAATTCGATGGGGTTGTGTTGTTTAAGTGCGGAAATCCTGTGATCACCTTCCGGCTCCATCATCAGACCCTGGCTACCATACATGATCAAAGTACTCGTCAATACTAATCAAACGAGTTCAAACTCGATGGGTTCGTGTCGTTTAACTTCGGAGTTCCTATGACTACCTTTCGGCTCCATCATTAGACCCTGGACTATATAGAATGAAAGTACTCATCAATACAAAGTAAGCGAGCCCAAATTCGATGGAGTTGTGTTGTTTAAGTGCGGAAATCCTGTGACCACCTTCCAGCTCCATTATCAGACCTTGGTTACCATATAGGATGAAAGTACTCGTCAATATGAATCGAATGAGCCCAAATTCGATGGGGTTGTGTCGTTTAACTGCGGAGTTCCCATGACCACCTTCCGATTCCATCATCAAACCCTGGCTACCATACATGATCAAAGTACTCGTCAATACTAATCAAACGAGCTCAAACTCGATGGGATCGTATCGTTTAACTTCGGAGTTCCTATGAGTACCTTTCGGCTCCATCATCAGACCCTGGCTACTATATAGAATGAAAGTACTCGTCAATACAAAGTAAACTAGCTCAATTCGATAGGGTTGTGTTGTTTAAGTGCGGAAATCCTGTGATCACCTTCCAGCTCCATTATCAGACCTTGGTTACCATATAGGATGAAAGTACTCGTCAATATGAATCGAATGAGCCCAAATTCGATGGGGTTGTGTCGTTTAACTGCGGAGTTCCCATGACCACCTTCCGATTCCATCATCAGACCCTGGCTACCATACATGATCAAAGTACTCGTCAATACTAATCAAACGAGCTCAAACTCGATGGGATCGTATCGTTTAACTTCGGAGTTCCTATGAGTACCTTTCGGCTCCATCATCAGACCCTGGCTACTATATAGAATGAAAGTACTCGTCAATACAAAGTAAACTAGCTCAATTCGATAGGGTTGTGTTGTTTAAGTGCGGAAATCCTGTGATCACCTTCCAGCTCCATTATCAGACCTTGGTTACCATATAGGATGAAAGTACTCGTCAATATGAATCAAACGAGCCCAAATTCGATGGGGTTGTGTTGTTTAACTGCGGAGTTCCTATGACCACCTTCCGATTCCGTCATCAGACCCTGGCTACCATACATGATCAAAGTACTCATCAATACTAATCAAACGAGCTCAAACTCGATGGGTTCGTGTCGTTTAACTTCGGAGTTCCTATGACCACCTTTCGGCTCCATCATCAGACCCTCGCTACTATATAGAATGAAAGTACTCGTCAATACAAACTAAACGAGCCCAAATTCGATAGGGTTGTGTCATTTAAGTGCGGAGTTCCTGTGACCACCTTTCAGCTCCATCATCAGACCTTGGTTACCATATAGGATGAAACTACTCGTCAATATGAATAAAATGAGCCCAAATTTGATGGGGTTGTGTTGTTTAACTGCGGAGTTCCTATGATCACCTTCCGGCTCCATCATCAGACCCTGGCTATCACACAGGATCAAAGTGCTCGTCAGTACTAACCAAACGAGCCCAAACTCGATGGGGTTGTATTGTTTTATTGCTGAGTTCCTATGGCTACCTTCCAGCTACATCATCAGATCAGCTCCATGTCATCATAATGTTGCATTGTCACCCGATTTACACATGTGTGTAAAATTTCAGCTCAATCGGTTGAAGATATCTGCTCCAAAATTGAGTTGCAAGATTTGAGCCGAACATACATAGTTACATACAGTGCAAGCTAATAGAAAGCTTGTAAAAACAGTGCAACTATACACTTTTCGATGACAATGAGTAAGTGACCTAATAATTATTATGATATAATTATTATGAACCGTATCTGTTGGCATTTTGATATCTTACCCTTCTGTAGCTTCTTTCACTAATAAAGATTTTACAGTATGAAAAATATTTGTGTATTTTACTTCTTTACGATCCTAACCGTAAAACAACGACTATACTAAACACCAACCAGTAAATTAGTAGGTTTTTTTTTTACTGGCTAAATAGGCACCGAAGGAACCTACCGAGTAAGTACCGAGTTAGTTAAGATGAATACAACATTACTTCACATCGACCAAAAAAAGAGGTAGATATTGCAACTAATGTTGATGCATAATTAAAATCTTCAACACAATGATTGAAGATTTCGGCGATATCTAGATAATTTGGCTCTTGACGCTAATTATAAATTCGCTTTTAGTTTGAACTTTTATTCCAGAATCTTTGATAATAATAATAATAAAAAAAAACAGCTTTACAACCTATTTAGAAAAGTGGAGACATAAATCTCTTTTGTGTAAAATTTATGTATTTACCACCATAGAAGGAAAGGAAGGAAATGCCTATCAATTTTATTTGACTAAAGCAATGCTTTTGACACTATTATGGTTCTTATATTGATAGACCAACTTGAAAGACATTAAATCAGGGGCTTGCAATTCGAAGCTATCTTGATGGTTGAAAACAATTTGTGTTCAAGTAGGTCACCACGTGAGCGTGCCTTTTCCTTGAAGAGTTTCTCATATTTTGTGATGAGCTTTGTTGAATTAGTCTGAGGCATATTCTTTCGTGAATATTTCCATTATTAAACAATACTGTTGTTTAGGATCGCGTTGGTCCAATATTTCAACGCAGATGGTAAGTAGTGATGTAGACGATGAAGAAGCACACTGATTTAGAAGTAAACTTCACTTAATGGAAAATGTTAGTTTATATGTTATCAATTTAATTTTTGGAGTATTTATCTGAAATACCACATTGTCGCTTTCTGAAGTCAGTAAACCGCAAATGGTTGAATGTATTTACATTTGAGCAGTGGTGGCCGAGTGGTAACACCCCCGAGTTACGAGTTGTAGGTCGCGGGTTCAAAACCCAGCCAGGCGCATTACTTTGTGTAATTTATTTCATCACCACTGCTCTCAAAACGTTGAAGGAAAACATCGTGAGAAAACCGGCATGTACTAGAACCAAAAATTCGAAGACATGTGACATCCACCAACACGCACTGGGCCCGCCTATTCCCTCTCCTAGAGAGGAGAACTGAGTTCCAGCAGTGGGAACATTAAAAGGCCGGTGATGATTAGAATAGAATAGAATAGAATAGAATAGAATAGAATAGACATTTATTTGCTCAGAATGCAGGTAATTACAATAAGGTGATAAAAATAATATTAAAGTGTCCTTATACATTCTACCATTTTGGCATGCAAACATTGATGCAAGTTCATCAAACATTAAAACACAATTTAAGTTTATACACAATTAAAATTTGTCGGCTAGAAAATCCGATACGGAGTAGTAACATTTATTTAATAGAAGAGCAGTTAGTTTGTTTTTGAAAATTTTTACTGGTTCCACTTTTATGGAATTAGGAATGTGGTTAAAAATAGCCGGTGCCATACCAAAAACACTTTTCCTCAACAGAGCAGTCCTATATCTACCCGTGTGTAATAAGTTTTGGTATTGAGATCGCAAAGTTACATCACGTTGTCTACTTTCCGACAAAGTTAAAAATAGCTGTCGATTACATTTAACAAAAAGAGCAATTTCTAAAATGTAAAGGCACGGGAATGTTAATAAATTATGGCTTTTGAAAATTGGAACACAGCTATCAGTAACCTTCAAACCAAATATTGCTCGTAAGCAGCGTTTCTGAGCCTTAAAAATACTCTCTCTTTCGGTACAATTGCCCCAATAAATTATAGCAAATCTCAAAATGGAAACGACAAGACTATGATATGCTACTAACACTGTTTTGATATTTACTTTTTTTTTAAGAATATAAAGTGCATAGGCTGATGCGCTAAGTTTTTTAGTGATGTGTTCTGCTTGTGCCTTCCACGTCAGTTGATTATCAATTAAAATTCCGAGAAATTTTGTAACAGCTACACTGTCCACGCTTTGATTATTGTAGTTGATACTTAGACAATCGACATGAAGTCTTTGATAAAAATGCATTATTTTTGTTTTATGTATGTTTATTTGTAAGTTGTTACTATTTAGCCAATTTATTATGGTTTTAATGGTGTAATTTATATCGTTCTCATAATTTTCATGATCGTCGCATTTTATGAGTACTGTACTATCGTCGGCGAACAGTACCATGGGATGATGGATTTGGCGTGGGAGGTCATTGATGTAAATCAAGAATAACAAAGGTCCAAGTACGCTTCCCTGTGGTACACCGAATTTAATTTCTCTATTGGATGATAAGTACTTTTTTTCTAATTTAGACTTGGCACATATTTTATAAATTTCTGTCATCTGTTTGCGACCGGATAAATATGTTTTTATAAGGTTTAGGATATTACCTCGAATGCCGTAGGCGTTTAGTTTTTGAAGCAATATGTTATGATTGACAAAGTCGAAGGCTTTCGACATATCTGTATATATAGCACATATAGGCGTTTTAGTATCAACATTTGGCATAATAGTTTTTAACAGGTCAAAAATCGCCATGTTTATATTTCGATTTTTTCTGAACCCGTATTGCTCATGACAAAGTATATTGTATTTAGTCAGGAAAGATGATATTGATTCATAAATCACTTTTTCAATTATTTTAGAAAAAACAGGAATTAGGGCTATCGGCCTATAGTTCGACATTTCATCTTTACTGTTCTTTTTATGAATTGGTTTTACAATTACAGTTTTTAATTTGTCTGGAAATAGTCCTGACGATATGCTAACGTTAATAATGTGAGTTAAAGGGCCAGCTATATTATTAGCAACAAATTTTATGACTTGAGTGGAAATTTCGTCGTAGCCGAAGCTCTTTTTGTTTTTCAATGATTTAATTATTCTCATCACGTCTTGAGGTATAACTGGTGGTACAAATATTGAGTTTGGATTTTGTTCTATTTTCTTTACTTCGTATATTGGGTTATTAGGTATATTAGTAATTTGGTCAATGAAATAACTATTGAAAGCCTCTGCTATTTCTTTCGGATCCGTTATTGACTTATTGTTATGTATTATTTTTGAAATTGGTTCCCTATTGACCTTGCTGTTATTTATTATTTGCCATGAAGTTTTTGACTTATTTTTTGAATTATTAATGAAATAATTATTTTGGGCTTTCTGAGTTAATTTAATTATTTTTTTAAACCTCTTAGAATATCTAACAAAAGCGTTTTTATTTTCTGGTGACGGCTTTAGTCTATGCTTCCAAAGTAAATTTCGTTGTCTTTTACTGCATAGTCTTATGCCACGAGATAGCCACTTAATGGGTTTTTCTGATTTTATTGTCACTAGCTTATAGGGAAAACATAAGTCGTATATGAGCTTAAATATTTCGAAGAAATTATCATATGCTTTGTTTGAATCCTCAGTGTTATAAACGTCGGAAAATGATAGGCTTTGAAGGTAATTATTAAATTTAATTATATTTTCCATACAGGTATCTCGAATTTTAGTTTTCCATGTTTTAATAACGTATGATTTATTTACCTTTATTTTAATTATTTGAGCTGTGTGATCTGATAGCCCTAAGTCTATTACTTGTCCATGACATTTTTGTCTTGTATTTTGAGCAAAATTATCTAAACAGGTGTTACTAGTAAGACGTGTCGCTTCGTTAATTTCTAAAGTAAGGTTGTAACTCAGGAGAAAGCATTTAAAGTCCAACGCAATTCTATTATTTTTTAAAATGTCTATATTAAAGTCACCGCAAACAATTACTTTAGTGTGACAATTAGTACATACATTCTTTAAAATAATATCTAAATTTTCATAAAAATCACTTAAGTTAGACAGCTTAGGTGGTCTGTATATACATAATATAATTAGATTATGTTGTGTCATTTTAATTGCGCAGCATTCTATTATTCCTGGGACCGAATGTTTCATTATGTCGGGTAATTCTTTGTACTCATAACCCTTTTTGACTAAAATACACGCTCCACCACGTTTTATGTTGCCTCTTGTATAACATGCAGCGAGCCTATAATTCGGTATATGAAGTAGATGTTCGTGGCCCGACATTATGAAATGCTCGGTTATGCATAAAACATCTACATTTATTTGTTTGCTTAACAATTCCTGAATGTGCACGGTTAATAAATCAGATTTATTTATAAGTCCGGCAATATTTTGATGCATAATATACATGTGATCAACGAAAAAACTCTGTATGTGTAACTGCATTCGTGCTTACGTTATTTGTTAGATCAAGTTCAACTGGTGACATCGCGAAACTATTATTTAGAAGTAAAAGTAAATTCTGAAAAATATTTCTCATTCCCTGATTATTTAATTTCCTATTGTATTTTGAGAACATAGTAAAATCATAAGACAAGTTTAAATTCGAGTCGAGTACTGTTACATAATTATTTGACAATAAATCTAAATGAAGCAAGTTATTGAACGTTTCAATTCGCCAGTTAAACATACTTGAGTAATCGCTTAACTTAAAAGTAGGTACACACAAAATAATATTTGTATGCTGAATTTTTTCTAATGTTTTCCTTAATTCTATTATGATTTCTACATAGTTTTTGGTTAATTTAAAATCTTCCTCTCCAATTAAAATTACACAGTAATCACTGAACGAGTAGTTCACAAGTTTTTTATGCAAATTACTAATAAGTTGAAGCAATCCGCAGTTCGGTGACACATAGTGACAGATTTGTAAGTTTTGGAATGTCTCTTCTGCGATGGACAGAATATTATTTGTTTTGTTAGCACTTACAATGCATAACCTATTCCTGGTAGATTTCACATTATCCTGTATTTTTGTTGTTCTATTTTGTTTTGAGTTTATAGTGCATATAGTGTTTGTTTTTTGGTTTTCTGTTGTGATCCGTTTGTTGTTTACCTCCTGTGTTTTTATCTCTGGTTTAGGTGTAGAATTTCTGCTCTGTTTTATGGTATTATTTCTTGTTTGAGGTAAGTAATCTTCTTCATGGGAAAAATTCAGTTTACCTTTATTTATACTTTTTCTCTTAGTTACTGTTGAAAGTCTTTTAGGTGTACTATTACATATTTTTTTTAAGCTGTTTATAATTTTCTCATGGTTAATAATGATATTTTTAAGTGAATTATTCTCCGTTATTAAGTTTTCAATTTCGCTATCAGCAGAAGCCAATTTCTCTTGCAGGGTGTTAATTAATGCGCCTAGTTTTGCTATCGTTTCATTTTCATTATCATTAAGTTGTAACTGGGGGCAGCTTGTGTTTTGTTTATCGTAAGACGTAATAGATGGATGTTCGCTGTCATCGTCCACTGACAAGGATGCAAAAGAATTTTCTGTACTTATGGTTATTTTGCTTTGCTGTTTTCTAGTGGTTATATTATCTGTTTCTAGTGAAAACAATTGTAAGTCAGAGTTGTTTGGCATGATAAATACGTAGCGAAGCACTGTAGATTAGAGATAAGAATAAATTGGTTTGGTTTGATAAATTTTAATTGAAACTTCAAATATCCCAAAAAGTGAAGACGTGTGCGGGGATCGAACTAGAGCCCGTGAGTTTACTCGTGATGTAGACCGTACGACGTATAGGCCACGGAGTCTGTTACGTATGTGGTCGAAATTGTTGAACAGTAGGCTCTCCCAAATAGAAAAAATCGTTAAAGTTAACTGTTATGATTCGAACGATTTGAATATTTTTCACTATGAGTCACTTTTTCTTATATCACTTTTTTCGTTGTTATTGTTTATATTTTGTATGTCACACGTTTGTTAGCCAAGTATTTAGCGACATTTAGTTCGTAAAAGTGTTAAAAACGACACCAAAACTGTTTTAATCACAAAATTTTATCCAAATTTATAAGTTTTGTTTACATAGTTCACAGAGAATAAATTGTTAGGATAACACTTTCACACACGTATTGTACTATCTTCTTGATCTTTACGAGGTATTAAAGTAGATACTGTTCAAATAACTATTTTAAAAATTTTTTAAACGGGAGCTCAATGTTTACATGACAGCTAGCGCCATCTAACCATGATGATGATTTACATTTATCTTGATACATACACCTCCTTTTATTATTGAACTGACTTTAAAAACATAACCCTCCTTCTGGCGCAGTCGGGTAAAAAAGGAGCCTTTTTCTTAATTCATCATTCACTCACTTGCAAACCGCTCTTATCCCTACCGTGTTTATAAACTAGTTTGCAAAAGTGAAACGCCAGGGTGACTCCATTGTGTGGACCGCTCGGAGGGCACGGTGGAACATATGGTGGAGGTGTGCCGGCTTCGGCGAAGCATTGACCGGCAACAGCGTCCTTTCATGTCGGGCTCTGATACAGGCCATCGTCCGAAGCACGGAGGAATGCCAAGCGGTCACTTCTTTCTGCGAAGCAGTAATGCTAGTAAAGGAGGCGGTGCCACCGGGATTGCGATCCCTATTTCCGGCCACCGTAGGCGCGGGCTCGCGGACGGCTGGCAATGGGTAGCTCGCTGTCCGTCCGTCCGGTAACAGCTCCGAGTCCCGGTCCGAGCTCAAGTCGTTTAAGGCGCGCAGTGTTCCCGCGCGCCTCAAGGAGTTGTCAGCAAACTGTAGGGGCCCAGCAGGGCCGAAGGCTACTGGAGCCAAAGCTTATGTGAATGAAACCCGGGGCCCTGGGACGAAGACTGTGAAAGGAGCAGGGTAGGTTTTTAGTCAGTAAGAGTCTGTCACTATCTCCCGCCCCACCTAAGGGCGGGATTTGTCATGTGATGATTTTACCAACCATAAAAAAAGTAAAGAAGGCGGCCGCACGCGTGATGGAAAGGACATCTTCACGCCCCAACTACCGGGTTTTCCGACAACGAGAAATGGATAGCTCACCGTCAATGGTAACCGTGTGGACCGAGCATGAATCGTCGTAGTATTCTGCTCAAGCGGAACACACTTTCAGAAGTCCATCATAACGAGGGGCAACTTACAAAAAAATAGCGTGCAACTCTGCATACAAGAATCATTTCAGTATTGATTTTGATAATGATATGAGGTATGTCCTAATGCAGTGAATCAGTACATGTTATGAGAATGTGTGTGTATAGTGTGGGTAACCGGAAACATTAAATAAGTAGTATGTACCTACTCGTAAATATTCATGTGCGACAACGAAAAACGTTTAGCAGCAACAATAAAATGAGTCTATTGTGAAATAAAATGGAGTTTCCATATTTCATTAGATGATTTAAGAGCTTTATGGACTTTTGTAATGCTGATAAAATAAACAAATATGATTAATGATACAATAACAATAAAAACAGTTTCACTCCGTCTGATTTTGTTTATTCGATATTAAGTTTCAGAAAATGGCGGAGTCGTGGTTAAAGATGAAAATAATATTATTTTACTTTATCTATATCTTAGTTAGTGTTAAAGCCATTTTAAAAAATGAACTAGATCATGCCAACAGCCTCACTAGTTGTGTTGTGAAAATGATAGAAGACATAGATTACAAAAAATATCACCAGTTCATGGACATAACAGTTATGAACATAAGCAATGACTTAGATTTATCAGTCCTTCATAATCTGAAAAATGCACGATTTGTTTCAAAAGGATTTTCTTGGCATCATGGAAACTTAAACAATGTGATTTATATCGTGGTGAGTGAAGATTATCAAGAACTAGAGCATGGTCTAAGTAAAGTCATTGCAGATAAATTTTGGAATCCTTCAGCAAGATTTATCATTATTCTACAAAACTTTGAAAATACTAACTTATATGACATAACCGGTCTACTTCATATATACAATATTTTCTACAAAGTTTCGTTAATATCTCGTCATGGTGACGACTACGCTATATACAAGTATAATTTTACGAAACCTGGTTATTGCTTGAAATTTGGTCAGCTAACATTTTGGTCATGGTGTTCTGATTACAAAATTGAGAAGAATTTGTCAGTCATATTCAAGGGAAGTATTCGTAACTGCCGATACAAATTTATAGCACGTAATTTATGGCCGTTCACGAACATTGAAAGAAGCAGTCAGGGAAGTGATCAATATTTTATCTCATTGTTCGAGAAGCAATTTGGAGTGAAAATTGATTTACACGAATCTGGCAAAGTTGATAAATATGGAAAACTTACGAATAATATAACCCTGATTATGATACAAAAAGTTATGAACAACGAATTTGAAGGTGCAGTGGGTGGATATACGATCAACCCAGAAAATGATTATTATGGAAACGTATCATACAGTTATCCAATGGTTATAGATCACATGCGTTATATAGTTTCTCATTCTGATTATGTAGAGCAATGGGTAGCATTGTTATATCAGTCTTTTCACACGTGTTTTGTGATGTGCTTCCTGTTTGTAATTTTCTGCGTGGCGGTTAGTTTTCTGTCAATATTTCATACACGAAAAGACGTGTCATATAACATACTTATTGTATTTGGATATTTATTGAATAAAAATGCTGTGAAGCGTACAGAAACTGGTTGGCCACAGACGCTCATTTTCTCATGTTTATTGTTTACGGCATTTATAATTCCCTACGCAATTCAGGCAGACTTGTGCAGTGTGACCACTCAACCGGTCCGTGGTTTTGAACCGAAAGAACCTGAAGATTTTGAGAATTATCAGGCTGTTTTATACACTCAATGGCCGCAAAGTAGTGAATTAGCTGGGCACCGGAATTGTGATACTCCACTAAATTGCTTAACGCAAGTTAAGAAATGTCCAAACAAGTCTCTTTATACAGTGGTTTCAAATTTTCATTTTCAGGTGTATCAATGGCAGTTGGCAGACGATCAATGCCAACAGCCATTGTATCCTTTAAGAGAATCTTATGTGACCATGTACAGATCCATACTTTTACGTCGAGGCTCAGTTCTTATACCATATTTGGATGATTTTACCCTGCGGTTATTTACAACTGGGCTGCTGGACAAGTATTTTGAGGACATATTTTATCGACAGCATTTGAAATGTAAATCTCGTTACCGTCCTAAAGACATGCCTCTACCTCTCTCAAATTTTTTTTACGTATTTCTGATACTTTTCGGCGGTTATTCTTTGTCTATATTAATTTTTATTTATGAGGTGTGGTTTGGATTACAGCACAATGTACGGCCTTATGTTGACTGATGTAACAACGTCTTGGGTATTGATATTTAGATGGTTTTGACACTAAGACTTGATTGAAATCTGATTTGGTTCACAATTTTATACAGTGTTTGTGATTTATTAAACTAATATTATAGTTAAAAACTGTTTACTGATATATAAGGATAAAAAATAAACAAATAAAATATTTTAAAACTTTTTTTTACTCACTAATCCTTTTTTATAAGCACGATTTACTCTCATGACTTATTATTTACATGTACAACATAATTGAATTCTTTTTTAAATCACAATAGCTTTTTTTAAATGTCATCTAACGGTATCGTGCACAAACACGTGCAGAAGCACGAAACTTAATCAATGGGCCTCCCACAACTGGTAAGGCAAGCGACTAGGTTGCCTGATGTAGTTGGCCATTACCTGTATTATAGCAGTACACGGTAACAGATCACTGTCTGTCAAAATCTGTAACTTCCTTCTCTCCACTTGATTGCAACTCACGAGGTGAACGGTGAATGTGATGTTACAAATCAGCAGATTTGGTTGAGATGTGGCACTTCCTTGCATCCGTCGAGCTATGCAGATGTTAGTCCGATGTGATACGTTAAACTATGGAGTATTTTATCCCCTATAGTGATATCACAATGGAAGAACAGCTCACCCATGGTTCAACACCGATTGAACTGAAGCTGAAGAGCGTAAGCTTTCGGCATTTTTCCTACCTGGGTGGACGATCACGGCTGCCAAGCTCCGGATCTAAGCTCAAAGAAGATAGCCTTATACCATGATGCTAGGTGCTTTTAGAAAGGCACCAAGGAAGTCTCGCTTTGACCGCGTTACCCATATTGGCGCAAAGCTCTCTGCCTAGCCGTCTGGTAGCAGAGCATTCTGGTTCTTTACCAAATCGAACGAACGGTTGAAGCGAACTTCTGTTAGCTCAAATTGTTCCGCTGGTTAGACTGGATGGAACACTGTCTCATACGGTGAAAGAAAAGCAGTTTTTTTTTGTATCTCTCATCACTCATCTAGATGCCCGAGGTCCACCTAGGGAACAAAGAGGTTCTGAGAGCACTGTGTTGTCTAGACGTGAATAAAATCCACAACCACCAGACCATCACATACCACCAGATCCACCATTGACCTTATGGTATACCAGCAATTGTTATCAAGGCTTGTGCACCCGTTGTTAAAGCACTCGTATCCGGCACCAGCCCTAAACGAAAGATGATACGAGTGCGTTCTGCTTCCAGCTTCCAGAACTTGGGCACAATAACAATTGTGCCCAAGTCCTGGAAGCTTGCCTACTTGCAACCACAAGCAACTTGCAACTTGCATCTTATTATGTACTTTTTTATTATATAGAGTCGATGTTTGTAGCTGTTATTTTAGGATATGCGCCATGTTTGTGGCAAACACTCTTTTTCTTTTCTTGCTTTTTTTCTTTTCAACCCGTGCCCAAACAGACCAATCCTCCCAACTAGCGGTTGATTTCACTATCCTCCGTATTCTGCAAGATTATGGAGCGGATATTGAACTCGCGCCTCATGGCATACATGGAAGATAACGATCTCCTCAGTGACCGACAGCACGGATTTCACCACTATTAGACTACTGGGGACCTACTAGTATATCCACTCACTGGTGGGGCGAGGTTCTCGAAAAGAATGGGCAAGCGATTGCTGTTTCCTTATACGTCTCAAAGGCCTTCGACAGGGTATGTCATGCTACCCTTTCAAGTAAACTTTTAGCGTACGGAATTTTTTATGGTCTGATTGCCTGGGTAAAAAACTTCCTGAGTGAATAATGTTGTCGACGGATGCTCATCGGAGCCCATACAGACCAATGCCAGTGTTCCTCAGGGATCTTTTATCTCTCCAACTCTCTTTTTCTACATTAACGATCTGCTGATGCCCAGTATCAGAAGACAGCACAGTTGTAGAGAGATCTGCCGAGTGATTAGTATAATAAGGAACTAATCCAGTGCGAAAGAGAGGCTATGGCAGAGCGTACGAACGTCTCACTTTAGACAGTCTCTAAGTAGGGTAATCTTATGGGGTTCACCATCTAAAGGAGCCCGTTCGCCTTGACTCTTGCTTTTCATGATGTAGCTTTGGAGTGCACAGATCGCTTACTTGGGAGTTGAAATTTCTTCAACCTTTAATTTTTGCAGTTGATTACATCTAAAGTTTCTTGCGAAGGTCTGGCGGTACATCACACCGGGACAGCTTCATATGTTACACAAAGCACAGGTCCGATCGTGTGTTGAGTACTGCAGCCACATATAGGCTGGTGCTGAAAAATGCCATCTAGCGACTCTGGAGTCCGTGGAAAATTATGTTTCGCAGAATCACACAAAAAATCGTATTGCTGTCTCTATCGGTGTCCAGACAAGCTGTCCCGTTATGCGTGTGTGACAGAGACGCATAAAAATAATTTGATAAGTTTGGAGGAATACTATGGATCATGCTGTTCAGTAAATGTAAAGGACAGGTTAATTTATTTTCGATACGTAAGGGAAAATATGAGTATGATAATTTGAGGCAGAATTTAACGTAAGGGAACTGGTATTTGTACCTTCTCACAGAACACTAATGTATAGGACAATACTTAAAACATCTCAAATCATGCAATAACGTTAGTGACCTGTTGTAAAAATGTACTCGATTTTATTTGAATGTATGTAAGTACCTAATACTGTTAGTAAAGAGACATTAGTATTTTAATCTTTTAGAAAAAAAAAAAAATGGTCTGGGCCTACGGAAAATGTGTTATGTAAGGAAATTTTAGAGAAAATTTTTTAGATATCGAGATTTTAAATACACCAATTGATAGAGCAAAAAATTCCGAATCTAATGATATAACTCATTTTCGACAACGGATTGGCACGTGACGATGGAAAGAGGCCAGATGGGGTGACCATAATGCCCTGGAAGTTGGGTAGGTCTTTGGTGTGGTGGGATGCATCATGTATCGACACCCTTGCGCCATCTCATCTTCTGAGTACGGCAGGCTGTGCTGGGGCGGCTGCTGCAGGTGCAGAGAACCTCAAACGACGTAAATATCCGTCCTTTACCTTATCGGAAGTTATATTTTGAGCCGTTTGGAGTTGAAACACTAGGGCCATGGGGTCCGAGCGCTCGAATTTTTTTATGCTTTTTCTACCCGCTTGTACATATTATTATGTTTAATTTGTGTGTACATATACCTATTAAGTTCTGATTATTATAGATTTAACTATAATAATCAAAGCTTAATAGGTATTCATACAAATAATAAAGAAATTAGATTTTCGACAAAATGTCCCTTATGTTATTTCAAATTCCCGGTATCGATATACCGGATCGACCCTCCACGGGATTAAAACTAGCAATTTTTTTTTTATTATTGATAGGTTCGCGCTTGACCGCTATCTCACCCGATGGAAAGCGACGATGCTTACCCAGAAGAAACCTATTCACTCTTGACTTAAAGATTCCCGGGTTGTAGCCATCAGGAAACACAGACTCTGTAGGGAATTTCACTCCTTAGCTGTAGGCATAATGAAAGTGTTCCCAAAACGCTTTGTGCGTATAGGTGGGATGTCTAGCATGTACCGGTGGCGCAACGCCGTACGTCTGGTAGTCTGATGATGGAACGGGCTAGGTGGAATTAAGCTATGCAATTCCGACGCACACTCCCCGAAATGTAACCGGTAGAAAACCGACAGGCTAGCAATCGGCGTCGATGCTCAAGACTTTGAAGCTTTGACTCGACGAGTGCATCATTGCCAATGATCCTCCTGGCTCACCTCTCAATAGTTTCGAGCGCATCAAGCTGGTATCGGGCAGATCCGTCCCAAAGATGAGAGCAGTACTCCATACACGATCGAACCAACGCTTAATAAAGTTTGAGCAGCTGTTCCGGCGTGAAGTACTGTCTGACCTGTGCGAGAATTCCTAGCTTTTTTGCAGCCAGTTCAGCCTTTGCTTCGATGTATGGCCCAAAGTTGAGAATAGATGTCAACGTTACACCAAGAAGATCAAGATGTCGGTTATCGGCACGGTTACATTTCGGAAAGTTGGTGCAGGGCTGAATTGACTCCTTTTAGCGGAAAATAGACACGCCTGGGTTTTAGCAGCATTGAACCTGACCAAATTGGCATCGCCCCACTCCGAGACTGCCTCCAAGGACAAGTTCAACCGCTCAACCATAGCCTCTCGAAGAGACCGGATCTGGGACCCACTAGCTCGTGCACTGGATATGTAACAGTGCTGTCGTCTGCATACCCAAAGATCAAAGGTAAATTTACCCGTATTTAAGCCTAGGTCTTTAACGGAGGGTGAGAGAGGGATAAATGTATTGTTGAAAGTAAGCGGCAGCAGTCGGCTAGTGTCCAAGCTTCGGGAGAAGTAAGAACTGCGAATACGGATGGCCTGGCATTTACAGACATTGTCGATGTTTGTACCCCAAAACTGTTCGACTGATCACCAATAACCTGAAGATCTGTATTAAGTAAGGAGATGCAGTCATCAAGTTCATCAATGTCAGTTTGCACGCAAAGCTGTAGGTCATCAGCATACAGATGGTAAGAGTATTTGAGGATAGTTGTGATAGAATTAATAAAAGAAACTAAAAGTGGAGAAAGTATATCGCTTTGTGAAACGCCGGTTTGCAGGTCACACTAGTCAGAGAATTTTATTAGCTCGTACTTCTTGCTGACGTCCACGAAGATAATATAAGATGTTTCTCATCTTATCTTCGTGGACGTCAGCAAGTGGTATTGATAAAAGGGAGAAAGGAAATTGATCTAAAGTGATTTGATAAAGTGAGATTGGGAATTTTAGGAAGAGGGATAATGAAAGCCAGTTCACGCCAGTTTGTGGGAAACAATCCTGTATAAAGGGAGGAATTGATGATAATTATGTTTAATAGTAGGCAGCAAACTATAATAATGATCGCAAAGAAAGTTTCGAGGATATCCGAGGATTTATTGATTTATTTAAAAATATAATTTTGCATGAGCAAAACACATATCTTTTATAATCTTGAATATTAAAAAAACAACTAAAAACGAATACTATATAATTTTGCAGACACTGAAGACTTGCTAACCTCGGTCGTCCATGGCCACATTCAATATTAAATAAGTAGTGAGCGACAACGAAAAACGTTTAGTATCAATAAATAAAATGAGCTCATTGTGTCTAAATTGTACAATGGAGGTACCATATTTCATTAAACGATTTTTATACGAGCTTTATCAGCTTTTACAAAGCTGATAAAGGAAAGAAATAATAATCTGATTAATGATACAATAACAATAAAAACAGTCTCTCTTCGTCTGATTTCGTTCATTCGATTTCAGTTCTCAGAAGAAACTAACTGTAAATAAACTGCTCCATTAATTCGTGGTTAACCCTAAAATGAAAATAATATTTTTTAACAGTGTTTGTATTTTAGTTGGTGCTAGGGCCATTTTAAACACTGAGCAAGATGATGCCATAAGTCTCACTAGTTGTGTCGTAAATATGGTAGAAGATATAAATTACAAGAAGAACAATTTTATTGACATAACGGTTATGAACATGAACAATGATTTTAAGTTATCAGCCCTCCATAACGTAAAAGGTGTACGATTTGTTTCGAGAAGGTTCTTCTGGGATCCCGAAAATATAAGCAATATGATTTATATCGTGATGAGTGAAGATTATAAAGAACTAGAGCATGGTCTAAGCAAAGTCATATCAGATAAATTTTGGAATCCATCAGCAAGATTCATCATTGTCTTACAAAAGTTTGGAAATTATAGTTTATATGACATAACCGATCTTCTTCTTGTATACAATATTTTTTATAAAGTTGCCCTGATAGCTCGTCATGGTGAAGATTATGCTATATACAAATATAATTTTCCAAAGCCTGGTTATTGCTTTCAATCTGGTCATCTAACATTTTGGTCATGGTGTTCTGATTACCACATTGAGAAGAATTTACCCGTCTTATTCAATGGTAGTATTCGTGGCTGCCGATACAAATTCATAACACGTAATACGTGGCCTTTTACGAATTTTGACACAAGCTATCTAGGAACCGATCAATATTTTATCTCTTTGTTTGAGAAGCAATTTGAAGTGAAAATTGATTTGTACGAATTTGATAAAGTTGACAAATATGGAAAAATCATGAATAACATATCTTTGATTATGTTACAAAAAGTTGTAAATAATGAATTTGAAGGAGCAGTGGGAGGATACGCAATTAACCAGGAGAATATTTGTGGAAACATATCGTATACTTACCCAATAGTTATAGATCATATGCTTTATGTAGTTCCTCACTCTGATTATGTGAGAGAGCAATGGGTTGCAGTATTATATCAGTCTTTACAAACGTGTTTTGTGATGTGCCTCTTGTTCATAATTTTCTGTATAGCAGCTATTTTTCTGTCAATATTTCAAACACGAAAAGATGTGTCATATAACATACTTATTGTATTCGGATATTTATTGAATAAACATTCTGTAAAGCGTACAGAAACTGGATGGCCGCAGACACTCATCTTCTCATGTTTATTGTTTACAGCATTTATAATTCCCTACGCAATTCAGGCAAACTTGTACAGTGTGACCACTCAACCGATCCGTGGTTTTGAACCAAAAGAACCTGAAGACTTGGACAATTATCACGCTGTTTTATACAGCGAATGGCAGCATCGCTATAAATTCCCTGGACACTGGGTTTGTGGAACTAGGTTAAATTGTTTGATGAACGTTAAAAACGATCCACACAATTTTCTTTATTCAGTAATTGCAGAAGCACATTATAAAGTGTATCAATGGCAGTTGACTGACGATTATTGTCAAATGGTATTGTACACTTTGAAAGAATCTTATTTGAGCGTTTACAGAACCATACTTTTACGTCGAGGCTCAGTTCTCATCCCATATTTGAATAAATTTACTCTGCAGTTATTTGCTACAGGTCTCTCGGATAAGTATTTTGGGGACATATACAATCGAGAGTGGTTGAAGTGTAAACCTCGCCACCGTCCTGAACACAAGGCTCTGCCTCTATCAAATTTTTATTATGTATTTTCGATACTTATCGGTGGTTACTGTTTGTCTATATTAATGTTTATTTGCGAAGTTTGGTTTGGATTACAGCACAATGTACGGGTTAACGTTGACTGAAGTCTTATGTATGGTATTGAGATGGTTTTGACACTTTGATATACATATGAATTGTGGCTTAAATTTACAATTGGTAAAGAACATTTAGATAAGAAAAAGAAGCTGTAGGTATAATTTTATTTAGTCCATTATTTTTTTTAGACTAACCTCGTGTTGATTGTGTTGTGTGACTTAGATATTTTCTTCATTCCTAAATAAAGATTTTTTGGGTCTTCGAATGTCTGGTTTCCTTTTTACCCTAAGTGATTTTTGAGGTATTTGGGTCTATTGCTGAACACCATTACACATATACCATTTTTTTTAGGGTAGGTTGGAAATCATCCAATGACATCTCACGCTCTAGGGCGGAGTGGGAGGGCGTATCAGAATTTTACTAGCTAATACCCCACTCCTATTTTCCTTTGCTTTTGGTCCAGGACCCCAAGGTTCTCTTTCACACAACCCATGGCCCCAGTAGGGACCCATCCAGTTGGGCCCCTACGGTTTTGCTGACATATCCTTGAGGCGCGCGTGGAACACAACGCGCCGTTGACGACTCAAGCTCGATCCAGACGGTTACCGGATGACCGGACGGTGAGCTACATTACTCGGTGTTCGCAAGCCCATGCCGACGGTGGCTGGAAATTGCAGTAGGCATCCCGGCGGCTGGGGCGTGAGGAAGGTCGTTCAGTCACCCGTGCGGCGTCTTCTTCGCTAGCATTACGGCATTGCAAAAGGAAGCACTGCCTGCCATTCCACCTCACCATGGCCTGTACCAGGGCCTGGTACGAGAGGTTATCGCCCATCGCCTACGAGGATACGGCGATGCTTAGTCCCAGCGGGGCATACCTCTACCGTATACTCCACCGTGTCCTCCGAGCAGTTCACACAATGATGACACCCAGGCGTTTCTCCCGCACGAATCCGGTGCACCTCCCAAACGTACTATGTCCGGTGAGGACCTGCGTCATGTGGAAGGTTAGGATGCCTAGACATCTTTTCAGCCACTCCTCAAAGCGGGGACTTAATGACATCCCGCCGGAACACTATCCACCATGCCGAAACTTGTCGCGGCAACTATACCATACTATAAATAAGATAAATGATTCCTTTATTCTTTATTGTACATAAAATTTTACACACTAAAAATAGGACAGTTGATGTACTTATATATTCCTTTTTAATTTTTCAGTTACTCGAGCCATTTTTAAACTTGAAATACACTAATTTTTCACTTTATCTATTTCCACTACAAAATACATTCATCTCAACATCACATCCATCTCAAAATCCTGACTGCATGTTTACGAAAACATGCAGTCAGGATTTTGTGATGTTGATGTGATGTTGCTGTGATGTTGCTGTGATGTTGAGATGAATGTATTTTGTATGTCATCTTCTTCATTCTTTTTTTACAGCTTAGCAGTGTGATCCATACAGGCCTGTTTATTACTAACTAGCTTTTTCCCGCGGCTTCGCTTTCGCTCTACCCTACTGTACCCTATACCACAGAATAAGAAATAGAGCACTATACTAATAAAAGTGCAGGACTTTTTTTTTTTTTTTTACTTAACGGGATAAAAACTATGTCCTTCTCCTGGTTCTAAGCTACATTCCCACCAATTTTCAGCCAAATTGGTTCAGTCGTTCTTGAGTTGTGTGAGTGTAACTAACACGACTTTCTTTTATATAGATTTACCTAGAAGAATTACCCAAGCAAGACTAGATCATGCGTTTAATTGCCGCTAGTAAAATTAAAGGAAAGATAGAATTTGTCAACTGCGTTTTTCTCAACTGAGTTGGAGTTGGCTTGCATTCAAACCACTGTATACCATTATTTTATACGAAATGGTTGTCTACTTGACCTCTGTATTGCAGACTGGTTAAACAACGAGACGTCTTGGCAGGACTGATGTTTTCTGTCTGACTATAACTGTCGGAACTGTCAAAAACCTATAAAATACACGCAGGAGCAACGACTTTACGAGCTTTTTGAGGCACAGAGGAATTTCGGTATATTATTATGGCCACCCTTCCACAGGCCGTCCTCGGCAAACGTTGCTTGACCCGAGCAGCTTTTGTTTTTTATCCTTTAAATTCGGTAAAGATTCGTTATGTTTTGTAGCAACCTGATCTTTTAAAGTGGAAACCTTGCTGCAACTGAAAATTTGCATGGGTATATAGGTAATATATACATATATGTTTTAAAATTGATATTTAAACTAGTGCGTACCGGATGGTAATCAGTGATAGTGCACTGGTATGCATTCACATTCATAAATTTTTATTCGCCGATATGCTGCCGTGGCCTGAACACTGAGACCTGGAACGAAATATGTGAAAAATAAAAATATGCATTACAAAAATAATAAGTTCATAGAACCACCTTTGCCAGAAGACAGCTGTATGTGTTGAGTTCTCTTGTTTACAAAAATATTAATAAGACCATACAAATAGCAAGATTAAACAAACACGAAGTAAAGGCCAAGGTGAAGAACATGCTGTATCTCCTGAACTACGCCCAAACTGAGGAACTACTAATCACCCTCACATAATTCTTTCGTATCAATTCAAACATACTCTTTCGGCACCACGTCTTTCACACCCTCACACACTCATACCCACACACACTCACATCCACACATACTCACACCTACACACACTCACACCCACACACGCTCACACATCAGAAACACAATTCTCAATCACCAGACAGTCATTTTACTTTTAATTTAATTTAACTTTTCAATCTTTTACTTTTAATTTAATTGCTTTTTTTACTATGTACCTAACATACTCGTATTTTTGGTGCAATATCAGCTTGTCAGCTCAAAATTCGTACATAATTGTGTTTATAGTGTCTAAGTAGCAGTAGAACACTGACTCCTAAGACACAGGAATTCCTAGTTTAGGAGTCAGGGTATCAACTTTTGTGCGCCTTTAATTATTGTGAACTTAAACTGATATTAAGTATGTTGTAAGGACTTGTGTCAATAAAGTTATTATTATTATTATTTCCTTTATTCATTGTATAAGCTTATTAATTACATTTTTAAATATTTTTAAAAAACTTACAAAAAAGAAACATTTAAAAATATAAAAAATAGTGTCCCACCGGTATCGGGAACAGAGTCCAAGCTACCGGCGGTCAGGGCTCCAGAGAAAGGAACCTCCTAACAATACGAGCCGTGTCCAGGAGTACCGCTTTCTGAATCAAGCCCTTGATCCAGCCGCCTAACGAGAGCCTCCTAAGGTGTTGGTCGAGGCTCTTGGCTATTAAGCCATTACCCGACACGACTATCGGTACAATGATCGCCGAATCCACTTCCCACATGTCGACAACCTCGCGAGCCAAGTCAATATACTTGATTTGTTTATCTTTCTCGGCTTTCACGAGGTTCTCGTCATGCGGAACGGATATGTCAACAATCATTGCACGCCTCTCGTTTCGGTCCACCACCACTATATCAGGCTTATTGGCTACATTAGTCCTGTCAGTGATGATGGACCGATCCCAGTACATAGTGATATGACCATTATCAAGAACTGGGTCGGGCTCATACTTGTAGTACGGCACTTCCGATCCCACAAGAGAGTATTTCAAAGCAAGTTGCTGATGGATAATCTTGGCTACAAGGTTGTGCCTATGCAAATACTCGCCGTTAGACAGACGAGAACAACCGGAGATAATGTGACGAATTGATTCTCCCGGACGGTGACATGCCCGACAGATGTCAACCGTGCCGTCCTTCACAATAAATCTCCGGTAGTTATTCGTCATGATAACTTCGTCCATAATTGCACAGATAAAACCTTCGGTTTCCCCAAAGAGGTCACCGAAACGCAGCCAAGCTACGGACGCCAATTGGTCTACATCGGGCCCGTGAAGGGCCCGGAAAAAGCGTCCGTGAAGTTCCTTGCTCTGCCATACTTCCCTGCGATCGTTAGTGTCAAGCACTACCGGTTTGCGCCAGTTCTCATTAGCCAAGGAGAGCGGGGTGAGTCCCTTGTCCACTGCCACTACATCTCGATGCATACCCACGTCGGCAGCTAGGAAATATTCCCTGAGACTGCATACCTCGCGGTTGTGTAGGGTCTTAGCATTTAAAAAACCTCGACCGCCACACTTCCGCGGGATATACAGTCTCATCACCGACGATCGTGGGTGATGCATTCGGTATGCAGTCAGCAGTGTTCGAACCCGCCTATCCAGGGCGTCAAGTTCCGTTTGAGTCCATCTGAGTACGCCGAAAGAGTACATCAATACCGGCATGACCCAACCGTTGAAGGCGCGCACCTTGTTTCCGCCTGAAAGAAGGCTATTGAAAACCTTCTTCAGGCGTCCAAAGAAACTCTCCTTCAACGATTGTTTCATGTCAGTGATATTGATGCCTAGGGCTTCCGACATACCCAAATACTTATAGGTTTCGGTTGGAGAGAGAGATCTCAGGTTTATGGAATCCGTGAGTTGATTGCCCACAGATTCCACTACCTCCCCTCGCTTTACATGCATGACCGCACATTTGTCCACACCAAACTCCATCCTGATGGCACTACTGAAGGTTTCAGTTACCTTCAGTAGCTCCATCAGTTGCAGGTTGTTGGGGGCAAAAAGCTTCAAGTCATCCATGTAAAGAAGGTGAGATATAACCTGACCACCTCTCTTCAACCGATAGCCTAGACCTGAATTCTCCAGCAGTGTGCTTAGAGGATTCAAGGCTAGGCAAAACCAAAGCGGACTCAAACTATCACCCTGGAATATACCTCGCTCGATCCGTACAGGTTCGCTATTCCTCTGGCTATGTCGACATCCTGGATAGCGAAGGACCGTACTCCATTTCGTCATACACGACATCAGGAAGGTGCGTAGTGTTGTATCAATTTTATACAACTCTAGCACCCTCATGAGCCATGTATGAGGAACAGAGTCATAGGCCTTCTTATAATCTATCCAACATGTCGACAGATCCTTTCGGGAACGTCGAACCTGTTGGCTAATAGTCATATCAACGAGGAGTAGCTCCTTAGTACCGCGGGACCCATTCCTACATCCATTCTGAGAAGGTGACATTATCAAATTTTTGTCAATATGGTTGTTAATATTGCTTCTCAGTATGGATGTAAGAACTTTATAGACCGTCGGCAAACACGTGATCGGTCTATAATTTTTAGGTTCCGCAGTACTGCCTGATTTATGGAGCAGGTGGGTTATTCCTGTCGTAAAAAACTCGGGTAGCGAACCTGACTCTAGGGCAGACTGGAATTGAGATGCCAAACGAGCGTGCGATCTTGTGAACCACTTTATCCAGAAATTGTGCAGTCCATCCGGCCCTGGAGATTTCCAGTTAGGCAACGGACGGACTGCACGAGCTACATCTTGGGGGCTGATGTAAATTATTATTATTATTATTAAGTACAGTCAGGGGTCAAAAGTGCAGTTGCACTCTACAATGATAGTGTCTAAAATTTCTTTGTAGTAGAAGTTCAATAGTTCAATGGTTGATTTATTCATTAATTTAGATTCTATGCTACGAGTACAATTTTAATCAGCTACGAGTATGAACCATTAACCATCTTCTATAAAGAAATTTTAGACACTTTAGCATTGGCAAAATGCAATTGCACTTTTGACCCTGGATTGTACCTACCGACTGACAAAATTGAATAAGAATCAAACAGGTAGATTAATTTTGAAAAGCAGAGATAAGTAGAAAAAGTAACGGAAAACGTTAGTCAGCTAGGACTTAAGGACTCAATTTAAGTACCTACTTGATCCTAAAAGCAAATTCACTATGAGGCATAAATACCTTCCTAGGATCTTTGATCTAAACTGGAAGACGTGCATTTTGTATGGAATCAAAACAAATCTACTATTAGATATTATACTTTTGGAAAGAGAAACGGTAGAAACTTGAAAGCACCAACACAATACACTCGTTGCGGCATCAGTACTGAAACTATAAATTCTTTATAATATCAAACTAAATAGTAACGTAGAGAAGGTATTTAAATATTAAGGAAAAATTATATTTTCTAATGACAAAGTGATTCCGTTCGTTTTCCGCACATTTCTTGGAATTATGTCGTCAAGTTCAATAAAATTATGAAGCAATATTTTAGTACATATTATGTATCAAAACTAATTTATGGAAGCGGTAAAGTTGTTTTTAAATGTAAACCTTGTTTTCGAATTCAATGTGAAGATATTATGAATATTTAAATATTACCTTCATAATAAATTTTAAATATCACAGGTTTTGCACTTTATTTGCATAAAGTTATGACATTAATATGATATTAAACAACACTGTGACGTCAACATTTTGCAGTCTTACGTAGTTTTGTGAATCTCGATATTAATGAATAACGAACTAATGACTGTTACGAATTCCATTCCTGGAAACAAGGATAGTTTGGCAGACAATAACAAGAAAATACAGGAAGAATAAGCATTAGATGAATGTGAGTGACGTAGTCGTGTCTTAGAGAGCCTAAATTCAGTATATGCTTTATTGTAAGTACACCTCAATGTTATTAGGATAAAGAATTGCAAAAATAAGTGTACTATGGGTGGGCTTATCGCACAGGGTAATCTAGACAACCTTTGGATAGACTGAAAGAAAGGAGACAGAAAAAAAACATGATAAATACCTAAACTTGTGTAAGAAAAAAGTCGCTCAAAATGTCAACAGAAGCTCCTAAATTCATAAGTATTGGCTGCTACTGCTGTTTTATGCTTGACTGGAGTTACATCCAAGATATCCTGTAAACATGGAACTATTTAGTACATCTAAAACCAGTACCAGTAGCACATGAAGAACATTAAGACATTTACAAGGTTCTTCAATTATGCTGATTAATTAGAATAGTCTAGCACTCGATGAATAGCGTCCATTGTTTTAAATTCATAATAATCATAAGATGGACCGATGACTGGTAAGGGTTTCGTGAAACCGATGGATGCGAGATGCACAGGACTGTTCGGAGACACTAGAGGATGGCCTATGCCCAACAATGGACGTCTTTCGGCTGAAACAATGATGATGGATAATCCTAAGCGCAAGTGCAAAGGTCACAGTCATCACTAGTAAAGTTGACACACTATACTGTCAGGTTATTGACCTTGACTACCGACCTAGTTGCTTCATTGGTTTAAGGGAATACCCATTGCAAACAGTGATTGTTCAGTGATGCACTTGTGACTAATATGTATTATACGATACTTTCCAGAAGTAGTAACTTACTCAGTAAGTATGAGACTTAAAGAAATGAAAGTGTAGCCTAGGATAACCCTTGAAATTCAAATCCTAAGGGCTGATTTCATCATTCAATATAAAAACTTAGTTCAACTAAACTGAGCTCAGCGTTATCTAGTTTAAAGACCCGTTTCGTAAACATGGGCGACAACAAAACAATTGAAACTAAGTTTAGCGTAAACTAGGTTCAATTTATCGCGGTGAAACGCAAAATGAAGCTAGAATCTCGATTAGGCGCTCAAACTGCGTTTTGTTTAATATAATCGCGATTAGTTTATTGGTGAATTTGGCTCTTAGTTTATTGCTTTTGACTTTGGGTGCCTTCAAAGTTAAAATGAATAGGCTCTTAATAAACTAGTGCGCCTCACTATCAACGATTGCTTCACTGCTTACCATCAGGTGGGATTGCAGTAAGCACTAGTTTATAACAAATAAAAAAAAAATGCAGTATCAAGTTGTATGTTGGTAATACGATTTGCGGCCGTAGACGTATTTATTTAGGGAATTGTAATTATTAAAATAACTTTGTTATTAAATGTACTTGTAAATTCACAGTGCCTGTAATATTGGCGATCCTACTGAAAAAAAAAAACTAAAACTTAGCATGAACTTGGCAGAAAAAAAAAAAACAATAGCGTAAGTGCGAGTCAACCTCGCGCAGGTTTGGTAAATGGTACCATCGAACTAATCAGGGCACCGAAAGTTCAAAATAAAATAATGCGCGGCAAATAAGTCGAATTAAAGTGGCCGTCCGCGTCGTTGCTATGGTTAGGCGCAGCCCCCCGCTGTGCCGCACTTCGGTTGAGGCCCGAAAATCTGTTACTGCGCATTGAAGGTCGATCGCAATTTGGGTTCAACTTGTATGCCATGTATTGTACTTACATTTATGACAGCAGCAGCTATTTCTGATGCACCGACTATAGGCATCAAACAAACTCGTTTGAAAAAATGACATATCGAGCAAGCTTTTTATTCCTTCGACGAATTTGAGAGGATAAATACCTACCTATAATAAATATAAACTTTGACATGAACATTAATTTGGATTGCAATTTGTTTTGGCTTTTCTTTTGATTTAATTATTTTTATATTTGATTTGACTTCTACGATAAGGTTCGATATGGCGTGTTTATCACCTGCGTGCTTTTTTTGAATTTATCAAAACAAGAGCTTTTTTCATTCCTATTTCATCACGGTCAAGGGTGATTATTATTGTTTTTTAAAGCAAAGAGGCGGATATTTTTAAGGTTTTAATATTTAATGAAAATTTAAATTGTTTTTGAATAGAATATAATAAATAGATATGAATACGTAAGCATTAATTTGTTAATACCAATAAATTAACAATTATCTATGTTCTTAATTCAAAAATATTTGAATTTTAATATATTTTTAATATTAGGATGTATACGGTTTGATACCTTTGCTTCTCCTTCAACCAGCAAAGGTTATGCGCGGGAAAAGAGTGCACATAAATTAACTAATTTATTAATTTATGATAGTTGTGAAAAAGAAGATTTGAAGAGAATCCTTTAGATGTACGATTACGTGATTGAGGTAAAAAATAGTTGCGATAGCCTGCTGCCATCAAATCAAAACTCAATTGTAAGGTAACTTTGGAAAAAATTCTTCAGTACAAAATAAACAAAATGCGCCGTAATTTTCCGATAGAAGATAGATAGATTATTGGTGAATTTTTTATCATATTACTTCGTAAGTGTATTGAAAAACGTCGTTTGATACACGTGGAGATTTGTCACTGCAGCAATGACAATGACAAACTTTCCTCACGTGTATCAAAATGTACTACTTTTGTATTTTCTTCTATTGGATTGTCATATTTTATTATTGGATATTGTACAGTAATGTAATTTTTTTTTGTAATTTGTTGACTGTAATGTAATATGACCGGTAAGAATCTCTTACTAATAAACTGCTATGATTATGACTATAATGGCCAGTGTTTTTTAAACCCTTTCTTTCACTTGTGCTTTAAGACTTTGCTACCGTTCATGATTCTAGCTTAACAGGAATTCTGCGATTTATTTGCGCGTAATAACAAACCAAAACATTTCCAATAATATTATACTTTAATATAATAATTTACCTTTGGAAAATTCCTCAAATATGAGGTAAAGTAAATTGTAAATAATGTAGGCTAATTGCGATTTTTAGTTGTTTTTACCTTATATGTACATACTTTTTGATAGATAAGTCTGTACTGTGGGAATCGTCCTCAATCTGGGAAAAACTTGCATTAAATTAGCAAGCCCACTGATTTGCTACATTGTGTCACTAGATTAAAGGACAATGACATAATGCGTCACTGTAATCACTTTTACGCAATATCCAGTTCTGTAGACAATAAACAGTAGGTTCTTGTTTGTTAATTAGTCATATTCAATCTATAGGACAGAACAGAGTTCCAAGACACTTGTATAGTCACATGAAGAAGTAGAAATAAGTGTACGACAAATGGTTTTAATAACGTAACCATGAAATATATTGTCGTACACATATTTCTTGGAGTTAAGATTGATAAAAGATATGACAATGTTCAAAAAAGAAGATTATTATGTGCTGACTATATCGTAGAAACATTAACGTTTGATTATATGTCAATCCATGTTTGGCCATATTATTAGTGTAGGATTTTTATTATAATAAAAGGTCAAGTAGGAACTTATATATTACTTGTATATCAACCAACAAAAGCTTAAATTTAAATAAAATACTGCTTTCAAATAACAAGCCAATTGAAATTAAGGAGATATTTTAACTGTGCATCAAAAATCTTACTCTTCACTAAAAAATACTAATTGTGCACTGGGTTAAGCTGGATAAATACGGCGAGTCGGTTGTATCGAAACTTATGTTCTAATACCGACTTGATGAGTAAACACAATTTATATCAATTTTTCGATCTGCTTTGGCTTTCACCTTGAGAAATGAGAAAAAAAATAACTGAGCGCATGACTATTTTACAAAGTAATAAGTCTCAATAACTAATTAGGCTAGAGAAATGAGACCAATGCGAGGCTTTAGGTTACTTTACAGACTATAATATCTATATTTATTCATTAAGTTTTAGAATAAATAAAAAAAGTAAATCATATATTTTTTCCATGTTCTCTGGAACTTACAATCATGTAAATAATATATGTTGTGCTTTTTTATCTAAACTATTAGTCATATCAATTAATAATATTCACCCTTACGTTGTTTCGTCGTTGTTAGTTGTTGTAAATTTCCCCGGTCCGGACAAAGCGTTTTGCCTCGTCGTTTAAACCGCGTACATCGAGGGACTGGAACAATTTGCCTGCTTCGGTCTTCCCGTCCGATTATAATTTAGGTGTCTTCAAGGCTAGAGTGATTAGGCTCTTAATAAACTAGTGCGCTTCACTATCAACATCTGCATCACCGCTTACCATCAGGTAGGATTGCAGTCAAGTACTAGTTTATAAAAATTAAACAAAAAAACTGGTGCAACAGTTCAAAAAAAAAAGTGAGTAAACTTAAAGTTTTCTTAAACTAAAAAAAAATTTAAATACTATCCTAATTAAAATTGTATAAAAACTGTATCATGGCGGATGTCACATATTTTCGAATTTTTTGTTCTAGGACATGCCTGTTTCCTTACGACGTTTTCCTTCACCACTTTGAAAACAATGGTGATAAAATAAATTACACTAAGTAATACGCCAGACTGGGTTTGAACTCACGACCTCGGTAGGTCGGTGCAATTACCACTGGGCCACCACTGCTAATTTAATAATAATAAATTCGCCTTCGCCGGAATGCTCACATTCTTTCCCTTTTATATAATATTCTATTTTCCCCTTTTACACCTTTTTACCTTAAAAAACGTTTTGAGTTTCTCGGCAACTCACTTACAAAACTGCTAAGGTCATCAGAGAACTTGCGACTTAAAATGCCAATCCATACCAGTACTTTTTATGACAAATAATTTACTGTTCAGGCTTCTCGTCTGTGGAATGAATTGCCAGATGCAATTAAACGCGTTCAATCGTTGCCTTACCTGTCGTTGTGAATATCGATACTCGTCATTTATAATTCTGTCTATAGTTTTCAATATGTATTTATATATGTATCTATTAAATAACATATGTATATATCTGTGTATCTATTAAAATATATATGTATGATACTTGTTTTGTCACATCATTGACAGCCCCATTTTTTGTCCAGGCAATTACTGTCCATTCCAGGTTGCCTGGAAGAGATCGTTGAATGCGATAAGGTCGCCCATTGTATGTATGGGTTTTAGTTTTTAGTTTCCTTTTTTATGTGTAATGGTGTACAATAAAGTATATAATAAATAAATATATTTTTATCTTTCATTTGAAAATTATTTTTATTTAGAATATCTGCCGTAATTTAAGTCACGAAAGCAATTCGAAAGCAGTATCTGTACTGGTGGTCAACATAACTATTTTACGAAGAAATCAGCTATGTTTTGCAATATCATAAAATAATCGTGCGTTTAGCTGTTGATATCATTAAACGCAGAGTGTTCCCATATCATGATGTGGCCAGCGGGCAAGGTTCTATGCCATGAAATACTATTTTACGATCTGGCCATGACATAAGTACACATTGTCACCTCTTCTATCATATGATATTATTGCTCGTGAATTCCTGCTGTACAATGTTTGCCCCTGGTTGGGGAATTTTGTGGTTGTACCTACCCACATAAAGGTTCATTTCTATAATTAGATGTATGATGCCGCAGAAGTTGCTTCGGAACATTTACCGATGAATGTTGCTTATGACAAGGTTATGGGTTTGCATGTCTATCTTTCATTGAATTTTGTTACTAAAACAATCTTTCAAACGCTAGTTCAAATACTGACTGTATTCGGTGGTGATTGGTAAAAGTAACGCAGACTCAGTCACTGAAAAAATGTAAAAAAAATCCAGACCGTAGTTTTCACTTGCAGATTTTTTAGGGAATATTCTCAAAATTATGATTATTGTTTTCTCATATTCTTTTATCATGGCTACGTAGATGGTGTTTCATGTACCGAATCGACCCTCCACGGGATTAAAACGACCAAATTTAACGGCGTATACGGAACTCTTAAAAAATCGATGCTCGGTGATAAATTACGTGTTACAAGGACATGAGAATCAACTTCGTTATTTTTTAACCAATGGAATAATCCAAACAATTAATTGTAAAGCACATGCCTATACTAGCAGCAGGCGATAAGTTGATAAGAATATAATTAATTAGGTTATGATATACTTTCAACTTACATTGAAATAAAATATATTCTTTATTTGAACAACTAAAAACAGAATTTGAAAAATATTAAGCAGTTTATAGAAGGCAGCAGCAGATGTGAGAGTAAAACCCAATTCCATACCAGGAATGCTAAGGTAGGGACAGTTCTACTAACCACGTTTTTTTTAGGAAGTAGAAATTAACTTAATGACTTCTCTAGGGTAGAGCAGGAGGGCGTGTAAGACTTTTACTTTCTGAAACCACATCTGTATCCTTCAGTTGCACTCTGTATTTTAGGAGCACAGGTTTTCTTTTGACCTGCACAGGAATTCTCCGTGACCCTACCTTGATGCGCTTACACACAGTCTGCGATTCAGGTACAGTCTGGACGGTTACTGGATTGAGCTACCTGTTACGACATCTATTGCGCCACATAAGAACTAATCCTGCATCGCGCGAGTAAAGTTATCCGCGCGATTTGAACATATAGATCAGTCCGAAATCATCTATGGGGCAATAGCCCACCAGACATAACACCCGTCTGGTCGGAGGACTTTACTCTCTATTCCGTATACCTCTAAACTGGTGACCTGGTGACCTTTGGCAAGTCACACGAAGAGCCTTGAAGAACCTCTCCTGGTCGACGACAGCAGTCAAGCCCTACGTCGCACAGCACCGCTCCGACTCACTGGAGCCTGCAGCATCATATCCCGACTCACTGGGATAGCACCACCTTGACTCACTGGGGCATTACTGCAGACAGTTCTGTCATCGAGAACTATGCGGAATCGGGTTCCGATTCACTGGAACCAACCTCCTCTGGCCTGACACGCATCACGATTATTCACGACGCATCAAGAAGCATCAAGAACTAATCCTACATAGTGCAAGTAAAGTTATCCGCGCGATTTGAACATATAGAATGGCCCAGAATCATCTATCGGACAGCAGCCCACCAGACATAACACCTGTCTGGTCGGAGGATCCTTCCTTTTCAACAGAGGCTGGCGGGACTTTACTTTCTGTTCCGTATACCTCCAATCCAATACCCATTGTCCACTGTCCGCAAGCCCGCGCCTGCGGTTGCCGGGGATCACCAGCAACTTTCAATCATCCACCTACAATTGACTTAGATCGATCAATGCTTTGTAGCGATAAATATTTAAGGTAACTAAGCTCCCAAAATAGGTATGCCTGTAGAATTGGAGTCAATGTGAAGAAATCAAAATCCTTTATTTTAAATAGACCTTTATTTTACAGATTATATTGTTAAAATGCTGGTCATTCAAAAGAAGAGTGAAACTAAATTACACGTTCCAAAGCGTAGATCTTTATGGAGAAAGGGTAATGTAAAAGTGAACCCCGGGGTCCTAGAACGAAGGCAAAGAAGGAACAAGAGTGGGTTTTTAGTCAGTAATATTCTTACACTATGATTTTCCCAAAGACACAAGCTCCATGGACACTCTTAAAAGTCATTTGAATTATAAAAATTTTGGTTACATATGTCTTGTCGTTTCTATTATGTGAAGACACTGAACAATATACAAAAACTTTATGAAAATAATGACGTCATCAGTAAAAACAGATTAGTCGTTGCAGATGTACTATACGGTAATTTATCTATAGACAGTCATACAGTCTGGCAGCTGGCGTTGATATTCATATGTTGACGTATTATGTATCATACGGTCTACGTATGTATTGTCCCACTTCCAAGCAATGCTGATTGCTCTTACGTAGGATTTTACATCAATACAAAATACTAAAATAGGAAAACCCATTATAAAAAGAGAATAATCTCACCCTTTTGCACCCGATGATCTTGGATACAAAACTATTGGATTCATATCAAATACACTAGGCCACAAAAATAATGGGTCACATAGAAAAATTGCGATATCTACCAAAGTTACGCACGTATATCATTATCAAGTGAATCTCTTTTGAGATTTATAATAAAAAAAAAAAAAATAACCATTTTCAAAATCATGAACTAGCTGCATCTGTAAATGGCTTCGCCTGCGTGATAGTAGATAATTATTTCTAGGGAAAAAATATTCTATGTGCTTTTCCAGGACATGGTGTAACCGTGTCCTGGATACCCAAATTCAAAGTTATCGAAATTTGTTCAGTTTTTCGAGCGAGTAGAAGTAATAAACTTACATACACATAACCTTTTGGCTTTGTTATATTAGTGTGAAAATTTTTTCCGGTGTTGACTCAAACCGAGCTGTCACTACCAACAATTTCTTGGACTGGTTACAGTATATAGTGCTACATCATGTCGCTGACACTTGATGATTATACACAATGTACAAGAATGTATAACTCAGCTGTATTACGCGGACTACGGCAAGAACAATAGGAGTATCTTTATCTACGTTCCAAAAAGTGCTCTAGAAATTCTTCATTAAGAAAATTTAATTCTAGAAGAGATTGAATTAGTCATTTTGGTCCTTTCTCAGTGAATATGGGCACAAATTCCATTTTTATTCACGACAAGGCGTGGCCACATATTGCGTGACTGATCAAAGAGTATATTCAAGACGTTGGTATTAACTGCATGGACGGAGCGGTCAGCGTGCAGTCCACACTTAAAACCAAAATAACAAGCATGAAACGAGCTCAAGAGGTTTGATAGAAGAATGCGATTTGATAGAATAATGTCCTATAAAAAAGCTAGGCAAGTACGAGTTGGATTCGCACACTGAGGGTTCCGTACAAAATAACTTATTTAAATTGTTCAATTCCCGAAGATTTTTTCAAATCGAAAAAATGTCTTTTTTGTGACGTTACTACAAATTTTCAGTTTTCAGATTTATTCCTATACTTCTGCTATGAGACCTTGCTTCGTGCCAAATTTCAGGGTTCTAGGTTAACGAGAAGTATCCTATGAATTTGGATTTCCTTGAAAGTGTCGAAAAATAAGTTTGTTTGCGACATAAACAGCCGTACTTTCTTTTTGGCTAACTTAGAAGTTTGATTTTACACAGCTTCAAGGGACCGCAGACTTGAGTATATAGTTTTAATTTCAATTCGATACCTCCACGTATTCCCGAGTTAAAGAGTTTTGACAGAGAAACAGATAGAAGGACAACAAAGTGATCCTATAAGGGTTACGCTTGTTCCTTTTGAGTTACGGAACCTTAAAAATTGTTTTACAGCAATGAGTATTATGTTTTATTTATTAATCAGTCATCTACAAAACACTACAGTTTTTCACGAATTTATCTAATGTACCTAATGAAGAAACTATCACTTTTTTTAGCAACCCATATTTTCTGTGCCCCAGTGTATTCTGTACAAGTAAATATCTAGGTAAGTTAATTCGTAAAAACAATATCAAATTCACAAAGAGTTTTGTAAATAAAATATGAGAGTGTCTCATAGTCGTTCCGTTCTATATAACGAGTAATAGTTTTACAACATGATTCGAGTATATTATATAAAGGCAATCTCCGGGGATCGTAGGTCGAGTGGCTATTATGATACGCAGCATATTTTCAGCAATATTTATTACTATAATCTGAGTAACCCGACCGTATTTCATCTTTATCGAGGCTACTGGGGACCCGATCGAACCCACGTGGACCCAATAGAGGTTCTACATACTAAACACTCTTTTGTTTTTAACCGACTTCGAAAAGGAGGAGGTTCTATGTTCGGCTGTTTGTATTTTTTTATTTATGTTCACCGATATCTCGGTCAATTGTGGACCGATTTCGAAAATTTTTGTTTTGTTTGAAAGATTATAGTTTCAAATTGGTTCCATAAAAATACATTTTTGATCTGATGATGAACTTCGAAGATATACAACGAAACTCTTCGAAAAATCATAGCATAACTGTCGTTTTAATACGTATGTTCACCGATATCTCGGTCAATTGTGGACCGATTATGAAATTTTTTATTTGGTTTGAAAGATTATACTACCGAGTTGGTCCCATAGAAATATTGTTTTGATCTGGTGATGAACTACGAAGATATAGAACGGAATTCTTCAAAAAACCATAGCAGAACTGTCGTAACAAGTAAAATTGCTTTGTTATACATGTAGTCGGTGGCTGACTAAAGGAAGAAAGGGACAACCGACTTTAAAAAAACACCAAAAAGTGCAAAATATCTTTAATTTTGGAAGTCGGTGTTAAATAACGAAGAGACCGAACTAATATAGAAACACCGACTTCCGAAATTAAAGTTATTTTGCACTTTTTGGTGATTTTTTGAACTCGGTTGTATTTTTTTTGTAAAAAGTTTTTTATTTCACACTTTTTAATTGTAGTACCCCTCAGCGAAACTTAAATAGACAAGTACCTTCCGCCATTCGGTTCCATCATCAAATCATCATGACAATTCTAATAATACCAAACACGGCTAGGGTACACTAATTTATTACAAAGTTTTGTTTTAAAGCAGACGATAATATTTTTCCTGGAAAAAAATCACACTTGGAAAATCAGGATGACGTGCCACCGTGGTTTGAGTTCAATCAGCTAGGTTTTTTTAAGGTGGGAAATCATCTAGTGACTTGTCACGCTCTAGGGTGGTGTGAGAGGATGATCCTTCACCTTCTCGTATCCCATTCCCTCTCGCTTCAGGCCATAGCCTGAACTAGAGCCAGACGCGAGAGATCGCCGCCGCCGATCGCTTTCACTAGGACTCTACTGTGTCCTTCGGGTGGTCTGTACAATGGTGACATCCGGGCGTTTCTTTCGCCTGAATCCGGAACAGGAATACCAAAAGTTATGAAGCCATGCCATTATTTTTACTACCGTAAAAAATCTAGTCAATTCAGTTTCTAATTACGATCATTGTTTTGCAATTCCATGATTGGCTATTAGCTTGATTTTATGAAACGCTTAATTATTACGCAAGTATAAATCATTTTGACATTATATAGATACTTAACAATTTCATCAGTAATTTCTTCGGCGTTGTTCTTTATTACTGTAAGTTCAGATTCTGTATTATAGTTAAGTACTTCGCCTTCAATAAATAAATGCTATTTCATTTTATTAATAAAGAGTATAATAGAGTTGCGAAATTCATTATAATTCTCAAATAGGTATTAAATTACAACTTTGTGGTAAATAATGTAACTGCCTGATGTAACATTACGTTATGCAGACTTCCAAGTAGATACTCTGGGAATATTGTCACAAGCGCACGTAGGAATTCTTCACGGGGAATACTGTCAGTAATATTACATCAAACCCTATAAATAAGTACCAGTTCCCTGTATGCTAATCATAGATAACTTTAATGACGCACGAGTAACCTAGACGATTCTATTAGGACGTCTAGTAGAGGTACAAGTAATTAAAATGAATCATTTAAACAACTAAGTTTGATTTATTTATTTAGACTACATGTAGTACAGTAGTGGTACATAGGCAGCCTTAATGCAACAAGGCATTGACAAGCATTTTTTTATATAATATAATAATATATACATATAAAAAAAAATGCAGAACTGCAAGTCTCTTTCAATGTTTTTGCTGCTCGTGTTGCATTATGCATATTTTCATTCCTTCTCCACCCTATGTAGTCTTTTCCATGCTCTCAAAACTTTTTATTCATACATGCTGCCAAATTTCTGCTTCAACTAAGCATTTTCTTTTCTTTGTCTTCCTTCCAGCACTATTTCTTTCATTTATACAACTATCATGATCTTCAGAAGAGCAAGACATCTGATCCGGATCATATTTACGATCATCACTAGTGCTACTATTTCGGCAAATCTGGCTTCATGTAAGTTTAGTAACTTGTAAACTCTTAAAACTCTAATACCTTCTGATTATAACTCTTTTGACTATAATTTGCCGCACATGTACCTAATAGTTTAATTCTAATAAAATAGTCATTTTTAAAACTTGGCAAATCATATATTATGTAATTGTTGACTGCTCGTAAAACGTTAGCAATGAGGTCTTTTTAATATTGTTTACTCGTAACTGTATATTGATTATTTAATGAAAAACTTATGTGAGCATTAAATCATATCAATAAATAGTTTGATTACCTACAAAAATTAGAAAAAAAAGTAATATTTTTTATTTTATTCTTTTTTCTTATTTTATAAATTATACAGTTTTTCCTACTCCTGTAAAATTTGATATGCAGTTAAATGTTGTCAAACTTTGACCATCGAAATATCGAACTAAGGTTGAGAGGACTTGAAGTAGTAATAAGGATTTTTCATCCAATGACATCTCACGCCCTTGGGCGGAGAAGGAGATAGTGTCAGACTCTTACTGACTATAAACCTACCTTCATTGCCTTGGTTCCAGGACCCTGGTGTATACTTTCATATTTTCTCAAGGCCCCAGACTAGGCTTCGACCCTGCTGGGTCCCTACAGTTTGCTGACAACCCCTTGAGGCGCGCGAAAACAGTGCGCGCCGTCGGATAAGGATAAATATACAATATTTTGTTCACTGTTTATTGCAGTGAAGTGTATTTGCTGAGGCAAGTGAACACTTTACATTAGTACTCAAAAGGATGCACGTTTTTCCCGTATGAATCACGAAAAACAAAAGCGAGTTTAGGATATATCCACAGATATGTCAATGACATATCTGTGGATATTTCCTAAACTCAAATACCCGAAATATATGTTCAATCAAATAACCCTTTGAATGACGATGTTGTCCGGAGTCACTTTGTCGGCAGCGCAGACTAACAACAGTTGCATCACAAATATTGACATACTGTAGAACCTTTTTGATTCACTGTTCAATCTGTTCCACCATTTTTCCAATGTAGGTAGGATTGAATGTGTTTTTTAGAGTTCCTTGCCTATTTCGGTCAAAACGGAATCACAATTAAGTGATCCTACACTTTGTTGTATATCTGTCCGTCTGTCAAGACCCTTTTACTCAGGAATGCGTGGAGGGATAAAGCTGCAATCAATATGAAATACTCAAGTCTGATACTCCAAGCAGCAATGAAAAAATAATTAAACTTCTAAGTTAACACAATTTAAGTGTAAAGCTGTCTCGCTTAAAAAATCAAAATCTATAAGGTACCTCTCCTTGACCTAAAATCCTGAAATTTGGCATGAAGCAAGGTTTCATTTCTGAAATTTGTAGATACGTCACAAAAAATACTTTTTACGATTCGGAAAAACCTTATTCGATATTCGATTCGGGAATTGAACTATTTACCTAAGTAAGTTTGTACGAAACCCTCACTGTGCGAGTCCAGCTCGCATTTGCCTGGTATTATTGTTAGATTAAATTACGAATTTGGAATAAATTCAAAGTGTCAACGATTTTTTAGCTTATAGCATATTTACCTTTATAACTTGTCTCATAAAAATGGAGGCGCCTTTGTACGAGTGTATGTATGAATTTTACTCCTTCACACTCAAACGGCTGAGCAGAATTGGATGAAATTTGAAGCACCGGTAGGCCATTCCATCCATTCATTGAACATTCTTGGAATTCAACTTTTTATTGTAAGAGTATGTTCCTCTAGGATTTTTTTTTAGTTTTTTTTTTCTTTAGTTTCACACGAACAAAGTCGCTGGCAGAATGTAGTTGTTATAATCAATGCAACAGCACTCCATGCTAAGTCAACAACAACATTCGATATTTTCCTACTTAATGCTAACGCTACGAACCGATAATACGGTTGTATTCTATTATTACCATAAATATCTTGTTTATTTACTTCATTGTAGTTTCATGACACGATTAGTTTAGCAATTACAGAATTAGTAAATGAAAACTATTATTATGAAATCATAATTATAATCTATAATTATATAAAAGCGAAATACCACTCACTGATTAATCACGAAATCTCAGAAACTATAAAGCCTACAAAATTTGGCAGGCCTTACAATGTGTAGACATCCGCTAAGAACGGATTTTACAAAACTCCACCCCTAAGGGGGTAAAACGGGGGTGGAAAGTTTGTATAAAGAAATCTTTTTTCACATATTATTAGCTATACTTTCAGCTATTTATTTTATAGGGGTTTAAAAAAAGTTTGAAAACAATTATTTACATTGTAAGCGGCAATAAAACAACTGGCGTTATTTTTTTTTTAAATTATGTTCCTTTTAGGGTTCCGTACATAAAAAGGAAAAATCAGATCCCTTATAGAATCACTTTGTTGTCCGTCTGTTTGTTTGTCGTAAACGCATGGACGTATTGACTTGAAATTAAAACCATATATACAAGACTGCGGTTCCTTGTAGCTGTGAAAAAATCAAACATCTAAAAAAACGAAAAAAAAGGCCGTACGCCGCAAAAACGTATATTTCGACAATCTCAAAGAATTTGCCACAAAGCGAGATCTTGTGGCACAGATATAGGAATAAATCTGAAAAACCGTGTAGTTACGTCACGAAAAAAAAAAATACTTTTTGCGACTCGGAAAAATCTTCGAGACACAATTCGGGAATTGAACTATTTACATATACTCCATTTGTTTAGGTACTTAACGAAATGTAAAAAAACTTTACATGGCTTTTATAAAAAAAAAATCTACTTTTATCTAAATATGTTTACAATTAGTTATTTACCTCAACCGATGTTAGATAATTAACAAAATTTAAATAATATTTGTGTGTCTTTTATACGATTTAAAAAAATAAAAAAATACAAGACATGTTTATTTTGTAAAACATGAGTACTGTTTACAGGTCTTATAAAATAAATACAAGGTAGTTACATGTTTTTCCAGTTATGGCGTACAAAATACAACAAGATTGTTTACGTTTAGTTAAGTACCTAAACAGATGCAGCACCTATGCTTGTGCACTTGCCCAGTTTGTTTAAATTATTTATCAGATTGATAAACTACTTAATCATTATTAGTAACTAAAGGAAGACAAAATTAACTAAAGGAACACAGCGACGGTGAAGTACTAATATCACCTGATTCTTTGAATTTAAAGGTGTTTTCTGCGTGCCTTAGTGAAATCTCCGAAACGCATTATTGGTTACAACTGCATTAGATTATAAATTATTATTATTATTATATTTAGCCTGTACTGTCCCACTGATGGGCAAAGGCCTCCCTCCATTCTTTCCAAATATAACGGATACTCGCTTTGTCGTTCCAATTCTCCAGACATCCAGTTCGTCCTGCCATCTCCTTCGTCCAAAAATATCTCTACTTGGGCCATGTAGTCTCTTTCCAGGTAAGGCAAGACAAAGAAATAACGCGCCGAATAGAAAATGCCTGGAACAGCTTCTGGTCCATGAAGGAACTATAAAAGGGCACTTTGCCCATGTCACTGAAGCCTAAGCTGATGGGCATGTGTATTCTCCCCATTTTGACCTATGGTGCACAGACTTGGTCTTTGACTAACATCCAAAAGTCCAAACTCAAGGTTTACCAGCGTGCTATGGAGCGCAGCATACTATGTGTTAAATTAACGGAACACGTTCGAAACTCTACACTGCGCTCCAAAACACAAATCTTTGATGTGGCTCAAAAGGCTGCTCAACTTAAATGGGACTGGGCAGGACATGTCTGCCGCATGCCTAACGAGCTGTGAGCCCGTAAAACACAGGATGGGTGTCCGGACATAGCGACTCGGGGCTGCATTAGATTAAAATGTATAAATACCTCCTAAATAAACCAAGGAGTCTATTTTATGGTTGTCTCCTAACTTTTAAGGAACACTACTACGCTATCATAAAATATATTAATGATGAATAATATTTAAAGCAAAAATACATTAAATTACAAAAAAAATCAATTAAATGATAGTTAGAAGTTATTGGGTCTTCGCCGTTTTAGTAAGTAAAAATTTTACACTCCCTCTCGTACCACAAAGGTTGGTATGCCGAAACCAAGTTTGAAAGAAATCAAGGTGGATTTCAGAATACAACTTCAAATGCTTAAAAGTCCGCGGAAAAAATAGCTAAGTTAGTCCTTGTAACATCGTCAAGGCAAGTCTCGTTGGTTACCTATCATAAGTTCGAAAAACATTTGACAGAATTTCATTTCACTTAAAACTTTTTAACTATTATCGTTCTGTATTAGTTGATCTATACTCAATTCTATTTTTCTCGGTACTCCAGCATTCATTTGGTCGAAAAACTTTTCACCGATATTAAAATTAGCCAAAATAACATTTGTACGAAGCATTATGTTTCCGAACCTTCATTATACCATCATAGAAGCAGGCATGCAACATGCAGCAAGCATGGTTTCTCTCACGGTTCCGGCGCTGCGGAGTTTGGGCGTACCCACGCGAGCTGATCGTTACCGATGGTTTCAACGGCCACCACCGCAGTTTTGGCTTGCTGGCCGGCGGTGCCGGCCAGCCTCAGCCTCGGCGGTGGGCCTTGAAATCACCTGCTCCTCAGTTCGCGGGCCGCCCTACCTCTCTGAGCCTACGCGGGCTTGAATTACACTCTACAGGGCTCCCCTCCTCGACTGAGACCCTAAATTGGTTATAACCCTCGTAACACCATCTCATCTCACCATAATCACCAAATTGAACCATCGTGGTGGTCGGCTTTGAATGCGCAGTAACCGATTTTCGGGTCCCAATCAAAGGGAGGGAGTTGCGCTAAACCACAGCACATGATGCAACTTTTTGCCGCGTACTATAACCGTCTATGGATTTGTGACCAAAATTCTGTAAAATGTTGTTTTGGTGTAGTGAAAATATGGCATATAAATTATTTGGAAAATCAAAAAAGTTTAAATGAGGCTTCGGTCAATAGCAATTCGGTAAAATGATACCTATGATACATGATACTTCGATGATCAAATAATTAATGCATATGGCAAAAAAGATGTCGGTCAATAGTTTTCGGTCAAATGAAATTCAAACAAAAAAGAAATCGGAAAAGTGATCGGTTCCCTTTGATACTATGTATCTACTATATATACAGATACTTCATTTTTATTAATATACACTATGTGTTTTGTATACTAATATAGTTTTATTCCTCCAACTGGTTTTCGAAATATTGCAATGTGGGAATTTTGTAAATAGCGTTTAATTTCCCTTATGTAAGACCAATTGTAATACAATTAATTAATTTCATTAATTTATCTACGGATGTATGTAATTTGCAATAAACCATTATTGCATGATTCACTGTATGTACCTTAGACCTATTTCTGTGCATTGTTAGTAAACACATTGAAGGGAATTCCAGCAATACAGTATATAAAGTTAACATTTCACGGGAAAATGTATAATTCTTCATCAAACCGCCAGTCCTTCAGCACATTAATAAATACAATCATGTATTCAAATATGTGCGTAAAGATCGCTCTGTGCCTGGCTCTGATCGTCAGCATCGACGGTTACGTGTTGAAACATCACGCCCTGCCTCTGTCACCAGAAGGCATGACTGTGGAGATCACTGTGAGAAGCAAGGAAGACCCTCGACACCCTTTGTTGACGACAAGGTTGGACATCAACGAAAAAAACAAGACAGTGGTGATTGCAACGGCTGAAGCTTCATCTGGAGAGCCGAAACCACACGACAAAGTTCTTGCTGTGCCAAGTTTAGGGGATCGTCATGGGATCACCTTAGGTACTTGCCCGGAAGGCTATGTGGCGCGAGCTGGATTTTGCTTCCCCAGCGACGACGCTTAAGCAAATGGACCACTCTTGCCTTGAAATATTGTGATTGACGTTACTTACACTCTGATGAATTCAATAAAACTTTTGTTTATTTATTTTTTTACTTTTTTTTGTAACCACTCCCTATTTAAACTATGCATTGTTGCTAAATAGCCAATGTATCGTTTCCATTGAATGACATGTAAACTCTACAACAGATCTATTTTCAAAATGATTCAGTGTCTATGGTTTTATTATTATATTCTAATTTTGGATTGAAAGAGTTTAGTTTATAACCGTTCTGTCTCTAATATCGGTGAACTAGACATTCCATAGACACTTATTGTTTTTAAGCACTTGACCGGTATTGTGCAGACGTTTGGGGAAGTCCTGGGGCCTTGTGTGTTAAAGTGACAGGCGTGCGGACGAGAAAGAAGGATGGAGCTATACGTCCTATATAGCTCCATTTCCTTTAACTGTTCAGTTTAAAATCGTTAATCGTTAGTTGTTTCTATTGTTGTTGTATGTGTCTGGTGGTAGTTATGCTTGACATCTCATCTGGTAGTAAGCAATGATGTGGTTGACGATGGAGCACGCTTGCCTATAAAGTAACCTATTTATTATAAAGACTCCCAGGTTGTAACTATCAGGAAACTCAAAGTCCGGCAGGGAATTTCTCTCCTTAGCTGTGCGCAATGACTGTCTTCGAAAAACGTTTTAAGGTCTATCTCCACACATCAGTGCCCTGTCAGGGACGGGTCAGGAATGTGTCCATGGCGAGACCGAGCATCTGTGTCGCGTCAGAGGTAGTCGGTTCACATATGTCAGTGACGTGACAGTGCCGTGGGCAGGTCGACGCCTTTCCTTAGTTCATTCTGTTTCCTCGTCCGAGTATAGGTAGCTTAAGCGTTGTGTGCCGAAAATTTTAACATACATCATTGATTTTAGTCCGATCTCATTCCATATTTGGTTATTATACTTGCAATCCATATATTTCGGGTTAAAAATACGCTATATAAGCGTACAGTCTCTATTAATAACTCATCATTCATTTTTACTATCAATAAATTCGACAAACTGCAAGGAAAAATTATCAACACGGGCACAGCACGGCGTGGAATCGGAACGCTTGCACACGTCACGATGTCGGCTCTGATGTTCCGTAGCCGGCTAGGGCACGGACGTGTGTAATCATGTAGATAGAAAATGTATGAAACGATTTTTTTTAGACTCCTGACGAAACACGTTCCTGCCCCGTCCCTGACACGGCGCTGATGAGTGGGGATAGACCTTTATGCGTGTGGGTTGGATATCTACCTTGGACAGATGGTGCATCGCCGTGCGACTAGTAGACCAGTGATGGATCAGCAGGCGTCGTGGAATTACATAGTGAGTTTTCCATAAGGAAATTTCCTTAAATTATACCTATAGAAAACCGATAGACTTGCAACTCAGACTAGGGGCTCAAGACTTTGGAGCTATATTAGACTGTTTTGTCATAATAGAGTATTTTGTCTGACATAGTTTCACAAATGAGTAAATGACACGTCTTTCTATGTAGAAAAATGGAGCTAAAAATGAACTATTCACAGGAAATACTTACCAATTGTTCCAAATATACGAGTATGAACTATAATATTATTTAAAAAAATGTTTTAAAGTATTGGGCAGTTCTCATAACCTCAACCTTCGAGCTTCCAAAAACATGCTTCTTCATATTCTTTCTCACCGGACTGGGTTTATGGCTAACTCATCCACTGTCTCTTCTACAAAACTCTGGAATATGCTTCCCCTTGACATCAAAAAAGCTGAAAGTAAATTTTCTTTTAAGCGTAAAATTCGGAACTACTACTTGAAGTGCTCTCAACTTTAGTTCGGTCTTTGTCAGAATTGACATATTTTATCATTTCATTTGATATATATCATAGTATTTATTAGTTTATAATATTAGCATATATACGTATTTTATTATTATAAGTAACTAATTTTATTGATACTATATTATATTTGAAATTACAGTTATTTATTTATTGTGCACACCTACCACAGTTTTGTCTCTTTAACCCAAAGGTTGACTGGTAGAGAATGCCTTGTTGCATTAAGTCCGCCTATGTACACTATTGTACATGAAGATTAAATAAATAAATAAATGAATTAACTTAGTTGGCCTTAGGTTATTGTAGATATTTAAAAGAAGGCTCTAAGTAGTTTAGCAATCAAATTATCAATTTTAAATCAAATAGTGCACTTATAGATATTGTCTAGGAATAGCACCTATTTTGCGATATCGCATTAACGTCGTTTCTTTTTAACCGACTTCGAAAAGGAGGAGGTTCCATGTAGGCTGTATGTATTTTTTTTTATGTATGTTCACCGATATCTCGGTCAATTGTGGACCGATTTCGAAAATTTTCATTTTGATTGAAAGATTATACTTTCGAATTGGTCCCATAAAAATATCTTTTTGATCTGATGATGAACTTCGAAGATATACAACGAAAGTCTTCGAAAAATCATAGCAGATCTGTCGTTCAATAGTCTCGGTCAATAGTCAATAGTGAACTGATTTTTATTTTTTTTTATTTTGTTAGAAAGATTATACTCCTGAGTTGGTCCCATAGAAATATTGTTGTGATCTGATGATGAACTACGGTGTTTTTAAGTCGGTTGTATTTTTTTGTAAAAAGTTTTTTTCTAAATTGAAGATAGTAACTTCAAGTGTATAAATGCAATACGCTTGTTTGGTAACTGATTAATACGGTTTAAATGTGTCTATTAACTGCTCCATTTTTGTTTTAATTTATACAATTTTTTTTTGACACATTTTTTTTTGCAATATTTTTATATTATTTTGACCTTAACCACTTTAAATATTTGTTAGTAATTTATTGTATTAACATCTTATAGGTAAAATTGTTGTAGTGATACTTAGTTGTAATTTTTTATTTTTTGTTGCTTTTTTATATGTATAGCCTCTTTTTTATAATATTAATGTGAGAACACTGTAACTCCGCGAATTCTTAGAGTACTTTCTATAACGACCCATTTTTTATTATTATGATTATTTTTATTGTGCTTTTGTGTACAATATTGACCGGTCTATACTGTCCTTACATAATTATGAATACTGTAATATGGAAATATTTTAAGACAAACCATTATTTTAAAACAGTAACCATGGAGTTTCTTGCCGGTTCTCCTCCATAGGAAATGACCAATTTGGAACCGTGCACTAGCTTCTGACGTTTTATAAGTGCCCAGTGTAGGTCTATATAAAATAAAAATATTTGAATTTAAAAAAAAGGAGAATTTTCTAACTAATAAAAATATTTATCGAAAATTGTCAAAATAACACTGCAATATTGCCCTGGTATTTTTTTATGCACTAAACTGGCAAGTTTTACTAACCGAAGTTTTATTAATAGGCCTTTAACCGTTAACCTAATTTGTTTAGGTACAGGGAAGTCTGCTATGTATGGAGATGTTTCTGTGTTAAATAAAACTGGGGGAAAAACATGGCAGTATGATGCCTTTTCTATTTAAATCTTCATAAGTTATTTGATTATATATTTATTATATACTTAAATTGTACACCATTACACATACAAAAAAAATACTAAAACACATACAATGCACAATTGGCGGCCTTATCGCATTCCGCGATCTCTTCCAGACAACCTGGAATGGACAGTATTGCCTGGACAAGAAATGGGGCTGTCATTGGTGTGACAATACCAGTTTTGTACATATCTATTATTGATTGTTATTGAAAAATCCATCTTCATTTAATGGGGTTTTATATGTTTATCCAACTTTGTTATCGCAATCTATGAAAAATGTAACGTTATTGTTGAATAACGTTACATTTTTGATAGATTATGATGATATTATTTAACACCGACCTCCCTTTTTTATATCGGTTAAAAGTTGTTGTAACCGACATAAAAAAAGTGGTCGGTGTTAAATAATAAAGAAACAAAACCAGAAATATTGACTTCCTAAAGAAAAGTTCATCATCATCATTTCAGCCGAAAGGCATTCACTGTTGAACATTGGCCTCTCCTAAGTGTCGCCACAATGACCGGTCCTGTGCGTCACGCATCCATCGGTAGACAACACGTACAATAAGGTACACTTTGTAATTGCATAATGATTAATTACAAATAAAATAAATGTGTGAATTTGCATAAGTAAGCAGAGAAAACCCGGTCATGTGCGAGTCATTCCTTTTCTCGGTTTAAGAAGCCTTTGCTTCGGTATTTTCCTACTAACCCTAATGAATTCTAATACTGAATAATTAACAGTACAATCTACAGTACACTCTACAGTATTTATTTATATGTTTCACAATATTTCTTACAATTTAGGTTCTGACCAACTTATAGGTTTAACCATTAGATAGGCCAAACATTACAATATAAAGATGTTCCGTCACCGGGAGCGTTCGCGAGTAATGTAACTTTACAGATTTGAGCACTAGATCAGTGAACCGAGCATTACAATGCACACCTTGTTATCACCACCTTGTTGTCACCTTGTTGTACACGCGAATGCTCGTCAGTCAGGGAGGTAGTATTGTAATGTAATGCTCAAAGTCGAATCTATAATGTTACAGTCAGTTACAGTACTCGTGAATGCTCCCGATGAGGGAGCACCTTAAATATAACTACGGAATTGCGTAGTATCATCTAATATCTATTACCCAATGTTTCATATCCTAAGAGAAACACACAACCCACACAATGTTGATTTTTGACCGACTTCGAAAAGAACGAGGTTCTATGTTCGGCTGTATGTATTTTTTTTCACCGATAACTCGGTTCGATTTGTTTTGATTGAAAGATTATACTCCCGAGTTGGTCAATCTGATATCAATCTTGCCAAAAGGTATCTTGCTAAGTTTCTTTGAGGTCAAATGGGATATTTCTACTAAGGTGCAGTCGTAGGTCAACAAAGTAGGAAAATGGCGTGGACGATTGATTTTTGGTTCATAAACGCACATCGCTAGCTCTGCAGGTTCCCTGTCCAACACTAGAAATGATTATTTTCACATTTCAGTAGGTAACCAAAAGAAGTAAAAATAAACTTTGTTAATGACATTAAACAGCTTATAAAGACATGGCCCCAAAGCCATTAGTCAAGACTAACTATGCAGTGCTGCCAAGGATATAAATAGGTAGTAGGTACTCGTTAGGATAGCAAAAATTAACTGTATCTAGCATCGGTACGAAAACTAATGAAGAAGATACATTTTGATAAAAAATATTCATTACAGTTGCATGTTTGGAGGAAATTATCATTCGTTGGATATACATATAAACCACCCAGGTTCTTAAAATAACCGTAGGCGTGGGCTTACACACGGCGAGCAATGGGTAGCTCGCCGGTGGCTATTCGGTAACTGTCCGGATTGAGCCCGAGTCGTCGACGACGCGACTTGTCGCCGTAGTGTTCCACGCGTGCCTCAAGGAGATGTCAGCAAAACCGTGGGGGACCAGCAAGGTCGAAGCTTACTGCGCCCATAGGCTCGCTTCTGAAAGGAAAACCTAAGTTCCTGGAACGAAACACAAAAAAGAAACATGTGAGTGGATTTTAGTCGGTGAAAATCTGACATATCTCTCTCTATTACCCTCTCACTACGTGAGAGAAGTCATTGGATGATTTCTCACCTAAAAAGGTACCTAAATGTGTCGAGGTACTATGAACAAAGTGGAATATTCTTCTTTCAAAACGTAAGGATCCAACGTGTTGGCGATTATCCGAAGTTTGATGTCAAATTCTGTATGTTAACACTGCAAACGCCATAAACATGAAGTAAATTTAACGAATTACTTTCGGTAGAATTTCAGAATAGAGACGATGAGAACAATGACTTAATAAAGTAGGTAATGATTCACCATACACCGGTACTGTATGAGGAAAGGATATTACTAACGCAATAAAGGGAAAAAAATCCTAAGAGACAAATCCATTTACGTCAGTAAACCGTATATAAAGCACCGCTTCAGCTGAATCAATTATACTTCTCAACTAGGCAGCGATCCTTCAGCACATTAATAAATACAATAATGTATTCAAATATGTGCGTGAAGATCGCTCTGTGCCTGACTCTGATCGTCAGCATCGACGGTTACGTGTTGAAACATCACGCCCTGCCTCTGTCACCAGAAGGCATGACTGTGGAGATCACTGTGAGGAGCAAGGAAGACCCCCGGCATCCTCTGTCGACAATGAAGATCGATATCAACGAAAAGGACAAGAAAGTGGAGATGTCGATGACTGAAGCTCCATCAGGAGTGCTGAAGCATCTCTCCAAGGCGAACAACGAAGTGGCAACTCTGGGAGACAGAACCGGTATTACAGTCGGATCGTGCCCTGCGGGTTTCACTGCTCGCGGTCCTTACTGTGTACCCAACGACTATTAGACTAAGAACTACCCCAGACTATCTGATAAACACTGTGATACTTGTTTCTATTTTGTTGATAAATAAAACTTCTTTGTTGAATATGTTTGTTTATTGTTATAGTGTGAGTGCCTATTCCTTTTAATTGAAATAATCAGGGTTAAATAGATTTGACCCCTAGATTTCCTTCCATATTGTTCATATAATAACAACGTGCTCTACTGTGAGTGGACAGTTATAACATTAGGCTTTACCTTAGCGTGACACTAAAATGACACACTAAAAAAAATTTTTACAAAAAAAAAATACAACCGACTTCAAAAAACACCAAAAAGTGCAAAATAACTTCAATTTCGGAAGTCGGTGTCTCTATAATAGTTTGGTCTCTTCGTTATTCAACACCGACTTCCGAAATAGAAGTTATTTTGCACTTTTTGGTGTTTTTTGAAGTCTGTTGTATTTTTTTTTGTAAAAAGTTTTTTATTACACACTTTTTAGTTGTACCTAGTCCCCTCAGTCAAACTTAAACACATACCTTCCGCCATTTGGTTCCATCATCAAATCATCATGACAATTCTAATAACACCAAACACGGCTAGGATACACGGATTTATTACAGAATTCCGGTTCTTACCTACCTTCCAGTTTCATCATCAGATCAGTTCTATGTATCCTCTCCCCTTCTTCCTTCAGTCACTCACCGACTACATGTATAAACAAAGCAATTCTACTTGTTATGACAGTCCTGCTATGATATTTTTAAGAGTTCCGTTCTATATCTTCAAAGTTCATCATCAAATCAAAACAAAATTTCCATGAGACCAACTCGAGAGTATCATCTTTCAATTAAAACTAAAATTTTCAAAATCGGTCGACAATTGACCGAGATATCGGCGAACAAACATATATAAAAGACAGTTCTGCTATGATTTTTTGAAGATTTTCGTCCTATATCTTCGAAGTTCATCATCAGATCAAAAATATATTTTTATGGGACCAATTCGGAAGTATAATCTTTCAATCAAAGCAAAAATTTTCGAAATCGGTCCACTATTGACTGAGATATCGGTGAACATACATAAAAAAAAAATACATACAGCCGAACATAGAACCTCCTCCTTTTCGAAGTCGGTTAAAAACAGGAAGGATTGTTGCAAAACATATATGTGTCAATGTTTGTAAGTAGGGTGAGCGGTCGGTAATATCTCATCGATTTAAGGAAAAAGTTTATATCATACTGGAACTAATAACAATTAAATAATAAAATTAAACCAAATTAATTCTTAACAATTCAATTAAATAATTAAGTTCAATGGAGTCTAATAACGCTCGAATGGTCTCCATAGTATCAACTATTGACAAAGATGGTACATATCAGCCAAACCTTTCCTAAACAGTGGAAGTTTTGACAGAATTAACATTGCCGACCAGAAAGAAGGTACTGAAGAACTATAGTTCAACAAGTCCCAGGGAAACAAATCCAGCTATCCTGCTACCTGAAAATCCAGATTAATCAGAAAAAAAGAAGTAGACCTATGAGGCAAAATATTTAGCTAGGTATTTATATCCTCAATTGAACAAAAATGGTTCCTAACGAAGACATTTTATTTCAATAATTAGTAGAAATGATAAAAACGCTTGAATGCACTAATAACTGTTGATTTCTAACTTTAACTTGGAGCCAAGATGAAGTGGTATATCTATATCATCGATACATAGCGCTTGTATACTTTTTTACAAACTACTACTAAACCTAGCTGTGTTCCTTCAATTGCCTTTTGTGCACAATCCCGCAGCCCTAGTACGTATTAACCTTAGTGGGGATGAACTATTTTGCTGGACAGTTGAGGTACCGATAGTGTACCTGACCTAGGCTGGCATGATACTAACCGTAATTATACCAAAAATAAATTAGTTGAAATAGTTCACATATTTATATGGATAAAATGGTTTTTTAACATGTTCGGTGAGGTTGTGCACATTATGAAACAATGTTTTCTTATACGCGTACGCGCTTACGAGTGTAGTAAGTAGTACCTAGTAGTATGTAGACGACAGCAAAAAGCCGCCATAATTTGATTTGTTTTTTCTCTAAATGTTTGCCATTTGCAATTGTCAAAAGTCTTCTAACAACCTCTTACTGCTTTCTCTTTCTCCCCTAAATTATTTTGCTTCTTATGATGTCTATAATATAATTGTTTTACTATCTAACAAAGTAGTTAAATAATTTTTTCTTTCAAGTTTTTTCCTCCTATGCTAAGTCACCAAATGGGATTCTGGTGGCTTAATGTCGTCATCATAACGTAATAAATATAAATGAACATTAACAAGACACAGTGTATTATATACACTGTGTCTTGTAAATGTTCATTTACATTTGATTTACATACTGATCACTTAACTTATATGGTAATATTATGTGGTGTACCATAATTTCATTCAACCAAAACAGCATACAGAAAAAAAAAGTATATTCAGTTTACGTCATGAAATAGTATATAAAGTCCTATTATAGTAGGACCAAGCACACTCCTCGATTCCCTTCACCAGGACAGCAGTTCATCAGCACATACAATAAATACCCTACGCTTTTGTACTTTGAATTGCGTGAAGATTGATGTATTCAAATATTTGCGTGAAGATCGCTCTGTGCCTGGCTCTCATCGTCAGCATCGATGGCTACGTGTTAAACCATCACGCTCTGCCTCTGTCACCAGAAGGCATGACTGTGGAGATCACTCTGAGAAGCAAGGAAGACCCCCGGCATCCTCTGTCGACAATGAAGATCAACGAAAAGATCAAGAAAGTGGAGATGTCGATGGCTGAAGCTCCAGCAGGAGTGCTGAAACATCTCTCCAAGGCGAAAAACGATGTGAAAGGTCTGGAAGATGGGGAAGGTGTGGCAGTCGGTAAATGCGCTGAGGGAAAGACATTTCGCGGTGATTTTTGTGTACCGAGGAATGAATCAGACGAATATGTTTCAGACTAATAATAGCTAAGACGATAAAAGTTGTTCCTTGTCTTAGTTATTGTCAGTCATCGTTAGTGAGGCGATGAATTAATAAACTAAGAACTACCAGAAATATCTGATAAGCACTGTAACACGTGCTTCTATTTTGTTGATAAATTTAACTTCGTTGTGGAATACGTCTGTCATTTGTTTTTGTTAAATGCCCACTCTGATGTGGGCATTTAACACTTCTTCTTCCTTATTCCAAGTAATTTGATGTGGATAATGTTCATTAAAACAATGACTTAGTCTTATATGAGTTCAGATTACAACATTAGGCCTTACCTTATTCCATCGTTGGTGTGGGCTTGCGGACGTCGAGCAATGGGTAGCTCGCCGTCCGGCTGTCCGGTAACCTCTGCATCGAGCCTGAGTCGTCGATGGCTCGTAGCATTCTAAGCGCACCTCTAAGAGATGTCAGCAAAACCGTAGGGGCCCAGCAGGGCCGAAACCTACTGTGGCCATGGGTTCGCTTCTGAAAGGAAAACCCGTAGTCCTGAAAAGCAAGACAAAGAAGGAACATAGAATTGAGTTTTAATCAGTGAAAGTCGGATGGCCCTTCCACTCCGCCCTAGAGCAGGAGAAGTCATTGGATGTTAGAACAAATATGACACGGCGCCTCAAAAAGCAGCTAGCAGCAACGATAACGGAGTACGCTAGGACCCGGCGTTTTGGGAATACATTCATTGTACATATATCTCAGCCCTCCTAGCCAAGTTACAATCGTTTCGTTTAGCGTGAGCGCTTTTAGTTGACCATGCCCCCAATTCCTTTGTTCTGACTACGTGACTGAGCGTTGAAATGACGTCAGAACAAAGGAATTGGGGGCGTAGTCAACTCCAAGCGTTCACGCTAAACGAAACGATTTAATCGTGGCAAGGGAGGCAGAAGGGCAATACCCTGCCGGAGTCTGTGTTCCTTGATTCCAGACTTCTTTAAGTTAAGGAGTCTTTGAGTCAACAGTGAATAGGTCAGTCCTTGTCAAGCGTGCGCCATCGTCTTCCACATCTTCATTTTCCATCAGGTAAGACGGGTGAGACAATGGTCAAATCCGCCACAATCTTTAACCGACTTCAAAAAAGGAGGTTCTCTGTTTGACCTGTATGTTTGTTTGCGATTTTCTCACGTTTGGCTGAACTGATTTTAATGCAGTTTTCAGAACAATATTTGTCACATTTAGGAGAAAATTTTGGTATTCCAACCGACTACAAAAAAGGAAGTTCTCAGTTTTAGAATTGACATGATTGGTTTTGAATTGACTTTAATTTCGGAAGTCTGTGTTTCTATAATAGTTTGGTCTCTTTGTTATTAAACACCGACTTCCGTAATTAATAAAAATAATATAATATAATAATATTTCCACAACTATCACACAACACCGTCTAGTCCCAAGCTAAGCAGAGCTTGTGTTATGGGTACCAGACAGCTGATAAACATACTTATATATTTCTAAATACAGTTATTAAAGTGATTTTTTTTGTCTTTTGGAACATATCAATAATACACTGAGTCATAAGTAGAGAAATACACGTGTAGATAAATGTATTTTTTTAATTGCTACTGTGAAGGCGTCGAATTTCTGTAGATAAAATTTTCGAGTTGCATTCTATAAACACATTGTCCAAATAGTTTGTTGCGTTAACTAGCTTTAAATAGGTGCCACTGAATCTTACTTCATGTCATTTTGAAATTATGTTCGGTGGAGTATATTTCTTGGCGCTATTTTGGTAAGATTTTTTTTTTGTATCATCTTGAAATATTTTTGGTAATAATTGTCGTAATTTTACTTCAGCACATGTGCTCTGAGCGCAATAGTAATACCAAAAGATCAAGAAGATGCTCCCCTTATACTAACACCCTTCATCGAAAGTGGAGAAACGGAGAATGCAAAAGAACTGTCGGCAGTGGATCCCAGCTTGTTCGCCGGAGTCAACAGTCACGCCGCGTACTTCACTGTTGATGATATCCGCAAGTGGAACTTGTTCTTCTGGTACTTTCCCGTACAAGGAGTTGATCTAGAAAGTACACCGTTGGTTATCTGGCTACAAGGAGGGCCTGGTGGTTCTTCTTTATTTGGTTTATTCAATGAAATTGGTCCTTTAAGGATTGTTAACAACACAGGTAACTACCAAGTCACAATAAATCCGTACATTTAATTTGAAAGGATCGTTAATGTCTAAAAAATATTTCAGCGGAAAAAATGCCTATCACATGGGGTTCCAGCTACTCATTGCTGTTCATTGACAATCCAGTAGGAACTGGATTCAGCTTCACTGAGGGAGGAGAATACGCCACCAATGAGGATGAGGTGAAAAGCATTGGCAGTATCAAATGGAACGGTTTCCTGTACAACTGCAGTGAAATTAATTGAGTTTTTATTTTTTTCAGATCGGCGCTTGTCTCTTAAGCTTCATTCAGCAGTTCCTTTTAGTTTTTCCAGAATTGAGAAAAGCACCTTTATTCATTGCCGGCGAATCTTACGCCGGAAAGTATATTCCTGCATTTGGACATTATATTCATAGCAATCAAAATGAGTCCATGCCAATTAATTTGAAGGTTAGTTCTAATCACACAATGAGTGTTCAATTTTAGAGTCCCGTCCAAAAATGGTAATAGAAAGAAATTTTTATAGTGCAACTTGGTTTGTTATATCTGCTGGGCTTTAAAGTGCTATTCGAACCTCGGCTGCAGGCTGCGGATGCAGGCAGCACAAGCGGCGGCTGCACGAAGTCGGTTGCAGCTACACAACTGGCTTTCTATGTAATAGATGGATTTCTTTGAAAACAATTCCGAACGCGGCTGCGGCTGCAGGTCGCGGTAGCATTCGCAGCCAAGGCTTGGCAGCATGATTAGTTTTCTAAGTAGTAGTATGAATTTTTGTGAAAACATTCTGAGCGCGACTGTGGCTGCACGTGCTACCGCCGCAGTGAATAGTGGCTTTACTTATCTTTTCGACTAACATTATTTGAATCCTGAACTTTCAAGATTGTTGACTAAATTATTGTACTGTGATGCAGAATGTGCCTTTTTATCTTGTAAAAGCTAGGATTTACCTTGATTAAGAAATTAAGAGCCGCAGGCGAGGGTGTTATAGAGTCAGGTGCTTCAGTGAGAAATTTCCACGTGTATCAAAAGACGTTTTTCAATACACTTTTGAAGAAATAAATAAACTGGGCTGCCTGGCGACCAGTAAGTGGTGACCGAGGACTCGTGTTTTTTTATGTAAGACACAGTAAATTGCGTGCCAAAATCGGTAGGGATAGGAGCAGACCTTCGAGAGTGTTGATAAATTAATATTATCATATTTAAATTGCTAAATAATGGTACGAAGTTACAAAACCCTTGGCGAGTCGCATTTTGAAGTTTTGTTTTAAAGTCGGACGTTATTGATTGAAACAAGTGATCGCAACGATTTAGGGTTTAGCGATCGGCGACGGCTGGATTGACCCTCCGACATTACTGCACTACTCCGAATTTGCACTACAAGTGGGACTCTTGGACCCTGAACAAGCAGAAGTAGTTCATAAAATGGAAGAGCAGGCCAGATGGTTCTGGGACGAGGGCAACTATGATGCTTATTATCAGGTATGTACTTATTTAGTATAACTGGTGGTCACCTCTATAATTTATTATCAACGAGGTTAATTTTAGTAAAAGATTGATTAATTTCAAACATTTATAGTTTTGAGGTACCATTAGAACCGGTACGCTATCGTGGAATTTTGCTTATTTATTAAGAATTTTTATTTTTTCAGACTGCTCAAAATGCTTATGAAACATTCTTAAGTTATGCTCCTGTAAATAATTATAATTATTTACGTGACATTCAAGAGACTGATATAACCTTCGAAATATTTTTAAATAGACCCGATGTGCAAAATGCCCTTCACGTCAAGAAAATGGAATTCAAAAGTTTAAATGCAGATGTTCGTATGCATTTAGACCCAGAGGTATACGATACTGTCAAACCTTGGTTGGAGGAGTTACTGGAGCATTATGGAGTCATGTGTTACAAGTTAGTATCTGTTTATAACTTTGTTTTAAGTTTTTTACTGTTGCATAATGATTCACAAAATTATTAATAGCATGTACCACGCTCAAACTTCGTATGATTGCACTACGAATTTCTGAATAGAGTCCATGTATAGAGTGGTCCTGCTACGTTAATTATCATTATTTAAGTCCGTGGAAATCCGATAGCTAGCGGCGAGCATTTGACGTCGTACGTAAAGCAACTGTTCGATCCGGCCGTTGAGGGTATATTAATACTTAATAGTGTCAACACACGCTTGAACTTGGTACGGGCGGACCAAATTCGACGTACAAAGTTCGAGCAAGTGAACAAGCCAACGTAGATTTTACAATACTACTTAAATCTTATCCTTTTTCCATCAGTGGGCAACTGGATGTGATCGTTGCGTACGCGCTGTCAGTCCACACGTACCGAAGTCTCAACTGGTCCGGAGCACAGGCGTATCGTGCCGCTGAAAGAACACGTCTGAGTCATGCAGATGATAGTACATTTAGTTCGTAAGTCGCCATCTTATTGATAGTCCACTCGTAGTGTCGTTTCACAAACCATTCGCTAAGGTAGTATTAAAGATGGGCTGCGGAAATGTTCGAAAGAGTTTTGTGGCTCTGGAACGCAAAGAGCTACTGAAGGAACATAGGTGCGTTTTCCTCAGTCAAACATAGAAGCCCTTGAGTAAATAGTGAATAGGTTACTTCTAGACAAAAGTCACCCTGCGCTTCATCTTTGACCACATCAGTACATCAGGTGAGATATAGATAGAGGTCTAGGACGTAGTTAAACAGAAAGGACTCAATCAACATTAAGGTATTGTTTACGGAGACGCGGTGCGTTGGGCGTTCGTCGTATATTGCAGCAGCGGGCCGCGTCATCGCTCGCACAAACAGAAACATATGCCAATGTATGATGGACCGTCCAACGCGCCGCGTCTCCGTGAACAAGCACTAAATAAAGTATGGATTGAGTCCTTTCTGTTTAGCTACGTTCGTTTGAATCGCCTTCCCACTCCATCCAGACTAAGAGACGATATTTGTTGATTTTTTTACTATGAAAGGGTAGTTTTAAAGCAGTATTTTATTAAACGATCGCTGCGAAGTTGCGATAGTTGTGATGTTGACACGTTTCAGTTTCGTGAAGGCGAGTGGTAACTTCATGGACGTGATGGTGCGCGGCGCGGGGCACATGGTGCCTGCTGACAAGCCGCGCGCTGCCAAGCAGATCATGGACTTGTTCATCATGAAGTTTAAATAAATAAATTATTAGTAAATTCTTAGTTATTTTATTTTATTGTTAACTAGTTTGTGTGTATTATTTTTCCTTTTACTGTTACACACAGTGTCTACATTTCTATTTTTCTAACTCTCCTTTCAGAGGTATGCTGGAAGAGATTTCTTTACAAATAAGCATCACCTTTGTACCCATTTTTCTGTTTCCTTCCTCTTTTCTTTTACGTGTGTACATGAATAGTTAAATAAATAAATTATTATAGGTTAAAGAATTTTATTTCTCATAAGAATCCCACTTGAAATGAGTTACAAGGGGTTTATTACAATAATTGTAATAAATATTGACATCTAGTGTTTTAGTGACGTCTATAACAACAAATACTAAAAAACAAAAAAAAAATATTTAAGGGAGCTGGGCTCATATAAAACAAACGTGATTTTTTTGCTGTTGTTGGTAGGTTTTTTTTTTAACTCACAGTAAAGTTGTGTGATGTGGTGACGTCTTTTCTGTAAGTATTATAGCTAGCTTTTTTCAGGCTCTGTTTGACCTCTCACACTTGAGGGTTTTTTTTTTTTTTTTATGGTAGGTAAAATCATCCAATGACAAATCCCGCCCTTGGGCGGAGCGGGAAGTAGTGTCAGACTCTTACTGACTAAAAACCTACCCCGTTCCTTCGTAGCCTATCGTGCCGGGGTCGAGCATTCCTTTCGGAACTAACCCATGACCCCAGTAGGCTTCGACCCTGCCTGCCTGCAGTTAGCAGGCTGGGCCTCTTCGGTGTGCTGACAGCTCCTTGAGGCGCGCGGGAACAGAACGCGCCGTCGACGACTTGGGCTCGGTCCGGTCGGTTACCGGACGATCGGACAGCGTGCTACCCATTGCACGCCGTCCGCAAGCCCGCGCCTACGGTGGCCGGAAATCGGGATCGGAATCCCGGCGGCGGCTGGGGCGAGCGCCCCGTTGCCTCTGCCTGATGCGGTCGGCCTCCTCCTTTGCTAGCATTACTGCTTCGCAGAAGGAGGCGACCGCCTGCCATCCCTCCTCACTACGGACCATGGCCTGAACCAAGGCCCGGCGAGAGAGATCGCTGCCGCCGATCGCCCCCACGAGGACACGGCGATGCTCCGCCCAGGCGGGGCACACCTCTACAGTGTGCTCCACCGTGTCCTCCGGATGTTCCGCACAGTGGCGACACCCGGGCGAATCCTCCGCACGAATCCGGAACAGGTACTTAGCGAACTTTCCGTGTTCGGTAAGCACCTGCGTCGTGCGGAAGTTGAGAACGCCGTGAGGTCTTTCCAGCCACGCCCCAAGGATGGGCCTTATCGCCCCAATTGTGGCGCGCCCCCTCACACTTGAGGGTGAAGCGGGAGGGCGTGTCATACTTTTACTGGTTAAAACTATATCTGTGTCCTTCAGTTGCCCTTTGCGTTCTATTACAACGGGTTCCCTTGTTAGATATTCCCCGTGGTCCTATAGCTAGCTAGAATGAAACTTTACTTTGTATTTAAGTACTAAGTATGTAGTTAGTGTATATTTTATATCATCCATAAATTAGTGACAGTTTATCGCTAGAATATTCGCATTATTCTGTGTCTTTCAGTTGCCCTTTGCGTTCTAAGACTACGGGTTTCCCCTTCAGAAATTCGCCGCGGTCCTAGCTAATGAGCATCGGCCCTGCTGGGCCCCTACGGTTTGCTGGCATCACTTTGAGAAGCGCGTGGACCACTAGGCGCTGGTGATGTACTGGACTCGGTGAGTCCTCGTTCAATTACTAAAGTCCCAAGTTAAGCAGAGCTTGTGTTATGGGTACTATCAGTTGTCTAGTACCCATAACAAAAGCTCTGCTTAGCTTGGGACTAGACGACGTTGTGTGATAGTTGTGGAAAATAAAAAATAAAAATAAAATAAAATGCGAGTCATTTTTCCAGATGATATTTACAATATTAGTCGGAAAAATGGATTTAATTTATGCACGATACGTTCCGGTACTTGCGTGTCAATCATGGTAGATGCTGCTAACCATCGGTAGCAGCACCATCATACCTATGAATTCTACTTTGGGACTTCAGTTTCCTGTATAATTAATACCATAAATGGCTTAAGGTTTCCTACAGATACAAATTGCAAATGTATTAATGATAAGTACCTAACGTGCAAAAATACTAGAATAATGTACGCTATTGCGACGTTTTGCTTCCTTTTCTAATATAAACCAAAATGTGGCAAGAAATGTGGTTGATTGAGTAATTGGTACTCCATAAATAAAATTACAGTAGGATTTTAAAATTAATGGGGGATCACTTTGGGCGGTCTTTTCGCTTTAAGCAATTTTTTGCAGAGAACCTTTAAGTGTATATATTTATAGTTTTCTTAAGATTTTCTTAAGAAAACTATGCAAATTGCTGCGGGTCGCGACTTCGATTCCCGCATGGGTATGGCCTATAAATAGGTAATAATTTAAAGATTGGTCAGTCGGAGCAGTATTTTTTGTATTATTTTTATTTGGCCATAGTATAGTATAGTAGTTATAAAGAGTACGACATATACGAGTACGAGTACATATTTGTATGTACATAATACGAGTATATACTCTTATGTGTCGTAATAGCTTTCCTTTTTTATTTTAATATGTATGTACAATAAAGTATATAATAAATAATCTTTATAATTATTTCCCATTCTAAGGAATAATTTATAAACAAGAATTACTTATTTAATAAACGTACATAATAAATGACTCAATAATGACGAAAGTAGATCTAAGCATGGTCATATTTATCCAGTTTCAGACGAAGTTGCAGGCATAAGTTTGTGCGTAATAATGGGGAAAAAAATAACAAATAATTTCCAGCTAACGTCATTCAACGGTATATAAACTTCTGCTTTAGCTGGACCCGGTACACTCCTCAACTGGTCATCGGTCTTTCACTGCATTAATAAATACAATCATGTATTCAAATATGTGCGTGAAGATCGCTCTGTGCCTGGCTCTGATCGTTAGCATCGACGGTAACGTGTTGAAACATCGCGCTCTGCCTCTGTCACCAGAAGGCATGACTGTGGAGAGCACTGTGAGAAGCAAGGAAGACCCCCGGCATCCTCAGTCGACAATGAAGATCGATATCAACGAAAAGGACAAGAAAGTGGAGATGTCGATGGCTGAAGCTCCATCAGGAGTGCTGGAACATCTCTCCAAGGCGAACAACGGAGTGGCAACTCTGGGAGATCGTGTAGGGGGTGTTATGGCAGTCGGTAATTGCCCTGAGGAACATACTTCCCGCGGTGATATTTGTGTACACAATAAGGTATCAGAAGACTATCCTGAGATTAATATCTCCCAGGTAAAGAACAAAGAGCCGACTCTGGAAAACCGTGCTAGTATGGTGGTTGGAATGTGCGCAGCAGGGTTCACCCCTCGCGGTCGCTTCTGCATCCCCGATGACTACTAGACTGCATACCAACATACTTGGTTCCAATATTGTGATATGCGCTTCTGTTTTGTTGATTAATAAAACTTCATTGTCAAATACAACTGTTTTTGTTTGTTGCTAAGTCTATCTCATCTTAATTTTGCGGAATGCGGAAGAGAATATATTCACGGGATAAACAATACCCTATTCCATCATTGCTACTATCTAAGAAAACAGCTTTGAGCGCAGCGCTGGCCCAGTGACGAAATCCAAATAGGTACATTAGATTTGTATGGGATTTGAATGTACCTATTAGGATTTCGTCGTTGAGTCAGCGCTGCGCTCAAGGCTGTTTCCTTAGAGAATAGCACTGCAGGAAATGGTTTACCCGTGTGTAAATTTCATCCGAATCAGTTTGACTGATTGAAGGTGAAGGAGTAACAAACTTACTACATATAGGTACCTACTACATACTAACTTCGCCGTAAAAATATTAGTCTCATTTGCTCAGTATGTTTTTCAGGTTATTTGAATTTAATAAACACTACTTACGTACTTACAAAAAAGACAAGCACATCACACCAACTGTAATAAGTCCCTTTTCAATCGGCTTAAAAAAGAAGGATGTTCTCAATTCGGTTGTGTGTTTCTGTTTGTTTTCAAAATCCATTTCTGATTATGGGATCCATGAGGAATCGAAGAAACTCTTCAAATATTATAGACAACCATTATAGTGATTTGGTATTTTCATCGCAAACTCAAGCATCTACATAACATTCAAAAAGTAACATTTGATGTAGTGGAACTGATGACGAAGACTAGAAATGGCCTACGGAACTTCACACTATAGATATCACAATCAAAATGGGAACCGATCACTTTGAATGTTCTTTTGTTCGAATTTCATTTTACTGAAAACTATTGACCGACGTCTTTTTTGTTACATATATTATTTAACATATTTTTTCAATACACTTGCTTAGAAAGTGGCTCTTATTGCACTACACTTATGTATATAATGGCCCCTGTTACCAAACTGTGACATTTTGATTACCATTACGCACTAGTGCTGTAATGTAGCTATAACCTTTTTTTTTGTTCAACCTCTTTGTTCGTAAATCAAATTTTGAATACGAAAAAAAACATATTTATTTATTAGGTTATTACGTTCGTTCAATTGTATAAATTAGTGTCTTATTATTTATTTCATGCAATTTCAACCATTTTAACTTGTAAAAACGATTTATAACAAAACATTTAATATAAAGAAGAATGAACAAAATCAGAAGTATGAGAAGGACAAAACAGTAGAAGATTGTTAGAAGAACGCAGATTTTTAGCATTTAAAGAACATTCGTAGTGACAATAGAATATGGATGTAACATTTTATAATGTTTTTGTAGTATTTAATTTTATTTAATTAATACAGTCCATGAACTTCACTCGACAAAAATCACGTCAAAAACCGCGCGCATCTTAAAATGAAGGCCATAGACAATTTTTTTTGTATTCAAAATTTGATTCGCAAAGAAAGAGGTTGAACAAAAAGGTTATAGCTACATTACAGCACTAGTGCGTAATGGTAATCAAAATGTCACAGTTTGGTAACAGGGGCCATTATATACCTAAGTGTAGTGCAATAAGAGCCACTTTCTGAGCAAGTGTATTGAAAAAATTTTTTTCTTTGTGGCCTATGGCTGAGATGCGCGCGGTTTTTGGGGTGATGTTTTCGAGTGAAGTTCATTGGCTGTATCTATAATAAAATAAAATTAAATACTACAAAATGTTATATCCGTACTCTATTGTCACTAAAAATGACATTATCGTAGAAACTTTTAACGCAAGACTTTGAATTTGATCAAAAGACTATATAGCCATAGCCTTCAGCTATGGATAAATTTGAAAAAATTAGATGCTTACCTATGAAAAACGAATTTAATTTTTTACCGCCATATTATGAAAAATGTTACTTGTTTTGCTGTTGTGATAATGCTTAAATTGGAAAACGTCGTATCATACACGTGAGTAATGTATGGTTACCGTTCTTGGCTCTCTTAAGACCCTCGCCAAGGCTCGGGTCTTAATACCACCTCGACGGTAGCCAATTAAATTCACACTTGTATCACAATGTACTATTAGATCATCGAATGGTAAATATGGTAATATTTTACCGAACTATGTTTCGCCGATTTATGAAATTACTTTTTGTTGTTGGCCAAAGGCTTTTTTAACTTTTGCTAAATGATTTATTCGCCACATTTTCACATAGATCGAAACAAAGTACGGAATTTAGGTCACAAATATAGACGGTTACTTGGTAGCATTTTCAATATTAAATTAAAATATAGTGTCATAAAAAGCCAATATGTAGCGCTACAAAAGTGACAATAAGAGTTTTTAAGTTTACCGCGTTCATACAGACAGACAAACATGATGGAAGACTCTGTTTTATAATATTTATGGATGAAGTTTAAAGTAAATCAGACTTTAAAAGACGTCATTCAATGAATTGAATCACATGGGTCACGAATTTAAGGAAAAATGTCTTTGAAACAGACTTGTTGCGCAATAAGGTGCAGTATCGGGCCGTGGCATATAACTTAATATATTATTATGTATGTTGGTCAACCGGTGATGTAATGGGCAGATGACGTTATTATTTTCGCAGGAAGAACCTACTGGACGAAGTCGGTTCTCAGAAACTTGGAGATTAGCGAAAAGAAAAAAACACAAAGGAAGAAGCTAAGGGAGATGATGTGTATATTTTATAGTGCATCTTAGAGTGATAGAGTCACTCCTCAATTGACATTTGTCTTCTTAAAGTCATATTTGGTACTTACCTTTGGAAACATCCTGCCAAGATAAAAAGTATCTCATTTCGTATTTCACTACCCATGTAGAGCAGCTTAGTGGTGGTCGAGTGGTAACGGCTCTGACTTATGAGTTGTAAGGTCGCGGGTTCAAATCCAGCCAGGCGCATTACTTTGTGTAATTTATTTTATCATCACTGCTCTCAAAATGGTTAGATAGAACATCGTGAGGAAACCGTATGTCCTAGAACCAAAACTTCGAAGACATATTGTGACATCCACCAACCCGCACTGGGCCCGCTTGGTGAATTACGGCCCATTCCCCCTCTTCTAGAGAGGAGGCCTGAGTCCCAGCAGTGGGAACATTATAAGACTGCTGACTGATGCTATGCTATACTACTTATGTGTCTTTTACCCGAATCCGTTCTGCCGTTCGAGCGATTCACAAGATAACTCTAGATATGAATATAATGAAAAAACGGAGAAGCAAAATAAGAAACGGAGAAGCACAAGCGTCAAAAAACTTATAGGTGTTTTAAGTAAATACTGTTTTTTGCCCTGAATTATTATCTCAAAAATTAACCTAGGTTTTAGGTATCTCTAAGTGGTTGTTCGAAGGAGTTACGGTGGCTCAATGAACCCAGATCGGCTTCAGTCAGAAAAATCTGTCAAAAAAGGTTTTAGGTTCCTTCGAGCCTGTATCTTATTTACTTGAGGTAATTGCATTGCATTGTATCAGCCTTATAATGTTCCCAATGCTGGGACTCAGGCCTCCTCTCTAGGAGAGGGCATGGGCCACCACGCGAGCCCAGTGCAGATTGCGGACATCTAAATATTTTCTGAACCAGCGGGGCGGGTCGATTTTTGAAGTTAAGCAAAGTTTTCCGTGTTTGGTCCATGACCAAAAATGTGACCTTTAATTACAAAACGAGACTCCTACATGCCTTATAAAGAATTGGACTCGAAGCCGACCACAAAATAATAAAAAAGAACGTTTATTTGACACACTTAACGTATATTATAGGTACATACAGCCGGTTAAAAAGTTACATTTAACAAGTAGGTACAGTATTTCACAGTAAAAATTAATGACATTGATATCTACTCGTATACTTATAATAAATCTATAGAAGTAAAAATTCTGTACATTGAAAATATCAAAAAAATAAATTGCAGGGGGTGTTACTAGACCGACACCGAACTCAAAAATGTGATTAAAAAATTTTTTGTCTGTCTGTCTGTTTGTTCAGGCATCACGCAAAAACTACCGGTTCGATTACGATGAAACTTGGTATAATTATTCTTTAATATCCTGGGCACCACACTGGGTACTTTTTATCCCGGAAAAGTATATACAATAATAAACAAACTTAATTTTGCGGTTCGATCCCTAAGCCCGATTAATGTACCAACCGCAAATAATAAGTTTGTCGCAGGTTACGTCACCCGTTTCATTGTAATTAGCCACAAAAGGCCCGCGCCGAGACAGAAGTATTAATACTGGTAAGTATGCTCGATAGATAACGTTCTACACAAATAGCACTTTACACAAAAGACTCATTGATAAGTTTCGTCGTTCACGCGAACGAAGTTGCGGGCACAGCTAGTTTAGCAAATAAGTTTTTAAAAACACTTTTACACGTCAATTTAAACTAGATGAGGCCGGTGTTCCCTAGCTGACTACCCTGAGAAGAAACACCGAAACAAACTCAGGAGCCAAAGTCTCTTTTAAAGTTCATTCAACTGGTAATGGGCAAATCATATGACGGCACGAGTGGCGCAGTGGTTCAGCGATAGACTGCTGGGCAGCATGTCGCGGTTTCGATTCCCGCACGGAACAAATATTTGTATAGACCACACTTAGGTATTCCGGGTCTGGATGTCTTGTGTATATGAGTTTACATTTTTGTGAACACACCCACGATACAGGAGTAATTACTAGAGTGGGACAACGTTTAAAAAAAAAATGAGAACCATGCAGAATGGAGTCTGCGATGGTCTTTTGAAGAACAAACCACATAGTTCTGAGTGGCAGTATATCTAATGGTGGTTGGTGGTTAGACCTAACTAGGCCGAAAGCCTGAATTTTGGTGGTTAGTCGTTCAGCCATGAGGTTCAGCTAGGAAGTACATATTCAGAAGGTATCACTACAATGCCTCATGTTTTAGCCTAGAAGTAGACTATAATAAAACCATAAATATTTATAATTATTTTTTAGTTTTATTCATCATTTCAGCTGAAAGACGTCCACTGTAGGACATAGGCATCCCCGAAATGTCACCATAATGACCAGTCTTGTGCGTCTCGCATCCATCGGATTCCCGCAAGCCTAACCAGGGGGCTTAGTCTCAATTTTAATTCCGATCGGTCGACATTGGAATTGTGACGTTAGGTACTCTTGAATTCGATGCTAGCGCCAAATTGGTTTAAAATTGCGTGACCACACGCCAAGTCCAATTCTCATTTTATTTAATTTCCCAAAAAGGTCACACAATTTGGCCCTAGCATCGAATTCAAGACTACCTAACATCACAATTCCAATGTCGACCGATCGGAATTAAAATCGAGAGTAAGCCCCCAGGTCATCGGTCCACCTTGTGGGCCTTCCAGCGCTGCGTCTTCCGGTACGTGGTCGCCATTCCAGAACCTTTCGTCCCCATCGACCATCTATTTGTTGGTTTGATTTTATTATAATTAGCAAAATCAGTTGGCAGTTTGATTGACTACTGAACATATACTTACCTACAGAAAAACAATTATGTTTTTAATGAGTAAACTTATTAACAGTTACAATTATGACCTTGATAATAAACCACCATGATTGTTTACCATGAGAATAACATTAATTTACCTATTGCTATATGTGTGTTCCGATAACAAAACTAATTTCCTGGAGGCAATCCTGAAACGTTATTTAACTAATGGTTCCTTATTAGCAAAATTTGTGACTTTTGATGTGTGACTTTTTTATGGTAGGTAAAATCATCCAATGACAGATCCCGCCCTTGGGCGGAGCGAGACATAGTGTCAGACTCTTACTGACTAAAAACCTACCCCTTCGTTGCCTATCGTACCGGGGCCAAGCCTTCCTTTCAGAAGCCGACCCATGACCCCAGTAGGCTTCGACCCTGCCTGCCTGTAGCTAGCAGGCTGGGCCTTTACGGTTTGCTGACAGCTCCTTGAGACGCGCGACTTTGGCTCGGTCTGGTCGGTTACCGGATGACCGGACAGCGAGCTACCCAATGCTCGCCATATATTTTCTTCTTATACATATATATTTATATATACATATGTATTTTTCTTATATTATTATTATTCCATTTATTCATTTTATAAACTTACTGATTACATTTTTAAATAGTTTTTAAAATACTTACAAAAAAAAAACATTTAAAAATATAAAAAATAGTGTCCCACCGGTATCGGGAACAGGGTCCAAGCTACCGGCGGTCAGGGCTCCAGAGAAAGGAACCTTATTATTATTATAATCAAAGTATTTTTCTAAAGACAATTTTTTTTTTTTTTTTTTATTTATGTACACACAAACACTTAACAACAAGAAATACAAATACAGATAAAAGAGTACAAAGGTACTGCTTATTTCTAGCGAAATTTCTTCCAGCAGACCTGCGACAGGAGAGTTGGATGAGAGATGTAGACGCAGTGTGCATAAATAATTTAGAAAAACAAAAATAGACTATGATATCTAAATTAAATTAATTATAGTAAATAAGTGTACACAAAAATAGATACTATACATACATTAAATTAAAATAATACATAAATATATCTATAATAAATATAACTTTACGAGATAGTAGAGAGGTAATGTTCTTTGACTAGCTTTTTGAAGACAGATATATTTTTAGCGTCACAGATCTTAGCTGGAAGTGAGTTCCACAGTCGCACCGCATGAAAAGAGAAGGAGTTGGAATAGAAATGGGTATTATGGGATGGGAAATTGAGATGGTATTTAAGGTGGGATCTGCAAGGGGCATCGGCAGGGCGAGTGAACGTAAAACGATCACGCAAGTAGCCAGGATAAGCAGGGTTGAATAGAACGTTGTACAAGAGACATAATACCCGAGTGTTCCTACGAAGACGGATAGGGAGCCACTTGAGATCCTTGCGGAATTGAGAGACGTGGTCATATTTCCTTAGGCCAAAAACAAAACGAATGCACAAGTTTTGCAAGCGCTCAAGTTTATTTAATAGCTCCTCAGTGGCATCCAGGTAGCAGGCATCAGCGTAGTCTATGATCGGTTGAATTAAAGTTTGAGCTAAATAAATTTTAGTTTTAAACGGCAAAAACCTCTGTAGGGATTTAAGAGTGTGGAAGGAAAAGTGTACCTTACGGCTAACCTCGTTTATCTGCGCTCGCCAAGAAAGGTTGCTATCAATTGAGACACCGAGATTCTTAGCTGTGTCAGTGTAAGCAATAGTCGAGCCACTAAGGGATAATGGTGTCAAGGTAGAAACGTTTTTTTTTTAAATGACTCGGATTTTACCACTATCGCATCTGATGGGAAGCAATGTGGCCGACGATGGAGCACGCGTGACTAGAAGTAACATATTCACTTTTGATTTAAAAACCCCATAAACTTTTTTTTTGTTAAGGTGCATAACCATATCTCTTAGCGATTACAATTTTTCGTGAAGAGACGCACTTTTTTGTGCAAAATCGCTGAAAACTACCGGCTTAACACACATTCCCGAAGTACTGTTAAAATATGGATGTCGTATCAGCATCCTGACAGCGTTGAGGAGGCCGACCACATCAGGCAACGGCGTTCACACCGCAGCCGCCGCCGTAATTCCGAATAAAAAAATACCTTGACAGAGTTGTTTTATGGACTCGCAGTACGTTAGTGTCCCGTTTCGTATAGCTGTGTAGTACAGGGACTTAGGCGTAGCGTAGACTAGTTTAGATGTGGCCGAAGGGACATCAGCGAGGCTTTTTTTTTCATCGAATTGAAAACGAGATAGCTACTCTCGCAATCCAGAGATCGACCACATTGTCTTCGTACCGCTTTTATTTCGTGAATTACAGTATCTTACTAAAATATACCAAACAAAACCTTACAATATAAAAAAAGAGATCTTCTTCGTCTTATTTTTTGCACTTTTAATTCATAAAAGAAGATTTGTCATGTTGTGATAGATAGTTAATTATAAATTATTATACTCTTTATTGTATAAGCTTTTATGATCAATACGTCATCAAAAATTACATTTGGAGCTTAACATTAGTAAGTTATACAATAGGCGCCGGGCAGTCTTATAATAACCACCTCTGGCTGAATTTGACAGGAAAGGTGAAAATATTACGCAGGAGCAGGACTATAAGTATATTACATGAAAACTGAGAAATATGTAGGATACTTAATGACATTTAAAGAGAGAGATAGTGATCCTCACTGAGGTGATCCCTGACTATGTTTTTAAAAAATAATAAAGTTTGTGCTTGCAGTGAAACAAAAATTGGGAATTTCACACCTAAGAAGTACTTAACCTAAATGATACAAAGTACACCGCAGGCGCGGGCTTGCCACCGTCCGGTAACCGTCCGGATCAAGCCCAAGTCGTCGATGGTGCGTGTGTTCCACGCACGCCTCTAAGATATGTCAGCAAACCGTAGTGGCCCAGCAGGGTCGAAGCCTACTGGGGCTACGGGTGTTGCGAAAGTGAGCCCCGGGGCCCTGGAACGAAGGCAAAGAAGGAACAGGAATGGGTTTTGGTGACACGCCCTCCTGAACCGCCTAAGGGTGGGTGATGTCATTGGATGATTTTCCACGGAAAAAAAAAATATACAAAGTAGGTACCTACTTAACGACTCGGTGTACATGTTGGCTAGGTACCTATTTTTTGACTTCGAAAATAATCAAAGAAATTCTCCCGCAGCAAGCTGGAGCAAGAAGGCGTGTCAGACTTTTACTGACTAAAACCCTGTGTTCTTTTCGTTGGAGGGCCACGGTAACACAACGTGCCTTTCATTCATTCCTCAGCAAGAGGTTTTGCAGTTTGTTAAATTATTTCATAGCGAACCCTAATTCTGACGCGGTTTTATAAAATTTTAATTGGCTCCCGATAAGTACACAATATAAATTAATAAACTAAATAAGATATTCCTCCATTTGTGATTTTAATTTCGACAAGATGAATCGTTATTCGGTATTATTTGTTTTATTGCTATGTGTTTTGGTAGATTCGTATAAAAAGAATCGAAATGACAGCAATATGAGAAGATCGAATAAAAAGCTGAGCGCGCCTCCGCATTGCACTCAATTAACAAAAGGTAAGTCTTCATATTAACTCACACACTGCATACAATTAAGCGTAATCGGCCATAGGTAAACCAGGCATACGTACTCCAGTCAGTAACGTGCCCCACTTGCAAAACTAAGTCACGCATTCAGAGCCGTAACTAGCCTTCTATACGCCCGGTGCGAGGTTCTATAACTGCGCCCCTAGAAAAAAGTACAATACAAACAAAAAGGACAAGATACAAAAAACAAATTACGCCTCGCCAGGGATTGCGCCCTGTGCTTGGGCACCGCTGGCATCGCCCTAGTTACGGCACTGCACGCATTTAAAATTACATAAACTATACAACAGAAGTATAACTTGTCTTATTGTGTAGTTTACATCGCTATCATAGCATCAGCCTTATAATGTTCCCACTACTGGGAGTCAGGCCTCCTCTCTACGAGAGGGAATGGGCCGTAATCCACCACGCGGGCCCAGTCCTGTCACATGTCTTCGAATTTTTGGTTCTAGGACATGCCGGTTTCCTCACGTTTTTGGGGGTACGCGGAACAGAGAGTAAAGTCCCACGTACCTCCGTTGAAAAGGGAGGATCCTCCGATCAGACGGGTGTTATGTCTGGTGGGCTATTGCCCGATAGATGATTTCGGGTTTGTTCTATATGTTCCAATCGCGCCGCGAATCTTACTTGCGCGATGCAGGATTAGTTCATTTGTGACGACATTGATGTCTCTACACGTTGTTTTCCTTCACCGTTTTGAGAGTAGTCATGGTGACGATATAAATTACACAAAGTAACGCGCCTGAATAAGTTATTTGCCATACTCACTTGATAAGTTCTATATCATTACTATGTACTTACATTGATGTTGTCTTTTCCAGATACGGATTACCAATCAAGATTTCATTACAACTACCCGATCGCTTACATCCAACCTGGACAACGTGAAGCTTATCAACAAGTAAGTGATTTTAATTAACTTATTTTTCAATACACTTACCTGAAAACTTACTCTTATCCCTATCGCTTATAAGCACGGAATTTACTGTTTTTCACACTAGTGCGGAAAAGTGAGCGACTCGGTTCCATAATACCCCACCAATGCTGCCTCAGTCGCGATTACTAACTTTCACTAGTGCTGTAGTTCCCTTTAAATTAAGAGACCACAGTTAATCTGTAGTATCTCTCTTGATTGAACAACTTGGTGGTATAAGACCGCCCAAGCAGGGTAGACTTTCCCCGTGTGCTCTAGCCTGTCTTCATAACGGTGACATCCGGGCGTTGCTACCCACCGAATCCGACACAGGTACCTCCGGAAACACCCATGTCTGGTATGGACCTGTGTCAGGCCGAAAGTGAGGACCTCTATATCTCAAGAGGAAAATCTAACTGCCTTGATTGTGCTAAGCCTACCCACCAGTCTCTTTGAGGTATCAATATTAACTCGGAAGATTATACAAAATAAAGAAAATAACCTTTCTGTTCTAAATACTCTAGCTGCCCCCCTAGCCAAGTTACGACTGTTTCGTTTCGATTCTCTTCTACGTCGAACGCCTCGAGTTGACTACGACTCCGATTCCTTTGTGCTGATCACGTGACTGAGCGTTGAGATGACGTCAGAACAAAGAAATTGGAGGCGTGGCCAACTCGAGGCGTTCGACGCAAGAGAATCGAAACGAAACGGTCGTAACTTGGTTAGGCCTACTGTGTGATCTTGTTCGAATATCCAGTTCAAATTAAAACTAAAGGAAGAAGAATTAAAACAGAAGGTGATAGTTTACTTAATATTTCCAGCTATTCTGCGTGAACCCTGCCACAGTGAACAAAGCAGTGACGACCGTGTGTGACTGGGCAGCACCTCCTCAAGTTCAATTCACGTTGGGTGACGAGTACATGCACGTGGTACGCCAGGACCCCACCGGCCGCTTCCTGGGCAATGCTGTCATCACTACATACCAGTACTGCAACCATACTCTGCATCATAGCTTTATCAGCAGATCCGAGGCGGATGTAACTGTTACAGTTTTGTAAATGGAAATTCATCGAGTTGAAGTTGGATCATTAAATTTTTTTTAAACTTGACAGCTGTTGTTTTATTGTTGTTGTGTGTTGTTGTTTTTTTTTTGTTTAATTGTGTGTTGTTGTTTTTTTTTTGTTTAATTGTGTATTGTAAACTGGATTTTCGTTGTGTATTGTATAAATGTTGTAAGTGTTACTATGGACAGAAAGGTCCGAAATAAACGTTTATTATTATTCTCAAAGGAATGTTCGTAGAGTACTCTTGTTATGATGTAAGGAATTTACTAAGCTGCCGTTGCTACTGATTTTTGGTCAAAATCTGATCAATAAACGTCTTATTGAGCTATAGATCAATTCTACCACAATCTAAATAGAATAGGTTGCAAAACTACTTTAGTAATGGCAACTATTTTACTCAGCAAAAGTTTGACACTCCGGCTCCAATCAGAGCAGAAGATAGCCGAAAATTAAAATTATGTCGATGTTGTATTTAATTCATGTAAATCCCTGCAAAATGCAAGACAATGATACAGACATGAAGTCATACCGTGGGTAAGACTACTAACATTGAGGGGGTTTTCCTGCCTTAACTTAAAATATTTTTGTAGGTCGAAACATATTACGTCATCAGAATTACACACCGACCTGTAAAGCGAGCAAGCTCAGTGATTCATGTTTGTTTCTCCTTGTAGTGGAAAAATGCCAGGCGATAAACACTTTTAGAGAAATGTGGAACAAGGTGCAAAGTCCCACATACCTTCTGGAAAGGAGGGAGGATCCTCCGACGAGACAGTGTTGTGTCTGGTCGGGGTAATCGCCCGATAGTTGATTTCAGGCTGTTGTATCATCATCATCATCATCATCATCATATCAGCCGAAAGACGTCCACGGTCGGACATAGGCCTCCCCCAAGTGTCGCCACAATGAACAGTCCTGTGCATCTCGCATCCATCGGATTCCCGCAACTCTTGCCAGGTCCTCCTTGTAGGAGGCCTTCCAACACTGCGCTGGCTGTTGTATATTATGTTCTAATACGAAGAATACTGACACTGCGATGCAGGTTACATAGATGTTACTACGCATCATTTACCTCTGGAGTATTTTTCTCTTCCTACATTAAAAGCTGCATTGAAATTTATGGTTTGAAATGCGACTGATGAATGTGGCTACGATCTTCAGGTGAATGCGTCGTCTCAGGGATACGTGTAGTTAAACCAAATACTTAAGTAAAAGTAAATACTTAAGTAATAGTTTCTATTCTATAGTTAAGTAAAATTTAAATGAAGATTTCAAGTAATGACTTAATAAGATTTTACTTAGTAACAAGTAATTACTTCTTGGAGTTATACTCTCTTTTGCTCCATCTAGAGCGGAAAGGATTATCTGTGATGTTCTATTACAAAAGAGGTTAGGCATGGGATTTAATTGTAGGGCAAATCTGTAACAAATCTGGAATTTAACGAGTAATATGCTCCATATTTTTTTATTGCAGATTCTGTAGATTGTAGGAGTACAATAATACACATACCTAATATTGTAAAGCATCTTTCATCGATTCTAGACCTCCTCATCATCTTCCTGCTCTTGTTCCGTGTTATTTGGGGTCGGCGCAATACGTTTTTTTCTTCCACTTTGTCCTGTCACTTGTCACGCTATCACTAACTCCCTCTCCTTTTATATCACTTCTCACAGTTCTCACATAATCCATCCATCTTTTCTTTGGCCTCTCTCTTCCTCTCCATCTATCTATATTTAAACTTAGAACTCTTTTAATATCATGCGTTTCATCTCTCCTCTTCACATGACCATACCAAGACAAACGATTCCCTTTCAACTTTTCAGTCACGGGCTCCACTTTCAAACTTCCCCTAATATACGTATATCTCACTTTATCCATTCTCGTCACACCACACATCGATCTCAAAATTCTCATCTCCGCTACGTGCAATCTTTTTTCATCCGTCTTTTTCACAGCCCAACATTTTGATCTATACAGGCACATTCCATGCCGCCAGCCTTTTGGGCGCACTTCCAGTCGACAGCGATGCGGAGGAGTTTTTTGACGCTATATTTTAGTTAGCCTTTAGTGTATAATTATATTTATGTTTTTGTGTAACACGAGTAATTAAGTGTATGTACTTACATAATTATAATGTTGTACAGAATCTGCAATAAAAACTACAGGCAGAGACATTAAATATAGACTACCAATAGACAGGACATAGCGAACAAAAACTTTGTTACGTTGTTACTGAAGAGTAGTAAGTTGCTCAGTCTAGTGTGAACGACTGGACCTAACTTCAGTTTATTTTCATAAATATTTTTCGTATTTACCGTGTAATTAATTAGAATTCATTAATTTTCGCAAATAGTTCTAGAAAATAGCGTAAAAACATATAAATTACAAATTTAATTCGCATGTTAGCTACTATTGAAAGCTAGCTGACATAGGATGACAGTTTTTCTAAAACATTTCTTCTGATGTCCGCTCAATTGTACCTCTTTAATCTCTTTGCGTAGGCCTTATCACGGACTTGTAGATTTTACCCTTCAATCCCCCCCTTTTTACAAGCTTTCTATTAGCTTGCACTGTATGTAACTATGAATGTTCGGCTCAAATCTTGCAACTCAATTTTGAAGCAGATATCTTCAACCGATTGAGCTGAAATTTTACATGCATGTGTAAATCGGGTGACAATGCAACATTATGATGACATGGAGCTGATCTGATGATGGAGCTGGAAGGTATCCATAGGAACTCAGCAATAAAACAATACAACCCCATCGAGTTTGGGCTCGCTTGATTAGTACTAACGAGTACTTTAATCCTGTATGATAGCCAGGGTCTGATGATGGAGCCGGAAGGTGATCATAGGAACTCCACGGTTAAACGATACAACCCAATCGAATTTGGGCTCGTTTGATTCGTATCGACGAGTACTTTCATCCTATATGGTAACCAAGGTCTGATGATGGAACTAGAAAGTGATCACAGGAACTCTGCACTTAAACGACACAACCCCATCGAATTTGGGCTCGTTTAGTTTGTATTGACGAGTACTTTCATCCTATATGGTAGCCAGGGTCTGATGATGAAGCCGGAAGGTGGTCATAGGAACTCCGCAGTTAAACGATACGACCCCATCGAGTTCGAGCTCGTTTGATTAGTATTGACGAGTACTTTGATCATGTATGGTAGCAAGGGTCTGATGATGGGCTCGGAAGGTGGTCACAGGAACTCCGCAGCTAAACGATACAACCCCATCGAATTTGGGCTCGTTTGATTCGTATTGACGATAACTTTGATCCTGTTTAATAGCCAGGGTCTGATGATGGAGCCGGAAGGTGATCATAGGAACTCCGCAGTTAAACGATATAACTCCATCGAATTTGGGCTCGTTTGATTCGTATTGACGAGTACTTTCATCCTATATGGTAACCAAGGTTTGAAGATGGAACTGGAAGGTGGTTACAGGAACTCCGCACTTAAACGACACAACCCCATCAAATTTGGGCTCGTTAAGTTTGTATTGACGAGCACTTTCATCCTATATGGTAGCCGGAGTCTGATGATGGAGCCGGAAGGTGGTCATTGGAACTCCGCAGTTAAACGATACGACCCTATCGAGTTCGAGCTCGTTTGATTAGTATTGACGAGTACTTTGATCATTTATGGTAGCCAGGGTCTGATGATGGAGCTGGAAGGTTGCCAGAAGAACTCCGCAATTAAACCATATAACCCCATCAACTTTAGGCTCATTTGATTTTTATTGATGAGTACTTGAATCTTAAATGGTAACCAGGGTCTGATGATGGAGCTCGAAGGTTGCCATAAGAACTCCGCAATTAAACGATATAACCCCATCGACTTTAGGCTCATTTGATTTGTAATGACGGTACTTGGATCCTATATGGTAACCAGGGTCTGATAATGGAGCTGGAACGTGGTCATAGGAACTTCGCAGTTAAATGACACAACCCCATCGAAATTGGGCTCATTTGATTTGTATTGACTATTGCTTGGATCAAATATGGTAACCAGGTTCTGATGATGGAGCTGGAAGGTTACAATAGGAACTTTGTAAAAAATCGACACAATCCCATCGAGTTTGGGCTCATTTGATTTTTATTGATGAGTAACCAGGGTCTGATGATGGAGCTGGAAGGTTGCCATAAGAACTCCGCAATTAAACGATATAACCCCATCGACTTTAGTCTCATTTGATTTGTAATGATGAGTGCTTGGATCCTATATGGTAACCAGGGTCTGATGATGGAGCTGGATCGTGGTCATTAGAACCCCGTAGTTAAACGACACAACCCCCTTCGATAGTACTAGTTAGTTTTAATACACTCCTACAAAATAGGTACCAATTGAAAGGGCTTGCAGAGAGTAACTTGAAAAATAAAGTGACATTACTCTAAATCCAATATTTTCCTTTTTCTCAGTCATACTCTTGGTGGAGTGGTAGTGGTCATGGATCGTCTGGTAGGTTGGTTGCGGCTTTTGTGAGACTTCTCCATCTCTCTCTATTCATGGCACTTCGTGTACATTCAATGAGGGAACACTTCGAAGATGATTTAGTGAGGTCTGTCCATCTGGTAGGCGATTAGCCGCGAGAACGTAGGCCCTCTACTCTTCCCTGTACCACCAAATGTTCCAAAGAGCTTTCATTGCCTATGATTTATCCAAACATCTTAAAAATTCGCTGTTGTAGACGAAAGTTTTTGTTTGATGCAAAGCTCTCTAAGAATGGAAACTTTAGTACGGTGAGCAGTCTGTTTTGTCCTCAGTAAACGCCTTCAGCGTTACATTTCAAGAGCGTCAATCTTTTTACGGTGCTTGAATCTCCTCCGCATTTCCCAGTATTTGTGATTGTGGATCCCAGGTAGATAAACTCTGGACAACTTCGCAATTGGCTATTTCATGTAAATTAGGTTGATTGTTAGTCTTACGATCCACCACCATCATTTTTGTTTCATAAATCTAACCTGGCAGACTTCTCAGGCGGTCGCCTCCTTCTGCGAAGCAGTAATGCTAGCAAAGTAGGAGGCCGACCGCATCAGGCAACTGCGCTCACGCCGCAGTCGCCGCCGTAATTCCAAACCCGATTTCCTGCCACCGTAGGCGTGGACTTGCGGACGGCGGGCAATAGGTAGCTCGCTGTCCGTCCGGCCGATAATAGACCAAACCAAGTCCAAGGGCAGGGGATGTCATTAGATGATTTTACCTACCATTAAAAATAAAATAAAAAAACACCTGGCAGACTTCTAAAGATAGCAGACTAATTTTCTTATACTTTCCTATAATATGGGTAACAAATGAAAGGATTTGCTGAGAATACAAATGTGATTTAAATAAGGTATAACTGAAAAATAAAAAATAAATTACAAATAAAAAAACTTTTTTAAAAACAAGCTTTCAATTAAATGGGCTAAAAAGAAGAAAATAAACTTTTCCTTTATAATTTTTACTATCAATTTATAACAGCATTACACAATTTATATGATATAAAAGCTTGTCGCGAGATTTAACTTTAAATAAGTTAAAAAACTTCATCTACTGATTTTAATATTTTAAAAATCTCGCGACAAGCTTTTATATCATATAAATTGTGTAATGCCGTTATAAATTGATAGTAAAAATTATAAAGGAAAAGTTTATTTTCTTCTTTTTAGCCCATTTAATTGAAAGCTTGTTTTTAAAAAAGTTTTTTTATTTGTAATTTATTTTCTTCAACTTGAGGGCATACGTGGGTCACAAGTTGTTCACCACTCTCACCTCTTGAAAGTGCGACCCGTGGTATCAAAAGTCGGAGCAGATCGGTATGGGCGTTCCTGCGAGAGTTAAAGGCACTGGATTGGAGAGACCACCGAAATCGCAGAACAAGTACTTTTGATTCTATTCAATTACAGGCAATTACTCTCTAGTCTGTGTCAGCACACCTCCAATGTGTTCTAGACCTCTCGGCAACCAGCAGAGTCGGTTTAGACCGGGCATATGTTAAATGCAAGAAAATTAGAAGTGTTAAGTATATATATATATCGATGTGTTAATAAGATTAGGATGGTTGGTCAAAGCGATGAGTGAGTAATCCTAAATCCTAACATATTATAAAACAAAGTCCTCCACCGTGTCTGTTTGTCTGTATGAATGTGATAAACTAAAAACAACGGAATTCATTTTCATGCAGTTTTCACAGATAGAGTGTTTAAATTCTGTAGATATACTACATATTTGATATGAATGATGTAGTAGAAAAAAACCAAGATTTTAAAATAGAATTATTTATAGAATTATCATCCGTGTGAATTCGGGGCGAGTCGTTACTTTTAAATAATTAATACTGGCATGTACTAATACGCTAAAATAAGAAATATGACGCATTGTTTTGGTGGCCTAAAATCATCTTTATATAACGAAACCTTATTAACGAAACTGAGCCCCCACTCATCGGTTACTGGCTTCAAAGTCTATTACGGCTACAGGTAGAAACATTTTTTATGTTTTATACGTATATATATATTTATATACATATAAAATAGTACCTACTTTAATAGGAATAAATCCCGTAATTCAACGCACGCAAGTACCCCCTAATTACTTTAATTTTTTTAAAGTTAGGGATAAGATAAAGATAAATTTATTGCGTAACTGTATACATTATGTTCTTATTAATAAACATTACATTTTTAGTTTTAGTCTATCCAAGTCGGATATATAATAGTATTTTATGGTGTATCTATAATTCCATTTACTAAAAAAGTTTTCTATTGTTGAAATACCTATAAAAACAATTATATTACCGAGAAATCGATCTTGGTATGCAAATCTGTAGAATCACTTAAAAATACGACAGACAGGAGGAAAAGCGTAGACACTGTGTGTCTGTGACGGCTACAAGGTATTATGTCAATTAGTGTTTTAATGTTATCATTGCTAAAAATAGCCAGTGGCTCATCTAACTGTTAACCACTTAATATTTCCCTAACGTATTAGAGGGAAGAACTCTTGGCGAGTAAGGAAGTAGGTACATACCCTGTGGGTTTCCCATAGTCTACGTATAGGTGACGTACTCGAGTGCTCAATCTAGTCGGCCATTGGTGTACTAGCCGAGTTTAGTCACGACACCAATGCAATTTTTTAGTTCACTCGATCGCAGTCGCCAAGTCCTAAAAAGTGACTAAAAACTGGGCAAGTGCGAGTCGAAATCGCACACTGAGGGTTCCGTACAATCTTATCTATTTAAATAGTTCAATGCCCGAATTGATTCTCAAAGATATTTACGAGTCGCAATAAAAGTGTTTTTTTTTTCGTGACGTAACAAAACATTACTGTTTTCAGTTTTATTCCTATATCTGTGCTATAAGACCTTGCTTTATGCCAAATTTCAGGATTCTGGGCCAACGGTAAGTACCCTATGAATTTTGATTCCCTTGAGAGTGTCGAAAACGTATTTTTTTACGACACTAATGACCGTTTTTTGTTTATTTTTCGTTAATTTAGAAATTTGGTTTTTGACAGCATCAAGGGACTGCAGACTTGAGTATATGGTTTAGATTTCAATTCGATACCCCCACGCGTTCCCGAGATAAAGGGCCTTAACGGACAGACAGACAATAAAGTGATCCTATAAGGGATCCGATTTTTTCCTTTTGAGGTACGGAAGCCGAAGGAGGGTTTTTTTTTATGGTAGGTAAAATCATCCAATGACAAATCCCGCCCTTGGGTGGAGCGAGAAATAGTGTCAGAGTCTTACTGATCTGAAAACCTACCCCGTTCCTTTGTTGCCTATTGTGCCGGGGCTGAGCCTTCCTCTCAGGAAACGGCCCTTGACCCCAGCAGGCTTCGACCCTGCCTGCCTGCAGCTAGCAGGCTTGGCCTCTAAGAGCAAGCTGGGCCTCTACGAGCAGGCTGGGCCTCTACGAGCAGGCTGAGCCTCTACGAGCAGGCTGGGCCTCTACGAGCAGGCTGAGCCTCTACGAGCAGGCTGGGCCTCTACGAGCAGGCTGAGCCTCTACGAGCAGGCTGGGCCTCTACGAGCAGGCTGAGCCTCTACGAGCAGGCTGGGCCTCTACGAGCTGGCTGAGTCTCTACGAGCAGGCTGGGCCCCTACGAGCAGGCTGGGTCTCTACGAGCAGACTGGGCCTCTACGAGCAGGCTGGGCCTCTACGAGCAGACTGGGCCTCTACGAGCAGGCTGGGCCTCTACGAGCAGGCTGGGTCTCTACGAGCAGACTGGGCCTCTACGAGCAGGCTGGGCCTCTACGAGCAGACTGGGCCTCTACGAGCAGGCTGGGCCTCTACGAGCAGGCTGGGTCTCTACGAGTCAAAGGAGGGTAATGATTTTGTTTGAAATCGATTAATAAATGTTCAAAGATTCTATAGTAGGTGGGTGTAGAAACGCATTGACGTTTTTATACTTCAATGATATTCATAATATTGACAATTTTTCTTTATATTTTTGTAATAATAGCTCATTGTCGTTCTTTGTCTTATTTTTTTTTTTTAATATATACTACCATTATGTTTTTAAGTATTTTAATTGTCACGGCTTTATAGTACCTTATTAATCTAAGCAAACAATTAACTATTGTAAAAATTATTGTTTCCATACTAACATTATACGTGTGAAAGTGACTCTGTATGTCTGTTACGCTTTCATTGAAGTACAGCTCCGATTTTGATTTAAATAGGTACGGAGTTAGCTTGTATCCCAAAGAAAAACGTAGGCTATTTTTTTTTCTGGCTTCGATTTTGACTTCGCGTCTGCAATAACCGATATTCCCGCGGGCAAAGTCTTGGGCAAAAGCTATTCAATAAAAATGTATCCAATAAGTAAATACGTAAAAAAAATATTTTGAACAGAAAATTTGTAAAATACATTAGTTTTTCCACTTGACTCTTGAGTCGCCCGAAATATCTACATCCATATGTAGATGTTTCGGGTAATACACAAGCACAAATTCTTGGTCCTTGACCGTTCAAGGACCAAGAATGTGTTATTTGTAACTAGTCAGTCAATTTATCGCTTAACTCTCTGAACTTCTTCCGCTGTTGGAGGAGTGAGAGGGAGTGTGAGACTATTACTGACTAAACCCGAGTTCCATTGCCCTTTGCGTCGTAGAGCCACAATAACTCTAGAGTATCGTTTGAAAGAAATAAAACCGACTACAATGTAAAAAAAACCATATAAAGTGCTATATAACTTTAATTTCTGAAGTCGGTGTTTCGATAATACATAGTTTGTTCTCTTCCTTATTTAACACCGACTTCCCACTACATTTATAAACAAAGCAATTTTACTTGCTACTACAGTTCTGCTATGATTTTTGGGAGAGTTCCGTTTTATATCTTCAAAGTACATCATCAGATCAAAGCAATATTGCTATGGGACCAACTCGGGAATATAATTTTTCAATTAAAACATAAATTTTCAAAATTGGTCCACAATTGATCGAGGAATCGGTGGACATATATAAAAAAAAAATTTAAAGCCGAACATAGAACCTTCTCCTTTGTAAATTCGGTTAAAAAGTACCTGTGGCCCGAAGACGCAAAGGGCAACTAAAGGATACAGGTGAATTTTAGTCAGTAAAAGTCTGACATGCTCTCTCACTCCACCATAGAACGGGAGAAGGCATTTGTTTAAAAAAAATAAAAACAAGTCCATTTCCACCAGAGGGCATTAAGTAATTTAGGTAGGAAATGAGTTGAATGAATTGCAAATTATCAAGTTGTATGCATTCACAAGTTGTTATGTTTAACTTTTTGTTTGTGAACGTTTCCATTAATTTAGCCCAGGTTTAGTTAATGTTTGCTAATGGTTTGTTTTTCTATATTTATTTAAATAAAAATCCAGATACTTACTGACTGACATATCAACGCAGAGCCGTAACTACTACCTAGGACTAAGAGTGTGTTTTGCAAAAAGTTTCCTTTCATGACGTGTAGGCGAGCACAAAAAGAGGAGTTTTCTAAAATTCACTCCCAGAGGGGATGAAAGAGGGATCCAAAGTTTGTATGGATGGAGAAACCTAAATTCACGTGGGCAAAGTCACTGGCCACAAGCTAGTATTATGTGATGTAGGAATCTGTGGAAAATAATCATAAGTATAAACTCATAAATGTAATCATAAGATAATTGTATTGACCCGATAGTCCTTCATCCATTCGTACAATTTGCATTTGATTTTTATTTGGTTTCAAAAATTTATTGGATACGTTTTAAATAAATTGATTGTTCATAAAAATAGATGTTTTTCATGTTCATTACGAGATCTTATTTGATACATCAACAAACCATGACTCACTTTTAAGGGTTCCTTTACGTAGAAGGTGAAAACGACGCTGTAGGATTTCGGTGTCTACCAACCTTCTTAGTAATTCAATTAACACAGGTTTTGTATAATGTACTTTTATTTATTATGTCAGTATCAGAGTACCTAGGTATATTGTTTTTTTTTTATGTAAAGTATACCTTTGAACTAACAATTCGATATGACCATCAAACTCAAAATCGAATAGTTTGATTTATAATATGAAAAAATATAACAGATTTTAATCTTTTAAAAATAATAAAAATTGTAAGAAGAAGTTTTTCTAAAATAGTTGCTTTTTCGTTCTTTAACTTTCAATTGGACCAACTCGGCAGTATAATCTTTCATTAAAAAAAACACACACTATTGACCGAGAAATCGGTGAACATACATCACTTTCCCCTTGCTATGGTCTGATGTTTCTTTACCATAAAAAGTGTTACTAACACTCAAGGTCGTCTAATAAAATACGAGGAGATACTCGTACTATCTTGCTATGGGAAGGCCATGGTGACCTGTTACCATAGGTTTTTTTTCCAAAAACCTATTTCAGGCACCAGACACTTACAATTTAAAGTGGAATATACTTATGTAGTCTTGAAGTTGCAAACATTGTTAACTGTCAGAAAACCTATTGTGAAGAGAAACGAAATAATTAATTGAAATCGAACTTCCTCCATTAAAAGAACCTTAGCAAGCAAGTTGTAGTCGTCACCAAATGATTCACCCACACTATACCGTCTGGCGGGGAATGTTTATATGCGTAATGTTAGAGACGTACTACTTCTGACCTTACACGTCAGTATATAATCGTATAAAAACAAGCGCAGGTCTCACAATCATTCAATATCTGGCCACAGCCGGTCGTTCAACACATTAAAAGTACAAAAATGTATTCAAATATGTGCGTGAAGATTGCAGTGTGCCTGGCTCTAGTCATTTGCGTCAACTGCCATGTTTTAAAACACCAAGAAGTGCCATTATCACCGGAGGGTATGGTACTAGAGATCACAGTAAAGAACAAAGGAGACGGGCAAGTCGTGTCTTCGATGAACATTGATATCAATGAGAAGAACAAGAAAGTTGTGATGTCGATGGGTGAACCAGTTCCTGTTAGCTTTGGAGAGTCGACCACGGAGTTCGTGCCGTCCATCGGGAACCGACATAACATCAAAGTGGGCTCCTGTCCGCTTGGCTACACACGAAGAGGTGGATTCTGCTTCCCTGACGATGACTACTAGGCTTACGGACCTCGTAACCAGTGTGGATAACCTTGGATGTGGAAATTCTCGTAATGAATTTAAGTGAATCCTTCTTTAGTGTTCACGGAAATTAAAAGACTTATAGAAATGTGATATCTCCTCGCAGTGTTATTAATTTATTAAAAAAACATACTTAAATTAAAACTTGTTTTCTTTTTTTTTGTGTTTCCTAATACATCACAGATTATTAATTTATCATGTTAATTATAAATCGAGTCTGTTGTTGAAATCCTATAAATGAGACTGTTATAAACATAAAATAACTATTTAAATTCGATATCGAGTATAAAGTTTCCTATAAAGAAACGAATAGATATACTTTATCTAATCATACACTTTGTCAATTAACTACAGCCTACATATCAACGCACAGCCATATAGTATTATGTTTTCGTAGGTCGGCATTAAAAAAGATTTGATTGTCAAGGGTTTTCTCATAAATCATTGAAGAAAAAGTGATTGAAATCATTTGCGATGATTTTTCACTGACTCATACATGTGTTTAACACTTTATTTCGAAGGAACTTGATAGAGGTAATTGATATTTTTTCCTAATACGATGAAGTGTTGATTGTATCAATGACTCAAGTAGTACTCTGATGTCTTATTAGTCATTTATACCAACCTAATTACGTTTTTTTTTCGCATTGAAATGTATCAAGTTGCTATTTTAAATAAATTATATAAAGACCTTGTATGAAACCGGTTGGGTTCTTACGAAATATCGTTGACACATTATTGGTTGATGTAACTTTTATTATGTATGTTTTCGTTTTGAATTTGAGTTTGAATCTTACTAACGATAGTATTATGTAACTAATTCTCAGTACAGTAGTTCAAATTTAATTGGTTTTGCTTAAAGTCTATACTTATAGTCGAAGGAAAAAACGAACCGATTTAGCTGTGGTGGTACCTCGGAAGAAGTCGAAGTAGGTAAGCTGCTTATGAAACTGATTGGGTTGTTCACATGGCAAAAAGTTGGATAGTCCTAAAACCAGCCTTAGTGTGTCTCAGTGCATGAAAGGAGCCTCCCCGAGTGGCGTTAATCCCAAATCGTTTAGTGATTCCAAACGCCCGGCGCACCCTGGACAGCTAGCACTCGGTAACGCAGAGTCTAGCTGACTAATCCTTTCACTACGATGGTAAATCCAAACGACGAACCAGGAATCCGGTGAATCAATGACATGGGGTTCTACTATAACGTCTGGAAATAATCATAATTTTGGTAAGAGATATAGATGGATCTTTACAGGACGAACTGTCCTCGTGGGCTACACTCTGAAGTCTAATGTCGGGATTGCTGTCAATTTTTTTTGGGGGCCGGTCTTAGTCGAGATAATTTACAAGATTGCGGGAGGCCTAAGACTGTGTTTTTTTGAGTTGTGGTAAAACGTTCAATGAGTTCTGTGAGAAACCCACCTTGTTCCTTCACTCACACGAGTTTCCTTTGCAGAAATTCCCCATGGCTCTAACGGGCCTCGGCCCTACTGAAGCCCAAGATTGGGAAACATGGCGTCTAATAGAGGAGGAGAAAATTCAGCATTGGGGAATCACGTTGAAGAAAAGTAGAGACCAAGACAGGGTCCAGCAGGGTCGAAGGCTGCTGGGGCCAAGGGTCTGCTTCTAAAAGGAAGACTCGGCCCCGGTATCAATGTCAAAAAAGGAAAGGGTGGGTTTTTTTAGTCAGTACAAGTCTGGCACTATCTCCAGCTCTGCCCAAGGGCAAGAGATGTCATTGAATGATAATACCCACCAAAAAAAAAAACCAAGTTAGAGGTAATTGCATACAGTTTATTTGATAGTAAGTATTTCTGTAAGTTCAGTCAAACATTGGACACAATGTTTAAATTATTTGTATTTTTGGTACTTTTGTTACAGTGTACATGTCTATACAAAAATGGCTTAAAATAAATCAGTTCTTTTTAGATCAAATTCAAATACTATTCTAAAGCACAACCTTTTTAGGGTGTACGTTACCGCGTTGTCACGATAAAAATATCGTATTTGGGTATACGCGATGTTGTTGTCTACATTAGTCAATTGGATTTCTATGTGGCTGCGTAAGTGTCGATAAGCATTCCTATTCGGCCGGACACTTTGCGATTCGACAAACTACACGGCCACATTTGTCACGATAACGCGAATATTCACCGAATTTCGATAATACCAAAATCTCAGACGCCTTAAAAAATAATATAAACCCCCTTAACATCGGGAACGTGGGGTTCTCGGATTCCGTTTTAGAAACTAAATACCCAAAGTGTTCGCCAATCAATAGTGCCCTGTCACGTCACAGATACAATGGTACTGTATTTGTACTGAATGGGACGTCCCGGTCGTGGCCATATTCAAAGTGAGTCACTGTTATGATGTTCGAAAGATCATGCTGTACAAGAGTGTCAGTGTGTGTATCGAGTTTCACGAATGTGGTTTTCCATAGAGATTCACGTTTTGGAACGTGCCAACTTTTTGAGTAACTAATGACTTCATTAAACCCTTGGAGAGCTTCACGCCTGGGCATGCGTTGTCATGCATGACCAACCTGGAAAATTATAAACAGACGATGCACTTACTTAAATTCTCTACAGGTTGGCATCCCCTGACGGTTCCGATTTTTAGTGTTTGTGCCTTCATCTTTCGTTATCTGTTCACGTAGAGATTTAATGAGAGCGTCAACGGATGCCATAATATGGCCATGAGTAAACACTGGGTCTGTAACAACGGACACTCTTTGACCAATTTATACTTCATTCGAAATAAGATTAGTCAATTAAACAAACTTTTTTCATTACCCGTTCAATCGATTTTGACTTCTGTTCCGTAGGCATAAGGATGACATTAAAAACAAAAAATATGGTTTCCTTTTACTTGTTAAGTTTGTAAGTGGTCATCTAGTCAACGTCATTGATCTATGTTTTACGTAGGCAGGCTGGCAATGAACTGTTACGTCTTTTCCTGGAGGTACTAGGCACTCGATTTAATTTTCCTTTAATATTACTTTTGTACTCGTATCAAACCCAAAGGCGTATTGGCAATAGGATAACAAAGTTTGTCTCTTATTCATTTGCTTGTAAACTAACTTCTGTCAGCGGCTTCGCCCGCACGGTAGTAGGTTTCTCGATACATACTTTAGAACCCCATTTCATCTTATTTTAGTAGGAAATTAAAAAAATAAAATAATAATCAATTTATTTCAGGAAATTATTCCCATATTCATATATATTTAAATCTTTCTTAAATGGTCGTCGTCCTTGGTCATAAAATTAAGCTTTGTGCAAAAGTTCATGCTCCTAGTCCCAGCAGGGTCGATGCTACCGCTGGAAATTTCTGAAAAGGAAGCCTGTGGTCTTAGAATGCAAAGGCAAGCAAAAGCAAGCAACTGAAGGACACAGGTATGGTTTTAGCCAGTAAAAGTCTGACTCACCCTTCTACTCCAAACTAGAGCGGAAGAAATCATTGAATGAATCCCTAATTAAAAAAACCCTGTCTAAAAGCAACACTATAAATGAAGATCTTATCGCTAGAAATACTCGTACATTACTAAAACCATACAACCTTATTCTTAGTACTTATGTGCGAAATCCGAAACACGTGTCAAGTATTTATATTTAGAGAATCTGTGTACAAAATTTCATAACCGTATCACAAAGTTATACTTAAGCTTGTTGTGTTAGCTGGTTGTTCACACAAACACTTGGTCACCGGGCCATTCGGGTGACTGAGGGGTTGTTTTACACCCCTGAGTCACCCGGTTTCAGCTGTGCGCTGCCTTCTCATGCCCACAATGGCCTGCCGTGCCGTGTTTGTACTTTCGTACGTTCTTATTTTGTACTTAGTACCGGTGGTGTCTAAATTGTGACCTTTTTAAATATTTTTGAAAAAAAAAAATATAACATGGTGTAAAAATTATTGGAATCGATTTAGTTACTGATTCTGAACAAACTATATTCAGGTTTTGCATTAAAAATAAAGTTGTAAATGTAGGCTTTATTAATCCCCCAACCATAATATTAAAATATTGTTCAATTCGAGCCAGAATATACCAAAAATATTACCGTAAAACATTCCATGTGCCTGATTCAGTCATAGCAAAGCGCATGAATGTTAAATTTTAATCTCCTTGTCAAAGGTATTACTTCAATAGCTGGAATAATGTTCGCAGTTGAGCTTAGCGCCATGGACCGTCAGCCCACTACGTTCCATTCCCCGAATAGTCCACTCATATCACAATTAAAACAATATTCGAGTATTTTCCAGCACTCGCATTCATGTAAACTGACGAGAATGGAAATATTTCATTCACTTTGAACAGATTTTAATGTATTAATTTTGGCAGTTATTTTATTCTGTTATGATGTTCGGTTTATATTTTTCTTTGATGGGAAGGCATTGATTGTGTTTATTCAATCGTTGTTTATGGTACGCGGTGAATAAGTTGAACCATTTGCTAATGTTACGCGCAGCCGTATTTTACAATTTCTTTACAAAAAGAGAAGATATACAAACAGAAATTATGCTAAGACATAAAAATAGACTAAACTTACCGCCATCGCGACTAAAAATCTATTCAAATAGTACCATGTCCATAAAAATCTACAATAAGTTACCCGAAATTATAAAGAATTTAGACAAAGATAACATCTACATCAATAAATTGAAACTTTTTCTTGTAAACAAATGTTACTATAGCATAAATGAATACCTTGAGAAATTATAAATAACTATTTAACTATTATAGTCAAATAAAAATATAGTATAAATATATAAATAAAAAAATAAAACTATACCTACAGTTGGCATAATATGTATATTCTAGGAATATAAATAAAATAGCTGCCGGTGTTTTATTTTTAATATCATAGTTAGATTTTTTTCTCTTTATCTTATTTACATTGTTCTCACATAATAGCAACAACAAAAAACATGTAACCGAGATATTTGTAATACAAAACAAGTATGAAAAGAGTGTCCATGGAGTTTCTTGCACATTCTTCTCCATAGAGATCTACACTATGGAATGTGCAATTAGCATCAGTTTTTCTGACAGACCGACTTCTAGACTTTTCAAAAGTAAATAGTTTATTTGAAATAAAATGCTTTGAATCTTTGAACCATTCGTTTACGAGACCAATAACTGACCAATGATCGACCATTATGATTTAGCAGATTAAGAACTTTTACCAAAATGGCAATGGGATTGTGTTGGAATGTCGAATTTACAAAAATAACAGATTTGAGCCCTTGGTCACGTATCATGTGACGCACAGACAGACAGACTTCTTGACTTTTCAAGAGTACCTGTAAATGGTTTATTTGAAATAAAATGCTTTGAATCTTGAATTAAAAAAAAAATAATTACATATAAATAAATGGTATTTACAATGTTACTTTATAAATAAAATGTATTTAAATAATAAATAAAACAATAATTGTGACTATGATCTATTTCCCTACCAACTATGTATACATTATGATACGCAATAAAGAATTGAAAATTGAGAATTGAATTGAATATTTCCGGGACTATTACTAGGTTTAATGCAAATTATGAACTATTTTAGATCAAGTTTTGGAATAAGGCGTTTATGGTTTTAAACGATTTTAAAAAACGGAGAAAGTACTCACTTTTTTAATTTTGCTGGTTTTGATGATTCTTTTATGTTAGAAAGAATCATCAAAACCAGCAAAAATAAAAAAGTGAGTACTAAATATTTTTTAATTTGGTGGAGCTCCGATGAAGATGGAATAGAATATGAAAATCTTCAATGAATGCAAGGTATGCAGATATAATAAGTGACCGATACTCAAACATGTTTGATTGTAGTCATGATAATAAACAACTTTTTTAAATCTGCTGGTCAGTACATTTATGTTTGCCTAACTGGTCAAAATTTACTGAACTTGGCTGATTTTTGTCGCGATTTCAGATTTGGTCCAATAGTAAAAGTTATTTTTTATCATAACTCAATCACGTGTTTAAGTATCGGTCACTAATTACCAGTCATCCTATATAAAGTTCTCCCTGAAAAAGTTTCATTTCCATGTGATTGAGGGTACCACTACCAATCCGGGTATAACTTTTTCATTTATTTTGATTTTTGATTTTGACGAGTCTTATTGTGTCTGTCTTTATAACTTAATTTTTATTTATCAATTCTGAAGCAAAATGTGTCATTATGGGTATTTTGTCATTCCTTTACCTTATAAATATTCCAGGAGAACGGTTTTTTTCCACTGTTGAGTTGTGTAACAGAAGTAAAAAGTGGAAAATAGGCGCTGTTTTGGCTTTGTTTATTAGTTTTTGGTATCAACTTCCAAAATGAAAGTTGTTTTGTAATATTTTTTCTTTTTGGAAATCGTCATTTTGTAAAAAAACTGTTTGTTTTTTGTGTTATTTATTGGCTCTGGACCTGCTTAATGTACTTAGAAGTCATGAAAAAACCTTGGGAATATTATCGGAAACTTGTCACAATAACAATTTAATAAGTATTTTTTGATGATGCATCGTCAAATAACGTCTCCCGTCCTGGTTAGAGTGAGAGGATGTGTCAGATATTTTCTGCCTAAAAACTACCTGAATCTTTCAGTTGCTCTTTACGTTGAAGGTCCCCGGTAACACTTTCGGATAATCCTGCAGTTATAATTATTACTCTAAGAAAAGTCACTGTTCTTATTATTATTATCAATTAACAATATGCGGAACGGAACAGAGTGTAATGTCCTTCAAACTTCCGTTGAAAAGCTAGGATCCTCCGACCAGAACAGGTATTTTTAATATTTGTTTTTAAGGATGGAAATCATTCAGTAACTTCTCACACTCTGAGTGAATCGGGAGGGCATGTCAGACCGTATCAGTTGCTCTTCGCGTTCTAAGACCGTGGGTTTCCTTTTCAGAAAATACGCGAGGCCCCTACAATTTGCTGCCATCTTTTTGAGGAGCGCGTGACTACGCCCTAACGACGACTTGGGCTTTACCCGGCCGATTACTGGTTGGCCGAACGACGAGCTACCCATTGCTCTTCGTCCGCAAGACACCGTCAACTGTTTTGGACCCGAGAATCTTTAAGTCAAGAGTGAATAGGTTTCTTCTAGGTAGCCGCGCTCCATCGTCGACCGCATTGTCGCTTTCCATCAGGTGAGATAGCGGTCAAGCGCGTACCTATAAATAATAAAAATAAAATAAATAAAACAAATTAAAGGTTTTATGTCTAATTCAGGCAACTGCTCGATTTCGGGCTATTGTATATATGTTCAAATCGTGTGGGAATTCTAATTGCTTGTTATAGGATTTCAAATGTTTTTAGGTCCTGTATGGCGCCGTAGATGACGCTATACCATAACCTGCCATTTTACAAATAATTATTATCTTTATAAATAACTCGATGAGGGGATTTCAGCTGTGAAATAATGAGTATTTGGGTACTGGTAGGTATTATTAAATATGTTTACCTTTATAATAAAATTGTTATAGAGGAAGTACTGCCATTAGTACCTACAACACGTTATTTCGGGAACTCAGTAGGTTATTGATGATAAATAAATCCCTCATACGTTTGATCTAGGTTAGGGAAGTGAAAATAGTTTGTAAGTATTCATTGAATATGTTTGGGTTATCCCTTTAAAAACCCCATGAGCTATGAATACTTAGATTTTCCTATAGACGTGTTATAGAATGCATGCTTGTACATTTATAGATGATATTAAAGGGCAAATTTGCATGTGCAGCAATTAGCAGTGTAAGTTTTTTTCTTAAATGGCATAAACTAGAGCTTGACTACGATCCTACCCACGGATATCGATCCTACCTGTTGGTAAGCAGTGATGCAATCGTTGATGGTAAAGCGCACTAGATTTTTAAGAGCCTATTCACTCTAGCCTTGAAGACACCCAAATTATAATCGGACGGGAAGATCGCTGCAGGCTTTGTTTCAATCTTTCGATGTACGCGGTATAAACGACGAGGCGAAACGCTTAGTCCGGCCGTAGAGAAAAGACTTGCTTGTTATCGAACTGTAGTCTGAAAATAAGATATTTTTAAAGATTTTTGGTAGGATTTGGTACATTTTAGTTTAGTAGAATTTATTCATATTTTAATTTAGTTTAAGTATTTTTGTAAGTATTCTATTTTTTACTTGAGGTTATTCTTTTACGCAAAAAATGGGATGTAGGAAAATGAAGACTACGTAGGTACAATGTACTACTAGTACCTACTATTAATATAATTAAAATGTTGGTAGGAGGTAATTAAATTATTGACGTTGATTGATTAGGTATTTTTGATATTAGGTTTTAATGAGTTTCCTTATAAAGTGCCAACAAATCAGCAATAAATACAAATTGTCCGTGCTAAATATACTTCATACTCATTCCGAGGTATTATGTTGAAATGAGTGATAGACAGCGCCATCTAACTCTTTCAACGCGAACTAAAGGCACGAACATTCGTAAACGACAGTTCTTTTTTACATTTCAGTCAACGCATTCATTTGTGATTTGTTTGTTTGTATTCAAATAAAGCTACTGCAGCGCCTTATTTATAAAGAAGTCGGAAAAATATCGTAAAACTGAAAGCTGTCTAGGTAACATGTAGGTGTGTTCGTCACGTTAAAGGAAGAAAATTTATTTAGATACCTACTTGAGATGTAGATTGAAAATTGGTTTTCTGTTTTTTTTTTTAGATCATTATTTATTTGTTTATTAAATGCTTTTGTAAAAACAGTACAAAGGTGGATTTAATTATTTAAAACCTTTGGCATTTTCTACTATTTAGAAAATTAGTCTTAAGTATTCTATATTTAAAGGGTTTTTTTATGGTGAAAATAATCCAATGACATCCCCTGGAGATAGATGGGGAGGTAGTGTCAGACTCCTAATGACTAAAAAACCCACCCCGTTCCTTAATTGCCTTTCATACCTGGGCCGAGCCTTCTTTTAAGAAACCGACCCTTGGCTCCACTAGGCTTCGATCCTTCTGCAGCGTCCCTACGAAGACGCCAAAGGATAAATTTTTTTCATTATTGATAGGTTCGCACTTGATCTCTATCTCATGACTGGCCTGTTGGTCTAGTGGTTAGTGGCCCTGACTGCTATGCCAGAGGTCGTGGGTTCGATTCCCACCCAGGACAAATGTTTGTGTGATGAACACGATCATTTGTTCTGTGTCTGGGTGTTATTTATCTATAATATGTATGTATTGAGAAATATATAAGTATGTTTATCAGCTGTCTGGTACCCATAACACAAGCTCTGCTTAGCTTGGGGCTAGACGGTGTTGTGTGATAGTAGTGGAATATATTATATATATTATATTATTATCTCACCTGATGGTAAGTGATGATGTGGTCGACAGTGAAGCACGCTTGCGTAGAAGTAACCTATACACTGTTGACATATAGACCTAGGGATCTAGGCAGGTAATTGAACCTATACATATTAATTATACTTTTCACACTTGACTTTGGTCTAAAACACATAACAATCCATCCAACGTACTCAATTAAGATAACCATCAAACATTGTCACATCTAAAATTGTTCAGACGTTTCTATTTATAAGTCGTAATTGATATGTCATCAGGTACGCAGACATGAGCAGTCCTAAATGAAAATTGGAGCACCTGGCACGAAGTACAGTGGCAGTCATAACAAGCTGTTTGTCAGCACATTAATAGTTTTACCGCTGTGGTTGTCAGGCTGAGCGAAAGTTCACGGAGACTTGTGAGAGAATAAGTCATTAAAAACGCCGACTAATACGTAGACATCACTAGCGTAAGTGGTACTTACCACATGTCCTTAAAGATACCCTGATGGATACCTTTATGAACCGGTTCATAAGGAAGTCTCTAACAACAGGTAGACCCGGGTCTATGGAGACTTGCAAGGTTAGTTTCTGTTAAATTTCCTACCGGAGCCTGTGTTTTTTAATAGCTACAACGGGCTAAGTATTAGGAATCATAGACTCAAATAGATGATTGCTTTTAAAAAAAGATTGATAGATCATTGTGCGTATCTACAGCTAAGGAGTGGAATTCCGTGCGAAGTCTGTGTACTTACAACTTCCTCTAGGTTGTAGCTATTATATAGGGAGACTGGTAATTAGTGCCCGATAGTTAAACACGTGATTGTAGTCATGATAACAAACAACTTTTACTATGGGACCAAACCTGAAATCGCGAAAAAAATCAGCAACCTCAGTACATTTTGACCATTTAGGCGAACATAAATGTACTGACCATGCTGTGTTTTTTAAGTATCGGTTACTAATTACCAGTCACCCTATATATGAAACATAAAGTCAAATAGATACTTGCGTTTTAAAAATAGCGCAGGATTTCTTGAGGAAATATGAAAATTATGATTGACACATTCATTTTGCGTACTGCTAAGGAGTCGAATTCCGTGTCGGAATTTGTTGTTGTGTTTCCTGATGGCTACAACCTGGGGGTTTTTAGGTCAAGAGTGAATAGGGTACTTCTAAACAAAAGTGCTCCATCGTCGACCATATCGTCGCTTTCCTTAAGATGAGATGGTATGGTTAAGCGCGAGCCTATCAATAATAAAGAAGAAAAAAAAATGAAAGCCAAAGTGAGAGTCTGAATTTGGCTAAGAGTTCCAATCGGATCATATTTTGAAGTCATTTCGAGGCAATGGTTGGAAGTCGCAATTAATTGTATTGGGCTGGTTTTTACGTTCTGATTAATTTGCTTGTAGCAGTAAACACCATAGACTATACACTTATAAACAGAGAGTAAACACGCTTGCTTTTGTAGCCCACGTAGGATTTAGAAACGACACTAGCCGACGTCTCACTGCGATGTTTTTCGTTGAACCATTATCGTTTGTAGTTCATTGCTACTTTACTAGATGGCGCTATGGGTCGCTGGAAATTACTATCTCTAGTATCTAATATGTGCAATTATGAAATAATACTAAATATTATACATAAGTGTGACAATTTATTCGTCAAAGCCGATATCGTATCCGAATATTCGGTGTTTGTTTTCAAGCTACTAAGTAAAGGAGTAGGAAGCCGCTTATTATTATTATCATAAACAGTTAGTTTTTAGTTGTCTGTCAGCTCCCGAACGTTGGTTTAGTCGAGCCAGTTTAACTACATCTTAACCGAAATCAGATTTTCTGGCCAGAACTGAAACTAAAGTTAACGGACATGCAGATATAACTAACAATTTTATTATTGCTCCTTTTTATAAAATACGACCGTCCGGTAATCTTCCGGGCAGAGCCCAGGGGCCCAAGGCTGCTATTTCTATAAATTAGTCATTCCAACACGATTTCATTGCCATTTTGCTAAAAGTTCGTAATCTGCAGAGTTCATAATGAGAATGTGGTCTTTTAGCTGGCAAAGTCAAAGTGACATTACTGCTTACTATTTTTATTTAGAGCGGCCGCTGGCCAGCGTTTTCAGTGTTTTGTTTTTGTTATTGTATCAGTGTTTGGTTTTTGTTATGAAATAAGTCAGACATTCATTTGTTACTACGTGGGTAAGTACGAGATTACCATTCTATACCATTTCTTTCAATGGAGTGTCAGTGGTTGATCATTGGAAAGTGATAATGACGCAATTATATTAGTAGATTACGAAACTTATCAAAATCAACAATTATGAAATCAATGATAGACCATTCTGACACTATTGTTATAGCAGACTTGAGGCCCAGGTCGGCGACGGCGCGTATTGTTCCACGCGCTCCTCAATGAGTTGTCAGAAAAAACTAGGGGCCCAGCAGGGTCGAAGCCTACTGGGGCTAAAGGTCTGCTTCTGAAATGAAGATTCGGCCTTGGTATGAAAAGCAACGAAGGAATAGGAGTGGGTTTTTAGTCAGTAAAAGTCTGACTCTATCTCCCGCTCCGCCCAAGGGCGGGAGATGTCATTTGATGATTTTCATAAATACGATATAATCGTTAGACGTGTTAATATCAGTATTATTATACCTACAGTTATTATTAATGTAATAGGGACAGTAAAAAATGAGAAAGATTAAGATGATTAGTATGAGAAAAAAAAATCACAGTCATCTAAGAAAATCTAAGTCATCAATTGACAGTTTTTAAGAGCGAACTAACGAATTCTGAGGAATTTTCTAAAACGCAAAACTCTTCCCCCCCTTTTTCAAACATCCCATCATCTAATGAGAATGGCTGCACAACTTACCAAATAGGCAGTTGCTTCACATAGTTGACTAGAAACCGACTCCAACTGGTAACTAAGCTCAGCTTACGGTAAGAAAAATTCGAATCAGCATAATTCTATAAAAGATATTTCATGTATTATTTGTTTCTTTTTGTTGCAATTTAATATTCCTCGATGTCGATGTTGTTGGAAAAGGAAATAATAGTAAAGCGCAATTTAGACGGTACGAGTTTCTCGCCTCGAACATACGAGAATCGTAAGAGCATAGAAAAAATGTCATCGTCTAAACACATACCTAGGTGGTGCGAGTTTCTCGTCTCGAACGTACGATAATCGTAAGAACAAAAAAGTTTCTTCGTCTAAACATTCATCTAGACGGTTCGAGTTTCTCGACTCGAACATACGATTCTCGCTAGAGTGGACGAGCGAGAGGTATGACTTGCCTCTCGCTCGTCTACTCTGGCGAGAACAAGGATCATATAATATCCTAGGGGCAAACTGGATTGATTCCGGAGCAAAATTACACACTCTAAAGTGTACTATATTTTCATGTGCATTAGGTTCATATGTTTCATTGACAAGTAAAAGAAGAAAAAACGTTCCGAGCAAGACAACGAGAAAGAGGTGGTGTGTCCCTTTCTAACCTCTATTTATAACTAGGGTAACCATAAATTTACTATATATGTAAATTATTAATATTTATGTCATTGCAGCATTTTAATATTAATTGATGCTGTAGAATTCTAATACTTATGGACGGCAAAGTACCAGTTATTCCTAACTATTTGTGAAACCTAAAAAAATAGTTTTAAGTTACTGAGAAGTCAAAAATAATTAATTTTAAATTTTTTTAAAAATATTTTTTAGTGAATAATATTTTTTTTTTTAGTTATAAAGAGAGTTTTAGTAATCTTACTTGAGACTCCCCAGTTAAGAACAGACTTTGGAACCCATGACATAAAGAGAGATCACAATTCATGGTGTAGCGGAACTTCTTTTAGTTCATGATAAAAACTCTTTAGTGTAGCGTTTAAAAAAAAACATTGTATTATATGTCATGCCACTTCCCGTGTAAATTTTCACCTTAAAATATATTACGAATTACAATTTAATTTTGTATTAATTTATTTCATGAAATACTCGCTTCACTGGTGACCTCTGAAAAAAAAAAACACGATGAGTCAACATGGGATAACGCGTTATCTGGTTCATTCAAGCCAGCATATTATTATACAGGACCACATAAGGTACTAAAGAGGGGCGACAAGGTGTTAAAACTCCTCTTTAACGGTAAAACAGTCACAGTATCGGTAGACCGACTTAAACCAGCCTACATACTTCAAGACTCACACACCACAATAACAACATCAACGCACACACGCTTAGTGAACACGGACATAAACAGCCTACACAAGATACACAAGTCACCAACTCAACACCGGCGACCGAAGACGACAATATCAAAAGGACACGGTCAGGCCGTAGGGTACGGTTCTCTGACTACTATCGCCTTTGACGGTCTCAAGAGGGGGGTGATGTAGCGGAACTTCTTTTAGTTCATAATAAAAACTCTTTAGTGTAGCGTTTATAAAAAAACATTGTATTATATGTCATGTCACTTCCCTTGTAAATTTTGACCTTAAAATATATTACGTATTACAATTTATTTTTTTATTAATTTATCTCATGAAATACTCGCTTCAATGGTATTAAAGTTCAAGATTCAGTTCTTTAGTAAAATTAGTTTTGATTGACGACTTTTTTTGTGAAATGGCCCGTCGGTGGTTCGTACAGCTACGACAATCGCGAATTTAATTCGGCTAGAGGTATAGACAAAGCGTTCGACGCTAAATCCCCATGCGTGCGCTTATGATATTCGTATTTAACCTTTCGTCCAATCATCATCATCATTCTAGTCCAAACACGTCCACGGTTGGACACAGGCCTCCCCCAAATGTCGCCACAATGAACGGTTCTAAGCGTCGCATCCATCGGATTTCCGCAACCTTTACCAGTTCATCGGTCCACCTTGTAGGAGGCTTTCCACGTTTCACACTGTCACCACTCCAAATCCTTGGAAAGGTGTAACTGGTACTTTGCCGTCCATAAGTATTAGAATTCTACAGCATCAATTAATATTAAAATGCTGCAATGACATAAATATTAATAATTTACATATATAGTAAATTTATGGTTACCCCAGTTATAAATAGAGGTTAGAAAGGGACACACCACCTCTTTCTCGTTGTCTTGCTCGGAACGTTTTTTCTTCTTTTACTTGTCAATGAAACATATGAACCTAATGCACATGAAAATATAGTACACTTTAGAGTGTGTAATATTGCTCCGTAATCAATCCAGATTGTCCCTAAAATATATAAGATCTTTGGTAGGTATAGACAAGTCAAGATTCTCGAAAGCAAGCAGTGGTGCCAACTTAGCACTTTCAGTGCTAGATTTGGCACTATTTTCACAAGGCCAGCACTGAAATCTAACATACAGCACCTAGCACTGAATGTAGCACTATTTAATAGTCAAGCGAAATTTTCTAATTCCAGATAATAAAACGAAGACACGCCATGTATATATATGCATTCGTATTTCACATAGATTTATTACCTTTGGAATTACACATAGATAATTAATAAGTTTATGAGTTTTTGGCGGGATAACTTCGAGTGATGTTCAGTGGGTGTTTCAATTCTTTGCAAATTGATTCCTAGCGGATATTGTGATGTAAAATTAGTGTAATTTCACATAGCAATAAATTGGAATAAATAAATATAAATATAAGTATATAAATTAATTACGTATATCAATTATTTATATTCGAACCGGATTTAAAAATGTTAACAAAACTTGCCACTCGTATGAAATTCCCTAAGACATTATTAAAAACATAGTCAAGAAAGATAATATCTTTCTTGTCTATGTTTTTAATAATGTTGTAAAATTTCAGCCGCCTTTTTCAACATATTATGTTGAAAAAGGCGGCTGAAATTTTACAACCATCCACATCAACGGCGACGGTAGTAGGTACAAGGAGAAAACGATAAAAACAACTGCAGAAATAGATATTGACATTGACAGTAAATATGAGTGGTTATAGTATTAAAATAATAGTTGTAACAGTTTTTAAGTATGTCAAAGAAAAGTTAAACAATTTTACTTATATAATTTTATTATTTTATTTCATATAGCACTATTTTTGGAAATCCATAGCAATCTGGCACTTTTTGGGAAGTTTTTTAGCACTCACTGGTGGTATAGAGTTGGCATCACTGAAAGCAAGAATCTTCTCATTATATTTTTGCCGTCTAAACAGACGCAGGACATTATCGCCTAGTGATTATTGCTTACGAGTCTCGTATGACATAATCGTAGGTGAGAATTTGTTTCTTACCTGTGTGTAAACACTTTGATACGATAATGTCATGGCGATTATTGCTTACGATTATTGCGTACGATTTTCTCGAACAAGACGTTCGAGAAACTCGTACCGTCTAAATTACGCTTTAGTGCTTTGTGTCCTTCTGAGGTGGGTTTACTGTATGCAGTTAGATCTTTATTGAATGACTCCCTGAGGAGTTGGATCAATGTTTGCGTAGGCAAGTATCTATACCTACCAAACACTCATGATCTTTCATTGTTTCTACAAGTAGTTGATTTTAGTAAATACTGAACTTAAGAGCGAACAACCCGAGATATATTTCCATACAACCGCTTTTAAGTGATTATGACGTTATTAGTATTACAGATCTTCCTCTAGATGTTTTGGAAACACATACATTGTATAAGTTGCGGATAACATCTATGTTATTTTACGTGAACTTTGGCCCTTCATAATATACTCATAAATTAAAAATATAAAAAAAAGATCTATTTGTAATAACTTTGTACATTTAATCGATGTTTTGAATGACGAAGATTTTGTTCAAAAATTTTGTAAATGTAGACTCTAGAATAAGTTTTGTGAAATATTCGGATTTTCCAACAGAGCGTTCAAACGTTACCTCTATTTTTTCACATCGCCTCTTTATCAACTACTAAGCTTCTGCCCGCGACTTCGTCCGCGGTAAATTTCTTGTTTTAACATAAGTTTACACTCGACATTACTGTACGTACCTTCCCATTAGTAAAATAATTTTTGGAATCGATCAGTATCAGTAATTTCGAAGATTACCGAAGTTCTCTTGTCTGCTCAAGGCGATTTATCCCTTAGTCGCCTTTTACGGCACGAAATTTTACGAAACGAACAAAACAACGGAAATCAATAAGCAACATACTGACATGCAACAATTTGAACATCAACCAACGACAATGTGGGTACAATAAATTCGAGCCCGTCATCAATCCACGGAAAATCTTAACACCGCGATTCAGAAAAATGACGTATTTGCAGAACGCCATCTATGGGCAAATGGATAAAACGTCCGCACAAAGCATGATAGATCTAGAGTTCTACGAATGAAAGTTGTGCTAGTGGCATTTTGCGTTTAAGTAATTTTATATTATCTCCGAAACTATATGACCAATTGACATATTGTAAATGGCAAATCTTATCTGTATGATGTCCTTGTGATGCTGAAATAATTTATTGTGACAAGAATTAATATTTCGTTGTTCAAATAATCAACCAAACGTAACTATACCGAAAAAATACTTTTTTAATGCAAATAAAGAAGTATAAAAGATAACATATAAAAGATAGAAATATGGTATCACGGACTTTTTTGTAGATATAATTAAGACGAATCAGGTGGCCATACATTGTTTTTAATTTTAAGCAACTCTCTAGGCAGCGCACGCAAATAATTCTGTTTTACGAGGTATTTTTTTTCCGACTTGCAAGACAAAATTTGTGATAGCTCGGTTAATGTACATGTTATAAAAATAATTTATAGCCTATGGCATTCAGGAATAATGTAGCTTTCTACCAGTGTAAAAATTTTTAGAATTGGATCATGAGTTCCAGAGATTACCCCCTACATAAAAACTTACAAATTTTACCTCTTTATAATATTAGTATAGATTGCGTTTGATTGCATTGTATGAAACAACAAGATTTTAATACCATATGTACTCATGTTGACGAGAGACGAGTGGGGAAGTGCCATCTTAAGTATTCAAAAACTGTTCACATTTATTTATATTGTAATGACCGAGGATCTTGTTCCACAATTTTAAAATAGATGGCGTCACTACGCTCGCCACTGCATTTGAACATTTGCGAACATCACTGGATATTTGAGAAATGACGGTGGCGGGAAATCAGTGACACCGCGCGTAACATGATAGAAGAAAAGAAAAGAGATTCGGAACGATCGTGAAGCTGAGACATATTACGGATTATTATTTTTACTTTCGCTAATTGAGCCATCTTTATTCGAATATACCTAATTTAATATGTGCTATATCAGTGGTGTATTGATTAGAAATAATTTTGAGTGCGAGTTGTGGAGGAAACGGGGTGAGTGTTTGCGCCTACTTTATAAATGGTTATTTTATGATCAGGCACGGTTTCACAATGCTGATACATTCATTGTCATTGTTCTCATCTTGCGGAAACGCCCCTATTACCCGGACATTGATTAAGGGTTTCGACCTTACTTTAAGTTGCAACGAACGCATTGATTTGCGGTGACGCTAGAGATCTTCATATTCGTCACAGTTAGCGAGGAACGATAAGCTTGGAGGCAGAGCCTGCGGATCTGCGTCTATGTGCCTCGGGTTCGATCCCGACGAATAAACTTCTTTATTACTTTGTTAGAGGATTGTGTCTCCTTTCTTATAGTTGATACAAAATTGATCATTTCAAGTTAAGAAATCCGTGCAAAAATTATTGTACCTGCCTTGTTCGTCTTTTATTCGGTTTGTCAGGAACCTTAAACATAACAATATATAACTATTTTTATTTAATAATATTTATATTGACGATCCTATCGTCAAAATTACAGATCATACTGGAAATTTATAGGTACATAATTAAACACTATACAATTATTTAAAAAAATATTTGATTATAAAATACATGAGGTAAAATTAAATTAAAATTATAGTAGATAAACAAATATAAAGAATATGCCTTGCTTACCATAGTTGGATAAGTTTTACTTATATAGGTATATTTAAAAAGTTCGGTAGGAAAGAGCCGGTCACATCAACCGTAAGAAAAGCGACCGCTTGGTAAAAGAGTCCATACAATGGGCACTTAAGGATGAACATCAGCACCATTGAATCCAATCTTGGATGAGGTGGCAGGACGACTAAGACGCGAACCGCATGGGCTTGTTCATGATGGTGCAGCAGTGGCAAATAATAGAACAGTGAAAAAAAATGTATCAAATTATTTCAACGTAAAATATTTTCCGAGAGCAGTGGTAGCCTAGTGGTAATGGCATAACTTACGAGTTGCGGGTTCAAATCCAGCCAGGCACATCACTTAGCGTAATTTATTTCATCACCACTGTTCTCAAAACGGTAAAAGAAAAAATAGAGAGGAAATCGGCGTGCCCTAGAATTAAAAATTCGAAGAGATGTGACATTTGACTGGCCTGTTGGTCTAGTGGTTAGTGGCCCTGACTGCTATGCCGGAGGTTGTGTGATGAGCACGATCATTTATTCTGTGTCTGGGTGTAATTTATCTATAATATTTATGTATTTAGAAATATATAAGTATGTTTATCAGTTATCTAATACCCATAACACAAGCTCTGCTTAGATTGGGACTAGTCGGCGTTGTGTGATAGTTGTGAAATATTATATTAAATTATAATATTATATTATCCACCAATTCGTAGATACTGGCCCCAAGTGGTGGTAGAGAGGAGGACTTAAGTCCCAGTAGTGGGAACATTATAAGGCCATTTATGCTATAAATATTTTTCATGATTTTCCTCAAGAAACCTAAGAATATTGAACAAATTTGCGAGTTTATCGATAAAATATATTGTCAGAAGTATATATTAATACTCGCGGTTTGGCTGTCGAGTTGTGTGACATCTTATTTCTACACTAGTGGAGATGAAAAGGGTAACGTTCGATATAGACACGAGTAGATATTTTTATTTCTCTGCCGACACTGACCCAATTCTTTGTCACGGAGTGGCCGAGGACGGATCTAAAACTATTGTTTCAAAATGTTTCGTTCATTTTGTTTTCTTATGTGGCATTTTATTGTTGGTTTTGTTGTGTTTTTATAGTTAATAGGGGTTTAATTAGGATTTTGTGGTGTTAATGTGTAACATTTTGCTTGCATTTTTAGTTTATTTGCTAACATTTATTGAAGATTTGTTTAATCTCGAGAACGTCAGTATTTGATTTTGGAATTACTTGAGTTACTGTGTGAAAAAAAAAACTGATTATAAATGCGTTTCGGAAGCTCAAAGTTTGAAGTGGTAATAATAATAATCCTTTTATTATCAGGCAACTAAGGCCCATAACACAAATACACACATAATCTTACAAAATAATACACTAATACATATAAAATTAAACTATAACATAAACTATTGCACACGAAGTGACGGCGTCGTGTTTCGCTGCGAGGTCGGTATCTTTCCGCGAAATCGTCGATACACGACACCCTTCGGCCAAAACTCTCCCTTGAGGCAGGTCTCTAGATGGTGAGTCGGTACCCGCACCACAAACGACTTGAAATTAGTGTTATGGCGCGGCTCCAACTGCACGACTCTCAAAGTCCAGTTGGTCTTCACCCGTACATACTCCACGATATCCTCAACCTTAGTGGTGTGATGTAGCCTCGAAACGTACAGCTGCGTCGTGGGTAATGGGCAGGGCCTCAAGTCTGTTATTACAATAGTGTCAGAATCGTCTATCATTGATTTCATCATGGTTGATTTTGACTAGTTTGGTAATCTACTAATATAATGGCGTCACTATGATTTTCCAAAAGTTAATCACTAACACACCATTGAAAGAAATGGTAATCTCGTACATAATGAAAAATGAATTTCTGACTTATGGGGTAATCTGCTAAAATTTTGTCAGTTCCTTTGATTAGTGAGTTACTTACCATTAGATTTGTCTGAATACGACAAAGTCATTCTACCACCATTCGTTTACGAGACCAATAACCGACCAATGATCGACCATTATGATTTAGCAGATTAAGAACTTTTACCAAAATGACAATGGGATTGTGTTGAAATGTCGAATTTACAAAAATTTGGGCCGCTGGTCACATATCATGTGACGCAGACAGCAAATGGACTATATGGAGTACTCATTGGAGTAGACCAACTTATGTGAAGAGGAAAGTTGGAAGACCGATTAAACGGAGGGATTATGACATTACAACTGAATTAGCATAAAAGCAAACACAAAGAAATATGAAAACAGCTAAAGGAGGCCTCTACTCAATACGAGATTCATACCAGTGAATATAGGTCGGTACGGGACATGGCATTGCATCAAGTCCGAGGCCATGTGCTTCCACGGCCCTCGGGGTGCGCCACCGCCTCGTTCCCAGCTAACGGTAGGAGGGGTTCACATCAGCGTCGGGTCGACGATGAAGTACCTGGGACTCGTCCTCGACAGCTGGTGGAACTTCAAGGAGCACTTCCGACGTCTGGCTCCCAAACTGAATCGGACTGGGGCTGCTCTCGGGCGGCTCCTGCCCAACCTCAGGGGACCAGACGCCTCCTGCCGGAAGCTCTACGCGGGAATCGTTCGGTCCATGGCTCTCTACGGGGCTCCGGTGTGGGCACCGACGTTGCAACAGCAACCGAGGACCCAGCTGAATGCGTGCCAGAGGGTCATGGCAATACGCATGGTGCGAGGGTACCGAACGATCTCCCGCGAGGCGGTGACCCTCCTTGCTGGCCAACCGCCGTGGGATCTGGAGGCAACAGTCCTTGCACACATGCACGACAAGCGCATGGAGATGCAACGCCGGGGCGAAATTCCGCTGCCACGACAAGTCGAGGCATGGCGGACAGAGCTCCGGCGGGATCTCATGGCGAAATGGCGTCAACGACTATCGCAACCTCGTTCGGGGCGCGCCACAATTGGGGCGATAAGGCCCATCCTTGGGGCGTGGCTGGAAAGACCTCACGGCGTTCTCAACTTCCGCACGACGCAGGTGCTTACCGAACACGGAAAGTTCGCTAAGTACCTGTTCCGGATTCGTGCGGAGGATTCGCCCGGGTGTCGCCTCTGTGCGGAACATCCGGAGGACACGGTGGAGCACACTGTAGAGGTGTGCCCCGCCTGGGCGGAGCATCGCCGTGTCCTCGTGGGGGCGATCGGCGGCAGCGATCTCTCTCGCCGGGCCTTGGTTCAGGCCATGGTCCGTAGTGAGGAGGGATGGCAGGCGGTCGCCTCCTTCTGCGAAGCAGTAATGCTAGCAAAGGAGGAGGCCGACCGCATCAGGCAGAGGCAACGGGGCGCTCGCCCCAGCCGCCGCTGGGATTGCGATCCCGATTTCCGGCCACCGTAGGCGCGGGCTTGCGGACGGCGTGCAATGGGTAGCACGCTGTCCGATCGTCCGGTAACCGACCGGACCGAGCCCAAGTCGTCGACGGCGCGTTCTGTTCCCGCGCGCCTCAAGGAGCTGTCAGCACACCGAAGAGGCCCAGCCTGCTAACTGCAGGCAGGCAGGGTCGAAGCCTACTGGGGTCATGGGTTAGTTCCGAAAGGAGTGCTCGACCCCGGCACTATAGGCTACGAAGGAACGGGGTAGGTTTTTAGTCAGTAAGAGTCTGACACTACTTCCCGCTCCGCCCAAGGGCGGGATTTGTCATTGGATGATTTTACCTACCATAAAAAAAAAAAAAAAAAAAAAATGGCATTGCATGATTTTTTAAAAGTATAAAAATCTGTATATATAATTCTATTAACAAAAACTAGTATATATATGTGAACTAACAACTTTTAAAATAAAAAAGGTGTGAAAATAAAATGGCTTTATATTTTTACTTACTAGCTTCGCCTGCGTGAAAGTAAATTTTTCTCATCTCTCTTCTTATTAAATAAAAAATGATTTTACAAAACTCACAACAAATTTTGGAAAATCCTTTTTTAGTACTCGCCTGCTAAATTGCAAAATTACATTAGTCTAGTCCCAGTAGTTTCGGCTTCGCGTTGATATATCAGTCAGTCAGTTTGTCTCTTTAAATATATAGAAGAAGAAAATTACTTAATGTGCGAACCAAAAAACAAAATGAAAACCAAATACGACGTAAGAGATAATCTATATGTATAAAAGAAAGTCGTGTTAGTTACACTATTTATAACTCAAGAACGGCTGAACCGATTTGGCTGAAAATTGGTGGGAAGGTAGCTTAGAATTAGGAGAAGGATAATTTTTGCCCCGTTAAATTTAAAAAAAAAACAGTTGAGCGGGAGCGAAGCCGCGGGCAAAAACTAGTATTCTCTAAAATTAGGTAGGTACTTAAATAGCGTTACAAGAATCCTCAACTATTTTGCCCTATTCATTCAAATTTTTAGGTTAAACTTTTTGGTTGCGCGAATAAGCTTAATGGACTGTATGTTTTGAAAAAGCGATCTAAGGTTTGTTAACAATATGCAGGTACTGTGCCTGGCCTTTATTGATGGATGGATGGATTGATTTAGGGAGGAACACTGACCTTTTGACCTCGAAGGTTCCACGTGGCGCCGGCCGGCGAACCCTGACTTCGCACCTTTAATCACTGCCAGGTCCTGTATTGCACTACACTGCACTATTGTTGAGTCTTTAAATGGTTGGATCCCGAAATAGTCAATTTTCTTGTAATTTCGAGCGGGCGATGTTAGCGGAGCGGTCACATTCACCCTCGATGCACAAGCACGTCATGTCATCCATTTCTTGAGGTCGTGCGGGGGAGGGAAACGGAAGGGATAGGATTGCTAGGCCAAAAAATAAATTACAAAAAAAACAAAATCGCGGATCATAGCAAATTGGCGCAACCACTTTTCGTCTCTTGCGATATCTTTATAATTCATAAAATATTTGCATTAGGTATACAGAAAAGTACCGAAGGCTCACTTTTGCATCTTCAATAATGATATCTAGTAACCACTGCGTATCATTTATTTCTGTAAGTCCTATTAAACGTCACGAACCAGGCACAAGACCAATCTGACTACATTGTCAAATATCACTTTCTTCTTCTTGGTCATTTTATTCTCGCCAGAGTGATAGTGGTTGTCATGAAGGTAGCTTCTTTGGAAGCTGTCCGGGTACGCCGCACGACTTCCCGTTGTTTTTTTTTTAAGTGATACAAAGCAGTGCCTGACTGCGAACTCACCTTGTGGTAAGCAGTAATGCAATCGTTGATGGTAAATCGCACTATTTTATTAAGACTCTATTCAGTATAGAACATTTTTTTGCACCTATTATATGAATCCAACCTTCTGCTCTTACATACCTGGTGACTTTAGCACAAAAGTAGCTCAAACGTACTCCAGGGAGTTATTGGATTAGCAGCTATGTCAAATTTGGCGTGCAGCTATCCGCTAACCGCGTTTTGTTCCGTCAAACAAGGCCCCGGCCGTTTATTCTGACGAGGCAACGTTTTGTATTGCTCATCGTCATGTGAAAGTGTAACTGTTTTACTTGAAATTGTTTTTATGGAGGACTGTTTTGAGTTTTTAGTGCTTTTACCTGGCTCTTAAACGGCAACTTTTTATGATGATTGTATCTAGTGTAGTAGGCAGGTTGAGGTGATACCTGTCGGGTCGTGTGTCCTCAAGTACGTCGTGTACATTATAATCTCAAGCGTTGTAGGTTTAAATTCGGTTGCAAGATAATATTTTAAGCATAGGCAATAAATATAGATTACCAATAGACAGGAAATAGAGAACAAAATCGTGATCTTGTTACCTAAGAGTCGCTCAGTCTATTGTGGACGACTGGACCTAACTTCAGTTTATTTTAGTAAATATTTTTCGTATTTACTCTGTAATTAATTAGAATTCAATAATTTTCGCAAACAGTTCTAGAAAATAGCGAATATACAAATTCGCACGTTTACTATTGAAAGCCAGCTGACATAGGATGACAGTTTTTCTAAGACATTTCTTCTGATGATTGCTCTATTGTACCTCTTTAATCTCTTTGATTTTAAGCCATTAGCATCGTTTACTTAGAAATAAAATTGTAATTTAACCAAATTAATGGTAATTCAAACGTTACGTCTATTTCACGCACAGTGAACGGTGTTTTGGTATAATACTTACTACTTATAATTATTTAGCTATACCTCTGTCTAACTCTGTCGGAGTATAGAAGAACAATGATAAGAAGTATTGTGTTTATTTGTTCAATGTTACAAAAAAAAAAACCTTAAAACTTTTGGGGGTATTTGGGACAGAGAGTAAAGTCCCACATACCTCCGTTGAAAAGGGAGGATCCTCCGATCAGACAGGTGTTATATCTGGTGGGCTATTGCCCGATAGATGAATTCGGGTTTGTTCTATATGTTCCAATCGCGCCGCGAATCTTACTTGCGCGATGCAGGATTAGTTCATTTGTGACGACATAGATGTCGCTACATCACTCCCCTCCGGAGATCGGAGATCGATGGTTCTTGATGCTTCTTGATGCGTCGTGTGATGCGTGCCAAGCCAATGGAGGTTGGTTCCAGTGAGTCGGAACCGGATTCCGCATAGTTCTCGGTGAGTCGGAACTGTCTGCGGTGATGCCCCAGTGAGTCGGGGTGGTGCTATCCCAGTGAGTCGGGATACGATGCTGCAGGCTCCAGTGAGTCGGAGTAGTGCGGCTGGCTCCAGTGAGTCGGAACCGGATTCCGCATAGTTCTCGGTGAGTCGGAACTGTCTGCGGTGAGACCCCAGTGAGTCAGGGTGGTGCTATCCCAGTGAGTCGGGATACGATGCTGCAGGCTCCAGTGAGTCGGAGTAGTGCGGCTGGCTCCAGTGAGTCGGAGCGGTGCTGTGCGACGTAGGGCTTGACTGCTGTCGTCGACCAGGAGAGGTTCTTCAAGGCTCTTCATGTGACTGGCCGAAGGTGCAGGCGTTTAGCCAAGGTCGCTAATGAGGCTGAGGGTGATGACCAGGTATGACCAAGTAGGCATGCTGGTGGTCAGGATACCGATATAGCCGTGGGTGCTGGCTGCATGGCTCGCTGCTCGAAAGCTTGAGGAAGTGATGATGACGTCACGAAGTAGTTGCTGCACGAAGGCTGCGCTGACGTTCTTTGTCGAGGGTCACCAGTTTGGAGGTAGTGGAACAGAGAGTAAAGTCCCACATACCTCCATTGAAAAGGGAGGATCCTCCGACCAGACAGGTGTTATATCTGGTGGGCTATTGCCCGATAGATGAATTCGGGTTTGTTCTATATGTTCCAATCGCGCCGCGAATCTTACTTGCGCGATGCAGGATTAGTTCATTTGTGACGACATAGATGTCGCTACAAACTATTAAAGAACTAGTCCAAACTAGCACCGCCGTTTCGTACTGGTCATGCTTACACTATGTATTATGATACAATTTTTCCTTTCAACTGTAAGGTAGGTACAGTCTGGGTTCAAAAGTGCAGTTGCACTCTACCGTGCCCTCTCTAAAGTGTCTAGAATTTTTTATAGAAGAGGACCAATCGATTATCACTCAGTTCGTTGGTTTCAAAGAAGGAACCTTAAGAATTAAATAACGAGTTGTGGCCCATTGGCCCTCATTTACAAATAAATTTCATTCACATATGCATTGGTAGAGTGCAACTGCACTTTTGACCCCTGACCGTACATTTCTTCATGAACAATGCAATCAAAACCCTCATAACGATCTAAACAACCCCATCAAGCTGATCCACTGCAGTTTTACACACATTTCCGGAAACACTTGATGAACAAAAATGTATGGAGATGAAACACAGTTCAGAACTAGAATGGAATGTGCTCGATGAACTGACTGAGTGAACGTTGGTGGTCGCTATGTGCACCTTAATACAACGATTCACAATCACAACAACCTCTATACCTACTTTTGCAGGTTATCTTTGTAGATGCAGGGTCATTTAGGATCACGGAGATTTCTTGAAAAGGAAAGTGGTCCTAGAACATAAAGAGCAACTGAAGGACTCAGGTGTGGTTTTAGTCAGTAATAGTCTTTTTTTAGGTTGGAAAATCATCTAATGACATCTCCGCGCCCCTGGGCGGGGCGGGAGATAGAGCTAGAGTTTTACTGACTAAAAACCCATTCCTGTTCCTTCTTTGCTTTCGTTCCAGGGCCCCGGGGTACACTTTCACATTATCCATGGCCCCAGTAGGCTTCGACCCTGCTAGGCCCTTACGGTTTGCTGACAACTCCTTGAGGCGCACGGGAAAAGTACGCAACGTCGACGACTTGGGCTCGGTCTGGACGTTTACCGGACGGTCGGACAGCGAGCTATCCATTGTTCGCCGTCCGCAAGCCCGCGCCGATGGTGGCCGGAAATCGAGATCGTAATCCCGGCGGCGGCTGGAGCGCGTGCGCCATTGTCTCAAGCGGTCGGCTACCTCCTTTGCTAGCATTACTGCTTTGCAGAAGGAGGCCTACCACTCATATTCACGCCCTTTGCACTCCATTCTATAGCGGGAGAAATCATTGGATGATTTCACACCTCAAAATAGGGTAAATTAAGTTTGCACGATTGTTTGAACGAATCACCGCAGCCCTATAAAGCAAAAGGCAACTGAAGGAATACAGGTCGGTTTTAGTTAGTAAAAGTCTGACACGCCCTCTCGCACCACGTACCTAGTGGTAGGAGTTATTTGATATCGAACATTATAAAGGGTCATTTAGAATTCTGTTTTGTTTCGATGTGGTGGCGGTGATTAAGCCCTTTAACATTAGTTTTGCATGCTGTAAGTATAGCTTTTTCAATTCCGATAGTTTATTTAATGCTGGACAGTCGATGTTTTCATAGAAATGGTTTAACAAAGCCTTAGAACGGTACCAAAACAGTAAAATTTAGATTTGGAAGTTAAGAGGGTCGAAACATAAATCGACACTAATTTACGCATCCTTATGCATAAATGCTAATTAATAGCCTCATGGAAAAATGAAAATGACAAGATAGTTACTTTCAGGAATAGATTAGGTATGTATTTGTCCAAAAATTTAATAAAAATTGAGAAAAAATGACTAAGAATTGAGATTTATTGTAAATATTTAGAAGCTATTCATGATATCGATATGATCAAAGATCAGCAGGATTAGTTAAGTTGATAATCTACAACCGTTAACATTATTAGAAAACTAATCAAATCTCTGGGAATTACATCATCTCAATAAAATTAGTAGCCAAGTTCACATTTTTCAAAATGACATGGTTGATTATAGAAAGAGATTCGTCACGAGACGGTAGTAACTTGGCTAGAATTGATGTAAATAAAACATTACTCGCTGTTTTTGTTATAAATTATTGTGTAAATTATGTTAGTAGGTAAGTATTTGTGTGTGGTACACTAGCTTCATATTGCTATCACAGTGTTTGCAACTTTCGCACATGATATTAAAATTTATAGCATGTAATGTGGATATACATTATTAACCACGACCATCAACGAATTCGAGCCATCGTCGACTTGAGCAACTTTAACGACCATTGTCTCATACTATCCTTGGTCTGAGGTTTGTTAAGCATTATAGGCCAACAGTACCATCTTGAAGATTATTATTCCTCCAATTGACCATAAGAAAACAAACAAAAACATTATCGTCACTCATACTATAGGTTGAGAGCAATGGTGGCCTAGTGGTAACGGCCCCGACTTACGAGTCAAACCCAGCCAGGCGCATTACGTTGTATAATTTATTTCATCACCACAGCTCTCAAAACGATGAAGGAAAACATCGTGAGCAAACCGGCATGTCCTAGAATACAAAAATCGAAGACATGTGACATTTACTAATCCGCACTGGGCCCGCATGGTGGATTACGGCCCATTCCCTCTTTTAGAGAGGAGGCCTGAGTCCCAGCACTGGGAACATTTTATGGCTGATGCTATGCTATAGGCAGCGTTATTTTTAGACTATGGCTAAGCGCTCCAAATGTGTGTATAATCCCTTGCTGTCCACTAATTACTATTGGAAGATCACGAGATTTAACAATTTAGAAATAATGTTACTAACAATAGAAACGGAATGCGACATACTAATTATTTTGGTGGTTCAAAACTGCTTGAGTTAGAGCCGTCGTTGGCACTGTGACAAGTTGTTAAGAGGTTATTTTATTCACATAAGTGATTAATCGATCTCATTAGCGTTTTTATGGCGGTCTGCGTTTGTTCAGGTTTGAAAAGGTACAGCTAAAATGCCTGGCTGGTCTGTTGGTCCTATTTGTTGTTGTGGTTGTTTTTTTTTTTTATGGTTGGTAAAATCATCAAGTGACAAATCACGCCCTTTTGTGGGGCGGGAGATAGTGTCAGACTCTTACTGACTAAAAACCTACCCTGCTCCTTTCATTGCCGTATATTCCGTATGAAACCGGTGCAGGAACTTCCCAAACTGACCGTGTTCGGATAAGATCTAGTCAGAAGAATACGAAGAAAACAGTAACTGTCATTGGAGTAACGTGTTTAATCGATGAATTACATGCTTGGGAAATGGCTTGTCCCATTATGGATTCACTCGACAATCGGTCCTCCCAGAAACGACATTGCAGTATTATATGTACGTCATAAATTACCTGTTAATCATGTCATCGAGTAGTTACTGAGCATGTATGATGGTGTGGGCGTCGGATTCGTGGTTTAAGGCACTCCTGTCATCCACCATAGGCATTATGATGGCTCGTACAGGCCGCCAGTGCTACTACAGTAAAGCTGTCGAAGTTTTAAGCACTGAGCTAGAGCCACGGGGAATTTCTGATTTCCTGAAATGCAAAGGGCAGAGCAGTGGTGGCCGAGTGGTAAAAGCCCCGACTAACGAATTGTAGGTCGCGGGTTCAAACCCAGCCAAGCGCATTACTTTGTGTAATTTAATTTATCACCACTGCTCTCAAAACGGTGAAGGAAAACCTCCAGGAGAACCAAAAATTCGAAGACATGTGACATCCACCAATCCGCACTGGGCCCGCGTGATGGATTACGGCCCTTTTCCTCTCCTAGAGAGGAGGCCTGGGACTCCCCAGCAGTGGGAACATTAAAAGGCTGATGATGATGATGATGATGAAAGGGCAACTGAAAGTGTGGTTTTAGTCAGTAAAAGTCAGACACGCCTTCTCATTCCACCCTAGAGCGGGAGAAGTGATTGGATGATTTCCCACTTCAAACAAATAAGCCTTGGGCTCCCGGTTCTGTCCCACAAAGTGTGTGCAAAAATTTTATCAATACACAAAAATACCTAACAATTATTTATTATATTTAGGTTTGTAGGTTAGGAATAGTATTACATTAAGATCTATGTTCGGAATTATGTGGAGTCTTGCATTCTCGTGGCGCCTTTAGTTCTCAGTTCTCCGCGTAACCTACAGATGGCACTAGTGGTCGCAACACGTGCGCGGCCGGAGAAAGTTCAAGTTCACACGAATTTTCTTTACGCGTGGCACAGTTTTAACGATAAGTAAAGGATACGATCAAAAATGTTACCCCAGTTACTTATGTATTGATAAATATTCATTTCGGAATAAACCTCAACATTTTAAGAATAATATTGTTCAATTCTTATTTAAACTTCAAACGCAATTGTAAAGACATACCGAGGGACGCGCTGATCCTCTAAATGTTAATTTTATCTGTCCTCCCCTGGTATTTCAAAACAAGCAATCAGAGCGCTGGCGGAGGTCAAATTTAATAATTCTGAAAGGCTTTTTTTTCATTGGAGAGTGGAGGCCTCTCGTGCGCCCTTGGAGGTATGCCCCGTCTCGGAGCGCGACCTGCACCGCTTTCATGTTCACCTAATTACTCATAATTGAGCATGACTAAGGCTTCCAGAACAATGAAAGGTCATAAAAAAACGTTCGTTCGATGAAAAAAATGTACCTACAATTTATTTTTCGACAGCCAGCAGCGATTGCTTTGTTTATAGTACTCGATTTGATGAATGGAACTTTTTTATTCTGATGTTGATTCGTTTTGTGATAGAAAAATACACTTGATGAGGTTTTTATATACTATTTTGCCATCGGAGCTTAAATTATGTCTTGTAACAATAAATTCAAGCTCTTTGAAATGTTTCAACAATTGTTCTTACGTCCCCACGGGGCTCGAATTTTTCTCAGTCCCGTCAACTTTAAAACTCAATTTAGTTTTCAGCTACGTAGACAAAACCCTTCTACAAAAGACTTGAAAATATGAAACAAATAAGACAATACGAGACGAAAAGAAGAGAAAGTACTTGTGTTTGTATTTCGCTGTAACATCAAGGAGATTCAAAAGGTAAAGACATTCAATTAATTTGTGACGAAACATTCTTAGGTACGGTCGTCAAAGCGACCGTCCTTTAGGATTTTGGGGCACGAGCCTCTCCATTAGGAGGCTTTTAAAAAAGATAAACAAAGGGCCGTCGACACGGCCGTGGTCGTGGTCGTGCAGACGATGCAGGTCGTGGTGTGTTAGCTGGTGTGGTGGCGGTGTGTGAGCGACCACAAACGCACGGTGCCCATTTGTCAATTGATTCCCGATATAATGAAGGGTACATCGCTACATTGGAGCGAGCTGTCAGAGGTGGTCGCCCATTTCGGTATAGATTTGGAGGGGGTGTGAGTGTGGTGGTCGTGGGGTGTATCGAGCGCTGCGTGCGCACCACGGTGCGTGGCGTGGTCCTGCTCGCTCTCGTCCCGCTGCCGTTCTTCTGTCCCGCTCGTCGACCTACACAGCCTCCAAGTTGCGTGCTATTTGATTACACGCGTCTGTGTGGCCTCTTGTTTATATTGGACTTGATGCCACTTTAAATTGATTAATTCTTACAACGACACCTCCGATTCTAAGAAACGATTTCGATTAATGTGTTTAATTTTTTTTTCTATATTTTTTTTGTTTTATTCAGGTCCTAGAAACTTTTATCTATGAAACATAAAAGTTGGTAAAAGTCTGGATCTGTTACAAAATATACGTACTTTCCTATTTATCGAGTATTCTATATATTTGTTTCCCTAGATTAATTTTATAACACAATTGAGTATCATGAGAACTGTTTTAAAATAAAATTAAAACTCTTATTAATATCTATAACAAAGACATAAGCCGTTGCTTAGTTAATATAAAATTATAAATAAATAGTAGTCATTAGTAGTACCTTTGCACCTATTTTTTTATTTCCTTATTCTTGCCTGTAAATTGTTTAATTATGTATGACATTGAGAAAATATATGTATAAACTAGCGCTATCATGCGTGATGCGATGTTCAGTACAATCTATTAGGAGCGCTGTTTGGAATCATGAAAATCCTTGCGCTTCTGAAAGCGTTCTAAAGAGAGTTTTCCACAACTCACTAACACCGATTCGCCGATCGTAAGCACGCGACTTTCCACGCACACTCGCAAGCCGAGCAAAATAAGCGCCTGAAACTCGGGACGGAGCCATGCACCTCGTGCCGTCTCGCTCGCACGCAGTCCCCTGTCCTATTTCAACAGGTTTCGCCTTTCAGCAGTCGCAGTAGAACGCGTGCCTCTAGTAACAGAGCGCAAACAGTACGAGGAACACACGTCGCGTTGGAAAACTGAAAACACAGTTTCACTGACAGCTCCGACATCACCTGACATTCACCGCCGTCCCGAACTACGGCGGGTTCGCGTATTAGTGAAACACTTGGACGTGGATACATATAACTATTTATAAATGCATATTATTCCGTAGCGACGTGTGTTCAGTGGCCGGTCGAGAGTTAGTGGAAAACGCGCGCGTCTCCGCGCTTCGGCAAACTTCACGTGTTCAACATGAACTCGGTCAAACTTAACTGTGCCAAAAACTATCTTATAAACAACTTGTAAATATGAAAGTACACCGTAAACTTCTACTTTGTGATGGTTCCGTGAATTAATATGGAATTATTAGAAAATGACAGTGAAAGTTAACACGATGTAAATCGTACCGTGTTTCAATGTTTACCTCTTCTGTGTTGTGAATAAAAATTAAATTAGTGTTTAGAACTTGAAGGAGATGTAGCCGTGTACTAGTGAGGACTTTTAGACTATAGACGGATGGGTGGCAATGGTTGTGATAAACAAAAGCGAATAAGATCAGAGTGCGTTCGTTACAGTCCTGAAAAGACTTACAAAAAATATTCTGGTTGTTAATACTCCCGTAAGTTGTGATTAAACGCTAGGAAAGCAAATATATTTATGTATGTACAAATAAAATTGTGAAAATTAAGTATTTTATGTACATATGTTGGTACCTGTTGTAGTGTTTCCGTTTCTATTACCATTACAAACGTTGAGAGATTGTCTTTGGGAGCTCGAGGATAATTTCCCATGAGGTTGTGACTACTACAATAAACAAACTGGAGCAAAAAACTTGGGATTTCCGTGCTCATTGAGATGTGATTGTCCGTACATCGTGTTGTATTGTGATAAATAGTGCAGTACTTGGACTTATCTGTGTGCCGGGTTCCAGACATCGACTCTATCAAGGTAAGGTTTACCTTTTTTGTACTGTATGTTTCTGTTTATTTTAGGTATTTACATAATCAGTCTTATAATATTCCCATTACTGGGACTCAGGCCTCCTAACTAGGAGAAGGAATAGGTAATCTATCACGCAGACCCAGTGTGGGTTGGTTGATGTAACATGTCTTCGATTTTTTTTTTGTTCTAGGGCATCTTGGTTTAATCACAATATTTTCCTGAGTTCATTGATGATTAAATAAATTACACAAAATAAAGCGTCTGGGTATTTTTGTAAGTGGGAAATCATCAATTAACTACTCAAAGAGTGTTAGACTTTTACCGGCTAAAATCCAGGTCTTCAATCGCCCTTTTAAGGCTGGATATGAACCCACGACCTATATTCGTAAGTTCGACACCGATGAGCCATCACTACTTTAATTGCGTATTTTATTGATTACCGAATTCCGTATTTATTTAGATGGTTTATGAAGAACGTGAAGTAGATCAAAACAATTGTTTAACTAAGAATCGACTAATTTTATTTCTAATCGCAGATTTAATCTTTCTTTATTTTCTTCTTTGTCCATCCCTCCTCCCATTAGTCGGGTCTCCACACGATTCTGCGCCAGGACAGTCTGTCCTGGGTTGTCGATTTTTGCAATTGGGCTTTCTTGAGGTCTCTTCCGAAGTTAGGCAACCAGGTCAATGGCGGGCGGCCTGTTCCTCTCTTTTGCTTAAGTAAATTTAAGGCTATGTTTTATCACATAGTCGTTCGCTACCTCTTACATGTGGACCTACATGTGGAAGCATGTGTGTCATAAACAGTTTAAAAAAATCCCAATTTTATTATATTTATAATTGTCTGTTTAAAGGGTAAATCAGGCGTACGAGCTCCAATCGGTAACATGCCCCATTAATTTGCAAAACTAAGACACGTATTACCATAAAATTACATTAACACAACAAATTACACAACGCAAGGTAAACTTATATTGTACCTATAGTTCACATCGCCTTCATACTTATAACCTAGCCAGATCGACTCAAATAAGCACCAAATTTTAAATGCGTGTCTTGGGGCACGTCACAGACTGGGGCATGTATTCAACCAACCATAATATTAATAATATAATATATAATAATATTAAATTATTTTATAGACAATTTTTTATGACCCGCATAATTTCTGTCAATTTCGTATTCAATAATCGCCTAAGCGAAGCTGTCGGGTAGACGGCAGGTGATTTTCTTTTGTTCGTACAATTGTAACACCAACTGAGTTGGACTCGGTATTTGAGAATAATTAGTTTTCTTTTCCTTTGTCTTGTTTTTTATATTGCTTTTAGAACATTTTTCATTAAGTTTACTTATTCATCATTTCTTTGAGTTGATTATTTATTTGGTGTTGTTTAATAATCATCTTTATGATTAACGTATAATTTGAGAAATGGGATAGAAAGCGGTATTACGAAATCAGTTGACGCTTTTTTGTAATTCTTTAGTAATTTTGTTTAATTTTATTTTGGATAACGGATTAAAGATGGGTAATTATAATTATCTAATCGGTCATTTATTTATATGTACCTAAAACGAAAATAGGCTGCCCCAGTCAAGTAATAAGATATTAAACTAAACGTCTGATTTATAAAGCTTTACCAAACAATCACAAATCTAACCAAAAATAATACAACGCGAATAATACAGCGAATAATTATAAAACTATGCATTTAAATGATAATAGAATATAAATAATAAAAAGTAAATAAAATATTTAAACAATAAGTTTTACTCGAAAAAAAAAACTGAAAGATCATTTCCGTCCATCACAATAAGTATATTAAAAATAAACCGATCAATCAAGCACTTTACAACAACAAAAATGTCAGTAAAGAATAAAGAAGAAAAGAAACATGGGCCATTAATATAGCAATAAAGTTAACGCAATAACAAAGTGACAAACTACCAGTTGATTGGCTGTTCACTCATAACGCTAAGTGGCCTATAATGTCGGCCACAAACACTAAATAAGGTCTACGCGGAAAACGACACTTACTTGGAAAATACAGGGCCGTTTCACTGAACGACGGGAATTACCACAAGTCTTTTAATGGATATAGTATGATTTGTGTAGGCAAATATTTAAAAGACAATTTAAATTGTAAATTGAAATTGTATTGTAGTTGTAGTTAGTGATAGAATGACGGGTGACATGGCAGAATGGAAGAAGAAAACGTGTTGAGCCGACCCCAAATAACATGGAAAAGGGCAGGAAAATTATGATGATGATGAATTTAAATTAAAAACAGGAGACTGAATTGCTGTGGCTTTGTAATTTAAAACTAGAATGTCTAAGGTTTACTCATCTAAAATCCATTAAAACGTAATAACGGTTAGTTTTTTGAACAAATGAAACAATGAAAAAGAAACATGATCTGTCAATACGACGGTAAAATTAATGCAATAACGAAGTGACAAACTGCCAGTTGATTGGCTGTTCTCTCATAACACTAAGTGGCCTATAATGTCGGCCACTAACACTAAATAAGGTTGGCGCGGAAAGCGACTCTTGCTTGGAAAACATAGGTCAGTCTCACAAAACAGTTGAATGTTTCAGACAGCTTTAGATAGATCTACAGACAATACGTTTTTTATTAGATGTTACTAAAAATTTCCTGTTAAATATCCAGTTTTCAGAGGAGTTATTTATAACACAAATGCTTTTGAATAATGTGATGATAGATGACTATTAATTTTATTCTAAATACTAGCGGCCCGCCCCAGCTTCGCACGGGTGCAATGGTGATATTAACCTGTTGAATACCGTAACTAGAGACACAATAGAAAGACAATATATAATAAATGCATACTTTAAATATATTATGTATGTATTATACATATAAACCTTCCTCTTGAATCACTATATCTATTAAAAAAAACCGCATCAAAATCCGTTGCGTAGTAAAGATCTAAGCATAGGGACAGACAGCGGGAAGCGACTTGGTTTTGTACTATGTAGTGATTATCAAAAAAATGCTAAAGCTTAAGCATTTTCAAATCTATTTTGTAGTAAACTTTTAACTGGTTATTTATAATATTAGTGTGATTCTAGATTGTTAATAAATAACTCTAGCAAAAAATCCTATATTTACTTACTAAATCAATAACATAAACTAATACCATTGTATCTGCATCCGCGTTTTAAGACAAACTATTCAATCGAGACAAAGCGAAGACTAAATATCTGCAATCTCCAGCAAATTATGTAAAGTTTTCATTTCAAAACATGTTTTCATGAAAAACAAAGACGTTATATCCAGCATAAGGTTTTGTATGAAATGAAGTATAAATGCGCAATGTTCATTTCCCTTGTAAATAAGAGTAGAGTGGCATGTGTGAGCGCACATTGAAATTAGTTTTTATTTATGAATCTTCGTTTCAAACCCGAGGGAAATTATTAAAACTTCCGTCTGTCTACTGTCTTTTTTATGAATGAATTATTCAATATGCTATCATTTGAAAGAAGGATTGTATTAAAAAGTAATAGTTTTGTTTTTAATTTTTTTATATGAGTTACGTTTATGAATATTTTAATCATAAAAAAAATATACTTAATACAGTCGCGCTTGACCAATATCTCGTCTGATTGCAAGCGATAATGCGTAATATTTCTTTTTTTCACTATAAATGTTAAAACTTCGATTTTATACCGATTAAATTTAAGAATGGAAAGATTAAAAAAATAATATAAGAAAAAACCGATGAAAAATTCCACCACTGGGGGTCCAGAATCATGTACGGTGTCAGGTACACCCTGTATATCTGAAAAACGACTTCATGTTGACTTTGTATAAACTTACATAATGATATATCTACGAACACCTACCTAAAACGATCTAGCAAAAAGCTCTATGTTTTAAAAAATAATAAATGATCACCATAATATTCCACGTGAAAACAATTTTGACATCTGTATGTAAATGCAAACCACTTCCGAAAGTCATTCAAATTTTTTTTTTTTTTATTAGTGCTGAGATATTGCCTTTAATAACACCGTTTTCATTGATTGTGAGATTCAGAGATTTTAATATTTTAAATAGAAAACACAATATTTTGGTATTGATTTGAGTAAGACAATGTGTTTTTTTATATTATATAAACCAGTGCTAGACTGCGTTTCCAACTTATAATAAGCAGTGATGCAATCGTTGATGGTAAAGCGGAGAACTTTATTAAGAGCCTATTAACTGTAGCCTTGAAGATATCTAAATTATAATCGGACGGGAATTCATTAATAAATAATTGAAATTAACAAATTTATTAAACACTTCATGATTTAAAATAACATCTAGAAGTTAGCAGCGAGTTTGTACGCGTAATAGTAGAAAATTATCCCAAAAGAACATAATCCTGGAACAAAAGTATTTTATTATAACTATAGCAGGACATAGACTGTGTAACAAGTATAATTGAAATCAATTCTGCGGTTTGATTGAGATAAAGCAACAACCATACATCAATACCTTTTACAATATTAGTGCTAAACTAAAACCAACTACATCACAATAATAGACATGCCTAAAAAATAAAAATATCATCAAAATATACCTAATTGTTAAAAATAACAGTTATTTTTCGTATATCATTGAAATAGATCCTAATTAAATGAATCCCAGCGTTCTCTGAATACTACCGACGGTTCACCGTAACGTCACCATAGATATCCATGTATACTAGAAGGACTACACGAGTGTTTACTCGTCAAATATTCATCGCTACAACCCAAAGGGACGCTTCTCGTAAATCGTACATGTATTTGCGATATAACCATCTATGTAGATGTAGCATGGTTGGAGTAAGGGGTTATGTCAGTAGGAGAATCGTTTTGGGATTATCTTCGGTTTAGTACTAAATTTTATGAGTTATATAATAATTGACCATCCAAGGTTTCCAGACGATGTCAAATTGTTATTGTAACAGTGAAAACATTAACGCTGTCAGCGATAAAACCGCCATTTTATCCATAGATTTCAGGTTGTGTAAAAGTTGAGTTACTTTTTTGGTATGCAATAAAGTTTATTCTATTCTATCACACTAATATTATATCACATTTTAGTACTTCTTTACAATCTAATGACTTAACGGATTTGGATGAAATTAGACTCATGAGAAGACCACGTCTTAGGATAACAGTTATGTTACTTTTTGTACCAGGAGTATGTTCCCTTGGCACGTTTTCTCTTTTTACGCGAGCGCAGCCGCTGGCAGTAGTAAGTGATTGAATACATTCAAACATGTAAAGGATTGGCTATATGACGTTTTGGTAGCGCTTGTTAATTTCCTATGTATAATTTGAAATTCGTCGTCAGTTTGACTAGAGCCTAGTTACTGTAAGGACCGAAGATAATGATGGATTTATTTTTATCAAGTTTAGCGTTAAATTACTTGAGCTATCCTAATTTTGTCTAATAATCTCCTTTCTTCTAAATCTCCATTAGTGTACATCTGTTTTTTTATTTATGATGTGTCAGTTGTGAATTATGTTGACCTTACTTTTACAATTTTTTAAAAATCAAACAGAGTTTCATAGTAATTTCAACAATGCAGGTAGTAGTCTATTTAATGTCAATATCTACTTTTGAAAGAGCTTTCTAATAGGTCTATTGTAAATAACAATGATAAAAAGTGTAAAATAAATAAAATTCTCTACGGATGTACATATAAATCGTTACAAATTAACGTAGGTACACATGAAAGAGCTGCAACATTCATTCGCTAATTTCTCGAACCCTAGGGAGGTGCCACAAAATGATGTACATGATGTCGAGCAACCGAATCGCGTGTTGATTGCTCCGCGTGTGTTAACTCCCTGCTCGGTGAAATTGTGTAGAAAAAAGAAACGGACAATTTAATTTACGTCGCATTCCTATTGATGTTGTATATATTTTTTTGTGATAAATAATGGTAACGGTGATTTTTTTTTTCGAAAAATAAATGTAATTTGTCTGCTATTCTGAATTTGTGATACTGCCGTATCACAAATTCAGAATAGCAGACAAATTACAAAGAAATCTCATATCATAGCTTGCAAAGAAATCTTATGGAGATGTGCATCTAAAATAAAGGCGTTGAAGAGGTCTAAATAATTTAATATTACTTTAGCTATGATTTTTAAATGAATGTCCTCAAATATCTTTCCCAAAGATAAAACTAACATAATACCGCAGACTTGCTCAAATAATTTTAAACATTTGACATTGATATGGGATGACAAATAAACCTTATAATTAATTAGTTCTCTGTAATTTTCGTAACTCTAGATCAACCCCACCAAGTCTCGCTCCAGTGAGCAATGTCACTTGTTCTTAAAGAACTCTAAACTTTCATCCACTAAAGAAATTAATTAGAAGAGAAAATAGAAAGAGTTTGAAAGAAAATCAATTTCCACTTCCGTTCTCACCAAAGCGTAAGACAAAAAAGAAAAACTAAAATGAGTCTCGACGTCGACTAATGAAAGAATTGAAGTTGGTTTGTGAAAAATGGAATTTGTAACGAATACCGAAATCACGGGTATTTATATTCGGAACAGTTAATTATGCGGTGGATGATATACGTAACAGTTTGCACATTGTTGCAAAAGATTATATTTTAGACATTTGCAATTTTGCTATTCATGTGATTGATAGCAAACATACGCGTTTACTTTGAAGTAATAATTTTTTGTGAGTTTTGTGATGATAAAGTTTGTTTGTGTAAAGTACTTATTTAATATTCAGGAATCATAAAGTCTGACTCTGTATTGTAGGCGTAGTATCAAAAGTCAAGACTCAAGGCTGTGGGCGGTGACAGAATGGGCTAAGACATTTCAAGCATTTTGCTTTAAGCTCGTAGGTTTAAAACTCTTGTTGTAATGAATTTTAATGAAGCCCATTCTTACAATTGTGTTCGTCTGTTGATCTGAAGCAGAAAATAAGGACAATTTACTGTAATAATTTTGTACACAAAGAAATTAGACGCTACGGAAAATCCGGAGAATCTTTCTGGATCTTTTTTGTATTGAAAATTACTTGACTTTATTTTTAGCCTATAAATCTGATAGAAGAAAGTCCACGGCTACAACGAATTTTTATAAATGTTAAAACATATTTCAGTGGGTTTATGAATTATAGTTTCTAATATTAGAACAGTGAATGACCGCATTCATAATAATATTTTTACTAACATCCCACCTTTTCAAACTATATTTCTATTCGAAATGTCAACTCACACAGCGTTAAATATTGCTAAACCTTATATTAGTGTATGCTATTTTAGTCATTAATTCAATTTTCATAAAGATGATAATACCACGTATATATTTACGAGAGTAAACAGAACTAGACAGTAGGTTGTAGAAATTATTACCTATGATTATATTGGTGACAGATTTATGCTAAACATTACCATTTTTCGTCGGTGTCTGCCATAAAAATATGTTATTAGCATAGCAATGTGTTGTAAAAATAAATATAGAAGGAGGTGTGAGATTTCCATTCCATTCAGAAACATCCATATTTAACAATAATGTGTTCATGTGATATTACTCTTCAACTGAAAAAAAATATGTGTCTACAGGTTATATAATACTTGACGTTATGTGACGTGTAATAGTATATTTTGATAAAAGTGGAGAAAGTTTGTCATTGCAACCGAAGCGGAGTTTGCCCGAGCCGCAGGCGAGAGTATTATGGAGACGTTTTTCACTACACTTACGAATAAATAAACAAGAGTTTAAAATAATAAAAAATAAATTGTGAACTACCAAATTATTCTTGTTTATTTCCTTGGGTTCGCGACGCAATGGTGTTCTATGACTGATTGAATGATTAAAATTGTCAAGAAGTCCGAAATGAAAGGACATGACAAGCCCTACCGAAATGTCAGATTATAGAGGAATTGCGGGCGTATGCCCCGACAGCCCCGTCGGGATCCGCATGAATGCATGCGGGGCAATACCTGGTCGGGGGAGTGAGATGATATGCGTAAACACTGCAGCACTACGGCCAAAAGTAATGGCTTGATCACACGTACCAGCAAACGGGCGAGACAGTGCTCTCGACCGAATACTCGGTACGTATAAACAAACGGCGAGCGCTCGGCCGATCGCTTATCTCTACAACTCGCTTACGTTACTGTCTCGGCCGAGCAAAACTTTATAGTCTTGCTCCTGTACTCGTTATGTGTGATAATGGCATAAGATTCTGATCCATCCCTGCATCCTCCTTGGGGCGGACCACATCTAAGAGGATTTCAACAATCAGATCATTCCTAAATATTTTAAACCCTTGTTAATCGCTATGGCTGATATTAAACTCGTAAATTCATTTGGACATATTCTAGTTTCTTCTATCATGAGAGTTAGATGTTTTGGATTACCATTGAATTCCAAGATCTTACTTATATTCAAATAGGCCAGAAGTGCTACTACCAGGTCTTAACTCCCTAAACTGTTTTAGTACGCGGCAAATAAGTTGAATCTATAAAATTATGGTTAAGTGCAGCCGTCCACTTCGATTGAGGCCCGAAAATCGGTTACTGCGCATTTAAGGTCGACCGCCATGATGGTTCAACTAGGAAGACGCGGGTTATAAACTATTTTCGGGTCTCATTTGATGTGGGGGCTGCACACAACCATAGCAAATGGTTCAACTTAATTGCTGCGTTATATAAAATGATGGGTGTGTAGCTATATATCTCTTTCTCGCTTGATCGACTGATATTTTAACACGTTATGGTAAGGCATCAACAAGCTTAGCCAAGTTACAACCGTTTCTCTCTGTACAATCGGTAACGCCTCGACGCGTAAGCGATTTTTGAAAACGATAAGTTGGTAGCCATGTTGACGCGCCTGAGTCGATCGCTCGATCTACAAAAATTATAACTTGGCTACCATTAAAATTTATGCGATAAAACTTGTAGAAACGATTAAATTTCATTCTATCATTTTGAACGATGTGAACTTAGCTACATAATTTCGATTCGTTTGTTCTGACCACATAACGTTGATATGATGTCTAAAATTGATTAGTTTTTTAATAGCGTTAACGATTGTACATTATCAACTTGGCTAAGCTAGCAGGAGTAAAAACAGCAAGCCTAGCCAACTTACGACCGTTTCGTTTCGATTCACTTGCGTCGAGCGCCTCGAGTTGGCCACGCCGCCAATGCCTTTGTTCTGACGTCATCTTAACGCTCCATACAACATACCTAGATTCCCTATTACTAATATATTTTACACTCCGCCATGTAGGACGAATATTGGAATTAATTCACCAATAAACAGACTATGTAGAGAGATGAATTCCTTCGTAAAATCCGTACCTGAGGTTGCTATCTACCATGACTCCTTGAAAGTCTTTAAAGCCAGAGTGCTGGAGTGCAGAAGAACACAACCTGTCCATTAGCGTAATAATAATTGTGCATGACTCATTATTTTTATTTTTGATTTTTGGATTATTACTTTGACATTTCGGTTATGTTGATTTTCGTAATTATATTTTTGTTTGATTACTCTGATTATTTTCTATTAAGATTATTCATTTTTTATTAGATTCAATTGCTATGATTATTTATTTTGTCTGTATTGATTGATTATTTATATTATTAACTATTTGATATTTTGATTTTATTAATTATGTATTTTTACTTTGTTCTTTTTAATTGCAAAATATGATTTTAATTTTGTTATGATTGTGTTAGAATTGATAATTTGATTTGTTATTATGTTGCAATTACAAGATTTTCCGTTCTTATATGTATCACTCCTTAATTCGAGAATGCTGGTTGACCTGTAATTGGCGACTGTGTAAGACTTAGGCCAATTGTTATTCTTACTTGAAAATGCTGTACACAGAAGCTGTTGGTCTTACCTTAATAAATAAATAAATAAACGCTCAGTCACGTGGTCAGAACAAAGGAATCGGAAGCGTGGCCGATTCGAGGCGTTTGACGCAAGAGAATCGAAACGAAACGGTCGTATCTTAGCTAGGGGGTTAGGTCCTCCTAAATCTGTCGACACTGATGTATATGTTATGACGTGTCACACTTTTCTCCTCAGTGATTTGCGGAGTGCGCCTTCTTGATTTATAGTTCAGCTGAAAGTAATTACGTGTCATTGAAAACTAGTTTATTTGAGTTACGGCACATTAAGGTGGCGAGTGATTACAGCAGAACGCTGCGTTGTTATTATAATGTTTGGACAAGAATTGTGCGCGAACAAAAATTTGTAGATGCTTTGCACATGTTGTGGAAGTGTGATATGAAATAGGCGTGTTTTTTCTTTAGTGTGTTGTGGTAGGCCTGTAGGATTGTTTGAAAGAGTTATCCTTGCCTTGAAACGTGAAGGGAAACTGAAGGAACAAAAGTGGGTTTAAGTCTGTAAATGACAGACACTGCCTCGAGCGCTCCAGCGCAGTATAAGTAATTTGATTAATTACAACTTTTTTTTAAAGTGGGCAATCATTCAATGATTTTTCCCGTTTTTGGGCAGAAAAGCCAGTCTAACACACTCTCCTGGAGTGTGTCAGATTTTTACTGACTATAACGACACCTATGTTCTTTATTTGTCTCTGCATTCCAGGACAACGGGTTTACCTTTCAGAAGACAACTCATGGACCCAGTAGGCTTCGGTCCTGCTGGGCCCCGATGGTTTGCTGACATATCTTTGAGGCGCACTTGGAACACTACGCGTCCTCGACGGCTCGGGCTCAGCCCGGATCCTTACCGGACAGCGGGATGGCGAGCTACTCATTACTCGTCATCCGCAAGCCTACGGTTGCGCCAAAACCTTTTTATCTGGGCATGGGCAGGAGGATTATGACAGTGGTTTTATATTGCTGGTTATTGCAGTATATTTCAGAGCGCCTTGACCTTTGTCTGTGTTTATGATATTCCAACTACGATCGTTCGGATTAGCCGATATTTACTGCATCTTAAAATAGTTTACATCAACAAATATAAATCAGGTCAATCTGTGCACGATTTTACTCTAAGGCATACAATGCGGAGCTTGTAGACCACTTCGATTTTATGTAGATGATAGCTTTTGCCAGTGGCTTTGCTCGTGTGATGAGTTTCTCCATATAAAGTTTGGACTCCCATTTTGGAATTCTGGAAAACCTTTTCTTAGCGCACGTCATTGTAACTATTTGTGTTTCATAATTTCGACCTGAGTGCTGATAGATCAGTCAGTCGATAAAATCTTTGACACATAAAAGTTATGTAGATTTACATCGTCGTCATTATCTTTAATTTTTTTTTTGTTTAACATGTATTTTTTATTAGACATTGTTTAATATTGATAATTTGCTGACTGTAATGTAATTTTTTGTATAATGACTTATGTAGTTTACCCATTTGGTAATCATTATTTAGTAGTTTGCTCACATCCTCTGCTTTTACAAAATCGAATATAAACTATTTTCAAATATCAACTAATTTCAGCCTACACGCATTATTTACGCTGAACTAATCACAAAGCATTAACACCCAGCATGAACTTGCGGAATGCATTAAAACAACAAGAGTACACTCACTGACAACCCTTAAAGTTTAGTTTCACGGCTACGGTACGCGTGTGTACAAAAAAAAAAAATTGCCCAAAACACGAATAATGATTGGAAGTACGCTCGCGTCGAGCGGTTGTTATTGCTCGGTGTCGGTCGTTCCCTGTTTTAACAGTTGTGTGCGAGCCAAATCGCGGCCGAGTAATGTACTGCTACTGCCAAGGCGAATTCTATTGCTATGATACACCAGTGACCTTCTATTGTCTCCGACAGTAGGACATTTCTTTGGTACAGTCGTGGGGTAAAATCGAATGGTAATCGGTTTTTACACCATTCGAGTAGAGTTAGGCCAAGATATGAACCTACACAATAAAAAAAAAAAAAAATATCCATGTAACTGTTTTTGTAGTTTATTTTTACATTAATATATTGGGCTAATTTTTTTTATATTTAGTGAATGATTTGAGATGTTTACCTAATAATTTCTTTTTTATTTATAGCCTTCTTTCAGAATAAATTTTAATGTTAATAAGAAACAAAACCATTATTTTACTCTGGAGGAATTCCTCCTCCAAAATTTTCCAATCTCCTTACTTTCGCGGCAGCCTAGTCCAGATTATTTCAGTTTTTCTTACTATTTTCCTCTCTTGGGTACCAAAGTATAACTAACTTTTTTGTTATAGATAAATTAAATTAGACAAAACATATTTAAAAAGTAAGTCATACTCTAAAATAATAATACACAATATTGCGTCAATCCTTATATTTTATTCTGAAGGAAAAGGCGTGGCAATGTCACTCATTCTGACATTAACACGAAATGGTAGAAAAACGTTCCACAGTTAGAAAACGTAGATTAATGTAATAATCATGACATTTCCGAGTCACGCCCGAGTTGAATCTAGGAATATTTTAATATGTGTATATAATATAGATATTATTGAAATAAGTGAAAACTTACTTGATATCGAAATCTGAACCGAACTGTTATTTTGGCAAGCAAAGCAGTGATTCACTTTGACCAGAGTAAAAATAAAAACGGTTAATTATTTTTTTACATCACCTGCTCGATTATGCTCTTTTATATGTAATAATATAATATAATAATTCCACAACTATCACACAACACCGTCTAGTCCCATGCTAAGCAGAGCTTGTGTTATGGGTACTAGACAGCTGATAAACATACTTATTATATTTCTAAATACATACATATTATAGATAAATAACACCCAGACACAGAACAAATGATCGTGCTCATCACACAAACATTTGTCCTGGGTGGGAATCGTACCCACGACCTCCGGCATAGCAGTCAGGGCCACTAACCACTAGACCAACAGGCCAGTCAATAAATATGTCATGCAACTTTCATCATCTCTAGGGATATAATGATGTATGGGCGTTCCCTAGGGAATAACAAGACTTGAATTTGATTTATTTAACTTTCTTAGTAAATATTACTACTCGACTTAAGATTTTATGACAGAAAAATTTACCTAAATATTTTACATGACCTATGAATTACACTTTATCTCCTCAACTTCATCTCACTAACACCCGTATTTATTAAGAAGTAATTACTTGTTGCTAAGTAATTTCTTTTTTTTATATACGTGCATGAAACAAGTTTGTTCAAATATTAAACTAGTCACTAACAAAAAACATGCCACCCGCGACTTAGAGCCAAATTCACCAATAAACTAATCGCGATTCGTTCAAACAAAACGCAGTTTGAGCGCCTAATCAAGATTATAGCTTCATTTTGCGTTTCACCGCGATGACTTGAACCTAGTTTACGCTAAACTCAGTTTCAATTCATTTGTTGTCGCTCATGTTTACGACACGGGTCTTTAAACTAGATTACGCTGAGCTCAGTTCAGTTGAACTAAGTTTTTATATTGAATGATGAAACCAGCCCTTAAAGACACTGCTTTATCCCCTAGTCACATAAACTACAATAAAACAGAAACAAAAATAATTTATGGTTCACTAACGTTCTTAATTCAAAAACTGGTTGCAAAGTCCGCATGAAAATTCAGTTCTAGTGAGGTGATTAGAATTGAAGTATGCTAAGATGTACTTATAAACAATCTTTTTTGTGCGCTTGTGTCCATGTAGGCCTATGTGAAATAAAAATATTTGAGTTTGAGAGTTTTAGTTTTGTACACCACCACCAAAGGCATAAGCTTCAAAATCATATCACACTATTAAGGTAACAGATTGTATGTATGTTTGTGTATGTCTGTTAATCTTTCACAATCAAAATGAAAATGAAATTTGGCACACAGGTAGACCTTGTATCTTCTGCAATACATCTATACTAATATTATAAAGAGGTAAAGCTTGTAAGTTAGTATGTAGGGGGTAATCTCTGGAACTCATGATCCAATTCTAAAATTTTTTACACTGGTAGAAAGCTACATTATTCCTGAGTGCTATAGGCTATAAATTATTTTTATAACATGTACATTAACCGAGCTATCACAATTTTTGTCTTGCAAGTCGGAAAAAAATACCTCATAAAACAGAATTATTTGCGTGCGCTGCCTAGAGAGTTGCTTAAAATTAAAAACAATGTATGGCAATCTGATTTTTCTTAATTATATCTACAAAAAGTCCGCGATAGCATATTTCTATCTTTTATATGTTATCTTTTATACTTCTTTATTTGCATTAAAAAAAGTATTTTTTCGGCATACTTACGTTTGTTTGATTATTTGAGCAACGAAATATTAATTCTTGTCTCAATAAATTATTTCAGTATCACAAGGACATCATATAGATAAGATTTGCCATTTACAGTATGTCAATTGGTCATATAGTTTCGGAGATAATATAAAATTACTAAAACGCAAAATGCCACTAGCACAACTTTCATTCGTAGAGCTCTAGATCTATCATGCTTTGTGCGGATGTTTTATCCATTTGCCCATAGATGGCATGATGGAATCGCGGTGTTAAGATTTTCCGTGGTTTGATGACCGTCTCGAATTATTGTGCCCACGTTGTCGTTAAATGGTGGTGAAATTGTTGCATGTCAGTCTGTTGCTTATTGGTTTCGGTTGTTCGTTGATTCGTACTCCTAATCGTGATAATCGGATATATCGTAATTTCGATTTATTTCGTTGTATGTTCGTACTTCGTTCTATCGTAATATTCGTAATTTCGTTGTACGAATTATAACGAGAATACGATATTAAGATTGTTTTGTTATAAAGGTGGACGGGTGTCGAGTCCCTGATCCCTCTCCCTTTGTTCATAATTGTTTTTAAGTCTGTGTAGTTTGTTCATTTGTTGAGAGCATGCCTAAAAGGAAATCGCAAGTCGCAAATGTCCCGGCAGACATCACAGACAAGAGCAGTAGCATATAATTTTATTAGTATTTGTGTTATGATAGATTAAAAATATATTATGTCATCGTACCATTTCAACCCGCGGGTGCCGTAAAAGGCGACTAAGGGATAATTTACCTTGAGCAGACAAGAGAACTTCGGTAATCTTCGAAATTGCTGATCCGATTCCAAAAATTATTTTACTAATGGGAAGGTACAGTAATGTCGAGTGTAAACTTATGTTTAAACAAGAAATTTTCCGCGGACGAAGTCGCGGGCAGAAGCTAGTCTAACATACTTTTTTTTCTAGGGTTTAAGTTCCCTTGGGATAATAAACTACTTTCAGAAGTTAATATTTTATAGCTATCTATCTACTTCTTTAATATAACCTAGTTCGGTTACAAAACGAAAACACAGAAAAGGTAGATATATAGCAAGAAAAATAATAACATGTTATCAGATGGGCGTGAGACATTGGCAATAGATCATAGAGCAACGATGGAATAAAAACATACTCGTAGAATGACACAACTATGAACAAGGACAATATTTTCCCTGAAAACATTCCACAATTTTCTGTCACACCAAAATCACATTCGTTTTCACGGAGACAAGAACAAAACGCCCATTTTTCTATTCATTGCTCGTTGTGTACGCTTGAGTCAAGGCTACCGTGGCGGAAAAAATGCAAAACAGAAATAGACACGGCTTTCAGTCGATTCGTCACCGTTCCTTGGTGCTGTCACATTGTTTCTGTACACCCGTCATGTAGGACTCAGTGGAAACATAGTTTTGTGCAATAATCGTCGCTACACAATGTGCACATTTAATTATTCTGTCAGTCAAATTGTTTACTCGTAGGTGTGCCATTTTGTACATTTCGTAATTATTGCTTACTGAAAGCTAAAATAAAAAAAAAATTGATAACATTTGTTAAAAAAAAAACTGTTTGAGCATTGCTTTCAAAAAATATTATGGTAATTTTTTTTTATATTAAACTTTAGCTTGATATTATTTTAGGTATAAAAATAACCTGTTTTGATAAATTCTTGATAATAATAATATTCCGTAACTTTCACTCAACTGCTTCTTACAATAAATATTTGTATGAAAAAGACATTTGCAAAGGTTAAGCAACGAACAAATCCGCATAATGAATTATGAAATCCGCACGATTTTAAAAAGACTATTCTTTTAGCACCTTCTTCCGCGTGTCAGTATGTAACTGTGTACAAACTTTGAACTCCCATTTCATCATGTTAGGAGAGGGGAGGGAGAATTTTGAAAAATCCTCTTTTTAGTATAATAAGACCCCTAGTGCAAAATTGTATGCTCCTAGTCCGAATAAGTAGTTTCGGTTGTGCGTAGATATGTCCACCCTGTACCAACGGTGGATTACGGCCCATTCCGTCTCCTAGAGAGGAGGCCTGTGTCCCAGCAGTGGGAACGTTAAAAGACTGATGATGATGATGATGATGTAGATATGTCAGTCAGACAGTTCCTCCTTTTATTTTACATAATAGATTTTACGTCGTCCCCTATGAAAACGCCGTTTTTTAAAACGCGTGGCTTTAAAGTGTTATTTTTTTTGGATTGACTTGGAATTTTAAGTTCAAATAAACTTTCCTTTCTCTCTTTATTCGTTATTGTATACAAAACATTCAATAAAATACACAGTAATTGGACAATTCATGTGCAAAGGCGAGCTTAACTCAACAATTAGTTTTCTACCAGCAAACCTTTGAGTGACAGCGAGAGATGACAATCAAGGGTAGAATCAAGTGTACAATATAAACCTACATTATATAAAAATACATAAATAAGTTTAATATATAAAAATACACCTACATACTAGTAAAAATAAATAAATACAAATATTATGTCAGTTATTTTGTCTGTTATATTATATAAAAGTTACGTTATTCTTTTTTCTAAATTAGGTATTCTTTAGGTTTCTTTATTTTTTATATTTTCGCAATACTTATAACCATGAAAGCTAATTAAAAAAATACATTTTTTGATATTAAGAGTTCCAATGTAGAAACTATGCTTTTTAAAGGGCATACCTACGACTTTCTTCTAACAAAAAAAACTCTGTGTTCTTGGTTTAATAGCTTTCGTTTTGGAAATTGTGTCTTGTAACAGTCCTGAGAAGAAAAGTTATTCGTGAGATAAAATTTCCCACGTGTGTGATTGAAACAAAAATAGACATCCTATTCATTAGCAGTTTTAAGCCAGTGTACATCAACGATAGTGCACACCGCTTGAGACACATTGTTTCCACCGTATTACAAAATAACGCGATTCTTTTTCAATTTTATACAAAAATGGTTATAAATTTATACAAAAATATTATAGAAAATACAAAATACAAAGCAACCAAGAAATACCTAATTTTGAAAATAGAATAATGTTCGTTTAAAATAAAGTTTATTTAAACTTATAATTTCAAATCAATCCGAATATATAACATTTTAACGAAAACCGTTTTAAAAAACGTCAATTTCATAGGGAAAAGTCTATTTTATATAAATAAATGTACAAAAGAAAAAAAATGTAAATATAAATGTACTTTAATCAAATTTTAGAAACATTGTCTTTATCTTCATGGTACAACATAATAATGACTCACTTACGAAGTCCATGAAAATAGTAAATGATCCATCAAGTAAAGTTGAAGTTTCGCCAGCACAATAATTGTTCAACAATAGTTGTTTAACATTCGCGAACGAAAACAATATCATTAATTTTATAAATGACATTCCAAATAGGTTTCCCATTTGTAAACATTGTTATAAAAAAACCAGTAGTAATTAATTTAGTTAAGTATAATTCACACAGCTAAGGAATGGTATTCTCTGCCGGAGTTTCCGAATAGATACAACCTAGGGATCTTAAAGTTAAGAGTGAATAGGTTACTTTTAAGCATAGATATAATATTTCTATGCGTTTAACATGTTCAGATCTGCGTGTACCACCGGTGGAGCACGGAATATTTGCTGATACGGCGGGGTGTACCGCCGGCGGCCACGTCACACTATACTTTCTATTTCAAATACCATAAATTACGATTACCTGTTTATTAGAAAGAGAGAGAAAACATAATTCCTGTCTAATCCTGTCCGTGCCCACCGGTGGCGCACCCCGCTCGGCAAGAATTTTGGTTCATGGGGCGGTGATGTGGCCATATGAAGATTTGCGCCGTCGAATACCAAGTACCTTCTCCTAAGGTGCCGGTCTGAACGTGTTAAGCAAGCTTTCTCCCTTGTCGACCACATCACCACTTTCCATCAGGGGAGATAGTGGTCTAACACGAACCTAATAAAAACAATAAAAAAATCATCTGTGTATCTAGATAGCCACAACCTGGGGATCTTTAAGTCAAGAGTAAATAGCTTACTTATAACTAAACGTGCGGTATTTGCTGTCTGGTATATTGTCGCTTTCCATAAGGTTAAATAGTAGTCAAGCACGAACCCATAGAAAATCTGAATTAAATGAGTGTAGACGTGTTAAGAAAGTAATGTAGCCAAATTTTCGGGGAAAAAATATATGCCTGATACAATCTGAATGGTCTAAAAACCAAAGAAAAAACTAATAAAATTAAGCGACAAGTAAATTAGTATTTGTCTGTAAGCCCCTGACATAAACAATTTCGTACAGCCACTCACAATCGAAAACATATAAAAAAAACCTCGTTAAAGTGTTTTATCTCCATAAACTAGCCACGGCACTCGACGCTGCTCGTTAAATACCGACATTTTATGTTAATGGATCAATTTACTGTTCTACATTAGAGTTGACAAAATTCTACTACGACATATAAATATCAATTTCAACCTGTGTTTCTACGTCGTTCGGTCCTACGAAATGTTATAGGCGTTTATAAACGATTTTTTTTTAAAAACAATAAAATCTTTACTCATATTGGCACGAAGTCAAAACTTATAATAATAATGTGATATTGTGGGTAAGATTATCTTTGTGCTTGCTATCAGTTCGCGACAATCGCTCTTGTCCAACATTTTCCGAGACCAGCAACCGTAAACAGACAGACAATTTTTTAAAAGTTTTTTTTTATAATCTTTTGTTGTTATATGCGTTAAGGTCGTGTGTTGTTTGAGTGTATCAGATCAATGAGTGTTTCATTTTACTGTCAAAAGTTCTTTATGTTTCTCGACAGAATTCGGTCAAGTACAACAAACCAAGAACAAACATTTAAAAATGAATTGAAAATTAATTTTTGTTCAACATGGTTGATATACCTAGGTACAATAAAAACAATAGGTGCATTAATACTAGCTTTAGTGAGCGGCTTCGCTCGCATTTTCTTGGATTTTACCAACAGTAGTTTTCCATTTATACGAATTTTCATGATGATGATTTTATAACGGTCAAGCGTGAGCCTATCAACAGAAAAAAAAGTGTACCTGACAAACTCACAGTCGCGTTTATAATATTATATATTTAGTTGGGATACTTGGGCAGTAAAACAAAGAATATAATTAATATGAGACATCCTTTGTTTAGCACTTTGTAGTAATAAAAAAAGTATGTCAACACGATTTATTTAAAAAATTTTGAGTCAAATGTAATTCTTTTTTCAATCTTATCTATATAACATGGTCTTCTACGTAATATAATATTTGTATCTAAAAATAACTATTCGCTTATATTTTTTAGACATCGGATTAAATGCATTTTTATGTTCGCACATGTAAATGCATAAAACGATATTTTTACAGCATCATTGCATATATTTTGGTACATTTTTAATAATAGTGATTGTTTCTTGAGAAAATATACGCGAGTTCAAATAATAAATAGTATTTTCATAGTGCATATTTTGGCATTTTGATATTGTATATATAATCTGAATTCTATCAAAACCTATACTATTCGCAGAATATTCTAGTTGTCTTAAGCAGCTGCCGCCAGAATTCCGATCCCGATCTCCGGCCACCGTAGGTGGTGAGCAATGAGTAGCTCGCCGTCCGACCGTTCGGTAATCGTCCGGACCGAGCCTAAGTCGTCGACGGCGCATAGTATTCAACGCGCGTCTTAAAGAGCTGTCAGCTAACCGTATGGGCTCCAGTAGGATCGGAGCCTGCTGGGGCCAAAGATCGATTTCGGAAAGGAAGGTTCATACCCGGTATGAAAGGCAACGAAGGAACAGGAGTGGGTTTTTAGTCAGTAAAAGTGTGACGCTATTTCTCGCTTCGCCCAATACGCGGAGATGTCATTGGATGATGTTCCAAAAAAAAAAAGGTTTCTTATGTCACCATCAATCACTTTAGATGAGCTACGGCGTAGCAGGTGTAGCGCTACGCAAATCAGTGATTGCTACGCGACAATGTGTTGAAATATTTTCGTAGCACTTCATAAAAGGTAGCCATTCTGACTGACATGACTGACATACCAACACACAGCTGAAAGTACTGGGACTAGGAATGTGAAATTTTGCACAAGGTTTTATTTTATGACGTAGGCGAGCACTAAGTGCTCGATTACGGAGACGCGGCGCGTTGCGCGGCGCGTTGGGCAATCCGTCGTACATTGCCATATGTTTGTTTTTGCGCGAGCGATGACGCGGTTTGCTCCTGTAATGTACGACAAAACGCCCAACGCGACGCGTCTCCGTAAACAAGGCCTAAGAGAGGATTGATTTTCCAAAATTCTGCCGCTAAAGTGACGAAATGGGTGTAAAAATTTGAATGAAGAAACCTACGATCACGCGGGCGAAGCCGCTGGCAGAACCTAGTCCTTTTATAAAAAAAAAAGAAGGAAATGGAAGAATCATTCTTTGCAATTACAAGTTGGAGTGTAGCTTGCGGCTACAAAGCTACTTTATACAATAATTTAAAGCAAAATTAAACTCAAAATTCCTTTTTAGGGTTCCACAACTAAAGAGTGCTCTTATTACTAAGCCTCTTCTGTCTGTCTGTCTGTCTGCTAGCTGTATCTCATAAACCGTAATAAGTAAATAGTACGAGTTGAGACTTTTTTTTAAGAACCTTATGGATATTATCAGAAGTTCATTGAAATCTTTCACACAATAGAAACATGAAGTATTTCTTTACACACCGTTAAATTTTGAGCGTTTTTATCCCGTGAAGGGTCGATTTGCTACATGAAACACTATCAATTTGTCAAGATAAAATTAAAATCTAAAGTACTTTTTTTTCTAAAACTCGTAATAATATACCTACGCATGTGCGAAATTAATTTCTTTAAGTAAGCGAGTCAATGACCATGTAGGTAGTTGTCGGTCGTTGCGTAGTAACTACCAACAGGCTATTGGCCTCAAACAGCTGACGTTTGCTTAAAGAAATTAATTTCGTACATGCGTAAATTAATTCGAGTTTAAAAAAAAAGATCTTCATTTTTTTTTCATTTTCTAAATCGATAGTGTTTCACGTACCGAATCGACCCTCCACGGGATTAAAACGATCAAAATTTACCGGTGGATATATCTGAATAATAATCAAAATATTGAACACTCTAGAGATTAGTTGTTATATTTTGAAATTAAAAGTCAATTTTGCTAAAATTGGTCGTTTCGCCATTCAAGCACTAGGGCAACGAAATGACATTATAATTTGACGCAATGCAGGAATATGAAAACGGACTGATGTCTCACTTTGAACGAGTCGTGTGTAATAACAAACTACATTCTAGCCTCGTAAAACTATTTTATGGTCCACGGGGAAAACTCGCTATGAAACTGAAATTTTTATTTTACTTCAGAAATTTTAGAGAAATTCATTTTATTGCCGAGTACCTGATATACGTATTTGACATAAATATATACGTATTTAAAACCACCACTCTAGGTAAAATATGTCACCCAGGGCCCTGGGCCGAAGGCAATGAATGGAACAGGGTAGGTTTTTAGTCAGTAAGAGTCTGACACTATTTCACGCCCCACCCAAGGGCGGGATTTGTCATAGGATGATTTTACCTACCATAAAAAAAAAACCCTAGGTTAGATCTTAAGTGTTTTGGGAAGATATACGGAAGCGTAGTTTTAACAACATTGGTAAAAACTGATTTTATTAATGTATTTTATTATTTGCTAGCTACTGCCAGCGTTATTAATTTCGTTTTAAATAACCTTGACAATAGAGCTATTACGAATTTGCGAGCGTACAGTGTAAAGTCCTGTAAAACTCTACTGAAAAGGGAGGATCCTCTGACGAGACAGGTTGACTCAGGTCTGGTCTGTCTGAGCCTGAAAGAAAATTTTGAACTGATGTAAAAATGTCCTAATCGCACGGAGAACTCTAAGGGCCAACGTTCGTCCTATACAAAAGTTATCCATCGACACGACTACATGCACACTGTAATTGAACTAGCGATACTGCACAAGAAATTATCTGGTTTCCGCTACGGGGACCGCCGGACACGATACACGCGCATAGGCACGCAATGGGTGCCCCGCGCGTGCTTCCGCGTAACGCAGCGTTAGTCCTAATATCGCTATGCAGAATTTTATTTTCAATGTGGCTTTACAGACGTCGATGTTGTTGGAATATTTGGCAGCGTTGGGCGTCAAATAGGGAGACATTTTGTCCCCAAATGTATCTGAGACTTCAAGAATCACGAAAAAACCATCTAACATCATAAAGTTCCTGTCCCGTACAGCAGAAACAAACTTCATTACGAACTGTAAGGCGTTTTATTATCAAGACTTAATTTGAATTCTGAGTTAACATTTAAAAAAGAAGTCGCTAATTAATGTCATATTCAGAGGCATTAGGAAACGTGAATCACTGGTTCGCGTTGTAAAAATAAAAACGTCTTGGTAAAAATGAACTGTGGGCGGGGAAGACTAAAATATGTCGGCCACTCATTTTTGACGGCTCGTATACTTGCATTATTTTTGTGTTCGTAATGACCTTTACAAATATTTCTAACAAAAATATAAACTACTGGCTGGCCCCGCGGTTTTACCCGCTTTTTGCTCTCCTACTGTGGGACATAGCGTGATGTTATTTAAACTGTAGCCTTCCTCAATTAATTTGCTATCCAATCGTCTTCTTCCTGCTTTAGTCTTATGTTATTTGTGGTCGGCGCAACACGTTTTTTTCTTCCATTCTGTTCTGTCACCTGTGGTACTATTACTATGCTAGCAAAAACTAAAATAAATTTTCAATTCGAACCAGCAGTTTTTGAGATTAAGCGTTTAGCCAAAGAAACAAACTCTTCAGCTTTATAGTATTAGTATTGATTTTAGGATGTATACAATATTTTAATATTTTTAGTACGAATATATATGCGAAACTTGAATATAGTTTGTTCAGAATCAATAACTGAATTTTTACACCATATTATATTTTTTCCCAAAAATATTTAAAAAAGGTCACAAGTTGGAAACCATCAACACTGCAGGTCACGGCAGGTCATAGCGGGCATTAGGTTCCAGCGTACAAAATACACGTGTTTCGGGTTTCGCGTATACTAAAACTAATGTTGTATAAACGATGTTTTTTCGCATGAAATTTGAACTTTTGAGTGGAGTAACATGCAAGGCAATCCAGTGGACGTCTGCTGGGTAACCTAATTTTACTAATGCTAATGCTGATAAGAGCTTGCTGAAATTGGGAGTCAGCTGAATTTTAAAAAGCTTTTGAGTTGAATTTAAAATATATTTTAATTTAGAGTATAACGACTGTAAAACAAACCAGCAGCGTATCTAGCGATCTCGATGGCTTATCTCACTATTTGCTTCCGAGTAGATTAGCAGAAATATTCTATTCATCTGACCGTACCAACTGTCAGCAACTTTTTAGCTTTGTAGACCGAATAACAGCTCGAACTGCCATATATCTAGAGAGTTTCAAACTGTTTCACAACCCTGATTTATGATCGCAGTGGACTGTCGTAGACGAAGGGATGGCGCATGAATGTGTGCGTGTACACTCACACGTAAGCGTTATGGAGTAAGCAGATATTGAAAGTAAACAAAAATGGACTGATCACATATTAAGCTGTGTTTTTACACTCCGACGTTTAGGGGCTACTTCTGGGTCACACGCTGGGTCACACGTTAATTGCTTGACTGTTACTCGTTAATTTTTCTAGTTAAGCAATGTTTTTCTAGAAAAAATCTTGTACGCTGTAATTTTTAGTTTTAGTGTCAAATATCGGCATATGTAATATGTTACGAAACCTGATGCACAGGTCTTTTTGATGTCATTTCATGATGTCAGTATTTTTATGTAAAGCATCTATTTACAAAATTTCATAACTGTATCAAGAATAATCACAAAGTTATAAGCTTGTTATGTTACCTGTTTTTTCACACAAACACATGATTACCGGGCCACCTGGGTGACTAAGGATTTGTTTTGTTCCCTCACCCTGCTGTGCGCTAGCTTCTAATGCCCACAATGGCCTGCCGTGACTTGTGTTGTACTTAGTATCGGTGGTGTTCAACTTGTGACCTTTTTTAAATCTTTTTGGGAAATATAAAATGATGTAAAAAATTATTGGAATCGATTTAGTTATTGATTCTGAACAAACTATATTTAGGTTTTGCATATACTAAAAATAATGTTGTAGCTATATGCTTTATTGTACATGAGGATAACAAATAATACCGTTTGAGCCTACTACATCCTAGATTACTAATAAACTAGTTATTAGGTACATACTTTAAGGCCCGAAGATATACAAAATGATATGAGCGTTAATTTTATAACATTGATTTATATCAAATTACCTACTTAACATCATCGGCCCTTGTCCCGTTTTATTTGGGGTCAGCGATGCATTATTTATTCTTTTATTCTGTCTTGTCACCCGTCACGCTATCACTAAATCCCTTTTCTTTCGTATCGCTTCTCACATAATCATATCAAATTACTTTTTCAAATAAATTTACCCATAAAATTACTAGCACCTATTGGTTACCATCCTAATTTCATTTGTTTCTTTTGAAATTCGAATTATTATTTTTTATTTATTGTGTGCCAGTACCTCTTTCCATTTTTTTCTTTTTTATTTTGATGAAAAAATCTCTATACTTAATACCGTTTTCAATTCGTTTTACTTCCGCAGTTTCGTTGTTGACTTCTCTCGTCACGCAACTAGTTTTGACGTCACAGGAACAGAAATGTATTGAATGTACTGACTAACTTTAACACATAGCTATCATCTACGTACGCAGAGCCCAGGTGAATCACGTTTCTTGGTATTTCGACGTAAAACAAAACCGAACGTATTCTTGAGCGTCACAGTGTCCATTTCTTTCACGATGTTAAGTTGTGTATTCACTGGTGGAAATGAGTAATATAAATGGCCCAGGGCCAAAAACTAGCCTAATAGTCACAAATCAGAAACGTTTATTTCAAATAGACCATTCATACAGGCACTTTTGAATTGTCAAAATGTCGGTCAGTCAAAAAAAAGTGAAGCTAAACTGCACGTTCCAAAGCGCAGATTTTTATGGAGAAGAACGTGCAAGAAACTATGGACAAATTAAATCTTAGAGTTAGGTACATAATCTTGGTTACATATTTTCTTGTCGCTTCTACCATGTGAGCACGATGTAGTTAAATAGTGAAAAAAAAAAATTAAATAATAGACTTAGCTTATTTCAATACCACTGGCAGCTAAGACATGACCATTTCAACTGCCCGTTCCCGAGCATGACGCGTGCATCAGTCCAACTCAACTCAACTATTTTGAAGGGGACCGAATAACCCAACAATACGTGCCACCATCAACGAAACATTTGAGTGAGCATGACAAACTCTCAACTGCCATGCTCGTTTATGTCAAAATTGTAACCTATTAAATTGCCCAATGGTACTTCACGTTATGCCAAGGATTGTTAGGTAGCCAATCTTTTAATGTCTGATGACATTATTTGTGACATTGATGACCATTGTTACACATTTCTGAGTTGCTGAATATCTAAACACCTGTTTTATTACATTTTGCGTGGCATATTGTTGGAGGTGGTCAGCGCTAGCCAATATTTTGTCAGCTAGTGAACACTCCGCTTTATTAGTGCTCGTCTAAATTAAGTTCCCACGATCGTGTGTGCTGATGTGTTTTTTTTTTATGATGACGCGATGTTTTTAAATGTTTGTAGAGGAATGTTTTACGTGTTCGTTGAGGCTGGGCGTCATCTAAAGTAATGAAGGGGCGGTGTTGGCGGCCGATATTTAGTTGTCGGCCTTAGTGACGTAACCAGACAGTGTGTGGTAAACTTGACAAGATTTCTGCATACTGACGCGAAGTGAAGCGTAAATGGTTCCCAAAACCAACAGTTTCGTGTGGTAGGGTCTTGATCTAACTAGATGATAGAGAATAACATATTCTCCATCTAAAGGTCATCATTTTAATTTGATATTTGAAACAAGTTTTTGTTTTATTAACACAAGATGATTGTCCATAAAATCCTGAATCATAAAAAAGGCGATGCCAATTATTCCTAACTAAACAAAACCCCTATCGAGACCGGGTAGAATTAAAAAGAAAACATTATTTTCATCGTAACTAAAATTCCTAAAACACGCGGACTGAAAGGGAAAAAAATACAACAATGGGCTGAAGAGGTTTTAAAGGACACGGCTGGCCCACTTTCGCCCGCAGCGCTTTTTTCGCTTAATGACGCCGCGCTCAAGGAAAGTTGGAAATATTAAAATGAGCAAGCACTTGTGTCGCCGTTAAAACGGCCATCTCTCCAGGCTTCGCGCCTCCTTCCTAAGGATACCATATTTTAAATGTGAGTCGGATTCCTTGGCTCTCGAATCTCGATGCCTGAAATGAAAAAAGTTTGTCAGACGCCTTATCGCGTTTTGTTTATATCGAGATCTGTATGCATAGCTTCGAGTTTTCAATTGCTTTGTAATGACAATTACATAAAGTATTGAATTACTTTGAAAGGCCCTCGATTTATTATTGCATTGTTTTTCAATAAAAAAAAACAAATAAAAATACAAGTTAGACGAGATAAACTTCGTCTAAGTCGTAAATTCCCGAGGGACAACAACTTTTCCATCCAAAAAAATAAACTGACAACTCCATAAAATGATTTACGAAGGACAAATACACACTTAGCGTACAATAAACTTGGGTATTATCTCTCAAGGACGAAGACTCGACGTCTTGCTTACATTTGACAACACATAAAAATCAGCGCTTATACGGAACCATCTCCAAGGCGCAAAGTGGAATGTCGTTAAGGAAAAAAGGAAAAATACTGGGATTTATTCGCAGCGTGTCCCCAACGAGTAATGCCTCCTGCGATTTAGGTGTCAGCCCGATAGAAGGCGTTCGACACCAATGATATATGCCCTCTGCTGGTCCTGGTGCCCTCTGCACTTTGAAACGCCGCACTTTATAAAGATTTGTATAGACTTCGCTTAAGTCTTAAAAATGAGCTGCCACATATTTTTGGCCTAGCTGGATAAATCTGCCTATTTATGTAGAAAGGACATCAAACAAATGGAATGATGTCAGAGCTTAACGTCAAAAGTTATCCAAACCGTCTGAGTTTATCTGAAGCGTGCATTCATTTTGAAAGATTCTCATTAAAAAAAAAAAAACATGGTAACATTACCTACACATGTACATGAATTAATAATAAATATAAGCAGTACGATAACAGATTAATCTAACTATACAAAAACACAAAATATTGAAAAAGTGAAAGTTTGTATGTGTGTGTAATTGTGTGTTTGTAAGTCATTCACTTTGAGAAAAATGGCACACAGGAAAACCGTGTCTTGAACATACGACGCTTTTTACTCTGGTAGTATGTTCCCTTAGGATAAATTACTAATTTCACGCGAGTTAAGCCGCTTATAAAAGCCAGTAACGAAACAAAATAAAGTTCCAGACTGGCCTAGTATCACAAAACGGTAAATATTTGCACCGAGAGCGTTCCAACAACGTCCCAAGATTAGAAAAGACGTTTATTTACGTTTTATAAACTCCTAAACTTCGGTGAAGTGTAAAAGTAACTCTGAAATCCATTAATTAACTGTTAGTTGTAATGATCAGTAATTAAATTACTTGGAAGAGCGAAATTTGATCGATCGGAGTTCGTAACAAAGTTGATTTCGTCTTGTTTAGTTTGCAACAGGATATCTTTGAGTTTTTAATACTTCGCCATCTTTTAGCTGATATTATTAATTTTGAATTAATTTCCAATTTCCGAACGATAATTGTTTGACAATGAATATTTTCACTGAAAAATAATTGAGCAAAAGTATTGTGTTACAGTTAATTTATGAAAATGGTCCTTATTGGCGGTAGCCATTGTTTGTTATACCATGATAAATTCTGCAACAGACTGGAAATTACAGTTTTGTCTTGATTTTCAAATTTAAAAGTAACTAGCCGATTTATTACCTATGGTATGCAATTAAGGAATGGAATCCTCTGCCGGTGTCTGTGTTTCCTGCTAGCTGCAACCTGTCTTGTGGTGTGTCTGTAGTCTTTCAATCAAGAGTGAACGGGTAACTTCTAGGCAAGCCTGGCACACATCATCGCGAGATAGTGGTCAGACGTGACCCTAACAATAATAAAAAAAGTGCAAGTGGCCCACAAAAAACTTTGTAGATAAAAAATAATAGGTAAAAAAAATAACCAAATATTTATGAACCTTAAACTATTTTTTTCCAACATTCCAGGGTCCTATATCCCCAAACATTTATTTTTCACGTCGCCTAACCCTCTGCAAACGCCATTACGGATCAGGAGCGAGTATCGTATCTTTTATCGTTGGGTAATCGCTTATTCAAATTTCCCATAATAAAATGACAGGTGACGACCCTGATCGTATATACAGACGTTTTGCTCGACCATAAGGGTCTTTACTAAATCTTGCATCGATCTTTCGGGTATTGGGCATGTACCCTCATCATGTGAGGCGGAGGATGCGGGATCTTGGATACGTAGGTTTAAGAAAATGATTGGGCTAGTCTAGTCTGGCTAGTCTTTATATTTGAACTAAGTATTACTTGAAGTCCTCTCAAACTTAGACTGGTCTTTGTCATAATAATTATATTCCAAGTTATCTTAATTATATCGATTTATTGTTTATTGTAGTAAATATTTGTATTTTATTATTGATACTTCATTCCATCCGTATTTTTAATATTATGTATTATTTATTTGCTGGTATTATATCTGCCGACAAACTGTTTTTACAGTTTGGCAGAATTTTATACTGCGATCCCTCCTGATGGCCCGAAGCCTGATGATGAGCTGATGTTCGCCTAACTGGTCAAAATTAACTGAACTTGGATGATTTTTCCACGATTTCACATAAAGTATATAAAGTTGATATAAATAAATATACAATAGAGATCCTCTTGGATTTTCTACTCGTAATTTTTTGCTGCGTCACGCCTGAACTGTTCCCATGAGGAAAAATAAAAACGACACTTCCAGTTACTCAAACATCTAAAAACACTCTAAAGAAAACATGGCGAAATTACACTATTGAGTGGCGCGTCTTCGGCTGCTATATTTACTGGCACAACAAAAGATTTCCCTTAGATGACTTTTATGACAGAACAATAATGATAAGCATCTAACATCCGTTGTTTTTAATCTCAGATCAGAGTGGAGGCAATAAATACTACAGACATTAATACCATTGTGCTTGTGAAAGCACTTTATTTAATCAAATACACACATATTATTTTTAATATGCGTTAAAAGTAAATCAATTCTTTTTTCACTAAAAATATCAGAATAACGATTTTATACAATTTAAATTTAAAAAGTCTACAGATTTAAAAAAAGAAGAGGAAACAGATGATGAAAAATTTTACCATTGGGGGTCCAGAATTATTTACTGGATCCATGGGATTTGTTTGTGCGTCGATGTCGCTGACACGGTGTATATCTACCACCTTCTAAATTCATTCCAAATATGAAACAAAAACTAATACTATCTCCCGCTCCGCCCAAGGGCGGGAAATGTTATTGGATGATTTTCCCACCTAAAAAAAGGATCCAGCGGAATATCAGCTTCAGGTATTTACCTGACATATTCTGAACTTGACTCCCATTTAGCGCAACACTGAAATGCACACTGCACTATAACTCTCATTTTTGTATTTATTGTTTCAATGTACCATTAAAGACAATTCCGCCTGACCACCGATAAGTTCATTTTTGCTTGCACTCGAAACAAAAATTTCAAAGGGTTTGATTTGGCGCCGCACCGCAAGATTCAAGCGAAATATTTTTTAAGTGAGCAGAAATGACCTCGATAGTACCTACATGTGTTTACAAATTTTTCTTCATTGGTATTGTTTCTATTTGTATAAGTGCTTAGTTGTTATAATTTAATTGCGCTTTCGTGTATGTCTTGTGTTGTGACAAAAGGTTATCTATCTATCAATCATTGTAGTAGCAGCATCTAAATCTATCTCGACGATGACCTGATGAATCAGTACAGAGGGGGAGGGCATGCGACGTAGCCGGGGGGAGGAGGGGAACAGAGAATGCTAATGATTTATGTTGTCGCTCGGAGACGCTTCTCCCATAATAAATGTGCGTTACGCAAGTGAGTCTTTCGAGATCCGACGCGAGTCTAGCCGCAAATTGTTTGATCACTCAATAATTGCATTATAGGGGGCGAGTCAATAAGGAAACTTCCCTACTCTCCTATAGATGACGTATTTTTAAAGGACCTCCTATTTATAACATACCCTTTTAAGTTGATTTGAGTGGGTTTATCTTTTTGACTGATTACGTTATATGGGTAATGTTTTTTCAGTGGTGTTTTTGTAGATGAAGCAGATGTTTCCTGGTAAATCGCCTTTGTATATCCAAGTGTACCAGTGTAATAGTGTAAATAAGTTATTTATTTACATTCATTTTACTGTACATGTTTTTTCTGAGATGCGTGTCAGGCTTTTACTGATTAATTGCACATGGATGCAAACATGAAGTTATTTATACCAACAAATCTAAATAAATAAAAACCAATAAATCTACCAATCAACTAACAACATAGTCTTTATTAATTAACCATTGTAACATAATGGTTTAGAGTTTATTTCGTAAAACACAATATGTAATATTCATGAAAAAATATTCTTTAACCATTAATGTACAAAAATAGAATACTAACTGTAAAACAATATTGAAATTATTTGAAAAGCGAATGAGACCTAACGATTTGAAACAAATGTATCTGTCTCTCTCACTAAGACGTCGTTTTCTGGCGGCCGTGTAGGCGTGATGTGCTTTGACGTCAAAGTTCATGTCAGACTTCTCTTTCTTATTCAGAATAGTTTATTTCAAATAGACCAATTACAGGCACTTTTGGATTGTCAAAATGTCGGTCAGTCCAAAAAAGTGAAGCTAAATTGCACGTTCCAAAGCGTAGATCTCTATGGAGAAGAACGTGCAAGAAACCCCATAGACTGACATGGATTAGTAGCTTTGAAGCTTTATAACTTTGTTGATCATGAAGATATTTGACAAAATCTTTTCCATAAACACACACACACACACACACACACACATATTTACTTTAAACATTATGGTAACTTATTTTTATGTTACTGTGAGTTTTTTGGTCATTTCATTTGGTATTTGTTCAGGGAAATGATAAAATTGTGTTGTTATTTTAACATCCTCCGTGATTTGATCAAATCACTTAGGGATTTGATCAAATCTCTATTTTTATCATATCTCTGTGACATAATTATGTATCGAATCACTGTAATCGGGGATACCTCAAGTTTCCCTGTCATACAGGTTGTCCAGGGGTTGAGACTCCATTGATGTAATGTATTTTTAATTATTCAATTTAGTAAATATATACGTAATAAAATTTTATGTATATTTCCTATACGATTACGTTCTGTTCTCTAAGTAACTTTTCATCAAGCGTTTAAGCTGGTAATAATTGGCTGCAAAGGTAATTCAATCACAACGTAACAGCATTAGCTAACGAGATAAACGTCTCCGCCATCAACAGACATTACAATTACGTTATTATGCTAATTACCTATAATCGTATCAAAGGTTGTTAAAGGGATAATTATTGTCCTATAATGAGATAAATTACATTAGTAAGTAGATCTCCGCAGGTGTAATAATAGATTGATATAGAGATAAAGCAGTTTTTTGATGTAACAAATAGAAAAGTGTGAATCGGACTCGCGCACTGAGGGTTAATTTTTTTTAAGTGCTCAGGCAGAAATGACCGCTATGGTACCTAGTAAAACAGTTCAATTCCCGAATCGAGTTTCGAAGATTTTTCGAATCGCAAAAAAAGTTTTTTTGTGACGTAACTGCAAATTTACAGTTTTCAGATGTTTGCTATACTTGTGTTATTAGACTTTGCTTCTTGCCAATCGTGTTCATCACACAAACATTTGTGCCGGGTGGGAATCAAACCCACGAACTCCGGCCAGTCAGAGTCACTAACTACTAGACCAACAGGCGAATCGAAAGGTGAATCGATGACCTATCGAGAGTCGCGGGAATGTAATGGATGCGGGTCGCACAGGATCGTTCGTTATGGTGACACTTGCGGGAGGCTTATGTCCAACAGTGGATGTCTTTCGGCAGAAATGACGATGATGTTGATGATGTACGGTACGAGAACAAGGAATTTATTATTCCTGCAGGTCCAGCCAAGTTACGACCGTTTCGTTCCGATTCTCTTGCGTCGAACGCCTCGAGTTGGCAACGCCTCCAATTCCTTCGTTCTGACGTCATCTCAACCCTCAGTCACGTGGTCAGAACAAAGGAATTGGAGGCGTTGCCGATTTGAGGCGTTCGACGCTAGAGAATCGAAACGACACGCTCGTAACTTGGCTAGGGGGAATGTTTACTCAACTCACTATCAGAGTATAGTTTATTATTGTTTCTGATACTAAAATACCTCAAAGTTTACATGAAATTAATTTATGTAGGTACATCTGGGGAGGAAGCATGAAATGTATCAGATACCTATCATTACGGAAGTCGTAACAGTCAGTGGAGGACAAGGCTAATTTGTGTGTTTACCAATCTCCAGCGATATCAAACTGTATGCGTAAGATTGATTATAATACTGCTCTACATAGGGAACAGTTATTGGAATTTCGGACGTCGTTCAACGTTTTTAAGGTATCTTTTTGGGTGTGGTGCCGATTTTATTGTTTTATTGGCTTATGTTCATTTAGAAAAATTATTTGTCTTATCTAATTGCGAGTTTTTAAAGCCACAACAAGTACTTCGATTTTTTTTAATCATTTGAATACCGTAATTAGAGACACAATAGAAAGTAATTAAAAAAGGGGCTTGAGTAATTAATTTTCAAAGTTAATTACTCAAGCCCCAAGCGAACGCTGGCGTTCGCACACCTATGGTAGGTGTGCGAACGCCAGCGTTCGCTTGGGGCTTGAGTAATTAACTTTGAAAATCATTCGCTATTTCTCTCGCTGTGGGTGGAGCGCGAAGATTTAGTGATCAGACTTTCTCTCACTAAAACCCACTTATTTTCCCTCCTGTCAGGTGCCTTTCATCATTTATTTATTTCCTTTATCTTACATCTATCTTCTATCATATTTTTACTAACACAAGCATTATCGCACTAGTGTTGTAAAAGCAAAAGTTTGTGGGTGTATGTGTGTATGTTTGTTATATCTTCACGCTCGAACGGCTGAACAGGATTCGATGAAAGTTTCACAAGTAGACCATAATATGGACAGGATATTATCCTGGATTAGTATAGCATACTTTTTACTATCATATCAGAAGAACCACTGAAGTTAGAAACTAGCCGTTCCCTCAAACTACTTTTCGCCTTAAATATGTATTACACGGTTACCATAGTAGCTTCCGATTACCATGATAACTTCAACTTAATGTGAATGTTATAAATATATTTTTTCGTTTTCACAACATTTATCATCGATTCTCCACTCTTATTGGTGGTAGCGTAATGTATAGCCATAGCTGTCCTCAATAAATGGACTATATAAAAAAAAGAAATTTCCAAATCGAACCATTAGCGCGTTCGACCAAGGAAACAATCAAAAACTTCAGCTTCATAAAGTATAGTATATTAGTATAAATCTATCTAGAGATTCACTCACTAGAAACTCCATTCAACATCCAATTAGCCGCTCAATGAAGGTGAAAACAAAGCAATTTCCTTAACAAACTATTTCCCACTAAATCTTATAATCTCATAAGCTGTTATAGCCATTTTAAACATAAAAGCGCTCACGTTCAATATTTACGGGCTCTTTTAAAAGTACGATTGTTAGCGTGCCCACCATTATACCACAAAAGAGAGATAGTACAGAAGAAAATCTACATACAAAGCGCGCTCGAGCAACGCACACATAGACACCGCTCACGGACACGATAGCTTTTACATGACTAAACCGTGCTAAACCAGTGCTAGATCACAGAGTACTTTTTCTAGCGACCGCCGAGCAGTAGGTATAAAAAGTGAAGTACATACATGACCTTGACTTCTGTACCTACCTATATTGTGATTATACTAACCATAAACCCGGTTAAGCTGAAAACGTGGCATCGACGCGAATGATTTATAAACGAGGATAACAGGGCATTAGCAAAACCACAACACGAGCGCGCACTGGATTTAGTAAAAAGAGATCTGCCATTATTGTACGAAAAGATTTATTAGTTGCAGGCACGCGGCCATTTTTTTTCGCTGTCAATACGGTAGATAAAGAAAATTAGGTAGGGTTAACAAAATAAGCATAAATAAGTATCTTGCGCACCAAGATCGCACCTGTTTCAATGTCCAGTTGAGCAGTCTTGAGACAGAAAACAATACCAATTTTACATCGGAATATCGACTAGGAATCAATTTGCGACCAAATAAAACAGCCAGTGAGTTTCACTCGAAGAAATGCTGCCAAAAACTGATCTGCCATTTAAAGGACCCACAGATAATTATAAGCTACTGTTTTTTCAGCCTTTCCTCAAAGAAATGTCATGATTGAGTGATCGATAAATTTAGCCAATTTTTTTTTTAGTTGCTGGTTCGCGGCCATTTTTTTTTCGCTGTCAATACAGCGGGTACGGAAAATTAGGTAGGGTTAACAAAACAAGCGGGTACCAAGTTGTTGCGCATCGCCTGAAGCTCGAGGTACGATGGTACGGAAATTAAGGAAAACTTCCATGTTTCAGCTTTACATACCTCGTACATACCCAAGGCCTCAGTCGTAACAATCAAATGTTTGAATGTACTTACGTGCTTTATATCTGACTAGGTTCTAGCAGCGGCTCCGTCCGCGTGAAGGTAACTTTCTCCATAGAAAACTTTTGACCCACGTTTAGAGGTTGATTTTTGGAAAATCCTTTATTATTATTAGATTTCCACCCCGGACAAATGTTTGTGTGATGAGCACGATCAATTGTTTTGTGTCTGAGTGTAATTTTGTTTATAATATGTATGTATATACAAATATGTATGTAAGTTTATCAGTTGTCTAGTACTCATAGCAAAAGCTCTGTTTAGCTTGGGACTAGACGGCGTTGTGTGATAGGTGTGAAATATTATATTATACATCATAAAAGGAACCTCTCTCAATTTCATCGTTTTAAGTCCAAGGGCTGATGAGTTAGTGAGTGAATCAGAACTTTACCTTTTATATATTCAGAAAAGGAAAACCCGTAGTCCTGAGACCAAAGCCAATTGAAAGAACATAGGTTAGTTTATGTCAGCGAAAATCTAATACGCCCTCGCTCCACTCGGGAGCGAAAGAAGTTATTAAATGATTTTTCACCTCCCAAAAAAAAAAAAACACGTCTACATAACGACCTGTCCCATCGTCTAAGTTCAATACATGTTTAAAAAGTCTCTGACGTGTATTTACACCTTTTTTATGACAGCTCTAAATTACGCATTTCAGTCGGCGTGTATTGGAAGCGGATGTTACACCGGCGTCAAACTCAAAGCTTCTCTTTTCAAATTGAATTGAGAAACAGGTAACGGTGTGCCAATTCTATATTGTGACCGTTAAATTCGTTTGAAATTGATCTGTGTTGTCAATTGTTTTGTCACTGAGAATGCTCTATTTTCAAAATAAATTAAATTTTTATTTTTTTGTAATGGTTTTGGTTTAGACAATAAGACCTTTAAGCTATGTCTTCGAATGATATAAGGTGGGTTTCTGAATTGAGTATCTTGAGTTAAGAATATCTCAAATCATACTTAAATGCCAAATTTTGACAAGTTTGCAGGGTAAAGTAGAGTTTGAGTAATACTCAACTTAAAATGCTTAAATCAGAAATCGGGGGATGGCCACTTTAAGTTCCAGTAGAATATGGATGTAATTTATTCAAAAGCTTTTGCAGTATTTGTCAGCAAATATAAAAAGAAACCTTCTCGGTAAGGTTCGCTGAGATATACCATACTACAAGAAATTCTGAGCATTATTTTACCGATATCGCACCTGCTTCAATATTATACATATTGTCCAGCTGTGCAGACACTTGAAAAAGACTACTACATTAATATTACGTCACACACTCACAATATCCTCTAGGAAATTTATTTAAATTTATTCCTAGAGAATCAATTAAAAGAATCAAAGAACTTTACTCGAAAAAATCCCGCCAAAGTTACCATTTGACATTTAAAAAGGTACAACCCGCAGACTATTAATAGCTATTGTTTTTTCAGCCTTTCCTCAAGGAAATGTCATGATGTAACGATTAGGTACATTAGCCTATTTTCGATTCGCAATGTAAGGAACCTTTTTTGTTTCCCCACAAATACATGTCAGCAAAATGGGCGAGACCAACCAGGGCCGATGCCTGCCGGACTGCGGCATTGTTCAAAAGAGGTACCACGACCTTGTAACGCAAAAGGCAATGGAAGGTACACAGATGGATTTTTGTCATCAAAATTCTGACATTCCGTTGCGAGAGACACAGCCCAAAGTGGGATACTTATCCATATTTATCCATATATTATGCGAACAGATAAGGAGAGAATTCCCTGCCGGAGTCTGGGTTTCCTGAGCTACAACTTAGGAGTCTTTAAGTCTTGTCAGCAAACCGTAGGGGCCCAGCAGGGTCGAAGCCTACTGGGGCCAAGGATCTTCTTCTGATGGAAAGGCCCTGGTATGAAAGGCAATTACGGAACAGGAGTGGGTTTTTAGTCAGTAAAAGCCTGACACACCCTGTCGCCCCGCCTAAGAGCGAGAGATGTTATTAGATTATTTTTCCAAAGGAGTCTTTAAGTAAAGAGTGAATAGGTTACTTCTTGGCAAGCGTGCTCCATCGTCTGCCACATCTTCGCTTACTATCATGTGAGATACCCCCGATTTCTGATTTAAGCATTTGAAGTTGAGAATTACTCAAACTCTACTTTAGCCTGTAATTCTGTCCAAATTTGGCTTTTAAGTATGGTTTGAGACGTTCTTAACTCAAAATACTCAATTCAGAAACCCGCCCATAGTGGTCAAATCCGAGTCTATTGTTAATAATAGAAAAAAAAACATACAGTTTATCCAAAGGTTTCCTTGTCAATTAATTCTTATAGCAGTAATCAAAGTTTAAAAGCTCTCTTAAATAAATAGGTAATTGAACATTTCTAGTCTTAGAACAATCTCTTTAAAATAAAAATCAACCTATAAAAATAGCCGCTAGTTCTCATTTCCAACTATTCTTTGCAATTTCAGTGTGCAATTTAGTTGGTAGCTGAGCCCTGGGGCCTCGGGCTGGGCTTACAGAGCCACTCGTGCGGAACAGCCGCCCCGGCTTTCTCACTGGTAATGTCAGTTACCTTTTATTACGTATAATATGTAAATATAATAATGGCTCGATGGCAAGGCCTTGCGCAGGAATTTTATTTGAAATATAACGTTTTATTGCCTGCCTAACCGCGGCTTTGACGGGTTTTGTACGTTTATACGTTGCGCTACCCGGCCTCTATTGATAAGGGATATTGGGGTACCCTAGCCTACTTTACGTGGAATTTGTAAGGAATAAATTATAAAACATGTTTCAGAAAAAAAAAAATGTTTGAGGCCTATGGAGGTGGTTTTAAAGGTCGTAACATTTTTGTTGTTTTTTTTTTTTAAAGTTCAAGGTTGGCTGTAAGAACTTTAGGTCTTTTGTGTAACATAAAACTCTTCAAAATGGAACATTACTCATTTTCATGTGTTGCGGGGGATGGTTATTCTAATTTATTTTGACAAGGCTCCCTTGTTTTGTTTGTGTAGGTCTGGGACTTGGGTATTAGCTTAGTTGTTGTAAGATAATATCTGTAGACTGTGTGGCAAGGAAATTTATTATAACAGCGAAAATACCAAAGGTAGAAGGAAAACTTGCTAAATCAAGAAGCTACATAAATATCTACTTAACGGAAAAACTAAATATAAGTATCGTTATTTCTTTGCTCGAATACGACTTTACTTACTTTTCACTTCACAATTTGAGCCGGGAGCATTCATAATATTTGTTTCCTTATGTTTGACTTTGACTCCCTCGAGAACTGAGAAGGCCGCGCTGAACAAACTCAACTACCGACAACTTTCAGCGAAAGTCCATTACTTACAGTACCTTATAATTATATAGACTTGTTTAACAATAAACGTGAAGTAAACGAACTGTCATACATAAATGAGAGTAGATACGCCTTTATCTCAAGTATAAACGATATTAACAGGCTAAGTTCTCTCATTGCGAAATATAAGCGGCAACTAATTTCAGATTAAACAAACAACAGTGATTACGGTTACTTGATATACGAATGGTTGTATCAAAACATTCTATTTGTACGAGCTCGAGCGGTCTACGTACGCAATAAAAGCTGTTACTGGCGAGTTTGTATCCAATCTTCGTAAACAGCGATCCGTGCTGTTATTGGCCATAACGATTACAAAGCTACGGCCAAATTGAAAGTATAACTCGGTCGATGCGATCCTAAGAATGTGCAAGCCGGCAAATCTATAACTACAGCTACGCAGACCGCCCTTCGTGAAATTATTGCACGCCCGCCCGAAAATAGGTCAATTGCCTCCTGTGTTAGAGTGAGAGGTGTAGGGATCATCGCGTGTGACAAGGACGGAAGTTTTAATTCGTTCAGGTGACGTCACGAGGGTTTTAACAGGATCGTTCGTTTTCTTTTTGCTTGCTATTGTTTTGGTAGGTACTGCTCGAAAGCTCACAGGAGCTCTCGTCTCCGTTCAGGAGCTTTATTTGTTCGATCTTGTGTGGAATCAGTAATGTGTCTCTTCTATTACGTTTACCGCGGGAGTTTTTGAATTTATCGTATTTTTGAGGAAACCCGATACGGTTGTCGACGGAGATCAAGAGAGGAATGAGGCAGAAGAAATGAACCGTTACTCTTAGATCAAGATGTTCCTGTTTATTTTCTTATAATCAGCGGCATGTTCTATTTGCCTGATGAACCCTTTGTTTCGGTTTTTCTTTTAGTCATTTGTGGATACGCCACGCGCTCATTGTTTTTGGTAACAACGTAATACAATAAGTGGCGTAAATGAAAGGTCTAACTTTGTTAGAACCCTTAGCATAACTTAATTGAAAAAGTCTTTGGAAGCGTCTGTTTATTACAGTAAGTCCTATTGTCCACGGAGGCGTAGCTTTATAGACGCGTATTCGATATTATACGCTTGTACGTTTGCTCATAGCTTACATGCAGAAATATGTATGAAACTCCATCGATGAAGCAGGAACGTCGTGCCGTATAAATAATATAATAAATCTTTATTTCCAGGTTTACAATTATACAGTCCAGATAGTATCATATGTGGTTTGCAATTATACATACATGGAAAAAATTGTAAATAAACACACAATTAACACCACTGATACCCAAGCTTAAACTTGTATTATGGGCTGGACTCTCTAAGTTGACTAAGATAATACAACAGAGTTCGGAGTTCCATCACATGTTTCTTTATTAAAATTGCAAGTAAAAACAGCAAAGGTTAAAAAGATTTAGCTCTATAGAAATAAGATAAAAACTGGACTGAAAAAAAAAAAACAATTATAGGACTAACCATATTATAGAGTCGTTGTAGCTTCGTTGACAGAGCGTAGCTGTAGAGGCGTACGCAAAGCTTATAATGGCGAATACGCGTCTATGAAGCTATGCGTCCGTGAACGGCAGGCCTAAGAAAAATAAAATAATATCTTTCTTTAAAACGATGTTTACGCAGTGGTTCATTAGGTACTGTAATAAAATGTGTCATAAACAGTGTAGCAGTGGGTAATTGGACACTTCAATGGAGAGAGATTCTGGGACACAATACCGCCTTTGTGTTTCGTTGATAATGCGAGCCGAAAGTCATTAACTATGAAGTCTATTGACTGAAGTTATCACGGTGAAATAAAATGGTTTTATTGCTCTCTCTAAAATGATGGATTGTTGATCCAATATTGTGCAAAGGGTTTTATAAGGATCTCACGCTTTGATTCAGGTATCTATAGAAAATTTTAATTAAGAATCGGTTAATTCCAAGTAATTAAATTATTGATTAAAAATAAAACGATGTGACGTGTTGATTTTTTTGTAAATCACATTAATATTAAACTGGCAAAAGATTATATGTTTACTCTTTCAGAATAACTTATTGGGGAAGTATAAGTACCTACTAATTGCATGAGGCCAAAGTTGCTGTCAGAAGCAATTATTATATTATATATATAAAAAACATACTGACTTTGTGCAACTTAAGGCAAAGAACTTAAGGAAGAATTTTAAGGCTTCAGTTATGGCCCTTTTTTACCAACATTACTTGCTTTTCCAATGTACTTTAGACATTGGCATAATAGTTGACATCGGCTCTATTTGGCATTAACAACAAGAAATATAATAGAATACTAATTTGGTGGGTAGTCTGGGAAAGTTTAGTCTTTATGGGCAAAACATTACGCTAGTTCTGATATTTTCTTTTCTGACGGCACGGTTGGTGCAGTGGTTGAGCGATTGACTGCTGCGCTGCGTGTTACGGGTTGGATTCCCGTATGAGACAAACAATTTTTGTATCGCCTTCAGATAGTTGTTCCTGGTTTGAGTGTTAAGTGTGTGTGCGTTTACATGTTTGTAAACGCATCCACGATACAAAAGTATTTCCTAGTATTGAGCACCGTTTTTAGGGTTTCGTCCCTCTAAAGAAAAAAAAATGGAACCCTTATAGGATCACTTTATTGTTCATCTGTTTATCTATCTGTCTGTCAAGTCCCTTTATCTCAGGAAAGCGTAGAGGTATCGAGTGTAAATTAAAACCATATGCTTAAGTCTGCGGTCTCTTAAAGATGTGAAAAAATCAAACTTCCAAGTTAACGGAAAAAAGATACGGCCGTTTATATAAAAAATAACAGGGAACAAAATTAACAGGGTACTTCCTGTTGACCTAGAATCCTGAAATTTGATATGAAGTAAGGTCTCATAGCACAAATATAGGAAACAAGCTGAAAACTGTAAATTTTAGTTACAATACAAAAAAAAATTGCGATTCGGAAAAATCTTCATAACTCAATTCGGGAATTGAACTGTTTTCATACGTAAATTTGTACGGAACCTTCAGTACGCGAGTCCGACTCGCACTTGCCCGGTTATTATTATTATATAAAGAAAATAAATAAATAATAGATAATTATACCTATGATAAAAAGAAACGCTCGTACAGTATGGAATTAATTTACTCTAAAGTACAAAGACGCCACATACCGGCTAACAAAATAAACAGATTTAATAGCAGCTTGTAAGATGTGTAATTACTTCGTAATTAACACATAATAAGGAACCGTAAACGTAAGAGGAACGTTGATGAGCAGTCTGATCATAAATTGTTTTACATGAGATTAGGCCACAGCCTCCGTAACCTTATGAATCTCACTAATATATATAGGTACATATACACCCTTATTTTTAGTATAATTATGCGAAACCTGAATATATTTTGTTCAGAATCAGTAACTGAATCAATTCCAATAGTTTTTACACCATTTTAGATTTTTTCCAAAAATATTTTTTTAAAGTCACAAGATTGATACCACCGACACTAAGTACAAAACAGATCATGGCGGGTCATAAATGGAATTAGGCGTCAGCGCACAGCTGGTGCGTTAGCAAAACCACACCTCAGTCGCCTAGATGTCTTGGTGACCATGTATTTGTACAGATAATCGGGTAATATAACAAGCTTTTTTGTGTTGTCATATCATTGTAATTTTTAATTTTATTTATTACTATTTCATTGTAATCCTAAATTCGATTTAACTTATTTTAGTGTAATTTATCAATTAGTTTTAATGTAATTTAATTTTATTATGTTCATATGATCACAAATTTGTTTTATATATAAATTACTGTACAAGTGCTGTGCACGCCTATAAGTGACAAATTCACTACAATATTTTTCAATTGCAAAGTGTCTTTTTATAATGTTAAACCAGTGAAGGAGTCGTTGGTGTGCCGATACAAATAAATAAATAAATAAATAAGCTTATAGGTACCTGTGTGATTTTTCATGATATAGTTTTGAAATTTTTACTTAAATTCTTTACATAAAAATACTGGACACGTGTTTAGGGTTTCGCATATCTATACTTATAATAAATCTGTAGAAGTAAAAATTCTGTACATTGAAAATATCAAAAAAATAAATGGCAATGGGTGTTACTAGACCGACTCCGAACCCAAAAACGTGATTAAAAAAATTTTTTGTCTGTCTGTCTGTCTATCTGTCTGTCTGTTTGTTCAGGCATCACGCAAAAACGACCGGTTCGATTACGATGAAACTTGGTACAATTAATCTTTTATATCCTGGGCACCAAACTGGGTACTTTTATCCCGGAAAAGTATATACAATTAAAAACAAACTTAATTTTGCGGTTCGATCCCTAAGCCCGATTACTGTACCAACCGCAAATAATAAGTTTGTCGCAGGTTACGTCACCCGTTTCTATTGTAATTAGCCACAAAAGGCCCGCGCCGGGACAGAAGTATTAATACCGATATGCTCAATAGATAACTTTCTACACAAATAGCATTTTACACAAAAAACTCATTGATAAGTTTCGTCGTTCACGCGAACGAAGTTGCGGGCACAGCTAGTATATGCTAAAACTAATGTTCTATAATATGTGGAAGCTTGTCATTAGCGATTTTCTCTACCTATTTAAAAACGAACATATTTATTATTAGTATATACAATAAAATAATATTGTAAAGGTTAAAGTTTGTAAGTGTGTGTATGTTTGCTACTTTTTCACTCTCGAACGGCTGAACGCATTTTAATGAAGTTAAGGACACGGGTAGACCATGTCTTGGGTTACCAAATAGACTCTTTTATCTCGAGAGTATGTTTCCTTGCGTAATTTTCTACTACCATTAGGATGAAACTGCAGCTAGTAATATTATAAAAGCGAAAGTTTATGAGTGTAGGTATATTTATGTTTGTTACTTTTCCACGTTCGAATGGCTGAATGGTTTTCGATGCAACTTGGAACAGCACATCATCTTCATCATAATTTCAAGAAGGACGTCCACTGTTGGAAATAGGCCTCATCCAAGTGTCGCCACAACGAACGATCCTATGAGATTCTCATCCATCGCATTGCAGCGACTCTTACCAATAGCACAAAGGTTACTTTTATCGCGAGAGTACCTGAGGAAATTATCCTAAGAAAACATTTCCTTGTGATAATTTTCTAATTTCACTCGAGTAAGCCCGCTGACAAAAATTAGTGTAATAATAATACTTTTGATTTCTGTTTTGACAGAAGAATCTCCTTTCAACTGTAGGACGAAAAGCTACGATTAATCTTGAAGCCCTCCTTACTTAATAGGACATTGACCTTTATAAGTTACTTGATAAGGTTAATGTCTGAATGTGTGGTAATGAGAGTATTGGACCGCTACACGAGTTCATCTCAAGGTAGTCTGGAGACTAGGCTCATTCTACAGTTTTATTTAAAAACGGCTTCAGCAATCATTTTGGTTAAGTGAGAAATCGTCATATGACTTCTCGAGTGATAGGACGTGTCAAACGAAGGCACGGCGTTGCGCAGTCAGCGTACATTGCCATATGATTGTGTTTGCGCGTGCGATGACGCGGCCCGCTGCTACAATGAACGTCGAATCCCCAACGCACCGCGTCTCCGTAAACAAGCACTTACGGGCTAAGTGCTCGATTACGGACCGTCCGACGCGCCGCGCAACGCGCCGCGTTGGACGGTCCGTCGTACATTGCCTTAGGTTTGTGTTTGCGCAGGGGATGACAGGCCCGCTGTTGCAATGTACGACGAAACGACCGACGCGCCGCGTCTCTGTAAACACGGCCTGAAGCAGTTTCAACAGTCAGACTTTTAACAAAATAAACATATGTACATGAGTGACCTAAGAGTGTGTACATGAAGAAGCAAATACATTTAAGTAGTTGTCCATATGCTAGAAACGTGCCCAGAAGGCTGGCAGTATTGCCACGTTGAACGTTTTAGGCTTTTTCTACAATTTCTATAAAAATGGTTGACTCGTTGACTGAGGAAGCCTTAGGTTTTGACCTATGCTTGATTATATTTTATTTAAACAAAAAATAGAGAAATAAATATCAAGAAATGAACAAAGTGAACGTAATACTGTTTCGCCATAATGGCTCGCAGCAAATAATTATGTAGACTAATTAAACAGCGGAGAAGTCAACTTTCTAGCCTCCCACCCGCCCCCCCTTCTTTTGAGAGCCAACCGAGTGTGTTATTAGGGGCGATGAAGGCAGTTCTACACGACGCCTGTATGCCCGCCCGCGTCTCGAATAATTTAGACTAGTGTAGAACAATCCTTACTAATGTTGTTTGCTTGTTATTTGAACGTTGTTGAGATGTAAATGCATTCTGAAAATTATGACGTGGTGATAGGATGTAGGAATTATAGTTAAATTAGACTTGGTGGATACATAGCCTTATATGTTTCTACTGCTGGGACTCAGCCGTCTCACTAAGAAAGTGAATGTACCTTTCAACCAAAATAAAAAAAATCAAAATCGGTCCACAATTGACCGAGATATCGGTGAAAATGCATATATAGTTTCGTTCTATATATTCGAAGTTCATTATCAGATCACAACGATATTTTTATGGGGCCAATTCGGAAGCATAATCTTTCAATAAAAACAAAAAAAATCGAATTCGGTCCAGAATTGCCTGAGATATCGGTGAACATACATAAAAAAAAATACATACAGCCGAACATAGAACCTCCTCCTTTTCGAAGTCGAAAATGCAATAGACATATTGATGTGCCTTCTAAATCTCCTCAAAAACTAAAAGTGCGATGTAAGAGCATAAAAAATCAAGATTAGTACAGATTAATTAAATAAATATATTTGATATTTCGTTATGAATAATGGCGTGTCATAGATATCCGCGCTTATTGAAATGAAAACATCTGACTTGTAAGATGACACATATAATTTTCAGGAATGTAAACAAAGTTCGACGAATCAAATGAATCATTTATTTCATTTTTAATGAATGCCTTAATCTTTGTTTTGCGTCGGTTTTTTAGGGCTTGCAAATGTAAATCTCAAAAATACTCAGTTAAAGGGGAAACGTCAGGGAATTTCAAATTTTCTTTAGGGTCTTGTAGTTTTCGGGTCAAACTCAAGTTGTATGTTAATCAAAATATGATTTACGACCAATTAGGGTTCAGTAGGGTTTAATAGGGTTAGCTGAACCGAGAAGGTTGTATTAATGAATTTAATGTTTTTTTTTTTTTATATTTCCGTAAATTCATTTGTTTTACATTTTATATTTTAATCAACATAAAACTTGACACTAAACTGCGAAATACAAAAATAGTTGGAAATTTGTGTTGCCCTGACTACCCTTATGCTTCCCCTTAAACCTATACATGTAAAATGCCTTGACATGTAAATTGGCCTGAATGACTGACGGATCAACGCACAGCCTAAACCGTTGATCATAAAGTTATGAAACTGGAGGGTATATTTTTTGTATGACGTAAGCATTCGCTAATAGAGGATTTTTCGAAATTCTACCCCTAAAGGTTTGAAAAAGGGGGCAGTTTGTACGGAGAAACCTACTGTCACGAAACCGCTGGCAGAAGTTAGTAATTTATATTTGCAGACATAGAATCTTAAGATCCCTTAGCTGGGGCAGAGGGCGTTCACTGTAGTCACCTATTGCGACGGGTCTTGAGCTTCACACTTCACCTCCCTCCACATCATTCCGATGCCCATTGATTGTAGTCGTGATATACAAAATATGTAATCGATCACAAATGAGTCAGCATTTTTATCTGTCCACCTGATGGAAAGCGACGATGTGGTCGACGATGGAGCACGCTTGCTTAAAACTAACCTAAGAGGACGGGGTCCTAGACGGGGTCCTAGAAGGGGTGCTAGACGGGGTCCTAGACGGGGAAAACACCGAGAGAGACTTTTACTTCGTAGCTGTTGTACGCATAATGAATATGCCAATCATAATTTTCATCACTCCTCAAATAATTCTGTGCTCTTTTTAAAAAAGCAATTATCTGTTTAAGAATAAATCCAAAGCTCGTTGAAAATACGTTATCTAGCGATAATTTTATTGCGTTTTTATGTGTGTTTACTGCGCTAATGCAAACATGTAATGATTATGATAGTATTTTGTGAACAATACCTACTAGACTAGAAGCAACAAACTATTTTTAAAAGAACAGAATATTTCGTACCCATGGAAGAAATATAGACAAAGACATACATAAAAGAGTTTGTGAATGTATAAAGAATGTATAAAGCTTATCTATTTTTTATTACATATCTTGTCTGCCTCTGTGTTCCGAAAGTATGTCCGTGGCATCACCATGCCCTATCAGGAAACCAGCGTTGCATATTTTATATTTTTTCTTAATATTGCAGCATAATTATGCTGAGATAGGCACCTTTTTGGCCTCCACATATTTCATTTTAATGTTGAAATTTTTATTTTGTTATTTATTCTTTAGTTTTTTTTTTATGTGAAGAAAATCATCCAATGACTTTTTTTTTCTGATTAAAAGACCCACCCCGTTCTTTCGTTACCTTTCATACCAGGGCCGAGCCTTCCTTTCAGGAGCAGACCCTTGGCCCCAGTAGACTTCGATATTGCTGGTTTTTTTTAGTTAACATTTTTATTTTATTGTTGTTTGTCCTGAACGGACAGAAAAAGTTTTCTTTCTAAGCCTGTTTGTAAAGTTTTATAATTATTTTCTTTACTGTTTCAGGTAAGATCGTGTACTGTGCATTATAGGACATAAAAAGGTATCATAATTAGTACATATTTGAAATTTGCAAGCTTCTGCAAAATCTCAACCAATTTTAATGAACCACTCTCGAACGAGATGTTCAAAGTGATGACGAAAGATTAAAAATTTCTCCATAAAGCCCCAGTTTGAAACGATCAGCGATTTTATTATGTCGATTGTTCCTCTCAGAACGATAGACTCGTAAAATTGTTATTAGTATGCCCATAAAATTGCTCATAACATACGGCCCGAACATCAATTAACTTGGAAGCAATTAATCCACTGATACCCCCAGTTTTATAACTCGACGGTGAAAAGAAACTTTATACTACAATGAATATTTATAAGGAGAGCGGACGTAAGTTCCAATCATATTTTTTGCTCCACCCGACTGAAATCTGTAAGTATTAAAATATGAAAACTTTTGAATGTACGCAGGAGGTTCCTACTCAATATTCTTTAATATTAATGAATTCTTTATTTCAGATTTAATTAGTCTAGTGTGAGCACAAAGAGAGTCCTGTTCGAGTTTTGGATAAATTGAAAATGACTTTGGAGATTTCCTCCGAATAAGCCCATTCAAGTTAAAATTGTGTTGTGACTCTTACCTATTTTACTAAATATCACAGCCAACTCCGCCGCTTTAAACATTTACAGATATTTTTTCCTAGAATGGCTTCGAATATTGTAAAGTTTCGTAAAGTTTGCTTATCTCAAATTATAATTTAAACCTATTTCGAAGTTAAGACGACGCTTAATTGAATCTAGAGTTATTTAATAAATTCTAAAATATAATGAAAAACACGCAACGTGACATCCGATTAATTTAATTTTCACCTGTCAGAGAGTACATTTGGCAGACTTTCCCTCAGCCCTCGGAGGGTGGAGGATTCCCACGACACTTGGAGAGGAAATGGAACTTTCAGCTTTGATAAAGTTTTAATATATTCTTCGGCAAGTTTCCAACTTGTTTCGCCGGGCGTTATGACGAATTCTGTGTGTGTTCGCCTTCTTTTCGCTACGCTTTTCCCAGTTTCACTTATTCCATGGAAGGATTTAATTTATGGAATATGGCTGCGGGCGCGACATCCCGTTATAGAAAGTATGTAGTTTGTAAGTTGGTTTATATAAGTTAGTTCGTGTAAGGAACTAGTTTGCGCCGGGATGCCGGTGGTTTTTCGCATAGCTTCAGAGATATTGCGGAAGAGTACCACAAAGAACGAAGTTTTGTTCCATTACGGTTCCGTTGCAGTGTTTGTAATGTTAAAATGGCTTAAAGTATCTTAATTAAAGTCATAGGAGACGTCCCGGGTGTTAAGAGTTGCAGGGCGATCCCTAGCCACCGTAGGCGCGTATTTTCGAATAACGAGCAATGGGTAACTCGCCGTTCGACCCTCAAAGAGATATCAGCACATTTTTACGAGGCAGCATGGAAAATGCTCGCTAGGGCCACGGTAATTTTTGAAAGAGTTGCCTACCATGGCCCTGGAACTGAATGGTGATTGAAAAATACAGGTGGAATTTAGTCAGTAAAATTCTGACATTCCACTCTAGAAAGGGAGAAGTTATTTGATGATTTTCCACCACAAAAAAAATCTTATAAGTAAAAAACCATTGGTCATCAGAAAAACCTAGACAGCCAGACGTCTGTGTTATTCAAGGTTATAAGAATAAATTATGCGAGAAAAATTCAGACACAATTTTAATTATAAAATTCAATCAAAGCAGGCATTCATAAAAGATTTAATTAGCGCAATGTAATACTTAGAATTCAATTTCGACAAATAAAAATTCTTGCAAATAAAAATTAGGAACGCCCAAAGTTTCCGCCTCAATGGGTTAGGTATTCAAAAGTGTTTAATCGCAATTATTAACGAAAACAGCCTGTTTACGAGTTATAGAACAATGTCGGCCTGATTGCGGCACTTGTGAATTAATTTTTAGATGTTTAAAATTTTGCTGAATTTCCTCAAAGTCGGGGCAACGTATTCAAGAAAATAATTAACCGTTCGTTGCTGTCAAATGCAACGAGCCGCGAGCGACGACTTGCTTTTTGATTTTTAATGATCACGATTTTTCGCCTTATTCCCTTGTATCAGGGTGTTTTTTTTAATCCGTATCAATTTGGATTGCGTATGATTGTGAAAATAAACCGGCCACGAAAGGTTCCGTACCATTATCTATACAATATTAGACATTAATGTTTAATGTTGTATGGATAATTGTTAACCTTTTTTTATTGAAAAATCACGTTTTTTTTTGGAATAAAACAAATATTAAAGTGGAGCTAATTTTTTTTTATTATTATGTGTTGTTATAAACGCAAAAACGAACTCTATATCTGTGAATATTTCAATAGTTTAGTTATCACGGTTTATAAGATACAGCCTGGTGACAGACAGACTAACGATGAAGACTTAATAATAGGGTTACATTTACCTTTGGGGCATGGAACCCTAAATAAGAATTACCAGGAAAGCGATGAATTAGAAATGATTGATTCAATTGGTTGTTATTCAGATTCAGCCTTTCAATTCCTTCTCATTAAATTAGATAGGTAGGTACCGACATTTTTATTTCAGTGAGTACTTCTTTTGATAAATTGTCTATCTCCTTACGTAACGCAAAAACATTTCGAGTACAAAATATTTAGTATGCAGCCGTCGTATTCACAAATTTAAATAAAGATTGGCAGCTAAGCAATAAAAACAAAATAACACTAAAAGAAAATATTTTGTGATCTTTCAAGCGTTAAAAATGACGTAAATTCGGGGCGTCGGTAGATCTTCATCACGGTTGCGTCACAAACGTCACTCGCTTCAATAGGATTATCCCGAAAGGGCGAAACTGGCGTAGTTTCGGTCTCCAGACAGTCTGACAAGATATCTCCGTCGACCTGCTTGACATTACGTCTGTGCCCATTACGTGGCCGCCGCGACAAACAATGCTTTGATAGCTTCTAAACTGGGGCAATCCCAACATCGCTCCTTGTCATGCGCGTAGGGTTGCTAAGCTTGAGGGATTATGACCATTTGGTTATAGCTTTTAAACTCCACACACAGATAGCGTTTCTATGAAATATAGTTGAGCTGTGGGTGGGTTAACATTTACATTTGAAGCTGCCTTTGAAATAAACGCAGACGGGAGTTGATCGTATTATTTCAAGAAAGACAGCTGTGTTTTTTTCGCTTATTTTTTATTTGCGCAAAAAAATACTTCAGAACCTTACTGAAGTACAGCGTACATTAAAAAAAAAAATTTCTAGAATCTTGAGTACAGTAATTAATTAGCAGTATTCTCCGACATATTCAAACACGGTCAGGTGTTGTCAAAAATTTAATTATTATAAATAAGAGGCAAACCCAATCAATTAGTAAATAAAATAATTATAACGACAGAGCTATTCAGGTGGTGGTCGGAACAGTTTTGAGTCAAATCGACCTGAAAGAAGTGTCGACTTTAAATATATTGTTTAAATTCAATGTCAATCATAATTTCTAATAATAATGTCGAGATAAAAAATATACAATTAAAAATGTCAAAGTAGCCATTATATAACTAAAGATGTCAATAAGTAAAAAATATTAGGATTAAAATGTCAGTAAAAAAAAAAATAGAAAATAATAAAATTAAATAGGTACGAATATTTGACAGGCTATACCTTTGCTACTAAAAAGGTTTTATCATGGTGTAATTCCTTCATATACTTTGATAAGTGGTTGTATATAATTGTATGCCATTGTGTTATAAGAAAATAGCATCTGATTGTGGATAACCCTAATAAATAGTCTGATACGTCTGTCTCGCTCACACGTCGACCTGCAATCACTCCCCCGACGCCGACGCTGCCCCAATGATATTTGTGTTCGATTATAATTAAACCTATGTCCTCTTTCTCTGAAATGTCAAGCTGTCTTTAATTAAAGCCGGCCTTTTAATTATAGATCTGTCCCTTTCTGTTTTCTCAACAAACAAAAATATACTCGAGTATTATTTAATACTTGACAAACGATTAAGTTTTCGCAAAGTTTGTTTGCGAGATTAATATTTGAGTCCGACGTTTCAGTTTATGTAATAGATGCTGTGTGTCGAGCTGTCTTCTGATCCGGTTGTTGATAGATAAATATTTTATTTTTGAAGTAATTCCGTCCCGTCTTTATCTACCTCTATTCTACAAAGGGATCAGGATTTTATGAACTTTGTTGAGTGTGCGCATTGCTAACTTTATTAATTCAAGAATTTGATCTTTACTGTATTATATGCTAGCTTCTGCCAAAGGCTTCGCCTGCGTGAATGTAGGTTTCTCCATACAAACTTTGGACACCCGTTTCATCTCCTTAGGGGGTGAATTTTGAAAAATCCTCTCTTATTGCCCGTCTACGTCATAAAAGGAAACTTGCTGCCAAATTTCACGGTTCTAGTCCCTGTAGTTTAAGCTGTACGATGATAGGTCTGTCAGTCAGTTTTTCCTTTTATACATATAAGATAATATAATAAAGCGGAAGAGTTTGTAGTTTGCAATCGCGCTAGTCACTGAAACTGCCACACTACTACGCATTCATTGCGCGCAGCTAAGGAGTGGAATTCCCTGCCGGATCTGTGTTTTCTGATAGCTACAATCTGAAGATCATTTATGGTAGCCACACACGTTATAGTATACTTGCGCTAGTTAAGACTTGCACAAGTAAACTAAAACGTGTGTTGTGCTGAAACTTGCGCAAGTATCTTCCAACACACGTTTCAGTATACTTGTGCAAGTCTTAACTTGAGCAAGTATACTGTAACATGTGTGTCTATCATTAGTCAAGTTTGAATCGATTACTTCTAGGCAAGCGTGCTCCATCTTCGATCGCATCGTCGCTTTTCATCAGGTGATATACCGGTCAAGTGCGATACTATCAATAGTAAAATAACAACTATCAGTCAGCTTTGACATGACAAATTGTATAACATTTAGCTATTAGCCATGGTTGCGGAGCAGCTAGTTTGAAGTAAATACCTAAATACTTGATATTCTCACGTTTCGTTGGGAGTCTCAAAACATGCTCAAAACTGACGGAAAATACAGTGTATCCGAGGTTTATTTACCCTTACATATCGTGCGAGTCAACACAAGGAAATAAGATGTCACTCTGCTTAAATTTAGATACACTTTATGGCTTTGTAATAGGGTTAACACACACACGATTTGGTCCGTTCGAACCAAGGGACCGTTCAAGTATTACGTAAACAGATTTTTCACAAAATTTTAGCCCCCCCCCCCCCCTAGTCGGTAAATGTAAGCAAAGATCTAACCCTCCCCCCACATGCCTACGTAAACGATATGTGTCTGTCTACTCATTTTCATGTGATTTTGGAACATCGAGATATTTTTCTTAAAAAAAAAACTGCTGACGTAATCACTATCCAGACCCACCCATCACCCATGTCATCATAAATGCAAAGCAAAAACCCCCCCACTCCACGTAGTGTTTACGTAATACTTGAATGGACCCCAAGGGCGTGTGTGATTCAAGTAATTAGTTCACAATACGCTCGAACTTAGTGCGAAGGACCAAAATTACGCAAAGTCATGCTAAAGCGGATGGACCAAATCCGACGTACCAAATTCGAGCGTGTTTAGGTAACACTTAAAGAGGCGTAGTTTGCAACACATATTTTCAGATTTCATTTTATGTTAGTTTGGACTTGGCAGAATTAAATTTTGCAATTCCAATGCACACTCCCCGAAATATAAACGATAGAAAACCGACAGACTAGCAACTCGGCGTCGAAGCTCTAGACTTTGGAGTTTTGACTTAACAAGAGTATCATTGCCGAAGATCGTATTGGCTCGCTTCTTAATCGATTCTAGTGCATCAAGCTGGTATTTGGTCGATAATCGATCATCATCAAATAATTTCTCTTGCTATGGATGGAGCGGGATGAAGTGTCAGATTTTAAAGAGTTAAAAGAGTTGACATAATCAGTTTGCAAACTATTTTATTTGGATTTCAAAGGTTTAACTCTTGAATAGCTACGACAGTAGTAGTAGTAGTAGTAGATTACAGAACCTTCCCATGTCTTTTTTTAGTGGAAAGTCATCAATTAACCTGCCAGACTCTTAGTGACTATAACCGATCTGTGCTTCTTCAGTTTACCTTTACGTTCCAGGGCTGCGGTAACTCTTTCAACCAATCCTATAAAGACCCTTTCATGACTAAGTTATACAGAAAATTAAAAAATAAAGTACTTATTCTTAACTAGATTTAATTTACGCATGAAGGTACTAACTTAATTCTTTAAGTAAACGTCAGATGAGCGAGGCCAATGAACTGTAGTTAGTTAGTACGCAACGACCGACAACTACCTAGAAGGTCATTGACTCGTTTACTTAAAGAAATTCATTTCGTACACGTACACGTACCAAAATGTACGGAAAAGAACGGTCAAGAAACTCCATGGACACTCTTTTAAATCAAGTTATGAGTCCTTAGTTTTATTTCTATAAAATCATGTACACTACATTTTAAATCTGTGTTGATTCCATGTTTAAGATCGTAAACCTTTCATATCAAAAGCTCATACAAAAATGTTTACCATACATAACTTATTGATGAAAACACCATTTACGATCGTTGTCGCATCCGTAAACGCTGAAAACAGCCTATTTGTGTCCCCATAATATTTTTTGTTTTGTGTCATTTTTTATTGAAATCAAGCAGGCTATAAACCAATCGTGGCTTTCAGACATAAACAAAGATGGTGGCGCCGACGATGTTTTCTTGTTAACTGTGCCGTTCTGTAATGGTGGATCCGTTCGATAGTGGAGCCCAACCACGGGCACAAACACGACTCGGTTTGGCGAAAACAACACTATTTATCAAGAGGGTAGATATCGGCAACTCTTTTCGGGAAAAGTCGGGCAATAAAAGCCACAGCCGCGTGGCGCGTGGGGATTTCATATTCCAATATGGCGGGTCGTCGCGCCAACGGCCAATTCACTTATACCCGTGACTCACAGTTCCTCGGAGCGACGAGCAGTAATCATATTATCTGAGATCTGTATGCGTGAGTCCTACTTGGTATGCGTTTGCTTAGACAAGTGACTTTTAAGTGCTGCTTGTGAAGATTGAGAAAATATTTTGGAGGTTATGTTAAGTAGGAGATTCTTATGTTCAGTAGTGACACGTTTTGTGTTGAGACATTCAGAGTTTATGAATATATCATATTTAACAGTTTTCGTTTAAGTTAAAAATAAATACAAAAGCTGTTAGTTGTTAAGACTTGTTTCTAGAGTAAATAGAACTTTGAAGTTATTATAAGATAAAATGAGCTTAAAATCAGTACAAATTTCTAAACTACACCACGAATAATAGTGAGATTAAAACAGATTTATTATAATTCCGAATAACATCAACTAATTGATATTGGTTTACCACAAACTGTATTTAATTGATATTAGCGTAGTTAGTACTGTTTATCTGCCTATTATGGTAAAATATTTAAATGATGTATGTATTTATGGAAATAGGAAAACAAACAGAATTGTTGACATTACTTTGCTACGGTTAGAAATGGTATATCGTTATATTATTTTTGGGATTATTTCGATGTGATTCGTATAGTATTATTACACTTAAATGATGAGGATTACTTTAAAGCTAATCTAGATTCTTTAAATATAAGTCACGCCATGTTTAAATACTGTATCAGAAATGGTAATTTTCTGCATTAAAATGGTCTCATAGCATTTTTAATTACTTTCAATGCCAACGATTCAGCTTGCAAACCACAATTTATATGTTTCTTCCGTTTAATAAAAATATTTCACATCTTCATCCCGTTTGGAATTTTGATTGCCTCTTCTAATGAAAGAGTGGCAATGAGTTGTAGAGCACTTCTATTTTTATTTGTCAACTGGCCATAATTAGGTCACTGACTCCTATTTAGTTTTATTGAATAGACTAATATTCTTTAGTAATTTAAAATGAAACGTTCTTATGTAATAATGTATTACTGTAATAAAATTTTCATAACTGACCTATTAGTATCTAGAAACGTCTTATTTATCTCCTAGAAAACGCCAAAACAAAATTAATATGCCGTAACTAATCGCTTACGGTTGTTGGCCAAAAAATATTGGAACGATAACTGTGTATTTGTTCTCACAAAACCTTGAGACAAACAGTGTCGAGTTAAAGGAAGAATGGAATTATTTGTGGCCCTTCAGGGCCGTGTGTCACAGACTGAGTGTCAACAAAGACGTTCTATTTCCCAACTCTATTATTTTAGTATGAGAGATTTAAGTTCCGCGGTATGGAGCCATCTTGCGATTGTTTGAAGGAATGCTCGCTCCAGTAAAGAATATAAAAGAGGGTATAAGCACTGCGTGACATTGAGGCCCGAGGCGCTGGAGACGACAGTCTACATAACAAATTCAACTAAACATGTAACTTTGTTTTATAATAAGCAGAGCGGCGTTAGTGTGGAGTTATTTTTTCAAAGACCTTGTACAGTTATCAAACAGTAAAAAGAAATTCTATTCTTCTTTACTTTCAAGTCTACTTTGTAATGAGAGATACTTTGAAAAGGTTACTTAAATATTGAGGTCTGTATTCGTTCAACAAATATCTATCTGTGATGAGCGAGCCCGTAAGGAGTCCCTATTTGCGTTGGCAGCGAGAATATATAATTTTATTTTAAATCGTTTAACACAGCCGCAGCCTCAAAAGGTTCCATTATCATAATTCTAACAAGGGAAAAGAACAAAATGCGTGCAATGCTTGCTTATAATAAAAACAATGGGGTCGTCCCACGTGAGCCTGAATGTTTTAGCGGTCTGAACCCTTGCTTCGCACGACCTAAACATTTTAACTTTACTTTTTTCCCTACCAAGGTCTACTCTCTTTGAAAAATATCTGAGTACATCGGTCGAAGAGGAATTTTATTAAAACGTGTCCTAGGCTCTTGGGTTGAGGGTAATTATGTTTAGAATGTTCATCAACGATCACTTAATATATGATTTAAAAAAAAAATTACGCAGTCTACAACCACCTGTAAAAGTCTGAAACGCCTTCTCGCTCCGTCTTAGAGCGTGAGATTTATTGATGAATTTCTCAACAAAAAAAAAGGTGAGACAGCATTGCAGGCTGCTGATTTTTCGCCGCAACCCATTTGCGTGTTTCATAACGGCGGTTGACGGCTGAAAGTGCTCAAGGTAGAACTACATTGTGTACATGTGAGCCACGTACGCTGGTCTGTGCGCGTCGGTCTCCATACATTTCATATGGCAACCAAACTTGTAGAGCTATATTAGATCCACGCCACGCAACGCTACGCGACGCACCGCTACGTACAAATCAGGCATGGCCCACGTGTGTGTCAGTCTAATGTAAGTCTTGCTTCACTCAAAATTCTTGCTGATTATGGCACATGTACTGGATCATTCGGTTCCCTTCAAAATGGTTGAACTGAATGGTGAGCGCATGAGTCATATTCGTGAATGAGCGCCGTCAGTTGGGACTGGTCATCTCTCAGCTGCCACGATTTATTTTAATTATTTTTGTTCTTTGAACTGTTTTTTTTTTTATACTCTCACGTCTTTTTTTTTTCGTTTTCACATAATACGAATATGTTAGTATAATTCCAACATTAACGATGTAATTATAATTATGTAACTATTGATGGCTTTAAAAAGTGTCCTTTAATTTTCTTGAACGTTTTCCTACATACGTTATTTAAAAATCTTTGATTTGGAATGTGCAAATAAATAGCTTCATCTTTTTTTTAACCAACTTTGTATGTTCAGATGTGCCAGTAATTACTACCTACAGTACTTTAATTGATTTAAAAGTGAATATCAGGTTTGAATTAGATTATTTCAAAATTATAACTAAGTACTTTTCCAGTTACCTACAATTCAGAGGCTAATAGGTTGCCAATATCTAAATAAATATATACTGTACACTGTATGTGTACTGTACAGTGTGTACTGTACTTTAGACCTAACTGCAAAGCCTCGGAATCTACATTTTAAAACCTAGAAAGAATTTCTAGCCGCAAATTTTATACAGGTAATGTATTAGACCAAAAATGGCACTTACATCCGAACGCGGGACAAAACAAAATCACATTTTGATGTTCGCACCGCACAGGTGCATTGTAGTGAGGTCTATTTTATATTTTCGTATCCATTTAGAAGGAAAGTGTGATAAGCGAAATTGCCTTCCCTTTATAACAAGTACGACACTAAAAAGAACCACCGAAAATGAGACGCAGATTGTTCTGCACAATTCCCGCGCGTGCCATTTTGCGCTTGCAATATTTTTATGTGGCAACTTCCAAGTAAAATGTTGCTTAATCTTCATATATTCCATTTTTGAATTTCACAACGTGCGCCACCTAAATATGCTACGTCACTGCAAATGGAGTGCGATTTAAAATAAATGGACCGTGTTAGTAAAGCGGGGCATCTAATATTTTGCCGACACAAAATTAGAAAATTATGTTGAGACGGTCAAGTCAATTACAGGTGGCTTACAAAGTTATGATCCCTCACCGGGTTGGAGACGTAGATTTATCTGCGTTGGCTTCGATTTGTTATTTTGCGGCGCGCATTTAAAATTGAATACATTAATTTCGAAAAGTTAGTCGTGGACTAAATTACAGATGAAGATGCCGAGACGAGTCACTCTAGCGAAGTAATTTGACTGGTAACATTTCTCGTTTACGGTTGTAATTTTACTGCGACCGTATTAATCAAGTTGATGCTACATCAGTTACTCCATTTGTATGTAGGCTTTATTGAAGAGAATTTGAAAGCTACGTAATATACGGAACGTATATATTTTTTATAACATGTGACCTTTTCTTATAGCTGTTTGTTCGACGAAAACATTGAAATTACATAGATCAGTAAAACATTGCTCATATAAAACGTTGACATAATACACATTATCTGTATCATAATTAATATGTAAAACTGTTTGCATTTATCATAACATATTCCAAAGCCAACTCTCTGTCGAAAACTTTAGTGCATGCAGACATAATTCAACGTCTGCCAACTTTGTATAAACAAGCAGAGTACCCTTAACCCCAAAACAGAGACATACATTATTAAAAACGATATCATATTCAGTGAATGCGAAAAAAGTAAAAGGAGGTAAGGAAAAATCGAATCCCCTTTCAATAGTCGTCACGTAGTGGGGCCGCGTTCGCTTTTCGTCCAATATTTAGTATGCACGTACTTAGAGCGCCAGTGAGCGTGATTGGTGGAGCATCCCAAAGGCTTTGTGGGCTATTTGCAGTAGTCTCACGTGTGGTGTGTTGGCTACGTGACGTCACACTACCTGGCCCGTGCCGCCCGTGCCACCGCCGGCACTAAATTCTGAGCTATCTGTATGTCACACTGATGAGTTGTCGGGATTACGAATATAATTCGGAAAGTGAGGAAAATTGTTGATGTTAAACGGTGGAAACTACTTTAATTTTCAGTTTTGAAGAGTCTTTTGCCGTGTCGCGACTTGCGGCTTTGGGATCGTTGATCTAACACACAAGCAGGATTGCTGAGTTTAAAGACTTGGGCTTGATTTTCCTATTGTAATTTTTATTTTTTTATCCTACTGATAGGTAATAATGATATCATAATACTAGCTTCCGCTTTAGAAAATTATTTCAAGGAAATATAAAGGAACTAATATAAAAAAAAAATATCCTATGTCTTACTCAACCGGCAGACAAATCCATGTACATACGAATTTTTAACTTTATTAGTGTGCCTTTTTAATGGTACTTGTTACTCTAAGTATATACTCCTGATAAATACCATACTCCTTGTTGCATTTAGAATAAAAAATCCTCGAGTATTTCACAACAAGTTCTCTTTGATAATTTGTTCGCTTTTATTAACCTGTTGTCGTTCATGGAGAAAAGTCCCGCTTTTCCGGGATTGACAAAGAGGACTAGTATTAAATACTTCAGTACCGATGGGTCCCGTGTTCGTCAGTTGTTTTTGTTCAATAAAACATGCTGTTCTTTATGAAAACACGAGAACGCTTGAACTTTGTTTTTTTTTTTTTATATATCTTTTGTCGTACCAATATGAAAAAGGTATTGTAAATTAAACTGGAAGTCTGTCTCGTGTAACAGTTTTGTTACAAAATCTATGCATTGTGAGAGAACTGTAGGATACAAGGCAATATGCCTTTGTGAACAGTTGAGAACACAACCATGTCATTTCTATAGATTTTCCGCAACAATTTTCTCAAACAAAAGTTATCCTTCCCTTCTGCCTTCACACCAATATTATTAAGGCGAAAGTATATGAGTATTTGTATGAATATATGATAGGTGTATGTTATTTTTTCACGATTGAATGACTGAACAGATTTTTATGAAATTTAGCAAACGGGTATAACATGTTCTTTTTATCCTAGGAGTATGTTCCTTAGGAACAATTTTTTACATTTACGCGGATGAAAAACGTTGAGAGCAACTATTATAATAGTACATTTTGATACAAGTGGAGAAAGTTGTCACTGTGACCGAAGCAGAATTTGTCCGAGCTATTTAGCCGAATGCTGTGCGCTGTAACAAATTTCCACGTGCACTAAACGACATTTTTCAATATACTCGCAAAGAAATGAATAAACATGGATAAAATCGCTTAGCGTCCAGCCTTATACGATAAATCGCACTCGCGCACTGTTTCACACTAGTGCGAAAAGTCACTGCTGCGTGCTAAAAATCCGTCGGGATAAGAGTGGTTTTTTTTTATAGTAATATAATTTAAAATAATAATATTTTTCTGTGATCCGTCACTAACAAAGGTAACAGGTAACCCCTTTGTAACGCGACCAGTGATACAATTCTTGTCAATATGTTCAGAATCACAGAATTATTGAGACAGCAGCTTGCACACGCCAGTCGGATTTAATTGCACAACCTCCGCCGTATCGGGTTGATTAACCGATACAGATTATTAAGGGGATTGCTCATAGCTCCACATTTGTTCTGGCGGTCGGCCAGCGGCGACACTATGGCTGAGTGACGGCTATAGGGCTGACTAACGGCCGATTTTATTAGCCATTTATATTTATTCACTATAAATCGTTTTAAAGGAAATTTTACCAGATTATGTGTTCATGTCAATATAAATGGTTCATTCGTGAGTGATCGTCGACTTATAATTGATTCTAAGACATAGCGAAGAAAAAAAGCATTTTTATATTTATCTATATAGACATAATATGTTTTCAAAGACATGATTTACATTTAAAACATATCGTATCAATCCCCATGAGCAACTTCAGACTTCATAAAGATATCATAATAAATAAATGAATCATTTTGAGTCGTTGAACTGCAGTTTTAGTGCCAATATTACAGAGCAACTACTGACAACCAATAAATTGTACATCTCATCAAATTCAAGATCGTTCTATTCTTGCAGTTCTACGTTTTACTGTTCTCTATATTATTTCTGTGGAAAAGCCAGAGCTACACTGGCCGTAAGCGTGAAAATATTTAAATTAGTCGTGAACAAAGGCGGTCAACCCTAACGTAAACACAATAGAGCGCCGCCCACCGAGTCCGCGCTGCAAATATATGAGTACGGCTGTCACAGTGGCCGGTGTAAGCGAGCATGCCAGTGTGATCATAGCTTTATAATTCAACGGCCGCTTAGGCGCCTGTGGACAACGTCTCTAACTTACCTATATAAGAATGTTTTTCTGTTTTTAATAATATATAATAATATATTCCAAAGCGCCATCTAGTCTCAAACTAAGCAAAGCTTGTGCTACGAGTACTAGACAGCTGGTAAACATACTTATAGGTATATTTCTAAATACATACTTATTATATCCTTCTTATCACACAAACATTTGTCCTGGGTAGGAATCGAACTCACGACTTCCGACTTAATAGTCAGGTTCACTAATCACTGGACCAGCAGTCCTGTGAAACTTTTTAAGATTCAAGTGGAGAAAGTTTGTCACTGCAACTGAGGCGGAAATCGCCCGAGCCGCAAGCGAGAGTTTTATAGAGCCAAGTGTTGCAGTGAAAAATTCCCATTGCATCAAACGACGTTTTTAAATACACTTACGAAGAAATAATTAAACCTGGTTTGACCGACGAGGTCATGCCGGGCATGCAGCATGGCACGATAAATACAATAAATTGTGGCAGGGGTCCCTCTCCTAGAGAGGAGGCCTGAGTCCCAACATTGGGAACATTATAAGGCTGATGCTATGCTATGCTATGTGGCGGGGGTGAACTCCTGCACTTTTTTGCACTAGTGCGAAAAAAAGACGATTGCATGCATTGATAAGAGTGGGTTTTCAAGAAAAAATAATTTTGTAAAACAATTTTAAGGCATAACATTTGACGGCGGCGGGATTATTCTGAACAGTTATCGTTGCCCTGGAACGCAAAGAGAAATTGAACGAACACAGGTAGGTTTTAGTCAGTAAAAGTCTGTCACGCCTTGTTTGATGATGATTTGATGATTTCCCACCGACCAACATAACATTTCATATTCAAGTCCACGAGTACTTTCCACGAGTAAATTCCTAGACGAGTGCATTTCAGGTAAGTACTATAAACACCAATTAAATTGATACCGAACTAAGTTCCCGCTGAAATATTAGCGTGCATATTAGAAGCTACGCTAGAAGCAAGCAATTACCAGACATATCGAGGTAGACCACTAGTTGATTTTACATTCTATAGGAACGCTCGTGCGCTATTAAAGCTCTAATACAGTAACAAAGTCACTGTAGTAATTCCATACAATTATCGAACGAAATTTTTAGGGTTCCTTACCCAAAGAGTGAAAATGGGACCCTATTGTTATCTTTCCGCTGCCCGTCTGTCAGTCGCCAGGGTGTATCTCATAAACCGTGATAGCACTAGACTACTAGACACTAGCAATTATTCTACAGATTTTTTTTTATCGTAGGTAAAATCATCCAATGATAGATCCCGCCCTTGGGCGGGGTGGGAAATAGTGTCAGACTTTTACTGACTAAAAACCTACCCCATTCCTTCGTTGAATATCATACTGGGGCTTCCTCTTAGAAAACGGCCCTTGACTCCGGCAGGCTTCGACCCTGTCTGCCTGCATTTTACACATGATGTGTTTTTGTTGCCACTATGACAACAAATACAAAAAACAAAATAAAATAAATATTTAAATGAAGTCCTATAATTTTTCAACAAACAAACATCGGAACAGGTGAAACTAAAAATAAGGTTTATAATATACGAGTAAATAGTGTCTAATGTTGTATAGATAATGGACCAGAAAACGGCCAAAAGTCAGTTTTTTTTGCTGTTTCTTGCAACAAACGGTACGGCACCTTTCGTTCGCGAGTCTGAGTCGCACTTGACCGGTTTTTCACAAAGCTACATCCCCGCAAAGAGCTTTTGTTTGCCTCCGCAGTTTAGTTTTCTAATTAAAATCGTTCAGTGGTCCCTCTGATAAAATAACCCCAGTCATAGTAAGGTCGGGATATAATTGGCCCTCGGTTATTGGTGGAGCCGAGTCTGAAACACTCTCCGTTATCACTATTAGCACTTAGGTCTCGTGATACGGGCACAGGACCTGAATAGAAATGACGTGAAAGGGGTTCGCCCCGAGGCCTCTTTCGTAACGCTTCATGCATGTCACGGACGCCCGCGCTCCGAATAACTTGACTGTTGGTCTACTATATACCTAAGTAATCGTTTGTTTTATTATTTTCTTGCGATATTTCTTGTATAGAATGACTAGCGGAAGCTTAACAAAAGTCTGCGACTTTGTCTGCGTGTAAGTAAAAAAAAATGATTTTTAATACACTCGGTTTGTACTATACTAACACTAATTACAAAAATTAATCGGCTTTTATTAGAAATAAAAGGTTTTCGATGAACTTTGTCATCCGATGTATGATATTTTTTTAGGGTTAGGTTTCTCCATATAAACTTTGGAACCCCGAATCCCGAAAGTGATAAAACCTTTAGGGGAAAATCATTCAATGATATCTTCCGTTCTTGAGCGGAGCGGGAGATAGAGTCATACTTTTTGAGCAGAGCGGGAGATAGTGTCAGACTTTTACTGACTAAAAACGTCTGACACTATCTCCCGATCCAGCCAAGGGCGGGAGAGATCATTGGATGAATTTCCCACCTAAAAAAATTTCCTAAAGAAAGTCCTCTCTTAGTACTCGCCTTCGTCATAAAAGGAATTCTAGTGCAATATTTCATGTTTCTAGTCTCAGTAATTTTGTCTGTGTGTTGATAAGTCTTCTTCTTTTATATATATATATAGATACATATATATAACTTCGCTCCACACACCAAACATCACCCTAATTACTTGATGTTCGCGCAGAATGAATGAAGTCTTAAACTCGTATTTTCTTATTTCATAGCAAATATAGGTTGGAATGTGAAGAGACAGCTGCTGCTTATGAAATCAATTTCCTCCACAATTCTACGTTTGAGCGCAATTCTGTACCTACACAATCTTTGCGAAAATACGCTATTTGAAAAGATTAAAGCGGTACTGTTTTGATAGACAGTCGTAAATAGATCCTATTTGGTGGAAAATTCCTTTCATCAATGTACATAGTAAGTAAATAAGTATCATCGGAGAAGGTTTTATCGTCAAAGGCCGAATGGAGATGAACATCAGATAATATGATTTATGTTTCTCAAAGCATCGTAGTATTTGAATACACATTTATATTTTTAAAGCGTTTATTCTATATTCAAAGTAAACTGGCTTAAAATATAACATTGACAAAGTGAAATATAACCAGTATTTTATTCAAATATAAATCTTTGTTACACTTTCTCGTGATTAATTACCTTTTAATAATGTGACTGTTTATTTTTTCATTTAGAAAATAAAATAAAAAAGCTTTTTCACCATTATTTTGAGAGAATTTTTACATTATAATTTTTACGTGGAATATTGGAAAACGTTTCTGAATTCGAATAAACCTGGCTGTATCTAATTGAAACCATGCTCGATAAAAGGTTTTGAAATACTTCTGGCAGCAAATTGTATTTTATTTACTTTATATATCTGGCTACATTGATTTCAGTATTTTCAGTAAGTGAAACATAAGTAACTTTCAATGAACATCTCTAGTTATCCGAAAAGTTTGTGTTGATGAACAAAGCCCACTGAAAAATGTGGATTTCCATTTTTTTTCTTTTAAACTTCTTAAACCAATGACACGATACATAACATGACAAATGGAGCTTTTTTTTTTCAAACTAGAACTTCCACAATATAAAAAAAACTTACTTATATGACACTCAAACCTGGAACAACTAGTTATTTTTTTAGATGAGAAATCATCCAATGACATCTTCCTCCCTTGGGCGGAGCGGGAGGGCTTGTCAGACTTTTACTGACTAAGACCCACTCGTTTGTCCCTTCTTCGCCTTGCGTTTCAGGGCCCCTGAAGTTCATTTTCACTTGACCCATGGCCCCAGTATGTTTCGACTCTGCTGAGCTCCTACGGTATCATTCTGTAAGCCTTACAATATTTGTTCCATGCGAGGATTGAACCTGTGATACGTAGTTCGGCAGCCAATCGCTAAACCACTGCGCCAACCATGACGTCGACATTACCAATAGGATTGTAAAAACTGATAGTGTCATCTTTTTGTTGTAAAAGTAGTATCTTGGTACTTTTTCTATGGGTAATAAAAGATAATTATTCAGAACATCAACGTGCCTCATCATGCTACGACGTCGCCTAGACGAGAGCCGCAACTTTGTAAAAGCTTTTGAAGTACCCTGCGTGTACTTATTTGTGACTAATCTCATTGTGGCTCACTATATCTTAATAATAGGCAGATATACTATACCACGAACGAAAATTGTATTTTGTAGACTTTAAAGTCTTGCGGTGCGTTTCCACTGAAGTGTAACTAAGCGGAGCTGAAGGGAGTAGAGCGGAGAAGAGCAGTGAAAGTGGCAAGTGCCTCTATTCCTATCTTACCCCCTTGAGCTTGCCATCAGGGTTTTTTTATGATAGGTAAAATCATTCAATGACAAATCCCGCCCTTGGGCGGAGCGGGAAATAGTCAGACTCTTAAAGACTAAAAACCTACCCCGTTCTTTCGTTGCCTATCGTACCAAGGCCTTCCTTTCAGAAACAGACCCATGACCCAAACAGGCTTCGACCCTGCCTGCCTGCAGCTAGCAGGCTGGGCCTCTACGGTTTGCTGACAGCTCCTTGAGGCGCGCGGGAACAATAAGCGCCGTTGACGCGATTTGGGCTCGGTCCGGTCCGTTACCGGACGATCGGGCAGCGTGCTAACCATTGCACACTGTCCGCAAGCCAGCGTCTACGGTGGCCGGAAATCGGAATCGGAATCCCGGCGGCGGCTGGGGCGAGCGCCCCGTTGTCTCTACCTGATGCGGTCGGCCTCCTTCTTTGCTAGCATTACTGCTTCGCAGAAGGAGGCGACCGCCTGCCATCCCTCCTCACTCCGAACCATGGCCTGAACCAAGGCCCGGCGAGAGAGATCGCTGCCGCCGATCGCCCCCACGAGGACACGGCGATGCTCTGCCCAGGCGGAGCACATCTCTACAGTGTGCTCCACCGTGTCCTCCGGGTGTTCCGCACAGTGGTGACGACTCCTACACACGAGGCTTGCCATCGGGGTGGTTGTTGACACTAATAGGTAGCGTTTACTACCCCGGTGGCCAATGGTATCTACCTACGAGTATTTAAACTAAATATCTATCCCCTTTGTAGTTATAGTACAGGGGTTTATTCGCATGTCGTATTGGACTTTACTAATAAAATTAAAATAAAACTTCACTTACTCGTAAATTCTCTATTTCAGTATAAAATTTTATAAGAGTACCAAAATTATTAATCTTAATTTTTATTGGTTTTATTTAAATTTTTGGTGTGTAATATCCAATACATAATGCGAAAAAACTTTTGTACTATATCTAAGAAGGGTGCAGATCAAACTGAGTAGGTACCTAGGTACGTACCATTGACCACCGCGGTGGTAAATGCTACCTCATTAGTGCCAACCACCGCCCCGGTGCGTGGTAAGCTCAAGTGGAGCAGATGAGAATAAAAGGACAAGTGTTTGGAGTGGAGTTGAGTTACCCTCTGCTTCGAGCTTTCCGCTCGGCACCACAGCCTGCTCGAGTTCCGGTCTGTCCGGATCGAGGCCGCGTGTTCATTTGTTTTATTTGAAAATCCATGCATCTCCACTCCACTCTACTTAAACTGTTTCCACTTATGCGGTATGGAGATTTTGAGCACTGTGAATGGCCAATCCAGACTCCGCTCCTCTCAACTCCGCCTAACTCCACGTTAATGGATACGCACCCTAATACAGGCAATGCGGTCGTAAAAAATTCAGGCACTCTATGAGCGTGCCTGAGTAACGTGTTATCAGCTTAAAATACATAATGCTTTTTCACGACATTAGTACTTTAGGACTAGTCATTTATTAAACGCTCGCTGAGGTACGAAAAGCGATAATCCGTGAGAGGCTTAGACAAATTTCGAGTAGAAAATTGATGTAGAGAGAGGAGGTTAACAAAAAAGAACTCATTTGGGGCTTCAGCCAGTCATAGCGTGAAGATAAAATGGGATTTCAGAGAGAGTGACATTTTGTTTTTTCAAAAATACTTTTCAACGTATACACAGCTGGCTGTGTTCTGCGTTGATGGTTTTAATCAAAGCGTACAGCCAATTGGTACAACGCATAGGCATGGGCGCAATCTGTCTTTATTAGTTACCGAATCTGGTCGACTTTGTAACGTGTTTTAGTTACAGATAGTTCGTGAAAGTCATCCCTGAAGTCCGTCGCAGACAACTGTTACAATGTAACTTTACTGCAGTACTGTCACAGGCAGCGAATTAATGATCTGTGTATTATTACACGGAGTTACGATGATTTTGTTTATGTTACACTAACTTTGATCTTTGTTTTCGTTTTGGAAATATTGTCAAAAGTAAGTTAAACATCTGTATGCGAATATGCTTTACTCAGTCTTTGCATGTGTATCTTCTTATTTTGAGGTTATAAATTATGAAATAATTTCGTAGATTAAATCAAAATAGCGGAAGATAGGTGACTCGCCTCTAGCGCGTGGACCGCTGAAATCAGGCCCCACCGGTTAATTTGGCACGACAGCGCCGGCTCTTATCTCTGTCCTTGTCTATCAGTGACTGTAGGTTTGCGACTGATCATAGATGTATGACTTTCAAGTCCAGGTTTTTTGATTGTGATGTTAACGCGTAACGTAACCCGTATTAACATCACTTTGCGCGCGTAGTCGTAACCGGTGCTCCACAAGTGCGACCCCAGTACCAATCCCTGTGAAACACCGAATGACATCCCAAAAAAACAATGCGGGAATCAGACAATACAATCATTTTTCGTCTTAATAAGCAGGCAAAATTGGCACGCAATATCTCGAATACGGCACCAATGTGTGAGACAATAACGCCCCTCCTGCCATACTAGGCCGGTGTACACTGTCGTGACACATGAGACTATTTCTGACCGTGCGTTACAAATGCGATCGCATAATATTTTATTTTCAGTGCGTACTAGTGTTTATTCGTAGATGACGCGAGAAGTCCACCAGTGACTATGCGCCCGTCAATTATTTAGAACAATCTTTAGTATAGGGGACAGTAATGTTAGAGGCGGCCTACTTTTATTTAGAGAATAGAGACTTGTTATCGTCCGTGGTTTCACCCGTATTGTATAATCTAGGTAAGCATATTATATTATGAAATGTAACGCCCCTCGCGGTTGGCGCTGTAAGACGAAATACAGGATCCTCTTAGTTCGGCTCCAGCTGCTAAAATTTTTGTATACATAATTATTGTTTATAGCATTTATTTGTTAAGTATAATAAGTACCTATTTTCTGAAAGAAACAAAATTATTATTGTAATTAAAGTTAAAATTGTGTCTGCTTGCCTTCACGAAAAACTATCTTCTGAATTAAAAGTGATTTTTTTTCTGATTTATGTCTTCTTTTATTTTTGACTTAGCTTGTTTAAAAGTTAAAGTCCTATACATCTAGCAGCTTATGATGTGTTTGTAGCAAAGTTCAAAGTCAAGCAACTTCGCGATTAGACTTACGAATAGAGCTGGCTTAGTACAATGTTAAATGCATTATGCATGCACAGTGCACATATGTATGTTCGGCAAAGTTCGTGTTTCACGTCGGTTCGGCAGTAATTCAACTGTGGTCTACACGATGTTGGACATAACGCATTAGCAAAGCTCGAAACTACGTAAGTACTTACCTAGGTATATAAACATCTTAAGGAAGCTTGCTTCAAAGCATCAGCTGTCTACCTACGTTTGTTTGAACATAAAACTTCAGTTTCAGACGAGTAAACAGAGCATCAATGTACAACAAATAATTTATAATAGATCAACAAATGTCACTTTTTTTTTTTACTCTGGCGTAGTTTACGATGATTTAAAAAAACGCTGGGCCACTAAGGTTTACACAAATAGAATTATGGTACAACAAAGAACGAATTCCGGATGACAATCAGATGACAACTTTTTTTTCATGGAACGTAAATTCAAAAATTAATGTGATTTTCAATGTCGACGTCTCGGAGCGTTTGCCGACATGATTCCATTTATTCTATCCAAATGACGTCCCGTTTCACTCGACATTTCCTTGAAAATGGCGACTACTTTGTACTATGCGTATTTAAAAAACATTGTTTCAGGGATTTACGAGCCCATCAAAATATTTCGTAGGGACTAGTTTATGTGTTTCGCTAACGAAGATTTCAAGAATGTTTTTTTTTTATATCACTTGAAACTGATGATTCTTGATAGATATTTTTATTTGGATTGTGTTATTACTTGTGCGTAAAACAATTTGTCAGTAGAATGTGTTCTTTTCCGAATTTAAAATGCCATTCGAACAGATGTCATTGGTTGCTATGTTCAACTGTTTATCGAGTTAGATATTTCTCAATGTTGGCTTTGTAGTAATGTAGTATTTTGACACACATAAACAGTACCAGCTTACGACAAAAAACTACAATACATTTACCCAAGCAACATAATTAAAGTAGCTATCCATTATTTGCAGGTAATTTATCACAGGCGAGGCAGCGACGGAGATTTTTCCACATCGCCGACCACAAGGTTTGAAAGCTAAAAAATAAGTACTAACTCAGCTTACGTAGGCGAACGACTCCGAAACAAATAAAAGGCGAGTGAAGTAACAAACTTTCTAGTAATTTTAAGTCAGTGAACGAAACGGAACTATTGGGGTGTAGGAATTGGAAATCGAATCGTATTCGATGAAGCAGAAAGACAAGGATGTGCCTATTTAAATTAATTTCAATGCGAAGCTTGCTCGGGTTATCGTCAGGAAATGTTCGAATGTGGGTCGAATAAACGTTTCGAATACAATGCGCCATATTGATTTTGTCACTGATCGTTTTGGTTCAGGACTCGGGACTGAGTTGAGTTTCAATACTGATAGACACATTGATTCTCCTCAAAGAAGCATCGGCATTATTTAGAGAGCGGCTATGATACACATGCTGGCGGTGTTGCTGATAAATTAAATAATTAAATAAAGCACCCAATTAGGGTGCTGATGGTTTAAGGTTTTGTTTTTATTTTGACTTCGCACGGTTTGTGCATTTAGCCAGTGTGAAGTTTAGAAAATATTAAGTTTTCAGTCACTTTAAGTTACTTTGAGTTCCAGCAGCAAATGCTTCGGGTCAGCCTTTTCGGTAAACTTCGCTGTGGTAGTATATATACTACAATCATTCTTAGCACCATTTTACAGAAATCGAGCCTTTTTAAATGATTCCTTGATTTTTCCAGTTTTGCAGACACTTTAGATACAATACTACACAAATTTTACCATTACAATATCCACTAGGAATCAATTTGCGAATTCACTCAAAGAAATCCTGTCAATAGATTAGGGTTATTGATTATGAACTGACTGCAATCTGCAATTTTTAATTTATTAATGGTGATTTTAATGTCATGCGGATTTCATCACGCATGCGGATTTACCCCGCATGCAGAAAATTTCAAATGTCAAAAAAAACGCGTCGCGCTTGCGTATTGCACGCATTATAATAAATTTTAATACTTGTATGAAAAGAACATTTGCGGAGGTTTTTTATGGTAGGTAAAATCATCCAATGACAAGTCCCGCCCTTGGGCGGAGCGGGAAGTAGTGTCAATCTCTTACTGACTAAAAACCTACCCCGTTCCTTCGTTGCCTATCGTGCCGGGGCCGGGCCTTCCTGTCGGAAGCTGACCCATGGCCCAAGCAGGCTTCGACCCTGCCTGCCTGCAGCTGGCAGGCTGGGCCTCTACGGTTTGCTGACAGCTCCTTGAGGTGCGCGGGAACAGTACGCGCCGTCGACGATTTGGGCTCGGTCCGGTCGGTTACCGGACGATCGGACAACGTGCTACCCATTGCACGCCATCCGCAAGCCCGCACATTTGCGGAGGTTACGCATGTGGAGCAAATCCGCATGCGTGATGAAATCCGCACAATATTCAAAACACCCTAATATTACTTTGTTACTAAACATTGGATGAAAGTTGTCTAAATTAATAAATTACTATTATTATTATTCTTTAATAGCAAAACACTTATTCAATATTTTGTTCAGTAAAATTAGTTAAACACAAAAACAGTTACAAAAATTAAATATCAGCTCAGTAATAAACAGAAACTGTCTCAACGTGACTAACGCGTCCGACAGCTTAAAATAACTACTGAAGAATTGGGTCTCTATCAATCAGGAGCAATACAAATAAAAACAAGTCGACTGACACCCTTTGTAATCTAACCTACGGGTTTTCGGTCACGCAACCGTTCGGCGTAATGTTCCAATTGTCAAACTATTCGGTCAGATGACGATGTGAACCACTTAGTATATCCGACACCTATGGAAGCTCTACAAAAAGTTCCATTTTTAAACCGCGTAAACACTACTATAACGTAACATGTAATAATAGTACATTTTGATACAAGTGCAGTAAGTTTGTCATTGCGACCGAAGCGGAATCCGCACGAGCCGTAGGCGAGTGTGTTATGGAGCCGAGGGCTGCAGTAATAAATTTGTACGTGTATCAAATGACATCAATACACTTACGACTCGAGGGGGATGACCCGCACCTCGTGGGGGTCGACAAGCGCCCAGCCCAGTACTATAAACAATTTTATTACTATAAAATTGTGGTGGAAGCGAACACGCGCTCTTTTCCACACTAATGCGGAAAACAGTGCATTGCATGCCTAAAAGCGATGGGATAAGAGTTTTCGAGTAAGTGTATTGAAAAAGAATTTTCCGTCAACATTGTCGTCGCAATGTACGAGTATCATGCAATGTAACAGAATTCCAATAGTGTACACTCCTTGCGCGCACGAACCGTGCATACGTGCGAACAGAGCATTTCTACTAAATGAGTAACATACATGCTCGGTACGTACGCACGCTGCGTCTACACTTATGAAATGCTCCTTTCACGTTACCTTGCATGTTATTTTACAGCAGTCTGTATTCGGCTTTAAAAAACGGCTAAAAATCAAAATAACGGTTTTGTTTCGTTCAAAACGAAGCTTCTAGAACAATAATAATTAATAAATTCCATTGAAAAAAATTTCGTTGAATTTCCTCGAAGGAATGACGGGGAAGAATGTTGAGGCGACATAAGTGAAATACAATACAATGAGAAAACATTTTATCTATATTTTGCTACAGATTGTATATTTAATTTTCATAGGTCTGCAGGCATTCAGTAATCAAAATATCCCTTACATATTATAAATAAACAAAGTCACTCACTGTGTCTGTCTGTTCGCGATTAACTTAAAAACTACTGGTCGGATTTTCATGCAGTTTTCACTAATAAACAGAGTGATCCATCACAAAGGTTTACGTTTGTAATACATGCATATTATGATAGAGAAAAACCGAATTTCAAAGATAAAAAAACTCGCACGAGCTTTGTACGGGTTTTAAAAATTTTACGTTAATCGTACCTAAAAACTGAACTTGTACTACATATTTTAACATTATTAAAATCTCAGTAAAAAATAATACAAGCTGTGATACTCTTTTTTCTAGTTTCTTTTATCAGTCAAAGAAAATGTAAAAATATGATTTGTTCGTTTTAAAGAGTTGCGCTCATTTTAACAACAAAGCAAGCGTTTTCTTTGATTCAACAGAAACATGGAATAATAATGCTTCGTTCGATTAACGTCGTGTCCTTTGCCGAAATTGTTTAGGAAATTACCTACTAATGGACATCAATCTTTCTCGAGGCACTTTATAAAACAACTTTTTGTTAAGAAAAAGTGTGTAATTGTTACGGGACGCAAATTAAGACGGCGAGTTTGAGTTTCGAACGAGAAAATGATAAATATCATAAAAATAACCTCATCTTAAGCTTTTAGCGGTGTTCTAAAAAAACGTTTGTTCCATTTAATTTTCCTGAAGTAGTTTATCTTGGCGAGATCGTTGTACATATCTACGGCTAAATAGTAATATATTTCATCTTTATATTTAAAAGACTTTTATTCGCAATCCAGGAAGTTAAACTTCTTAAAATAAAAACTATTTCAAGCTTTTCGTTTTTAAAATAGCATAACGAGAAAAATTCGGCACTTGCATTCAGTAGGAGCGAAGTCAGCATTTTAAATCAAGGGTGCAAACATAACAAAAAAAAACGAAATGCGTTCGCGGCAAAATTCCGAATTTGAAAGCACACTTTTTTAAATAAAATGCGAAGGAAATTCTATTTACTGCGTTAATTTTACGTATAGTACTTAATGAAAACTCTTTGGTACTTCATTTGCATTCTAACTATCCCTTTATTTTATCTGTGTCTAGTTATTCATTCTGCGAATGTGTTCTCGCTGTTGTATTTAGATACGTGAGATAAGGAGTATTTAAACTTTTATGGCTTATTTTACTGAATGAGTTTCATTTTGTTTTATACTCGTATACGTATAAATAATTTGTCTGAATTGTGACGCACACGTTTTTGTAATTACCACTGACTTAATTGTACATGTCTATAGGTTTAGCTATAGACAAACTGGTTAAAACACAACAAAAAAAAAGAAGATATTTATGGTAGTTTATATTAGGCGTATGGCGAGTTTTTGGCGGGATTTTAGTAGCTGTTTCAAGTATTCGCAAATTGATTCCTAGAGGATAAATTTTCGTAGTTTGGTATTTCATGTGTCTTCGCAACTGGACAATATTTTGGAATCCTTAAAACAGGTGCGATCGTGTTGACTACGTCAGTGAAATTTACCAAGAAGTTTGACTTGATACATAAATGTAGATTGATAGATAAATATATCTTATACTGTTTAATGTACTGGAGTACATTAATGATGGTTAAAAAATTACAGTAGGATCTTAAAATTAATGGCTTGTCGCTGAAAACGATTTTTTACAGACCACGTCTATACTTTTGCTGCCAAATACTATAAAAATATTAGAATGTCATAAGATCCATATTCGTCGTGTGTGATATAACTACAACTACATATTCTAAAATAAACAAATTAAAATTCATACAAAAAAACTTAAAGGATTTAGTATTCAAGCCAAAAACATTTGCAAAAAAGAAATAAGGTACTCAGATTATTTACTATCCCAAAAATAAACTTATGCCCTTCTCCAAGTTCAAACATCAATCCATTACTCATGCGCCGATGTCTATAAAAATAAAAGTAAGCGGCTCACGTTTCCATCGCGCCGACATGAAAAGTGCGAAAAAGTAAGATTTTATTGTATTCAATTTTTTAAAGCTTGTGTTTACGTTAATCCGTGGCGCCTACGTGACCGCTCCGACGCGACTGGTAATCCGAACAAAAACGTTACCAACTTACTTTAGGGACGACGCGGGTTATTTTTTTTGCTGTTGGCAAGCTTGGGCCTCCTGTTTAGATTATTTTTCCACTTTTTATCTAAGGTATAAAGGTCAGCTTAGATGTTGCCATAGCAAAATAAATAAAAGATTATCCCCTCTTTCTTTTTGTCTAGTCAAATCCTATTATTTGGGAGTCGAATCTCCTCATCATTCTTTGCCATATTTGTCTATGGGTTGCTCTAACATGTTTCGTCTCCAGGTCGTTGTTAACAGCAAATATCGAGGTATTCGGCACGGTGGTTAAGTCTCGTACGGAACTAATATTTGTATGACGTACAGATAAGCGTTCCGGTTCTAGGTGCCTTGTGTACGTGAGTTTAAATTAGTGATGTAACGAATGTTAGATTTCTCACTTTCGCGAACGCGAAAGCGAAATAAATATTCAAATTCAATTTACGCGAATGCGAATACGAATGTTGACCTTCAAACTAATTGCGCGCAAAATGTCATACAGGTTAGACTTTTTTTGTCAGCCAAGTTTAAACTGATCTTATCAAAGCGGTTACAGACTATCTGAACGAAGCTTACCGCATAAGTTAATTCGAAATTATTTGTTATGATTTGAGGTAAACACGTTATATAACAATTTGTGACACTGTAAACGTGAAATGCAAGTTGCGTGATACAAAAATATTAAAATAAATGTTAAATTGTAAAATTATATCACTTGTATTGCCATTTTACATCCATTTAATCAATATATTATTTCCTTTTTGCTTGTCAGAAACATTCGCCAAACATTCGTATGTCTCTTGCGAATATCAATGCGAATGTCAAATAATGTGCGAATATTCACGAACACGAATGCGAATGCAAATATTCGTTACATTACTAGTTTACATGTTTGTGAATGCATCCACAATTCTGGAGTGTAATTCCTAGTGTGAGGAAACGTACTTAAAAAAAAATAGTGATCTCAAAAAAGAATTTTAACGAAACAAAAACATCTTTTGTAGATAATTGGGACCTAATATCTATAACAGAACCAGTAAATACAATCATTACCAAATTGCGTCCATAATTCAACGAAATAACGGAATTCATTGTCTGTAGCTGTTTCAATGTTGCCATAAATTACTATTTATAATCTGTGTTTGGCTGTAATAAACAACGCGCCGAGCACATGTTGGAATGTTGATTTTTATTCAGGAATGTTTTTGCATAATTCGATGATTCGATATATTTAATCTCAGGTTTGAAATATATTTAATTCTATTATTCATACTGGAAAATTGAATGAAATGAAATGGACCTGGAGAATGGACATGGAGTTTTCTCATTGATGCCGTACAAATCTTAGAATTTGTGGAGTGTGTACTTATACGCTGGCAATACAAACAGCCGATTTTTATGGTTCCTTACCTAAAAAGGAAAAAAACGGAACTCTTATTGAATCACTTTGTTGTCCATCTGTCCGTTTATCAAAATCCTTTATTTCGGGAACGGTTGTTTTTTTTTTTCATTTCGGAAAAATCTCCGAGACTTCATTCGAGAATTGAACTATTTACAATGGTAAGATTGTACGGAACGCTCAGCGCGCGAGTCCGTCATCGCATTTACCCAGTTTTTTGTAGATTGAAACCATATTTTTACGGAACGTCTATGTTTTTCCAATAAATTACAACTTCCTACTATAATCTCTCAACAAAAGACGATCATAATAACATAGTAACTGCGTCATATTTCAAGGCGTATTGCAATTTACGACACGCGCTCAAGAAAAATCGTATAAATACATTGAACATGTGACCATCACTCCAGCTGCGTCGGAGGATGTTCCCGAGAAATGTTCGTATAAAATATTCAAACAAACAGAGCCAGGGTTGCCAGCCTCGGACGGAACAGCTCACGTTATGGAACTTTATGGAAGTTATAATATTTAAAGGTTTATTATGCTTGTAGGGTGCTTGAAATCGGTCACCGCACTGGCCGTTTTAGCTAAAGTAGTCGTTAAGTTTTTAATATGTCCGCTGGAGATATTTTAAGAGACTACTTACAGGATCGATTGAAAGTCGATCCCATCAGAAACATAAATGTAAAAATGGGAGCCAAGTTCATTATTACGATATGGTGTGGTTGTCTACTTCACCGACAAAATAATTGAGATCTAAATGGGTACCTAGTTCTGTAGACCATCCTAAAATTTATTTATAAGAACTTATAACCTCATCATTTGACCTTTATAGTTTTTTTTTTGTTAACAAAAGAAATATTTAGAAGAATGAAACTTTTAATTTAAAAACATTAACTTATAACATAAAGATGATAAGTTGTTTAGCCCATATAAAAGATGATTTGCGTTATGAAAACGTAAAAAGTGACTCCAAATGTTTCGTGTAATATTTAATAAAAAATAAAAAATATGTCTATTGACTTCTCTCGCTCTAGGCCAGCACAAGAAGTGTGACAGACTTTTACTGACTGAAACCACACCTGTGCTCCTTCAGAAGCTCTTTGCGTTCTAGGATCACAGTAATATACACATTTGTGGTACTCGCCAGTTCGTTCTTGGCTTGAACTTGGCGTGACACACTCCCGCGTGTCAAGATCATGTTTTATTTTTCTTCTAACGTACTCGTAAGAACAATTTTAAAAACTGCAAGTTTAGCCCGCCTCGCTGCGCCAAGCTCCATTAATCATAACATCAACATGTCAATACTTAGGTACTATATTCAAGAATGTGTTACGTCGCTACTTGTAACATTTTCTATAACTTGTTACTCATATTCATCATTGAGAGCAGTGGTAACGGCCCCGACTTACGAGTTGTAGGTCGTGGGTTCAAACCCAGAACGCGTATTACTTTGTGTAATTTATTTCATCACCACTGCTTTAAAAACGGTGAACAAAAACTTTGTGAGGAAACCGGCATGTCCTAGAACCAAATATTCCAAGACATTTGACATTCACCAATCCACGCTGGGCCCTCGTGGTTTACGTCCCATTCCCTCCCTTAGAGAGGAGGCCTGAGTTCCAATAGTGGGAACATTAAAAGGCTGATAATGCTAATGCATCTTCATCAGTCACTAAATAAAAGTAAATGTTATCTACTTTTAATTTTATGTATTGCTTATCGGAGATCAATATAAAATCATCTAATGACATCTCCCGCCCTTTGGCGGAATCGGAAAGTGTGTCACACTGACTAAAAACCCACTTTTGTTCCTTCGTTGCATTTCATACTAGGGCCGAGTTTTCCTTTGAGAAGCAGACCCTTGGCCCCAGTAGGCTTCGACCCTGCTAGGCCCCTACGCTTTGCTGACTCCTTTAAGAGCGTGTGTAACTACGCGCCGTTGACGACTTTGGCTCGCTATTTACCCATTGCTCGTCGTTCACAAGCCCCCGCCTACAGTGGCTGGAAACCGGGATCGGGATCCCGGCGGTTCTAAAATCCATCTGCGTTGCCTTTTGCGTTCCAGGAACACGATAACTCTTTCTAACATTCCCACAGCCGTAGCAGGATTATGAAAAAGCATTTATCTAAATTGAATGCGGTATATACGATTTGCGTAATCAACCTAACAGCAACGTGGATTAATTTTTGGATGACAAATGTTTTTTTTTTTAAATGCTTTTGTACATAGGCACTATTATTTTCAGTTTGTGTTTATAGGTTTATACCTATTAAGTTGGTTTCTTCCAAAAATCACATATCTGTTACGGACCACCCCTACTTGGCTCTGTCCAGAGGAAGTTTCCTCGTTTGACAATGCCTTGAAATTGGTGGTGGAGTCTGTACTTAATGTCTCCTTGGATGGGCCCCAGTGGAGACAGGCGAGTCTGCCAATCCAATGTGGTGGTCTGGGGGTGCGGTGCGCACGGGATGTTGGTCTGCCGGCTTTCTTGGCGTCTGCGCATGGGGTTGCCAACCTAGTCACTGTATTACTCGCTACTAATGGTGACAGGGGAAGCATGCCCTTTGTGTCGGATGCTGTGTCAGCTTGGTTGACCCTCAACTCGGGAGCAGCAATCCCGGAATCAGATCATGTTCAGCGGGCGTGGGATGACGTAGGGGTAAAGCTGCTTCAAGAGCGATTATTAGAGGGTACGGTGGGAGTCGATAAGGCTAGACTGCGAGCTGTATCGCAACCTGAGTCTGGGGCGTGGTTACAGGCGATTCCTTCGCCTCACATGGGCACTCTACTCGACGATGACTCTTTGCGTGTGGCGGTGGCTCTCCGCCTGGGTTGTAAGGTGTGCGAACCTCATACATGCACCTGCGGTTCTATGGTGGAGGCCGATGGCCATCACGCACTGAGCTGTCGGCGCTGCACAGGAAGGTTTCAGCGTCACCATGCCCTGAATGACATAGTTCGCAGAGCCCTTATATCGGCAAACGTTCCCTGCGTGCTTGAGCCTTCAGGTCTTAGTAGGTCTGATGGTAAGAGGCCGGATGGACTGACTTTGGTGCCATGGCAAAACGGAAAGTGCCTGATCTGGGACGCAACTTGCGTCAGCACTGTCGCCGCCAGTCACTTGAGTCGCACCATGCATACTGCTTCTGCCGCTGCTGAAGACGCCTGCCTTAAAAAAAGGCTAAAGTATGCTTGCTTGGAGCGGCTTTACCATTTTGTGCCGGTAGCTGTGGAAACTCTGGGCAGTTGGGGTACGGAGGCTAAGTATTTTGTAAGGGATTTGGGCCGTAGGCTCGAGGAGGCTACGGGTGACTCCCGGTCTAGGTCGTTCTTGGTGCAAAGGTTGGCCATCGCTATTCAGCGAGGTAATGCGGCGAGTATTATGGGCACTTTTGCACCGGGTACGATCAGGGGCGGGTTATTTATTGACATTTGACATATTTTTATTTTATTTTTGACTTTTTTTCAATGTATTTAATTTGAAAACAATTTATATCTTTAAAATAATAATTAAGTTGGTTGTTAGTTTTTATTAATTAATTTAAAAATTATGTAAATCATTTCTCTTTATTACGGTAACCTTAAAGTAGGCGATTATGTTTAGGATATACCAGACGTTATATAATTAAGTACAATATAATATCATTTCTTGGTACCTTTATTTGTACCTCAGTAACTTAAAACAAAAAAAATAGAAAATAAACTAACTAATTAAATATCATCTATGAAAATTAATATATATAAAACTAAAATTTAATCATTATAACAAAAAAAAACTAATATTAAAAAATAGAATCGTGGAAGTCTAAAATAATATCGCACTCTCTCTACACTCGGCACCAAATGGTGTGAAAATACGAATTTTGAAAATAAATATTTGAATTGCTGTCACGATGCGTATAGAGTTTGTATCGTGGAACTTCATCCGCATATTTATTTATATTTGGACGTCTATTTATCCATTTGATGTAATGTTTTTAAAATTAGCCTCGGCGAACTATCAGGCAAAATAATTGCGTCATCTGTAAAATTTTGTTGTTACCAGGAATCTTAAAGCATTAAATAGAGTGAAATATTATCTTGTGGCTTTTATTGTTCAACATTTATAAGACAACTCACGTGCTGTCGTACAGTTTGTATCATAAATCTGGAAGTGTTTCTCCGCCAAATGTGTTGTTGACAAAATAAACAATAATTTGTTGACGTTGCTATTGTAGGAGCACTTTTGTTCATTTTTCTTTATACCAGTTATTATAGTGGTCTGGTATAGTAAACAGCAAATAATATTACAGTCAGAATCATTTCGTACCTGAATAAAAGTGACTTTACTCAGAAAATGCAACTTGTGGAAAATTAGCACAAAAAAGGCATTGCATGACAGTGTCCCGACCTACCAACAGATTTGAAATAGGTGTTATTCGAAGCGTCTAGTTAAATAGATTTTCTTTTGTTATAGCCACATACCTCAAACGTATGCGGTTTAGGTTTTATGAAACATTATATTTTAACCTAACCTAACCTAACATGACCTAAACTAACCTAAGCTGTGCGCACATAATATCCATTGTATGGTGCAAGGGGTTACGGAGAAAAATTAATTTTAACTCTTCAAAACACTGAAGTCGTGTGTCAGGCCTCTTCTAAAGTTGTAGAAAATTATTGCACGAACGTTTTCCTTAGAAATATTCATTTTCGTACGTAACCTGACAGATTCCAATCGACGCTGTGACTAAACAATAGCATTAATGCACCGGCACAAATGTTTAATCATATTGTAATAGATGATTAACATTATAGTAAATGTCTTTGTATGGAAAAATAAACACATTAATTTCTACAAGTACTTTTTAATTAAATAAATACCCCATTTATTTTACAACCAAATCAGCTGTTTTGTCATTTGTGGATAAGAATGAACAAACTGACACGTAAACTCCATGTCTGTTGGAGGATGCCGGACTTGTACGGCCACCGTGGCCAAGCAAAATCCAGCATCCTCCTTTCAAAAGGTATTGTGTTAATTTAAATGTATTTTTACTGTTTTTCTGACATGCTCCTATTTCGGGCTATTTTTCACCACAATTTTGTAGACAGTAAGTAGGCCTTTTCAGTAAGGTCACTTTCATTGTGAGGGTAGAGTTACGTTGGCTCGCCGATAAGGTAGGCCGAGGAGGTCAGGGACAATGGTGCGAAAATAATAATAATAAAAGATTGGAATTCTCTTTTGTTCTAGGGCAACGAAGGCCCGTAACTCCATGAGTGAGTTCCACACTTAAAATAATGTTAAAACAATTCCGACAGAATGTATAAATGCGTTTGGCTCGTTTTCAAACAAAAAGCCATTACTAGGCATTACGTGAGTTAAAGAACGACTACATTTTCCATTAAATAAAAGTGAATGAACGAGTATGCGAACTCTTTTATGAGCTGAAGTTCATATTTTCGATTCTGACGTTACATTGTACAAACTGTAACGTGACGTCACACGGTAGTACTCATATTTGGAACTCGCGTTAACAAAGTGTCAGTCGGCCATGTTTTTTCATCAGGATAGTTTTTTTGTGTTTTTCGGAATATGCTATTTTTTTAAAGTATAACGTAGCTAGGTAATTTGATGTAAAGCTTGTTCATTTCTTTTAGTCAGTAATTTTTATTTTTCATTAATACATGAAAAATAAAAATTCTCATCAAGTATCAAGCAGTTATTTGCCGATTTGATTTTCCATCCAATAAAAAAGGAATATAGCACTGCTATCTTATAAATTTACAATCTCTAAGCTATTACTGGAAATTCCTAATAAAAAATCTATTTAACACTTTGCCCGACTCTGGAATCGATCCCAGTACCTCATGCTCAGCAGTCGCGCTTACGGACAACTATACCAATGAGACAGTAAAATGGACACATGCGTCTTTATGTACTTCTATGTGTATATGTATATGTGACGATAAAGGGACGCACGATGGATTTGAAAATAGATGCGAATTATTTAGCCTACCACATAGCAACTCAACTTTTCTTATGAAATGGCTCATTTCCTTTGTTTAAACTACACACGTGGCAATAAAGCATAATTAATCATCCGTTTGTCGGTTTGCTTGTGCAAATTAATGCGTGCGACAATGTAAACATGAGCAAAACGGCGGCCATTCTGACAGCGATCATCAAACTTTAATGGCTGAACCATCAATAAAGTTATTTCAAGTGTTTGGGAGTGCAAGACCTTTACGAGCCCGCACTAAACATGTGTTTCTGTAAACAATGTTATTCTCGATACTAGTAGGTCAATCGATTGTTAATCGATGTTGTTTGAGACCTTTAACGATTATCAAAGTTTCAAGTTTTTTTATGAGCGTGTTTCGACAAAGCAAACGTTCTATTGGAATGTTTGTGGTGTAACTGCTATCTGCAGTAGGGATTTTTTGGAGCTTTGTAACCGAAATCGATAAAAAAGTTTCGTATAAAGGCGGATTCTAAATGACAGCCTAGGTAACGATCGGTTTTTGTTTGTTTTTGGCCGGCCAGTAATAATAAAAGTTAAGTCTTGCTGTTGGTATTTTGTTTGGCCCGGCCAATTAGACTGGAAGTCTGGCTATTGGTATTTTGTATATAAAATTTTAATATTCGAATATCCTGTAACCGAAGCTACCCAAAATTAGCAGATAATCCGAAATAATTGCATATCTGAAATCGGTACAGTATTATTTCTATACCTGTGCCTAGATCCAGAATTTGATTTCACAGTCGTCTTCAACTCTTACTCCGACTAAGGTCTTAAGAATTATATTAACGCAGCCTGGGAAAGTTACAGTTCATCATCATCTTTTCAGCTCAAAGACTTCCACTGAGGGACATGCGCCTTCCCCAAGTGTCACCACAACGACTAGTCGTGTGTGTCTTGCATCCGGTTACTCACCAGCAGGCCAGTTACGACCTTTTCATTTCGAATCTCTTTTGTCGATCGGCTCGAGTCAGCAACGCCTCCGATTCTTTTGCTCTGACCACGTGACTGAGCGTTGAGATGACGTCATTCCCAAACATTTGAAATTTTCTACTAGCGTTAACTATTGTCGATTATTAACTTGACTAAACCCTTAGCACCCCCTAGCGAAGTTACAATCGTTTCGTTTAGCGTGAACGGTTGGAGTTGGCCACGCCCCCAATTCTTTGTTCTAACCACGTGACTGAGCGTTGAGATGACGTCAGAATAAAGGATTTGCTGGCGTGCCCAACTCCAAGCGTTCACGCTAAACGAAACGATTGTAACTTGGCTAGGGGGGTAGGTCATCGAACCTACTTGTGGAAGGCCTTCCTACGCTGCGGACAATAAAAAGAGGAAGATGTAACTGGTCGGTTCTTTAACATTAAATCTAGCTTTTGTTGTTTTATTGAGCAGTTTTTTGCTTCGCTTATAAATGATGCTTATTATTTCCCTGACAAACTTTTCTTTTGGAAGAAATCCAAGCTTTGATTTTCACGTCTTTAATGTTGGTATTTTAAATATTTGTGATTGGTAATGTAGTAGTAATGATTGTACTTATGGCTTCCTAAAGATATTATGTATCAACTTTCTAAATATAAATGATATAATAATAATAATTGAATAATGATATAATCTTTGTTTTCTTTATATAACAGAGATTTATCAGGTTAGTAACAATTATTGTTAAGCATATAATAACAATATTTTACAACTTTCACATAACACGATAACTCTCTAACAAAGCAGAGCTTTTGGTATGAGTATTAGATAACTGATAAATCATACTTATATATTTATAACACATATATGTTATAGATAAATTACACTCAGACACAGAACAAAACATCATGCTCATCACATCATCAAATCAAAAATTTGTCTTTGTTTGGGAAGACTTCTGGCATAGCAGTCACTAACCACTTGATCAACAGGCTAGTCAGAAGCACAATTATCCTATGTTAGTATTTAATTACAAACAGTCACAGCGTAAAGTTGACAAGTGCCTTTAAAAACACTGTATTACCTTACAGCCAGAACACGATAAAATGCCACGGAGTCTCTTCTAATGTGGCATTTTAGTTCGCCTAAATCCCTATGAAAAACTCAATAAATATCTTCGTTCAGTTAACCAATTCAGAAAAATGAAAATCAATCAGCGATATTGCATATTTTGTTTAAATATACTATCCATTATAAAAATGTGCGTCATTACATCAGGCGCTAAGCATTAGTTCTATAATGGTCCTCATTATTTAGTCTGTCCGTAATGCATTCAACACGAAATTAAAAACGATAAGTGCTGAATTAAAAGCGTCTATGTTTACGAGAAGCGAATTCTTAAACTATTTTGGCTGGTCTTCTACAGTAATTATACCTATTCTAGATATAACGGATAAGCGTTTCTTAGTTAGTGATGTAACTTTTTTGAAGTTGATTAGATATATTCATAATATAGTAGTCAAAATACGTTGCCTATGAGATTTGTTTTTTTTTTTTTGGTGGGAAATCATCAAATAACTTGTCCCACTTTGTGTGAGGGGGAGTACTTCATGAGGGAATCACGGGTTCAAGCCCAGCGAGGTGCATTATTTTGTGTATTTTCTTTTATCTCGTCTCAAAATGGTGAAAGAAAACATTGTGACGAAATCGAAAACGTGTGACATCCTCCAATCGCCACTGGGCCCGCGTGGGTTGCATCACATATCCTTTCCTAGAAACGAAGCCTAAGTCCCAGCTCTCAATTCTGAGAACATTATAAGACTGATTACACAGGTTATAGAACTCTATCATTTTTTAAATGAGAAGTTTTTTTTTTGTAGATATTTCTAAGTAACTTACTTCTTAGACTGTTTAGAGAATCTTCATGAGCAATCGCAAGCGATATGCTTTCTGTATACCAGTTGTCAAAGCCACTGCACAATGACCGATGGATCGAAATTCTGTCAAACAAGGCGTAGAGACGTTAACTCAGCCAAACACAAATTGAGAACAAATCAAACAACCGATGTGATGGCAAAGCTGTTGAAGACAGCTACATGCTAAGTTTGTTAGTACAGATTGTAGCAAAAACAATGTTATTTTGACACAGAGGACTTACTAACAGAAATGCTGTTATAGTACGCGGCAAATAAGTTGAACCATTTTCTGTGGTTGCGCGCGGCATCACTTCGATTGGGATCCAAAAAGCGGTTATTACGCATTATAGGTCGACCGCCATGATGGTTTTTTTTTTTTTTTTTTTTTTATGGTAGGTAAAATCATCCAATGACCAATCCCGCCCTTGGGCGGAGCGGGAAGTAGTGTCAGACTCTTACTGACTAAAAACCTACCCCGTTCCTTCGTAGCCTATCGTGCCGGGGTCGAGCATTCCTTTCGGAACTAACCCATGACCCCAGTAGGCTTCGACCCTGCCTGCCTGCAGTTAGCAGGCTGGGCCTCTTCGGTGTGCTGACAGCTCCTTGAGGCGCGCGGGAACAGAACGCGCCGTCGACGACTTGGGCTCGGTCCGGTCGGTTACCGGACGATCGGACAGCGTGCTACCCATTGCACGCCGTCCGCAAGCCCGCGCCTACGGTGGCCGGAAATCGGGATCGGAATCCCGGCGGCGGCTGGGGCGAGCGCCCCGTTGCCTCTGCCTGATGCGGTCGGCCTCCTCCTTTGCTAGCATTACTGCTTCGCAGAAGGAGGCGACCGCCTGCCATCCCTCCTCACTACGGACCATGGCCTGAACCAAGGCCCGGCGAGAGAGATCGCTGCCGCCGATCGCCCCCACGAGGACACGGCGATGCTCCGCCCAGGCGGGGCACACCTCTACAGTGTGCTCCACCGTGTCCTCCGGATGTTCCGCACAGTGGCGACACCCGGGCGAATCCTCCGCACGAATCCGGAACAGGTACTTAGCGAACTTTCCGTGTTCGGTAAGCACCTGCGTCGTGCGGAAGTTGAGAACGCCGTGAGGTCTTTCCAGCCACGCCCCAAGGATGGGCCTTATCGCCCCAATTGTGGCGCGCCCCGAACGAGGTTGCGATAGTCGTTGACGCCATTTCGCCATTAGATCCCGCCGGAGCTCTGTCCGCCATGCCTCGACTTGTCGTGGCAGCGGAATTTCGCCCCGGCGTTGCATCTCCATGCGCTTGTCGTGCATGTGTGCAAGGACTGTTGCCTCCAGATCCCACGGCGGTTGGCCAGCAAGGAGGGTCGCCGCCTCGCGGGAGATCGTTCGGTACCCTCGCACCATGCGTATTGCCATGACCCTCTGGCACGCATTCAGCTGGGTCCTCGGTTGCTGTTGCAACGTCGGTGCCCACACCGGAGCCCCGTAGAGAGCCATGGACCGAACGATTCCCGCGTAGAGCTTCCGGCAGGAGGCGTCTGGTCCCCTGAGGTTGGGCAGGAGCCGCCCGAGAGCAGCCCCAGTCCGATTCAGTTTGGGAGCCAGACGTCGGAAGTGCTCCCTGAAGTTCCACCAGCTGTCGAGGACGAGTCCCAGGTACTTCATCGTCGACCCGACGCTGATGTGAACCCCTCCTACCGTTAGCTGGGAACGAGGTGGTGGCGCACCCCGAGGGCCGTGGAAGCACATGGCCTCGGACTTGTGCAGTGCCACCTCGAGTCCCAACTGCTGGATCCTGTCAACGACCATCGCAACCCCGCGTGTCGCTAATTCGACCGCCGTCCGGTACGACTCTCCCCGCGCTAGGACCAACGTGTCGTCCGCGTAGCAGACCACGCTGACCCCGTCGGGGAAGTCGCCGCGCAGCACGTAGTCGTACCCGATGTTCCACAAGGGTGGTCCTAGTACCGATCCCTGCGGAACACCGCACGACATCTCTCGACGTTTCCACTCTCCCTGGTGACCGGGGTAGATGATATACCTCTCCGATAGGTAGGCCTCGATCACACGACAGAGGTAGTCGGGCACCCGGTGGTACCGGAGTGCCGTTCCAATGCAACTCCAGGGCAGGGAGTTGAAGGCGTTGGCAATGTCCAAGGACACTGCCACGACACACCTGCCCTGGGACACCGCATCCCCCGTCGTGAGGGCTCGCACGCGCATGATGGCGTCCACCGTGGAGCGCATCCTGCGAAAACCGAACTGTCCGTCCGACACCGCCATGATGGTTCAGCTTGTGTGACGAGGATTCTAACCGATAATCGGGTCTTAGTCAAGGTGGGGAGATGCGGCTAGCCGTAAATGGTTCAACTAATTAAGAACTAATTAAAAATTAGCAACGGCAATTGAAGAACAACAACAGTCGTAACATATTTTTTAGGTAAAATTGTATAATCTTTATTATGTACTTATTTCTTCTGTACGTACTACGTGTGTATTACCTATCTCCTCCCAATCGGACATGGGTGAAACTTCGTGTGTATTGTATAATTGAGTGAGTCCCTGGACGGTGCGAAAATAAAACTGGACCCGATAGTGTTTTTTTTTTTAGGTTGTGCTGCAATCGGATTCTCAATTTTTTTTTCTGACGAATACATAGCTTTCGGATAGATACTGACATACATATGACAGAGAGATCTGTTGGGAGAGCAGTTTGTGTGCTGAGTACGATCACTTGTTCTGTGTCTGGTTGTAAATATTATTATGATGAGCACGATGATTTGTTGTGTCTGACTGTAATTTATCTATAATATGTATGTATTTAGAAATATGTATGTGTGTGTTTATCAGTTGTCTAGTACTCATAACATAAGCTCTGCTTAGTTTCGGACTTGACGGCGTTGTGTGAAAGTTGTGGAATATCATATTGTATATGTATAAAAATAATAATTTCGATGGCCCCACCGAATAAACGTGCAAGAGCACTTACACGAATTTATTTTTTTTGCATTTTTCGTTTCTTTTGCCTATCTTGCGCCTATTTAATTTTTTTTATGAATTTTAGACCCAAAACACGTGTATTATAATAGTTTATTTTTTTTATTCTAGGGAAAAAATTAATTTAAAAGTCATAGGAATAATAGTTTATGCGTTTAGTACATGCTTTTTGAGTCGCCAAGTACACAAGAATAAACATGTTAAAACTTACAGACGTTTGAGAAGATTTCTAACTGTTTTCGAATTTGGGCAATGTCTTCTTACACGTTTATTCGTGTAGAAATGTATGCAAACTTTATTACTAATGTTTTATTACACAAAATGGAAGTATTATTATAAATAGGTTAATAAAATTAAAGCTGAGCTGTACTCACAATGAATGTGTTCCCAAAACACTTTGTGCGTATAGGTGGGATGTCCAACATGTACCGGTGCACGACTTACGCGTGGAGATGCAACGCCGGGGCGAAACTCCGCTGCCGCGACAAGTTGCGGCATGGCAGACAGAGTTCTGGCGGGATCTCATGGTGAAATGGCGAGAGCGACTGTCGCAACCCCGCGCTGGGCACGCCACGATCGAGGCGGTAAGGCAAGCGCATCAAGCTGGTATCGGGCAGATCCGTCCCAAAGATGAGAGCAGTACTCCATACACGATCGAACTTGCACTTGATAAAGTTTGAGCAGCTGTTCCGGCGTGAAGTACTGTTTGACCTTTGTGAGGATTCCCAGCTTTTTTTCAGCCAGTTGAGACTTCGATGCATGGCCCAAAGTTGAGAGTAGATGTCAACGTTACACCAAGAAGATTAAGATGGTAGGTTACCGGCACGGTTACACCCCGGAAGTTGAAACAGGGCTGAATTGATTTTAGCGGAAAATAGACACGCCCTGGGTCTTAGCAGCACTGAACCTGACCAAATTGGCATCGCCCCATTCAGAGACTGCCTCCAAGGACAAGTTCAAGCGCTCAATCATAGCCTCTCGAAGAGACTGGATCTGTGACCCACTAGCTTGTGCGTTGGATATGTAACTCTCAGCAACAATGCTGTCGTCTGCATACCCAAAGGCACCGAGTTTAAGCAGATCGTTTATGTGCAGCAAGAACAATGTTGCCGAGAGTACTGACCTCTGAGGGACCCCGGCATTTGACCAGATGAGCAGCCATCGATGACCACTCGGGTAGACCGATCTCTCAGGAAGTCTACGATCCAAGCACACAATTCAGCAGGTATACCGAAAGAAGGAAGCTTACTAATCAGGCTTTCGTGCCAGACCCTATCGAAAGCCTTCGAGATGTCGAGGGAAAAGGCAAGTGCTTCCCCGCGCTTCTCGATGGCCTCACTCCAGATGTGAAGGGCATACGCTAGAAGATCACCAGTTGACCGATTTCGGCGAAATCCTTTTTATCTTTACAAATCGATAGTGCTTTATGTACCGAATCGACCCTCCGCGAGATTAAAACGACCAAAATTTAACGGTGTATACACTCCCGATCAAATGTATTACTTGATAGAGAATGCTAAAGTTACTGGGCATAAGTACCAAGTAAAACAAATGACACAAAACGATTTTATGGATTTTAAAGAGTTATTATAGGGAGAGAACACAAATGGTGATAAAATTTACTGGAGCAAAATAAAAGAAGTAATCTTCTAGTAAATTTACTTCAGATATAGTTTGGAAGACGAATTACGAGAGATGCAAATCTTGATAAGAACTAACTCAAGAATGAGGCGGGGAGAACCTACAGAAGATGTTGAAAACCTCAACTAGCGTACACTGGCATGTTACCTATACCACTTCCTTTATTGAAGTATTTGATAAGTCTTTGTGATTCAGGAGCAATACCAAACCATTATCAAAGTTTTTATAAAAATCTACTACCTTTAGATAACTCCATCTCGGTCGCCAATGACAGTGAGGAGGAGGACTAGTGTTTCTAATATTGCAATTTGATATTTTTTTTTAATCAATAAGATTAGTACTTTGTGTTCACATGGATAAAAACCATGATTATATTTTTTATTCTATATAATATCTGTATTTTATTTCAATCTTTTTAATTATTTATTTACCATGCATTAACAAAGATGTATTACATAAACGAAAACTGATCTTATTAACTCTGATATAAGTGTATTCGATCTTTCCAATCATATGATGGCAGAGCAATGTACTGTAAACAAGCGTGTAAATAGTTATAACTGGGTTCAAAAACAAACTTGATTTACGGAGAATAATAGTGTAACCTAAAGTACATTTTATTCGTTGTGTATTATTACACGAATAAACGTGTAATGACATATTACTGTAACCTAGTCATGCGTATTTCACAAGAGTAAAAACATTAAGTAGTTTTTCATGAATATCTTGAAACTCGTTGATTTTTTTAAAAAAGTAAATATACAAATCTATAGTTTATTTTTTTACCTTTATTTCGATAATACATTATTTCTATCTATTTACAATGACATGAGCGTTATTGAAGTTTATACGTTTTTATTTTTTACTGAAAAGTTGTCACTTTTCTCTTACACGTTTATTCGGTGGGGCCATCGATTTTATTATTACTTTTGTTTCCAGCGTCAAAATTATTGCTGATTACGTTTTTTTTTTATTTGTTAAAATCTAGTGTTTGACTGCAATCCCACCTGATAGTAAGCAGTGATGCAATCGTTGTTGTTGAGTCGCACTAGTTTATTAAGAGCCTATTCACTCTAGCCTTGGAGACACCCAAATTATAATCGGATGGGAAGACCGCAGCAGTCAAATTGTTCCAGTCCCTCGACGTACGCGGTATGAACGACGAGGCGAAACGCCTAGTCCGGACCGTAGATGTTTTGACAACGTAAGGGTTGATATTCGCCGTACGTCGGGTTGTCCGATGGTGGAATTGAGATGGCGGAATCAAGTTATGCAATTTCCATGCACTCTCTCCAAAATGCACAAAATTACGTAATTTAATTTAAAAATGTCGGTTAACCCTCTTAATATTTTTTCAAAATTACTTATATTATTAATAGTTACAAAAACATCCCTCCTGAAAAGATTACTACGTACTACATTTTTTGCTTTACGACCTGCGTAGGGAGGTATCGAGCAAACCGGTTGATCTGTTTTTCGCGGCGGATTCTTTTTATTTTATCTCCGTTGCTAGCTCCTCCTATTCATATACAATAAAAAAACGGTATCTATATTATAGAGTATAAAAACATACATTTCTTTTTCAGACATCTCTAGGGCCTTTCAAAACATTGAATCCATTTTTGCTCTCGAGAGATCCGTCTACGCTCTCATCGCTCTCATCGTGGTCTGCTTACAAATAATCTGATATCTATTTCAATCAATAATAACAATAAAGGCTTGAGACATCTTTTGTTAACGTGCACGTTTATTTTGACCTTTACGAAGAATTGTTGAAGATACAGTAATAATATCGGCCTCAAATTGTCCCGTTACAAAGGTACTGGTATTTTATTTTTTGTGCGTCTTTACTGATGTCTCACATTCTTCAAATATGAAGCACTCTTACTCAACTTGTTTGCTTGTAATAAAGACTCCTTGGGTATTGAAAAAAAACATACTTCTAATAGGAAGCCCCACTCTTCAGCTGTCTTCAGATCACTCAGAAATTTGATGCTACTATTACTCCTAGAGAGTAAAAGAATATGTGACAATCACCAACTTGCTCTTTTTTATGCTGGGAAAATCATTCAAGGACATCTCTCGCCCTTAGGCGGATCGGGGGATAGTGTCAGACTTTTACTGACTAAAAACCCACTCCTGTTCCATCTTTGCACACTTTCTCATTACCTATGGCCGCAGCCTGCTGCGGCAGCACAGCACCAGTGGTGCAGCAGGTTCGAAGCCTGCTTCGAACCTGCTGCATTGGTGCAGACACCTGCTTTAGGCGTGCGTGGAACGATACGCGTCGTCGACGACTACCAGCCTGCTCCTGGGCCTATGTGGCCCATTCGCTCTCCTTAAAGGGACGCCAGAATCCCAGCAGTGGGAACATTATAAGGGTGACTATTTATTTCTAAAGCTTTTTCGCTAGCTAAGCTATGCTTGAGACAAGTTACGCTGACCCAAAATAATTTCGTGTATTCACAATTTTATGACGTACCGTTATCCCCATGACGGAAACATAGTTTACTATTATCCAATTTACGTACATACAGACATAGGAAGCAACGGACAGTTAAGATCTCACGTTTCGTTGTCCACTTTAAAGTTTTGTATGTTTTTCAAATCTGGTTTATCCATTGCGGTAAGCTTAAAATTAACAGCACATCTGATATATCGACTCTATCCAAGTGATATACATCGTTTCATCATAATTTATAATTACCCTACACTGACAATAAAGTTAAATGTTGGACGCCGCTTTGTAAAATGTGTCATTATCATAATCAAGCTGAAAGTGAAGTAGCCACATTACATTAAAGCAACGATTTTTAATCCGGTGCAAGGGATTGACAATAATTTACCTGGTTACATTACAATCTATTTGTCTTTCAAGTTTTATTTCATACCGTTATTCAATTGTTATTCTCCTAGTTAGCCCAGTTGACGTTGTATATAATACGGCTACGTCAGGAATGAGTTAGTGCTCAACAGATGTTGGGAACGCATTCCGACTCGGACCGGAATAGTCTGGTCAAATGACAAACCGTGAATTTTTCATAGCTGTTTATATATTTTATTTTTAAGTTAACCTTTATTTTAAACTGTTAGGTAATGATTCAAAAACAAAATAACAGTATTTGTTTAAATATAAAGTTTGTTTTTATTATTTTTATTTCGACTGTAAATAATATTATTATTCATAGACGTAATAATGTTTTTTTTTAATAACGCGACGTACATGTTAAAATGTCAATCGTGTGAGCGAGAAAGAGTTATGGAACCCTATATCTATAGCTCCGTTCTTTTAACAATTCAGTTTTGGTCGTAAAATGGATCGCGTTAAGAGCTCTTGTTAGAGTCACAGATAAAATGATGTTATTATCTGTATTTAAAAAAGACAAGTCCTGACTCATCAATCATCATCATCCTTTTAGCCAAAAGACGTTCACTGTTGGGCATAGGCGGGAGGCCTATGCCCAAGTGTGGCCATAACGACGGTCTAGTGCGTCTCGCGTCCATCAGATTTCCGCCACCCTTACCAGGTCTTCGGTCCACCTTGTGGGATTCATCAATGCTCAGCCCAAACATTTAGATCTAGAACGTTGATATTTTACATAGATGTTCCTTTCATCATGGGTTATGTGATAGTGAACACTGGGGTCCTGGAATGAGGGCAAAGAAGGAACAGGAGTGGGTTTTATTCAGTAAAAGTCTGACGCGATTTCTCATTCCGCCCAGAGCGGGAGAAGTCATTGGATGATTTCCCGCCTAAACAAAAGAGAATAGAATATAACTTTATTGTAAAACAAAAAAAGTTACACAATGAGACAAATGACAAAAAAATCCTTTCATAAAATAATAAACGATTTCTTAATATTCACCCTAAGAAGACAGGAAACTAGGGTTCCAAGTCTATGAAAAACCTATTTTTTTCACGCAGGCAAAGCCACAGGCAGAAGCTAGTCGAAAATATGTCTCATAGATTAAAAATATACCTATATTTCAGTATTTCACGCACCACATTGCACAATCTTCAGCAAATGCACACATGTGTGAGCGAAATTCTGTTACGTGACATCCAAATTATAAATAGCCAAATATAAATACGCGGTTTTATTTTAAAATGTCCTCTAAATTCTTCCTCATTTTAGCGAATACTATGTCTTACCTAATGAGTATAATAATATACTGCTTTCAGAGGGCTATTAGTCCACATGACAACAATATATTAACATTCTTCTTGGCAGATGGCCCGCCCTCTGACGGCCGGAAAGAAGCTAAATCGTAGCATTTAATTGGAACAATAAGTTTCGTCACTATAGTTTATTGATTATTTTATTTGAAAGGAAAATATAGTAGGTACGCGGCAAAGAAGTTCAACTAAAATGGCCGTCGTTGCTATGGTTACTTGCTGTGTCACGATTCGATTGAGACAAGAAATTCTGTTACTATTTTGGTTCAACTTATATGCCGCATATTATACCTGTTATTAATAACACCAATACCTATCTTTTTTACATGGAAAATTATCAAATGCCTTCTTTCGCACTGAGTGACGAAACATAATAATATCGCGGAACGAAACATAAATATTTAGTATTTTATTTACAATACCTAAACTATATTCATCCATGCATTTTTAATACATAATTTGAAAACCTATTTCATTGAGGTGGAAAATCATTAATGATTTTCTCCCGCTCTGGGTCGAGTAAGACGGAAGTGTCAGACTTTCACCCACAGTATTCCTTCAGTTGCCTTAAGAGAAGGTAACGGTAACTCTGCCTGCTTGCCAGTGCTATGTATTCGAACAATACATAGCCCTGGCAGGCAATATCTATCTTCCTGAATTAACAAAGAAAAAATATTAAAAAAAATTGAACGAAGAACCTTGAAAAAATAGTTGATTGTGAAGAAGTTGATGAGTTGTCTTTCATCAGCGTCATCATTTCAGCTGAAAGATGTCCACTACTGGACATAGGCCAACCCCCAAGTGTCGCCACAATGACCGGTCCTGTGCGTCTCGCATCTATCGGATTCTCGATTTCCGCAAGCCTCATCAGTACCTCTACCATGAGTTTTAAGCAATAGTATTCGTCGCTACTCGATATCGACGCCGTAAATATTTTGTATGGCAAATTTTGGTTCTGCAATTGACCGCTAGAGGCGCTGCCATACAAAATTTGCCATACAAAATATTTACGGCGTCGATATCGAGTAGCGACGAATACTATTGCTTAAAACTCATGGTAGAGGTACAGGTCGGCGGTCCACCTTTCTGATTTCCACCTTACTGTCCTCGTTGACCTTTTATTGTATGGTATTCAAGCGCACGATCATATAATCAGACTATCACTAAGTCTTCGAGTGACAGAAATATTTATTGTAAAACAGACTAAATTTTTGAGTAAACTGTATAGGTTTGAAATCAAATCTTTGATTAGTAAACGCGAATATAAAATTAGAAAATCGACCATATCAACACAAAAAATATTCATTACTTAGTAGAATTATATTTCAAGAATCACCAAGACTAGATTTTTCGTGAGTTTATTTATATATTTAAACTTCACGTACAGTAGTGCTACATCATCATCATCATCAGCCTTTTAATTTTCCCACAGCTGGGACACAGGCCTCCTCTCTCAGAAAGGGAATGGGCTGTAATCCACCACGCGGGCCCAGTGCGGGTTGGTGGATGTCACATGTCTTCTAATTTTTGGTTCTAGGACATGCTGGTTTCCTCACGATGTTTTCCTTCACCGTTTTGAGAGCAGTGCTACATAGGCGGACTTAAATGCAACATGGCATTTTCTACCAGTCAACCTTTGGTTTGGTATAATCACTTCTTTGAAATCGAATTTTATTCGGCAGTGCTTTTTTTAAATAACGAGACACAAAAACGCATCATTTGCTCATCTCTTGGTACATTACTGAATCCCCATACAATTATACTAAATATATAGTTCCTACCGTTCGTCCGTACGTCCCGACATCCGTCTCGTGCACTCTCGTTCTGTTCGAAATGCGCGGCACCCTTTATCCAATCACTGGCATTCCGGATCAGTGGGCGCTTACGCCGTAACACAGACATGAACAGAAGGTTTGTGCTCTTCAGCCTACAACTGCTAAACACAGACTCCACAACCACACATTTTTCAGCTCGATTCTCAATAACACTCACTCTCACTCAGCGTGGTCTAGCCATCGTACGAATGCAGATTGATGTACAATTAATGTTACCAGCCTATGCATAGCTTGCTTATGCAGAGAGCGACATAAACATATCATTTTTACATTCGGCACATACAGCATTAGTAATGCTAGCAAAGGAGGAGGCCGACCGCATTAGGCAAAGGCGCACACGCCGCCGCCGCCGCCGGGTTTCCGATCCCGATTTCCGGCCACCGTAGGCGCGGGCTCGCGGACGGTGGGCAATGGGTAGCTCGCTGTCCGTCCGTCCGGTAACAGACCGGTCCGAGCTCAGGTCGTCTGCGGCGCGCACTGTTCCCGCGCGCCTCAAGGAGTTGTCAGCAAACTGTAGGGGTCCAGCAGGGCCGAAGCCTACTGGAGCCAAAGGTTATGTGAGAATGTCACCACAGGCCCCGAAACAAAGGCAAGGAACGGAAAGGTAGGTTTTTAGTCAGCAAAAGTCTGACACTATTTCCCGCCCCACCCAAGGGCGGGATTTGTCATTGGATGATTTTACCAAAAAAGTAATGCTGTATGTTTTAAAAAACATACAGCATTACTTTTTTTGCAAGGTGGAAAATCAGTAGAGTGAGAGTGTTAGATTTTTATTACACCACCTTTAACAACACCTTTAATTGTCCTTTGAAGTTCAGGACCGTTGTTGCTTTCCGTCGATTCTGCAATCATGGCAGGCATCAGCCCTAACGGGCCCCGTCAATGATAATGATATCTCTTCTAAGCGCTTCCGGATTCTTTGGTAGAAACCTCGAGCTGGTAGACCAGCCTTACTGAGCGTTCACTTTTCGGCCCTGCATTTTGCAGCTTCTGCTGCATTTTGCTGCAGCGGTGATTGGAAACTAAATCTTCTGGGGAATAGCAAAGAGATTCAAAAACTATCTCAAGTGAATGCCAGTTGTGAGTTCGCTAGCACTCGTGTGTTTGCTTTTCCGCTTTTTGTATGGAGTTGATTTTCTGTACCTATCTGTGTTATGCTGAAGGCGAGCTAAGAGAGAGTTTTACCATATTACCTCGGTGTATCGGATTTGTTACCACCCGTCCTGTGAGTGCCCCTGTCACAAGTACCCTTGATGTTTATTGAATTGTAACGTGATTGTAAATGCGTTATCAGGTATTTTTAAGCCGAGCGCTCAGCAAACAGCTTTGCTACTCGTGGTATCTTTTGTGTTGTTTTTAAGTAAGTTTGATGGCTCTGAAATTTTCAGTGGATTTATTTTTGAGGTGTGATGGCGTCTCCCGCTCTAAGGCGAAGCGAGAGGGCGTGCCAAACTACCTAAAACCACACCTATGTCCCTCCAGTTCTTCTTTGCGTTCTAGTACCATGGATTTTCCTTTCAAAAATCAATCTGAGAACCCAGGCTTCGGCTCTGCTGGGCTGTTCTACGCGCTGTCGATGACTCGGGCGCGGTCCGGACGATTACCGGACGACCGGACGGTGAGCTGCCAATTGTTCGTCGTCCACAAGCCTACACCTACGGTGGCTGATAGTTAGGCTCGGGGTCTTTGCGGCTGGGGCGTCAGGATGTTCTCACGCGTGCGGCCGCGTCCTTCGCTAGCTTTTAAATGGATTATAATGAAACCATCATAGTTCAGTTTTCATGAATGAAAACCAAATTTATTAAGCAAACATTGTACGGTTTAACAACTTGGCACTTTTGTAAGGCTCTACTTACTTAGCACAATACAAAATGTTTTTTTTTAATATAAATGACAGTAATGTTGAAAATTCACTCCCATATCGTTTTTTTCTTTTTCTTAATCTTATGTAGGGAACACGAGACTATTTTTAAGATGAAGCCCAAGAAGATCTGATAGAGCCAGTTAATGCTATTGTGATAAGATCTGCTATCGAGTCCAATTCCAGAAATTCCTTTGAATCGAGAATCGTTTGCAGTAGAATAAATGCTCAGCAATCACCATTATTTTATGGAAAAAGGTTATTGCTGTGAATGTTCACATCCTAGTGTCTTTATGTTTTTATGGTGTGAAATCTTCCAATGTCTTTTCTCGCTCTAAAGCGGAGCGGGAGAGCGTGTTAGACATGCAAGACCTGCTGCGGTCTTCCCATCCTATTATAATTTGGGTGTCTTCAAGGCTAGAGTGAATAGGCTCTTAATAAACTAGTGCCACCTGTACCAACATCAGATGGGATCGCCGTCAAGCTCTGGTTCATATCAAATAAAAAAAAGCCTTTCACTGATTAATCCCACACCTATGCTATCTTCCTTCTTGACCCTTTGCGTTCCAGGACCCCTGATTTCCCTTTCCGAAGCTTACCCAAGGTCCCAGTAGGCTTGGACCCCGCTGGGTCCCTACAGGGTTACCAATTTCTCTTTGAGGCGCGCGTGGAACACTACGCGCCGTCGACGACTCGGGCTCGGTCCGATGGGTTACCGAACGGTGAGCTACTCTGGAGGATTTGTCACGTCTTGATACGATGCATGATTTTGCGTCTATTCAGTTAAAAACCAAGCGAACGCCGGCGTCTGCATAGATTATAAAAACATTACGCGTTCTATTTGTAGGAAATTTATTTAAAAATTTAAATAAAATGTTCTTATTAAAGTAGTTTTTAAATATCGAAAATAAGGTCTATTAAGATGAAATAAGGTCTACTAAGACCTAGAAAGCGCCCTGGTTTACAGGGGTTAAACTGTCTTTCACTTTCAACGTAACCTGCGTATGTCCGGCTAATTTCAGACCCTTCAAGTCAACGATATAGGTACACAAGGGTAACAAGCTCAAAGCTACGTTAGTACTTTAAAAGGGTCTCCGCAACCTGTACCTATAGCCGCTTTGGCGTTCCGCCTCAGTGAGGTTTCCACGTCATGTCACTTCTGAGCCAATGAACAGCGTCAAACGTCACATCTGAAGTTTGTTTAGTCATTGTTGATACAAATTAATAACGATCTGATTTGATATTTTTTTTTTATGATATAAACTAGTGCTTATCTGCAATCCCACCTGTTGGTAAGTAGTGATGTAATCGTAGGGAGTGAATTGCACTAGTTTGTGAAGAGCCCTCTTGCCTTGACGACCCTAAATTAGATTGGGCCGAAAGGTTCTTAAACCGATGATCTGATGAGGGTTGTGGGAGTCCGATGGACGCGATATCCACATGACCGGTTGTTGTGTCGACCGACACTTGGGGGAGGTCTATGTCCACCAGTCATCATCATTATTTTTGTCTAAGGGTTCCTGAGAAAAATCTCTTAACAATTCACGCCATGTCCACCAGAAAACAGTACTCCTGTAGTTCTCTAGGCCAAGTCCTTAATCCAATTGCCTAACAAGAGCCTCCTCAAAGTTGATAGAAGCTCTTGGTTATTAAGTCACACGACTATCGGCACAATGACTCCATGTTATTGAACTCTCTAAAGAATAATTTTGTTGAATTTATACAGATTTTTTTGTATATTATTTTTTGGTTTTACTCAACATTTCTCAGCATTTAGCTGTTAACAAGAAAGAAAACAATTTCATAGATTTCCTACGCTAACCATCAAATGCCTACTACCGTCAAAAGAAAATAAAACACGATATCTATTCGTAACTTAGGTTTCCAATTACAGATTAACCCACCCGGTTGTAGACGATAATTTATTTGATATTCAATCTGATAGCCGCATTAATTTTGTACCTGTAATAAAACTGAACTTCTCCCTACCTTAGTCGTCCCTTTGAGAATTTAGGTTATAAAATCTAGAGCTCAAATATTTTACTCGCATCGATCTAAGTTGCGATACAAGAAATATCTGTTATTTCCTCATCTGTTATTTAATGATGATAAAGGTTATACGCTACGCTACGTTTTTAGTCAGTAAAAGTCTGACACACCCTCCCGCTCTGCTCAAGAGCGGGAGATGTCATTGGATGATTTTCCCACCTAAAAAAAAAAAAAGACCAGATAAGTGATCAATTCGAAGATCTGGGTACGACATGATAATTGTGAATATGTTCTCTTGCTAAATCACGTAATGTTAATCCATAACATTTTTAATTATTCTAAATATTTTTTATTAACTTTCTTGAATGATTATTTACGAGAGCCAAGCGTCAGTCGAAAGAATATGCCACATTGAACTGTAAAAAAGGTTATCTACCTACTTATCCTCGGTGCAAAAATGGAGTTGCCAGGTATAAAGAGGTAAGTAAATATTACTGATATACCCTTTTGGAAGTATGCGGAACAGAGAGTAAAGTCCTCCGTTGAAAAGGGAGGATCCTCTCACCTGACAGGTGTAATGTCTGGTGGGCTACTGCCCTATGGATGATTTCGGGCTGTTCTATTATGTTCAAATCGCGCGGAGAACTTTACTTGCGCGATGCAGGATTAGTTCTTTTTGTGATGTCATAGATGGCGCTAAGCCGACCGCTTATCTAATCGAATTATATATCAAATGCAAAGTTATTTTATTTCTAATCCAACCATATTAGATTGCTTTACCAAAAGCAGTGTGAATCCAAGGTTGCTTAGATTTAAGACATAAAATTTATAGATGTAAAAATATAATTATTTCTTACGCCGGATCTCGTACTGTATTGTCAATTGAGTTTTGGAAAATGACGTGTTATTGTAGAAACGCGACGTATAAAAACAACATAAAACAGTATAATCTGTGTTCAAGAGAAATAAAATGTCGGAAAGGTCACCCACCTCTGCGTTACAAAATTAAAATTATTGGCTCGAGTTGAACACGAAGATTTATTTCCTTCAGCTTCGCAACGCTCTGTAGGTATATTATTAACAACAATACTATCAAACGTCAATGAGTTTACTACTTTGAGCAGCTAAAAATGATTAGGTAGGCGTAGGGTTGCCAGTCGTAGTCTAATCGAGTCTTGTACTCTGTTTTGCGGACGAGTAGGTACTTTATAATCTACGAAGCTAGTAGAGTACGCATTTTGATTATGATTTTGAATTAAGCTGAATTAAATCATGATAGGTAGGTATTTTGTTGAAAGAGTTTTGGTCATCTTGGTCATAACTTGCCAAGTAATGGTAAAAGAAATCTATTTCTTCTAATATTATCTTCATTGAGACTGTTCGGTAGTCGTATTTAAAACAACGAAATGTTTGTTCTGCAAAAAGTAAAACAGTCAAGGGCACTCTTTTTCTAATAATGTACAGTCACGAGCAATAAGATTGTTACATTATCATATTTTCTATTTATTTGAACTTCTGCCATTCAAGAAATAAGATTATGCAAAAATTTGTTCTAAATTACCTGTTTGATGTTTAGGTAAGTAAAAACGAATTTTCGAAAACTTATTTCTTGAATTGGAGAAGATTGAATAGATAGAAAATGTAACAATGTCTATATCTTATTGCTAATGCCTATACTTCTCATTTCGCCCTTCTAAAATCAGATTATACTCTGTTGCTTATAAAATAATGTGGCAACCCTAGCACACCCATGAGCCACATTTCCTGATCTCAAAAGTGGTGAGTGTGACTTGACATGAAATTCGTTGTCTTTTAATTTATCAATGCTGGGCTATTGTTATTTTGCTGGCCATTTATCAGAAAAGTGATAGTACCTACTTATAACTATGGAAAAAAAACAAGGTTAAGCAACTTTGCCGAGGTCGCTTCTTGGATGGGTGACCATCATAACTATTCGAGAATCCTCCATGCCTTATAAAACACGTTAAGCCGTTGATAACGGCTGTAGTTTCTAGATCTTTGATGGTTGTTTCGGAAATTCAGAAGAAGCCGGAAAAACCCGACACATTGAAAAGGGCTATCGTGTTCCCAGTTACTGGGCTATAGAAGTCAGATGAGTAAATACTGGTATTCAGCTGCATTCGTTTAGACTGAAAGCCCAACATCGTTGGGAAAGGGTAGGGCAGATTGATTGATTACAGTGTTGGTCGGGAGATCGTTCATATTCATAAGTACTTTCACACTTTAGAGGCCTACGCAGACCGCGCCGGGACGGCGTAGAAATAGTTCATTTTAATGCAAGTGCAGAAAGTTTGTGATTACGACCGAGGCGGAATTTACCCGAGCCGATGGTTTTTTTTTTTTTTTTTTTTTTTTTTTTTTTTTTTTTTTTTTATGGTAGGTAAAATCATCCAATGACAGATCCCGCCCTTGGGCGGAGCGGGAAATAGTGTCAGACTCGTACTGACTAAAAACCTACCCCGTTCCTTCGTTGCCTATAGTGCCGGGGCTGAGCCTTCCTCTCAGAAAACGGCCCTTGACCCCAGCAGGCTTCGACCCTGCCTGCCTGCAGTTAGCAGGCTGGGCCTCTACGGTTTGCTGACAGCTCCTTGAGGCGCGCGGGAACAGAACGCGCCGTCGACGACTTGGGCTTGGTCCGGCCGGTTACCGGACGATCGGACAGCGTGCTACCCATTGCACGCCGTCCGCAAGCCCGCGCCTACGGTGGCCGGAAATCGGGATCGGAATCCCGGCGGCGGCTGGGGCGAGCGCCCCGTTGCCTCTGCCTGATGCGGTCGGCCTCCTCCTTTGCTAGCATTACTGCTTCGCAGAAGGAGGCGACCGCCTGCCATCCCTCCTCACTACGGACCATGGCCTGAACCAAGGCCCGGCGAGAGAGATCGCTGCCGCCGATCACCCCCACGAGGACACGGCGATGCTCCGCCCAGGCGGGGCACACCTCTACAGTGTGCTCCACCGTGTCCTCCGGGTGTTCCGCACAGTGGCGACACCCGGGCGAATCCTCCGCACGAATCCGGAACAGGTACTTAGCGAACTTTCCGTGTTCTGTAAGTACCTGCGTCGTGCGGAAGCTGAGAGCACCGTGAGGTCTTTCCAGCCACGCCTCAAAGATGGGCCTTATTGCCCCAATTGTGGCGCGCCCCGAACGAGGTTGCGATAGTCGCTGACGCCATTTTGCCATGAGATCCCGCCGGAGCTCTGTCCGCCATGCCTCGACTTGTCGTGGCAGCGGAATTTCGCCCCGGCGTTGCATCTCCATGCGCTTGTCGTGCATGTGTGCAAGGACTGTTGCCTCCAGATCCCATGGCGGTTGGCCAGCAAGGAGGGTCGCCGCCTCGCGGGAAATCGTTCGGTACCCTCGCACCATGCGTATTGCCAAGACCCTCTGGCACGCATTCAGCTGGGCCCTCGGTTGGTGAGGGTTTTATGGAGCCGAGTGCTGCAGTGACAAATTTCCACGTCAGTCAACCACAAATTTCCATCAAACGACTTTTTTAATATACTTACGAAGAAATAAATAAATGAGTCTAGTAGGCTTCGCCCCTACCCACATACTCCTACGGAACAATCAGCAAAAACTTTAGTCACGCGTGGAATACTAAGCGCCATCGATGACCTGGGTTTGGTCCGGACGGTTACCGGACAGCAGGACGGCGAGCTACCCATTGCTCGCCGTCCGTAAGCCCACGTCTATGGTGGCTGGAAATCGGTGTCGGGATCCTCACGACTGGGTTCCTGCTGCCTTGTATTGCGTTTTAAAAAATGGCCTAAAACTGCAGAAGACTTGAAATAGTGAAAAGCCTGAAAGCATTCCTTTGCCTTTCAGTGAGATGCACAAGCTCATAATAAAATCTTTCCTCTGATCCCGCAAACCAGTCATGGTAAATTAAGCAATATCTTTACTATGTCGTAAATGGCGGTATTTAGCACACGCTGTGATCCCACGGTATAAAAACGATGGATGACCCAATATCATTCATATACGACAAATAAATAAAGCAATATTCAAAGCCAACACGCGGCTGAATATTAATGATCAGCGATATAAAATTTCCGTTCAACACGATATGTTTGTTGCCTTGTCCATTAGTTGGTGCATTGCCAAGCGATATCCGACATATGGACGAATGGCATTGTTCTATGAAATCTATTATAGATGGTATTTATATGTCGTTTACATACACACACACATTACATACTGACCGTGATTTAATTTCTTTTTTTATTTAACATATTTTTTTAATATGCGTTGTTGAGGTAGTTTAAGATAATCACTCTTCATCATCATCATCATCAACCTTTTAATGTTCCCACTGCTGGGACACAGGCCTCCTCTCTAAAAGAGGGAATGGGCCGTAATCCACCACGCGGGCCCAGTGCGGGTTGGTGGATGTCACATGTCTTCGAATTTTTGGTTCTAGGACATGCCGGTTTCCTCACGATCAAAACGGTGAAGGAAAACATCTCTCTTAATTATTATAAATTTATTACATTTCATCATAAATTCATTGCAATTCTTCATTGCAACTCGTTGTTGAGGTAGTGTAGGATGCAATGAGCTTATTATGAACTGTCGAAGTTTATTGAATAAACTTACGATTTTGAATGTTTCATGTTGTTTGAGAAGAAACCTCGTAAAACCTGATTTAACTGAATATCAAACTATCATTTAGATTAAATAGTCCTTGGTAATCATCAGTTTTGGCAAGCTCACTGATTATTGAGATTTCATAATGAAGCAGGAACGTTAATAAGCTTTTCTATTAGAAGTATATTAACAGGTACGTATTTACTTACTTTGAAACATTTCAACGTGATATAATAAATGTATTAGGTTCATTACATTTTTTATTTCTTTAATTTTATAGACACATGTTCTCGCACGCACAGCGAAAAGAAAATTTCGCTTGTAGAAATATATGAAATCCAATATGTATCAGTATATATTTTATTGATAACTAGGCTAAAAATTGTATGCCTTCAAATAACTAAAAAAAACTTTACGATTTAACTTGCTGCTCCAATGGAACATACGGAAAATATTACTCCCGAGATATAAGGTATCATATTTGCTACTATTCCATCTAAATTCGTATAGCCGTCCGAGCGTGAAGAAACAACAAACATACACACACACACAAACTTTCGCCTTTATGATATTAGTGAGACCTAGACACCTAGTCATAAACAAAAATTCTATAGACATATTTATCACAAAGTGTCTTACAGTGGTGCTATTCTCTAATAAATTCAGCGCTGCTGCAACGACGAACATCCAAATAGGATACGTTGAATTAACAATCCAATGTGTAAGAAAATTAGGTTGACAATCCAATGCATCCTATTTGGGTGTTCGACGTTGAGGCAGCGCTGCACTTTCTTAGAAAATAGCACCACAGTTTGTATCTTTAAAGCCAATTTAGATGGTGCGAGTTTCTCGAACGTTTTGGTTCGAGAAATCGTACGCAATAATCGCCATAACATTATCGTATCAAAGTATTTACACACAGGTAAGAAATAAATTCTCGCCTACGATTATGTCATACGAGACTCGTAAGCAATAATCGCTAGGCGATCTGTTTAGACGGCAAAATTATAATAAGGAGATTCTTGCTTACGAGAATCTCGACTTGTCTATACACGATCTCATATGAAATTTTTTTTGCTCATACGAGTATCGTATAAATCGAAGAGTGGACGAACGAGAAGTAAGTCATACCTCTCGCTCGTTCTCTCTGGCGAAAATAGTATATATGAAACGAGAAACTCACACCGTCTAAGTATGAATGTTTAGACGAAGAATTTTTTTTATGTTCTTACGATTATCTTAAGTTCGAGGCGAGAAACTCATACCGTCTAATTAGCCTTTAGAAAATAGTTGCATTCCATTCTCTCATTCGAAGACTGATTCAACCGAAAGTAATAAAACTCTTTCATAAACAAGTTCGGAACATAACTATGCGTAACAAAAGTAGAAGCTTTCACAACTGTAAGTCTGAAACCCAACGCGTGTCGGCCACTAGTAATGAAAACCAACTTTTACAAAGGATTCATTCGTTCCCGGTCAGAATCGCAACACAGGTGATTCCACAGAGCATTGACACTCTTTAGTGGCCACTGTTAGAGTCAGTATTGTCAAAACTCTTTTACAAAAATTTAGTTTTCCATTACCTACTCATAGGTATTGACGGATGGTGCACATTAAATATTATCCCATATTTATTCAAGTACAATATTTTTTACTAATCAACATTAAGTAACACTAAAATAAAATCTTTACCTGAAAACAGTATTAAAATTGGCTATTAGTTTGTATTTCAAATACTACAATCACGCTGAGCATTTTTGGCTGTCATAGTCACGTGGTGACGTGACTATTAATACAAATGTTTTTTTTTGTAATGGCAATTGAGCCGGTTGCGACTATTCTGCCAGTGTCAATAGAAATATTATCTGTGGTCGTTACCAGAGCGGCTCGACGTTCCGTGATCTAGGGTAGTTTAGCCGGTTTGCCGGCCACCTCTGGTTTTCGGCCAGTACTTTATTATATTAATATAATAAGGATACTTTACCCTACTCATTTAAAAAACGACGCCTACTTAATTTAATGGTATGAATCCTGCAACTTCTGAATTTTGTAGCTTTTTATTGATCAAACTGTGTCGTCAGTGACCCTCCGAAAGTTTTACAGTGCACGCGTGTGTCAAAATTAGTGAAAAAAATAGTGCGCGCATAATTTTGGCAAGGTAAGTTACAAAGTTGTATAGCGATTTATAAATATATATTGTTGTTCTGTGTACGGGAGATAAGTTTAGTTAGTGTTATTTTAATTAAAATGGAAGAAAGATTATGTTATTTACATTTAAATTTGATGGCCGGGAAACTAAATAATGATGTGGGTAACTATCTACTTTTCGGCCGGCCGGCCGACAACTAGAAGAAAACCATTTACAGTTAATTGATTCTTTTAATTATTAAATTTGGAATTCTTAAAAAATAAATATTTTGTACACAAAGTAGAACCGCTTCTCATTTGTGTGGTCAGATTTCGGCCGCATGTTTTGTGCTAATTATGTGGTAATAACACTTTTTAGTTATTGAATATTTGACGGCCGAAAATAAGAATTTTAATATTTATCTTTCGGCCTAAGCTAATCGATGTGACCGAAAACTAATAATTTGCTAAGTTATTTTCGGCCAGTAAAAGCTAACGATTATAAATGAACTAATTTAATCAAAATCTTCACTTAGACGAACAATATAGATATAAAGGGACTTCCCCAAAATTTGTCTCATCAGCCAGTTAGAAAATTAAGCAAGTTGAGCAACGGCCGAAAACTAATAAATTTACATTTGGTTTTCGGCCGTGTTTGAAGGGATGGTCGAAAAACAGTTAAAAAAATCTTATTTTTCGGCCATTCAAAAAGCAGGTGGCCGAAAATTAGTTAACATAAATTTATTTTTCGGCCATATTTGAAAGGACGGTCGAAAATCAGATGTTATAAATCTAGTTTTCGGTCATATAATTAAGAAAATTAAATTGTATACCTACTTAGTATTCTGTTGTATGAATTCGTAGTTTTAATCTACAAATATTGTAAATGAAAAACAAAAGTTCTTACAATTGTATGTGCATAGGTGTTCACAATTTAATTTTCAATTTACGTGATTTCGCAAAAAGAACTTTAATACCTTCAAATAAAGTGAAGCTTCCGATGCAATTTTATTACTTTTATGACATTTTCAATAGGACTTGGCATTCTAAAATCAACTTAGTTTATATAAAGCTAAAGTTGATATTTGTTTAAGTGGAAATAACGTATATTGGAACAACAAGATTTTGAATACTAGGTAATAAATTATGTTCGCTACTAGTTTATTTTTTATTTTTTTAAAGTTTTATATAAATGTGTGTAAATATAAATAAAAGAATTAATTATAGTTATTTCATGTTTCAGATGTCTCCTGAGAGAAAGAAAATTAAAAAAAAATTAAACAAAAGAGAACTCATTTTCAATATACCGAAGAAGCGTTAGCTAAAGCTTTTCAGGCCATAAGAATTGAAAAAAAAAAAGCATTAGAGAAACTTAGACGACAAGTTTGTCTAATGCTTTTTTTTTCAATTCTTATTCGTTTGGTGTTCCTCGGTCAACAATCCAAGATCGAATTTCGGGTAGAACTAAAAAGCAGCCTCGAAAAGTTAGAACCTATATTAGGCCTTGATGGAGAGAAAAAGTTGTGGACTGGATTATAGATTTAGCAAAATGTGGTATTCCTGTAAGCAAAGAAGTCTTGCTGGAAACAGTTACAAAATTAATAAAAGATATTGGTAAAGAAGATAAGTTTCCAGAAGGGCGACCAGGACAAACATGGTACCAAGGTTTTCTTAGAAGGCATCCGGAGATTAGCTTACGTGAACCTGAAGGTATTAATAAAGCCAGGGAAGCGGTAAAAGAGAGCTCAATCAGAAAATGGTTTACAGAGCTTCAAGATAATTACAGTAGCTGAAGTTTACACTCGCCAGTCGCCGTCGTCTTCAAAAAATGCACCCCATCAAAATAGTAATAACGTGAATCCAGTTAATGATATAATAGTAAATACTTCGTGTATGCTGCAAAATAATAATATACAAAATGATCCATTTAAAAATCATTTAAGATTTCCCATTAGTCCAACTGGAATCCTAACTACAAAGAGAAATATTAATAAATTTCCTAGTGCCATATCTTCAGAAGCTTGGAGAGATTTTCATGATTCCAAAGAATGAGAAAAACAAAAAAAGGTTGACGAAAAAAATAAGAGAAAAGTTGAAAGAGAACAAAAAAAATGTGAACCGAAACCAAAGTAACAGAAAATAGTTAATAAGAACAAAAAAACACTTATATCCCTAAGAGTAAACAGACCGAAGACGAAAACGAAATTAACAAGGAGGAAAAAGCGGACAATAGTATTCAAAATATTGATCAAGATGTAGAAATCAATACTAAGAAGACTAATAAAGTTATAAACGAGACTGATGAATATATTATAAAGACTGATTTTGAAAATATTAAAGAAATAAATAAGGAAAACGAGATTAGAGGCATTATTGAAGAAGAGGATGTCGATCACGAGCTAGACATTTTTCCGTAATCTCAATTTTTTTTTTAACGCCATGTTATATTATTTTTTTACCAATGTTCCTACTATATATAAAATGATTCTAAATGTTTAATATTTTTAAGACTTTAATTAAAATCGTTGATTCTTGTGTATTTTTTCCTTTTAAATCCATTATAGAACCTACTGGATAGCAAATAAAGATCATTTTTCAAATAGTAGATTAGTGGCCGAAAACTAGGAAAATAATGGCCGGAAACTGAAATAAGTGGCCGAAAACAGGCGAAATCGCTATTTTCAGAGATTAAATTTTTTAGTAATTTGAATGTGACGTTGACGAGTAAAAGGTCTCCAAATATTAAAACTACATTGTATTTCGAGTTCAAAAATATTTAAAAAACTAGTCTGCGACTTTATTATCAAGGAGAAAAATCGTCACAAAGTCATACGTTCGCTTAAATGGCCGAAAACCGGCTAAGTTACCCTATGTGTCATCCCAAACAAGTCACCGCGGAACCCAGTGTTAGTTGGCAAACTTTCTATAAAATAAACGCTCCTACCCTTACATTAAAATCCTTTTGACTCCAGCTTAAAATTAATAGGCCATTCATAAACGTGGCCCAATTATATTATGTTTTAATTACAGGCCTAACTTAATTTTGGAACAAAAGAGTTTCCTTATTTTTTTAAATTAAATTATGGGTGGGGGAAGTCGGTGTTACTTTTACGGGTCGTAACGAGAAGCGTAAAATCAAGGTTGCTATGGCAGCCCTGACCTCATTCTACTAATTCTTTACATCATTTTTTTTTGGTTTCCTTACAATTAATAAGGAAAAATTGAGATGTTAGGACAACGTTTATATTAATTTTGAAGACTTTTGGGTTATTATTGCTCGAATGATTAAAAATAAAATACAGTATTATTTTTAAGAATTTATTGTTCAGTTTTTCAAAATTCATAACATGTTTTTTATTGAAATCTAAGAAGTTTATTTATAGAGCTAGAACATATTTATAGAGCTATTTACTATTCTTTTATGTTCAATGTCTTGTCAATGGTATTATGTTAATGGCGATTTGTGTGCACATCTCAATATTAGTGTTTGTTCTCGTATAGCTGACAGTCGGTGTTAATTAGAGAGCTACTGATTGTCCACACTGAAATGGGATTGTGTTGTCGTCACCTCTTGTAGTGTGCCAAACATTCTTTAAAATATTTTGTTTATATTCCTTGCTCAGGAATCAGACTTTGATTTTATGCAGGCTCCTTCCACTGTGAAGCAATAATGCGAGCAAGGGCGGTGACTGAAACAATGACTATCAGGAGTTGCAAGGCGATTTCCAGCCACGGTTGGTGCAGGTTTACACATGTTGAGTAATGCGTAGCTCTCCGTCTGGCCATTCTGTCGACGGCGTATTCAGTCCTAGTGAGCTTCAGTCTGCTGGAGCTGCGGTATTGTTCCAAATTTTTGCCGTGACCCTAGATCCCAAAGGGCAATTGAAGGAACACAGGTGGGTTTTAGTTCAGTTAAATATACTGTCGCTCCGCTCAGAACTGAAGAAATTGTTTCATGATTTGCCACCTCGAAAAAAAAAGCTTTTGTTACTATTTTGGTGTACAATAGAGTTTATTCTGTTCTAACATTATTTTTTTACTTTATGTCTAGTCTCTGTGGGTGCTTATTCACAATATCGTATACCAAAATACTTACCTAGATATTCTAGTCATCTACAAAGTTTATTCAGATATTTTATACCGTTTTTTATAAACGAAACATTAAAAACTCTGGCGCAATTTTCCACGACTAATTGTATAACGTATTCGAAAAGCATGCAAATGAGTCGCGTTTGCATATGTTTGGCACACATTATGGCCGATAATGTTTTCTAAAAATATCATATAACAAACATGTGGAGTCCTGCGTGGCCAAGCTTTTGTTATTGTTCCTATGTTGACAGTAATGTTGGTAGTGAGAACCAAAAATAGCGATGTGAGGAAAAAATACGAGTACATTAGTGGATTCGTCACAGTGACTTTGTATTTATTATTTCACTGATTATTCATTTTCTGTAAGTACATATTTTAGACATTTTAAATAACTCTTAAAACTGACAAAACACATTCTTCTCCTTAGCGTGTCGATGACAAAACTAGCTTTTTTTTTGTCTGACCTATTATTTTGCCACGGTCACGTAACAGGATGGAAGGTGGGCCATGGTCAGCGGAGAGACGCCGCACAAATACTGAAGATCAGAACCGTTTGAGATCCCCATTTGTGCAGATTGTCTTTGCTCTGGCGGCCTTCCAACGGCCTTATAATACGCGGTCGCCACTTCAGAACTTTTCGACCCCAATGTGCCCTGCCCACTGCAACTTAAGTTTGCAGTTCTTCGGATTATGTCCGTAACTTATCCACTAAAAAACTACCCAAACGTAACACCGGATATCCAAGGAAAACCGAGCAAAATGACAGAAGCTTCGTGCTTTTGTTATTTTGTACGTGCCAAATTCACCGGTAATCATCGGTTCCGAAATACCGACTGGTATTGGCTGAATAGCCATATAAGTAATTACTGACGTCGTCGGTGCATTTCGCTCCAGGAACCGTGTTTACCTGTACCAATGGGGAGAACGTACCTGAATGCACACCTATTTGTAATTGGATGTCAAATCGGCGTAGAATTGACTAAGTTTGACATTAAGTCATTATTGTCTTGTATTTGAATAATATCCTATATCTTTTGGTGTCCGGAAAGAAATAAAACAGGTATACCTACTAGAATATATGTTAAGTGTTGGCATTTTTAGAGATCCGTAACCTCATTTGGCAGAAATGGGACCCTTAGAACACGTTGGTGTCCGTCTATCAAGACCCTTTTACTCAGGAAAGCATAGAGGTATCGAGCTTTAACTAAAAGAATTATGACTATACATGGGATTGTGTGAAGAGTGATATGAAAGAAAATGAAGTTAGTGATTGCATGACGGGTAGAAATATCAAGCTGAAATTGACATTGGGAGAACTGAAAAATTCAAGGCGCATATTTTGACACTCGCAAAGAAATCTCAACCTAAAGCCTAGGTCTCGTAACCTAAAAAATCGTTGAGGTATAATTCTGAAATTCGGCAAAAAGCAAGATTTCATAGCATATGTAAAGAAAAAGTCTGAAAATTGAGTAGGCAATTTAGTCACAAAATACTTTTCGGATTCATGACTTATGTAAGTTTTTAACGGAACACTTTGGTGCGCGAATACGACGCGGACTTGACCTTATTTTTAGTTACAATAAACTTGCCTTTTGATATTTTTCCATTTGGTTGTAAAATGTGGCTTTAAGAGAGTAAGGCAGGGTCAAAAAAACGATAGCTCACCGTCTGATAAGGCCCGGTTTGAAGGCGCGTTGTGTTCCGCGCGCCTCAAAGACATGTCAGAATGAATGACGGGCTCAGTTAGGCCCAAAGCCTGCCAGAGATTATTTGAATGAGTCACCGGGGCCCTAGAGCGCTTCACCCAAAATGTGAAAGGTTAGTCGATGATTTTTTTTTTTTATTTCTCACCACATAAGCAAGGGTTTTAGCATGTATTTCAGGTCACCTAGACAAACGAAAACGCAACATCGTCAACCACGACCACTCTGTCAAGAGTGAACGACTAAGGAGGGGAGACAAGTTACAATCGTTTCATTTAGCGTGTCTGTCCGTGGCATCGTCGCGCCCAAACGAATGGACCGATTTTGACGCGGTTTTTTTTGTTCGAAAGCTGGCTTAATCGAGATGGTTCTTAGCTACAATTTATGAAGATCTGTGCAGGTATTCAAGGTGATCAGCTCGTAACTGCGGTAAGGTTTTTAAACACTTGATGGGTGTTTACTTTGTTTTAAACATATGTGTGACTTAATATTAGAAATAGTCCTATACAATCTGGTGCCATTTAGCTGGTATGATGACGAAGCTCAAAGATCTGGAACTGGATTGCTTATTAACAAAGTAAATCTATCGAGTTTGGGCTCATTAGATTCACCTTAATTAAAGCTATGCATTTCTCATGATGACAAGGACCTGATGCTAGTACTGGGAGCTGGCTGATGGAACTTTGGAATGCCTATTAGTAAACCCATTAAGTTTGGGCTAACAATATTTGTACGCCTCTATACATAACATGAACTTTAATTATAAAATCTGTATACTATCTACCTATGTTACACATATCAGTTCTTTTTCTACCTGTCGTACCACGGCAATGAAGAAACAGTATAGGTTTTTAGTCAGTAGGAGTTTGACACTATCTCCCGCTCTGCCCAAGGGCAGAGGATGTCATTGGATTTTACCTACCATAAAAAAAACCTGTTGTACCACTCAAACCTATCAATAAGTACTACAAAACTAAAAAAGTTTTATATTTCTATATTTTTTCAATAAACGAATTATAAATTTCAAAGTATCGCCAAAGAGTTCTTTGGCTATACTTTATATTTGTCACTAGAGTTCTAGTGACGGTACAACAGGTACGTACATAAAAGGTTGACGATAATATAACTTCGAGAATGTTTTTCTTGCAAACCTCGTTACCAAGATTCTGTTAGCGGAGAAGAGTTTCATCTTGTTGAGACCTCATCTTGACTTGAACAATATGTTAAAGAAAAGGAAACTTGCAATTGTGAACCCAATTAACCTTGAAAAACAAATTCTTTTACAATGCGTTTCAAATAAGAATAGCAAAGTCAATGACATTGATCTGTCAAATGTTGATTGAAAAGTACAGTGTGCAAAAAAAATTACTTGCGTATTCAATAATAATGTATTTTTTTTACTCTGTTTTACTGCGTCTTAGTTAAATCTAGGTTAAGTAAAAACGTTATTGTTTAATCTAAATTACCTAAATATAGTTTAAATCATGATAAGTTTAAAATTAAAGCTATTTTCTTTCTTATTTTCATTGTAAGCAACAATTCACCTTTCTTTTTTCATTTGCCGCTACTCAGACACTTCACACAGTAACGCAGATATGAAAAGAATTAAAGAACTGGATTCTGATAAAACTTTTTTCGTTTATAATTCGTATTTTTTTTTTATTGTTGTTTTGCCCACTCTACCCAATTTCTTCGATTCAATTTTGCGCCATGTTGTGACATCATAGCTGTCATATGACGTCACAATATGGCGGAAAATCGATTCCATTGTACAATTATGGCTTTTTTCTTTTGTTTCGAATCTCCGAAAAGAATTTTAACAAAATTAGATCTCTTGCCAAAATGTTAACAATGGCATTAAAAATATATTTATGCAACGAATCTGGGACAGTTCCGCAGAAGTAGAACAAAAATTAACGCTACTGCGAAAACAGCTGCAAATTACAAGGAAAAGAAGTTTTTGGGACAGTTTTTGATGGAACTACTGAGCAGGTAGCGGCAAAATCACGAGAAACGGAATAATGTTATATATTGGAATTCTGATAAGTATTTATTTACAAGCTATCCACCCCAACTTTGCATTATATTATACACTTAAACCTGTCTCATGAATCATCAATCAGTCTCTGTGCGTACCGGAAGACGCACCTTTAGAAAGCCTCCTAGAAGATGAACCGATGACATAATGAGGATCTCGGGAATCCGATGGATGCAAGACGCACAGGACCGTTTGTGCGACACTTGGGGGAGGCCTTTGTCCATCAGTGCACGTCTTTCGGCTAAAATGATGATGATGAACTCTGTCTATTGGTCAAAAACTGCTTAAAAATCCGTTCAGTTGTTTTTGAATTTTTCGTGTTCATACGGCCGCCATGAGGGATCTCGTTTTACAATGTCTAAGATTATATTCTTTATTGTACGCCAAAATAATAAAAAACTCAATGAAAACCATAAATAAAAAAATATTCGCGAAGCGTTATGCAAAATTTGTATGATTTTGACACATACGAGTAACATTGGAGTAATATCAACAACGATCAAAATCTTACGTCAATAAATAATTAACAAGGTAAAATCACACATGGCTACATAATTATCCGATCAAGCGTTATAATTGCTTATTGGGTGTACCTTTAATGATCATTTTAATGTGTTAATAAAATTTCGGGAGCGAGCCGAACAAATCGTTAATTTACTCTATATGTGCGTAAGTTAATCAACATTTGCCTCGATTTGTTCATCTGGAAGTACTCCCATATGTTTGTTATGACAACTGCCAGATATAAATGTATTATATGCTTGTACACAGTACATAAACACAGAAAGGGGCTAAGCTCACTGAAGGGCTTTTGGTTAAAATCAACAATGCAAGCTACAAGATTCGGTACTGTCAGACAGACGAAGATCTACTGTATGTAATTGTTTATTCTGTTATATTTAGGTACGTTTCTGACGTACTATATGTCCAGGTACACTCAAAGTCAACAGTCGTTATACTAAACCACATAACCACTTCTTTTTTTGGAAAATCACAGACTTTTTTTTGTCAAAAAAATATTGGCAATTTTTTATATTATAGTTGACAGTTTCTTTAATGTATTATCATTTCTAACACGGGTTTTTAGCGAACTTGTTTAATATCAAGCGTAGAATATTTCCCTTAAATCTTGCGGTGGCTAAATCTGAAATATATTTTAATGGCTTTTAGGGTTGAGCTCATCTGTCAGCACCGAATCGCGCTTTCCTATGCTTTTGTTCTTTTCCTTCATTTAAATTCGTTGTAATTTATTAGAGCGAGAATGAATGCGGGAATGCGATTGCACGCGGCAGAATCAACGTGACGGCCGGCAACACGCAAAAAATTGGTATACGTGATATATACATTAGAGAAATGTTGGATTAGTTGTCGGATTATCGCTTTTTTTAATTATTGTTTTATTGCGATCATTCAAAGTTTACGATAATGCGATCCAACAATTTATAAAGACTCAATATTTTGTAAAAACATTTCTAATACCTTTTCTTTAATCGCACGATGTTAAACGATATTAAACTCATCAAAATTCGATACATACTTTATAATCTATCATTGTCCTACCTAAAAACTAACACATACCCGAATAATACAGTTGTTAAACATTAAACCATAAAAAAAAAACTGTATACTCAGACTCATAGAACAGCAAAGCTATAAGATCTACTATTCTGGACCGATACAAATTGCCTATATAGGAACAACAGAATTATACCAGTGTTTGATCCCAAGTAAACCAAAGCGAGAGTTGAAATTGTCAACAAGGTACTTGAATCCGCTGTTTCAGGTAAATACCGGTAAATACTGACACAAATTATATTATTAACGGTATCGGAGTGGACTGCCATATCCAATGTAACAGGATACTTCACAATAATATATATTTGTTTGATTCGCTTTAATTAAAATGAATCCGATAATTGATGTATCCGTCGGTACTCAAGTAACAATTATTGCAAATAACATTTTGTTATTTACAATCAATGTGAATTTATTTAATACAAATATCGTGTGACTGAATAATTTATTTGTGTTGAAAGGACCTGAAGGTGAGGATTCTCATAAGTAAGGAAGAAAGAGGAACTTCGGCCGTAGATGAAAACGATGATGATGATAAGATGGTGATATGGGTACACTGGAACTGTTCTTACTTTGAAAAAGTAAAATCAGTTTCAATGGATCAGTAATTCGGTGATGATAGATATAGTTCAACCTTAAACGCAAGTAAAAAAACTTGCGGTTAAGTCAACGCACACAGCTTTAAGGGCAAGATTCCACTCTTCATATTAAACAAGTTCGCTAATGAAAGCTATAGTGGTTACTGAAAAAAACCTTTGTTATAAATGAAAAAAACATCAAAAAAACATCAAAAAACTGACTATCATTTTTTTCTTCATAAAGAAAGAGGAAGTTCATATCGTCGAATATGTCTAAAGAATTTGTATGAAATGTTCGCATATAATTTAGGTGTCTTCAAGGTTAGGTGAATAGACTTTTAATAAACTAGTGTGCCTCACTATCAACAACAGCATCACTGATTACCATCAAACACTAAATTACATCATTGAAAAAAATAACAAGTTCATTGAGGCTATCACTCACACGTCTAACAACATATAAAAGAGCCTTAAGCAATGGCAGAACTATTTTTAGGGAAGTAAATCTTCGGCACATCACCTCATAGAGAAAAAAAAAAAAGATAGAACTGCCTTGAAATCTAAAGAAGTAAATGCCAGTGAAATGATCTCAATTATTTGCGTAAATCGCCTCGAATATGCTAGGATTTTTTGATATTTATTTTTTACTTTGGATTATTGTTATATTACAAGCCAACGGTGTGCAAGTGCACCTTCTTCCAAATCATAATATAAAAACAGGTTAGTGACAAACATACATCATCACTGTCTTTACAACTAAGGAGTGGAATTCTATGCCGCTGTCTGTGTTTCCTGATAGCTATAACCTGGGTGTTTTTAAAACAGGAGTGACTCGCACATAGAGGTTTCTGTACAAATTGACTTATGTAAATAGTTCAATTCCGAATCGATTCTTTTTTTGTGACGTGCCTACTAATTTACAGTTTTCAGATTTATTCCCATACTTGTGCTATAAGACTTTGCTTCATGCCAAATTTCAGGGTTCTAGGTCAACGGGCCCTATGAATTTGGATTCCCTTGAGAATGCCGAAATATACGTTTTGTGTGACATAAATGACCGTATCTTTTTTTTTTCGTTTAGTTAGAAGTTTGATTTTTTCACAGCTTCAAGAATCCGCAGACCTGAGTATATAATTAAAATTTCAACTTGATACTTCTATGCGTTCTCTTGAGATAAAGGGTCTTGACAGACAGACAGACGGACAACAAAGTAATCCTATAAGGGAACCGTTTATTCCTTTTGAGGTACGGAACCCTAAGAATTTTAAAATTTAAAATCTGAATCGTTTATTGATACAGTGGCTAGTGATTCATTATATGGTAACACTTTTGGTTTCGTGAAACAACGTAACTGCCGAATGCTCATATCACGTATGTAGGTACGTAAGTTTAAGCTAAGATTTACAAGTTTTAGTTTAGAAATGGGTGGCTGGTACCGCTTTCAACTTTTACTTAGTTTGTTTTAGGTTACAGTTCTTCAGCAACTTTTGATTCTTTGTCTTTTGTTAAGTAACTATATGTTTTACATTTTTAAACAAGTGCGAGGCGGGCTCACGCTCTGAGGGCTTCGTACAAACCTACTTATAAAAATTATTCAATTCCCGAATCAAGTCTCGAAGATTTTTCTGAATCGCAAAAAAGTTTCTTTTTTTGATGACATTACCACAAATTTACAGTTTGCAAACTTTTTCCTATATTTGTGATATAAGATCTTGTTTTATGCCAATTTTCAGGATTCTAGGTCAACGGGAAGTACCCTATGAATTTTTATTCCCTTGAGAGTGTCGAAATCTCCGTTATTCGCAACATAAACGGCTGTATCTTTTTTTTTTCGATAACTTAGAAGTTTGGTTTTTTCACAGCTTCAAGGGAGTGCAATCGTAAGTATATGGTTTTAATATCAACTCGATACCTCCACGCGTTCTCGGGATAAATGGTCTTGACAGACATACAGATAGACGGACAACAAATTGATTCTATATGAAAAAACGGAACCCGATTTTTCCTTATGTGGTACGGACTAAAAAAGTATGGATGATTATAACACGTTTGTAATTTATCTGAATGTATATTATTCAAGTTGCATAGAGTTACATGTTCCGTTCAGTTCAATTACGGAATCAAAGCACTGCACCATTAATGTGTTCGCTTCCTGACTCCGTGCTTACCGGCTCACTTCCTGCTAATATACTACTAAAGGCCTCGCAAGACGTCTGACTGTTTGCGTTGTACATGTGATTTATGTGTAATGTCTCGATACCGGAGCCTACTGTGGACCATTAAGCGGAAGATGGCGCAAGATCAAAGCGGTCACTCGACTACTACATGATGGTTGACCAAATCGGTTCCTATTTGACAAATTGTCTACAATGTTAGTATAAAGCAATTTAGTGGTATTAACCAGTATTAACCATGATTTTTAATTTTCCTATTTCCTTGTGAAAAGCCATTCTATTTCTTTATGGGTGCTTGTTAGCAACAGTTAGAGAAATAGTGAGCTTTATCATGATATGCAGTAGGTAAATTTTAATTAATCCATGTATATTGTTTATACATATAAATAAAATTGATTTCTCGGTTTTTAACATCAAAATAACATTTTTTTACTAAATGCATTCCAAAGTATATTCAATACCTATAATAATAAAATTGTCTTTCTGTTTATCCTGACTAATCTCCAGAACGGTAGGACCGATTTTGACAGGACCGTTACCGAGGCTAGTTTTATTTTAAAAAGTAAATAGGGCTTCGCGCAAAAAAAAATACATTGTGGCCAAATGACTATGCCTATTTAAAAAGTCTGATGCGGACATAGTCTCAGGAACCAGTTAGTATATAATAAAAAAAAAACCTGATTCACTAACTCAACAACGCCCAGCTTTAACTCTTGAATAGTTGTTTTTAAGACGAATTTTTTTTGAGATTCAACACATACAAGAGAGAAAAAGACTATTATGCGAATGAAACCACGGGTATAAGCTAATTAAAAACAAAACAACACAAACCCATTAGTTTAAAAATAATAACGGCTGAACCCAACACTAGACTACACAGCGGCGTGATACACAAAAAAAAACACTTGAATTTACGTCCGTATGACAAAACACGATCAAAATAAGTCCGAATTATTTAACGCAGAGTTTTTTGTGTCGTTGCTAAGAAGAGAGATGGAATGTGAGCGGCTCATGTGACGCTGTCTCTCTAAAATAATAAATGGCCGTTCTAAACAGTGCCGTGTCTCATTCTGACTGAACAACAGCGTTTTCTTTTGTTTTCCTCGATTGTGATCACTGTTTCTGTTGACTTTGATTTGACAAGACATTTGTACCTCTTTTTTGAACTAGGAAATCATCCAATGACTTCTTCCGGGTCTTTTTTTTCGATGGGTAAAAATCATTCAACTACCGCCCTTGGGCGGAGCGGGAGATAGTGCCAGACTTTTACTAACTAAAAAACCCAACCCGTTGCTTCATTGCTTTCGTGCTAGAGCCTTGGTGACTGGTACACTTTCACATTTACCCAAGGTAGGCTTCGACCCAGCTGGGCCCCTACAGTTTGCTAACAACTCCTTGAGGCACGCAGGAACAGTGCTCGCCTTCGACGACTTGGCTCGTTTCATTGCTCGCCGTCTGCAAGGCCGCGCCTACTGTGGCTGCTGCTGGGGCGTGAGCACCGTTGTCTGTCTCCCGGGGTAGGGATCGATGGAGTCAGAGCTCATGTGAGACTGTTATTGACTACAACCCTCAATTGAGTGGCCCTTTGCGTTCTAGAAGGGCCACGGGTTTTCTTTCCAGAAATTTCTCGTAGCCCTATGTGGCCCATCGGCCACATAGTATCTGTTGATTTTTATACTAAAGAGCTTTTCATATTTTAGTGTCATTTTTTGGAGTTTGTTTCATTAGTGATGATACATCAGTCTCTCCTTTTAGAGATACCATAGTCTAAGAAAAAGAGATCGCAATCTGTATTTGAAATCTCTCCAGTCGCTAGATTAACTAGAGTTTTAAACAGTTGTAGCCATCAAATTGATTTTCACTTTGACTGTCTGTCAGATTTATTGTAGGTAGGTAATCGTAAAGAATTAAAATTGTCTAGAGAACAGTAATAATTATCTAAGTCAATACAGTTCATTTCAAAAGTTCTAAGCTTAAACTCACGTAATTCTATTTTATTTCATCTGGTGTTTACCTTTATGAGTGATTGTTGCACTGTTTAAAGTTTTATAGGCATGTTATTTTTGTTTTAAGTTGTAAGTCTAAACAATTGTTGGTAGAAAAAGTAAATAAATATATAAAAAATGTAATATCTCTGTAATATCTCGCAACTATAGAATGAAAGTGACTTAACTCAAGAATTCAGATGATATGACCAGGAAAGTCCATAAAATATTAAGTGTTGAAATGAATATTCATTTAAATGTGCGACTATGTTTTCCATGTAGGTATTTGTGTATTCTAATTTTTAATTCAGGTACCACAGGGTTTTAGACTAGGTTTTTAAAGTCAGCCTATGTCAGTCAATTTTGAATGGGGTTATTTTTCTTCTAAAGGAGCGATGTGTAGAAAATCTTTCCAATCAAGGATTTTGTCTACCAAAAATATATCCACTGTTACTGTTTACAACATAACGTACAACCATTTCAATACAGATAGTCAATCTTAGGGACAGTTCAATTCGGTTGGGTGCTCTCCACATTCAATACACAGTAACGCAGTCGTGTCTCCAAGACGCCTTAGGTAACACACGACGAGACTTCCGACCATCGGCGCTCACAGAATATACCGAGACTATGTTTTACTAATGTTTGTATGTATCTTCATGTCTGTATACAGTTTCAGAGAGATAATCTATAAAGGAAACATGTACAGATACAAAGTTATGGATTTACTGAAGTTCTCATCTTGCGTTAATGTAGGACGTAGATCGATACTTGGAAAGTATCTCCTCAATGGGATCTTGTTTCGAGTTGCTTGGTTACCAGCAAACAGTGGACCTAACATAAATATAAAGCGGAGTAAACGTGAGAATGAGATTAATAAAATTAATATTTGTTTTGCATAATTTTCATATTTATAATCGATGAGGGGATGAATCCTTATTGCGTCAAATAGAATAATAATATAACAATTTATTGCCGATTGTCGTGACCGCCAATTACTTGAGTGACAAAAGCCTCGACGACCATCTGTCAAATCTGTCTTTTCGCGCCAACCACTGGCAGCATGGAAAACCCTGCTTCCGACGACTGTTTTGTGGTAGGTAAAATCATCCAACGACAAATCCCGCCCTTGGGTGGAGCGGGAAGTAGTGTCAGACTCTTACTGACTAAAAACCTACTCCGTTCCTTCGTAGCCTATCGTGCCGGAGCCGGGTATTCCTTTCGGAAGCTGACCCATGACGCCAGTAGGCTTCGACCCTGGCTGCCTGCAGCTAGCAGGCTGGGCCTCTTCGGTGTGCTGACTGCTTCCGACGACTTCAATTTTTTTTTTTTTCATATTTTTATATTTTTATTTTCAAGAAATATTTATAACGTAAACAGTATGTAAATAAGACTAATAGATGAAATATTGATCACACACTTAAAATACAAACATCAGTGTAGCCATAACTCTTGTACTAGGAGATCCTGTATCACAAGAGCCAGTATATAGGAAACTAAGAATAGGTTACTATGAGACAGTTTCCGCCACAGTTAATTTTAACTGTAACAATAATCGCCCATCGATTTTTACCATTCACTGCTGTATTCATATAAAATGTTATCTATAGTTTTGTCAATAAATAACATTATTTGTCGCCCGATTTGAGCGTTTAATAATATCGCTATATGTCACGTCATTTTGGCTATTGCTAAATTGAAAGTAAGAAAAAAAACATGTTTATTTGATATTTGACACACAGTGTAGAAACAAGTAGACCTATGAACAAACATATTACACTAAAAGAACACTATAATCCATCAGTTTAGTTAGTTAACAAAACGTAAACAATCTTGATATGTCCTTTTAATTTAAAAAAAAAAAACGTATAGAAGACATACAATGATTATTTATGTTTGTGAATGATTATTTATAATTTAGTTAATTACCTACTGAGCATCGTTTTAGGTAGGTAAGTAGCTAAATTGTAAACATTTTTAGTCAATTTTTAGATAAAAGACATGTGAAGATTGTCTTACTTTTAGTTAATTACCTAAACAGATGGAACATAGCATTGTATATCTCACAGTTGCGCCAAATAGGTGCAGTTCAGCATAATGCCAGATAATAGTTGCTTGACGATGGTCTTTTAATGGGTGCAGCCCGTATTTTGCTTAACCCAGGGATTTCACGGCTGATGAGGCGTTGGTTATAATTCAAGTTCAAGTTAGTTAGTGCAACTCTCTGTAAAACATTTATTTATTATTTTCTTTATTGTACACCACGTAAACAAAAAAATATAGGCCAAACTTTATAAGTTAATATTGTAGGTTAGTAGTATTTGAAGCATGAAATGTTTTTCATCGTTACAAAAATCTACTTATTTCCAAAAGTCGCTCTAATTTTGTTCTGATGCCAGGAAACTTTTGTCCGTAACGTAACAATTTTTATAACACTTGTGCACTTTTACAGCAAGGTTCGCGCGAATCGTTTTCCGAACACATTCAATAACTTATAATTTTTACGTGCTTTTGGTGTTGAAAATGCACGGAGAGCGCAAAACCAACAACGAAAATGGACTTGGGGAAACTTCGAAATACCTTAAAGTACTCTGTTAAAGGAAACAGACATAACAAACAGAAACATAGAATCCGTGGAACTGAGAATCGGAAACGAGTTCCAACTTCAAGCCACCGGCAAGGTTACTGGCGCAGTTCTCACAAAAAGCGTCGTAAGCATTCACTTTAAGACATTACTTTGTAAGGGCCCCGACTCGGGACCACCCCCCCTCCTCCCACCCAGCCATAGAAAGAGCCCCTATTGTCGCGAATCTCTATAGACAACTCGAAATTAGGAATCTGCGGAATCGTGGAAATTATTCAAATGATACCGTTTGCGACGTAAATAGAAATATTGGAGCTCATTCGCCGGATTTATTGTTAGTTTGTTTTTCTTATATCGGATACCGACCAAGAATTTGTTTTGTGGATCTTATCTCCTTTCCTTTGGCAATCTGGATAACATGGGCTATTGGATTGTGAGTAGGTAGATTCGATTGTAAGATTGTGAAGTAATCAGATAAATCTGTCTTGTAACAATATATGAATTTTGCGACACTGTCACTTATGCAAATAAACAACTTTTCAGAGAAGCATTTAAAAATATATAATATTTTAGATTAACAAGTTGAATGTTTGTGGAATGGATTAGACATTTAACCCATCACGCTTGTCTACTGCGGGTTGATGCAGGAAGCACAGGCCCGCGAGAGGTGGAAGGCGTGGAGGGAGGCCTTTGCCCAGGAGTGGGAAAGAAGAGGCTAATAAAAAAAAAAAAACAAGTTGAATAGCTTATCCTACAACGTCAACTTTTTATTTACTTTTGGACAATTAATGATAATTATAAGATTGATTTTTTAAATTAAACAAAATATAATATTTGCATATATGACTGTGTCGCACCGCTGGTCTAAAATCGCCACTATAAAGTTCCATAACCCTGTAGCAGCGCCAACCCACTCGCCAACGTGGCGTTCGCCGCGTTCACGGAGGTTGACGTTAACAACTTCACCCGGGTCTCCCTGACGCAGCGGGTAGTGTGACACTGTGAATGACGGCGTCAGACGTCGACGTCAGACTCGTGTCGGGTGACGGTGACACTCAATCATGTAGGGAGACGCTCGGGTAACGCCGTGTATGGATACCTGGCCTTATATAGGATATTGATGTGGATAATTGGATATTATTGTCTAGCTGCGTCTACGTTAAATTATTGTATTTAGAAACTACTAAACAGCCTTGTCTTGTCTTTTGTCTAAATCTTAGTTAAGTACTAATTTTACATTACAATTCCATAATTCTTGTTACTATTTTGAAAAAAATCTGACAGATGTCAAAAAAAGTACTGGTTAATATCAACATTATCTTTGTCTAAAGCAATAAAATAGTCAAATAACTTAAAGGTTGTGATCTTGCTATAGGTCGTTACCTAATAAACAGACGAGATAAAATGTTTCTGGCTTTCAGGACAAAATCCTCTGTAGAACAAACTCTATATTAAATAATGTCTATGGTACTAAACCAATATATCTCGCCCGAATTCCTCCTGAATAAACCCTGAGATCTCAGTCGTTGCCAGTCGTTGCAGTCGTAAATACAGCTACAGTACTGTATTAAAACTAGTTAGCAACACAATCCTCTAGCGATGAATCCTGCTGACATAATTAGTGCATCGCAGCTCGTGCAGGTTCCGACATAGTATGTAACATTTGTGCGAGAATTACTTGGAATTGCACGTTATTGCACTAAGTGTGCTTTTCTTTGAACTTATCGGTATAGGATGCCGTTAATGTTCTATTTATGTTGAACGTTGTTGGTTCTTGTTATAATAGTTGGTTCTTCGAAATAAAATCCCGTACCTATACACATTTTGGTAGAATAATGACAGTGTTGTTATGTTTTCACAGTAACATTGTCTATTTGTATGGTAATACCATCAAAGTTGAGTGGTATAAAATATCGCCTCCGTACAGTGTTTCTTACAAATGCTTAAAGTTGTTCATTCGCCTCTTTTCCACTGAATTTTGTTTTCTGCCAAGGAAACTGTCCTTTCAGCAGGAATCATGTTCGTCCTTACTATCTACACATCGATCAGCCACGATGTCAACTGGCGCTTTGGGACCTATGTGGTGGTTCTACCCCCATTTCTCATTTAATATTTTTAAAGGTTGTAAGAATGTCTTTAAGTTCTATTGGTTTTAAAGTTTTGAACAGTTCAGTTTTTGTTTGTTCCTTTTGTTACCTTGCGCTATTAGTCTTCAATAATGAATCCGACAGTTAAATCTTTATTCTCCTCTCTAGTTATCATTATGAGAGCGAAACACCAGTCAATCTTAATTTAATAATATATCAATAAAAAGAGGAACTAACGGACTGGCGTATCAACGCACAGCCAAAAGTACTCTGTCTCACGAGTATGCAATTTTCCATAGGGTTTCCTTTTATGTCGTAGGCGAGCACTGAAAGAGTATTTTCCAAAAGGGAATTAATAGAGGTCCATAGTTTGTATGGAGAAACCTAGCCAGTCAAGCTATATCAAAACAAATGCACTGATCGTTTCAACACATTGGGTATCAAGATTGCAAACGATGTCGTATTTATTTAATTGTCGAATGAAGTTTTGCAAGAAGTGATTTTTCCATCTCAAAGACGTATATAACTTTCCCAAAGCTATCCTCCTCAAGATACTGAGGTATAATTGAAGCACTTCATCAACCAGTGACACGTCGCTATCTATGTTCCTGTCAGAGGCAGACGGCGATACATCGGCCTACCATGATTGATCTAATACATTCATCGACGGCGAGACATCTATCAGGTGAACTACGAATGTGAATGTTACGACTGAGTTTGCTGTAGAACATAAGTACTCGTAGAAGTGTAGGATATTGAAAACTATAGAAGTTCATTTATTAATACTGGCTGTTGGTCTAGTGGTTATTGGCCCTGACTGCTATGCCGGAGGTCGTGGGTTCGATTCCCACCCAGGACAAATGTTTGTGTGATGAGCATGATCATTTGTGCTGTGTCTGGGTGTAATTTATCTATAATATGTATGTTTTTAGAAATATATAACTATGTTTATCAGCGCTCTAGTACCCATAACACAAGCTCTGCTTAGCTTGGGACTAGACGACGTTGTGTGATAGTGTACCCAAGGTAACAAATGTAGGCGCAAAATAGCCGCACCCAGAGAGGCCACCCTTTGCGACGAAGGTAATGAATGGAACAGGGTAGGTTTTTAGTCAGTAAGAGTCTGGCACTATTTCCCGCCCCACCCAAGGGCGGGATTTGTCATTGGATGATTTTACCTACCATTAAAAAAAAACTCACAGACCCATCAAATTTTTAAATTATTATGTATGCATGTTGCCTACAAACCATTAGCGTAGGCAACATGCATACGTAATAATCGATAGTCAGTCCATCATCATCATCACGGTGGTAGTGATGGTGGTCGTCATTATGGTTTTTTGTCTTTTTCTGGTTGGTCTTGGTATGGTTATGTAGGATAAAATGCATATTACTAAAAGGGTTCTGAGTATGGTAGTTGCATGGAGAAAGAGAAGGACGCCAAAGAAAAGATGGATGGATTGTATGAAGAGTGATCTGAAAGAAAAGGGAGTTAGTGATAACAAGCGGAGGGTAGTAAAAATCCACTCCACCCCGCTCTGCTTTCATGGAAAAACAAAAAGTATAATTTTGTTTAACAATTTTGCAATATTGTCTTGGCATATAGCCGTAATCTAGATGGCTGTAAAAAAATCAAAGTAAAATATACGTTTTATTTAATATAACATTCTGAATACACAGTTCAGTTACCATAGACCAAAGTAACAGGAATACATTAGACGCGTAAAATGATTGGATCGCAGACTACTCGTAATAGTTTGGCACATGGCTTATACTGGACGCATTTCAACACTCATTCATAAATTATTATTGTTTTGATGAATGATGATTCTGAGTACTCTACTCTTGTATTTACTGAGAAGCATTATGACACTCTATTTGTTCAAATTGTCGGAAAATTATTGGCAAGAAAGAATGTACTCACAATACTTTCTGGTTGCGCAAATAAGCTGTGGACTGTAGATTTTAAAAAAGCGATCTAAGGTTTATTAACAATATGCAGATACTATGCCTGGCATGGGATAAAGGTATTGGGAAAGAGCACCGACCTTTAGACTTCGAAGGTTCCACGTGGCACCGCCGGCGATTTTCGACTTCGCACATTTAAATCACTGCCAGGTCCTGTTTTGCACTACACGGCACCACTGTTGTTGAGTTTGAATGGTTGGATCACGAAAATAGTCAATTTTCTTGTAATTTCGAGCGGGCGCGGTTAGCGGTGCGGTCACATTCACAATGCACAAAACGTCAATGTCAAATCATTTCTTGCGGTCGTGCGGGTGGAGGGAAAACGGATGGTATAGGATTGCTAGGCCAAAAAAACAAATTACAAAAAACAAAGTCGCGGATCATAGCAAATTGGCGCAACCATTCCCCCCGGGTTTGAAGGGTTACCTTCAAAGAAAAGAAAAAAAAAACAAAAGCGAAACTAAACCCTATTACTAATCTAAACTATCAATACTAGGTAGCGAAACAACTTATAACTAACTATGCCACTACTACTGATTAGGCAGAGGGCAGAGGCGAATAACCGGACGCAGGTACGATCCAGTTGCGGTTTTAACTTTTACGACTCGCGTTATTCCGTTCGAACCCGGAAAAACTTCTTCCACTACACCAAGAGGCCAGTGCAGAGGAGGCGCACTCTCAGTCTTCAGTATCACCACAGTACCGACTGTGACTGGATCTGAAGGAGTGTTCCACTTTTGACGCGACTGCAGCGTATGCAGATAATCTGTCCTCCATCGCTTCCAAAAGGACTGAACTAAGCTATCTAGCAGAGCGTGACGCGGGTGGAGCTGCAGTTTGTCAGTCTCGACATCTAAAGCGGGCAAATATTTAAGAGGAGTCGTCGTCAAGAAGTGAGCCGGCGTCAACGCTAGTGGCTCCGATGGATCACTAGACAAAGTCCGACACAACGGACGCGTATTCATCAACGCCTCTACCTGAGCGAGTACAGTGCTCAACTCCTCGTACGAGAGAATCTGTTCGCCTATGACCCGAAACAGGTGCGACTTAAGGCTTTTAATATTCGCCTCCCAATTGCCACCAAAATGACTAGCTGCTGGCGTATTAAAACACCAATCAATGCGATTCTCAGCTAAGACATGGGCGAATTCACTTTGGTAGTACTTGGAGCGTAAGAATGTATGTAATTCCGAAATATTGCGTCGCGCTCCAACATAATTTGTGCCGTTGTCAGAGTATAAGCGCTTAACGGGACCACGGCGAGATAAAAATCGTTTAAATGCAGACATAAAACCCTGCGTACTCAAATCACTGGTTAACTCTATGTGAACCGCACGAGTTGTCATACAAACGAATAGGCAAATGTATGCCTTTGTGGAACGTATACCACGACCACGGGCAATAGTGACTTTAAACGGTCCAGCATAGTCCGTCCCAGTATGTATGAAAGGTTTCACCGTCTGTACAACACGACAAGAACGATGGTCGGCCATTTCCGGCGCGTTGAAACGCGGGCGGAGCTTAAAGCAGGGCACACATCTGTGCACTCTAGCGCGTATCAAATTGCGAGCGGAAAGTATCCAGTACTTCTGTCGAAGAATGGACATTAATAAATCGGGACCAGCGTGACAATTCACCTTATGGTGATAGTCCACCAACAAATCCAAAACGTGATCCCTGCGTGGTAGAACTACTGGATGCATTTGTTCAAACTCTAACTTAGCATTTCGCAGACGGCCACCGACACGAATGAGTCCGTCTTGCAAAAATGGTTTCAAATGTTGAAGTGCGGGACTACAAGGTTTATGTGATTCTAAACTACGAAATTCTTTTGAAAAATAAAATTTCTGCAACTCTCGAAGTACAACTGATTCAGCTCTATCCAAATCAGCTGCGATTATAGAACCACGCGATGGTAATAATCTCAAAAATCTTAGGACGTAAACTACACAGCGTAATAGTCTCGACCAAGACGAGACTCGATTAGACAACAACAAAACAACTGACTCTTCACGCGGAACTGATACTACAAGCGTATGTTTCTTCTCCTCGGGTGGTTCTGAAACAGTAGCGGGGTTAAACGGAGCATTTGGCCACTCGTTAGGAGTGGTATGCAGCCAGGGAGGGCCACAAAACCAAAGCGGATGATTTAAAATTTGCGCGGGAAGCAAACCACGTGAGAGACAGTCAGCTGGGTTTTCTGTTCCAGCGACATGGAACATATTTTCCGGTGACAATTCAGCTTGAATCTTAGCCACCCTATTTGCGACAAACGTGCCCCATCGATGGGGTGAAGAGTGGGCCCAACATAGAGCAACGGTTGAGTCTGAAAACGCTACAATTCTCTCTATATTAATGCGAGGACGACAAGTTTTGACTATAGATGTAATCAATTGAACCAACATAAGAATAGCGCAGAGTTCGAGACGAGCAAGAGAGACAGCCTTACTAGGAGATACCTTTGATTTTGCGCTAATGAGGAAAACTGAAATGTTATCGCCATTTTGGACCTGAAAGTAAACCACTCCCCCGTAAGCCCTCTCACTGGCGTCTGCGAAACCTACCACATTAACAACAGTGTCTGGTACTATACCAACATGGCGAGGAATCTGTATCTGATCGAGCATTGGAAGCTCTTTCCTATAGCGAGCCCACAACTTGGCAACACTTTCAGGAGCGGTGTCGTCCCAATCACAGTTGGAAAGCCAAAGCTCTTTTATAAGCAGCTTTGCATATAAAACGACAGGAGCTACAAAACCCATTATATCCCATATCCGAGCTACACATGCTAGGATAACGCGTTTGGTACAAGTTGGCGGAGTCGAGCTAATTTTAAGACTGAACATATCAGTTGCGGGTGACCAACTTAAACCAAGGATCTTATGCGAATCACTATCATCGAATTCCTTTACCGAAGTCAACCGGTGTGACGGTGGAATCGACTCTAATGTAGCTTGCGAGTTGCTTGTCCATTTCACCAGATCAAATTGACCAGACTTCATGAGGCTGATTACTTGAGCAGCGGTCTCTATAGCCTCTGCTTCACTAGGTACACTGTACACAAAATCGTCCATGTACAATCCGGTTTCAATAGTGGCCCTTGCTTTCGGGTATGTATCACCCTCGTCAGCGGCCAACTGCTTGATAGTGCGAAGAGCGTGAAAGGGACTAGACTTAAGCCCAAAACAAACACGATTGAATTCGTAAACCTTCAAAGGTTCCTGCGGAGAAAATCTATACAAGAAGCGTTGGAATCTACGGTCACATTCTCTGATTCCAATACTAAGAAACATTTGCCGAATATCGGCAGAGAGCGCAATAGCAAACAAGCGAAAATTTACTATTATTTCAAATAAGTTACCCTGGAGGTTCTGACCACAATACAAGATATCGTTAAGCGATATGCCAGTACTAGTCTTAGCGCTACCATCCATAACCACACGCAGTTTAGTTGTAAGTTTGTCTTCTCTAACAACTCCATGGTGCGGGATGATGTAAAACGGGTAATCACGTGTCTCCTCAGTCTCGGCAGGCGCTGATGAGATATAACCTTTATCTAAATATTCGATCAGCACATCATCATAGGCTTGCTTCAACTTAGGAGACGCCTGCATCTTACGTTCCAAGCATAGAAAGCGTTTTTCTGCGGAGGCACGGGAGCCACCGAGCGAAAAAATATCACCCTTGAAAGGGAGCGCGACAACATAACGACCATCTTTATCACGAGTAGTCGTGCGGGTATAAATCTCCTCAGTGACCTGATCCTCAGGGCTGAGAATAGGTGGGACATTGACCTCTTCAATCTCCCAGAACTTGCGGATGGTAGTCTCAAGCGGCGGCTCGACGGTGCAACAGTGCGACACAGTCGAGTAACTATTTAAATAAGCGGGTGCGGAACCAACTATAACAAACCCGAGAACTGTTTCCAGTGCGTGCGGAGCGGGGTACATCGGAAGACCTTGAATTTTACGTGATAACTGGAGATGCGGGAGAATCGAAGCACCGATCAATAGATCGATATCTCCAGGGAAAGCGTAATTTCCGTCGGCTAACTGCAAGTTCTTAAACTCCGTCAGCATGGACGTGTCAACCGGTACCGTGGGCAACCGTTCCGTAATCTTATCTGCGACTAGCGAATCCATTTCAAACGAAATATTACGATTAAAACGTGAACTAAATATTATTTTAATGGAACCGTGAATGGTTGCCTTTAAACCTCCAAAACCTTTCACTTCTGAGCGGGATGACCAATTATTAAAACTAAAACCAAGGCGTTGACAACAATCCCGAGTAATAAAATTACTCTGGGAAGCGCCATCTAGTAGCGCTCGAACGGTGTGCGGTTTGCCAAAGGCATCTACAATGACAACTTGCGCGGTCGCAAGTAAAACGGTAGTGACTTGAGTACCAGCGGCGGAAAGCGAACACAATGTTACGTCGTTTGCACTTGCAGCAGGCCGCGCGTCACAAGCGTCGCGCGTCTGCGCAGGCTGCTGCTGCGATGGCAGCTTACTACTCTCAAAATGTAAGAAGGTATGATGTCTAGCTAGACATTTACGACAGCTACCACCACTGTTACATGACGTAACCAGATGTTTGTCACTTAGACAATTAAAACACAAATTATTAGTGCGGACAAACTTGTAACGATCACTAGGCGATAATCTCTGAAATTCCGAACACTTGTACAGCTGTGTATGGCTACCCTTACACAGAGAACAGTCAGGTGTTGAGGCGGTATTAACTAGCGTATGTGCAGTCTTGACTGACTTCGATGACGCGTCTATACGGCGATCGGAACCTGTCCTATTCGTGGCTTCATGACGTGCCGACGTGCGCTGCAACACCTTAATATGGTCGCGAATAAAAGATTCTAAATCTTCGAACTTAGGTATTTCTTTACCGCGCTGAGTCGTTTCAAACAGACGAACAGTTTCAGGATCTAATTTCTTTAAACCGATATACAAAAACAAAAAGTCACAGAGGTCATTGACCTTTAGGTTCTTTACTGCACGAACAGATGATGCGAAAATATTTAAAAACTTCTCTAAATTATGATCGTTACAAACGGAAAAACTTTTCAAATCGAATAATTGATCTAAATATGCGGTGGCTACTAATCGCTTATCTTCGTATTTTGTTTTTAAAGTGTTCAAAACTAAATTGTAATTTTCAGCGCTAAACGTAATTCCAGCACAGACAGCCTTTGCCTTACCGGTCAATTTTTCTACGAGATAATGCAATCTCTCGTGATCTGTCAGCGATGTGTTCCTATGTATTATATTTTCGAAACTATCTATAAATAAATTCCAATTTCGAATGTCACCATTAAATTCAGGTATTTGAATTGGCGGCAATCGTGGGCGTTCGCGAGGAGGGTTGGATAAACCACTCGCGGGGGGGGGAGTCTCTAAACTCCTAGCAATACGTTTGATACGACAATACAAGTCATCAAAGGACGACAATGCCTGATAACTCACACAGTAATCAGGATTTAACTCCAACTCTAAAATGTTTATATTATTAATTGTAGATTCAAAATCCGCGCGCAAACTATCTAAAGTTTCCAACGAACACAAGAAAGCATCTCTAATCGCCAGATCCGAGGTTTGCGAAGATTTATCACAAATTGATTGAACACGTGAAAACTGTGAGTCCCTTTTAGCGTATAAAAGCTTTAACTGAACCTTTAAATCAGTACTAACCTTGGTTCCCTTAAGAGACATCTTGTTTTGATATATTCACACTATACACTCAAACAAACACTTAACGAATTATTAAGTAAACGATAATTATCAGATAACAATATGGTTATATTGTAAACAACAAAGTGAACGGCGAACGAACGGAATAACATATGCGTATATAATCTATGGTTTATCCGTTTCCTACAAATATTCACTCAACAATGAACGGGTATTTTTGAAATGCGTCTACCTACATGCAATTTGTAGGATGGTCGAATGAATTTTGTCAAGAAAAAGTATGCGATCGATTTATATCTACGCTGATATTTACGTAGCTAACTATAATTATGCGGTGCGGTTGACGGCGTAGGTACCGTAATTATCAATGACTCTTTAACTATACGAGCGAAATAACGTATAGTTGCCTAAATGCCTAGATGCGGGTTTTCTACTATTATATCTAGGTAAATAGGCGCGTTGCGTTTATTCCCTATGGAACAAATACTATATTGCGAAATTACAAGAAAATGATTCACGATCCGGCTCGAAGGACCAAAAAGTAATGGTTGCGCAAATAAGCTGTGGACTGTAGATTTTAAAAAAGCGATCTAAGGTTTATTAACAATATGCAGATACTATGCCTGGCATGGGATAAAGGTATTAGGAAAGAGCACCGACCTTTAGACTTCGAAGGTTCCACGTGGCACCGCCGGCGATTTTCGACTTCGCACATTTAAATCACTGCCAGGTCCTGTTTTGCACTACACGGCACCACTGTTGTTGAGTTTGAATGGTTGGATCACGAAAATAGTCAATTTTCTTGTAATTTCGAGCGGGCGCGGTTAGCGGTGCGGTCACATTCACAATGCACAAAACGTCAATGTCAAATCATTTCTTGCGGTCGTGCGGGTGGAGGGAAAACGGATGGTATAGGATTGCTAGGCCAAAAAAACAAATTACAAAAAACAAAGTCGCGGATCATAGCAAATTGGCGCAACCACTTTCCTTTCACTTCCTGCCGAAAAATGTTTGTCGACATTTTTTTTGTTTTGTGATGTACGAGTATTTCTTAACTATTTTGTATATTCCTCTTTGCGTCGTATTCCTCAATGCTGAGGGTCGTGACCAGGGAGGTCATAGTCGCTTCATAACTTGAACTCCACCTGTTTCCGTCTCTGGCAGTGTGGCTATTTCATGTTACACGCCGTATTACAAGTTAGCAATTGAAAAACCAGATGAACGAGAGGTAAACATATACAGCGACTTTTCTCAATCCGGCGCGCCAACTTGTAATACGACGTTTTATAAGATACAAAACTGCGACATAAACACAAACGTACACACTTGGGATTACTCCCATATCGTGGTTGCGTTCACAAAAATTTAAACTCACATACATAAGACACACAGACATTTTTTTTTCTGCGTGGAAATTCTCATGGATGTCTTTCGCCCGTAGGTGATCTGTCAGACTTTTACTGACTAAAGCCACCCCGATGTTCCCTCGTACACTTGTGTCGGGGGCTGTGGGTGCAGTTTGACTTCCGCTGCCAAAGACACTCAGACCTGGGTCCACTATCTTTCATCATCATCATTTCAGCCGAAAGACATCCACTGTTGGAGATAGGCCTCCCCCAAGTGTCACCACAATGAACGGTCCTGTGCGTCTTGCATCCACCGGATTCCCGCAACCTTTACCAGGTCAACGGCCCACCTTGTAGGAGGCCTTGCAACGCTCCGTCTTCCGGTACGCGGTCGCCATTCCAGAACCTTCCGGCCCCAACGATCCCAACTATCTTTAAGCCATATAAATATTGTTTCTCGGATTCTAATACGGCTTACCCCTTTAACTATACGGTCATTGTCTTCTTCTGTCTGCATAGAAATTTTGATTCGGAATAGGAATATAGTGAAACATGAACCGCACCGATGCTCTTTGCCGTCGCTACTGCAAAGGCTTGTATGTGTTCTTTGTGACTGGCGTGTTCTATTTAGCCATAGACCTAGATAGTGGATTTCGATGTATTGAGGTGAGATAGGTAATGGAATTTGGGAAGCAAGTCTCTCGTGCAAACAGCAAAAAAAGGAAATAAGTAGAATTGGTAGTGATGTGGTCAGGGGCGTAGCTGCTGCCATATCTGCCGTATCAATAATACGTAGGCAAAAATTCGCAATTGATGGATTGTGTGAGGATTGATATGAAAGACAAGGGAGTTAGTGACAGTGTGACAGGTGACAGGACAGAGTGGAAGAAAAAACGTGTTGCGCCGACCCCAAGTAATATGGAATAAGAGCAGAAAGAAGAAGATAGGTTAGCTGAGTTCATATGTCACCTAAATATTAAATTGTTAAGTTTTTCGTCAGTACTGTTCACTCCTGTAAGTGACGAATTCACTATGCCTAAAACTGTATGTTTATTATTTATGTTTGTTTTAGTGAGTAAGTCGTTGAGAGAATAAATAATTAGGTACTCTTTACAATCTGTTATAGAGTACGACTTTTTTTAGGTGGGCAAATCATCCAATGACATCTCCCGCCATCTTGGGCGGAGCCTTTGACTGGAGTGTCAGACTTTTACCGACTAAAAACCCACTCCAGTTCCTTGTTTGCCTTCATTCCAGGGTCCCGGGGTTCGCTTTCACATTACCCATGGCCCCAGTAATTATACTGTACGATAAAGAGTGTTCTAATCATGTTCTTTATTATATCTGTTCTGTCCTACTTTTTGGCAAAGCCCTGAACTGAACTGTTAAAGGTTTGGTTATATTTGTTTTAATCCCGTGGTGGGTCGATCTGGTACATGCAACACTATCGATTTGTAAAGATAAAATAAAAAAGTAAAGTAATTTTTTTTTTAAACTCAAATTAATTTACGCATTTACGAAATTAATTTCTTTAAGAAAATGAATCAATGACCTTGTAGGTAGTTGTCGGTCGTTGCGTAAAAACTAATTTCGAACATGCTTAAATTAATTCCAGTTTAAAAAAGTACTTAATTTTTTAATTTTATCTTTACAAATCGATACAGTTTCATGTACCAAATCGATCCTCCACGGGATTAAAACGATCAAAATTTAACGGTATATAGCTTATAGGGTGTATAACTTGATCCCTCTTTCTTGCTCGTACTCTTGACATTTGAAGACGTCATGGTAAGGCTCTTGGGCAACTTTTTGCCAACTCCTAATCACGTAAGACATAACATCTACTACCTCAAAAACAGACACGTGTATAAAAATGAAATCGACACTAATAAAAACGCGATAGCAGTAGAACGACTAGCCTTTTGGTCTAGTGGTTAGTGGCCCTGACTGCTATGCCGGAGGTCGTGGGTTCCGTTCCCACCCAGGACAATTGTTTGTGTGATGAGCACGATCATTAATTTGTTCTGTGTCTGGGTGTAATTTATCTATAATATGTATGTATTTAAAAATATACATATAAGTATGTTTATTAATTGTCTTATACTGATAACATAAGCTCTGTTTAGCTTGGGACTAGACGGCATTGTATGATAGCTGTTGTGGAATATAATATTATTATTAACGTAATCAGTTAGCCCAAAATACGGTAACATCATCTCACTTGACGTAGACTTCATATATCAACAATAACTGCATCATCCACCATACCACCATTACGTAGGTATTTACGATACGCAACAGACATCATCATTCCAAATAAAGCATTAGAAATGAGATAGATATAAAATGGCGACCGGAAACCATGGATCTTGACGTCACGCCAGCAAACGCTACGGAATCTATTGACGTAGCTCATGAAATACGATATTTTATGTACTACTATACTATTATTTGCAGATCAAGTTCCAAGAACGTTGGTCTGTGTGGGTTTTTTTTTATTATTTTTGTGCCAATGAAAAATTCGTCAGTTACAAGAAAAAATGTAGAGTGGAAAACAATATATGGTTCAATTCTTTAAAGTACGTTTTCCTTTCATTGAAATACATTTATGCAGCGAAACGAACAACAATCAAATTAGCGAGCGCCTTTTTCAAAGACACGCGAACTGCAGCAAACATTGGCCAGAACAATTGACACCATTGTGTAGGAAAATAAAAGAATCACCCGTCGCGCGTCGCCTCGTCGGTGCTCGGAATTGCTCGGCATTTGTCGTAAAACAATGTTTTATTGTGATATAAACATGGCTCCGGCAGACAGTCATTGACGGCCGACGGGTTACGCAGACGGACGACGAAAATCGGTTTGGCAGTTTCTGCTAAGACTGCGAATGTCGAGACTTAAAGTTTCTTCATTGCCTTTTGCGATCCGGGGTTGCAGTGACTATCAGTGCCTATTTGATGATTTCCAATATCAGAACATGCCAATGTCAGAAGAGGTGCGCCTAATACCTTCGACTATTGGCCTGCTAAAATAAACAACTGACTGATCTATTTTCTCTAACACCCACACACAATATCGTGTTGGAGTACGCCATTTTTGTTTGACCACACTATCATTGATCATCTCCAAAAAATAATACTCAGAGTACAGACCATCAAAAACGGCATGCAAGTAATGAACACACCGCAGACATTATGATGCACTTTGTCCACTCAAATTTAAAATCATATGAAGTAATAGTAGTCATTCAAAAGGAAACATTTATTTAAAATAAACCATGTACAGGCACTTTTTTTGACTAACCGACGTTTTGACAATAAAAATTGTCAAAACTTCGGCCAGCCAAAAAAGTGGAGTTAATTGCATTTGAAATAAGCCACCAATTGAAATATGACCAGTCTCATAGGATGGCGTCCATTGACGAGCATGGCTTTAAAACGTTCGTCTGCATTAGACCTTATGCGGTAATGAGCACTTTACGTTCGCATGCGGTAACAAGGCTCTAAAAAATTGGCAGACGTTTGTGCCAGCTTATATGCTTTGTTCTGTATTGCATCGTCAAGTTTCGTAGACTTCTTTATGTGCACTAATGTAATTTAGGAGCTCATTTCAGCTTTTGCAGTAAATGCTTTCGTTATTGAAAAGGTTGCTTTTGTTCTATATTAGATGAGTAAATTAATTAGTTTTCATGAAAGGGACCTGGCGAAATGTCTTGTTATTGTCTTTTGTTACTGATTTTCGATGCTAAAAACACTTTGTGTAATTGCTTTGAGTTTTTTTTTTTTTGTAGAATGTTGAATGACCCTGTATTTATATTTTTATTATAATTTAGGTACTAATAGTAAAGCTGTGCAATTTCACTGGCTACTTTTTTTTAAGGTGTGATCATCAAATGACTTCTGTTCTAAGGCGAAGCTATGCTTTTTCAGTTGCCCTTTGCGTTCTAAGCTCACGGGTTTCCCTTCCAGAAGTCCCATGATCTTAGTAGGCTTTGGCGCTGCTGGGCCCCTTGGTTCACTGAGCTACTAGATCGACATAATGATCTCTATAAAATATTTAAACGTTTACGAGTCTGCTTTAAAAAGGTATTCTCTGAATGGCATGAATCAGGCGCCAATTTTAAACGTCCGATTTGGCCCATATCGGAACTTGACCGAGATTCGGGCCAGAGCAATAAACATCTCTCATGCCAATCCGATAAAATGTGACCACCGCTCGCATATACGTTTAAATTATACCTATCATAAAATACAAGCGCAGGTATTTCATAATTGTTTAGTGCTCGTTATTCTTTTAAACTTTGAGTTCGTCACCCATAACAGCCGCAAGGTTTGAACCCTAAAGTTAAGCAAAGCTTGTGACCATCTTATAATTCGTTTTTTTTTTTTTATTTCACATAGGCCTGCATGGGTACTTTTAAAATGTCAGAAGCTAGCACACGGTTACAATTGGTCATTTCTTACGTAAGAGAACCGGCAAGGAATTCCATGGTTATTCTTAAAATGAGAGACCGCCATTTCATCCTCTTTGGTGGTTTTTTTATGGTAGGTAAAATCATCCAATGACAAATCCCACTCTTGGGCGGGGCGGGAGATATTGTCAGACTCTTACTGACTAAAAACCTACCCTGTTCCTTCATTGCCTTTGTTCCAGGGTCGTTTCTTATGGAGGAGAACCGGCAAGAAATTCCATGGTTATTCTTAAAACCGCCGTTTCAACCCCTTGGGTGGTGAATTTTAGAAAAACCTCTCTAAGCTCGTCTATGCCATAAAAAGAAACCTTGTGCCAAACATGCTCCTAGTTCGAATAATTTCGACTGTGCGTTAATATGTCAATCAGTCAGTTTCTTCTTTTATATATTATAGATAAATAAACAAACCTTACATTCGAGTGAGGTCCAAAAATAAAAGTACTCCTGCCAAATGAGAATATGGACCCAAAACAACAAAGAGTAGGTAAACAAAGCAGACAGGCCGTATTTATTAACCTAGACATCCATCCTTTTTAATCCCGTATGGTCTTTGTCAGCCAAACAGTGAATGAAGCATGTGTATTGAACAGTCGGACCGAATTCGTTCTTTACGGATTATCCAGCTTTGTCCCCGGTGGAGTGCCATTGTCATCCTATAGCGGCCACTAATTCAATTTTGCTAATGGTTTCGGCCATTTCACTTTATGCCTAACTCAATATGACAGCCGTGTCTGATTTGGATATGGTTTTTTTTTTCTGTCCTGTCCTGGCTTTTTGTCTTAATTTTGTATGTTTTGTTGCGGCTGTTGCTTGTTTATTCTTTTGGCGAAACAAAGTGCACTTTTTTATATTACCTGTTAATCTACCCATGTTTTATTTATTTATTTATTTATTATTTATTTATTTATTATTTATTTATTTATTATTTATTTATTTATTTTTAAGAAAGCTTACAGACTAATAAAAATATAAAATTTATACATAGGTGGGGAAAATCGCTAATTACAAGCTTCCACATATATAGGTATATCAACATACATTTTGCGTTGACAAGTAATAACTCTAGAGAAATTAAATCTAGTTTTACAATGTAAAGGACAAAGAATAAGAATAAGTGTGCCAAATCATAAAAACAACTATTTAATTAGTCATCTAAGGTTTTCACCAAAATATTCCCTAGTTAAAATCTTTCTTATATTTTGTGCGCTAGTGCAAAACAAATGAGTGATTTTCGTTTAGTTTCGTTTTGTTACACCCTTATTATGAGGCAATAAAGCCTAAATCAACTTTAAATTACATTTAGTAGTTTAGTATAGTATTTTTCCTTTACTAATGCATGACCGCTGATGTTGCATTTTTACACAGACTATAGAATTATATGGTTAATTTAGTTAGGATCTGAACTCTGCCGCGTAATCTATTGTGTCTAAATATAGAGGCCAATTAAGAGGGACATTGCCAAATTACAAGTTCTAAATTTGTGTATCTATGTATTGTGGTGATTAAAAGTGGTTCCAGCAAAATAATTGTATTTTTCTTTAAAAGACAAATGGGGTCGGCCTGATAACAATTTGCTTACGACTAAAGATATAATCACAAATTTCTATTCCTACTCTGTCACTGTACATATATGGTTGTACACTTTTGTAGTAATTAAAAAGTAGAATGAAAGATCACTATTTTTGTATTAAGTCATATTTTTTATTTTAATTGTTATCATTGAGAAATTCGTGCTTGACCGCTATCTCATCTGATGGTAAGCGATGATATGGTTGACGATAAACCACGTTTGCCAAGATGTTATACCTATTTACCTATATAACTTACCCATCCTGTACTCGACTTTCCTTTCACAGATATTCTGTAAGAGACTTCTTTAGAAATAAGTATAACCTATGTATGTACGTATAGACAGATACGTACGTTTCCTTATTCTTATCTTTATTTATTATTTTACATGTCTATTTTGTATATGTACATAAATTGTTAAATAAATAAACAGAAACAGGAAATATACTTCATTCAACCTTCCGTGGTATATTTAAAAGACTAATTTTGAACCGAAGACTTTCTTTGACGAACGCTAGCAAACAAGGTATTTCCCTAATTAAAAGATTATGCTTGAACAAAATCAATGATACAATTTCTGTTTACCCATCTCACAGTAACAAGCTTTTCTTTGAAATAGCATTTATAATTAATAGCAAATAGCATTCATGATTTTTGGGAAAAACTCCGCGGAACCAACGATCTCCTCGTGTATAAAACCTAAAACAACAAACTTCAATAATAGACCTATAAAAAACATAAAGTATTATATTGAATGATGGAAATGGAGGAAAATTATGAATACTTAAAAATTAATTCTTTACACGTGGCACCATGAATTGATTTTTTAAAATTTCTTAGGTACATCCCACGACGAGGTTGCGGCAGACTACGAAGGAGTATTTATTCTGTTCTAATATTATATTATAATATCCCGTGGAGGGTCGATCCAGTAAATGAAACGCTATCGATATGTAGAGATATTATAAAAAAATAAATTACTTTTTTTCTAAAACTCGAAATAATATACGCATGTACGAAATTAATTTCTTTAAGTAAACGAGTCAATTACCTTGTAATAACTACCTACAACAACTACCTACAGGTCATTGAACTCACCCAGCTGGTGTTTACTTAAAGAAATAATTTCTTACATGCGTAAATAAATTCGAGTTAAAAAACGTATTTTATTTTTTTATTTTATCTTTACAAATTGATAGTGTTTCATGTACCAGATCGACCCTCCACGGGATTAAAGCGATCAAAATTTAACGGTGGTATTAGATTTTGGTATTTAATGGAATAAATCTATAATGAAATTGGCAAGAAGTGACTTATAGCCGAAAACAACGGAGGAAATGAAGGGAGGCCTTTGCCTAGCAACGGAACAGTATAAACTAAATATAAGGACAAAAGAACAATAACTTAGGTACATAAATTTGTGTTTCTTCGGGCTATATCATGGAAGTCCGTAATTTTGATTCAGAGATACCTAGGCCTAAGGAATAAAAACCTTAAATGTGGTTTCTTTTTATAAGTAAGATTTTGTTACTAAACACTATAATTTATGCACTTCAATCAGAAGGGCAAAGTTGACTTGTTTATATCTTTTAAAATAGAGAAACGCAAGTTTGACCAACAGTCTATCCAAGGAGTGACATGTTGCCCAGTATCTGGGTTGTGGCGGTCTGTTATGTAGTCCGGTAACATACCGGTCCGAGTCCAAGTCGTTTACGGCGCACACTGTTCCCGCGCGACTCAAGGAGTTGTCAGCAAACTGTAGGGGCCCAGTAGGGCCGTAGCCTACTGGGGCCATGGGGCCCTGGATCGACGCCAATAAATGGAACAGGGTAGGTTTTTAGTCAGTAAGAGTCTGACACTATCTCCCGCCCCACCCAAGGACGGTATTTGTCATTTGATGATTTTACCTACCATAAAAAAACCATGTAAATACGGATATTCAGTCCTTAGATCTGAATATCAAAACCAAATTACCGACCTAAAAAACTGAAATCTATTCAGTAACAGATTCTGAACATAATACTAACTACTACTTTCAGAATGTGCGTTTATGTGTTTGTATAACTTGGAAATAAAAATCTTCGGTGGGAAATAACGTAACATTCAATCGGCAAAACCGTGGGCACGCATACCCATGGAAGATAACAGACCTATCACTAGTGCTCTATTTTCCGAGCCTATACCCCCGTCGGGTTCGCCCAAAGTGGTCCTAAAGCTTCGACAGCCATGGTACGGATCGCTGCGCAATCAAATCCGAATCGAACTTGGCCTTTTTAGAAAGAAATGTTTGTCTTTTTAACGTGGAAAATCATCAAATTCATTCTCCCGCAGTGACTGGAATGAAGTGACAGACTTTTACTGACTAAAACTCAGTGATTCTTCAGTTGCTCTCTTTTGTGAGAGCTACAACTTTTTCGAACAATCCACAGACCTACCCCCCTAGCCAAGTTACGGTCGTTTCGTTAAGAGTGAACGCTTGGAGTTGGCCATGCCCCCAATTCCTTTGTTTTGACGTCATCTCAACGCTCAGTCATGTGGTCAGAACAAAGTATTTTGGAGGCGTGGCCAACTCCAAGCCTTCACGCTTAACGAAACGATCGTTACTTTGGGCTTGACAGGCTGACATATCTTTGAGGCATTGGTTTCGGGCTTGATCCTTACCGGACGGCCAGACGGCGAGCAACTGAAGATTCGCCGTATTCAAACCCGCGCCGACGGTGACCGATAATTGTCCTCCGGCCATAAGTTTGTCTAGGTCGACTGAAGGTTGACAACTCAATTCTGTGCTTTGAACTAAATTGATTATAGGGCCGCTGTTGGTTGTTCTAATAAAGTAATTGAACCAAAGCCTTTGATGCGGGCTGATACACCAAATTAACTCTTTGGAACAATGTGGATATTTCTACTACAATTAATCATTCATTTTGCCTGCGAGATTCATAAGCGTTTTGACTAGTATTGTTCTTTTGTTGTGAGAGCAAAAGTGGCTCAGTAGTAACGGCCTAGACTTACACAAGTTACGACTTGCCTTACGCTGGTGAATGACATGCAACAACAAGCACTCGGCCTGCGTGGTGGATCATGGCCTGTTCCCTCTCCAGAAGAGGCCTAAGTCCCAGCTGTGGGAACATTAAAACTACGACTACTTAAGTCTCTTTGTTGACTGTAAAGGGTTTATGGAGTCAGCAAAACTGAAATAATGTATATATATAAAAGCTTAGACATTAGTTAAAAATATTTTGACAGGCTAATTTAGGTCAGCATATTACAGGCAATTATAATGTATACCACCCTGCCTGCCTGCCTGCCTGTTGCCTGTAACATTTAATTTTTATCTTGTACAGAATCATTTTAACAATTCAAAATTCATTTCAAAATTTGGTTAAAGACCATTTCCTGTCTCTTTAATGCTATCCTGGTTCTACTTAATTTATTTCTTTCACCAACTCTACCTTATTTCTTTCCTTTTTTTTTTTATGAAATTGTGTAACATTTTATAATATGTATGTATATATATATATATTCGTTTTATAATTATTTATTTATTTTCTTATTAGTACACCGCAGACTACCCCCTGTATCTATTTTAGTTCTTACGATCCATCCTAAGGTTGTCTGGTAGAGATCGCTTTCAGCGATAAGACCGCCATTGTACCCATAGATTTAAGTTTAGTATTGATTAATTAACTTTCTTGGTGTACAATAAAGTTATATTCTATTCTATTCTATATTTACTTTACTTCAGGTATTAGAGAAAGGAAAATATGATGCCTTCTAGGTAAGCGAGATTGATTAGAAGAGTTACCTTCGCCCTGGCACGCAAAGGGCAACTGAAAGAACACAGGTGGGTTTTAGTCAGTAAAAATCAGGAACGCCCTTCCGTTCTACCCAGAGCGGGTGAAGTTTTTTGATGGTTTCGCATCTCAACAAGGGGTTAAGGAGCTATTAAAAATGAATGGATGAATGTAATTTAAGTATCATTAATAACTTTAAAAAAAACTGTCACATACCAGAAATTCCTGTATTGAGGATGCTCTCACAACCATGTAAACTCACATACACAAGGCACCCAGACCCGGAACACCTTTCTGTGGGCCATACAAATATTTTTTCCGTGTGGGGATCGAACCCGCGACCCGCAGCGCAGCAGCCAATCGCTCAACCACTGCGTCAACCGTGCCGTCGATTACATAGCATAGCATAGCCTCAACGTTATAATGTTCCCACTGCTGAGACGCAGGCCTCCTCTCTAAGATAGAGAATGGGCCATAATCCACCATGCGGGCCCAGTGTGGGTTGGTCGCTTACGTACTTACCTACTATGATTCGTACCCTTAACTAAAATGTCTAGACAGTCCGTGTATCGTTCTCTAAGTTATTCATAAATTGCCTTGAAAAAATCCTCATAAAGGCGAAAGCTCTTCCTTATTTTCATAACATTACTTCATAAATCCTTTTTGATTTATATTCTTGAATACCTTTTGCCGCCTTTGTTGTACGTGACAAAATTAAAAACACTTCTTGTGCATAAAAATAACATAATTTGCCTGCACTGTTTGGTACGTCGTGTCTCTCCTCTGCTTTATTAAAGTTTTTCGAGCCAAAGTGATAAAAATGATGGGCGGGCCTTCATAACTAAGAAGCTTTGTCTATATTTTGTTTGTAGTCATTTTTAATAAAAACTGGTCTCGTTTTTATTTGGACATGAAAGGACGACGGAGGCAATGACCTGTGAAGTTCACGCTGCCAATCTTGATGGGTTAAGCAGAATTACTTTTGGGTCAAAGCACAATTTATTTATTAGGTACAAGTCCTAGTATTTTTTTTTTTTTGAGTGTGGGTAATCATCCTATGTATCCCTGCTCTAAGGTTGAGTGAAGTTTTACTGACTAAAACGCACTTGTTTCCGTAAGGCATTTATAAAATAAATATAAATAAAATAAATCATTTATTATCAGACAGGAGCCCATAGCCAGTTCATACATAAATCAAATCATAAATTAAATGAAAATCACAAAACATAAAAATTAAATAAAATCACTTTCATAATAAATATATTAAATCTTAAGTTATCATTAAATCTCAATAAATAAATTCAAATCATAACAAATAAGTTAAGAAAACAAAATAAAAAACAAATAGCTCGCTTTTACTGAATAATGCCTACCATTACTCAGTATATTATCATCATTTCAGCCGGATGACGTCTACTTTTGGACATACCTACCTCCTCCAAGTATGGCCACAACCTACGGTTCTGTGCCTCTCGCATCGATCAGTCTCCCTCTCTTTCACCAGATTATTATTATCGGTCCACCTTGTGGTACGTCTTCCAACGTTACGACTTAAGGTACGCGGTTGCTCATCTGATCTGCGAGCAATGTGGCCTGCTCACTGCCACTAAGTTTGGATAATCTTCGGGCTATATCGGCAATCGGCAGCCTTGGTACTCCTGCGAATATCTTAATTCCTGGTGCAATGTCGCAAAGAAACTTTGACCAAAGTCCATTTATTAAGTGCAATTAATTTAAAATACGAATTTAAAACTGAAACTAGCTGGTGGTAGCCTAGTGGCAACGGCCGAATCTGATAATTCCTAGACCGAAAAAATCTAAGACACGTGACATCCAGTAACCCGCGCTAAGTGGGGCTTGCGTGATGGATTACGGTCCATTCCCTTCTAAAGAAAAGGCCTAAGGCCCAGCAGTGCGAAAATTATAAAACTGAATAATAATTTAATCTAAAATCTCGTACCTACTTATTTCAATTTAAATGCACTGAATAATGCGTAACCGATACCAAACTTCTTAATCCCTTTAACTAAAGTTAAGACCTAATTTATTTCTGATGGGGAATTTGTGAAATCTATTTCAGCCGTCTTCAAATCTAAGTTTTGAAACAATATTAGCTCAATTTAGACTACTAAATTTTTTTTAACAATAAAAATGATTTGACAATGTTTTTAATGATAAATTATTACTTTTGAAATTTACAGAGAACTACACCGTTAAATTTTCATCGTTTTAATCCCGTGGAGAGTCGATCAAGGTACATGAAGCACTATCGATTTGTAAAGATTAAATTGATCTTTAAGTATCGAGTCAATGAGCATGTCAGTACTTGTCGGTCTTTGCGTACTAACTACCTACAGGTCATTGGACTCGCCCAGCTGACGTTTACTTAAAGAAATTAATTTCGTACAAGCGTAAATTAATTCGAGTTTAAAAAAAAACGTATTTTAATTTTTTACGTTTAGTTGGAGAAGTTATAATTTAATATTAATTGATAATTTCCCAAATTTAATAAATGAAGTGGGCTTCGTATAATCTTGACTGAATAGTTTTCATGTACCTATTTATAATGCTTTTAAGTTTTAGTCCATCCATAGGATGTCTGGTAGTTATCCCTATCAACGATAAGACTGCCATTATATCCATAGACAAAAGTTGTGTAAAAAGTTATATTAGGTACTATTTTGGGTATAAAATAAAATTTATTCTATTAAATCCTATATTTGAACGCATTTTTTACGGGTAACTGCATAACAGTATTAATAAAAACAATTTGTTTTTCTATCCATAAAATAATGAAATCAAATAGGTATCGGAAATATTCATTGAAATAGCACATTCTGCGCAGTTTAAATAAAATAACACGAAAAATAGATTTTTCATTTACCCAGTCAATACAATACAAATTAAAATCCTGTAAAATTTTCAGTAAAATGAGTTTGTAGAATTTCTTTATAGGAATTTTGTTCAGAGGGGTTTTTTTTTATTTTATTATAAAACGAATACTGTGAATAAACTACGAACTTATTTCCAATTCGGAGATGGTTTTGATGTTAGAGAAAATAACTTCAATTTGGGAATTTTTACACTAAAGTGCAAGGTTATTGTGATTTGCTGTTTAAATTGTGAAGCCCCAAGAGGATACCGGTGGCCGCCACCTATTGTATTTTGATTGTGTCTCTAATTACGGTATTAACACTTAAAATATGAAAGAAAATGAAGAAGAAGCTTCAAGCTCTCAAGTCATGGTGGACATCCCACCTATACGCACAAAGCGTTTTGGGAACACTTTTATTATGCGTACAGCTAAGGAGTGGGATTCCCTGCCGGAGTCTGTGTTTCCTTATGGCTACAACCCGGGAATCTTTAAGTCAAGAGTGAATAGGTTTCTTCTAGGTAAGCGCGATCCATCGTCGACCGTATCGTCGCTTTCCATCAGGTGAGATAGCGGTCAAGCGCGAACCTATCACTAATAAAAAAAAAGCTCTCGCATAACGTAAAAAAAAAATCCTTACATTGCTTGGCACTTAATACGCAACTTACGTGCCTAATTAAAGTTGTTGCAGGCATGGGCTTGCGATGAGGGATGGGTAGCTCGCCGACCGGCTGTCGAGTAAGAACCAAGCCCGAGTTGTCGACGGCACGGTTGCACGCGCGTCTCAAACAAATAAAACTATCAAAAGGCAACTGAAAGTCAGGTGGGATTTTAGTGAAAATCTGACACACTCTTTCGTCTTTGGAGAATTGGGGGCGTGGCCAACTCCAAGCGTTCACGCAAAACAAAACGATTGTAACTTGGCTGAAACTTGCAATACTTAAACGTAACTATATTTTATTGCTCGGTAAGGGACGACCGTCACAGTACTGGGTTTAAAAATTCATTTATAACAAGTCGTAAGCCCGTGCCAAGTGCTGGACGGAGATGATTGATAGCGTGTCAGAATGGATGCTTCTAGTTATGATATATTATTACAACGTTATAGCAGCTGTATGGATATTTTGGATGGATTTTTTAAATATTAGGAGATGAATATTGTAGAACTAAGTTATAAGGTCAAAGTATAAGTAGCTTTGGAACACATAGGGATAACTGAAGAAACACAGGTGAGTGTTAGTCAGTAAAAGTCTGACGCACCCTGTCACTCCACTCAGAGTGGTGGCAGTCTACTGCTGGGGCTTAACGTGGCCCTTTCCCCATTCGTCTATCGTCAACGTCGACCATAGTTTAAAAGCTTGTTACTTCATCTAAAGCAATCAAAGGTATTGGGGGCGTGGCCAACTCAATTCTCAATTCTTTATTGCGTACCATAATGTATACATAGTTGGTAGGGAAATAGATAATAGTCACAATTATGGACCCTGTCGGGCACAGCATAGATAAATTTAGGTAGAAGAGAGGATGAAGGCACTGCTTGTTTTACTCATTACTTAGTTTAGAGTAACTAAATAATATATAATCTGTTATGATAGCAACTGTTACTGTTGTACTACAGAAGTTAATTTATGAATTTTAATAGTATCATTGTAAATACCATTTATTTTATTTATTTAACTCCAAGCGTTCACGCTAAACGAAACGATTGTAACTTGGCTAAGGGGGCTGGCCTTAGTTGTGATTTAGCCATGCAGAGAATATACCTACAAGCTACATTTGTAGCGGGATTTAGACATGAAATCGTTTAAATTCACAAGTTTTGTAGAGTTACGTGCTGTAGGTACGTCAACAAGAAGTTTTCATCGCCTTTTCTATCTAAACTTTGGTCATAAAACAACGATTTTATCGCTCGCTTCACGTGACTAAACGTGACTGTATTTTTCATCTTATTTTACTGACTATATCTAGAAGATGGAAGAATTTAAAGTGGCCTGACTTGAAAAGCTGAACTGTAAAACTCACTTTATAGAACGACAAAATGTTTTGTTTAACTTGCTTTCCTTATAACACGAATGTTCTGGAATTGTTTAGGATCTGTACCTCTACCATGCGTTTTAAGCAATAGTATTCGTCGCTACTCGATATCGACGCCGTAAATATTTTGTATGGCAAATTTTGCAGCGCCTCTAGCGGTCACTTGCAGAACCAAAATTTGCCATACAAAATATTTACGGCGTCGATATCGAGTAGCGACGAATACTATTGCTTAAAACTCATGGTAGAGGTACTGAATAATGGATTTAAAAATACTCGTATGTATATAAAAAATAGGTCTTTATCTATAAAATTACCTATTTTTATAATGGGGTGCTTTAAAGTATTATATCTTTAGATTGACTTGGAATTATAAGTTCAAATAAATTTTATATTAACGATACGTTATTCTTTTTTTGAAATTAGATATTTATTGGTCTCTTTGTGTTTTGTATTTTCTATAATATCGCATTACTTATAACCATGAAAGCCAATAAAAAAATGTTTTTTCTTATTGAGTGTTCCAACGAAGGAACAATGCATTTCAAAGGGTAACGTTACCTTTAATATAAAGTTTATTTGAACTTATAATTACAAGTCAATCCGAAGATATAACACTTCAAAGTAACCAGTTTTAATAAACGGCAATTTCGTGGGTAGAGACACCTAATTATTATACCAGTTTCAAATACAATTGTGGATTTGAAATTATTTCGGATTATTTGCTAGTTTCGAATAGTTTTGGTTACAGATACCATTTTATTTTTTATTTAGTCTATATTTTCTCACTGCTGGCCAAAGGTCTCCTTCAACTCCTTCCAGCTATTTTTTTCTCGAGCCACCTCGAACCGAATATTGAAATTATAAAAGTAAAATTACAGGATTTGATTTTTATTTCTAGTCTTGAATAACATTTGTTTTTAAAATCAATCATATCCTATTCTAGCCACTTTAAATCACTGCTTTTATCTAAAACTAACCGATTTTTTTTATCGGTTTCGTTTATGATTACGGATACATTTTTATTTCGGATATCCGATAATTTCGGTTACGGTTACGGAGCTCTATAACATTCCTATAACACCACAACCTTTGAGTCAAGAAGGTGTAATAATTCTTATCGGCTTCGACAGTATATAAAGTGCCAGTAGAAGTTGTAAACATCACCCCTTAGCTCATTGTTACCTGGTTGCTGTAATATCTACCCGACGCGACGCAAGGCACGTGATGCAATGCAAATAGCTGACGAAAATCAATTCAAACAATCACAGCAGCTGACGTACATCGCATCACATCACACTATTATTTAGCAAGGCGACAATTGTATGTATGTGTGTGTGTGTGAGTGTAAACATGTTTACTACTCCTGCACGTTCAAACAGTAGTAAGAATTTTGATGAGGGACAAAGTTGTACTATATCTTAGATAGTATATAGGATACTTTTTATATTGGGACTACTTATGTCCCTTAGCATAATTTTCTACTTCCACTCGGGCAAAGTCATGGGTAGAAACTAGTAGCGACAATAGTTCTAAAATTAATGTTGTAGTAACAAAGCTTAAGCACATAGTATTTAGATATGTTAAATACATCAAAGTTTGATACCTAGAACTCATCACTTATTGAAATCGTTCATCTGAGATAATTTTATGAAATGAAAACCATATCAGGGTAGCTCGTACTTACATCAAACAGACTAAAATTCCTAATCGACACTGCAGAGACAAGACCAATAACTCATTCACCTACATACCTAATAAACATCGAGCTATTTTGTATCTCTTACAGCCAATAACTAATATTGACACGTTAAATGAAGCGTGTAAGCACTAGCAGCCGAGCGCACTGGCACGGCACCGGGTAGCAAGTCGAGTTAGATGTTATGACGTCATCGGTGCTAGAGATGATCCCGTGGCCACTGAGAAAACATGACTGCGTTAGCTTGGGAACACTGCTTTTTTTTGAGGCAGGAAATCGTCCAATGATTTCACTCGCTCTAAACTAGAGCGAGAGAGTGAGTGGCGAGTCTCAGTTTTGCAAGTGGAGCACATTACCGACTGGGGCACATAGCAGGTCTATGTATATCCTAACTGCAAGAGCACACGTTAAAAATCCCTCTGTGTCATTGTCATGTTCTCTATAATAGTGTTTCCTCGGAAACCTTTGTTAGATAAAAGTTTTTAATTTAATAACAAAAAGCACCTTGACAACCAGTTAGTTTTATTTGAGCTCCTTCCGCCATTCTTCATTTTTATTGGCTTTTCCTCTATTAGCCGAGCGTTCGAACTTTCTAGTTTTTTTTAATGTCAACCCGCCAGAGCGTTAGAAAATTTAATTTAGATTTTTTATGATAAGAAAAATTCATTGGAGAATATTCGTTTAGAATTTCAATGGTGTTATATATTAAATTAGAAGAATTTAAAAGTAAAGTGCGTTTCATCATTGGTCCATGAGACATCCCACCCATGCAAACAAAACTTTTTGAGAACAGATTATTCATACGTACAGCGAAGAAGTGGTATTCTCTGATAAAATCTATGTTTCTTAATAGCTATAACCTCTCTTGACTTAGGTTATAGCTAAATCAACAGTGAATAGGTTACTTCTAGGCAAGCGCGCTCCATCGTCGCTTACGATCTCGTAAGATAGAAGTCAAACGCAAGCCTGTCCATAAAAGAATATGACAGGTAAATCACAGTTAGTAATAATAATACTAGCCCGTATCTTTCACCCCCAGATAAGGAGGCGGTCGCCTCCTTCTGCGAGGCGGTCGCCTCCTTCTGCGAAGCAGTAATGCTAGCAAAGGAGGAGGCCGACCGCATCAGGCAGAGGCAACGGGGCGCTCGCCCCAGCCGCCGCCGGGATTCCGATCCCGATTTCCGGCCACCGTAGGCGCGGGCTTGCGGACGGCGTGCAATGGGTAGCACGCTGTCCGATCGTCCGGTAACATACCGGATCGAGCCCAAGTCTTCGACGGCGCGTTCTGTTCCCGCGCGCCCCAAGGAGCTGTCAGCAAACCGTAGAGGCCCAGCCTGCTAGCTGCAGGCAGGCAGGGTCGAAGCCTGCTGGGGTTAAGGGCCGTTTTCTGAGAGGAAGGCTCAGCCCCGGCATGATAGGCATGAAGGAACGGGGTAGGTTTTTAGTCAGTAAGAGTCTGACACTACTTCCCGCTCCACCCAAGGGCGGGACTTGTCATTGGATGATTTTACCTACCATAAAAAAAAAAAACCCAGATAAGGAACGCAAAGGCAATTGAAAGGACAAGAGTGGGTTTTAGTCTGTAATAATTTTATAGGTATTCCCTCTTCTTTTTTTTCAGGGAGGTGACATACTCCCTCACATTTTCCACTTTTCAAGAGTTGATAACAATAGGAGAATATATTATATGTATGTATTGATAACCTAAATCGCGAACACAATTCCTATAATAGCAAATCTAAGAAAAGCTAAGCGCTCTAAGCGGAGCGAGACGATTCATTTGACGATTTCCTACCGGAAAAAGAAGCTTATAAATTCTTACGGTATTATCCATCACCGACAAACAATATTAGTTTTAGTATATACGAAACCCGAAAGATGTGTCTAGTATTTTTATGTAAAGAAAAATCACAAAGTTATAAGCATGTTATGTTACCTGCCATGTCTGCCCAAATACATGGTCACCGGGCCATCCGGGCGACTGAAGGGTGGTTTTGCTTCCGAATCCAGCTTTGAGCTGGCACCTAGTGCCCGCTATAATCTACCGTGACCTGTGTTGTTCAACTTGTGACGTTTAAATATTTTTTGGTAAAAATATAACATGGTGTAAAAATTATTGGAATCGATTCAGTTCCTGATTCTGAACAAATTATCTTGTCATATTCGCATATATACTAAAAATAATGTTGTATATCACTGTACTTTTAGGAAGATAGAAAAATTGCAGATCTCACTTTCTTATTTAGCGTCATGAATGGATCTACTGACGTTCCGGAGCTGGTGAGCAAGGTTGGACTTCGGGTACCTAATTCGTGTGCGCTTCGCCGCAGATTGCGTCTCCTTCATGTTCCTTTAGTTACAACAAACTATCGAAAAAACTCATATTTAATAAGAGCTTGTCGTACTTTTAATACGGTGTGTCAGGATAGCGAGCTGGATTTGTTTACAACTAATATTAAAAAAGTAAAGAAAACATTAGCCGATCACTTTTTCAATACAAATTAACCAATTTTTTGTATTTATATTCTTTTAGAGTCGTATAATTGTTCTTGCGTTAACCTTAAGCTGTTGTCGACTTAATTTTTGTCACTCACATTATTATAAGTGAAAACTTGTAAATGGCCGTTTTTTTTCCTATTTTTAAGTGCTTATTATAACTATTAGCTGTAAGTTTTCCTATGAGTATTAAAATAAAATAAAATAAATAGGTGAGCTCTCACAGTACAGCCTTCTCCAATCCAAACACGTCTTGAATTCACTATTGACGACCAAAACTCATCGTCTGCATCCACTAATATCGTCAAGTTTTATTTATCTGCACACGTGCGCATTGTGTGGAATGTCCGTCTGATTCAATTTTATTAATGGACTTGGAAACTTGCCCCACTGACTGTGAACGCTACCATTCTATTTGTCGCGACACAACCATCTTGATAAGTGATTTCGTAACCTATGCGTTTGAGTTTAGGTCTATATTTGTTAGTCAACGCAATGTTTGTTGTAGGGTTGTTGCCGAACATTTTATATCGTATCGGTAGCTACGCGCAAGTAAACACTTTCAGCAGTGGTCATAAATATTTTCTTGAATAAAATAATCTGAAATTTGTTTGGTTGAGAGTTTTTTTTTTTTTTTTGTGGTAGGTAAAATCATCCAATGACGAATCCCGCCCTTGGGTGGGGCGGGAAACAGTGTCAGACTTTTACTGACTAAAAACCTACCTTTCCATTCCTCGCCTTTGTGACACTCTCGCATAACCTTTGGCCCCAGTAGGCTTCGGCCCTGCTGGACCCCTACAGTTTGCTGACAACTCCTTGAGGCGCGCGGGAACGGTGCGCGCCGTAGACGACCTGAGCTCGGACCGGTCTGTTACCGGACGGACGGACAGCGAGCTACCCATTGCCCACCGTCCGCGAGCCCGCGCCTACGGTGGCCGGAAATTGGGATCGGAAACCCGGCGGCGGCGGCGGCGTGTCCGCCTTTGCCTAATGCGGTCGGCCTCCTCCTTTACTAGCATTTGGTTGAGAGTTGGAATAATCGCTAAAATATATGTAAGTTATAGTGCGTTGTAGTCCACGTGCGTCTCAGAGGTCCGGTATCTGTTAGGGTTACGGGAACGTTCGAAAGAGTGCTTTGAGTCGGTTTTAGTTAGTAAAAATCTAACTCACCGTTCGGCTCCACCCAGAGCGTGAACAATTATTTCATGATTTAACCTAAAAAAAAACTACGTAGGTATGTTACCTGCTTTGAAAGTGTTCATCTTATAATGGGCGTAAAATAGTCAAAATGTGTGTCATTCAAATAAGCCACTCATCCTGTCCAAATCAATATTTTATTAAACTCTTTGGTATTATAATTTTTCTATGGCCTAGCGGTAAAAGCTTCCGTCACGCTAGCCAAATTACGACCGTTTCGAATCTCTGGCGTCGAACGCTTCGAGTTGGCCACGCCTCCAATTATTTTTTTCTGACGTCATCTCAACGCTCAGTTACATGGTCAGATCAAAGAAATTGGAGGCGTGACCGACTCGAGGCGTTCAACGCAAGAGAATCTAAACGCAACGGTTGGCTATACCTGCTGTTCGTTTATTAAGAACCTATTCACTGTAGCCTTAAAGACACTTAAATTGTCAACACGGGAAGACCGCAGCAGGCAAATAGTTCCAGTTCTTCGATATTGTATGCGGTGTAAACATGTACGTACAGTCGATTCAGTGAACAAGTACCAACCCTACGTGTAAGACGAGTCGCCCCGCCCGCGAGACAGCATTGACTCATTGAGTCACATCGTACAACATGTCAACAAGGCCGACCCGCTTTCAGCGTTTACGATGCTTTTAGGTTAATTTACTTTATGATCATTCAATATTTTCGCATTCGATACTGCTCTGGTCTTGCTATATTTACGGCACTGATGTTAGTTGCTTGTACAGACAAAATTCTATAGAAATCTATGGCAATCTGCACCCTGTAACATATATATCTTTTTTGTTTTATTGCTTAGTTTGTATTGAATTTAATCTCTTTTCTATTTTTACTTTTTAATTGGTAATTTTAATAACATAATTCATTTCTCTTATAATTTATTGTAATAAAAATATACACCGTTAAATTTTGATCGTTTTACTAAATTTTTTCGTTACATCACAAAAAAAAACTTTTTTGCGATTCGGAAAAATCTTCAAGACTCGATTCGGGAATTGAACTGTTTTCATAGGTACGTTTGTGCGGAGCCCTCAGTGCGCGAGTCCGACTCGCACTTGACGGGTTTTTTATCCATATTTTACAGCTGCAATCAATTTAGTAGCCAATTCTAAACACTACATGACATACATACACAAATATGTATGAATAATTATATTTAACTAATTATGATATTTCGGTTATGTTGATTTTCGTAATTATATTTTTTTTGATTACTCTGATAATTTTCTATTAAGATTATTCATTTTTATTAGATTCAATTGCTATGATTATTTATATTATTAACTATTTGATATTTTGATTTTATTAATTATGTATTTTTACTTTGTTCTTTTTAATTGCAAAATATGATTTTAATTTTGTTATGATTGTATTAGAATTGATAATTTGATTTGTTATTATGTTGCAATTACAAGAATTTCTGTTCTTATATGTATCACTCCTTAATTCGAGAATGCTGGTTGACCTGTAATTGGCGACTGTGTAAGACTTAGGCCAATTGTTATTCTTACTTGTAAAATGCTGTACGCAGAAGCTGTTGGTCTTACCTTAATAAATAAATCAATAAATAAATTATATAATCGGAGCATGTTTACTCAATAACGTGTAATCTGTGGTTACCTATAATTGAATAAATAATATAAATGTGTACCGAGTTCATATTTTGTTGAAGGTTTATGTTGTGTACTTGTTAGTAATTATCTTATATATAAAAATCAATAGCTGTTCGTTAGTCTCGCTAAAAGTCGAGAACGGCTGGACCAATTTGGCTAATTTTGGTCTTGAAATATTCTTAATAGTCCAGGGAAGGTTTAAAAGGTGAGAAAAATGTATTCATTGACTATTAGGTGGTACGAAGTTTGCCGAAAACAAAATAAAAGGAATAGATATATAGAAATAAAAGGAGAAACTGACTGACTCACATATCAATGTCCAGTCGAAACTATTGGAACTAGGAACGTAAAATATACAAGATTTCCTCTTATGACGTAGGCGAGCACTAAGGCCGGGTTTACGGAGATGCGGCGCGTTGCGCGACGCGTTGGGCGTTTTGTCGTACATTGCAGCAGTGGGCCGCGTCATCGCTCGCGCAAACACAAACATAATATGGCAATGTACGACGGACCGCCCGACGTGCCGCGCAACGCGCCGCGTCTTTTAATCGAACATTAAGATAGGATTGTCCAAAATTGACCTATACTTTCATGCGGACAAAGCCGCTTACAGGAACTAGTCCTCAATAAAATAAATGTTAGTTGTCACATGTGTTAATTGTAGTATTATTTGTTTCAGAATGCCTCGGTAGCCGTCACTGCCCATGCATGATGGCGGCAGTCAATTCGGTAAGTGTTAGGCCGTTGTTACAGAGCTTATTTAGTTTACTGTCGATGCTCGTTATTTACGTGAAGTAGGAGAGAGAAATAGATATGAATAAGGGTTGAACTTACCCTAGCTTACCTTATTTTAAAATTATTATAGTGTAATCCTACTGCTGAGCAAAGGCCTCCATTGATTCCATGAAGATCACGAAGGAGATGGCAGGACGATTCAGATGTCTTCATTAGGAATTGACATGAAATGGCACAGAGCTGGAAACAATTGAAAAGTAATTGTAATAAAAATAGTGAATTTACTCTAAAAATTAATGAAAACTAAAAGTATTAAAAATTTGTAAAATATCTCATCCTGAAACTAAGGACTGTAACACACACGTATAATATCGAAACTCCTGTTATTCATCTATAAAGAAATGAGCGACGCAAACCAATTCATTAAACTTACACAAATTCCCCAATCGAAATATCTCTCTAATCCACATAAATCCTAAAATTCACTCCATGGTCATTGGAATGCATGAATTAATAAACCAATGTGTACAACATCGAACAGAAATATCCTAATGAATTCAAACAGTAAGGGTCGATGCACACGAGCCACCGACCATATTTCCTGTACTTTTCATACATTTATTGTGAAGTCACCCCTCATAGTTGATGCCGGTGGCCGCCACATGCTACTAATTGTCGCTGCTCGCTTCTTCTAGCTACAAAATGCCGACACAAAATGACGCTTCACGTCACTCACGCAAATAAACCTTCTTCGTCAGAGTGTAATATGACACTGAACGTATGGGCAAAAAAGTAGCAGCCACCGGCCACATATGACCACTCATGGCGGCAAATGTCGCTGTCGCGAGTAGCCCGTGTGCAGCAACCCTAGGCTTTAACATCAGTATTCCAAAATGATTTTCATATTATTAGTAATATACCGAATTCACGATAGTAATTTTAAGCTGCAAGAGTTGGCTCTAGCAGCTTATAATTAAAATCGTAAAATCGGTTGTTATTGCACTAACACACAGCAAAGTACTCGTGTTAAGAACTAAGTCATCAAGCCACAGATTTCAGTAACAATAACAACGTGCAACGTCTTGTGTTTAGCCACCGGTGACGTCCCGGCCCCAGCCATCACAGACAAGCAATAGCAACATACACATACACAGACGACAAGCAATGGGTAGCCCGCCGTCCGGTAAGGACCAAGCCTGAGTAGTCGACGGCGTGTAGTGTTTCTCGCGTGCTGTAGGGCAGATGTCTGCTAGAACTACAGGAATTCCTGAAAAGGATACCCTGAGTTTGGAACGCAAATGGCAACTGGCACAAGTGGATTTCAGTCACTAAAAGTGTGAAACGCCTACCCGCTCTACCTTAGACCGGGTAGAAGTCATAGAATGATTTTACACCTCAAACCTCACCTTGTATCTTGCCGATAGTTCACTACCTACTCATAGAAGCTCCATAAGCGTGAGCGAGACACACTATAACAATGATATATGGCCCGACGACTCCGTTCTTAAGGCTCTAGCGCCCGAGCAGTACTATAAAACCGTGACTTTCTGAAGCCTACTCCTAGGTCAAGGCTAGGAGGAAAAAAATCTATGTTTATTACAGATTCATGTACAACATTATCAACATACGATTTTTCCGTGTAATGAATACTTTTGTCTAAAAAAATATATATTTAACAACATGATATTTTGTCACTTGTTTTCATTACTCCATTCAAACGACTTTGATCTTTGTTAATAAGTTTACACAAAAATACATACATACACACTTGCTGGTACATAGCATTAAATCATTCAAAAGGTGCACGCGGCAATAGCGTTCTACATCGTCACCGGCCCGCCTTGAAAACCAGCGCCGTAGTCTCGTCGCATTCTGCGTGTAGCATAGCAGCATAGCATCAGCCTTATAATGTTCCCACTTCTGGGACTCATGCCTCCTCTCTAAGAGAGGGAATGGGCCGTAATCCACCACGCTGGCCCAGTGTGGGTTGGTGGATGTCACACGTCTTCGAATTTTTGATTCTAGGACATGTCGGTTTCCTCACCATATTTTCCTTCAACATTTTGAGAGCAGTAGTGATGAAATAAATTACACAAAGTAATGCGCCTGGCTGGGTTTGAACCCGTGACCAACAACTTGTAACTCGGGGCCGTTACCACTCGGCCACCACTGATCAGCGTGTGCTTGGCCGTTTTGTGCGGACATGGCGCATATTTCTCACAAAGTGTACCTACTTATATTTTTGTTAATCCTTAATTTACACCTTTATCCGGCAATAAAAAGTTTCTCTTTCTTTCTTTATGTTCAAGGGACTATGTGCCTTAATACGAGTACTTATTATAGTCATCTCATTAACAGGGTTCAATCCGTCGTGAATATCTGTCTATTATACAGTTTACTAATTGGCACCGTCTCGCTTCAAGACTCATCTCTCGCGATGTGATTTTCGACGAAGACTTTATAATTAAGAGCACCGTTGACGAGATCGAGACGTGTTCTACGTTACATCGCCGATTTGTTAGAAATGATTCGTTTTTAAATATCGAATGATTTAGTAGCTTTAAATAGCTCGAAGTGGTTTAGAGGGCTTTAAATAGATTATCGCGACAGCGGGCCGTGATAAAGTTGTTCTCTTTGTAAATTATGATGTTATCAAATGTAATATTAATAATAGATGGCACGGTCAGCACCGGCTCAGTAGTTGACAGATTGGCAGCTACGCTGCGTTCGATTTCCGTACGAAATAAATATTTGTATGAGATAGTCGGTCCAGGTTTGGGTGTCTTGTTTACATGTTAGTGAACGCACTCACGATATAAGAGCAATTTTTAGTCGGGCAACGATTTCATTAAAAAAAAAAACTATTTGCATCAGCAATAATATAATTTATTCGCTTTTATAATGGAAGCACACAAAAATGTACCTAAACAATGTTAATACTTATAACAACTAAAAATATTTTTTTATTTATTTTTTGCTACTTTTTTGTATCCTTCTTCTGGACAGAGGCCTCCCTCCACTTATTCTACTTTATTTTTAGCATAGCATAACATAAGCCTTATAATGTTCCCACTGCTGGGACTCAGGCCTCCTCTCTAGGAGAGGGAATGGGCCGTAATCCACCAGGCGGGCCCAGTGCGGGTGGGTGAATGTCACATGTCTTCGAATTTTTGGTTCTAAGACATGTCAACCGCATCGGTAGTCTTAGAATTCACGATATCTTCCTTCACCGTTTTGAGAGCAGAGGTGATGAAATAAATTATACAAAATAATGCGCCTGGCTGAGTTTGAACCAGCGACCTACAACTCGTAAATCGGGGTCGTTACCACTCGGCCACTACTGCTCACTGTATTTTTACGAAAGATAAAACAAAACACCTGATTAGTTCACGAAATAAAAACAAATCTTCGCTACGTTTTCATAATACAGGAATAAAAACATTGCCTAAGAGTTGGCCTCCACTATAAAATATGTTTTCTTCTCAGGAAAACAGTAACATTATCTGGTAGATATAATTTATACAAAGCTCTTGGCTGCTAAGAAATTGCCATCTCTTACTTAGAAACCGTTCTACAAATAAAGAAACTTTTCTAATATTAATAAATATACCACAGAGTCTGACGTCACACTTCAAGTTAGTAACAAGTAGGCATATTATGAGGGCTAGATTAATTGGTAGGGGTTTTTATAACGTGTTAAAAAAAACTAGCTGATGCCCGCGACTTTTCCCACGAAGACAGCGCAATGCCATTTGGTCATAAATTGTAGATATTTTTTTTACGCGGAACTTTTTTTTCTAAAATAAAACTAGCATAAGTTACTCATTAAAACATCATCTATCTAACACTGATATACCTTCAAAATCGGTTCAACCGTTTTCGAGATTAGCCGGAATAAACAGAGACTGAAAGAAAAAATCTGAAAATTACATTTTTACTATTAAATAAGTATATAAAAAAAAAACAATAAATAAGAGAAGCAATAATTAATAAATAAACCGGAAATAAAAATACGATATTAAAATAATATTATGTATTGTAATAATACTTGTACTTTCATAAACTTTAGAAAAAAAAAAAATTAAAATGACGTACAGACACGTCAATTTTATTTATATGTATGTATAGATATAAAGGTTTCTGACGTCACATTTCAAGTTTGTACGCGTTAGGCATAGCTACGAGGGGTGGATTAAGTGGTAAGCGCTTTTATATGTCAAAATATGGCAGCAACAAAGCGAAATGTGGTTGTTTGTCTGATATCCTTCACTAGAAGGTTCTCTTTTTATTCTACAAACAAGTTCAATAAAAGAAGAGTCTAATAATTTATCATTATGTTCATCATCTTCCCGCCCTTGTTCCATGTTATTTTGGGGTCGGTGCAACACGTCTTTTCTTCCATTTCGTCCTTTCATCTTTCACGCTGTCATCCCCATTTCTTTCATATCTCTCCCTATACAATCCACACATATTTATTTTGACCTCTCTCTCTCTATCCATCAACGAATATACTCATAACTCTTTTTTTGATTGCTTTTCGTTCCTTGTCTTTATATGATCATACAAAGACAAACGATTTCCTTACATACATATATCCAGTTACTAAAGGCTAGTAATTGCAGACCGCCTCGTCGTGCATCTGGCACGGAAGGGGCCGGATCTTGCGGACGGCCAGTTCGGTTTTCGCAGGAGGCGCTCCACTGTGGACGCCATCATGCGCGTGCGAGCCCTCACGACGGGGGATGCGGTGTCCCGGGGCAGGTGTGTCTTGGCGGTGTCTCTGGACATCGCCAACGCCTTCAACTCCCTGCCCTGGAGTTGCATTGGTAGGGCACTCCGGTACCACCGGGTGCCCGACTACCTCTGTCGGGTGATCGAGGCCTACCTGTCGGACAGGTTCATCATCTACCCCGGTCATCAGGGGGAGTTGAAACGGCGAGAGATGTCGTGCGGTGTTCCGCAGGGATCGGTACTAGGGCCGCCCTTGTGGAACATCGGGTACGACTACGTGCTGCGCGCCGACCTCCCCGACGGGGTCAGCGTGGTCTGTTACGCAGACGACACGCTGGTCCTGGCGCGGGGACGGTCGTACCAGGCGGCGGTCGAACTAGCGACGCGCGGGGTTGCGACAGTCGTGGAGAGGATACAGCAGTTGGGACTCGAGGTGGCATTGCACAAGTCCGAGGCCATGTGTTTTCACGGCCCTCGGAGCGCGCCACCTCCGGGCTCCCAATTAACGGTAGGAGGAGTTCACATCGGTGTCGGGTCGACGATGAAGTACCTGGGACTCGTCCTCGACAGCCGGTGGAACTTCAAGGAGCATTTCCGACGTCTGGCTCCCAGATTGAATGTGACTGGGGCTGCGCTCAAGCGGCTCCTGCCGAACCTGGGGGGTCCAGACGCCTCCTGCCGGAGGCTCTACGCAGGCATCGTTCGGTCCATGGCCCTTTACGGTGCGCCGGTGTGGGCGCCATCGCTACGGAAGCGAGTGGCGGCCCGGCTAACCGCCTGCCAGAGGGTCATGGCCATCCGGATGATCCGCGGATACCGTACGGTGTCCTGCGAAGCGGCGAGCCTCCTTGCTGGCCTACCACCATGGGATTTGGAGGCAACAGTCCTTGCACACATGCATGACTTACGCGTGGAGATGCAACGTCGGGGCGAAACTCCGCTGCCGCGACAAGTCGCGGCATGGCGGACAGAGCTCCGGCGGGATCTCATGGTGAAATGGCGAGAGCGATTGTCGCAACCTCGTGCTGGGCACGCCACGATCGAGGCGGTAAGGCCCCTCTTTGAGGCGTGGCTGGAAAGGCCCCACGGCGTCGTCACCTTCCGTTTGGCGCAGGTGCTGACCGAACACGGCAAGTTCGGTCCGTACCTGTACAAGATTCGTGCGGGGACGACGCCCGGGTGTCGCCACTGTGCGGACCGCCCGGTGGACACGGTGGAGCACACAGTCGAGGTGTGCCCCGCTTGGGAAGAGCAGCGCCGTGTCCTCGTGGGGGCGATCGGCGGCGATCTCTCGCGCCGGGGCTTGGTTCAAGCCATGCTCCGGAGCGAGGAGGAGTGGCAGGCGGTCGCCTCCTTCTGCGAAGCAGTAATGCTAGTAAAGGAGGAGGCCGACCGCCTTAGGCAAAGGCGGACACGCCGCCGCCGCCGCCGGGTTTCCGATCCCAATTTCCGGCCACCGTAGGCGCGGGCTCGCGGACGGTGGGCAATGGGTAGCTCGCTGTCCGTCCGTCCGGTAACAGACCGGTCCGAGCTCAGGTCGTCTACGGCGCGCACCGTTCCCGCGCGCCTCAAGGAGTTGTCAGCAAACTGTAGGGGTCCAGCAGGGCCGAAGCCTACTGGGGCCAAAGGTCATGCGAGAGTGTCACCACGGGCCCCGGGACAAAGGCGAGGAATGGAAAGGTAGGTTTTTAGTCAGTAAAAGTCTGACACTGTTTCCCGCCCCACCCAAGGGCGGGATTCGTCATTGGATGATTTTACCTACCACAAAAAAAAAAAAAAAAAAAAAAAAAAAGTTACTAAAGGCTGATGATGATGATCCAGTTACTGGCGCTAGTTTTAAACTTCCTCTGATGTACTAATTTTTCACTTTATCCATTCTCATCACACCGTACACCCATCTCAACATTCTCATCCCTGCTACTTGTAATCTTTTTCATCTGTCTTTTTTACAATAAACATTTTGATCCTTTTATTATTATTACCCCATTCTATCACTTTTTTGTGGGGGAGTCTCCAGGAGACTTCCAGGTCTTTCTTGGTGCAAAGGTTGGTCATCGCTATCAACGAAACAATGCGGCGGTTCTTTGCCAAGACCCATCGGAGGCGGGTTATTGAATGACGTTTGACATTTTTTTTAATCTATTTAATTGTAAAATTATAAAAAAAAAACAATTACGTTCAAGTCGAACTCGCGCACGAAGGATTCTGTATCTTCGGTAATTAAAGCGACAATCGAAATACATCATCTGTGAAAAGTTTTAACTATCTATCACGATTCATGAGGTACAGCCTGGTGACAGCCGGACAGACAGTGAATAGAATAGAATAGAATAGAATTATTTATTTGCCAGCATTTTAAGATGTTACAGAATTGGGAGGTTCCGCTACATTCTGCCTTATGGCATGTAAAATCATTATTTTACGAAGTTACAATGCAATAAAGTGAAGTGAAGTAATAGGGTCCCGTTTTATAGAACTCTAAAAATGATATTGTTTTCACAAGCGGTAGAAAAATTCACTATACTCTATCGCTATTCAGCTTCTCAAAATCAGTCAAGGTATCGGAAAACCACATCTAACTTCCGAAGAATTTCCTCGTTCGTATTGAAACAGTTAAACAGGCTGCTCCACACCTTTCACTGTTTTATCTCCTATTTTTTCACGCCATAAGGCCTCGTTCAGAGCGTAACAGCCGACGACTGAGGGACGTAACTGCGAGTTGGCTCATCACTGCTCTCTCCCAGGTGTAACGTGACCAGATTAAAAGGACCTCCGCGAACTATTTTTTTAACAGTTTCCGAGACCATTTTACTCTGGCATGGTTATAATGGAGCCCGCGTTGGACGTTCTGCCATGGACGCCTTCCAAATCGCATCGCATTTGAATAGCAACTGCAGTTTGGCGATAGTCGTTTAACTTTTATCGATTCATATCTGAGTAATCTTTAGTGAACTGGCAACATTTATATTCTTGAAATTGGGAAAATTAGCCTATCTGTACGATAATGTTATGTTTAAATTATTCAGAGCTATTCTGTTTATTTATTGGTTATAAGCGATAGTAAATATTCTACTCAGTAGCAAAACGTAAATATTTGATTCTATTTGATTGGATGATCGTTCGGTCGTCTAATAATAATTAGTAATTGTTGGTAAGAGAACTGTACGCTTTGCTGAACGATGCCTTTTAGGAAGGAAAATATATTGAAAACTAGCTACTGCCAGCGGCTTTGCCCGTATGTAATGAGTACTTTCCAGCATTTTAAATTATAGCCTACATGTTATTCTGTTGTACACACTATATTACTGTGAAGTTTCATCCAAATCCAATTTCGTTTGAGTATAAAAAAGTAATAAATACACACAAACATGTGTTGGATCACTAATTCAACATTACTGACTTTATCCACACAGCACTTTTATCTCCTTGACTTGCCCTTTCTAAAATCGACAACCGACTACTCTAGTGGGTGCGAAAACCCGCTATTAATGAAATTGAGGACCGGATCTACCGCCATCTTGGCAGAAACAGTTAACTATTTATTCAAGAAAGTATATGTATAAAGACAACCAGAAAAATCCTTACAAAAATATAAATGTCTGAAACATTTGATTTAATGTCACACAAAGTTCAAGAATTATTTAATGCACCACTTTAAATGTAAAATCGTCATTTGACAAAACAAACAGATATCAAAACTAACGCCATCTAGACGACAGTTATTTCTAACTTTAAAATATCAGCTGTCACACACGACAACAAAAGTCATTGTCATTTGAAAACCTTATCCAAACAATAAGATTCCAACACATGGATATTATATACAAACTTCCAACTTTATAATATAGTTACTAACTGATATCATCTGCTTGTTTCGCCTAATTGAAAGTACATACTCCAACGGTTTTTGAATGGGGTGCCTTAGGCATAATACTATAACTACACGTTGAATAATATTATACAATCACCATATATTGAGCAAGATTTTTGCACAAAAATATTGCTCAATAAAATTAAGCTCGCCTAAACTTTTGTTAAATCATTTCACATTGTTTCCATACTATCCCTACACGTTAAATAATATTGTACAATCAGATATATTGCGCAATATTATTGTAATACACCTTCAATAATATTGCGCTATATATCTTATGGGGCGCCTTAAAACGGTACAATACAACAATGTAGCAGAAATACTTTGTTCTATTTTCAAATGTTCTAATAACCATAAACAATAACGGGTGCTAACTAGCGGACCGGAACCGCGTGACTGAAGATCATAAGAACTTCTGCCAAATGGCGGCAGTTACACAACTTTAGTTACACTTAAACTCAAACAATATCTTCAAATCAATTTTCTTGTTATACTTCAGTAATTTTCTTGCTGTTGAAAGGAAATGAAACGGTTCATTTGAAACGATATTTATTTCAATTCTCGTAGGTTAATCATTAAACATAATATATCTATAGGTGGTGTGTTTGTCACTTTACTCCTCCTAAACGGCTTGACCACTTTGCATGATGCGTATATAAAAGGTCTTTTCTTTTCGCTTGAGACACATTTTACAAAATAATGCGAGTTTTCTTAGATTTCATGCTAATATGGTTATAAGCGATATTACAGAAAATACAAAATTAATTAATTTAATATTTATTTTTTAAATAACGTACCTTTAATGTATAGGTGGTTTATTTGAACTTATAATTCTAAGTCAATCACACAAAACAAAAACACTTTGAAGTGTTATATCTTGGAATAAGCAAAGGAGTAATGCAGAGCGGAGTACCCACAACCCCGCAACCCCGCTCTGCATTACTCCACTTCGCAGCCTCACTTCGCTCTGGTAGCTGTCTGTGCTACCAGAGCGGAGCGAGGCTGCGGAGCGGAGTGAGAAAGTAATGCGGAGCGGAGTTGCAGACTGTCTACTTCACTTTCTGCCTCCGTATTCTGATTTTTAAACTAGTTTGTACTCCCTGTTCACTGAAGACGAGCGGAGATTTTGTGCGTATTGGTTAACATTTCTCCGTTTCTCCGCTCAGCAGCTTCGCTGCGCTCCGGTGGACAGGGAGACTAAAAGGGATGAAACAGGGGTCCAAAGTTTGTATGGAGAAACTTTCTTTCACGCCAAGCCGCTGGCAGAAGCTATTAGTATTAATAATAAAACTAATCTTAAGTTGGAAACCGGATACTGGCTTCCGAGTATCCGTCTAGATATTGGCTATCAATGTCCAGCCGGATACTATTAAAATTGACTGAGTACGAGATAGTTGCCAAATATTTGTTTAATCCTTAGTTATTATCTAATCCTTTGTGAATACAGTTTTTTTTTTTGAGCGCTATTTTTCATTCGCAATGTCGCAGGCTGAAACAAATTAAAACGTTTCAATTAAGTACACTAATTATAAAAATAAATGTAGAATTTTTGAGTGTGTGTGTGTATGTTACTTCTTCACGCTCGAATAGCTGAACAGATTTAGATGAAATTTGGCACACGAGTAAACCGTAAAAAGTTCAGGTATAGCACATAGGATCTCAGTCTTTTTATCCCGGAATTATCCTCCCTTGGGACAGTTTTGTACTGTAAGGCAGGTGAATCCATTGTCCAAAGTCAGCAAAGAATGACCGCAAAACTAATAAACTTTTATTCCGCAAAACTAATAAACTGTTAGTCCGCAAAACTAATAAACTTTTAGTCCGCAAAACTAAAACTAATAAACTTTTAGTCCGTAAAACTAATAAACTTTTAGTCAGTTCTAATAAATCGTCTCTTGTGTATGTGAACTTACATGTTCGTGAACGCACCTACGACATCTCAATCGTTATCGCTGCCCCTATAATGGGACAGGGATTTAAAAAAAAAAAAACAGAACTCATTGTAGGCAAATCATTATAAGTTTTTGTTCAAAACAAGTTACCTACATGTGCTTCCCAATTCCTTAATAACTAAAAGATAGAAGATACGCTTCGACTAACCCGAAATACTCGTAAATGTCTTAGATTCAATTGTCAATCTTAGAGTTGTAGCAGTGTGGCTATAAAGAGATCTGTGGAAGCCCGACTTCGCTAAGACTTTAGTACTGGATCACCGCACACTCGTATAAATCCGTCTTTCGTTATTACCCTACTAGGCGGTTACATGAGATAGCCTTGAAGTATAAATGAGACAACCACACTGTACAGAACTTTGGGGGCAATATGGTGCATGCTGGGCAATTTTGACTTATGTTGTCATCTTAATGAATTAAGGCTAAGAAGTTTCAAGTTACTACTTAGTTATTAGGATTAATAAAATTAATATCGGGCATTGACGTCACGGTTGAATTACAGCACAAAACAAATATTTGTATGGCTGAAAAATAACTAGCCGTTCTGGAATTGACAGTCTTATGTTTGTGAGATAAAATGTTCGTGAATGCACCGCACCTATGCCACAATTTAATTTATTTATACTATGGGACAAGGTATATTAAAACAAAAAAAAAAATGTTTTTGTAAATCCGTAGGTTCCTAGCTATAACATATAGCTCGAATCTTTGTCTTATTGGTACTTTAAAGAATACAACTCCATTTATTTCGTAGTGATCTAAGCACATAGGCTTTAGGTTGAATTTTATAGCCTGATCGTGCTTTACATCAATAAAATAATGTTAGTAAAATATAGCTTTATGGCTAAGCGAATGAAGAGTAGTATTTAATCTACCCAAGAATGTTACTGGGTCAAACTTATAAAAATAAGCGTAGCATAATCAGCGTTAGAATGTTCTGACGTCATCTCAACGCTCAGTCACGTAGTCAGAACTAAGGAATTGGGGGCGTGGCCAACTCTAGGCGTTCACGCTTAACGTATCGATCGTAACTTGGCTAGAAGGACTGGATTTAAGCCTCACTAGGAGAGCGAATGGACCGTAATCCACCACACGAGAAGTTCCTCATCTTCGAAGTTTTGTTCCTAAGACATACCTGTTTGCTCACCATCCTTGTTTCTTCTTTGTATCACCTGCCTGGGCTTGAACTCCCGATTTACAATTCGTAAGTCAAAACACTGGGTACACACAAACATTTGGGTTTGGGCCTTAGTTCAGGCCATGGTCCGGAGTGAGGAGGGATGGCAGGCGGTCGCCTCCTTCTGCGAAGCAGTAATGCTAGCAAAGGAAGAGGCCGACCGCATCAGGCAGAGGCAACGGGGCGCTCGCCCCAGCCGCCGCCGGGATTCCGATCCCGATTTTCGGTCACCGTAGGCGCGGGGTTGCGGACGGCGAGCAATTGGTACATTGGGATCGAGTACAAACCGTCGACGGCTCGTAGTGTTCCACGCCTCAAGGAGTTGTCAGCAAACCGTAGGGGCCTAGCAGGGTCGAAGCCTACTGGGGCTAGGATCGTTTTCTGAAAGGACCTCAGTATGAATGGAACGAAGGAACAATAGAAGACTTTTAGTCAGTAAAAGTAAAAGTCAGTTTAGTCACTACTATTTCAATCCCCGCCCAAGGGCGCGGAGATGTCATTGGATGATTTTCAATAGACAAAAAAAAAGCCAAACTTCAGTGTAAGTGGACCTCGCATGAAAGTCCATATTATGCTAGATTAGCTAAAAGTTAGCCCTATCAACAACGCGGCGACAAGCTATCAGAAGGCAAGTTAGAAACATTTCCCACTTCGTTCGCAAAAATATTATCTAAACTCCAAATTTTATTTACGTCTTGTTCCATCGGCTTCCTCTTTGTGAGCCTGACAGCTCACAGCCTATGATGCCAATGTTCAACGTTTTACAAACCATTTAATTTTATCGAATGCAATGTAATACAGATTGTTATGAATCAGCTGGGAGTCAATTTACCACGCACATATGGAACGCGTTACCAACGTGTCAGCCTCATTTATTTTTTAACCGTCTGTATTTTTGTGTGTTGATTTATGCTGGCCAGTGTCAGTGGGGCAAATGAAACCAGTGTCAGATTCCTTTTTAAATCCCCGTTCCATCGCTGTTTAACATAAGGTATTTTTGAACGGTATGCAAAGAACTCAACGATGTACGTTAAAGTTGGTATTTCGATTTTTATTTCCGTTCCGTTTTTAGAAACTGATGGTAGTCGTGCGTTAACGTGTTGGGGAAGAATGTGTAACCGACTTTTCATAGCGGTGATTTATTATTAGCTTTGTTTGATACATGATGTAAACAGAACAGTCTTGCAATTACACAGGTCGTCATGGAAACGTTAGAACTTGTGATTGTTCTCGTATTGTTATATTTTCTGGTGATTTATTTATTTATGAAAGGTCCTTGTAAAGATTTCTGTCATCATCTTCATCATAACAAACTGCCAAGCTCCACAGCCGGTCAAAGTATGGCTCTACAAGAAAAAAACACATTTCATTTTCGTTACCCATTCTTATTTCGTTTTTTTATTTATTTTGTTTCATATTATTCTCGACGTGGCTTGTTCACATTAATAAATTAAATTACTTGTTGAACGTACAGAAAGAAACAGTGTAAGCTTTATGAGACTTATAACAAAAAATGCTACGTGCATTTACAAAGTAAATACGATAAAATTACCTTTAAAACTACACAGCAACCAAAGCCTTTCTTTTCTTTTATTTCGAAAGAAGGACAATGGAAACAGCGAATTAAATAGACAGAAACAAGTTGGAAAATATCATTCGGAAAGACTGTATCTAAAAGAAACTTCGTTTATATCCTTCTTAGAGTCTAAGGAATAAAAAACATAAAACATCCTGTAGGTACCTACTTAAGATAATGTTTTACGACTTATCAGTTAAATCAAACAACGTTCCGCCATTTAAAAGGCATAAAAAGGGAAAAAGGGGCCAAGTTTCTCAGTTTTTCGGAGTTCTCCGTCGGTTCGGATCGAACGGGATTAGGCTAATGAGCGCCGGATTCCCTCCATAAAATATACAAGACATGTCCGGAGCTTGATATCGGCAAATATTTAATGAAAATGGAATCAAGGGTCTGTTTATTATTAGAATCGATTAAAAGTTCATTTGTTTTGTTTTTATTCTTTACTATCTTTTGACAGTGGATTCGCTTGTATTTTTTAATATTTTACGGGAGTTGGCTACCGGAATAAAAATTGTCCTATCTTTTATTCCAGGCTTAACCCGTGTACCAAATTTAATTCAACTCTGTTCGGTGTTTTGAAAAAGAAATGAAAGAACAAAACCAAGTTTATTTGGCAAACACAACATATTACAAAATATAAACAAAAATATTGTGCTTCACCACGTGTGCGCCAAAATAAGTCCAGTTCAACATAAATGCCAGTCTACTACGGTTTTCAACTGTATCAGAGGTTGTAAATGTTGTGATGCGACCATACATATTATTTCTATGGATGCGACGGATGCAAATCGGTTTTGTAGTAAATTGTATAATAATGATAATGTGCACTTTAATAAGTAAAAAAGAAATAAGTACGTTAATATTAAGTATGAATAACTAATTAAATATATTAAGTGTGACAAGTAGGCATAAGTTAATGTCTGCTTATGTCTGTATATAGTGTAAATAAAAAGAAATAATAAACACACACACACACACACATATAATGGGGTGATACAAATCCTTACTATTTTTTGAATGTGATACTAATTAACCTGTTGAATACCATAATTAGAGACACAATAGAAAGACAATAGGTGTGCGGACGCCGGCGTCCTCTCGGGGATAATGAATTAAAAGACACAGTAGGGTTTAGTCCGTAAAACACGTTTGACACGTCCTCTCGCTCCACTTTGAGCGGGAGAAGTCATCCAATGATTTGCCACCTCAAATAAAGTATGATTCAAGTCTTGAGCCAACATCAAGGACAATTAAAAAATACGCATTCGTATAAAAAATGTGGTAGATTTATACCGTTGTTCTAGTTATATGTAAAAAATTGCCATAATTTTGTTAGTAGATAAATATGAATTTATTACAAAATTAGTGACTACTTAATTTTAACGTATACAATGAACAGTTCATTGTTACCTAATAAAGTGTTAAGTGGCAGTTCGCGCGACGTTCGAGCCTCCCGAAATAACCGTGTTGCCTGAAACATCCCTATTTTCAACGAATATTACTCACATAATATAATAATAAAAATGAATGAGAATGCCACGTGGTACCGAAGCCGGGAATACGTTCACTATACTAATATTATAATAGGTTAAATTTTGTTAGTTTTTATGGAGAATCTCTGAAATTATTGAAGCTATTCTGAAAATTATTTTATTGAAACGTATCAGCTCTATCCCTGAGTGATATGACTTCCTTGATTTTTTTAAATATGGGAATGACTTCGCCCGCTCTAAGGCGGAGTGGGAGGATGTTAGACTTTTACTGGCTAAAACCCATTCCTATGTTCCTTTTTTGCCTTGCATTCCAGGATTTCCTTTCAGATGCAAACCCATGGCTCTAGTAGGCTTCGACCCTTCTGGGCCCTACGATTTTGCTGACATATCCTTGAGGCGTACGTGGATCACTACGCACCGTCAATGACTCGGGTTCAGTCTGGACGGTTAACGGACGGCCAGATGGCGAGCAACCCATTACTCGCAGTTCGCAAACCCGCGCCTACGGTAGCTGACTTACTTGACTTATATCATTTTCCTAGCTAGGACAGAGACCGTCGACAGTTAGTCACCCATCACGACCGGTTTTTAGCTTAACGCTTCATCTCGCTCCATGTCAATCTGATGGCCGTCAATTTTGCCTTTAATTATCGATTTTATTTTACTATAATATGCACACACGTAAACCTTCATTATGAATCACTCTATCTATTGGTGAAACTATATGAAAAATCATTTAGTGTTTATTTTATATAATAAGTTCCTGTACTAACTATCGCCCGCGTGAAGTCATTGGCTGCTATTTAAACAGCTTTGTCAGCCATTACAGGTACTCAAAAGCTAGAAAAACTAACATTAATCTTGCTAAGCAGAGACATTTGTTATAAGATACTGGGTTATGGAGGTAATATTTGCAGTTGCTTTATGTGAAAATACTGATAATGGCTGTAGGTACACAGTCAGGCAAGAAAACTACCCCAATATAACTGGGCAAAGGCTGGTCTGCCAGGTAAGTTTGCAGATAGGTTCAAAAGAGTTATTTTTTATTTTTATTATTATGATTATTTTTATTGTTTTTTTGGGTACAATATTGATTGGTCTACATTGTCCTTACATAATTTGACGGGCCTGTTGGTCTAGTGGTTAGTGGCCCTGACTGCTATGCCGCAGGTCGTGGGTTCGATTCCCACCCAGGACAAATGTTTGTGTGATGAGCACGATCATTTGTTCTGTGTCTGGGTGTTATTTATCTATAATATGTATGTATTTAGAAATATATAAGTATGTTTATCAGCTGTCTGGTACCCATAACACAAGCTCTGCTTAGCTTGGGACTAGACGGTGTTGTGTGATAATTGTAGAAATATTATATTATTATATTATATTATTATAATTATCAATACTGTAATTTGGAAATATTGTACAACAAACCATTTTTTTTAAAAGAGTAACCATGGAGTTTCTGGAACCGTGCACTGGCTTCTGACGTTTTATAAGTGCCTATGTAGGCCTATGTGACATAATAACTATTTTGATTTTGATTTTTGATTTTGCCAACCACAGCCTTCAGGGCTAAGGCAACTGAGGAAACATTGGTGAATTTTAGTCAGTACAAGTTTCACACTCACCCAGAGTAGAAAAAGTTACTTTATAAAACTCCAGACAGTTCTTTTAGTCTGTTACCAACATTGTTACTTCGAATCATGAAAACATTTTCAAACAACAGAAAACTTAAACAAAGACGTTTCATTAACTCAAAATAAAAAGCCATTAAAATTCCGCTTTCGGGCCAGTCCAACAAGGAAACGACTCAGTGAGATTCTAATATTCTAGTGCTACAACACTAGGGCCTTTTGTAACGGGTAATAAAAGGCATTCTAGGGCTCAAGTGGACCCAACGGAAATTTAATCTGACAGAGGACCCTTTTGTTTCAAGAAATTCTGTCCTTAGATAAATGTCGGTAAAGTAGGCACAGCAATGAACGAATATTTCAATTTAATTAAAAATACGAGCAGAAAATGTTGTTTTATCCCGATTGCCCGTTTAAAGAACTCTTAGCAAATCTTAATGACCCTCCGGTGGCGGTGTTTTGTTTTGATTTGAGTAATGACCTGAATTTGTACCGGTGTGTTTTATTTAACCAGCCCCAAAAAAAGGTTTCATTCTTTTTGTATTTAATTTCAATTTTGCGTTCGTTTATTTATTAGAGAGTATTAAATTAGTTGATGTTGTGTTTTAATAAATTAAACGAATAATATCTAATTAAATATTAGGTCTTTACCCATTTTTTTTAGTTGTTAAATGGTGCACTTTTAATTTAATTTATAATTTATTTATTAATAAATATATAGTTGAGAAGAAGACAAACAGAGAACACGTTAGAAGTAGCCGTGGGCCAACTTCTTCCGCTGTAGGTTGAGCTAGAGGGCGTGCCGACTTTTACTGAGTAAATTCCAACTGTATCCTTCAATTGCTTAATTCGAATAATCCACATATCGCATATGCCAGTTTAGACGCATTGGCGCAGTGGTTGACCGATTGGCTGTTAAGCAATGTTTTGCGGGTTCGATTCCCGCTCGGAACAAATATTTGTATGGCCTACAGATCGTTTGTCCGGGTCTGGATATCATGTCTATGTTTAAAATTTTAAAACGCACAAAAGGGCAAGTGAGAATGAAGGAGATAGACTTTTTTATTTTTTTATTTCTATAAACTAGTACTTGACTGCAATCCTACCTGATGGTAAGTAGTGATGCAATCGTTGATGGTAACGCGCACTAGTTTACTAAGAGCCTATTCACTCTAGCCTTGAAGACGCCTAAATTAGAATCGGACGGGAAGACCGCAGCGGGCAAATTGTTCCAGTCCCTCGATGTAAGTAGTATAAACGACGAGGCAAAACGCTTAGTCCGGACCGTGGAAGTTTCAACAACGTAAGGGTGGATATTCGCCGTACGGTTTAAGTAAGTAAAAATCTGACACGCCCATCTCCGCCCAGAGAGCGAGAAATCATTTGTTTTCCGAGCTTAAAAAAAAACGATACAGGAGTAATTCCTAAAGTGAGCCAAGTTATGCTGCCTGAAAATAACCGGAATTAATATTTCAGGTACTTGCTACAGTTATTTTCATTAACCCTTGTTTAATACAGCTACTTGAACAGACTCAAGTACTTATTATACCTAAAGTGAAGCCAATTAGTGAAGCTTGTATAAAGGTCGCCTTTATTAAAGGTTTGCCTTTATTGTTAACAAATAACGTTTTGAAATTTATTGGGTTGGTATGCTTGGTATTAATTTTTGCTTGGTATGAATGATCAACACGTGTAACTAAAAATAGTTGGCCTATTACAATGAATAGATAGATTTTTATGAAATTTTTCGTGTATATTTAGTAGGTCTAAGAATATATTATAGGTTATTTTTTACCCTCCTACCTGTTCACAGAGGGCCTCCCCCTGCAGAAGACCGATTGCCAGGTCAGCTAGTCTAACATAATTATAAAGGCGCCTAGTAATTAGCTGCAAAGTGCCGCGTGACAGTAGCGCGACAGCAGCGTGGCAGCAGCGTGGCCGCCACCTCACTAGAACCGCTATTTTGTAAAGTTTCTCGATTAGGACGATAAGGTTTCTTTTTCCAAAATCTTTTTTCGGTTTATTAAAAGATTGCCGTTATTTGGTGTATGCGAATTTCATAAAGTGAAAAGCTACTGTGGCCAAAATTTCAGAATTATGTGTATAAGCTGTATGTCCTAATTTTTATTCATGTTTAGACTTGAACAAAAACTAAGTACGTATCATCACTAGTCGACCGATGAACTGGTGCGCGGCCGCAGCGTGGCTGTCTCGCTGCAATCGTGCGTTTTTAATTTTTATGGATTAACAAAGCGAAAGCAGCGCGAAGGCAGCGTGAAAGCAGCGCGAAAGCAGCGCGAAGGCAGCGCGACGGCAGCGCTGCTAAATCTTGTGCCACAGTATTCGTTTACAAACTCCTCCGTAACGGCTTGACCGATTTTTATGTTTTTTTTTTATATAGGTATTTGGAAGATCCTACCCTCACCCCAAAAAAACCCTATTTTGTTTTTTTTAATTGATATGGTAGCACCACGTTTGCCGTATCAGCTAGTAAGTAATAATATAAAATTTCTCAAACAGTGGGTTTTGGCCTGAAACAGCACAGTACTCTCTGCCTCCTGTTCTCAAGGTGGTTTAATTAACATCCTCTCTCGTTAAAGCCGCTAATGACAGCTGGGCTTAACTGCTTACTTCTGCAAGGGGCTCTGAAAGATATCCAAGCCCCGGTAGTTACTCAATTCAGACGATGAATTATACAGAATTGGGTTTCTAATACACTCAATAAGGTAGTCTGACTTAAACTTCTTAAGTATACCTTTGGCTTTTATTTTTGTGCAGATAAACCTGTTATTTTAATATTATTCCGTCTATTAATTTTAGGTACATATTTTTTAAAGAAATTTAAAGCACACGTAAAAAACATTTAAAAAAAATAGTAGGCCGCCGGTGTCGGGAGCAGAGTCTAAGCTACAGGTGGTTTGAGCTCCACAGAAAGAAACCTCCTCACAATGCGAGCCGTATCGAGGAGTACTGCCTTCTGTACCAGGCCCTTGATCCAACCACGCAACGATAGCTTCGACAGATGATCCTCGAAGCTTTTGGCTATAAGGCCGTTGGCGGTCACGACAATCTGAATTATTTTTTTTAGAGTAACCATGGAGTTGCATGCCGGTTTTTCTCCATAGGAAACGACGCTTCTTAAAAGTTTTATCTTACAAAATGAAGCCAGTGCATGATTCCAATTGGTCGTTTCCTACAAAGAAGAACCTGCTCTTGATGGAGCAAGAGGGTGTGTGTGACTTATACCTACCTTCTGACAAAAGCCCACCAGTATTCTTCAGTTACTTACACTATACGATCCAGGGCCGAGGTTACTTACTCAAACAGTCCCGTTACCCAACATATATAAGGTATTTAGTTTGATTACAAAATCATATACTGTTCAAACTAAAGGTAGAACTACATTGGGCACGCGAGGGCTACATACGCCGATCTGGGCGCGTCGGTCTTCATACATTTTAAATGGCAACTAGATTTGTAGGGCTACATCACACCAATATCACGCGATGCCACGCGATGCAGTTCTACGTACAACTCAGGCGTAGGTATGTCAGGTAGCTTAAATCTTTTTTTAAAGAAAAGACCTTGAATTAAGTTTTCCGTCGTCCTCAGCCAAAATATTTAGGTAGTCTCAAGATAAAATATCTTACGTTTATCGCATGTTCATGGTAGCTGAAGCCTCAGACCTGCAGATAATGAGTCGGGACTGTCCCCATGGGCATAAAACTGAAGCATCGACCACTTCAAGGCGCTTAGAGGATATTCCTTGACACAGCGACTTATATGTGAGGTATCAGAAGCCGTGTAATATCAGGATATTAATGTAGCGTGTGTACGTGGTTTATAAAATAGAGATGAACAAAGAATGTTGGATCGTAAAAGGAGAATTTACATCTGCAGTTCCATTACACGTTTGGCAGTTAAACTAGTCCAGATACTTCGGAAAACAACGGTAATTTCGTAACTTTGTATCTAGTAAGACAAAATGTATGCATGCGATGAAACGTTTTAGGTTTTTTCTAGAAGCAAATTAAATCCTGAGTTCCTTAGTCATGATTTTTGTAGTAACTGCATGAATAATCAAAGTATTGACCACATAAGCGTAAGCGTAATTAGCCTTATAATATTCCCATTGTTAGGAATTAGGCCTCCTCTCTAGGAGTGGGACTGGGCCGTAATCTATCACGCAGGAACAGTGCGGATTACTAGACATAACATGACTCCGAATTTTTGGATTTAAGACATGCCGGTTTCTTGCCAATGTTTTACTTCGTTGTTTTCGGAATCGGAATCGGAACTAGAATCAGAGAAGAAGTCAGGAACTTTTTTTTATCATTGTGGATAGGCTCACGTTTGACCATCTCACCTCATGGTAAGCGAGGATGCGGCCGACGAAGCAGCAAGCTTGCTTAGAAGTAACCTATTCACTCTCGACTTAAAGACCTCTAGGTTATAGCTATTAGGAAATACAGAATCCGGCAGGGAATTCCACTCTTTAGCTGTACGCATAATGAATGTGTTTCAAAAACGCTTTGTACGTATGGGTGGGATCTCCACCATGAACCGGTACATGGTGGAGGCGCAAAGCCGTACGTTTTGTGGTCCGATGATGGAACGGACTAGAAGGAATTAAATTGTGCAATTACAATGCACATTCCCCGAAATACGCAAACAATAGAAAACCGACAGGCTAGCAACTCGGCGTCGAAGCTCAAGAGTTTGGAGTTTTGACTCAACAAGTACAAGTGCAAGTGTCAAATGAAACACTGCTAAAACTATTATGAATCTCGGTTAAATAGGTATAAATGCAACGCGAACTCAAAACATGATACAAAACAAAGTAACAGGTGAAAGAGTATCAACTGAAGGTTCGGGGAGGGATGTTCCCAGAGTGATAAGTATATACTTGTTTGTACAGTACGACCGACGGATCTTGGCGCGTCTGAAGTTCGGCTTTGCCAGCCAGCTCTCAGAATTTTAGCGCTCAAAATAAGCGCGCCAAATAAATGATTTTTAAAAATAAATGCCAATAACAGTTGTTAACAGCAACCAGCAAGTCTATTGGCATTTATTTTTTTAAACCATTTATTTTTTACGAGTGCACAAGCGCTGAAGTTCGCAGAGCCTAACTTCAGACGCGCCAAGATCCGTCGACCGTACTGTACCTCCGTTATACCTTGGATTCAAATTTATCGGAACGGAAATCGGAAATATAAACCTTTATGTCTCTCGTTCAAACCCACAACATACATCTTGTAGTCAGAACTGTCACCACTGGCCCACGACTGATCTCGAATTAACAACCTACGCAAAAACAAACATAAAGTAAACTTATTATATATGTACACAAATCTAAAATAGAAATGAAAACTATTTCAAGAGCCTCTAACCCGTCGAGCAGGCGACGGGTCCTTTCTACCCTTTTAGCGAGTGAGTGGATCACATTTGCTGAGTTGACTCCAACCCTCCGCCACCGGCCAACCGCCTTGGAAACCCGCCAGCAATCTGTTTACTCAACTTTAATTGAGATTATCCTATTCCAAAATAATTTTAAATAGCCAAACGTTGATTTTATAGAAACAAACCAAAACATTTTGATTACTTAATCAAGACTCATGTCTAAACAAAATTGAACCAGCCATCAAAATATTCATGAAATCGCTAGAAATATAATTATCTTTTCCATTTCCGTTGACGCAAATGCCGAATGCATCAAAACGTCACGTGTCAGGCGGCCGAATGTCTCAAATGACAAGTACACGTCAGTCACGCGGACAGAAATAGCAAACGGTTGAGTAACCACTTCAAAAAAGAGATAGATCTTAATTTTGTCTATAATGTTAGCTTTACTCGGCTATCAAACCCGTATTGAACATAAAATTTTAACGACGCCGCAAAACGGGCGGTGGTAGCGAAGTGTGCCGCGTGCCACCGCTTTATAGCAAATTGGAGTCATAGCGGGTTGACACCGAGACGGCATGGCATTGTCCCATGTGACGTGATACAACGAGACCCAACGGGCGATGTCGAGCGGCGAGATGAGGCGGCCATCGCGGCATCGGACAGCTTGGAGGCGAGCCAGCGATGTGTCCCGCCACTCGCGTGCTACGGGATAACAGGATATCTAGCTTATGTAGGGATTATTCAGACAACTAGGTCGCAATCTCATTTGTTGAGCGAATTTTCAATGGGATTTAATGTGCTATGGACTTTGTTTGTACAAGTAATTCGCCAGTTTAATGTTGTCAAGTATATGTTCGCAGCATGACATTCTGCTAGAAACGATTGTTCCGCAAATACCGACCAAATGGAGCGTATTTGGGAAATAGAGAAGTCTATCAAATGTTTTTTTAACGCCGCTGACCTGAATTCGGATCCACATCCTGTACCATTACGTGCACGATTAGTCAGTTTCTGTTTTGTATAAATCCAATTTTAGCTGAGTGAGGCATCTTAAATAGATTCTGTATAACTAAAATAGCTTCTTGCTTTATTTTTGTATGTGTAGGTTAGAAAATGACCGTATACTAGCCAACACTTAAATCTTAATGCCTGAGGGAACAACAGGACTTCTCGAAAATTGGATATATTTTTTTATTATTTCGTACGAAAATCTTACGTTTTTGCCGTAGTTGAGACAAGAAAAGAATCTGACGCTGAGCTTTTTCGCTAATGGGCTGTCTGAGCTTGAATTCTGTCATTAGGACTTGGAATTTTACCTTTTATCGGGCAAATGGTGTGCCACCGCAGCGGGATGAATGATCATCATTTGTCCATAGGTGGCACAAATATTATGGAAGTGAAAATCTCTGTGGCCTCAATTGCCGTTTGTGCTACAATCTGTGGTATCTCGAAACTGTGTTATTTTTTTAAGAATGATTTCTATTTTAAGTGTTTCTCTTGCGTGCGTCAGATTTTTTTTTTAATGGTAGGTTAAATCATCCAATGACAGATCCCGCCCTTGGGTGGGGCGAGAAATATGCATTCTAGTGGTTCTTTCTGCCCGGCAAGACGTGATAGTTAGATCTATTTTTTTAAATTAAGCATCTGAGAAAGCCTAGGCGGTACCAGATTTTGAGATAAACCAAGTTCAATTGGCAGTTTTAAAGAAAAGTTTTATAAAGAAAAAGGTGGCGATGTGTCCCCTACAGATATTGCATACTGGCCCCGATCAATACAATTTAAAAAACACGCCATCATATACAGTTTCGGTGCAATGTGAAGTTTTTGTGGCAGAATTGTATTAATAGCGATAATACCAAGAACCCTGTATACAAAATGGATGTATATTGTATTCCGGTAGAGAACACTTTATCTGCTATCTTTTACTGTACAATTTTTATATGCACTCCGCAGAATCACACTAATCAGAGAATAAAGAGCCGAAAGGTTGTGGGTATATGTATATATTTGTACTTTCTTCACGCTCGAATGACTGAATCGATTTCGGTAAAAGTTAGCACACAAGTTGACCATGTCCTGGAATAGCACACAGAATACTTTTTATCCCAGTAGTATGATTCCTTGACGTCTCTTGATCTCAGACACAAGTCTGCATGGTTCTCATATGATTTGACCATTACATGTTTGCTGTATGGACTTTTATAAAAGACTTTGACCCCTGAGTTTGTTTCGGTGTTTCTTCTCAGGGTAGTCAGCTAGGAAACACCGGCCTCATCTAGCTTAAACTGACGAAAAAATTGACGTCGAAAAGTGTTTTCAAAATCTCACAGGCAAAGCCGCTGACCGCTTGTTCGAAATAAATGAAAAGCGCAAGTTGATAAAGATGATAATACAGTCGATTGTTACTAACAACAGCAGCTATACTTTCTTTAAAGTTTTTAACAAACTGGCCGCGCAATAGCTATGCTATTCGTTCCATGTGCCGAGGTATTTACAAAATAGGGCTGTCACGCTGAATGTTAACAGTGGGATTGTTAAAAAAAGTCTACCACATTCTAATATAACTTGTCTAACCTTTTACTTTTTGATTACGTGACTGTCCGAAAGCTAAACACAAAGATAGATATAATGTTCTTTATTGTACATAGCATAGCATCAGCCTTATAATGTTCCCACTGCTGGGACTCAGGCCTCCTCTCTAGGAGAGGGAATAGTCCGTAATCCACCACGCGGGCCCAGTGCAGTTACACCAATAATAAAATTAGTACTTTATTGTACACCAATAATAAAATTACAATTTGAACTTAAATAAAATTCATAGGGTGTCACAATGGAGGCAAAGAGCAACTGAAAGAACACAGGTGGGTGTCAGTCAGTAAAATTCGGACACTTCCTCTCGCTCTATTTAGAGCGGGAGGAGGTTTTAATAAATTCTCACCAAAAAAAAAGTATTGGTATTGTAGCAACTTTAAGCATGTACATTTCACAGGAAGCTATCATTTTGTCATTATCTGTGGAAGCTTGTAATTAGCAATTTAGTTATTTATACTGCCATTATAATATTATTAGCAGACTTTGGATTTTATGCTTTCGTATGTTAGTATATAATTCTATTAGACCGCCCATTGTGACACCCTATTAATTTTAAGTTCCTATTGTAATTTTATCTTTGGTGTACAATAAAGAATATATCTATCTATCTATCTTTTTTTTTTTTTTTTTTTTCTATCTATCTATCTATCTATTTTAACAGCGTTATTGCATATTTTGGTACTTTTTCATTGACAGCGCTTATTGAAAAACTAAAAACCTTCCTCTTTGCAAGTCCTTCAGAATATTAGATAAAATATTGAACAGAGTTACGCCCCTAAGAATGAAATATAGCAAAAATTTCTTAGTAAATTTAATGCAGTTTTATATAAAAATCTCGGTCTTGAAGGAATAACAAAAATAACGCATTTTTACTTGTATAAAAAGGCCCGTTTTGACGTTAAAGAAGACTCTAGAATGTACTCGTATGTATTGGAATGAAACTGAAAAAAAAATACAGCAAATGGTTTAACTTATTTTCCGTGTAATATACTTGTAAATGTCATCATTTTATTTTTTAACGAGTTTATTGACAAAATTATAAATATACTGAAAAAATAGACGTAAATACTAATTATAAATGTTTTTTGATTGTGGATATTTTGTGCATATTTTGCACTATTTTACTGCATTTTTGCTTGCATAGTTTATCATTTTGACTGTGCATATAATTTGAGGTCTAGTTATTAGTGTGTAAGCTTTCCTAAAACGTGAAAAATAAAATAAATAATTAGACCTGTGGCAGCCCTGTTTGCCAACAGCTGCAACATCCTGTCGAGACTGAGCGGCATTCAATGTTGCAAGTTTCTTAACTCGCCACTCAGTCAGTAACAAATAAGTACACTGATATTTAAGATTGTTAATACTTACCTAACAACTAAGGTATTAGTTACACTCAAATGATTGGCAGATAAAATGAAAGATGGCGGGTTTCTGAATAATCTTTTTGACAGGTTTTCAGGCTAGAGTTTGAGAAATACTCAACTTCAAATCAGAAATCGGGGGATAAAAAACAAAAATAATTCATTTTTTTGTTGTCAAATAAATAAAGTCGAATGCATTCTCTTCTAACTGCAGAAATTGGAACATATTTTTAGGCTATTAGTCAAAAATAAATTTAAAAAAGTAAAACAAAAAACAAAAGGCTTCTGGCGGGTTTTTTTCGTGAAGTTCAATGGCTGTTTTTATTATACACATTTGGATTTTTAATAGATGTTGTTATTCACAACATCTTTGTGATGCAAATTGGTGTGGTTTTATAGCTCAAGTGTCTACAACAAGACAATATGTAGAGTTGCTAAATAGACCATACCTACCGGTAAAATGAAACTGAGAATTTTATACCCAATGTTCAAAATATCGGGTTCATACATCATCATACATCTTACAGTAGTTCACAAAACTTTCGTAAGGTTAGTCAACTAACTCCGAATCATCGTGCTAGTAACAGAAATAACTAACAGGTCCATGTAATAATAATGTATTCAAAACGTGCCGCCTTAAACAATCAGACTAATATTATAAAGGCTAAAGTTTGTAGATGTATGTATATCTTTGTTACTTCTTCACGCTCAAACAATGAAACAGATTTAGATAGAACTTTGCCCACAGGCAGACAATGGCCAAAACCGACATTGTTATTCCGCGCTTCTAGTGTTAAAGATTGACCAAACTTTTCTTTTACAATCGAATGCGAACTTTGTCCTCGTCTATTGATATACATACTACCTGTGACTTGACTATAGTAACGCTTCGATTTACGGAAACTTCTTACTTATTTGCCACGGGTTCTTATTTGTGAACGAGAGCAAACTGTGCACTTCGTACGAGCACGTCATCTACATAAATTGGGCCAAAGCGTGACAAGAGCGCCCTCTTGCGTGTCACGTAGGAACTACATTATTCTGCTACCACAAATCGTACATATTCGACGAATATTCCGGAGTTATGTCTCACTGTTTTTCCGCAAGGGGTGGACAAAGTTATGGGGTTGCTCTGTTCCACACGATTGAAATTATAGCAGAGAGTCAAAGTATTTTTTTGCTATTATACTAAACTATTTACTTACAGATTTTGCTAATCTTTGTCTTTTTTATTTGATCCAGCATAAAATTATACCTATCAATTTGCTCCAAATTATATGTTATATTATAATAAATAAATATATAATATTAAAATGATAGCGTAATAGCATAATCAGCCTTAAAACGTTCCTATAGCTGAGACTCAGGCCTTCTCTCTAATAGAGGGAATGAATGGGCCGTAATGCAGCACGCAGGCTTAGTGGTTAGTGACTGTCACATGTCATCGAATTTTGGGTTCTTACTGTAAGTTTCCTCACGATGTTTTCCTTTACTGCTTTGGGAGCAGTGATGATTAAATAAATTAAACGAAATGATGCGCCTGGCTCGTTGAACTCAAAACCTGCAACTCGTAAGTCGGGCCCGTGGACATTGGGTCAAAATGTATATTCATCAAATGGAAAAAAAAAACATATCAGAAACATTCATTCATCATTTCACGTAAAACCTTTTACCTATGCGATACAACGGCACTTAGCGTTACTTTAAGTTATTACTTTATGTAATGAGCCATCCCGGGAATTCGTCTCGCTCTAGTTACCGTTAGTGAGGCTATTGCGACCCCACACGGTTCGCAATCCCGGGAAACGGGCAATATTCTAGATTGCACGTTACATGCATAAATGAGCCGATAGATCGGGGATCACGTCACTGCAAAGTGTGTACCTTATTAGTCTATGTTAAAGATATACAGGGTGTAAGGGACCGGTGTCAGTAAAATATTTTTTTTAAGAAAAAATAAACTGCCTTCCCTTACAAAATTATAAACTTTATTGGACAGTTTGTACAGAGAGGCTAATTTATTTAAGAAAAAAAAAACTGCCTTTCCATACAAAATTATGAACTTTATTGGATAGTTTGTATGGAGAGACCGATTTTTTTTCGTTTCCTAAAAAACAATCTTGTGGAAGGTTGTTCAGTTTCGTCTACTGAACAAACCTTTATTTGCGGAGAACTTTCCCTTACACCCTGTATAGTTGATAATACACTGTAGATGATCTTGGCACCTATTCTTGATTAAGCTGTATAACTAGCTTCAGCCGGCGGATTTGCCCTCGTGAAAGTGTAAATTATTCCAGAGAACATACTCTCGAAATATCACTATATTCTATTTCAAGACATAGTCTTTTTGTTTTGCGTGAAAGAGTGACCGACATACTCAAATATATTGATATGGGTGAAAGCGAAAAAGTGCCTCTCGAAGCTCGACTGCAGGCAGCACATACGGCGGCAGCACGTGCAGCCGCAGCCGCGTTCGGAATGTTTCACAGAAATCCATACTACTACAAAGAAAACCAGTCGAGCAGCTTCAGTCGGCTTCGTGCAGCCGCCGCATGTGCTACCTGCACCTGCAGCCTGCAGACGAGGTTCGAACTTTCGCCTTTGTAATAACAGTATTTTGACACGATTTATTCGGTTGAAGTCATGTAGAAGTGCTAAAGACATAATTGCAAAGGTCTTGATTATGTATGTATTTAAAAATTAACGAGGTTGTTATATCCCAAGTCACCATTTTAAAATATCGCATCATTTATTTCAACAGGTATTGTTGAGGCCCTTAACGCTCAAAGCTGAGGTGTTTAAGCTTTCGAAAGCTTAGGCCAATGAGCTCCCAAGTTAGGAGAACCGTCAGGTAGCAACAGGTCGACTAACTCTGTACAAACCACACACCCGCACCAAAATGGATCTAAAGATATTACCAAGATAGTATTAGGCAAAAGAAAATGTAAGCTTACCCTTCTTAGCATACTTTGCTCGCAATTTATCCGCCTGCCACATGAAATCTTTACTCCAAAAGGCTTTGAAGGAAAACATCACAAATATTATTATTAAAAATATAATGAGACGCTTAACTGTCTAACTCACAAAAGGATATTATAATTTACTAACAAACATATTTTATTATTCATGATATTGTTTTTGCAATGTTTTTTTACTGTATTTTTATATTATAAATAAATTATGTAAGAACAATGTAGACCAGTTAATATTGTACAAAGTGAGTCATGATAGGAAGTAATCTAAGGATTTTCGAAGTCTACAGTGTTCTCACATTTACATTATAGATAGAAAGAGGATAATATAAAAGCAAGATAAAATAAATAATTACAATTATCACTACAACAATTATATTATTCGATAGTCTAAATATTATAAAAAATATTGCAAAAGCAATGTGTCAAAATAAAATAAATAAAAACAAAGATGGAGCTACTATACTACTTCAGTCATCATTATTTGCTTATCTTCTATAAATTATTTAATTAGAATTCTCAAGTCTGTAGATCATGTGAAATAAGATAGGTACTTATGAAGCGAACTCGGAGATAATTAAATTTAGAACAGGTGGGAGTAACAAAATGAATCAAAATTAATCCAAAGCAATTTGACGGCGCTGTCGTCGCCTTCCAGTTTAATTTTCATGTTTAATTAAATAATATTTTGTTTAACACGTGAATGGACCAGAATAGATGAAAAAATACTTCTCATTAGCTTTGATGCTGAAGTAATTAAGTGGCTCGACTCAATAAGGTTTTATGTAGACTTCCAACAAGTCTTTACGTAAATTTAAGACTTTTTATGTGAATTAGGGAGTGTTTTCTTTTTGTGTAGGTATATTAGAATGACAATCATGATGTTAATGGTCCCCGATTGCCTATTATAAGTATATTCGTGTGCTTAGTTAAATCGTTTATACAAATATTTTTATTTTTTAAGTAGATAGTGAATAAACCTAAAAGATTTAAAAAACGCTTTCATCAACAAAATGCTACTTAATCACTGAGTGACATGAGAGTATATATTTTTATTTTTTACGTTCACGTAGGCGAAACAACTCGCATTTGTAGTTTGTTACGGAAAATGCCTAATGCGTTCAACCCACCTCTGTGGTTTTATGTGCATAAATAAGTTCGAAGTAGGGAAAAATAATTGGAGAAACATCGAAATGTACTCTAGTGTTGATTATAAGTCAATGTAAATGTATCTTTTTCGTATTTAATTCCCATTCATGATACTTTTCTCTATATAGTATTAGGTTTTTTAAGGTCAATTACAGTAAAATCAGAATCCACTAGAATTTTAAATTCGTTTACTTTCATTCATGGGGTGCGAACTGCTATGGGTTTTAGTCAGTAAAAGTTTGACGCACCCTCTCGCTCCACCCATAACGCATGAAGATTGAAAAAAAGAAAAAGTATGGGATTTTTGTAGATCTATCATGTACTTACTTCTTAATAGATTCGTGGGTACATTCATCTCAAAATAATCAAATAAAAACCGCTCCAACTTATTTCTTATTCAAATAACGTCAACGGAACAATACTGCCGTCGTAAGTAAAAAGGGCACAACTAACATTTTTTTAAGACATTAAGTTATATACATATTTGGGATCAGAAAAAAACACTGATTCCGAATATGTATTTAAAAAAAATCGGAAAAAAATGTTAGTTGTGCCCTTTTTAATTACGACGGCAGAATAATTCAGATTATCAAATACATCTTACGTACTTTTCGCATTCAGCACTAAGCCGTGAGGGAAGCTCAAATTCTTGGCTCGAGTCCAACCGCGGCCAAACATCTAGCACCCTGCCTTTATGACGGCCGAAGGACGAAACTTTCCTTGTTATCCGAGAAATATCACAACATATTTCGAAGGTTTTATAGGGAAACTTTGAAGGACCGCGCAAGACCGAACCGGGAATCATTGACCGGCCCTTCGATTGGAAACTTTGGGCGACTCCATGAAGCTGCTGTTATTATGTATTGGGACACATAACACTCATATTTCGAACCACATTTATTGAGTATAGAGGGGAAGTTTTAGGGGACCGCGTTAGTTTGTGAGTTAATGGTTTTGACTTTGTCAAAGTACCTGACTTGTTGGCAATGCGTTAAAGCACTTATCTATACTACCACACTTATAAAGGCAAAAGTTTGTGATTGGGTTTGTATGTTCGTTACTTTTTGACGCTCATTACGTTACACTTTTGTCACGAGAGTAAACAGTGGCCTGGAAATAGCACATAGACAACGAGATGGCATGGTTGGTGAAATGGTTGAACGATTGGTTCTTGTGATGCGTATCACGCAGCGGTTTGATTCTCGCACGGAACAAATATTTGTATGGTTTACAAATAGTTATTCCGTGTCTGGGTTTTTTGTGTATGTGAGCTTATAATGTTTGTGTACGCATCCACGATACAGGGCAAACTTAGTATAGAGCAAGGTTTATAAAAAAAATAATAAAATAAATACTTTTTATCCTTTGAAAAAATTTTCAATTTTCCCTCGAACGAAGGCACTCACAGTAGCTATGTAATAGAATTGAGCAGAAGAGTTTATTTTTGTTTTTTTTAAACGCTTTAATATCTACAAACTACAAAAAGGAATAACCAGTTGTATTGGATCAAAATTATGTACAGGAGATGAAGCATAGCATAGCATAGCATCAGCCTTATAATGTTCCAACTGTTGAGACTCAGGCCTCTTCTCTAGGAGGCAGAGGTAGGAGGAGGTAAGGTTCATGAAAAATACTATAGTCTTATAATATTACACTACAACCCACGGAAACTGCTAGTAGTTGATATGACTTAGTGGTTTTTTGAAATAATATTTTTACTCGGTTATTGTAGTCATTACTCATAATAGTTACCCACATAAATAATACATTAGCTCAGTAATCAAACCTTACGTAGATACTAATACAAAAATAATACATTAACGATTGCAAATCTGTTCGCTACAAAAACCCATTAGTATCGATTCAGTAAATAATTCTTTATTCATAGCGCCTAATTTTAAAACAATAATGCTCTACAAATCCACAAACTCGAAAAATGATTACGTCCCTAAATAAAATTATTGGAAGTTGCAAACGGAAAATTAAAGCGGAAAGTCACATAAAATGCGATGGAGTTTAATTACGAGATTTGTCAAATAATAAATAAATAAAGGTCTGTATGTCCTCTCTGCGCTCGGGGTGATTTCAAAGCTGGTTTCAGATACCGCCACGATTTGTTCCTCGAGTTCTCTCTTCCTTTATACACCGTTCAATTTTGATCATTTTAATCCCGTGGAGGGTCGATCCGGTACATGAAACATTATCGATTTGTAAAAATAAAAAATAAAAAGCAATTAATATATGCCTGTACGAAATTAATTTCTTTAAGTAAACGAGTCAATGTCCTTGTAGGTAGTTGTCGGTCGTTGCGTACTAACTACCTACAGGTCTTTGGACTCGCCCAGGTGACGTTTACTTAAAGTATGTTTTTTTCGTACATGCGTAAATTAATTCGAGTTTTAGAAAAAAGTACTTTATTTTTTTATTTTATCTACCCTTTAAAAGTTTAACGTTGAATTTGATTCTTTTTTCTTTACCTCTATGGTTGAAGTCAAGATTTGGATTCCAATTTCCATTCCATATTATTGAGTTTTGGGAAACTATTTTCGTTTGAGCTTAATTTATTTTTCGGTAAAATAAAAGAAAAATGCTCCATTTGTGCTAATAATGGATTTTTTGGTATTAATCTAGCTACTTACTTAGGTTTAGACTTAGGTAGACAAGACGTTCTTTTTTACCGATAATAATCGATCAGTACAAAAAAGCTTGATGGACTTCGTCTAGAGTAGACGAAGCACACGTCTATCATGCAAATGAAAAAACCTGACCGGCCACGTCAGTCTTGAAGACAAAGTGTCTCGTACTAAAATATTAAAATTAAGCAAGCCGATAAAGTAACGTTTCTGGTATATATGCCTTTAATTTTTAACTTAATTATATATTTTTTTGACTAGTTGTTGTAGTGGCAACAGTAGAATAATTCACATTCCGTAAAAAAATCAACTCTCTACTTTTTGCGGTTTATAAGAGAGACCGCTAACAGACGAATAGCGGAGAGTTAGTAGAGTCCCATTGGTGTCTTTCGGGTATGAAACCCAAAAATAGTAAAATATTATTACCCGATTGTCAGTAAAATAGAAGAACGTCCCAGATATGTTTCTTTTTTTCAAGTTATCATACAAAATACGAGTTTGTATGAAAAGTTCTTTCGCTTGTGAAATGGTCACATGACCTTAAGGTGAATTGAATATGGTTTTGCAATTTGCAGCTCGGTATTGGATAGTGTGGTAACAAATATAATATTTGCGGTAACATGTAGGTATGTATTTACTTATTTATTGTAACATGCATGTATTTATATGTATGTATTTATTATTTATCGTATGTATTTACGCAACTATACTCGTTAGTACCATCACCATAACTCTTTAACTCAGAGACAAGGTAAAACGTCAAGTTATTTATTAAAATGTCAAATTTTAGTTCTTTTCTAAGTCAGAGAGTTATGATAATGGTTTTAATGATTATAATTGAGTAAATACATACATACTGTAAATATTTGGTTTTGGCCTAACTATGCGTAACTGAGCTGCAAATTGCAAAAAAAAAACGTATAAAACTTTGAATTTTGCGGCTACCCTACTTCGACTAGGACCATGGGTTGGCTTCCGAAAAGAAAACCTAGAGTCCTAGAACGTAAGGCAAAGAAGGAATATAAGAGAAGGTTTTAGTAGTAAAAGTCCTGCTTCACCCTAGAGCGAGAGATGTCTTATTTAATGACTTCGAAAATCATAAGATTTGCTGCAAATTGCAAACACCATATGAAAATTCGAAGACATGTGACATCCACCAGTCCGCACTGGGCCCGCGTGGTGGATTACGACCCCTTTCTTAGAGAGGAGGCCTGAGTCCCAACAGTGGGAACATTATAAGGCTGATGCAATGGAATGCAATATGAACATTTTAATTTCGCGGGTGAACACCAGAGTTGGTGTATTCACCTTAACAGATAACCCAAAAATCAAGAGGAACTATTTTATAAATCCAATCTGTCCAAAAAAGCGTCTTTTCCAATTTATCGTCGGGATGATCAGTCTGCTGGATTTGTCGTAGCCCTGACAGATCGTTTTTTAATGCTGACGGCATCTCTCGCAATTACCGAACAAATTAGAACGGCCCCCTACCTACAATTTAACACTTTTTCGTTCATTTTAATGAACACCTTTAATGAAGGAGTAACTTAGTGGAGTCGCAGTTGTAAACGTTTTATGCGAATAAAATTCCGTAACCTAGATTTTGTAAGTTTAAATGTGCTTAGTACTGATATTGAAGGGTTTGAGATAGCAGTAGAAACACTCGTTAGGACATCGAGGCGCTGAGGAACATAAGTATCTAGAAAAGAGAGTAGGTGCTTAGTTAAACTCAAAGGCAAGTACAAGTACAGTACGGCCGACGGATCTTGGCGCGTCTGAAGTTAGGCTTTGCGAACTTTAGCGCTTGTGCACGCGTAAAAAAATAAATGGTTTGAAAAAATAAATGCCAATAGGAGATGTTACTGCTGTTACCAGCTGTTATTGACATTTATTTTTATAAATAATTTATTTGATGCGCTAATGTGCGCAGAGCCTAACTTCAGAAGCGCCAAGATCCGTCGACCATACTGTACATTATTATGGATATTTTAAAATCTTTCTGTATTTAGGACTAACGTCTCGATCCTATATAGAGGTGTTAAAAATGAAACAGAGGTTATCGTCGACTGTGCAAGTACAAATCCTTAAATATTTCGATCACGTTGCTCGCAACGAAGACTCCATGGAGCGACTCGTTGTCTAGGGACAAGTAGAAGGGAAGCGGTCACGCGGGCGCTTACCTACGCGTTGGACAGACCTCATCAGAGCTGCAACACAAACTTCCATATTGCAGTGTTTTCCGAGACGCCGTTAACCGGGATAAGCGGAGACGCATCGCAGGAGCCTCACTCACCAACGAAAATGCAAAATTGACAACCACGGCCACTCTATCAAGAGGGAACGACTAAGGACGAGGCTTACCTTTCTCTCAGTATATAAAAAAAAAGTTTGTGTGAAAACAATGTGACTGTCGTATTCATATCGTAAAATTGGTCATTTTATAATGTGGTCGGCCATTTCATATTCAGATGAAGAACATCAAATGATCACCTCAAAACTAACCTAAAGTTATATTATATGTATATTATCAAAGAGTAACTTATAAAATTTCAAAACATGTATCACCTTTGATGTGAGCTAACCTAATCCTGGCCATTTTAGTAAAAAAGCTAACTTTACGGCGTATATGTGCTGTGACTTACAGAATTACAAAATGTGTATCAGTTAGTTTTCAATAAGTCTTCTATCTCTCTAAATAGCACATAGCTACACTAACACACTCACACTCAAATATTCAAATCTTCTAACTGTCGAAACATTTCGGAAATTCGCTTCCAAGTTCAAATAAATTCTAGTTGCCGTGTGAGTCAGTACATTGGCGCATTCGGGACGCTCAGCCGAGCAAATAGGTCTTTGAAGGCACATCGACAAAGACAAAAGCCGATTTGGTTGAGTGTACAACGGGGGTTGGGCGCCGTACCGATGTTTGACGATCTTTTCTACGAAAATCGTAAATATCTTGTTTGAAAGTAGTTTTTGTTAGAACGAATCTCGAAATTGAGATCTTGAATTTAAGTAGTCCGAAAGAGTCACGGCAGCTGGAACGCAAAAGGTAATTAAAGGACCATGGATACGTTTTTACGTCTCGCTTCACCTGGAGTGAGAGAAGTAACTTGATAATTTTCCAGCCCAAAAAAGACAGGTACTCATTAGATCGTGTATACGAAAGTACACGTTGAAACTGATCTAACAGATATGTTTTACTTCTAATTTAAGTATAATTTGGCTAGCAATCACATCAGCCAATTAGGCGCAAATCCTTGACACGACCTGCTATCACAAAATCAACTCCAATACCTGCGAGAAAATCGAAAGCCCGCCCAAGAACAGACCAAAGGTGAGCTTAACCACCTAGACAGGTGTACCTACAGGTGCCGAGGTGCCGGCTGACAGTAATTAAGTCAACCGGTGTTTAACAGACAGCGGTCGAGCCTACATAGGTACCTATCGGCTAGCATACCTTAATCTGTCCTGCGGTCTACACAAACCACGATTAGGACAACAATGGCACTGACTTTCTAGTTCGACTACGGAACTGAACACAGTATTGCTATCTTTTTTCTAAAAGATTGCGAGTAATAACGTCTATTAACTGCTCCTCTTTGCTTTTAATTTAATTTATTTTTTCTTTTTCATTCGTGACATTGTTTTTGCAATGTTTTTTGCGTTATTTATACCATTAACTTCATTAGTGTTTTTTAATTGTAATATAATTGTGTCATTTTATGAATAGTTTTATTTTTAAATCGTGAATGTGAGGACACTGTTATGTAGAATCCGTGGACTTATAGATTATATAGGTCTGGTCGGAGGATCTTCATCCCTTTTCAACAGAAGTATATGGGACTTTATTCTCTATTCCGTATACCTCCAAACAAACAAAAACACAAACCTTTCCTTCCTTTTTGTAATATTAGTAAATATAGTTTACGGGTTAAGATCAAAAGGCAATTTTTAACGTGCCATCGAAACAATTTTGTCTTTCTCATTTCAGTTGCGAGAAAAAGTCACAAAAAGACTTAATTAACCAACAGAAACAGCATCGACATTGGATTTCTAGAAACGTGACCATGGATGTGATTAGTCGTGCGATTTTGTCGCAGTGAGTGACGGATAGATCTCTAATGAAGAGATGACGCGGCTGGTCGCAATTACCGCGAATTAGCGATGCGACGGCTTTGCTAGCGTTGCTTGCTGATTACTCTGTATTGGAATGCGGCTAACAGGCGTAATTGGAGGCAGAAAAATCACGTTTTCGAATGTGGGATCTTTGAAAGGTCCGTATCAATGAAACTGAGTAAAAGCATACTAAAAGGTAACAAAATAAACTACAAAGGAACCAAATGTAGTAACTGTGCGTATATGAACCTAAGGCGTAGAATTCCCTGCACCATTGTTTCCTGTTAGATACTACCTAGAAACTTTTAAGTCAAGAGTGAATAGTTTACTTATAGGTAAGCGTGCTCCATCGTCTACCACATTATCGCTTAGTAGCCTATAAGTATACATCGTAAAATTTTGATCGTTTTAATCCCGTGGAGGGTCGATCCGGTACATGAAACACTGTCGATTTTTAAAGATAAAATAAAAACAAAGTCCTTTTTTTTCTAAAACTCGAATTAATATACTCCTAACAAATATTTTCAACTTCTACTTAAACAAAGTCGAGGACAAGAGTGGGCTATTAATTATAATAAAACAAAATCAATCACAAATCCTAATAGAAACATTCTCGACTTCTACGCAGACGATGTCGCGGGCAAAAGTTAGTGTTAAAAATGGCGTCGAAAAACTCCTCCGCATGAAATCTTACACGATAAACAAATGAATATTATTCAGTTGTTAAAAAAATTCTCTCTTGTAGATATTGGATTTCGATTCAAGACTATTTCAATGTCGTCAAACGCAAACGAAAACAAAATAAGAAACTCTAATTTCTCGAATCAATGACCTAGAGCTATGCAAGGCCAGCTGCACTCGGAGAGTTTACAAAATAAATAGACAAGAATATCTCCAATAAATTCTCAACGTAATAACATTTTTTGCACAGAATTATGTACCTCGACATAAACTGAGAGAGTAACATAAATTGAGAGAGCTATTTGAAAAAAGTCCGTTTCAGATTATACGTTTTTTTTTATTTTTTATTAGTAGATAGTCTCTGGCAATTCTAATAAAACTTTTGCGGAACAACACTATTTATCATAAGTGGTGATGTATGATTATGGAAAATAGACATAGAATTGTTACAGAGTCTAAAACATTTTTTTTTTTTTTAGAAAGATATACATAATATACAAAAAATTGTGGTTTTTACTATTATTTTTTGCTTTAATGTGCTTTTCATAATTTGTATCTAATATAATCAGTATAATTGTCATTTTTTTGTTATATTTTTTTACTCTCACGAAGGCGAATTACAATTTACATTAAATTACACTTTTGACATTTCAGTTGTCAATCTCTAACTTTTACCAACCTGAAAGAAAATTAATAAACTCACCTATGACACTTCCCAGGCCTTCGTAATTGGATCATGTTCCTAATGCAGATAACGTACCCTACCTAGAGGTATAGACATAACATTTTAATTATGTATATGTGCGTCAAATGCGAAACAAAAGCTCACATTTCCACGTGATGCGGGGAACATGACGCTGAAGGCATACGAAATGAAGTCAGCCCTACAAACCGAATTGGTACGTTACGTTAAGTGAAATTTTATGCCGTCTCATAAAAATCCACGTTCTAACGCTGGTACGGACGTAGCCTCGATTAAACGAGGCATTGCTGCAAACGAGGCATAGCCTGAAAGGTACATGTGCAATCATGTGAATTTTGACTTTTATTGGAGTGATATGACTTTGAGACTTCTCTCTTTTCATGCATTTGGCTAACGTGTCCAGTTTAGAAAGTATTTCTTTTTTTATATAGAATTCAGTGTCTTTATTTTCATCGGAATGCTAATGTTATACATTTGGCAGTATTTAGTAGCAAATGTATCGAGTCAGTCTGCTTGGCAAAAATGGCCAACTTTGCTGAGGTCAACACAACAAAAAATTCTCAGCTCCAATTTATCGAGTTCGGAAAAAAATAAATTAAAAAGTAAAGTTCAGAAAAAGTCAGAAAAAAGGATTTCCGTTTGAAGTATCGTGCTAAAAAAATTCTTAACACTCAGGCGTCGAAGGTATTTAATAAATATAGTAAGTTTAATCGATAACTCACTTCTATGAGTAATCGAATTCCGTAAATTGTTTAAAACTACAACAATTATACATTGCAGTATTCACTAATTTGTGAACATTTAAAACAAACCCAAAAAAAAACAAATTAGCTTGAATTTGTTTTTGTATTGCATGTGAAAAGATAATAGAAGGGTTCATTCCGATAACGTTGACAATTTATATCAAAGTTGCATTGGATCGTATAGTCCAAATCTCAAAAACCTAACGTATCCTTTACGAGCAACTTCAATCCAAAACAATTTGCTCACTGAACGGCGAAGAATCAACTTTTAGCTACATACCATAGGCAAAGTGAGAGGTACTGCGGTCGGACGCAGTTCGCTAAAACGATGCCAGTTCCGAGCCATTTACCCCACGGCTACCGAGCTAGTCTTTTGTTTCTATTATGCTGTATAGTTGTAGGTAGGTATACAAATAGTGTGAAGTTCACAAAAGCAAGTTGATTTATGGCGTGTTTTATAACAGACAAGTTCTACTTTCGGTTTGGTTTGAGGTATGCTCCCAACTTGCAGAGTGTACAGTGTAAACTAGTGTATTCTAGGTCTCGTGACCTGTAATCAATTAAACTGTAGTGTACTTTCTACATACTTAAGAAAAATAGAATAGCAACTTTTTATTGCAGTTTAACAAACAAAGCGATTTTTTACAGACAACCTTTAGATGGATTAATTTATTAGTAGCTTCACTTCAATGTTGATCAAGTTCATCAAAACAAAAAACATAACACATAACAGCACCAGTATCTCAAATTTATTAATAGATCCACAAGTCTACCAGACCGACGATGCAGTATATCAAAATCAATGCATAGATACTAACTAGCCTACTTTCGAGCGTTCGGCCGAGGGTTGAAGCCTCGGCAGTCACTTTACTTTTTGTAATCTATTTTATTACTACTGCTTTCAATACGGTGATGAGGAATATCATGAGGAAACCGGCCATGTTCTAAACCAAAAATTCAAAGAAATGACATCAACTAACCCGAATTGGGCTCGTGACAGAGGAGGCCTGGGTCCTAGCAATGGAAAAATTATATGACTGATTAAACTATGTACCATTCAAATAAAAATATTAACTTTTGTACAAACTTTTCCTGCAGCAATTTTTATCAATGTTGATATCTGTAATCCATAGCTATCATCGTGTGTAATACCAACCATGCATCAAGTGCAGAACCAGAAATGTATCGCGCGCGATCTTACATCTCGTTCACAGATACAAAACGGTTGTGTGTGCCATGCTCCAATTTCCTAGACAAGAAAAATGGATTGAGACGTATACATTTAAAAGGAATTTTAGACTGTAGGGTTACCTTTACGAAAATAAAATGAAACGAAAAATAATAGTAAACTAAAGCAGTAGGGGATAAAGTAGCGTCTTTAAATCGCGGACGACATTTTGAATTCCGAATAAAACGAAGGTTGTTTAGTTTTAATCCCGAATGCCAGTGAGGGATATATATAATTAACTCCTGAGCAATGCGAGGGAGTTAATGTACAAAGCTGCGTAAAGTGAAGAGTTCAAGCAACCCGAGATAAAAACAGCTTTATCCTCGTATTAAAATACTCTACATTTTACACCATCTGTGAGATAGTTAAAAGAACTGAACCAATACCAATATATAAATTAATTTCGTATACATACATATGTAAATTAATTCGAGTTTAAAAAAAGTACTTTATTTTTCATTTTTATCTTTACAAATCGATAGGATTTCATGTACCGAATCGACCCTCCGCGGGATTAAAACGACCAAAATTTAACGGTGCATATCATAAAAACTGCGTTAATTTTGCAACAATGCAACAATATTACGGCATTTAGGTGTCGTAAACGTGCATTAATGTCAAATGTGACCCGTGGCAACCGCCATGAGACCTAATCCTCGACCACACAGCGTTTAGTGTGACGTCACTTATCCGATACGGAAACCACAACGTTCCAGCCGCACGATTAGATTATATCCGACATGCGACAGAGTCGTATGATAGTATAGTACGTGGTAAATAAGTTGAACCATTTGCTGCGGTCGCGCGCGGCCTCTCACTACGATTGGGACCCGAAAATCAGTTACTGCGCTTCCAAGATCGACCACCATGATCTTTCAACTGGTGTAACGAGGATTATTTCCAATTTTTGGGTCTCAGTCAAAGTGGGGGCTGCGCGTAGCCGAGGCAGATGGTTCAACTTACTTGCCGCGTATTATAGAGATCAGTTTTTTTTACAACTTCACGCATAGTGAAGCGATAATGATGACGTGAATCGAATAGGCTCTGAAGAATCATTTCCTCTCGTGACAACAGTTTTCAAAATTATAAGCATTTACATCATTAAGGGTTAATTGAAAGTTTTCGTACGATATTCGACGGTTAGTCATCGTCCATTTTAGAACCAATAGTACATTTTAGATAGGTCAATTGTATCTTACGCCCTTGAATACTTAAAAGTATTTTGCTTAATAAATATTGGCTTCCTACCAGTATAAATACGATTGATATTGCTTGGAGCTACAATATAATCATTTATTTTTTGTAGATAAGTAAAATATTGTTTTAACCTGTCACACAAAGTATGTCAAGTACAAATTCTCCATGAATTTGGGAATTTCAGCATGTGGAAACAAGTCGTCGCATTTTTTTTTTTCGGACAACTAATGTAACCCAGGTTTTAATTTTTATTTTAACTGACAGAAGCTAGTAATAGATATTACTTTTCTATAAGCAAAAGTTACTGAAAAAACACAAATACGGTTATCTTAAAGTCGATCCCTTTCAGATTAACATTATGCAAAAAAAATAGAAACAATTTTACCATAGACAAGAAATGTTACAACCCTAGCGGAAAGTGGAAAGGTTTTAGAAAAGCTATAGTCCGGCAGATCTCAGCACTTGGACACAATGATGGATTAATGGCCGCCCGGGGAATTCCCGGCTACAATTTAAATGGCTCGTGCTAGGAAAACTTTTTAAATGTACAATATACCTGGATATCAGGTGCTATTGACTGTAAGCTCTTAATGGCAATGTTTTATGGAAGTTCCGTAGTTTAGGTGCTGTTGAAGAAAATTTTTAAGTCACGTGCAAGCAGGTGAATGAAGATATTTTGGTACTTAAGTTAGTAAAAATTCAGGTTAATATGACGTCAAAATAATGAAATAGCTTAGCTTTCTCCACGGATATGCCTGAGTCATGGATGATAGTGTTATGGAGATATGTGCTGCAGTTACTTTCCACGTGTCTCAAACAACGTTTTTGAATACACTTAAACGGGGTTGACGTGCAACTTGTGGTAATCGTTTAGCGTCCAGCTTCATACAATAAATGTTATAAACTGCGGCAGGGAAGAACGCGCACTTTTCCGCATTAGTGCGAGAACGAGTAAATTGCGCGCTTAAATGCGGCAGGAATAAGATCGGATTTTCGAGTGTACTGAAAAAGTTTTGTTTTTGCCACAGTAAAAATAAGTTAATGATCAATTCTATATCTTTTTTAGTTTCGCCCAAGTATTTCGTCTTTAATTTGACCGATCTCCAGTTTAAGGAAAACGGTCGCCACATTTTTCTTTGATATGCCAAAAACTGTATGTATGGGTATTTCGGTTTATTAAATAACACTTTTTTTTTTCAGGTACGTTCGTCCAATTTTCCTGATTGATGGAGGTATGAAAGTCGTTTCATGTTCTGCAAATAACATCATAACACCGATCACCAAATTACTGTTCGTAGTTCAAAGACAACCGCGACCAATTGATAAGGTAGACCACTACATCGAATATGTCGAACGAATTTCTATTTTCAAATCGAAACTAAAGACTGTAATGACAAATGATATTTATTTTGCAAATAGGTTTTTAAAAACACTTTTACACGTCAATTTAAACTAGATGAGGCCGGTGTTCCCTAGCTGACTACCCTGAGAAGAAACACTGAATCAAACTCCCCCTGAGTTGCAAGTTGTGCTCAGGGGTCAAAGTCTCTTTTAAAGTCCATACACAAACATGTAAAAGTCAAAACATATGAGAACTATGCAGATTGGAGTCGAAGATGGTATTTTGAACAACGAACCACACAGTTCTGAGTGGACATGTCCAGTCAGTGCAAGCATTTGACAGTATTCGTGTAGCTCAATTCAAGACTTCTAAGGAACTCAACGACTTGACAAACAATACTGGACAAAAGAAAGAACATTTGGGATAGGCCGCAAAAAGTACTCATAACTTCCAGAAATTATGTTAAAATTAAATAAAAGGATAAGTAATCCACATAGTCCCCACATTCACAATAATAATATCTGTGCGGCATAAAGATTGCGACAGTCGCAACCCAGCGCTGGATACACCACTATCGCAACAGTAAGGCCCCTTTTGAGGAATGGCTATAGAGGCTTAACGGCATCCTCACTTTCCGCTTGATGCAAGTTCTTTTCGGTATCGGATATTTATTTTGTAAGTAGGTTTTAAAAACACTTTTACATGTAATTTTTTTTTTGTCATTTTAATCTAGATGAGGCCGATGTTTCCTAGCTGACTACCCTGAGAAGAAACACCGAAACCAACTCAGGGGTCAAAGTCTCTTTTAAAGTCCATACAGTAAATATGTATTGGTCAAATCACATGAGGACCATGCAGATTTGTCTGAAATGGCCTTTTGAAGAAAGAACCATACAGATTTGAGTGGACCTGTCCAGTCAGTGCAAGCATTTGTCAGTATTCGCAAAGCTCAACTCATGACACTAAGGAGCTCAACGAGAGAACTTTTCGAGAGGTTCCTGTCGCGATTTGGCTTGAAGAAACACTTGGGTGTCACCGTTGAACAGATCACCTGGAGGACACGGTGGAGCGTACGGTTAAGTAGAACTTACTACTTACCCGTTAGGAAAGAGTAATAATGAGTGTCTCGCCGTCCATTAAGGACTACGCCCGGATCAACGGCGCGTTGTGTTCCAAGCGCGCTTCAAAGAAATTTCAGCAAAATTGACGGGGCCAGTTAAGGCCAATATCTGCCAGGGCTACAGTTTTTTCGAAGGGGTTACCGTGACCCTCACAAGGGGCAACTGAAAGAACACTGGGTTTTAGTCTGTAAAAGTCTGACACTACTTATCGCTCCTTTCTAGAGCAGAAAAAGTCATTTCATGATTACTTAAGTAAAAAAAGTAATATAAACTACAATGGACCGTGCACTTTAATCTAAAGTATGAAGAAATAAAACAGACGCGACAGGACATAATAGGTAGGAAACTTTTAAGAAAAATAAACGCAGCGCGGGAAATAAACACGGCATGTCAGAAACACGGCAAGTTCGAGTGTCTCTGGGTCACACTGCGGACCATAGACAAGAAACATGGCCGCTCAAGTAACGCTACAGTTATCAAATAAATGTTTTCTTTTATGACATGTTTGCTCACGTACTTTATATTGTTTAGCTTTTTGTTAACGTACGTTTAGTGGACGTGACGTTTTAGTGAGACTTAAAAACGTCTTGCGTGAATTGAAATGGGCGAATGCCTTTTTATTTTTTTTTTCTTTGAGGTTTTGAAGTGGCGGCTGCGTACCAGAAGATTTCTAAATCCCATGAATCAATTTAAAACTGGTTACTCTTAGTCTTTTTACAGATCCAAAAATATCTGTTAAAGGGGTGGCATACAAATTCATCATAATCAGGTCCTGATTTTTTAGATACTTAATAATAAATTATACTATTCTACAACTGTCACACAACACCATTTAGTCCCCAAACTAAGAAGAGCTTGTCATATGAGTACCTACTAGACAACTGATAAACATACTCACACACACACACGAATAACAAAAACGACAACCACAACATACTCTTTCTATTCTATATAATAAATGATCATCAGTGATAGGAATAGGTAGTGCCTATTAGCCTAAACTTCGAAGAACAGAGACAAAAAACGGAGACTTCCTTAGGACTAAATTATTTCCGGGACATCTGTCTCGAAATTTCGAGACAAAACTTAAATACATTTAAAAAAATGTGTTATTTGGAATAAGTAATTCGTCTATATTTATCTAAAGTTTGCGATTAGACATAACTTTTATAATTTATAACTCCATAATAACAACTTATCCTATATCAGCTTATCCTATATTAGTCTATATATCCCTCTCCCGCAAATAAATGAATTATTTATTTATTTAAAGTACCTTTTTAATGATAAATTCTTTCTACTATAGATAATGCTAAAATGATAGAAAAATACCGTTTTATTATTTGAAAGCCTTTTTTTACACTTGAACTTTAGAAATTTCATTAAACGTAGCCGAGAGTGAGCTAGAAAGAAGATATTTACTTCGAAACGTGCACGGTTTCTTATAAAAACATTGTGATTCATTGTGTATTACGATCAACAAGTCATTTACAAAATGCTCTCCAAAAAAAAAAATTCAGAAAATTTTATGGTTGTAACGACTGTGATATTTATTATGATATATCTAGTCGCAAACTTTAGGTAAATATAGACGAATTACTTATTCCAAATTTTTTTTTTAAATGTATTTAAGTGTTGTCTCGAAATTTCGGGATAGATGTCTCGGAAAAAAATTAGTCCTAAGGAAGTCTCCGTTTCTTGTCTCTGTTCTTCGAAGTTTAGGCAAATAGGCACTACCTATTCCTATCACTGATGATCATGCTCACCACACAATGTCTTGGGTGGGAATCCTACCCACGACCTTCGGCATTGCAGTCGAGGCCACTAACCACTAGACCAACAAGCCAGTCTGAGTTAAAGCCAATTCGAGACTTAAAAAGCAGCAGTAAACTATAAATTACAATGAGCCAAATGAAATAATGACTTAGTCCGACAATTCTATTTACAACCAACAATTCTTAGTTTACAGGTGCACTTTGTTCCATTCCCATTGTGTAACCGGACAAAAGTGCACCGAGGTACAAAAAACTGAGCAAAAGGCTCTGTAGCCAGCCAAGTAGGTCGCACCTATTACTATTCATTAATCAGTGTATTTTGTGCAAAGCGGCCAAAACAAAAGGGCCAAAGGAAGGAACTATTGTAAATAAAAAGTGCTGGTGTAAAATATCGCAACCTACTTACGTCAACAGCAGACGCTTTGGGGAAATAATTTCCAATAGCTGGTCCCTTCCGTGTGAATGGCGAGGAAATTTGCCGTCTTTGTCGTGCCGCGGCGGCGTCTTTGAACTGTCCCGTCGGGTACTGACATTCGCTTCTTGTGTAGTCGCCCCCAAATGGAATGCTGCTGGATGTTTCTTGTTTGAGCGCTGATAATTAAGCATTGAACTAGTTAACTATACCTATACAGTTAAGCCTGTAAGTACTTTGCTCTATTTATCGTCTAAATGTTTTCTTTATTAAAGAGCTTGAGCGATTTAAAAAAATAATTATACTTTTGGGCAAAATTTCATTCAAATCCGTTGAGCCATTTGAGCGTGAAGGATAAACAAACATATACATACAAACTTTCGCCTTAATAATATTAGTATGATCAATTTCTGATTAGAGAGGTATTTTAGTGCTATATGAACTTAGTATCCTTAATTTGGCTCATTGTAATCAGTCTTAATTTGGCTGAGGAAAGCTTGATAAAGTAGCTTTGGAACGCGAAGAACAACTGAGGGATATAGGGTTTTGTCATCAAAAGACGGATACGCCCCTTTCAGAGATTTTCCAACTCAAATAAAAAGTTTTATCATAATTATTCTCCTTTACTTCCCCACTAAAACAGACATATAATTCATCATGCTACACACATACACTGCTAAGTTTCTATTCGTCTTTACTCACAGCGGGCTGTATATCCTTGTTTATACTTACCATCTTATGTAATAATGCGTGAAAAATCGGTACTCAAGTCACATTTTATGTCAGTTTGTGACTCATAAAAAACAGTCCCTGCTGGTACTGGCACACATAAAATGCGAGGGTAGGTATGCAGGCCATGTTTGTAGTAATATCTTATAATGTAAGGGAACATAGCAGGAGCTCTAATACGTACCTCAGCAGCGCACACGGCACGAAATAACTTTTCGTTATCATTATAAAAAATGTGAGCAATAAAAACTGTCGTCATGTTGGATTTTTATTTAATTTCTAAGTAGAGGCCTCGATATGCCGCGGAATGTACGCAAATAGCCTCCAAATTGGTTCGGTCATTTAGGCTGTATGTGGCAAATGCCTGTGCATTTATTCATGAAGGTAAATTGTCGTTCATCTATCAATTAATCATCGAGATGACATTTTGGAAAATATATGCACTACAAACCGTAATAAGATACACTTGGCTATTAGTTTGGTGTTTCAATACATATTTTATTTAACAACTTAAACATTTGGCCAATAAAACCGTAAAAGCATTATAAAAACAAACGATACATTAAAAAAGAAAAACCAAACCAATCAAATAACAATTTCCAACAAAAACGGGTATCAAATAGTTAATTCAAAAGCTACTCAGTGAGTGGGTTTTAAATAAGGACAAAATGTTTCAAAGGAACAACTTTTCTGAAACGAGGTCTTTCGTTTAAAGGTCAAAGTGAGGCCGCTTAAACTCAACGACCACCTAACTAACCGTGGCCGTTATACACCAAACCTGCCTTCCTTTATATTTACTTTCGCCAGATAGAGGGACCAAGAGGCTATTGAGAGGGAATAAAATTGCAATAACATTTGAAATAGGCAAGGAATTGATATAAAGTAATGGATTTTAGTGGTTTATAAAATTTATAAGTAAAATGCAAGGAGTCTCAAGGACTAGGGTGACTTTCTGCCCCCCTAGCCAAGTTACAATCGTTTCGTTTAGTGTGAACGCTTGGAGTTGGCCACGTCCACAATTCGTTTGCTGAGATAACGTCAGAACAAAGGAATTGGGGGCGCGCCAACTCCAAGCGTTCACGCTAAACGAAACGATTGTAACTTGGCTAGGGAGGCTGAAGAGAAAACCTGTGGTCCTAGAACCGATGGATACAAGTATGATTTTTGTCAGTAAAAGTCAGAGTCGTTAGATGATTACCCTCCTAGAAAAAGACTCAAACAAACTTTTTTATAATTAAAATTCTGTTTTCATCAAATAACTTCTCCCGCTCTCTGGGTGGAACGAGAGTGAGGTTTTTGCTGACTAAAACTCACCGAGTTCCTAAATTAGCCCTTTGCGTTCTCGGGCCATAGCAACTATTTTGAAAAATTCCGTAACTTTGGCAAGCATTACCCTTAGTAGGCCACGTCAATTTTGCTGACAGCTCTTTGAGGTCCGCGTGGAGTATAACACACCGACGACACGAGGTTGAGCGTTATCGAACAACGAGCTCGGTTTTGCCTACCATGACAGTCTATTAATATGACAAACACAGAACTATTTGTGACTCTTGCAATTTAACAGTTCGAAAACTAAACAATAAAGGTACACAAAAAATATTCGAAATACTTCCAAAGCCGCAACTTATCGGCAACAATAAGCCATAAACTATTAAAATGGCGACCCTCCAGTCCACGGCCCAGACAAGTTCCGTCGTAAATTCAACTCGTCCCATTTCTGTCGAAAACAGCCGGCGAATAATTCCCGATAGGAACCATACAGCGATATTCCATCATCTATAGAGAACGAGCCGAGCCTTCTCGACCGAATATGGACCCCTTTCAACCCACGGGGCCTTAAAACCAGAACCCGCTTTTCATTAACCTATCTTTGAGTAATTGAAAGGGACATTGATGCTACTTATTCGGGCGGAATTGATAGGCGAATGTATTGAATTGTGACGTATTCAATTCGTATGTTGTTGGTATTAGGGCGATTCTTCATATTGTATTCCATTATGGTCGTCGGTACTTTCTAAGCGGCTTTCAATTTCAGTTGCATTACGGTTTTGTTTGACGACTTAATAAGGGACCTGTTTTTTGTTGAACTGTTACCTAAGCTGTATATACTTGAAGTACTTTTGACAATTGATTTTCCTGTAACAAAAATATTTATTTATTTACTGTAACTTCATGCAACACAGAGGTATACAGGTGGACTTAATGCCTTAGGCAAAAACAAAGAAAAACATAGTGAAAACAGGGTATAAAAGTGTATAATAGGTATATTATATTTAGTCAAAATAAACATACATATATATATTCAGTATAATATTTATATACATTAAAAGAAAAGGGTTTTTTAAAACCTTTTTCTTAACTCCACTATTTGTATAAAAATAATTCCTTAAGTTCCACATACTGACTAAAAAATCTATGAATAAAATCTAGATCGACTTTTGCTCCCAGTTTAAAGCAGTCTTGTGAAACAACCGCTTCATTTCGCTACAAAACACAACATAAGGACACTACAAACATCGGGGCCATTTGCTTCGGACCATGAGGAAGCACGACAGAGTAGATATTATACAACGTACATGACATTTTGTAAACTTCCCACACGTTTCCTTTATAGAAAATTGGCTTCACGTGAAGATTTCACGGTAATTTACTAAGATGAAAAGCGCTTCATGTATGTTTAATAAGGCGTACACACAACAACGCTTTTTATAAACAGGTTGTACACGCGTATTTGGAATGTGCTTAGGGTGTTTTTAATATTGTGGATTTCATTCCGCATGCGTAATCTCCGCATAAGTCCTTTTCATACTCTATTTCTTTTAATGCGTGCAATACGCACGCAGGATGCGTTTTTTTGCCTTTTGAAATTTTTAGCATGCGGAGCAAATTCGCATGCGTAATGAAATCCGCATGTTATCAAAAAATACCCTAGAGGTTTCTTGTTGATATTGCCCCAGTATCGACACTGCTGGCAATTCTTCTCACGCCGCAAAGGAATAAGCAAAAAATCTTGTACCTATCCATCTTTCGTGAACTAAATCTCTCAGATTTACAGCTATCGTGATTCATGAGTCGATGAACCCGAATCTTATCTGTGTTTCTATTGTCAACAATAAAAAGTATCGAGACAACTCAAGTAAACAAACGCATATGGTGAAAAAGCGCGATAAATCTGCCAAATCGCGGTGCGTTCGAACGAGTTCGTCACGTTGACGTCGACGTCGCGGGAAGCGTCAACAAAAACCGCACGCGCCGATATCAAACCAATATTTGTCCAGCGCTTATTTGTAAAACTTATTCCTATGAGCGCACAGGAGCGCAGCCGCGCGGGCGGGGGGCGCCTATGTCAACATGCGAATTCGCTTTAGTTCGGCGCATCACTGTTTGAACTGGGGCTTCGGCAAACGGAAACTTTGCCTACAATGTATAAAGACGTTTCGGAGCTCGTCTAATGCGGTGTGAAGTTAATTGAATGATACTCCCCTATAACAAAATTAGCTGACTTTAGTTTGGATTTATCTTGATACATCTCCGTCTCAAAGGCTGGAGCTAGAGAATTTGTTAATTTATGAAAGTTCACTCGTGGGATGGAGCGCTGAATAAAGTGCTCGGTTTAAAGCGCTTTATTAGCTATTTAATAAAGTTACTTTGATAATTTAGTTCATAATTATTATACATACTTACTTAAATGTTACATTCAAATACCATGAATTCCTCTGTTCTAAACCTAAAGGTCACAATATATAGTTGCATTTATTACAATATTATAAAGGTAAACCTTTTTTTATTACTTTTTCACGCTTAAAACTTCTGAATGGAGGATCTGAATGGATTTGGATGAGGTTTGATACAGGGATAGACCATGTCCTGAAAAAGCCGAATACGATATCCCGGTACTGTGTTTCCTTTTTTTAGTCAATTTATCATGACATGACAGACGCGTTGGTCTAGTGGTTATGGTTAGAGACCCTGACTGCTATGCCGGAGGTCGTGGGTTCGATTCCCACCTAGGACAAATGTTTGTGTGACGAGCATGATCATTTGTTCTGTGTCTGGGTGTATTTTATCTATAATATGTATGTATTTAGGAATCTAAAAATGATAAATGATATTTTATTTTTGCAAATAGGTTCTCAAAAACACTTTTACACGTCAATTTTTTTTTTCGTCAATTTTAACTAGATGAGGCCGGTGTTTCCTAGCTGACTACCCTGAGAAGAAACACCGAAACAAACTCAGGGGTCAAAGTCTCTTTTAAAGTCCATACAGCAAACAAGTAATGGTCAAAACATATGAGAACCATGCAGATTAGTGTCTGGGATGGTCTTTTGAAGAAAGAACCACACAGTTCTGAGTGGACCTGTCCAGTCAGTGCAAGCATTTGTCAGTATTCGTAAAGCTCAACTCAGGACTACTAAGGAGCTCAACGACTTGACGAACAATACCAAAGAAAGGACATTTGGGTAGGCCGCAAAAAGTACTCATAACTGTCAGACATTAATTAAAATTAGAGAAAAACGAGAAAAAAAAAATCCGCATAGTCCCCAAATTCACAATAATAAAATATACAAAAATGTAATTTTACAGAGTTAATATTGCTAAAATAAAAAAATAAAATAAATAAATATAAGTATGTTTATCAGTTGTCTACTACGGCGCATTACTTGTGTAATTCATTTCATCACCACTGCTCTCAAAACGGTGAAGGAAAACATTGTGAGGAAACCGGCATGTCCTAGAACCAATAATTCGAAGACATGTGACATCCACCAACCTGCACTGGGCCCGCGTGGTGGTTTACGGCCCATTCCCTTTCTTAGAGAGGAGGCCTGTGTCCCAGCAGTGGAAACATTAAAAGGCTCAGTTGTCTAGTACTCATAACACAAGCTTTGCTTAGCTTGAGACTGGCAGCGTTGTGTGATATTTGTGAAATATTATTATTATCATCATTTCAACCGAAATATTGTTGAAAAAAGGCCTCCCCCAGTTGTCGCGTTAACGAGCGGTCCTATGCGTTTTGCATCCATCTGATTTCCGCGACCCTCAGGTAGGTAGGTTACCTACCTGTAAAATAAAATGTGATGTACAAATCACAAGTCTAACCCCGATCTGTCAGCCAAAGAAAACGTATCTTCTTAAACAATTTGTCATCCCTACTTGAGCTCACATTGTTCAATTTCACGCATATTTTAGGTGCCATTTTATTGTGTCTAGCAAACAGCCCTCTATTTGTTTTTGACAACACACTATTATTAGTTAGTTAGCCCATTATGTCCCACTGCTTGGCGAAGGTCTCCCTCTCCCCTTTCTACACACGTCCGTCCTCGGCCATCGTGGGCCAGTCCATCCGGTAATAATCCAGCTCATCTTTCCACTTTCGCCTTGGTCTGCCGCGATTACGAAAAAGTTTGTATGTTTGTATATATTTGTTACTCCTTCACGCTCGAACGATTGTCCGGATTTTGGTTTAATTTGGCCACGGTTAGACTATGTACTAGATTAGCAACATAGGATACTTTTATCCTGGTAGAATCTTTCTTTGAGACAATTTTCTGCTTTGACAAGTTTGAAGCCGCTGGCAGTAAATACATTATTAAGTAATTGCTCAAACTGAAGGGAGCGGTATAAAACTCTTACTAAGTAAAACCTACTTTTATTCCTTCATTTGCTCTTTACGTTCCAGGGCTAATATAACTCTTTCGAATAATCCCATAGCCCTAGCAGGCATCAGCCAATGGGCCGTCGATTCGGGCGAACACCGGAAATCGAGCCACCCATTGATCCTCATGAGGGCAATCGGCGGCAGCGATCTCTCTCGCCGGGCCTTGGTTCAGGCCATGGTTCGGAGTGAGGAGGGATGGCAGGCGGTCACCTCCTTCTGCGAAGCAGTAATGCTAGCAAAAGCCGACTGCATCAGGCAGAGGCAACGGAGCGCTCTCCCCAGCCGCCGCCGGGATTCCGACCCCGATTTCCGGCCACCGTAGGCGGGGGCTTGCGGACGGCGTGCAATGGGTAGCACACTGTCCAATTGTCCGGTAACCGACCGAACCGAGCCCAAGTCGTCGACGGCGCGTACTGTTCCCGCGCGCCTCAAGGAACTGTCAGTAAACCATAGAGGCCCAGCGTGCTAGCTGCTGGCAGACAGGGTTGAAGCCTGCTTGGGTCATGGGTCAGCTTCCGAAAGAAAGGCCTGGCCCCGGCACGATAGGCAACGAAGGAACAGGGTAGGTTTTTAGTCAGTAAGAGTCTGACACTACTTCCCGCTCCGCCCAAGGGCGGGGTTTGTCATTGGATGATTTTACCTACCATAAAAAAGCCACCCATTGATCGTCGTCAACAAGGCACAATTTTTTAGGTAGAAAAATCATTCAATGACATCAGCCCTTGGGCGGAGCGGGAGATAGTGACAGACTTTTATTGACTAAATACTCACTCAAATTTCATACCAGGGCCGAATCTTCCTTTCAGAAGCAGACCCTTGGCCTCAGTAGGCAAGACCACGTCTAAGGTAGCTGTGAATTGCTCTACGTAGAAAAAACCCTAAAATGTAGACTTATGCATGGTCATAGTTAGCATAATCAGCGTTATAATGTTCCCACTGCTGGGACTCCTCTCCAGGGGTCAAAACCACGGTCTGAAGTACTTTTTAACTGGTTATGACGACTTTAAAATTACTAATATTTACTCAGAAACCTGCTAAGTTAGTTGGTAGTTTTATTATGGTCATTTTAAAAATATATATATATAGATACCTAAAATATTTCGAAATTTAAAACTTATAAAACAATTTATCGTATTATAAGTTTTGATTTTTAGTCAGTCAAAACTACATTTCACTATTTAACAGTATTGACTGCAACACAAACAGATTCAAGTACTATCCTCTCAGTAAGTAGGCAATTGAAAAAACGGAGATAAAGGCAATCGTGCAAAAATAAAATTCGCTGAAATATCTGGATTTAGACTTAGCGTATTCTAGTGCCACGTCGAAACGACGCCTCTTTACAGGAAAACATGGACTTAGGACGTTGAAACACGTCCCTTAGGAAAAAAGAGGAACAATTTAAGGAAACTCGAGACAAATCCGCTGAACCAAATTATCTGCGCGTTGCGTATATCTGCTAGATTTTAGCAAAATGAGTGAGAGCTTAGACAAAGAAATCTTAATATCTTGAACCGTCATCTTTTTCTTTTAAGAAAAAACAGGTTTGGATGATATCAAAATCCGTCTAAAAATGGCGGTTTTTTCACAAGGTTTTCCTTCACCGTTTCGAGAGTAGTGGTGATGAAATCAATTATACAAAGTAGTGCGCCTGGCTGGGTTGGAACCCGCGATCTACAACTCATAAGTCGTGGATGTTTCCACTGCTTTTCAATATTAATTTAAATTGCTTTTTAATATATATATATAATATATCTAATATATATTACTACTGTAATAACCGACATCAATAACGAAGAGACAAAACTATTATATATTATTAAGAATATAACAATATAAGCACAGAAACCTCTTTGATTTACGCCCCCATACACCACAAATGGTGAAGGCGCCGGGCACGTGGACACTGGCACCACAATATTAGCTTTTACGCTTGATGGTTAGAAAAAGAATATATAGGATAAATTGACAGATTGTTTCTGTCAATCTATCCTATATATTCTTTTTCTAACCATCAACCGTGTTGAAAATTGTGGTGCCAGTATGCACGTTACATATATATATACATATATAACCTTTTTTAGTAACCACAATATTATATTGAGAGTCACAACGCAACTCTTTTCTATATATGATATAAATCAATATTTCTCGGGTATTACAGATAGTATCTTAACGGCATTTCTGTAAAAGCATTGGAAGTAGTCACTTCGTGGACAACGGCGCGCCAACCTATAGTACCGATTTAGGGAAAAAGATGTATCGACACTCATATCTCATATTATATTCTGTACTAAAACCAACCACACATTCCTCGAATTGGTGAGGACAAAATAGCAAAAACATATTTTGTATAAAAATACAAATAAAAGTCAAGATTATCATGGTTAAAGTACATATTTAAAAACTAAATAGTACAGGTAAATATGCTCTACCTATTCCGATCTCTGATACCGAATTAAATATTTTCTTAATATGAGAAATCATTCAATGACTTCTCCCGCTCTAGAGCGGAGCGAGAGGGCGTGTCAAACTTTTGCTGACTAAAACCCACTCGTATATTCCTTCGTTCCAGTACCTGTTGGTTCTTTTTCGCACAACCCTTGGAGCTAATAGGCATGGCCGCTGCGGTTTTTTGACATCTCATTGAGGCGCGCGTGGAACACTAGGTATCGTGGACAACTTGGACTCGGTCCGGACTGTTACTGGATGGCCGGATGGCGAGCTACCCATTGCTCACCGTCCGTAAATCTACGCCTACGTACATAAATGAAATCCGATAACTTAAAAATAAAATAGGACAATAAACTTAACACGAATAATAAATAAACTACACCTCTTTATACAAATAAACAACCATAAATACAGCTTCGAAACTCAAAAAATTATAACAGCTAAATCCAATATTGTCAGTGCAAGTAATACGGCAACAAACGGCCGCTCGCTTTGACATGTCAGATAGCTTTCTGTTTGCCGTATTTGTCGTAAGATTGCCCTCAGTTCAGCGAACACGGCTTTTGAACATAATGCGCATTTTTACACGTGCATTCTACAAGTATACAGCAATATATGCAAAACTCCTTTTGAGAAGTTTTGATTTTATTTTTGCAAAAGACAGACGTTCATATTCTCTGTTGTAGGAATAACACAAATGTTGAGTAATGCTTTTAAATCAAACATGGGACTCTCAAAGCTTTGTATTGTACAATTAATGTTAGACGACAAGAGAAGTACGCTGTTGAAAATTTCACGTAGATTTTTATATTTTAACGTAACTTATTCAAATAAAACTTTTATGTAAAAGAGTTCCAGGAACCATAACTTTCTGTTAAGGCTGCGGATTTCTCCGAAGAGTTACCGTGGCCCTCGCAAAAGATAACTCGTGGCGCCGACTGGGGCTTGTGAGCCCGAGCGTGGGAGAAGGCATTTTATGATTTCTCATGTAAAGAAAAAGGGCCATGACTCTAACTTACGTAAAAAGAATAAAAATATCTCCTGTAATCCAATCAGGCTATAAAAACAAGGAGTCGCTATAAAGATAACGATACCTTATCAGATAAGGCAAAAGATGGCGGTAGACAGGGCGACCCTCATCGGTAATGCAAAGCTGTTGCTGTGAAGATCTTACAATAAGACAAAAATTCTGACCTTATGACGCCTGACACCTATAACAGGTACAAATCAAGCATGTAACAGCTGCAAGATTGTTCGAAAGAATTACTTACTCCATCGCTGGACCGCAAAGGGTAACTGGAGGAACACAGGTGGTTTTCGGTGGTAAAATCATCCAATGACAACTCCACGCCATTGGGCGGGGCGGGAAATAGTATCAGACTTTTACAGACTAAAAACCCACTCCTGTTTTTTCGTTGCCTTTCATACCGGGACCAAACCTTCCTTTCATAATTCGATCCTTGGTTCCAGTAGGTTTCGACCCTACTGGGCAAACGCGCGTGGAACTATACGCGCCATTTTGACTCAGGCTTGGTCCGGACGGTTACAGGATGGTCGGACGTCAAGCTACCCATGCTCGACGTCCGCAAGCCCGCTTCTACGGTGGACCTATTTGCTTTTCAATTAGATACCGTTAGAACATTGGAAAAGTCTACAAAGCAATCAGGAAACGGAGACTCAGGCAATGAATTCCACTCCTTAACTGTACCCACAATGAAAGTGGTATTCAAAACGTTTTGTGCGTATGCGGTGAGATTTCCATCATACATACCATCAGATTTACCGGTGTGCTTGTTACTACTCTATCTATGTATCACTACATAATATAAATGTATACTTAGATCTTTAAAACTGAGCAACGGATTTTAATGCGTTTTTTTTTAATAGATAGAGTGATTCAAGAGGAAGGTTTATATGTATAATACATGCAAAATATATTTAATATAACCATTGCACCCGTGCGAAGCTGGGGCGGGTCGCTAGTTTATTACTATTTGGGGTTGTGGAACAGAGAGTAAAGTCCCACATACCTCCGTTGAAAAGGGAGGATCCTCCGACCAGACAGGTGTTATATCTGGTGGGCTACTGCCCGATAGATGATTTCGGGTTTGTTCTTTATGATCCAATCGCGCCGCGAATCTTACTTAATCAGGATTAGTTCATTTGTGACGACATAGATGTCGCTACAACTACATTCCAGAATGGTAAGTAAAATTAAAAACGAATCCCTACGAAACAGCTGCAACGGTTTGACTGTGGGGTAGGTTTCCTTACAATGTTTTTATCACCATAATGAAGAACAGTGATTTCATAAAGTTATGCGCCTGGTTTGAACCAACGACTCGGTAAGTCGGGGCAGTCACCACTGGGTGCCCACTACTCTTACCTACCACACATAGACAAAATACTAACATTAGTGTAACTCATCCGTTGTAAGGGTCATTAACGACCCCTTTGTCGGGGTTGATTGTTACCCTGAAGAAACTTGTATGGAATTATAAGTATCTTTGTTTCCCGTAAGTGTCCCTTAACTTCCCCTTCAATCAATGGTTAAAGTAAACGACCCTCAACCGAACTACGGTGCTGTAAGGATCGGAGGTGAAAAGGGCGTAGATTTACTCCTAAGAAAATATTTTTTCACATATCTATATAAAAATGACAAAGTAACGTTTTTCAGCCTTATAGCTGTCCAAATATTTTCCTAACCAAGTTCCTATTATTTTCAAACTCGAATTAGTGTTTAGAAACTTTTATTTATAATATATATTGTTTTGTTTAAGATATTTGTATGTTTATAATGTATTTTAATATAATATGTAAATTGGAAAGAGGTGGGAAACAATCGTGATCGAAAATAAATAAATAATAATATTATGCCTCGAGTTTAAAACCAACTACAGATGACTACATGAGTTGGGTCAATATATTTTTTTAATTTTGGTGGCGAAACCTACTTGGGCTTTTGTGAAAATTAGGAACTTAGGTCCCTAGTTTTCGCGAAAACTATGGAAAATATTAAGCCAGCAACATTAAAAAAAATTGAAAAATTTGTATATTCACCCAGCAAACAATACAATAAAATGAAGCACTACCATCATTTTATACACATACTAATTACATCAAACTAGATTTAAAAAAATATCTATTCACACTGTGGGGTATGCTTTTGGTAAGTGAGCTTATATCATGACGAACAAAAAGTCATTTTCAAGTATATTATCTACAACAGCTGCAGGCGTGAGGCAACGGCCCTCACGCCCCAGTCGCCATGGAGATCCCGTTCCCGATTTCCAGCCACCGTAGGCACGAGCTTGCAGACGGCGAGCAACCCATTGCTATAGCTCGCTGTCCAACCGTCCGGTAACCGTCCGGACTGAACCCAAGTCGTCGACGGCAGGTGTTGTTCTATGTGCGGCAAGAACATATCTGCAAACTGTAGGGGCCCAGTAGGGTCGAAGCCTTCTAGGGCCAAAGGTCTGCTTCTGAAAAGAAGACTCGGCCCTAGTATGGAATGCAACGGAACAGGAGTGAGTTTTTAGTCAATAAAAGTCTGACATACCCTCACGCTCCGCCCAAGGGTGGGAGATGTCATTAGATAACTTCCCACCTAAAAACAAAGTATTATCTACTTATTATTATTAAATTACTATGAACCAATCATGAACAAAAAGTAATATTCACGTATCATCTACAAAGGAACTACGTGCCAATCTGCGCGTACAATCTACGCTGTCATGTTTAAACCCCACTGCGGCAAAACCTCGACAAAAGCCACAGCACACCGCCTCTACTCTAACCTAAGATGTCATAATTAACATTCACCCGTTGGAGGGTTAACAAACTTACTTAAACTCTTGCAATTATGACTTTAATCTCATTTGACGCTCATCGTTTCAGAGAAGAAAAATACTGAACTGTGCCAGTTTGAATAATCGCTCTGATGGTAAAATTAAAAAGAAATCCCACAGTTTCAATTTCAATATTAACTATTGTCATCTGCCAACGACTTTACCCGCGTAGGGCAACATATACGTGTGAAAGAATTAAAAAAAAAAACGGTAAAAAAAAAATCAGTACATTTACACGAAATTCCACTCTTATGCGTAGGGTAAGTAAACAGCAAATAACATGCCTAAAAGTGATAGCGCTAGCGCTATTTAAATTCAAAATTGAGTATGCCTTAAAACCTAACAAATACCTTTTAAGTAAGGTTTGACTCATCCTGAACTGCAACTACTCGATTCAGAAACCGGTCTCAACGATTTCGGCCATAGCGACCACATTCCTTGGCTCCTCATGGTGGTTGTGAGTTCAGGTGTGCCGCTCTGTCATGTGACTTGTATATCCAACTTGGGACGAAAAACTCTGAGCACAGAGCGGACATGTCAGAATACCATTAACGATATTACAAATTATAGCTGTTGGTGGTCTAGCCTTGAAGTCGTCGGGTTTTTGGTCTAATTCCAACCTCCTTTTACCCATATAAATACTGATAGGTATTTTAGGTATTAACAGTGTTTAATTTCCTAAAAACTTTTTCAATTTCCAACAATAGCTCACAAAACCTTTACAAATATAAGAAAGAGAGCGTAAACAGTGTTCGGGCGATCGATCTCGGAAGACGTGTTTAATCGCCGAGCAACGGACTAGCCGACAGAAAGATTAAGCGATACGGAAGCACGGACTTTTCTTTCTTTCTTAAGGCCACAAAGCTGAGGTAACTACGATATCTTTGCTATTGTGTTTTATTCACACAATGTTAGTTACTATTCATATTGGGAGGCAGGGTAATACAAGATGTTTTCTTTGTTTAAAAACTTACTGAAGGATTTTCTACTATAGTTACACATATGTTTTTTTTTAAGTGGGAATTTCATCCAATGACTTCTCGTTCTTTTGGACGGAGCAGGAGGGCGTGTCAGACTGACTTAAACCCCACTCCTGTTCCTTCTTTGCCTTCGTACCCGGGATTCACATTCACATAACCCATGGCCCCAGTAGGCTTCGACCCTGCTGGGCCCCTACGATTTGCTGACAGCTCCTTGAGGCGCTCGTGAAACACTATGCGCCGTCCGACTTAGGCTTGATCCGGATGATTACCGAACCGCTAGATGGCGAGCTGCCCATTGTTGGCCGTCCGCAGGCCTGCACCTACACTTATACATGTTACTAATAAAAAATATGGAAAGGACTAGCTCGGAATTTCCTTGCGTGATCACATCAGAAATGAAGATATCCGCAGAAGAACCAACTTTACTGACAAAGCCCAAAAAATCGACAAACTTAAGTAGCAGTGGGCATTGCTGAACATTGCATGAAGAACATATAGTCGATGGAGAAGAAAGGTTCTGGAGTGACGACCATGAACCGGAAGACGCAGCGTTGGATGAACCGATGACCTGGTCAGGGTCGCAGGAATCCAATGGATGCGAGACGCTCAGGACCGACTGTTGTTGCGACACTTGGGTGAGGCCTTTATCCAACAGTGGACGTCTTTCGGCTGAAATGATAATCACAAACATCTGTGCAAACGTGATAGTAGAAAATTATCCCAAAAGAATGTTCCTTGAACTCGCGGAATTAATAGTATGTGCTGTTCTAAGACATGGTCTACTCATGTGCTAATTTTCATTAGGCCCTGTTCTGTCTTTCAAGAGTGAAAACGTAACTAACATTAATTTACACACAAAAAAACTTTTTCCTTTATAATGTTAGTGTGTTTCCATATCTGTAATTTATCGTTATAAAAACCTGTTTAACGACTACTTGGAAATCCCGAATGCAGGGATGATTTTTGTATGTAATTTTACATTTGATCACGCTGATTTAATTAACTCATCGAAAACGGTCGGTGATTTTGTCAGCGTGTACAGCTGATTACATGTTTATTCAATCGGACTTTGTATTTTATTAGCCAATAAATTCTAACCTGTCAAATAAACGTAAAATACTTTAATTAAGCTTATCAATGTTATACTTTAAACTGTAAAATTATGCCGACTAAAATTATACCGATCCGATAGTCCATAGAATTTATGTTGTCATAAATACTCGCGTAATAATCATACAGATGAACTGTAATTCAAAAGCGAAATGAACAATTGTGTACAACTAAACGAAATGTCAGTCCTAGTGGATAATAATGCTGGAATACGCTGGGCCATCCCATGCTGGACACTTAGTGTGTGCACGTGACCCAGTAGTTTAAGCCGTACGTGACCATTTTACGAAGCCAAGTCGATTTTGGTCCAGGAAATCGAGAATATCAACCCATATAATAAGTGTCAGTTTCTCCGGCTCTTGACAGAGGTAGATAAAATTAGTCTATGCCAAGTCTATGCTACGATTATTGATATTTCAATGCTGTTCACTTTTTAAAATTTTGTCTCGCGCCTCTCACCCCAATGCAGGAGGATAGGTTTCAAGGTTCTTGTAACCCTACCAAGACAAACGATTTCCTTTCAACTTTTTAGTCACTGGCGCCACTTTGAATCGTCCTATATACTAATTTCTCACTACATAATGATATGAATACTGAATATGAAATCTATAAGTAACTCAATTTTCCAAAAATCCTTCCATACTGCGTTTTTAATTAGTGTGGCAGGATAGCAGTAATTACTTTATGGTAATTACTATCACTTTCACGTAGCCAATACCTCTGGCAAATGCTAGTAGGTTCAAACGTATAATATCAGCCAAAAACTGTAAATTCAACATACCTTAACACTTAAGGCATTTTGGAATAAGAAGTAAGGCGCTTGAAGAGTTAAAATGGGATATTTTATAAAACATCCCCGACCATCAACGTTAAATACTTTGACCTTAAAATCTGGTTTGTATGTTTGGTTAGTGGCCCTGACTGCTATGCCGTAGGTCGTGACTTCGATTCCCACCCAATACAAATGTTTGTGTGATGAGCACGAATATTTGTTATATGTCTGGGTGTAATTTATGAATAATATGTACATAGAAATATATATGGGGCCGAAAAGTTCTGGAGTGGCGACCGCGTACCGGAAGACGCAGTGTTCGAAGTCCTCCTACAAGGTGGACCGATGACCTGACTAGAGTTGCAAGATGCACAGGACCGTTCATTGTGGGGACACTTGGGGGAAGGCTATGTCCAACAGTGACGTCTTTCGGCTGATATGATGATGATAATAATGATGTGTTTTTCTGTTGTCTATTGCTCATAGCACAAGCTCTGCTTAGTTTGGGACTAGACAGTATTGTGTGAAAGTTGTGAAATATTAATATAACACTGTAATATTAATCATGAATAATTCATAAATCACTTTAATTTAAAAATAGCTCTTAAATCTTCGCTTATGTCGGGGTCTGACCTATATAAAAGGTGGGCTGTAAGAACTGCTCAATGAATGACGTAATCTCGAAGTCGCTTAGTACTAAGATTTATTGTGAAACTTTTTTTTGCATTGATACCGGCTTAGGTAAATTGGTCGTAACTTAAAGCGCTCCTTTATTTGAACATTCTAATTAAGATAAGGACAGAGGGAATCTTGCACTCAGGTAAAAGTAAATAATGATTTTAGTAAATATCGAATCGTCCTATTGTAGCCCTATTCTGTGTAATCCTCAGGGAATACAAGCGCGGTGTTATTTTTTTTTTTTAGTTTTTCTTCAAACGATTTGCGCATTTAGCCAGTATTAAGTTGAGAAAGTATTTAGTTTTTTTTTAAACGGTGTACAGTCACTTTGGTGTCCATTAGAATTTGAATGTAACACGTTTTAATGTTTTTGCAGTATTTGGCATCGATAATTTGCTGTATCGATTCAGTCCTCTAAGTAAGCTTCGTTGAGTAAGTCAATACTGCAATAAAATTCTAAGGTTTATTTTCAATGAATCGTGCCTTTTTCAATGATTCCACATTATTGTCCAGCTATATAGACACTTGAAATACAATTTTACATCACAAATCTACTAGGATGTTATTTGCGAATCGTTAAAGCAGCAATTTTTTTTTTAATTTTGTAATCATGTAAACCCACGGCTATGTTCCTTCTTGACTTTTTGTTCCTTGTTTCTTTTTCCTAAGGCCCCGGAGACTTACCATCTATGCGTCTATCATCATTCGTCTGTCAACGCTGTGCACATTTCGTCCGGTAACAGACCGGTCCGAGCCCAAGTCGTCTACGGCGCGCACTGTTCCCGCGCGCCTCAAGGAGTTGTCAGCAAATTGTAGGGCCTCAGTAGGGCCGAAGCCTACCGGGGCCAAGGGTTATGTGACAATGAACCCGCCCTGGAACGAAGGCAATGAAAGGAGCAGGGTAGGTTTTTAGTCTGTAAGAGTCTGACACTATCTCCCGCCCCACCGAAGGGCGGGATTTGTCATTTGATGATTTTACCTACCATAAAAAAAACGTTGTGCACGTCTTAATTTAAATTAGGAATACAATTTATTTGTTCAAGTAAATATTGTTTTCAAAGAGTTGTAACGTTCCGTATAACTACTTTGTTACTTGAGCCACCTTGACCATCAAAAAAGTGTCTTACCAATTAAAACAAGATTATATTTATTAAAAAAAAAACACAGCTGAGTAATCTGCCTTAAATGTTTTTGGAAGGCATCAGAACAAGTATTCTGGCGTACTTATCTGTTTAGATTTGTTCTAAAAGAAAACTTGTTATTGGCCTTTTCCCTGTAAGATGACTGAGAAATAAATCAATATAATAAAACTTTAAGGCTACAAGATTGTTCAAACATGTCACTGCAGGTCTGGAATACAAAGGGCAACTAAAAGATCACAGGTTGGTTTTAGTCAATAAAAGTCTGACATTCCTCGCTCCACCCAGAGCGGGAGAACTTATTTGATGATGTTTTACCCAAAAACAAAAATCTAATATAACTTTGGTTTTCATTTTCCTGGATTCATATTATTTTCTTCAAAAAATATCTAGGCCGTAAACACGTACCAATCTGGCATATTAAAATTTAATTGTTATTATTTAAATGCCTATCTAGCACACATTAGGTACGCCATTACTGTTCCCTTATAGGTGACTTCAAACAATAATTATCGCTTCGCCTACCGCCCGGGCCGATAATTCTCTACGGTTACCGATAATTGTACCATAGCTTTATCTTACCCACACCTGAACCACAATTCTTTATCTAACTGTTTTTGTTTGCCACCCTTATTTTATAACTCTTTGTTTGGTTAAACATAATAGAAAATATACGAAAATTTTACACCACACGGATTTATTACAATGTAAATTTATCTGAAGCGAATCTCTTTCTGTCAACATTTGTGTTAGAAACGTAAATGTTATTTTTATTGTTGGCCCCGCTCAAATGTTTGGTTTTATAAAGTTTATCAATTTATGAACAATGAATTAAGAATATGTGTTTGTGTTCAACTGAATGTTAAATCGTTTGTGTATCTTGCAACGGAATTGTGTGTTATTGAAAATTACGACAAAATTATTGTAGCCATTTTCGTAGCACAGGCCGAAGTGGTTTTCGTAGCATTTACAACTCGTAGCTTGGCTACGCAAGTTAAAGTTCTACGCCGTAGACATATGAGCTACGCCGTAGCCGCACGTAGGAAACTGCAAAATCTATAACGAAACTTTGCAGTTCACATGGATTAAATTTTTACAGAATCAATTGTAGCTTCGTTTTCAGTTAAGTCCTGCAAGCACGACTATCAAATAAATTGTTAACAATATTGAATGAATTTGCACAAAAGAATGAATATGTGAACGAATAAATGTAGTTCTCGTGAATTAAAATTATTCGGATTGCGTGGCCAGCATTTCTGAAATTGTTAACATTTTTTCATACTTAAAGACTTTTGCAGGGTATTTTCTGTGTGCATAACACAAGGCAATATACTCGTAGCTAATGGAATAATTAGAATAAATGTTACTTAGTTAATCTTAACGAAGCTAATTGTGATTTTAAATATTAGTTAAGATTAACTAATATTTAAAACTGTATATAAAGTTACTGTAAATAAGAAGCTATTTTACTTTCAAAATAAAATGTGTTTTACTTTTAATATTTCAAAAGTAAATACATTATCGACATGTTTGTCAAACTATCTGCGTTTGACATGTCTCGGGAAAAATAAATTACACTTTTTCAAACAACCTCGCTCTCTGAGACGGCAATACATGTGAGGACGCAAGTGTACAAAGACGAGGTTTTCTTGTGACGAGAATAAAAAGGTTTTTCAACTTGTACGAATATTTTTTGGGACTGTCTTCTTTGGGATAGAGTTTTTAGATAAGTATTCGTAGCTTTTGCAAATGTTTAGTATTAGTTTTTCTTCTGTCCGGATAAAAATAGACCTCAAATGTCAAAATTATATACTGAAATTTAAGTTTGGCTTAAATTTTGGATAGGGTGATGTTATATCCATATTTTTTTAATAATATCCTATAACTACCACACAACGGCGTCTAGTCCTAAGCTAAGCAGAGCTTGTGTTATGAGTAGTAGATAGCTGATGAATATACTTATGTATTTCTAAATACATACCTATTAGGTATAAATTACACCCAGATACAGAACAAATGATCGTGCTCACACAAATATTTGTCCTGGGTTTTTTTTTTTTTTTTTTTTTTTTTTGTGGTAGGTAAAATCATCCAATGACGAATCCCGCCCTTGGGTGGGGCGGGAAACAGTGTCAGACTTTTACTGACTAAAAACCTACCTTTCCATTCCTCGCCTTTGTCCCGGGGCCCGTGGTGACACTCTCGCATGACCTTTGGCCCCAGTAGGCTTCGGCCCTGCTGGACCCCTACAGTTTGCTGACAACTCCTTGAGGCGCGCGGGAACGGTGCGCGCCGTAGACGACCTGAGCTCGGACCGGTCTGTTACCGGACGGACGGACAGCGAGCTACCCATTGCCCACCGTCCGCGAGCCCGCGCCTACGGTGGCCGGAAATTGGGATCGGAAACCCGGCGGCGGCGGCGGCGTGTCCGCCTTTGCCTAAGGCGGTCGGCCTCCTCCTTTACTAGCATTACTGCTTCGCAGAAGGAGGCGACCGCCTGCCACTCCTCCTCGCTCCGGAGCATGGCTTGAACCAAGCCCCGGCGCGAGAGATCGCCGCCGATCGCCCCCACGAGGACACGGCGCTGCTCTTCCCAAGCGGGGCACACCTCGACTGTGTGCTCCACCGTGTCCACCGGGCGGTCCGCACAGTGGCGACACCCGGGCGTCGTCTCCGCACGAATCTTGTACAGGTACGGACCGAACTTGCCGTGTTCGGTCAGCACCTGCGCCAAACGGAAGGTGACGACGCCGTGGGGCCTTTCCAGCCACGCCTCAAAGAGGGGCCTTACCGCCTCGATCGTGGCGTGCCCAGCACGAGGTTGCGACAATCGCTCTCGCCATTTCACCATGAGATCCCGCCGGAGCTCTGTCCGCCATGCCGCGACTTGTCGCGGCAGCGGAGTTTCGCCCCGACGTTGCATCTCCACGCGTAAGTCGTGCATGTGTGCAAGGACTGTTGCCTCCAAATCCCACGGTGGTAGGCCAGCAAGGAGGCTCGCCGCTTCGCAGGACACCGTACGGTATCCGCGGATCATCCGGATGGCCATGACCCTCTGACAGGCGGTTAGCCGGGCCGCCACTCGCTTCCGTAGCGATGGCGCCCACACCGGCGCACCGTAAAGGGCCATGGACCGAACGATGCCTGCGTAGAGCCTCCGGCAGGAGGCGTCTGGACCCCCTAGGTTCGGCAGGAGCCGCTTGAGCGCAGCCCCAGTCGCATTCAGCCTGGGAGCCAGACGTCGGAAGTGCTCCTTGAAGTTCCACCGGCTGTCGAGGACGAGTCCCAGGTACTTCATCGTCGACCCGACGCCGATGTGAACTCCTCCTACCGTTAATTGGGAGCCCGGAGGTGGCGCGCTCCGAGGGCCGTGAAAACACATGGCCTCGGACTTGTGCAATGCCACCTCGAGTCCCAACTGCTGTATCCTCTCCACGACTGTCGCAACCCCGCGCGTCGCTAGTTCGACCGCCGCCTGGTACGACCGTCCCCGCGCCAGGACCAGCGTGTCGTCTGCGTAACAGACCACGCTGACCCCGTCGGGGAGGTCGGCGCGCAGCACGTAGTCGTACCCGATGTTCCACAAGGGCGGTCCTAGTACCGATCCCTGCGGAACACCGCACGACATCTCTCGCCGTTTCAACTCCCCCTGATGACCGGGGTAGATGATGAACCTGTCCGACAGGTAGGCCTCGATCACCCGACAGAGGTAGTCGGGCACCCGGTGGTACCGGAGTGCCCTACCAATGCAACTCCAGGGCAGGGAGTTGAAGGCGTTGGCGATGTCCAGAGACACCGCCAAGACACACCTGCCCCGGGACACCGCATCCCCCGTCGTGAGGGCTCGCACGCGCATGATGGCGTCCACAGTGGAGCGCCTCCTGCGAAATCCGAACTGGCCGTCCGCAAGATCCGGCCCCTTCCGTGCCAGATGCACGACGAGGCGGTCTGCAATTACTCTTTCAAAGAGCTTGCCCACCTCGTCGAGCAGCACAATGGGCCGATACGCGGACGGAGAGTCCGCGGGGCGCCCCGGCTTCGCGATAAGGACCAGTTTCCCCGTCTTCCAGCGAAGCGGGAACTGGCCCCTCGCCATGCATGCGCTGAAGAGCCCTCTCAGACGAGACCCGAGTTCCTCCATGGCCAGGACCCAGGCTTTTCCAGGCAAGCCATCGGGTCCTGGGGCGGTGTTCTTGGCACTCAGCCTTCGCACCGCCACTCTCATCTCCACCTCGGTCACCTCTGGAGTATTGTTGCCGTCGTTGCCGTCGTGGTCCGCGTCGGACACCGCTGCTGGTGGCGGAGCCATAGGCGGGGGAGTATGCTCCCCTCGCGTAGGGAACAGAGCGCTCACCACACCCTCCACGAGCTGGGGCCGGAGACTCTGAGTCAGCGGGGGAGCCCATGGGCGGAGTTTCTCCATCACCATTTTGTATGGGCGTCCCCACGGATCGACGTTCAGAGACTCCAGCCACACGTTGCGGGCCTCGAGTTTGGCCCGCTTTATCTCCGCTCGGAGGGTGCGCTTTGCCGCCCTGTATCCCTCATACAGCTCCGCCTCTATGGCCTCCGCACCCGGTGGACGGGTGCGGCGCCTGCGGTGTCTAGTATACCGGCGTCGCGCAGCACTGCACGCATCGCGCAGTGCCGCAATCTCTGGCGACCACCAGTGTACTTGGCGCCGGGCACGTCCTGGCCGGACTCGGGGCATGGCCGTGTCGCAGATTTTCCACCTGGAACCAGTCCGCCTCGACGTCGATGTCGACAGGCCTGTCCGGTGCTTGCACCCAGGCCTGTACTATCGCGGCTTCCTGGAGCAGGTCCCTGTCCAGCTGCCTCAGCGCCCAACGCGGACCACACGGGGTCTGTCGGACCGGCACGGTCGAGGTCTGGGCGGAGACGTCAAACCGGATGTACCGGTGGTCGGAGAACGTCTCCACCTCCTCTATGACGCGCCAGTCGACGACGCGCGGTGCCAGTGCAGGGCTGGCGAACGTAACGTCCACCACCGACTCGCCCTGCATCCGCACACACGTGGGGACAGAACCCCGGTTTTGTACGACTAGGCCCTGTCCTAGGGCCCATTCCTCCACCCTGCGACCTCGTTGGTTCGTGAACCGGGAACCCCAAGCCTCGTTCCAGGCGTTGAAGTCCCCGCAAACGACCACGGGGAGGCTGGAGTCAAACCCAGCAACGACGGCATCCAGCTCCAAAAGGGAGTTGTCTAGTTCGGCGAGAGATCTGTTCGGGGACAGGTAGACGCCTACCACCACTATGTCCCCGAACCGTGCTGCCACGCAACCCCGGCCTTTCTTGACGGCCTCGAGTGCCGGGGTACCGGCGGCGGCCGACGAAATGAGTGTCACCGAGCCGCTCAGGTCCTGAACCCAGTCGGCTCTGGGCAGGACAAAGTGCGGCTCGGAGACAACGGCGATGTTGATCGACCACTGCGCCATGCTCTGGAGCAACAGATCCTGAGCGGGGGCGCAGTGGTTGATATTCGCCTGGAGGAGACGTAATGGAGCCGTTATTGGCAGTCCATTACAGTCTCCTCCCGGGCCCTCCGTGAGGGTCCTGCCGCGGTGGTAGCGGCGGCGGCGTCTGCGGAGGCGATGGCGGCGGCAGCCAACGGGGCAGCCGCGGCGGTGAGCACCTTCGCGGGGATGGGCCTTGGGACCTTGCCCTTGGCCTTGGCGGGGGGATCGCAGGTCCTGCTCCCAGCCCGGTGGTCGGCCGACTTGCCTGCCGCCGCACATGCGTAGCAGTGCGGCGCTGCACTGCAGGTATCGGCCTTGTGGCCGGGCTGACCGCACTGGAAGCAGCGGTCGCTGCGATCTTCCTCCGCTGCGCAACAGACCCCCACGTGGTGGCCCACGTGGCAGCGATAGCAGCGCAGCGGTCTGGGCTCCAGCAGCTTGACTCGCGCGGAGACCCAGCCCACCAGGAGTCGCTTACCCTCCCCGGTGATGCTCCTGGCCGCTGACAGGGGGCAGTTCACTGTAACCGCCCCCATGCCAGTGCCGTCAACACGGATGTTGCCTGCCCGGACCTGATCGGCAGGGCACCCACCCGTCCTGGCGACAGCGGCCACGACCTCCTCGACCTCGACGGAATCGTCCAGGCCCATAATGCGCATGTCGACGCATCTTGTGGGCCTGGACACCCGGGCCTCCTCCGCGTCCAAGATCGCCCTGATCTTGTCAGCCAGGGCGTCTGCGGTGGGGCCGCTGTTGGCTCCGGGGACCTCCAACATCAGGGCACCAGTTGCGGTATGCCGCATCTGGAAGCCCCCGGTGATCCCGAGGTCGGTGAGGTTCACCTCCTGCTTCGCCTTACGGAGGACCTCGCCATAGGTCGCACCCTTTTTCAACGCTTCCGGCTGCAGCGTAATTACTACAGCCGTAGAGCGCGGGGTGCGAATCCTGGCCGCGAGGGCCGTCCGCTTCCGCAGCTTTTGCCGCTCTCGTCTCCTGGCGGCTCGAGCCGCCTTGCCAGCCTGCCTTTTGGCTCCGGCCACTTGCCATCCGGCTTCGGCCGGAGGATCTACAGGCTGGGGAGGCGGCCTAGGCCGCCTGCTTGCCGCCACAGCAGGGGCTCCCGCCGCCTTTGTGGCCGGTGCCGACTTGCCCTTCTTAGGGGCAGCAGCAGGGGTTGGCCTCACCTGCTGCTGTCTCTTGGCCTGTGGGGCCGCTCCGGCGGGGTTCGCGACCGTGGCCACGCGCCTGGTCTGCCCTGACGGGCCCGCCTTGGGCGCAGCCGCCGAGGCCGCGGCGGCAGCGTATGACGCCGCCCTTCGCTGGCCGGAGGCCGCTAGTGGGGGGCGCAACACGATGCCCTCCAGCAGGGACAGCTGCTGCTGGATCCGCAGCTGGAACTGCTGCTGCTGTTCCTGCAGCTGCTTCTGCAGCTGCTGCTGGAAAGCAGCCAGCTCCCGCTGCACCAGTGTCAGCAGCTGGCTTCCTGACTCGGCCTGGGGCTGGGGCTGGGGCCGAGGCTGGGGCTGAGGCTGGGGCTGGGGCCGACTCTGCCCCTGCCCTTGCTTGCACCCCCCTTCCACGGGCTTCTAGCCGCTGGCTCCATGGACCGCAGCGAGCTCGGCCTGAAGCTCGGCCCGGAGCCCGGCTCGGAGCTCGGTCTGGAGCTTGGCCACGCTCTTCCTGAGAGCGACGTCAAAGGCCTCCTGCATGGAGGCGGCATGGCGGAGGACCGTCCTCTCCTTTGACGTCCTCTCTCGCTTGCGGCCCATATCGCGCAGCGCGGCGACGACGAGCTCGCCGAAGGACCGACGCGACTCCTCGGCGGAGTCTTCCTTCTCGCTGCCAGATAGCCCCGAGGGGTCCATCGCAGCGGGGTGGCGCCCTTCCGCGGCGAGCCTCTCGGCTCGCTCAGCCACCTCCTGGGAGGTGACTCCTCTACCTCTTCCCGATGCTCGGCCCGCTCCCCGCCCACTGGTGGGGATTTTTCGGGCCGAGCCCTTTTCGGCATCATCGGAGGACGGTCTGTCCCTCGATAGGGAGCGTTTCCGGAAGAAACTCGCGTTTCTTCCGGTGTCGCCTCCCGACTCCACCTCTTCTTCCACCTCCGAGCCTGAGCTCCTTCCGGATGCCGCGTCGGACTCCGACCGCGCATCACTCTCCGTTGTGGTTTTTTTGAAAAATTTCGATTTTTGCATATTGTTCCCACGAGTAAAAACATTCTGCACTTGCTCAAAAACGTGGTCCGCACTAGGGACTAATTTAGCTACCCATTAGTCAAGCTAACAACCTCCCTCACGGTGCGCCGCCGCTTGGAGGTTTGGGGTAATTTTTTATAGAGGTTGTCTTCCTCGCGGCCCGGGCGGTTAAGCCAAGACCCTCGACCCCCATCAAAAGTCAGAAACATGACCTTGGACAATCTCTGGGGCTACGAGAACAACGGTGGCAGAAGGAGGAGAGAGCCTTCCTCCTGCCTGCCCGGTGGCAGGGTGAGTGCACGCCGAGCCCGCTCTTGCTTCGCCACTGTGCCCTCTGCTAGGGCAGAGGGACAAGCGTTGAAGCGTACTCCCGACAGAACATTCGCAGACGGCCATCGAGGCCCCTTAGGCAGGAGTGCCCAAGGGGGTTGTTGGCCGCCTCCCAGGGTGCACCGTCCCGCAGACTAGCCTTCGCTCCGGACGTATCCGCAAGGGAACTATAGCCTGCGGGCACTCGTGGAGGTTTTCTGTCACGGCACCCCTTGTCCTGGGTAGGAATCGAATCCACGACCTCCAGCATAGCAATCGGGGCCACTGACCACTAGACCAACAGGCCACTCAATGATTCTTCAAGAAAATTTTCATAATCTTATGCTTGGCAGTGGGACAGTAAGGGCTAAAAAAAAAAAAACTTGTGCCAAACTGTAGTAAAGTTTGCATGCAGTGTTTTCATGGATAGTCCTCTTTAGTAACTAATTGACAAAGACAGTAAAAATGTTATACTAGAAGTGTAGTGAGAAGTAAATTTTTATGGGTAGGTACTCACCCGCCGAGCCAACATGAGCAGCACTAGTTAGTACTCGCACAACGAAAACAAAACAAAATGTTGCCTAATTCTAAGAAAATCATAACGAGATGAGCTTGTATTAAGTATGTAACATTAAATTCTAGACCAAAGATTATCATAAAAGCCTATTCAACATTTTTCAAAAATATGTTTGAGTGTTTTAGTTTAATATCTAAGAAATATTTTGATTCCACGAAATAAACACTCATAATTAATTTTGTGACATAGAATTAATAAATTTTTGCTAAACAACTTCGTGACAATGACACATTGCTTTGTATAGCTCGTTTACTTTGCCAAACATTCAACAAATTAATAAACACCGATTTTATTTTATATAAATTCTCTGTCCAAAACATAGGTTTCGACCAAAACTGTAACACAGTTCATGTTTACAAATCAAATACAAACATGTAATCGCTTTGAAGTTGTATTATTAGTAAAATACTGTTCTGTTTGTCTGTCCACCAGTCGCTTGTAGCTTAACAGCAACGTTGAACTCGCTTTTCAAACGAAAAAATAACATTTGGTGATTTTCGGAAAATCGCCGATGGTAAATAGTAGGGAAAATAGTCGTTCTTTTTATATTGGAAGGCTATTCGCCGGGCTATATTTTAATTCAGCCCAAACGATCTGTCGATTTCTGAATGAGTGGACTCAGTTTTGAAGTAGGCTATCATCGCTTTTAATCTCTCGTGAAAGTAGCCTTTGGGATTTATATCCCTGTATTTTATGTGAGCGTCTATAGATACTAAAATGTTGTAGACAAAAGAGGTTTCATTTTAACTGGGACTTTTCTCCCTAGTCTAATTTAACACATAATTGTTTAAATTAGTCTATTGCTAATACATTGTTACCCTAGGGGTGAAAGTAACTTATTTAGTCCCTCGAATATTGGCGACCTCGCTACGCTCAGACGCCAAACTTCTTCTCGTGACTAAATAAGTCTTTAATCCGACGTAAACACTGTGCTTTTCTACACTAACTACAACAGCTAGTGATCTCAAACGTTTTTTGATGTGTGTATACAACATTAATTTTTGTATATGCAAAACCCGAAACACGTGTCCGGTGTCTGTATTTTCATGAAAGAATCTATGTACAAATTTCATAACTGTATCATGAAAAATCACAAAGTTATAAGCTTGTTTTGCTACCTGTTTTCCCGCACAAATACATGGTCACCGAGCCTTCCGGGTAACTGAGGAGTTGTTTTGCAACCGCACCCATCTAAGCGCTGGCACCTCATGCCCACTATAACCTACCATGACTTGTACTAGTGTCAGTAGTGTTCAACTTGTGATCTTTCCTAAATATTTTTGGGAAAAAATAGGTAAAACATGGTGTAGTATATTCTGAACAAACTATATTCAGGTTTCGCATGTACTAAAAACAACTTTGTACATAAAGTATTTCCACTTCAACATTGCCTTGTAAAGAGTATAGTTCCTCTATTTCTATGTATGTACATTTCAAAACTCATCCTCGACACTTTACAAGTCCAGCTCGCGAAGAACAATAGTAAGGTGATATTAAAGTTCCTTTTAGTACAGATGTTAGTGCTAAAGCGGTGCATTCATGATGCGACAAACGCCCTGACACGTGAACCTGCATTGTCGCAGTCACATTAAGTTTTTATAAGCCTTGCTTAGTCGAGCTACAGTTTTCTGTTACTTGGAATTTTAAAAATGGAATGTTGAATAGACTTCTTATGATTAAGATAAAGATAATATTATTTTGCAAATATGTGTAACAATGAAAGGTGACAGAAAAATATACACACGATACAATACTTTTTTTTTTTTTGGGTAGGTAAAATCATCCAATAACAAATCCCGCCCTTGGGTGGGGCGGAAAATAGTGTCAGACTTTTATTGACTAAAAACCTACCTTTCCGTTCCTTGCCTTTGTCCCGGGGCCCGTGGTGACACTCTCGCATAACCTTTGGCCCCAGTAGGCTTCGGCTCTGCTGGACCCCTACAGTTTGCTGCCAACTCCTTGAGGCGCGCGGGAACAGTGCGCGCCGTAGACGACCTGAGCTCGGACCGGTCTGTTACCGGACGGACGGACAGCGAGCTACCCATTGCCCACCGTCCGCGAGACACGATACAATACTACATTCTAGTTGAAATATCTGTTATTTATTTATTATAAACACCTATGGACACAGTGTCTCTTAGAAAATACTCGTAGTTCGAAGAAATTACAACTTTGTTAGACTGTATTTTTATGTATACCTAAATACAATTCCACCATATAACACGTCACTTGAAAACTGAAAATGAAAGTATATTTTTATCTACCGAAAGTTTCCAGGTAATCACAATAATATGTTATTCAGGCTTCACGATTTAATATGGATTACAATATCTGTAATATTTAAATCTTTTCCAGGAGCCTTACTATGACATGTTAAAATGAGAAGCGTGCGAGCGAGTGAAAGAGGAACAAGGAATCCCTAAAAGAGAACTCTATATAACAGGAAGAGCGGAGTCTCCTAACACAAGCATTATTTTGCTTAAAAAGAGGCTTCAATCATTAGGTTTTAGGAAACTCTTAAGAAATAAAAAAGTCATTATTATTATTATAATAGCCTATAATTATAGTTAACATCGAATAGACTATTTATATATTTATTTGATTGCAACTCTTGGGCCGTGGGGACACTCGGTCCCCGCTCATGCGCGTTTTAAAGATCTCTCCAAATGTTTAGTTGACACTTCGCGTGACCCAAGGGCTGGCTTTTACCTCGGTCAGAGATTAAGCATTGCCATTCAACGTGGCAATGCCGCCAGCCTTCTGGGCACACTTCCAGTCGACAGCGATGCGGACGAGTTTTATGATGCTATTTTTTAGTTAGGAGTAGGTTTTCGTGTATATATAGTTTTAATTAGTGTTTTATATAATGTATATAATTGTGTATTTGTGAAATAAATGAAGTGTATTCTAATAATAGTTTAAGTTTGTTTTTTTGTTACTAAAACTATACAAGTGTCATTGTTACTTGAAATATAGAATACTATTATTATAACTACATTTCTTTAATAGGTCGTCAAATAGATGACGTTAAGAGTTCGTGGTAGGGGGTAGGGTGTCTATTTACTATTTAAAAATGGTGCAAACGTGTTTTTCATCGATTTTTCAATCTAAAACAAATATACTAGTTGGTTGCGCAAATAAGCTGTGGACTGTAGATTTTAAAAAAGCGATCTAAGGTTTATTAACAATATGCAGATACTATGCCTGGCATGGGATAAAGGTATTGGGAAAGAGCACTGACCTTTAGACTTCGAAGGTTCCACGTGGCACCGCCGGCGATTTTCGACTTCGCACATTTAAATCACTGCCAGGTCCTGTTTTGCACTACACGGCACCACTGTTGTTGAGTTTGAATGGTTGGATCACGAAAATAGTCAATTTTCTTGTAATTTCGAGCGGGCGCGGTTAGCGGTGCGGTCACATTCACTCGATGCACAAAACGTCAATGTCAAATCATTTCTTGCGGTCGTGCGGGTGGAGGGAAAACGGATGGTATAGGATTGCTAGGCCAAAAAAACAAATTACAAAAAACAAAGTCGCGGATCATAGCAAATTGGCGCAACCATTCCCCCCGGGTTTGAAGGGTTACCTTCAAAGAAAAGAAAAAAAAAACAAAAGCGAAACTAAACCCTATTACTAATCTAAACTATCAATACTAGGTAGCGAAACAACTTATAACTAACTATGCCACTACTACTGATTAGGCAGAGGGCAGAGGCGAATAACCGGACGCAGGTACGATCCAGTTGCGGTTTTAACTTTTACGACTCGCGTTATTCCGTTCGAACCCGGAAAAACTTCTTCCACTACACCAAGAGGCCAGTGCAGAGGAGGCGCACTCTCAGTCTTCAGTATCACCACAGTACCGACTGTGACTGGATCTGAAGGAGTGTTCCACTTTTGACGCGACTGCAGCGTATGCAGATAATCTGTCCTCCATCGCTTCCAAAAGGACTGAACTAAGCTATCTAGCAGAGCGTGACGCGGGTGGAGCTGCAGTTTGTCAGTCTCGACATCTAAAGCGGGCAAATATTTAAGAGGAGTCGTCGTCAAGAAGTGAGCCGGCGTCAACGCTAGTGGCTCCGATGGATCACTAGACAAAGTCCGACACAACGGACGCGTATTCATCAACGCCTCTACCTGAGCGAGTACAGTGCTCAACTCCTCGTACGAGAGAATCTGTTCGCCTATGACCCGAAACAGGTGCGACTTAAGGCTTTTAATATTCGCCTCCCAATTGCCACCAAAATGACTAGCCGCTGGCGTATTAAAACACCAATCAATGCGATTCTCAGCTAAGACATGGGCGAATTCACTTTGGTAGTACTTGGAGCGTAAGAATGTATGTAATTCCGAAATATTGCGTCGCGCTCCAACATAATTTGTGCCGTTGTCAGAGTATAAGCGCTTAACGGGACCACGGCGAGATAAAAATCGTTTAAATGCAGACATAAAACCCTGCGTACTCAAATCACTGGCTAACTCTATGTGAACCGCACGAGTTGTCATACAAACGAATAGGCAAATGTATGCCTTTGTGGAACGTATACCACGACCACGGGCAATAGTGACTTTAAACGGTCCAGCATAGTCCGTCCCAGTATGTATGAAAGGTTTCACCGTCTGTACAACACGACAAGAACGATGGTCGGCCATTTCCGGCGCGTTGAAACGCGGGCGGAGCTTAAAGCAGGGCACACATCTGTGCACTCTAGCGCGTATCAAATTGCGAGCGGAAAGTATCCAGTACTTCTGTCGAAGAATGGACATTAATAAATCGGGACCAGCGTGACAATTCACCTTATGGTGATAGTCCACCAACAAATCCAAAACGTGATCCCTGCGTGGTAGAACTACTGGATGCATTTGTTCAAACTCTAACTTAGCATTTCGCAGACGGCCACCGACACGAATGAGTCCGTCTTGCAAAAATGGTTTCAAATGTTGAAGTGCGGGACTACAAGGTTTATGTGATTCTAAACTACGAAATTCTATTGAAAAATAAAATTTCTGCAACTCTCGAAGTACAACTGATTCAGCTCTATCCAAATCAGCTGCGATTATAGAACCACGCGATGGTAATAATCTCAAAAATCTTAGGACGTAAACTACACAGCGTAATAGTCTCGACCAAGACGAGACTCGATTAGACAACAACAAAACAACTGACTCTTCACGCGGAACTGATACTACAAGCGTATGTTTCTTCTCCTCGGGTGGTTCTGAAACAGTAGCGGGGTTAAACAGAGCATTTGGCCACTCGTTAGGAGTGGTATGCAGCCAGGGAGGGCCACAAAACCAAAGCGGATGATTTAAAATTTGCGCAGGAAGCAAACCACGTGAGAGACAATCAGCTGGGTTTTCTGTTCCAGCGACATGGAATATATTTTCCTCTGCGGAGGCACGAGAGCCACCGAGCGAAAAAATATCACCCTTGAAAGGGAGCGCGACAACATAACGACCATCTTTATCACGAGTAGTCGTGCGGGTATAAATCTCCTCAGTGACCTGATCCTCAGGGCTGAGAATAGGCGGGACATTGACCTCTTCAATCTCCCAGAACTTGCGGATGGTAGACTCAAGCGGCGGCTCGACGGTGCAACAGTGCGACACAGTCGAGTAACTAACTGAACAAGCGGGTGCGGAACCAACTATAACAAACCCGAGAACTGTTTCCAGTGCGTGCGGAGCGGGGTACATCGGAAGACCTTGAATTTTACGTGATAACTGGAGATGCGGGAGAATCGAAGCACCGATCAATAGATCGATATCTCCAGGGAAAGCGTAATTTCCGTCGGCTAACTGCAAGTTCTTAAACTTCGTCAGCATGGACGTGTCAACCGGTACCGTGGGCAACCGTTCCGTAATCTTATCTGCGACTAGCGAATCCATTTCAAACGAAATATTACGATTAAAACGTGAACTAAATATTATTTTAATGGAACCGTGAATGGTTGCCTTTAAACCTCCAAAACCTTTCACTTCTGAGCGGGATGACCAATTATTAAAACTAAAACCAAGGCGTTGACAACAATCCCGAGTAATAAAATTACTCTGGGAAGCGCCATCTAGTAGCGCTCGAACGGTGTGCGGTTTGCCAAAGGCATCTACAATGACAACTTGCGCGGTCGCAAGTAAAACGGTAGTGATTTGAGTACCAGCGGCGGAAAGCAAACACAATGTTACGTCGTTTGCACTTGCAGCAGGCCGCGCGTCACAAGCGTCGCGCGTCCGCGCAGGCCGCGGCCGCGATGGCAGCTTACTACTCTCAAAATGTAAGAAGGTATGATGCCTAGCTAGACATTTACGACAGCTAACACCACTGTTACATGACGTAACCAGATGTTTGTCACTTAGACAATTAAAACACAAATTATTAGTGCGGACAAACTTGTAACGATCACTAGGCGATAATCTCTGAAATCCCGAACACTTGTACAGCTGTGCATGGCTACCCTTACACAGAGAACAGTCAGGTGTTGAGGCGGTATTAACTAGCGTATGTGCAGTCTTGACTGACTTCGATGACGCGTCTATACGGCGATCGGAACCTGTCCTATTCGTGACTTCATGACGTGCCGACGTGCGCTGCAACACCTTAATATGGTCGCGAATAAAAGATTCTAAATCTTCGAACTTAGGTATTTCTTTACCGCGCTGAGTCGTTTCGAACAGACGAACAGTTTCAGGATCTAATTTCTTTAAACCGATATACAAAAACAAAAAGTCACAGAGGTCATTGACCTTTAGGTTCTTTACTGCACGAACAGATGATGCGAAAATATTTAAAAACTTCTCTAAATTATGATCGTTACAAACGGAAAAACTTTTCAAATCGAATAATTGATCTAAATATGCGGTGGCTACTAATCGCTTATCTTCGTATTTTGTTTTTAAAGTGTTCAAAACTAAATTGTAATTTTCAGCGCTAAACGTAATTCCAGCACAGACAGCCTTTGCCTTACCGGTCAATTTTTCTACGAGATAATGCAATCTCTCGTGATCTGTCAGCGATGTGTTCCTATGTATTATATTTTCGAAACTATCTATAAATAAATTCCAATTTCGAATGTCACCATTAAATTCAGGTTGAATTGGCGGCAATCGTGGGCGTTCGCGAGGAGGGTTGGATAAACCACTCGCGGGGGGGGGGAGTCTCTAAACTCCTAGCAATACGTTTGATACGACAATACAAGTCATCAAAGGACGACAATGCCTGATAACTCACACAGTAATCAGGATTTAACTCCAACTCTAAAATGTTTATATTATTAATTGTAGATTCAAAGTCCGCGCGCAAACTATCTAAAGTTTCCAACGAACACAAGAAAGCATCTCTAATCGCCAGATCCGAGATTTGCAAAGATTTATCACAAATTGATTGAACACGTGAAAACTGTGAGTCCCTTTTAGCGTATAAAAGCTTTAACTGAACCTTTAAATCAGTACTAACCTTGGTTCCCTTAAGAGACATCTTGTTTTGATATATTCACACTATACACTCAAACAAACACTTAACGAATTATTAAGTAAACGATAATTATCAGATAACAATATGGTTATATTGTAAACAACAAAGTGAACGGCGAACGAACGGAATAACATATGCGTATATAATCTATGGTTTATCCGTTTCCTACAAATATTCACTCAACAATGAACGGGTATTTTTGAAATGCGTCTACCTACATGCAATTTGTAGGATGGTCGAATGAATTTTGTCAAGAAAAAGTATGCGATCGATTTATATCTACGCTGATATTTACGTAGCTAACTATAATTATGCGGTGCGGTTGACGGCGTAGGTACCGTAATTATCAATGACTCTTTAACTATACGAGCGAAATAACGTATAGTTGCCTAAATGCCTAGATGCGGGTTTTCTACTATTATATCTAGGTAAATAGGCGCGTTGCGTTTATTCCCTATGGAACAAATACTATATTGCGAAATTACAAGAAAATGATTCACGATCCTGCTCGTATGGACCAAAAGGTAATGGTTGCGCAAATAAGCTGTGGACTGTAGATTTTAAAAAAGCGATCTAAGGTTTATTAACAATATGCAGATACTATGCCTGGCATGGGATAAAGGTATTGGGAAAGAGCACTGACCTTTAGACTTCGAAGGTTCCACGTGGCACCGCCGGCGATTTTCGACTTCGCACATTTAAATCACTGCCAGGTCCTGTTTTGCACTACACGGCACCACTGTTGTTGAGTTTGAATGGTTGGATCACGAAAATAGTCAATTTTCTTGTAATTTCGAGCGGGCGCGGTTAGCGGTGCGGTCACATTCACTCGATGCACAAAACGTCAATGTCAAATCATTTCTTGCGGTCGTGCGGGTGGAGGGAAAACGGATGGTATAGGATTGCTAGGCCAAAAAAACAAATTACAAAAAACAAAGTCGCGGATCATAGCAAATTGGCGCAACCACTAGTTTTATTATTCAAACTTGACCACGTCCCTTTAGATAACCTCATCAGAAAATTCAGGTTCTATTGAATCTCATGAATTTGGGGTCAAATAATTCGATAGGTATCCAAAACAATTGGTGATATAGGTATTTGGTAGTTTTTCTCGTCGGAACTTTATTATACAATAACTGAAGTTGATACAGGGACTACGCTGTCAACAACAAACTAAAACAAAATTAAAAACGGCAAAACGAATTGGCCTAAAATTGAAACGGCGGCAAAAAGTTGTATACGTCTGAGTTAGCCACCCTATTTAAACCACTAAAGTTCAATAACCTAGCCATTATTAATTCACGGTTCAAAGGCTTTGAACTTACTCGTACCAACATGAATAACAGCCACATAACTAAGACTTTATTTAAATGAATTCCTAAGATAAAATGTAACTGTACTAAAACATTACTAGGCAGCGTGGGTAAAAGAAACATCATTTATAAACATTGAATATTATTTTTAGAATGATCTAACTTAAAAGGGTCTTTATAAGTGTAGGTAGTAGACTACCTACAGTTATAAAGAACCTTTCTCTTAAAGAATTGAATTCTCATGAATTGACAAGTCTGTAAGCAGAGGTCGATCACCGTAGGGGCCCAGCAGGACTGGTGCCCGCTAGGGCTCCAGGCCACGGCAATTTTTTGAAAAGGAAACCCGTGGTTCTAGAATGCAAACGGAACCGAATGATACAGGTGTGGTTTTAGTCAGTAAAAGTCTGTCCCAGAGCGGGAGAAGTCATCTACAAACCTCGCTCGCATGGTGGACTACGCTTTATTTCCTCTGATATAAAGGAGGTCTGACTTCCAGCAATAGCAATATTATAAGGCTGATTATATTTCTGTCGGTACTATAAAGTCGGAGGATCATGTTAACTTCGGAGTAGGTACCTATAAAACTATAATAAATGAAAAAAATATTTGCCGCCCACTGCTGGAGATTCTCGTAACAATAGAAAACTGTTCCAAATTATATAGCAAATTATCTTTGTTTTGCTAACCATTTTTCAAGCATATTCGATTTAATTTCCACTCTATCTATTACACTTATACATTATACATTAAGCCCCTTACAAACATATTTTCGTCAATTTTATTTGTTAAACTAGCTTCTGGCCGTGACTTCGTTCACGTAAAAATAAAAATATTCCAGTGACACTTCCAGGATAAAAAATAACCTAAGTGCTATTCCAGGACATAGTCTTCCGGTAAATAATAATTATTATTTATTAATAATAAGAAAACTTTAGGTCTACAACATTAATTTTGTTAGTAGCTCTTATTAAAATGAAACCTCCTTGGTAAAGAAGTAACAGGCACACACACACATCGTTCACGTTCACCTTTATATATCCGTGTGACATCCAGAGCTCCAAAACATTCCCCCAATTTCCAAATTATCAACAAGATGTTAACACAGCGGCATAGTGTAACACGTCGCACCAAATTGCCACCTCAGGCAGAGAACGATATCAATTAAAACTTCGCTATGTCACGCAAGATATACAAGCCAATTGATTGATTGAATCAGTACCGCCGATGAATGCAAGATAATCAAGCGTCGCCATGTTTTGGCAGCCACAACGCCCGCGATGAGCCCCTAAGTCAGGGATAGCAAACCATTATTGGCGAAGGTGCCGCTAATATATGAAAAAAAAATGACTTTGTAAATTATATGTTAATTAAATTCTATTAACTCATAATTTGCTACTCGAAATTAGTACAGCATAATGTTCACAGTTGTTTGCTTATTTAATAAAAAAGAGACAAAACTAATATGATTACTGCAGTATTAAAAAAGAAATTACGAGTCAAACCACACATGTTTTTATTGGCCATGTGTTCAAACTTTGCATTTTATAACTAAGCAACGGGAAAATGAGATAGCCTCTTATTAATTAATTAATTAGTCTTTTTATAACGCTAACTAAATATTCTTCGTCCAAGACCAAGCAAAGCGAGCTCAGAATTGTAGGACACTACGATACGAATAGGTTAAGTTAAAAGACTGTTTTTTTTTTCAGAAAGTGACTTACATAGATGACAACTAGTGGCTAAGATAGTATTATTCAGAGTATCTTTAATTGTGGCTGACTTATTACTTTAGAAAGCAGTGTAGTTTTTTAGAGACGGACGCCATCAAAAAGTATCTCACCTACATGTTGTAGGTACATCTTATGATAGGGTGCCCAAATATAATGCCGCGGGCCGCCTCTGGCACTCGTGCCTTCGGTTTGTCATCCCTGCTCTAAGTCAATGTATTGTGTGTATTTATATATGGATATTATATTATATTTATACAGCCTCGTTATAAAATGTAGTCACTTTTCGTGTCTGTTGGTGGGGCCGCGTCGTTTCTCTAAACTACGTTACGCATTTTAATGCGGGTTTCGGCATCATTTTGCGAATTTATTACTGCGCAGGCTTATGTGTATTATTCATATTAAACTTACCTATGATAAAGGAATCTTGGTATCAGGTCGTAAAAACTGTAAGAAACAGGAGCGGGCCGCTACAATCTATAATATTTATTAATGAGGCAAAAGCATACTAATCTGTCGTACTACCAATCGGATTGAAAGATATCTTATATCAGCACGCTACGTCCCACGGAAGCAGAGCAATCCAAAGACACGGATGAAACCGCGGGAGACAGTCAGTCTTAACTAATATTCTATAATACCTACAGAGATAAAATGTATAAGTTTGTATGTAGAAGATAATGACTGAAACTATTGAACCGATTCGGAAAATTCTTTCATAATATGTAACTGCATTAACCCTGAATGATCTTACGCTGTTTTTTATATTTTCTACTTAAACACGGGCGAATCTAGTAATAGTAATATATTTGTATTAGTTGAAAACAGTAAAGTGATCATTGATTTTTTTACAAGTATTAATAAAACCCCAATTTCCATAATTCTAATATAGTTAACAAAATGTCATCGATTTCCCCACCACACGCCTTATTTTATAAAAAAAAAATGCCTTACACAAGGAATTATTTATTTATTTCTTTATTGCACACCTTAACTTATTATTAGGATATACATTTATAAAGAAAATAAGTTTACAATAGGCGGTCTTATTGCACAGGGCCATTTCTACCAGACAACCTTTGGATGGACTGGAAGAAAGGAAAAGATTTGGGGTTGTCAGTGTACAACAATATAAATAATAGAAATATTTACATAAATAATACAATAGAAAAAGAAAAAAAATATATAATACAAAAATAAATTATCAAATAATAAACTAATAAATCCAACACCAACAACTATCACCAATCTTTAAATCATAGAATTATATTAGTTCCGTGATTGGAATCGAACCCGTGACACACAGCTCATCAGCCAAACCCTAACCCACCTCGTTGAACGACGCGAACATCTCGGAAGCAACACTCAAAACATCAACAAAGGTAAACAAATAACTCACATAATTACGGATCACATAATTAACATATTAAATAGTGATAAAGACCCCACTCGACATTATTACATTCACAAAATGACGTAGCGTGGTTATGAAAATTTCATTAAACTTTCGTGGCTTGAGCCCGGTCGTCAAAAATATTTCATTACGGGTTTAGGTGCCCCTTAAAGTGGTAAGAAAAAGGTTTTTGTGCGTGTTACACAAAGGCTGGTGCTTACCCGCCCACCTGCTTTGTGTGCAAGTTTTTGTGCGTTAAGTGCAGAAGATTCTGAGGGCATTCTGTTCGTGAATTAATGCGTGGCTTTTGAATGTTCTTTGTATGGCAAGTGATTTAGGGTGTTGAGATGAAATTGCTCGTTAATAAAATGCTACCTTTAGCCAAAATACTGTTACCTAATTATTATTTTATTACCTCCGAAGGTATTTGAAATGATAAGAGTGTGTTCAAAAAATTCCGCCTCTAAAATTTTTTTTTTTTTGTTATTTTTTCATAAAAAGAAATAAAAACGACCCCACTAGGAATAACTCATCTTACAACACAGGAGTTGTTCCCAGTGGGGTAATGTTTTTATCTTACTCCTGAATTTGAGCCAATCTGGTTAGTATTATGTCCGAGTATGTAAATTATACAACGCCAGTTGAACTTGCATTGTATACTTAGTTTTTGCAAAAGGGGCCTTATACCAACTGGAGCATGAATGCCTGGTTTACCATAGGAAAAAAGGTAAAAATTTAAGGCTAGTTCCACACTAAGCTAGCCTAAATAGAGCACCCATAAGATCCTGCGTTTCAAAATTCAGCACCAATAAGCGTTTTTCATATTTCTCCACACGCAAAAAATTTTAAACGGCAAAAAAACGCGTCCCGCGTGCGTATTGCACGCATTACAATAAATAGTTTTATGAGAAGAACGTTTACGCATGCGGAGCAAATAAGCATGCGTGATGAAATCCGCACGATATTAAAAATATGCTAAGCGTCATATTGGCGTATATAAGAGAGCTGATCGTGCAATGCTCACGGTACTATATTCGATTTATCTAACTGAGTTCAAAGCTACAAAATACAGAGCACGGACCAACGCGTCACGCGACGGCAACTGACGTAGAAATAGGACTAAATCGCTCCCAGCCAATGAGTGGGATTAGGACTGTCATCTGTGTGACGTCAAAGATACCTTTGTTAACGTTTAATGTTCGTATTGTAAACAAATCTATATATATAAAAGAAAGTCGTGTTAGTTACACTATTTATAACTCGAGAACGGCTAAACCGATTTGGCTGAAAATTGGTGGGGAGGTAGCTTAGAAACAGGAGAAGGACATAAGATAATTTTTATCCTGTTAAATAATTTAAAAAAAAATGCTCATTTATTGACAGTAGGGTAGAGTAACCCTACTGTCAATAAATGAGCATTTTTTAGGATAGAGTAGGGCGTAAGAGCGGGAGCGAAGCCGCGGGCAAAAGCTAGTTACATATACAAACTTGTGCTTGACTGCGATCCCACCCGATGGTAAGCAATCGTTGATGGTGAAACGAACTAGTTTACTAAGAACCTATTCTAACTACCTAATAACTGTAGCCTTATTAATTTGGTCCAGCTTGTCCCGTTATCTACTGCGGCCTGTTATAATGCGACGCTAAAAACAAATAATAAATAATGTTTGAAACTTTTATAGTGGACAGACAATTTGTGAATACTAGGTTAGACAAAAATCGATCCTAAGACAAACACAGTTAAAGCAAAAAAATAAACTAAAATGAAGTGACACTATATTCCCAAGTAAAAATGGCAAAAATCTAAGCATGTATATTTATTTCCAAAAACAAACCCACAAAGAAATACATGGACGAAACTACAAGAGTAAACAACGTCAATATGTAAACGGTATATTTATCAACATTTCAAAAAGCCTTGCCTCGGGCCACGCCGGCCGTCCGTCCAATATTCCATTAAAATCGTCAAATATTAGTGATTTAATTCCATCCAAATGTATAAAATATTCACAAGTAATTCTGCAAGTACGTTTACACTTTCATCGAAATTAATTTAATTCGGTATCTACCAGTAGTACACTGGCGGTTCATTAAATCAGTTTGGTTGGTAATGTATATATTTTTAACGATGCCAAAAGCGAACTATGTGTAATGATCAATTTCATGCAATACGGAGCAGTAATGATGTTGTTGTTTTCATTAATATGAACTTTCATAGTCAATGCGTATCGTATAATAATTACTGTTTTTAAATGAACTGTTCCGAATCAGGCAGTATTGGCAAGGCATTGTCCAAGTTATGAATTGTAAGTAATCATTTTCATGATATTTGGGAGATGTATTTGTGACATTTCTATCAATGCGATTCGTCCAATTAAGTTTTATAGGAATAATAGAGATACAGTTTGTACACAAACATCATTATTTTTAGATACTTATGAATCTCTCACTCTTTGAATCGCAAAACAGGTGGTCGATGGGGTTGAAAGGTTCTGGAGTGGCGACCGCTTACCGAAAGACGCACCGAAAGTCCTTTTACAAGGTGGCCCGATGACCTAGTGAGAGTCGCGAAAATCCTATGGATGCGAGGCGCACTGCACCGTACGTTATGGCGACATAGGGGACACCTATGTAATGATGATGATATTTCAGCCCAAAGACATCCACTGTTGGACATAGGACTCCCCCAGGCAGGCAGGGTCGAAGCCTGCTTGGGTCATGGGTCAGCTTCTGAAAGGAAGGCCCGGCCCCGGCACAATAGACAACGAAGGAACGGGGTAGGTTTTTAGTCAGTAAGAGTCTGACACTATTTGTCATTGGATGATTTTACCTAACATAAAAAAACCACAATGAAAGGTCCTGTGCGTCTCGCATCCATCGGATTCCCGCAACACCCCGCAACTTCTCGCAACCCCCTGCAACTTCTACAATATGCCTTATAAAATATGACACAAAAATATGAGCACCCATAATAGTTTAGATAAAAACGGAAAACTTCAGGCGAACGGAATGAGCTTAAATAAAATAAAACCTATTTTTATTTCAACGCGGACTGCTAACGTAGCATTTTGTACCATAATTAAGTAAATGTTAATACAGATGCGACAGTTAATTCTTTATCAATTTATTATTCTTTTGTTGTATTTGTATTAGCTCGACTTTATGCCAGTGTTTCTCTTCATTACCTGCCCCCCTAGCCAAATTACAATCGTTTCGTTTTACGTTAACGCTTGCAGTTGGCCACGCCCCCTATTCGCTTGTTCGAACAAAGGAGTTGGGGGCGTGGCTAACTCCAAGCGTTAACGCAAAGCGAAACGATTGTAACTTGGCTAGGGGGGCAGCTTGTAGAACTTCTATTTTATTTATTTATTTAAAACTTTAAGCACTAATTAAACATTGTACAAAGGCGGAATTAATGTTAGGCATTTTCTTTTTCTTTTTTTTTATGTCACTAATGGATGAGAATCTTTATCTGCAATAATATATTTTCACATAGAAAAATAAATTAAGTGCGAAAATTGCCCCTTAATTCAATTAATAAAATAAGTTCATCTTATTTTGAACGCTGTTATTATTAATATTTATAGTCTATTTTTTTACAATAAAAAAGAATTAGAAAGTTCATCAAACTATGAATTTTAGCGAACTAAAAATATGTTAAAACAATGTAAAATTGGATGAGAGTATCAATAAAAAAAAAACATCTGTAACCGATCTAGGCAAATTGTATTTTGGCTATCAGAGTCAATACATTCGAATAATAAATACTAATGTTAGCCATCGAGGCATCGAATATTAACGATGCTCTTAGCCAAGCTCAGTAACCACTATAACGTGGAGTTTTAATTCAGCCCATAGGTAGAACAGCGAGATGAGACCGAAAAATTGACCACAAGAATTCTCCTTTTAAGTAGCCCTTTCTTGGATATTAATGTTTACTTCTCAACTCCCACTGCTCACTATTGTATTTCTCGTTATATATGGGGTGATAAGAAGTATCTGAGTTTTACTGAATAAAACCCACCTGCGTCCCATAAGTAACCCTTTGCATTTAAGTACCGTGGATATACTCTCGAACAATCCCCCAGCTGTCCGGTAACCGACCGGACCGAGCCCAAGTCGTTGACGGCGCGTACTGTTCCCGCGCGCCTCAAGGACTTGTCAGCAAACTGTAGGGGCCCAGCCTGCCAGCAGGCAGGGTCGCAACCTACTGAGGCCAAGGGTCTACTTCTAAAAGGGAGGCTAGGCCCTTGTATAAAGGCAAAGAAGGAACGAAGTGGATTTTTTAGTCATTAAAATCGGGCACTATCTTCCGCTCCGTCCTGGATGATTTTTACACACCGAAAAAAAAAATCCCCAAGCCCTCGAAATTTGAAATTATGAAAGATTTTTACTCGCCAGTACAATGATACAGTAGGTTACAGAGTTACCAGTTTATTAACAATGCATAATTCACTTTATAACCCGCCTGTCATGCCGCGCCAAGCTTAATCAAAACATTTCTAAAATTAAACAATTCAAATAACCATGTCAACGGAACGCGAAACTCGGAACAAACATTCATTATCAATATTCCAAGTTGATAATTAAAGGGCAATTATATCGGATCCAATAGAAATTCCTGAGCTAGTGACTGGCTGAGTCGCTGTCTTACTAATTGATAAGGAAGAGTTCGGACGACATTGCAAATCGAATACAAATCGACTAAATGAAAGTGAAACTGGCGAGTTTGTAGTCGAATCGCGAATTGTTTAAGCGTAGTTAAGATGTAGATGTCTTTTGATGAGGATTTGTAGGTAAAATGAGTTTACTTGCGTTAGTTTTTATTTAACTTGTAATGTTTGTATCTATTTTTGTTTATTAAATATAACTTGCAAATAGATTTTACATTACTTTTATGTAGCATGAAGACTAAAAATAAATAAATATAATTTGGAGGTGTCACCCAAATTATATCGGTATTAATATGGTACCATGGAGCTGGTGTGATGATAGTTTCGGATGGTGTTGGTGTTTGAGATACTTAGAATAATAGGAATACTTAAAATGTCAGGCTGCCAGGAAGAGATCGCAGAATGCGATAAGGCCGCCCATTGTATAATTATGTGTGTTTTAGTTTTAGTTTCTTATTTTTGTATGTATAATGGTGTACAATAAAGCATATAATAAATAAATAAATAATGATCTTGATGCGTACGATAAAAAGCTTGGTAGGAAAAATTGTGCGACTTATTTTAGTTACCTAGTTTTAATTAATTAAAAGGTTTATTTATTCGTTTTATTTTAGTGTGTATAAATATTTAGTAAAGTATTGTTATGTAGTCAAACTAAACAAATGCACCAAAATTAGGTACTCGACTAAATCGATATCAATGACGATTCGATTAATTTCACCCCTCGATTGCAGTGTCTCATCTCTCAAAATTAACAACGTGAGATATTCATTGGATTGAATATTATTTGCTGGGGGAAGCGGGGCAAAAGTGTTGATGCCTCTGATTGATTCTGTAAACATGCTGCGACCTGCTGAGTTGTCTGCGCTAAGGTAATGTCTCATGAACATTTGATGTGCTGGGAACAACTATGATTCGTCACTTAAATTACAAATTACGGGCTAAATATTCATAGAATAATTACGGTTTATTGTGGTTTCCTGGTGAGGATCGCGAGAATCCGATGGATGAGAGACGCACAGGGCCGTTAGTTTTGGCGACAATTGGGGAAAGCCTATATTCCACCGTGGATATCTTTCTGCTGCTGAAATGATTATGATGACAGTTTATTGTAGGTAAATATACCTACTTGGTTATATATTTATATATAAATATATATTTATATACACGTCTGTTGTGTACTTTCGGTTATGGAAAGGTTTAATCGATTAAAAAATCATAATGACGTGTTAAATCTATACTAGTATAATTTTATCTACTTATTTTATTTCTTACCTCCTTTATTTATTTCCTGTACTTATTTAATACATTTTTAAATATTTCTTTAAACACATACGAGTATATTATATATAAAAAAAAATTACAACAAGAAAAAATAGTGTCCCACCGGTTTCGGGAACAGGGTCCAAGCTACGCGGCGGTCAGGGCTCCACAGAAAGGAACCTCCTGACTATTCGAGCCGTGTTCAGAAGTGCCGCTTTCTGAATCAAGCCCATATTTTATTTCTTATTATTATGATAATTTATAAAGCTAAAGAATTTGTTTGCTTGAACGCACAAAACTCAAGACCTACTGGTTCGAATTGACAAATTATTTTAGAGCTGAATAGCACATTTGTCGAGAAAGACCTAGACGAAGACTAAGACCTAGGTTATATAACATCATCGCTAAAGCTAATAGAAGCCGGGCTGTAACCAAACACGTGGGTGAAACAACAGGGAACAATTATTTGAGAAAGTAGGGACCACCACGATCCTCTATTTACAAATTAGGAGCAGAATATGCATAAGTTAATATGGACTCAGTTTGCAGTAAAGCTATTTGTATAATAATGTTTTTCCCGGTTAAAAAATTCAAAGCCAAGCAATTCTGTTTCTGAAAATTGATATTGCTAAAAGATTCTTTGGAAGTTTTCCAAGGAAACGTTTAAGCTTCTTCTAGAAATGGGGCATATTAGGAAAACCACTCTACAGGATGTAACGGAAATGAGTTGTCATATATTAAACACTGCTTCTATCCATAGAAATGAACAAATTTCTTCAGGGAAGTCATATTAAATGATGGCATGATAAATGTATCGTATTTGAAAAAGACTAACCTATGTCGAAAACCGGATTTGATCGAAAATCGTTTTAAAACGAAAGTCCCAAGATAAGATTAAACTATAAAGTTTCCATTACACTTATATTTTAACTAGTTACTGCCAGCGGGTCCGCCTACCTGAATATAAGACCACCATTGTACCCACAGATTTCAGTTCCTGTGAATTGTTACTGCATGTTTTGGTGTACAATAAAGTTTATTCTATTCTATTCTATAGAAATATGTCCCAACATAATATAGTACCGGAATACAAAGTATTCTGAGTGCTATTTCAGGACATCCTCTACACGTATTCCAAGTTTCATCGAAATCCATTCAGTAGTGTTTTAAGTGAAAGATTAACAAACATCCATACATACAAATTTTCACGATTATAATATTATTATCTTGACACTTTCAAACAACAGATATAACAAGAATCCATCGCAATGCTTAAAACATTAAAAACTAAAATATGTTTGAACCCTGATGTTTTTACACCCTACATTTTCCGACCACATTCCCAAAAAGTTTTTCTTTACTATTTGGGTTTTAAATCTAGACCAAATGGCACTGTTTTGTCATTTTTATTTCGAGTTTACAATGTGATAAAAACCAAATGTTTTTACTTAAGTTTCAGAGCAGTTTTGGGTATTTTCCTAGAGACAGAACAAATCCCTGCTTCGGTAACTTTTGTACTAGAGAGCTTTTTGTAAAGTGAGTTGCTTAGGAAATCTAGGAAACCGACATTAAGTAGTCATGGATGTCGTAAGCTTGTTCCATGAACTAGCTTGAAGTAGAATTTAGTCATGCACTAACTGACGGCAAGGATGGCGTAGCGGTAAGCAATTAGTATCTCACAAGTTATAAAATTATATCTACCTACATAACTGTTGAATTCGATCAAAGAGTTTTGGCGCCTCCAGGACATCAAGTCCGAACTAAACGACGCTTACACACAGTCCACAGTCTACAGTTAGTCTACAACAACGATTGCATCACGGCTTACCATCAGGTGGGATTGCAGTCAAGCACTAGTTTATGTCAATTAAAAAAAAAACCTTAAGTTGTTGAGATGGACGACGCCGCCGAGGTCGACCTGGGAAGAGGTGGCGAGATGACCTGGACGCCTACCACAAGGGCTGGTTGGAGGTGGCCCGAGAGAAAAATACCTGGAAGGAATTAGGGGAGGCCTTTGCCCAGCAGTGGGAAAGTATAGGCTAATAAAAAAAAAGTTGTTGAACCCTCAACACTAAGTCTGGCTAAACATTTCACCTCGTTGTTCATACCGCGAACAACAAAGGAACAATTCACCTGCTGCGGCCTTCCCGACCGACTATAATATATGTAGGTGTCTTCAAGACTAGAGTAGGCTCTTAATAAACTAGTGCGCCTTGCCGTCAACGACTACATCACAGCTCACCATCAGGTGGGATTGCAGTTAAGCACCAGTTTATATCGATTAAACAAAAGAACATGATAAACATAATAATAATAATAATAATAATTTATTTATTTCCACAATAAGCCTTCCGTTACAAAATTCTTATACATGACATTAGGTATACAAAGGCCTATAATAATTAAGGTAATTTTTAACGCCCTGACTCCTAAACTAGGTGTAATAAATTCAGTGTACAGTAAAATAAATTAATGACACAAAAAAGATTAAATTAAAATTGAAATTGTAGAAATATTAAATTAAATAATAAAAATCAAATCAAAAATAAAAATAGAAATAAAAATTAACAAAAACTAATAATACTAATAATAACATAAAATAACATTCCAAAATATTTCAGTTTCTCTGCATAAGAACGACTAAATCAGACATTCATTAAAAAACAACATGTTGTGTTGTTTATATTTACTACTACTGCACAGCAACAAAAAGCCTTACAAAATTCCCTTCAATTTCGTGTACTACAAAACACACATTCTGTAACTTCGTCCGTAGTTCTCATCACGTACATTCCAACATCTGAATCGTTGTTGGGACAGTTTTAAAAGCAGTAAACGTCCATTACTCATGGGAAAGTTTAGACAATGAGTCGCATGTGTTTATCACGGGAACTTGAGTAATAACGTACTGGGAGGCATCTGTGCAACGTGCCACAGCCGTCACTACGTGCGCGTACATACGGACGTGTTGCCAGCATTAAATTCTCTCATTTAGTTTTTAGAACAGTCCGAAACATGGCCGCTGTTTAATGCTGGCATGTTGGCTTTAACTTGTTTTGTCATTTTAGTCTAGTTCTCGTTTGTAACAGTTTTGGTGTTTAGTTTGATCTTGTGTGTAGGGAGTTGGAATTGTTCATCAGGAGGCTTACACTAATGTGTTGCGGTACGACACACTCCAACATGTTCAAACACAAACGTCTCCTTGTTTGTCAAAGACTTTAGAGTTCATTCTCGGCGATGACCTCGTAAAGAAACGACCTTCAATAAACTACTATGTTTCTAAAGACAGAATTACTACAAATCTAAACGTTTATTTAACGACTCTTATCAAAACTCTAGTTCCAATACCAATAAAACTATTCAGCATAAAAATCAAATCGCGGAAAACATAGAAAGGATTGGAGCGGTTCGGTATAAACTTGTAGTAATCGTAAAAGTCTTCGATTGGTAAAACTTTGTAAGGTGTAGCTCGTAAAAGGAGATTATTTACGAGCGTAGCTCGGCGCGGGTTCATGGCAGAGATTAACATGAAAATGGAGGAATATGGCGTTAAAAAAATCTAATCAAATGAAAATCAAAGGGCTGCCGTAATATGTTGTGATTCTAGTGATTAACCAATGGTTTGGACCATTTCCCTTTCTTCTAATACATAAACTTAATATTCTGGGAATTTACGTGTCGATATCTCATATTGTTGCATAAACCAACTGTGGCAAGAAACTTTTATGCACGCCAAACGACTAGCTAAATTTTATAGAGACATAAATGATAATAATAATTATTAATATGCAAGATTGGTAGGTATTGATATGGGAAAGTGTGTATTTGTCTTACTTCTTCATGCTCAAACGGCGCAACGAATTTGGTGCCAGGATATCTTATCATAAGTTAACACATAGGTGGAAAGTAGTCATATGACGCAGATTGAACCGCATACCGCATAATGTGCAAACTTAACGACTCCAATTGCTCGCTACTCCGTGTTCTTGCGGTTTATACCAAAGTGCCGACCACCTGCACCTCACCTTCTATATTTCAACGTGAAACTATGTGAATGTAGCTAATTTGCGGTGTCTCTAATCCTCTTAAAGAGTGCAGATATGCATTGACACAGGTTTAGTTGAGATTAAACTTGTTAGGATCTTTTATGTGAATTTCTGTCGTGCTAGCTACGTTGATTTTGATTAGTTTATATTTTTTATTCGGAATAAAAGCTATTGGATTTTTCTATTAGAAATTACTCAGTAGTAACCCCGAGATGGGATGTCAGAGGATTGACACCTCTGTGCCTAGGAAAGCACGTAACTAATTACCGGCTACCGGTAGACTGACGGATAGTCCTGCGCCCGATTTCCTTCCGATAGTGTCGGATTGCGATCCCATCGTGATCGGGCCATGAGAGTAAAGGATCAAGAATACACCAGTTTTTACGCACTATTATATCTCCTATATAATTGGCTAATATCCGCTAGTTAGACTGGCCATCATGATCAAAATTCAGTTGAAAGAATTATTTTTTTAGTTTTGAAACAAGGATTTAATCAACTTCCATTTTCAAAATTTGCTTAGTAGTAAGTCTAGAGTACAACGACGGCGCATAGTGATCCAAACGCGCCTCAAAGAGACGTCAGCAAAACCATAAGAGCTCAGCAGAGTCAATGCCTGCTAGGGCAACGGTGAGTTCTGAAAAAGAAACCTGCGGTCTTAGAACGCTAAAGGAAAACTGAAGCATACCGGTGTGGTTTTAGTCAGTAAAAGTCTGAAACAATCACCTGCTTCACCCTAGAGCGCATAAAAGCATTGGATAATTTCCTACCTGAAAAAAAGGCTTTAGTAGTAAGTAAAATACTTTTAAATATCCAATCTCTGCAGCAAATAAACAATAAGAAAACTACAAAGATAGTATTGATATTCAAGTTAAAATAATAGCTATTGGAACTTATTTGTTCCCTAAGCCATCCCAAACCCTCCCATCTTTTACCATACCGACCATCATTATTCTGAACGACATCCACGGCGCCTACTAAGGGACCCCGTCACCCTACAGTACCCATAACACGCGCGAATCATCCCCCGTCCCCCTGTCAGTTGCGCGGATATCCGCACGATATTTCCTTCCGTGGGGATGACGGGGATAGAAATCTATGTGTCGGATTTTTGGCACATCACTAGTTGGCATGTGAGGCCGTATATTGACTTAAAGGAGTTTTTATTTTGTCGCTATTGGTGGGTTGAAATAATATAAAAAAAAAACTGGCAAGTGTGAGTCGAACTGGCGTATTTCAATTCCCGAATAGAGTATCGACGATTTTTTAGAATCGCATTTTTTTTTGTGACCATGAGGTAGCAACAAATTTACTGATTTCAAATTTATTCCTGTATCTTTGGTATACGACCTTACTTTATACCAAATTTCAGGATTCTGCGTCAGCGAGACCCGACATAAACGGCTGTATCTTTTTTAGGGTCTACTACAAGTTCTAAGCTCTGTACTTCACGAAAAAAAAAGATAAAAAAGCACCGACTACGTTTTAAACGTTTCGACTTTTAAATTATGAAAAACCATTTTTTACTGAGCCAAGTTTGTAACTCGCGCAACTTATTTGGCTCATGATTAAATTTCATAAGTAATGGTCAAAAGTTGGCGGTTTTTTGGCAATCCCGTCGTACATTATTTATCGGCTGATATGAAATATGCATTAATCACTGTGAAGCTTTTGTAAACAAGTTTTATAAGTATCTCAGCTGGGTTTAATGGGAATCGGTCTGGTTCAGTCCTTTGTGTTGACACATACTTGTTTTGTAATTTAGTGAATTAACGATGTTTATCAACGTCACCTTCATTCACACCAAACATAGGTAATGTATGTCGCCGACTGTGAGAATGCTCACTATCAACCTTAATGTGAACGTGGACTCAGTTTGTAGTATGCGTTCTTACCAAACTTACTACACGCTTTAGCGTAGAATGCGTTACTTATGTGTTCAAACGAGAAGGTTTACTCGATTTCATCGGTCACCGAGAGTCCGTCACAACTTGCACTACGAGTGGATAGTCGGTTCGGTGTGAACGATAAGTTAATATATAATGGAAAAGCGATAAACTGCGTAACGCGCGATCACAATCAGCGGCTAACAATACAAACACAATCTGAACAATGCCTTATGCTCTTCTATCTCCTTTAATTTTGTTATTTACATTTTTAAATGTTTACTTATACAGAAGCAATAAATAAATACACGTTGAAATGATTTGAAACAGCCAATTATAAAAAAAAAATAAAGACCTTCAGACTATAAAATAACAACTAGGTACTACCACGTACAGATAACTAATTTTAGATGAAAAAAAAAAATCTTGGCTGCACGCTACGATTTAGGTACCAGACCCAGACAATACATGTCTGGGTCTGGTCAGACCAACTAAACTCACGTTCACAAACGATCTAGACTGAGAAAAACTAACTGTAGGCCATACAAATATTTGTTCCGCGCGGGAATCGAACTTGTGATACGCGTCACAGCGTTCAATCGCTCAAACACAGCGACAACTGTACCATGAATTAAATGGTATCAACAATATCGCTAATTTCTTCTTACGTACCTGCAGTATTAAAACCTTGCGGTTTAGTAAATGACGATGGGAAGAGATCAGATGGTATGTCGCTGGCGCCTTGGAAGTTGGGTAGGCTTCTGATGTGAAATACAACCTGTATTAACACACGTGCTGACACTGCCGTTGTGGTTGGCGAGAGATTCCAAAGTGGTGGCGTAATTACTGTGACCTTATTGGTAATTACAGTTTTGAGCCCTTTAGGGTTGAAACGCTTGGGTTACAATGTCCGAACGCACGTTATCTTTTTAAAAAGATATTTCTCGTCTACTAATCGACACTTTGCGTGACATTGCTGGCTCGTTTTTTGGTCAAAGAATTAGCATCGCCATTCAACGTGGCAATGATGCCAGTCTTTTAGAAACGTAACCAGATGACAATAATGCGAGTGAGTACTTCGACGTTTTAGTGTATTTTGTTTTTGTATAAACACATATCTTCCACTTTTTTTCCATAGTTAGGTTATAAATATAATTAAGTACTCGTATTTTGTTGATATTTAAGTGATACATATGACATATAAGTGATGCCAGGGGCTTCGCCCGCAAGTAAAGTAGGTAGGTTTCTCCGAACAAACTTTGAACTCCCGTTTTGTCTCCATAAGGGGTGAATTTCAATAAAATACGTAACTCATCTTTCATCAATTCTGTTTAAGAATTTTCATACAAAATTTGAAGTTGATTGGACCAATAAATAACTTTGTTTCATAAAGACTTTGTCCCCCCCTTTTCACCCATTTAAAAAAAATCCTTTCTTATCAGATACTTATACACAAAGAATATACCCTCCAAGTTACAGGTCTTTACGATGACTAGTTTAGGCTGTGCGTTGATCTTGATCAGTCAGTCATTCAGGACAGGATTTTATAAGTATAGATTTGTGAAACACCTTTAACCGATGTTTTTGCATTATAAATATATCAATAATTAATTTAAGACCACAGTACCATGCGCTGGATGTAATAAAAAAATATTATTATTATTATTTAGTTTTTTATAAAATTTACTCAAAAATATGTTACTACTTTATATGTAGGAGGCATCGTTTGTTATTTCCTTATAAAAATTCTTAGATTTACATAAAAAAATAACAGCAACACACGCTGTTAAAAAATTTGTATCATAAAAATACATGATTAACTTTATGTTTTCACTTCTGGGCGAAGGCCTCCCTCTCCAAACAAGTCTGTCCTCGGCTCCGGTATTATTCAGCTCATCTTTTCACAAAGGTGAAGGTATGTTAACACATAAAAAAATACAAATTCATCTCCATAATCGTGCTCGTATTCACCAACCAATCACGCGTAATCCAATAGGTCAGTCAAGCCAAAGATTGCATAGAACAAAATCATTCCATTTTTATTTTTCTCCCAATGAAATCGGTAACGAATCACTCCATCGGGAGGCTGATTGACAGATGGGCCGTCTCCATAATTGAGACGAATGAGACTGCGTGGCTGCTCCAATAAATCTGCTCTTGTATTTTTCATCGATATTGTCAAAGTGTAACTATCCTTCAGGTAGGCACGCACGAGTAGATACTGTATTTTATTTATTGGAAATAAAATACACACACACAGAAAATTGAGTTCAATGTTCTGTACAACTTTCTGTGTGTCCTACATTCTTTAAAAATTAGTGTGACTTGTAAAAATGGTTTCTCAGAAATTTCAACCCTGAAATATTTTACGATTTAGGTTGTCATTGAATAATTTTCATCACCATTTCGGCTGAAAAGCGTCTGCTGTTAGACAAAGCAGGTCCTGTGTGTATCCATTGGGTTCCTGTGACCCTCAGCAGGTCATCATCCACCTTGCGGGAGGCCTTCCAACGCTGCTTCTTCTGGTACGCGATCGCTACATTAAAACCATTCGATACAATCGACCATCTATCTGTTCTGCGAGTAATGTGCCTGCCCTTGGCAATTTTTTGGACTATGTCTGTACCTTTTTTATCTTGGTTTTCTTTTTACTGTACATTAAGTATAATTTTCAACCTAATAGCCTCCATGGCATAATAAGTCGCATTAAATGTTTTAATGTGTGTTTGAATGTATTTTCCACTACTTTCTAAGACAGATGGCGGGCAATGGGTAGCTCGCTGTCCGTCCAACCAGTAACAGACCGGACCGAGCCCAAGTCGTTTACGGCGCGCACTGTTCCCGTGTACCTCAAGGAGTCGTCAGCAAACTGAAAGGTCGAAGTCCCAGTAAGGTCGAAGCCTAATCTGGGGCTCTGGGGAAGTATGAAAATGCATACCAGGACCCTGGAACCAAGGCAAAGGAGGAACGGGGTAGGTTTTTAGTCATTAAGAGTCTGACACTATCTCCCGCTCCACCCAAGGGCGGGGAATGTCATTGGATGATTTTACCTACTTTAAAAATATAAATCACTTACTCGTACTAAGAACCGACCAAACATTTTCACACAAAGCAAGTCTAATACTTATAAACTGCTAAATATCAAATGAACACCTCCAAGTGCGAACTCATAGAAACTACGTCGACTCGCAGTTCGTAGTAAGTTGTAGAAGATATCCTATAATCGTTTCGAACTAACACCGTGTCTTGATATTCGAGAACAGTGCTATTATTGCGAAATTCGTAAGTTTGAACAATACACTCGAGTTGGTTATCACTGATCGAAAGTTGCGGCAACTTGTATTGGAGGTATGTATTATAGATATTATGTTATAAGAAATATAGTAGTTGTTAGACAGATGTTGTTTTGCCTGAAAGCAGGCAAATGGTCAGAAAAAAGAAATTAAAATCCGATTGATGCGCCACCGGGTCCGACAAGGCACGTGCACGCGCGAGGGTGTGGCCCTGACGCCCCAGGCACCGGGTTCCTATCTCGATTTTCGGCCACCGTAGCCGCGGGCTTGCGTCCGACTGTCCGATAATCGCCCCGACTAAGTCCAAGTCGTCAACAGCGCGTACAATTCCACGCGCGCCTCAAGGAGATGTCAGCAAACCATAGGCCCCAGCAGGGTCGAAACCTACTGAGGCCAAGGGTTTGCTTCTAAAAGGAAAACTCGGCCCTGGTATGAAAGGCAGCGAATGAGCAGAAGTAGCTTTTAAGTCAGTAAAAGTCTGACACTAAAGGGCGAGAGCTGTCATTGGATGATTTTCCCGCAAAAAAACCTACCGGTTCCAATTATATTTTTAAACTATCCAGAAACACACTCAAATATACACACAAACTTTCATCCAAAACGATCAAGCCGTGTAGAAGATATGTAAGTGATAAATACACGTACTGAAGAATTATAAATAACAATAGTGGCCTTATATTTTCCGCCTGATTAACATAAACCATTTGACAAAAGAGGTTTCAAATCTTCCAAACGTTGAACATTCAAATTCAACGAAGAATCCAAAACTTGAATGTTTTGGATTCTTCTTTGAATTTGAAAAGGAAAGACGGACTTATTGAAATATTGTCCAATACGGAATACGTTTCAATAGCAAAACATAATGTTACGGCTGCATAAACCGGATTGCTAAAAGCATTCTCAGTTACAGTATCTCCTTAACACGAGTGAAGGAGTAACTTGAAACCAGGGTCTCTGTTACTGGAATCTAGACCAACTTTGAATTGCAGGGTACCCAGATAATGGTGAAATATATGGATGGAACTTGGGTCGCAGTGATACCCAACTTGCGGCCCGCAAGATTTATCTGACCTACCTATCTGTGTGAATGGTTTTCGAAAACGAAAATGTTTTTTACTTGTGCAATCAATTTGGTTTATAGTTTCACACATTTCCTATCGCATGATTCTAGATTAGTATTAGGAAATCATTGAATTTATTCACTTGGTATGATTTCGGCAGTAAATTACCAAAATAGAATTGACATTTGTCGAGAAATTCGGTTTTTTAAACTTCGAATTTAAAAACGTTTTTCTTGTGTTTTATTGAAATATCTATAGAGTGTATTTTTAGCTGCAACTTTACAAAATCAAAATGTGAAAATACCTGCAGACATGGCTATTTTATGAAATTGCCTCCTAACCAACCAAATACTACATTATCGTGAATCGTGATAGTATAATAATTTTAGAATACCTTGTTTATATTCTGAATTAGTTAATATTTTAAGTAACTTTCAACTTCTCAGGAAATCTTGTATTTTTTTTTCAGGTTTTGTTAATTCTTTTCCTCGACATGTAGAAGTTATTGGCATTATACCTTCAATTTATAGACTAATTAATGCTTTATTATATTTCGAACTTCAGTCTAATGGCAATCGAAATAAGTATAGACAGTGTGCGACCTAGAATAGAATAGAATAGAATAAAACTTGATTGTACACTAAAAAGTTACACAAACTGTACATAAATCTAAATGTACGGGCATACATAGACCATGCCTAGCATAGATACATGAGTTGCATGCGACCCACGAAGTGAGTACCTTGAGCGCTTCAGATAGATTGGGTTAAATGAATGTGATATTAGATAACCTTTTGCTAACGGTCTAGAGTACCTGTAATAATATGAAGGTAATGTTGTTGGCAGCGTTCCATTCGGTTCGATTGATTTCGTTGTGAAACGAGTTTTCTCCATGACGAGTAACTTAAAAGCTACTTATCATCTAAGACTGCGGTGTTATATGAAAGAGTAACCGTGGCCCTGAAACGTAAAGGGCAGTTAAAGAAATAAGGTGGATTTTAGTCAGTAAAAGTTTGACACTACCTTTCTCTCCGCTCTGACTTGAAGAAGTTATTTGATAATTTCTCTCCCTAAAACTAAAAAACTTGATAAGGACGCGCCTATTCCCCTGCCGGAGTCTGTGTCCTGATGGCTACAACCCGGGAATATTTAAGTCAAGAGTGAATAGGTTTCTAGTAGCTAAAGTAGCTTTTCCAGGGACTTCACCCAAGTGACAATTTTGATTCGGAAAAATCTTCGAAACTTGATTCGGGAATTGAACTATTTACATAAGTTACTTTGTACGGAACACTCAGCGTACGAGTCCGAATCGCACTTGCCCAGTGTTTTGTCAAGTTCAACACCCGTCTTCTCATCTGAATGAATTCAGAATTTGTAGTGTGATTAATTTATCATGTATCTCATATATCGATATTGTCTTATAAAAATTCAGATATATGGACTCACACATCAATGTATCACGAAAAACATGTACGAGTATGATAGTAAGACAATTCAAAACGTTGACACTGAATGCCGTAATAAGTTAAGATTTCCCAAAACAAACAACCATTGCTCTACAAACCCAAAAACCTTAGACAACCTCAAGGAATATCACGACAGACGTCAACAAAGTTTGTGCTCGTAGAATTTACACCTTTACGGAATATTTCGGGTCCAACCATAGCTTAAGGCGCTGTTGAACGCCTCGGCCTCGGCTTAACCGCACCGGCCAGAGATTGCATTCGCCTGAGTTATGGGCGATGGAACTCGCGATATTTACCTAGTTACCGATTGCAGTGGAAGGTGGTCTTTGCTATTAGACTTAAGGTTATGTGTTCATAAGCTAGATTGATAAATGCACAAAATGTAATATGAGACGGTGACTCATATCGATATGTTAAATAGAATAGAAAATATTTATTCGATAAATAAGTACAACACTACGACCGAGCCTAAGTCGTCGAAGTCGAGTCCCACGCGCGTCTCAAAGAGATGTCAGCAAAACCTGAAGACCCAATAAGGTTGATGCTTTTTGGGTCCTAGATCACAATAGGCTACTGAAGGACAGGTGTGGCTCTAGTCAGTAAAAGTGACTAGCACTGATGATCTTGGCATTGTATGACTTTCCACCTCATAAAAAAGACAAAAAAACGGCAACAAACACAAAACAAAAAGAACCATAATACAAAGTGATACTTATAAAGCGCTACACTAGCGCTCAGCGTGCCCGAAACGTAGGGGTTATCATCAGTATCAGCTGGGCGTTAGACACCCAGCGCTGGTTTTCAGCAGTCACCCCGAGGTGACGCAAATAGGGGTAAGTAAAAGATATGTACGGGATCACTGTTGGTGCACCACCAGTTTAGAAAACCAAAATCAAAATTCTAATCTACAGTTTAATATCATGAAACTGAAGAGTATCTCTGTTTGTACACGCTAACCTAGGTAAAAAAAAAATGATAGAAAATTATTTCTGTGTTAGATATCCCATTTATCAAGAAAAACTAGGAAGCAAGCAAGCAAGTCGCAATCAATAGGAGCGAAGCAGTATAATAATATAAATTTTCAGTGAGGGACTATTATTTCTTGTTTTCGACTCGATTGCAAATAAATATTTCATATTTGATATGATATGGGCCCTGTAGGAGACGACGTCAATTGTGATATCAATAGCATTATAATTAATACATCGTAGTGAGGTGACTGCACACTTCACGGAGTGATTGTACAAAAAGATATTTGCTTGACTAAGTTAAAAGATAACAGTTACAATTTTGATTGTACAATTGATACTAAAAAAAAACTAAATATTTTACAACAAACTCCCAGTTCCTGCCCCTCTAGCCAAGTTACAATAATTTCGTTTAGCGCGAAAGCTTTGAGTTGGCCACATCCCCAATTCCTTCCTGACCACGTGATTGAGCGTTAATTACGTTACAATAAAGGAATTGGGGACGTGATGTACTCCAAGCGTACACACTAAACGAAACAATTGTAACTTGGCTAGGCGGGCAGTAATGACGTCACATTTCCAGAGATACGTAAGAAAATGTTGGAACCTAATTAATATTTCCTAAGGCACTTAATAATATTAAGAACCGTACAAATTTACGGTCGATACACTTAGGAACGAGGTTCAAAGCTGTCGTAATTAAATTACTAGTTCGTAAAATAATTCGGAAGATTTTAATTAAAGTGAATGAGAGTTCTTCAGAGGGTAAGGAACATTTACATCTGTTGTACTCGTAGCGGTGGTATTTAGCGTAATGATTGATTGACAGACTGATTAAAGACTATATGAAGACTGTTATGATATATTTTGTAAATTTAACGGGATCCCTTCTTTTCGCATAACATTCTCTTTCTTAATATACTTTGGCATAACGATTTTGGTATAATTTGTTTTTGCCATAATAATGCATAGCCAATTTTTTTCTGGCATACAGTTTATGTTAGCATAATTATCTTGAAGTCTAATTTGTTTTGGCATCCATTTAATAGAAATAACGGGAATAAATTTAAGTTTTTTTTATGTATTTACTTTTAATTTTCATGCAAATGATTATTTTTATATTATATAAAATAATATTGCTACAATGTAGTATGTGCTACAAAAGTTGTAACAGAACCGAATCGCTGCAAAACCAACTCCACGTAGTCTTGTCTGCCCTACCCCTAAAGTGTAATTTAAAATTGCGTAGGCTCGGAGGGGCAAGGCGGCCCGCGGGCTGAGGAGCAGGCGGCTGCGAGCGAGCGGCAAATAGTTCAATCCCCGAATTGATTTAATTTTTTGAGACCTAACTAAACCTTTTTAAGTTTTCAGATTTATTTTTCAGTACTATATAACCTTGCTCCATGCCAAATCTCAGGGTTTGAAGTCAACGGGAAGTACCTTATGAATTTTGTTTTTTTTTTTTATTATTCATATAAACTAGTGCTTGACTGCGAACCCACCCGATGGTAATCGCAATCGTGGATGGTTAGGCGCACTAGTTTATTAAGAGCGTATTCACTCTAGCCTTGAAGACACCTAAATTATTATCAGACGGGAAGACTACAGCAGGCTTGAGAGTGTCGAAAGATACGTTTATTGCGATAGATAAGGCCACATTTTTTTTTCGTTAGCTTAGAAGTTTGGTTTTTTTTCACATCTTCAAGGGACCGATGGCTTGAGTATAATAATATGGTTTTAATTTCAACTCGGTACCTTTACGCGTTCTCGAGATAAAGGGTCGTATTTATTCCTTTTGAGGTACGAAACCCTAAAAAAAAAACCGTGGCAGAAGTTATTTGATGATTTTTCACTTAATAAAAATAACGTGGTCGGTTCGCGTAACAAACAAATAAACTAAAAAAATGAACCGCCTCGGTTTTTGTAGCGAGCATGTGGCTATGAAACTTTAATATATCATGTTCCACGTTGCATTTAAATGGACTCGGATATTGAAAAATAAATAATACACGGTTTATTTCGAATTTAACAACGAAACCGGAGTAGCTACTAATTGCACCACGATACGGTTTTTCATGATTTCATTTTAAAATGAAAACAAGATTTTCTCTGAAAATTATGCAGCGATTTATCGTCGATTTTATTAATTAATTTAATTTCCGTGTTAAATTGGGCATGGAAAGCAAACATAGATGCTATTGGGCCAGCACCCAATCGCTTCAATGTTAACATAATTGGTAAACTGATAAACCAATAATTTCACTAATTATGGATTATTGTGGTACTCGGAACTCAACATGAACGCAGTTTTAGATACGTAGTAATAATTAAACAGAATAATGAATGTTTATTTACAAACAACCAATTAAATATACAACGTTCACTTGTTTCTTTGTAGTGACTAAATTTAGTGAAAAAAAATAATGTTAAGTGGGTGATCAACGTACGAGCCTATACCGCGGTTTTAAAGAAAGTCGGTTTTACTCGCGGTTCGTCGGTGCTGATCGACTAGCGAGTAAAACAGTTTTGAACGACGAGCCGAGTAGAAAATGAAGCAAACACGACGAGCCGCGAGCCAGGCTTGTCGTTCGTATTGCAATGATACACCGGCGAACTTTACCGACGAGCCATAAGACCGCGGTTTTACTCGCCCGTCGATCATGGTGGAGCAGAGCGGTTTAGATTTGTATGAATGCTGCGCTTTGTAGCGAAATAAATTAAAAAATCACTTTTCCGCCACTTAAACGTTTAATTTTGTTGTTGAACATATGAAAATATTATTACATATGAAAATATTAAACAACACAAACACAATAAAAGGAATTTTCTAATATTTCTTTTATTGTTTTTGTGTTGTTTAATATTTTCATATGTAATAATTTTTAAAAAGAATAAACTGATAGTGCCAAAAAAATGTCTACGCTAGTGATAGCGCTAATTTTAAATTTTGAGTAAAAGTGATTTTTAAATACCTAATTGCAAACTGTACTTAATGTCTCCTTGGATGGGCCCCAGTGGAGACAGGCGAGTCTGCCAATCCAATGTGGTGGTCTGGGGGTGCGGTGCGCACGGGATGTTGGTCTGCCGGCTTTCTTGGCGTCTGCGCATGGGGTTGCCAACCTAGTCACTGTATTACTCGCTACTAATGGTGACAGGGGAAGCATGCCCTTTGTGTCGGATGCTGTGTCAGCTTGGTTGACCCTCAACTCGGGAGCAGCAATCCCGGAATCAGATCATGTTCAGCGGGCGTGGGATGACGTAGGGGTAAAGCTGCTTCAAGAGCAATTATTAGAGGGTATGGTGGGAGTCGATAAGGCCAGACTACGAGCTGTATCGCAACCTGAGTCTGGGGCGTGGTTACAGGCGATTCCTTCGCCTCACATGGGCACTCTACTCGACGATGACTCTTTGCGTGTGGCGGTGGCTCTCCGCCTGGGTTGTAAGGTGTGCGAACCTCATACATGCACCTGGGGTTCCATGGTGGAGGCCGATGGCCATCACGCACTGAGCTGTCGGCGCTGCACAGGAAGGTTTCAGCGTCACCATGCCCTGAATGACATAGTTCGCAGAGCCCTTATATCGGCAAACGTTCCCTGCGTGCTTGAGCCTTCAGGTCTTAGTAGGTCTGATGGTAAGAGGCCGGATGGACTGACTTTGGTGCCATGGCAAAACGGAAAGTGCCTGATCTGGGACGCAACTTGCGTCAGCACTGTCGCCGCCAGTCACCTGAGTCGCACCATGCATACTGCTTCTGCCGCTGCTGAAGACGCCTGCCTTAAAAAAAGGCAAAAGTATGCTTGCTTGGAGCGGCTTTACCATTTTGTGCCGGTAGCTGTGGAAACTCTGGGCAGTTGGGGTACGGAGGCTAAGTGTTTTGTAAGGGATTTGGGCCGTAGGCTCGAGGAGGCTACGGGTGACTCCCGGTCTAGGTCGTTCTTGGTGCAAAGGTTGGCCATCGCTATTCAGCGAGGTAATGCGGCGAGTATTATGGGCACTTTTGCACCGGGTACGATCAGGGGCGGGTTATTTATTGACATTTGACATATTTTTATTTTATTTTTTTTTTACTTTTTCAATGTATTTAATTTGAAGATGTGAAACTATATAATAAATTGACATTTTAGATTTATTGTATTTCCTCTCATAATATAATTGCAAAATAAATATCATTTTTATATGATGTCACGTCCAATCTAAGAATAATAAATTAACCAACGCAAAAAAAGGAAATTGAAAATGCCATTTTAATTTTAATTCTCGCTTCCTTTCTTCATCTCTAAATGAATGGTTTCCATGGTGACATAATGCGCTGGCCACCTACTAAAAAGTTGCTTTACATTACAGTGTCATAGAACTGGAAAATTGCCAAATTTGCATTGTAACAAGTTCTACTTGCACAAACATTTTGAAATTATTCAACATTTTTATTGTAATGAGCTGGGCTGGAGGTAATTAGCGTTTTTTATTACACGGACTGAAAGAGTTTAATCGACGGGTCTTTAAATGAAGATAAAGCGAGGGATGAGTCGTTAAAATATCAACAATGCTTGTCGGAGAACCGCTGTTGTTGCAGAAGGTAATTAAATGTTTAAAATATCAGCTACCTAGGTATATCACGTCAAACATTACTCTTTGTTTTAGGTACTTACGATAGATTGTGATAAAATAAATTACAAACTATAATGCGCCTAGCTGGGTTTAAACCCGTGACCTACAACTCGTAAGTCGTGGCATTTACCACTCGGCTACCACTGCTCTTAAAAGAAATATGATTTGCAATAACTTTAATTTAATTGAAGTACTAAGATGATAGGAAAAAAAAATAGCCGGACGTTCAAAATGATTTCTTTAATATTTTTCCTCAAACATAATAAAGTGTAAACATGATGTTTTTTTTTCTGGTATAACAGTATCTACTCAACTCGCAAACTACGCTGAAAAGCTCCCGGATCTGCCTTTAATAAAAATTTTACGTCGACACAAAGCTGTTATGAACTTGCAAATTAATTTAGGCCGGTTTTGGAAACTCAATTTTCGGTTTATTTTATCCGCCAATATTTACTGAATATCAATTATCTGGTCCGTGACGGTGGGCTGTGACGTCATCAATCTAACTGGCCGCTCGGGCCCCCGTCCTGCTTTATATTTCAAACTTGCTGTTTAGGGACATTTCATCATAATTTCATTAGTCCAATAGGAGTGGATGTAATTAGTTTGTCCTACTTTGGGATTTGAAATATCTTGGACCAACTACTTCGTAATTTGATTGATTTCATTTTCAATATTGAACTGACTTTGAATATATTTCCATTTTCTAATTCCCTCAGCAACATTTTCGTACATACATGTTAATTTTTTTTTTATCTGATCATCTCCCGCCTTCTATACTAATTGTCTTCAAGACGAAAATGAAAATAATCACTTTGTAAAAAAATAGTCCTAATGTTTAATGGGCCTGACTGTACGCCAGAAGTCATAGATTCGATTCCCACCCAAGACAAATCTTTGTGTGATGAGGACGATCATAATTTGTTGTGTGTCTGGGAGTAATAAATGTATTATTAGTACCTAGATATATGTTTTTAGAACTATAAGTATGTTTTTCAGTTGTCAAGTACTCATAGCACAAGCTCTGCTTAGTTTGGAACTAGATGGCATTCTTTAAAAATTTTGTGTGTTATTATCATAACATTTATTTGTTTTTTAATTCACATATTATTTAACATTTATAAAATAATATAAAAAAATACATTAAATACTATTATTTATTCAGCGTTTATGAAAATGCTCTTATCTTCAAATCTACATCGTTACGCACAAAAGATCACCTTCTTGCACTGCTTCAAAAGGAGAGTAACGTTTTTGATTAAAACACTGTCTAAGCCTAACTTTGAACTTAAAACTCATAACAAAGACGTCTAGCTCAAACCTCTCGACCCAGTTTCCTCGCACAAAAATATTCAACAGTGTTAAATAACACCTGGAGCATTTCATCTACTTTGTTTTCCTCCGTGAACTATCAAGAGGGTATTTAGTCGGGGATTGCTTTCATCCGCCAGCTCAAGCACCTTGGTAATTTGATACAGGCTCAGAATGATCCGACTCATCCTACTTCCAAAGTTCTGCGCGGTCGTAGGAAAAACCTAACGTTGGTCTAGTTGTAAACTTGTTTGTGACGATTGGGTATTCCGTATTCTATACAGTGTGACTGGTTAAACGAAGAACCTAGTCATATAAATATTAAAATAATATCTTTGTTTAAATAATTCTTTAGTTTAGTTTGTCACCTAACTTCTCTTAAGCGGCTCGCAAATAGGTCAGACTTGGATGTAATTTTGTGTGTATATTGGAGTAGATCTCTGGATGGTTTGAAAATACAATTGAGTTGCAACTTACTTGGCCTCTTTGTCGAAAGACATTTTTGACAATCTATTGGCGAATGTGAAGCTTTTAGACTCACGAAGCGGTTCGAAATATCCAGGTACTATTTTTTTTATTGGAGTTTTTGATTCTAGCACATACCGGTTTCCTCACGATGTTTTCCTTCACCGTTTTGAGAGCAGTGATGACGAAATAAATTACACAAGTAATGTGCCTGACTGGATTTGAACCCGCGACCGACTCATAAGTCGGGGCCGTTATCACTCGGGCCACCACAGCTCTCACAATATCCGTGAGGAATCAATTGGCGAATAATAAAAACTTCCAATGTACGTGCGAAATAATACCGCCAAAAACCCAAAGAAGACTCATTTCCATATTATTTGAATTCAGAATCAAATAGGTACTCTTTTTCGAATTTGTCCCTCATTAACCCAGTCATCCTGTATATTAGTTGGGTGAATGTTGCGTCTGATGGCCATGTTATCAGTGAACTTGATCGCATATAGGTCCCGGCTTACAAACTAAACTACATTTCTTATGTAACTTCGTCTGGACCACAAATTAAGTCTATTTCGACCTGACTTACTTCCAAATAAAACGACATTCTTTGATCGTTGGCACAGAAAAGAGATCACAGGAATATTGGCAGCTAATTATATGTACATACGTATTTGTTTGAAAAGTTATATATATTATTATGGGTATCATGAAAATGAAGCACAAACATATACGCATAGTACATGTTTGTGCTTCATTAGGGTTGGGGCTTTTTTAATACCGTGCGGATTTGCTCCGCATGCGTACTCTCTACAAAATGCCCTTTTCATACATGTATTTATTTTAAACGCGTTTTTTGCTTTTTTAAATTTCGAAAAAAAATCCGAATGATATTAAAAACGCCTTTAGATTTTTTATGGTAGGTAAAATCATCCAATGACATCTCCCGCCATTGGGCCGAGCGGGAGATAGCGTTAGACTCTTACTGACTAAAAACCTACCCTATTCCTTCATTGCCTTAGTTTCAGGGCCATAGCAACTAAACTAGATGTCACAAGACAAACTTTAAGTTGAGTAATGCATCACAGAGAATAATTATTTCCTATGACATTTATAGGTCGTGTAGACCTTGGCCTTAATGAAATACGCCTTAATGACTTCGCAATAAAGTTGGTAATTTGTTTCTAAAAAAAAATTACAGCTTAAACAGGCAGGAAATTGATACTTCACGAAATTGAGACTTAATTAATGAGACAGATAAGCACCTATTAAAAATTGAGACGAAGATTTTCGATAATGATATGAAAAAAATCTGACACTTTAATGGGTCGGATATTTTTTTAACAGGCCCTGTAATTTACGTATATTTTTTAAGTTCATTAAAATCCGTGGGAGGGTAGTTCAATTTTAATTAAATCGAACTCAAACCGAAGCCACGTGGTTTCGGTTACGTTTCATAATAATCCGAGGATTGGCGTATGTTGTGTGCTTCTATTATAATGTATTTCTTGATAACGCGAATATTTCACTTTTCAATGTTATGGGAGATTTCAGAATATACCATTATGATGAGCAAAGAATCAGTATCAGCCTTAGATTAGATCAAAATGTTGTAATATCACATCACTAGATAGTAATACTAATAGCCCAACCCTAGTGACGTTATAATGATCATTGTCGATATAGGTGTGACGGACTGAACATCGTCTTCATATTGGAATCTCATGTACTTGTTCTAAGTGTAATAAACCAACCATTCATCACATCAAGTCTTTCATTACAAACATTACACAAAACAGCGAAAGATAGGCCACTCACCTCTAGCGCGTGGGCCGCTGAAATTGTGCCTTTAAGGCATAATTTCACATCGGTCGCGACGACCACACACATTTGCTAAGGCTATTTCGCTCTTAAGACAGCGCCGGCTCTTATCTATGTCCTTGTCTTTCAGTGACTATAGGTTTGCGATTATGATGATCATAGATGTGTGAGTTTCGAATCCAGGTTTTCTGATTGCAATATTAGCGCGAAACGAATCTTCGCGAAATGGTTTCAGCTGATAGAAAGTTATGTGCGGTATTTTTCTTTTACATTTTAACAAATAGAAATGCAGTAGGTAGGTGTCTTTATTTAGTGAGTTTACGGTAAAAATATCTCACTATCTCTTTCTAAAATACTTAACCTAATCTCAGTGACGTCACATTTCAGTATTTGCGTCTTTATTCTGTAACTTGACAGTCTTCCCTTCTTTTTTCTTTCGATTTTAAAGGTTTTTAATTTACTCAATATTGTACGGATTTGAAAAATATATTTCAATACGATTTTGGATGAAGTTAATGTTTGATGCAAATATATTTAAAAAAAAAATGCGCCCCTGCCCAATTTTCGTCATATACAAAAGGTAGAAAAAATAAGTATCTCTACTTTAGTAAATATACGCAGGTCTGTACCCAGGCATTCTAAAAAAGAAACCTAACTGAGGGACCTAAAACATAATTACTGTCGACGGCTTCTAAATTGGAATATTCGTTATAACTTTATTATCTATATTTTAATAAGCCAGATCGTAAATTAGATTTCACTAACAAGGCTACTAAAACGGTCTTCATTAAAAGGTAACGAATTTTTGGTATTATAAATAAACTTGCTGAACAAATATAGAACCTCTTTTGATCGATGGTAGACAGTCCCAATAAGCAATCATTTGCTAAATTAAACTACTTTTTTAGTTCTGTTTATAAACTATGAAAGAATGTTTTATTAAAATATCTTCATCGATAACTAATTTAGAAAGTTTCAAAGCTTCTAATAAAGAAAGTGAAGTCTGATATAAATTTTGACGTCAAAGTATATCACGGCCGCCATAGAATAAGGCGTCTCGGCGAGAGAGATCAATATATTTGCTTATTTATTTATTAAAGCTTTATGCACTAATGTACAAAGGCGGACTTAATGCCATAGGCATTTTCTACCAGTCAACCTTAGGGTGGTGTAAGACATAACATAGTCCAAATTAACGCTGTGACGAATCTAATACTATCTCTTTCACCACTATCACACACATCTACCTATATTTCTTTTTTTTTCTTTTTTTTTTCTTGTCTATCTTTTACTATATCTTTCTACTTGTTATTGTAAATTGTTATGAGTATATCTCATTTGGTTTTTGCCAATTTCGATATTGTTTTCACGGTTATTATTATATTTTTATAGGCCTATATCCTGAGAAAATTGGCCAAAATTATAATCCACGCGGGCCCAGTAAATATTAAAAAAATCTTTTAATACTATGTAACCATTAATAAATGAGATATCCCCGAACTAAAAATAAACTCAAAAAGTGTTTTTAGAATTTCAAAGTTAAAAAATTAAACTATTAAAACACTTGTACGTAACATTCGTCAAACGAACATAAACACGTCACACACATCGCAAAAACATATCAACCGATACCGACGTCATTTGACGTTCTAAATGAGAGAAGTGGAGCGCGACGTCTATATCGTCGCATCGTGACTCGTGTAGCGTCACGACTCGTGAGAGGAGTCGACACGGAAATGATACCGGCAGCACATAAGAACTGAACGTCGCGTCGTACGTTGTCAAAGGACAGAGGTGCGGTGGACACTTCACTATATATAAAAAAAAAAATATATATTCTGCCATTGACTGCGGTCGTGTGAAAATAGAATAATAAAGTAGCCTTTTAATGGAGAAAGATTTTTTTAATCCGTGCGGAGGTGTGGAGTAGTTTTTAAGTTTATTCATTACAAAAAAAAAAAAAAAAAAAACAAATATTTTCGTTTTATAATATTAGTAGGTAGGTTCCGATCTAGACTTTTCGTTAATCTAAATACTATCCGTAGCTATTGTAAGGCTCCAAAATGTTATCTTTACAATAATTTTGTGTTCTGTATATTCTAATTGTTGTCTTTTCTCTTTTCCAGGTACTGATGTCAAAACATTCACATCTAGTAAGATAATAATTCTGAACAATTAACCTGAGCACTAATTAAATATGTAGGTAACCGAGCAGTCCCTTTCCCTTCATAATTCGAACAAACACGGGAGATATAATATGAAATATTTTCTCAAGACATGTTCCCTTCACGCACGCACTGGGTCACGGAAGTCGCTCGCGGGCTCTCATAAAGTACAACGGAAATGAGATACCGGTGTCTCGATGTTTGGATCAACTCCACGCATATGATTAATTTATGTTCCACGGTTTTGTAATATACTGTCAGTGTTTATTTATAACCGTCTCCAGGGAAATTAGAAGTACTTGTTTAAGGTTAATATTGAAATATGTTCTAGAATATTCTTTTCGGGATTGTTTGAAAGAGTTACAGAGCCCTGAAACGTAATGGACATAGTAACTGTTGGGATAAAGGTGAGTCCGTAAAAATCTAAGGAGTGTTAGACTTTCGCTCTTTCCAGAAAAGCTATTTGATCATTTCTCATTTAAAAAAAGAGTACCTATGTGCTCTTTTACAGTTTTATCCTAAAGTTATATTGACTCATTTTTTAGGGTTTCGTACCTCAAAAGGAAAAAAACGGAACCCTTATAGGATCACTTTATTGTCTGTCTGTCTGCCTGTCAAGAACCTTTATCTCAAGAACGCTTGGATGTGTCAACTAGAAATTAACATCATATACTCAGGTCTGCGGTCCCTTGAAGCTGTGAACTTCTAAGTTTACGAAAAAAAAGATACGGTCGTTTATGTCACACAAAACCTATATTTCGACACTCTAAAGGGAATCAAAATTTATAGGGTACTTCCCGTGGACCTAGAACCCTGTTTGGCATGAAGTAAGGTCTTATAGCACAAGTATAGGAATAAATATGAAAACAGTAAATATGTAGTTACATCACAAAAAAAAATACTTTTGATTCGGAGAAATTTCGAGATTCGATTAGGGAATTGAACTATTTACATAAATTAGTTTGTGCAGACCCTCAGTGTTCGAGTCCGAATCGCACTTGCACAGTTTTTTTTTTTATAGGCTCGCGCTTGGCCGCTTTCTGAACTGGTGGTAAGGTTTTTTTTTTTTTTTTTTTAACGTAGGTAAAATCATCCAATGACGAATCCCGCCCTTGGGTGGGGCGGGAAACAGTGTCAGACTTTTACTGACTAAAAACCTACCTTTCCATTCCTTGCCTTTATCCTGGGGCCTTTGGTGACAGTCAACTGGTGGTAAGGTAAGGTGCGGTGGACAATAGAACACGCTTATTTAGAAGTAACCTATTCACTGATGAGTTAAAGATCCCCAGGTTGTAACTATCAGGAAACACTAACTCCGGCAGGCAATTGCACTCAGTTTCCAAGAAGAAACTTTAGTTATTTCTTCTGCAATATCAGATGAAAGATGACAGATGAAAGATGGTAATAAATAACTACAAACATACGTTTACTACAAATCTATTCTCTTTTAAAATATCTATAACAGAATTCAAACTCGTTTGCATGAAAGAACCCATTCTTATTGAGAACGCTTGTACAGCTTCATTTTAATCTTGTCTGTAAATAAGCATCCATTATAACGACGCCATTATATTTGTAAGTTTTCACTTATCTGTTACACGAGGATAATTTGAAAATAGTATCACGACGTTGTGTGTAGATGGAGTGAATAGAATACAGAGAATTTATAGAGAAAGACAAAGCATCACACAAAGCGTTTTGGGAACACTTTCATTATGCATACAGCTAAGGAGTGGACTTCCCTGCCGGAGTCTGTGTTTCCTGATGGCTGCAACCCGGGAATCTTTAAGTCAGGAATAGTTTTCTTCTAGGTAAGCGCGCTCTATCGTCGACCGTATCGTCGCTTTCCATCAGGTGAGATAGCGGTCAAGCGCGAACCTACCAATAATAATAAAAAAGGTATATAGAGAGAATCAGGGGCGCCGGCTTTTAGAAAACCTCATGGGTGCTCATGTTCATTAGATGACTCGAAAAAGTGGCGAAGTGTGAGAAGAGAAATGCACGCTGATCGACCTACAAATAAATAAATGTCCTACTTACATACTGCGTACTTAAAACGTATATAAAATGAAACCATTATATAATCTAAACGGGTCGTCAGGTAATGAAAAACGCCCATCCCTAAAAGGCGATTACTGATCTGTCTCTTGTTTCTCAAGAGTGCTCGGCCCCCACTGTTTATAGCTTTGGTGCTCTTACTGCTCATGGGTGCTCGAGCGCCCGAGCACCCACGTAGTCAGCGCCCCTGTAATTAATAACCAGTAATAACCGTCTAGATTGGTGAACTTTATCCATAGTTTTTTTTATGGTAGGTAAAATCATCCAATGACAAATCCCGCCCTGGGGTGGGGCGGGAAATAGTGTCAGACTCTTACTGACTAAAAACCTACCCTGTTCCATTCCTTGCCTTTGTCCCAAGACCCTTGGTGACATTTTCACATAACCTTTGGAACTTTCTCCATAGTGGAGGTCGCTACATGTCATCATCATCATCACTTCAGCCGAATGACGTCCACTGTTACACATACACTTTCCTCAAACGTCGCTAGAACGAACGGTTCTGGTCGTCTGATATCCATCAGATTCCCATGATCCTCACCAATGCATCGGTTCCAACGCTGCGTTTTCGGGTCTGTGGTTACCACTCCAGAACCTTTCGGCCCCAGAAACCATCGGTTCCACGAGGTTCTCCTGCGAATATCATCATTCTTGATGCGATCACTTGATGCATGCATCTATCTTCGTAAACCAAACGTAAATAAAAGGTAGTTGCTTTAACCTACCGTTTATGAACTAACGGAGTTTAGATGTCATTTCAGGCGTTTTCACTTATGAACTTATGCGCTATCAAGCGACAATTAAGAGTTTAAACCATCCTTAACTAAATTCCATTGTGCTTAATACTTTCCTAGCACAGTCATGGTATGACACGGTGTAGTGGTTAGACTCCTTAGGACTGCAATAAAGATAGATATGAAAATAAAACACTTTTTGTACCTGTAACTTTAAAGCTTTCAAGTTAAATCCAATTTCAGCTAAACTAACGTTAGCTAATAATAATTAATCGGTGTCCGATAATTTTGTAACGGATGCGTTCAGCCAACTTGTCGGGCGGCTTTGTAGAGAAATAGTTTTACACTAATACCGAAAGTTTTGTTTCGCCATTAGTGCGGCCTCATCGGCTAGGCACGTACTTGCTCTGTTGCTGTTAGCACAACTAATAGTAGGTAGGTGGAAGCTCAAATTAGCGCACTACCATTAGGTTCATAAGGTTGGATTTTGTGCCGTTAATTTTCACCGAAAGCAATGTTTCAGCAAATCAGCTAAGGAGTGGAATTCCATGGCGGAGTCTGTTTTCTGATAGCTACAACCTAGGGTGCTTTTAGTCAAGAATAAATAAGTTACTTCTAGGCAAGTGTGCTCCACCGTCGATCACTGCCTACCCGATGAGATAGTAGTCAAGCGTGAGCATATCCATAATTAAAAAACGGTAATATAAAAAACTAAAATACCCGACTGCTTTTCTGAGTATTCATGAAAAAGCCCTAAAACAAGAAAGTCGTTGTACCCGATTGCACTTAACTATATAATATTTTAAATACAAGATAATTTGTAGCAGTCGGGACCCATTCTAGAAAGTCAGCCGTCTAGTCAGTAGATGTATGATGTAATGGCTAATTATAATAGCTATGGCCTATATTTATTTTTACTCCTAGCAAAAAAAATATAGGCCACAAAAATAACATAAAAACTTTTATCCGATTGTCAGAACTTATAATCCTTAGCAGCCAGCAACGCAGAAAAAAAACATAAAATCAGGCAATATGGCGGCCGAACGTAAATGCGAACTCCTCGACGAGGCTCACCATCATCAATAAGAAAAATAAAAGTTTGACGGCCCGTCAAAACAGTATGAATAAATAAGTGAAGGGACCAGTAAGCCCACTCGTGCACTAACTTAGCTAAAATATTAAACGTTCGAACTTCGAATTTCAAACTTGCTTAGTAACTTAACGGTTTTTGAGACGTTTTTGGAGATGTTGAAACAGACTTTATACATTACAGACTTTTTACGTTTTAAGATCAAACAATCCTCATAAATTGTAATTAAGGCAAAAACTAGTGTTACCGGTTCAAGTAGGTACCTATATTTATTTTTAGGCTGTGTGATTGTTCGAAAGATTTATCGTGGCCCTGGATTGAAACTGAAAGAACATGTATGGGTTTTAGACAGGAAAGGCCGGAACACATATCCGCATTGAGGCGCCGCGCGGACGTAGCAGACGGGTGGCATCGCCGATTTTAGCGGCGTGGCGCCGCAGCACGGTGACACTCCCTTTTGCTTCGGTCAGAGCTGTGGGGTTAGAGAAGTGATATTTCTATCAGCGTTCCCGCCATACGCTATTTACAATACATATGACAATGTCATTACCTGTCATGTCACTTGTACTAATTACACCAATATTAGGAAAGAAAGGAGATGCATGATAGGAAGACACAGTTGACAGAAGGTATACGGAACGAAAGTGTGAGAGGTAAAAGTGCAAGAATTGGCATGAAAAGGTAGAACTTAGTCTTTTCTTAGTAGTTTCCAATTATCTTGGAGGTAGACAGTATATAAAAAATAATGCTCAGTGCACCTAAATATTTTTTCACTTCAAACGAAAAAGCCGGAAGATTATATATTTTTCTAACAACTGATAAAAGTTATCAAAACAATATGATAGCACGTCATTCCACTCTCGAAACTCCAACTAATATGCAACACCAGAAAGCCTAAATTGATTTTCCGTGTTCGTAAGATCTCGTCGCTTGAAAAATGACCTCTCCTACTTGCGAAGGTAACGCCGAATAAAAGTTGTTCCTTATGCACTTAATTATTCATAATGTTTGCTGGTGATACCCTCGTGAACTTCCCCCGAACTTGTCACTGTATTAAGTGACAAATTATAGCCGAAAATCGAAGGAATGTTTCATGAACAGTGACATAGAGCTTTGCTTTTTGTTTCAATTATTTCCTTTCAGTTTTTTTTTTTTTTTAGGTTAAATTTAAGTTTCTTTTTATACTATTCATTGTAGCTTGTATTATGGCACGTCTGGGTTACATTCGTGACATTCCTCCATTCTTGCCATTGTTCACGGCTCTGGGCCAATTCCTAAGGCAAACATCTAAGTAATCCCACCATCTCCTTCGTGGTCTACCGCGACCCCGTCCTGCGATTTTAGGGCACCAATTTTGTGTTTTTCGGGCCCATTACTCGGTCAGCATCTAAGTTGCACTAAAATTAAACCTAGTTAAAATAATAGTCAATTAATTTTTAATCGGAGTTTAACTATTATTTTAACTAGGTTTAATTAACATTAAACCTAGTAATAGTCCCGGAAATATATTTAGATCGCATTTAATTGCCTAAAACTCACCTATGGCCCTTAGATTCCCTCAGCGTTCCAGGGTCACGGTTATTCCTTTAAAACGTTCCAACACCTACACCAAGTTGGTATACTTTGTCCAATACCCCTCATTGGTACGCTCGCAGACGAGAAATTCCATAAAATATCTATTTTTAATGTTAAAATGATTATTAAAACAAATATTACACTACCACGACCACACAAAAAGCTTCGAAGAAATAAACGAACTCACTTACTTTAATTAACAGCAAAAAGCAACAAAATAAAGCCGCAAGAAAAATAATTAAGCAAAAACAAGATTTTATTGAAAATGAAAAGCAAATAACGAAAAAAGAAAAGCGCGTGTTTTAAATAAAAAAAAAGAATCGCAAAAGGCTTTGCGTTGGGAAAGGGATTTGGCCTGACATGGGGGATGGCTTTATCATCATATCTCGTACACACGCTGTGATATTGTCTACCTGTTCAAGTTTTATTTTTGCTTGTGATGCGGCATTTTATACGGATATGTACGGTTGAAAGGTATAAAGTATTTGTGGTGTCGATTTTTCTTTTTTCACTGCACATTTGCACGGTTTCTTATTGTCTCGAAGGAAGGTGACTCCATTCAAAATAACTGCACCCCTAGTACGTCTGTGCTCGTCCTTTTATATACTAGCTTCTACCACGGCTTCCCTTGCTTGAAAGTCGGTTTCTCCATACAAACTTCCAACCCCCGTTTTACCCCCTTAGGAGTGGAGTTTCGTAAAATCCTCTTAGCGGATATTTACACACTATAAGGAACCTACCTGCCAAATTTGAAGTTTGTTTGTGTTATAGCTTCTGATATTTCGTGATTAATCAGTAAGTGGTATTTCGCTTTTATATAGTATATAGATAGATTTTCTCGTAGCTGAGCAACTATACCAACCTATTAACTATTTGTTAGTAGTGAAAACATTCTAAGCTTAGCAGATTATGAGAAAGTAAAATATATTAAAAATCTATATTTTCAGTACAAAATGACCAAGTTCTGTAAAATATATATGAAGGGTTCAATGATATTCAAAATACGCGCCTATGAAAGGAAAATTGTAATAAAATCAAAGCTCTCTGGAGTCCGAGAATAAAATATATATGGCCAGAATGTACTTTATTGTCTAATGTCTAAATGGACGGGGCAGGTGACACCCACGACTTAGCCTCAGGGGATATGTGAAAACACGTTCTTCTTTTTATATCCAAATCGTAAAATATTCCTAAATAGAAGTAACTATTTTATTATTTTATTCCTCTGATATTTACGCTGTGAGTATTATGGGTTTATGTTTGGTTATTTTACCGAAAGTTCACTGCTGACAATACGGCTATACGGCAATATGTATCTTCATGTACAAAATCTATACTACAATTTATACATTATAAATAAAATTGAAGTAGCAGAAAAGATAGAAAGAAAAATGAAAAAAAAAAGAATGGAAAGAAAAGAAACCAGAACAAAAAAGAGGTAGAGGCCGCCCGCCATTGACCTGGTGGTCAAATATATAGAGGGACCTCAAGAAAGCCCAGTTGCCAAAATTGACAACCCAAGATAGAGCCACTTGGCGCAGGAAAGTGAGGAGATCCGACCCCAAATAATGGGACCAGGGAAGGAAGAAGAGGAGGAGGAAAGAAAAGAAAGAAAGGGAAAGAAAGAAAAGAAAGCAAAGAAAGAAAAGAAAGAAAAGAAAGAAAAGAAAGAAAAGAAAGAAAAGAAAGAAAAGAAAGAAAAGAAATAAAAGAAAGAAAAGAAAGAAAAGAAAGAAAAGAAAGAAAAGAAAGAAAAGAAAGAAAAGAAAGAAAAGAAAGAAAAGAAAGAAAAGAAAGAAAAGAAAGAAAAGAAAGAAATGAAAGAAAAGAAAGAAAAGAAAAAAAAGAAAGGAAGAAAGAAAAATATTTTATTTGGCACACATCATTCATCACACAGAATGTAGACACACAGAGACATTTGAGATAATATAAAAAAAGTGTGTCTGCACCTATTTGGTGCAATCGTGAGTTTTTTTTCAGTTCAACTTAAAGGTACGAGTTCGTAGACAACTGTAGAAACCAGCAGGATACGACGTGTTGCTGCGACACTACTGGTTTGTGTGTTTTTATGAAATACCTTACTCAGTTGGTGACATTTCGCCCAACTAAACGTCGCTCAACTGTAGACGACGTGTCGTCTGACCGCAGATCAGCCTCACCGACACTAGAGCAAAGACACGTAGAATGTTTCTCAAAAATGAATTTCACTTATTGCGAGAAAGAAAAAGTTATGTTTCTTTTTTTTTAAACTTTGTCCCGCACTAGGAACAATTCTTGTTTCGTGGTCACAAACAAATTCACATACACAAGACACCCAGACCTGAAACTCACCGTAATCTATAGGCCATACAAATGTTTGCTCCGTGCGAGAATCGAACTTGCGCCACGCAACGCAGCAGCCCATCGCTCAAACACTGCGCCAACCTAACTACCGTGAGGTCACTATGGACTCGTACCTTAGACATTATTCCACACATCCCGAGAGCACACAATGCTGTGAGTCCTTAACAACGCGTTCAGCCATGCTATTCTCTACGAAAACGCAGCGCTGTCTCAACGACGAACACCCAAATAGGATTTTTTTTTTTTTTTTAACGTAGGTAAAATCATCCAATGACGAATCCCGCCCTTGGGTGGGGCGGGAAACAGTGTCAGACTTTTACTGACTAAAAACCTACCTTTCCATTCCTTGCCTTTATCCTGGGGCCCGTGGTGACAGTCTCACATAACCTTTGGGCCCCAGTAGGCTTCGGCCCTGCTGGACCCCTACAGTTTGCTGACAACTCCTTGAGGCGCGCGGGAACGGTGCGCGCCGTAGACGACCTGAGCTCGGACCGGTCTGTTACCGGACGGACGGACAGCGAGCTACCCATTGCCCGCCGTCCGCGAGCCCGCGCCTACGGTGGCCGGAAATTGGGATCGGAAACCCGGCGGCGGCGGCGGCGTGTGCGCCTTTGCCTAATGCGGTCGGCCTCCTCCTTTACTAGCATCACTGCTTCGCAAAAGGAGGCGACCGCCTGCCACTCCTCCTCGCTCCGGAGCATGGCTTGAACCAAGCCCCGGACCCAAATAGGATGGATTGTCACCCTAATATATATATATATATTCCACAACTATCACACAACACCGTCTAGTCCCAAGCTAAGCAGAGCTTGTGTTATGGGTACCAGACAGCTGATAAACATACTTATATATTTCTAAATACATACATATTATAGATAAATAACACCCATATACCTACACATTGGATTGTTAATTCAATGTATCCTATTTGGATGGTCGTCGTTGCGGCAGCGCTGCGTTTTCTTAGAGAATAGCACTACAGGGCGCTGTTGCGGCTTCCACGTTTTTGTAGCGCATCAGCAATGTTTGCTGAAACACGTACAGATGGCTTCGCAAAACTACCGCATTTTATTAAAATTGATATAAGCTACGAGTAGTGCTTGACTGCTATCCCACCTGATGGTAAGCAGTGATGCAACAATTGATGGCGAGGCAAACTATTTTATTAAGAGCCTATTCACTCTTGCCTTGAAGACACCTAAAATATAATCGGGCGGGAAGACCGCAGCAGGCAAATTGTTCCTGTCTTATGAATGACGAAGCGAAATGCTTAGTCCGGACCGTAGATATTTCAACACGTTCTTCTTTTTATATCTAAATCGTAAAGGTTTTTTTTTTACGGTAGGTAAAATCATCCAATGACAAATCCCGCCCTTGGGCGGAGCGGGAAATAGTGTGAGACTCTTACTGACTAAAAACCTACCCTGTTCCTTCCCTGCCTTGGTTCCAGGGCCCTGGTATGCATTTTGATACCTTCCCAGAGCCCCAGACTAGGCCTCGACCCTACTGGGCCCCTACGGTTTGCTGACAACTCCTTGAGGCGCACGGGAACAGTGCGCGCCGTAAACGACTTGGGCTCGGTCCGGTCTGTTACCGGACAAACGGACAGCGAGCTACCCATTGCCCGCCATCCGCAAGCCCGCGCCTACGGTGGCCGGAAATTTGGATCGGAATTACGGCGGCGGCTGCGGCGTGAGCGCCGTTGCCTGATACGGTCAGCCTCCTCCTTTGCTAGCATTACTGCTTCGCTGAAGGAGGCGACCGCCTGCAACAACGTAAAGGTGGACACACGCCGTACGACGGGTTGTCCGATGGTATCAAGTCATGCAATTCCCGCGCACACTCTCCAAAATTCATCCTGTAAAATAACGAAATTTTTCAACAGTAGGCTGCGTGGAAGTTGCTACAGCATATTGAGTGCCATAGCTAATAGACATGATATTGTCCACTCATGTGGAAATTAGTACAGTGGAGAAAGTTGCTGCTAACTATTGCTTACGTTTTATCGTTTTGCTTGTCTATAAGATTAAACTCAGTTATTTGATTTAATGAAATTATATTATCATTATTCCGCGACATTCAATCAAATCTATCCCATCACGCACCTTGGTTCAGCTCAGCAAAGCGCTGGTAATCACCTAATCACTATGTCAAAGCTCCGTCAGTGTCTCAGCACAATATCCGGCTCGCGGGCAAAGTTACCGATACACAATAACTTGGCCCGGGCCAATCTCCGGCGGATACGACGGCTTCACTTCCCATAAAGCCACTTCACATTGCCTTTGATTATAATCTCAGGTAGCTTGTCTCTGGTTTTATATTTGTGATGGTTTGTGAATGGAAAGGCTCGATGAGGGAAATCAGTTTCAGAATCAGCAGTCACGTTTATTTTATTTTTTTCGTTTTCATGGAGGTAAGTAGTTTCGTCTCTTACACGCTTAATCATAAATATACCTAACTCGAAACAGTGTTTGAAAATTGAATCGTAAAATATATAGCTTATGATTCAATTTTGAACTACCTCTTTTGTAAGTTCGGAGTGTGTAACTCCATACATCTGTATATCCATTACTTACCTGCCAATTTTTTTTTATTTTTTGTACCTCAAAAATTGAAATAATTATCAAAGAGCAGTATTTTAGAATTAAAACAACGCTTACCGAGGTTTATATTTATCATTTTAATGTGATTATAATAAGTATAGATATAACATCATACATGACACAAGCTTCTTCTATCAGTGCAAACTACAACATAGGTAAATAGAGGAAAACAACATTCATATTATGTCAAATGCAAAAAGAATCTCTAGCTCAACAAATTCATTGAATAAAATTAAAATATGAAAATAAATGAAACAAATGAGCGTCATATTCTGACTCCCACACCTTCTACAATAGTTTTCTAAAAATGAGACTTCATAAATATTGTGTCGTTACACAGAAATATCTGCCGTTGAGTACGATACTGTGTTAAATAGAGATGATACAACATTTTTATTTCCGAACATACCTATAGAATTAGTTGGTACTGACTCCGTGTAAAATAGATGAAAGAAACTTTTCACCTGCTTGAATTTATAAAAAGATTTTGTAAAGTGGAAAAATATGATTGAACTTTGTTGAGGATAGCAAAACTCTAACGTTTTGCGCTATTTGAAAAGCAACTGTAAAATAGCTCATTTCATATTGAAGATTACTAGACCAGACGTCGAGACTTGCAGGATGATTATCGCCCACCATAGGCCGAGCTCGAGTCATCGACGCCGACGGCGCAATGTTTTCTACGTACGCCTCAAAGAGTTGCAAGTAAAATCGTAGGGGCCCAGAAGGCCCGAAGTTTATGCGGACCATGGGTTAAATTGTGAAAGGGAAATACGTGATTTTAGAACGCACAGAACCACTGAAAGACACAAATATGGTTTAAGTCAGTAATAGTCTGGCACGCCCTTCCGTTCCACCCTAAAGCAGGAGAAGTCATTATATGATATCCGAAACTCAAAAAAAAGACTTAACAAAAAGTCTCTATCGACCTTTATTTTAAAATAGAATACGTAACCAAAAAACGCGGAGGATACAAAAGATCTCAAAAAGGGAGATAGTTTGAACAATAACAATTGTAGCCCAGAAACAGTCAAAACAAATCGTCTATCTTGTAAACTTTTATACAAAAACATGGCTTTAATTTTACAGAACTTCCTTACACAAAACTTCCCCTGCTAATGGAGCATGAAAAAGACACATCATCAAGAACCAGCCGAGTTAAAGTAAGTTCGAAGCAGCGCCCATAAACTTTCATAGTATGCTCTCAATAGTAGCAAGTGCTACTGTCAAGGAGTAGAGAGTTACAGAATGCCAGCTTCATACATAAATTGGCATCATCTCTTTTTGGAAGGTAATGCTCCACAATTCTTCACGCAAGCCCAGTGAGGGTTAGTGTATGTCACAGGTCTTTAAATTTTTGGTTCTAAGACATGCTGGTTTCTTCACTATACTTTCCTTCACCGTTTTAGCAGCAATGTTGATGAAAATAATTATTCCTACCATTATACTTACAAACCTTATACTGTATATATTACTTAGTTTATTTATTTAAACTATACATGGCAGTACATCGAATTTAATAAGACCAAAATGGTTTTGTATGACTCTATAAGTCGTTGTGGTTACTACTGGGTCAAGACTGCTCATAGTTTGAGATCGCCGTTATGACTCACACATATATTTGCGCATTTTCACTAGTCCTATGAAATATTTGGAAAAATATAATAGGTACCTTCTACTTTTATTGTAGTGCTCTGGCTTAAAAGATACGGTGGCAGAGCTGCAGGATTGTTCAAAATAGTCACCACGGTTTTAGGACGAAAAAGAAAACTAAAGAAACATATGTGCATTTTAGTCTAAAATTCTGACATTCCCTCTTGCCTCACTCAAGGCGGTAGTAATAATTTGATGACTATATTTTTAGGTAAGCCCAAAAAAATGTGTAATGACCAGCCCCCCTAGCCAAGTTACAATAGTTTCGTTTTGCGTTAACGCTTGTGGTTGGCCACGCCTCAAATTCCTTTGTTGGAACAAACGAATTGGGGGCGTGGTCAACTCCAAGCGTTAACGCAAAACGAAAAGATTGCAACTTGGCTAGGGGCTAATGTGTGGCCCTTCCTGCTTAGCATTATCCTTCTGTACCTATCTCCTCCGTGGTACAGTAGTCAGTTGGTTGTTCCCGTTCCGAATAGTCTCCATAACAATGTGTTATGTGGTGTCGAAACGCTTGGTACCTCATTAATGCCATAATACGAACAAAGGATTTTAGTTTAGCTTCGAGTAAAGCGCCAAGCCGGCTGAACACACATTTGTATTGTAATGTTCTTGTGTACACGTACAAGTTGGTCGAGGCTAGATGTGATTGTTAATTCTCTAATTAAGCTCAAGTAGATGATATTCGGGACTTTGTTATTTTTATTGACAATCGCTCGTCCCCTCGAAAAATAACTGAAATACTAAATCGATTAATATTGTAATTGAAATATCGAATTTACAATTGAAATTTTTAAATTTAATTTTTTTTTTTTTTTTTTTTGATTAGTTGCTGCCAGCGGCTTTACGTGATACTAGAAGATTATCTCAAAGGAACAAACTTCCGGAATAAAAAGTATCCCATGAAATTGCACATAGGATACTTTTTGTCCTGGAAGTTTTATCCAGGACATGGTCAACCTGTGTATTAAGTTTCATCGAAATCCATTTGACCGTGACCATTCTAGAAGAATTAGCTTTGAAATAACAACCATTTAGATAAAGGGTAAACCAATAAAGAAAAAGATTGCACTGCAAAAAAATGTAAATTGCAATTGAATCGTCGAGCACTAGTCGATGTCCCCGAGCAATAAGTTTTACGATTACCGATTTTAATACCGGACAATAAATCGGTATATCGAAAATCATTTTGCAATTACCGTCTTTTTGCCCGGGGACATCGTAGTGTATGTTTATAATTTTTTTTAAAAGGCTCAAACTGACTTACTCACATAGCTAAACATTAAAACGTCAGCCACCAAAAATTGACAACCCTACAATCTAATTCCGAAGGTAATGCCGCTATTAGGGCCATCTCACTATCTCCAACCGCGCCAGGGGAGCCACCATAACGATAAAGTGTAAATGTTTTCTTACCAAACGGCACAATGCTGAAGTAATAATGGAGAATGGCGTCCTCTGCGGATACGTCAGTGTATTACCTACGACGCCCGACATTGAGACTGAAGACATTATATAAACAACAATAATATCATACGCATATAGTGCCGTTAACATTGATATAGTATGATTATCTCGTTTTGTACCTACGACTTGATAGTTTTTCTATTGTTTTTTTTTTTATTTTTAGTGTTCCGTACCCAGAGGGTAAAAAGTCCCTATTTCTAAGATTTCACTGTCTGTCTGTTTGTCACCAGGCTGTCTTATGAACCGTGATAGCTATACAGTTGAAATTTTCATAGATGATGTATTTCTGTTGCCTCTATAAGTTATAAGTGGGGCTCCCATACAGCACGCTTCTTTTTTATTATTGTCGTTTTTGCTCGATATTAACAACAGTTTTAATATAGTGTTCAATGTTTTATAAATAATGGTACGGAATCCTTCGTGCGCGATTGCAACTCGCACGTGGCTGATCTTCTTATGGCCCAGAGAGTTTAAGACTGCACGTAGATCCACAACTACCAAACTGGTTCATACAAAAGTAGACTCTAAACATCGGAATTAAGGCCTATAGTGGCGTGGATGTGAGAGGACACCGGTGTCCTCTGAGCTAGGACAGATTAAATCAATAATTCTAACAAGCTTATAGTTTTACAACAAAGCTGAACTACTATTTACAAAAACAAGAACCTAGATATACCAAATTCAATACTTATTTGTGTGTAAACTGGCAGCAATTCAATAATATACCAAAACAGTGTTTGCAGGCGTTCGCCGTGGTCCAACATTAATATTTTCGTCAGTGTTATGTCAGCGCTGCCCGCCGCGATCCTTTGTTCTGCCTCAGTTTACCGTTCCACTGCAAAGGACGTTGTCATGTTTACGCCTCAAGTTTCTTGGACCCCTTCCAGTCGCGTCATTCCCAGTAAAATCCGCTGGAATCCAGCCACAGCGATAAAATACTAAAAAATATTACTGAAAAACTACATAGGACTATTTTTAAATAGTCAATATTTTATGTAAATGTGTATACCATTTGCAAATGACGTTTTTGATTGCCTACTTCTGTGGGCAATCAACTTTGCCACACAGTCGTCTGTATTTGTGGACAAAGTTGAGTAAGTTTCGGTATTTTATATCTATTTGCAACTAGCTACTGCCAGCGGCTTCGCTCGCGTCGCCTCGTGTCATACCCTTAGAGGGTGAATTTTGGAAATTCCTTTTTTCAGTGGTTGCTGACGTCAGAAAAGAAAACCTTGTGCAAAATTTCACGCTCCTAGTTTCGGTCATGCGTTGATATATCATTCAGTCAGTTTTTTCTGTTATATAGATTCCGGACGTATGGACTACTTTAGTATTTTTCTGTAATTAACACTCACTGAAAGCCTAGGCAAGCCTCAAAACGGTGAAGGAAAACATCGCGAGAAAACCGGCATGTCCTAGAACGAAAAATTTGAAGATATTTGACATCCACCAACCCGCACTGAGCCCACGTGGTGGATTACGGCCAAATCCCTCTTCTAGAGAGAAGGCCTGTATCCCAGCAGTGGGATCATTAAAAGGCTGATTGATGATGATGATGATGAAGATGTGAAAAGCCTAGGTCAAAATCACGATTAGTATTCCTTTTTCGGAAAAATTTAAAAATAAATTGTGAGAAAGATATACCTAGCACACAGGCCATTTGTTGGGTTATAAATCGTGGAACATGTATCTCACGAGTCATTTGTACTTCTCTAAACGTCCGCGACAAGGATGCGATGTATCACTCAACAACTACTTACATCGGGAGCAATAAAACTGATTGATAACTTGTCTCCTATTTATTTGTTGGAGACACAAGTAATGAGTATTTCGCTTACTCTTTCAATATCAATTTATGATATCCATTTTTCTGGAAGCTCATCTTTCCTTCGTATATTAGTATCATAATAGATATATGAGTACCTATGGCTCTTCTACGTCTCGTATGTATATTTTCTTTTGTGAATAGTTTTAATATCAATTTAGGTACCAAGATGATCGGCAAAGATGCCATCGTCGGGTCAAAACTTCAAAGTTTTTGTTTTCATACCGACATGCATGTCGGTTTGCCATCGTTTATATTTCGAGGAGTGTGTATCGAAATTTCATAGTTTAGTTTCGCCCAGTCGATGGGGCCAAAAGGTTCTGGAGTCGCGACCACGTGCCGAAAAAGATAGCTCTGGACTTTCCACAAGGTGCATCAACTACCTTGAGACCAGCCCCACCTAGCCAAGTTACAATCGTTTCGTTAACGTCGAACGCTTGAAATTGACCACGCCTCCAATTCTTTTGTTCTGACCACGTGACTGACCGTTGAGATGACGTCAAAACAAAGGAATTGGAGACGTGGCCAAATCATAGCGTTCGACGTTAACGAAACGGTCGTAACTTGGCAAGAGGGGTTGGTGATGATCTCGGGAATTTGATGAATGCGAGACGCACAAGACCGGTTATTGTGGCTACACTTGGGGAAGGCCTATGTCCAGCAGTAGATATCTTTAGGCTGAAATGGTGACTGTAACTCCCACAATGAATTTAAAAGACTTGTTTACATTATTTCCAAACCCCATAACAACCCACAAACATATTTCTATTCAAATAATGCATAGTGCAAATCGTTGGAAGCTGCTTTACTTTTTTGTCCTGCAGTCCAGTATTTTACTGAATTTGTCTTGAAGTAGTTTCTTTACGAAAAAATACGAGAAAAAATCCCTGCAGCGTATAAAAACTTCTGGAAGGAAAAACTCTGAAGTTCCAGACAATTTTTTTGATTTATTGTATAAGAAGACTGTTTTGTACGATCTCTCTCGCGTTTCGTAGTTAAATCAGAGCGGCTTATGGCGCTTTTAATCGAGCAATTTAATAAAATGAATGCGGTCTATTAGCCGGAAGGGGTCGCCGTCAACCGCTAACTCAACAGTGAGCTTTTACTCTAAGTATTTAGTTTAATGTTTTATGTTTGTAGTTAATTTTATCATACGTTTTAGTAGAAGACTAGCATAATATTATAACACAGGTATTATATTTTACAGTTTTCATAAAGCTAGGTTCACGTGTAACCAAGTGGATTTTATCTCCAACACGTGTAGGGCCCTTGCCCTCATCTTCACAGCCAAATTGGAGCTAGTCTGCTTATGAGAATGATAAGTTATACGTACAGTTTAATTTGTCGTAAATAGAGTTATTTCGTTTAATAACATTTTGAGTTATTTTTTTTTTCGGTGGGAAAAAAATATCGTTGCCTTTCATACCAAGGCCGAGCCTTCTTTTCAGAAACAGACCCTTGGCCTCAGTAGGCTTCGAACCTGCTGGGCCCTTAAGGTTACATTTTGAATGATTAGGTTTAACTTGTAAAAGATATGCTCTTTTTCACTGGTGGTTCGTATTTTTCGCGTACTTCCTGAGAAAATTGCATAAGATTTGTATATTTGTACCTGTATTAGCTCTGTTTTTAGAGTTCCGTATACGAAGGGAAAAAACTGAACCTAAGACTCCGCTGTCTGTCGGTCATTTTAAGAACCGTAATAGCTATACAGTTAAAATTTTCCCAGTTAATGTATTTATGTTGCCGCTATAACAACAAATACTAAAAAACACAATAATTCACACAACGAACCTGATTTTGTTGTAGTTTTAATAGGTAGGTATAGTTAACCGTTATTTTTTTTTAATATTTTAATAATAATAATAATTTATTAATTTCTCACCACAACATTACAAAATACAGATTAATAGCAAATACACATACTTTTATCAGTCAATATTGTGGGAGACTGGTGCCTAAACTAGGCTCAAAGTCTGTATTTCAGGACACTATTAATGACACTGTCAGGACACTGTCTGTAATATTGTAGAGATATCGGTACGGCACCGTTAGTGCGCAAGGGAAAAATAAATAGTTACCAACTAAACTTATTTTGATTATTATATAATTCTGAAATTGTGACTTACAGTTTTTCAGTTTTTTTATTTTAGTGCAAGATTGAAAACTGTTTTTTTTTTCATGTTTATGACTATTTATCTCTTTACAGAGTAGAGTAATGTTTACCGTTTAATAAATACTGCGTAAATGAAATAAAAATATGTACTGTCTTTTATTTCAAAGAAATAAAAATATCAAATATTTATCCCATATCAAAGCTTTTACTGCTGACTGTATCAAACATTATCATGGACTCGTAGGGAAAGAAAATATTTAATATTTTAAGATGACATGTACTTACTGGGAACCAATGTTCGAACTTTCAGTTTTTTGAAAACAAAGGACTCTTGGACATTTGGGAACAACTCAGTGTCACTCACAGTTGGCCGGTTTTTGTTTTTCATTATATTTATTTTCAGAAAATTATAACATTTATATATAAACACGAAGACAGGTGCACATTCTAGAACAAGAGGTTGGCTCAGCCATAAACTTGAAACAGCAATATACCGCTTCTCTGGCAGCATCTAAACGTGACTTGTTTCCTTTTAATATTTCCACGGACACCTCATGCATTTAATATTAAAACGAACGAGTAAGGGCCAGTTCACACTCAAGCGACGCGACACGATAAGATGGAAGAGGCTGGTTATTTCGAGTGGTGCTCGACGGCGTCATGAAACACACAGCGCAACGCCGCAAGGTACCATCGCGGTCATTTCAGCCTGATCATTAAAAAAAAATCGCTTAAATACTGCGAAGTGACGCCAAACCAATCCTTTGTGCAAGCAAAAATAAACTTAGCGGTGATCGGGCGAAAGTGTCTTTGATAGTACATTGTGAAGCTATGGTCGCGATTTTTTGCTGCCGAAAAACCGTCTAAGAGTCTAGACGATTTTTTGTTCCGTTGCAGTATTCATCAGTGGTGATGAAATAATGTATCCAACACCGCGCGTGGCGTATTTGAATTCGCGGGTAATGCGTGTGCTACGTTTCTAAATACAGCGTGACGCTGCGTATCAACACATGTCATGTGTTCTCTTTTGTTTAAATTCTCTCACTGAAATTTGTTTCATATAGTATGGCTATCTTAAAAAGCGCGCACAGCTTCGCGTCGCAGTGTGAGCTGAACCTTATAGACGACATTTTAAATCTGCCAGGATATACTTCGTTTAATCGCGCAATTTATAATGAAGAATATGGTTCGTTATAGCCGCATCTCCCCTTGGACGTTTTATAAGTAATCGGCGTGCTATTAGTCGCAAATTGATTCGATTTGGTTCAAAGAACTGAATAGATTTTGAGTTTATTTGTGAAACGTGGCACTTCATCAAATTATTAAGGACATATTTATTTGGTTTTATTTCGAACATTATGAATAGATAGATCAGAATAGGGACACAGGTATTCTGGCTTACGTAAATAATAAAAAAATCTATAACTAGCACACAACGCTATCTTCTTCCAAACTAAGTAGAGCTTGTGCTATGAGTGCTAGAAAACTGATAAATAAATTTATATATTTCTAAAACATATTATATATCAATTACACCCAGACACAGAACAAATTATCGTGCTCATCACACAAACATTTGTTTTAGATGGGAATCGAACCCTCTGACATAGAAGTCAGAACCACGACTAAACCACCAAGCCAGTGAAAAAAACACATCATATCTATAAAGTCTTCTTAGATAACATTATTTACACTCACGCTGTCACTGGAGACACAATTTCCAATCAATCATTCTGAATCACTTGTGACACAATAAATGATATTACTCAAACCTCTCAGAGTCAAAAGAAATCGCAACGTCCGAAGTAAATTCGAATGTTTCCGTTGGATACACGTGAATCATTGGCCATGATAATGGCGGATCCTGCACTTAGCGTGATGGATCCTAGCCCCCTCCCCCCTAGCATCTCATGATAAATGGCTTAGTCAAACCCCGCGAATGTGGGTCACGGAACCCAGCTCTAATGGCCCTGCAGCGATATACTTTAAAACTAACGGTCTAGTGTTGTTTATGGCGATAATTGAAGTTTACGATAAAAGTTGTCGGGGCGAGTTATGGCGTATTAGTTTGCATGAGACAGGGCCGAATTAACTTGGAGAAACTTTAAGTTTTGGGGGACTTTGAATATATAGGTAGGTATTAAAATCAGCGTTGTCGTATTTAAGGGAAGTTTTAAAATTTATAGATAGTAAATTGGGTACGTATCAAAATCCCGAAAGTTCATAATACCTATGATTGAAATACCGACGTCCAAAACACCGAAATTCAAAATACCGAAAGTTTGACTTCGCGCCCCTAAATCCGAGGCTGTAGTGATTACGCTACAGCCTGAAGCGGAGAAAAGGGGCGTGACGTACAAGTCCGTCATGGACAAGGCGAGGCGGGCGGTGCTGCCCCATCTCAAGGAGCTCGGAGCCTCTGAGGGCTTCCGCATGCGGCGCACCGTGACCGGTGCCCAAATGCTGGAGGTCCCTGGCGCGTCCAGTGGCCCAGCGGCAGACGCCCTGGCCAAGAGGCTCAGGGAGTCCCTGGACGCGGAGGAGGCCCGAGTGTCCAGGCCCACGAAGTGCATCGACATGCGCATCATGGGCTTGGACGACTCCGTTGGGGTCGACGAGGTGGTGGCCGCCATTGTTGGTGCGGGAGGGTGCACAGCCGACCAGGTTCGGGCGGGCACCATCCGCACTGATGGCACAGGCATGCGAGCCGTGACGGTCAGCTGCCCCGTGTCGGCGGCCAAAACCATCACTGGGGAGGGCCGAAGGCTTCTGGTGGGCTGGGTCTCCGCCCAGGTGAGACTGTTGGAGCCCAGACCTCTGCGGTGCTACCGCTGCCGCGTGGGACACCACGCGGGGGCCTTTTGCGCCGCGGAGGTGGATCGCAGCGACCGCTGCTTCCGATGTGGCCAGCCTGGTCACAAAGTCGCCGAATGCCGTGAGTCGCCGCACTGCTACGCATGTGCGGCGGCAGGCAAAAAAGCGGACCACCAGGCTGGTTGCAGGTCCTGCGACCCTCCAACCAAGGTGAAGCACAGGGTCCGGCCCATCCCCGGTGACGTCCTCACCGCCGCAGCCGCGTCCGTAGCCGCCGCCGCTATCGCCGCCACAGCCGCCGCGGCAGGACCCTCACAGAGGGCTCAGGAGGAGATCGTAATGGAATGTCAATAACAGCTCCATTACGTCTCCTCCAGGCGAACATCAACCACTGCGCCCCCGCTCAGGATCTGTTGCTCCAGAGCATGGCGCAGTGGTCGATTAATGTCGCCGTAGTCTCCGAGCCGTATTTTGTCCTGCCCAGTGCAGACTGGGTTTCGGACCTAGACGGCTCGGTGTCTCTTATTAGGTCGACCGCCGCCGGTACCCCGCCCCTCGAGCGCGTCACGAGGGGACGAGGTTGCGTGGCAGCACGGTTCGGGGACATTGCAGTGGTAGGCGTCTACCTGTCCCCGAGCAGATCTCTCGGCGATTTCCACATCTCCCTTATGGGGCTGAAAAACGTCGTCGTTGGGTTTAGGGACCTCCCCGTGGTCGTTTGCGGGGACTTCAATGCCTGGAACGAGGCTTGGGGTTCCCGCTACACGAACGGGCGGGGTCGGTCGGTAGAGGCCTGGGCTGAGGAGTCCGGCCTGGCCCTCCTAAACCGGGGCTCTGTTTCCACGTGTGTGCGGATGCGGGGCGAATCAGTGGTGGACCTGTCGTTCGCCAGCCCCGATCTGGCACCACGTGTCGTCGACTGGCGTGTTATGGAGGGGGTGGAGACGTTCTCAGACCACCGGTACATCCGGTTTGACGTCTCCGCCCAAACCTCGACCGCGCCGGTCCAGCGGAGCCCTTGTGGTCCGCGATGGGCGCTGAGGCAGATGGACCGGGAGCTCCTCCTGGAAGCCGCGACGGTACAGGCCTGGGTGCAAGCACCGGACAGGCCTGTCGACATTGACGTCGAGGCAGAGTGGTTCCGGGAGGGCATGTCGCAAATCTGCGACGCGTCAATGCCCCGAGTCCGTCCAGGACGTGCCAAGCGCCAGGTGTACTGGTGGTCGCCGGAGATTGCGGCATTGCGCAATGCGTGCAACCACGCGCGACGCCGGTACGCCAGGTACTGCAAGCGCCGCAACCGCCCGCCGGATGCGGAGGCTGTTGAGGCGGAGCTGTACGAGGGTTACAGGGTAGCGAAGCGCACCCTCCGAGCGGAGATTAAGCGGTCCAAGATGGAGGCCCGCAACGTCTGGCTGGGGTCTCTGAATGCAGACCCGTGGGGACGCCCATACAAGATGGTACGGGAGAAACTCCGTCCATGGGCTCCCCCACTGACTCAGAGTCTCCGGCCCGAGCTCGTGGAGGGTGTGGTCAGCACTCTGTTCCCTACGCGGGGGGTACACTCCCCCCCGTCTATGGCTCCGCCAACACCGGCAGTACCTGACGCGGACCACGACGACGACGACGATGTTCCAGAGGTGACCGAGGTAGAGATGAGAGTGGCGGTACGAAGGCTGAGTGCCAAGAATACCGCCCCAGGACCTGACGGCCTGCCTGGGAGGGCCTGGGTCCTGGCTATGGAGGCTCTCGGGCCTCGATTGAGGGGGCTCTTTAGCGCATGTCTGGAGAGGGGCCAGTTCCCACTTCGCTGGAAGACGGGGAAACTGGTCCTCATAGCGAAGCCTGGGCGCCCTGCGGACTCTCCGTCCGCGTACCGGCCCATTGTGCTGCTCGACGAGGTGGGCAAGCTCTTTGAAAGAGTCATTGCAAACCGCCTCGTCGCGCGCCTTGCAAGGGTGGGGCCGGACCTGTCGGACGGACAGTTCGGTTTTCGCAGGATGCGCTCCACGGTGGACGCCATCATGCGCGTGCGAGCCCTCACGACGGGGGATGCGGTGTCCCAGGGCAGGTGTGTCGTGGCAGTGTCCTTGGACATTGCCAACGCCTTCAACTCCCTGCCCTGGAGTTGCATTGGAACGGCACTCCGGTACCACCGGGTGCCCGACTACCTCTGTCGTGTGATCGAGGCCTACCTATCGGAGAGGTATATCATCTACCCCGGTCACCAGGGAGAGTGGAAACGTCGAGAGATGTCGTGCGGTGTTCCGCAGGGATCGGTACTAGGACCACCCTTGTGGAACATCGGGTACGACTACGTGCTGCGCGGCGACTTCCCCGACGGGGTCAGCGTGGTCTGCTACGCGGACGACACGTTGGTCCTAGCGCGGGGAGAGTCGTACCGGACGGCGGTCGAATTAGCGACACGCGGGGTTGCGATGGTCGTTGACAGGATCCAGCAGTTGGGACTCGAGGTGGCACTGCACAAGTCCGAGGCCATGTGCTTCCACGGCCCTCGGGGTGCGCCACCACCTCGTTCCCAGCTAACGGTAGGAGGGGTTCACATCAGCGTCGGGTCGACGATGAAGTACCTGGGACTCGTCCTCGACAGCTGGTGGAACTTCAGGGAGCACTTCCGACGTCTGGCTCCCAAACTGAATCGGACTGGGGCTGCTCTCGGGCGGCTCCTGCCCAACCTCAGGGGACCAGACGCCTCCTGCCGGAAGCTCTACGCGGGAATCGTTCGGTCCATGGCTCTCTACGGGGCTCCGGTGTGGGCACCGACGTTGCAACAGCAACCGAGGACCCAGCTGAATGCGTGCCAGAGGGTCATGGCAATACGCATGGTGCGAGGGTACCGAACGATCTCCCGCGAGGCGGCGACCCTCCTTGCTGGCCAACCGCCGTGGGATCTGGAGGCAACAGTCCTTGCACACATGCACGACAAGCGCATGGAGATGCAACGCCGGGGCGAAATTCCGCTGCCACGACAAGTCGAGGCATGGCGGACAGAGCTCCGGCGGGATCTCATGGCGAAATGGCGTCAACGACTATCGCAACCTCGTTCGGGGCGCGCCACAATTGGGGCGATAAGGCCCATCCTTGGGGCGTGGCTGGAAAGACCTCACGGCGTTCTCAACTTCCGCACGACGCAGGTGCTTACCGAACACGGAAAGTTCGCTAAGTACCTGTTCCGGATTCGTGCGGAGGATTCGCCCGGGTGTCGCCACTGTGCGGAACATCCGGAGGACACGGTGGAGCACACTGTAGAGGTGTGCCCCGCCTGGGCGGAGCATCGCCGTGTCCTCGTGGGGGCGATCGGCGGCAGCGATCTCTCTCGCCGGGCCTTGGTTCAGGCCATGGTCCGTAGTGAGGAGGGATGGCAGGCGGTCGCCTCCTTCTGCGAAGCAGTAATGCTAGCGAAGGAGGAGGCCGACCGCATCAGGCAGAGGCAACGGGGCGCTCGCCCCAGCCGCCGCCGGGATTCCGATCCCGATTTCCGGCCACCGTAGGCGCGGGCTTGCGGACGGCGTGCAATGGGTAGCACGCTGTCCGATCGTCCGGTAACCGACCGGACCGAGCCCAAGTCGTCGACGGCGCGTTCTGTTCCCGCGCGCCTCAAGGAGCTGTCAGCACACCGAAGAGGCCCAGCCTGCTAACTGCAGGCAGGCAGGGTCGAAGCCTACTGGGGTCATGGGTTAGTTCCGAAAGGAGTGCTCGACCCCGGCACTATAGGCTACGAAGGAACGGGGTAGGTTTTTAGTCAGTAAGAGTCTGACACTACTTCCCGCTCCGCCCAAGGGCGGGATTTGTCATTGGATGATTTTACCTACCATAAAAAAAAAAAAAAAAAAAAAAAAAAAAATACCGAAAGTTTTAAATGCCGATAGTCGTTATATCGAAACACAAAATACCGATGTTCAAATGCCCGAAAGGACGCAATCCCGAATGGACGAAATACCGATGGATGAAATGGTTAAAATTTTGAGGTTAGGTTAGGATATTTTTCGCAACACTACCTACTATACTTGCTAAGATAGCTCGACGGAGCCCCGCTACGCGGGGCTCCTACTTCTGGGTGGTATAAAAAAAAAATAACCTTGAAGGAGGTGGCGGAGTCTGTGTTCGCTCGCTTCGCTCGCTCACTACGACCCCGCCACCTCCTTCTAACCTAAATCTATCCGAGTCGGGGTGCCCTAAAATTCCGCCCTAAACTTTTGTTTTAACTTATGATATATACCTATTATGTTAAGCTCCTTTTTTGTCATTGTCTTAGAGATTTTAGTCTTTGGATCAGCGAGTGAAGCGATCTCGGGACCTTAAGGCACTCCGACACGGACAGGTTAGGTTAGAAGGGTGTGGCGGAGTCTAGTGAGCGAGCGAAGCGAGCGAACACAGACTCCGCCACACCCTTCGTGGTTATTTTTTTTGTAAGCCCTAGAGCCCTAGTACTTCAGTAGGCTCCGACTACGCTTTTTTGGCAACTTTTAAGTGTTTTGACCTAACCTGGTTTATAAAAAATCGTTTTTCTCGGAAACGGTGGCAATTTCGGGATTTTGTACTTCGGGATTTTAAACTTCGGGATTTTAAACTTTCGGGCAAATGAACTTTCGGGATTTAAAACTTTCGACCAAACAACCATTCGGCGTTTCAATTATCGGGATTTCGTCTATCGGTATTTTAAAATTCGGTCTATTAAAATTCGGGATTTTGATACGTACCCAGTAAATTCGTACTTTTCTTTACACAGGTAGCCTTTAAAAAAAGTGGGAAATCATCTAATGACATTTCTCGCTCTTGGGCGGAGCGGGAGGATGTCAGACTTTTACTGACTAAAACCACCAAAATTCGTCCTACACTATATCAACTCAAGGGCAAACACCACTCATATGCAACTTAAATCTACTTTACAGCCGTATCTATGAAATTGTCCTAAGTAACTACTCCAAAACCATTTTTTTAACCAGTCTTTTCTGCCCTGACTCCTGAGCAAAGGCCACCTTCCACTCCTTCTAGTAACAGTGAAATCTGTTTAGTTCGTCCTGCCGTCTCGTACATGGTCTGAAACGAACCCGTCTCACTGTCGCAATGGCACCAATTTCCTTCAAAACCAGTAATAATATAATTATTTTATTTAAAACAAAAGTAATAATAAATTATAAACCCCAAAAGGCAACCTACTAAGATAAAGCGAGTACCTACAAGAACCCTCTTCCAATCAGTCGCGTCTGCGAGTTCAGCAAATCTTCAATTTCAATACCACAGCCGCCCCACAAGCAGAGCACTAAGCTTGCGATAACCATATCTCTTCCGCTAATACAGCTGTATTAAGATAATCCAAGTCCCGACAATTACATTTAGATACACGCCTGGCATCCAGCCAATCCGATCATAATTGACAGCAAGATTGATGCCTGTCTGTGGCCTGATGATTTGATCATACGTATGAGAAGTTTTGTAAACGGTTCCATTTAATATCATCATCGATTTTATTACAAAAAACCTCGTATTAAACTCGTATTTTTTGCCCTGATTCTGAAGAAAGCATATTTTTTGAGACGTGATACTTAAGGGTTTTGATTTCGCCACGATATAAGCAAGACTACGTATTTATTTAGGTACTGTTCGAGAGTTTATACGCCACATCGTTGACTGAAAACCAATACAGCAAACTACTAAAATCCTTTAGTAAAACACATACAATCTATTCTACGTTATCTCCTGCGCTTAGCTCCGAAAAAACCTACGTTTTAACCCGTCATCTTTATCTTCAAGAAGAATAGCCGCACGCTGTGCGGGCAAAAACAACAGATTTGGGCAAAACTGTGGCTAAAAGTAACTGATATACTGCTAGATAATACAGTCTCAGATGGCACATTGCTCAAGCTAACGAGGCTTTACTGCCCTCCCCTGGCCCGTAAATTTAGGCCCACTATTCTTTTCCCGGTAGAATTTAGTAAATTTATTCCTTAGCGCAGGGAATTCGACGCATTTGTAACGGTTTGATGTGATAAAACCAGCACTGATACTTATTTTCTGCATAATGTTTGTACTTTATTGTTGTTTTGGTATCGATACTGAGGACATAAAGAAAAGGACAAAGCTTGTTCAAGAAAATGCTGAATATGTCTTTAAGAAAACCCGTAAAAAGAACATTATTTTGGTTGTAATAGGAATTAAGGAAAAACTATTTCAAGATATCAATTCGTCTTACACTATTCCGCGGCCTGAATTCTCATTTCTTTCTGTAAGTACAACCTACAGTTAATTTGAGACCGGTTCCCCATTACAATAATAATAACACTATAATAAGAATAACATTAAATTATTTTTCCCAAAGGTAAATAGTATTTGTACAATGTATGAAGTACCTTTGAAGATCTACCAGAAAAGCCTATACTACAAATAATATCTTTAACTTAACCAATAATATGACAAGATAGTAAAAGCTTTATTTTAAATTACTCCCTTATAAATGAATCTTCCCTATTCACGCCATCAACATTAACGATGCCATCATAATACCCATACACACCAACACACATACAAATGGATAAACATGTACCTATAATAATATCACGTAGGTATGTACGCATCCTTGTATGACATGTAACACATTAGTGTATTAGTAGACATTTCTCCGTTTCTCTTGTATCTTACAGTTGAGTACCTCGTTAGCATTGTTATTTACCAGGACGTCTTAAAACCGTCATGATTCCGATGTTAGAGAGAAGTGGAGCTATACAAAATTTAATTTGACCGGTTTACACTATCCTTACATAATTATGAATACTGTCATATGAAAATATTGTAAGACAAACCATTTTTTTTAAAGAGTAACCATGGAATTTATTGCCGGTTCTTCTCCATAGAAACGACCAAATTGGACCCGTGCACTAGCTTCTGACGTTTTATAAGTGCCCATGTAGGCCTATGTGAAAAAAAAAAATTGAATTTGAACCGGAATAATGCAACTCAATGAGAAAAATATCGTATCGCTTAAAAAGTTCCATAAAAAGGCTAAGGTACCTAGTTAAGGCGTATAGTCCCTTGAACATCTGGCCGGAGTTAAATGCACACATACTCGTACTGCCGCATGCGCCTGTATAGAGCCGCGCTGGCCTTTGAAACCATTTTTTTGCGAAATATTGATTGATTTACATATTCTTTGCACATTCTGAAGAACACTTAACCAACATTTTTTACGTAAACATATTTTTAAAGATTTGACTTTTGGAAACAAGCAAAAAAAAATCATACATAAATGTTTTTGTTGGCAAAAGTATTAATCATCCGAAAAAATCATAATTATGTTGAATATTATTTAAGAATAAACACACACTTTTTTCAAACCTATTTATTGACTTAGCCGTTACCGAGTAGGCATCAGAAAATCCCTTTTTTATGGCACTGCTCGGGAGCTGGAGCCTTAATACAACAATAATAACTTCAGCTCCGTTTTACCAAGATGGCGCCTGTTTCGATGGTTACACAGTATTATGAAGTTGTGTAGATAGTTAGGATACATAAGTATTACAGTTTTACGTCACATTATCAATTTGTGAACAACTAAAATAGCCACTGAATTCCACTTGAAAAAATTCGCTAAAATTCGCTAAAATTCGCTAAAACTCGCTAATTCACTTGGTAGAACCCCAAATCGTCTGTAGAGGCAAAATCCTTACTCATTCACTGATTCATCAACATCTAGCCCAAACCCTAAAATCTAGAACGCAGAAAATTTGCGTAGTGGTTCCATTAGGTATACTAATAATAAGAAATGATTTTCCAAAAATCACTTCCTAAGGGCATGTAATGGGAGTCCAATTTGTCCAGCCCAGTTTGTATGGAAAAACCTACTTTTGCGCGGTCGAGGCCACTGGCAGAAGCTAGGTTTCAGCTTGCAGCTAAAGCTTTTTTAGGTGAGAAATCATCTAATGTCTTCTCCCGCTCTAGGGGGAAGCGTGAGGGCGTGTCAGTTCCACTCCTTTGTTCCTTCTTAACCTTAATCCAGGGCCCCGGGGTTCTCTTTCGCACGACCTATGGTCTGACGGTCCCAGTAGGTTTCCAGTTTCACCCTGCTGCTCTTATGGTTTTGCAGACATCGCCTTGAGGCGCGCGTGCAACACTATGCTCCATCGACGACTCGGGCTCGGTCACAAAACGGCGAGCTACCCATTGCTCGCCGTCTTCAAGCTAACGCCTACGACGACTGGAAAACGGAGTCGGAATCCCGGTGACATGCAACCGAAGCCTTTAACAAAACAAAACACGATAATTTTCTATTTCCACCATAACATAAACCATAACAAAATTAAAAATCCATCTCCATACTCAGATAAGTGAGACAATGCAAGGCATAAATCGACCATTATCACCGGGCTAGCCGTCGCCCGGGCCGTTTGATTCAATTCTGCGGAGATTTAGTGTCGCCCTTCCGACACCTCACCTTGCCTCGAACATCGTCTCTTTGCTAATTGAATCTGCTGGCATATGTGAGGTCAGGTGTGTGTGGCCAGGCTCCTCGCATGAACAAAAGGTATGCCTCAGGCTTGTGTTTAGAATCCTTCCGTTTCTTGATGGCATTGAACGGGCAAATTGTTTCACAGAGCTGCACCTTAAAAGTTGGCGTGTATATGTCACCGAAAAATTGCAAACGCCGTAAGTGGCATAGATTTAGTTACTGAATCAGTAACTAAATCTATGCCAATTATTTTTACACTACATTAAATTATTTCCCAAACATTTTTAAAAAAGGTCACAAGTTGGACACCAACGAAACTAAGAAATACAATACACGTAACAGCAGGTCATAGCGGACATTAGACACCTGTACACAGCTATGAAATAAAACAACACCTCTGTGGCCCGGATGGCCCGATGACCTTGTGTTTGTGTGGATAACCAGGTAACACACCAAGCATTTAACTTGTGATTTTTATGATACAGTTATGGAATTTTGCACATAGATTCTTTCCATAAAAATACTAGACCCCTTGTTTCGGATTTCGCATATACTAAAAATAAGATTGAATTTGCCTAAAACACATAATTTACCAAGAAATTTATATAACCTACAGTTTTCGAACGAATTTCGTAATTAATCAAAACTAACGACCCGCCCCAGTTTTGCACAAAAACAAGTTCTTTTTTGTGGTTTTGATTTTTAATGACCGAATTTAACTTTCTATGAGTTGATACTGATTCGTTGCTCATCACAATGACATACTCTGAAAAGAGAAGATTTCAGATCAAAACATCCAACAACATCCTACTAATAATATAAATTGTGTATAGTAAAATATTCCACAAGTTGTATAATGAATGACATTAACTTTGTACACGGATTAACTTGGTATACAGGTAGATCAAGTTCCTCAAGGTCTGGTAGATATCGCTATTAGAGATAAGACCGCCATTTTATTCTATTCTATTCTATTCTATTCTATTCTATTCTATTCTATTCTATTCTATTCCATTCCATTCCATTTCATTCCATTTCATTCCATTCTATTCCATTCCATTCCATTCCATTTCATTCCATTCCATTCCATTCCATTTCATTCCATTCCATTTCATTCCATTCCATTCCATTCCATTTCATTCCATTCCATTCCATTCTATTCTATTCTATTCTACCATGTCCTGAAATAGCACACATAACTCTTTTTATCCCAGGAATATGTTCCCTTGGGATATTTTTCGACTATCACGCTAGTGAAGCCGCTGGCAGTAGCTAGATATATATATGATTTACTAAATATACCTCATGAATCAAATTAAATTTGGTGATGAAAAAACGTATGAAAATCTGTTCAGTCAATGAAGACCATACTTCATGCTTTTTGTCTACCTTTTGGCTTTGAGTTTGACAAGGCAGAGTTGGACGAACTGACCTAGGTAGACTAGGCAGTCATCATCAACACACATTCAAAACTACTAGACAGATTAAAAAATAAATCGTGCTATAATCTAAGTGCTTGTTTACGGAGACGCGTTGCGTTGGTCGTACATTGCAGCAGCGGGCTGCTTCATCGCATGCCCAAACACAAACATACTATGGCAATGTACGACAACCGCCCAACGCGCCGCTTCTCCTTAAACAAGCCCTAATTTTTTTGATCATACAGTTGCATTCCACCTCCACAAGTCCCGCTCTAAGCTAACATTTTATTGTTTGACGCTGAGAACGTAATAACATCGTTAGTCAACGCTCCTGAATGTGTCGGTCTATTATTAAAATCGCATCGCCAACAAATAAGCTAGCGATATAACGAGTATGCGCTATTAGTGGTACCTCGGGAAATCACGAGACACGAGTGAGCGATGTGTTTACCGAGCAGTTTGATGTCGTGTAGCTATGTCGTGTGGTTTAATTGTCTCTTGCCAAATAAGAGTGTGTTTAACTTTATAAATAGTTTCATTAATCCTTTGAATACATTAATTAGAGACACAATAGAAAGACAATAGGTGGGCGGACACCGGTGTCCGCTTGTTTGGCTAGTCAGTTTAATAGATATTTGTACAGTAGAAGAGTCTGTACTAACTCTCAGTGTGGCTTTTCTTATCTTCGCTATATTAGGTACAAGTCTTGGTAAAAATATGAGGTACAAATACAGTTAATACAGAAAAGAGTATTAATTCCTCATCATCCACGGTGCTGTGCGTCTAGCATCCACCGTATTCCCGCAACTCTCACGTCCAGGTCATCGGTCCCCGGGGCCCTGGACCGAAGGCAATGAAGGAGCAGAGTAGGTTTTTAGTCAATAAGAGTCTGACACTATCTCCAGCCCCACCCAAGGACGGGATTTGTCATTAAATGATTTTACCTACCACAAAAAAAAACCGGGTCATCGGTCCACCTTGTGAGAGGCCATTCAATAGAAAAATAATACCTAAAATCAGTGATGTTTATCGTGCCTACCTAAAACTACAAATGATGTTCTATTGCTCCAAAGTCACAATCGTAATCACTAAACAATGCGCGGACCGCGAATCTCGAACACGGGACTGCGTTCCCGAGAAAAACACGATATTACCAAATGCGTGAATCATCTGAACAATGTTTGCGACAGTTATGGCAGCGTTCTCCTGAGTTATTGTGTTCCAGACTCAAATTTACTGTGATTTAACGTCTACCGGTCGTTATTTTTCTTGCCGTTTTCCTTGTGGCTTGCGAGGGGTTTCAGAATAGGACCCGTAACGTAATACTTGAGAGACCTAGTGGGCTCGTTTATTACTTTTGGCTGCTGCTAGAAACTATCGACCAAAAGATTATTTTTTCTATAAAAAAAACTCATTATTGGTTTTGTCATTGGATGGACTAAAGAAACTTAACACAAAATTACTCTTTAACAATAACTTTTGATTTATTCAAACAATTGCACGATCAAGCTACCATTAAACGTTAAATATTTCAAGCCGTCTCTATCGGCGACCACGCTATCGAAATGCATTAAACACAATCTTGAACCAAATAGATTTCCAATCCACTTCCCGAACAAAACGTTTGATTAAAATAAAATCCACTTTTCACAGTCCGATGTTAGACATTCAGTCTGTGAAATGAAGCATCAAATCCACAAAAATTAGACAACTGAACAATTTAGCTCGAATTTCCGCTCGTACGGGCCATTTAACCCAATAAATTTAGACCATTACCCTTGTCCGAGCGGCCCGCAATAAAGTGCTTTAAAGCGCCCGTGTCGCTTTGAAAACTCGTTACGCTTTTTTTAAACGAAGACAGAAATAAAATTAATTTTGTATAATTGGGGAAATTATAAAACGTTTGGATGACATTCCGGACGTTCGGTTCGGGGCCCTCGTGTTTATATGTGCGAATTGGCGTTCGTATGTGTTGGAAGGGTGCTAAAATGTTTTCCGAATTGATATGGGACGATACTTTTAAAATGGGATACGGAGCCTTTTCAATTGGAGGTCGTAAAGACTCGACGGAATTGATACTTGGATGAAGCGTAGCTCTGAAGTTTTGGAAGTCATTGTGATATAATTTGATGCTCCTACTGGAACTTTCCACGAACGCGTAGCTTCATAGATGCGAATTCGTCATTATACGCATGGTATACGCCTGTATGAAGCTTACATGCAAAACTATAAAACTCCGTCGACGAAGCAGCAGCGTCGTACTGTCATGTGGCGTCTATGAAGCCACGCAACCGTGGACAGCAGGCCATACTGTTACTAGACATGACAATTCGGCCCATTTCTGGCTACGCAAAGTAGTTCCATGGAGCAAATGAGAGTAAACAAGTATACATTGTAACTTTTGCAAACAACAAAGCGGTACTCGACCCTCTTTATTACTGACGCTAACGAGGCATCAACCTGTAACTATGCACTTCAAGCAACTTGTTTAAATCAGTCTGGTATCGCTCCGCAACAGAGAAAGGCGAACGCGAGTTAATCTGCAACATCAGTTAAGCTGCATCTAAGCTGTTGATAGCTGTACCTTTACTAAACAGGGCTGACTTTGTGCTTCGGTGCTTTGTTTGCAAAATTCGGTGTCAGCTAATATAACATCAGCAAATATTAGATACTTTCGCGAAGCGGCACTGGGTGGATTACAGTCTATTTTTTGCGCCAAATGGTTCTGATTATGAGGTTAGTTAAATTTTTGCTGGTGATTAGATTATATGGGTGGGCGCTGATATCTATTATACAAAATATTAAGTTATCTTAGTTCATTATTGTACACCATAACAACATAAAAAATAAATCGATAACAAAGGTCATATACATAGGCGACCTTAAATCAAAGTTAAGTTTTCTTTCAGCAAACCATTAAGTGATAGAGAGAGATTTTCTTTACGGTAAGTAGGTAAAATCATCCAATGACAAATCCCGCCCTTCCGCGGTGCGGGAAAATGTCAGACTCTTACTGAATAAAAACTTACCCCGTTACTTCGTTGCCTATCGTGCCGGGGCCGGGCCTTCCTTTTGGACGCTGACCCATGACCCCAGCAGGCTTCGACCCTGCCTGCCTGCAGCTAGCAGGCTGGGCCTCTACGGTTTGCTGACAGCTCCGTGAGGCGCGCGGGAACAGTACGCGCCGTCGACGACTTGGGCACGGTCCGGTCAGTTACCGGACGATCGGACATAGAGAGAGATGCTGTAACACTTAAATGACACTATTACTAACCTTTCAACCTAATTTATTCTGCTTTGTATACTTATTAACATGAAGGTGAAAAAATAAACAATTTTTATTCCTTGTTATAAAAAAGAAACTTGATTCCCAGCATTGGAAACAATATAAGAATAATTATGTTTTTAATACAATATTGTCTCGACTATCTGTAATATAAGAACATGGACATACGAGTATTATAAAGTTTTATAAAGTAAGTCAGACCTCTTTTTTTTTGCAGAATAAACAGAACTTGCACTTGAAGCTTTCAAAACTGCTATTTTGGGTTAGCTTTGAAAAATAGCAGTTTAGATGTCGTTTTTCGTGCAATTCATAAAACTGTATCGAAAATATCGATTGAGTGCACAATCTGCAACAGTTAGAACTGCACGTGAACTGCCAATCGAAACGAGCTATTTTGTTATACAAAGGAACACATCGGGCCAAAATATTTGGTCAGCGTTTGTCACTAGTGTTTTTTGGACTGCGAATTTCCTTTTTTATTTCGGAGTGGTTTTTTCATGGCCTATCGCACAGAGCCACTTATCTTCCAGGATTGGAATATAGTTCGTATACACCCAATACACCGTTAAATTTTTGGTCTTGTTAATCCCGTGGAGGGCCGATTCGGTATATGAAACCCTATCGATTTGTAAAGATAAAAATGAAAAATAAAGTACTTTTTTTTAAACTCTGATTAATATACGCATGTACGAAATTAATTTCTTTAAGTAAACGTCAGCTGATCGAGGCCAATGAACTGTAGGTAGTTAGTATGCAACAACCGACAACTCCCTACAAGGTCATTAACTCGTTTACGAAAAGAAATTGATTTCGTGCATGCTTATATTAATTCGAGTTTTAGAAAAAAAGTATTATTTTTTTAATTTTATCTTTATAAATCGATAGTGTTTCATGTACTGAATCGACCCTCGACGGGATTAAAACGACCAAAATTTAACGGTGTATAATGGATCAATTTTGACGACACGGGTAGCGTAGTGGACAAGCGATTAGCTAATGCGTTGTTTGTCATGGGTTCGATTAATTTTGCACGGGTGCAATTTTCCGTAATGCATTTTTTTTTATAGCCTGTTCTGTCCCACTCTTGGGCAAAGGCCTCCCTCCACTCTTTCCATTTTTAGCGGGCCCACGTTTCTTCTTGCCAGTTCTGGAGGAATCTGTGTAGCTCATCGCGCCATCTCCTTCGCTGTCTGCCACGACCTCGTCGCACTGTCTCAGGGGCAATGCAATTATGCAATTATAATAATTATTATCAGGCTTAAGTGCAAAACTGCAAAGAAATTAACAGTTTAACATCTTTATGAGATTATGAAACCATACCATATAAATCAGTGCAGGATAGTACTTCAGTCTTCGTTTACTTCAAAATCCATGAACAACCCACTAACATATTTCTCAGGCAACAGTCTCACTCACAAACCGACTCCTTAAACTGAAACGTATAAAATTGAAGTTACGAAGTTTTGAGAGCTCTTGAAATAAATACTACTGAAACTCGACTATCAGACGTCGATTCGGCACAAACTCATGTATTAAAACTGCGATTAGACCAACAGGTTGAATAAAGACGATTTTTGATTGACTTGAAGTTATACTCTTTGGTATGACATAAGCAGCTTTATAGATAGGTACTCAAAGTTCCTGGCCGAAAAGGCAACCATGATTATTTTTTTTTTCTTTACTTTTGTAGATGACCACCTCACAATTTTAGTTCTACGTATATGGAGGACATTTTGTGTCAATAGGGGCATAACGATCCCTTCCTGTTTCTCAAAATGTTGACTAAAACGCAGCGGGAGGTTTCGAAAGATTCCCCGTGGCCTTGGAACACAACGAGCAACTGAAGGAACACAGGTAGGTTTTAGTCAGTAAAGGTCTGACACTCTCTCTCGCTCCATTCAGAGAGAGAGGAGCCATATACTGAATTCCTACCAAAAACAAAATGATTGTCGTTGTCTGAAACCCTTGTTAACAAAGTAATAAAGACTAAATCAAACTAAAGGTAATATTAAAGCATCACATACCCACACTACACGACTAACAAACACACAGATTAAATAATAAATCAACATCTGCAGTTGTCTAATATCGGTGAATACTATCGGCTTACAGTAATACAAAATCAATATAGTAAGCCTTCAATTAATCGGTACTTCGTAGGTTTGGTACGCAAAGCCGATTCGACGAGCGCGCAGTACTTACGGGTGCCATACCAAAAGCTCCTGCGATAATGGCCGCAGAGTTATTCATAATTCAGGTGCTGCGATACAATAGCGGTGATGAAGGGGTACTAAAGAGAAAATATATTATATATTGGATGTTTATTTTTATGAATGTTTTTAATTGTGTTTGTTTGAAACGCGCTAGTTTCAAGAAATACTGATTCGTAATGAAAAAATATTTTAGTTTTAGCCTTAACTAACTTTTCTCGTTAAATGGGGTATTAACGAGAAAAGTTTTACAAAATTACGCTACGACCAATAAGAGAAGAGCAGTGAAACTAAACCAAAATGCGAATGAAACTGTGGGAGATAGCTAGTATGTTATAACTAGTGCTGCAAAAGGCTACTTCAAATGAAATGAAGGTATTTTTGGGGAATATATTGACGTCAATTAACCTGTCATTTTACATAAGCTTTTTGACAGGTGCTTAGATTTTTTTTTGCTAATATTTTTGGCTTGGATACTAAGTCCTTTAAGCCATGTCTTCGTGTAAACACTTTGGTTTACCATTAGAATATGGATGTACACATTCTGATGCCAGGTGCTTAGATTGTCGTGTCAGTGTTGCCATCTTATGCACGTCAGTTCAAAAAAACCTATTTAATTGCAGTGTCTGTGATATTAGATTTTTTTTTTTATCTAAATTAATTTAGTTTTAAGAATATAATTATTAGTTATCGAAATGTTCGACACTATTATTTATATTTTTATGAAATATATATTATTACCTCCTTTTTCCTGTTTCCGCCCTGTCCTCCTTTTAGATCACCTCTGCCTATTTTCTATGAAAAAAAAAAAAAAAATATTTATTCTTACCATTGGATTATTGGATCTTCTTATAAATAAAATATTGTAGAAAATCTTCATTATTACCTGAGGAACAGACTTTTACTAACTAAAACCTGTGTTTCCTTAGGAGTGCGGTAACATAAACATCATCATCATCATTTTAGGCGAAAGACATCCACTGTGGGACATGTGACACACACCCCGAGTGTCGCCACAATGAACGGTTCCATGCGTCTCGCATCCATCGGATTCCCGTAATCCTTACCAGGTCAACAGCCCACCTTGTAGGAGATCTTCCAACTCTGGGTCTTCCAGTACGCGGTCGCCACTCCTGAACCTTTCGGCCCCAACGGCCATCTGTTCTGCGAGCAATGTGCCCTGCCGAAGAAGAAGGGAAGCGTAACATTTAAATACAAACTACCTGCCTGTCTAGATGTTGACAGGCCAAACAAAAATCTTGGTATTTGAAGTCTGTACGTCAATTAGTAACCAATCCATTATTAATTTCGCCGTTAGGTTGAAAAACGAACCGTACCAACCTAACAAAACAACAATGTAAAGTTGCGAACAATGCATGATGTATTTTACCAACTAATATAATCAACTCTGCTTACAGTGAAGTGAATCACGAATTTTATGAAATCGTGCAACTGTTTATGTTATTATATTATGTCTTTTTATCGTCGTACATATAAATTACATTTTAGAATATTTTTTTAAACTAAAAACTAAAAAAATACTAGAAACTATATATTATATTATTATTATTATTACATATTATATAGCTTGATCTGACGAGCCATTCAGAAACTGATAAAATTCCAAAGTTGAAATCGAAAGAATAATAACAAACATTGAATCATTGGAGTAGGCCAGGACTGCGGATGTGTTCAAAAGTGTTGCTGCGGCAAAATCACGCTTTTTTAGGGTTCCGTGCCCAGAGGCAAAAAATGGGACCCTATTACTACGACTCCACTGGCTGTATGTATCTCATGAATAAAAATCCCGTGATAGCTAGATAGTTAAAATTTTTCACTGATGAGGTAAGTATTTATATAGCCACTTTAACAATAAATACTAAAAACGGAATGAAATAGATATTTAAAAGGAGCCCCATACAACAAGCTTGATTTTTAGTAGTTTTTTGTTCGATTGCAATAAGTAGAAGCTTGAAGTATTCATTATACCGAATGCGCAGCCGGTAGTGTGTGTAAATGACGAGACCCCTGGTCTGTGTGTGAGGTGATGTAATTTTAGGGCACCGAGACACGGAGAGGTTAGGTTAGGGTTAGAGTTTATTGAATCATCACCTGGAAATAAAAGTCTTACTTTAAACCGTATTCTGTACATTACCTTGGTATTGTATAGAGTACCAGATTATATAGATTGCCGGTAACATATACATATAAATTAGAAGCCTAAAGCGTTTAGATTTGTTACTTATAATTATGTACATAGATTATTGAGTTGTGTAGAGAACAGATCATCTTACGGCTCTGTGTTAGCTGAAACTTGCAATTATCGTTTCAGTAGAAATTCTGATATTAACATGGTATTCCTACTATGAGCCTTAATACACGTAACTAATAATAACCCCAAGGCTATTATTAATTATACATGTATATTAAGGAATTGATAGAATAATTTATATGAAATCACTTTACAATTTATCGACAAAGATTACATTTATTCAATTCAATATTACAGCATAGTAATAACATAGTAGCATAGCATAGCATCAGTCTTATAATTTTCCCACTGCTGGGACTCAGGCCTCCTCTCTAGGAGAGCAAATGAGCCGTAATCCACAACGCAAGCCCAGTGCGGGTTGGTGGATATCACATGTCTTTTTTTTATGGTAGTTGAAATCATCCAATAACAAGTCCTGCCCTTGGGCGGAGCGGGAAGTAGTGTCAGACTCTTACTGACTAAAAACCTACCCCGTTCCTTCGTTGCCTATCATGCCGGGGCTGAGCCTTCCTCTCAGAAAACGGCCCTTAACCCCAGCAGGCTTCGACCCTGCCTGCCTGCAGCTAGCAGGCTGGGCCTCTACGGTTTGCTGACAGCTCCTTGAGGCGCGCGGGAACAGTACGCGCCGTCGACGACTTATATCACATGTCTTTCGAATTTTTGGGTCTAAAAGTAGCAGAAATAAAAAGACAAACAATATGCAATCCTTCCATTAGAACTGATGGCACCTTTAAAACTTTATTTTATTTCCAATCTAGTTATTTGCCAAGCATAAGCGTTTTAAACCCCCAATTTTCGAAACAATCAACCTGTATAGTTCTTTTCGTATCTAATATTTAAATAATACTTACAGACTTTAGATTCGGAAAAAAAATTACTATAAAAACATATTATACAAATACTCCGACATGGACAGCAAACAATAACTGCCAGCAATTGTCTACAAAACAAAAACGGTAAACGAGCTATCTGTTAACATTGAACATTTTTATTTTAATTTACCTCGACACATAGGAATTGGCGCGTCAAACACATGAGGGAGCCCGGAGGGATGAATCCTCAGAACCTATACGTAACAATTTTACACACGAATTTTACTGTCCATAAAATTTCTGCCAAGTTCTGGCTACATTTTATACTATGGTAGGATTTTTTTCGCATTTCTTGTCTAGTTTATGCTTAGTGCTCATAAACGTCCAGTTTTTATGATAGGAATCGGGGAAAGTGGGCTATCGCTAACTGTGATAGATAAACTGTAGATTTTTTCAAACTAGAATGTGTTTGGGCCCGAATAAATATAGTAATTTCATGATTGAAAATTGAATACGGTATTGAGTAAATATCTTAACTGCTGCGGCAAATCTGTCACCAGTTCCAAAATGTATGGGATTGACATGTACTACCGAAATGTCCCGTGATTGAGAGCAGTGATAGGCCCAGTAGTAAAAGTCGGGACCTTTACTACTGGGCCCATCACTGCTCTTCCGGGGTGAACTCACGACTCTTAAGCTGCTAAGCGTTTATCCCGCTGTTTTAGCTGCTGCTAAGAGTATATCCCGGTCGATGCTTTACTCCGTGTAATTTACTTCATCACCACTACTCTCAAAACGATAAAGAAAAAAAGCATCGTGAAGAAACTGACATTTTCACATAACCTTTGGCCCCAGTAGGCTTCGGCCCTGCTGGGCCCCTACAGTTTGCTGACAACTCCTTGAGGCGCGCGGGAAACGTGTGCGCCGTAGACGACTTGAGCTCGGACCGGCCTGTTACCGGACAGATGGACAGCGAGCTACATTGCCCGCCGTCCGCGAGCCCGTGCCTACGGTGGCCGGAAATCGGGATCGGAATCCGATCGAATCGGGATCGGAGACCGGCGGCGGAGGCGGCGTGTGCGCTGTGCCTGTGCCTGATGCGGTCGGGCTCCTCCTTTGCTAGCATTACTGCTTCGCAGAAGGAGGCGACCGCCATCCACTCCTCTTAGGGGGTGAATTTAGGAAAATTGTCTATTAGTCTATTAGTGCTCGCTCACGTCATTAACCTTGTGCAAAATTTTGCTCTCCTAATCCCAGTAGCGGCTGTGCATATGTCAGTTTCTCATTTTATATATATAGATTATACCTACGCTTGGTGTATACCTACTCACAGCAAACATAAAACTATGACAATCTGTCGACGGAGCGGCAACATTGCCGTCGTGTTGACGCGTCGTTGCCGCTGAAAAAAGTGACTTTATCCTGTATCAAAAGCTAAATACTTTCTAAACTAGTATTTAATTAGTCAAAATGCATACACGGTGCAAAACAAATGAAAAAATAACGACACACGTCGCCTACAATGTCTGGTTGTCTAGAACTCTAGACCCTCTATTCACACGCAGCTCAAACCAATACAAAAAAAAAATAGAACTAAGGTTCAATCATTTCTCAGTGAAATGACTCTATTCGTTGAGAAAATTCCCTGAAGCCCTAAAATATCGCTCAAAGTTCGTCGCAGCTTCGTCGTGGTTTCCCTTGATATACCTATACATAGAAATACATAGACACGCTCACTGAAGAAAGCGAAGGTAATTTGGGAACGTTATTTAGGCGCAAAATACAATAACGCAAGATATTAATTAACATCTAGTCTAATAAGAAGCCCCGCAAACGTCCTGTCATTACGTAAAAACAGGTCAGGTAGGGTGAACACACGCATTGTCGGCCGAGCCATTTCCTCACAATACACACTGTTAATCACTCACGCGATTTCCCGTAATATCATGCCTTAACACGTAACGCGAACAAATGAGCCGAGTCGTCGGCAATCATCACACGAATGCGCAAATCTTAAGCGAGATTAGTGTTCGCTCTTGACCTAAATCGAGGTATGAGGGATATATTATTATTTTCTTTGAAGTACGGTCGTAACGCTTAGTAGCCTTTATTAACAATGAAAATTTTGATCCCCCAAATCGCTGGAATTTCTGCGAATCGTAAATTCTCGAATTTGAATATTGTATTGGACTTTGAAAGTGAATTAACAGTTTTATTATTCAGCAGGTCCATTATAGTTCGATTTTGAGTAACTAATATTAATGTACAAACAGATGATATTTGTGCCAATAATTGATAACCTACTTGACTCGGATAACTATTTAGAAATTCTGCTTAGTTGAATTAAGGGCGATAGGTATGAGAGAACGGATTACAGAAACTATAAGGGATTAATCACTAGGATTAAACTGTAAGTTATGGAACTAGTGCGCGATAGATAATGTCAGGAGCTTGGAGATGGCTTACGGTAAAATTCATGTGGAGGTGTAGGTGTAAATATTGGCGACAAAGGCATAGTTTGTGCTCTAAACCTTTGTTAACTGAATGTAGGTCAACTTGTTTTATCGGAACGTAAAACAATTTCAATTATTATCACCTTGTTTAGTTTAACAAAATAACTATGTCACTGAAACTTAGGAAAACCTCTTACTCAATGACATCAAACGGAACGAACTTTGGTATCTAAATACATAATAGGGTGTCGGTCAAATTGCTCATCCGGACTATTACGTGTTTATTTACCGGCCAACAGGGTATAATTGCGCCGTAATCAGCTGGCTGGTTTGCCCACGGGACGGAGTTGCGGTGCCCGTAAATAGCTCTCGCATAGACGACAACTATGGCGTCTACCCTGATTATATACTGTTTGGAATTTATTGGTTTATTTCAAACTAGCACTTTGCCAGTGACTTCGTTCGTTTGGAAATTTCCACAAAAACTTTTACACCTCTTACTCGTTGATCCCAAACCTATTTTGCGGCGTGTGCGGTTTCTCCCAGTTCTCTCTACCTAATTTTTGATATATATAGACTACTTGAAAAAGATTGATTATATTATTTACATTCTTTCTTTTTTTTTGGAGAAACACTCAATATTTTATAAACTATGCCGAACGCTGGCGTCCACTTGGTATTTGCCAGAATAGCGCGAAATCCACGCGCGAACGTTCGCTTGGGGATCAACGGGTTAAACCGTATATTAAGGGGTAACGGATAATGACAACGTTCATTACATAATTAAGTGACTATATATGCTTACTTTCAAGTATATAAATGAAAATATACCTCCCTTCTCACCCCCTTTAAAGATTAAATTTCCAATAACCCCTTTTCAATGCTCGCCTGCGGCATTAAAAGGAAGGATTGTGCAAAACTTCATGCTTCTAGTACCAATAGTTTTGGCTGTGCTGCTATATCAGACAATCTGTTTCACTTTATATATACATAGATTGTTGTTGTGGCGAGTTTCTATGGCCATCTTACAGTTCCATCATCAGACTCTGGTTACCATCTAGCGCCAAAATAACCGTCAAGACGAGTCACACAAACCCAAACTCGATGGGGTTGTGTCGTGTAATAACCGAGTTCCTATGGTCACCTTCCGATTCCGTCATCAGATCAACTCCACCTCATAATAATTTTGCATTGTTATCTGATTTATATATGCATGCATAATTTCAGTTCAATCGGTAAGCGGAAAGTGGATCAAATTTAACTTAAAAAATTTGATTACAGACAAACATTGGGACAAGTGGAACTTAAAATAAAATCTTGTAATAATAAAATGATTTTAGAATATCTTGGATATTGATTTATTATCAACTTCAACTCTTGATTCATGGACTTTGTGGAAGAGACACCACAATTTTGCCAATAACACGTACGAACTGTTAATATACCATCAAACGCTGGAGAGTATTTAGCGAGAATTAACAGTAAAATGAATATAAATATATTTTAAAATTAAAGTACAAAATAAAAGAATTTCTTCGCAGACGGAAACCGTCCGTCCAAAGAGTGTATGTCAGTCAGTCAATCTGAAAACCACAGATTATGACTAAGTAAATTATAAACATTGATTTATTACCAAGTCTATGAAAAATATCTGTTCATAGTACCACTCACTTTATTTACTTGGTAATTGAATCCTTATTGCCATGGCAACTAAACACATACCTTTTCATCTAGTTTTACGTGTGTTTTATGAACCTGAACGTCCACTGTTGATTGATTCTCAATCTTCAGAATGATCGCTTCAATGAGCTGTCAAATGAGAAATATTGTAGTATAATCATTACGCTTGACGAACACATTTGAAGGGTAGAAACAAATAATCAGGAATGTCCTAATAAAACTTTTATATTGTATTGTTTTTGAGATCAAAGCCTGTACGGAGCGACGTTGATTCTTGTTGAATTTTAGTAGTTGGGAAATAAATCATGTTATATATAGATGGGTTATCTAAAGCTGTTAACTTAAATAATAAAAGCCTCACGGTCGATGTAGAAGGTCAGACTTTGGATGGGTAACCATCTTAACAGACTGAGATTCCTCTGTGCCTAGAAAAGATTCATAAGCCCTTGGTACTGAATAGTTGTCGGTCGTTGCGTACTAACCACTTACAGGTCATTGCACCCGATCAGCTGGTGTTTACTTAAATAAATTAATTTCGTACATGCGTATATTAATTCGAGATTTAGAAAAAAAAAAAAAAAAAGAATATATCTATCTATCTATCTTTATTTTTTAATTTTATCTTTACCAATCAATAGTGTTACATATACCGGATCGACCCTCCACGGGATTAAAACGATCTATATTTAGTCATTTATATATTAATCGCCATTGACAGCAGTCTTGCCAAGGGTATCATGTTGGCAATATAAATGGCTGCTTAATAATATACCTACTAGTAAAATACTGATTATAAACAGGTAAAATACTTGTCAAATACTGGCTGCATTTTGAGGAATTTTTTGCAATTTGTGGAAACAGACAATACAGTGAATTTATTAATCCTAAACTGACTTTCATCTCTTATCTCTATCTTATCCCAACCCCGAACAGTGGTAAATACTCAAATCCTCAATCCCGTTCGGGGAGGAGCTAGACTTTTACTGACTAAAACCCACCTGTTTGTCTTCAGTTGCCCTTTGCATTCCAGGACCAAGATAACTGTTAGAACATTCCCGCAACCCTGCTCATCATTACTACTCGCATATCTTGGCTTCACCAGTCTCGCCCAACTCATCCTAATTACTCGCATATCTTGACTTCACCAGTCTCGCCCTACTCATCCTTACTACTCACGTATCTTGCTTCACCAGTCAATCATGAATCAATCACCTCGTCATCATTCCCCTCGTCGTCATTACTCTCAGTAAGCAGCTCATAATGGCCGCCCCATTGCCTGCCGCGATGGGATTTCTAATTAGCCACCACATAATGACGTCTTAAGCGGTGCACTATTTATACGCAGGAGGTAACGACCTGTTAATTTCTTGGTTAAACGTCTTTAGATTTTAGTTTTGCGGATTATAACTTGAACCAAAATAGTAACAGATTTTCGGCTCTCAATCGAAGTACGCCGGGGGCAGCGCGTCGGCTATTTTAGTTCAACTTATTTGCCGCGTACTATAACAGATTTTGAGGTCCCAATTGAAACGGGGAGCTATGCTACGGTTCAACTTATTTGCCACGTGATATAATGTTCAAACTATGCCTCTACCCGCTTCGCCTACGCTAGGATGCAATTTTGACAAAAATAAAAATTTATAGGCTACACTTTGATACTTTAGGTTACATTGTTGCAGTTTAGGTAGGGATCTCTAATTTTTTTTGGAGATATAATATAGCCTATGTTACTCAGTAAAGATGTAGCTGTCTAATGCTGAAAGAATTTTTAAAATCGGTTGTGTACTTTTTGAGTTAAATCATAACATACAAACAAGCAAAACATCAAATATTTCCTCTTATAATATTAGATTAAACAATGTTTTGAAGTTTACCTATTGTTTATTATATTTCTGATTGCACTGGCATTATCTTACTTTACATCATTGTTATTAAAATAACTAATAAAAATAGAGAAATTGTATGTCAAGCTGCAGAGTTCTTTAATTGCCAAGTGATCAAACTTTTCATTTTATAACCAAGCCACAGGAAAATGAGGTAGGCTCTAATAAACTAATTTTTCTTTTTTACAACGCCAACTAACTATTTTTAGTCCAAGAGTGAACGAAATGAGCTCAGAATTATAGGGCACTCCGACACGGACAGGTTAGATTTTTAGACAATGGAGATTTTCAGTGACGAATAATACTGCTATTAAAAAGAAGGCTATTTAATTAGCATCTATAAAAATACAATACAAGTTGATCCTTATGACAATTTACCTTATCATTGACTTTCGACCTACGCAAACCATTAAAAACTTGACATATTCGTTCCATTCCCGATTACTGATTGATTCACAATTTAGACTCCTTAGCTTTTCCCAACTAAATTGGGGTCGGCATTAACTGGTTGCAGTTGAATACCAGTGTTCATATGGAGCGACTGCCCATCAGACCTCCACAATCCACTTACTGGGCAACACGATACTATTTCTGGTCTCTAATTACCTGTATAGACTGTCAAAGTCTCTCTGTCGGAATCTACGAGTGACAAACGGGAGCAAAGGCTTTTCCACCGTCAAGACAAAGTTAATAAAAAGATTACACACTTTAATAAAGTAATTTCCCCAAAACCAGGTAATTTTCTTCTAAAATTAATTAGTGGAGTCATTTCCTGTTTCAAACCTTTTCTTATCGTCCAAGTTAAATCCTTTTAGTAATTAAAATCCAAAAAACTCTGCCCTAATTAAACCTATAAAACATGTTAATAAGAGGTATTGCATCTCGCATAACATATTTAAGGCGTCATTACCGTCTAATGGGACACAATCGCGATGTAATCAGGGCCCTACCTGGGGGCCCGGGGCCCTACAATGTCTCGTAATTATGTTAGGGCCCGTTCATCTTGAATTTATGGCGTGTTGTATCAATTTTCACAGCGTTTCTGCGGTTGTGTAGGAGGTACTTGTTAGGCTCTAAGTGGAAGTACGTTTAGTTGTTATTAATGTGGCCTTGTTTGTGTGTGTTTAGTTGCTCGTCTTATGTTTTCATTAATGAAGATGTGTAATGAGAATCGGTGGTGGATGGCGGTAGAAGATGATTTGAATGAAAAGATGGCGTTAGTGTGACTGCTGCGGGACTTATCACCAATTCAGAGATATGCAGACCAGGGTGAAAAGTCACTAGTTTATATAAATAAAACAAAAATCTTCTTTGTAGAATCAACTAAAAGTAACTCTTCTTTAAGTTAAGATACAGGCCGTAATCATAAAAGTTAATGACGCTGCAATGCATCGTTTTACATGTTGTACTTAAAGTGAAAATTTGATAAGTAAGTACTTAAATACTTGGCAAGCTATACTCAAGTTGCGACCCACCGGGCTTTTCCTGGCGGCCCCCGGAGCTTAAAGAAGGTCCGCAACATAAAGTATTTAATACGAGTTTAACTTAAGTTATATACCTAGTTAAGCTCGGAAGCCTTTATCTCGCTGTGGGACACTGCTAACGCTAAGTAAACAGCTACAATGTTATCCAAACCATTTTAAAATAGATATTGTGGGACTTTCTTATTTTGTATCGCCAATGATAAATGAACACATTCGAAGGAAGTTGGTGTAATCATCACAGCGTTGATTTGTTGGATTCGTTTTTTATAATATCTTTGTTAATTTGTATGTATGTCTATGTATGTATTTGTTATTGTATTTCTTATCTAGTTTACCATAAGTTGCACCTACTACATCACCCTATGGTTCCTAGGGTTAGGCGAAACTGACACTATCTCCCGACCCGCCCAAGGATGGGATTTGTCATAGGATGACATACCTACCATAAAAAAACACCACCCTAAGGTCAACTAGTAGAAAATGCCCAAGGCATTAAGTCCGCCTTCGTTCATAATTTTTTACTACTGCATTAATAATATAATATAATAACAATATAATATTTCCACAACTATCACACAACACCGTCTAGTCCCAAGCTAAGGAGAGCTTATGGTATGGGTACCAGACAGCTGATAAACATACTTATATATTTCTAAATACATACATATTATAGATAAATAACACCCAGACACAGAACAAATGATCGTGCTCATCACACAAACAATTGTCCTGGGTGGGAATCGAACCCACGACCTCCGACATAGCAGTCAGGGCCACTAACCACTAGACCAACAGGCCAGTCGCGGTGCATATATAAATATTAATGCTGAAAACCAGCGCTGGGTGTATATCGTCCAACAAATGCTTCTTTTTGGTTTTGTGTTCATAACCATTGTACTGTGTCTGTCCCGAAATTATTATTTCCATTCTACCCTAACCTAAAGAAGAACTAAAATGTGCCATTTTGATATTAACTTGATGTTTTTCCTTGTCCTTAAATAAGAGAGTTATGTTGTTGGTTTTAATGAGAATAGTTGTGTAAATATAATTTTTGCTATCCAATATTGAGCTGCAATTTGCAAAAAACTTTTCCCATTTTGAATTCCGCGGTTTACCTTACAGCAGTATTCAAATTTCAACAGTTCTCTACACAATTTGAAATCAAGCACAATTTGAGTGTACAACTACAGTATACAATTAGTACAAATTACAAGTTTGAACACGATAAGTAAATGAAGGGAACACGACTAGATCTGCATAGCGCGAGCAAACCAGAGAGTCTTGCTAGTCAAATTGATACTGAAATTGAAATCCATCCATCCTCTCGCTGCAATTAAACTTTACCCAAAGCTATTTGAACTATCAAAGTTATTTGCATCGGTTTATTTCATAAAACTGGAAATTTTGATATACACTTATATTGTTTAATATACTTGTCAATGGCTTTTTTCCAGCCAGTGCTGTGCTTGACCCTTTTTTCATCCAGCAGTCCGCTGTTGGACATAGACCTACCCAAAGTGTCACCACAACGAACGGTCCCGCAACCCTCACCAAGCCATCAGTCCACCTTGTGGGAACAAACAACGAATCAGCATTGCTATGTTGGATGACAATGCTGATTCGTTGACCGAAGAAAATCCCAGCCCTCTGGTCACGCAAATAGTCGACCAGCTGTTTGCTGATATCACGAACAACTCGATGAGCGCTCGTACCCCGTGGCTTTGGACTTCTGTTTGTCAAATAAAATGTCAGCGCGCCAAAGGTCAACTATGTTGAAACCATTTAAGGGTTTTAAATTGTAGAAATCGTACTGACCTGACCTAATTTTCTATCTTATAATTATGACCTAGATCTGACGAGAGATCCATTTTTGAAAAAGCAAAAAATAATTAATAAATACACAACGAATATTTTCGACCTCTTTTCATTCACAATAACACCGTTTCCCAGTGAACAAAAACTCAATTTATTGTCAGCGGTAGTGTTACGTTGTATTATTCCATTACGGCGCGCCCTCCAGTTTAATCGCATTATAATCTCGGCTGTCGTTACGCGCCGGCAATGAACAATGCGCCTCGATAATTACTCGCCAGCTACTATTTATTGTCGCCTGCCACGTAACAGGTGAGGGGAGTGGTTCAAGTTGGAACGAAATGGGACGTATTGTTTGAGGAGTTTCAGTGATATGGGCGGTATAAAAAATCTTTAATTGAATTTTATTATTGACAAGATTCTGGTTACAATTCATCGGGTAATATTGCTAGGGTATCTAAATAAGCTGACTATAATTTGATTATAATTTTAAGAAATACGGAAGAGTTTTATTCTGTTAAAATCTGGAATGATTTTACCTACCATAAAAAAAACCCTCTCTCGCTATAGCCAGAGTGCAGTAGGTGAAGTTTGTTAATGATCTTTCCCCCAAAAAAAAGGGGGGTGATGGACTTGTATGACAATCATTAAATAAGTCAATAACTCTTAAGGGGATTACATCGCCCAAATCCAAAAAAACACCTAGGTTGTTTGAAGTTTCCTTATGTACGATTACCATATAAAAAATGAAGGGGATACTTAAGGACATTACTAATAAATTGTATTGATTACGTTTCGCAAAAAAATACCCTAACTCTAGAAAAAAAATCTGGTAAATAGGCCTTTTTTGAACATTAATTCCATATTTTCTCGAAACCGGCTCTATATTTATATATTGAATTTATACCAAAATATATGTTAGGATAAATTGAATAACTTGTATTGATTTTTTTTCGAATTTCATTGAATATCGATAAGTAATCAAGAAAAAACTCGAATCAGTACTAACACCCCGCGCGCAGCACCCCCTGCAATGCCTGTTTAGAGGTCAATTCTTCTCTACTAATGTAGAGGTAAATTCTTGAAGGTCATTGAGCGATGTAATACCCTTAAATAAGAAATAAAATCTGTTGTGTGATATCAGCAGGGTTGTGTTTGGTTGTATAGTCATTGGTTTGTCCTCATCGACCATCTTTCCTGCGAGTACAGAGCCCTGCTCACTTAAGTTTGTACGCAGCGTTAAAAGGCTTCCCAAAACGTGGACCGACATGATGGGGGCCGCGGAAATCCGTTGGTTGCGAGTCGCCCAGGGCCGCTCGTTTTGGCGACACTTAGAGCAGGCCTATGTCCAACAATGGACGTCTATCGGCTGAAATGATGATGATGAGGGTTTTGTTCTCTCATTTCTGTCAACTTTTATGTGTCAAGACGAGCGATGTATCAAAGTGCTACAATGGTACATTGGACGATAGTCTTACTAGTCCTGAAAGGTTTCTGTCACGTTATTCTAGACTTCATTTCGAAAGAAAACTTGATCTCGTCACTTTCATAACCGACTCTATTTCCTTGTCGAAAAATCTTGTAAGTAATATTTTAAACATAAAAGATTCCAGAATTGTAGGGCCGTAGATTTTATAGTTGGTGCAAGAAAAATTCTTTGTAGTATATAAATAAGAATCTGAGCTAAAATATTGGACGATAATTTTTTCATACCATAGATAAAACCGGCAACGATAAATACAAATACAAGATATAGTCGTTCCATCTCACCAAGGCGAGGTTTGACTTTGAATGTGTGTGTAGGTACACTTTATTTCTGTGTGCGTAAGCTCGGTGTCATAGATAATAGGTTACGCACTCAGAAACAATTTGCGAATGTACAAACACAATCAAGACCAACCGTCCTTCGTGAAATATAACATCTATGTATACACTTCACACGATCTAAGGGCTGGCATTGCCATTCGGCGTGGCAATACATTCAGTCTGTTGGGTACATTACTAGTCGGAAGCGTTGTGGAGTATTTTTTTCCGACTTCAAAAAAGAGTATACCTACTTTTTATTGAAGTCGGTCAAAAATACTCCACTGCATACTATTTTTAATCATCAAATAACTCACTCTAGATATAGCGGGTCGTCGTATTAGACTGTAAATAACTAAAACCCAGCTGTACTCCTTCAGTTATTCTGCATGTCAGGGGCTCAGTAACTTGTCCGAACATTTCCACTGCCCTAGGAAACATCGACCCACCATCGACCCTTGTGGCACATGAGTAGAGAGGTACAGAGATAAAGCTTCCTAAGAAAGTGCAATATTCTTGCTTGCTTATATGTGCTTGTGGGCTCCGGCCATTTTACTGACCTCTTTGAGGCGCTTGTGTTCCATAACGCGCTGTCGAATATAATTACTTGAATAAAAAAAAATATGCTAGTTGGAAAATTATTAAGGAGTTTAACATTTCTATTCCATAAATCTGTAACTCAAATTACTATTACTACTGTTCAGTATTCCCATGTACAAACTAATACAAGTTGTAGAACTAAAGGGCGCCTCCCACGCTCATAATTATGTGTTTTGGATTATGATGGATATGCTTTTGATGTATTCAAACGACGTGCGAAATTACACGAGCCTTGTTACCGTGTAATACATCATCATATACAGGCAATGGTTTCTTCGTTACGTGTATGAAGGCTGTCGGATGTTTAGCTAGCTCTTTTTTAAATAGCTTAACGATTTTAAAAAGTAATTTTATTATTAAAAAGGGTAACTAACAATTTCGAATCAAAGACAATGCACGCACATGATCTTTTTGGGTTAAAAAAAAACCTATCAACAATGAAAAACCAAATTTATCATGAAGAAAGAAGACAGCTCTAAAGGAATTGCAGTTAATCTAAGCCTGACTGCACGCGGACCACCGACCATAACCACAAAACGTCACCACCAATCTACCTCGGCTCGTTCTAAGCAATGTTCCAAGGTTGACCAAGTATAATAAAAGCTGCGTTACAATGTGCGTACGCTTATATAATAAGTTACCAAGTGATCTAAAAACTCTAGGCATACGATTATTTTAAAAAATAAGTTGTATCAATGGTTATTGATTAATATTTTAATTGTGTTAAAGATTACATTGAAAGAAGAAATTAATGTAGGTATTTACCTACTTACTTACTAAATTTGCATACTAATACTTAGCAAAACATGTTTGCTCATATTTGTACCTTACCATCTTTTAGACCATGTTTTTTTAGCAAATAAATATAATATTATTTAATTTTCATGCATTTTATATGGATTCGCCGCACACGATGTCGCCAGTGATCACCGCACACTACAAATCGTTGCTGCTTACTTCTTGTAGCTAGCAACGACAACAATACGCCAACACAAAACGCTGACACATGCCACTCTCCCTTCACTTCACCGTTACCTTTTGAATCAAAGGTAACGCATGCACATGGCTTTTTTTAACGTTGATTAGAATATTGTATATGGATGTAGAATTTTATTTATGTCAGAAATTCAATCCCGTCAAGTATGGGTTACAAAAATGGCCACTGACTACAAGTGTCGACCACAGACCGCAAGTAGCTGTCGCGTGCGTCAGCTGGCTTTTTAGCCACTTCTAGCTTCAAGCCGCGGCATTTGTAGCTGTCAACCTTGTCTGCCCTTGTGCGGCCAGACTAAGTTGGATTTGACTGGATATTTTTTCACGTTTTAGATGTTAGCTTACAACTGTTCCAAGAAGCAGTTAGGTAATAAGTATTCTAGATAAATAAAAATCAGCTAAGGCCCACTATTATCAAAAGCGCGTTAGCTGCTGTGTTTGATTGAATGAATTTTCATTATCAATTTAATCCACAATAATTTCAATAGCCAATCACAAATTTGTAGTTTGTGGTGCGTCGATAATTAATTCATTTTTTTTATTTCTCACCAAAAACTGGGAGTTTGGCTAGGCTGCGGGATTTAGCGAAAGAGTCACCGCAACCCAGAATTTAAAAAGGCAAAGGAAGAAACACGGGTCGCTTTTTACTCGTAGACAGTAAAACTTGGATTAAATCAAAATAGCGGAAGATAGTGAAAATAGGTGACTCACCTCTAGCACGTGGACCGCTGAAATCACATCGGTCGCGACGATCACACACATTTGGCGGCTAACGCTATTTCGCTTGCACGACAACACCGGCTCTTCTATCTTATCTATTTGTCCTTGTCTATCAGTGCGTCCAGTCCAGTGTGTCGTGTGTCCAGTGGTGGTTTGCGATGTGTGAGTTCCAAGTCCAGGTTTTCTGATTGCGATGTTAGCGCGTAACGTACCTTCCCTTATAATATATCAATGCAGTAAAAGTTTGACACTCCCTCTCACTACACCCAGAGAAAAATAAGTTATTAGATGTTTTCTTACCTTAAAAAAAGGATTTAAAAATAAACCAAAACTTGATACTTTCCCGACTTATCCCTGGCCGGTTTTCTCTAGGACGTAATATAGTGGCACATTGTTAACCTTAGGCTTATCTGAAGATATTTTCCGCCGCCGATTAAGCCATAAATGATGTGGGTAGCGGAAAATTATTCAGGATGACTCTATCGTCGGAAATTAGAGCCGATATCATTTATGTTCTTGTTTTCAAAATAAAACGTGTTATAGAATACTAACTTAACAATTATAATTATGTTAAACTTTTTTTAAATCTGGAAGAGACAAAAAATACTATATACTGTAAACCTTTTTTTATGAAAATTAGTTTTATATCCGTTTTGAGACTATAATTTTTATAATTCTTAAGAAAACACGATAGGGACAAAAATACCTCCCTACTTCTAGTTTTATGAAGCCTAACTTTCGTCTCAACTCGACTTTTTTATATTGTTTATCGGCCGGTATGAGAATACGAGTTAAAAAGAATTTAAGTACCAGTAAGGGGCTTATGGAATCTTATAAAGGTGTCCTTCCACAAATTTTAAATATCGCTTTTTGCTTTTTTGATATCACTCCGTCATTTGTTATCGACTCATTTAAATCATGCGAGTGTTGAACATCACTAGTACTCGTACATACATTAATATATGTTGGATTTTTTTAATGTAGTATGTATGTATATACGAGTATAATAGTTATGAGTGATTGCGACTTTTTTTTTAATTAGCCTACACTTTTCCACTGCTTGTAAAGTCCTCCCTCAACTCCTTCCAGGTATTCTTTTCGTGAGCCACCACGAAAAAATGTTTTTCTTTTGAAGGCCCAAACCTTAAGGAATCTAATAAATGTGTCCTCCCACAGGTACAAACAACGCGGCTGCCGCTGCCAACGTTCGCACCGCGCGCCGTAGTGATGTACAGTGCGTCGGTGGGCGGCGAGGGCTCAGTGGCGCTACAGCTGCGCGAGGCCGGCCCGGGCGACTCGGCGCGCTTCCACGACAACCGTCTTGCGATAGCGTGTCATGAACCCGAGCTGCTGGCGGACTTTTTAAATGCAAATGATATCGGTGAGTATTATTTTTTATTCCTGATGAACCCTCATCTGATCTCGATCTCACCTAATAATAAGAGTAAACGAGTGAGCCCAGAAGTTGCTTTTTCACTCTTGCTTTGAATGATGGTTAAGTCATTGTATCAAGTTGCCTTGTGCCGTAGTACAGCGCCTCAATCCGCAGTTAGAACTCAGTGGCGCGACAGTTGCCCGAGCACAAATCGCTATAGCGTGTCATAAACCCGAGTTTGTTATTTAAATGCGTCACTAGTTTTTATATAACCAGCCTTCAGCTCAGGTTCATGAAGTTTGTGATGTGTATGTTACTTCTTCACATTTGAATGGCTGCGGCTGAATTGGTAGATCGTATACTGGAATAGCACATAGAATAGTTTTTTTACCGGGAATATGTTCTTTTTGGACAATTTCCTTTATTTACGCGGGCGAAGCCGCTGGCAGCTGCTAGCTATATACATGATCATAATAATTCGTATATAATTATTTGTAGTCGATAAAATATACAGTGACGGGCAATAGTTGCGCGACTATTAGGCGTAATTTGTAATCCTATAATATCACATCATCAATTTAAGTTTTTCAATATTTGTTTATTCTAGGTTTATTGCAGCAATATTTGCAGCCTTATGGTTTACACAAAAACTTGTTTGTTACAAAAAAAAAACAAAAAATTCAGAATAATGCTACGTCTTACCACGTACCTATACGCACACATATGTAGGTACATTTGTATTCTCATCTGCCTGAGTGTTTATTTAGCTTAATGACGTAGATCAAGCAGATCAGATTAGGCGTTCTCAACTTCCGCACGACGCAGGTGCTTACCGAACACGGAAAGTTCGCTAAGTACCTGTTCCGGATTCGTGCGGAGGATTCGCCCGGGTGTCGCCACTGTGCGGAACATCCGGAGGACACGGTGGAGCACACTGTAGAGGTGTGCCCCGCCTGGGCGGAGCATCGCCGTGTCCTCGTGGGGGCGATCGGCGGCAGCGATCTCTCTCGCCGGGCCTTGGTTCAGGCCATGGTCCGTAGTGAGGAGGGATGGCAGGCGGTCGCCTCCTTCTGCGAAGCAGTAATGCTAGCAAAGGAGGAGGCCGACCGCATCAGGCAGAGGCAACGGGGCGCTCGCCCCAGCCGCCGCCGGGATTCCGATCCCGATTTCCGGCCACCGTAGGCGCGGGCTTGCGGACGGCGTGCAATGGGTAGCACGCTGTCCGATCGTCCGGTAACCGACCGGACCGAGCCCAAGTCGTCGACGGCGCGTTCTGTTCCCGCGCGCCTCAAGGAGCTGTCAGCACACCGAAGAGGCCCAGCCTGCTAACTGCAGGCAGGCAGGGTCGAAGCCTACTGGGGTCATGGGTTAGTTCCGAAAGGAGTGCTCGACCCCGGCACTATAGGCTACGAAGGAACGGGGTAGGTTTTTAGTCAGTAAGAGTCTGACACTACTTCCCTCTCCGCCCAAGGGCGGGATTTGTCATTGGATGATTTTACCTACCATAAAAAAAAAAAAAAAAAAAAAGATCAGATTAGATAACCACCAACCTCTTAATCGATTATAGAGATCATTTACTATACAAATGTTAATAACAACATTATTTGATGAAACTGAATTTGGAACATCTATCGATCAATTATAATTAGTAATATCTCTAATAATTTACTTGATTAACTAACGACCAGTATTAATTAATTACTGTTCAAGATATTCTAAGAAGTCCTTAGAAATATATTACACAGTTTGTACGCTTTGCAAAAAACTTTGTACGCTTTAGGAAAATTAAACTTATATAATATGAACAAGATTTTATTTTTTCTTTCTTTTTTACAACTATCACACAACGGCGTCTAGTCACAAGCTATGTTTGTTATGAGTACTAGACAACTGATAAACATACTTATATATTTCTAAATATATACAAATTATAGATAAATTACACCCAGACACAGAACAAATGATCGTCCTAATCTCACAAACATTCGTTCTGGGTGAGAATCGAACCTACGACCACCGGCATAGAAGTCAGGGCCACTAACTACTAAACCAACAGGCCATTCAAAAGGTATATACTTAGAAGACACGAAAAAGAAGCCACTCTAACCCAGATCTTTCAATTGCCTTTTAAAACATACAAAATGTTGAATAAACCTCCAGCATGCAGACTCAGCTGCAACTGAGCACCCAGATGTGTAAAAGCATTATCCTACATTTGATTTTGCATAAAAATTTAAATTACAGTCAATAAAATTGGCATTCAGACTTCGCTACAACGTTCCAGATATTTTATTTTACGCGAAGAATCATGAGCGGTATTCCACAACTCGGAACTCGGAATGCTTCGTCGGTTATTTTGAATTTCAAATATTGAGTTTTGCATTCGAAACTGGCTTGAAGCAGCACCGCGCTTGGACATCGCTCCGTCATTTGTTATCGACTCATTTAAATCTTGCGAGGGTTGTACATCACTAGTTTAGGTAGGTGTAGCAGTTCCCATGTCGTGCAGATAGAAAAAACGAGAAAATTGAGTTCTATGCCGCGCGTGCATAGATTGCGTTGTACGTCCATGATGTTATCATTTTATTATCAGATGCTTGCCTTCTAGAATAAGTTGATTTTTATGGAAATTGGCTCTCTACTTTACTTGTATTCTTTCAACGTATTATTTTTAGTATGACTTTGAATTCAGTAAAACTGGAAACATTACCCACCATAAAATAAGATAAAACAATCATTAATATTAATGCCTATCTAAATTATTCAGTAGTAAATAAATGTAGTAATTCCAGTTTTTATCCTGTAAGAACTTAAACAATGTTATAGGATAAAATCTCGATTCGCAAACAAATTTAGTGGCCGCAGTAATTCAGTAGACTCACAGTTAAATAAAATAAGTCTTGTTGAATCACAAAACTGACTCACTGTTCATTTACAAAACCAATATCAACGGAGCAGCTCGAATATTAAGCAAAGCTAGGAGTAATAATTTATTTGTTTCGATATTACACTGTAAATCTTCTTTAGAGATATACTTTCAATTAATATTTTGAAATCCGTAACGAAAATGTTTAAATTTGGAAAATGGAACGAAGGTTTTCAAATGTCACGAACGTTGTTTGTTTTTTATTTTACAAAAATGTTCAAATTTAGAAAATAGAACGTAGTTTTGAATTTTGTTTTTATGACAAAAATATTTTTTTTCGATTCCTGATGATATCTATTTAAAAAAGAAAGTCGTGTTAGTTACACTATTTATAATTCAAGAACGGCTGAACCGATTTGGTAAGAAGGTAGCTTAGAACCAGGAGACAGACATAGAATAATTTTAAAAAGTATCCCGTCAAATAAAAAAATAAAATCCAAAACCTGCTCATTTATTGGTACAGGGTAGAGTAGGATAGAGCTGCGTGAAGAAGGGTATAGCGGGAGCAAAGTCGCGGGGACTAGCTAGTATTTTATAGTATTTAAAACAATGCCGCTTTCCTCTCTTTCTTTTTCTCGGTTAACTGTACCAGCTAAAACAAGAAAGGGATTTTGATACATTTGTTATTAATAGAACTAACAATAAACGAGGATCATTGTGTTGGTATACCTATAATTTGATCCCGTTCGAAGCTAGGGCGGGCCACTAGATACTTTACAAAATCCTACTTCTAAGTATTTGATCAAGTTACACGTGCCACAAGAAATATAAAGGTTTTAATAGGTGAGTCCAGACGGTTTATTCTTTTGTGTTTATTTACTGTACGATGTAGAGAGACGATCACGTCAAAAGCGCTTGAGCGCTTTTCGCAGTCTCTCTACATCATTTACAATACGCGGCGTATAAGTTGAACCAAAATGGCCTACAATGCGCAGTAACAGATTTTCGGGTCTCATTCCACACTGGCATTGTGTTAGAGAGCCCCGTTTGAGGGAGCCCCATTTGGCCAGACTGTTTTTACAGCGTCCGCAGTCGGTTAAGAGATTTCCAGTTTGGCCACTGCAGTTCGCGTCCAGGGGGAGGTGTTCTGGAGGTGATGAATTGTGATTATTGTCTTAACTCAAACACCTTTAAGATCGAAATAAATGCTTTCAATTCGAGTTTACATCGAAATATGTTATCATTTACACAGCAAACACAAATATTTTGATAAAAAAAGACGTTAGTATCAAAACAAAATGAGCATATTTGAACAGATCTCCAAATATTTATTGAATGCTTCTTTTGCTCTTTATTTTTATTGAAGATCAAAGTTAACATAATATTGTACTAGCATCCAAATTCAAATTATTTAGTTCGTCGCCAGCCCCCATTAGCCCCCAGGGAGGCGTCTATTGCAGGACATCCACTTGTCAAAATTCACTTGAGAAGTGTTTCGATTTTGCTTAAAAATGCAAACTTATGCAAACGAAGCCTGAAGGCGCCAAATTGAATTACATCTCCTTAGCGAACGATGAAAATTTCTCTTCTATATTATTGAACCGTAAATTGTTTAAATCTTGCCACTGTGCATTTCAATTATGTATTTACTGGCTTCTGCCCCCGGCTTTGCTCACGTGGATGTAGAAAATTATTGCCAAGGAACATATATATGTATGTCTTCCCGCGATAAAAAGTGCCCTATATGTTATGGTATAGCAAAAACATCCGGCATCCGTTATTGTTTAACCGGGAAGGCGCAACAAAGATACCCCGTAAATAAGTTACATAAAGAAATTAATTTCGTACATACGCATATTGACTCGAGTTTAAAAAAAAGTACTTTTATAATTTTATCTTTACAAATCAATAGTGTTTCATGTACCGAATCGACCCTCCGCGGGATAAAAACGACCAAAATTTAACAGTGTATACACACACCTACTTCGGTGGAGGTGTACTCCGCTCGGGTGGAGCACCGCCGTGAGTCGACGTCTGGGGCGAGGAGGAATGGTCGTAATGTTAACGAAGGTGGAGGCCGCACGCGTGAGAAAAACGGGCTTGCTTACGCCCCAGCCGCCAGGATCTAGACTCTGATTTCCAGCTACCGAAGGCGTGGGCTTGCAGGTAATGAGCAATGGGTAGCACGTGGTCCAGACCGAGTCTGAGTCGTCGGCGGCGCGTAATGTTCCACGCGCGCCTCAAAGAGACGTCAGCAAAACCGTAGGGACCCAACAGGGCCGAAACCTACTGGGACACCACGGGTTGTCCGAAAGGAAACCGTAAGGCAAAAAAGGAACATAAGAATAGGTTTTAGTCAGTAACCCTGACATGCCTTCCCGATCCGTCCTAGAGCGGAAAAAGTCATTAGATGTTTTTTTTATTGTTTTAGTTAAGTACTACTTAAGTTTAGAGGACTAGAGCTGTTTGCAATTAGTTTCTTAAACTGTTTTTAAATCAACTTAAGATACTTAATTTAGTAAATAAACTTTAAACTCCAGCCTAGACTGTTTAATTTTTTGTTTATTTAAACTTTACCTACTGTAACTAATGTTTTACTGTAATAAACTAACTTTATATACTAATGCAATAAGCCATTCTCAACCAGTCAACCTTTTGAATAAAAAGACTACGCGGTGGTAGGTGTGCACAATGAATAAATAATATTTGAAATAGAATTTAGCATCATTAAGATAAGGTACATAAAATAATAAAATTTAAATTTTATTTATCAAAGTTGTACACTGACCCCCGATTTCTTATATAAGCTTTTGATGTTGAGTATTTCTCAAACTCTACTCCGAAAACCTGTCAACATTTGACATTAGAGTTTGAGACGATCTTAATTCAAAATACTCAATTCAGAAAACTGCCCCTATTCTAGTAAAATTGAGTCTCTCCCTTAAAAATACAGGTATTCAGATGCTAGACTGGACTGGTCGTCCAGTCTAGTCTAGTACCTAGATGAGGTTAGACCGGAAGCCGACCCAAAGTAGAAACGAAATTAGCTGGAAATTACTCATCATTCAGCCGAAAGATGACCACTGTTGGCTATAGGCCTCCTCCAAGTGTAACCATAACGATCAGTCCCGCGCATCTCGCATCCATCTGATTTCGGCGACCCTCACTAGGTGATCGGTCGACTTTGAAAGAGAAAAACAAAACTGGCTTGCTGGACTAGTCAGATGATAGGATGATATAATAATAATAAGTAAGTAGCTATTTAGGAACAGACGTTATTATTTTCTATCGACAATTGATTAGTAGATGCAATAAAGTGTGACGGGGACAAATTTTGCTCAATTCACGCACTTAAAAAACATAGGATACTAGTTACACATTTAATCTCAATCCATCTTTGAAATAAGAGAGAATTGAGAAACTTAAAAATTTAAAATGAAATAACGATATTAACATTAGTCGGACAAACGATTGTTGGTAAAAAAGAAGAACGTCCTATTAAGAGTATTTAAAAAAAAACTACAACATCTAAATAGGCTAACACGAATATGAAAATTCATTGGTAACTGATTTGGATAACATCATTACCATCATCCCGAACTGTATGAAACGAAAGTTCAGTTCAGTTTATCGAGATATTACATCACTAAAGTGGACACAAGGACCATGAAAAATGTCAAGCGTGTGAGCAAGAAAGAGAGAGTGGAGCTGTACACCTTATACACCGTTAAATTTTGGTCGTTTTAATCCCGCGGAGGGTCGATTTGGTACTTGAAACACTATCGATTTATAAAGATAATTTAAAAATGAAAAATAAAGTTCCTTTTTTTTAAACTCGAATTAATTTACGCATGTACGAAATTGATTTCTTTAACGTCAGCTGATCGAGGCCAATAAACTGTTGGTAGTTAGTACGCAACGACCGACAACTCCCTACAAGGTCATTGACTTGTTTACTTAAAGTAATTAATTTCGTATATGCGTATATTAATACGAGTTTTACGAAATATAAGTACTGTGTTTTGAAATTGTTGTTTTGGTTTTATTTTTAATTTTCCTCCCTTTTTTTCTTTATAACTTTATTCCTATTTCTCACTCACATTCTTGACATTTTAGTACGTCACAGGCCTCAGGTCGGATGATAGTTCGGTCGCGCTGTCAACTAAAGTTACACTCAACTAAAATAGGCGGTAAGTTTCATAACAACGTGTTCCATCACCGCTCACCGCGTACCCTTGTAGGTAAATATTCGGGAATTCCATTAGCCAATCCCTTAGAGAGTATTTAATTAACATATGGTAAACAAGTTCATTATCCCTTTGTGCTTTGAACAAACTTTTCGACATTCTATAACTTCTACTGTATTTAAAATATAGGTACTTTAAAACAGGAAGCTTCGCCGGGAAGGATATTTAGAAATTGTTACTCTTTTAATTACGCAAAGTGGAGGTTTTGAGTTCCAGAAATTCTGTGTTGTCATACTTTTTTTTTTGTAATATCACCCTTGAGCCGAGGTTGATACTTTTGGAGAATTTTAGATCAAGGGTGAATTTGAATTAAGAATTCCAAGGAGCAGTGTTGTTTTTTTTTCTTTGTCTTGTCTATTCTTGTGCTGTTTTTGATGAGTCGCTTTTTGTTTTGATTTGCAAGACACCAATAAATTATGCGGTAAATTGTGACGTGTCTGAAGTAAACAAATAACAAAAGCAGCCGCAAACGCAATCAACTTATCACTCCTCCATAAAAGAGTCGCCATAAAAAAAAAGAAAAACAACATTATTTTCCTTAAAACACAACCTCAGCAAAGGGGAACAATAAAAAAACAAACAGCAGTAAGCAATCTGCAATATGAATAAGTGGTAGTTTTTGCATATTTCATCCGCGCCGAGTATCGGAGCAACAAGCACTTACAAAAATGAATTGTCACTTTTAGAAATTGTATCCGCCGAGTCACCGGGTTCGACGTTAGGTGACGGTGGGACACTCCTTTTAATTATAATAGCCATGATGTTAATGAAATAAATTAGATTTTTTTAATAATATAAACTAGCGGTTGACTGCGATTCCACCTGATGCTAAGCAGAGATGCAATCGTTGATGGTGAGGCGCAATAGCCTATGAGAGGCCTATGCACTCTAACCTTGAAGACTAAACACTATACCTACATAGTTATTTTTTACTATTACACTACGCCGTCTAGTCCCAAGCTAAGCAGAGCTTGTTTTATTACGTGAAAGTAGAAAAGCATTTCAAAGAAACATACTCATCACAAAAAATATGCTATCTGCTATTGCAGGATATAGTCTACAAGTATGCCAAGAAATATTATTACAAATTTTCGAAATAAACTTTCAGCTGGCTTCATTTTATTTTCAAAGGAAATAATCGTACTCACAACCATCATGGCTGAATAATTTCAGTTATACGACACAATAATGATGTTCACGTGTTTTTCCCCACCCTTCGGGAAATCATAAAAATACCATATTTTTTATTGTGCGACCTTGAGTGACGTACGTATTTACATAGGTTTTTTTTTTTTTTAACGTAGGTAAAATCATCCAATGACAAATCCCGCCCTTGGGTGGGGCGGGAAACAGTGTCAGACTTTTACTGACTAAAAACCTACCTTTCCATTCCTTGCCTTTATCCTGGGGCCCGTGGTGACAGTCTCGTATTTACATAGGTACAATTTCCAGCTTGGATGCAGTCCACACTCTGTATTTTGTTCACACTGCATTTTGAGCTTTTTTTTTATAATATTAACTAATACTTGACTACGATCCCACTTGTTGGTAAGCAGTGATGCAATCGTCGATGATAAAGCGCCTAGTTTATTAAGAGCCTATTCAAACATAGCTTTGAAGACACCTAAATTATAATCGGGCGGGAAGACTGCAACAGATAAATAATTATTCCAGTTCTTCAACGAATGCGGTATAAACGATGATTGTCGATTTCTTCTAGATACGCATCAGTACGCATCGCTTATTTTATGCTACGATGACGTAAATTACACTTTTAGAATTTTTTATGAAGATGCTATTAAAAATGTCTCTTATGCCACGTTTACATGAGGGCCCAGCCTCGGCCAATAGCCATTGTGTTGACGGGGTTTCCCCGTCTATACAATGGCTATACAATAGCGATTGGCCGAAGCTGGGCCCACATGTAAACGTAACATTAAAGATAGGACTTATTGCGTACGAAAAGTAAGGTCAATATTGTATAATTTCTTTTAAAATTACAACGAACAATCGTTGTAATTTTAAAAGAAATCAATCGCTTTAAAATGCCTTTAAAGTAAAATTTCTAGAAGTTTAATTACTTACTTCATTGTTGCACCAAATGAGCGATATTGTACTTGGTTTCTTATTCCAAATTGGTAACACCAGATGAGTATATAATGGCCTCCGTAATTTTTAACAATACCCAGAAGCCGAACAAGATTCAACAAAATTCGCTACATTTTTCCCTAAATTGATTTTGTTTTTAAAATCCGCCCGCTGAAATGGAAACCCATCATAAATATTTTCGTTACTCTCAAATTTTCGAGCTACTACAGAATTAGTACTGGCATCCCAATCGACCCACATTTTGCTTCACATAAATTCACGTGGGGCTGTTTCTATTAAATTTTACGACAAACGCGAACCCTCATATAACTTTGATAATAAATGTTATAATATATTGGAGGCAGATGCTAGTCCTATCTGACATACTAACTATAGTCCCCACTATTTAAGTCTGCTTGGAAATTTGTAAATAATGTCTTTAGCAACTATTTGCATGTCAGGATTTGTGGCTGTCCAAAGTTATATTAAAGGGAATGTTGTGTGTTAAGTAGCGTGTTATGAGAAACCTAGTGAATTATTTACGGATGTCCAAATGACTTGGGGCCTGCAGGAAACTTGGAGACCCGATATTTATTTAATTATATTTAATTTGAAAGAAGGCTTACACACTAATTATAAAAATGATATAAAAATGTAATGTTATCAAATTGCTAATTACTCGTACAAGCCTCCACAGATAGATAAAAAGAAAATATCGATAAAAAAAGAAAGTACACAAAACCAATTAAATTATATCGAGAGAAAAATGTGTATTAGTGTATTATAATAATAAGAAATACATATTATGCAACTATTTGCAGTATAAGGTATATATTTATTAATATTTATTTTATATTATGCGTTATATGCTACTTTAATTTCTCTACACACTTATGTCTACGTTACTTTTTATTCTCTTCTTTCGCAAATCTGCTGGAAGAGATTTCTTTTTAAACAAACATTACTTTTATACTTATATATACAACGTATATTTTTTCTGTTATACATTAACATAGGTAGATAATAAACAAATAAGTAGTTATAAACCAAAAACATTAAAAGAAAAAAAAATATAGCAACTGGAGGACACAGATGTAGTTTTAGTCAGTAAAAATTCGGGATATTTTTCCCGGATGAATAAAATAAAATCTGACAGGCCCTTACGCTCCACCTTAGAGCGGGAGAAGTCATTGGATGATTTCCCACCTAAAAAAACACCAACCGTTAGTGTACCAAGTTAATAAGGCAAGGTAAGGTAAGCAAGAGAGCGATAAAATAGAAGAGCTACAAGTAAATCTATAAAGTAATTATCTAAATAGCCGGCACTTACGTCCCTCTCGCATTAAAGACTTGTAAGAAGTTCAAGCCGTATCAGATGTCATAATTGTCCTCTGCAGAATCTGAGACGAAGGCGTCGAGTAGAATTTACAGAAGACTCAATGATACAACATTCACGTTCGCTTTCACGTTTCGATATATTGATAGATAGTATACTCTTGGTTTTGATGACACATGGAATTACAAGAAATATTGTGTGACTGAATCGTTTTGAATTTCGACTTATCTGAATTTATCTGGTATATTTGTTACCGGCAATCTCTATAATCCGGTATTCTATACAATCCTAGACAATGTATCGAATACGGTTTCAAGTAAGGCTTTTATTTTCAGGTGGTGATAAAAAATTATCCTAACCTAACCTGTCCGCGTCGGGGTGCCCTAAAATTACATCACCTCCTTCCCTGCTCACTTACACACATAACTGGCTGCGCATTCGGTATTGTATAGAATTCCTGAATTATACAGATTGCCTGTAGCATATTATAATAAAAAAAAGGAAAATAGAGTACGAGAACCGAATAGAAAAAAAATTGAAATATAAGTATATTCGGTCACTATTTGGCACTATGACACTATAACAGTACTTACTGTTATAGTGTCATAGGGCCAGGTTATAATCCTACTAGCTGCAACCAGCCGCGTGATAGTAAAAATTATCCCAAAGGAAAAAGATTAAAGAAATCCGTTAAGCAGATCAAGCGTGACGAAGCGTGAACGCTTGACGTCATCTCAACACTCAGTGGCGTGGTCAGAACCAAGGAATTGGGGGCGTGGCCAACTCCAAGCATTCACGCTTAACAAAACGATTGTTACTTGGCTAGGGGGCGCTGAATGTGATTAAAAAACTTCATTTTCCCACAGAACTATTTCTTCAGATACTAAAACTGTAATAAATATACCTTCTGTGCCTTATCTTCATGTTGGCAGAGGGCAAAGACTCGAGAGCGAGACATAACAGAAAGGTCATGAAATTTATCCAACGCTGTAATTTGGAAGCCATTTCAACGCTGTGTTATACTCGAGACCCACTTGGAAGCATTTCTAAATTAGCTCATCTTAATATGTATGAAATTAAATTAAGTAGATCTTATGTCTATTATCTTAAAGTTTGTTTTAGTTGAAGCCTGTTTTTGAGAAGTTAAGGATCTTGGATTTGCAGTTGGGTAAAAGTGGGCGGTCGAAATTTCTTTGCTTTCATTCGCCTCTCGTTTTATTCTTGACAGTGAACATTTTGATTTTATACAAACTTAATACATAATATATGATGTATACTATTTATACATATAGAAAGAGAAACTGACGGACATATCGACGCACAGCTGAAACTATTGAAATTAGGAACGTGAAATTTTGCACAAGGTTTCCTCTTTCACCTTTTGCATACATCTGAGCAACATGGGCTATACCTCTGAATGTATAGCCTATGTCGCTCAGTGACTGAGTAACAGGGCTTTACATTATTATGTACTTTAACGAAAGCCAATTACACATATTTTAAATTGGCTAAGTTTGACAATGGTGTATAATATATAGGGTGAATGGTAATTAGTGAACGATACTTAAACACGTGATTGTATACCGGACCGAGCCCAAGTCGTCGACGGCGCGTTCTGTTCCCGCGCGCCTCAAGGGGCTGTCAGCACACCGAAGAGGCCCAGCCTGCTAACTGCAGGCAGGCAGGGTCGAAGCCTACTGGGGTCATGGGTTAGTTCCGAAAGGAATGCTCGGCCCCGGCACGATAGGCTACGAAGGAACGGGGTAGGTTTTTAGTCAGTAAGAGTCTGACACTACTTCCCGCTCCGCCCAAGGGCGGGATTTGTCATTGGATGATTTTACCTACCATAAAAAAAAAAAAACACGTGATTGTATTCATGATAAGAAACAACTTTTACTATGAGACTAAACCTAAAATCGCGAAAAAAGGTCTGCTGGTCAGTACATTTGTGTTCGCCTAACCGGTCAAAATGTACTGAACTTGCTGATTTTTTTCGCGATTTCAGGTTTGGCCCCATAGTAAAAGTGATATGACTACAATCACGTGTTTAAGTATCGTTCACTAATTACCAGTCACCCTATATATTATACACCATTGTCAAACTTAGCCAATTTAAATAGATATAGTAAGGGAGTGAGTAATAGTGACCCGATAGCAACGGTCCCGACTTTCGAGTAGTCGCAGTCGCGAGTTCAAACCCAGCCAAGAGCATTACTTTGTGTAATTTATTTCAATCAATCAATCAATCAAAATTATTTTTATTTCACATAGGCCTACATGGGCACTTATAAAACGTCAGAAGCTAGTGCATCACCACTGATCTCTGAGCTAGTGCTTTTTACTACACTATATTTCTGGGCTATACTGCAACTATTTTTAGTACATTGGGTCGTAATGTATATCGACCTAAACTTAAGTTAATCCTTATGAGACAAGAGAGGCCTGAATCCCAGAAGTTGAAACATTTAAGACTGATTATGTTGTTATATATTTATCACGATCGGATGATCGTGAAACTAAAATAATAAAAAAAGGCAGGCCTTAACCGAGCCTCCATGATACGATCTGATCGGGACTGCTAAATCGTATCGGATACCGAAGCGATTTCGATAGTGCAAATACTCTTGTGGTTTTCCTCATTTCAGAGGAAAACATTTTAACATCTGTTGTTAAAGAATTTTTGTTTAAGTTAACCGACAGTTTTTTTTTTTTTTTGGTGGTGGGTAAAATCATCCAATGACATCTCCCGCCCTTGGGCGGAGCGGGAGATAGTGTCAGACTCTTACTGACTAAAAACCCACCCCGTTCCTTCGTGGCCTTAGATACCAGGGCCGGGCTTTCCTTTCGGAAGCAAGCCCTTGGCCCCAGTAGGCTTCGACCCGGCCTGCCTGCAGCTAGCAGGCTGGGTCTCTACAGTTTGCTGACAACTCCTTGAGGCGCGTGGGAACAGTGCGCGCCGTTGACGACCTGGGCTTGGTCCGGATAGTTACCGGACGGTCGGACAGCGAGCTACCCATAGCTCGCCGTCCGCAAGCCCGCGCCTACGTTGGCTGGAAATCAGGATCGGAATCGGAATCCCCGTAGCGGCTGGGCCGTGAAGGCCGTTGCCTCTCGCGTGCGGCCTCCTCCTTTGCTAGCATTACTGCTTCGCAGAAGGAGGCGACCGCCTGCCATCCCTCCTCACTCCGGACCATGGCCCGTACCAGGGCCTGGCGCGAGAGATCGCCGCTGCCGATCGCCCTCACGAGAACACGGCGATGCTCTGCCCAAGCGGGGCACACTTCGACCGTGTGCTCCACCGTGTCCTCCGGGCAGTCCACGCAGTGGTGGCACCCGGGCGTCGGTTCCGCACGAATCCGGAACAGGAACCTCCCGAACTTACCGTGTCCGGTGGGAATCTGGGTCATGCGGAAGGTTAGGACGCCGTGAGGTCTTTCCAGCCACGCCTCAAAGAGGGGCCTTACCGCCATAATTAAGGCGTGCCCAGCACTGGGTTGCGACAGTCGCAGTCGCCATTTCACCATGAGATCCCGCCGGAACTCTTTCCGCCATACCTAAGTTAACCGACAGTTAAGTTACCTGTGGCTCGATGTATAGATTTTATCATACATACTAATATTATAAATGTGATAGTATTTTCTTCTGTCAGTCTGTCTGCTTGTTTTTTGTTACGTTTCCACGTCTTACCCATCAATTTGGATGAGGACAACTAAAGGAATATGGTGTGTTGTAGTCTATAAAAATAGTGGTACATAAAATAATAAATACAGATATAAAAACACACATGATGATGATGATGATGATGATGATGAAAGAATACAAGTAAAAAAGCGCACGACTAGGCAGGTTATTCATATATATTATAAGAGCACCGAAATCAGATTACGGTAGAAGGATTGTCGTGTATGAGGGACCTTTAGGGGTATGCGGAACAGAGAGTAAAGTACCTCCGTTGAAAAGGGAGGATCCTCCGACCAGACGGGTGTTATGTCTGGTGGGCTACTGCCCGATAGATGAATTCGGGTTTGTTCTATATGTTCCAATCGCGCCGCGAATCTTACTTGCGCGATGCAGGATTAGTTCTTTTTTGTGACGACATAGATGTCGCTACAGACCTGTAACTATATTACTTGGAGACTTAATTGAATTTGAATCTCTTCCAACTTTAAAAGGTTATTAAAACACCATATTTTAAAAATCTCCCAATGTTAATTTTAGGGTATTATATTATTATTACTTAATTTTATTGTACAACAACATTATTACAATCATGTTAACGTATAAACATACCAGCACAGACCATCGCGGGTTTAACAGCGGTATTATAATTATTTCTTTTAACGATTTTTTTTTCGGTGGGATTATAATCCAATGACATTTCCGCACCCTTAGACGGAGCAGGAGATAGTGTCAGACTTTTAATGACTAAAAACCCACTCTTTTTCCTTCGTTGCCTTTCATACTGGGGCCGAATCTTTCTTTCGGAAACCGAGCCTGGCCCCAGATTTCTTTTTACGATAAGACCGTCGCTTAATCCTTAATTTATTTTTATTTTCTCATAAAAGTGAATATGATATTCTTTTTGAGTGAAAAAACTCTGTTTATCCACAAAAGTCTTACACTACTCCATTTAAGGCCGGAGAAATCATTACTTAAAAACAAAGAAGCATAACAGTCCAATTCACGCACAACGAATGTCTACCCTTACGTAGTTGTAGGCGCGGGCTCGCGGACGGTGGGCAATGGGTAGCTCGCTGTCCGTCCGTCCGGTAACAGACCGGTCCGAGCTCAGGTCGTCTACGGCGCGCACCGTTCCCGCGCGCCTCAAGGAGTTGTCAGCAAACTGTAGGGGTCCAGCAGGGCCGAAGCCTACTGGGGCCAAAGGTTATGCGAGTGTCACCACGGGCCCCGGGACAAAGGCAAGGAATGGAAAGGTAGGTTTTTAGTCAGTAAAAGTCTGACACTATTTCCCGCCCCACCCAAGGGCGGGATTTGTCATTGGATGATGTAACCTACCAAAAAAAAAAAAAAACGGTTCAGACTAAGCGATTCGCCTCATCGTTTACACGTACATCGAAGGATTGGAACAATTAATCACGATCATTTATTCTGTGTCTGGGTGTAATGTATCTATAATACCTATGTATATATCTAGAAATATATAAGTATGTTTATCAATTGTCTATTACTCATAACACAAGCTCTACTTAGCTTGGGGCTAGACGGCGTTGCATGATAGTTGTATGGAATATTACATTATTACTATATTTTTATTTACGTGCTGTGGTCTTCTTCAAAGCTAGAGTGTAATACATTCACCATCAACCATTGCATCACTGCTTACCACGAGGTAAGATCGCTGTCAAGCACTCGAATTAAATCGTAAATAATAGTTCTGCGATGTTATTTGATGATTTCTACAAATAGAATAATAAGTACCTACAGTAACTCCCGACTAGATGAGTAGCCAATGATATCCACGAGGGAATGTTATCAACATACATCAGCAACGAACAAAGTTGGTATATTTTCTCCCTGGAGATTGGCCATCACTGAAATGATCGACTATTCCGTTTATTTAAGGATAAAATATATTATTTAAGAATGAAGTTCGTGATTGATCGCACCATTTAGTTTCGGCGTAGTTTCGAAACGAGTGACATTTTTGACGTGGGTTGCCCTTATTAAATTTTAATATGCTCTCAAAGCAATCATGAGATATGTTCTGTATCAGAAAATTCAGTGATGAAACAGAATTTGTAATATGAATAAAATATATAAATGTCCTCAAAATCAAATATATAAATAACTCTTGTTTTTTATCGAACTCCTCCGAAACGACGATTTTATATTTATATACCTATATATATTTTTTTTGGTACATTCGAATAGGTCGTAGGTCTTTTTTTTTACCATACTGCCCCCTTTGTAATTTACATGGAAGAACAATAATTAGCGAGTCAGCTTGTAATTAAATATTTTGTTTTACAGAACATACTCATTGTCCGTACAAGTTAAATTGCAGTTGAAGGTGGTTGTCACACTGTCCCGCATCACGCAGCATGTTGCGGTTTAACGCAGCTACGCGCGTACTTGCGGGAGTGCCGATCTGCATCATCGTGCGGATTTTTTACGCACTCACGCGCGTAGTAGCGTTTTGTGGATTTACGGCGGCTCTGACTCATTTCATTCAAAGCCGCACGAAATCACGTACGGTACTGCGAGAGTCCGTGTGCCATACCTTGCGTCTCGCCCCGCATCTACGCGCGTGTGCGCATGTTTCTTCGCTTGTAGGTGCGTGATCTGAATGAACGCGCGAAACAATGCATTTTCTGTGTGTTGTACTGTGCGTGTTTTCTATACAAATTGAGATACTTACAAACAAAGTTAAAACGTAAGTGGCAGTGTGTTAAATGCCTAAAACCCAAGGGGTATTTAAATAAAAAATGAATAGTTTATTTTTAGACACGCATGATTCATAGTCAACTGCAGTACCACTCACCATCTGGTGAGATAGTTGTCAATCGCAAGGCTATCGTTAATAGAAAAAAAAGTTGGATAAAAAAAGCGTTTCGAAAATAGCCACCTACAGTTCCTCAGCGTAAATTAAAAACAACATCACTTTAATATACACCGTTTTATTTGACGAAAACACAACAAGGGCATCGTCATACACATTTACTTTCTCCTCACTACTTCAGGAACAAAGGAACGAGACTGGGATCATAATTTTAAGGAAACCGCCCCCAAGTTTTTTTTTTTTCATAAACCAGCCAGGGAAGCGGAACCCTCGGTCTCGCACAAGGAAATGCGGTACTATAAAGTTGCAAATGAAGTAATATCATTCTCGAGTTGACTTACTACCGCAAAACTAAGTCGGTGACTGGTCGCAGCACTGGCACTTGTCCCACAATAGACGGCTACCAATTTGCAGTCACTATTTACTTAGTGTCATTTAATTTAGCTGAATAAATTTGTAGGAGCGCGGCCACCGCTGGGCCCTGTTGGCTCACTTTGTAATTAATATTGACCATTCCGACCGAAATATCGCAAACTATTCAATTGTACTCAACTATTCTGCCACCGTCTCTAGTTGTTTTCTGGCAATGAATTTATTATTAGTTAGATTTCTTGGGTCGACTCTCAATTATGCTTTGTCATGGCCTGCAGTGACCGCTATTTATTAAATAAGCCTCACAAAACATTATTTGCCGTGGATCCGGAAGGACGAAATACGCGGGTCGAATTGATCCTTCTTCGCTTATAGGGAGTAAATAAACCGGTCCCTAGAGTTGATAACATTCGATTCCATTTTGTTGACAAATTAAAAAACTTTGAAATTTAATTTAAAATTCGAACACGAGCTTATTTGTATGCGGCCAGCACACAAAATATCCAAATGTAAACGAGTCATAATTCAAGATTGAAGAAAAATATTGTTGAAATTGAAGCGTTGGGGAGCAGCACGGCAGCGCGCGTTTATTGCACCCTTCGCGCGTCACTTCCCGTTTTATTATGTCCCACATTTGGTCGCGAATAAACAAGATGATAACTGAAACGTGCCAACAGAATCCACAACCTTTTTTTACTGCCGCCATATTACAGAATTTGGGGAAGTATGATTGATTGAACACTACCTTTTCTGCCTTTTATTATTGGACTTGATTACTTGTTTAGGACAGATTCGTTTTTGTTGATATAAAACTGCCGGAATACCTATATGAATTGTTTCCTTTATTATAAAAATATACTCAACTTGTATCGAATTCAAACGCAGTTAATTCGGTGGAATGGCGTACGAAGGTTTTTATTTTTAATTGGTGATCCAGATTTGGTTAAGTCCAATCTACAAAGCCTCGAGCACAGGTGTAGGGTGGCCAGCCTTTCGATATTTTACAAGATTCATTTTGGAGAGTATGCACGGGTATTGCATCAATCGGGACAAAGGCAATGAATGGTACAGGGTAGGTTTTTAGTCAGTAAGAGTCTGACACTATTTCCCGCCCCACCCAAGAGCGGGATTTGTCACTGGATGATTTTACCTACCATAAAAAAACGGGTATTGCATGACTTGATTCCGCCATCTCATTTCTACCATCGGACAACCCGACGTACGGCGAGTATCAACCCTTACATTGTTGTAACCTCTACGTTTTGGATTAATCGGTTTCCCAGTTCTTTTGTACCGCGTACAAACTAGACAATGTACATACTGCGGTCTTCCCGTCCGACAATAATTTAGGTCAACGATTGCATCACTGCTTACCATCAGGTAGGATCGCAGTCAAGCACTAGTTTAGATCAACATAAAAAAAAAATAGAGAGTCAAATAGACATATTTGTAAGACATCATACCTCTTTACAAGCCACCATTTTGTAATTGCTTTCCAACATTGACTATTTCTTATGTAACTTGAAAATATTTAATTAGGGCTGAATGAAACAGTAGGTACTCTCGTTAATAGAACAATCGAGTATGACATCTAAGAGGTACTTCAGAGCTACGTAATTAGGGACCGCCGCACGTCAGGGAATAAGGAAATTGTTGAACTGCCATAAATAATTTATAGGGATTCGAAGCTGCACAAGTTTTGAGAGCTCTTCTGTACGCTCGCAGGCAGTATTAAAACAATTATTTTGATATCAGGTACTTATGGTATTACTCCGTAACTGTGGCGCTGAAATAATTGTGATGTTCAAATAGACTCCTTTTTACTTTATTTGTTGATTATAGACGCGTTCATAGCAAAGGCTAGCAACTAAGTTCTACTTAATTTTGATAAATTACAACTGAAAGATTCACAAGTATTTCAGCCACTCTTCTTGCATAATCAAGTCAAAGAATTTTCCTGACGTACCTGTGTATGTATACATATTATCTAGTTGCGCTTGCCCCGTGTTACTTGGAATTGACATAATAAGTAGGTACAATTTTTTCTTTCAATTTGTTCTCTCCCGCTACCATTGACTCCATCACCACCGACCGCCATTTGTACCCATAGATTTAAGTTTGTGTATAAGTTGTGTTACTTTTTTAGTGTACAATAAAGTTTTCTCTAGTCTATTCTTGTATTTGCCCTCCATCTTCCTCTACACTCATTCAAATATATAGGGTAATAGTGACGGCTACTTAAACACGTGATTGTAGTCTTGATAACCAACAAATTTTACCTACTATGGGACCAAGCCTGAAAAAACGATAAAAATTTGCTGGTCAGTACACTTATTTTCGCCAAACTGGTCAAAATGTACTTACCGGTCTTGGCTGATTTTTTTCCAATATTAAAAGTTACTTGTTATCAAGACTACTAGACAATCACGTGTTTAAGCATCGGTCACTAATAACTTGTCATCCTATACACCGGCTTCAAGCTCTTTTAACGTGCGTTTCACCGCTCCTCTTCGCATGACTATAATTTTCCTAACGTGTATACAGGTCACTAATTACCAATCACCCTATATACCGGCTCTAAGCTCTTTTAACCTACGTTCCACCGTTCCTATATACATGACTATAATTTACCTAACGTGTATACAACGTGTTCTTAATTATCACAGTTACTAGACAGTAGGTATTTCAGTACTACTGCAAAAGCAAAACCTCAACATATAAATTAGACAATAATTGATGATATACTTGAGTTACAAACTTAATTTGTCCGTAAGTGAAACCTATTCGTTAAGTTTACTTGAGAGTGTAAGTAACTAGATTAATTTTAGGTTCTCTACTCTAGAGTAATGTAATAAACCTATGCAAACTGTCTGTTACGATAGTACCAGTCGGTAAATACCGCGGCTCTTGGTAACTAGAATATTCTGTCCGTACCTATTTTACTTTTTAATTATAGTCCAATGAAAATATATATAATACACCGTTAAATTTTGGACGTTTTAATCCCGCGGAGGGTCGATTCGGTACATAAAACACTAACGATTTATAAAGATAAAATTAAAAAATAAAGTACTTTTTCTCTTAAACTCGAGTTAATATACGCATGTACGAAATTAATTTCTTTAAGTATACGAGTCAATGACCTTGTAGGTAGCTGTCGGTCGTTGCGTATTAACTACCTACAGTTCATTGGCCTCGCTCAGCTGACGTTTGTTTTGTTGCGTGCTGACTACCCTGAAAAGAAACAAGGAAACAAACTCAGGGGTTACTAGTTTTTAAACTTACACAAGGCGTTAAACCTCACGACAGTGTAGATATTCTAGTGTGGGAACCATAGATACAATGTTTTTTTTTTTTTATCTAGGTCAACTGATGTTCCTAATTTGTTGATAAAATGTTATTGTACACGGTTTCAAAAGACAAGTCACTTAATAAAAATTCTTCAAAATAAACCTACGCTTCTTAACACTGTGAGAACGACATAACGTAAATCTGAAACACACCATTACATCAATCAAACAAAAAAAATGAACCAAAATCAATTTAATTGTTTCAGATGGTGAGCATGGTGGACTATCCGCTCTTTTGGGGTCAGCATCCCCAGACATGGCTCTAGCATCAGATGCCTCCGACAGTCTACCGCTACCAGACCATGATAACGGTGAGATTTCATAAGATAGTTTATGTAAAAGTTTGAGAGTACCTGAGCTGGTCACGTACCCACTCCAAGCGGGACTGATAGTGAGAATACTGTAGTACCTGGCAGTGAAAGTACTGTACTACCGAGCAGTGAAAGTACTGTCGTATCTGACAGTGAAATTGCTATAGTAAACGGCAGTGAAATAACTATAGTAGACTTTGATTGACTTGATAAGAAAGTATCTAATATTTTAACAGCTTGAAGTAAAAGAAACAGAAAAAGATCTATCTCAAAATTAAGAGATTTTGTTGACTAATTGACTTTTTTGCTATAAATACACTTTTATATACGAAATAAGTCCATCTGTTTGTTTATAACCTTTTCCAGTATTTGGATAAAAGTGGTTGGGATTATTCGGATTGTCTCATGAGTTGGTTAACTTACACGTCCTGAAATATGATATAGGATATTTTAATACAGGGGTATGTATATGTTACCCTTGGGATAATTTCCGACCGATTTACACATGGGATAAGCCACTTACATAAGACAATCCGTACGTATATAATAAATGTAAAAGTGACTCTGTCTGTCTGTTACTTTTTCACGGTTAAATTACTGAACCGATTTTGGTGTTTGGTACGGATTAAACTTGAACGTCAAGAAATTACATAGGCTACTTTTATGCGGCATTCATTTCTATTTCGCACCTGCAATAACCAACCAGGCGGTTGCCTCCTTCTGCGAAGCAGTAATGCTAGCAAAGGAGGAGGCCGACCGCATCAGGCAGAGGCAACGGGGCGCTCGCCCCATCCGCCGCCGGTATTCCGAACCCGATTTCCGGCCACCGTAGGCGCGGGCTTGCGGACGGCGCGGGCGTGCAATGGGTAGCACGTTGTTCGATCGTACGGTAACTGACCGGACCGAGCCCAAGTCGTCGACGGCGCGTTCTGTTCCCGCGCGCCTCTTGCCATTGGATGATTTTACCTACAATAAAAAAAAAACCTGCAATAACCCAATATCTATGCGGGCGAAGCCGCTGGCAGAAGTTACATTTCTACAAATAAAATGATTTCAATTGAATGAATTTGTAGTTGCTTGTTTTGTTTCAGAAAGAAAGCACATGTACAATATCATAAACACCCGCCTTCATAGTTAGTCTTTTCTAAGATTTGTCGTCACGATCGAATTTCTTACACACTATCCTAATTCTGCATACTTCACTTGTCTTAATAAGACATACCACATACCTTAATAACAGAACCTAAATAACAATGAACCGTACTTGAAACACTAATATCAATTCCACGTAAGACGTATTCTCAGCTACTCTCACTAATTGTACAGCTATATTACAACATGTGTCAAACCTCTTTGATTCTAGATAAAGAGCAATTGCATTGCATACAACATGTACAAACGTATGTGTAGTGAAGTAATACATTAGTGCATGCAAATTATTGCGGTCGCTTCCTTCTGCGAAGCAGTAATGCTAGTAAAGGAGGAGGCCGACCGCCTTAGGCAAAGGCGGACACGCCGCCGCCGCCGCCGGGTTTCCGATCCCAATTTCCGGCCACCGTAGGCGCGGGCTCGCGGACGGTGGGCAATGGGTAGCTCGCTGTCCGTCCGTCCGGTAACAGACCGGTCCGAGCTCAGGTCGTCTACGGCGCGCACCGTTCCCGCGCGCCTCAAGGAGTTGTCAGCAAACTGCAGGGGTCCAGCAGGGCCGAAGCCTACTGGGGCCAAAGGTTATGTGAGACTGTCACCAAAGGCCCCAGGATAAAGGCAAGGAATGGAAAGGTAGGTTTTTAGTCAGTAAAAGTCTGACACTGTTTCCCGCCCCACCCAAGGGCGGGATTCGTCATTGGATGATTTTACCTACCACAAAAAAAAAAAAAAAAAAAAAAAAAATGCATGCAAATTATGTCAAAGCGGAGACGTCTGGGAAACGTTATTATATATCATGTACTCACATGTAGATACATACGTGGGTGTTACATATGTGGACGTTTCAGAAGCGACTGAAAAGCATACTTTGAGTCATTTTGACTTATTTGTCTGTGTCTCAAATAAAATTATGGTGAATGAAACAACTATTAACAGATGGCTTTGATATTCTCCTTTATTTTGATTAAGATGGGTAAGCATCAAATAACTCCTTATCCTCTGAGTAGAGTGAGAGTCAGACTTATACAGACTAAAACCCAACTATGCCGCGCCAACTTAAAAAAAAAAAATACGTGCTATGGGTCATCTGAACGGAAATGCAAAGCCAAAGACTGACTCAAGGAACATAGGAGTAGATTTTAGTCTCCAAAAGTCTGACAAGCCCTCCCGCTCAGCCCTAAAGTGAGAGAACAAAAAAATACCTAGCCAAGTTATAATCGTTTCGTTTAGCACGAACAATTCCTTTATTCTGACGTCATCTCAACGCTCAGTCACGTGATCAGAAGAAAGGAATTGTGGGCGTGGCCAACTCCAAGCGTTCACGCTTAACGAAACCTTTATAACTTGGCTAGGGGGGCTGTGTCGTCCAGTTGCCATTTGCATTCCAATGCCACGGTAACTATTTCGAACAATTAACAGCGTATCTTTGATATTCCACGAATATTTGCATTAACAGAAAATTCGAAAGCAAGTTCCGCCATTTTGAAAGGCAAACTTAGAAGGAGCTAAGACGAAATATATGTATTCCTAATGACACGCTTATGCTCGGTGGATTGATGAAGGCGGCTTTAAAACATTAAGATGAATAGATCGCCGGGTTCCGCGCCTTCCCGACAACTTGCGAGATTGATGTGTTTCGACGAGTGACACCGGGGCTCTAACTGCGTAACTTCAGTTTTATGGGTCATGCCGCGTGAAATATATAGCGAGCGTTTGTTACAACCTGTTACGTGAATCTTCTGGGAAACTGTCTTAATGTTCATATCTTAAAATTCGTGCAATGTTCGTAAGAATAAGTTTTGTATGCGCAAGTTTTCGTTTTGCAATGAATAAGGGAGACAATTTTTGCACACTATGCTGCTAGTAAATATTTCCTCTTTAATAGCATCAGCCTTATAATATTCCCACTGCTGGGCCTTCTCTCTAGGAAGGGAATGAACCGTAATCCACCACGCAGGCCCGGTGCGGATTGGTGGATGTCACATGTCTTCGAATTTTTGGTTCTAGGACATGCCGGTTTCCTCACAATGTTTCCCTTCGCCGTTTTGAGAGCAGTGTTGATGAAATAAATTACACAAAATGGGCCTGGCTGGGTTCGAACCCGCGACCTACTCGTAAATCGGGGCCGTTACCGCTTGGCCACCACTGCTCTATTTCCTGTTCAATCTATTTACTTTATTTTTAACTGTAAAAACACCACTGTTTTAATTCCCTTTTTTTTGGGGTGGGAAGTTGTCCAATGTCTTTTCCTATTTTAAGGTGGAGTGGAAAAGCGGATCAGACTTTAACTGACTAAAACCACTCGTGACCCTTCTTCAGCCACATCTCAAAGAATGGGCTTACTTATTATTGTGTGCCCTCGGCCGGCAGGGGGTATTATTATTACTTGATAGATAGTATTATTATTACTTGAAGATATAGAAACTAAAATTTTCGGCCAAATGAATTTCATACACCCGTATGTACAGTACGACAACTTAAGTTTTTCAAGATCATTCAAGTTATTCAAACGCATGTACAATCGGCCGTCGAGGGGTAATGATTTATTGAAGACAAAATATTCCTATTTTGCATCCGATCCCCACAAAAGTTATTTACTTAGCCCAACCACTTATTCTCGTCTGTGTACTTAGCCAATTTATCTGCGAAGTACTAATAGATGCAAATGCATCATATTCCACTGGAACTGTTAACAGCTTACAGTTCAACGTTGAAGTTAAGCCAAGTTCTTTAGAGTGCTGCTTTGAGGACTATTTAATGTTCGTTTGAATTTTAACCCACGTTTCGAAGCTATCTCTGGTGTATTTGAAAGTCCTCTTGCGAGCGACTTTATAAATTGTTTGTCAAAGGGAGTTATTTTCGGAGTAGTGGTTTGGGCTAATCCTTTCACTGCATAAGTGGATTGAATACGTAAATTCTCAGATATTTGATTCAACGTAGGTAAATTAAATTTGCGGGATTGTTTAAAAGAGTTAGATTTACAGGGTTGACTGGTCTATTGGTCTAGTAATTAGTGGCCCTGACTGCTATGTTGGAGGTCGTGGGTTCGATTCCCACCCAGGACAAATGTTTGTGTGATGAGCACGATCATTTGTTCTGCGTCTGGGTGTAATTTATCTATAATATGTATGCATTTAGAAATATATAAGTATGTTTATCAGTTGTCTAGTACCCATAATACATGCTCTGCTTAGCTTGGGACTAGACGGCGTTGTGTGTGATAGTTGAAAAATAAAAATAGGTGGGTTTTAGTCAATAAAAGTCTGACTCTCTCGCTCGATCCAGAGTAGGAGGAGATATTGGATGATTTCCTGACAAAATGATAAATTAAATTGGAAGTATTCGTTATAATCTTCGGTACGCAAGTTGAACCATCATGGAGGTCGAACTTGAAATGGTAAATGATAAATTGTATTTTTTTGCCAATAGGTTTTTCAAAAACACTTTTACACGTCAATTTTTTTTGTCAGTTTAAACTAGATGAGGCCGGAACGTGCAGTAGCAGATCTTTTTATCTCAATTGAAGTGCGCGTAACCATAGCACATTGTATGGTTCAATTATGGTTCAACTTATTTACCGTGGACTATACCTCGATTTATATTTTAAAACTTAGAACAAAGCCGGTACGTACTGGCAAAATTCTGCTCCAACAATACGAAGTAAAATGAACGAGAAAATAATTAACAAGGTATCAAAAACACACCGTTCTCCTGACGTACAAGAAGTCAAAAAAGTTGCAACACTGAAGTTGTGGGAAACAATTTGGAAAGACTTGCGGCGTTCAGAACGAACCGCGCTCTGCGTCAGATGCAGTCGCACCCGACGATGACTACTTAAACCAACTTTGAATTTTATTTACCAGCTTTTGTTATTGTTGAATCAAGAAAACAAGAATGCATACAATAACGACAATATACATTGTATAAATTTGCAGTTCTGTGGGAAGACAGAGTGAGAGAACTAACTTATTTAGTGTTAATGGCTATTCTACAGAATTAAATACTAATAATAAATGAAATAAATATGTGTCGTTTTAAATATGACCTAGTGTTTTAGTTTTATTGCAATAAGAGGTAGGTTAGAAGTATTTTTAATCATTAACAAGAGTTTAATGAAATCAGTCAAAAGGTATGCATTATAATCCGTAAACATAAGCGAAACCGCGTCATTAAATCAATACCCTAAAACCCAACCGATTTCACTCATCACAATAACTCAAAAGCCGAAATTCCCGTCACGATTCATCGAATGATATGGAAAGACAGGGCAGGACTCACCGTGATACGCGAGAACGGTGTCGGATGCAGAGCCGAACTCAGGACGATACGAATGAACGACGTCGGTTTCAGGCCCGGACTACGCAGTAATACGTGTCACTCAACGTCATGCGTCGAACTGACAACCGCACACAATGCAGCTGCGATGCAATGAGATATCGTGTTACTGAATTCTGTTAGTTTTGACAGGGAGTTTTAAAAACCAACTAGCTGTTAGCCTCATTTAAACAATGTTTTATTTGTTAATAAAACCACATACTAAATCAGAAAGATCTTACTTTGAGTCTTGTAGGTACACAAAGACATATCCAATGACAGAGGTTTATTCAAATCTAAATATTACATCCACAAGGTACTACGTAACTGTGGCCTGATTTTTGCCTTTATCATCATTACAGCGACAGATATTCAAGACAGACGACATCGCTACCCTGAGACTAATTCCCTTCTCATTGTCAGCACAAATTAAGCCTCGGGCGGCCATGATTGACGCTGCAATACTCTGTATTGTGACAATCCATTACGACTAATGGATCTCCCCGTCCAACTTATTTGATGGTCAAATTCGTCCCTTTGAACCACGGATTAGAAATTACATGGAGTCCCTTGAATTTTTTTTTTTTTTTTGCTTGATTAAATCCCACTCAGCGAATTGGTCAGGCACACATGGTTTTAGTACTTTTCGGTTAGTGCCCTTCGGCGGTTTCCATTAGGCTTTGTTGGGGGGTTACTCAATTTTTGTGAAGATTTTTTAAGCCCGTCTGCTCGCATATTTTTACTCCAATTGATTACCTGTTGGTGTTTCATATTTGGTACCTTTAATACACAATATTTAATACGCCAACCATGATTATGTAACAATACGCTGCTCCTGTCATTGTCATTTTCCGTAATCAGAGTTGGAATTGGAAGCTATTGATCGCTTATGAATTGTATATCGCACAAAGGGAAACAATAGTTGATATTGATAACTATTAATAGTAGATAGAGTGTACGCTCGATATTAATATTGTGACCGTTTGGACCGAAACGCGATTATTATATTCTATGCTAGACATTCTTTGTTTGTAACACCGTGTAATATTAATAACACCGTGCTTTATCACCCGTATTTATAAACAAGTAAGACTAAATACTTGAGTAACAGTAACTACTTAAGTAATAATTCCTATTCTATAGTTAAGAAAAAATTAAATTTTGAATGAAGATTTCAAACGGCAAGTAATGACTTTTTTTTTTTTTTTTTTTTTTTTTTTTTTTTTTTTTTTTTTTTTTTTTTTTTTTTTTTTTTTATGGTAGGTAAAATCATCCAATGACAAATCCCGCCCTTGGGCGGAGCGGGAAGTAGTGTCAGACTTTTACTGACTAAAAACCTACCCCGTTCCTTCGTTGCCTATAGTGCCGGGGCTGAGCCTTCCTCTCAGAAAACGGCCCTTGACCCCAGCAGGCTTCAACCCTGCCTGCCTGCAGTTAGCAGGCTGGGCCTCTTCGGTTTGCTGACAGCTCCTTGAGGCGCGCGGGAACAGAACGCGCCGTCGACGACTTGGGCTCGGTCCGGCCGGTTACCGGACGATCGGACAGCGTGCTACCCATTGCACGCCGTCCGCAAGCCCGCGCCTACGGTGGCCGGAAATCGGGATCGGAATCCCGGCGGCGGCTGGGGCGAGCGCCCCGTTGCCTCTGCCTGATGCGGTCGGCCTCCTCCTTTGCTAGCATTACTGCTTCGCAGAAGGAGGCGACCGCCTGCCATCCCTCCTCACTACGGACCATGGCCTGAACCAAGGCCCGGCGAGAGAGATCGCTGCCGCCGATTGCCCCCACGAGGACACGGCGATGCTCCGCCCAGGCGGGGCACACCTCTACAGTATGCTCCACCGTGTCCTCCGGGTGTTCCGCACAGTGGCGACACCCGGGCGAATCCTCCGCACGAATCCGGAACAGGAACTTGGCAAACTTTCCGTGTTCCGTTAGGACCTGCGTCGTGCGGAAGTTAAGACTGCCGTGAGGTCTTTCCAGCCACGCCTCAAGGATGGGCCTTATCGCCTCGATTGTGGCGCGCCCCGAACGAGGTTGCGATAGTCGCTGACGCCATTTCGCCATGAGATCCCGCCGGAGCTCTGTCCGCCATGCCTCGACTTGTCGTGGCAGCGGAATTTCGCCCCGGCGTTGCACCTCCATGCGCTTGTCGTGCATGTGTGCAAGGACTGTTGCCTCCAGATCCCATGGCGGTTGGCCAGCAAGGAGGGTCGCCGCCTCGCGGGAAATCGTTCGGTACCCTCGCACCATGCGTATTGCCATGACCCTCTGGCACGCATTCAGCTGGGCCCTCGGTTGCTGTTGCAACGTCGGTGCCCACACCGGAGCCCCGTAGAGGGCCATGGACCGAACGATTCCCGCGTAGAGCTTCCGGCAGGAGGCGTCTGGTCCCCTGAGGTTGGGCAGGAGCCGCCCGAGAGCAGCCCCAGTCCGGTTCAGTTTGGGAGCCAGACGTCGGAAGTGCTCCTTGAAGTTCCACCAGCTGTCGAGGACGAGTCCCAGGTACTTCATCGTCGACCCGACGCTGATGTGAACTCCTCCTACCGTTAGCTGGGAACCCGGTGGTGGCGCACTCCGAGGGCCGTGAAAGCACATGGCCTCGGATTTGTGCAATGCCACCTCGAGTCCCAACTGCTGGATCCTATCAACGACTATCGCAACCCCGCGTGTCGCTAGTTCAACCGCCGTCCGGTACGACTCTCCCCGCGCCAGGACCAACGTGTCGTCCGCGTAGCAGACCACGCTGACCCCGTCGGGGAAGTCGCCGCGCAGCACGTAGTCGTACCCGATGTTCCACAAGGGTGGTCCCAGTACCGATCCCTGCGGAACACCGCACGACATCTCTCGACGTTGGCAAGTAATGACTTAATGAAATTTTACTTAGCAACAAGTAATTACTTCTTTATAAATACGGGTGTAAGTGTATCTTTTTTTTTTGGTGAGAAATCATCAATAACCCCTACCACTTGGATTGGAAAGACAGGGAAACTTCTTCTTCAGACCTTTACTATCAAAAAATCACCTGTGTTCTTTCAGTTTCGCGTTCTAGGGCCGCAATAACTCTTTCGAGCAATCCTACAATTGTGCAATGTGAATTGAAGCGTCGAGCAAGTGTTCAGCTCGACTTCTTTCTTATAGGGCAAGACGACCCAACAAGTGAAGGATAATTAAAACAAAACAAAAATACTATCAGCCTAAGGTTGTTTAAGGTCTGTAGAACTTTATAAGAGAGGCGACTTAAGCACCACATACTCCAACGGGTAGTGTAAAATTTTACATGCAGAGGCACGTGTAAAACGTAGTCTACATAATATTGCCCTACATTCCTGTACAAAAATGCACTTACCCTGATCGAATAACGAAAAATAATATCCATCTACCATAACAATTCCCCGCAGAATATTTCGTAAAGGATGATATCGTTGATAGCCGAGATCGTATTCAGAGGCATGCTTCAAAATACATTGTGTTATATCCTTGATTCCTTTGGGAGCGTTCTGGTCAAGTATCGTTCTATCGAATGTACATTGGAACTGGAGATTATGTACGTATAATGGAAGACAAACGACATTGCAATTTCTTTGTACTGTGTGTAACTGTATTTTTATCGGTGGAATAATGAATGGTGATCATCACAGCATATATAATAATAATAAGAACTGAAACTTCACAAACGTGTTAGCATCAACATGTAAACACGAAAAGACGACAAAGAAAAGTAACGTCTTAGTTTATATAAAAAAATGTTTCCACCGATTTTTTTTTTTTTTTTTTGGTTGGTAAAATCATCCAATGACAAATCCCACTCTTGGGCGGAGCGGGAAGTAGTGTCAGACTCTTACTGACTAAAAACCTACCCCGTTCCTTCGTTGCCTATAGTGCCGGGGCTGAGCCTTCCTCTCAGAAAACGGCCCTTGGCCCAAGCAGGCTTCGACCCTGCCTGCCTGCAGCTGGCCGGGCCTCTACGGTTTGCTGACAGCTCCTTGAGGCGCGCGGGAACAGAACGCGCCGTCGACGACTTGGGCTCGGTCCGGTCGGTTACCGGACGATCGGACAGCGTGCTACCCATTGCACGCCGTCCGCAAGCCCGCGCCTACGGTGATGTTTCCACCGATAACATTTAACTACATAAGTTAACGACAATTTTATTGACTCTTGGTCAGGTTAGCTAAACTTGAAGAAAAGGAAAACCATGCAAAAGCACAAGCCATTTATTTATTTGCATAGGCACACCAACGGCTTATTTACAACATAATTTAAACAAAATAATAATATATGTATATGAGGTGATCCTGTACAAAAAGGTCACTTACAGATATGCACAACCTATATAAATGATAAATAATAAACATTTCAAACATGTACGAAAACAGAGATTAAAAACCAATGTTTCTAGAGATTAAAAAATTAAAATGACATTATAGTCAAATAACAGATTTTTTGAAAAATTAATAAATAAAGGTAATATACAAACGCGATGCTAACGCGCGTGTGTATCAATAAAAACGATAATAAACTGCTCTTTAGTATAAAAGCGCGCCGTAGACGCGCGTCGACGGCGCGTTTACAAAACGTGGTGTGCGCAGGCCCTAACAAGATACGTATGGAGATCTCAAACAAATGCTCAAGGTGTGCTTGTACACGCTGTCGGTACAAGAAGCGTATCCATTACCACGTATTCTTATGTTTTCGATCTTTGTATGTGAAGTGAAACTTATGCGCTCGTTGTATAAAATAAAAATTTATTATGTGGCTTAAATTTCAAATGAGCTACTTACTCGTTGGTCCTCGTTAGGGTAACGTGAGGACCCAGTTCGGAGACGTTTCGTTTATAATGCATCGGTCTGGTCCGGGTTGTTATTGAAAACCAGTCGCCCCTTAGTTGAAGAGTTTTGTTTAAAGATGCAGTTTTGTAACATTATAAAACAAAACTCTAATGGTCTCGTTATGTCAGATAAAAGATTGTCTTGTTTACTACTACAAATATTTCTTAAAATGGTATGTTTTGCAGCAAAATGTTAAATACCGTATTTTTACTAATATACAAAATGGATGGTGATGAAATGCATTTCGCTATAGCCTATATACATATATATATATAAAAATTGCCTATACAAAATTGAACTAAGCAACTAACTATTGTAAAACTTTCTGTCAGCCATAAAAAACTCAGTTTATCAGTAGTCAAAAACTTTTCATAGCAAAAACGCGCGACTGCCGCACTACAACCGCGCTGCGGCCGCGCGTCATTTGTTTATATGAAAAAACAAAGCAGCGCGGGAGCAGCGCTGCGTCCGAAAAAGCTTTACAATAATTACACAAAACAAATGTATGTTTGTTACTAATTATCTCTTTTACTGAGATATTATATTCGACAATTTTCTGTTGGAATAATGTACACGAGTGAGTAGACCAAGCAATATTATTTAAAAAGTGAACCCGAAACGTGTTTGAGGATGGAACGTCATATATTCGTTTATGTTGTTTTAGGTATTAAGGCATTAAATAGGAATTAAACCACAACACCTTTTTTGAGATTCAAATATTTAAAAAAAATTGCTTTTCTGAACATTTTAGTCCCTTTTATACATTATTTATTATGTTGCATTTATAAATCTGGGCCTATTTAATTTAACCACGTTTTGTAAGCAGATACTACACTATATTTTAGACCAAAGCTGTGCATATTTATTTTATTATTTATGTATACACAAACACATAAAAGCGAAAAGAACAAATACAAATAGAACAGCATAAAAGTTCTGACACAGTGTGAATAAAAAACATATTATTTATGTGTCTTTTTTATTTGATATGTATTATATAATTTTATAAATAAAATACATACATCACTCTAATAATATAAAAGCGAAAGTTTGTGAATGTATTATGCTTTTTACTTCTTCACACTCAAACGGCTGAACAGAACTGAGAGGTTTGGCACACGAGTATACCATATCTTAAATTAATTAATAATTTATTTTTTTGACTGGCCTGTTGGTCTAGTAGTTAGTGGCCCTGACTGCTATGCCGGAGGTCGTGGGTTCGATTCTCACCCAGGACAAATGTATGTGTGATGAGCACGATCATTTGTTCTGTGTCTGGGTGTTATTTATCTATAACATGTATGTATTTAAAAATATATAAGTATGTTTATCAGCTGTCTGGTACCCATAACACAAGCTCTGCTTAGCTTGGGACTAGACGGTGTTGTGTGATAGTTGTGGAAATATTATTATTATATTATTATTATTATTATTTATTTATAGTTAAATTAAACGATACAAGCCCACTTACATTAATTAACATAGAATTGTGAAATGATAAATAATATTAATACATAATATTGGCAATTGTATGGATTTTTCGAATATAAATTGATTTTGATTATTATAATAGAATGTTTCAATAACACATCATTTTAAATTAATAATTTGAGATTGAATAAAAAGAATAAATAGCACATAGAATACTTTTTATGACGGGAAAATGTTCCCTTGGGATAATTGTCTATTTCTACGCGAGCGAGGCCACGGGCAGAAGCGAACAAATTATATTAAAAATACAAATATATAATACATAAAATTACAGGATGGTAGTGGGGATGTTCTTTGACTAGCTTTTTGAAGATAAATTCACGTTTGTGAGCAATAATAACCGCTACGTAATTACACAAGCTCAGAGAACTTGAAATATGGGTGTTTCGTCTCTAATTTACGTTTAAATGGAAATAATTGACCACAAATAGAACGTTAGTGTGGTGTAGTGAAGGCTTCCAAATCATAAAACGTCCATCATTTCTGCTATACCTACTGTTTTCGTAAATATCAATTATTTGATGATTTTATGTTGAAAATGATTTTCATGTAGGTATAAAAACATATAGTGTAGGTACAAGGATACCCAACAATTGGTAAACTTAGATAACTCAGAGGGCTTTAATATCTACATCATTTCTAGCATGTATTAAAGTGAAGGCCCATTGTAATTTATTGAAAAAGATTAACGTTTGAGATAAATCAAACGACAACAACTAACCTGGTTCACGGACGGGGAGTTATGAGTAGCACGCCTTCCGGCCATCCGGTAAGGACCAAGCCCGGAGCGGCAATTTAGTGTTCCACGCGCGTCTCAAAGAAATATCAGCAAAATTGAAGGGGCCAGTAGTTAGGGCCAACGCCTGCCAGTTTATTGACGGAGGAATTTATTGACGAGATGTATATTAGGAAGTCTATGCTTTAAGTGTATATTTAAAGCCGTGTTTACGGAGACGCGGCGCTTAGCGCGGCGCGTTGGGCGTTTCGTCGTACATTGCAGCAGCGGGCCGCGTTATCGCTGGCGCAAACACAAACATATTATGGCAATGTACGACGGACCGCCCGACGCGCCGCGTCTCCGTAATCAAACACTAAGTTATACAGTTACATAGGTTTTTAATAATTTCTAAGTAAATGATAAATATTAGTCGGAAAAAGAGGTTATGTTATCTACGTATACCCCAACTTTACACTGACACACTAAAAAAAAGAAGAAAGTATAAAAATTCAAAGTTGCCAAAAAGTAGTAGGTATACATTACAGGATGGTAATGAGCCTCGCCCGCAGGGTCCAATTGTTGACAGCGTCTGATGGATCACGAGCTCTTCCTGTTTGCACAATAACCTCAACCGTTCGCTCCGAGACCCTCGAGTTCCCAACTTGCTTCATCATTCATAATACGGGCTTTTACTTTCATAAAAGTTTCTCTATATAAATGATGGTTGTTTTAACCCGTTAGGATTTGGGTTTGTGAGTTACAACTTTTGATAATGGTTTTGGATAGTTTATTTGTGATGCGACTGGAAAATTAAAAGCATCGCTTTCTTGTAGAATATTAAGTAGATTAAATGTTAAACCACAACCAGGCATCCTAGATATAAGATTTTGAGATTTTAATGTCACAATTTAATTTGATGTCTTAATTTAATGTCATTCTATTTTTTTGTTTTTTTAATGTAGCCCCACACTAGGAATGGCACCTGTACCGTGGGTACGTTCACAAACATGAGACTTTGACCCCTGAGTTTGTTTTGGTGTTTCTTCTCAGGGTAGTCAGCTAGGAAACACCGGCCTCATCTAGCTTAAACTGTCAAAAAAAAAATACGTGTAAAAGTGTTTGTAAAAAACCAATTTGCAAAATAAATATCATTTATCATTTATTTATCATCTATGTTAACTCACACATGACACCCAGACCCGGAACACTTATCTGTAGGTAATAGGTATAAATATTTGTTCCGTGCGGGGATCGAACCCACCACAACCCCAATTAAATTAATGTCATATTTTTTTTTAATTTTAATGAGTTATAAGAGCTCTTTGCTAATGTAATGTTTTCGAGATTAGGACACCAGGAAACCCGTAGCAAGGTTTCACCTAGTATGAGCTCCTGACTCTCGTCTGAAAGTTGTTCTTATTTAAACTGTACAACTATGACTGTGTATCGGAGAAAATAAATATACGTATTACTCAACATATTATACTTAAAAAAAACTCATAGACAGACAGTATTACTTTAAAGATTTTTGTAGAGTATTAAAATGTTGCGTCTAGGCGAGACGCGACATTTCAAGTCTGTGAAACACATGTACAGGTATAACTATACCATATATTTACAAAAATATATATATAATAGAAAAATGACTCCAGTTTTTAAGTAGACACTCAAATATAATTAATACAACCTGTTTAAAACTAACTCTTGAGTTCCATAAAAAATGCTGGGTCGTGACCGCAGACAGACAGTCTCCAGGCGACGTTGTGTACCTCCTTTATGCGGGAACTTTGTTAGTGAGCGAGCCTCGTAAATTCTCACGGCACAGATGCCGGAGATAGGTGACGAATAAAGGCCAGAGCTCGGCGGTCCACACTAATTTATGCTTACTTTTCACTGTTATGACTCCGAGGTAGTGAAATTGAGACCGTAAATTCTGTTTGTAGGATACCTAGATATAATAGTGTGGTTGTGGCGCTGATATTGAAAACAATAGACTGTTTTGGTTGCCCTTTGCTTTTGAATAATAATAATAATTTAATATGACTATTCATAACATCAAGTGTTTATGTATGTAATGTAACAACTAATATTAAAAAAGTAGAAAAAAAACCTTTGCCGATCACTTTTTTAATACAAATTAAACAATGTTTGTATTTTGTATTCTTTTTTTTTTGTACTTACGGAAATCATTTTTCTTCATATATTCAAAGATCATATTATTAAAACTAATTCAAAATTTATACTAAACCTATGTACACAAAAACTAAACTAAGAATGTAAACTAGACATAACTATGTACAAATATAATACAAAAACACCATTTTGTATTTATATTTTTTAGTGTGGTATTTGTTGTTCTCGCGTTAATCATAAGCTGTTGTCGTCTTCATTTTAGTCACTCACATTATTATAAGTGAAAAGTTGTAAATGGCCGTTTTTTACTTATTTTAAATGTTTATTGATGTAAGTTTACCCAAAAAGTAATAAAATAAAAAAAACGAAGCCACTGGCAACAACTAGTAAAAGATAAGGTGAGGTAATATTATATGATACGGTCTATTCACACCAAGCCACGACACGAGCGACACTGCGCGTAGTACATTTTAAAAGAGCTACTTACAATATAACTTTATTTACTACACGAAAAGACATTTCATTGTGAGAATTCAGAATTATGTTGCACCACGCAGCGCGCCGCGAGGCATCTGATGCTACGTTTACATGTGGGCCCAGCCTCGGCCAATCGCTATTGTGTAGCCATTGTACAAACGGGAAAATCCCGTCAACATACCGTCAACACAACGGCGACTGGCCGAGGCTGGGCCCACATATAAACGTAGCATAAATCTGATCAATTGAGTAGCTCTTTTAAAATGTGCGTGCAGCGTCGCATCGTATCCGTCGTGTCTCGATATCAACTGACCCTTACCTTCACCAGTATAATGCCTTCTTATATATTTTCTTGAAGTATATTAAATATTTAACAATTTTAATTACTTTCTCAACATAATTTCTAAACATTGTCCGGTTACTTCAATCAAATTTCAAACCAACTTCCTACCTTTTTGTTTGTTTCTGACATTTCATTAATTTAGTGTTAAACAATAAACTAAAATATTGAAACAAGAATAAAAATAAGCGGCAGTTAGTTTATCACGCGTGCCTCAAAGAGATTTTAGTAACACCGTAGGGGCCTAGCAGAGTACCCCCTAGGGCCACGAGGACTTTCTGAAAAGAAAACCGTAGCCCT